>OX376168.1:9618720-15413726 GCA_947363495.1 Euzophera pinguis
TAGAGGAGGCACTATCTAGGCCTGATCGTGAATTGTGGCAGAAGGCCATGGACGAGGAGCTACGATCGTTGAAGGAGAATGAAACGTGGACATTAGTAGATATACCTTGTAATAAGAAGCCAATACAATATAAATGGGTATTTAAGATTAAGCGTGATAGCGATGGCAATGTATGTAAGTATAAGGCTAATTTAGTAGCAAAAGGTTATACTTAAATACGTGGGATAGACTACAACGAAACGTATTCGCCAATACCGACCGATTGTAAACCTGCCCTTAACCCAATGGCAGCTGGTCTCAGATTAAAGAAAGCTTTGGAACCTAATAGCAGGTCACCACGACAAAACTTGGTAGGATGTTTGAACTATTTAGCTCAAAATAGCAGGCCAGATATAGCTCACTCTGTTAGCGTTTTATCTCAATTTAATAGCTGCTATGATGAGATTCATTTCATAGCGCCAAAAGGGGGCTAAGATATTTGAAAAAGACATCCGATCTTGCCTTAACTTTTTGTAAGTGCCAAGCCAGGCGTTGTCCAAGTGTTGTCCACTCCAAGTTAGGTCGTACCTGCTGTTGCATAAATCATGTAATCGTCACCAACATTCACGTCCCGCTAAGCTAGCTAGCTACTTATGTACAGTATTTACGAAGCCTAAATAATTTTGTCCCAATTAAAAACATTATCATGGTTACCCTATTAAAAAGAGATAGATTCCTCCACTATTTCTATCTTTTTCTGCTTGGGTTTTAGGTCAATGAGCTCAGTCCTGTTTATTAATATATTAAGTCCATGCCAAAACACGACCAGCAGCGGCCGCGAAGCGGCAACGTCGCATCTCGCGTACTGCTCATCTGTTTGAAACCCTTGCAGTTGAAACTGTTTTAAAACAGTTTCCGGGTTCGCGTGTTTGAAACAGTTTGAATAGGGTACCCGATAAAAGTGTTTCAGATTGTTTCTGTTACAGGTTATGAAACAGATTCACGAAACAGTGTTTAGAGCACTTTATTCAGTTACCGTTAAAAACAGCTTCAAACAGATTTACCTGGCCTTACTATCGATAGTATAAGTTTCGTCGATAGTTCGATATCTGGGAACATTTTACTTAGCATAACGACTATCGTAAAATTTTCAACTATCGATAGTTTAAAACAATCGATAGTTGAAGATCCACATCAATAATATTACAATTTGTACTTATTTTTAGTTATCGATATTATAGATAGCTAGATAGATATATAGTTTGAATGGCCCTAAGTATGTCATTTACAAGAAAAGTTCGAGGACTTCTACAGACAGAGGAGTCCTCCAAGGAGTGAAAGGCTTTATAGGACTTGTATCCATGGCCGTAAAACCCATTAATAAAAAAAAATCTGAAAGCTGAAAGGCTGAAACTGCAAGTGTGTTTACTATGTATTTGCGGTGTTTAGATTAAAATAAAGGAGTTTTTCTTGCATTATGTACATCATTTAGCTAATTTATATTACGTAAATTTATGTTTAGGGGAGTACGAATCAAAGAATCGTTAATTTAAATGCCGTGAAGATGAGTAAGATGTCAAAGAACAAATTAAATCTGACCCTCCCTCCAGGGTCCATTGATACTGCACCAGCGGCAGTGACTCCATCCAATGTGACTCCACAGCCAAAATCTGCAACTGCTTCTGAGTAAGTAAAAATATTTACATGACATCACACACAATGCAAGCACTCCATTGTTATGAATCACATCATGAGGCAGATTCTTACCCATTTAGAGATAAGTGTAGTTTAAATTCAAAATAATTTATTCGCATAAAAAAGGGTAAACATGAGATCTTAATTATTGAGTATATAAAAAAAATACAGTTATCAAATAGTAGACTCTTCTTGCATTAAAAAAATATATCACTATACAGCAGAATCAGATTCATCAATAACAGGCAGTCATACATAGCTTATTATATGTTAATTGATTTACAGGAGACAGGGTCTTGCTGGTAAATCAAAGACCAGTATTGAGGCCCTGACTGAGAGGTTGGAGCAGATTGAAATGGATGACACACAAAGGAGGAGGATAGAAGTGTTTCTTTGCCAAAAAGAGAAGATAGGAGAGCTTAGTGATGATGATTTTGAAAAGCTTGGGGAGTTAGGTAAGCTTTTTTGTTTTATGCTACTCAGTAAACAAGCGCTTACACAGGCATTTTTGTAGCAATCACATCTACACACACACGCACACACGCACACACACACACACACACGCACACATTTTTTTAAAGTTTCAGATTAAATTGTATTTTGTTTAAGTCTGCGTGAGCAAGTCTTTGTAAAGTGTTTTGTGAATAAATGGAACTTTAGATTTTATCTATCCAATTTGTAAATTGTTATGTTACTGTAATTACTTGCTACTTCTCTAAGTCTGCTGAAAGAGATTTATCTTAGTAGTAATCAGCACTCTTTTGTTATCAAGGAGAAAAAGCAGACTCTGTGCTATGAAGTAACTGGAAAGTTGCTAAGATGAGAAAGAGAGAAACACAACATTATTTTTTCCAATGTGTAATTGTACTTTTTCTGTTGTTGATGTTAATTGTATCTTTATACTTTTCTCTTGTAATCAATAGGTCAAGGGAATGGTGGTGTGGTGATGAAAGTTCGTCACAAGTCCACTGGACTCATCATGGCTCGGAAACTGATACACCTTGAGGTTAAGCCGGCAATTAAGAAGCAGATTATAAGAGAGCTGAAAGTTCTCCATGAATGTAACTTTGCCCACATTGTGGGGTTCTACGGGGCATTCTACAGTGATGGAGAGATCTCCATCTGCATGGAGTACATGGATGGGGGCTCACTTGATTTAATACTCAAGAAGGCTGGCAGGATTCCTGAGTCAATTCTAGGTAGATATATTAAAATATAAAATGTCTTTTATGTAAACAAAAACCAAAATCAAAAATCTATGAACATTACAAATAATAGGGGTTTTCAAGATGTTACCCACCATACCACCTAGGGTTATAGTTGGTGGTACTGTGGGTCACAAGGTGTTATTCCCAGTATTTGATGTATGTACGATGTGTAAACCATAACAATACACAAGTGATAGAATTTTTTTATGAATTGTGTAGAAGTGATTATTTGTGATTATTACAGTATAAGTATGCTATACAGATATTCAACGGTCATACATTTTAATACACCAACTTTCTTGGATACTCTTAAACAATGTCATTGTTACACCAATCTATCTAAAACATAAGAAGTTATAAATTGAGCTTTATAACTTTTTAAATACAACACTTAATCAGTTTGTGATAGAATTTGGGAACATAAATAAAATGTGCTTTAAAAATTCAGTTCTTTATTTCGCCAAAAATCATATATTGGAATGCTCCAACTTTCTTGGTTACTCCTGGGTACTCTTATACAATGTCATTGTTACAGAAATCTACCATCTAAAACATGAGAAGTTATAATTTAAGATTTATAACTTTTTAAATCCAGCTCTTAAGCAACTTGTGATAGACTTTGGCTACTTAAAAAAATAGTATTTTAAAAATTCAGTTCTTTGTTTCGCCAAAAAAAAAGCGAGATCAATACATAATTTATATATTTTTCTTTTTGAAGCGCCCTCACATCGAATAGGGGAACTACTTTATTTTCTTAGACAATAACCCTGTTACCTCTGTATTACCTAGGATGAATGGAAAATTCCAGGCACAATTACATCAGCAGTTCTGAAGGGGCTAAGCTACCTTCGCGATAAACATGCCATCATGCATCGAGATGTCAAACCATCGAACATTCTCGTGAACAGTAATGGTGAAATCAAGATCTGTGACTTTGGTGTCTCTGGTCAGCTCATCGACTCTATGGCCAACTCATTTGTGGGTACCAGGAGTTACATGTCTGTGAGTATTTTTTTGAAATTAATTTTCTCTGCAATCTGTCTGCTATTTATTGATTAAAACTACTATTCTGTTGATTAAAAATCTTTTCATGGTCCAATTCCGGTAACTTGGCCCCATCATATTAGGTAGGAATATATCTTAAAAGGATCATTTTGGTCATCACATCACACAAGTCATGATCTAAAGAAAGTATTGGTAGTAATTTTGAAAGTCTATGGTAAGTCTATGTCCAGCAGCATACTATTGTTCTAAATAAAAACATATCGCCTTTGAATAAATAAATATCCCATTTACTCTTGATTTCTGATTGACATTTTCCTTTTTACTAGCCTGAACGCCTTCAAGGCACCCACTATTCAGTACAATCAGATATCTGGTCGCTCGGCCTTTCATTGGTGGAGATGGCCATAGGGATGTATCCCATACCTCCGCCCGATGCCAAGACGCTGGCTGCTATATTTGGAGGACAGAATGAGGACCATTCGCCTGGACAGGTAAGTTATTTGCTTTTAGGGACGTTAAATTGTCCTTAGTTATCAGGCATGTTGCGTCACGTCACGAAAAATGTTTGGTCACATATTGGCAATGCCATTAAAGGCTAAGTTGAATGGTAAGGATTCATCACTCCATTTCATTTAGCTATTGCCTTGCTTTTCATATCTGAAACCCTGGAGTGGACACCCCAAGAGTAACAAGAGTCAAATTACTAATATTGTCTAGTTCAATCAATCTATTATTATAGTGAGAGTCAAGACCTGTAACCTTGAAGGCAGGGGGCTGAAAAATGATGCCAAATATTAGGAATGTTGGAGAAAAAATACACATCGCATCTTAACGAATTAAATGCAACACATTCTTCATTGTTTGTGATACAGCAGATTAAGTCAACTAAATCAAGCTGGAATTTGACAATCTCAAATATTTTTGGTCGTCCTAAGCCTGAATTTCGTGTTTCGCCATACAAATTACCTTCATTCCACTGAGAGAAGTGATATCAGCAGTCAAAGAGTAATTGCTAATGTACTTAATTGATATTTTAGGCGCCTAATTCCCCTCGTCCGATGGCGATATTCGAGCTCCTAGACTACATAGTCAACGAGCCGCCGCCCAAGCTGCCAGCGGGGATCTTCTCGGACGACTTCAAGGACTTTGTCGACCGTTGCCTCCAGAAGAACCCTGATGAACGAGCAGATTTAAAGACCTTGATGGTGAGTAAGCTAAACTAACATTATGTGCATAATATTAGTAGCATTTTGTTAGTTCATGGTAGGGTTACCCACGGAGTAATAAAAGAGGAGATGGCATATCGACTTTTTTCCATTAAAGTACAGTTTGTCCTGGACAAAGGAGGTTGTGATGCTGTTTTTATACATTGCGACCTCCTTGGTCCTTTATAATCTGTGAACGCGGCCAATATGCGTGCAGAACTAAGATCAGTTTTTAAAAAATGTCTAAAAACGTAAATTGATGAAAATTTTACAATTTTTTTATGTTTTATATAATTTTATATAAAGTATTATATGAAACTGCACATAATTAGGTCTTACAATGCTTGTGTAATGCTATAGAAAACTCGCCTAATTGTAAGAACCCTATAATGCAACAGTTTCATAAAATACTATTACAAAATATTTAAATCTGAAACGAAACATTAATTAGAAAAATAAGAAAAACATAAGAGCTTCCTCCACGTCACGCATCGTTCACAGTTGAACGAAAAATGGTGTTAGCCCCGCCCACTTTTCTGAGACCACTGCTCCGGTGACCGTAACGGAGCACCAATCCATACGCCGTCTCCTCTTTGTATTTGCTCCATGGTTACCTGTTCGCTAGTATACGGTGCAATACGTGGTTTCAGAATCACGAGTGGATTCGCAAAGCGGACGCCGAGAAGGCGGACATAGCCGGCTGGGTTTGCAAGACTATGGACCTCATGCCCTCAACGCCAAACTCTAACGTGTCTCCTTTTTCTTCATAAGCTGCAAGAAGTGCATACTTTCATCAGCGAGAAAGGGTAAGGTTTTGGTTTAACCACAGAGTATACAATAGTATATGTGCCGTTTAGGCAATGTTGCCAAAAACCGAGAATATTGTCGACAATACTGCCGGCAATATTGCCCGAAGTGGGAATATTGGTTAATTATACCAATATTGGATAGATTGATACATAAAACTAATTACATTAATGTATCTCACCAAGTTATATAGAACTAGCGGTTTCCCGCAGCTGCGCCTGCGTCAAAAAGTGGCCAATGTTTGACCCCGGGTCTTCAACTATATTCATACCAAATTTCATCAAAATCCGTTCAGCGGTTTGGCGGTGAAAGACAGATTGACAGACAGACTTTCGCACTTATAATATTATTAGTATAATTGCCACACACAAAACATTTTGTTATTGTATGTCAAAATAACTGTTGATAGCCATATTTTAAGAATTAATATGGTATCCACATCATGAAGAACATGTAATTACATGATACACATAAATTAATTCCAGGTCAAAACATTTCCCAAGAGAGAACGGGCGACACAATCAGTGAAGACGCTGGCGGCGAGGAGTAGACTCCTTGAGACCACGCGATGACAGTTTACAGTATGTCAACTCTAGATACCATTGTCCAAAGGCAGGCAAAACTCATCTCACGTACATTCAATGTGATATCAAACGTTACTGTGTAGCTTAATTCCCTTTTCAAATTATCGTTCTAAATATTACACTAGATGGCGTTGGCGTTTTAAAAATCACGCTAGATGGCTCTTACTTCGGGTCTCATACACTGTAGTGATTGGTTAAGTTTTAGTTGTTGCCACTATGACTTTGTCAGATTCTGTAACTTTTCATTATTTGACAGAGTTTAGACCTCAAGCTTATATAGCTATTAAGTATACCCTCATTACCAACAAAAAGAGAATTACATCCTTTTTGGTCAGTCTCAAAACAAATTGTCAACAAAAGATAATTTCTAAAGCTTAGCGAAAATTAGGCCGTTACAATTGTATTTCGCCATGTCAATTCAATATTTAGTAATATGGGTTGGACTAAATATTGTGATATTATTTTATCTCTTGACCTACAGTATGAAGGCACATATGGTATATATTGCTCTGACCATATGACGTACGATACATACTTATATCACTCTATCAAAGTTACACAGTGACTTTAGATATCACGTTTCGTCGCTATTTCGGTCGAAACATATCACATTAACAATTAGCATTCTTTGGGAGATACCTGTCATCGATATGAACTCAAAATTAAATATTTAATTTATAGAATTGGCTAAAATTAAGGTAAAATTCGTAGGGGTTATTGAAAACTGTATTACTTTACACTTTGATATCGATTTACGAAGCTCAGTGCGGTCGCCATTGAGGGTTGCCAGTCTAAATACTTTATTTCTACTAAAATAATTTATCTATATTCATGTTTTTTCAATGCTAAGTTTTTGATCAAAGGGTTTCAATGAGAATAGATTTTTTATTCATTATTTATTTTAAATATGAGCAAATTATTCTTTGCTGACAGTCGGCAACTCTGAACTCTTGGCAATCGTACAAAGGAAGAATAGGAACTTTCCTTCTCATATATGGGCTATATGATTACGTGAAAGTTGATTAGTGTGAGTAACCGATACCAAGGTGTCTGAAGATAGATAGGGGTATAATACTAAAACATAGTGCATTTGTGGACGAACTAACGAGGTTTTATAACGAAAAAAAAAACAATCGATACATGGTCAAGTAGAGTTGATTTCACTAGTCGCAAGTCGAAAAAAAATGTTAGTAGTGTTTTGACATATTTTTCTTTGCTGAAAGTGCGTAATTCTTGTCAGCTGATACTTGTTATTTGAATATATCGAACGCTTTGCGGCTAAAACCGCAGGCGTTCGAAGCGCTGGAATACTCCAACGGCCGCATTTGATTTATAAATCGGGCGTGAGAGCGTTCCAGAACTGGCCAATACATCTTTGTAATCTGTAAAATAGCATGCATTTTTTAGACAACAAAAAGAGAAAAAAAGTATATAAAAAGAAAAATCGAAAAAAATGTAGGTACATTTTTATATTATTGACGTGATGCACTTTTTCCTTTGGTTTGTTGTGTTAATGGCTTTGTTTTAGTAAGTCCGCCTTTTGTTTCCCCCGTCCCAAGCACCTAGTGTAGTTACTAACCGTTACCGAGTGAGGCTATATCGCTGCTTAGATGTGTTTGTTGTATGAATGAGTGCTGCCATTATTTTTTAATTTACAAACAAAGTTCCGATTCTCAGCGCTTCCATTTTTCCATTGGCAATGATTTGTACGAAGGCACTTAACATATTTTTTATTTTAATGAGCGTTCGCACAACAGTGATGAAAAAGGAAGTATGGAATTAAGTCAGTCTCGACGTCGTAGCAGACACGTTCTTTTCTTGTAGCGTTGAAATGGTTAAAACCAGAAGCAAGGGACTAATAAATCGTAGTCTAAATATTTCCTTTGCCAGTCACTGTCGTGTCAACGCACACTTTTTTTTTATCTCAAAACCGGTCAGTCGTATGTTTGATTTCAAATGATTTCCATTCTACATAATCGGTGGTCATAAGAGTTATAGATATCAAAAATAGCACACCTAATCCTTTGATTTATTCCCCTTACATTAATAAATGCAGTAAGAACATTAGGTAAAATTAATAAAATAAAGACCACAAATACTAGTGCAAATTGTGGTTTGTTTGTGCATTTATCTCTGCTATCTCTTTATATCGTACATTGAAAGGCACTTTTTTTTCTCCCTTGAAATCGTGATTCCATCCGCTTTTAAGTCTTCCTTAGTAATTATTATTGTCCATAAAATTAATAGAACAAGTTTCAGTTTCCAATGTGTGTTTTTGAAATACGAGTGCAACTGAATCAAGAGTCTCTAAATTTTTTGAAATAACGTTTGTTTCGCCTTGTCGTTAAAGCATTTATTTTTATATTAAGTAGACGCTTTTTATTATAATGGTCTATATTTTAAAGGTGCTTATGTGTTGTTGTAAATATTCATTTTAATCGCGTTAAAGATCATATTTTTTTGTATATTGGTCTACTTGTGTTAGTAGATAGGCGTTTAATTTTTAAATATATTTACAATTGTGTGTAATCGTTGTGATAGTTTTAAGTTAATAAATATTTATTATTAGATTATTGTGTCATGACTGGTTTGCGTGTTATTTTATAGACTGTCTGATAAAAAAAGTGAAAAAAGGGACAGGTTAGTAAACTTCTTGTCTGATGTTTTTCTAAATTTTCTTGTTTACTATAATGTTGTAAATATGATTAATATATTTATGAATATTTGGAGCTTGCACACTAAACATTATTTTACAAAATTTTGGCAAAGTCGGCCTACCGACAATAAGTTTTGCATTTTGCATTTATATACAATACATAGTGACTAATTTTATTTTAGTTTCACTAATTCTTAATTAGAATTTATGAAGATCGAATTGTGTAAACATTTAACTATTTATATATTCGGAGGAATGCAATTAATAGTTATTTATTGTGAACTTCCAAAGCGCGTGGTAGTAAGGAAAAGTTACCTATATCGTTTTTACATAGTGAAAACAATATCCAAATTTCAATAAAACTACATTACTACAAGCCATTATTATTCTTGGTACGAGTATTATAGAAAAACATTGTGAAACATGTAAATATATTATGTCATCCTAATATTTTGTTTTCGGAATCTAATGACCACATTTCTAATTCTACACTTCGTATTTGGGAAAAAGAAGTAAGAAATCAAAGACATTAGTTTAAAGATTTTATTTGCTCATAAATTGTTTATAACTATTATTATGTACCTTAATACTACTTAATCTAAAAGTCGATGGCGATTGTTTCTTTAAAATTCATATTAATACACTACTGTTATTGTATAAATATATATAGATGAGTCTCAAACGAACTCGCGACATTAAAACACCAATATTGTAATATTAAATAGTGATATTATTAATATTTGTATATTTTCGTACTTACGTTATTTTATGACTATTGACTTTATATATAATGTCTTGTATTATAAATTTTTGTAACGATTATAATGGTCAATGTATCGCGTCCGATCTCCAGGGCCAGGCATGTATTGAACGACTTTTTTTTCGTATAATATTATGGTTTTCAAATAATCCATTCATTATGACTAATAATATTTGTAATACTCACATACGAAACGAAGTTACATTTTATAGCATTTTTAATGCTATAAATTGCTTCCTGTAGAGATAGTTCGTCTATTTATTATGGATTTCTCGTTAAGTTTGCCGTTCTCCCAGATTTGTTAAACGCTGTCTGTAATATTAATACAATCCACTCAAAAATACCGCTCGATAGTCAAGTTTCATTCGATTTTCGATTAACTATCGATTCGATAGTCAAGTTTCATTTTATTTTTTATGGACTATCGATAGTCATATGACTATTAAACTACTGATAGTATTGATAGTAATGATTTCCAATGTTTATTAAACTAGATAGTATTAAACCTGTATAATATTAATACGTAACTATCTATTGTGCAAAACTATCGATACTGTCGTTACTATCGATTGTGTATGTAATATCGCGAAACAATTACTATAGATATTATCGGTAGTATAGCCATCAGGGTTCGATGATATCGATAGTATTGTTCTAAAATAAAATAATATAAAAAGTATTTATTCAGTGCCCTTCAAAAAAAAAATCATTTTATTAATCTTTAGTTTTCACTCATTTTTCATCCGGCAAAATTGGTGTTTATGGATTAAAACCAGGATCTAATCCAATTCTGAGTTTTTACGCCAATGGAAAAAAAACGGGTCTAAACCCCGTTACCCATCTCTGAATTTCACTTGCTGTCACTTCGTGATTGATTAATCAATGTGTTTGATGGTGATGATGAAATGTAAAAAATACTGATTGATGCATTATTTTGGTTGCGCGGTATATTTAACCTTAAAAAAAACAAAGGAGACTTCGTCTATTATAAAAACCTTGTCAATGAAAGGGCAAAATAAACCAGAATCTTATCGGTTTAATACGTACCTGGCCTATTTTCGAATTTTCTCTACATACGTCTAAGTGTAACTAAATAGATTCGTGGTATTATTTTATAAATAGCTTCTTTGTAGGTAGAAACTTATGTACAAATAAATGTTAATTAAAACAACAACGCCTCCTTTCATTGTATCAATTTTAATCTTTATTTTTACCATGACCGCTTTAGTTTTAAAAAAAATAATAGAACGGCACCCATTTTGGTTTGTCCTTTATTCAAGTGTGCGTGTAGTGTACTGACCATGGAGTAATTACAAAGAGGAGATGCCGTAATAAGCGTTTAGTAAGAAAGTGTTTGTGAGGCTACACGGGGCGGAAGGCAGACGTGCGGGGTGCTTGGTTTCGGCCGTCTTTCCAATAATGGAGCACGAGCAATGACAAGCTCTGCCCACTTTTGTGTCGGCGAGGCGCCAATAATCATATCACTGCGCCATTTCAAACGGCATCTCCTCTTTGTATTTACTCCATGGTACTGACAGCCGTTTGTTGATATTACATACACAACATAGAGTAATTAAAACCATGGAGCGACTGCCAACCATGGAGCAACTGCCGACTATGAATGGAGCGACTGCCGACCATGGAGCGACGAAATTTCGAAAATAATGTCCCTTTACTGGCTTGAAGCTAAAAAAGCTCAAAGCTTGCAAAATTAAAAGTATTTATTATTGCGAGTCAAGCGCACGGGGTGTGCCTTGTTGCCACACCACCACCGTCGCGTCGCGTCGTCGCCAAAACACGACCAGCAGCGGCCGCGAAGTGGCAACGTCGCATCTCGCGTACTGCTCATCTGGGGGTCTACCGCCTAACTAGCGTCGATTTCAAATTATCGTCGGCATCGAATTCAATTTGACAGTTGACGCTGATTTTGTACCGCGCATTCCCTGATATCGATGCGTCGATTTGGAAGACGATTACGACGCCAATTGAACGAATGGTTTCAGTGATTTTGACAGATAAAAGCTACCGCGCAAAGTTTTGACACCGACGCATCGGCTTCAAGCCGATACCGACGCTTCAAATTGAATACGGCGACTCTTGGGATACCGCATTGAACCGTCGATAAGAAATATTCTTCAATTATACTTGCTTTTTTTTAATTATATTGCTGTATTACGAAAGCGTTAGGCTTTTTCTTATTGTTGTATAGTCATATTTCACAAATTTTGTTTCGTTTTTGTTTGTTTGTGTGTTTTAGGACAAAGGCGGGAAACCATGGCTTGGATGGCGCTCATGGGTGCAGCGGAGGAGCAGCGGCTGAAAAAACTCAACATTGAGCGGAGACGCCAACAGCGCGCAGTGGCGCAGCCTTTGCTGCTGCCTGAGATGGAATTTCAAGGACGATTTCGCGTGAACAAAGCTACATTTGTCAGGCTATGCGGGGACATCATTCCGTTTTTGCCCACAAATGAAAGGAGCAGTGGAATAAAACCCGAAATTAAGGTATGTACTTCATTTGTTAAACTTAGGTAACCTATTGACAAATGCTGAAGTGTTAAAATATTTTGCTTGTTTCAGGTGTTAGCGGCATTGAACTTTTACGCTACCGGCAGTTACCAAGGAAGTGTAGGAGATAACGACGTTCTTCACCTTAGCCAGCAATCAACATCAGAATGCTTGCAAGAGGTCACCGAGGCTCTTAACAGGCCTGAAATACTCAGAAAGTATATAAAATTTCCACATACTCAAACAGAACGAGACTCGGTAGCAAGGAGGTATGTTATTGCAAATTTCACACTTGTACTTAATAATAATAAATGCATGCTACCCAAAAGTTACAGCCACCAATGGTACCTACTTAAAGACATAGAATATTAATCATCTATCTATATTTAAGAGCTATGCTCTTGTCGGTGGAGTATGAATTCTCTTCCATTTGTCTCTCTCATCTGCCAGTCATTCACTTTTTCCTTTAATATAATTTATTTTCCACTTAGGTTTACTTTATTCATATGTATTGTTTAAAAATAATAAACTAACATATTGGTTTAGGTTCAATAGCAAATTTGGATTCCCTGGGGTCATCGGGTGCATCGATGGGACCCATGTGGCTATTATCAAGCCAAGGGTTGATGAGGAGGTCTACTACAACAGAAAGGGCTATCACTCACTTAATTGTCTTGTGGTAAGTTTTTACAAAAACAAAAAAATTCTGTGAGATATCCCTTAGATTTAAAAATATACCTACCATTATTACCTATTTGTTTATTTTTAGATTTGTGATGCGGATCTCAGGATTTTGTATGTTGATGCATCTTTTGGTGGTGCAAGCCATGATTCCCATGTATGGAACATGTCTCCTGTCAACACAGCCATAATGAGACTGCATGGTGAAGGGCAGGTTTACTGGTTGTTGGGTAAGTTGGATATTATGATACCTTAGATTATGTCTCAAATAGCAGTCACAAGGAAATGATGGACAGTCATATTACTTTACATTCTAGTCAATCTATAAATTACTATTTGGTCCATAAAAAGTTGATTAGTATTTGTCTAAATTATATTTGTAATACATAATATTCTACATAAGACATGCAAGTAGTGGAGTTGAAAAATGAGTGCACATTCATTATATATGAAAAACAAAATAAAAAAAGAGAGGTATTTAAAAAAACTAACAAAGATTTAATTATATTTCAGGTGACTCTGGCTATGCCCAGCGACAATGGATGATGACTCCCATCCTCGGCACCCTACCAAATTCCCCAGAAGCCAATTACACAGCAGTCCACGTGCGGACACGTAATGTGGTCGAGCGAACCTTCGGGGTACTTAAGTCCCGGTTTCGCTGTCTCTTGGCTCATAGAACTTTGCACTATACACCAAGAAAGGCTGCACAGATTATGAATGCGTGTGTTGTTCTTCATAATCTAATAAACGACCCAAACTTCGAGGTTGACAGCGATGTAATGCGTCGCGATGCAGAGCGACAGCCTCCTCGCTTGCCAGTGCCAGCCGATGATGATGGGCGTTTAAGTGCTGATAGGCAAAGTGTGGTCATTCGGTTGTGGCGCAACCGACGACGCTAGGTATGTATATATCTAGATTAATAAGAGAATTATACCTTTAGTGCTTTTGGGTAGGTATATTGTAAAATAAAATGAACATTTATAACTTTAAATAATGATCTTTCTCAAATCAAATGTTAAAAAGACACTTTATTGCAGAGTAAAGAAGATACCAGAGGAGAGAAGTGGACAACCACCGGAATGGGGCTTTGAAGATTGAGGTTTTTTTTTGTATAAGTACTCTTTTTCTATGTATCAAATTGCATATTGTAAATTAGTTATTATAGTTGTACAAATGTAAGTACTTAATTTTAGTTTATGCGTAGGGTAAGTACATAAATGACTAAGTTTTCTTCTGTTTTTTATTTATTTATAAATCATTCAAATACTAGGTTCATAACAAATAAAACTAGTTGTTTCCGAAAGATTGTGTATTATTTTTATGACATATATTTAAAACTGTTATTTTTTATAAATGTGTAGGGTAAGTACATAAATGACTAAGTTTTCTTCTGTTCTTTCATTCAAATACTAGGTTCATAACAAATAAAACTAGTCGGCTAGGCGTTGGTCCACTTCCAGACGTGAAGCCATAGACTCTAGCGTCAGCAACTCGTTCCTCCGCCTGCAGTCGGCGCTCGTCCAGCGCCCGCCGATCCTGCTCGGCCTCCCAAGCCCACCGAGGCTGTGGTATCTCCACGGTACCTAAAACAAGACATAAGTGATATTTAAGTATTGATAAGATAATAAACATACAATAAAAAATAATAAGATTTAATAAAATCACACACAGTCATCCGTCCCAAACTAGGCTAAGCCACTGTATACTACGGGCATCACAGACTGATAACCATACTTAGTTTGTAATGTTTTAAAACGCTAAAAAACACGTTTTTTGTATGAGGACCCCCTTTAATTTTTAAGATTTAGTTTCGTGCAACAAGCATCACAGAAAAACATTGTGTTAATAAAAACAAAACATAGGTTAAAAACATACTCATTATGGATGTATATAGGAAATGAATACCCTTGACACAAAGCATAAATAACACACTTAGAAAGATTTGTATACACTTACGTCCCGCCACTCCGAAAAAGTTTTATGTACGCCCGTGCCTTGAGCGTTAAGTGTGGCCGCTAACTCCTCCCACAGCCTGCGAACTGCCACCTTGGCTTGTGGGGTGTCAGCGGCCTGCCCTTTCGCCATATCCATGTGGTCCTCCATGTAATTCAGCAGGATTTCCACCTGCTGAAGGCTCACTTTTCTTGGTGCTGGCATCTACAAATTACAAAGGAATGAAGTCCCAGAGGTCTGTGCAACTAGTTAAATGTTTGTTTTATCATATAATAACAAAAAAGCAAGTTATTTACTTACTGTTTTTTAATTCACTACACAATCACGTCAATAAACAAAGTGACTTATGTGAGGTTATGAATTCGTAATTGTCAAATATTACCCCGTTCGGTTTTACGGAACGCATTTGTTGATAATGTGATAAAACACAATTATATATATATATATATACGCAATTGTACCACCTTCCAATCAATTTTTTTTACTTATTTAATCAAAACTATACCAATAATTGTTGTTTTTAACATTATTATTAAATTAAAAAACAAAGTACTATAAAAAAAATTGTACTTAAATTGAGTAAAATGAATCGCAAATCGACGCTCTTTTTTCCGTTCACTTGTATTCGACGGTCTTCAAGGCGACGCCGCTATCATTGCGCGGTACCAATGAAATGATATCGACGGCATCGGCATCGTAATCGGAATACGACGTCGGCTTGAAATCGACGCTAGTTAGGCGGTAGACCCCCTGTTTAAAACCCTTGCAGTTGAAACTGTTTTAAAACAGTTTCCGGGTTCGCGTGTTTGAAACAGTTTGAATAGGGTACCCGATTGAAAGTGTTTCAGATTGTTTCTGTTACAGGTTAAGAAACAGATTCAAGTAACGGTGTTTTCTGCTCTGCTATCAGAGATGATAGTAAGGCACCTGAAGGAGATAGAACAAGAAGGGACGTAAAGGACTTGTATCCATGACCGTAAAACCCTTTTTTTTAATACCATTGCGGTACCTATAAAAAAAATCGAAGTTCCAAGGCGTGGTCTGCCGCTGTCACTGTCAGTCACATTCTAAATATGTGCATTAGTTGCGGATGAGAGTGTATAACAAACTTTAAACCTAAAAATAGGCAATACATGGGCACTACAATAAAATTGTGTAGGCAAAAAAACTATAATTTAGTGACAAAAGCAGCGAAGATGAGTAAAATGTCAAAGAACAAATTAAACCTGACCCTCCCTCCAGGGTCTATTGATATTGCACCGGCGGCAGTGACTCCATCTAATGTGACTCCACATCCGAATACTGCAACTGCTTCTGAGTAAGTAAAAATATTTAAGTACATGACATTACACACAACGCAAGTTGTTATCAATCAGGTATCCGATTTTGGCCAAATCATATAGTCAGTACGTTCTAAGCAAGAGGCCAATTTACACGCAAGGACCAACTTCTTTAAACCCTTACCAAAGTCACCCTCCAAAGAATGCCCTTTGAATGGATATTATCAAACCCATTCGTAGAGGTAAGCCATGCGAAGTGGTTAAAAAATGATTTGAATTGAAATCTGAATAGATTTAAAGCAAATTTCAATGTAAATGGTGCAATAAAGTGTTTATTCATTCATTCAATTTCATCTTTAAATCATCTTCTGCATTCATGGTACCAGGTAGACTAAGTTAACATTTATCTATGATGTTATAAGGAAAAAAACTATCCAGTTTCACGCAGCAACTATTGGCTCCCAGTATCTTAGTGTCTTGCAGTCTTCTGCTGAGTTTTTATTATATGAGAGATTTTATTTAATTTGCAATACATGAGGGTAGATTTAAACGGATTCAGTGCTGGCAATCCAGCAAATAAATGAAATATAAAAACTATGAACCACTATCCAGCAGTGTTATATTCCACATTATAACAGGCAGTCATATGTAGTTATTATAATTTTATTGATTTACAGAAGACCACTGGGTCTTGCTGGTAAATCAAAGACCAGTATCAAGACCCTGACAGACAGGTTAGAGCAGATCCAAATGGATGATACACAAAGGAGGAGAATAGAAGTGTTTCTTTGCCAAAAAGAGAAATTAGGAGGAGACCTTAGTGATAATGATTTTGAAAAGCTCGGGGAGTTAGGTAAGTCTTTGAGCTTTGCTTACAAAAGCATTTTACACATCCTTGCTGACACCACAGATTTAACAAAAGAACTACAACAAAGTCTTTCATGCAACATGAAAGCAAGAAGCACCCAAACTCTGTTAAGTACAGATTTACTATATGAGAGCGTGGTGGGGATGTCTTGCTTTCTCTTTTGTACACACAAAGCCAAGTGTCAGTGAAGTCACTTCACACTAAGCGTGTCTTTTTTGTTTCTTGACAGTTTCTTCTAAGTCTGTGGGTGACTCATGTTTATTTATTTATTCACCTTACAATAATGTTGTAGCATAATGTGGAGTATCTGCCTTTGTGGTCTAGTGCTTAAGGTTTTGCCTGCAGATCTCGATTCCCATGGGAAGCATACTTAGTTGAGTTGTTTCCAGTTTTGTAGGCTTGAATCACCTGTTTGTCTGTTAATTAGTATTATTCTGTGCTTCAAGAGAGTGAAAAAAGCAACAACACCAATGTAATCATGTTCTTTACAATGAAAAATTTGGTGTGACTGTTTATGACTATTTTAAATGAACAAAACAAATGCTAATATTTGTTGTTTGTAGGCAGATTGAAAATGTCCAAAATTTTCTTATGTTTTCTAATGTAACTGTATTAAGTTGTGTACATGAAATAGATAAATTAGTTCTCATCATCATACTTTTCTCTTGTAATCAATAAATAGGTCAAGGGAATGGTGGTGTGGTGATGAAAGTTCGTCACAAGTCCACTGGACTCATCATGGCTCGGAAAATGATACATGTTGAGGTCAAACCGGCAATTAAGAAGCAGATCATAAGAGAGCTGAAAGTTCTTCATGAATGCAACTTTGCCCACATTGTGGGGTTCTATGGGGCATTCTACAGTGATGGAGAGATCTCCATCTGCATGGAGTACATGGATGGGGGCTCACTTGATTTAATACTCAAGAAGGCTGGCAGGATTCCTGAGACAATTCTAGGTAGATATGTAAATAAATATCTTTCATGTAAAGGAAAACCAAAAAACCTATGAACAATACAAAGAGTCGACGCCACCGCTTGTGGCAATTTGGCATTGGCATTTTATAGTGCAATAAGTGCGATTTGTGGCTACACTACAGTAATAATGCACACACATGAATGCATAAACACAGAGTAAATAATAGTATTTGAAGTACCTACATACAAATGTAATATGTACAGTACGACATGCAATTTGAAATTTTTTGAATATTACCTAAGATGAATGGAAAATTCCAGGTACTATTACATCAGCAGTTCTGAAGGGGCTAAGCTACCTTCGCGATAAACATGCCATTATGCATCGGGATGTTAAGCCATCGAACATTCTCGTGAACAGTAATGGCGAAATAAAGATCTGCGACTTTGGTGTCTCTGGTCAGCTCATTGACTCTATGGCGAATTCTTTTGTTGGTACTAGGAGTTACATGTCTGTGAGTATTCATTTTATACTATCAATGTGTGTTCTCTGTCAATCATTAATATAGTAAAACAGCTAGATGAACAGGCACAAAGAAACACCAGTGAAAAAGTGTCCGAAGGGGACTGTAGCAGGTACTTACATACACATACATACTGGCTACGGTGATTGCCTCAAATGTAAGAAGAAGAATTCTAAAACACAACACAGTATTGACCTTGCACTTACGGTAGTAAATAAAAATAAGTTCAAAAACTAAATCCAGAAAATGCAAAATCACGCTCTAAAATGTATGAAACAAGACAATAATTTATTATTGATATCATGTATTCTTTCAGTGGTTACCTATCATAAAGTCGATTTTTTCTTTTCCGATTTTATTTTTACCGTTTCTTTTTTTTTTTACTTCGTCGAAATATCTTTTGTCACCATACCAGTTGACCTATCATCAATTCTTTTTTTTTCGGCACTCCAACATGACATTGGATCGCAAAACTTTTTACCGTAGTGATGCTCGGCGGAATAACTTTCGTTCTAAGTTTTATGTTTACAAACATTCGTTACACCTCTTTTTCATTTAATTTAATTTAATTTTAACTAATATATAATTTTTAGTATAAGATAATAGAGATATATACAATTCCATATGTTGATATAGAATAAGTACATGAATTTTTAATCAATAGCCGTGTAATTTAAAGCAGCAGTTTGCTATGGGTGGTCACAAGCCTGACCCAACGTGACCGAACTAAGTTACGGTTTTTTTTTAAGTATTTTTCTTTGTTCTAGCCTGAACGCCTTCAAGGCACCCACTATTCAGTACAATCAGATATCTGGTCGCTCGGCCTTTCATTGGTGGAGATGGCCATAGGGATGTATCCCATACCTCCGCCTGATGCCAAGACACTGGCTGCTATATTTGGAGGACAGAATGAGGACCATTCGCCTGGACAGGTAAATTATTTGCCTTGTAGTGTCCTTTGTTACCTGGCATCCAAAAATGGTCTTCATTGCTAGAAATAACTATATTTCGTCGTCCCGTCACAAATTTTCCTTGGTCACAAATTACCAATGAAGGCTAAGTTGAAAAAAGAAAAGATCACTCGATTCATTTACCGATTACTTTGTGGTTTACAGTTTCTGCTTTCTTTTCTTTCTGAAACCCAAGTCTCATGTTATGCCATATAAAACTGTTGGAATGTTTTTTAAAAATAACACGAGTTATTGATATTTTAGGCGCCTAGTTCCCCTCGTCCCATGGCGATATTCGAGCTCCTAGACTACATAGTCAACGAGCCGCCGCCCAAGCTGCCAGCGGGGATCTTCTCGGACGACTTCAAGGACTTTGTTGACCGTTGCCTCAAGAAGAACCCTGAAGAACGGGCTGATCTGAAGACCTTGATGGTGAGTTAGCTAAGCATTTGAGTTTGAACATTATGAGCATAATATTAGTAGCATTTTGTTGATATGTGGTATGATTACCTGTTCTGTAGTGTAAAGTGTAATGAATGCGTGGTTCCAGAATCACGAGTGGATTCGCAAGGCGGACGCCGAGAAGGCGGACATAGCCGGCTGGGTTTGCAAGACTATGGACCTCATGCCCTCGACGCCAAACTCTAACGCGTCTCTATTTTCTTCATAAGCTGCAAGAAGTGCATACTTTCAACAGCGAAAAAGGGTACGTCTTTATTTGACAAGCAATATCCTTCTAAACATTAATAGTAAGTATATGCTGCTGTCCTGTAAATATAGGATTATTCTTCTGACCGTAGGACAGAAATATGGTTAGCAATTCTCATAGAAAATTTAGGTTTCCAGCTTTATCCTGATCGAATTCACAGAACAGAATCTCATGTACCGCTTGCCATCAGATGGGCTGTACTGTTTGACAGGAATTTGGAAATATCTAGTTTCCAAGATATTATTTTTTAGTGTTGTGGACTTTATTACGCGCATCCAGCAAACTACTATGCAGCAGTATTAGATTTGACTTAACAGGCAATGTTAAATATGTATTTATTGTTTTACAGAAGACAGGGTCTTGCTGGTTAACAGAGACCAGATCGAAATGGATGACACGCAACAGAGGAGAATTAAGTTTTTCTTTGCCAAAAAGACAAGATAGGATAGCTATCCTATAACTTAGTGACAATGAGTTTGAAAGCTCAAGGAGTTGCAACTTCAATCCAACTTTACCCACATTGTGGGCTTCTACAGGGCATTCTACAGTGATGGAGAGATCTCCATCTGCATGGAGTAAATAGGTCAAGAAAATCGTGGTGTGGTGAAGAAAGTTCGTCACAAGTCCACCAGACTCATCATGGTTCGGAATCTGATACACCTCGAGACTAGAATTACAAATAGTACTAACGTTCGATATTCATGCCCTCCCACCCGAAACAGATACCGCACCTCACTGCGCAGATACACGATAAAAATCCAGAGCAAAACAATGCAAGATTGACGCTTCGGCCGCCCAGACGCTGCTACGGCTATGATGAACCCTACGAGTAACACCCGCAGTAGCAGATCATAAGAGAGCTGAAAATTCTCCACAAATGTAACTATGCCCATATTGTGGGCTTCTACGGGGCATTCTGCAGTGGTGGAGAAATCTTCATCTGCATGGAGTACATGGATGGGGGCTCACTTGATTTAAAACTTAAGAAGGCTGCAAGATACCTGAAAAAATTCTAGGTAGATATATAAAATCCATTTCAATAGAAACCGACAATAATGTAAACAAATGTGGCCGTCTGACATATGATTTAGTAATGTGGTATGAATTTAAATTCGTATGAATGAATAAATCATATTTATTTTATTGTCTTGATTTATTATAACTCGCACTACAATTTTTCCCTAAAATTATATTTTGAAACGGTACTTTACGTTACGGTACTTACGGTTTTAAAATAATTCAAAAGTATTCCCAAAACCGACAAAATAATTGCTTAAAGCAATTTTATTTTACTTTACATAAAATTTCATTTTAAAATTATTTCATAATAAAATTGCATTTTATTTTACATAAAATTTATTTGTTTGAATTGAATGAATGAATAAGTCGTATAATTAAGTAAATAGAAATCCATTATATGCCATAGAAAAAATTTTACGGTTGCACAAAAATTACGAATTTCATCTTCGGGTATTTGAATAATAATACAATCGGTCAAGTGCGAATCAGACTCGCGAATGGAGGGTTCCGTATCATTATCTATAGAAGCTGCAAAAAATATTCTGTGAATATTTCAAGCGTCTACCTATTGCCGTTATCAATATCGAGCAAAAAATCACGTTTGTTGTGTTTTGTTTTTAATATTTGTTGTTATATGGGCAAAAGATACATCATCTGTGAAAACTTAACTGTCTGACTATCACGATTCGTGACAGACGGACGGTTAGCGAAGTCTTAGTAATAGGGTCCCGTTTTGCTCTTTGGGTAATAGGGTTCCGTACAAATGAGCTTATTTATACTATTATACAGTAAATACTTATAAGTCAAAGTTTGTGTATGTGATAAGAATTGATAATAGAATGTAAGTGATTGATAGAGTATTTTCTATAAATTGCTATTATTTATTTTATTTACAATGGAATGTGGTATTCTTTTGAACTATAGTTGTGAAAATAAATATTATGATAGTAACAAGACATGAATGAAAGTTTGGAAAATAAAATCCTCCTAAATCCTAGAAACCCATGAAACTAAAGATACATACATCCACCAATTCTTTTTCGACTAATCTCGCATTTCACCTAATTTGCTATAGGCGCGAGAATCGGCCCCTGGTTGTCCGGTCTCACATTGTCAGGTATTCTGCTGTCACTTTTACCCCTATCAAAAATTGATAAAATTAAATATTCATTGATGTGGTATTTTTGTCCCTGATGGCGCGGCGAATTATACCTTCGTCTTATAATGACAGTTTCCGACCTTTGTCATTATAAAAGTTTTAGAAAAATAAAATCGGAACCGACTTCAAACTCATCTGAAAGTTGTTGTTGAAAAAATTAGTTGTAGATTATTAAACTGAGAAAGTATACATTAATACCCAAACCGTAGTGAAATATGAACTTAACTGCGTAACTGCTGTAACTGCCTCTGTGGTACAGCCTTGGTGCCTTAACCAGTGGGTTAAGGCGTCTGCCTTTGACCCAGAGGTCGCGGGCTCGATTCCCACGGGAAGCATACTTTGTTTAGTTGTTTCCAGTTTTATTAGGACTTTGCAGGCTTGAATCACCTAATTGTCTGATAATAAAGATTCCGTGCTTCGGAAGGTACATAAAGCCGTTGGTCCCGACCATCCGACTGCCATTTCGTGGTCGTTATAGATCATGATCCTTTTGGTCTGGTTTCCCTATTAAAAAGGGTTACGGAGGTCAGACGGCAGTCGCTCCAATATTAACCAGTACTGTCAAATCTAGGACCATGATTAAAGCGTACCCTGGGCTTTGAAGCGTAAGCTGACGACGCTACTAAGAATACATGCTAGGATGAAGAAGAGTGAAATATGAAAATTCCCTCGATTTCCCCTAGATTCCCTCATCATCAGGACCTGATATGATGACTTACGGGGAAGTTCCTTTTAAAATGAATAAGAATCTCGGTAATCAGGTGAAAATACAAAGAATTATTCTCCTACTTTTTACTGTTTTCTTAGAGTTTATACCTTCCATCATCAGTTCATCACCATAATACTATGACTAGTGGACGTAAAGCCTTGACTAGCATCAGAAAATATATGAAATATGTCTATGTATGTTAAAACTTTATTGTACAGAAAGTACTTACATTGTTACAACAAAATAGAACACAACAAGAGGCGGCCTTATCCCTGATAGGGATCTCTTCCAGTCAACCCGCGTGCCTAAAAAGTTTTAGGTTTGTCCTTGGTTTATCTAGTATTTCATCATTAGATCCTTACTTGGTGACAATGGGACCAGCCAGATCGGGAGTATGCCCTTTCGTATAAAAAAGAATTGTAAAATCCGCCCCACAATAGGGAAGTGTCCCATTCTTTTAATACATTTTTAAACAGTCATACTAACCTTTCTATGAAACCCAGTGAAAGAATTTTCAAAATCGCTTCATAAATGACGAAGATATGATTTTTTTTCTCCTCCGTTTACAAATTGCAAGGCGCGCGGCCGGCCGAAACGCGTGTGACGTCACGGCTCTCGTCCCGCACCTGAGCGGGAGCTCGGCTTGTCGTTTGTCTTTGTTCGTTCGTTCGCCGGCCGACCGGACGGCGGCAGTCAGTTATTGTTTAAATATTCATTGTTTCGTTGCTATCAATATGGAAACAACTAAAAAAATACATTATAAATACTGCATCGTGCCTATGTGTACAAACACAACCATTACTGCTCCCGGGAAACATTTTTTCTATGTGCCAAAGAAAAAGAAGATAAGAGATAAGTGGTGCAATATTATGAAGAGGAAAGAAACTTTATCGGATAAATCAGTACGATATTGTTGCGAAGATCATTTCGATGTAAGTATTTAATTTGGGTTTTGTGATAAAATATTACACACTTGCTACACTGAACTAGAGATGGGAATTTTTTTCGATGAATTGGTTTGATTGCACCAATAATTTTGGGAAATTTGTAATTTTGCATTTATTTGCTGCCAATCACGTTTACGTATGTTACATATACATTTAGAGATGGGAAAAAAGTTATCGATATTTTGATTTTATTATATAAATAATTTTGGAAAATCTGTAATTTTGAATTTGTTTCTTATCACGTTTACGTTAACCTTAATAAAAATATTACTTTTAAAGTTAGTATATTACTATAGTGACAGATTATCAGCCCATCGTCTACACTACAACACTGAAATCCTCCAATTACTTAGCAGATTTTTAAATCAAGCCCGGGAGGAGATGCAGCTGGCACATTCAGTGTTTTTCTATCGCTCCCAGTCCAGCATGGAAGTAGTTAAATATTCTCCTGTTTTGAATACATAAATAATATTTATTTGATTTTTAGATCGAGACGGATACTGAAAATTTTATGAGGCATCGACTTATGGGTGGCATACTGTTTCTGAAAAAGCATGTTTTACCTCATAAGTTTGCTTGCCAAAGTAGCAAAAAAAATACGCAAGAACGGTCTGCTGTTGAAAAGCGTCGTCGGGCAGAGTATTATGAAAAACTCCTTACAAAGGATGTTCAAGCCTCTGTTGCCCAACAACCCATTGAATTTATTGAATGCGTTCACAACAATGAGGAAATCACAGACTTTGAAGATCCTATACCAATGGACAGTTTCGATGTGGAAATGGAATGCAGTATTAAAATAAAAACAAAAAACAAGGGCATTCAAGTAAATATAAAAGACAAAAAATCAGATAAAAGTTGTCAAACTAAATTCAGACAGAATAACATAAAAATTGCGGAAAAGAAAATACTTCAATGCGATGATATTAGTGAGGACACTACAGAAGCTCCTTCAGATGTTGTTAGTCTGTCGATCTCTTTCAGTGGAATGTCGTGTGACGAATTATTGGAAAATTATGCTAATAATACGGTCAATAAGATTAAAAGTAACTCGCAGCTATATTTAGGGCTTTCTCAAGAAACTTACTTCTTGATAGAGAGTCTAGTTAATAATGTAAAACAGCCTCAGGTGAACATCCTAATAGCTCTAAAAAAAATAAGATTAAATGACTCATATTCTCGATTGGCTATAGATTTTGGGCTGCAGAAGACTGCAATCGCCAAGATTGTTAAAAAAACTTTGACACCATTAGCACATTTTATGAGAGAGTTGATATATTTTCCTGAAAAATCAGCTATAGAACAAAATTTACCTTTGGCCTTCCGTACTCGTTTCTCCAAAACACAAAGCATTATCGATTGTTTCGAAATTCGAATTCAACAACCAAGTAATGCAATTCACCAGTCGTTAACATGGTCTAATTACAAGGGATGCAACACGTTGAAATATCTTATTTCAGTAACACCTAACGGATTTATAAACTTTATATCTGGTGGTTATGGTGGAAGAGTGGGCGATGCTACTTTATTCGAAGATTGTAAGATAATCGATAAGATACCCAATGGGTCAACTATTTTGGCAGACAGGGGATTTAAGCATATCGCCCCTATAGTTGAAAAAAATGGATGTAGCCTTGTCAGACCACCAAGCGTCAAATCTGGTACTGTTTGTGACAAAGCAGACGTCATAGATACAAAAAGGATTGCTGCTGTTCGAATCCATGTTGAAAGATCAATAGGAAGATTGCGAGATTTTAAAATGCTTGCACCACATGCATGTGTAAACGTGAAAATGTTGCCTTATTTTGATGATATTGTATCTATAGGCTGTGGGTTAGTCAACTTGCAGAGTCTTCTAATAAAACAATAATATTATTATTAGAAACTTAGTTTTTATATTGTAAACTTTATAGCATTAAAACTTTTTTGAATACACTTTTTTTCCAAAATGCAAGACTTTTGTCCATTAATTCACTGCAAAATTGTATCTACTGAGAGCACGGAACACAAACGCCTCGTTTGAGATTGCGGGTCAAAGTGTGTGTGAGTGGCCGGACAGCGGTACCCGCGCTGCGGTCCTCGAGAGCCGTGACGTCACACGCGTAACGCGCGCTAAGGATTTTTGACTTTGTACGCGTTATATTAAAAAATTCATAACTTCGTCATTTTCCAAGATATTGCAAAAATTCTTTCAGCATATTTAATGTAATGCCATAATCTTTTAATTAAAATTATAATTTTTAGTTTTTGTGCTATTGGACACTTGCCTATTGGCGGAGTAATCGGCGAACATAAGTGACACGCGCCTAAAAAAGTTTTGATTTGTCCTCGATTTCCCTGGGATCCTATCATCAGATTCTAACTTAGTGACAATGGGACCACCTTGGGAGTATGCCCTTTCAAATAAAATAATAATTATGAAAATCGGTTCAGAATTAGCGGGTGAACATGAATGGCGCGTGCCTAAAAATTTGAGGTTTTTCCTCGATTTTCCCAGGATCTCATCAGATCCTAACCTGGTGACAATGGGGCCATCTCGAGAGTATGCCCTTTCGAATGAAAAAAGAATTATGAAAATCGGTCCACAATTGGCGGAGTAATCGGTGAACACACATAGAAAAAAAAAAAACATACACACGAACATAGAACCTCCTCCTTTTTTGTTAAAAAGGGCAAACAAGCTAATTACTTAAAAATAAAAAAATAAAAAACACGACTGACTGCTATACAATTAATTTTTTCGTACATTCATTTTATAAGTTTCATTTTTCTTTGTCGCAAAAATACCTTGAAACATCCTATCACACTCGGAAGAAAACGGGAATGAAGGAATCTAAAGACACCTGATACGTCTAGATTCGATACGCCGTTCTTGACTTATGGTGGAATAAAGATCTCACATACATACAAACATGCATGAACGCTAAACAACGCTCTTTGGTCAGTCGTGTAATAAATCAGAATCATAACAACGGTTTAATATGCACCTGGCCCATTTTCGAATTTTCACAATAAATGAAGTTGGTCTAAGTACCTATATCTAATCTTTTATAAATAGCTTTATGTTGTTGTTTATTTGTAAGCGTATATGGTTGATTAATTTTATAAAACAAATTGCCTTTTTTAATTTTACCGGCAAGTAATATGCATTTGTTTTAGTGTAGTAATCGTTACTACTCCTAATTTCGCTTTGCCAGTCACCAGTTCCCGTGGCTATTTAGTGCATTTGTTATGTATTTCATTTAATCGCCGGCGGCATCGCGGCGAAATTCGCCGTGGCTAATGGCCCCGTGGCCAGGCTGTTATTCTGAACGCCAGACCTGTACCTACCTCTACCACGAGATTTTATTAATCTTAGTTACCTTACTATCCAGAGTTGCTAGCATCTGCGGCAATAAAATCAATTATTTATTATAGGGGTTAACTCCTGTAAAATTAATCCAAATCGAAACCATATACTTATTTAGAGTTTCGGTCATAACCAAGGGTCAAAACTGAAAAGAGGTTGAACAAATTGCTAATTAATAAAATGTATCAATATACATTTTATTAATTAGCAAAGTGTTCAATTTGTAAAAAAAAAATCTTTTTTATCTCTTTTATTTTTTTAATTCTTAGTTGTGTAGTTTAGTTTCAATTATTCGACAAGAAAATTACTTACTATTACTTAATAGGTTTGCATAAATATTTGTACAAGTATTTACATATTTTATAGTATTTTTATAGTAGACAAAGTATTAGGTACAAGTATTCAAGAATACATGTCACTGTATAAGATTCAACCAACAAGGATATCAAAATTATTTAAGGCAAGGGTTTGCCGTTTGAACCAGTGTTTTCCGTCGTGATTTGTTGAAGGCCCTTAAGGCGAACATTAAGATAAAATATGGCAAGAATGTAGGGGCAAGCACCCGACTCTGCTCCTCATTATAAATCTCAGTAAATATTGTTTTGGGCAGCCTTTTGTCTGGCCTCATTAAGAAGCCATTACTGAGTATAATCCCTCGCGACTTTTCCCAACATTTTGGGGAAAGAAGTGCGCGCGCTTTTGCATATTTTTGTATAAAAACGATTTATTGAAGGGTGGGTGTCTTTACTGTCTTTAAATAGATTGAAATGGTCTTTCAATATTTTGAAGATTATAAATCTAACTAGAAACTTAATAACAAATGGCTCTAGAGCATTGAAAAAGGAACGATTCTATTATACCAGCTTTCTCCAACAGTCGTGATCCGACCTTTGGACATATCATCAACAGGACGATCCGTGTCCGACATATTCGCCTTTATACTCTGGGCTATGCTGCTAGATATCATTTCGCCTTCGGACGTTTCATCGACAAAACCATTCATTGTACAGAGTATAGACGACAGGAGAATGAATTCCCGTGATAATGCTTTCGCTACTTTTCACACTGAAAACAAGAATGGTGGCGGTTTTGATGCTCTTTGCTCTAGCGAGGTTTTCTAGAATGTTTTGAAGAAAGTAGGTCCTAATGTTGAGGTAAAGTTAATAATAAAAAAGTAAAGAGTGAGTTGTTGGCGTTTCCGTAGTCTCGAATTGTATCATTATGATTAACATATGTAGAAAGATACAGGGTAATTATATAAGTCAATTTCTAAGTCTAGGTAGGCAACAAGACTAAAACAGGAGTTTCTGTCGAATCCATTGTAAAAAAAAGAAAACAAAATAATTTCATCCTGCATGTTTTCATATATTTTTGCGAAGGTAACAGGGTTCCACTTGTAAAGTTTTCCTCACACAATGCCCATTGTTGTGGCAGGGTTGTGAAAACCGGGCTATTCTTCACTTGTGCAGAATAGGTCAATGCAATGTAAGCCTTGAAATGTAATTATGTATTCTGGATTTTATTGAAAGGTTTTAGAAATTGCGATTTGAAAGGTAGCAAATTGAAATAAGCCATTTTTTTCATTTTTTTGGTAGAAGGTAACAGTTTGCAATCAGTAACAACAACTAAATTGTTGATATCAGCCGATCATAAAAGTAGTTGCTAAGACTATTATTTTCTTTATGAAGAAAAAATATTGAGATCGCTTTTATGATTTTACCGCTTGTGCTCCGAAAACACGCCCATGGTTTGATAATTTATAAATGCTGAAGAGCAATAATCAAATAAATTGAAGCTGGAATACAATATAACCCAATGCTAGTTTGCAACAAAGTAAATAGTCGCTGTAAATAATGGGTTTCCTTTTATAAACCGTTACAATACAGAGTCAGTTGAAGTGTGGTTCTGAATATATGGCTTTCGATTCTGCAACAAACTGTTTAATCTTTCAATCTTTATGACCAGTGCATGATAAAAGTTACAGCGTTAAAGTGATGTAATCTCATTGGGCCCAAGATGGAGTAGCATTCTGGTGAAATCATTTTTTTTTTAATTTCGAAAATATTTATTTTTATATTTTTTTTTTGAAAAATGTTCAAATATTCCACCCTCCCGTTTTTGGCAATGACATGAGATAATCGTCTCGTAAGTGTCTGTCCTTTTCAGTACTCCTAACGAAGGGTTGGGTACTAATGAGAAATTTGAGGTAGGATAGTTTAGTGCAGTAGATATGTATATAATAATTTTCGCTTTTGTATATTTTATTATTAAGGATGTTCTCAATCCTATTTACTTAGAAGAGTTCTAAGACACTTTGCCCCACTTGCATTGCATATATATTACTATATTGAAAAGTAGTGGTTTTCCGCAGCTCCGCCTGCGTGAAAAGTAGCCTATGTGTGACTCCGGGTCTTCAACTATATTCATACAAAATTACGTCAAAATCTGTTAAGCGGGTTGACCGCGAAAGCGTAACAGACAGACAGACTTTTGTACTTATCATATTCGTATGGATATGGAAGTATAGATGTGAATAGTCACAAGAGGAAAACCTTTTTAACGGCTCCCTAGGCGAAGCTCTCGGAAATGGAGGAAAGTATACGGCAGATGTCATATCCTGTTAAGTTACAGAGAGGGATATCTAGCCGTTCCTTTTTTTAGAAATAAAATATTTATCAGCAACGTGAATGTCGGTGAAGTGAATTTTCTAGTCGTTCAGAAGTGCTATTTTTGCAAGTGTGACGCAAGCAAAATCGGCGACTCGAATAATTTTGTTCGATGTCGAACTATTTTCATTCGACACAATGTCATATATTTAAAAATAGGCTTCAGGAAATATTGTCTGGTTGGATGGGAAAACGTTCACAGGAAAAGCGTCGGAGGATTTTTTGCGTTAAATTTGAAATTGTGTCTTTGAAATGTTTCAAATATTTTTTGTACCTACTCGTCGCAGCGTTGTTGCCTCTTGCTAATAAAACATAGAAAGAAAAATTCTCGTTAACAGTACTAAGTATTTACTTTTAAGATGTAAAGCTGAAATTAAAGGATTAATTGAAATTATGAATGAATTGTCCAAATAATATTTTCAGCTTATTTCTCTTGCTGACTAATTGAAAAAAAATATTTGCGAAAATCACTATCACTACATAGTATAAAACAAAGTCGCTTTCTCTGTACCTATGTATGCTTAAATCTTTAAAACTACGCAACGGATTTTGATGCGGCTTTCTTTAATATAGTTCATGCATAATATAGTCGAGAAACACTGATAATTTTAGAGGTTCCTGACATGAGGTCGTAAATTTAACACATTTTTGGCGGTTACATTGCAAACGCTGGCTTAACCCTATGAGATAGATCAAAATAATGTACTACAGTATTGTAGATCTTATAAAGGTCTACAAAAAAGTCCGCGATACCATATGTCTAACTATTGCAGTTACGACACTGCAACTACTTTTTCAGTTAAAATTTGCAACAGTAACGCCGGTACAAACTAAGCATCATTATTCGTTTCACGGTATTGATTCTTATCCAAATAAATCATTACATATTCAAGACTGTTTTAATACCTGTAGATTACTCTTTGAATGAATGAAATCGGACATTCCAGTCCAAAGATATTACGGATTTTGTTTTGAGTTTCAATCACTTGGAGTGGCGCGGACGCAAAACCCGGACGAAGCGGTACTAAGTAGGCCCGTTTTCTTTCCGTTGCGCTTGGGGTTCCCTAATGTTTGACAAAAATACGATAGAAAAAAATGAGAAAAACCAAATCATTTGATAAACTTCACATTTACCAAACACATAACTTTAAAAGTATTCATTTAACAAAACACAAATATTAGAAATGTAGCTTTTTGCAAATATTGCAAATGTTAAATTAACATTGTAAAAAAATATATTTGACCATGTATACTACGTTTATAAAATTTGTTACTTCATAAAAAAAGGTAGATAAACACTGTCATTTGATAAAAATTATGTGTTAGAAAGCAAGCTTTGTAAGCTGTCGCTACTTTCTTAACATGAATGACGCTCGCTCGCTCACTTATGTCTTGGTCACGGTATAACCATATCCTACCTTCTGAAACAAAGTCGGAGTAATAATGGTTCCGTGCATCAAAAGATTTTATTTAGTTAAACTTATTTTAATAAGTTTATTTCATTGCAAATTAATATACTTTTGAAATTATTTTGTGTGCTGTAGCTACTTTCAAAACAAATTGACGCTCGCTCGCTCGCTCATTTCATGGTCACTGTATAACCATAACCTGACCTACCTCCTGGAACAAAGTCGAAGTAATTAGGGTTACGTACCTGAAAAGGTTTTATTTAGTTAAACTTATATTTTTCATTGCAAATTATGACGTATGAAATTCTTTTGGGAGCTGTAGCTAATTTCAAAACAAAATAGACGCTCGCTCGCTCATATCATGGTCACTGTATATAACGTAACCTAGCTTCTGAACAAAGTCGGAGTGATGAGGGTTCCGTAAATATATGGAATTTAATTGTGTGAGTATAAATCTTCTATGAACTTTGGTTAGCCCTTAATTTGCCAGTGCATGTACTGTCATACATAAATTAAAAAAAAATGTTTTGATAAAAAAACCTTATCATATCTGTAACAAATTAATTTTATAATATGGCAACAATAATAAAAAAGAGAATCAAAAATAAATCTGGTAAATGGCAACATTGATTTTGACATTATGAATACAAAAAGGCGAGACGTTAGAAATTGTCTGTCCTGTCCAAGGTATTTGTCATTATTTTTATTATTATTTAATAGTTTTTGACTTATGTGGTGGTATTTATAAATTCCTGATATTGTAACTGAATACCAAACTTATCAATTTTGAAGTTATTTCAATTTGCTACTGTTTTATTTCGTTACTAACTTGATGTATGGTGTGGCATACACTGCCAAGTGCTTGCCCATATTGTTTGTATGTCGTAGCATATATCGCCAAAAGAGGGTTGTTGTTTTTTACTTTGAGTTTTTTCATATCAATATGCATTTTGTTTGATTTCGCCATGTTTTCGGTAGCAAAGCTTTATATTAGTGGTGGTAGAAATTAAGCGCTTATGCCTGCTGAAAATACTCTGACGACAGTAAATAGTCTAATCTTGAAAATTAATATACTGCACCCTCCGCTTTATGTATCAACTTTCCCTGCAAGTACCTTCTTTGAGCTATCAGTGGAAAAAAGCTGTTTTTCAACAAAGCGCAACTATAGAAGAAGCACTCATAATTTTGACAACTGCCAATACTGCATGAATCAAAATAGTTTTCAGTAAAATTATAGGCGGTAGTTTTGTATTCTTATGACATCACAGACAAATGTTAACTTAGTCTGCCTGCGACTATGAACGCTGTAAAGTTTTTGAAACGTTAGGTGTAAATAAAAAGTAATAAACGCGATAAAAACCGTATTGAAATAGTTTAATTTAATGTATAACAATCGCGAAAACATAAGAAATCACTATAAGTGTAACATGATATATTCCTGGCAATGTATGCCCCAGCATACGTCACATTGAAGTGACGTATTTAGCAATATATGTTGTGGCATACATAGATTTTCTGAAAAACTGTAATGTCTAGATTTTATTTTTTATTTTTTCGCGATTATTTGTCATGCCATAAACCTAATTTAATAGAAAAAAAATAAAAATATTTTTTTTTCTGTGCCAAATTAAGGGTTAGACCAAAGAAAACAGATTTCTTAGATTTCTCACAGAGATTTGTGGCAATTGAATCAATTATCAAAAAATGAATTTTCTATATGCCATACGCATAATAACGTTTGAAAAATGAATTGTTTTTTAATTTGACATAATTTACAAAAATATTAGTTTTTAAAATAATGCTTTGGTGCAACAGAATTTTACCTTTTGATTAGTTTGTTAAATAAGTGGTTTTAAGAAAGACTGGTTTATATGGTATAACTTTGTCAAGCAAAAAAATATATAACGTTTTTTGTCAAATGATTGTTGAATGAGTGTGTCATACGTTATTTTTCTTATGATAGGATACCGACGCGTGGGTGTCTTTAAATGTATGATTATATCAGTCTAACTGTACACACATACATACAACTGTGTTCCCGAGGAAGGTTGACGTTAGGCAGGCGGCCAGTCGTAAAACATGCCAAAATAACGATAGAAATGGAAACACCAAAAAGAGAAAGCGTCATGGAAGCGGGAGCTGAGGACGAAATTGGGAGAGTGCTATTAATTTTTGTAGTAAATTATAGATTACTATTTCAAGAGTTTAATTTTACGTAGACTATACACTCCTTTTACCCCGTGAAGGGAATTGATGAAAATTATTAATACGCTTTATTATTTTTCTGGTTGTAAGAATAAGGTTTCTTTTTATCCGAAAAGATATCAGATCTTTAGGATCAGCCAATTAATTTAATAAAAATGTCACATTTAATTTCCCTAAAAAATCGATCTTGACGGCTCTATGACGATCTTTTGACAATCTTCCTTAGAAATATATTCCTACAGTATTCACAGGTTATTAGGAACTACTTGGCGTCAGAAAGATCTATGTAGCTGGTTTTGAAAGAGACGCTTAATGAAGTGTTTATCTTTAATTTAACTTACTACATACTTTGTATAACCCGGACGAAGTCGAGGCGGTCTGCTAGTAATATAATAATTAGGTATTGTTTGGTGAGATTCACAGAAAACGTGGCTTCAGTCGACTTATGGTTAATCGAGCATATAACTGTCGAAAAAAAAATTACGGACCCGCAACGTTGTCTGCTCTGTCATTGGCCGCTCCAAGATACTCAACCGTCAAATCAGGACCTACCTAAAATTTTAACGTCGATTAAAACCAACTTTGGGTATACTTGTGACGGAACTTAGTAGCTTAAATGTAATTATTTTACAAATCCGCTAAGGTTTAGCACTAAAGTTGGCTCGTTTTGGAGTCGTAAAAATATAATTTTAGGCAGTCAATTGCCAGAAAATATAAATTTCGCCTACTCTCTCTTTTTATCTTTTAGATTTACATTCGGCATCCACGGATCTGTCAATATAATTTCTATAAAAAAATTACAAACATTTGCATTTTTAGGCCGAATGTCTAAATGAGAGAGCAAACGGAGAAAACTCATTTTGATTTTACCCAAAACAATCTTTTGTGAAAGCGATGAGACATCACAGTTAAAAAGAGATATTTTTCAAACTTAGCTGTTATTACTTATATATTCTAGTATAAAAATGTACATACTAATGAGCATGTAGACCGTTTGAGAGCAGAAGCCGATGATGTGTCTGCTGTCTGGGGACACAAATGGAGCCCATAAGTAGGTCAATCGATATACCACCCTTATTTTAATAGATAACAACGTATAGACTACTTTATCTCATGGCCTTCTAAATCTTCTAAGTGTATTATAAATTCTAAGTAAGTTCGATTCTGATACGAAACTTTTTTCAAAAGTAAGTACTTAACTAATATGTTTTTCAATAAGGAAAGAAAGAAAAGAAGGACGTCACAAATCCATTAATTAACAACGTAAGATAATAGTCAAAGCGAAATGTTATAATAATCAGTAAAAAAATAATTTTTTTTTTAACAGAAACATATTCTTTTTCAACTTTTAAAACTAAAGCTTAGTCACAGAGGAATTCGCCATTACGAATTTCCGAGCGAAGCTACCGATGACGCGTATTTTGACACGCTAGTCCGCTAATCTTTTTTCGTTGAGTTTAAAGCCACGTACCCACTAGGCGACATATGTCGCCCGACAGTATGTCTTCGGGGACATCGCCCTATATGTCGCTAGATAGTTATTTCTATTAAGTTAAATAGCGGCACATATCGGGCGAAGTGTGGCAACGTCGTGTGCCCGTCAACCCATCAACTTCGGGACAGGAGTCGCGCGATAAATGTCGCCTAGTAGGTACGCGGCTTAAATGTTTCAAACTTAATTTGTGGCTAGTTCAATCTGTGCGATTTGATTTAATTTTTTTCAATTCTAGCCTTTTACATAAATAATAGAATAGCTAATTTAGGTAATGACCAAAGGCGCCAACCAAAATCAAATAAATGCTTAGGTAAGGCTTCCTTTGATCCATGCGAATGTCGTAATCTTAAATTAGTTGTGACACTTTTGGCCTAATACGCAAAATGGTGATTGGCTACCAAGATGAAAATGGACCAATTCCCTTGATGCACAAATCTCAAAAAGGCCAATTCACTGATTATGTTATTTATTTCTTAGAATGGTCAATTCAAAATTTTGCTTAAGAATAGTCTGTTAGTTCTTCAATTAGTTTTTTTTGTTTTTGTTATATTATAGCTTTTATTGATATTAATTTTATGACTGCGGAATCAAACTAAAATAAAATCAGGAAAAAAAAATCTGTACCTGTGTAGACATTTTATAAAAATAGTCCAAGTACTTATTTTGAGCAATTGCATTTTCTCGGAATTGTCCAAGAAAAGGAGAGTTAAGTACAGAGATTTATTATTTTTCTAATTTATTTTAGTTGAGTTGTGGTTAATGGGTCATTCGTCGTCTCATAGCCTTTTTGCGAATTGGGCCAAATGCGACTAAACCCTATTAAACCGACGTTGGACGAGGAACACCTTAAAAGTGAATTGGGTTGGATCAGATTTTCATCTCTAGAATCTGTAGCTCGTGCCGTTGGCTAATCCATTGGCTAATCCATTGGCTTACATTTTTCAGGGTAGGGTTTTTATCTCAAAAAAGAAAGGTTAATTAAGATTAACCTTTCTTTTTTCAGCTAAGGCTGGCTAGCTCAATTTATTACTAAACTCATGAAAATAATTACTGTAAGAATTGCAAGATAAGTTTTACATCGAGTTTGAAACCTAAGTTTACCTGCCTACTTACGTCATAGACGTACGTTTACGTTTGTGTATAAGTTTGTATGTTTTTTTACGTTGAACTTTAAGGCCACCGTTTAATAAATAAACGGAACAATCTAATTTAACCTTCGACAGAGCACAGGAGTGTTATAAGTTTGATGCCTCTGTGTACCTATCTGTGGCGTCAACGCGGCCCAATTTTGTTAATTTGATCACCTGAGCTCCAAAGCTTAGGAGTGGTGAATAATGATGGTAAACTACTAGTTGGTCCATACTCAGATAAATTTTTCGCTATACTACTTCAAATATTTAAGTATATTTTGAGGAAAGATTTAAGTACCTAGCAGTGAAATTCGGTTGACAAGCAAGAAAACCTGATAAAATTTTAATTTTGTTAGAAACGGACGTAATTGATAAATTTTGGCGGATTCTAAATGTATGCTCGTACAAGATTTCAGCCGAAAATGTGTCTCCGTCCGTACATCCATAACGATGGTTCGTTTGCTTATAATTTTATAGAATTTTCTTAATTTTAGCTTTCTACTCCACTCGCTCAAGTTATTTTCTCCGCTCCTTTCTGCCATAATGTTGGCTGTATTTTTCCTATGTATGTAAATGGTGATAAAAAGTGTTAATTCATTATTTTTTTACATTCTATTTAGCCTTGATTCATCTAGTTTAAGAATTTTGTCCATAAAATGTACGTTGCCTCAAGTTGCAGACAGTTTCATTGCTTCATTATCCTAATATCCTATAATAGAGACTTAGTTTTAACCGTTTACACAAGAGTATAAATTATATACTTATATATAAATAAACCTATTTTAATAATCTAATAACAATAGAATAAAGGATCCAGATTTTCTTATGTCGACTGGCTGTTAGATCGTTTCTACTATAGTGAATAGTAGACAATAACAATGAGCTGATTTGCAAATCTCGAGCGCCCGCTGTCGACAGAGTCCCGAGTCACAACTCGGGATTGTCGCTTTTAGTATCAATTTGGTAACAGTGAAATTTAATTCAATATACTTGCAAAGATACAATAGACTATTTTAAAGCTCATTGAAATTCATGGACTTGGGAGAAACAATATGCTTTTATATTAACTACAATAAATACTTAATTAAACTTTAATTAGATAGGTACTTAACTACTTATTATTATTTATATCTCCTTTGTGGATCACGGGTTAAACCCGTTCTTTTGAGAGGCTTGCGCGGGGATATTTATCCAACGCGTAGGGGCCCTTTGGAGAAGTTGATGTTATGTGGTGCTCCTGCCAAAACCCGTCCTCGCTTATATCAATAGATGCCATATCCATGAACAGGTCTTGGCAGGAGTAAGAAGTGTCTCTAATGAATGGAAAGAATATTATGGGATATAGTGATAAAGTTTGGGTAGAGATGAAACTGGGCTATTGTAATAGAGATTCGGACACCTGCCATAATCATGATTACTGACTATTAGTGGCAGGCGGTGACTCGCCACTCAGTGAATAAGTCCCCCAAATAGTCGCCGCGTTTGGCAACAGAGGGCAACATTAGAATGAGCAGCTAAGGGTCTCGAGAGGTGCGTCTTCGGTTTCGCCATTGCGAGTTGTCTCGTGAGCGGGTTTTCTCGTTATTACGCCATTACGTGCAATACAGTTCCACCCTCGAGCATATAGCTCTTGCGACTCCACTCTGGCCGCCTGGCTAAGGCAAGCCAGAGGTAGGGGTCCTGTCCCTTTTCGGCGTTGGCGACCTTGGCGAAGGAAGGTCGGAGGCGAGGGACGGAGGTTTCCCCTGGGAGCACTCAAGTCCTCGGTGTCGCCACTCACCAACAGCTCGCCACAAACTGCCCTGCGGGGGCTGACTGCACTGGGGACGTCACATCCCTACGCCTTATTTACTTATTATTGTTTTTCTTTTACCAATAGCTAATTTAAACGGGTGAATTAAGTAAACGTCACGCATATTTTGCATCATTAGAAAATGTCTTTCGTATTTAAGTACTTTTAGAAAAAACAATAACTAAGGTAAACTAAAAGTACATGTGATTTATTTGCGAGACTACCAAGGAGGAATGTCAGTCATAACTAACATCAATAAATAACATCAATAAATAACATCATTTTCCAAAATCTTATTAAATTTTCAATTACGCACCTGCACAATATATGCGGTCTAGAAAATTAAATTAGAGGAGGACATTCCGAAAATACTTAGTGGGTCGTATCCTTCGCCCACTTGGTCTATATTTTATACCTCTGCCTGGGGACTGTCGTAAGGTGAATTAATGAAATCTGCCCCAAGCTCAAAAGGCTGGGTCTAATGTTATGGCGTCTTGGGCAATCAAATTAGGTAGGAAATTTTGTATAACTCGTAAAGACGCTTGAATGGCTGACTGTATTTGCAGTGCTATTTTTGAAATATGTCACCCATCGAAAACTGGTAAGTAGATGGAAATTGTTCGACTCACTGAATAAAATTATTCGATATCGAACTTTATGCTTCTGGCATACGCTGATTCAATCATACTTCAATTAGCAAAAAAAAAACATAAACAAAAAGCGGACCTTTGGCTCCTAGGCAATCAGCCGAGGATGCAACCGGGAAAATAGAGTTAAGTCGGCAGTAGCCCAATTCTAATAACCAGTACCGTCTCCAAGATTATGATTGATAAAAATATGCCTATCAGGTGCGTGATAAAAATATTCATGTTCAATTTCATTGATCAATCAGGTATTTTGTGGCCAACCACTACTTTTGCCGACGAGTCCTTACATTCGGATAAAAAAAAACAAATTATTTCAAAACCTGCAGCATATTTCCAGTTTATTAACTTAGTGGGTAGATTACATAAAGGCGTAATAACAGGAAACAACGCTTTACGGGCGGGCTTAAATAAGTAAAATAAATAATCCTCATTTACCCACATAAAGTAAACGGTTACGTCACAAAAACTGAGCTCTTTGCCGAGTTACGAGGTTAATTTTTATTATTTAAGGGCTCGCGTACTAATTAGCTACGGGATTAGGTATTTGTAGTGAGATTATAATTTCATATTATTTATGCCGTCCTAGAATTATTTAGGATTAGGTACTTAAAACAAGGCAGACAGCGTAAACGATACTTATTTTAATATATACTAGAAGGTACGAAATATTTACAAAGCATAAATATATATAACTGAAGTACTTGCTATAGACAAACAAAAATATGGAGACGGCTATTAATTTATGTGAATTTAGTTATATAGATTTTTTTTGTGACGTCCTTGTATAACATACGTGCTTAAAAAGATAAGCTATTCATTTTTCCTAAAGGAATATGCGCTGTCTTCGTGGTTATTTTAGGTCACTTGTACTTTCTTGTTTTGAGTTGATGTTGCCTTAAAAATATACGTAATTTTTTTATTGTTTAAGACCAATCAAAGGATACCTCAAAAATCCGTTTAGCGGTTTGACAGACAGACAGCCAGCCAGACAGACAGAAAGACAGACAGACAGACTTTCGCATTAATAAAATTACATTATAAATGCGAAAATAATATTATATTATATTATATTAAAAGATACATTTTACAATCCTACCTACGTTTGAAAAAATTAAACCCTTCTTCGGTCAGTCGAGTAAAAAATAAATATATGTCCTTCTTCAGGTATAGGTGGTCATCTCTGTGCAACGCATACTCATATACCTACAGCGCTGGATGGATGTAGCCTTTATGAAAAAAAATCTCATTTGGCAGACTATTATATATTGAAATGAAAGAAATAGATTATTGAAGCTTCAGGTGAATCCGGCAATAGCAATTGTACAATTAGCTGCAGGAGTGCTATTTTTGAGCATATGACTCACGCAAAATTGGATTTTCATTCGTCATAATCGGTGAGTTGAACGTTTTTCATTCGAAATATGTGCCGTACAAAAAATAGGCCTTAGAGCCCTAAATAGCACTATTTAGGTATAGTTTCATCGTAATCTGCAGCTGCCTGTTCATATAATTACAATGAAAGGAACATCCTTGGAAAGTATATTTATTGCGCTTAGGTTCATCTAAGTGAGATATATACGGGCATTAGGTCCAGCTATGAGACAGAAATCAAACACTGTGGTCAGGAGGTAAATATCAGCCATTGACTTCAAAATGTATTTTAAGCTGGTTTAAATATTGACTACTTTACCGCACGTATCTACCACTAACTTTAAAGAAAAAAACCTACGTACATTTAAAAGAGTGTGATTTTATAAAAACCAGCAAATTTTTTATGTATTTAGTTAAGTTGTACTTGAAAAAATAAGTGACAACCGAGGAAAAAAATGCTACCTACTCTACCATAATCTTGTCAGCTGATCACTATTCTAGGTCGAAACATTTTCGAATACAACTCTTATATTTTTATTGAAAGAGCTATAAGTTAATTAAAAGGTTAAAAAGTCGCTTGTAAATGTATAACATTGACCTTTGGATAAAATCAAATTTTAGCACGTAATAAGTATGTTGTTTTGGTAAACAGTCCAGTAAATGAATTTATCATTTAGGTTCGGTCAAATTCAGCTATTCGTTTTATTTTCGTCATTGGCACTATTAAGGGTGCTTCTTTTCCTTTATTACACTGGATCCTGAGACACAAGTACAGTTCGTGACGTCATTAGAATGAGTTGTGGCCTAAGGTCACCTTGGTAGGTTTCTGAAATTCTGAAAATAAATCTGAAAATTAATTATTTCAGTTTGTATCGAAAAAAGAAAAAAAAATATTTATTCGCAGAGCGTAGGTAGGAAGCTCAAGGGGTTTTTAAAGTTAGCAGATAGGTAATTCCTTAGGACGATTTGGCACACAATGCACCAAACAGTAGAACTTAAAAATGGACTGATCGAACGTAGTATTATTTACGAATAAATCGATACTCTTTAGCAAAGTTTTCTAAGTTATGTTAGTCAGTTTACAGAGACCGGCCATACCGATCACAAATATATTTAACACCAACTTTAAATTTAACACGTGTACAACATGTTTTACATAACAAGCCAAAGTGAATTCAAAGTATAGCCCAACAGTTCGCAACTCAATTCCAAAGTGCTTACCAGTGAAAAATTAGGGCCTTAACTCGAGTTCGAGTCGGCCTCTCAATTTGCAAGTTCCCAAGTGAGAGAACCTTACACTCGTTCATATGAAAACAGCATTTGCGATTTGCGTACAAATTAAAGTTTGAAAATGTATGGAAATACATGCGGCGTCGGTTGCGGCAACCTACTTCGGGGAACACGCATTTTGTTTGTTATAGGTGTAATTATACTGGAAGGTTTGTAGACGAGCCGTATTTAACATTTAAATTAGTGTCCTACAATGTGATTACAAAGTATTTTAATTAGGGCCCATGTAGAGCGCTCTCTCTTTCTCATAGCCAACTGCCTACGTGGCCAGTGGTTAAGGCCTTAGACCCCGAGGTCGTAGGTTCGATTCCCATGGAAAGCATACTTTGATAAGTGTTTCTAGTTTGGTTAGGAGATTGTAGGCCTAAATCACTATATCATCATTATTGTGATCATATATTATGTATTATGTAAAAATATATAATATGTTAAAAAAAATTAAAATCAAGTCAACCTTGCCTGTCTTCAGTTGGCACGTTACCGCGACTTGCTATTATTGCGGCTATGGTCTTACTGACAGCGGAAATGACGATTTAAGAAAGAATGTAATATTGGAATTTTATTTTATTTTTGTTATAAAAGATTTGTATATTATTTCAATAAAGAGCAGTTATTTAAAATATTCATCATAAATAAACTCAAATATTTTAATTAAGTAAAATCCTTTGAATCAGCTTAACGTCCCGAAGCAAGCTTTATCCTCTCTGCTAATAATGTGGCTACTTACCATCACTTCGAGAGAGCTCTAAAATTTTTGTGACGACCTAAACTTAAAATCATAAACGTTAGAATAATTGTAAAAATCTTTTCAACCGAATAAAGAACTACCTACTGTAAAACCAAACAATAAGCGTTAGTCATATAGTTCACAATTTAACGGTTTCAGTAAGCAGATTACAATAATATATTTAATATTCGATAAATTATAAACAACCGAAAACTAATTATATTACAACTGTAATTTTTAAAATTAGAAATTTTACAATCTCGCGTGCTAAAGTGATTATATACTTTATACAAGTTAATTTAAGGAGCAATGAAAATCTTTTTTTTATTAAATTAAACTATTTTAATACGGTTTTGTCGCGTTTATTACTTATTTATTTACACCTGACGTTTCAAACACTTTACAGCGTTCATGGTCGCAGGCAGACTAAGTTAACATTTGTCTTTGATGTCATAAGATTACAAAACTACCGCCTGAAATTTTTATTGGGAACTATTCCGATTCACGCAGTATTGGCTCACAGTATCTAAGGGTCTTGCAGTCTGCTTCCGAGTTTGCAATTTTATTAAGTTAATGACTGGGTCCCAAGCTGGCAGTACCTGCCATCCATCCTCTCTATTGAAATTAGGATGTTTTTTAATTTCAATAGCTTCACGTAACATCCTTGGAATGAATCTGTTTTCCTTTGCAAGGACTTGAGGATTATCAAAACGCATATAGTGGTTGGGTTTGTCTAGAGCATGTTCACAGACTGCAGACTTGGTTGAGCGTCTATTTTTCATGTCAGCAATATGTTCTTTTATACGAGTATTAATGCTTCTCTTTGTTTGCCCAATGTATGATAAACCACAGTCACAGTCAATTTTATAAACTCCAGCATCTTGCAATGGGATATTGGATTTTACAGGTCTTAAAAATTGGTTTATTTTCTTATGCGGCTTGTAATAGGTCTTGATTGAAGCTCGCCTAAGTATGTTACCAATCTTGTCCGTGACTCCCTTTATGTATGGTAAGATGGCAGGAAAACGATCAACTGTGTGTGGCTTGGGTCGACTTCTGTGACAAATGTGTGGGAGGCTGAGATTGTTGCTTCTTAAGACAGACTTGACTCGTTGAAGCTCCTCCTTAAGATGGTGGGTGTCACAGATGCCGTGTGCTCTCTGTAACAAAGATTTGCCTACGGTAGCTAACTGACATGGATGATGGTGAGATTTACCATTGAGATATTTGTCTGTGTGGGTGGGCTTTCTGTACACAGTGTGACTGATACTATTGTCAAGATTTCTAGTTATTAAAACATCAAGAAAGGCTAATGAATTATTGATCTCAGGTTCCATAGTGAATTTAATTTTACTATTAATGGAATTTAAATGATCTAACAAAACAGAGACTTGAGTTTTGGGGAGTACAACAAAAGTATCATCTACGTACCGTTTGAACATCTTCGGCATAGCCAGGGTGCTTGAAAGAGCCTTCTCCTCAAGGTCTTCCATGAAAATGTCGGCAACAATGGGAGAGACTGGAGACCCCATAGCTACACCGTCAATTTGCATGTAGAATTTGTTTTCCCAGAAGAGATAGCCTGATGTTAAGCAATGCTCAAGTAACTCTGCATACTCTTGAGGTAGATGGTGGTCCTCAAGCCTTCTCTTGACAATATCAATACAGTCATGTAAAGGTAGGCTGGTAAATAATGACTGTACATCAAAACTGACCATTGTGTCTTCATCAGTTAATCGTAGATCTTTAATTAAGCTGATAAAGTGATAAGAGTCCTTGACATTAGTATCAGTATGACCACGAAGTTGTGTTAATATCTTCACCAGGTGTTGTGCTAGTTTATAAGTTGGCGAATCTATTTGGCTTACAATTGTTCTTAATAGGTGGTCTTTTTTGTGTATTTTTGGAAGGCCATATAATTTTGGTGGTTTCACACAGGAAGGCACGAGCGACGTGATGTCTAAGTTTAATGTGTCGGAGTATTTTAATATTAATTCTTTGGTTTTTGTTACGATCTTGTTAGTAGGATCACTTTTTACTTGTTTATATGTATTCTCATCCGACAACAGTTGTTGAATTTTTGTGTTATAATCAGAGGTGTCCATTATAACAGTTGAATTTCCTTTGTCAGCTCGTAAAATAGTAATGTCTGGGTTCTTGCGAAGGTTGGTGAGTGCAAGATATTGTTCACGAGGAAGATTCGGTTTTGGCGGCTTGCTATGTCGTAGTACTGATGACACATCTTGGCGTATCGCTTCCAAATCTTCTTTATTTAAGTGGTTTTTTACCAAGACATTTTCTACCGAACAGATGATATGTTCATAAGGTATCCTCCTGGGTGCAACCGCATAATTTAATCCATTTTCAAGAGCATCAATCGCTTGTTGGTCTATCGGTGTTTGTTTTGCTAAATTGACAACCGATTTAATTGACTTTGACGTTTCTGAGTTATTATCCCGGATGACATTGACGTTTTGATTTGCTGTTAATTTTTCATACTTTGAAATTTGACGTTTTTTGCATTCTTCGTATGAATAGCCTGTTTATCTGTTAAGTTTTTACATTTTTCAAAGTCTTGAGATGTTAATTTTGATTGAAGCTCTTTAGACAAATTCTCAATGTTTTTTGAAACTTCTACTGCATCGAGTCTATTTTGGCGGATTGATCGTTTAAGTAAACTTATACTTGCTTGTCGGAGGATGTCCGCGCTTCCCCGTATGTCCTTCTTAGGTGATAAACGAACACAAACTGGGATGATGTTGTTGTCTCGACACCTCTTTAGAAAATTTAATGATGTTAAAAGCCGTGCGCGCTTTTTCTTGAGACACTCCAACCGACGTATTTTGTTTGAGGTTTCCGGCCCGTATACCGTAACATAATGTTTTCTTATGTTTTCGCGATTGTTATTCATTAAATTAAACTATTTTAATACGGTTTTATCGCCTCTGATTATAACACAAAAATTCAACAACTGTTGTCGGATGAGAATACATATAAACAAGTAAAAAGTGATCCTACTAACAAGATCGTAACAAAAACCAAAGAATTAATATTAAAATACTCCGACACATTAAACTTAGACATCACGTCGCTCGTGCCTTCCTGTGTGAAACCACCAAAATTATATGGCCTTCCAAAAATACACAAAAAAGACCACCCATTAAGACCAATTGTAAGCCAAATAGATTCGCCAACTTATAAACTAGCACAACACCTGGTGAAGATATTAACACAACTTCGTGGTCATACTGATACTAATGTCAAGGACTCTTATCACTTTATCAGCTTAATTAAAGATCTACGATTAACTGATGAAGACACAATGGTCAGTTTTGATGTACAGTCATTATTTACCAGCCTACCTTTACATGACTGTATTGATATTGTCAAGAGAAGGCTTGAGGACCACCATCTACCTCAAGAGTATGCAGAGTTACTTGAGCATTGCTTAACATCAGGCTATCTCTTCTGGGAAAACAAATTCTACATGCAAATTGACGGTGTAGCTATGGGGTCTCCAGTCTCTCCCATTGTTGCCGACATTTTCATGGAAGACCTTGAGGAGAAGGCTCTTTCAAGCACCCTGGCTATGCCGAAGATGTTCAAACGGTACGTAGATGATACTTTTGTTGTACTCCCCAAAACTCAAGTCTCTGTTTTGTTAGATCATTTAAATTCCATTAATAGTAAAATTAAATTCACTATGGAACCTGAGATCAATAATTCATTAGCCTTTCTTGATGTTTTAATAACTAGAAATCTTGACAATAGTATCAGTCACACTGTGTACAGAAAGCCCACCCACACAGACAAATATCTCAATGGTAAATCTCACCATCATCCATGTCAGTTAGCTACCGTAGGCAAATCTTTGTTACAGAGAGCACACGGCATCTGTGACACCCACCATCTTAAGGAGGAGCTTCAACGAGTCAAGTCTGTCTTAAGAAGCAACAATCTCAGCCTCCCACACATTTGTCACAGAAGTCGACCCAAGCCACACACAGTTGTTGAATTTTTGTGTTATAATCAGAGGTGTCCATTATAACAGTTGAATTTCCTTTGTCAGCTCGTAAAATAGTAATGTCTGGGTTCTTGCGAAGGTTGGTGAGTGCAAGATATTGTTCACGAGGAAGATTCGGTTTTGGCGGCTTGCTATGTCGTAGTACTGATGACACATCTTGGCGTATCGCTTCCAAATCTTCTTTATTTAAGTGGTTTTTTACCAAGACATTTTCTACCGAACAGATGATATGTTCATAAGGTATCCTCCTGGGTGCAACCGCATAATTTAATCCATTTTCAAGAGCATCAATCGCTTGTTGGTCTATCGGTGTTTGTTTTGCTAAATTGACAACCGATTTAATTGACTTTGACGTTTCTGAGTTATTATCCCGGATGACATTGACGTTTTGATTTGCTGTTAATTTTTCATACTTTGAAATTTGACGTTTTTTGCATTCTTCGTATGAATAGCCTGTTTATCTGTTATGTTTTTACATTTTTCAAAGTCTTGAGATGTTAATTTTGATTGAAGCTCTTTAGACAAATTCTCAATGTTTTTTGAAACTTCTACTGCATCGAGTCTATTTTGGCGGATTGATCGTTTAAGTAAACTTATACTTGCTTGTCGGAGGATGTCCGCGCTTCCCCGTATGTCCTTCTTAGGTGATAAACGAACACAAACTGGGATGATGTTGTTGTCTCGACACCTCTTTAGAAAATTTAATGATGTTAAAAGCCGTGCGCGCTTTTTCTTGAGACACTCCAACCGACGTATTTTGTTTGAGGTTTCCGGCCCGTATACCGTAACATAATGTTTTCTTATGTTTTCGCGATTGTTATTCATTAAATTAAACTATTTTAATACGGTTTTATCGCCTCTGATTATAACACAAAAATTCAACAACTGTTGTCGGATGAGAATACATATAAACAAGTAAAAAGTGATCCTACTAACAAGATCGTAACAAAAACCAAAGAATTAATATTAAAATACTCCGACACATTAAACTTAGACATCACGTCGCTCGTGCCTTCCTGTGTGAAACCACCAAAATTATATGGCCTTCCAAAAATACACAAAAAAGACCACCCATTAAGACCAATTGTAAGCCAAATAGATTCGCCAACTTATAAACTAGCACAACACCTGGTGAAGATATTAACACAACTTCGTGGTCATACTGATACTAATGTCAAGGACTCTTATCACTTTATCAGCTTAATTAAAGATCTACGATTAACTGATGAAGACACAATGGTCAGTTTTGATGTACAGTCATTATTTACCAGCCTACCTTTACATGACTGTATTGATATTGTCAAGAGAAGGCTTGAGGACCACCATCTACCTCAAGAGTATGCAGAGTTACTTGAGCATTGCTTAACATCAGGCTATCTCTTCTGGGAAAACAAATTCTACATGCAAATTGACGGTGTAGCTATGGGGTCTCCAGTCTCTCCCATTGTTGCCGACATTTTCATGGAAGACCTTGAGGAGAAGGCTCTTTCAAGCACCCTGGCTATGCCGAAGATGTTCAAACGGTACGTAGATGATACTTTTGTTGTACTCCCCAAAACTCAAGTCTCTGTTTTGTTAGATCATTTAAATTCCATTAATAGTAAAATTAAATTCACTATGGAACCTGAGATCAATAATTCATTAGCCTTTCTTGATGTTTTAATAACTAGAAATCTTGACAATAGTATCAGTCACACTGTGTACAGAAAGCCCACCCACACAGACAAATATCTCAATGGTAAATCTCACCATCATCCATGTCAGTTAGCTACCGTAGGCAAATCTTTGTTACAGAGAGCACACGGCATCTGTGACACCCACCATCTTAAGGAGGAGCTTCAACGAGTCAAGTCTGTCTTAAGAAGCAACAATCTCAGCCTCCCACACATTTGTCACAGAAGTCGACCCAAGCCACACACAGTTGATCGTTTTCCTGCCATCTTACCATACATAAAGGGAGTCACGGACAAGATTGGTAACATACTTAGGCGAGCTTCAATCAAGACCTATTACAAGCCGCATAAGAAAATAAACCAATTTTTAAGACCTGTAAAATCCAATATCCCATTGCAAGATGCTGGAGTTTATAAAATTGACTGTGACTGTGGTTTATCATACATTGGGCAAACAAAGAGAAGCATTAATACTCGTATAAAAGAACATATTGCTGACATGAAAAATAGACGCTCAACCAAGTCTGCAGTCTGTGAACATGCTCTAGACAAACCCAACCACTATATGCGTTTTGATAATCCTCAAGTCCTTGCAAAGGTAAACAGATTCATTCCAAGGATGTTACGTGAAGCTATTGAAATTAAAAAACATCCTAATTTCAATAGAGAGGATGGATGGCAGGTACCGCCAGCTTGGGACCCAGTCATTAACTTAATAAAATTGCAAACTCGGAAGCAGACTGCAAGACCCTTAGATACTGTGAGCCAATACTGCGTGAATCGGAATAGTTCCCAATAAAAATTTCAGGCGGTAGTTTTGTAATCTTATGACATCAAAGACAAATGTTAACTTAGTCTGCCTGCGACCATGAACGCTGTAAAGTGTTTGAAACGTCAGGTGTAAATAAATAAGTAATAAACGCGATAAAACCGTATTAAAATAGTTTAATTTAATGAATAACAATCGCGAAAACATAAGAAAACATTATCTTTTTTTTATCTATTCAATTGGCCTTGCTTGACTGTATTCATACTTGGGCAATATTTGCATACGAAACAATATGTACACTAAAAAGTAACCGATTCCGAAAACAACAACAAAATTGGTTTTTAATTAAGGCAGTAATTGGATTAAAAAGTTTTCTCAAGAAGAAAAGTGGAAGCGTGGTGGGGACGTCTTGCTATCTCTTTTTTACGCTCGAACCCAAGTGGCAGTGACGTCACTGCACACACAGTGCATCCTTTTCTTGTTTTTTGACAGTTTCCCCTTCCACCGAATTTCAAAGACTTATAACTTATTATTTATAAAGGGATTTTTAAAAATCTTTCCATTTTCAGTTTCTGGTTGTGAAATGTTTATTATGAATAAAAAAAAAAATGTAGTAGAGTACCCTATTCAAGGTAGATACTAATGTATTTTTACAATTTTACGATGAGGCCGCTCAGTCGATGAAATCAGACAGTATCTCAAGACGTCCTAGCTGGGCGGAAATAGGGAAGCGCAGTGCGTTTCCGCTCGATTTCCTATCTATAGACACCGATATACGATAGCCTTCGAATCTTCATCATCTGTAATTCCGTACCGGTTGGTGACGCAGATAGTCTTGTTCGAAGTTTATATTGCTATTTCACGGGTCTCGTCGAAAACTAGTATCGTATTTGTGTGAATTTTGTATTTTATCGGTACTCATTTGAATGAAAAGTAAATTTTTATGTTTTTGCACTCACATAATACTTAAAGATTGCATATCTACGGCCAACAAATAACTCGGTTGTAATTTTACATTGTTTGACTGATAGAGAATTGGCTAGTAAACTTTTTCATAAAAATGTCTAATTCGTAAAGCATTTCGAGGAATAGGCTTAGGGAACAGATTACATTAATCAGATCTTTAGTTAAGCAAGTATTTTTTAAGAAAATCGCAGAAAACCCAATGACTTTCATTTTTTAGTAAGGTTAACGTACGACGTAGCCGGATAACTTCCGGCTATTCACATTAATTTTTTTAGGTTGGCAGCACAGGGTTGTCACCCATGTCAAATGTCATCTCTGTTCAAGTAAACATAACCCTTAATTAACCTAACTACATCTTCATTTCATTCAATAATACATTATAATGAAGAATCGGTGTCCAATTATTGAAAAATCAGATGTCAACGGATGAAGGGACGGCAGTAAAGTCCAATAAACAGGCCAATATGTAAACAAACAAGAAACCAACTCGCGGCTCGCGGTCCATCTTGACTTTGACATTTGACACTGACATACATATTTTTTAATACCTTAGTAATTTTTGCTTGCTTGCAGTTCGAGATGGCCATTATAGCTGCGTGACGTCATCACTATAAAATCTTTTAAATTAAATAACAAAATAAATATAATTTTAAGAATTTTTTCGTTTAAATTGTATTTCCCAAATAGTCTATTCTATCAATAAATTATATAAAATACACAATTTATTTTTTAGTTGACTAGCCAATTCTATATTATGGCATTAATCTACCATTTATAATTTTGTAATAAAATTTTCAAATATTTGGACTTGACCCAAAAGGATCTATGAACCTGAAATTTGTTTCCAAAAAACTTGTCAAAATTTACAGGCAAAATACCATAATATCATAGTAAAAAACAATTGTACAAAAACAATAGCTTTAATGATACCCTGAAAAAGGCCGCAGGCAAACGCTGTATGCAGGCCGCTTCCTACTGCTCTTTTTGGAAATCATTACTGATTGGACTGACTGCTGCATAAATGATGGTGATGGTGTTTTCATCATGACCTTAAACCTATGGAACAAATGGAGGGATGCCTTTAATTAAATAACAGTTCATTAAATTTGCATCCTTATTTCATCCTATACTATTAAACGAGCAATATTTGTATGTATGTATATTTATATATATATTTGTCTCGCGATTTCGAAAACGGCTCTAACGATTTCTTTGAAATTTTAAACATAGGTTCTCATAAAGTCAAACAATTAATCTAGCCAGGTTCCATGTCTGGGAAAATTCGTTTATCCCATATTTTCCAGCAAAAAGATTTTCCGCATGAAATTGTAGTTATAGTACAACAATTTCGGCGCCGGCGGGTCTGCTTCGATAGCCCAGTGGTTAAGACATCTGCTTTGTACTCTGGTGGTTCCAGGTTCAAATCCCAACTAAAGAAAGTTTTGTTTTTCTTTTTTTTGTGTTTTTTTTGTTTTGGAGTATAAAAGTATTAATCAGTATAAATCGCGCATATATTATTTTAAAATGGCTTGAAAGAATTATTCACGCGTCTTTGAGAAATCGAGTAACAAACATAAAAAAAAAGATTCCGACGAATTGATAACCTCCTCCTTTTTTGAAGTCGGTTAAAAATTGAATGATAAATTCTACCACTGACCCAAAGGAAATACTTACCAATCCACGGAGTAAATAGTGTACCTACCAATTCAAATAGGACTGAAACGTGGAAAGTACTTAAGGAATGCAACTAACAACGATTAACGCTAGATGGCGGTAATCTATTTACTGAAAAAGTACAACGCGCTATCGTTGTGTTTTCAAATCGCATAGGTGATGTATGTAAGCCATACCAAATTTCATCAATATCCGTCCAGCCGTTTGGCCGTGAAAGAGCAACAGAAAGACAGACAGACAGACTTTCGCATTTATTATAATATTAGTATGGATGGATACCATAACTACCGAGCGGAGCTCGGTCGCCCAGGTACTAAGTATTATGCAACAAAGGCATCCAATTATTGGAAACCATTACGTGTTTGGAAGCTGCGTGGAAATTATTAGCGACACGTAATTCGACTATATGCATAATTGGTGGCTATCCCGACCTATTATGGCCGCCTGTAGGCAATTATTACTATTCTGAAGCCATTGAGCGTTGCTTCTGCTGCATGCTAATTTCGGTTGCTAAATAGCTAACTAACTAGATTAATTAAATTTCACACAATGTCCAGATCTACCGTTATTGAATTGTTGAATTAAAACATTTCAGGTTACACAGAATGCACTGGGATCCAGATTAAATATCATCACCTACTCCGTTTCTGTCAATTTTCAGTTGTTATCAAGAGTTGTATTTGTGGAATACCTATGGCTAATGCACAGCTGATAACGATAAAAAAATGATGACTTGCGGGCTTTTCGATATGGTCGTTTCAGACTAGTATGTAGTCTGCAACAAAGAACACTACCACAGAATTTTAAGGTGCATACCTACCTGGACGCGTTTTCAGAATCTGTCATCCTCAGACCTCGCCTCACCGCGCATATTTCGCTCGCACATATCAATATTATGATCAAAGGTCTTGATACTTGATCATAACCAAATTAAAATTTGGTATAAGTACTGTAAGTAGTACATTATTTTATAGAGAGATAAAATAATGGAGAGATATGTGTTTTGTCGTCTAAATATGAACTTTCCTTTTTGTATCGTCATCCTCATCATCTAAGCGATTTTCCGGTTGAACTTCAGGTCGCTATTTAGATTTTTATCATCACGGGAAGCATACTTTGTTTGGATGTTTCCTGTTTGGTTAGGACATTATAATACGGTATAAACCTCTTATACACCATTTTGGATTTTCGAGATATTCCTCAAAGCGCATACATTTTCAAGCGCAAATAACGAAGCGCACCTGTATTATTCTTTATAAATGATATAAAAAACTGGTTCCTTGAAGCGCAACCATGTTAAAGATTTGTGCAGTTTATTACAAGTTACAATTTAACATATGAATGTTATCGATATATTATTAGCCAATTAACGATGAGTAAATTTATTCAAAGTTACTTCTATTATAGACCGACGTGCTTTTGAATTTATTTATTTTATACTAGCTGTTTCCCGTACCTCCGCCTGCGTCAAAAAGTAGCCTATGTTTGACCCCGGGTCTTCAACTATATTCATACCAAATTTCATCAAAATCCGTTCAGCGGTTTGGCCGTGAAAGCGTAACAGACAGACAGACGGACAGACAGAAAGACAGACAGACAAACAGAAAGACAGACATACTTTCACATTTATAATATTAGTATAGATATGGATTTGACACATTATGCAATTTTTTTACGTTGTTAAAATTAGCCGTTTAAAAGGTCCTTCAAAAACAGGTTCATGCGTAGTTATACTCCTTAATAGTACTGCACTACAAAGTAAAACGTTATTTCTCAATGGTCTGAAACGATCTTCATTTGCATAATCGTTTCGATTTTCATATAGGCTTACCGAGCAGACATATAGTATCATAACTTAAAGTAAAATAATTATTAAGCTTATTAAGGTAAAATGTATTGAAACTCCTAAGTTATCTGTAACCATCGAGATATATGTACTAACGTACTAGAGAAGCTACGTAGAACATTTGCATTGTTTCATTTTTGATAATTTATCATTTTAGCCGCTACAGCGCTGAAACAATAATACATCTCAAAACATCATTCAAAAATGCAGCGCTACATTTGTTACAAACGTGTATTTTTTTAAAGATAGCTTCGTATTTTACCTATGTGGTTCCAAAATAATTTAAAAAGACAAATTGCTTTTTGTGATTATTTTTATTTGTTTCTTTTAATAATTAAAAGATGTGAGTTTAGTTATCTTTTATCTTTTTAACGTGGTGTAAGTCTGTTGGCAAATCTAAGACCATTTTTGTTTGGAGTTTATTAAAGATTTATCAGTAACTGGCAATTTATTTTCTATCCATCTTGGTTAAATAACTATCTCTTATTTAGAAATCAAACAACATGCATTCAATGGTATATTTTAGAATTACGCTGCCTACGCCTATAGTTAATAATTACCTCTTTTTCTTAGTTACTGAAACACATTGAATTCTGTATTTATAAAACTACTTAACCGCTTTTGATATATGCGGAAAAAAACATTCATGAAATATGGTACTTAAAAAAAAACAAAATGTACAATTTGGATAAGGAGAAGGATTATATTAGGAACATGTTAGATAAATACAGTTTTCACTATCGGACTAACTTTGTCTTTAATACCTAATTAGTTTTCTCTTTTTATCACTTAACATTTATATTCACTTAATATTTATTACATTAAAAACAGATAATCATACTCTTGGCATTATGTCAGTCAAACTAATCTACCTACGAACTACATACATTTCACTGCGAATTATTTAGTCTATGACGAATAATTTAAAAATGGCGCGCGGCAATTATATCGGTCGTATTTACATTTAAAACAGTGAAATTAGATTACTTACCGATGAAAAGTAAGTCCGTTGCACTTTGCCGTGTTCCTCAAATTATTGCTACAGTACATCAACACACACCGAGGCATTTTTTTAAAGATTTTCACAGTGTTTTTGAGTTTTAATTGTCGGAAGCACAAGGCCCGAAACAACTAGCAAGTGACTAAGTGAGTTGCGGCACATTCACTGCATTTGAACGGGACGAAGTAAGGACATACGGTGTCTTCTCTAGTACGTTACATAGGGCGCACTGTAAGTTTCCGGAACTGGCCACTTACATAAACAATATTTAAAAATTTATTGCAACATTTGAAAATAGAACTCTTTGGCTGTAGAATGCAGTTTGTTTCATCTGACTGTCTTTTGTTTTTACCTTGTGGCGCCATTTAAAAAATTGTGTGTCTGCATCAACATGGATTTAACTCGGGAAAATTTTCGTAGTATGATTTTCTACGATTTTAAATGTAATTTGACAGCTCAACAGAGCATCGCTCGGCTTGAAACAGCTTTTGGCAATGAAGCACCATGCAAGACAACTGTTTATAGCTGGTTTGCAGAATTCAAGCGTGGTCGTATCAATCTCAGTGACGAATCTCGCAATGGTCGGCCGTCCACCGCTGTGACCAACAAAAACATCAATGCTGTGCGCCGTATGATTGAAACAGACAGGCATGTGACCTACCATGAAATTCGCGCATCCTTAGAAATAGGCATGAGTCAAATACAATTAATCCTACACAAACATTTGGGTGTGAGAAAGCTGTGCTCGCGGTGGATCCCACACAACTTGACCGAGGCTCAAAAAACGGACCGCGTCACTTGGTGCAGTGCCATGCTTACCAGATTCAACGAAGGTGCGTCAAATTTGGTGTGGGACATAGTAACAGGTGACGAAACATGGATTTATTGCTACGATCCCAAAACAAAGCAGCAATCGAGCGTATGGGTCTTTCAAGATGAGCCGAAACCAACCAAAGTGGCGCGCGTGAAAAGTGCATCTAAGCGGATGATTGCTTCTTTTTTTAATAAAACTGGACACGTGGCTACTGTTGCTTTAGAGAATCGTCGTACAGTGAATAGTGACTGGTACACGACCATTTGTTTGCCGGAAGTTATTGACGAACTCCGTAAAAATAACCGTAAACGCCGTATCATCCTGCACCACGACAATGCTAGTTCTCACACGGCCAGACAGACAAACGACTTTTTGAAGGCGAAAAATGTAGAACTCATGAGTCATCCTGCATACAGTCCCGACCTGGCACCTTGTGACTTTTTTCTGTTCCCAAAAATTAAGAACCAATTACGCGGTCAACGATTTTCATCACCAGAAGAGGCTTTCGAGGAGTATGAAAAACACGTTTCAGAGGTCACCACAGAGGAGTGGCACAAAAGTTTTCAAAACTGGTTTCATCGAATGAAAAAGTGCATAGACGCCAAGGGAGATTATTTTGAAAAACAATAAATTAATTTTGTACCTTTAATAGTATTTTTTCATATTCATTCCGGAAACTTATAGTGCGCCCCACGTAGTACATATATCTCGATGTCTGTAACCATGGAGCAATGAACTTATCTGTCAACTTTGTAATGATTTCTTATGTTTTCGCGATTGTTATTCATTAAATTAAACTATTTTAATACGGTTTTATCGCGTTTATTACTTATTTATTTACACCTGACGTTTCAAACACTTTACAGCGTTCATGGTCGCAGGCAGACTAAGTTAACATTTTTCTTTGATGTCATAAGATTACAAACTACCGCCTGAAATTTTTATTGGGAACTATTCCGATTCACGCAGTATTGGCTCACAGTATCTAAGGGTCTTGCAGCCTGCTTCCGAGTTTGCGATTTTATTAAGTTAATGACTGGGTCCCAAGCTGGCGGTACCTGCCATCCATCCTCTCTATTGAAATTAGGACGTTTTTTAATTTCAATAGCTTCACGTAACATCCTTGGAATGAATCTGTTTTCCTTTGCAAGGACTTGAGGATTATCAAAACGCATATAGTGGTTGGAAGCACTTAATAAATTATTTTGCGTGCTTCCGCCACCAGTTAGTTCATGCAAACTATTGCCGGCCGGCACCCACCCACTACTATTAGTCCCAACATGCCCGCCACCACTAGCTTGCACATGCAACACGTGTTTCGCCTCTACGCGAGGCATCTTCAGGCACTAGACCAAGCTGTTAATAGTCCGACGTATAAACGACGAATGACACAAAACCATCGTACCCTTCCTATTATACTACTACCCCCACCACTAAGAGGTGGGATTATGAAACATGTTAAGTAATGGAGAATTATTTAAATCAGTTTGTTTATTAATTAAGGGAATTTTTAAATTTTTATGTTTATTTATTTCTAACTGCTCCAAAATGTTAAGCTTTAACCCTTTCTCTTCAACATGTAATATTTCATATGTATGATTAGGTGACAAATTATGATTATGTTCTAATAAATGTTCCGCAAAATGAGACCTCTCTGGGTGTTTATTTTTAAATGCGTTTAAATGTTCGTTATAACGAGTTTTGAAATTACGACCAGTCTGACCAATGTATATATGTTGACAATCATCGCAGCTCAATTTATATATGCCCGATTTTTTATCTGACTTAATTTTGTCTTTTGTATTACAAATGCTCCTTAAAGTATTATTTGGTTTTAGGGCTACATGCACATTATTTTTTCTAAATATTCTAGTTATTTTATCTGTAACATTACCTAAATAACATAAACTCGCCGTATATTTATGTCCTGAACTGGAAAAAGCTGCATATAATAGATGTTTTATAATGTTTTGATTTTTCTTTTGTATAATTTTATTAACTATATTTTTTGTATAACCGTTTGATTGAGCTATTTGATATATAATATTCAATTCCTTATTATAATTATCGCTGTTGAGTGGTACAGTCATTAAACGATGTACCATAGATTTATACGCGGCGAGTTTATGCTGCCAGGGATGATTAGATGTCACAGGAATTGTTGTATCTGTATATGTGGGTTTGCGATATATCGAAAATTCCACTTTATTATTGTTTCTAGTAATAGTTAAATCCAAGTAATTTAATGCTTTATTTTGTTCTAATTCTATTGTAAATTTTATTTTTGGATGAATCATATTTAATTCGGAAACAAAATTGCTTAATTGTCTGTTGGTGCCAGTCCAACATATGAAAATATCATCAACATACCTATAATAATGAAAAATGTAATTCGATTTCCCAATAATATTATTTTGTTCAAAATTATCCATGAATACATCAGCCATAAGTGGACTAAGGGGTGAACCCATTGCTAAACCTTCCTTTTGAACGTAATATTTGTCATTAAATTAAAAATAATTTTGAATCATACAAAGTCTCGTTAACCGTATTATCTCATTAATTTCACCTGGATGTAGTTTTTTCTTTTCCCATTCCGATTCCAAAATCTTCAAACAATCATCATAAGGAACGTTGGTAAATAAGCTTTCTACATCTAAAGATATTAATTTTGAATTTGCCGGAAGGTCTATATCTTTAATATTTTCAATCAACTCTAAACTATTTTTTAGACTATTTTTGGGATTAAAATTTATTTTATCCCTAATGTAATTATTCAAAAAATTTTGCCAATTCATAAGTAGGAGCTCTTATGTAGGATACAACTGGTCTAACAGGTATATTGTCCTTATGTATTTTCGGTTGACCATATAACATAGGAGCATTTGAATTCATTGGTATTAATTTCGACTTTAAATAAGAATTTTCAGAAAAAATAAACTTTGAATCTTTAATAGCTAATTTTAGTTGAGCTAAATATTTATTAGTTGGATCACGATTTATGTTTTGGAATTCTGGTTTCTGTAAAATGTCATTTACTTTCGAAATATATTCACCACGCTCCATGACGACTATTGTATTCCCCTTATCTGCCTTTGAAATAACAATATTATTAGATTTTAATTTTTCTTGGACGGATACCAACGTTTTTATTTCTTTATTTGAATGATCATTTAATTTACATAATTTTATATTTTGTGCAATGGAATGTCTTAAAAAATTATCTTTTTTATTTCTGATGATTGCTGCTTCTGCGTCAACTGCTAATAATTCAAGAGAGGTTTGCGATAATTTCGGTGTAATACTATATTTTAATCCTTTTTCTAAAAGTGAATTTTCCTCTGATGTAAATTGAATATTTGTTAGATTTTTAATACGAGGGTAAAAAATATACTACTTATGAATTGGCAAAATTTTTGAATAATTACATTAGGGATAAAATAAATTTTAATCCCAAAAATAGTCTAAAAAATAGTTTAGAGTTGATTGAAAATATTAAAGATATAGACCTTCCGGCAAATTCAAAATTAATATCTTTAGATGTAGAAAGCTTATTTACCAACGTTCCTTATGATGATTGTTTGAAGATTTTGGAATCGGAATGGGAAAAGAAAAAACTACATCCAGGTGAAATTAATGAGATAATACGGTTAACGAGACTTTGTATGATTCAAAATTATTTTCAATTTAATGACAAATATTACGTTCAAAAGGAAGGTTTAGCAATGGGTTCACCCCTTAGTCCACTTATGGCTGATGTATTCATGGATAATTTTGAACAAAATAATATTATTGGGAAATCGAATTACATTTTTCATTATTATAGGTATGTTGATGATATTTTCATATGTTGGACTGGCACCAACAGACAATTAAGCAATTTTGTTTCCGAATTAAATATGATTCATCCAAAAATAAAATTTACAATAGAATTAGAACAAAATAAAGCATTAAATTACTTGGATTTAACTATTACTAGAAACAATAATAAAGTGGAATTTTCGATATATCGCAAACCCACATATACAGATACAACAATTCCTGTGACATCTAATCATCCCTGGCAGCATAAACTCGCCGCGTATAAATCTATGGTACATCGTTTAATGACTGTACCACTCAACAGCGATAATTATAATAAGGAATTGAATATTATATATCAAATAGCTCAATCAAACGGTTATACAAAAAATATAGTTAATAAAATTATACAAAAGAAAAATCAAAACATTATAAAACATCTATTATATGCAGCTTTTTCCAGTTCAGGACATAAATATACGGCGAGTTTATGTTATTTAGGTAATGTTACAGATAAAATAACTAGAATATTTAGAAAAAATAATGTGCATGTAGCCCTAAAACCAAATAATACTTTAAGGAGCATTTGTAATACAAAAGACAAAATTAAGTCAGATAAAAAATCGGGCATATATAAATTGAGCTGCGATGATTGTCAACATATATACATTGGTCAGACTGGTCGTAATTTCAAAACTCGTTATAACGAACATTTAAACGCATTTAAAAATAAACACCCAGAGAGGTCTCATTTTGCGGAACATTTATTAGAACATAATCATAATTTGTCACCTAATCATACATATGAAATATTACATGTTGAAGAGAAAGGGTTAAAGCTTAACATTTTGGAGCAGTTAGAAATAAATAAACATAAAAATTTAAAAATTCCCTTAATTAATAAACAAACTGATTTAAATAATTCTCCATTACTTAACATGTTTCATAATCCCACCTCTTAGTGGTGGGGGTAGTAGTATAATAGGAAGGGTACGATGGTTTTGTGTCATTCGTCGTTTATACGTCGGACTATTAACAGCTTGGTCTAGTGCCTGAAGATGCCTCGCGTAGAGGCGAAACACGTGTTGCATGTGCAAGCTAGTGGTGGCGGGCATGTTGGGACTAATAGTAGTGGGTGGGTGCCGGCCGGCAATAGTTTGCATGAACTAACTGGTGGCGGAAGCACGCAAAATAATTTATTAAGTGCTTGTAACTTTAACTTCCGCAAAGTAACGCCTGAATCGGTTAAATATAGTGGTTGGGTTTGTCTAGAGCAAGTTCACAGACTGCAGACTTGGTTGAGCGTCTATTTTTCATGTCAATGTGTTCTTTTATACGAGTATTAATGCTTCTCTTTGTTTGCCCAATGTATGATAAGCCACAGTCACAGTCAATTTTATAAACTCTACATCTTGCAATGGGATATTGGATTTTACAGGTCTCAAAAATTGGTTTATTTTCTTATGCGGCTTGTAATAGGTCTTGATTGAAGCTCGCCTAAGTATGTTACCAATCTTGTCCGTGACTCCCTTTATGTATGTAGATGCCAGGAAAACGATCAACTGCTGCTGAGATGGTTGCTTCTTAAGACAGACTTGACTCGGTGAAGCTCCTCCTTAAGATGGTGGGTGTCACAGATGCCGTGTGCTCTCTGTAATAAAGATTTGCCTACGGTAGCTAACTGACATGGATGATGGTGAGATTTACCATTGAGATATTTGTCTGTGTGGGTGGGCTTTCTGTACACAGTGTGACTGATATTATTGTCATGATTTCTAGTTATTAAAACATCAAAAAAGGCTAATGAACTATTGATCTCAGGTTCCATAGTGAATTCAATTTTACTATTAATGGAATTTAAATGATCTAATAAAACAGAGACTTGAGTTTTGGGGAGTACAACAAAAGTATCATCTACGTACCGTTTGAACATCTTCGGCATAGCCAGGGTGCTTGAAAGAGCCTTCTCCTCAAGGTCTTCCATGAAAATGTCAGCAACAATGGGAGAGACTGGAGACCCCATAGCTACACCGTCAATTTGCATGTAGAATTTGTTTTCCCAGAAGAGATAGCCTGATGTTAAGCAATGCTCAAGTAACTCTGCATACTCTTGAGGTAGATGGTGGTCCTCAAACCTTCTCTTGACAATATCAATACAGTCATGCAAAGGTAGGCTGGTAAATAATGACTGTACATCAAAACTGACCATTGTGTCTTCATCAGTTAATCGTAGATCTTTAATTAAGCTGATAAAGTGATAAGAGTCCTTGACATTAGTATAAGTATGACCACGAAGTTGTGTTAATATCTTCACCAGGTTTTGTGCTAGTTTATAAGTTGGCGAATCTATTTGGCTTACAATTGGTCTTAATGGGCGGTATATTTTGTGTATTTTTGGAAGGCCATATAATTTTGGTGGTTTTACACAGGAAGGCACGAGCGACGTGATGTCTAAGTTTAATGTGTCGGTGTATTTTAATATTAATTCTTTTGTTTTTGTTACGATCTTGTTAGTAGGATCACTTTTTACTTGTTTATATGTATTCTCATCCGACAACAGTTGTTGAATTTTTGTGTTATAATCAGAGGTGTCCATTATAACAGTTGAATTTCCTTTGTCAGCTCGTAAAATAGTAATGTCTGGGTTCTTGCGAAGGTTGGTGAGTGCAAGATATTGTTCACGAGGAAGATTCGGTTTTGGCGGCTTGTTAAGTTGCAAGATGCTGGAGTTTATATCATCTATACCGTAACATAAAGGGAGTCACGGACAAGATTGGTAACATACTTAGGCGAGCTTCAATCAAGACCTATTACAAGCCGCATAAGAAAATAAACCAATTTTTGAGACCTGTAAAATCCAATATCCCATTGCAAGATGCTGGAGTTTATACAATTGACTGTGACTCTGGTTTATCATACATTGGGCAAACAAAGAGAAGCATTAATACTCGTATAAAAGAACATATTGCTGACATGAAAAATAGACGCTCAACCAAGTCTGCAGTCTGTGAACATCTAGACAAACCCAACCACTATATGCGTTTTGATAATCCTCAAGTCCTTGCAAAGGAAAACAGATTCATTCCAAGGATGTTACGTGAAGCTATTGAAATTAAAAAACATCCTAATTTCAATAGAGAGGATGGATGGCAGGTACCGCCAGCTTGGGACCCAGTCATTAACTTAATAAAATCGCAAACTCGGAAGCAGACTGCAAGACCCTTAGATACTGTGAGCCAATACTGCGTGAATCGGAATAGTTCCCAATAAAAATTTCAGGCGGTAGTTTGTAATCTTATGACATCAAAGACAAATGTTAACTTAGTCTGCCTGCGACCATGAACGCTGTAAAGTGTTTGTAAATAAATAAGTAATAAACGCGATAAAACCGTATTAAAATAGTTTAATTTAATGTCAACTTTGTACCTACCTACATTTATGCAAATAAAGGAACTTGAACTTAAGAAACGACTGGTGACGGATAATAAAATTCACGTGAGTCACACTTTTAAAAAATAGCACTCCTGGTTCATGATAATTAATGGATCACAGATGTGACGTCATTGTCTAGATAGACGTGATATTTGGAACAGAAGCTAGGACAGATGACGCAATTAGTAACTAGAGATTATCCGCGCTATTCAAGACTTGATTGAGTTAGGTGTAGATAACATACTAAACTGAACATGATATGACCAAATTAACTAAGCGACAGCTCAACATTGTATATTTAGTTTCCAGAAGTGAAAATATTAAAAAAATATAAAAACAAGTACAAACATAATTATTCAATCTCAATAATCAATTTAAACACAATAAAGCAAACAATCGTTACAGTAACACACAATTTCAAAAATAACTGTCACTTGCACTATAGTCTCTAGCGGACGTGTTGACGCTTCGACGAACCAAGAGCAAAATGGACGAGTTTACTTTTTTTTTTTTTTGAAATGACCTACAATTTTAGCTCCTGTGAGCTTTAAAATTTACAGCGGGACAGTTTGAGGCGAGGGCTATTAACCACTCAGCCTTTTCGGCAAATGCACAAGGGGCGGGACGAACCTCGGCCATGGGCTTTGCCTTTGATCAAGCGAGCAATGCAAACTCGCGAGCTGTAGCAAGGACGAGTTTACGTCACTCGTCAGGTTTTATAGGCGCGATGGGAGTAAACAACAAGATGGCGCCTATGAGTCTGCTAAATGTATTGTTTATACCTATTACCAAACCAATGAACCGATTTTCACAAAATAATGAAGTCATTATTTTACTAAATCAAGCCAACTGGCTCATATTGCTGTATTTTTTTCAATACGAATGTGGAATATACCTATAGGTATATATATAATAAAATTCATCAAAACCGATGGATTTTTTTAAAGTTAAACGTTTTCCTTTCTTATTTTATGAAGCTTTTAAAATTATTAAAATTAATATTTACTGTAAGTTTTGCATGAAAGTATTGTATATGCTTATCTACCAATCTAGAAATAAATCCACGGGAAACAAGTCTAAACAATATTTAATAATATAAAACATATCATTTAATTGGTCTTGATTAAGACTTGAGAGTGACAATGGGCCTACGATAGTTTGACATTTGCCCCTTCAATTATTTATTTATTGTACCAGAAATTACACCAAGGGTTCAAATAAGCTTTGACGGAAATGTCGTAGGCGAGAGTAGACGTGAGGAAATGAAGTTACACCGCGGTTAGTCGGACAAATATACCGCATAAATTTGGAACTACTCTACGAACCTTCATATGTTTGAAAGCAATTTAAAACAAACTCTTGTTTGCAAAAAACTACCAGACCGCAAAGTTTAGGTATGTAACATTAAATTACCTTCTGAAGCTCGGAGGTGCATGATGAGATAGAAAATGCACTAAATGGCGACCAATACAATGCGGGTCGTGTATTGCTGTCGCTGGACCGTCCGTCGGTCTGTCCGTATGTATGTTACGCTTTCACGGCCAAACCGCTCAACGGATTTTGATAAAATTTGGTATGGATATAGATGAAGACCCGGGGTCAAACATAGGCTACTTTTTGACGCAGGCAGAACTGCGGTAAACAGCTAGTGATATTTTTAAATTAAAGATATGTCTATTTATTGTCAATCATTTCACAAGAAATGATTAGCCTAATTGAGCATACATTTCGAAATAAGTGCAATATCAATAATAAGGAAAATTGACACTGAATTTTATAACATAAGTATTTAGGCGTAACATATAAATTGAAACCCTTTGTTACGCGTACAAAAATGTAATAACCATTTTATTCAGGAAATGCTACGCGTCACTTCACGTTAATAAATTGATTTCCTCTCTATTTGATGTTTCATAAAATATAATTTTCTCTTCATTTCATTATTTTCATTTCATTTTATTACCGCGTTATTCCCATTTAAGTATAGACCTCTCCCTTTTAAAGAAGGTATCTTCTTCATCGGTCCTTCAATGCTTAAAGGACCGTTCAAACTGACGCGAATCCCGCGCGACAGGCGGGACGCCCATAGAAATAAGAATCGGTAGAAGTGCCGTAGCGTATGAAAAACTTAACTTGCCTGCTAATGACACTTCTATATATTCTTATTTCTGTGGGCGTCCCGCCAGTCGCGCGGGATTCGCGTCAGTTTGAACGGTCCTTTAAGCATTGAAGGACCGATGAAGAAGATACCTTCTTTAAAAGGGAGAGGTCTATACTTAAATGGGAATAACGCGGCGGGATTCGCGTCAGTTTGAACGGTCCTTAAGATTGTAACCACACAAATGAGTTTCAAAGCTATGCGGATTTTCCGACTATGAACCACTGTACAGTTTTTTTATTCAGAGGCTATTTAAAGACTCTGTCGATCCATCTTGCTCAAACTTATAAGTTTTTCCAGACAAAGCCTAAGTGAGTTCATTATGTGTCCGAAAAAAAATGTTCCCTTCACAAATTAACGTTTGCAATGAGAGATTTTGAATCTATAAAGTGTAATTAAAAAAATTAAGTGCAAATAAACTTACAAATAAAAACAAACAAACATACATTAAGCCGGAAACTAAACGACCTAAACAATAGGGGGTATTTATCACCATTTAATATTTTGCAGCCGTCACGTTCTCCGCAGTACGTGACGTTATTTCTCGCATGACGACATTTCCTTGGAGCATTCATACAAAGAAGTTTGTCAGGCACTTTCAATGAAGTGGTTTTATTAAATAGTCAAATTAGTTACACCATTTATAACTTTAAGAATGTCTGCAGAATTCGTTTGAATTTTTGCACAGGTAGGTTATGAGAGGAAATAAGATTTCGTTTTATTCTCAAAAACTGCACGACGATGAAGCAATGGCGAAAGTTAGTAACAAATAAAGTATTTTAGGAAAAATTAAATTATGTTCTATGTTGTTTCCTGTTCGATTTACTGTGTACATGAATCAATTCCTTCATACTTATACTAATAATATAAGTGCTAAAGTATGTCTGTCTTTTACGCTTTCACGGCCAAAACGCTGAACGGACTTTGATGAAATTTGGTATAAATATATTTGAAGACCGGAGGTCAAACATAGGCTAATTTTTTGATGCAGACGGAGCTGCAGAAAACAGCTGGTTTGGTAAATACTTAAATAAAACAATATGGTTTAAGACTCAATTGAGAAGTGCTAAAATAAGAATTCAGATTATTTCTCAGTTTATATTGTATAATCGCTTTAAAATAGGTCGAAAACTATTTTAATGGTGCCAGCTCGGGTCGCGTTGAATACTTGCGGTGGTCACGTCCGCCGGCGTGACGCTATTTCCGCGTGTCAACTGCCATCATAGAATTTCCGACGATATAAGTACTTATAGTCATCGAGATATATGTACAAACGTACTAGAGAAGACATCGCACTTCCTTACTTTGTCCCGTTTAACTGCGGTGAACGCGCAGCAACTCACTTAGTCGCGTGCTACTTAGTTCTTTCGGGCCTTGTGCTTCCGACAATTAAAAATCAAAAACACTGTGAAAATCTTTGAAAAATACCTTAGTGTGTTGAAGTATTGTATCGATAATTCAAGGAACACGGCAACGTGCAAAGGAATAACTTTTCATCGGTAAGTAATCTAATTTCACTGTTTTAAATGTTAATACGACCAATATAATTGCCGCGCGCCATTTTAAATCATTCGTCATAGACTAACTAACACAGTGAAATGTATGTAGGTCGTAGGTAGATTAGTTTGACTGACATAATGCCAAGAGTATGATTATCTGTTTTTAATGTAATAAATATTATGTTAATATAAATGTTAAGTGATGAAAAGAGAAAACTAATTAGATACTAAAGACAAAGTTAGTCCGATAGTGAAAACTGTATTTATCTTACATGTTCCTAATAAAGGTACTTCTCCTAATCCAAATTCAAATTGTACATTTTTGTTTTTTTCAAGTACCATGTAGTAGTACCAAGTTCCATGAATGTTTTCCCCGCATTTATGTATTCGTCAAAATCGGTTTAGTAGTTTTAATATAGTTTAATTTGTAAATAAGAGATTGTTTTTTAACCAAGATGGATAGAAAATAAATTGCCAGTTACTGATAAATCTTAATAAACTCCAAACAAAAATGGTCTCAAATTACCAACAAACTTACACCACGTCAAATAGCTCGTGTCAAATCGTTTAATTATTAAAGGAAACAAATAAAAATAATCACAAAAAGCTATTATTCTTTTTTTATTATTTTGAAACCACATAGGTAAAATACCTACATTGTACATTCTGTACCGTACCTGCCATTATCTATAGGGAAGAAATCTTTGAAAAAAATACACGTTTGTAGCAAATGTAGCGCTGCATTTTTGAACGATGTTTTGAGATGTATCATTGTTTCAGCGCTGCAGCGGCTAAAATCATAAACTAGCGAAAAATGGAACAATGCAAATGTTCTACGTAGCTTCTCTAGTACGTTAGTACATATATCTCGATGCTTATATTGATTGAAGGGTTAAGCATAGGTTTCAAGCATTTAATGACACTAGAGTGATTAATTTGGTAATAGCTAATTTTAAGCGATAGTCTAGCGGGGCATTCGTTTTCGTAACTTAGATTGGTCGCTAATAATCGAATTCTTAGATGACAGCTTTTACGCCTTTAGATAGTAAAAAAAAGTCTTTTTTAACATATGTTGGTAGAATATGAAATAAATTCTCATATTTTATTGCCCACTTAGGGCGCCGTCATCGTTTTCTTATCGTGTTTTATTACGAGTTAAATTTTCAGAAGGTCCAGACCCTCAAGTTCTGCCACGTCCACTTTAAAAAGAAGCAGAAACGTGACTGGAATTTTTGTTAGAATAACAATCAACTTGGTATTATGTATTAAAGAAACTTGGGAATATCAACTGAAAATAAATCAATGCCGAGGTTGATTGTATATTTTAGGTATGTTTGTTTATACGTGTCAAATTTAAGAGATTGTGCATTTGTTTCAACGCGATAAAATGTAGAAACTTTTTTTTTTAAGTTTTTTTTTATAATTTACCTTATATAATCTAAGAACAAGTCTGCGGTGACCGGAACAAAATGCAATGTATTTTTCCCCTTTCTTTAATTAGATTGGGCATTTGTTTATAAAAACCAACTTGCCTGACGTCAAACTTCTTTGGTAATACCTAATAAAGTAATACGGGTATTTCTCTCTTTAGGTAGTTAGACAACTAGCACTATGGATGACATAAATATGGCGAATCACTGGACAATAAAAGTGGAAAATTATTGGGCAAATTTATAAAGGGCACTCAATAGAAATTTTAGCTCAATAGGAAGATATAGTAAAGGAAAAGACTACGCGGCTTATTGACACTTCGCTCGATTGAAGAGAATACATTGTTCCGTCACTAACATGAATAAAAAATAAGAGAGTTTAGTAAAGGTAAAAAAAACAATAGCCTTTCTGATCGCATTATTGAGAAAATATGGCAAACAAAAAGTACTTAATTTGCTTAACCTGTTACTTACAAAGTAGGTTAAAATGTAAATTCAATCCATAAAAAATCGCAAGTCAACTCAGAATACGATTAAGTATATTTATCCAGCCATGTATTCGAGGTAACTCGTTAATACTTAATGCAAATATTCCGTAGAAATATTATTTGAACATTTTCCAATATTTATCTTTACTCTTTACGCCCTCGCTTTTCCGTGCTGCTTTCATACATTTGTAATGTTGTCTTCGTTCTGAATTTTGTATGGTAATAGGTATATACTATATTATCCTCCAAACCTCTTGAAGTCTAAGTTGCGTTTGTTTAGATAAAATTTATTGTAATGTATTAAAAAACTTACCAATTTTACACATGATGTAGAATAGCAATACTAACGTTTCAGTATCAATAAATTTTTTAAAAGTTTTATAGTATTTAGAAAAAAAAAACCACTTCGTGTCCCTAATTTACATACCCTAATTTTCGTAACTGTAGCTGTGATGAAAATTAGAATATACACTATTTAATGATGTAATCATGATCATCCAAGCGTGTTTTCCAGTTAAATCATTATCATATCGAGATGGTTAAAAGCCCAATCGATCCTGTACACCTTGGTATCAAAGTTTTTTGAAACCGCTTTTCGGCTTCGGAAGTGGTTCCTTTAACAACCACCAAATGGCAGCAGTAACGGCTTGACGTGCCTTTCGAAGCACAGTTATACTTTAGTGCCCAAGGTACGCTTCAGTCGTGGTCTTAGATTAGACTAATATAACTGAGAGTCCCGTCGGATATTCAATATTTGGTAGGGGTACCTCACCTAACAAACTGCGTGGACAGTCTATTCAGTAATGCAGATTCACTGATCCTCTCATCAACTGAGGATCGAGTGTGAACTACGAAGCTACTTGACAATTACACTGTCAAACCCGTGATCAACCTTCCAATGAAGACTGATCAAAATTCTTTCATTGCCAAACTTTTCGATGCTGATTTCCGTATTTTCGATGCACCAGAATTAAGGCTGCGAGGTCAAGCGAATATCTATAATACCATGACGTCATAACACATAATCTATGTCACTGCCTCTGACGCGGTTTATTTTATGTCAGATGGCGGCGTATAGGAAAAACGTATATTATTAAATGCCATCACCATAAAATAAAAAATCTACAGAAGATAAGGTTTATACAACGCACGTAACGTCCTTGTTTTTACTCTTTCAATCATATCTTGTGGTTGTGGGTTACATGGTAAGTCGACAATGTACAACCTGGGTGTCAATTCCGCTAATAATCTTTAAAAGACCAAGTAACTGATATTCGAAAATCGCCCATACGAAATAAGAGAATTGACACCCTGATGTAAAAGTTGTTTGGAACCCCCTTTTCGGCCTTTGACGTGGTTTTTGTAACGACTACCAGAAGACAGCCAGGATTAACGACTTTACATACTTTCCGAAATACAAATATATTTATTTTGCTAAAAATGTGGTACACATATAGATATCAAAAAATGTCAGGTTTCTCGTATTTCACCAGGCACTGGCATGCAAAACAGTTAATGTAATTAATTAATCAATTTAAAGTAATAAATTCAAATTCACGTAAAAGTCAGAAAAATGTCAACAATCTAACAGCTTACCAACAACAAAATATCATTCAATTCTGAAAGAGTCAAAATATTCACTAACTGTATAGAAAGCTTTATCAATTAGCCATTTCTTTAATTCTTTTTTAAATTCATTAATATGTAGAGACTTCATATCATCATCAAGTCTGTTGTATATTTTGACAGACATTTGATAACTGTTATTACTACTAAATACCGCTGTTGAGTTTGAATGAAGTCTATTAGGGCGCCTGCAACTATACTTACAAATATCCTTTCGATTTATATATAAGTTCTAATTATTTTTGACAAATACACACAATTCAATACGAAACAAGCATTAATCCTGAAAGCCTGAAATTCTGCCAAACTGGAAAAAAGTATATGAAACCAATACCTTACAAATAAACAGAAAGTTTCAAATGTTTTATCTTTTTAAGGTAATATTATTTATCCTGTGCCATTACAGCCCACTGAATCTACTTGATAATTCCGCAAAGTGCGTCACATCACTCTCGCCCCTGCCACATATGGCGGGATCCCATTTGACGTGTCACGCTGTACAACCAAGGAATTGCTAACACGTGATCGGTTTGTACGACAACCTTCAATTCAGTATTTTTAAACAAAATTTGAACATGATTTGTCGTCGATCAGATTCATATTATTTTTGAATTCTTACATCTAAAATGCTTCTCGTCGTGTCAACAAATTATAGTCTTTGAATATTCCTATTGGTCAGCCAAAGAAACACATCATTCTCGCCCCTGCCACATATAGCGTCCCATTTGACGTGTCACGCTGTACGACCAAGGAATTGGTAACACGGGATCGGTTTGTACGACAACCTTCAAGGACCGTTTCAATTGACGCGAATCACGCGTCTGGCGGGACGCCCAGAGAAACAAGAATATATAGAAGTGTCATTAGCAGGCCAGTTAACTTTTTCATACGCTACGGCACTTCGATTTTTATTTCTATGGGCGGTCCCGCCTGTCGCGCGGGATTCGCGTCAGTTTGAACGGTCCCTAAATTGAGTATTTTTGAAAAAATTCGCATAGGCGAATGCGCGTGTCAAGCGACGGTAAGACGCCTTGTATTGGATTGGTCGCCATTCCATGCTTCGAAAGGCAAATTAAGCCGTTGGTACCGGTCGTTATCGATAGATGACAGTCGTTAGGCTGTCTCAGATACCTTTAGCCACCAACCTGAAAAAACTGTTAGAGTTGGCCACTAACACACAGAGGTCAGACGACTCCATTGCAATAACCAGTGCCGCCAAATCGTGACATAGAGCGTACCTACCCTCTAGGTTTCTAAGCGTAAGCTGAGGATGCAACTAGGAGAACACATTTGGATAAATAAGATATTTGGTAAAAAATAAACTATTAACTCAACATTTCTGCTGCAGTTACGAACTGTTTCATTGAAATTTAACCGTATGGTTTCGAAGTTACTTTCCGCTGAGTTGCAAACGCCGCGGTTCGGGAAATTCGAAACTTTGTATGAAACCTATGAAGTGCTCGATTGGAAGAATACCTGGAGTGTAGTTTCAGAAGATTGCTACTTCGGTTCTAGTATTGGCAATATCTGCATGAAATACTACCCATTTGCAATAGATTTCACCTATGAAATCGATTTTCGTATTGCGGTATTATGGCATGAATCCATTTCGCTTTTGTTTAAATTTTCATAGAAATAGACTTCTTATATAGTAAGTAATACTTTACTTTAGACCGGCAATTACTTCCATTAACTTTAAATCAATTAGGAATGAAATAAATGGTTTGAATTTCTTTGTAAATCGTGATACTTCCTAGAAGGATTGACGTAACTTTGTATATTAGCTTTGTATGATCCGTGACTACACATCCTAGATTTATTAATTAATTAAAACTTCATTGTACAAAATACAATTGTATAGCACAATAGGCAAACTTAATGCTTAAAGCATTACGATCTAACAGTCAACCTTTGGGTTAAACAGAGATCGTGAAGTGGGTATATGTATAATATGTAAATACAATGTCAGGATGATAATGTACTTACGTAACCTACTGACATATATACGATGGTATTATAATACATATAATTGATATACACGTGATTATGAGACTTATTTACAAAATAATAGCAGCAACGCAAAATTTATTTCTGCTTTAAATTGCCTAAATTTTGTACCCGTGACAGCGAAAAAAAAGCTCATAGACAAGCCTTCTCATTTTCTATGTTATTTACGTAACATACCTCTCCCTAAGACACAGTGAGGTAATAATAATCAACCGACAATATTTGGTCAGCGTCCGTCCATCTCAGAACTTATCAACTGTTTGGCCTAAGTAAGCACTAAATTATCTACATACATATGCATGTCCGGTTATCAGTGCGCCAGAAGCGCAGTACACACAGAAGACAAACCCGAGTGTTTGCTTATGATTTAGAGCAGGCAGTGTACATTCGGCTCCTTCGGCATGTACTATTGTTAGCACTGGTATTATATTCGATAGCTATTGTAAGTATTATGGATTACACATGGATTTAGAGATACTTTATGGATTATATTAAGGTTTTTTATTTAATGCGTCCTCTTCTCCAAGTTGGTGTGCCAAGGGTCCAAAATGGTTTTGTTTGTGTACCTACTTTCAATTTTTTCTACTTTATGGCTTGCAAAGGGAAGAAAAGGTCCATGTAGACCTAAGCTTAGCTACATTAAGCGAATAAAGGAGAAAGTAAAAGTCGTGTCGTATCAAATACTATACGAACTAGCTTATAATCGAGAGGAATGGAAGAAGCTCCACCGACAGCTCTTAAATTTATGACAATGATGGCTTGCAATAAAAAAATGATTGAATGAACACTTTATTGCACCATTTACAAACAAAAGCAACACATAGTTAAATCCAATACATCTAAATGGGTACAAAAGGCGGACTTATCGCCAATGCAATTGAGTATTGAAGTTATGTTGTGAGTCGGTGGGCTAATTGTCTTCCTAATATTTATTTATTTTAAAATTTATTTAAGAACACTTATTGAATAGCACAAAAGACGCTAAAAACATGATTAAATACCGATAGGTACTTATTACTTCCATGAATTTCCTATGTTGGTTAAAATACTTAAGAAAGAAAGCTTTTGCCTAAAGATCAATTTATTCTATTTCTTTTCTTGGATGTAGAAAAAGGTTTAAAAAAGAACAACATATAAATGGAAATAAGTAAAGTAAGTAAAAAGTCTTTACTACACTAAAGAAAATACATGACAATGTAAATTATGTTACTTACAATTTGAGACAACTGTACGATACTTTTACAAATTCAAAATTTGAATATGTAGCTGAACATAGTACCGATTGGCATATCAAGTCAATACCCGTCCTGTGATTGGATATTAGTAATTATGTTGACTCTCTGTAATTATTGGTTGTCAATATACTGAAATGTAAGCGATTGCTATTTTGGTTGACTAAATGTATGTATAATTAAAATCAAAATCTGTCAAGTGCGAGTAGGATTAGTGTATAAAGGGTTCTGTACTGCTGCAACTGGTAATGAATAAAAAGTATATTCTGTACTTAAAAAAAAGTCACTTATAATTTTTTTATTAGTAACTCCACAGTAATACCAGTTCTAATTTAATGTGTAAAAATTGCGAAAACATAAGAAATCATTAGTAACTCCATTTCATGTATTACAAGATTTCATAGAACACATTTTGTGCGTATGATTTGCTACGAGCTACGAGCAGCTACGAACTGCTACGAGGTTCGTAGCACCTCGTAGCACCCCGTAGCAATTAGTTGCTGTTCGTAGTATTGTTCGTAGTCAGTTTGTAACAAAATTTTTAATGATTTTATTTAAAAAAAACTTGAGTACTGACCCTTTTCTATGACATTATTAAATACAAAATGGATACCAAATTCTTAAACAAATATGTCTGACTGACTAATTTAATTTACTATATTTTGGTTATGTGCTCGAAACTTATCCTACATGATTTCCGAAAACTTCAAAAAACCAACTGACTAGTTTTTATGAGTTATATCTTTATAGCATCTAGTAGGCCCCTCTCATAAAGGTCATTCCAGCCCCTACCCAGCCACAATTGGCTGGCACCCAAAAAGGCTAGAACAAAAAAGATTTCACTCGGCGCCACTTAAATAAAGTGATACTTATATTTCTCTGTATGACGCAAAACTTTAAAGTAGATTGTTGACATTTCCAGTTTGTAACTTTGATAAATTACCGCCACGTTTGTGTCGAGCCACTCTCAGATGAGACGACCTAAATAAGATGCAGCATCCCGTGAATAAATCTATATAAAAATCAATGCCACTTTTCGTTGTAATTTTATAACTCAAGAACGGGCTCACCTATTGAAACCAAATGTTTAGGCTTTGTTCGGACTATTTAGTAGATAGTTTATGTGAAGTTCGAGCGGTTCTTCATTTATCACATTTTTTGTAACAAATGAATTTTATTTATTATTTCACTTTATACGTAGCGAGGCACGTACCTGGTCGCTAGTATTATATAATATTTGAAATATACTTTTCCATGTGTAACTTACAAATTTCGCCCGCCGCCTTGCTAGCCTTTATCCCTGGGTAACAGTATTTTTCCTAGATGAAATGTCGTGAATATATTTAAAATTAATTATTTTAATAGCTTTGGGAACGGTGAACATTATATATCGTTTTAGTAGATTGGATCAGAGCTTAATGAGGTATCTACAAATATTTAATAATTTTTTATATTAGTTAGAATTAGCATTTAATTACGACTCATTATAATATAACTTCCTTCATGGCAAAGGCGTTGATCTGAATACCCAGAGGTCATGAGTTCGATACCCATGGGATATACTTTATTATTTTTAGTTTGTTAGGAAGTTTGAGGATTGATAAAAGATAGTATTTCAATACTATATATAATAATACTGGATAGAATTTCATTAGGGACGTTAATACGTTAGAATCGACAGTCAATCTGGTCATAACAGAAATGTGTGGGTCTATGTCCAGCATTAGATTTATTATGGCTGAAATGAAGAATCGCTTTTGGTCCTGTGGATTTCGGCTTAAGAATAGATTACTTTGTCTTGTAAACTAATAAATACTAACGTTCTTTTCAATGTACGATCTCTATACACGACTTTACCGTTATGATATAAATATTTGTATTACTAAGAAACTATTTTTCATATTAAAACTTGGGAAATAGTTCTAGTTTTATTGTCTCGGTAAACAAAATGAAATGAGCCACGTGATATTGCATTCTGAGCGAGACTCTTGGAAGCACGTAAAGTGGATATGTTTTAGGAGTATCTTGTTTATTAAAACGTATACTTACATTGTTACAGTATTATTATTTAAAAAACTGATACAATATTAAACAGTTCAAAAATCTTTATTACGTAACTCTTTACGTAAAAATGCAGATGTCTCTACATCTGCCTTTTTACGTTGATCAGACAACAGCTTCCTGATACTGGTTGACTGGTAGAGAATGCTCTTAGTATCAAGTCCGCCAATTGTTAAAAGTATTTACACTTGTGGAACAATAAAGTCTTAATCAATAAACACTGGACATGGTGCGGTGCAACGGTGGCAAGGGAGCAACTTGCGAGGGATGTGCACTTACTTATCTTAAACTAACGTCGAGCAACTTGCAATAATTTTGATATCCAATACAGCGTCCATCGGTGATATATTCCACCAACCAGCCATTATTTTAATTTTATTGTTATAACATCGATCTACTTCACAAAATATTTACTATTGGGATTTAAATTTAACCAGGTGCAATATAATATTCAATACATCTATGAAGAATTTGTTTTATGGCTCGACAGAACATAGGAAAATTCATTGTTTGTCGGGTGATTGGCGATCGATGTGTTAAGCTAATTTATTTCTAAAATGAAGCACGTGTTTACTTACATATGGTAAAAAGACTAGCTGCTATTTAGTATGTAGCAGTAGATTTAATTTTATTACTTTTAATCTAGAGACTCCGTGGTTTGCGCCATTCTGAGGAATCTAATTTACTTTTCGGCTTTTACACCGACGAGCCAAATAAACCAAAGCGAAATAACAAGATGAGACGGCACGTCCACTGAGAACGAATCGAACGAAATCATGGAGATGACATTGAATTTACTACATAGTACGTAGTATAAACCCCTCTATTTTCAAAGTAATATTATAATTATTACATTCGATTTTTTAAGTTTGGTCTGTTTTAAAATTTTGTTGGAAAATAAAAAGACACGACAAGACAAAATTGTAGCTCGTGTTATTTTCATCTGTCATTCCGTCTAGCTTTTATTAAATTAGTCAATAGAGTCTAGAAGAGTGTTGTCAGTATGGAAGCTACACTCCGCATCAGGTAGCCCTCTCGCTAAAACAATTCTTCCGGCAACCTTCTGAAGAATTTTATTTAATTCATTGCCAAGAAATTAGATTATTTGACGTTTCAACTAGCTGTGGCATGCTAGGCTAATTAGCTCTCGCCCGCTTTTCGATCCATTACATTATAAGTGTTTATTTATATAAATAGGTACAGTGATATTAATAGTGAAATAAGTATGATGACGAAAAAATTTAACTACAAGCTATTGGAATATTAAACTTACTACTAGGCATTATCTACTGATTTTCCTTTGGGCACTTGATATTAATAATTACATTAAGAATAGCATAGAGATTTTGATATCGAAAATAAGAAATTATTTTTTTACAAATTATTTGTTTTTCCAAAGGTAAGGAAAATTTTATATTGTAATAAATTACTATTACAATATAAGATTTTCCTTTCACAAACTTATTTTATGATTTCATATTATCTATACATATGTGTAATTGTGTATTGTTATGGATTAAACATCGAAATTTAAGGGTACAGAGCGGGTGTTCCTAGATTGTAAATTTATGATTATTTACAAAGTAATTTTAGTCATGATTGTCAATTCCTGTAATTTAAATCAATACTCCAAGTAATACGTAAATGTATATTTTCCTGATAAATGTTCGTTGCGGTGGATATTATGTACAATATCAACGCGTATACTGTTTGGTATAAATAGGATGACAGAACAGTTATGAATAAACCCTTTAATAAATAGTTCCGTTTGTTCTTGTGCTAACAACTTGTAATAGTTATGCCCAAATTCACCTGTCGAAATATCGTGTAGGATGATATTCATAAGGTCTACGTCTTATCACAATTTTTACTGAAAACTAATCTTATATAAAAACTTAAAATTAACAAATGAAATTAAACTAATTTAGGTATGTACTTCACCTCAGTAGAAAACTCAATACAAAAATGGTCCCAGCGGCATCGTGCCGAAGGTGCTGGCAGCTTTTACTCGTTGAATAAACTAATTCGTTGGCCGAAGAAAGCGCTAGGCTCTTCGGTCGATCTCCTGCAGCCTTAATAAGCCTCTTCGATATATCTTTCCATTGTTAAGTATTATATACTTCTAATATTGCCCAAAAAGTAAGACATGTATTTAGGTTATATTAAAATCATCCTACAAATAACATACATTTAGATTGTAACATTTAATTAATTATATATCCATATCCATACTTCCATACTAATATTATAAATGCGAAAGTCTGTCTGTCTGTTTGTCTGTTACGCTTTCACGGCCAAACCGCTGAACGGATTTTGATGAAATTTGGTATGAATATAGTTGAAGACCCGGGGTCACACATAGGCTACTTTTTGACGCAGGCGAAGCTGCGGGAAAAAGCTAGTCTAAAATATGCTGTATAAATAAAACAAATCTATGGGTTGAAGCAATTGGGGGAGGGTGGATTTCTGTAACATCCAACCGAATGATAAAGAATGAAACAAAGTTTTGGAAAACAAAACCACCAAGTTTAAGAAAACAACAGTATTTTCAATAAGTTAGGAGGAGGTTATGTAAACATGTATACCGTTTATGCGTCTATTATTTATTTATTTATTATATTTACCTATAGTTAAACTATTTTGGAAATAGTTTAGTAACCAACTAGTTGAAGTAAAAATATTTATTAAATTAAACTATTTTAATACGGTTTTATCGCGTTTATTACTTATTTATTTACACCTGACGTTTCAAACACTTTACAGCGTTCATGGTCGCAGGCAGACTAAGTTAACATTTGTCTTTGATGTCATAAGATTACAAAACTACCGCCCGAAATTTTTATTGGGAACTATTCCGATTCACGCAGTATTGGCTCACAGTATCTAAGGGTCTTGCAGTCTGCTTCCGAGTTTGCGATTTTATTAAGTTAATGACTGGGTCCCAAGCTGGCGGTACCTGCCATCCATCCTCTCTATTGAAATTAGGATGTTTTTTAATTTCAATAGCTTCACGTAACATCCTTGGAATGAATCTGTTTTCCTTTGCAAGGACTTGAGGATTATCAAAACGCATATAGTGGTTGGGTTTGTCTAGAGCATGTTCACAGACTGCAGACTTGGTTGAGCGTCTATTTTTCATGTCAGCAATATGTTCTTTTATACGAGTATTAATGCTTCTCTTTGTTTGCCCAATGTATGATAAACCACAGTCACAGTCAATTTTATAAACTCCAGCATCTTGCAATGGGATATTGGATTTTACAGGTCTTAAAAATTGGTTAATTTTCTTATGCGGCTTGTAATAGGTCTTGATTGAAGCTCGCCTAAGTATGTTACCAATCTTGTCCGTGACTCCCTTTATGTATGGTAAGATGGCAGGAAAACGATCAACTGTGTGTGGCTTGGGTCGACTTCTGTGACATATGTGTGGGAGGCTGAGATTGTTGCTTCTTAAGACAGACTTGACTCGGTGAAGCTCCTCCTTAAGATGGTGGGTGTCACAGATGCCGTGTGCTCTCTGTAACAAAGGCATCTGTGACACCCACCATCTTAAGGAGGAGCTTCACCGAGTCAAGTCTGTCTTAAGAAGCAACAATCTCAGCCTCCCACACATATGTCACAGAAGTCGACCCAAGCCACACACAGTTGATCGTTTTCCTGCCATCTTACCATACATAAAGGGAGTCACGGACAAGATTGGTAACATACTTAGGCGAGCTTCAATCAAGACCTATTACAAGCCGCATAAGAAAATTAACCAATTTTTAAGACCTGTAAAATCCAATATCCCATTGCAAGATGCTGGAGTTTAAAAAATTGACTGTGACTGTGGTTTATCATACATTGGGCAAACAAAGAGAAGCATTAATACTCGTATAAAAGAACATATTGCTGACATGAAAAATAGACGCTCAACCAAGTCTGCAGTCTGTGAACATGCTCTAGACAAACCCAACCACTATATGCGTTTTGATAATCCTCAAGTCCTTGCAAAGGAAAACAGATTCATTCCAAGGATGTTACGTGAAGCTATTGAAATTAAAAAACATCCTAATTTCAATAGAGAGGATGGATGGCAGGTACCGCCAGCTTGGGACCCAGTCATTAACTTAATAAAATCGCAAACTCGGAAGCAGACTGCAAGACCCTTAGATACTGTGAGCCAATACTGCGTGAATCGGAATAGTTCCCAATAAAAATTTCGGGCGGTAGTTTTGTAATCTTATGACATCAAAGACAAATGTTAACTTAGTCTGCCTGCGACCATGAACGCTGTAAAGTGTTTGAAACGTCAGGTGTAAATAAATAAGTAATAAACGCGATAAAACCGTATTAAAATAGTTTAATTTAATGAATAACAATCGCGAAAACGTAAAAATATTTTTTGATAAAAATAATAATAATAATACTACAGCACAAACATACGTGATATATCTTTTAAAAACATACGTGAGAATTACGTGACAGGAATTTTTATTTAATTAAAACTCTATTCAGCTTTCACCAACACTATAGAATGTTTATCATCAGGCATATAACTCTAAAATTTTACAAAGAGGTCCGTACCCAATACCTATAAAAACAGCAAAAAAAAAGGAGTGTTAGTAATAAGTTCCCAATTTTACCCTTTGGGTACAGAACTCTAAAAATACCGGTGTCGGGTGCACAATGAACTGAAAAGGAAATAATTATCTTTGTTTTATGCTTTAATGTTTTAAATTATGCAAAGATCGAATCAGCGGCCCTCGGCTATTAAAATATTGTTTCAGAAGTAAAGTGCTCGGAGGGCAAAGTTTTATGAATATTAATACTTTTGTTAAAAGCCCACGATTCGCAAGTTCTTCTTTCATTTTTTATTAAAGGTGTTGCGGCTTCAATAAGTACTTAATAGCTGGGTGACCGTGTTTTTACCTAGCATGATTTTTGAGGACAGATTGTTAAAAATAAAGATACACAGAATATATAAAAATCAAACAAGTTGTTAGAATAGTTATCGAGTCAAAAAAACAACTATAATTCAATGATCTCTTTTTTTCTTGTCTTTTTTTCCTTTGTAGAAGGTTCAGTAAAATTAATTGAGAAAATTTCGAAAATTGCACACATAATATTAAAATATATAATCCCAATAGGACTCTGATCATAAAAAAATTGATAGTGTTGGCCAACAACATACCTCAGTTCAGGTTCCTGATGGTCTGGTTTCCATGAAAAAGGTCAGATGGTGGTCAGATGGTAGTCGCTCGTTTATAATAAACAGTGCGGCAAAGTTTAGGAGCATAACTTTACAGCGTACCCTGCTAAGTTTAAGCGTAAGCTGAGGACGCAAATAGAAAAATACGTTTGATGAAGAACAAATGTAAACATAAAATAAAAAAATCAAACAAGTTAAATTAAACTATTATATACGGTTTGTTTCGCGTTTATTTATTAACACCTATCGTGTAACAATCGCGAAAACACATGAAATCATTATGAAACAATTTGTTAGAATATTTATGGAAGTAGGGTTCAGATCTATCCTATGCCCAATAGGACTGTCGCTGTCAGAGCCCTCAGATTTCCAGTCACCGTCATGAATCGTGACGTGGTCGTGACGGATGATAAATGACGTGTCGTGGCCACTGCCGCCGAAGTGACTGATGGACGCTTCTTGCCTCTCGTTCTTGCCGACAAACTTTTTTATTCTAGTTATGATTAATACATTATTCTATTTTAGGCCGGGCGGTTTTTAAGAAATGAAAAAATACCCCGCTGATCATTTGGTGCGACAGCTTAGACCGATAAATCGGACGACGTTACTTTTTATTCCTGATAGACCAATACTTAGAAGTTATAATAACAACGGGTCATAATAACACGGAGAAAGGAAATATTCGAGTCCGTTCCCTATTTTGTGGGTCGATATTTTATGAAATAATAAAAACATAATAAATGTATTTATTTAATTAGACAATATTATAAATAAAAAAAAATCTAACTTCACAAAACTAAACTATATCTACAAAATATAATAAAAACATATAATTAGAGTCAGAAAACTGCATCTTCAACAAAATATTTTTTTATAATATTTTTACGTACTTAATCCTTGTTTTATTATTTACAGGCGGATTAAAAATATTATCTCGTATTGTGCCATATAATAAATAAAAAAAAATGCAAATTGATATTCAGTACACATAATATATTATGGTGTTCAATCAAACGGAAGGATTAGGGAAAATATTGACAGTGCAAATAAATCGAAATATTTTTGTTCGCGAACTAGGCTTGCAATAAACAAGGCTCACGCTGCCGTCAACTTTGGAAAAAATATTACACATACAAAAACAAATGACTACTTCACTTAGACCTACCACATACAAGAGAAACAATGAAATTGTAGTGTCTGGGTAAAGTGGTCCCGTAACGACCTCGCATGCCAAATATTTACACAAATGTAATACCATCCTAAGGAACGGTATTACGTTATGTCAATTTATGCTAATATAAAGACTAGGAGCTTAGAACATGCTAGAATACGCAAGAATGTATAAGGATTCAAAGTTCTAAACTAAGTAAAAATAACCAAGACCCTGCGAAAGAGTAGCCTCTTTTACATTCCAGCGATTTCCCGATTTATCCTCGGCTGGCTGCTTCAGAGCCAGGGTCTGCTTTCCTGCTCTCCACTCGGTCTTCGCCAAGCTTAACAGTCCATTACCTCGTCTTAGAATAACGATAATTACTGTTCCTTACATTATTACTAATAAAAATAATTATTTCCCTAATATCTTATGTTAGGTGGCGCTTCAAAAGAAAATATTAAAATTAAGTACCCACTGATCTCCCTTATTAATGGCGAAATAAAAGGAACTGAATTTTTAAAATACTGGTTTTACGTACTCAAATTTAAAAAATAAATAAAACGTTGTGAATACTTCTCATGTTTTCAATAGATGAAGTAACAATGGCTTTGCATGAGAGTGTCTAAGATGTAAATAAAAAAGCTGGCGCGTTTCAATGTATGGCGGTTAAATATCTGTTTAGCATATATTCTGTAATGGATCTGGAATCTGTGCTAGTATCGTTACAAAATCTGAATATAAATTAAAGAGATTGAAACGTTAAATAGGAAAAGATGAGCTAAAATATTGACCTCCTGGGTGGCAACTGTGAGTGTAGGAAGAATGAAAGGATTAGAGCAAGATGAATTAAGTGCTTTTTGAGATTATTAAAGAAGTGACGGAAGAAAGAAGGCTTCACCCTTCAAGTAGCAGTGGTAAACGGTTAGCTAATAAAAATAGATTAAAATTCCATATGCCTTCGTCATTTCTCATGTTCAAAAGTACAACCTCATTTCTTTCGAAGCTCCTTGACAGAAGCCGTAAGAAAGATGTATTGTAGCACTTTATGAGTAGGAGAATTGGCTGCCATCATTTCATAAGCCGAGAAAGGATCGCGTGTGTAGATACTTCCTGTTTCTGGAGAATCTTATTCAACGTTAATGAAGTTTCACGGTTCGAGTAATATCTTAATTTTATGAAGTTATTCAGAGAGTTCTGAGTAGGTTTATAAATAGTTACTCGATGAAAATGTAATCTGGGGGCAGGGCAGTGCCCCCGCCAAGTCGTTATTTTGTTTCGGTATTATTTTGTCATAGTAGCTGGCATATGTTTGTTTAATTGTTCACAATAAATTGAGTTGGTTGGTTGCTATTGCTGTCATTATGCGCAATGGCATTATTTCAATTTCAATTAGTACTAAGCGTTATTTAGATAGTGATATTCGTTGGCACTACAACAAGTGATAGGCAAAATAATATTTGTTATGTATGACATAACAAAAACTAAAAAACCGGTCAAGTGCGAGTCGGACTAGCGCACTAAGGGTTCCGTACCTTTATCTATAAAACCGCCAAAAAAAATCTTATGGTGTGTGTTATTTTATTCTGTTTTCTAGTACTTATTTTTTTTTGTAGCTGTAACAGAAATACATCATTTGTGATAGTTTCAATTGTCTTACTATCACGGTTCATGAGATGCAGCCAGGTGACAGATAGACGTACGGACAACGAAGTCTTATTAATAACACGTATTACAGAATATATGGTATACAAATATTCAACCGTCATACATTGAGTATGTACTTACATTGTACATTATTTAGCTAAAATAAGCGAGATCAGTACTTCCTTAATATAAAGATTTTTCTATTTGATACGCATAACCGCTTACATCAAAAAGGGAAACTAATTAATTTTTAAAGACAATGGGTGACCATTGTAACAGGATCCCGTTTTACCCTCTGAGTACGGAGTCCTGTATCGACCCGGGATTTATTAATAAAAAAAAAAATATTTAATTTAAAAAAAAAGACAAAGGTCTTGCACTCGAGCCTTCATTAATTTCTGCCTTGGTGGTAGGTAGGTAAGTACTTCCCCAGGGCGCGGTCGACGGTGGCAGGTGGTGGTCCGGATGGATTTTGGGCGAGGGGGGCGGTAGCAAGTCGGACCGATCGGGAGTCTACGTTATGGAGGGGCGATGTCCAGCGTTGGCAACAGCCGTGGATTCGAACTCCCAATCTTGAACCCTTTAAAGGACAATGGTACGAGACAAGCAGAATCCCATGAAACTTGATTTTGACCACAATGGAATGATGCCTTGTGTTAGGCGCAGGGTAAGTTAAAAAATAAATGGTGCAGTGAAGTGTAGTCAATCAGAGCGGGTTGCGCTAATACAAAATGATAAAATTATGAACAGTTATAAGTTTTTATGATTATGGGTAAATTAGCAATTTGCAAGGGTTAAAAAAAGTACATGACACTATGCAGACAAAATGACGACATAATTGCAAAATCAATATTTTCTATGCATTGCAAAATCAAAATAGTTTTTGATAATAGACTGGGGTAAACATAGACAGATACAATGATTAGGGTTTTCTAAAAAACTAAATAAATAGTGTTTCAAAACTTACCCAATTAGGGGTGTACGTCCACGCCAATTGCATCTTAGCCAACTTGGCGAAATTAATATTGATATCAAGCGGTAATGGTTTTCTTTTTTAATATTTTTCCTTAGTAATTAATAAACATTTATTATAAAAATAAAAGAAAATACATTTGAGACTGCCACAAGAACCCTTTTATACGGCATACCAAATGAAAGAGATCGAAATACTTTTTAAAAATTTACCACTTTATCCTCCAAAAATTGGCCCCCTTTGCTTCTGATTATTTTTTCTATTAAGTTCAGCACAAGGTCTACTATCTGATTTTTTTTTTAAATTTTAAGTCCAGTATCTTCGAAGATTGCTTAGGGGGAAACCTCATGTGTTGTCTTCTTTCAAAGTAACTCCAAAAATACCTACCTAAAAGATACTGAAAAAAATATCATGAATATCTTCAAACTGAGCCCCTTCGTTTGATATATCACAAGGTACAGTACGGAAAACTTTTTTTAATTAACTACTTAATCACCCAAAATTAGTCTCCATATTAAAAAATAATCTATTTTTCAATTAGCCTACCTTTGGATTACAGACACAAATGTGTGTACCAAACAACTTGATCGGTCCAGTAGATTCGGAGAAAATCGACTGTGACCTCTGTCACACCTCTGTCCGTACCTCTGTACGGAACCCTAAAAAGGACTCTACAGTGAAAAGTCTACACTACAATACTTGTAGATTATGTTTGAATTTTTACCTTACACCTTCAAATAGAACATCAACTTGAAAAGAAAAATCTTGTAGGTTTTAGAAGACAATATAACATAATTTTCTTTGTTGAATGTTCTTAAATTATGTTAATGAAAGTGATAAAACATTTTATTATTTGCATAAATAATTATATTCAACGTCCAATTATTCATTGAGAGAGAAGAACATTTTTCATTTACGTTAGAAAAATAATAGTTAAAGTCCGTTAGTTTAAAATTAAAAAAAAAACTATTCATTTAATTTTACTGCAAATGCCAGAGATTGAAAATTCTTTAAGTATTTTTTTTAGGGTTCCCCACAAAAGTATGACAAAATAGAACCCATATGTGATACTCTCTTAATCAGCCTGTCACATCACAGCCGACTTTTTTCTCTAATTTTTGGTACAGCGATGATACGAAAACAAATATTTTTTCTTTTACATTCCCCCTTTTCGATAGGCTTTTTCTTACGGCTGTTTTCACTAACAAAAGCATTCTTATGGAGGGTTGATGTTGCGTAAAAAGTCTTATGACTTGTATTATGACCGAACTCTTTATAGAGCGAAAAGAGACTATGTTTCCTATCCTCTTTTTTAAATATCAATACAAAGCTATTTTAAGATTGTAAAAAAAATATAGAATTAGAGTACCTTTACTTACCTAATTGTATAAGTTTATTTCTTATGCCAATGGAATGATTAAAGCAACCTGAGATGAAAACCATAACCAGGGAAGCACTAAGATGATATCTATACTAAATATATAATATTATAATATACATACATACATACATCTCGCCTTTCCCCCGTAGGGGTAGGCAGAGACTACGGATTTCCATTTGCTACGATCCTTACAGACTTCCCTCGCTTCTTCTACGCTCATCACTCTCGTCATACACGCTCGTCGATTACGTGTACTTCTGACAATAATATTATAATATAATATATATAATAATATTATAAAGCTGAAGAGTTTGTTTATTTGAACGCGCTAATCTCAGGACCTACTGGTTCCATTTGAAAAATTATTTCAGTGTTGGATAGCCTATTTATCGAGGAAGACTATAGGCCTGGGCGAAGTCGGGATGGGTTACTAGTATATAAATAAAAGAACGAAATACATAGTAAAAAGGGAAATAGATTAAAGTCAAGAAAATGCATTCCTTTTCAAAACTTGTTTGTTTGTTTGTAATAACTTTATTGCACAGAAAATCTCATTACAGTAAATACAGGAACCAAAAATTAGTGCAACGGCGGACTTATCCCATATAGTGATCTCTTCCAGTCAACCAGTCACCTTCCATTTAATAAATCGTTTCTCACATAAATCAATTCTTATCTTATCACTTCTCAAACTTTTGCCTAAGAGAGAATAATAGCAACCAGCCCAGTTATCCTATTTAATCTCTAGTGTAGCCTAATATTGCGGTGTTAACAGTAATTTAGATGGTATCTTAATTTACCATGAGTCAGATACCGCTGGCTTAACATTTAATTGTTATTACTCGCTCAGGTCGTACATCAAGATTAATACTTAGTTGAAGACATTATCTTGACATTATAAAAGGGGAAGAGAAGCCCTTACGCCGCATGGTCTGATGCCATGGGTTGTCCGATTGTCGGAAGTCAGACTTTTGCCTACTGGTTCGAATGAACGGGGATTTTGTTGACTGTTACTAGAATATCTTTTAGCTATATCCATATGGATGTAGCTAAATATAATTTACCTTTTAGATCATTATAAATAGTAGTGTTCCTGAAGTTTTCTTTCCAAATACATACAAACATTTTCTTTTATTTTTGGTCACTTAATTAATTATATTGTTGGAAATAATTAACAAGAATAAATTGATAGGCTGGTTCATCAGGCGAAGATTGAGAAATGTTGATTTTTATCAAGCCTTAGGTTTTATTAAATCCATACTGATATTAGAAATGCAAAAGTCTGTCTGTCCGTCTGTTTATCTGTCTGTTACGCTTTCAGGGCCAAACCGCTGAACGGATTTTGATGAATTTTGGTATGAATATTGTTGAAGGCACGGGGTCAAACATAGGATACTTTTGAAAGAAGGCGAAGCTGCGGGAAACAGCTCTTTACGCGTAACATGTCTTTAATGTTTAAGGAAATTGCTTTTCAAAAATAAAATTCTCAGAGGAACAAAGACAGCAAACATAAAATATCGTACTAAGTTAAATTCAAATCTTTTAATCTACAAAATCTTAATTAAGCAATTTTTTCCCCCTTTTAAAACAAATCTGATAAAATTTTCACCGTCCCTTTTTAAAAATTCATTTTCAGATCTGCCTGCGTCTACATCATTCCATTTGTTGATTAAATTAATTAATTGACGGATTTTCAATTAATTATAATAAAATTCCATTTTGAGACTACTCTAAATATTGAATGTCAAGACAACCTTTGATACAGAGTATCAAAAACGAACTGTTAAAAGTTTTAATTGACATAAATGTTTCAAAGTTTAGCTTTGTGTTTTGATTTTGAGTTACTTTATTTAGTTTTAATTTGATTAGTTGTTTCGATCTTGGATGGTATATAAGCTTGAAACCGCGAGTTCACCTTCCGAGATATAAGTTAGTATTAATCATGAGACTTTAGATTAATATGGATTTTCCGTTATGCTTGCAATAGTAACATAGTTAAGGTACAATTTTCTAGCGGGCACGTGATAAAATTAAAACTCGTCTATTTATAGCATTGAGAAAGGAACATTTCGGTGCTCTTTGATCTCTTTCTACATAAATACTGAATGCCTGAGTGGATTACGTACCACTATTGGATTGGTCGCCATTTAGTGGCATTTTATTTTATTTTATTTATTTGGAATAACAAACAGATACAAAATATATGTTGACAGTGCATAATATAAACAATATGTGAATGTAACAATTCTGTAACCAACCACGTTATCCACAGATTAAAGAAGCAAGTATTTATAAAATAATTACTAGAGGGAAATTATAATGAAAGTGTGTAAGGGTAAGTATAAAATAACTCAGCAAGCATACAAGATGAATAACAACATACAGGTCGCATAATCTACCTTTACAGTGAGTCTTGTTCAGATAGTAATGACAATAAAAGTTTTTTATACGTAAAAGGAGAACAGTTAAATATGTCAATGCCTTCAAATAATGTTTTATGGTACTCAGCCATACGACGCAAGGGAGAACGATGACCCGAATTAGTGTGAGAAGTAGGCAGCACGAAGAGTGGGATTTTAGTGGCATTTTCTAACTTGAGCTCCTAGGTGCTTCGGAAAGCACGTTAAGCCGTTGTTATCGATTGATAGCAGTCTTGAGGCTGTGTCAGATGCCTTAGGCCAGCCTGAAAAATTCTGAAGATGTTAGCCACTAACACACCTCGGGTCATGTTCCTGTTGGTCTGATTTCACTGTAAAAAGGGTTACGGAGGTTAGACGGCAGTCGCCCCCTTGTAATAACCAGTTCCTCTAAATCTAGGACCTTGATTTACAGCGTACCCTAGGCTCCGAAGCGTAAGCTGACGATGCAACTAGGAATACACGCTAGGTTGATGACTGAATGCTACGTACTCGTAGAACCGTAGAGGGCTCGTAGGCATACCTCGTAGAAGCCGTAGCAGGGCACGTCTTGAAAGTTTGTAGACCATCTGTAGAGGTGTTTTTTTTTCTTTTCATATTTGAACATTAACGTAGAAAACTAGTATAGTGGACCATGGGCTAGGATCATCTGATGACATAACCTGGAAAATGTTTACTATCTAAGTTTCCGGTTAATAAGATTTATTAAGTTAGTAAACGGCCGCCATCTGGTGTAAAATATTGCTTAGGTCAAAAACAACAATTAAAAAATGAAAGTAACTCCACTTTTCTGTCCTTTACTCATCCATTTAGTTTATTATTACTATTTTATTTGATATCCAAGTAATTTCAACGCACCTTTTGTCGTAAGTAACATAGAATTTGGCCTTCCTCTACGTTACAAAAAATCCAATAGTGTATTTTGTTGAGCAAATATACGGGTTCTATCCATCTATGATTTGAAGGCTCACAGCCTCCAAACAATCTCACGTGATCACGTCTCTCACGTGTCCTATCTTCATCGCCGTCGGCTCACTGCAGCTAAGCCTCTCGATCTACTTAGCGAGGTATACAGAAAGATGTCTGAGCAACATAATATATGATCATAATATGATGATACTCAAACATCTTTCTGCTTAATATATACCACTGGATTTACTTTGTACTTGTATTGTATTCATTCATATACAAACCGGCAAGCGCAGCATTGGACATTTAATTTTATTTAAGTGCTCCATTTCAATAGCAAATTTAAATAATGCGTCCATTACATTCGGTCTATTTTAAAGTTAGGTATTTTCCTACATTTTAACCGATATTGCCAAAATATTTGGGAACTAGTCGGTATTATTTCACAAGGTGCATTTATACTTTCAGATTTTAGTTGCCATTTGCATATACACTTGCACCTCCGCTGGCTCAGCGACCCGAAGTGGAAGTTGGCCTCCGCAACGAGAGAGCGCCAGTATCGTTCCAGCGGTATCTGGGACGACCAAATGCAAATATTTGCCAATATATCCATTCTTCATATTCATTTAGTGTGTATGTTCTTGATTTGGTGCAATCATATCAAACTGATTGACGTAGGGAGATGTAAAAATGTTGAGCTAGTATTTCGTGATTAAGACTTTTGTAACACGGTAGAAAAATCTAGCTATTACACGCGGCTTCGCCTGCGTCAAAAGGTAGCCTATGTTTAACCCGGGTGATCAACTATATAACAAATTTAATCAAAATCCGTTCAGAGGTTTGGCCGTGAAAGTGTGACATACAGACAGATGGACATGTCTGTCTATTTTATCTTATATTCATGTTACATAATTTTTAATTTTACAAAGTAGCAACTTGCTTAGTAATTTTAAAATCGTATCACTTCCGACATATTATCGACTACAATAATGTGCAAAGCCGCGATTGAAGCTTAAATACAAAGATAAGATTTTGAGGTAACCAAAAGTGAACAGAATTTTGTAGATAAAATTCGCATCGGAATCGTATCGTTGAAACCGATCATCGATACGAGTGTTCCATTAGTAGAATGCAATGTTTGTTCATTCCTACTACCTACCCCTATAAACGTTATTGCTTTGCCGATTCTGACGATTTTATTGCTTTTATTGGCCGCCTATTTCCATGGCGATAGGTACGCAAATACATTATTCAATCGTGATTTGTGAAGTGGGTTTTGGAGATTTTTATTCGCTAACTTAATAGACCATTTACGAATTATATTCGTTATGTATACAACCTTAATGGACTATCAAATCCAAGGGTTGAATCGGCGGTAGGACCTCACTACTGTTCGGTATGCTGTGCTGATCTTTAAATATGATAAGGATAGAAGTTCTTCCATACTAATAGAAAAACTAATAGGCATTTTCCTTTGTTATACTCGTAGATACAATAAAGTGTTCAAGGTAGACAAATCAGAAAAAAAGTTGACCGTGAAATGTTTTTCAATAAAAGAAATGGTTTATCTATGGTTTTACTTTGATTTTTTTTTTTATTTACCTATATCGAAAAGATTTTTGAACCAAATTGCATGTGATTTAAATCCAAAAACAATGAAGGTTTGTCCACATCCTTTCATAGTTAATTGAAATTCACAAGGTAGACTAGTACACCTGTTCAGGTAGCGTTCGTAATAGATGGGGCTAGATGTCAATGATAGTAGTATTGTCGGATAACCGATCGATCCCTCACTCCGAGTGACTCCGACACATACAAATGGAGACATTATGCGAGTTACAATTTGACAACAATTGGAGTTGATGGTAGATGTGTGAGAGATACTAAATTTCGTGGATTTTTTAACAGGGAGACCAGGAGTGCTTTTTTTTGAGAAGTGTGACTCAAGCAGAATCGGCGAGTCGAATAATTTTAGTTTGATATCGAATGATTTTCGTTCGCTAACAAAAGATTTTTGTTTGACATATATGTCATACATTTCAAAACTAGGGCTCCAGACCATGGCAATTACAAAGAGGAGATGCCGTAATAAGCGTGAGAGGCTACACGGGGCGGAAGGCAGACGTTTCGGCCGTGGCTTTAATCACGGAGCACGAGCAATCACAAGCTCCGCCCACTTTTGTGTCGGCGAGGCGCCAATGATCACATCACTGCGCCATTTCAAACGGCATCTCCTCTTTATAATTGTTCCATGCTCCAGACCAATAGAAACATGAGCGTCGAGCGGCGAACGCTATTAGATTTTTAGGCCTTTTTTTTCATTCATTTAGACGCCTATTTGACAATGCCTAAAGTAGCGCTAATTACGGGCAATTATTTCACCAACTATTGCCGGCAATATTTGTTGACGCTATATGGAGACAGAGCAATGTTGCATAACTGATTAAAAAGTAAATTCATCAAAAACTTGGCTCAATATTTGTAAGCATGTAATCATGTTAGCGATTATTTCCTTTGAAGCAGTGGCGAACAATCGAAGATAAGTTGCGTTTGCCGTCGTTTGACATGGCTATCGAATCTAAATATATCGAAGTCAAAAACATGTCTCCGAAAACGAATTTTGAAAGAACGAAGCTTGAGGCAACTGAGTATTCTTGTACTTTAATCCAATACATTACAGTATGACCAAAACGCCAACTCTTAATCTCAATTACAGGATTAAGCGCGTAAAATACCTTTATTCTTTTAGTAATTGAATTAAGAAATCATCTATCGAAGGTTCATATGTGACGGGTTTTGTGACCCAGTGATAGTTTCCAGTACCATTCGGCTTGACCACCCATATATAAATAGTTTTTTTTTAAATTCCTTGTTTCTGCGGTCAAACTAAAACATCTCCTCAGGAATATTATAAGTTACCTATAGAATTATTTAGAACCAGGCTTGTTCTTCTGCGTTCGAACGTTTCAGAGCCCGAGACGTACGCTAGAATTGGCGGTACCTTTTATTACAATGCAGCGACTGCAGCTTGTTTATTTAGGTTATCAAACAAGGTAATAACCCTATTCGTTTAGTTTTGAAATACAACACAGCTACAAGACAAACTGGCGGACGTGGCATTGGGTCTAATCGACCAAAAGCTCTCTCGGTGTAACGTGACTAGAGTGTTAAGATCGTCGACGAATGCTGACAATTTCGATGTAAGCACTTACATTTGTTTCTAGTGGTAGATAAACAACTAAATATTCTTCTCTTTCTTTTCTCAGCTTTTGCTCTTTTCAATTCGCATCGAGTTCGAAACCAAAGTATTGTTACATTTTCATTACATTAAAGAACAGTTACAATAAGCAAAGAACTACAACAAACTTCGGGTCGCGTATTGCTGTTGCTGGACACGCTCGTTCGCTATGGATACGCGCGTCGAGCTCGGCTATCGAGCTCCTCATCCATACTTCCATATCCATATCCATCCATACTTCCATACTAACATTATAAATGCGAAAGTCTTTTTGTCTGTCCGTCTGTCTGTCTGTCTGTCCGTCTGTCTGTCTGTCTATCTGTCTGTCTGTCTGTCTGTTACGCTTTCACGGCCGCACCGCTGAATGGATTTTGATGAACTTTGGTATGAATATAGTTCTTCAACTATATTCATACCAAACCTAGTCTTCACCCGGGGATAAACATAGGCTACTTTTTGACGCAGGCGGAGCTGCGGGAAACATCTAGTGTTGTTTGTACCTAAAAAGGCGTACCTTAGGAGTCGTACATCAGCGGCATGGGCAAAGTGGCGTGAGGTGACTGGTGTCACTTGTGACCCCAGAATGCCGGTCAGGCTTAAGGAGCAGGTCTAAACCGTGTGAAATGGGTACGTAAAAGTATGAAAGCGGACCCTGGGCTCCGAAGCAGTTGAGGATGCAACCGGGAAGGCGCTAAGATGATGATGATGTATAGGTACAAAAGGCGGCCTTATCGCACAAGCATTTATGCCTACTTGTGAATGTTATTGTAGGTGAAATCTGGCACGACAATGGAGCTAGGAAATGACCTCTGTTCCTTAGTTACCTTTTACGTCATTACGTGAGAAAAATTGTGTTACTCGAAAGAGAGAAATAATACTTTTAATCATACTCTCACAGCTATGTTTGAATAATGTAAAATGAAATATTCGGAAACATCGGCAAAATTATTTGAACGACTGACTAACATTGCGTCTTATAAAGTACAGAGTGAAAAATTGATTTAAATTTTTTTTATAAAATATTGATATTTGGAAGGCACAAATTGTAATGATCCCGGCTGCTATTCAGTGGTTATTAAAAAGAAACCACGACAAAGGCCGTATGGCGGTTCCTAAAAACTCTGACACTGGTGTGGGTTACATGGGCCATGTAACCCACTCGATATTAATAAACAAATAAGAGGTGCCAATATACAGTAGTGAACTGATTTAATTAAAGGCCGATTTTTTATTAAAGTTGTATCTATCTGCTAATTTTGCATTTACAAAGGAAATAATAAAATGCAACTTCGTATGGTTACACTATCTATGAAGCTTTGCACCTGTGGGCAGCGAATTGAAAACGAAATAAATCGATTTGTTTCAATCTCGCGAATGTTTTCATTAATCGAACGCAGATATCGGATCAAAATTCTAGTGATTTTGTGAAAAATATTCAATACTACTAAGAGACGAATGGAGTTTGCGCTTTCTTTGGAGTTTTGTAATTCAAATGTTTACTTCTTCGTCCAGTAGTGCTTTTGTAGTAGCGTCTTCAGCTTACGCTTAAAAGCCTAGGTAAGGTATGTACAAAAGTGTTTACACATTATATTAATTCATTCATATCCAGTGGTTAACATAATCGACCTTGCACACCTTTGTGTCAGAATTTCCTCTTTTCGGCCTCTGGCGTTGTTCTTTTATCGAATAAACAGTTATTACAAAAAGAAAATATTATTAAATCATTATCCAAAATAATAAACCTAGTTAATAAATAGAATTTTGTTCTCAATTAAGTAGTCTTGGGTAACGAAAAACATAACAATAAGAAGTGGCATTAAACAAGGTTTTATAATTTGTTTATAAGTTGGCTTTTGATAAGTATTTATAACTAGCTTTTCCCCGCAGCTCCGCCTGCGACAAAAAGTAGCCTATGTTTGACCCCGGGTCTTCAACTATATACATACCAAATTTCATCAAAATCCGTTCAGCGGTTTGGCCGTGAAAGCGTAACAGACAGACAGACAGACTTTCGCATTTATAATATTACTATGGAGAATATAAACAGCAGCCTTTATAAGGCCAATCCAACAGCAATAACTTAGAGAAATTTGAAAAGTAGTCCACAGAAAACATGGCAGGTACATCTGTACCTGCCATGTTTTCCGTGGACTATTTTTGAGAAAGATTTGTTTTGTTGTTTTAATTTCCTGGATAAATATCACACAGAATAAAGTTTCGATTGCATGGCATTTCATCATAATCTCCATTTGGTTCTTAGCTCGGAAACATTACGTCACATATCAATACGTCGCGATTGCGAACATTTGTCTGTGAAACGCGGAAGTTTCCGTCTGGGCTTGATTGCACGGCAGCTGGGTCGGTTGGGGGATAATAGGATACCGTTCTACTCATTCGAAAACAATAGATTAGACTATGTAGAGAAGCCCTTCAAAAGGCCGACTGGCAAGCAGTGGCACAGAATAGGGAGAAGTGGACAACTCGTGTGTCGAAAGCCTTTTTTAGATTGCTGATCCATCGTAGTAGCAGTACAGTTTATTATTATTATATCTCATTTGTGGATTACGGGTTACACCCCGGTCTTTTGAGAGGCTTGCGAGGGAATATTGATCCAACGCGTAGAGACCTTTGGAGAAGTTGATGGCATGTAGTGCTCCTGCCAAAATACATTCTCGGCTGTATCAATAGTTGACATTTCCATGAACCGGTCTCGGCAGGAGGAGGAAACTATTTCTATTTAATAAAAATAATATATGGGCTATGGAGATGAAGTTGAGATGCAGCTCTTTGGAAGACAGATTAACGGATGGCTGAAGTTCAGTCTAAGAGCCGTTTAACAGTCTTTGGTTGTGGTAGGTACTGTTAATTTTTTTTTTGTCACATTGAAGCTGAAGAACTACCAATTAGTGAACCAAATGAGCAATGGAGAAAAAAGTAGCAGTTCATGCAAACAAATTCTTGTAAAGGTGGTTCTTGATTTTTGGCCAAAAATTTATTCAGAATGTACTGTAAAATGATGACAAAAGCCACCGGCTGGCTGTTACCGTATAGTATTGTCCTGATAATCAATTTATCTGCCTCGTGAAACGTAAAATGTTGTATTTCAGAAATGAACGTGTAACCGCAACGCCGCAGATGCGTTTTGTTTGTATTACAAATGGCATCGCGTTGCGCAAAACGAGGCATGATATCGTCAGGGACCGCAGAGCCGGCTGTGTCACATTGTCATGTAACTTACCACGATACCACGCTAAGTTGGACTAATCACATCACAGACATTAGTCATAAAATAATAGACACTTTGCGCTCACTTTCTAGATTTGAAAATTTTCTTTCTTCGAAAACAAAAACTTTGTCAGGCCTTAATATTACCCATCATTAATTATTCAGATGTCTGCTACTGTGGCCTAAATCAAGCGCTGGTAATGAAGCTTGAGAGGCTAGCCAACAATTGCATCTGGTTTATCTTTGGGTTTCGTAAATATTACCATATCTCTTCCTTTCGCACACAGCTTGGCTGGCTTCCTATTACTCTCAGACGCAATCTTAGAATTCTATCGCGCCTGATTATCTGAAATCGAAATTTCTCATTCTCAGTGCTACCCACTTGCGTTCACTTCGCTCCTCTAACAATCTTGTCCTTCCTGTCCCTGCGCACCGCCTCGATTTCATGTCTAATTCATTTCAACTGCAAGCTATACGTCTTTGATATGCCCTCCCTGACTCTGTTAGAAGAGCACCTAACCGAGCTGTATTCAAGGAGAAAGTGCACCAACTCTTTTTTGATCAAGCGAATCCGGAGTCATAGACGCTCTCGCGCATTGAATTGAAAATATTCCATTATTTCCGTATTTATTTATATTTATACTCTGTAAATATATGACGGCGCGATCACTAGCGCCATCTATCAAATTGGACGACGCATCTACAAACGTCTCCTCTCAAATTACTACCGAACAAGACTGACAGGTGTCAATCTAGCGAAGCGTCATATTGATGGTTAGCGCGGCCATGTTGAAGGGCACTTTGGTTGTTGAGACCGACCGCGCACCACGCTCCTGACGAATCGCTAATATTCGGTGTGATCGTTTTGTATTTCGTTTAAAGTTTGATTACTTATTATTCAGAATTATTGTAAGAAGTGGATATTGAAATTATTTCGATATAAAATTATAAGGCAGTGATTTTGTGATAAGTGTTTCAATCGATTTAAAATAACGCCCATCTACCCACATATAACTATGGCTGATCCTGACGGCACTTCTGCTGTTCCTACATATATATTTATTATTTGAGTTATTTATGTATTGTTTATCACTTACATATTATTGTATATATGTATGAATTCATTTAAATTGTATATCTTATTCTTATTTAAGTAGGTATATCCTATTAATGTTACTATAGAAAGTACTTTATCTAAGTAATTAGTTTCTATTTGTTTTATTTGAGTCACCACCCTTTATTTCCTTCTCTTTTTGGTCCTAAAGTTTAACTGGAAAAGAATGCCTTAAGGCATTAAGTCCTCCTTTTTAGATTTAATAAATAAATAAAAGTATCTATATTGTTATTTTTACAAAAAAAGACGCATCAACTAAATCTGAATCATCCTATAAATAAAACGAAAAAAAAAATAGTTTTGCCCAAGAAAATCTTTATCGTAACTGTATCGAAAATTTTACGTTCGAATACCCTTTCGGTCCAAGGGAATTTTTGCAAATATTTGCATTAACAAGGGCCAAGTTTACGCAATGTGTTTGTATGACGAGCGTCATGTCGATGGCGTTGATTCATTACACATTAAAAATAACACAGATCAATCACGTTTTGAATATCGCTTTAGGTTTTTGGAGCAAAAAGTGGAAACAATTGTAATGGATTTGTTCACTGGATGAGTCAGAGTGTCGAAAATTAGAATAAAAAGTGCGCACGAAACTCGCTAGGTTGAGTGCGAGGAGCGAGGTTCCGAGCTGAATGTTTTACTACATAATTATTAATAAAACCAACGTAGTTCTACATAAATTAATGTGTTCAGGTTCAATCGCCAGGTCCGAAATTGCCCTCTTGATCAATAGTTTGTTTGATTGCAATATGATACTTTTTGGGTTGGCAGCTTAGCTTTTTACAAAATTAAGTCATTTCACTACTATCTGTGCTTGTGACTTCCGTCTCGACCATTTGCACTTGACTAGCATCCCGAACAATTTTACATCGCTAATAAATTTACCAATTTGTTTACTGTTATCAAAGTTTGTATAAGGAGGAAACATCTAAGAAACAGTTTGGGTTTGATGCAGATCGGTGCAGTATAAGTGAGATAAAAGCTTAAGGTCATATTATACTAGTTATGTTAAATTTTGGTACAGAAATGACGTGACGTGAGCTAATGACAACGATAATACTTTATGAAAAATAAAACGAAATTATCAAACTCAACACGAACAAAACGCACAAAAATTCCAATTGAACATGAGTTAAACACTTCGATTTATACTTAATAGCTATAGTTGGTGAAACTCGATTTTTCACAGTCACTACATGAAATATACGTGTTGGGAACTTAGACAGACGTTATTGCATTCTAGTGTAAAGTGAAAGCGTTTCGTTTCAACTCTGATGCGATAAACATTTGTGCCGGGTGCTATTGCAAAGGTGAAATACTACAAGGTAGACTTTTCTAGAACTCTTTAAAGTATTTTTTAATCTACCATCACTGAATTCTTTAACATTGTTAAATTTAACCCTTTAAACGCAGGTCGCTTTGTGTCAATAGTGCGTGAAGCAACGAGTTGGGATCGCAACCAAGCATGCGCTACAAAGTATGATGGAGTCTTAACTCTTTAAGCTCTTATAGCATTTTCTCAGACGAAGTTGCAAATTACGATCTTGTAGACCAGGGTGATATCTAAAAAGTAAAGTACTAAATGGTTACCTAAAGTTAATAAAAATGTGCGTCCAATCACATTTATCCAAAAAGGTAGGCACTTTTAGTGGATTTTCTTTGATATTCGAAAACTTTAGTTAAGGTCACGTCTACAACGAATACATAATATTTTAGACCCAAAATTTACATAACGGCCACAATCTGGGCGATTGGTGACAGTAACTAGATTATTTTGGTATGAAATATTGGCATTAAATTGTAAAAAGATTTTCAAAATGAATAAAATTTTACATTTTACGATATAGTCCCACGAGTAAATATAAATACTTATAATTGGCGGACTTACCTTTATATTTATCTCCCTGAAAGTTTAATATTTCCTTCAAAAACCCCTGAAAGGGGATACCCGTCCTGTTCCTGATGTATTCTGTGCCTTTACATGGACTTTCTTCGGCTTGGTATCATCCTAGCTTGATCCTAATCTACTGTGCACGATTTACAACGCGAAGTTAGGTCTGATTCGATTTGTTCATTAACATAACATCGTCATAGAAGCAATTCCCAACGCCAGTGTAGCCGTTAACCGAATTGATCCATTATGATTACGAAGTTTGCACCTGAGACGCGCAGTTACTTGAAGATAAGGCTCACATTGGTTGGTTGACTTAGAATAGTAAACACAGATAGTAAAGATAGTAGGTAACTAACTTGTTGCGCTTTGTTTGTAAATACTTTGTTATACTACAGAATATATTCTGTAATCTGTGGTTGTACTATAAAACACGTACATTATCCTCCGTTGGTAATTCCATGGTAGCGAACATGTGTTTTGTTTTATTCTGTCACGTAAAATATTAATAAGTAATAGAAAAGAGACTGAACATATTTTAGTAAATAAGACCTTAAGAAACGTTTCTTAAAACAGTGGCAAGTTTTTACGCTCTATTTGTTTGTTTGTAAAATACTGTTACTTGTACAAAAAAAAACGCAGAAACATTTAAACAAAATACGTACCGATAGCGATAGTTCCTCGTAGAGGAGGATTCGAGAGTCAATCAGATAAGTCCACTGCTGGACATAGGTTTCAACTAAGGTTTTCCAAAATGAAGTGGCTTGCATCTAGCGCTTCTCTGCGACATGCTTCAGGTTATCTGATTATATGGTCGGTGGGTATGTAAAGTGTGCGTAGTCTCCATTAGAGAACCGTAATTATCATCAGCTTTATTCGCTTTATTTATGCCTAAGTTAAAGTAAATTAAAAAGGAACCACGTCGCATGCCGAGTGGCGGTTCCGAATAACTCTAACACCAGAGTGTACATGGTCGATTGACAATGTAACTCACGAAATGATGATGATGATGATTAAATAAGTGAGCAAATAATAAATAGGATTAAACATACTTGCACATACCTATTGTATTGCTATATCTATACTAGATCAGCTTGCAACTCGTCCGCTCGACTAATTTGAACAATTTTCGCGTGCTGAGAAACTTTTATACCACTTGTGACAGATAACGACATCTCACAGTGATAAATGGTTCTCTATATTGTGTATTTGCGATTGTATGACGGAAATAAAACGGACAAATCTGAGTATTTCATCATTGTCTCTCGCTAAAAGGAAAAACACACATGACTAGCAAGGAACAAGTACAAATGGGTCAAATAAATAGGACACTTTCTTTTTTAGGTTAGAACTCGTATATATCCCAAGTCCAATAATAGACTAGCTAAATCTAATAAAAAAATGCATTGTGAATGTGCTCCCACCACATGATATCCTTTATGTATATTGTACACCCCACACTCTCCATTAAATATACAGTACAATAACATGCGCACAAAAACTGTCGACAAACAAGTTTCTCCAATTCACACACGAGCCGGATAAAAGCTGAAAGCCTGTCCGCGACCATTATTACGAGTGATGAAGCAAATTGTTGAAAATCAAAGAGCATTGATGTCTGGATATGACTCCCCTAAAGTACATATTTATTAGTTTTCTTCGGGGACGATAGAGATCTTATATTCTTCTCAGTTCTGCCACTATTAATATCTGTGTGAAATTTTAGGAAAATTGGACCAGTAGTTATATGCTTGAAGTGTTAACAAACAAACAAACCGACTTTTGTATTTATCTTATTATTTAGAATTGGGATAGTTAGGATACCTAATAGTTTATAGATAAGTGGAATTCAAACATGATCCCCACCATCGAAGTCAATCTTCATTAAGCGCCTTCCTTAAAATATTTTGCGATTTGGTTTGATTCGGTCTTCCTTTGCAGCTTTGACGGTCTTTGATTTTGGTATAGGAGATGATCTATGTATGTATCTCTTTCTATCCACTTTAGCCTGTACATAGAAGCTTCTACAATTACTATCACTTTGTCTGTGTACAATGTCAATCTTGGTAACACCAGAGTTTCTGTTAATAATCAAGTTTGTTTATCCGGCTGCACAACCACAAAAATGAAACTTTATTCGGGTTGGAACGGCACATCTATTTGATTATGATTTGACATTGTGAAAACATCCATTTGATTATTTGAAATGGCGCAAGTACGGAGTGCCGTATATTTTTTCCATTGCATTTTTAAAGTTTTTGGTTTAGAAGTTGCAAAGAACAAAAGGGACAGAATGAGTAAATTTTGTTTGGTTTTCTTTTAGAACCGCCGCGTGATAGCACTTACAGTCTTCTTCATCGTAACGTTTTTCTGGCTCCCCCTCAGCTGTTTGCTTCTGATTCCAGGGCCAACTAACTTACTTTTATTTTGCCATAATTATTTGAAACTTTTAATATTTCTATGGTAACTGTTCGGTACTACACATTATTACGTATATTCCCGTCATCATCATAAATTTATAAAGATAGGATGTCGACGGAGTTATTTCTATTCTTGCCTGGAATTAGCTAGTCCTATTTTTTTTGGTAGAACATGACCCTTTCTTTTTATTTACTAACTAAACTTAACTAACGATACTTTTAGCGATCAAATATTATATAATAGTCTTGAAGGAAGCGCTATCCAGTTAAGCTGGATCTCTGTAAAACTCCAGAATTTGAGGCAGTGGTTTATAACTCAACGTTCGGTAGGGAAGTGGGGGTGGAAGGGTACTATACGACTCAACCCGGTCGAGGCAATATTAGTTATGAGCCGTTAAACCAACTGAAATCTTTTGTTGTCCAAATTGTCTTTTTATATCCCTTATAACAAGGTCCTTATAAAACTTGCCATTTGGATAAAACTTGCCATTTGGAGAAATAAGTATCTGAATTAAACTATTTTAATACGGTTTTATCGCGTACGGTTCATGGTCGCAGGCTGACCATGAACGCTGTAAAGTGTTTGAAACGTCAGGTGTAAATAAATAAGTAATAAACGCGATAAAACCGTATTAAAATAGTTTAATTTAATGAATAACAATCGCGAAAACATAAGAAAACATTAAGTATCTGAATTATATAATAATATTCATTTCTTACAGATAAAGTAACTCTTGGGCATACAAATACTGAGTCATGCACTCACTTGGTGTGTTGATACATTTCGATGTTTCTTAGCTTCCGTACATTTCCATCGAATCTGCTTGTTTTGGAGAAAAAAAACACGTCAAAATTATTTATCGGATTACTAACAGCCCATTGTTCAGAGGTAGGAACTAGTTGCTATTCGAGACTTGTGATAAATGGGATACTTACTCGAAAAGACGAAATTACATTTATAGATTATTATATTATAAACACCCAAGACTCAGGATCTAAAAGCCTATTTCAAACTTACCCTGACTGGGGATCGAATACAAAACTTCAAAAAGATTTTGTTAACCATTACACCACGGAGATCGCTATAATACCCCTCTTTTGAGCCGTGGGAAATGATGATACTGTTTTGTCATTTTAATAAAGTAAATGAATCCTTTCTGTAGGTTAGTAAACACAGAAACAAGCTAATTAATTCATTGGGACCTTGCTAAGTGAAAAATATGCATAATTTTAAAAATAGGTAGTTTAATTTCTGTTCTGCAGTCTGCAGTGTATATTTAAATTTCAAATTTGTTAAAAATTCATTCAGTACAATTTTAGTTGAAGTATTTTCTGAACAATTTGGCTGATCTTGTACACTACATATTTTTATTTTGAAAACAATTTTAAGTCTTCTAGAAAATTTACAAAATTCAAAGGTATAACGACATCATTCTGTACATTTGTTATCGTAGTAAAAGCCATTAAAAAAATAGCCACCCAATGATTTCATTTTAAAAAACAACTTCGACTTTAGGCATTCAAATTGCTACACGGCTGTTCTTATATTTGTAAAAAAACTGTGTAGGTAAAAAAGGTTACACAGATTACAGTGGGTACACAGCTTAACAATGTAAATAGAACCAGGTGTTCATATGGAGCCTTCAATAAACAGACATTCCGGAATATTCTGTATATTTACTTTATCCACGGAACCATGAAAGCGGAAAATATGAGATAGTTTGTAAGGAAATGTACGGATTATCTTCCTTTCTTTTTATGTATTGAAGTCTCTGTATGCCTCAGTAGTTATTTTAGTAGAAAGGTATCTATTTGGTCACCTTTTAAGATTACAAGCTTGGTTTGTTTTGGAAGTTAATGTTCTGGGGATTCGCTCGCGTCTTTATTTCAGTGAGTTTTAATCTTTTTATTAACTAAGTAAAAATATTCATGTACGACAATTAGTTGTCTACATTTTTTGGAGTATAATTCCTCACATGTATCTACATCTACCCCCGGTGTCATAAATAAAAACCCGGTTACAACACAGACAGTAGTGCAGCCGGGTACGTATATGATGTGTTGATTAAACAATACTCAATTTATAACAGACGCAAGAAAAGTCTTTTAGGGTAGACACCAGAGTATATGGGGTTGATTGGCCTTAGAAAACAATTTTAAACTCAAGTTAGCGACTCGAAAAGACATGAAAGATGAAAAACGTTGAAATACATTTATTTGGTCTTAGTTCAATCTCATTTTTACCCGACTATAGCATCGCCAAAAGGTAGGGTTATTATTCTTAGCAGTCTAGGTACTAATTTTAATAAAATTTCAGTGTGAGCGAATTGGAAGCACATAATTTTTTTTAATAATTTCAGAAGTATGTGGTATCAAATAAAAAAAACAATAAAAGTGTTTTGAATTGGGGAAGCCAGTTGAAAAATATCTAGCGTTATTTATCAAATGGGTATTATTATAGTAGCCGCTTTTATAATTATTTTATTGGCTAGTAAATAAACGCGGCTGCACTACAGACGCTCCGTCTTGCAGCTGGATTCGGACAGACTTTACCTACACTAAGCCGTTCGCAAGATGATGCAGCACAGACTATGGGTGTCTGTGTTGTAATCGGGTTTGTATTTACGCCCCCCGGTGAGCCAATGATAAATAAATAAATAAATAACTCTTTATTGCACCAAATTGTAGAAAGTACATGAATATTATTATTATCTATGGTACAAATGATTTTTATTCAACTCACTGATTTTGCGTGAGTCAACTTTTAAAAATAGGGCTCCTATAAATGCGATAGATTGGAAATTGAAATATTTGAAAATTGAAATTAATTATTACAATAAAAAGAACACATTTTTTTAACAGATTACACAGATTGAGTTGAAATTGGTTAAACATAGTTATTTATTAGGCGTTGTATCGTCAAGGTTTTGAGGCGTTTTAATGTAATATGATGATATGAATAACACAGCCTGTCTGCCCTACGGCGAGTCGGCGAGACGATGTTGTTAATTAGACATATATTTAACCTCATATTCCTAGAGAGCATCTGTTCAATCCATATCCATACTATCCATACTAATATTATAAATGTGAAAACCTGTCTGTCTGTCTGTCTGTCTGACTATTACGCTCTCACGGCCAAACCACTGAACGGATTTTAATGAAATTTGGTATGAATATAGTTGAAGACGCGGGGTCAAACATAGGCTACTTTTTGTCGCAGGTGGAGCTGCGGGAAATAGCTAGTACTACATTTATCTGTGCATTGTTTTCTAAACATATTTACAATTCGTAAAACACATTTATCTTTATCGTATTTGTTGAACCATTACTTTAGATTATATATCTAAAATTTTACAAGTTCCTTTCCATTAATTTTACTTAAAAATTTTTTTTTTGCGCTATCAAAAAAAATTTACAAAATAACATCTCAGAAAACAGAAAACTATTTCTTATTTTGGAACTATTGGCCAAATTTTTTAAGTGTGTTAAAAGTAACATGAAGCTTGACCGCATTCATTAAAATGCAAACCTTAAAATTGACCTCCCATACAAAAAGGGATATAATAAACCGATCAAATAAAAAAATATTTACCGACTGTTGTTGGTATATCATTTTTAATGACTTGAGCGGAATGAATTTAAGTCAGCAACTAAATTTACTAAACTGACGACTAACATTGATCATCAAAAAATCCGTAATGAGCTGATGACTATGAGAGGCGAATAATCTTACTAAGTGACCAAATTACTAAATGAGTAAATACATAAAAATAAATGAACATTTAAATTTCTACATTAGGTAGTGACAGAAACGACTGTATTCAAAAAGACGAGTTTGTGACATATAGGTATATGGTTTTATAGTGACCATAACAGTGAGCAAGTGAGCAAGCGACAGAGCCTGCGAGAGAAACGAATGAGTTTCGTCTTTTGAAACTTGTGCCAGAAAATAGGTTACGGCGTTACAGTGATCGTAAAAGTGAGCGTTTTTTGTTCAAGCATCAGTAATCCAGTTTGCCAATATGTGAATAATATGCAGTACCTTAGTTTGTCACTCAAACAAATTTTAGGTCGCTCAAATTTTATAATACTGCTCGGGTTATATTTTAAGCAGCTCAAATAAATTAAGTCAGTCGCTGATACGTAGGTTTCTCGTCGCTCGAGTTTATTCGCTCAAGTCTTGTCATCCAAATTTATTAATTTTAACACTTCAAATTTGGATTTCCAGTCCCTCGTTTAATTACTACCCATACGAAATCCTGTCAGCTGAACTTAGTTTTCAATTCTTTTTTCAGAAAAAGTGGTTTAGTTTTATGTTCTTCAGACACCTAAAATTGATTGATGGTTTCAAAATAAATAATAAATATTTTAGAAATTAGAAGGAGCTAATCAATCATAATAAATTTTAGGCTCTGAAAATATTTTTGTTCATCTTGTTGAAATTGTTGATAAAATCTGTCGATTTGAAACTTTGAGCTTTACCCAATAAAGCTTGCATCAGACGCGCGCAGCCAGCCGTAAACAAGATAAACAACGACGGAAAATACGACATTTAACTAACTATATTTTTATTAAATACGAAAGGAAAAAGGTATATATACTAAGTAAGTATAAGTATAACGAATGCAAAAGTAACTCTAGATTTTTGCTTATATCGGGCTTAAAAGCTATTTACCATATCCCTAAAAAATCAAAGAATTCTTTACGATTAAATTAAGAACCTTATATTTTGGAAATCTGATGGAAAGGTATTGAATGACTGTGAAACTGAGAGTAAATTAATAACAATCTTTTTCATTTCCTGGACGTCGAAGCCCGAACGTTAATGATACTGACTTAGATAGTAGGCATTTTTGATAACATTGGACTAATGCAAAAGTCGTCGTCGTCGTCGTTTCAGCCGCAGCCAGTCCACTGCTGGACTTGGGCCTCCCCATTAATTGAGGGTTGTTGCCATACTCGCCGCGCTTGGCAGGCGGGTTGGCGAGCGCAGTTTAAGCGGCTTATCGTACTTCCGACGCTGCTGCCCATCTGAAGTATTCTTAAGGTAAGGAAGGGTAGGAAGTTTTTGAGTTTGGGATAAGGATGAGGTACTAGGATGCCACTGACTCGGATGGACAGGGGTTGACTCAGTAGCAGCAAAAGTATAATTAACTAACTAAACTGAGGACTACTAAAAAAATATAGACTTTTGCGAATATATAGTTTTTTCCACTGTGTACTTAATTTTAGGTTCCGTACCAATACAGTAAAATTAGGACTCTATTGCTCGTCTCACTATCTGCCAGGCTGTATATCAAGAACCGTGACTGACGAAATCTTCACAGATGATGTATTTCACTTGTCGTTACAACGTAATGGCGCTTCGGTGATGGCGCCTTGATTTCGTGTATGAAAAGAGTTTTATCTGGACGAGAGCGGCATGGATGTCGTTCTAGCGGAATGTCTGGACCTCCGAGCGATTATCTATGGTCATATTTGATCTTTGGTTTCAAGGAGAATAAAAATGACAAAATAGACTCGCAAGGTGGAACCTGACTGATGATTCTAAAAGAGGCAATTAATAGTCAGTGTGGAATACCTGCTATCTGGTGATGATTTCTGTTCTGAATAAATTGTGTTTAACCTAAATTGGAACCTCGTCATTTACCACAAACAGATATTGGATTATGATACTACCACTAAAGAGATTTGGAACAATCTGATTAAAGACTGCATTTGCCGATATATATACTAAACTCATTAAATAAATATAAGGGGACTCCCGTACAATATACGTGTTTATTTACCATTTCTGTACGATTTTCACAGAATCTGATAATTGGCCAGTTTTTTGGAACTCTTTCACTACACAACAAATCATTTTAGTACACTTCAAAATTAACTAACATTCAGTTTAGTTGATAGTAAGAATTGTACTTTGGTTTTAACACTATAAACATTTTAGGGCCAGTAAAGTTGTTAAGTCGTCGTCCTTACGCTAATAATATATATGTCAATGTTCCCCATACAAAGAGTGTCACCATCGATTGTCTGTCATGAACAGCTTGCGCCAAGTGTCCCAAGTCCCGACACTCCAGGAAAACTCCCTGACACAATGTCTCCTATGGCCTGGTAATGTAATTGAATAACTATCATACCATTCATTGCTGTACCGAAGGTTTTGTCACGAGTAATATGAAAAGGAAACGTTATAGGAATTATGATTGAGTTGTGTTTTCTATTTATTATATTTTCTCATTGATGCAAGGTGCTTTCATAATCAAAGGTTGTTAGTAATATCGTGATTTGGTATATTTTGTTCAATACTTCTTGTGTTTTTGATAAATGAGAAAGTAATTGTTTAAATATGCCATTCTGTCTTTCTTCACCCTTACAGCTAGGTATTTATTTATTTATTAAAACTTATTGTTCTACAAAGTACACATATAATTATAACAATTGGCGGACTTAATGCTAAGAGCATTCTCCATTGGGAGAAACGGTATTTCGTTGAGATCCTTATCAGTCCATTAATTTAATTAACTTTATATCTTCCCTTTAAGATTTGAAGGCATTAATTTGGTCCCCATTAAACGAATTAAAACCCTACGTTAGGATAAATATCAATATTTGCTTGACAACACAAACCAGGATCAAAGGTTCTCATTGCTCGATCTGAACAAAAGTTCAGCATAAAATACATTTGTCCCTATTAGAAACTAAAGGTTCTACTTATCATAGCGTTTTGAAGACAATAAAGCCGGGTCTCCTGCGACCGTGTTTTTGTGTTTTATAACACCTAACATAAACATTATGCAAAAAGTAAGCGTGGCCTAACAGTTTTGTCGTAAAAAATGCTGTCCGCGGCGAACGTAAAACATGTTTTGTTATTTTTAGCACAGGATAAAATTGACTTATATTCTACAAACTAGGTACTCACCTATCCACTTGATAAAAACTTTGTTGTTTAGTCCGTACGTAACAATGTTTTAGTTCTAGTTCATTCTATATTGGATTACTGTACACAGCTGGGAACACAGACAAACTCTTCAAGTTTTTGAGCAACTGAAAGTTTTAACATAATTATCACTCGTGCAGTAAGGAACTGACAGAACAATTTTATCAAATCATTATTGTTTTATAGATAAAGACTTAACTAGAACCAAACTAAACAAAACAGACTTTTTTTAATCTTTTTCTCATCTTAGCACCTTTTCGCTTGCGTCCTTCCTCAGCTGGTTGGTCCGTATCATTTAACTTAAATATTTTTTTTATCAGCCGTTATCGTACGACGTCATTACATATGGTATTCATCTCAAGAATATACTACCTATTTCCTAGACTATGTCCGTGAGTGTCAAAGGAATAACAAATAACTCTATCTGAGTGAAGGTCTTCGGTTTATGACCCAACAGAGAGCTTGAAAAATCACGGATAATTTATAGTAGGTTCATAAAATTAGTCACTCAAATATTTTACGAAGGTACCCTAAGAGCACCAAAAAAATTTGAAAACTTTTCAAGAAACCGTTACATAAAGCATGTAATTTATTGCTGAATTGCAGAGTCCTATAATGTGGTAATGATCGCAAGTTTTTTAATAAAAAAAAAATATTCGCCAAAAATTTTCCTCGTTATTTAAAATTAAGGACACAAGAAAAGTTTTCGGAGTAATAAAATATATTCTCAGTGGATGTGTTCCGGTGGTTTATTGAATTAAAGTGTAATTTAAGCGTATTGTGTAAAGTTGGGCTTGGGACCCTGCTCCATGCTAATGTCTTTTCTTTTTTAGAGAACCTTATTCATTGTTTCATTTTAAAACTAGGTGTTTTCCGCGGCTCCGCCTGCGTCAAAAAGTAGCCTATGTTTACCCCGGGTCTTCAACTATATTCATACCAAATTTCATCAAAATCCGTTCAGCGGTTTGGCCGTGAAAGCGAAACAGACAGACTTTCGTATTAATATTATTAGTATGGATTGCCGTTAGCGACCCAAAGTGGATCTTGACCTCCGAAACGAGTTAATTAATTATTAATCATCATCATTAATTATATTTATTATAATATTTTAAATATTTAATGGTAGCTTAAAAGGTGTATAATTATTTAATCCTCTCCATATAACCCTGACATTTATATACAGATATGTAATTTGTTTGCAATACTTGATTTTTGGATTAGCAATTTGAGGTAATAGTAAGGTAATAGAAATATAAGTCTAAGAGGTAATAGTAAGGTAATAGAAATATAAGTCTAAGAGGTAATACATAGGGCGCACTGTAAGTTTCCGGAACTGGCCACTTACATAAACAATATTTAAAAATTTATTGCAACATTTGAAAATAGAACTCTTTGGATGTATAATGCAGTTTGTTTCATCTGACTGTCTTTTGTTTTTACCTTGTGGCGCCATTTAAAAAATTGTGTGTCTGCATCAACATGGATTTAACTCGGGAAAATTTTCGTAGTATGATTTTCTACGATTTTAAGTGTAAATTGACAGCTCAACAGAGCATCGCTCGGCTTGAAACAGCTTTTGACAATAAAGCACCATGCAAGACAACTGTTTATAGCTGGTTTGCAGAATTCAAGCGTGGTCGTATCAATCTCAGTGACGAATCTCGCGATGGTCGGCCGTCCACCGCTGTGACCAACAAAAACATCAATGCTGTGCGCCGTATGATTGAAACAGACAGGCATGTGACCTACCATGAAATTCGCGCATCCTTAGAAATAGGCATGAGTCAAATACAATTAATCCTACACAAACATTTGGGTGTGAGAAAGCTGTGCTCGCGGTGGATCCCACACAACTTGACCGAGGCTCAAAAAACGGACCGCGTCACTTGGTGCAGTGCCATGCTTACCAGATTCAACGAAGGTGCGTCAAATTTGGTGTGGGACATAGTAACAGGTGACGAAACATGGATTTATTGCTACGATCCCAAAACAAAGCAGCAATCGAGCGTATGGGTCTTTCAAGATGAGCCGAAACCAACCAAAGAGGCGCGCGTGAAAAGTGCATCTAAGCGGATGATTGCTTCTTTTTTTAATAAAACTGGACACGTGGCTACTGTTGCTTTAGAGAATCGTCGTACAGTGAATAGTGACTGGTACACGACCATTTGTTTGCCGGAAGTTATTGACGAACTCCGTAAAAATAACCGTAAACGCCGTATCATCCTGCATCACGACAATGCTAGTTCTCACACGGCCAGACAGACAAACGACTTTTTGAAGGCGAAAAATGTAGAACTTATGAGTCATCCTGCATACAGTCCCGACCTGGCACCTTGTGACTTTTTTCTGTTCCCAAAAATTAAGAACCAATTACGCGGTCAACGATTTTCATCACCAGAAGAGGCTGTCGAGGAGTATGAAAAACACGTTTCAGAGGTCACCACAGAGGAGTGGCACAAAAGTTTTCAAAACTGGTTTCATCGAATGAAAAAGTGCATAGACGCCAAGGGAGATTATTTTGAAAAACAATAAATTAATTTTGTACATTTAATAGTATTTTTTCATATTCATTCCGGAAACTTATAGTGCGCCCCACGTAGTAAGGTAGAGCAACGTCCGCCACCTACCGATTAGATGACGTCGAAGATGAAGATCGCAGAGACTTGCACCCAGCACTTGCTGGGTGCAGGCTTCTAACATCACCAGCCTATTTTTCTTTTCTGTTTTGACCTTTCCTGGTGTTGCTAGGCTTCTTTTTAATTTCAATGAACCTTCCAAACGCTTAAGTGAAGTTATCAAAAACAAAGATGCATCTCAAACTCCAATCGAATTGTCACTTGAAGAAGTTTGTATTGGTCCCACGGAATTGCTCCTTGGTCCAATACTCGTTTCCTGGTTCTAAAGATGTGCTAAAGACCGAATCAATCGTTTATAGGGATTTTCTGGAAATGGGAGTGTATTCTGAGCGCTTCGATGGTAAATTGAATCAAATACTTGCACCACAGCGTTGTATGCAGTGTGGATTGGATTCACTTAGATAGTGGTGAATAGTGAATAAAGAATACGTGATAAAACGGTTAATCAAATCTAAGTCTTCTTCTGAAGTAACAAAATATACTCCAGAAACTTATTAACTTTTATATTATTGAAACGAAAAGAAGAAAAAGAATTACAATGTTCTGCCTTTCTGCAAAGCTCTGCATGACAAAAGGCAGACAGGATGATTTAACCTAGTAAAAGATTTTCTTGACTTCTTCCATCAAATTGTATTTAGTGATCTCCTTATAAAAAGTTCACAAATATATGAAGGTATTGTTACGAAATCAAAAATAAATAAAGATAAAATGCGGTCCGCGGAAGTTTGAGTAGCGCTGTCCGCGGAAAATTCTCGTACAATCGTCGCGTGTTTCCATACGGGAATAATATCGCGAACGATCTAGTACATCGATTATCTCGCTCTGACATATTGCTTTGTCTCGCTCTCGCACTTCTAGTATGTACTAAGGGAACGAGACAGAGGGTATCCCTCTCTCTCTATTCCGGAGTAGTTGTGATCTTTCTAGAAACGTATGGAGCGGGTTTCCCGGGCCATATAAATATCGGAAGGTGCCTCAGGAGGGCAGTTCTAATTTAACTGAGCTACAAGTGCGATCAAGAAGCGATATCCGGAGCGAATAACAAGTGATACAAGCGACCTCGGCAAGTTATAGTGACTGTGATTAGCAAGTGTTTTGGACATTGTTGGTGATAAGTGAAGTGAAGTGACGTCGGCGACCATCCTTGTGGGAATAAACATTTTTAAGAGTCATCAGGTGTTTTTCTCCAAAATTGCGAACCCCGAGCTCGTAACAGTATTATTTTTAAAGTCGGCACGCTGATGAGATAACGGACAATATTCATAAAAAAATTATTTAATTACATGACTTTAAGACGTATAAGAATAGAAATCAGCTTGACGTGAAAGATTTTACGATATTTTCATCAAAATAAACACGCTCCAGTTTTATACTGTGGGGTAAAAAGCTGTAAAAGTTCAAATAGCTCGTAAATTAGACCATATGACGCCCGCTCCTCTCACTAAGTGTAAATTGGGACGTCAATGCCCTTTATTAACAGCATAAGGGTTTATGTACTTTGGAAAGAGCTTCCTAAAACCTTATATTCATTGATTTACAAGGCAAAAAAGCTATTTTATTTTACCCATTTAAACGTAACTACCACTTATCGAAACCATCATATGACACGTAATTTGAGTGTTTTAACCATCACATAAATTATTACTATGGTTAAATTCGTCTAAAACCATGATCAAAGCGTACCCTGGCCTCCATAGGCTACATTGTGATATTTTTACGCTGATTCAGACGCAGTGAACGCGCAAGAGTTTGATGCTAGCAGGACAGTATACTTCAAAAAACATTTTAAATTATTTTTCAGTTAAAACGAATTTCTAATCGCTCAAAGTCAAGGAAAAATGTCTAGAAATTGCAGTATTACTCGACGGCACTCAATTTAATTGGTTGTTAAAGAGATTGGTTCCCAACAAATATCGGATCAGAACAAGACGGCCGTAAATCAAAGACAATTAATCGACATAGACAACACAAGTCCACATTGATTTCCTCTGGGAGTGGGCAAGGACAAGAATACTCTTATGAATAAGTATTTATAGATAAATTTAGCCGGTGGACTTTTCTATCACTAAGTATTTTTACATTAAAATTTTTGCTTTTGGAAGATGGTAGATTATACTAGCTAGAAAGAAAGCATAATTAGAGTAGAGGATGCTCTATGGTGACGCAGATCTTAAAAAAATAATGCCAAATTTAACAGAAACACTCAAAAGACGATAATGAATAAGTAATTGAGCATGGAAATGTTTAAATCTATACTAAGGAGTTGCTTATCAAAGTCACAGGTCAAAGTGTAATCGTATTTTAGTTAATTTTACTCTCAAAGCCTATGATCCATGCCATTGCCACTGCCATTATTGAAAACTGTTTATTTAGGTATCATCCAACGATAAGGCCGTCAATAGTCAATATTAAGCTCTGCTATAATCCAATTGTTATTTTTACGCGCAATAATGGATTTATTTGGTGATGTTGCTACTTCCCGTTGCATTTCCTCGACACACGCTGGTAGTAAAATATTCATAGCTTGTTACTAGTGGGAACAGTCACTAAATGTTTGAACAGCTCTCTCGCTGCGATACAATCAATTGATTCAGTCCATAGCCCACCTGTTAATAGATTAAATTGATAAACAAATTTATTTACCAACTAGCGGCCGGCCAGGGCTCCGCTCTCGTGGGAAATTAAAAAAAACGCGTTCTTTTCCAACCCTACCCAACAAAGTTAACTTTATATGTCGTCACTTACACTTTCGCTTTCTTCTTTTCTTTTTCTATTAGCCCAAACCACAATAAACTGTTAAATACCTATAGATATAGTTTTACGGTATAGAGGCATGATCATTTACTGACCTATTAAGCAAAAAACATAACTCTCCTTGTGTCGCAGTCGGGTAAAAATTAGCAGCAACAAATATGAGCTCCTTCAACTGCTAAGGAAGATCTAACTTAGAAGTAGGCCTAGAAGAAGGAGAATTTCATGGTTGAGAATAAACGCCAATGGTACAACAGGAGCATCTGGAGCGGCTGTCTCAAGATTAATGATCGATGATTGCCGACCTTCATTGAAGATGGCACCTAAAGGAGAAGACAATAAAACTAAGCCTGAGTAATTCTGATAAGGTATCAGTTGAGTGCTCTCCCTTACATTAATCTTAAAGCGATACTAGTTTTCAATACTATTTAGCAGATCCTGTAGTATATTCTATTCGTTAAGTAAAAAAGTTCGCAATACTTTCGTGCGTGCCTATTTGAACATATGTCAATGAATTAATCCCACTCGGGATTATGTTGTGACGATACCTATATGCTAATTCAAGTGCACGGATTTCGAGAACGATATAGATGTCTCTTGAACAAAGGTGATAATCTTCTACGAATAATACCAGGGCTTGTTTTATTTATTTACCAAATTCATATGACACAGTAAGTCCAATATTTCTACAAGGGTGCTACTTTTATTTGTAAAGAAAGGTCTTTCAACAGACTCAAGAGAGGAAATGACAAGAAACGGGAAACAGGCGTGTTATCGTTAAAAATCTGGCAAGTTGTCGTCAGTGATATTGTTGTTTAAAAAGTTAACAGTACCTTGTTAATTATCGATAGTAAAATGAAGGATATCAATGTTGTTTTAGTTCTAGCATCTCGCCTGTCGTGTTATCTATATACTACTCAAAACCTGTACGAAGCCTCTGATAAACTACTTGAGGTACTACAGATAATATCTGTCTAATAGTAGAGACATGGCGTGTGCTCTAAGGGCCACTATCTCTGAACTCTTTGAAACATTAGACATGTGCGTGTGCTCTAAGGGCCACTCTCTCTAAACTCTTTGAAACATGTTCAGGATTCAGTGAAAGCTCCCAAAGAAACACAAACATTAGCGATTACGTCAAGATTTTTTAAGGAATTTCCTAATTACCTGGTAAAATTGTTGACGCAGTGGTTAGTATCTACTTTTACAAAATCTCGTGGTTGAGGTCCTTAATACAATGTCAGAGTCGACTCTCTACCACTTAATTATTAATAAGTAGTACTAACGCGTCTCTACGAAGAATTTCCATCATTATGAATTTAACGTTACTCAACTTTATAACGGTAACAATCCCTGTTTCATGCGGAGATAGGCAAAGTTATTAGTAGCTCTTAGCTGTGCTAATTATATTGATTAATATTATATATTCGGTTAATTAAACGCTCCTCAATATCCATTGACCCCATTTTGTTTATTTAATTAACATCTCTTGATATTTTCTCATTACCTTTACCAAGAAATGAGTGTAAAGTCTATCGCCCATGTACATTTTGGTGTCTCTTTCTGATCTGCTTTTCTCTGCGTCTACGGCGTAGGCTTTATCTTTACAATAAAATTGTTTATAATAACAAATTAGCGTATTTAAAAGAAATAATTAGCCGGATTTTAAGTACAAAGCAGAAGAACTCTTCGAATGAACCAATCTCTATCTGCACATCAATAAACAAATGATTTGTTTTTTATTTTTCATTTTGAAAAGAAAATTGCGCATATGTTTAGCATGAACGTTACTCAAATAAACATATATACAACTACATCCTTTCTCTGACTATATATATATTACTGCCTCTGAACAAAACATTCCAAAGGTAATGTATCAAATGGAGCCAAATTTAGCGGTGAATAAATAACTTACTTCTAAGTACTCCACGAAACATTACTCTCGAGTCAAGACAGAGATATTCCGTTGAGGTATTATATGCAAATATTGAGTAATTAATTAACTAAAATGTAACGTAATAGTTCCGCCGGAATAGAATGAATTATTTCACAATTTGCTTCATATAGGAGGTTCTCGGCGGCCCGATGCACATTAATCATTACATATTTTTTACGAATGTGAACTCGAGAATATAGAGACACCACGCACAGGTATACAAGATAGATATAGGCGTAGTCGGGTAAAAATTACATTAAGATACATTTAGGATACCTAAGCCGAATCAGTGTCAGGCGCTCTCCATGTTAGCGTCATTCAAACTAAATTAGGTAGTAACGGTGGCCTACGTTCCACCAACAATATTTGGCAGATGGCCAACTCACCTGCCAGCTTTTCAGTGACCCAGGATTAGTTATATTCAGTCTGTTTATTGTGTAGATGGTGCAAAGTGCATTTTAGCTGTTCAGCCTAAGAATACATAATATACATACATATTGCATTCTATCTTTATTCTAATTCTTTCTATTTTGGTTAGCCATTCGTGTAACAAATAAAACAGAAAAAATGAAATGAAAAAAATTGTGGCCATAATTTATTTCATTTTAAAGGACTTTTCTTCAGTGTGTAGATAGGTATCAAATACTTAAATGTATATCGTCTCATGCTTTGCGATTTTAACACATTAATTTTAACACTGTACTGCAACATCGGTGGCAATCCTACTTGGATTGCTCAATTTTTATTGAGTTACACAGTTATACACTGTTTTTATTCACCTTTCCAAAAGCAATGAATTAACAGGCATCCCTTTGTCACTTTTAAAATGAATTGAATTTCATATATAAGCTTCTTTGCTTCGGCAATTTTCTGAATTGACTGATGCGCAATTAGTACGTATTACCTACCAAGTACCAATTAACACATTGTTGCCGATAACCCGACAAACAATGGATTTTCTTTTGTTCTGGCAGGTCAACGGCGAAAATCGTATGACAGTGCACTCCATGCTCTACGTCACGAAATGACATAAAAAGACAAAACAAGTACATACATACAAGTTTAATAAATCAAATAAATAAACTTAACTGTGACGCGTGGTCGCGTAAGTGCGTTCAGTCCTAAACCAATTAATTAAAAGAAAAATGAAACAAATGGATACCAGCAATGCAAATACACCATAATGTTTGTCAATCTGCTAATTGATGTCGATAGCCGCTCCTCTCCGATATCGTGCTTTCTAATTTAGCTAAACCTCTCATGAAATGGATCGGGCTAATTGCTGCTCGATTGTTTATGGCCTGGTTACACAGTGTATTGTGCTTTTGGTATCGGAATAGTAATTATATCGGTTCCTTTCATGTTAAGTACCTAGTTTAATAGGTTTCAATTACATTCATATGTGTTGCAACAAAACTTGTGTTGATTATTACTTTTCCTATACAAGTTATTTTGAAACCAATCAACCAATTTTTACAATAAAAAAACTATTGTGAAAACCTATGGTGAAAACCGAGTAAAAATTCGACCGCCCATATAAAATCCTTTCAGCTGATTACTAGATTTTATATGAGGTGTCGATTTTTTTTTATATATGGCTTTTACTTTTGTATTTAGCCAGTAACAAGTAAAAAATTATACAATAAAGTCGATTAGTCAAGAAAGTCTAAAGTCAAGTCAGTAGTTAAGTCAAGTCGAGTCAGAAGTATTATGCTAAGTGAAGAGGTAGAAAAACTCAGCAACAAGCAAGAAAATTGCATAAATCGAACATTGTAACCAAACACTCACGCTTATTCTTGAACATTTTGCGAATAATAATCTACCATTATTATGCACAAACACTCAAAAAACACAAATTATGGAAAATAAAATACAGCACCGATGCTGCTCTTCACAACTTCCCGCTAAAAGACGGGGTCGAAAATTATTTGTAGGTTTCCAATGATTTTTTTTTAGAACTGGTCTAGTATTACGTACTAAACAGACTGAAAGTTTGGCCAGTGATTTGAAAATGCCTGAATGTGTATAAATTCTAGAAAAAAAGTGAAATGTCGACTCGTCTGTAATTCCCACTTTTGTTACGCCGCTAATATTTGTGGTTAGACTTTTAACTTTATTAAAGAAACAGGCCGGAACAAGTAAAATATTATTTTTTAAAAGTCCTTTTAGTATGTAAAAAAGTGTGTTTTAGTGTCTTTAACAGGCGACAGGTAATAAACCTCCAAATTTAATTTTCCGTTCAAAACGGCTTCTATAGCCATCATTATTAGCTCTATTGTAAAGGCACTGTCTATTATGTTAGGAACAAAGATGTGAAACTACACCTATACATAAACTACATATGTATAATTATCATTACTTATACGTAACGATGTTGATTATGTGCGTAGCTACCGATGTAAATTGAACACAAATTCAATAAACTACGAACTTGCATAATTTATACCCCACGAATACCCCGAAGATTAGCGCCGAATAAGCAATAAGTACATTTTGTGGGTTAACTGTTCATGTGCCAGTTAATAATTCTACTGAGTTAAACTTGTCTTGATACTGACTAGTTCAAGATTGACACTGTGGGCGACTTAACATTTTAAATCTTTTGGTAGCGACAGTATTCAGGTACACGCTTCTTACAAGTAATATCTATTTCACCTTCTAAAAACTTTGTGATCGTGTAATAAAATTTGTTTACCATGAAATTCTAATCATTTAAGCCCTACACGCATTACAAGCAATACAGGAGAAAATGCATCTTATTGAGATGATAATTTCAGATGTGTCGGGGTTGTGAGATTGCGTGATAAAAGTTTAGAACAAATAAATACGCGGTCCCTTAAATTTAGTAAGATCCAGGATAAAATGCAGGAGATCAGAATGTGAAGGTACGGTCATGTTTTGCGTAAAAATGAAATCCATATGACTAGATACGTTCTATAAATTAGGGAAGGAACAAAAGGGGTAATTTAAAATAGAAAAAAAACCGACTCTTTTTCTGTGTAATTTGGAAATGAAAAAAGTAAAAAAAATCCGCCATTTCATTTTTTTAATTTATTTTGATATACCCAGTGTCACTTTCACAGTAAATACGAATCTAAAGACACCTTTCAAGATAAAAAATCCATCGAGCCGTTCAAGCTGCAGAGCGTGCCAAACAATTATACATACTCTCGAAAAACATAACCCTCCTTCTTTCGCAGTTGGGTAAAAAGAGGCAGAGGTCGCCCCCGCATAACTTGGTCGAACACTACAAGAAGAGACTATTATCTATTCTGTGCTGTCAAGCTTCAATAAAGTGAAACCACAAACGTTGTCAACCACATGTCATACAATGAAGCCTAATAAAATATTCACTTGAATATTTCTTATGGAAATGATAAACCCCTTCATATCAGGACTGGAATAAAACAAAATCGCAAAACTGGAAAATTTAATACAACAATGTGACGCGAATAGTCACTGCTGCTGCATAATATGTGAAAGTGGTCGTAAAATAAAAATCTTGGATACAAATCTTGATAAACGAAACCCTGGACTAAGTAACAAAGTAAAGAATGAGCGCAACGAGCTTGTTTAATGTGCTGATTCGCTTTATTAGCAAAATTTAAAGAAAGTTACATTTTGTTTTGTTTAGTGCTTTACGAGACTAAGTGGAGTTGTGGGACCCTGTTGTTAAAATAGAAATGTTGTAATTTATGTACTTACTTAATCATTATCCAAATTCTTTTTTTTTGAAACCTACACGCATTACACATCGGTAGGAAAAAGTAGTTCTTTTTATATTTCAAGGCACAGTCCAATCACGCACAACTACTTTTTGTATCGGTAGGTATAGTTTCCATGGCATAATGTATTCATTATGTTCTGATGTCGACTATGAACCCGGTATGAACGTATTAGTGTTGGTTGAATATATTAACCTCGTATCTATACTGCTGTCAAAATTATCATCCTTTATTTGGCAGACTACAGTGATTATAAACTTAAATGACTGAAATATACAGATTTATTGAACTGCTAAATAATTAAAAGTAAAAAATAACATTAACTAAGTACTTATTTAGCTACACATCTTTAATTTTTTGTTTCGTCTAACTGAAGCTAAAATAGCCACTAGTAAACAGGAAAATGTATGGAAAAAAGATTTTCCGGCTCATTTCTAACATCATTGGCCATTCTAAATGAGTATTGGGTTCAGGACAAATGGCGCCCTCCCTTAAATTGTCTGGAACAAAAAAAGTGTTTCTTACTGAAACAAAAGGCTATTTTAAATATTTTTCCCATTATTATTATACATAAACAAAATTAATCTGTGGCTTTTATTATTTTTTAAAAATATCTCATTGAACTATTTTTAATGGAAAATCGGATAGTCACAAAATTACAGATCAATCCGTCTTGCAGTTGGCTAAAAGTTGATGACAAACGATGCAAATAGCTATTTTTTAAAGTTGTAAGATTGTATCGTAACCAGGGACTCAAATTATACATGCAACCCGGAAAACGCTGTGATAATGCTGAGTCTCTCTTTTACATCGCCGATGCCGGTGGACACTTATGGAACAAGCTTTCACTAGCTTTTAGATCTTCAATTACTATTCATTCATATCGGGGCTTCAAAGTCAATCAACCCTGTATGACCTGGTAGCAGAGATTCACGGAACCGCCTTTTGAAAATAACAGATCCAAGTGTAAATACGTAAATACATTCAAAAAATACCTTTAATGTATAGGTATTATACTAGCAACTGCCCTCACCATAGCTCCCGTTTCCGCGGAAATTTTGGAGAATTAATTATTGGCTATTCGCTTTAACATAGTCTCATTTTCTAATGAACACGATTTTGCGTGTCCAATCACAATAACTTAAAGGGCTTGTCGATGTCAATGATCTGAAAAATAGAAATACGCTGAAAATGTCCTTTATTACAGATAGGTTTTTTTGAAAACTTAGTCTGCATTTCATTTTTATATCTTTATACTTTCTTGATATAAATTAAATAAAACTACGATTTATCCTTGATTTTTTTTGATTTTTTTTTTAATATCGATCGCAAATTGTAGGTCTCCGTAATTCAATTTCCTTTGTGTCACCTAGGTTAAAAGTAATATAAATTAATAACTAGACTATGCCATTAATATCAGTGATCAATAATATTGTAAACGATCAGTTAATATTGTAACCCGATAAGAAAATTAAGATAATTAGATATTCTTAGCGCCTAGAATTCCCATCCGCAAATTACTACCTACTTATTATGAAAAAAACACATAGTTCCTTCATAAAGTTAAGTTTTCTTGCTCGTAAAGTTGCGTTTAAACTAAATTTGTGAGATTTCCGCTCCACTAGGTCGTATAAATCCACAGGAATGGTCCTTCGAGCAGGATTTACCTAACGACTTCAGGTCAGTGACTCTGACTATTCATTCATTCGTGATATAAGTAACATGAATAGGGAGAGCCCTATTTATGTTACTTGTATAGAAATAATTACTTCCTTTAGTAGTACATTAGTTTATTGGAGAACCTAAAACAGGTGCATTCATTAGACTTCAAAGGTGAATAATTAACTTACTTAGTCTCTTTCATTTTTTTTACAATTTTGTATATACGATGCCATCTTTCGAAGTTTTAGATTCGCTATTATCTATTTAAATTGCTTAAGTAATCATTTACGGCTCTGAATACGGCGGTTAATCTACAAATTGTGTGGATACTGATCCACACAATATATAGATATAAATTTCGAAACTTTTGGATCCCACTTGGTTGGTCGGTAGCGGATTTTGCTGTGACAATCTCAGTACGTCATCTCATTTAAGTAAAATACTCACATTTAAAAAGCTAAATAGGCAATAATAATTTTAATATTAAACGTTTTTGTTAAATTTTGACCTTTTTTTTTACATGATATTATTATGTTTACATAAGTATATTTCTATTTATACACTAGCAGAATCTTGAAGTGTAAAGATTATTCATGGTCATTTTAATAGTTGGGATAATTCTTGTGCTGCAGGGTAAATTTTTCGCGGTCTTTCTTACTTTTATTACATAATTACTAATTAATTTCAATTTTACTCCTGTGCTTCGCACTGTGCTGGTTAGCAGTCTTAATGAATAACGTTGTTCTCTTCTTTTAATCAAATTAAGTTTCGATTGTTTACTCATATGGGTTATGGCTGAAAATCAGTGATTTACTCATAGTTGTATCTGTGAGTGAAGTTTCGTGCTGAGCCCATGACCTTTTTTGAACTGTTGCACACACATGCTGATGACGCTGCCTCCTATTAATTTCTCGTTGTGTTGTGTGGCAACTTTATATTTATATTTTAGCATGTAAAAGATTAATAAATTATTTATATGCTGTTTGTAACTGCTTGTGGGTGTGCAATGTATTAATTTTTTTATATTCTATTCTATTCACTTATATATATATCAAATCTTCATCTACGATTAAAGTTCTGTGTAAAAAAACAGTGTTGTCATACTCTTTTTTTATGTGTCACTCAAAATTACTGTCTCACCTCACTTGGTTTTCATTCCTTTTCTTGCCGCGTCAATGCTCTTCCAACGAAACAGTAAATTTTTTTCCGAGAAGTGTTCTCCCACTTTCACGACCTCATCGGTAGCCACAATTAGGTTTTCCCGAGTGCAGGTGTTAGGGCACAGGGAACAGTTTTCATTTATGATGGTAAAGTGACGAAGTAGTGAAGATAAAAACGGGTGTTCTCGACTGAAGCTGGTGATGCAAACATTTGCTTTAAATGGATGGTTCAAAAATCAAAATGCGCAATCAGAAAGTCATTCGTTCACACCGACATATTCCAAAAATAGAGTTCCTGCTACAGATTTAAAACCACCTTAAAAGACGTAAATACATTTTATTCACAATTGGCCATTTTAAAAGTGGAACAGTCATTATGAGTTTACTCAGTTTATTCCCTTTGTTATAACGGCATTACTTCAGAATTTGCAAGTGACACCATTCCAACGGTGGACGAGAGTTTCGGTTCCGAATGGCTTCACAAATAAAATGGGGGAAATACATTTAACTTTTCAATAATGAGAGGAGGCACAAAGGAATGACGATTTCAATGTTAATTCAACATTATTAATGAATGTTGCGAATCCTTGCCAGATGGGCTGAAATATGCGGTGTAATTTAATTTGATGGGGGGCTAGCTTTCTGCCGAGGTTTTGCTCTTGTGAGAAAATACGGAAACCGTCTTCTTATTTAAGAATAAGAATACCTACTTATATTATTTGGAGCTGCAGTGTTTAGTATTCAATATTAAGAGGAAGGTGAAATAATATTTTATTAAAGAATATTTTATTAATTTTCCATAAGATTTAGTCACATAAAATATTATATTAGTCATGATTTTCTGCACCTGAAAAATCATTTAACCAAATTGTTATCAATATATTATTTTTCCCTAACCTTTTTGGAAGGTAAGTAAAAATAATAATAAACTGTAAAGAAAATTGCTCAGAAAATCGAAAAATTTAAGAAAACTAAGTAGGGTTTTTCAGTGTTTACGTTAAATAATTTAAGAACGGCACTTGTGCAAAGCCGCGGAGCAGCTAGTAGGCGTAATGATTAACGTAGCTTTATAAGAAAAACAAAGCATGTTTTTTGCAATTATTAACTGGATGACCGGTTGCTTAAAATTAAGTAAAATTCAAGTAATCGTGGACAACTGAAATAAATAAACCCCAAGACACATAACTACATTAAAAGTGTCCAGTTCGTAGTAAACAGAATTAGCCACTAACGTGAATATATGCTTAACTAGGGAAGTCCATAAATTGAATTAACTGGGCACCGAAAGAACGGAGCATTTTATTTCTATTCTAGAATCCTGTTAAACGATACTATGCAAATTTTAAAAAAAACAATTAAATGGTTTAAAGAATGATTTCCGCCGAGCTCTACTCACACGGATTGGGCCGGTTTTTTTTATATTAAAACTTGTATACAACCATGAAAGTCTTTTTTACTTACACTGCCTTAAATATACAGAACCGATCGCGTCCATAATATTCAAATCTCAAAATGGCGACCACGAATAATATCAGATTAAGTTAGACAGACCAAGTCAAAAGTAATCTACGGCAAGCTGATGCTAGCGACTTTGTCTAATACATAATACGAGAGTAGGCACTACCTACTTAAACTAGTTGGGCAACCGATCCCATCACCTGTTTGTTAAGTTCTGTGTTGCCAAACCCAACTTATTAGCAAAATAGTTGTAGAAAAAAACTTAAAAAAAAATCGACTCGAGAAATATAGCGTTTTCAAAAAATCATATTTGTGTAAATATCCATATTGTTATTCAGAAAAATACTATTCCGATTCCCAGAGGAAATAATTAAACATGAACCTCAAACTCTCTCAGAAAACTTACTTATGTTCTTGATAAAAATAAAAGTTGCTGTGATCACCCCAATTGTGTGTTAGGAAGATTCTACACCCTAAGCAATACGATAGTTCCCATATATATTGCAAGTAATAGAAATTACTTATGTACATAATTATGGGGCTAAAATCCCTCAAAATGAAAGAACTTGCTAGTAATATCCACAATTCAAATTAAAACGAACCATATTCCACTACAATACGGTTTGAATTCGTCCAATAAACTTTAACCCTCAATTCCGAAAAGCGATTTCGTTGTCATCTGTAGAAAAATGTGGTGATCAGTGTTATTGATCTTCGTAACTTGCAATTTTGTGCAAAGTGCGACCAAATGGACAAAAAAGGAAGTTATTAAGATGAGTATTGAGTGCTATGACATATATAAGGTGGATTTAAATTAAATACAAATGGTTAAGTCATATAAAACAGATTTATGTTAGTTTCATAAATTTCTACACGCTAGTTTTCGAGAAAATCGAACTTTTTTGTTTTAATGAATAGTAATAATTATCTAATAATCCTGTAGTGGTTTTTCTTTTTGTTTTACTTCAATTTCGCTGGCAATACTGGGAGAAGTTGTAAAACTCATTTTGTCTCTGTATATCACGAACGGAATGAGGAAAATAGCAAATAAATTCCATTCAAACGTAGTTGTCTAGTGCGCTTTCAGTTATCTTAAAAAATAATAATTTTGTCAGGAAAATAAAAAAAATTAACGTTTAGATTTTTAAGTTTTGCTCTTAGTACTTTTCTTTGGCCTTGTGGCGACACCATCGCACAGTAAATAACTACAACTCCTACGCAACAGATGGCGCTAAAGAGAAAGAACAGAAATTCCCATACAAGAAGCCTAATTAGAATGGAGGACTGAAACGCGATATCAGAGTTTCTGAGAATTGGAGCAATATATACAACCTACGACAGAACACCGTCGGAGCCGCGGTTCCCCAGGCATAACACCTCGCCTGGCGGGAAGTAATTCCCTTTGCGGCGGTCGAGCATAACACCATCGCTCCCGCCGTGCTCTAAAGTGGTGACCCCGACGTGATTGGAAGCAGCCTTCTATCATCATGAACATTCTTCAACATCATTCTCCAACCTTTCATCACCTCTCAAGCCTCATCATCTGGTCAGCAGCAAGCAGTCTTTCAGCAAGCCAACTACAAGGGTATCTCCAGTTATATCGCAGCCGACTTACCGAGCTTCCTGGCGCTGCAACTAACCCTCACATCTCAAAGCACTTCAGCGACCGGCACATCCACCGCAGCCCACGTCTGGTACTCACGGCCGGCCACCGCACACCAGCGTGGCAGTTCTGCACAAGACATCCACCGGCGCCAACAAGTCAACATCGCTCAACTACAGTCTCGACTTACCGCAGACTACGAGCACGCAATCGCTCACACCCGACTCACTGGGATTATCGAGCAGAAACAACTACACTCCCGACTCACTGGGACATCAAGCAACTGGCACTTGCAAAGCTACATCCTAAGCACAGACTGCACATCAAGATTATCAGACCTTAGGTCTTGGGAGGGAGTCCTGTGGCGACACCATCGCACAGTAAATAACTACAACTCCTACGCAACAGATGGCGCTAAAGAGAAAGAACAGAAATTCCCATACAAGAAGCCTAATTAGAATGGAGGACTGAAACGCGATATCAGAGTTTCTGAGAATTGGAGCAATATATACAACCTCCGACAGAACACCGTCGGAGCCGCGGTTCCCCAGGCATAACACCTCGCCTGGCGGGAAGTAATTCCCTTTGCGGCGGTCGAGTATAACTACATCGCTCCCGCCGTGCTCCAAAGCCTTAATAAGCCACCTCTCAAAATATTTGCACTTAATAAAAATCCACCTTATATTTTGAGCGTGGTTTATTGTAAACTATATGTTCACGTTGTTTGTCATCTTACTGAAAAATAAAAGTCTGTAAAAAGTATGAGCAGAGATTATCAAATTTAAAAAACAGTACATACCAAATATTAACTTTCTCATATTCAATTTCAATTTGTATCTATCAAAATGCAAAAATGTTTATAGTAAAATTTAAATGTAAGAACAGCACCGCCATTCACATCAACGATCGAACATGGAATTAAATTTCATTTCCATATTATAGAACATGTGCGGCTCTTTGTGACTCTTTTATCGTTTGAGATCACAACACAAAAACCATATTAATAATAAGTTGTAACATTCCGTTAGAAGAATAAACGCACAATTTTTCAAAAACCGAACGCAAAAGAACTTATTTTTAAAACCAGGCTGCCAAGTACAAAGCAAACACTTTTGCCGCGAATTTACCAATACAGCTAATGTATCGAATGATTGAAATTGTCCCCTCGGTTTGACCCTCATCTCTGTGGGGCCGCGATCAATTTTGGATTTGTTTATTCTGTTCTTATTTTAAATTTCAACTCTATATGAAATTGAATTCAAGATAAAAAAAACATTTAAAAACTTTGATTTCTTCTTCAGCTCATGTTACCTCACCATAGTTAGGTTGCATCAACGATATGCTGCAAATTTTATGGCTATTTTTGCCATAAAATTTTATTAAAACTACAGAAGGCATAATAGTGCCTCTTTTAATTTATTAACTAGAGGTCCTTTTTCACACAACATCCAAACCATCTTTTACCGTTATCTTTTTGTACTATTTTTTGAACATATTTCGATCAATATCTCGTATATACTCATTGATTCTATTTATGATTGTAGTAAAAATAAAACAGACATAAAATCTGTAAAAGATCCCTAAGTGTATAAATGCGCCATTGTACTTTTGTTATGCTTTTGTACGTTAATTACTTGTGTTTTATACAATAAAGATATTACAAACAAACAAAATTTTAAAAAGTTACAATTTACGGAAACCTACTACATTTTTTTCCGCTTAGGAATCAACGACTCCACAATCAATTTTACGGTCCAAGTATCTGTAATATCATACAAGAACCCTATTCGTCTTCAATAAACTAGTGAAATACTAGCTAAGCGATACTGAGAGCCCCTTACTCGCTCTAACAGGCTGTAAGGCTTTGTAATTGGCAAGGCGCCTAGGAATTTGAACTTATAAGTGATCCATTTTCACATTAGCTAGATGAAATTTTTAGTAGAATAACTTTTACAAATCTTAGTTATTTATATTTTTTCTTTTATGATTTGTGTCCTTATTTTTACAAGCTTTTGTGTGTGGCTTCGCATTCGTAAATCCAACGTGAACATTGTACGTTACATCCTTTATACACAAATTGTAAAGCACCAGTTGGTTGACTGGTAGAAAAAGCCTTCGGCTTTAAGTGCACGCAAAAGCTAAATGCTTAAAGTAGTCTAACAGTCAAGTTAGACTACTTTAAGCTTTTATAAACTTATAAACTTTTATAAATCAAAAATACAAGCACTGAAGAAAATTATGCACTAAAAGTAGAAGAACTTCAATATCTTTGAGAATGTAAGCTTAAATTTAGTTGAAAGGAAATATTCTGATTTATGCAGATTTACGAATAATTTTCTTTGCTTGATCTCTTGTCTCAAATGAGATTTTAATAGCGGGCGTGATACGGAGAACGTTCAACGTGTTTAGATTTTTCTCGTTTAGAACAAATTTTCTCTTTAAAAAGATCTTTACGTTATTCTAGATTTTATATGCATAAAGTAAAACGTTTATGTTTACGTGGAATGTATTTTTTGAAATTACTATAGAACCAGGTTTATAGCAACCGGCCAAATGCGACTTGAACTCGTTCCGTGAGGGTTCCGTACAGTTATTTTTGCTATATATTTAGGTACACTATAATAACATTTACTTATTTATAGTTAATTACTACAACGCATATTGTAATTGAAAAAATGTGACTTTAATTCAAAAAAGAAAAAACATATAAATATTTTTTTACAAAATTTAGGATTGTATTACCATTCCACAATTAACATATCTTTGTATATAATTATCTATGGTGCAATAAAGTGTTTTTACTACTTTACTTACTTAAACAACCCACCTGGTTTTATTACTTTGGTATATATCTCTGTACTCACTCTATCTATTCTGGTATTTGGGGAAGAAACGTTTAACAAGTCCATGTTAACAGAAAATGTGTTTATCTCATCCTTTTAAGTTGAATATAGATAGAAGTAAAAGAAACAGAACTTTAAGTTTAACAGGGCTTAGCTAAATTTCTTTAACACTAGGGCTAGGTGCAAACTACAAAACCGCTGATAATATAGCTGGTGAAAACCCTAACTCGTTTTTGAAAAATCTTTCGCCATTATTTAGGGAAAGCAGATAAAGGGTAAATCCATTGTAAATGGTCACGCCAGGCGGTCTTCAAACAACTGGGATCAAACGCCGGCCTCCTTTGTGAGAACTCCGTGGTAATTAGCATAGAGGTTGTGCGGACAACGCGTCACGCTGGGTAATACCTATATATATTTGACTACCGAAAGTTTTGTTTCAGTGGTGGCTTGGCTGTTTGAAAGTCTGATTTTGTATGCTAGTGATTGCTTGGCGAGAGTTTAAAAGTAGAATTTAACATAACCATTTAACAGCATAATACATACAAATTATAAAGACGACTAAAGATCACACTTCAATTAGATATAATTTTTACTACCTAATCTTTTTGTAACTGATGTTTGTTCCATGTTTGTTATCTTTTTCTTCTCGTCGAGTCGCTCTGAGAAGAGCTGTTTGTTTTTTGTAACCATTTCGTGGCGAAAGGTATAGCCAATCTGCGTGACCGACTAATAAGTGTTTTAATACTGTATTCTCTAAGAAGCGATGAAATTCACATTAAGTACCAAGTAAACATGTAAAACCTTTTCTCAAATTTTTGTCCGATTTATCTTGAGCTGAAAATTAATAGATAGTCATAAAACCGTAACATACAAAAATCATAAATTTAAAAAAAATTGTAGGGTGAAGTCACAACATTTAAAGGGAAACTCAAACACTTAAGTTCCGCTTGACTTTAAGTATTCTCTTTACGGCATACATATTCTTAAAAAGTACTCACTTATTCCAGCTAAGGCTTTAAAACACTACAAAATTCAGCTCTACGTTATTTACCTTAATAGGTCCTCCAGAAAGGCGGGTTAGCTTAACCTGGTAAAAATGTAAATTTGACTAGAATAAGACGAGACCCTTGTGATGCGAAAAATCTTCTTGTGAACTACAACTGAAATAACGTTATATTGCAAGATGGAAAATTATCTTGAATTGTCCAGGACTTTAATGTTTGTATGTGTCTACACTTCTACACTAATATTATAAAGAGGAAAATTTTGTATTTTTGTGTGTATGTTTTTAATGAACAAACTTAAAAACTACTGTGCCGATTTCAAAAATTCTTTCACCATTGGAATGCTACATTCACCCTGAGTAACATAGGCTATATACCGCAGGTGGAGCTGCGGGAAACAGCTAGTTTGTTATAAAATACATTTAGTATTGTTGAGTTAGTATCCCTTAACACAAGTCTCGAACTTACTTTGGGGCTTACTCAATCTGTGTAATTTGTTCCTATTATATATTTATTTATTTATTGCTAACAAAAATATTTCTTCACCGCCATAAATGTGTATTAAGACTGGCGCCAATTTACGTAGCCTGGGTTCCGTAGCGTAGGCTAGCAGGGAAATAAGCACGTAAAGATATCATTACCGTCGGGGAATCTAAATGAACTACCGGCCCGGATAGTGTCGACATCAATGATATCCCGCACTCAGTAGCACGTAATTAGTACTCCACTCGGGAATCCAATTACTTCGCATGATCGCAATCACAGATTTCAAAGATACTTTACGTTGGTTACATGTGTTAATGATCAAATACTTGACTAAATATAAGGTATAGATAGTGTCAAAAATAGAAGAATGCATACTTCTTTCAAATCTCTTTCAACTAGATTGAACAAAACTTGTCTCAGTCTAGTCTTTGAATTGATTATTCTTAAAGCCGAAAAAATAAATTTTCCTTCCGTAATATTGATCCCCGCCTTCGAGCAACGCACAGCTTAAAACTGGATTTACCTGAATACTCCTCTCAGTGCTACGCTAACTCTTTTGCAATTTTTTCTCTTGCTGCACATTTATGGAACAAGCTTCCTCTGGAAATCAAACAGTCGTCCTCTCTTCATACCTTCAAATTCCGGGTTAGGGAATACTTTGAGCGTTCGGACTTGAGTTGACTTAGGTTTAGGTTAAGTTAGTTTGTTTTACATTTATATATATCGTATCTACTGTGCATGAGGTGTTTACCTTTAAAGGTTAGCACATTTAGCATAAGTATAAATAAGGCTTTTGAAAAGAATTGATGTAGTAACCACTGGTAAACCAAATAAATAAATAAAAAATAAATAAAAAAATAAATAATCTATTGTACTGTACACTCTTTAATGCCCATGTACTCTTGTTTTTACTTTGGTTTTCGGGTTGACTGGAAGAGATCCCTGTCAGGGATAAGTCCGCCTCTTGTTGTGTTCTATTTTGTTGTAACAATGTTCTTTCTGTACAATAAAGTTTTTACATACATACATACAAAGCCGCTATAATATTTAGTTATCCGTGAGAGTAAAGGTATATAAATAAATGAAGGTAATAAGAATGAAGTGACGTCACCTTATTTCGCCTCATCACTTGATTTGTATAAAAGAACCTTTTTTGATCAACATTTTTGATTATGAAATGGCGTTGTATCTTCGAGTCACTATTATATTATTTGTCACGTCGAAGAACCTTTGAAGAATGAGCAGGAAAACCCGCCGAATTATCATAAATAGGAAGTCATCAGATAATCTACTTTTTAAATATAATTATTTAAAACTGGCCAGTACGTATTATTCATAATTAGTGGCTGCAAGTTTTTAATTGTCAAGGAATAATTTAAGTATTTTTTTTAGTTCTTTTATTACCTTGGTTAGTATATTCTTCATCCTGTTGCGATTGACATAAATGGCAAATCTGATATCACACATCACTGATACACATATCTGATTCACAGTAATTATGTTACTCATTAATTAATGCTAGATGCTACCTACTGCTAACTGATGACTGTGCACCGGGCCTGTTCAAGAGCTCGATTGTCAAAACCAGCGCTTTTAGCAGTAATAATTTATCGGAAATTGGATCGGGGATTCGATTGTGGGACCTTATTTTCGCCTTGTTACGGTCTCGATAACTTTTAATTAGTTTGAATATAATGAAGACAGTTTAGTATTATATCGAAGGAATGTTTTAAGGACCACTTAATTTTGTTTCCAAAAAGTAGTTCTTAAAGTTATATATCAAACTGTAGAAATAATAAAATTACATAAAAAATGTCTTAACTTGTCAGAAATCAGGAATTTAAAAAACACATGTTGCGGCTCAGTCATCACTACAAATAAAAGAGCTTGTAAACGTTTTTAATTTATGTAGGTAGTTGTTACTTTTTATTTTTATTTTAAACTCATCAACAAATCAATTATTATTTTTATTTTATAAAGTAAGTACATTTAAACATAAAACACGCATACATCCGAGACTACGTATATAAAAACTCTTCTGTTATTAATCTTATATCTCATAATGCACCAAATAAAATACAAAAAAAAAATGTGAAAAATATGACATATTATACAATAGGCGGTCTTATCGCAAATGCAACTGTTCACTTCTTATAATCTGAATCTCGGAAATGCCAGGAAGCTTACATTTTTACAGGCCAAGTTTAATCAACTTCACTGCACCCGCTTCCTGGCTATATCAAAAGATTGCCAATCCTAAGTCAAATCCTTTTTTGCCCCAGTAATTTTATTCAGTAGAAAATGTACGGGCGGCGCGCGGTTGAATAGAAAATCTTATTAGGCACTGACAAATGGGGATGTGGAGGACTTATTCAAATCTGTGGCCAAAGGCTTAGTAAGTAAGTAGTTTGACTTATAACTATGCACTTGGGTTTCGAAATTACAAGGTTAAGTACATTGTACGATGACAGAGAATAAAGATCAGACCTACCGCGCATCAATTTTTTAGGACATTAAGTGACGCATTCAAAAGTGTTCAATGACAAGAAATTACTACATTTCTGTAATCTGTGTTTTTTACTTATTTATTGTACACATAACATTTCAAATACTTAACAGCGTTCATGGTCGCTGGTAGTTTGTATTAAAATTAAACGCAAAAAAACATCATTAAGTCCGAAAATAACCAGCCATTTACGAGCTGTATTTAAAAAACCGTTCTTAAGTTCTACTGTCTTCCTAAAGCATACATACATGGTACCACTGTCATTTCTCAAAGGATGCATATCCAATCATTACTATTCATGATGCTTTTAGGTTTCCACTCTATTTGCTCTTAGATACGCGAATACCTAAGCTCTACAACGATATGTACTTACCTACTCGTAGAGCCTTTGTCCGCATTAAGAAAGGTTTTTTTTTAGATTTTTGGTTTCGAAGCTCTTTGACAATCAAAGAGTAGGTTTTTTTCATGGTGTGCGGCTGGTGTTACACTTATCAAATACTAGCTGTTTCCCGCCAGCTCCGCCTGCGTCAAAAAGTAGCCTATGTTTGACCCCTTGTCTTCAACTAAGTATATTAATACCGATTCGTATCGTAACGATTACGCATGTCAAGCGACGGCACTATATTATATTGGTCGCAATTAGTGGTACAACAAGTCGTAACACAATGTTATGTATCAGGAAGACTATGAGTAGGAAGGGAATTGAGATAGAAATCGCTAGAAATAGAGAAACATATATAGTATTACTAGCTGTTTCCCGCAGCTCCGCCTGCGTGTCTTCAACTTTATTTATACCAAATTTCATCAAAATCCGTTCAGCGGATTGGCCGTGAAAGCGTAACAGACAGACTTTCGCAGTTATAATATTAGTATGGAGTATGGAAGTATGGATATGGAAGTATCAATGTGTAGAGAAAGTGAATGTATAGGAACTGAGATGCTATGCTAACATACCAAAGTGGGATAAGGTACGAAAGATAAAGGAAAAAGGAACAATAATCTCTACTTTAATTAAATACGTACGGAAACACGTTTGTGAAGTAACTGATGGCAATTTAACATACTAATACATTAACCATTATAACCTTAATTATTAATATATAAAAAAGTTATCCTCCCCATATCAACATAATTTATGAGGAAACGATAATCTCTTTGCTCTAATTAACGCAAGTAAACAGCGCTAATCGGTGCGTTAATTGCGTTGGCAGAGAAATCCCTTTCTGTTTATAAACATTTATTAGGATAATTTTGTGCTAATATTATTGGCAAAAATTATTTCGAAACCTTACAACCTTACGACATCCGTATGTCGCGTAACATTCTGACATGATTGGCAATAAGTCCACCTTTTTTATTTTTTTGTATGAAGTGCAATAAAGATTATATAAATAAATAAATAAACATTCTACTTAGATTGGAAGTACCTATCGTTCCCTCCGGTTATTTAAACAATATTAATTCAGTAGTTTAAAGTTGCATATTTGAGCTGTTGTCATCGATATAGGATGCTGTTGTTAATCGCTTTTGTCACCTGATTGTCTGATAATAATAATGATTCAGTGCTTCGGAACGCACGTTGGTCCCTGCTGCCATCCAGTGGCCGACAAGGGAACCACATAAGAGCCTGAATTGCGGGTCCGAAAAATTCTGACACTACGTTGTATAGATTCAATTTACTATGTAACCCACTTGATATGAATGATGAATTACAGTGGAGCGACTGCGAAATCAGAGCAACATAAGTTTTTTTGAATGTCAAAGGAATAAGTTATTAAGTAATTATCTCACCGGCTGTGTCACTGCGTGCCTCCATTGATCAACCACTTTCAGTGAAAAGGCGACACTCGATCGAGCTATCATTTGTCACGGTCAACTTTCATAATTAATCTTCGTAACTTTTCCGTTTGATTGCGAGGTATTTTTCATTATACGCTCACCTGTCTCTATAATGGCATCAATCGGAATTAGGGTTTTGTGTACGAAGAAGAAAAACGTTATCTTCTTTTATATCAAAGACACGTTGAATTATGTATTTGAATGGTGCAATAAAGTGTTCATTCATTCAATGTTAAATAATAATGGAGGTAATCTATCTCAAGTCAAATGCCATTTTTTTGCTATTCTGCTTTTGTTATCACGGGCATTTTGTGACCCAAAGGAAGGAAGGATATTTATGGGGATTGTTTTATATATGTTACGGCTAATGACAAAAGTGCGGCTACACTTAAGCTGGCTAATCTTTCGTCTAGCCTATGAGATGGCTAAACTTAAGAGTAGCCGTAACATAGTAATCTTTAGTTAGTCTAGCCGAAGATAATAAGCTACAATTAACTTCAGCCAATCTAAACTTAAGGTTTGTACTGCGGTTATTAGCCGCAATATTAAATCACGTAATGCTTCACTGTAAAGGTCATTAAAGTCCAATTATTCTATGTTTACCAAATTTTTATATTGTATTCATTTTAGTATTTTTAGTTCTTGTCGTTGTTTTTTTAAAAGTAATCTGAGGAAACTTAATTGGTTTGAAAGTATTGTAAATGTATTATGTATATCAACTACATAACTGTATGTTTCCCAAATGTAAATAAATAAATAAATAAAATAAATAAGTAACATATACTTACACTTTATTGTTCTAATAACAACCTAAGACGAACAAAACCCTAAGGAAATGAAAATACTTGGAGAATTGTTTTGATTTGAAGAATTTTATGTGATTTCATTACGTGCTTGTGTCTCAAGAATCTGAACAGGTGTCAGCTTCACGTTTAATTAAATTTATTATTTCTAATTTGTGTCTAAACTTCTGTCAGTAATTTGTCTAAGTCTGTAGTTCTTTTAAAATAATTTGTTTTTTGTATGGAAGAATGGGAATGGTAGAAGCTCCACCGACAAGAGGCGACAAATTTATGATGAAACCGATGGTGGATCAATCAACGAGTCTTAATTATTGATTTATTATACTAACAAAAGAGCTAATTCCGTCTAGCCATTAAGGCTAAGAAGGACGTCAAAGGAAATCTTCGAACACACTGGTAATAAAGTCTGTTTTAAACGCAGGACGTTTATTCAAATAATTGCAAAATTTGCTTGATCTAAGGGCGACAGTTGTTTCAAAGCTTCCATCTCCCCATTTCTTCTAAGAATTTAACAGGAGCGCCTGCGAAAAATTTGTCTGTGATGAATAGCTGTAATTTTACTTTCTTATGTTCGGCTGATGGACCGCACGAAAGTACTTGTATTTTTACAGCTTTTGTATAATTATCAAGTATAATTATTTTGAAACCATTGGCCATATTTTTACACTGTGTTAAGTAGGTGAAACAAGACCACTTTTAAAAATAAAAAAATTAATACTGACGACCACTGATAAAAAATTCTGTCAGCTGTCATTACTACATTTATGGGAATGTCAAAAATGCTTTCGAGGTTTTCTTTTGTTTTTTTTTTATACAACTATGTAGGCAAACAGGCGAATGGCCCACCTGATGGTAAGTGGTTACCGTAGCCTATGAACGCCTGCAACACCGGAGATGTCACGAGCGCGTTGCCGACCTGTCCGCTATCAGCACAGCGACCCCTCTGGAGCCTGGCGACCCTATTCACCAGCAGGAACACAATACTGCATCACAGTGTTATTTGGCTGCAGTCTTCTGTAGGGTGCAGGTACTTCCCTAAAAGGACTACTCCTTACAAAATGTCCTACCTCTCTTGTTTCCACTTATTTTGTAAAAATGTTAATAGTTTACCTGACAAATAGACTGACTCCAACGGCTTAGTAAGAGAGTTGCGTTTTTACACTTGGATACGACTAACATACGGAGTCCTAAAAAATGGAGACGGATAAAGAACCCAGAAAAGATAAACTAATGTCACAACAACATCAATCTCAGTAAGTCCTACTTACAGGAGTCATACAGGTAGAAAGCTATAATTTATTTTGTCAGGAGTTGAAGCCTCTCTGAGTTCATGTCGTGTCATACTTTTGGGAATTCTATTTTTCATGCGACAGGTGTCGGCTTTTTTCTGTTTAATTGTAATTTTTTTAAATTAGGCTTTAAACGAATAAAAAGAACTGTCTATTGATTATGATCTTAAATGACTCGTAATTTCAATTATGGAAGCTGTTTTTCTTGCACAGATTTGAACACTAATGAACAAAAAATTGACAACGAAGCAAGTTCCATTCTTCTGGAGTTATGGTTGTTAAATGTTCATCTACTTAGATCTGATAAAGGTCCATCTAATTACAAATCAAGTTTAAAAAAGCACTTTTCAACGGCACATGTTCTGATTTAAGTCTCGGTAATTCAAAAATTAAAGTTATTTTTTTTAAGTTTTACCATTTGTACCTAGGAAAGGATTATTTTAGGTTCACAATTTTCACTGAGTGTTATTTCTGTCAGGATTTCTGGTTAACCGTGACGTGAGCCTCTTGTGTGAGGTTGAACGGTGAATCTCCTCCGCCGACGTGACGTGTAACCATAGAATTGTCTCACGAAGAAGGGTACAAATAAAAAATAGAGGCATTTTGTAACAAATCAACTTGTTGTAATTTTGATTTAGTTCCATAGTAAATTTATGCATCAAATCATCAGTAGCCATGTTTTCAAGAGCTGGATGTAGGCCGCTTCTAACCGCTCTGATTCATGAATTGTGAATATAATTCTCATACTGTAAGCATCAGTTTTCAGAGTTCTTTAAAACAATCATTATAATCAGCTTTCCATAACCCAACTGCTGGGCATATGCCGCCAACCATCTCTGTCCTGTGCCATCGCAATCTAGTTGTTGCCAGCTATTTTCCTAATATTGTCCACCCACCTAACAGCTGGATGTCCAGTACTTCGTCTTCCGTTTCTTGGATACCACTCTGTAACAGTTTTACTCCACCTACCATCGTTCCTTCTAGCCAAGTGTCCCACCCAGTTCCATTTTAAAGTTGCAACCCTAGAGAGTATGTCGTGGACTTTGGTCCTTCGTCTGATCTCAAGATTGTGAACTCGATCTTGCAGTTTAATGCCAAGCATGGCTCGTTCCATGGCCCTTATAACCGTAGGCTACGTTAAAAATCACGTTGTCCGTAACATAGCGTAAGCTTTATTATTTATAACTCAAAAGTATTTAAACAATAGGAAATAAAAATACAGAAATGAGTCGAAATAATCCTTCTATTCTTTTTATTTCAATGACGCAACGAGTAAGTAATCTAACGCGTAACTTGCCACTCGTGTCGGATTTGTATGGAGTGGCGTGGCATGGCGGAGACACAGGATGTCGGTTTTTATGTTTTGGACGATTTTAGATAGATATTCTATTTTTGTATTACTACCATACTACTAAATGCAAAAACAAACCAATTTCAGTGATTACACAATTTCAATACTGATCTAAAGAGTTGTTGTTTTTTGACGCGACACGACGTCGACTTTCGCCTTTTTTTCTGGACCCTTTTTCTATTTTGCCTTATTGTCAATGATGTCCCTGTTGACTGGAAGGTTTACCTACCATAAACAAGAATATGTTATGTACGAATTTTGAAACACCAAAACGTTTCGTAATTTTTTTTATTTCTATAATTTCATTTGACTGAAAATTCAATTGCCATATTGTTGAAATTCCGATTATTGATTGTTATTTTATTGAAAGCTATACGCTAAGTATTACAACCCAACGATCGACCTCAGTCGATGATCTGATGGGCACTGAAATCGAAAGTGATACCAGAATTCTATATTGAGATCATCCGGGACATGTACTGCGATTCTGATTCCATGGTTAGGACTGCTGTTGGTGACACCAAACCCTTCCCAGTTATTATGTGGGGAGCTTTCAGTGACACAGTCAGATTTTTCAGAATGCCTAAGGGCATCTGACACAGGATTACGATAAATCTCTCCCTAGTGTATGAAACTTTTGGGTTCAGAATATCTTAAATATGGCCCCAGTAATTGATTAGAAGTTTTATTTTTATTTTTGTGGCTAAACTTTATTGAGTATAATTCGCGAGGTCTATGTCGCGGCGAACAACTAGTTATTGAAAATCTGTGTAAATAATAATATGGAAAAAGTTACTTCTATGATTAATACTTCTAGAAAATGAAATTATTCTTACCAAAACATCTATCAAAATAAAATTACATGTCTTGATTTTCGGTCGTCAGTTGTTCTAGAAGACGAAAAATATGTTTATTATGTTTATAGAAGCAGAAAATATGGTAAAGAAGCCATTTGGCATTTAAAACTTCGTCGTACCGTTTTCGAACAACTGAAATTCTAAAAGAAAAAATTCGTGTGTATGATAGGTGACCACTGGAAGAGATTTTCTCAAAAAATCATCATGTTATATCGAATGGCATGTTTCCCCTTCCAATCACCGTCAAAATGATTATCTTTTCTCATACTATAATTAAACTTCTTCATTCAGTTTAGTAATTTTTGTACGAATTAACACATTTTTTTCTGTTTCTTGACAAAATATTCCAATCCAGCCCACGTTTTGATATCATCCAACCACTTAGTATGTACGGAACTCGTCTTACCTGAAATTTTGCCCTCAAGGATCGACCTTAAGAAGTCATAGTATCCCCTTTTTTTTTTCCTTTCTATTGGGGCAAGCAAACAAAAACATAATACAACATTACTTTAACAATCTTATGCTAACTTATAAATTATTGTGCTTTCAGCACCGCTTACCACATATTACTAATTAATTTTAACATTAAATGAACCAACTTTGAGAGTGTTACAATTTATTTTAAAAGGTCTCTAATCTTTTTTTTAAAGGCACCTACAGTCACGACTGTAATATCTATACTATCAAAATAATCATTAAAAGATTTAGTTAAACGGTAAATAGGTGAACGTTTACCAGCGTTTGTACGACATACAGGAACTGCAAACATATGACATCTATTACGGTTACGCATTGGGCTTTTACGTGGAATTCGGTACTTTAATTTATTAACTAATTGACAGCAGTCGTATCTATTATTAAACAGATCAAAAAGTAACATAGCTTCAAGATGTGTATATGTGTCTTACATATAATTTGCTAATTTTAAAATTTTCGAGAAGTTCTTCGTAAGTAAGTCTTTTCTTGTAGCATCTATAAACATACATCGCAAAAAAAATTTTTGTATAGATTCAAGGGCATCAATATACTTAGCATAGTAAGGATTCCATATGAGCACAGCGTATTCAATTTGAGATCGGATCAGGGACGTGTATAAATAAATATATGTTTTAGGTCGGGTAAAGTTTAAGCTTGAACGCATGACAAATCTGTTGTTCAATTATAGAAAAATGTAACAATGGATAGATATTATTATGAACAAGTCTTTCAAAAAGCCTCGCCAAAGCGGACAGGATTGATATCGCACGGTAACTCTCGACATTGGATATATCGCCTCCCTTAAAAACGGGTACAATTCGAGCTGATTTCCAGATAGTAGGGAATACTCCTTCTTTTAAACATTTAGTTATTAAATAAAATGTAAAGAGGAATACAAATAGGTTTAGCTGTAGATTTTAGAAAAAATGGGGGAATGTTATCTAAGCCAGAACCTTTAGAGGTATCAAGCTTGAGCAACTCTTGTAACATGTTGTCAAGAGATATTTCCACATTACTTAATATACGGGCAGATGCGTGGTTTGTTTCTGGGATGTTGTTAATATCATAATCGCGTTGATTGAGGTTGGCTCAAACACAGACTCAAAAAATTTGGAAAAAAGGACTGGTATTTCTTCAGGAATTTTCGAAGATTCGCTTTTGTAATACACGTTAATTGGTATATCAGATTTTTTTTACTTGTTAGTCTATATATATAAAAGAAAGAACTGACTGGCTGACATAGATAGATAGTGACTGATCGATCAACGCACAGCTGAAACTACAGGGTCTAGAAGCATGAAATTTTGCACAAACGTTCCGGGATTTTTGGAAATTCATCCCCTAAGAGGTTGAAATGAGGGTTGAAAGTTTGTATGAAACTTGGTAATTTTTGAAGTTAGAAATGTAAAAATTTACATCTGAGCTCACAGTTTGAAACAAAAGTTTACAGTATCACTATTTAAAAAAAAAAATCTCTAAGGGGGTAAAATAGGGGGTGAAAGTTTGTACGAAAATAAGTCAATTGTAAGTTCGGTACAAGTAGAAAGTTTTTAAAAAAAGTGATACAGTTATACTTTTATTTCTTACCATACATTGGATCATCTATCAATTTTTTAAATTGGAATTTCAAAGATCATAATATTTTTACTCAATTTTAATCTTCAATCCGTTCTGAAGTAAAATTTTTAAAATACCTTCCTTTTTTAATACCCTATATATATAAAAGAAAGAACTGACTACCTGACATAGATAGATAGTGACTAATCGATCAACGCACAGCTGAAACCACAGGGTCTAGAAGCATGAAATTTTGCTCAAACGTTCCTTGAATACCGTTAGTGTGCACTAAGAAGGGATTTTTGGAAATTCATCTCCTAAGAGGTTGAAATGAGGGTTGAAAGTTTGTATGAAACTTGGTCATTTTTGAAGTTAGAAATGTAAAAATTGACATCTGAGCTCACAGTTTGAAACAAAAGTTTACAGTATCACTATTTAAAAAAAAAATTCTAAGGGGGTAAAATAGGGGGTGAAAGTTTGTACGAAAATAATTCAATTGTAAGTTCGGTACAAGTAGAAAGTTTAAAAAAAAAGTGATACAGTTATACTTTTATTTCTTACCATACATTGGATCATCTATCAATTTTTTAAATTGGAATTTCAAAGATCATAATATTTTTACTCAATTTTAATCTTCAATCCGTTCTGAAGTAAAATTTTTAAAATACCTTACTTTTTTTAATACCCTATTATTTTTAACTCATTTTATCTGTAGTACAGATTTACGTCATTAATAAGTCATTGAAACTTCATGATTCTAGAACAAACGGTTTCATGTATATATAAAAGAATAAAAGAACAAGGGTGACTGATTCATCAACGCCCAGCCTAAACCATAAAAGCTATAAACAGGAATTTTCGGCAAGTCTTATGTTATTACATAGTGCTCAGATAAAAAAGGTTTTTCAAAATTCTCCTCCTAAGGGGGTCAAACGGAGATCAACATATGTTTGGGGGAAGGAGATTACTTAGTCCGATTCATACGAAACTTCACAAGATTATTGCTTTTGTTAAATGATTGACGATGATTTTGATGAATGATAGATGATAACAGATGTTTCAGGATTTTTCAAAATTCACCTCATTAAAGGGGGGCAGACGCTGAAAATGCAAAATTAAACGATCAGTGATCTGTCAATAAATTTTGGCATGTAGGTTTTAGCCAAGGGGTGCACTTAGAATGGATATTTCAAAATTCACCCCCGAAGGCTCAAATGAGTCAAATAAGGCTATAAGTACATACTTATAGCCTTATTTGACTAATTTGAGCCTGTAACTGAGTAATCTAATCTCCTTCCCTCATACATATGAGGGAAGGAGATTAGATTACTCAGTTCCATTCGAAACTTAACAAGATCATTTCTTTTGATAATTGAAACCTTAGAAGGGGAAAAGGGGGACATAGTCTGATAGAGCAAAAACTTAACGATCACTGATATCTCAATGATTTTTAGCATGTGGGTCTTTTGAGATTAAGGGGTTCACTAAGCAAGATTTTTTTTCTAAATGCACATCTTAAAATTTTTTTTTTATATCTTTTTTTAAATTTAACTCCTAAAAGGGAAAAATGGGACAAAGTCTGGAAAAAGAAAAGCTATAAATAATCTTTAATCAGCGAATTTTAGCAAATATTTTTCAAAATTCACCTGCATAAAGTGTGAAATAAGGGTCCAAACTATGTATGGGGACATATGACCATTTTATTTAAAACTTTATTAAATTATTTCTTATGATGTAAATACCTTATTTAAGGATATTTAGGATTCACCCCTAAAAGGGGGAAAAGGTTGTGTATCATTTATTGTGTTTATTTTAGCAAGGGGGCTCCTTTTGTAATCAGGGGGTGCACTAAGCAAGGAGTTTTCAAAACGCACCACCTAAGGGGGTGTAATGGGGTCCGAAGTAGCTACGGTTAAATAAATAAAATAAGGGAGGCAGAGATTTTTAGGGAAACTGATGTCCAAAGTATGTACGGGGGAAGGAGATTAGTAAGTCCTTTGTAGTAGAAACTTCACAAGATTATTTGTTTTGATAAATGATTCGTTACCTGTTTTAAGGTTTTTACAATTCACGAATTTTAGAAATGGGTGTTATTTGTATGATTCATCGAGTGGCTGACTACGAAAATAACAACCATTTTAAAATCCGACGTGCCAGATGTGATATACTACCAATCCCTATTGGGATCCGATGGGGTAGTAAACTTCTAAGTACATAAAAAGAAGATCCTGAGAGACTTGTCATATATAATCTAAGTGATTCAAACTTCATTGGAAAACCCTTATGATCAGGCGGGCGAAGCCGCGGGCAACAGCTAGTATTAATATAAGTCCAGAAATGTTTAACATTATCACTAATACCATCTTCAACTGATTTAATATATCCCCTTGGGACTATGCCTCGATGATGTGCATAAAGTATAGTCGTTTACTTAAGTATCAATAATTTTCCACGAAGATAAAAATCCAAGGTTTTAATTTTAACTGTACAGCGTGGTTGTCAATTCTCGTATTTTACGTAGTGCACAATTAAATCGTAATTGGATTGTAATGGCAATTTCTACGTTTTTGGCATTCTGTTACTGATTTTAAGACGAATCGTATTCCATTGGCATGCCAGTGTACTGCAAAATGGAACATTTGCTATTCTTGCTTCTGCTTTGCTCTTCAATGGTATTACAGTTGTAATTTTTTTTTTCCATAATCGGTATTCTGCTATTTATTACACTTACATTTATTCTAATACTATTGAGGAGCTCAATAGTAGAGCGTGACCCGCGTATCCGTAATGAATGCGCGTGTCAAGCGACGACGAGACGCGACCATTATTGGATTGGTCGCCATTTAGTGGCATTTTCTATCTCGAGCTCCTCCGTGCTTCGGAAGGCACGTTAAGCCGTTGGTCCCGGTTGTTATCGATAGATAGCAGCCGTAGGGCTATGTCGGATGCCTTTAGGTAGCCTGAAAAATTCTGACAGTGCTGGCCACTAACAAGCCTTGGGTCATGTTCCTGTTGGTCTGGTTTCCCGCAGCTCCGCCTGAGTCAATAAATAGCCTATGTTTGACCCAGGGTCTTGAACTATATTCACACCTTTCATTAAAATCCGTTCAGCGGTTTATCCGTGAAATCGTCACAGACAGACAGACAGACTATCGCATTTATAATATTAGTATGGAAGAATATGAATTAAGTAAAGATACAATCCTATCAAGTTGTCGAAATTTCCATTTCCATTTATTTAATCATAAACAATTTTTACATCGTATTTGATATTTCTAACTAAAATATAACTTAAATTGAATTACATTTATAAATTAAATAAAAATTAAATTACAATTACAAATTAAATAAAAATTAAACAACAATAAATAAATTAAATTGAAATTATAGGTTAAAAAAAAAAAAAAAAATATATTTATACTTCTGTCAAAGTCTATAATAAAAATGCATAATAATTGAAGTTGTAAAATACGTGTTATCCGAACGCGAACATAGACCTCACATTACTTTACTACAAAAATGTAAATGTTATCAAAAAAGCTGGCCTCGTTTTCCTTGGCATAAGTACATAGTGCTACATACTATTACTACTTACATTTATCTATTAATATAAAAAATATCTATTCTGTTTGCAAAATTGTCTTTGTTAAATTTAAAAACGACGGTGATGGATAAAACTTCAGATAAAAAAAGAATAAAATCGCTCTCATCAAGTAGCTGAGCGCAGTGTTCAACTCGACCGACTTCACGTCTATACCACAAAATTTTATTAATCCAAAAATAAAATAAATGCATGATACAGAAAATATTTCTTTTTCTTTTCATAAATTGATAAACATCAAATGTTTCATTTTATTTTGATTATATACATAATTAGAATAGTGATACAGTAATCATATCAGAACTTGATTTTTACATTAACGAGTATAATAACAACCTATTCAATTCATAGCAGCCACCATTAGACAAAATAGATTAGCGCATTATATTCATTCAAATCGAGTGTGTTACATTATCCATCGACCCTGTGCAGCCTGGTGTCAGCGTTTTTCGGAACACCTTTTCGGCCTCCAACGTCGGTCCTTTCGACCGCCTAATGGCAGCTGGGCGGGACCGATGGCTTAAACGTGCTTACATTATTTAATAACTAGCTGTGCCCGCGACTTCACCCGCGTAACGTTCGATGAGTTTTGGAGTACGGCGGGAGCGATGGTATTATGCTCGACTGCCGCAAAGGGAAGATCTTCCCGCCAGGCGAGATGGCATGCTTTGGGAACTCTTTAACGCCGTCTGTTGCATCGTGTTGTAACTATTTGCTGTGAGATTGTGTCGCCACAGAGGTATTCAACCTACTTTTCTTACATAATATCAGTCATTGCAGAATTGACACACAATCTTTGATGCTATTAATATTTAAAAGGTTCAGTGGATCTAAAATGGCCACTTTGCACGAATTACAATATGATCACATTATGAATCATTGCAAATCTTAAAATAGCCACATTTTGGCAGTTCATGAAATGAATCATTTCATGGCAATTCTGCTGTTTGACGGAGAGTCGCAAAATGGCTTACTTTTCGTGAATTGCTTTACCTTATTGCCAGGCGTAAAAATAATCTTTATTTTTGCATAGCGTGCGTACTTTTACGATTTTTTTTGTGAAATAAGTTTATCTAACCAATAATGTTGATTTACTATCATAAATTAACTGTAGAATTATAAATATCAATAAAAATATTAAAATTATAAAATCTATTTTTATTTTATTACTATAGCAACACTTACATGAGAAGTGATTCAGGAAATGAATCACGAAATGAATTGAATTAGAGTTGAAACGTCAATGTCAAAATTTGCAGAATTGCTAAGCTTCGCAATTCATGAAATGATTCATTTTGATGAATTGCTCAAAGTGGCCATTTTAGACCTGCAGGAGGTCGCTTTGTAAAATATTGCGACGGAATGCTGTTTAGCATGAAAGAAAAAGTCAAACAATCGTGATTTGTATATGAACATTATCCACCCATAAACTCTTTCCAGACCTATAAAATTAAGATTCGAGTGTGGAAGTTTCATTAACAACCAACAGTAGGTAGCAGGAATGGCAAATTTTTAAATATACCTATTTTAGAGAAGTATTCATTTGACTCACCGGTCTTCGACTACCATATATGGTGAGTTAACCTACTCAAAAATAGTTATATTTCAAGGTGTTTCCGAAAAACTCTGACAACAGGGTGTGCAGGGTCGATTGACCATGTAACTTATTCGATAAAAATGACTGAAAAGTTATAATGAAGAACCCACGTCAGAGGCCCAAAGGCGTCTCCGAAAAATCTCTGACACCAGATTGTGCAGGATTGATTGACCATGTAACCCACTCGATAAGAATTACTGAAGACTCATCCCACGTTAGAGGCCGAAAAGCGTAACCGAAAAAACTCTGACACCAGAGTGTGCAGGGTCGATTGACCATGTAACCCACTTGATAAGAATGACTGAAGAACCCACGTCAGAAGTCGAAAGGCGTTTCCGAAAAAAAAACCTGACACCAGGGTGTGCAAGGTCGACTGACCATGTAACCCACTCGATAAGACTGAAGAGACATCGTCGTAGTAGAAAGGTTTTCGATTGGTCTTTCGGATTATTTTTTTTATTTCAAATTTTATTACTTTAAATGATACTCGTACAATGGGTGAGCTTAATGCTAAAGCATTCTCTCTCTACCAGTCAACTTTTAGGAAAAATGAAATGTAAATTACCATAGAATCAAGATTAATCACTTCAGACCAGGCTAGAATGCATCGCATTTACTTTTGATTTACTTATTGAATGATATTTACCGAAGTGAAGCTTAGACTACATCTTCACTTAACATAAGGTAGGATCATGGTCAATCTCTGGAAATTTTAACATTCAAAAATCTTTGTTGTTTTTGGTTCCGGATTTCAGAAAAAGGTAATAAAAGTTCCACTCAACACGTTCGTGAGAGCAAATAAAATTAAATGGCCAGGTGCTTACCCAGAATTATACTATCAGCGCCATCTGTGACCCGAGTTAAAGAACAACAGTTCAGAATCAAGGATAACAAAATGTTTGCATAATAAGGATTACGAATGAAATATAGCGAATTAATGCAAATTGGCCATTTGTGTTGCATTGCCGACTCTGTGTCCGGGGTCGGTACAGGTGGTGGTAGATATATGTAACGATATGTATATCGTGTTGATCGTGATAAGGATATAATCGTAAAAAAATGAGTATCGCGCACCAAATAAAGTTATAAGTACAAGAAAACGTTATATAAGTAGGTACGTCCATGCTTAGTATTATAAGTGCAAAAGTCTGTTTGTCTATCTGTCTGTCTGATACTCTTTCACGGCCAATCCGCTGAATGGATTGTGATGAAATTTGGTATGAATATAGTTAAAGACCCGGGGTCAAACATATACTACTAAATAGCTAGTACTTAATAAATTAAAAAATAAGTAGTTTTTAGGTTAATTTGTTTGTAATAATTAATTTTAGTTGAAAAAATAAATAAAACCTTTGTCATTAAAAAAAAAATCAAAAAATTATTAGTACTAGCATAGTCGCATTTCCCTAAGGCTACTAAAAATTTTATAACAATAAAAAAATCCATTGTTATAAACCAAATCCAGTTCGTGTTAAGTGATCAATTTAATGCAATTTTCGAACTGTTTTTCGTAAGGATACAAATGTTTTCACTTTGAACTATTTTGAACATACAAATTTCGCCTAAAGTTTCACAATGAAAATATCGCTATAAATCAAAAGTTACCAATACAAAGTTAATAGCGTCAAACATGGCGTCGCGATGACGAATGCCTAGCAATAAAGACGGAGGCTTCAAATCTTACATGAGTATGTAAAAAATAAAATAAGTAGACAAAAATTCATATACGCGGTCAAGAATTTGAGTTACGTTGGTTGCATTCTCTCCGCAGAGAGACGGTTTCTAATTCATAATCAGTTATCATGGACCCCTGCTTAAATATATCCGCGATAAATCCGCTACAAATTCTATCATCATTTATGCTATCCCAGCTGTATCCCAAGACTTTTATAGTTTCGGAGCCCGTGGTCCTCTAAACGCAATTTCTCTGTTTTATTAAATTCAAGAGATATTACTTAAAACCAATTATTTTTAAGATTTACCCTGATCAGACTAATGTAAACATTTGGAGTGAATTTGCTAGAGAATTCCGCCACGAAGTAGAGGTTCTACTTTTAAGTAATTTGTTGTCACACATAAGAATAAAGGTTTCTCCGTGAGTTTAACAAACGTCCGCTCCCATCGTAGGTGTCGGTCTAGCTATAGAAAAAAGGAGAAAGCTCCTGCTAAGGAGAAAGTTCTGCTAACACATTCTAGTGTGTAGGCACCTAGGCACAGACTTCTCAGTACAATATACGATGACCTTTCTCTCATTTCGGATGTCTACTCATGTGTCAATGACGAGCGATCGGGTACTCTTTTATTGCAATAGCTAGAAATTTACGATACCCTCAAGGAAATGGACCATTCGATAGCGTTCGTCGACACTCTGACATAGTTTTCATTGTGATATATTGTATGTGTTAGGCATAGTGGAACGGGAATAAGGATAACCCAATGCTCAAAATGGATGCGAGATTTTTCTACGAATGTAGAGTAGAATCCTAAATTTAGATGATTAAATAATAATAAAATAAATGTACTTAACCAACTGAAAAAAATGTACAAACCATATAATTAAAGAAACTATGTAGGAAAAGTATATGTGAGACTCGGTTTGTTTTTATTTTCTTTCAATATAATCAAAATCATGAATTTACCTACCTGATTGATAACTGAATACCAATTCGTTAATTTTCATTTAATTGATTTATATTCAATAGTTTTACATATTATCATTGCCGTGTCACAGATTTTAATGCGAATAGTTAACATTTATGTTTCATATATATTTATATATTTAACTTTCTTACATAATTGTAAATGGCGGACTTAAAGCCTTGACATAATTGTAAATGGCGGACTTAAAGACTTAAAGCCTTGGCTTTATCTACCAGTCAACCAAATGGGCGATGCTGAGAAAGTGAGTGAGTGTGTGTGATGTACTTTTACAACTATGTTTTAGGGAGAAAAGATATTGAAATTAATTTTTTCGTCTAGAATTTTGAAATTCTAATAAAAAACCTCTCGACCATAAAAGAGACCAATAAAACCGTAGCAAGACAAGCAGTCATTCTCAAAAATGTTCTCTCAAGGTGTTGCTTCAAGGGACCTATAAAATTGGGAACTGACCCTAAACTCAATTTGACGAGCTGTAAAAGAGGACGGCAGGCACTTGCCTTTTCTAATTCGTCTTCACTTTATAGCAACATTTCCAACAACGGACCGTTGTAATAAGACCATTTCTTTACGATCACAACTCCCTAATTAATTTTTGCAGCTGACATTAACGATTTTAATTTCATTTCCCGTTTACTTACCAAATTGACAAGAATAGAGTTTTTAAGTTTTGCTAGAACAATTTTAATATTTCAATCATGTTCTGAAAAATATTATACATTGAGAAAGGAAAGTTTATTTGTGAAAAATAAAATGAACTAATAGGTATGTATATATTCTGTACCTTTGAAATGAAACGCATAGAATGTGATGGGATTTTTCGCGTGTAATAACTTGGGGTACTAAGCTTTCATCGCGCCCTTAGAGATAGATAGTCACAACAAAACTAGGTAAGCAGTATATTAATTACGTAAAAATAAAATAAAAAGAGAGAAAGAGTAAGAGAAGTTATCCAAAATCAATGTCCATACTAATTGTATCAGAAATGCGAAATTAAAAGCAAAATTTGTGTACAATTTCACCTCTCTAACAAAACTGTACAACTCAACAGAGCAAAATTATTATACGTATTGACGTTAACGTAATTAAGGTATAAAAATGTAAACTTTACACTCAGATGGAGGTGACAGTAGCTAAGATAGTGAAAATATGCTTATAAACTGATGAAGTGCCTAATGCCCATGCCTAGTGAGGACGCATTAATCGGTCTTTGTATATTATTGCGTTTACCCAGGTTTTCATGTTAAAACGTCAGTTTATCCTTCTGGAATTTACTTATTCTATGGCGTGCACTATGAATTCTACCTCAATATAGTATTGATTTAGTTTCACCAATGGTCAAGGGAAATTCGAGGGGATTCGAACCCCACTTACCCTATTAGTGATTTTATAAGACAAGGTCAGGGGAAGGCACGTGCAGCTTGGGAAGAAAATTGCAAAGTAATAAATGGGGTTTTCGCCATTTTATCGCCATGTGTATAATGTATATTGTTCATAACTATGCTATGAAGAAGTGATCATTGCCTACATTGAGAAAGAAACGTCATTCGGTTTCGATGTTCTTTGGTTGCCTAAGACTTTTAAGGCCAAACTTAATATTTGCCAGAAAACAATTGAGCAAAGTTAATAGGTGTCACATCGTATAGACAGCGAATACGAGAGCAGTACTTAGGAAATTTCAAGAAAATTGGTTCAGTAGATAAATAGTGACGAGGCAATAAATCGAATAGGTCTACACATTAGCTTCTGAACTTATTTCTGAACTTATAATATTAGTTAGTATTATAACAAGTACTACTAGTACTTCAAAAGTAATGTATAAATAATGCAATAGTGTAGAATTTTTTCTTCGTCTAAGCGCGGTTCCCAGTTGCGTCATCAGCTAACGCTTTAGAGCCTAGGGTACTTTTCACTGTTAATCGTGATCCTAAATTTGACGGTACTGGTTATAACAATGAAGCGACTGCCGTCTGACCTCTGTAACCTTTTTTTACAGGCATCTGACTGCGTAACGACTGTCATCTATCGATAACAACCGGGACCAACGGCTTAACGTGTCTTCCGAAGCACGGAGTTCTCTAAAGTTAATATACCACTGAAATTAATAATGTACATCTGTTTATGCCATAGTAGTCTTTCACAACAACCACAAAAAAAAAATTTCAGCATAGTATATTCAAATTTCGTTTACGCATATTAATATTTTTTCCCGAGCGATTTACACAGTATTTCTATAATGTTTCTGAAATTTGACGATTTTAAATGCATTATTATGTTAATGAATTAAATATTATATAATGTGTTAAAGGGTTTTCGAAACCTCAATAACTTTCATTATTTCAATTCTCATTTATTTATTAATTTATTAAAATGTTCATTACATAAATGCTTAAATAATACATGCAGATTAAAGAACTTACCTTTCTTCTCTCGGATATCATGAAAATTGGCAGAAGAAAAGTGAGATCAAGGGGCCGATTCTCACACTTGTAGATTAATAAAATACGGTTTTCTGAAGTATATAGACTACTGAAGCAAGTGCTTACACATAGTCACAATTTAAAAAAACAATATTTTCGCCCTCCGTAGCCTCGCCATCCGTACACAAAAAAATCACACAACCATTCAGTTTCTCGATGAGTACATGACTATCGCGCTACGGCCCTGATACATACATTTTAGGCCTGCAAAAATACCATTTCTTCTTCGTTCTTCTCATAACCTCGGCCACGTTCTTACGCTAGTAATATTTATGTCAATATTTTTTTGTTTTCAAATGTGGTTATCGTTTTTATAAGTTGTGTGACTTTGTCTGAGTATATTGCATTTTTTTTATACAACTAAGTAGGCAATATTTATTTATTTGCCATTAATTTAGTAGTGGTTTAATTTGGGTAATAACTTTAAAATTAGCATATTGGTCTCCTGGGACCTAAATCTTGACTGATTCGGTAGTCAGTTCTACCGACTTGCAATTTTCAGCGTACATACTTTTTTAAAATATCTAGATTTTTACCGGATATGCCATTTATAGTCACAGGCTCCCAGTAGCGCGGGGAAATAGAATTCAGTTTCCAATGAATTTAATATCCGTTTTGGTATTTGTGCACGTGAAATTTTATTTCCTGGTGGAATAGTGTACAGACAAATCTATTCAAAAAATATATGAGTTGGCTTTCGCTCAGAGGTTCACTCCTATCAAAATTTCAGGCTAAAGGCACTACTATGAAAAGTATACCAATTTTCAGCCTATTTAGTTTAGTGGCTTGAGCCTGAATATGTAACAAATATACTGTTAGCGCCGCTTTGGCATTTTTTATTATATTACCCACTTCTTCTTTGATATTGGTGTCAATTCATTTTATTGAAGGGAGTACGTTTTTAACCGCGATACGCATGAGACGTATATCCCAATTTAGCACCTTTTGCTAATTTCGCGAACCGCATCGCTATCGAAGAGATTCAAACAACCGGAAGAGAGATCGCCTTGGAAGATTCTGGGCCCAGAGAAGACAGCAGAGAAGAATCTTTCGAGGTCAGTGAATCAGTGCTTTTTCCGTTTACAGTCCATTAACGCGCCATCACATATACTTCCTAAATAGATCCCGGCTTATGACTCGGAGTATGCGTTAATAACTCAACTACGTCGTAAGTATATGCGTTATTAACGCATACTTACGACAAGTGTTAAGGTTTGAGGCTAACTCAATCTGTGTGATTTAGCCATATATATTTTTATTTATTTATTTTATTTTATGTACAAGTACAAAATATCATCAAAATCGGTGGACTAGTTTATTGTAAAGCATAAATGAGTTAAAGCTGCCTTCGAACATGAATAGCAGTCGCCTCTAACAGACCATTTCTTTCATATAGAATAGAAGTAAGTATGCAATATGCATATTTATTTCACTGTGGATGACACATAAAATATTTATATGCCATCAATGGCGGTCTAAAGTGAAAAGGGATTGATCTTTTATAACTTATATCGTGACGGGACATAGGTACGAAACTGCTGAATCTTTTATAGGGCTGAGCCAGACACAAATAGATAAACAGTACCTACTTGCTAAGCTGTGTCTAATGGACCACTTATTTCAACCACCTTTTGGCTTTAGGGCGTCACTAAGAGGATACACAAAAATAGCTAGAATGGACACGAAGAATTAAAATACATTTTACACATATTTTCCATTCTTCTGTCGTAAGATATCGCGCCACTTTTACTTAATAACAGTAAGTAAAATAAATAAAACCCCATAATGAATAAAGCAAATAAACAAACAAAACAAATAAACAAATAACAAACAAACATAAACATATTACAAACAAACAAAATTTTTCTTTTTTTCGTCATAGCTGCTTCTTACTGAAATAACAAAAACAAGTTTTATTTACGTAGGTATAAAATAAAGGCATAAAAATTACAACAAAGTTATTTGTATTTGCCAGCCCTAATTGGCAATCAACTTAATGCAAGTTTATATATAAATGACGGTATGACACAACTGCGTTAACTTTTTAATGGAGTTTGCACCTCCAGTGGTGACTTTTGACGTTGACTACTACCGGGTCTTTTATTGGTCTTTGTTTGGAAATTTCCAGCCGCTAGGAAAACATTAACTGGACTGATGGATGTCCGAATATATTCTAAAATGATTATTAATTAGATATCTGATGTGGTGTCTAAGTTTAGCATCTTGACACGTTGTATTATGGGTTTTAGTTAGTTTTTTGTGAGTTATATATAAATAGACCTTTTAGTAGTAGTAGTAGTAGAGCTTTTCTGTATCGAAATCAAATCGAAGTTGAGGTAAACAGTAAACAGAAAATAGTAAAGGAAATGGGAGACTTCTTAGATAAATACCGGTTGTGCGAAACCCTAAAATTCGGTGTAAAAATTTACATGAGCTTAAATATAAGCTAGCTTATTGTTTCAACCAAAACAAAAAGCAAAAAAATCGCCACAAATGGAAGAGGTCGTCAAATATAAAGATTAAGCTCATCACAAAGCTCAGCATTAATAGTAAACGGGTGGGGGAGGAAAATTATTAAAACAATCGATCCCCGAATCTACCAAAAAAGAATATGCAAACCTTCTATTTACGTTAACAGACAACCGATCAGATATCTGAAGTGAAATATTATCCGTCGGTTCAGGATTAACTGCGTGTTTTCCTTGTATAAATGACCGGGCCGAACTGTGCGAGATGACGCCACGGATCCGGCGGGAGGAGCGATTCGATTACTGCGATTGATGTTATTACTCGAATCGGAATCGACACGGGTCAGTTAAATTGTAAAAACATATCGATGTAGGGTAAGAAAGTTGATCATGCTTTGATTCATTATTAAATTTGTTTTCATTATTTAAAACACATTAATCTCAATAAAAGACGTTACGACCACAGATTCCTAACACTTGCAATACCGAATGAGGAGGTGAGGCAACCAGCGAGGGATATAATAACGGCCATTACCTTTATCTTACTTCTAATTATCATAAACATTGCAATAAATCTTATCACTCAAAAGTCATCACCTATCATTTATACAGTTTAATCAACAATCTAAAACACATCGGGCAACAACTCACCAAACGAAATAAATGAAGCAGCTCAAATAAGCAGCTGCGTGTCACGATTTTCTTTCTATATCTCTCATCTTAGCGCCTTCCCGGCTGCATCCTCAGCTGGTCGCTTGGGAACCCATGGTCCGCGTATAAAGCGATTTTGTTTTTAGCGCAATTATACGGCCAATCATACTACATTATCAATCGTAAACGCATCAAGGTATGTTGCGAAAAATGTGTTTGCCAAAGACGTTTCTCCCAGGGTCGGGTAGAAGGGGCAAATGCAAAATGAGCTGGCTTGATGGACTCACTGTCATGCCAGAAGTCCGGGCGAAGTAAATAAGCGCTAGGATGAAGGAGACTTTATAAAGTACGAAATGAAATACGGTCTACCAGACCGTCTAAGTATAAAAAACTTAAATATTTTCTTGCGCATAAATTTGTATCTAAATTTATTGAAAGTCTCTTAGTTCTGACTTTAACACATTAAATATTAAATATCCAATTGCAATTTCAATTTAAAATCTGAATATTAAACAATGGATATAAACTCTTGAAACAAATTAATACGATATTTCGCGAAAGTCTTCAAATTTGTAAGTTATTCAAGATTCTTAAAGGAGAATCTTTATGAGCTAATTAAGTTTCAAGTAAAAAAACATAAGAAAAGCTGTAATGGTGGAGTAGTCAAAAAGTTTAAAACCCATAATCGATTCCGATCGAAAAAAGGGGTAACTTTATCTTCACAGCTTTTTTAGGTATATAGGGTAATAAATAATGAGTTTCAGTCCAGTCAATTAGCGTTCCTTGTTTTGCGAAGTTTGGTGCAAAAATATGATGCGGTTGAAATACAGCTGGCTTTGGCTGGTTAACATGTCAGACCCAAAAGTTAGGCGCTCCTAGATTATATGAAATTCTGCTGGCTTTTGTTTAGAAGTTGATTTTTCAAATTGTTATGAAAAATTTAATTGTACTGTACTCCGTAGCGGTTTTGTTTCCGGCATAAGGCAAAAAAGGACTCTTCAATATCGACTCTATTTTCGAACGTAATTGTATTACTAAATCTGTAAAGCGCCTTAGGCGGAAGGTATGGTAACTAAGAAATTCCAAACAATACTTAACACCCTGTCGTTCCCCCCATAGTTCCGTCTCTTGCACTATGGAAGACTTAAATATGGCGAATCAGCGGGCTATAGAGGAGGAAAAGTATTGGGCAAATATAATAGTGCAGTCAATAGCCATTTTGACTCGAAAAGAAAGAAAGCGATTAAATAGAATAGAATAGAATAATTTTATTTGCATAAAATATGGTTACAGGGATGTTACATGTTACAGTTTAATTTGGATCTACATATTTCACCATACATGGCATGCAAAATTATATAATTATTGATGTCAACATTTTTGAATTATTAAAAATTAAAATTAAAATTATAAAGTCAATAAAAGAATCAATTACATAAGTTATTTGTCATTTGTCCTATTTAGAAATTCAGTCACTGAGTAGAAGCATTTATTCTTAAGCCAATCTTTTAAACACGTATAGAATTCATCATCTGGAAGTGTTTTCATTGCTTCAGGTAGCGCATTAAATACCTTTCCACACATTGCATAACAGTTTTTGGCATATAGTGCTGTGCGAGGTTTTTTTGGAAGGACTATCCTATCTGGATTTCTAGTATTTCTAGGATATATTTCTTTAGCTGTTAGAAATAGCTTTGGATGCAATTTCACAAATTTACTCACTTCAAAAATATACAAACAGGGCAGAGAAAGAAGACCAAGCTTTTTGAACAGAGGTCTGCAAGAAGTCCATGGTGTTACTCTACACATAGCTCGAATGCACTTTTTTTGGACTATGAATACCTTATTAACCTCAACAGAATTACCCCACAAAATAAGTCCATATCTAAGGGTCGAACAAACGTATCCATGATAAGCAGACAAGGTTGTACTTTCATTTGATATTGTTGCCAACTTATATAGTACATATACAAACAGATTGAGTTTTTTACAAACTTGATCGACATGTGCTTTCCAATTAACATGTTTGTCAAGCACAAGTCCAAGAAATCTTGTTTGATTAACGTCTGTGAGAATGTCCTTATTATAATCTATTTGTAACTTGCTAACTGTTTTTTGGTAAGAATGAAATTGTATTAGATTCGTTTTTGATAAATTAATTTGTAAATTATTACTAAGCAACCAGTTCGTCACTGTGTCAATTGTATTTTTAATGTCAACTGTAATATTATCATCTTTTGACGATTTAACAATAATAGAAATGTCATCCGCAAATAATATACAAGAGTGGTGCGTTACTTCAGGTAAGTCATTAATATAAATATTAAACAGTAATGGACCAAGAACACTGCCTTGTGGGACACCATACTTGTTTATTCTATATGTTGATTTATGAGTCTCCACTTCCCTATTTTCATTTAGACTTGATATTTCAACACATTGCAAACGGTTAGTCAAGTACGATGATAACCACATCAGTGCCGGCCCTCGAATGCCGTACTTCTCCAACTTCTCGAGCAATCTTTCATGGGAAACTAAATCGAATGCGCGAGACATGTCGAAAAATACAACAGTTGTTGCTACTCCACTGTCCATAAACTGAGTCTCAAAATTTATATGGACAATACGTTAGCTAAAACAATTAGTTTTATGTGTGAAAACCAATTTAGACTGACCCGACTTCAATAGTTCATTCGGCGCAAACTTGTATAGGAGAGCAATTACTCCGGAAAGTTTACCAGCTGTGTGTTCTATTGGATTGGGAAACTATACGGAAGTCTGATTCTAGTGTATTGTGTTACATTTTAAGACTATATTTTTTTTGTCATTTTAATGTCCGTGCGGTTACCTACTTGGAATTATTTTTGAAGAAAGACCACAAGACAAGATACTTAGACTAGAGACCAGCATTAAAAAAAAATATTGCCTTGCCACACAAAATTAACTGACTGAAACTAGGACTTATTTAAGTAAAAAATAATGTTTATAAATACTTCCGAATGTAAATAATAAGAATAGCTTAAGCTTTTAAATTATAGTCCCATCTTCTATATAAAGCAAATTCATACTCAACCAAGTCTGCAGTCTGTGAACATGCTCTAGACAAACCCAACCACTATATGCGTTTTGATAAGCCTCAAGTCCTTGCAAAGGAAAACAGATTCATTCCAAGGATGTTACGTGAAGCTATTGAAATTAAAAAACATCCTAATTTCAATAGAGAGGATGGATGGCAGGTACCGCCAGCTTGGGGCCCAGTCATTAACTTAATAAAATCGCAGACTGCAAGACCCTTAGATACTGTGAGCCAATACTGCGTGAATCGGAATAGTTCCCAATAAAAATTTCAGGCGGTAGTTTGTAATCTTATGACATCAAAGACAAATGTTAACTTAGTCTGCCTGCGACCATGAACGCTGTAAAGTGTTTGAAACGTCAGGTGTAAATAAATAAGTAATAAACGCGATAAAACCGTATTAAAATAGTTTAATTTAACAAATTCATATTGATTGTTTGAATGTCTATCAATATTGTTAACGCTAATATAGGGAACACACAAAATTAGGGATTGCTGGGTAAAGTTGAACAGCATAAGGTAAATTTCCACCGGGACTTTCCAGGAAGGAATGGGAAGAAGTAATTCCTGTTAAGCACTCTAAGTAAATCTGACTAAGCTGGCCTTGTTTCCATTTGGGATCGAACTGAAACAGATCGGTTTAGGTAAAATTTCGGAGTTAATAATTTATAGACAGGCTGCACCGAAACTCTCAACCTCTGATCAAAATAGGTCAAAATATATATTTTTTACATTTGATGAGTGAATGAATGAACACTTTATGGCACCATTAAAACTTGAAAAAAGAAATTGGACTTATGTAGTGGTCGGGTGGTGTCCGGCTCATTGAGAAAGGAACTTTCGTATGCGGTTTCGATGCTCTTTGGCCAGGCTATTTAGCTAATGATCAATTGGTCAAGTTCCTGCATGCTTCTGGATAGAGCTGATCAGCTGACTGTTATCGCTACATGACTGTTGTTTGGATGTATTAGATAGTTTAGGTAGCCTGAAATTGCAGAATGCGTTGGCCATTACTCACACTCAGTGGATCTAAAATGGTCACTTTGCACGAATTACAATTATGATCACATTATGAATAATTGCAAATCTTAAAATAGCCACATTTTGGTAGTTCATGAAATGGATCATTTCATGGCAATTCTGCTGTTTGACGGAAAGTCGTAAAATGGCTTACTTTTCGTGATGAATTGCTTTACCTTATTGCCAGCCGTAAAAATAATCTTTATTTTTGCATAGCGTGCGTACTTTTACGATTTTTTTAGTTAAATAAGTTTTTCTAACCAATAATGTTGATTTACTATAGAATTATAAATATCAATAAAAATTATAAAATCTATTTTTATTTTATTACTAGGTATAGCAATACTCACACGAGATGTGATTCAAGAAATGAATTGAAGTAGAGTTGAAACGTCAATGTCAAAATTTGCAGAATTGCTAAGCTTTATAAATTAATGAAATTATTCGTTTTGATGAATTGCTCAAAGTGGCCATTTTAGACCTGCAGGTCATGAACCTGATGCTCTTCCATGATATTTTATTAGCATTTGTGTGAAATTTCATAGTTACCTTACTATCCGTCTGGGGTGCTTTACAGATTTGCCATACAAAATTGATTAGCAGTCGCTAGCGTCTGCGTTATATAAATCTCATGGTAGAGGCACATGTACGTTCCGATGACAGTTGATTAATTGTAACTAATCCTGAAGCGAATATAGAAGTAACTGAGAAACATGCTTTTAAGAGTAATTTTTCTTAATTGCCCTATGTGTCCCACTGCTGGGCAAAGGCCTCCCCTTTAGATTTCCACGCATTTCGGCCAAGTGCCGTTTGGTGCCATCCTGACGAATTCGTCCAGGTCATCCCGCCATCTTTTACATGGTCTTCCTCTAGGCCACCGTCCCTCAGGAACCTGGAATGTTGCGAGTCGAGCCCATATGTCTGGCAGTATGCGGCAAATATGTAATAATATAAAATTATTGTTTCAAATATAAAATCGAATTGAGTTATGCAAAGCAGAAACTCAGAAACTCAACATTTTATTGCATACGGAACACGTCAGTACAATTATTTGCTTTCGCAATGTTGAAAATATGTGAGTTTTATATAAATCCTGACGTTATGAGATTCCGCGGAATTGAGCTATTGAAAACATTTCGAGAGGATTTTCACCGCGCCTGTACTTGGCACTTTTCAACGTTCAATTCCTACAGTCGATCATAATTTACATGCTATAGGGAGTTTTAAGTTAAAATAAATTGAATAGGAACTGAACTAAAAAGTATAAAGAGAACCGTCATAATCATATATAACTACTAAGTACTATTTTAATACGGTTTTACGTACTTTGCGTAAATTAGCTAAAGATGAAAGACAATTTTCCGCTTGCCGCCTCCGTGTTAGAAAGAGACGGACGATTTGGCTTCTCCTGCTTCTTTGGTGTAGGCTGTCGAGACAGCTGATCCAGCTCTTTAAGTCCGGAGAGTTTGCCTTAGTCAAGTGGGCCAGTAATTCAACTGAGCTGCTGGAACACATTCCCTTGTCTCACAGTATTTTATAACAATCGCGAAAACATAAGAATTCATTACTAAGTAAATAGTTTGTCAAAAAAGATTTCGACGTAGCAATATATCTATTGGTTTTGGAGGAATGCTATGCCAAGCCGGCAGTTTTGGCGACATTCCGCATTTAGTTTTATTCCATGTAACTATGTGTTTCTTTTGTTCGTAAATGGTGCAATAAAGTGTTCATTCATTTCAATTGTTGGCGTAAAATACAATTGTTTACCGGCAATTCCTGTAACTCTGGACAATATTGGAAAAATTTAGGCATTATTAGAAACATTTCCGCATATTATTAGTTCTAACTGCCCTGTTGTTTTTATATGATTTTTAAAATAACCTGTGCACTGTCCATGAATCTGGACACTGAGCAATAGATGACAAAAACGCTTGGCTATTTTCGGCTGGTGACATAAGGTTCATCGGTTAAAAAACTATATGCCAAAAATAACCGTATATTTTTTTTATTTTGTTTAAAAATAAACATTCGATTATTATAGCATATATCGATGCCTTAGAATTGTTTGCAAAGTTTGTGTCTTCCAACATCATCTCGGAGTCTTCTTCTATATTTTTTCCTAGTTGCGTCCTCAGATACGCTTCGAGCCTAGTCTCCGCTGCAAGTCATGGTCCTAGATTTGGCGGCACTGGTTTGTACAATGGAGTGACTGCCGTCATCAATGACCTTTTTTACAGAGAAACCAGATCAACTTGAACATCATCTCCGAGTTTATTTAAATTTAAGACTCCCAGGATATCTCACTCTACGGTCCAATAACAAAGTTGTTTTATTGATCTCACTTGTTCGTATATAAAGTTAATCCCAACGTTTTCAGCTAAGTTTATTGCTTGAAGCTGAGACGTCTCGATTTTACACCCGGCTCACTCTAATCGAGAGATCGGAATTCGATTACCTACTTACTTCTAACCCTTAGTTCGATTAAGTTACAATAATATTGGAAAATAATTTGAACTGGAAAAGAAAATGTAGTTGAAGTTTCCCACAAACTATGGAATTAATTTTTCTGCTGTAAGAAATCGAATTCTCACATCTCTTGATTATACTATATATTGCTATACTTATCGGACAATATACTATATTTATGTAATTTTTTGTATCTCCGCTTGGGAATCACGGCTTACACCGGTCCTTTGAGAGGCTTGCGCGGGGATATTGATCCAACGTGACCCCTTTGGAGAAGTGTATTAATTATTATGTTTTTTTTTTTTTATTTATTATACTTAACTACGTACGAATGTTACTAAAAATAAAAAATTCCTACTAAATTTAATAGACTTGTTTAGTTTTTATCATCAATATCATTATCATCATCATCGTTACATAGTACAAAACAAAGTCGCTTTACTGTCTGTCTGTCCCTATGTATGCTTAAATCTTTAAAACTACGCATCGGATTTAGATGGGATTTGTTTTAATAGATAGGGTGTTACAAGAGGAAGGTTTATAGGTATAATACATGCATAATATATAGAGGTATATAATAGTAGAGGAACACTGATAATTTTAGAGGTTCCTAATGTGATGTCGTAAATTGACACATTTTTTTGCTCTTACATTGCAAACGCTGGCTATACCATAAGAGATAGATGAAAATAATGTACTACAGTATTGTACCTCTTAAAAAGATCTACAAAAAAGTCTGTGCTACCATATGTCAAACTATTTTAGTTACGTTTCAACTACTATTTCATGTTAAAATTTGCAATAGTAACGCCGGTACAAACTAGGCCATATTATTTGTTTCTCGGTATTGATCCTTATCCAAATAAATCATCCTATATACAAGGATGGTTAAATACCCTTAAAATTACTCTTTGAATGAATGAAATCGGACATTCCATTCCAAAGATATTACGGATTTTGTTTTGTGTTACAATCCCTTCGCGTGGCGAAACGGTACGAAGTACACGCTTTCTTCCCGTGGCGCTTAGGTGACGTCAAATACGACGAGGAAAAATCCAGTGGTATCAATCTAAAAGTACATTCTGCGTTCCCAATGAAGATTAACGTTAAGCAGGCGATCAGTCGTAAAACAGGCCAAAATAATAGGAATGGAATCACACAGGAGTGCTTTTTTTGGAAAAGTGTCTCACGCTAAATCGTCGAGTCGAATAATTTTTGTACAATATTTATATATGTACGAAGGTTTTTTTTCGATATCAAACGATTTTCATTTGACACACATTTCAAAAATCAAATCATTTATTCATTTTAAATTTTTACAAAAATAAACAGGTAGTGGGGTCACTATTTAAGTTAATAAAATCCTGTATTAAAAATAGGGCTCCAGAAGGCAAAAAGTCACGGAAGCGGGAGCTGAGGACGCACTCCTAAGGAGGGTTGACGTTAGGCAGGCGGCCATTCGTAAAAACATGCCAAGATAATAATAGGAATGGAAGCAACCGGAAGGCATGCTTCATGGAAGCGGGAGCTGATGACGAAACGAAGGGAGTGTTCAAAAATTTTGTAGTAAATATTTATGGTTAAATATTACGTGATTTCCCCATGAATGTTTTAAAAGGGGATGTTTTGATACTGTCAGCTGGGTAGACAGATGTTAAAAGAGTGTACACGGGATGACCAAGTAGAAAGTGACCAGTCGGTCGTCCCAGGTACCGCTGGAGAGACGAAATTGTGAATGACTTGAAATTTAAAAAAATAATCACATTTGATTCCCATGAAAGTGAACTTGAACTTGAAAAATCTATCTTGATTGCTCTATGGGGCACCTCGGTAGACGTACCTATCAAATATTAAACCGTTTCAATAGTTTGACTTTGACACTGACATTTACTTTTTTAAAATTTTGATATGCTTACAGATGTGGCAGAGGTCCATAGAGCCATAAAGATAGATTATTTTATGTTTCGATCTTCCTTGGAAATGAATGAACCGATGAATACCATATATAAACATCATGTGATGAATACATATGGTATTCATCGGTTAATAGGACTACTTAACTCGGCCTTAGGGAGTTCTATGTAGCCGGTTTTGAAAGAAATGCTAAATGACGAGGTTAAATTCAACCTACTACTGCATAATTTGTATAACCCGGAAGAAGTCGGGACGGGCTGCTAGTTAAGTATAAAATAACACTACTGAACTAATTCGAACATTTCATCGGTTTATATGTGGACTGGTTGAGCATATTTTTAGCATTAAAACCGTCAATTGTATATTTTTCTAATCTCTCATAAATAAATAAGCCTTTGCCCAGCTGTGGGACGAAATAGATTAACAAATAAACCCTAGTGTATGCGTTACTAAAATACCATAATATGGGCACAGAAAGTTAAATGTAAAACCTCATAAAACAAAAAGTATTTTTTTTTAAATTAATCTAATACATATCAAAGAAGCAAATGAAAAAATTGAAATTGAAATTGAAAAAACATCACGCACAAGAGAATACCAATATTAAAATGAAATGTAAATTTTGACCTTATCATTGTAAACCCTAGCGGTAGGACATATCGATTTTATATATTTACTATTTCCACCTTGTACAACATATGATCCACAATGAAATAAATGATTGATTGATTGATTGAGAAAACTGATGTCAAACAGAAATTAAATTAATCAAGAACATATCAACCGATCAAGTGCGAGTCGGACTCGCGCACGAAGGGCTCCGTACCATTATCTACTAGTTGTTCGCCGCGAACATAGACCTCGCGATTATTTTACTATATTAACAAGCATACGGCCTGCTAGTAAAAAGGAGCAAGTAGTAAGTAGTAGCATGCCGACCCTTAAACAATTGAGTAGGCAACTATGCATATGGCCCGCCTAATGGTGAAAATTCACAGAAGTCTAGAGACAGCTGCAACCTAATACCTGGGCGTCAATTCTCTTATTTACATACATAGTGCGCAATTGAATCGTAATTGGATCGTAATGTCAAATTTTGACGTTTCTTGTATTCTGTTACTAATTTTAAGACCAATCGTATTCCATTGACAAGCTATTGAACTGCAACTGGAAACTTTTGCTAGTCAAAAAATCATCAATTCTTTCAACTTTTCGGTACTCTGTTATATATATTATTTACATTTTTTCTACTATTACCATTCAAATACGTTTTAGTCGCAAATAAATAGACATTCAAAATTGTCTTAGGAGAATACCAATATTGAGCATATCAAAAATGCATCGTAATTGAGTCGTAATTGAATATCAGGTGCATGGTCTTTTTTATTGGCGGAATTGACCCTCTGGATGGTCATATGCGCGTTGCGGACCTTTAAACAATTTAGTAGGAAAACAGGCATACGGCCTGCCTGATGGTAAGAGGTCCACTAAGACTACTAAGTCAATGGACACCGGCAACATATGTGACATTAAATTCACACTCCAGTTTCAGGTGACTATAGATTACTTTGACAACTTACCATTAGGCTAGTTTGCCATCTAAATTGTTTAAGGGTCGGCAATTCGCACGTGACATTCCAGGAGTTGCAGCTGTCTATAGAATATCACGGTCTCTTATCATCTGGCAGGCCGTATGCCTGTTTGGATATAAAATTGTTTGAGGGTCAGCAACACGCAAGTGACACTCCTTGTCTTGTAAATGTCTGTAGACTATTTGGATCCGATTTACTTTTAGAGGAGGTAAATCAAAAATATCAATAAGAAATAGTAATATACGGTAAAAATATCTTGAACCTAAAATTAACCAACAGAGATCGGCTACATCTAGGCTAAACTTAAGTCTAGCCCAAGATAAACAGGCTACATTTAAGTTTAGCCATCAGGGGTCGGCTACGTCGTCTTGGTATCTCTTTTGGACGCACGAAACCAAGATAAGAGTGGCAATGGCGTCATTTCACCCTATGCTCCATCTCTTGTTGCTGAACAGTTTCCTCTTCCACCTGACTTCGAAGCCTTATAATTTATTTATTTTTGAGCAGAATAAAAATTATTATAAAAACTATTTTCAGTTTTGGTATAAAACTTTTATAAGTATAATTTAAAAAAAAATCCCTCTTGGTAATTTTTATTATTCTTAAAGTCCATTGACCCCACCAACCTTGTAGTAACTCAAAATATCTTCAAGTTTCTAGTAAATCAACAAAAAAAGTTTTCTTGTTTTTTGAATAAAAAAATGATTGTTTGGTTATTTGGACGACATAATCGTCCAGGTATTTTCTCAGTTATTTTTAATTTGTAACTAAACTACTGAACCGATTGTGTTAAAAATATCAGTAGAATAAACTGTAAAGTGTGCGCTTTCGAACATTAAAACAACTTTCAAAATCGGCTTAAAAACGATGTGTGTAAAAAATAAAAAAAAACATCAAAACCTCCTATTTTTGAAAGTCGCTTAAAAATAATTAAAACTATTTTTTTCCAAGATGTACTCGTATTTTAACGTTTTCTACATACGAGTACGTTCTAAATAGCAGCGAAATCCACGGCTTTGGAATTATTTTGAAATATTTGTTTTTACCTTAATGCAAATACAAAACTACTGAACCGATTTTGATGACAAACTAACTTAAAAATTCTATACATGTCGCCTATCCACCTTCAATATTTTATCGAAATCAGACTAACGGTTCGAGAGTTATCGCGGAACAAACATAATTTGGATACATACATACAAACAATGTTTTTTCGACCCAACTTGAAACCGCTAAAAATAATTTCTGTTGTATGGGTGCCACTTGTATATAATTATTTTATTCTGTTAAGAATTTCTTGTTATAGTGGCAACTAACTATCAAGCTTGGCGACAGACGTACGGACGGTCAGCGGAAACCCCGTTTTACCTCTGTTTTTTTGGGTAAATGAGAATACATCACTCATAACTAACCCAAGTGAGTGTCCATACTGAGAAAATTGATTTCAAACTTGGTCTACTGAGCAATAGTTTTATCACAATACAAGTTGTATCCAGATAGGCCGACGTGTCGCCGACACTATAAATCGTACCCCTGTCACACGTATATCAGTCGGAACGTGCTTGGCTCTATAAAGCTTTACTTTGGACAACGGATAATTAAATAAACTATATGATTGAATTCGAAAAGGAAAAGAAAATTACCTGTTTGATTTTACCCCTTTAGAAAAACCAATATTTGAAGAATATGTTTTGAGAAACTTGACATTGTGAGTGAAACGAAGTTCTTAATTTATATACTCTGTGTATCAAATACATATATAGGTCAATAAAAAATTATTACATAGAAGTTTTTAATTACGTAAGGCTATCATATATTTTTCTTGTATGGACTATCTAACTCCCAAAGAAAAAAAATAAGTTATCATATCACACTGTCCATTAATTATGGCGGGCAACTCTATTCTGTCAAATAAATATGTTTACTGAAAATACGATATTCTTTCATAGCAGGAATATCATAAACAACCCGATAGGAAGATTGTAGCAATGATTTATTCAGTTCCTTTTATTGCCCCAAGGAGCGCAGAGAGAAGCGAAGGTCCAAATGTTGGATTCTTCCAATTTTTTGCCTAATTAAGCAACCCAAATTCATTCATTCATTCAAAGTGGGATAAATGATCAATCGACCCTGTGAACCCTAATGTCAGAGTTATTCGGAACCGCCTTTCGGCCTCTGACGTGGTTTCTTTAACAACCACCACATCGTGACCAACGGCTGAACGTGCCTTCCGAAGCACGGAGTCATCGTTATTATCAGACAATCAGGTGATTTAAACCAGCAATGTCCTAAACAAACAGGAAACAACTAAACAAAGTATGCTTCCCATGGGAATAGTTCGCATGACCTCCGGGCAACCCAAATGAGGTTGAGAATTACCTCCGAACGTGTTTTTTTTCTTTTTGCTTTCTCAGCCTAGGAGGAACAGAGTTACATACTTGAATTTGATTAATGCTTTCACGTTACTAATATTATTACATAATAAAACATTAGACATTACTCACTCCAATAGCAATTTTTTCACATCTACTAACTCTTCGTGAACTTTAATGGAGAAACATTTCTAATTTTCTACGCCGCTGCCTTTTTACCAGATATCTTGGAAGTAGTTTAATGTATAATTGGGTTCAAAACAAGTTTGTTAACTAGACTATATATATATATATATATATATATATATATACACACATAGTCAAACGACTGCCTATCGATTACAAGCAGCTTTCAAACACGCATGCCCCCGAACGAATCGTAGCAGCATGACCCGCTAGGCGATTGAAATTCTCGAAAAAATTAAAATTAAGTACAATTATTCAATCAAATTATTATGAGAAAAATTAAATACTACATATTGTTTGAAACATACAGAATCCATACTTACTTAAACTTACTAATATTATAAATGCGAAAGTCTGTCTTTCTGGTCTGTCTGTTACACTTTCACGGCCAATCCGCTGAACGGATTTTGATGAAATGATGGCTACTTTTTGTCGCAGGCGGAGCTGCTAATAAATAGTACTAAAGTAGTAGAACTTACGTATCTAAAAAATACAAGACTTTTTTGGCATTAATTCATCAAAATTCTTTAAGAGCGCAGTTTTTAGTTTTATTTATCTGGAAGCTCAAAAGATTCGGCCATAAAATGACTTAGGTATATCGTTTGAGACAGCTTAAATAGAAGCGTTTTGTCCTAGACAGCTTTTTGAGATGTTCAAAGCCTTTTAGCGCCTTTGTTTTTCAAATCCTAAGTTTCGTCTTTATTTGTGATAACTGAATCCGTTTTTAATATAAGCAGTTTCAATTTTTTATTAATTAGAACTCGTGTTTTTTATACTATTGTTCACACGGCTTTTAAACTTTATAGAAGAATGAAACGGTTTACCTATCGAACCATAAATACAAGAAGAATATTTAAAGTTTTAGCCCGCATTATTGGATACGTATCCTACACGGTTTTTCATCAGATTTATAAGATGCTTACTTTGGCATAAGTTACAACAGTGTACCTACATGCGAGGAAAAGCCTGTGCCTGTAACTCAGTAACCTTTATAATATTTGCGAAAATAATTGGGCCGATATATTCTATCAAAAACATAAAGAAATATATAAATTTTATATATTTTATAATTTTATATAGTTTCAACGATCACATGGCATATTTTTTACTTTAAGTTAGGTACACTCTCGCCCAATAGCTCTATAAAAGTCGACTTACTCTTGACACGCTCAAGAGATAGGCTTATATGACTTGTTTTATACCCAAGCTCGTACTTTGGGCGGATATCTATTTTATTTTACGGACTGCTAAAACGGATTTTTGTGATTGAGCGCGTGTTTTAGGTGTCAATTATAGTGGCGGACTAGTTGAGATTATAAAACCTAATTCAAAAATTTTAAGATAGTAAAAATTATCTGAGCTAATACAAATGTAAAAAGTCAAATTGTCTATTTGGATTCGGGGATTTCTAACATTTAATGATTTAGTGAATGTCAAACTTGAATTAAATTAAACCTTAATAAAAACGAATACTTAAATAGCTTAAAAACTAAAATAAACTTATAAATGAACATTTCCGGCATACATTTACTTAGTAATAACAATAATTCTTTATTAAATAATATCTAAATCTGAATTAACCATTAGCTACTATATTAACAGATGCGTAAATATTTGAGCATTTCATTTTACTGCAAATAATTGCAGTGCAGTCAAAGACGATGAAAACCCTTCTCTAGAAAGAGGGTATTCATATCATAAATTTCTGTACCAGAAACAGACTAAAAGTTAATAGGTTATAAAGCCTTTGAAATCGAAGGAAAGAAAAACTGTCAAGAAACAAGAAAAGATCGCACTTAATGTGAAGTGACGACACTGCCACTTGGCTTCGTGCGTGCAAAAGAGAAAGCAAGACGTGCCACCCTTTTGTTCATAAGTTTTTATTTTTTTATTGTTATTACTAATTATTAATTGAACCAATTTTGTCATTGCTTCGGAATCGGTCACGTAGCCTATGCCTAAAATATCAAGAAACATAAAGCAGTAATAAATAAAAGAAAGGTATTAACAAAGAAATAGGTTAGTACTGCAAGGGACATCGGATACCAATCGAAGTCGATTACAGGAGGTAAATGAGTCGGAAGAGCAGTGCGATCAGTAATTAGATCTCGGCATTATTCTTATTCGATGCTTGAGACTCGGCATATCAAAGCTTTGAATGGACCTTGTTCAAATCCTTTTAAATAATATCGATTATAAACATGTGGAAAATTAAGAATCTTCATAATCACAGCCGTAAGAAGTCCACTATAGGACATAGACCTCTCTCAAAAATAGATAAATTTTGCCATACTCACCACGCTTGGTAAACGGGGTGGTGAAAATTAAGAATACATAAGTTACAAGAATTTGCGAATTCATTTTTTTTACCTAAGGCATATTTTGATTTTATTGCAAAATAAATTTAGTAGGTATGGCGGCATTTCATAATCGGTTATACATTCACTTGAAGTAACCAACAATTTTGCTCGATATTCAACAGTTTTTCTACGATAACAGCCTTCCTGCCACGTCCAACATATAGTTGTATACAGTAAAATCCTCCGAGAGAATATTGTACGGTTTAATTAAAAACCCAGAGCTTCCCAAATGGCCGAGCTGGCAAGTCCGTGTGGAGCGTACAAACAGACACAGGCTTCATTAAACGAACAATACACATAGCCCGTTTTAATTAACCTCCCATTTAGTTTTCATACAGCGGGTGCGATTGAAGTTGAATCGAAAATACTTACATTAATTGATTGTGTTATACTGCATAGGTAACATTGCTTCTTAGTTTATGATGTGAGCAGCGTAACATTGAGCAGTGGTAATGACTGCTGACCAGCTTTAAAATTCGGTAAAAAATGTCTTCTTGTGCTCACTGTCTATCGCAGCAAGTGTAAATAAGACATAGCGGTCAGCGATTACTTCTGAAAATGTTTTTCGCGGCTTGTGAGATTAGTGAGCTCGGTAGTCGAGCGCGACCCGCGTATCCGTAGCGAATGCGCGTGTTAAGCGACGGCGTGACGCGACCACTATGGGATTGGTCGTCATTTAGTGACATTTTCTATCTTGAGCACCTCCGTGCTTCGGAGGGCACGTTAAGCTTATGGTCCCGGTTGTTATCGATAGATAGCAGTCGTGAGGCTGTGTCAGATGCCTTAGGGCTGCCTGAAAAATTCTGACAGTGTATGCCACTAACACACCTCGGGTCATGTTCCTGTTGGTCTGGTTTCCCTGAAAAAAGGGTTTAGGAGGTCAGACGGCAGTCGCTTAATTGTAATAACCAGTTCCGCCAAATCTAGGACCATGACTTATAGCGTACCCTAGGCACTAGGAATACACGCTAGGATGATGATGATGTATTTTGCGATTTGTTCAATTCTGCTTGTCACGTGTTGCTGTGAGATAAATATTTTTTCAGAGTCGTCAATTACCTACTTATTGCTCCTTATTCTTGCATAGGGACGAATTGGCCTGCCTTCGTATTGGTGCCAGTTTCAAAGCAGACTTATGACGTCACTCCTCTCGCGTGTTATGTGCCGGTAGAGAGCATTTAGGATCGATGGCTTATAAGAACGGGCCTTCTCGATGAGAGCATCAGACAATAAATCAGGATTGTAATAGTAGTATCTAATAAAACTGCACATAATATTTGTGAATGAAATGTGGTGGTGCTATCTATTTACTAGAAATCCATACTAATATTATAAATGAGAAAGTCTGTCTGTCTGTTACGCTTTCACGGCCAAACAGCTGAACGGATTTTGATGAAATTTGGTATGAATATAGTTGAAGACCCGGGGTCAAACATAGGCTACTTTTTGACGCAGGCGGAGCTGCGGGAAAAAGCTAGTATATAATAAAATAACGAATTATCGAATACGTTTATAGGTATTTCTAAGCAATGTCAACCTAGTTTCAGGCCCAAACTTACCTTAAAACTTAGATACCAAAGCACAGAATTGTGGAAGCAAGTGCTAGTAAGATAATAATATAACACATGTGTCGACACAATAACAAAATAACAACGTACCTTAGGTGTAAGGGGAGCCGGCAATATTTTTCTCCCCCACGTAATTATTGGTATTTTTGAGAAGAATCTCCACTTACGAAGGTTACTTCGTTGTAGGGGACCGTGTTTTGAAATGAAGTCGAAAATTCTAGAAGAGCCATACCTTTTAATATTTGAGAAAGTTGCCGTGTATGTTTCTTTAGTGTTAGGTACCTGTTTAAACTTTTATTATTTGTGCTGCTACCATAAATAAATGATAAAGAGGGAAATTTACATGTTTCACTCGTATGTTTCATTCACGCCGATGCAGATTATATGATGCTCCCACACTGCCGTTACAAAATGTTTACAAACATTTTCTAACACTAAAACATTTAATAACATTGATTTAAATGGATGTAAAATTTTTATTAACTAATGTTTACTAACGTTAGTAAACATTTTGGAACAGCAGTGTGGGAGCACCAATACATATTATAAAATAGTAAGTATAATCAATATGTTCGATTAGTTTTAGTTTTATTTGTGAACCGACGTCCAAATTCTATGATCAACAGTAGTAAATATTGTTAACCACTGTTAAATCGCTGCAATACAAACCTGCGAGTTTAGTTTAGAGATTGCAAGTACTTAACCTATTTTTTGTATTAACATTTACAGGTAACTTGAATGGCAAACATAATGATAACATTATGCTATATCATTTTTCATTTCAATGAAAATTGTAGTAGTCGAAGCCATATCTTGACTTTCTATCCCACAGTTGGGGGCTTCTATTACCCGACACATTAGCTTTATTGATCGTCTGGGGACGCGTTTATTTCAAGATTTCGCTTCACAATATACTTTGAAGATATATATGTATTAAGCACATATATTGATGCGAACAATAGAACCGCAGTTCTTTGAGTGCAAATTAACGTACTTTGAACACTCAACGTTAGGAGTAAATTAAATTTCGATCGTAGGTGCCGCATCTTAGAAAATATACACAGCGTCGACGCTAAGCAAGTTTATTTTGAAAGAATTAAACATATAATTAATTGATATAAGGCGATTGTGCTCCGTAGTTTCACCAGAGAAGAGAAAACAAAACACTGTTACGGGTCAGAATTGGATACATAGATTTATATACTTATGCAAAATCGGCAAGAGAGCATACACTACGCATAGATACGTAGTCTCTTAAGTATTTTACTATTTACATGTTTTTTTTTACAATTTGAGTGTATGCTGATAAAAAAGGAAGTATACAATTAAACATCAAATGAAAATAGGAACTCATTTATTTACATACAAAATATTTACACATTTTAAATTGGTTTGAGTATATACAAACGAAATGGCAACTCGAGGAAAAGAGTAAAATATAAAAAATGTAGTAAATAATGCTAACATTAATAAAAAAAATAAGCAATATGTAAGAAAAAATAAAGTAACCGCTGTTAATAAAACTGGAATATTTTAACACATTATTAAAAAGGAATTAAAAACTTGGTCCTTGTTTCGTCAATTACTAATTTTTCTTTAATTTTAGTGTTAATTCAAATAATGGTTTAAGAAAAGCTTATTGGAATGATTAACCTTTTTTAAATATAATATCGAATGACAAAAAATAATTTATTCTACCCTGAATTTTGATTAATAATAACTATAATAACTAGCTACTTCTAACAAAATTATTTAAAATATCAGATGTCATGTATATTTTAAATTTTCATAATAAATTATACATGTAATAACATGTATACGTGATATAAAAGAAAATTCTAATTCGTTTAATTAAAAAAAAAACTTTATATTCTGCCACAAAAATAATGATAACATTGATCTACGAAATTTTTGTTCCTGAAGATCAGTAATAAAAGGGGAAGTTAATTAAGCATCCCTTGCAGGATTACTAAGGTAAAATTAATTTTTTCGTGTCCAGGGTCGTATTTTATAAAAAAATAATCACATTATGTCTTCTGTATAAAACCGAAAGCCTTAAAATACTATTATAATTCGCTTATAATGATGTTTTATTGAGCTTTTTTGCTATAATTGAGCAAATTCCACTATGTTATATCTACTTTATTATTTTACCATAACTAAAACCCTACAAACTAAAATGGAATGCATGTAAGTATAGGAAAATATAAGTGTGAAATTCGTACAACATAAGCAAAACAAGTTGAAACGAGTAAAGTTACCTTAATTATATATAATCAATTAAATATCTGTAAGTGACGGAAGATTATACCTCTTATTAATAAAAAAATACACGTCCGTTAAAACTATTTTAACTAAAATGTGTTTAGTCCCTTTCTCTCGATAATTTCATGCAAAAGAACGAGACAAAACAGCGGTTAAGTATGGGCTTAAAGAACGTTCGTATTTTTTTATGAATAAGGTAAATGAAAATGTCTGCAATGAAATATAACGTCGAATAGCTCGAAGATAGAGAAGAAATTCATACAGCCATCAACCGAAAGAAAATTTTTAGAAATTACACATTATCTTTGGATGAATTAATAGCTTACCTAAAAACTAACCAAACCAAATTTTGTACAATTATCAAAACGTCACTATTGTAATCTCATTTTTTAGCCGTTCTTTATCGATAAAAAATTTACAAAAAATATGAATTGTGACGATATATTTAATATCGTTATATCACGAGCTCGGTACTTGTGGCGTCCTAAGCCTAATCACTAACACTCGGTTGATCGATTAATTCATAAAATTCTCGATGAAACTTCACTAGACGCTATAAATTCAAGTCATCTTCCGATTCACTCTCACTGGTATCATTTAAAGCCTTTTTAATTTCATCTTCGATTTCCACAGCGCTTTGATGCTTTTCATCATTAGCTAATTTATTATATGCTATATTTATATTAGAGTTATAGTGTGATCCACAGCAGTACATACCGCACTTCCTAATGATGAAAGCTGTTAGAAAATATAGAGAAATAAAAGATAATGTAAATAGTATTATGGATAGGATGACATTAAGCCGAGAATGCCAATGAGCGTCAGTTAGTTTGGACAGGACTGAATTTGAATAGCAGTAAGTAGAGAGTTCGACGTCAGTACCATTGACCAGCTGCGCGTCGTCAGAACACGACAGACACTGATTATCGTGAGGACCGTCGCATGTTGCGCACGTATAGTGACATGGATAGCAAGTCAGAGGAGATTTCGCCAGATTCGCTTCAGGTTCCATGTCCAAAGCTTCTGACGCAGTTGGTTTTGATTCAGTGCTCTGTTGTTTCGTAGATAAGTTAGACCCTTCGGAATAGAAAGTAAGATTTCTTCTTCTTGAGCTCCTTTCGGTTAGAATCTCGCTGGCGTACGTGCCGCCCGGACAACGATTGTAGCACCGACCGTCGTACAAGTGCAAACCCTTCGCGCATTCTAGTGGAGGAAAGAGATAAAGATATTTAATTACATAAATAAAATGAAGAGAGTCCGCCACCAGCCACCACCTGAGTCCATGCAGGATGCGATTTCTTGCCAGCAGAACGATGCAGCTGCACGGAGTAGGTTTTCTGCAGCGCGATGCACTTTCACAGGAAAGATGGAAACGGAAATGTTGGAAAAGGTACTGATAGAATCTTGTCACTGATCTCAAATAATTTTGTTACTAATGTATCCAATAAGAGAAAATATAAAATAAAAAAATAACAGAAGTAAAACATGCACAAGAGAGTGTTCAAAATTAAATGAAATCAGAGAATAAAAAAAAGGAACGAAACTTAAGCTGTGCTGTCGTGCATAAAACAAAATGAGTATGTTAGTGTTAGTATTCTTATAATAAGCACTAATAGCATGTTATTAAGTTAAAATAGAAAGCATTTAAAAAGCCAAGCAGTGCATGCAACATACAACACTCTAGTTAAACTAAATTATGCTAGTGAAAAAATAACATTCGAAAACACAAATCGAGGTGTGACTAACTGCTATAGTAACAAATTCATCATCGACATCAGAGACAAGACTCATTTTGAATACAATCAAATAAAAATCTGTTAAAATTTTGTAATAAAAGATCATTTTATTATGATTTTCGTCACATCAGATTCAATATATACAAATTATGCATCAACATTTACATTACGATTGAGTAGCTACCTAACTCCAATTACGGTGAACAATTTACGTTTATACAACAAAAATGTCATAAAAAATGAGCTTAAGTGATTTCCGTCACATCGAGAGATAGTTAAAACTATATTTCATGTTTTAAACAATCGTGGCTATGGGTAAAGATTGTACTGAAGGTGTTTAAAATCCATTAAAATCGTGCCCGTTTTGCTCATGGCTACTTGGTTGGACGTGAATAAAAATTTCCATAAAGGATCAGAGTGCGAGCACATTTGAATCATCATAATATATAACTAGTTGTTAATCAGTCGACGTTACCTCCGTACTCTGCCTCGCACACATCGTGCACGACATTAATGACATTGTTTAACTCCTATTAATTAATTTATATTTAACTACCAGTCGATGAGAAATCTTGATCTTTCAGTCGTTTTCAATTTACATGTTTGTGAGCAATTTGTACAAGTTTCCAAATATATTTATACCGATACATATCCACTTAATATTTACAATCATGTGTATAAATAGCTTAACATGCTAAATGGATTGCCGTTCTCTGCTATCATCACAACCACAATACGCAATTGTTATTTTAATATCTACAATTTACTTATACTTGTCACTACATTTATGTTTACACTCTGTTTACGGCACCATGGCTCCCATTGACAGCTGTCAATATTTATTCACACGCATTTTTGTGTTTTCACTTGCATACTCATTAGTCCAAAGTTACTTTATCCTTATCATAATCTTTTACCTATCTAACGGTGAGGGGCATTTTAAACTTACAATAATATCCTAGCATAAAGTTGAAAGTTACTGAAGTGAATTTTATGCTACCCAATTCACCAATAAAGATTTTTTTACATCTGCGGCTTGTATCAGTCTAAACTGTTAAGTCTTAGTTTAGCAAACTGAGCTGTTCTTTACATCATACATTTTAAGTCAATTAAGATCACCTTATAAGTACTTAAGGTGCATTTTATTAGATAAAATATTTTAAGGGGTGATATATTTAATTAAAAAAATTTATTGAATGAAAAATAAAAAATATCTGTTTAATCTTGTTGTTTGTGTTTTCACTATATTGTACTCGTGCCGTCTTGAATGATTTTTACGTACTAGGAAACGTAACTTTAGTAGTGATAATAGTACGCAAAACATATTCAATTATTAGTAATTAGTAGTCCTATACTCGTATTTATTACTTCGGAAAACATAAAAGAAAGGTTTTGTGCAAATCAAGCATGTGAAAAATAAAACAAAATCTTCATAAAATAGTGTAGTGTAGTATAATATTATATTAGCCATGAAAATATTTCTTTTAAAACACACCTCAACAAAGAATCAATTATCTTATAACTTGAGATAATGCACTGCATTAAAAGACTGAAACAATATCGCTTTCTGTGTTGCAACGGGTCGTTTTATGCAGATTGCGAATTTAATTGATTACTTCTATAATTTAAAAAAAAAATACAGTTGTAAAGAACACACCTCATTCATGACAGCTGTCAAGCGAAGGGCCATAATTTTGACACATAACTTCAAAACTTATTATAACGGATATGTATGTTCGTAATAATTAATTATTATACTCAATGGCGACATTTTTTTATTAAACAGCCTGATATATACCTACTACTTTCGCCAGAGCGTATTGTATGAACAAAAAAAATGGTTCATATTAAAAATAATTTCCCTACCTAATAATAAATAAACGACATATATAAACCAAAATGATAATAAATGCTTTTAAGAATATAATTTAACGCTAAGTTATTGGGAAAAATTAGCGGCTCCAATATTATAACACCTTCAACACATTGACTATTTAAGTTACATTTAACTATTATAACATTCAAAAAATGGATGTAACGTTAATATATATAGGTTAAAACGAAAGTGTAAATATTCAAGACTATTCGTTCTATGCCAAAAAGGCCCAGATTTTCACTGATTTTATGTGAAATTCATATTATTAAAATGTTTAAAAATCATGTGAAGCTACGTAACAAAAGTTGGTAGTAAAAAAATGTTAGTAAAATTATCATGATTTTATTGTAGGACTTTTTGACTAGAAGAACAAAATGATGTTAAGTACTACTTATAGTAAAGTAAAGTTTATTAGGTATATAAAATGTTGCCTATTATTTAAAATTTAAAGTTATTGAAACTACTTCACTGTTTATAAATTCTACAATGTCCACCATTCAATTATGTTTTATGCAATTTATTCGATCAAAATGGACGTAATGAACTTGAATCGTAAATTTACATTATTATTATTAAGTGTAATTATTTAATGTAATTGCACTTGGTCACTAGCTCTTCAATTATGCACGTGTAATTTTTAAATAATATAAATTTAGAATTGTATCAATTCATTTACATAAAAAATATTTATTTTATGCACAAAACTTATTCATTTGTGCACGTTTTCTTAGACCAACTTCGCTTAAAAAAATGTAAAATGTGTCTAACTTTGGGTCTTGTGGACTAGGAAATGAGGACAGAGTAAATAAATTACCTACAGAAGTTATGGTTCATACACTAACGTTGAGCACACGTTTTACTTTAAAAACTACCCGGCGTGTTTGTACAGGGTACAAACAGTCAAAGACGCGCGCTACACTTGCGTGTGTGCATCGTTCACTTTTTGCCTGGAACCTTATAATCTGTATATAATTTATTTATTCTATGATATAAGGTTGGAGGAGAGGTATTTTTATTAGAAATCTACAAATTAAGTAGAATGATTATAGAGGAATTCATTTTACACCTAAGAAACATAAATTATTAATTGAAAATAAATACAAAATTATGCCTCATGTTATGATGACTTGTACAACTGTTAAATTTAGATTTGTAGACTATGTAGAGTAACTTCGTGTATATTCATGTCTTTTTTGTAAAATAATTTGTAAAAAGAAAACGTATAGGAAAACAGAAAACTAATATAAACGATTTTATATACTGACTATTTGTGAAGCAAAAAATCCATTGCATATCAAACATCATGAAGACCATTGTATAAATGATCCATCTGCCAACATTATTTAAATAAGCAATAATTTGTATTTAAAGAATGTGATGAGTGTAACAAAAATTTATAAGCCATTTTTTTTTATTCCTATGATTAGTAACATATTACAAACCTTTTTTTATGAGATCCCATTATAATATTCGCGTTAAATAAAGCGTTGTATTAGCTTTTCATATAATTGAATTATTAAAATAAAATAATGTTGGCAGTATTTTTACAATTTAAATTATTTTCAGGCTCAATCAGCACATGAAGTAAATTGAAATATGATATTTAACATCTTGTACTTAATTTTAACTAATTTTAACTAAATCACATGCCGTCAACGGCGGTTACAGCAACACTGGCAGTTAGCAGTTATATTACCAAAATCAAAATTGTTTTCAAACATAGTCTGTGAATAACTTCTAGTATATCAGACACAACATAAAGCTGAATATTCAAAATGTTAAAAAAATAAGTAGTTGAAAATAATGCATGGAAAATGTCAGAAACTCATTGTATGTAATCAAAAGGGACTAAACTATCCGGGAAATTGAAATAAATTTCCTGGAAGCACGATGATATATTTAAAAAAAAAACTTATATTTTTTTTATTTTGTGAGAGTTTGACCTTTTAATATAGTTTCATAACCGTTTGATTTTCTGAAAATTTGTAGGTACCTTTTTAAGAAATAGTATAAACTTTATGTGTATCTGTCATTACACTAGAAATTCCGCGACAAATAAAAATTCCACAACTTCTCTTTCGAATTCCAAAATCCAGAATCACACATTAATATTATACAATTTTGATAGGTAGTATAACTTAGTACTAGAGCACCATAGATAGTAAGCAGGGCGCTCTCGGCGGTCTATCATCTCTTAATTCTAGGCTTATGTTAGCAGTTAGTTCACAGTCGCGTGTAAAGGAGTCTTTACACGCTTTACACGAATATAGCTTGGGTTGGTTCCCGATTCGCGTTGGGATGTAGGATATTAAAAGGAGAAGGAATAGGCACAAACCTATGCAGCGGTGGACTGGTTGAGAACTGTAGGTGGTGCATCCACTGCTGGTGTCACTTCCTGTAAACTTCTGACCACCTGGTGTTTCTAAGGGAATTCTCGGCGCCGACTCTGGACTGTCTTCGTCGACCTACAAAATTGTATTGCTTTATTAATCTCAATCTGCAAATAGTTACAGGAAATTGAAGGGGAAATTAGTTTATTCAGATAATCAAATGTGAAAATCGAGCGCCTTTAATTGTGTAATCAGATATTGATTAATTCGTATGTAACTACAAACCAAAGCGTTTTTATTTCAAGATAGGTATTATTACTAAAATCTAAACTAACAAATAAAGGTTACACGTAGACCAATAATATTGTTTTCAGTACTTTTATACACGTAACTATATACACGTTTGTAAAAAATAATTATTACAATAGCAATAAACAAGATAGTTGTTAAAAAGCTAAAATATTTTTAGTTAATTGTTTAACATACAGTTTTTTAACTACTCCCATACCAATATTATCATATCCATGTGTCACCAGAAGTAAAATCTCACCTAAAATCAATTTCATAAGAAAGTCTCTGTCCGCATCTTTTTCTTTAGCCAACTTGTTCTTTCAACCACGCAAAATAGGAGCCCGATCGCGCTAAATTAAATTTACGTTATAGTATTTCGCCAAAACCAAACCACGACCGCGAGGGCTATTTTTGGTGTGTAAACTTGGTGAGTCGATTGAAAATAGTTCAACTCACCTATTATGTCGAATGAAAATCATTCGAAATCAATCAACTCACCGTATTCTCAAAAATAGCCCTCGCGGTCGTGGTTTGGTTTTGGTAAAAAGTGTTGTGTAGTTTGCGCGATCGGTCTCTAAAATTGGATTTAAATGAACGCAGATATGTTTGTCTATTGATTGGTTGAGTTTAACTTCCTTAAAACACGGTAAAAATTTAGCTGATGTTTATTATGTCATATTGAGTGAGTACTTGGTACATTTTGTGGTAGTTCACTAACATCTTCTTCATCTTAACGTGTATTCCTAGTTGCGTCGTCAGCTTACGCTTCGGAGCTCAGGGTATTCGCAGTGGTACTTCACTAACATATTAAGTTTTAATAAGAAATGTTTATGAGTCAATTTCAAATACAGTTGACATTCCTAACCGAATTTTTTTTAAACAAAACCATCGTTTTTACTTTGGCCGTTGCTTTTAATTAGAATAAGAAACGTACAACTTTACAATTATACGTTTGCGTCTGTACACATTTCAAAAACAGAGTTATATAGATAGTTACTAGATACTCTATTTTATGAAGGACAAAAGAGACAAATTCCCTCGCCTGACCAAACATTGCACATGTTATTATCCTTATTATCCCTATTTGTCACAAGTTCACAACCCAACTGTTTTTCCCTCACGACGGACAGAGATGAATACATATAAATTACCGCATGTGCGCGGTAGGTACTTATTACTTGGAAGTAAATTCATTGGTTTTTTCAAGCTTTATTTTTTTAAATAAAGCTTGTAACGTTCCACATCCCAAACATTCGGAACATTTTACTTAGTGTTCGGTTTCGATGGTCTTTGTTGAATATACACCATTATCATCATCATTGCGTATAGCATTGATCCTGCATGGATCAAATCTCTATGTCTATGCTTTTTAACTAGCTTTCCGCGGCGGGTGTGAGTTGGTTAAGTTCACACCGATAAACACCGCAACATCCGATTTATGTAAATTGTCCTTGAGGTATAAGCCGTGGAGTATCCGGCTTAAGAATAGATCGCCTCCTTTTGTAAGAAGATACTAAAGGTATAAGTCCTTACTGGATATACTGGATGAACAATATGACCGCTGAGCCTTTTGCATTGCTGCAATGCACACATGTATAAGATGCTTTCTTCATGTTTGTACTGTTTTTTTTTGTGTGTTAGGGTTCCTTTCTTTTTACATGTGTTATGGTGGCAACAAATAAACAGTTTATCTATCTATATATATGACGTTTATCTGTGTGGTAGCAGATTCCACCAACAAATAAAGGTTCACAAAAATGTACAAAGTGAATTAAGCTTAAAAATAAGATATCGCGCTTTAGTAAACCCTGAGCTAAATATTTCTAATTTACGTTTTATATACGGTAGTGTAGAATCTTATTGAATTACATTGGGATCATCAGACCATTAATTCTTCTGTCAGCGCAGATTAAGTGAACCGAAGAGAATATATCTTGGAAGGTTAAAAAATAAACTCTATGCGTATTTTAATAAAGTTGACCTGAAGATTTACAGGGATCGCGAGAGCAAATAGCAAAGATGTTAATCCACTTTAAACTTTTTTGCAATAATCACTAAGTTTATTCCTCTTTGATCTGGTAAAATTTTTATTATATTTTATGAATATATATTTTTTTATATATAAGCTATATTGCAATAAATACCATTAAACTTTTAAAAATTATTAATAGTCGCTGAATAATTTTCCTTTATTCTCAGAAGTTCAATTCAAATGCTGAAACCTGAAAATTATTTGACTTGTTTCGAAAGTCTAAAAATACTAAAACATTATCACGTAAATGAAACGTGCAAAAAAAAATATTTTACTTATGGAAGTATGTCTGTTGTTGAAATCCTGACTGGGCTTGGAGATGGAAAAATATATTCTGATATAATTACAAATAACCTTTCTTCTTTTTTGCGAGTCAATGGTTAACTTAAATGTTAAAATTCGGCCACCTCTATAGCTTTTGCGGTAACATCAAAACCTTTAGAATATGATCATGATGAATGTTTTTTTGCCCAGTAAGTTTTTTCTTTTATAAATAAACTTACCGAATTAGAATTCTGCCAGACGAGAGGCACATCTTCATCAATGTCGTTATTGTTGCCGCTCCATGTCGTCACAGGGGGTACGGGGTGGGTACCCAGGGGGTTTACTTCTGAGGACGTATCGGACTCTTGAGGGGGGGTTTCCGTGCCGTAGAATATCAGCTCCCATTGTGTCAGAGGACCAGCTTCTAAATAAAAGGTATTGCGTTAAAACACAATTTTAAAATGAAAGAATGTATAGAAATAAAAATTTCGACAAAAATATTTTTTCTGGAATAGGTTGATAAATAGTGAAACATGTTTTGGAAAATGACACGCACATTTTCAGAGCAACTGTTCATATTCGAGTGAATTGATATCATTAGGAAATTTTCATGGCTGAAATTTCTGGTTATCTAACAAATATATGAAAACGTTAACACCTGTAAAATATAAATGCATTTAGTAACATATTATGAAATAATAGTTTCACAATATACAATTACCCAGAAAAAAATATAGTTCTATATTTCATTGCATTTCAATTATCAAAGTTTCCATGTATAGTAAGTATGTACTACCTAATAAAAACTATTAAATTATGATACAACAGTCTAACTGGTATTTATCATAGTTTCTCGAAAACACATAGCGTAACAATCAGTTTAAAAGGCATAATGTGCACAAAATTATATCAGTGGCAGCACTACAAAGCAATAAACGAAATTAAAAATGTAAAATTCACGCAAACGAAATTAGCGTCCTGCCTATGTGTTAATTGCTCAGCTGAAACGAGGATTCCAAACGAACACTTCTATTAAATAAACTTCCACTACGGAATAAATTTTAAACAATGCAAACACACCATGCAAAGAGCGTCGGACGCCGGAACAAAGGTAATTGACGTGCAGGCTCAAACTAGGGACCAAATAAAACACTAACACAGAACGATTCGACGGATACAATACATCAATACATGCGGAATACCGTTCGCTCGCAGGGGCGCAGGATATATGCGCTGGATTTTCGGATATTGCTCGAAGAGATTCGACATCTTCCTCCCTCTGGCGTCAGACAAGGGATCAGTTAAGTCTCCTCGTAAATTGAGGCTCAGATCTGGCGTTGACGACGTCGTTGTTCTAGTCGTACTTTCGATCGGCGAGCGCGTCGCGGGCCGGCCCTGTTTCGGCTTCGGATTTCTGTTCGGATTTTTTGAATTCTTATTCTTCTTCCGCTTAACTAGTCCGACAGTGTACGTCGGGACTATTGACACTGCTTTCCCTTTATTGTTTTTTCGGCCAGACTGCACCATTACAGGCCGCGTCGCGTTGCCTTTATTTCTGGATACGGGATTTCGGAACGGGATTGGGTCGTTTTTAGCAGCCGGCGTGCTAGTTCCGTACAATGTTAACGACCAGTCTTGCAACGTTGCCCGACCTATGGTATTGAAATTCAGTTTACATACTTACAAAAAGCCTCTTATAGAAAATTGACAGAGTTTTTCGATCACCTAAATTGATTTACATATTTTTGGAGTTACCAACAAAAACTATCAAAGTTTTGTACGTAGTTTGTTGTTTCCATCACATGTTTAAAAGCGCTTTGTTTTGGTCTAAGGTTTTGGCATACAAATCGTAACAAAGATTAATGATCGCTACGGCACTAAACGTTGTTTTAATAGGCCCTTTAAAACGTCACTTGAGTGAATAATTGCGTTTTTAGTGGAGCCCTAAAATTCATAGGCAAAATGATTAACGTAATTAAATTACATTATTACTGGTCTCATGCAAATTCGAGGCTTAAGATATGAAACAAAGTTTGATTGATCGTTTCTATAAAATAAATTTATTTCGAACTCTTAGTGAGCATAAAAATGTAAACGTTTTTGTCTTCTAGTAGCTTGCTCAAAAATTATGAAAGTATTCGTTAGTTTAATGTAGGTCAAATATGTTGAATCAACAATATTTGAAGTAACAATATTAAGTATCCTTCAAATAGTAATTGTATCAATTTCGAGAAGCTGAAATAGAATTAAGTGAGGTTTGAACAGTAAACAATGTTAATAATTTTACGTCTTAACTAAACATTCCTGAAAGTAGGTTTACATATAAAATGCCTTTTCAGCCGCAACCGATTTAGGTAACTATTATCTCTGCGATAAATGTTTGTAATTTAAAAGTAAGTACATTTAAAAAAATATATTCATATATTTAATATGAATAAATACAATTCATTTAAAGTGGTAAGAAAATTTATGTGGTATGTTTATTTATTTATTTAAACTTTTTTGTACATAATACAGTTGTATAGCACAATAGGTATTTTATAGTGAAGTGAAATTAAAATTTACCTTTTACAGCTTTATTTAATTAGATCATAATATAATCGCATGCCCGAATTTTAAAGTCGTTCATACAGCTACAATAAAACGATTAGAATCTCAATTTGACCTGACGTTGTCACCTAGGATAAGTAAGTACTTAAAAGACATATCAAAGTGCTCAGTAAATGCCCAGTGCCCACTCATTATATTTTTACTTGCTTCACCTGATAACATAAAACGCTTTCTCGCAGAAAGTCCCTTTGGTAAAAAGTTCCTTTTGTGAAATATCACATTCGTAAAATGTTATTTTTATAAAATGTCACTTAAAATATCCTTTTTGTACAACAACCATTTCGAAAAATGTCACGAAAGTAAAATGCCCCTTGCACCCATCCATCTACAAAATTTTTTAAAAATATTCAAAATACCTTGGTATCTCCCCTCGTTGGACACTTCCAGTTGCCAGACGCCCAACGGCGACTCTCCCCACATGTGTACTGACATGAATGGCCACGAGTTGAAGCCTGCCCGGGACGAGTCGTGTGCCCTGGTCATAAAATTCACTGTTAAATTATAGTCATTAAGAATAAGCAACGACATAGAAATTGGGATTTAACGTCACAAAACATATACAAATATATCTACAACAAATTTAAGACATGCGTAATGCAACCATAAAGCTACGTTTATCTGTAGTCTAAAGTTAAACAGGATATAGACATGAAACTTAAATTAAACTTTGTTTAATTAAATTTAGACTGTGTTTAGGTAAACATGTGTTGAAGTAATGTCTGACTTTGTGTTTTGAGTAAGACAAAAATTTATAATTTTTGTGATCGTCTTTCAAGCCCATAAATGTTGATGTCAAAAAAACATTGAAATTATACTTTTTGGAAGATCCTTTAAGGATAGTTAAAATTGAAAAGCCCTAATATGACGTGATGTCAAAGTTGCCAGCTGTCAGAATCAGTGCGATTGGATAATCCTATGCCAAATATCAAGACTATAAGCTTAACATTCATCAAATAGCTCACATACATTTTGATTGGTTGAAGGTGAACCAGCAGAAATACATAGCATTTAGAATATCCCAAAATTGGAATCAAATTGTGTCATTTATGTACGGCATCCGCTCATGATGTACCCAATAATTGTAATTATACTAATTAACTTATAAACTGAACCGACTGAAATCTAATTAACGTAGAAATGCACGAGGGACTCGTGTGGCTTAGCGGAAAATTGGCGTGTAGATTACTGGTTTCTGATTGGCGGGATCTTGAACAAATATCGATTAGATGTTGAGAAAAGAAACAAAAAAATGTTTACACAAGTTTATTGCAAATTGTCCACTATTGGCGCGGCTTTTATGCTGTGCAGGTAAGTTGTGTGTGAAAATGTTAATTTTAATACCCGACAGCTTCCGGTGGAAATGGAACCAACCAACCCCAGGTTGAAGGCAAACGCCTTAAACACTGGACCACGGAGGCATACTTTGTTTAGTTGTTTCCAGTTTGGTTAGAACTTTGCAGGCCTGAACCTGATTGTCTGCAAATAAAGATGATTCCGTGCTTCGGAAGGCACGTAGAGACGTTGGTCCCGGCTGTCATTTGGTAGTCGTTAAAGGAACCACGTCAGAGGCCGAGAGGCGAATCCGAACAACTCTGACACCTACAACTGTACATGGTCGATAGACAATGTAACCTACACGAAATGATGATGATGATGACCCGACAGCCGTGTTCAAGCGTATCTATGTCTATTTATCTATGTACCTTTGTAGAGTAAACAGATGGACGATTTTGAATTTTTGAGATGTCCTGTGTGATGAATTTATATTTATCTTGAATATAAGAGTGTTAGTGGTTTCAATAATAAGGAATTACTTCCTACTTACTCAAAACTATTCAGTGTATTCATGATTTTTAATGTTATTTTTTTGCTTAGGCACTACCTGTGTGGTACTACTTTTCTATAACTTAGTTACCTTTTCAAAAGAGAAACAAAATAGAAATATATGTTCCTATTTCCTAAGAACATAACTATTTCGTACAATAATAATCTCATTGTCGCAATTTCTCTGAAACAATCTCGAGCGTTTTGCGCCCCTGTGGCAACGTGACTCGTCACTTGCATGGTTCCTAGTATTAATTCACCACTAACTCAACTACAGCTGCACATTTCTGTAATGTCTCTTATTGTGTTTATAAACTTTACGTGGGCAGATTTACCTACCATGTTACATGCAAAAGACTGCATAGACGGCCAGTACAAATACGAAACGAAAATACGTTATATTATTTCATAATTTAAGTAGGTCGCGTAAGAGCGTCTTTTTGAATGAATTACACCTAGAATCTGTGAATAATTAACGCAAGTACTTATAGAGCTAGAATAAATTAATATGAATTAGACTAGATTCAAGCCTACTAGAACTAAAAGTATTGTAATGTTGGTGCTGGCTGGCTAATTAAGCGTGGTTCTGAGGCCGCCTTCTCTTTAAGTTAAGAGCATGACACGCTTTATGCATCGGTAAATCTTGATAGTAAATTGCAAAATCATTCATATTTGCTCTTACCTGGGTGTATACAACGGACTATATTGGTGGAAAATATCTTAAGTGGACAGCGTGACAGGCTTTGTACACCTGATACTAAATCGCATAATAATTTCTAGATCTCTTACCTAGGTGCAATACACGTTACGTTAGTTCTAGGTGGATAAGAAAGCGTGTTTATCAAGTCACCTATACTTGAAGAGCGTGACAAGATATATGCATACTGTTAGTAAATCACATAATATTTCGGGTGTACCCTTATATTGTAGACAGCAGTTTTAAAGAATTTCGTAAGGTAGAAAATGTTTCAAATATTAATCAGTTATTATGTCTTGCCATTGACCACCACCGACAATGCCTTGTCGGTGGCGGAGTTTTGGTCCTTCGAACTTTGATAACAGCCAGAGTCGACTCGCTAAGAAGAAGAATAATCAGTTCATATATTTTATTTCTAATATTTTTATTTAAACTACTATTTACTTGAATGAAACATATTTTACATAAACACAAATAAATATTTTTTCATGATTATTATTTTTTATTATTAAACCTATCAAAGAGTAATTATTATTTTAACGAACATTGTTTGTTCGGTCTATTCTTCGACAGCATTTTTATTTAATGAAAATGTAAATATAGACTTTTATGAATTCAGAAAGAAACGGCCAAGTATCAAAGGACGACTTTATGACAGAAAGTAGATTAGGTTATGGTTATGCAGTGACTATAACAGTGAGCGGGCGAACGAAGCGAGCGATCGACAGACCTTGTTACAGAAATGACTGTCATAAGACGACATTATGACAGAAAGTAGGTTAGGTTATGGTTATACAATGACCATAACAGTGAGTGAGCGAGCGAGCGACAGACCTTGTGACAGAAACGACTGAATGCCAAAAGACGACTTTATGACAGAAAGTAGGTTAAGTTATGGTTATAATTATATATATTAACAAAGCTAAACCCGAGTTATGGTTATACAGTGGCCATAACAGTGAGCGAGCGAGCAAAATGTTATTTAAATGTTTTTTGGAAAAAAAACTATAATTAGTATTATTAGGTCCTTACATATCAAATTGGCGTTTTGTCGTGCTGGCCACTTTAATCGCAAAAAATTTTTCCTCTTTGGTTAGAAATTCCAAATTCAAATTTATACAGCTATTTCCACATGTATTTATGTTTCGCAAACCGTTATTCATTTGTTTTTTCTCTTCTGTTTTTTTTCTGTTTGCGGCGGTCAGTTTACAAAATGGAAAACTTTAAATATCGCGTTATTTACGAGTACGAGTTCCACCGTGGCACCAGTGCTGCGGAAACGGCTCGAAGGGTTAATGATGTGTATGGCGGTCCTGTCGCAAAAGAAAACACAGTGCGTTTTTAGTTCCAACGTTTTCGTTCTGGAAATTTCGACCTGCAGAACAAGCCCCATGGACGGCCGGAGACCCAAGTTGACAATGAAGAATTGAAGGCTATTTTGGAAGCGAATCCATCGCAAACCACGTCCGAATTAGCTGCAGGCGGTGTTAGTGATAAAACCGTTTTAATCCACTTGAAGCAAATTGGGAAGATTAAAAAGCTTAAAAGGTGGGTTCCTCACGAATTGAGTGAAACAAACTGGCAAACGCGCGTCGACTGCTTACATTACTTGACCGGCACAATAATGAAGGGTTTCTTAATCGAATACCTGTGATGAAAAGTGGATTCTCTACGATAATCGGAAGCGTTCATCACAATGGCTGGACCCTGGCAAGCCAGCCAAATCCTGACCCAAGCGAAAATTGACCCAAGAAAAAATTACTTGTAAGCGTTTGGTGGACTAGTGCCGGTGTCGTTCATTACAGTTTTCTCAAATCTGGCCAGACGATTACGGCAGACGTCTATTGTCAGCAATTGCAAACCATGATGGATAAGCTAGCTGCTAAACAACCGAGGCTGGTCAATCGCTCTACGCCACTGCTGCTTCACGACAACACTAGACCACACATTGCACAACAGACGGCTACCAAATTAGAAGAGCTTCAATTGGAATGTCTAAGACACCCACCGTACTCCCCGGACCTAAGTCCAACAGATTACCATTTTTTTCGAAATTTGGACAATTTCTTGCAAGGTAAAAAATTTAACTCTAAGTGATCAATTAAAAATCAATATTAAAAAAATATAATAAATGTATATTCATTGTCTTGTATATTCTATGAAATAATATAAACATTTTATTTATCATGAAATTATTTAAAAATGTTGTCTACACAATAAAGCACAACCAATATTTCGTATTTCTATTGGACTTACCTAGGTGCAAGCAACGTGACATTAGTGCCAGCTGGTGAAGTGAGCGTGATTCGCAAGTCGCCGCGTCTTTGAGCGGAGAGCGTGACACGCGCCTGCACATGTTCGAGGTAATTCACGCCCGGGCACGACGCCACGTCTAGCTGTAGGATTGAGAAAATTTCAGCACGCTGCATACTTATTTGCAAATGGGTTTTGCTAGATCACGTACATTAAAAGCTGTCAACTGTTAAATTTTACAGTCCTAATGTGAATAGCAAATGCGAAACTTAAAATAATATAAATGTAACACGGTGAAATCACGCTGATTAAGTTCTAGCCGCAAAGTAAGTTCGAGGTTTGTGTTTTAGGATATGATAAATGTGACCTTGATGTGAACTTGATATTAATTTTACATATCCAAAAAAGGAATGTTCCATTACCGAATTTTAATTTTTTAATAAACCGTCCCCGCAATTCCAGAGCCTATCAGTCTATTAGTGTTTTTAAACTCCTAATGCGAAAGAGATATCCAAAGCAATCCTACATTATTTATGAACATAATCAAATTATAAGATGATGGACATTTCCTGCCTATTATCTAAAAATGTCATCTTTAAGGACCGTTCACACTGACGCGAATCCCGCTGGCCTGGCGGGACGTCCACAGAAATAAGAATTTTAGAAGTGTCATTAGCGGGCCAGTTAACTTCGCGCGTCTATAAACTATGCGCGTCGCGCGGGATTCGCGTCTGTTTGAACAGTCCTTTACTGTGAATAAATATGCCTTTAGATTATCTTTGATTATTTCGCTTATACCAGCTCCAATTTTCATTACAGGAAAATCTCTTAGAATTCCCGACAAATACTTACAAAATATTTTTATCATTGCAGATAACGGCCGATATTAAAAGCTTTATTAAAGATTTCAGCGCTCAACAATTTTCCCTTGCGGCTTTCATCTTGTTTGAAACAAGTCTACCGTATTCCTTAAGACATTTTTCTCGTATTTGATCTGCCGAGATATTAAAAAGAAACAAGATAAGCGATAAGTTCAATCTACTTCAACCGATAAAATATCTATGTGGAAGCGTGCAATATTATTATAAGTGTTAGTTCTATCTTTATCCTGATTTTAAGATAATAGCGAAAGCATTATATAGTTAATGCTTTGTATGCGAGTGTTCTAAGTCAAGAATATAAGAGTGACGTGATTTTGAGCCCGGGTTTATTTTACCCTATCAATTGTACCAGTAATTTCAGCGGCAGCTTGAATATAATAAAAAGAATTGAAGAAATTAATTTCTTTTTTATAATGCTAGCTTCCTTACCCGGAATTCGGGCCATGTTCGGAATAATTCGTAGGTATTGTGCTCCGCGGTTTCACCCGCCCGTGATGAATATGTTATTAACCTCCGATAAGCCAAATATTATAAACCATGAATAGTCGTCGTCGTTTCAGCCGCAGTCAGTCCACTGCTGGACATGGACCTCCCCATTAATTGAGGGTTGTTGCCGTACTCGCCACGCTTGGCAGGCGGGTTGGCGAGAGCAGTTTCAGCGGCTTATCGTACTTCCAACGCTGCTGCCCATCGGAAGTATTCTTAAGCTAAGGAAGGGTGGGAAGTGTTTGAGTTTGGAAAACGGATGAAGGACTAGGATGCTACTGATTCGAATGGACATGGGTTGACTCAGTAGCAGCTCGGGTAAGTCGGGCTCGCGTACCCGTGTGCTATGTATCCAAGCCATCGGACAGATGCTTGGAAATAACACGTCCCCTGACTTGATAACATACGACACAATAACAACTATGAATAGTACTAGTACTAAATCCAAAAAGATTTGTGTTTCCAGAGTTAAAGGCGTTTAAAAGCTTTACTTATTAGAACAGTTGACGCATAAACATACCCCTTATTCATTAAAAATAACGAACGTTCGATAAGTTCAAGTTAACTTAAATATGTGTCGTCTCGTTATTCCACGTCAAATAAGACAGAAAGGGACTAAACATATTTTAGTTAATGTAGGTCTAACGAACGTTCGTAAATTTTTATGAAGAAGAGGGATAGACGACAAACCTGTAAAGAAATAGTTGATCTGGAAGGCACATTTCTCTGAATCCTGGGCGCAGCAAGTTCACATCTTCTTTGCGGAGGCACCCGTCTCCAGGTCTTTGCTAGCCGGACCATGCCTGTAGCATCCAGGAGACCATATCCGAAAGAATGGGAGACGTTGCGACCGACGCCGTTAACTTTCCACTCGCCGCCCAAGCTAAGGCGCTCGGGTCTTGCAGTCCGAACCACTGGGAAAATAAGACATTTTTATTAGATTTTTTTCTAAAAACTTGCGGCTTGTGGTTTGAGAAGGACATTAGCTCTAGATTGTACCTAGTTCAAAGGATATCCGCCTTTCGGCCTCTGACATGTGAACATTTATCTAAAAAAATAACTAGTAATGGTATGCATTATCTGGAAATAGTTACCCGTCGATAACATAATTATATTGCCTTTGACTGGACAGTAATGACTTCACCTACCCATCTGACACCTACTCGTACTGTACACCCTTGTACATGGTCAATAGACAATGTAACCTACACGAAATGATGATGATAATGATGACCTACCCATCTCTGTGTGGCTGGTAGGATGCTCTTGAAATATGGTCGTTTACGTATATAGTAACTTCTGGCACGTATAAATAGAATAAAACAGCATAGAATATTTTTCGCCCACCTTATTTTTTTCAAAGTATACTAATTAAATACACTGTCGTTATTATTCTACCCACATTTGAGTTTCAGAACTCGTTACGTCACAGCACCGTACAGCACAGTACCTTGTATTTTCCAATTTCATGCAAGGCTTTTCTGACAACCCATTCCACCTCCCACGTAGCTACATAACGTTTTAATAAGAAAATATCATGCAAAATGTATCATTGACGGCGAGGTCTCCCAATGAGTTCGCAAAGACTATTTTTACAGTAAAAACATTTCTGAAATACACAGTACTTTAAGTGTAATGTATTCATTTACTTACTAAATTGCCTGAAGGCTGACTAAGTAATTGAGCGAGAAAAAAAATTAAAATATGCGCTGGAGAGACGACGACGGCGGAAAAATTTAAACAAACAATTTTGGTAGAGAATTTTGATCATAAGTTTAGTAAATGAAAGAAATCCATACTTCCATATTACCCATACTAATATTATATTATAAGTGAAAAGTCTACCTGTCTGTCTATCTATCTATTACGCTTGCACGGCCAATACGCTGAACGGATTTTGATGAGATTTTGTATGAATATAGTTGAAGACCCGAAGTCGGGTGCAGGCTGAGCTGAGGGAAACAGCTAGCATCGAATATACAAACACATAACTAAATGATAGAACAATTCACATCTATGCTAGACGTTAAGCTTAGTATTAGCCCGCTAATAGAATCAAACGACTAGGTTAGATTGAAATGCTGCATAATAGAGACATGCCTGATGTGATATTGCCAAAATGGCGACCGGCTTGCACCAGAGTGTAAATTGATATCTGCAATATACACCACAGTACTTACATAACATACAGATGATTTGATGTTTTGAAGAATTCAATTCATGCTAAATGAACAGGACCACAAATTGAACTCCCTTTTAAGCAAATTCTAAAACTAGGGTCTTGAGATACTAACTCAATTTCACATGTTCTAACATACACTCAGCATCAAAGAGAAAAAGGCAATTTTACTTCATGGCCAAGAATAATTGTTCCCCACTTCACCGCTCGGTCTTCATCGAAAAATCATTTTTAATCCAGGCCTCAAAGTTATGGAATGCTCTCCCTGAGACAATCAGGAAAGCCCCTAGCCGTTCTGCCTTCAAGCGAGCAGTTCATAAATTGTTTCTGCAGCAAGTCGCGGAGTCATAGTCATCCAATTTATATCCTATGTATATATATTGTATGTATATATTTTATATACTTATTTTATGCATTAATGTATAATATGTAATCCTATGTATTATTACTTTTCTTTTGTAAGTAGATTTTAACATATTTTATCTTTCTTGTGTGTTCGTGATTTCGTCTTTATCGCCAACTTTTCTTTCTCTGTTTGGTCCCATGGTTGACTGGTAGAGAATGCCACTTGGCATTAAGTCCACCATTTGTACAAATTTTTGTAATGTGCATTATAGCTTAAATAAATGAATAAATTGTTCTTGGTCATGAAGTAAAATTGCCTGTTTTAATTTAAACAGGCCATTTTCCTACATGATAAAGGCCATTTTCCACAATTCCCTTTCTAGAAATCGATCCGAATACAAAACCTTTAGCTAGATTATCAAGTTGCCGTGTTAACCATTTGTCAAGTCAATCAACTTACAATAAGCTGTTTGAACATAAAACTCGGTACGCGAAATCGGTATGAGAAACGACACAAGTTATATTAACAACCCAAAGCACAAAAATTGTAAAATACAAAGAAATAGAGTAAAAAAATAAAAAGCAAGAAAAACGTAGCAATAATCTGATGTTAAACTACATTTATTTAATTTCGACGAGGTCTCAAGGTACCTCTCGACCAACCTTATATTTGACAGTTCGATACTCACCTCCAATGAGAAATCTCCTTAAGTCAAGGAAGCTACAGTCGACTAATCATACCAATGAGTTAGAGTAAGGTTGAGTGGAGTTTGAGCAAACATTTGACAATATGGGGGTAAGACTTCATCCTTCATCTTTTTAATTCCCACCCAGTACACTAACCATTACTTCTGCGTGTTGTTTTGTATAATTATGAAGTATTATATTTATATAATCACTGAAAGGTTTCGCCTACAGAGACTACTTACTCCTAACCGGTAATTTGGCGCAATTTTACTTTTGTGATTGGTGCAATAATCTATATGTAGCTATGTACAAACTTACCAATATGTTGCATATCCCTCCAAGTAAGGTCCCTGTTGGCTTGCAACGCCAAAGCGCAGATGCCGGCAGCAAGCGGTGCTGATGCTGAGGTGCCAGTGTGACCAGCCGTGCACGAATGGTGAAGATCTGTTGTTATGACCTGTCAAATTAAATCGGGCTTTATTTTCACCATACATAAGAATCACATCCGAGTAAAATCTGACGCTACACACAAAAATATGACTTTGTCGCCTAAACAATTATTTTTCTGAACAATTTTCTTTTTGCCTCAAGTCCTAAATAATTTAGATAGACATAACGGCTGCACTATAATTTTCACTAATGTCAGGTCAGGTGATTCGCCACATTTAGATCTTCTATAGTGCAAGGCGAAACTATTTAGGTTACGGCGAGTAGACGTAATTAATAAACCTCTAAACAAAATGTGCGATATAGTGATATTTCCTCGAGGAAAATAACTGATTTTCAAATTTTTAGGGAGGAAAGAAAGAAAAGGAAATTTCGTCTTAAATCAGTTATATAAAAATCCTTGGAGCTAATTTTCAGCACTCGGACGAAATTACTGCGCAAAATAACAAACTCCATTCCCCTTGATTAAAATCCTCAGCCGACAACATGATAAGGGTTGAATTGTAGTTGTGTTACAAATAAGGAAATCTATTTCTGACTTTGTTACCACGGCACCTTCTTATTTTCATAGGACTGGTCCTATGAATTCTGTGAGACCCAAAAGTTCGTAACTTTGATTGTTACGACCCTCCCGGCAAATAAGGGCGGCAAAAATCGTACAGCCCATTAAACTTGAAGTGTGATTATGTAATGTTCCGTGTAAATAGTTTCTGCTTTAGATAATAAACAAAGTTGTACTGGCATTTCAATGAAACATACTAATATAATAAAGTGTTAGTTCATTCATTAATTCATACTCCACTTTGAGGTATTTGACTATTTGAATCGTTTAATTAAAGCCTATGTTTGAATGAAGCACCTTCGGGTGATCTTATCGTTAGAAAGTCAGACGCAACTTGGTGATAAATGTTCACTATTTCAGCTCGCCACCGTACGTAGTATTTCTGCTCTATGTACCCTGCTCATTGTCACTTCAGTGAACTAATCCGTAGAACTACGACAGGGACTCGTTTTCTTCTGTCTAATTACTTTTGATAAAACTTCGCAAAGCATCACCGAGCGGCCATTCTCTATCTCTATAGCAAGACATGTTTAACAGGACATGAATTTTCATGTATTAATTTTCACGAACGACCATACCTTCAGCATTTATGAGTAGGACTTACCTGCTTTTCATTAATAGTGCCACTACTGTACGTCGCTGCTAAGGTTGAACTGCACATTTCGGAGTACCAGGGCACCTCCCCCCTTTCAGTAGCCGAAGATATCGATAGCGTCCATATCGAATTGGTGTATCCATCACAGTTGCAGTTGTCATGCTCCCGACCTCCGTTCCCTGAGGCCCAGACGAATATAGAGCCTTTGCCGTTGCGACCCTAGGATAAAAATTGATTGTTAGCATTATATTGACAGATTATAAAGAATAATTTTTAACAGATGATTATCTGCTTTAATAGATAGATAAATGAGTCTCTATTCTAGACTATGGATACATGAGAAAATTAATCGATAAATTTTTATTCTCGAATTCTCAGCGTGTTCGATTCTAATTATCGGTAGCTATTTACGAATAGTTCTGTGACTACATACTATTTATATAAAACTAGCTGTTTCCCGCAGTTCCGACTGCGTTAAAAATAGCCTATGTTTGACCCCGGGTATTCGTCTATATTCATACCAAATTTCATAAAAATCCGTTTAGCGGTTTGCTCGTGAAAGGATAACAGACGCAGACAGATTATGCATTTTTTTTTTTTACATTTCCATTTGTTTCTACTATTACCATCAACTACGTTTTAGCTGAAATTAAATTGAGATTAAATTTGTATTAGCATAATACCAATAGGTATTGAGCATATCAAAAATGCATCATAATTGAGTAGCAATTGAACATCAGTTGCATTGTCTTTTAAAGTTTATTAGCGGAATTGACCCCCAGGTCGTTGAATTGATCATTTCATGATGTGGTCGATCATATCATGAAATGCGACCATTTCATTATATGGCCAAAACAGAATCCGCCAGATCATTGAGCTTCAAACATTTCATGATATTATCATCTGATGCACGACTACATTATGATCTGGCCAAAAACCAAGTGATCATTTCGTAAAATTGTTTAATTTTAACAAGTAGAGGCGCTGATGTTGCTACTAATATGATAATTCATGGCAGCGGGCTATCAGCTGTTAAGAAATCGAAAAATATTATTGCGAAAATAAAAGTAATAGGATAAATTGATTATCGTAAGGCCCTAAGTAATATATACTATACTTTAAACAAAACTTTCAGAATTTAAGAGACTCTTTTTATGTTTTGAGTACTATAATAACTATTGAAATTATCTGGCCAAACGTGGACGATCATATCATTAATCGCTGACGTTTTAATAATATGCTCGATTCTGTTAGTATATAATAGTCGCATTTCATGATGTGATCAACCATATCATAAAATGATCAATTAAGTGTACGATTTGGCCACGACAGATACATTTTTCTCTTAGTGACTTCTAAGAACGGCCCCAAAAAAAGATCATTCATTCCTTACGACGCGTAATACCTTTCACCCTTAGGTTGGCTAGAAGAGATTGCATTAGCAATAAGTGCGCCTTTGTTTATATTGTTTTAATCAGATTCAATTATGTATTTATCATGTTTGTAAATGGTGCAATAAAGTGTTAATTCATTCTTTCAATTCTTAACGTGACTCAATTAGAAAAACTAACAACAAATTAAAACAATGTGTAAAATGCAAAGTGAACTTTATCGCTGTAACAATTTCTTTAAGTGTCCATTTTTATTCTCGACACATAAAAGAGGTCTTTCTATTTAGGTGTTAAAGGATAATAGTGCTAAACGTCCCAACTTGAAGTAGCCATGTAGGCACAAACTGGTCCCAAGCGCGCCATTAATTAGCTAAGCCCCGGACAGTTGGGAACTAAATTACCCACATGACTGCACAGTTTGTCATGATATGCACAACGACACAGGGACAGTTGTCCTTCTGACAAACAGGTAATTCATTATGACGTTGACAATGTTCAATCGCAAAAGAAGCTTCAATCATTCATATCAATGTTAATGTTATGTTTAAGTCCGCCTCTTGTTGTATTCTATTTTGTTGTAACAATGTTTTTTCTGTACAATAAAGTTTTTACATACATACATACATAAATGTTTTACATAATCAATCGACCCTATTATACACTAGTGTCAAGAGTTTTTAAAATCACCTCTCGGCCTCCACAAGATGGCCGCCAGGGTTTTTATATATCAGATCTCATATATTCAGATATCAGTTTAAGCACTACTGGTTATATTTTACTAAGTAATAAATTAAAATAACCTTCAAGTAAAGGACTAGTGAACTGTTTCTGTCGTCTTTTATCAATAACTAGCAGCCCATTTCGTCTTCGTCCTCGATAAATAGGCTATTCAACACTGAAATAATTTTTCAATTCGGACCAGTGGTTCCTGAAATTACCGCGTTCAAACAAACAAACTCTTCAGCTTTATAATATTAGTATAGATTCATTAACACAGGCTACTTTTTGACGCAGGCGGAGCCGCGGGAAACAACTATACAAACAACTACAAAAAAGGCTATAAAAGTGAGAATCACGCCACACACATTTTAATTACGAATAATGTAAACATTGCGTAAGCGTCGTTTCATGGAAAACATATAACAATTTACGGTCAAAGCAACCATATTTACTACGGTTTATATTGACATAAGCAAGCAGTAGTGAGGTGAAAAGACTAGAGCCTAAAAATTCACAATTAAGTAAATACATGTCCAATGCTAGGCTCATTTCAGAATTTCAATAATTGTAAACAATACTTTTAAAATTGGCGAAATTAATGCTAAAAGCGTTCTATCCCAGTCAACCATTAGGAAAAACTAATTTTATGCGACGAGAATTATCTATCTGTAACAATTTTCTATTTGTCTATTTATAAGAAAAGATAGTGAACAATCCACGGTCAAATGTTTTAGAGAGTAGATGTACTCTTTATTGTATCAGTAACAAAAACACGTTAATACAAATTCAATACAAAGGTGGACTTATCCTTCTTTGACATACTTAGGCAACCACAAAGAAGGGATTTTTAGAAATTCGCTTGAATTTGTTTGAAGAACTAAAAGACTTGAATCTAAGGAGTAGTACGATAATTCTCTAAAACTAGCTAGCGTTAAGTCAAACTAAAAAGAATATCAAATGAGTTAGTAAAACGACTGTATAATGCTTTTGCGTTAAGTTTGTTGTGATTCCTTTGTACTAATTTATGTACAATATCTTTATCCTGTTCTTATTGTGTACATAAATAAATAAGTTTGCAATTTGTACAATGAATGTAAAATAAAAATAAATAAATGAAACAACACTTGTCTCTTTTTTCAATTGTATCCACAAATTCAATTTTTTGTTGACTCTTGTATGTACATTGTAGTTGATTCGTTCTCAGCACTAGCAAGAATAATGTTATAACCGACATTAACGAGACCTGTCTAAACATAGTTAAGCAGCAAACAGGTTTAGCTGAAAAGGGAACATTATGCAAATTTAACGTCTGTCGAGCTCTTGACCATGTAGTGTCGGAAATAGAGAGAAAATAATTGCATCATTACAGAAATTACTGAAGCCGACTGTAAAGAGCCGCCGCTCGCGCCCTTCAGTAACTTAGTTATAAAATCACACCAGTAACAAACAAAATACATCTTACTGACATACAAATAAGGGCCAATATCCGTCACAGTTAAGAAAAGTGACAAATTAAAGTTGCGAATTTAACACAGCTGCTGTGGATGTATATAAAGTACTTTTAAAGAGAAAATATGCTCTTGTACATTCATAAATGGCATTCATACCCGTTTGTTTGGTAAATTAAAAAAGAATATCTTTATGCTGGCAGGTTTTTGTTCGAATTTCTCTTTTTATTCCAGAGGGAAGTGAAAGTGATACTTGCCGAATGAGAGCGCTTATACATATTTATCTTAATATCCGGGGAATGAAATGTTTTAAACATTCATCTGGTTTATGCGAGCGGAAAATTATGGTAAAGGGAGAGAAAGCTCTAACGCAAATAAATTTGAAAGGGTAAATGTTATGAAACGTTGTTTTCAATGACAATTCAATTTGTTACATTTCTTTTGCATTCATAAAATTGTACAAACAAAGATATCTGAGAAAAGAACATTTAATCGCATGGGTAAGAAAAAATTGGCTTTGTGCATTGAGTTTTATGACAAATTTGAGACATCTAAAAACTTCTGTATTTGTTCCAGGTACAATGGAACACTCGGGTCTTTAATCAAAGATAAAATAGAAAACTTAGATAAATCTAAAGTCTATTCTTCAAAGCAAGACTACCTGTGAAATTTCTACATAAGAACCGAATCTTCTAATGATGTAACTCAGGTTTGATGAAAATTATCTACATTTTTGAAAACATTTCAAGTACCTAAGAAGATTAAATTGTAACATTTTTCCTCATTTTTTACACTGGACTTAATACCCCTAGAGTACTATGCCCCAAGATTAAGGAGCAGTTTAATTGAGACCCTAGTACGGTGGGGCCACTAAAACAGCATTTGGTACTGTTCATCTGAATTATTTTGGATTAAATAAAATTGTGTAGCAGTTTATGATTGAAAGGGCTACAGCCAAATACTGGCCATTTGTAAATAGAGAGAAGTAATTCGTTTAATGACGTTCCTTTTTAAAACATTTTTATGACATTAAAACTTCCCGCTCATTCCTATTGCTGAAAATTATATAATTTGTTGATTTATAAAAATTAACCACTAAACAGTGTATTATTGGAAAATAAGCAAAAGTTAGTTTTAGTAGCTATGACTCCATGTCAATCTATTTCAGTGTTAAATCATGTATAAGAAATGTGCAATTGAGTTTTTGTACACTTTTTATTCGCTCCGGAGGTAAACGTCAAAGTCATAAAATGTCAAGCCTCGACATTCGTCCAGAAAAAACGTCTACAGATAACTTACCAACGTTTATGATTGTTAAAATACACTTACATCTAATCAACAACGAATATTTATAATTTATAAATTGAAATAAAATCCCAGTACCGCAATTGTATCTATAACACATATTATTTTTTGATTCATAAATTTATTTGTCAAAAATCGCAATCATCCTGCGCGGATCATACATCCACATAAAGATTTCTCAGCCAGCATACTTGTTGGTGCAATAAGTAAAATCACAACATTAATTTCAATAAGATTTATTGGACATTAATTAATATCAATAACATGAAATAAAGAGACACTTTGTACGAAGTTGATGATGAATATCAAAAATGTCATAAATATGTGTTCCCTTGTCTTTCGTGGCCAAAATATATTTGCAACGACATAATTTAGAACAATACAATTATGAAACTTGTTAAGTTATGCCATTTTTAATTCGGCCTGAAAGCTGCCCTGTTGTGTAATTGTGCCCGAGGCTTGAAAAAGTTATTCTCTGCCAAGGAATAAATTAAAAACTAAATTTTGGTAACAATTCCTACAGCTCCCCAGTGTCTCAACAAATTGAATTATCTTGAATTCAAAGAAAGTAAATCTAGATTAAAATCTTAATGACAGTAGCGATCTGCCCCGGAATTTACCAAACAAAAGGAAGGGTTATGTATAATCAGTGATAAGTACTAAAAATCTTTTTATATGTGAGTGAGAAGTGCGAAAATATCAGAATACAGGTTGTATTTATATATATGTTGTGCTTAAATCAAAATAATATTCCCAGAATAGACTCATAACATCCATAATACTCTCATTATAAGTGCGAAAATCTGTCTGTTTGCCCGTTCGCTTTCACGGCCAAACCGCTGAACGGACTTTGATGAAATTTGGTATGAATATAGTTTTTTTTTATCTATTTTATTTAGAAGCTTTTGTCTAATGACATGTCAGCTCCATCGATACAAACATGAATAACTTTAACGACTAAGACACGTAGAATAATTAAAAGAACTTGTGTATTTTACTGGCGGTACGCCACTAAACCACACAAGTCCCGGGCAGCGTTAGATGTAGGGTTGCTCAGGATACTCTGGACATACCCCACGTCCAAGCCATTTACATTATATTTACTTTTAAATAAATTTCTTTGAATTTTTGAAGTTATCAGTTACCACAATGACACTACCAACTGTTAAAAATACTAACCTTAGTAACTCCTTCAATGAAAGCCCTAGTGGCTAACTCTCCAGGTCCGTCGACCGTTTTCCCATCATCATCAGGGCCCCAGGAGGCGCTGTAGATATCCACGTGTTGAGGGTTCAGACTGAGTGACCGTGCTTCCACGGCATCTGTTACGTCACCATCCAGCATCCGTACACCTGAGAACAAAACAAATTGTATAATTAATTAGTTTTTTTTTTTTGAGATTCAAGCATAGGACTTTTAACACACGGACAAACGTATTTCTTAAAAAGAGTCTTTGCATTTGATAGCCCAATTCTAAAAAAGGACACATCTAAACGGGTGAAGTTGAGGAGCATAACTAGTAGTAATAATATAAATGTGAGAAATAAATTTTGACTTTCAATTTAACGACCTGTAAAGTTGGTATCTTTAGTTTCAAATTCACTTAAACTATAACTTTTCTGGAAGGAATGACTTCAAAAACTTTAATATTGCTTTAAAATTTGCAAAGAACTCTTTGTGGTTTGAATAATAACATTAAAATAAGACAAATTATAGTGATTCAGAGAGCGGAATATCATCTTTATATACAATTAGGATAATACCAATTAACCGATTAAGAAGCAGCGAAGATTTTCCCGTTTTTCTGAAATTTCAGATTAAAAGAGTTCCTCTATGTATTTATCTCGGTTTTATTCTGCCCGTTTACTAAATTTCAAGCGTATATTTCTGAACTAGACCACTATTTTATAAATTTTAATCAACAATTTAATACCACTGGAATATCTTGAAATAATTCCCAGAGAAATTTGCAGAAATGGCGCCAAAATTCACACGTCGTGTTGCGGTCGACTGGCCGCTCAGTGTAATTTGCCACAGCTGTATAATTTCGGACTGCATGTCTTTGAATAATTGTCCATGTCGAATCAGAGACTGAATTCCTCGACAGCAGTTTCACTTATCAACAGTGACAAGAACATTCTCAAATAGTGAGTAATTAAACAACAAAACATGTAACGTTTGTCAAATCTACTTTGGACAGAAAAGAAAAGAAAAATAGCATAATGGGCATTTGTTAATTTTACCCATAGAGGTACTTCTCTTAATATGAGTGTGCCAATATCATTGGTCCTTCCCTCTTAGGGCAGCTAGTCATTCATATCTTATGTCATATCTCAACGATAGTAAGGTGATCGTGGCCACTTATTGGTCTGGAGGCTTACTATGGTCTCTTAATTCCATGCAAATGCGAGTGAGTGAGAGAGATAACACACGGTATGTAGAGCGACATCTCGCTTACTCGAGTAGCCATTTTGACTCGAAAAGAAGAAAAAGCAGTTGGTTTAAAAACATACAGATTCAATATTAGCAGAAAGTACACGTATGACAGTAAGCAGTTGGATAAATGTTTTCTGCTCCTGTGTTCTTATAAAAACAAATGGCACAAACCGGCGTAAAACTTAAACAGTAGGTCATATTAGCCAAGCTGAACACACTCAGAGGAGCTACTGTAATAACTTCATGCCCGGAAGGTATTTCCATATCCTCGGAAATGTAGATGAAATTTTGTCTTATTAAAACAAATACGGCACGCTGGATATTTTTTTCTAAGTAGGTACAGTCACTAACAGCGTTAGCTTACCGTATATAAATAGTTAAGTGTTTAAGTATGAAACTATATTGTATAGTCTACAGTTTATATATTATACAACCCTTATATATTGATATATGAGGATATTTTAGGGGTTCGCATATAAATTGTAAAACTGGCGAGCCTGTTTGTCCATTCGTCTGTATATGAATGTGTATCTCATGAACCGTAAGATAGACACTTCAATAAAAATGTTGCCAACATCAACAAATAATAAACACGAACAATTACAAACAAATAAACTACTCCGTGGACTTTTGGCGGGACGCTGTGAAAAGCAGTATCGTCGCTGTATTTTATTCTCCAAATTTTGCGTTTTTTTTTTAGTGCTGTGCTTAATAATGGTGGATTATTTATTATTCGCAAAGTGTTCAAGAACATGCGTGAGTGTTGGGAAGTGATATAGTGTTCGACTTATATGATTTCATTGCTTGTTGCCAAAAGTTCCTGGAAATCACTAAGTGCAGTTTTTCTACCACTTCAATTAGCCTGACTCTTCTGACTCGACTTGATTATGACTTAACTACTGACTTGACTTTATACTTATTTGATAAAAAAAAAACTACTCCGTACAAATAACAACAACAGAAATATATTGGACTTTTGGCGGGAAGTTGTGAAGAGCAGTATCAGCGCTGTATTTTATTTTCCATAATTTGTATTTTTTGAGTGTTTGTGCATAATAATGGTGGATTATTATTCGCAAAGTGTTCAAGAACAAGCGTGAGTGTTGGGAAATGATACAGTCTTCGATTTATGTGATTTCCTTGGTTGTTACCAAAAGCTCCTGGAAATCGCTAAGTGCAGTTTTTCTACCCTGACTCTTCTGACTCGACTTGACTTCACTTAAATATTGACGTGACTTTAGACACTATTTATAATTTAAATATTGACTAAACAACTTATTTTAAAACATTTACTTGTTACTGGCGAAATACGAAAGTAAGAGCTATATTTAAAAAAAAGACATATATCATCTTTGATAATTTCAACTGTCTAACTATCACGGTTCAGGAGATACAGCCTGGTGGTAATTTTAGTTAGGATCCCTTAAAAAATCCATACTTAATATTATAAGTGAGAAAGTCTGACTGTCTGTTACGCTTTCACGGCCAAACCGCTGAACGGATTTTGATGAAATTTGGTATAAATATAGTTGAAGACCCGATGTCAAACATAGTAGTAGTAATAGGATTAATGCGATGGCGACCTATTAAACAATAAACTATTTTCTATGTAAGAAAATGAGAGCCCAATCTGAGTTTCCACCAATAGTGTAAATTAAATGGATTTTACACTGCACAAAAAATATGCAACTCATAAAATTTTTTAACATTTCGCCTATGATAGAGCATTTTTGTTAACACAATAAAATGTTATTTATTATTAAAACATACTTCACGCGAACTTTCATAGTTCATTTAACTTTTATTTTTCAGTAAAAATATTTTGAATATGCTAGTAATAGAATGTCGTGTATATTTGGTCAAGTGTGAATCGGCCTTTTGGGTTTCTGTCTAGAAAGTCCAACAATAATTAATGCAAACACAATATCGGATTGATAGTTATCTACTGCTACTAGCGTCTAAAATTTAAATCAGAAAGGCGAAAATTTGATATTAAATATTTTTAAATTAAATTTGAATAAGGAACAGAGTGAAGATAATAAAAACGGTTTGTTTTAAAATACATACTACGTAATTTAATCGTAATTTTTAAGGTTCCGTAAGGGACTCCTCACACTGATTAGCGCGGAATCGGCTATAGCCGGTCAGAAAAACACTTAAGTCAATGGAAAGGAATAAGGTCGTCGCTAATGCCATTCGCATCGACTCGGCGCGGACGACGCGATTACGGCCGGCGGCGAAACGAACAGTTTGCCGGTTATCTGATCGCATCCGTATGCCGCTGTAAGTAGCCGAACACCCACGTCGATGTTTGTAGGATTTCGTCTCCGGCGGCAGCAGATCGGCGTCGAAGACGGCCATAATGGCTAGTTTACACACGATTCAGCGCGGCGATCCAGTGCTTTTACGGACACACACATACAAACAATTATTTAAATGTGCGAGTATATTGTTTGCGTGTGTGCGGTGAATTTCATGTCCGTGAAAGCACTGGATCGCCGCGCTGAATCGTGTGTAAACCATTTATTGTTGATATGATCCGCTCGCACGATTTCATCCGACGGCAGCCGAACACTGGAGCGCAGGCAATCTCAGTTTGTAACTTTGTAGGTAAGCTCGTTGCAGTTGTCATTGTTTATAGTTTTTTTAGACATAAATAATAATGTGGATATTCTGACAGCTAATTACTCGCGGCGTCCCTCCGGATATGAACAGCCGTTGCAATGGCCGTTCGGACGAGTTTAAGGTCATTCGAAAGAGCCGACGCTCGTTCAGAGGAGGTGTCAGCCGTACGCAAGTGATTAGCCTCCGCAACGACCATCCGGAGGTGTCTGCGACTGGTTGCCTGTGATCAGCCTGTGATCAGATTCGCATTTCGCTTCGATTTCACGCTGATCAATGTGGGGAGTCCCTTACTCAAAAGGTAAAAAGGAACCCCTATAAAACTATAGTTATATAGTTTAGGTTAGTTTTGGATCACTCGGTTTTTTTTAGATTTCAATCGTGCAGATACTGAACCCTAAAAACTGAAAGCTAAAATTTTTGGAAACGCCAGAAAAATAGTATTTCCATTTTAGGTTCAAATAAAAATAAATAAACCCTTTATAAAACAATAAAAACGACAAGGCGTCTAAAAATATCTAGATGTTTTACAGGTATAGCATTACATATAATAATAGTAACAAATTGGAACACAAAAAAGCTGTCCCAGTAACTGAAACAAATAAAACTGACCAAATTGACGTGGCTAACAAGACGATGTATTCGTAGAAAAAGATTTACTTTACTATGAAATTTATTATCTGTATCATAAAACCACGTTCTCTTTGGGGCCATAAAAAAACTGGCGGAAAAGTTTACAGACTCACAAAAACATTCCGCCTCATGGGAAAGTGTTGGAGCGAAAAAAAAAAGATAAGTTGCTCCGTGAGGCGTATGCGATGGACAATGTTGAAAATATAAAATTCAAAAACCCGGCTTTTAAGATTTTTTTTTTAGTTTTTTACGCTCGAAAATTAATAAGTCAAACGTTGAAAATTAAAAATTCTTGATCGACGAAAAAGTTCAGGTGATGTGAAAAAATAGTACTTATGTAGACTGGACTAGGCTACCTGACCGTATTTATACTTGGGCATAATATTTGCATACGAAACAATATGTACACTACAAAGTAACAGATTCTAAAAACAACAACAGAATTGGTTGTTAATTAAGGCAGCAATTGGATTTTAAAGTTTTTTAAAAAGAAAAGTGCGAGCGTGGCGGGAACGTCATGCTATCTCTTTTGTACACACGAAACCAAGTGGCAGTGACGTCACTGCACACACAGTGCATCCTTTACTTGTTTTTGACAGTTTCCCCTTCCACCGAATTTCAAAGGCTTTTGAAAACTTATTTATATAAAAACAAATTTAAAAAAATCTTTCTGTTTTGAGTTTCTGATAGTGAAATGTTTCATATGAATGACAAAAATAAATTGAGTAGAATACCCTATTACAAGCGTTGAGCAATTATTTCGGTTGGCTATGGACAGTGAACAATTTGCGATGATAATGTCCTATTGGATGAAGAGGTACTGAAACTAGACCCTACAGAGACATATGGGTTAGACAGTTAATAAAGTGTTTTAATGAAATATTATCTCAATTTTAATGGACCTGTTTATCCGCGCCGTCGATGTGGATGTAGTCTTACTATGAGATTTTCTAGAAGCGAAAACAGAGGTTAGTAAACGTGTTTGAAAAATTCTAATTGACCCTTACCAGACCTAAGTTTGATGGCGCGACCCCACATGGTCTATTTGCCAATTTATGTGTGGTTGCATGTTTTGCCAAAATAGATACAAATAGGTACGTAATACGTGATATTTTGGCAAAGCATGACTCAAAACACAAATAGACCAAGTGTGGTCGCGCCATCAACCTTATTAGTAATATATTTCATTCATATCGTGTCTAGAAACTGTTACACGTTTGCATTTGTTGTTGCATATTAAATAAAAACATTAAGTTACCTCCAACGCTGGCCCCAAACGCGACACCAACAGCACACAGCGAGTTGTTAGCGGTGGCAGCAACCTCCCCTGCACACCTGGTCCCGTGGCGGTTGGAGTCTATCATGTCGTATCGAGGCTGTGGGTCTGTGTCGTGGGCGTTCACGTCGTAAGACGCCATTGGATCCTGGTGAAAAAAGTTGGAATTAGATTGATATTTAGAATGTTACTAATTTATTTAAAGTCGGTAAGGGTCGGCCTCGGAGCCATATCGGAACATGCTGCGACAAATCGCAGATATATTACATAAATGGTCAAGTACGTGTCAAGCGATGCGCAATGTAGGGTTCCGTAGTAGTTCCAATGATAAAGAATTTAAACTTAAAGCAAACCTATATTCGTCCTTCAGCTAGGTAACAAGAAGCTCGAGAACCGAGCGCGGCGCGCGTTTCCGAAGTACGAGTAGCTAATACGTGTGTCAAAGTACGTTAAGGCGAGACGCGACTCCCTAGTCTCCCTAGGTCCCTACTAGAGCCCTATTTTTGAAATGTATGACATTCGTTGATGAACAAAAATCATTCGATATCGAACAAAAATTATTTGACTCGCCGATTTTGCGTGAGTCACACATTGGGATATCAGAAAATAGATATAGAGACCTAGGGAAACTAGGGAATCGCGTCTCGTCGTAGGCGACTTGCAGGTCGCCTCTTATACATTTAGGCACCTACCTGATAAACCTTCACATAAATTCTAAATCAATGTGTGAAAAATATTATATATTCATATTGCGAATTCTATCCGGCGAGGTAAGAGATTTCAATAAGGGCAGTTCACCGCCGTAATGGGATGATCGAGCGAAGTCTTGAAACCTACTATAAAATTTTCTTTTCATGTTAAAACAAATCTAAAACGAAATCACTGCACGTTTCAAAAATAGTGCCATGTTGATATCTGAAATGTAAAATGTCAATATCATATGTCAAACTTACCTCTTGCTTACGCGAGATACTTATTTCAATGGATTGGAATAATATAAGCCTTACTATGGTGATAATTTTTTGAAATTCATTATATTATATTATTCATACATACATATATTGACCAGTGGCAAAACCTCCTTAGAACACGTTTCCTACCGGCTTCCCTTGGCGGATACTAATAAAAACTACCATTCTACGTAGTCTAATTATCGAAAGTGACATAATTACATTGCGCGCTTTGTAAAATATTATTAATATCCCTGTTACAAAATACGCAATGTATTTGAATCGCGCAACACACACATACAAGATTTTATAATCGTTGGACCGCGGGGTAGTACGCCGCTTGGTAACTCGCTAACAAAATTGGGAATTGAAATATTACAATGTATGTAATTAACGCACACATACGCATTATGTCCACATGCAACACTCGTCCATATAAAGTCGATTATAAGCCGAACTTAGATAGCTTACAATGTGTTAAGATTTAGTTTCGCTCATCCTCACACTCAACCTTCTTAAAATATTCAACTTAATCTAAATATCTCGTAAACAAAACCGTAAATAGAAAAACACTTTGAGAGTACTCATAATGTTTTTTTTAGATTTTGGGTATAATTCGTCATGTCTGAAAGTTGTTTCGATTCGTCATGCGAACTATTATCACTTATTGTTGTTCCAGTTCGTCATTTGTTAATATGGTTTTATTTCTTCAAGCCATGTAAAGGTTCTGATTGAACATGCCCACGAAAAGTTCTTATTTACCAAACCTATTGGCAATTTCAAGTTGTCATAAGTTAATATGTTGCGATTCGTCAAGTCTATTTTTACTATTCTATTTTAAACAGAAAAAAAAATATTTGAAACCCTACTTTACATGTAGGGGAGGTATTCTAAATAAAAACATTTTTTATAATTTTATTTTACAGTTCCTTCCGCATGAGTAATATGCATAGGCATACCAAATTTTAGCTCTATAGATTAGTCTCCGAGAAAAACGTAGGACAGACAGACGGACAGATATGACGAAACTATAAGGGTTTCTTGTGTTTACTATGGAACCCTAAAAAAGGAGATGTCTATTAATAATTCTGTGGAGATGTTACGAGTACCTGTAATCGACGAGCGTGTATGACGAGAGTGATGAGCATATAGAGGAAACGAGGGAAGTCTGGGAAACGGGAAACAGGCGTGCGTGATGATATTAAATTATGTACTAATTTATTATATATATTATAATTATATTTTTTACTCTTCGGGGGTCTTACAGCAAAATAGTACCAAGTAACATTAATCTTTTAGATATAACAATGCTAATGACAAGACTCCAACTCCAACAATTAATTTCACTAATAGTATTTTAGCTCTACTTAAGCATTAGTCTCGAAATAGTTTAAGAGTTTGAACTTTGGACTGAAGGTGGACAACTTTATAGTCTGGAAACTAAATTTGACATAGGCCTGTTTGGATTTTAGTTTATGGTCTTTTTTTTTAATTTATTTATGTCACAATCAAGTCAACACAGTCGGTGAAGAGATCAATTTGGGGTTGTATGGTTAAAATAATGCCGGCTTGCATTTATTCGCCATTTGTATGATTCGAAAAAAAAAATTAATTAAAAATTTTACCAAAAATAATAAACCTTTAGAAGTGTGTTCCGAAAATTGTAAACGAAAATTCAGGTTTTACACAATACCGGGAAATCATCTTACTCGTGTATCTTACCGGGAAGTATTAAATAAAATAAACTTTGGAGTAAATTAAGCAACGAGTACCTAACAAAAGATATAACTTTGGAAATTAAAGTAAAGTTTACGTATCCTAGTAAGAGCTGGTTTTTTCGTTTAATCGGATTAGCATAAAAAAATGTCTGCTGTTGTAACGAATAGTATACATATTAACAGTGGTAGGAGACTGTTACAATATGTAAATACCAAAAACCTTTATATATATATACTTTCCCCAAGATACATGGGTCGAAATATGGAGTAAATTTTTGGACCTCCCATACAAAATGTCTCATCACGTGACCTGACTTACTATGGGAAGTTCAAATTTGTTTTTCATGTTTCGAGCTATATATAAAAAATATATTATATTTTATTTATATTATCTTATTATTATTTTTTTATCATTAAAAAACATAGCACGAAATACAACTAATCTACGTCCGAAGTGATATAAATTCTTTTGCGATATTTTCTTTGAATCCCTTACTGAGAAGCTTAATTCTTATTACAGCTCTAATTTAATTATGTAAAATCATTGGATACCGAGAACTCAGTCTGAAGATGAAAGAATCGCCTATAATCGAGTCAAGTTTCCTCTTAATTCGATTGAACCCAACATATTTGGATCTGTAGCGGGCAACTAATGAAGATTCCAACTCAAATTTCTTTGAGTATTTTTTACATTTTTTCAGTTGTGTATAATAAAACAAGTCGTTTAAAGTCGTGTTTGATAAGAGAAGCATTTTTTCTGAAAAAACCGTTGGAGAGAGAGTAAGTACATGAAGCCTAAATTAATATGTGTAACTAAATATCGTGTGCATAATTTCTATGGATGGGAGAATAAAATATTTCTTTAATGAAATATCACAAATTACATTCAACAAAAAAAAAATCTCGGAGAACATATATTCTATATACATCCATATGTACTTCCATACTATCTATAACAATCCATACTCTCATACTCATCTGTACTTCCACACTAATATCCATATCCATACAAAAAATTAAAATTGCGAAAGTCTGTCTGTCTATCTTTCAGTCTGTTCAGCTATGCTTTCAAAGCGAAACAGCTGAACGTTGAAGACCCGGAGTCAAATAGACTACTTTGATGCAGGCGGAGCTGCGGGAAACAGCTAGTAAGATATAAGCTTACAGCGAATGAGTTTCTCACAAGACAAGCGAATTGTCACAATATGCGGTATCCCTCACACAGAGCTTGCGACCCAATTACCTATTTTTCCAAACACAGTGAAATTAAAGGCGGGAAGAGATGAATCGCGTAATTTGAAACCCGCTTTTGTTCTACGTGCTTTTAGGCGTTCAAACACTTGGCCCAGTTCGGGCGTTAACGGTATTTCAGCGATAATGCGTGATGCGTATTCCGCAAATGTAGGGCCATTACCGGGATCTGTTTCAATTTCAGGCAGGCTGCATCTTCTTACTGTAAGATTTGTTTCGATTTGATTGTTGATTGTTCAATTCAAAATAAAGTGAAGTGTTGTGAATGTGACACGAAGTAAGTTTAATGAAATTAAATAATCAGGTTTCTACCTTTAAATTAAAAAGGAAGAGTTACATTTTGCCTTCATATTAGATTCATAAAGAGAATTACTTCAGAATTTAAAATCAAAACAAATAATTTAAAGTAAGACAAAGTAAGTTGACATCGACGTATCAACTCATCTACGAATAATATAAATACGAAACTATCTCAAAATACATTTACCCTTATTAGTATTCAGATTAATGTTAAAATCACAAGTCCCGACAGCAGTTTGTTATGAGAATAAAATCGATAAACAGCTCAGTCTAATGAAGACATGACTACAAGACTACGAATAGTTATTAACGCTAAGCTCCTTAGTACTAGTCTGTTTGCATAGCCACATGTGCTGGTCTATTTTTGTAATCGAGATATAGCTAAAGCTGGTATTTTATGTTAATACCTTGATGTAAGATTTAATTTCGGTATTTTCATTGCCTTCTTCTTTCATTACAGAACCATCATTCTTTCTCAATAAGTGTTTTTACCAACACCACGCAAACTTAAAATTATAAACAAATGTACTTACGTAATTAGCAACTAAGTCAGGATGATCAGTCTCCAAGCCATCATCTAGAATGGTGACCACAACGCCTCGTCCTGTAATGCCTTCCCGCCATGCTGGGATCACGTTCATGTCCAAACCGCCTCCACGATTCTGTTGAAAAATTAGGTTTTTAATAAAACTAATTATGAGCATAAAATGTTCCTGAAGAATTGGACTTATGTAACCAAAATAGTCATGGCAAGTAGCTTTTTTCAACCGATTCGCTGTCACAAAAATTGTAACAGTAGATATTTAATTTTTAACCAGATACTGATATCGAAGCAAGGTCAACATACTTTTTAGACCCTAGTGTAAGATAAGATTTTTTTTTTTCTATTATTGTCGTGGTAATAACATCAAAGCATTGCTCAAAAACAGAGGCGAAACTCTCACATGCATTTTCCAGTTGTAAACTCGGCTAGTTGATTCAGAGCCAAGTTTTGTTTTGCTCTTTAAACTATTTTCTACCCTAATCTGTACCTTTTAATCCTATAGTACTCTCACGAAACAAACTAAAAATAAAAGCTAGTTATGATAAAGGTACTTACGTTTTGAATTCACAAAAAATCGTTCAAAATGCAAATCTCTTGCATATTTTACTTGATTTCGACCTCGAAAACTTCATAAAGGTTAACTTTCATAAGAAAACTTCGCGTTGTTCATAAAGTATTGACGAGTTGAAGCCAAAAATTTGCGTTTCGCTTAGAATTCGGAAATTTTTATGTTAATTTCCCCTCTTGCTATCGGAAAGTGGAAATATGCTGAATTTTTTATTGGAATTGATATTGCTAGGTTGTTAAAAGTTTGTTTTTAGGAAACTTGTTAAACTCAAGTTTAATGCGTAACGAGGTGGTATAATTAGGAAAACATTTTCAAGGATTAGTATTTACATCATTTTAGCGAAAATGGTGTTTTTGAAAGAAAAAAGTTTAAAGGCAGTAATATTACTATTTATTATAGAGAAAGATCCTAGCCTAAGCAACCAGTCAGAATGAGAAAAAGAAAGAGAGAGATAAAGGGGAAAGACTCTGCCAGGCAGCCAGAAATACATACACTCTTCTGTACCATTAGCAAACATGTACACAAAATATGCTGATACAAATTCAATCAATGTGAACAAATCGCTACTGGCTTCTTCCAGCAAAGTAAGGTCAAACACAGGTCACTCAATATTCATGAGCGTCAGTCATCGTACACACATCTAACACACACTTATGCTTGACTAGAAATTAATAATATTGTTACAAATCGCGGGCCCACAGTTAACAACCACTGGAAAAGATTGAGCAGCCCTGCCCGCGAAAACTTCTCGTACAATCGCTGCGTGTTTCCATACGGGAATAATTGCGCGTACGATCTAGTACATTGTTTGTCTCGCTATGGCATATTGCTGTCTCACTCTCAAGTGTTCAAGAAATTGACTGAACGAGATCGAGAGTATGGCTATCTCTCTCTTACTCTTCTGGAGTATTTGAGATCTTTCTGGAAACTTATAGAACGCAATTCCCGGGCTATATAAACAACGGAAAGTGCCACAGGAGGCCGTCATGACATACGCTAGCGTGATATTCTTTCACGCTAGTCCATCACTGCTGAATAAATTCCAACTCATTCAGAACAGATTCGCACGCAGAGCCACGGGTTCACCCCCGGGCCTGTGCGCGCGAGACCTACACAAGGATCTTGAGCTTCCATCCATATTGAGATATCTTAAAGAAACGTTTCAACGTTACTTTGGAAATCCTCCACACACCCAAACCCGTCAGTTGTGCAGGCTGCAAACTACAGCCCAGCAAGAAATGCCCCCTTGCGGCACAGACGCCCGAGGAATGTTCTCTCTGACCCTGACGAACTCATCACGGTGGCAAATAGCTCCCTAGAGAATCCCGATCTCCCGATCTCCGGCCTCCCCGGAGATCGGGTTATTCATTAGGCTCACACAACCGCACCCGGCTGGTGCGACATAGTAGGAACAGTAGCTCGTTTACCAGGTACCAAAATGTACCAGGGCGCTTCACGCCACCGATAGGCTCTTAGTAGGCCCTTCAGGCACAATAGTGTCGGCCCTTATAGCATTGAGCGTTTGCTACCGCTCGCGAGTTTGCATTGCTCGCATTGGTCAAAGGCAAAAAACCCTTGGCCGAGGTTCGTCCCAACTGGGAGCCCCTCGCGCTTTTGCCGAAGAGGCCGAGTGGCTAAAATCCCTCGCCTAAAACTGACCCGCCATAATTTCCAAAGCTCTTGTAGCTGGAAATGTTAGTCCGATTAAAAAAAAACCACAGAAGGCCAGTTCAAGTAGAGTTCGAGTTCGGAAGTGAAACCAGTGAGAAGAACAAGTTAAACCTACGACTTCGACGATTCATCAGGACAGTGATAAGCAAGTGATTCGGACATTGTAAGTGATCAGTAAAGTTAAGTGACGTCAGCGACCATCCTTGTGGGAATAAAGGTTTTTTCGTGTCACCAGCTGTTTTTCTCCAAATTGCGAACCCCCAGCTCGTAACAATATCTCATCTTTCAAGCAATTTCTCCGTTACACTATTACACTATAGAGCACAGGGTTTCCTGCTTCAACCTAATCGTATATATTAATGGATTCGAATATGTAAAATAAAATGTATATTTTTTCGTTATTATACTGAAGTGTACGTACAAACATTGAAATCGACCAGTTCTGATGATTCTGGAATTGTTTTGTACAAAGCCATTTGCACGAAAGCCTCTGCGGCTGATATTTCATTTCATTTCACTACGGTTGCCGATATTTTTACATTTCCAATTTTTTTGTTCAAAATGTCTGACATAACAATTTACATACTATATGTGTAAGCTTCGATAGTCAAAAGCTGGTTGAAATATGTATTGAAATTGTATACTGACTGATAGGTTTAACTTTTCAGTTGTGATGGTAAGTAGTAGTGTAGTGGTGATTAAAAAAGCTTGTATTGGAAATGTTTGCCGTTGCTACCAGTCGAAAATATTCAATGAAATGTTTTCTTTTGTCTGATAGTTATCTTTTAAGACATCCACGGAAATAAATTATAACAAACAGGGTTTACGCAGTAATATAAATATGTAGGAGGCGTGTCATATGCATTGAGAAAGGAACGTGTACGGTTTAGGTGCTCTTTGAACATATCAGATGCGAAAAGCACATGACATCACAGAGTAGGGATGACCTTAAATCGCTTGCAGGGCCAATATCGGTACTCCTGCAAGCCTACACATATTACGATCTAGGTCATCTAAACTGTTTAACCTTAGATTGTGCAGGATCAGACAAATCAGTAGCTGCTCTTAGTGACCGCTTCTTCTTGACAAATTAAAATGGCTAGGGTATCGTGCATTGATTTCCTACAACCATAAAATTGACTGGAAGAAATTGTTTCAGCAATAAGACCGCCTTTGAGCCTCATTTTTAACATATACTAAAGTTTTTAACATATTTTACACATAAAATACTTAAAGAACAAAAATAGAGGTACTCACCAGATACCACATATGAGGCCACTTAGGATCGTTCAGTTGAAACTTGGTGTCGACAAGGCGCGGCCGCCCTTTCGCTCGGAGCAGTTGGTATTCCCGCTTGGAGCCAGCGTCTCGCTTTGTGGCTGTGGAGGCTGAAGGCACGTCTGATGTTTTAGTTTCAACTGTAAGAAAAGTACGCAATTGTATCACAAAAAGCAAAGTGAAACCACGAACATACAATATATAAATTAACATTGTAACTAGACAGTTACGGAGACCGGTGGTCCAGTTTTAGACTCTGAGACCATTTCCACGGCATGCTTTGTTAAATTGTTTCTAGTTTGGCTAGGACTATGGAGGCTTAAATCACCTGATTGTCTGATTATAATGGTGATTCTGTGTTTCGGAAGGCACGTGAAGCCGTTGGTCCCGGATGCTTAATGGTGGTCGTTAAAGGAACTACGTCAGAGGCTGAAAGGCAGGGTGTATACGGTCGATTGACCATGAAGCCCACTCTATATAAAGGAATTGTAACAGTCACTAATAATACAGTCTGATGGCTGCTACGAGTACCGTCGAGGTCGTGAATGTGGCAGAACATTTCTCGGGAAGAAATTAATTTATTTCGTTGGAAGGACATCGACACGCAAATAAAAAGAACAGTGACTAATCTTTAACAAATCTTACATTTAAACGAACCTGTAGAAGAGGTGTCCTGTAAAGGAACGAAATCTCTTTTCTTCCTAGATAATATCCTCTGCTGTTTTGCCCAGTAGACGCGCTGGTCAGCCTCCAGCCGGCCGTGATGGTCGTGCGCAGGCGCAAGGGACCGCTTGGCGACGGAGTTATGATGGAAATGGTAGTGGTTATCAAATATCTGAAACAAACAAATGGTGGATATTAATCACCTGATTGGAATCAATGATTGCTCTCCCCTTCAGGTCGCTAAGAAAGGATTTAGCGAAACTCTCAGACGAGAGAAGTCTGATACTGACCCATTGGTCAACCAGTTGAGCTACTCTTAATCTGGTGTATGTACCAAGGGGTACATACACCAGATTAAGAGTAGATTAAGAATAGCTAGCTAGAGGGGTACGTGATAACGCTTCAAGTAGGTGTGATTAAGAGTCAAGTCGTGAACTTTTAGAGGATGAAATTAAAAGTAGTATTAAAATGGTACTTAGAATAATGATATGATTGATAATGATTTTTCATGTTTTCGCGATTGTTACACATCAAATTAAACTATTTACGGTTTTTTATCGCATTATATATATTTTACTGTATTTCTAACTACGCAAAATTTTTGAAGTGATGGTAATACTTTGGGAAAACAGGAGTTACTCCAGGTCAAATTTTCTTGAACCAACCTGTTGCATGCTAGCTTACTTCCATCTTTACCTTTAGTTCCATGACAAAACCATAGCCTATAATTTATTGAAAACTATTTCGATTCACGCAGTATTGGCTAACAGTATCCAAGGTACTTGTCTTCCGTTGAGTTTGAGATTTTATTAAATTGATAACCGGGTCCAAGGCTGGTGGTACCTGCCATCCATCCTGTCTATTGAAATTAGGATGTTTTTAATTTCAATAGCTTCACGTAACATCCTTGGTATCAATCTATTTTCTTCTGCAAGGACTTGAGGATTATCAAAACGCGCATATATATAAAGTTAAACTTAATGATATGATTGATGTTGTCTCATCGAAGATTATCGTAAAAGTTTTTAGGAAGCGTCGAGTAAAATCAACGAATTAACTATTTAATTTACAGTTAAAATTTTAATAATAGACCGATTTTAATTCAAAATGGCGGAGCGTTTTATCCGAAAGTGCCCAACGTGACCGCGCTAAATTAAACTGCGGTTATGATGAGATTTATAATAATGGATATTGAGTTTATATATTTTCGTTTTGATAGTGTGGTGTTTATTTACTTTCAGGAATTAATCTTAAGAAGATAGGTAGACCACGAAAAAGATATAGATTCCAAAGATTTGATAAGGAATTATTTATCAGGAGATATAAATATGTGGAAATAAATAGGGGAGTTATTTTTACTATGTTTCCCAAATGTAAATAAATAAATAAATAAACTATAAAAAAAAACACATTCTTTGTGTATACCACAGGGGTATACAAATGATCCCAGCTTCAACAGTGTCACTATTTCCTGTATGTAATACACAAAAATATTAGATAAGCAACACCCCTAAAAATCTTTAAATCCATCATTAACCGGCCAAATGCCCGAGCTGCTGTTTGTTGGCTTATGTCGGTAGTATCATGGGTAAATAATAGCTTTTAATTTATTACTCATATCAATTCACATACATAAAAACTACATCAACCCATTTTAACTTTCCTATTATATCAGTAGAAACAACATAAAATCCATAAAAGCGATCCATAAATGTTGAAGTTAGTGTCAAAATATGACTGCATAGTGGCTGTATAAAGGAATTTAAGCTACCCAGCAATTTATGCAAGATATAATGTAATATAATCTTTGCGGGGCATAAACTTTTATTTATGACTGCCTTGTCTCTTCGTTGGGTCACAGATAATTTAAGAAAAATAGAGCGAAAAGTGAGATGCTGTCTTATGTTTTCGCGATTGTGAACGAATGATTACATGAAAACGCCGATTTTTGATTTGGCCAGAAAATTGATTTTATTAGTCGCTTTGAGATCTATACTAATATAATAAAGGTAGCGCGAATTTTATGACTTTCTATGTATGTAGAAATTAATCTTCTCCTATTCAAAACATTTCACATTTTAAATTCATTATTAGAGATAGGCATAGTCGACTCGCTAATAAGAAAAATAAGAATATTAAGAGAAGAAATCAGGCAAGAAAGCAAAGCCACTCGTAACAGCTAGTACATATACTCTTACGAAGACACAACAGGTCGCACTTTTACGTTCAGAAGAACGTAAAAGTGACGACAGAAGATGGCTAACTTAAATATATTTGGCCCAATAGGACGCAACACCCACAGCCGAGTCAGAAGCCACAGCCAAATCGTCCTTTATTAACTAACGTTATTTAATAAAAAAAAATTAAAAAAATCGTCCGTTGTCTACACAAATAGTTGTCTATGCCAGAATATAATATCTTTCGTACACTTGGCTGTATAAATCCATTGGATAATTTTATGTGCTTCGGCTCGTGCGCATATTTTAATAATCAAATCCGCTGTGGTTGTGAACATTTTTGGCATAATATAAATATAATCTTACACTAAAATATTCTTTCTTTCATATTTTTTTTTTAGAATAAACATATGAAAAGAGTGTATGTTTTATATACAAACATAACTCCATGACCATAACTTATTTGGATATTGTGTGTAAGAAGAAAAAGACAAACAAAATATGGTAGTTAATAAATTCCAAACAAATATTTATATTTTTTTTTATCTTGTTGATAAAAACTTTCTTAATTACTTCAACAGGTGTCATAAATTATAAGAAATGTTCTGTTAAGGTAAGTAAACTAAAGAGACTGATAATGAAAGAAATACGAAACACACTGACAAAAAAAACATTCTACTTAGAAAAATAGTTTTCTAAGATGTTGAAATTGTCGTAAGATTTTTGAAATATCAAGTATCTTGAGACTCGTGAGCCAACCATTATCTGTAATATGTCTGCAATGCAGAGCCGTACATATGAATAATTTTATTATCCATTTCTTCCTTACGGTGATGTCTTTTACGTCGCATTCAGTACTAAAATAAAGATATTACATTCCGTTACGCATATATTCAGACCAGACATGATTTTCATGTGATATTGCGTTGTTCAGATTTCAAAATAACAACACAAAATGAGTACAGAAACAGGAATCGTGTAATTTCAAAATTTTCAGAATGTGACTAGAAACAAATCCATAAATGGGTTTATTCAATGGATAAGAGTGAATACATAAAACGTACCGCCGCGTTTACAAGGTTTTTTTTTACATATCCTGAAAAGGCGAGAATAAGATTGTTTATTTACTCTTCATTCTCATACTTTGAGTCTATGAAGATGCTAGAGGAAATATGATAAGAGTAATTTCTGTATCCTCGTTATTTTGCAGCCAACAAAATATTTTGTTTCCTTTAATAATTAAACGATGCGAGTTTAGTTATCTTTTGTCTATTTAACGTGGTGTAAGTTTTTTGGCAAATCTGAGACCATTTTTGTTTGGAGTTTATTAAGATTTATCGGTAACTGACAATTTATTTTCTAGCCATCTTGGTTAAATAACAATCTCTTATTGTAGAATTACGCTGCCTACGGCGCCTATAATTAATAATTAAGTCGTTTTATAAGTTTTTAAAACACATTGAATTTTGATGAATACATATATACGGGGAAAAACATTCATGAAATATGGTACTTGAAAAAAAAAATATGTACAATTTGAATTTTGATTAGGAGAAGTACCTATATTAGGAACATGTTAGATAAATACGGTTTTCACTATCGGACTAACTTTGTCTTTAGTTTTCTCTTTTCATCACTTAACATTAATATTCACTAAATATTCTCTTGGCATTATGTCAGTCAAACTAATCTACCTACGACCTATATACATTTCACTGTAAAGTTAGTCTATGACGAATGAATTAAAATGGCGCGCGGAAATTATATTGGTCGTATTTACATTTAAAACAGTGAAATTAGATTACTTACCGATAAAAAGTTATTCCTTTGCACTTTGCCGTGTTCCTTGAATTATTGCTACAATACCTCAACACACACCAATGCATTTTATTAAAGATTTTCACAGTGTTTTTGATTTTTAATTGTCGGAAGCACAAGGCCCGAAACAACTAGCAAGCGACTAAGTGAGTTGGGGCGCCTTCACCGCAGTTGAACGGGACAAGGTAAGTGCGGTGTCTTCTCTAGTATATATCTCGATTCTCGATGCATATATCAAATAAAAGTATGATGGACTTTCTACTCTTCGCAACTTTCAATTTCAACCTATGAAGATACTAAATAAAGTGTGTTTCATATCTTTTCTTTACCTCACTAGCCATTTGAAACTATATTTTTGATGTAACCACATATACGATAAGGACTTTCAAACAAAGACGCAAATTTCATTAAATACATTTAATTTACAATCAGCATTACGGATTACTAAATAAATTCTCAATAGAGACCGACGCACGTTACTGGCGACTGTTCAAAACTCATTGAGACCAAAATTTCTTGCCAACACTTACCTGACTTACTCTTTTTATAAACTAAGTGGAAGGTAGCCATAGAAACTAGGTGTTTCACAGGTTTCAGAGTAATAAATTTTGATTAAAAAGCGGCGTGGGGCCGTTTTTAGGTAGAACATTTTCCGAGAACGTTATCGTTTAAATTTTCGATGAGTCTGAAACTTTTCGGATTCTCGCCTCCATAGTCATAACACTGTTGTTATGTTTATCAATTATTTTTCTTGTACGTAACAGATATGTACTTGAATTTTGTGGCTCATTAAAATCTGTATATTGAGTGATTTGTGAAAAACAGAATAGAAACAAAATAAAAACCGACACAATGAATTATTTCAAAACTAGACTATTTTAGATCATTAATTATTGAATATTATTATCATTTTGCCTTTTGCGCAAGGTTTTTTTTTTCTTGTAATTGCTTGTATTTGACAATGTAGGATACATTGTACATGTTGTGCAATAAAGAGTTTTGTATTGTATTTTATTATACATACAATCAAGTTATGTCCAAATGATAAAGAAAAAGATGAAAACTTTAAACGGCATAGTTAAAATTAGGAACCAACTGTTAAACAGAACACGTAAAGAAATAAAAAAGCTACTACTTTTGAGAAAAACATAAAACTAAAAGTTAAAACGCCAGAATGTGATAGCATTTGAAACTTTCTAAAGAACTTTCTTCCTTAGATAATTTGTTGCTTGATGCGCATCACTTGGTACAAAACATTAATTTAAATAAAATCGGCCAAATGCGAATCGGATTCGTCCCCAATGGTTCTGTACTATTAGTTATATGGAAATAATTATTATAAAAAAAAACAACGATACAAAATGTTGTTGTTCTTCTTTGAAGTAATCAGTAAGCAAGTCTGATTATTCGATTCTTGTTTTTAGATGTTGTGAACAGCCCCTAAAACATTTATATACTTATATCTCTGCACGTAGCTACCAACCCAAGTAGTCACTTATTTACAACGTAAAACTTAGCATTCCGAAATCCTCGCTAATGAATCACAGCATTTTCAAAGGGTTTCGTGCTCAGTGGTCTTTGTTCTAAATAAATGTAAGCAACATTTGCGATGGTTAGCAGGCAGTTTTGTGCCACAGGTCACGCGCGCCCTCTGGCGTAGGGTTTACAAGAATGTGCACTGGCGTGAAAGTAGGAAGGGCCAACGTTATTCCAGATGGAAAATAGCGTGACATTTTTAAACTCGAGGAAAGCTTACATAGAAACGATTTAGTATTTCTCTTACCGATTATTTTTATTATATTATTTTTAGAAGCAAATTGGGTTTGCTATATAAACGTTTGTACAAATATAATTAATTGCTTATCATTTCATGGTATGATGAGTCCCGTATGTTCTTAGTAGTAATATCATAATATTATCAACTACTTGGTAGAAACAGAAATCAATTGTAACAATCTTTTTGAACAATAAAGTTTTTACTTACATACAATTTATAATTAATACTAAACGAAATTTGACCTTTAAAGGTTAGATATGTTTTTATTGTTCTAAAATGCAAATGTGTGAACAATTTATAGAAAAACTGTTGCCGAGTTTGTGAAAAGGTACCAACTGCATAAAACCTACATCACACTGCAATCAACCTAGCACATTTCTAGGTTGAATTTAGCTGACTTCAATGGCGGCAAAACTGAAATGCTTTTCGTGAATATTTTAAATTATCATTTAGCTGGAAAATTAATATGATATTATTGGGTTTCTCAATCGGCTTTTCACGGTAGCTGATGAATTTATAGAAACATTCACCGTCCTTCAAACTGTACGAACGATAGCAATTAACAGTTTTTGGAATTGTATAAAACTATAATTTATTTTGTAAGAATATTATGTACAAAAATTGTAAAAAAATTTGTATCTTAATTTTTAAAATAACGTTTTTTGACTTTCAAGGTTTGTTTTATATTCAAACTTAAACTTTTTTGAGAATTGCTCTTTCGGTAAATAAATTTGAACTATCGTTCAACGTTTCAACCTTTTTACAATGTCCAAGGTAAAATGGACTATTTTCAGTCGGAAAACACATGATTGCGATTCAAATGATGTTAGTGTAAAGCTAAAACATCACAAACTAGATTCATAACTACCTATTTCACAGTAACAAAACTTTCCTGAACAAAATATTCACAGGATTTATTTAAGACCTCAAACGTTTTCACTGAACATATTTTGCAAAAAGCTCGCTAAGCTCCGGTTAACTTCGCGATCCAAAGCGCTGGTTGTATCGGGTTGACTGCATAAGTCCCTTTTTCCGGGCCAGTTCATGACAGCAGTTCAGTTTATTTACTGAGTTAAAAAGGAGTAAAGGCCTTCTTTTATTCTTTATGTACTTTTGCTACATAATAAAGAAAAGGATGAACAAGGAACTCAACATTTTGGAGGTAATGTGCAGAAAATGCATGTAACCAATGAATGAAAATGCTTACTTATGTACCTATGAGAAATGACTATCATGAAAGTTTATTAACGCAGACGCTAGCGACTTCGTTAAAATTTTGCATGATTCTTTTTAGTTTACTGATTTTACATACAAATCTTTTATAGACATATAAATAAATCTCATAGTAGAGGCAATAATATTATTATTTACATATTATAAGGCACTATCCTGAAATACTCTCGGGATTAAAGCATCTATATAAATCAAATATATAAGAATACCTACGAAATAACTCTCATTACACGATTGGACTAGCGATGTTTACTCCGAGCAAAACGTACTTTCACGATTTCAGTCACATTTTAATGAAAGAGTATTGAAAGAGCTCGTGAACGCATTAGAAATACTACATATGTGACGTCGTTTTTGTTCTTAGTTATAACAAACATTAAAATACAATGATATACATTTTGAAGCTCATCTTAAACTTCGATTTTGTTTTTTTTTAAATATAATAATAATAATAATAAATAACTCTTTATTGCACCAAATTGTAGAAAGTACATGAATATTATGATTATCTATGGTACAAAGGCGGCCTTATCGCTAGAGCAATTTCTTCCAGGCAACCAACAGGTAGGACTTCATGATATGAAACAGGAAGGTAGGCGCAAATTAACAATTGGGGAAAAGTGAAACATAAAAGCATAACGTACCTATGCAGCACATACAAAAAAAATATACCTATGTAAATATATGTGGTGCACATATACGCATGCATTACACAATGTAAATAAATATACATACTTATTTTAAGCGTATCAATAAATGTTAAAATTACAACTATGGCGGGTTATATACGAACAGCAGACGAAAAGATTTTCTCGGGAAGAGGTTTAGGTGATAGAAAGATAATGGTCTTTCACTTGTGTCTTGAAGCTGGAGAGTGTTTGGGCATGTCTAATAGATACCGGCAAGGAGTTCCACAGACGTACAGCTTGGACAGTAAACGACTTGGTGTAAAATTCGGAAGAATGTACGGGTGTATCCAATCGGAGATTATGTGCACTGCGAAGTCGATCATGGTGTTGATTGTGAAACACAAACCGTTCTTTCAGATATTGTGGATAAGTGGGAATAAAAAGAATAGAATAAAGCATGGAAAGGATATGCCAATCACGGCGACGTCGGATTGGGAGCCACTTGAGTTGATTGCGAAATTCAGAGACATGATCATATTTACGAAGACCGTAAATAAATCTGATACAAAGGTTTTGGAGACGCTCAAGTTTGTTTAATTGCTCCTGAGTTAGGTCCAAATAACAGGTATCCGCGTAATCAAGAATGGGAAATAGTAGTGACTGTACAAGCGTAATTTTCGTTTGAAACGGCAAAAAATTTTTTTGTCGTTTTAGTGATCCTACAGCTGCAAACATTTTTCTACTGACTTCGGCAACTTGCGGAGTCCAAGTAAGGGAGTTGTCCATTAGGACACCAAGATTTTTCACGCAAGCACTAAAAGGGATCACCGTACCATCGAACGAGACTTTCGGGAGGTCTGTTACATTAATTTTGCAGATTAGTCTAGAGCTACCGTTAATGCAAACTTGTGTTTTAAGGGGATTTATGATAAGGCCGTACGATCTGCTCCAAACCGATATTGCACTTAGATCATCATTAGTAGTGTGAACGGCTGTTGCAAAGTTTTCTGCATCAGCTTGCGTGTATATTTGTAAATCGTCCGCGTAAAGGTGGTAGGAACATTGAAGATTAAGGGTGATGGAATTGATGAAAAGAGCAAACAGCAATGGAGATAAGACGCCACCTTGCGGAACGCCAGCAGCGATATCACACCAGGAAGAGAATGAATCCTCAATATGTACCCGCTGCTGTCGTCCATACAGGTAAGAATGAAACCAGTCGATTGCCGTCGGAGATATGTTGAGAGAACGCATCACAGCCAGAAGTATATCGTAATCAACAGTGTTGAACGCGTTGCTAAAATCTAAAAGTGAAATAAGAGTGATCAACTGTTTGTCCATGCCGGAGCGAATATCATCAGTGACCTTAATGAGAGCCGTAGTCGTGCCATGGCCCTGTCGAAATCCAGATTGTAATGGGTTAAGTAGGTTGTTCGAGGAAAGAAAGTTTTGAAGTTGCTGCTGAACAACACGTTCAAGGATTTTCGAGAGGAAAGGGAGAATAGAAATAGGACGGAAATCAGTAATTAATGTTGGGTTCGATTTTTTGGGAAGTGGTGTAATATTTGCATTCTTCCAAGCTGTGGGAAAAGTGCCAGAAGTTAGGGAGTTATTAATTATAGCAGTGATGGCAGGAAGAATAATATCTAGGATTGGTAAAACCATAGCACGACTAATGCCGTCACTACCAATTGCGTTTGACGATATAGACAAAATTATCTTCTCAACATCACGATCAGCAATCTGACTCAAAGCAAAAGGACAAATATTTGGGGTTGGAATTCCGGAAAGAGAATTTAGGGTGTTATTTTTAATGTTGGTATCAACACAGACAGAAGAGGACAAAGACCTGTTAAGGTTATTAATATCGATGTTATTTGGACATTTGTTCTTATTTTTACCAACTCCCAAACTTCGTAGAAATTTCCAGACTTTAGCTGGGTCACTGTTCATATATGGTCGATAGACAATGTAACCTACACGAAATGATGATGATGAATATAAAAAGAGTACATACTCTATATTGAATATCATATCGAAGTCGAGGAACAACTGACGGGCGAACAACGACATCATCAAAACATCCTTATATAGAGATAAGTCCGCCATTGTACATTAAGATATAAGTTTTTTTCAGTTTACTATTAACTGGGTTGGCCATAAGTACAATAAAGAATTTTACACACTTACATACATCTTTTGTATTTTTTAATGTGTGCATAAATAAAGTTAATAAATTAACAACTGTAAAATATTGCTAGAACTCTTTTGGTCGCCAAACACCTGTACCATTGAAGACGTGTTCGTGAGTTTGAAACAGGTTTTAAACAGAACTGTTTGTAGGCTGACAATAAAAACAATTGATACTGAAATTTGCTATCATTTTCCAAAGGCTGTCATACAATATTAAATGTCCTGTGCAACATTTATGTTATCTTTAATTTGTGGCCCGAGACAGAACCGGTACCCTCTCGCGTCGATCCGGTTGCCATGGGAACAAGGGATGGGCCCACCTCAAAATTGATCTCCCTTGCACCATTACAGTAAATATTCGACCCTTGAAACGAAATAGAAATATGGACGCAACCTGTGTGGAAAAAAAAGCAATTTGTCAAGTGACCCGAGTAGTCAATATGGGGTAAAGGCAAAGATATACTGGGCCATACATAATTGGGTTGCATAAACTGGGCCATACATAATTGGGTTGCAATTTCAAAGCGCGTATAACTGGCCCAATTATCTTATAAGACGATTTTTATTTTGCACACTTGTTAGACACGATACTTAACAAAATAATATCATGGTAATTTGCTACCAAATTCCAAATGTTATATTATTACTACTTTCTCGCACTGTGATAGCGTGTTTTATACATAAATACACCGATAGAATTCTTCTAATAAAAAGTGAAGAATATTAATATAACTTAAAGGAAAGGTCTACGTAATCGAAACGCTACGCATTCGAAGTTCTACGTTCGTAGACACTTCTACGACTTGAGAATTGTAGACTGTATGAAGTTCGATACGGTTTATGAAATAATGATCAATGACAATGAATTCACAATACACCTACGTACACTCTTTTATTTAAGTATTTGACAATTTGAAAGGACTACTTATAATTAGCACATGCTATTATAATAATATTATGTGCACGAGCAACTTTATATCGTAGACATTTGCTACGACCATATGTTTTTCGTCTACGCCGTAGAGGTAGTCAATCAGCGTAGACTCTATTATGTTAATAATCCATTAGCAATCGGACTTAGCGTTTAGAAGGGAATTGATACCTTCATCGATTAGAGTCTGAACAGTTAACACATATTTAAAAATTAATAATAATATGTATGGGTACATAACTTCATTAATTCATATGTGTACATTTGTATTTTAGATTTTCCAACCAACAACCACTTACCTATCTTAAAAGTAACGAAAAAAATGCGGCAGACACAAATTGGTCTGATTCATGTTGTAAAAGTGCCCTAAAAAGTATACTTAAGTACATATTCATATGAAACGAAAGGCAACACAAGGTAATACCAAGTGATCTCACTTCCTTTGACTCTGTAGCTTTTAACATACATTTATGTAATTTGTTTCGGAGAAAAGATGTATGTAAGCCTCAAAACAATGTTTTGTTTATGACTGAGTGGAATTATATGGAAACAATATTTTCTTTTACGTTTAGTAGCTTTAGATCTTAGGGCACATTTTAATAAATAATGGAATTATGTTAATATGTAGATATACGTTTAGAGATACAACTCTTGTTTGAATAAGAAATGCTTGTATATTTTTTTATTAATGTAATGTTAATCCATACTTCCATCCATACTAATATTATAAATGTGAAAGTCTGTCTGTCTGTCCGTCTGTTAGTTTTCACGGCCAAACCGCTTAACGGATTTTGATGCAATTTGGTATGAAAACCCGAAGTCGAACATAGGCATATTTGACGCAGGCGGAGCTGCGGGAAACAGCTAGTATGTCCTAAATATAAATAAACTATACACACATAGAAATAAATAAACTCAATTGGGACACAGTCAATCATTTTGCAATTGACATGTACATTACTCTTTTAGCCCCTCTTTGGGGATGTAAGCGGCATACGTATATCACTGTATAAGGATGTGTGGAAGAAAGAAGGGGAGGCTTCTGCTCAGCAGTGGGACACAGAGTAGCTATTAAGAAACTACCTGCACGATTCAGTAAGGCATCACTCTGGCGTGGCTGGCAAACAAAACTAACGATTGTACCGAGTTTTTTTAAGAAATTAAAATGTATTATCAATTCGACTAAGTCTCAAGTGTAGCGTGTTCTAAATATGATTGAACAAAACACAAAAATAAAAATAAGAACTACGGAACATTTAAACGTACAAAAAAGAAAAATAAACTACTAAAGAGTTCATACAACGTACAACTAAATAGGTTCTATCCTCAGTTTCACTCTAGTATAATTGTTCTCAAAATTATATTCCTTCTGCTTGTTTTCAAACCAACAAATATGTAACCACTGAATGTAACCATCAATTAATCGAAGAACAGACATTGTTTATTCCGCCAAAACTTTTTGATACGGGTACCTATACACAACATGGAGGCAGTAAATTTTGAGACGCCAAAATCGGCACAGTTCAAATCCCGAGGGATAGCAGTTACTGTCAGAAGTGAAGACCTATGGCTGTTTGCAGAAGTAACTTTATGCCGAAAGATTTAAGAGCTATGCTCAACTTTTTTATTGTTTTACCTATATCCCTATGTGTTGCTTTTTGGCTTAGGATTGGAATGAAATTAGTTTTTTTTTAAAAGCTTTTATTTAACTTGCAATGTATGTTCGTTCGGGTAGAATCTTAGAACTCAATTTTTAAGTAGATATTTTCAACCGATTGAGCTGAAATATTGTACAAACGTTTAGTTTGGATGACAATGCATGATATGGTATGTGACGTCATTCTAAATCCAATATGGCTTACCATCCAAGATGGCGGAATAGTTATTTGTAATGCATTTCTACAATATGGGTATCAAATGAAAGGGTTTGTTGAGAGTAACTCGAAAAAAATAATGTGGTGTCATTCTGAATCCAATATGGCGGACCATCCAAGAGATGGAGGAATAGTTATTTTCTAATGCACATCTACAACATGGGTATCAAATGAAAGGACTTGTCAATCCAATATGGCCCACTATAGAAATTATTTATACTTTCCTATATAGTTCGCTGAGAATAAAAAAGTTTTTTTTTTAAATCAATTTTTTTAAAGCCATATATTAATTCACTTGTGTAATTTGGCTAGATGGGCGTCATCAGCATTAGTCTGCAACCTGTCTAGGAGAAGGACAACTTCAAAATCAAACCCGGAACTGTGTTTTGTCAGACACAAGTAAGCTCCAAGCTCAAATAAGTGGCGCAATCTCCTCCAAAGGTCTGGTGAATGGTGCCATTGGATATATAACAGAAATTATATGGCCCTGCTTCCGAAGAGCACAAATGTATGACTCTGATATACCATCCATCCGTATAGACTTTGGTAAAGATGGCGTTCACTTAATTCAAACAAAGAATGTATTATGTTGGGCTTGTACAGTACACAAAATGCAAGGTAGCACTGTCGACTACGCCGTTATTTACCTAGGCTCGAAGCTCTTTACTGCTGGTCAAGCATACGTGGCCTTAAGTTGAGTAAAATCATTAGAAGGTCCCCTGATTGAAGAGCAAGACTGTTCAAAATTAACCAACAAACGACCTTGCAACAATGATGCATTGAATAAGATGAACAGACTGAGAAACCTAGCCAGCGATAACTAAAAAGTAAAAAATAAATTAATAGTAAAAAAACTTTAAAAAAAAAGCTTTTATTTAAACGCTCTAAAAAGAAAATAATTTATTCCTTAAAAATTTTCACTATCAACTTATAACCTCATTAAATACAATTTATAACATCATAAAAGCTTGTCGCGCTATTTGTAATTAAACTAATACCAATTTAAGTAAGTATGTAAATTGATATGCTAACTTTATTGTCAATTTCAATTTAATTAAATACTGATAGGTAATCAAACCTCACGACAAGCTTTTATGATCTTATAAATTGTATATAATGAGGTTATAAGTTGATAGTAAAAATTTTTAAGGAAAAAAATAATCTCTTCTTTTTAGAGCGTTTAAAAAAAAGCTTTTTTTTTAAAGTTTTTTTACTATTAATTTTTTTATTTAGAGACAGTTGTATTCTAACAAAAATGAATTTATTCTAATCTTTAAAGTGCTGAAATCTTCACTTGTTATATATCGAGTTTTGTGTCGTAAAATAACTCACAATCCTAAGCATTATCTATTCTGTGGCATTGCTCAAACTTAAAAGGTACATGTTACTCAGAATTTAACATCCTATTTTCCACTCATATTACCATAGTAGTAGAAGTAGAATATAAAAAAATGTGTAACAGTAATAGTACCGTAGTATGTAACATAGTATGTTAATGTAGTAGTACGAAAGATTGGAGGTTTATTATTAATCAACCTTTGAGCTGATTTTAATGAAATTTGGAATAGTTCGAGTCTATACCCGAGACAGCATAAAAGCTTCATTTTGACTCGATAAAACAGCTAGTAAACTAAAAAGTCACTCGTATTGAAGCAATTTCCGTAAAAGTTAAAGAAAAAGTATATTTTTTACGTTAATGTAAAAAAGGCTGGTCACGCTCAACACATTTATTTCGTTCCCTTTTATTCTCACCCACCTTTTACAATAATTTATCTCGCTTACACACTAATCACTGTCATCTTCACTTGCGTACTCTTTCACACCAGCTATTTTAAACTAGTTATCATGGTTCCTCTTTTTCTCAACATCTTGTGTCCATTTACACATAACTGCGCAGTTTAATGAACATGATTTTACTTGATCTTATCAGACAACCAGATGATTCAAGCCTACAAAGTTCTTACCAAACTGGAAACAACTAAACAAAACAAAGTATGCTTTCCGTGACAATCGAACTCTCGACCTCTAAGCCTGCAGACAAACGCTTTAACCAAGTGACCGCAGAGACAGAAACCAATGAAACAGCTAGTCCCTAGTCAAACAATTTGTGTCATGTCTCAAATATCCGATCAAAGCACAGACTATTCAAAGGCATCTCTGGGAGTTTACGACAAAACCCTGGCCAGGGCAAACTTCTCACATTGAAAACAGACATATAAAGGTGTTAGGTTGAAGTCTGGGTAAATGTAAACACAAATACGAACAGGCTGCAGGAGAGCAAGTATAAGTTTATTTCATTTGCTAATGCAGCCAACGCTTTTGGCACCATATCTCGGGACATTTTCTGGACTTTTGAATGTTAGTTGTTGTGTTTGCTTTCATAATTATTAAATTTTCATTTAGTCAGGAATTTTGAATTTCATTTAAATGCATATATTCTACCGTTTCTCTCTCTTGTTGAATAAATGCTCACAATTCTTTTCATATATTTCTTCATAAACTCTGTTTGATTAAAGTTAAATCACTTAAAGTTTTGACGTCAGTCGTGTCTTCATTGTAATAATCAAAATCACATAATTTAAAGGCTATGAAAAAGTAGAATTTATTGACGGATTTTAATGCTAGCAATAAGTCCACCTATTTTAGGTAATAAACATTCACGCTTTTGTTAAGTATGCATAGCTAACGAAATACAAAAATAGTAAAACTTTCATAAAATTTAATGTTAAAAGTACTTCTCTTTTTCCTCGGTCCCTCACCGCAAAGGGTCGTGACCACATATGAATTTCCAAGCTTTGCGATCCTCCAAACATTAATTTCTAAAAGTATACACCGTCAGAAATCAGAAATATCATAAAATAAATCAAAAGATACATAAAGAGACGGTACACGACAAAGCATCCGTATCGAAGTACATGGCCTCGAACTGATTCCTAAGGCTACTGAAATTCATTGGAAGATCGAGGCGGGCGCTATGTAGTGAAAACGTGAGCTATTGTAAACAGCAAGGCTTTTACTGCAGTTCCCCTCGCCACTCCTCCCACCTAGTTATAAGATGTCAAGAATACGGAAGGGTTACTCGGCCAATTATTTAATTAACTCGTTTTTGTTAGTCATATTCGTAGAGTTGGTAACACATGAAAAATGTAAGGTGTAAAATTTGACGATAGCACTTAAGTATGCCTTTGCGCTATAACGCATAAGCACCTATTGAGTACAATACAACACTATATGTTTGTTTGCGTTATAAACAAATATACCTTAGATGGTAATTCTGAATGCTAATTTCAAATGAGATTAGTAAAGCGTCGATAAATAGATAGATTTTTTTTTGGAAAAGTTTTATTTTGAGAAAGTGGGATTGCCAAATGCATCCAGAAACTACTACTGATGGACAGAATCTACTGATGGATATCGTAAGAGAGAAGGCCAAGACCAAGATGGTCAGATGACTTAAACTTGTTTGAGAAAAATTGGAAGGTACTAGCGAAGGATAGAGATTTGTGGGAAAAGAGAGGGACCGTTGGGCAAAAGCCCAGCAGTGGGTCACCTATAGCTATTAAATAAAAGTTTTATTTTATTATTTATCTCTTCAAATAAACAATAAAAAACATATCCATTAGGCAGATGTTTTTTAATAAACAATCTCTCTAAATTTGTGCAAACAATGATGTCATTGCAAAAGAAGTTTCTTTTCTCTACTCTTTTTATTTTACTCTTCTCGTTGTCTGCCATCGAGACAGCGTGGCGGCATGTACGTTTAAGAAAATGCCAAACGAAACCTTTCGCGGTATTGATAGAGCCTTCTAAGTTGTTCTTCAACTGGTCTTAAAAATATTGGAATGTAAAATGCTTTTAAAAAATAAGTAAGACAGGTAAATAGTAGTCTTTAAATGAGGAGATAGTAGAGTGCGGCGCGCGTATCCGTAGCGAATGTGCGTGCCAAGCGAGCCGCGACCCGTATTGGATTGGTCGCGATTTAGTGGCAATTTGTATCTCGAGCTCCGTGCTTTAGAAAGCACGTTACGACGTTGGTCCCAGTTATAGATAGTCGTTAGGCTGTGTCAGATTGGCTTTAGACAGACTAAAAAAATCGGTTGGTAGTTTTTGGGGAATTAAGAGGTAAATTTTAAAAAAAGTTATTCAATCTCTACCCTGTAATATGCCATATATAGAGTGTTCATGTGGCAATCTCAAATGTATTTTTTTTTATAATGAGCTTTTTCCCGCAGTTCCGCCTGCGTCAAAAAGTAGCCTATGTTTGACCCCGGGTCTTCAACTATATTCATACCAAATTTCATCAAAATCCGTTCAGCGGTTTGGCCATGAAAGCGTAACAGACAGACAGAGTATCGCATTTATAGTATTAGTATGGATGTTTATAAATTACTAAGGGAAAATCAAAAAATACCATTGCCGCCTCCTATCAATGGTAATTTCGTCAAGTTGACTAGGATGGAGTCGGCGTGGCCTTAAGAAGCTCGGTCTTCAAAGAAAGGTTCTGTGTTGGATAATCCCGGTCATTCCCTAAATAGTTTTTTTTTGTTGTACTTTTTTTTATTGTTTAATATTACTTTTTAGGGTTTTGTACCCATGTTTTCTATTACCATGGACAACCATTGTCTTTAAAAAAAAATTAGTTTCCCTGTTTGATTTAAGCGGTTATGCGCTTCAAAAAGAAAAATATTTATATTAAGTACGACGGATATCTGTATAGCATACATTCTGTAATATGTGATATTACTAAGACTTCGCTGTCCGTCCGTCCATCTGTTGCCAGCCTGTATTTTATGAACCATAATATTTATACAGTTGAAACTAGAGATGGGCCGAGTACTCGGTTGTTACTCGATACTCGGCATACTCGGCATCTTATGTATTGTTGTTACAGACACGATTTTGTTTGCGGTTTTGAAGATGTGGTATGAAACCCCTTTTGCGCGAGTCCGAATCGCACTTGACAGGTTTTTTTATAAATATCTCAGTTTATGCCGAAAGGGAATAGCTACATGTAAAATAGTTTCAAAACCTGTTGGAAAACAGAGGCATTTGGAATTTACGCTACGAAATGAACTGTAACATAAACTTAGTTTTCTTTGAACAACTTTTTAATTTGAAGAAAACCTTTTGTACAGTTTACAGTATGAACTGGTGAAAACTTTATTATGTTCTACTTGCTACTAACGTCGAGTTCCACTACTATTCAGTACAAGATGTTATCACAAAGCGAATACGTTTTTCTGGTCTGGGACACAGTGTATAAAAAAAGATCAGATAAACTATTTTAGAAAGTTTTCGAGTCCCGTTAGCGTTAGCATGTTTTAGAAGACTATTTTATCATTTAGCAGTCTCAATTTTCTTTTGTTTGTTTTAAATAATCTAAAATCCCATGGGGAACGGTACTTTAGTTCGGGATGAAATGATGATGATGTCCTTTAGTGAAGATTTAAGAAACAAATAAATATACCTTTCGCTTTTATAAAATTAGTTATAGTAAGGATTGCGAGTTCAGGACGTCCTCCTTTTAGGAAGTTGGTTGATAAATAAAGTACAGGAAGATAATTCAAAACACCCATTTCAAAAATGTCCTTTTAAATAATGAATTTGAGTTTTGGGAAATGGGCCTTACATTCAGAAGAAGGACATTTAATTAACGCACAAGACAAATTAACAGCTGTCCTCATTTATTAAAGGAAAAATCCGAGATGGATCCATTTTGTTAGACAATATCAAATGAACATTTTAATTGGAATAATAAAGAACCTTGTGTTGACGTTTGTATACATTTAGTACACAAGCTGACAGAATTTGATTGATGATTGGAAAAATCAGTCTAAAAAAATTCTAAATCTATGTTTTAGATAGACACCGTGAAATTTTAGTCGTTTTGGACCCATCGTCTAGTGACTCCATTCATGCAACTGAACAACTTTCCCCAAGATACATGGGTCAAAATATGGAGTAAATTTTTAGACCTCCCATACAAAATGTCTCATCACGTGACCTAACTTACTATGGGAAGTTCAAATTTGTTTATCATGTTTCGAGCTATGTTCCTTGGGGAAATTTGTTCGGTTGCACTAGACGATGGGTCCAAAACGACTAAAATTTCACGGTGTATATATTATGTATCTATATAATGATACGCTATCTAACTTATAAATATTTAATTCATTTTAAACAATCTAAGTTCTGCTCGTTAGATACAAATTTTAGACATCTAAGTTATCAATTTATAAGCAAAATAAACATATCTTTATAAACAGAAAGGCCTTATTTAAACATACTTTTAAAAAGCAAGCCAAAATTCAAGACAAATATATACCTATGCCAAATAAATACAACTTCAAAACTGTGTTTCGTGAAATACATATTTTATTTTATTTCGTAGTATACTGAAGCATGTACACTCGAGGTCAAAAAGGCATAGACACTTTACTATAAAGTTAAGCATTAAAATTGGAAAATGATCGTGGAGATCTGAGCCCGATGGTACGTGTAAATTAAACAAACAGATGTGTCCTATTGTCCATCCATCAACTGTATGGCCCAATAATCAGTATTATCACATTTATACCAGAAATTATCAAAATATTTTATAATTGGAAATATCTAAATGGAGAATAAATAGGTAATTTTCACTTTACAATATCCAGTTACAAACTTTGAATTGAAATAATAATCTCGGTACCTACTACAAACCATTTTGTTTCAAAAATCTTGTCTTTTGACGGCCCACAAGGTCCAAAGGTCCAAACCATCCTATTGCAAGCTATCAGTTTGACCTACATTGTGAGGTATTACAATAAATAAAGAGCCGATTTTATTATAATTTCGCTGACCAGTGATTGTTTGTTATATGATATATTAAATAATATGCCCGTTTTACCGCTTAGTTAACGGTAAGAAAATAAATTGTTTCAACGTTAAAAATATATAAGTTATTGCCCCAGTAATTTGCTGTCGCTGTACCAAAGATAAAACAAGGAGCAATTTTAAAGTTGAAACTGTGTAGATTAACTAGCTTATTTACGAAAGCCCAGTGGCAAGAGATGCGAATATTTCTAGAAATGTTTTTCAGTATAATGAAGCATATCTGTACTTCTGTATTATAATTATTTATGTACCTATGTGTTTTTTTATGTTTGAACAAAATAATCAAAACCCGGCCAATAGTACAAAATACCTTTTTATTTTTAATCATAATTTAAGGTACCTTATTGATTCAGGGAAGTCAAAATTACAAGCAAATTACTTTGTGTACTCTTTTTTCGCTAAATTAATTTTCTTAAAAAGTTCAAGTGCCTAGTTTTAGCCTTTCCCCGTGTTCAAAAACCGCAGATTATAAATTGCAAATATTGAAATTGGGAAACTATTACTGTAAAATAGTAAACTTCATCCTGCGAAGCTCTTATATGCAGTGTGACTAAATCGCGTTATGACAAAACTTTATGTTAAACATTAGAATTAACTAAGCAAACTTGAACTAGCGGTCGTCGACGCCATCAAAAATAATCACGTTTCCGTCCCAACAGTAAGATGTTACTGTAAGGTTACCCACCTTATTACGTACTTCTTAGAACTTTTAGCGCCACACTACAAATCCCAGCATATTATTTGACCTACGAGTGAGCGGGACGAAGCCATACCGATAATTATGTTAGTATACGTTTGTCTTGCTCAAACTTAAGTCAACTTACATAAACATTGTACTTCAATTGTGGCCGGGCATTTCCAGTCCGGCTAATTTGGGATCCGTGGTTGTATATTTAGCACCTTGGTAAAATTTCACGTGGTTAGCTAGTAAGAACTAATTCCTGTATTTGAACGCAACTGGAAATTTACGGACGGCCTGAATCCACAAAGTTACTGCTACACGTGATGAACGGTAACTATAAATATATATTATTGCACTATTTGTATTCCACGGTGGTTAAATAACACCGACGTTTTGGTTTGCGTTCTCGTTTATATATTTAAAGCCTTAAGTTAGTGTGTAACGGTTCGAAGGACACCGAGACCATTATATTTATTTATTTATTTAAATTTAATTGTACAAATACAATTGTAAAGCACAATAGGTGGACTTAATGCTAAAAGCATTATCTAACAGTCAACCTTTGGGTCAAGCAGAGTAGTTTGAGATAAATTATAAGTTTTTTTTTTATTTAAGTATACTTTTTTTTTCTCTAATATCAAAAACCCCTCTAACCCCTTAAGTCATAAAAAATTACACACGTTAAAGTTTCTCAAGCATATTTTTCTAAAATATGTTATCTACCTTTTTCCCCTGTCGATTTTTGATATGAGAGAACGAAACAAGACAAATATTAGTTAAAATGTGCTTAGCAAACTATCATTAAAATAAGTTTTTAGTGCGGAATTATAGGCCAGACCATTAAGTTTAGAAAAATAATAAGAGAGATTTAACCGCAGAAAATGTAAAACGAACAAAAGCAAATTAACGATCGTGAAAACAACAAACAATATTTAAATAATAACCCGTAAACAGAGTTTAATCGCCTGGACCATTTGCTGGTATATAAATTCATACAAAATGAGGGTATAAAGTAAAAATGGCTCCCTCTGTCGGATGGTTTGGAAATAAAACAACACTCGTTTGTTATATTTAATTGACATCCCAACGGTACTGCGTTTAACGCTCGAATTTATGTAGGAATATTAACTGCAAGACTACAATGGGCCTTGGAGACGTTAATTATAAAATCTAACTGATGACAGCGAGTCGGATGAACTAAGTTTAAATTGCAAGAGTTGATTTAAAGAAGTGACAAAAAAAGAATGTACAACAGAATTGTTTTTTTAAGTGTTTGATAAGTAGAAACGACTACAGTTGGATTGCGAATGCCGTTCTTATAAACAAATGTAGTTGTTTATGATTTCAAATCATTGCCCAGTAAGAGAAAAATGTGTTGGACTTCAAAAACCTAAAAGAGAATACATAAAACAAAGAAAAGTGCATAAAAGATCCTTAAACCACAAATACAAGAAACGTCCAACAGACAAGCATAGGGATTAGCAGACTAACAGCAATCAAAACAGAATAACTAGAGGCAGCGTCGTCGAGGCACGTTATCGCGGCCATTACGGCTAAATGGCTGAATGCACATTACTGCACAACTAACGAAGCTCACGTCCGTTTTATTGCAGTTCTGATACTGTCTTTTGAGGTACATCTTTAGAACACAGAGCAATAAAGTCTGATAGAAGTGTGTATGATAAATTCTTTAAAACAGGACAACAAACAAGTTACTACTTTATTTATTTTGTGCTATTTTGTTTGATACCTGGAAAACCTAATTAGCACGGTTACATGAACCAATTAAAACAGTGTGTAGGTCTTGACTACTTCAAAGACTGAATTGCTTTCATGCTGAACCAACTGGGATAATTACAGACTTCGTAGGGTTAATCAGATATCTTCAATGTACGATCGGCCACATAGGAAAGTATACCATTTTATACTTACACTCACACTTGGTAGGGTAGTATGCTTTTCTATGTGGCCCAATGTACATATTATGTGCATTGTTGCACCTTTCTCTACAAATTTTTTGTGAATAATCAGTTCAGACCGTATTCAGCTGTTTTCTGCTAAAAACTAAATACAAATTGTATTTTTACAAATACAATTTAATTTTATAAACCCACGAAACATACAGTTATCTACAAATTTAAATTAAATAATGTTCAACTATTCTTCTTCATAATCAGGTTATGGCGAACAATGGTGTCAATTTACTGGGCATCTGAAGGCATTACATAAATGAGCTGACTAATTATTGTAACCAGGACTTCGATCTCTGCTCTCGTTTGGTTAATGGTTACATTATTACAAAGATTTAGTTTGTAATGAGTCAAATAACAAAACATCTGCATCATCATTAAAGGAACAAAATACATAACGGCGCTGACAAAATGTACATTTAGTTACACATACATCAAAACATCCAGCAAAACTGCAGATTGGTATACTCTGTAACAGTTATAGCCCAACACAACACATGAAATGAAGCCTTAATATCCCAGGGAAGACGATAAAAGGAACATTCTATGTGCAACTTGTGAAACCTTCCGCGATAATATCTGTGTGGAACTACTATAATAACACTTTATTATTGTTACAATTCGTAATATTTTTTATAACAAAGTGCTTCTTCTTTTTGTACCGATTAGCTCAAAACATTCATACATTTCCGTGGATGACATGAGCTCTTGTTTTGTGCAGTTTGCCTGGCAAGAGGGGCATGCTAGAAGATAAATGCGGCAAAGTTTGGATGGCATTTGGTGGTATTCCGAAACTTCTATTTCTTTTTCGAAAAACGAATCGGTATTGCCATAAACTCAGCATAAAAATTCGTGAGATGATTTCTATTAATCGCAAACAAAACATTTTAGACACCAAGATTCTAGGGTCGTTTGAACCAGTACTACTATGTGTGTACTTTTATTTCCTACAATTTGATTTATGAATTAAAAGCAACCAATTGCATTACCTATCCTAAAAAAGTATATTGAAGCAAAAAAAGTCTTCTCTTACCTACAAATCTTTTGATACAAGTCAGTACACTCCCAACAAGTATTAAAGTAAAAACTAAAAGATAATACCCAGTACAATAATTCATCTGAACATGATTAAATGCGATACCGCAGCATACCTTATAGTAATTTCTTGGCACGGCACCAACTGGAGCACTTTTAACTAACAAAAGTCCTTTGTTTAAGTCGCAATTGTTCTTAAATCGGTTACTTTGCTTTATATCTCGAAGCAGAACAATATCTTGAACGAGTAAGAAATAACTATTGCTCATAAAGCTTTAGTTGTAAAAATATAATGTAAGTGACTACAACATAATTTGTAGATGTTATTTCTATGAACTTATTCGATTTGTTGTATGATATTGAATCTGCTGTCGTTCAGAGTCAAATCTTTATTAAATTAAAACTTCAGCGTTTTGCTAGCAAAATTAATTATCACAATTGGCGAACTTAATGCTATATTAGATTTTAAAAAGTTTTAAGAAAAATATTTCACATAATATTCGACAATAAGAAAACTTACGCCACGGGCAACACAGCTAGTAAAAGTAGCCAAAAAAAATACTGAAACAAAAACAACCTACAAACTATATACAAAATAACTTATAAACTGTTAATATCATCGCAAAGTTTCTCAAGTTTTAGCAAAACAAATTCGATACGAGTCTCCTCAGTTTATAAAGCCTTAGCTTCCCAACTTATTTTCTTTTTATATCGCGCACAAAATGGCCGTCGGAACACATTTAAACTAAAACGTTTTTCAATATCCGCGCGAAACGATATCTCCTAAATAAACGCAAATACCTTCAGATGTGTGGGCTTCAACGAAACGACTTTGTCGGGCTTAAGGAATTTCTGCACGGGAAATATAAAGATACGTGGGGCGCACTATAAGTTTCCGGAATGAATATGAAAAAATACTATTAAAGGTACAAAATTAATTTATTGTTTTTCAAAATAATCTCCCTTGGCGTCTATGCACTTTTTCATTCGATGAAACCAGTTTTGAAAACTTTTGTGCCACTCCTCTGTGGTGACCTCTGAAACGTGTTTTTCATACTCCTCGACAGCCTCTTCTGGTGATGAAAATCGTTGACCGCGTAATTGGTTCTTAATTTTTGGGAACAGAAAAAAGTCACAAGGTGCCAGGTCGGGACTGTATGCAGGATGACTCATGAGTTCTACATTTTTCGCCTTCAAAAAGTCGTTTGTCTGTCTGGCCGTGTGAGAACTAGCATTGTCGTGGTGCAGGATGATACGGCGTTTACGGTTATTTTTACGGAGTTCGTCAATAACTTCCGGCAAACAAATGGTCGTGTACCAGTCACTATTCACTGTACGACGATTCTCTAAAGCAACAGTAGCCACGTGTCCAGTTTTATTAAAAAAAGAAGCAATCATCCGCTTAGATGCACTTTTCACGCGCGCCACTTTGGTTGGTTTCGGCTCATCTTGAAAGACCCATACGCTCGATTGCTGCTTTGTTTTAGGATCGTAGCAATAAATCCATGTTTCGTTACCTGTTACTATGTCCCACACCAAATTTGACGCACCTTCGTTGAATCTGGTAAGCATGGCACTGCACCAAGTGACGCGGTCCGTTTTTTGAGCCTCGGTCAAGTTGTGTGGGATCCACCGCGAGCACAGCTTTCTCACACCCAAATGTTTGTGTAGGATTAATTGTATTTGACTCATGCCTATTTCTAAGGATGCGCGAATTTCATGGTAAGTCACATGCCTATCTGTTTCAATCATACGGCGCACAGCATTGATGTTTTTGTTGGTCACAGCGGTGGACGGCCGACCATCGCGAGATTCGTCACTGAGATTTATACGACCACGCTTGAATTCTGCAAACCAGCTATAAACAATTGTCTTGCATGGTGCTTCATTGCCAAAAGCTGTTTCAAGCCGAGCGATGCTCTGTTGAGCTGTCAAATTACACTTAAAATCGTAGAAAATCATACTACGAAAATTTTCCCGAGTTAAATCCATGTTGATGCAGACACACAATTTTTTAAATGGCGCCACAAGGTAAAAACAAAAGACAGTCAGATGAAACAAACTGCATTCTACAGCCAAAGAGTTCTATTTTCAAATGTTGCAATAAATTTTTAAATATTGTTTATGTAAGTGGCCAGTTCCGGAAACTTACAGTGCGCCCTATGTAGTGGGCAAAACTTGCGCTTTGAAGTAAATAAAAAGTTACGTTCATCGTGCAGACCTAGTTATACTGATACTTCGAGTAAAAGTGAGAAAAATAGGAAAACATTGTCAAAGAAGAAAAGGCAGGTCATCTTAGCTATAAAAGTTATGTAATGGGTGATAAACGGATTTTTAGAGTTTCATACTTCCATGTACGTAAAACAAAGTCGTGTGTTATGCCATTCATAAGGCCGCGTTAACACCTGCACAAAACCTTCAGAAACTTCAAGAAATATTTGACATTTATCCGACAGCATACTGCAAATGTAAACGCTGTAATAAAAGTAAGTTACTGTCTCTGATTTACAAATATTTCTTGCATTTAGAAAAACGGCCTACCTCAAAAATGGCTGAAAACACGGGTAAGATAGGACCGAAAAAATGGAGGTCTCCTAGGCTTGTATGATGTTGACGATGATATTTAAAGGGCAATTAAGTTATGTATTGATATCGAAATAAGCTTTCTCTGGGCTTCAGGAATTTTAATATCTTCTAAGAAGAGTTAATTATTGTGAAATACGTCAAAACGGCAAAATTTAAATATCTACGCGGCAACCTTTGGTCATAATTAAACATTATTACGGGCAGGTTATTGTCTCGAGAGGATTACATCAAGCAAGAAAATTGAAATTATACGGTGAAATTCCGACTACGTAAATAAGGATTGAAATTGCGTAATTTTTTACGTTAAAATAAGGAAATACTTGATTGCTTATATTTGAAAAGTCAATCCACCCTTGCATCATGGTGTTACGCAGATTCAACACTACATTTCAAACTGCGTCATGGTTAAACCGCAAGGTTGACTCCGAGACTAACGGTCTAGGGTGCATTCTGAAGGACGGTATTTTATTAACTGACATTATAGATATAAAACTAAAATAACCTCACGAAATATGAATGCCGTGGCACTCGAGCCTTCGACCTTTTAATTAGTATGCCATCTCTTAAATATCTAGAACCTCCATAAATCTCTAGTGACAGATTCAAAGCCGCCTTCGTCTTCCTGCGTATTTGAATCGCTATATGTATAAATAGCCGTATTTGAATCGCTATATACATCATTTTTAGCGTTATGAAGATGTATCCATAACATCTTCATAACGAAAATGATGCAATACAACACACTATCAATCACTGTCAATAACTGTTACAAATAATCCTTCAGAATCGGCCCTGGTTTGTCTGCGGAGGTTGAGCTCCGCCAAATTATATTATACTAGCTTTTTCCTGCAGCTCTGCATGAATCAAAAAGTAGCCTATGGTTGACTCCGGGTCTTCAACTATATTCATACCAAATTTCATCAAGATTCGTTCAGCGGTTTGGCCGTAAAAGCGTAACAGACAGACAGACTTTCGCATTAATAAAATAGTATAGCAAACACATGAATTGTAAAGAAAACAAGTTTTGACTAATCTAAAAGCTCGTTAGCATTATACATTGTACCACTTTTCGGGTAATAAAGATTGAAATAAATAAAAGTACCAATATTAGTTAAAGCACCAAATTACTGAAGTAAAAGTAAATTAAAGGTATCATATATAGTTATGGTCCTCGTCCGTCTTCATAGCAGAGATCTTTCGTACAAAAAGGGTTGCTTGTAAAAGATTGCTATTGCGATAAGGCCGCCTTTGCACACCATTATGTCTACATGTACGTGTCTCAAAATTGTATTTTCCTGGTGCAATAAAGTGTTTATTATTATTATTATTATCTTAATTTAATATGGATCTTCCACATAGATTATTTAAAGGGAAAGATTTTAATGGAGAGCATCCTGTGTTAATACAGTCTCGCAAATATCTGACAGAATACCTAACCGACGAGTACTTTTTACTTGAAATTCGTTTCTGAATTACCGAGAACAAGGAAAATATGAGAGGGATTTCTGTATTATCTCTGTTCTGTGATCCGGCTTCCCCAAACACTCCCATTTCAACATATCCCGCCACAGCTTGTCCAGTCAAAATTGTAACATATTCTGAATGGAGACTTAAATCTATCCGAATTTCATTTATTGGATCCGACTATATGGGTACAGGGCATTAATATACACCGGGATACAGGACACGACTCTTATCCTTTTATAATTTGGGTCTCAAAAGGTTTTAACCTTACTTAGATCAATTTAAACGCTACGTCGACGGTCAGGCTTTTACGTAAACTGAATTACTTAAATCACTGGGCCGAATAATTGAAATAAGGGATAGGTACGTCACTTCACATCCATGGATACTATAAGATCAAAAGTGGACTTGAGTTTACTAAGAGACTACTTAGCGTTCAAGCAAGTTGTCAAAGTATACCTTTACTTAGGTATGGGCCCATGACTTAGCTTAAATAGGACTTAAATGAGCATTCAGTAGAACTAGCTGTTGTCTGCAGCTTCATCTCTGTGGTTCTTATCAGGATTGATTTTTACTTCATTTTCTTTTTATTATTATATTAGTATCATAGATTTTAAATTAGCTTGATTTGAATGTACCTGCCATTTCTAAACAAACCTCAGTGGTTTTGTGAAATGCATCTTATGTTAATTTGTTTGTATAAATTTTTGGAAAATGTTAAATAAATAAATAATAATAATAAATACGAAACTGTTCTTTGTATCCTCCATACATACTACTTACTGTACTAATTAATATTATTAGTGCGAAAGTCTGTCTGTTATGCTTTCACGGCCAAACAGCTCAACGGATTTTGATGATGGTATGAAAATAGCTGAAGACCCAGGGTCAAACATAGGCTTCTTTTTGGCGCAGGAGGAACTGTGGGAAACAGCTAGTAAATACTTTATATTTTTATGAGTAGATCAGAAAAAGGACTCTCGATATTAATTAACAACAAAAAAATCATTCATTCAATAAAAATAATTCAATGACTAAAAGACTATATTGAATCACTTACGATGGCACAGAAATCCAAAGTGGATCTCGGCCTCCGACACAACACTTTGGCTACAAAATATCCCATCAGTAATCTAAGACCTGCAAAACGACAAAAATAATCCCCCATCCAAAATACAATCCAAAACTTTGATAAAAGGTAAGATTACAGAAACAATATCTCCAAACCATTAAACTTTCAAATTTTGTATTCATCCGGATGATAAAACACAAAAACTCATTTTGGATTCGTTTTAATACAAATTGCGGGATCTCATTTTTTGTAATCAAAGTTCCATTGCTAAATTTGAATTTGAAATATTCCTGTCTAACGTAAAAACTAAGAGCACTGACACACTGAGATTCAAGTACACGAGTATGATTCGATGCTACTGATTTCGCCCACCTATTCTTCAGCTACGACTTAAAAATATCAAAACAAAGACCTCAACTCTTTATAACATCAAGATTATGTGATTATTATTATTAATGTGTATTAAAATACTTAAACAGAAATAATTTAAAAAAAAACTACTAAAACTAAAAATTAAATAAATCATGCCAGTGTGGCATGTTAGCAAGAATGCTGGCTGCATTTCCTCTATGTTATTTATATCATATACCTATGTTCAATTAAAATAAAAAATAATTCGAAAGTTATGTCATTCTGACGGTAAACTTCTTCCCTTTACTCTTTACCACAATTACTCTTATCCATTTGCCTTACACACATAACTTAAGTACACCAGTAGCCTTAGTACTGTAAAACTTTCTGTTAAGTGTCAAAGAGACAATGGATTTAACCAGTTTTACTATCTTGTATACGTCTCAATGTATCCTAGCCCTAAAAATGTTAAGTCGATCAACTCAAACACGCGCAAATGCCAAACTTTTTGACAAGTAAGGCGTTTGAAATTTGCCTTTTAAAAGGAATATGATTATAGAAACGTAAATTATACACGGTGATTGAAAATATTTATGTACTTTTACAAAATATACTTGTAACACGTAAAGATTTTGCAATAAACATATTTTCAAGTGTCCAAAGACTTTATAGTAACTGCTTAGAATATTGCTAAAAGGCATTTATGATTGTGTGGTAATGGTTTACATTGCTTCATTTAGTAAAAAAAACTACTAATTAAATGTGTGTAGAGCACGCTCTTGTCTTCTCCAATGTCCAAAAAGGTTTATAACTGGACTAAATTATAACAAGGACAAAAAATTATATAGGACAATTACATTTCGAATTGCATTTTCGTAAAACCGGCGGTGTCGCTAACCCACATTTCATTTCCTCTCAGCGCAGATAACTCCAATTTAATTTAAAAGTCCAATATATCCTCCTTTATCCATTAAAAGAGAATCTGAAATATATCTTACTCAAATCCCTGAGTGTAAACCCGACAAGGAACGCTCTATGTAATTATACCCATTTGGATACTTTGCTAAATTATACTTGAATTGATGGTAAAATGTTCATGACATTAACGACATATCTAGCTAGTCTTTAATAAATTATCTTGATCTCAAGCAATAGCCTTTCTAATGTTTTATTTTCATATTATTTGTTCTACTAATGCTAACAGGGACTTTTTAACACTAAGCCATTGATGGAGGGTTTGTCGTGTTAAGTTGGACTCAGTGTTTCGTATAGAGCGATGTCAATATTTTGTAAATGCCGATCTCGTTTTTCAAAGTTTACAGATATTATTTAAAATAGATCTAGTGTAGAAATAGTAGTTTGCTGTTGGAATTACACGAATTTATGCATTGATGTTGAATTACTTAAGAGGATATTAAGTAAAATCTCTTTCGGTTCAGAATATGGACCTCTTTGAAAACTTCTCTAATCTGCTGATAAGGCAATATAATATGTACCTTTAACAATCTGAAAGATGTTAATAAAAAGATTATTCCCTGCAATAATTTAAAAAAAAATTACGAAAATAATATATGACATAAAGTGAAAAATAAACAGAAATACAAGATGCTGGACCTCTTCCAATACTGGAACACGTAACCTGCGACAGTAAGCCTAAAATATATTGCAGAGACCGGCGGTTAATTAACGGGAAAGTGACTTTAACGGTAGACCGATTTTGTATTTCATCTGCTTTAGTTTCTTCGGCCTTCTTTATAATTTACGACAATCTGCTGCGTCCACTGTTTCAGAATCAGAACATATGGAAAGATGGATTTTTTGTTTATTCATTTATTCAATAATTACTTATGATCTGAACTAGTTCAAAAAATAAACATTACCACAATTCAAACTAGCCAAATACATCTGAACCTTGTCAGGCATTGCAATGGGCGAGAGGGAGGCAGACAGTTCATTATTTCAGATATTCTTCGATGGTGTAATACGGTTTGCTTATGAGATGTTGTTGAAGTAGTTTAATGAAGTTTTTGTAATTTGTTTCATTCTTTATTATTTGTGGTAATGTGTTATAGACTCGGAGAGACATAGTCTGTAGTTGTTTGATATGTTTTCCGTACAATCAGTGCAGGATGTGCATATGTGATAGAATAAAGAACTCCATACAAAACAAAAATCCCTAAATTTAAGTACTCTTGGATTTCGACGCTCGGAGCACGCGAAACTCTGCAATATTGCATTCTTGTCATTATGGGTTTATTTTGGACTTTTGATGCTTCAACATTTGTTTCCCATAAAGTTTGCCAATTTTATTAATAAAACCGTACATACATGAAACTTGAAGAAACCGGCAACATACGTTGGGAACAAGTGTCTGGCCATGCCGCCTCCGCCAGGGCCTGGCAAAAGGGGCGCACCTAAAAGAGTTGGCTTAACGTCGTAAAGCAAGATATGCGTGCTAATGGATTCTCTATAAAGGATGCCGAACACCGGGCGAAGTGGAGACGTAAAAGCAGGAGGGCGGACCCTGGGCTCCGAAGAAAGCCGCTGAGAACGCAACCGGGAAAGCGCTAGGATGAAGAAGACCAATATACATGAAACTAATTAAACACTGTGCCGCAGTCGCCTGAAGGGCTATTGCGGCTTTTATACAATTGATTGTATGACGTCTTGTAATTCAATGCGGCCAGGGCGTGCCGGATCAATATGTGCTGAAACTGGAATCAGGCCAGATCTCCAAGTCGCGTTAGATGTTAAAAGCATCATATTTGTTTACTTGTTTACGTCGTAAAATATTTTCAAAGGGTTTGACCACAAAGCGAGTTTTTTCGATGTGAAACGTTTGCCATTCTTTTTCTCAGAGTTAAAATATACTTAGTACGCTTAGTTCATCGTCACAGTCACAGCTGGCTCTGTCGTCCAAGGCGTTTGCATTAGACCCAGAGTAAAGATGCGCAGAATACATCTTTAAAAGGAACAGAGATTTAAAAATCTTTTCCATGAAAAGATTTAATTCACTCTTATAGATCTTTATATCTTAAGTAAATCAAGATATAGTGAACAAAAATCATTCGTTTTCTACCAAAAATAAGTCAACTCGCCGATTATGAGTGAGTCACACTTTTCAAAAATAGCAGTCCTGTATACACCGTGAAATTTTAGTCGTTTTGGACCCATCGCCCAGTGACTCCATTCATGCAACTGAACTACTTTCCCCAAGATACATGGGTCGAAATATGGAGTAAATTTTTGGACCTCCCATACAAAATGTTTCATCACGTGACCTAACTTACTATGGGAAGTCCAAATTTGTTTTCATGTTTCGAGCTATGTTCCTTGGGGAAATTTGTTAGGTTGCATGAATGGAGTCACTGGACGATGGGTCCAAAACGACTAAAATTTCACGGTGTATTGAAGCATACACTCATAGATTTAAAGATGTATTTGGTGGGATTTAAAAATTTATATGCATCTTTTCAAAGTTCTTTTACTCGATTCACTCCTGAGTTACACATCTCTAACCCAGAAGTAAAGTTCAATAACATTTCTAAATCAAAAATAGTTTTAAAGTTTGTTATTCATTGACTTTGTCTACACCTCGTTGAAAAATCTCACAGTAATGTTAAAGAATCTGCTACATTTTTTTGAAGTCTGTTAAAAACAAGCGTCTCGCACGCTCGAACGCGGTGATTTTTCTCGATCTCCTCCAGCTGTTGATTTTTGTTTTAGGAAACCTGAGGATTTACAAATCGTTTTTAATAATGCAAAATGATTTTTCTTTCAATACAGTAGCTTTTATCAAGATTTTCATAAATAAAAAAGTTCTAAAACCAGCGCGGGACGCGAGAGATGCTAATCCATCGCTAGCTTAGTTCCGCCGGAAAATCATCGGTACTAGGAGAAATATCCGAAGAACTACCGGTGAATCGAATTTATTTATTTTAATAAAAGAAGATGCAAATTTAATTAACAACCCTTCATTAAAAAGGACCACCTCAAGTAGATCTTGCGATAGCGATGTCTATCGATAGTATCGTGATACTATCGTGACCTCGAAAATCAGGTGAACTATCGATAGGGATATTGAAACTATTTATTATTTACGATAGTATTAATACTATAGATAGGATCGATACTATCGATAGCTTAAAATAAGTTATAGTATTGATATGGGTAGTATCGATCGTTTTAAACTATCTAAAGTTGAAGATTTTACGTTAGTCGAAGTAAAATAAACGGTACTATCGAAAAACTGTTATTAGTTACTAAATTAAAACCATCAATAGTATCGAACTATCGACGTTATTATCGATTCCATGCAATACTATTGATAAAGAACAATGCTATTGATAGTATTATTTCATACACTATTAATACCATTGTTTTTCTCTATTACATAAGCTATCAATAGTATTGCTTTTTACTATTGCATACGCTATCGATGGTATTATTTTTGACTATTGCATACACTATCGACTGTATTAATGATAGTCTATCTATATATACCTAGTATTGTTACCCGACAATTGATAGTCGACTATCGTTAGGCTATCAATAGTCGATAGTATCGATGTGCAATAGTGAAAGTTGTCTTTCACTGATATATAGTATTGTTTTGATTTTTAACAATAGCAATCATACAATAAACAGCTATCGATGTAGTTGTTATACATAAATGATTTTTGAGGTCAATTATCGACAGTATATCGATAATTCGGCAACATTACACACGGAGAGAGTGTTTTGTTTCTATTTCCCTTGTTTGTGTTATTTCATAATATTCCTCATTAAGGAACGTGCAAAGTTTTAAGCAACTTATAATTAATATTTTCCTTTCTATGTCCTCATTTGTACACAAACCTTTGTCTCCACAACAGAGCAATGTCTCAACGGCACGCCAGAGGCAATCCAGTGCTGGATCGGCGCAAGTCAGCACTAGATTTGCGCAAGCCAGTGCTGGATCTGCCGGGCCTGATCCAGCACTGGATGGCCTTCACTGTACCCGTCTAAACCAGCTTTTATAGCAGGCCAGAAACGAGTGATCAAGTGAGATGTCGCCTTACACCTTGTGTTGCTCCATCTCGCTTACTCACTCATTTCTGTCCTGCTTTTAGAGGTGATAGTAAGGCTCCTGAACCTTCTACCACCGCAGAAATATTAAGACTACAAGAAATGGCATAAGAATGTTACCTGTGTGCCTCAGTTAAGCTTCACGAGTCATAACTTGGCTTCGTTCCCACAGAACTTAGATCAGACAAGTGGCAAAGCTAGGCTATCCATGAAAACATGAAAACCGTTGTCGCCAAACTCACACATTGCCTCTTTACCGACCAACCAATTATGGTGGTCCCAAATTCTTGCTACCACAAAGTATAGCTACGAATAACAACAAAATATCAACCATTCGTATAATAAAAGTTTAATGTTGCAATAACACATTAATGGGAAGAGGAGATTTTCAGAAGATTTAAATTACAGAAATGAAATGTACTTTTATAACTTATTGATGAAAAGAAACACCATCGCAGTAAGTTCTTAGTATTGACTGCTATTGTTTTTGCGCTCCTAAACAAACCATCGAGTTTAAAGAAAGTTTTGTACAATAATCGTACTGAACTCGCACGTCATAACACTCATGCAACAAGGGAACGAAATGAAATAAAATATTTATTTTGCTAAAACATGGTAACAGTAATTTTATAAACGACGACTGCGCCAAGTTAAGACTTATGAAGCTTAACAGGACAGACAGGAAACCCCTTGTGCCCTTTCTTCTAGTCTTGATAATAGTAGATAGTATGAACAAGTTTTGATACAATTACCTGTTATTACTGATAGTATCGATGCTATCAATAGTATAGCTAAATTTCGATAGCTCTAGTTGACCTATTTGTCTACTCTATACTTTGTCAATTCCTTGATTGATCCATGCCGCATGATTGCGTGCAAATCATTCGATATCGTACGAATGAAAATCGCTTGATATTGAAAGAATTTCGATCGTCATAACCAAAGTAGGTCGTCGAAGGATTTTCATTCGACATATGAGTCATACATTTCAAAAATAGCACTCGAGGGTTTTAATTATCAATAAATAAATATATAAATAGACATCCGACATATCTTTCAAAATATCTAAAATCGACTTATCTCTAAAGGCGTGAGAATCGGCCCCCAGGCTGTACATTTACGGTTCTTGTGAGACCCTAGCGTGAATGTTAGTGTCTTTCAATCTCCTGAGATTCACCGGTGATCAATCGGTTGCAATCGATTCACCGGTGATTTTACCGGTGTTTGACTCCGTTGCCAAGCCCTAGTATGCTGTCTTGCCAGAGTTGCTAGAATGTTACAAAACAAAAGTAACATTTTAGGTTACTTTTGACCCTCTATGTAGAGATGGGGTAATCGCCCAGGTAAAATTCCGCGGCTGAATCAAAACTCAGTTTTCTGATTAACGTTATTTATTTATATCTTTATTGATAAACATTATTTATTTTATTAATTGTAGTTATGTATATTTTAGTCCATTTTATTCTATTTAATTTAATTTTAATATTTCCTTTTGAATTTTATTCCTTTCCATTTTACTTCAATTTAACTCATTTTATTTTAATTTAATTATTTTTGTTTTGTTCCATTATAAAAGCATTATTACAACATAGTTGATGATGATGATGACTCATAGCTGATGCGAGTGCATCTTGAAGTTTGGAGAGCTTTTGTAAAGGTAATGTTATTTTTTCGTGACAATGTAGGTAACTTTTTGAGCAGTCGCATGTTATATTTGAATTTCTGCTACTGGCAACACTGTGTCCCGCCTGATTATCGCGCATCGCGTGCGACCAATCGCGTCAATTTGCACAATACTAGTCGTATGACGCAATCGGCGCGAGCGACTAGCATCCCGCTACGCGAGCGGACTTCGCGTCAGTTATACGGTCCTATAAGGTCTTTTAATGTTCACTAGCGGAATTGACACCCAGGTTGTATCTCATGAACCGTGATAGTTAGACAGTTGAAATTTTCACAGGTGATATATTTCTGTTGCCGTCATCAACAAATACTAAAAAACGGGATAAAATAAATATTTAGACGGAACCCTTCTAGCGCGATTCCGATTCGCACTTGATCGGATTTATTTTTATTACCCCATATTGCCCCACTACTCCCCTATCTACTTTCAAACCTCTTTCTGCTCCACCATATAGACCATCTAGCCTCGAATCTGTCTCCCTCTCTTTTGCCGCGATTTTCTAAATAATTTCAACGATTTCCTAAGAGACATACTCTGTCTCTGGAATGCTCTACCCGATGACATCAAAGAGACCATTACTAAATTCGCTTTCAAAAGAAAAGTCAAAATTCACCTCACTAGCATAATATCACCCTAAATCGTCATCTTTTTCCGTTTTCACCTCTTCTTTTATGTATGTATATGTATAGTTATGAATATTGTATGTAAATCTATGTATGTTTATTTAGCAGTTAAGTGTTTTTTTTTTGTTTTTTTTTTTCTCTCATTGTATTCTAAAATAATTCGCGCCGCACATAACTTTTCTGTTTTTCCTAATGGTTGACTGGGAGAGAATGCTTTTAGCATTAAGTCCGCCAATTGTAAACTTGTGGTACAATAAAGATTTATAAATAAATAAATAAAATACTCTCCATTCCACTCGCTACCCCTCTTCGCTTCTACTGCGTTAAAGTTTTGCCCATCATATTCATCGTGTACCGATCACCTACATCTGTTATGGTAACATTCCTACCCACCATACCTTAACATACATTCAAATGAAATTGAGAATTCAGAAAAATGAAAAAGGAACAAGGAAAAAATTTAATAAATGGAACGAAAAAATAAGAAATATTTGGAGAAATCAACTCAAGCATTACTTGCTCAAAATGCAACCTGGAAACCATATTTATCTCAATCCTAACAAAATCCAATAAAATACGTGAGAAATTCGTAACATCAAATCGCGATTTTCCATTTAAACAAATTCAAGGCGTGACATGGATAAAGGAATTTAAATTTTAACGCGACGGATTAAAGTATATGTTTGCGCAATCAGGAACGGGATGACAGGGTAAGCTCCGAGTAAGTGACCCGGAAGCTTTTAAATTACGGCTGCTGAATATTTTATTTGGCACCGACCGATGCCGTCCGGATATTTCCGGTTGGTGTTAATATATAAGGTGTGCCGTAATTTATGTTATTTTTTGGGCTGAATACGCGCGACTGTCAGTAAAAAATTAAGCGAGGTAAGTTTACATGAGACTGAACTGAACTGCATCTATGGTCCGTTCATAGATGAAAGAAGAGTTCGGTTTGTATTTCTATGGGTCTAGTGGTGATGCTTGCCAGTAAACACGGAGGTCTGAAGTTCAATTCTTGCGTAGCTCGGGCACAATTTTTCGTCTACTTTAAATTTAAAAGAAAAGGTATTTTGTATTTCTTATTCAATAGTTTTAGTTATATAAAAAAAATCTGTAATAACAATTATAAAATACGACATTTAATTTAGATTTTTTTTAAACACAGATTTCAGTGACTACGATAGTAATTTTGTATGTCAAATGCCGTGGCGGAATTTGTCTAGTATGGTTACTAATAACTTTCAACACTAATTTCTTATTTTCTATTTCATTATCATTCTTGTAAACTTACTCAATCATTAAGAGTTAGGTATGAATTCTGTATTAGATATAAGAATCGATCTTAATCTATTTTTCGACACTGGGGTGGGTCGGCAATTTGTGCCGTACAAGAGACGAATACGAAAATTGGTACTGGAGTGAAAATCAAAATTGGATATAGAAATGTCGTTAAACTTAATTTAGAATCCGCGTGCTTTCAAAAGTGGATGGTAATTTATGAGAAGATCAAAGACAATTCGGTCCTCTCGTCTTTGAATAATATCATTTCACTTACGAATGCGAGCAGTCTGATTCCCGAGTCCTTTTTCCATTCATTAGTATTCATGCTCACCTGAAACAAAAAATACACATCCATTAATACCTTTTTAAGAGTACGCTTGAAAAAAAAATATTCCCACGTAAGCTTCGCCGTCACACCCCTGTACCCACACATTTTTCTCGTCGCGTTGATCGCCCGGCGGCCGACGAGCGAACTAATTCTGCGATACAATCGCCAGAAGTAAATAGGAGGAACATAGTGTGAAAGATTCTAAATCGTTCAAGAGTATTATAATAAATTATTATTCCTTCTATTTAGGCAGATTAGGCGCTTAAATTTTAACCGTGGCATATTTAGGCCCAAACTATAAATATAACCAGCTTTTCAAAAATAACATGCGCCTTTTTCATCTTAGCGTGTTTCCCGGTTGCATCCTCAGCTTGTAAAAAACACTTTTTCATCTTAACGTACATTTCTGGTGCGTTCTCGACTTCGCGTATCATAAAACGTGCGTCTTCTTCATCTATTCCGTTGGCTATCTTCAGACTTCCGCATCAGACCCTGAATTATCATCTCGGTAGAAAGAGCTACTCGAGACAAATCAAACGAGCACAAGCTCGATGGGTTTTTGTTGACTTGCACATCAGACCCCGAATTATTCATCTCTGAAGAAAGTGCTATTCGAGACAAAACAATCGAGTTTAAACTCTATGGGATAATAATAATTAATTACACAATTTTCAAATACAATAGGTAGGTCACAAATAATATAGGTAGTACTCATATTCCTCAACACCATATGGTATTTTTTGTGTTTGCTAAACATATTTTATTGATTTTTTAACTATTATTTAATAATTTGTCGTGAGGACTGGCGACACAGGTCCACCCAGCTCTCGCGCACAGCGCGGGAATGAACTGGGTAAAGGGGCGTTGGCCGAGCCGCGAATATCTAAATAAATAAATGCGCCTATTGTGCTTTAAGTTTTGTAATTTGTTCAATGAAGATGGTTTTTAGGTATGGTTTATGAAGATCGGTTCCGTAATTCAAAGATACATCAGCTCATGTTTGAATTCTAAACTAGTTTTTTACACAGGATTTTACCAACTTTGGGGATCCGATATTTATAAATTTTTATTTATTTATTTACTTTATTCATGTACACAATTAAAATGCAAAGGATTATACATAAGAGGAAAAGACAGTACAAGGGAGCTGCTTATTTCTAAAAAATGTTGTTTATGTTATTTTTTTTATGTTTTTTTGTTATTTTATGTACGTGGTACTTTAAAGGTTTTTTTAAGTAATGCTTATTCAGACTGATGTTGCAGCCAGTGTTCCTCATATTTATTATTACTCAACTCTCATCAACTTACAGACAGATGTACCATGTATAGGCTCATATAAGCGGTATCTATGTTATTGTTTTAGTAGATAATGCCACTTGCCACAGGTTGATACGTAAGTATGTCTATCTGGCTTATGGCTATTATATAACTATGTCATATTGATTAAATGCTAACATACTCGTATTCCACTTAGTTCCATAAAGTAATAAAATATTTATGTTAGCAATGCAACGACTAAAAGTGTCATTAATTTAAATAATTGTCCGTTCTTGTTTAGCTGTCTGTCCCGTGAACGCTCGTAACGTGATAGATATACATTTCTAAGAATCCATTACGAATATTACAGCCATTATTTATTGCAAAGTAAATAAAAATTATGCTCGTGAAACATTTTCATACATCCCAAATTTCCACCATTGTGTTACAGCCGTGGTCACGAAATGGTCATTGAAAAGTTAGTTCGAAAGGTTCAAAAAAGCTTTGTAAAGCTTCTCAAGTGAGTAAGGCAAAAAGTACTTTAAAGTATTTTTAAGGTTTGGAGCCCTATTTTCGAAATGTATGACATATATGTATGTGGAATAAAAATCCTTCGTAATCAAACAAAAATCCTTCGTTAGCGAACAAAAAACCTTCGTGAGCGAACAAAAATTACTCGACTAAACCGATTTTGCGTGAGTTTCAAAAATAGCACTCCAGATCTAAAATTACACCTGTCTGCGACAAATATTTTTTTAATACCTTCGATTACCGTACCTTCGCCTTGTTGAATAATGCTTACAGCATATTATGAAAGTTCTTGGTAAAGTGAACAATTTATACATATAAATAATATTCAAAAAAGACATTAAAGCATTACTAACAGGATACGGGTTCAAGACAGACCGATAACCTTTTTATTAGCATCATATATTTAACAAACAAGTAACTACACTATCGCCATGCCATCCACGTCAGTTATCACAGAATGAATACAAAGGTAAAGCAAAAACATATTCTTTACATATTGAAGAAGCGCGGGAAATATTGATTCCCAATATTGGGTAGACGACAATGTTCCAAAATTGAAAAAGTAACGTGATGGCATGATAGCATACATGTATTTACGCTCATTGTTGAAATTTTTACTTTGAAATATTGCACATGCGATTTTTTATAACAACTAGCTGTTTCCCGCAGCTCCGCCTGCGTCAAAAATGTTTGACCCCGGGTATTCAACTATATTCATACCAAATTTAATCAAAATCCGTTCAGCGGTTTGGCCTTGAAAACGTAACAGACACACAAAAAGAAAAAGCTAGTAAGTTATAATTTATAACATCGGCTAAGTTTAGGAGTGAAATCTTCCTTTTTTTTGTTGGATATGGATTGAAATACTTCTGTATTATTATGTTATTGGCATTGCACATATACGTTTATGTGTAAAAACACAAAAATAAACATGAAGTGCACATTCTTTACTCTCTTTCCTCTTCATCTGTTTTTCCCTTGCCTTTTCCCTATACTGGGCCAGCCCCCCAAAGCTTCTGTCCAACGTCGTCTTATCATTGAAAACTGATCGACTCCAGGTGGTATGTGAGTCTTTTTCCTCTTTTGTTTGGCCATCGCCTTGCGACTCATATGGTCCATACTGCGACTGCGACGTATCACATGTCCACTCTCTTTCCTCACTTGACAAAGAAACCTTGAGATGTCTTAATGATTTGGCTACTGAGATTACTTGTAAATAAATACTAATACTCGTATCCGTAACCCATATTTTTAAAACGAAAGTTAGTTTTTATATCTGTGTTTGTTCACGCTTTACCTATTACTGAACCAATATTTCTAGATTATTTTAAACTATATACCACAATCAAGCTAATCACTTAATACAATAGATAAATTAGCTTACGAATCCGTGCAAATTACAGATTAATTAATTGTAGCAAGGTGAAATAGGTACCGCGCGCGAAATAATGACTAAAAATGAGAGACAGAAAGAAACATTTCGTTCGACGCCGCGCCTGCCGGCTCTGCTCTGATTGGACGCAAACTTTTCAAGTGAAACGAAACGTTAACACATGACAAATAAAGATTGGAGGCTGTCTGACTTCGACTTATACTCGGCGTTATATGGACGAGTGTTTGCATGTGGACATAATGTGTGTGTGAATTACATACATTGTAATTTTTTCAATTCCCAATTTTGTAGGCGAGTACCTAAGCGGCCTACACTGCGGCATGCATCCAACCTTTGTAAAATCGTGTATGTGTGTGTTGCGCGTTCAAATATATTGCGTATTTTGTAACAGGCATATAAAAGAATATTTTTACAAAGCACGCAATGTAGTTGTGTCACTTGCGACAATAAGACTACGTAGAATAGTCGTTTTATATAAGTATCTGCCAAGGGAAGCCGGTAGGAATCGTGTTCTAAGGAGGATTCGCCACTGTAACATAGCTAGGAGAACTGAGAAGGAAATATGGTATCTTTTTGTTCATGTGGTGCGAAGCCGCGGGTAAAAGCTATTTACATATTGCGATTATCAAGTCGCAATATGTAATTATATGATGTGGTGTAGATATACCACAAAAACCATTTTTGCACAAGTCATGTTATGCTTGTGTACGAGAATCTGCCAAAAATCCAACGGACCGAGAAGATTAGTTTGCAATCAAATGTACGCGATCCGTTTCACGGTACGCTAAATACGATTTTAATATGCAAGCTCCAAAGCCAGGGAAAAATTGAATCAGCCTGATGCAGGTACAAACTGAATAACGCTCAGATATCGAATAGCACTTCTTTGTTTTGCGCTTGGTAATGAATTGCTTTTAAAATGGATTATCATGGCTTCTTTAACATTATCTTATAGCCGCAATTAGTTAAATTCTTCAAATGGAAACAAATGACGGCGATTCTTTTTCAATTTGAAGAATTTCCTTAAGTTATCATTTACGTCTCTAAGTAGGGTTGTTAGTGTTGCTTTTTATATCTATACTCAAATAATAAATCTAAAGAATTCGTAGGTATAAACACTTGACTTTAGAATTACCAATTAAGGATCTAAAAAGTTATTACATAAATACAAAGAACAGCGAAAGGGCTGCTGGGAAGGATATTTGATTAGACTTAAATATCTCAAATTAAAAATTTAAAGAGTTACCAACCATGTCTGTTATCTTTATATATCATTCCAGTATAAATTGAATAAAAAAAATAAAATAAAATAAGTTTATTGCTCACCATACGGTACACACACAGTAACTAAAAATATAATCATTTTATAGAAAAGGTACAGAATATGTTTAAATATTCTATGCTATACTCATATGGTGGATTGACACCTGAACTTGGATTACTCCTGTACCTCAGGTTATCAGCCCTCCACCCTAAGTAAGTGTTATAAATAAAACTTATAAAAGAATTAAGTAGATTAATGCCCCATAAACACAACACTACCATAAAATAGAGGTACACTTTTAGAAGAAAAAAAAAATAGATAGAAAATGTCATGCCTTACCCAAACAATTATGAAAGAGGTGCTCACTTCAATGAACCCACAAACATTCAAAAGAGAACAGTCTCACTCTGGTTATAACAGGAAGATATTTAAGTAATTAGATATTTACTTTTAAAGGTAACAACTTTGGATCAACAATAGCCGTTACAACAAGGACTATGTTTTTAACAATCAAAAAAGAATTAATTACACAATCAGGTACGAAAGTATACAAATATTAAAACATGAAGGTAGAGAAATAAAGTTAATATATCATAACATCAGTCAGTCCATATGATACTACAAGTTATCAAGCAGTTTAAGTTGTCTATTGGTTCGGACATAAGCTTATAGCGGAAAATGGGATGTGTGGATTGTGAAGTGGCAAGATAAGAAAGTGATCTTTGATGTCTGAATATGAAATCATATACTTGTAATACGAATGCAATTGTAACATTGTGGACGTATTACAATATTATTGTATTGTTTTTTTATTTATAATAATATTGCCGATTGCGCAACCAAGAAATTCACATTACGAGGTCACAATTCAAAGTATAGTGAGGGACCGACGAAGAAGAACAGTATATAAATGTGTGAATATATCATGTAATATATCTTAATAATGTGCAGTTCCATTTTTAATGAAAGAGAAAAGTGAACCTGAATTCTTAACTGAATTTTGTTTTGATACCTCAGTCAAACAGTAATTTTTAACAAGAACAATGTCTTAAAATAATAACCTAACAATTTCAGAAATTAAATTATAAGGAACTCAGTAAAAGATATTAAATAGCTCTCATTAAATTGGTGCATGATGTTTTGATATAATTTACAGTATTAACCTTAGAAATGCTGTAAATTTTTAGGGCTCCGTAATAAAAACAAAGAACCCTTATAGTTTCGTCATGTCTGTCCGTCTGGCTGTCTGTCGGTCTGTCCCTCTGTCCGCCTGTTTGTCCTACGTTTTTCTTAGAGACTTTTAGGATTACTGAGCTAAAATTTGGTATTACTCACTGTGAAATAAAAATATGAAAAATATTTTTTTAAGGTACCTCCCCTACATGTAAAGTGAGGGTTAAAATTCTTTTTTTCTACTTTCTATTTGTGTGAGGTAACATTTAATAGGTCTCTCAAAAACATTATGAGTACTCTCAGAATGTTTTTTCAGTTTAACGGCTTCTTTTAAGAGATATATATCAGAATTGAGTGCCCCCAACCACTTTTGGGAAAACCGTTGCATTCGGACACCTGAAAAAATTCATGACAGTAGTATATATAATTAATTTCAAAGGAATATTATCACTGCCGTAAGGCTTATAATAGTTTACGAGTAATAATTCATTTTTATGTAGTAGGTTTTATGACCAAGTCACCAGTATACTGTCGGCCCTATGGCATCGAGCGTTTGTGCCACTCAGCTTGCATTGCTCTAATTGTTCAAAATTTGAAACTCGTATTTATGTTTAATATACAAAGTTTTGTGGAAGTACAATTATGGAATGTAAAATTTAAAAATTACATAAATTTTATAAATTTTCATACTATTTTGACCAAAAATGTATTTCGCCCGAGGTTCGTCCTTAGTTGCCTTCTTTCGATAAGGCTGTAAACTAATTATTAGATTAAATCATTATTAAGTTATTGCGTAGCTTTTATCGCGGACTTTGAGCGCGGCGACCGAACCAAGAAATTCCGTAACGAAAATAAAACCTAACACCCCCAGTCCGCCTACCATGTAGGCTTACAAGCAAATTCATCACAAATCGTCGTGGACACTAGAATCTTTATCATTCTGTGCAAAAATGTAGATATGTAAGTACCTAGGTACCTTATGCTTACGTCCGTTGCAATAAATACTGCATAAATAAATAATTATAATTGCATAAGTTAATAAAAAATGCTATGCAATAGCTTTACCGCGGCAGACCCTGAGTGAGTGCCACACGTTTTTTTTGAATTCGTGGTCGTCGTTTAAGAGTGTTTTCCAGTTGCGTCCTCAGCCTACGTTTCGGAGCCGAAACATTTTTTACTCGAGACGGACCGTGACGTGTTGGTCACTACAATGGAGCGACTGCTATGTAACCTCCGTAACGCTTTTCACTCGAAAACCAGACCAACAGGAAAATGGGTGTCCAAAACTGTCAGATTTTTCAGGCTGCCTAAAGGCTTCTGATGCAGCCTAATGACTGTTATAATGTGACTTCTAAAGCAAACGTGCCTTTCTTTTCTTATATAAAATATTTTAATAATATTTCGAGGAGACTTCTTAGAGATTTCTGTATGTTCTTCCCATATGTCACATTACCTCCTGAGTGTGTTTTCTTATCCTCATCATCTCTGAATTAAAAATTACAGAACTTGATAAGTTATAAGAAGTATGAAAAAGATGACGTTATTGTCCCGTTACGCTCATTGTCGCGTTCCGCAAGCGAGAGCGCGGCACGAACGAGAGAGAGGCATAATCATGTGTATTATACTACTGTAATGTACGGTAGTACGGTAGTACATTACAGTACGGACGGTAGTACATTACAGTACGGACGGTAGTCCGTAAACCGACTTTACAGACCACCAATTTTTTTCATTACCACAACACAACGTGTAATGCACATATAGTAATGTGCCTTGTGTCTGTATACTAACTTGGAATAAATCGTGACAAAACGCATAAGAAAAATTTGGCAGTCATAAAGAAATGAATACCTCCGAACATAGTTATGGGTTGCAATACTATGAATAAGTGCATTCTAGCGTGAAGATTAATACATAAGTTATCCTAGCCGTCAGCCGGCGGTTTATTACTGAACTAGTGCCGTGAAACTTCGGAACAGCTTGGTGCAGCTTGGGTTGGGAACGTGTCAGGGCTTTATAGCCCGTCGGGGAGCCACCAATCAGAATTTAAAGGGGGTTATAACATTTTTGCATGGAATACTAAATTTGACTTTTTTGTTGCAAAGTGTGTTTGTTGGGGATTTAATTTTAAAATAATTTCAGGGGTCATCCCAGAAATTATATTAAAAAGTCTCTATAAATCTTAATTTTAGCGATTCAAGTTTAAATAATTACAAAATAACAAATGAATGCCCCCTATAATCACATGGTGAAATGATATGACGATAAGGGTCCCCGAAGTGAACTAGCAAGGTATAAGTCTGTCAGGTTACTGGTTAACCAATCTTTTTTTACGTTAGATTACCCAGCGATTGACCACGACGCAACTGGATAAGGATGAAGCTTGCTGGTTTTACTCATTTCGATCTAGCCATGAAAGCGTCTACTTACATAATGGCAAAAGACGGGGAAGGAGGTGACGCATGATCATCACAAATTGTGAATGAATTGAATTTTCGCAAGTAGTTTAAGTATAGGTAAGTGACGTCGGCTCTGGACGGATTTCCCGAAATTCCTACTGAAACGGAGTCAAAGCCCAGAGCGGCCGCTACTTGTATAAAATGTTCGACGTTGTCTACTTTGTTTTAGGATCACTTGTTCCGTGACTCCTCAGAAGGTGGTGGCTAAATCAGTGCATGTCTAGCTTATCACTGAGCCGCCACCTATTTAGACGTCTGTCACGTACATTATTAACATGTAGCATAAGTTTATAAGACATTTGCTGTACCTACGTGATAGCTTTCTCAATAAAGATATATTCTATTCTATTCTAATCATGTGAATTTAATTCTCCTGCACTTCGTATTTAGTTTGCAAATTAACTGCCCTGTGAGATGAACCGGTTTATTACTAAACTCTGCACTAGCAAACTTGATGGCAGTTTGCATAATAGCTGATATTGTTAGCTATAGACAATAGAAGGGCTGTAGAATATGAACAGAAATGCAATATTCTACAACACTGTATAGGGAACTAATCCGATAGTAGAGGTTTTACGCTCCTAAAAACTCGGATATCCGGGATCGGATAAAAATTCCTGGTATATAACGTAGATTAAATTAAGTACTATCATCGTGAAACTCGTCTAGAAGGGAAGCCTCAGGCAAATGTCAGTTCAATAGAAATGCCTTCGGGATCTTCGGATCGATGTAAAATGATTTTAAGATAGTTTGGATAGCTATGTTTTTTGTTACTAGTTTTTAAAAGTAATTAATTTATTATGTTCACAAACTATATCATTCTTCGAAAATTTCAGGAAAGTGCTACAAATTGGCTATCTATGTATATAAAATGCGACAAAAAAGACATTAATCAGATTTATGTCAATTTGACGATCATAAATGCTGAATTATAAAAAAGTAAAAAAAACAATATATCACGGTTAGCGGACCCCAGATTCAGAAGCCATACTTGGGATGCAAACAAGAAACCGCTTAGAAGTTTAGGAAAAAAATGTTAATAAGGAGGAAATATTAGTTTCATCCGATAATGTCCGTAATATGGGTGGTAACTCATCCAAGTCCTTAAAGTTTGAAGACGAACTGTCAAGTCGAAGCGGTTCATTATCAAACTTTGCGCTAAACTTGATGAATGTTTGCTGTTAGTCTCATTTGGTTTGCAAACGTGTCAACGCATAAAATATTATTTCATCATTATCACAAATACAAGGAGCACTTCATATATATTTAGTTATTAAGAATGACATAAGATAAATGTAATAAGACTTAAGTATTAGAAAGAGTACTAGCCATAAGTCTGTGCTCTGGCGAAGAGTTACAAACTTGGTTTTATCAACTAAGTAGGCAAACCGGCGTACGGTCCACCTGATGGAAAGTGGTTACCGTAGCCCATGAACGCATGCAACACCGGAGATGTCACGTTGCCGACCCTGAAGGAAATTTTTCACGCCTTTTTTGAAGGCTCCCATGTTATAGTCACTAGAGAAAACCATGGCAGGGAGTTCATTCCATAATTGCAATGTACGAGGGAGAAAATTCCGTTTGAAGCGTACTGTACGCGATAACATGGAATCCAATAATAGACTCATGAAGTAATAATAATAATCTCCATGCCGTTAATGCCGTATTCGGCTACAGCGACCGCTTTGGACTTTTTTGATACAAGAAGTAATGGTATGATATGGGCTATTTAAAGATCTTTAAACGTCACACATTATGGAAGTAACCATACCATTTTGCCTCTTTTGGCCTAGGTATCTACTTGGTAGGTAGATACTGAGCTGCCACCTATTGAGACGTCTGTCTATTTTGTAAATCATTTTCTGTATATGGATAAACGTTTTAATAAATTCTATTCTACTTACTTTATTTTTATTAAAACCTGTGACGTTCCTCATTCGAGTTTGCTTAAGCAACCAACTAAGAATGTCGTTTTCAAGGAGAATTCGAAGAATTCCTTAAGGCTTCCTCCAATGAGTTTGAGTACAGGACGTTCTTAAGGTTATGTTTAAGAATACAGGTGTAAGACTAACTAACTAAGGATGCAACGGAAAAAACACCAAAATCAAGAGGTTAGTAACCGAAACTGCTGACTATGAAGTAAGCATGTGTGACGGAGCGGTTGATTGTCAAACTGCACTGGAACTTGAAAACAGATGCCGCTGCTAGTTTGCGAGAGTGTCACTGCGAGAGACGCTTATAAGGTCCTATTAATCAATCGCTTGAAGTTTTCCTTCATAGTTCGTAATTAAGTTTCATGACTAGATGCGGAAAAAGATATAGTTATCTTTATAGTATCAAAACAAAGGTAAAATTTAAATGGGTAGATTTCCGTTGTTGGCTGATGTATATTGTACTAGCTTTTTCCCGCAGCTCTGCCTGCGTCAAAAAGTAGCCTATGTTTATGCCACACCGCCGAATATAAGTCAACCCTTTTTCGCTTCCGTGTCATATTTTTTAGTTGATTCACCGCCCAATCAACCTAGACTAGGATTGCAACGTGTAGAGACATAGCAGGAAAACAGTAAGTTTTGCTGAATTAACTAAACATCGATTTGCGATTAGCAAACGTCATCAACAAGCTAGAGCGGACTCAGATCTAATGGACTTGAGTCATAGGCAAGGACTGAAACTAAGTCTAGGAAGGACTTGGACGATCGACGATGGACTACCTTAAATAGGCGACTATCGAACGGCCAACGCCTGTAATCTGTTTTCTCAGCGCTCACTTTGTATAACTTTAAAATCAACTAATCAAATGAAATGACTTTTCATTCGCAGGCGGACGCTGTTTTCTTTGGAACTTTTAGAATTATTTGAATAGGAAGGATTTCAATATTATTAAATGGAAGTAATTACTTTGTTCCGTTTGCTGGATTTTGTATTTACTTAGGCTTGTTATTTTACTGTTAATCCATACTAATGTTATAAATGTGAAAGTCTGTCTGTCTGTCTGTCACGCTTTCACGGCCAAACCGCTGAACGGATTTTGATGAAATTTGGTATGAATATAGTTGAAGCCCCGAGGTGAAACATAGACTACTTTTTGACGCAGGCGGAGCTGCGGAAAACAGCTAGTACATTATATCAGCCCCTTTTTCTGTCCATTGCTTACTAGGATTATTACTTTGAAATTGAGCTAATTGTTAAGAAATTAGAAGCGTGTTCAGTGCGTGTTGGCTAGTTTTTCCTGTAGGTTTTAATTAATTGTCTAGTCTAGGTAACTTTAAGTAATATAATATATATAGCCTGGTCGATAAGTAAGACTTTTATACTGGTCAGTTAGTGAACCATTTGCAAGACTCTTCTCGCTAACTCTTGTTTACCTCTTGGTAAATGGTAACAAAGATGAATAAAAATATCATATTTTATTTCGATAATATTAAGAGCTTTTGCCGAAAGCAAGTTTTCATTGCAAGTGATTTAGCTCGAGCATGAAATATGGATAAAAAGTTTACCGACTTATGGGAAAAAATGTTGAAATGTTCCAACAAGACGCATTACGTCCCCTAAAGTAAATGTAAAGTGTAAGATTGAAGTTTCTTCTAACTTTGTTGTGGTTGATGATATAAGAGAAAAGATGATATTTTTAGGTTATGCTTGGCATTCTGAAAATTATAAAAAGAAAAACTGACTTTGACATTACAATCTTGCTTTTCGAGGAACTTTGTCAAATGAAATTTATTGTAGAAATACCTAAAACAAAACATCAACTTTAGAGACAAATAGAAAACAATTTTATAAACATTTTGATTGATGAATAACATAAAGAAACCTGAATGTATATTATAACTTTTTGTAAAAGCAATAGGAAATTCCTTATTACAATTACTACTATAATATATGAGCTCGGTACAATTTACAATTTCGTATACCAACACAAAACTGGTATTTTAGCAAAACATTAACGGGAATACTGCCTAAAATGATGAATGCAAATACAGTTAAGGACGTAGGTAAACGACGTCAGCTTTATACAAATACGATTGGATATAATAACTACATAACCTACAAATGGGAAAGGTCTTTGTAGGGTAGTATTATAGCATTATTGATGACAAATTAATCGTTGCCTGTCACACTATCAATTGGCTTTTGTTCACTTTATCTTGTCGAACTAATTATAAATGACATTTGTAACGCTGCGTGCGCCTTGTCTCGTCATTTCACTAATCTTCTTTTGTATTCATCGGCGGGTGCAATGTCTTTTATTTGAACTCTCATAATGAATTCTAAGTTCAATACAGTTAATTTTATACATACATACATAGCGCAAAGAAAGGTGCTCGAATGGCGACTACGCATCGGGAAGCGCACCGACCAGATGGTCAGATAACTTGAAAAAGATGGCAGCCCCAAGTAACAAAATTTTGTCTTGTAGTGGTTCCGGAGCCAGGTCTATAACAGGCTAGTAAAAGTTTATAACCACGGAAAAGGGACCATTTTATACACATACTTTTGCTAAGAGCACCACTTAGACCAATAATACACTTAAAGTTGAACAACACAGAACTATCTGCTCCCGCAAAGGCAGCTATGAACCTCTAATAGAACCAGACACCACGACTTAAGCCCTTAATACACTTATAGGACTCCGGAGAACCATTTGCTCCCGCGAAGCTCACTATGAGCATTTTATAGAACCAGGCAGGCGTGTAACGTACTCCGCGCTTCTATTACTAGCTACTTCAAACATTTGTGAATTGTTGTTGTGTTGTGCGGTTGGTGAAGAAAAATAAAAGGATTTATTTTATTTTACTAATGTTTTATGTTAATTGGTTTCAATTATGTATCTTTTCTTAAATGCTACATACATTGGCGCAATAAAGTGTTTATTCATTCATTCAGTTAGCAGTGTAGCTCGTGGAGACCTTGCCTGTCGACGTCCGCGCCGCAAGGACAACGATGGCGTTCGACAATGGCAGCCCCCAACCTTAATCCGACAGCGATTCGGAAGCTGCCATTGTCGAAGAGTGTTCCGAGATTGACAGCGGGAAGGGCGTGTAGCCATTGGCCCGATTCGTGCTCCGAGACAGGGAGCAGCCTTGCGCGGTCTTGATTACTGAGGCAATTTTGTGTCAAAATATTATAGTCTCTCTGCACCAGCGGATCATCCTAGAGTTTCTGGCCGTTTGGTACCTCTGGAATTTTCTCGCTAGGGCAGAGAGCCTTCCAGGCTTCAATTGCGTCCGTACCACAGTGTATCTCTATTGATATATTATTTAAAATGTTTCCACATAATTCAGACGCACTGTGTACGGACGACAGAAAAGCCGGAAGAGCAACGCTGGAGACTTTCCTAATACCGATGCTACCAGATCTAATTAGCAAACAAGCTTGACACTAGGCATTAGTCTCGAGGTTTAAATTTAGAATTTTTTCTTAAGCAATTTTGAGGGTGGCATCTAAATGTTCTAAAATATTGGTGTGTTTCTAAAATGAGGATTGATACATTTTAGGATAAATAGGCAGTATTTTAAAATGGTATATGCTATAAATAAAATTTAAAAGGCCCAATCTGGTAATATTTTGTAAAAACAAGTTAGACTTATGTTCTAGTAGGGGCTTAATACATTCCTCGAGTAAAGATGACCCGAGGAGTTGAAGCGTATCGTTTTTTCTAAATCTTAATTTCCGGTGCTATGGATTTGAAAGATTGAATTATTAAATTTCTATGGTCATTTTCAAATTTATTAGAAACATATAGCTCACATTTTCCAACATTGAGCTCCATATTAATTTTCTGGAAGTTTGTTATTATTCTGATAAAATCTTTTTTAACCGTTTCCACTTTACCTCTTAGAGTTCCGTCGTCTAGGTACCAGACTAGGTAATTTTGAATTTAAAGGTTTTATTCATCATCTATTTTATATAAAAAGTATTAATGTATTAACAAGTATTTCGCGCGTAATATTATACGTGCACACATGTTTGCACAGCAAACGCGTAAGTATTTTCGGTGAAGTATATTGTGTTTTACCTCTCAATTTTTTTTCGCCTTTTAAATAAAAAAAAAACATAAAGTTGACTTACCTTACTTACCCTATAAGGTCAAGTAACAAATGCAAATGGTTCTAAATGCATTTAGTTCTATAAATTACTATTACTGGCGTATGACACTTGTAGCGGATTCATAACTACTTTTTGTAGGCGATTATAAGTGTAATTAACTGGAGCAATTTTTCTCAAGTGTATTTACACCTATGCAACACTTTTATAGGCAATCTTAGCCTTTACTGCGCCTATAATTTCGTTCTGTACACGACTATAAATCAACTTATACGAACAGGTGTACTATAAACCCAAACGAACTCCATGTAACCTGTTATAAGCTTGGTAGTAAAACCTGGAACCACTAAGAGAGAGGTACTAGTGCTGTAAGCTTATAAACTGTGCACTACAGGAGAACTTTCTTACTTGGGAGGTAAACGCTGGATGCAGGCCGCTTTCAACCGGTCTTTCTGGATATCCTTGCAGAAGCCAGTAGACTAGCAGTAGCTGAAATGTTGATGACTTTTAAGCTTGTAATCTTTCTCAAGTAACAAAATCACTCTTCAAATACGTCTGGCATGAGGTTCATGACGCAATCCAATATATCTATAAACTTCACAATACAAAATTTATCAAATGCAACATCGATGCAAGTTAGACTAACCTGACCGAAAACACGAAATGCACATATGCAATATTCGTCGAGTTAAGTCGAGAGTCGTGCGATGTGATCGCGCCTGTTCCCAGGGGACCCAAATTGGGTCGTCGCCGGGCTGACTAAGCGTTGCATAATTAATAGTTCTATTCGCCGTCTCTTAAACCTTTCGGATCCCGTACGTTCCGGGATAAATCCCAGGCCTGAAATGTTTACACTTGTCGCTACAACGACTTTTGTTTTTCTAACCATTGTGTAGTGTTTGGTTTATATCGACGACTTTATTCTTGTAAGATGAAGCTAGTTTGTGACTTTTTGTGTATTTATTTAATTCGTAGGAAGGCATAAACCGGTAGATTTTTCATTATCAACATTTTATCAATATGAACGATTAATTCAATTTACAATTCAAGTTAGATATAAGAAAATTCAAAACTCAAAAATATTTTTGTGACCACTATTTTGTATCAAATTTACGTCAACAAAAAATTTACTGAAGCAAAAAGGTACCAAGTGTTTAGAATAGAATAGAATATATCTTTATTAAAAAAGCTATCACGTAGGTACAACAAAGGTATAAACTTATACTACTATACAAGCATTACTATATTAGCACTTTCAACACTCGCATACTTTTACGACTTTTACTCCAGTGACTTTTTAAGAAGTCTAGATAAATTTGTGTGTACCGTCACGAATAGTTCTAATGGTTATCTCCTTAATCTCCTCGATCTCAGTGAAATCCCTACAATCTGGGATAAAACCCGGCATTTCTACGTCTGCCCTGAAGATAAATCTAAGTACCTACTTATTTGAAATCTTTGACACATTCGCCACTTACATTAAAGCTTCAGATTCCAAAACTGAAAAACATTACTATTCGGCTTTCAAAAATAACTGAACTGTGTTATTTTTTGCGGCAGTGAAACGTGGACACTTACTAAAAAAACTTTGAAATTTGGTGTTGGAGAAGAATTATAAGAATCAATTTTAATGATAAAATAACTTATTATGAAGTTTTCTTATGTTTTCGCGATTGTTATTCATTAAATTAAACTATTTTAATACGGTTTTATCGCGTTTATTACTTGGTCTGCCTGCGACCATGAACGCTGTAAAGTGTTTGAAACGTCAGGTGTAAATAAATAAGTAATAAACGCGATAAAACCGTATTAAAATAGTTTAATTTAATTATTATGAAGTTGTAAAACGGGGTGCATGCAGAGATTCTCGAGGATGGTTCAGGAGCTCTATTTTTAAAAAGTGTGACTTACATGTCGCATGAAAATCGTTCTACTCACCGATTATGTCGTCGAGACATATTTTTCAAAAATACACCAGGTAGGTATAATAGATTAATAAGTACAATAGATTTTGTAATAATTGGATAAATTATCTTCATTAGACCAAGTCAAAATTCCAGCTTACGAAGCTGGGCGGGCTAGTAAGTGATAAACTATGTATATTAAAAATCGTGAAATCTGCCCGAAAGGTAGGTGCATCGTCCATCACCGCCACTATGTTTGCACGACACGGTTCAAAGTTAAAAATTAACAGCAAGTGCATATTGCAAGTGTCATAGATCACAGAAAGAGAGGTCGTCCTAATCCTAACTCACCAGGGTGTACATGGGCGATTGACAATGTAACCTACACGAAATGATGATGAAGAATCCTAACTAATGTATAAAAGCTAAAATCAGTTTCTGTGTTTGAAGAGGGCACAATAGGCGAAGAAATCTTAGGTACAAAGTATACATAGACTAACATCTAACATACACTATGCGTGCGAAGCTGTTGTTTGATAAAACAATTTAATTATATTTTTAAAGATAGTGTCAGTTTTGTACTTCAATTAGTTAGAGTTGTGTCGCAGCTTTTTTAATATTTATTGTATTATCAAGTAATAGACTGTACATACATAACTATTTATGTTTTGATTACTTTATCTTTTTTTATATGGAAATAATTTTATCCAATTTTAATTAAGGATAATTTAAGCAATAATATCGGTTCTCCTTTATACAATAAGGCGCTTTATTACTCCTCCATGGGCGCTACAGCGTAACCATTATTCTCCATGTTTCATTGACCATAAGCAAGACCGCCGGAAAATGCATATGCACCCTGCACCCTATACTAGAATGTTTACGTTTTAATATGTCACAGCACAACTGTTCACAAATGCACCAAGTTTTTAAGTACCTACATAATACAATATAACGTGTATGTTTGCTCACTGTATGTTCATAAGAATAAACTGAAGTTGTTGTTTTATTCATTTCGGGCCCTTGACACCACCTACTTGCACCCCTTGGTGGTGCAAAAGGTGTTTTAATACCCAATACACTACCTACAAGTAGTGCTGTGCCGCCATTAACTGTAGCCTATTTTTACTGCAATAAGTTAAATTAAAAAATAAACTTGTTTGGTGTTGCAGGACAGCTTAATTCAGGACAAGAGGTTACGCTACTCTGCTTTTCATAATTATGACAAAATAAAATTATTTTTAAAATATTATCCGTCTGACCGTCTGCCACCAGGCTGTATCTCGTGAACAGTGATAGTTAGACAGTTTAAATTTTCACAGATAATGTATTTTTGTTGCCGCTATAACAACAAATACTAAACAGCATAAAATAAATATTTAAGGAGGTTATAGATAATGGAACGGAAACCTTGACCGGTTTTTGACGATATGAACCTCCACACAACGAGTGATGGACGAACTAACACATCTTTACGTAACATTTCTGACCATTTTATATGAGAAGACATTCCGAGGATTTCGCAGACGCTTTGTAACTATGAGCTGAAAACGGAGTGAACCATAAATTCTACGCCTCAGTATATGAGAATCTCATCTTTTAAAAATATAAAATAGGTAATGTTCTATGTAAAACATATTAAAATAAATTTAATAAACAAAATAGTTCGTTAGTTTTATTATCTACTTATATATGCCGTGGCCTTATAGCTGAATTTATCATTTCATGATGTGGTCGACCATATCATTAAAACGCCAGCGTTTAATAATATGGTCGTCCATGTATGGCCAGATCATTTCAAATAATAATTCGTATTTTTATGCTCGAAACATTACAATTAGATTTTAAAGGTTTGTGTTTTTAAGTAAGTATTTATTGTTAAGTGCTTTACGATACTCAATTTATTCTTCCATTTATTTTCACACAAATATTCTTTGAATTTTTAACAGCTAATTGCCCGCCGCCATCATAATGCTCAAAAATGAAGCAACATCAGCGCCTCTACTGGTTAAAAATGTAACAATTTTATGATATGATCACTTGGTTCTTGGCCAGATCATGATGTGGCCGTGCATCAGTTGATAATATCATGAAATGTTGGAAGCTTAATGATCTGGTCGATTCAATTTTGTTTATAAAATGGTCGCTTTTCTTGATATGGTCGACCACATCATGAAATGATCAATTTAACGATCTGGCCACGACATATACATATCACGCTGGTTTCACGCCGGGATAGGCAGGTTTGGGAGTTGGGCAAGAGCCGTATCTTTGAAATGCATGACATATATGTCGAATAAATATCATTCGTTTCGCCGATTTTGCGTGAGTCACTTATTTCATTTGTTTCCAAAATTCCCTCAAAATTTTTTTTACTCATAGTTATCAGGCATAAATAATTAAACTATGTGAGTACATTTTTGAGGGAAAATGTTACTGATAATACTAAGCTCCTGAGAGCGAAATTGAAGTAACTTACGAATAAATTGACATTCACAAATTAAAACTAAAACAAAATACTTTTTCCAAACGAAAATGAACCCAAAGATATTTCATTAACATATATGTTCATTGTATTTTTATTATAATAAAAATACAATTCCTGAATATAAAATTTTAGTTATTATAAATCATTTATCCAAACAAAACTTGACTCAACAACCGCCGCGCGACGAAATAACTAACACAGTACTGTTTATTTGTTTCCAAATGGCTTTTACACTCGCATTCATCTTGAGGTACGTGACTTGAGATGGATCATATAATATTAGCGTCTCGAAAGTGCCCCTAAAACACGCAGAATTAAGATATTTGGTTAAAATGGATATAGTATTACTTAATTAACTTCACGTGGGTAACTAACACGTCTGTTTACTTATGTCATGACAGTACTAAAAGCTATGACTGATAGTGTTATGTGATATGTAATACGACGTGGAGGTTTTTTTAAGTTGAACATTTATTTTCAGTGAGTTGGTAGACTTAGCAACTGTGGTAAATTACTTTATAATAAACCTTTAGAAAGGAGGCGAACAAAAAGATTTGGCTTGATGTTGCAAAGCAGGATATGCTTGCTAATGAAATGGACTCTCTGTTAAGGATGCCGAAGACCGAGCGAAGTGGAGACGTAAGAGGAAGAAAGCGGACCATGCGCTTCGGAGCATCCAGCTAAGAATGCAACCGAGAAAACGCTAGGATGAAGAAATTGTTGAAAGAAGTGGTTTTAGTTAAAGGAAATAAGTCACATAAATAATCAAAATTTTCCTGAAATAACAACTTGTTTATACATAAAAGAAGTTGTTATTTCCTTTTGCATTCCTTATTTACTTACTACGATGATGGCGCAGCTTTCCAACGTGGATCTTAGCCTCCGACACGAGAAGGCGGCATTTCTTGCGGTCTTGCATACGGAGTCCTATTTTTGATGTAAGTCTTAAGTCGAATGAAATCGTTCGACTCGCCGATTATGTAGAATAAAAATCATTCGAAAACGAAAGATCATTCGTCTCACCGAATTTAAGTGAGTCAATCTCTCAGAGAGACACAGTCATAAACTACGTAGTTATGCTGTAACCCCTAAAGACTAATACTTCTAAGATTGCAATTTTTGATGTTTTCCGAGAATCACTGGTAAGACCACTACGAATAAATCCGTACACATATAAAAATATTGTAAAGGAAACGTTACCGGGTTTTTGTAAAGAGCGGCTTCGATCAAAATCCTCTTATGTAAAACGAAAAAAAGGAAAAAATATAAAAGTCTTATCGGCAAAAAATAATAAATCTTCAGTCAGCTTTGTCACTCAACACAGCCTTTAATTTTTAATAAACAGCCACAAAGCGTTTGAGGAAAAAGAACATTAATCAAACATACGTCACAATGTTTTTTTATTATCTTTTCTCGCGTCCTACTTACAGGATCATGATTAGATTTCCAGACTCGTATACCTTTTTATATTTATTGGATTGTTCTCACTAGTACTACCGGCAATCAGGCACATTATTAAGAATATAACATTTTCAAGGAACTATTGAGAAAAATCCACTAATATTTTATAACGTACTACTAGCTGTTTCCCGCAGCTCCACCTGCGTCAAAAAGTAGCCTATGTTTGACCCCGCATCTTCAACTATATTCATACCAAATTTCATTAAAATCCGTTCAGCTGTTTGGCCGTGAAAGCGTAACAGACAGACAGACGGACAGACTTTCGAATTTATAATATTAGTATGGATTGCCGGTGAAACTAGTGCGAATTTCGAAGGAAAAAAAGATTCCTTGTGAATCTTTTGATTCAAAACCTAAATTAAGTTTCAATGGTTCCGCAGCTTAATGTTTACTTAATCTAATTGAAAATGGAATTGTGAAGAGTACTTCATTGTGCTGTACAAAGCGGTCCCGTAAAGTTCTGAATTACGAAAGGTATTTGCGGAAAAAGAAAGACTACGGTTTGGATCTTTCACTCTACAACATCGTCAAGTTACCAAGGTACATTTTATTTTAATATAATATCTTCATTTCCAAGATAAATAACTTTTTATAAATCTATTATTGTAAAGTGCTGAAAGAAAATTTCAATCTTAGAGCATTGGATCACGAAGTCAGTTATTTGTAGTAGGTATTAATATATCCTTACCATCGGTTTTGAGTGAAAGAAGTCGAAACTCACGATAACCTTAAAACCATTAAAATAAGATAGATGGGACATAATGCTTCAATTAACTTATACCTCTGTCTTACTTTCTGAAGGGGTGTTCCAACAACAAAAGGGTTTCCGATGTGGTTTGGAGTTAGGTTTCCTCATTTTATATTTCTTATGCAGTAAAGGGTATATTGTTTTGTATGAAAGAGGAGGACATCGGTTTTTTATGGACAATGAACTCTTAAGATAATGCTGTTTTGGATGCAGTCGGGACAATGCTTGGCAACAATAAAAAAAACATACTCAACATAAATTTACGCCTATTTAAAATAATTAAATATACACTAGCTATTTCCCGCAGCTCCGCCTGCGGCAAAAAGTAGCCTATATTTGACCCCGGGTCTTTGACTATATTCATACCACATTTCATCAAAATCCGTTCAGCTTTTTTACCGTGAAAGCGTAACAGACAGACAGACAGACAGACAGACTTTCGCATTTATATATTACAAAATTTCAGGACAATCCTATTAACATACATAATGGGGCCCTTCACTATCCAACCCGAAGCATTAAAAATAAATGCCGCAGGACAAAGAAGGTTGTCCCTCAATCGAGCCGATAAAAGATTCTTAGAACTTTATGCACGCTTCTTTATACCGATTTGTGGGCAAAGTTGATAATTGAAAATTTCTTGGTGGTATTATTGGAAAAGTTGCCCGTCCACAGAGCGTAGTGAGCAGAGTTGCACAGCGGAAGGAAAGGAATTTCGTAATTGTTGTACTTCAAACTGGTACTCTGACTAGCTGGTGCCTCTAACTATAACTATATATATAAACGTTAAAAGTAGAATATATCAATCTCCGGCCCTCCAAATAAAACCGGTCAAGTGCGAGTCGGCAAAAATGATGTCTCTCGTATGGCATCCCCCTTAAATATTTATTTCATTATGTTTTTTAGTATTTAAATAAATAAATTATAGTGCAGTCTAAATGGTCCATACATCTATACTAATATTATAAAGCTGAATATATTATATATTAATATTATAAAGCTGAAGAGTTTGTTTGTTTGTTTGAACGCGCTAATCTCAAGAACTACTGGTTCGAATTGAAAAATTATTTTTGTGTTGGATAGATCATTTATCGAGGAAGGCTTTAGGCTATATAACATCACGTTGCGACTAATAGGAGCGAAGAAACACTCGAAAATGTGGACAAAACGGGGAAAATTTTTCATCTTTGAGGGCTTCCGTTGCGTGCGCTGCTAAAACCGTTCCAGATACCAAAAAAATATGTATGAAAAAATTATTCCTCTTTAAATTATCTAAAAAAGTGTCCGCGACAGTATATGTCATCTTTTAAGATTAACTTACAATAACAGTTTTTATGATAATCAAATTTGGTCGAAATTAATGCATTATTACAAATTATTTGTCAGAGTTGTATCAACATAATAATATTAATCTTTATCCAAATAAATGTGTTATTGATTCTGCCACAAGTAAATAAAACTAAAAATATAATTTACGCAGAAGTAAGTACTTTAAAATAATAATAATAATAAATAACTCTTTATTGCACCAAATTGTAGAAAGTACATGAATATTATTTATAATATATTATTTATTAATTAATTATAATTATTATTATGAATATTATTATTAAATATATTCTTTTTAAAACTACTTTAAAATATATTCTATTAATTATGTAACTAAGTCGTCTAAAATAAGTCGTGGGTAACAGCTATAGGTTATTTAAGTTGAGGAGGTAGGTTCGTAAACAAAAAATAAATATGATTCCCAAAATAACTATTCCACGCGGACGAAGTCGCGGGCACAGCTAGTTTTATATAAAATTAAATCAGTCACATTAATAATTTATTTTGTTTGTAAATATTTGTTGTTATAGCTACAGAAATACATCATTTGTGAAAATTTCAGCTATCTAACTCCATGAGATATGAGAGAGCCTGGTGACGGACGCACAGACGAACGGACAGCAGCCGAGTCTAAAATAGGTTCCCGTTTTACCCTTTGGGTACAGAACCCTAAAAAATATGTCAATCGGTAATTTCTCAGTTCGTGACAAACGCTCGTTCATATTTATATTGTTATTTTTGATACAACAAAAAAATATAGTAAATTCATATTGTAGTACATTATGAAATTAAATATATTTTCGTTGACATTGCATGACTACTACTAATAACAATTATTATAACTATGTCCCATCGCGTGATAATTTTCAGTACAAATAGAATACAATCATGTGATGTGCAACATGTAAATGTAACCTAGTGTGCATAACAAGCAACTGGCATAATTTTACGAGTATACAAACTAAATGTTACTACGGATTAAATTTTATAAATCCCTAAAAATGCTTTCGTGGTCCTGAAGTATAGTAGTAGCTTTCGTAAGTTATTAAGGTATATAATGTTTAGTTTTATCACAGATCATCGGTGGTATCACTACGTCTCCTCTTTACCTCTACATTACATGGCGACCCTGCCAGGATTTGAACCTGGAATCTTCTAATATATTACAGTCCATTGGTCAAGGCGTCTGCCTTAGACCTGTATGTCATGGGTTCGATTCTCAAGGGAAACACACTTTGTTTAGTTGTTTATAGTTTGGTTAAGACATTACATGCTTGAATCAGGAAAGTCATTTAAGGAACCACGTCAGAGGCCGAAAGGCGGTTTCATGAAAATCTGATACCAAGGTGAACAGGATATATTATTTATTTACTGAATCAACAGCACTTAGTTTATACAGTACATATAGTTATTTTCAGTTATTATTAATGCCAATAACAGATTCATACTTCATAAACAAAACATTTAAGTACTTAAGGATCAATTGATCATGTAACCCACTCGGTATGAATGAATGTTAGACATGTTCATCTAAAAAATCATTGAAATATTTTACATTAGGTAATCGAAAAAATCATGCTTCACTGAACCTGATTTTAACAATCAGAAAACTCGAGCGAAAAATTTCAGCATACATTGGTTCGCCATAAAACTGTAAATATCAAAGTTCATTTTGCCATCTGACTTCCAATCCATACGAGCAATAAAGCAATGTCAATTTGTACATGTAGTACGAGTGCCGAAGGTATTTTATGTTTTAATGTTAGATAATTTTTTCGACGTTATCATAGAATTTGTGTAATACATTATTGGATTACAGGCAGGTACTATAAATTTTCCGGAAGGTTGCCTGGGAAAAAATTACTATTATTTATATTCAATGGACTACCCTTTTTTGCCAAATTTAAAAATACCGTTACTAGATTTTTATTTAAGAAGCTCAAGAAATTATTTTCAGAATTTTTGAACAAGGATTTATGGAGAAAATAAATAAAATGTAAAAATAGCCGTGTGACGTCACAGCTCGAGAAGTCGAGGCAATGACTTCACTTTATATGTATTTCGCCACCTAAAAATTTGTTTTCTAATTCAAACTTAATTTTAATATAAATTTAAGGATGATGGTTCCTTATCAATTTAATTAACGTTAAGTTGTGTATTAATTAATTTACTATGCAGTGCAGACTTGATTTGGCTGTACTCGACATGGCGCGTCACTTCCCTCCCTCGTAATAATGTAATATTTCAAACACATATTTTTGAATGAAAAACTCGAAATTATCGAAATCTGAAAAAAAAGGGTGAATCCTTTTTTATAAGCTACTAGCGGCCCGGTACGTGCTTCTCTACGTATAAAATGTGATAAATGAAGAACCGCTCGACCGATTTTGTGCAAACTTCACATAAACCATCTACTAAATAGTCCGAGCAAACATTTGGTTTGGATAGGTGAGCCCGTTCTTGAGTTATAAAATTACAACGAAAAGTGGCATTGTTTTTTATATATATTGATTCAAAAATCAAATTAAAACAACACCCAAAATTTTTTGTCGGGTTGTCCATTGCCTTTTGAGCATGGGTTTTTTTCTTTCGACAAATTGCTGTGCATTAATGAAGTTTTTATTGTATTGTAATATATAACATAATATATAACATTTTATATATAAAATTTTTTTCTCGTTGGTTAAATTGATTTATTTATTGAAACTTTATTGTTCCAAAAGTGCAAATACTTATAACAATCGGCGGGCATAGTGCTAAGAGCCCCTACCAGAATCTTCACTATTGATGTTGATAGTTAAACATTTTGCGCTCTTCTACAATTTATCTAGTGATAATTGTTTCTTTTTCTTATCGAGGTAATATAAGAATAAGAATAAAACTTTATCGATAGATCCATCACTTACAGGAAAGGTCTTACAAGCAAACTACAAGATAAAGTGCGTGACAGACGTCTCAATAGGTGGCGGCTCAGTGTTACGCTAGACATGCAAGCATGACTAGCACTGATTTTCAGCCACCACCTTCTGAGGAGTCACGGAACACATGATGTTATTATACTATAGTTACACAATTATTTATCTTAAAAACAACAACTTACTATTTATCACCCCGCACCATACCCTTGCATGCGAAAATGATTCGCGACAACACAAACACCCCGAAAATATAAGCATTATAAAAATTTAATCGAGTGAATAAATCACACAACATTTAATAAATTGTTTCTAAGAAGTGTTATAGGGCGGGGTTGCATCTAAAATTTATGATAATATGGCTGAGCAGGTGTTGCTATTTTAATAACTCTAATTCATAGAGTTTCTTGATGAAGATCACGTGAACTTTAATAATTGTGTAACAAATCGCATATTTAGCCTCAAAGTGAAATTGTATTGGGATAATAATTTAAGGACACTATTTAAAATAATAAAGACATTGACTGCTCTTAGCATTAAGTCTGTCAATGATTGCAAGAATTTTAAATTAGAATTTTAGATAAAAATTTAAAATAAGGATTAATTCACATCACATCTCTTATCATCCGAGTTTCATAACCGGGACAACATAATGGCTTCCGCTTGCGTTATTTTTCCTACATAAAATAAGTATTTGACATTTTATGCTATCTAGGAAATGCTGTCGGTGATAGAATTCTCTATTTTTCGGAGATATGTACAAGGATTTGTACCTCAGTTGTCTTTTATGGAAGGAGAGTAGAGTATTGCTAAAAGACGGAATCCATGTAATTTTTTTTTTAAATACTAGAAAATCGGGCGAATTTTTGAATATTCGCCACGTGATTGAAATTATGGGATCTTTAAGAAGATAAAAACACTTTATTGCATCGTAGAAAATAACATACATAGGTAATAATATGTCGTCTGTTATTGTAACTGCGATAAAACACCGTATTAAAATAGTTAAATTGAATGTGTAACAATCGCGAAAACATAAGAAATCATTATGTAACAAAGATGTATAGGCGGCCTTATCGCTAGTGCAATCTCTTCCGCAGCACCAAGCCTACCTTAGGCTTCTTTGATGAATAATACCGTTTATTATACGTATCACTTACAGTACGACATAATTTAAAAAAATCCCAATTATTAAAAATCCAAATTTAAATATCCACTCAGACGCCTACCCTTGTTTATCTTTCTCCAATGACATTTTATGCTAAATTACCTTCGACATTTTAATGTTGCTTTCGTTTCGTGTCTTTGTGTAAGAAACAGTTACCTGAAAGAATAAAAATGTTAATTAGTAAAATGTCACTTTTTATAGAATTTGCCTAATTGCTTTTCAGATTTTTTGCAATCTTGTTTGTGTTGTGTGTTGTCTTTTTTCTTAGTTTATTACATTTGTTACACATATCATTATATCGTGAACTAAAACTGTCTATTTTTAATAATTAGTAGTAAACGAATTCAATGTAATACTACTACTATATGCCTGTTTACATAAGAAACCTTTTAGACTTCGAGGCACAACATAGGCAAAAAAAACAAAGTTTTCAGAGAAAGGTTTTCATTAATCACAAGTAAATCTTTTTATTTATCCCTATTTCGTCGATTTGTTATTGTTTTGTCACGTTTCACAATAAACTGCCAACAAAAACGAAGGCGTTGGCAATAAAATTCAATGTTTCGTCTATGGACAGGGCAGACTTGCTACCGAATGGCTATTGCAAGATCGCCAATTAAATATCATGCTTTGTCTATGGGCTGGGCAGACTTGATACTAAATGGCTTTTGCAAGCTTGCCAATAAAATGACATGTTCTATCTATGGGGGTGGGCAGACTTGCTACTGAACAGCTTTTGCAAACTTGTCAATCATGTCATACTCGTATTACATGTTTTGTCTATGAGCTGGGCAGACTTGACTTTTAACGAAACAACTATTGCTTGCCAATCCTCCAATAATGGAGCTCCAACATAATCGAAGTGACTTTATATCCATGTAGATAACGTGTGGGTAACACAGTAGAAATGAAAAGTCAGATATTGCAAGGTTGACAAAGTAAAGACACAATGTCTTTTTTCACTTGCTGCACGCCGATAAATTGTAAAGTGATGGCACATGACGTATCTAAATAAAGATCCGCATTATGAGAGATCAAGACATTGGTCGCTGATGGCGGTGACATGGCGACTTGCTGACGATTTGGACACCTGCTAGTTTTGTACAGCCAGAAACAAATTTCCGTCTATAATTTGAAAGACAAAAGCTGTAAAAATAACATAGTCTATCAGTCCCGGCTATTTATTAGTTATCGTGTGAGAGTGAGAGAGGGAGGGGTGATAAAGATCTGGTAAAGGTTTCATCCTAATAGGCTTAAAATATAAGATATTTAATTCGAAAATAAATTCTTGAAGTACTAAGTTAACAGAAATTACAGAAAAAAAATATGGGCGGCATTTTTTGAGGTGAAAATCAGGAAATTCAGCAAATTCCTTCTCATCATTACTGCAAACCTAGCACTTCGGTGGATAATCAGCCCATATTCTCTTAAAAAATTAAACAAAATAGTTAAGACCTATTTTGATGACGACAGTACAATTCGGCTAGAATTTTGAAAATATATTTTTGAGAGTTGGAAGGGGTAAAAAGGTACGAAAGTGAAAAATCAAAAATTTTGGACCCCGGCAGTAGATCCCGCGGGCCTTTCGGACCAGGGGTACAACTACCAAATACTCCAAAATGGGATTGTACCCTGTCAGTGGACCCCGCGGGTGGGGTATTTAAGGCCCTGCCGTAATACTCCTAAAAATACACCAAATATTAATTCAGTCATCAAGCGGTAAAAATGTTCAAAATTCTATATGACTTATAAATAGCCGGTACTAATAGAAACTACAGCTTTTGTCTTATCCCTATACGGGGCCTATACGGGGTCGGCCTCCCTAATACTGTTTCGCCATTTTTGACAATGTTACAATACAAAAACTCTTTATTGCACAACAAGGATACATTGTTAAATACAAGCAATTACAAGAAAAATTACCTTGCGCAAAGGCGGCCTTATCGCAATTGCAAAAAGGCCGTTGCTGTTGCGTCATTTTTGGGCTTGTGTCTTTTAAATTATTGTCGGAAATTTGTTTCTGACTGTACAAAACTACCACGTATCCGAATTTTCACTGAAAAAATTTAAAAATTTAAGTGTCAATTCGGACAGTGTGTCCTAAAATATTTGTGTCCAAATCGTCAACAAGTCGACATGGCATCTTCGTTCATTATGAAAATAAATAACAGCAAAGACGTAAAAGACCGGGCGGCGGCAATTAGTGGAAATACGTATAAAAATTTAGCTGGACGAAGACACTAGCGAGTAGCGACACGTGACGCGTCGTTGTGTCGCAAAATCGCAAGTCTACAAATGATAAATATATATAGGATCGGTGTACTACGGCTCTTAAAGTAACAAATTAATACTCTGCTCCCTCTGCTGACCTACTTACCAAGGAAGAGAGAGGCGTGACAGTTCGCCATTTAATGGGAAGTGGGAGCACTTTCGGGTTAAGATTTAATATTATGACAATATTAGTTACTTACAGCAATATTAATGAGTAATTAATACGAATTATATAAGACAAATTCTCAAAGATCCAGAACTACTATTCTATTATCTACTTAAACAATCGTAATTCCTGACTTTAAAAAAAAATTACTTTATCTTCGGCCGCTTTTCAGCTACTCTACCTCAAGGTCTATACGAGTATAGATCTATATCTACTTCATTTCACTATAAAAATTAAAATATTCCTACCATAGATTAATAATTGGTCTCCGCGGCGCTACGAGTAGATACCGCGCTGTGAAGAAAAATCAGTTTTCAGAATGCGGCAACTTAATAGGAAAGTGTGTGTAAAACAATGTGCTGTGGTTTTGTTACGTATTATAAAAAGTAGCTCAGAAAATCCTTTAAAATGAAATTAAAATAAAACTGGCCAAGTGTGAGTCGGCTCGCGTGGAGAGGGTTCTGTACGATTTTTTTACTTTTATCTATTTGAAAAATAAAAAACAGAACCCTCAAACCAAACAAATTTAAAATTATCTCATAGGTTTTCCTGTAATTTATGCATCGAAATTCTGGAATAGATAGTTTCGGAGATAAGGTAGAAAAAATTGTTAATTTTTGTCTACTTTATTTTATAATTCTAATATAAAATCCTGAAATTGCAAAAAAAACTTTCATTTGATTTATTATTACACAGTACAGTATGTTAAATGTTACTTTTATTTCCTACATAGCTTGGAGCTAATTGATTACTGACCTCTTTTTAGTTGTAACCCGGGTTTAAATACAAATAAAAAAATAGACATACACATCATACTAATATTATAAACGCGAAAGTTTGTAAGTATGGATGAATGTTTGTTACTCTTTCACAACTAAACCGCTGAATTGATTTTCATGAAATTTGGTACGGATATAGTTCAAGACCCGGAGTCAAACAAAGGCTACCTTTTGACGCAGGCGCAGCTGCGGGAAACAGCTAGTACATACATATTATCATGGCCTTTTTCCATACAGTAGTGTTGCCGGAAAATCGATTACACTACGAATAATAATCGATTCTTTGATAGTTGAAAATATAATCTAAGGTATCGATAGTGATCATGTATCGATAGTATCAATATATTTCTGTAAGTGCAATATTTTTATCTGTATGAGTTGAATGACGATGATTTTTGTTATGCCCGCTGTACATCCCGCCGCCGAGCTCCGGTATATCTATATAGTACCGGTACCTGAAATGCTTGGTATTATTGTTAATCTATTAATCGATTATTTTTTATAAATTCTCAAAAATCAATAAAACCGATTAGACTATATCGATACTATAGATACATAATCGATTAATAACTATTGATATAAACGATTACCTATGTTGATTAAATCGAAATAATTTATATCGACCCATTTCAATAATCGACTAATTGTTTGGTATTGCAGTTAATAATCGATTATCTTCGATTAATTGTCAAAAATCAATAAAATTTATTATATTAATACTTTCGATACCCTAGATTATTTAAAAAAACCAACTACCCAAAGGCCATATTTAGAATGTTGGTGGGCGTAAAGTGGAAATGGAATCAAAATAGTGATAGGTTGCTAGTCGCATGTAGGTATGGTTCTTCGAGTTCACTTTTGGACTGACGACGAGATGAATCCTAGGTATTTTTATTATCAACAAAAACCCTGACAAGACGACAAAAAACCTTGAACGAGCCCGTTCAATAATAAAAATCGAAAACTCGGGGAATTTGGGATTTTTTAATACACGGCAACATTGAGCACTGAGCGGTAATTCGCGCCATATTTTAGGGTTATACATATTATTTTCGTGAGTAATTTATGTCCATATTTCGAAATTATACAATACTTATTGATGATATGTAATACCAGTATCTTTCTTATTTCTTTTAGTATTATTCTTACACAGTTTGACTACGCAAACTGCACATTTTGCGTCTGCTTTTACATTAAATTTTAAATTTATCTAGTCATCCAACTCACTCATCGGTCGCCGCGTGACTGACGTGGGTATGCCGCAAGTATGCCAAATACGGCATGGTTTTAGTTGCCACATTTTTCTAGTATGCCGACGGTATCTAGTCGAGCGCGCGAGACCAATTATTAATCTAAGATTCCTACACTCACTATAATTTGAATAGAACCGATTCAATGTAGGCGCTCGTTAAGAAGTGTGCATAGCAACATCCATACTAATATTATAAATGTGAAAGTCTGTCTGTCACGCTTTCAAGGCTAAACCGCTGAACGGATTTTGATGAAATTTGGTACGGATATAGTTGAAGACCCGGGGTCAAACATAGGCTACTTTTAGACGCAGGTGGAGTTGCGGGAAAAAGCTAGTTATTAAATATATGAAAAAAACCAACAATCATTATTCACCACAAGTACGGCATTCTGCGAAAATAAGAAAAAAAATCCATTTAAAGTTCCTCAAGAACATTCATCTGCCAAATAATAAACAGACTGGCAATAATTACAGTTATATCAAGTTGGGAACAGTAAACAATCGCTCAGACTCACCCAGAAAAGCCTTTCAGTGATTTCATTGATTTATTGGAAACAAATTTGAATGGTAAAGAAAGCATCCAAACAATTTAAACCCTAATGGAGCTTGAATTAGAATATCATTTTAATAATCGTCGAGCCATTCTCCTTCATTCAGAATAGTACATACAATAAGTAAAAAAAGTAATAACAACACATGTATGATTACACTATACATAACCCCTTTTTTTCAAACGATGTCGATGAAAGTGATTTTAAAGGTCAACTAAAATATGCTCTATATATCGTATTATGGAAAATTAAAAAAAAAACATAAGAGTCAACCTAAAAAACGGTGTTTCTATATTTTAGCTGCCTATACCTACGTATTTTTAATTCAACACATTCAGATTAATAATTTGTCATAGTTAATGAATTAAGTATTTTTCGCGTCACACCCTACATAATGCAGCTCGCGTAAATTTCTAGTGAACGTCACATTTTTCCCCGTTTTTCAGTGACACTTTCCGGGTCACGACATTGTGGTCGAATGCGATTATATAGGAGTAAGTTTCAAAGACTGACTCTGAATATTTCTCAGAAATTAAAATAATATATTTTTTGCTTTTAGTGAAAGGAACTTTGGACGCTTGAAGTGTGACATTGAGAAATAAATTTTATTTATCTCTCTTTGGATTGTTACGTTGATTACGCAGTCATCAATCTTCATGTTATAGAATACTAAAAGCATTATGTAAGTACACATTTTGTATTTTTCAGAAAAGTTTACACAAACAAATAAATATTCCTCTTTCCCTGGAATAATCCAGGAATATTTATTTGTTGTGTAAAAAGGAATAATCCTTTTCACCTTTGGAGGTATGGTAAGTAAACTTTATTAGAACACCTAAGAAAGATTTGTAAAACTGCGTTGAACTGTGCTTTCTCGCAATGTGTTCAGTTCCATGTAATAAAATAGATCTGTTCCTCTCACCCTTACAGCATTCTTACAGTCTTCCTTGAGCTCGGCTGAGCCACTTTTCATTCTAACTAACAAACTAAATTATTTATCACCCGTCAAGGAAACTTGTTTGCAGGACATACGGAAGTATAACCGTCTGGGGAGGAAACTGAAGGAATACAAATTACAAGGGGAAAAAATGTTGCCATTATTTATCGTTTATAAAGCCCTCTCAGTAATTATGTAATTCTCCCGCGGATTGGGGTGAATGGGAATTCGCAACAATGACTCTGGGGAATTTTGTTTACGGTTGCGTTTCTCATTGAATTTTGTTTTAATCTTCATCCTTGTTTCTACGGCTGTATTATTAAGGGTTTGTGTGTGTTTGTCAATTACTTAAGCTTACTGGTTCGTAGAGTAAAAAATCAGGTAATAAAATATCTATCTCATTTCAACATTTTATAATCTACTAAGAGTTAATTATGAAACAAATTTGCAATAAAATTGACACTGCCACCAAGTAAAAGAAAAGCAATGGGACAGCCGTACTATATGTGGAAGCTTCGTCAAATTATGTCACAAAGACGAACGTCCCTGTGAATGAATAGCCAACTAATTAATTTTCATGCACTGCACGTCCTTATGCAAGATCCAAATCCACAGTCAAAAGAGAACATGAAACGCCAAATACATTCTTACTGAACTATATTGCTGCGCCAAAGAATAATTAATGATAGTTCGAATAGGTTAGAATCGGCACATTGACAAATCGTGATTGTATAAATCGACCTACCACCTGCCTTTAATCTCCGATCCAACGTCAAGCGATTCCATTACTGCATCGAAAATCGGAAATAAAGGTGGTAATGAATGGCATGCACTTTGTCGCGCTCGAATATAGATTCCTATTGAATCGAGATGCCAGATCGGGCATTCAATATTCGTCTGGTATGAACGCACCTTTGTTCTGTAATGGATGGGTATTGTCTTGTTATGTTGATAATGTCTTCCGTAAACAAAGGTTTATAAATGTTCGTTGTTTTCCCCAAGTGTGTTGTTTATTTGCTATCAATTAGTGGATAAGGCAGGATATTAATTCACACTTTTGTTTTGCAGAACTCACTAATTGGTATCGGCTTACTTATTATTTTCTCGTATTTACACTCCACATAAGGGATAAACTGAATCTGGAAGTTCCTATTGTGTATAATAATTATTATTATTATCTCCTTTATTTAGATAACTTTTCAAAAATAGATTTTTAAATATTTATCAAATAAAAAAGAAAAGCATTTAAAAATATATAAAAAGGAGCACCCATCGGCAGCGGAGAGAAGACCCAAGCTGCCGGTGGTCAGGGCTCCAAAGTGAGGAACCTCCTCACAATCCGTGCCATGTCAAGTATAACCGCCTTCTGTATCCGACCCTGATCCAACCACCTAGCGAGAGCCTAACTAGGTGTTGATTTAGGCTTTCGCTATAAAGCCGTTCGCATATCGGTACAATGCTAGTCGAATCAACATCCCACATGGCGGTAACATCGTGGGCCAAGTCTAAATATTTTGACAGTTTATCTTTCTCGGCCTTAACGATTCTCGTCATGCGGGATGGTAATATCAACGAGCACTGCACGGCGCCGTGATCGATCGACCAACACGATATCAGGCTTATTAGCTACAATAGTCCTATCCGTGATGATAGACCGATCCCAGTAGAGCAAAGCACGACCATTTTCGAGAACTGGCGCTGGTGCAGAAAAGCATCGAATCCACTTTATCCAAAAGTTGTGCAATCCGTCCGGTCCAGGATTTTTCCAGTTCTGGATTCAGAATTCTGGTTCTGGTTCGGATGGCAGAACTAACGTCTGTGGGGTCTATTAAGACAGACCCTATGGGTTCGATAGCATCGTATTCACACTTGACAACCCGACTCACGCCCTCGGTGTGATTGACGGGCGCTGACTAGATACTACGCCAAAAGTCTTTCATAGCATTAGTTACATCCTGGTTATACCTGTAGTAGTTTTCGAGATTTCGTGTTAACTGTGACAGAAACTTTACATATTCGCAGAATTATATGCACATAGTCATACGAACTACTACTTAGTAGTAAGTCCCGGGTAGTACGAGGGTCAAACTGAAGGTTCTTAGAAAATCAAAAACTGAGCACACTAGAAAGTTATTCCTTTTAATACATCTTTTCAAAATAGTGTCCTTTCACGTCAATACATCTCTGCATCCGATGGAACTACTGAGAAAAGCACTTTGCCTACTCGTCTTTAGGGGTCTCTTCGACGGCGTTTTGAAACGCAGCCACTGCTTCCTCGGCGTCCATAAAACGTTTTTCTCGAAGTTTTTGTTTTATTTTCGGGAATAAATAAAAATCGCAAGGTGCGAGGTCGGGGCTATATGGCGGGTGACCTAGTAATTCCACGTTTGATGTCGCCAAATAGTCGATCGTTCGTCTGGCGGTGTGCGACGAGGCGTTGTCGTGGTGAAGGAGGATCCTACTGCGAGGTCGTTTCTCCCGAACTTTTTCCAAGACAAGTGGCAAACAATTGTTAGTATACCACTCTGCAGTAACTGTTTTTCGATCCTCTAAAACAATTCGATCCTCTAAAAAGCCACCATCTTTTTTCCCACGCTTCGACCTCTCTTCACTTTAGTTGGCAACTCCTCGGAAGGAAACACCCACTGAGCAGACTGTCTTTTGGTTTCGGGATCATAACAGTAAATCCAGATTTCGTCACCCGTAAGTATGTCAAACACAGCATTTGAGTCACCTCCGTTAAATCTTTGAACCATTTCACGGCACCAATTAACACGACGGATTTTTTGGGCCTCGGTCAAATCGTAAGGTATCCACCGGGCACAAAGCTTCCTGACCGCTAAATGTTCACTTGGCTCATACCGATGCCTAATCTTCTGAATCTGCTGAAGGTCACTCTTTTGCCAGTCTCTATCATACGCCGCACAACACTGATGTTATCTTCAGTCGTCGCCGTAGAAGGCCGTCCCTCACGCAGATCATCGGTGAGATTAGTGCGACCACGTTTGAACTCGCTAAACCAGTTGTAAACAGTGGCACGAGATGGGGCTTCATCGTGAAAGGCCAATCGAAGTCTATCATAACTTTCTTGTTGACTTATATGACAACGAAAATCATAAAAAATCATTGCACGAAAATTTTCTCGCGTTAAATCCATGCTGACGTGACACAGACAAATTTCAATTTGCCACCAAATCGTAAAACAAATGACAAATTAATAAAATACATACTCAATAATATTGGCAAAGAGTTCAATTTTCAAAATTTAAAGTTATTTTTTTATTATACTGTTTACAAGTGGTCAGTTCTAAAGACTTATAGTGTCGCCCTCGTACCTAAACACTTCGGGTAAAATAATATATAATTATATAAGACAAGCCGCAGCTCCGCCTACGTCTGAAAAGTAGCCATTGTGTGCCCCGGGTCTTCAACTATATCCGTTCAGCGGTTTGGCCGTGAAAGCGTTACAGACCCCAGGTCAAACATAGGCTACTTTTTGACGCAGGCGGAACTGCGGGAAATAGCTCGTAAATAATAAAGAACATAAGGCTCAGGTCTTCCAACACACGTCGCCTTGCTACTCCTTCGGACTGGTTTCGTTGAATATTCTTTCACTGTACAAGCCATTCGGCTGTGGAATGTTTTGCCCATGGAGTAATTACAAAGAGGAGATGCCGTTTGAAATGGCGCAGTGACGTGATCATTGGCGCCTCGCCGACACTGCAGTGGGCGGAGCTTGTCATTGCTCGTGCTCTATGTTTGGAGCCACGGCCGAAACCAAGCACCTCGCACGTCTGCCTTCCGCCCCGTGTAGCCTCACAAACGCTTTCTTACAAAACGCTTATTACGGCATCTCCTCTTTGTAATTACTCCATGGTTTTGCCCAATGACATTAAAGAAACCTCAACAAAATTTGCCTTCTAGAAAAAGGTTCAAGCTCATCTAATGAATTCTCTAATTTATAAACCAGAATCACAATTTCTCTGCATTAAAATCTTTAAATATATTATGTATGTATAGTATACTCCCTATTTGTGTAAATCTATGTATGTTTATTTAGCTGTAGGGTTCTTTTTTTCTGTAATATCACACGAAGCTTTTTTGCGCCGCTTTGTATTTTCTCTGTTTTTCCTAATGGTTGACTGGGAGAGAATGCTTTTAGCATTAAGTCCGCCAATTGTATTTTACTTGTGATGGCAGCGATTTGGGCTCCATTTTTTATTTAAATTAAGAAAAGTCTATTAGTTATGTATTTGATTATTTATCAATGTCTTTTTAGTTTGTGGTTTAGTTTCATTTTTTGTTTAATAGAAATATATACTAAATGATAAAAAAAAAAGTTTTAATAAATAAATAAAAGAAACATTCCTAAAAGACTACATCAAACTTTATTTAAAAAAAAATACCTACACGTCTGTTAAAACCACCTTGCCCAATACAAATTGCCAACGGAAAATATTTAAAGATTTAACTTTTTAGATCCACAAAATTTAAGTACACTAATTTAGTAAGCTTACATGAACTCCAAACGACTATACGGCCTGAAACTACGCTGTTTAATGACGTCTTGTAAAGAGGTTATGGCGAAAGTTTCCTTAATTAGCTTACTGTTAGCTCTCAAATCATAATTAACTGATTTCCCGCCCGCCTTGCCTGCAACTTTAGATCAATATTTAATGGCATGCCTAATAAGGTTTCATCATAGGAGGCAACGTGATTAGGCAGTACGATAGAATAATAAAAAAAAAATACTCTACCTACTTCTATAGCAATCTCTCAGAACAAATAAAAGAGTTAGAGAGTACTGAAGTAGAAATTTAGACTTATAATACAAAGGTAAATGCTAGTTACTTATATTAATAATTGGTCTCGCGCGCTCGACTAGTAAAAGCAGAAGCAAAATGGTAGTTTAATCAGTAAAACTGTGTAAGAATAATACTAAAAGAAATAAGAAATATACTGGTATTATATACCATCAGTTAGTATTGTATAATTTCGAAATATGGACATAAATTACTCATGAAAGTAATAAAACCCTAAAATATGGCGCGAAGTACCGCTTAGTGCTCAATGTTGCCGTGTGTTAAAAAAAAACCCAAATTCCTTGAGGTTTCGATTTTTATTATTTGGATATTTTGTTTTTAACTCCCGATCCCAAAAGAGGGATGTTATAAGTTTGACTTCAATTTTGTCTTTCTATCTTTGGCATCTTATTTCTTCAAGGCTGATCTGGGAGAAAAGTAAAAACGTGGAATGTACTAGCTGCTTCTCTTCCCGGGCAGACTATACAAGCCGGCCGAGAGAGTGGGCGAAAATCGAACAAACCATACCTATCAGTAGGCGATGTGACTAGCAACCTATCACCATTTTGATTCCATTTTCCACCTTTGCGCCCACCAACATTCTAAATGTGGCCTTTGGGTAGTTGGTACCCGGTAGGGTAGTGTTGCCGGATATTTGATGATCGATTAATCGATATTGTTTTGTTTTTAAATAATCTGGGGTATCGATAGTATTGTCAATTTAATCGATTTTCGACAATAAATCGAAAACAATCGATTGTTTATTGCAATACCAAATAATTCATCACTGGTTGAAATGGGTCGATATAATCGTTAATCGACATAGGTAATCGTTTATATGAATGGTTACGTATCGATTAAGTATCGATTATGTATCGATAGTATCGATATAATCTAATCTGTAGTATTGTTTTTTTTAGTTAGTATTGATTATTAATTGAAATACCAAGCATTTAAGGTACCGGTATTATACAGATAGGTATACCGGAACTCGGCTGCGGGAGTGTACAGCGGTCATTACGCAAATCATAGTCTTTCAATTTATATAGAAAAACATATTGTACTTACAGAAATATATCATCGATGGTATCAATATCGATATATGATTACTATCGATATCTTAAGATTATTTTTTCAACTATCAAAGTATCGATTATTATTCGATGTGAATGTGAATCGCGGTTTCTCCCGCTCTTGATAGTAAAATACTCTTCAATGTAAAGATTCGTTCCAATAAACAGTTATATTTGCATATTTTTTCACCCCGTTTATTTATTCAGCTATACAGTCTCAAAGCCCGTTATTATTCGATTTCTTTTCCATAACACAATTACAATATCAATTGATCCGTACTCTTTATTCCTATACTTCGCATACAGCAGATATTTCACAAGCTCATAAATTCCTCGGTTTGTTCATGATTTGTATCCCACCTGCTCAGGTATTTCCAAATAGCCCGAGGTGTTATACTTGGAGGCAGAGCAACTTTGTGATCAATACGTGTGGTCGTGATTCAACAAGCGGGAAGCCGGTATTGTTTGGTTTATGCCTGTCTGCAAAACGAAATTATGTTTAGTAGCATCCGCTAGCTTCCTTATTTTCACTTTAAATTTTCAAGATTTTAGACTTGACTTGTGACCAAAGGGCAGAAAGGTTCTCGAATTGCGACTACCGGTGAGTAGTGAAGTAAGAAGTAGTAAGAAGCGCAGCGATGGACGTCCTGTCGAAGACAACTGCTGGATGCAGGTAGATTCCAATCAGTAATTTTGAAAATCTCCCTATGTCATGATGATATGAAATGATGATGACTGATCACGAAAGAGCCGCAGTGTCATTGGTTTTCCCTCCACATATTTGTTTAAAGTGGTATTTTTATAAGGTAACATAAAACTTAACCATTTACATAAAAAATTAAGAAAAGCAAATGAGCTTAATTTGAAACAAGCTGAAGAGCACAGAGTCAATACAAATTGTTTCCAAGAATACCTACAAAGAATCCCTACTTACCTCTTATTCTAAGAGGCTTATTAGTTACTAAATCAATTCTTGTATTTATTTTTAGCTCTATATTCCCACCTTTACACATCATCATTTTTACTTGGTAACACCGTAAGAAGTAGAAATCATAAAAGTGCTTTCGAGGTCTCTATTTGATTTAACAGATTCAGTCCACGAAATGCAATAATCATCATCATTTCAACCGCAGCATATGCATAATGATTTCCAAAATGATTGGTTGGAAGCGGCCTGCGTCCAGCGTCCGTCCGCCTGCTACCGTTTTCAGAACTCTGATCATGTTTTTTTTATACAACTAAGTATGCAAACAGGCGTTCGGCCCACCTGATGGTAAGTGGTTACCGTAGCCTATGAACGCCTGTATCACAGGAGATGTCACGAGCGCGTTGCCGACCCTGAAGGAATTAATGGTTAAACTAATTGCAATAATAGTTACAACAACTGTTATAATTCAATAAATTTGTTCCAATTTGATTCATGAAAAGGTATAAAGTCTCACTAAATACGTGAATTTACACTTGCAAATAACAAACATGAACTCCCCAACAACGGTACATTTATCCAACTGGTAACATTTAGACTAGTATTAGAGTAAAATATTTTCGGAACTATTAACCAGTCGGCGGCCGAATAAATCTTATGTTCGCGACTGCACCTCAAAATATGGAGAGTACAGAAGTAATTCAATTGAGTTGCTCAATTATGAGTACACTTCTTGAATCAAGCGACAGCCGAATGCCGCGTAACGTTATTGATTTCGTTGTTCCCTACGGTCGCTGAATAATAAAGTGTAGTGCGAGCTGCAAAAAACAAGTCCTTATGTAAACTACTGAAAAATGTAACAGAAGTGGCAAATTGGCAATTTTCTGGATAAAATTAAGAACTCATTGAGATTACATACAAAAAGAAGAAGAGGAATTATTAAATTGAAAAGAAAATTTGAAGTAGTAAGGACCAATGCAGTGGAGATGGAAACAACAAAAAACGCAAACACAAAACGAGTGAAGGAAAAGGGACAGTTTAGAGGTGTTTATAAAGATTAAAGGGTAACATCAAAGAACTGAGAGAAATGACTTTTGCCCAGCAGTGGGGGTCCCAAATTATTCAGGTGAATAGCTGAAAAACATTCTTAACAGCAAAGAACAAGAACGAATCGTTCGTTCTACTTAGTACTAAACTACTAAACCTACAAATAAAATTAGACATCTTACTTCAAGAACTACACTTCTGTGTATTAACCAAATTGTGATTGCATCCACAGCCGTGGTTCCGCAATATATCAGTCAAAAACCAACCATCAATTACACTTAGGTGCAGTGCAAGTGAACGGGGTAAATGGTACCCGGAGTGACCCGATGGAATTGTCTGTTCTGTGCCTCATGACTCAATGGGTTTTTTTGGGAGCACGAGAATATTTGATTATGCTGGCTTTTGCTTGGGATTTCGCTACATGATTTTGAGAAAAAAAAATAAGCTATAAAATAATATCGATTTATGATAATTTAAAGCCGCATGCATCCCGAAAGATGTGTCCATATTCTATTATCCTTGGTCCCAACTGATGGAAATGGAAAACGGGGAAGGATTGAACAAGATGGACACATGAACTTTTAAGTTATCGAAAGAAACTAGAGAGTGCTATGTCTAGAGATTTATGGAAGGCGAGCGGGGGACTAATGCCCAGCAGAGGGACAAAAAGAAAGCATACATCCTCAACAAATGTCGCACTCAAAGTCGTTAATCGCTGGTTCAGATATCGATAAACTTTGTCGATCCAGCACAGCTCATGATGCGACCTGGAAGACATTTTATCAATTACACGAAAGAATTTAAAACATAAAAAACAAAATGGCGTCGTTCCTAGCTGTCTAGCTAACAAAGCGAAGGTTGAAAGTCAGCTGATCGTTCTAACGGCGGTCGGGTTGTGGAAAAAAGGCAGCAACCTCGGTTATTCCCAAGAGCGCTCGACGCAAGGGTCGTTAGAGCTACCAACACCGTCTGATTTTTAATTGAAAAACTGCTTTTGTGACGTCACATTGTTAAACTTGCGATGTGGGGACTGGGGAGTTAATTTAGCGGTGTACTAAAATATCTTGACCTGTCGTGCGGCACGGAATAACGCTACTGCGCTACGTTATTTCTCTATTGTGGATTTGTAATTTTTATTTCGGTGACCTAGGAATATAAGTATTAGTAAAATGTCTGATCGTTGTCCATCATAAGTTAATAATTCAAAGAATTTATAAACGCGTATGGAAACATTATGCCACGTGCGCGTAGAAATCTTTTCCCTGTAATAATGGGTGGGTTGATGGGGTGAATTTATTTATATATATATATATATATATATTCTTCTGACCCCAATGTCTAGATTTAGCGCCGAATTCAAGAAATATTCTAGAAAATGTACTTTCAAGTAATCTTATACTCTATTGTTTTGTGGGAACAATGAAATCGATACAATAAGTTGAAAACTATCGCACCTAACAATAAAGCTTTAGAATTTTTCTCTTTTCTTCCTTGGAACAAAAGATTTTAATAAATTGTAAAGTATAGAGCACCATTACCTGAAAAATTAATCCTGTTAATAAAGTTAAGGGCTTTTCCAAAGCCGCCACACCACACCTACTTTCCTACTGTTTTTCAGGGTATGTAAGTAAGTACGTAAGATAGTTTTTATGTCTAATTCCTTTACCTTACAGGCCTCTGTAATGCTTTACCCGATGACATCAAAGAGACCATAACTAAATTCGCTTTCAAAAGAAAAGTCAAGATTCACCTCACTAGCTTATTATTACCCTAAACCATTGTCATCTTTTTCCGTTTATATCTCTTCTTTTATGTATGTTTATGTATAGATAAGAATACATTTTAGACAAAAGTACACTTTTCCTCTTAGGGCGCCACTACTCGAGGAAAGCATTAGACCGGTTTAAGAAAATAAATGTGATACATTTTTAAAACACATAGACAGATTGGGCTTACTTAATTCCCACATCGCCTATACCATCCTCAAATATTGCCTTTTCATTCCTAAATTAACATATATTCTTCGAGCCTGCCCAATCTGGAAACATTCAGAACTTTTAGAAAACTTAGATGCCAACCTTAAAAACGCGTTAATAAAAATTCTAAATTTAAACCTCGAGGAACGTTCCTGGATTTACCGATCAAATCAGGTGGCATCGGAATACGGAAAATTTCAAGTCTTAGATTAATAATTGGTCTCGCGCGCTCGACTAGATACCGCGCTGTGAAGAAAAATCAGTTTCCAGAATGCGGCCACTTAATAGGAAAGTGTGTGTAAAACAATGTGCAACGCACACGAGCGTCGATTATGGTGTTGCCAGCAACTTGACTGGCGCCCGACCAATGGGAAAATTATTAATTGCTGTGGTCTTGTTACGTATTATAAAAAGTAGCTCAGAAAAACCTTTAAAATGAAATTAAAATAAAACTGGCCAAGTGTGAGTCGGCTCGCATGTAGAGGGTTCTGTGCTATTTTTTATTTTTCTCCATTTGGACCTCCCAAACAAATTTAAAATTATCTCATAGGTTTTCCTGTAATTTATGAACCGAAATTCTGGAATCGATAGTTTCGGAGATAAGGTAGGGGAAATGGTTAGTATTTGTCTACTTTATTTTATAATTCTAATATAGAATCCTAAAATTGCAAAAAAACTTTCTTTTGATTTATTATTACACAGTACAGTATGTTAAACGTTACTTTAATTTTCTATTTAGCTTGAAGCTAATTGATTACTGACCTCTTTTTAGTTGTAACCCGGGTTTAAATACAGATAAATAAATAGACATACACATCCTATTAATATTATAAACGCGAAAGTTTGTAAGTATGGATGGATGTTTGTTACTCTTTCACAACTAAACCGCTGAGTTGATTTTCATGAAATTTGATACGGATATTGTTTAAGACCCAGAGTCAAACATAGGCTACCTTTTGACGCAGGCGGAGCTGCGGTAAACATCTTGTACATACGAGTAGATATTATCATGGCCTTTTTCCATACAGTAGTGTTGCCGGAAAATACATTATACATCGAATAATAATCGATTCTTTGATAGTTGAAAATATAATCTAAGGTATCGATAGTGATCATATATCGATAGTATCGATATTGATACTATCGATAATATATTTCTGTAATTTTTTTCTGTATGAGTTGAATGACGATGATTTGTGTTATGCCCGCTGTACCACCCGCCGCCGAGTTCCGGTATATCTGTATAGTATCGGTGCCTGAAATGCTTGGTTTGTTGTTAATCAATTAATCGATTATTTTTCATAAATTCTCAAAAATCAATAATATAGATTATATCGATACTACAGATACATAATCGATTAATAACCATTGATATAAACGATTACCTATGTTGATTAAATCGATATAATTTATATCAACCCATTTCAATAATCGACTAATTGTTTGATATTGCAGTTAATAATCGATTAATTGTCAAAAATCTATTAAATTTATTATAAAAATACTTTCGATATCCTAGAATATTTAAAAAAAAAAACCAAAATCGATTAATCGATTATCCGGCAGCAATACCCTATGGGGTACCAACTACCTAAAGGCCATATTTAGAATGTTGGTGGGCGTAAAGTGGAAATGGAATCAAAATAGTGATAGGTTGCTAGTCGCATCGCCTACTGACAGGTATGGTTCTTCGATTTTCGTCCACTTCTTCGGCCGGCTTATATGGTCTGCGCGGGAAGAGAAGCAGCTAGTACATTCCACGTATTTACTTTTCTCCCAAATCAGAATTAAAGAAATAAGATGTTAAAGACAGACAAAATTGTCAGAAAAAGTGAAATTACAACATCCCTCTTTTGGGGTCGGGAGTTAAAAAACAAAATATCTAAATAATAAAAATCAAAACCTCGGGGAATTTGGGATTATATTAAATAATCCCAAACACGGCAACATTGAGCACCGAGCGGTAATGTGCGCCATATTTTAGGGTTATATTATTTTCGTGAGTAATTTATGTCTATATTTCGAAATTATACAATACTTATTGATGGTATGTAATACCAGTATATTCCTTATTTCTTTTAGTATTATTCTTACACAGTTTGACTAGGCAAACTGCACATTTTGCGTCTACTTTTACATTAAATTATATTTATCTAGACATCCAACTCACTCATCGGTCGCGGCATGTCTGACGCAGGTATGCCGCAACCATGCTGAATTCGGCATGGTTTAAGTTGCGAATTTTTGTAGTATGCCGACGGTATCTAGTCGTAGCGCCGCGGAGACTAATTATTAATCTATGTTTCAAGTATAGCACTTCCAGCCTTTCTTTCATCCGTGCATAGTGTGTCGCACTTGTGTGCTAAAATCTTAAAATCATCCTCGTATGCGATTCACTATGAATTAGATGCAGTAGAAGCTTGGAAGGCTCTCTATTCCGGTAAAAGTATCCCAAAGGCACCAAATCTACAAAAACTCTGGGATGCTTCATTGGTGAAGAGAGAGCATAACTGTTTGATCCAAAATTCTGTCAGTGATATTGACCGTGAGGCTTCTCGCTGCATCAGAGCACGAATCAGGACAATGGCTACACGCCCTCCCTTCCGCAAATCTCGGAACACTATTCGACAATGGCAGCTTCCGAATCGCAGTCGGTCTTAGGCTGGGTGCTGCCATTGTCGAACACCATCAATGTCCGTGTGGTGACGGCGTTAGCAGAAATGGGCTCCATGGACTACATTGTCAACGCAGCGCAGGAAGATACTCCCGTCACGGCTCCCTCCACGACATAATCAAAAGGGTGCTTGCCACCAACGGCATACCTAGTATTTTAGAACCAGCAGGTATTGCGCGCGATGATGGCAAGCGGCCAGATGGTTTGTCCTTGGTCCCCTGGGCGCGAGGGAGAGCTCTCGTGTGGGACGCAACCTGCGTCGACACAGTGCCCCTTCTCCCCTCGAGGGAACGGTCCATAGGGCTGGAGTCGCGGCGGAGTCTGCAGAAGATGCCAAGCGACGCAAATATGTTTCTCTGAATAGTGAGTATATATTTGCGACGCTTGGTGTCGAAACATTGCGTCCATGGGGTAACTTAAAGATTTTTTTTTTAAGGAAATTTCTCCTAAGCTTGCTGACGCCGTAGGTGACAAGAGGGCTGGCTCATTCCTAACGCAAAGAATTGCAATTGCAATTCAATGTGGGAATGCAGCCAGTGTTCTTGGCACCATGCCACATGGACATTGCATAGATTTAAATTTTTAGTATTTTTTTTTAATTTTAAGTTTTTACTTTCAGTTAGTTTTTTTAAGTTTTTAGATATTTTTTTTTGTATAATAAAATTTGTGTATTGATAAAAGAAATAAAAAAATATGAATACTGTATGTAAATCTATTTATGTTTATTTAGCAGTAAGTGTTTTTTTCTTCTTTATTGTATTTTTAAGATAATTCGGGCCGCAAGTAACTTTTCTGTTTTTCCTTATGGTTGACTGGGAGAGAATGCTTTTAGCATTAAGTCCACCAATTGTAGAAGTATTTTTTTTACTTGTGGTACAATAAAGATTTATAAATAAATAAATAGTTTTTAGATAAGGAAAATCCTATAAACTCAGGCTGAATTTAGGGGAAAAATATACAGTTTGTTTCTTTAACTACGCAATATTTGAAGACAAATTGTTTCTCTTGTTCTTTTCAAATTGCAAACCTAGAATCCTAAGAATATTGATAGATTCAAAGAAAGCCAATCTTCGCATAGGGATCAAGAAAAACGTAATGAAATCCACAAAATACGTTTTCTCACAGAAAACCTACGAATTAGGAAGCTCTCGTGTTTAAATATTTAACACATAACTTATCAAATGTTTCGCATTTATTTACAAAGAAACAACAGGTTCACATTCAAGTATACTGGTTGTATGTATGGTTGGCTACGATTGTCGTGTTCTTCATCATCAACCCTGGTTTTCCCAGTTGCATCACCAGATTGACTTTGGAGACCAGTGTTCACCTGTCTTATTAATGAAATTCGCCTATTCCAAACATAATCCGACTAGACACTAGGACTTGTTAATCTCAGAGTAGCGGAGTTTTAACTTGCCAATGTTATTAATAAACGTGGTGTAACCTCGGACTAACTATACATTCCTTACACCTAAATATAAGCGAATGTAATGGCAACCCCGTTTTTTTTAAAGTAAAAAGAGTAAGTAAATGAATGACAAAGGAATGAAAATGACGCTACTGTCAAATTGACAGTTCACTTTTTTTTATTTGTGGCTTTTACTTTCGTATTTAGCCAGTAGTAACAAGTAAAAATAATACAATAAAGTCGTTTTGTTAAGAAAGTCTAAATTCAAGTCAGTAGTTAAGTCGAGTTAGTGTGGCATTTTGACTCGACGATAATTGTTCCGATTTAATAACGAAGAGTCTCGTAATCTAGGGAGACAATCGCTTGGCAGTTGGGTCAAGGCATAGTGAGAAGATTCCTCTCTCTGGAGCCCTGACCACCGGCAGCTTGGTTCAAACTCCGCTACCTATGGATGCCTCTTTTTTGTATATTTTAAAATATATATTTTTTTTTACTAATATAAAAGAACAATAGTCAAACGGCAGTTCAGGAAGATTTTTGTAAATTAAATTAAATTTTTTTAATTCTCGGGGTTTCCAACGTACTTTGTAATGTTTTACACGCCTCATTAATAGCATTTGATCTTCGATCTCGTTTATTTCATCTATCTATTATCCCTGTCCTTCTTTTTAGCACAATAAACAAACAACATCACACTTTAAAAAGAATATGCAAAAATAAACAACACATAATGAACATAAAATAAACGGTTCAACGCCGAAAAATGTTAGGTTGTGAATTCAATGGCCAAAAAATGTCAGAAAAAGACCCATATTCTATGTTTAGTCCGTCCTTAAACCATGTGGTGCCTTGGAGTATCTTTTACTCCGAGAGTACGCTCGGATTAGTTTACTCCATCGTTCCTCCATGTTTATTAATACGAATTATCATTACTCCAAGCTTAAAACTTGGAGTAAAGTTATTCTTGCTTTAGTCTAAGTTTATTAATAAGGCAGTAAGACACTATCTTCCTTGGAAAATGTTTTGTTTGTGGATTCCGTCACAGCCACTCGAGAAATAATTATAAGTAAAATAAGAATGTTTCTACCTTAGTCGCATTTTATATCATCCACGGGAGAAAGAGTACCATCCTAGATTGAATCTCATACATTTGTACTCGTATATTTTGTGTGTAAAATATACAAATACGGCTTTGTTTCCATCACCCATGCGTCCCAGAGTGAATTAAGTCTAAACAAGGAGGGATATAAAGCAATCACGAATTTATAATCTTGCTGCCATCGTTTGTTTTCATTTTAAGTTCCTAAGGCCCAAAACACCTAGGGGAACGTAAATTATGTGTTGCAAATTACTCGAATAAACCGATTCGTATAGGGTCGCAGTCGCAGTGAAAACATGGGTTTAATAATGAAAACATGCATTTATTGAATCTGCAATGGTTTATAATGAAGATTTCTATAGAAAAATCGAGTGATCATCATTTCAGCCGTAGTCAGTCCACTTCTGGACACAGGCCTCTCCTAATGATTTCTTAAATAGGCCTGCATCCAGCGTTTGCGACCTTTTCAAGTCATCTGACCTCTGCTCGGTGAATGTCCAACGCTGCGATTGCCGGCTCGTGGTCGCCATTCCAGTACCTTTTTGCTCCATCGGCCATCTCGGTTTATGTTAGTTGTGTACAAAAAAAGATTGATTTTTAAGTAATTTTTGCATAAATAACGGTGACGTAAAATCGAAAGAGTACAGAAGAAACGGACTTAAATTCAAACAAATCAGACCAGGGGGTCAATTCCGCTAATAAACTTAAAAGACCATGCAACTGATTTTTTTTAACGATGCATTTCTGATATGCTCAATATTGGTATTCTGCTAACACAATTTTGAATCTCAATTTGATTGCAACTAAAATGTTGCAATCAAATTGAGATTCAAAATTGTTGATATTTGTTGATATTGTTGTTATTTGAATGGTAATAGTGAAAAAAATGTAAATAAAATAAATAACAGAGTACCGATTATTGAAAGAATTGATGATTTTTTTTATTAGCAAAATTTTCCAGTTGCAGTTCAATGGCTTGCCAACGGAATACGATTGGTCTTAAAATTAATAACAGAATATCAGAAACGTCAAAAGTTGTCATTGCGATCCAATAACGATTTAATTGTGCAATATGTAAAATATGAGATCCGAACCCCTTATTTATTCAATATAGCCAAACAATATGATAATTTTAACTCAAATATTTTTGCTAAAATTTAAAATTTGCGTGCACATAATTGAGAAAGAAAATGCACCAAAGTTCATTACGTGGTCCTCTGCAACGACACTAAGTAAGTATCCAATTTTAAAATCTTTCTAAAAACTACTTCATTTTAATTTAAAAGCTTTTTTTCCGTTTTTCCCTTTAATTTTCTTGTAAGATTTTTCCTCAAATTAAATGGGCTCCAAACTTGCTCCATACTGCGCTGAAAACCAGTTTGATAAAATGACATTTAATTAGTTTCGTGGACTCTCAGCAAAAATGAAAATGGTACGGAACCAGACATACTTAATCAATATATAAGTACGTCGAGTATAAATAATATGAACGATATGTTTAATAAGAAAATTATAGAAACACAATATTTACTCTTGACGTGGAATCACTGTTAACTACGCTTACAATTTTTAAAATAAAAATAAAACTTTATTTAAAAAATTGTAAGGGTTATTATATCAAAATGAAAACTGCTGAAAAGAAATATGATTCTGTTTGAGAGGTAAATAAAATATAGGGTGAAATATTATTATTTTGGTAAGAGGCTGCTAAACCATCACCAGGAAGCCATGAAAAACGAATTAGCACAACTAGTATATTTTGATAAAAATACTGGTTGTGTTTATTTTATCAAGCTTGACTAAATCCAATATCTTCAATAACGTTGAAAAAATAATGGTACATTTCTGTAATCATTTTATTTTTATTAGAAGCAACTTGAAGAGGCTTTTCGCATAGAGAGTAAACTTTGAGACAATGCAACCTCCAAAGTGGCAGCTAATTAATTGTTCTGCAGAACAATCTGTAACAAGCGAACTTGGAGCACGGAAGTAGTAACTGACTAGATGAATGAAAGTTGCGGCGACAAGTAACGAAACGACAGCTCAGTCAGTATGATGACCGATTTATTACTTATTTTTCCGGTTTTATCCTCAGCTGGTAGTTTTGAAGCCCAAGATAAGCTTTGATTTGGGTTAGTTGTACCTATTATAAGGAAGACGCAAGAATCCAAGAAAATACTTCACCGTACTAACAACCATTTCTTTCTTCTTTTTATAAAGTGGATATGATGTGTGTTACATGAGAGATTGTAAGGGTTAATTTTGAGGTGTCTACAATATTGTTCATGTGTGTGTCTGGTTTGATGGTATTTGAGGCAATGTTCTAAAAGATGTTGTATTGTTTGTGTTGATGTTTGATCGCATGGGCATGTGTCTTCGCTTACTATTTTGAATCGACATAAATATTGTTTGTGATACTCGTGTCCTGTAAGTACTTAAGCTATTTCAAACGTTTGTTTAATTTTGGTGAACAGATTGTCTATATGGTCAAGAGTTGGGCACCAGTTTTTGCAGATTGACCCTTATTATTATCGCGGTATATTTGTGCGTGTTTATTTCTACTTTGCTCCTTAGCAATTCTCTTTGTATAACTGAGTGGGAAGTGTTTATATATCGGAGATGTGTGCAGATTCGCTGCTTCGTTGCCTGCTATTCCTATATGAGCTCTGATCCAATATAATTCGATTTTCATATTATTTTTGAGTATAAAATATTTGACTGTATTTACAATAGAATTTGTGCTGTTGAAGTTGCATAGTTCTTCGAGGGCTGATTTGGAGTCAGAATATATGAGCGATTTGGTGGTTGTGTTATTTTGAGCCCATTTTACTGCTTCTCTTATTGCAATAAGTTCTGCTTGGAATACGGTACAGGTTTTGTGAAGTTAAATTTTTTGGTAACTGTGGTTAAATCTAAGCGGTAAGCTACAAATACTGATCCCACTTTGTTATCATGTTTGCTACAATTTGTCGCTGTTTTTCAGTTCCGTATATGTTAATTCGGTCTGTCAGTTGGGTGAAGGGTTTGCGACAATGGTACAGGTATGTCTAGCGTAATATCAGGTAGAAGGTATGGGCAAGTTCCCGTTTATACGGGTATTCTCTATGACTGCATTTTCTATTAGTTTTATGTCCAGTGGTGTTAGTCCTGCGAGAGAAATTGCGTTAACGGTATTTATGGTCCTAAAACCCCTTATTATTTTGATGGCAAAGCCACATTGCATCGAAAGTAGCTTATCTTTCACACATTGATATTTTATCGCTTGGCTCCTGTTTAGTCTAGTAGTTTAGGTACATGATTAGTCACCTTATTAGTAGTACTACGGAAGGAGTCCAAGTCTTGGTGTCCATTGCCGACGCGGAGTGTGTTTGCGTTACCCATGATTTGGGATTATGTCCCTTTGTCGAAATTGACAAGCCTTTTGTCCACTTTGTGTATAGTTGTTATGTATAGTTTCTCTTGTTAGAAAAATATATAACTACTGTCACTTTCTTGCCTCTATGTTTATTTCAATCTTCACGTAGACTAACTTTTTTCATATTTATAAATACATGTATAAACTCGTGCGATGCCTTAGAAAGTCTATCAAAACAATCATTAAGGACGAAACTCGCGCAATTTGGTAGTCGCCTTTATGCCCTACTAATAGGGTTGCCAAACACCCTTATTAGTGTCCGCACAAAGGGATCGCTAATCAGGGCTGCATGCCTCGTAGGTCCATCGGAAAAGTTTTAGGGACGATCTACCAGTTTCTAAAAGTTTTCCAAAAAGGTTACTCTGTTACATGTTGGAGTTTCGGTTTATTTGAAGCACCCACTAATTGGCGAAAGTTCTAAGAAAAACGCGCTTAGTAGTTGACATAACGTCATTTTAAATAAGTTTTCATACACTCTAATTTAAATTCAACTTTACATTACGTTTAAATCTTCCGGAAGATTTTTTTCAATCATAGTAAAAAAAACACATTGCAATCCGTTAAGTGTAGTTTGGAAGAAGTGTGAGGAGCTCGTTAGTCGAACGCGAACCGCGTATCCGACTGACGTGACGTTATACTATTGGATTTAGTGGCATTTTCTATCTTGAACTCCTCCGTGCTTCGGAAGGCACTTGGTCCCGGCTGTTATCGATAGATACCAGTCGTGAGGCTGTGTCAAATGCTTTAGGGCGGTCTGAAAAATTCTGACAGTGTTGGCCACTAACACCCCTCGGGTCATGTTGCTGTTGGTCTGGTTTCCCTGTAAACAGGGTTACGAAGGTCAGACGGCAGTCGCTCCATTATAATAACCATTTCCGCCAAATTTGGACCATGACTTACAGCGTACCCTAGGTTCCAAAGCGTAAGCTGACGACGCAACTACGAGTAGGAATACACGCTAGGATGATGATGATGTAGTTTGGAAGAAGTAAGGACACGAATACGGTTGACAATTTATAATGTATTGACTGTTTCTATTTAACTTCCATTAAAATAGCTTCAACTAATGCAGCATATTATTTACAACAAATATATTTACCGAGTTAAACAATATAATTATTCATTTTCTCCAAAACGGTTTTAAGTCAATTTCAATACAGTTTATTTACGGCGCGTTTATTTAAGGCGACGCCGCGGTAAACTAAAAATCTAGAATCCAGCGTTCCACACCCCTCAGTCTGCACCCCGCACGAACCGTCTCTGACAAGTCTTGAGCGGACTGCGCGGGCAGAGCGGGGCCGATCTCTCATAAAAAACCCGCACAAACGAAAAAGACGTATGTCACAATATGGTTAAAATCGTGTAATTCAAAAACTACAAAGTTATTTTATACAACCTAAGTACCGATTAAAGTGTCAGGTTCAATGAATATATGTAGAAATTTTGGAATCTTAAATCATTCCTCAATGTAGGTAAAACTGGAATCTCTAATTTTATAGAGGTCTTTTTGATTAATTATATTGTGTAACAAAAATTGTCCAATCGTGTTTTGCACAGGACCAAATAAAGTCAAAGAGATGATGAATCCTGACAATAAATATAATTCAGTTCACTTCAGTCATTGTTGAGAAAAATCGGTATCCTTACAACCAAAATCAATTCATCAATTCAATTCGTCATCTTAAGTTCGGCTATAAATTTAATTATTCTCATTTGTATGAAAGGCTAAGGTACCACACAAATTAAAGTTGGCACAATCAGTTAATATTTTAAAATGGGAAAGTAACTCTGTATGCCACATGAAATGTATGAAGATGGTTTATACTTTTGAAGTGATACACTGATACGATAAAGCGTTAGCGAAAGCGAAGAAACAGTTATGTGGGCATGAAAAATAGATACTATGTGAATTTATTAAAATTATTGAAACGTGCGCCTAGATGTTATATTAGCTGAAAGATACAGCTCTAAATAATATTGTAACTTTAGATCTTGTACCCAATATAAGCTGAAGAATTTGTTTATTTAACAAAGTGGTATGAAAGCGAGAAACACAATCAAAAACTAGGTATGGGATTGACACAAGCCGCGCAAAATCACGTGTATCGATTTTTATACTAATTGCAACCGATTATGAACACCGTTACCGTTTTTCGAATTGTCACTTTGGCTGAGGCCGGTCCGAATATTAAAATTCTTGATGAGGGCTAGTAAAACCGTGAAAAACACAATACTTTTGTACGGATATGACTACAAAGCTGAAACATGTGGGTGTTACTTGATATTCTACATGATTAGGCGTATAATTGATAGACTTGTTGGCAACGCTATAGTTTGTGGCAATTCCAGCCAATTGCTCTGAGGTCGTTGAATCAGGATGCTCTAATTGTTGTGTATCAGATACCTGTGCTAACTGATGAGTGGTAGACAACTAGGTATCAGGTTAAGGACATATACATATATATTTTAATGTACCATTGACAAGAAAAAATATTGCTTAATAATTTTTTTGTCAATACAATTTTAATAATATTCTTTTAATATATTTAAATTTTCTTCAAAAAATATAAGTTAATACTTACACATTTTTGTGTTTTTTGGTGTAAAGTAAAGCAATGCTCCAAAATAATAGAAATTGTTGTTTCACATGCATACTATTGTATTGCCCATGATATTAGCTGCCAGCCCTCTTCACAAGGGTGTGTTTTCAATTTTTAAGACATATATACTCAATTTATCTTTCAATATGTACCAAATCCTTAAACTTTATAAAAAGAAGAAACAAATCGGTAAGTTAATTTAAAGTTTTTAAGTCAGAAACAAGCAGTTGTGTTAGTATTATTTTCCGAAATCGACGCTTAATTTTTAATTGTATTTATATTAGTTTTTTTATAAGATTTTCTCTAATCAAAAATTGGATAAAATTTTAAAAGAATTTTTGATGGAATGTTTAGTGGAGTATTGTTTTTGTTTACTATTTGGTATAAACATTTTATTTCATCACAAATCACAGTTAATTATAAACGACCAGTTCCATTATCAGTACCCATTCAAAAGGCCTGTTTTATATCCCGGAATAAATATAATTTATCATGCAATGTGAATGTATTGCATGATAAAATCGTATTGAAAATTACACATAGAACCAATATATCAATAAATATACTACCCATATACCTACTGCAAAATTAGTATGAGATATTTATAATTTTCAACTACGAATAATTAATTATATATAAGTATTTATTGTACTTACAATAAATACTTCCAACAGGTCATCTTGGCATCTTTGGGGGCGGCCTATGTCCAGCAGTGGACTTACTACGGCTGAAATGATGATGATGATGATGAAAAATAATTTACAAGAAAGAGCCTGAAAATATATGCCATGGCAAACAACGTCGTGTCGCGTTTCGGGGTTGTTCTCCGCCATATAATTTCATATGAAGTATTTATTCGCGCCTTGTGTCGACACGACACACGTTCTTACGTGTAATCCTAAAAAAAGATTTATTTGATACACAAACAGAATTCAATAATAAGAACTTTAAATATAAGCATAAGACTAATTAAAAAAATAAAATAAATGTAATTAAACTATTTTAATACGGTTTTATCGCGTTTATTACTTATTTATTTACACCTGACGTTTCAAACGCTGCGACCATGAACGCTGTAAAGTGTTTGAAACGTCAGGTGTAAATAAATAAGTAATAAACGCGATAAAACCGTATTAAAATAGTTTAATGTAATGAATAACAATCGCGAAAACATAAGAAATCAAAATAAATGCATTTTATTTTATTTATTTTTATTTTTTTTAATTATTTTTTTTAAGAATTAATTAAGTAATTATACACAATTTTAAATATTTTCTGCGGATATTTTTTGTTTACGCTTTGACGAAGCATGTTGCGGATCGTAAGATATAACTTTTAATTTGGTTTGATAATTAATTCCCATTTTACATATATTAATTTTATACATATACATTTATTTTCAAAAGCTAGCTTTACTAGAGCTACGTTGGTAAATATAGTTTTATTTCCTTAATTTCCACGCACTCAGTGAAGGTCTCGAGTCTCCAGCTCGTAAACCTTGACGTCTCATAACACTTCAGATACGACGCGCTAAATCAGGTGTTGACGGAAACCAAATGGAAAACTTACTACGCTTGATATTTTACTGCCTCAAAGTGTTAAACTATTTTAATTTATAAAAAACTTAATAATACAATTGAATTTGAATAGAGCAGTAACAAAAAAATAATAATATATGACACTAAGAAACCAACTTTGAATCTTTTCGGAAGTTCTATTCCCAATCGTTGATTAAATATGTTGATTCATATTTTAAATAGCAAAAGAAAATGATGCTCCATGAGTGATCATGGTCTCAATGTAAACGATAAATGAACTCTAGCTTTAAAACCATGACAAGACTACATCCTATCCTTTGTGCTAAATTCACAATGCTCCTTCGAAATAATTCTAGAATTTCATTTAGGATTAATATCACCCCCAGGGTTTCCTTATACGACTCCGGCTCGACTTACCCAATGGTCTTTTAAATAAGCACCAAAATTGTGCCCAACGAGACTAGAATCTGGCTGGACCATACCATATTCTACATTTCTAGCAACATCAATATTAACTAAGTTTTGGTACCTAAAGCTATATCTCCACCTTAGATCTAAGATCTCCACATTACACAAATGTTCTAGTAAGTTTATTCAGTACATTAATTTAGCTGGATTTCAAGAAAACGTTTTCTTTGTAGAAGACATGAATAAATAAAATACCAAGAATTTTACAAATCCCTAACACAGACTAAAAAAGAGAATCCATACTAATCCATACAAATATTATAAATGCAAAAGTCTGTCTGTCTGTTACGCTTTCACGGCCAAACCGCTGAACGGATTTTGATGAAATTTGGTATGAATATAGTTGAAGACCCGGGGTCAAACATAGGCTACTTTTTGACGCAGGCGAAGCTGCGGGAAGCGGCTAGTAATAAATATTCCATACATCGTTTCAAAAGAATACTTGACTGTGTTCATACTTGGGCAATATTTACATACGAAACCATATGCACACTAAAAAGTAACCGATTTCGAAAACAACAACAAAATTTAGTTTTCTCAAGAAGAAAAGTGGGAACGACTTCTTGGTATCTCTTTTGTACGCACGAAACCGAGTGGCAGTAACGTCACTGCACACACAGTGCATCCTTTTCTAGTTTTTTTGACAGTTTCCCTTCCACCGAATTTCAAAGGCTTAAAACCTATTTATTTAAGAACGGATTTTAAAAAATCTTTGTGTTTTCAGTTTCTTGTTCTTGTTATAAATTGAGTAAAATACCCAATTGAAGGTCACCCGGAACTTTGCAAGTGACATTCATTGGTCGATTACCTTCGGACATTAGCCACTTTCGCTGGTCGATATTTGTGTTGCCCTTTAAATAAGGTTGATTACCTGTAACAAACAAAAATACAATATTCTTATTTATTATTACTTTGTAAGTATCAGTTATCATAAAGTTGCATCCGAAGCTATGTTGGAGGAACGCTTTATTTTATTGACTTTCGGAACCCAGGGTCCGCTTAGATGTCTTTATTTAAAAGGGTACTAATAGTACCGACATAGCCCAGCGGCTTAGTTCTTTGAAGTGGCAGTGGGCGGGGCACAATCAAGGCAAACGCTGGATGCAGACTGCTGCCAACCGATCATTTTGAAAAGAGGTTTAAGTCCAGCAGTGGACTGACTGCGGCTGGAATGATGATGATGAATAGTACATACATACTAATAAGATTATTTTTTCTTCAGAGGCATGCCTCAGTCATTTGTCGCTGGTGGAATCTACCTACCAACAGTGACAAACAAAGTACATGAAGATGTCTGTCATTCTGTTTACTTAGCTGCCTCACACGACATCCATAATAAGAGAGGTCTTAGGCTCGAGAATAGGCAGGCACCACCAACATTCCCGAGGCAGAGACTACACATATAAAAATGCCAATGGACGATTCGAGTCAAGTCTGGAAAAGTGTAACATGTATCACTTTTTCCGTCATTTGTTTCGTTTTTCCCGACGGCGACGACCCACGTGCGCGTGCGACACGGGACGAGAACGGGACACGTAAAATTGAAGAATGTCCGGTCGGCGTTGCTTTGACATCAAAAAGGTTGGCCGATGACTGGTGTAGCTCCGATAGGAATATATGTCTTTTTATTGCGAATATTCGCGATATCTCTTCGCATTTCTCTCGTGTTTTCTCTGTAAGAAACTAATGCGAGAAATAATTTATATTATAGACCTTCCATGGGACTTTCTTGTTATTTTTTCTTACACCTGTTATGGTTAAAAAAATGTAAAATGGCAAATTGACGGAATATACTCAATATATTCCATCAAATTGGCATTTTACATTTTTCTTTATAATTAATTGTTTTATTTTTATATTTTAATGACCGACAGGAATGGAAGGAACTCCACCATTAAATATTTATTTAATTTAAGCAAAACGCGAGCAAATGATTATGGACAATTAAACCGCAAAAACTAAATGATAATGGACTGATTTAATGGTTTTATACTTAATCAATACAATTAATGAAATAAAACGGGGCAGCCCCAGAAAGCATTGGAGCGAGGACCTGAAGGATTTCCAAAGTCGGTGGTTGGAGTTGGCTTTGGATAGAGATACTTGGAGGGAGATGGGGAAGACCTGCTGGGAAGCAGTGGGACGTAAATGGTTATAAAAAAAATACAATTTACTTATTTATTTGTATAAAAAAATCAGGAGGTCGGCAGGTGGCAGCGGCGCGTGTATACAAAATACAAAACGCGCTCGGTGACTTGTTGTCAGGGGCTTTCACGTCTAAGCGATTTTCCGATGTCATGTCCACTATTGATGAATCGAGCTCTAGTTTCACCGAATTTAAATTTTATAAAAATAAATAATAAAAATTCAGATGACCGGCCGTCTCGCGTCGGCGCGTGTACTTACACGCGCTTGGTGACCCGATGTCAGGGGTCTCACGTCAAAGTCAAAATACCATAGTGACATCAACGCCTTCAACAACTAAACCGTTTAAGGAACTTCCTTCCAATCAAAACGAAGATAATGTTGGTGCACTCTTTGGTTTTCCCAATAATTGACTATGCTGATGTGTGTTATCCTGATCTCAATCAAGATCTTCTCGATAAGCTTGATCGCCTTATAAACAATTGCATCCGTTTTATTTTTTGTCTAAGAAAATTTGATCACATATCTCCTTATCGCTCCGAGCTGAAATGGCTTCCTGTACGACAACGTCGTCAACTTCGCTTGTTAACTACACTTTTCTCCATTCTCACAGATTCTCATTCTCCGGAGTATCTAAAATGCAAATTCCAATATCTTTCTGACGGCCATGATCGGCAGCTCAGGTCTTCTAACACACGTCGCCTTGCTACTCCTTCCTTTCGGACCGGTTTCGTTGAATATTCTTTCACTGTACAAGCCATTCAGCTGTGGAATGTTTTGCCCATGACATTAAAGAAACCTCAACAAAATATGCCTTCAAGAAAAAGGTTCAAGCTCATCTAATGAATTCTCTCTAATTTATAAACCAGAATCACAATTTCTCTGCATTAAAATCTTTAAATATATATGTATGTATATTATACTCCCTATTTGTGTAAATATATTTATGTTTATTTAGCTGTAGGGTTCTTTTTTTTCTATAAAACACACGAAGCTTTTTGCGCCGCTTTGTGTTTTCTCTGTTTTTCCTAATGGTTGACTGGGAGAGAATGCTTTTAGCATTAAGTCCGCCAATTGTATTTTTACTTGTGGTACAATAAAGTTTTAATAAATAAACGCCCACTATTGATGAATCTAGCACTAGCTTAACCAATTTAATGTCCATAATTATAAAAATTAAAACTTTAACACATTATCTTAAATAACTATAGTCTACAAATCGAATCAGTAGTTTAAGAGTTTATTGCGTCTAAAAAATATAAATCTCTTCTCAGTCAATGAACTCTACAAATCATGGTATCGTCGTTCGAATTCCTCAGTACTACTTTGCAAATTCAACTCGAAGATTCGCTCTACAACCACTCCGGCCGCAGTGTAGAAACTATTATTACTACACAGGTAAAAGTTTCGACACTGAGACCAGAATGGTTGTATGGTTTTGACGAGATTGAGATCAGCATAAACATTGATCCCGATATGCCGTGACACTCGACCGAGTTCCAAAATCTACGTTTTACGTCTGTCTGTAACCAGGCTATGTCACATGAACCATAATAGTTAGACAGTTGAAATTTTCACAATAATGTTCTGTTGCCGCTACACGAAAACCAAAAAAAGTATGATATTAATAATTTTAAAGTTGAGCTCCTATACAATTAACAATCGTGTTTTTGCCGTTTTTTGCTCGATATTAAGAACGGCAACAAGGAAACGCTTGAAATTTTCACAGTCATTAATCCCTTCGTGCATCCAACTCGCACTTGGCTAGTTTTATTCTTGTATCTTTTGCAAAGTTTATTACTCGTATTTAAAACTGGCTAACTCGATTTTCCCGCTTGGCAGACAAACAAAATTGAAATTCTCGACGTCAGGTGCCCACTTGTAATTTAATTATTGTCTTAATGAACAGCAAAAGGCTTAATTGACTTGTCCGAGCTCAGGCACTCATTGAGAAGCCTGCAAAGCGTCTTTCCCGATACATATTGCTTTCAAAATCCCAACATCGCAATTCTCACCACGCGCCGTGCTTTTGATAAGGGTAAGCGAATTACTTAAAAAATTATGCAAATAAATTGTTCGTCTTTGATGAAGTACCGACTGGGACGTAATACAATACAATACAAAAACTCTTTATTGCACAACAAGGATACATTGTTAAATACAAGCAATTACAAGAAAAATAACCTTGCGCAAACGGAACTATAAACTTGCGGACGTAATATTTAGTAACCAAACCGATACCTCTAGTAAAACAAAAAATTCCGACAGTTGAGCCGTCAGTATTAAGGACTGGCAGGACGCCCACAGAAATAAGAATCGATAGAAGTGCCGTCGCGTAGCGTATGCCAAAGTTAACTGTCCCGCTAATGACACTTTTATATATTCTTATTTCTATGGGCGTTCCGCCATTCGCGCGGGATTCGCGTCAGTTTGAACGGTCCTTAATAATTTTTACTAACTGAAAAAAAGTAATCGTCCGATTGATCGGACTAAGTTTTCTGAAGGGTTTATTTGTATCAGGAATGGGTCATATTATTTATTTTGTTGTACTTTTTTATCATGACATGCTTATCTTTCCCAAGAATGAATCTAATAGGTATGCAAAAAGAATTTTCAATTTCGTCTCATCATCATCATCATCATCATCGTCTCATCGGAGGTAGTCATAAAATAGAGGTATTCCTCGAAGCGCAGCCATTTTCAGCCGCACTAACTAACAAAGCACACCTTTATTATTCTTTGAAGCGCTCTTATAAGGTGCGCTTAAAAAATTAAAAAAAAATGTATATTATTTTATTCCTCAAAGCGCAACTATCGATAAAATTTATAATACAGATGTGTTTTAACGAAAAATATCCAACAACAATTAGTATGTACTAGTGTTGTGACATTTTTTAGGATGTCTACATTATTTATATTTCAGAAGAATATTATCTGTTCATGTATCATTAACCATAAGCTGAAGTACTTAAATTACAAAAATTATGAGGAGGTTCACGATACAAAAAACACCGTTATCACGCAGTATGGGTAGGTATATTTTGAGATGAAAAGGTGTGTGAACCTCCTCATAATTTCTGTTAGCCTAGTACTTCGGATGATAGTTGATTAGTGAGCACAAACTAGTTTTGAAACATCTATCTATAACATTAATTACGTAACCTACATGTGTTGCACACATTTTTAAAGGGGGCTTCGAAGAATAAAATCATAATAATTTTTATATCCCATTTTTGAAGCGCACCTTTTAGGTGCGCTTGAAAGTGGCTGCGCTTGAGGAATACCTCATTAATTATTATCATTAATTTCAGAGTCTGCAAGTCTAAGTAAACTACATTAATTTGATGAAAGCATTTGTTTATCAGTAAATGTTGTTAGCTGCCTTAGCTAGCAGGAAACCCGATTACCTCGTTAGTGCTAGACTGTATTTTATTAAAATATACCCCTATTCCCTATTCCTGCTATAGTGCATTGCCGTGTTTCAAGGGCGAAAATGGCAGTGAAGTTACTAGGTACTGTGGCAAAAATTCTTGTCTATGTATTTTCAACCTGCTAGTGGCATCCCGAAGATGTCGCCAAAGTCATAATTCAACTTGAGAAGATGACCACCATAACATGACCATAATAAATAACATATGTAAAAATGCAATGGAATGCACTCGCGTTCCAAATATCGACGTGCATGGTCGCCATGTATTGTTACGTAACGTTTAGAGGAAAATAAAACTAATGAAACATCAACGCATGTGGAAGTATAACATATTACGAAAGAGTATATTATTCACTTAAGCAATGAGTTACCAAGTTCAAAATGCATAACTTGGTAGGTTAGACTCTGTGTGATACAACTTCCCTGAATAATTACTGTAATATACTCTAAATCAAAGGCTGAAATGTTTAAAAACTTTATGTGTGTTTCCACGATATAGTTTTGAATGACTTTCATATCTTGTTGTCAGAGGAATTCATATGTAAAAGTTCTCTGTAAATTTAAATGTCAACGTCCACTGATTCTTCTAAAATTCCTAATCTGACTTATTTAAAACAATCCTTATTCAGCATATTACTCTGATTTATAAGTTCCAAAAACAATCTGGTAGGTAGGTGTCGCATGTTGCATCTACAAGCTTCATAGTCATACATATTAATGCATATTAACTAGTCTGGCCGTTTGGTATTCGTTGAAGTAAACTAAGCACGTCAGAGGCTGAAAGGCGGTTCAGAAAAACTGACAACGTGGTGTGCAGGGTCGATTTACCATGCAACCCACTCAATATTAATGTATCAGCACATGTATAAGCAATGTGCAATAGCTTATACAGCAGGAATTCGTGAATTGCAGCTCTACGTCCATCGGCATTTTGGATATTTACTAACATTATAAAATATGTTACTTAAAGGGAAAATTATATAGTACAAATAGATGAATAGTGCTTCCGCTAAGCGCAACAAGGATCCTTCGATCAAAGTATATAACATTCTAAAGAAAAAATAGAAAGATATATGTGATCCTATGTGTGTGTTTGATCGTTTGAGAGAAACGATAAATCATGTTCGTTTCAATAGATCCCATGCCAAGTGTAATATGCTGTATTTTTTTATAAAGCTTTTACCCGTGGTTTCGCTCGCCTACGTAATTTCGGGATGAAAAGTAAATGCCCTTGTCAGTACTCCCTTCTATATGTATGCAAAATTTCAAGAAGATTGGTATATAAATACAACAGGATAAAAGCTTGGATGAAGAAGAAGGTGAAATGGTACGTTGGTACTATTATTTCTGTGGAATGCGCTTCTTACTTGCTTAAAAACCGCGGGAAACAACTAGTTTTTTATTTAGTTGCTGAGATACGAACAGCATCATAATATTTCTGTCAGCATTTCGTTCCGTTTCAGCGTTTCCGCTCGTAGAGATTTTTACGTTATTTACAACTGTATTCCGTTGCATGTTACACGTTCTACTTTCGTACTTTATATAGAGCGCGACACAAAAGTTGCTTACATTACTAATTCAGTTGATTAATAAATCTAGAAATATATTTTAGCATTAAAATCAAAAGAAATAACTATAAGTTGGAAAATTATTAATTGAAAATTTATGTTTTCGCAGCCTTTAAAAAAAATTAAACCGGATCAAAATGGGCCCGGTGTTTAGATGCTATTTACGATGCCACAAAGAGAAACAAGACGCGTCAAATTTATAACATCCCTCTTTTTGGTCGGAGGGTAAAAATTGCATGGAACTTCGCTAAGAACAATACCTTTTTATCTATTGTGCAAAAACTAAAGTTCAATCCTGAAAATGTTGCTTGATTGATTTAATTCTCATGAGCAGAAAATACTAACATGGAAACCATTTACGTAAAAAGGATCAAAAACCCGGGTCCGCTTTCAGCAAAATTTTTCCATAAATAAGATACCAAATTATTTTAAGATCAACCCTGGCTGACAACTCTCTAAGAAAATATAAAAAATAAATTTCCATGTACAAACGTATTTATTCATATTTTCCTTAAAGGAATCAAAAATAGTACAATAAATGGAAAATGTGGCCTACGCAAGATTCCGGTGACGTGAAAGTGGGCGTCTTACCGGCCTTTATATTTCCGGGAAACGGAATTTCAATAAAATTCCAACCGGACCCATATTTCTCGGCTATGTGATTCATGGGCTGGTTTTATATATCCAGATGTATTTAAAACGGGTAAGAATGGATATCATATATACTTAACTTACAAAGGGCGAAATCGGCGAGCGTGTGTGACGGGTTAATAAGTATAGAGGATGCGAGGGAGGTCGGTTAGGATCTTAGCATGTGGAATGTTTCAGCCTCGCCTCTGCCTACCCTGCAAAAGATTGTTACTTTATGGCTTTTTAGATAATAATAACTTTTCTTTATTAAGAACTTAATTTCGTGGTTCGTCTAAAATTACCCTTTAATACGTACTAAATCTCGATCAAAAGCGAAAAAGGTCGCAGGCAAACGTTGGATGCAGACTGCTGCCAACCGATCATTTTGGAAATCATTGGGAGAGGCCTATGTCCAGCAGTGGACTGCGGCTGAAATGATATTGAAATCTCGATTTAAAAAAAAAAAATCTTATGTAATTTTTCCGAGACGTTTATTATTTCTCTTAATTAAACCTTAACTATAACGTATTTTATGAATATGTAACGAGAAAATAAATCATTTTCGGCCAAGTTAATTCCATGGTAAACAGGCCCGTAATGAAATTATAACGCTGAATTTATGGAAAATTACCGGTGGGCCCTGACAAGGACGCCTCTGTTTTAACTCAATAAATTTCGCATTAACGTCCATGAATGCAATTTACATACAAATAATATTTTTAAGCCAATTTGCGCCCATTATCCAAAGACAAAAAGTTGTCCTGGTGAGTCGAATGATTATCGTTCGTTTTCTAATGATTTTCCTTTGACATAATCGGTGAGTCGACGATTTGGAACGATTTTCATTCGACATAGGGATTTTGTATTAATTATCAAAAATAGCACATCCCGGAGCACAGGGTACGGGGACATATAGAGGAGCTTAAAGTAGAAATGTCACTAATGGTGACCGTTCCCAATCAGCTGAAAAGATAATGCGTTCGAAATCAGTAAACAAAACACTGGTGCCCGAAGCTTAGCTCACGTGAGAAATCGTCATAAATAGTTTTCTATTTACAAACTGAGGCACTAATTACAACTTAAAGGTTTTTTTATTTCCCTACAAAACCTCTTTCTGGGAAGTCGGTTGCCAAAAATAAAACGCCATTAATAAAGATTAAAATAACGTCCGTAAGTCTCGGTTTATCATAATTTTATTTAATTACATGCAGTATCATGTGAAAATTTGATATACAACAACGGAATAATAAATGAGTTGGGTAATGGATGGCCACAGGGTTATCATGAGGTACACTCGCATCGCTACATCTAGCTGAATTTACATATTAATTGAAAAATACGATTGAGTTTACGTTTGTAACACGAAAGAAACAATTTGATTGGTGTTTACGAAACCTTGATTAGTTTACTCAGGTAAACCCTCATTTGCTGGTCGGTTTGTTGTAATTTTTATTGGTATTTAGAAAATGTTGTTGGGATGTGATTTCAGTATGTTACTATTTTATTTACTATACAAGATCTAGCTATCCAAACTTTTCATTTTCATGTTGTTCGCTGATTCGACTAATAAATAATGTATTAACTAGTTACACTTGATTTCTGCAAAAAAGAAAAACAGCATATAAACTTAATCCATCATTTTAAACATTTTTCTATGCATTGGTTACAAAAAGTTACGTAAAAAAATTAAAAATGTTAACATTTCGAGCCAGAATTTTAACATTTTCTAACACAAGTTAGATTTAGCCATTTCTGTCACTATATTGTTCACTAGATTCAAAACAAAAATGTTTTGTTGAAGACATGTTAAAAATAGAAGCAATCAAAATCTATTACATTCATTACGTTTCAAAATTAACAGCGCAAGTTTTACAACAACTTGTAAAAAATTATTAAATTATTCGAACATTTAATCAGTTTGTCAGCTACACATAACAGCTTAAATTAGTTACACTGTTAATTGCCAATTTCCCTGCAATTGCTATGCAAATGTAATCGTTAATACTGTTATCGTTATATTGGGGTATGTACCCAAAAATATCGTAAAAAATAACTAACGCACACCGAGCAGATGAAATCGCCTAAGTAAATTGGAATGCCCGAGGAAAATTCTTTCATGCATATGTAATAAGGTTAGATACAGAAAATTTTGGTATATAATTAGCTCAATTAATCTGACAATGGTGGGCAGTAAATAAAATAAAGTAAATAAGTTTATTCATTTTTATATGTGACACTCGACAGGGTTCTAGTATGATGTGAATTGCAATAAATGATTTGAAGAGACATCAATTCGCCAAGTGATATTTAAATAACTTTTTCATACATTTTCACAGCAATCCATACTTCCATACTTAATATTTTATGTGCGAAAATACGTCTGTTATGCTCTCACGGCCAAACCGCTGAACGGATTTTGATGAAATTTGGTATGAACATAGTTAAAGACTCGAGGCTACTTATAAGTAGACAGATTAGATATATAATTCATACAAGACTTTAGACTTCTTTGCTTTTTAAAATAAATAAATAAGATTTATTTAATTGAATTGTAATATAAAGGTTTATTTACAATTAAAACCTCAAGACCCAATCGTCATTGAATTCTATTGTGTCCTCCGGAAAGGATTGCGCAAATAAAAATTACACTAAACGTTAAAACCAGTGGTTTTGACATTATTATTTAATCCCAGACTGAAGCGCATCATTTCAGTAATTACTGTATTAACATCGGTTCAAATAATTGTAACAATACTAACCACGAGTCGTCAAATGATGTCATTGGGAATAGTTACTGTTTCTGTTTCACCTAACAATTGGCTATTGTCAGTGCATCGGATTAACTGTTGTAAATACATTTCATTACAATTCATGCTTAGGCACAGATGTCACTAATATATTTTATATGTTGTTATAATTGCATAGAGAAAGCGTCCCTGCAGAATTCTAACTGACTTAGTAACTTTAACGTTTATATTAAAACTATTCGTCGCATTTAGAACCGGGCTTCAGCCCATGCTTGCTAAAATGTGTTTTGTCTCGTTCTTTCTTGTTAAATATCGATAGGAGAAAAAGGGACAGAACAATTTTTCATTAACAAGGCGCCGGACAGATCGAAGCTTTTGGCATATTGGAAGACTTTGGTTTTATATGTAACTTTGTATTTTGATATATTGGAGATTATACTGCCTTTGAGCCTCCCGTACGCCGCCTTCCGTAAATGTATTATACACGTTGCTTCAATGGCAGGGCATTATGTCCACTTTTTGAATTTTTCCTTAAAGTGCAATAAAGTTTAAATAAATTATATCAATAACTTTCTGTATATTAATTATAATGAGCCATTGCGCAAATTAAAACACTAGCTCTCTCTTGTTTCGGAGGCCAAGATCCAGTATAACAATAACTTATTGCTTGAAATGAAATAAACCAAAACTTGTAAACACAACAAGCCTAAAATCAATTAACATTTAGGTATTTGAAGTTATTCAAATCTCAACTTGAACAGTATCTTTAGGTTTGACATTGCAAAACAGATAGTCTAAATCAGACTTCAGAAGTTCGTTAAGCGTGAATTGTCTGCGATACAAGCGAGCCAAAGTTTTATAGAACCCGTTTTACTGTAGGTTATTCCCAACCGATCCAAGATTTCCCTTCCTATGACTTATTTGATTTTTTCTTTTATTTATTCATGTATAAAATATAAATATGTTAAAATAAAATTGTTTATAAATTTTACTTTAAAATTAATTTATTTTTAAAAATATTTTTAAACTACAAAATTTTATAACGTCAATGCACTTTGTGTGTTCAGTAGTTACAACAGTGTAAACCTGCCTTAAGGAGTGTTAGCAAAATTTCTGGCAGCTTTTCCCCGATGTATGTTCATATGGATTTATAAAGTGATTATAAAATGTTTTTAAATTAGCTAATAAAGACCTATTTTGGTATTTAGCTGTTGGGACCCAATTTCTTTAGCATTATTTTTCTCAAGGTCATAGCTTCTATCGGAGTCGTAGCAATAGATAATAGTACTTACGAATTCTTAGTAATAAAGTGGATAAAAATATATTAATCCAGGACAATAGATTTGGAGCGGTCGGGAATAACCCTTACTGCTTGCTCAACAGCGCGAGACATCCTGAGCGCTAGTCACGTGACCGTCATTCCAATTTTATTTCCCTTTGACTTGATACTTGGATAATTTTATGGATTTACAAGTTTGCAAATGTATAAATTGAATGGAAGAGTCATCTACAATGTTTTATTTAACTGATCCAATTATATAAATAGGATTAATTGGTGGTCTAAATAATAAAATTTTAAAATTATTTATTTCAAATGGAAAACTATTCAATTAAATCAATGCATTATAAACTAACATCATTATTTTAAGAATCACCTATGGGTACTCATACCATTTTAATATTCATCATCATCATATCGTGTAGGCTACATTGACAATCGACCACGTTCACCCTGGTGTCAGAGTTGTGCGGAACCGCATCTCGGCGGTTATTTTGATATTAATTCAATATAATTAAATACGGCCCCCATAAGTTTAAAGGAAAAAAGAAAAGAAAAAAAAACTGCGCTTTATATTCGGTCCGTAATGTATTCTCATTTCAGAAAATACACAAAGTTATTTCAAGCAAAGTTCCAATTACATGATGTCTATATATTTTCATTTGTTACGAGTGTACAAACGCGGCACGCAAGAAGAATAAAAAAATACGACCGCGGACGGCAATTCAATTTATTTGTAACTTTTGTTTTATCACCTCTTTCGGGTCAATGTCGTGCTTTACATCTCAATTATTCCTTGGAGCGCAATCTACAACAAATCATCGTTTTATGACCTACTTGAAGTGTTCCGCGGCTCTGCCCGCGTCAAAAAATAAATTTCATCAAAATCGGCCCAGAGGTTTAGCCCGGAAAGAGTAACAAACAGACAGACGGACAGACTTTTGAATTTATATTAGGTATTTTATTTTGTATTGAACACGCGGTCCACTTGATGAAAAACGGTTACCGCAGCCTATTGAGAATGCAACACGAATATCCTAAAAAAGGAGCAAATGGGAGCTGAGTCTAAAGGTGGATTAAAGGAATGTGTCTAACTAATTTATGTCTTACTAGCTGTTTCCCGCAGCTCCGCCTGCGTTAAAAAGTAGCCTATGTTTGACCCCGGGTCTTCAACTATATTCATGCCAAATTTCATCAAAATCCGTCCAGCCGTTTGGCCGTGAAAGCGTAACAGACAGACAGACAGGCTTTCACATTTATAATATTAGTATGGATTCCCCTGACTACCACAACACAATAACTATAATAACCTTATAGTAGTCCAAGTACATGTAGTAGAACATGTACTTGGACTACTATATAACTACATAAATTTCTTTACTTGTTATATACCTTTATCACGGTATGCCCAAGTCAAACGTCAAAGTCCCTAAAATATATTTTTGTATTTAATCCGAATTAAATGAATGAAAGCTGAATTATGTTCCACTAGCAGCCCGTCCCGACTTTGTCCGGGTTATACAAATATTGTAATTGGTTGAAGCTAACCTCTTTATTTAACATCTCTTTCAGAACCGGCTACATAGATCTTCCTGAGGCTGTGTCCTACGTCCGATGAATACCGTACGTACTCATCTCATGATATGGTGGTGAATCCTGCTACCAATAGTATTTCCAAGGAAGATCGAAATTTAAAAGAATTGATCTTTATAGCTCGAAGGGCCTATGCCTCTGCCACATAGGTAGGTATAGGATTATTAAAATAAAATAAAAGTGTCAAAGTCAAACTGTCAAAACGCTTATATGTTTGATAGGTACGGTACGTCTACCGATGTGGCATTTTATACATATTCTTCTAATCTGTGGATGTGGCGCAGGCGTAGTCCCATAGAGCAGACAAGATCGATTTTTCAGGGGAATCAAATGTGAAATGATTTATTTGGATAAGGATCAATACCATGAAACGAATAATGTAGCTTAGTTTGTACCGGCGTTACTATTGCAAATTTTAACTGAAAAAGTAATTGTTGTGACTTAACTGCAATAGTTAGACATATGCACGGAGTTATCCCGGACCCGCCAAAAATGTGTTATATTACGACCTCACATTAGAAATCTCCAAAATTATCATTGTTCCTCTACTATATTATGCAATGCATGTATTAGACATATAAACCTTCTTCTTAAAACACTCTATCTATTAAAGAAACCAGCATCAAAATTCATTGCGTAGTTTTAAAGATTTAAGCATACATATAGACAGACATCGGAAAGCGACTTTGTTTTATACTATGTAATGATAATGATGATTTCACAAAGTGAGATTTTAACTCCATTAATTTTAGAAACCCCATTAAGGATGTGTTAAAACCCAAAAATCAAATTTAAACGCATTTTATATTTTATAAGCTCCGAGTTTATTTTCTGTTCAAAAACAGATCAAAGCGAGCGAAATCCACACTATAACTTTGAAGCTGCTTCTCTTATATTTTGAGATAGTCTGAAATTTTAGATGTTTTCGAGGGTTTAATTATTCTTCAATGTGATAATTACTGTATGTTTCACTTATTTAAACACGAAATTGTATGTTTTCTCTTGCAGTTAATTATAAATATAGCGGATTCCACGTCCAATAGGGTACTGTCAACGAGTTCTGACTTAATATAACTCCAAATCTGATAAGTCTTGTCATGGAAGAAAAGGTCAACAGATTATATTCAAAATGTAAACTCTAAAATTAGACAAACAAGCACATAGTTTTGCTACAGGCACATTAATAAATTTTATCAGATCAGAGAATCTTTCTTATTTTATACGCGAGGATCCTTATGTAACACGTGTTTCCCTTACAAATGCAAGTGTTTTGATAGTTTTGCTACAGACACATGAGTAAATAACGTAGCAAAGAGCGACGAGCCAGCGTGTGCGTAACGTTCGTGTTTCCCAACCTATACGATTGTTTTGATACACACGCAGGTGTACGAGTTCCACTGTTCCATTATATCTCATGTAGTACAGGCTCACAGAAAGGCAGGATGTATGAGCGTAGCTCGGCCGATGCGATCGCGATTCTAATCGGAACACATTGTGACGTGCCGGATGCAAACCGCACGCTCCAATCTCGCGCCAGAACAATGGACGCAATACTTTGTTCGTAACAGGGTTGACTAGTCTTAGTAAAATTAACCCTACCTACACAATTTGTGGTGCGACTTAAGATTGGAATTATCGGTTGTAACACGGAAGCCGTTAGTGTGACCCCTTGGTCATATATCCTTATAAATATAATGTGACAATGGATCGGTTGGGAAAAAATCTTACAAATGCAATTATTGGGAACAAACTTGGAGTGTTCTTGTTAGTTGCACCCATGAGCTGCACGAAATCAGCCATCCACGTCAGCCGAAGAAAATGACATGAAAGTGGCAAATTTCTAGACAAACTACTAATCGACATGGAAAGCGTTAAAAAATGTTTTTTGGGCAGCAAGATTAGAATATAGTTGTCACAATTATTTTGTTTTGATCTCTTCTTATTTGTCTGTCGATCGTTACTCCTAACGATACCTAAATTCTCCCTGATCAATTCATAAATATATATAAATTCCACACTCTCTCTTCAAAGTGGTTTTTTATTCGTTTCCATATTCCGTTCAGATTATTTAGTGACAGCCCTGAAAGGTGTTGGTGGGCATGGACACCAGTACGAACCGTATCTATGCATCCAGGTCATAATCTACTTAATATCGGGGTGAATTTGGTTGAATTCACCCAAATCATTTCGTAATTTAGCATGAAACTCATTGGAAAATAATTGCTTTGTTGCTGACACAGGGCATTGGTTTTTTTTTCAATATAAATATTTATTGGCTATTGAATCGAATATGAGCTGGGCCCCGCGGTGTCGGCTACCAAATAATACTGTTTTTCAAGATCAGATTTTGTAAATTCTAGAGTCAAATTCGATTAAAGTCGTTCAACGTCACATTTTTAGACATAGAGAAAGAGAAACCTTTACCCAACAGTGGATTTCCGAACTCAGTACTCACACTAGGGTGTACAGGTCGATTGGCCACATTACCCACTTGATATGAATGAATAGTGGATTCTTGGATCGACTGAAGAAGAAGAAGAATAAAGTGGATTATAAATGTTTCGTTTACTTGCACTACCGCTTAAATTAGAATTAAGGATTGTTTCTTTCCTGAGTCACTACTAGGCTTATTAGCTAATTATATTATGATAACTGCTGTAGGTTTTCCCCGCTCGTATAGGTACGCATCGGGCAGATTCCACATCCAATTAAAAAACGTCCACATCCTAAACTAACCCATATAAACCTGTCAGCCATTTTGAAATGTGGGACAGCGTAGTCTTGTCAAATATACGGTGCGGAGTTTCGGTGTATTTTATTTATTGAGGTGATTGACTGACTGACGTGTTGCAAAATTTCAGCGTGACCCAGATTTTGGATTGTTAGAGGTCTGCAAGCATAAAACAATGATAATTCCTTTGCTTGCATATACGTAAAAGTATTTTTATTTTTAAAGTTGTTTCAAAGTAAATAACATTTTTTCCCATAATAATCCTAACTTTAAAAACAAAAGAACGAGTCAAATACCTACCTATTCCTACGGCAATAACCAACTAAATATTTGAATTCAGAACGGAATTCTTTCGGTTGTTTTTACTTTTTTCATAGCATAAGTTTACAATATTGACCGTAAATTTGTCACAATTTGTTGGACATCTTCACTCAATCCTTTTTAAGTAACAATTACACCCGTGAGAAGCCTTGTTGCATGACCAAATAGCTTTCCGCAATGACAAACAGATATTAGTTATTTCTCTCTCTTGGCCCGAGGCGTTGACCGGTCAGCCAGATCAGATAGCATGAGGTACCTACAATATACCCGATGTTTATAGTAATACATGAATGGTAATATCGGCATATGCTTGCTTTAATATTGTTTATACTCGTTTCTAAGACGATGTGTCACTTCACACAGATAAATACTGGGACCGGAGAATACCGAGGATACTACTTTTGGTTTCCATTAATCCCGCTGCCACCAAAGTTATATCGAGCCTCTCCAACGAGGTTTTAAAAAAAATAAAGACAAAAAATTAAGTTGGTTGCACATTCTTAATTGTTTGTCCTTCAAAATTAATGAGACATGATCCCAGTGGTTGATAATACCTGTGTTAGGAGAGATAGATGCTATAATATATATTACTTTTTACTTCATTCATAGGATTTTTTACTCCATTCATAGGATCAATGTTATAATCCTTTGCGAGGTAGACAGAGCTAAGGATTAGTAGACGTAAACGAAAAGATGAAACAAATCACTTTTGTAGGACGTAATATCCCGATTCAGTAGTCTCAGAAAAAGGTAAGTTATAATTGTAAGTATTGTTAATGAAAGTCATGAATAAAATATCGCATGCCCACACAATACGCAGAAGAAATCGTGCCCTGCCTCCATCCCTCTCTAGTTCAAATGAATGAACGAGACAGACAGATCTAGCGTGGTTACTTTTCATTCAAGGCTGGGTGCAAGTCGGCTATATGTATTAAGCAATATATTTATGTAAGACAGGCAGACGCTTTGATTATCATGGACCTACAAGGCTTTGACGTAGCCGGATTTAATACCAGTTCTGGATTAGAGATTCGGTCCAGACTTACTGGAATATGTAGCTTTGAATGAACGCAGTCTATTGAGAGGAAGTATTCAAGCTCTTAATTATTAATCGGAATTCTGTGAGCGCGGGTTATGAAATTTTTAGTCAGTTTTTATTTTATTTTTTTATTTTTTATTTTTTTTATTGGAAAACCAACAGCGTACAAACATTTCTTAAACTAAAATTCAACAATTACCACAATAAGGCCAAAAAAGGTTTTCACAGATAGATACAATATAAACACATCTGTTGATTGTAATTATATACATGCATGCATAAAGTGTGCTATTCAGTACTAACTTAACAAGCTCGTTTTTTAATTGTGATTTTGACAAATTCGACAAATCTAATTCTGAGTAATTTTTATTATATGATTCGACCAGTCGACACAGCACAGAATTTTGGGAGTAATTAGTATTACTGTGAGGCACATTCAGCAAAGGAGTGTGACGCGTGCGGTACGAAGGCACCCTAAAGGTTACTGCAGCAAGGAGATCGGGACAGTCTATTTGACCTGTAATTATGGAGTATAGAAAAATCAGATCGTATCTAGCACGCCTCAATTCCAAGCTATCCATCTTATAATTCAGACATGCTTCAGCATAACAGTCGAATTTTTTAAATTCCTTGAATGAAAGAAATTTAAGGAATTTCTTTTGTATAGACTCTATTCTTTGTTTATGTGTAGAATATTGAGGAGACCAAATACTACAGGCATACTCTAACATTGTTCTCACAAAAGTAAAGTACAAAACTTTAATACAACCTATATCCTTAAAATCGCAACATACTCGTTTAATAAAGCCGAGTTGTGTGTAAGCTTTACTTAAAATAGAATCGATGTGGTCCGTCAGGAGCATTTTTGAGTCTAGGATGACTCCTAAATCTCTCACAGAAGAAGTTTTTTTAATAACGGAGCCACATAAAATATAATCATAACTGATAGGACTAGTTTTACGCGTAAATGTAAATGCATGCATTTTTTGACATTAACAGAGATTTTATTCTTTTTATAATACCTTGCCAGCGAATTTAGATCTTCTTGAACTAGTTTACAGTCGTCAATGCTATCAATACTCATATATATTTTTTTGTCATCAGCAAACATGAGAAATTTGGTATGCTTGAAGCAGTTATCTATATCATATAAATTGTATAGTAATGGTCCCAAGATCGAGCCCTGGGGCACGCCCGAAGGTACAATGATATAATCACTTCTAGCTCCTCCTATCACAACAGCTTGTCTGCGGTTGGATACATATGATGTAAACCATCTAAGCAGATCGCCTCGTATACCAAGAGCATACAATTTAATAAGCAGAATGTTGTGATCAACACGGTCGAAAGCCTTTTCGAAATCTGTGTAGATCACATCTACCTGCTGGCGCTGATCCATACTTCGAAGAACATAGTTTGTAAATATAGCGAGATTAGTAACTGTTGAACGTCTATTCATGAAACCATGTTGCTCATTCGGAATCGATCTGTGAATGATGGGACCAATTTGTCTGTTGACTAATATTTCGAATATCTTGCATATCGCGTTCAGTATAGATATCCCTCGATAATTCTTTATATATGATCTAGACCCATTTTTATGTACAGGAACTATTAAAGCCTCTTTCCATTTTGACGGAAAGGTACCTTTTATAACGCATCCAGCGTTAAATAATATGGCTAAAGGCTTCGCCAAATTTATTGAACATCTATTGTAAAATATATTAGGGATATTATCGCTGCCTGGCCCCTTCTTGATGTTTAATTTTAATAGAATATCTACTATTTCTTTTTCCGAAAAATGCAATTTATTGATGATTTCGCAAGAATCAACACAAGGGATGTCAACATTATGAGAGCTTGAAGGTTGGACATAAACACTTTCAAAGAACCTACCAAAACCCTTACATGCCTCAGTTTCACCATGATATTCTTGATCTTGCAGTATTAAAGTATTGGGATAACCAGAATTATTTTTTTTGAAGTGTCTCTATATGACTCCAAAGTAGCTTAGGGTCCCTACGAATCGACTCCTGTACTCGAACAATGTGATCCTGATAACACTGTTTTTGAATAATTTTTTGACGTGCACGATATAGGGAAAATTCGTCATAATCACGAGGATTATGGTGTTTTCTCCATCGTTTATGTGCACGTTCTTTATCTTTTATTATATGTATTAGTGCAGTAGAATACCAGGCTGGATAGCGAACATTATTTTGCTTAGTTTTTAAAGGTACGAATTCTTTTATAACATTATTTAAAATAGCATAGAAGACTTCAACCAATTCATCCATTGAATAATTATTATCAGTAAATATGCCAAGACTAATGTCCCAGTCGATTTTTGATAAATGATTGTTTATTAGTTCATAATTAGCCTTAAAGAAGTTATATTTTTTAACGGGCTTTGTGCTTAATGGGGGTAAAAATAAGTCAGGAAAACCTATAACAAGAGGGGGATGAGCAGGGTCCTCTCTGACAAGGCCATCCGGGCTGCGGGACAAGTCGACAATTGATTCACTAAAAACAAGATCCAATACATTATTAGAAACGTTTGTAACGCTATTGTATTGCTTTAATTCGGCCATGTCGCAAATATCTAACAGCTCAACTGATGCTTCCTGAATGTCAGTATTACATGTTTTGTGAAATGTGGGAATGGATGGCAAGGACTTAGACCATGTTATATTAGGCAAGTTGAAGTCTCCCACTATAGTGAAGTGGTCGTTTGGATTATTTGCGTGTAGGATTGTGAAGTGGTCGATAAACGCTTTGATTCGTAATGCTTTATTTTTATCAGGAGGTATGTATACCAAACAAATGTGTAAATTGCGTTTATCAGAATTGACTTTATGACCGGAAACAGTTATCCATAGACATTCAACATCAGGGCAGTCCCACGACGACCTCTCCCGAACCTCAAGCGTCGTCTTTGACAAGATCATAACCCCACCGCCAAGTTTTTTTGCTGACTTATTCGGTCCGCGATCGGACTGAAACATATCATAGCGGTCATCACAGAGTTCTCCTTTATAGAAGCCAGCAGTCAACCAGGATTCAGTTAATAGTATAATGTCAAAATCCTGCATTAGTACGTTTTGCCTTAGTTCTTTAGTTTTAGTACGTAAGCCGCGAGTGTTCTGGTAGAATATTTTAAGACTTTTATCCATGATCATCTAACGAGAAAGTACAAAGATATAGGTGTTTATTATGTGTACTGTATATTTTATTATGCGGCTTAAAATTAAAGACGTTGCGAGGCTTAAGAATTATTGTACTCTTACTTATACAGACGTTTTCTGCACTGCATCGAAAGGATGTAATATTTATTTGTATATTTCGAAAATTTGCTTTTAGATTAATGACATTTAATAGATGTTCCCCAAAAACATAAGTTAATACAAAGTAAAATAACAAAAATAAATATAAAAGTAAACGGGTTTCAACAACTCGTAAGAAAGCCAAGTGTAACAACGCAGGTTGCTTCAAATAATTTTGCACAGATCTTTTTCTGAATTTATTGCAATGGATGGGGATTCCTCGTTCCTTCTTAAAAAAATGTTACAATCTCGAATCCAAACATATTTGTAACCCTTGCTCTTAGCTAGATCTTTGGTCTTCTTTAATAAGTGTTTGTTGTCTGGAGTCAAGTGTTCGTTCACAAAGAATTTCTTAGGTGGTCCTTGCATTCCAATATTAGACGTATTAATCCCTTTGCATGTTTTTAATCCAGATAAAACCCGGTCCTTTAAAGCTCTGTCCTTAAGTTTTGCTACAATTGTCTTTGGTCTACCTGGAATTTTCTGCATAGATTGGACTCGATGAGCAAACTCCACATCCCCTGGATGAAGTTCAATTTGGACATGTTTTGCGATTGACCTTACGAGCTCCACAGGCGATTCATTCTGTGTTTGTGGTAATCCAACTATCTCTATGTTAGTTATTCTAGCCCTTTGTTGTTGTTTACTCAGTTGTTGCCGTAGGTCACTTATTTGGGTGTTAGCATCTAGTAAATCAGTTTGTAGCTTATTCACATTCGCAATCATTTGGTCATGTTCATCCCGCATCTGAGTTAACGAAGTCTTCAATTCTTTAATCTCTTTTTGAACAGTACACTTTAGATCCCGGAGAATTTCTTCCTTAAAGTTTTTTATTTTACTGTCCAATAGTTTTTCTATTTCTTTCAGCAGAAGCGGAGAGGAAGGTGTATCCTGTGTCTCAAGGTCAATAGTTCCTGAATGTTCGACACCAGTTGATGGTGGTATCTGTTAAATAAGAGGCGTGTCTACTGGTAGTGAACCTTTATTCGACTGACTTACAAAGGAACTTATATCTACCTTCATATACAATATTAATAACTATGTAGGTACATACATAACACCTCCACCCTTATTTACTAATAACTTATTAATATATAATAATAAACTATTTCTAATAACATTCTAAACTCTAGACTTGTAAAATATAATGATGATATAATGATACGTTGCAGTGGTATACATAAAAAACAACAACCATTGAATAGATACCATTGCACTACCAGTATTACAAATGCAAAAGTTGGGCTGTGAGTGAGCATGTCTGTTTCCCAATCACGCTTGAACCACTAAGTAAACTAAATGACACTAAGTACATTTGTTGCCATTTGGTACCCTAGTCAAATTAAACCTAGAATAATTTATAGCAATAAATTCCCACGGTAAGTGCACAACTAATCAAAGATAAACCTCATCTATTCCATATCTTATAACAGGCTTAGGCACACGCGTACGTTGATTACCAGGATGACCACTTTGTTTACTAACATTATCGTCCCGTTGAGGCACACTGGGCAAATTAGGAAGTGCATTCGAATCGCTAGACTCGAGTGGTACTTTTAGTGACTCTAGCGTCTTGTTGTCGGGCTCCGGATCCGCCGCTGCACCGCTGCAGCCGGCGTCGCCGCCGTCATCTATAGCTGTTGGAAATAGTAATGAAGGACGAGATCGCCGCGGTAACGCACTGGGTCGCTCACTCCGATTGTTCGTTAATCGCAATGAACGATCCATCGCTGTCATGCCTACTTCACATAACACTCTCTTTCTCAGTTGGTCAACATGTCTATGTACCTCGGTTCCATCGATAGATTTTACTTTATAATCAGTGTTACCCATGCTTTGTGAAATCGTCCCAGATGACCATTTTTTAGACTTACCGTACTCTCTAAACCAAACCGGGTCATCTGTGTCGAATTTGCGCATCACGACGCCCCCGGCGGACGCCTCTGCTTGCTCCTGTCTGACCCGCGTAACTCGCCTGCCGTGGTCAGGCCTGAGACAATCCAGTCGCATACGTACCCTACGCCCTAGCAATAACTTAGCTGGACTTTCACCTGTGGTGTAGTGCTCTGTATTTCTGTATGCTAGTAAGAAACGTTGCAAAACCGCATGGACGTCCTCATTTGATTTAAGAGCCTTTTTGATTGTTCTTTTACATATTTTTACGGCATTCTCCGCGGCACCGTTAGAAGCGGGGTGGTAAGGGGCCGAAAAAATATGTTGAATACCGTTTGATTTTAAAAATTGATCAAAATCCTTACTAAAAAATGGAGGCCCATTATCACTAACGATCTGTTTCGGTATTCCAAATCTAGCCCATATTTCACGTAAGACCTTTATTACTGACGATGCCGTCGTACATGACATTCTGATAGCTTCAATCCATTTAGAGTGCGCGTCTATGACAATGAGGTAGGTTAAACCCGCAATCGGGCCCAAGAAGTCGAGGTGAAGTCTGGCCCAGGGCTGCTCGGGCCAAGGCCAGGCGCGCGGAGCGTGCGCGGGCGGTGCGTCCGCCACGGCCGCGCACACCGCGCACGCGCGGCACACCGCCTCCAGCGCCTCGTCGATGCCCGGCCACCACACGTAGCTCCGAGCCAGACTTTTGGTTTTCACTATTCCCCATGTGTCCCTCGTGAAGCTCAGTTAACACTTTATTTCTACATGAACTGGGTACGACCACCCTTTGACCCCACATTAAACAGCCTAGTTCACTATATAGTTCATTTTTCCGATTACCGTAAGGTTTTAATTCTTTAATGTCTACCTCTGCGGGCCAGCCCTCGTTTACATATCGCATTACCCTGCTCACTAACGGATCAGATTCCGATTCTTTTTTAATTACATTATAATCTAATAATAGTGAATCAACTGCGAAATGTAAATAAGTTTGTTCTGGTGTGTTCAATTCTTCTTTACTAACACCTTCTTTATGTTTACTAATTAAACGGGACAAAATATCCGCCGTATTTTTATCTGTTCGAACATACTCTATTTCAAAATCGTAAGCAGACAACTTGATGGCCCACCGTTGCAGACGACTAGCAGCCGTGTTTGGAATTCCGGTATTAGGACCAAAAATAGCTACAAGCGGCTTATGATCCGTGCGTAGTCTAAATTTCCTACCATACAGATATTGATGAAATTTATCTACTGCGAAAATAATGGCAAGCGCTTCTTTTTGTATTTGACTATAATGACGTTCAGCCTGCGTGAGCGCGCGCGAGGCGTACGAGACCACCCGCTCGCTGCCGTCGCGCGCGCGCTGCGCCAGGATCGCGCCCAGCCCGCTAGCACTCGCGTCGCATGTCACTACGCTGTCTAAAGCAGAGTCGAAATGTGTCAGCACTTCTGTACTACACAATAATCTTTTAATTTGCTGAAAAACCTGGCTATGCTTACTAGTCCATTTCCAATGTTTACCTTTTTTTAGTAACTCGTATAATGGGGTTATGTGAGTACTTAAATTTTTAATAAACTTACCATAAAAATTCACCATACCGAGAAAAGATTTTAATTCTGATACATTCGTTGGATATGGCATGGATAAAATTGGTTTAATCTTTTCCGAGTCTACGTGTACACCATTTTTATTGATAATGAACCCTAAATATTTCACTTGATCGACCATAAACTCACATTTTTCCTTCTTAATTTTTAATCCATTTCTTTCTAAAATATCAAAGACTTGTTCAACACATTTTAAATGAGAATCTAATGACTTATTTTTAATTAAAATATCATCATAGAATATTAATACTCCTGGAATGTTTTTAAACAGATTCGTCATGAATTTTTGAAAGATTCCCGGGCTGGATGACAGGCCATATACCAAGCGATTATATTTGAAGAGTCCGCGATGTGTATTAATGACTGTATAATCTCTAGATGCCTCACTAAGTACCAGTTGGTTATAGGCTTGGGACAAATCTAATTTAGTAAAATAATTGTTACCACTAAGATCACTAAAGAGATCATCTACCTTTGGAACCGGGTATCTATCGACCAACAAAGATTTATTGAGTGTTACCTTAAAGTCTGCACATAACAGAATCCCGCCATCCGCCTTCCTCACTATCACCAACGGAGTCGCCCAATCCGAGCGCTCCACCGGTTCGATGACGCCGGCGCTCAGCATCGTGTCGAGTTCGGCGTCGACGCGGGGGCGCAGTGCATAGGGCACGGGTCGCGCGCGATGAAATATCGGTTCAGTGCCGTCGCGCACATGTAACTCCACTTCGCTTCCTTTGTATTTGCCCAATGTGCCATCAAATAATTTCTTATGCCTGTAAATAATATCATTAAGCATCTTAATTTTACAGTTCTCACTTTCCTTGACATGATGTACACTAAACCTAGGAATTTCTATATTTAATTCTGATAACCACTGCCTACCTAGTAAATTAGTAGTACCATGATCTATAATATACAAATCCAGTTGTTTTTTTATTCCTCGATATTCTACTATCGTTTCTACATATCCTAACGGTTGTACGCCCGACCCATCATAGAAACGTAACTTTAAACTGCAAGGTTTCAATATTAAATCGTAAAACATTTGTCTGTATGTACTAACACTGATACATGACAAAGCCGAACCGGTATCGACTTCCATTACAATCTGTTTGTTATTTACTAAAATAGACATACACACCGGTGAATATTTGTTTAAAGACATCTGATACATCGGTTCCTCGAGATCATCCGCGCTGTCCGCCGAGCTGTCCCCCGGCGCGGCCGGCTCCGCGAGCCAGTGCGCGTGCGCAGCGCGAGCTCCCCCGCCACCCGCACTTCCGCCTCGCCGTCCGCTGTGCGCTCCGCGTCCTTGTATCACGCGCCCTTCGCGTGACCTTGAGTCGCGATTCCCGCGTTGTACGGTGTTTCCCGTGTTATGATCTGCTGCTTTCTTCCAGCACATTCTTCGCAAATGGCCCTTTTTCCCACAATAACTGCATTCAAAATCTTTATACCGGCACTCGGCAGCCCTATGCTGGCTACCACCACACGCCGTACAGTTCTTCTCTTGTAATTTGTGTATGTTTTCAGTAGCTTTTGGTTCTCGTGTTTTCTCTACGGCCCCGGCATCCCGCTCGGCTGCCTCTAGAGTGCAGGCCAATAATACCGCCTTTTTGTAATCTAAATCGCCTTCCGCGAATAATCTTTGTCGACTAATTTCACTACGTAGCCCGCATACAAACTGGTCTCTGAGATTTTGCTCCAACGTAGCACCAAATTCGCAATAACGTGACATTTTCTTCAACTCCGCCACGTACTCCGCTACTGATTCCGCCGGTAGTTGTTGCCTCTGCCGAAATCTAAACCGTTCTGCAAGAATAGATGGTTTCGGTTGCAGATGTGCTCGTAATATTTCCACCGCTTCTTGATAAGTGAGGCTTGACGGCTTCTTTGGGCTGGATAAAGTCGATAGCAACTCGTAAGCTTGCTCACCGATGAGTGCTATGAGCGTAGGTAGTTTAACTTCGTCCGTTATTTTATTCGCCACAAAGTACATCTCTAAACGATCGACATACGCGCACCAATTGCCATTTTTCACATCAAATTCACGCACTTTTCCAACTGACATCTTTAACCGAAAGTTCTAATATCTATCTTCTCTTTTTTATTTTTCTCGTCGCCACTGTTAAATAAGAGGCGTGTCTACTGGTAGTGAACCTTTATTCGACTGACTTACAAAGGAACTTATATCTACCTTCATATACAATATTAATAACTATGTAGGTACATACATAACAGTATCAACTCCTTGCTACTTTGTGCTTGACTTTGAGTAGGTTTTGCGGTACGTATAGGGGTATTAGTATTGTCCCCTCCTTTTCTTTGGCCTGCCTGGCATCCAGGACACTTCCACGATGCTCGTGGGCTTGCTGATTCGCTGAAGTTGACGCAATCAGAGTGATATATTTTTTGACAATGAACACATTTAATACGCTTTTGAGTGACAGTTATTCCCACTTTGCAAGCCTCGCAAACACCAGCCATTCTTAATATCAATATTTATGCAGATTTTATTCTCTTATAAAAAATATATATTTATATGTAATTTTAAATTAAAGATGACAAGGAAAAAAAATGAAAGATAATATGAAAGCCTCTGGGGCAGTCGATTACTAGCACGGATTTGCTTGATGTTGATGATCAAAGTTTACATTTTAAAAAGATTTTATTTTTCTGATTGGATGTCAATTTACCAAATATTTAAGTATGTTTAATAAAATGTAGTATTTTTGAGCTAAAACGCAATACATATTATGACTGTTATGATCTATGTCTTAAAAACAATCTCGATGTACTGTAAATTGTATATGGCAAAATGTCCAAATGATTCACTGTGTGAAAATTTTCCGCATCTTATGGTTTTAATAATCATTATATGTATCAAAATTGGCTTATGGATTGAATAAGTACTTGAAATATATTGGAAATCATCGAGTACGAACAAGACAACATGAAAAAAAAATTTAAAATTAATGTAAGTAAACATAGCTAATGTTTAGTACAACATAGTTCATAATCGGCAAGTTCAGTTCATATCGTAGTAATAGCAAAAGTTTCCCGCTAAATCGGTTTCATGACTGTGTCACTCAGATATTAAACTTCGGGATATTATCCTGGATCTTTAGACGTTCATCTGTAATTTATGTTAATAGTTGAATATAAGAGGATTTACAAAACTTTGAAATAATAATTTCTCTTTAGGAAAACCTAATAATATCGAGTTATGAGTCGTTACGTTTTATTGTTTCCTTCAAATGAAAATATATTGATTAGGTTCGAAGTTTTAGATATGAAAATAAATGTATTAAAAAATTCAAAACTTATGACGAAAATACAATCGACTCGAGAACCTCGGAGGGTTTACCATCTTTTCTTCATCAGTGACCTTATCCCATCTACTTGTACATCCGTTCAATTGAAAACTAACTAATTGAGCAGTAATAAGCATTGAAAATCGGAAAGTATATTACATACTAAAAGTAGTAAAAGACATAGCACCGAAGTGAGATTGAGAAGATAAATTGAGAGTGATGGTCCGCAGAGAGATGTAAAAGACAGGAAGAAGATGGTTATGTATATGTGAATAAAATAACTCAAGTCATCAAAGTGGACAAGTGAAAGTGCAGGACTGCAGGGTCGATTGATCTTGTATAACCAAAGTGGAGACAAGCTCTAAATAAACACCAAAACTTGAGACCGCATAATAAAGGCTTCTGTGAAAAGCCTCCTAATAAATTTCAGCCAATAAAAATCTGCATAAGCGAAATGATCAGACTGACCTACATTCGAGGGTTCACTGTACTGTAAGGAATAATTGTCAGCATGCCAAATGGTTAAAGTAGATAATGAATAGAGGAAAATAGCAAAGAAAAATACGACTCACGGAATGGATTGAACTAAGCCACGGATACTGTGAAATACTTATCGTAGCACAGATAAATAATGGCACAAGTTATGGGAATTCTTAACATCATTTGGATAAACCCTTAAGAGCCGAAATATCGTTCGTCAATGGTATAAACAAAGCATTTGTAAAGAAAGAGCGTAAAGTAAGAGTACTTAATATTCGAGAAATGACAGATCATAAGAATAATGTCAGGATCATAATAATACTGAGTTTTATATAAGCAAATAAAGATATTGTTAAACATATTTAAGGAAATATAGAACAATTGGGAAAGCCAAGTGATGACACAAAAATTCACAAAATGCTTAAGCATAATATTAATATTCAGGCGATAATATGCTCATATGGCCATTTATTAACAAATACTGTGACACAATTCTATTTATAGTAGACAAAATTGATATTTGACACGGTCTCAATTCGATATTGTATCCAGACGAAGCCGTTCAAACAAAATTGGATGACCAAAGTAATCAATAAAATTGGCAGCAATTTTCGCAGATAAATTCGAGTTAGGAGTTCATTGGATCACAATGAGGCGTCCTCGGTTTGAATAACGCCAATGCAGTCACAATGATCAACATAGACGTACATCTTCGACGTCTAACGAGTACGATGTATCCTAAAATTTTCCGTTTGTCAGTATAAAGACAAGAATAAAATGTTCTAATGATTTAAACTAATTGCATGTAAGCGTAAAAACTGTGGTAAATGACTGTGTTATATAGCTATTTATGAAGTAGTTAATTTTTAATTTACGACTGACTTGCTGACAAAATATTAGTTACACGCGAACTTTGATGATGTTGAGAAAACAGATTTCTTAATTTATAAAAAAAGTTCGCTTTTCTTTAATTAGTTTAAAAGGCTGCTGGCACGGGACACTTTGTGCGGGTGCGAGAACCCAACTTGCTAAACTTGCTCGCTTACTACTACTACTAACTGTGATTGTAAATATAAATAAACTATATTTTGCCCGCGACTTTGCACGCGTACTGAAATTTGAGGAACATAAGTTAGTACTCGTAGATGAAGCGTAAAAAGACAACAAGCACAGACATACATAATTAAATTATATTATTATTATTATGATTAAATTAAATAAAGAGCCAAATAATTCTCAGATTACATTATAAAAGTGTTTGTTTTTTCTGAAATTCGTTCAAAAACTCAATATTCAGGCGCACTACTCGTATTTATTTAACGATAGTTACTCTAAGCCCCCATACTTTCCGGTAATTTCCCACACGTGCGTCCACTATGAACCCATGTTTCAGATTCCCTCACCCAAAATACGTAATACCGGGCAATAAACTACCCTATTTGTGGTTGCAGCAAATCGTTGTTTAACTCTTTCTGTTTACGATCGCCATAAAAGAAGTAAATTTACCGACTAACTAATAAAATCTATTATTGAAGCAGTGGGCACAATAAATTGCAATTAATGGTACGTTGACTACTCGTAGGAACAACGTACGAGCGTCTTTGTCAATGAACGCTAATACCCACAAACAACATGCCAATGGAAATGTATACTGTAACAGTAGTGCAGCTTAGGCAATCATATATTCAATAAATAGTTTGATCCCACATACAACATTTACAAGTAAAAAATGCAAAGTCTCATCATTTAGTGCTTTTGCCATGAAATGTTATAATCAATCAATTTATTAAATAGCTAATGTAAATAAGCACAGATTTATAATTATTTAAAACAACTTTGTTTATTTTGTAAAGAAATTAAATTATTTTATTTCCATAAAAAGATACATTAAGATACAATTGAAATGTTGCATAAATCAGCAAAGTTTCCAAATGAAAATAATACAATTTTTTTTTTGTTAAATAGACAATATGAAGTTACATATGAAGGAGAAAACAAAAGAGATTTTATACAATAATTATTTGTTTATTATTAATAATTATTTTGTTGCTATAATACTTTAAATTCTGTTTCACGTGTACTGTGTTTCGGTGCATCCCCTAATAAAGTGACATTAAATTTTATGTGTCCTTCTCATTTAGGTTGTTTTCAAAGTTTCGGGTTATTTACAGGACAGATAAGGTTTGATGTCAGGGTACATGTGGTTAATGGAATGTTTACATCAATCTTTGGCAGACTTGGAATAGCTCGTGTGTGAGGTTCCCGAAGTTAGCTTTATTACCTGTGCAGTGCGCACATGTAATATGTGTTTTTTTATTGCTCTATAGAGTGCAAATATTTGCAATAAAATATGATAGATAGCTCTTTTATTGGAGCGTGTTTCACAATTAAATGATCATGGTTTATGTGGCACCACTGGTTTGGTTATTACAATGAACATCATGACCTGTATAGGGAAATTAGATCATCATGATTCGCGTGTGTCAGTTATTTACCAGTGTCTGACGCAGCCTAATTTCAATTTGAAAAATATCTTAGTAAAACCGTGGGTATTAAAAGCTAAAAAAATAACTGACTCCTAACTCAAATCAAACAACAACGACTGAAAAAGAAAATATTATTTTTTACTAACCTCGTTAAATGTCAAAATCTATAGTCGAATTATCACCAATGACTTACTAAAATTCTACATAAATTCAACGAGCACATTCCCGAACCACACTGAAGCATACGACTATAATTAAAACAACACTTAGCGAATCCGTCATTAGGACAGACTCACCGCAATCGCGGACCCATTGTCCCCTAAATAATTCAAAATGAAACCGCAGTCCATATTTAAACGATCAAAAACGAGAACCGAAAGACATAAATAACTGCACTCCACGATGAAATACAATACAATACAATACAATACAAAATATCTTTATTGCCCAGATACAGTAACAAATAATATAACATTTACAAAGACTTCAACATAATATGGCGGACTTATTGCTACGCAATCTCTTCCAGTCAACCCTTACGAGGTGAAAGAGAAACAGTTAAGTTAGGGTGGGTACAGCAACATATATTAGTTGAAAATTATAAACATACACAAATATTGCATATAAAATAAACATACATTAATAACTTACATACTGTAACATTCATACGTACTGTGAGTAAGTATGAATGTAACATAAGTAAGTGTAGCGAAAATAATAGCAGTATCAAGTCAAAGTGAGAGGTAGTATTCTTTCAAGCGACTCTTGAAACTGGTTATAGTCTGAGCAGTGCGAATATCTTCAGGCAAAGCATTCCAGAGACGCGAAGCATTTTAGAGTATGCAGCAGAAGTATGAGTTGGAGTTTTAAGGCCAAGGGCGTTGATACTACGAGCTGGTCGCTGGTCATCTTGATGGAGAAAGGTGAAGCGCTCTTTTAGATAATGAGGTGACGAAGGAATAAAGAGTATAGTGAACAGGAGCGACAGAATATGATAATTACGACGACGTCTGATCGGGAGCCACTTGAGTTGCACGAGGAAAGAAGAAACATGATCATACTTTCGTAATCCAAATATGAATCGAATGCAGAAGTTTTGAAGGCGCTCTAGTTTATTGCAATGCTCTTCAGAGAGATCGAGATAACATGAGTCGACATAGTCTAAGATAGGGAGAAGTAAGGTCTGTGCAAGTGAGGTTTTAGTAGCAGTAGGAAGAAAATTTTTAAGCCGCGTAAGTGATCGAGCCGAAGCAAATATCCTCCTACTAACTTCCGCAATCTGAGGAGACCATGTAAGACGTTTATCGAAGATTATCCTAAGGTTCTTGACTTTCTCACTATACTCTATTTGCTCACCATCAAAAATAATGGGTGGAAGGGAAAGCCAATCTATTCTAGACATATTCCAAGAACCACCCAGAATGATAGCTTGTGTCTTAGCAGGATTGACGATAAGTCCATGTGCTTTACTCCAATCAGAAATCCGAGAAAGATCTTCATTTATTTTATTTATATTATTGGGGAGATCATCTAGATTGGCATGGCAATATATCTGTAGATCATCTGCATAGAGGTGATAGGAAGTGCGAAACTGAAAGGAAATAGAATTGATAAATAAAGCGGAATAACAGAGGGGAGAGCACGCCACCTTGTGGCACACCTGAAGAAGTTAAACTCCAGGAAGAGAAGTAATTTTCAATGCGCACTCGTTGTCGGCGTCAACATAGGTAGGACTGAAACCACTCAATAGCTGAAGGACATATGTTCAATGTTCGCATCAGAGCTAAAAGTACATCAAAATCGACAGTATTAAAGGCGTTACTGAAATAAAGGATATATAAAGGTAATATGACATTCCATCACTCTCATCGCTTCTTCGGGTCCTTAGATCATAGAAGAAGAGGATAATTGAAGTAGTATTATTTTAAGTTATTAGGATCTCGTATAATTTCATCTGGATGCAAGTGGCACGGGAGAGACAATTTTTTAAGAATATGGAGGAGGCCTTTACCCAAAAAAGTGCGGCTATGGATGGATGGATGGATAATCTCACAGATACTCGTATTAGTGCAACTAGAATTTACGTGCTGCACTTGTAACAGAGATTGAAAGAGACTTGAGATATTCGATCTATCAGCTTGACGTCAATTCTTGGGAATGCTGTCGTCAGTGATGAAACGTAGGTTTTATTGAATGCCCGCTTTTTGACATTTACTGCAAGACATGGAGCGGTCGATTCTAAAATTTAATAACACGCGGCCGGCGGATTATGATACTTAGGTAATCATTGGTTATTATATTACCAGTTACGTTAGTACATACATTCATACTTTATTTATGGCAAATATATATTTCTTTCTTTCTTTTTATGTTTTGTGTCTGTTTTACTGCAATAAAAGAATTTAATCACATCTATTTCTAGCATTTAAAAAAAATGGTTCTCTCGGTCGAGATTTTAATAGTCCAGTAAACACCCAAGTCTTCCCGGACTCAGCGGTACGAAGACACTAAAGGTTGCCACTTGCCACGAACCTGGACTGGCAGTACTATTTAGTACAATCGCCTTTAAATCTTATCTCTTTCTTCCGTGCTCCGAGGCCTAATCCGAACAGGGATTTAGATCACACGTCAGTTGTTTGTAATGGAAGAACAGGTGTTCTGTGCGCTGAGTTATTGCTCAGTCGATGTGTGAATAATAGGGAACTGTTCCGGGTGTCGTCCCTATAGTACTGATTATTTGAATCATTCAAATTTAACTTTTTTACGCAAATATGTATGGCGAACTATAAACCTTAAAGTTTTAGGAAAGGAGTTTGTAGCAAATAAGTTAAAATCACTAATTTATAAAGGTATCAAACGTATTTTCATAAAAACAAATATTTCAGCAAATAAATAAAAAATGCCAAAAAATTATAAAACTAAGACTTGAAACAAACTAAATTGCAAATAGTGAATCTTAATTGAAATTATTTATAAATTAATTCCTTCGAGATTTTCATAAAGAGCGGAGAGTAACATTTTCAACGATTCATTGATATCAATGAATCGAGAGGTATGAAACAAAGGGCGAGGCTTTTGCTCAGCAGTCGGACCTAAATAGGTAAAAAAATATTTTTAGAAAATTATTGCTATTAGTCTAGATACATTACTATTTCATCCAATAATAGATATTTTGTGAACTTGAATCGAAACAGGAACCAACAAAACAACTAAAATTGTGCCTGTATGAAAGTGGTATTAGCGTTCATGCGCACTGATAATAATCGCAAACTAACTCTTACAACTCGACTTAGGTAGGACAGCTGTAAATGAAAACTTCCAATTCCCATCAGATTAACATTCGTCAAAGTCGAAGAAGTTGTAACTACATAGTATCAAGGGGCACACACCAAAACTACGTGAGTAGATATATGAAACAGAGAAACTGCATTGTGATTGTTACATTCCATCTAGAGGTAAATGCGTGCGTGTGCTTAGGGCACCGGGGTGGTCTAATTAATTTCAATTGCTCATTATCAGAGCGAACAGTAAGTAAAAAATATCTGTATTTCTTTCTTTTCTCATACAATGTCCGAGCTACCCATGGTCTCTAAATTCTCAGGTCAGGCGACATCTCTCTTACTCGCATACCACACCAGATTACTCAAACTTGGTGTATGTGTAACAATTTCGGCGTACAAATATGAATCTCCACTCTATTCCATATACGTACTCACATGCAAAAACTGTTTTAGTTTTTCAGTGCCCCACGCTAACTTGTGCCAAGTTCGAGTCACGTGCCGTGTCACTTAGTTTTATTCGATTCCGATAGCTCCCAACAGTTCCGAACTCTTTATGGATGTCCGTAGCATCGATAACGTGTAATTGCAAAAGAGGAAAGTTTTAATCTATTTTACAAGCAGAAGTGAGAATCACGAGATCGTGGTATTTGAGTTCATGCTTCTTATTTGTAAACCTTGCAAGCAAGCCGCACCAGAGGCAAATTTTTCAATTCGGTTAAAGTAACTTAAAGCATTTTTGTTGCAATAAAGTAATACCACCTACTTAATAAAAAGTAACTGTGATTTATTTTCCTTGCTTACCAAAATTAAAAAATTACGCAGATTATACAGTTCAATCCTCGCCTCGCTGACGTGTCCTTGACAGCTATGTTCGAAAAGTGTGACTCACGCAAAATTGGTGAGTCGAATAACATTTGTTTGATATCGAATGATTTTTGATCGATATCGAACGATTTTCATTCGATATATATGTCATACATTTAAAAAACAGGGCTCCTTAGCTTACCCGTACCATACGATTCTTGGGTACTGCAGTACCTAATACACTGTAGTGGATGCTGTGTTCACGAAACGAAATACGAAGGTGTTATATTCAAATGAAATTTGTAGTGACTGAAGTGAAGTACATTTCAACTGGCAACACTAAAAATGTGCATCCCACATGCACGCGCGGCGGATGCGACAGATTTACACAATGCACCTTACTTGGACGCATCGGTGCGTGTCGATTTGTTAGCCAACCGATCGGATTTAGAATTTTTATGTATTTTAACCCGATTCATAAAATTAATTTAATTTTGAAAGAAAATAAATATATAAAAGGTGCACTGAATGACTGATATTCTCTGCCAAAATTTGGTAAATTATACAAGGTAATTTAAAAAAAAAAAAATCTCATAACTATACACTTACAAATCTACATCGATTCTCTGGTACAGTCTAGTAGTCGACGTGATCCCTTACCTGAAACAAGTTAAATTGACTTAGTTAATACATTTTCATAGCTCTTATTTAATTTGTTAAAGTGAGTATTTCATATGAAAGAAATTACTTTTAAAAATATTTTAAGAGTTATACATGACTATAAATAAATAATTTAGTTAGCCCCAAAGTTAGTTCGAGACTTGTGTTATGTATGAGATACTAACATACAGAGACAAATCATTTTCCATCTTGTCATCGTACCCGGGTCTTCCTGAGTAGCGGGCAGGCAATTAACCTGCATAATACATACCTCAATCAGGTAAACAAACAAAGAAGATGGAAACTCAAGGGAGTTCGAGTCTCTCCAATATAAATATATATTTTCTATACAATTAAGTAGGCAAACAGGCGTACCGTCCACCTAATGGTAAGTAGTTGCCGTAGCCTATGAACTCCTGCAACACCAGGGGAGTCACGACCGCGTTGCCGACCCTGAAGGAATTTTTTCACACCCTTTTTGAAGACTCCTATGTTGTAATCACTGAGGAAAACCATGGCAGGGAGTTTATTCCATAATCGTGTATCTAAATATCGTCCAAAAAATACTTATCAGAGAACTGGTATTAGTTAATGTTGTTGACATCACACGTTTTGACGGATAACGTTGTTTGCTCGCATGGCTCCTAACGGGCTTTCCTCACAATTTATAGCTGAATACTAGCAATGGCCGACAATCTATCAAAACTGATATATTGCCCAATTAACACACAACGCGTAAAAAATATGCTTTCATTTCTATGCTTTGCTTGGTACATCATTTGGAAATCCTACATGATCAATCTTGTATATGCCATTTGTTATTCCATATTTTGTTTTCCAAAAAATACTGTGTTTTGAAATTTTCCAATGAAGCAAAGATTTTTAGGAACTATATGAACTTTAGTAATAAAAGAAACGAAATTTAAAAAAAATCTACCTTCCACAGAATAATACAAAATAACCAAAGTCGTCAACGCCTGCTGGTAAGAAAGATACGTCGCACACTCCATGTACTATGTTTAGTATATAATATACTTTTTAATCCCTTCACTCCTGATTATTTAAAATCTAAATTTTCCTTGCGTAATATTGATCCCCGCCTCCGAGCACATCCTGAAACTGGATTTACCTGAATTCTACTCTCAGTGCTACGCTAACTCTTTTGCAATACTTGCTGCACGTTTATGGAACAAGCTTCCTCTGGAGATCAAACAGTCGTCCTCTCTTCATACCTTCAAATTCCGGGTTAGAGAATACTGTGAGCGTTCGGACTTAAATTGACTTAAGTTTAGGTTGTTAGTTTGTTTTATATTTATCGTATCTATTGTACTGTACACTCTTCGATGCCCATGTACTGATTTTTCCTTTGGTTTTCGGGTCGACTAGAAGAGATCCCTATTAGGGATAAGTCCGCCTCTTGTTGTGTTCTATTTTGTTGTAACAATATTCTTTCTGTACAATAAAGTTTTTACATACAAAGATACTTGCGCCAATAAATTATCCTCGTCATCAAAACTCTCAAAAGACCTAGTAAAACAAAACCTATGATATTTGACAAATAAGTATAAAGAAACAAATCATTACATCTCTATTAAGCCGACAGTCAAATATTTACAAACCATTAATACAACACTGGCTTAAAATAAAAAAAAATCGAATCCTTTTGAATCGAGGCGCTGACAAGCAGTTTCTTTCAACAATACAATATTCAATAATAAAATTACTGACTCATAAAAAGACGATCAATGCGCGGTGGTCCAAATGGTCCAAATAGAGAAAAAAAGCAGGAAGCACGATCATAATGACATCATTAATCATCTGACGGTCGATAGGATCAAATGAGATATTTGAGATACAAAGAACATATTTTAATCGCCATGTCCTATGACATTATTTCTTGTTATATAACTAAATGGGCTTAGTGAATGTTGAAACTTTTATTTGAATACAAAGGATTATTTGATGGTCAACACAAACACAATTCATCCACGCAACAATAGGCTTAAAATTTTATAAATTACTAGCTGTTTCCCGCAGCTCCGCCTGCGGTATATAGCCTATGTTACTCAGGGTGAATGTAGCTTTCCAATGGTGAAAGAATTTTTGAAATCGGCACAGTAGTTTTTGAGTTTATTCATTACAAATATACACACAAACATACAAATATTTCCTCTTTATAATATTAGTGTAGAAGTATTAGAATTTGTAGTAGTTATTTACAAAATCAACATCAGACCAGACAAACGAAATCAGAAAGTGTTTCACTTTCAATCTCGAATTTTTCAACCAAAACTAATGACCCAATTTAAAGTTAAAACGCGATTCGAATGCAGTGAAGAAAGATAGTATGTTAGTAACTAACGATTATGCAAGTCCTTTGTCAATAGTTGCTTTATTTTAAGACTCAATAGAGAAAAAATTATGTTAAATACTTGCAGAGACTTTTTTGCAAGTAAGAGCTGATAAAACAAGAGCTCTAAAACGACTACATATTTTAAACTAGCTGTTTCCCGCAGCTCCGGCTGCGTCAAAAAGTAGCCTATGTTTGACCCCGGGTCTTCAACTATATTCATACCAAATTTCATCAAAATCCGTTCAGCGGTTTAGCCGTGAAAGCGTAACAGACAGACAGACTTTCGCATTTATAATATTAGTATGGATTTTAAATTTTAAAAAATTTAGAAATATATAGCCATTTTAATTCCGAGGTATGACGGCCGTATTTAAGAGATATTAATATGGAAATCGTGCAGAAGGACCAACTCCACACCTGCCCCAGTAACCTACATACTTGACCGCATATTTTCCCATCCTCATTCCCGGAGGTGTAAGGCGATAATGAGGACTTTTTATTTTTCCTAAGTTTTTTTACAGATGTATTTACTTTTTGTATTTATTTACCGCGTGCTTCGCTTTTTACTCTATATTTTCAATAATTTCTTGTTACAAAATTAAAAATTTCAAACACATATTAACTAAAACATGTGTATTTCATTCTTTTACGTTACATAACAACAAGAGGTAAGGATACATTTTACAGATATTTTTATCATATCAATAAAATTTTGATATATAAATATATAAAAAAAAATATATATTATATATGAATATGTTATTTTTTATGTCCTCTCTGCTTCGTACACATAAGAGAAAACCTAATCTCTCACTATATCCATCACTCACTCATTAAAGCTCGCCAATATACATCGTATTCCTGTTATCCTTTATAACCTGCGTCATTAGATCAAAAATTTAATAGCAATGCGAATTTCAAAGTAATGCTGATTTGCAGGCTGCGCTAAATTTCAACACCACCGCTTTGAATGTAAATGCATTTATCTAACGGTTTTCATTATAAATTCGGAAATCCAAAAACTTTATTTCGAATTTCGTTGTTACAATGTGCAAACTTTTTAAGTAAAATTAACATATTTTCAACATCCTTTGCTATCGCCCGAAGCGTAACATCTGTAGGATAAATAACATCATTCTTTAAAGTGTAGCCGTGACAATTTCGGGATAAGAATAGTCTATTTCCAATGCCAATGTTTCCTTGTTGTGCAATAAGAAGTTTTGTATTGTATCCATACTAATATTATAAATGCGAAAGTCTGTCTGTCCGTCCGTCTGGCTGTCTGTTACGCTTTCACGGCCAAACCACTGAACGGATTTTGATGAAATTTGGTATGAATATAGTTAAAGACCCAGGGTCAAACATAGGCTACTTTTTGACGCAGGCGGAGCTGCGGGAAACAGCTAGTTTGTAAATATGCTTATTTCATTACTAGTGTTTAGTTTATTTCCGAAAGTTGATCAACTTACGATTCTCGTTATTTTCCGGTGACATATACAATTTCAGCCTGCTTCTGTCATGTAGAGTACTTAGGAGATGACAGGTAGAGAGAGTTAAGAGTTATTTATTTATTTAACATTTCTTTGCACACAGTGAAATACAAATTAAATATGTTAAAATACTTGAGTTATGTCAAAATACGAAGAGAACTAGCGAAATTACGAGTTTCGTAGCTAAAGTATCACCGTAGCAAGTAATCCACGAGTATGTTAAATAAAAATAAATAAACATTTATCTTTTGAAAAGCCAAATACTTCACTCCTTTATTCACAAAGGAAACTGCAATAAATATTTCAGCTCTTGAAAACGCTTGCTTTTAAAATAAAGTGACATACTGCGAATATTTTTACTTCATTATGTGTTAATCTTGCGGTTCAGACGAATGGCCCGATGACGCATGACTCCATTCCCAGGACTACAATAATAACCACATAAACGTGAGTGTGGCTGTCCTATTGTCTAGCTCAGTTCATATACATTGCCTTTACTTAAAGTACCTCTTGGAGGAACTTTAGGAGATGTGCGAAGTACATTGCTCCCTTGGGATGTACTGCGCAAATATTATAGAACAATAGAGCAACCATCGTGATGAAAAAGAGTCGCGACTATCGTCTCTCCGTCGCTATTATCATATTCATGTGTCAAAGGGCGGGAAATCTAGCGAGGCGAGCTATATCCACAAAAGACGGGATAATATTGAATTTTTGCGGACATTTATGTTAATATCGGTACCTGTTTTGGAAGCAAAAAACACCGGCGATCGGTCAGACAACCATTTATTTTTATGACCGCGATCGCCGAAGCAAATTGGGACGATAAATTATACGGAACAAGTAGAATTATTATGTAATATAAATTGAAAACAAAACACCCCGAAAAAAGAGATAAATTATAGCTAAGAGCCATCTTGATCAAGTCAGCTTTAAACTTTTACACGTCATCGGCCCATCTTTAGGAGCTATAATGGCACAAACCCCTATTTTTGCTTCGAGAGTTATAAATAGATTTATAATTCACCAGCCATTAAAACGTTCCAATTATTGCTACAACAAGTACTATTTTTCCTTTATTTGATAACACTTATCAAAATTACGTGTTTGTTTGTATGTTGTATTGTATTTTAAAACTTTTACACATTTTACCAGAGATTTATTGAAAAGAAGAGTAATTGGAACCTCGTCGTTGTCTGTATTCTACACAAAAGTAGAAGTCTAGTTCAAGGATACGCTAAAATGAAAGAGTTTTTATCCAATTATCAGCCTTTGCCACAAAAAAATTAACTATAGAATACAAAATGTATTAATGAAACGGATATTAATAGAGAAGATCAAGAGTTTGTTTGATTACTTAGCTTAGGAACTAGCAAAAGTATTACAAAAATACTTTTACCACAGGATTTAGAATATTTTTCCAACCCTGACTCAGGGCTGTCGGCTGTGCCTGATTCCGAGCCAAGAGCTCTTATCTGTGGCGATAAAGGTGGGACACTCGGACGAAGATGACGCAAGACGCAAAAAATCACTCGTCTCGTCCTAAAAAGATATAAAACAAGGAATTTGCGATGATGATAAATAAGATTGAATAACTTCAAGAAATATTTTGTGACTGGACAGTAATATATAATACTAGCTGTTTCCCGCAGCTCCGCCTGCGTCAAAAAGTAGCCTATGTTTAGCGGTTTGGTCCTGAAAGCGTAACACACAAACAGACAGACTTTCGCATTATAGTATCAAAAAAGTTAAGGGGGGAAAATGTATTGCTCTATAAGTAATACATTTTTCCCCCTTAACTTTTTTGCGCCAAACTATCTTTCCGTTTCTCCCAATGGTTGACTGGTAGAGAATGCTCTTAGCATTAAGTCCGCCAATTGTTATAAGTATATGTGTACTTTGTGGAACAATAAAGTTTTAATAAATAAATAAAATAAATATTATTATGAAAGTATGGATTCTGTGCTCTGAAGCTGAACGAAGTAATGTCAATATAAAATCATAGTATTTATGGGCTTGATATAAAAATTGAACGTCCGATAACATTATCTGATAATCTAAACTCATAAATATATATATCTATCTAGGGAGCATATAAAACTTGTATGTATGTATGTAAAAACTTTATTGTACAGAAAGAATATTGTTACAACAAAATAGAACACAACAAGAGGCGGACTTATCCCTGATAGGGATCTCTTCCAGTCAACCCGAAAACCAAAGGAAAAAAAAGAGTACATGGGCATCAAAGAGTGTACAGTACAATAGATATGATAAATATACTCGTAAATCTAAAACAAACTAACTTAACCTGAACCTTTTTTTTTTTTTTTTTTTTTTTCGTGTGGAAAAGGCCTTCGCCTACCACCCAGCCAATGAACGGGAAGCTGGGTGGTTATGTGGGACTTGGACCCACTAAAAACCACACGGTGTCAATCGCCTACCGCGTATTGCCGGAACCGTGTGCTTTCTTATGCTCCACAGCACCGGCGCGGCGGCCGCTACCACGGCGGCCTCGGCTCGGCCACTCTTCGGAGTGGCCTGCGGGTGCCCGTCGGGCCTCCTCTTCCCGCGAGGGTAAAGGCGCGCTTGACACGGACGCGCCTTTCAACCCAAGGCTTTTGGTCGGGCAACGGAATCCCATTTGTTCCGGTGCCCGGCCAACCTCACTATGTGGGCTGCAGGTGCAGGCCGTAGGCCCGCCGTCTGCGCCCTGTGCGAACTTAACCTGAACCTAAGTCAACTCAAGTCCGAACGCTCAAAGTATTCCCTAACCCGGAATTTGAAGGTATGAAGAGAGGACGTGTTTGGTCTCCAGAGGAAGCTTGACTTTTGACAAATGTAGCATGCACAGAAGACCAATTGCGCTAATAATGTTAATAACAAAACTGAATTACGACCAAGAGTGCTATTTTGAAATCTATAAAAATGTCTGTCTTAGTCAAATCTCGTTCGGCTCACCGATTATGTCGCACGAAAATCATTCGAGTCACCGGTTTTGAGTAAAATATACTTATAGATCTAAAAAATATCACTCTTGGCCGTAGTTTATTTTGGTAAAAGCGTTGAAATTAGCGCGGTTGGCCTTCATGTAATGCAATTAATTGACTTGACCAAAATGAAAAAATCTAGAGCACACAATAAATTATCCATACTTCCTTACTAATATTATAAGTGCGAAAGTCTGTTTGTCCGTCTGTCTGTCTGTCTGTCTGTTACGCTTTCACAGCCAAACCGTTGAACGGATTTTGATGAAATTTGTCATGAATATGGTTGAAGACCCGGGGTCAAACATAGGCTACTTTTTGACGCAGGCGGAGCTGCGAGAAACAGCTAGTATTTAATATTATATTTATGCTATTGCTATTACACTAATTCCATCCACTCTGCGACAGCTCCCCACAACTGACTATGGGAGTGTTGTCCTTATAATCAGATGCATTGTTGGCTGGTCACGAATCACGAACTTGATTTATACGCGAAGAACTGTTTGAGGAGCGTGTTAATGAGTTTCTATTCATAGAATAAACGCAAATGTGTCTATTTCACACTTAGAAATAGATTAGTAAAGTAATAGACTTATTCATAACAAACTATATTATAAATTGTATTAACAAGTAATGTGTTATTAATTTTATGAGATATGAAGTGGAAATTTAGTTTGAATTTCTGCCTTCTTGTAACGTAATGAGTACATTGAAGTTTGTATTTACGTCAGAATGTATTAAACAATACGAGTATATTCGCGATATTTCGATATGTTTAAATTAAATTAAATATTGAGCCCAGATCGCTGTCGTCGCATGATGGCAAGGTACCCAAGAGGCTGGCGACGTTCCCTAGTTGTATGGCCAATGCGCTGGCCAAAATAGGCGCCAGCTCTTGGGTCTCCAGAGATGTCAACTAGGCGTGCGGATATATCTTTATATAAAAGTTTTGCATCCGCACCCCAAGACCCCAAGGTCTCCACAGCAAAAGGCGTAAACATATACGACTCATCTAGAGCCGCATATTTACGCCTCTTGTTGGCTTCCGCCGCTGCTCGCGTTTTTTTGGATAATCAGCATATTCAATACATTCATTTATTTCGAGTGAGTTACATGATCAATCGACTCTCTGCACCCTGATGTCAGAGTTTTTCGGAACCACCTTTAAACAAATAACAACATATTTATTTAATGAATAATTTAAATTGTGTAATGCGGCACCTCAACACAATAGAAAAATATGTTGTAATTTAAATTGAAATAAAAATATTAGATTTGTTATTTTATGCAACTGTTATTATATACGAAAGATAAATCTGTAAAAACTTGTAAGCTGTATATCAAAATTCCACATGTGTGTTTGACAGATCATACGTTAACTGTACCAACAGAATTAATAATAGACTAACTGAAACTTAAATAACTATAGTTCTTAGAAATACACAAGTCCGTGCTGACTACATTTGCTTGCAAAAACTAACTTTTATTTTTACTATACGATTAATTTGGCAGAGTATCGCCATGGATTATATTAGTATCGAGTAAGATTAAAACAAATTGACTAAAAAAGAAATAAAAATTTATTTCAATATTTTGTCAAAAATATTTCTCATTTCGGTTACTTTGATATTAAAAAACCCCGAAGGTCGTCCTTATATCTATGCCTATACTATAATCTGCCTCAGGACGTATAAATAACCTAAGAAATTTAAGTAGATCTAATGTTTATTTTTAGATCTTTAGTATTTGGACACCTACACACTGTCTGCTTATAAATGCTAAGAGTTTTATGATTACTTATTCAAACTCGTTTGAATATACGTATTAGTTAATAGGATAACAATATTTTATGGTTAATGTTACTTAAATGACGTTGCTACTAAGGCTTTTATCATGGAAACATACAATTTTGATAATATTTACATCGCATTTCTCTAATACTGAACAAGAATGGAAGGAGTCCCGAAGACAAGAGTCTAGCTTTTAAATTTATATCCATAAAAGCGTCCCAAAGCAAAGCACGAAAACCCATTATCCTAACCAACCGTATCAAGTGAACACGACACACCTAATTTCTTAATTTCTCTCTGCTTTGGCCATGAGATTACAGAGGATTACAATTAAGAACATTCTGGAATTCTCCGCATTATGCCGGCAATGCAATGTCAAAATTCGTCAGCGGGGCAATTTATCTCGCGTATCTTTTCGGATTTACCCCCCAGTTTAACGACTTGTCTATGTCAGCGGTGCTCAAACTTTTTCTCTGACAGATCTCTGGTAACGTTACGTAATACTGTACTATAAAATACTTGACAGATTTTTGCATAACATAGCCTACTTCTAGAGAAAAGTTAAAATCAATATATGTACCCACTAAGGGCGTCTGAATAGTTTGAAAACTAAATGGGTCATGGAATAAAACACTTCTCATCTACAGATAGCGGCACAGTATATACTCTTAGTAGATACAGTCTATACTCCTATATATCCTAGCATATGTACCATCTGCCACATGACTTCCATAAGTCGTACACTTTGGATATCACTGGTCTACGAAGATCACAATTCCTTGTCAACTTTGTTTCTAATTAAGTTTAATAACATGTCACAATTATTTAATTAAAATTCAGATTAAACACGTAGCAATGATTTAATTCAGGTAAATTGAAATTGTACTGCCTTATTAATAAATATAGACTAAAGTATGATTAACTTTACTCCAAGTTTTAAGTCGGTAGTAAAGAAAATCAATATTAATAAATAAAGAGTAGAAAGGAAGTAAGCTAATCCGAATCTACTCTCAGAATAAAAGTTAATCGTAGGTGCTACCTAGTTTAAGCGCGGACTAAGCATAGATTTTGACATATTCATAACCTAAAATTTGTTGTTTGTTGTAACTTGTGCGAATTACGATGGAAAGAGATTATTACATTGATGATTTGAGGACGATAGAAGAGTTGAATGAGGTTGTGAACCAAATTCCATTAACGAGGCGAGTGAAAATGTACAAGAACCGTAAGAATCCATTAGAAGATCTTCAAGAAACTGAATTTAAATCTAAGTACAGATTTACTCGATCTACTGCTCATTTCGTTATTGAAATGGTGAAAAATCATTTGACTGGTGATACAAGAGGTGGCTTTATACCACCCCACCTAAAAGTTTTGACTGCAATAAGAACATGGGCCCGTGGGGAGGTAAGTAAATACAGCTATTCAACAGAAACAGTTTTACCTACCTTAGTAGTAAGTACTATTTTGTCTTCTGTGACCATTTGCTTAATTTTTTTTATTTTGACAGATTCAAGATGATGCAGGAGATCTAAATGGAATGAGTCAGCCAACAGTATCACTTGTATGCAAGGAAGTAGCTTTGGCATTAGTGGAACATAGAGCTCAATGGATTAAAATGCCACAAAGTGACACAGAGCAGAATAATGCAATTGCAGGATTCCATTCAATATGTGGATTTAGACAAGTCATTGGAGCTATTGACTGTACACATATTCGAATCCCAAAAGTAAGTGGAAATGTTGGACAATATTATATAAACAGAAAAGGATTCAGTTCAATAAATGTACAAGTAAGTTTTTATGATACTATTATGGATACATCGGTATATGGGCATTTGTACCAAACTGTAGCCATATATATGTACATTATACATACATGGCCTATATTACCTGGACAAAAGTAATGTAGCTTTCCAATCGTGAAAGAATTTTTTAAATCTGTCCAGTAGTGTTAACTACAAACATAAAAATACAAATCTTTCCTCATATTGATATTAGTGTAGATATAATCTCACTCATCTATAGATTTAATATGTATATATAATTTATTGCAGGTTGTGTCAAATGCCAATTTGGAAATTATGGATATTGTGGCTCATTGGCGAGGCAGCACCCATGACTCTAGAATATTTAATGAATGCCGCTTAAAACAAAGATGTGAACAGGGCGAATTCCAAGGTAGACTACTAGGAGATTCCGGTTATGCCTGTACTCCTTATTTATTTACTCCTGTCCTAAATCCTAATTCACGAAAAGAAGAATTATATAACTCGGCTCACATAAGAACCCGTAATTGTGTGGAAAGATGCTTTGGAGTATGGAAACAAAGATTTCGGTGTTTACTGCGTGGATGTACTACAAAATTAGAGAATACTAAAGTAAATATTGTTGCATTAGCAATATTGCACAATATTGCAATGCATAGGCAAGACCTTCTTGAAGATGTAGAAGTACATGATGATGGAAATGTACCAGTGACACATACAAGAAACGCTTCTCTTAGAGGGAATGTGGCACGTGCAGCATTTATTAATCAAAATTTTTAGTGTAATAAATATGTACAATACCTACTGACAATTGTTTTTTATTTTGGTAATATTCTATCAAAAGTGTGAGATGAGACTTGAGAACAATATTTAGAAAATTGGCTTGAAGTAGATTTAGTACCTTTCAAGCGTTAGTGTAACTTCATATTATACTCTGCATTAAATCCAATTTTCTAATATTATTTGTTGATCAGGTTTGGCTGGGGCTATTTAGAATATAGAAATTAATTAAAAATAAAATAAGAAAAAATATTTATTTACTATGTACAATGAAATAGAAATATGCAAAATGACTTATATTTCAGTTAGTTTTTGTTCACGGAATTTTCTTAATTCTAAGATTTCTCGTTCTAAAATGGCACATTTTAAATTTTCTTCGTTAATTTTCATTTTTATTGTATGCTCCTCTTCCGCCATTTCCATGCGTCTTCTGTGTTCTTCCTCTTTTAAGTTTTTTGAATGACTTAAGAGTGCTCACATAGGCTTGGTCCTAAAAATGAGTAGGTACTTTTTTAGACGTAAAAAAAAGTTATATATTATAGTTGCTTATTAATGTCTGAGTTTGGAATAAAATAGACACACAGTAATATATATGGGATGGTTTTTACTAATTTAATTATATAGGAACAAATTGCCCAGATCGAAATAGCCTGAAAGTAAGTTTGTTAAACTTGTGTTATGGGCATGGAGTACTAACTCAACAATACTATATTTTAAGGTAAATACATACATATATGAATAAACTATCTAATCTAAGACCCAGACAAATCTGATTTTTTTTTCCATATTGACCTGGCCGGGATTTGAACCCAAGGCCTCGGGTCCATGGCGAGAGACTTACCACTGCACCACTGAGGCCATGAAATCCTAAGTAATAATACATGTCTTTAATTCAGTTACTCATTTTTATTTTGTGATTGTGTTGTAATGTTGAACCAAACTAGCATTACACATTAAACACATAACAAACCTGACTGGACTTTGAAACACTATCTGGTCCTAGTCTGCCTGTAAAATTTTTGTATTTCAATTTTCGTTTGGGTACCTGTAAAACAAAATTTATAAAATAATGACAATAAATCATTGATAATTAACATCAATTATAATACAAACCTTTTTAGCTGTAAATGCGGCCATATTTGTCTGGAGTGGAGTAGCCGTTATTAAATCATCTTCAGAGTTCTGTGAAATAATAAAAATAATATTTCTTCGATGCATAGATAGATTCAAATATGTGTACTGTTGTAAGGTACTTACCCCCAATGATGTTTTCTGTGCATCTACTTGTATGTCAACTTCCTCTATACTTATTATATTGGAATCCTAAAAATATAATAAATATGTTAATAAAATTGTATTTTTTTGCTCTGAATGTATGAGTAAGTACGTATACATGCATATACCTTATCATGATTTTGACTAACTTCGTCAAATATATCCATTATCAGACCTTTGACTTCTTGTGTATTTGGTTTTGAATACTGAAAAACAGTAAAAACAATATTAAGTAAAGCACCCACATGCAGTAATTTGTAAAAAAATATGAAAATTAATTAATATGACTGACAAGCCCATCTGAATCAAATGGATTATTATCTCTTAACAACTCTGCAGGATTTAACAAATCTTTGACTTCGATGACAGAATCATCAGGAGTTGGTGGTCTAACACCACCACCAGTTTTATTTGTTTCTTGTTTAAACAAGGTGCATGTTTTGCGGGCAAATACTTTCATACCCTTCCATTGGATTTTTAGCTGACTTAATTCACGCTGTCGGCAATTCAATGCGTTAAACCTACAATTATGAAAATATGGTAAGAATGACATCCCACTGGTCTAAATGCGAAAGTTATAATGTTATTATAGTTTTTAGTTACAAGGTAAAAAAGTAAATAGCTGGACTCATATGGATTATAAACGGAAAAGGGCATTATTATACCCTTCATACTCTAAGTATTCTGTGCCCTTAATACACAACACAGAAAACTTTTTGGTTGGAGTGTAGCTAACGGGTCACTGAGAAAATAGACTTGGCTTAGGTCTTTTTTTATTTTAGTTACAATTAAGAAAAACTTTGTTATAACCCATGGTCATAACCAAATCTCTCTCAAGTCAGTGCCCCCTTATCGACACTGACCAATATCTTACCTTTTGTGAACTTCTTCCCACGCTTTTGTTTTATTTTTGTTTGTATTTGTGTTTAGACATTTATCCTCAATTATATGGGCGTAGTCTTTCAAAATACAGCGAAGTAATTGCTGAAACGGTAACAATAAAAGATGTACCTAAGTCAAAAATACCACGAAAGTAAAATTATATATAGGTCGGTGTTAAATTAAAACTTTATTACAATGACTAATATAAATAACTTACCTTTTCCTCTTCATCCCAGTTTACAGAGCGACAACGTTTTGCATTCATTTTATATGCAATGCAATTATTATAAAAAAAACAACAACGCACGCTGGATACAAACAACGAGTATAGATCAAAAGGTATAGATTATAACAGATTGTCAAAGTCGAAATATTGCCTGTCAGTGTCATTATTGTCAACACTATTCATTCGTTATTCACTCTTTTTACTTTTAAATTATGTGTGTTGCCATTACATTCGCGTTAATCTAGGTGTAAGGAATATATAGTTAGTCCTAGGTTACACCACGTTTATTATTAACAATCAAATTGGCAAGTTAATACTCCGTTACTCTGGGATTAACAAGTCCTAGTGTAAAGTCGGATTACGTTTGGAATAGGCGAATTTTATTAATAAGACAGGTAGTGAATAGGAAGAGCAACGTGTACAATTTTCGCATACCGTGAGCAATCAATGTTGATAAATTTTTTTATCAATTGAAAGGCGGAACCGGTTTTAATTAAATTAGTTAAATAAAACTTTTCTGAAAGAACACATCTTTTTGCTATACGACACTGTTAAATATTCCAACTATCGTGGGCACGAATAGATCACTTCATTTACTAAGCATAGTACAAGAACAAGGTTTTCCAAATAAAACGTTAGAAATGCTATTATACAACCGGGGAAACGATATGATGAGATAGTCTTCTGAGTATTTTCACTTTTCTTCTTTTATCTAGCAGGAACGGAAAAATCCTTTACGCTCAAACACAGCGCCCCGCTTTTTCTTTCAGGAAATAATTCGCTTCGGGAAGTTTCGCAGAATTCTAAAAATATTCAGTTTGAGCTTAGAAAGCTGCACTTGACGAACTTATTATCCGATCCGACATTCAGTTAGAGTCAAAGGCCGATGGAGGAACGTAGCTTTCAGATTTTTTTATTCAATTGAATTCCAAAAAAAAACATTATTGAAAATTTGGTTGATTGTTAGGACGAATTATTAATGTGTAATATCTGATTGTACTCTTTCAATGCAAATAAATGTTTTCTTTCTTTCTTTCTTTCAAAGCTGTAAGGCTTAAGGAACGTTAAGTTTGTCCTTTTATCTTCTTGATCTATTTTAAAATAAGGCTTTGCAACGGTTTCAAATAAACACATAGCACTATTTAATATCAAAACAACCTCATCACAGCTGTCAAATCCCAGGGATTGAAACCGGTATTTTTAAGACCCGAAAATAACGTTCTTTAACCTAATACCTGCTTAAGAACGTAGTTGTTTGTGATGCTAAGTGTTGAGATAATCGTAATCGCTATAAAAAGTATGGGCAGAAAAATGAGCTGATGAACTCTGGGTGTCAATACTCTTATTTCATAGTCATAATTGAATCATAATTGGATAGCAATGGCAATTTATGACGTTTTTGGTATTCTGTTACTAATTTTAAGACCAATCGTATTCCATTGGCATGCCATTGAATTGCCATCGGAAAATTTGCTAATCTGTTCTTCAATCTTATTTTTTTTCACATTTTTAAAACAAAGTTTTAAATCGATTTATCAGTAATCTGTATTCTGCTATTTAATATACTTACATTTTTTCTACTATTACCATTCAATTACGATTGAATTGAGATTAAAAATTGTGTCAGCAGAATACCGATATTGAGCTTATCAAAATTGCATCGTAATTGAGTCGTAATTGAATATCAGTAGCATGGTCTCTTAAAGTCTATCAGCGTAATTGACACCCTGAACTGAACACGCAAACCCCGCTTTGTATTAAAACTAAAAAAGTTGCTACGAATCGTTTAAAATTGGTGAGGCCTAGTTTCAGCAACAGTAAACAGTTGCTCAAATACCATTGTGATATATCTATATACTCACCTCAGTCACCTCTGTTCATCTCAAACGATTAGAGTATTCCTTTGATGCGTCCTTCGTTAGTTCCCGTGAGACGTACGAATGTATCTTATGACCCAGCACGTCCCGGCTGAGGGCTCTTGTAAAGAGGAATGGAGACTTGAGGGTCCTTATCACGGCAAACTGCGATGCTATAACGATGCTGTGATGTGGTTAACCCATAGAGAAAAGAAAATCTCAGGCGTCTCCGGGTTTTCGGAGGTATTCGTTACTAGCGCACACCATAGAGTTATCAAAAATAATTGATATGGATTCCGTTTCATACTAAATCTAAAGGGTAAAAAATATATTTTTAGATATTTTTTTTTACTAGGCCAATACCCATGGTTTTTTTTTTTAGTTTCTAGAGAGCTGATCCATGCTCGTAGCGTGTATGTCTGAACGAACTAGTTCTTATTCTTAAATCAGGATATCACACGTTCCTGCATATGAATCCTGCCTGAAGAATTAAAACCGGTATAGAATATTTTTTGGATCATTGTAATTTTACGTGGAATTTAAAAGAAAAGTTATCTTCTACGCCTCTTTTATCTATAATGTATTTTGCAAAAAATAAAATAAAAAATAAGTATACATTTTTATTATAACTGCCACCCCCATCTTGAGACGTAGGAGGTATCTGAAATATGTAATTCTTTTGGAATATAAAACGTATTTCGTTTAAATAAATGTATGTTACGTGATGCGTGAAACGATATCAGAGCCTGCCTATTCAAAAGGCAAAAAAGATTTGTAGAAGGGTCTTTGATATAGTGTGCACATTTTGTATAGGTATTACTGAAGGCTGATAATGAAATACTATTATAAATGGAACTAGTGAAAGCAAAACAAACGTTGTTTGTTCATGATTTTTCTCAGAACTGTAGGTCTATGAAATTAACAGAATGAAACAAACATCGGTGTATTGTCAAATAATATAATTGTAAGAGTCTAGTGAGTGCGGGGAGGCAGTCCATGGGGCATCTGTTGCGTGTCTCAAATGCCCGGACTGTACATATGAGGACCTCATAGCGATCCTATAGTGCGGTGGCCCCTAATTAGTCTGGACGGATCTTAAGAGCTAGCGATTTCGACTCTACAAGAAGAAGTTAAAAACCTTCTAAAGATGTTTACAGCGTGTTTTGTTAAATTTATCACATACGTTTTCGAAGTAAATTGAGAAATTATCCTCGTGTCTAGACTTTAGGGCGTCCAAATTCAATGACATAATTATTCATTACGACGACATTTTAGATACAGCCATGCGAATTGACGTCATTACCTTGGCTCTTTCAACTTAGCGTTTTCCTGGTAGCGTCCTCAGCTAGTTGATTTGGTTGGAGACCAAGGTCCAAACAGATCAACCAAAAATAGATACCTTATTCAAAATAAAACAGAATATAAGCTCCACGGAAAAGAGCCCAGGGAGCTCATAAATTTATAATTAATTATGACGATTCAAAATAAGGATGCTGCAATCTCTCTCTTTTTATTCATCATAGCTTTCGCAAAATGACACACAGTTCAATTAAGTTTTCCAAATTTGTATTTTTAACACGAATTTTCATTATATATATAGTAATAACCACAGTAACTAAATGACTCTTATCTATCTAATTACAATATATACTCTCAATAAAAATCTATTTTCGACAATTTGCGTGATATTTTAGAACCCAAATTGTCAACCCTAAGTGGAGACCCTTTATGCCCCTTATCGTAACGGACGCCATAAATTGTTTGAAGATAGTAAAAGTGTCAAATTCGGAAGTAGTGACTCCATATTTGGCTCAAATTAGTTTGCCTCTCAACGCTCCTGCAAGCAACTAATCCCAAAAGCCCTATTTACCTGTCTGATAAATAAGTGTTATAGATTTCCTTGCACTTCTAATTTTTGCGTTAAGTTTGTAGGTAATTTTAATATCACTAGTGCCGCGGCTTCATCCGCATAATGATGAAATTTAAATATTACGGAAACTCAGACATCAGCTAGAAAAACCGTTACTGGGAATCCCTACTGCGGCGATAAATAATACTTCGATAGTAGGACTGTATAATGATTTCGTGATAATTATGTACAATGAATTCTTAGGCTAGATAGATCCTCGATATGCGACGCGATCGGTTGAGCAGTTCATAGTTAAGTGCCCCCGCAGATTATATAGGCTCGAAGAGCTGTCAGTTGTGTGTCCGATGCTGACACATGCATGACAGTGACGTTGACGCATGACGCCGGCGCGGCTATAGACGATGTTTCGTCAACACTTGTACAATAGGGGTAGAAGTAGCCAAGTAGTGGTCGAAATTAATAAAGTAAGGGCTTTTATAGCTACTATGACTAAACTAAAGAAGAAGGGCACATAAATCTGTGGCCCTGGAGCAATGAAAGCATCATGATACAAATGTAACGATGATGACGATGGGCGTGACGAGAGCTCCCCTACTCGGAAAGCATAAAGTTTGTCAACACTCGTTTCTCCTTTGGACTGTTTACCAACATGATGTTTCATTTTTGAGAAAATCGTTTTAACAAAGTTTCATCTATGGACTTTTCGTCAATCAAGTACGTGCAAGGTATTGTGAACATTATCAGTGTTAAAAGTAGTATTCTCATTTTCGCTAATACAAATAAGTATTTCTATGAACTTTTGCCGCTTGTGGCCGTCTGGTTACCAACAGCGACGATAAACAAACAAACATACTTTACAAATTTGCATGAAAATAAATCATTCGAAAAGATAGACCTAAAAGCCTCTTATTACCTGGGCACGGAATATAATTAATATTTATTACTACTAACGTGGGTTCCAAATAGTTTCGAATAAATTGACCCAAGTTTCAGTAACATACTGAATGCGTTAAATTTACATATGCGGTTGTCTAAGCTGAAAGGGTCCATTAACAAGATTTAGTTTTCAAGTAAATATTTTAGTCATTATCTTTATACTCGTACGTTTCAGCGTGGGTGGTTAAGCCTGCCGTGGGCGGCCGGTATAGCAGGGATAGCTAGTAAAAATACTAGCTTCTTAGCAGAGACCACAAATGAATTAATTGTAGCAAGAGAGATTACGAAGGATCTATGAAATGTAATAATACTTACCTATTGTTCTATTCCACACGTACCTTTCGTCATCATTGAGAAATAAACTTTTTACTTAGTTTCAATGCTCTTTGGCCGTCACAGACACAGACCGTGCCACGCTAATATCCTCTTTTCAATGATAAAGTCAATAAAGTGTAATGTTTCGGGAGTCATGCAAGTGTGTGTTACAGTGAACACAACCATCGATAGGCGTGTGATGAATCATGAAAATCCCCACGTCAAGAAGATCCGGTAAAGGATCGCATAGTAATGGAGTAAATTCGTAATCGTTAAAATGAGAAATATAATAAGTATCTTGATTTCTATTCATGACAGATTTATAAGCCACAGAATATAAAATAGACTCGAAAACTGAAGGCAGTAGGAGTGGTAGTATAAATTAAACGCTGGAAAATTCAGCTTAGTTCCGAAAGGAGACCGAAATTAATTGCACTGAATGATTGCTAGACGGGCAAGACTTTAGAATTCAGTGTTCCAGATGCTACGGACTCGGAATAGCAAAATTGGATAGTAATATAAGTTTGTATTCTATTTATTATTTTTTTGTACGTACATGGTAAGTACTTTTCATATTAAAAAAATACTGTCACACGAACGGCTTACAAGCAATCTGTTCCAGGCAACCATAGGACCATAGATTAATAATTGGTCTCCGCGGCGCTACGACTAGATACCGTCGGCATACTACAAAAATTCGCAACTAAAACCATGCCGTATTCGGCATGGCTGCGGCATACCCGCGTCAGTCATGCTGCGACCGATGAGTGAGTTGGATGTCTAGATAAATATAAAATTTAATGTAAAAGTAGACGCAAAATGTGCAGTTTGCGTAGTCAAACTGTGTAAGAATAATACTAAAAGAAATAAGGAAGGTACTGGTATTACATACCATCAATAATGTATTGTATAATTTCGAAATATGGACATAAATTACTCACGAAAATAATATAACCCTAAAATGTGGCGCGATGTACCGCTCGGTGCTCAATGTTGCCGTGTATTAAATAGACAATCCCAAATTCCTTGAGGTTTCGATTTTTATTATTTAGATATTTTGTTTTTTAACTCCCGACCACAAAAGAGGGATGTTGTAATTTTGACTTTTTCTGACAATTTTGTCTGTCTTTAACATCTTATTTCTTTATTGCTGATCTGGGAGAAAAGTAAATACGTGGAATGTACTAGCTGCTTTTCTTCTCGCGCAGACCATATAAGCCGGCCGAGGAAGTGGGCGAAAATCGAAGAACCATACCTATCAGTAGGCGATGCGACTAGCAACCTATCACTATTTTGATTCCATTTCCACTTTACGCACACCAACATTCTAAATATGGCATTTAGGTAGTTGGTACCCCGTAGGGTATTGTTGCCGATAATCGATTAATCGAATTTGTTTTTTTTTTTTAATAATCTAGGATATTGAAAGTATTGATATAATAAATTTAATCGATTTTTAACAATTAATCGATTATTAACTGCAATATCAAACAATTAGTCGATTATTGAAATGGGTTGATATAAATTATATCGATTTAATCAACATAGGTAATCGTTTATATCAATGATTATTAATCGATTATGTATCTGTAGTATCGACATAATCTAATCTATAGTATTGATTTTTAAAAATTTATGAAAAAATATCGATTAATGGATTAACAACAATACCAAGCATTTCAGGCACCGATACTACTATACAGATATACCGGAATTCGGCGGCGGGATGTACAGCGGACATAACACAAATCATCGCCATTCAACTCATACAGAAAAAAATTACAGAAATATATTATCGATAGTATCAATATCGATACTATCGATATATGATAGTTGAAAATATAAACTTAGGTATCGATACCTTAGATTATTATTCGATGTGTAATCGATTTTCCGGCAACACTACTGTATGGAAAAAGGCCATGATAATATCTACTCGTATGTACAAGATGTTTACCGCAGCTCCGCCTGCGTCAAAAGGTAGCCTATGTTTGACTCCAGGTCTTGAACTATATCCGTACCAAATTTCATGAAAACCAATTCAGCGGTATTGTTGTGAAAGAGTAACAAACATCCATCCATACTTACAAACTTTCGCGTTTATAATATTAATAGGATGTGTATGTCTATTTATTTATCTGTATTTAAACACTACTACACAGTAATCAATTAGTCCAAGCTAAATAGAAAATTAAAGTAAAATAAATAAATAAAATAAAGTAGACAAAAACTAACGATTTCCCCTACCTTATCTCCGAAACTATCGATCCCAGAATTTCGATTCATAAATTACAGGATTAAAGGATTTTCTGAGCTACTTTTTATAATACGTAACAAGACCACAGCAATTAATAATTTTCCCATTGGTCGGGCACCAGTCAAGTAGCTGGCAACACCATAATCGACGCTAGTGTGCGTCTTTGCACATTGTTTTACACACACTTTCCTATTAAGTGACCGCATTCTGGAAACTGATTTTTCTTCACCGCGCGGTATCTAGTCGAGCGCGCGAGACCAATTATTAATCTAAGCATTATATATACATTATATTTTTTTAACAGATATATTTTTTTACACAATTAAGCAAGCAAACAAACGTACGGCCCACCTGATGGTAAGTGGTTACCGTAGCATATGAACGCCTGCAACATTGGGGATGTCACGAGCGCTTTGAAGGAACTTTTTCACGCCATTTTTAACATATAGTAATAAAAAAGCACAATACACAGATAAGATTTGCATTATCTTCTTCATCCAAGCCGTTCCCCGTTCCCCGTTGCGTCCTCAGCTGTTTACTTCGAAACCCTTTGTTGAATTATGTATCAATAAGTAGGAAAACCTTTCCACTTTACCCGGTCTTCGGAATCATTAGCACGAACGTGAAGGTATCACTTTGCGGAGTTTCTTATGCGGTCTTTCTGCGACACTCCACACATCGCATCAACGCAGCATTCATCATGTAAGTAGATATACTAAAACGCTGATACTCGGTATATAAAGTTCTAAGAATTTAGAATACAGTTTCATTTGGCTACATAATAATATAAAAAATAAAAGCGTAGGGATGTGACGACCCCATCGCCCACTGGGTTCCCTTCCCAGTGCAGTCAGTCTCCGCAGGGCAGCTGTTGGTGAGTGGCGATACCGCGGACCTGAGTGCTCCCAGGGGAGGCATCCGTCTCTCGCCTCCGACCTTCCTTCGCCAAGGTCGGAGTGGACGCCGATGAGGGACAGGACCCCTAGAGAGGTAGGGGTCCTGTCTCTAGCTTGCCTTAGCCGGAAGGCCAGAGTGGAGTCGCAAGAGCTATATGCTCGAGGGTGGAAGTGTATTGCACGTAATGGCGTAATAACGAAACCGGGGCCGCACCTCTCGGCACCTTTAGTCGCTCATTCCAATGTTGCCCCTCTGTTGCCAAACGTGGCGATTATTTGGGGGGCCCATTCACTGAGTGGCGAGTCACCACCTGCCACTAATAGTCAGTAATCATGATTATGGCCGGTGTCCGAATCTCTATTATAATAACCCAATTAAACCCATCCAAACTTCATAACCATAACCCATTTTATTCTTTTCACTCATTAGCAATAGTTCCTTCTCCGGCCCAGACCTGTTCATGGAAATATCAACTATTGATATAGCCGAGGACGGGTTTGGGCAGGAGCACCACATGACATCAACTTCTCCAAAGGGCCTCTATGCGTTGGATCCATAACCCCGCGCAAAAGACCGGGTTTAACCCGTGATCCACAAAGGAGATAAAAAATAATGAATGGAATTTTATACCTTTTTTTTTTTTTTGACCGGACGTACAATTTTAGCTCCTGTGAGCTTTTAAATTTACAGCGAGACAGTTTGAGGCGAGGGCTATTAACCCTCAGCCTTTTCGGCAAATGCGCAAACCGCTCACGATAAATAACTTTTTTTTTCTTTTCGAAAAAACCTAATCATTAAGGAAGATAACCACTAATCTATTTGAACCGCCCTACCTAATCACGCTCATTGTACCTAAATTATACCAGAGACATATGTTCCTTCACAAATCGGATTAGAAGGCTTAACTGTGGGGAAATAAGGGGTTAAGCTAACAAACAGGTTATTAATAAATCCCAGGGGACCGAGATACACAGGTGTAGGCAGACACGTGCTATGAAGCATGTGCTATTCTTGAGAGGGGCTTTTACAACTATTGACAAACAAGCTTACAATACATAATGTGTATGTATACCTAAAAGATCCAAGAGATTCGACGTGCTACCTAAATATAGGACCACATAGTAAGATAAGACTTTATAAAAAATACTTCATACGGAAGGTGGACCTATTCATTCCAAACCTGTGGTCTAAGTTGGTATTATTACTAAGCAATCTCTTATAGGCAACCTTTGACACTATCGAAGGTGACATATCACGGTTAACTCTTTGCTGGCACTAGACAAAGATAACAATCAACTTCTTTTGCCAGTGAAACTTTTATCATATTGTCAAATTTATTTTAATAGTTTTTTTTTAATATTTTGGTGTAATTTTAAAAATTCAAAAAAATAATTGTACGAAGTAGAGGGCAGCCTTCTTGCGATTGCTAGCCGAGGTCGCCACCGGAAAAGCGATACGGTGAACAAGAGGTTTAAAAGCATAATCTTAGATTTAATGAATTTAAGGGAGCTTTTCAATTGTATATGCAAACAACTAATAAAGTTAATGTTGACAATCGTAAAGCGGTGTTTGGTTCAGCGTCTTGACACGTGTGCGACATGCCAGCTTTGTTTGTACCTCGGTTAATTAATTATTACCAGTGAGAGGCTCCTAGTTCACACTGGGTGGAAGCGGCCGCAGAGCCCAGAGCACTAGTATGCAAGAATTTTAAACGTATATATGTAGATTATATAACCGCTTAAAGATTAGCGACACTTTTATACCTTTTCAAAGTGTCGCTGAGGAATCCTTCATCTACTAAAGAAAACAATCCAAAATTTTATGCAGCTTGGGCCTTTATACATTTAATGATAAAATCCTGCAGGCCAATCGCGGTAATTCCAAATGACTTTAACGTAACCGAACCAAAACCAAACCAAAACCTCGAGGGCTATTTTTGAGTACCTACCTATGTAACATCGGTGAGTGTATTGAAAATTCGTCGATGTCGATGAGCGATTATGTCGAATGAAAATCATTAAAAAAACCCTTAGAGAAACAAAAAAAAAAGTCGTGATTTGGTTTTGGTTAATACGTTAGCGTGTAGTTACCGCAATCGGGCCCCTGGTTAAAGTACATCATGAATGAATGAATGAACACTTTATTGCACCATTTACATAGATTAAATAGGTAAAACAATTATCATCATCATTTCGTGTACATGATGTACTCTAACCAAGGAGTTACATTGTCTATCGACCATGTACACCCTGGTGTTGGAATCGCCTCTCGGCCTCCGATGTGGTTTCTTTGACGACTACCAAATGGCAGCCGGGACCAACGGCTTAACGTGCCTTCCGAAGCACGGAATCATCTTTATTATCAAACAATCAGTTGATCCAAGCCTGCAAAGTCCTACCTAACCAAACGAGAAACAACTAAACAAAGTATGCTTCCGGTGGGAATCGAACCCCCTGGTCAAAGGCGAACGCCTTAACCACTGGACCACGGACGCAGTTGAGAATACACATTTAGTACGTATTCAGACAAGCAAAGTTCTTAATAATCATACTATACTAGCAAGTAAAACATGGTATAATATCAAGTAAATAAACATACTTATATTGCAGCAAATATTTAGTAACATACTCATAGGTGAATATCGGAGCAAACAATTTGTAAACTAGTTGTGTAACTCCTGCCAGGGACGGACTTGCTAAAAACAGTTCAAACACTGGCCGTTAATTACTCAGGCTAGCTTTATTTTATGACGTGTTGTATTTGTGGGCTATTTCAGTACAGGATATTAAAGGTTCGAATACAAATAGTGGAAATTTAAACGTATCGCGGAATCACGACAACACTTCTAACACAAATTCATAGATACATTGTTTCAGAATGAATCTAGAATTTATCACTTAAGTCCCATGGGACCAGTTTTACGAGATCTAATAAATATAATATATATGTATATTTATCATATTATATACATATATAATATGATAAATCTGCCTTTGTACACATTGTTCAAACTTTTATCCACATGTATTTTTTTAAAACAATGGTACAATAGTAATATATTTATCTACGTCCTCCTCAGGTTGGTGGAGTAGATAAAGGTTACAATAAACAAACAGGATAAGTTTTCACACTCTTGAAAAAAGCAAGTTTTCAGGGCGGTTGGGTAAATAGGTACTTTAAGTTTATCCGAAACGAAGAATAATCAAAACGAATTCTTAGTACATTCCTATACTTAAAACTTTAAATAAAGTCTATATGTAAAAGCAAGTCAAAGCCGTACCTTTTGCTTTGACATTCAAAGAAGTTCACAAAACTAATGTACGGAATTCCGAGCGGCGGTTCACAATCGAAATCCGGCCATGGCGAACGTGAATCTATAAATAGGTAAAAATATTGTCGCTAGGGATAGGGTAGGTCAAGAAATAATGGTTTCCTTAAAAAATCTTCAGGTTCGGATAGAGTTAAGAGCCCCCGTTTTAATTTAAATTACATGATGACCTTAGAGATTTAACTCTTGAACTTGATTGAATACTTTCGCATTTTTGTTAATATATCAAAAAAATTCTAGTTTCTTCCAAGTACCTCTATCTTTTGCAAGCCTTTTCGCTAAAATAATGTGGAAAACAATGCATAAAAGTAATAAAAACAGATATGTAAACATTTTAATAAGTCGTAAGTTGTATTGGTTATAACCAATTTTTTTTTTATTGAGATACATGTACAAGTTAAGAATCAAATAACTATGGTTTCCGCGGAGGCGTAGGGTTAATAGATCTGAACCCATACTAATATTACAAAAAAGAAGTGTTTTTGTCCTTTCTGCATAATATGATAGGTTGATTAAATAGGAAGGTACCTACTGCGACTCATTGGCTAGCAAGCAAATGGACCTCTGCAAAACAGCGTATCGGAAACCAGAGGACTGGCACTACGCTCCAGGTGATATTTTGAAGTTTATGCAGTCTTTCTTCAGAAATCTTGCTGTGGGTGAGTTTCATGGAATAAGTACAAAAGGACCCAAAGGTTCGATATGCTACCTTAACACAGGATCCCATAAGATAAGCTACAATAAGAAGGTTAAAGCTATACACCTACATACAGTAACAAATAGGTAATGTTATAAACCCGACATTGTTGAAAGTGAATGTTGCTGAATAATTGTGGAACACAGCCGAAACACCAGGCAATTTCCTCTCATTTAGTATGTTACATTTTAGTAGATTAGATTGACTAATAAATAAAAAAAAATGTTATCTACACCATACCATCCATCCATACTAATATTATAAATGCGGAAGTCTGTCTGTCTGTCTATTACGCTTTCACGGACAAACCGCTGAACGGTTTTTGATGAAACTGGGTATGAATATAGTTGAAGACCCGAGGTCAAACATAGGCTACTTTTAGACGCAGGCGGAGCTGCAGGAAACAGCTAGTATTAAATAAAAGACTGTACGTTCACGAACAATATTTTTAAGATAGTGGATAATCCTTCAAAGGTTCAAGCTTATATTGCTTTTCTGCAAGTCAAAAGGCGTGTCGAAAATAACCTTAAAACACGACAGGCACTATTCGACCCGGACACTTCCCATCTGACCCCTCCCAAAAATGGGTCTATAGATTACGGTCAATAGTTAGTTATTCGAAGTTTGCCACAAATGTTGCGGCTATCAGGTTTTATTAGGAATCCTGCTGACCCCGCTCTACGTACGGAATACTGATACGAGTTTTGGATTTGTTTCTTGTGGATAACAACGATGTCAGAATCTTATATCATCAGTTTTAGTGACCGGTAACATCACGGGACAGATATATCCACTAAAGGAGAGGGCCCTTTGCGGGTAGGATAGATAGATGAAACATGGTTAGTTCTCTTTGGCTCTGGCAAAAAGTCTTTTACATCCAAGAGTAATTTTCCCAGTTACATCTTTAGTTTGCGCTCTACAGCCGAGGGTGCGCTTAAATCATGGTTATAGATCCATCTTAACTCCGTAATTAACCCTTTTTACAGAAAAAACAGACAAATAGAATCATCGCCCTGCATACAGTGCTTGTCTGCGACCTGTTGCAGGTAACTTTATCGCTTAGCTCTATCGTGTTTAGTACTTTTAAGCTGATGTAACCAATATAGAAGTTGAAACATAAATATATTTTCCAGTTGGGTTAACGCAAATTCAAGCATTGTATAACAAAGCTGCATCTTATCAGCTGCCTGCACTCCTGTCTAACTCCATTGTATGGAATCGCGCCTTCTTATTGTTCAGTTCTCAAGGGTTTCTCGATAATATTCGTAGTGGCGTTTTTGAAAACGTAGCATTTTGAAAAATTGCCCGCTACAGCTTTATGCTGATCATAATTGATTGTTGGTCTCCGGGCGCGCGCGTGACCAATTATTAATCTAAGAAAAAAAATTAGAAAATTGTTCTGACATCTCTAGACTCTTTATATTAAAATCTTGCTTTTTTAGAGGGATGTTTAATTAATACCCTATAAGCGCTATGTTACAAAATTTAATTAATCATGAAAGCCTCTTTTGTTGCTACATACACGGCTTTTGCGTGTCGGCATTAAAGAGCCTCTTTGTCTGATAAAATTAATACTCTCTAAATGTCATTATTGTGGGTGTTTAGTGTTTATTTCGTTTCAAAGATACTCTTTTGCCATTTGTATAGTACTTAATTAAAATTAGTTTGTATTGTTCTAATATATTTAAATCAATTAAGTGTTTAATTAACATGTACATTAATAATAATCAAAAACGCTATGATTTCCGTTTTGAAAGGCACGAAAATATGAATTTGTATTAAGTTTTGATTCTGTGGCTATGTGTGTGTAGCCTATAAAACTTAACTACGAAAGTGGATGAAAGGGTATGAAGTGTAGCAATACTTCCTCAACGTCCACAGATCCAGATATAGGATCCACTTGTAGATATCTAGATACTTTGTTCTCCTTTAAGTGCACTTTCGAGAATTTCTGAGACATTTTAAAGTTCTATTTACAAAGAGCAATCCCTTGAAAAGTCATAAATGACCGGCATGGTCGAGAAATTCTCTTTGTGGCTTGAACGTCTAAATTGGACCCACAACAATAAGCCAAATCACTCGTTCGCTGCTGCAGGGTTAATGATACGTACCTCAGCTCAAAGGCACGTCCGATAGTCAAAGGGAAATAAAAATATATGGTATTTTCTTCTCGGTAACTAGCCGGTCTTTTGGCTAGGCGTTGTTAAGTTATGATCCAAACGAGTACGTCTGTATGCCTAACGAACCGGGTCATGAATATGCTAGAGTTTATATTGACAAAGGAGATATATCTTCTTTTGTTTAACACAATACTTTCGCTCCAGAGTTTACATATAACTTTGCATGTGTCTGTAAATTGTAGATTATTTTCAATAGTGACTTCGATCTACTTACAATTTTTCCTTTTAACCGCATGCTGTGTTTAGACAAATCATAAAATTTACCTGAAACAAAAACCAGAATTATTAGAATGTGCCGAACAGATGTATTAAATAAAATCTAATTAACAATTTTTTTTTAAAAACATCAGTACCATAGTTCTACAACGTTACAATCACATAAAACCGATTTTTTTTTTTCTATCTTTACTTTCAATTGAAAAACAAATATTTAAGAAAGCAACATATACTGCATTCCGAGACAACAATACTGTTTATTTTGTTGACAAGGTAACAAATTATCGAGAAATTAATTTTGACTCAACAGTCAACATTTAACAAAAACACCGGACCAGACCTTTATACATTAGGGTCTAAAACTATTATGTCATTCATAATGAATCACCGCATCCCACAAAAATTCGTTTCAAAGTCAAATTAACAGCAAGCGCAGAGGCAGCTCGAGATAAAAATCGGACAAAAATAAATCCAGAGTCTGGAAAAAAAGAAAAAAGACAGGGACGGACTGAGCTCTGGACTAAAGCAAATAAAAGAGATAGCAGATTGTTTCAAATGGACTTAATAATAAGTCGGCGGCGACCTACCGCGAGCGGTGGAACATACGATCCTTTATAAAAAATAATGACTTTATTTAAACAACAAACTTGTAATCCTTTTTGGGCATGATGTGTAGGGGGAAAATATATGAAAAATTTTGAGGCTCTCAAAATATAGATGTTGAATTCAATTCAAACTTAGACTAGACTTATAGTTATTGCAATTGCTTCCAGTTACACTATTGTATATTTCAAAGAAAAGAAACAGGTTGTATTACAATACAACCTATTTTAAGGCAATAGTGACTCACACATACATATTTCGATCTTACAAGTTGGTAGTTTGTATGGTTGTAAAGTCTAAAAACTTTCTGTACTTACCTAAAAACCACTTGAAAATTAATCTTAAAAGGAAATAACAAATTAACTTAATTAGTTTTCAAAATATAAAGTACAATTAAACTTTGATCGTTTAATAGTAATTTGAAATGTTCCTCAACAAGTTTCTAACAAATTATAACAAGGTAATCGTGTCTTAAGATACTCTAACGAGCTTTTAATAGAACGATATTGAAACTAATGAAAGTCAATGGAGAGGACAGTAAAGACATTCACTATTTTGCCTTTTTATTATGTCAGGCATGAATACCAATACTATAGTATATTATAAAAAAAATACTATAGTATAAAAAAGTTTTAGGATTTTTTTTGTTTGAACGCAGAAATTATGAAAGTTCTGTTAAAAAAAAAAGACATGCATTTGTAGTAAGGTAGTCTATATGTTTGGGGAAACGCTAAATTACATAAACCGCTTATATGCTTATATCGTCAAGAAGTGATTATTAAATTTCATTGGTTTTAATTTCTTTTCAAAATTAGAAAATATCTTGCCTCATGTGAATGCAGATATACATATTATATGTATAAAAATACGAAATTAAATATAGCATTTTAACACAGAAATCCACGAAAACGAGGTATTTTTGCGTAACTTTTGTCATGGTCCATTAACAAAGGCACAATTAGAACAAAAATATAAAAGGTCTTTGTTCTTTTAAAATAAGAATTATACGCGCACGTAAAAACGTTGGCTCCTACACGTTATGGATCGTCCGACCTGAGGGTACAATTTGTACGGTCCACCTGACCTTCATTAAGCCAGGTACAAGTTTTTTCTCCCTTTATCATCAGCGTGTAATCACGTCTTACATCCTTACAACTTTTATTGCCTTGAGCCCATGTTAATCCGGACCTTTTACTTGTTATTAGCGTAGTGAATTGTACAAATTTAGTTTTTATTTATTTAAGCTTTATTCCACAAATCAAAAATAAAAAACTAGCACAGTGGATTTATTGACGAGTGGCGTTTAATCTCTATCAGTCAAAAATAGGACCAAATAGAAAGAAATGTTGAAATTTTTTGATTATTTACAATTTATTTTATTTTATTTGTATTAGTACTTATTCCAAAAAATTGTAATTGGTGGACTTAATGCCGTAGATTTTATCTACCTACCTTTTGTCACTTAAAACTTAACATATCCTTTTGTTAAATAAGCCTTAAATAAAACCTTTATTGACGTAAACCTGTAAAATAGTTTTATTTCGAACTATTTACATTCTTAGTTTAATTTCACATTTGTAGTTTATGTTATCCGATTTTCATATGAAAACGCAGCCTTTGAAAATCTTCCATTTACTTTCATATAAAAGGGTACAGGGTAGGAATAGGAAGCCCAGTATAATAACGGCCACTAAATCACGTCTTTGTAACAGTATTATTTGATATAGAACCTCAAATAGTATCAGGAAAACGGAAAAACACACGCCCGAACTTCATTGAACCCTTTCGACTGCGAGTGATATTGCTCTGGAAGGTCCACATTTATGTCCCAATCAGGGTTGCCAGATACACTGTATTTAAATTCAGAACGGTAGTTGGATCCTCTCTTAAGATGATCTTTGATTTTTAAAAGCACAAAATAATGTAAGCAAATGCTGATGTCAGCTTGATTGAAGTTGCGCGTCGTCATCAGTTCGCGAAAAAAAAAGTTGTCGTGCATTCTTCATTGGATCAGTTTAAGCGAGAAGCATATAAATCATTAAAGAAAATTATTCGAATGCTGTGAGAAATATGTAAGAAAAGAAGCGTGAGAAATATTTGAATTGAGGTCTGAGAACACACATTTTTCTTCAAGTCCCAGATTCGATTTAACATTTTTTTTTATAAGGACCTAACCAAATAAATGAGTTGCTTCAGCAGCCCTGCTTGCTGATCCCAACCCCGTGTCCTGAATGAAAACTCGTTTGCATAATATAAGATAGGCGTAGTAGTATCGGAGACTAAACGCAAATAAATGGTTCCCTGAAGTTAAGACGACAATTTACCGGGTCAAAGAAGCCGAGATAAATTTGAAAGCAGACCTTTCGGAATACAAAATCTGTGGTACGTTGACGTACGCACGACCATTTAATAAAAGACCGCTTCAGATCAGCAGATTGTAAGGCGTCCCTTTGATGGTCTCCGTTTTGCAAAAAGCACTTCTCATTCTTTAGAAAATTATTGGCGGTATTTCGAATTTAAAATATGGTACATGAAGATGATAACGAGGGTGTAATTCACAATGCATATCGTACATCCTATAAATATCTTCTACTTCTGTACGAAAGTAGTGGATCAGACAGCACAGTAAGGTTGTGTTGTGATTGTGACTTAAAAAAACTTACGAATACTTTTTGTCTCAAAATGTTATAAAAGATAAATACTGGATTCAAGCCAATATTAGTTTGAACTCTGCAAAGCTATATTTCACGTTCCAATTTATAAGAACAAAATCCTATTCAAAATCTTACCCGGCGATTTTAAAGTTTCCACCTTATCTAGATAATGCATAAAATTAACATTACAATCATTTGTTCACTTAAAACAATTGGCATCTACCCGATAATCTCAAGCGATCTCTGATTCCATGCCAAAAATAATATAGGAAGACAATCGCAACAATCAATAAAATGATCACCCCAATTTGAACCGGGTCTGCAAAGATTTTGTTTGAACCAATTCCTAGTGCATTGTGCCTAAATAAACACATATCAAGTAGGTTAACTAAGATTAGAATGAAAACAAAAATAAAATTACCAAATCATTTATTGTTTTGTACATACGCTGAGCGGATTGATTCTGTGACAGAAGTCAGATTTCCTTTCAGTTTACCTTAACTTATAATTCAGTATACCAATCAAGAATCTTTTACAAAACGAGCGTGATTTGACAACGTGAAATTTTTGGTAAATCCGCATCACAAAAGGATCCTGTCAAGTTCTAGTTCTGTATAAGTTTAAATTTTGCAGTTCCAAGGAGTTCGTAATATTTCGTGTTTTCTAAATTAGTACACCTAACTATCCTTTTTTCTAAAGTTAAACTATTGTCAGCGCCTATTCTTTGTCCTAGTCCTAGAAGAATTCATCCGAGAAATACGTTTACTCAAATGAAAAATTGAATTCAGCGCATTATTACCCCAGGTCAGTGGACCGATCGGAGTCTACGGCACAGTTTTATTCAAAAAGTTTCATTTACAAATACAATTTTGAGAGTCAAGACTTTTATGAGAAAAGTCGAGCAAAATTGAACCGTAAAAATCTTATTAAAATTTCGTCACTTTTATTAAATGTCGTCGTTTGTTTCGCGTAGTCTAAATGAGCTCATTTGTTTGATGTTGGCTATTGTTTCGATTATGTACTTACATACTCAAATAGTTTTCATCGGTCTATTATTTGTTTAAAATAGAATGAACGCGCTTTGAGCAATACCTCAATAGGCTAGTTTCCTAAAAAAATATAATTACTCCTTACTATCAGTCAGATAATCGAAAAATATTGGAGACGTATTTTTTCTTTTGAAAATTAAACAAAGAATGGTAAAGACATGGCGCGTTAAAGTTCCGTGTGACGTCACAGTGTGCTACACTTTTTCGCAATATGTGACGTCACGAGCCCTAAACTTTGATGCGTTATATCATTATAATTTATCGGTCAATTGACAAAAGAAAAAATACGTCACTAAAATATTTTGATTTGCACAATGACGGACTAATTTTAATGTCTGTCTTTTGACCCTGGAAACTAGCCTATTACTAACGCTTTAAAATTTTATATGCAAAATAAAATTTGCCTCAAGCGGGCGTTATTTTTTTTTAGATTTAGAACGATTAGTTTCTCTCATAAAAATGTCGCACGCACTTCGCACCGAGTGAATAACTAGCTCACCATAACAAGATATTGCAGTGCAGCAAATACCAGTCAGATACAAAGTATGAGACAGAAATGCAATTTCGGAAACTGCAAACTTTAAAGTTCGCAACTTTAGAAGCCAAACAACTGGAAGCTGTACAGGTTTCTCGACGGAAAACTTTTAATAGTGCTAGTTAAATGTTATTTACTCATTTTGCCGTTTTTTGTATGTTGGCAATAAAACATACCAGCCCTTATTCATCTTCCTTCAGCCATCATTCGCGAGGTTCATGACAAGTGTTTTGGTTTGAAAGATAGCGACTTCCAGCTCCTGTCATTTGGACCCCATAGTGAGGTCCAGAAGATTTTTGGCCAAGTCAAATTTATAGTTTCAATAAAACCAATACTGGTCCCAATACAGCAATAAAGACGAAACTAAAGATACACCCTTATGTAAACTTTTTTTTAACTAAGAAACTATTTAAAATAAGAATATACTACAAACAAACAAACCATGTGAAGTCGATAGAAAAAACACAAATGCGAATCTTACGCTCTAAAGCATACAAAACGAGAGCGAAAGCTGGCTTGGCTGCAGCGCGATGGATTCCATTGCTCCCTCCGGCAACTCTTGTTCTTCTTTGCTTGTTGATAATCTCCGGTAACTGAAGAACCGGAAGACTAAACAAGGCTCCGTTTCGAAAGTTGTTTTCTGTTGTTTACAGAAACAGGAATTCACAACAAAAACTTATGAAATTATTTCTGTCTTAACCCTACAGATAAACAAATTATAATTTGAGAACTCAATTAACTTGTTTCCTGTTTGTCCCGTTCCGAAATAAATAAATCGATTCGAATTACATTCTGGTTTCAGTTGCTATCTGCTTGGATATGGATTATAAATAACTTTTGTCTTCTATAGTTACGTTTGTTTTTAGTTTAGTTGTTTGTATTTAGGACCATAGTAGGTCCTGTAGGTAGTAACTGTAAGCCAATTAGTGTATAGGTAGTATAGGGTAGGATCGCTTTTTATACATACATGCTAGGAGAATTTTTATATATGCATCAACCGGTCAGTTTGGAAGTCATTATGAGAGGTCTATGTTCAGCAGTGGGCTAATCATAGTCAGTTCAACAGTGGACTGAAAGGACAGGTTGAAGCATATGTTTCTGCTTAGTAATGAACCCACCTTTGCTCCATAGGTTTAAGTTGTTAATAATATTTGTTTTTTGTATGCGGGCAATAAATATTGTATTGTACTACAGACTCCATGTCTAGAAGAAAACAACTGAACTTCAGCAGTTTCACCAACGCCAATAAAAGCGAGGCGCAGCTGGTTTTAAATAGCAATCCAGTGCTCCACGTTGATGACGTAATCTAGTGCTCAGTACATACACGTCATTGACTTAATGCAATCGGTTTACTAAGGCACTCCTAGACCGTGGCCGGTCGGAGATAAAGCCGACGACAGACAAAAGCAAAGAGACCCTCCCCTCTCTCTTCAACCCCCCTCCTCCTCAGGCCTCGGGGAGAACGTTTAAGCAAGCCAACGATTGCCCCTTAGAAAAGCCAGACACGGACCCACCCCTTCCTATTCCGCTGCGGAATGGATTCGAAAGAAAACGGAATCTCATTCCGTCGCTGCTCTCGTTGTTTGGAAATTTGAGAACCTTACTCGATTGCTTTTTCAATTTTACAAATCGATACTAAGTACGTTCTAGTTTGCATGGAATGAATTTCCTTGTCGCTATCAGAGTGGAGAAAATACGCTGAATGTCAATTCCCTGTGTTTGAAAACTGTCGACAGAGTGAAATAAAAAAGTAAACAACTGCTACTTTAATACCGAATACTATTAAGCTTTCCTCGTATATAATATCTCGACGTTTCCATAATTTTGACGGATTAATTTCTAGCCTTCACAACTACTATAGTACTATAGGTACTAAATATATTATAGAATATTAAATTCTAATAGGAACGATTGCGTTAAAAAAACATAATTGCGAATCGCTACAACTACACATCTAATATAAGAAGTTTATGGAAGAATGGATTTCGTTGATCTAATCCCATTTAAGTTTATGTAGAAAATATATCTATTCGGAAAATTCTTTGAAAACAATTTAGTAAGTTTTTTGATAATTGAATTTTTAGACTGAAAAAAAAAGCAATATTTCTTCCACATAATACTTATAATATTGAGGATGACCCTCGCAAACTAACATTATAACCACTTTCATGAGACGTATAGTGTGACCCTAAAGGCCAGGAAAAGCGAAGTGCAGCTTTCATAGAAGGTCGTAATTTTTGTATGAATAAATTGGTATGAATATAGTTGAAGACCCGGGGTCAAACATAGGCTACTTTTTGACGCAGGCGGAGCTGCAGGAAACGGCTAGTAGTAAATAAATAAGATATTCCGTAACATCTTTTGTTTCGGAGTATTCCAAAAATAACCGACCGTTATTTGTAAAATAACTGTAGAATGTCACATAGTTACTCGTAGTTGTAATTAAAACGTTAAATTACTCGTACACTACCTTTACATGCTGAATAACGGATAGGAGGTAACTGTGGCCTGGAGACTTGTATATGTTAATTTAATTATTAAACTTTATTGCAATGATAATAAGGCGGAATTAAAGCCGAAAAATTTTCAGGATTATGTTTATTTTACATTATTGATTTTAACTTAAAATTTTTAAGTTAATTAAGTAAGTAACCGCATGGTCTCTGAATTCCAATAGGCTAGTTTCAAGGGTCAAAAGATTAACATTAAATTTAGTCCGTCATTTAGGGAATCAAAATAAATTAGTGACATATTTTTTTTTTGTCAATTGCGCGATAAATTATCAAGATATAACGCATCAAAGTTTAGGAGTGGCTCGTGACGTCACATATTGCGATAAAGTGTAGCACACTGTGACGTCACACGGAACTTTAACGCGCCATATCTTTACCATTCTTTGTATAATTTTCAAAAGAAAAAATACGTCTCCAATATTTTTTGATTATCTGACTGACGAGCTAATAATTTTTTTTTAAGCAAAGCCTATTCCTCAATACGGGTGATTTGTATCTCAATGCGAGTGAGTAAGCGTGGCCTCACTTACTCACTTGCATTTGAATGAAATTAAGTGACCATGGTAATCCCCCAGGTCTGCAATATAAATTATGAAATTAAAAATTTTATAAAAATCCTAGTTATCCTCACAAGAAACCCAGGATACTGTCCGAATTAATGCGCTACAATCAAAGACAATAATACAATAACTAAGTATGAAAGCGCACCCTGATGGGCCTCTAAGCAACCAGCTGAAGATGCAACCGGAGAACGCATAAAGGCCTCAATTATCTAAAGCATCACATATTTATGTCGAATGAAAATCATTCGATATCGAACAAAAATTATTCGTCTCGCCGGTATTGCGTGAGTCACACTTTTCAAAAATAGCAGTCCGACTAGGATGAAGAAGAATGACAATGCACTTCACAACTTAAAAAAATTGTCAAATTTAAATATGTGGTTTGGTGTGAATGACTGATGTAGGAAGCACTTCCGCGCCATGGAATTTTGGCAGCCAGCCGAGACATGATGAGATCACACATGTCACATCCTGTGAGGACTCTCCAAGAAGACAATGTTGTATGGTTCTTCAAATTCTTCCTTATAAATAAATACTTTTTGATTGAAATATAATTATAATACAATACAAATGAATACCTTAGTTAGCCAAGTGCGTACTTTACTTACGTAAACCGCGAATGTTTATTGCAGTTTTAAAATCACACCGAGAAAGTCACGGACTTGCTGACGATTTGGACACAAATAAATTCGAACACACTGTCCGAATTAACACTTAAATTTTAATATTTTTTAGTGACAATTCGGGACACCTCAATGTTTTGTACAGCCAGGCAGACACAAGCCCAGAAATTACGCAACATCGTCAAAAATGGCGAAACAGTATACTTAGAGAGAATACATATACACATTATATACGGGGTATGTAATACTCCAAATATTAATTCGGTCACCATGCGTTAAAAATGTTCAAAACTCACTATTACTAATAAATAGCCGAGACTGATAGAAACAATTTTTTTACAGCTTTTGTCTTTTTAATTATAGTAGGTTTGTTTCTGACTGTACAAAACTACCAGGTATCCAAACTGTCACTGAAAAAATATTAAAATTAAAAAAGTGACAATTCGGACATGTTTCCTAATATATTTGTGTCCAAATCTTTAGCAAGTCACTTCTAGTAATAAAAATCCAAATTCTAGTCAAAAAATATGATTTTCAAAATTTCCAAAAGTTTCGACGACCTTTGTGGCTGGCATAATGGTCAACCAACCCACTGCTCAGGAGGTCCCGGGTTCGGTCTGTTGTCAGGTGAAGATAGAAAATGATCTTTTTCTGATTGTCCTGAGACTGATGTCTATCATTTGTATTAGTTGTAAAATATGGTTTAGATATGTTAGTATCTCAAAACGCAAGTCTTAAATTTACTTTAAGGCTAACTCAATATGTGTGATATGCCCTAATATATTTATTCATTAAATTTCAATTTGAGAGCACACGTTCAACATTCAATTTCGCTACATAGATGGTAGCAAATGGCAAATTCACAATAAGTTGGTTTATCCCAAATGTCAACGAACCTGCCAGCCTTCAGAGGAATCCAAACCAACACGTTTGACGTCCTTACTCTACTCGAGATCATTGACGTTTCCGGTACAAGACAACCAAATTATTATTTATTAGTAGCCAATGGTGTTGCGGTTCAGTCGCAAACAAGTCGTATTATTCTTTTTTCAACTTGTACTCATACTTCTCTAAGGAGCTACATCTGTTTTAATAAACATTACATATATTCTTACCAGCGTTTCGCGTGACCTTTTATTTTACACCTACGCCCACGTTCAAGCTCTACTTTATCCAAAGGTTGATAATAATAGCACAAAAGCCTAAGTCCGAACGTGGAACAAATCATACTGTCAGCCTATCAATGTGGTTTACATTTTTTGATTAATAAATGTTAATAGATGAATATCTATTTGTGAGCTGTACAAAAGGGGACCTCATGTCGGTTTCAGGAGTAACAAAATTTAGAATTTTTTGAGCTTTTGACACGAAAAGAAGAATATTTAAAAAATAAGGATTGACATTTAGCGAGCAGGCGGCATATTTGTGCAATTTGGGAGAAAGGCTTTCGGGCCTTGTGCTCTTACGAAGAAAGAAGTTTAATAGTTTCGTAGATTGCCCCGTCAGATCACCGTCGGCTGGAGGAAAGTTTCAGTGGATATCAGGTAACAACGATATAATAAAGCATAATATGCATGTCCAGAGCATATTAGCACGGGCACCAGAGTTTGCGCTCCAGAGATAGGAATTCCTTCTTTTAATTTAAAGGTTGTCACAATAGATTTTTACGGGCAGCCTTCTCATTACGAGTCTGTTGGTAATTGCAAAAAGATTGCCATTTTATTACGGCACCTTCCATTTTGCTTAAAATGTAACGCTTTCATGCCGCTTAAAATGACGGATGGTGTCACTTAAAAAGACAAAGTGCTGTTTTTTTTTTGCGCTTTTTCTTTGTTTTTAAACGGTTAAATTTGTATCTACACATAAATTTTTCCTGCTTTTTTAAATTTATACTACTTAATACAAAAAAAAATCAAATTCGTACAGTAGTTTGTTACTTCCAGAGATTAACACCTCTAAAAGAAAGACACTTTATTTCTGTACAACGAAACCACAAAAGCAAACTGCGGATTTATTTTGACATTATATTAAAATAGTATTCAGCTGTATTACAATATTAATAGTAGCAAAACATATTGCATCAAAGCTCATAAAACTAAAGAAAAATATAATCTAGAAATACGTAAAACTCTAAATTAAAGTCTATTTCTGGAACAACCCTCAAAGATTATAACCGAACAATTTATCGAGGTTGTTTGTTTTCCTTTCAAGTAAAAAACACTTTCACCGCTCTCCCTAAGTTTTACAAGACGAGACTGATAGTACAGTGATATATATATAGATAGACTACTTAGTTTGAATAGTCCTTGGCGACATCTAACACAAGACATGTGAAACACAATTTCTCTGATCCAATTTACTTTACTTTGATGTTGTTGTTGAACAGTTATTTTAGACGAAATATCATTGAAACTTGACACACACGACACTTATCTCGAAGATAGGCATGTCGCCGGGGATTTACTTATAGATAAATAAATGTATAAAATCACAAATTGAGTCAGTCTCAAAGTAAGTTCTGTAATGTGATTTCCCGGCCCATTAGCTGTGGCAAGTTGACAGATTCCAAAACCGTTCGGTACCAATAAAATCTAATTTTGTGCGAAATTTAGCGCGACATTTTTTACAAAATTCCAACATTTTATGTAAATTGCGTGCTCGTCCTGGAAGCGCCTTAAAGGACTAAGTTCAATTTAAGGTGCTAAAGATTCAAAAGAACTCACTATATACCTATTGCACATGGAATAAGATTGATGGATAGATAGATATCATTTATACCTTTCACAAAAATTATACATGTGGATACAAACTGTACAATCGAAGACAGATTACCGTACCCACAAGGTACAGTAATGGCTGAGGGGTCAGATTTACATAAACCTCTTCTTCTGTACAAAACCATCTTCAAGTGTACAAAGGCGGTCTTTCTTTCACAGTCAACCTGAAGGTGGATAGAGAAATTAGAAGTTTGATGTATAGGGATTGTTCAAATTAGAAGTAAAACAGGACTATAACAGAAAAAGTTACCATTCACGGTTCGTAAACCTCGAGCACGGGTCGTTTGCCAGTGGTTGGGGTACAGTAAACACGGGCCACAATTCACAGCCCATCTACGTCAACTGCTACGACTCTGGAACTACGACGATTAATGTAAACAGGTGACGTTACTATTGTAACTCTCGGCACAGGATAGGTAATAGAAGCCACTGCTGGAGAAAGACCTTTTCTTTGATTAATTTAGGGAGTAAAAAAAATCTGCAGAATTGAGAACCTCATCCTTTTTTAATTTCGGAAAGGAACTGAATTTAAGAGTTCTACCAATACTAGTCGCTCCTCCCGTCATCATAAATTCAGCAACAAAGATGTCCACTGTTAGAGGCTTTATAGATTTCCAGTCTAAGTTGAAACCGCACCTTGTATACTTTAAAACTTCGTTCGGATTCCTATATACTGATATCCTTTGTATCCAAACTCACAACATTAAACACAATATTACTAACTATGTAATGAAATGAATAAGTAAAGTGACAAATATGTGACTTCAACTAGTAAGAAGAACATTCCATTGAGCCATACCTTTTCGTCACCACATATTGCTGGGAGCTGTCGCATCGCGTGTAGCCGACGAGGCGGCGACGCATAATACTATTTCATCCATTTTTTATGGCCGAGCTGTGCAAACAAGCAAAGCCGCCAAAAAATAATGCAACTGAGTCTGCTGCTGTCGCCAAAAGTGTATTTTCTGGGTTAAAGATGATGAATGCATTATTTTTCCAGAATTTTTCAGAGAAGACTGATATTGTCTTGTAAGTAGTGGGTTAAAGCAAAAGTAGGTTAGTTTAGGTTAGTCATGATGAAATACTATGTAGTTAATTATAGGTAATTATAAAATGGAAATTGAACTTCTTATCGCGAAGTATTTTTTAACCAAATTTACTTGACAAATAATTAATATAAATTATATCTCAATTCATTAGCCGACTGCTCTGCTTACGTATGAACTGATAACGGGGACATGTTGCACCATGTTTATTGATTTATGTTATCAGGATAAGGTTATTTCTTATCATTGCCCTCGAGCTGATTGTCTTCGACATACGAGTAAACTTGAAAGTCTTAATCAAAGCACTAGTTGACTCGAGTAATTTACTTTTTCCTAGGACTAACACTTACATTCCCTAAACCAAAGTTCTGGTTCTCGAGCAAGACATTATATTTCGCGAAAAGTGTCCTTCATCTTCATATGAATTGATGTAGCTCATAGAAATCGCGAATTCACTATTCAATTTGGATTCAATTATGTATTTAATTAAAGAGCTGTTCAGATAGATTATTTCAAGGTTGAAATACTATCGACATGCTAAGAACAAGTCAGCAGTATTGTTATGGTGATTAACAAATAGTCAAATGTCTACGATTGGAAGAGAGAACTATTAAAGGTTTCTTCTGCATGAGGTAAGATTCGTTATACAGGTATACAGGTAATTTGTTTACTTAAATGTAATAAATTAAACTATTTTAATACGGTTTCCATCGCGTTTTTACTAAATTATTTACTTATTCACACATAAAGTTTATAGTTTAATTCAATGTGAAATAATTGCGAAAACATAAGAAATCTTTACTATATGTAGCTGTAGTTAATACATAAAGAGCGAGAAGCTTAATTTTATATTGGCTCAATCTATTTCATGACGAAATTTCCATAAAATCGTTAAGGCGTAAATAAGTACTAGATAATAACGTTTTATCAGTTTTGGATCAATAACTTACTTATTTTACATTTTGCATATTGTATACAAGTAATATAAACAATTTATCAATGCAATGGAGTATTATAAAAAATAAACCTTGAATATTTTATCAATAGCTCAGTGGCATCACGCAATTTAAACAAATAATAACTTTTAATTACTACACGAAGTCGCGTCGTTAAATAAATAGTTTTATGATTTAATGTAGTTTTTAGCTTGGACAGGAAAACACTGTTTTCGATCATTATCACATAATCCACTTACGACAAGAACTTGCAAAATGAAAAATAAATAAAATAAATAAGACTACAATTAGAGCGCTCCTTAAAACCAGAAAGAAAAGAAACAATAAGTTGTAAAGCGCTGCTTGATCAGCCAAGCAAAACCAGACGAGATACGAGACGACACACCGGGTTAATGTCCACCTTCCTCTATACCTCTGTATATAAATAAATATATGATAAGTAGTTATGTGTGCATTATATACACAGAATTGTGTATAGTTCACGACGCACTTGTTTACATTACACGACGCGGCGCGGCCTATATTCTTTATATGAAATTGTATGGCGTATAACGCACTGCGACGCCGCCGCCACATGAGTATGGAGCTCCATGGTATGGAGGGAATATACCAATAGTACTTGCATTAATTAGTCCTTTGGTTATTTAGTCATAAAATATACATCTTTAATATAATTTTAATTACTTAATTTTAATCTTAATATATATATAATAATTTTAATTTATAAATTTTTCGGCATTCGCGGAAGACCAGCGTCGTAGCTCGTACCACGATCCACGACACATGCTGAGCGAAGACCGTTTTGGTGCATGTCAAATGTGTTAATTTTATTTTATTCGAACAAATGAAAACCAAATAAACAATTTTTCTTTCTTTCTTTCTTTAGGAAGAGTTTGTTTGAATTTAAAGATGCAAAGAACAACGTACGTGTAGTTTGTTATTTTTTGCATACATTAGTACTTTTAATTTTCAGGTCCGACGAAGCCATTGATATTTGCTTTATTCAGAATTGGTCATTCCGAGAATTGAGCGAAATGCGACAAGTCTTCTATATCCGATTATGGTATATTTAAGTATAGAGCTTAATTGAGTCGTTGAATATTTGTATACGTTCATCAAACATAAAATAGAGTGCAATTTGTTTAAATAACATTGTAGTCACAAAAAATATTTTGCTTATGGGGCATTCCACGGTGACGGTCGGGACATTTTGTCCTATTTTTGGTGATACTCTTTCAAATATCTTGATAAATAATACAATAATACGTAAAAAAAACATATGAGGTTTGATAGCTTTTTAAATATTTAATAATAATCCCAAAAAATAAATAGAGATTTCAGTTGTTTTCTATGTCAAATGAATTACAATTAAAAGCAGTGTAACGGTCGGGACACGCACTCTGCCGGCTACCACGCCTTTGTACATACTGCACTTAATTTCAACTAAACTAAATGTCTGAAATATTGGATTGTTATATATGTTACACCTGAAGAGTGATGTTACAATATGTGATGAGAAATGACTCTTAAATATCAACTGTTTTTAAGATAAAGTCTGTGACGGTCGGGACAAGTAAGAAATCCATAAAACTTAGTCCACTTACTTTCATGTTTTATTAGATATCCATACTAATATTATAAATTCGAATGTCTGTCTGTTATGCTTTCACGGCCAAATTGCTGAACGGATTTTTATGAAATTTGGTATGTATATAGTTGAAGACCCGGGGTCAAACATAGGCTACTTTTTGACGCAGGTGGAGCTGCGGGAAATAGCTAGTTATAACATATATGTTGTTGCATAACATAAATGACATAAACTTAGCACCTTAAATGCTTTAGATGATACTATAAATGGTTTAAAGTTATCATATAGACCATCAGCAAATCCTATAAGAATTTTCAATACTTTTTTTTGTTTTTTATATTGGAAAGTATCATTTTTATCAATGACAAACATACACGAATACAAATTTCACCAATACAGAAAAAAATATTAGAATACAATTTTCTGGTCTTATCTTTTCCAGAGCACAGATGTTCTCGCTTCCAGAACCAGCTCAAAATATATGTTTACTTATTCTCATCCACTCAATCCAAATTTAAAACCATAAAAAAAAAACAATCCCCCATTAATAAATGACACAAACTGCTCGTAATCGTAAAAGACGAGTCTAGGTCTGTGACCATCTAGGTCTGTGACCGACTAGGTCGGGACTGTGACAGTCTTGGCCGATCAGGAAAAATTAAACCCGGTTGACTGGAAGAGATCTCTTTATGGGATAAGTCCGCCGTTGCAATTATTTTTAATTTTGTATTTACTGTAATGTATTTTTCTGTGCAATAAAGTTATTACAAACAAACAAACAAAAATCTTAAAAAAATCGATTAAATATGTATGAATCGAAATAAAAACAATATAAAACTTTGTGTCCAAAGCTCTGGCTTACTTTACAATAGTTTTTTGATTACTGGCATGCACATTTTGAACTTAGGAAAAACTTTTATCTCTTTTGGCGTGACCGTCGGGACAAGCTATACATGCAACTTCAAAGTGCAGTAACTTTGAAATTTAGTAACTTTTTTCTTAACTAATAACTGATAGTTTAAACACTAGTTATAGCTAGAACTACACAGCGAAACGTAAATAAAATGAGGACAGCAATGATGTAAACTTTGAAGAAAAATAACTACCTCATAAGAAAACAATGTGGGCAGAGTTTGAGGAACAAATATGACAAATTGAAAGTTTAAAAAAAAAAATTGTGTGTGTAAAAATATAAATATAAAATGTTTATTAGTTGTTTATTTCCATAAAATATTTTTTTCTGCAAAAAAATTTTTCACGAAGGCGTTCACGCTTAGCGTGGAATGCCCCTTATTTCACATTTAATATAAATGTTTGTCCTCGACACGCTTCGTCAAATCATTATGGGACTATCAGTAACATGCTTCATGGTATTTAAAAATTTTACATCAAAACCAACAATTTCAACATAGCTTTTTCTTAATTTAAATTCAATGAGGCAAAATTCCAGAAAAGTATTTTTAGAAAATTTAGTGATTCCCCTTCTTAAGCACAATATTATCAATAAGGTGGGTTTATAGCCTTAGAGTATTTCCTTCATTAAAGGAGTTTTTTTTAGAAACAAATTTCAGATTCAGTCCATAGACCTATCATTTATCTCAAATATACAGACCAGACGACACAATTTGCTTGAGAATAATAAGAGTATAGAGATGACAATATCACTACATATTATATTTTTTATCAAATAACTAAAAGACTATAGATACTTAGTTGATAACAATGCGTCAATAAAATAAATTTTAGAAATAAACCACCTCCTCGCTCGCTTGGTCAACTAACATAGAACATACAATACAATCCTTTCATCGACATACGAGCCTACTACACCAGCGTTCCTGGACAGCTAAAGGTGTCTACTGTCCATACACGGGGTTCAAAGGGTTAACTGATGCTACTTAATGGCATGGTTATTATTGCGCATTATTTAATGACTGCCATTCTCGGTTGATACGACGTAAAGCCAACTCTTTTTTTTTAATTTGTTCCTTCTACCAGATCCTGGCGGTGGCCATGGCGACATGCAATATATGTTCCTTACGTCACTTACATTGTTATCTTATCATTACAGCGGCAAGCAGTTTACTGTCGGACATAGGCCTCCTCAGAATGACCGGGTTGGAAGCTGTCTCCATCAGTGTAGTCTATGAAGCATTAAATGAAACAAATAGTTTTTCTCTGCACAGTCCATAATTTGCAGTGTTGCAGACGACATTTTGTTATCGAATGGTACACGGAGCCGATGGAGCGAGTGACAGGTAACAGTATCCTTTGTATGCCGCGCTTTGGTTCGAAGCTTTCTCTGCTAACATATAGATCTGTATGTTGTTTATTATCAGACCTGCCTGAATGAACTACACATTTTCTTTATGTCAAAGAAAGATTTTTAATAACGTCACCGAGACCGAGACGCGGTTTTGAAAGTCATCAGTCGACACCGAGGCGTGTGTGCAGCATGCAGAGGCCAACTGATCTTAAAACCCACATGTTATTAGTTAATTAATAAATTTCAACAAAGCGAATTAGAAATGACATTTAACTAGGCAGTTATTTTAATTGACCTCACGGAGGTCCAAGAATTTATAAGATACTCTTAATTCACCACTTCGAACCACACGAAATTTAGATACACCAAAATAATACCTTTAACTAGGAATGAGCCTATTCGCATTCCCAACGGATCCGAATCGAATACTAAACCTATTTTACCCGAATTCTTTGACATATCGCGGCCTTTGGGATTTATCGGAATCGCCACAGAAAACAACGGCAGTGGCCACAGAGCCGCGTGAAGTGTGAGGATTTGATCCCAATATTGAATTCGCAAAAACTATATTGACAAAGCCTTATAAACAACAACCGTCTGTCTTACTATTTGGTTATTGGTACATAACATGAAGTATCCATGATAGGGGTTAACTAGTAGATAGTCAGCGAGGTCATGTGATCAATCACACTGTTGATAAATATAAATTATTTGGACTAAAGAAATAAAATAAATTATTTCAAAAACACAAAAAACAAAAAACAATAAATTTTACAATTAAACATCTGAAACTTTCGACATTAGACGATTAGAATATCTTCGGAATATTCGTCGTTTGTCAGATTTTTAAGATTCCACAAACTCATCTAACGTCATCAAAAAATTCCAAAATGTCAAGATGGAAATTGAGATTATTAAATTAAATAACTCGTGTTTACATTATAAACGGTTTAGTGCACTCCGCAGTCCACGAGTCCTCGAAATAGAAATCCATATGCAGATGAAACAGGGCTGTCACTTTAGACAAATAGCTTCAGTTTTCCAGCTTATTTCTGTCCCTCGCGCAGACGGGCTCCGCGGCTAAAAGCGGAATGTTTTCGTATATTTAAGGACACTTTTGTAATACACTACTTCAATAGTATGGCTTCGTATGTACGAATGACGATTTTGTCGACTTGATTTTGCAGCTGATGATGTAATATGCTAGGTGCATAAAGCATATATTTGCCACATTCTGTCAAGCATTAATCAGAAACCATGACTAATGGCAGGTAATAAAACTTCTTGAACGTTATCACTCGTGATAGTCGCGTGATAGTTATATTAAAATTCATTTATTCATTTGTCAGACATAGGTTACAAAGATGTAAAAAATATATGTTTATACAAACACAACCTGTACTGTGACAAAACATAGCTTTGGTCCGTCATTGTAAACTCCAAGTAAGTACTCATATAGTTTTACGTAAATCTACAGGGACTTAAAAATCCTTCCAAACAACTAAGCACTTTTCTGACAAATTATGCTAATTCCATAGATTAATAATTGGTCTCGCGAGCTCGTCGTAGCGCCGCGGAAACCAATTATTAATCTATGGCTAATTCAATGTAATTTTAGGTAAGCGTCTATCTACTATTATTTTTAATACAGTATACCAAAACTGCTCTGATCTCCTATGCTATATAACTAAATACATGGGGCACACTAAAAGTTTTGCACTTCTAGCTAATCAGAACTATTTGAATTTCGAATGTTATATTTTTTGAAACGACTTGCAACCTTCTTAGTAATAAAAAAAATTGGCGGGAAATCATTTGTCAATTGTTTTTTATCACACATCAAAGTTCCACGTACGCAACGAAAATGGAATTAAGTCGAAAAGATTTTAGAGCGATGATTTTTTATGATTTTAAAAGTTCTTTCTCTCCGCAAGACTGTGCCGCTAGTCTTCAAAATGCTTTTGGGAGAGAAGCACCTTGTTTGAGCACCGTGAGGCGATGGTTTGCTGAATTTGAGAGAGGACGGGTTTCTTTTTATGACAAATTTCGTGAAGGCGGCCTTCAACTGCCGTCAACGAAAATAATGTGGCTACTGTTAAGCGGCTAATTAAAGAAAACCCGCGGATTACCTATGAGACAATTCGAGGACTATTGGGGATTGGTATGAGCCAAATTCAGAAAATTTTACAGAAGAATTAAAAGTTCGGAAACTTTGTTGTCGTTGGATCTTGGATCCCTCATGAAGTGACAGCGAAGCAGAAGCGGGCTCGCGTGGAATGGTGCTCACAGATGCTATTGAAGTACGACCACGGACATTGACATTGTCACAGGAGACGAAACGTGGATTTATTGTTTTGAACCCGAAAATAAACAACAATCTTGTGAATTGATGTTTGAAAATGAGAAAATGCCAACAAAAGTGAGGCAGGCGAGAAACGTTGGTAAAAAAATGATCACATTCTTTAGCTACGGGTCCCATCTGCACAATTCCACTTGAAGCTCAAAAGGCTGTTAATGCCGAGTGGTATTCTACCATTTGTTTACCCAGGGTGTTAGAAAAAGTTCGCGAAAGACGACCAAAAAGCCGCGTTCTCCTACATCATGACAACGCTTCTTCACACACGGCCAACAAAACAAAGTCATTTTTAGCTTCCGAAAAAGTACAACTCGTCACTCATCCTGCACATAGCCTTTGTTTTTTTTCTTTTTTTTTTTTTTTTTGCGTGTGGAAAAGGCCCTCGCCTACCACCCAGCCAGAACGGGAAGGTGGGTGGTTATGTGGGACTCGAACCCACTAAAAACCACACGGTGTCAAACCGCCTACCGCTTGTTGCTGGGACCATGTGCTTCCTGATGCTCCACAGCCCCAGCGCGGCGGCCGCTACCACGGCGGCCTCGGCTCAGCCGCTCACCTCGGAGCGGTCTGCGGGTGCGGGGCCCGCTGCCCTTCACTACCCGCGAAGGTAAAGGCGCGCTTGACACTGGCGCGCCTTTCAACCCAAGGCCGTTCAGGTCGGGCAGTGGAATCCCGTTTGTTCCGCCGCCCGACCGGCCCTATTGTGGGGGCTGCAGGTGCAGGCCATAAGCCCGCCGTCTGCGCCCCGTGCGTCTGCGGCGGATGGGATGGTCGGTACTTTCCTCCCTTTCCCTTTCCGCCGCTTCTTTGCGGAGCATGACGCACTCCGCAAAGGCCTGCACCGCATTCCACGACGTCCCACTGTCGACCATGGCTTTCACGACGGTCGGCAGCGAGAGATCGTCCCCCACTATCGCGCGCATTTCCGCACGATCTGTTTCCCAGGCTGGGCAGTCCTCTAGCGTATGCTGGGCGTCCTCGTCATGGCACACATCGCAATGATGGCAAACAGCAGACGGCTCCCGACCCGCTATTCGACACAAATACCCTCCGAAACAACCGTGTCCGGTGAGTGTCAAGCGGAATGTCAGTAAGCCGTGCTGCCTTGCCAACCATTGTCTCATGACTGGACGAATAGCTTCGACGGTCCGACGCCCAGCAGTGGGCTGATCCTGCACATAGCCTAGCCCAGCATAGACCTAGCACCCTGTAATTTCAATATTTTCCCCAAAATCAAAGATTTCATGAGAGGTTTCACTTTTACCAACTCCGAAGAGGCAATGATAGCGTTCAATCAGCACGTAGAAACATGACTTCAGATCTGTGGTCCTCCTGTTTTAAAAAATGGTTCGATGGCATGAAAAAATGTTTAAAATGTAAAGGCGAGTTTTGAAAAGCAATAAACATAATAGGTATTTTGGTTATAACATGTTGTTTTTTTAAGTTACGCAAAACTTTTAGTGTGACCTACGTATAATAATATAATCTTTTATTCAGATGACCAGGATCCATTTTTGTTAGTAACAATTTCCTTAAAAACTATGTTAGTAAGAAATATAAATGAAAATAATCATAAATTAAAACAGAAATGCGGTAGTTACCAGGGACGAGATTCAGGGCAGGACGAGATTCTTCCTAACTCGTTTCTATTTAGCTATTAGCTACAAACTGTTCACCAGAGGTAGTTATATTTTTATACAAAGGTCTAAGGTAAGGCTGCCTGGGTAGTTATTTACCTCATTTTACCCACTTCTGCAGACAAATAGCAATGCTTTCAGGATCGAGTTTACCGTAAACCTACCTAAAGGTTGACTGGTAGAGAATGCTTTAGCATTAAGTCACCCCAATGTACCATATCATATTAGGTATTAAAGTTTAAAATAAATAAAAAACGTACATTAAACTATCATAACTATAAAAAAGTTACAATTAAATTAAGGAATCATCTATCGACATCGTGTAAACACATGACAAGTGCCAATGAAATTAACAACCTCAATAGGGAAAGTCATAATGTCAAAAGCATACAAAGCAACTCGTTAGGTTTTTCCATAAAATAACAATAATGGACGTGTTATAAATAAGCGGGGTAACAAAACTATCAACGTTCTAATTCAAGACAGAGTTAAAAGCTACATACGAATTAATTAATTCGCTCAGAACGTTATGTAGATGTTGAAGCCACATGAATTGTGGCGGAATGGTGGCGTGATACAAAATAAAATGATTACAGAAGACGAAAGAAAAGATGTTGCAGGTTGCGGGAGTTACAATAACTATAGTTAGAGGAAGACCAAAAAAGAGATTGGACTGTGAAGTTGAAGGAAAGTATGAGTAGGAAAGTTGTTACAAAGAAAAAGGCTAGTGATAGAACTAAATGGAAGTGAAGCAGCTTACATACTGTGCCGACGCTACATAGAAAATGAAAACAAGATGAAAGAAAAGAGGTCAAACTCCCACCATACTCATGAAATCGGTCTAGTTTTTTCTTTTGACCCCATTTTCAATGCCCCCAATGGTCAAGAGAACTGGAAGATTGCAGCTTTAAGGTAAAAAAAATTTTCAGTCCGAAGTCGCATAAGATTTCTTTTAGCATTTATTATTGAATACAATGAAGTGTTAAACTAGACATTGATAGTAACTATGCAATCTGTTAGAAATCAAAACACTATTGCAACTAACTCTGTATCTAATACTTTGCCGATAGCTTGTATAAATAAGAAAAACATTGAAATAACGTGGATCTCCATTTTTTATGTTTTGACCCTAAAGCGTATATGCCAGGTGTTTTTTGGCGTGGCGTAACTTTACAACTAACCTTGTCCCGAATTGATTGATTATAGTTTTCAGAAAAAACTTTTCAGCCTTTAACATAGATCCGAGTATACACATCTGTACTCCCTATACTTTGCAAAGCGGGGCGGCTAAATGGGGAATTTCCTCAAATCTGTTATTACGAGACGCGATGCTCCTGCATCTTACTTGAAATAACACGCTAATTTTACACGGTTCCCAGTTGCCGTGGGTACATCTCATTTGTATCGTAACATGGATTCGTAACATAAACTGCAGACATTCTCAGTATTTAATCCTTCCAATCACCTCTTTGGAACCAATCTAAAATGTTCGGAGTTGGGAATATTTGATCTTACAAGTAAAGAAATTACACCATGCTAGTTCGACGAAATTGAAAAAAAAAATGGTTTTATTGTATGAACTTGTCTGCCATTAGTCGTTTTCTATTTACCTTAAAGGTTTACTGGAAGAGATTAGTTTAGTGATAAGTCTGCCGTTGTTTGTTACTGTTAGTTTTAAAGATGCTGTAGTTGATACTTTTTGGTGCAATAAAGAGTATTTGTATTGTATTATCAGCATCATCCGGTCTCCGAGATGTCATCATTATCAAGAACTTAAGTCAGACTTGGGTTTCTTAGTAATATACAATGTAAATATTTTAAATTCCTAAATATTTATGTATTTTGTGTTTAGCTTTAACACTCAGACAGATCATTAAAATAAACTGAAACTGCTACTAGTGTTTGTCATAGATCCACTATTTCAGAATCGCCTAGTCTAGATAGTTTTTCCTAAGTGAAAATTATAGTGTCAAACCTGACCCACACCGAAACGTGTCGCATACGCAACGCGCCGCATCTTAGCCGCACACGAGTTGTATTATATGAAGTTGTATGAGAAGGCACACACCAAACACGCACAGCAGTCCGCGCGTTTACCTCACATCGTCATGAATTGCAGCTCTCGATTTTCTAATCTATCTATGGAGAAAGAGATTTTCCCAGCATTGGGATACAATTCTATCAAAAACTTTCTCCGTTTCCATTTCGGCCAATGTTATGAGCGTCGCTGAAGTGCAAATAAACGTTTCGTCATTGCTCCGTGATTAATCAAGAGTTGAGCCCCACAATAACTTAATTGTTAAAGAAACAATGGCAATATATTCCTTTGATAACGGACAAGGTCACCGCTTCCTTCTGACACGGTAATGACCGTGTTTTACTTTCTAGGACAAGACAATTCTTTTTGTAGAAAATAATGCGAAACCTTTCAATATGGCTCTTCCAATCAAAAAGGAGTTAATAATTAATTTTCTTAGCTCTCGTTCTAGTGAATTAACTATTGGGAATTTAATTTTTTTCATAACCATAATGATGATAATTATGTCCTCTACGAGGTCCGCCGACGAAGATACATTGTCAGTTTCTGGCATGAGCTCAGATGTGACTTGCAAACTCGAACTTGGTCTTGAAGGTGCGATTGCATATGTTGCACTGCACTCTAACTGTCCGCTTACATTATATTATTTGTTATTGTAAGAGACCTTGAGACACGTTTTACATTTACGATGAGTGAACTGCATCATCATCAGAACAATCCTATTTTTGCCCACTGTTGAGCATTTAGGTCTTACTTCAGACATACATATCAAACTGCGCTATCCCCGCAGCTTTGGAAAACCCAATATCTTCGTCACCGTTTATTTTGATAAAACTCATATAGTTAGGCAGTTACTACGCCATATACAAACCATAGATTATTAAGTAGTTCCCTAGCATTAATAATTTCGCAGTTGGTTGTTATTGAAAGGGCATATTTTGTTAAAGGAAAACCAGTAATTAACATCAGTTATGTGCATTTTAATTTTCCGATAGCAAATAACGATTCAACTTTTTTCGATATTAGGTAATGAGGTCACTTATTTCAGTGGAGGTCACATTTCAATCAAATTTAATGCTAATTTGCATGATGATTGTTGAATAAATGTGATGACAAACTGATGATCTACTTTTAATCCCTCTGTGTGGCCCACACGTAAAGTTAACAGTAGGTGATGAATTTAGTCCATCTTGTCATCTCTGTCAATTAACAAATAACAATCAATCAAGCGCGAGTCGGTTTCGCGTATTGAAGGTTCCGTGCTAGTAGGCCCAGGGTATAATTAGTTTGCTGTCTTTTCTTTTTGTAACTATTCAAAAATATATTAATCTAGTTTATGGATCCCCCGTAATTTTATACTTTTTTCATTAATTATTTTCTCCATTAACGAATGCTTTTGTAGCTTTTCTGTATACATTACATACAGTGCTTAGCAGGTAATAGTTAGCACATAATCTTTTATCTCTAATTTGAGCACTGGCCAGACTTATAGGAATAGAATGGTTGCAGGAAGTAGAAATAGAGGAACACTGAGAAAAAAATTGATGAACTGTATAACTACAAAGTAAAATGCCCAGTAATATAACTAAGTGAAGGCTTACATACTTTTACTAAAACTAGAAAACTTACCTCTCCTAAATTGATGAATCCGTGGTCTCTGGCTACAGCGTCGGCTGCGTCCTTCCCCGCCGGCACATGGACGGCCCATTGCGAAGTGAACTGCCCAAGAGCCACCTCCAGCATCAGTAACACCAACAAAATGGCGGGATACCCTCGCGCCATTGCACTCACAATCACCGGCTAGTACTTGTTAGCATTGCACACTTGCACTGTTTGAACGAAACCGCGGGCCGATGAGCGATTTGTCATACAATGTTCATCGCTTTTCAACTGATTCTGAAATTGCAAGTGATTTTAGTACTGGCATGATCATAACGAAAAAAAAAATTGAGCTATATATTTTTTGGAGGAATAAGATGCAAAGTTATATTTAAATAATGGAATTGTTGTTAACTTTATATAATAAATTCAGTAATCCCTGTGGTGCGCGAATTTAAACGTAAATCGAGCAAGCTGTTTTTGACACTTAGTAGAATCGTTGTTAAATGAGCTTAAATATTTTTAAATACTAATTACTTCATTTTCCAATCAATATACAGCCGTCGATTATATTAAAATTATTATGGGCATAACAGTACACTCAAATGCCTCAAAAATGCTAAACAGCACGGGCCACTTAACAAAAGCCACGTATATCTTAATCCCTCATCGATCACCAGAAATGTAGTCGTATTTTGTATCGTCATCGCCAATTTTTTATGCATTGATCGGGTATTGTTCTCTGCAGATTAAGCTCTTCTGAATGTAGACCGCTAAACTAGGTCAAGCAGGAATGAAGGACAACAAGGGTAGTCTGTTATACAACTCTTTATTAGCGTATCACCATATCGCTATTAATCATCTATAGACTGTTCCATCCCAACAGTGTTTATCTGAAGCTGACCCGACCTCGATAAATAAGATAATTGTAAAACATATTTGCGGCTCTTCAAATAAATTCCTCCTTTTAGTATTCTAAGAATTTCGCATGTTTTTTGCCATATTGATTGTTGTGTCGTTACTTTATTGATGGGCCGCCCGTTTGATTTCATCTCTCCTTGGGAGAAATTTACATAGTTAATGTAATTGCATTGAGCATTGAGAAAATGAAAACGACTCCTGTATTTTTCATTAAAAACATAAACTTTCGTTCTGAGCAAAACCTGGGACAGACATGACGAACCCATGGATTGATGGATGAACCCTAAAAAGGCTCACTTCGTTTGATATTAAAGAGTAGGTATTTTACATTTTATTTGCGTATTTTTAAGACTGATTTGTTTAAAACAAAAATTACATGTATTGTACAGAAAGAATAGAATGTTTCGAAAGAATTAAAATGTTTTTTTTTTGCCATTTTCAACATTACTTGGGACTTGGGAGTGGTAGCTAGTGGAATCGCCATCGGGTGGACACCGAGGTACAGCAACCACGATATAAGGGGATTTCTATTCTTAAGCCAGAGACCACACAGCTGATTCTGTCAACAACGGTATTTTTGAAGGGCTACGTCAGGCCTAATTCAAAGTCTTAAAGCTACACATATAGCAGCTACCGGGGCAATTTAGGGAGTCAGATGCTTGCACTCCTGCAAGTCCTCTCCTACTGATATTTACTCCTCTGATATTGCGCCCGCAAGCCTACATATGCTAACTGGACAAGTACTGAGATCAAATTGAGGCAACTTTGTATCGTTTAACGTTTTAACAATCAAATCGACGCATATGACTTTGATCGTGAGGAGGTATAGATAAAACATTATTCTCACGTACAGTTGACGGAATTTTTGTTATTCTCACGTAAATACAGATTTCTCGTCTTCATGTTGGTTGTAAATGTAGGTAGGTACGTGGAAACACTCCAGAACTCATAGTTGTCTGTTGTTTATTTTGCTAATTTTTCCTTGGCAAAAAATGACAATTTTATCAATAACAATCTCTTTTTCGACTACGTAACTACAGTCAGTTTTAAAAGTACAAACTTGCATAATCCGTAGTACATTTAATAAAATTATGCTCATAAGTACACTTTTAGTGACTATACTATACTATGACTATACGACTATACCTAATGTAGGTAGGAAATATCAACTTAGCCTAGAACAAAAAAGTCTCAACCCTATTCTTAGGTTAGAAAAAATATTATTCAAAAACAAATAATTAGTGATGTTTTAATAATTAGGTTAAAAATAATCGAAATAAATCGATTTTTGCACACTTGTTTCAAATTCATGGAAAATCGAATCTTAGTCCAGGAGCTGGATTATTTAGAGCTTGGTTGACTGATCTAGTTCTAGTCTCATAAATAACGTTTGCCTGTTTACTTAATTTTTAGATTGACTCTAATTATGTCATGTCATTCCTTTATATTTATTCTCTGGTACTATGTTGTTACCGAGTGCCTTTTAATTGTTTTTGTTAGTCTTCATAGATTGTATCACAAGGCAAGGTACATTTTTGAAGTAGGTAGGCTACATGCCTATCTATTTAAAAATCATAACACGCTGCGTTGTGAAATGTATTAGATTAGTTTTGTTATTTTAATTATCGTAAACAAACCACTACAAGTCTGTTGATTTGTTTTCTGTTTACACCACAGCGGGAAACTACATACGACAACACACGATAAATTTAATGGAAGATTCGCACATTTGATTATTCTGTCATTGCTTGCGATACCGGGTTGTGCTAAGTATGCCGTTAGAAAGTTTACTGTGTTTAGGAACGTACTCCACATCACATTAATTTTGCAAAAAAAAAACAAAATTTAGATAAGTGGGGCACCGTCACACCGCTAACGCGACCACGTAGGTATAGTTTACTTATTTATTTACAGTTAGCACTACTTCCTCGAGCACTAGTGCAAATGCAAAATAGGGTGACATAAATAAACGAAATAAACAACAGCTGGGAAAATTATCTTATCTGTTTCTTTTTGATCGGTGTAAACAGATATTTTCTACCGATCCCTGACACATTTCGCGTGCAATTCACGTCGGAAGACGGATGTTTCATCGATGGAATCCGATGGGAAGGACCAAGATTCCGTGGCACTTAGACAATAGTGGTGAGAGTCGGCGCCGCTGTGACGAGCGTTCACCTCTCATCCCGCACTGTTTCAACATTTAGGCTTTTCAGAATCGATTAATGTGTGGTTTATCACGTACAGATAAGCAGGAACAAGCACTAGATTTCACACTATCGGTGTACAGTCATTATTTTGCACGGCACAACTGTCAAGTGACGCGTGAATAATGGGAGCAGGTCGGCGCGAAACACACCCGTCACCACCGCGCACGTGATGCTGACTGGTTCGCTCGCCGCTTCGCCTCGCCGCTACTTGCTCTCGGTCGCTCGCCGCGATTGGAGCACCGAGCGCGAGACGAATCGAGTGTTGCATGGTTTTAACGATTCCCCGAATTTGCGGGAATTTATGGCGTTTTGCTTTACCTGACCTGTTTGTTGTATTTCTAGATATTGATTAAGCTAGTAAAAGTTAAATAAAAAAGATTTTTTTGTTACTTGCAAGCTTTTGTTAAATTTTATTATTAGTATTAAAAAAACATAGAATGGTGGTTAAATAGCGGTCAATTACCTTGTTTGCGTCTTTTAAACAATATTATTAATATCAGGTATTCTATTTGTTAACTAATTTCAAAGTGATCGGCTGAAGACGAAAGGATGATACCAGGAAAACGTTAAGATGAGTTAAAGAATATACCATTAATTCAATGACCTTTCACTCGGCAAATTCGTGGGGAAACTTACTCAGTATCGTTATATGTAAATCACTAAATAAATACTTACCGAGTGATGTGTACACTCGGTAAGTGGTGTAAGATTTATTAGTTAAGGGATAATTGAAAATTTTCAAAAACTTAGGACTTTTGTGCGAAAGTTCCAGAGCAAATCATATATATTCACAAAAATCTACATACGGCGTTAACCATTTATTTATTTCATAGCTTATCCTTAAAGTATCATCATCTACCTAACACTAACACCGATTCATTAGGTATTGACACTTCCATGGAGTAATTATAAAGGGGAGATGCCGTTTGAAATGGCGCAGTGACGTACTCATTGGCGCCTCGCCGACACTGCAGTGGGCGGAGCTTGTCGTTGCTCGTGCTCTATGATTGGAGCCACGGCCGAAACCAAGCACCCCGCACGTCTGCCTTCCGCCCCGTGTAGCCTCACAAACGCTTTCTTACAAAACGCTTATTAAGGCATCTCCTCTTTATAATTACTCCATGGACACTTCTATTGTGTTTTCATTTCCTACAGAAGTGTAGACGTACAATTGCTTTTCATGTCAATCAAAAGCCCGAAAGTTTAGTTTATCAAATTATAGGATTGATGCTAAACATAATGAATGTATCACAGATCATCATAACTTATAGCTAAGATAAGAACCATTTATTTATTTATGTGCACAAAATAAACAGGACACAGAGTATTGAACATAAATTAGTACAAAGGTACTTGGTGCTATTGACGAGGTGCGGAGAGATCTGCGCGAGCTGCACGCCGATGACTTTCAGAAGATGGCGCAGGATAGATCGAAGTGGAGATCCTTATTATCGGAGGCCAAAACTAGCTATCTTAGTAAGTATGTTACTTATTTCAAAATAAATCTCTTACAGTAGACCCGTGAGAGGAGAGGGGAGACAGGCGTGTGCAAAAAATAAACATACATACAAATATTTTAATCATCTTAAGTAAATCTGTTCATTTGTTGAAGTTTTGTATACACTTTAGTAGGCAAACAAGCTACGGGCCCCACAACTCCATGGGCCCACCATGGCCCAACCTGATGATAAGTAGTTACCACAGCCTATGGGCGCCTTCAAAATCAAAGTATATTGCGGCGTCCGGGCGCGTTGCCGACCCTGGATAGATTATTTTGCCCGTTTTGAAAAATTCAAACACATTATTATATAAACATATACAATACATGTATCATAATATCAGTGAAAAACATACCAAGCACTTTGATATTTAAAAGTGAGAAAGGTTGTTTACCTTCATTTTATCTTCCATTGTGTTAATGCCTCCGTGTCGTGAAATGACAACTTCCTTATTATATTTTTTTCAATAATTTATTGCGGAGTATTTGATCCATAGAAAGTTGTTGTTTTGTTACTTTTGAGTTATTTTATCAGCGGCGGTCGCTGCAACGTAAGTCTATTTATCGCTACGATACCTGAAAACTAAAAATTGAAACTTGCGTCCCCTAGACTAAATACATGATGTTAAATAAGTTAATTAAAAAAAAAAGTGTTTATGATTTGCTTTCGACGTGATTAACCAAACCAAACCACAGGACAGGACTAAATGTACTTAATATTGAACTACATTAGTACTTCGAATATAATGTCAATGGAACCACAGCGATGGAACCTTCCCAATTAACATTAGATACAAATTAATTCGTCGATGGAAGCTACAATATTATGCAGTACTCAATATGTAAGTACTCACATAATTTGACCCGATTGCCCTGCGGCAAGCAATACATCTGGATGTATTGTACAAATGTACAGTCCACAAAATAGGTTACTGAAACTTTAGTTAATGATAATTCAGATTTAATAGCATAAATTAGTTTTTATTTATGCGTCTCGTCTTCTTTTCGAGTCAAAATGGCCATTATTGCACCATATTAAATTTGCCTACCTAAAAATAAGTAATCATACCTAACTAGGTATTTATATTATATTTTTAGGTACACACTAAAGAAGAAATCTTGCGCTTCCGACCGATTTTTTTCTTAATCTCGATTTTCCATCAGTCTGACTACTAGTTAAGTAAATCTGTAGTAAAAGTGTTGATGGCAACACCTAGCACGCTGCAATCAATTTATTTTAGAATTATTTTCCTTCATTATCATATCATTATTCGATATCGAATGACTTTAGTTCGTCATAATCGCGAAATACGATTCAAAAATAGCACTGTAAGCACCTATACAAGAGTTTAGTTATATAAACTGGTTGTATAGCAACTACCCGGTACAAAAGTATTCATTACATTACCCTCTGGTAATTTAATGATTATTTTTGTACGTTTGTGCACAATCACATACCTAAGTATTTAAGTAATTAAAAGGGCGGAAAGGAACTACGGACGGACGAGGTTTGACATGTAATTTACCTTGAGCACAATAATAGTAGGTGGACTAAAGTACCTTGAGACAGCGATGCACATAACCAACAAACCACATTTTGTGGGACGGTCCCGTGGGGGCGGAAATTTAGGCTAAATATGATGGGTTCTTCAAGCCGTACCCTCCCAAAAAGACGATGGTGAAATGTGTAACCCCACTGATGGTTGCAGTTAAGTTACAGTTAACAGTACAGTGTTTAAATTCGGCGAAATAATTTTCGAGGCTAGAGTGCTATTTTTGAAACGTATGACTCATATCATATGTCGAACGAAAATTATTCGACTAACCGATTTTGCGTGAGTCACACTTTTAAACAATAGCTCCCCTAGAGTCACTAGTAGTTGTGTAGAAGCGCCGATTTAGCGAGGGTAAAAAAGACTTAATAATTCAACATAAAAGATTTCTAACGAGAACGACCATATTGATCAAACAGCTTCCAAATAAAAATAAAAAATACGGTAAAGGGCGCTACCACGGGAGCGCCAGCGCTACTCACTGTTATATCCATAACTTCTAAAGCATGCAACATATAGGATTCGTTGTTCACTATTATTAGTTATTTTATTTCTTGGAAGATAATATGGATAGGTACAAATAAAAAAAATTAAGAGAAATTCTTCCGTAAGTATACATATTTCTTTGAACCCACGTGAAACAAGAACCATCATAATGGATGACTTTATAAATCTACAAATAATAGTGGCTACCTCTTAGCAACTCACACCCTCTCTTTTCATCCTAATGGACCACGCTATTGTAAAACTATTGTAAAACTTACAATAGGTCGCATACAAAGCCCTTTAAAGAGAGGTTTTCGAAAACCCAGCCATGCTAGTCCGAATAGCAATAGCCTAGGATAGGGTTCCGTAGGTAGTCGTAGGTAGTCGTCATGTAGTCGTAGAATAACTCATTTGTAATTTTAGTGTATATTATCTATATTATATTGGCGCCGAGTTACGAGGAGGCCCGACCCCAGATAAATTGGGAAGGTGGCAGGAGAAAGAAGAAGATTTATTGTTTATTTACTAACTACTACTCTGTGCTGGTATGTACTAGTGCGGGGCATATAGCGTACAGAACATTACGAACAAATCATTCACGTTCAGACAAATTTTAATGTACCGTAGGGAAGGACATCTATCTAATATACACATTCTATATATTATGATATATTACCTACTAAGTACAATTTACAAACAAAAAAATAATATTTATTAAAAAAAAATTAGGAAACGCTCATAGCGCCGCCTATAGGCGGTCTACTGTACTCCAATGAAAATTATTCTAGCAAAATGAGTTCTTTTGATTAGTTCATACGCAAAAAGCAAGATGGCGCTACTAGATGTTGTTTTTGCTTTGTCATGAAATGCACCAATCAAATTGCGCAAAGTGTCCTACTTTCATGACGTCATTATTTCCACGTTGGAAGTTCTACAGAAATGTCATGTCTCCTAAATTTATTTTGTAAACTCATGTGTAAATCAAAATAATGTTGTGTAAAATGTTATCGTACGGGTCTGATTGAAAATCAGAACTAAATAAACATGTTTATAAGCAAAGAATAGTTTATAATGGTGACCTCGAATTGTTTGAATCGTGAAGAATTCCAATATGACTCTTGTTAACGAGGATATGAAGAAAATCCTGGACTATCTTAAAAACGACCAGGATTCAGACGGGCGAAACTTGAAAATGGATTGTTTTCAGCAAGAAGCTTTACTGGTTAGTATCAACATGATCTCGCAAAGCAGTAAAGGATGTAATTCACTAAGTACAGTTTTCTCCGTTGGTATTGTTGTTGATAAGATATCAAGTCACAAAGGCTATCAATGAATTTGCTTCGTAGGACCAGTACAAGTGATTTCCCAGACCCGCAGTGAGGTAATAAGCGATTGCCGTCGGTCAAACCTCGTTGAACAGCTTTCGTGTACTTTTACCGTTATACATTCATTTCGTTTGGTGATCGTCTGTGGTGCGCCCGTCGCCTTCTTCGTTCTTTATTTCCTGTCCCATTCATAATCTAATTAGTAACTTAGTAACTAATGCGAGGGTTGACCGTAACGTCGACGTGTGGTTATCAGAGTTAGTTCGTGGTAGACCGTCGCGTGAAACGCCGGTTTTGCGTAAACAGCCTTTCTGCGTGCCACCTAGGCACCATGCGGTTGCTACTGCCATATGCTAGCTAAATTCTCACAGGCTTGCATTACAATCAATCAAGAACTTTCCTTGGCCATCAGAGTGATCATTCCGATTACCACGGAACAATTTTCAGTGATTTTATTGTGATTTATTAGAAAGTGACTGATGTTGATGCAATTTTGAGTCTTATTGGAAGTGTTCAACATGGATAAGAAACTAGACCTCTTATCATTGCTTGAGGTAAAATTATTTGTACTTTAATTTTTGCACTTACTTAAATGAATTTGGAAACTATCAAGATAACTTTAAAATGTTTTATTTAAAACCTCATTGTCTGTAATCGCTTTCGGTATATAAATCATCAAATTATCACAATTAAATGGAACAATAGGAAGTAAAGTATACATTGATAAGGTGATAAGTAAGGTTTGATAGGCACCCTCATTAGGACAAGATAAACTTGATACATACTATAGTTTATTGGAGTTTGTTCTTCTATTAACTTTGTTTTATATGGTATACTTACGGGAATTTTTCTTTTTAGTAGATGTTATTGAAATATATTATTTATGAAATAACCCACATCGCTTAATAGTCTTAATGCATTAATAAATCAGTTGGTAACTAGCAATAAAAAATATATGATTTCAGAACCTTTCTCTTCATATTGAAGTAAAAGTCTAGAAAAGGAAAGTAACAATCCCAAGTGTGAACTTGTTTTTATGAGTCATTAATTAGGAAGCTTCTGTTTCATACTCCTTAGTTTGTCTCCAGTAGACTTATTTTGCAATGAATCACACTGTCCTCTTACCAATACCAAATAACAATATTCTTTTTTACTGTTATTTAAAACTAAGCAGATTATGAATCCTACAGGATTGTGCTATTAGAAAGTTGAACTATTTGAAGTTACAAGATTACAGACATGAGATCAATAGTATTCCAAGAAGAATAATTTTAAACAATATCTGCATATCTTACGGAAATACATAGATTTATTTATTTAGGCACATCAACAATGTAAACACAATAATTACAAAAAACATGGCTTAAAATAATTTTATCCAGTGCTTGTTTACACCTATTACAGACATGCACAACATTGTCAAATAATATTATTCATATCAAGAATTAACAACTCACAAATTAATTTAAAATTAGAAATTTAAAATAAAATAAGAGATAGAAAAAGTGGAAGGAACTGAGATACTGTGCCGATTCCACATAACAAAGTGGGATAAGGTGAATGGGAAAGAAGTGGAGTTTCTTCAGCATCACCTTTTTCAATTAGTTATAACTATGATGTACCCTATTCTCAACACTCAACTCCATCACATGGTTTTAAAATTCCCTTGATTTGAGATATCATTTGATTGGTGATTGACTACAAGTCACATGTTATTATGAGTTTAAAGTTATAGATTCTTCTGTTCGTAAGCATTAAGATGCTTTAGATAATCTTAAGATGGCACTAGTACCAAATGTGTTTTTAGTTTGTTTCTAATTGCAATGAACTTTTTTTGTAATAATCCTATACTATTAAACGAGCAATATTTGTATGTATGTATATTTATATATATATTTGTCTCGCGTTTTCGAAAACGGCTCTAACGATTTCTTTGAAATTTTAAACATAGGTTCTCATAAAGTCAAACAATTAATCTAGCCAGGTTCCATGTCTGGGAAAATTCGTTTTTCCCATATTTTTCAGCAAAAAGATTTTCCGCATGAAATTGTAGTTATAGTACAATAATTTCGGCGCCGGCGGGTCTGCTTCGATAGCCCAGTGGTTAAGACATCTGCTTTGTACCGTGGTGGTTCCAGGTTCAAATCCCAACTAAAGAAAGTTTTGTTTTTCTTTTTTTGTGTTTTTTTTTTTGTTTTGGAGTATAAAAGTATTAATCAGTATAAATCGCGCATATATTATTTTAAAATGGCTTGAAAGAATTATTAATTCGGTTATAACGTATTAAAATATTTTCCTAAGAAACATTATAGTTTCAAATCACAAGTCATCCAAGTATCACCATTTTCTCAGGATTCCGTCATCAGAACCTGTTGAAACTAATATGGGGCCAACTAGACGGTCCAACCTTTCAGACAAAAAAATGAATTTCAAATCGGTTCACGCGTCTTTGAGAAATCGAGTAACAAACATAAAAAAAAGATTCCGACGAATTGATAACCTCCTCCTTTTATGAAGTCGGTTAAAAATTGAATGATAAATTCTACCACTGACCCAAAGGAAATACTTACCAATCCACGGAGTAAATAGTGTACCTACCAATTCAAATAGGACTGAAACGTGGAAAGTACTTAAGGAATGCAACTAACAACGATTAACGCTAGATGGCGGTAATCTATTTACTGAAAAAGTACAACGCGCTATCGTTGTGTTTTCAAATCGCATAGGTGATGTATGTAAGCCATAACAAATTTCATCAAAATCCGTCCAGCCGTTTTGCCGTGAAAGAGCAACAGAAAGACAGACAGACAGACTTTCGCATTTATAATATTAGTATGGATGGATACCATAACTACCGAGCGGAGCTCGGTCGCCCAGGTACTACAATTTATGTATAATGAGTATGAATAGTTTTTTTTTTATACAAAAAAGCAACAGACTTCAACTTACATTTTTAGTTACATCACATATTTTTTTTATTGATAATGGGACGAAACCCTTTGTTTGTGAGTCTGCCTCGCACTTGGTCGGTTATTTATTTTATCGTAAATAACGTAATAATTCACCAAACAGATTGTAAAGAATAAGATTTTGTTCACATTAGGTAAAGATATTACGCAAAATGCTAAGGACATTAAGAAGTTTCTTCCATATCTCCAAAGTCCAATTTAATATGGGACCGACTTGGTAGTAAAGGCTGTCAATAAAAAAAGAAATCATCAAAATTGGTTCACGGTTGACGAAGATATCGCATTACATACATATAAAAACAAACAGTCGAATTGATAACCTCCTCCTTTTTTGAAGTTGGTTAAAAACAGTTGTTTAAGCAAGTTATGTTGCATGTAAAAGTCCATCGCGCAAGAATATTTTTAAAAATAAATAAATGAAAAATATATATATTAAATTTGACTTTCTAGTTTTCTACTAAATATATACAGGTACATTTTGTATTTATTGTAAAAAAAATATCTTTGAAATTTGGACTCCATATAATTTTGATTAATTAGCCGCTAATAAAAGTCTTGATGGCTAATTAATTAATCGTCTTGTAGATCGTCTTCAGAATCTTAACTTTTGAGAAGTCTATTGTGTAACTAAACAATTACACAATGAAGATTAATTATTTTTAAATGGTAAATATTTAAGTACACTTTCCAACTCATTCTTCAAAATAAAATACACCCCGACCAAGCCTATATAAGTACAAACACAGTAATTTCTATGTAATTGTAGTTTTTTTTTTTTTTTGCAAAACTATTGACCATTAACTGTAATATTATAAATGCGAAAGTCTGTCTGTCTGTCTTTCTATCTGTCTGTTACGCTTTCACGGCCAAAACGGATTTTGATGAAATTTGGTATGAATATAGTTGAAGATCCGGGGTCAAATATAGGCTACTTTTTGACGCAGGCGGAGCTGCGGGAAACAGCTAGTACATTATAAGTTTTTCAACTATCAACTTAGATAATTATTAAATACTAGCTGTTTCCCGCAGCTCCGCCTGTGCCAAAAAGTAGCCTATGTTTGACCCCGGGTCTGTAACTATATTCATACCAAATTTCATTAAAATCCGTTCAGCGGTTTGGCCGTGAAAGCGTAACAGACAGACAGACAGACTTTCGCATTTATAATATTAGTATGGATTTTTCAACAAAACAATAAAATCCAAAGCACCCCAGGTTAACAGCCAAGACAAGGCAAGGTAACCCTTGTCATGCCTAAATCGATATTAATGAAATTGGGTTAAATAAGTCTAGTTTTGTATACAATTTTTAGTTAGCAAACCAAGTCCCATGTGGCCGGTGTTGCAGGCATAGCAATCAAATTAACAATAGTTTGTTTATCATAATTTATAATCATAAAATTGATATGTGGAACAGATCATCATCATTATCCTATCGTGTATTCCTAGTTGCGTCGTCAGCTTACGCTTGGGAGCCTAGGGTACGCTATAAGTCATGGTCCTAGATTTGGTAGAACTGGTTATGACAATGGAGCGTCTGCAGTCTGACATCCGTAACCCTTTTTACAGGGAAACCAGAACAACAGCTGAGATGTGTTAGTGGCCAACACTGTCTGAATTTTTCAGGCTGCCCTAAGGCATCTGACACAGCCTCACGACTGCTATCTATTGCCAGAGGTGTGTTAGTGGCCAAGACTGTCAGAAATTTTCAGGCTGCTCTAAGGCATCTGACACAGCCTCACCACCAACGGCTTAACGTGCCTTCCGAAACACGGAGAAGCTCACGATAGAAATCGCCACTAAATGGCGACCAATCCCATAGTGGTCACGTCACGCCGTCGCTTGACACGCGCATTCGCTACGGATACGCGGGTCGCGCTCGACTAACGAGTTCTTCATGTGTGATATGTGGAACAAATGTAGGTAGCTAATATAGTTATGCCGTATGACCTACATAAACAATAGCTGCACTGCAAATTCAAATGAAATAGGTAGGTATTTAACGATTTGCAATGCAAGAGTTAAAGTGACAAATTAAAACACCACAATATAGTTATTTAATAAAGCTGAATAGTTTGTTTGAAAGCATAAGTTTGGATATATTCATCCAAACCCTGGTGTCAGAGGATTTCAATACTGAAACCTGAAAAAACATACATAATCTTTTTTCAATCAGTAACCGCGATGTGAGTAGCGGTAATTCCCTTCGTTTGGCGATTCCTGATCACTCTTCTCGTTTCTATTCAAAGTCCTTCACAGTTCAGGCTATCCTACTTTGGAATGCATTACCGGTAGACATTCGTAAGGCACAAACCATTACTTCATTCAAAGATCAGGTTAAGTCTCACTACCTTTCCGAGGTAAAATAATCCTCTCTTTTATTGTGATTATATTTCGGCTGTAACTAACTTCTTACACTTATTGACAGTATTTATGTATGTTATTTGTAAGTTTATTCTTATTATTTATTTATGTAAGTATATTATATGCGTCTTAATGTAGGCATGTACATTTAAGCTTTCTGCACCGCTCACTCAAGTGTTTTTTTACTTTAGCTCATTTCTACCCTAAGGTTGGTTGGAAGAAATTGCATTAGATATAAGTCCGCCTTTGTACCCATTTAGTTGTATTGGATTTAACTATGTGTTTCTTTTGTTTGTAAATGGTGCAATAAAGTGTTCAATCATTCATTCATTCATAACCTGACTGCGTTTCTGTGTAATTTGGATAAAATCTGCCATTTTGTATTTTTTTTATTATCTAACGACACTCAAGCCGTTCATGCTGCAGAGCATGTCAAACAATTATACATACATACTCTCGAAAAACATAATCCTCCTTCAGTTGCAGTCGGGTAAAAAGAAGCACAATAATAACTTTTTAATTTTATTCCAGGCCGACACATGGCCAGCTTCGGACGACTTGTTGGAGAACATATTCTCCTTGGAGCAGGGATCATTAAACTTCCTGGAGGAGTCGATGCCAGACTTCAGCCTGTGTCCTGAGAGCATTCCGCCGCCTTCTCAAGCCTTGAGCAGCTCTAGTTCAGACAGCGGGCTATCCAGTGATCCGGCTGAGTTGTAAGTACATGTTCATATTTATATCATAACTAGCTGTCGCTGGCGGTTTTACTCGACCGTGGCCTATAATCCTTCCCCAAGAATCTGGCTAGCATATGTAGAAAGGAAGGATCAAACGACTAAAGTCATTCGTTCAATATATCTATACTAATATTAGTGGCTCCGTGGTCCAGTGGTTAGGCGTTTGCAGGCTTGAATCACCTGATTGTCTGATAATAAAGATGATTCCGTGCTTCGGAAGGCACATTAAGCCGTTGGTCCCGGCTGCCATTTGGTAGTCGTTAGGAACCACGTCAGAGGCCGAGAGGCGAATCCGAACAACTCTGACACCAGGGTGCACATGGTCGATAGACAATATAACCTACACGAAAAGATGATGATGATGAGTGGCTGTTAAAATTTTGAGTAATCCCCGCTTTTAGCCGACATCTCCCAACTATTGTAGCTTTTACACGATTTTTATTTTATTGTTAGGTAACTCAAGTGGAAAATTCTATCGCTGTTAGGGACGCTGCCATCGTAGTGTGAATTACCCCTTAAATGCCGTATATCGATCAAATTTTGCCTTTTATAATGTTTAATAAATTCATCTAACATTGACCTACTTAGCTACGAAAAGTTATCAAAATTTCATCACAAAAAATGGGACATTTCGATCGATAGCTCCGTCGACCCAGCATGCTATGTAGTTTTTTAATTACATAAACATACATATGTTTGTTTTTTTATCCACGGTCCACATAATTTTTTAACCGCTGTAAATTTACTCACTTCCCTTCAGTAAATATCTATACTTACTATAAACTATGATTGAGCTGTCTAGTTCATAACTACTATCGCATACGTATTTGATACTAAACAAACATTAGGCCGAATACGAATTTAAATACAATACAAATAGTCTTTATTGCACCAAAATATTTTTTTTACAAAAACAAATATATTTACATGAAAATGAGGTACAAAGGCAGACAACTAAACTAAACTTCTAAGGGCCGATTTCACCAATGTGGGATAAGTTTTATTCCAAGGATAATGATGCAATTTACTCTCGTATAATGAAGTTTACATTTCACCACATAGTGAGAGAAAATACTGTTGATCCTCGTATAATTCCGACTCTGTCTCTAGAATAAAAATGTCTGCCAATGATGCTTAGATTAGTTACTCTTGGATAAGAACGATGTTGTGAAATCGGCCCTAAGTGATTACAATTGTATGTCATCTGTATATCAATTAATTAACAATTATGTTCTTAATAACATTCCGAAAGTTACTCATTAACTAGGTACCAATAAACACCAAAAAAATGTAGTAAGTCCCCCTGCCTATTTATTAGAGATAAATTATTTGACAGATTGCGTGATTCACCAAAATAATGTAAGGTGTTTGAGGTCGTTAACCTGAGAAATATTTGCTTATTCCGCCATGAGGCACTCCGAGGCACGTAAAATGTCGTCAAACTGACGCGAGTGTACGAGAATGCGATTGGAATAGTTAAATTTCTTGTTTGGTTTACCACCTGGTATGCCCCTACAAAATCGGCGAAATATTATTCTGTCGGTCAAAAACCAATGCATCTTCCATACGTATATTAGTTTCGGTCCTAAAAGACATGAGAACGAAATTTCATTATTCTTCAATTATTCAGTACTTCAGTACCGTTGTATAATCCCATACATCTTAAGATTTTTTTGATGTTCCCGTATCTTTGTTTTACTGGATAAATAGGACATTAGATATTACAATTTTTGCAGTAACAAAGGCGTTAGACGATTTTTCAAATTATGCTGAGTAGAGTATATAATACACCTAGGTAAATTTTTTAACCTACATAGTCAGAAAGCTGGAAAATTTTCATGTAACAGTTTAAAAGGTATTGTAGATAATCAAGCGTATAATGAAAAAAATAATTTGAAGAGTCAGCTATTTCGACTCGACAAGAAGAAGTAAAAAAGTATTTATTACACTAAAATTTTACAAGCATACAAAAGAACGGTCAGAACAATCAATTTCCACTCCCTCATTGCAGCTGATCTCAATTTTGGTATTGAACGAAATCGTATTGATGTTGAAATGTTACCCTATATTCCTACTTGTCTTATAGGTTATTGTAACCGGTCGTGATCGTGAACTCGTGTATGAATTGTATATGATGCAATGCGTCTGTCATGCATCCGAGTCTCGAGTTTGCATACGTGTTCGCGACTGCCTTTTCGGCCATGTTATATAACATATTCTATTTAATCCTGTAGAAAGTATATAAATTAAGCTTAGATTATAATATCTACGTTCATTATAAACAAGTGATCCTCAGATATGATTTTTTAGCAGCAAACGATAGTGCGATGAGCGTGGCTACTTATTGGTTTGGACGAATCTTACGAGTTAGCCATTTCGACTCGACAAGAAGAAAAACAATCTGATTATGATTTTAGTTGTGGAGTGAATTTCTTATTTACATCATTGTCTATCTCTATTTAATTTTTAATCTTGTCTACCTCTTTCCCCTCTTTTATTTAGAATTCAAAATCATCACCTTAGTTTAACATTACAAGAAACTAATTCTTATGAAACTAAATATTCAATAGTTTACTGGAATGTAAACCATAGGGTTGCAGGCACCGGGGATTTTATGGTGAAAATCGTGTCTATTTCTTACGCCGTGTAATCTATTCTTTAAAGTAATGAAGACCTACGACTTTAAGGAAAAGTTTTGACTCATAGCTTGACCGTTAGTGTGGTCGTGAACTGAGTCATGTATGATGCAACACATGCCCTTGCATCTGAAGTTTTAGCATACGTGTCTGGTCTCGTTTCGGAGTTGCTTAATATTCTAGTGTGCTAGCTTCGGCCTATAGGACACGGCCGGTTAAGAATTTACAATCAAATTATTTAGGTTATTGGCAATAAGCCTAAATAGACTTAATATCAACTTATGCTTGTCATATTGAACGACATCTTTTACTTGATTGTGTAAGGTTGAGCCATTACCACTCATTTTACTTTATAGTAAATGACCTTTAATTACATAAGTTAATACGAGGATATCAGCGTAATACTTTAGTATTTCGATGACCTTTATGTAATCTAAATTAAGACACATATCTCTATTTATCAGAGTTGCCGAAAATCCACATATTTCAACTCCACATATCTTATCTAACATAAGTATCTGTTTTCTCTTGTTGTTATTAAGCATTGTACTAAAGATAACTGTAGTTTTCTACGCATTCGTGTATGATGGAATAACGGTTCATACTTTTTTATATGCTACTACTCACCGATACATTTATTTTCATTGGCTTGCTAAGTTCAACGTCTGTTCAAGTAGTAACCTTGAAGTCCTTTTAACGATTACTTTTAATAAAGTGCAGTGCGAATTTCCTTTCACCATGACCGGTCCAAGCTCAGCAATCGTAGCGTATTCACGGTTATTTCGTCGTGGTCTGTTGTACTGTGTTCGAGCCTAGGGTCCAATTAGATTTTCTTTTTTTTCTCTCATCTATCACTTTCACTGGTGACAGTCGAGACTCCTGCGTAGTTTTATCACTATTACCTATTCCTGACTTCAACTCTTCCATCTAAAGTTGATGTGCTTGGCCATGTCTAAATGAGGCTATTGAACTTTTCCTACACTGCGTAACATATAAATCAAATAGTTGTAGTTGGCAATATTGACTATGATTAACATGGGCGATGGCTTGGGTTTATTGGCTTCTAAAGGCAATAAACTTTAAGAATAATTAGATTACTACTTTTCAAGTACTAGAGTATTCATATGAAAGTAATATGCCTCATCAAAACCAGAGGTAAAGGAAGTCCGTCGTGCATTACTTCCCATAATTGTCTGCTTGATGATGAGGAAAATAATATTTTTAGGTTAAGCTATATGAATTGCTCACCCGCTGCGTCTTGAATAATAAATGCCAAAAGAATTTTCCAAATCTCATAATACAGAGTGCTAATTTTGAAAAGCGTGTTTGTGCTTATTTTACAAATAGGTACACAAACATAACAAGCAAGAGTGAGATAAAATTAATAAACAAAAGTACATTACTAGCTTATTCTCCACCAGAGTGTACACGGAATACCAGAATATATATTAGCCACACAATTCAAATATGGGCTCCTGGTTTAAAAATGCCGCTCTGTCTATGCCAAATCCGAATAGAGTTAACTCTAATCATCTAAGGAGTAAGTTTTCTTGTGTGCCAAATTTTAAGTCAAATATAAGCGAAGTAATCCACAGGACAACATGCGCCAACTTGTGTAACTTTGCACGCCACTTGTGTTTATCTTTTGATAAATTTTTTAGTAAATAATGTGCATCGTGCTCGGAAAATGATATCGCAAGGTGTGTCATTCGATCTCGGCTATTCTTTTTCTTATTTTTTAACTATAAATTTTCTTTCAAATTGTTTTGCATTATTGTACAAAAATAAATTTTTATGTACAAACTATAAACTTTGTTAATTTTCGAAAACGGCTAAATTACCTTTTTTAGTTTATTTTTAAAGGACTTTCATAATTAACATAATATGTGAGCCCATTGCATTCTATTTAAGCTATTTATGTCTGAGAGAAGTTTATCACTTTCTATCAAGTTTCTAAAGAATTAGTAGGTTGCCATACCATTCTATTATCTTACTATTCTATTATTAGGTGAATTCTTCTTTTGGTTAATCTTCTTTAATCATGGCAAACCTTTGCCCTTTTGATAGCAAGGTGATCGAGAGTTCTCGTTGTCCTTTCCATGGTGATTATGGTTTTTGTAACTACCTGTACGACTGCTTTTGGCTTTACGGTTGATTTATAGTACACCAGGGTAAATTTCCTTTAGTGTATTTTACAATTTGACTTTCATTTTTATGCTTCCCTTCAATATCAATAAAAACAGCATTGGCTTGTTCTGATTCAAGCTTCTTGATTGTCCTATTCCGCTTTTTATTTATATTATACGCTTCGAAATTTCATATTTTTTTACCTTAAATACTATATTACCTTTCATTTTTTAATACTTTTGTTTTTGATTAAAAACCAATTTTTAACAATAACTGGATTATCTGGTGACAATAACTATATTATTTCTTTCGTATAACTATCAAGGTATTTATCAGTTTAATTTTTTGTATACTTTTTATGTATTTGTATTTTAACTGTTTAAAGTTTAAATGAAAGTCATTTTGATTTGAACTTTATTTTACTCTCATTATCTTTAATTAGTATTGTTTATCTCGGTACCATAATCTCTGGTCTCGATTTACTATTATGTTTATAAATAAATCAACAATTAGTTTTACATTGTAAAACAAAAATATTTACCCCACTTAGTATTTATAAAAAAAGAAGCTCTATTTTTGTTTGATCTGAAATTGTAAATCAAATTTAAACAAATACTGTGGTAAAAGATGGAATTCGTAAAAAGAGAGATACATGTCACAATTAATATTTTTTTCGTACACACGAGGTGGTATACTAGTATATTACGCATCATATTTTTGTATCATTTATCACGTCCTCAGATAACGGTATAAAGTAGACAATTTTTGTGATAAAGTGTTTACAATTATAAGCCTGTCTTAACTAAACGAATGAAAATAGTCAAGGAAAGTCCGATACAATGCTATTTTAGTGACGTTGATAGTCTTTTGATAAATAAATAGTAAACTCCAGTCTTATAACACTGACTAACAAAACTTTTTAAAATTTTAGGTTTAAAATCAAGACTTGCCTTGGCAAGAGCTGTTACAAACTTAGAATTATTGTTTGTTCGCGTTTTTCAATGAAACTTCATGCATCACTAAGATGCATGAAGTTGTTTTATAAGTATTCAAAGGTTGACTGTCAGATGATGATTTTGGCATTAAGCCCACCTATTGTGCTTTACAATTGTATTTGTACAATAAAGTTTAAATAAATAAATATTTTCCTGTTTCCATTTCATATAGTGCAGTCGTGAAGATATTAATTTAGTTATTTTTCGATAAAATTTGCCGTTGACATCATCATCATCATAAATTTAAGAGCTGGGCTCTTTTCGGTGAAACAAAATAATTGCTTTTGTAATTTTAAATTGTTAGCTAACAATCGTGTAGAGATGTGGGTCCAGTGGGACGTAAAGTTAACGTATTTTAAACGATTCCAAGCTCATTCGGTTATCCGCTTTAAAATAGCCATCCTACGGTGGATTATCAAATAGTCGTGTTCGTTTACCCCTTTACGGGGTATATGATAATCTTATCATCATTTAGAACATTATTTAAGTTCCTGTCGCTGGTCTGCTGGAAGAAATTTAGTACCAACCTTGTACCAAAATTTTCTAATGTTACGTTTCCAATGTATATGACACTGTACATAAAATCAATAAAGTATTATCTAATAACGTTCTAATTGGGTTCTAGTGAGAGTATAAAAACACGTGGTACATCTAGCTCGTGGAGACGATCCGAAAGCTAATACTTAGTACTTACTCGCTCTTTGTCTTCAGCGACTTCGAACAACAACTATCACCGTTCCTGATCCAGAACTCCTGCGATGAGGAGATCAACACCGCTGGCATGGAGCCCACCAGCCCTGGTGACGCCCAGGAGGTGGTCATCCAGGAGTCTGGAGATTCCAACAGTGGTAGCGTTGAGTTCGATATGCAGGACTTCGAAGAGAACATTGTCCCTGGCTTCATCAATAGTAATACATTCCAAAGCCCAGGTTAGTCTTAATTTTTTTTCTCATTAAATTTCATGAGGAGTGTCAGCTTACTTTGCCACTTGTCTATCAATAATTCAGCCATATGCATCCGAATAGGTCTATCTATGTAATTATGAAGGAAAATACGACGAAGAAAATATCGTAATGTTTTAGGATGCTGATTACATTTATAAGTACATAATTATGTTGTGTCGACGGCAACTTATCGGTTCGTTGCACTCTAACCATTTGGCGAATACTATACTAAATCATCCATTTGTATACCTCCAAAAAACGATAAAATCTTTGCAATTTACTTTCGCCTCTATCTAGAGCACGAAACAATCTGTCGGGGGTAGTGAGTCCGTCGGAACCTTACTTGCGTTACCACTCTCTTCTATCGATAATTATAGGTATTGCTTTAGGGCGCTTTTAGTGTCACGCGGATTTGCTCACGCACGCGGGATTGGCCCGCATGCGTAGCATCCGCAAAGAACAATTTCATATAGGTATCTATTGTAAAGCGTGATAAACGCACGCGGGACGCGGGGCGCTGTGCGGGGCGTCACCCCGGTGCGGGGTATCCGCATGCGTAAGCGCTGCCTACAACTTCAGTGCCCATTTTAGAGTCGAGCGGGGCGCACGCGCCGTATTGTACTACCGAAATGAAAATCGATACAGAACGAGTAATCATTGAAGTTCATCTGCGGCCCGTTTTGTGGGATAAACGCAATGAATTATACAAAAACAGGGACGCGAGGGAGGCTGCATGGAGAGATATTTTGAAGGAATTGGCACCTAACTACGAAAATTTGAGCGAAGAGGAAAGAAAAGTGGCGGGTATGTGTTTGGTTCATTATTTTATTTATACAACCATCATTACTTTATTAATATAAGCATAATTATTTAATTCACAAATAACATCAAAAACCTTCTAAAACCTTTTGAGTTTAGTTAATTAATTATATATCGGTGTTGCCAGGAGACTTTTCCTTCATTGATAAAGTAATCTGCAAATATATCTCTGATATTACTTGCCGACGTATTACTACTTTCAGTCTGCTGCCTGGGTAGTGGTCCCGTAAAACCATTTGTGACAAATGTATGGCTGACCATGTAGCCATCCCGTTTCCTTATGAAATTGTGAAGTACACATGCCGTCTTGACTATTAATTGTGCTAGATCTAACTTGACAGTCATGGATCTGTGAAATATTCTAAATTTATTTGACATAATTCCAAAAGTGCATTCTATGTACCTTCTAGCTCTGGACAGACGGTAATTAAATATTTTCTTTTTGTAAGGTAAATTATCACGAGCATAAGGCCGCATCACATGTGATGATAAACCAAATGCCTCATCTCCCACTATCACGAACGGCAACTTTGCTCTTACACTAGATGGATAAGCTACTTCGGGGCAAATAATAGGCAACTCTTGCGGGTCAGGGATACCCAACGTGTTACTTTCCAGTTTCGTATACAATTGACTCCTTCTAAAGATGGTTGAATCGGCGTTGCTTCCACTGGTACCGACATTAATATATGTAAAATTATAATCAGCATCACACATTGCGAGGAGCACTACAGAATAATATTTCTTATAATTAAAATATAGTGATCCACTGTGCGGCGGCCGAATCACTCTTATATGTTTTCCATCAATAGCACCCAAGCAATTAGGAAAATTTGTATATGTGAGAAATCCCTCTGCGATTTCTTTCCATTTGATCCCATTAAGCTGTGGAATACATTCAGACTTTAGTTCAATCCATATTATGTAACAAACTTGTCTTACTATTTCGCTAATTGTTGCAATTCCAATCAGATAGGAATAGTGTAGATCAGTGAATGTATTACCAGTTGCCAAATATCTGAAAACAAAAACAATATATTAATAATATGATAACATAATATATTAATAATGCTGACATCAGACATAAGACAGCATGCACCGCTCGAATTTTACTTCAGAAGAAAAATAAATACCCTTAAGGTGAAAGGGCACGGAAGTAGCTAGCGCTAGAAGTTTTTAATTCGTTTTAACTACAGTACTATAGCTACGTTAGATTTCTATGATTTGCCGAAAATGTTATCATAGGGGGGTATTTATGCAGTTATGATTTCATATGAAAAGTTCGAAGTATAGTTATGTATCTCATATCTGCTAAAAGTGGCCACTTTTAGCAGATTTGAGACACATAACTATGCTGTAAATATTTTATAAGAAATCTTCTTTGTATAAATTAACCCCTATGGTAAAATTTACGGCAAATGAAAGGAATCTAATAAATATATATAATATAATATAATAAAATATCGTTTATTTCAGGCAATATTTACATTACAAGATGGTAATGTAAACAGAGGCCCATAGATATATACCTTACAGACTAACATACATATTATTTTATATACAAAAACTATTTTAATTATTTCACACGTAATGTCGCCGACGTGTGCACGGTGTCAGCGGGCAGCCGCCCTCGGAACTTCCGAAACACGACACCCTGCGGCCAGAAGTCCTCCTTCATGAAGGTTGACAGATGCAAATAAAGAAAATTTTTGTTAAAACAATTAAAAACTTACAGCGCTAGTGACTTCCGGAAGTTTTCACCTTAATTTTGATGATGGCAAATTTTACTGTAACAAATAAACAAATTTCCCGATTCAATCCGGTGTTTTTCCAAAAATCCTTAAATGAAATTCTAATTATTTTTGTAAAAAATGAATTATTTCCATTCAGTAAAATTTGCCATCATCAATATTATGGGTACTTTTCCTTCAACTGCGGCCTTATTTTTCCACTCTGTATAGGTATATATATATTGCTTGATTTATCTAATGCTTCATGAGACAGTGTAAAGTTGACAACATGTGTGAATTAAGGAGGGCCTTTAATCGAATGCAGTTAAATTTCCAACTAATATCAGATTTGTACACACGGCCACAGATCAAGCTTCCCAAAACCAGTATAAACAGGACTCATGCGTTGTTTATTATCGTAGACGACTCGCCGCCCGGCGAGGCCCGAGCAAGTTCCGTTTATTGGTACTGGTTTTGGGTAACTTGATCTGAAACTGTGTGTACTTTTGCCACTTACTTATTATATTTTGTCATTTCAGACAAGAAAATACAACAACGCTGGCGAACAGCAAGGGACACTTACCAGAAAGACAAGATATCTGAAAAAAATCAGCCATCCGGCTCTGGGAGTAAGAAGAAGAAGAAATATTCTTACTATGACATTTTGACTTTCTTAGACAGTACAACGGAAACTGTTGGAGAAGAGTCACTCTGTGAAGAAATGTCTGAACAAAGTAATTTAGAAACACCTAATGAGTCCACGCAACCAGGTACTTCACGTCAAGAAAGTTCTCAACTAACATCACAACGTAATTTAGAAACACGTAATGAGTCCACGCAACCAGATACTTCACGTCAAGAAAGTTCTCACCCAACATCAAAACAAAAACAAGTAAAATCTAAAAAGCAAGCACCATCTGAATTTGAGGCACAGTTATTAGAATGCTTAAAGTCTAATCAACTGGAGCTAGAAAGTGAGGATTTGGCTTTCTTTCAGTCTCTGCAGCCTTCATTAAAAAGATTCACTAGATATCAAAAACTAATGTTCAGAACAAAAGTGATAAATATAGTTATGGAAATGGAAAGTCAAACACAACCTGCATACTACAGTCCCATACCTACAACAAGTTCTAGTGCTTTTACTGAGCTTGACAGTTTGTCACCGATAAATCAAGATTACCAAACCAATAGTATAATCCAGGATACTTCGAGTCTTAACGACAATGCTATTAGTTCTGCTGCAGTGAATGACAATGAAACTCTTATTTCGACTGAAAGCGGCTTGTTTAATATCACATCTTATGACGTAATTTATACCCCAGCAACAACATCATCTACAGGCGAAAGAAATGTCAACGCTCAGGATACAAATTTACAAAGAAATGAATGATGTAAAATTTGATTTTTTAATTTATGAATAAAACTCTTTTTATTAAAATGAGTACGATTAACTTTTTTTCTCCAGTTTCTCTCTAATTGTTTGTTTAGTCATATGAGTGCGGTTGTACACACGGCACAGATCAAGTTACTCAAATCCAGTATAAGCGGGACTCCGACGGGTTACCTAAGTATGATAATACGCAAGGCGCGAGTTCCATTTATGCTGGTTTTGGGTAACTTGATCTGTGGCCATGTGTACTTTATCAGATAAAAAAAAGGATTGTGTATGTAGGTTGAACGTACCAATCCCAAACCAATTAAGGACTTTTTTTGACTTTAAATTACTGTCATGTGCAAACCTATAACTTTTATCTATATTATAATAAGTAGCGTGTGATGAAAGGTAGGAATGATTCCACTTTAATGGTGACATTTTATGAGTGAAATAATCTTATTTTATGAAATTTCAACAATTAATAACCAATGACGCGTTACTTTACGATATTTCAAACAAAAAATCATTATTATACCGTTTATTTAGACTGGATAATTACTAGAACATGTGTTGTATGATGTCTCAATAGTTGACCACGATGGTCAACTACCGAAAAAATCATTGATTTGATTTTTGTTTAACATTTTTGCAGTTGACCAGAGTACATGACAAATTTTTTTTTTGCACATGTAAATTTACACATGACAGTAATTTGAAGTCAAAAAAGTCCTTTACTGGTTTGGGATTGGTACGTTTATCCTACCTGTTCAAATCCCTTTCCACTAAATCATAGCAGGAAATTAAATATTTAAAATTTTAAACTTACCTTAATGTAATAGCGAGCCTCTCAATCGGTTGTATTGTAATCCTTCGTAAACTGCTTTTTTGTAGCTTATTCTCAATTTTACACAACAGTTCATCAAAAGAACGAATGGACATTCGAAAGTAATTTTTAAATTTACGTTCATTATTTTGTAGTTTTCCAAAGTGTGTAACAAACGCCCCAGCAAGAAGCCTATTTTCAAGAAAGGGATCAACATGTACTCTTGTCTTCTTGTTTCGTCGTTTGTAAAGTATGTAAGCGACAGATATTCTTCTGACATTGATCATTTTTGAACACGTCTATACCGTTACGCAGCCCGTAGAAAACTGAAACTCATGCTGCGTATGATCCGCAGCGTGAAATTTTACGCATGCGGGCCAATCCCGCGTGCGTGAGCAAATCCGCGTGACACTAAAAGCGCCCTTAGGCTGATAGTTTTTTCATCTTAAATATTCATTTCTTGAGAACATTAAAATTTATTTGCGGCAAAAAAATATCTTGACGAGTTGACTTTTGAGTAAGTTAATTTAAGTAAATTGTTGTCGCTTTGAGTGTATGTAAGATCCATTTCATTGTACTTACATGCTTTTTCCGCACTACAGGTCATATCATACTGGTTGACTCAATATCTTACCTTATAGGGAGTCCGCCCTTGAACATTTTGTAACTTTTGTTTTATGTGTCTTCCTGTTCAATAAAAAAATTTACATATTCACAAACGAACATACCTATATTTTTTACCCGACTACGGCAAAGCCACCAGGAGGGTTATGATTTTGACCGGTTTGTATGTTTGTATGTATGTTCATCTGTTCCGGATTTTCTTCTAAACTACTTGTGATAATTAAACAAACGAGGTTTCGTTGGGAAGGTCTTAGTTATCCGCTGGTTCCTTTCTATCGTAACGTCATGTCAAATTTACAACAGCGCCATCTAGAGGGCATAAAGTGAGGACATGAAAAAAATATATTTGTTGATGCCTTGTGGGGCATCAAATAAAAGTGCCAAATCAGCATCTCAAAAACATATATATTGTTAACTTTAGTTTTATATTTATTGTATCTATTGTACTGTACTGTACACTCTTCGATGCCCATGTACTGTTTTTTTCCTTTGGTTTTCGGGCCGACTGGAAGAGATCCCTATCAGGGATAAGTCCGCATCTTGCTGTGTTCTATTTTGTTGTAACAATGTTCTTTCTGTACAATAAAGTTTTACATACATACATCAAATCAAATACTTCGTCTGTTCTTTAAATTTATTCTAAACTACTAGTGATAATCAAACCAATGGAGTATCGTTGGAAAGCTAAGTGAGACTAAGTGACGTCATGTTCAATTTGAAACATCGCCTTCTATAGGACAAAGGAGTTATGGCAGAAAAATATGTATTCCTGTCGTTTGGGTTATCTAATGAAATACCTTAATTAGCACATTTAAAAAATATATATACTTAGTTAGCTTTTGCTGGTGGTTTTACTTGCTTTCATTCGATAATTAGAAATATTTGTGTTCAAAACGAGCAGAACCAAATAATGTGTCATGGTTTTTGCCGGACATTTGGCTGTATAGTTTATTCAAATTTTAAGCAATTCTCCATACGAGCAGTGGACAAAAGAATGTGTCTTAATGACGGACCCTAAAACGAATTAAATAAAAATAAGTTCATAAAGTAAAACCAGACTACTGCAAAATCACGCTCTAAAATGTATGAAACAAGACAATAGTTTATTATTGATATCATATATTTTTGGGTCTAGGTAAAGGTTTTCAGATTTTATAAAAAGAAAGGGGGTGTGGATATGTCCACTTTATGTAATTTCTCGTTTATTCGTTAGTTTCTAACAATTCAAATAATTCTTATCATTCTCTGCTTCAACTTAACTAGATTAATTATGTTATGCTTTAACAATAGGCACCGAGGCTCGGCCTTCATGTGTATTAGGTATTTACATCATGTTATAATATTATTTTTATTGCACTTGTGTACACATTCTAGAAACTTAACGGAATTTTTCTTATTTGTTATCAAACTACTGGCTGGCAAGGCTGATCGATTGAATTGGAAAAATGGTTTCTAGTTGCGCAACCATTTTACGCCGGGAAATGTTAGTAAATTCTAACCTCATTTTATACTCCTGTTTTATCACTATATTACAAACCATTAATGTACTTTGTCACGAACAAAATTTTTACCTTTTAATTTCGAATTATCGTTGATAGATTGGGAGCAGTTATGTATGATTTATAATTAGTTTTATCACCTCCTTGACTTCAATAACTTGTTGCGATAAGAATGTTCATTTAGGTATGCAATAAATAATGATGTTTTGTTTGTCGCTAAGCGAAAATGTTCAAAATAGGTGGGGGTACCTAATATATTCTCTTACGTAAGTATTTGTTTCAATGCAATTTCGATAAGAGAAACTTAATTATGATAAGGTAGAGTGGGGGAGGCAATCTAAGAAACTACGTACTAATGGGGTACACCAAAAAGGATATAAAAGATGCAACACAACATTCCCTATTTTGTTTATGCTTCCCAGTTCCCATTTGCCTATTCAATAGTATAACAGTTTTTTGTTCAATGAGTTAAAGGTGTTTTTGCTGCAAGATAACTAACAGACAGAAATAATCTCGAATTGAATCACGAGTACCGAGTAATTTTTATATAGACTACTGAGCGAAGTGAGTGATTTAAAGGCACAAGACACAAAAAAGTTTGTTCTTGTCTAAAACATACAAAGTTCAAAGATGCTATAAAACAATTTTGTAAAGTTACTGCTATTTAGTAGATAACAAGAATCTGATTGTTTGGAGCTGTGATTGGTGATTGACCTGTGATATGATTACCTCCGAAATTATGTGAATGAAGAGAAGGTTTTAAAATTCGAATTGCTTCCAGTAGAAACCGATATTGCTGCGGCGAGCGAGAGTAAGTGATTCGAATTTCTAATGAATTAGACTCACATAAAAACTGATCTTGCTGCGTTATCACGCAGCCAAAACACTTTCCAACTTGGAGAGATAAAGAAAAAAATATCTTAAGCCAGAAAGTAGAAGCTTAATAATATACTCTCCGTGTCAGCAGTAAAATCGAGGTGTACCTTTGATGAAGAAAAGTAAAGAAAATATTTTATTGTCAACAGGAAAGGGCGGCCGCAAACGCCGTCTCTCCCAAACACCACAGGCGGCAGTCCAGCCTAAAGTGCAAAAGCCGTCAATAAAGGTGTCCGCCACGCCCAAACCACAACTCGTCGTCAAAGCGCAACCCCAGAAACCTGTCAAAGTTTCCAACATCCAAGTCATCAATCCACAAACGAAAGTTTACTCAAAACCTGTAGAAACTGTCGCACCACAGAGAAGAGTCATCAGGGTAGCTCCAATGGCTGGAAACCCAAGGTCGATCTTACTTCCAGTGACAATAAAAGACATGAAAGACTTAAAATCGATAAAGATTATCAACGCAGCGGATTTGAAGAACTCTGCCAATATAAAACTGGCTGCAGCCAATTTTCTGTCGCAAAATAAGGTGCAAGATTTCAAAGTCGAGTCTCGGAATGATTACGACTACGACCGGAGCAATTGTGGTGAGTTTCCAATTCATATGTCACTAGATTGCTTGAATTAGATTGTTGAAGCACAAAGTATGATTGTAGAATGGACGCTATATACAATTGGCTTCCCAAACGCCACATCCCACAAGGTGCACTTCGACGTTTTGCATGCATGCTCCCAAAATCTATCTTTAAAAAAAATTTTATGTGTTTTTCCTTGTAACTAACAACTTAATTAAATTAGACATATTATGGAATGCCTCGTAAGAAACAGATTTCAAGTTGGTTCCGGGGCCAAAATAAAATACGATCCCAATTTGGTTAACCGCAAAAGTTTTAAAGGATTTTATGGGCTGTTATGTTATCTTAAACTGTAGTTAGCGATAATGTGGGTAGGAAAGCAACTTAGGGAAGTAACTGTTGGTGAAAAACATGTAAAACAGAGCCCCTAGTTCGACCCATCGTTTGCTGCAAACTAGATAACAATAAAAATTCAAATATGGTTCCTCCGCAGATGAAAGGTCTAAAACGCATTTATTTCTTCTTGAACTCCATGAGTGAATGCATCTCTTGTGTGAAAGTAATGACATGTTTTACGTCTGTAAAGACAAACTTGTGATATTGCGTGGTTGGAATCAATTGGTAGAATTTAAGAGCGACGCCGTTTTATGTTTGGTCAATGATCTCTTAATTATCTTTATTGTTCAGATTTTCCTGTTTTGACAATTCAATCTATCGAATTAAGAAATATTCCGCCTATTTATTGAATCATTGGCCAGAAAATATCCTTGGTTTTGGTGGTGGTAGAATATACCATATTAAATAATGAGAGGTGGGGCAAAAAATCTTTAGGTAGTTTAAAGTAGAGCAAAGGGTTTGTCATTGCTTCATGCACATGCCTCGTGTGGTCATGACCATTAATATGTACAAAATGTATAAAGCATTTAAGTGGTAAGATCTAAAATGGATTACTATTGTACACATATTAATGCTCGTGACTGTACAGGTCCTACGTGTTATAACATCATTAAATAATGCTTATTGGTGGCGGAGTAAATGTCCTCAAAAAATTAGCTGGCAAGTTCTACACGCTAAGGTGTATTTTATAAAATAAAGTCAATAATAGATTTTCTATTTATTGTTATTATATATATTGGTCTCCTTTTTCTTGTCGAAAAGATCGCAATTTCACTCTAACGGATGTCTGTAGTTACAATCTTGATTTAGAATTTTTATTGCGATTTAAACTTTCAATAAGTGACCGTTATTTCAATTGACTATCATCTACTTGCACAAATAAAAGAGTTATTGTATGAAATTTTAATGAAATGTCTCAAAGTAAAAAAACGAGTATTTGAGACCACCAGGTTCTAAAATTAGTTTTACTCAAAAGCGGCAGAGCCGGTTTCCACAGGCGACTGAAGAGTTCATAGATATTATATCGGGCTAGAAGATCCACTTTATAAATTACAAACTGCAAAACACAATAGGCGGAATTAATGCTAAAATCATTATGTCACAGTTACAGTCCTTTGAGTAATGAAGAGAGCTTGAACGTGGAGCTACTTAACTTTGTCCTAGGGCTAAGGCATTTTGGGATAAAAGTAATGTTTGTGTACACGTGTACACGCGTCACACTGCACCCGATTCTCAACCGTATGTATTACAAGTATGATTGATTGACCTTCGATGACTCGACTAGATTTAGGACCTATTGGGTTTTGAACACAAGTCTTCTACTAGCATATCCTGAGCTCTGAAGAATAAGTTGAGTATGTAATTAAGAAACAAGTCCCTATGAAAAAAAATGTGCACAGAACGTTTCCAAGTGTGCGTCTACAGTCTACACCCAACTGTGACCTCTACACATGCGTATGTGCCGTAGACGTAAAGCAAGTATGAAATAACGAAATATGCCGGGCGTGTGTGTTTCAGACATGCACACTAGCACAAGCCTACATAACTAGAAAAACATATTTTTTCGATTAACATTAGCGCCATCTAGTTCGATACAATATCTATGATAGAAATTCTACGATAAATATCTTAGATGACCACGTGCTTTAGAACGTGTAGAGCCGCATGCGTGAACTGGCATTCAGTTAAATAATACCAAAGTGACCTTAGATTAGGAATGGTATTTCTTATCAGTACTTAGTAGTTTTCATTTCACATTTTTTGATTAGGAAACTGATGTTTTTAGAGTTTCAATTAGATTAATCATTCACATACTAACGTGATTAATTTGTAAAGCAATTTTCTATTCTCTTTAATAACAGTATCAACTAGATTTTTTAAAACCCGGGTTTTGGTGAATACTGAGTCATATTATTATCTATTGCATCATTGACAATTTCATTACCATATAATTCAATTACGTTACATTCATATTTTATAAACTTTTTGGTTAAATTGTTTTATCAATAAAAAAATGGCACGTACGTTATGTAACCTAATGAATTTAATCTATGATCTAATTTGAACTTGTATACGTTTAAAATACAACTTTTTATGGCTTTTGAAGGATGTTCGTAATATAACCTGTTTCAAATCTCAATTTTATGATATTATTATACTTATGAGATTTTTCACCGCGTGAGGTTCGTCGTTGTTATGGGTAGTTTGTAGTATCTGTATTTTCCTTTATTAATTTAATTTTTTTCTAAAACTTAAATGTTATAAAGTATCGATTGAGTATTTAATTCCGGGCCAACTAATTAGAATGGCACAGCGACTATTTCGTGAGTCTCCTGTAAATAAGGATTTCCACTGCGATTTATTCTGCGCCTCCTTTTTTTAACCTTTTTTATTTATTTTTTTGACCCTATTCTATTATTTTTTTTGAACTGCAAATTCACTGGGTTTTAAACCTAGAACATTTTGTAAGTATATATTGGGCTTGTAGATTGTAATAGTCTGTAATAAATTGCTACAAAATATGTTCCCAACAGTCTAATTCTTTCCACTCTTCCAGATGACTCAGGAAGCGATCGCAGTGAAGATGACGAAACGGACCAGAGGGAAGTTAACGATGGTCGGAACGGCTATCCCCGTCTCGTTCTAACATCGGAAGAAAGGCGGCTGCTAGCAAAGGAAGGCATTACACTGCCGACCAGCTACCCGCTAACAAAGCATGAGGAGAGGGAATTGAAAAGGATCAGGCGTAAGATCAGGAATAAGATTTCGGCGCAGGATTCTAGGAAGAGGAAGAAGGAGTATGTTGACGGGCTGGAGGATAGGTGAGACTTGTTTTGATTTTGTTTTGGCGGGTGAAACAGTATATGAAAATGTTCATTGGGTAGAAGTGACATATAATAAACATTGAACCTGGAAATTTCATCATACTTCCACGTAAACAGATCCACGTATCCGCGGCCATTTCGCGTGACCCACGTGGCTTGTGGTCGAAATGTTTCTGATGTAAACATTGCATGTTTTGCACCGATGAATCTAATGAGTCATCGGTTTCCCGCTACGCTTGCCTGGGCGGTTTGCGTCATCGATTAGAAGGCACTTATATTGGGATTTAACCTGTATCTTTATTAAATACAGGCTGGAAGTCTCCGGTTTCACTCATCCCCCGCTTTTTTTTAATAGGACAGCCGTTTCATAGTCGAATAAGCAAACTAGATTTTTTGATGAAATATTAAGACAAATCAGAATTCATGAAAAATTTTACTTACGCAAAACGGTGTCGAATTAAAGTCTTTCATAAACATTCGACGCACTGGTTTTGCAAAAATAGGGCTTCAGGTAATTTTTATAACTTTAGTCGTATCCGTACGTACCACAACTCCTGATTTTTTTTATTTTTTATTTAAATTAATATACCAAAGCTTTTCAATATGTGAGTATTGAATATGGTATAAATGATCACAGTTTATGCAACAAAAACAAGAATATCCCACCGGTAAAGATTTTCCATGAATTCCACAATTACAAATAAGGAAAATCAAAAGCCACTGCCGAGGCACTGAGCTCAAATACGGACATCGACATCGGCAAAAACACGAATTGCCGCGAGTCTGAGATCACCTAGTTTATCTAACAACATTTTATACTCTCATTGGCGACGTGACTTAAAACGGATTAAGGCTATTCGAGAGTTAGCGTTTCTAATCAGAAACGCTAAAGACCTTTCCATTTGAAAATCTTTTGTTTTCCACACTAGGCATAAAAATTAAGGAACATTCGTTAAGCTTCCATCACTAAAATTTAGTCCTTCTCTTTCTGTCTTATCTGTAATAGACCTGAAAGAACGAGACGAAACGTATTTTAGTTAACTTTGACTTATGGAACGTTCATTAATTTTTATGAATAAGGACGGTAGAGTATATAGAACGTGCCTCAAATATTTCCATACTTTTTCTATTTTCATTTATATAAATTTTAGTTTATGGTCTCATTTAGGTCAAAGTTTCCTTAAAAATAATCAGGTGATTTATTTTCAGAGTAAAACAGTGCACAGCGGAGAACCAGACGCTGATAAGGCGGATAAAGATACTGCAGTCGCAGAACCAGTCGCTCACCGCGCAACTCAAGCGGATACAGGTGAAAAACCTTTACTATTTATTTTCCACATTGTTTTTTTCAATTTTTATACCGAATTTCAATGAGTAAGTATTTAAACGGCTGGTTTTGGTTATTGGTTTTAGAGCCGATTACAACAACATCGTTTCTATCCAATCGTAGCATAAAAAATACAGGAAGATTTGTGGATTAACAGTATATTCTCGTGTTAACTGTATTGGTAAATATAAACTTCATTATACGAGAGTAAATTGCGTCATTATTCTTGGAATAAAAGACTTTGGTGAATTTTCCATTTACAATTTTTACATACTTAGTCAGTACATATTATTTATAAGTAGTCAATTATTTAATGTTTATTGTACCTATGTCTTTTTTGAATTGGAATCACAAAAAAGAACAGACTAATTCAATATAACAAGCATAAACTATAGTACCTAGTTTACTTTTATACAAAATACGGCTTAGCTACGCGCACTGACAAGGATATTCACTGACTATGAATATTGCATGTTTCTTACTATTCTAAGGCCCTGTCAACCTAGTTGCCTATAGTCTGTCGTGACCGCTGTTATCACTATGCAGTGAAATAGACATGGATATAAATGACGTCACGTAAATTTTTTATTAGTCACACTTTAAACCAGACTGAATGCAATTCAACACACAAATACGTGTTTTTTGCAATTTCTTGTAAACAATTGGTACCTGCCAAGCCTGTGATGTCATATAATGCTCACATATTATGCCACTTTTTCTTCAGAAATCGGTCTTTTGGTCGAAAAAAAAGACAAACACATTTTTGTATTTGTAATATTAGTCCGATTCTCATTTTGCAGATTAATTAGTTATTGACGTCAATATTCCGTGTCTTGCTTTACGTAATTCTTGCAGTGATAATGAAGTGACTATTAGCCAGATTAAGTTTGCAGTCATGCAAACGACCTCGTTAAATAGATGTTTGTAAATCGTATTTTTAAAGAAGTCATGGTTTTCCACCAAACCCTACTGAAAACATTTTGTTTGAGTATCCCCCTACAAAGCAATGAATTTACAACTCTTTATCTAATCTTAAAACGTCTGCATGGAGATACTATTTATCTGCTTCTAATTTTGTAAACTTTATTTAAAAATTTAATTGTACAGCTCAAAAGGCGAATTTGATGCCATAATTCGTAAATTATTTTTAATTTGAAAATTGGACCACTGGGAGCTTTACTATCTCTTATTTCCATCCTAATGCGCGTGAGCAAGCGAATTACGGTGTATAAGGAGATCTCGTTTACTTATCCGTATTTGGGTGGAATTAGGAGGTGGTAGTAACCACCCTGGTATTTAAGCATTTAACCCGTTACCACAAAATTATTAATAGTACTAACGTATAGAACGAACGGACTTACATCCACCCCCCACCCTACCCAAAACAGATATCACACCTCACTGGGCAGATTTAGGGTAAAAATCGAGAGCAAAACTATGTAAGGAAGTTGCGCGGCTGTTACGACGACTGACGCAGATACGGTAAATAACCAACCTTACGAATAACACATTGACGCGTGTGCCTACGCGACCGAACCGAAGTAGTAATAATAGGTATCGGGCTCGCCGCTGTTGTATGGAATGTCCGAAATGTGCCGTTACTCACAAATAAAATAATTCTATTCGCAGAGCGTACTAACAGGCGTGACGTCAGGCTCAAGCGGCAAATCAGCGCAGCCGGCGACGTGCCTCCTCGTTCTCCTGCTATCCGTGGCTCTCGTCGCTCTGCCGTCCATGCGGGACGAGATGCGAGCGCCGCGCACACACGGCCAGCCTGCAGACTCCAGGGCCATCACGCGAGCGCTGCTGTCCGCCACCAACAGTAAGTTACACCACAGTATACGACAGATTACAGAATCCTCCTTGCTTCGGAAGGCACGTTAAGCCGTTGGTCCCGGTTGTTATCGATAGATAGCAGTCGGAGGCCGTCAGATGTCTTGAGGGAACCTTAAAAAATTCTGACAGTGTGGACCAATAACACTTCGGATCATCTTTAGGCAGCCCGAAAAATTCTGACAGTGTTGGTCTGGTTTCCCTGTAAACGGGTTACGGAGGTCAGACTGCAGTCGTTCCATTGTAATAATAGGTGCCGCCAAATTTAGGACCATGACTTACAGCGTACCCTAAGCTCCATAGCGTAGCTGACGACTTAACTAGAATGCACGCTAAGATGAAGAGACGACAGATTACAGAATATATTTTTCTTCGTCCATGCGTGCTCTTAGTTGCATTCTCAGCTACGGAGTCTAGGGTACGCTGTAAGCCACGATTCTTGATTTACAATGGAGCGATTGCCGTCCGAACCATAACCTTTTTTACAGGGAAGCCAGACCAGCAGGAACATGACCGTGTATTTATGGCCAACACTGTTAAACAGTAACAAGCAATGAGAGTTGTTGCTTCTCCACTAAGCGTCAGTTCAGACCAGCGCAGCGGAGAGGATTTTTTAAAGCAATCAAAAATCAACTTTAAAACTATTACTAAAGATACACTAAAGTGCGCGCGAAATCCTCGAAAACGCGCAAGTATTTTTTGTCTTGTTCAAAGTGCACTTTATTGTAATAGTTTTAAAGTTGATTTTCGAGTGCCTTCAAAAAATCCTCTCTGCGCTCCTCTTGGTCTGAACTGACCCTAAGGCGTTTGAAGCGCATAACTTTTTTTTACAATACATATTCTAGTTCTTATTACATATTATGAACCCTGTGGTTTGTACGTGAGTTATGAATGCGTTTACACCTACATCTTTACTTCTTTGTTTTTTTTTTCTTATAAATAGGTTATTTAATTTCAAGACGTTGTGAGATTATGTCGAATTAATATAAATTAACACTCTAAAATAACAGTACCGTTTGATTCGAAATAATTAAAAGCTTCACTTACCAAACTTTCTCCTTTCATCTTTCGGATTCTTTTGACAACAATTGCGTAACAAATTGTAGCTGAATTTTTACCGGTTTCCAGTTCAGTACATAAATGTCATGCATTTACGTCATAAATTATGTAATTAATTCAGAATTTTCATGCCAATATTAACAATGCAGAAGAACCAGGAGAATATTTAAAACTTAATTGTTTTTTTTTAACAGAAATGGCGCTGGACGAGACAGTAATAGATGATGGCGAATTCAATATGGAGGAGCTGATCACATTCAACCGCCCGCACTCCGATCACGATTACCAGGTCGTAAAGAACCTAGAGACACCAAAGGTCCTACCAGGCGGATACGTAGACCTCCCTATAGACGAAGACTGGCCGCCCAACTTGAAGAAACGCATGAAAAAACTGGAATTCGATTACGATGACGGAAAAGATTATTTGCCGCCAATCGTCAAAGAAGAAAACTACGAGAACTTCTACAAAATAGATAAAACGCATGATGAGGATAACGACTACAATATGGACGATAAAGGATTTCTGACTAACACTCTTCTTTCAACTGGTAGGAAACTAGGAGAACTGCTCGATATAATGCCACCGGTTCCCGTCAAAAACGAAGACATTTTGATCGAAGAGATTTCAGATTACGACACCAGCAACATCACCGAAATAAAGAGCTTCGTCGTCAATGGCACCCTCAATGAATTCTAAATCTTTCATAATAAATTCTATATTTTTTAATTCACTATATTTTTCTTGTTAGATTTCATTTTTCAGATGACTATTTTATTATTGTTTACAAATGACTATTTTAAAGTTAGTTGAAATTATTCCTTTTTATTATTTAAGTGTTGAAGATGTTTCCATGGTCGAAATGTTAGATGTTTTCGGATTATTGGCCTTTCGTATATAAAAGCGAATTTTATTAAGCATGTACTTTATTTAGTGAGATCGAGATGTATGATTTTATGTTAGGTTAAGTATTATTTCAAGGACGTATGTTACGTCTATATGCATGTCGAGTATTTATTTGAGACTTCAAAATTAATATATAATTAATCAAATACATTTATTTTACAAATGCTTTGTTATACAATTTAGGGTAAGTTTAATTTTTTAAGCATTTTCACGTTACAACTTGGTGCAATTATGTGTGAAACTTGGTTTTGTTCAGTGTTAGATGTTTTAAGGTTCGTATTGTAAGCGTTAGTTCTTGTTCCTTTACCTACTTAGATTGTCTCGGGAACGTTGAACTCTGAATCGGATGTTAGTTCGAATAAAATGTGTAAGTAAATATTTGTTTTTTAATAATGAAACATCACCTCACTAATGTTATTTACTATTTTACAAAGGGTCGGTTCAGACCTAACGGAAAAATCCTTAGAGAATGCTTTTCTAACTACCTAATGGGTATTTATTATACGCACTCTTGAGGGTACTATGGAGCGCCGCTTACATTCCTACATCTACTTTTTGCATACCCGTAGCGCGTTAGCAGTCAGCAAACTAGCACTACTAAAAGCACCGTTAATGTGAACACTTTGCCAAAAAGTCTATAAGATGCAAGTTTTTTTGCTGGTGTTTTATCCTAAACGGAGAATAAGTTTTTTTTAAAGCTTCCCTTGTCATATCTAAACTGCAATATACTAAAGGGAAGTCTGTTGTCTCTCCTTTGAATTTAAACTTACCATAAGACAATCTTATTGAAATAAATACAATTTTCAGAAATTCTAAATCAATCTTAATATAGAATATACTGTTCTGGAGCCCTATTTTTAAAAGTGTGACCCACGCAAAATCGGCGAGTCGAATAATTTTGATCGATATCGAATGATTTTTCTTCGACATATACACCGTGAAATTTTTGTCGTTTTGGGCCCATCGTCCAGTTACTCCATGCATGCAACCGAACAAATTTCCGCAAGGAACATAGCTCGAAGCATAAAAAACAAATTTGGACTTCCCGTAGTAAGTTAGGTCACGTGATGAGACATTTTGTATGGAAGGTCCAAAAATTTACTCCATATTTCGACCCATGTATCTTGGGGAAAGTTGTTCAGTCAGTTGCATGAATGGAGTCACTGGGCGATGGGTCCCAAACGACTAAAATTTCACGGTATATATGTAACATTTCAAAAATGTGATAATGTACAGTTTTCACTATGTCTGGGTACAATCAACGGATTGGAGTCGGTCGTGATCGTGACCGGTCGAGACGATACGACATTCTCTTTCGTTTAACTTTTTGTGAAGGTGTCAATCACAGGATGAGTAATGAATTATGTATCGTCGCAGCAATTTTTACCGTCATCAGTATAATTTAAGAGAGACTATTTTGCTTACGATCAACCGCGTACTATTTTATGCTTCAATATTTTTTGTCTTTAGTGTATTTTAGATTTTATCAACATTTAAATACCTATTATGATTTTAAATAAATTTTATTTGAATAGAAATAATTGTCTACACCGTACAGTCAAAAAGAATAAACTGTTATCTTATAATAAGCTTTATTTAATTATGAGTTAACAAATATTTTCCATTTCTGAAAGGTTGTGACCTTAACTGAATATAAGTCAAATTGCGTATGCAAAAATTTACCATAAATCTTACAGAAAAAATAAACACTGAGAGTTTTTTCTATGAATAGTAATATTTATTTTTATACTTACAATAAGAATTCATTCCTGTTTGAAAAGCATCATGTATTTTACATAATACATATAACTATACTTCAAAAATCTTCCTCGTGCGTCCTCAAGCCCACCGACTGAACATGACTTACTTAGTAAGCGAATTTTTTTAAATTAATTTAAATTAACTAGTAGAGAACACGTCGAGAGCCGAGCGCAGGCGGCCTCGCATACATCCTACTTCCAAGCTTTGCAATAAATATAGTAACGATCATTCTAGGCGAAGTATGAAACAAAAATAGTGCTTTACAATATTAATCGTGATTATACGTCTAAAAGGCAACGTTTGTGCACGATTTGAATCGAAAATTTTATAAATGTACATTTAAATGGTGGTATTGTATCAATATAATACTAATTGCTGGCTCCTTTTAAATATAAATAAAGATTATTTACAAATCAAATGTATCAGAATTAATTCTGGTTAGTTGTTCTAAATTTCTAACAGCGCCACCTAACGGGAGATTTCTATATTATATTACAAACATCTGTCAAATCACTTAGTTTAAAGACCATTACCAGATGTATCTTTACACCCTGTAGTCAGAGAAGCTATCCTAGATTTTATTTACACCTACAAAAGAAACATTCAATTCGTCAACTTCAAGACGTGTACAAACTTTACCTTTTTAGACGAGAAAATATTTTTAATTATGAGCATAAACTCAAATCCGCGATGCCTAGTCGCCTTTAGCAGCCAACAAGACCATAACTTCACAAATTCATGTTTATTAGATCAATGGCTAACGCTAGATACCGCCACTAAAACTGAACACTTTCAATTGGTTATACTGTCCATACAATCTGACAATTTACTCCCATTTTGCAGTCTTTGAATATAAATAAGCATCAATCTTGATAGGAGTTTTACAATGTCTGTGTTTGATGGTATGGTAAATATCTAATACCCATAATTATTAATTATTAGTATCATGCTAGCGCGTGGAGTCACGATTTTGAGTTTAGGTCAATAATCATACTCGTCCGTTTGTGGCCACACAACTCACAGATCACGCAATTTGACTTCGAACTTTCAATATCCAATCTAATTTGATTATTCTATCTAGCAAATAGAAAGTAACAATTAGGTACAACTATGGTATTAATCGTGTATTAAGACTTACAATGTTTATTTTTATTACATTCGATTATACTGCAATGATTGTACAATAACTATTAACGATCCATTTTAACGAGGAGAACGCGTAAATTTGTCCACAATAATTTATCAAAAAAATATTCAGGAGTCCTTTACATATCGACAATAACTCGCATTAACTAAGTATTTTTTCTCTAAAAATATGAAAACGACACAACAATATGTTTTATGTTATAAAACACTTCATACTAATATGTTTTATGTTATAAAACACTTCATACTTAGCCAAAATGCGTAACTTCTAATGTTGGGATACAATTTTGTGATGACTACATGATCTGTGACTAATTCAAAATACCTTATAAAAATGCCAATGCGATCAGCACAATGCTTTAAATGGCCTCAGTATTCTGATTAACCCTTTGAGCGCCACGGGCAACTAGACATCTCATTAATTAAATTATGCCAATATACGAAGTTACTTAAAGACAAAGTAGATGGCGCCACCCAGAGAGGTCCATAAAGTAGTAAGAATCAACAATTCAGGCAATATTGGTAGATTTCTAAGTTGCCTGTGCGCAAAAAACTATTTAGCATCGAAATTGGTTTTCCCGAAACATTCGTACATTCCCAACAAGTTAGTTACATCCACTTCTAAAATAACCGAAATAGCATTACGCTGATTAGAATGACATCTACAAAAAAAAATCTTACTTCTACGCAAATCATGCTTGTCGAATCCTTGCCGCCAGGCCAAGCAAAAATATACAAATGTGTTTTTTTTTCTAAGCTGTACAATTTATACACCATCAACGTAGCAACCCTTTTAGCGCGGGCACGGTACACTAGCCGCAAACCTCAGGCCCGTTCAGATGTATTCTTTACTCAGTCTATCGCATCTGACTCATATCTCTATTCGCTGCCCAGCAATGGGCCGCGGGCATCGAGACCACTATAACAAATGACTAAACAATTTGCGTACGAACTGACGTAACAGCCCGGCCACGAAGAAATTCGCCGCGATGCCTCCGGCGACTAAAAGAAATACATACAAATCAGTGTACTAATCGTTGCAAGTACCTCATTTCGCCTCGCCAGTCACCAATTCCCGTCACTTTTTAGTGCATTTGTTATGTATTTCTTTTGGTCGGCAGTGGCATCGCGGCGAATTGTTTCGTGGCCAGGCTGTAATACTTTGGAGTTACTGATCTTTACCAGACTAGGTCGCTAGCCATTCAAACCATTAGGTACCGCTGTAAAATCAACCGTAAAGAAAGCAATTACATTAAATTGACATGATCCCAGAGCCATTATTTGTACACAAGGTGAAATGTTTCATTCAGTCTTGTAGGATATAGAAGTCAGTTCGTTCGGGACTCAACGGGGAACATCGTTCGGAACAAATTTAACATTTTCTTAATGAATTTTTACATAAATTATTGCACGCTACATAAATATTTAATAATGCGTTTAACGATCCATTCGCTTCCATACTGATGCTCGCCTTAAAACATGTACATACTTTGAAATAATGCAATTACAACTACAATTTTTATTGCGTGAATTGCCAGTTTGTTATCTCATATTTTTATTAAAACTATGATAATATATGCATAAATAAAGATAGGAAATGTGGCGTCACTGTAGGAACGAGGCCAATTAAACACATAATTATCATTCACAAATTGAACTTAGTACAGAATGACTATATAAAGTTAAAACCTAGAATATGCTTACAATCGGCATATGCAATATCCGACAAAAGGCTTGGTCCACGCATATATAAGCAGATTACCTAAAAACTGACGATCTTGTATTATTATAATTCATATACATTGAGTTACGGTCACAGCACACAAAAGTAAAATATTAATGCTGACATGATTATGAAATTCCATATTATCACAACCAACAGACAACGGGACGCACCCATGAAATTAACAAATAAATAAAACACAAAAATTAGATAATATTAATAATATTTTAAAATCTTTGAACAGACTTTTCATTCAAAAAGGCAATCAAGTTAATTAGGAAGTGGCAAACGGGCAGATAAATATTTATTTCTTAGATCAGATACTATACATAGTGGCTATCTCTCATGCCTTTTTGACTTGCATCATATTCCTGCCAATTTAACTTTGACTGCAATATTATTATTATGGGCCAGAGATAAACACTATTAGTATATTTGGTGAGTAACACTGGTGTGAAATGCATCAATAAAAGTCTAATACCGCCATCCTAATTATGGTAGCCATAAATGACTTCACACGGATACCGACGAGTTCAAAAATATAATTTATTATACAAAACACCCGCTATGGATACATAGCTGATTTTTTTTTATTTATTTTTTTACTCGACACACCTTTATCGGATATTCCACATGCCGTCAAAGTGTCTTGCATCACACAACTTATAACAAAGTCACAAAGTTTCGTGTTATGGTAAATCATTCCTTATAACAAAAATATACCACTCATTCACAGATAACTGAATTAAGGACGTACAAAAATAACACTTTATCAATAAATGGGACCAAGCGTTACACGGCTACTAAATATTTTTAAACTACGGTTGTATGAATTTAAATTCTGTGTCTCAAATCTGTAAATCTTTGCTAGTTGATGTCATTTTAGTGACAAATTGTTTATACATTAAGCAGATTTATAGATTTGAGTTAGAATCTAGTATGGATTAAAGTCCACACACACTGTCATAGAGCAGTAAGAACATCTGTTGTTCTATAATAACGATGACATGGTTGTTTACTCTTTTAATTCCTTATATGGCGCTAGAAACTTAATTGTATTAAATATATTGTTGTAGTTGTCTCAAATGTCACTAGAAACATCACGCTCTTTGCCAGTGTGTGTCAAATATAAACACAAATCGTTCGATTTGTTCGAGAACTGGAATGGAATCCGTCTCAAGACGCTTTACGAGTGAGGTAAAGGAAGTTTCGTCCCATCGGACATGATGCAGAGACGATGATCAATGAAATAATTCGCTACGGACGGGAACACAAACGAAAATATCGCCACCCCCCAACCTCTTAATTAATGCCATTATGTATGAAATTTTCAACGACCAGATTTTTTATAGTCGTAACAAAAATTACTTCCGAAATGTTGGTAGCAAAATAATTGACATCTGAAAATTCGATTAGGGAAGCAGATTAGTTGTTTGCCTACGAAAAGTGTCATTAGTTTGAAATGAAATTAGAATATCTGTTGTTAATTACTATTTATTTAATAAGGACAATAGTAGTTACAACAGATTATTCTAAATTAGACTGAGAAACACACATTTACTTGTTTTTTTTTTTGAATAGCTGCACCTTATATAATAATAGGCATCGAAGAAATAAATATGAAAAGTGTGTCAGCCTGACTTAAATGTTAAAACGTTTCATTTGATAACTATAATCGAGATCTCAGTACCAAACGCGAGTTCGCAATAAGTCGAATATTGACCAATTCGTCGATATATCGTAATATCTATTTTATTCCTAGACACAGGCGAGGCTTAACTAGTCGTAAAGTGCATTACGTATGTGTGTTATAAAACTCCAGCTAAATATATGACTGCGGATTTTATTCAATCAGTCTGTATATCTTTGAACTTCATCGCTTGATTATACATATAAAAGTTGACAAGAAATGAATATAAAAAAGACAATCAGCCAATTTTTTTTTATTGTTGGTAGTTTTTGATAAATGATTTTATGGACAGTTGGTTAAACAACTTAGATTTAAAAAAAAAATTAAAGATCTTTAAACCCAACCTAAACGTTTTTCGTGAATCAAGTCGAAAGTTGAATAAAATCCACATTACAAAAAGCGGTCTAGATCGAGTTAAAGAAAAATGGGCAATGCGTCATTACCTTAGCTAAGATTGCTTGAAAATAATACATAGCCCTCTGCCACTGACGTCAAGACAGTTTTATCACAACATGAACTTTATTGCGAGTAAATTAGGTCTCAAATAAATAGTGAAAATAAAAATAGTTTAGTAATATTTTTTTCACAAAAAGTTTTGACCTTTCATAAGAAAATCTGAAACCAGATTTGTTAATAAATCGAAAATAATTTTTATTTAATTTTTACACCGAATTGAACAGTTTCAGATACTCTTAGACCTTGAATAATATTTTAAACCTCATAAGTTACGTTTATTTATCACTGCCACAAAAAGAGATTTTTACCTGCCGCTAAGTTGTCAGCACTGCATAATTGATACAATGTTGCCAATAAGATAAGAATTTGACATCTTAGTTTTAATTGTCAAATGAGTTTTCAGGGATGCCTCTTCACTCAAATATCTGCACTATGGCTTTGAGTCCAATGGGCAAATTTGTGGGCTTAACAATTTAACAGTTCCATTTAATTGGCAAATTAGACTAACTTCATGCCGTTTCTGACTTTTGGATTAGAGTCGCCGTCACGAGAAGGTATAAATTTAATGGTTACCTAGCGACAATATTATTAATATACCAAATACAATTGGCTTAAATTACTATACGGGTACGACCAATTCCTATAAGTTGGGTTATATTTTGCGATATGTCAATGACCACAGGAACGAGTCCGGCTCTGTCAAAGTAAACATTTGGTCCGCCATTTAATTTTGGTGACAGGTTATCTTTTTACTTTTGAAACAAATAAATGACAGAAAAATAATACAATTAATCAATTATGAAATACACGCGGGTTGTTGAGGCGGCCAACAGAATCATCTAAAACCACTCATAAATTTATATTCTCACGTTATTATATTATACACGTTTCTACCCTTCTGGTAAGCATATCTTCTCCTGTCACTCGCTGGTTCCTAAGTGGGATAAGCCCGCCATTGTACTTATTGTTTTTCTATGCTTGTGTATGTATATTATTTGTTTTTTTTTGTACAATAAAGATATGACAAACAAACAAATTCTCTCTAAACATTATAATATGTCAAAAAAAATATTTTTTTTCTTTTATTCAAATGTTGCGAACCCCTGAGCATTTGTTAACATAATTTATATCCTCTCGTGACGGGAACTATACAAATTTGTTATTACGTATAATAATAATAATAGTAAGTAAATAATTTTGTATATTGGCATAATTGCGTCTTTTTCCCCAATGATCAAAATATGTGTTACTTTACCTATTGACATGATCTAACTATGTTCAAAACTCAATGTTCCTATAGTTTTGAAGACCATTCGATGTTCATATTAATTGCGCAATGATTCGTAAATAAATAACAGAAGTTTACAGTTTTTCATGACTTTTTTTGACACTTCTGACTGTATCATGTCGTGAAAGAGTCAGAAACATTAATGTTAGTGTTAAGTATACTCTAAGGTCATATTTCTATGAGATAGATAAGCGGCGATGAAGTAAAATATAGTCAAACATAATTATTTCTTTGGCCATGTGGTTTCTGATTTTACTAGTATATGTAAACACGGATGTTGAACAAGCGACTAAGAAAAGGTTATAAACATTACTATTAGTAAAAATATATTTATCCACGATACCAATAACCTCCTCCACAAACGGAAAAATTACAATCACGAAAACCAGTTAATTTCTCCATGTAATACGAAAGTTATAGTTTTTGAGAATTAGGTTACAATACACCGCTTGTATACCTCGCAGATATCAGTTGGAGCAATAACTCAACCGACTTGTCTTAACATAAAAATAACAAAACACTTGCTGAACATTACTGCTAAATATTCTGCCCTTATCTTATCTTTTAACATACATATGCAGAAAACAAAATAAACAAGGATTCATGAGCGTGTTTGAAGGCAGCAATATCTGTGCGCAGTCTCAATTTGCAAGTCAATGTTTTCAAAAACTCGGCAAATGGCAATTAAGTCTTTACTTCAAAGCAATCATCAGGCGGCGTGGCATCGCCGTGTGTGTTAGTGTGACGTCAGCGGCAGTGTGTGTAGGAGGGGGGTGTGTCTGTGTGTGGGGGGGGGGGTCGGTCAAGCGCGACGCTCGCGTCACTTGCCCGCGCGTGCGGCACACTTCTTCTTTTTGCGTTTGAAGAAACAACAGCATCTGGAATATACGGATTGCCTGCATGACGATTTACAGAGTCTGTCGGGGTACGTAACGATACAGCACAGTTGGTGACACAAACATTAACTTAAATATATAAATACGTATTTCTATTTTGCATACGTATTCTTTCTCATAGCGTATATTATCTTTAGAGCATGGCTAGAACATTATCGTTACCTATACAAGAAAAAAATAATACATTTCCAAACCGCGAAATATTGGAAAATCGGTGACTTGAGCATGCTGTAAAACATTCTTATTCTTACTAGGGGCATCAAAAAGCCCCTACCTCAATTTGTGTTATAAAACGCGCCATGTTACCGTTTTGAACTTGTTTCCATTTTTAGAATGATATATTTTTTCTCTAAGTGCAAACTGTATTGTATTCCCGTACTTTTCATATTTTTATGAATATTGTGATTCATCATGATAATGACCTAGCCATCATTTTATTGAATAAAAGTATAAAAAGAAGTATAAAAAAGGAACTAAACAAAAAAAAAATCTGCCGTTAAGATAAAAATGTTACACTAGAATTTCTATTAGATATTTATTTTCTATTTTTCATGTTTCAATATTTTAAATTCATAGAAGAAAATATCAAATTCAATATACTCTTAAGCCCAAACCTTGTCTACTATACTACAGCACTAAAATATTTTATAATAAAAGCATTAGTATGAGCAAAAGCATTTACTTTAAAGCTCTATATATATGTATACAGTTAGTATGTTGAGAAAAACTATTACTTTTTTGATTACGTATGTTCTATTAGCACTCGTAAAAACAAAATAGCTTTTAAAAAGGATGTATGGAAAAAAAACATCCTTTGCCCAGCAGTGGGACACTTGAGACTATAAAAAAATACTACTCAATGAATTATTAGTAGGACTTTTAAAATTAGGGGTGTATGTAAAAGAAAAAAAAATCTTTGCCCACCAGTCAGTCACTTGAGACTATAAAAATACTTCTGAATGATCTAGCACCAAATTTAGAATAAAAAATAAAATAAAATGAAAACAAAAGCATTCTAAATCGTCGAGCTGGCAACCCAAGCGAGAAAAAATAAAAAATAAAAAGGTATCCATACAGTTGGAACACTGACTTGGTGTCGTCGACCACATCGACCTCGTGCTGCTGCTGGGTGATGGGCGTATTGCTTTGTCCAGCAGTGGGGTCGTCGGCTCCCAGCTCGCCGTTGGTCGAACTTACCACCTGAAACAGTATTTTGTAGTCAATGCTTACATTACTTCACTTTCAACATTTTCTTCTTCAAATGGATAAAAATAAAAAGCACCATTGAAGATTTTTTTTAAAAAGTAAAAATATGTAAAAACGAAGTTTGATCGATGTTCACTGAACCGGACATCTGCACCAAACTTCAGTAATTGTTTGGGTCGTTGTCATTATAAACTTATTAAAGCATTTGTACAATAGTTTTTTTACCTACGAGTATGTTTAAACAAACAATTAATAATAACGATTCATAATTTGAAAATATTGTAAAAACTTAGTTACACAGTTTTTTCTAAGCGTAATAAAATGTAGTATAATATTTATTGTAATTTAATCGTAGTATTTATGATATTGGGACGATTCTCCTACGTTCAGCAATGAACTTGCTGTATCTGAAATAATAATTTGTTTTAACATAATACATAAAAAGCATCTACATTAAACTTTCTAGTGATGTTACAAATTACATGGTGAGTTCAGTGATACGCTACAAAATATCAACTAAATACCACAAACATTAATAATAATCTAAGTGTGTGCAACATTTATAACGGTTACAGGGCGTGCAAAATGTTGTATTGTTATAAAGAAGAAATTATGACTAAGTATAAAGATTTAACAAGTAATTAATTATGAAGATTTATTGGGTGCCTAAAAGTGATTGAAGTAATTGTGAAGTACAATTAATTTAATTTAAATAGTTACAGAAACGCTTGTTGTTTTTGCTTTTGTAGTAAAATTGCTACACAAATTTTAGAAATGACCGAGACAGAAAAAAAATAAATAGTAAAGGAAAAATTGTTCAGTTTCCACCTAAAAAATAACAAAACGTTAATAAAAAAAATTCTGATCAAAATCAATAACGACGACGCATCACAATAAAATCTATGGGTAAAACATTAAAAACTTCCGAGGTATGATCAGTGCACATATTTTTCTTTCTAATATTTCTTATCAACTGACTCCCAAAATGACGGAGGTTCTCAATTCGACTTAACCTTTTGTTTCACATGGACTCACTAAAATGTCTGTGTCATGCCAGACAGTACTTGTGTTAAAAGAAGCCAAAGTCATTAATTGCAGTTACAAAGAAAATATTACAGTATAAGAAAAATATGAAAAAGTACCTAGGGCTTTTTTCTCCACTTCCAAGATACTCGTATTGAGTATTTTTTTCCCGCAAGATGGCAGTGCATACACATATTTAAACAGGATCGTTATCATTGTGTAGATGATAAAAATATACATAAAAGAATCGAAAGACAGTATCATAAGTTATGTTTTGCCAAACATCTCAGAAAACGAAATTTACGTCTGCTCAAAGCATTTGGAAGTGGAGTCATATCCTATTATAGATACTAGCCATAGCGAAAAACTTATGAATGAATATTGGCAGTGCTCAAAAGCGTCAGATACGGCGATCTAAGCGTCATGCAGACACACAACGACGCGCAAACTCCACTGACCGTTGTCAAACTCCCCGGAAATTTCACATACCGAAAATGTTTATTCTTCAACAGCTAAAAATTAAAAACACCAATATACATTCACAATATACACGAATCAAACACGTAAATAATAATAAATAAAATATATGCCGACTAGGTCATGCAATTTGGTATCTAATGGTGATAATTTAGGGTACAATATAGGAGTGACAAGGAAAACCTTATGTGAATATTTACATTCAGATACATACACCAAATTAAATATAAAAATTTGGACATTATCGAGGATATTCCTTTATAACAATTCATGTATTTTGTACTACAAAATACTCAATAGGTATTTCGGAATGATATAGTAGTTTAAAATGTGCTAAAAATATGTTGAAAATTTTTTGATATCTTTTAGAAGAGACTTGTTTTCATTGCATCAAAATTACCTATTGAGTCAGATACAAACGAAACAATAATATTTGTTTCTACTAAATCTACTAATAAAGTGGTAGTATTTTGAAAAATGTAGTAACCGTTGCAGACCACGCTCTTCTTTAGGGATAACCTTGAAATATACGATTCTGTGTCTTACCTGCACGGAACCATGCCTGTCCGCGGGGGTAAGATGACCAGTAGTAAGAGGTGTGGCTTTCCCACTGTGGGGCCAGTTGCTAGTGTTAGTTGTAGCTGTGGCGGCATCCTTTACAGCCCCCTGCAAGATTCAGTTACAATATTTTAGGATTACCATATAGAATAGAATTTACAATTTGAGTAGATATTAACAAATGTTACAATTTCTCACTTCTATTTACAAATAGTGAAAAGGCGATATATTGTTATTTCACTTAAATGGAGGCGAGAATCTATTAAATTTGTATTTAAATCGTACATTAATATAATAAAATCAGAATAAGAAAAATGCTTAAGTAGTGTTGAAATTTAAGCAACGAATTGCCGTTGTGAGATTAGATTAGATTAGATTAGTAGGTAGACAATATTAATAATTACCAAAATTATTTACAGCAGTAAGAAATTTAAAAAAAAACTATTTTAATTATTCATAAACTGTTTATAGACTGCTCGAAATTATGGACTTGTTTCAGCACCAATAATGTTTTATAATTTAAATTTGAAGTTATAAACAGAATAACATTTTAATATTTTGCTAAAACTATTTATATATCATCTAGCAAAATTCGTCGACTTACATATGAGATACTTAAACCATAACAGTTGGTAAAGGTTAAAATTATAAGTTTAATAGAATCAGTGCAGGATAGCACTTGTTTTTTCTACATCTGAGCAAGAATTTTTTTAAAGTCCATTACACTCTCGCTCTGCAAAAAGTTCATTTGATTTTATTGAATTTTAATGAGGATGATGACAAGCCGTTAGTTCACAAAATGTACATAACCTGTACAAAAACGGATAACTTCAAATTTAAAACACGGCTCACTGGGTTACATACAAGAAATACCCCAATCACAAATTTATAGCAAAATGATCCGGGATTGAGGAACCTCAAAATACCACAATGCATCTACAATCCCTAAGAATGGACTTTGCCAAAAACTTATAACTTCTATGTAAAGATATTTTTGAAAAATTTCTTGCTAATTTTATACTGTTAGATATTGAATGTTCATTAAGACTTCAATAACTAAAACACGTTTAGTCCCTTTTTGTCTCATCTATATTTGACGTGAAAGAACGAGACGAAACATATTTTAGTAAAGCTGGACTTTTAGTCCGTTAATTTTTATGAATAAGTCAGTGTTGAGTACACTTTTTTGGCAAAATCTTTCTTAAAACCACACAAAATTCTGTCAGGGATCTAGCTGAAACCCCTAGAAGCGATAAGCTATGAGAAGCATGATATATATGCTCGAGAAGTAACGTCGATGTGGCAACCCTACGCGCAGTCGCACGTAGAAATATAGATGGCAGCACAAACGAGAACTCCATGGACAAAAATCTAATGCTCAATAAATGTTTTTAGCAGCTTTTACTGGGTAAAAAGGTCCTACAATTTAAAATGAACTATTATTGAGTGTGCTTACATTTAAGATTTTTTTTGCATTGTATAGAGCACCCTACCTAACGCAACAGCGTTTATTTTATTATTAACTAGCTTTTTCCCGCAGTTCCGCCTGCGTCAGTAGCCTATGTTTGACCCCAGGTCTTTAACTATATTCATACCAAATTTCATTAAAATCCGTTCAGTGGTTTGGCCGTGAAAACGTAACAGACAGACTTTCGCATTTATAATATTATAGTATGGATGCTATAAAAGTTTGTTCGTTAGCAAATTATTTATTGTTAAACAATTTACTTTAATAAATGTTTTATTTTATAGAAACTTTCACTTTGATGAGTACAATTAATTTACAACTGACTTTAAAAAAGGAGGAGGTTCTCAATTAGTCTGATTTACTTTTTTGTGAACGCGTTTTTAACATTAGAGGATATGTTATACTATGGACATATCTACATTTATAAACATTAGTCAATTTATTGAGCAGATAAGGACAAACAGGGTGCTTTAGGCTGGCATGGGGGAGCGAACTATGAAAACTAGGGTATATCAAAACCAAACCTCTCCAGCAATGAGCGCGGCTTCATCGTCCTCAACCAAACCAATCATATAATCACACAAATCATCCTGCACCGACAAAAAAAGCTGTGTGAGTGATTGACAGTGGAAGTTTCATGTAAAAAGAGCGGCGGCAATTAGTGGAAGTACATATTTTATCAAGGGAAAAACTGGATGACGACACTAGCGCCATTCCCAGCGTTCTTTTAACGTAGCGCGACCTATAACAGTGGAATCATGTCAGTGGAGTGGCGATACGGATACATCCAAGTTTTATGTCGGAGATAATTTGTCGGCTTCAGTTATGATTTATTTTGATTTTATTTATTTATTTTACTTCGTCGCGAACTTTAACCCAAAGTCTTTTTTCACCAGTTAAACAAGTGGTGGTGCGGAGAGAATAATAATTTTTGAAGGTAAGTGTAACGGAAATAATACTAATAATATAACACAATTAATGCCAAGAATCCTTCATTTTAGAATAAAAACATAAACTACCTTTTCATGTGTTTAAAAGTAATTTTTCTGAAGCCGATAAATTACGATTAGCGTAAATAAATGCTTATGCTAGTGAGCGATGCGCGTGTGCCGTATGATTCCAATTCTCTGTCCTTTGATAAATTGGTCCTATTGTCAAATTATATAAAATCATTAAATATAAAAAAAAATACATAAAATATTCTTGTTTTTCGTTCAACAAGCACGCAGCTCCATTTAAAATGACTACATTAAAACCGGCTTAATAAATATAAGATGAAATAAAATTAAATATATAGGTTATATAGATTGTTAAATTGAAATATTACCTTGTGAAAGGGCTGATGTCGGTCGCGATTGGGTGATACGACAATCTCGTGTCCCGTCTGTATAGATCCCACGGGGGTAGACTGAAATCATAATACATTTTAACATTAGGCACCATTCAAATTAATATACGACTTAAAAATCTAAGAAAAATCGAAGAATTAGTACAACAGATATGTGTATTACGAAATGATTGCTATTTTGTCTAGTTTTTAATAAGTTATATCTAAGAATATAATGATAAACTACAAAAGTAAAATTATAATTAATTGAAATGAAAATGCACAGTACAAGTTTTAAGTGAATGAGTTCTAACAAACATGTGCTATATATGAAATACTTTATAGATTGAAGTTGATAACAAAAACACTACCCGTTACCTAGAAAATACAAACTGCTGAAGGGTCATATTAGAAAATTTAAGGCTTTAAGCATTGATCCATACTGACCTTATTTCTTTTTCATATAGTGGATTTTGAAAACCTCTTCTAGTCGCCAGTTATAGCAAGAAGTACTAAATTTACCACTAACCTCAAATAGTTAGTTGTTCCGATAAAACGTTCATGGACCCTATTTTCGAAATGTTGAATGAAAATCGTGCGTCTCACCGAATATGACGAATGAAAATAATTCGATATCGAACAAAAGTCATTCGCCTCGCCGATTTTGCACGAGTCAAACTTTTCAAAAACAGTACTACAGGGCCATAAAGTACCCTCCTCATTCCTTTCTCACAACTTTTACTTTAGCTGGGGGCTTCATAGCAGAGCAAAAACGGTGCAATGCAAGATTTAAGGCGACATCTTGCTTACTCACTCGTTTCTGCCCTGCTAATAGAGATGGTAGTTAGCCGAATGTGTGAACCGTTCCAGTTTCGAACGGGTTGTTCCAAATGAAATGAAATATGAAATACTAGCTTTTTCCCGCAGCTCCGCCTGCGTCAACTATATTCATACCAAATTTCATCAAAATCCGTTTAGCGGTTTGGCCGTGAAAGCGTAACAGACAGACAGACAGACTTTCACATTTATAATATTAGTATGGATTTATTTTGCGAAGTATGTTCACAAGACACAATTCAAAGAGAAAGAGTCCTTCAGCAGTGTACGGGCGAAACATAAAACATTAAGCACTAACCTTGTCCGACTTATTTCTAACAATATTTGAAGGCGGCGCGTTGCGTAAAATTCTCATGACGTCAATATTCACAGGCTGCGTCGAAGCGAAAGCATGCCGCATGCAAAACACCAATATATTTTGTTTAATGTAGGATGGGTCGTCATTTGTCATATTTTGTAGTCTATGATGTAGACCATTTTGATTCGATTACCAATATCGTTTTGCTAAGCCCATCCTACATTTATCTAAGTTGAATTTTACATTGTTATTTAAGTGTACCATACAATTATTGCTTGTGTTTTTATCGACAGAAGAGAAAGTGCAATAAATTAAATTAAAAAAAAAAAATGTTATAATTTTTATTAGTATTTGAAAAAGAGCGCTTTTGCTAAAGTCCGTAAAATGAAAGTGTTTGTTATTTTTACTGAAGAAAGATGTATACCTAAAACATAAAATCCGCTATGTGACCATGCACTAAATTGCATTTTTAAAGAAAAACATATATTTTCTACATTCTCTGCAAACAAATTGACTGTTATTTTTTCTCATTATTATAATTCTGATTGAATGTTGTTATAATGAAAAAAATTACATATTGGGTACATGCAATAAAGTGCAAATCATTCTTTAGGTAAAAGAATACAAACAACTTCTTTAGGTAAAAGAATAAAAATTTGATAAAAAACAAAACAAACTACACAGAAACCACAGAAAATAGTAATACTTTTTTTTATTTAATTAATCAAATAATAAATATGTAATTTTTACTAATATTACGAAAAGCTAAGAATAATTAAATTTTAACATTTGTTAGATAATAATTCATTAATTCCCAACTTTTCAACAAACAAGCTGCAAGTGAAAAATTAGTCAAAATAAAAATAAAATTTCATCTGAAGCAAAACAAAATATTTAAAAAAAAGTTAGTGTCGTGTGCAGCAATGAAACAATTTGTGCAAATGTGTCAAGAAATCAAGCCAAATAAGACAGAACACACGAAATGGACAAGAAATATCGATTTTTTGATATTTTAAAGTATTTCCCTAAACATAGTTTCAACTATAAGCTTTTATAAAATTTATTATAGTTGTAAAATGTAGGATATAATGACCGCTGTAAAATATGAACATTTAAGTACCCTGTCATTCATTTTAAATATAACATGCCTACTAATTTTGAGAACCCATCCCACATTTCACAAATTATGTACTTATTTGTAGTCTAATATAGTTACATTTTTATATTTATTTCGGCAGTATTTCCGATGAGTACACAGAGTACATGAAAAGCTTGTAATGTTATCGTCAGTCGATAAAAACTATTCATAAATTTTCCTAGTGAACTTTACTGTTAACAATATAAGATTTTTTTTTCAGAGCCGAAGAGCTCAATGGTCCTTAAAAAGGTCAAAAATTAAAATTAAAAGAACAGGATAATCTATTTGCATTATCGCATATTGTAAAATTGAAGTTATTTTTGTTCATTGAGGTCTGCGCTTCACGTGTCCATATAAGAAAACATAATTTCAGTGAACCGTCTGACACATTTCTATTATTTTGTAACGTCCTATTTTATCAATAACACAGGTATAAATAACAAGGAGTGTTAATAAATACAGGGGAAGACAAGCGACAAGCAAGCAACAATTTACAGTATCCAGAAGCGCATCGCCGTATACCAAATTCCTATGAAGTCTTATTTCTACTATTTGACGACGTAGTACTCAATGTCGCCGATATATTCAAGTCACATCTTTTGAATTCGTTCTTTTCAGTAGAATCAATTCGAGTGCACAACAGGGCTCGCAAAGGTGGGATGATACTTGAAATTTTTGATTTTAGAGGTACAAGCGGTCGGAGAGAGGTCTCTTCGGATATATCTGGAACATCTGCAGCGACCGGCGCGGCCACCTGGACGTGCGGTAACACTAAGGATCGTTTATTACGTTAAATAGAGGTCCTATATAGGACTTCTACAGAGAGGATATATATTCTACATTTTGGTTTGAAGCAGATAAAAAAAACAATTATAAAATAATATTATCTGATTTTGTTTTCTATTCCGGTGGTGAAAATTGTAAGTAAAGACTTGGTACAAATTGACATTTGTTTAAAACTCAGCGCCCTATGGTCCGGCAGCGCAAATACTATTTTTTGGAAGCCATTATTGCAAACGTTGAAAGAATAGATGAGTACATTAGTTTCATTACGATTTTGAAATATTTTCGGTTGTATTACCAAGCACTCTGGATTTCTAGTTTTTTAAATTGATCGAGAGGAAAGAAAAAAAAACAAAACTTAAATGAATCAGAGCGAGGGGACTAAACGCAAGATTTAGTATTCATATTATTTCGTATTTAAATCGTGGTCAAAGTTCATAGATAGGTAAGAAATGTTCATAGGAATTCGGTATACGAAACTGTAATAATATTTCGTATAGAAGCGCGATATTTACAAAACGATGGCAATTGTGCTTGAATCGAGACGCGACTTACTATGTTTCTATGTACACATATTTAATATTATAAATACAATAAGGTTTAGAATAAAAACGAAATTAGGTAAAAAAAAACTATGAACATACAAAGTAAGTACACGGCTCATAATCCAAGTTCCTTTTCACCCCACTCCACAATTTTTCACTAATAAATGCAAATAAGGAGCGCTATTTTTGAAAAGTGATTTTTATTCGACATTTGAGTCATACATTTCAAAAATAGGGTTCAAGGTGCTAGTCGAAACGTGCGTAATATAAATTACCTATATGGTATTAGTCAAGTGAACAAATGAACGTATGATATTCAGTTTCATACGAGTCAAAACAAAAATTATTGAGTAAAGCGCGTGCAGTGCTGGCTATTGTTAGAATTTCGGCAACGTTTGTCTATGGAATTAACAAAACTTCTCGAGTGATAACCATCATGTGAATTAGATGCTTGGCTATCTATTTTGTAACCTATGAAGCGGTGATTACCAACGTCAAAAATCATTGCTTATGAGAACCGAACAATGAAGGATAAGTTTGCAACCATGTCAGCTATACAAGAATATCAACGATTGATGTTCATATTTCAAACAATAACAGCATGCTACGATTAAAAGCCACAAAACAAGAGACTCACATCGAAGCATAGATTCACAGCACGCACGGATTCGATTGACAAATTTACGAAATTATTTTCAAGTACATGCGCGGCCGACATCTATAATTTGTCGCGTAATACACAAATATTGCAAACTCTAACTGCAATGCAAGTACCCGGCGGTAAAAGAAACACATCGTGTTTGGGAAAAGAATAGGCTAGTATGATTTGTGACAACATTTTACGTCATTCATACATGGTTGGTACAGCTGTCTTTAACATTATAATCAAAACTAAATTACGATCAAGAATTGATTCAAAGTTTGTTATTTGGGTATGTATGTATGTATGTATAATTGGTCGGCTCGATGGATTTTAGCCTGAGAGGTGTCGTAAGATTCGTGTTTAGTGTGAGAGTGACACTGGTTATATCGGAATAATAATAAAAAAAAAAAACAAATGCTATGTTTTCGGGTATTATTCAATTGCAAATTACACAGAAACGCAGTCGGGTTTTTAAGTTTTTTAAAAATCACCGTTATCTTGTTGTTAATGCAAAACCGGTTATGTCGAAAGTCGATAAGAAATCGAACGAAAATAATTTTAGTCTTCTGTTTTAAGCGAGACGAAGATTTAAAAAAAAACAGCACTTTAGGTGTGATTTAGTTAATGACGTCGGGTACACCAGCTAGGACACACTATTGTTTACCATGGTCTTGCCGGTCCAGTCGAACTCGCCGTCGTCGACGTACCCTCGCCGCTCGAACAGCTCGCGGAACATGCGACGCAGCTGGTCGTAGTCGGGCGTCTCGAAGAAGTCGAGGCGACGCACGTAGCGCAGGTATGTCGCTAGCTCCTCCGGGTGGCCCTCGCACAACACCTGACACACGAGTCGCCATGACGAATAAAGCTCTATCCGAACTGATAATCCGTAATACTACTACGTTATTTTAAGTAGTTTATGTATCGTGTATTTCTGTTATTCTGCCTAGCGTTGTTTTATTCTTAATGCATCATATAAGGTTGCCTAGAAGTGATTGCTTATGCGATAAGGCCGCCTTTTGTGTACAAACTGTATTCATGTTTTATGTAACATACTTGTTTTATTCTACTGTGTGCAAAGAAGTGTTAAATAAATAAATAAATAGGTTTTTGTAATAAAAACGATATTTTGTATTAAAAATGAAGAAGGCGGGCAACTTCAGAATGATAATACAAATAATTTTATGTAAGTATATCCTTTCCTAAATTTTTTAAAAGACAACTAATCATCTTCTGGAGGCACCAAATAAACGAAACAAAAAAAGTTTAATTGCTTATAATTACTTCAGGTCAAAGTTATACTGAACAGAAAAGCATGAAATAATTGGCCCTTTACAGTAAATATCATAAGACTGAAGTGTAACTTACCTCGATTGGCGTCGCCCGCTTGGTATCACCAATTTTTTGGTATCTTTCTTTGAGAGTATCAGCTTTTAAACCCTGCCAGGGTAAGGAACCACGTAAAAAATACATAAACATATGGCCGAGTGCCTCTAGGTCGTCGCGTCTCGATTGTTCTGGAAATAGAAACGTCATTATGATCGATTATTTCTAATATTCTACATCGTTAATCACATTTTGAATTATTATTCATTACAGGAATAAAAAAATAAGTTGTCAACTGTATATTCTCTTTTCTTTAATAAACGAAGTTGGTGAAGGATAAAATGAATGTCTGTCGACTCAATGTCGTTTCAATATGTCTATTGGTCGGTTTTAGCACGTTTCTGCGAAATTTTCCGCGGGCACTTTATAAAGAACGCAATATTCTGTTGACAGTTTCCAGAGCTACTTGCTACTTCAGCAGGCTTCAGAATGACAGGAAGACCAAAAACAATATCATCGGACGAGTTGCGGTCGTTTGATGGACATTGGATGGAAGTATCAGGAAATATTAAGTCACAGGAGATACAAAGTCGGGGGGTTTACTTCCAAGCATCTGTCCGACGCCTTGGATATGTCGTGGCCAAATCGTAAATTTTATCATTTCATGATAAGTGTTGACCACATTATGAAATGCGACCATTTCATGATATGGTAGTCCAAATTTGGCCAGATCGTTACAATAATAAATCGTATTTTTTATGCTCAAAACATTACTCTTAAATTGTGAAAGTTTTAAGTTTATTAAATATTACTTAGTGCTTTCCTATAATCCATGTATCCTATAACTTTTATTTTCGCAATAATTTTCTTAGATTTTTTAACAGCTGATAGGCCGCCGCTATGAAATGAAATGGAATGCTCAAAAAAGTAGCAACATCAGCGCTCTACTGGTTAAAAATGTAACATATGTATGATACATATATATATATTTTACAATATGATCACTTGGTTCTTGGCCTGATTAATCCTGATGTAGTCGTACATTTCTTGATCATATCATGAAATTTTGGAAGCTCAATGATCTGGTCGATCCTGTTTTGGCCATATCATGAAATGGTCGCATTTCATGATATGATCGACCACATCATGAAATGATCAATTCAACGACTTGGCCACGACAGATACATAGCACACGGGTACGCCAGCCCGACCGAACTGCTACTGAGTCAACCCATGCCCGTCCGATTCCTAGTACCTCATCCTTTCCCCAAACACCACATCCCACCCTTTCCTAGCTTAAGAATACTTTCGATGGGCAGCAGCGTTGAAAGTACGATAAGCCATTTAAACTGCGCTCACCAACCCGCCTGCCAAGCGTGGCGAGTATTGGAAAAACCCCTTAATTTGGGGGAGGCTTAAGTCCAGCAGTGGACTAACTGCGGCTGAAACGTATCAGGAGATATGGAAGTGTCGGCTTTAGCCGTGCAGATGGGCACAAATGGGTACAAAAATAATAATATACTTACCTTTTCCTAAATGTGTGTTTATTGACATGTACCGCGCGGTCCCAGTGAGTGATTTATGCTCCCGGTATGGGATATGCTTGTTTGTCTCTAAGTCTATATATTCTTTGGCCAAACCAAAATCTGAAACAAGCGATATTGTTAGATCTCAATATATTGGGTAAGTTTTTTTCCCGACGTCATTTAGACTATTTGAACGCACAAATGTTCAGGTTTTGATACATTTTCTAAAGATTTTTCCGAGCTGTTTGAGTTTATATGAAATATATAATAATTATATATAACTTGTAAGTGACAAGTTTGTTCTATAGAATATTCTTTAATGTGGCGGCATTTTTAAGAGGAAAATAGGTTTTATCGCTAGTTTAATCATATGGTCAAAATTAATAAATACTTAATACATTGAACTATAGATCAAACTTTAGTCGCAACATTATATATAGCTCATTAAAAATAAAATTTAGATTATCCTACAGCCAATACACACGATTTTCCCCGTCAAAAAAACTACAAAGTCAATGAAAAATCGGCACTTAAACATCCTAAAATTATTACAAGTTTAATCATCAATTCTAATGCTAACACACAATGGCATGTAAATCATAAGGTAGCAATTACAACCGCAGACCTCGCGGCGCTCTAGTATTACCTAACTTGTATCTCGTTACAAAACTCATGTTTTTGCGTTCGGAATATTATTATAAGGACGTCGTAGAGCTAATGGATGTAATCATAACTTATCACGGGACTTGATCGGGGCCGTGGTAATGAACCGACCACCGACCAACCTTCTCGGGGAAATTGATATTCATTAAAATTTTCAAAGGCAAAGGGAATTCTAATACAAAATATATACCTACATCATAACCGCGTTTTTCCGGCTGTATTCAATAGTATGGCTTCTGAGGCCAGAGTTTGATTAAACACGATGTCTGATTGTTAACTCTATTTGGGATACTTAAAATGGGACATTGTTCTTTAGACCGGCCGCCTGATATCAATCTTAGAAATGCCGTTGTTAGAGGAATCAGTCATCAATAAGATTTATACCTATTTTGGTTCTTTAGCCGCCTTTTACGACATCTTCTTGTAGAGAGAGAAACTATTCTTAAGTTGAAAACCACACCATATATGCGACCCGGCCACTTCTTATTATACACATAGAAAAAAGTAATCTTTTAGATCGTTGCTTTCTAAGACCACTGGAGTGAATACTAAAATTAAAATGAGTATCCTATAATATTTGTGCATTAGCTCTTCGTGTGAATTGAGGAGCTCGTTAGTCGAGCGCGACCCGCGTATCCATAGCGAATACGCGTGTCAAGCGACGATGTGACGCGACCACTATTGGATTGGTCGCCGTTTTAGTGGCATTTTTTATCTTGAGCTCCTCCGGGCTTCGGAAGGCACGTTAAGCCGTTGGTCCCGGTTGTTATCGATAGATAGCAGTCGTGAGGCTGTGTCAGATGCCTTAGGGCAGCCTGAAAAATTCTGACACTGTTGGCCACTAACATACCTCAGGGTCATGTTCCTGTCGGTCTGGTGTCCCTGTAAAAACGGCAGTCGCTCCATTGTAATTACCAGTTCCACCAAATCTAGGGGCATGACTTTCAGCGTATCCTAGGCTCCGATGCGTAAACTGACGACGCAACTAGGAATACACGCTAGGATGACGATGAGCCCTTCTTGTGAAATGCCACAGTCAGTTTCTGAGAAGCGAGCAGTTAACACACCCACGCCAATGCTTGCGGGACATGTGACATCACATGAGGTTGTCTAGGTATCCTGTTTCATTTTATGGCGCATTAAGGAGCTTCATTCATCGTAGATTTTCTTTATCTCTTCTTAAGTAGAGTCGAATCTCATTCGTCCTTAGCTAGTACATTTGAAGCCCAGAGTCCGGGGTCAGTGGTGTCCAACGGTAAACTTGATTAATTTTGTTGTTATAAAGAACCTGCCTATACAAAATGACCATAGTCATATTAACATACACGAAGAGCGGCTCAGAAGTGAAACTATTTTAAAAGCATTTCGTACATATGAGTAGTAACACCATGATTTATCAATAATCAACAAAATTTTAGAACTTACCAATGATGTGAATGATTTTTTCTCTTTTCGTTGCAGTTCTACCTATTAAAAAATTCTCAGGCTTTACATCCCGGTATATTAGATGTCTCGTGTGGACATACTCGATGCGGTGCAGCTGAAACATACAGACGGACAATTAACGTTAACATACCAATTGTGCGTGACGACTATGTAATATGATATAGAAATTAAAGGGCGGGGTATGGTGGGATAATTAATGCCACCAACAACGTTTTTTTAAGACATTAGGATTGATCTTAGAACTGGATCAGATGTTAATCGTTTACACCGTAAAGACTTAATCTCGAACTCCTTGTCTTACTCAAAATTAGGATGACTTTGCACGAATGAAATATTTGCAAATCGAAGAGCACTAATATTACTTGACGATTTGGGCGAATTGAAGTAAATTTACCTATATCCATTTGCCCACATCGAACGGGGTGTTCTTGGAATGTGTTTTAGTGGAAATAAGTAGTGTCTATGAAAAAGCAACATTCTATTCACACGACGACGCAATACACCTAATGCAATGCACGGCATTTTTAATATGCAAAAACTGAATCCGCACGTAACAGCGCAACTTATCAAGATCGCAATCATGAGGGCATAATCTAACGGCTTTGTATAGAGGTTTGGGATATGCCTATTCATTTTCTAGCGATTCTAGCGATTGCGAAGCAGCGAAGGTCGCCCTTTGACCTTGTCAACGTCAGAATTTCAAACAAAATACATTTTATTGGAATTGAGTTCTTGCTAATGATATTAAATGCTGTCGTGTATTTTCGGTAATGTCAATTTACTTGATGTCTTTAGATACAAAAATTAAACGGTGTAATACTTTTCTATGTGTAATGTATGTTGTTCTCGGGATCTGTTAGTAATAATAAATGAGGATATGTTTTCATATTATATCGTAAAAACATTTACAATATTTCCCAAATGGTATATATGGTACTTCGAAGTACTGCTTTCTCTCTCTCTCTCTATTTTTGGTCATACAAGAAACATTGGAAGTACATTTTTAACAAACAAGTTTACTGAATTGACTATTTTGATGCCAACACAACATGAAAGAGTATGTAAACTTTATTATTTAAAAAAAGGTTTTTTAATTGGCGTGTGTCACTTGTGATATTATAGACTGGGCATAGACCCCAGAAATGGGTCACAGTGAAGGCTTTGCCTAATCAATAGTGTAAGTAAACAATGTCATCATCATTTCAGCCGCAGTCAGTCCGCTGCTGGATATAGGCCTATCCTAAAGATGTAAACAATATGAAGAGATCCAACGGTTCGAGCCAACGACGGAACCACAGTTCGTTTTCCTTTCCCCCGTGTTACTAATTCTCGTGTTCCACCCGGGTCTTTGGCTCGAGCTAACTTAAATAATATGTGCGCGTATGTACTAGGCATGCGAGCTATATTGACCGAAACCTTTAAGTATACAGCGACCCCAACATCACCTATGAGATAATTAACGTGTTAGATGAAATACGGACACGTGCCCGATAAGGTTTATCAAATCAATTAACAATGAGGACCTTTGTAGTGCCGACCGTGAGTCAGTCACGGCCGCATTTCGTAAGCAATGTTTCGTCATTATAAACATCGATTTCAAGTAATAGGAGAAAAAAACTGAATAAAGAATTGAGGAAAAATATTGAAATTTCATTTCGATTTTGAAATATGGGTTCATATGGATGACGCTACGGTTTTCCAGAAATGCTCACATGTGTAGTTTCAATTTCTAGTTTCAAACTCGTGTATTCATTACGTCATTCGATGCAGTCTATTCAAGTTATTATATATTTTTCTGCCAATGTTATTTAGTAGTTGTTACTGGCGAGTAGTGCTTCATCGGTGTAGGAAAAGATTGTTATTTTTCGCCAACTCGCTTTTTTAGTAGGTCGATGTAATCATTTCCTTCAGTAAATAAAGAAAAAAATTATAATTACGACAAACATCGGCATTTATCCACTTTCATTTTATTTGGGACGCAAATCGTGTGATATAGGGAAAGTTCTTAAATTATTCATATTAGAGTGCATTTTCTGGTACTTACCAACTGCATAGCAATCATTAAGACAGTCTTTAGAGAGAACCGACGGCCGCAAAGGTCGAAAAGGTCTTCGAGGGAAGGCCCCAGGAGTTCCATCACCAACGCATTGTATTTACCGCATGGCCCGAAGTAGTACACCTCAGGGATGCCTTCCGCAGTCGATGGTGCTACAGAGGTAAGGCCAAGGACGAGGGTTTGGAGGAGGGAGGAAAACGGCATAATGTTTAGTACTCACATCACAACATGAGCATTGCTCTCGCTCGCACCTGTACGGCACAACACAGAATCCGATAAAACTTAATCAAACCGAGTGAGACGCGAGAGCATTGCTTCTTACAAAATAAAATATATATATAAAAAAAAAACAATTTAACGATGTAAATTTAGTGACATTGCAACGACAATGCCACGATTCAATCGAATCACCTACATTTCGGCGAGCGGCGTTACCGCCATGACCAGGGAGTGCGGTGCCTTCACGATAAAATTCGAGAGTTCAATATCGGTTTCGGTGTTGTGCCAAATGAATATGATACACCTATCTACCGGAGTGTATGACTGTTCGTGCACTTACGAGCTGCATCGCTATCATAAGAACCGTCTTCAGCCTGAACCTTCGACCGCAGTGAACGAAGAGGTCCTCAAGAGAGGGCCCTAACAACTCCATGACCATGGCGTTGTAGCGGCCGCCGCACGTACCCAAGTAGTACACTTTCGGTACGCCCTCTAAGTAAATCGAATCGTCAGTATTTTTTATTATGTTTAATCTCTACAAGGCCCCCATCAAGGTCCGTAAGATGACAAGCATTTAACAAAACAAAACAGCAGCGACTGAACTAATTGCTGCCTACTGTTACAATCTTGTTATTAAATTTGACGACTAACAATTTTTCTGAACTGGTTTTCCCTTGAAATAATTACAATGCGCGCCATGAAAGAAGAGTTAACTTGACAAGTTGGATAAATAATTACGTCCGCAATCCATACAGAAAACGTGTTTATATCCACTATCATCCACATAAATCGAAGAATTAAAAATATATTTAAAATTAGTTTTAATCGAATACCTAATCTTCTTTAAGTAGCATGATTAAATATGGGCAAACGAGGTTAGCTCTCCATTTTTTTTGTCAATTTGTTGATCCCAATTAATTTGTAAACAGCCAGCTATTTTCGTTTGCCATTAAATAGTTTGTTTAAAAAACTAAGAGCCGGCATGATACGAGGGCCAGGTGTCTTTGTTATGAACATCACATCATAGCACAGTAATGTTTACAGCAGAGCAATCTGGAGTTAAATTTTTTAGTTCCGCCATTCATAAATGCGTATTAGAAATGCTGTAATTTAAGTAGCATCAAAAAAGTAAAATTTTTTTTAAATCTTAATAAATAATTTTATTCAATTTACGCATTCATTTTATGAAACATTACTAATAATGTATGGTATAAAAAACTTATAAATTTCGCGTAAAAATTATTCTGAAAGTGATATTCACTCGTTTAAACTTTCATATCCTCAGTTACATGGATTTTTATTTAAAATACAAAAATTGAGCGCCTAGACATAGATATTATCGAGCATCCTTGGCGTAAAGCCTTCGTCAGAAGTAGCTGATAGGCACGCGACTAACGCCCGATACTCATTGCTTTATTAAAACACTCGCCTCGGTGAAAATTGGTCACGTTAATATCTCGAAATCTGTAGATTACAAGTATTAAACTTGTTTGAAAATATTTTTATTCACCGTGTATTGGATTAATTCACTTTTGACTGAAGCGTCATTCATTTTAGTCTTTGTCACACCAATTCTCTTTTAAAAAAAATTCAGTAAATTTTATAGGGACTTGCAGATACAAACCAACTTATAAAAACTGCATTGCTCTGTTTATGCATAAATTATTATTACTTGTGCAGGGTCATAGGTGCAGATCACTTGCTCATCAATCAGAAGTTTTAGTGCCCAAATAAAAACATTTTCAGCGCGAAGTTTTCACTGTGACAAGTGACGAGAACAACCCTACACAATCTACTTGATTGCCCACTAGCAACATAGTATTATTACTAACAATTACACGACTAATCATTGTAAAATGAGTGGTACCAACCGTGCGTGCCTAGTAACTTGTAAAATCGGTATTCTAGATGCAGCTGCGGCGCCTTCGACTTCATGGGCTCCATTTTAATCGCTACATGTTCGTTGTTGTAGAGATTTTTCCCTGCAAAAAAAAAAGAAATACTTATGTCATAATATTTATGTAAATTATTTCTAACAGGTACATTTAATAAAGGGTATTCTGGTCTCTCGAGACGTAAGCTGATGATTTCACTAAGAAACGGCAAATATGAAGAGTACGCTGAATGTGAATGAAACCGCACTTCTTTTACAACTGTCGGTGGTTTTGCAAAATGCGGAATATTCAGAAAGGCAAAATCAAGGTAGAAAGAGGCCTGGACGAAGAATTTATTGGCTAAAAAACCTGTGCCAATGGTACATATAGATAGACCGATATTTTTTTTGAGCGGCTGTCTCAAAAGTACAGTTGATGTTGTAAAATGACAACAAATAATAATAACAATAAAAGTAAATTTTTAACTATTACTTTAAGAAAACTTGCAACTATGTCTTGGAAAAGATAGAGACTATCACATCTTATTCTCTAAAAGATAGTGATTGAAGATGGCCGAAAATTGAATTATCTTGATTGTTGCTAAAGAGGCATAAGGCACGTACGTAATGGTATTACGTCAAAATGATTAGATTACATTCTTGTAAATGCTAGACAGAAAGCTTGCCGAACCGTCTAAATCGATTTCTCGATACGCACGCAATTTCGAGTGCTTCTCAATTTACCGTTAACAGAGTCACTCGAAAATTTGATCCTTTCTATTCTATACAAATTGTTATCGATTTATTACTTGGTACTAAAAATATCTTTCATATTAAAGATATCTAAGTAAAAGGCTTCAATTAAAAGTCCTCTCATCATAATTAAGCTGTCTGTAAAATGACCAGGCGTTTTCGTCCTTCGATCGATTTCGATACCCAAATTTTAATGATTTACAACGGTTATGAGAGGTTTTGTTGTGTTTATTTTGCGAAACAAATATTTATTCAGGTACAAACGCAGACCTTGATGACCGTATACATTTGAAGACTGTATCTATCTTTTGAAATCATGAAATGTAGGAGGACCCAAAATTCGGTTTTACATAATTTCTATCTTTTCCACCAAAATAAATTCGCTTACTTAACAGGCTTATTTACCTAATAGATCTCAACAATACCTACATTAGTATGTCTAGTGACTAGAAGTGGCCTATTTCGGTTTCAGACCCAGATATATATTTTTTAATATCATTAGGAAAATTAATTAGATAACTAAGTTGATTTTTACTTAGAGATTTTGTAAAGTTAACGTCATATGCGCTACATACAACAAAAACTACCAACACTCAAAAAAACTCGAGACGATCAACGGTTTGCTTAAAAATTCAAGTCACTGCTAGTACTTAAAAATTTCAAAATGTTTATAAAACATTCTGTTGGTATTAACTACTTACCCACTTATTCATATAAAATTACGAACGTTCGATAAGTCCAAGTTAACTTAAATGTTGCGTCTCGTTCTTTCACGTCAACTATAGATAAGACAGAAAGGGACTAAACATATTTAGTTTATGTAGGTTTACAGGACGTTCGTTATTTTTTTAGGAATAAGGCATTTAGTGTCTCATTAGCTGTGTAAGATATTTATTTATTTTGCCAGCAAATTTGTGATTTTCGATAATGGAAATTACCACGGCTACGTTGCGTCCCCATAGGAATTGAGAGGTATCGTGATCTGTACATTAATGTTCACAAATATAATGTACTCTCTGCTCTTATGGAAATTGAACAAATATACACATACTTTACGCAATAACTGTATCTACTGTATATTTATGTACACTCAACACTTCGGATAAATATAAGATTAAAACATATCGAGTAAAGATAACTTAAGTGTATATATGTCATGGTCAAATCGTAGAACTGATCATTTCATGATGTGGTCGGCCATATCATGAAATGCGACCATTTCATGATATGGCTAAAACAGAATCGATCAGATCGTTAAAACGTGAGCGTTTAATGATATGGTCGTCCATGCTTGGCCAGATCAATTCAATAATAATTTGTATTTTTTATGTTTTAAACGTAACTTTTAAATTTTGATAATTTTGTTTTGATTTCAGTAATTTATCACTTAGTGCTTTAAAATACCCAATTCGTCCTTTATTTTAGATTTTCACACAAATACTCTTCGATTTCTTAACAGCTGATTACCCGCCATGATAATACTTAAAAATAAAGCAACATCAGCGCCTCTACTAGTTAAAAATGTAACAATTCTACGATATGATCACTTTATTCTTGGCCAGATCATGATGTAGTTGTGCATCAGTTGATAATATCATGAATGTTGCAAGCTCAATACTCAATGATCTGGTCGATTCTGTTTCGGCCATATCATGAAATGGTGGCATTTCATGATATGGTCGACCACATCATAAAATTAACAATTCAACGATTTGGCCACGACATACATAAATGATTACTTACTTACTGCGATGGCTCAGCGACCCAAAGAGGATCTTGGCCTTCGACAAAAGAGGCTATATATGATTAGGTACAATAATTGTATTGTATTGTCAGAAACACTCTTAAGGTGAGTGTGATAGAGAAAGAAAGTTCTCTTAGACACTCCATTATAACGTTTAGAACCAAGGTAACATTAGATGAGGATGCAACCGAGATGTGTGAAAAAGGCTAATATGAGATATCTATATCTCATCAAGAGCTGTATCTGTCATTGTGCTTTTTGGAAGAAAACCATAATAGTTATTCCACTAGCAAAAGTTTTAACTAGATAAGTAATCAGGGAGAATAAAATTTCTATGAAAATATCTAGCGTCATTCTAAAGATATGACGAGTGAGGTGAGGGATAACAACATTACATACTATACGATTTATCAGCGTTATACATCGATAGTAAAGATGATTATACCGATATCAGATCTCAATAGTGTATCTTATCAGTTGTTGCTGGACAAATTAAGCAGTTGTACTGAAGTACATTTACCTATTACATATTAAACCATATCCATCCCTACGAACTTATCGTGTGGTTTAAAAGAGGTATATGATTCTACAACCCTGGTGCCAAGAGTTTTTCGAAACCGCCTTTTATTCACGTTTAAAATATACAAACTTAATTTAAGTCGCCAACCTCTTTCGTAAGAGTTCTTTACCTCGAGCCGGAGCAAAACAGCAGACTTACAAAGTACGAGCTCAACTAATCAAGAAATTAGACCATTAGTTTCTTTCTTATCATCTAGTTCGAGAAACTTCACAGGCTAAGAAACCCAATTACCAGTCGACTTTGACTGTATTTATAAGCACTATTGTTATTTTTTCCCAAAGGCTGTGTTTAGTAATTCCAACAACTAGGACTTCGACATTTGAATGGGTGGACGATAGTTTAAATCAAATAATTGGTTCTGTATTTTTTTTGTTTTTTATGTATCTTTTTAATTTATTTTTAGTGCTATATTTGCATAGTAAAGGTGTAAATTGCATTTTATAAAACAATAATCAATGAGTTCAAAACTGTATTGATTCTTTTTTAAATTATTTATTATAAGATTTTTTTTTTGATTCCGAGTGTACAAAATTAGTGCACGAGTGATTCACAATAATAGCTCTTACACATCACAAGATTCCCGGAAGTTGTCGGAAAGAAGGGGTGGTTCTAGACTTGTTCTCATTGCTATGTAGCCATCTTGTGAGATATTTCGAGAAACAGACACTAATCGCGAGTTTAAAATCTCAAATATAGTACTGTTATTTAACATCGCTTACAACTTAATGGTATTTCCATGTATAGAATCGTTTCCATTCGAGTATAACGTGATCAGAATAAACATATTCTCAGCAATGTATCGATTCAATGCTTGCAATAATAGTACAGCCTATTATCTATCATACTGTGTGCGGGGGGCGGACCGCTACCCCCGACCACAAGTGAACAGATATAGGCAGATTTCATAGAGGATGCTGAAACTAGAGTTTATTGTAATTTTATTTTAGTGTTGAAGTGTTTGTACAGCAACGCCACCATGTCAGTCCGAGTACAGGAGCAGAGCACGGGGGCTATTCCATTGCAGAGAGGTGTAAGACAGGGAGACGTCATTTCTCCGAAACTGTTTACCGCTGCTCTGGAAGATGCCTTCAAACTCCTGGAATGGGAAGGACTTGGCATCAACATCAATGGCGAGTATATCACTCACCTTCGTTTTGCCGACGATATCGTGGTCATGGCGGAGTCGCTGGAGGACCTAAGTACCATGCTCAGCGACCTCAACGTGGTATCCCAACAGGTGGGCCTTAAAATGAACATGGACAAAACCAAGGCAATGTGTAATGTCCATGTTACGCCATCACCGGTTTCTGTCGGGAACCACACCCTTGAAGTTGTAGACAAGTAGTCTACCTGGGTCAGATGATCCAGGCTGGCAACTCCAGCTTCGAGGACGAGGTCTTTCGTCGAATCCGACTCGGCTGGGCGGCGTTCGGGAAGCTACGTAGCGTCTTCTCGTCCAAAATACCTCAGTCCCTCAAAACTAAGGTCTTCGACCAGTGTGTGTTACCAGTGATGACATACGGGTCCGAAACGTGGTCTTTGACTATGGGCCTCATAAGAAAGCTCAAGGTCGCCCAGAGAGCTATGGAGAGGGCGATGCTCGGTGTTTCCCTACGAGATCCAGCGGTTAGTTCTTTGAAGTGGCAGTGGGCGGGGCACATAGCGCGGAGAACCGATGGCCGATGGGGCAGAAAGGTTCTCGAATGGCGACCACGTACCGGTAAGCGCAGCGTTGGACATCCACCGACCGATGGTCAGATGACCTGAAAAAGGTCGCAGGCAAACACTGGATGCAGACTGCTGCCAACCGATCATTTTGGAAATCATTGGGAGAGGCCTATGTCCAGCAGTGGACTGACTGCGAATTTTATTTTTGTAACAGCTTCGATGATTTGTGCCCATTTTTCGTGTATATCTTATACGGGTAGTATTTTGAACCGATTTCATGGAAACTTATTATAGTATTGGTACATAGATGAATTGTACTCGTGATTGATAAATTGACATTAGGCTACTTTTCTGAAGCGAGTTTAGAGTCTCACGGGTATGTATCACATGAGTCCTACTTATGTATATGTTTACTATAATATATTTCCAAAATCGTTATTTTTAATTAGTGATACTCCTACGCAGGCGTACCCAAGGCAATACGCATTCCAGTAAAGAAAATATAAATGCGTGTCGTCCAAGAACCAACAACCAGAGGCTAGATTAGATTAGTTTACTTATAAGAAACTTCAATAAGATCAACTTCATAAGTCACAAGTTCTGCGGCCGGGTTTGTAAACAATATAAAACTTTCACTTTACGAGTTTCCCGCGTTTGAACGCGAATACGGCTCGACCCAGACCACCTTAGGGTGGGAAGTATCCAATTTCCATATAATATTTCGCAAGTTTTGTTTTCCCCGATTGCCTTCCTTTTAACTGAATTAAGTAAAGGAATTCCTAACCAAACAATTGATCGACATCGTTGAATACGAATAATCAAATGAATAGGGTTTCTTACGGAAGGGATAGACCAGGATTTCCTTTTTATTTATTTATTTGCAAGAATACAGGACATACATAGATCTTTGGTAAATTATAATTTCGTGTATTCCACTCTCGGATGAATATGCAAAAAAAAAAAATACATAAAAAAACAAGAGAAAAAAATAAAATTAAATTACATTCCAACTTACATTATTAAATTATAACTGTAAATGCCCTAAAATGTCAATAAGATTTATAAAATAAAATTACTATAATTTATAAAAGTGAAAGGACACTTTACTCACTCATGTGCATAGTATGAAAACTACTTAATTTATTTATGAAGTTGTAAGAGGCTTAAGTCAAAAAATATAAGAAACTATAAGAACTGAACCCTTAGTAATCGATATACATAGTTTACATAGTTTTAATTTTGTGCTTCGATAATTTAAACTACACTCTTGAAAAACAACAACAAAAGGCGTGTATGCCACGCTTTCTTTGACTTGTAAATAAGTCATTAAGAGAAATTCAAGCTAAACGAGTCCTATTCATGAACATATGACGTCAGAAGTTGGGTTTGAATACTTCATATTTCAGAGCTCTGTATAACAAAAATTGCCGAAGAAGACCACAATTGTAAGAAAGGGAGCCGTGCCAGTCAGTATGCCAAGTTTCACACTGATGCTATGCAGTGACCGTGAAATTCCAAGGCCAGAATATCTGCATTAGATCAGTTAATGCAGTTCATAAGAGACTTGCGAATGGTTAACTGGCCTAATTTTCTAACTATGGATCTAGAATGTGTTTTGGTTTTTTGCAGCGAAAGATTTTCCATAAGGTCAGGCCTACACTCATAAAAGACAAATTTTACTTTTCTGTTAATAATACAACCTGCCTAAAGGTAAGGTCGTCCTAATAATATTACTTTCAATGACCTCTTGAGCGAACGAATTTGCAATTTCGTTTGGAATTAGCATCTGATGAGTATTCCACTTGAAGAAATTACTGTTAGAATTTGCTGAGAAACTGTGAAATTTAGACTACAAAAATACGTCAAATTTCTAACTAGTTAATGCAGTGTAGATAATTTGACATGAGGAATAAGATCCTTCCTGTATAAAATCAATAGATATTTTTCCAATTTTATTTTTGAATTCAAACTGAAGTGGTTTGTATATGCAAAATATAAAATGATATGGAAGTAAACTGCAAGGTTCAATAATCCTAAAGTGAATGAATCAACTAAGATCTGACTCATCAATGAAATAGAGGCAAATACATTTGAACATTCATCTTTGTCCATGGAGTTCTAAAATTGATGGACTCGCTAAAATTTTATCCAATGGTATAAAGAGACGCATAGTTAGTTATTTTATGCTTCCTCTCCATGTCAATGAAATATATTTTTTTATGTATTTATCAGAATAGGCTTATTAATTAAACAATTACAACTGTCGTAGTACTATCACTAATTATATATGCATATGTGGTCAAAGAAAATTGTTTGTTTCTATTTCATGTGACATCTTACGTAAAAATGTAGATACTTAGCTACATGTCTCTTTATATGCATTTTCTCGATAAATAAGAAAAATACCTCATTACAATTTCTTGTGTTTTAGCTTTTTTCAGAATTGAAACGATTTTTTTTCTGAAATCGAATTGAAATGGATAAAGCAATTCAATCAATGAAATAGTTTTACTTAATATTACAGAAACCGACTCAAAACGCAATATGCATCGAGGCCTAAGCAGTAAGTGGGTCAAACAAACTTGAAAATGATTCATGTCAACCGAAGTGTGTGAGACACCGTTGTTAAGAAATAAATAATATATATATCATCTTAGGTTAATAATTGGTCTCCGCGGCGCTATGACTGCGCGAGATCAATTATTAATCTAAGATATATCATGTTGTTAATGTTAACCCAGGTGAACAATGGGGGGGTGCAGGGCAGGGCGTCGTGGTAGAATGCTAACGCGACCCCATGGCGCGCTCAACAGCCGGAGCGGAAACGCCGGAGAGGTTTTAGTGGGTAGTCCAGGCACTCTGCCTGGGAGTCCCACACTCAGTGCGTAAATGCATTTCCCCTCCGTTAACAAAAAAAAAAAGGTGAACAATGGGGATTCTAGTTTTCCCTTAGTAGATGCTAAATCCAGAGACGATAAGTTATTTCCTTGTTTGTATTTTCTATCAAATATAAACCCTTTCGTCCATAAGGACAGCCTAACTACATACATTATATTGCTTGACACTTTCATTTTTTTTGACTAGTAATACAATGTTAATAAGGAATTTTTTCAATCTATTTGGGATAAACTTCGTCAGGAGCTAAAAAAAAGAAGGCATTAAAAAAACCTGACACCAAATTACACACGAAAAGCAAGTTTATCTCTTAAATAACAAATTAATAAAAATAATATTTACAAAGCGTCTCATTACCGATAACCGTGAATTGGTAAATGACGGACACATCTCGCACGTGTTACCCACGTTATTTCAGTGACGCGAGGTTTAATCCAATTTTCGTCTGTAGTCGCAATCAATGTGTCCTATAAATAAAAGTAAATACGCTGAACCGTCGACGGTACTATTAACTAGTTTTTTTTTTAAAAACCAAATTACTGCTTGTCTGTCTGTTGGGAGCCTGACTCCCACAACACAGGGAAACCTATCGCGGGACCCCGAGCAACAAATTCAATGTGCTTTAATTGCTGAATAAAATATATTTTTTTTGTCTAGCATAACTAAGTACGAGGGCGACACTGAAAGTCTTTAGAACTGACCACTTGTAAACAGTTTAATAATTAATAAAAAAATAAGTTTAAATTTTGAAAATGGAACTCTTTGCCAATATTATTGAGTATGTATTTTATTAATTTGTCATTTGTTTTACGATTTGGCGGCAAATTGAAAATTGTCTGTGTCACGTCAGCATGAATTTAACGCGAGAAAATTTTCGTGCAATGTTTTTTTATGACTTTCGTTGTCATTTAAGTCAACAAGAAATTTATGGCCTTTCACGATGAAACCCCATCTCGTGCCACTGTTTACAACTGGTTTAATGAGTTCAAACGTGGTCGCACTAATCTCACCGATGATCTGCGTGAGGGACGGCCTTCTACGGCGACGACTGAAGATAACATCAGTGTTGTGCGGCGTATGATAGAGACTGACATAAGAGTGACCTATCAGCAGATTCGGGCAAGTTTAGGCATCGGTATGAGCCAAGTGCACAAAATCCTGCATGAACATTTAGCGGTCAGGAAGCTTTGTGCCCGGTGGATACCTCACGATTTGACCGAGGCCCAAAAAATCCGTCGTGTTGATTGGTGCCGTGAAATGGTTCAAAGATTTAACGGAGGTGACTCAAATGCTGTGTTTGACATACTTACGGGTGAAGAAAGCTGGATTTACTGTTATGATCCCGAAACCAAACTAAAGTGAAGAGAGGTCGAAGCGTGGGGAAAAAGATGGTGGCCTCGTTCTTCGGAAGGACCGGACATTACGCGATAATTGTTTTAGAGGTCAAAAAACAGAAACGACCTCGCAGTAGGATCCTCCTTCACCACGACAACGCCTCGTCGCACACCGCCAGGCGAACGATCGACTATTTCAGTGAACAACAAACGTGGAATTACTAGGTCACCCGCCATATAGCCCCGACCTCGCACCTTGCGATTTTTATTTATTCCCGAAAATAAAAGAAAAACTTCAAGGAAAACGTTTTATAGACACCGAGGAAGCAGTGGCTGCGTTTCAAAACGCCGTCGAAGAGACCCCTAAAGACGAGTGGGCAAAGTGCTTTTCTCAGTGGTTCCATCGGATGCAGAGATGTATTGACGTGAAAGGACACTATTTTGAAAAGATGTAATAAAAGGACTAACTTGCTAGTGTGCTCAGTTTTTGATTTTCTAAGAACTTTCAGTTTGACCCTCGTAGAACCCTTTGACCAAGTTTTCCTAATGTTAAGTTTCCAATGTATATTTACAGTATGTACAAGAAATAAATAAATAAAACTGAAGAAATGAGAAAATAAAATTGATTTTAATTTCAATTTTAATCAATCTCTAACATTTTTTATAAATGTTCTCGTGTAGTTACGTAAATAGGCGCTTCAAATCAGTACCAAGAATAAACTAACATAAATATACTTAAATTCCATCCAACGCATAATAACACAGATCAGTGGTCGCCTTCACAGTCTCAAGACGCATCCATATAATTCCACAAACAATTCGTCAACTATTCGAAACCCTATCGCTCAGACAACAAGGATTAATGCTGAGGTCGACAAGAGTCGGAGAATTCGACACATTTGTTTACTTTAAAGATTTATTGTTGTGATATTTTTGAGCATTCGCTCTCGAAAACAATCCTTGTTTTTCTTACAAACACATGTGGTTTCATTAAACTTTATCCCTCATTCAGGTGTAGTTAATCTTGAAGCATATAATAACGTCGCCATGATTGTCATCCTTGACCAAAGTTTAATGAATGAATGAAATAAATGAAAAATTATTTATTCGAGAAACATAGTCTCACAATATAATATATGTATGTCTGTGAAGTGTCCTTATACTAAAATCTGATGTGCGTAATTATTTAATTTAAAACGTATTTTAAACGACACAACAATATTTGAAGCACGCACGGTAATATCCTCATAGTTACCTACTAATATTAGTTGTCGATCAGACAATTTCCTAGTAACTTGACCTAGGGATGAAAATAAAATAAAAAACCCTCCTTTTGGCGCAGTCGGGTAAAAACCGAAACGGTGCAATAAGTAGGCGACAAGATCTTTGGATAATACAAAATCTATATCTATCTAGGAATATTCAACATTCAAAAATAAATTTAAAACAAAATTTCTTCTTGTTATTCCTAAGCTAAGTAAACGATAAATCTTTGCTACAATAATGTTCGATACAGTAGAATTATTTACAGAGGTATAAAATACCTTAGAATTAAATTGATCCACATCAACCTTGCCACCACATACAAATTACATTAAGTAATTATTTTTTTCTAATCAGCATTAAAAATTACTGATAAAATTAGCAAAGTCAAGTATGCGGTAACGTATTTTTTGTAAATTGTCCAATTATATATATAGATGCTTAAAAATATACTCTATAATAAATATCCAGGCCTATACTACGTTAATACTATTATCTTTTTTGATCTTATACCTACTAAGATCAATACAAAAACCAATAATAAACACATTTTATCATAATATCAATGCTCATATAACATCTTTGACGGTCCACCTAGGAAACGGCAATGACAATGCAAAATCCACTGCTGACTACGAGGCACCTTTTCCTTGACTTTTAATACAAGGACTCGCATAGCATATGACGTCTCGTACGCATTATGAAAAAATAAGGACGACATTCACCGACAATAACTTGGCATAACAAAAACTAGTTCCCTGGCCACTTGAGATTCTAAAAAGCAACAGGTTTTATGTCCTTAACGTAAATATTGATATTCCTGAAATAAATTTAATAGTTTCGTTATTTGATGGTTATATTTCTCAGTACAATTTCAAATATGGTACGTGTTTTGTGCACTATTAATTAATACAAGGCCTCCTGATATGGAAAGTGGGGAACCACTTCTATCATTTCCTTCCTTATTCCCTGTTTATTGAATAGTTAGTCATTCATTTAATGTCAAAATCGTTATACTGCAAGAAATACAGAAAAGCAGCCCGAAAAGCACCCTGGACTCCAAAAAGTAACTAAATGAGGATGTAACTACAATGATGAGTAGTTAAGTGTGAGCAATTTGGTACAAATACAGATTACCTGAGGATAAATAAATTATTCACCTTGTATGGGTCTCATTTCAATAAGAAATACGCAGAGTGTCGGCGGCGAAAGACTGAGTCATAACTCTTTCATTATATAGGGTCTTTGTTAGCGTCTGCTTTTACCTGTCGGGTCGGATTGTATAAATGTTTAAAATTCATACACTCGCGATTTAGGTCAAGCTTTCTATTAGAATTATTTGACCATTCAATTGAACTCTCTGCAGTATATTAAAATACAGTTAAGGTGTGGCGTGTACGTTTCATTTGCTTATATCCTTTTACATTTTTAATCATACCCTCATATTAAGAAACGTTTGTTAATCCCATGTTAACTAAAGTATGTTTGGTTTCGTTCTTTCACGTCACCATCATCATTTCGTGTAGGTTACATTGTCAATCGACCATGTACACCCTGTTCTTTCACGTTAAATATATCTATATTAATGGGGGAAGGAACAGAAAATATTTTAGCTAACTTGGGCTTTACTTACATTCGTTTCATAATACGGGGATAAGTTTTTGTGAGATGAAGGGTTTCGTCTCAGATTAATAATTGGTCTTCGCGGCGCTACGACGCGGGACCAATTATTAATCAGGGTTTCGTATTGTTCTACACCAATCAGTTTACAGTCTGAATAGATTAGAATGGATTTGTAAAAATATTTTTAGACGGTAATCCATAAGTAATATATTTCTACTCACGGAATTGTTTCTTCTCCAAGCGATTTATATTATGCAGTTCATAGACCTATTGCTAAAATCAAGGCCACTATTAGGTATTTCGCTGACTAATTTTATCAATAAATAGTCATGATGCAGACTGATTTTCACTTGAAATATTATTAGTTCTGTTCATTCCAATCACTTAATCCAAACTTCGAAAGAGGATCTTTCACGATTGCGTTCGTCAAGTCATACCGAAACGTCCCGTTTTGGATTGGTCGTCATTATCTATCTATTTTCATCCGTTGGTCCCGGTTGCTATAGATAGATGGCAGTCGCCAGGCTGTGTCGGATGCCTTTAGGCAGCTTGGTCAAATCTATTAATGTTGGCCACTAACACACCTCGAGTCATGTTCCTGTTGGCCTAGTTTCCCTTTAAAAAAAGGTACGGAAGTCAGACGGCAAACGCTTAATTGTAATAACCAGTACCGCCAAATCTAGGACTATGATTATCAGCGTACACTAGGCTCTGACTGAAGAGTATGCCGAGGATGCAACTGGGAAGCAAACTTGGGCGAAGAAGAAGTTTATTTTCTTTGTTTGAACGCCTACAACAAAAGGACTACTGGTCGACTTTGAAAAAATCGCTTTGGATTTGATTGCCTTATATAATTATAAAATGTTGACTAACATGCTATAGGCGGACGGGTAAAATCGCAGAGCATAACTACAAAAAACACATATAGTTAGTAAAATACACGAGCAAGAATTGCTAAGTCCAAAGGAGAAAAATTATAATCACTTTATTAAATCACTCTTTAGATAACCAATACAAAAAGAAACATTACTAAAGTTAGATCAGGTTTTCAAGATGCAGTCAGAAGGCATTTTTACCCAGCAAAAGAATAACATATGGCGATTACATGTCTTCTGAAGGACAAAGAAGTGTCGAATGACATATGGGCAAATGCCTGGAGCAATTATTAAACCCTTCCATTATATAGGGTGTATTTTGAAACCCAGAATTTTTACAGTGTGTTCATGAATGTGGAGTTTAAAAGAAGGTCAGATTGGATAGATATACCGAGGGACACAATAAATAGGTATACAAATTGAATTAGAGATACTCAAGTTGTTAGCCGAATGTTTTATACAATTGTCATATCCGCTTTTAAATGAAAACTACATGAATTCTGAGAAACTATTATTTACATTATTTTTCCACATACGAACCTATTAGTCACTACTCAAAAACTTCATTCACTATCGTCACTAATTTACATTAACGAGCATCGCGTATATCAATCAGTGATAATGATAAAAAACAATTTTAGCAAGATTAGGATATATCATGAAAATTATATTTTTTGTATATCTATGCTTGACTCTTTCTTACCTGAATAATATTTTATTCGATTTAGAAAGAGCTAGTTTTATAACAAAAAAGGAAAAATGTTTAACATGGTTAGATCTGTTTCCATCTGTTTTCTTCCCTTATTTTTTGTTGAATATTTTGCATGGAAATGTTAATCATGATTAATATTCAATGAAATTGATCAATTTTTAAATTTAAAATCTTATCACCTTCGTCTGATGCCTCAACATTGCGAATATCCATATGCTACCGCCGGTAACCGTTTATCACCTTGAGAGCTATAATCCCGTTTTCCTATTCAATTGTATGTAAAAATAAGATTTAGCAAGCGGTAGTCAAACGACAATAATAAAATAATTATGACTTCTTTTATTATGATAGCAGCTGCTGCAAACGACTATACATAGAGATAGTTAGATCTGCGTACGTTATATTTTTATTATTGATGTGAATATCACGTGACGTGACGTAACGTTTCATGAGCACTTTCTTTCACCGGTGCTTATGAGCATTCTAAAGAACAAGAGAAATGGTAGTATCACGCACCGAGGGTTCCGGCCGGGCGACGTTTTGGTCTACCAAAACGATTATTAAAATAAGAAAATTATTTTACTGTTTACGGTATGAATTGGAGAGATGCGGTACAAGACCAAACCACGAGGCTGTTTCGAAAAATTCTCACACCAGGATTTGCCAGTTGACACATTGTGGTTCGATTATCATTTATCGTCATTTCAGACACATACAGTCCACTGCTGTACATAGACCTACCACAATGATTTCCAGCATGACCGTTTAGAAGTGACCCGTACACAGAGTTTGCCTGCGAAATTCTTAAGGTCATCAGACTGGTCGATAGGTGTCCAACACGGTTCTTGCCGGGCTTGACGTTTGATTTTTTGACGTCATATTGCCTATATTAAGCAACTTTGATCTTAACTTTGATCAAGATTGGCTTGGGCATGCAGTAAGGATGAATGAAAGGAGACTTACGAAACGTATTTACAAATCGAAGGTGACAGGAAAAAAGTCGGCAAGGGTCGGTCTTGGAGAACATACTGCGACCAAATCGCAGACATACTAAAGAAGGGAGATGTTATGAGTACCCGTGATGAGCGTAGAGCAAGCGAGGGAAGTCTGTAATGATCGTAGCAAAATGAAATCCGTTATCTCTGCCTACCCCAACGGGAATCAGGCGTGATGATATGTATATATATGTATATTGCCTAGACTCACCAAGCCTGAGTTCGCCGAAGTTGCCGCAGCCAATCTTCTTGCCGACACGGAAGTTGGGCCCCACCATTAGGACGCCCGAGGACGAGGTAACGGAGTGCCGTGATGTGTGCATCGCGCTGCTGCCGCCGACGCCTCGCCCGCCCACCGCACCTGTCGCGCTGCAAACGTAAACACGTCTTTATCATTCATAAAATAAGAGGAATTATTATTGGATTATATGGCCCCAGTTTTCCAAAGCTACACTACAATACAGGATCGTTCTAAATATGAAATGCTGACGTGACACGTTACAACCGCTTTCCTAAAGTTCTGTGCTTGTTTGTTTGGCCTGGTGGCTGATAATAAAATTTCAGTATAAAAAGACAAGGTAAGCAACAGTGGTGAGATTAATTCTACTAGTATTTATGATCTCAGTTTTATTGAGATTAAAGAATATTAAAGTTTTGACTTGAAAACAAAAAGAAAATATCCATCTAATTTATTTTCTGTATATCTATATAATATTTTTTTCTTAATAATATAAAAAGGTTTTGTAAGACAAAGCCTTGAATTAGCCATTTTCATTAAAGAACGCACACAATCCAAGAAATGACCTGCGTAATACCTTGCGTAGTAGACCTCTGTAGTTTTCAATACACCTAATAGTCAGTTAAACCAATAGCAATAAACCCTACATCTTAGCATTATTCTTAAACAAGGACTTTAGTAATAGCAATTTATTATCATGCTTACTTTATTGAATTTTATCAATGAACATGCTAAGATAAAAACGTTAATAACTATACAATCGAACATACGAGTGTAGTAACTAAAATGCAAATTTAAAGTAAGTGAACTTCAACTACAATGAAAAAGCATTAGTCCATAGATTAATAATTGGTCTCCGCGGCGCTACGACTAGATACCGCGCTGTGAAGAAAAATCAGTTTCCAGAATGCGGCAACTTAATAGGAATGTGTGTGTAAAACAGTGTGCAAAGATGCACACTAGCGTCGATTATGGTGTTGCCAGCTACTTGACTGGTGCCCGACCAATGGAAAAATTATTAATTGCTGTGGTCTTGTTACGTATTTTAAAAAATAGCTCAGAAAATCCTTTAACATGAAATTAAAATAAAACTGGCCAAGTATGAGTCGGTTCGCGTGGAGAGGGTTCTGTACGTTTTTTTATTTTTCTCCATTTGGACCTCCTAAACAAATTTAAAATCGTCTCATAGGTTTTCCTGTAATTTATGCATCGAAATTCTGAAATCGATAGTTTCGGAGATAAGGTAGGGGAAATGGTTAATTTTTGTCTTCTTTATTTTATAATTCTAATATAGAATCCTAAAACTGACATTCATAAAACTTTTATTTGATTTATTATTACACAGTACAGTATGTTAAACGTTACTTTAATTTTCTATTTAGCTTGGAGCTAATTGATTACTGACCTCTTTTTAGTTGTAACCCGGGTTTAAATACAAATGAATAAATAGACATTCACATCCTACTAATATTATAAACGCGAAAGTTTGTAAGTATGGATGGATGTTTGTTATTCTTTCACAACTAAACCGCTGAATTGATTTTAATGAAATTTGGTACGGATATAGTTCAAGACCCGGAGTCAAACATAGGCTACCTTTTGACGCAGGCGGAGCTGCGGGAAACAGCTAGTACATACATATTATCATGGCCTTTTTCCATACAGTAGTGTTGCCGGAAAATCGATTACACATCGAATAATAATCAATTCTTTGATAGTTGAAAATATAAAGTATCGATAGTGATCATATATCGATAGTATCGATATTGGTACTATCGATAATATATTTCTGTAAGTACAATATTTTTTTCTGTACGACTTGAATGACTATGATTTGTCTTATGCCCGCTGTACATCCCGCCGCCGAGTTCCGGTATATCTGTATAGTACCGGTACCTGAAATGCTTGGTATTATTGTTAATCCATTAATCGATTATTTTTCATAAATTCTCAAAAATCAATAAAACAGATTAGATTATATTGATACTATAGATACATAATCGATGAATAACCATAGATATAAACGATTACCTATGTTGATTAAATCGATATAATTTATATCGACCCATTTGAATAATCGACTATTTGTGTGGTGTTGCAGTTAATAATCAATTATTTTCGATTAATTGTCAAAAATCGATTAAATTTATTATATCAATACTTTCGATACCCTGAAATATTTAAAAAAAAAAACAAATTCAATTAATCGATTATCCGGCAACAATACCCTACGGGATACCAACTACCCAAAGGCCATATTTAGAATGTTGGTGGGCGTAAAGTGGAAATGGAATCAAAATAGTGATAGGTTGCTAGTCGCATCGCCTACTGATAGGTATGGATCTTCGATTTTCGCCCACTCCCTTGGCCGGCTTATATGGTCTGAGCGGGAAGAGAAGCAGCTAGTACATTCCACGTATTTATTTTTCACCCCAGACCAGCATTAAAGAAATAAGATGTTAAAGACAGACAAAATTGTCAGAAAAAGTCAAAATTACAACATCCCTCTTTTGAGGTCGGGAGTTAAAAAACAAAATATCTAAATAATAAAAATCGAAACCTTGGGAAATTTGGGATTTTTTAATACACTGCAACATTGAGTACTGAGCGGTACTTCGCGCCATATTTTAGGGTTATATTTTTTTCGTGAGTAATTTATGTCCACATTTCGAAATTATACAATACATAATGATGGTATGTAATACCAGTATCTTTCTTATTTCTTTTAGTATTATTCTTACACAGTTTGACTACGCAAACTGCACATTTTGCGTCTGCTTTTACTTAAATTTTAAATTGATCTAGACATCCAACTCACTCATCGGTCGCGGCGGACTGACGCGGGTATGCCGAATTCGGCGTGGTTTTAGTTGCCGCATTTTTTTAAGTATGCCGACGGTATCTAGTCGAGCGCGCGAGACCAATTATTAATCTAAGCATTAGTCATTGTAAACTGATTCTTGAGGCAAGTAGTTACGCTAATTTACAGCCTTGCCCCACAATGAACATAGATGTGTGCATGATTTATATGAATCTAAATCGTAAAATAATTGCCTTATCCTGTAAGCATGTAAAATGTCTCATTAATGCATAAAATGCTACAAAATCCATTTTAAAACTGTTCATATTTGGCAATTTGACACGACAATTCCGTCGTTCATTCCGTCCGTTTGTACCACTTCTTTATTTAATAAATAAATAAATAAAAAGGATTTAGATTGAAATAATACTTAAAAACTAATTGTGTTTTTTTATTAGTGACCAAAATTTAATGCAGAGATCCATCAATCTAAAGCCTCGAATAGCCTACGACGGTCTATCTTCAGCCTAAATGTAGCGTATAATTCGATGACAAATTCCAGTGTGCAAATCAACTAAAAGAAATATTTCACATAGTTTATTTATTAGACTAACAACCAGTGAAAAATATTCTAGCATTATCATTTTTGGAAGCTCTAAAAGCGTACTAACCTAGTGAGTTTCATCTCTCCACTCTAAATGATTTAACTCGCAAAATCGACTCGGTAAATATTTACTTTTTACAATCCGAACAATAGCAGATTGGAACATTATAGTTTTAAAACTGCATCCATGCAAAGATACGCAAGTTTACTTCCTATTTTATTTATAAATCAATAATTTTCAATAAAATATCGTCTGTTATGAGTAATTTCACTGATTAAATAGTTTTTAGAACCTAAATAAGATAGTCTTAGTTACGTGAGTGATTGACAGAGAGAGGGGTACTAACACACACGAAAAATAATTGATCTGGAGGGCAACCGCGCTAAATGCAAATGACGTTAAAGTATGTGTAATGACATTTCATGATATGGTTGACCACATCATGAAATGCGACCATTTCATGATATGGCCAAAACAGAATCGATCTAAAATGGTCACTTTGAGCAATTCATCAAAACGACTCATTTCATGAATTGCAAATTTGCGAAGCTGCGCAATTCTGCAAATTTTGACGTTGTCGTTTCAACTTTAATCGCATTTCATGATATGATCGACCACATCATGAAATGATCAATTCAACGACCTGGCCACGACATGTATACCAAAATCAAACCGCGACGACTATTTTTGAGTATGTCAAATCGGTGAGTCGATTAAATTGAAATAGTTCGATTCACTGATTATGCAGAATAAATCGTTCAAAATCAAACGAAAATCATCAGTTTTGGATTCTCAAAAGGCCGTGGTTTGGTTTTTTGCTAAATATGTTAAATTGTTTTGGAGTTTGCGCGATCGGCTCCCAGTAGGCACTTGTTTATCAAACAAATACGCACGTCAACGTGTTCGCTAAATGTTGTACTTCCCGTACTATAGCACCTTTTGAAGTGCCCTGCTTGCCCCTGTGAGCTGTACAAAACTTATGTCGGCCACGGAAAGTGCAACGGAGGTGGCGCGTTTCTGGAGTAACAAAATTTAGATTTTTTCGATCCGAAAAGAAGGAGCGTTGTACTTGTAAGTAATGTAAGTACTTGTAAGTTTGCGTGACAGCCCAAACGGTATCCTGAGGATGTTGGCTGATAGGTGGGATAGTCCACTGCTTGCACACTGGAACAGCTTGCACTGCAGGTAGGTGGGCTGTCGTACCTATCTGGCCAGTTTTTTAGTTTTTAATTTTTAATAATTGTGTATACTAACCCTAGGATTTAAGATTTCAATTGTTACTAACACTATGGACGTATGTCTGAAATAAAGATTTATTTATTTATTTATTAATGCAAAATCCTTCACAATATGACATACTGACAGTGCCCAGTGGCTTTATCCGTCACTGATAAAACCACTGAATACTTAGCTGCGCCACCTAGCGTCAGGTAGCTACCAATGATCATCCTAAAGAATCGTTATCAAATAGTAAATTATTACTTAAATCAAATTGGCAGTTTTGTAGGGATTTATCACACAATATTTCATATAAGTTAATCTCTATTTTTAGGGTCCCGTACCGAAAGGGTAAAACGGGACCCTATTACTAACTTCGCTGTCCGTCCGTCTATCGGTATAGGTAGTTGAAATTTTCACAGATGTAGTTCTATTGCTGCGCTATAGGTAACAACAAATACTAAAAAACTGGCTCCCATACAACAAACGTGATTTTTTTGCTCGATATTTATCACGACGACAGGTAGACGCTTTTAAAATATATATATAACTAGCTTTTCCCGCAGCTCCGCCTGCGTCAAAAAGTAGTCTATGTTTGACCCCGGGTCTTCAACTATATTTATACCAAATTTCATCAAAATCCGTTCAGCGGTTTGGCCGTGAAAGCGTAACAGACAGACAGACTTTCGCATTTATAATATTAGTATGAATAAGACGAATTAAAATAAAGGAGGGCTTCCATACGAAAGACGTGATTATTTTTTTTTTGCGGTTTTATAGATACGGTACGGAGCCCTTCGTGGGCAAGCCGACACGCACTTGACCACTTATTACATTTATTTATATTATTAAATCCAGCATTGTTCGAACGATTGTTCGAAAATTTTGTCTGTCTGGTGGTTAGCTTAGTGAATTAATCAGATACTACCTAACTTAATTATGAGCCCTGGACGTATATAATCCTATTAGTTCTTAATCACATTTATTTAAGCAAAGAATAGTACTAACTTAAAGTAAGAATATTATTAAATTAAACGACGCGAAGATTTGTATTGGTAGTTATTTATTATTTTGGGAAAACAATATGTTAAATCATTAAAGTAGTTAATGCTATTGAATGAAATAAATAAATATGCCATGCAGCTTGCATCTTTAAATAAATGGAGCCTGCAGTAATAAAAATAAAATAACTATAGCTAACTATGTGTTAAGTGTGTTAAGGTAGAAATTTTTTTTTTTTTTTTAGTTTGTTGTGCCGCGTCTTCTTTTGAAAGTATTGGAAAGTAATATTTGACGTCAATAAGTGACCAGAAAGTCCTAACAACCATAGTTTAACTAATTGAATGATTTCATTTATTTTTAATTGAATGTCATTGAAAATAATATAGCAAAGCTAGTTGTTATTCTTTACGAGCCGATACTTTAGACTTTTTTGAACAATATCAGTGAGTATACAATACAAATACATACTTATAACTTGTTTATACAAGCCAGTGAATCACACCAAGTGCTATTAGCATTGAGTCTAAAAGTGAAAGTCTGCACTTCCACACCAAAAGCATAAAACGAGACAATTACTTAGCTGTAGCAAAATATAGTTTGTCAACATTATGAAGTATGGCTTAAAATTGTGTTCCTAATTGTAACTACAACATATGAATTTCATAAACAAGCTAACTAGATATGTTACTATTATAGTTAATCACATAAAATTAACGGAGATGACTTAGTGGGTTACCACTAAATTCTGTGATGTGCGATAAATAACTGATGAAAATAAGCTTATTCCTCCACTGTCTTTGAGTCTAGATTTTATACTGATAGTTTAAAATTTTTCAGTCATAGCTAACCTACTTACCCCTTCTATACCTAATGGGTTGGCAAAGCTTCAGAAGGCACGTTGGGCCGTCGCCGTCGGCCTTGGCTGTCATTGCCTGATGGCAGTTGTTAGACTGTGTCAGATGGCTTTACCGTAGAAACACGACCTTGCCGCTGTGTGTGAGCGACGGCCTAGGGCGGCAGCGACGGCGTAAGCGATCAACAGTATGAAGTCGTTAGAGGCTGGCTACGAGCGGCCCGCTACAGCGATTTCGCGCGCGGTTTTTCCGAGCGGTGGGAACAAAGGCGAGAACGTCGAACACCAGAAATTGGTCGAGAGTCAAGATTTTCATGTCGAACACCAGAAATGATCGACATTCGAAAATACGTCCCCATGTAGGCCGCTCCCGCTCGTCGCTACCGCTGTTCGTGGCCTGCACATCGCCCCGCTTAAAGATCCCGCTGTTGCCCGCCGCTGCTGCTCAAGGTCGTGAATGCGCCGTTAGGGCCTTAAAACAATTGGCAGTGTTGGCCTCTAACAGAAGTGCCAAATCTAGGACCATGATAGCGTAGTCTATAGGCCCTAAAGCAATAAGCTTAAGATGCAACTGGGAATTAAGCTGGGATGAAGAAAAACGGATTGGCAAAAAATACTAGCATCTTTGTCTGCTTTGACAACCACTTACCATCAGGTGCTTGGTTGCCCATGATTTAATATTTAAAAAAAAAAAAAATTTATTCATGTATATTTTAAACATTGTTATCCATAGAATTTTAGATCATCTCCTTAGTTTCATGTTATGAATCAATCAATTTACCCATCTCTTCTGGATCGCCAGGGTAAGTAGTACCTGAATCAATAATTAACATGATGCTGTGACAGCTAAACTTCCAGACTATGAAGCATTTTATACTGTTTAAGTAAAATATACAAGAGTTACAATATTACTTTGTATTTACACTGGCTATGGAAATATTATGAAAGCTTGTGTTTATGTAAGTTTTAATTATTAAGGACATTGTATACATTAATTATTTAAAAATAACAACAATTACTTACGTCTTCCGATTCATAGCACGGATGATTGGTACAAGCACAATTTTAATTGGCTTTTGCGATTTTTATTCATTATTTTTACCCGATTCACTACATAGTGGATATTATGCACTTGTCAATTTTTGACACTATACCTGAGCATACTAGATTTTATAGTTAGTTTACTGACTTTTTACATAAATTAATAGCTCAGTGCTTGGAAAGAAATTATTAAATAATTTAAGTGATTTGAGAATAGTGCTATTATATATTAAGATATGTTTTAAAAGAACTTTTATCAAGAATGTGTATACAATGATTCAGAGTTTGTTAGGATTGTGAGGAATACATTAAAATACAATGACATAATAGTTAATATGTACAGTCAATGTGCCCAGTGATAAGGTTTGTATAAATTTATTCCAGTGAACAAAAAATAAAATCATGTAGTTAAAAAGTTAGTTAGAATGTCTGCCTAACATCTTAGCATTTTTATATTTTATAAGCAACTTTGTAGGACAAAGGCCATGTGATACACCTGATGGTAAGAGGTCTTGGTATAGTTGTTTAAAAGTATACAATGATATATATGAAAATTTCTCTTTTTTTGATATGACAAGTGAAGTTAAAGTTAAGAGTAATCACTTGAAGATGTAAAAACGCATTACCTATCTATGCGAAGATGTGAGTATAATAACCCACAGTGTTCATAGGTAAATGAACTTTGTATTATAACTAAGTAAAACAAAGATGAGGACACAATAAACCAATATCGAGAACAAAATCTCCTGCAGTCTGCAGCATACACCACTGATTTCTATTGATTGAATGAATGTAGAGTGTGTAATTAAATAATAAATAAAAAATATGTCCTTTGCAAATATTACAGGTAATTAAAACTATGCAGATTCTGGTAAGCCATGTATGCTATAATTAGAATTAAATAGACAAAAAGTTTTGTGTTTGTTCTTATTTAGTAGCTATTAGCCAGTGACTGGCTACTTTGACACACTTGATATTGTCGTAAAATAGTCAATATCAAGTGCTCATAACAATAATTCTAATATATGGAAGTTAATCCATATTATAGATATTTATTGTCAATGAACATTATCAATACATTATCTGAAAGGTTAATAGATAAAGTAGCCAGTTGACAAGAAAACTGCATTGTAATTTACTTCAAACAAAATGGATGGATAGCAAGTAATATGTATAAGTGTGCAATGTGTTTTCCTAACTAGTAGTAGACTGAGGTTTCAATCATTTGAACTGTGAAAGGGCACAAGATACCTGAGATTTAAGGTTATAGTTATATTATATTTTTTTCAAAATTGTATTAATGTTATGGGTATGTTACATGTAAATTTAAAAACTTAATTTTTTTTGGTGTAATGCATTTTTTTTTTTTTAAACACATCTATTTAATAGGAAGGAAAGTAATAACATATCAAACCAACATACAAAAACATTTTAATATATTAGAAAAGGGATAAAATTATAGAAAATACATAAAATCTAGCATATTTAATAAAATGTCAGCCCTGCATGCAAACAAGCTAGTTGCTTACAAAAACAAAATTTGGCTAAAGATGCAAGCCAAATATTAAGTAGAATAAGAAGTAATAAATTCAATTCTATGTTGTAGGTATATTGATAGGTGGAATATTGATTCCACCACATTCCAACACAACTAGAACAGCATTAAATAACAAGAAACATTAGAAAGATAACCTAAAAATCTGTTCTGGTAGTGATTCATAACATACAGTGCATTCAACCCTCTAGAAATATGTAATAAAGTGGGAATATCATTTGCATTATCTTATAATAGTATTGCTTGCATCAGACATGTGTGTCTAGCCTTGAAAAGTTTATAATTAAGAATAGTTAATTGTTATTGTATGTGTGAGTCAAATTCCATGGATAACTATACAATATGACTGTGTAGAAAGTAAACAGACGGTTGGTGTAAAGTAATTAAATAATTTTTATCAATGGCAACATTGAGAACTGTTGTAATGTCAAAAAATATAAAAATAATTTAAAGGCATGTTATAGTGATGTAAAAACATGGTGTGTAACAAGAGCTATAGCTTACATACAAAAATGGTAATAATATTTACTCATCATAAAAAAAAAAGTAAACATATTTAATTAGTAAAAATTTCAGTTCAGAAGCACTTCTTTCATAACATTGCCATTGTATTGGTTCAAAGTCATCCTTAAAATTTCAATAGAAGAATTTATAAAAAGCTTTCATGGAGCTTTTGTAACCTTCATTATTCACAATCTAACATTGAATGGAAACAATATTTAAAATTGATATCCAAAATACCTTCACAATATTTAATATTAAAAGGTTAAAAAATCTAGCTATCTAAAAACCTTGAACTGTATTATGAGTTCAAATGATTATTGGAAAAATTTACTTAATATGTACTTAAAAATAAACTTTTGAATAAACTTTAAAAAATCCATATTATATTATAATCTATACTTTTATTCCAATAACTATAACAAATCTGTAGTTTATTTAAACAGTCACAACGTAAAAATGGTTGGATTTGAAATAATCTTTTTACATATACATATGTGTATTTGTATTGTATTGTATACTAGCTGACCCGGCGAACTTCGTTCCGCCTAACAGTCGATTCTTTAATTTTTTTTAAAATAAAAGATTTTTTCTAAAATAAACATAGCCTAAGTTACTCCTTATTACATCAGCTACCTGACAATAATAGTCCTGTCAAAATCGGTCCAGCTATTTCAGAGATTAGCCGGAATAAACAGACAGACAGACAAAAATTGTATAAAATGTTATTTTGGTGCATGTACTGTATATATATTCATATGCATGTAGTAAAAAACAGTTATTTCACTATTACAAACAGACACTCTAATTTTATTTATATGGGTGATTCTACGATAAGAGGTAACTTGAACGGCAATCAATATTAAATAGGGTTTTTATTCCATATTGTCCAATCCTTTACAATCAATTACAGCATTTTAATGTAACTTCAATGAATAGAGTCACAATTAAATGCTGAATATTATATTTTTTTCTGAAATTGCCAACAAAGTCAAAAAAAGTATCTACCCTGGCCTGTCCCTTTGCCGATTTTAGTTACAGTTACTGCCGTACCTAATTTGTTTGTATCGCTTTCTAAACTAAAACATGGTAAGTATGAATTCGAATAAATATACTATAATAATTTTAAGAAAAATCCAACAAATTATGTTTTTTGTGTATTATTTTCTGAACTTAAATTTTGTCCCGTATTTTTTGTGTCTTTACCCTGGCAAATTTTGTTCCACTACTAATATAAAAATAAAACGGAAGTATTCCAAATTCCTCTCAAGGACATCTAACGCCGTGAAGTTAGACACAAATAACAAGCGCGCCGTCCGTTAGAGGCCGCCATTTTGCTAGTTGTCGCGACGCGTCCGTGCGGTGTAGTGGTCTCGCAAAGTCATAGTGTCTCTCCACTGGTAAGTCATAAAAGTTATATTAATGATTTGATTCATTTGTGTAATATTACATTTATTCAATAATACTGTACTAATTCAAGTGGGATGTTTAATTAAGCCAAAAATGTTATATGTCGATTACAATATTTGAATTTTTAATGAAAACGTCTTTCCCCTGGCGTATTTCCCCTGCCAAGATAAATGCCAGGGGAGAGACTTACTAGCCAGGGGAGATAAAACATATCATATAATGTAGTCATAAAGTAATTTAAATATAGTTAGATGGTACTGAAGTCAGATTTAAACGGTATATATTGAAGTATTGTTATGATAAAAAAGCGATTTCAATTTTTTTTTCACATTATTACAGATTATGGCACCACAAAAAAAGTTAACACGTGAAGAAAAACTACAAAAGAAACGTGAAGCAGAAAGGCTAAGATATCAAAGGATTAAAAATGACCCTGAAAAGTATAAATTGCAAAAACTAAAAGAAAAAGAAAAATATTTGAAAAAGAAAGAAAAAGGACTAATAAAAACCGTCGATCAAATGACTCCTAGAGAGCAACGTAAAGCACGAAAAATATGGAAGAAGAAAGCAAGAGAGCGTAGGCAACGACTTGCTTCTCAAAATGTAGCTAATGTTCCAGTTGATGATCAAATACCAAAAAGAAATTTTCAGTCAAGAGCTTTTTTGGCTGCTAAACTTAAATCAGACCGAGCAAGAAGGCAACGATATTTAATTGATAAAAAAAAAGATGAAACCATAAAAAGATTAAACACTAAACTGGCATGTTACAAAAAAAGGTTACAAAGATTAAGAAAGCGGGAAAACCTTACACCTAACAGCAAAGTGGAAAAAGAGTTAAATTCCCCAAGTGCAAGAGATACAGTGAAGAAAAAATTGCTGTTTGCAGATGTGCTCCATCAACAATTAAAAGATAATTATTCAGCTCTTCCAAACGAAAAAGAAAAAAGGGTTTTCAGAAGAATGATAAGCGGGAAGTTGGTGAAAAAATATGGAATACTACAGAACGAGAAAAATATAAAACCCTTGAGAAAACTTGGAAAAGTGCAACTAATTGATAATAAAAGGAAAGGCAAAAGAGGTTATGAAGTAATAAAGAGGGAAATTGTAGATTTTCTTGAAGAGGATTCTAATTCCAGATTATGTGCCGGTAAAAGAGATTATGTGACGAAGAAAGGAGATCGCAAACAAAGAAGAGTTCTCCTGGATACTCTGAAAAATCTCCACAGATCTTTCATGACGAAGTGCAATATAACGATCTCATATTCACTATTCTGCCGTCTAAAACCATTTTGGATAGTACAACCGAACTGTGATAAACGTGACACTTGCCTATGCGCTACACACGCCAATATAGATCTGGTCCTTTCAGCTTTATTCCAAGCCAAAATTATATCTATATCAAATCATCAAAATCTGCTTCAGGAAATTTGTTGCAACAGGTATAACGAACAGTGTCTTGCCCGAGATTGCCCAATTTGTAAAAATAAAGGGCTCAGTTACAAAGAATTTGATAATGCCATTCAAATTGTGTACAGAAAATGGGAACCTGTCTCCACCACTATAGCTGATCCAAAAACGCATAAGGAAAGAAAGGTGACTAAATATATGAAAAATTCGATTGAAATATATCCTCGTGATTTAATTTTACAGTTAGATTATAGCTTGGAGAAATTCCTTCAGCACGAAAGGAATATAGTACACCAACATTCTGCTTATAAGAATAAAAAAACAACAATTTCAAAAAAAGAGGGTGTGATTCATATGGACTTCAGCGAGAATTACTTGACCAAATACGCAGAAGAGATTCAAGCATTTCATTTTGGGGGTTCGCGGCAACAAATAAGTCTGCACACGGTTGTAACTTACACGAAAGAAGACACAGATGAGTTAAAGACTACTTGCTATTGTTCGATGTCACAAAATTTATTACATTCGCCTCCAGCTATATGGGCACACTTGCAGCCAATTTTAAACGGATTACCATCAGAAGTAGAGATTATTCATTTTTGGAGCGATGGACCCGTCACACAATATCGCAACAAATACATGTTCTACTTTCTTGTCACGCATTTGGCAGATTTTTACCCACCCATTAAACATTTTACCTGGAACTACCACGAAGCTGGACACGGCAAGGGAGCTCCTGATGGTGTTGGTGCCGTTTGCAAAAGATCAGCAGACCGATTGGTGGGTAGTGGTAATGACATATCATCGCTGAGCGATCTGTCAGAAGCTATTCAGAAAAGCTGCCCTGGCATCAATGTTTTCCTTATTGACGACATAAATATTCTTGAGAAAGAAGCTCTGCTTGCTACTTCTAAAGAACATATTAAGACTTTTTCCGGTACTTTGCGTGTCCATCAGGTATCATGGAACATTAAAGATCCTAATAAATTGAAAATGAAGTCTTTAAGCTGCTTTTGCAATAAAAATACATGCGATCATTTCAAAATTGGTGTTATGATATACTCGTCCCATAAAAAATCTCGTCTCCGCGTCGAGGATGTTTACGGGCCGGATTCAGACTCTGAAAAAGAGAATTGTTTTGACAGTGAACATATCACAGCACCAAACCAGATAAAAGATGAACAACAACCGTCCACTTCCAAACATGTATTCAAGAACGGCGACTTCGTTCTAGTTAAACTTCTGTCGAAAAAAACTGAGTACCGTTACATAGCTATGTGTACGGGTTTGGAAGAAGATGACGAGATACAGGTAGTTTTCTGTAAAATAGGGGACAAAAGTGGAAAAATATTTAAAGTTGATGAACAAGATATTTCATTTATCTCAGAAGATCAGATTGTCCAGAAACTCCCTACGCCAAATCTAATATTAAAGGGGCTGAGGGTTTTCTACTCCTTCAAAAAGCCAGTGAATGTCTTTGAAAAAGCTTAAGTATTTTTATTTTTTGTTTGTATAGGCAAGAAAGTGCCCTTATTTTGTTAATTTTATACCGTTATTAAACAATGAATATTATCTTAATTATCTTAACTATCACAAGTCTGATTATTGTTAAAAGGTGGTAAGCCAGTGAATGTCTTTGAAAAAGCTTATTTTTTTGTTTGTATAGGCAAGGAAGTGCCTTTATTTGGTTAATTTTATATGAATATTATCTTAACTATCACAAGTCTGATTATTGTTAAAAGGTGTTAGTCTATCTACTTATTTAATTAGTATTATTAGAAGATGTTTAATTTTTTGTTAAATGTATGAAGACACGTTAGTTTAATTTTGTTTTCTAATTAATAAAAGGCTTTAAGGTGAGAGTATTTAAAAATACCAATAATTAATAGTCTAATAAAAAAGATGTTCCGATTAAAAGTTAAGTGTAATGTTTAATAAAAGTTGATTTTATTAATTTAATTCATTATTTCATTGCCCGAATCTCTCCCCTGGTCTAATAAATATCTACCCTGATCTTGACGTCTCTACCCTGGCCTCGATATTTACCCTGGCCTTCTAAAAAGTAATAAAATATGTGTGAAGTAACCTGCCATTGGGTGAAAAGGTTAATCAATGGGTTAATTAGCATAATTTAACATTTTCATGAAAAAAATCCAACTTTTCTCCCTGGCCGCATCTTCTATGGGCTTGAAACCTCTTATCGTAGAACTACCCATATATAGATGTATAGATGTACTACATATATACTATTATACTTATAGCTTTATTCTTGGAAATGTTTATAGGCTTAGTATATGATAGACATCACTGTGAAATCCACCTGCATCATGCATGACTTGTGCTTGGCCTCTGACAGAGCTATTCAGGTAGCTTCTTTCTGGTTTGGGAAAGTGTAATGCCATTGACAATCAAAAAAGAAGAAGGTACATTACCCCCAATTTAGATAAGCTACAGTACTATACTAGATTTTTAGTTAATATAAAAGTAAAACAGTTTTTTTAGAAACTGTTACTAAATAGTAAGATGCAAACTCTTGGACAGGAAATGACATGCAATCAATAGGATACATATAATATAATCTCACTTATCTGCAAGATAAGTCTTGAATTGGCACTTCTGTAAATTTTTTGCAGGTTAATGTTATAAATGAAGTGCAAGAATAACTGGGTATGTTTGTTTGATTTAATTTTTATTATACAATAATATTGTTAAGTTCATACAAACTGGCTTCAAATGGAATTTTAAGTTAGTAACTATAGAGCCATTGACGAAGCCACTGGCCAAGCCGGATCTTTTGGTCCTCTGAAGTTTGATAACAGCCAGAGACCAGAGTTGCTAAGAAGAAGAAGACTATAGAGCTATCATTTTACAAGCTCTTTATGTATACTAATCAACCATATTGTCCATTTCTCAGTAAAAACTAAAGTAAGACATAAGTTGCATTATTTACTTTAGTTGAAAATGTCATGATTTGATTCATAGCTTGGTTTGTGATTCTTCTTATAACAAGAGCAGGCTGCAAACATTTAGAATAATTTTCTTTATCAATATGGCTCAACCCATCTTCTCAACATCTGAAGTGAAGGATATTTATTAATACCATTCATAACATCTTTACAGCTCGCATCAAAGTGATGTTAGAAACAAATGCAACATATTTACATTTAATTATACTTATAATATGTAATTAGAAAATATATTCTAAAATATATTATAAATATGAAAAAGTTTAATATACTTTCAGTGTATTTACACTTTCATATCCTTACTAATGCGAAAGTCTGTCTGTTACTTTTACAGCTATACCTCTGGACTAATTTTAATTAGTACATAATTTGGTACATGTATATAGTTGAAGACCCAGGGTTAAACATAGGTTACTTCTCGACACTGGCAGAGCAGCGGAAAACAGCTAGTATTCTATAATATGTAAATATTTCATATAGGCAGTTATTTTCAAAGATACCCATCTATAGCATATTGATCTTTCAGCTTCAGAGGGAACAATAGAAAGGTCCTAAGAATATTTTTGCACATTCCAATTTTGACGATTTCCTAAATAGAAGTTTTGTTAAAAAGACCTGTTGATAGACATTACATGGCCAATTAGCTAACTAGGCAGATTGCTCATTAGAAGTTTCACTTTGTTGGATGTTTTGCTACTTAGACTATCTGATCAGGAGGGAGAATAAGATTTAAATTGAGTTAAAATAATATTAGTTCAAGAATAACTACATTGTAAACTAGATGATAATTGTGATATGACCACTCATTTTTCAGGCACAAATATCTTAGTGAGGTAACAATGGCCAGTTACAATGTGTATTAATCAATCTAACTACACAAAATAAATAAGTTCCTAATATTATCCAAAGCATAATAGGAAAGTATACTTACGTGGATGTTCTTTTGTCGTCGCTTTGACGTTCTTTGTCCTTGGTGCTGTCACGTTTATTCATAATACTAGGTGTTGGTGCAGGCCTTAAGCCCGGCACACCCAATCACTCCCAGAGCCTCGCAGCAAGGACCACGGTGATGCAGCCCATGTCACCACATCCAATACACTTGTAAGCACCACAACTCCATACCACACTTTCAACACAAACACAAATAAATTTTTATTTATTGCTATTTTTTTGTTTGTTTTCTCAACACTGGAATCACTGCACTATTACACAATTTATCTCAAAATCATTTTTGGTTAACTGCAAACAAGTTTTCATAAGAGTGCTGTTTCGGCGAGTTGATAGGGAAAGGCAAGCCTATTGAATGATATCACTTCCTCTACGTCTAAGCGTGCTGATAATTTTGATGTGGTTTAGTAAGAAACAGAACTAGAACAAAATAGAGGTCGCCGTGCCAATGTTATGCTCATTGAAGAGTAACAAGTTAAGTGGGTGTCACTGCTGAGGTAGGTAGATACTTTTACTTAGCTACCGCAGAAGTTACGTCTTCACACGTAATTGTAGCGATGACAATCAGTTAAATAAATTATCAAACTAATATGTACACGGATCAGAAAACGTAACAATTGACAGTTCCTGGTAGAGTCAAGTCAACCATAATTATCGGTCGGCACAAAACGTTTTATTTTTCTACCATTAACATCAATGGCGAACTTCACAGCACACCAAGGAGCCCAATTATCACGAGATAATAACACAATATGCGATTCTAATTAGCTTTCTGAGGATTAGTCACAACGTCGCCGAAACATCAAATGGACATTAGTCCTGATATAAAAGTTTGGGTTTTGTAATGGCCACCAATGTTACACTTCACTTCTAAAATTATATTTTTTTTATTATTTAAACTAAAATATAAGATCTAAGTTTTAAATAATTTACACATTCACGCAAATTTATTACCGACTAACGATAAAATTTCTTAAAAAATATTTAACTCAAAGAAATAGTCACTGAATATCGCCATTCGGCGCATGCGCAAACTTGCAGGAAAAGTGTTGCCATAAACATTTACATCATTGGCATGGCGCGTTCGGCGCCACAGCAGCTGTACACACTCGATACGAAATGTTTAGTTTCATCCACATTCACACGACCCAAGGACCTCGCGAAAACAGGGGTAACCATGACATCTCAATTAGATTCAAATAAGAGTGAGTAAGGGCGATGGCGCAATACTGATTACTGATTTGTGGTTAGAAAACATTTTTAACCCAGCTGGATAGAACCTACATCTACGACTAGAACCACAGAAAATAGGCTCAATTTTGTATCATTCAAATAAAAATTATCAGTACCAGAAACTGAAAACTAAAAGTTTTATTTCATCCATGCAAAAATAAATAAGTTATAAGCCTTTGAAATTCGGTTGAAGGGGAAACTGTTCGAAAACAAGAAAAGGATGCACTGTGTGTGCTGTGACGCTTTGGTTTCGCTGCTAGTTTTTACTTTTTTAGTGTAGTTGTAGTTATTGTTCCGTATGAAAATCTTGATGAACACAGTCAAGTAGCCTAAGATTTCGTTGAATAAGTCACTACTTATTCAATGAAATGTTGGCCAGGACCACAGAAATATCAATCGGCAATCCAGTAGCAAATTTCTTTATCCCATCAAAAACATAAATTTGAAATGCCAACTAGTTTAACAAAAACCATTTGGTATTCATTTTGTTATAAATAAGTACCTCCTAATAATTTATGTACAAAAAGTAATGATATCTCATCAAAAACATAAATGTGAAATCAGAGCCAAGTTCAATATTATGATATATGCCTTGGTTGTTGACTTCAACAACCAAGTCGTCAACGTCAGTCCTGAAATTTGTTTATAATAACATAAAATATTTTTTCTTGTTATAACTTAGGATAATATATTGTAGCCTGACTTGGCTAGTTCTCTGGCGTCGTACCGCGCGCCGTGTACCGAAATACCTATTATAGCGCCACACAGGCGCCCTTTAAGAGCTAACAATCCTTGTTAGCTCTTAAAGGGCTCTTGTGTGCGGGCAACACTCCCGTGAGCTACATTGACTGAATAGACATGGCTCATCACTAATTCGATTCACATCACTAGCCGGGAGCGAAAGCTCTCTATATTTGCCTGCGGCAGCCAAACTAGACGGTCGAGCGAGCACCGCACCCATATATTTTATTTAATCTGTTTCGTTTGCCTTTGTTTCAAAGTTTATTTTGCTAAATTGTCTTTTCGTATGTGTAAAGTGAATACACGGCATATTTTCGTGAACGCCATTGTTTTCTTGAGTAATCTCCGAATAATCCAGCTAGCCATAAACCCACGCCATACTATTATTTAATAATTATTTATAAGTAATAATCTTACACTATTGATGTGCGCTAAATATTGAAACAATAATTTATACTTAATCCCAGTTAATAACGTAATAAATACGATCGACTATACTCTTAGTTATAACTGTTATTATATATTAAGTACTAAACCGGAAATATTTGGATTAAAAAAAATTAAGGGTGGTGGTATTCAACTCGTTAAAATATTCACGTGAAGACCTTAAATTCCACATAAAGACCGGCTGTCATAAGTTTTGATTGCTGATTGCTGATTCTTACATTATTACAGTTACATACAGGCATAAATAAGTATAACACTTAATCCTAATAGAATCAATTAAATGAAAAATCATAATAAAATGATAAAAATTTACCAGTTTCTGATTTATTCCTTTGTATTCATCTAATTCAAAAGTGGTCAAAAGTGGCTCCAAATGGTTCGTGTAATAATTCACACGGTGCTGCTAGCCAGTTCTGTACTTGAACTTGGCTTGACACGCTACTGCGTGTCTAGATGGAGACGCGTTTGTGTGTGTGGCTGGCACACATACAAACAATTTCGTGTCCATGAACGCTACTGGATTACCTGCGTCGGATCTGTCTAAACCATAGACTTATTTAAAATTCAATAAAATAAATCATGTACTTAATAAATATAAATAGAGATAGAAATAGTGGAGGAATCTGTCTCTTTCTAACAAATACAAGCTACTCGTATATTACGTTGGTACTCCACTGGAAAAAAGGGGAAAGGTGGTAGATACTTTATGCAGATTTTTTTTAGGACGCAATCAAATGTTCCGAGTGATGAGGTGCTAGCTAACCTCCTCCCAAGTAGTTCTGTGCAGACTTTAAGGAAGTTGGAAGTCTAGTCGAAAATAACGTTTTGTAGACATGTATCCCCTATTGGCACCCTCGGGGACAACAAGGAAACTTTACTAGTGGCCTTGCCTCTACTAGATGAGCAGGACTTAGGACTGAAGGTAATACGCGAAGTGTTGTCCACTCCTAGTTAGGTCGCACCTCATCATTCATCACCATTTCAGCCGCAGTCAGTCCACTGCTGGACATAGGCCTCTCCTAATGATTTCCAAAATGATCGGTTGGCAGCAGTCTGCATCCAGCGTTTGCCTGCGACCTTTTTCAGGTCATCTGACTGTCTGGTCGGTGGATGTCCAACCGATACGCGGTCGCCATTCGAGAACCTTTCTGCCCCATCGGCCATCGGTTCTCCGCGCTATGTGCCCCGCCCACTGCCACTTCAAACTTCGATCTCCTATGGATCTCTTCGTAGGGAAACACCAAGCATCGCCCTCTCCATAGCTCTCTGGGTGACCTTGAGCTTTCTTATGAGGCCCATAGTCAAAGACCACCGTTTCGGACCCATATGTCATCACTGGTAACACACACTGGTCGAAGACCTTAGTTTTTAAGGGACTGAGGTATTTTGGACGAGAAGACGCTACGTAGCTTCCCGAACGCCACCCAGCCGAGTCGGATTTGACGAAAGACCTCGTCCTTGAAGCTGGAGTTGCCAGCCTGGATAATCTGACCTAGGTAGACATACTGGTCTACAACTTCAAGGGTGTGGCTCGGGAGCCTTGAAGCACTCCCTTGAAGCCTCGCCATTACCAGTTTCTATCGGGATAGAAACTGGTAATGGCGTAACATGGACATTACACATTACCTTGGTTTTGTCCATGTTCATTTTAAGGCCCACCTGTTGGGAGACCACGTTCTACGTCGCCGAGCATGGTACTTAAGCCCTCCAGCGACTCCGCCATGACCACGATATCGTCGGCAAAACGAAGGTGAGTGATATACTCGCCATTGATGTTGATGCCAAGTCCTTCCCATTCCAGGAGTTTGAAGGCATCTTCCAGAGCAGCGGTAAACAGTTTCGGAGAAATTACGTCTCCCTGTCTTACTCCTCTCTTCAATGGAATAGTCCCCGTGCTCTGCTCCTGTACTCGGACTGACATGGTGGCATTGCTGTACAAACACTTCAACACTTCGATGTACCGATGGTTAATGCGGCACCGCTGGAGAGACTGAATCACCGCCCACGTTTCGATCGAATCGTAGGCCTTACATATGAATGTGGTCTATGGTACTAAAACCTTTTCGGAAACCGGCTTGTTCGGGAGGCTGGAAGACATCGAGCCTGTTAGCGAGACGATTTGTGATTACCCTCGAAAACAGCTTATAGATGTGGCTCAGGAGCGTGATGGGTCTATAGTTCTTCAATAGGGTATTGTCACCTTTTTTGAAGAACAAAACCACCACGCCCCTGTTCCATGCCTTCGAGCAAAACGAAATTAAAGAGCTTCTGAAGAACTTTCAGTACCGGCGTTCCGCCCGCTTTCAGAAGCTCCGCTGTCATTCCGTCTTCGCCCGGCGCCTTGTTGTTCTTGAGCTGTTCAAGGGCAATCCTAATCTCGTACAGGCTGATGTCCGGAATATCTTCGGTATAGTGTCGGGTAAGCTTGGCTCTTGGGTCTTTGGTCAAGCTTTCTACGGGTTTGGCTACTGAAGTGTAGAGTTGTCTGTAAAACCTCTCGATCTCCCTCCCTTAGCACCTCGGCTTTCGTCGATATCACGTTGCCGTCCTCCGTCTTTAGTTTCATCAGTCGGCTCTGCCCAATAGACTTCACCTTTGCAAACACTTTAGAGCCTTTGTTTTGCTCTATCGTCTCCTTAATACATTCTGTATTGAAGGAGTGAGTATCGTTCCGCAAGGATTTCCGGATTTGTCTATTGAGCTGCTGATAGACGTCGGCGTCTTCGGAGGTCTACAGCACCATGGACCGTCGCTTAGCCATCAGATTTAGGGTCTGAGGTGAGAATTTTTGTGGTTTGTTTTTGGGGCGGGATTTAAAAATCTTCTTTCCCACCGCCTGGACAACTTCTACGAATCCGTTATTAACCTCGTCTACGGGAACGCAATTCTCAAGGCATGCAAAGCGATTTGAGAGCTCCAGCTGAAAGGATTCTTGGCTTTGGATATAGGCTTGTGAAGGTCGGAGTATAGACCACATCAAGCAAGTTCTCTCTCGTCTGAGATCGATATTCAAGATGCCCCTTACGATCCGGTAATCGCTAACGATTTTAACCTTGCTGATTACAGATACATCGTTAAATATCTCTCTCCTCGTCGACAAGATGAAGTCTATCTCTTGTTTTATTGGAGCTTGGCTCTTCTTAGTGGGCCCTAACCAGGTCCACTTTCTTTGCGGTGGCTTCTTGAAGAAAGAGTTCATCGCGAAGAGTCCCTCTTTTTCCAAAAAGCGCCTCGCCCAAATTGTCCCACCCTGAGCTCCCCCCCCCCCTTGCCGTATGCTGGGACTTCCTCAAGTCTCCCTCCCGGTGATAGAGTAGGTTACCAGACTTTAGGGTTGTCGTGCCCTCACCCTCTCTTCGGACTTCAGACAACCCCACTATGTCCCATCGTAACCTACTCATCTCCTCTTCCACTTCCTCCACCTTGTCGTCCAAGGTCTCACCTGCTGTTGCTTAAACTCGCGTAATTGTCACCAACAATTACGTCCCGCTAAGCTATCTAGCTAGCTACTTATGTGCAGTATTTACGAAGTTTAAATTATTTTGTCTCAATTAAAAACATTATCATGGTTACCCTATTAAAAAGAGATAGATTCCCCCAATATAGCTATCTTTTTCTGCTCGGGTTTTAGACATGGAACTTAAGGTAAAGATGGAAGCCGAACAGCATACAACAGGCTGGTTCCAGAAAATTGGACCTGGAGTAACCCTTGTCTTCCCCAAAGTATTACCATCACTTCAAAAATTTTGCCTAGTCAGAAATACAGTAGAAAAAAAATGACAGTTTGCTTAATATAATTGGGCTTTTTATTTCTATATAAAAAAAAGTATTATTCAGTTTTTAATAAAAATTTACCTATCTAAAATAAAGATTATATTGCTACGTAATTGTTTATCATTTTTTCCAACTTTTGGGGTTGTTATCAAGTGCTGTGATGGAAACCCAGATTCGAAGTGTCATCATGTGTCAAATGTATTACAACCCAAAATGGCGGATTTTATCGTATCACCTAGTTCAAGCAATATTTATATAATTTATCCTTATATTATTAAAAAAATGTTGGTGTAGTCTATTGTTGACGATTGCAAGAGTGAGTGGTATCCAGGATGTTAGAATATTTCACAAATAAGTGCTTAAATTTGTAACTGAAGTTGTACAATTAACTGATTTATTTTGCAGTATTTTTTATACTCTAATTTATCGATTTAACCTCGAACTTATATGATTTTTTTTAGTACTTGTAACATTTGTGCAACTGTTATGAATGTAATTATCTACACTAATATTATAAAGAGGAAAGATTTGTATTTTTGTGTGTACTTATACTATATATATATATATGTAACTTATACTCATTAATTGTTTTTGAACCTCCCGACCGAATTACCAAAAAGGGTGTTATATTTTAAAAGTGATTTGAAAGTATTTTGTCGATTATAGTCATTACTTTCATTCATTAATTCAATCATTGTTTTAACTTTTTATCCTCAGGCGAAGATGTTACAATTGGCTAGTAAACTTTTTTATGAAAATGTCTAATTCGTAAACCATTTTGAGGAATAGGCTTAGGGAACAGATTACATTAATCAGATCTTTAGATAAGCAAGTATTTTTTAAGAAAATCGCAGAAAACCCAATGACTTTCATTTTTTAGCAAGGTTGACGTATGACGTAGCCGGATAACTTCCGGCTATTCACATTTAATTTTTTAGGTTGGCAGCACAGCGTAGTGAATAAATATTTTTTGTTTGGTAGCGCTAACTAAGCGCTTCACGTACTTGTCACCCATGTCAAATGTCATCTCTGTTCAAGTAAACATAACCTAATTACATTCATTTATTTATTTATTTACTTTATTCATGTACACCATAAACATGTAAAGGATTATACATAAGAGGAAAAGAAAGTACAAGGGAGCTGCTTATTTCTAAAGAAATTTCTTCCAGCAGACCCAAGAGAGGAAAAGACAAGAAAAGGGTAATTAGCGTGTACAAAAAAGAAAGGAAAAGTATACCTAATTACCTAGGTAAAACTTTTATAGAATCCTTATAATGTAAACATACATACACAAATACTATTACAAATAATACATACATAATAAACTTACATATAAAATACATACATAATAAACTTACATATAAAATACATACATAATAAACTTACATATAAAATACATACATAATAAACTTACATATAAAATACATACATAATAAACTTACATATAAAATACATACATAAATATCTACTGTGCTAAGGACAGATAATAATCTTTAACTAATTTCTTAAATATTGAGATAGTTTTAGAGTCACGTATATCAGCTGGCAATGAATTCCACAATCTTACTGCTTGGACTGAAAAGGAGTGAGTTCATTCATACATTATAATGAAGAAGCGGTGTCCAATTATTGAAAAATCAGATGTAAACGGATGAAGAGACTGCAGTAAAGTCCAATAAACAGGCCAATATGCAATGGATACGAGAAATGGGGTACCTAAATATTTGGCGATTGTAAACAAACAAGAAACCAACTCGCGGCTCGCAGTCCATCTTGACTTTGACATTTGACACTGACATATATATTTTTTAATACCTTAGTAATTTTTGCTTTCTTGCAGTTCGAAATGGCCATTATAGTTGCGTGACGTCATCACTATAAAATCTTTAAAATTAAATAACAAAATAAATATAATTTTAAGAATTTTTTCGTTTAAATTGTATCTCCGAAATAGTCTATTCTATCAATAAAATATATAATATACACAATTTATTTTTTAGTTGACTAGCCAATTAGATCCAACAGAGAAGGGGGACCAATGTGAAAGAAATGAGTAGGGCCGAGAGGAAGGACATGAAGATCAAGAGACTGAAGGATTGAAAGAAGGGTGCCGGAGCGGGTGTCATTCTTGATGAGACAGGTGTTGAAGTCACCCATAAGAATAGTATGGTCATACTGACAACGCAGATCAGATAAGAGAGCATCAAACGAATTAAAATAATCAATATGACCTGTTTTCCCAAAGTATTACCATCACTTCAAAAATTTTGCCTAGTCATAAATACAGTAAAATATAAATGTCAGTTCGCTTAATTTAATTGGGCTTTATATTTGTATATCAAAAACATGTATAATTATTTTTAATTTTTAAATAAAAATAAAAATCTACCTCAATATAAAGATTGTATTGCTACGTAACTGTTTATCATTTTTTCCAACTTTTGGGGTTGTTATCAAGTGTTGTGATGGAAACCCAGATTCACACCCTAACACATCACGAGTTAGAAAGAGAGAGGTGGGTAACGAAATGCATTCAGGTCAAATTTTCTGCCATTAGCGTATTGTATACCCTCGCGCCATCCCTTTAGCTTTAGATCCATGGCCTGCTGCAACAGATTATAGAATGCTAATGTCTACGGAATACTCTTTGACTCACCCACAGAAACATTAACCCGTATTCTTAAAAGGACGTCCTTCACTCAAACTCATTGAAGGAAGCCTTGAGGAAGTTCTCGAACTCTTCTTGAAAACGATATTCTTAGTTGGTTGCTTGAGCAAACTCCAATGAGGAAAGTCACAGGATATAATAACATTTCTAAGCGCAAAAACTGAAAATTACAAAAGAATAAAAAGGAAAATTTAACTAAAGTAATGAATACCTAGGCCAAAAGTCGAAAAATACCGATTTATATTTACTTTATTTCATTTCAAGGATGCCTCAAGGCAACTCGCGACCAACCTTATATTTGACAGTTCAATACTCACCTCCAAAGAGGAATCTCCTTATGTCAAGGAAGCTAATGACGACTAGTCATACTAATGAGTTGGAGTAAGGTTGAGTCGAGTTTGAGCAAGCATTTGAGAATATGGGGGTAAGAATAAAAGAAACCCATTTATGTGGAACACAGATAACTCACGAGTCTTACCTTGGCTCTGTCGTTTCCTTGTTGCTTACGTGTTATGACTTATGACCACAGAAATAAGATTTATGCGTATGACTTGACATAATAACTTAATTTTATTTTTTATTTTACCTGGCTAAATAGTTACGTCTAGTAAAAGCCGTATAGAGAAAATCTACATGACATGACGATGACAGCTGACAACTATTGTACATAGACCAGGGAACTAAAGGTAAAGATGAAAAACAAGCAGGCATACAACAGGCTGGTTCAAAAAAATTTGACCTGAATGCATTTCGTTACCCACCTCTCTCTTTCTAACTCGTGATGTGTTAGGGTGTGAATCTGGGTTTTCATTACAGCACTTGATAACAACCTCAAAAGTTAGAAAAAATGATAAACAGTTACGTAGCAATATAATCTTTATTTTGAGGTAGATTTTTATTAAAAAATGAAAAATAATTATACTTGTTTTTGATATAAAATTATAAAGCCCAATTATATTAAGCAAACTGACATTTTTATTTTACTGTATTTCTAACTAGGCAAAATTTTTTAAATGATGGTAATACTTTGAGAAAACAGGGGTTACTCCAGGTCAAATTTTTTTTGAACCAGCCTGTTGTATGCTTGACTTCCATCTTTACCTGTTTCATGACATAGACCAAGCGATGAAGAGTGCGAAATTTAAATTCATCAACATAATGATTGAACATATTTATTAATTTACATTTTCAGATACCTATTAAAAATTTATGAGTTTATGCTGTTAAATTGATCGTAATGATCTAAGTTTCAGCACATGTACATATTGTAAACTCATGTCCGTAAGGATTGAGGAGCCACATCAGATTTTTATTGAAACATATTGCGCTAGTTAGTAGATGATGAAGTAATTATATGTATAGCCGTAATTTTGTAATTTGTAGTAAAATATCATCGAGATATATGTACTAACGTACGTACATATATCTCGATGTAAAATATATAAAAAGTTATGCGTCATTTAAAGGTGGCTCCTCAGACCTGACGTCAAGACTGAGGAGCCAACTTTAATCGCATGAAGGGGTCAATGAATATTTTTGTTTTTTTTTGTATCATTTTGTAGTACCTACTTTTTTAAGATCCTGCAAAAAATCTGAACGCTGTACTGCCAAAATAAAAAAATACGAAGGTTTGATTGTGGCTCCTCAATAGAAATGAATTGTCCTGTTTTTTTATACATAAAATTTGATATACCTACTTAGGTAAGTACGGTACGAATGATTATCAGTGTTCTTTTAAATATTTTATGTTGACACAATCACTCTAAACAATTTTACACAAGAAAATAGAACTATTGGAGAGAAAACTTAGTTTAGGGTACTTATTTCTCAAGAAATGTCTTCCAGCAGACCCGCGACAGTAACTAGGTATCAAAGAAAGAGGCAAAGTTTCATGCAAAATACCATAGTTTCTTTCAAAGCAATGTTCATGCACGGATAAGCTTGGTACGCCCACGGTACAAAATAATAGGTCGGTAACTTATGTAGGTATGTAGGTACACTCTTGCGCTGATTCGGAGATCGACTGCGCAGCGTGACGCGACATCATTGTCGATAGAGGCCGTCCGCCACTCCACGGCCAGCCAGACAAACAGCCAGTAATCATACAGCCGTGCCTCTTTTCTGTCGTGTTTCCGAATTCAAACTGGTGTTACTGTGAAAAAAATAAATAAACAAAAAACCGGCTCACCAAGGTTGGGTACAGTCGCAGTCAAGTCTAACCAGTAAGTTTCAACAGTCACTAAATTGTAGTTCATCTTACACTAATGTTTTTTTTTAATGCTATATCCCAGGTTTTATTCTAAAACTAAGCAGGTAGACAACTATGCTGACAACTGCATCAATAACTTGTAATGTTAGTAAATTTTTTTATAAACATTTAGTTGTGTTTTCTCATGAGTATAATGAAATATTTTTTTTATCTCGTGTAGATTTTATTTATCCGTGTCGTAAAAAGTTTGTGTTGTGACCAAATATCCGATAAAGATAAAGGCTTGTTTACGTTACCAAAAAAAAAAAATAGGTTATACGTACTCAAATACAATTTTTTAAAGTTATTTACGGAGTGTTGAATTGAGATTGTTAATGTTCTTATCCTTCTCCTTAACTAAGATACTTACCTTTGAAACTACGTGAATTCGAGTAGGAAAGCTATAACTAAACCTTAGGGACAGAAACGACCAGTTAAGTGTGCAACCGGGAAAGCGTTAGGATGAAGAAGTAAAATACAACAAAGGAGAAACAACCTCTCTATAAATCTGTGGGCCTAAAAATCAAGGAATTCTCCCCCACTGGAAAAGAAAAAAATAACCTCTAAAAATTAAATTTATGCCAGAACGAATACCTACTACAGTAGATTCATTACCAAAGCAGATGTTAAAAAAAATATCTTAAGTACTTATACAGTAATTTAAGTATACTCAAGTACCTAGTTTGAATTGTATAATGTCGAGTTTAATCATCATATTTAATTTCAGATCTTATCGGTCTCATTAACTATCAACCGTTATTTTATTAACGTCACGTTTTATGAAGAGGTACTTATACCTACTATATCAGGTATCCATATAAGTAGAAGACAACTCTGGTACATTTGTAAAAGATAACATACCATGAAATTAACAAGTAGACCTTCTTCACCCAAGCGTGTTTTCCTAGTTGCGTCGTCAGCTTTCGCTTCGGGCCTAGGGTACGCTGTAAATCATGGTCCTAGATTTGGCGGTACTGGTTATAACAATGGAGCATACCCCTTTTTACAGGGAAACTACAGGAACATGACCCGAGGTGTTTTAGTGGCCAACAGAGATACATAGATAGGAAAGTAAGTGTTACAAGTTTACGAGTAGGACCTGGGATTTTGGGTAGAGATATTATGCACTATGGCCGCTTGCAAAATGTCAACCTACCTTGAGAATGCGTTTTGGTAAAAACTGCCACTAGTCGGACAGAGATATAAGAAAATATGGTAATATACATCCACAGGAAGGAAATAGCGGTGTTATGTCTAAAATAATTAAATAGGTAAACCAACAGTACCTATGTTTTTCACACTTCTTACAGTTTTTCACACTTCTTTTACCAAAGCCTTTGTTTGGCATAAGTACTAACATATAAGTACAATAATATAAAAGTTGTAACATGATGAACTTTACGAAAGACTTTTTTTTTGCCAGAGTTCAATCTATATAAAAATAAAAAATAAATCTTTGCAACCAGCATGAATTAAAACTTTTAAAATCCAATGCCACAACTAGGATCGTATAAGGACACTATCCATTCCGGTTTTTCAAACGTGTTTCTTGTCACGCCTTGCAATATTAGGCTGGTAATTATTCATTTGCATTCTTATCTTACACGTAGCACAACCGCATGACACTACTAGTAGTGCCTTGGGGAACTGATATTCCCTTCATCACGATCAGTTGCATATCCTTATAAAATTGAGATTTTTAGGCAAACTGAAAAATTCCGGATGTGTTATCCACTGAAACTCATCAGGTATGTTCCTGTTGGTCTGATTTCCCTGTAAAAATGGTAATGAAGGTAGGCGCTCGATTGTAATAATTAGCACGACCAAATCCAGAACTATATTTTTTTTTATCATACCTTAGGCTCTGAAGCGCAAGCTGAGGACGCAAATTTAAAATACGCTCGAATGTATGCATAGTTTTCTATAAGAGCACGTTTTAGTTTATAGATATTATCTTAAAAATTTTAGCTATATATTGCTAAATGCGGCCCGGCCCATACACGTATTTCGTTTTTAGACTGAGGAACAATGGTTGACCTAGATACACGTCATAGTCTGTCACACTTCATGGTAAGGCTCTTATTATTAACAAAGTTAGTACCGTAGAAAAATAAGAAAAATTGTATTGTAGCGCCGCAGAAATATCTGAGATATTTCTGCGACTACAACTATTACGGTGCTACAACTCTTTGTGGGCCTAGGTCTCTTCAACTAGTTTCTTCCATCTAACACACTCCCTTGCCCCCTGGACCTTTTTCCGGTTTTTTAATGTGCCCATCTTAAAGGCATTCCTCCATACAGTCCTTCCATTTCTTTCATAGTCTACCTCTGGGCTCTGGGTCGCTTCTGCTGCGGCGTCCATTTCGCTTCGACTTGAATTGGGGAGCCCTGTCATCAATCATTGGGGTACCAAGGCCAAATAACTAAAACTTTTAATCTAAAAATAGAAAAGTTCGTTCTAATTTTAAATGCACCTTCCATTATGTTAGTATTGAGTTATTGAGTGAGTCTGTTTTAAAATGCGATAAGTCTCTGTATTATTTTATAACAAATTTTTATTCCATTTCTTTATTTTCTTTAATAATTATTAATAGTCAATAACTGAATAAAAATTTAATTTATTAATTTTATGAGATTAGTAGAATTACATTAATTAAATATATGATCTTTAATAATAACGAGAAAAAAAGGAAATAGTTTTTTTGTAAAAGAGGTGCAAAGGTTCGTAAATGGCATTTACTTAGCAGTTTGTGGCATTCACACCTAGCCATTGTTTATTTACTGACTATAATATGGGTATACGGTAAGTATGCCCTTTTTAGAGCCCTCAGTAAACACAGAGAACCCTTAAAGGGTTCTCTGTGTTTCGGCCTAGGTTTTCTTAATCCTAGGATTAGAAGCTACCCCGATAGCTACTTTAAGCTAAAGTTTATTGACCGCATATTGAAATTGTTAATGTCATAAGATCAATGACTGATAAGGAATAAGAAAAACAACATCTCCACGTGTCCAAATGCGACATAGGGTCGTGTCGAGGTCACAGTTGATTCTTTAATAACTAGTGATTCAGATCCGCCGCTTGTTTTCCTATTTTATAGTGACGTCACTCTGAAACTAACAACATATTTGGAACATGGTTTTATTTTATAATAATCTTTTCCTCGCTTCGTGTCTTGGTTTATTATCGTGTTGCGTATATTATGAACAATAATTCTATGTTTATGTCATCAAGTTAATCCTTGCCAAAGGTCGAGAGGCAGTTTTGAATCTTTGACAATAGAGACAAGTAGGTAAATTATTTGTTGCCATCATGGAGCAATTACAAAGAGGAGATGCCGTTTAAAATGGCGCAGTAATGTGATCATTGGCGCCACGCCGACACAAAAGTGGTCGGAGATTGTCATTGCTCGTGCTCCATGATTGGAGCTACGGCCGAAACCAAGCAACCCGCACGTCTGCCTTCCGCCCCGTGTAACCTCACAAACACTTTCTAACAAAACGCTTATTACGGCATCTCCTCTTTGTATTTACTCCATGGTTGCCATACAAGTTACAGTTAAAGAAGTGACTAGATAGTTATAAGAAATATAATACTACTTGTTTCCTTTGTCTCGTATAACTGTGGTCTCGTGGAGCTCTTTAAATTATGTGACATGTGTGACAGTAGAGTGTAAGGTCGATTGACCTACAGGGTCACATGCTATGGTATCATTGATCTAAGTAAATAGATACATATTTATTTAGATCAGTTTATCCATCGTCTATCTGTGGGGTTAACATTTCCTGTTAGAAATGTTTGTAGAAAAATCGTGCAATAAAAGGAAATGAAATGAAATGAAATTGTTTATTTTCAATATAGGATATAAATATCACTTATTGACGTCAATTTACTTGTATTAAGTTTACCATCACTTCCAAAGCGCAAGTGGAGAAAAAGCGGCGCAACAAACTCCACTGCAGCATTTTCTTCAAAACGTCAATTTACAAATAAGAAAAAACTTTCCTTAATTACCTAGTTAAATGAACGAATTCACATGTTTGTCAACATTTTGCACAATGGTTATTTCAGATTATTTGAATTAAATAAAAATTGAATAAAAAATTAAATAATAATTAAAAAAATGACAAATGTAAAACAGAACATATAATGAATGATATGTCAATTTGTTGAGGACTCTGCACCAAGCTTAAGTTCAACATTCCTGTCATTAAGAAAATCACCAGTACTATAATAAGCCTTTTTACAAAGTAGATCTTAAACATGGGCTTCAAATTGAACAGACAGAACTGATATGTGTCGTTCTTATGAAAGTTTGTAGACATTTCTTTGAACAATTGCATTGGTGTAAACCTGCATAAACAAAGACGAGACGTTTTACAAGAAATTATTATCTGTGATTGATCCATTGAGAAAGAAACGATGGGTTTCGATGCTTGATAGAATGATTTCAAATTTCATTGCACTGATAACATTGAGAAAGGAACGTTTATTTCCGTGTGCGGTTTTTATGCTCTTTGGCGAACAACCAATTTAAAAAGCAGTTGCCGTAGCGGCAGTAAGAAACTAATTTCATTTCAGTGATTTATTTATTTATAAATCTTTATTGTACCACAAGTAAAAAAAAATACTTTTACGATTGGCGGACTTAATGCTAAAGGGATTCTCTTTAGTTTATTCATCTCTCTCTCTAGCTAGCTCTTTGACCTTCCAACAAAATAAACAAACTGACTTCGGAGTTGAAGATATTGAACTTCGTTTTCTTCAAAATACACTTAATTTTAAAAGAGAATATCAAAAATAAAATTGCGATTTGCATTGACCAGTAAGTATTGTAGTGATTTTTCATTACGTATTTCTCGTTTAACTTATTGACTTTTGTAAGATGAATGAAGAAGGATTTGAACGGTTTAGGCAAAGGTCGGTTAGGTCCGCCAAATTTAAGACCCTAAGTAACATTACTAATGTAAATACGTTGTAAAAAAAAAAAAAACTATAGACTCTTGTATGATTACAGGAAACTGTAAATGGTTAGATGAGATGATGAGTCAAGAAAAAGGTATAAATTAGTGACCAGAGAGATGAAATAAAATTATGTAGGTAGTTATGTAAGTACAATGTTAATTAAAAGTCTTAACCACGTATTATTCTTTTTGCACTGCAGAAATTCTGTAAGACTATAAACCTTTTATTGTTATTGTTAGATTATTTGCTCGATTGAAAATTGGCAACAAATTTCATGCTTGTCGGTGAATAATTCAATTTTCAACAAAATATTATAATTAGAGATGTGCCGACTAGTCGGTAAAGCCGACTGTCCGGCCACTGTCGTAGTCGGCGACTAGTTGGCAATTAATCGGCAAATAACGCCGACTAATTGGCTTTTAATTAACTTTTTTTATATTTCATTAGCATGAGTTAATCAGTCTAACCATGGCATTGTTATTACATAGACTGCAAAAATTAAGTTTTTCTTTTGAATTTATTAATTTAATTTCAACGTAAATAAATAACTAAATATTCTTTGAATATTTCAAGCGTGTACCTGTTTTCTTATCAAATATAGAAAAAAAAAAAAATTGTTTGTTGTATGGGAGCCCCTTAAAATATTTATTTTATTCATTTTTATTCAGTGTTTGTCGTTATAGGGGCAACAGAAATACATCATCATCATCAAGTAATTAATTATACTGATCTTGATTACAAAATAAAGTATGCTTAAACAATATAATTTAATTTGAGTTGATTTATTTCCGGCTGATTTTTAAAACTTGTTTCAGCAAAAAAAGAAAACTTTTTTTTAGAAATAAAAACTTTATCACTGACCGGGGATTGAACCCGGGCCTCCTGAATAACAGACTGAGTGACTAACAACTTTACCCTTTTTTGCCATATTTTTTTAATCAATCTTTAAAAGTATCTTGAAAAAATATTTAAATAAATCGAGGAACATTTGTGCCAAGTTTCGTAAAGATTTGTTAAGAAATAACGATACAGCAAACTTTCCCCTTTTTTGCCCTCATTTTCCCCCAATTCAATCAAAGCTCTCGACTCTAGAGTGCATTGATACTTACTATAATATAAAAATTAATCGTTTCAGTTGAAATAGATTTTATCACCTTTACACAAACCATACACCCACCGAAGGTAAAGATGATATTTAATAATTATTTACCAATTTTTTTTGCATTTTACAGAGAACAACGAATATGACGGAGAAGAAGAGTTCGGAGGAGGTAAAACAGTTGGTTCAGGAGATGCGAAACTGGCTCAACAGTCAGCCACATTTGCCTAAAGATATAGGTATGTAACTAAATGTAGAATATTCGTATAAAGGTGAAATAAGGGCTACATCGCTCGATAAAGCTCGGGGTCAAAAATGTTTGAATTATTTCTATACTTTTAGGGTTGAATTTTGTATGTTTGTATGAAGCATCATCCATCGAAAGGTGAGCGCGTTGTGTTTGTTGTGTGATACTTCATACATGCTCCTATAGCCGAGCGCCGTGTTGATGTGCGATAATGCCGATGATCGTTCACATCTTCCTAACTAAATTCGTTTAAATATTCTGATATTAGATGTTGACCTGGCACAATGTTGGATTTACAGAAATTCCCATGGTATCAGAGATAGCGAATGTCACAATTGATAATGAAGAAAATCGTACGTGTACATATCGTAACAGCTATAGAATGATATGCGATGCTTACGGTTGGATCCGAAATAGGTCACAGACAGCAAATGAGGAGGTAAATGGGCCTCTAATGGCTACATTCTATAGCAGTGTGTCTATGTCACTGTTTTGCGACATCATACAACTCAATAGAAGTATACTTCTCGATAACGGTATCGAAGTGTGAATTGTGTGCGACCGGTCCGATTAGTATGTTTATGAGAAAATAAACATAATGTGTTTTTTATCTATGCTATCTAATCTTCCCAATTTAGCCGTTTTAATTTAGCAGTTTTTCTAGTTTTTTGACAAACGTAGGTAAACAGCTGTGGCGACAGTATGATTACTCCACACGCAACAGAAGGCGCTAAGCTGAAGAATAGCAAATAATGTCAAGCCTCTATAAAAAATCGCTTAATCACTATGGAAAGACTAAACCGCGCTATCGAAGTTTCTACGGATTGGAGCATAAATACGGTTATATACCTCCGACAGAATAGCCACTGATAGGTTCTTAGTAGGCCCTTCAGGCACAATAGTGTCGGCCCATAAGGCATTGAGCGTTTGCTACCGCTCGCGAGTTTGCATCGCTCGCTTGCTAAAGGCAAAGCCCATGGCCGAGGTTCGTCCCAACTGGGAGCCCCTTGTGCATTTGCCGAAAAGGCTGAGCGGTTAATAGCCCTCGCCTCAACCTGCCCCGCTGTAAATTTAAAAGCTCGCAGGAGCTAAAATTGTAGGTCATGTCAAAAAAAAAAAAATCCGACAGAATATCGAGTCGCGGTTCTCCAGTCTTGGAGAACCTTGCCTGGCGGGAAGATCTGTCCTTTGCGGCGGTCGAACATCACACCATCACTCCCGCCGTATCACAAACAAACAATTGTCTGCCTACTAATATCTTTTATGTACACAATGGGGCCTTTATTTCCCCGCAGCTCCGCTTGCGACAAAAAGTATCCTATGTTTGACCCCGGGTCTTCAACTACATATATTCATACCAAATTTCATCAAAATCCGTTCAGCGGTTTGGTCGTGAAAGCGTAACAGACAGACTTTCGCATTTATAATATTAGTATGGATACTACCTAATATTACTATACTAAGTAAGATTTAGGCATAAAAACGGAACTAAGCTTGAAAACCAGATGAGGACACAATCGGAACGATGGAAAGGAAGAAACAACTACTTAAAATATTTTCAGTTAAAATTCAATCGGGTAATTAAACAAACTCAATCAATCGCTGGTTGACTGGAAGAGATCTGTGCAAGGGATTAGTCCTCTATTGTATAAAGTAAAACTATACAGTTCTTTAGTACAATAAAGTTAGTAAGTTTAGTTCAAACAAAACTTATTGTACAGTTGAAACTTGATTGGATTATAAAAAACAAACGAGACTGAGGCTAAAAAATATTCATAATTTGCTTGACCATTATATGTTAGAAGCAGGTCTATAAAGATCTGCATCACGTTTTTCAAGGTGGAATGAAGTAGATTGAGAAATTGCTTTATTCAATATTTTAGTATCCAAAAGCCACATTTTATACATAAAGATTCCTTGACGAATGCTAAAAAATTGATTCGGTTCGGGTATATCTATCTACCTTTTCAAATATAATTACAGCAATTAAATGGAGAAAAGAGTCACGTTTATCATTTAGATATTAAATCTATACAAAATCACTGAGTGTGTAATAACTATTTGTTAGTAGTAGGAAATCAAAGTTTAGGAAATAATTTCAAGCTGACATACGAGGTATCATTTCATCTCAAATTATGAAAAACACCGTATCTGCGGACGCGGAAATAATTATTGTGACATGTTATCCTTGGTATGATGAATGATCAAGCATTTTTTTGGATTTAGAGATTCTAATGGAGCAACCTTGGGAAAAAAGTCTTTTCGCCTAAAGTATGTATGAACTTGTAATAAAATCTCTTTGGCTATACTATTTGTATCTGGCTGGTTTTGGTATCATTAAAAGTTTAAACTTTAAAGAAGATAATTCCAAATTCAAATTAGGAAAATGTGTGATTTTCATTTGTTTTTCTTACTGTCAAGATGAGTGAATCTAATTGAAGAAGAAATTCGATACATTTTAAAATTTCACTGAAAAAAAGGTAAAAATGCAATGCAAGCCGCGAAAAAAATTTGCTATGTTTATGGACCTAGTGCAGTGTCTGTGAGAGTAGCACAAATTTGGTTTAAGCGTTTTCAATCCGGAAATTTTGATATCAAAGATGCACGTCGCTCTGGTCGCCCTATTACGGATAAAATGGATGCCATTTTTAAAAAGTGGAGCAGAATCGGCATATCAGTAGTTACGACGTAGCTGAAGAACTGGGAATTTACCACAAAACAGTTTTGGCGCATTTAAATAAAACTGGGAACACAAAAAGCTCGATATTTGGGTACCTCATGGGGTCGCCAACTTTTTTTTGGCAAAATATAGTATTTTTGAAAATAAGCTATCAAGAATATAGTACATTTCTAAAAAATATAGTATTTTATGGAAAAATGACAAAATAGACAAAGATATACCTATTTCTTTTTACCTATTTATTTTGTAGGTGAAACTAAACTTCTTGCAATTTTTAACAATGTTTTGTATAAAACTATCTGTGGGGATTTTACTTATTGATTGCCACATTTTTTGAAATAATCTTATCTTCTTCACGATGTCCGAGTTCTCTTAGCATATCTTTTTTATTTCATTTAAGACCTTAAGCTTTCTTATGAAACAACAACTACCTAATAGTAGAATTGATATTACTAAAATCCCATAGAAAAAATTAAACGAAATGTTTTTTTTTTATTTAAAATAATATTTTGTTGTTGTCAATTTAATATTGAGAAGTTCGGAAGTAATCATAGCTTTAGCATTTTTTTTAATCTCTCCTAAGGCACGTTGCAAAATTTTTAAAATAAGGGTGTTTGTTTGTAGATTTCGGTGCTGAAAATATAGATTTTTTGCGTACTATATTTTTGTTCAACAGTATATAGTAGTATATTATATAGTATACAGTATGTAGTAGTATGCAGACCCGAAATATAGTAAAATACTATATAATATAGTACGGTTGGCAACCCTAGTACCTCACGAGCTCATTGAAGGAAACTTTATGAACTCATTTGTGATTCTTTATTACGACGTAATGAAACCTAAACAGCTGAAGGAAGAAGAAGCTGATAACTGGTGATGAAAAGTGGATCACGTACGACAAGAACGTGCGAAAAAGGTCGTGGCCAAAGGCCTGTGGCGAAACCCGGGTTAACTCGCAACAAGGTGATGCTGTCTGTGTGGTGGGATTGGAAAGGCATTATTCATTATGAGCTGTTACCACCAGGCAGGACCATCGATTCTGGACTCTACTGCGAACAACTGATGAGATTAAAGCAAGAAGTTGAAAAAAAGCGGCCGGAATTAATCAACAGAAAGAGGTTTTTTATTATGATAATGCTAGACCTCACAATATCTTTGGCCACTCAGCAAAAATTAAGAGAGTTTGACTGGGAGGTCTTAATGCATCCGCCGTATAGTCCTGACCTTTGCACCTTCAGATTTCTACCTGTTTCGGTCTCTTCAGAATTCTTTAGGCAGTGTCAGGTTAACATCACGAGAGGACTGCTAAAACCACTTGTCGCGGTATTTTGATCAGAAGCCTCAAAATTTCTATAGCAATAGGATCATGTCCAGCAAGATGGCTAAAAGTACTTTAGTTTAATGTAAATAAACTATAATAAAACGTGTTTTGAATTTTCTTAAAAAATGCGAAGAAACTTTCCCCAACCTATTATTTATCGCGCAAGCCTCATAGAGGACCGGGGTCACCCGTGAAACCCAATCGGAAATACAAATTTATTTCGAAATTTCAAACGTAGGGAACCTAATAAACGAGCAATCAAGAATTACAACTTTTTGTTATATGTTTTGTTTAAAAATCTCTTTAAATTCCAGACGACAGACTCCTCCGTCGGTTTGTGCACAGCTGCTATTATGACCTGGAACTGGCGAAGGCGGCAGCAGAGCTGTTCTTCAACATCCGAGCCTCCGTCCTGGACCTGCTAAGTGACCGGGATCCACTCTCGCCGCAGATGCAGAAGACATTGAAAATTGTGTGAGTAATTCACTACTCTTATCTAAAAGCTAGCTGCTTTTGTTCCGGAAAAACTCGCAGCTCATAGCATAATATTATACAGATTTATGAGTGCTATTTTTGATAGGTGAGTTGAATAATTTTCATTCGTCATAATCGGTGAGTCGAACGATTTTCTATCGACAGTATATTTTTGGTAGTTATTATGTGTCCCACTGTTGGGCAAAAGCCTCACCTCTTTATATCCATACTTAATATTAAAAATGCGAAGGTCTGTCTGTCTGTCTGTCTGTTACGCTTTCACGGCCAACCCGCTGAACGGATTTTGATGAAATTTGGTATGAATATAGTTAAAGACCCGGGGTCAAACATATGATACTTTTTGACGCAGGCGGAGCTGCGGGAAAAAGCTAGTATGTCATATTTTTCAAAAATATCACTCTAGTTCTGGTAAGTGATTTAAAGTCAGCGTCAAGTAGCCCTCCATACTAGGTAGATAGACATCTGCTGTACACGCCTAAATGTCAGGTAGTGACTTATTGTGCGCGAACTAAAATGATGATGTCAATGAATTGTGAAGACATTTCATGCCCAATGAATGCCAAACGAATACCTACCTAATTAACTATATTAAATGGAGTTAAGTAGAAAGCAAATGTTGTGCGATTGTTTATTTTCACTTCAAGCACTTACTGAAGATGCAATTAGATGGGATTTGGTACATAGATTAGTCTTAAGGAAAGAAAAGAAATACTTAAATAAGACAAATTAAATTTAAAAGAACTTATAGCATACATATAGTTCTTATTGTTTGTGGCTACTTATTGTCCCAATGTAACGGAGTTCCACGCTGAATGCAGATATCTCGTTGAATTAATAATTAACGTTTCAGATTTTGAAATTACCAAGCGGTCGTCACCGCGAAGCCTTGAACGAATTGCATTATAAAGCAACACTCAGATTGGTTTTTATCTTTAATAACAAATCTGTTGTACTATGAAGTGAGACGATTATTTTGTGATAAATTTGTTAATTTTTGAGTAATCTTCACGTTACCTCTTACTCATTTATTTCTACAAACACAGGAGTGCTATTTATGAAATCTATTGACTCACTCAAAATTGGTGGGTAGAATAATTTTCTTTCGACATAAATTCATAATCGATGAGTCGACAGATTTTCAGACATCCCAGGCGGATGAAACAGCGAGTTATAGCTAAAATGTTACTACCTATATTAAAGTAGTTATATTTTTTAATTAACCTATAATTTCCCACTGCTGGACAAAGGTCTCTCCCATCTCCTTCCAAACCTCTCTCTGCTCCGCTAACTCTGACCATCTACCCTCGAATCTTCCCAAGTATACAAAGGTACTTTTACGTACCTACTTATTTAAAATGGTTTTTTGTGCGAACGCATTTAACTCTATTTTCTTGCGTAATATCGGTTTTGAAATATTCTTCCTTGCGGTTGACAGTCATATTCTTTAGAAAAGGCACACATCACCTCGGAATACACCTAACAATTAAACTTGTCTATTTCAGAAATCTTGCCCAACTCCGAATATCGGGTAACAGAAACCTATGGGTCTGGCAACTGAACGATCCAGGCCTCGACAACTACGATTACGCTCAAGATGCGAAGGTATTCCTGACTTCGACGGATGCCTGGTTGTTAGCTGATGAAGGGCAATTGGAAGACAGTGATATTGTACTGATGGATGTTAAGGATGTGTCGCTGAAAATGCTCACTAAATTTAATATGTCTATCGCTAAGAAGCTCTCTAGATATCAGCAGGTAAGTGTAATTGAAACATAAATAAAATTACAGGATAATTAAGCGCATACAAGGCCTCTTCTATCTACGATAATAAAAAAGGAGAATCGACGTGGCTGTATATTAATTATTTTGGGTAGAAAATGAGCGGGAACGACTAAAGATGAATAGTAGATTACATAAAAATGTTTGATATAAATCTTGTCTGTCTGTCTACACACGCTAATCTCAGAAACTACTGGACAGATTTGAATTTAATTTTCACAAACTGATTGGCCTTAGCTCAGGGCAACATCTAAACTTTGTTTCATCAAAATCCGATATCAGGAAAGAAAGTTATCATCATTTAAGGAATTTTTCAATTTCCCCTGATAAAAATTTTAATAGTAAAGTAGAAAGCAGAGTAAGTAGGTGTCGTCAAAGTCACATAATTTCAGCATTTTCCTCCGAGTTGTTTGATAGATTATGAAGAAGATTAAGCCCTGGTATTATTGATTCAATATCCCTTCCCCACAAGGTGCATTTGATGTCCGTTTCTCTTGGTTCATTCAATTCATATACTTTATTATTACATTTCAGACATTCTTATCGAGTGGGTTACATGGTCAATCAACCCTGCACACCCTGTTGTCAGAGTTTTTTCGGAAACACCTTAAAATATACCTATTTATCGTATATTTCAAGGCGTTATGTAGGCTATATTGTAGTCGAAGGCCGGTGAATCGAATAAATACTTCTTAAAAATAGGTATATTTTAAGATTAGCATTCCTGCTACCAAATGGTGATTGTCAATGAACCTTTCACACCCGAACCATGATGTTAAAGGTCTGGAAAGCGTTTATGAGTGGATAATGTTCATGTACAAATCACGATTGTTTGACTTTTTCTTTATACCAAACAGTATTCCGTCGCAATATTTTACATAGCGACCTTCTGAACCTTTTAAATATTAATAGCATTAAAGAGTGTTTGTCAAACTCTGCAATGCCTGATATTATGTAAGGAAAGTACGACCGCGAGACCAATTATTAATCTAAGCAAGATATTCATACTTTTTTTATACAACTAAGTAGGAAAACAAGCGTACGGCCCACCTTATGGTAAGCGGTTACCGTAGCCTATGAACGCCTGCAACACCGGAGATGTCACGAGCGCGTTGCCGACCTGTCCGCTATCAGCACAGCGACCCCTCTGGAGCCTGGCGACCCTACTCACCAGCAGGAACACAACACTGCATCACAGTGTTATTTCGCTGCGGTCTTCTGTAGGGTGGAGGTACTTCCCCAGACGGACTACTCCTTACAAAATGTCGTACCTCTCTTAAACTTCTGACGTTTCAACCGAGTTACAAAGTGTTAAATACAACGGTGTTTGTAGAATTCGTGGATCTGAATGTCAAATTAAGATATATTGACAACAGTGACAACTAACGACAAATAACGACATTCATGATACGAAGGTGTTTTTGTTCGTCATAACGGCGGATGCCAAGATGACCTGAATAAGGTCGCAGACAAATGCTGGCCGCAGGCCGCTTCTTACCGGTCATTATGGAAATCATTAGGATAGGCCTATGTCCAGCAGTGGACTAACTGCTGTTTGTAGTTTCTTAAATCGGATACCACACATCATGATTCTAGAAATGTTTAGTCCTATTTATGTATTATTTTCTCACATTTTCAGGACGCAATGCCGATTCGTCTGAAACAGATACACGTTGTGAACGCGCCCTCATTCATTGATAAAATTTTCGGTCTTCTCAAACCTATACTGAGGCCGGAGATATCACAAATGGTAAGTTTTATCAATATGTACATAATGTGTATTATAAGGCCGCATTTACTAGGAAATAGTTTGACACGCTACTGCGACAAAACACATATACGAGACACACTAGTGCGACATGCACAGTTCGGCAAATCTCTATTGCGACAAAACATATCTACGACACCGGTTGGAAGCGGCCTGCTTCCAGCGTCTGCCAGAGACTTTTTTCAGGTCATCTGACCATCTGGTGATCTGGCAATGAAATTATTAATATTAATAACATTTGTATTCAGATGCACTTCCACTCACCCAAATCAGACACTTTGTACCAGTACCTGGGTAAAGAGGACCTGCCTTTGGATTATGGGGGGACCCTCGCATGTATGGAGGATCACATGAAACATGTCATGGAATTGTTGCATACACATAGGTACGTAAACATTTTTTTAATACTTAGATACAGACATAACTCTTTTGATAACCGCAATTTACATCACAGATTACAGAATGTTGTACTAGATCGTTCAGGTTCATAATATCCCTTCCTCAAAATGTCCCTTCTCCAGAATGGCCCTTTCCCAAAATGTCCCTTCCTCATTGCCCCTTCAGCGACCTGTCGCTGCGGCGCACCTTCGATATTGTGTCTGTCGATACATCGTACCATTGATATCTTGAACTGTCGATGCAGCAATCATCGATATGAGGTAATCTTGCTAAAGCAAGCTGTCGATGGAGCATTTTCGATATGGCTACCATCGATGTAGTGACTGGTGATATTATGAACTAGACCCGTTTAACTTATTCTGTTTTTAATAATTGTATTAAACTTGTATTGACAAGTTTCATCTTTCTCGAAATTTCCAGGGAGCGGCTAAACGGAAAACTGTGGGTAGCCGACAAGAAGAGTAAATCTAAATCCGAAGTTCCCACGCCCACTACTGAGGTCAACTCTAGCTTCCGATCTCTTGCCATCGATTGACAGTACATGAAACAACTTTCTGTTACCTTTAAAACAATAAATATATGTATGAAAAAATCACACAGATTCAGCTAGCCCCAAAGAGTTCGAGCTCCTTTAAAATTTGTATGTCAATGATTTTATTAGTTTGTAATTCGGAATTTTTACAAGTAGAGATCGTTTTGACCACACATTGCGAATCGCATACTTATCACTTGTTTTCGTACGATTGATCATTGGACATACCAATTTTAAGTTAAGTAGTCATTGAATTCAAGAAAAGGTATCTAGAGCTCACCATGTAGGTAGAAATACTAAAGTAGCCACATAGCTAATTTAGATTAGCTACGAAACACCATATAAATAAATAGTCTGGTAGATTGTACTCAATCTTTGCTATTTAAACAAATCTTATAGTATGGTTAATAAATTATAATGGGTTGGTTGTAGCATTGAAAATAAACAACTTGTTTTGTGATATTAAAGTTTAGTAATAGTAAGTTACTTCTTAATGTAATAGTTTCAGCTTCTTCATTATATTTATTGTAGATTTTATATCTTTAACATTTTTACCATTTTAATTTTTTTTATTAAATTATGTTAAAAACGGGACATTGTTTATGCTCTTTATTCTAAATATTGTTATATGTACAGGGTCATAGCATTAAGTTACACATACATATAAAGTACCTAAATAATATACATTGTTTAAAAAAAAAAAGATGTAAAGACATTTTAAACTCCATTCAAATGAGTATTACTGTAGTATTATTTTACTTTTTTTACAGTAGAACTAAATTAATAAGTATTTATAATAATTTTTAAAATTGAAAGGAATTTTGTGTTGTATTTTGTCGACTTAAAATTATAGAGTTGGTTGGCTATCTATTAAAATGCAATAAGGTGTGAATGTAAAAAAGATCTGTGAAATAAGTTTTTAATTATAAATATAGTTCTCAACCCTGTCCTATTTTATTATTTACTAGCTTATATCCGTTAAGACTTCGCACTCATACTTAAATCTCACGGGAACAGTATAATTTAATGACTGAATTCTTTCTTCAAATGCCTTTAACCCATAGATAGGTACACTATGGATACACGCGATATTATTATATGTCCGTGTGACGTTCATGCCAAGGTTTATAAAACTACTAAATCACACAATAATGCAAAATCAATCTACATTTTACAGTTCGTTATTATTACCTTTAAAACCAACACGTTATAGCTTTCCAATGATATTTAATTATCCGACTAATGTACCGATTAAAATCGTTACAACATATAAATGAAGATCCATATAGATAAAGCAAATTGCATGAATGAAGGTATTTTATTAGGTGACGGATTTCATTTAAATTTACAAACTTATGGTCGACACACACAAAAATGTTATCTGTAAAATTTGTCTTCATATTTTTATTGATGGAGGAAGGTCAAGCAAGGGTGAATCCACATGGACCTACGGTTGTCAATGATTTTGTCAGTTGCGTTATTAATATAGTCGAAATAGATTTCAAAACCACGGGCCTGCTGATTTTTGCAAACACTAATAACGTGAGCACATCTGCTTCAAGAATCAAAGCACAGCTATTGACATATCTTCATAAGGATGCCAAATTTTCTATCGAAGTTTTAAGTCCTAGCAATCAACAGTCTATTTGCGGAGAATACAACAAAGATATTGGTGTACTTCACAGGGATCATTTCGAACCAGTGCCTGAAGCAGACTATTTTATTCTTATTATTGATAATTATAAAGATTTCACTCGCTTAGCTAGCAAGATTATACGTTCACGCAAATGGAACTCCAGAGCGAAATTTATAATTTTGTTCCTGCACTTTACAAATATCCAAACTAATGTCGACTATGTGGAAAGAATGTTCAGTTGTTTATACAACTTTAATGTCTTAGATATTATTGTTATATTGCCTCATGAAAACAACATTCGAAGTGCTTTGGTCTATGCATGGAAATCATATGACCCTCCAGACTACTGCGGATATTTTAACGAAACTGCTAAAAACAGATCATTTGTAATAAATACTTGCGAAAAAGGACAATTAAAAAACAAAAATACTGTTTTTCCTGTCCAATTACCGACCAGCATGAAAGGCTGTGTCCTTCAAATACTTGGGTTAGAACGCCAGCCTTTTGTGAGCGGAAAAAAGGGGGAATTCGATATGGAAGAGTATCTTGTTAATGAGGTGTTAAGAACGTTTCACTTCCAAACAGAATATGAAATCATACACTCCTTCAGAGGAGAAAGATATGACGGAGAGTGGGACGGAGCTTTAAAATTGTTATCGGCAAAAAGGGGCCATGTACTCTTAGGAGGTATATTTCCTGATTTCGACGTCCATGAAGATTTTGAGGCAAGCACATTTTATCTGTCGGATTCATATACTTGGGTCGTTCCAAGAGCGTATGCTTCACCTCGCTGGGTGGCCCTATTTATAATATTTACGAAATTTGTTTGGATGTGTGTCTGTATGACTTTCCTTATGTGTGTTTTCGTCTGGATTATATTGGGATACTTAAGTTGCGATTCCTCTTACAATAGGTATTTTGGACATTGTTTCTTAAATACATGGGCTTGTACACTAGGATTTGTTTCATACATTCGGCCAAAGAAAGAAAGTCTAAGAACATTTTATGTGTTTTTAAATTTATATTGCATATTAAATATGACTGCTTACCAAACAAAATTAATTGATGTTTTACGAAATCCAACATTCGAGCATCAGATAAAAACAGTACAAGAACTGATCTCAAGCGGGCTAAAATTTGGGGGTACTGAGGATTTGAGGGATTTATTTGTGAATTCCAATGATCCATTTGACAATTTAATAGGCCAGCAGTGGATCAATGTAGACGACATATCTGAGGCTTTGATAGACGTAACTGTTAACAGAAATTTTTCTCTTCTGTGTAGTAAACTTGAACTCACTCATATGTCTGCCTTGATGCCCGAGCTTAGCGATAATTTTGGTAACTTCAGATATTATGTATTCGAGCAGAATATGTTTACAGTTCCAATGGAGATGATCGCCCTCAGAGGATTCCCATTTATGAGAAGTATTTCAGAAAGATTGAGTGCGCTAAGACAAAGTGGAATAAATGCAGTAGTCAGGCGATTATTCAAAGGTTTCAATGCAAGGAGGAGGTTTAGATTGTTGCGATCTCTATCAAATCAAAGAACAAGTATTGATTCCTTAACTATTGAACATTTGCAGGGAGGATTTTTAGCATTGGCGTTGGGCTATGTGAGTGGCACCTTCGTTCTGTTCGTAGAACTTGTGTGTCATAGTAAGTTTGTGAATGAAAAGATGTCGATATTGCGTAAGAAAATTTCAACAATAATGTGAACTTCATAATTATTTCTATAGATGCATCTCGTTGCAATAAAAATACTAAATGTGGAATAGCATAATACATACTATCTACTTAACTCCAGATAAATGAGTTTTATGAAGTTACTTGTGCAATTATTACAAAGCCCACCATTAATCCCTCTGATATATCTGTAGTATGTGAGTACATCTATGTATGTTACGGTACGGAACCATTGATTAGCGAACCCGCTAGCTCTAAATCCACAGATATAGATCTATATCTGTGTCTAAATCCTTTTATTTATAAATAAGAGATTATGATAAAAAACAATATTTGATTGTGTAATTATGCTCTTTGATGTCGTGATTATATCAATTAGGATTGTTTGTTTGGCTACAATGTAAGTTAAATATAGACTTTGGAACTTTGTATCAGATGGTTAAACTGTTGCTTCATGCGATGTCTCATTGTCTCTCACTTCCTGGTTTGTGCACTTTCATATACAAAGTAACTTTTGCCGACGGCCTTCCTCTAGCGATTTTTTAAAACTATATTTCATAAAAGTAGGGCACAGCCTAAAAACATTATTTATTTTTTATATTCTAATCTCTTTATGTTAAGCAGAGAATAGCGAAAAAGCTTGTAAAGTTGTTTAATTGGTCATAGTGGATTTGAACTGGACATTGGCCTACCCCCAGCATTTATAGAATGACCGGTTGAAAAAAGTTGCTTGCCTGCGACCTTTTTCAGGTCACCTATCTGGCCGGTGAGTGTTCAACGTAGCGCTATACACTGTGAAATTTTAGTCGTTTTGGACCTATAGTCCAGTGACTCCATTCATGCAACTGAACAACTTTTCCCAAGATACATGGGTCGAAATATGGAGTAAATTTTTGGACCTCCCATACAAAATGTCTCATCACGTGACCTAACTTACTATGGGAAGTCCAAATTTGTTTTTCATGTTTCGAGCTATGTTCCTTGGGAAAATTTGTTCGGTTGCATGAATGAAGTCACTGGACGATGGGTCCAAAACGACTAAAATTTCACAATTTTTGAAAAGTGTGACTCACGCTAAATCTGTGTGTAGAATGATTTTCATTCAATATCGAATGATTTTCAAATTCAAATTTTTAAACTAATTTTTAATCATAAAATTTTAATTTCAAAATGTTTATTCGTTATAATCGTTGAGTCAAACTATTTTCATTCGACATTTCAGTCAAACATTTAAAAAATAGGGTTCTAGGTCGAGGCACGAGTACGCTGGTGGCAGATTCCACTAACAGTTTTCCCAAGGTATGGAGTTGACTGCACGGAGGCAACCAACTAAATTAATTAATTATTTAATTAACACTTCTTTGCACACAGTGAAAAACTTAAAACTGGTCAGAGTTATTATTAATAAAATAATCCCGAATCGTTAATAAATCTTGACAACTATATAGTAGGTAAAAGGTATTGTGAAAAGAACGTCAAATAACGTTCCTTTCTCAAAACGTCAAAACACGCTGAGGGACATAAATGAGTGGTAAATCTCTTGTAATGTAGTAGTAGATTAAGTTAGTTTTAAGCTCTATTTAAACTGGCGGGAAGCCCGCGCGACTGGCGGGACGCCCACTAAAATAAGAATATAATATTACAGAAGTGTCATTAGCAGGCCATTTAACTTTGGTATATGCTACGGCACTTCTACCGATTCTTATTTCTGTGGGCGTCCCGCCCATGGAGCAAATACAAAGAGATGGCGTATCGGTTGGTGCACCGTTACGGTTATTGGCGCAGGGACGTTTGAGTTGGGCGTGGCTTACGACATTTTTCGTTCAACTGTGAAAGATGCGTGACATGGAGCGAGCTCTAATGTTTTTCTTATTTTTCTAATTTACGTTTCGTTTCTTCTTAGTATATTTTAAACCATTTAGTTTTAAGTGTTTTAATGCTGTACTGTTATGGGATCACAATAAACGTAGGTAAATAACATATTTGCGATTTTTTTTATTTATTTATTATTTAACATTTTCCAAAAATTTATACAAACAAATTAACATAAGATGCATTTCACAAATCACTGAGTTTTGTTTAGAAATAGCAGGTACATTCAAATCAAGCTAATTTAAAATCTATGATACTCATATAATAATAATAAGAAAATGAAGTAAATCTTAACAGTGAGCCGGGCAATCAATCCTGATAAGAACCACAGAGATGAAGCTGCAGACAACAGCTAGTTCTACTGAATGCTCATTTCAGTCATATTTAAGCTAAGTCATTTTGATTGATTTAGAGTAACACAAAATATGTGTCAGTTTTTAATGTTCAAAATATCTGTAATATAAAGTAAATATATTTTTTATGTTGAAATCTTCGATGTGCTAGCGAAATCGGTAAGTAGAGGGGATCGTCAATAGGGGCGGAGCCACGACCAAACCGAGCTCCTCTCACGTCTGCTTTCCGCCCCGCGTAGCCTCACACTATTTTTGTAAGGAAGCTCTCGATACGCCATCTCCTCTTTGTTATTACTCCGTGGTCCCGCCAGTTGCGTGGGATTCGCATCAGTTTGACTGGACCTTTAAGCATGTAACGTATGTTACAATAAATAATAAATAGTCTTCACTTATTTAAAAAAAAAAACTTTTATTTTGTTAATTGCAAGTTATGCATCATAGTGGTTTCCACTTACATCGTCAGTAATATTGCTAATTATCAAACAATGAATAGTTGGTGCTCATTCATTGTCGTGCCCTAGTGGCCCAAAAGAGGAACTGTCGAAGTGCCCAAGTACTGGTGTAAACTATTATAAGACCTTTTATAGCCATTATGACTCGAAAAAGATTGCTTTAGCAAGCATAACTTTATTAAAATTTAGTAAATAACAACACGGACACGCTACGGTTAGGGATGAGGTAATCGTTCGCCTAAAACTAATACTTGAGTAAGGCCAAGCACGCACTATCGTTGATCGGTCAATGTCAGATTGCCAAAGAGAAATACTAGTTTATATGCCCATAGCAGTCATCAAATGCGGACGTAGCCGAGGCTGCGTATGGTGCAGACTTTACTTTATTTCGACTTGTGTATCGGTGATTGTTACTTGGATTTGCAGAAGGCATTAGTGAGAAGATAAACTTGTAAGATCGGGACGTGGTGAGTATTTTTAAAATATTATCCAAATCTAATTTTCCGTAGATATTATTCGAAAATAAAATATTAGTTTTGTTTATAATTGTTAAATCAATTATTAGTTTGTTAAAAGTTTAAATAAGTAATAAATAAATTTATTATGAATTAACATAAACGAAACTTAACAATCAAGCAACTTAAAAATTAAACTAAATAAATTTTAGTTAGTAAATTTTTTGGAACACGATGCTTATTCTTAAGAATCCTTCTTTGTCACCACAATGTTACTATATATTTATTTAGACCATGTTTAACACCATTGCCAATAAAATTTGCATACTTACGTGCAATACATACGATGGGCAGACAACAAACGGGCTATTTAATTTGAATTTCTAATTTTGATTCATAAAAGATTTTTAGAAAAATAATAATCTGAAACTTCAGAGATGAACTCTTAAAATTATTATGTGACAGTATAAAAGCTGCTGCAACTATTTAATTTATAGTTGACGACCTCTGTAGCGGCCCGCTACTCAAGAGGTCCCGGGTTCGATCCACGGTCAGGTCAAGATGGAAAATAATCATTTCCTGATTGGCCTGACTCTTAAATGTTTATATATAGGTATTTGTTATTAAAATACAGTATCGTTAAGTTAGTATCCCTAATCACAATCACAAGTCTAGAACTTAATTTGAGGCTAACTAAATCAGTGTGATTACCTACACTTATTGTTTACTAGCTGTTTCCCGCAGCTCCGCCTGCGTCAAAAAGTAGCCGATGTTTGACCCCGGGTCTTCAACTATATTCATACCAAATTTCATCAAAATCCGTTCAGCGGTTTGGCCGTGAAAGCGTAACAGACAGACAGACTTTCGCATTTATAATATTACTAGCGGCCCGTCCCGGCTTCGCACGGGTGGATCCTAATCTTTTCTAGCAATAAATATAGCCTATGTTACTCAGGGTGAATGTAGCTTTCCAACGGTGAAAGAATTTTTGAAATCGGCATAGTAGTTTTTGGGTTTATTCATTACAAACATACACACAAAAATAGAAATCTTTCCTTTTTATAATATTAGTGTAGATTAGTATGGATTTTTTTTAGATGGAGAATACAACAGTGACCAAACAAGATGTGGCGACCATCAAAGAATGGATATCCAAAGAAGCATATTTACCACAAGACATAGGTACGTGCGAAAAACTTACTATCTACTTCACGATTACAGTTTACATAAACATTTTACATTAATCGACGATATTTGAATCTTAATATCGGATGACTGTTCTGCGTATTTCATACTTATTTGTTTTTAAAAACAAACAGTGCAAATTTTTATGCATAACTTATGCATACATATTTTTTTACGTTAATACGAACTATTTACATTTTTTTAAGTTAAGCAGTTAAAACAGGTTTAAGAGCTAAGAAGAAATATAATATGTCAGTTTCATAAAACTCTACATTTGTCATTTGGGAAGTATTATTATATTGATAAGCACATGGCTTATAAATATATTAATACGTTATTAATTAAAACTAAACTGATAGAACTACCTGATATAAAGCGAAGAAAAAAATTACAACATCTTGCATATTTCTGTCAAAGAAATTGCCTAATGTTCCCTCATGCCAATATTGTAGTCGTGGGTTTTGATCATGTTTTGATCCATTAACAGCAAATAATAATGGTCTGTATGGCCTAAAGTTTTTGTCAATTTTAAATTTATATTTGCTATATCCTGAAAGAACGTAATTTTATTTTACACGTCATTGCTTTATGTTACACGTCATTAAAGTGTATTGTTTTCTCGAGTTGTAAATCAATGATTAACCTTCGTTCCACAATTCATTTAATGATTTATTAAAAAGCTAAATGATACTTTAAAAGAAATGGGCTGCAGTGTTAAGAACGGAAAATTTACGCCCCAAATATTGCCCGCTTCAGAAATAACAACCGGCATTAACAAAGTATTTTTTGCGTTGATGTTAGTGATAATATTTTCAGTATTGGTTCTTACAAAAACATATAATTTTCCAGAGTCGACTCGATATGAACTTCTGTTAAACAATATCCCCAATCATAAATAGAATCCGTAGCAAAATGTTTATAAGTCATACAGGAAATCTGATCTGGTCATTAGTAAATGCACATATATGTACTGATGTTTAACATGTACATGTGTACTTATTGGCATTGTGCAAATTATGGATTTGCTTTAGAATACAAATCTAATTGCTTAGTCTCTCATCTTATCGTTTTTACCGCTTTTTAGTTCGAGTGCATAGAGAAGACAAAAGACATTTGTGTAAGATTTGGCATTACTTTTTGACTGCCTGAAGTGGTGGAAACCTATACACAAGAAACTTCCGCAAAGTAACGTCTGAATCAAATAATATCTATGTAAAATAGTTTTTTTACTTAATCTGAAAGAAATTGTGTGGTTTATTTATTTTATATGGCTTAGCATGGTTGCAGAGGTCAGACAGCAGTTGCTCCATTGTAATAACCAGTACAAAATCAAGCATATATGGCGTAAGTATTCTAAGCTTTGGAGCGTAAGCTGAGGACGCAACTGAGGAACACGCTTAGATGAAAAAAATACCATACTTTAATATGTAGATGAGTAATTAACTCCCAAGGCCTGTGTTTACTTCTGGCTGAGTCACAATTAAAATGTAAGTAGGTAATGATAGCACTTTGTACCCATAAATATATGCTGGAAATAATGACGAACATTGTAGGCAAGTATTTATCATAAAATCATTTCAAAGTTTCAATATATATCCTCTAGTCCCCTATATAAACTATTTCATCTTTACGACCTGTGTTAGGTCGTAAAAAATGCTGATTGGTACTTCAATTCTAAGGACATCTGCATTGTTCGCAGAAGTAAATACGATTCGAACACCTATTACATATATTCACTGCTCGAGAAGCAATTTTTTAAAGATAAGTCTGCCGTGCGAGGCAGGACTTTTCCGGAAGTTCGATTTTAAAATTCGTCCGGTCGTCAATAATTCGTTATGATCGGCTTTTTATTAAAATTTAGACAATTTACAGGAAGCATTTGTGAAAGTAGATGGTTTTTGTAAACTTTAAATAGACCTAACTCCCTCAAAATTTTTACTAAATTTAAATACTTACTATGACATAAAAATGGCCAACAATTTTATTCCCTTCAAGATTTCCTCTCAAGAAAGGGGCTAGAACGTTTTATATTAAAACAAAACCGGGAAGACGATAAGACGAGTAGTAATACACGCGTGAATATATTTATTGATAAAGTTTAAAATTAATATTTATTAATTTTGACACTAATTAATTTTAGCATAAATACGTTGATGTCTTTTGTACTGAGGAAGATATCTGACTTATAGTGATTAATGATTTGTAGTCATTGTTTGGTAATTATGTTGTGAATCTTATCAGGACACACTTGTCAGTCTTGCCTGCTTATTTGATGAATAACAAAAACACAAGATCATTGAAAACAATAAATGTACTAGAAAATAGCACATTGCATAAAACTTCCGTACTATATCCTTATATTACTATTTGTAGAGCATGTATAGCGATATGTTATATTGAATTCTCGTTGCCAGAACGCCAGAAAATTTGTGAGGCAAATATTACAAACTAAGCATTGCCACTATGTTTCTTCATCTAGGCCACGTGGCCCTTCTAGATCTAAACACATCGGTAAGTTCTATGTTATCAGGTGTACATGATTTCGTCATCATTATATACCGTCATAGACATCATAGATAACTGCCTCCGTGGCCCAGTGGTTAATGCGTTTGTCTTAGACCCGGATGTCATGGGTTCGATACTTCGTTCAGTTGTTTCCAGTTAGTTAGGGTGTAGGCTTGAAGAAAATGATGATTCCGTGCTTTGGAAGCTACGTTAAGCTGTTAGGCCCGTTGTAAAGATGTCATGAATTGTGGGACACATGATATTATAGCTATTTCTTTGTGACAGAAAAGGAACCACGGCACCAGTGTGTCAAGGGCCATTTGACCGTGTGACATAAATGATTCGAATGAAGCTACAAATGTTCGGTCCTTTCCAACTTATTACTAACTAGCTGTTTCCCGCGGCTCCGCCTGCGTCAAAAAGTAGCCTATGTTTGACCCCGGGTCTTCAACTATATTTATACCAACTTTCATCAAAATCCGTTCGGCGGTTTGGCCGTGAAAGCGTAACAGACAGACAGAAAGACAGACAGACAGACTTTCGCATTTATAATATTAGTATGGATACTAACGGTGTTACCATTATACCTACATACTGCTACGTTGATTCTCTAAGTATACCGTTACTTATACTTATCTCGTCTCGCTTCTTAATTCTTTATCATTCCAAATTATACGAATGAAGGTCATAAATTAATCTTTGAAGGCGATCCAAGACTTAGATGTATAATTCAACAAAAGTAACATTCACCAACGCGTGCGTGACACTATTTAGGATATTTGAAAATCCAAAATACATTGAAGGTTTTTATTGGGAAAATTACGTGTGATTGTTCTTAGTCTCAAAAGGCGATTTAATATAATATTCATAGATTAATAATTGGTCTCCGCTGCGCTACGACTAGATACCGTCGGCATACTACATAAATTCGCAACTAAAACCATGCCGAAACCGGCATGGTTGCGGCATACCCGCGTCAGTCATGCCGCGACCGATGAGTGAGTTGGATGTCTAGATAAATATAAAATTTAATGTAAAAGTAGACGCAAAATGTGCAGTTTGCGTAGTCAAACTGTGTAAGAATAATACTAAAAGAAATAAGGAAGATACTGGTATTACATACCATCAATAAGTATTGTATTATTTCGAAATATGGACATAAATTACTCACGAAAATAATATAACCCTAAAATATGGCGCGAAGTACCGCTCGGTGCTCAATGTTGCCGCGTATTAAAAAATCCCAAATTCCCCGAGGTTTCGATTTTTATTATTTAGATATTTTGTTTTTTAACTCCCGACTCCAAAAGAGAGATGTTGTAATTTTGACTTTTTCTGACAATTTTGTCTGTCTTTAACATAAAGCGGGGTGCGTGCGTAATGTGTATGATAAGTTAGGCTATTGTGCTATGAGGCGGGATAATTAAATAAAGTCAATATGTAATTTAACACTATAATTAAAAGTTCAGCACAATTAAATAGAACAAATACAATACAAGCACACCGACATATCTATATAAAACAACAACACATGTCCGCTTGTTCGTTGACATTAGAAATATACAAATTTTTAATTTAAATTATCTAAAATTTATTTAAAATATTTACAAGTAATTATCAAAATAAAAAACTTATAATACTAATACTATACAACTTAATAAAACTATAGAGTCCTGCAAACCTAACTCTGCAATGAAATTAAATGGCAACCCCAAAAAACTTTATTAATGACAACACTCACTAGCTGCCATATCTGTCATATTACGCGGTACGTCTTGTGTCAGCTCATATTTTGTCAGAACTTCGTTTTGTGATAAAATTAAAAATATGGTGAAACCTTATAAAAGCGATGTACGGAAGTTACTATTCCGTATGCTTAATTCTTACGGAGGCCTAAAAGACCAACGGCAATCGGTTGCATTGCAGAAACAACAATGTTTCCAAGAAATCGAGTCGTTGACAGGTATGTTTACCCCATTGACCCAAACAGTTTTAATCCTTTGTTTTTACATAAGTACATACCTATTCATTAATAGCATGCCTTTTAGATAAACTATCTTACTAGCTAAGCTATATTCATGATAATAGTTGTTTGTAACTTACTTTTTGGTTAGAAACGTTGGAGCACCCATCCGAAAAAGTGTGCAGCATCAATATTATCATACCTATCTTTTATAATCGTATACCTATTATAAGATGTATTGTATCATTACGATTACATAAGGTCATATGCAATTTTTCATAGGGCCATGGTTTTCGAAATGTAGTGACTTGATCTATACATAGGGACTTGATGCTCGGGATTTAATTATTTTTTTTACGATTTTTTAATCCTGACTTTTTGACTTTAGTATTTTAGTAAGGTCAGGGCTATTAGTAAGTATGCTAACCTATTTCAAAAATTTACTACACATTTTTTTTTTTACTTTGACTTATACTGGAACTTTGTTAACTTATATATCCACCAACCTCATGGTTATGTTTTATCTTTTTTAGGAGGAATAAGTGAGGAACTTAAACCTCATTTGCAAGCTGTTCTTATGAAACTTAAAGATTTGGAAGAATTTACTTTTACTGAAAAGCAACATATGAAAAACATTTCTAATATGTCGGGTAAGATTTTTTGCCTCGGTAATCACTTATTTATATTAACTACTTAGTTGTAAGCTACGGTTTTGCTCTTATATAGACTTTGATAGACAGTGATGCATGTGTACCTTTCACCGATGGAAATAATTACTTACTTTACCTACAACTGCAGAAAAAAAAATCAAAGCTTAAGTCTTAACATAAGATAAATAAACCTAATCAAAGGAAAGTTAGATTCGCCCATTGAGGGTTCTATACTAGCAAACTAAACTAAATTAATTTTTGTTTAAAAAACATTGCTTTCATATATAATATTCCCATAAGGTGATACTTCGGTGAACACTAGCGCCACCGTCATTTAAAATTCATTATTCTCTGAAAACACAAGTTATCAAAAATCCCTCTGCTGTAATTAATGTTCTGGATCTGATGTTAATTTAAATCATATTCAATTATTAAATTATAGTTCCATATAGTTACAAATTGCAAAACTGCTAAAAGTGGCCGTTTTAAGCAATAATGCAATTTGTAACTATAGGGAATTATAATTTAATAATTTAATATGTTTAAAATTAACTTCAGACCCAAAACCTTTATTACAGCAGAGGGATTTTTGATAACTTGTGTTTTCAGTGAATAATGATTTTTAAATGACCGTGGCGCTAGTGTTCACCGAGGTATCACCTTAACATGGGTAGGTCGTTTCAAATTGGACAGATTGGAAATCTATTAGCACCAACTAACACCCTTTGCTTTGCTGATTACTTAGGAACATGAAACATATTTATCACCCTCAGCTGATTATTAAGGTATTCCTTAATAATCAGCTGAGGGTGATAAATTTTTCACACTCACAAATATAAAAGTTTAATATTTTAAACTTTTATATTTATGAGTGTGAAAAATTTAATCTAAAATTATGTATATTTTGCAGGAGTAGGTGAACGGACACTTTGGACTATAAAAAAAGAGGGTCAGTCCAACGAAGGTGTTTGGAGAACGCCAGGCAAGAAGCGGGCAACCCGAGCAACAAAAATAAATATAGATAACTTTGACCAATGCGCAATAAGAAATAAGATTGATGAATACTATTTGGTCAAAAAGGAAGTACCTACATTAAAAAAACTACTCATAGAATTGAAAGAGGCTATTCAATTTGATGGTAGCCGAGAAACTCTGAGGAAAATCTTATTAAAAATGGGATATGAGTTTAAAAAGAACAGTGAAGAGCGGACTGTATTGATGGAAAAATATGATGTCGCTGCTTGGAGGCATCGATATATAAGAAAAATTTTAGCATTAAGGAATGAGCCTTCAGAAAAACAAAAACCAATTGTTTATATTGATGAAACCTACATTCATCAAAATTATAAACCCAAAAAAAGTTGGCAAGGACCTTCAACTTCTAAAATGTTTGAGAGTATATCGAAAGGCAAAAGGTTTATTATAGTTCATGCTGGCACGGAAGATGGTTTTGTGAATAACGCTCTTCTGGTATTCAGCACGAAATCGAAAAGTGCAGATTACCATGATGATATGAATGCAGAGAATTTCTCAAAGTGGGTTGCTGAAAAACTGCTGCCCAATTTGAAAACTCCTAGTGTTATAGTGCTTGATAATGCGAGCTATCATAGTATTCAAATAAATAAAGCGCCGAATACCAACTCGTGCAAGCAAGCTATCAGGGACTGGCTAACAGAAAATGATATAATATGGTCAGAAGAATTGACCAAAGCTGAACTGCTATGTCTGGTAAAAAAACATAAACCTGATCCCATATATTACATTGACGAGTTATTGAAAGAACATGGCCATGAGGTACTTAGATTGCCACCTTACCATTGCCATTTAAATCCAATAGAAATGGTTTGGAGCCAAGTCAAACGAAAAATTGCAGAAAAAAATGTAAAGAGCAATGCAAATGAAATGCCAAAAAAAATTGAGGAAGCATTTTCTTTAGTAACTGCTGAAGATTGGCAGAAATATGTAGACCATGTCAAAAAGTTAGAACTGGAGCACCAAAGCAAAGATACGCTTCTTGATTCTGATATTACACCTTTTATTATTAATGTCCAAGACTCGGAAAGCGATGATGAAGAAAGTGACGAACCAATTTTCGAAGATATTCAATTTTTGGAATCAGACTTTGAGGATGAAGAAACGGAATAGAGTAAATACACGGAAACTAGTCAGTTTTTTTGTATTATAAATTAAAATAAAAAATTTATATGTTCAAATGTTTTACTGTTTGTATACCTTTATGTATATGGAGTACTCCATCTCTCTCTCTTTCTCATCTTAGCTAGCTTTCCCCGTTGCTTCTTTTTCTGCCTGCTCTGGAGCCTAGGATCATCTGCTTTCCTACTTTTCCATTTCACATCTTTTGTTGTAAGATCATTAGCACGCATATCCTTTACTGCGACTTCGAGCCATCACACTTCAGGCCTGCCCCTTCTACCCAAGCCTGGCAAAGGCGGCATGGCTAGACACTTGTTCCCAATGTAAATTGGCGGTTTTCGTAGAACGCACCATCGCGATTCTCCAAAAGCCGCCTGTACGCGATGTCCGTACATGGACTACCCCGAGTATGGGTTCTTTTTATGCAGTCTTTCCGTGACACTCCACTTATCCAGCGCATCCCAGCTGAGTACTTACTCTCATCCTATCCTTTTCCCGGTTGCATAAAATTAGTGATTATATAGGTACTGTTTGCATAAAATAAATTATTTTTTAATAGTATCAAGATAGATTTTCCTCATACATTCGGTGTTACCATATTTAAATTTACAAAATTTACCATTTTTTGGTTATTGCAAAGTTAGCTTTGCACGACTCTAGCTTCCTTTTTAATTAAAAGACGTGGACGCACGCCACAAACATCTTATTTCTTTAATGCTGATCTGGGAGAAAAGTAAATACGTGGAATGTACTACTGCTTCTCTTCCCGCGCAGACCATATAAGCCGGCCGAGGAAGTGGGCGAAAATCGAAGAACCATACCTATCAGTAGGCGATGCGACTAGCAACCTATCACTATTTTGATTCCATTTCCACTTTACGCCGACCAACATTCTAAATATGGCCTTTAGGTAGTTGGTACCCCGTAGGGTATTGTTGCCGGATAATTGATTAATCGAATTTGTTTTTTTTTTTTTTTAATAATCTATGATATCGAAAGTATTGATATAATTAATTTAATCGAATTTTGACAATTAATCGATTATTAACTGCAATATCAAACAATTAGTCGATTATTGAAATGGGTTGATATAAATTATATCGATTTAATTAACAAAGGTAATCGTTCATATCAATGGTTATTAATCGATTATGTATCTGTAGTATCGATATAATCTAATCTGTAGTATTGATTTTTGAGAATTTATGAAAAATAATCGATTAATGGATTAACAACAATACCAAGCATTTCAGGCACCGATACTATACAGATATACCGGAACTCGGCGGCGGGATGTACAGCGGGCATAACACAAATCATCGTCATTCAACTCATACAGAAAAAAATTACAGAAATATATTATCAATAGTATCAATATCGATACTATCGATATATGATCACTATCGATACCTTAGATTATATTTTCAACTATCAAAGAATCGATTATTATTCGATGTGTAATGTATTTTCCGGCAACACTACTGTATGGAAAAAGGCCATGATAATATCTACTCGTATGTACAAGATGTTTACCGCAGCTCCGCCTGCGTCAAAAGGTTAGGCTGTTTGACTCCGGGTCTTGAACTATATCCGAACCAAATTTTATGAAAATCATTTCAGCGGTTTAGTTGTGAAAGAGTAACAAACATCCATTAATACTTACAAACTTTCGCGTTTATAATATTAATAGGATGTGTATGTCTATTTATTTATCTGTATTTAAACCCGGGTTACAACTAAAAAGAGGTCAGTAATCAATTAGCTCCAAGCTAAATAGAAAATTAAAGTAACGTTTAACATACTGTACTGTGTAATAATAAATCAAAAGAAAGTTTTTCTGCAATTTTAGGATTCAATATTAGAATTATAAAATAAAGTAGACAAAATCTAACCATTTCCCCTACCTTATCTCCGAAACTATCGATTCCAGAATTTCGATTCATAAATTACAGGAAAACCTATGAGATAATTTTAAATTTGTTTAGGAGGTCCAAATAGAGAAAAATAAAAAATAGTACACGCGAGCCGACTCACACTTGGCCAGTTTTATTTTAATTTCATTTTAAAGGTTTTTCTGAGCTACTTTTTATAATACGTAACAAGACCACAGCAATTAATAATTTTCCCATTGGTCGGGCACCAGTCAAGTAGCTGGCAACACACTTTCCTATTAAGTGGCCGCATTCTGGAAACTTATTTTTCTTCACAGCGCGGTATCTAGTCGAGCGCGCGAGACCAATTATTAATCTATGATAATATTATTTTTATAGCTGATTGCCTGGATTAACTGGTTATTAAAATGGTCAATGGATTAGCTACCGTTTGACTTCCATCGCTATTTACAGGAAAAAATCACCACTGAGTTTCATGCTTATACAGAAATTTAGCCGAAAAATGTCAATACTATCAGTACAATATGTTTGTTGAGTAATCAAAAAATACTATGAGGTGTGAAGGCCGAACTGCGGCTTAAACAGGTTTTTGTAATTTGAATGAAGACTATTAAATATTATCTATTGCATTGACCATGAAAAAACGTTTCATTCGTCAAGGGCTGCTTTGTAGTTGTTTTAAATTACCATCTAGACCTAGCTGGAACCTATATAATTTCGTCTTATTCTGATAAAATGATATTGCTTCTGTTTGTTCCTTCGTAACTTTTTTATTATGTCTATTCTAGAATTTTTATATTTGTCTCTTCGTTAGAATTTTACTACATGGGATGTGGATCAAATGCGTAGAGGTCCTTTGGAGTAGTTAAGTGGTGTTTCTGCCAAAACCCTTAATGTATGATTTATCTATGAATAAGTCTAGGCAGGACGAGAAACTATTTTTGATGTATATGGTGGTGAAGTTTGGATGGACTAAAACTGGACTAATAGAAATCTGACACCTGCTATAATCCGCCCTATACATTATTGTAATGAAGTTAAATAAATAATTATGATAACTGACTATTAGTTAAGTACTATTCATTTGTTTTTTTAAATCAATTCCAGATGATACGATGCTATGGAAGTTTCTGAACAGCTGCTACCGAAGCCTGGAAGCCACCAAAAAGTGCATTGAGAGGTTCGCCAACGGCAGAGCTAATATGAAGGAGATCTATACAAGCAGAGACCCCTTTTCAGAACAAGTTAAAACAGCTTTTTCAATCACGTAAGTTATTTATATTTATTTTCTAGCATTTCGTATTTATTTAAATCCCAAGGGAACTGTACTTGTTCCGGGATGAAATGTATCGTATGTGTTGATCTGAGTATGCCATATTTTAAGAAGGTGATTTGGCAGATAAAGCGTGAAGAGCTAACAAACCAACAATCAATGCAATCAGTTGTATTAGAAGTTGGTATTAGAATAGAATTAGGATAAGTCTCCTATGTAGGTGTATCCCCCTATTTACACGCAACTTTTCCGCTATTGTAACTTTTATTTTTCTTCATACAAAGACAGGTAGTGCTATATTCTTAAGCCGGAAAATACACAGCTAACATATTACTTACATAATGCTGAAATAAAAATATGGAGTGGTTTGGTTTCCTTGTAAGAGTTGTAAGGTACGTGTACAAGTTTACCAATCAGGAAAGAGTCAAAACTCTTTCTTGATTGGTCTATATATAAAAGTATATTTGGGTATCGCGGCATGTAGGAAAATAACTCATGAGGTAGTTCATTCAACTCTGTCTATATTTTTAGAATATTTTTTTTATCGTAAGTAGGTACTTACGCTACCAGAAATTTAAATTCTTTTTTTCAGATATCTGAGATCCATGTTTGTTAGTACATAATAGACAAATAAAACCTTAGACTATTGTTAGTAGTTACTAGGTTAGGAGCCCCCTTTTATCATATTTCACCATGCAGGGCTACAGGCATGGCCCCCCTTTACAAGTGCTTTATTACAGTGCGGTCTATCCGCCACAGTTTTTATAATACAGTTGTTACTACCGCGGATTCTCCCCAGAAGTGAAGCCATTCTTTTACGGAGCACGGCATAAAAAACCGTTACCGTAACGGTAATAGGGGAAAAATAACAATATCAAATAAGTAACTAAAACGTAATACTATTTCAGGTCAGTAGCCACATACAAAGCTGACAAATTCGAGGTGTTGGTTCATCAGCTAAACGACCCTGCACTTGAAAAGTTTTCATTTTACGATATATTAAAGGCTTTCACGGTACAAGCAGACTATTGGCTGAGGTACCATGAGTACACAGAGTTCCCAGAGGGCCATATCATCGTGTTAGACATTAAGGACTATCATCTAAGAATCGTTACGAAAGTCAACATCATATACTTTAGAGATTTCCTGTTGTTCCTACTTGTAAGTATTTTCTTCTTGTTTTAATTGAATACTGGGTATGTATCCAATTTTTGAAGAAGGCAGACCATTATTCTTAAAAACGACCTTATTCGTAAAATTACCAAACGATTATTGAGCTGTCTATTCTTTCACGTGAAACTATCAAAAAGAGAGAAAGATGCTAAATATATTTTAGCTTAGAAGTAAGCCTAGACTTACCAAAGATTGAAAATTTTTGAAGAGACCTAGAGATTTTGCTACATCTAGATTAGTCTATTCTACGAGTATTCTCATACCACACGATTTGCTTAATATAAGTACGTAAGATTAGTCTGCATTAATTTTATTTGAATACTTTGACAGTTGCATATATTTACTTATTAATAATGTAAATAAAGTCCAAGGTAGAATAACGAATATATTTATCAGAGTAGAGAATGTCGTGGATTTAAATGACATTTCACATAACATATTTTTTACGATATTAAGTAATACATTACTGTCTAGGTCGGAAACCTGAGATCGAACCATCGTTTATTGTCATTTTAATATATCAATCTCCTCCTCCTCCTCCAATAAGAATTTCCCTTATTAGGAGAGGCTGGTGAGCGCAGTTTGTTCAGCTTGTTTCGTTTGTCTTTCAAGCGAGAAAAGGGTAGGAGTTTTTTTGGATTGGCGGAACGGGATATGATAATGTATGATGTCATAAATTTCCAGGAAAGCATGCCAGTCCGATTGAAACAGGTGCACGTTATCAATTGTCCGTCGTACTACGAGAAGTTGTATGCTCTCGTCAAGCCTATTCTGCCAGCGGAAATTTGTGAAATTGTGAGTATATAAACTGTATTCTTTTAAATTTTATTTCGAGTATATAAATTTTCTTCAAATTATTCCTTTAGACTTTAGACGATTGTAATAAAGACTGTTACAGCAGCTTAACTTTAAGAAGACGTGCCTTAGAAAAAAAGATATTAGGTATGTACTGTATTCTTGCGAATAAATAGCTCTGCTCTTTGGGAAAAAGAGCAAGCGAAGTAAATTAGAATGAAAATTGGTGACAGCTCTACCATAGGGCACACACTGATTTAACAACTGACATATCTAGAGAGGAGGAGATTTTATATTCCTTCTCCGATTACGTTAGATGATATCTATTGCCATTTCTGTTCTTTCTCTCAGTTGGATCACCAAATAAAATCGAACACGATCTCCAGCATCGCATCCCTACTAACCCTTGACCAGCCTGAATTCAATTTTGCCCCTGTTAGCGAGGATAAAGTAAAAAAGACCTTCTTGGCCATTAAAACTAGGGCGATGGGTGATAACCAAATTTATCGGTTCATGATTGAATGCTTACTTGACATAATAAGTCCAGTTCCGACCCGCATCTTAAATTTCTCCCTTAACTCTTCACAGTTTCCTTCCCTTTTGTCCCTTACCCAAAACCAACAACCTATCTATTCCCAGTCATTTTCGTCGTATCTCAATTTTTTTCCATTAATCTCCAAGGTTCTTAAAGCTTGTGTGCATAAGCAACTCTCCTCTTACTTTTATTTACAGGGTTTATTGAATCCCTACCAATCCGGCTTCCCTCCTGGACATAGCACAGCCATAGGTTACCGAAATAAAGGTAACCGACGATATAAGGGCTAACATGGATAATACCAAAGTCACCGTTGTTGCGCTTGTCGACTTCTCCGACGCTTTCAACACTGTAGATCAGGACATTCTATTAGCTATTCTTTCCTACGATTCTGTTTCTGCCTCTGCAGTGGAATGGCTCTCTTCATACCTTCGCGAGCGCCAGCAGTCTGTTCGCCATAGTTAACATTCCTCAAGTTGGCTTGATCTGGAAACAGGCGTTCCGCAAGGTGGAATTTTACCCCTCTACGATTTTCCATCTTTATTGATATTTTGATCAAAGAACTTCAGGGATAGTATCACCTATACGACGATCTGCAGCTTTACGCGCAGACCGAAGTTGATAGTGTAATCTTGGCTGTGGATCAAGTCAATTTGCTGGCTATATGCGACTGGTCACGTCGTTTTGGCAGCACTGTGAACCCTAGTAAGTGTCAGGCCATCTTGGCTGGCAATTCTCAACTCTTGGGGCGTATAGACAACAGTACACTATCACGTTTATACTTTGGAAATTGTTTCTAGGAAGGTCACATGTGCGCTCCGATATTTGAACAAACTAAAAATCTTTCTCCGTATTAAACCTAAGACGATGCTGGTTAACTCTCTAATTTTTCCTATTCTAGATTACGCAGATGTATGCTACCCTGACTTGAGCTGCGACCTCATCAATAAACTGGACAGACTCCAGAACAATTGTTTGCTGTTCATCTTCGGACTTAGGAAATACGATCATGTGCCGTATTATCGGTCACAATTAATGATTTCTTATATTTTTGCGATTGTTATTCATTAAATTAAACTATTTTAATACTGTTTTTATCGCGTTTATTACTTATTTATTTACACCTGACGTTTCAAACACTTTACAGCGTTCATGGTCGCAGGCAGACGAAGTTAACATTTGTCTTTGATGTCATAAGATTACAAACTACCGCCTGAAATTTTATTGTTTGCGATTTTATTAAGTTAATGACTGGGTCCCAAGCTGGTGGTACCTGCCATCCATCCTCTCTATTATAAGGATGTTTTTTAATTTCAATAGCTTCACGTAACATCCTTGGAATGAATCTGTTTTCCTTTGCAAGGACTTGAGGATTACCAAAACGCATATAGTGATTGGGTTTGTCTAGAGCGTGTTCACAGACTGCAGACTTGGTTGAGCGTCTATTTTTCATGTCAGCAATATGTTCTTTTATACGAGTATTAATGCTTCTCTTTGTTTGCCCAATGTATGATAAACCACAGCCACAGTCAATTTTATAGACTCCAGCATCTTGCAATGGGATATTGGATTTTACAGGTCTTAAAAATTGGTTTATTTTCTTATGCGGCTTGTAATAGGTCTTGATTGAAGCTCGCCTAAGTATGTTACCAATCTTGTCCGTGACTCCCTTTATTGAATCCCTACCAATCCGGCTTCCCTCCTGGACATAGCAGCCAATACTGCATGAATCGGAATAGTTCCCAATAAAATTCCAGGCGGTAGTTTGTAATCTTATGACATCAAAGACAAATGTTAACTTAGTCTGCCTGCGACCATGAACGCTGTAAAGTGTTTGAAACGTCAGGTGTAAATAAATAAGTAATAAACGTGATAAAAACCGTATTAAAATAGTTTAATTTAATGGTCACAATTAAATTGGTTACCTATCCGTTTTCGTCGAAATCTTCACATTATGTCTACTCTTTTCGCCATACTCGTACCCTATGTATTTGAAATCTTATTTCACTTTTCTCTGTAACATCCGTTCGAGGGAGTTCCGATCCTGTAGAAATCTTACACTTCAAATACCTCGTCTACGAACTGGGTTCTTAAAAAATTCATTCACGGTTCAAGCCGTGCTGCTCTGGAATACATCCCTACCAATCGATACCTGCACCCGTGCGTCGTTTAAACGTTTACTGCGCGCACATTATCTTCATAACTATCAGAGAATATATAATTTTATTAATTTAAGTAGTTAGTATGTAGGTTTATTTTATGTATGTAATGTATTCTGTTCAATATTTAATTTTATAGTCTACGTATTAATATTGGATGTTTTGATTTGTTCATATGTATAATTAGGTAATTAGCCTATCTTTGCATTTACTTTTTTTGTCTCTCAACACCACTTGTTGATTGACTGGTAGAAAAAGCCCACGGATTTAAGTTCGTCATATACATTCTTTGTAATAAAGTTTAAATAAATAAATAAATATCTAGGGTACCAGGATGAACAGGATCATTCGCCCTTGATAGGATATGAATTAACTTAAATTATTATCAATTCGCTTTTAGATCAAATTCCACGGTGATACCGATGGTCTCAGCCAGCACGTGGACAGAAAGTATCTGCCGAAGGACTATGGCGGCGACGCACAAAGTCTGAAGGAAGAACAAAACAGATGGGTGGATTCAATTAACGAAAAAAGGTATTTTTTTCATTGGGTGACTCTTAGCACGAAAGACAGATGTGAAATTTAATATTTTTATTTATTTCTCATAACTTCTTACACTAGTTACATTTTTTGATTTTGCCAAGCTACAAAGTAGTTCATCGGCAAAGATGAATGATGGGACTAATTGTGTAAAATCCATACTATCCATATCATATAATATTATAAATGAGAGAGTCTGTCTGTCTGTCTATAACGCTTTCACGGGCAAACCGCTCAACGGATTTTGATGAAATTTGGTATGAATATATTTGAAGACAAACAAAGGCTACTTTTTGGCGCAGGCGGAGCTGCGGGAAACGGCTAGTAATATTATAAATGCGAAAGTCTGTCTGTCTGTTACGCTTTCACAGCCAAACCGCTGAACGGTTTTTGTTGAAATTTAGTATGAATATAGTTGGAAGGCCCGGGGTCAAACATAGGTTACTTTTTGACGCAGGCGGAGTTGCGGGAAACTGCTAGTTTATCATATTTTATTGCAAATTCTTGAGTCCGTTACGAGAGGTATACTACAGTAAAATGATCGGTGTTTACATTGATGTATTAAATGATGTAATTAACACATCATAAGGATAAAAACATAAATTCAGATCTCAAAATCCAGATAGAAGAAATTATCTTTTACGATTTTGTCTGATGATGATAAAAATATATTTGCGTCATTCTTATATAATATTGAACTATTTATTTCCAGATCTATGTTCCTAAATGACAGCATGTGGACAGCAGATATCAAGAAGAAACCAAAGAACAGCGCCGACAGCACAATGAATGGATCTTTTAGAACTCTTTCCATTGATTGATTTTATTTGTCAATATTTTTTACATAAAATTACATTAATTCATCAAGAGGGTTGCATGATCAGTCGACCATGTACACCCTGGTGTCAGACTTTTTCGGCCTCTGACGTTCCTTTGACGACCACCAATTGACAGCCGGGCACACTGAATCATAATGATTATCAGACAGTCGGGTGATTCAAGCCTGCAATATCCTAAAACTGGAAACAACTTATAACAAAGTACGCTTCTCTTGGTAATCGAACCTACAACCTCGGAGGCAGATATATATATAGCAATAATTTACACTTTAGGCAGTGTGACACTTCACTTAAAAACATGGATTGAAACCACTGAGAAAGAAACTTGTTACTGATCGTTTTCGACGCTCTTTGATGGGAAACCAGTATTTTTTTATTTTATTTTTTATTAACCTGGTGAAATATAGAGGTCATTTTTGGGATAGGTACTAAATGCCCGGTCGGACCATTATTTTTCGGTTAAATACAACCATTGTTAATATGGTGGAGTGGAACCATAATATCACAGAATTTAATGACTTTTTTATATGAATCCAATAAATGGAAATGAAATAAAAGATGCCAAGGCTGAAAAAGGAATATATAATATATTTTTATTTAAAAAAAATGCCGTAATAATAAAACGTTACACGGGTTTACTTAGATCTTACTTATTTAAAATATATACATATTATATTACATACCGTATTAAGTACTAAATGTATTTGACACGGTTATTATTTCAATGATTTAGAACTAACGAAAAATCTAATAATTATATTAACAACTCAATTTTTAATAAGAGATGAGCCCAAAACCGTAATAATCCATATTTACACGGAAGCACTTTAAAACATTTATTTTAATATGTCGTCATTATAAGGCCACATGTGTGATTGTAGTGGCCAAAATTGTACATAATTTCAGCATCAATATATAAAAGCGACTCAATATCCATGCCGGTCAAAGAACTTCAAGATATATCTATCGGAACGCATTATTTATTTCAAAAACAACCTTAGTTTACAACAGTTTTGTAAAAAAAATAATGCAAAAATAATAAAAAATCCCACCCGAACAGTACCCGACTCAAAGGTATATACCTATAACGCTTGCTGCATTTCCTCTTTGAATTGCTATGGACAGCCTTTGAACCAGGTACCATCCGGACCGATTGTCAAATCCACGGCTTTTTAAACGTCGCCCTATCTCACTAACAAATTGCTTAGCCTCTGTACACCACGGGCCAGCCGTTTCTACGGCAAATGGTACAAACTCGTACTGGCTGGTCAAAATTGAGTACTTAGCTACTTTAAGTCCAGCTGCTACTTTAGCAGCAGCACCAGGAGATCGCCTTGTGTTAGAGAGATAGGACGCCGCATACGTGCTGACGTAAGTCGCGTCCCATAAGAGACAACGTCCTCTCTGCCATGGTATTAGAGTTAAACTGTCAAGACGCTTTTCATCGGTATATCTATCTATTTCTAAAATAACAAAAAGCTTAAAAATAGACGCATGCTAAAAATACCTCACTGATAAAAATAATCTAATTAAACGTTTTTTGTTCTAAATCAAATAAAAATATAATATATGTAAATATATTATTTTTATTTAATGTCGATTAAAAACATCATCTTACCTAGCTATACTATTTATAGTACTACTGGGGAATTGTGTCCCATTAATGGTACAGTCAATAACAATCTTAACATCACCTATAGGTGTACCTGTCAGACGCAAAAAAATTGTTAATTAATTTTGAAATGTACTTATTTAGTTTTGTTTGAGAATGTTTACTAAAATCACTAAAAATACGATTATTTGCGAAAAAATCTTCAGCCTTAAAATAGGAGGTGTTTAAAGGTTTGTGTTGTTGACTGTAGAAATCAATGGTATATTTTGGAAAGTGTTGAATTCGGATTAGATCAAATAAGTGACATGCTATCTACGCAAACAAAGTCGCAGGTAACAACTAGTTAAAGTTAATCTAGGGCTAGTGATCTAAACGAGCCAGGCAAGTCCCGTGCCTTATCCGACCGCTCGTCCTTACAGTTGGAGGGCCGCAGCGCCTCGTCCACCACCCAGCGCTGGTCGTTGTTGAGAAACCAATCTCTGGAAAGTTTAAATTTATAAATTGCCTTCATTCATTTATATCATTGGTTCCTTTAAAGGCCACCAAATGGCAGCCGGGACTGACGGCTTAACGTGCCTTCCAAAGCACGGAATTATCATTATTATCAGTCTCATCATTATAATCAAGTGATTCAAGCCTCCAGTGTCCTAACCAAGCTTATAAGTCCTTACCTCTTGGCCTCGATGCGTTTAACCCAGTACCGCTTGATCTGTTCGACCGTGCCCGCCTTCCCGCCGTACTCCTCGGGCAGCAGCTCTTGGGGCACGTCCTTGTACAGGGTGTCTGAATTGGGCTCGTGGAACTTTATCTGTGGATCAATAAATATTATTATTTAAAAAAAAAAACTTAATTCAAAACAAATTTTGTGAATTTATTTATCTATACAGATGTAAAGATTCCAAACAGTGTTCCATAAATTTAAATTAAGTTTGTTTTGATAATGTGTTCGGCGACTCGTCAATAGACGGCGCTGTCTCCGATTTGAAACGCGGTTTAGTTTGTCGTTCGGATTTAATGACCCTATTTGGTTTTTGTATTGTTTTTAACCTCGCTTTGAATTACCATTCAAATAAATATTGTTTACGCTACTTTCTTGGTATCATTACCTAAGGGTGTAACAATAGAACCTCCCCCGAATTTGTGCCGAGTTGTACAATTTTTGGTTCTTCGTTGCCGGATTTTAGTACCGGAAGGGGCACAATAGTGGATGTGCATTTTTGACAATTAATGCTGGACGAGTGGATTACTTGTGGTAACCAGCTTTGCGTCAGTCCGGGTACCAGACAGTGACGTCAGGTACAGAAGCAGCGACGACGTCATAGCAGTGACGTCAGGATATCGAGAGGTGCGAGGAGCAGCGACGTCATAACAGTGACGTCAACAGTGTGGTGACATCAGTAACAAGTAAGGTGTTCGGCGTGAATGTGAGTGAAATTTGAACCTTATCTCCTTTATCAAATTAACTTTGAAGAAATTATCTGATAGCAGTTTGTTTACATGGACTTAGAAAATTTTCGGACTCTTTTTCATTAACTTGTAAATTTTAACACTTTGTTTACATAGACTTATAAATATTTACTAACTTAGAATAATTTAGTTGTAAGAAAAGTGGTTGAGACGGGGAATCCATGCCCGATTTTGCCTAGAATTTATTGATCTCAAACACTTGTAAAATTTTCAGAAATTTTTTGGGACTTAGAAAAATTCTCAAATAAATTATATTGTTGTTGTTTTGTTCATTGGAAATTATTTGCTCTAATAATAATTCTAGTTAGTATTATTACTGTTCAAGACTTGTTGTGTGGAAGTTATATTTTTAAACATGGAGGAACTAATTATTTTACAAAACGATATTCACAATCGTATTTCTAAGGCATACAAAAACTTTAAAAAGTCACCAAAGGATAGGATAACGCAAGGTTATGTCGAAACACGGTTAGAAACATTGGAGCAATTTTGGATGAATTGTAATGGAACTCACCATAAAATTCTTCAGTTATCACTTGATGATGGCACAGATAACAAGTACTTTAATGAAGATACTTTTGATGCAGTCGAAGAATTGTATACTATTTATAAGTCAGATTTAAAGCAGTTATTGTTAACATATAAAGTAACTCAAAAACATTCTTCAAGCACTGGTCCATCAAATAATAAGTCAAACGCTATTAAGTTACCCAAGATTGTAATACCAACATTTTCAGGTTTATATTCGGAGTGGGTTACATTTAGGGATCTGTATGTATCTTTAATTCACACAAATTCAGAATTGGATTCAGTTCAAAAGATGCATTATCTTAAGGGATATCTGACTGGCGAAGCAGAGCAACTTGTCAGGCAGATACCCATAACAGAATCCAATTATGCGAGATGTTGGGAGCTTTTAAATTCACGTTATAATAATAAGAAATTCTTGTGTAGTGCCATTCTCAAAAAGCTTTTGAGTCAACGAAATGTAACATCAGAGTCTGCAACATTGTTAAAGAATTTGATAGACAATACGTCTGATTGTTTATGCGCCCTTACGAATATAGGAGTGGATGTCAAGTCGTGGGATGTGCTTCTTATTCACTTGATGACACTCAAACTCGACTCAGAGACTCGAAAAGAATGGGAGATGCATATAAGTAATATTAATGGTTTAGATGAGCTTCCTATGTTTTCACAGTTTACTGATTTTCTTACTAAAAGATATCGAGCTCTTGAATTTTTGGAACCCAAAACGGGTATCAGTAAGCCTTCTAATGTACAGTCAAACTCAAATAAACCTAAAGTTTTTCATGCAACTGAGTCCAAATGTATATTTTGTAATAACGATCATAGGATTAATAGTTGTAAGGAATTTAGTAAAGAAGATGTAGACAAAAGGAGAAAATTTATAGAACAAAGTTCATTATGTTTTAATTGTTTTGGTCACCACGCTGCTAAGTTTTGTCAAAGTAATGGGACATGTCGCATATGTAAACGCAAGCATAATACGTTGCTTCATCCAAGGGGTTCTAATTCTATTGTGGGAGGTTCCGTTGGGACTACTGGTAATTCAACTTCTGCGGGTTCTGATAATTCGAAAATGGTTTTCGCGTCTACTTCTGGAGAGGTTATTAAGGGTTCGCCTACTAAAAATGAGGCATCTTCATCTGCACCGACTGTAGATACTCCAGTTGTGACCTGCTATTCGACTGGACAGATGCCTAGTCCAAGTCAAGTTCTTTTAGCTACGGCTCTGGTACGGGCTGAGTCGTCCATAGGGGAATGTCATATCATTAGGGCACTACTTGACCAAGGTTCCCAAGCGTCCTTCGTCACAGAAGCAGTTGCTCAGTACTTAGGTCTTAAAAAAATACCTGTACAGGGACATTTCTCAGGATTGGAGGGTAATAAAAATGTTATGGTTAAATACATGGTACAAATAGACATACGGTCAAGAATTAATTATAGTACTAAAATTACTGTTCAAGCATACGTGCTTAATACAATCACTACTTTCCTCCCTAGTAGGAAAGTAGTTGCATTGGACTGGATTGAATTAGACAAAATCTGTTTAGCTGACCCACAATACCACACGCCTAATAAGATTGACATCTTATTGGGTGCTGAGGTATACGGCCAAATAATACAGAATGGGATAAAAACAGGGCCTACGGGTACACCTATTGCTCAAAATACTTCGTTTGGGTGGATTCTGTCGGGCGTAGTACCACAAACTCAAAATAAAAATATCGTCACTATGCACACATATATAGAAGACAACGAAGTATTGAAGCGCTTTTGGGAGATGGAAGCAGATCCCAGGGAAAAACAAAAGATCTTATCGCTGGAAGAGCAGCGATGCGAGGATTATTTTGCTGCTACAACCACACGAGATTCGGAAGGTCGATATGTGGTTAAGTTGCCTTTTAAAGATGATAATGCTCCTGTATTTGATTCTAAAGTTATTGCAATGAAAAGATTAAATTCGTTGTATTCGAAATTCGAAAAGAAGGAAAGCTTCAAACAGGATTACTCGAAGGTAATACAGGAGTACCAAAGGCTTGGTTTTGTGGAGATTGTACCAAAATCAGACAGAGAGAAACAGGAATCGTTCTATCTACCACATCATGCGGTAATCAGAACTGATAAGGAAACAACAAAATTAAGAGTAGTGTATGACGCTTCCTGTAAGGATAAAAATGGGACCTCATTAAATGAAACTCTCATGATTGGTCTTACACTTCAACCAGAACTCAGACATCTAATTATGAGATGGAGAACTCACCCTATCTGTCTTTCTGCTGACATCATAAAAATGTATCTCCAAGTGAAGGTTGCTCAAGAGGATGCAGATTATCAAAGGTTCCTGTGGGATGAAAAGTGGAGTAGGGATGTGGGATATGGAAACGGTGATCAGGATACTAAATCAAACAAACAGATGCAAGAGTATCGTTTATTGAGAGTTACATTTGGTACTGCAGCCGCTCCATATCTAGCAGTGAAGGCGTTACAACAGCTTGCTCACGATGAAGGGACTCTGTATCCAGCAACATCTGAAAAAATAAAAACAGATTTTTACATGGATGATCTACTAACAGGATGTCAGACAACAGAGGAAGGGGAAAAGATCTACAAGGAAATGAACGCATTACTACAAAGGGGTGGATTTCAGTTACAAAAGTGGACAACAAATAATGAGGAATTACTGGAAAATCTAAGGAAAGAAGAAGGAAAGGAATTAGGAAATGAGGTTTGTCTAAAAACAGATGAAATGGTAAAATTGTTAGGACTTACCTGGAACCGTAGAACCGATGAATTCCAATACACGGTGAATCTTCCTCCACAAACCGGACCTGTAACAAAAAGAAAAGTATTATCGGATATTTCGCGGCTTTATGATCCCTTGGGGTGGATTGCCCCAAGTGTTATAACAGCAAAAATATTTATGCAGAAATTATGGCTAGCAAGTATAAGCTGGGATGAAGAACTGCCAAGCCATTTATTAGCAGAATGGAAAACTTATCGTGAAGATCTGCAGAATCTTACCAAATTCATTTTACCTCGTTGGGTAAACACGAGAAGTGATGATAAGCTGGTTGAACTTCATGGCTTTGCGGACGCTTCTAGTGCTGCGTACAGTGCAGTTGTCTATTTACGTATAATAGACTTGAATGACAATGTGCATGTCAGATTGGTAACCTGTAAAACAAGAGTGGCGCCGATAAAACAGTTATCAATCCCAAGGTTAGAACTATGCGGAGCTACATTGTTGAGCAAACTTCTGAAGGAGGTTTCTGAGATTCTAAACATCGACAAATCACGGATGCATGCTTGGTCTGATTCCGAAGTGGTACTGGCTTGGTTGAGTGGTCATCCTAGCAGGTGGCAAACTTTTGTGGGGAACCGCGTGTCAGACATTTTACAAATTCTAAATGGAGATCAGTGGTCTCATGTGCCATCTTCTCAGAATCCTGCTGATTGTGCATCAAGAGGTTTGAATCCATCTGATCTAATGGAACACTCCATGTGGCTTGAGGGTCCAGCAATGCTGCATGAGAAAAATGTTAAATATGGTAAGCCTAAAATAAGAGAAACTAATGTAGATCTGCGAAAAGTAGTGCATTTTACCGGAACTGACAATTCGTTATTCTTAAGGTACTCAACGTTGACTAGGCTTGTAAGAGTTGTGGGGTACTGCAGGCGTTTCTTGAGACTTAAAAATCGAGTCTCTTCTGAGAACTGCAGTACTTATCTTACGTCTCGGGAACTTAATAAAGCAACAGAAATATGTATCAAACAATGTCAACGGGAGCACTTTGAAACCGAATTGGATTTCTTGAAAAAAGGACAGTCTAATAAAATCAAGGGACCTTTAAAACCGTTAAATGCTTTTATTGACAGCAAGGGTTTATTGCGAATTGGTGGACGTTTGCAGAACTCTCAATTGAGTGAAGGTCAAAAGCATCCAATTCTTTTGCCTAAAGGATCTCATCTAACTCAATTGATTGTTTCTGACGCTCATTTCAGGACCCTACATGGGGGCCCCCAACTCATGCTGTCATATTTGCAATCCAAATATTGGATTTTGGGAGCGAAATTATTGGTTAAATCTTATGTGCGAAAGTGCATAACATGTTTTAAAGATAAAGCATCAACTATGACTCCCCTGATGGGTCAACTACCTGCTGCCAGAGTTACCCCTTCCAAACCATTTACCTGTAGTGGTGTTGATTATGCAGGTCCGATAAATGTAAGGACAACTAAAGGCCGGGGTTATAAGGCCTATAAAGGGTACATTTGTTTGTTTATATGTATGGCCACTAGGGCAGTACATATTGAAGTTGTCAGCGATCTGACCACTCAAGGTTTTCTGGCAGCCTTCAAAAGATTTGTTAGTCGTCGTGGAGTTTGTACAGACATCTGGAGTGACAATGGCACCAATTTTGTCGGGGCGTCTCGAGAATTGTCAAATCTATTCAACTCTGAAAAGTCTAGCATGGCTAATGAAATAGCAGAGTCGTTAGCGACCAATGGGACGTCATGGCATTTTATTCCTCCCCATAGTCCGAATTTCGGCGGCTTGTGGGAGGCCGGCGTTAAATCCGTTAAGGTTCACCTGAGGAAAGTGATAGGCGATCTTACTCTAACATATGAGGAGCTATCTACAGTCCTAGCTCAAATCGAAGCGTGCTTGAATTCAAGACCTTTGACACGTCTTGAGTCCAATACTGACAATATCGAAGTCTTGACGCCGGGTCATTTCTTGGTGGGCGGTCCTTTAGTTACCCCTCCAGATTACAATTTTGAAACTTCAAACACCACAAGTCTCCGTAGATGGCAATTAACTCAAAAGATAACCCAACAGTTCTGGCGACGATGGTCGCAGGACTATTTAACAAAATATTTATATAGATATAGATGGTCTTACCAGACACCTGAGCCTCAAGTTGGGGACATTATTTTGGTAAAGGAAAGTAACTTACCTCCGTGTAAGTGGCTTCTTGGTCGCGTGGTGTCCAAACATCCTGGTTCCGATGGAGTCACACGAGTTGTGTCTTTAAGGGTTAATAACTCTATTATAAAACGCCCCGTGTCAAAAATTTGTGTGCTTCCATTGGCAGAATAAAGGTTGTTATTTTTGTTTTTCTTTTTAATGGTTTATTTCAAGTTTTTGTTTATTAATTTTGATATGCTCACCTTAGGTTTGTATAAAGAACAATTACTATTGTTCTTGGTGGGCGGAATGTAAAGATTCCAAACAGTGTTCCATAAATTTAAATTAAGTTTGTTTTGATAATGTGTTCGGCGACTCGTCAATAGACGGCGCTGTCTCCGATTTGAAACGCGGTTTAGTTTGTCGTTCGGATTTAATGACCCTATTTGGTTTTTGTATTGTTTTTAACCTCGCTTTGAATTACCATTCAAATAAATATTGTTTACGCTACTTTCTTGGTATCATTACCTAAGGGTGTAACAATAGAACCTCCCCCGAATTTGTGCCGAGTTGTACACAGATGACTTTATTTTAACCATAATTTCGACCTCGCATACTTTTGTCACTGATCATTAGATGGGAAGCTTTAAGTATACATTGCAATGGTATAGTTTCACGTACTAAAACACACTGTGAAAATTTGGCTGGTGTTTAAAAAGTCATTTTGTTTATTTGTTTGTAATATCTTTATTGTACAAAAAAAAAAAAAAACAAATAATTTACATACACAAGCATGGAAAAACAATAAGTACAATTGCGGATTTATCCCATTTAGGGATCTCTTACAGTCAACCAGCGAGTGACAGGAGAAGATATGCTAACCAGAAGAGTAGAAGACTGATTTGACTGTATAAAACCATAATGTCAAACTCCACTCACACTCCCACGTCTATTCAAAGTCGAAATCTCTAAAATTAATGTAAATGAAGCTGAAATTGGGCAGGTAACATATGTTCTAATTGGGAGACTATGTCAGCTAAAAACAGGTTTATCAAAATTCTATCGGTAACGGAATCGAAGTCTTTATTATCTTAAGTCCGTTGCCAAAGTCAATTGAGCCCTCAAACCGCGATATGTGAACTTTTGCTCAAATCCAGCAGTAACAAAGTTCTAATACACGGCCTACACTGCTTCACCAAGTGCCTAGTAAGAGATTGAAGGGACTCCCCTTCAAGTTGGTTACCCTTTTGGTTTAAAATAAATTATATAACAGTATTTATTTTTAATAAACATCCGCAAAGAAGAGATAAAAAAGAGATATAAAGACATGTAGGTCTAAAACGAGATGGTCAGATGTTAAAAGTGTTCGATAAGAATTGGAAAGAAATAGCACTAGACAAGTGGAAAAAAAGAGTGGAGGCTTTTGCCCTGTAGTAGAATCAAGAATAGCTACAAAAAAAAAACCATGTGACAATTATTTGAATGCTAAGATATAATTAGGTCACACGTGCACTAGTTCGTGTCAGAGAGACCTCGAAAGACACTAATTAGTTAGATTACTAAACATTCACGCAACTGATTTCCATGCAAGCTGGCTAGCGCAGTTCATCATTTAATGGTCAGTGAGGGAGGACAATTCACAAAGACGCCTCTCAGTCCAATGTTAAAATGACTGGAGTATAGTTGCGTAAGTCCGTTATGTAAAAGTTCGTGTTTTGATTGCAGATGATTTTAAAATAGGTCCCTGAGAGCTAAAAGTAAGTACTTACTAACATTGACACGATGTTTTATCCTGACAATGTTTTAAAGATCGAAAAATTTAGTTGCAATGCTCTTTCTGATCAGAAGAATTAATTGAAAGACTTTGATAAAACATGGTTCTGTCAGTTAATTTAACGACGAAATAGGCAACTGCTCCCACTGAATGTAGAGCCCGGGTAGTTTCGACGAACTCCTATTCCTACTTAGAAGTAGGAGTTCGTAAAAAAATAAATTGAACAGGGGTTTACCACGATGTATTTAATCAATCAGGCCAGAAATTTGTCATCATTTGCCAGAAACAAAGTAACCAATACACGATGTATTGATATTGTTTCTATCTTACTTACAGCCCCATTTAGAGTCGTTAATGAAAATTTAAGCAAACTTTAAATTCAAATAAAAAAAATTCCCTCAGAGATAGAGTTTTTAAATTTATAACTTCTCAGTGTAGATTTAAAAATTCTCTCTGTAAGCGAGAATTTTTTATTTGAGTTTGAAGAGTCATTAGGAATCTTGAGTTCGTCTTGGTTGCTGGTTGACTGTAAGAAATATTTTCCAGAATAAATCCGCTATTGCTCATTTTGATATGATTCTGGGGACATAAGTCAAACAGACAGTCATGAAGCTCTGTAATAGATAAAGTGAAAATTTCCACTCACCAGTTTAGCGACTTCAGTCTTGAGGAAAGGTTTACAAATGGCGTGTATCTTGCTGATGTAGGTGGGGGCGTTGATGACGTGGATCTGCTTTAGCCGGATAGGAATGGCTTCCTGGAAGATACAGATAACGTTGTTAGTACCAGAATGGAATGATAAAGTTTGTTAATCCACACTAATGTTATAAATGCGAAAGTCTGTCCATCTGTTAGTCTCGGCTAAAACCTCTGGGCGGATTTTGAAGAACCTTGTATGGATATATTTTGATGAACCTAGTTGTACTTTCTATCTTAACCTCTGGCCCGATTTTGATGAATCTTGTATGGATATATTTCGATGAACCTAGTTGAAGACTCGGGGTCAAACAGTCTACTTTTTGAAGCGTACAGAGCCGCGGGAAACAACTAGTGGTATTGTTAATTAGTTAAGTCATTTTAATCGATTAAAAAATATCCCATCTTACTTAATGTTTTGTGCATTCGTAAATAAATATATTCTGATCACAGTTCTTAAGTTCTGAGTATCTGACCGAAGTATTTGATATCAAAACGGTCAGAACTCTCGATCCAAGTTAATCGCCAATCCCACTATACACAATTTTCCAACGACTGCGGTCGATCATTCGCAATATTTTCTTCCTGGATCGAGCAATTGAAAGCAATCGATTGCTATGTTGTGCCAATAGCAACTAAGTTGAGCTAAGTAGCAACTCACTCTGTCCGAAACAATTTCAACATTTTCAAGTCAATGACTTATTGCTCAATCAACATTAATTACCCACATAAAAAATACTAACATCATTTCAATAGTTTCACAGAGTGGTAGTGGAGTAGATGGCAGTCGCCCCACTAGTGTATGTGTAGGACCAAGATTAGTATAGCGTATCCTGGGTTAAATTGTAAGCAGAAATTGCAACAAACAAACTAGCCGGATAATAATAATTCTTTAGAAACAGATTCAAACCACCCAAACTTCATCATCATAGCTCATATATCTTTTCATTCATTAGAAATAGTATTTCCTTCTGCCGAGACCTGTTTATGGAAATGTCATCTATTAATATAACCACGACTGGTTTTGGCAGGAGCACCATATGACATCAACTTCTCCAAAGGGCCTCTACGCGTTGGATCAATATCCCCGCGCAAGCTTCTCAAAGGACTGGGGAAACCCGTGAAATCCAAACGGAGATTCATAGGTAATAAAAAAAAGGAAGCATGTTTATTAATCTTGTTTACCATCTCTAATTGCTCGAAAGTTGACACTTATGTTAAGACGTTCTAAATCAGCCGTCAGACATGTTGAATAACTGCTGTTGTCACGCGTTTAGTAAAAGGTTCATAATTAAATGGTTAATTAGGCAAGTTTTATGGGACGTTAAGTTACTTTATGGCATATCATAATGCATCTACATACATAACTTTTTGCAAATTATTTTTTTGAAAAAAGCCTTGAAAAAAGAACCTTTTAGTTCTTTCTATGTAGCCTTTTCATAGTATCAGAATTATTTAAATTCACAAATTGGCCTTATTGCAGTGAAAAGTAGACTAGACTAGAGAGGTTGGACATTTTGTAAGGAGTAGTCCGTCTGGGGAAGTACCTCTACCCTACAGAAGACCGCAGCCAAATAACACTGTGATGCAGTGTTGTGTTCCTGCTGGTGAGTAGGCTCGCCAGGCTCCAAAGGGGTCGCTGTGCTGTCAGCGGATAGGTCGGCAACGCGCTAGTGACATTTCCGGTATTGCAGGCGTTTATAGGCAAGGGTAACCACTTACCATTAGGTGGGCCGTGCGCCTATTTGCCTACTTAGTTGTATAGTTTAGAATTTTCCAGATTAGACAGGTCATTGAACTTTCTTACTTTCGACACAACTAACGCAAGCTATGGAGATAGTAAAAATAATTGATACTGCTGTTATTTTCGCTTAGCTACTCATACTGTACGTATGAATGTTACATTATGTATGTTTATTTTATATGCAATATTTGTTTATGTTTATAATTTTCAACTATATCTGTTGCTGCACCCACCCTAACTTGACTGTTTCTCTTTCACCTCGTAAGGGTTGACTGGAAGAGATTGCCTAGCAATAAGTCCGCCTTTGCTCATATTATGTTAAAGTCTTTGTAAATGTTATATTATTTGTTACTGTGTGTGGGCAATAAAGATATATTGTATTGTATCATCATGAAAAGTCATGTAAATTAAAGTACTTATTCATTTTTAGGGCTGTATTTTTAGGTATGTACCTACCCAAACGGTAAAAACGGGATCCTACATAAGCCAACGCTAACTGTCAAATCGGCCTTCTGTAAGGGTTTAGTAAATTCATAAACTATATAACCCGGGTTTCCAAATTATTTATGTAATTCTCTTGCCGCTCTCGCAACAATTCAATTGTGTAGGTACTTCCTCTACACAAGTACTTAGTAACAAAGTTCACGGCTAAACTAACCTACGGAAAATAAATACCCAACCTACGGATCCCTGAATCTGCCTCGCGTATGGTCTGTTTTATTAGTAATACCTTTTAAGCATGAAACAGATGTTTTGCACTAATAAACACTAATAGGTCTTGCCTAGTCAATAATTCAATTAATTAAATATTCAGCTCAGATTGGTTATGTTCAGTTTTATGCATCTAGAGTTTAGAGTAAATTAAAAATAAATGTATTTACTTTTAGAGTATTTAATTTGTCAGTTTTAAAATAGATTCTAATCTTCTCCCAGACAGGTTACAAGTCGCATGCAATACTCAGGTTTTACATTGTAAAGCAGAAAACGAACAAAACAACTTATTTACGTCACGACTTATAAATTCATAATAAGATCGGTTTGGGCTTTCCCAATGACCTATTATTTATAATTTATAAAATGAAATAGACACACTATATTAAAAATAGTTAAATATATTATTAATCTCAACTAAATACTAATCGTCTCATTATGATTAGAATGATTGGGAAGATCTAAAATGTAAAAAAAAAGTCAGTTAATGTATTCAGTAATAAATATCTTTTCATAATGTGAAAATTAAAATAGTGAAAGGAAAGAGGAAACCGCTCTCAAAAAAAAAACAATTAAATTTCGTTGGAGAAATTACTTTTGAATACTAAAGACCAGACGCGGTTTTTTTTACCAGTCTATCAAAGATTTTACGTCTTGTTTGTCAAGGAAATCCCGAACTTTGATAAAAAATCTATAGACAAGCTGAAGACCGGATTTGTATTCAAAAACATTTTGTATATTATTGTAAACATTCGAAGAATTACTTGGCATGCTTCAAGTAGACAACGAAATTGGTATGAATTTTCCATTTTACGTAACGTCCACCGGTGCGATTGAATCATTATTACACACATCACGAGAAGTGGTAGAAGTCATACAAAGTTCCGACTTTCGCTGTCGAGGACGGCACTGAAAACTAAGTACCTTCTTGCACAATATCTGACCTCATAACATAGTGAATAACAGTACCGCAAAATCTAGGTACATGATTATCAAAAGCGTCTTTAAAAGACACTACTGGGAAAAACTTAATTAGTCTGGTTGAACCTTACATTTTAAGAACTTCAAGATTATCAATTCTAGTTATTTTAGTAAAATAACCCCCTAATACATGATTTATTCAGAACAGACAATTTTTATGGCATGTTTACATTTGTAAATTCGATGGTGTATCCTAGGAAACTATACTTTTTATTTTATTAGATTGGTCAAATAAGGCCCACTTAATAGCGATTAATAAATAACCTAAAAGGTTTGAAACACAAACAATAATATCATGAAAACGTCGTCTGTTCTGATATTACCTACAAAATACAGCTTTGAAGGGCACACAAGTATTTCAGACACGCAGGTGTTTAATTAATATTTACGTTTCATTATAATTATAAAAGGCGAAGATTCTGTCTGTTTACAGAATTAAATTAAACGTTAATTATATTATACTAATGGCGCGTGGTTTTACGTGGTACTCGATTTCTTCTACATTAAGATAATTTCCCTTCTTTGTATAAAAAAAAATTAGACAATTTATGTTCTCATTCAGGCAAAAAGAAATATTTGTTAATTTTTATGAAAGTACGTTCATTAATCTTCTGGAATAATACTATAAGTAACAGCGATTTTAGAATTTCGAGAAAATCAGACTTTTCTTCTTATGGTTGACTCTTTGAACACCAGTTCAAAAACCGATTTTATCGAAATTTTGTGTGTTTAGTACGTGAAACTAAACCACTTTTAACAAATAAAATAAGTAAAAGTAAGAAAATGTTTTTGCTCTCCCACACTGATCAGCTGACAGTTTTTTGTATGGAAGGTCGAATTTTTTTTCTCGGTTTTCACATAATTTTTTATTGACAGTGGTCCACGTGTTTCACGTACAAAACACACTAAATTTGGATGATGCTTAAAAAATACCCCGTATAAATCTGTTTATCTGACTGACTAACATAAGCGTCGTTCTTTTTCGTAAAGATATATTTTTATTTTATTTATTTATTTACTATATTCATGTACACAATAAAAATGCAAAGGATTATACATAATAAATATTTTTGTGTTACAACTGGAAATAAAGGCACGGATTTTTATTCTAAATTTATGTCACCCATTGTTATCCAATTGTGAAACTAAATTTGCAATTACGTTATTAAAACTATATAAATATAACAATATTTTAACGCAATACAATTATTTATTTTTATTACAAAGTTCTGCACAAAGAGCAAGTACGCCGCCAAGGTCAAAATCTTCTATAGTTGATAAATATTGTTGAACATACAGAAATAGACAAAACCGATTCACAATGTCAACTTCCGGCAAACAAATATTTGAAAAATCTTTGTGGAAACAAACACATGTATTATGGATGTCATCTTGGCAGTAACCTTGACCAGAGCCGAGACCGACAAGTACTTACTATTTACTTATTCATATAATATGTAATTTCAATGAATAAACATCCTTTCAGCTATTTGAATTCGCATTTTGTATGCTTTAAATTGTACATGATAATAATTTTCATTATTAATTTCTTGCAAATTATCGTCATACAAGGCAAACTCTTCCTAGTAGAGTTTGGAAAAGGTGCCACTTCCGGCTGAAAAACCTACGCGACTGGTTTCACCGCAGTTTTTCGAGCAGTTGCGTTAAAAATAAATAACCGTGATATGTTCAAACTCCTATTAGAGGCAACATGTAGGTAGTATGCAATATTTCATTAATTACTGTTAGTTTCTAAGGTGAATTGTGGTTTTGTGATGCACTCTTGTGAATAAATAAGCAGTTTTACGACATTTCGGGGAGAACACAAATAGAAGTGCTAACCAGTTGCTAATAAATATTCAAGTTCAAAAAATACCAGACGAAATGACGGAATGAATCTAGTAAGTAAACATATTTTTTTTACACAATAAACTTAAAAACTACCAAGCTATTTTGACTAATAGTGATTCTCGAGGATAGTTTAGGTTAACGTTGTGATTTTTCATTAATTGTGTGAAATATGATAAGAATTTTAATTGAAGAAGTCAGAAAGATCCGGCCTACATCCTTGCGTTGCGGCGGTTGCGATCATCATTATTTCGAGTAGGTGACATTGTCAATCGACCATGTATACCCTGGTGTCAGAGTTGTGCGGAACCGCCTCTCCAATAAGTTTTCCTTCCTTTACAATAAGTAATTTAAAACAATACACACCTGCGTATACAACATGTATTTCCGAAGTACGGACAAGTTGATCTTTGGGATGAATTTCAGCGACACATTAGCTGAGTCAAAGATCGGCACCTCCCCAGCTGGGATGTCTTCTTCCTCAGTGAGCCTTGTATCAGCCAACATGAAGAACGTCTTCACAGCGTCCACGAAGTTGAACAAATCTATCTCTGGAGTGTTCAGACGGTATATGAAGACTTTGTAGTTCTCTTTCGTCTTTCGCGGAAGCGGGATCAGGTCTCTGCAAGAAATCATTTGAAATTTTAACATCATCATTATTCTCCTTACCATTTTTCATTATTGGGGTTGGCACAATGAAATTTCAAATGAAATTTAACATTAAGTACCTACAATGTTCCAAAATTGGCACAGCGGTCGCGAATGGGTTAAGTTATGTATGTTACTTCATGAAAATAATTAGGTTTTTAGGATCAGAATGAAACTTGGTTGCATCTTACATTAAAGTTTAACGAAGTTCTATTTGGTTCGGAAGGAAGTAATAAAACTTTAGTTATGACATTTATTCCATAACCCTTATTGATTGTTTGATCTCTAGATCATCTGATCTATTAGTAAAAGAGGATTATAGTTTGTATGTAAATTTTAAAGTAAATAAATTTAATACGCATTGCCAAACAAACGCTGCTACTAAGAAACCTGAAAAACAGTATTACGTAAAATATTTTATCTAGAGCATACTGGTTGTATTGTTTGCGTATAAGAGATGTTATAAAGATAGCACGTGGTGCTAGCGCTTATTATTATTAAGTGCAATGCACTCAGTGTGAACTCCTTTCACTTGATAATGAAATCGGCAAGTGTAAACTTACCGGTTTCATTAAATGCTAAAAATTTAACTAATAGAGATCATTTGAAGAAATAGGGGAGCTTTTATGACATTAGTTTTGACTGGCAGAGAATGGCATTAAGTCAACCTTCTGTATTTTGTTGTATAAAGTGCAATAAAGATTAAATAAATAAATTATAACGAGTCCTTAAAATAACCTTGGTAGATAATTAATTTACACACAAGGAAAACGGTCTACAATTTTTTTTTACCAACAATGACGAATTTACAGGTTTTTGTTAGTATAATCAAAACATGTTGTCCACCATTTATAAATATATTATTATCTTTATTTATACGCGAAAAAGTGATAATGTGACTTTCAACTAATACATAAAACACAAGAAGTATAGTAAGGAAATTATAGATTTTGTAAATAGAGAAACTCTACATAATAACTGTTCGAAAATATTAATTTAAGTTAGGTGTAATGATAGTACTATTATTAATTATGTGATAAGATATTGTATATAAAATACACAACGATAAAATTTAAGTATACTTAAAACACAAAACAGCAACTGTGCTTCATTAGTGAAATATTACATCATTGTTGTTCAAAAATTCAAAAATCTTTATTTGGTACCAAAATTATGCAGTAACAGATTCATGATTGGAATCTCCAGTAAAGTAAGAGTTTACCTAAAATGTTGCTGAATTTGAAATCCGATGTGATTTGCCAGCGGGCGATTTCAGGACACAAAAATGTGGAATTTGATAACCCAGGTGTCTCAAGTGAAATTTAGACCATTTAATATGTGACTAAAAATGTATAGTGGCATCTTTGTGCCTAAAATGTATTGAATTGGAGTCGTGTGTTCACTAGACCTGATCAAACGATGCAACCAGTCTTGTTAACCAGGCTTTTAGACTTGAATTTTGCATTCATTATGCAATTAGTTGCAGCAGCAAAATCATCGAAATTTCATTTTTTTAATTTCATCATTTTTCTTTAAATATATTATCAACTTATGACCTTAGGCTAAAATAGCCTCACATCTAATACCTGTTAAAAATAATTAAAATGGCTTTATTTTAAACTACATTTTAGCCTAGTTTGTGATCGAGTATAAACTTTACAAACAAATTAAAATAATATCACTAGATTTATTTGCAGTAAAATATTTTTGTGAACTATAAGATCATGGTCATAACTGACATGATTCTGAATAAAAAGACAAAAAAATCTTGTAAGTACATCCAACAACAAATTAATTCATTAATTCTCGTTTTTACAAAAACATGGTGATAAATTGTACATTTTTAGCGGAACTTATACGTGCAAGCAATATAAGTAGTTTGGTGAAAGAAATAAATACATACGTAATTTCAATGACGCGTCTGATTTCTGGAGCCCAAGGGTCCCGCTTGCAGAAGATCTCGGGGGCGTTTGAGCGCAGAGTGAAGAAGAAGTCTATGGTCCGTTTGGTGAGCTCCAGGCTGTATCCGCAGCTCGTCAGGAACCGGCGGAGGAGCAGTTCCTCTAAAAAAAGAAAGATTTGCTATAGAGTCAAGAATACATCATTGCCGCTTATGCTAGCCTTAGTACTGATTTTAAAAATTGTCATTAGTCTCATTAAGTACTTAGGAAAGGATTTAAAACAATATAGATTGAGATGCACATTTCTGAGCGTTATGATGATGGGAGAAAATTAAAAAAGGATTAAATCAATTTTTAGTTACATATGTATGTATTTCGGCTTCTAACAGATTTAAGAATGGTCTTTTGTTCACTTGTAAGGTTTTTAAAGCTCTATGAGCTAGTTTGTAACAAGGTAAAAGAGAGCAGCGCCGACGACGCTTAAAAAGGGAACGTGTTTACGTGTATCTCTATATCGGATGCTCTATATTTGCTTATGTTGAAAACTTCCAACTCTACCTCCTTGGTGTCGCTCTTTGATCAATTAATATCAGTTCTCTACATTATATATTTATTAATTAACTTCTTTGCACACAGTACAATAAAATAAACAAAGTTTAAGTTATTCTATTTGTTACTGTATACCTGTGTTATTTTATGAAACCTACATAAGCATGACATATGATAGTACAAATACAAAAGCCGCCAATCTCTTCCAGGCAACCTTAGGGTACTTTGAAATACAAAAGAATAGAGAAATATACGAAGTATGTAGATGGTGTCTGTACAGCAGTGGGACTAAACGGAAATCCAGTTATACTTGCGTGCTCGAGAAGCAATGCGTTTCCCAATGGACCTGTATTGTGAAAGCGTTTCGTATCCTTAGTAAGTATTGCAAACATTTACACCGATAAGGTTTGTGGCAAAAGAATTATATTAGATGCCGTAGAACCCGATGAATACGATCACGATTGCTATGCCGTGTTAGAAAAATCCACCACAACATTTCAGATGATTTTCTGGGTACTTATATTAAAGATCAAAGAAATAAAAATATTTACGTAGGTAAGTAAAGTTGGATAAGAGAAAACTTGGCCGAACACTATAAGGGATATGGAGACGATGGGCAAAACCCCTGAAATGGTGCATGGTAGGGAAGATTGGCGCAAAAAGATACGAAGAGCGAAACCCAATTGTAATGGAAAGGAATTCATGATGAAAGTTGGGTGAGACTGAGATAGTTACAAAAACATAACAATAAATAAGTAAATATTGTAAAAAACACATAACACAAAATAAATATTCTTCGATTTATTGTAGCTATCCAAGTGGTTAAAATACAATAATACTTCCCATGTACTTGATACAGCTATGATTAGATTAACTTGATACTTTGCCGACCTAGATCCATTTTAATTCATAATTATCTCATAATTATAATCCTATAAAGTTACAGCATTGCAGTACCTAATAGGTGCAGCATGTTTAGCAACATCAACGAAGGTTGCACTTTAGCCACAAATATGTTATAAGTGCCAATCGATCCTAAGTTTTATGTAAAGTGATTTTGGATCGTTACTGCCATAGAGAACATGGAACGAACAGCTGTTACGAAATGTGTTTGTGAAAAGTGAACTCGCAAGATACTCTCGTAAATATTCCGAAATGCATCAGGGACGGCTGGTTCGTGTAATGAATTTTCCAGTTACTTATTGAATAGTACTTGACAAGGTTATTTTAAAGGGTACTCGTACATAAGCCAAAACCAGGTCAATGTATGACCCCAATATGAACAACTTTTACTAGCCCTATGCTGAAATCGGGAAATGAGAAAATCATCTCGGATTTTATCATCATCTGGTCTCGCCATTTTTTACGTTGAGCACAGTTTTCTAGATATTTTAAAAGAAGAAGGTAGTTAGGCAAATAAGCCTATTAGACATCACACATGGTCAGCACCACAGTTCTTCGGAATAATGCGGAGATGAGAGCTGGGAGCTCATCATACGTTTCGATGATCGACATCATAATTAGATAATAGTACTGAAGTAACTATGTTTTTCTATAGTTTTTAAGAATCGAATCTCGACCTCATAAGTGATTCCTTTAACGACGACAAGATGGCAGCTAGGACTCACGGCTTAGCGTGCCTTCCGAAGCAGGTAAATTAAGTGATTCAAGTCTGAAATGTCCTAACCAAATAGGAAACAACTAAACAAAGTATGCCTCCTGTGGGAATCGAAATCTCGACCTCTGAATCTTCAGGCAAACGCCTTGTGAAGGAACGAGGTGGTATTAAATGAAATACACTTGGAGTAGGTTCGATCTGGAATATTGAATGTTGAATATAGAATGATGAATTCTTTATTATTAAAAAGACAGGGCTTTTATAGTTATCTTAAAGTAGGACATAAATCGTCATTGCCCTTGCCTTTATCTAGGTTGAGGAAATGGATGATTGTTCTATATTAAAAGGTTACAAGGATAACTAATGAGGGCGTGTGTTGTACTCTTACACACACTACAGATTTAACCACTAGACAACAGTCAACTGGCGAGCCACCACTCTAAATAAAAGACTATAGTGCTCTCCCTTTTCGGAGGCCATAATTAGAGATTCATTACTTGAGGATTTAGCTCAAAACGATAGCTGCATACAAAAGGCGTCGAAATAATTAAAAAAAAAACTTACCGACATCGTGAGGCAGATGGGGCTGCTTTTGAAGCCAGTCTTTAATTGTAACTAGATCCCTGCAATACTCTGATTCTTGATCGGGCATTTTCCTGCAAAAAAAGAAATTTCTAGATAAAAACGCAGTTATGATGAAAAGTTAATACTTAGTTTGATTTATTTTGAATGTCGTAAGAGATGACTGGTCAACATCTTTAATTAAATTAAAAATGATCTAAAACAATCATCATATGTTTATCGTTTTGAAATGCCACTGATACTTGAGAAAACCGCAATTTCAATCAAAACATACAAAATCTAATAACAATATGTTCAAGGATGGAAACGCTCGCGACGCGCCGAGAATGACGTCTTCTGGCCATTGTCTCAAACCTGCTCGGAATCCCCATTGTTTGTTGATCGATTTGATACATCGTAATATTCAATGGCAGCGAAACTACGAAGTTGTTCACTTTCAACGTTTATGGAAATCTATTGTTGATGTTCATAAAAGTGCACTACGCTACAGTACTAGTCTAGTACTTTTGGATATTTTAGACATGCGAATATACAAATACTTTCAGGTTTTTCATAAAGTTATTTTATTTGCATGATAAAATGCTAAATAGTAATAGCACGAAGAGGACCTGAAATACCAAAGAACCAAATAAAGTAAGTCGTATGTTAATAAAAGTAATTGCAGTCAACATTATTTCGTGTAGGTTACATTGTCAATCGACCATGTACACCCTGGTGTCAGAGTTGTTACACGCAGTAAATACTTCAACAGAAAAAAAAAACTTAACTCTGCCTACTGTACAATCAAAGGTAGGTCATCTTATAATATTTACACTTGGTACTACCAATTACTATATTTACATGTACAAAGTGCTTAGCTGAACACTTGTAGATCACGAATTTAGTCCTTGAAGCAATAATGCCATGTATATTTAAATCACTAATTTATTTAACCGATTCAGGCGTTACTTTGCGGAAGTTAAAGTTACAAGCACTTAATAAATTATTATTTTACTCTTATATATAATACTTATTTTATATTATAATAGGTGTAGTATTTCAATATTTTATAGCATCAGAAATAGAGATTATGCGGTGTGTATGTAATCTATTTTTGCAAATTATAATATATTTGTTTTGTTATTTTCTTTCTTATATGTATCAGTGTATATGTTGGAAAAATAAACCAATCTTTTAACTTTTTTATTTACCATTATCAATTTAAAATAAGTACCTATTCTATATAAGAAGAGGAGAAGTGGAACCACCCAAGTTATCCCTATTATATTTGCATAAACCGTAGTTGTACGTACTATATACGTCTTTTGCAATTAAATTGAAATCATTTATTAAATCAGTAGGTTTAAACCGCAAAGTTAATGGAATAACCAAGTGATAAAAATTTATAATAAAATATATATTCATTTAAGTCATATTATCTCTTACTGCCCGGGTAAGGCTTTTATTTATTTATTATAAGGAAGATCAACAGCTTATCTCAATAGGTACCTAAGTTAAGCAATTTAGAAGCCAATTATAGGTCCTCATAAAAAGAACTAGAATAGTCCAACTAAAGAACCAAACATAGTTTACACACTGCATTTTGATAAAAAAATAATATTTATATTTAAAATTAATATTGCCGTGAATCGAAAGCAACACAATTTAGTTTTGTAAAGGAAAACAATTTTAAGCTAAAATTTACAAACTACCCTAAACATTAAACCCTGCTGGAACAAATGGTCATATAAAAGTAACTTAGCCCTCGCTATGCTTGTAGTGAACAAATCAATATCTACCGTTCGGGAAATAATATTGAGATTGTTACCTGCGCGCAAAATAAACGAATTCTGTTTTTTTGTAATTAACTCTATAATCGCGTTTGGTCAGTTTACCCTTGTGATCAGTTTACCCTTAACTTGACATTGGTATCGTTGTAAACCACTGGCAAAATGTACAATAATAATAAAACGAGTTTTCCCTACACTTGATTTATTGATTCCGTAAGAATTTCGTAATAAGGAACTTCAAAAGATTGTAGTGATGTACCGCCATTTTCAGATTTTGCACCTAGCAACATTAGAGACACATTTTTGTTTATACATTAGGAACATCGTTTTTTAAGCGGAACCTAGTTTCCAAAGCATCATCAAATGCTAGGGTGAAGAATGCATTTAGTACATCGCTTATTTCTGAATTTTTTGATATTTTCCAATAATCAAGTTTAAGGCACAAAAAATATTTTTACCAATCTTTTGTAATAGAAAAGAAACCATTAAATCCCCATTTCTTCATCCACGTCTAACCCCTACTATCTTTAAATGCTAAACAAAATTTCCTAAATATGTACGTACATATCATAACATAATGGACAAGCAAACGAAGTCCGAAAATCCCGTTGCAAACACTCTTGGCCAACCACTTCATGATTGCGATGGAAAATTTACAATTTTTTTCATCTTATGTATGACGTGTTATAAGAACGTACACAAATAACATAGGTACTTAAAAATAACCTAGCTTTTTTCAAGTCATACATAATGGCTTTAAAGGTCCTAAACATGGAGCAATTACAGAGAGAAGATGCCGTTTGAAATGGCGCAGTGATGTGATCATTGGCGCCTCGCCGACACAAAATTGGGCGGAGCTTGTCATTGCTCGTGCTTCATGATGGAGCCACGGCCGAAACCAAGCACCACGCACGTCTGCCTTCCGCCCCGTGTAGCCTCACAAAAACCGTCTTACAAAACGCTTATTACGGCATCTCCTCTTTGTACTGTTTTTTTTTGTTTCTTTGTCTGTACTGTTTTTTTTATTTTTTTTTATCGCGTACCTCAAACGGTTTTTGGAGCCTATGCCTAGCTTGAGCCTGATACATACTAGTTCTCGCAAGTTCTACAGCTCGTACTGTCATACCGCATCCTATCCTTTCATTCCCCTTATTTCATTCTACCTGCGGGTGGGATTCCCGCCTACCGTCTGTAATTACCGTACTTTATTTATATTACACTAGCGGTTTTCCGCACCTCCGCCTGCGTTAAAAAGTAGCCTATGTTTGACCCCGAGTCATGAAGTATATTCATACCCAATTTCATCAAAATCCGTTCAGCGGTTTGGCCGTGAAAACGTAACAGACAGACAGGCAGACTTTCGCATTTATAATATTAGTATGGATGGACTTACATTAACTTTACTCTAGGGGTATTAATCTCGACTCATATTTGCTTATATTTACTTATTAACTCTGCAGATTTTCTGGGCGAAACCGCGTTGGACTGCGTTTAGCAGGTTCCGGACGTCTTTCCTAATTACTATATAATATGGATGCCCAAACGCTTGCTCCATACAAAATTATATGTTCCACAGTGGCATAGTAAATTATTCGGGTTATTCCGGGGTTAAATACCCAGCTCGTTTTGGCCGCTTTGGCGAGCTGTTTGTAAATTTAAGAGCTTTTTTGCACACGTTTATTATATGCGTTTTAAAGGTGAGTTTTGAGTCAAAGGTTTTAATTCCTTAACCGTTTCTTTTGCTGTTACTCCCATGCTGAGACGCGGCGTGTCATATTTCAACTTCCTAGTTATTGTCATCGCTTTTATCTTGTGTGGCGCAAACCTTAGTTTGTTTTCAACACCCCACGCCTGAACATGTGCAAGGACCTCACGAGCCTCACCTTCTATCTCGGCAGCAGTATTTCCGTCGAGTATCATCACTACTTCATCTGCGAAGGCCTGTACATGGACTCCTCTCCCTTCAAGACCCTTCAAGAGGGGATCCAGGAGAAGGTTCCATAGAATAGGTCCGCAATAAAGCCCTGTACGCACCTTTTACTGGAGTTCGTGGTAGCCTCTGCACCCCCCTTCGAATTTATATATGATATTCATTGATGCGTATGTTTATAATGTTCAAAATATCTGTAATATAAAGAAATATAAATATTTTTTTTATCTTGAAATATTCGATTTTCTAGCGACATCTATTAATAAGTAGAGGGGATCGTCAATAGAGGCGGAGCCACGGCCAAACCGAGCTCCCCACACGTCTGCCTTCCGCCCCGCGTAGCTTTACACAATTTTTGTAAGGAAGCTCTCGATACGCCATCTCCTCTATATTATTACTCCGTGGTCTTAGCAGACACAGACATAATGTCAGTTAGTTGCATCATTTGTTGTTGTTGTTAAGCCCGTGTAGTAAATAAAATATGGCCATGTAGTGTATGTTAGTTAGCACAGTGGACATCAAATTTACCATGGTTGTGATTAAAGATACATGCTGGGAATGGTGCAAGTATTCAATAGCCGTGACAAATAATAATTTTGACATATTTAGTGACGCCATTGCACTTTTCGCCTCGTTTTACATTCAGAAGTGGTATACTAGAATATATTCTAATATTCTACCACGCTCATCTTTTGTAAATTTAACGACTACCTATCAAAAAAAAAGTGTCAGTGTATAGTGTACTGTAAAAATAGTGTTTTAGATTTGTGTATCACGCCAATACGTCAAGGGGGTATGTGTTTTTAAAGTGTTCAGTTTATATAAATAAAAAATATTTATTTGCGGGTCGGTGCATAAAATGGTAGTAGGCCCAGTATTTCGCCAGTGAAAACTTTCTTTATTGATTGTTTTTTATTGTGTCATGCAGGCGACGACGGCGCTGCTTTCGGAAATTCATTCCTGATCTTGGAGCTGTCGTTGCGCGCTGTGTTCACCGGAGTTGGTGATGAGTGTTGCCCTCGAGGCAGGCCGTTGACTAAGCTAATGGTTGATTAAAAATGTTTTATAGTCTGACTTAAAACTTGATTTAAAGTTATGACATGGCACGCTGCCAGACTAAGCTGAGTCGCGCCAAAGCTAAGCACAGGTAAACGCAGATGTTTGTTTTGCAGGCTGTAACTGGTTTTGTGTTGTGTTTTGGAACTCGCAACTTTTGTTTAGTTTGAAGGCAATTTTTTTTTGCCATTTGTTAAAATTATATTTTGCCTTTTCTTGTTGTGAGTATACTCCCATCGAGTATTGTTAAATTTATAATATTTTTAAGAGTTGTATTTGAGCTCAAATGTGTTTATATTACTGTGGTTATACTATATTAGATATTCTCGTTTAGTTATAGAGTCATGGTATTTGGGATCGGAGGTCACGTGACGAAGTTATCAGTATGAAATAGTTTATGAAGTTAACGCTTATTTATACGTCCTATCTCATGTAGAGCTAGAACATTGTTCTTTTTGACAGTGCAAGTATCGTCAGTGTTATATTATGTTTCCAGTTCGAGAAGAAAGACGTGGTATTTGGGATCGGAGGTCACGTGACGAAGTTATCAGTATGAAATAGTTTATGAAGTTAACGCTTATTTATACGTCCTATCTCATGTAGAGCTAGAACATTGTTCTTTTTGACAGTGCAAGTATCGTCAGTGTTATATTATGTTTCCAGTTCGAGAAGAAAGACGACGTTATTGAATACCAATACCAGAGTGTCGCCACTCAGAGTAAAAGTAACGAACATGTTACATCATTGATTTATATTTCTGATATGCATTTAAAAATATGCTTTAATAATTTATGGTCACAAGGACAGTAAAGAATTCCGACCTGATTAATATTCATCTTTCAACATTAGTCAGTTACCGGTTATAGTATGCTGCTGTCTCCAAGTAGTGTCGTAACTAAGAAGTTCAGGGTAGGTCAAGTTACGGTGCTCTTCAAACTGCATAATATTCATATTAACAACCCACGTGATGCAAGTAAAAATTAAAGAAATCTCAATCACGTGGGCTTTGCACACTACCAAAAATTTAATACACTCATTAACCTAATAAGTATAAAATAACAAGTACATGAATGACATAAATATTTATAGTATCATTAACAAAATTAATATCTGATGAAATAAAAGTAATTAAAAATGTACACGAATGGGATAATTTTAATTCAAAGGTTGATATTTAAAATTAAATTTTACAGTAGCTAGTTAAGTAGACCGATATTTACTAAGTACTAAGTCTGGCCACAGAACAGAATAAATATACATATTAACGTATGTCCAAATGGAACACAGAAACTTAAGCTTTCACTAGAAAGTGTCTGTTTAGGTCCACGACCATCGAAGACCTAGGCGAATTCATAGTCAGTGATCATCTTTTTCATATTTTATATTTCTTTATAGTTAATCTCATTTGTAAATTTTATTAATTTCCATTATTTGCTATGTGATATAATATGAAATTATTTGTTATGTATAATGACATATTGAATAACAACAGTCTAAAACAAAAATAAAACCCTACTACAATACCCGGCATATATCTAAGATAACATAAGTCACACAGTTATTATATAATAGTACCTACTATTATTATATAATAGTACCTACTAACTTATATTTGTCCGGAGTCCGGAATACTTGATGGATGGCATAGACATCATGTCCGTAGACTAATTGCATGATAGAGAATCGTGAGGCCTCGAGCTATGATGGCTTTAGACCTGACTTGAATACAGGAACTTTAAGTATTCTTACATACTTATAATTCATAGGTATGTTTTCATTTGTGTTGGCGCGAGGTAAGACATAGTTTGGAAAGTTTATTGGATAAGATGCATATTTTTCACATTGATACGAGATATTGCCCAACAATTTACAAATACTATATTTTGGTATTTGATTAATTAGAAGATAATTACATATTTTGATTTATTATAAGGAGCTGTATCAAATTCACATGCATATGAATAAAGAATATATTTTTTGCATGCAGAGGTCCATAAAACATGGGTACATAAAAAAAGTTCGCTCCTAAAACCTCTGTATGGCTCGAGCATGTTATTCAAGGTCGACGCGATGAATTAAAAATACCTTTTTTGATAATAATCTTAATGTTGCTACCATAGATAATTCTAGCTGTCGTTTGGTAGCTTATCGTAGAGAGTATTGAAAAACTACTTCGTTTTATGGCATGAACCCGTCACGGACGTAGCTACGCTATATATTGATATATATACCATATTGAATAGAAAATATCTTATAACTTATAGCTGCGTAAGCGGTTACTCAAATATTTGTATAGAAAACATATCGTAATACCTTACTATAATACTTATATATTATTAGTAGATAGTCTGTGACGACTTTTAAGCTTCATATCAAGGCTATTGCAAATACCTATTGGTAATTATATATCCGATTGTCAAACAATATAAAGATTTTTCGATGTAATGAGCAATAAACTTTCGACTTTGGAATTCTTTGCCTGCAGATAATAAGGAAAGTCCTAACAAATTTTTATTTAAAAAGCGGGAGTACGTGCGCATATTTTGGACTAGCTCAATTAATGAAAACTTCTCAATGTGACTTGACTTCATCATTGGTAGATATGTAGGTATGTATGTATGTATGTAAAATTCTTTATTGTACATAAAAAGGTAATACAATATCAACAAAAAAATATATATGTATGTATACATATATATGCACCTATATAGGTATGTATTTTAAATCAATAAGTATTTGTGTAAGTTTTATGTATGTTTACGTGAATGTGTATGAACTTGCGACGAAGCTTTTGATAAAATTTGTATAATAATTTTTCTCCCCCCTTAACTTTTTTGCACAAAACCATATTTCTGTTTTTCCCAATGGTTGACTGGTAGAGAATGCTCTTAGCATTAAGTCCGCCAATTGGTTTAAGTATGTGTACTTTGTGGAACAATAAAGTTTACCTATCACATATCTTATCACATTACAGATAAAAATCGAATGTTTATCTAATGTTTACTTACAACGAATTAGTTTGACGTGTACTTAATGATTGATAACTGAACTTAATGAGAAGATTATGAGCCTTTTGTACTGTACGCATTGTATTTTGTGCAATAAAATCTAAATACTTATATATAAATTAAATAATTTTTTATGAGTCCCTTCCTGTTGCAAAATCAATGATCACTGAAACACTATTTGGAGCCTTATTCTTGAAATGTATGACTCATATGACGAATCGAACAAAAAATCAACCAAAAACATTAGACTTGCCTATTTGAAATTTGAGGTTTGAACATTTGGCTAGTCAATATTTAGTTGGAGCACATAGCTTTACTGTGGGTGTCTTAGAGGGATCATGTGATCCGCATAAATTTTCAGCTGGGTGAATGCAATGTTGATTTATTTGTTACAGGAATTTGCAATGAGGCTATTGACTAATTTCCAGCAAGCATCGGCTATCGAAGACTATCGATGCCGCAGGTAACTTATTGCTTAACTATTTAATAACTTCACAACAATCAGTCAAAGTTACTGAAGAAAATATACATCAAATATATTTGAAAGGAAAGAAAAATTACATAGACGATAAAAGATTCATTTGGAAAACTTAAGACGGGTTGTGTACATATTTCGTAAGTAGTACAATAAGGAAAGAGCATGTAATAGATATTTATCATAATCCTTCTAGTTATTATCAGCGAAAGTAAGTTTGTATATTTGTCTGCCTCTTCACGCTTCACCTACTAAACTAAAGTTCTTGAAATTCAGCATACGCATAGGTAAGAATATTGAGAAGGGGGTGTATATCTTTCATCTCTGAAAAGTATTATTCCCGTAGGATTTAAAGGACGCGTGCGAAACCTCGTGCAAAGTGTAAAGGCACTTATAAATATTCTAAACTAAGTATTTATATTATGTACCAGAGATATTTATGATCAGACATGTCCTAAATATCACTTAAGGTTAAAGATGCAGAGGTCGCCCTCGCACAACTAGGCCAAACACCATAAGGAGGGATATGGAGACGATGGGAATAATCCCTGAAATGGTGCATGATAGCGAAAATTGGCACAAGAAGATACGGAGAGCCGACCCCAATGGATATGGGAAAAGACTTGTATTGATGATAAGTATTTATATTATGCAAGGAACACTAAAATAATGATTACACTGGTATCTACTGAACTTTACTTAGAATTTCAAAATCTTCAATCAATACCTATTAGAATATACGCTTTAATTTCCTCTCAAGTCTTTTGCAACTTTTCTCTTCGGATATGTATATGTGTATATATGTGTGTTGTATGATGTAGTTACAATGACCAAGAGCTTACAGAAGAGTACTTAATCATGAAATTTATTTAAATATTTTATTACTACAGTCGTGTAGTACTTGTTATACGTTAAATGAAAGTAAATTTCTACCTCGACAGGCAGATTAAGATTAACTGGAACCCTATTTTTGAAAAGTATAACTCGCGCAAAACCGATGAGTCGAATGATTTTCACTCGTCCGAATCGGTGAGTTAAAATATTTTCGTCCGACTCTCTAATTTTGGATGAGTCATACTTTTAAGCGCAAAAATTGATAAGTGTAAAAAATTTCGCAAATTTACACCTGAATCACATAAAAAATAAATATAGGTACCTATAGATCTACCAAGTATATGACATACCTACTAATAATCCCTCTGGAAAATTTGCAATTCGTCCAAAACAAACAAGCCACTTTCGCGGATAAAATCTACTTACTTAAAACTAGCTTTTTGCCGCAGCTCCGCCTGCGTCAAAAAGTAGCCTATGTTTGACCCCGGGTCTTCAACTATATTCATACCAAATTTTATCAAAATCCGTTCAGCGGTTTGGCCGTGAAAGCGTAACAGAGAGACAGACAGACTTTCACATTTATAATATTAGTATGGATAGTATGGATGTTCCAATTTGCTCATATAACGTTACACACGAGATCATATTTAAAGGAAAATCACTACATACTTGAAATACTCTACGTAGGTAAAGGTTGAAGTTAATAATGATGGAAGCTCTGTACATCTCATAAAGGCCATGTCCTCATTTCAGTTTCAAGAATCATTTAAGTTGTTAAGTGTAGATAAAGTTCAATTCGACTTACCAGATTTAACAAATTTACTAACTCGGCTACAAAACAATAAAAAAATTTAATGTTTTATTAATTGGTTATTGGTTAATTCTATTATATATAATTTTATTTATTTTAGTATGTAGACACCCAATGAGGTTTTATAAACTCCTATTATCTATAATACTACCTAATTCATGAAATCTTAACTTAATCCTATAGTGTTCAATATTCGCCGGCCGTATGTTAAATGCCAACTTAATCGTATATACTTACTAAACAATGAACTGTAAATAAATTTTAATTAATTGAGAGGTATCAGTCGCCCTTGCATATGAACAGTTTTTTTTATACTTTTTCGCAACCTGCTGCGATTGCGAAAAAGGATATTTCGTTACATTAAGTAATCATTTTATTATTTACATTCATTACTTAAAAGGTGTAACTATTATTTAGGGCCAATTAAGTAAGGGCAAAGGATGCAATATTTTTCGACGCGTTGATGTCTTTTTCTCTATGAATTCATTGCAATTTTTTCTGATGGGCTTTATAGGATTAGTCGCCATACTAATGAAATTCTATACTTTGGAAAACTTTGAGATCTAGGGTTTTACAACGATATTTTAATATAGGTAGGTACACAAAATAGACGTCAGGTCAAGTAAAGCCTCTCAAGTGCAAACAATTTTTTTTTTATCTGTGAGTCTGTGACGCGATCACATATAAGCCGGTAGGTACTAACAAAAAATGAGGTAAACAATGCAGGCAAAGGTAGCAGTTGCACACGCGAATTAGACTTAAAAAAATGGGGACGCATTGTGAACTATGTAATGCAAAAACTGCAAATGTAAGTAGTATAAAGCAAAGTATTCAGACCTAGGCAGTATGTTTGTTTCACGTTTGATCTCATGTGAATGAAATTATCCCTCTTCTTAGAGAAAACAACGAAGTTTTCTTTGTTTCAGATTTCCTAGAAATCATTCATTAGTTACAACCATGGAGTAATTACAAAGAGGAGATGCCGTTTGAAATGGCGCAGTGATGTGATCATTGGCGCCTCGCCGACACAAAAGTGGGCGGAGCTTGTCATTGCTCGTGCTCCATAATTGGAGCCACGGCCGAAACCAAGCACCCCGCACGTCTGCCTTCCGCCCCGTGTAGCCTCGCAAACGCTTTCTTACAAAACGCTTATTACGGCATCTCCTCTTTGTAATTACTCCATGGTTACAACAATGCATTATAATGTAAGTAAGTACATGCAGCTCGACTTTAAATTTTAAAAACATCACAGAATTTTAGAAGATTAAAAGTATCCTTTCGGTAACCTATAGGTAGGATTTAAAAATATACGTACTTACCTCATTTACTTGCATAATAAGTATAGAAGATTTAATTGTTTTTGTAATAGAATGTTTAAGTATTATTATTCCCGTACATATTTCTTTTTCTCGGTACGATTCCTTCTTAGTCAAATCTAGATTTAATCAAATCGGCGATGTCGATTTGTCGAAATTCGACATTTGCGGTTAGCGATACAAATATTATTTAGCGTATCAGAACAGAACATTGATGTATTATGCAACAGTTGATATGCTTTTAAAAAGAATTGTAGTTATTCAACAAAGACTCATAAAGTTGGCCCTTTAATCATTTACATGAAAAAAATCACACGTATACCTAATGACAATCTATGTATCAATTGGACCTTTTATTTAATAGCTCTAGTATGCTAATTTTGGTGTTCCTTCCAAAACTATGCCGTGTTTAACTTGTAAGAAGCTCGAAAGCACAGCTAGTAGTAAGGTTAAACTTCAAGTACCTAAATATAGGTTTGTTTAGCGTTTTTTAGGTAGAAGGGTCCATGAATTTAAAATGCTGGCATGTTTTTTATTAATTACTGATATATATAGATAAATACGAGTAAGTTTCTAAGACTTGTTCAAACCAATACATAAATACGAGTCACGAGGGAAAATATCACATAAATTCAAATTTTTTTAAGCAACAAAAATGAGATGATACCGTTTTATCTATTAAAATCTATATCTAAGTGTTTACTTAACAGACATTGAAAGATCTAGTTTACATTCCTATACACTTCGGTGTAAATACTTCAAAAATTAAATATTTAAATAACTATTAAAAAAAAGTTTTTAACAACATAAAAAATACTTACACTTAATTTTCAACTGCAGATTGACACGAATCAATTTAAAAATCGAATCACTTATTCGCGCGCACACCGGGCGGTTTAAAAAAACGCGCGCTAACCAGCCCGCCACGTGGAACAGACTAAAATGAAATGAGCACTAAATGAGGACCGATGCCGAACGATGACTGAATTGAATTTTGCCGGACACCTACTGTCGCCGCCACTGCCATTGCACTCGTGTAATCGAAAGTAGTCGCAGAAACTAAGTAGTATGTGTCTCAATAATAATATATTTGATCTCTCAAAAATTAGAAGGAAAGGGGTGATATATTTTACTAAATTAGGGTTTCAGCGTGAACTAGCTTTCTTGTAGATACTTAAATCCAACGGGATTGGAATTTTTGGAAAAAAGACAGCCGCAGTCATATGTCACACGAGAATAAAAGACTTACCTACATAAAGTATACTTAGAGCAAAGTGGCTTAGATAGGTACGACTATGTTGTCTTCTGTACGATAAGTATTAATTAAGTACTGTAACAATTTATGATATCCATACTTATTACACGTGCGAAAGTCTGTTTGTCTTTTTGTCTGTTATGCTTTCACGGCTAAACCGCTGAACGGATTTTAATGAAATTCGGTATGAATATATTTCAAGACCCTGGGTCAAATATAGGCTACTTTTTGGCGCAGGCGGAGCTGCGGGAAACAGCTAGTCAATTGTCCTATAACTTCACACTTGTCCTACAGAAATATGTGGAATACAAGTAAGTAATGTATCATACTTAGATTAATGATTGGTCTCGCGCGCTCGACTAGATACACCCCCCCCCCCCCCGGCATACTAGAAAAATTCGGCAACTAAAATCATGCCGAATGCGGCATACCCGCGTCAGTCACGCCGCTACCGATGAGTGAGTTGAATGTCTAGATAAATTTAAAATTTAATGTAAAAGCAGACGCAAAATGTGCAGTTTGCGTAGTGAAACTGTGTAAGAATAATACTTAAAGAAATAAGAAAGATTAAGTATTACATACCATCAATAAGTATTGTTTAATTACTTACGAAAATAATATAACCCTAAAATATGGCGCGAAGTACCGCTCGGTGCTCAAAGTTGCCATGTATTAAATAATCCCAAATTCCCCGAGGTTTCGATTTTTATTATTTAGATTTTTTGTTTTTTAACTCCCGACCCCAAAAGAGGGATGTTGTAATTTTGACTTTTTCTGACAATTTTGTCTGTCTTTAACATCTTATTTCTTTAATGCTGGTCTGGGAGAAAAATAAATACGTGGAATGTAGGTACTAGCAGCTTCTCTTCCCGCGCAGACCATATAAGCCGGCCGAGGGAGTGGGTGAAAATCGAAGAACCATACCTATCAGTAGGCGATGCGACTAGCAACCTATCACTATTTTGATTCCATTTCCACTTTACGCCCACCAACATTCTAAATATGGCCTTTGGGTAGTTGGTACCCCGTTGGGGGTATTGTTGCCGGATAATCGATAAATCGAATTTGTTTTTTTTTTAATAATCTATGGTATCGAAAGTATTGATATAATAAATTTAATTGATTTTTGACAATTAATCGAAAATAACCGATTATTAACTGCAATACCAAACCATTAGTCGATTATTAAAATGGGTCTATATAAATTATATCGATTTAATCAACATAGGTAATCGTTTATATCAATGGTTATTAATCAATTACGGTATCTATATAGTATCGATATAATCTAATCTGTAGTATTGATTTTTAAGAATTTATGAAAAATTATCGATTAATGGATTAACAATAATACCAAGGCACCGGTACTATACAGATATACCGGAACTCGGCGGCGGGATGTACAGCGGGCATAACACAAATCATATCATCGTCATTAAACTCATACAGAAAAAAAATAGTGTGCTTACAGAAATATATTATCAATACCGATACTATCGATACCTTAGATTATATTTTCAACTATCAAAGAATCGATTATTATTCGATGTGTAATCGATTTTCCGGCAACACTACTGTATGGAAAAAGGCCATGATAATATGTATGTACTAGCTGTTTCCTGCAGCTCCGCCTGCGTCAAAAGGTAGCCTATGTTTGACTCCGGGTCTTGAAATATATCCGTACCAAATTTCATAAAAATCAATTCAGCGGTTGAGTTGTGAAAGAGTAACAAACATCCACCCATACTTAAAAACTTTAGTAAACTTTACTTTAAAAATATTAGTAGGATGTTTATGTCTATTTATTTATTTGTATTTAAACCCGGGTTACAACTAAAAAGAGGTCAGTAATCAATTAGCTCCAAGCTAAATAGAAAATTAAAGTAACGTTTAACATACTGTACTGTGTATAAATCAAATGAGTTTTTTTTGCAATTTTAGGATTCTATATTAGAATTATAAAATAAAGTAGACAAAAATTAACCATTTCCCCTACCTTATCTCCGAAACTATCGATTCCAGAATTTCGATGCATAAATTACAGGAAAACCTATGAGATAATTTTAAATTTGTTTAGGAGGTCCAAATGGAGAAAAATAAAAAATCGTACAGAACCCTCTCCATGCGACGCCGACTCCGCCGACTCACACTTGGCCAGTTTTATTTTCATTTCATTTTAAAGGATTTTCTGAGCTACTTTTTATAATACGTAACAAGACCACAGCAATTAATAATTTTCTCATTGGTCGGGCACCAGTCAAGTAGCTGGCAACACCATAATCGACGCTAGTGTGCGTCTTTGCACATTGTTTTACACACACTTTCCTATTATGTGGCAACATTCTGGAAACTGATTTTCCTTCACAGCGCGGTATCTAGTCGTAGCGCCGCAGAGACCAATTATTAATCTATGGTATCATATATTTTAGAGAGTGTGTTCGAAGAAGTCAGATTTTGTTTATTTTTTAATTTACCTATATGATCGAACGAGTTTTATTCGACTCACCGGTTTTGTGTGAGTATGGACCATGGAGTAATTACAAAGAGGAGATGCCGTAATAAGCGTTTTGTAAGAAAGTGTTTGTGAGGCTACACGGGGCGGAAGGCAGACGAGCGGGGTGCTTGATTTCGGCCGTGACTCCAATCATGGAGCACGAGCAATGACAAGCTCCGCCCACTTTTGTGTCGGCGAGGCGCCAATGATCACATCACTGCGCCATTTCAAACGGCATCTCCACTTTGTAATTACTCCATGGTATGGACTCGTTGATAGAGAAGTCAGTCCACGATACTCTGAGCGGCTCCTCCAGCACCACATCTCTTGGACATCCCGCAGAGTTCACGGTTATACAGCGTACAAGACATGGGTGTATGGCACAGACATTATAACCTTATAAGGTTATAATGTCTGTGGTGTATGGGTACATAATACAAGTGCCCGAACTAGCTGGATCTTTGTGGCTTTATAAGTACTTACATGTTGCGATTCCTCCATAAATCCATTGCAGACCTAGAAATAGCCATAATGTCTCTTCACTCAGTAGTAGGTAGTTCAATCTAAATCCCTAGCCTAAATAAAAATAAAGCAATATATAGCACAGAGTGATTCAATAGTACTAAGTTGCACAATAAAGTAAATAATTATCTCCGAAATCGGATCTTCTTATCAACAATGAATAGAAGGACAACGAAAAAATCTCCTATGGACTTAAAGATTAGAAGGATAAAAATACATGGAAATAATAAATACCTCCCGTAACAACTAAAAATCTAACTTCTTGGGTATAAAAAAATATCTTGATGACAGCTGTCAATGTCATACGTATCAAATGTCAACGTCAAATTATCAAGGACTGTCAAAGTTACAGCAAAAGAAAGAATTAGATCTAATTTCAGATTCATTCATTTTATTTACTTTAAGCTCTATTATTTATAATTGTGATTGCGATTGGGAAACGGAAAAAAATTGACTTCCAAATAAATAAACTAAAACAAGTGTCATGTTTGCCGTAAAATTTAGAAATATATATCAGCTATGCGACAAGATAATCATCCGGAATTTACGATCTTCGAGGTTAGGAAGACCTGGTGCTAACCCTGGTCTCGACAAGAGGATTGATGCTTTCAGTCAAGAGGGCCTTCGAATCAAAGATGACGATGCCGAAGAGTTCATTGAACAGTCAGAGAGTGATTTTTATAATGTATGTATTTGTCTTTGTAGACTGGTAGTCTTGTGGTCCTTTTGTTTACTGGAAACTTTTGTTCCTTTGATTGTTGTGATCATTCCACAGAGTCAAAGTAAACATGTACCTAAAACTATTTCATAAATAACTATTCGCCTCTCTGGGGTGTACAAAGAGGGTCTTGGACTTAGAATATTTTTTTTCTTCCAATAAAGTGTGTCGCTTCTGTCACAAAGTCTATCGCTTGGTCGCTCACTGTTATGGTCATTAGATAACCTTAACCTAACCTACTTTCTGTCATAAAATCTTTTTATACTCAGTATTTCTGTTCAAAAAATTTCAAAATGTCCTAGACCCCTTGCTGTTTCGTAAACATATCTTGAGAAGGGTGCATCGGACATTTTGTGTGCATCTAGTCTATGCTTTCTAGTTATTTCCAGTAACTAAAGGGGGCCCTTATGAGGGGCAAAAAAAGTCTGGGACCCTCTTTCGTAAACCCTAGTAAACAAATATTAATACAAAATATGTAAAATTGTAAATCATTTTGTTTTATTGTCATGGAATTATCATGTATTGACAATACATAGGTATTTTAGATTTATTCTAACTAAACTCAAATAATTTTAGGCTGGAGAAGTATACAATGAGCATGTTAACGAAACACTAATGGGAAAGTACGAGTTACGTCATCAGATAATCAAAGAGAAGTATTTCAAGGAGAACATGCCTAACTTGCTGACCTGGAGCGAGAAGGAACAGATCAGGCATTTGGTGTTCACAGAGCCCGATGAGTGGACTCCAGAGAGGATAGCTGAGAGCTTTCCTGTTACTGTCCCTGTTGTTAAGGTCAGGATTATTTATTTGATTTAGGGCGGATTTCACCAAAATCGGATAAGTTTAATTCCAAGGATAATGATGGAATTTACTCTTGTGTAATGATTTTTATAATTCCAGTACAAGAAAGGACAGTGTCTCTAGAATAAAAATATCTGCCATTCATTTTTATCTTTAGATTAGTTACTCTTGGATAAGAACGATGTTGGTGAAATTGGCCCTTACAAGTGATTGCTATAAAAGTGCAACATTTGTTATAATTAGCTATTTAGTAGAAGTGTTCCAAGATATGTAACACATTCACGCACAACATGCATGGTGCGTTGTAAACAATTGAATATGCATTATCATAATTATATATCATAGCGGATGTGATAAGCTAAAATAGCAATCCTTGACAGGTAAACTGCACATATTGGGAAGTTACTGAAATAATCTTGTGCCGGAAATGCACATGCGCGTCATAAACAATTGAAAATGCATTGTCATAATTTATTGCCAGCGATTATGTTAAAAGACCTCACTACTTAATGGTTAATAAATTAATGGGTAAATCAGGAACTATAAACCAAACCATCATTTATATATAAAATTAAAATTTTCAGAAATTGTTAAAGTACCCTTGGAATCCTGCCACTGAACAACGAATTGCGCGGCATGATGCCTCTGTCATGAGAAACTGGAAAGAATTAAAGGAAGGCACATTTCAAATATCAGAAGATCTAAGGCAACACTTTCTAAAATTCTCTAATAGGGTGATACCACCATTGAAGAAGAATTCTATCAAAGTAGAATTAAAAAAAGATGATCAATTTGGAGAATTTGAGAGTATTGTAAGAAGATGTGCTGCCCAAGAGAAATCCAAAGAGAACAGTAATGTTGAACATAATAAAATTGGGAATGAAGTAAACAATGAAAATAATAATACTAATGAAAAAAATGCTTTTGTTAACAAAGATTCCAAAAGAGTAACCCTAGATGAATTAACAGATAGAATAAAAAAGAGAGTAGATAAAGGCCATAATGTGAATGTACCAGATAAAATCATTTTAGATACAGTGAATTCCAAAGTATCTGCACCTTCTCTAGATTATAATAAAGAGATAGAACTTTTCAATGCAGAATCACAAAATGAAGTAGGCGAGTATAAAGGAAAGGAAGAAGACGCATCAGCTGTTATGAATTACCCAGAAAGAATAAGAATTCCAAAAAAAGCTTACAAAAAAGGTGCAACATATAAAGTTAATGATTGCTTCTATGATCATGATGGCAAGTTTTTGTATAGAGTTTTAGGAATGTAAGTGTTATTATAAGGTACCTAGTGTAAATAAAAAGAATAAATGTTGAAGCCTTATATATTTTTATTATAAAAATTATATGCCAGTTTGTTTGACCCTTAACAAAAATAACTTTTGATCAAAATTAACACATCTTTTTATATCAAGGTTGTTCCAATTAAAAATATGTGTTTTTCGTGACTTATTAGAATACATTTATCATGAAACAAATTCATGTTACAAGAATTGCACAGAAAAATAATTGCACATTTCAAATAATGAGACCGATCTTAATTTTTAAAGTATCATCATCTGTACATTACAAAAATATATTTGAATGACTATCACCACTGTACATTTTGCTTGAAACAAAAAATATGGCTTAAATGATCACATGAGAAAATGGCTTTAATAATTCGTGTACTACGTATGCTAGGAGTAGCAAATGCATGTTATAGGTTGGAAAACATCTGTATACCTACCTATATTCCTTTGAAGCAGTGCTATTAAAACTACTTACACATTTTTTATTTAGCATAATTCATACTGAAAAATATGTTAACCATAAAATAAGAGTTGATAAAAATTGAATTGACCTATATATTACTGTTAATCAATAAATAATTACATAATTACCGAACTTAAAAATAAAGCTCTTGATATTTCGAAATAGTCTAATTTACATGGATTAATGGTTAGTACATCATGAGTATCATAATTCTTCATTGTCTAGTTGTGTTACATGTTTGACCACCTGCCACGAAATTAGGCCTTGCGGGATTTCACTGTGCTTTAACTGAAATTTCTAGAAAGCAAAAACGTTTTTCTTGCCTCTAAAATATGCAACATTGATGAGAACAATTTAAAAAGCATAGGCTGTTATAAAAGCCAATTCATTAAATTTAATTATCGCCTATGAGACTGCGACATAAAACTTATATTGGCAATTTCGTGGCCGGACGGTTAAACTACATTACATAGTTACATTCGTGTGTAATATTAAATGGCGACTCGATACGTGGTTACAGCAGATTTTGTTTGAAATAAATTTTTAGGCCTATATACTAATTATGTAAGCAATAATATATGATAGCTTCATATAAAACCAGGACGTCAAAAATTACAAGTGATGTAAAAAGCAAATTTTGTCTTCAAGCGACAACTAAATATGATTTCATATAGATATAGATTGACACATGTTTGAATACTTTCCGGTTTTGGCAATCACATTATCTTCCTAGGAAAATTAACTTACCTACCTATTTTTCGTAGATCAAAATATAATTTTCATTGGAATGACTTACATAATCGGAGCTAACGTACGAATTCATCATTTTATGAGAATTATGCCACTTACCTCCTACACTCCATATTACGTTAAATCTATACTGTCCTGCTTTAATTCAAGTATAAACTTAGTGTGCTACTAAACAGCAAAAGAGTACACACAAAACGAATGATATGTCGAAACTAAAGAACCAGATAACAAAATTTGTGTGGTTGACGGACCACTCGCTTGCATTGTAAAAAATGATTCTTGGATCAAAAATTTTAACAATTCAAGCATAGAAATTATTATCTTATTGATTGATAACAAAAACATTGCGTGTCAATTCATTGCATAAAATACATTACACACAGATATATTGTGAATCAAATCTGTTCGAGCTCAATTTTGAAATAAATTAATCTGTGAACACACATAACTTACGAATTTAACGTGTCACCTAAATAGTAATCACACAAAAGTCTACAGACTTGTATATTGCCATCGTGGCCTAAATCTATGCTATACAACATAATATGTACAACCATGTTTCATAATGATTACAATTCAAACAAGTTGCTTTAGCACCCGCGTCTTTAAACTAATGGATATGCCAAAATTATTAGATAAAAGATTGAATCACATAAAAAAGACCACACCTTCGGGACATGCTTAAAAAAAATATTGACGTCCAGATTTTGATGTATTTAATCTCAAAATTCTGGTGCTGCATATTAGTATGATAAAATTACAACGCCGTGGAGTTCCTGTTGGAACACAGGCGAATAATCGAAAATTCGAAACCTTAGTTTTGATAATGTCTAGACAAAAGGCCGGAACTAAAAAATACTTTCATTAGCTATAACAACTGTTAAAGAAGTTATATTGTCAAAAATTTATAATAAACGTGAAATGTATACTGATCCCGATGAAATGGACGGGAAAAAATCATACTCAGCCCAAATTTCACGGACGGCGCAGAGACTTGCAACGAAGTCACAATTTAATGGAGACACTATCTACTTAAAAGTTGGTAGTATTTTCCATGAACAGTTTACTTTTACGTCCATATGTTGAATCTTGCTAAGTTTATTACAATACTTATAATTTCCATTACATGAAGAAATACTGTGATCACAATTTGTATATAGAACCTACCCTAATTAGTTTTTTCATCTTGAATTCTCAGTATATATGCAATTACTTGAATTTATAACCAGGTTGTAAATATTTCATATTCATATTTATTAATGTGATTTATTTTTTGGTAAGTTTTAAAAGTTACTGATCTGACATTACAAGATGACGTTTTTAGTGTCCAAAAAATATAATACAATTATCTTTCAAGTTAGCTGCTAAATACCAACAGCTGCAAATTTCCGAAAACAACAACACGGTTTTTATAGCTCGTGGTCATTTAATTTTCTTTTTGTATTTTATTCAAGTTTACAGTACTTTTACAATAGACTATTTTAATTATTTGAGATTGTCGGTCTCCAAGATTTGCAAATGGATTGCGAATTGGCTAGTCAACTAAAAAATAAATTGTGTATATTATATATTTTATTGATAGAATAGACTATTTCGGAGATACAATTTAAACGAAAAAATTCTTAAAATTATATTTATTTTGTTAATTAATTTTAAAGATTTTATAGTGATGACGTCACGCAGCTATAATGGCCATTTCGAACTGCAAGAAAGCAAAAATTACTATGGTATTAAAAAATATATATGTCAGTGTCAAATGTCAAAGTCAAGATGGACTGCGAGCGGCGAGTTGGTGGTTTCTTGTTTGTTTACAATCGCCAAACATTTAGGTACCCCATTTCTCGTATCTATTGCATATTGGCATGTTTATTGGACTTTACTGCAGTCTCTTCATCCGTTTACATCTGATTTTTCAATAATTGGACACCGCTTCTTCATTATAATGTATGAATGACTTGAACAGAGATGACATTTGACATGGGTGACAAGTACGTGAAGCGCCTAATTAGCGCTACCAAACAAAAAATATTTATTCACTACCATGTGCTACCAACCTAAAAAATTAAATGTGAATAGCCGGAAGTTATCCGGCTACGTCATACGTCAACCTTGCTAAAAAATGAAAGTCATTGGGTTTTTTGCGATTTTCTTAAAAAATACTTGCTTATCTAAAGATCTGATTAATGTAATCTGTTCCCTAAGCCTATTCCTCGAAATGGTTTACGAATTAGACATTTTCATAAAAAAGTTTACTAGCCAATTGTAATAGTAAGAAATCTTATGTTCAAACAAATATGACACGTCTAAGATACGAAATGCTCTTAAAATATCTTCAGCTGCTTCAAATATTAGCAACAGTCATTGGGAAATAATCACTAAGTCTGCATGTTTTGATGAGCCATTTGCTTGTGTGTGAAGCTATATAATCGGCAAAATAAATCATGTTCATGCGTTAGTTTGATAAAATTTATCGTATCCTAATAAGAGGACATTAGTATTCGAATCTTGCATAAATCAGATACAAGTACTTATACTATTGTATTTGTTGGTGTCTAAATTCACTGACACACCATTGTCATGACTTTGTATCTAAAGTTTATCTCAATGGTAAAAGACAATAATGTAAACAAATATGGAGCTCTATTTTAGAAATGACATATAATATGTCGAATGAAAATCGTGCGATATAGGACAAAAATCCTTCGAAATCGAATGAAGATCCTTCGAAATCGAATGAAGATCATTCGAAATCGAATGAAGATCATTCGATATCGAACAAATATCATTCGACTCGCCGATTTTGTGCGAGTCACACTTTTTAAAAATAGTACTCCTGTACAACGTATAGTTTATTTCCGAGGCTGTGATAGTGTAGTAGACATCGATTCAGTCGTCAGCAGCAATGTGCAGTCGTTTGAAGTAATGCCTGCAGCAGAGTGCGGCTCGGGAAGGCGGGAGGTCGTGAGGCCGAGCCTCGCGTCCGAGCAGTTCGAGAGCTCGGGAGTACTCCCGCTGGAGAGCTATCATGTCCACGTTGGTCTCCTTCATCATTGTTATCGCTAGGAATAGGATGTCTCTGGAAATGATATAATTGAAATTACATGAGCACGTCGGGTGACACTTGCATAGAAATTTAACTTTTACCCCCGTATTTAAGATTCGTTCGTTATCGCACATGTTAGATTAATTAAATATGTTTCGTCCCTTTCTCTCCTATACGATAGTTAGCGTGAAAGAGACAAATTATTCTTAATACGAGGGTTAAACTAATAAACTGCATACATGTTTTGAATATGCGTATCATATCATCATAATTCCGAAGTTACCGGAAGTATAAAGGTATTAGTCCTGTAATTTTATGACTTATCTAGTACTTTCGACCCTTTTATACCCTGGTGTCGGAGTTGTTCGAAAACTCTTGGCCTCAAAGGTGAGTTCTTTGGCAGGCTTTCGAAATCGTGATTATTATCTGACAATTAATATATTAAAGTCTGAGAAGTCCTAACCAAACTGAAAACAATACTTTTACACTTTTGTATTGAACTTGAGCAAAACTGCTTTCAAATATGTATGTAATTCATGACATGCAAGTCTTCAGACATGCTTCCTATTGGCAAAATAAAGTAAAGTCCCCGTACCTGTAAAACGAGTGATACCGCTTGTTGGCCGAAGTAGCTTCGCGCCACGAAGCCAGCTTGTGAAGGGCGTCCGACAAGTCATTACTTAGCAAGCCTGTCTGCACGGCCGTCACCACACTATCATAACATACATCTAATTAAAAAAATGTCATAAGTTTTCGCAATACCGGTCTACGCCTTTGCCACACTAGGTGGACGTACTTAACAATTTAGAAGAACACAACTTTCATTTATTTTTTTAAATTAATTGGATGTTACTAAAAGTATGACATTATTTTTTGCTAATGCGCCGTGTCTGCTTGACCACGTAATCTTAATATCCATACTAATATTAAATTAATCTGCGATGTATGTCTGTGATATTTTTACGGCTAAACCTTCTGACGGATTTTGATGAGATTTTATATGGTTATATTTGAACTTTAACATATTGGGCTACTTTTTGACGCGGACAGAGCCGTGGGAAACAGCTAGTTTAGATATATTTCATAGTAATGTACGAATGCGTAGTAGAAGAGTCTTGTAGAGGAACGCTTGTAACGCTCGCGAGCGCTTGTGGTTAGCTCGGCGCTCCTTCCACGCTCGATATAAAGCTGTGCCTGCTTCGCCGTGTAAGCGAGGATATTTTTTTTTTTTTAATATTCATAGTAACTTACGAATGCGTAGTAGTAGCGTCTTGCTCGGTCAACAACAACGCTTGTAACGCTCGCGAGCGCTTGTGGTTCGCTCGTCGTTCCTTCCACGCTCGATATAAAGCTGTGCCAGCTTCGCCGTGTAAGCGAGGATATTTTTTTTTTTTTTTAATATTCATAGTAACTTACGAATGCGTAGTAGTAGCGTCTTGCTCGGTCAACAACAACGCTTGTAACGCTCGCGAGCGCTTGTGGTTCGCTCGTCGTTCCTTCCACGCTCGATATAAAGCTGTGCCAGCTTCGCCGTGTAAGCGAGGATATTTTTTTTTTTTTTTAATATTCATAGTAACTTACGAATGCGTAGTAGTAGCGTCTTGCTCGGTCAACAACAACGCTTGTAACGCTCGCGAGCGCTTGTGGTTCGCTCGTCGTTCCTTCCACGCTCGATATAAAGCTGTGCCAGCTTCGCCGTGTAAGTGAGGATATTTTTTTTTTTTTTAAATATTTATAGTAACTTACGAATGCGTAGTAGTAGCGTCTTGCTCGGTCAACAACAACGCTTGTAACGCTCGCGAGCGCTTGTGGTTCGCTCGTCGTTCCTTCCACGCTCGATATAATGCTGTGCCTGCTTCGCCGTGTAAGCGAGGCAAATCCCAGTTGCATATAACTCTGCAACCACCTGTAAAAATGATGAAATCACTAACCATTGTATATATTTTTATATTGTTATTAGAGCGAAGACATTTCTTCAGATTTTCCGATAGTCAATACTAGTGTGAGCCACTCTAGAAAAATATCCTTGGATAGATGAGTAGGAATTAATGATATAACGGGCTAGACATGCCAAGTAAGATATTTGGTATAACATACTCAGAAAACAAGTTGTGCTATGAAATAAAACGTAAAGTTAACTAAACAATGGGAACAAAAAGTGCTGTCTTTTTTTCCTCACAATGATTTTTCGGCTGTATTATTTTTGTATTCAATAACGGACCTCCGGACGGCTTTAACATGCCATATTTGAGATTTCCCGGTTGCCGCAGTTCTTTGGAGCAGAAAGAATGTTGTACGTTGACCTATGATTACCTGTCTCTTTTACTCCTGCGTTATTATATTGCCGTCCTGCTCGCATGGGCCACAGTCATTGTATATATGCGAGCAGAAGGTCAATATATTCACACGTGAGTAACAGAATTTACAAAAGCGTAACAAAACAAACAAAATGGCCTTGCTTTAGTAAACAATAATAATAATTATATACTAACCAAATTTCTCTGAGTCCGCCAAAGCATCTGTACTCTGATACTTGGTCTGGAAATCTGGACACAGTAAATCTGGCAGGTGATTTTCGATGTTAGCTCGCTCCAGGAACCAAACTAAGTTCCAGTAAACTATTGGGTGGGACTCCACGAACCCTGGGTCGGCCAAACACGCGTCACCTTCTCTCCCTAGATGATGAAAAAGAAAAGTCAATATTTTTTAGTTGGGACTAATAGTAGTGGATGCCGACCGGTATGGTTTGCATGAACTAACTGGTAGAGGAAACAACCAAAATTAAATTAGAACCGAAAATAGTTTTTTTATTATCCATATCCATACTAATATTATAAATGCGAAAGTCTGACCGTCTTTTACGCTTTCGCGACTAAGCCTCTAGACCGATTTTGATGAAACTTGGTATGGATTAAGTTTAAGACCCGGAGTCAAACAATGGCCTTCCTGGCAGGTTTTACAAGGTTGCATATAAGGTTAAATATGTAACGATAAATTTTGTTATATCAAATGTCAATGTTTGGAGAATTTATGCGAATTTGTTGTAAGATCGTCAAGAGCGTCATCTATTGTCTTTACTTAAAAACAACTACCAGAATCTATGACTTAACTTTTATTTTATTAAAAACTTTCATGCAAATGGGAAATTATTAAGATAAAAAAATAAACTCACCTAAAATAGATTCGAATTCTTTCCTCAACACAAGGGGGTTCAAATAAGGCACACTCAAAATTTCTGCTTGTGTTTGACTGGTTCGGTTTATCTGTAACAAGAGTTAAACTTAAAAAAATATTCACAACAATTATGACACCAAAATAGGAATAATAAGCGAAGGAATATTTGGAGTCGTGTCGTAAAACGATGTGAAAAGGCTAGCCGAAGATAGATTTCGTTCGTTTATTCAACGCTCATTTTAAGTATGTAGTCACAGTTCCTTTCTCTTTTACTGTGGAAGACTTACATGGTGAACACTGGGGTACAAAGATGGCAAAGTACTGGGTAAGTTTGTTATATTGCAATGATGACAAGGAGAAGACTTATGGGAGAGCATGGACAGGATATAACTTAGTCGAACAGGACTATTAATTGTACTGACGAACAGAACGGACGTTCACCCTCCTACCCAAAACAGATACCGCAGATTAATTGGTAAAAATGGAGAGAGTGGACAACAACAAGTGGTCGTGTCGTGTCACACTACCTGCACAGACAGCAGCGGCACAGTGTGCCTGCCGCAAGCAGTGCATCGCGTGTTGAGGTTGGAGTCGTCGGCCGCCCAGCCTGCCATGATGTCCTCGTCGTACAGCAACGCCAGGCATTGGTGGCATTGCGAGCACGAGGACATGTGCACTAGTGCCGTGTACTCATTGTTTGACGGCTCCTGGACAATTTATGGATCATTTTAAAAATGGAAGAGTAGAAAGAAAATTATCAACTTTTTCATAATGTGTTTTACGGCCATGAAGGCTATGTATACAAGTTCTTTATTGCCACCTTTTTGATGTTTCTTTCTTCAATCCTCATTGATCAATGTTTTAACTGCTACGGGGAAATTATCACGCAGTTTCACGGATATTATCACCCTGAAAATGTCATACTAGACTAGTCTTTATTTACTCTATTTTTGTTATTTCATCCCACTTTGTTAGGTTTAAAACTATGTTATTGCAGTAAAAGGCCTAGAAATAAACGGATACATAGTACTTAGTACTAGAAATAAATAAAGCAATAGTACATTACTGACAAAGCCGAAAATAGAGAAATTTACGACAGAGTATTTCTGCATTTGCGAGGCATCCATCCTGTAATTTTTTTCAATTCCAGCAGTCCATTTTGAATTATTTTAACTCGCAATTTACGAATGTTAATTCCTGTATATTACTCATCTTCTGGCCTCGACCTTATAACTTTGCGTCTCTGAAGCCCCAGGTACAGATAAGCGTCGACGCTACCATTTCACCGGCGTTGCCGCAACATAAAAATGTTCAGTGCGGCGCTTCTCGCAGCAAACTTCAGAGACGTAAAGTTATTTGGCGTGTACTGTAATGTACTATAGTCAACTAGTTTCGGTTGCGTTTAGAACTGATTTTGTTACGCAGTAGATAAGTGACATTTAGAACAAACTTTTGACGTCCTCCAAAAGGCACTTTGTCTATTGTAATTATGTGTTTGTCGGTATGTACTTTATGTAATACTGTTTATGACTTTCTTATGCAATAATTATATTTACTAACATAGGTACCATCGCAAAGCCACTCTGGTAGGTATAATGTAACTTTGATTTTCGCAAATCAAATTCAAATTATTTTTATTCAGATATCAAAGATCCACCATGCAAAGTAACACCGTACAGCGCCGTCTCGCATGCTCACTAGCATTTTGCATGGAATTCAGAGGTGACAATGAGCACCCCGAACGTTTACCTATAGTTATTAGATTTAGGTTTTAGATACTCACAGGTTGCGGCGGGTAGAGATTGTCAGGTAGATGTGATAACAAAGTGGCGAGGGATCCGCGTTCCATGGCACACGCCAGATCAGCATCGCTAGACGCGCGACGGAACGAACTGCCTGTCGCCCATTCTGACAAATATTATTCATATAAGTATACAAAATAAGGTAGATAATACCAGGGTGCCATTTCTCTTATTTTACATAGTGCACAGTTGAATCTTAATTGGATTGCAATGGCAATTTTGACGTTTATTGTATTCTGTTACTAATTTTAAGACCAATCATTTACATGTCATTGAACTGCAACTGGAAAATTTTGCTAATGAAAAAATAATAATAAAAATATTTTTTTTTCAATAATCGGTACTCTGTTATTTATTATATTAACATTTTTTGTACTATTACTATCCAATTAAGTTTTAGTTGCAATTAAATTGAAATTCAAAATTGTGTTAGCAGAATACCAATATTGAGCATATCAAAAATGCATCGTAATTGAGTCGTAATTGAATATCAGTTGCATGGTCTTTTAAAGTTTATTAGCGAAATTGACACCCAGGTCTCGTGTAGCGGTGAACCTTACATTCAAAATTAGGTTATTCGGAATTTAATTCGAAGCTCAAGAATTAAATGTTCTGCCTGATAATAGATGACGCTATAAGAAGCAAATATTTCAATCATCTACAGATCTCGTTGATTTTGACCGAAATAAAAAACTTAATTTAAAAACACATTTTTACGTGTCTTATACCACAAGATGAGTTAGTGCTTTATTTATTAAGTTATGAATTACGAAAGACAATGTCTCACGCTTTCGATAGATGGTATAATAATGATATTGTTTCATTTGAGAGTGCCCAAAAAGTATGAAAGTTGGTGTGTTTCTATTTATGGCGGTTAAATATATGTATACCATATATTCTGTAATCTGTGATATATAATACATATCGTTTAAATTTGGGCATGAAAAACTGTTTGGGATAGATGTAACTTCGGTCCATAATTTCCTCTCTCCCTAAAATTAAAATATTACCATTTTAACTAATGGTCACTGGACCAAAAGGTTTTACGTATGTATGCAAAAACTTTATTGTACAGAGAGAACACAAGTTACAACAAAATAGAACACAACAAGAGGCGGACATATCCCTGATAGGGATCTCTTCCAGTCAACCCGAAAACCAAAGGAAAAAAGAGTACATGGGCATCAAAGAGTGTGTACAGTACAATAGATAGATATAGGAAAGTCCTAACATTTTGGACTCGCTCAATTAATGAAAACTTCTCAATGTGACTTGACTTTATCATTGGTATGTGTATAGGTATATATATATATAGGTATATATTTAAAATGAAACAGTATTTGCGTATGTTTTATGTATGTTTACGTAGTGTGTGAACTTAAGCTTTTGATAAAATTTGCTCTATGTAATAAATATTTTCCCCCTTAACTTTTTTGCACCAAACTATCTTTCCGTTTCTCCCAATGGTTGACTGGTAGAGAATGCTCTTAGCATTAAGTCCGCCAATTGTTATAAGTATATGTGTACTTTGTGGAACAATAATGATTTAATAAATAAATAGATAGATACGATAAATATAAATGTAAAACAAACTAACTTAACCTAAACCTAAGTCAACTCAAGTCCGAACGCTCAAAGTATTCTTTAACACATAATTTGAAGGTATGAAGAGAGGACGACTGTTTGATCTCCAGAGGAAGCTTGTTCCATACACGTGCAGCAAGTATTGCAAAAGAGTTAGCGTAGCACTGAGAGGAGTATTCAGGTAAATCCAGTTTTAGGCTGTGCGATACTCGAAGGTTTTAATATAGAGAACAACTTACAAACGCAGCATATTCACCTACCAGTCTGACGAGCTTATTAAGGTCGCATGAAAACGTTGGATTTAGGTCGCTTTAAATCGGCTATGTTAGAAATCTATTGGTACAGGGCGTCTTACGTCTTAAATGATGATTATTATGCAGTCTACAAATGACGCTACATACAAAAACTATTAGCACTCACCGTCAGGATTGATCTCAGACGATCCATCAGTAGAATCTTCCTCGGTGATGAAACTGCTGATCGCACTTGTGGCATTCCCTATTGATACTTTGACAGGCGTGGAGTTGGCCGATATAACCTCCTTGATATCGTCGAACTTCTTCGCCATACTTGTTGCGGCGGACTTGAGGCTGCTAAGCCCGCTTTGGAGTAGCTCGTTTGATTTTTTGCCTGCTATGCTTGTGGGACTGGAAACAAAACAGTTTTAGAATTAACACCGAGTACAAATGTTGGTATTGCGTGTAAGTTAATATGAAAATATAAGTTTCAATAAAATTGCACGCACGATGCATCGGGATTTTTAATATCAATAAATTAAACGGGATGGTATATGGGATTTGTTGCGAAGTTATGATGTGATTAACCAATCATGCAACTATTATTCATCATCCTAGCGTGTATTCCTAGATTTGGCGGAACTGGTTATTACAATGGAGCGACTGCCGTCTGACCCCTGAAGTTCTTTTTACAGGGACACCGTCCCAACAGAAACATGATCCGAGGTGTTAATGGGCAACACTGAACAAAAAGAATTTTTCAGGCTGCCCTAAGGCATCTGACACAGACTATCTGACGACTGCTATCTACCGATAACAACCGGGATTAACGGCTTAACGTGCCTTCCGAAGCACGAAGGAGCTCAAGATAGAAAATGCCACTAAATAGCAACCAATCCAATAGTGGTCGCGTCACACCGTGGCTTCACACGGGCGTTCGCTACGGATACGCGAACGACTAACGAGCTCCTCAATACTCATACCTCACTATTATTGCTCTGTAGTAAACGAAATCTCATTGTTAAGTGCAAAAACTGTTCTCAGAAGCTGCACATTCAGTGCCGGAAACGCAGATGCGCGTCTTAAACAATTGAAAATGCATTGGTATAATTTATTGGCAGCGAATGTGTAAAAGATGAAGATTCTTGCAACATATGGTATGAGTAGGTCATGACATATCATGCCTCGCAATCAGGTTTAGACATGTTTAAGAGACATTCGAAAATAAACGCTATATGTTAATAACAATAGTAAATGCGGTAGTAAAAAATCTAAACGTTTACCTGAAGTAACTCTCGATCATAGCCTTGCTGATTTTCATGTTTTCCTTTCGCAACGACAGTCTGGCGGGCGAATAGCGTCTAAGAAACAAACAAGCTAGCAGGCGTACGTGTGCGAACGAAACATAGCACTAAATGATACTAGCGAGAGATTGCATGCAATCGTATGTTTGTCTCGAAATGAATGATCATTTTGGTGTTAATTGGATGGTTGATAGTTCATTTGCGTTATCACAAAGGAACCTCTATATTTTAGCGCGATCTCGCGAGACCTACACCGTGAATGTAGAAACCTATTTAGTACTTCTCACGGCGTAGAATATGGCGTATTTTCAAGCGATTGTCAATAATTTTTTGTTCGAGAAAACAAAATTACACTACTCTTGATTTTCAAATAAATACATCTGTAGGTGTAAATCGTCAGCTATTTGGTCTCATCTGTGTTATAAAACGTACGAAATTTCATACCACCATTCGATATTCAGATAGTTACGTGAAGCTTTTTCCTTTTGTGTCAATTTAAGTTGGTGGAATCATTATAACATGCAATCTCTGTCTAAGTACCGAAATTAATATACAACTGTTAGACTTCCGTGTTATCTACTCATTTCATACATAAAATTTTAGTGACAATTTTACTTAGTAATTTTATTAAATCAATGCATTGTGAAGCCAAACTGTTAGGTAAATAAAATATTGATAACACGGAAACAATCTAAAAAATTAAATGAAAATAACAAAAAAGTTAAATAATCAAGTGATTCTGAAACTGTAAGCTTGTTTCTGAACATCAATAACAGAAACATTCAATGAGAATTTTCTCAATTGTTCTAATAAAATGTAAACTTTCTGTCACGTGTAAATTGTCATTTATTTATAAATCTTTACTGTACCACAAGTTTACAATTGGCCTGACTTAATGCTAAAAGCGGCGCGAATTATTTTAAATATACAATGAGAGAAACAAACAAAAAAAAACACTTAACTGCTAAATAAACATACATAGATTTACATACAGTATTCATAACTATACATATACATACATAAACATACATAAAAGAAGAGATGAAAACGGAAAAAGATGACGATTTAGGGTGATATTATGCTAGTGAGGTTTTTATTCTATTTTTTTCAACTGACCGGAACAAAATAAAAAAAATAAAAATTGAAAATGTAAAACAAATAAGTTAATTTCGTCCAAATTCATGCTTGTGCGTGACTCTTTCAATAATAAGATAAAAAAAATGTGAACTTTTAATAACAAAACATTTTCTAACTGTACATCTAATATTTAAAGCACATTTTATTTAACTATTTGCAGATTGTTCATAATAGAAGACGCTTCTGTTATTGGGGAATAACCACATATGTTTGAATTATCTTTAAAAAAAAAACATAATTCAAGATTATTTATTGCTCCAGTATAATACAAACTAGGATCATACGACAGTACAGCCTTGGCTTAATTCAGCAATGAAATTGTTTTAAAACAAATTCGTAAAAATGTGGGTAGTTCAACAAATCCCAAAATTAACTAGAGCGCCATCTATCTCAAAACACATGCAACTCTTGTCACAATGCTTACCCGAAGCTATTTTTCAGTGTGTTTCCGAGACTGGCGAGACTAGAAGACACAGTTCCGCCGGGCGCCGTCTCGCTTCTGTGCAGTTTCCTGTCGGGAGGAAACTATCGAGGTCATCTTGTTTCACGGTAACGCGCTACTAGCCTAATGTTAGCGGGCGGCACGGTTATAGTGCCAGTGGTTTTCAGAAATTTTTATACTAGGCTTAATTGATATTAACTGGGTAAACAATTTTGTTTAGGAGGAATAATAGTTGAAGTGAAATATTTCACTATAGTGGCATTTTAATGATACATAATGAAAATACTTTGTTGTATGTCACGATTATTCTTTAATGTCAACTTTCCCGTTCTGTCTCAAAATTGGTGAGAGATAGAGGGAGAGCTAAAGTCATTAAGTTAATCTGTTAAAATATTGGTCCTATTCTTATTTGAGACTTTAGAATTCTGAATATATAGATCAATCAAGCAAGTTAAAAATGACTGAAATAATTATATGCAGGTGTGGCTCATTGGTTGGGGAGGGGTTCACAAAAAGCAGGTACATTTTCCATAATGATAGTTACCCGTGGTCTCTAAGATTAGCGAATTCAAATGGACAAACTTTCTAGTTAATTTCTAAGAATAGACATATTATTATCAGCCATATGACATACTGCTGGACATTGGGGCTTATATATCATACATTATCTATTTGATCAATAGGGTGGTAGATCATCTGGTAGGTTTTCTAGTACATGGTAGAATAAATCTAAACAAATAAAAAAGCTAGTTTGTGTAACTATTTTTATTTTCTGTTACTTCTTCAGTCTTTATTTACTGAACCAATCCTGTTAAAATTTCGCATACTCATTGTTGAATGCTGAAATTTTTTTGAAAAAATACTGTTGCCGTAAAAGTTTAATACGCGTGCGTATTAGCTGCGTGTAAAACTCTTTACACTTTATCTACTAAATACATTTTCCAGAAATTTTGCATAGACATAGAGGAATACTGGGAAAGGCATAATTATGGTACAAAGCACCAAATAACAATACGTTTTTGAAGTTAGCCAAGAATAATGCTCACGCAGATGACAAGTTGCTTAGTAACGCGGCTTTTGTGCTGCTTGCTACTTCCTCCTGTCTCGCTCCCGTAATCTGTTAACACCTAAAATGTTTACTGCGGTGCTACTCGCAGCCAACTTCAGAGACGCAAAGTTATTTTAAGCGTTCCCTATGAATGGAAAAAATACGAGGGTAGATCGAAATATTCGCGGCCTTACACATAAATACTTAAACTATTTTAATGTAACTGACCTCATTCGATTTGCTTACTCTCTGGTTGTCACATTGTAAAATTCTATCGCAATAGCATTATCTGTTTTTAAATTAGACTGAATTTTGTGAGCCTAAGTGCAGCGTTTTTAAAAAATGGAGAAAATGAGCAACGTGCGGTAAACAAATACCTGTTTAAAAAAAAACTAACTCCAAAAGAGATTCACGAAGATATGTCAACAACATTGGGGGAATCTGCTCCGTCGTATACGACTGTGAAAAAGTGGGTTGCAGAATTTAAACGCGGACGAGAGAGTATTGAAGATGACCCTCGCTCCGGCCGGCCTACGACGTCTACGACTGAAGAAAACATCGGAAAAATCTGTGATCTGATATTGGCAGATCGGAGATTGATCATCAGGGAGATTGCAGACACTATTGACATCTCGTATGAACGAACACAAAACATCATAGTCAATAAACTTGGATTTTTCTGCGCGGTGGGTACCCAGATTGCTTTCCAGTTGAACAAAAACGAATACGGCTCACGATTTCTCGCGACTGTTTAGAAATGTTTGAGGCTGATTCACAAGATTTTTTGGCCAGATTTGTGACAATGGATGAAACCTGGGTACACCACTACACCCCAGAGTCAATACAGCAATCCAAGCAGTGGGAAAAACCTGATGAACCGACTCCAAAAAAACCCCAAAGCAATTTTGTCAGCTGGCAAGGTGATGGCGTCAGTTTTTTAAGAAGCTAAGGGTGTCATCATGGTGGACTACCTTGCAAAAGGTCAAACTATAAACTCGGCTTATTACTGCACCCTTTTACGTCGTTTGCGTGAAACAATCAAAGAGAAAAGGCCAGGATTACTCAGCAAGAAAGTGTTGTTCCATCAGGATAATGCACGCGTTCACACGTCTGTTGAATCTATGGCTCAAATTCATGATTGTGGCTTTGAATTACTACTCCATCCCGCCTATTGCCCTGATTTGGCACATTCCGACTTTTTTGAAAAAATTTATTCCCAAACCTAAAAAAACACCTTGGAAGTCAAAAATTTTAATCAAATGAGGAGGTCGAAGCTGCGGTTGGTGACTTTTTTGAAGGCCTTGAAGAAACTTTTTTTATGACTGGCATACAGGCGTTGGAAACCAGATGGAAGAAGTGCATTGAGCTAAGTGGAGATTACGTGGAAAAATAAAATTACTTTTGTTTATATTTTATATTGTTTTCTTGCTGAGGCCGCGAACTTTTCAATCCATCCTCGTACTATTCCCGTCGGACTTACGTATACGTGTGTAAGACGAAAGCACAAAGGACAAAAACAGATTACAATAAGGAATGTTTATACCCTGGAGTCTCCGGCATCTCGTCCTGGAACGACCCTCGCCGGTGGAACAGTTTCGGGCTGACGCTGTACTCGTGTCGAGGCCGAGGGGGGGATGAAGTGGAGGGCGAGGGGGCGGTGTCTGCGGGGGGAGGGGGCGAGCTTAGAGCGCCGAGGGGGTCGTCTGATAGTACTGGCGTCCGGGGGGACAGTCTAGAAACAATAGAATATCTTTTATTAAGGGCCCATTTCACCAACATTGTTCCTATCCGAGGTTAGTTACAATATGTTAAAAAAAGGGATGGCAGACATTTTTAATCTAGAGACAGATTCCTTGTTCCGGAATTATACATGGATTAACAGTATATTCTCGGGTTAACTGTGTGGTTATAAACTTCATTATAGGAGAGTAAATTGCGTGATTAGCCTTGGAATAAAATTTATCCGACTTTGGTGAAATCGGCCCCAAGTAAGTCGTAAAACAATCCATAACATGGAAGCATATTGATATTATAAATGCAAAAGTCTGTCTGTCTCTTATGCTTTCACGGCCAAACCGCTGAACGGATTTTCATAAAATTTGGTATGAATATAGTTGAAGACCCGGGGTCGAACATAGGCTACTTTTTGACGCAGGCGGAGCTGCGGGAACAGCTAGTAAAAAATAATAACTACATTCTTTCATAAACGCGTGATCCGACCACGTCTCAATAGGTGACGCCTCAGCGTTACGCTAGGTATCGGCGACATGACAATACCCAGCGCTGATTTTCAGGCGTCACCTGTTTAAAGACAAGAATAGTAGCGATATTAAATTGCCAGTGTAATAAAAAAATTGTAACATTATTTATGAGACATATGCTAGTACAAAAAATATTTATAGTTGAAGATTTTTAAATAAAAATGTTATTTTCGCACACAAATTTGAAACATTCAGATTCTATACCAATCCGTATACTTTTCCAGTTTGAGATAAAAATATTAACATTTCTTAAAAAATACTTACTTGAGTGGCGATCCTCTTATCGGGTCCAATGATTTCGTCTCTGCCGCTTCCTGATCAGGTTCTTCAGGAAAACTGAGTGTTCGACTACACCGCGATTTTGTGTTTGATGCACCTAAAATGTAATTTTACATATTGCTTTGAATTTTTAATATTTTAGTCTCGACTTTATTTAAGCAGTTGAAAAAAATGTAGTTTCTTTTTAAATTGATTTATACTAACGTAAATCTATGTTTAGAGATGTAATAGTTATCTTAGATCTCTAAGATGCAAATTATCGTAGGTACTCTTCTTTGATTTGAATCTGCGATCTATAGAACAGAATTTGTTATGATATAGATATCTTCAATGCATCGAACAAAAATAAGTTTTTATTGTCTAAAACATACAGACCAATAATTTTGTACGAGATTTTAAATTCTTATCAATTTTTGCTCAGAAATCTAATTATAATTGTTGTGATAATATTTATATAAAGCACCGTTATATTTTCTCAAATACATACCACTTGTAAACGATAGCCTCTGTAAATTCTGCAATATTTGCGCATCGCCCGCGAAACTCTCCGATCTTTGAAGAATATGCAAATCAGATGGACTGTCCGGACTCGCATGGATTGTCTGTAATAAGAAATCTAAGTTTAAAGGTACAAATTTCAATTATAGTAATAAGCAATATAAAATATACTTTTATTGCGAAAAACTACGCAAGCTATTGAAAAAGGAATAGTAAACATTTACAGCTTTGGTGCCATAATAAGAAATGATTAGATCATGATGACAAACGTCAAAATAACCAAAATTTTCTCTGGCCAGCACTTTTCACTTTTGGGCCTAAATGCTACGTATTTAAGTAAGCACTTTAATTTTACCATGACACTATATGATACCTTTATGAAATTTCTCGAATCGAATCTCTAGACAAAAAATTACCTGTCTTTTGTCAGTTATTGTCAAAGGTGGCGTGGGTGGTCTCTCTTCAGTCAAGGAGTTACTTCTAGGCCTCGACTTTTCGCTCAAATCGGGATTTGAGGGAAGACCTGTAATATAACTTGATTTTAACTCTCAACGATATATCGTTATATATATTTATATACAAAATAAATAATACGCAATTTGGCTGCCATTTCTCCTGTACATCATGATTATCTTCATTCTCTGCACGTGTATTGATTCAAGTGAGTAAAAGTTGCACCATTTCGTCCAATTTATACAAGTTTAAATCCGATAACTCTGTAAAATCGGTAATAGCCAGGATGCGGTGAATTTTTTACACTAACCTGCGTTCCTCGATCTATAAACCAGACTAGACTACAGTTTAGACACAAACGCACGCGGCGTTGGAGAGCGAGCACTATGCAGCGTCACACACAACAGCCATGCTATGCATGCAATGCCGCCATTTCGCCCGCAATTTGTTTTTACCTAATGCCCCGCGTGCATTAAGGAGCAGAGTCGAGCCGCGCCGACTATCCCTTTAGTTGCTTCCATATAGATGTCTATGTCTTTTGTTTGTGAAAACTCACAGAGTAGAATCAGTTAGTCGTCAGGCGACTTTCTTCGGCCGACTTGTTCGACGTGGCATAGTGGGCGCGGGGTGGTGGAATGATTCTGGTCCGCCAGTGCGTGAGCGAGACAAACTATTATTGGTACGTCGTCTTGACGACAATGAAATGGAATGAAAAGACTCCGCTCAAATGGACGCACCGGAAACAAAAGAGGTAAGGCGTTGTTTATATCATTTTCCATGGACGCCAGGCTTAAAAGTGTTCACTGAGGCACTATTCGCGGGCAACTTCAGAGACGCAAAGTAATTTGACGCGTATCTATACTTCTATTCTAATATTATCAAACTGGCGAGTTTAGTTTGTTACGCGCTAATTTCAGGACGCACTGGTTCGATTTGAAAAATTGTTTCAGCGTCGGATAGCCTATTTATCGATGAAGGCTTATAGGCCAACACGAAGTCTCGGTGGCGTGCTGCTAGTTGTACATACCGGTGATGAGGATGCCTGCCGCAGTGGACATGGTGTCGGCATGCGGCGGACCGGCGCCCCGGATGATGTTCCCGCGCCGGCACAGAGCTTCGAACGCGGTCGAGCGGGCTTCCGTCGAACGACCTACAGAAATTACGATGTGTGTTATCATTTTGTAACTATTTATTTATAAAAATTCTGACAGTGTTGACCACTAACACACTCCGGGTCATGTTCCTGTTGGTCTGGTTTCCCTGTAAAATGGGTTAAGGTGGTCAGACGGCAGTCGCTCCATTGTAATAATCCCATTATTTTCAACGTACCATAGGCTCCAAAGCGTAAGCTCACGACACAACTAGGAATACATGCTAGGATGATGATGATGATGTTATGTTATTGTATCAGACAACGGCGATAATTACACTATAGTTGAATTTTATTTTTTTAATATGGCTTTTCCTTTCGTATTTAGCCCGTAACAAGTAAAGATTATAAAACAAAGTTGTTTAATCAAGCACGTCTAAATTCTTATCAGTAGTTAAGTCAAGACGAGTCAAAAGAATAATTATGCTAAGTGAAGTGTTATAAAAACTGCTCTTAGCGATTTCCAGGAACAAGAAGATCGTATAAATCGAACACTGTATCACTTCCCAACACTCTGATTTGTTCTCGAACACTGCGAATAATAATCCACCCTTATTATGCACAAATACTAAAAACACACATTTTGGAAAGTTAAATACAACGCTGATACTGCTCTTCCCCATTTCCCGCTAAATAGAAATGTTTTGTATTATTGAACTCGGCTCAGTGTAGTTTGCTTACCGGAATCTAAGCTAGTCCTAGACAGCGCGGGCTCGCAGGCCAAGCCGGCTAAAGCGGCTAGTTCACCGCCTTCGCCGACCGCAGCCGCAGACCGCACTCGAGGCAACGTGCCTCCTGCACCTGTTACACATACGAAATAATATTAAAAGCCTTATCATGATTCTAAATCAGTACACCTAAACAAACTCTAAGTATTGAAGTCTATTCATATTACGCTACTACGAATTTCTTCATATTTTGCTTTTAATTCATATGATGTTTGCTCCAAATATTATTAAAATCTGTTAAAAACTAACGCTACTGGAAACTTTCCCTCCATTTTGCCCTCATTTTTATTCCAATCAAGAAAGCTCTCGAAAAAAAATTGCAAATAATTAAGAAAAACGTGTGACAAATTTCGTTAAGATCCATTCAGAAATACCCAAGATGCCTGCCTAGAACCAAAGTCACCATACATAAATATAACTAAAAAAGCAAAATTAGTCAGTCTGGAAATAAAACAAAGACAAGTTGCATAGAAGTAGACTTCATGCTGTAGCATCAGCTAAGATGCTATATCTTAGAAAACTATCGTGGATTGTGGGCACCAAATTTTGTTTTCGCCCTAGCTTATTACCCGCGGTTATGCACGCTCACTTAAATCCCGCGGGTTCAGTATATTTTTTTTCAGTATCAAAGGTATCATTTGCTAGTGATATAATTATGCAGTTCCAGACAATTTTGCCAACTTTCAGAATGTTGTAAATATTTTCTGCTATTTCTAGAAATAATTAGGGTAACTGTGAACTAACGTTGGATGAAATTTACATTGGGGATATTCCATTAGATTACGAAAGCACTGACCTGCAGTAGTGGCCGCTCCGGCAGCTCTCGCTGCTCTTTGAGCACCCGCCTTCCTGAACAACGCCGCGCCCATCACCGCTATACGGAGCTTGTTCCATAACAGTTGGGAACCGCTGGAATTAAACAAAACGCATGAGAGTAGCTTCAAAATATCTACTTCATTTCCTTTTTCCGCTGATAAATTATACCCAGTTTGAATTGGTAATTGCCAGGGAAGAAGCCACACTCTTTTTTTTCTCATATTCTACATTTATACTCGAATCAGCCCCCAAAACTGCTGTCGGGGACATTTTTGTATGGGGAAAACAGTGAGAGTGACGTGTTTACATATTCCCGTGTCCATTTCGGGTCAATGTAAACCGGGTAATTCAAAAATATTCCCGACAGGAGTAGAGGAATGAGCAGTGGCACGGGCTGAATGTTATGATAATCGTACCATTTTGCCATGTTACATGTTAGATACGTTCTAAGAGAGTGCAACGAATAGACATATAGCTCGTGAAGAAAGAAGTTCGCCGTGAGGAATACAATAAGAACACAATACGCGCAATAAATGACTCGGATTTTTATTTATTTGGAAAGCCAGGACTTAATTACGAGAAACACATAAAAATAATACAATATTAATCCCCGTGTTGGCGATATCATATTGTAAAATATCATACAAACCTCGGCATATCCTGAGGCCAGGCGGCTTCGAGCACACATCTGTTGTAATACCCGTACGTCAGCGCGTTGGGCTGCAAGCCGGCTCGCTTCATTAGGAACAGCAGCTGCACGGCCAGCACCGGCAGCGAGTGGATGCCGCACAGCTGCATCATCACGCGGTAGCACACCTGATCGCGAACATCAAGTGATGTAAGAAAAAACAAACAATAATTTGTAGAGTGGTAAAAATATAGCTTGATTACAATCATCATCATCATTTCGGCCGCAGTCAGCCCACTGCTGGATATAGGCCTCTCCTAATGATTTCCAAAATGATCGGTTGGCAGCAGCATCCATCGTTTGCCTGCGCCCTTTTTAGGTCATCAATTGGCAGGTGTCAAATCGCATACATTTCCTAGTTACACCCATATTCTCAAAGTAAGCTCAAACTCCACTCAACCTCACTCCAACTCATTGGTATGATTGGTAGACACTAGTTTCATTGACTTGAGAAGATTTTCTCATTGGAGGCGAGTATCGAACTTTCAATTACAAGATTAGTCCTGAGGTGCCTTTAGGTGAAATAAAGTGGTTTAAATCAGTTTTTTTGCCAGTTTTTGCCTAGATATTATTACCTTTTTTATTTTTCCTTTAATCTTTGTTATTTTTAAATTATTGTGCTTTGGACTGTTATTATAACCTGTGTCGTTCCTCATTACAGTTTGCTCAAGCAACCAACTAAGTTAGAAAGTTTAAGGACTTTAGGGCGTTTCAAAATACAATGAGTTTGATCAAAGGACGTTCTTGAGGTTATGTTTAAGAAGCACTTCAAAATCAACCAGCGGGCCAACACGCAGGCCGCGAGCCAAGCTGAGCTGTGGAGCAACAAGAATCACATGTTCCCGGCAATACGCGGTAGGCGTTTTGACACCGTGTGGTTTTTAGTGGGTCCAAGTCCCACATAACCACCTAGCTTCCCGTTCATGGCTAGGTGGTAGGCGAAGGCCTTTTCAAAAAAGGATGCTTCTAGTGTATGCAGAACCGTAAGTTCGTATACATTTAGGTAATAAACAAACAAGTTTCGAACTACGATATAATGTAACTGGGTGTCGGATTAAATCCCATCGCAAAGAAAGAAGTAAAATCACGTAAAGAGGTCATAAGGTGCTTTAGGAAAATTTTTATACACCTAGTAGGTATATGTAATAGATTTCCTTTAAAATCCGTATATAAGTGAAATATAAACTTAACACTTTCACGGACAGTCAAGAAAATAACAATGGCACTCAATTGTTATCTACGTCGAGAGACGTTACTGTCCGCGAAAGTATTAATAATTGGTATTTTATTTATGGGTAGTGACATCTTTTAGAAAATGTGTGAAGGGTGTGTAAACGCAGCAAATTTTTTAGGTGAATATCTGTGAGTTGTGGCCGAGTAAGACAGTCATGGTTATGGTATAATCGAAATGTGTGAATTAAAATTATAATATAATATATTGGCAAGTTTTAGGTTTATCAAAATAATTCTATTATCACCGTGATTATTACTGTGATATTCTTGGAAATACTACCAAAAATACTATACTTTAAGTTATGCATGAAAGTTACCTCGTCACATGGCACCCTCAGCTTAGTCGCACGTTCCAACAACTCGTACGCAGCTCTCAATGTAGCATGTTCTTTCCCACGATTGAGCATGAGTCGACACGGCAAAGACAGAAAGTATAAGGAGTAGCAAGCGCCAAGTAAACATTTGGCCCAAGTCTCTGAGGAGAGACTCGCTTTTCGGGCTAGCCTGTAAAGAAATACTTATTAATGATTGAAGTCTTGCCATTTGAAATAAAATGAAACTTTTAATAGTTTAAAAATAGTTGCGTCTCCATCATTATAAGAAATATTGTTTTCGGGTTAGAATTTAATGAAAATACTTATTGTCATGATTCTATCCTCTTTTACTCGAAGTCCAACACATCTCTCAAAATACTATGATAAATACATAGGTCCCGCAGTAGGTTCATATATGATTAAGAAAACTGATAAGAGTTAGAAACCAAAATAAAAGCTTAAAAACTAACTAAAACAAGCTAACCAATCTCCCCTGCCCAACCTTTGAATGGTATACTAAAATTATTTAACACTAGCTGGTTTCTCGCAACTCTGCTTGCGTCAAAAAGTAGCCTATGTTTGACCTCGGGTCTTCAACTACATTCATACCAAATTTCATCAAAATCCGTTCAGCGGTTTGGCCGTGAAAGCGTAACATACAGACAGACAGAAAGACAGACAGACTTTCGCATTTATAATATTAGTATGGATTTGATTTTATTTCAAAGTTTTAATCTTTGGAAGGCAAACATCTAAACATGTACAAAATATTAATAATTGCAACTTCACCTCTGAGCGGCGGTAATTTCGTGTTTAGTCCTTCTGGCCATAGGAGAAGCATCAGCCAAAGATTCAGCAGAGGCGAGCGCAGCCGCGGGCAACGCTTGTACAGTCCCGCTGCGCGCTCGGTTCCGGCATTTAGCCACGAGCGCCATGTCCAACTCGAACTTAGAGTACGAGTACATTTCCTCTGTCAAATAACGATCATTCTAGAAAGGTATTCAAATTATGTCGGCCGCGGAAAATTCAACGGAAGTGGATTTCTGGAGTAACAAAATTTAGAGAAATTGGACTGAGTTTCTTGACTTGGCCGTCACTAACGTACGATCGCCGCAAACGATCGATTTATAAAATTGAGTAGATATGTAAAAAACTTACTAGGGTCCGGTGGATCTGGTGGCAAATCATTGTGTTCTTTCAGACTGGCTACATCAGTTCCTAGCAATTGTTTATTACCAGCATCCACTCTTTATTTTATTCATCAATGCAATGAAGGTAAATGAAATCAAAAATCAAAGAAACTCAGTCCTTGGTTGTAGCACTAACGGTCGCTCTTTAATGAGTAGCCGCAAACGATCAATCAAATAGTATAGATAAAAAATAATATATAAAAACTTACCAGGGTCCGGTGGATCTGGTGGTAGAACAAAAACTGTTCTTTCGGACGAACTGGCCGCATCAGTTCCTAGTAATTGTTCATCGCCAGCCGCTACTCTTTCTATACATTCGTCAAAGAAACTTAGTCCTTGGTCGTCGCAAACGAACGATCGCTCTTCTATGAACCGCGTGAACATTTGCGTACGCATCATTAGTGCGAAGAAGCGGTGTTGCGTCTGAAATAAAATAAAAAAAAAAGATACAATAGTTATGATGCCATTCAGAACAACAATAAGAAACATACTGAATATGGGTTACATTTGTTTACCTGGAGTGCTATTTTTGAAAAGTTCGACTGACGCAAAATCGGCGAGTCCGATGATTTTTGTTCGATAGTGAATGATTTTGATGTGACATATATATCATACATTTCAAAAATACTGTTTCCTTTTCATATAGCTTCGTTTATTTGTTCTTAATAGTTTATCGATCTTCTAATTTATTTTAGTTATAATTAAAAATCAAAGTGACATCTTTGTGCAAAGATCACTAATTTTATTTTATGGTCTGTCAAACAACATTACAATGAACCCAAACTACACTTTACCTTTATCCTTCGACCTGATAAAGGCGTCCATTTGAAACAACGCCTGTGGGTCCGTAGTGCCGACTGTCGGTGCTTTAGTTATCGTTATGTACGGCTATAGTAAAATAAACCTTATTTGGCTAACAATACGTTACCTTATCCTTCGACCTGAGAAAGGCGTCCATTTGAAACAACGCCTGTGGGTCCGTAGTGCCGACTGTCGGTGCTTTAGTTATCGTTATGTACGGCTATAGTAAAATAAACCTTATTTGGCTAACAATACGTTACCTTATCCTTCGACCTGAGAAAGGCGTCCATTTGAAACAACGCCTGTGGGTCCGTAGTGCCGACTGTCGGTGCTTTAGTTATCGTTATGTACGGCTATAGTAAAATAAACCTTATTTGGCTAACAATACGTTACCTTATCCTTCGACCTGAGAAAGGCGTCCATTTGAAACAACGCCTGTGGGTCCGTAGTGCCGACTGTCGGTGCTTTAGTTATCGTTATGTACGGCTATAGTAAAATAAACCTTATTTGGCTAACAATACGTTACCTTATCCTTCGACCTGAGAAAGGCGTCCATTTGAAACAACGCCTGTGGGTCCGTAGTGCCGACTGTCGGTGCTTTAGTTATCGTTATGTACGGCTATAGTAAAATAAACCTTATTTGGCTAACAATACGTTACCTTATCCTTCGACCTGAGAAAGGCGTCCATTTGAAACAACGCCTGTGGGTCCGTAGTGCCGACTGTCGGTGCTTTAGTTATCGTTATGTACGGCTATAGTAAAATAAACCTTATTTGGCTAACAATACGTTACCTTATCCTTCGACCTGAGAAAGGCGTCCATTTGAAACAACGCCTGTGGGTCCGTAGTGCCGACTGTCGGTGCTTTAGTTATCGTTATGTACGGCTTAGTAAAATAAAGCTTATTTGGCTAACAATACGTTACCTTATCCTTCGACCTGAGAAAGACGTCCATTTGAAACAACGCCTGTGGGTCCGTAGTGCCGACTGTCGGTGCTTTAGTTATCGTTATGTACGGCTATAGTAAAATAAACCTTATTTGGCTAACAATACGTTACCTTATCCTTCGACCTGAGAAAGGCGTCCATTTGAAACAACGCCTGTGGGTCCGTAGTGCCGACTGTCGGTGCTTTAGTTATCGTTATGTACGGCTATAGTAAAATAAACCTTATTTGGCTAACAATACGTTACCTTATCCTTCGACCTAAGAAAGGCGTCCATTTGAAACAACGCCTGTGGGTCCGTAGTGCCGACTGTCGGTGCTTTAGTTATCGTTATGTACGGCTATAGTAAAATAAACCTTATTTGGCTAACAATACGTTACCTTATCCTTCGACCTGAGAAAGGCGTCCATTTGAAACAACGCCTGTGGGTCCGTAGTGCCGACTGTCGGTGCTTTAGTTATCGTTATGTACGGCTATAGTAAAATAAACCTTATTTGGCTAACAATACGTTACCTTATCCTTCGACCTGAGAAAGGCGTCCATTTTAAACAACGCCTGTGGGTCCGTAGTGCCGACTGTCGGTGCTTTAGTTATCGTTATGTACGGCTATAGTAAAATAAACCTTATTTGGCTAACAATACGTTACCTTATCCTTCGACCTGAGAAAGGCGTCCATTTGAAACAACGCCTGTGGGTCCGTAGTGCCGACTGTCGGTGCTTTAGTTATCGTTATGTACGGCTATAGTAAAATAAACCTTATTTGGCTAACAATACGTTACCTTATCCTTCGACCTGAGAAAGGCGTCCATTTGAAACAACGCCTGTGGGTCCGTAGTGCCGACTGTCGGTGCTTTAGTTATCGTTATGTACGGCTATAGTAAAATAAACCTTATTTGGCTAACAATACGTTACCTTATCCTTCGACCTGAGAAAGGCGTCCATTTGAAACAACGCCTGTGGGTCCGTAGTGCCGACTGTCGGTGCTTTAGTTATCGTTATGTACGGCTTAGTAAAATAAAGCTTATTTGGCTAACAATACGTTACCTTATCCTTCGACCTGAGAAAGACGTCCATTTGAAACAACGCCTGTGGGTCCGTAGTGCCGACTGTCGGTGCTTTAGTTATCGTTATGTACGGCTATAGTAAAATAAACCTTATTTGGCTAACAATACGTTACCTTATCCTTCGACCTGAGAAAGGCGTCCATTTGAAACAACGCCTGTGGGTCCGTAGTGCCGACTGTCGGTGCTTTAGTTATCGTTATGTACGGCTATAGTAAAATAAACCTTATTTGGCTAACAATACGTTACCTTATCCTTCGACCTGAGAAAGGCGTCCATTTGAAACAACGCCTGTGGGTCCGTAGTGCCGACTGTCGGTGCTTTAGTTATCGTTATGTACGGCTATAGTAAAATAAACCTTATTTGGCTAACAATACGTTACCTTATCCTTCGACCTGAGAAAGGCGTCCATTTGAAACAACGCCTGTGGGTCCGTAGTGCCGACTGTCGGTGCTTTAGTTATCGTTATGTACGGCTATAGTAAAATAAACCTTATTTGGCTAACAATACGTTACCTTATCCTTCGACCTGAGAAAGGCGTCCATTTGAAACAACGCCTGTGGGTCCGTAGTGCCGACTGTCGGTGCTTTAGTTATCGTTATGTACGGCTATAGTAAAATAAACCTTATTTGGCTAACAATACGTTACCTTATCCTTCGACCTGAGAAAGGCGTCCATTTGAAACAACGCCTGTGGGTCCGTAGTGCCGACTGTCGGTGCTTTAGTTATCGTTATGTACGGCTATAGTAAAATAAACCTTATTTGGCTAACAATACGTTACCTTATCCTTCGACCTGAGAAAGGCGTCCATTTGAAACAACGCCTGTGGGTCCGTAGTGCCGACTGTCGGTGCTTTAGTTATCGTTATGTACGGCTATAGTAAAATAAACCTTATTTGGCTAACAATACGTTACCTTATCCTTCGACCTGAGAAAGGCGTCCATTTGAAACAACGCCTGTGGGTCCGTAGTGCCGACTGTCGGTGCTTTAGTTATCGTTATGTACGGCTATAGTAAAATAAACCTTATTTGGCTAACAATACGTTACCTTATCCTTCGACCTGAGAAAGGCGTCCATTTGAAACAACGCCTGTGGGTCCGTAGTGCCGACTGTCGGTGCTTTAGTTATCGTTATGTACGGCTATAGTAAAATAAACCTTATTTGGCTAACAATACGTTACCTTATCCTTCGACCTGAGAAAGGCGTCCATTTGAAACAACGCCTGTGGGTCCGTAGTGCCGACTGTCGGTGCTTTAGTTATCGTTATGTACGGCTTAGTAAAATAAAGCTTATTTGGCTAACAATACGTTACCTTATCCTTCGACCTGAGAAAGACGTCCATTTGAAACAACGCCTGTGGGTCCGTAGTGCCGACTGTCGGTGCTTTAGTTATCGTTATGTACGGCTATAGTAAAATAAACCTTATTTGGCTAACAATACGTTACCTTATCCTTCGACCTGAGAAAGGCGTCCATTTGAAACAACGCCTGTGGGTCCGTAGTGCCGACTGTCGGTGCTTTAGTTATCGTTATGTACGGCTATAGTAAAATAAACCTTATTTGGCTAACAATACGTTACCTTATCCTTCGACCTGAGAAAGGCGTCCATTTGAAACAACGCCTGTGGGTCCGTAGTGCCGACTGTCGGTGCTTTAGTTATCGGTGTAAGATGACTGCGGTACCCGTGAAGAGTCACAGCCATGAATCGTAGGAAAGCCTCTTGAATCTTCAGTTCTAATGCGTGCTAGAATAATAGTACATTACTATACTTCAATTCAAATCAATAAAACAATATATTAACATAACAAATCACATAATTTCTACATTTCAATACAAAATACCAAGCATCAGTAACATGGTTACAAAATTAATCAATTCATATTTCAGCCCATAAATTCCACATTATTACAGTTCCGCTCAACCGGTTTAGGCTAAATGCCTAAAAAAATAACGATTTTAACCAGATATTTAATACTCTAACAATCGCCAACTCAATGACCAATAAATCAAATTCTTTTAACTCAAACAGCAAGTCCTTCGTATAGATTTTAAAATGTTCTCTCTATTTTTTTATAAGAATTTGACAAATTTATGTAGAAGACAAGTCTATATGAAATTATAATTATAGCATAGATACAAAACAGATATTCAGGGATATTCAAAGTAAATACGTACCTCCTTTTTTCTCCTTTGAAAATCCCTGTCTAAACTAGTGGTTGGTTCGCCGTTAAATTTGCTTTCACTCGAATGATGTACCGGTGATGCTGTCAACACAAACAATATTTTTCATGTGTGTGAACAGTTTAAACAAACAATATGCAGGGTAAATGCTCTTTTAATATATACTTTTCAGAAACTGGCCAATTTTTCAACAGTGTGTTTATTATGTCAAACTAGACCATTTTCAATAAACTTTTCAACCTTTTGTATGAAAGGTCGGATCTTATTTCTTGGTTTTCACCTACTTTTATTGAAAGTGGTCTAGTTTTATGCAGTTAATTAAGGTGGTGAAAAACTTGGAATAAAACTTATCCGACTTTGTGTGAAATCGGCCCTAAGAATGTAATGTAGGTCATACATAGATACGTATTATATGTATGTAGAACTAGATACCTACCAGGTCGAATATTTCCGTATAGATGTTCTAATGTTTGTCTTAATGTCCTTGCTTGTCGTTTCGGTAAAAGCTTTAGTGATATATGCCGTTGTGTTTCGCAAATCTGAAACAATGTTTTTGTTTATTATGGAAATTAATTTAAAAAATAAAAAATCTCATTTCAAGTGATATAAGAGTGAATAACAATATTCGTTTGCACAGGGAATCGAAATCACAACCTTAAAGAGGTGACGTCAAAATACCAAAATTATAAAAATAATAATACCAGTTATCATTAGACGCAGTAAGACGTAGAAACTACACAGTTAGAAAACCACTTTAACAGACCCAGTGTCAAATCAACTGACAGCTTTGCATCATCTGACATTTTGTTCGTCTCATTTACTCTTCTTTCTTCTGGTGATACAAAAAGAACATCCTCATCGGACCCAGATTGCGTATGAAAAGCCCCAATTAAATTCAATAAACTAAAATAAATCTTACAGTGATGTTATTAGTGTCCAAATCCACACACGTGACGTCAGGCGGCGGTTCGAAAAGATCAAAGAATCTCGAATCAACACCTATAAGATACGGCAACGGCGCGTGTAGTACTTCAGCTAAACCTGAGAAAAATATATACTTGCAATATAAAAACGCGTTTAAATTAAACAATTAGTATTTGCAATGCTCTATCCCCCTTATTTTTTTACAACAAAGAAAAGAACGAGACAAACCATATTAGTTAACCAACTTATTGAACATTCCTTAATATTTATGAATAAAGGGCTATATTTGGAGGCAATTTCTTTAACATGTGTGTACTCGGTAACTATACTATACACGATTTAGATACTATATGTATAAACTGTTTTCCGCTGTTTCATTCGTCTATGGACTAGCTTATAATATAATCCTCCTCATAGGCTATTCAATACAAAAATAGTATATCAAATTCGGCAATTCCTAGATTTCTATTTCATAATATTTAGACAGGGAAGAAAGTTAAGAAGGGAGAAAAGTTTATCAGCTACAAGCTAAGCCCACACTTTTCAACAAAATTATGTATATATAGCTATCACAATTAATAGAGCTTTAAATATTTCTTATGTTTTCGCGATTGTTACACATTAAATTTAATTTTTAACATGGTTCTTATAAAATCACAGACAAATGTTAACTTAGTCTACCTGCTACCATGAACGCTGCAAGTGTTTCCAACGTTAGGTGTAAAAAAAAAACAAGTAATAAACGCGAGAAAAACCGTAGTAAAATAGTTTAATTTAATGTGATCTTTAAATACTTTACCTAGTGGACAAAGTGGTATGTATGGGCACTGCCATTTGAAGGGAAAAAGAAGACTCGACACGGCTTCAGAAACAGCTGTTAGCGTATCTGGTCTGAAATAAAAATTAAAAGCTTTACAAACATGTGTGTATTTATATTATAAATATATTTATATTATAATATATAACATGCGTATATTTTTGTATAATCTACTGACAAATTAATACAAATCATTAAATGATAAAGATTTTAAACAAAATGGTTACAAAAACATTGCTTCTATTCCGTAAAAGAATACATTGACCGTTGCAAATGATAATAGTCAAATAAATTAATTACAACAGTTTATTAATAGATAATAAATAATTTTGTACGTCAGACAGACAATACACTGGACGGAAAAATGTTGTATACCTTTTTACACATGTATTCTAGTAAAATAAATGATTCCGATTCTAATTCAAAATGCAGTAATTATCCTTCGACTTCGGTTTGATATACTAGTGTTTTATTTGAATGATAGTGTAACATATTGGCGAACCATTATATTTTTACGATTTCTTTTTGTTTTCTAAATAACTTGACTTCTTTATGCTCAGATATTAATAGCGTTTATTACCTGAGCGAGTGTATCAGTATCTTTTGTTCGGTGATGGCTAAAGCCAACAAAAACAGACAGTTGTCCGGTCCCAAATTCAGAAGTAACTGTCTGAACCCAGCTCCACTTCTCACTAAAGGCTGGTCATCTCTTCGAGTCACTATCACCCTGTCTGACGCATTCGTTGGTGATAACTAGAAATAAACAAACAACGTCAATAAAATTTGAAATGTATTTTCAACTTTACTTGTACTAATATTAAGACTTACTTGTAATAATATTCTAGGGTCTGGAAACGGAACCTCTTCTAATAAGTGAATAATATACCTTTCTATTGGTATGTTCAGTGGTTGTTTACTCCATGACATTTCCTGAAAGAAAAACTAGTACGTAAGTTTTTAATGCCAAAAGGATTAGACGACTCTTGAATTAACATTCAAATGTCTGATTATTTATTATTATTAAACGAAATAGCATTTGGCCGAAACCGATGGATAGACAAACATTCTATAGCTTCGATTATTCTCCTTGCGATATTCAGGAGTTGTAGTTACTACAACAGACAGACTACACTTGTTGACGTGCAGTGAGTGTGTTGTGTGAGACACGCCCGTTCGTCACTACATTTGATGATAGTTTAAGATATACAGTCAGTAGAATGTACTCACGAGGATATACAATAACCAACGTTCAAACGTGTCGCTGAATGGCCACCGCGACAACAGACAGACACACTTGTTGACGTGCAGTGAGTGTGTTGTGTGAGACACGCCCGTTCGCCAACCAAGTTGCTCCATTTGAAATTCTGTAAGATCTGTGTGGGGATAGTCTTCGTAGAATGTTACTGCTGAACCGTACACCTGTAATAAATAGATGATATGAGCGTTTAAATTAACATTATAATTCAAAAAAGCGACAGGTATCATTCCTTTTTACTTCCACAATGTATAAGTAAAGCATGCAAGTAAGATAAGAACGAATGAATAGCATTATTCTGAAAGGATCGATTTCTATACAAGCAGATTAGTACATCAGTCACCATAGGTTTCACTAGTTATGTAGCCGGCGAAGCCCGAAAATTTAAGTAGTCTAGTGTTATTTAATAATAAAATGCTAATTTTAATGCGGCACAGAGGCCTCTGTGATCGCCCGATTTAGTCTGTTTTCTGGTGTTAGATATTTTGTCTCATCAACTAAGTCCAATGGACCAAGTGAGAATTTTTTTATTTTGATATCAAACTGTAGAAGCATGTAAGAAGTCTTATTATGTGATATTTTGGCAATTTTATTCTATTCTATAAGCACAAATAGTGTTTACCTTATCGGTGGCGTCAGCAACTGTCAAAACAAAAGTAGAGAAGACCGGCTTAGGCGTCGAGGCAGTGTTGGGCCATAGCTCTAACGTTGCCCCCATCGGCAGGCAGAACAGTGGCACCGATGTCGGAAACGCTAAGCTCCGCCGGTCTGTCGTTGGATACCTGGACGACCAAAATAAATTGTTACAAAACTATGTTTATTCATTTTACCATGGAAAGTTGATTGGACATCCTTATCCGTTTATTTTTTAACGACACCATAAAGGTTTCGTTAAAAAATAAACGTCCGAGCGACTTCGGAGTGATGCCTGATAGAAAGACCGACTCATACATGGAATTTGGGAATTAAAAGTTTAACTCCAATACTTATATTATATCTACATACATTTTAAGAATCTGCTTAAATTTACAGATAACTTTCTGGATACAAATAGCTTATTTCCTTTTTTATCAAGTAAAACGTCTGAATTGCATTGAATGTTTTAATTTAGGTACCATATGCTTTTTGTCTATTTTGTTATGTAAAAATCATATTTCTACGGAATGATATCCAAAATCGGTTTTAGAAACTAGGTATTTCAAAATGCTAATGCAATAAGACTAGGTGAATAACTAGCACAATCCGTGAAAGTTTATTTATTTGTTGTCCTTACATCATAAAACAATATTATAGACTAAAACATGTTACCAACTATGTATACATTTCAAACATTTATATATAAAGTGCAGCACGCAAGAACCTGAACTAGGCCGAGCCTGTATTTACGTCAATTAGCATATACGTATTTCGAAATTACAAATATCTTATTGTTTTCAGTTTTTTATCCGAGACAAGGTAAAACGGTAGGTATTGTAAAATTATAAATTGATTTTTAGACCTGATATTCTTTCATGCGTTTCCAAAGTTTTCATACAGAGTTAACAAGTTTGTTTAGATAGAGTTCTAGTTTATCGTTAAAAAATATTAAAAAAACAAAAAATTATAAAACGAATGTTTTTAACTTAATACAGTAGTAAAATTTAAACCTAACATTTTTAAACAATTTAAAAATTTGTGAAATAATCAAAGATAGAAATATAAGTATCACTGATACTGTCCACCATAAATCGTCAAATTGCTAATTATGGCCTTATTACATTCAATGTGCTTACTATTTAACTTACCTAAATAGTACTTCTGGCTTGTAAGCTATCAGAGGTGGACGGTTCATTGACTTCTTGTAACAGAGAAAAACATCGCTGCCCATTAAGCCTGCAATTTAAAACAAATTAATGTAGATAAAATACCTTGACCTACAACCGATAAGGTTGTGAGTGATACAACATAAATAAACCATATTACGCCATATTAAGACAATATTCATTGTTTTTCCAAATTCAAATACCTAGCATTAAACCTCTGGTCAACGTAATTTGAAAATGTTTGGTTTGATTAAAAATATATTTTGGATTTTTCCGCGGGTATGTGCTTAAATTTATATATTTTATGAATACTTCATGAATTTGTCGAATAGTCTCGAAATTTTACTATTCCCATATTATAGCAACACAAATATAACAACCATTGTGAATGTATTTCATTCATAAACACAACCGCGTTTATAGCTCTTATTTCAGAAAATTATAACTTTATTTTATAGAGTCAGTGAGAGATAAGTTTTATTATCAAACTAAATTAAACTATACAGTCGTAAAGTCTAGACTATTCGTAAGAATCCCAGGAAGATCGCTCTTGTGAACTTTCCATATAAAGTTTGCTTATGTAGTGGAATACGAATTGCTGTGAATATGTATTTACTTCGCTAACTTTTGCCTACAGTAAAATGCAGCTCATTTAAGGTAGACCTACCTTCCTAGGAGCAAATAGCAAAATAGCAGTTTTAAACGAGTATTAACATACAGACAAACATGCATGAGGTGGGCACTCGCCCTTATTAGCGACTATGACGCATGTATTGACGACCACTAAAGCATTTCACGGTACATTGGGATGCGCCCTTCAGTATGTTATGAGTCTTTGTTGTGTAAGTTATTCAATAGGTATACGGTGTCAGCATTTCGGACCTTACCTTTATTCAAATTCTTAGCGATCATACAAAACGCGTGAGGTGGGCATTCACCCTTATTGGCGACAATGACGCATATATCGACTACCACCAAAGCATTGCACGGTGCATTGGGATGCGCCCTTCTGTGCGTTATGTATGTCTTTGCTGTAGAGTTGTTCACATTAGCTACGCGACCGCCGACTGACATTAGAACCATTTCCGCGTCAGCCATTAAGCGTTCCTTGCCTTCGTACATGACTCCTATTTAAAAAGAAAAAAGTAAAAGTCAAATATTTAAAAAAAACAGTCGAATATATTGCTGATATTTAAAAATGATAATAGTATTATACGTTTCAATCCATGCTTTTGATGCGACTGTAGCACCTACAGAAAGGATCTATCTTGAAGCGACTTGTTTATGTGTAAACTGACTTAAACAATACGTTTCTTAACTATTTTATCAGCTTTTTTCTAAAGAATTTCATTTTCTTTCGCAGATCTAATTTTAATGATAATATTTAATTTCAAAGCTTGTAAGTATAATCAATCTCTGTTATTATAACTTCTGGTCTGGATGTCGTCATTATAAAAATACCACACTGATACAAGCAAAACATTTAAGATTACTATTCGAAGTTAAATTTATCATAAAAAATATAACTGTCCATAGCGACCGCCAAAAGCGACATAACGGAACCATTCATGCGTAAAATATATCGCGATAAAAAAAGATAAAAAATTGCATAGGCGTGTCGCCTCTGATACTAACTGGAACAACTTCCATAGTAATTGAACTGACCAAAATGTTGTAAGGTCTGTACTTACTAATCTTGCCAATCCACTTTCTCGCAAATTTTACGATATAAACTGGCTTCTAAATTAATTAATAAAGACTTAAAAACTCTACAAACCTATATCCACGAGCGGCGGCCGATCCCTCCCCCGTCGTATACAAAGAAAGCATTCTGGCGACCGAATGGACCCATGGTTCAAATCCGCAGGCAATCCCGTAGGTGTCGACTCTAACAACTCGTATCCATTGGGAACTGTCTCACCGAGACCGGGGAATACCACACCTGTAACAAAATAATAAATACATAGAGAGAAAACACTTTCGCAAACAATAACACATATTGCAAAATATGTTCATTTACTTGAGGAAAATTTGTATTGATAAATAAAAATACCACAACTATTGAGTTATTTTATTCCCAATTCAAAATCCAGATGTCTAAGTTTAGTTAAATAAAGAGCTTCTGATTCTTTTTTGGGGTTCCAAAAAGTATACGGAATTTTAGGCATATATCAATTTTAGATAATATGTAATTCATCATTAAATGCTTAGATTTGTAAAGGGTTTTAAAATGGGGTTTAAATGTCTGTAAGACAAAAAATCTTAAAGTATTTTTTTTAATATATGCAATAACAGGCTTCGGGCGAGCGAAACCACAAATTGCAGCTTGTTATAATTTGTTTCACTAGCTAACGATATTATTGACTACTTTGACCGCCTCCAAATAAGGCAACTAGTGTGGGTTGGCTGCAGTTTTCAATGCAACTTGAATGCAAGCCATGCAAGGTTAATTTTGGCACTTTAAATAATTATTCTATAAAATTGAAATAAGACTTTTTTTAAATTTTTTGGGGAAAAACTTTGAGAAATAAACCCCTTATAATATCGAATGAATATTTCATATACTCATTAAAGTCATAACATTAGCGTTTTTATTGTACCTACCTACTTATATTTGAATCCACCGAACGGTGGATCGAAGTGGAGTAAAAAGATCTACTGGTGGATCCTAGGGTTAAATTAAAGTGGTAATATAATTCCCACCATACTCAAACTTTCCGACATACAAACTCAAAGGATTTTCGTCTGAAATTCTTTACATAACTGTAAATCTTCTGAATAAATAAATAAATAATATTAAATACAGAACGCTTATAGTGAATGTAACTGTATGCACGTTCTACAAAATAAGTGGTCTAATTAGCAACTCATAAGTTCGAATGCGGTGTCGAAATACATGAACAATGGTACTTTATTCACAAGAATTTCGAGCCACGAACTTTCAATGAACTTACCTTCGGTCGATATACACCAATGAAATATGAATCACGCTCGGGGTCAATCAAGGGGCCTTTTGTTACGTATTAACACCTTAAATTTGTTAAAAAGATGATAAAGGACAATTTAAAATGATTTTACTCATTTATTTATTCATATCGTGTGGGTGACATGTTCAATCGACCATGTTCCCCTTGGTGTCAGAGTTGTTTGGAACCGCCTTTAGGCCTCTGACGTTGTTCCTTAACCGAAAATCAAATATCAGCCCGGACCGTGCCTTATAAAACATGGAATCATCAGACAATCAGGTGACTGATGCCTGCAATGTCGAAACAGGTAACAACTAAACAAAGTATGGTTCCCGGGAATCGAACCCACAAACCACGAAGGCAGTCTACTCAATATTCTATCGAGCCGAAAGTGATCTTTACACCAATGCTAAAACTTATTTTACATTTGTTAACAACTCTGATGTATCAGTGTTATATGAAAATAGAGACGCTTGTATCTGCATTGTTCTGCCACATAATAGACAGTAGAAATGTGTAGTTCCATAGAATATACGTAATACTTAGTTGGTACCTAGTAGTTCTTAACCCTACAAGAATGGCTGAATCTGGAGATTCAAAACAAATTTTCTTTCTGTGAAGACAACGTTATTGAACCCCATTGAAAACTAGTTAAAATGGTCCATGCCATGACCAAGTGGAAGTGAGAAAACTATAGGGTTATACCATTTATCAATTTCTTTAAAATGTCCTCCAAAGTTCCAAACATCTGCCTATCTGACCTACTTAATATCATTCAGGTGTTTACCCTGGATTATTAAAACATTTTAACCGAGTTATACGATTAATATAGTAGTGGTAGGTAGATCAAACCAGTTTCATTCATTAGTTAGCTCATAAATAAGAACTAAACATATAACGACGTTCAAAATGATAAACTGTATAGGAAAGCCGCAGAAAATACGAGGTCGATTCTATATTGATCTGGACAGATGAGGGGGCCATCACAAACCTCTTTATCGTGTTTAAAAATTTGTCTGCATTTAAGGGCACAGGTCATTAAAATGGATATTTACTGCATGTACAACAAATAGAGTATGAATAATGCTGATGTTTTGCTTAAAAATAATTAATACATCTAGGTACTTGAACTGGGTTTGCATGATTGTATATTATTCAAAGATTTCAAAATGAATCAGTAATAGTACCAGCTGCAGTTTCACAAATATGGTTGTCCATTGAATATGGTTTATGAATGGGCTGGGCTGTTTCCATCCGTAATTGTTTTTTTCTGTACGCTTAATATTTACTTTTAATAGTTAGCTTTCACAAAAACAGATATCAAAACATGATTTAATGTTTGGAACTTAAATTAGAGTAGATCTTTCATCATATAGTCATATGTCATAGATCATATAGAGTAGGTCTAAGTAGTTGCACATTATAGTCATCAGAGACAAGTCGTATATTGTCCACCTACATAGAAGAATCATAATTTATCATGATGAGGTAATGCACTTTATTATAGCACTTTATCATAGCACAGACTTTTTATTTGAAGAAAATTAATTATTTGACAAAATACGAATATACCTATTGTAACTTTAAACAACAATTGAAATTATTAAAAATCCGTTACCAATACAAAAAATCAAAAAACCAAACCAAATTGTGTACAAAAAATATTTCATCAAACTAAATAATATTTTATCTATAAAATATGGTTGCATAAAGTAGTGGCATGACAGTACCAACTGATTATAACTCATTGGTGTCAATTTACCAAATGTAATATAATAATACCTATGACAAAAACACAGCTGTGGCTGTTGGATGAAGTTTAATGAAATGCATAAGGTAGAAATAAAAACATTATCTTAGTATGACGATTGTTTACTACCCATAAAAATAATTAGGTGAAAAAGAAATATTGGACAATATTAAAAGGAACCATTTTTACAATTGTTAAATATATAAGAAAATAGTCCACTTATTATAGACTTCTTGCAATTTAAAAAATTCTACACATAAACTCAACAGTTACTTGATTAATGAATTCGAAGACGTATGGAAAATACTTAATTTAAGGAAGATATTCATGGAAAGATGGTTGAAGGATGGATGTGTTGCAGGACTTTTGTGAGCTAGACTAAAGTCCCTGTCACAACAGGATACAAATTATGTAAACAAATACAACAAATGCTCAGGAGTTCGCAACATTTCAATGAAAGAAAAAATAGTATTTTTGTAACATGTTTAAATGCTTAGAGATTTAAATTTAAGAAATGGTTTTAGATGATTCTGACCGCCGCAACCAAGCGCATGTATTTCATAATTAGTTGTATTATTTTTCTCTCATTTGTTTCAAAAGTGAAAAGATAAACCGTCACCAAAATAAAATTTCGGAACAAATGTCTACATTCACTGAGCTGGTCTCGTTCCTGTACCATGCATCATTGACGTATCGTCAAAATATAACCAGACTAATTGGAATTGGCTGTTAGCATTTAAGTCAATTGTATTTGGTAAACTCAAAATATTGTCGCTAGGTAACCACCCACTAGAACCCTCCTGAGTAGAGATTAGTTTGTTATCTATATTTATACCTTCTCGTGACGGCGACTTTAGCCTAAAATAAAGAAAAATCTGGAGGAAATCAAGTTTAAAATTGACATGGCTATTTAAACAATATCATGTATACAACAGTTAACACATACACAATAATATACAAACATACATAATCCATTGGCACTGACCATTGTACAGTTAAAACTCAATCAACATAAATCTAATTATTATGCAGGAATTCAAATGGTACACATGACAAAAATTATAATTGATGTCCTAGAGAGCCAATTACGCATAATACACTAATGCCATTAACTAAGTACATCCTTATTGACATACTACATACATTATTTTGAATTTATAAAAAAATTGTTAAATGTACAACATTTAAAGTAAATCTATCTAAGAAATAAGATTACCAACAATTAAGTTAACACTCTTTTTGCCCCAAGTTAACATGTTACTCTGCACAACAATTAAGATACAATAGAAAGCAGATATATCATGTGTCGAGCGCGACCCGCATATCCGTAGCGAATGCACGTGTCAAGCGACCGCAAGACACCATAACTATTGGATAGGTCGCCATTTTCTACCTTGAGCTCCTCCGTACTTCAGAAAGTATGTTAAGCCTATGGTCCCAATTGTTATCGATAGATAGCAGTTGTGAGGCTGTGTCAAATGCCTTAGGGCAGGGCACTAACACACCTCGGGTCATGTTCCTGTTGGTCTGGTTCCCCTCTAAAAAGGGTTACGGACGTCAGACAGCAGTCACCCCATTGTAATAACCAGTTCCGCCAAATCAAGGACCATGACTTACAGCGTACCCTAGGCTCTGAAGTGTAAGCTGACGACGCAACTAGGAATACACGTTAGGATAGTGATGAATATCATGTCTGCTTTGCAGTAGAGTGGTTAAAGGAATTATATTAGCAGAGATAAGCTATCTACTTGCCAAATTTCAGCTTTAAAGTTCCAGTAGCTAGAGATTTCATGTTCACTACATGAGCGAGTGATTATGAATCTGATCAGTTTTATATACAAGTATAAGGCAAATGTGGCTTTTGATTTGTAATGCATAATATGGCATGTTGCATTACTTTGCTTAGAGAATTTTATTAATGTCAGGAACTAGATCCAGGGGCAAACTACAAACCTGCTGGACTGACCCTTGCTGCTTTCAAATGCAACTTTTTTATACACTAGGAACAGAAAAGATCTTTTGGTTTCCTATCATCTCATAATTCAAATTCGATTAAAAAATTATTTCTGTTTCTTAATTCAGGCACATAAATTTGTGATATGAAACAAAAAAAATTGAGTATTATAGCCTATTTGTCATAGGTGATCTGATAAGTATTATTACCAAGTTCAAGGATCATACAGATATAGTTACACAAATTTTAAAGGTCAGACACACCTTGTCAATAACATTGACCTATTTATCAACACAAAAAAGAAAGTTCAAATAAATTATATGATAACTTACCTATATCAGTGATTGGTGGCTTTGTGCTGTAACCTTTGAGGTGTCCAGAATCTGAATCTTCAAGCAATTCAGGTGTCTCTGGCAGTCCGGCCACCACAAAGTAGTCTGCTACCCTTTTTTCATCCATCCTGATCACTTTTTTTTTATGATTAAGTACAAACACCTATGTAGCAATATAAACACTGATTGAACATGTTCAGGGTCAAATTATACATCTTACAAAAATTATAACCTGATTCAACATAAATTACATTTATTAGCAATTAGGTACAATTATCATGGACGTAATGTAAAGGAGTCATTTTACAAAAGAACATCAAAATCGACTCCGATCTACAATAAATATCACAAAAACTAAGAAATAACGTGAAGCCCTTGAAGTGAACTTACAATGTAGGTATTGCTAAAGTTTACGTGTTGAGCGAGCGATTATTATTCATTTTTAACGTAACATCAAAGTTAATGAACACTCAGTTGCGTTTACTTTAAATTGTCCACATTATTATAAGCTTACTACCTACACTCTAAAAATCACAGTCGTTTTAATTTTGCAAAACGTCATTCCATCATCCTTTCCGAAACCGAAAACAGCGGGTCATAGACTAAATGAAAATAGTTGAAAATGTCATTGTCATTAATTGTCATTGTGCCACAGGCTTTTTTTTTTCTTTTCAATTTGGCTCTCACTTTCGTATTTAGCCAGTAACAAGTAACAGTTTTTTAATAAAGTTGTTTAATTATACAAATATAAAGCCAAGTCAGTAGTTAAGTCAAGTCAAGTCATAATCAAGTCGAGTCAGAAGAGTCGGGCTAAGTGAAGTGGTAGAAAAACTGCACTTAGCGATTTCTAGGAGCTTTTGGCAACAAGCAAGGAAATCACATAAATCGAACACTATATCACTTCCCAACACTCACGCTTGTTCTTGAACACTTTGCGAATAATAATCCACCAATAATATGCACAAACACTCAAAAAAACACAAATTTTGGAAAATAAAATACAGCGCCGATACTGCTTTTCACAGCTTCCCGCCAAAAACTCCAGGCTTTTTTAATTACACAATCATTCTAATCACGCGACTAGGTATTCGTCAATGGTTTAATCAAACGACATCACATTTAGGGACTCACAAAAATATGATTACGAATAGGACGAAGCGTTATGTTTGGACCAGTTAAGTCTCTCTAGTCTTAACTTATGGCATAGTTGTACGAGTTTAAAATCTGTTGTTATAGTGGTTAAGCCGGCGTGCTTAAAAATAAAGATCCTTTTTAATCAAAGAGCATCGCAACCGCACCGTTATACGTTCCTTTGTCAATGTCTAAACTAGATTAGTTAGCACAATAGATTTACACCTTAGCCACACATTTAGCCAGTAAATTAGCAAGTAATATTTTTAAATTGGCTAGTCAACTAAAAAATAAATTGTGTATTTTATTGATAGAATAGACTATTTCGGAGATACAATTTAAACGTATTTATTTTGTTATTTAATTTTAAAGATTTTATAGTGATGACGTCACGCAACTATAATAGCCATCTCGAACTGCAAGAAAGCAAAAATTACTAAGGTATTAAAAAATATGTATGTTAGTGTCAAATGTCAAAGTCAGGATGGAACGAAGGCCGCGAGTTGGTTTCTTGTTTGCAGTCTTGCCAGAAGGTTACTTTTGTAACCTTTTAGGTGATTTTTGAACCGCATTGGTTACTTTTAGGTTACACTAATGAAAAGGTTACTTTTAGGTTATTTTTCGGACTTTGTAGAATTAACTTTTAATTTCTTACTTTTAAGCAACGTGAAATGGAAGGCTCGTTTTAGAATTTTTCATGTTGGTAAGCTTCGGTAGCAGTAGAACTAAAACCACAGACCTATATGAACAATCGTAGCCGTACCTATTGGAACAAGTCGTTGTACTCTTTCACACTTACACCACTTGTATCTCGCTCACTCGCTCGATCAGTCGGATCGGATCGGATTAATTCGTCGTTGTTCGTTTGCCGTCGTGTCGTGCTTACCCGTTGCCGCCCGCCGCCACTTTACTTTGTTGTCCGAAAGTTTAGTATTTGTATTTTATGATTATTAATTACAATACAACATAATTTCCTACCGGACATTTACTGGAAGCTTGGTAAGTGTATCTACAAATTACAGTGCATATTTGTGTGTGTTTGACTTTGTACTTTTTCTATGTTATGGTTATGGACTAATAATTAACGATGAATTTGAATCTGACCAATATGTAGGTACCTATTACACACCAAGAACGCTTTGTTTTTTTTTAACTTGGTTTTAGTTAGACATTAGAATAGTAAGTAGGTACAAGTCAGTTAGTAATAGTACAGTTTATGAAGTTACTGAGATTAAACCAAGAGGCTTTATGTTTTTTTAAATGTTATGGCTTTGACAACAAGAGCTATCAGCCAATAAGTGTTGTAAAATCCAAGACATGCCGATTATTGTTACTTAAAAAATAAATTTTAATATAGAAATGTTAAATTACGAGTATGTACCTACCTACTTTTTTATATTTCATGATCACTAGTTAATGTTATTATTTTTTTTTAATTTTAAGTTTTTACTTTCAATTAGTTTTTTTAAGTTTTAGGTTAATTTGTTTGTATATGATATTTTTAATTGAGTAAAAAATAGAGAAAAAAAAAACTGCATATTCGGTAAAAATATTATCATTAAATAAATAAGTTGATGATATAAAATATAAATGTTGGAATAATTATAACAACTAATAAAGAAATTGAAATTAATATTTAGTTAGTATGTATCAATATGAATAAATCAAGAAATGCGGGCAAGTGCTTAAATACTCATGTTTACAATGTTTCTGTAAGTCAATACAACTAATATTCTATTCTATCAACTTATAATACCTTTTCAGTAAAAAAATATGAAAGGTTACTTTTTATACAAAAAGGTTACATTTTGTTATATTTCAGGTAATTTCTGACAAGACCCGACTGGCAACACTGCTTGTTTGTTTACAATCGCCAAATGTCTTGGTACCTACCCCATTTCTCGTATCTATTGCTTATTGGCCTGTTGATTGGGCTTTACTGCAGTCTCTTTATCCGTTGACATCTGATTTTTCAATAATTGGACACAGATTCTTCATTATAATGTTTAAATCAGTAGTTCCCAAACTTATTATTCTCGTGGACCACTTTCAAAATTTTACTGGTTTCGGTGGACCCCCTGCTGCTACATTTCTACCACATTCTTAAAGTCGCCAAAAAATAAAAATTGTGTCACTTCTGAGTTCTGTCCCTATATTTCGATATGTAAAATAAAAACGAAAAATGGTACATTTTATATCACTTTATTTATTAAAAGAATAGAATTACAAGAAAAAAATATTAAGGTAATATAGGTTCAGGTCATAATTTTAATTAATGGGAAGGATGTATCTGATGGAGTGTCAGCAAACGATCAATGTTTGGCTTTATTTTTGTGAGCAATAACCGCAAATCCCCCCGCTCTGTGATGTTTAATTTGCTCCTTTTTTTTGTTAAGAGGTTTGTAAGGGCACTAAAACTCCTTTCGACAAGATATGACGAGGGAAAAGCTATTAAAAATTTCCTTGCGATTTCCCACAGTCCAGGATATTTTTCGGGTATTTCTGCTTGCAGCCAAAATGTTGGGTAGCCTTTTCTAAATTTCACCTTCAGCTCCTCATTAGTGCTTAGCTCGAGCAGCTCCTCTTGTAATACAACATTGGCCACTTCCGTTTCATCAAATGGATTTATTATCCATGGTGGTATATCCATCGTCAGTATATCTTCAAACCTGGTTTTGAAGTCATCATGCAGGGCACTTAAATGTTGACTGTAGGTATGGATATCCTCATCAATACATTCTACCTGCGACAAGTTTGGAAATTGAGAGAATTCGCGCCGACTAATGTTTTGCTTCATAAATTTCAATTTCCCAAGAAAAGCCGAAATTATCCCCTTTGTTTTTATTAAATTCAGGCTGTCCCCTTGTAACTGCAAGTTAATATCATTAAATTTTTTAAACAAATCTGTCAAATACGCAATGTCTGCTTTGAATTTGATCAAGTTTTCTTTTAAATCTGGATCTCTACTTTCTAAGAACTCTAATATGGAATCGAAAACAGAGTAAAATCTCGTTAAGCATGCACCTTTCGACAACCAGCGTACTTCAGTATGTAAGAGCAGTCGTTGGAAGTCTTCATCATTTTCGTCGCACAATTGAGCAAATAAACGTGTATTCAATGCATTGCTTCTGATTTTGTTGACAGCTTTTATTACAAAATGAAGAGATTGGTTCAACCTGTCACTTAAATGTTTTGCCACAAGATGTTGTCGGTGGATTACGCAATGAATAGCTGTAAGTCCTGGTATAATTCTTTTGAGATGACTTATAAACCCACGATATCGCCCGACCATTGCAGGAGCTCCGTCTGTTGCCACTGAAATAATGTTTGTAAATGGGATCGATTTTTCCGTAAAAAAATTACTCAGGACATTAAATATTGATTCGCCTTTAGTGTCAGTCTCCAAAGTTCTGGCAAATAGCAATTCTTCGTGAATTTCTTCCATCAACAATAAATCGGACATATGCCAATAGTAATGCTTCATTACTGGGTAACGTTGACTCGTCCAGTTGTATAGAAAAATGAGTTTTTTGCAGATGATTGCACAAAAAGCTTTCGATATCAGAGCTCATTTCATCAATGCGTCTTTGTACAGTATTGTTACTTAATGGAATTCTTTTTAGTACGTCAAATGGAGATTTGTGCAAAACAGTTTTTAAAACCTCTTCAACAGCGGGTAAAATTAATTGTTCTCCGATAGTGTGCGGTTTTCCAGATTTTGCTATAAGTAATGAGATATTGTAAGATGCCCGCAAGCCATCATCGTTACTTTGAGATGTTGAAGCGAACATACTGTGCATGGTGGGTCTCTTTCCATATTTTTCTTTCAATGTTTGAAAATATTTTAAATCTTTACCTATTTTATCAGTATGACACCTTTTTAGATGATCTTCGAGCTTTGATGGTTTCATAGAGTCATTGCTCAAAACTTTGTTGCATAATAGGCACATGGGCAATTGTTTGTCTGCCTCTGATGGAACAAAACCATATTTCAAATAATCGACACTATATTGTCGACATTTTTTCTTTGCTGTAGCCATGTTTCGTGTCAGTTACCTTACCTGTAAAAAAAATGTTTTAGTAACCAAGTTTTTTTCTGAATATAGGTATCACACCGCAGCCTTTGTCAGCACGCGGAAATAGAATTACGGCTTGTAAAGGGACCAACTAATAAACCGCTGAGACAAATACAAACGTTTTCACAAAACGGTATCAATTTTAAAGTACATAATTTACCACTAATTTTTAATAGTATAAATAAAAATTAGTGTACTCAGTATCGAATACTGATCATATTTGTGTAGGAAAAAATAAACGTCGAAATCCCAAAATTGTCCATAAAAACGATAACTAACATTTTATTAAATCAATGAGTTCACGCGCTCCGTGTATTTGCGTATTTTTTGTCTGCGGCTTCATTGTTAAAACGTGACAAACAGGCATCGAAGTTCAAGCCCCGCCCTTTTCCCGTCGCCCGCGCACCGCTCGCTCTTTCCGAAAAGGAATAGTTTTGATAAAATAGTTACTTCAAAATCAATTTAACATGATTATGAAATTACTGTTTTATAAAATTAGTAGTTATTTGCAAGAAAAATTACAAAATTAATTGCTCTGCAATATTGCTTATTCGGCCTTTTTAGAGAGGCAGTGCTTCTCTCGTGAAAAAACAATTGAATAAAACGTGCTGTGTTTGTCTTCAAATCGAAAGAGGACAATTAAAATATCTGTAAGTTACTAAGTTACCTATATACACAGGCCGTTGTGATCAACCGACTAGTACACGTAAACAAAATACTTAAGTACTATAACAAAAAAAGGTAGGTTACTTACTTTTCTCCGGCACTAGCAAACACAGATATAAATTTTCTCACAACTTTTTTCCAAATTCCGCCTTGTTTTCGAAATTCCGGAAACAAATGAATGCGTTTGGTTGCCTTTGGCATCAAGTATTTATAGTGTTGATCAAGTTCATGTCTGAACAAGCATTAAGCATTGTCGGGCGGATAGCGCTTTGCAAGTCTGTACACGAAATTGTACGTAATATCGAATACACAAGTTTGGACAAGTAACAGTCGCTTGCCTTATTAAAATATTATCTGCTAAGATAGGTACTTAAAACAATGTAGGTAGGCCCTTTTAAAAACTATGCTTACATTTTTGCTCTTTACTATCAAAAGCAGATAAATTTTCGTGGACCCCCATTAACATCTTATGGACCCCCATTTTTTGTTCACGCCTACGTAGACCCCCAGCAAGTCTCCCGTGGACCCCTGGGGGTCCACCTGGACCACTTTGGGAATCACTGGTTTAAATGAATGTAATGAAGATGTAGTTAGGTTATGTATGGGTTATGTTTACTTGAACAGAGATGACATTTGACATGGGTGACAAGTACGTGAAGCGCCTAATTAGCGCTACCAAACAAAAAATATTTAATCACTACCCTGTGCTACCAACCTTAAAAAATTGAATGTGAATAGCCGGAAGTTATCCGGCTACGTCTTATGTTAACTTTGCTAAAAAATGAAAGTCATTGGGTTTTCTGCGATTTTCTTAAGAAATACTTGCTTATCTAAAGATCTGATTAATGTAATCTGTTCCCTAAGCCTATTCCTCGAAATGGTTTACGAATTAGACATTTTCATGAAAAAGTTTACTTGCCAATTACGTTGTTTAGTCAAGCAAGTCTAAAGTCACGTCATTAGTTAAGTGAAGTCAAGTCGAGTCAGAAGAGTCAGGCTAGCTAAGTGAAGTTATAGAAAAACCTAGGGTATATAGTATTCTGTGAGAAAAACTGCACTTAGCAATTTCCAGGAGCTTTTGGCCACAAGCAAGGAAACCACATAAATCAAACACTGCATCACTTCCCAACACTTAGGCTTGTTCTTGAACACTTTTCGAATAATAATCCACCATTATTAAGCACAGACACTCAAAAAAACACAAATTTTGGAAAATAAAATACAGCATCGATACTGCTCTCAGAAGCTTCCCGCCAAAAGTAAAAAAAATTAAAAATTATTGAGCTACATTTTGTCTGTATTAAAAAAAAAAAAATATATTTGTTGAGTACTAAATATTTATTACAAAGAAAAATAATGTTCTTCGAACCGAATTGAGAGAAAAAAAATGATCCACACAAGCTGACGTCAGGATGTCTGGCCACTTTCTTTCGCAGTTCATCAAAGTACCAAATATTTGAAATTAAATTAGGTACATATCAAATAGTAGCAAAAAGGTAGTCTGTTTTGGTTTATTATTCAAATATCAAATATAGCTTGAATGTGGTTTAGTGGTCCTGACGCTTACGGTCTCCAATTCAAGTTAGGGGAAAAAACATTGTTTGTATGTATGTTTTTTCTATGTATTTCCGCGATAACTCTCGAGCCGTTAGTCTGATTTCGATAAAATTTAAAATGTGCATACAAGACATGCAATGGGTCGTGAAGTTTCAGTTTATTATATTTTTGTTATTGTACTTAGCTAAAAAACATATTACAATATATTATATATACAAATTCCTTCAGGTTCGGCAACGCGCTCGTGACATCTCCGATGTTGCAGGCGTTCATAGGCTACGGTAACCACTTACCATCAGGTGGGCCGTACGCCTGTTTGCCTACTTAGTTGTATAAAAAAATAATATTGAACAGTAATTAAAAAACTAAAATAACCGACTGCGTTTCTGTGTAATTTGAAAATGAGAAATACTCAAAAAAATCCGCCATTATACCTACTCTCTCACAGTAAATACTAATATAATAATATAACAGAAATTTGATACAATTAAACTTCTAAATATACAGCTTCAAAAAATTGTTATTCGATAACGTAAGATTGTCTGGCACTAGGAATCTCATGCTCTTTCCCACTACCCACCTCCCCGTGCATACCCAAGGCGCGTACAGCGGTTGCGGTCAAACTTATAAGAATACTAGCTGTTTCCCGCAGCTCCGCCTGCGTCAAAAAGTAGCCTATTTTGACCTCGGGTCTTTAATTATATTCCTACCAAATATCATCAAAATCCATCATCAGCGGTTTGGCCGTGAAAGCGTAACAGGCAGACAGTATAGACTTTCGCATTAATACTAGTATGGATTATTTTCTTTAACGCATAAATAAAAGTGGAATTTCTCAAATCAATCCAAATGAATGTGATACGGAATGTAAGGCGACATAGCCACAGAAATAGCTCACGCCTTTGGATGGAATTCAATGTAACTTTTTTGGGCATGATCTTAAAGCCACAACAATGATTAGAATAACAGCGTATTTATGAAATGGGCTTTGTTTATATTCCTTAAACTATACAGGGATACTAACATATTATAAGCAAAAGATAAAGTGTGATTACGTTGATTACATTACAATAAATATAACTCTTATACAATATACATTTATTTTTAGACATCAATAACAATTTCAGTTTGGGCTTTAGCTGAAGGGGCTAATGCTTCATTCAAATCAAGCAGATTTGAGCTTGTACCTACATGACCCGCCGATAACAACATTCCAACAGCACCTTCCAATTCACATATTTTCTTACAAACTTCAATTTCATTTTTTACTTCTGTCTTTAAATGTGTGTATAAGAGTAAATTGAGTTCAGAAAATGTATTTAACTCTTTTGCAAACACATCTATAAAAACATTACATGTATCAATAATTGTTCTTGTGAATCTAGTTTCACCTAAATTCTTTCTTAAGAATTTCAGGAGCTTTTCTATTCCCTTTTCTTCTAAACCACTAATCGCAACATTTAACACTTGTCTCCTCAGTAACTCCTGTAGTGCAGCTACAATTTGATCAGCGTGTTTAAACCCTGCTAGAACAGCACTTAAGGCTCTAGCATATTGTATTTTCCTCAGAAATGTATCAAATTCATCTTCTTTTGTCGTTTTTGTTTTTTTCACTACAGTATCTACAGTGACATGCGACTTAAGATGATCAGGAGCAAATTTAAACAAGCCCTTTTTATCTTCATTTTGTCTTACTGGTCTTTCTCTTCTTCTAACTGATATTACACCATCTACCATTCCTACTGCTAAAGTATCATCTTGTTCTGATATAGCCATACTAAGAACAGCATTAGGGAAATCAATATTGTGGACTGTTTTGAAGCTGGAGACATCATAAATTTTTACATGTCTGTCCAGTGACGCCGACAGAAGTCTACTGCCATTACTAGCAAGTCGTAGGGTAGTCACAGTTTTGTGATGCTGAGAAATATTTGCTAATAACTTTCCACCATTGAAAATATCCCAAACTTTAATTTCTGTTCCACCAGCACTGATGAATAGGCCTCCAGATGGCAAAAATAGAAGTGATTCTACCGGGCACCCATGGTTAGTGGTTAGAACAGTCTCATTGGATCTGCAGTCATACAATTTCACAACATTGTCATAACCTCCAGACAGAATAATTTCTGGTGATATTGGGCTTGGAGCACCAGCTCTGACATAATCGGTATGTTCTGCAAAACTTGTTACTTTAGCTTCTGTTGCTATGTCCCATAAATTTACAGACTTGTCATCAGAAAAACTGACAATTTTGACTTGATCCTTTGTAAAGAATGTCCGGTGGACCTGAAAACACACAAACAGATTAAAATGGGCTTACTGAAGTATTCATATATTTAGTCAACTGCCTCTGGTTTCTACCACATTAACTAATTTCATTTTATATTTAAATATATTATTACATCAATAAAATATAGCTGTTATATTTCAAATCAAAATGGTTAATAGTGGTATTTTTTCTCAAAAAACCAATTTCTATGTCCAAGATAAATCTAAGTAATGAATTAAAGTTAATTAACTATAACTATCTGTCAAGAATGCAAGATTTCAGATGTAAAGTTGGGCAGTTACAAAAAAAAAATGATTTATACTTACCGGTCCAGTGTGCCCCGTAAATACCCTAAGCACATTCTTAGAATTGACATCAAACAACTTGACAGAGGCATCTTCACTGCCAGCAACCAGCAGCCTTCCATCAGTTCGGAAAGTAGCCCCGTATGCAGCTTCCACAAACTTTGAAATATTTTTCGCTACTAATTTTGTAATGGGATCATATACCTGTAAATTAAATAGAGAAAACATTAAATTTAATTGTAATAAAGACTTAATTTACTATTTGTCAGAGAAGCAAATGAGGGATGCAATTCCACTCACAGATATGTATAAATGCCATTTTTTACTGATATTTTAAACTGGTTCATTCTCATTAAATAAAACTTGGTATCCCAGGGTTTCAAATGCGACACCATAATTAAAATTCCTATGAGATACAAATAAAAATTATAGAATATGCCTGACATTAATAACCTTGGAAATGCTGTTGTTGTTGGAATCTACTGCCAGTCCAACAGAAGCACAAATGAATTAATTCTCTTAGTCGTCTCTTACAAGACTCAGGTAAAGGAAATGAGTGTTCTCAAGACCACATAGATAATAATAGTATTAAAATATTTACCTGGACCCTGACTGAACATGTCGCAGCAAAGTTATATGGTTCTACAGGGCTGAAGTCGAGATAATCAATAGCACCAAACTCTTTTATCAATACTGGAGACTGCAATGAGAAAGGAGAAACAGTTTATGAATTGTTTAGCTAGAAATGTTTCTTTTTAAAGTGGGCCACTTGAAAATGTATACTACTAAAAGTATAAAGGCAAAATGGTAATAATTTTAATATTTCTACCAACAATAATAGGTACTAACACCTAATAATTTCCAGTAACGTGAATCTCGAGTAACCACGGAGGCCGGTTTTTGGAAGACCGCCCGGTTTGTTTTCTTGAACGGATAAGATATGTGAGCCATTATATTAAAGTACTTAAATAATTACATCTGTACTATAGAAAATTATATAGTTTTTGAGAAAAAAAACATGCAAATTATATATTTTTCACGATTTAATGCACGCCCGTAAATCGAAAACAACACAATAAATAAACACGTGGCTTTGGCAGCTTGACTTTATTGACATTGACAGAATGTCAGACAATTTTTTTTTTCTTTTCAATTTGGCTCTCACTTTCGTATTTAGCCAGTAACAAGTAACAGTTTTTTAATAAAGTTGTTTAATTATACAAATACAAAGTCAAGTCAGTAGTTAAGTCAAGTCAAGTCATAATCAAGTCGAGTCAGAAGAGTCGGGCTAAGTGAAGTGGTAGAAAAACTGCACTTAGCGATTTCTAGGAGCTTTTGGCAACAAGCAAGGAAATCACATAAATCGAACACTGTATCACTTCCCAACACTCACGCCTGTTCTTGAACACTTTGCGAATAATAATCCACCATTATTATGCACCAATACTCAAAAAAACACAAATTTTGGAAAATAAAATACAGCGCCGATACTGCTTTTCACAGCTTCCCGCCAAAAACTCCCAGACAATTTTTTGTACATGGCTTTTACTAGACATTAAATATGTCAGTAAAAATAGAACAAGGTGGTTTATAGTCAAACTTGAGAAAATATAGCACATGGAATTACACCCGTCTTCTTAAACATAACCTTAATGACGTCCTTTACTCAAAACTCATTCGAGCTCGCCTTAAGGAAGTTCGCGAACTTTCCTTGAAAATAACATTGAGCAACTTCAATGAGGAAAGACAAAGGTTAAATGGCGAATTTTTTCATATCACTTATAAGAATACGAGCAATATTTTTATAATTTATCATAATAAAGAAATGGAGGTGCAGTGTTGCAATTCTTATGCATCTTACACAATCATGTGATAAAACTACATGATATTTCTCATAGATTAGTGCGGAAAAACTATCGAAACAATTATGAAATTATAGATTTATACAGTAATAAACTTTGGTGGTACATATGTGTAAAATGTGAAATAAAACCTACATAATTAACCTGTTACATTTAGGCATTGCACATCAAATCATAATTATGCGCTTCTACTGAACACTTTTTTAACACTTACGATAATACTTTGTTTATAATTTAAATATTTGTTTTTTACCTTGTTTATAATTTAAATATTTGTTTTTGACAAGAAATCCGTAAGGCCGCTATGGGATTTTTATATGAAATGTTCTCGCTCTCTATCTCATTCTAACATACGCATATTCTATATATTTCTCTTTTTTTTAATACAATTAAGTAGGCAAACTGGCATACGGACCACCTGATGGTAACACTCTTTCGCATTTTCCGTCTATTGGATCTATAGTCTAAAGTATGTACAATAGTTATTTATGGTTTTAGGGCTCTATCGTTTAGTCAAAACGATGATTTTGCCAATTTTTTGGTCAGGAATAACAGTGTGTACCACTTTTGAAAAGTAAGTATATGTGGTATTTTAAAGAGGGTAGAAGGAAAACAGTGAAAATTTAATTACAGATATTGTCGTTTTTAAATAAATTTTGCCAAAGAAGACACATGGCTAGCAGTGGCGCAATCATTGAGAAAAGAACGAAACATGTAATGGCAAATATTTGGAAAAATATATACAATTTTAAATAATTACAGCAGAATATTTTCCATACATACTGACTAGACTATACATGGCAGTTAATTGTCAAATACACAAATAGGCAAATACGAATGGCCAAGTATAGAAAGCAATATTATGAAGAGAATAAAAAGAGACTGTTTAATTTTTATTTATTACTGGTTAAATGATGGATCTAAAGCTATAGGGATAGCGCGCAGGCATACAATACGCTGATGGCAGGAAAATTTGACCTGAATGCATTTCTTTACCCACCTCTCTCTTTCTAACTCGTGATGTGTTAGGGTGTGAATCTGGATTTTCATCACAGCACTTGATAACAAAAATGATAAACAGTTACGTAGCAATATAATCTTTATTTTAGGTAGATTTTTATTAAAAAATGAAAAATAATTATACTTGTTTTTGATATTGAAATATAAAGCCCAATTATATTAAGCAAACTGACATTTTTATTTTACTGTCTGACTAGGCAAAATTTTTGAAGTGATGGTAATACTTTGGGAAAACAGGGGTTACTCCAGGTCAAATTATCTGGGGGTGCAGGGCAGGGAACCTCCTCGAGTGCCCGGTCCTTTGAAAGCTTTGCGTTCTCATTTGATCCCACGGATCCGGTGAGAGGGCTTGCTGCCAAGGGATTCGGAACGGTGCACCCTGGGTGACAGTTATTAATTCCCTGGTGGTCGGGGTCTTGTTTATGTCGGCCAATTTCTGCCAACAGACCACTCCATCACCGTCTATGATGAGACGGCGAACGGATGTGCGTCTGGGGGACGGGCGTGGTCCATTTATGGGCCACTGTCTGATTTGGGGGGGTGGCCGAAAGGCCAATGGTTGGGGGGCGTCGTGGTAGAATGCTAACGCGATCCCATGGCGCCCTCAACAGCCGGTGCGGAAACGCCGGAGGGGTTTTAGTGGGTAGTCCAGGCACTCTGCCTGGGAGTCCCACACTCAGTGCGTAAATGCATTTCCCCTCTGCTAACAAAAAAAAAAGGTCAAATTATCTGGGACTAGCCTGTTGTATGCCGGTTTGGTTTCCATCTTTACCTTTAGTTCCATGGGCTAAATACTCAGACCAAATAATATAGAGGACTCGCCCTTAGTACTTACAGAATTTGTACACCTAAATTAGAGATTGGATGCAGATTGGTGATATAAAATGGCTGCCGTTTCCTAGGGTTGTCACTTTACTAACTACGCAAAATTATTATAGTGGAAGTACCTATGTAATACATACTAATGTTATAAGTGCAAAAGTCTGTCTGTTTATCTGTCTGTTACGCGTTCACGCACGTCCAAACCGCTAAACGGATTTTGATTAAATTTGGTATAAATATTGTTGAATACCAGGGGTCAAACATATGCTACTTTTTAAGGCATGCGGAAAACAGCTAGAGAATATTAAAATCATACGATTATATTATAAATTCTTACCCGACTACAGCGAAACGAAAAAAGGAGGGATGTGTGTTTAACCAGCGTTATAAAAATAAGTACGTACATAGTATGTATGTACGTATGTATGTACTACATACATACGTATAAGCAAGTTTCAAATATTGTGTTTTGAGGTTATAATTTAAAAATATATTATCTTCACTTCGAAATTGGCCAACTCTGCATATCACACATTAAGTCCCAAAAAGCAAAATTTCCCAAATCAAAATGGAGACATTAGCCCGCTTTGCTCGTTGAGTGAGTCAGAGATAGGATAAAAATAAAACACAATGACAATTGATTACATACATTTTTTATAGTTTCTAAACAGTATTTTAATCTTTTCAACTTTAAAACCTGTCTTATTATGGCGGTCTGCGGTCCTGCCAAGTCTGTCTTTAATCATAAAGCCTGTTCCTTAATATTTTTTTCATCGAAGAACTCCAATAATGTCCTCGAAATCACCGATATTTTTGTCTTTGCGTCTAAGTTTTTCATTGGGGTTAATGATTTTCTCCTGTTGCTTCAAACAGTTATTTTTTCAAAATGTCAATATTTTCATGACATGCGACCTGAAATTTCAATAGGTGAGTTTATACTCATTACGTAAGTAAAAAATCTATGTTACCACATAAAATCTATGGTACTAAATATATTTTTTTCTCCATTAGCACAACCCTAAGTGGGTGATAGACGCACGAACTTAAAGTACGCGGTTTTTAAGTTTGCGAACTTACTCGGCTCGACGTCGGTGAGACACGTGAAGCTTGCTCAGACTGTATTGCGATGTCGTCGACAGAAGAAGCTTTGTGTTATTTAAGAATAATGGCTGGTTTACACACGATCCAGTGGCATCAGGAAACACGAAATTACCCACCGTATTGGCCGTCAATAAGAATGCTTTTGGAATATAAAATCAATTTATTATATATATAATACGGAATCGAGAATCTAGGGCTACAGCGTTAATAAATATTTGTCTAGGAATGAATATTGAGGGTTTGACTAATTCGGACCTCAAAAACGAAATACAAGATAAACATAATACTTGGAAGTTGATAAAATAAAAAAATCTACACGGTCAGGGGCTGGTGCTAACCAATATATTTCCAGAATAAAGTGGTTAAACGAATTGTATGAAACAATGGTAGGGTTTTTATATAGAAATACACGTGGTTGCGGCGATCAACAGAATCATCTAAAACTATTCTTAGTTTCAAATTCACTCTAAACATTAAAATATATTACAAAAATATTTTTTTTTCAGACATAGTTTTTTAGACAGAAATTTCATTTCTTTTTCTGTAAGTAATCGAATTATACTCATAATTGCGACGAACGTATTGTCTGTCACCTCAAAAAAGCAAATAGCTACTGGATTTAAGCCCGGCGCGGCCACCGCCAAAGCCAATCCAGTATACTGGATCGCTGGATCGGCGCAAGAAGTCGCTGGATCGGCGCAAAATTTCATTGGATCGGCGGGGCCCGATCCAGCACTGGATTGCCGGTGTTCCAGTGCTTTCACGGACACACACATACAAACAATTATTTAAATGTGTGAGTAAGTTGTTTACGTGTGTGGGGTGGATTTGGTGCCATTATGGCTGGTTTACACACGATCCAGTGGGGTCATGGACACGAAATTACCCACACACACAAACAGTTTACCCACACACACAAATCTCCGCCGCAATCCAGTGCTGGATCGGCGCAAGTCTGTGCTGGATCGCGCCGATCCAATATACTGGATTGCGCCGATCCAGTATACTGGATCACTGGATTGCAGTTTCCGATCCCTCCTCCTGCACTCCGCGCACCTCATGCTATAGTAACCACACTTCTGCGTACGCCCGGTATTCTTTCATAATTTAGCTATGGTATACTCGGCGGCATATAACTTGGCAAGATATGAGCGACACGAGCTCATATCGATAATTAGATTAGAATATATACAGCGCCACCAACTTATCTGTGAAATGGCGAAAATTGGAACTAAGGACGCCATGTTGAAATTTCAATGTCTACTTTGTGGGCGACTTACCATATTATTATAATAAATACATTTAATAATAGATAATTAATAAACATTATACTTACCTATACATTAAATACACATTTACATAACACTCGATCCATATAATATAGTTTATTTCATTTATATTTACTCAACTAATAAAGTAACATAATAAAATATAAACAAAACATATATATAAAATATTATTTCACAAACATAATTACCATAGAAGAAGTTAAGCGCACTCCGTATAATGCTTGTTATTATTCTATGGAATTCCGGGCGACGAACAAAGGACCGCTTGCGCAACACCGCTTCGGGAACCTTAGATCCCCGCCAAGCGGCTGCTAGCCGGCCAGTCGAGATTTCACCTGAGACGCGGAGCCCGCGTCGCTCGATGCTTTACTGGCTAATGCGCAATTGATATTGATCTATTGTTTACGTGCTTACCGCTTTGCTTTCTTTGTATAAACCGTGGAACTTTCCTCTTTGTGCTGTGCTTAAACTATTTGTGATGTGCTTGAACTTTCCTCTTCTTATCTATTTCTCCTTCTAAAAACTATTGTGATCGTGGAATAAAAATTGTGTACCGTAAGGATTTTTCTCATTTCTAACCTACACACACACGTTCACCTAAACTGGTGACCCCGAGGACACGGATCGAAGAGTGGAATGTCGGACAATAGCGATACAGAGCCGATATTGAACGTAACAGTGCGCACGAAGAAGCAAAACAAGATGGCTGACCCCGAGTACCAGGATGCGACACCTACTCCCGCAACGTCAGTATTACCGCCTTCGCCGCCAGTTCATATGAAGATACCTCCATTTTGGCCAGAAAAACCTGCGATATGGTTCGCGCAAGTAGAATGCCAATTTGCAATAATGCGGATTACGGATGATGCCATTAAATTTTATCACGTTTTGGCAACGTTGGATAGGCAGTTTGCGGCAGAGGTAGAGGATATACTTACAGGCCCGGCGGATTATCAACGCTTGAAATCAGAGCTCATCAAGCGCTTATCGGTGTCTCGAGAAAATAAGGTAAAAAAACTCCTCATGCACGAACAGCTTGGAAACCGTAAGCCGTCTCAGTTTTTAAGACACTTACAACACCTTGCCGGACCTGATATACCCCAGGACTTCCTGAAGACCATTTGGACAAGCCGTTTACCAGTAGGAATGCAGCCAATCATTGCATCACAAGCTACCTTAACCCTGGATGCTCTCGCCGAACTAGCAGATCGGATTAATGACATCGCAACGCCTACACAACAGGTGGCAGCCACGTCATCATCATCTGTCATCGACCAGTTGCAGAATCAGGTAGCTGAATTGACCAGGCAAGTCCATGCACTTACTTTAAAATACACACGGCAACGTGAGAGAGGCCCAAGGCAAAAGTCACGCAATCAATCAGCGTCTCGCACTAGATCGCAGTCGAATTATCGTCGTTTTCCCATTTGCTGGTACCACCACAAGCATGGGAATAATGCTAGCCACTGCGTCAAGCCCTGCGATTTCAAATCTGGACTGGGAAACACTCCAGGCAGTCAGTGATGGCGACTAACGACTGCCAGAACGCCACCGGTCGCCTCTTCATCATGAATCGTGCTACGAACACAACTTTTCTGATAGACACTGGCAGTGATATTTGTGTATACCCAATTTCTGCTCTTTGAGAACGTCGTTGTAAAACTAATTACCAGCTCAGTGCTGCCAATGGCTCAGCTATAGATACATTTGGTTATCTACAACTAAATTTAAATTTAGGTTTACGCCGGAATTTCCCTTGGCGATTTGTGATAGCGAACGTCACAAAACCTATCATTAGTATAGATTTCCTTGCCTTTTATAAAATTATAGTCGACGTTGGCAAGCGTAAACTGATTGATAGCCTTACCAATGTCAGCACTGACGCTACTATAGCTACACCTAATTTTCTTGTCTCTAGCGTGAAAGTCTCGACTGGTGGTAATAGTAGGTATCATGCTATTTTGTCTGAATTTCCAAAAATTACGCGACCTGCTGGTTTTCCGAGTATTATTAAGCATAACACTACACACCACATCCGAACTACACCAGGTCCTCCAGTGTCATGTGCACCGCGCCGTTTAGCACCAGACAAACTAAAAATAGCTAAACAAGAGTTTGACGTTATGTTGGCTAAAGGCATCACACGTCCTTCCGATAGCCAGAGGGCATCGCCAATACACCTCGTTTCCAAAAAGGATAACGGATGGCGACCCTGCGGCAATAATAGGTTACTTAACGCAAGGACTATGCCTGATAAGTATCCAATACGCCATATACACGATTTTTCACACTGTCTTTCGAGCTGTAAGTTCTTTTCTGTCATCGATTTAGTGAAGGCGTATCATCATATTCCTGTTGAAAAGGCTGATATTCCGAAGACAGCAATCACCACACCGTTGGGATTATACGAGTTCCCTTTTATGACCTTTGGGTTACGCAATGCAGGTCAAACATTTCAGAGATTCGTCGACGAGATGACCCGTGGACTCGATTTTTGCTACCCGTATTTGGATGATTTTTTGGTGTACAGTAGGACTCAGCAGGAACACGAAGACCACCTTCGACAACTCTTCACTCGAATGAAAAACTACAGTGTACTGGTCAACACGAACAAATGTATATTTGGAGCCCCCGAGGTAACTTTTCTAGGCTACCAAATATCTGAGAGTGGTACGAAACCTTTAGACAGCAAGGTGAAGGCTATTTCTGACTTCCCCGTTCCCAAAACTGTCAAAGAGTTGAGACGTTTCCTGGGCATGGTGAATTTTTATAGGCGTTTCCTGCCAAATGCTGCTCAGATACAAGCTCCTTTAAACGCCCTGCTCACCGGTTCGGTTAAAGCTTCTCATCCTGTTGACATAATAGGCCATTCCCTCGAAGCATTCAAAGCTTGCAAAGAAAGCCTTTGCAATGCAGCTCTTTTAGCTCATCCTGATACTGAAGCCAAGTTAGGACTCGTCACAGACGCCTCCGAAATGGCGATTGCCGGAGTTCTGCAGCAGCAAAAGGATGGAGACTGGCAGCCTCTAGCGTTTTTCTCACGCAAGTTGAGCCCATCGCAGATCAAATACTCTCCATACGACCGCGAACTCCTTGCCATATATGAGAGTATCAAATACTTCAGACATATGCTGGAGGCCACCACTTTTACAGTCTATACTGACCATAAACCGTTATGTTACGCTTTTCACGAAAGAAAAAGTAACTGCACCTCGCGTCAGTATAGATATCTTGACTTCATATCTCAGTTCACAACCGACGTGCGTCATATTTCGGGAAAAGACAATGTCGTCGCCGACAGACTTTCTCGAATTTGTGAACTGCAGACACCGGTTGATCTCGAACTCATGGCGAAGTTCCAAACTACAGATCCAGAGTTGACAGAGTATCTCAAGGAAAAAAATTCTCTACGCCTTAGGAAGATGAGTGTACCTGGATGTTGTACCGAACTGTACTGCGACGTCAGTACACCAACTCCCAGACCTTTCGTCCCCAAGCAACTGCGTCAACAAGTTTTCAACTGTCTCCACTCTCTCAGCCACCCAGGCGCTAATGCCACAGCCAAGCTCGTTGCTCAACGTTTCGTCTGGCCACTGATGCGTAAGAACTGCCGAGAGTGGTCTAAGGCATGTTTGGCGTGTCAGCGCTCGAAGGTAAACAGGTATGTCGCGTCACCTATCGGTACGCTCGATTTACCTTCAGCGCGATTTAAACATGTCCATCTAGACATCATCGGCCCATTACCCCCAGCTGGTGATTATCGGTACTGTCTCACACTTGTCGATCGCTTTACGCTATGGCCGGAAGTCCTGCCGATCACCAATATCACCGCTGAAACAGTGGCAAAAGCGTTCATCTCATGTTGGGTATCGCGCTATGGGTGTCCTGTAGAAATCGTTACCGATCGCGGAGGACAAATTTTATCTGCGCTATTTCAGCAAATGTCTAAATCCATCGGTTTCAATCATCGGAAGACCACCGTTTACCACCCACAGTGCAACGGCTTGGTTGAGCGCTTTCACCAGCAGCTGAAGGCAGCAATAACGTGTCACGCTGACGCAAACTGGACTGAGACTTTACCACTCGTTCTTCTAGGTATTAGGAGATTAGGAGCGCATTTAAAGAAGACCTCCAAACTTCGTCGGCTGAGTTGGTATACGGCGAGCCTCTTCGCCTTCCTGGCGAGTTTATTGGCCATGATGTTACTGGTTATACAACCGACATCACCGATTTTTCAGCCCGTATGAAGTTGTTTGCCCAGAACATACGTCCCGTCCCTACTCAGCATCACTCTAAGCACAGAAGTTTCGTGTACAAAGATCTCGCCACATGTAGTCATGTATTCCTTAGGGAATAAATGCTACGTGGTTCACTCCAGCCTGCGTACACAGGGCCACACGAAGTTCTGAAGAGAGGTGCTAATATTTTAAAATAAAACTCAAGGGAAAAGACACAACAGTTAGTATAGACCGTTTGAAACCAGCCTATATATTGTTTGATGACATTTCCCCAACATGTAATCAACAACAATCATCTAATTCTAATATTCCCCACTTACCGTCGCAAAACCTGCGGGATACCGTCGACATTCCCGTACGTACAACACGCTACGGAAGACAAGTTCGTTTTCCAGATTACTATCGCCCGTAGACACGGTCTCTGGAGGGGAGTGATGTGGGCGACTTACCACATTACATATTAATAAATACATTTAATAATAGATAATTAATAAACATTATACTTACCTATACATTAAATACACATTTACATAACACTCGATCCATATAATGTGGTTTATTTCATTTATATTTACTCAACTAATATAGTAACATAATAAAATATAAACAAAACATATATCTAAAATATTATTTCACAAACATAATTACCATAGAAGAAGTTAAGCGCACTCCGTATAATGCTTGTTATTATTCTATGGAATTCCGGGCGACGAACAAAGGACCGCTTGCGCAACACCGCTTCGGGAACCTTCGATCCCCGCCAAGCGGCGGCTAGCCGGCCAGTCGAGATTTCACCTGAGACGCGGAGCCCGCGTCGCTCGATGCTTTACCGGCTAATGCGCAATTGATATTGATCTATTGTTTACGTGCTTACCGCTTTGCTTTCTTTGTATAAACCGTGGAACTTTCCTCTTTGTGCTGTGCTTAAACTATTTGTGATGTGCTTGAACTTTCCTCTTCTTATCTATTTCTCCTTCTAAAAACTATTGTGATCGTGGAATAAAAATTGTGTACCGTAAGGATTTTTCTCATTTCTAACCTACACACACACGTTCACCTAAATACTTAACAAGTTGTCGTGCGTTATTGTTTGTTAAAACATATCATTTTAAATCTATAATAATGCCGAAAGCTATAAAAAGTGATGCCCGGAACATTATTCTAAAAGTGAAAGATTTTTTGAAGAAGAAGCTCGGCAACAGGCTCCAATTATTCCATATAATCAAATACACAAACGGATTTCAGCCGCAACAGGTAAATGTTGCAGTTTTAATGACTAAAATACCCTATTAACATAATTCATCATATTACTATTTATAATATTTTTTTTGTTGTTTAACTGTGATAAAATTCGTTTATACGTTCTTATGATTATTCAAACGATCTAGTTAACCTATTGATTTATTAGTTGCAAATATACTTGTTCTAATAAATGGTTAATTTTTATTTGAGGTCTCTAATATAAAAATTAACCATAATCTAAAATTGTCAAGGAGGGACGCGAAGCCGAAGAAGCTGGTAGCAGTATTCGCACGCCAGGCAAGGAGAGGAATCGAAAAAGTGGATTTGTTCATGTAGATGATTTTGACATGGGAATTATCAGGCGTAAAATCCATGAATTTTATACTGTGAAAAAGGAAGTGCCAACTATTAAAAAGCTCCTTGAAATTTTAGAAACAGGGACAACGAGAAACTTTTAGGAAGCTTCTTCACAAGATGATGATGAAAGAACATGATGAAGAAACCGAAAAATTCTCATGGAGCGTAACGAAGTTTCGGCCTGGAGGGCAAAATACTTGCAGGTAATAGATAAAAATAATAAGTCACCCAACCCTCGCCCTCTCATTTATTTAGATGAGACTTATATTCATTCGTCTCATACAGCAGGCAAATGTTGGCAAGGAGAGGGTGTAGATGGAGTATTAGAACCTGTTTCTAAAGGGCAAAGGTATATAATTGTTCATGCTGGTGGGGCTACAGGATTTGTAAATAATGCTCTGTTAGTATTTAAGTCAAATACAAAGAGCGGAGACTATCATGACTATATGAATAGCACCAATTTTAAAAAGTGGATTTTTTAAAATCTTGTGCCTAACCTACAGGAGCCATCCATCATCATTATGATTAATGCACCCTATCACCGTGTCTGCGTGAATACGGCTCCAAATACAAATACATTAAAAAGAGATAATATGCAGTTATGGCTAACACAAAATAATATTGAATATGGAGAGGATTTAACGAAACCTCAGCTGCTCGAAATAATTAAAAGAAATAAGCCGAAACCAATATATGAAATTGAAAAGATTTTAGAAGATAATGGACACAGGTGTTTATATTTGCCACCGTACCATTGCGATCTAAATCCGATCGAATTGATATGGAGCACTATGAAGAGGAATGTGGCGAATGTAAATATTGACCACAAAAATGAAGAGATTCCCCGACTTGTTAAGGAAGCTTTTGAAGCTATTTCAGTAAACGAGTGGTCGCAACATTGTAAACATGTTCGTAAATTAGAAGAAGAGTATATGAAACAGGATGCATATTTGGATGAAGCTTTTATGATAAATGAGGAAAGTGATTCTGAAACAGAAAGCGATACAGATAGTGATGACGGTGACATGGCAATGCATGAAATACAACTACTTGAACAAGATAGCCCATACTCCAGAACAATAATTGACCACAATTATTGTAAACCTGGTTTTCAATAAATTTTTAAAATACAATATGTGTTTCTTTTTCCTACTCCTTACATTATCTTTCTTCAAGTGAGAACTTATTAGTTTAAATTTGCACTAATTAGCTATTTTTCTTTACTACACTAATGATTCCATATAATCCAGCAATCATGAAGAAATATAAATTTCAATTATATTCATCAAATTGATATGTGTTACTAATTACATTCATCATTATATGATTGTTATGAGTTATGTCAATTGAGCTTGGTTCCCACTGGCATGGGTGACCACAAGTGGCAAAGAAAATCTCAAGTTACTCCGTGCTTCGGAAGGCACGTTAAGCCGTTGGTCCCGACTGCCATCATTAGATGACAGTCGTCGAGCCACCAGTGTTGGCCACTTGCACACACGAAAAGCAAGCATCTGATTAGTTCTCCCATAGCATTCTCAGTGGTAACACTTCAGAGCCAGGGGTGACCTCACCAACCCAAACGGTAGACCAGAACCAATCTTAGGATAGGTTTATAAATGGTAGCAAAGAATACAGATGGTACGTCTAATTTTATATTACTTGACCAAAATTTCCCAATCTTTGTACTTTCCAAATTAAAATAGCAACACTGAAACAACAGTGACGTCACCCTTCAGTTCACAGTAAAGTTGGTGGGTCTGTACATATATAATAGGTCGATATTAGGGTAGTCTACCCTAATATCGGTGGTGTTGCGAACAGTAAGACATCTTGCGTCGAGTGTCTGAATTTCTTGTTTCTTGTAATTTGTAAATATAGTAGTATTGCTACTTTCCGTAAGATGGATATGGGTAAGCCTGGCACGGCCGAAATCAAGCACTATTGTGTAATTAATATGACTATCGTCTTCAAAACCACATATTAAGAAAGTTATAATGGTTTGCAAAAAACGTATGTAAGTAGGTAAAGTCCCCGTCACGAGAAGCTATAAATTTATTAAACAAACTAATCTCTACTTCAACTCAGTAGTTCAGGAGTCCTATTTTTGAAAGTGTGACTCACGCAAAATCGGTGAGTCGAATTATTTTTGTTTGATATCAAACGATTTTCATGTGACATATATGCCATACATTTCAAAAATAAGGGCTCCACGAGTGCTATTTTTTGAGAAGTGTGACATTTATGTCGAATGAAAAATCCTTCGATAATGAACAAAAATTTGTCGACTCGCGGAATATGCGTGAGTCACACTTTTTCAAAATAGGTAAAGAACTTAAGGAACGAGTCCGGCTCAGTGAATGTTAACATTTTGCCCGGTATTTTGATTTGGTGACAATTTATCTTTTCACTTTTAAAACAAATAAATGAGAAAAAAATACAGCTAATTATGAAATATACGTGGTTGCGGCGATCAACAGCATTATCTAAAACTATTCTTAGTTTTAAATTCGCTCTAAACATTAAAATATGTCACTAAAATTAAAAAAAAATCAGACATATTTTTTTAGACAATCATTTAATTCCTTTTTCTTTATGTAATCGTGATAAACTGCAATACAATTATATATGAAATTGCGACGAAGGTATTGTCACCTCAACAAAGCAAATAGCTACTGGATTCAAACCCGGCGCGGCAGCCGCCAGAGCCAATCCAGTATACTGGATCGCTGGATTGGCGCAAGAATTCGCTGGATCGGGGCAAGAAGTCGCTGGATTGGCGCAAAATTTCACTGTATCGGCGGGGCCCGATCCAGCACTGGATTGCCGGCCCTGGATCGTATGTAAACCAGCTATTATGGCGGCTCGCGGCTCGCAGTGCTGCCACACGTACGAACCGAAACGAGCTACGAGCAAGATTTCAAACCGGTTGGATCGCCGACGATTTGCGCGACGGTTTTAAAGTACACGTATTTACGGTGGCACACGGGGAAAAAGGTCGTCGAGCCATAAGTTCGCGTACTTACTCGCACGTCTATCACCCACTTTAGTGTACATAAACAAATGACGATAACAGGTATTGAAAATATTGTCTTGAACACAAAAATATGACCTAATATCAACACTGAACATAAAATATAGATTTTTGTTATAATTTACTATTTAATCTATTTTAGAGCTCTTTTGCATAAAACGAGTTACTAACCTGTGAAGTATGAGTTGAGGTTGATTTTTGTTTATTCTTGCACTTCACATCAGAATACAACATTTTCATGCAGAGTTTTCTCACAGTACCTACTACTCATTTTCAGATTTTCGCTGAAATAAGACACGAATTTAAACTTTTGCAAAAAGTAAACATTCTATTGACAGCACAAGTACCACGAAACTGTGTACATAATATGGCCGCTACTAAATAACTAACCTTAGATTAAAGTTTTATTTTATAACTAAATATGTATTTATTTATATAAACAACTATCTTTGTGTGTATATAAAAACTTAACATATGATTGATTTTACCGAAGATTAAGACTATCTGAAATACATTTGTCACTTTCATCTAATGACAGTGACAAATGTATTTCAGATTGAGACAGAATCATGTCTTGTGCTCTGTACCTTAAATGCCTCATATTTGTTTATGTAAAAAATTATATGTTGATAGTTTAGTCGCCTTAAGTACCTACTTCATTGGCATATTACGACAGTAAAAGCTATATAGAAAAAAGTAAAAAAAGAGAGAGATGGCAATGTCATTGGGATGTCAATGTCATTGTTATGTTATTGTCAGTCAAGGAGAAAGAAATGCAAATCCAGAAATTTAGATTTAGATTATTTCTTTTATAAATTGTATTTAATCGTGCATTTACATTTAGAAGCAGAAATGTTTAAGCTACTGAGTCGTCATGGTAGACGCAGTGCAATCGTGAAACTGTTTTGTGAAAAAGTTGAGGTTAGACCTGCGAAGGTTTATTACGTTTATTCTTCTGCGGCATCAGTGCGATTTGCGTCAAATAATGCCATTGATACAAGTAAAATTCCCGCTATAACTGAAAGTATACCAGAGCCTCCTCCTGTGCCAGATCCTACGACTCTAGCTGATTTAACTGAAGCGGTGCAGTCCTTGAGTGCTAATGGCGAACCCACATTTGCAAGTCTGGGCCTCGGAGGGTGGTCACCCGTCGGAATGGTACAGAACTGTTTGGAATACTTGCACGTATCACTAGATGTTCCCTGGTGGGGAGCCATACTCATTGGGACAGTAGTAGTGAGAGTAGTAATGTTTCCTCTTGTTATTATGTCACAAAGAAACACTGCAACTATGAACAATAACTTACCTGAAATTCAGGTGTTGCAATTAAAGATGACTCAGGCTCGGCAGGCAGGTAACCAGCTCGAGACAGCTAGATATGCACAAGAAATGATGGCTTTCATGAAGGAAAAAAATTTAAACCCAATGAAAAATATGCTTGTTCCATTGGCTCAGGCCCCATTATTCATTTCCTTTTTTATGGGCCTTAGAGGAATGGCGAATTGCCCAGTGGAGAGTATGTCTCATGGTGGATTGTGGTGGTTTATGGATTTAACAGTACCTGATCAATTTTTCCTGTTGCCGCTTATAACTAGTGCTACAATGTATGCAACAATTGAACTGGGGGTTGATGGTGCAAAACTCAACGCTCAAAATATGCAGCTTATGGGCTATTTCCTTAGAGCGATACCAGTTATCATGATTCCTTTTACAATTAACTTTCCGGGGGCGATCTTAGTATATTGGTGTTCAAGTAACTTTATTTCTCTTGTACAAGTTGGTGTACTTAAAATTCCTGCTGTCAGGGACTACTTCAAAATCCCCAAACTTGTGACTCATAATACAGATAACCTGCCTATGAAGAAGAAGGGTTTTGTTGAAGGCGCTAAGGATTCTTGGACAAATATTAAAATTTCTAGGGAATTAGCAGACAGGCAGAGAGCTGATGAGGTTATATTTACGAGAGCAGGAAAAGGACCTCTACAAAAAACATATAAACTTGACCCGACGAAGTTATCTAATATTCAAGCCAAACCAAAGTAGGTTTGTTTAGTTTTAGCTATAAAATAATAATAGTCGACTTATTATAATTATGATTAATAAAATATTGTTTTCAAATAAGTTGTTTATTTTGGCTGTGGTGATAAACCTCGTTAAGTTTGTTAGCATATTCGTATTTATCATTTGTAAAATATGGTTGCATGAATAGAATAGTTAACTTATTTCTAACTGCCACACTGTCATTAATGACTTCTTAAGCAAATTCTTCAAACTCAAATAACAAATCGTCCTTTATGAGGTAATTTTTAAATCTACACTCTGAAGTTGCTTTTGTAAATTTGTACTAATAAATATAATACTAGTATTCTAAAAGTTCTCCCTCTAACACAGAATTTTTTGTTTGAGTTTGAAGAATTAGTTTAACTCTGAGTGTGGCAGTTAGAAATGTATGTCTTTAGTTGCATCTTTAAATGGATTAGGTATATTCAAAACATCCTGCAGAAAAAATATGGAAATATTTAATGATTCGTCTCATACCTGATAGCAAGCTATCTTGGAAATGCCATGAATATTAATATACAAGGTCCCATCTATCTGCATGACGAAATTTATTAAAACAGGTGCAGTAGCTAATAATGAAGTACAGGAAAACCCCTTACCTCGAAGACCTTGCGCCTTCCGGTTCTTCATATCGACTGGATTAGATGGTCAATCGGCCCTGTGAAAATAAATATAAACAATATTCTAAACTAAATTTATTTTACTAGCCGGCGACTCATACATTTAAAAATAGGGCTCCAGTACCTCTACTACGAGATTTTATTAACACAGACGTTAGTGACCGCGTTGACATTTAATATGGAACTTCTTAGTTAACTTACAATCCGCCAGAGGCGCTGTACATAATTTTTAATACAGTTTTCTCAAACAAAATTGGCGACTGCGTCAAGAGAATATCATGGTAGACTAGTAGAGGCACTGATGTTTTGGGTAAATATAGACATGTCATTGATTGAGGAGCTTGTTAGTCAAGCGCGACCCGCGTATCCGTAGCGAATACGCGTGTCAAGCAAAGACTTGACGCGACCACTATTGGATTGGTCGCCGTTTTAGTGGCATTTTCTATCTTAAGCTCCAATGTGCTTAGGAAGGCACGTTAAGCCGTTGTTCCCGGTTGTTATCGATAGATAGCGGTCGTGAGGCTGTGTCAGATGCCTTAGGGCAGCCTGAAAAATTCTGACAGTGTTGGCCACTAACATACCTCAGGTCATGTTTCTGTTGGTCTGGTTTCCCTGTAAAAAGGGTTACGGAGGTCAGACGGCAGTCGCTCCATTGTAATTACCAGTTCCGCCAAATCTAGGACCATAACTTACAGCGTACCCTAGGCTCCGAAGCATAAGCTGACGACGCAACTAGGAATACACGCTAGGATGATGATGAGACATTGTCATTAATTTATTTGTTATAAAAATAAACATATCCAAATGATATTAAGTAGAAATACGAATATATATAAATCACTTATTATTTAAAAATACTAATCACAAAACACGAAGATATTGGTACCTGTCTACTCTAGCCCTTCGGTAATAAAGTTTGCCCTCTCGTATAAGTATTACCCGGAAGAAAGCAGAAATCTAAAGAAACCACATCTATACCTGATAAGCCGAAAAAGAATCTCACATAGGCATACTAAATAAATGAATGCTGAAAACATAACACTTCCTTTTTGGACAATCGTGTAAAAAATGTTGAATTTTCCACTAGTTAGTTCTGTGCACAGAACTATTGGGACTTTTTCACAGCTATGAGGTCCAATTATAGCGTTCAAACTTTTCTTCCTTGCTCATTGTACATCTCGATTCTCCTCCTAGCTCATAAAGAGCCCTATTTTTGAAATGGATGACATATATCTCGAATTAAAATCTTTCGATATCGAACAATAATTCTTCGATATCGTACCATAATCCTTCGAAATTATTCGAATCGCCTTTTTTGCGTGAGCCACACTTACAAAAATATATCACTCCTACGTGGGGCGCACTATAAGTTTCCGGAATGAATATGAAAAAATACTATTAAAGGTACAAAATTAATTTATTGTTTTTCAAAATAATCTCCCTTGGCGTCTATGCACTTTTTCATTCGATGAAACCAGTTTTGAAAACTTTTGTGCCACTCCTCTGTGGTGACCTCTGAAACGTGTTTTTCATACTCCTCGACAGCCTCTTCTGGTGATGAAAATCGTTGACCGCGTAATTGGTTCTTAATTTTTGGGAACAGAAAAAAGTCACAAGGTGCCAGGTCGGGACTGTATGCAGGATGACTCATGAGTTCTACATTTTTCGCCTTCAAAAAGTCGTTTGTCTGTCTGGCCGTGTGAGAACTAGCATTGTCGTGGTGCAGGATGATACGGCGTTTACGGTTATTTTTACGGAGTTCGTCAATAACTTCCGGCAAACAAATGGTCGTGTACCAGTCACTATTCACTGTACGACGATTCTCTAAAGCAACAGTAGCCACGTGTCCAGTTTTATTAAAAAAAGAAGCAATCATCCGCTTAGATGCACTTTTCACGCGCGCCACTTTGGTTGGTTTCGGCTCATCTTGAAAGACCCATACGCTCGATTGCTGCTTTGTTTTGGGATCGTAGCAATAAATCCATGTTTCGTCACCTGTTACTATGTCCCACACCAAATTTGACGCACCTTCGTTGAATCTGGTAAGCATGGCACTGCACCAAGTGACGCGGTCCGTTTTTTGAGCCTCGGTCAAGTTGTGTGGGATCCACCGTGAGCACAGCTTTCTCACACCCAAATGTTTGTGTAGGATTAATTGTATTTGACTCATGCCTATTTCTAAGGATCAAATTACACTTAAAATCGTAGAAAATCATACTACGAAAATTTTCCCGAGTTAAATCCATGTTGATGCAGACACACAATTTTTTTAATGGCGCCACAAGGTAAAAACAGAAGACAGTCAGATGAAACAAACTGCATTCTACAGCCAAAGAGTTCTATTTTCAAATGTTGCAATAAATTTTTCAATATTGTTTATGTAAGTGGCCAGTTCCGGAAACTTACAGTGCGCCCTATGTAGTCTATGTTTCTGTCTGCTAAAGATAGTACCATGGAGCAATTACAAAGAGAACATGCCGTTTGAAATGGCGCAGTGATGTGATCATTGGCGCCTCGCCGACACAAAATTGGGCGGAGCTTGTCATTGCTCGTGCTCCATGGTTGGAGCCATGGCCGAAACCAAGCACCCCGCACGTCTGCCTTCCGCACCGTGTAGCCTCACAAATACTTTCCCACAAAACGCTTATTACGGCATCTCCTCTTTGTAATTGCTCCATGTATGGTACTTACTCTAATTCCATGAAATAACTAATGACATTGGTGCTATTTTTGAAAAGTATGCCTCACGAAAAATCTGTGAGTCGACTCAGTTCGTTCGATATCGAATGGTTCGATATGAAGGTTATTTTCATACGACATTTAAGTTCTATTCAGTCATTTAAGTCACATATCAGTCATTTCAAAAATAGGTCTCCGGGTGTGCTATTTTTGAAAAGGGTGACACACTTAATATCGGTGAGTCAAATGATTTTCGTTTGATATCGAATAATTTTCATTTGTCATAATTGTCGAGTCGAACGATTTTTATTCGACATTATGCGTCTTTACTAACTTCTGTATATTTTCCAGCAGTGCAGTCGAAACGAAAAACATTACTCCAACTTGAGAGATTATTTAATACAATTCGGGTTTTAATAAGCCGGCGACTGCGACTGAAGAATATTGAAGTCAGGTCCGTCTGGAACAGTAAACAAGTTTTTAATAATATCTTACGGGAGTTAGTCGGCAGCAGACAACGAATCGGGGCGAAGTTCCCGGCTGAGTCCACTTCCAAATTCAGAAGTTCCAGATCAAAGGAACTAAGGAACGGCATTACTATTTAAGCAGTCACTTCCACTGTACCTACCACAATAATAAGATTAAATAGAAATGCCAAGTGTTTGCTAGTTAAGCTTTTCGAGTCTTAACTTTATATGGCGAGGCTTATCTTACGAACACCGTAAACTACCACATGGCACTTCTACCTAATCTATTTCTATGGCACCTACTTTCTGATATTCGACTTTCGTGAAACTATTGAAGCTATCAGATGTGAATTCTCGCGATGGATAGCGGTTCATATTAAGTTATAGTTTCTGTGGTAACTTTCTGCAGCGGTTCCTAGCAAATTGAAATTAAACTATGTCCTGGATGTTCTCGCAACTTAACCGTTCAACTTTTTGAATTGCTACATTTATAGATTTTAAATTTGTTAAATGGATTTTTCGTTCGTTATCTTGTCCTAGTATTTTGATATTTAAACTTAGGTCTTAACTTAATACCTTTACATGCATTCTACACAAACAGTAGAAAAACTTTTATCTAAATTGGTTCAGCAGGGTTTTGGCTTCGAGGAAACAAAGGAACAGACAAACTTACATATAGGTCAAACACATAACCCTCATTTTTGGCTACGCCGCAGTCGCGTAAGCCGCTATACAAGTTTGTACTGTACGCAACCTGTAACTGATGCATTGAATTAAACCTACACAACGTTTTAGAAACAATCTTTGTAGAATTCGCACTAATTGCACTTAGATACTTATTTACCGAAATTAAACCAACTACGCGGACTATTTTTGAATTTGTGAAACCGGTAAGCTGAATGAATTTCGTTCAATATCGAATGATTTACATTCGACATAATCGATGAGCCGTACGATTTTGAATCGACACACCCGGTTTTAAGTACATACTCAAAAATTGCTTCGTGTACCTATAGTTTGGTTTTGCTAATTACGTTAAAGTGATTTACTATTAGCGCGATTGGCCTGCAGATCTACCTACAGTTAACAATCTTACGTTCCGTAACACAGACACATTCTGCAATGATAAAACGCTTATTTACCGCTGAAGACAAAGAAATTGCAGGAAGAATATCCCGCGAATATTGAAATCCAAATGGTGCGCTCCAAAAATATGAATTGTGTTAGGTACTGGGAGCGTTTACTACGAAACAACGAAAGGTCACAAGGATAGCTAGGATATTTACTAATGAATGACAATAATTTATTTAATTATCTATAATTTTAAAATAAGATTCAACATTTAAAAGTATTTTAATAAGTAGGTAAACATTGTTAATTTATGATTCTGTATAAACTGGTTGATCAAGATCATAAAAAGTTTCAAAAAGTATCTAGCACAAATCCCAATGATGTGACAAAAAATAGTCGCAAAACATCGATGCCCAAAACGGCTATAGATTAGATATACGTAATTAAAACATACTTAAAGAGTATTGATTTTTAATGAACTTAGTATTTCATTTTAAAGACAGGCCCCCTAATTCATATTGAATGTCTGCTGAACAAGGCTTGATTGTGTCTTCACACACATTGACTTGAATAACATTTTAACCATCGAAACGAATATTCAAGAGCATTTGATTCTACACTATTTTTATTTTGATCGTAGGCAGCAGGAATGTTTTCGACGCAAATAATAAAGAGAGAGGAAACCATTTGCCGCTGAACAAAGCAAAGAGCTCAAAGGCTGAATGCTTAGGACGCAATTACAAGTGTTGGCTTGGATGGTATGTGAAGTACCGTGGACTACTTGGAAAAGTATACAACCATGCCATTACATTTACATCTTAGATAGTATACTTTTCTTTGGTGCCCACTGTACATAACTTTATTAACAAGATATCAAACGATTTTCGTTTAAAATGCCTCCTGGCTTCTTCATGAGAACAGTTTTTTGAAAAGCATTTTTAATTTATGAGACGGCTCTAATGGAGAATTCAATATCATGAGGTACATAATACTTCCATGGTCAATATTAAATGTTCAGAAATGAGTCTTTATTTATTGTAGTAGTATTACGGTTCTTTGACCTGATTTTGTAGGAATCTTTGCATTATCAGATTTTGATATAATTTCTTCCGGACTTAGTTGTACATAGTGGATTCAGAAACCTTTTCGGTTTTAACAATCACTAGATTGCAGTCAGCCTTTTAACGAGGACATGATATGCATTCATCCCATTAAATGAAATTAGTTCATTAAAACAAAAACTTTTTTAAATTCCAAATATAACCAAACGCAAAAATACACACAAAATTAGGTATAGGTATATGATCTCCAGATTTGCATGCGTTGCATCTCCAAAAGAGCATATCCTAACCATAGATCTAGAATATGTTTAGATACTAATATTAAAAAGCGTAAGTGAAATTGTATATTACTTATTTGTTTGTCACTTCTTTACGCTTCGACATCGATAGGAGTACTGAGAATGGGCTAGTTTCCTAAAAATATATAATTAATCCTTCAGTTAGATAATCAAAAAATATTGGAGACGTAATTTTTCTTTTGAAAATTAAACAAACAATGGTAAAGATATAGCGCGTTAAAGTTCCGTGTGACGTCACAGTGTGCTACACTTTTTCGCAATATGTGACGTCACGAGCCCCCACTCCTAAACTTTGATGCGTTATATCTTTATAATTTTTGCTCAATTGACAAAAGAAAAATACGTCACTAATATATTTTGATTTCCTAATGACGGACTAATTAATTATTTTTAATAATAAATAGACTAATAAATTATAAAAAAATTAATTTAAGTCTTTTGAAACTAGCCTATTGCATCGGGTGCCTTACAGCCTGGAATAAACATTGTTGCCATGATTGATCAATGAAATTGAATAATATCATCAAATATTAAGTAAAGATTGTAAATTTGATAAAATATTGTATAGGTACATACCATTTCTTGGACAAAAATATTTGATGAGTGTATACCAGCAACCAGCCTTGATAGTTATAAAACATTGTCACTGGCCGGTCGCCAAATAAAATTTTTAAAAGCAGAAAGCTACATAAAATAATTTTCACTGGCAAAATAAAAACAAAAACTGCCTCCGAAGCCGTCATTTTGGAGGGGAATTGCGTGATATAACCCAGCAAGTTTGGGCAACGCAGTAACGTTTTAAGTAAAGCACTTGAGAGCTATCTTCGCCTCGCGTTTCTTTGTCCACTTAGTAGAGCGTCTTGAGAAATGGTCTCTTTACCCCGCTATAAAAACCAACTTTTGTTTAAAGGTACTCGGAACCTTGCAGCCAACTTTGTTCAGCATTTTTACCTTTCGAACTTCCGTTGAACGCCTTTTTTTTTCCTAAAACTCTGGAAAGTGAATGCTCATTGTATTTACCTAAGGAAAAGGTTCCTGTTATGGTCCTAGTCAAAATCGGCATCAATTATGGATGGATAAATATTCAAGACCCAAGCCAATCGGAAAAATCTATCTTGACCTGACCGGGTTCGAACCCGCGGGACCTCTTGAATAGCAGGCACGCATGTTAACCATTTTGCCATAGAGGTTATCAAAACTAGTGTTTTCTTTTGAGTTTATATCAGAATTGTATGAGTTCGATATGTGATGTAGCAATAGATTGAAAAATATATTTAACTTTAGTATACCAGTCTTTTATTTATTTATTTAAACTTCAGTGTACAAATTACAATTTGTAAAGCACAATAGGCGGACTTAATGCTAAAAGCATTAACTAAAAGTCAACCTTATAAAAAAAGTTTCCTTATTTACAAAAAAAAAAAAGCTAATAAGGACCTAGTCGATTTAGACTTGTAGGAGTAGGGTAAAGAAGCCTATCTTTTACCCTACTCTTCCAAAATTTTCCTTTAAATAAGTAGTTAATTAAATTTCTTTGTAGTTATGTCTTTCTCTATTGTTACAGCGTACAATTTAATTTCTTTGTTTGCATTACCTTTGAGCAGTTTATAAATTACTTTAGTAAATATACACAATTAGAAAAGATACCTCCGGTTTTAATTTGTTTTCAGCGTGTAGGTTTCATTTACTTTGTTAAATCAAGTGGAAATGATTATACTTCTAATTACAAAGGCAAGAATAAACTGTAAACAAGGATAATTAAATGATTTTGCAAAAATCTTAGCATGTCTGTTATTTTATAAGACGACATTCAATACTAGTCTGATAATCTGGAGGTTCCGGGTTCGATCCCCTTTTGATAATTTCTGTGCCTAGATCTCGGGTTACGTTAGGTACTATATTTATCTTTTCCGTGCTTGGTTAGTTTACCTCAGGTGTTTACCTTAAACCTACATACCTGTTTTAGTTACAAGTTAGTATAAAAAAAATATTGAGCATGGGATGATTTCTGTTTCTTGGAAAGTTTCTGACTCGGCAGTGAATGTATAAAACTTTTAACCATTTGACACACGAAAGAAGAAGAACGCGACTACTTCGGTTCTCTATATATAATATATATATATATATATATATATATATATATACTGTTTCCCGCAGCTCCGCCTGCGTCAAAAAGTAGCCTATGTTTGACCCCGGGTCTTTAACTACTTTAACTATATTCATACCAAATTTCATCAAAAGCGTAACAGACAGACAGAATTTCGCATTGATAATAGTATATATAAACAAAAAAAAAAAAAGCTAATAAGGACCTAGTCGATTTAGACTTGTAGGAGTAGGGTAAAGAAGCCTATCTTTTACCCTACTCTTCCAAAATTTTCCTTTAAATAAGTAGTTAATTAAATTTCTTTGTAGTTATCTCTTTCTCTATTGTTACAGCGTACAATTTAATTTCTTTGTTTGCATTACCTTTGAGCAGTTTATAAATTACTTTAGTAAATATACACAATTAGAAAAGATACCTCCGGTTTTAATTTGTTTTCAGCGTGTAGGTTTCATTTACTTTGTTAAATCAAGTGGAAATGATTATACTTCTAATTACAAAGGCAAGAATAAACTGTAAACAAGGATAATTAAATGATTTTGCAAAAATCTTAGCATGTCTGTTATTTTATAAGACGACATTCAATACTAGTCTGATAATCTGGAGGTTCCGGGTTCGATCCCCTTTTGATAATTTCTGTGCCTAGATCTCGGGTTACGTTAGGTACTATATTTATCTTTTCCGTGCTTGGTTAGTTTACCTCAGGTGTTTACCTTAAACCTACATACCTGTTTTAGTTACAAGTTAGTATAAAAAAAAATATTGAGCATGGGATGATTTCTGTTTCTTGGAAAGTTTCTGACTCGGCAGTGAATGTATAAAACTTTTAACCATTTGACACACGAAAGAAGAAGAACGCGACTACTTCGGTTCTCTATATATAATATATATATATATATATATATATATATATATATACTGTTTCCCGCAGCTCCGCCTGCGTCAAAAAGTAGCCTATGTTTGACCCCGGGTCTTTAACTACTTTAACTATATTCATACCAAATTTCATCAAAAGCGTAACAGACAGACAGAATTTCGCATTGATAATAGTATATATAAAAGTGATCTAATATAATCGTTTACACCTGTAGTTCTGTCTCTCTACCTGTGCCCGGTTACAGTATAAACGTAAATGCTGAAGATTTTTGGCAACTTTCGAAGTAATACCAATAAAAGCAAGCGCTACGAAGTGACTATTCTAAATGCAAATTCGGGACATTAACCGGTCGGGGCAATTCCCGTTATTATGACGGCCGTGGAGTGTTAACTGCCAGTTGACATACCTAGTCTAAGTGCCATTAAACTGCCGAGATAGAGTTTGAAATAGTGACAATTTGTATCTTTAGACTAGCAGACCTTCTTTAATACATGTAACTTTATCCCGTTTCTCCAGTTCAAAAACTTCCTCGCTTCATCATCATTATTTCGTGTAGGTTATATTGTCAATCTACCATGTACATCCTAGAGTCAGAGTTGTTCGGAACCGCCTCTTTTAAAAACGGTTTCGATGGGCAGCAGCGTCGGAAACGAAACAAGCCGAATAAACTGCGCTTCCCAACCCGTTTACCAAGCGTTGTGAGTATGGAAAATAAGAGAAATTCTTGCGGGAGACCTATGCCCAGCAGTTGACTTCTACGGCTGTGATCAAGTAATGTATTCTAAGCTTGTGTATTTTAATGATTGATATCCATGCGTTATTAATTATAAAGTGGTCAACAACAGCAACATAAGTGTTTTTCTATACTAATATTATAAAGCTGAAGAGTTTGTTTGTTTGTTTGAACGCGCTAATCTTAGGAACTACTGGTCCGATTTGAAAAATTCTTTCAGTGTTGGATAGCCTATTTATAGAGGAAGGCTATAGGCCTATAGTGAAGTCGGGACGGGCTGCTAGTTGTTATATATGCATGGATATAAGATAGGCACTGACTGTGTTTTTCTAACACAATTGTTTCACATTTCAAGTCTCCTATGAGACTTCAGCTACAGAATTTATTAATTCTAGGAACTTTCACGACAGCGTTATTTAGATCTACTATTTATGTACGTTTGTTTATTTAAATGTGAAACGATTGTGTTATAAAAACTGACAGTGCCTATCTTGGATTGACAAGAAAACGAGAATCGATCTTGGCAAATCAGCAAAAATAAAGGTACGATGGCAAAGAGTGCGAACACACAGCTCTCACGGATGGATAGCGGCGATATTTAGTAATCAGGTGATTTTAAACACCAGCCAAATTTTTACATAGTGCCCAGTACTTATTTAAAATTAATCCATTTACAATAAAAAAAAGTCAAAACCCTGATAATTTTTTTGCCCTTTCAAACAAATCTTTGACCAGCTGACAGGACTTTGTCAGTTTTGAAACGAATACCTTTTTTTAGTTTTTTAGCAGCTTGTTGCTTAATGAATGAATGAATGAATACTTTATTGCACCATTTACATACATATAAGAAAAGATACAGCACAGAAACCAATTAACATTAAGAGAAATGAGCTTATATTATCTTTTTTCTTAGCTTAGAGTACGATCGACCAAAGAAGTGGCGGGTGTAATGGTTTATAGTAACGGTAAGGCTAACTAATAAGAATCTATATTAGTAAATAAAAAGATAACTCTATAATAATAATAATATAAATAAAATATGGATACTAATTTAAAACAAATGTTACAATAAATCACTAAACAATTGTATTTAAATGCAAAGTTTGATTGTAAATAAAAACGTAATCTCGAAATGGGAAATCTAGAAACAAAATTATATTCTAGCATAGTACTGTTAGTCAGTTACATTTACAATGCATTGTAAATGCAACTAAAATAATTTATTAATAATCATATCCGTATCTCAAAATTATTTTATATTTCAAATTGCCCTAAAGTTGTCTGGAAGAGATTGTTTATGCGAAGAGGTCGCCTTTCGTACGTACTATGCTCGTTCATGCGTATATTTATTTTACCTACCCATGTTAGTTTTATTGTACAGTGTACAAAGAAGTATCAAATAAATAATAATTAACGTTCACCAAGCTACCGTCCAGTACATCATGAAATTTGCTTTGAAAGCCCGAGGGGCGAACGTTCTAACTATAGCGGCACTTTTTCAGTACACGAAAAATGCATTTGTGATTCCCTCATAAACGTTTCTTTGAGACCTTATAAACGTAGCCTTGCGTACGTGTTTCATCGTAGACCGTAGTGGACTATTCTGAGCTCACATTTCAAGCTCTATAGGACTTATAGGACATTGACAAATTATATTGAATAGACAACTTATGTTAGAATGTTATGGAATAAACGCTGATAAGTGTTTGAAACGTAAATAAATTATAAGTAAAGTAATATAAACGAGACAAAAATCATATTGAAATATTTACGGTAGGATTTCTGATTATAGATTTAAGTTTATTCTAAACAGACTTGACTACACGGTAAATACAACTAATAGAAAATATGATTATAGTAGTCATATTTCCTTTTCCATTCTCTCAGCGTATGAATATGTTTGTTAATCGATTACCAAATAAATTATCAGCAGATTTGAGTGAAAACTGGATGGAAAGGGAGAAAAAATATCCACTGACCCATTGGTGGATCGAAGGATTTAAGTGAAGTGACGGAAGTATGTTGCAGTTCTGCAGTATAAAGTTTGTAGTGACTTTGTTAATTTTCTATATATTACAAATCGTAAAACTAATTTTTGAATTACTGTATAGGAAGTTATTGCCAAGCGACAGCGAGCCTGGCTTGACTTGGATTGGTCGCCAATTGTACCATAATAGGCTTCATTACTGCGTTTATGCTATTTTGGTTATCTATTTTAATTCCGTTGTCTATGTCACTAGGACACTGGACGCTCTCTCCTGCATTGAAATATCCTACGATTCAGATTATATTAGCATTTCAGAAAGGCATTTTGTAAGTACGGGACGTGCATATATTAAATTGACTGTAGTTTGGCCCCAGTCCTGCTCTTGTGGAAAATTGGCAACATGGCGCCGAGGACTGATTCTTGTCTTAGTACGGTCGGCTAATTTAGTGGAAAATTCAGAATTATCATATTTTTTTTTTTGTAGTTTATTTCTAAAAAATAAAGCGAGAGCTCTACCAGCTGACATTTTTCCAGACACTTATAACCTGGGTAATTTTAAGGCTAGAGTGAACAGGCTACTAGTTCGTGTTATTAATGAACCAGCGAGCTCTACCATAGACCACATCTACACTTGACACCAGGTGTCATCGTGATCGCTAGTTATTTGTAAATAAAAAAAAAAACTTAAGATCATTTCACCAAATTTGAAATGAATGCGAAAAGTCGGTATTTAGTGCATGAAAAATCATATAAGTAATACGAGCTAAAGGTCCTGGAGCTCACCAGTGTTTCTGTATAGTTTTGTTTCATGAATAAGATTTTGGACAGATAAATAGACAAACTTCTATTTTTTCATAAAATAGAAGGACTGATGATGATTTTCGTTGATATAAAAATAGTTTAGTTTCTGTTTCTCATAAAACTGACTTCAGAATATAAAAATTCTTACAGAAACGAACAATCGTTACCTATAAACGATTTCGATTATTCTGCTACATGATCCGGCGGAACTGAAATAATGTACTAGTGAAGTGTGCTATTGATATTTTACTACATGAGCATCCGAGGTGTTATCGGAGGTGTATCTGTCTTGGAAAGCTTTAAAAACTTACTGCGAGGTAAAGTTACAGGGTTGGAGGCGGATTTTTTTATCTTGATTCTTCCGTCGTAACGACTTTGTTTTACAGGAATAATAGGAGAATTTAATAAAATTACTAAAGTAAAATATGTGTTAGGTAGAGTAAACATTAAATGTTATAATTAAAATGTAAAAAAGGCCTACTTAGTTGTTCTATGTCGCATTTGAGGAGTTCGATGGCCGAGCACGGCGTACCTAATAGTGAGTAATGATTGCGCGTGTCTAGTGACAGCGAAACGGGGCTTGTAGTAGATTGGTCGCCATTGGTCGCATTTTCTACCTCGAGTTTCCCTGTGCTTCTTATTGCACTTTGAGCCTGGTGCAGTTGTCGACAGATGGCAGTCATTAGTCTGTGTCAGAAGCCATTAGGCTACCTTAAAAATCTGACAATGTTGACCACTAACACAGCTCGGGTCATGTTTCCCTATATAGGGTTACACTTTTTGGTTTGCAATAACCGATACCGCCGGTTTGACTGCCTCTGTGGTCCAGTGGTTAAAGTGTCTGCCTTTGACCCAGAGGTCCCGGGTTCGGTTCTCACGGGAAGCATACTTTGTTTAGTTGTTTCCAGTTTGGTTAGGACATCGCAGGCTTGAATCACCTGATTGTCTGATAAAAAAGATGATTCCGAGCTTCGGAAGGCACGTTAAGCCGTTGGTCCCGACGTGTGGTCGTTTAAGAACATCATGATCGTATTGGTCTGGTTTTCGTATTAAAAAATAGGATTACGGAGGTCAGAGGGCAGTCGCTCTAATGTCATAACCAGTACTGCCAAATTAGCGGCCACGCTATTAGAAAATACGGTTCGGTAACAAAGAAATTGGAAAATACGGTTGGGTAATAAAGGAACCATTTTTCTAGTACATATATTTTGCAAATTTCATACGACTATACTTTTGCGTAAAAAGTATTTCTTCTTACACCCCTGCAGAGAGTGTAACTTCTGCAGCTCTTAATTTTATGTTTCTCAGTACATCCTCTACGTTTTGACCTCAATAAATTCAGGGAGCCAACTTATTGGTATTAACAACATAGGAATTAGTTTCGTCTACGAGTGACCCGACTATATCTTAAAGGCTGGGTTAATGGGAGCAAACCGGAACAAACGGCTGCCATTCGTCTTTGTACAGAGAAAAGACCATTCATCCAACTGAGGCGCAAAATGTTTTTGTTCCAACTTTCCAGAATCTTTATTAGAGCCTCTTTGTTTTGGGTTATTAGGGAAATGATGACGGGTTTCCTGACCAAATATACTTAGATGCTTAAAATTCAGTGTCGACAAAAAATAAAAAGCTTTCGTTGTCTAGAAATGAAGAACTACCAAAAAATAATTTTCTTCATAACGCAAAACACGTTCATTCGTATGATGTGCTTTCTTTACATATTCTTAGGAGTCTGGTATGAAAAGGTCGAAGTACAGTCCTCGTTGGACTTATGCAAGCGAAGCCATGAGTAAAAATTAGTGACTAAGAGCATATACCTAACTCAGAAAGATAACTCTCATTAATTTGGAGATAGCTTCGCTTTGTTTTGAAACATTAAAATTGGTTTTTACTACAAGATTGAACACAAATGTCTGAATGAGTTAAGCATATAAATTGATTTTCTTCTGCCAATACTAGTGTCCTTTGAAAAGGGCATGGGCATGAAAACGGGACTTTGGGAAGTTTTGAATAAGCACTACACTATACTACTTAGGTTATGTTTTTACCGCCAACTCATCGCATGACAGAGCACAGCTGATTAATTATCATATCATACTCATGAGTATGTAAAATCATTGTGAATATTAAATATAAGTTAATCAGTTTCGCGTGACATCCGATCATAATTTACGGTAACTAATTATCAAGCTGAAACGTTGCGATTATGCGCTAATATTACTAATTTGGCCTAACAAAGCTAATTATAAGGCCCATACAATGCCTGATTAGGTTGTAGTTGTAGTCACAGATGGCGCCGTGTTCGCAATCAACAGGGATATAAATCAGCGAGATAACGTACAAGCATTTTGGCGGGAATTTCATAGTGACAGCCCTGTGACAACATTGGGCTCGTTCTGTGGTTTCAATAACTTTGATATAAATTAACAAAAAAAGAGAATAGGAATATCTTTTAGCACCAAAGTGCACACCAAAACTGATTGTAAAAAAAGTTCAAACTTAATTTTCTTCCGTTGATTACCTTCATTCATCAATTTACATTTGAACCTAAAACCTCTGAAAAGGTTGATCTTGCATGGTTATAATCATTACGCCACAGAGGTAACATAATAGTACATTATGATAAAAGCCGAGTATATGACCAATTCGGCTCACGAGTTGTCATACGACGATTTTAAACACATTTGCGAGGAAAAACACACTTATATTAATAATGTTTTATTATTTACACAGTAAATAAAAGTTCAAAGCGATATCAAAACATTTCTTCACATTAACTTTGGTTAGATACTTACACAATTAAAGTAAAATTGGGCTTGTGTGTTTGTTAATTCATTGCTAGGTATCTCCAATTACTATTTAAAAATAGTATTTAAGTAGTTCTTGATTCCGTGTTTAAGCTTCGTCCACGCTTCGTTCTTAATTCTTTCTTTATAAATTTAAATTAAGTAGCTAAAGTCAGCCTACTTAGTCAGGCATCAACATTCGATTGTCGTCTGGGATAGTATATCTGACAGAGTCAAATTTAGGTATTCTTCCCTAAATTAAATCGACATTTGTTAATAGTAAATTAAATACAAAAACTATTTGTTTATGCTAGATTTAAAAATGGCCACTGACACAGAGATAGCAGACCCTGATAGTAATTTTTTCTACACAAATTAACATTTGTAGTCCAATACGCCTAATGTTCAGTAAAATAAATACAAATATGAAACTTAGTGTTGATTTTTCATTTGGAAGCTATAATAGTTTAAATTTTTTGCAAAACAATGAATTGGTTTGAGACTTAAAATCCTCTTGGCGTACATTTAAAAAAAATGTACCGTAACCATGGAAACCATTACTTTACAAGTGTGATTATAATATAGACAACGTGTTGTTTACAACCCCCATTAATGGCCTAATTACAATTAAATAAAATACACTTTATTAGCGAATGTGTTGAAAAAACTTTTTTTTTTCGTCGTCGGAAACTGAAATCAATTTGCTTTCCGCTACACGAATGCTGTCTGGTTTTAACAATCAAATATATAGTTTGTGTATTTATTCATGTATAATTGCGTATTGGGCAACCGAACGAATGTTTCAACAAAACAAACAAACCGAGTCATTTCCAACCACGACACCGACAAATTACGTTTGTTTTGCGGACCCGTTGAGAGTGAAACTAAACTTGGTGAAACCAACGATTTCAACATCTGGATGTCCATCGGTACATTTGGTCTTCATACAAGCAATATTTTTAGAACCCAAAAAAGAATTACACAACCTACACAAACAAAATACACATCACCACATCCTAATTTCAATAGAGAGGATGGATGGTAGGTACCACCAGCTTGGGACACGGTCATAAATTTAATACAATCTAAAACTCGATAGAAGAATGCAAGACACTTGGATACAGTGAGCCGATATTGCGTGAATCCGGATAGTTTTAATATATTAATAGGCTATAGTTTTGTATTCTTTTGATATCACAGACAAAATCGGTGCCATTTCGTCGCACCTTTGATTACGTCCTTACGTCAGTTAATATGTATGTCAATGAGTGAAACATTCACATTGTATGTACACAGGGATGCCGATGGAAGTTACCAGAATTTTGTCATTTTACTACATTGTAAACTAAGGAATTGTTGCCGTATTGTCCGGGACGTACACTTTTGTGCACAGACCACGCCAAACAGCATGAGTTTTACATAAAAGCAGATTTCTGGGCGGCTACTATACTACTGTATCTTAATTTAAAATACAATTGAGCAAGAGAGATGGCACAATACGGAATGTAGGTTGACATCTCGTTTAGTCACTCATTTTTGGATAGAAATTAAAGCCCATGGTAACCCACCTGATCTTACCCATCCTCAAGTGCTCAAGCATAACATCTATTTATATAGATCTGCTTATGATTTATAATCAATATTTGTTAATCAATAGTTGTGTTCTCTAGTATAAAATTTTTATTTATTTGCATAGGTCCACCGGCCAAGTGCGAGTTGGACTTGTGACTTGTGGACGAAGGTTACCCGAAGGGTCCCGTTTTACCCTTTGGGTACGGTGCTAGAAAAATATATCTAAATAAATAAATTCCATGGCACATCTTCTTTTCTTTGTGTCGAAGGCCAAGATCCGTTTCGGGTCGTTGAGCCAATGCAGTAAGTAAATATGGGTATACCTTTAGGATTTTGTCATGATTTTTTCTTAGTCTGAAATATTTTTTTGCTAAAATGTGAGTTTACTGTATACTTTTTATTTTGCTATGGTTAATTCATTCACCCACATGTTGAGATGTAACGACCAACCGCTTGGCAGTAATGGCCGTGACAGACCGTGTCTATGTTCAAAACTGCTTAAAATTATCTCTCCTATATTTTAACACTACCGCGACCAAGTCCGCGTTACGTTCGATAACATACTTTTCGTTTTATGTGATGCTACCGAACTCCTGCTGCGTTAGTACTTATTATCCGTTGTGGCAGAGTTTCACAAACCTAATATTTAATAGGTTCAGGATCTCACTATGTAAAATACTGCAACGGAATCCTGTTTCACATGGGAGACAAAATCAAACAATCGTGATTTATAAATGAACATTTCCCACCTTTTTTATTTTTTTATTTTGCATGGTTAAGGAACATGTTGATACTTAGCTAAGTACATGGATGTAAGAAATTTGTATCTACAATGTGAAACTTGATTTCATATTTCTTATATCCATGCTTAGTTTTTTATTTTTATTATCTCAAATACTCATCAAGCCCGGACAAATACTTATAGTATTGGCGAATAATCCAGAACATCTCTAGTAAACTGATTCCTTCTTTTCTCAGTATAGTGACGGTCGTAAAGAGTTTTATTATCCGATTTATAGCCGTCATTTGTTTTATTTTGTGACTCTTTAGATTTAATTAGAGTCGACTGGTCTGATACAACTATAGATCATTATTTTACTTATTAAACTTCATTACAAACAACATGTAAATGGCGGACTTAAAGCTATTTACATTCGGATTTGTACCCATCGACAAAACACTTCTTAGTACAATTTATAGACTGTTATAAGCATAGATTTAGATTTTTTTTGACTACGCCAAGGTATAAGTATATTGTGAGTAGTAGACGACACAAAATCACAGATAAGATAAACTGATACATAAAATAAGGAATGATTATACAAGAGGATGCATGAAAGTTTCACCTATGAATGAAAAATTGGAAGTTGGTTGGGATGATACGGTCATGTTGGAGGAGGGAGGAAAATCATATTACGTAGAAAATGTTAAATTTGAAGGTTGCTGGAGTAAGAAATAGAGGAAGACCAAAAAAGAGATGGCTAGATTGTACCAAAGTGAACATGAGTAGTAAGGGCGTTGAGAAGGAAATGGCTAGAGATAGAGGGAAGTGGAATTCACGAATATACTGTGCCGATCCCACATAAAAAAGTGGGGCAAGGTAAAGGAGAAGAAGAAGATTTATAGTATCTTTACATCTCAATTTGCGTAAGTTTACATCACAAAATATAAATCTAAAAACTTCATTACTTTCCCCTAACAACTTGGTTTTTTCTCGCAACAACGGTGATGTTTACGATTTAAAAGGTTTTCGACGTAAAATATTACTGTTGGCAACACTTTTTACCGCACCTTGTTAATGGTTGAGATGTTCGTGGGGAACGTCGATGTCTCGTTCTATTTTTCAGTTGGCGGGAAAACGAATACCTTTCTTGGAATCTGGAAAGATCTTTCTAAGAAATAAAATCTAGCCAAGCGAGCTCTGCATACCTAGGCGTAGGGTCCCGTTAGTATAGCACATTTCATGGTAAACTAGGTAGGTCATTTGTGTTTTCTCCGTTTTAGTTCAAGGACTTATGTAGATAGTTTTGTTAGTCATTCGACAAGTGGTTCAATATCGTTCAATAACTCTTTCTATGTAACGATCCGTTTGTGATCATATTTGGACAATCGTATCATACTATAACAATTTGGTTAATTTAATAGGGATGCATATATTTGATTTCTCCTTAGAAAAAGAGTCCTTATTCTTTTTAACATATTTTGGATTTAACGAAATTACCAATTAAAAATATCACCTAAAATAAAATAACAAAAGTACCACTTTACTCGGTTATGTGTGAATATAGTTCATACATTTTTGAACACAAGAAATGTCTCTTAGAGAATTTCTCATACTTTCTAAGGAATCCTAAAACGGGAGTTCGTTAAATTTTTACCTTCAAAGAGCTTTACAACCTTAAAATATTAACGCGCAGTCAGTCTGTTACAAAATTATTACATAATGCTCGCTACTATAATTTACAAAAACATATATTTTTCTTTATTGTTTCAATATAGAATACAACATGCAATAATAGTGAAAAATGACATATGCCAGAAGAGAAACTTCTAATCTTTACGCATTCTCAGCAAATAAATATTTGTGTGTGTCTCTATCGTCATGGTTGCTGTAGAAGGCAACAGCAATAGCAGTATGAGCCAATTCGTATAAATGAGAAGAAGTTGGAAGAGGCTCATTAGAAACAAAAATCATGTTCATTGGCTGTTTAAGAAGTAAGAGGTCTTTAGTTTTTTAAAACATCAATATTGTACATTATCATGTACATACTTTACCCTTTACCTTCTAAATCCTTCCTTAATACAAAAATTGTGCAATAGTCGTGTTTTTATGGACACATTGGTTCTTTTCTAAAACAAGAATTTCTTACAAAGGCAAATTAGCTTAATAATTACGAATTCAAAGCCAAAATACCTAGCTCCATCGCTGAAGCAGTGAAGCAGAAATAAAGTTTTACTAACAAATATAATTTCTTGAGACAGTTTACGTCAGAAGGACAAAAAGTTTGAAATGCATGCAAATTACGACACTTCGGAGGACATTCGGAGATCCCATCGTCCCTTGCTTAAGTTGGATTATGCCTGTAAATTGGAATTATACTAACTTAGCGATACCCAATTAGTAATACTACTCGGAATCACTTAAAGTTTGGTCCCATCGTGAAGAGGACTTAAAATTGTATTTGCGAAATGAAACAGGAATTCACGCAGTTATGTATTGTTTAGACTACTTGAAAAGCAATTATGAGTCAGCGTTAATTGAATTATAATATTTCGGACTTGTTTTTGATGTCAAGCACGCGGCAAGTCCAATATAGACTGCAATATGACTGACACAGTGCTAGTGAGAACAAGCTATGAAAGCGATGTTTTGTAGCTCAAACTTTTAATATATTATAGTAATACATTTTCCCATTAAATAAATAAATAATACATTTTGACGTACTGTCACTTTCAATGTAAAATCATCACAACAAAACAAGTAGCATCAGAACAGTCTATTGTAATATGCAAATGTATGTTTTACAATAAAGTTCAAATAAACAAACAAACAATATCCTAGTAAGTCATCATTTACATATTATAAAACAAAGTCGCTTTCCGCTGTCTGCCCCTATGTATGCTTAAGTCTTTAAAACTACGCAACAGATTTTAATGCGGTTTGTTTTAATAGATAGAATGTTTCAAGAGGTAGGTTTATATGTATAATACATGTATAATATAGTAGAGGAACACTGATAATTTTAGAGGTTTCTGATATAATGTCGTAAATTGACTAATATTTTGCGCTTACATTGCAAACGCTTGCTGTACAATAAGAGATAGATCAAAATAATGTACTACAGTATTATACATCTTAAAAAGATCTACAAAAAAGTTCGCGGTACCATATGTATAACTCTGTATTAGTCCTTATCCAAATACATCATTTCATATTAAAGAATGGTATAATAGCTGTAGGTTACTATTTGAATGAATGAAATCGGACATGGAATGTCCAAAGATTTAAGGGTTTTCTTTTGTGTTTCAATCCGCAGTGCCCGGACAAAGCGACCATCATCATTTCGTGTAGGTAACATTATCAATCAACTATGTACACCCTGGTGTCAGAGTTGTGCGGAACTGCCTCTCGCCCTCTGACGTGGTTCCTTTAACGAACACCTAACGGCAGCCAGTACCAACGGCTTAAAGTGCCTTCCGAAGCATGGAATCATCTTTATTATCAAACAGCCTGCAATGTCCTAACCAAACTAGAAACAACTAAACAAAGTATTCTTCCCGTGGGAATCGAACCCACGAACCCCGGGCCAAAGAGCGGACGCCTTAACCACTGGACCACGGAGGCAGTTGACGAAGCGGTAAGAAGTACCTACACGCTTTCTTCCCAAATGGTCGTCAAATACGATGAGGGAAAAACCAGTGCTATCAATCTAAATGTACATTCTACGTTCCCAAGGAAGATTGACGTTAGGCCAGTCGTAAAAACATGTCAAGATAATGATAGGAAATGAGCTACCGGAATGCGTGCGTCGTGGAAGCAGGAGCTGAGGACGAAACTGGGGGAGTGCTAAGAATTTTTGTAATAAATATTTATAATTTAATTTGCCCTGTGGATGTTTAAAAAGTGGACGTTCTGATACTGTCAGCTGGGTAGACAGACGTTAAGAGAGCATACACTGGCAGAGGCATAGGCCCACAGAGCAGTAAAAATTGATTCTTTTATGTTTCGATCTTCCTTGGAAATACGGTGGCGGTATTCACCACCACATCACGTCATATTCATCGGTCAATTATTAGGACTACTCGGCCTTAGGGAGATCTATGTAGCCGGTTTTGAAAGAGATGCTAAATGAAGAGGTTCGATTCAACATAATTTGTATAACCCGGACGAAGTCGGGACATGATGCTAGTATAACATAAATGTAAATTACAGAAATTATCAAACACTACCTTCAATATGACTTGAACATACCTCCCTGTGAGTTTCAAACGTTTGACGTGTCGGATACTGTATGTACGGTAGCCACATGTTTATTTATTTATTTAATTACTAGATGTTTCCCGCAGCTTTGCCTGCGTCAATAAGTATCCTATAATTGACTCAGGACCTTCAACTATATTCATACCAAATTTCATCAAAATCCGTTCAGCGGTTTAACCGTAAAAGCGTAACAGACAGACTTTCGCATTTATAATATTAGTATGGATGGATATTAGAATGGAGTATGGAAGTATGGTTATGGATAGACAAGCAGCTGTTACAGCTGATGCGACTATATCAAGCAGAGTATAGACAAATAGTCGTTCACTTAATATAGTTCATTTCTGCACTAATGTGACTTTAGTTGTCTGTATCCATTTGCCCAACCAATTTTTAAAGAGGAGATCACCGATGGCGCTATGACCACTTCTTCAGGCAATCTGTTCTAGTTGTAAACCTTTTACTGAAACAGTGGTGTGCAGTATTCGTATTTGCTCTAGTGCGGGTTATCGATTCAGGCAATCGCCTTAACCATTGGACCGCAGGTAATTTATATTATGTTTCCCGTAGCTCCACCTGCGTCAAAAGGTAGCCTATGTTTGACCCCGGGTCTTCAACTACATTCATACCAAATTTCATCAGACAAATAGACAGATAGACTTTTACACATATAATATTAGTATGGAAGTATGGATGCCACAACGCAAACATTTCTTAATTTTATTTGTAAATAAAATAAATGTCCCGACAAAAACAATAACATATGGTGACTTCAGAGGTCATGCCCTTGGATTAAATTACAGTCAGCTCGGTGGCATATGCACTCTCAGCCACAACTTAGTGGCACTTGACACGGGGATATTCAGTCGGGACCGGCACTTGCAACTATTTGCTTGATTAACTTCCCTGAAATGTTCACCATATAGCGATTTCGGAGTAAATAGTTCTAGAGAGACACATAATTTTAATTAATTAAGAGTTAATTTGATATCATTTTTTTTTCTCATTTGGCGTTCTAAAAAGTTTACCCTTAAAGTAAAGCTCAAAATCTTCTGCTCAAACGTCAAATGGGTCCTGCTGTATAGATACGAAACGTGGAAGGTCACAAATAAAATCACACGACCGATCCAGGTCTTTATAAACCGCTGCCTTCGATAAATACTTGGCATTTTCTGGCCAGACAAGATTTCCAACGAACTCCAATTATTATTGTCTTAAATGTCCAGATCAGGCCTCGTAAATGGTCATGAAGTAGTTACACACTGAGGACCCTACGCACATTCCAAGTCAAGCTATGGAATGGACCCCTCAAGGCAAGCGGAATGTTGGCCGTCCTAAACAGACCTGGCGACACACGATTGCAGCGGAGCTTAAGACCATCGGGATGACCTGATCGGAAGTGAAGCGCGTGGCCCAAGACCTATCGGAATGGCAATTTTTGGGGGCAATTGTTACTCGCATCCGCTAGAACAACCTACAACAGCCCTGCACGTGTCCCCTGGGTAGTGCTAAAGAGTGACAAACCATAGACAACTTAATATATAGAGGGAATTAGTTAAGCCAAAAGCGACTGCTTGCAAAGAATTTTGCACGAGATGAATATCGACGTGGTCTGCATTTAGGAAACTCACACGAAAGACGACTCAGAGCTCGGCTGCCGGGTTATGCGTTAGTAGAGTCTGTAAGGAACATCTGGAGAAAGTGGCCCTAAAACTGCCTCGCTGAACAACATCATTCACAAACTCTGTGGAACCACCTGGGGTGCATCTGCTGACTGTCTGCGCACATCGGCATCGGCCTTAGTCTTTTCGACTGCCGAATAGTGTGCTCCGGTATGGCTGGAGATGTCCAAAAATTGGATTGTAAACTTAATCAGACTATGCGATGTCTGGTGATCTGGTACGATTTGTTCCACCGTCCTCTACTGGCTACCGGTTAACCATGTTGCTCCTCCACATCTGAGAAGACTGCAGGCATTGAAAAGGGAAGTGGAGGAGATAAGGTCGGATCGTTTTTGCCTATTCACCAGCTTTTCTGCCACTCCCCAACACAACGACATCCTGCCTGCATCACGGCTCAAGAGTTGAGTGATTTTGGCCTCAAGCAAAGGTGGAAGGATGAATGGTGTGCCTTTGCTACTGGACCTGCTAAGCAAGCCATAGACCCGACGGCTTGCTTAACTGGATGGCTTCAGCCTTCCACGTAAACTTTGGTGTCGCTTAAATAGACACATAGAGCACATCATACGGCACTGCCCTCTTCCCTCGTACTCGAGTTCCCTAGATGAGATATACAAGTTAACGCCTGATGCTGTCTCGTGGTTGGGGACTCTGACTGTGGACCTATAATTCTATAATTCAGATTTTGATTTTTTGACACTTTTACATTTATGTATTGCGCCATACGAATAAATAAATAGATCGGAATGACGAAACACTGTGGACGCCCTCTGACCGGCCTGGAGGCCTTAGAACACTAAGTCAAAGTATATTAAAAATCACATTGAAGTGAACAAGATAACGGTAATTTAAAAACAAAAAAACCGTCTCCCTTTCTGCGTTATTTGGAAATGAAAGTACCCAAAAAATCTGCCATTTGTTTTTTTTATTTTGATATACCTAGTGTCACTCTCACAGTAAATACGAATCTAACGACACTTCTCAAAACTATAACGAAATTCGAAAACAAAAAATGTACGGGATTGACATTAGCCGCGCTAAATCACGTGGTCGATTTTCATACTAATTCCGAGAGATCACGAACACGAATGTCGTCATAGTTCGTCATAGTTTTTTTTTATTGTGACTTTGGCTAAAGTATTAAGTGTTTGTCTATAAATAAAAAAAAACATAAAAAAAACCAGTATGCGTATTTTACGATACCTTAAGATTTATACAAATCCTATTTAGTCAAATGTGCCAGCTACATGCAGGGCTCCCCAGGCGCAAACACTGTTACCTGCATCCAATTAGTCGGGCGCTGCTAAATTGTGAATCAGCGGCACGACGCGGGCTTGCAACATTTTCTGCAATAAAATTAACGACTGACTGACAACCTGACAACGCATTGCTACTTCGTTATATTTTGAAGCAAATTTTATTATATTGCTATGTTGGAAATATGTATGTATTGTATACAAAAAACATAGTATCAGAATACAGGTTACATACAGGTACAACAAAAGGCGGACTAAAAATAAAATAAAAAAATAAAAATAAAAAAAGGATAATATTTTCTTATATAAAGCATTAACTTGAGGCGATGCAAAGTTTTGAAAAATGTCAACTGATTGTTTTTTTAGTTGAAATGCTTAAAGCAATTATTATGACAAAAACATTTCGTGCAAATTATTGGGACTAAAGTTTTATAAATTTTGACATATAAACGGCTAATAAATAAATTTTTGGAAAATAAATTCTAATTCCGATGATTATTAAAAATTGAAAATTCTATTTGATGCTTCATTTTATATTTTCTTTCTTCACGGTCATAATCAAACCAAATCAAACCATTTATTTCGGATGTCAAAGATCCATAAAAAACGATACAATATTCGAATTTATACAAATAGACAAATAATAACGCCGAGTGGACGCCGATGAGGGACAGGACCCCTACCTCTGGCTTGCCTTAGCCGGCCGGCCAGAGTGGAGTCGCAAGAGCTATATGCTCGAGGGTGGAAGTGTATTGCACGTAATGGCGTAATAACGGGGAAACCCGCTCACGAGGCAACTCGCGATGGCGAAACCGGAGCCGCACCTCTCGGCACCCTTAGCCGCTCATCCCAATGTTGCCCCTCTGTTGCCAAATGCGGCGACTATTTGGGGGGCCCATTCACTGAGTGGCGAGTCACCGCCTGCCACTAATAGTCAGTAATCATGATTATGGCAGGCGTCCAATTTCTATTGCAATAGCCCAGTTAAAATCCATCCAAACTTCATCACCATAACCCATTTATTCTTTTCACCTATTAGAAATAGTTCCTCCTCCTGCCGAGACCTGTTCATGGAAATGTCAACTATTGATATAGCCGAGAACGGGTTTTGGCAGGAGCACCACATGACATCAACTTCTCCAAAGGGCCTCTACGTGTTGGATCAATATCCCCGCGCAAGCCTCTCAAAGGACCGGGGTAACCCGTGAAATCCAAAAGGAGATATAATAATAATGATCAAAGGAATTTTACTTTTAGGTCACGTAATCTGAAAAATTGAGGTCTCCTTTTCGTACCTAGATTTCGTTCAACTAAGTGTTACTTCCTCAGAGAGGCACGTATCCCTGTTTCAAATTCATGATCTACTCCTTGGAATAACACATTTAAAATTGGCTTCCTTATTCCATTAGCCTAAGAGAAGGATTGATATATATATCTGTTGTGAAAACAAACCCACCATAGAGTACATTATTAATAGAGTGAGCGTTTGGTTCTTAGTATATTATATATAGAGAAACCGCCACATTTAAAGTCGTTAATGACTACTTAAGCTAATTCTTCAAACATAAATAAAAAAATCTCTCTTAAAGAGAGAGAGTTTTTGAATCTATACTTTTGTAGCTCTTGTATGTTGCTTATGTTAATCTATACTAATGAGTATTTTAAAAATTATATTCTAATGGAGATTTCTTTTTTAAGTTAGAAGAGTTTTACTTATTGATTTAAATTTTTTCGGTGTTCCATTTTACACGTTCTTTGTAATCTGACTTAAAAGAAGCTTAATAACAGACTATAATGACCGCGTCCAATTAAATGTTGAAAGTAATACTACATAATGCATCCCTTTTTTATTATTGAGAGCCATGCATAAAGCACAAATAGATTTTGAAAGGTTAAAAAGCATAATGATTCTTATTAAAGAACTAGCTGTTTCCCGCAGCTGTTTCAACTCATACCAAATTTCATCAAAATCCGTTCAGCGGTTCGGCCTTGAAAGCGTGACAGACAGACAGACAGACTTTCGCATTTATAATATTACTATGGAAGTATGGATGTAATACTTTTCTCTCTTAGCTTTTACATGTCATCTACCAGTCGACTTATCGAGTGCTAAGATCTCTCTCCACTCATTTTATTAAAAGCGTAAAGCCCTGTTTATGTTTCCCTTAAAAACCTAAATTTAACATATTTATGAGGTTGTCATGGGACCTCTGCGTAATAATACTTTGCGTAAAAAGAAGCTACATAATACTTTTTTCGGTTTTGGTGGGTGTAAAAGAATATTTAATGAAGTATGTATATAAATATATTAAATATAGGCAAATGACTAGGTGGTTGACATATTCTATGGTTCGTACTGTTTAAAATTTATAATACAGAATGATTTTTAAACATCAGTAGTTTTTTTACAGAATGTTTAGCAACTGAAAAGTCAAAAAAAAAGAAAAAAAAGAAATCCCGCTATTTTGCCTTTCCATACAGTTTAGTGATCAGTGACAAGTATACAAACTGACTTTCGCATTTATAATATGATTTAGCATAAAGATAGAATTTATTTATTAAACCTTTATTGCACAAATTACGATTGTAAAGCACAATGGGCGGACTTAATGCTAAAAGCATTATCTAACAGTCAACCTTTAGGCAAAGTAGAGAGTTTAAATCTGGGTGTGGGATTTAAATAAAATGTAACCCGTACCCTTCGCTTTCTTTGTGTATTCTATTTTTTCTTTGTGTACACTTCGCTTGCTGCACACGATATATCAACAAAAATTCCATTGTTAAAAACCAAATATCGTTTCCGCGCAGGTGAAAGGATCACAAAAGTAAACGAATATTCGGTAAGTCCAAGTTAATTAAAGTATGTTTTGTCTCGTTCGTTCACGTCAAATATAAATAAGACAGACAGGGACTAAACATAATTTAGTTCACCTAGACTTAACAAACGTTCGTAATTTAATTTATGAATAAGTAAATATCTACGACTACTACCTACATTTTCTGTGAAAGACAAGCGCACGTCTTCAAAGTCATCCGTACTGCCAATCTATCGATTTTCACAATTCAATCATTTAATAATTCACTGGTCAACCAGTGCTGTCTGAATCCAGCACAATATTTGCATTCGATAGTTCATAAAGTGTTATAAATAAAACAGTGAAATGTGTATTCGGTTGTACGCTATTATTTTGGGATGTATCAATGACGAGACCGCTGGCAAATTGACTATAGGCACAATGCTAGTTGTTATTCGTGTATTTATGTAGTGTAACTTGAAAAGTCAATTATAATTAAATTGTTAATTACTGTTTTGTATAAAAAAAGACAATATGTTTTTGCATGCAGTGACGTGCATCCCATAAAGACAAAAAGACACTGCCTACCTTGTGCTTTTCTACTTACATTTAATTATCATTCGTAACAAAAATCAGTAAACGCGCCGCGGCCATCACGCCCGATACATTTTCGCGCGCCAAGCGCAAAGTACGTGTAGCATAGAGCACATCGCTAGGTACGTAGGTATCATCACTCAGCGAAGCGGCGATCGCGTCGTCGCCAAGGTAGGCAGTCCGATGTTTTACCTTCGATTTCACACATAGGCAGCAAGTTTTTGTCAATGTGTCTATATCGGGAACCTGTAAAGACACGTCTGCGCTTCCATGTAGTAGTCCGTATTATGAGACACTGTCTTTAAATGCGTTCACAATCAATGATTAAAAATGTGAAAACATATACATCATACCAAAAAAATGTAACTTTTTTATAAAAACAATACTAATGTTGGAGTGTTTTATTATAGAAGACCGGATACAACGTAAAATGGCTTTTATTTCATCTTAGTAAACCTTAATTGCATTTATTGTTAATTTGATTTGAAAACATCTTTTGACGTAATGTTGTTTGTTTACAAACAAATGGTACGTCTTGGTATCCTTCTCATTATGATTATTTAGAAAGTGGTCTTTAAAACTTTACAAATGAGATTATTTGCTTCCGTTCGATATATTTGCACTACAATATTACAAATGTCGTATGTGAAAGTGAAAAATATTGAGTTGAAACGTAAATGCGTGCATTTAGGTGTGTTTTGTGTAAAAACTATAAATATGGACGAAGCTGGCCTAAATATATCATATAAACATACTGTTTTGTTCAATTTCATAAAAACGTATTGAGGTATTACAATTATTAGGGCTTATTTAATATGATATCATTGTTTTATTACAGGGCTTAAAGACAAAAATTTTAAAGGCCGAATCGTCTGTATAACTAGAGAACTAAAATTGTGTGTGTTTCTATGACCGCTAAGTATAACAAAAAAATCCGGTTCAAAACCCTCAATATACGAGCTGGACTACTGCCTATCCAGAGATTTTTTTTAGTGCACGCCACTGTTACATCGGCAAGTAGATATAAGAAACAGTGTAATGACTGTATACCACTTTTAACGCAAATCAATGATTTGTTTTGGTTTTGACTCTGCATATACTGGTGTACTGAGTTTTAGAAACCGTCTCCGTTTTCTGATGTTCTACAACTGAGTTCGCCTCTCTTTCGTAGCTGGTAGGCTGATCGTAGAAGTTGCTAAGAACTGAGTGTACATCTCTTTCGTAGCTCGTAGACTGATCGTAGAGGGCGCTACGAACGGAGTTTAGATCTCTTTCGTAGCTCGTAGACGGATCGTAGAGGGTGCTACGAACTGAGTTTACATTCTCTGTCGTAGCTCGTAGACTGATCGTAGAGCGTTCTGCGAACTAAATTAGAATCGCTCTTTCGTAGTTCGTAGGCTGATCGTAGTAAGTTCGCGAACTGGGCGTCAATTCTCTTATTTTACATAGTTCACAATTGAATCGTAATTGGATCGCAATGACAACTTTTGACGTTTCTGGTATTATGTTACTAGTTTTAAGACCAATCGTATTCCATTGGCATGTCATTGGACTGCACCTGGAAAATTCTGCTAATCAAAAAAAAATCATCAATACTTTCAATAATCGGTACTCTGTTATTTATTTTATTTAGATTTTTTCTACTATTACCATTCAATTACGTTTTAGTTGCAATTAAATTGATATTCCAAATTGTGATAACAGAATACCAATATTGAGCATATCAAATAATCACAGAGATTTCTACGCGTGGTTTCTCGCCGAAACATAATGGCGTGTAAAGGAGATATTAGTAAATTCCGTATTTTTTATTCTATAATTAAATTTCTGAAATAAAAGAGCCGTCGTTTGTGAAATAAGTAAAACAAATGGCAAAACTTAAAACATTACTCGAAGTTCAACCTTTTAGTATAACTTCCTTATCTTCGCGGAGAATTATTTATAATAATTCTGTACGCCGTGGGTATCTTTGTACTGAGGGTTTATCTGCTTCTTATCTTATCTTTTATCATCTTATCATGATATAAATGTCAGTTTTGATACGATAAGGAAATTAACCATCTACCAGTTTATTCATTCACTTCGAGTGGGTTACATTGTCTATCGACCCTGTAGACCCTGATATCACAGTTTTATGGAACCGCCTTTCGGCCTTTGACATGGTTTACTACCAGTGTAAGGCATAAGACTTTCGGTCTTAGCACTATAATAGTTAAGCCCAAAATTTCTTGGCTTTAATTTTAAAATCTCTTATACTTAAGTTTTTCTTTTTTTTACAAATAACTTCAGATTGTGAATTATTTAGTACGAACAGTATGATATATATATATATATATACAATATGACGGAGTGACATTTCAGAAATCTTTTATTGTTCTTTGCTTGGTATTTTAAGATAAAGATAAAAAGCCTTTATTGTAGTAATGTATTGTTTATTGTATTTTAGTCGTAATTGTTTGATATTATGCGTTTAATGGCCTCACAGCTAAGGATGCCGAAGACCAAATCTTGAGTTCCGAAGCGAACAGCTCAGGGCGCAAAAGTGGATCTTAGACTCTTACCAAAATATATCTATTTAATCTTTCAGATGTGGCCTGTTTATTTTACATAATAACATTAGTCCTTTGAGAATTGTAAAAAAATAACCTATACCTAATTATTGTAACACGTTTTTTTTTTTATTGTATGTCTTAGCTTCTAACTTGCTTAAATCTTTGTGTGATTTCATAGTGATTTTGTATGTGTTCCAAATAATTAAATCAAAATTGTGCATTAAAATGTAATTTGTTTCGTCGCGCCAGAAACCACAGATTCGTAATAAATAAATTCCACAGCCGGCTCTCTTCAAAATCACAACAACTCGGCTCGCGTTACAGTAACGCTTTTTCTTATTATTCTGTACAGCTTAGCTTTCAGTCGACAGCGTAATCTCTACCTTTTTACCGGATCACAAAAAATAAAAATTATCTAGACATTTTTTCCTATCAAGGATAATTCTGCCTCTTGTTAAAGATTAACCTCTCATTTGTAAAAATTAACGAACGTTCTTTATGCCTTGTTTAACTAAAATGCTTAGTCCCTTTCTCTCTTATCGACAATTTTATGTGAAAGAACGAGACAGAAGATAATTTAGTTAAAATGGGCTAAACGAACATTTGGAAACTTTTATGAATGCAAAGGTTAATACATCGTAGGTACACAATTTATGAAGTAACATTTTTCGCCGCAATGGCTAAAGAAGTAAAAGCGAAAAATAAATAATTATAGTCAGATTTTTAGCATTGAATAAATACAATACTTACCTAAAAATAAAAATCTTTCTCAATCTGTTGATTGACTGGTAGATAAAGCCCATGGGGTTTTTTTTTTTTTTTTATTATATGCCTATGTACCATCAACATACAAGTTGTGTTGATGCTTATGCTATCTTGAGCCTGTTTCATTCAAGTTCTATCGTGTATGCCTCTCGTACTTTCGTACCGCATCCTTTCCTTTCATACTTTCGTCTTTTATGCAATCTACGGGTGGGATGCCCGTCTATTTATCTATTCTTCTAATTTTCTTTATTTCTTTACTTATCAACTATATGTGGTTTCTGGGGAATAACGTACATTCATCTATTTTTATTATAATCTTTTACAGCTTTTCTTATTTCTACTTAATTCTATTACATTCAGGGGTTTTATCTTACATTTTATTTAGCTTATATATTCTACTACATTCACTTTTTCCACTTATATATATGGCTTACTTATATTTATTTCTATTTAATTTTATTACATGTTTTCTTATCTATTTTACATCAACTTTTTTATCACATGGTGTGCTATAATATACTTCTTATATTATGTCATCATGTGTGTTTCTTACCGTTTTTTATATTTACAGTTTTAGTTATATAGTTACAAAATTCTAGAAAAACATTAACATTTTTACTTTTTATTATCGCTGGTAGTGCTTGTTTATTTATTTTGTATCCTAATTCTATCTCAAGGTTTGCTCTCCGGCGGGCAAAAACTGGGCATTCCGTTAACAAATGCAACACTGTTTCCTCTTCCTCTGGATCGCAGGTGCACGAGGGATTCTCACGACACTTGAATCTGTGTAAGTATCCCGCGAACCCCCCGTGCCCCGTTAGTATTTGCGTCACACGGCCCGTCGGCTTAATTTCTCTGACCGTTTTGTATGCAGCTGATGCCACAGGAAAGAAGATTTTCGTTGTACTCGTGATTGCGCCCATTCTGTACCTTTCGTCCCATTCGCGAATCGAGTCCGAACGCAGAATTCGCTTCGCGTATGAGACTGGGCATAGATCGTACTTTGGCTTGGTTCTGGAATTCACAGCAGCATCCTTTGCCAGCTCATCCGCCCTTTCGTTACCCCCCAGCCCTGCGTGCGCTTTTATCCAGTACAGCTTTATAGTTTTGTTCTGGCGGGATAACATTCGTATGTTATCCCTGGATTCAACTGCTAGTGGATGGAGGGAAACCGGGCTTACAATGGTCATCAGAGCTGACATGGAGTCGCTGTAAATTCCAAAAGCATTACATTTGTGCGCTTTGATTTTCCTCGTATCGCCAGGAGCTCAGCCTGATAAACCGAGCAATAGGACGGCAAGCCGAACTTCGATCTTCCGGTTTCCACCCCTCCCTCCCAGATGGAAAGAGCGGCGCCAACCTTCTAATCGATTCTGCTGCCGTCTGTGTAGATTTGCACAGAGGATTCTCTGCTCTCCTTCACTTGTTGCTGGTTTACCAGGCTAGAGAACTCGAGATCGATACGTTCCGCCGGATGAGGAGCCTCAATCGCCGGGGCCAACCGCTCGATCTCCCTATCTCCCAGCCCCGGTATAGGTGCCCCCTTCTTGATCCCGTATAGCGAGGCTACCTCGCGCACACGCAGATCAAGGGGAAGCAATCCCGCTAACACGAGGGCTGAGTTAAGGGAGACCGTGCGGTAGGCCCCACAGATCTTTTAGGCGAAACCTCGTAGCACAGCGTTCAGTTGCTTTTTTATTACCACCCTGCCTACCACTGGTGCCCAGACGCTCGCACCATACAGTATAATGGGCTCAACTGTTGCCGTATAAATGGTGCGAATTATTTTAGGGTCTAGGCCCCAAGTAGTTTTTGCCGCTTTGGCAAGCTGCTTATAGATACCTATTGCTTTCCTGCATATATTACTGATGTGTTTCTTGAAGGTGAGCTTTTCGTCTATAGTAACCCCTAGCAGTTTCATATCTTTCACCGTTTCAACGTTGCTCCCGTTCATGCTCAGACGTGGGACGTCGAATTTCTGCTTTTTGGTTATTACCATTGCTTTAGTTTTTTGTGCAGCGAATTTCAATTTATTGTTCGCTCCCCACGTCTGAACAATCGCTAGAGCCTCCCTGGCTTGGCTCTCTATTTCTATTGCGTAGTCACCATCAAAAATCAGGACCACGTCATCTGCGAAGGCCTGTACTAGCACTCCTTTACCTTCTAATTCCTTTAGGAGGGGGTCCAAGAGTAGGTTCCAAAGTATTGGACCTGCAATGGACCCTTGGATGCATCCTTTTGTTTGTTCTGCGGATACCTCTTGTCCACCGTATCTTACGGATACCTTTCTGCTGTGTAAGTAGCTGTTGATGATTTTTATTATTTCCATAGGGCAATTCTCCTCCACAAGTCTGAGCACCACCGCCGGCCACCAGGCGTTATCGAAGGCCCCCTCTATGTCTAACGAAACCATCGTGACTATTTTCTTTTCAGCCAATTTGGCTCTTATGTGTTTCATCAGGGCACAGAGGGAGTCCTCGGTACTCCTTTGCGGCATGAATCCATATTGGTGCTTACTCATTCTTGGGAGGAGGTGATGCTTCATCTGCGCAACCACCATTTTCTCGAAGATTTTTCCCAGTATTGGCAATAAGCCAATAGGTCTATATGCCTTTGGGGTCGTATAGGTTTCCTTCGAAGGTTTTTTCAGGATTATCACTACGGCCTCTTTCCATTTCGTGGGGAAATGGCTGTACGTCAGACATACGTTCATGAGGGCCAGAAAAAGATCTGGGTCCCTTCCTATTGCCCTCATGCATATATCCGCCGTAAAGCCATCCACCCCCGGAGCCTTTTTCGGGTTAAAGGATTCGGTCGCCGCCTGTAAGCTGTGGGGTCTCGGCGGTGCCAGGAAAACGAGTTGTAGGTTTAAAAATGCTATATTGAGCACAAATACAGAAGGAAATTTGATAAATCGCGGAAAACAGAGAAAATAGTCAGGAGACGCTCGTTCGCTTCCTCTGTGCGAATCTAACTAACGGTTTTTAAACTACCTGAAGTTTACAATAAAAGTTAAAATAAATATTAATAATATGGTGGGTACCGCACATATTAAATTATACAAAAATATATCGTGAACTCAATTCGGATCACTAATACGAGCACCATAAATAAATTAGAATATGAATATAGCTTTCGTTGGCAAAAAATATGGAAATCATATGAGCTAGCCGCCAACATTCCCCACCCCAGTGCTGGCACAGCACTCAACATCTAGCGGAACACGAGCGACACGCGCCGCCGATCGCTTCCACACACCTGTCTTCGTCCTTATGTCGACGACTCGGACACGGCCGTCCCTACCTGGGTACACGTGTTCAATTATACCTTTTGGCCAAGTATTTCGAGGACTGTCAGGATCCACAATAAAAACTAGATCACCGACCTGCAGGGGTTTCACTTCCTGGTTCCACTTTCTTCTTGGCAGCAAGTCAGGTAAAACCTCTTTAACCCATCTACGCCAAAACATATCTGCTAAACATTGTGCGATACGCCATTGCTTTCGCAAAAATAAATCAGAGTCATTAAATGAACTAATGATGGGCAAATTGGATGAGCTACCAATAAGAAAGTGGTTCGGAGTTAGGGTTTCCGGACAAGCGTGGTCGACCGAAACATGAGTCAACGGACGACTATTAACCATATTTTCAACCTCTGCCAACAATGTCGCAAGAACTTCATCTCGTGGAGCACGTTCCTTCATTATGACACGTAAAGTATCCTTGACGCTTCGAATAAGCCGTTCCCACCCCCCACCCCATTCAGGGCTTGCAGGAGGTATGAAGTGCCATTTCATAGCATTGTTGGCACCAGCTGCCTTCAAATTATCTATATCGAGCCCTTGTGCAGCCTGCTGCAGCTCTTTGTCAGCCCCTCTCAAATTAGTACCGTTATCGGAGTAGAGATGTGCGGGCCAACCGCGGCGTGCTGCCATACGTCTTAAGGCCATGATCAGGGAGTCCGTTGTGAGCGATGTAACTACCTCTATATGTATAGCCCTGACCGTGAGACAAGTGAATAATACGCCATACCTTTTTTGACGTCCATGACGTCCTTTACCAACTGTGACGTCTATGGGTCCAAAAATATCCAGTCCGCAGAACGTGAAAAGACGTTGATGATGAGCTACACGAGCCTGAGGTAAGTCACCCATCCTCGGTACCTCCGGTTTACATTTCCCTAAACGGCATAACATACAGTTTGAGACAACATTTTTTATAGTAGGCCTCAAACGAATAATCCAGTATTTTTGTTTCAGATTATTCACTACCATTTCCTGGTTTCCGTGAGCCGCCTTGATGTGATGGTATCTGACAAGAAGACGCGTCACCGGGTGCTTACCATCCAATATTATTGGTCTTTTAGTTTCCAGGTCTAAGTCAGAAGCAGCGTCGATACGCCCTCCAAGCCGAAGTAACCCGCTCTCGTCAAGATAAGGCGATAAGGTAAGAAGTTTACTTTCTCTTGATATGCATTTACCCTTTTTTATTGCTGATAATTCAGCAGGAAAGGAGTCAGCCTGCGCGTGTCGTAACAGCAAAACTTCGGCCTTGACTAATGCGTCACAATCCACGTCGCCATTACGTTTTTGGCACCTGTCAATAAATTTCAGTACCACGGCAGTAGCACGAAGCAAGCGAAACCAGCAGGAAAAGCGCCGCACATCAGGAACCGGCAGGCTGGCAGATGACTCGTACATCGTAGCAACACACTCGATGCTACTGTCCTTCTCCGGGTAAATAATATCTGCAGGCCATGACATCCTATCTTCATATAAAAATGCAGGCCCCGTAAACCAGCAGTCCTGAAAAACCGTATTATCGAATTCCTCACGCGTAGCTAAATCGGCTACATTTATTTTAGTAGGTACGTATCTCCATTCGGTAGCTTGTGTGAGTTCATCGATTTCACCTAAACGGTTAGCTTCAAATGTTTTGTATGATCGCTTATTATTCCTAATCCATTGTAGGACCGTTACAGAATCACACCAAAAAAATCGCTGAACTGGAGTTATTCGATGTTCCTTTATTATTGTGTTAGCAAGACGGGCCGCCAATAAGGCTGCCTGTAGCTCGGCTCGAGGTACAGTTAACGGTTTAACTGGCACTACGCGGCATTTACTTTCTATGAACGCAACATGTGTCACGCCATTATCTACCCAACGCCAGTACGCTACAGCACACATTGCTTTAATAGATGCGTCACTAAATACATGTAATTCGAGATCTGCATAGGACATTCTACTTACCGTTGTAGGCCTCGTAGCGCACTGCGCCGTCGTAGCATCGCTTGGAATGCTCGTAGACCCACTACGACTTTCGTAGCTGTGACTCGTAGACGGTAACTCGCACGCAGTGCCTACAGGCTCCATTGTAGAAAGGTCATTGCCATGGCATCGAACAGCTGACTGTAGTTGCACCTCGCTTGCACATGATGCGTCCTTCACTCTCGATGCGTAGTACCTAGGTATGCGTATACGATCTATTTTTTGAAGTAGATCGACCCATTTACACCATTTTTTATAAATATCGTCTGGTATGTTATCGTCCCAGCCTATGTTTAATCGCCAGGTGTCTTGCAACATGATCTTACCCTGAATAGTGTACGGCGTAAGAAAACCAAACACATCAAAAATCGACATAACTATCTGTAGCATGATTCGTTTAGTAGGTCTCTCTTTGTCCTGAATATATTTTTAGGGATACGCTTCATAGAAGTATCGAACCCCATAGTATCGTCGCATGGAAACCAAACAAGTCCTAAAGTGCGCTCTCCTTGGTATTGCTGATCAATTTTAAACCTTATGGCAGCTTTACCTAAGGTTTCTTTCGGTACGCTGTCCAATACTGCAGAACTGTTACTTGTCCAATTGCGAATTTCGAAACCACCTTGCTGATGTATGTGAGAAATATTTTTTACCATTTCGATAGCAGTCGATTCGTCTGGCAAACTATCTATGTAGTCGTCCATATAGTGCGAATTACATATAGCATTAACTGCGGCCGGCAGTGACGACTCGAACCGACGCGCGTTTATATTATTCACAAATTGAGCTACAAACGGTGAACAATTGGCTCCAAATATTAAAGAAGTCATTACATACGTATCCACTTGTGCTGTAGGGTTCTCGCGCCATAGAAACCTAAACGCGTGCTGGTCTTCAGAGTGAATTTTTACCCTCAGCAACATGTCTTTAATGTCACCTGTAACTGCTATTGCATTTTCCCTAAAGCGCAACATAATACCTAAAAGAGATGACAATAAATCTGGTCCCGTCAGTAGGAGGTAATCATTCAAACATTTACCATGCACAGAGTCTGCAGAATCGAAAACTAATCTTAATTTTTCCTTATTGGGTTTGTCAACCCCAAAATGAGGTAAATACCAAGTTCGGGGTGCAGGTCGAACATTTACCAATTTTTCCGCATAGTTATTTACCAATAAATGGTCTATGCGTTCCCTATATCTCTCTGCGAACCCTGCATCCCTTCCCATTTTTCGTTCTATCCCCTTTAACCTTTTCAAGGCGTTAGGATAAGTATCAGGCATGGAACAAACATCGTCCTTCCACGGTAGGCTGACATACCAGCGACCATCCGACAAAGTCGCGGTTTCCTCTAAACGGTTAATAGCTTTAACACTATTAATATTTTGACGTGGCTTACTTGTCACTCCTAAGGCGTCGACAGCAAACGACTGCCTCACCTCCTCGTGAAGCTTCCTTAGCGAACGCTCGTTGTCATCGGCGCTGGCGGCGGCGACCGGCGGCGCGGCCCCCGCGGACACGAGCAAGGACGCGTGCAACACAGACGTCGACCGGGAAACGCGCTCCGATCGTATCGGACGCATCATACCGTGCATGCACCAGCCCAAGGGAGTTAACGTAGCGGACGGCTCATTTGACCTACCCAGCCTAACTTCGAGAGGTAATAACAAGTGATAATTATCTTGACCTATGAGTAACTCAGGTTTGACATCTTTAGTACACAATTTATCTTTAATATCGAACAAATTTTTAAATTGACTACAATCGACAACAGAAAAATATTGAACAGGTAAATCTAATTTATCAATGCATCGTACTTTTATATTGTGCACCTTATTGTCCATACTCAAAAGGTTGACGTTCGTAACCACTGCCTTACACACCAGTTCGTTATCAGTCCATGCACCCCGCACGTGCATGGTCTCAGAAACTCCGCTAAGTCCCGCGCGCTTACATAATTTAGACGACATTATGGAGACACTACTGCCGTCATCGAGGATCGCATTGGTACTTATAATACCCCGTTTAGTAACGATACGCACTGGCACTACTTTTAAAAGCACTTTGCTCTCACTCGCGTTGATGTGCGTCACTGTTTGCGGACTATCGAAGGCCGAAGATGTCGACGTCTCGGAAGCGCGTTGCTGACTGGTCGTTCCTGGTTTGTTTACATTGTAATGCAACAAATTGTGATGCGCTTGACCGCATCCTTCCTTATCACACACAGCTGCTTTACATTCCGATCTGTTGTGTCGTGATAATAGGCATTGGTAACAAATCCCGTTACGTTTCACAAATTGCCATCTCGTTTTTCGAAGTGCTTTTTTAAATTGCGTGCAATCAGTTAATATATGTTTTGAAGTACGGCAAAACTGACATATATTTTCATTTTGAGAACACCTCTGTGTGTCTGACTGTACCAATATGGTCTGAGTACGATTTCCTATGTTATCAGTGTTATTCCTTCTTTGTTTACTGTTATCATATGATGTTGTGAAGTATATATTTGAGGTGGCAGATATCTTTAAGGCTTCATCGTGCAAAAAATCTGACAGTATTTCCATTCGTGTCTTTCCTCCTTTATTTATTAGTGGAAAACTATAGTCTGACCATTTAGATAACAGTATTGTAGGGAGCTTAGATAAGATAACAGATACAATGCTCGTACCTTGTAGATATTCCTCTCGTCCCACTGCACGTACTCCTTCTACCATATTTTGCACTTTCACGGAAAACTGTATAATTTCTTTGTGATAGTCTTGCGATATAGGAGGAATTTTCTTGATATCTTGCAATATCCTTGATATAACAAGCTCTGGGTTACCGAAGCGCAGCTCTAAGGTTGCCATTATTTTGCATGGTGAGCTCGCAGTGCAAAGCAAAGCCGCTACTGCTTCCTTTGCAGCGCCTCGCAGACATTTCCTCAATCTCCATAAGTTTTCTTGCGGTGAGAAGTTACAGAGCTCGGTGGACTCGTTGAAAGCCTGTTTAAATTGCAACCATTCTAATGGATCTCCTGAGTAATCTGGTAGTTGTTTCGGAGCACTCAGTCTAGATAATATTTGTTTGTTAGGTACACTAGCTGTGGCTAAATCCCTCACTACGCTGGCTAGCATCTGTATGGTGCCGTTGATGTTGGTGGCCTCCTCAGGTAATGGTGGCACGGACATCACCTGTGGCTGCAACTGATTGAACAGATGTGGCCTTGGGGGACCTGGTGGAGCGGTAGTTTGTTCAGGTTCGATTTCCGGTACGTTCAGCTGATGTAGCAGACCCGTGGATTTACCATGATCGGGGGCCGACTCCATCAATTCGGGGCGACTCTGGTTTAGCCATTGCTCCATATCACGAATGTGATCTTTATCGTGTGGACTGTATTTCTTCTCCAACTCTTCATCCTCTAGTTCAGCTAAATTCGCCTCTAATTGCATATCTATCAACTCCATTCTTATCTGTGCTTTCTGTTTCGCGGCATCTAAAAGCAGTTGCGCCTTCCTGGCTTTAGCTGACGATGTGGCGCTATGACCTTTGGACTTGTGGGTGGCGGCACTTTTAACACTGGGCGTAGCGGCGGGTGTCTTGAACTGCGCTCTCTGGGCTGTGACACTATTAACGGAACTGCAATCCTCCACTACAACAGCTGACTTCTGATCGCGTTCGCTTTGTTCAAGCTCGCGTCTCGCGGCGCCTCGAGTGCCAACCATTATCGACGGTTTCGCTGGTGTACGGTACATATAGATTCGGCCGAATGACCACTCTGTAAGCTGTGGGGTCTCGGCGGTGCCAGGAAAACGAGTTGTAGGTTTAAAAATGCTGTATTGAGCACAAATACAGAAGGAAATTTGATAAATCGCGGAAAACAGAGAAAATAGTCAGGAGACGCTCGTTCGCTTCCTCTGTGCGAATCTAACTAACGGTTTTTAAACTACCTGAAGTTTACAATAAAAGTTAAAATAAATATTAATAATATGGTGGGTACCGCACATATTAAACTATACAAAAATATATCGTGAACTCAATTCGGATCACTAATACGAGCACCATAAATAAATTAGAATATGAATATAGCTTTCGTTGGCAAAAAATATGGAAATCATATGAGCGCGTCGCCAACACCGCCTTTAATTCTGCTTTAGTAAATGGTTGTTCGCATGTTGTTTGATGTTCGTTCCCATTCACTTTTTTCGCTTTTGTTCTAACGTCTCGGTGTTTAGCGTTATCTTCGCCCTCCGAGTCTTTTTGGTAGAACGTGTTTGCGAGCAATTCGGCTGACTCCCTCATCGTTAAGCTCTTTCCATCTTTTTCCAGTGGCACGTTCTCCTCTCTCTTCGATGTTTTCATTAGAACCCTATATATCCCGTCCCAGACCGTTTCTTTATCCTGTTCCCGCCAGCTTACAATTTTTGCCTCCTTTACTTTTTCTTGATACTCTTTTTTATTTTTTAGGTATTCGTCGACCACGGCCGCTCTCCGGATGGGTGCTGCGTTCCTGATCCTATTCTATAGGGTTGTAACCCTAGACTTCATTGCTGCCAGCTCGTCGGACCACCACGGTGAGGTAAGTATCTCTTTGTTCTTCTTTATTGGGATCGTTTGTTCACAGGCTTCTGTTATAATTTCAGTTAGTTTTCCTACCATATCGTCTATTTCTTGCTTGTTTTTAATTTGGTTTATTGTTGTTGCCGAAATGTTTTTACTTAGTTTTAGTTGGTCTAGTTTTTCTTGAAATAGTTGCCAATTTGCTCTTTTAGTGTTGTTACGCCTGGTTGTTCTCTGTACCTCCATTCCTTTTGATTTTTGTAGTCTAACTCCAAATGTTATCCCGTTGTGGTCCGAGTCGACGAGATCCTCCTCTATCTTCCAACCTTCGATCCGTCCCAGCACTCCAGTCGTACAGGCCGTTATGTCAACAAAGCTTGTGTACCTTTTCCCATTTCTGATCGTATCAAATGTCGGTATGTTGTTGTTGCCATCTTTATCCCTCTACTGTCTATAATGGAGCTACCCCACCAGGAACTCTTTGCGTTGGCGTCTCCCCCTACTATAGAATATGTTGGCTTTAATTGGTCCATAATCTTTTTTATTTGGGCTATATATGGCAGTATGGGTTCGCTTGGCTCAAAGTAGTATGATACTACCAGCATCCTCCAGGCCACCGTTTTTATTTCAACCACGACGATGTTCTTAGTTGTTAGGTCTGGGTACTGTGTGACTGTAGCGTCCTGATTGAATACTGCTATTGCAGCCTTGTTTTTACCCGTTTTATTACTGGTGTCCTGGAAGAGTCTGACCCCCCGTCTACCCTTCATCATTTTATTTTCGCCAACGTAAGGCTCCTGCAGAAGCGCCACCTCTATTTTCCTCCGTTTTGCCTCTATAAGCAGCTCTTCGGTTGCCAACTGCTTCCTCTGGAGATTCGCTTGCGTGAACCTGCAAAGGGTTTCTCTCTTTGAGGTGCCCTTAGCAGTAGGCAACCGTCTAGCGGGCTATTGCATCCCACTTCTGGCGAGTTTGGCAATCGTTGCTAAAAGCGTTATGTTCCGTAGCTCTATATTTGGCTTTAGTGCAATTTTTACACTTTGGTGGATTCTCTGCTAGCCAGTCCGCACACTGAGCCCTCAGATGAGGCCCGCCACAGTGGCTGCAAAGATCCACTGACTCCGTACACAATCGTTTCCCGTGGCCGAAGCCCAGGCAGCGCGTGCATTGGATCAGCGGTGTTTGATCTTCCACCTTGACGTTTTGGAAGTCTATTTGCACTTGGCCCTTTGCTGTCGCTCTTTGCCAAAATTTCGGTGAGACTCTCACCACCACGTTCGCCAATTAAAAGTAAATATTTTGTAATTAATTTTCAATAAATGATGGAAATGGAATTAGAAAGAACACTTCTCGGAAAAAAATTAACTATTTCGTTGGAAGGAAATCTACACACCGAGAAGAAAAATAAATTAATAATTTGGAGGGCGCAGATTTTGGGGGACACCGGACTTTGTATCTACATGACATGGGATTAGTTGATGGCGAGTGACAGTTACAAGATAATCAAATAGAGAATACTTTAACACCGTCCACCCATATACTTTGTAAAACAAATTTAGCAGACTGGAATTAAACGGAACCATTTAAAAATAGATACCACAGAGTAGACTTGACAGAATTAATTTCACTTAGCCGCCGGCTTGTTTCACAATCACAGCAGCTCTCATCTTGTTACTTGATGCTCTTTTGCTGTATTCTGTTTAGTATACAGTGGACTGTATTTATTGTTGTTATATAATTTGTAATTGTGAAACTAAAAGCTATTACATTCTGCTCGTGATATTGAAGAACTTTCCTAAAGGTTCATATTATTTCATTTTATGCTAAAGGAACACACAGGTTTAAAAATGTCTTTTAGCCACTCTGTTGGCAATAAAAATAGATAACAGTGCAAATAAGAGAAGAAAAAGCAACAAACCTTCGACTCCGTATCTATCAATAAAAAATAAAACCAGAAAGAGCTAAGACGATTGTATAAGTCAAATCCTTCAGATTTTTACCCATTATTTACATCTCATTTTTCTATTTCTATGAATAAAAGAAACTAATACACGTATATATTTTAAAACGTACGAATAGTGGACTTATTGCATTTTCTACTTATACGAATAAACAAAAAGTATAATTGTTGTATTGATGAAAAGTCTACGAAAGTTTGCCGTTATAACAAAAATAGCCTGGCAAAACAGGTAAGTTCTAAGTATGTAAAAATGGCTCCGAAAGTCAGCGGAAGATTTATTCTACAAATCCGAACAAAGAATATTACATCCGTCCAGTGATATATAGCTCACCTGGATACCGACTGCTCCAGGTTCCCTTATAATGACGCTGCATGATAACGCCCCACTATTAAAGCATTTAATTCATAAATCATACTTTTTGAAGTCCCATTCCTTATTCGCGACATGTTACTTGTAAAAAAGTTGCCCTTTTTCATAATACGTAAGAGAAGTCCGATTTTTCAGGTAACTAAAGCAGGAAAAACTATTCAATTTGCAATTTTACTATCACCATTATTTCAGAGTCTAGAGGACCAATGTTCAGCAGTGGTTCTTCAAAATCAATACCCTTTTTTATTTTCAATTTAACTCGTTTTTGTGCGCATTTAGTGTATTCCCGTTACTCGTCGTCAGAACATTAGGTACAATGTGACACGCTGCAACAACAAGTCGGAAAAAAATAGATTCATAATCCGCGAACAAAAGCATACGAAACCGAAATATTGAACTAGCAGATGCCAAAACTATAAACCAAGCGGAATCAATGCATAAAATGTGAAGAATTAAATTCGCCCCATCAATAAATAGAATAATGAGAGAACGTGCAGTAAACAGATGATAACGACGCGATATTTTAAATGTAACAATCCTATTAAATTTTTGCATACGGATATTGCTCCATGGAATGCCCCATTACAGTTATTGCTTTACCGTGATCGTGTTCACATTGTTCGAGATAACGGTATAAGCTTAATAGCTTTCTTTTACGCATGCGTGTGTAAGTAGCCCACACATGTATTCTTTTTGTTATAAAAAAATTAAACTAACTAGCTGTTGCGTAGCGGTATGGATTATTTAGTCGATTAGAGGTTATGAAATCCATAATCAAAACATGATTACTCGTATATATCGTCAAAAGTTGTACTTCAAACAATAGCTGGCTAGATAGCTATCAACTTTTTAAATAAAAAAAAAACCCACTTTTATATTACTTTTTGTCACTGCGATAAATAAACGGTCATCGATCAGCTCAGTCAGCAATAAGGCGGTTTTAAAAATCTTACAAAAATATCAACTATTACTAAACGAGAAGACTACATTGGTCAAACTCTTTGCTCTACCAGTGTATACAGGACTTACGGCTAAAAATCGACCACATGAATGCATCCTCGGATATTTGTATGCATTTCTACTCAGTTTTTGTGCGATGCCTCGAATCGCGATATGAATGGAAATCACATATTATGCGTCGTAAGCAAGGATCGGGTATTCCAGAATTTTAACTATTTCAATGCTTATTATTTAATAAAACAGCGTATTATAATAAGCCAGTTTGGATTATGAGCTTATGAATAGTAAAATGAGGGATGTTCAATGGTAGGAAAACTTTCTGGTCTTCCCCCCAAATGAAATTTAGCATAACAAACAAATAAATGATGACATGAAGATGAGATTCCAGGATCTATTTGATATAAGCGAAACAAGATGCGCGTATTGTGTATATCTTTGTATGTTAAACGCTTCATCATTTCAGCCGCAGGTATTCCTCTGCTGGAAATAGGACTTCTCTAAAGATTTCTAAAATGATGAATGATCAGGGTTAACTCGCATACAAATGGAATGATTTTAATTCGAGCGGCACAAGTCGCTCAATTTCAACCACCCGGAGGGATTGCCTTGGGAATACTCTCGATTATTTAATGAAAATAACATAATAATATGATTCAGTTTAGTGGTGTAATTGATGTACTGTTATTATGTTAGAAATGAACACAGAGTTTTGGAATGTACTAAAAAAAGAGCAAGGATCGAAATTCGTTGTTCTTTGGTTTTTTAAGAAGTTAATAATTATATTACAGAATATTATAAATTGGAAATTAAAGCTTTAGGTTAAGGTTTATTTAGGTACGTCTTAATAAATCAAATTCTTGTCTTAATAAGTCAAAGTGTTACTTATGGAAATATGCAATTTGTCAATGTCGACTTTAATCTAGATAGAACCTCGTATTAGACATATCGGCCGCATCGAAGTACCGTGCGAGTCGTGCGACAGAAAATGTACGAGTGATACATTTCTGAACGAAGTGCCGGATTTGGTTTCGTTTTCGAAACAAAAGTCGTGACCATATCGAGCGACAAACGAGTTGCAAACTTTCATCCACGTCGTAATAACTGCTCACTCGAATTTTCAATCGATATCGGACATCGAAAAAAACGACGTTGAAGAGCTATCTACATGAAGCAGAAACTGGTCAAGTGTGAGTCGACATACTAATCTTATAAAAGCGAAAGTCTGTCTGTCACGCTTTCACGGCCAAACCGCTGAACGGATTTTGATGAAATTTGGTATGAATATAGTTAAAGACCCGGGGTCAAACATAGGCTAATTTTTGACGCAAACGGAGCTGCGGGAAACAGCTAGTCACCTATGAAAATTTCAACTGTCTAACTATCATGATTCATGAGATAACCTGGTGACAGACAGAGAATGAAGGTTTAGTAATAGGGTCTCGTTTTACCCTTTGGGTACAGAACCCTAATAACGGAAAACTAAATGTCATGTCGTGTAAAAAAACTAAAGGATCTCGCTAATGATCGTCTGTCAGGAGTGAAAGGAACTCCAACGACAATAAATTTATGACGATGATGATGAAGATATACAGACATTGCGTTGTATTTACGGAATGCGGCAAAGCCTAAAATAGGCCAAAATGGGTTAAAATATATAATATATTATTTTAAAGAGTAAAAGTTAAGATAAAGAATTTTAAAAATATTATTATTATCCAGTCAAGTAGACAGCAATGAAAATGGCTGACCTGAAGCCTAGAAGAGGTAATGAAAGGAGCGCGACAGCACAGTCGAGTGTGAATCGGTAACGATTACGCGTATCAAGGGACGGCGGACCGCGGCCCGTGTTGGATTGGTCGCCATTAGTGGCACTTTAAATCTCGAGTTCCTCTATGTTTTCGAAAGCACGTACGTCGATAATACCGGCAGTTATTGGTAGCTGGCAGTCGTTAGGCAACATAAAAAATGGACAGTATTGGCCACTAATGACACATTCGGTCATGTTCCTGTTACTCGGCTAGGTTACCCAGTGCAAATAATTTCGGACGTCAGACAGTATTCGCTCTATAGTCTTAACCAGTACAACCAAATCTAAGACCATGTTTTTCTTATAACCCAGGCCCTGAAGCGTAAGCTGAGCAACAGGAAAAAACGCTTGAATTTAGAAGATTAAAAGGGCTACTACAGGTCCACGATCGTAAGTCCGTCCACGAAGCGGCTCGATTTCGCACCAGTGGGAGCAGTAACAGTGATATATGAGTATTATTTCCAACTTTATAGCCGCTATATTTCATTGCGCTAGTTTTTTTATTTATTTATTTTGGAGACAATAAGTTGGCACTATTCCGGAGAGGATTTGGTACATATAAATATTACTTCTGAAGAGCACATTCCACCAAATAATAATTGTAAGTTGACATATTCATGACTTTTTACAGAAACCAACACCAACTTGTCTAAAGGCCTTCTACGTGTTGGATCAATATCCCCCACCACTGGGATCGAAATCCCACGGGAATATCAGTATATTTTACCCACAAACTCAAAATGAAAAATTTTAAGTTTGAAAACGTGCAAAGATACAAAGAGTACAAATTGAACACTCTTTCTGTATCAAATCTATGGCTTTATATCTATAAATGCTCTTTGATTTCTTGGGAAGAACTTGCTGCAGTGCCTGCAGTAAAAAAAAACTAGCTCAGTAAAAAAAATGAACTACTAAGGATGTTGTATAGATATTGTACCTACATATATTTATATAAGAACTAGCTGACTTCAGAACTAGTTGTTTAAGTGATGGATCTATCAATAAACTTATTCTAATCTATTCTTTCCCGCAGCTCCGTCTGCGTCAAAAAGTGGCGCCATTTAAAAAATTGTGTGTCTGCATCAACATGGATTTAACTCGGGAAAATTTTCGTAGTATGATTTTCTACGATTTTAAGTGTAATTTGACAGCTCAATAGAGCATCGCTCGGAAACAGCTTTTGGCAATGAAGCACCATGCAAGACAACTGTTTATAGCTGGTTTGCAGAATTCAAGCGTGGTCGTATCAATCTCAGTGACGAATCTCGCGATGGTCGGCCGTCCACCGCTGTGACCAACAAAAACATCAATGCTGTGCGCCGTATGATTGAAACAGACAGGCATGTGACCTACCATGAAATTCGCGCATCCTTAGAAATAGGCATGAGTCAAATACAATTAATCCTACACAAACATTTGGGTGTGAGAAAGCTGTGCTCGCGGTGGATCCCACACAACTTGACCGAGGCTCAAAAAACGGACCGCGTCACTTGGTGCAGTACCATGCTTACCAGATTCAACGAAGGTGCGTCAAATTTGGTGTGGGACATAGTAACAGGTGACGAAACATGGATTTATTGCTACGATCCCAAAACAAAGCAGCAATCGAGCGTATGGGTCTTTCAAGATGAGCCGAAACCAACCAAAGTGGCGCGCATGAAAAGTGCATCTAAGCGGATGATTGCTTCTTTTTTTAATAAAACTGGACACGTGGCTACTGTTGCTTTAGAGAATCGTCGTACAGTGAATAGTGACTGGTACACGACCATTTGTTTGCCGGAAGTTATTGACGAACTTCGTAAAAATAACCGTAAACGCCGTATCATCCTGCACCACGACAATGCTAGTTCTCACACGGCCAGACAGACAAACGACTTTTTGAAGGCGAAAAATGTAGAACTCATGAGTCATCCTGCATACAGTCCCGACCTGGCACCTTGTGACTTTTTTCTGTTCCCAAAAATTAAGAACCAATTACGCGGTCAACGATTTTCATCACCAGAAGAGGCTGTCGAGGAGTATAAAAACACGTTTCAGAGGTCACCACAGAGGAGTGGCACAAAAGTTTTCAAAACTGGTTTCATCGAATGAAAAAGTGCATAGACGCCAAGGGAGATTATTTTGAAAAACAATAAATTAATTTTGTACCTTTAATAGTATTTTTTCATATTCATTCCGGAAACTTATAGTGCGCCCCACGTACAAGGATATTACAGTGTAACGACCTCTACGGTTAGTGGTGGTGTTTGCCTGAATACCTGAAGTTCGCCTGTTTTCAGTTTAGCTAGTAGATTGCTGACTTAAATCATCTAATTGTCAGATAGCGGAAGGCATGTTAAGCCGTTGGTCTCGTCTGCCATCTGGCGGTTAGGGTTAAAGAACATCGTGATCCTATTAGTCTGGTTTCCCAGTGAGTAGACCGTCACTTCATTGAAATAACCAGTAGCGCCAAATCTAGGATATTGATTAAAGCTTACCCTGGGCTCTGCGCAAGCTGAAGTTGTAACTGGGAGAACACAGTTAGACGAAGAAGATACAAGGCCTATTCCTTAACAATATTAGCGTCAAGTTGTTACAACCACGTGTCGAACTAGTATATTAAACTTTAAGAATATTTCGCCCGTGTAATCCAAGTATGATAACCGCGTTAGCTGCAGACCGTAGTAACTCAAGTTATACTTTGTTATACAAAGTTGCTAATAAGTTTCTCACGTACATACTTCTACAGGTTTTGCACATTTTTATACGTTTGGATAAAAAAAAATGTGTAAAGGTTAGAGACGCCCTTAAGATAAAGTATCTGACTTGATATACAGTAAAGATAAAAGTTTTTGAACGAATAATTATAATGTTAAAATAAGCATGGAAGCGTTATCTTTAAACATTGCTATGTAGTTGCACAATTTATATCGTGGATGTCGTAAATCGTTTGTCGCTTAGCCGTCTTTACATTCACCACTTAAATAATGAAAAACACAAAAATATCGTGAATTTGGATTAATATTCATCAAAATTCATGGTGATACCTATCTTGTTAAAAATACTCTACCGAATCGAATTCGTACAAAGTACGACTCACATTATTACAATTCCAACTGAATAAATAAGCCACATTTAAAAAGCCGAGCAATAAGGCTATATAATAAAATAAGAAGTCCTTTGAAATTCAGCCACTCGGAAAGCATTCAGCCCGTTACATACGATCTCAATAATCACACAATTATTCTATCACAAGCATGAATACAAATGGATTAAAATATCTTATGTAGAGAAGGGTAACTCGATCATAGAAACATTGGTAACACTTATTAAGAAACTGTTCTTAAATTTTCGTATTTTTTTTAAAATTTAGAATTATATTCACCTTAGGTGTTAGTTCAGTTAAGTTTCTACAGTAAAACTAGAAATTTAAAAAGCAAATGTTATTTATTTTTACAAAGACTATTTTAATGACTTTAATAAAGTATGTCGTAAAATTTGATTTGTTCTGAGCAGGTATATAATCAAGCGACAATCACCGGCCAAATGATCTGAAAAAGGTAGCAGGCAAACGTTGGATGCTGGCCGCTTGCAACCGGTCAAATTGGAAATCATTAGGAGGACCATTTTCAGCAGTAGACTGACTGCGCCTAAAATTTATAGTAGATGCAGCCGTGAACAATGAATAAATGAATGAATAAACACTTTATTGCCATTTACATACATAGAAGAAAAATACACATAATCCAATGAACATTGGGAGAAATGAGTACAAATGCGGAATTATCGTTAATGCAATCTTTTCCAGCCAACCTAAATCTCTATGGTAGAAAGGAGCAGAGAAAACAAAAACAAACAATCATCTTGAAATACAAATTATAAGTGTATTACTAAAACACGCATCATCTGCAAACCAACCTAATTTGTGCGCCTGACAAGCTAGCATTATTGATGAGCGTTCAATACCCGACCATATGAAAATAATGTAATAATACATATTTATTGACGATGTAAGCATGTCCATTTCCATAACTATTGTAGCTTATCGAGAACACGTACTGTGTGATTTGTTCTCCAATAACGACCCCTACCCTTGATTGTTATCTCTACGAGTATGAATATTGGACAGCGGGATAATAAGTGGAACATACAAGTTGATTGCAATCATTGGGTTTGCTCTGTTTGTCTTAGTCTAGACGACTTATTCTATATCAAAATAATCTTGAGATTTTGAAGATTTGAAAGGCATTTTAAAGTTATTATGTTTGATCATTTAAAATTGGATAACTTTACACAGAAGGCTTTGAAAGTACAGTCAGTCACGATAAAGAAACGTTTAAATTCAGTTTCGTAAAATTGCTATTGATATAAGGCCGCCTTTTGTTATCTATACTATATACTATAATATTATAAAGCTGAAGAGTTTGTTTGTTTGAACGCGCTAATCTCAGGAACTACTGGTTCGAATTGAAAAATTCTTTTTGTGTTGAATAGATCATTTATCGAGGAAGGCTTTAGGCTATATAATATCACGTTGCATCTAATAGGAGCGAAAAAACAGCCGAAAATGTGGAAAAAACGGGGAAAATTATTCATCTTTGAGGGCTTCCGTTGCATGCGCTGCGAAAACCGTTCGAGATACCCAAAAAATATGTATGAAAGGATTATTCCTCTTTAGATTATCTAAAAAAATATCCTGGACAGTATATGTCTATCTTTTAAGATTAACTCACAATAACCGTTTTTATGATAATCAAATTTGGTCGAAATTAATGCATTATTACAAATTATTTGTCAGAGTTGTATCAACATAATAATATTAATCTTTATCCAAATAAATGTGTTAATGATTAAGAGTATTTAACTGTGAACAAAACTGTCTTTGACATCACCTTATTTTAATAAACATCTTATAAGATAATACAATTTTAAAATAACTCTGAAACAAAATTCACACGCGCCGCATGAGGAGCGCTCGCCCATGATTACCAAAATAACTATTCCACGCGGACGAAGTCGCGGGCACAGCTAGTTTAATATAATAGTTCTGCGCATAGATTAATAATTGGTCTCCGCAGCGCTACGACTAGATACCGCGCTGTGAAAAATCAGTTCCCAGAATGCGGCAACTTATTAGGAAAGTGTGTGTAAAACAATGTGCAAAGACGCACACTAGCGTCGATTATGGTGTTGCCAGCTACTTGACTGGTGCCCGACCAATGGGAATATTATTAATTGCTTTGGTCTTGTTACGGATTAAAAAATGTAGCTCAGAAAATCTATTAAAATGAAATTTAAAAAAAAACTGGCCAAGTGTGAGTCGGTTTGCGTAGAGAGGGTTTTGTACGATTTTTTATTTTTCTTCATTTGGACCTCCTAAACAAATTTAAATTCATCTCATAGGTTTTCCTGTAATTTATGCATCGAAATTCTAAAATCGATAGTTTCGGAGATAAGGTAGGGGAAATGGTTAATTTTTGTCTACTTTATTTAATTCTAATATAGAATCCTAAAATTGCAACAAAAACTTTCATTTTATTTATTATTACACAGTACAGTATGTTAAACGTTACTTTTAATTTTCTATTTAGCTTGGTGCTAATTGATTACTGAACTCATTTTAGGTGTAACCCGGGTTTAAATACAAATAAATAAATAGACACACACATACATACATATTATCACGGCCTTTTTCCATACGGTAGTGTTGCCGGAAAATCGATTACACATCGAATAATAATCGATTCTTTGATAGTTGAAAAAAATATTTAAGGTATCGATAGTGATCATGTATCGATCGTATCGATATTAATACTATCGATAATATGTTTCTGTAAGTACAATATTTTTTTTCTGTATGAGTTGAATGACGATGATGCCCGCTGTACATTTCGCCGCCGAGTTCCAGTATATCTGTATAGTACTACCTGAATTACTTTTCTCCCAGACCAGCATTGCTACAGACAGACAAAATTGAAGTCAAAATAATAACATCCCTCTTTTGGGTTGGGAGTTAAAAAACAAAATATTTAAATAATAAAAATGGAATCCTCGGGGAATTTAGGATTTTTAATACACGGCAACATTGAGCACTGAGCAGTACTTCGCGCCATATTTTAGGGTTAAATTATTTTCGTGAGTAATTTATGCCCATATTTCGAAATTATACAATACTTACTGATGGTATGTAATACCAGTATCTTTCTTATTTCTTTTAGTATTATTCTTACACAGTTTGACTACGCAAACTGCACATTTTGCTTCTGTTTTTACATTCAATTTTAAATTTATCTAGACATCCAATTCGCTCATAGGTTGCGGGGTGACTGACTAGGTACACCGCAAGTACGCCGAATTCGGCGTAGTTTTAGTTGCCGCATTTTTCTAGTACATCGACGGTATCTAGTCGAGCGCGCGAGACAATTTATTAATAAGAGTTCTGCGATTATGGAATGAACTCCCTGCTGTGGTTTTCCCTAGTGACTATAACATGGGAGCCTTCAAAAAGGGCGTGAAAAAATTTCTTCAGGGTCGGCAACGCGCTCGTGACATCTCCGGTGTTGCAGGCGTTCATAGGCTACGATTACCACTTACCATCAGGTGGGCCGTACGCCTGTTTGCCTACTTAGTTGTATAAAAAAAAGAATAGTTGAATTACTGAAAATTTAACGAATTACGCTGTAATCTCAAAGGACTTACATCAAGAAAATATGAAAAAGTTATTCTTTAGAATGGATACTATGCTAATTATGTCACGTTTTCGTTCAACAATTGAGCAACCGAGCTAGTAATTACCCACTCATTTTACAACACGATCACTACTCAGTCACGAGCAGTAAGGTAGAAGAGCGACAATAAATCAATATGACGACATAACTCTTAAAATATATTACTTTACAAAGCGAGAGACACGCAAAAGACTTCATTTGTCTGTGATCAGTCGTTTGTTGAAATAAATTATCTTCCTGGGGGCTGTTAGCGAAAGTGAACTCGGTAATAGTACTTGGAAATACTGTGCGGTAGTTGGCAATGACAGATGTGGCGTATTCATTGCAAATGGCTGTTTGCTTACAAGATTATGGGACAATACTTGGGAACTAGTTTTGTTTTGAAAATCATTCATATCGAGTGGGTTATGTGGTTAATCGCCTTTATACCTGGTTTTTAATTTTTAGGAACCGCCTTTCGGCTTTGACGTGGTTCTTTAACGGCTTTGACGTAGTGCAAAATTAATTTGTATGGGTCATGCTTGTTGCATACAAATCAACAGGAATGTAAATCTTTTCGTAAACTGTACCTAAAACTAGAGAGAATTAAAGTAGAGATTGCTTGTGCGATAAGGCCGTCTTTTGTGTCTATATTGTATAATAGTTCTTTGTTTATTGTAACTGTAAACTGTTAATTACTGTAGTGTGCAATATAGAGTTAATAAATAAATACACTTGAGAGTCTTCAGATATTTGAGATTCGAGATGCGTATTCAACTTTCCGGGATGGCCGATCATTTTACAACATAGGAAAAAAGTTAAAATATTGTGTTTTGGTGAACCTTAATTTCAGAGATATATTTAGTTCAGAATGCAACCGACAATACGATAGTAAGAGAACTTCTTATTTCGTGAATTAATTACTAGCTTTATCCATCATCGCACGCGTACTATAATCCTCTAGAAACACAATTTCTTATCCCCGATGAAAGATACACTACGTGCTGTAGATATAGTGTGAGGAGGAGAACATACAAACGAATATACAAATTCATTTTAGCTTTTTATATTAGTAAGGCGTAAAAATACGAATTTAATACTATGATATTTTCATAAGCTATATTTCCACATTTTACAAAGAATCAAAACAAATGTACCACTGATTCTTGTCTATAACAATGTCAAAGCACAAAGACCAATAAGAGAAACACAGCACACAAGTTTAATAAAAGAATTCCAAGGGGATTCCTGTGGCATACAACGTTACATACACGTCACTCGTCGCTCCACCGATGCAGAATGTTGGAGCATTCTTTATTTGTTACGGTAACTTGGAAGTAGAATCGCATCGCAGTTTTGACGTTGATGCACTGAGCGAGTCGGAATTTTCAGCAAAAAACACGACACGATGAATTTCAGCGATAATTTTATGTCTGTATTTCTGTTTAGTCTATTATTTAGTCTTATTTACGCTGCCGCCTGTAGACTAGTTAAGGTTACCCGTGACCAGAAGGAAGACGTCTATTTCGGTCAAAAAATAAGCTATATAAGGGCACTGCTGGGACACGCCTTTTTATAAATTTTTGGTTAAACTAGTTTTTTTATTTACTTTAGTTTTCTTCTATGTAGTGGCTGTTGATTTCGTGTGAGCTATATCTTTAACAAGTAAAATACCCAATTATTTTTGGAAACTGAGTCATTGTTTGAAGGGCATAGGTTACTGTTATGTGTTATCACAGAGCGGAACCCAGGGCAGAAACCAAATAAATAAAATAAATAAAATTTAAACTTTATAGTATTTTACTTGGAGACAATCTGTTTCATACAATTGATGCTTTATTGTGATTTTACACTACTTACGCGAGACTTATTTGACCAGATTAATTTAAAAAAGTAATATAAACCACAGTACTGAAAAATCATTTTGAGCTGAACAAATAACTTCAAACAAAGGTAAGCTAATATCCAAAGTGAATCTACTACTCGGCTTCTTTATTTTACTTGTTTCCACTCGAGTGGATTCTTTCAGCAACTTCAGATAAAGGTAAAATGTGCTAACATTTTTGTGCCATTAGCGGTATACCTTTTTATAGAAACGTGAGGAACTCACAGAAGACAGTCTTATTTAGTCAACTATTATGAAATAAAGGTTTCCGCACATTGAGGAAATATGTCAGTTTCAGTGTAATGAAATGAGAATAAAAGTGGAAAGGTCATATTGGTCGAATAAGTAGAGAGTGTGAGTATTCTTATTCATCTTAGCGTGTATTCCTAGTTGCGTCGCTACGGAGCCTATGGTACGCTGTAAGTCATGGTCCTAGATTTGGCGGCACTGATAACTACAATGGAGCGACTGCCGTCTGACCCCCGTAACATTTTTCAGGCTGCCCAAAGGCATCTGACAAAGTCACGACTGCTATCTATCGATAACAACCGGTACCAACGGCTTAACGTGCTTTCTGAAACACGAAGGAGAGAGTGTGAGTATTGATGTCAGCAATTTTTTTCGTTTTTGGTAGTATGAGTATTATCTGAACTCTGAACCAAAAGGAATCACGTCAGAGGTCAAGAGGCGATTCCCAACAACTCTTAAACCAGGGTGTTCATGGCCGATAGACAATGTAACCTATATGAAATGATGACGATCTGAACTCTCAACACTAAAAACAAACACTTACGCTAATTATCATTACTAGAAACGCCTGGGAACAGTTGTTTTAGATTTAAATAGAGAAATTTAGGTATGTGTTAAATTAATGGCAGGACACACTGTTAAGGCATAAGCCGCAATTATATTAACATGTTCTTAGGGTTTACTTTATCATGTTTAAAGATTTCAGAAGGACTGAACATGGCATACGCAAACTGAGTTTTAGAAATTTTGAGAATTGAAACCAGTGTTCGAAATTTCTGATACTTCTTAGAATGGAAAAAAGAACAACAATAGGTATATAATTTTATTACAAAGCCAAATAGTGAAATCAGAGGAAGCCTTTTTAACGCCCTTGTATATTCTTGTTCTGTTACCAAAAAATACGCTAGATTCTCTCTAGCCTAGAGATGGGCGAGAAGAAATTCAAGAGGGAAAAAATGAAATGCAAGAGTTAGAACGTTTATTTCCGGGAATTTCTTAAAAATTCTGGGAATAAATGGGAAATTTTCCGGGAAGGCACCCATCTCTACTCTCGCCCAATATAAACATAGTCTCGTCAAGAAATAAAGGCTTTCGCTCACTCGGGTTCACGTCAGACGCACTGGTGGTAATATAACTCGAGTATAAGAGCTCGTTCGTCACTTACCGCCGAGGGTGAAGTACTCGTTACACCCAGAACAAATATGCTTAAGAGTGTTCTTGAATACAAATTAGGGCCGTTGCAATTTCACGGGGTGATGTGACGTTTTGAAACGGTTCCAACGTTAGCGAATGGAATTTTTCATTTTGAAATCATTATTTGGCTAAGCGAAACGTTTCCTTTAAATTTTCTTCGTCTGGAGCTAATAATAATGTAGAATGTTTAGAAATGGTCTATCTATTCGCATCAGTGAAACGCTGCCGGTTCGTTTGAATGATATAATGATATATCGGATAAATTGAGTTTTGATATCCTTTAGTTGCGATTGTTTGAAAAGTTTTTTATGAAATGTTTGCGTTTGATTGAAGCAGATTCAGAGTATTTAAAGTTAATAAACTAAGTAAAAGCTTAAACAGATACAATATAAAACATATTTCAAGATTTATTTAAACTAAGAATTCACTTTTCTTTATCTTTTGTGCTCGTAGAATCTGTAATTAAAATTTGATATCAAACTTCTGTTACGTTAAAAGTTGCAATAAAATATATTTGTTTGTAAAGGCATAAAACTGTATCAAATATTGACGGTATACTTCACAATCGAAATTCATAGTCGGTATTCACAGAGAGCTTGGCAAACATTTAAAACCATTAAGTTAGTACGAGCGTAACGAAATCGAACAGGTATGATGAATTAAAAACGGAAAAGGTAAACAATTATTTTCTCAGATCACAAGAAAAAGTAGACTTGGTCAGTAGGCGGGAATTTAGATTTTGAATGTAGTCTTCCTGTGTAGAATCAAATTAAAAAAAAAATCAAGAGAGATTTGCGTCAAAGATGCTACAGATCAATGTACCTACATTGTATGAGCACTATTGCTTCATTTTCTTTGAGCAGCCTTCTTTATGATGATATGAATGATTTAATATCGTGAGGTAAGGCGTCGAAATAATATTTTTTGTTTACAAATTTCTATTATGTGTCCTGCACCCTAGCGTGCTAGCGTGAGCCAAGGAGGAATTCAATTATTATTAGTATTGAGTGATTTTAGTTTTATGTTAAAATTGTATTATAAAAAATTCAATTCTGCCTAATTTGTCATACATATCTTATCATCACGCCGGTTTTCCGTATGGGTGGGCAGAGACTATGGATTTCCTAATTTGAAGGCAAATTATTTTCTAAACTTTGTTTTAAAATCTTTTGAAAAGTATTTCCTTGTTTCACTTATCTAAGTAGTTGCAGTACATAGTAAGCAGGTAGATGAAACGCGGGTCGGCACCTGCGAGAGACAAATGCAGACATCCATCATGTGTAAAATATAGTTGGATCTGTCCGTTACACTTTTACATATTATATTTTATTCTTCAAATAATAAACATGCAAAAGTAAATAATATTTTTTATATAATAAACACGAAAAAGAAAACCATTCGGTAATCTGTCGGTGGAAAAAGCATTTACTTATTGAAAAGAAGATTTCGAGTTAAAGTCGGCAGTATTATGTTCAAACCTTAATATTTGGTTTTTATATGGTGGTTTTTACGGTAACCTATCACAAAGTCTAATTTTTTTTCTTTGAATTTCAGTTGTTCAAAAACGGTACGACGAAGTTTTAAATGCCAAATGGCTTAAAACCATATTTTCTACTTCTATAAATTCAATAAATATATTTTTCGTCTTCTATAAAAACTGTCGACCGAAAATCAAAACATGTAATTTTTATTTGATAAATTTTTTGGTAACAATAATTTTATTTTCTAGAAGTATTAACAATAGAAGTAACTTTTTCTAAATTATTATTTACACAGATTTTCAATAACTTTAATTTTATTTACAATAATTTTGTACATGCAAAATTAATATATAACAATATTCAAATTAATTCAAATAATACATTTATAAAAATTACAAGTTGGTATGCAGAATGAATGATAGCTTTTTATTAAATTAATTTTGAAATTTCTTTCAAGTATTTGTTTTCACTTAGATTTTGTTTAATTTCTATTAGTTTTTTTAATTTTTCATCTTTAATAACTGAGGAGGTATTGACATCCTAATTATTTTTAGTATAAGGTTAACGTGACATTTACTTATTATTTTTATTTATTTTCATTCCAAATCATTAATGTAAAATTTTATGTGTAGTTACATAGCTGTCTAGTATTTAATAATTTGGTCGTTATTTAATTTAATTTATTATTATTTTAATTTTATTTCTCATTATAGTAAATTTGCATATTTATTATTATTTAATTTTTATTAACGTGAATATGGATTTTTGTAATTCGAAATAAATGTTTTTGTTTTTTTTGTTTTTTTGTCATTATGGATTTAGTCATTACGATTTTGGATAATTCTTTATTACATTTGAATCTTGTGGCATAGCGCTATAGGTAGGTAGGTTCAGGTTGCAGCGGGGTGCCCTTGGGCCATCCCTAGCCGCACAACATGAATACACACAAAGAGAATATAACTACAATAGTACTTACTCTGTATATATATAAACATTATGGATTCCTAAACTATGATTTAAATTATTTGGTATTTGGCGTGTTGTCTTTTAATAATATGGAAATAATGTTAAGGTTAAATAATTATTTTCTTTGTGAAACATATAGAAATAGTATCTGCGGTTTAACATTAGGTTGAAATACAAAGCATATAGCTTTTAAAAACATAACAATCAAAAATCGGAATTTTAACCAGATGAAAAAAGAGTTTACGTTCAAATGAAAATATAGAAAATAAAAATATTACGAAACGTTTTTGGTATTTTAAAATTCGCACATAAAGACTTATAGTTTGTGATAGGTAACCGGTTTGTACACTTTGTTTGAAAGACAAACGGTAAATAAATAAAAATTGCTAATGGTATATATTACAGACTGTTCGTACAGCACTTAACATGTCCGTAAGGATTGAGGAGCCACATCCGATTTTTAATTAAAACATATTGTGCTATTTAGTAGGTGATGAAATAATAGGCTATTTGACTGTATTCATACTTGGTTAATATTGTTATACTAAACAAAATATACACTAAAAAGTAATCGATTCTTGTTAAAATTTTTTGTAAATTGTTTGTTAATTAAGGCAGTAATTCGATCTTAAAGTTTTCTCTAAAAGAAAAGTGGGAGCGTGGTGGGGGCGTCTTGCTGTCTTTTTTGTACGCACGAAACCGAGTGGCAGTGACGTCACAGCATACACAGTGCATCCTTTTCCTTTTTTTTGACAGTTTCCTCTTCCACCGAATTTCAAAGGCTTATACCTTATTTATTTTTGAACGGATTACAAAAATTCTTTCATAATTCTGTTTCTGGAAATAAAAATATTGATATGAAAGAAAAAATAAAAATTAGTAGAATACCCAATTATGTAGTCGTAATTTTGGAATTTGTAGTAAACTATATAAAAAGTTATGGCCATTTAAAAATGGGTCCTCAGACCTGACGTCAGAACTGAGGCGCCAATCGAAAAAGAAAAAAAAATAACACTTTGATTTTTCTTAAGAGTTTGCTAGTTAGGGTGATCATGTCACATGAAGGAAAAATACCAGATGTACTTATGTGGAGACCGACAGCAGGCCACGCATATAATTATGTATAGTGCGAGGTCATAGTCTGTTATAAATTAAGAAAACTGTCATATTGTTGTGAAGTGGTATGGTTTAACTCAAAAGTACAATTTTTTTTTTAATTCAATTCAAAGGGTAGCCTTGAGCAACAAATGTCGTAGCTCCAAATTTAGCTTGGATATACACCCCAGAAATATTTAAATGTTGGTGTTTACGACCTCCAAATATTTAGTTTTATTTATATGTAAATCATACATAAAAAATCATGTATGAATGGCTATCGGTCTGCTACTTACATATCCTCATCTTGTGTTTCCCAGGGTTCCCATCTGGGACCTATATTGTTTACATTATTCATCAATGATATTGTTCCATGTATAAGAAACTGTAACTGCTTCTTGTTCGCAGATGATATGAAAATTTCTAGAGTTATTACATCAACTGATGATCAGCTTTTGTTGCAAAATTATCTGGATAGAGTTACACAGTGGTGCATGGATAACAGGATGTATTTGAATATTGGCAAGTGTCAACACATCAGTTTCACTAGGAAACGTAAGCCGATAGTTACTCGATATTTCATCGACGGCGAGAGAGTGTCTTCTGTCTCTGTGGTTGGCGACTTAGGGGTGGTTCTTGATTCCAAATTGAGTTTTATTCCCTATTATGAATCTGTTTTTAAGAAGGCATCGAAAATGACCGGCTTTATTCGGCGTAATACAAAAGATTTCAGAAATCCATCATTTATAATCATCTTGTTTAATTCACTGGTACGGAGCACGCTTGAATTTGGCAGCGTCGTTTGAAATCCCGTTTTTAGTAATCACTCTAACATAATGCAACGAATATAAAGATCTTTTACACGGCATTTAGCGTTTATTTCTTCTGGAATTTCAAAGCGATGTTTTTATGACGAGCGTCTTACATTTTTCGGTCTCAAGTCTTTGTCACAGCGAAGAGGTATGCTGGATCTATACTTTCTTCAAAAAATAGTACAAGGAGTATCGATGTGTCTATCTTTGCTGGATGGAATAAAAATTAATGTTCCACGAATTAATAACAGACGACGGTATAGGAAAAGACTATTTCCATGCCCCCTATAGTAGGACCAAGTTGGGTAAACATGCACCTTTTTCTAGACTTGTATCATTGTATAATAAGTTACACAAATTATGTGAACTGGACATATTTCACGATAGTCCTAGTGTATTTAAAAGTATAATTTTGAAATATAATGTAACTATAAATAATATGCCAATTTAAATAATTCTGCACAAGTTACTGATAAGTTGGTTTGATTCAAATTGTATAAAATTTTAAATTGTAAATTTTAATTTTAAATTAATTTGTGAGTTGTTAATTCTTGATATGAATAATATTATTTGACAATGTTGTGCATGTCTGTAATAGGTGTAAGCACTGGATAAAATTATTTTAAACAATGTTTTTTGTAATGATTGTGTTTACATTGTTGATGTGCCTAAATAAATAAATAAAAATAAATAAATAAATTAGTAGTATCTACCAATTTAAAAAAAAATTTTGGCTATATAATTGGAGTTAAAAACCGAAAAATAAGTCAATTTCTGATGTAAACATTTAAATTTCAAATTCATATTTTAAAAAAAATAATATAAATAAAAAATTGTAAATATCCATAGTAAACCATTAATGCCATTTTATTTTTGTTTTTTTCTCTTTTAAATAGAGTAGTAAAATAAAAATTAAACACGAATACTTATTAATAATTTTTATTTAATGCTTTCCAAATCACTACTACTTTAATGTACCTTAAGATTAGTAGTAATTAAACTAAACTTATTTCCTTTTGCGTGGGCCCTTAAAACCCCCACATTTAAAAAAAAGTTTTTTTTTTAATATTATGATTATAAATGGCCAGCCTCTCATAAACTACTTTATTTATTGTGTATAGTATATACATCTTGTTCTACTATGTGATCAAGGGACAATTTATAAACAAACTTTTTGGTGCAGAATGTAAGCCGCTTCCGTTACAGTCTCAAACTATTATAGAAATTATTCCTGAGGCTGACGAGGAAGATAGGATTTTTGATTAAGTTTCTTATCTAAGTTAATCACAGTGGCACTAATGCTTTAATCATCAGGAAACTTGAAAGCACATAAAGTACTTTATGTGCTTTTTTCAATTACCGAAATAACTTCTGATGGTTGTGATTATTTGGTTCTTATCGGATGTGTTGCGACTTAAGTTATTTTTGTTATAGTTTTTATGTACGGAGTTTATTCCTATTTGTTTTAGTATGTTTTTTTTTATTCAGTTTTATTATGTATCAGTTTTGCTAACATTATAAAAAGTAATAGCGAGTTAGTTAAAGCAATGAAAAGTAATAGCAATAAATAAAATTGATAAATAAGGACTATTCATGTTTATTTTTCAACTACATAAATAAAAAAAAAATTAGAATTGATGGTTGACTATGGACATTTTTAGCTTTTTACATAATATTAGTTTGAAATCTTAATGTTTTACATCAGCAATTGAATTAATTAAGGTTTTATCTTCAATTATATTGGTAACATTCTTCAAAATTGGTAGATACTTCCAATTTATGATTTATGTATCATTAAATCTTATATTTTTGAGGTCGTAAATACCAATATTTAAAATTTTCTAGGGTGCATCTCCAAGTTAACTTCTAAAATAAAGCTTTGACGTGGATTTAAAGAAAACGATGCGAAAGATCATTAAAAAATAATTATATCGTGCATACACCATTATTTTATAGGTTTTGAAATAAAAAAAGACATCACCGAAAAACTTTTTTTCGATTTGTTTTTAGCTGATTACCAAAAATGCCATTTTGGCTTTTACGACAATTGTTGTCGAAAGCATCTATGTTATTTTATTGCTCACTTGAAACAAATATTACTTAAAATAAACAATTACAAATGAGACGACGAGATGCGACCACTACTGGGTTGGTCGCCATTTAGTGGCATTTTCTATCTCTAGCTTTTCCGTGCTTCGGAAGGCACGTTTAGCCGTTGGTCCTGGTTGTTATCGTTAGAGGGCTGTCATAAGCTGTGTCAGACGCCTTTAGGCAGCCTTAAAAATCTGATAGTGTTGGCCATTAACACACCTCGGGTCATGTTCCTGTTAGTCTGGTTTCCCACTCAAGCAGTCGTTCCATTGCAATAACCAGTGCCGCCATAACTTACAGCGTACCCTAGGCTCCGAAGCGTAAGCTGATGACGCAACTAGGAAAACATGCTTAGACGAAGACTAACAAATTAAACCTATGGATTATTGAGTTGGATTTATTATTGAGTTCGATATATTTGGTTTCTATAAATAATTATAAATATTCATGTCAGTCCTTAACATTGAGAAAGGAACGGTGCGGTTTCGATGCTCTTTTGTTTTCGAGGATGTCATTTACTCCGACGCAACAGATGGCGCTAAAACAGAAAAATAGAAATTCCCATACAAGACGCAAAAATTAGTATGGTGGACTAAATCGCGCAATTGAAGTTTCTACGGATTGGAGCATATAACCTCAGACAGAACATCGTCGGAGCCGCGGTTCCCCAGGCATAACACCACGTCTGGCGGGAAGATATTCCCTTTGCGGCGGTCGAGCATAACACCATCGCTCACGCCGTACTCCAAATCCCTATTCAGAAAGGAACGTTTTACTTGTGTTCGGTTTCGATGATCTTTGCATTTACCTTTTCATAATAAAAACGTTCATATTCACTCTATGATCGCTCAAAAGATTAAAGAAGATCGAGATGTTTTCCTTTAAAATTCGAGATTTAGAATCGAAAATTCTCCTCTTTAATATCCAATGAAACTAATTTAAATAAATGTGGAAACAAAAATCGTCTTCAAACAAGGTTGAGAGCTGGCCATTATTAGAATATCTAAACGCTACTATTGGACTGCGTTGGACAAGAGACTCTTAACAAGAGCGAAAGAAAAATAAAATAAAGGAAACCCGGGACGTACAATCATTTAATGAATTCGCAATTTGCATACCGACAACGAGCCTTAGAAAAAATAGGCATGTGTAGAGGGGTTAATACCACACTTTATTGTTAGGCTATAATGGCTACCCGCGTGCAATTATCGCCTTAACGAGTCTTTACGGACTTATTTTGAGGGATGCTGTTGCCACAATGCTTCCACTTTTTTTTGTGGATGAGGTTTTTTTATTAATGTCTGTTTATTTTTCAATGGGCCTAGCTACCGCAATCTCAGAGATTTATAGGAAGAAATCGTCAGTGGCGGAGTTTTGGACCTCCCGAATGTAATTTAACAGTATTGATACGATAAGATGGAGTAGACTATCCTTTAAAATTATATCAAATTACTAAACACAACTATCGCTCTGATATATCCAGAATGTCTATGATTGCTCATAAAAAAATATATCGTAACAAGGTTTTTTTGATGGAAAAACAATTACATCAATTTTTCTTATATCAATTCTCGTGAAATCTTTTGTTTTCTGACGAAAATGCTACAGAAATGTTATTATAAACCCCACATATATAAATTAATTCGTAGACCATGTGACAAAGAAAAACAAATCCTTATCACAGTTTTTGAGTTTCGTTTTAATTCATTGTCACACTTCTTTCTTCCTGTCACAGTACATCTCCTTAAAATACAAACTCTGCGAGGAGGAAGTCGTTTTGTAATCGTCCTCTTGTCTCTCCTATTATTGGTGTCCTTTTGTTCCGTCTTTAAATTACAGACTATTGACCTTAACTTCGCCCTTCCGACTTCCATACTATTAGTAGCTGAAGTTAGCTTCGACTAATTACAAGAGACACTCCGCTATCAACTGTTTTCTTTTCATCTTTGGGCCTTCTTTCGCGTAAGATGCGAACAACTACAAAACAGAAATAATATTTGTATGAGTGTATAGTAAAACGTCTTGTTGCGAATAGCAAGAAGTAGATTTTGTTGATGATTTTAAATCCTTAAATTGTATGACAAAGAAATATTTTAAAATACTTAATCTTAGATAGATTAGCTATTTTAACAAAGTACTTAATTTTATAATTTTTTAATGCACTATACATATAAATAAACTAAATTTTGATAAAAGATAAAAAGCCTTTATTGTTTGAATTTAGGTACAATTAAGATGTCAATAAATAAATATTTGAGACTTAAGCTGAAAATTTAAGTAGCTATTATATAATTATAAATGACATCAAAGACCCCACATGGGTAGAGTCATGGCCACGGGAAAAACCTTAAAGATTCAAAGTGACTATATGTAACTTGAAACGTAAGTACGAGTCTTATGAAAACCTAAATAGATTTCCGAATTCATTCGACAAATTCCCTTACAAACTACGTAGGAAATTTTAGAGGGTAAACTCGTAGTTCACTTAGCTTTGGGCCGTAAAACGCTGATGCGAGCGTGGTAATTTGGGGTTTTTTTCGTCGGAATCAGTTCGCCAGTCAAAATGAACGGTTCCATTTTGGCCGATGTGCTCTCACGTACTTCAACTAGTCGTATTAATTAAATGCAAGCCCCTGAGTCCATTTTACGAGGCCGGCCGGCTGGAGCGAGTTCCGTTTATCCGCTTCTACTCATAAGCAATTACTTTGCTGGAACGACTACGGGAAAGAACTTGAACGTGCGAAGAAATTTTGCTTAGCGGCGTTGGTTAATAAATATTGAATAATGTTTTGTATTTCTATAGGGATAAAAAAATATGTTTATTATAATTTTTTACAGTTATTTTCGTAGATTTTTTTTATTTAAAATTTGTTGTTTAGAGTAATTTGTAATATTATTGTTTCACATTTAAAAATAGGGCTTCTGGTCCAATTTGAAAAATTATTTCCGTGGTGGATTATGTATCAAGGAAGGCTAGGACAGAGTCGAGACGGTCTGCTAGTGCTTAATAAAAACTAAAACCTAATTTATAAAATACCTAATTAATGAGTTAACATTTTATAATTTAAAATATGCATCATACGAAAAATATAAAAGGTGAATTTAAATAAAAAAAAATCTAAGGTCGATAATAGCTTGAACCTGTTTTTTCAACATATACTTGCTTAATAAACCTATACCGCCTTTCTTTTGTTTTCTCGACTTTTATTTGTTTTTATTTATTTTTTCCCCCACATTTGTCTTCCTTGGAGTTGAACCATAGGTTCGCTACCTTTAGGACCACAATGTTAAATTTGCAAAATAGTACCATTTAACTAGTATTTAACCCTGAAAGTGTTTGTATTGAATTTAAGCCCACCTTATATTTATTTCGTATGATAATATTAATATCTATACATATATTAAATAAGTAATTAAAAAAAAAAATGTTGTAAAATAGTTTAAATAAAAAAAAAGAACTCTGAGGTACATTGGTATTACATAAAAATGGTGTGCTTTTCTTGAGAATATGAAGTCAAATTGTATAGGGTCCTGCTGGACAGACAATTATTTTTTCCTGATTTTCTTCCTATTTGTTAAAGATTCTTTGAAGTTAATACATAAATTAAGAGGTACAGAGCGGCTAATAAAGATCGCTATTATTTTTATGAACATCAAGCGTAATATAACTGAGTGCTCCGCTGGATAGATGAAATGATTTCTTTAAATTTCTGCTAGAACCATTGAGGTACATAGGATTTTTTCAGTAAATTCTTGAGGCACATTGAACAAACTAAGTATTGCCAGTAGGTTTTTTATCTAGGTCACTTGGCCCTGCTAGATCGAAACACATTTAAAACCTGAGGGATTTTATAGTTATGTTATACCATGGTACGATTAACGAGTTTTGTAACATACAACTAAACATGGGTGCCAATATTTTTTAAATATTTTCGAGTATTTTGGAATTGTGAAATGATCGTTTTGACGACATAATTTATCAGAATGATGTTTTATTTGGTGTTGCTAAAATTACACTAATTATATTTATTTATTTATTTTATGTTCAAGTGCCACAAGTACATATGTCTGATTTTTAATTATATCTTCTTGTTAAATTGAAATCTCGTACGTCTACATTCCTGACTTATTTTTAAGTTTAATTAAATGTTTGATTGAATCAGCTTCAAAAGCTTGTAAAATGTTAACCATGTTAACTGATATAGCTCTACTAAACACTAACAAGCCGACTAGCCGTAGTTAAAGTTACTCAGAAACTTTTAGTTTCAATTAGTTCAAAAACATAAGCAGTACTTATAAAAACAACCTTTCTGTTTTAGCTCTCGAGTTCTCATAATAGAGTTCGTTAACGTCTAAAAACAAAACGAGCTTAATTTCAAAGGAATAAGGTTCAAAATGAATGGACTGATTCTGTTTTAAATACATAAAGAAAGGTTTATCGTAAAGGGATCGTTTGCTGTAGTTGCTTTCAGGCGGTTAACAAGATAATCGAGCCTTAAGGATCGCATGGCGTCTTTGTACTCTATTTGACTTGTTTACTACTTTATCAACTTAAATAAAACTATTTGCAGGTTAAATGTTTTTATTTATTTGTTTTTTGTTGCTTTACGTGTTTATTTTCACAAAGAAATGAAATTAGAACAATAATTATCTGCAAGAATATGATCTCGTTCATTTCCGTGTGCGGTTTCGAATTCAATGCTCTTTGGTCATAAGACTAACATTAAATTAAAGAATAATGGGGTAATATACAAAATAAGAGGATAAGTAATTAATTGTAAATAATTAAACTAATTAAAAAAAATTGGATAATAAATTGATATTGGTAAGACTATGGAATTATTTAGTTAATTATTTTTAATGTACCACATACAACATTATCAAGTAGAATAGGCAAACTTAATGCTAAACACATTTGATTTAAGCAGAGTGGTTTAGGTATTTTTATTATGCGGGATGAGCCACGGGTAACACGACAATACTTTTTTCTCAGGTTTGTCGGCAGAGCAGGTTTGGGTACTTGGAGATAATGAAGTAGCATCGAGCGGTGAAGAGAACGTATGTGTGTATTCAGATATCGCTGGATTGACGAGGTGCGGAGGGATCTACTAGAGCTGGACGCCGATGACTGACAAAAGATGGCGCTTGATAGATCGAAGTGGAGATCCTTATTATCGTAAGCAATGACTCACTTTAGATCGCTGTGCCATCTCAGTAAGTTTGTAAGTAATAGCTAGTCTAAAAATACGTAATAAAATATAACAAAGTCGCAGTCCGTGGGTAATGAAAATGATTTCAACGCAATGAGCTAACAAACAAACAACTTGTCGTGGCCGGCTCGCCTGTTTGTTTACTAAATTGCAGATAGAAAAGGCAGGTTATACTGTACGATTAGTCAGATCGCAGCGTGTAAAATTTAATTTTTCAGCTTAAAGTATTGTGACTGAAATCATTAATTAGGTATTATTCAATTCAGATTTTGCTTTTCTAGGATCTTGCCATTTCTATGCCGTTTTACGTGGCTGTCACGACGTTTTGTTTTGTGCAGCTTACTGGACAAGCGGGGCATTATAATGTTCGACATGGATGCCACTGCCTCATGCCATTTTCATTTAAGTGCTATAAGTGCATCTTCTATACGATACAAAGGCTGATTTAGATGCCGTATATAGGATTAACGGTCACGGTAAAAATGTATGGGTTGGCTAATTATTTTAACAAGGGTTCCCATCCCTGTACATTATAACGGACGGATGAAATCACGGGTACAGCTAATTTAAAGCACAAGGTGGTGCAATAGTGGTGATGGTGCAATTTGGAGCAATTCTATTTTCAAAATCAAAGTGTTATTTCTCTGAAACTAAAAATGTTCGAACTGAATATCGTATCATGTAAAGAGGTTTTCTCTGCTCTCTCTAGCTCCACGAAGTTTGCAACTTGAACCAACTTTATGCATCTCAAAAAGAGTGTGCGAAAGAACTAAGAGTGCTCACTTGGATGTAATCGAGTTCGGGGTTCTATTTTTGAGTCACATATCAAGCGACATTAAAACATATTTCGCTTTTGTTAAGTCTGGGATTTCCTATTTAGATTCTATAGATTATTTACATTGGAACAACAGGGTAAAAAACGGTTTTGCAAAATATGAACTTTAAAAATATTTGATAATTGAATTCATTCAATTTTATGCTTGGATATAGAATATTTAAAATTGTATCTGTGTATAAGAGTATTTTGAACGTGAATTGTGTATTGACTGGACTTTCGGGAAAGAATTTGAAATGATGGATACCGATGGATTTGAAAAACAAGCTCCCAATCCCAAACGAACTGGTTGTTTCTAATAATGGTGTTGAACTTTCTACCTCTGAGGGAAATTATTTTTTTAAGTTTTAATATATCGTAAACGTCTCTCGTATGCGACAACAAGAAATTAATAATTAAATCGAGTTCGAATTTCGAATGAAGCGAATGCAAAACGAGGGATGCGGGTTTTTCGACGCGGAGGGATCCCTAACGAACCGGTTGTTCCTTGTAAGGGTGTTGAACTTCCTTACTCTGAGATATTTTTTTTAGTTTGAAGAGTTTGCTTAGGTAATCATAAATCGTAAACGTCTCTGTGTGCTACAACAAAAAAAATTAAAGCTAAAAATATCTCGATCACAGATTTCGGAATGAAAATCGATGGATTACAAAAATCGAGTTCGAATTCCGCATAAATCGAATGCAGAACGAGCGATGCGGGTTTGTCGACGCGGAGGGATCCCAAACGAACCGGTTGTTCCTTGTAATGGTGTTGAACTTATTCAGAACTTATTAGAAAACTTACACGGAATAGTTCCGCCACTGTGGTAAATGTTTCTCTTAGTGCTTGTTCTCCCTTTGTACCTGTTAGTGTGCATTTGTCCTCATAAAACAGATTTCCGTGTAATGGTGTTGAATTTATTCAGAACTTAATTTCTAGACCCAAACACGGGGTAAGAATTAAATTACGATTTTTTTGAGCAAAAAATATATATGTCGGACTATACTTATTGAATGTTCAATTTATATATAGAGTGGATTTTTATTGAGTGCAAATATTTTGAGGGGCGGTTTATTTAGGCCAAAGAAAAGTTCTAAGAGCAAAATCTACACGCTAGTTTAGCTATTTTAATTTTTTACATTTTCCTAACAAAATTTATTTCAATTTTTTATAATGGCTGTAAGCGCATTAGAAAACTCATTAATCGTAACAATCTATCAATTCTCTCCCCCCAAACTACTTTGTTAATAAATAACAAAATAAATATTTTTAATGAATTTTTATTTACTAGACGCATACTGTACGTTTTACAGTCGTGAGAGAAGAGAGGGAGGGGAGGCAGGGTTGCCATAAATTGTTGGCGTATGAAATGTTGCCATTATATAGACATATATTTGTACATAACTCCCCCTAACTAAAGTAGGTAATTATACAAGAAAAAAAACTAGTGAAAAACTTCTCATAATACGAAAGTACAAAGATTAATCTAATGATTGTATTACTCATTTATGATTAAGAATTAATGAAAATCAATCATAAATAGGTAATACAGCTATCCTATTGATGGTTCGAGTGTGAGTTGACCCATTTGGTGTTTTAACTTCTATCGCTCTCACTAAACCATCATTACCAACTATGAGTTTACTTATTCTAGCAACAGGCCATTGTAAAGGGGATGTTTTAAAATCTATTAACAATACTAATAATCCCTCTTTTAAATTAGGAGTAACTTTGTGCCACTTAGGGCGACTAAGTAATTGTGATAAATAATTTTTATGCCAAGCTCGCCAAAGATCTTGTTTGATTTTTGTACACTTTTTCCAAAAACGCAAACTATTTATATTACAATCAGAAATTTCAGGTTCAGGAAATGCTGTTAATGGCTGATTTATTAAGAAGTGACCAGGTGTAAGAAAACTAAAATCTGATACATCACTAGTGAATTGAGTTATCGGTCTCGAGTTCAAAATTGCTTCTACCTGTATTACAATAGTATTGAATTGTTCATATGTTAAATTTAGATTACCAATTACTCTTTTAAAATGATATTTGGCGGCTTTTACACATATCTCCCAAAGTCCGCCCCAATTAGGTGAGTAGCTTGGAATGTATTTGAAGCTAACGCTATTTTTATTACAATAATCAATAACAGAACTCTGATGTTCCTGTGATTTACATAGTTCATATAATCTTCTTAATTGGTTGTTTGCACCTTTGAATGTTGATGCATTGTCACAATATATTGTGTGAGGCAAACCTCTTCTCGAATGAAACCTTTTAAAACAAGCTAAAAAAGCTTCCGTAGTAAGATCGGATACAACTTCCATATGAACACATTTTGTCACAAAACATACAAAAATGCAAACATATCCTTTTGATACAACGGAACGTCTCAACGTAGATTGTTTTATATTAAATGGGCCACAATAATCAATACCCACTTTGTTAAATGGCCTATCCTGAACCACTCTGTCCTTGGGCAAAGCTGACATTAATTGTTGTGCATTTTTAGCTCGAAATCTAAAACATGGTATACATTTATTAATAATTTTCTTGACTATAGTTATCGCTCCTACTATGTAATATTTAAGGCTTAGGCTGGATAATGTCAATTTCAATCCGGAGTGCATTAATGCAAAGTGTTCTTGCCGTATAACTAAAGTTGTGAAATGACAGTGTTTTGGTAATATTATAGGGTATTTCTGACAATAATTAATATTGGCATTTTCCAGCCTTCCACCAACACGTAAAAGACCTTGCTTATCAATAAAAGGATACACTTTTTTCAAGTTAGACTTTATGTCTTTTTTCTTTAATAGACAATCTATTTCTTCTGAAAAATGTAAATTTTGTACATGTTTTATTATTGTTTCCATAGCATTTTTATATTCAATTACATTCAATTGTTGTGAAAGACAACGTTTTTCTTTTTTAAGCTTACAATTATTTATAAATCTCAAAACAAAACATACAACCCTTTGCAGTCTTATTAAGGAAGAAAACTTAGAAATAGGAATTATTTCTTCGACTACATTGCAATTAATATTTTGTTTAATGCCAGTAGACATAGTATTATTTTTGATGCTACTAGGCATAAATGATTTTACAACATAATTGACATTTTGTAACTCTGGTGGTCCGCACCACCACAATTTATATGAATTTAGTTCAGATGGACTTAGTCCACGAGATAGACAATCAGCTGGATTACAAGATCCACTAACATGACACCATGTCACATCCTTAGTTAGTGCATTAATTAAATTTACTCTATTTTGAACATAAATATCCTTTGAAGGAGGGTTTTGTAACCAGCATAAAACAACTTGAGAATCACTGAACAAAATTTTATTCTTAATAGAATAACTTTTAAATATATCAAGAATTCTTGTATACAATTTTGCAAGTAAAAGACAAGCATTTAATTCTAATCTAGGGATAGTTTGTTTATTTTTCAATGGAGCAATTCTGGATTTGCTACATAACAAGTTAATAGACACATTATTGTTTTTTATTACTCTAGTATAAATACAAGCACCATATGCAATATTTGAGGCGTCACAGTATCCTATTAGTTCTATACAATTATTATCACTTAGATCTAGTTCCCTCCTAATGTATGTAGGTTTCATAGACATTAAATCATGAAAAAATGAATTCCACGGAACCAATATTTGTTCTGGCAAAGGAATATCCCAATTTAAATTTAACTGCCATACCTTTTGAAGGAATTCCTTTGCACGTGTAACAATTGGTCCAGCCAAGCCTAAGGGGTCAAAAAAAGATCCGATAAAGCTGAGTACAGTACGCTTAGTCCAAATTTGAGGTAACTTACCACATGGTTGAGATATTATGAACTGATCAGATTTGATATCCAATAAAAGTCCTAGTGCTTTAATAGTGGACTTGGAATTATTCAAATCAATGTTTTGAAAATATTTTTTATCATTTTGAATCTCACTAATAATGGCATTGCAGTTAGAACTCCACTTATGCAGTTCAAAACTTCCCAATGCTAACAACTCTATTAACTCCCTACAAATAAGTTTTGCATCTTCAATATTATTAGCACCAAACAGAAAATCGTCAACATAACAGTTATTAATTATTGTTGAAGATGCTTGTGGGAATTCATTTTTGTAACGATGAGCGAGTTCCACAAGACATCGAGTGGCAAGAAAGCTGGAACTAGTTATGCCATAAGTTACTCTTGTGAGCTGAAGACATAATAAGGGATCATTTAAATTTTCCTTCCACAATATTAATTGCAAGTGAGTTTGATTAGGATCTATGAGTATTTGCCTATACATTTGCTTTATATCAGCCAATATAATGTACTTGTATGTGCGAAATAAAATTAATATGTCAAATAATTCCTTTTGTATGACTGGGCCTGAATGTAATATATCATTTAAACTTAAATTTAAATTAGTTTTAGCACTTCCATCGAATACCGAGCGAACGGATGTAGTTTGGCTGTCTTTAAATACAGAATGATGTGGTAAAAAATAGCATTTTTTAAATGGTTTTTCCAATGTATGCAAGCTCACCTGTTTAGCATGACCTAACTTTAGATATTCTTCTATAACTGCAGCATACCTTTTCTTTAATTCAGGATTTTTTGAAAATTTTTGACATAAATAATTTAATCTTTTGTAAGCTATAGAAAATGAATCACCAAGGTGTACATCCGCTAAGGGAACTTTTAAAGGTAGGCTTACTTGGAATCTATTATTTTTTATTTGGACACTTTTTTTGAATTCACATCTGGCTTTGATTTGCAATAATTTTTATTTTCATCAGGGATGTATTGATCTTCCCAAAATTTTTGCAATATGGAATCAACTTTATCATTTTTACTCATAGTGTGAAGTACTATACTATTCGACACACACTGTGATGATTGTTGAATTAAATTGTTTGATATATTTCCAGATACCACATAACCAAATTTAGTAGATAGCAAAACTGAATTTCCCTCATTTAGGGTGATTTTTTCTGGCAGCAATAATTTAAAGAATATATCAGCTGACAATAAAAATGATATTTCACCAGGGATATTGAATTCATCATCGGCTAATGTAATTGAATTTGGTATTATTAATTTATGTGTATCAAATTTTGTCTGCGGAATGTATGTTGTAATATTGTCAACCACAGAAAACATTGCATTGCAACTATAGTTATTATGAGTAGAGTACATTGATAAATTGACAGCTTTGGTTACAGACTTCTGCATTTGACCAATTACTGTAATGTTAAAATTGTGTTTGAATGTATCTACTTTTAATTTATTTATTAAACCTTCTTTTACTAGGCAAACTTGACTGCCAGAATCAACTATTCCTCTGGCTGTTACATAAGAACCATCATACTTTTGAAAACGCACCTTTACTGTAGGTAATAATACCATACATTTATTAATGTTATTGAAATTGCATACAGATTTTTCAAGATGTAATAATGAATTATGATCTTGGCTTTTGCAAAAGGTACATTTAAAATGAAAATTACATTTTTTGGTATGCTGATTTAGACAGATTTTACATAATTTGTTTGTATCGACAAACTCGATTCTCGAATTTGTATCCAGTGCTTGAAATTGTTTACAAGCAATATTTTATGACTGGGTTCCTTACAAAATATACATTTTTTTGTTTTTATGTCACAGACATTAGATAAACTAGTAGCTTTTGAATTAGGTTGAGTAAATGATTTAGTAAACTTACCAGCGGATACTTGTGACTCCTCGATACTCATTGCTCTTCTCTCCAAAAACTCTAATAAGTCTTGTAACATAGGTAGGCATTTTTGATTGCGTTCATTATGATAGGTTCTGCAAGAAAAATTATCTAATTTTCGAAATATTATGGGAATGATAATCATATCCCAATGCTGTATTTCTTGACCTAAACTTTTTAATGCACCTAAGTTTTGTTTTACAATGGAGATAATTTGTCTTAATTCAGAGGAAGTACCCTTTAAACTTGGCTGGCAGTCTAGAATTGCATTTACATGATGTGTAATCAATAAGCATTTATTGTCAAATCTATTTTTCAATAAGTCTAGAGCTTGTACATATGAATTATCAACTAATGGTAAACTATCAATTAATAACAAAGCGTTACCTTTAAGAAACTTTCGCAAATAAAAGAGCTTTTGTACTGAAGTTAGGTTTTGATCCTTATCAACTACCGCCAGAAATAAGTTGATGAATGCTGTGTACTGTGTGATGTCTGATCCATCAAATGGGGCAATATCCAGTTGTGGTAATTTGTTTGCTCGTTGAACTGTTCCATTTTTATCATCCTTTATTGTTGGTGATTCAGTTTTACGCAACAAACTCCTCAATTCAGATAATGTAGCAAAATATCTGTCTTCAGTAGGGTCATCATCATATTTGTTTTCACCTGTTAGTAGTTCTATTTCCGTGAGGTAGTCTTTGTAGGTTTGCCATCCCTTCTGTAATTCTTCTATTCTAACTTTAATTGCATCAAGGTCCACCAGTACTTGGTCTTGTTGTTCTCTAGTAAATTTTTTGGTACGTGTTATTGTCCTTTAAACTGGCCCATGCAAATATTTATTTTCTTTATTTTCAATGATAAGTCGCCGGTGCTTTCCATTTCAGTATTAGGCATGTTAGTTTATATTTACACAAAAGCCAAAGCAAAAATTTACCGATTATATGTTTGCAATTTGCAAAAACGTTGCGTGCGTGTGTATGTAAACAAAAACAAAGCGTTTTGATGTTCGTGTTTGTCAATCGTTTGACTTTGACATAACAAAAGTTGTAAAGTCTATGGCAGCGTAGTGCAGGCAGAAAATATTGCTGTCTCTTTCTCACAGAGCACGGCCACGCTAACATGCAATTTCCGAGGCGACAAAATCAAAATGGCGAACTGCACCAAGCAAGCGACGCCAACTTACGTTTCTTGAAAATATGTTCCAAACTTGCAATTTTTACGAGATAACATCACCACTAGGGCACTATATAATACACTGTTTCGGCACCAAAATTTGTTAATAAATAACAAAATAAATATTTTTAATGAATTTTTATTTACTAGACGCATACTGTACGTTTTACAGTCGTGAGAGAAGAGAGGGAGGGGAGGCAGGGTTGCCATAAATTGTTGGCGTATGAAATGTTGCCATTATATAGACATATATTTGTACATACTTATGAATGGAATTTAGTAGTTTGGCGCAAAAAATTTAACTTATTCCGTGTGTGATAAACAGAGACAAAATAAGGTTTACAACTTCTACCAGTATTGCCAGCAAAATGGAAGTAAAAAGAAAAGAAAAATCACTACAGGATGTCTGAATTTCTATTTCAAAAAACATAAATGTTCGATTTTTTTGAAAACTAGCATATAGAAAATTATGAAAGCAACATAAATTTGTTATTATTTGATTATTTAGCCCTGAAAGTATTTGTATTTAATTTAAATCTACCTTATATATAGTATAGAGGCAATAGAGGCAATGAATATCCCTCGCGATACAGCCGAGCGGGGGAATGCAGCTACTTAGTGTCATCACTTTTGCTTCCGGTACGATTCGGGGCGGACGTTTTATTATATTATAGGTTAGCTTTTTTAATGATATTTTGTTTTTTATTGCCAAATTGTATCTAATAAATAATGCACAAAGTGGGCTGACACCAAATAAAGGAATAACGCACGGAAGAAGAAGAAGATTGCCAAATTTTATCCAATAAATAATTATTAAATTTATATTAATGATATGATGATACATAAATATGACGTAAAAACCTGGTCACCGGCTTTTGGATATATTACCAAAATGTAAATTTTGTGCCCCAACTAGCCGTTTCCAGTGGTTTACCTATCGTGCGCGGCCCATTTTGGAATCACATCTAATATAGATTACATCCACATAACATGATTAGTTAGTAACTGCTAAGTTCAAAAAGAAAAATAGCTCCAGGTTTTAAAAAAGAAAAAAGCGGCGTTACCGATTGTATCTCTGTTGATTTAGAAACATCCAGAGCGGGAACAAAAGGCGTTTATTCACATACCACAAAGCCTGCGGGGTCATAAATTACAGAACTGTGTTTATGTGTAGCTATAGTTCTACAGTGGGCTATTTTATATATATAACTTTACCCTTACACTTATAATTTAGGTTTTACGATGGATTAGGGTCTATGAGCACTGTTCGAGTGAAATCTTTTTGTACTTTGTTCATATTCATTCTTTTGCCCATAGGATGAAAAGGGGGTTCTTCTTACGACTTCTGCCATTTACCTGTTAGAGGGCTGTATCTCAAGAATTATAGCACTGACTATTGTTTGTAATAGAGTTGTAATTGTTGTTTATGACTACAAGCAAATCATTCTAACTTAAATAAAAAAAAAATACTCCTTCAATCTAAAGTGCGTAAATCTTTTATAAATTCTCCCTCAAACATAATTTTTCTAGAGTATGGATAATTATGAAAATAAATTTCATTTGCAATAAGTACATGATATTTATGCTGATTTTGTCGCTGAAAGGCTACATTATAAAAAAAAGTGTACAGCGTACAGTGGAAATTAAACATTTTTTGGGGTTGAATGCAGTGACAGTTGGCAAGATATTTATTGCAAGAAACACTGCGTTGGCTGTCGACGTAACTGTTTGCTAAGTACTGTGGTTTGTTTTATTTACTTGATGTTTCCGTGCTTTGTCCAAAAAGTTGCTTGAAATTACTTAGGAACTAAAGACTGTTTTGCATGTACGTGTTTGTTATTTTTTTTTAGTTAAGACGTTTATTTGTTCATCTGTAACACACGTATACATATAATTATTACATTTAATCAACACGATAGACACACACAACACATACAGATACATGACAAGCTTATATGCATTTGTATGCCACAGCAGCACAAATAGGCTACAGCTCAGCATAAATAGTATTTATTTACTTTATTCATGTACACAATAAAAATGCAAAGAATAATACATAAGTGGAAAATACAGTAGAAGGGAGCTGCTTATTTCTAAAGAAATTTCTTCCAGCAGACCCAAGAGAGGAAATGACAAGAAAATGGTAATTACCGTGTACAAAAAAGAAAGGAAAAGTGAGGACTATACCTAATTACCTAGGTACAAATTTAATAAAATCATTGTAATATAAACATACTAAATTTAATACACAAAAACCATAATAAAAATTACATACTTAATACTATAGATAATACTCCTTAACTAGTTTCTTAAAAACTGAGATAGTTACTTTATTTAAAGCAACTGCTGATTTGAAACAGAGCGCATGAGACGTTCATAAGACCATCGATAGATCTTTACGTCAACATGAGACAGTTTAAAGTTTTGAATTCTCGTGTTCCACTTGGAGATGAAAGAGTATCATAAATATTTCACAAAACTTACACTGCTGGGCATAGGCCTTCTTCATAAATTGACAATCCGACCGATTCGGGATACCGCATTTATTCATACCTCTGTCGCCATTCTTAATCACATTCTCATTAAGTAAGTTTATTTTTTTTACCTGCAGTAATCCGAAAGAATAAGTTTTTTATTCCTTACCTGTAGAGTGTAGATATTGTTTCCCACTGATGGGCACAGGCCGCCTCATTCCATCCAAGCGGACCGAAAACTGTCCAAAACAATCTTCTTGGTTTTCCTCTGCCTCGGCGACCATTCGGTATACAAAAGCTGGCCAATTTTCCCCACTGTCCGTCCCACCATAAGTTATTATTAATTTAAGATTCCGTTTTTCACGATTTCTTAGGTTATAAAGTAATTTTGACGGACGCCCTTAAATTGAAGCCAGCACATAGCTTTAAGATTTAATATGTTTGCCGATTCCTAAATCGGCGAGTAATAACTTTGAATTGGCTGCACTAACTACGGGCCATAAATTCTACGTCGCTAACTTGACGAACTTGCTGACTTGCATTTAGCAGCTCAAGCGTTATAGATTCTATTAAATTTTCAACCTTGTAGAATTCTGGATAAAATCGTAAAACATTAAATACTGGGTCAATTCTCAGAAGTGTAATCGTCATCATCATCATTTCGTGTAGGTTACATTGTCTATCAACCACGTACACCCTGATGTCAGAGTTATTCGGAATCGCCTCTCGGCCTCTGACGTGGTTCCTTTAAAGACTACCAAATGGTAGCCAGAAATGTAACATGTGCGCTCATCGATCCTTTTTTGACAGAGTGTGTTTTATGCATTCATTAGGTTACGATTTAGAGTTCCAAAGTGCACTTTAATCATAGTTTTAATATAAAGTTACACCGTGTTATATGATAAAAGAATGGAAACCGGCGTAGCACTTGTGTCGTAGCAAACAGCTACGAGCTACGAAGTTCGTAGCCGTGAGCCGATCGGTGCTACATAGTTCATTTTTTACGAGTTTGCGTACTTATCGAATAGGTGGCAACTATAATGCAAATGACGTAAACGTATTTACCAAACGCAAACCACAACCTCTATGGCTATTTTTGAGTATTTACCTATTAAACATTGGATTGAAAATAGTTCGAATCACCTTTTATGTCGAAAATCATTCGAAATCAAACCAAAATCATTAGACTTACTGGATTTGCATTCTCAAAAACCCGTACCCGTAGTATATGTTAACACAATTTGCAGTTTTTGCGATTGGCCCCCTGTTATCGTATAAACGTTTTATTTAACATTTGGCAGCTGGCATCTGAGACCGAATGCCGGATATTTAAATCTCCGAATATGTTTTTACTAAATGCAGCAACAGAAACCGTTATTTTGCAAATGGTTGTGTTGTCGGTTGATCTAGCTTATTTATGAGCTACCATCAAAATATGGTAGGTACCTAGCCTCTAACCATTGCCTATACTTTTTTGACGTCCTCTAACTGTGTTTCTGAGTCGTAGAAAAAAGCTTAGTGGACACTTTATTCATGGCCCGAACTTTAGTGGCACTGGTTATTTAAATCCAGTGACTGCCGTCTGATCTCCTTGCCTATTTACAGGGATACCAGACTGATAGGAGCCTCATATGAGTATTTCATATGCCAACTAAAATTTTCAAGCTGCTCTCTCTTCTGCTGCGTATTTGTCAATTTTTATGTTTTATGTCAGTGGTCCCTGACTCTGCCTAACGACTGCTAGCTATTAACAAGTCAATGGTCTATCTCTGTTATGTATTCTTATATTCTATTACCGTAAATAAAGTATAAATACAAGGCGTAATGGAGTATCATCTGAGAGCAGTAAGTAGGCATTACTTCCCTCCATTCTAGTCTGGCTCATTGATTGAAAGATATCGTATGTCCGCATTCACAAAGACAACGAAACAAAACGAATTGTTCCCAGGCGATAGATTGTCGGTGATTTTATTACATGTCAATCAATACACTCTCTATTATTATTTATTAATAAGGTTTTTCCCGCGCAAAGGGGCGCGCCCAAAGAGAGCTGGTTTGACGTCGCAAAGTAGGATATGCGTGCTAATGGACTTTCTGCCAAGAATGCCGAAGACCGGGCGAAGTGGAGATGAAAAAGCAGAACAGCGAACTTTGGGCTATGAAGCAAACAGCTACTGAGATATTTATTTAAGTTCAAAAGTATTTTGGTTCAGTAGATAAAGCGTGCAGAGGTAACAAACTAACAAATATTGAAACCCACTTACGCATTTAAAATATAAATTCACCTTTTTTAGAATAGGATTTCTAGAGAGGAGATGTGAATACTAGAATACAATGAAAGTTTATTTTAACGCAGTTATCTTTGACCAATACTATACGATTATATTCTCCGGTACTCGAATCCTTCACCATAAAGAAAGACGCAAAACGATGTGTTGGAATTTGTCAGAGCTATAGTTTAAGGCCCACCATATCACCAGTGGTATGGCCGGGTGGTATGGTAGATCCGCGATGGGAATATCTGTCTCTATCTACATTTGAATAGCGCTTACAATAAAACTGAGCCAATGGAATCAATTTATACAAATTTTCAGCACACTTCTCTGACCTGTAAATAGCTGTTCTTTAAAATATGCTCAAAATTCTTCTGCGTAGCACCTATGATACCCTCTTTAGTCAATACTAGCTTTTTCCCGCAGCTTCGTCTAAGTCAAAAAGTAGCCTATGTTTGACCCTGGGTCTTCAACTATATTCATACGAAATTTCATCAAAATCCGTTTTGGCCGTAAAAGGGTAACAGACAGACAGGCAGACAGACAGTTACTGAAAACCGGTGTGCCAAATGATTATTGTTCGTTTTCGAACGATTTTCATTCAATATACCGATTATGTGTAAGAGAAGTTTAAACTAATCAAAAACAACACTTCATAATTTCCCAGTGTGTTTTGCAACCCAACTACATAATAACATTTTGGCAAAACGTTACGGAGCTCCCAGCACGACTGGCCAGTTATTTCGTTTACATTTTTAAAGTTAGCATAAAATTGAGTCGGCCTCTTTTGTTTTTATTGAGCTCGCGCTAACGAGAAACAACCGCGAAAATTTTTACACTTATAAGAAACTTAGGGTTGATACAAGGAACAATAGATTATTTTTAGGTAATACGAGCTCACAAAATTCTGTGCTTGTGACAATCCTCAGATTTAGTTCCTTGTGATAACTTAAAAATTGTATTTGTAATTGGAACGTCACACTCATATTTAACACTTTATTATCCTTTCTTTTGACTGGCTGATCATTGTTTATAATATTATACCGGATTGGTTTCAATATTCGTTGTATTTTTTATTCCATTCAGAAACAAAAAGAAGCCGAGAGAAGTATACCTAGGATCTGTTTCGCTAGGAAAAAGATCGTGTGAAATTTGCAAAGGTGCGAAGTCCAGTCATAAAGATACTTTAAAAAATAAACTAAACATAGCACCGTATTTTATCTAATCAATAACTGAAATAAGTGATTTCTTTTTACTTTTGTGTTCGATTAGCTCACAACGAGCTATAAGTGCAACCTATTAAAACGATTGTTACTCTAAGTTCCTTTTACAGACGATTTATAAGAATGAAACTACGTAACGGCAGTCTACAGAAAACAGAACATGGAAACCAAAAGCAATATTTAAGCAAATGCGGTTTTTATCGGCTCTTCGTGGTTGGTAATACGAGTATACGATTGTTTCACTTCCGTATTGCAGAACAACATACTTGTACGTATATATGAAAGCAAGTTTGATATTTATAAATCAGTTGTAATGTAATTCTTTCACTTTGTATTTAGTTTATTTTGCCGTGGTAGTTTCAGGCTTATGAATAAAGGATTCCTCTATTTCCGTTTATTGTTTTAATTAAAAAATTAAGAGAACTGTATGCCGGGTAGGCCGAGTGCACGTTGGTCGGATAGTCGCCTTAGACTCGTTGGGACGATGACCCATACTACGAGTGGGCTTCCCGAGTCGGAGGCCAAGATACACTTAGTGTTTCTGTGATATTGTAGTAAGTAAATAATGTTATGGTTACGTAATGATTTATAATACGTGGGGCGCACTATAAGTTTCCGGAATGAATATGAAAAAATACTATTAAAGGTACAAAATTAATTTATTGTTTTTCAAAATAATCTCCCTTGGCGTCTATGCACTTTTTCATTCGATGAAACCAGTTTTGAAAACTTTTGTGCCACTCCTCTGTGGTGACCTCTGAAACGTGTTTTTCATACTCCTCGACAGCCTCTTCTGGTGATGAAAATCGTTGACCGCGTAATTGGTTCTTAATTTTTGGGAACAGAAAAAAGTCACAAGGTGCCAGGTCGGGACTGTATGCAGGATGACTCATGAGTTCTACATTTTTCGCCTTCAAAAAGTCGTTTGTCTGTCTGGCCGTGTAAGAACTAGCATTGTCGTGGTGCAGGATGATACGGCGTTTACGGTTATTTTTACGGAGTTCGTCAATAACTTCCGGCAAACAAATAGTCGTGTACCAGTCACTATTCACTGTACGACGATTCTCTAAAGCAACAGTAGCCACGTGTCCAGTTTTATTAAAAAAAGAAGCAATCATCCGCTTAGATGCACTTTTCACGCGCGCCACTTTGGTTGGTTTCGGCTCATCTTGAAAGACCCATACGCTTGATTGCTGCTTTGTTTTGGGATCGTAGCAATAAATCCATGTTTCGTCACCTGTTACTATGTCCCACACCAAATTTGACGCACCTTCGTTGAATCTGGTAAGCATGGCACTGCACCAAGTGACGCGGTCCGTTTTTTGAGCCTCGGTCAAGTTGTGTGGGATCCACCGCGAGTACAGCTTTCTCACACCCAAATGTTTGTGTAGGATTAATTGTATTTGACTCATGCGTATTTCTAAGGATGCGCGAATTTCATGGTAGGTCACATGCCTGTCTGTTTCAATCATACGGCGCACAGCATTGATGTTTTTGTTGGTCACAGCGGTGGACGGCCGACCATCGCGAGATTCGTCACTGAGATTGATACGACCACGCTTGAATTCTGCAAACCAGCTATAAACAATTGTCTTGCATGGTGCTTCATTGCCAAAAGCTGTTTCAAGCCGAGCGATGCTCTGTTGAGCTGTCAAATTACACTTAAAATCGTAGAAAATCATACTACAAAAATTTTCCCGAGTTAAATCCATGTTGATGCAGACACACAATTTTTTAAATGGCGTCACAAGGTAAAAACAAAAGACAGTCAGATGAAACAAACTGCATTCTACAGCCAAAGAGTTCTATTTTCAAATGTTGCAATAAATTTTTAAATATTGTTTATGTAAGTGGCCAGTTCCGGAAACTTACAGTGCGCCCTATGTAGCTATATTTTATTTATCTTCTTCCCTTGGCGTAGACTACCAATAACTTCAACACCAAATAATTTTGACGTAAGATGTCTTTGTCCTCGGGGATGCGGGGTCGGTTTGCGGCACGTAAGGTGTATGTCTGCACTACATATTTGTATTTTACAACATATGGAACGAAACAGTTTTATATTCTTAAACTAGGAAAGACACAGCTAAATTTACACGTGAATCAAACTATGTAATACTGATACTCATTCATCCATCTTGTATAGAATATCCATACACCCGTTCTTCACTGGCTTATACATTATTTGATTGATTGCCTTCCGGGGTGCAGTACCTACCCATAAATAACTCGGGTCTTATAGCGTGGGCAGGAACGTATTTCAATACTGTCGAGAATTTTCATATAAGTGCCATAATTTTAACAAGATAGATTGTTACGTGAACCCTCTCTTTAGTGATTCCCAGTTGCATCTTCAGGTGGTTATTTCCCTGGTTTTTTTCTCTTCTCTTTGCAAGGTCTTCTCTAAATTTTGACTAGTTTGGCAGTTAAGCAATTAACTCGCTTTGGGCGTGCGGTTACCTAAGTCTTTTACGCTTGTGTTTCTTTATAGATAACAATTAGACACTCACTCGGGGCTTGGCATCACCACAGAATCTAGTAATTTGACTGTCTCTCTCTCTTTTCAAACCATAAGGGCTGATTAGATGGATCCAGTAATGAAAATACAGTAGATTTCATAGACGTAAAATCAATTCACAGTTACAACAACTAAAATAGACAAATTTGCAACTGGATCCGTTTAAATTAACACAAAAATATAGTTTGCTAGTAGGAATAAGTGGATCTATCTTCCGTACCCTCAGCACTTACCGCAGTAGTTAGTTACTTTGATGCCAGGTTTACGTAAGTGAAATTACATTACACCCATATAACTAGAAACGTAACAGCAACTGTATTGATATATTTCCGGTCATGTTGGAAATCATTAGGATATGCCTATGTCCAGCAGTATAATTTATGTAACTGACTGCGGCTGAAATAATGAATTATTTTTACATCTAACACAGGCTTATTTGTTTAAAATCTCTGTTATACTCGTACTAGTGTTAGTATGGGCGCAAATACAATGAAATGGTGGCAGCGGCCCGCCCGCCCCTCGCCAGCCCGCGCGCTGAATTTAAATGAACCTGTCCATTTGTCCCGGTCCTACACCGGTGTGGGACAAGTCACTTCGCTTGTTTTAGAGATATCGAAAAACAATCTAAAGGTCGGATTTTATTTATTAACTTTACTGTTTGTAGTAAAACAAATGGGAGGCTTATATTATATGGCGGTCTCTACCAGTCTCTTTGTGGTGCGTGTAAGATTGTTGCCGATTACGGTGCATTTAAAATAGATTTTTGACTTATCATGTAAATAATCCACAATACGATTGTGAATTCTTCAAGCTCTATATTATTAAAAAAAAAATTTTTATCAATTTCTTCACTCGATGAGTGTGTAAGAAACAACAAACCTTCCTGCTTCTGAAAGCACGAAACCGTTGTACCTGGTTGTTATCGATACATGGACACGACAGTCGTAAGGCTATGTCGGATACCCGAAGCGTAAGTCGAGTACACAACTGGAAATACGCTTGGACGAAGTAGCAGGTTTCATGGGCACTTCTTCTTGATTTCGTGGGTAAAGCCGCGGGTACCAGCTAGTACTAGTATAAATTTTGGAAATTCATTAATCGACCATACTACATATTGACTATTTGTTAATGCATTAGAAATTTCTTTCTCATTAAAGTTTGCGTTCAGGTACAGTAGAAATTGCAATAAAATTGAGACACATCGGCATGTACGTCGCTTCTTCGAAGTAAAATAAAAATGGTACCGGGGCACAGCTGGCTCTCTAGTTGCAAGGAATTTTTATTAAATCTCTGATATGTGAAGTTCGCTAGGGATTCGGATTTGAATTTAACAGTATTGCAGTGGAGCTGATCTTTTACGATCTTTGTACTGAACGGTTGCGTATTTGAGGTACTATTGATGCATATTTGTATTAATATGAATGAAAAGGGGGAAGCATTTTGGTCATATTATATTAATTCTAATTTAAAAGGTAAGTGAGTTTGTTGTTTTTAGTTTTCAGTTAGTTAATTCTTTTAAATATTTAGTTGCATTGTATTAATAATATAAAATGTTATAATAATATAAGTATGAGCCATAAGGGCCATATTATCAAGACAAAGTCACCACAGCCAATCACGTGCAGCAGTCTCAACCTTAATAAATATTGTACCTAATAATAACTTAAAGACGACATGCCACATAAAGCTAAGTGCGGTGTCATTTACTACTCATTCCCGGGTTCTCGGGCAAGTAATAGCGATCCAGAATGTCTGCATTCGGCAATAACTAAGCCCCACAAACGACCGACCTAAGTGCTGCGACAAAACGCCTCAAGAACAACTTGCATGAGATATTCACATCTACAGACGTAAAATCTATACCTCACAGGCTACCCAGATTTCAAAACAAGTACCTCTTTCATCTTTCTGACAAGTGGCAGTCACTACCATGTCAACTTTTTTTTATCATTGATACAAAATGCTGTAAAGGTAATCCAGATTTCAAAAGGTCTTTCATCTTTCGGACAATTGGCAGTGACCATTTCAGTCCTTTTTTTAAGCATTGACATAAAATGCCATTGCAGTAGATAGTATTTCCCATTGTTGTAATATTTTAAAAGAATTAAGTAACATATTTTTTATGACATATGACTTTTTATGTCAAGCTGCTGATTATTAGGCAGGCAGCTTTGTCATAAAACAGTTTGCTTAACTGCAGGAAGAATCGCCGTCACGAGCTACCAAGCTAAGATTGCTTATTTCAAGCTTATAAATTGTCGAAATTCGATGGAATATAATTATATTTTTATGTTTCTTCTAATGCGCGTTTTGAAACATCCACATTTCTCTGACATATCTATTCACTCAATTCCAAAGATCGTTAATTTACCTTTTCAATGACACTAACGTGACCTGACATAACAATTAAACTGCTATTGTTGTCTCGTTGTCAGCAAAAACGTGAAAACATTCACTCTGTAAGTGAGAACACGCCTGAACTCTTCTGAAAGTCGAATCTGTCATTATTATTCCATGGAAAGGGGTCGCTCGGATCCACCTGCGTACACCTCACGTACAAATAACCACGTAAACCTGACAAATTGTATCACATTCATACTGGTCACGACTCGGCGGTGATGCCGAGTTGCCCAAAAAAATAAATGCACCTTCTGAGAACTTCGGATTTTCGGCCGCGTGTGATTTATGCCCCGATTCAAATGTAAAAAATTATTTTTGATCATACCAGGTAATGTAAATGTATGTAAATAGGGTTACGGAGGTCAGACCGCAGTCGCTCCATTGTAGTAATCAAGGAGTCCATTCTCTTATTTGACATAGTGCACAATTGAATCGTAATTGAATAGTAATGACAACATTTGACATTTCTGGTATTCGGTTAATAATTTAAAGACCAATCGTATTCCATTGGCATGCCATTGAACTGCAACTGGAAAATTTTGTTAGTCAAAAAATTATCAATTCTTTCAATAATCCGGTACTCTGTTATTTTTTTTTTTCTACTATTACCATTCTAATACGTTTTAGTTGCAAATGAATTGAGATTCAAAATTGTATAAGCAGAATACCAATATTGAGCATTTTGAAAATGCGTCGTAATTGAGTTGTAATTGAATATCAGTTGCATGGTCTTTTAAAGTTTATTAGCGGAATCGACTTCCAGTGCCGCTAAATCTAGGACCTTTACTTTCAGCGTACCCTAAGCTCCTAGTTAAAAACGTAAACTTAAGTATAAGAAGGTGATGGTGCAGTATAGTTATGAAAATAAATACTTATACAAACTAAATAACTTTATAAAAATACAAAATTATTTAATAAAATGTTTATATGCATATTTTTGACAGAAAATATAACATTTATTAGACAATTCAATGTTTTGAAGTAAGCATACAAAGTAGCATATAAGTGAACATACTGCGACCAAATCGCAGACATATTAAAAAAGGGAGATATCAGGAGTACCCGTAATCGACGAGCGTGTATAAAGAGAGTGATGAGCGTAGAAGAAGCGAGGGAAGTCTGTAAGGGCAAATAGAAATCCGTGGTCTCTGCCTACCCCTACGGGAAAAAGGTACCATCACGTGGTATGTATGTATGTTGAAGTAAGCAATTTCTTCTTGGGATCCGTTTACAAAAAAGGGTCGAGGTACAAGTAAAAGTTACGACCTTAAACCATAATGATATTTGGAAACTACCACCTAGAATGTTAAAACGCAAATAATAAAAAAGTTTGTAGAAAACCATGTTTACTATTTTTATTTTATTTTCACACGAAAAATGTCGATAATCGGCAATCGTGAAAAACTCGACAATGTTGGTCATTAACACACACCGAAATCTTTTTATCATGTTTTAGATAGAACCATCATATACCAATTTCCATAAATCGTTCAAGAAGTTTGTCGAGACATGTGAAATTTATAGAATTTCTCATTCAAAGTTATTAGACTCTAACTTATAACTATTTTGCCGGGTTCCCACCTCGACTTAACATTTTAGTACGGTCATATATTGGTGTAAACCCCTAAATAATGCACCTTATGAGAACCAAAGATAAATGACACTAATTTTGAATCGCACCTTCATTAAAACAAGGGTCGTAATAGAATAACGCTATAAAATGGGTTCAGGTATGTTTGAGAGTGTATTAAAACATAAAGGTAAAGTTTTATGCATATGGTCTCTCGTTAGTTAAGTATAGATAGATATCCTTATATTTGTATCTAAGTAAACTATGATCCCTGTTCCTAGTAGCTGTATCAAAAGTACAGATTGCATTGATGGTTGCCGACCTTCGTTGAAGATGACACCGAAAGAAGAATGCATCTAAGTGGACCTTGAGTACCCCGCTATCGCCTATTTCTCCGAGAGACTCCCGGAGAGTGTCGTCAACGCACCCTCAGTTAACACTTTAAAAACAGTTTGAACAATTTATAAACTCTCCAAACTTCAAGACGCACACGCATTAACTAATATAAACTGCTAGTGTGTTTTGCATTGTTTTTATTTATTTATTTATTTCATGTACACGCTGTAAATATACATTGGAAACTTAAAATTAGGAAAACTGTGTACAAGGGTTCTACTTATTTCTAAAGAAATTTCTTCCAGCAGACCCGCGACAGGAACTACGAAAGAAAGAGGCAAAGTGGCGTACAATAAAAATAAAAAATAAAATAAAATACAAAAATAATAAGCACAATTTAAACCTATTTTATAATACTATATGTATAATAAACTAAATAATAAATACAATAAATATACCTACTAATATATATAAATAATATATATATATATATATATATATATATATATATATATATATATATATATATATATATATATATATATATATATATATAATACGATTTATGAGTTTAAGGAGAAATAATGATCTCTTACTCGCTTCTTAAATGTGGACAGAGTTTGGGACTCTTGAACGCTAGGTGGTAAAGTATTCCATAACCTGACTGCTTGAACAGAAAAAGAATGAGAATATGAGGCAGTACTATGAGGAGGAAAAGTAAGGATAAATTTACGGTGCGATCTACAAAGTTCTCCTGCAGGACGAAAAAAGGAAAAACGCTCATGAAGATAGGAAGGGTATAAGGGATTGAAGAGAACATTAAAAAGAAGACAGAGGATTCTAGTATTCCGACGATATCGGATTGGGAGCCAACCGAGTTGTTTGCGGAACTCAGAGACGTGGTCATATTTCCTAAGACCGAAGATGAAGCGGATACAGAGGTTTTGCAGTCTTTCCAGTTTATTAAGCTGCTCCTCAGTGGCATCAAGATAACACACGTCTGCATAGTCTAGCAAAGGTAATAAAAGAGAGTGACAGAGTGAAATTTTAGTTTGAAAAGGTAAGAAATATTGAAGACATTTTAGAGAATGAAGAGAGTAAAATATTTTACGACTAATATCAGATACATGTGCAGTCCAACTCAATGACGAATCCATAATTATCCCTAAGTTCTTGGCTGTTTCTGTATAAGCAATAGGATAATTATCGATAATTAGAGGAGGAAGTGAGGAAAGATCAATCATTCTACCCATGTATGTACTGCCCACGAGCAAAGCCTGGGATTTTTTGGGATTAATCTTAAGACCAAATGATATAGCCCACTCGCTGACTGTTTTGAGGTCATTATTCATGGCGTCAATGGCTACATGGAGATCAGATAGAGGGAAATAGCGATACAGCTGTAAGTCATCGGCATATAAATGAAAATGACAGGTAAGAATATTAGTTATTGCATTAATGAAGGTAGAAAATAATAATGGAGAAAGAACACCACCCTGAGGAACACCCGTCCTGAGATCACACCAATCTGAAAGTGTCTCACCGAGGCGAACACACTGCGAACGACCGCGAAGATAAGAATCAAACCACTTTAAAGCGGGTGATGAGACATTAATGGAATGAAGTATACCAAGAAGGATATCGAAATCGACAGAATTGAAAGCACTACTAAAGTCAAGAAGAACAAATAAGGTTAAAGATTTATTGTCAATGGCATAGCGGATGTCCTCAGTTACCTTAAGTAATGCAGTGACAGTTCCATGACCTGGTCTAAAACCAGACTGAAACTTGCTAATAATGTTATTGGAGTATAAAAAAGTGGAGAATTGCTTATGAACAATTAACTCCTGAATTTTAGATAGATAAGGTAAGATAGAAATGGGTCTGAGATCAGTCACACTATTAGGATTATTAGTTTTTGGTAATGGGATCACCTGTGCCAATTTCCAAGACAATGGGAAAGAGCCTGACGACAAAGAATAATTAAAGATATGGGTCAGGACAGGAAGGATAGTTGGTAGAAGAAAGTCAATCATTTTAGAAGACACCCCGTCGCCGCCAGCCGCGTTAGATGTGACGTGTATTAACGCTTTCCTGACATCGTCCTCAGAAACAGAATCAAAAGGGAATGAAGGGTAATATGGTAATGGCAAGCTAGAAAGTGTATTCAAAGTATTAAACTTTACATGAGGAGGAATAATGACAGGAGGATTAGCAAAATGTTTGTTGATGTCAGTTGGGTCGATATTACTATTACAGATTGAAGGACACTTACCAACACCAACAGACCTCAAGAACCTCCAGACTTCACCTGCACTGCGGTCCGTAAGAGAATCCTTAAAATAACTTCTTTTAGCGTCCCTACACAAGCGACTGCAGTGATTACGAAGCGTCTTAAAAATAATCAAGTTACGCTCTGATGGATGACGTTTATACCTCCGCTTCGCCTTGTCCCTTTGTGCTTTTATCTTATGACATCAAAGACAAATGTTAACTAAGTCTGCCTGCGACCATGAACGCTGTAAAGTGTTTGAAACGTCAGGTGTAAATAAATAAGTAATAAACGCGATAAAACCGTATTAAAATAGTTTAATTTAATGAATAACAATCGCGAAAACATAAGAAATCACAATAAAGTAAGTCATTATCATATATCGTTCCTTCCATTCTGCCAGTTCTTTAATTTTTTGATACGACACGACGAGTTTATGAGGAAAAAAGGGCCCAGGTAGACCAAGGCACAGTTACTTAATGCAAATAAAGTAAGCGAGTACAAGAAATGTGCAGCCAGTTTTAAGCAAATTAAACTAAGATACTTTTGTCATAAATTGATACACAATTTTTTATTAGATTCCAAAAATTTTAATAATGATAAGGATTTTATTTTGTCAATTGCTTCACAAAATAAATCAAAGGGCGTTCAATAAACTTCATAATATTTAAATCATTACAAATATTAAGTGCAATCTGTTGTACTTTTACAAAATAAATTAAGTTAAAACTACACGTCAAGCCGAAACGATTTTAAGGAAAGTTATCTAGTCGTAAAATGGAATCTTAAACTACTTAAACTTTTAGTACTGAAGACATTAAAGAGACCTGGGTTTTGATGCGCCAAATAAAACTAAATATATCTCGTTACTATGCAATGAACCTATATACTTGAAGTAGACACAATAATTTATTTAAATTCATACCTATGTCCTGAAGGGGAGCATAAGATAATATATTGCTTTTAATTTTTTTTTATGCTTACTAACGATAGTCTTAAGATTTCAAAATTGCCAAATACGTCATGTGCACAGATTTTATGTTGCAGAGTGCTAATAATGTAACCTTGCAGTAAAAAAATATATATAAAAATTCAGTTTAATTCAAAAAGGTTCTGGAACATTCATGAAAAAACTGTACTAAAATGCTTCCACTTAATTTGGGGTTAGTTTTAGGGCGGTCGAGATACCGTATAGGTATTGTTATTGCCTTGGATTAACAAAAGTCAATGGAGAATTTAGCGATCTGTATATTATAGTTAAGTCGTTTCTGTTCAGTTCTGTCCAAAATAGCTTACAAGGTAAACGTCTTAGCCATCAGTCGTCAACTGTAAACTGTCCGATCCATTCACAATCCAAATGCTAGGCCCTGCTGATATGTCTACCGAGTTTCGACTGTTAATCGAACAGGAATTGTGTATACTATTGTCTATTGGTAGTCAGTTGAAATTTGGATTGTTTGAAATGGATTTGTATTCAGATAAGTGCTTCGGAAGGTATATTATATATGTCCCGGATGCCGGTGGATGGTATGGGAACCACGTCAGAGGCCGACAGGCGGTTTCGAACTCTTGACTCCAAGGTGTACACGGTCGATTGACCATGTAACCAAGTCGATGTGGATGAGTGAATTCTGTTAAGTGATGACAAATGATAAATCCACTAGGATATCACCATCTTCAAAGGATATTTAGCTCCTACAGAGACGAAAGTTTCTTTCTCATTGATATTTAGTGAATGCTTTGAGAAGTAGCCTCTTGTCAGTTGATCATATGTAAGACCTAAATTGAAAAGGTTCACGTCTACAACTGCTACTAATAATCCATTATTTTGTGCAATACTATATACCCTTCCTTGCATAAAAATATTATGGAACGTGGTTACACACTATGATCAATATAAATGAAAAGATGTTTTCTTAATTCAATAAAACATGGGTTAAAAATTTAATAAAATATATGAATTCCGGAAAAAAAGGAGTGACAAAGAGGATTTCTATTTGTGCTACTTTTGACTATTAGGAAAAACCTACAGCTTGTAACCTGCTATTATTTGTTTGTTCGTTTGCAATATCTTTATTGTACAAAAAAGAAACAAATAATTTACATACACAAGCATGGAAAAACAATAAGTACAATGGCGGACTTATCCCACTTAGGGATCTCTTACAGTCAACCAGCGAGTGATTATGAAGAAAATACATTAAATAAACCTACATACTTATAAATAATAATAAAACACACACATAAATAAATATACATATACCCATGTAACTAGCATATACTTTTAAATGTCTCAGTTTAGCAAAGGAGAATTTGAGAGTTTTACTTTAAAAGCGTTTAAACTTTGTGACTATTATGTTTTATTCCTTACGCTAAATGCATCTTATTAACATAAGTCTAACGACATTGATGACTTTATTAACTTATAAACTAACGCACTGCATATTTAAAACATAAAATTACCAGTTTAAGCGCGCAAAATACGGACGCATTGCGTGCGATACAGATTATGGTCACTGTTAGTGTGTTTTGTGACGGTACTTGGAGAAATCAAAATATGCCGGTGGAAGACTATTCCGCTGGAAGTATGAAGCTGTAGAAATGCTGAGCCAGTCGTTCCGTGACCACGGCCGTTGTAACACGGTTGAAACGTCGGAAGTATATACCTAGGTATTTTACGCGCTTAATTCTGTAATTTGATGTTTTATTGATGACTTTTACAGGCTTATCCGTTTTGGTCTATAAACAGACACAACAAATGAGTCTAAAGAGCTATCATATCCAGCCCTCATATGGTTCTTAACATCATGTTATTCGAACATTAATTGTCTAGATAATTCACGGAGTAGAAAATTTCCCGGCAGACTGTACGAGTAAACATACGACTCTCGAAGGAGCTATACCGATCGAATTATAGCTGGTTGTTGGCTTCGGGCTTTTGTATTTCACAATACAAAAGCCCGAAGACTCCACATGTCATATGTCTAATGATATTTGCATTGTATTGTCTAATGGAAATATGAATCCCTTTTTTTTTGCAGTGCCCATATCCTGGCAATGATCGTGAATGATGTTGGGCAAATGACTTGGAACAACCAGGTAGGTTTGATATCAATCAGATGGTTATAAAAATATCAAAGCTATTTAACATCATATTACGTGCTTACTTCATTAAGGATTAATATAAGTGTTTAAGTTTAAAGTTTAGGTAATAGAGCCACGATACAATTACGCCGAACCTAAAAAAAAAAAAAAATGACAACGATCTTATGTATAAGTAATCCATAATCTTATGTGTAAGTAATGAACTCATGTTAAAATTATTGTTTAATGTTACTCTTATGCACACAAAATATGTTTATTTCATCTCAAATAAGTATAAAACAAAATTTACTTAAAACTTTAAGTACAAACTAGTTCTGTGAAATTAAATTCAAAGTTATAATAGACTGGTGAAGTTCTAGTTAATTTATAAACTAACGTTATATAAATAAGTGAATGTTAATTAAAGCTTTGAAACGAAGCGCCACACAAAGTTGCCGTTAACATCAACAAGACCGACTTTTAAGAAAATAATCTGAAGTTAATCGAGAATGAGCGCATCATGGACAAGCAGTTGTGAAGGAATAAGGTGCGGGCATAGACTCAAAAGAGCTACAGACGTATCATCATCCAAATCCACAATATAATAAGGAAAGAGTAAAGTGCACGAAGCATAAATTCGCCTAATGCTAGTTTACCATGAGCTATTAAAAAAGAAGTAAGCTCCCACAAGTGCCAGAATCTCTCCAGTCAACAGTGAATTGCCGTTAGCTCCAACACATCATTTACACAGGATAATTTTTAAACACAAGGGAAAGTGCAGTGTGCTTGGCACCTACTTGAAACTAGACCATTTTCAATATAGGTAAAGTAAAAACCGTGAAAAAAATTTCTTTTGCTGTCAGAAGTTTGTATGGGAAGTCCAAAATTTTTTCATTGTTTTACTTATTTTTTTTTTACTCAAAGTTTTCTAGTTTTACATCCTAAACACACTGTAAAGATCAAACTGACGTTTTATTACACATATATTTACATATTACGTCACCTGTATGTATAATCACAAACAACGGTTCGGTACACTATGCATGCATTCCGATTGGTTCAATTAGTAGAACGGAATGAACCATAATATTTCAGTTTACAGCATCGGAGAATTTTATCGTGTTACACAATGATATGTCCGATAATTGGAAATGTTTTAAAAGTTACACAGATTTCACTATTGAGTTATCGGTAGTCACACTGGAACTGTTATTGTGGTCAAAAATAAATAAAATTATTAGTTGTCACACCGGTATGACTACTATTCGGTTGGGGCAGGTAGCCAGTTTTTCCGTGTTATATGACTTCGTCTGTAGTTCTCTAAAGTCTATGGCTATATGTTATAGAGAGAGGTAAAAGTTAATTCATTAAAACAATAGCAGGTCGATGCAGCATACAGCTTTGTAAGTTTTGTTTCATCGACGAGATAAGTTTCAAAATAACATGAGAGTTCATCCTATAGTTCCCGTTATAAACCGTATAGTTTATTGTGCGACTACTTTATTGTAGACTATTTTAAATCTCTTTTCCAGTGGGTGTTGTAAGCGGGATATTTAAGGTTTTATTTTTTTGGACCTCAGTCCGACATTTTATTCTTCCAACCAACAAATTCTCAAAGATGAAATATAATCATCATCATCTTAGCGCTCAAAGATGAAATATAATGCTGAATAATAAATATATTTTATATTATGTAGGTAGGCACTTTTTGAGATCATTTGAGGCATGCCTTCAATTAGATAAGTATAATTCCTAATTTTATTAAGTATGAAAAAATAATAAATTCTACCTTAAGCTTTCCGCTGTGAATACTTATTATTGTCTACTCTCTCTCCAATGAAGCAATATTGGTTTTGGAGTTGTTTTGCAGACAGTTTCAGGCTTAAAATGTAGTAAGTAATAGCCATAGCCATCGAAGTAAGTAACTTATTGTTTTACTTATATTATTGATGTCATTCCTAATGGTTGACTTGAGAATGCTTTTAGCATTAAGTCCGCCAATTGTAGTTTTACTTGTGGTACAATAAAGTTTTAATAATTAATTAAATAAGTGATATTTATATCCTATATTGAAAATAAAAGATTTCATTTCATTTCAATTAAACAAAACACAGGCAACACTTGCATTTTCTTAATGCATGTTATAATTAAAACTATTTTAGGTTTAAATGAATTTATTTTTTCGATAAATTTTAGAATAAAAATTAGAATTAAAAAAAATATTCTATTCTATATATTTGGCTTTTGTCAAAAAAGATTATCGTATTCAATGCAGGTTCAGTTTGTAAAAAGGCTGATTGAAATTAACATGGAACAAAAATATAAGGTATTAAAGGTACGAGTACGATGGTTTTGTGTCATTCGTCATTTGTACGTCGAACCTAGCACCTGAGTATGCCTCGCGTAGAGGTGAAACACGTGTCGCAAGTATAAACTAATGGTGACATGTTGGGACTAACAGTAGTGGTTGGGTGCTTGTAAAAATAAAAAGGTTTTTTAACAACATACAGGTTATTATTCCAAATACAGGTACATTACATTATTCAAAAGAAGAAAGTTAAATTAAAAGTGAAAAAAAGTTCTAACTAAATATCTAAACAAAATAAAATTATAAATAAGAGCCGACTAACCGGAGCGCTGAACAGGGAATAGTGGAGATCTCTTGTGTCGGAGGCCGAAATCCTCTCTGGGTCGCTGAGCCTTCGCAGTAAGTATAAAACACGGACAACACTTGCATTTTCCTAATGCATGTGTTAGATTCGAAGATAAATAGAGTTATAAAATTAGTCAGGATGAATGTCAAAGGCTAATATGTATCTAGAAATAAAGCATAGAAACTTATTTAGTTATCATTCCACAAACAGATTATTAACAAGAGTTTTAGTACCAACTTATTTAAAAAGGTATGTGTAGGGGTCTTAAGGTTTACTTAATCGGATAAAAATACGAAACACACGTCTGTCTTCAATGATGCTACTACTTAAATAGATACATGCATCGTAATATAAGGCTCCGTTAAGGACGTTGTTTGTTCGATATGTACATAGTGCATGGTGCAGGCTTATATAAAGCATTTGATTAGCTAAAATGAATTAGAAAGTAAATTGTATATAAATGTAAATAAAACAAAGAAATCAATCCAACAGTATCTTACATACTGTAAGTAAGGCACTGTAGGTAAGGCATATCTACTGAATTATATCTGATCTATAACTCATGCTACTGTTTGTGAGTTAAGGCTAAGAAAATAATAAGACTAGATAACTTTTCTCAATAATTTCATTTATTCGAACTGGCTACTTTTAGCACCTTCGAATTGTCCAAATATACTATTGTCTTAAAGCTACAATCTACGGTACATCGTAATGGCCACTGTAGGAAAGAGTACCCAGAAAACCTATTCAGTATGGGCTCCTAACGTGAACATTTTATCATAATATTTTTATAAAACTCATATGTGCAATGAAATAAATTTACATTAATTCACACATTAATAAAACAAGATAGATACTACTATCAAAACAATAGGCATACATCCTATTAACATGTTATGATATTATTTATTAACCATCAATCTTCATAAAATATTAGATCAAATATCATAACATTAAACAATGATAATACAAAGTATCTTAAAATCCTCGTTTCCATGAGCCACCAAACAACAGTAACTTAACAATCGCCACTCTCAACCATCACAATAGAAGATAATTGTCTATGTTAGTCATTACTTTACTTTGTGAAATAGTTCATTATATAATGAATTTCAAAGCATAAGGTATAACTGAAAATTATTTAAATATTAAGTACTATAATTTTTAACCACTAATATAACACATGTACAAGATAGGTCATTGCGAGTTTAAATTACTCTGTTAAATAGTCTGTCTAGTCTGGTTTATTCGATAATCACAGATTTTGAGTCTATAACAAAAGTATATCGAAATGGCGAAAAGGGTAGGCTGTCATCAAGTGACAGGACAGGATGGCATTTTTTAAGTTAACGATTGATTAATTAACATTAACATCTTAATAAAATAGACTGAGGCCCTGTTGGTCCCGATAGTGGGACGGTATCCCAAATCATGATTAAAGCAGACGTACACGACTCCCCGCGTCATACGATGATCCACAACCAATAGTCTACCTGGATCTTTCCCATACTAACATTTAGGAGACGACCCATCAAGAGTCGAGAGTCAGAGTTAAACAAGGATAGTGCATCGAAGTGCACCTCACCGAGTCAGAGTCATGATTGGCTAAGAATCAGACTGACGGTTCCGTTTTTTTTTTTTTTGAACGTACCTACAATTTTAGCTCCTGTGAGCTTTTAAATTTACAGCGGAACAGTTTGAGGCGAGGGCTATTAACCACTCACGACGGTTCAGTCATTGTGCGATTGATTTATACCCGCTGCAAAAGAAGGGGCAACAGTAGGGATAATGGTGGAGGTGATAGGCGCACGTGTTGTTTACAACAACGCGCCATACCCCTCTCATTTCACTTTCTATATTAAATTATAGATAGTTAGGTTAGCCATATGCCCCAAGTACATTTTACAAACTTATTACTAAAAACAAAATAAACCAAAAACAAAGATATTGCTAAATGCATTTCTGTAACTTATTCCACCAGCGGCTTAAGTCAAAAGAAAACCATTTTGTTCAGCAGCTGAGTAATCTCGACGGCTCTGTCACGGATTTGAATTGCAAATAACTCCGATTTTATTAAGTCAGTGCAATCGTGGGCTGAATTTAATTCTCCATAACGCATACTGAAATTATGCACAATATTAACCTACTTAGTATGACCAAAATGCCGCTTTTAATTCATAAAGGTTGAATTTTTATACGACTGACCAAAAAAGGAGTTTTATGTTTTCAGCATAAATGTAGGTAGGTATGTTTGTATTATGAGAGATTCTTTATTTTGCCATAAGTCTCGAACGACTTATCATATAGATCAGTAGTTCCCAAACTTATTTTTCTCGTGGACCACTTTCAAAATTTTACTGGTTTCGGTGGACCCCCTGCTGCTACATTTCTACCACATTCTTAAAGTCGCCAAAAAATAAAAATTGTGTCACTTCTGAGTTCTGTCCCTATATTTCGATATGTAAAATAAAAACGAAAAATGGTACATTTTATATCACTTTATTTATTAAAAGAATAGAATTACAAGAAAAAAATATTAAGGTAATATAGGTCAGGTCATAATTTTAATTAATGGGAAGGATGTATCTGATGGAGTGTCAGCAAACGATCAATGTTTGGCTTTATTTTTGTGAGCAATAACCGCAAATCCCCCCGCTCTGTGATGTTTAATTTGCTCCTTTTTTTTGTTAAGAGGTTTGTAACGGCACTAAAACTCCTTTCGACAAGATATGACGAGGGAAAAGCTATTAAAAATTTCCTTGCGATTTCCCACAGTCCAGGATATTTTTCGGGTATTTCTGCTTGCAGCCAAAATGTTGGGTAGCCTTTTCTAAATTTCACCTTCAGCTCCTCATTAGTGCTTAGCTCGAGCAGCTCCTCTTGTAATACAACATTGGCCACTTCCGTTTCATCAAATGGATTTATTATCCATGGTGGTATATCCATCGTCAGTATATCTTCAAACCTGGTTTTGAAGTCATCATGCAGGGCACTTAAATGTTGACTGTAGGTATGGATATCCTCATCAATACATTCTACCTGCGACAAGTTTGGAAATTGAGAGAATTCGCGCCGACTAATGTTTTGCTTCATAAATTTCAATTTCCCAAGAAAAGCCGAAATTATCCCCTTTGTTTTTATTAAATTCAGGCTGTCCCCTTGTAACTGCAAGTTAATATCATTAAATTTTTTAAACAAATCTGTCAAATACGCAATGTCTGCTTTGAATTTGATCAAGTTTTCTTTTAAATCTGGATCTCTACTTTCTAAGAACTCTAATATGGAATCGAAAACAGAGTAAAATCTCGTTAAGCATGCACCTTTCGACAACCAGCGTACTTCAGTATGTAAGAGCAGTCGTTGGAAGTCTTCATCATTTTCGTCGCACAATTGAGCAAATAAACGTGTATTCAATGCATTGCTTCTGATTTTGTTGACAGCTTTTATTACAAAATGAAGAGATTGGTTCAACCTGTCACTTAAATGTTTTGCCACAAGATGTTGTCGGTGGATTACGCAATGAATAGCTGTAAGTCCTGGTATAATTCTTTTGAGATGACTTATAAACCCACGATATCGCCCGACCATTGCAGGAGCTCCGTCTGTTGCCACTGAAATAATGTTTGTAAATGGGATCGATTTTTCCGTAAAAAAATTACTCAGGACATTAAATATTCATAATTTATCGCCTTTAGTGTCAGTCTCCAAAGTTCTGGCAAATAGCAATTCTTCGTGAATTTCTTCCTCAACAATAAATCGGACATATGCCAATAGTAATGCTTCATTACTGGGTAACGTTGACTCGTCCAGTTGTATAGAAAAATGAGTTTTTTGCAGATGATTGCACAAAAAGCTTTCGATATCAGAGCTCATTTCATCAATGCGTCTTTGTACAGTATTGTTACTTAATGGAATTCTTTTTAGTACGTCAAATGGAGATTTGTGCAAAACAGTTTTTAAAACCTCTTCAACAGCGGGTAAAATTAATTGTTCTCCGATAGTGTGCGGTTTTCCAGATTTTGCTATAAGTAATGAGATATTGTAAGATGCCCGCAAGCCATCATCGTTACTTTGAGATGTTGAAGCGAACATACTGTGCATGGTGGGTCTCTTTCCATATTTTTCTTTCAATGTTTGAAAATATTTTAAATCTTTACCTATTTTATCAGTATGACACCTTTTTAGATGATCTTCGAGCTTTGATGGTTTCATAGAGTCATTGCTCAAAACTTTGTTGCATAATGCACATGGGCAATTGTTTGTCTGCCTCTGATGGAACAAAACCATATTTCAAATAATCGACACTATATTGTCGACATTTTTTTCTTTGCTGTAGCCATGTTTCGTGTCAGTTACCTTACCTGTAAAAAAAATGTTTTAGTAACCAAGTTTTTTTCTGAATATAGGTATCACACCGCAGCCTTTGTCAGCACGCGGAAATAGAATTACGGCTTGTAAAGGGACCAACTAATAAACCGCTGAGACAAATACAAACGTTTTCACAAAACGGTATCAATTTTAAAGTACATAATTTACCACTAATTTTTAATAGTATAAATAAAAATTAGTGTACTCAGTATCGAATACTGATCATATTTGTGTAGGAAAAAATAAACGTCGAAATCCCAAAATTGTCCATAAAAACGATAACTAACATTTTATTAAATCAATGAGTTCACGCGCTCCGTGTATTTGCGTATTTTTTGTCTGCGGCTTCATTGTTAAAACGTGACAAACAGGCATCGAAGTTCAAGCCCCGCCCTTTTCCCGTCGCCCGCGCACCGCTCGCTCTTTCCGAAAAGGAATAGTTTTGATAAAATAGTTACTTCAAAATCAATTTAACATGATTATGAAATTACTGTTTTATAAAATTAGTAGTTATTTGCAAGAAAAATTACAAAATTAATTGCTCTGCAATATTGCTTATTCGGCCTTTTTAGAGAGGCAGTGCTTCTCTCGTGAAAAAACAATTGAATAAAACGTGCTGTGTTTGTCTTCAAATCGAAAGAGGACAATTAAAATATCTGTAAGTTACTAAGTTACCTATCTATACAGGCCGTTGTGATCAACCGACTAGTACACGTAAACAAAATACTTAAGTACTATAACAAAAAAAGGTAGGTTACTTACTTTTCTCCGGCACTAGCAAACACAGATATAAATTTTCTCACAACTTTTTTCCAAATTCCGCCTTGTTTTCGAAATTCCGGAAACAAATGAATGCGTTTGGTTGCCTTTGGCATCAAGTATTTATAGTGTTGATCAAGTTCATGTCTGAACAAGCATTAAGCATTGTCGGGCGGATAGCGCTTTGCAAGTCTGTACACGAAATTGTACGTAATATCGAATACACAAGTTTGGACAAGTAACAGTCGCTTGCCTTATTAAAATATTATCTGCTTAGATAGGTACTTAAAACAATGTAGGTAGGCCCTTATAAAAACTATGCTTACATTTTTGGTCTTTACTATCAAAAGCAGATAAATTTTCGTGGACCCCCATTAACATCTTATGGACCCCCATTTTTTGTTCACGCCTACGTAGACCCCCAGCAAGTCTCCCGTGGACCCCTGGGGGTCCACCTGGACCACTTTGGGAATCACTGATATAGATGGTATAGATGTTTGAGGTGTTTTTAGATTCCTTGCGTTCTACGGAGTAACATAAACTTATCGCAATATATTTTGTACTAGCTGTTTCCCGCAGCTACGACTGCGTCAAAAAGTAGCCTATGTTTGACTCCGGGTCTTCAACTATATTCATATCAAATTTAATAAAAATCCATTCAGCGGTTTGGCCGTGAAAGCCTAACAGACAGACGGACTTTCGCATTTATAATATTAGTATGGAAGTATGGATAACAAATTGAGAGAAACATTTCTACTGAAACTTAGGCATCTTACAAATTTTATTATACCTATATACTTTAAAAAAATATAGAGCAGAAACTCAACGTGACTCATGTAAGGAGTAAGTTGTCACTAAAATAATTACTAAAATGAATCTCCTTGATGAATCTTTTCAATCCCTCCTCTCTTCACCATTCACTCTACTTTGGTTGTGACTTTGTAGGCTTGAATCACCTATTCATATGATAATAAAGATGATCCGTACTTCGGAAGGTACGTTAAGCCGTCACGGCTGCCATCTGGTGGTTGTAAAACACGCCAGAGGCCGAAAGACGGTTTCGAAAAACTCTGACACCTGACCATGTAACGATATGAATGAATCATGAATGATTAATTGTCATCATCCCCATGGTTCGTACGTACCTACATAACTCATTGTCTAAATAATCTTGCATTCTAAATTCTAAATTGCGGAGGTTTTAGGCACCCTCGCTCAAGTTTGTGTTTAAAATATGTTTATTATTGGATTAGTTTTAGCAGATAATTTATTATAGGATCTTAGAGAAGTTTGCTCAACTTTCAGCTGGAGTAATGTCCCTGTGCATAGTTGTTTCCGCAAGTATCTCATATACAATGTTTCCTAATTTTACAGTTAATAGCTAGGTACCAACTTTAAAGTTATAATATGTTTTGATGGTTAACAATTTGAACCTTTTATTTATTTTTACAAGTTTTTTTTTTGATAAATTTGAAACTTACCGGACTGAGTAGTTTTTCGCATATCAAAATATATTTGAACGTAAGCGGTACCTATTAAGTTATGTAAATTTTTGTAATCGCCTTTAAAATGCTTTAGTTTGATTCAATACTCGATAGGTTAAGGAGAATATGGAAGATTGTTGGCGCCAAAAATCCGAATTTTGATGATTAATTTTAAATTTTGTACATATAATAAGACCAAAAAAATTGAAAAAACATTTCCCGACTTTTTAAAACTTAATATCTGCAGGAGTTAAAAAATTGGTTAACCTTAATTTATCTCAGCCATATATTAAATAACAAAATCTCATTAACGACTAGAGCTCTATATTGGGAAAGTTTGACTTACCGAATGGAAATTATTCGATATAGAATAAAATTCATTCGACTCGCCAGTGCGTCTGCGTAATTTATATTTTCCAAGGTATCAAGGACTTGTGACGGTAACATGTACAACAAGATAGTTTATACATAGGAGACGTAAGATAACCTGAAGAAGAAAAACTTAAAACTTTTTAATTTACTGGTAGTTAAAATAATACATGCAATTAGTTTTTATTGCACCTTTAGCAACCAACAACCTTAAACAACTCGGATCGGTGGTCAAAACTTAAATAAGTAAATATTAAAGACACAGTCCTTCTACCCGTATGTATAACATAGACATTTTCATATAATGTTAGTCTATCTACATAAAAATACGCTAAGTGCAAAGACCGAATACGATCAATCCGGGACTAAATTGGGTAATTAAGGTCATTAAAATCGTAACCTGGTTATCGGAAATCTTGCTATTTACTTCATCGTTTCTTCAACAAAAATTATTTATTGTAGCAATTTAGAACAATTTAGGAAATTACTTTGACGTTTTTTGTATCATAGTTTCTAAGACGTGACTAAAAATGCTGAGGACGATGCTCGGTGTTTCCGTGTTTTGCTACGAGATTGAATCAGAAATGAAGAGATTCGTGAGAGAACAAAAGTCACCGACATAGCCCAGAGGATTCGTTTTTTAAAGTGACAGTGGGCGGGGCACATATCATGGAGAACCAATGGAGCAGAAAGTTTCTCGAATGGCGACCACGAACCGGCAAGCGCAGTGTTGGACATCCAATGGTCAGATGACCTGAATAGAGTCGCGGGCAGACGCTGGATGCAGGACGCTTCCAATCAATCTGATTGAAAATCATTAGGAGAGGCCTACGTCCAGCGGTGGACTGACTGCGGCTGAAATGATGATGATGAACTGCAAAATATTTGGTTATGACAAGACGTTGCTCAAAAGCGTTGTCATTTTCTCTCCATTCTATGCCACCTCTTTACAGTTTTTTCCTAACAAATTTTTATTTAAAAAGCGGGCACGTGCGCACATTTTGGACTCGCTCAGGTAATGAAAACTTCTCAATATAACTTGACTTCATCATTGGTATTTGTGTATATACTACTACTATACTATACTGTTTCATTTTAAATATATACCTATATTAAATATATAACAGTATTTGTGTATGTTTTATGTATGTTCACGTAGTGTATGAACTTAAGCTTTTGATAAAATCTGCTCTTTAAGTAATACATTTTTTCCCACTTAACTTTTTTGCGCCAAACTATCTTTCCGTTTCTCGCAATGGTTGACTGGTAGAGAATGCTCTTAGCATTAAGTCCGCCAATTGTTATAAGTATATGTGTACTTTGTGGAACAATAAAGTTTTAATAAATAATGAATAAATATATGTAGGTCTTTCATCCCGCCTGATGAGAAGTGGTTACCGTTGCCTATCGATGTCTGTAACACCAGCTAATATTTTTTTATAAAAAACGCCCTTCTTAAGAGGGATTTCAGGACTGCAAAACACGTTAACGTATCTACCAAAACCAAACCATGACCGCAAGGGCTATTTTCGAGAATGCAAATCCGGTGACTCGAACTATTTTTAACGGACTCGCCGTTTTTACATTCTCAAAAATAAAAAATGCGGCTGTGGTTTGGTTTCAGTAAATACTTCAACGTCATTTGCATTCAGCGCGATCGGCTCCCAGAACTCTATACATTTCGTTTCTCTAACGGCGCCTCCATCGAGCCATAATTTTAAGCCAGTGTTTGCTGTACCCATTCCTAGTCAAATAAACTGTTCCTTTTTTCACTACTAAATGGTTGATTGGAAGAGATTACTTACTGCGATGGCTCAGCGACCCTAAGAGGATCTAGGCCTCCGACACAAGAGATCTCCACTCCACCGTTCCCTGTTCAGCGCAACTGGAAGAGATTGCTTTGCAATAAATATACCTTTGCGCCATAGTTGTTATTTTATGTAATATTTTATTTTACGAGAAAATGCTGCCAGCATCTTCGGTACGATGCCGCAGAGACCATATTTGAATTGAGTTTTATTCTTTACCCGACTGCGCCAGAAGTAGGGTTATGTTTTTAGAGAATATTTATGTTTGTATGTATAATTGTTTAGCACGTCCTGCAGCCTGAACGGCTAGATGGATTTTAGCTTGAGAGGTGTCGTTAGATTCGTTTACTGTGAAAGTGACACTAAATACATAAACTTGAAAAAAAACAAAATGGCGGATTTTATTGAGGTTTTAGTTTCCAAATTATACAGAAAGGCAGTCACCGTGTTTTAGTTTTTATATTACCGTTATCTGTTTATATGAGTATCTATTAGTTTTATTATTTTTTATACTTATTAGATTTATTAATATTAGTTACTTTTTATCATTTGTACATTTTATTTCGGTATGTGTGCAACAAATGTACTTTATATTGTATTGTAGGTACCATAAGTGTACGAAGTTGATCACAATTATCCCAGTGCGCGAAAGCTGGAAAACGGATTCCATTGCACTTGTATACTTAATGATAATGAAATCAGCGACCATCTGTCGCAAACAATCAATACAGTGATTACATTATCCGTGGAAATCCGACTAATTTTAAATGCTAATTAGTTTTAAAGCAAACAATCGCGTCAGTTGCAGTTTTTCAGTATGTTGCTTTTACTTTTATTGTTTGTAAGATTTATCAAATTTGTACTAGTACTGTGAGCTAATACTGCGTGAATCGGGATAGGTTATATTTACATATTGGTTAGTAGTAGTAGCATGGTGTAGTACTACCATGGTGGGTACCTGGCGACAGAGTTTGACTCCGGTGGTACTACCAGACAAGGTAGTAGTAAAACGGACAAAATAGACTTAAATTCTGTCAGTGGAGTTTATTTTTTAATTTAAAGATAAACGTCTCTCGGTGCGGCTGTGAGAAACATTATGTAGAAGTTATTCTTGTAAGTACAAAGAAAAATCTACACTATTAACTAAGTAGGTAGATTAATTTCATGAAATTACATTAAGTCCGTAAAGTAGGACTAGTCGCACTACTTAGTAGTACTAGTGGTGTTGTTGTACAGTCAAAGGCAGCTCGAAGAGCTTAGTAGTAAAAGCTTGTTCGTTGCTAGAAAATGTTGTAAACTGTACTGGTTTTTATATTGTCTTAGCTCAAGAAATAAATTCTTTCAAACTGAGACATAGCTCATAATAAAATAAAAACAATTGTTTAACAGCTATAGCCTTCTTGAGGTAGGAATTTTTTTTTAAGTTAAGAAAACTGTAAAACAAAATACGAATCTAAATAATAATAGATTAAAAATATTAAACAAAACGGGAGCATTATTCCATGTAATTACCTACTTAATGACATATAGTGGGGGTAAGGAAGGAGGCATATATTACACGTTTCGTTACGCAAGCTTACCATGAAATTGGCTTGTCTCTGGTCGTAGGTAACTATTTGGTATTAAAGAATTGACTCGAATTTCGCGGTAATTAGTGGAACTAAATTTATACAAAGGAAAAAAGTGATTTCCCAGATGTGGGCAATGACGTTATATTGTATTGTATTGTTTTCTATTCCACAAACATTTTGCTTGAAACCGCAATAAAGTCTTTATTGGTACTTGTAACAGACGAAAACAGGTATCGCCCCCTTGACAAGCTAATAACACTCATGAACGAACGTTTTGTATGCTTATTGTGCAGTCGGCGGCAGAAAAGCCTTACAGGCAGGGTCACGTTCATCTGCCCTCGATTATACTAGTGATTTTCTGTTTACATCAGACGAAGAATACCTTTTGAAACATTAGGTTTAGCGCAGCTAAGTACGGTTGCGGCCGTATCCAAACTGTCAAATGATTAAATAAGATTAATTTCCAATGTTTTTCTTTCTATAATATTTACTTAATATAGGTATATATATATTATATATAACTATATATATAACTTTGAAAAGCATCGATAAAATTGCGTTTTATTTACGTATTATGTCTATTTCACTTCTCATATCCTCTACACAGATTGTTTGCTCAGCCAAGCACAGTATTATGTTTAAGTCCAATAATAATAATAACTTACTAACCTATAGATACACAACATCACTATAAATTTATTTAGTTTATTACCACATCATAGAGCTCTATAATGGATAGGTTGGCATGCTGTTGACACTGTTCTAGCAATTAGCACGAGTCAGATTAACGATCCATTGTAAGAGAAGATTTTCCGCTTCGGCACACATACTAATTGAGTAACATTAATTTGGGCATGTATACTAGCGTTAATTTTTGAGAAATATAGTAAATAGTTTTATTATTCGCCGAAATATCTATGGTTATATAGTATATGGTTTAGTTAGCTGAATTTGTGATTCAAATGGTATAAGAGAATTTATGCAAAATTTTGAGACGAATTAATAAAACATGGTTTGTAAAATGGAGAACATTAAAAGGTAAACTTGAACATATTTTTTTCTAGAACAAAATGTTTTCCATTGTATTTGGGACCCTAATTTATGAATCCCTCTGTGAATTAATTGGCCTTGTGACTTTGAGGTCATTAGTTTTGGTCTGTGACAACAGTGCACTCACACAACCATACATAAAAGATACAGGTTGTTTGGCGCATTTATCTTCATGAGCAAATAAACAACTAAAAGACATTAAATTAAACTATTTTAATACGGTTTTATCGCGTTTATTACTTATTTATTTACACCTGACGTTTCAAACACTTTACAGCGTTCATGGTCGCAGGCAGACTAAGTTAAAATTTGTCTTTGATGTCATAAGATTACAAACTACCGCCTGAAATTTTATTGGGAACTATTCCGATTCACGCAGTATTGGCGCACAGTATCTAAGGGTCTTGCAGTCTGCTTCCGAGTTTGCGATTTAATTAAGTTAATGACTGGGTCCCAAGCTGGCGGTACCTGCCATCCATCCTCTCTATTGAAATTAGGATGTTTTTTAATTTAAATAGCTTCACGTAACATCCTTGGAATGAATCTGTTTTCCTTTGCAAGGACTTGAGAATTATCAAAACGCATATAGTGGTTGGGTTTGTCTAGAGCATGTTCACAGACTGCAGACTTGGTTGAGCGTCTATTTTTCATGTCAGTAGTTTAATGTAATGAATAACAATCGCGAAAACATAAGAAATAACTAAAAGACATACAAAAAAACTGTTTCTTTGTCTTAGACGACTTATTTTCTGTTGCCCGCTGCTTCGCCTGATCAAAACGTATTTCCAATGCGATTTGAATAACTTAGATTATATTTATTTATTTGAACTTTATTACACCAACCAGCTGTGCCCGCGACTTCGTCCGCGTTACGTTCGATTACATACTTTTTTTTTATGCGATGCTATCGAACTCCTGCTACGTTAGTACTTATTATACGTTGTTGTAGAGTTTCACAACACTAATATTAAAAAGATTCAGGATCTCACTATGTAAAATACTGCAACGGAATCCTGTTTCGCATGGGAGACAAAATCAAACAATCGTGATTTGTAAATTAACATTTCCCACGTAGTATTATTTTTGAGAAGACTCGACATCGAATGATTTTCGTTGGACACAAAGAAATGTTACTTTCTCAATAGCTGAACATAATTTGTGAGTCGATGAGTAACGATTTTCATTCGACTCACCTTTCGTAGACCGCCATTTAAGGTGAGTCATACTCATACTTTTCAAAAATAGCTATGAATAGTACTCCTGCCTGATACCAACTGGTAGTCTACAAGTTTTTACTCTTTCAGACTTTGCTCCCTTCCCCCCCCCCCTCGTTTACAGGGGAATTCTGAAAAATCCTGTAACAGGAAGTTACCTATTTAGTTAATCATTTATCAAAAGAAATAATCTTGTGAAGTTTTGAATAAATCGGACTAACTTATCTCCTTCCCCCATACATAATTCGGACCCCCATTGGATCCTCTTAGGGGGTGAATTTAAAAAATCCTTTCTTATATGAGTACTATGTGATTACATAAAACTTATCTTCAAATTTCACGTTTATAGCTTTTATAGTTTAAGCTGGGCCTTGATGGAACAGTCACCCTTGTTCTTTTATATATATAGATAGATAAAGTGTTAAAAAGCAAAGAAAATATTATATTTCTCTTGATCGGTCTACAAATAGTGACTAAGACGGTACCGCAAAACCTTTGACTCGACTACGTTTAACGGAAATACTAAACAAATTTATTTTCTGTCAGTAAAAAGCATTTAAAAGCTTCACTAGAAGCTACTTTAGAATTCAGTTTCATTTTAAACAGTTCAGAATTTAAAAGTAGAGATTAATCTAAGACTCTGGTCCTGTTACAAACCGGAGGTATCTCATTCTACATTCGCAAGTGCATTCGACTGATGCACCATACAATAAGGAGAGTATAGAAATGATATCGTTTACCGTTTGTGAATATTCTAAATCTAGCGAAATTTGTAGCGATTCGCAGGCGCCTCATGGAAAGTTATCACGATAGCATAATAAGAGCCCGTAGCATCTGCTGGACTATCATGTGTGTATTTTTTTATGAGTTGCCCAGGAAATCCGCGTTCATATAAGACATTCTCACATTGATTCAAGAAAAAGGTTCAAGCTCATCTAATGAATTCTCTCTAATTTATATACCAGAATCACAATTTCTCTGCATTAAAATCTTTAAATATATATGTATGTATATTATACTCCCTATTTGTGTAAATATATGTATGTTTATTTAGCTGTAGGGTTCTTTTTTTTCTGTAATATCACACGAAGCTTTTTTGCGCCGCTTTGTATTTTCTCTGTTTTTCCTAATGGTTGACTGGGAGAGAATGCTTTTAGCATTAAGTCCGCCAATTGTATTTTTACTTGTGGTACAATAAAGTTTTAATAAATAAATAAATTCTCACAGGTGGAGGTGACGCGACCTGCCATCTTATTTATTGTCATCATAATAAATTTAAGAGCTGGGTTTTTTTCGATGGAGCTTCCTCTTTTCCTCTCGACTATAAGCCTCCTTTAATTTTTTGTTTATTTGTAAAGGCCAACAAATTAAACTTTTTCTGTTGGCTCAGCACTAACAAATAGATAGAGCGCAATAATGTGCTTTTACCAAGGTAGTGATTTTCCAGTTTTAATTATCTTTGTATTATCCATCCATGGCAAATCATGTACATTGCCATATAATATCGTTAACGCAGTGGCTAGCATCGGCTCTAAGAACATTTCATGGTAAAGTGATTGAACTTCTACGCCCTCATTATTTTATACCACCATTGCAAGCGCAAACCCGGTTTGATTCCGCCTCTATGAGAACATTCCCCGCTAATTGCACTATTTGGGACAAAGATTCATAATGAAGTTTGTTTTGCTGTCGGTACTGTAGTTTTAGTTACGATTCAGACTACAATTTGCAGATATTAGACATTTCTAAGGAACTATCTCAGAGCTCAGATACAAATAACTGTTCAAATTGACGCAAGCTTACTAGTTTTGTTGACATACTTACTCGTATTTGAAATTAATGTCTATTTAAATAATTTATGTACCAGCTGATAGATATAGACTTCTAAAAATTCTCAATTCTCGGTGAATTTATTTTTGTATATCTGACTGGTTACAGAATTTATAAACGAATCTTCACGAGGAACAGGTCGGTGACCTATCTCATGTCTCGAAGACAACATGAGGGGAAAACAACGCGGTCTGTGATATACAACATCGTATGGTTTTTACGAAACTGGAAAAAACGCTATGATGATGACGACAATTTAATTCAGGTAGAGTCTGACGCCATACGTACTACATGGTATGATAAAATACGATTGTTTAGAATACAACACATGGCAATTAATGTACAACAATAATACATTTGCGATACAATGAGCGCCCGCGCATATTACAATGTGAATAAGCCTTAATTTTATTTGGTGAACTAGTTTAATCATTCAAAACATAAAATTATAGGATTAAGCGCGTAAAATACCTTCATCCGCGGAAGACCAGCGTCATGGTTCACGCCATGACATTATACTGAGCGGTTACCATTTTGGTATATATACAAAAATATTTTTTATATTCTTTTGTCAACCTGTAAGATAGTTATTATATGTGTTTTGTTATGTATCAAATAAAGACTTTTTCTTTCTTTGCTTCCGACGGTTTAACCGTGTTACAACGGCCGTGGTCACTGACGACGGGAAGTCGTTCTGTTTATGTTTTAAATATGCAGTGTGTTAGTTTAAAAGTTAGTTTAATCATTACAAAACCGCCGATAAATAATTGCCAGTATTCATAATAGATTTGATAGCGATTATTTCACGAATCAATAGCCATTGATCTCGGCTATCGGAGTCAAAACCGCAAGCGTTTGTTTAGTAAATGATCACGTAAATGCGGTTATTATCAATGCAGTGAAAACCTATATTCTGTTCAATGAAAACGTAAATAAACCTTCATGTATGTCTCTACTTGGTTATGTATGTCTCTACTTATAAGTAGAGACTAGTTATGTTTATGTATATGCATACATATACATAAACATAACTAGTAATCACCCATAGGTGATTACCATACCAGGTTACCAGGATACCAGGCTCCGCCTGCGTCAAAAAGTAGCCTATGTTTGATCCCGGGTCTTCAACTGTATTCATACTAAATTTCATCAAACTCCGTTCAGCGGTTTGGCCGTGAAAGCGTAACGGAAAGACAGACAGACTTTCGCATTTATAATATTATAAAAATGGATAGTATGGATGGCCATTTAACCAACGTTTCTTCGTTTCTTCTTATTTTATTTTAAATAATTAAGATTAACAATTAATTAGTTCAAGGAACTGTAAATAATTAATTAAATAACACTCAAAATTGTGTTGTGCAGTAAAATTAAATATAATCCCTAGTTATTTGAGTTTATAGATTCATTTAGTTAGTTTTAATTTACTCCTTATTTCTAATCCTCATGCTAAAATTGTAATATAGAATTGAATAAATATTTATCCCTAAAATGGCAAGATAAAATAAAATTAAAAGCGTAATTTTCAAATAATAATAAATCTTAATAATTTTCATAATGAGTATTTCTTTGGTTCGTGCGATCTCGATAATTAATTCAACTGATATTTTGAAATGTATGGAATATTGTTTTCAGAAAATACGAACCGTAATAATATTATTAGCCCCTTTTCAACCCTTAATTTACACAAACCCAAAATAAAATTGGCCTACACGTGCTGTGCTCATCGTACCGAGAAAAAACAAAACTCGTTATACGATGTTTATTCTGTGGTTATGTTTGCCAGAAGAAGTAATTTTTATTTACTTATTTAATCTATTTCATACTAATAGTGTAGTATCAATCATTTCATACTAATTTCATACAAATATATAAAAGCAAAAGTCAAAACTACTAACCCTGGTATCGAAGTGTTTCAATTTTGATTAAATTTGGTATGGATATAGTTGAAGACCGGAGTCAAACGGAGGGTACTTTTTCCGAAACATAACTCTCAGGGGATTGTAATGAGGTCTGGAAGATTGAGTTTGAAAGATGCATAATATGCGTTTTGGCACAGGCGGAGCTGTGGGAAACAGCTAGTTGAAAAATAAATATGCATGCGAAAAGTACACCTGAAAAAAATGTACGTAATATGTATGTTCAAAGGGTTTAATGCAATGGGTAAACTTCATATTTTATTTAGGTAAATTCGAGCATAGAGATTTCTTTTGAAGGCGCCAACAGCGAGGATAGGCGAATGTTCGAATATTAATGGAAATGTCGGAAAATGCACTCGAGGGGCAAACCTGGGGAAATATACCGAATTGTTTCTTTTTTAATTCAAATTCACGACGAGTGCTTTTTACCGACTTAAAAAAGTGTTTATGATTTTTTTTTCTCCTTAAATAATAAAAAGACCTATAGTAAACCGCAAATTATGTCGACACCGAGTATGAGTACTGATCCGCATAAGTAAATATAAACATATCTACAGGCAAAATGTTTATTTCTGTAGACAATGAAATTGTACCTTTTTAAAAAGTATGCCATTTTATTGTAAACAATAATATTTCACTTTGAGGGCAAACGCAGACCTTAGCCTGGGCTTGTTAAATATTAATAGTCTTCGTAGGCAACTGGTTGTTAATCTTCATGTTAAAATCTAAGCTACTTACTTACTTACTTCTCTGGCTCAGCGACCCAAAGTTGATCTTGGCCTGCGAAACGAGAGAGCGCCAGAGTGTTCTATTCACACACGCACACACACACGGCACACAGCTAAGTGGCGGAAAATAGCCAGCAACCGACCGCCAATCCGGCAAAAACTACTGAAATAAAAAGTAATACGAGTTTTAAAACAAAGGTCGCGTAAGTAAAAACAACGTACTCAAATAACTCCCTAAATTAAATGCATGCGTTGACTTTTACAGGCCCATGGAGACCGGAAAGTCATTCCGCGTATCCTGTTCCCAGAACCGCTTCATTCGGGAGGTTTCCTTTGCGTATTTTTCGAGTTGAATTTTAATAGGTAATTACACTGTGGTTTCTGGGGGTTAAAAATGTTTTTGCTGCATCAAAGTGTGAAATTCGGTTTATGATTTATGCGAGAAACTGAAATTGTAGACTTTGCTCGTGTTACTGAACGAATGACCCGAAATCATTCATAAGTAATTATAATTTTGAAACAAATAGAACAGAACTAAACTGTGTATAAATTCCTAAAGTATCTATTGATTGCGAGTAAAGGATAACCTTTGATTCTAATTTAATAGGCATATTCTATGTAGCTTTTTTGCAGTCCGCTATCCGTCTATTTTTACATCTTTTTTTCATTAAACATCAAAATAGCTATTCATTACCGTCAAGTCGTAATTGATTGCAAAAAGCCTCAGATCCTTAGAACTGTTCTACTTTACTCCCTGTTTAATACTATACTATGGCTAGTTGTGTTCTGAGAAAACTACAAAATAACACATAGTTTGTGACACTGCGAGAACTTTGTTGTTTTTTAATTATCCTGCGAACCTCTTACTTTTATTACGTTAACATTGTCCCGACCCGATACTTAATTAAATAAACGTAATTTAATTCAAACTATTTAATGAATTGCGGCACACCGCAACATTTTATGCATTGCATTGGTTTAAAGTTAAATAACATTAACAACTTATATGGAATTTTTAAAATTATTCAGCATTGAACTCTGATCCTATTCGTAAAATCAAATATTGAAATAAGCTACTTAATAGTTTTTCAAATTTTAGATCCGACTTATAAAAATCACTCGAAATGTATTTGCTTGCCATCCATTTTTTTAGAGACTACAATATGTGATCTTCTATGAAATGATTTCTCAAGCGTCAGCAATGAAATCGTGATTCTTCTGGTCTATGGGCTACAGTGTCCGTCAGGTAGGCCGTATACGGCCGTATACGTATAATTTGTTAAAAGGAAAAAAACTATAGGTACGTAATTAAATTTCTGTTAAGTTGCAAGTATATTACATTGAGTTGCGCGTATTTTACATTGAGATGCGATTCTTGCATACTTTTAGAATAAAGAACTGACATCTCTTACAAGACCCCAAAACATCTTATTACTATTATGTATTTTTATGAAAGCATTTTACGCTGTTCCGTCTCATAAGCCTATGTACAAATAAGCCTCTACCTGGTGGAGTAATCCGAACACAAATACACGCTGCGCCGGTGACGATGTTTGTCCAGGACAAGCGCCGCGATGTGTGCTCATGGCCTCTGTTTAGGAAGAGTTATGTAAGACATATTTTATTAGAACTGTCATTTTTTGAAGGACAACAACATCTTATTACTATTATATATTTTCATTAAAACCATTTTACGCTATACCGTCTCAACTATACACGTCCCTTAATAATCCTGTGTACAAACAAGCCTTCACCTGGCGGAGTAATCCGAACACAAATACACACTGGGCCGGTGACGATGTTTGTCCAGGACAAGCGCTGCGATGTGTGCTCATGGCCTCTGTTTAGGAAGAGTTATGTAAGACATAGGTGTGGCGATATTAACGTTTCGTATCAATGGTATTATTGTGCCCACTGTTATTTATAGCATCATGAATTGTTTTCTGAAAAGAACGTATCTTACAGTAAAATACTCGACAAAATATAGTGATGCAAAAAGGTGGACTTATTGTATTTTCATTTTGAGGTCGTAAATTTAGTGTGAAATGAATGAGAAGAAGATTAAATTATATGAAGTTCTCGCTTTTGCCTGTGTATTTTTTTAATAGCTTTAGGTGTCCCACTGTTGGGCAAAAACCTCTTCTCTCTTCGTCCACGAATCTCTATCCCTCGCTAGCTCCTTCTGCCCGTGTAGTTTGATAAAAATCTCATGGGAACTATTATTTCCTACAAACGCTGATTGCTGGCTTAAACAAATATTAAATACCAAAAGATAATCAACCTGATTGATGACTGATCGTTGCGGTCGCCGATATAATGTAATGGAAACCTTCGTTAGGCTATCTACGTCCCTTTTTAATACAGAAGTCATGTTTGATAGATGCCGTGACCGCGCCGGGGTGAGAGCAAATTTGGAAAATAATTGCTCCCATTCGCCAATAAATCCTTCGGAAACGTCAAGAGGCCGGCTAAGTAAGAGCGACACTTCACGTAATGAATGCCTATTTTAGTCCAGTATGGTATTTAATTTGTTTTTATTTATTAAAGAATAACATTTTTAGTTGTTGAATACTTTACCTAGTTGATTTGTTTGTTTGTTGATTTGTTAGTCGACGGTAGTATACAAAACAGATATTCGTCGATGAATGGCTTTGGGGTGTAATTCACCTTTAAAGATAAATTCGAATTAGATATTTGACGAAATAAAATGGAGGACTAGGTTTTTTGTATAGTCGTCATTTTTTTTGCGACTAATTTCGAATTCAATTTTAGCAAGCAGGGGTTGGAAACCTGATACTTACTCAATACGGGTAAGTTGAATGAAATCTTTATAATATTTCAAACTAGCTGTTTCCCGCAGCTCCACCTACGGTATATAGCCTATATGTTACTCAGGGTGAATGTAGCTTTCCAATGGTGAAATAATTTTTGAAATCGGCATACTAGTTTTTGAGTTTATTCATTACAAACATACACACAAAAATACCAATCCCTCTTTATAATATTACTAGCTGTTTCCCGCAGCTCCACCTGCGGTATATAGCCTATGTTACTCAGGGTGAATGTAGCTTTGCAATGGTGAAAGAATTTTTGAAATCGGCACAGTAGGTTTTGAGTTTATTCATTACAAACATACACACAAAAATACCAATCCCTCTTTATAATATTACTAGCTGTTTCCCGCAGCTCCACCTGTGGTATATAGCCTATGTTACTCAGGGTGAATGTAGCTTTGCAATGGTGAAAGAATTTTTGAAATCGGCACAGTAGGTTTTGAGTTTATTCATTACAAACATACACACAAAAATACAAATCTTTCCTTTTTATAATATTAGTGTAGATGAAATCCATTCGATTTGCCGGATTTGAATGAGTTACAAATTTCTTTAATTGCACATTTGGTATGGGACTGAAATACAGGCAGCAGAAACCTGATTAAATTAACTAACCAGGTCATTTTTCTGCTATTCAGTGATTATAAGTATATATATATATATATACTTACAATTTTTCTTATTGCCCCCATCCTTAAGTTATCTTAATATCAATCTAAACCAGGTATTGAGTACCCAAGAATGGACGTCTATTTTTACCAGGGTCACAGAATAGATATTTAATAGTATTAAAGTACCAGGGTAGTGATTTGATCTGAAATATACGTGTTCATTATTGAAAAATCATGTAATAACACGTTTTTTATCTCTCAGACTCAAATACTCGTAGTATAGTAAATAGCTACTAAGTAGTAGTTTACACTATTTTCATGCTTGTGATTCCCAGCGGTGTCAGTAAGTTTGCAGAAGACTAATGTAAACATTAATCTTGTGTGTGTATTTGTTATAGTCAAGGACCTTTATCTATAGATACCCTGCATGTCTGTGTGTCTGTGTGCTGCACAAAAGAAGAATTTATGTCGGCCACTAAGGATAGCACGTTTCTAGAGTAAATAAAAATATTGTGAGTTTTTAGTCACGAAAAGAAAAAAATATATTTATGACCTCGATAGCCAAATGAACCGTGCGAGTTTGTTACTCTTTTTATTTTAAATTGTTCGGGATGAATATAATTTTTGTGTTGAACCTTATGCTACTGTTGTTGTAAATTTTTTTTTTGTTTGTCCGTGACGCCTGAAAATCAGCGCTGGGTATTGTCATGTCGCCGATACCTAGCGTAACGCTGAGGCGTCACCTATTGAGACGTGGTCGGATCACGCGTAGAATGAAGTGATTTAAATTGTATTTTTTTCTTTTCTTTGTGTGTTGTTGTGATTGTTGATCATGTCTTAATAAACGATATTTTATTATTTTCTATTTTTACTATTATGCGCGTCAAGTGACGGCGAGTGAGGCTTCTTCTTCTTTTCATATCAATTGTAAAAAGTTTACACGCGATGTTTCTAAGAAAGCATTTGGAAAGTTTCAGACTTGAGTTTCTCCAAGATTTGTACGCTACGTAACTTATCAATTTACGGGGCTTATTATCCTATTCCTCTCGTATCCATGTAAAAGGGGTTACAGTAGTCATAAGACAGTCGCTCCACTGATCGATCCCGATATAATCTTAATTATGTCTTTGGACCACGATTAAAGCGAATTCGAGCTCTGAATCATAAGCTAAGGATGTGACTTTGAAAAGCTTATATTATTATGTCGTATTATTATGTAGTATATATAAAAAATAGTAGAATCCCTAAATTATAAGTATATAAACGAAAAAGTTAATTCCACAAATGTAATAAAAAACTTAACTTGTCCATATATGTAAAAAAATAGACCAATTAATATACACCTTATTGTTAGGGAAAGTGGCAAATAAATCAGAGCTTGTGATTGCATACCATGGATATGCCATTATGTTTGGGCAAATGCCACAAATCACTCTTAGATTTAAAAAAAATAAATATCATTCGTGCCATCTGCAAAATGAAGCCATCCGAATCATGCAAACCGCATATTCAAAAACTAAAAATCCTAACAATGCCTGCCTATATATATATATGAAACCGTTCTATTTGTAAAAAATAATTTTATAATTAAATGTAAAGTCAACGTCGCTTGGGTAATCTCCATCTAGTGCACTCAAAAACTATGTTTTTCCATAAGAGTGTATATGCAATGGTATCTAAACTGTACAACAAGTTGCCAGAGGAAACAAGAAAAATTGAAGATGTAAATCTATTTAAGAGGAGTGTTTTTAAAATCCTTGTAACAAAAGCATATTATTCTATTATTGAATTACTTAGCCATAATATTGCCGACATATTGTTAAAAAATGATAATTTTTATTAATTTATAATTACGTACCTACTAATTTAATTAGTAACAATTACTGGCATTTGTAATAATTCACAAAAAACTCCCACATGTTTCTTTTAATCAGTCTGTCGTAATATTGTTTTCACGGCCAAACCGCTGAACGGATTTTGATGAAATTTGGTATGAATATAGTTGAAGACCCGGGGTCAAACATATGCTACTTTTTGACGTAGGCGGAGCTGCGGGAAACAGCTAGTCAATTATATATATATTTAAATTTGACATTGAAATAACTTTTGACAGGTTTAATAATTAATTTAGATATTTAATACATGAAAATTTACCTAGAATGACAAAGTATTGAATTTTGTATGCCTGTTGGCGGACATGAAGTTCTATGTTTATTCTGTAACACCTTTTTTTTGTAACCCATGCTCACAAAATAAATGAATTGAATTGGATATGTTTTTTTTGAAGACATTTAATAACGACAGTGCAACACTATATCCGATTAAGTTCACATGAAATATATATTTACGACGTAAATAGCTAGAAAAACACACAACACAGCGAATACTAAATTAAAATTCAGTGATCAAAAATACGCGAGAGATACCTAACTCAGGACATATTGAATCGGAAATAAGCCCGCTGATTGATAACGAAAAATTTTTTGTGTTGCTCAAGATATGTTACGAATATATATTTGTCACTGTCATTACTTTTTGAAATATTACTAGCAAAACAGTACCTAACTAAAACGTACGGACACAGAATAGGTACTTGTACGGATTTCACTTTAGATCTGATCCTAATACATGTTCATAGCTACGACTATTTATACATTAACTAAGTTACTTTTCTTCCATAGACTTCTTTGTTACAAAAATATTCCATTTCAAAATATCGTGTCATGTCTATTTGACAAAAAGTCCGTCCTTTATCTCAATTTGCATGTGAATAGTGGATAGGTTCCTTCGGCGGCGGTTCCAGAGAGGCTTGGGTACCTTTTTTCGACCGCATATCTGTGATTAACATAATTTGTTTGAAAATAATCTCAATATGTTGCTCGGTGACATACCAGGTCTTATATTATGAAGAAAGTAAACGGATGGATGGAAATGGGGACATAATAAGTGCACGTTTTCTCGTATGTAATATAATGGCAGCTTTGCAGAAACGGTGGTTGTCTGAATCGAATCTACGACCTCTGGATCGGTCGTGTATTCTCACGAGGAGCATACTTTCTTTGGTTAGGACACTGCAGCCTTGAATCCAAAAAGCAATTTGGAGGTTTGTATAGCTTTTTGCTTAAACCATATTACTGTTTGATTATAAGACGGAAAGACACGTGATTTTTTGAATTTGGCAGCTATAAGTCATCATAAATAACATACCTGAACCTGAATCGTGGGTCAAACTAGTTATTGTCCCTTTGCTAGACAAAGGTCTCCGCCATCTTCTTCCGAACTTTTCTTCGTCCCGCTTCGTCTAAAATGAGATACCTACTAAATGGAATATCCTAGAATAAACGCCATATTCCACGAAAAATAGCAGCGTTTTCGGCTTTTTACCGCAATACTCAACCATAAACTTTAGAGCGTTGTAAAAGCGTCTTTATTATTTTCAAGGGCCTTGCATCAGATAAATCTCAGTATAGCTCTTTATCTCAAATCCCAAAGTAATAATTTCCCCCACGGCTACGTGTATAACCAATTAAATGTTTTAATGCCACGATCAGGGCTGAAAGGCTGCCATAAAATTCTAAAGTCAGGTCAGCAATGACTTTCAACTTTCCCCCTTTTCCACAAAACACTGAATCCTCGGAAACGCTCATTGACCCTAAAGGGTTTGAGTGAGTTAATTAAATTTCTACTGCTTATATTACAAAGAAAATTTACATTAGCTGATAAAGACGTGCTTGAAAATGCAAATCGGTAAATAAGGAAAAAACGGATACTTTTATATTGTAATACTAATTAACTTTGAAAGCTTTTCCGTTGCGTTACAGGATTATGAAGAAAGGTTATCGTTCTAAAAGCCTGAAAGTTTGTATATTAAATGGATATCATATTATAAAATCTTTGTGAAATAATAAAGAAGATTGAGTTGATAACTATACATATTTGAGTGTAATTTAATTCAGGAGCAATGTTATTTCGACGGATCTTGTTTAAATAGTAAAGTATGTTTTTGTGCTGAAGCCTATTAAAAAACATTTTCGAAATTATTCACAAAAGAAACTTACCCTGTCTAGAGTTTGACGTCAGGCAAATCACCGGTAATTAAATAAAAATAAATATACATGAACTTCGGAATATCTTGTCCTAAATAATCAAGCAAAAGCATCCGTCTTCTTCCTGACTCCTACTGGAGTTTGTCTCTATTTAGCTCACTTTATACTCAAAAACAACCAGCTAAGGACTACGAAAACAGTTGCTACGATGGCGCAGAAACCCAAAGTGTATCTTGGCCTCCGACACAAGTAGCGCCATTTTTTGCAGTTTTGAACCAGTTGCCGCCAGTCGCACTCTCCTAGGTTCCATATAATCCTTCAGGAGCGAACAATCGGTCGACGTCCACTCGGCCTGTCAAATATAGACACAAAAACACAAAGTTGAGAAAAATTACGCCTAGTAATGTGGATGTGTTATTTTTTTTATTTATTACTTTTTTCTACGTTAGGCATCACGTAACTGAGTGCCATTTCAGCGGGTAATTAGCGAGGCCGGTAATTTGCACATGTTAGGGCTATCCTTTGTGCTACCCATTAAGAGACCCATATCACGTTTCTTTGTGTCTGTATATTTCGAACCACTGAGCACACGAGACCGCAAAACAAATTAATTTCAACTTTAAAACAAATGTTGACTCGTTAGTCCAAAAATTGTAGAGGGTCCGCTAACTTTGAACAAAGTTAGAAGTGCTTTAATGTTTTTCGAATTAATTATATTTATTCGGTGCAAATACAGGCACGTACGAATAGAATTTTGTAAAATTTGTGACTTCATAAACCGATTTGGAAGATTTACTTTATGTATTTCTTATTAGTGACTGTCCCTTATTCCCAAACTAGCTGTGCCCGCGGCTTCGCCTGCGTGAAATTCCGTTTGTGTCACGGAAAAAAGTAGCCTATGTCACTCTCCAGGTCTCCAACTATCTCCACACAAAAAATAACATCAATCCGTTGCTCCGTTTTAACGTGAAAGAAGAACAAACAAACAGACACACTTTCACATTTATAATATTATATATATTATAGTATAGTATAGATTATATCTATGTCTGTGTTGATTAATCTATACAGTAGACATTAATTCTACTGGGCCCACCCTGACATCATTTTCTCTTATTGTACAAAGGATGGCTGGAAGAGATTGCTTAGCAGTAAGTCTGCCTTGCAAGCTAATTTTTTTTTCTTTGTTCGTTTGAGTTGTCGAGTTGTCTCTGTCTAGCTTAGTGTACGCTTTCAATTATGATGTTTGATTTGGCTGTATTGATTATTACAATGGGGCGACTGCCTTCTGATCTCCGTAACTCTTTTTACTTGGAAACTAGGCACATGATCCGGGTGCTACTGTTAGGTTTTTCAGGCTGCCTAAAGATACACGAGTATAATCACGTTATAAAAGCCAGTACCAACGCCTTAACGTGCTTCTCGAAATAGAAAATGCCATTATATAGCAAATCAAAAATGTATTATAGTTCTTTCAAAGCATTTTTTAAGCAAAGTCGAATTAGAATGAATATCACTCAAGCAATTTGAATTTGTCTTCTTCACCCGGAAAACGATATCCTAAATCGTCTTACAAAATAAATAAAATTGAAACGCAAACTTTGAAAGACGGAATGGAAAAAGTTTTTTTCAATTTTCAATATCAGGCTTTATAGCAACAATAGGTATAATATATCGTTACAAATATGTAAAATGTCTGGATTTCTACATTCAAATATAGTTCTTGTACAAAAGTTGTCTCTTGATTTACTAAACAAAGTAGAATCTTTAGAAAGAGTTCCTCTTCTTAGCAAGTTTCCCGGATTCGTACTTACCTTACGCTTTTGAGTCCAGGGTACGCTTTTTAGTCATGGTACTTGGTTTTGCAGTACTGGTAATTATAGTAAAGCGGCTGCCACCACTAAGATCCGAAGTGTGTTAGTGGCCTACACTGTCAAAATTTTCGGGGTGGCGGCTCTAATGGGTACCAATCGAATACATGCCACGTTTCACCATCGCCTGACCTGCGCAATTGTTCGTTACGGATACACACGACCATTTAGTGCTGAGCTCCACAATTTAACGAAACTTTCAAAAGAGTGATGTTGATAAAATATCGAAGAAATTTAACATAAGTTAGAAACGTACTATCTCTCTTTGGGTACTCTAACTATTGCATTTCAGATAAATCGAAATAGTTGTAGTGCAGTCGAATCCATCTAGTTACGTGAGCTGACTTACTTTATCTAAACTTAATTAAGGTGCGTAAAGTTTCTTTGAAATAACACATCAATTTCCCAGCCGAAAACCAAGTTTAGCAGAAGTAAAATCATTTCGGCGGTAAATGGTCTACAAATAACTTGATTTAGTCTATGGTCCAAATCTAATTATAGAATAACCAAATTCTATTATCTGTATGCCATATTGGTAAAGTGCTGGTTTGCTAAGCTGTTTTATGTTTATCAATATACGTTGGTACCTCTTATTTATTGAAGTCATATTGAAATAGTATAGTTGTGCACCAATATTTATTCTGTACCTGGTAGTTCACAGTAACTAAAAAAAAGTTTTTTTTTCAATAATTTAAATGAATAACAAATAAGCAACCTTGTGCAGTTGTAGGTACTGACTGTGTATATGAATAGAGTAAATTTAAAAACAAACCTAGATAAGTACGAATATAGAATACAATACCTTGCTTAAATTTGAATAACTATTCGAAAGTACGTAATGGAAATCAAATTGCTACTTCTAAGTAAGATATGTTTGTCATATATGCACTGTAATCAAGCTAAGCTTGCGGTTACAAGACAACTAAGGAATCCTCTGTAAGACTACCCTTCAATAGACATTCTAAGGTTCCGAGAACTGACAGTAATATGCAGTAATGTACAATGAGGAATGCAATAATAGTAGGATAATGAGTAAAATAGACATAGCGTCAGAACTGATGTCTTTGGGTAGAAGGATTAAGGGTAGGGAAATTCGACAGATATTGTTAATCTCTATTACGAGAAAGTCTACATTATAAAGTATATACAATACAATACAAAACTCTTTTATTAATTTAACTTTATTACATAATTGTTAATGGCGGACTTTAATCCTGAGACTTTATCTACCAGTTAACCAAATGCAACAAAACTCAGTATTGCACAACAAGGATCAATTGTCAAATAGTCACCTTTTTATGTACCCTCGATCCTTAAAAATGACGCAGAATGCATACACTGCGCGAACCATTAAATTTGTCTGATTTGATTTTATCGTAGAGGTCTACTTCATTAGGTTGAAATGACTATAGTAGTCTAGCACTATTTTACTTAGAACGCAAAACACGAGTAATAAATCAACACAGGTGTTTCCTTTGTTCTTGTCAACTGCTGGTGGCACAACATAGGTTATTTAAAGTGGATTGACGTGAAGCCAAAAGCCACAAACATTCTTATGCAGATACATTTCACATTCATCTACCTCAGTAATTTTTAATTTACGCTTCTCAGTGCAAACTCAGAGCAGTTCAGTGGTAGATAAACAAAATAATTAAGTGTTTGTGGTAATCCAGTGAGAAGCGGACCGAGCAGCTTTATGTAAATGTCCATTCCTTGCAACTAATTCCACTGGCCCCGCTGTAACTCAACTTTTTTTTTATTCAACTCTTCCGTTCGAAATAGTAAGCATGAAATTGTTTTATCTTTCAGGAAAGACAGTTTTAACAGTTTATAATTCATATCTAATGAAATTATTTTTGTCAGACTTTGGAAAGTATATTTCTTAGTTCAGCGATTTACTGGCTGGATTTTATAAATCCTTATGATCGTTTTAATATATATCCATCACACAAATGTTGATCATATTTGAGGGGTCACATTATAGTTGATTTCTTTAGGGTCAGGTTATTGGAATTAAAAAAAGTTTTTTAATGTGTTGCCTATGCTTAGACCTGCGATTTGCGTCATTTACTTGTCCAAAACCACGCCTTTGAGTTGGAAATCTATGTTTATACTTCATAACATAATTTGATAAAATCATTGTTGTGGTACTTTCTACGCTCATAAAACAAATTTAAGTTTAACTTTCTAGTGGTTTTGTGGAGTGCCCATCTACTGCTTTTCAGCACAAAATTCAATTTATCCTCAGTAGATTTGTAGCGAATTTCACGAAACAAATCTATCAACTTTATAAAGCGCGAAATAACACTTTTTACAAAAATCTATTTATTTAAGTACGCATAATACAAGTGAACAAGAGTTATTATAAATTATTAGTTATATTATACAAAAAATAATTGAATAAAAAGCTCGAACTCAAACCAAAGGAATTGCCTCGCTGTTTGGCCAAAATACTATGCGTTATTTAGTTGTAAGTCACATTATTTAGGTCAAAATATAGTAATGCCTCTGCAGTATAAGATATACCTTCTATACATGTAACAATACAATTTTACCATGTTTTGTCCGTACAAAATTGCGACGCAAAACTCAAATTGCTTTCTTAAATAATCGCAAAAAGAGGCTTCGCAAATTTCGTGAAAATAGAAGAAAAATATCACAACTTAAAACTTGAATTACACAAAATCCCTATTATGAAAATTGCCTCTGCGATATGCTTATTATTGTAGGTGTTTTCTGTACAAATTGCCGCCTCAAATTCAAAGGCACATTTTGTTGATAGCTTCTAAGTCTAATTGGAAATTTTGAATAGCTTAAGAGACATTGAGGAAATAATGCACATTATTTGAAGATGTTGTAAGTGTAAATAGTCGGTAATTGCCAACTGTTTTCTTGGAGGGTCCCCTCCATGGGAGGGTTCTATATAAAACTAAATGGTAGTATGATGACTCATAAATGAACAATAGAAACTATCCGATGAAAGAAAAGGTTAGTTATTTTAACTAGACCTACATAACTGACATATTGCATTCGGTGTCTTTCAACTGAAAAAAATAGGATAAAGATATGAGTATAAAGTATAAAGAGCATAAGATGAATTTTAAAACGGTTCATCTTAAACATCGAGTATGGAGTACCTATATGTACCTTTTTCAATGATACTAATAATATTAACGGAGGTTAAGAATTTAACGGATTTCTACGAGTAGTTACTCGTCAGATTAGAGAAATCAATTTCATCGCCCCATTCTCGTGGAACACCACAGACACGGTTGAAACATTGAGCACAACAAGTACATTATTCATGATCGGGCTTAAGTTACTTCGCCGTATAGAACCAACGAGTGCTTTTAAAACGCTCAATAGAGCGGGCAACGCAGTGCAAAACCAAAATTTGTCTGTAAAGTGACTATTCCGCACAAAATAATTGAGCAGTTATGCTAATGAGTTACAAGCTGAACTGACGCCAAAATGCTGTCCGCGGAGCTTTATGCAAATCGCCCGGGGCGTCGGGACCGGTGCCATTGAGTAACGCTTATTGGAGACGTCAGATAAAGGTTAAGATGTGATTGATGAATCTCAAATGAAAATGCCCTTCATTGGTGATTATTTTAGTTCGGTTGAGAATCTCGGAATGGGCTATGAGAGTGATGGAAATGTTGCTTTATTTGGTCGTACAAATTTTATAAGTTTGCCATTTTGGCAAATTGTCTGGGTCTGAGCTCTGAAACTCTTTCTCTTGTTTTAGTGTCTTCCGGATTGTATTGTATGATTTAGAAGAAGAAATAAATCTCAAAAACGCTTGCTAGCTTGCTTGCAACAAAAAAGAGAAACGATGACATCACTAACTTTTAGTTAATGTTTTTGAAAATTAGTAAATGTCTTTTTACAAAGCGATGAAAACAGATTACATATACTTTTACGTGTACTTTTACGTGGTTACATATACTTTTACGTGGGACATGACATGCAACGATGAAAAATATTATAAAACGGACCCATTTACGAATTTTGTGAGCATATGACTTTTCATAATTTTCACCTATAGTTTTTACCAAGTGCCCTATTTTTGAAATGTATATGTCGACTGACCGATGTACGATATCGAACAAAAACCCTTCGTTAACGAAAATTATTCGACGCACGAATTTTGCGTGAGTCACACTTTTGAAAATAGCATTCCAGACGGTTTTCGTACCCTGCAAAATTATCAGATATAATCTCTCATTTTGCCACTGTCATGTCGTTAACATTCAGGGTTTTTGTACACATCATGAGCACATGTGATTGACAACATGCTGGTGACATTTTGCATGCTACGATGCATAATGATAGAAACCGCAGCTAATCATACACTACCTGACTGTTACAGCGTACATGGAACATTATTTGGAACATCACATGTCTTCGCTGTTACACGTAAATTTAATAACAACCATTAATAATAATTTACAAGTCATAGAAAAGTTCTTGAGGCTCATCAAATCTTCCACTCACATGCAAGGCTACTCACGTACTATCGAATGGCATACATGGTTCCTGAAAACCCTAGTGTCATAGTTGTATAATAAAACAAATCTATCAATTTTTATTAAATTCATGAAACAATTTATCAGCAGTTGTTTTCTAAATTTAACACTTTCGCTGACTGTCAGGAGTTAACAATAGCAGTTTGATTGTTATCTACGTCGAGAGACGTTACTGTCTGCGAAAGTGTTAAATACTTTTCTCACCTGTCAATTTCAACCGTTTCGTTTTGTGGTATTAATTTTTTGTGTAGCAAAACAGATTAACGCTAAAATATTCATACCCATTTGACTAAAAATATTTATTTTAATACCTAAGAACCATTACGAGTATTGTCAAGACTTGTGTGTAAAATTACAAGTAGAAACATTAGCCACTAATATTCTGATAAGAAGAGGAAATGGTTGGATATCCAATTTATTTATTTTTTACATTTTATTTAGGTATGTATTTTTTATTTATTACACTATAAATTTTTCCCGCTTTCGGTTTGTAATTCTGTTGTATCTGTGTCTTTGTAACTCTATTGATTTATTTATTTTCAAATATTATTATATTATTGTTTTGGCCTACCCAATTATATCTGTTTTTTTAACCGACAAGCAATCTGGTCAAGTGCGTTTTATCTCGGTTGCATCTTTAACTTATTGTAGCCAGTAACTCACGACTAAAACCTTCAATTAATATTTTAATAGTTCCGCTTTTAATTAAAATCTCCTAAATATTACTAATTGTTAACAACGCTTAATTCATTATTTTGGTCCAAAATTTAAAGCGCTAAGAAAACATTGTCCCATCTGAGTTTTGGCGACGCGTTGAAAAGGAAATACTCAAACTGATTTGAGAAGACTCCCCTTGTTTTGTTATCAGCTTGTCGCTTTTCCTCAAACATAATGAGGTAGGCACGATAATAATCTATTTGGGGGCCGTTTGTATTATTCCATATTATTTCAACTCTGAAAATTTATTACGTTGTAGGCTGCAGCTTTTAATATTTTTAAGATATTCAAAGTAATAACTCATGCAATTTTTGCGAACGCAGTGGCGGTTAATTGATTTATTTGCGAAAAATTGGCAAGGTAAAAAAAAACTTGATATATAATATAAAAGATAGCGCAACGTACGAAAGACCTAATAATAATATAATTTTTAGTATAGCGAGTTTGACCATTGTGTGCTAATGGGCTCACTGTTAAGGATCTTAATAACGGAAAAAGTGAACAAGTAGGAAAGCAGATCCTGGGGTCCAAAGGAACCAGCTGAGGATGCAATTAGAAAAGTGCTAGGGAATAGATATCTATTAAGTAGCTACCTATATAGGTAGCTACTAAATATGCATAGTAAAACTTTAGACATTTAGCTAAATATTTAACTATTATAAAGTGCCCAAATTTCTCATTTAATGAAATTACACAGTACTCTCTGTGAAACGTAACTTCAGATAAAACAGTCAAAATAATTAAATGCAACTTAATTTTTAATGCGTAGCGCTTGATTACCATTTTTGTGGATTTATTACTGTTTTATGTTGATGAGGGTACAATTTGTGTGTATGTAAGGATTGTTATGCGTTATTAAGTTGGAAACGAGTTTTATTCGATCAGTATTAATGGTAACTTCATTTGATTTCTAAGTGTTTTTTACAATTAGATTTACAGATACATACCTTCCAATCTCCTCTGAAAGAAATTTTATCAAAATTTGTTGAGAGTAAACACACAAACGGATAAAATATTTTTTGCATAATATTTGTACTGTTTCCGTAGAGTAAACATTAAAGACAAATAATACACAAATTTTATACTTACAGTCGAAAAGGACGCCGAAATAATTTACTATCGTACTATGTTCTCTTTTATGTATTCGGTAAATTACTATACTTGTCTACAAAAACATTTCCAAGACAAAAGCTTCAATATTTGCCCTCCATGACATTGTAATCTCAAAGGCAATAGGAAAACACAGGTGTGGACATGACATCACACACGTAAAAATAGAGGGATTATCCCTTAGGAAAATAATAGAGGTTTTGTCTTTGGTTTAATAGAGCGCGCCCTTCTATACGCATAATTTGTTTTGTCCTAATATACTTAGGCATAGCGAGTTTGGCATAATATATTTTGGCATTATAGTTCTGAGGCATAATCGTTTTTAAGGCAAACTGGTAATTGTGGCATAATTTACTTTTGTTTTGGCATAATTTTTATTCGAATAATATTCAACGGCATATTCACATTAAGACTAATAGTATTTAGGAATAAAAGAAACTTTAAAATTACTATGCATAATTTTAGTGCAGAAGTACGGATTGTATGCAAGTATGGATTCGTGCAAAAAGAGTTTGGAACGTTTGGTATTGCCCAAATTCGAGAGTTTAACTTTGTCATATTAATATATTACTTACTTTTAGTTTTACTATCGTGTTTTTCTTTAATAAATTTGGCTATTATTGAGGTCTTTCATTAAATATTAAATCAAAAATTAGTCGTCATGCCTATTACAATATTTACATTCTCCAAGTGTTACTATTACCTAAGTTAAGTTATGGAAGCACAGATTTATGAAATATATAAATACGAATATTTATACTTCTATAAATGTTATGCCTTCCTAAATTATAGATTGATATCATTATACTTAGATACATTTATGCTTTTAATTATTATGCCAAAACTTATGCTTTGATACATTACGCGTCAAATAATTATGCAAAAACTGTTATGCGTAAGAACATTATTCTTAAAAATGATTATGCCAAGAAACAGTATGTCATGTTAAATTATGGTTTTAATTTTTATGCAAATGGATAGTAAACCAATAATTGTGGTAGAATTACTGAAGTTATGTGGTGATTTTCAGGCATATGAATTGGATTGTAGTTGTCTTAAATATGAAGACATGTAAAATTATCAATGATATTTTGAAAAAATAAAAACCTACATTATTCGTTCATTATCTTACGTTTCATCACTTTCACCTTATGGCCGTTATCTCACATTAGAAATTATTCTTCTAGATTATTCTAGAGCTGGAAAGAAAATTGTTTTTTCCTTAAGTATTGCATCACTAAACTACATATTAGACCTACCTACCTAACTATTGGAGAAAAAACTTATTTTAATCTTTATAATAAATCATAATTATAAAACGATAACGACGTTCCAAGGTTATAAAATATATGGAGATGGCGATATGTCATAAACGATGCTATCGTTTTAACACGTTGCGAGTCGATCTCCAAGAGTCTTTCCCTCTATTAAAAATAATTTGTTAAGCTGATATTAGCTAAAATGTTTTGCGTCTCGTTTCTTCACGTTAAATGTCGAATAGGAGATAAAGGGACGAAACATGTTTTAGCTAACATGCGGTTAACAAATTATTTTTAACCTTCGTAGGGTTTGTGCTGAGGCCTCAGTAAGGGCTTAGGACACATGACTTTATTTTTGTTCTGGATTTAGTCCACCTAACCATAAGCGTGGACACTATATGGGGTCAAATTAAGATGCAATATTTTCACGAATTGTAAGTTTGTATTGACGGCAATACAAACTTACAATTCGTGAAAATATTGCTCTCTACAATATTATTCTAAGGAAAATAAGGAGCAAGCAAAGTTTAGTGGCGGCGTTATTTGCCGAGATTATCCCAGGTTTGTTATCTGTCACAGCTTGAGTAGCATTGTTAGAGATAACATTAGATATCGACGTTTTTTTTAGATATTTCCTAGGCTTATCTATCTTTTATAATTGGGAGTTTTGGTATCTAGCTTTTTGAATTGGGAGTTTTGTGAACAAAAAAGACTTTCTTGTCATTTTGTAGCAGCTGTGTTAAAAAGTATATTGCTCGGCTTCGCAGTGAAACATTTTTTAAAATTAATTATCTAGAGGCAATGAAGATATTTGTTATTTTTTTTTTTAAATGAATGCTCTTTGGTTGAACAAATTACTACTTAAAACGCTCTTTGATTGTTTCGAAACATTTCACAGAAACATGCAAATGGTCTCATAATCGATGGACCAATCCATACTTCCATATCCATATCCATACTAATATTATAAATGCGAAAGTCTGTCTGTCTGTCTGTCTTTCAGTCTGTCTGTCTGTTTGTCTGTCTGTTACGCTTTCACGGCAAAACCGCTGAACGGATTTTGATGAAATTTGGTATGAATATAATTGAAGACCCGGGGTCAAACATAGGCTACTTTTTGACGCAGGCGGAGCTGCGGGGAAAAAGTTAGTATTTCATATTTGAAATTTTTATATTAGATCAGTTTGTAAAAAGTGATGTATGCACCCTGTAAAATGAAAACAGAGAATCTGATCTAAGTAAGTAATTGATTAAAAACATTGTTTATTACAAACAATTTACTATGTCTTCAACTTGTACCCTCTAAACAATAGGTACTTTTTTAAGATTCTGACCTTAATACTATCCTGAGGTTGACCCAAATGTTGGGTTTGGAATATATTCAAATTGTTTCAGGCCGTTTCTATTCCCAACCGAGACAAATTATGTTTGCCTTGAGTTTGGGTAGCTAAGTACGACACGCATTGTTCGTGCTTATCGAAGAATAAATGAATTTGGGAGCCCGAAATTACCGTCCACCCGTTTAGGTTTCTTTATACGTCAATAAACAAGAAATATGTAAATTAATTATTGAAGATTGAAAACATAATTATTCTCTGTTGTCATTAGATGTTCATGATAAATCTATGAGAAATAAAACATCACTTTGAGTCAAAGAATCGGTGACCTATGGCGTAACGGCCGACATGCTATATCCGCTAAGGAGGTTCTGGGCTCCATCCCCAGCCAGAGTAAAATTTTCGTCTGTTATGTCGCGACTACACATGGCCTATTTGCCTATTTGTGTTGTGAGATGACTCATAAAACTATAGTGTGGCGCCAATATAAAACATAGTATTATTGATAGATCTATATCACAGAATATATAGGTAATGGAAAATATAAACTGTTAAATCAAGCTATCCTACTTTTGCTGTTGGCAAAAAAGGATTAAGTATTCCAATTCACGCAAGACTGATTTCAGCGGAAAAAATAACAAAACGGTCAAGGAAATCCTGTTTACATGGGACGCCACGCTCTTTATTGCCTGAAGGAGGTTGCTATTTCATGACAGATCTTAATCTTGGCACGTCTCGGATTATTGTATTAAGGTAAAGATATTTTGGAAGAAGATAAAACAGTTCGTGTTGACCATTAAGAAAGGACCGTTTCGTTCGATGTTATTTGTTGACCTATGAAGTCACTTAAATTGAGCGAAGGAGATCATTCACAAATTTTACAGAATTCATATTTTCATAATTATGTTCATGGTACAGTGAACGGATTATAATGAAAATAAGGTACCTATACATATTATAATGATTATGTCAAAATCACGTAGACTGAGAAAATTACTTTAGAGTTACCGAAGTCATTTTCTTTTACAATAATCTCCAAAAGTTAGTTACAACGTCATCTATTTATTTAATGAGAGACAGACAAATAATAAGTCGAAAAACCAAATTTATAACCGAGAACTTTTCTTAGAGAAAACTCGTTAGTTTCGATCTTTCTTTGTGGTCTAGCCAATTTTTTATTGTCTCGTCAAATAACCCGTAACTTTGTGCATTTTATTGCAGTAAAGTATACTCATTATTAGAAGTACCCACCTAAAAAATAAAAATGCTATCCTCAAAGAAGTGGTGTTGTGAAAAAATATGGATTTTTTGTAGTTGGCCGCCATGGTTTTCAAGAAATCTCGAATTCTGGTTATCTGTGAAGGTGAGATAATCGGCCTTTTTCCGTTTGCACGTAAAAATAAACTTTTTATAGGCATCTTTATAAAAAAAATGTGTTCATTATTTCTTAAATACTAAACTTTGTAACTACAAATCCAGTGACCAAATTAATTAATTCATTTTCGATATGATATTTTTCACCTTTCGACCCAGAGGTCGTTAACAGAGTCAAGGAATCACATACTTAATGGCTGAGCGTGGTATACGTATATGAGTGATACAATTTTAATACACAATGAATTTGACGTCAAACTCGGTAGTACAGAAGATATTTAAACATTATTTTTGGTAGCGAAGTAGAGCAACCCTTCAAAATTCGTGTGATATATGAAGCGCCATCCGAACCGGCCTGTGACGTATTGTGCACTACGATGCACCTGTGATTCGTCATTGCAGGCCAAAATGAAAATGTCAAAACGCACAAATGTTTCGTTTTATCTTGGTTGTTAGGGTTGAAAGACATTGGTAGGTATTACTTTTCAATTCATTTATTTATTTTATTTATTTAAGCTTTATTGCACAATACAAAAATTTGTACAAATGGCGGACTTAATGCCAAGTGGCATTCTCTACCAGTCAACCATGGGTTAGCGATAAAGACGAAATCACGAACACTTACAAAAGAAAAGTAATAATACATAAGATTAAATATTATACATAAATACATATCAAGCGGATAACGTGGTCATCTTATTTTTCTTGTACGAGTATAAGTTTCATAAATATTAAATAAGTTTGATTTGAATGCAACTGCATTTCTAAACAAACCTACTGAGTTTTGTGAAATGTATCTTATGTGAAATCTTGTATCGAAGTGGAGCTAAATCGACTTTGGTTTGAAAAATCTTAGTTTAATAAGTACTTCAAAACCGAGTCTCACTAGTTATCGTACATCTTTTTCATTTACAGTAAAATGTTTTTCAAGTAATTTAATAAAAATACGAGGGTATATATGATCAATAGATATAATGTGAATAAATTAAGTAATAGTTTTATAAATCTTAGGAAACTAAAAGCTAAAACAATTGTATATAGTCGAAACCGCAAACATTTTGAACAATATGAAACAACCCTGACATTTCCGGGATAAATTTCAACATTTGTTTGTTCAAAGCGGAATGGCATTGTTTAGGGTAATGGTAGCTGTTGGTTGCTGTATTATGGGAACAAATAAGTTTATAACCTTGTTCACACAAGTAAAAAACTAAAAAAAAAAAAATATTTTTCTTCTTAGCGAGCCCCCCACCTGTGTAGACCTAAGGCTCTGCCACCGACAACGAATTGTCATTAGCTTCAATTATAGACATTATTATTGACTACCGTTAAGAATTTTTCTTGCATATACTATATAAAACTAATGAAAAATATTTATTCCACATAAACATGACTATTAACTATTTTTGGAGCTATGAAGGGGTGGCCTGGAGCCTAAGGCAGGTAAAACCGTATGACAGTGACAGGCCTTCAGTGCGCCCTCATATTAGTTACAAAACAAGATTTCTCTAATAGCCTACGCATGGAGCAAATCAACGCAATCCAATGGATGCAGACACTAAGTCTATTTATAGTTATTAGTTAAGGAACGACTTAAGTTTGGCCATACGATTAATAATAATAATGGAGCAAATACAAAGAGGAGATGACGCATCGACTGGTGCACCGTTACGGTCATTGGCGCAGTGACGTCGGAAGTGGGTGTGGCTTACGTCATTTTTCGTTCAACTGTGAAAGATGCGTGACGTGGAGCGAGCTCTAATGTTTTTCTTATTTTTCTAATTTACGTTTCGTTTCAGCTTAGAATATTTTGTAAAATATTTTAAACCATTTAGTTTTAACTGTTTCAATGCTGTACTGATATGGGATCACAATAAACATAAGTAAATAAAATATTTTCGAATTTATTTGATTGATTTAGTATTACACAAAATACGTTTTTTTTTTAATGTTCAAAATATCTGTAATGTACAGAAATACATTTTTTTTGTTTTTATGTTGAAATCTTCGATTTCCTTTGGTAAGAAGAGGGGATCGTATATAGGGGCGGAGCCACTGCCAAACCGAGCTCCCCTCACGTCTCCCTTCTGCTCCGCGTAGCCTCACACAATTTTTGTAAGAGAGCTCCTGAAACACCATCTCCGCTTTTCTTTCCGTGAGCCTATTAGATTAATTTGCAAAGACCTAGCATGCAAAATCCATGAATAAAAATCATCCTAATATCAAAATACGCGCGACAAGTGCGTTTTCTGCGACAATACGTCTGTGAAAGATCCTTATAAATATTAAATCCTTCTTTCTATCCTTCCTTATTAAAAATATTAAAACGTGATAAATAGTTGAATTTTATAAGTGTATTTCATATCAGCTAAATTTCATATCAGATAAATAGTTGAATTTTATAAGTGTATTTCATTTCATAAGCTTAGTCTTTGCCCCATCGACATGTGAAATCAGTTAAAAGTCAGTAAAATTTGATTGATCCAGTGTGATCCAGTGATTAAAAAAATATATCAGTAATTTATCCTGCGTCATCGTAACTAACCTACCGCAAATAAGTTGCTAAGTAAGTGTTGGCTGTGACCGGCGGGCCTTCGCTACTCGATTACGTCACCGGCAAGTCAACAGCTGCGTGTGCGCTCGGTAGCCCAGCGCCCCGCGCCCTCTCCTACACCGTCCCACCGTACATCTACGAGTGTGAATGCTACTTGCTGTTTACTTGATGCTGTGCAATTGCATGTCGTAATTTTTCTAGATTTGCTTACTGCTTATTCTTCTTTATCTCGCTAGCTGTGCATAATTTAAAATACTTTTTAGAAATGGATAGCTGCGAAGAGCTCTGTATAGCTTGCAAAGACATACCACCTCCCGATGGCAAAAGAGATAAATGTTTATGCTTACATTGCAAAGAGGAATATCAACTAGCATGCTTAAATATGAATAGACAGACCTTTCTAAAGTTAGACAAACGCGTATAATCTCAATAGAAGTTTTCAACATGATCTAATGTTACACAGCCGTAGAGGTGATCACTTGAGTACACCAGTTGGAAAGTCGGCGGTATTTTCCAACGATTCGGTAATGTCATGGGTCGATTCACTGTGCTGCAGTGAACTTACAAACGTCGGATGTTGAAATTAGTATGTGCCGAAGAGTCGCTAAATTACCATCGACATCATCAGGCCGTCCGCGCAATATTTTGTTATCGCTTCCTTAGGTTCGCCATCGTGGCACTCTTCTGTCAGCATTTAAACGTTACAACAAGAATAATCCTGGCAATGCTCTTAGCTCCGTCCATCTAGGAATTCAAGGTGACAGATGCCCTATTTATGTTACTGAACATTTGTCTGCTGAAAGTAAGGTGCTTTGGCAATAGCTATCAATCCAATATGTTTGTTTACTATCAAAATGTAAATCGCATGCGAACCAAGACTCATGAGCTTTACATATTTTATGTAACATAGAAATTAAACTTGATTTTCCTAACGTTAAACGACATTTTTTGAAACCTAATCGAAATTTCTAAAGCCAAATTTTCACAAGTGTGATTTTGGTCAAAGTATATTTAAAACGTATTAACTGGCATGAACTGTTGATTACCTTAGATCCGGATTCCGCCGTTGAAGTGCGTACGAGGAACTCAACTCGGCTATATTTTTGTTTACACCACTGAAGAATAATCCGAAGTAATCCGAATCAATACACTTTTTGGTTTAATTATTCTGTCATTCGTTGCCTTCGTGAAAAAATAAGTACTTATCACAAATTATATAAAAAGTTCGGCAATCCAAGGGATTACGTTACTTACAAGATATTGAGGACTCGCAGTAAGCACTCAATTGAACAGTGTTATAAAATAGGTTGAGAAGAAGGTAGGGAAGAGGTTGAAAGAAATCTTAACGAGATGTGAGACAATTCTTTAAATTTGTCAACAGTTAGAAAACGGGTAGTTATATACCAGACTCCATTTCACATGACGGCATTACTGCAGTGGATCCGAAAAGCATCTGCGCACTTTTTCCTAGCTACTTTGCATACGTTTATGAGAAAAATGAATCTTCTAAACCGCATGACTTTGATTTACCCGATAGGACCAATCTTACACTTTTACGCATAGTCATAAGTACTGATGATATTCTCCGTAAAATTTATGCGTTAAATACAAATAAAGGTCCTGGCCCAGATGGGATTCCAGCGTTATTTCTTAAGGCATGTGGGGATGAGCTCTGCTTGCCTTTATCCATAATTTTTAATAAATTCCTTGTGTGCGAAATTTTTCCTACACTATGGAAAAATGCATTATTCCAATTCACAGGTCTAGAGACAAAACTAAATGTGAAAATTATAAGCCCATTGGCATCTTGTCCTGCTTGGCTAAAGTTTTCGAATCGCTAGTATACGCTACTATACAATATTATACAACTACGTGAAGCAAAGCATTTCAGATTATCAGCATGGTTTCATGAAGGGCAGATCAACTGTTAGTAACCTACTAGTTTACAAAAACTTTATTTGTCGCGCTTTTGCCACTCAACGTCAGGTAGATTCCGTCTATACAGATTTTTCTAAAGCGTTTGACAAGGTATATTACATATTGCTTTCAATCAAATTAGCAGGATTCATGGGAGCTTGCTGAGATGGATAAACATCGTACCTCTCTAGGCGCAGTCAGATCATTGCAATTAAAGGTTTTCGCTCAGAACCAGTTTACGTAACGTCCGGAGTCCCACAAGGATCACATTTGGGCCCTCTGCTATTTATTGTATTTATTGATGATCTGATTGACCACCTTTCGAGAAACGTCTTCCGCATTATTAGTGATGTGAATGACTGTGCATTGTTAGTGATGTGAATGACTGTGCATTGTTACAACAAGATCTCAGCAATATTCATGCTTGGGTGTCTGCGAAATATGATGCTCCTTAACGTCTCGAAATGCATCTCCATTACCTTCACGAACAAAAAATCTCGTGTCGAGTATGTCTATCAGGTAAATAATCAAGTGTTATCTGAGCGTAAGCTGGCTAAATATTTGGGTGTCCTTTTCCATTCAAAACTTGATTTTAGGCTGTTGCCTAACGTGGTTTTAAACTGGCTGGTTTTGTAACTCGTGTGATGACAAATTTTAAGAATCCTCGCAGTTCAGTCTACCTCTTTAATTCTATTGTGAGACATATTCTTGAGTACGCTTCGGTTGTTTGGTCACCGTTTTATGAGGTACTTTGTGCAAATATTAAAAGGATACAAATATGTTTTTAAGAGGTTTATGTTGGAGGCTGTATTTATGCGTAAGCTGTCTTCATATAATGACAGGATTGAACATTTTGGAGTAACTAAATTAGACAGACGTAGACAGTTTTCGGAGTTTATTTATCTGTATAAAATAATTCATTCTGTCGTTGATTGTCCTAAATAGCTTAGGCTGATTCAATTTAACGCCAGGCCACGAATGAAAAATCCCCGAATTTTCCGCCTTGATGTTTATAAAAACAATTTATATTTTGAGACATATTGCATGTTCTTTTATTAGTACTGGTTTTCCGTCTATACTCTGGTGGAGTATAAGCTAGTAATGTAATTTCGTTTTGTTAAATTTATCTCACTTTTGCTTGTATTCTGTTTGTGAACCTATTTGTATAATAAAAAATAATAATTAGGAAAAATCTCTAATTAGCATTTAGCAGCCAGCCAGCAATTCTTACAGCTCACAAGTATACAATACAATTTTGAAACAATTAATACGAATATTATATATAGACCGAAAATAGGTTATGAAAGAAACGCGTTAACAAAATATATTAATATACAAAGGAGACGTATTGTAAACATATTAAATTGTTTTGTTTACGTAAACGGAGAGCTAAAGATGGAAATGGGAACTCGTGTATCTTAAGAAAACATAAATCTCAAGTTCAATGGAAATACTTAAAACAACTTTTTTTTTACATAGAAGAGAAATAAAATATGTTTGTGATAAAATCGCCAATAACTCCGCCCTGCCTTTAAGTAGCTAGCATACTACTGCCAAATAAGTATTAAACTAATTAAATATTTAGATAAACTGTGTCAAATCACCGTTTTCCGTTAATATTGTTGCATATTTACCTACCTCAGGCGCATAAAAAAAAATATTATAATTTTTTTCATTAAGATTTTCTCCTACCGGCGCTGTTTACGACACGCGACGTGGCCTGCCATATAAATTACGCTAATGGCTTATTTGACATGATTTATTTGATACACAAACACCTACGAAATAAATTCTTGGCCAATCAAGAGCTCCCTGTGATGGATTGTTATGGTTAAACACATTTACTTAGAGATGCAGATGTAGCTTACGCACTGTACTTGTATTAAAGATGTAAAGAATTTTTAGCATCATCACAGACTAGCTGTTGCCCGCGGCTTCGCCCGCCTGATCAAAAGGTATTTCTAATGAGATTTGAATGTATTTAGAAGATTTCAGCCCCATCGGATCCCAATAGGATACTTCTTCATCCTAGTGTGTATTTCTAGTTGCGTCGTCAGCTTACGCTTCGGAGCCTAGGGTATGCTGTAAGTCATGTTTCCAGATTTGCCTGCACTGGTAATTACAATGGAGCGACTGGCGTCTGACCTCCGTAACCCTTTTTACAGAGAATCCAGAACAACAGTAACATGACCCGAAGTGTGTTAGTGGCCAACACTGACAGATTTTTTCAAGTTGCCTAAAGGCATCTGACACAGCCTCACGACTGCTATTTATCGATATACAACAGGGACCAACTTAACGTGCCTTCCGAATCACGTAGGAGCTCGAGAAAAAAATGCCACTAAATGGCGACCAATCCATCTGAAATAGGTATTTACTCTTTCATCATAAGAAATCAATTTCTGAAGAACCCACATGCCAAAATTCATTAGGATATCAGTGATCGTTAAGTTTGTGAAGGGGGAATTTCCCTCTTTAGAGGGTGAATTCTGAAAAATCTTGAAAGAGGTAATTAACTAATAATTTATCGAAATTAATTATCTTGTGAAGTTTCAAATGAAACGGACTAACTAATCTCCTTCCCCCAAACATATTTTGGACCCCCGTTTGACTCCTTAGGGGGTGAATTTTGTAAAAGCCTTTCTTATCTGAGCACTATGAAATAACATAAAACTTTTGTCCAAATTTCACGTTTATAGCTTTTAGGTTTAGGCTGGGTATTGATTAATCAGTCATTATATAGATAATATTTTGCAACACCAAAAAAACGCCCGGGGATGCGATTATTAAAATCCAGTTAATGAATTATTATTTTTTACTAACCATTAATTCAATATGTAGTATCTCGCTTCAAAAATGACAAAAATTTATCCAAATTTGCAACCCCTATAGGGATGTTGTTTTCAAAATCTAATAAATGCGTTATCTTTTTTTTCTAACTACAAATTCATGTGTCTGGCTTAAAAATGACGAAACTTTCATACAAACTTGCAACCCCTATTTCACTCCTATAGGGATGTAATTTTCAAAATCTAATAAATGCATTATTATTTTCTACTAACTACAAAAATAAATAAAAAATTTCATGTGTCTCACTTTAAAAATTACGAAGATTCATACAAACTTCATTGCTCCTATTTCACCCCCTTACGGATGGAATTTCCAAAAATCCTCCAGCGGACATCTCCTAGCCACAATCTATCTTCCTGCCAAATTTCATCTTCATCGGCTTAGTAGTTTTCGAGATTTCGTGGTGAGTGAGTGAGTGATTTTCGCTTTTATATATATATATATATATATATATACTACTATTACTAAATCCTAATACTAGGCTTTAATTCACTAGGTAGACTTTATAGGTTAGTACATATTTATCAGACTTTAAAAAAAAAGAGGTATCAACAACCATTTGGGGTTTTTATCGCCCATATGCACCCTTCGCTTGCTGCAAACTAGATAACAATGAAATTTCCGTTATTTGAACCAAATATGGTTTCTGCGCAGGTGAAGGTTTAACATGTCATGTTATCGTACCCTAGAAACAGTATATAAATAAGCAGGCGAATTCCGTACCTTACACTTTTCAGCTAAATTTGTGTCATTAAAACCAAAAAAGCATATAAATAAGCGTTCCTTTCTCAAAGCATTAAAACACATGATTTTGATGGGAAGTTGTACTGGTCTAATAAATCACAAAATACCCTTTTCTAAAGCCTCATCTAAATCTTTACCAAACTTCATTACAGTCCTTTTAGTAGTCTAGTTCTGGAAGCTCTACAAACAAGCCTTTTGAATAGCAATCATTAAGGTTTTCAAAGAAGTTCTAAATAAAGTAAACATCCTTATAATGTACTGCCAACAAAGGTAAACTGATTGATAAAGTTTATTCTAGACTATATTATTTGTTTATCCAATGTTCCTAAAATACAAGATAACATTGTTAAAAAGATTATTTATTTAATGTTTAATGTCCAGCAAATGATGTTAAGACACTCTTTTCATTTAGTGTCTCAGAAACTGGCTTGCTGATTCATTATTAGTCTACTCACTCTAATCTTATAAATAGGCCCAGGGCCTCTGTGCACCCTGGTGTCAAAGTTTTTCGGAAACAACAATTTTTTACAACTGCTGGACAAAGGTCTCCCCCATATCCTTCCAAACCTGTTTCTGATCCGCTATCTCTGACCTCGCCTCGAATCTTAACAATTCGTCACTCCAGCGCATCTTCGGGGTTTCTCTCTTTCGCCAGCCACCTTCAGGGTGCCACTCATTAGATATTTGAGCCCAACGATTGTTATCCATGCGGCAGACGTGACCCGACCAATCCCATTTCAGTTTGGCAGCTTTGCGTCCCACATGGGCGATTCCTGTCCTAAAAAGAAGTGTCCATTGAGAGAGGAATGTTTATGCGGTCTCGATGCTCTTTGGAAGTGTCGTGTTTCTTGCGAAGCGAAGTAATGTTAATAAGGACCGATTTCACCAAAGTCAGATAAGTTTTATTCCAATAGGATAATGACGCAATTTACTATAGTTTATTGAAGTTTACATTTCACCACACAATTAAACCGACAACACACGGTCCTGTTAATACACGTACAATTCCGCTACAAGGACTCTGTTTCTAGAATAAAAATATCTGCCGTCAATTTTATATGCTTAGATTAGTTACTCTTGGATAAGAACGATGTTGGTTAAATCGGCCCTAAGAGACTTAAAAAAATATAAAATACACTTTGGCACTATCTCGAGTCGGAGACTAAGGTCCATCTCCGGTAACCAAGCCAGTGGATGATGTAATTTTTTAAAACATATAGGGATTCAGATTGTTTTGTTATGGTAGAAAACTCTTGGTTCATGAATTGATCTCTCTCTTTATCGGTTTTAATAAATGAGATATTCACAGTACAAAATAACGAAAATAGTTCTCTGTCGCTTCGCAAAACGTTATATTGTCAGATAGCTTGTTATCCATTAGCTGAACTCCTATGTATTTTATTTGGAAACCTTAATAACAAAAAATGCTTCTGGAGTATTTTGGCCATTTTTTTTCAATTATTTGATGCTCTTGGTGTTGTGGGTGTCCATGGGCTGCAGTAACCGTTTACCATCAGATGGGCCGCAGGCCTTCTTGTCCACTTAATTGTTTACAGAATAAAGAAATGTTCCTTACTCTGAGATATTGAGAGGCTCTGGCCTAGATGCCTAGTCAGCGTCTTTTACACTTTACATTTTTTTTATAAACAATATCCCAGAGCGATGTAACAAAGTAAAAATATAACGAGCAAGTAACGGTTGTCTCAACACGTACACACTTAAGTGTTCTTAAAAACTTTCACAATTTATTTCAAAAAAGTTCGAGGGAACGAGGCGAGCGGGGAATCATACTCGATAGATCTTTACTTTAAAGTGAGGTCAAAGTGCACGTCAAAACTTTCCGATGCATGCAAGTATTAATAGTTGTTTAGTTTGAAGTTCACTGGAATTTGTGCATGAATTATGTTCTATGTAATTTACGCACGCAGATTAATATCCGTCACATATTAATCTGAGTAACATTGTATATTACGTTATAAAGGCTATTATTAGGTAATTTCACTGAGATCTGTCGCAAACATTACGTAAGTTTGAATTGCATCTGGTTAAAGCTCTGTTCGTATTTGTGTTAGGGGTTTTCTAAAACTCAATGTTGTATTTCTTCCGCTTTTAATAAATACGCTTATTATAAGATAAGATGACCGCAATATGAGTCTCAAATTGTGGTCAGTGGTCACGATCCTCAGCATCTTTTCGTGTATCCCTCATAAGGCATACACGAAAACATTCCCAATCCTCAAAAACCACGGCTAATGATGAAATTATTATAAACGTAGATGGTTGTTTTAAGAGTGCGCTTCAATGGTTTGCAATTTCCATTACAGGTAGCATCAAACAGAAGCAAGAGATGATTCAGTAACTTAGTTCAAATGCAAAGTTACAAATTTTCTATTTCGCTAAAACATACAGAAGCTGAAAACCAGCGGAGGTATGCAAACTGTAATGTACGAAATAGCGCTACAGTTGCTCGCTTACCGCAAATCTATTTGGAACTGCGGTAAGTGAAATGTGCGTTACGGGGTACCCAGGCTCTTTTTACAGCGTTTCGATTTGGCTCCGGCCCAACGTTTTGTTTGCACCTTCCTAAACTTAATTTTGTCTAACCGGCAACGAATGAATCCGACCACAGTTTACAAATTGCATATTCTGGATTATTCTGTCTGAGATGTTTCATTTAAAGATGCGTGTGGCATCTTAATTTGAAATCTGTAAAAAATGTATGATGATTATTGTGATGTTAGTAGGAATCCCGTTTTAGGCGATATTTATATAGGTGTTGATTGTAGTGGCCCTAAATATCTAGGCGGAGACGTGATGAAGTGATGAAAGATCTGCGGAGCCTTGGACCAGCTGTTATCTTCTGTCTAAGGTCAGGATCTATTTTGGACGCTGCGCTATCGTCATATGTACGTGCAGATAATGATAGTAGCTGAAAAATGCTGTCTGTTTTTGATGTCAAAATATAAGTTAAATAAGTTTATGACTTCAATTTCAGCGCGTCAAATGTAATGAAATACCCACTAAAACACACATATATTTGTGTCAAAGACAATTATAAAAAAATACAATTATGTAAACAATAGGTTAATGAATTGCTTTCTGAAATGATATGAGGCTCTGAGAAAACTAAGTAACTGACATCCAGCTGCTAGGTGGGTCGACGATATCAGAAAAATAACTGGCAATAACAGAATTCATGGACAGGACACAGATGGTTTGGATAGACAGGGGTGGCATTATGTCCAGCAATGAGTTATGGAAAGCTGATCATAAAGTAATTGTTATACACTACGCATCTACACAAAAAATATCATCGCTCCTTTATAGTACAAGTATTGGCCACTAACACTTACGAGCATTAGTTGAATAGTGCGGTGGACAAGTGCGAGGGAAATGTGGAAATTTAGTGTTTCCGTTTATTTCCGAGTCCACAGTCCAGCCCTGGTCGGCAACACATTTGACGTTTATTCGATTTAAGTCCACCAACAAGCTTGGCAAAGTGCGCCATGAATAAAGTTTAAACTTAAAATTAGTTTACCATGTTGCGCTTATGGAATATTTTGTACCTTATACGAGCGAGGGTTATCCTTGCTTGACGTCAATGTAATGAAGGTGCACTTCACCGTTTTTATCTCATTATCGCATATTTTATGTTCATTTTGCATTGCTTGAGGTTAAACGTTTATGTTACAACTATGTAAACTAAATGTAAACTGAAACTAATTGTATAACTATATTTTGCAAATGTTTAGGAAAGTTCTCTATGAATTATTACAAATTGTAGATTGTGGAATATTCTAAGTGTTTATTTATCAACAAAATTACAAACGAATGCTCTCTATTATTTGGTTGTAATAATAGAGTATCTTTTAAGTATAAGTACAATAAAAAACAATAATTTACAAAACTTATCAACTATTTATTTACGCCTAAATATACTTATAATATTAATAAAATAATATTTCAAGACGAGCAAGTCTAATCGGAGAGTTCACTGTGCCATGTTTCCCGAGGTAAAAAATGACTAGTCTTCTTCTACGTCCAAAAGTATTTTACCTAGTTCCTTTAAGCTTACCGCTCCGGAGCTTAGGGTACGCTGTAAGTCAGGGTCCTAGATTTGGTGGTACTGGTTAAAATCATTAGTAAATATAAAACTATACAGTTCAGTTTACCAAACATAATGGCTAGGAGGGGGACATAAAACTAGGTCTGTTTATATTTAAATGATTCAATATGTGGACAGATATGCGTTCTAAATAGAATTTCTTGTCTAGGGATTTGATATTGTGTTCTACAGGTGGGTTTGGGCGTATTCATTGAATAGAAATTGAGATTCCAATTTGTCACACAGAATGTGTACCTATGTATTTTTGTTCTTAAATTTGAAAAATATAAAAGTAATTACCCACATTAATTTCAAGTCAAGTACATGAAGAAATCTCTTACTTCTGTATTTCATGCAAACCACGTGTTTTATGAAAAGGTTTGAGATTTCATGCAGTACAGAAATGTATCCAATAGATACGCCTTAGAAGATTCGTTCATTTTAAACATTTGATTGTGTCAAATTCATTATTGATTGTAATAGGTAATGATTCTTGGACAAAGGCACAGAATTAAAACCCATACAGTCAAACGTAGAACCTCCTTCTTTTTTCGAATCATAATTAATAAAATCTTAATTAATATGGGAATGGTGACATCTAAATCTAAAGTAGGTACAAATAGACCATGAATGGATGCCACCATGGTGCACAGCTTATTCCTAACATACAAACGTAAACCAAACCAACACAAATAATTTAATATCAACTTCATCCACATAGCATTCATTCGCCATATTTGTGCCAGTTTTCTACAATTTATTAGCAAGATCGCTAGAGAAATCAACTTGCTTTCCAATGGTCGATTCTCCTCCGGCAATTTTCTTATTTCCTCAGGAAACTTATCATTTTCTACGACAAAGAACGCGACATTGTGTTTCATAGTGTGTAAATAACCTTGTTGATGTTCACTCAAGGGGCAAAGATAGAACCTTTTTGTAAAAATATTATGAAAAGGTAGATGAAACGTGTACATTGTAATTTCATTAAAAAAACGGTGTAAAATATTGTGAAGTATAATGTGAATAATAGCAAATGGAAATCCGTAGTCTCTGCCTACTCCTACGAAAAACAGGCGTATATATACAATGTAAATATATATGGTACTTATATTTATGTAAATACGGTGAAGAGATGTCGTTTTACCCCACAATGTAAACGAAGGATAGGATGACGATACGATAATGAGTGTCGGATTATGGCGTCGTAACGTATGGGATAATTTTGACTCAGTTTGTTTTTTTTTTTTTGTTTGAAAGCTGACTTGATCTGGATGCTTATTAATTATAAGTTATGGAGATGTGTATGATATTCATCTCATTTCCTACTTGACTACATATAGATCGGATTGATATGAAATTTGGTGTAATACATAGGAGTAGCTTATGCCCAGCAGTAGGTTATGCAAAGCTGATGATGATGATTTATTGACAGCTACTTTTGTAACTTATTTTGATGCTGGCTGCAGCATAAGCATGTCAGTGGGTTACACAACTCCTCAGCAACTTCCTTCAAATAAGACGTAAGGAGTATGTATGAGGTGATGGAGTATTAGGTATTATGTCCACTTGGCACGAAGTTTTTTTTTAATATTTAACTACTTTAAGTTTTTTCTGATAACATATTGTGTTTGATCATATTATTACGTTGTTATATTACTGCGTGCAAGATTAAATAAATAATTTCGTTATTCAGGTCACTATTACCTACTTTTCTAGATACACCAAGATAATACTAATCTATTATTAGTACTAATGGTTTAATGCGTCAATTTATCATAGCCAGCGTCTGCTAGGAAAACAATAATTCATTAATTAATATTCAGACAATTACCTACATTAGGATCTATGCGTCGTGAGACTGTTTGACCTATCTATGTTATTCACATCCAAGCGTGTATCCCAGTTGTATTCTCAGCTTACCATGGGCATATGGGCATTATTATTATTACATATCCTATTTATGGATCCATTTTGTGGCAGCCACTTCAAGTTTTATATATCAATCTATTAATCAAGACTTAAATTAAAAACAATATTTATTCAATATGATCATGAGCCCAATTTTGTTTACCGTCTCTCTTCATGTGTGCTCAAGTATACTATTTCAAGAGAAGTCAACCCAATACCCAGACTGTGTTCTTCCTGTCACGATTGTATAATTTTAAATGTATATTTTTAATTTAACTTTAACGGAAAATAAACTTTAACCAATACAACCATACCATATTGCAAACAGAAAAGAAACAACGCTAGGAGACGTAGATTCTGAATTTATATCACAATACGACTCTTTCCTCCCATTTATTTTATTAACAACAATGTATTGTAGTCTATGTACAAACCAATCATCTTCGCGCTATCTAAATATAATAAATCAGTGACCAATGTATGTCATGTCTGTATATTGATGTATATTAAGGGTCGGTATGATGGATGCAGGCGGCCGCAGCGAGGAGATTACGCCTATTCATCATGGTATCAACACGCCTTCCGTCCTTTTGTTTACTTGTAATACGTAATTGAAGGGAAATATTGCGAGATTGTGCTGTTACTAGACACAATCTAGTCGTCTTTATTATGTAAAGTGGACCCTTAAATAAAACTATGAGTGGACCACAAAGGAAAATTGTTTATTTGCAATGACATTATTGTACAAAAAGCAAATATATATAATATATTAATAGAAAAAACGGGATTATTAAAAACATGACTCATTTATTATGGAAAAATAATTTAGCCTATATGTCGGTAAAGTGAGCACTATTGTTACTCACCAATTGATCCATCAGACAACTTGGCTTATTCTGCATCTGCTTATATTTCTGGTCTATAAGGTACATACCAGTTTACTAGTAAGCGGGCTCATAGCCTATAAATTTAGTTTTGTAAGAGCTCTAAATAGACGCAACAAAGAGTAATATACGTTGGCGCGATGGAAAAGCAATCATATTTAAATCAATTTATTTTAACATATTTTGTTAAAAAATAGTGTGCATATAAATAACTAATGTTTAATAAAATAGAGATGCTTTTGACAAATATGACTAAACGATCGTGTTTTACCCATTCTACCTCAGTCAGGCGTAGGGTGGGGATTTTAGATTGTCTTTAAAACGGCGCGTTCCACTTGCAAGCGCTCTCTTTTCTTTTGGTCTTTGTTCGTAATGCCTGGTTTACACACGATCCAGTGCTTTCACGGACACCAAATCCACCCCTCACACACAAACAATTTACTCACACATTTAAATAATTGTTTGTATGTGTGTCCGTGAAAGCACTGGATCGTGTGTAAACCAGCCTTAAAACACGTTGCGTTGTCATATTATAAGTTATTTTAAATAATTAATCGCTGATATCATACGATATCATATCATACTTATTTTAACATCCTCATCTAGAATACCAACCAAATGATGTAGTCATACCGATAGCATCTAATGTAGTAAAATAACCCCGCTCCAACATACGCTCATTGAACTGTCGAAATTTGTCTTGATCATGTCTCAAAAAGCCGCAAAGGTGACACTCAACAGTCATTACTTACGCCCAAAGGCAATTTAGTAATTGAGTTGTAAATTGTTATCACACAAGGGTCAATCCAAGTGTGTTTGGGTCAAGTTAAAGTCAAACAGGCCATCACGTCTCAAGAGTATTAGAGACCAAAAGAAAGGATAAAAAAGAGGTGTAGATAAATCAACTAAACATTAGATCTGCTATAATATAATAAATAATGTAATATACTCTAAGTATTTTTGAATCTTGTGAAATGAAATGAATTTGTATATTTTCAATATAGGATATAAATATCACTTATTGACGTCAATTTACTTATATTAAGTTTATCACCACTTCCAAAGCGCAAGTGAAGAAAAAGCGGCGCCACAAACTCCACTGCAGCATTTTCTTCAAAACGTCAATTTACAAATAAGAAAAAAACTTTGCTTAATTAGGTACCTAGTTAAATGAACGAATTCACATGTTTGTCAACATTTTGCACAATGGTTATTTCAGATTATTTAAATAAAATAAAAATTGAATAAAAAAATTAAATAATAATTAAAAAAATGTCAAAAGAACAGAAATGTCAGAACATATAATGATATGTCAATTTGTTGAGGACTCTGCACCAAGCTTAAGTTCAACATTCCTGTCATTAAGAAAATCACCAGTACTATAATAAGCCTTTTTACAAAGTCGATCTTTAACATGGGCTTTAAATTGTCCATCAGGTAAACTAGTGATCGATTCAGGAAGCTTATTGTAGAAGCGTATACAGTTCCCCACAAAAGAGTCTTTAACCCTACACAGTCTATAAGAAGGTGAAAATATTATCTTTATTGCGCAAGGGTCTATCAGTTATATCCGAGTTCTTTCTAAAAGTAGTAATATTTTTCCTCGTATACATGATAACTTCAAATATATATTGAGAAGCTACTGTTATGATATTTATTTCTTTAAACAACTCCCTCAGAGATTCCCTTGGGGCTAAACCATAGATGGCACGAACTGCTCGCTTTTGTAAGATAAATATTGTCTGTATGTCACTTGCCCTTCCCCAAAGCAGTAATACATGTATTAAGCGGTATTATTATTTACTATCCCTTCTTCAAAAATTTTCTCCAGGTCTTTCTCTGTCCACGCGGTTCGACTATGGAATGCTCTTCCCTTGGATATCAGGAATGCTCAGTCTCTTGCACAATTAAAACGTCTTGTGAAGTCTAATTACCTTTCCTCTCTTTCCTAATCTATTGTATTGGTTGTTTATTTTCTCGACCTCCGTGAGATCGGTTTTGAGCTGAAATCCCGCCCTGAAACCTTCAGGGAGAGAGGGATTTTCAGCATTCCCGCTGATAAAGATTAAATCTCCTAAAACCTTTGCTAGGATATTTGCTGTGTGTATTGCGGCTTATTTCTGCATGACTGATAAGTTTATTTGAGGATCCAGTAAATCACAATACCGTCGCAGACTTTTGGCGACTACACCGGTAGCTCCTGTTACTATTGGGACTATGATTGCTTTAGTGTTCCATAAACGGGCTATTTCTGTTTTAAGTAGGTGGTATATAGTTAGTTTTTCTATTTCTTTAGAACCTATATTATAGTCCGACGGTATTGTGATGTCTATAAGGTATGTAACATTATTTATTTTATCTATGTATATTATATGATTGACTGTTCTGTCTGTCTGAATAGGTAACTCCCACATTAGCTTCGCCTCGTCATTTTCTATTACTTTTGGTTGAGTAGTTAAAAAAAGTTAGATAAGTTCTTCTTTCCACCAGAATTTTGATATGTCAAATTTATGTTTTCTAGCTAATATCCAGAAAATGTATTGTACTATGTTATTGTGTGCTTTGACGTAATAGCTACCAGCCAGCTTCTCACATCCAGTTATAAGGTGTTGGGCGGTTTCATCTTTGACTGCGCATAGTCGGCATTTACCGTCTACTGGCATTTTCATGATATCTCTTGCGTGCTGCCTGGTAGCTACCGCTTGGTCTTGGATGGCAAATACGGACGAAATCAATTGTATTGTTGTATTGTATTGCATACTGGTACAAATAAAATATGACCGAACGAAGTCAAATTACTATATTACCTATTCTATGAAAAAGTAGAGAAGAAAATATAAAAAACCGGCCGTATAACCAGAAAAACGCTAAAATAAAGAAAAGTGGTAATTAGTACTAAGTCTGTAAGGATCGTAACAAATGCAAATCCGTAGTCTCTGCCTACCCCTACGGGAAAAAGGCGTGATGATATATGTATGTATTATTATTTATTCATACTCGTATTTAGACAATAAGGTGCAGCAAATCCGTTAATAAGGGAATTGCTACGATCCTTACATACTTCCCTCGCTTCTTCTACGCTTAAATAATAAAATTATAAAAAAAAAACAAGACGTTTCATAAAACTTTAAAGAAACAATTATTGGAGTAGCCAACCTAAGTACTCCAGATCACAGTTAACTAATTCCTCTCATTATTCAGCAGGAAAGGCAGCGAGAAGAAATTTAAAGAGTTCTCTACGAGATGAATATCACTCGAGAAGTTTATTACACTTATTTATTCAGTGTTTAATTTAAAAAATGCACCAAATACGTGATTCGTTTGTAGTGCAGGCGTCGCGCGGGTAAAGGCGTGCCTCCAATGTTGAGCTTCATTCACGACCGCGCCCGACCACAATCATGTAATATACATCGACATCTATACTTTAGATATCATACTATACATATCATCAGTGAATGCCCACTCACTAAATATGACTGCAACCCGGCAGACCTGCTTACCCTGGATAACATCGCAATCCAATGGATGCAGGCACTAAGTTTCTTTATAGTTATTAGTTAAGGAACGACTTAAATTTGGCCATACGATTAATAATAATAATATACTTTAGACCAGTGATTCCCAAAGTGGTCCAGGTGGACCCCCAGGGGTCCACGGGAGACTTGCTGGGGGTCTACGTAGGCGTGAACAAAAAATGGGGGTCCATAAGATGTTAATGGGGGTCCACGAAAATTTATCTGCTTTTGATAGTAAAGAGCAAAAATGTAAGCATAGTTTTTATAAGGGCCTACCTACATTGTTTTAAGTACCTATCTAAGCAGATAATATTTTAATAAGACAAGCGACTGTTACTTGTCCAAACTTGTGTATTCGATATTACGTACAATTTCGTGTACAGACTTGCAAAGCGCTATCCGCCCGACAATGCTTAATGCTTGTTCAGACATGAACTTGATCAACACTATAAATACTTGATGCCAAAGGCAACCAAACGCATTCATTTGTTTCCGGAATTTCGAAAACAAGGCGGAATTTGGAAAAAAGCTGTGAGAAAATTTATATCTGTGTTTGCTAGTGCCGGAGAAAAGTAAGTAACCTACCTTTTTTTGTTATAGTACTTAAGTATTTTGTTTACGTGTACTAGTCGGTTGATCACAACGGCCTGTATAGATAGGTAACTTAGTAACTTACAGATATTTTAATTGTCCTCTTTCGATTTGAAGACAAACACAGCACGTTTTATTCAATTGTTTTTTCACGAGAGAAGCACTGCCTCTCTAAAAAGGCCGAATAAGCAATATTGCAGAGCAATTAATTTTGTAATTTTTCTTGCAAATAACTACTAATTTTATAAAACAGTAATTTCATAATCATGTTAAATTGATTTTGAAGTAACTATTTTATCAAAACTATTCCTTTTCGGAAAGAGCGAGCGGTGCGCGGGCGACGGGAAAAGGGCGGGGCTTGAACTTCGATGCCTGTTTGTCACGTTTTAACAATGAAGCCGCAGACAAAAAATACGCAAATACACGGAGCGCGTGAACTCATTGATTTAATAAAATGTTAGTTATCGTTTTTATGGACAATTTTGGGATTTCGACGTTTATTTTTTCCTACACAAATATGATCAGTATTCGATACTGAGTACACTAATTTTTATTTATACTATTAAAAATTAGTGGTAAATTATGTACTTTAAAATTGATACCGTTTTGTGAAAACGTTTGTATTTGTCTCAGCGGTTTATTAGTTGGTCCCTTTACAAGCCGTAATTCTATTTCCGCGTGCTGACAAAGGCTGCGGTGTGATACCTATATTCAGAAAAAAACTTGGTTACTAAAACATTTTTTTTACAGGTAAGGTAACTGACACGAAACATGGCTACAGCAAAGAAAAAATGTCGACAATATAGTGTCGATTATTTGAAATATGGTTTTGTTCCATCAGAGGCAGACAAACAATTGCCCATGTGCCTATTATGCAACAAAGTTTTGAGCAATGACTCTATGAAACCATCAAAGCTCGAAGATCATCTAAAAAGGTGTCATACTGATAAAATAGGTAAAGATTTAAAATATTTTCAAACATTGAAAGAAAAATATGGAAAGAGACCCACCATGCACAGTATGTTCGCTTCAACATCTCAAAGTAACGATGATGGCTTGCGGGCATCTTACAATATCTCATTACTTATAGCAAAATCTGGAAAACCGCACACTATCGGAGAACAATTAATTTTACCCGCTGTTGAAGAGGTTTTAAAAACTGTTTTGCACAAATCTCCATTTGACGTACTAAAAAGAATTCCATTAAGTAACAATACTGTACAAAGACGCATTGATGAAATGAGCTCTGATATCGAAAGCTTTTTGTGCAATCATCTGCAAAAAACTCATTTTTCTATACAACTGGACGAGTCAACGTTACCCAGTAATGAAGCATTACTATTGGCATATGTCCGATTTATTGTTGAGGAAGAAATTCACGAAGAATTGCTATTTGCCAGAACTTTGGAGACTGACACTAAAGGCGAATCAATATTTAATGTCCTGAGTAATTTTTTTACGGAAAAATCGATCCCATTTACAAACATTATTTCAGTGGCAACAGACGGAGCTCCTGCAATGGTCGGGCGATATCGTGGGTTTATAAGTCATCTCAAAAGAATTATACCAGGACTTACAGCTATTCATTGCGTAATCCACCGACAACATCTTGTGGCAAAACATTTAAGTGACAGGTTGAACCAATCTCTTCATTTTGTAATAAAAGCTGTCAACAAAATCAGAAGCAATGCATTGAATACACGTTTATTTGCTCAATTGTGCGACGAAAATGATGAAGACTTCCAACGACTGCTCTTACATACTGAAGTACGCTGGTTGTCGAAAGGTGCATGCTTAACGAGATTTTACTCTGTTTTCGATTCCATATTAGAGTTCTTAGAAAGTTGAGATCCAGATTTAAAAGAAAACTTGATCAAATTCAAAGCAGACATTGCGTATTTGACAGATTTGTTTAAAAAATTTAATGATATTAACTTGCAGTTACAAGGGGACAGCCTGAATTTAATAAAAACAAAGGGGATAATTTCGGCTTTTCTTGGGAAATTGAAATTTATGAAGCAAAACATTAGTCGGCGCGAATTCTCTCAATTTCCAAACTTGTCGCAGGTAGAATGTATTGATGAGGATATCCATACCTACAGTCAACATTTAAGTGCCCTGCATGATGACTTCAAAACCAGGTTTGAAGATATACTGACGATGGATATACCACCATGGATAATAAATCCATTTGATGAAACGGAAGTGGCCAATGTTGTATTACAAGAGGAGCTGCTCGAGCTAAGCACTAATGAGGAGCTGAAGGTGAAATTTAGAAAAGGCTACCCAACATTTTGGCTGCAAGCAGAAATACCCGAAAAATATCCTGGACTGTGGGAAATCGCAAGGAAATTTTTAATAGCTTTTCCCTCGTCATATCTTGTCGAAAGGAGTTTTAGTGCCGTTACAAACCTCTTAACAAAAAAAAGGAGCAAATTAAACATCACAGAGCGGGGGGATTTGCGGTTATTGCTCACAAAAATAAAGCCAAACATTGATCGTTTGCTGACACTCCATCAGATACATCCTTCCCATTAATTAAAATTATGACCTGAACCTATATTACCTTAATATTTTTTTCTTGTAATTCTATTCTTTTAATAAATAAAGTGATATAAAATGTACCATTTTTCGTTTTTATTTTACATATCGAAATATAGGGACAGAACTCAGAAGTGACACAATTTTTATTTTTTGGCGACTTTAAGAATGTGGTAGAAATGTAGCAGCAGGGGGTCCACCGAAACCAGTAAAATTTTGAAAGTGGTCCACGAGAAAAATAAGTTTGGGAACTACTGCTTTAGACCCTAGGATACGTTTGGATTGTGGTCTTAGATGTGACTGTACTGGTTACTGCCTATTGGAGTGTCGGCCGTCTAACCTTTGTTACCCTTTCTAGAAAGAAAGAGCTAGTGTTAGTAGCCAACAGTGTTGTAATACTACATCATACTATTGAAATTGTACGTGACATCTGTTTTGAGTTCACAAAAATGGAACCCAGGACCCTAGTACTAAGCTTCCGCTAGTTTGAGAGCAGGCTATTTTCCGTGAAACAATAGTTCGAGAACTTTAGAAACTCTGTTTGCCAATATTTGTCATGAACATAATCATAGCGTAGCATGAATATTCGAAGCGATGGAGTCAGGGTTAATATGGTGCATTTTCGTCGTCCGATATTTATGGTGAATAAATGATTCTTTAGCGCGCGAGAAAATGGGAAAGGATTAAATGCTTATAATACAGGGTTATTTTGAAACTACTACATTTTTTTTTTACGTGTGTGTAGTAAGTGAAACTTTCAATAAATAAATATGGGAAAACTTGATAAATATTTTTAAATTTTTTTAAACAAAATCCATTCAGCTTATCATATTTGTATGGGAGGTCGAACAATTTTTATCAGTTTCAATTTATCTTTTATATCAGTGATTTAGTTTCTTGTACTAAAAACACTGTATAAATTTGGCCAGCAGTTTCAAAATAACCCTTGTATAGATTTTTAACAAACTTTCTGTTTAATGATGAGCAAATGTATAAGTCATTTTTAACTGTCTTAAAAAAAGAAAAGGAGGAGGTTCTACTTTCGACTGTATGTCTTATTTAATTACATGCTTAAAAAAGAAAACAGATAGGCATTACATATTTAAATTAAGCACAAATCAATTTGTAAGTCAAAAACAATCTCTCAAGTTGATGTGGGTAACAAAAATTTAATTTAACTCTCGACATTGGGTATATATTATGGACAGAACACTCAAGCACCCGTGTAATAGCTGGTTAATGCTAATCCGATGGCCTATCTGAACTTTAACTGAGGCTCAAAGCCGTTCAGCCTAAATTATAGTCTGGGGTAACGGGCAATGCCAAAATACCTCGGTATCTTAAAACTAATAAAATTTTTGAATTGCCCATCTGATTTTATCGTGAGCCATTATTTTCTACTTCTGTTTTTTATTTTTCAGTTACAGGATAGGCTGGACAATTAATGGATGCGAGCTTATGTGTTTTAGGAATTATATTTAAAACATCGCACCAATATGCAAATTAAATATAGGTAAATATTTTGTATTTTTATTTTCTATTCTTCAATTATCACATAAAAAAAAAACTGTACCAAAAACAATGTAAAATTGTTTGTGATTGAATAAATAAATAAATGGTATACGAATACAGAAAACATGAATACAAAGCCTTCAGTTTGTACAGTATTTCCATTAAAAAATATATATTATTATCATTCTTTGGACGTACGAGCATTGTGATATTCCTTGCATATTTTTATTTATAGTTTTAAATATTTTTTTAAAAACATGTTTTTTAATTGGCAGTGAAAAACACTATTGTATTATTTCAAGGGTTTGATGCATGCAAATGGCAGATGTAGATTTAAATTAGTACAGAAAATATTTTTCATGATTGATTGTTGTGTTGTAACCGTGAACAACATGCACACATGTTACGAAACCATCAACATTATAATTCGTTTTTTCGATACTGATCGAATCTTAAGTAGAAACTGCTTATCAAGCTTTCACGGTGAAATTACTGCTAAAGGACCGCCGCTGATGCGCCAATCGTGGTACTTAGCTCTTAGATGTTTTAGATTTAATTTATAATTATGCGAAGGGTTTCTTATAGGATTTAGAACGCATGCCCAGATCGATATATAATGTATTTGAGTTGCCCGTTACAAAATAAATAAATAGAGATACTTACATCCCACAGATCGAAGATACTAACTCAAAGACTCTATTTAATAAATGCATATATAAACGGACATAAATAGGGATTAAGGGAGTCACCACAGTGCGATTGCTGAGCACCCAACCAGACCCTATCCCACGTGGTAAACGAATATCCACTTTGCTGTTTTCCCGGTGGCATGACGGAATTGCACAATCTCATACCCGCCGCCGCAAGCTGGCTGAGAAACCTTGATGTCGATGTTTGATCCACGCACAAACGGAGAAAGCCATATGCAATGATAATGATACATAATAGGCTAGTTTCAGGGTCAAAAGATTGACATTAAAATTTGTCCGTCATTTAGGGAACCTAAATATATTAGTGACATATTTTTTCTTTTGTCAATTAAGCGATAAATTATAAAGATATAACGCATAAAGTTTAGCAGTGGGGGCTCGTGACGTCACATATTGCGAAAAAGTGTAGCACACTGTGACGTCACACGGAATTTTAACGCGCCATATCTTTACCATTGTTTGTGTAAAGAAAAAATACGTCTCCGATATTTTATGATTATCTAACTGACGGACTAATTATATTTTTTTATGAAACTAACCTATTGACTGACAGAAAAAGATCATTTTCATCTTGAGCTGAACCGGGGATTGAATCGACTTGAAGTACTTAGTAAACAGGCAAATTAACAATACGCTACAAAAGTCATTTTAAATAACACATTAAAAAAATCACATAATATATAATGACTTCTTTACATACGTTTTGTTAAATTTTCATTAACTTTTAAAAACGAAAAACCAACAATTTCTATACACGCACCACTGGTTTTGTAATTCGAGTATTTCACAAGAGGACGCACGATTGATTGAAATCAGTATTGGCTTTCGTTGAATTGTGAAAAACATTCAGTTTGATTTTATTATAAACTCGTTTATATCAAAATTACTTATTTATCTTTTTTCTTTTGTAATGGAAGACAAAAGAAGCAATTTTTAATAAATACTTAGGTATTTAAAACAAATGATGTATTCGGCCAAGTGACAGTCGAACTTGCGTACGAAGGTTTCCGTGCCATATTCTGAAAATATTTCAACTGTTGCATTTTTTCGTTACAGTGGCAACAGAAATACACCATTTGTGAAAATTTCAACTACTCGTATCTTATTATCATAATTTATGAGCTACAACCTGATAACAGACTGACAGGTAGACAGACAGATGGACAGTGTGTAAAGGACCCTAAATAGAAAATTATAAATGCATCCGGTAGTTAATTATTGCTTCCACGAAATGCTTACTTGTTGTTGATACAACCCTACTATAAGGAGCCCTATTTTTGAATATATGACATACTAGCTGTTGTTTGTGTATGTTTGACCCCGGGTCTTCAACTATATCCATACCAAATTTTATTTAAATCCGTTCAGCGGTTTTGCCGTGAAAGCGTAACAGACAGACAGACAGAAAGACAGACAGACTTTCGCATTTATAATATAAGTATGGATATTATAGTATATAGTATGGATGGATAGTATAGTATGGAGTATGGATTAATAATATATTAATAACTAGTTTTTTTCCCGCAGCTCCGCCTGCGTCAAAAAGTAGCCTATGTTTGACCCCGGGTCTTCAACTATATTCATACCAAATTTATCCGTTCAGCGGTTTGGCCGTGAAAGCGTAACGACAGACAGACAGACAGAAAGACAGACAGACTTTCTCATTTATAATATTAGTATGGAAGTATGGATATAGATATGTCGAATGAAAATCTTGCGATATCGAACAAAAATCCTTTGATATCGAACAAAAATTAATCGAATTCCGATTTTGCGTGAGTCACACTTTTTAAAAATAGCACTCCAGATGCTCGGTGGTGTGTAGCTATATAAAAACAATCACGTCATAACAATAAAATAAAAATTCAAAACAAGAATTCTAAAATATAAAAATGTTCCACAGATATGTATACAAAAGTTCCCGATAAGCGGAATGAGTTTACGCCTCTGGGACAGCGGTAGTTTGGCCTCGGAAAATTCATTTAATTTAATGGCACCCTACTTGTTACACAACCATATGCGAAACAGGTTTTGTGGTTAAAACGCTTGCAACTTTGACCTCTTTTTAATTTTAATTCAGTTTGTCAAATAAAATAGCGTAAGTGGATATTATTCTTGTATGTTTGTCTATTTTTTTTAAATAATTACTACAAGTGCAAAGAAGTACGAGTGGTATCTAGTGAATCTTAGGTGCAGTAAATTAAACTATTTTAATACGGTTTTATCGCGTTTATTACTTATTTATTTACACCTGACGTTTCAAACACTTTACAGCGTTTATGGTCGCAGGCAGACTAAGTTAACATTTGTCTTTGATGTCATAAGATTACAATCTAGATTGTAAGTGTTTGAAACGTCAGGTGTAAATAAATAAGTAATAAACGCGATAAAACCGTATTAAAATAGTTTAATTTAATGAATAACAATCGCGAAAACATAAGAAATCTTAGGTGCAGTGTTTTTAAATTTTACTTTCACTAAACAAAAATCACAAAACTCTCGGTCTATTTTTTATGAATAAATAAATAGGGACAAATCAAACAGATAGAGTTAGCCCTAAAGTAAGGGTCTTGTGATAAGAGATACTAACTCAACCATACTATATAAATGTATACTTAAAGATAAAAATCCAAAAAAAAACAATCAGAAAACTTTTATTTTCCATCTTATAAAGTTTGTTATGTATTCACAAAATAGAAATAAAATCTGAATTCGTTACTGGCGGGAGTTTTTTTTTTAATTTAATAATAAAAACAATCATATTAAATATACATCACAGTACACTATAAACTTAAATTAAGTTTTTCCCGGCACTGATTATTCATCTCATTCTATGTGGGAGATTACAACAACACATATAAAAAAAAAATCATTTATTGTCCTGTAGCAAAAGATTACAATATTTCTGTTTAAAAATTAGTCTATCATTCTGCCACCCACCATCAACTAGGCATAGACATATACATATAAAGACTTAACAAATTAACGCTTAGATCATTGAATAAGTACATCGATGAATTGTATCGCCAACACTCGACTCACCGCCATGCGCTTCTCAGTCGGAACCGATTAGTAAGTAAGTTAGTTGACAATAGGTAACCAAGCAGATGCGTTTCAATACAGGATGTGTCATTTTAACATTTAATCTAGGTAAATAAATTACCTTTATTTATATGTATTTAATTTATTAATGAAGTAATGTTTGAGTTTCGTTTTAATATTATTTTCTGTTAGTTCGTATTTTTAATTATTTGGTAGCTGATTTAATAAAAATGGTATTTTGTAGGCTAGTCTATTTTTCCATATGAGTTAGTGTAACGGGGTAGATGAAGTTTTAAATTTAATCTGTTCCTAGTCGCAAACCTATGAGGTGCACTATTTGCAAAGACAGTTATTGGTAATGATTTATTATGAAATTGTTCTATTAGTAAAATAAATTTTATTTTATCATGTACTGTCATGATTCTACAGTGATAGAACAAACCATCGTTATCATCTTTTAATCTATTCTTAATTTTAGAAGGCATTATACATTTAACTATACGAAGTTGCAATTCGTATATCCGTTTTAGATGAGATTCGAAAGTACGACCATAACTGCTTAACCCATATGAAATTATAGATTCCCCTGCTAGAGCAGTATAAGACGGAATTTTATTTTTTATTAGGAAAAATTTTGCTAGAATTGCTTTTAATTTGCCACAAACGTAATCAATGCACTCATCATGGTTAAAACTGCAATTCATTTTTAAGGTTCTGCATTTTAAGTAAAAACGTTGTTAAATAAGACCCCTATTACTCTCCGCTGGCGTCGTTCGTCCGTTCATCTGTTTGTTTGAAGATTGGGCCTTGTGTCTCTAGCACGCTGCCAACTCGTGTTATAGAATATTTTGCTACTGTACCACAGATTACAGAATAGATGCTTACTATAAAAAAAATTATACGCAAAAAAAAAAAATAGCAATTAGGTACCGCACTCATCCGGACTATGTAGATATTTCTGTTTTCGCTTTTAAAACAAACAATAAAAGTTGTGTGTGTGTGTGTGTTTTTCTTTTTAACTTTTGATTACTAGTAAGAATGGCTTGTACAGAACCATACGAATTCAATTCGTTCTTGCCCGTTTTTTACTTTTAAAATATGTCATGAAAATAGTAAAACGCTTTCCTAATGTTATAGGTATGGTTTCTGGAATTATTCAGCTTTTCTGTTCAGTAGTTTCTGAATAGTCAGCGAGAAATAGGATATTTTTAAAACGTAACATTTTTTTTATTATTATTTACTTATCAATGCATAAAATTTGTCACAAAACATACATTTCAGTCTTAATGCAAGAAGCATTATTTTCGTAAGTCCCAAAACAAAACTAAGCATTATACTCTTTATTGCAGCAAAAAGGAAATATCAACAAAAAATAAGAAAAGTGTCTGTCGATTTAAAAATGTACTATAATTCTATTTAGATTTTTGCAAATCTCCTTCATTATTAGCAATTTAACTTCCTGTAACATGATAAATTCTGTAATCTCACAGTAAATCGCCTCCACTTTGTTATCTTTCACAAAGCGTTAATGTCCAACCCGCCTCAATCTTTAGACCATTATAACTTAAATCTTCCCTGATAATATTTTATCTTTCCACTCGCGGTCCAACAGAAGAACAAATTCGGTAAAGCAACGTACAAATAACCTAAAAGTCCGACTCTGTCATAAAAGTCACATCTTTATGAATAACGAGATAAGTTAGAAAAAAGAAGTTCGGCCCGCTTTTGTGCTCCGTTACATTTTACCATAATATTTTATGATAATTTTATTTGAACCTACATGAGCGCGAAAATTCGTCTCAAATATGTAAAATATTACTTACCCCTTTTTGCATCCAGTGCGGACTGGATATTACTTTTTGTTAGTTAACGAGTTTGTTCATAACATGACACAGGCGTAATTTCACTGAACTATTGTGTACCGACTGCGGCTCCGATGCCTCTATCCTGTTATCGTAACATAAACATATCAACTCCATCACAATGGTTTCGAATCAGGATTGGAGAAAAGCAAACATCAATTGTCAAATGTGCTGGGTAATAAGTGTAAACAGACCAAACTGGGTAAACAATACCCCGTATAAAGTGACGTAGCAGACAAACGCTAAACTATAAGATGGAGTCTCATCAGAAAACTGCATTGAATAACCAGTTCTCGCTGAAAATAAGACGTTAGCTTCAAAGATTTGCGACTTTACAATTATATTTATGACTTAAATGCACCTACATCAATTTAGGGAGTACTTGAAAGTATTTAACTAGAGGTGCAAAGGCAGGAGGCGCGGCGCAACAGAGTGAGCGTTTTGTACAACTGTACGGCGCTTTAACGAAGCTTGTTAGTGTACTTTTGTAAAGAAGATTGTCTACTGCTGCAGTTGGAGACACCTTGTGAGAGAGCTGCGAAAATGGAACTAATGAGTTCCCTGTTGTTGTGTGCGCTAGCGGCCCTGCTGCCGCAAACTCTAGGTAAGATATTTGTTTCGTTACCCTTTATTTTGTTGTTCTTAGATTCGGTTTATCCATTTTAGGATTTGAAATGTTACATTCCTTTATATTTTCAGAAATAATGTAACCAACGTTTATAGTTTTAGCTGATTGGAAGATTTTCCTAACAGGGCTGTTGCAGAAATAAGCCATTATTTCTGAGCTGATATAATATATGTATCTAGTATTATAGACACGCAAAGAAAAATTATTTTCCTCTTTATAGTCAGTTTTGGTGTAACTAAATGGTTGTTTTTGAGTAAATGACAGATTTGGAATTGTGCTAGAGATACTCTCGCAACATAGACTGAATTTATTTCATAACTATGTGGCCCTACGCTTATGTCGCTCACTTTTCGCGGACCCAATGCTTGGCTGCCAATCTTACCATATAAAAATACAGCATTTATCCACTTGTGTTGAAAGTCAGTCGTCAGTCAGTTAGTATCTTTACCAAAAAAATACAATTTAGCTCAGCTAAAAGAAACATGCAAAATATTTTTTTTTACCTCATTGGTTGCACCGTTGTATAGTTTCAGCATGGTTTTACCCTTAGATGAATTATTATTACCTAATCTAGGGGTTTACCCGTGTTTTCTGTTATAAGTACCAACATTTTTTTTTTGCAAAACATGCTGCTTATAAGTTTAAGTTCATCAACATGAAGGAAACTAAATTGTTTGTTGTTTGATTGCAGGTAGATCGGAGTTTAATAATCAATTGGAAATAAAAAAATCACATAAAGGGAATAAAATGTCTTCGCGTTCAATATTGTTGAATATGAAAACGCCTTTGGTAGGAGAAAATACAGATTTACATTCTGTGTATGATGATGTAACTTGCCGACAGTGTAACAGCTGCATGGATCGGGCTATCAAAGCATACAACACATTTATAGAATTTTCTAAAAATCGTCCCAGTGCTCAAGATTTACATGAAGATCTGCTTAGAAATCAAATAATTGACAACAATAGACATAAAAGAGATGTTCATAAAACGAATGCTGCGACAAAAGATTTAGCAAAAGTTAAATCAAAGCCGAGGAATAATAAACGGTCTAAATCAGCGGCTGTGACAAAATATGACTATAATGGAAAAATATACGCACTTCAAGTAAAAGAATTGAACGATTCTAACCTTAAGGAGGCTAAATGCGAATTATATAGTGTAAAGAAGTCATTACCATGCGAATCGCCCGAAAGTGAAGGACTTTTAGCTGAGGCCAGGAGAAACTCCAAAAAGGTCAACAAAATTGATAAAACGCAACTTACTGCTAAAATTCCTACCAATAAATCAATTACTACTAAAATAACCACCACTACTACTCCAAGGGTTAGGGTTGCGATATTTAGGAAACGGGAAGCAGATAATTCTGATGCGCCAGATTTTATGCCATCCATTGAAGAGATGGCATATTAAACGATAGCGGCCACTATGTTCAAGTTTAAACCATGGAGCAAATACAAAGAGGAGACGGCGCATCGACTGGTACACCGTTACGGTCATTGGCGCAGTGACGTAGCAAAAGGGGCGCAGTTTACGTAATTTTTCGTTTAACTGTGAACGATGTGTGACGTGGAGCGAGCTCTTATGTTTTTCTCATTTTTCTTATTTACGTTTCGTTTCAGCTTAGAATATATTGTAAAATATTTTAAACCATTTAGTGTTAAGTGTTTCAATGCTGTACTGTTATGGGAACACAAACAACGTAAGTAAATAATATATTTTTAAATTAACTTGATTGATTTAGTGTAACACAAAATATACATATATATAAAGCTTTTAATTTTAAAATATCTGTAATATCAAGAAATATAAATATATTGTTTATGTTGAAATCTTAGATTTGCTAGCGACATATTATATTGATAAGTAGAGGGGATCGGCAATAGAGGCGGAGCCACGACCAAACCGTACTCCCCGCACGTCTACCTTCCGCCCCGTATAGCCTCACACAAATTTTTGTAAGGAAGTTCTCGATATGCTATCTCTTGTTATTGCTCCGTGGGTTAAACTTACTGCTAATAAGTCGTATCCAAAGTTTTTGAGATTTCTAGTTGAATGAATGAGTGAGTAAATTACTGTATGTTTTTAACACATTTTAATAAAATATTATTATTTTTGTAATAAACATTTACAAACATTTTTTTTCAATGGGAATTTAAACCTTACAGTTAATTCTTCTTCATAGTTTGTTTTTCTAGTGGTGTCGTCATCGGCTTACGTTTCGGAGCCTAGGGAACGCTGTAAGTAACGAAATTTCCAGTTACATTAGAACGTAAATAGGTTCTTTTTTGTTTACAATTATTGTAAATGAAAAAAGTGTAAACTACTAATACTATTTAAGCGCTTAATATTTTAATTGGATCCTAAATTTCGATCACATTTTTGACACGAACGATAGCGTTTCACAAAAATATTTAGTTTCATATTGTAAGTAAGAAAGAACCAACAAATTTTGCTTGAAGACCTAAAACAATGCAGTTTGAAACTTGACTCTACACAACTACAAAATATTTACCCGTCTTTTCATATTCAGGTGTATTTGTGGACCGTTTCAAGTAAGGAGTGTCTCTTTTACTCAGGGTTTGTTCAAGGAATTTTAAATGTTGTTTGGTTTTCATTTTGTATGCAAGGACACATTTCATATTTGTATGTACTTACGTTTCTGGACATAAACAAACAAAATGTAACCCCTGGATTACTCGTGTTGTGTCTATCACAGAAGATTTTGCTTTTGACCTACCCAACTGACACAGTTTGGTACATTTATGGCACTTATTACCCGAAGTTGACGCACGATAAAACAAAAAGATAGATAGATTGGGAACGATTTTTTTTCTAGGGTAAAGTAAGTTGTTCCCATTAAAGTAGCAGTTAAATATTTTTTACCAATTACATTTTATGATGAGCTTATGGTATATCAAAATCTGCACGAAATAAGTTGTAAGTACTTGGATTTGAAAAACTGCAAGAAATAACTTGTAAAATAAAATGTATCACGAATACATTTATGTTTTCAAAGCTTCCTAAAATCCTGATTACGAATAAAGTAATTCAGTGTCCACAATATTTTTTCCTGAAAATCGCAGTTAGCAGAAAAAAATGCTGAAAATATAATCATAAATAAATTACACGCGGACGTGACTACTCTTGCGAGCTTCGGGGTGCGTTGGGAATATCATAACGAGTCATGTGTTGGAAATGTAAGGAAAAATACATGTAAATATAAATTCATAATTGGCGTAACCATGGATTTTTTAAGCATATAAGTTTGGAAAATTCATAGCTCGAGGACGATATTTACCTTCTCTATGTTATGACCAAAACATAAATAAAACATAATCGGCATAATCACGGCATTCGATTTAGTGTAATAATAATTAGTGTTACCATTTCTAAGGCCATGATCAAAAGCCTTGGGTTTAAAGCAGAAGCCGCGGATGCAACTACGAAACATGATCGCATAAAAGGTACATTGTGATACAAGTGTGTTAATTTGGTTAAAAGAGCAAGGAGTAGAGATGGGCGCCTTCTCGGAAAATTTCCAACCTCTAAAAATATTTCCATTATTGATTTACATTTATTCCCTGCCAACAGTGTAAATCACTCTTCCGTAAAGAAAAGAAAACTTTTTATTTACACCGAAATACATATTTACATTTAAAAAATGAGAATTTTATTAAGTTTTAGAATAACAAAATATCAAAACAGTACCCTGATACCATGTTTGTAATCTCTTTTTAGAAATATGACGTAATTTCACGAAAGTCTCGTTATCGGAAACTAACTGACAATCGTACCGTCGGTCGCGCCATTCCACACACGTATATGGTCGATTCTTTTTTGTGTACTCTTATCAATAAAACCGAAATACTTTAATTTTACTTTCATCTCAGGGAATAAAACTCTAAGGTATTTGGCAAATTTGAAATGAATATTAAATGAAATTTAACAAAATCAATTTCTATCCGGGAATTTTCAAAACACCCGGGAATAAATAGGTATGAATTATTTTTTCCATTTCCTTCCTTTACTTTAAATTTCTTCCCTTTTTAATTTCTTCCCGCTGTCCATATCTAGCCAGGAATGTCAAATTTTCCCAATCCATTCATTCAGGATTCAAATGACATTTTTCACAGCGGCAATCTATCCAGTCTTCTTCTTCTTGTCGTATCAAAATGGCTAAAGACTGCTCTAAATTAAATTTACCTAATACTATGTCAACTCTATTGCCCGGTGATTGGCCATATTTAAATCTACAATAGTGCATGAGACAGGGCTATTGGGGCACGATAGGAAGTGAGCCATTGATTGCACAGCTCCACAAGAACACTGGCTGTTGTTGGATCAACCCCACATAGCACGATTCTCCTAACATCTTTCACCACCAGTCCGGAGGCTGTTGAGTGACTTCCACACTGTCCAGAGTAGGTCATTACTAGGCGGAAGCTTTCTAGTCCGAGGCAAAGATGTTAGATGATGTTCTAACCTAATCAGTAAATCCAATATTCTGACCATGGCCGAAACTGACAGATTTTAAAGTAGCATGAACTGACAGATAGCAGATATATAGATATACTCTTTATTGTATCATTTACAAAAATTATACATGTTGATACTTATTTAGGCAATGTGTACAAAGGCGGAATTATCGCTATAGCAATTTTTTCCAGCAATCCTTAGTGTGAATAGGGGAAAACACATATAGGATATCTATCCCTAATAACAAGGCAAAGCTCAAATAGATTTGCCATTTCTGGTGACCAATCTAAAGCTGGCTACGTTTAGATTGGTCACCAGAAATGACAAATGGCCGTTCGCTTGACATGCACAATCATTTACAACACACACGACCGCTTATATTACGTTTATACTTTATATTATACCCATATTTTTCCCATTAATACTGTTATATAAATTAAAAACTAAGGAGTATTTTAAGAAAATATCGTCTCCAGAGTTTTAACAACGCGTGCACTGAGATTATACGTCAAGAATCCTGATAATATTGTCGTGCATTTTATATCACAATCACACTTCCACTACTCAAGTTTTAACTAGATCTCGCCCCACTGAGAAATGTGATAAGCTTATGTTCTTTTATTTTAATATTTAGATAAAAAAATGTTTTTGGTAAGTTTAATTTTTTATACTACGATCTCTACGAATAAGAGAATTTGGTGAAAATCTTAAGAAAAGAGGATCCCTTAGCGTGTATGCAAATTTCTTGTAATTTATTCATCGTCATTAGTATAACTATGCTGTAATGCTTTTTTTTACTATACCATAAATATTGAGTCGATTCTCTGCCGCCTAATTACTCGGTTGTTGAGTAAAGGGTCAATTCCACTAATAAACTTTAAAAGGCCATGCAACTGATATTGAATTACTCTATTATGATGCATTTTTGATATGCTCAATATTGGTATTCTGCTAACACAATTTTGAATCTCTATTTAATTGCAACTACAATGTATTTGAATGTTATTAGTAGAAAAATATAAATACAATAAATAACAGAATACCAGAAACGTCAAAGTTGTCATTGCGATCCAATTACGATTCAATTGTGCACTGCTTAAAATAAGAAAATTGACGCGGAATCTGTGGGGCATATCGATTACGATCGTGAAAACAACATTCTGTATTTTTGAAATGTACACGGGTGGTAATTTTTGTTTTCGACTGGACTGGATGATATGCGAATAACTTTACATGTTCCGTATTTCGTTAATCACTCATTAAATCCTGTTGAGTGATTAAATGTGAGTTGAGTTAATTGTCGAATGATTCGCCGGCTGATCTCAAAAATCGATATTAAATGCTTGTTGGTTTCACGTAGTTCCCATCACTACGACTGAAATGAAATGAAATATTTATTTTGCGAAAACATGGTAACAGTAATTTTATGTTAGATGTAATAAGTAGAGAAGGATGTACATGTTTCACCATTACCGGCATACAATTTTTTTTTAATGTTATGTTTATTAATGACTTTACGGAGTAATTCAACAAATGTACGAGCAGATGATCAATTTTGTTCTTGATTACAATTGGGTATTCTACTCAATTTATTTTTATCATCCATATCAAACATTTCACTACCAGAAACAGAAAACAGAAAAAAAATATTAAAATCCGTTCTTTAATAAATACGTTATAAGCCTTTGAATTCAGTGGAAAGGGAAACGACAAAAAACAAGAAAAGGATGCACTGTGTGTGCAGTGACGTCACTTCCACTTGGTTTCGTGCGTGCAAAAGATATAGCAAGACGTCCACCACGCTCCCACTTTTCTTCTTGAGAAAACTTTAAAATCCAATCACTGCCTTAATTAACAACCAATTTCGTTGTTTTCGGTATCGGTTACTTTTTAGTGTACACATTGTTTCGTATGCAAATATTGCCCAAGTATGAATAGTCAAGTAGTCTTGTCAGTTTATAATGCCTAGATACAATAATGTCAATGTTATAATTGATGAAAGTCATTTTTTGTTTATTTATTTTTTACCTTGCACAAAATACCAGTTGCATTGAAATATCATTTTGTTAGTAAAATTAAATAGATTAAGCAGTTATCATGTAAATTTTTATCATAATTCATAAATTCATTAATGCTGTAAAAACAACCCTTGAGCTTGAACGACAGTTCATCTCGCTAGCTGACAAGCTAGCGAGACGAAATCAGATGATTTTTGGAACGGGTCGATTTCTGTTTGGATAATTGTGTAATTTGAAAAGTTTAAATCGGAAATAAATACCGAAATATCTTTTATTTGAAGTTTAATGGTGCAACCATCGTAGCAGATATTTTCGCCGACGTGGTTATGGTACGACAATAAAAGAGAAAGTGTTTTGTTGGAACATACTTTAAAAACCTTGAAAACGTAATTTATTTTATTTTAATTTACTATTTCCGTATTAGTGAACTAAATAAATTAATTATTTCATTTGGTCTTATATTTTTTGGTAAATTCGGGCCTTTGTGACAAATTTATAATTTCAAAGTGGGCAGAAAGTCACATGCGTATTTTATTCAGATTTTATCTTATTTCGATCTTTAAACGATTTCTAACCATTTGCAGACATGAATAAGCGTAGAACATATAAAATCAGAGTGAAATATTTTTTACAAAATCGTTTTTTTACAAAACGACTAGATTTTTAATTGTCGGGTAACCTACCATTTATGAATAACCTACCATATATGATACGAATTATGACTTTCTTGTTGATAATTGCAACCAAACAAGATTTAGTCCTAATTTAGCAACAAACATACTCCATTATAACAAAATTTAACATATTTTGAAAAATAATTTGAGCCGGAAATAAAACCTACAAATTTACAGAGCCCGTCCTATAGTAAACCATTGTTTCATAAGCCGTTTTTAAGTTGTTTTTGTTATTCCTACTTCAGGGTAAAAATGACACCTGAAGTTCCCTTCAACACTCGCTCAGCTAAACCCTAAGAGTTCTACACGCTCCCCGAGGTGTCAGGAGTGTATATTTAGTGTGCGAACCACATTTCTTTTATTGATACAAGAGGACACAGCTTATACTACTGTTTTGATCTGCGATAGACATTTTTTGCTTTGATTGAGGCAACAACACACAACCGAGGCCAGCATTATCGGTCAGCCAGTGCCTGCTCTTTCTACATTTTATTTTATTATCCTTTTTTTAATTTAAAAAACTTCAAAAAGGGATCTAGATATTGGCCATTCGATTTCCTGCGCCCCTAATTTTCTTTCCTTATTTTATTTCTTTACTTTTGAACATAAAATACTTAAACTTTCAACATAAAATCATCAAATAACCAGGTTTTTAACCTTTGTGTTAACTATCAACCTATACCTAAATACTTGTATCACGATTAACTGTTTTCAAATAAATATTGTAAAAGTTATTTATTCTTTTGTTATAATTTTTGTATCTATTTTCTTTTAAATTTTATAAAAGACAGGAATAAGATAGCGGACCCAGGTAATAAACATTACAATGCATGTATGTGGTTTACACATATGTATGTTTGTATTATGTGTTATTATATGTATGTATGTTTATGAATGAGTTGAACGTTTCTTAGTATGTACTTCAACTTGACTTTTCAATCAAACTGTATAATCTGTTTCTTCATATGTTTGACTAGAAGAAAATGCTTTTAGCAAATAAGTCTGCCAATTGTATAAGTATGTGTTACTTTAAATAAATAAATTTGCTTATATTGACTAAAGATAATTATCGCATTACATTGTGTAGAATACGGCCAGGAGACTTTTCATGGCTTAAGAAATACATGATAAAAGCTTCTCCAACTTTTCCAATAATAACGCGAAGAGATTTGGGTCCGTACTTGCGTAGCTACTTGCAAAGTAAGCAAATCTGTTTCAGGGACGTTTTTCTTGAAAATATTCAGGGGAGCGAGATAAGTATCTTTTGTTTAACCGATGTGGGCTGAAATTAATTAGTTGATAGGCATTTAGTAGGCGGCAAGGGGATAATGTGGAGACAATCGCTTATTGAGCAAGTAGAAATTTATTCGGTGCAAATTTGATAGTCTCATGCTCAAATTAAAATTAGGTTAATATAAAAAGTCGGAGAGCAAACATAAATTTAAATTTTTGTGGTTTAGTTTTTATTAAGAAAAATAGTTTTTGAATTTGCAAAAAGAGCGTTAAATAATTTCTCAAGGGTCGGCAATGCGCACGTGATGCCCCTGGTGTTGCGGGCGTCCATGGACTACGGTGACCACTTACCATCAGGTGGGCCGTATGCCTTTTTGCCTACTTAATTGTATAAAAAAAGTATATGATGCAGGTGGAGTCTTTAATACTAAAGAAACCAGATGACTCATGGAAAACCTTAAATTATCAGGTATGGCATTACGATCACATTCGAACAAAATTAATGAAAACCAATAAAACGATTCGAAATAGGCCAGGAGCTGGCACCCCGATGAAACTTCCCAAAGAATCACGTCTCAAGATTTTCCTTATCACGCTCTGTGGTGAAATTAAGAGAGGACAGAATTGACACTTCAGCTGTGTTATCATTTGCGTACGGTACAGTGATTTTTTTTTTTCGTTTTCCTCGAGAAGTGGTGAAACCTGTGGAGTATATTGTTTAAAATGCTTAATTCTAATTAACATATAATACAGATAATTTATTGACAGAATTGTGCTTCTGCTATTGTATACAGAAGTAGTAGCAGCGAATTTAGTGGTAGTCAATTAACTCGGTCACTTCTTTGTCCGATTTGTGGATCTATAACAAACTTATCACCATGGAATAAAATCAGTAAGGGGTTTCATAGCTGTGTTGATTTATTAATAGACCACTCTCTTTTTCTCAATTTGACGCTTTTACAAAGAACGACAGGTTTGAATTTGTTGGTTAGAACCTAGAACTATTTTTAGTCTCCTTTTTGAAATAAGACTGTTAGAGTCGAGTTTAGAGTTATATTTTCTTAAAGTCAGTTGAAATGAATTTCGATATATACAGAATATTGTTAGTTGTTAATTGATAAGTAGATTTGTATGGGAGGTCGTCTTTTATCCAGTTTTCATTTATTTGTTTTATAGACAGTGATTTAGTTTCACTTACTAAACACACTGCAAAAACTGGCTCATGTTTATAAATACGCCTTTTTAATTTAATTAGTTTATCTTGTCGAGTTACACTTCTACACTTACAATATTCTGTGGCCTACTGTTCTACGCACTTACTTCGAAAGTTAACTGTAGATAAAGACCCACTAACGAGTTCACACTTTGCCGGTATTGGTTTTAGTGGATTAACTTGTAATTTTGGTTCGAGTTTTGTTAGGATTTTCAGTTCCAAATAGGACTTCAATATTATTGCTATGCCAGCAAAATTGTAAGTAGAAATTATAATTATGCACTTAATTGATTGCAAAAAAAGTTTTTTTTAAGTTGCTTAATACTAAAACTACTGCTGTGTAGTCACCCTTTACCAAATCCATATAAAGGGAGGCCTTTTTGCAAGAAACCAGAAGGCTAAACTAGTAAAAGCTTTATCTGTCAGACTAACATGACGGTCTATCTTTTTCAATTTATACTGTACTATTTACAAGTAGTTTCCTATTAATGTTTTAAAATTTTTACCAAGAAGCATACCAATTATTTAATTAATCGAATCGGCAAAATGAAAATCTATGATTATAAACATTGTAATACAAACAAAGGGAACAGTTAATTTTACATCGAGTCCTGGGAATAAAACTGCTGGCGTTAAACGAAACTTTTCTAATAAAGAACTTTACGATGTCTGTAGTACTTAAAGGTTGTTAAATAATTGATTATTCAGGGGACTGTTGACGATAACTTAGCTGTTTTGTTTTATAGACCTCGTTTTTTTCTTTTGGGACTCTTTATTAATTAATTATGTAACTGGCTTACTCTGATATCAGGATCTATTGATACGATAATACTGTAACACTGTTTAGTATAGTTAGACACCAAACAACGAGGTACAGAGCATCGATAGTCTTTTCTTTCCCAAGGAGTAAAAACCAGTACTTAAGTATGGAGAATTGGTAATTCTGAATCTGTGGTAATGCCAAATGCGTTATTTGGCCAAACAGCAGTGAATTTGTCGCTCATGTATTTTGTGTATTTATTTATTTACTTTATTCATGAACAGAATAAAAATGTAAAGGATTATACATAAGAGGAAAATACAGTACAAGGGAGCTACTTATTTCTAAAGAAATTTCTTTCAAGAGAAGAAATGACAAGAAAATGGTAATTAGCGTGTACAAAAAAGAAAAGAAAAGTGAGGACTATACCTAATTACCTAGGTACACATTTAATAAAATCATTGTAATATAAACATACTAAATTTAATACACACCATTACAAATAATACATACTTAATAAACTTACATATAAAATACATACATAAATATCTATTGTGCTAAGGACAGATAATACTCCTTAACTAGTTACTGAGATAGTTTTAGAGTTTCGTATATCAGCTGGCAATGAATTTCACAATCTTACCGCTTGGACTGAACAGGAGTGAGTGTAAAAATCGGAATGATGGATGGGAATATCGAGAAGGGTTTTAAGGTGGGAAAGGGGTGTATGTGAGATTCGAAGTTCTGAATTAAGAACAAAAGTAAAAACACTTAATTATACCAAAGAAAATTAAATACAAATAAATTTTAAAACATTTCCAAGAAGAAAAACAAATATTTGTGTTCAAAGACAAACTATAAATCAATCCCAACGAATCCATATAAGAGAATTGGACGGAAAATTATTTGAAAGCAATACAATCGGACTCTCATGTCGTTCAGTTGATAGTGACGTCACGTAAGTGGTCGAGTTTAGAAGATTGAACGCGACCAACAGTTTAGATTAGAAAAGTTGGAAGCGACCAGACCAGCGACAAATTGCTTTACTAATACACCAGATTTCAGCGTCTGTAATACCAAAGTTTGCTTTATTCCAACTTTTTCTTTTAAATATAAAATTACGTAGAACATTATCATAATATTTTTTGAAAAGCTCGATATCCTAAATGCTTGGAACGAGATTAAGTGTCAATTATGACAGTCTCGTTCCCAAATATATGATTATTAGCTTTTTCCCGCAGCTCAGCCTACGTCAAAAAGTAGCCTATGTTTGACTTCGAGTCTTGAAATATATTCATAACAAATTTTATTAAAATCCGTTCAGCGGCTCGACCGTGAAAGCGTAACAGACAGACAGAAAGACTTTCGCATTTATAATATTAGTATGGAGTATGGAAGTATAGATTTATTTGTTTATTTAACATTACAATTTTGATTTTGATTTTAAATTCATGTGGTCCTATATTCCTTATCTAGGACAAAGAACATCTGATCTGTCTTGGGATAACACGTACTAATACCATTTTTTTATTTAGTTAAAGGAACAGCTATGGTCATGAAGTAAAAATAAATTTATGGCATACATTTAAAATTAAATCATAATAATTATATTTGTAAGCAAATATAGTAAACGTAGTGTCGTATCAAAAACTAATGAAACTAGCTTGTTATAGACAGAATGGAAGATAATCCACAGAAGGTTTTAATCTCTTCATTATGTTGGCTATTAAAAACGACTTAAAATATATAACCGTATGTTAAATGTTATTCAGTAAAAAGTAAAACCTACATTAAACCTTTACAGTAATAAAGGGTCGTTTAATTATTTTGGGAATATATTTGCAAGCGGGTCGTAATAGTTTTTGTCGTTATCCACTGTTTTTGGTCCTATTTCAGAAGGGTTAACAATGCTAAGGACTTTAAACTACATAAATTATTTTGTAGCAGATATTTTAATTGTAACTTGCTGAAAACTACAACCATAATGTTGTTGTTTATATTGTTTCTGGGGCAAGATAATCCATATTTCTATGCTTATATTACAAGTGCGAAAGTCTATCTGTCTGTTACGCTTTCACGACCAAACTGCTGAACGGATTTTGATGAAATTTGGTATTAATATAGTTGAAGACCCGAGGTCAAACATAGGCTACTTTTTGACGCAGGTGGAGCTGCGGGAAACAGCTAGTATAGGTATAACTCTGTTAAAAAGTTAATCTCACAATGCCGATTTTATTATTTATTTATAAATCTTTATTGTACCACAAGTTTACAGTTGGCGGACTTAATGCTAAAAGCATTCTCTCCCAGTCAACCATTAGGAAAAACAGAAAAGTTATGTGCGGCGCGAATTATTTTAAAAATACAATGAGAGAAACCAAAAAAAAAACACTTAACTGCTAAATAAACATACATAGATTTACATACAGTATTCATAACTATACATATACATACATAAAAGAAGAGATGAAAACGGAAAAAGATGACGATTTAGGGTGATATTATGCTAGTGAGGTGAATATTGCAATTTTAATATTATCTCTCTCATCTTGGAGATTTTCCAGTTACATCCTCAGCTGATGCTTCAGAACCAAATAACTTTCCTGCCTTTTCTCCTCCACTTTACCGGGATTGGCATTTCAACTTTTATCAACAATTACCACGAATATGAGGTAGGTCCGTGGTAAATTTCAAGTCAATCGGTGCTGTAATTTTCCTTTGATGCGTGCATAATGCGTTTAAAATGCCTGTGATTTGTCATTTAATATTTCCATAGCTTTGCCCAGTACTCATAAGAATTTCCAAAAATATTAAAGGTACAAATTCGGCACGTCTACAGTTGTATTATTTGTATAGATTACAAAATGAATTAGCTAGTACTTTGACCGAATTCTTTAAATCTAACGAAATTTGATAGTTTTTTATTCGATATCTACCGAAAGGCCTACAAACAACAAGCTACGTGATCTCTCAGGCGCCAACTGGGTCCGACGGACTCCGACGTGACGGCCGGCCTCTCTTACTTTCTAGTTTTAATTACATTTACCTTACCACTTATCTGTTTCCAAGTGGAATTACTTCGGACGTCTAAAAAATACGTTGTTTATCTATCTATTTATAAATCTTTACTGAGTTTCAAACTAACGCACTGCATATTTAAAACATAAAATTACAGGATACTGACATTGGACACTGTTAGTGTGTTTTGTGACGGTACTTGGAGAAATCAAAATATGGCGGTGGAAGACGATTCCGCTAGAAATATGGAGCTGTAGAAATGCTGAGCCAGTGGTTCCGTGACCACGGCTATTGAAACGTCTGAAGTATGAAGGTATTTTACGCCCTTAATCCTGTATTTTATGTTCTAAATCTTTATTGTACCACAAGTAAGAAAAATACTTTTACAATTGGCGGACTTAGTGTTAAAAGCATTCTCTCCCAGCTAACAATTAGAAAAAACAGAGAAGTAATGTACGAATCTATTTTTCATTGCGTTTGTTTTTTTAATGTCCAGAAATCCAGCCTGATTCCACCAAATGTTGTAGGCTCAATGATAGATTCATTCCATGAAGGTATTCAAAGTTCGCCTGGTTCTGATTCAACTCCGCAATAACAAGCTCACTGTTTTGAGTGCTTTTATAATCTGAAATTTATTAATTGGCTATCTTTCTATGTTTTCTTATGTACAACAAATAACTGAATAAAAATACAGCGGTTAAAATAAACACAAGAGGTTAATATATTTTCAGCTTTTCAAACAGACAAAACCAATAACTATTTACAATGTGACACATCGAACGATTCCTTTTTCAGAACATCGATATTTTTATTTGACAATTGTATGTGGCCAGCATTTCAAATACAAAGACGTTCCTAAGCGTCTAACATATCTTGTGTATAGTGTCAGCTTTGTTCTTCAACATACTGTTAATAAATGCTGCCCACCATGAGGATATCCCATCTATATATTGTTACTAGTGGACTGTAATACATAAAATAAAAATTATAATTCAGGTTTTATAATAAATCGAACCCAAATCAAACGAGATTCAAATCAAATTTTCTATAGCTAAAAATAAAAAGAACTAAAATTATTCACACCAAAACTACACATCAACCAAAAATTAAAAGCTAACAGAACAAATAATTATTTACATAATATTTTATCATTTAATAGATTTGAACTCTCCAACTATTTACAAATGCGTGTACAAAAGGCTTTCTTTGTTTATAATTATCGCTATTTGTTTCTACTTGAATTCTAGAGAAGACCAACCCAGACAATACCCAACCAAAGACTGTGGATTTAGCTATAAGGCAACTACACTTTTTCTTTTTCAAGCCTTGATCCTTTGATATCAAAGATGACGTCGCTCTGGTCGCCCTATGACGGATAACATGGATGCTATTTTTGAAAAAGTGGAGCAAGATCAGCATATTAGTAGTTACGACGTAGCTGAAGAACTGGGAATTGACCACAAAACAGTTTTAGGCGTATTTGAAAAAACTGGGTACACAAAAAAGCTCGATATTTGGGTTCCTCACGAGCTCACTGAAAGAAACCTAATGAACCGTGTACTCAATTGTGATTCTTTATTACGACGTAATGTAATGAAACCAAACCATTTTCAAAGAAGCTGATAACTGGTGATGAAAATTGGATCACGTACGACAAGAACGTGCGAAAAAGGTCGTGGTCAAAGGCCGGTCAGGCTTCACAGTTTGTAGCGAAACCCAGGTTAACTCGCAACAAGGTGATGTTGTGTGTGTGGTGGGATTGGAAGGGCCTTCCCTTACACACACAACGTCACCATATGAATAAGGATTCATTATGAGCTGTTACCACCAGGCAGGATCATCGATTCTGAACTCTACTGCAAACAACTGATGAGATTTAAGCAAGAAGTTGAAAGAAAGCAGCCGGAATTAATCAATCAACAGAAAGGGTGTGGTTTTTCATCATGATAACGCTACACATTTTTAGCCACTCAGCAAAAATTAAGAGAGTTTGGCTGGGAGGTATTAATGCATCCGCCGTATTGCCTGGCCTTGCACCTTCAGATTTCCACCTGGGCATTTGTCGCGGTATTTTGATCAGAAGCCTCAAAATCCGGCGAATAAAAACCAAATTTTGTACAGCGGTTAAAATAAACACAAGAGGTTAATATATTTTCAGTTTTTTAGACAGACAAAACCAATAATTATTTACAATGTGACACATCGAACGGTTCCTTTTTCAAAACATCAATATTTTTATGTGACAATTGTATGTGCCAGCATTTCAAATACAAAGACGTTCCTAAGCGGCTAACAGTAACCTAATCTACGCTCTACTCCAAGATATTGGGACGCTAAGCATAAGCTCGACCTTACCCACAAAATAATATCACAAGTCAATGTGAAGGAATTGCCAGAGATTTGATGGAACATAATAAAAACATCATAATAATGGAAAAAACGGTGCATAATTTTTCACAGAAATATGAAAAGATGACATTAAATTTGGATTGCATCGAGTAGTACAATGCAATACTCAAAGAACTGACAGTCGGGAAAGCACTTTGCATTCAGCATTATGCTATTTTACATAACATATTATTATATTTTGTCGCAACGAAAGACTACTACGTGTGGTTCTTCAAAAAGGGTGTGAATAGATTTCTCGATGTTCGGCAACGCGCACTTGACACTCCTGGTATTACAAAGCGTCCATAGGCTGCGGTAACCGCTTCCCAGGTGGGCCATACGCCTGTTGGCCTACTAAATAGTAATAAAAAAAGCGGTCGCAACGCAATAGCTGATGTCAAGTTTTTCCCGCAATTTTTGTCTCAATTATTGCAAAAGATTTAGGATTTGATGACCCGCGGTCTACTTGGAACCAACTCTAATTTATACCTCTGTAACGTAAACCTCAATATACTTACATACCTCGATCCGTTTCATCTTAGTATTATCTATTCGAGATATTCTATCAAACTGATGTTACTGTAAATAGGTGTTTCGAGTCTCCTCTCCACGCGCAAGTTGAAGCGTCTCTTATTATTTTCTCGAATGTTATCAGAATACCAAAGAATCTAAGCGAGTTAGTCCACGCGAAAATAGCTTTTATTTTCATCGTATCAGATAATGAAACGCTGTGTTCGTTTCTTTGTTATAGTGAGGAGTTTGGGAGAAGCGAGTGTTTTTCACAGTCTCATTAGGCTGCCATTCGTATTCGAAACCCGGCGAGTTACCAATGTAGGGCCCTACCCTTCAACAAGCCCTTGCGAACACGTCTCTCAAAACTGTGCTTATGAACTTCATAAACGATATTGATTTTCTGTTTGTATTATGCGTAGATAATATTCACTTTAGCCGTTTTCATTGACGCACGAAGTCGTGATTTATCATTCGCGATTATTTACGCTACCGTGATGCCAGTCATTTGCAATCAAATATTTGATGAGATAAGGTGATTAAAGTATTTGTTATTTATAGAATTTGTAGGATTCAGTTCCTTACTATGAGATAAATTTATTTATTTAACTTTAAATAATATGACTTTATTGCACAAAATGCAATACGCACAGTACAAAAGGCGAACTTAATGCTAGGAGCATTTGAGTTATGAAGAAAACAGTTTCATACCAGTTTTTTTTTCAAGTTTTCGGAAATAGTAGGTGGGCATTAAGAACAGTGGGTATAGACAATAAAACCATGAAAGAAAGCACATAAAGATGATAAAATTAAGCAATAGTTATTAACAGAAAATACTTCGTCAATTATAAAAGAACAAAATTCTGGATATTAGTGAAGCGTGAATTGAACAATTCTATTGGGTAATTATTATTATTTTTTTCTTGAATTTATTTGTGTTATTAACTGCCAGTTACGATGCAACTAAACAGAACTCTGTATGAGTATTATTCGACTCGTTCTTGACCTGAAACTAAATACCATTGTCTTTAATCACAACACTATTGATTTACGAGATATAATTTAATACCTATTGATTGATATATTATAAGATATTATTAATATTTTAATACATTTTTTCTACTAAGGTATTACTCATTTGTCTATTAATATCAAAAACCAAAGCAGGTTTTTAAGTAGACGATAGCATGTGAAACTTAAAAATATTGTTAGAATGTAGTAAATTTTATAATCGTTATTGGAGTTAGGTCCATCCATGGCCTCACAGAGTGATGGAATAATACCTTTATCGCACGCTTACTTAAATCCTATGAAATTAGTACTTTTGTCTGGGACGAAAGGTCTCAGTACTTCAAAATGCTGGTGCGGATATCCGACGCTGACCATGGAGCTTCTGTTGTATTGTCCGTCCTGCCCCGACGAGTGCACTCTCTAGGACTTCATCAGGGGGATCGAACATTTCAATACGAAATGCAAATTTCTGATCCAGAATAGTTTAAGTTAAAATAATATATCTCTTTGTATTAAAAAATCGACCTGAAGAAGAAGTAGAAGAATACACCTATATCTAACAATGAGTATGCTACTAACTCTGTACCATTTGTAGCTGAGAAAGATTTCCACAGTTTATTTTACGCTTAAAGAATAACAGATGTCGATGTTTTCAAGTTCAGACAGGAAGTAACATAGACTTCTGAATAAAATAGATGGTGCGTTCAAAAGCCATCCATCCTTAGATAAGTAACAGGTAAAAAGAGCTATTTTATAATATTCGTTTGAAGAATGTTTGAATCATAATCTTATTGGTTCGGTTTTCCTGTAGGTACACCGAGTTGTAATTGGTAAAACTAATGTAATTCAATTAGGTTGAAAATTAAGGGGGTCACTTTTGCTAAGCGTATAAATGAAAGTGTGATGGCAAATCTGTTCACTTGATATTTATGACAGAGACTTAAGATCAAGTAGTTCATAGGTTGATCGTATTAACAAAATAATAGAAAGTTTTTGTCATTTACGATAACAAGTAACCATTGTGTTCTAAAGGTGTATTGATGCTGCATAAAATTGAGACTTATCTAAACCCTCTATTTTACATAAGTCTATGTCGCTGACAAAAAGTTTCGCAAACGCTAGTGGCCACAAAGTCTCTGATTAAAGAAAAACTTTTTTCATTTCTTATTTTACCAAGTGGCTTGCTTTGTAACACGAGGAAACGTAAAACTATAAGGAACAGATTGTGATGTAGGTTTGATTCCTTTAACAAACTGAAAGTACCAAAAAGCAGTAAAATCTCAACTTTATTGTTAAAACAAACGTTTCCTAAAGAAAATCGTTAGGTATGTGTTAAATTAAATATTGCATAAATACTGTTTAAATAATTTTTTGATTGAGAAGTGGCGCGTTTCTAGAGTAGAAAAATTATTTATTTTTTTTTGAGTTTTTGACCCGAAAAGAAGAAGAATCAAAAGAAAAAATAGCTTAACTAAATCAGTACATTTTTAAAAAAAATAGTTCATCATTGCGATTTACTTTAAAAAGTGGATGAATGCTAACAGACTGCTACCGTAGAATTTTCTCATACTTTCGTGACTCATCTTTAAATTTAAGTTGGGAAAATAACTACATCTATGCAAAATGATTAGCTAATAGCTCATTTTTAAAACCACCACTGAACTTCTTGCAGAAATAAACACAGAGGAAGTTCTAAAATTATAATGATCTGTTATTATTTAGGAATATAGGTCAGTCATAAAAATGATTCTAAGTTTTTTATACGAAATACGGGAAGTTAAGACATCGCGGTTTGGACCATGGAATTCTGAATGAATGTGAATGATGGTGAATATGACAGTAAGTTTTCTTACTTTTTAATTTTAGAGATATTTCTCAAAAATGAAACTAGATTTGTTACTGAAATGTAAGTTCGTGCATCTAGACATATAAGTTGCATTATCTAAATGTTAGATCCGATCGTGTCATCGTACCAATCTGAACTTACGAAGGAGACGTAACAAATGATCATCCTGGTTTTTCTTGGATAGCTGTTAGGGTATCCCGCTGAGTTTAAATCGTTCAGCCTTGTCCATTGGGCCATTTACACAAACTTATAGCACCTTCAGACTATATGTCCCATTTGTTTTTCTCTATTCGCGATTTTGTATATGAAAACTATATATGAAGTGGTAAAAAGTTACGAGTATCTTCTATTTAGAAGGTATTAGTTTTACCGAAATTGTATACCTACAGCAAGTCGATATATTGTCATAGCTATAAATTATTTAGATAAGTGTTATGTCGGTTAAGACTCCATTAGTAGTATGGTCGATTCTATGTGTAACCTGTGTTTTTATCAAGAGCTAATGGAAACCCCAAATCTGTAAATACATCATAGAAGTTCGAAGCAAAATTATATAATTATAATAACACCAAACTGGCAAAAAAGGATAACATTTTAGATTTATATGTGCAAGCTACCTTATGCTTTGGTTAACACTTTCTATCCGGGCGGGCCACATGCCTCTTTGTACTAAACTAATATTTAAATATAAATAAAATTTCATAAGTAGGTAGGAGTGGTTTATTGTAAAGATCATTATCATAGTATTTCAAGTCGTCTTAGTAAGGATATCTTCTTCCGGTATTGACTCTGAATTTTCCAGATCTGAAAAGGTAGAAAAATTATATTAGCACACAAATGTTAAATCAAAATCATTATTTACAATACTTGATACCTACGTCAAAAAACCTAGCTTGTCTAATTAGGTTAACTTTTTCGTTGATTTTGAAATATCTGTTCTTTTATGCCTAGATATTTCATTTAATTCACTTTTTTTCCATAGTGAATTGAATCAACTGGTTTCGTACATCTGGTGGTCCTATTATTCCTAAATGTTCTGGATAAAAATATGATTTTGTATGTGTGATACATACGATATGAATAAATACAATAAATAAAGTAATAGTCTTACCCAGATTTCCTCAAATCGTCGTTGCCCATAGGGAATTCTCTTCCCCGGCAATTATTTAATGTAATTTGAAGGTTACTTGAACATTCTTTGCCAATAAGATGATTGTAGGAAACAGTTGCAGCGAAGAGCGCCCACGCCCTGTTGTGGTCGCAAATTCCAGTCAAGCAGCCGGGCTGATTGGTTCCTCCATTAGGGAAGAAGTCTACGTCAGCGATAGCTGAACCAATGCCAAGACCAGCTATGCCTCCGTCAGTGTGAATAGCTTCGACGTAGATACCGTCATTTGCACCGAGGGAGTTTGAGTTGTAGTTCCATAGAGGTCCGGCGGGATCCAAACCTGTAATTTTTAAATTATTTATTTACTTAATTCAATAACACAATTAATTCCTTTGGAGGAACCTTATCAATATATAAAAAAAATAATTTAAAAAAAGTTCTAAGAGGTCGCTGTAGCGGAATACGTATATTCTAACGAAATATAAGTGTATGCTATGAAAATCTGGCATAAAACTCTTAACTAAATAGGTAGCCCGTTCAGTAAGCATAGTGTAATTTGTTTTAAATTTAAATGTTATAATATCATCATACATCCTTATCTCAGCCACCTCTGCTTTGATCCTTCAAAAATATACTAGGTATATAGATCAAAACCTGAGTCAATACACCGACATAAAACTATATTCAAAATTTCATAACTAACCGGTAACACGAGCAACTCTTCCTCCAAGCTCCCTTCCAGCATTACCAACAACGTGAGCTCCTAAACTGAACCCAACCAAGTGCATTGAGTCCAAACTGGCTCCAGTCACAGTGCTGAGGAAGCTTAGGAATTCTCCCAGACCACGGCCAACTGCAGGGACGCCTCTAACTGCTGTGACGTAGTCGAACATAGCCAGACGTCGCCAGTCCATTACTATTACATTGACGTCATCCTTGTTTAGGTAGGCTGAAAAATACAATTATAAATAGTTACTATACTCTATCGTAAATTCTTTAGCAAAGAGGTTCTTTCTTTTGGGTCTCGTAACCCAGATATTCCTTATACTAAACAATGCGATATCTTTATGTGTTGATAATATTTCCATAATACACTTTATAATCTATCCCTCCATGTTCCATCCTATACTATGCTCGATTTCGGCTTTGGACGCTTGATTTACTCCACTATGGTCACTCTCTCTCAATTTAGTTCTTATCCTGTTGTTCGCAGAAAATGCAGAAAAGCGGCCTCACAGGCCGCTTTTCTGCATTTTCTCTTCCATTTTTAATGGCTTTTGCATCCATAGTTATGAGATGAATATGAATATCCTTCACTGCGATATCGAGCTTAATATTTTTTCCATTTAGTAATACTAAAGATACACACCTGCTCTGATGACTGGATTGATATCAGTGTTTTGGTTGCTGAGCCAGCCGTGGACGATGACTACAGTGGGCAGTTGGGGGTTGAAGTTGGAGGAGGTGATGGAGGCAGCATCGTTGATTATGAGGCTTTGAGAGGAGTCTGGATTACGCCTGTAAATAAAGTGAGTGGTAATAACTCTGAATGCAAATGCGTCAATATGTTTAGTCATTCTACATTAGTATACAATGTCATATTTTACCTTGTGAACAGCAAGTACTGATTGTTGGCTGGGTTTCTCTCGATTTCTTCAATAATCTCCATATTGGGCTCGGCTTCTAAATCAATGATGTGTATTTGACCATCGTCACCGGTATATTCAAAAAACCTTTGGAAACGAACCTCCCCAACATCCTTGTTGATGGGAGACGAATTTACCAGGAGCGCTGAAAATAATAATGAAATTTTGAAAATCTGTAATCAAAATTAATATTTAGTAAACCACTGCAACCGCCGCGATCAGAGAAAATTGGAGAACCATAGATGAGGCATAATATGTCTAGCAGTGGACACAAATATGATAAAAAGAAGTAGACCACTGCACCGAATTTTCGGTCATAATCTCTCTTTAAACTCACTTATACTCGTTTGGTTATTTAAAAGTCTATCTGTTCGAAGTAAACTTTTTTTTTTTAAATAAAAAAATACACACCTGCTGAAACGACAAATAATAATGCTACCACCTTCATCTTTGTTTTTGATTTTACTCAATTGTCGAAATAATGTTCATGCTATTTATATTTTAGCATGCACCAATTAATCATTGAAAATGATTTCTTATCATTATCTTTACGTTGCGTATAGCTTCTTCATATGCCACATACTTTTAGTTTGGGTCAACGGCGCATGTGCGATACACTAGCTATGCGGATTTTGATAATTACGATAATATGGTGCATTGAATTGGTAAGGAATGCATGACTTTTGGTACTTAGACAACTGTAGTGAAATCAACCATATGAAAGACCAAGTTGTGATTTGGTAAGAGCCATCATCATTTTTACGACAACTTACATTCTTCAAAATATTTCTAGAAGCCCGTACCCATTTCGTATGAGTTATACACTTATACAACTTGTATGAAGAGGTTAGTCAAAATGATTTATTTGAAAACCAGCTACGTAGATCTTCCTGAGACTGAGTGGTCAAAGTAGTCTTAAGCTATTTTAACTTTGTTGTAGAACTCTTTAAATTTTTCCGTATGTTTTGATAACATGTATCTTCAACTGTACAGGCAGCTCACCTGATGAAAACTCCTGAGAGTTATACATTTCTCCGAATCAGCTGACAATTATCATCATTTAAGTCCTCATTTACCTTGATTTTTTATTTTAGTTTAGTATATTAATGTTATGTAAGCTTTACCATAAATATAAGTGGTGACAAATAAAAACATTTTATTATTATTATTTCATGTCTATGTATGATCCACGCATGGAGAACGCCATACGCAATGATGCCAACTGCTGGACATAGGCCATTCCGCCAAGAATTACCCTTATTGAGAAAGTTCTGCCATACTCATCACGCTTGACAAACAGGTTGGTGAGAGCAGCTTGGCTCGGCTTATTTCGTTATCGACGCTGCTGACCATCCAAACCGAGTAGGAGTCTTTGGACTGGGGGAAAGTGATAGAGGTATTTGATATGCTACTTGCTCAGATGGACTGGGGGTGAGAAAGTAGCAGCTCGGGAGGCCAGGCGCAAATTTGCGTTGTTTATAGACCTAGTGCAGTGTCTGTGTGAGTAGCACAAATTTGGTTTAAGCGTTTTCAATCCGGGAACCCGGATTAACTCGCAACAAGGTGATGCTGTGTGTGTGGTGGGATTGGAAGGGCATTATTCATTATGAGCTGTTGAGTGACCGGCCACCAGGCAGGACCATCGATTCTGAACTCTAATGCGAACAACTGATGAGATTAAATCAAGAAGTTGAAAGACCTATTGAGATGTTTGTCACGTACATGTAGCATAAGTTTAAGACCTTTGCTGTACTTACGTGATAGCTTTCTCAATAAGGATATATTCTATTCCATTCTAAAGAAAGCGGCCGGAATTAATCAACAGAAAGGGTGTGGTTTTTCATCGTGATAACGCTTGACCTCACACATCTTTAGCTACTCAGCAAAAATTAAGAGAGTTTGGCTGGGAGGTGTGCATCCGCATAGTCCTGACCTTGCACCTGCAGATCCACCTGTTTCGGTCTTTTCAGAATTCTTTAGGCAGTATCAGGTTAACATCACGAGAGGACTGCCAAAACCACTTGTCGCGGTATTTGATCAGAAGTCTCAAAGTTTCTATAGCAATGGGATCATGCCCTTACCTACAAGATGGGAAAAAGTAATCAAACAAAATGGCACCTGTATACTTTATTTAAATTTAAATAAATATTTTTTTTTTTTTAAATTTTGTTAAAAAATGAGAAGAAACTTTTCCCCCAACCTATTAATTGAGGACCATCATCGTCAAACTATTTATTATATAACAACTATAGCTGTTTTCCACAGCTTTGTCTACGTCAAAAAATTGCCTATTTGTGGCCCCGGGTCTTCAATTTATACCAAATTTAGTCCAAATCGGTTCAGCGGTTTGACCGTGAAAGCGTTACAGACAGAGAAGACTTTCGCACTTATAATTGACTTGAAGCGAGTGAGGTCTCTAAATCGAGTTGGGGCAAAAACACATTGTTTGTATATGTGTAGGTTTATACCTCGATAACTACCGAACCGATGGTATGATTTCGTTGAAACTTTGTAGGAATGTAGGAAATATCAATAGAATTTTCAAGTTCGTTGGGCATCAAAATCAGTTGAGTAGTTTTGGTAATATTCATAAAAATGTCGCGATTATATAGTAAACTAAACCATAGCGCGTTTTAAATTTGGCTAGCGCCATCTACGTGTTACTTAGGAAATTAATTGTATTAGAAATGTCGAAATCAGTTCTAAGCAAGCGGTTGTAGATGATTTAAAAGCGAATACATCGAAAAACGCAATATTATTTTCAAATCAGTTTATTAGTTTTTGAAATAACATTGTTTGTATGTGTGTAAGTAACTATATATGATATATATAATTACTTACATACATATACTCTCGAGCCGTTAGTCCGATTTTGATAAAATTCAAAGTGTGTATAGTAGGCATGTCTAGAATTTTTAAGTTCGTTTGGCATCAATATCCGTTTAGTAATTTTTGAGATATTGGTATTAATGTAAAAATTAATATTTATTGATAACTCCAAAGCTGTAAGTCCGTTTTCGTTGATAATCAGAATGTATGTAGGAAACGTTATGATATGTATGATATCAAAATAGATTTAGTGATATACAAACGACTTTCAAAAAAAGAGGATCTAATGATTTTTTTTCGTATTTGTTACTTAATAACTCCGTTATTACTAAAACGATTGAAAAAACTATTTTTAAGTCCGATAAGGCATACTTTCAGTTTAGTCCAGTAAATTTTTTAAAGCTATTGGTTAGTAGTTTAGTAATAAAATACGTAATAACCTCTTGCGCCGACTCATGTCAACTAAATGAGGAGCCACTCCACATGTTCTGCGGACGACCGGATTGGCATTGTGTTTCTCCGCGGGCGAATATGCTAGCCCAGTCTGGAGCCGCTCAGCACACGTGCAACAGGTGGATGCAGCTCTTAATGACACGTGTCGAATTATAACAGGCTGCCTGAAACCTTAACCTGTGGAGAAGCTGTATCCCCTGGCTGGCATTGCCCCTCCGGACGTCCGTAGAGATGTGGTCAGCTCTCTTGAAAGGGCCAAAATGGAAGCGGATTACCGGCATCCTTTAAACAACCACGTGTCCGTCACTCAAATACTGAAGAGTCGACACAGCTTCGTCAAAGAAACAAAACCACTAACTGGCGAAGCCTCTCAGTCTAGAGTGGATATTTGGACGGAGAGATACCCTTCGGCCTCATCTCTGCCGTTATCGGAGTGCCTCCCTCCTGGACATGACCTGCCATAAACAGACTCCGGACTCTCGTAGGCCAAAGCAAGGAAAACATGTTCAGATGGCTCGGAGGTGGCCTGCCGGTGCGGTGTCTCTCCCCAAACCATGACGCATCTCCTGTCCTGTCCTGCGTGCCCGGCCACCTGCACGTTCAGGGACCTCTACGAAGCCACCGACAATGCCTTATCGGTGGCGGAGTTTTGGTCCTCTGAAGTTTGATAACAGCCAGAGTCGACTCGCAAAGAAGAAGAAGTAATAAAATAATAATAACTGTAAAACACATAGAATTACAGTGATGATGTCGTCAAAGTAAACTAATCATTTTTTTTTCAAATCACAAAATAATGTTTTCTATCAAATTAGTGGGGTCATCGTGAAGATATTTTGAAGTCGGGATATTAATCTACAAGAGTGGGAGTAGAAGGATCAATGGACTTTATAGTCTAACGGACTAAAAATTAACGATAACAGAAGGAGGTGCTTTTTAAAGTAGATAAATCTCTCAAATATACAGGTCATGAAGAATTGATTGACCTACAAGGTTCTTCCAAAATTCGAAACGGAGAAGGTTCTCAATTCGAGTGAATGTTGACAGCATAACTCTCCAACACAACCTCTCGTCCGGTTCATCAACATCTGGCCCACGTAGGGCAACGGGTACAATTATGAGTTATCCGGCTAACAAGGCTCTGAAAACAACAGCATTCCTAAGGAGAGTTGACGTCAGGCAGGCGGCCGGTCGTAAAATATTAGCCTAATTATAGGAGTGTGATGCGGCCAGTAAGTCTAGTAAGCGGCGTGACAGTAGAACAAACAAAAGGGGGCATATATGTGGGTGGAATAAGCACGTTCATGAGGCACATAGGCAGGCCAGGCTACACTATCGACAGTGGCTTGCCTACAACAGGCTGACATCAGGTCCGATTTTTGATCAAATGAATGAAACACGTAAAGTTTTTAAAAGTAGATTGAAATGGTGTCGGCAAAATCAAGAACAACTAAAAATGGATATTCTAAGTAAGCATAGATCTTTTAAAAATTTTAGTCAGTTTTGGAAAACGACAAGGAAGCTTGATGTGAAGCCTGGCTTTCCTGCGAATGTGGAGGGGGTAAGTGAGCCGGCACAAATAGCAAATATGTTCAGGGACCATTTTACAGTGGATCTTCCTCTGGGTCTTTCAGGCGTCCTTCGGCTAGATGATATGCACGCATGCAAACGGAAGGCTTCGCTGATATATGTCACCGCTAAGGAAATAAGAAATGCTATTAATAACATGAGTGGTGGCAAATCTCCTGGTCATGACGGTATCAGTGTGGAGTACCTAAAACATGCGGGTGGTCACCTTCCGAGGGTGCTGGCTCTGTTCTTCACAATGTGCATAAGTCACTCTTATCTGCCAAATGACCTATTAAAAACGCTAGTGGTACCCATTGTGAAGAACAGAACAGGTGATGCCTGTAGTAAAAGAAATTACCGGCCGATTTCGCTGGCAACCACCATTGCTAAGGTGTTGGACAGTGTGCTTAATTCTCATCTGCTAAAATATGCAAAACTAAACGACGCACAGTTCGGGTTTCGCTCGGGCCTGTCTACGGAAAGTGCAATAGTAAGTCTTAAGCACACTGTTCAATACTATACGGATCGTAGGACGCCGGTGTATGCCTGTTTTCTTGAAAGTCGAAAGCCTCGACATGGTCTCATATCATCTGATGTGGCGAAAGTTGGAGAGCAGGGGTATACCGAGTGAACTATTGAACCTGTTCAAGTTTTGGTATGCCAATCAAACAAACTACGTTAAGTGGGCTGGATCCCTTTCTGAAGCATATGTGTTGAGGAGTGGAGTGCGACAGGGTGGCTTGACTTCTCCTACTCTTTTCAATATATATGTGGATGATCTCATCGTTGAGCTGAGCAGCATGCGTGTCGGCTGTAGGATTGATGGAGTCAACATCAATAATATAAGTTACGCGGATGACATGGTGCTGCTTAGCCCTACGGTGGAGGGATTGAATAGGCTTCTGAGGGTCTGTGAATCTTACGCGATCAGACACGGGCTCTCGTATAACTTGAACAAAACTGAGTATATGGTGTTTAAGGCCTCTGATGAATGTCCTGCTCACCCACAAGTCACCCTCAACGGGGTGCCGGTCTGTAAGGTAGTGTGTTCGGGAGATGAATCAAAACAAGTAGTTGAGATTAGACTGAATATATTTTAGATGAACAATCGGTTATATATTACATGAGTACATTGATTACACTACACGCCCACAGGGGGTGAAAAAAAAAAATATAATGACATACATTAATTTTTTTTTTAATATACTCTAGATATATGGATACATCTGCAATTAATACACACTGGTGCATAATAATATAATTATAATAAACAACACATGCGCATGAAGTTGTAAAATAAATTTTCTTATAATCTATTAATATATGCATTAAATACATTGTACAAATTTAAGAAAAGTACATTTTCGTACTATTTTTATGAATTATCTCTATTTTTTATTATTTTTACATTAGGATTTATATCTTCGACTACTACATATGGACCAGAGTAAACACTACAAAATTTATCACCAGTTTCATTTTTTATCAACAACTTATCTCCACCTTTATAAGTTACTGGTTTTAAGTAGTTATCATAATTACATTTTCTATCTGATTTACTTTTAATTAGATTACAACGGGCATCATACTGACTTTTTTGCAAACGATATTTAAGTTCCAATGGATACCTGTCTAAATTATACAAAGGTCTTACATCACTTGTTATTATATTGCTAGGTATGTTGCATTGTTTACCAAATACAAGTTCAAACGGTGAATACTTTGTTTCGGTATGAACAGTTGTATTGTTACGAGCTCGGGGTTCGCAATTTGGAGAAAAACACCTGATGACTCTTAAAAACGTTTATTCCCACAAGGATGGTCGCCGACGTCACTTCACTTCACTTATCACTAACAATGTCCCAAACACTTGCTAATCACAGTCACTATAACTTGCCGAGGTCGCTTGTATCACTTGGCATTCGCTCCGGATATCGCTTCTTGATCGCACTTGTAGCTCAGTTAAATTAGAACTGCCCTCCGGAGGCACCTTCCGATATTTATATGGCCCGGGAAACCCGCTCCATAAGTTTCTAGAAAGATCACAACTACTCCGGAATAGAGAGAGAGGGATACCCTCTGTCTCGTTCCCTTAGTACATACTAGAAGTGCGAGAGCGAGACAAAGCAATATGTCAGAGCGAGATAATCGATGTACTAGATCGTTCGCGATATTATTCCCGTATGGAAACACGCGACGATTGTACGAGAATTTTCCGCGGACAGCGCTACTCAAACTTCCGCGGACCGCATTTTATGTTTATTTATTTTTGATTTCGTAACAGTATTAAAAGAAAAACACCAAAACGGTACCCAAGTACTCCACATTCTGGGGTTATTATCAGTTTGTATCCTAAGAAATGCGTTCAGAAATTTGTGGGAATTTTCTAAGGATCCTATTGATTCATGATGGTATGCCGTGGAAGAAATTTGGTTAATATGTAGTAATTTACATACCTCAGCCATGGTGCTCGATATGAACTCAGTTCCTCGGTCTGTCGCTATCTCGCTGGGTATGCCATATCTAAGGATGAAATTTTGCACAAAAGCTTTTGCTACACTTACCGTATCTTTTGTTTCGAGCGGATAGGCCTCTACATATTTGGTCAGTTCGCACTGAATAGTTAAAATATACGAAAAATTAAAATAATCTTTTTGTAGGGGACCAACAATAAACCTTATCAAATGCTGATTTCGCCGTTGTAGTAATTTGCATTGGCTGTTTATTTGGAACTGAATACTTTTGTTTTTGACATTTATCGCATTTTTGTACAAATTTTTTAACATCACTCTCCATATTGGTCCAAAAATAGCGTCGTTTAATATTATTAACCATACGCCTAATCCCAGCATGACCACTGGTGGGCAGTAAATGGAAATCGTTTATAATTACTCGTTTGTCGTCATCATTTTCTACCTTAATAACATCTTTTACAATACAAATACGCGGACCGGTCCATTTTAAATTATTTTTTAATACTTGATTTATATTTTTTATAATATTAGCGCTTTCTTTATTTTTTATTATATATATTTCGTCGACGTTTATATTATTGCAGAATTTTTCCAATTCCCTCACGAACGCGTCTCGCGCAGTACATGATAGAGATATTGGATCCACAAATATTTTTTCTTCTTTAGGTACATATGTTAACGAGCCTTCTCTTGTTACACCGTTTTTATTAAAGTCACATTTTTTCACTACTAATTCAGTGCAGTGTCTCGGCTTTCTTAACATCTCTACAACTTTGAGTTGATCAGTCCCATCGTCAGTAGATATGTTATTGGCCGATACGTCACACCCTATCTCTCTATCATTCTCTTGTTGCTTCCTCATATTCCTTGTCATAACATTTATCACATGTCTATTCATCTCTTTCAAATCATTTGATGTTACCACAATACGAGATAATGCGTCTGCAGCCACATTATTCGCCCCTTTTACATACTCAATCTTATAATCATACTCTTCCAAACATAACCGGAATTTTAATAATCTGCTAGATGGATTGTTTATGTTGAAAAGATATACCAATGGTTTGTGATCTGTTCTAATAATAAAAGTTTTACCGAATAAATATGGTCGAAAATATCTTACAGACCATACTATGGCCAAAAGTTGGCCAATCGTTGGATAATTAAGTTCGGCTTTATTCAACGATCTGCTGGCATATGAAATCGGTAAATTATTTTTATTGCATAGTATTGAGCCTATAGCTACACCTGAAGCATCAGTTTGCAGTATGAATTCGTTATCTTTATCAAAATTAGGATATTGCAAAACAGGCGGCGTAACTAAACAATTTTTTAATTTATTGAACGACTTGTCACATGCGGAAGTCCATTCAAATTTTATGCCTTTTCTACTCAATTTATTAAGTGGGATAGTTATTTCCGCAAAATGAGGAATGAACTTCCTATAGTAATTGGCGAAGGCGACAAAACGCTTGACTTCGTCGGAATTAACTGGTTTTGGATAGTTCTGCAGTACTTTTGTTTTTTCGGGATCGGGTAAAATACCCTCGGCCGAAACAATATGGCCTAAATATAACAGTTCTTTCTTTAAAAATTGGCACTTACAAGGATTAACTTTTAAATTAACTTTACGAAGTCTAGCAAAGATATCAATTAAATTTTTATTGTGTTGATCTAAATTTCGTCCAAAACAGATTAAATCGTCCAAATAAATTAAACATTTTTCATAATTCAAACCGGACATTGCAACTGTCATCAATCTACTAAAAGCACTCGGACTAATTTTTAATCCCATCGGAAGTCTTGTCATCTGATATTGCTTATCAGTTGTAAAGGCGGTATATCTCCTACTCTCTGGTTCAAGGTCACATTGGTAATAACTTTGATTAAGGTCCAAATGGGTAAATAATACGGATCCTGAAAGAGAGTCTAAAATATCGACTATATTAGGCAATGGAAATTTGTCATCCTTTATCCTTTCGTTCAATCTTCTATAGTCAATCACGACTCTCCACTTCTGTTTGCCCGAAGAATCTTGTTTTTTCGGTACAAGAAGAACTGGACTCGACCACTCACTCGTACTTTCCTCAATTACTCCATCCTCTAACATTTTTCCTACCTGCCTATCAATCTCCGCTTTCTGTGACCTCGGAAGCCTATACTGTTTAACATAAACGGGTGTTGCATTTTCCTTCAAATAAATATTTTGTTTATACAAGTTAGACACGCCTAATTTATCTCCATCTAAAAAGAATACATCGTTATATTTCGCACAAATATTTTCTATAGATATTCTCTCTTCTACATTTAAGTGATTTAAGTTTAAGTAAGAAAATAATTTTTTAACCCGAGTTGCATCGTTATTTTGTTTTTCAAAAGAACAAATATTAAATGTTTCTAAAAAATCAACATCCGGAGTAAAATAACTTAAATGTACAATATCGTCTCTAGTATTTAATATTTTAATTGGAATTTTATTATCCTTGGGCTTTACAATAAGGCTAGCTAAATAAATGCCATCACATAATTCCTTAGGTTTAATTACAATGTCACCATCCAAGTTAGTATGAACATAGTGAATTGATTCACATCGGGGATAAAGAGTAATGTAATTATTTATCATATTTTGTCCCATTTGTAACGGCAAGGTACACACCCCTTTTTCATTTTGTAAAGTTAAAAAATTTTTTTCAAAGTTTAAGGTACACATAAAATTAGTCAGAAAATCTTGACCAATTATACCGTACGTTTGACACGGTAAATTTATAATTACATAAAATTTATGAATAAATTTAAAATCATTGTAAATTAAAGTTAAATAAACAAAACCTTCCGAATAAATTGTTCCACCTATTCCATTTATACGAATCGTCTTTTTATGGAATGGAATGTTTCTAGAAGCGACGTGCTCATATTTCACGGCGGACAGAGAGGCACCAGTATCAATTAGCCAAGCGCATTCCTCATCAAAGAGCCGAAATGATACCGAGTTTAGATCATTACATGCGCAAATTAAATGATTTTGATTATTCACGAAAAAACATACTTTCCGATTTAATATCACCGGATAGAGTATCACTATCATTTGTTTGTACTATGTTAATATTATTCCTAAATCCAGCTCTGTTGTGGCCACGAAAAACACGGGAGTTATTACCGCGAGTATAACGATTATTTGATTGAGAATTACGCCAGTGATTATTTTGATAATTATTATGAGAATAACCGCGATTTGAGTTATTTCCATAAGATACACGACCACGACCTGGTCTACCGCCACGATTTAAAAATGTTCGCTGACTATTACCACGAAAACCACGATTACCACGATTAAAAGACGTACCTCTTGTGTAGTTGAACATTACGCCGTCAGATGAAGTAGACGACATTTCTTCATCCAGAGCACCTCGGATTGCGTCCTTCAGGGAGTCATAGTTCCTGGCTGTTATAAAAGTGCTAAGTCGCGAATTTCGTAGCCCATCGGCGAATCTTTTGATTGCATTTCTCTCATTAATAGGCTTTAATATGTTATATTTCTCAGAATCTCCATTGGACTGCGAAATTGTCAATTCTATAAACATTTTTTCGATACTCTTACCGTATTCCTCGATGGTCTGCTGATTCTGCTTTGATTTTTGCAGCTTTTGTTGAATTGCCGTGTCGGACTTCCTAGTAAGAAGAAGGGCTCTCATGTCTTTGACTAAATCTGAAACAGAGTCGTAGCTTTGTGACATACGGAGTTTCGCAGCTTCGGAAAGCCTAGATTTTAACACGAAATTAATTAATAAATGTTTTCCACTATCCTGCAACATAGCATTGTACATTTCTATATTTGCTATTAGTTGTTTAGTGACCTCTTCGTCACCAGTCATTAATGGTAATAACGCAATAGCGGTTTTTAACTCGAAATTTTCCATGTTGGTGTTTTTCTTTTCGTCTGAACAAAGTGTATTTATTTGGTTATATAAAATTTGGACATCCGAACTTAACTTACAAATTTCTTCAATATCTTCCACTGAAATTCCCTTACTTATTTTTGGCTCTATCGAATCGACAATACGATTAAATTCATAATATAAAGTATTAGCCTCTAAACTTTTTTCTAACCTTATTTTTTTAGTATGACGACTTGGCCCGATTTTTATTAAATATACTCTTATTTTTAATATTTTGTCGTATATGTTTTTTAATTCAATAAGAGCCATAACATAATTTTAAAAACATGGAAAAATATTTTTATAAACAGTTGAATACATAACTACACATACACCATACCATAATAGTAAATAAAATAAGTACCTTTAAAATATATGTCATTAACATAGAATATACGTGTACATTAGACTCGCCGAAGAAAGTCATTTTTCTTACCGCAAAGCACCAACATCATGATGATTATATTGGTTATAACGCACATAAAACACAAACACAATATACCTTGATTTTATAGGCCGCACTTCTCACTTTTACACTTCGTACCCTGTTGTATTCTGCTTTGGGAAATCTCTGTCACCACTGCGATTGCGCCAACACCGACGCAGGGTATGTTGCACCACCTCACGACGGATCTTCTTTGTAAGACACCGCTTATAGGCTCGATACACCCCATACAGGAATGCCAAAATCACAATTAAGAGGGTGATGACCAACAAAATGTTAGTTATACTCAGCTGCTGTTGTATCGTGCTGGCCTGGTTGGAGCCTCCTCCGGCTGCAGTTTGGGCTATAATAACTTCTTCTTCTTTCGTTTGTGAGCCACCCATTTTTACTTATGGCACAAAACACCAGTCTTCACTACACAGTCCAAAGTTCACAATAAAGTCACAATAACTCTCCATTATAACTTCAACGCGACACTTATTAATTGGAATGCGTAACGAGATACGCGAATGGCAGGGTCGCCATGTAAGGTAGTGTGTTCGGGAGATGAATCAAAACAAGTAGTTGAGATTAGACTGAATATATTTTAGATGAACAATCGGTTATATATTACATGAGTACATTGATTACACTACAGGTCAAACGTGTGACAAAATTTAAATATCTAGGGCATATACTTACTGACGAACTTCGGGATGATTGTGACATGGACAGAGAACGTAGGGCTCTGGCGATTAGGGGAAACATGCTGGCTCGCAGATTTTCGCGTTGCACCGAACAAGTGAAAATCACTCTTTTTAAGGCATACTGCCAAAACATGTACACCGGAAATCTGTGGGTTAGTTATTCCAAACGTGCACTGAATACTTTAAGGATTCAGTATAATAATGTCTTCAGGATGTTGGTGGGACTGCCTCGTTTCTGTTCAAATTCTTACCGACAGCTTCGCGACTATCATTCGCAAAAAAACATCATCGCTCATTTTCCGAGTACGGGGCAGTTGCAACAGCATCCTGAGCACGCTAGCGGACAGATACACGTCCCCGCTATGGCGATGTCTGATTAGAAGGGTGATAATGGAGGCTCACACACCTCTGTGATCACCTTTGTAATCAATATTTTAATTTTAATTTTATTTTAATATTGCTGTGGTCATTCTTGCGGTCACAAATCTTACTAACATAGATTAAGTATGTACTAACAAATATGGACCCATGTTTTTTATTTTTATTTATAAATCTTTATTGTACCACAAGTTTACAATTGGCGGACTTAATGCTAAAAGCATTCTCTCCCAGTCAACCATTAGGAAAAACAGAAAAGTTATGTGCGGCGCGAATTATTTTAGAATACAATGAGAGAAAAAAAAAAAAAACAAAAAAAAACACGTTGTCTGTTGAACGTTGAACATGTCGTCTGAAAATAAAGGATTTTTATTTTTTTTATAGGAATGGTTACAACAAGAAGGAATGCGTCTATAGATAGGGCACCGCCGCAAATTATCTCTTTTCTATCTAGAGATTTTTGTCTGAATGGATATACTTACTTTCAATGAGATTCCATAGAAATTACAAATGCCGTAGAAACAAACAACTTTGATAAAATCTCAAAAAAATTATTTCAATACGGTTTTTATCGCGTTTATTACTTACTAGCTGTTTCCCGCAGCTCCGCCTGCGTTAAAAAATAGCCATGTTTGACCCCGGGTCTTCGTTCAGCGGTTTGGCCGTGAAAGCGTAAAAGACAGACAGACAGACTTTCGCATTTATATTATTAGTATGGATATTATAGTATGGATGGATAGTATAGTATGAGTATGGATTAATAATATATAAATATTTAATAACCCCTCTAACAACAGCAGCAAAAATAATTTAAAATAGTTTAAGTTAACGTGCAACAATCGCGAAAATATAAAAAAATCATTAATTCGTAGAAAGTCAGTATGACTGACATATGAAAGAACGATAATAAAATCATCCAATTAAACTCAATTTTTTGATTTTTCATATTTTTAAATTCACTTTCTCGATCTTAAAATATTTTTGTTTATGTTTCCTAAGGCTAATCAACCCCATATTTCTACGAAATCAATTCACGGCCATTAAAAAGATATTTTTGAGGTCAGTCTTAGGTACTTGGGTAAAATCCATGATTGAAGTCCAATGGCCAATCAATAGTTTGGTGTTAGACAGGTTAATTGACTCTTGCCTTGGTCTACTTATATTTATCTTCTTCGTCCAAGCGTATTTCCCAATCGCGTCCTGAGCTTTCGCTTTGGAACGTAAGGTGTGTTGTTTATCGTGTTTATTTACTACATTTGGCAGTACTAGTTATTCCCATAGAGCGACTGCCTTCTGACCTTCGGGATGAACAGAAACATGGTCAGAGGTGTTTTCGTGGCTGACACTGTCAGATTTTTCAGAATGCCTAAGGGCATCTGACACAGGATTACGATAAATCTCTTCCAGGTGTGTGAAACTTTTGGGTTCAGAATATCATAAATATGGCCAGTTAATGATGGGAAGATTAATTTTTATTTTTGTGGCTAAACTTTATTGAGTGAAATTCGCGAGGTTTATGTTAGCGGCGAACAATAATATAAGTATGGATATTTAAGAAATATTTAATATAATAACATCTCGGATAATGTGCCTTTCAAATTGTGAAAAGTATTTTTTCGTGCGGTGCAATAAAGGTTTATAATACCTAAAGAGATACAAAACTTTTTTTATTTGTTCATTTTATTGTTCTAGCCAGGTTTTGCCTCTTGATCGATAAACCAAATCAGATTTCTTACATTTCACTTGTGATTGATGTGTTCTTGATAGTCATTAGATCCTTGTTTGGTTTATTTTCTTTATCTTTATCTATTTCCAGACTATCAATTTTGCATATTAAGATAACTCACTAACCAGAGAGACTACTATCAAAAATATTGATAATGGTATCACCCCATGTAGACTGATAAGAGAATTAAAGCCCGATATTGTTGCGGATATAGGCTAAATATGACCAACGTACAGTTTAAGCTATCATAATCTAGAAAAGTAGATTGTTTGAAAGTATTGATTGATATGTTAACCTTTGTCATGAGAAAGGATCCGGAATGTTAATCGAAAACAATTATTTCGATTTATGACTTAATGGTTTGTAGAGTATCTTTTCTTGCATAGGGTCCTATACTACGTGTGTCTTCATCCTCAGCAGGGTTTCTGGAGAAGGACCACATGAGCTTCAGATTATCATTTGGTCCATTCATTTGCTAGCCAATTAGTCGTAGTGGCACAAAATGTGGCTTATGGATTCCTCTGTAGAGTGTCTTTGTAGAGTAAGAACTCCTTGTCTTATGATTCATCGTCATCATCTTAGCTTTAGGTATCCTGATCCACTTTTAATAATAATAATTACACATTAAAAAAAAATTGCCAACCGCTCAGAATGGATGTAGAGCTGGGTCCCGTGGTACTAAAGAGCTTCTCCTCATAGATAAGACTGTATGCCAACAGGTTCACCGAAACAAAAAAAATCTTTCTGTCGCCTGGATTGACTACAAAAAGGCTTATGATTCGGTGCCTCATTCATGGCTGAGACGGGTGCTGGTTGTATAAAGTAAATGCAACTCTGTGCTCCTTTCTTGGTTCATGCATGGGGCAGTGGACTACAGTCCTTTGTAGGCCAGGAGGCAGGATTTCTTCTGGTTCGATGGACCACATAAGGATAAAACGCGGAATCTTCCAAGGTGACAGTCTGAGCCTATTGTGGTTCTGCCTAGCTCTGAATCCACTTAACGCTCTGTTAGGGGATTTAGGACTAGGTGTGAGGCTTCGAAGAGGGGGTGAGGTTATTTCTCATCTGTTGTACATGGATGACCTCAAGCTGTTTGCAGCAAAAAACTGGGACCTATTGGAATTACTGAAAATTACTAAAATTTTCAGTGACGCAATAGGTATGGAGTTTGGTGTAGACAAATCATGGTCATGCACGTACAACGGGGTAGGGTTGTAAACTCTGATAGCTTACAACTCTCCGAGACTATGACTCTCAGATCGCTTTCTGAAACTGAAACCTACAAATACCTTGGTATGCCGGAGTCTCTAGGTATATCTGATGGGGGCATTTAGTCGACTGAGAAAAGTGCTTAAAAGTCTTTTGTCAGGAGGCAATAAAGTGCGTGCTGTCAACGGTTGAGTTATGCCCTTACTTATATACAACTTCGGCATATTAAGGTGGACTCAGACTGAGCTCGACGCCCTGGATGTAAAGGTTAGAAAACTACTAACGACGTATCGCATGCATCACCCACGATCATCGGTGATGAGAATGTACATTCCCCGGAAGTGTGGGGGTCGTGGCTTTCTCAATGCCAAGAACCTACACAACCGGGAGGTGTGCAATCTCAGGGAATATTTCCTAAACTGTGAAAGTGGGTTGCATTGCGACGTGGTAGCAGTTGACAATGGCCTAACACCGCTATCCTAAGCGAACGGGAATTGGCGCGTGCCACAGGTGCTAACTCTCAGAGTCGCATGAACGTATGGAAGAGCAAGGAGCTGCATGGGCGGTTCTACAGGGCCCTTCATGGGCCCGATGTAGATTTGTTCGCGTCGGTGGCCTGGCTACGTTTCGGTGACCTCTTCGGGGAAACCGAAGGTTTTGTTTGTGCAATTATGGACGAAGTTATCAAGACCAATAACTACCGGAAGTATATCCTGAAGGATGTTACGGTCGACATTTGTCGAGCATGCCACCGTCCCGGAGATTCACTCAGGCATATTGTTTCCGGATGTTCTCATCTTGCTAACGGCGGGTATTTGCATAGACATAATTAAGTATCTAGGATTATACACCAGTAACTTGCACTTAAATATGGCCTTGTCGGCCCTGAGGTACCGTACTATAAGTACGCACCTGCGCCAGTTCTTGAGAACAGTCATATCACGCTCTACTGGGACCGGTCTATTATCACGGATAGGACTATTGTTGCCAATAGACCTGATATTGTGATAGTAGACCGGGAGACACGCCATGCAATTCTTGTTGACGTTACCATCCCCCATGACGAGAACCTCGTGAAAGCCGAGAAAGAAAAACTTTGTAAGTACTTGGACTTGGCCCACGAGGTTACCGCCATGTGGCATGTTGACTCAACGATAATTATTCCGATTGTTGTTAGTACGAACGGATTAATAGCGAAGAGTCTCGACCTCGGGTCAAGGCACAGATGCAGAAGGCAGTACTTTTGGACACGGCTGGCATTGTGAGGAGATTCCTTTCTCTGGAGCCCTGACCACCGGCAGCTTGGGTCTAACTCCGCTGCCGATGGGTGCCCCGCCCCGTCTTTGTATATTTTTAAATGTTGAATTATTATTATTTATTCTTTTTTTTTAACATGTATTATTTAAAAATGTACAAAATAGACTTAATATGAATAAAGGAATAATAATAAAGCCTCTTTATTTCCTTTAGGTTTGGATCACAATATATACAAAGGGGATACAAATTTTAAACCAAATTCATAGGAACCCCTTTCGGGTATAGGCCTCCTCCAATTATTCCATTTCTTCTTATCTTTTGCTTTCTCCATCCAGTTCTTTCCTATTTCCTTTTTTATTTCGTCTGCCCATCTTTTATGTGGTTTCCCAACTTTTCTCTTACCGTGTGGCCCATCCCATTTGGTGACTCCGATAGTCCACCGTTGATCGGTATACCTCGCTATGTGTCCGGCCCAGTTCCATTTCAACTTCAGAGCTTGATGAAATGCATCTGTAAGTTTAGTGTTTTTCCGAATTTCTTGGCTTTTAACTTTTTGGATTTTTCTTAACTTTAGGATGCTTCTTTCCATTGCCCGTTGAGAACTTGAAACTTTATTTTTATTTTTTTCTGTGAAGGTCCAAGTCTGGGAACCATAACGAAAAAATTATTCTCCGAAAATCAGCGAATCGAATGAAAATCATTTGATATCCGACTATAACCATTCGAGTCATCAGTTTTTCTTTAATCAGTTTGCAAAAAAAGAGAGTCAGTCAGGGACTGTTATACTGAACTCCGACTTTTAAAATAACGGTGTTACTGTATTCATAATGTATAGGAGATAGATTTACAAGGGCTAATATGCTCTGGCGAATTGCTTAAATGAGAATGTTTATCATCAATATGAAAAATAGTACATTATTGCAAAGGCAGCGAAATAGGCAATTGCAGGTCGAGTATGAGACAGGCAATTGCCATTTCGGCCGAGGCATATATAGTGCTTTTCTTAAAAAAATGCAAGGAAATAAAAAGGGGCCATAAATTTAATTTATTTTACAGTTTGTGCCGAAAGGTAAACGCATCTGTGGCTATACAGCCACGAGAACGAAATGTGTACGATAGATAAAAGAGTTCTAAATTTAAACAGCACACCGTTTCATACAAAATTGCCGGCGCGCTCTTCGTTCCAAATTCAAAGAACGCGCCGGGAAGTGATTTTGGTTTTTCAGATACAGCCATGAGAACGCAATGTGTATGATAGATGAAAAAGCTCTAAATTCAAACAGCACACCGTTTCATACAACATTGCCGGCGCGCTCTTCGTTCCAAATTCAAAGAACGCGCCGGGAAGTGAATTTGATTTTCAGCCTACGTAAATATGTTACTTCGCGTGATCTTTATTCAAAAGTAATGACAATATTTTCGCGCATGTTTAAGAAAAGAATATTTAACATTTAATATTCTAATGTAAACACCACCCGTAAAACAAGACACTTCCAAAACATAAAGATGATACAATCGAAATTGTAACACCAAACACTATGTTCTTTGTGAACAATAAAGATTTTTACATACACACATATCAAAAATGCGATAAATTAAATCAGCGTTTAAAAAATATGTGCGATCCACATAAATTTCATAAAACTGTTACAAAAATCAATATGATATTACTCCAAAATAAAATTCTAGATCGTTTCATACTCGAAGAAAAGTTTGGATCATTTAAATAAAATATTGGCAAAAGTTCAACCATGCGCCATCCGTCGTAGTCAGATTTGATTTTGAAAAGAAATTTGTCTTCTGAATTTCGACATATTGAAGCAATTGAATTAAATCAGTCATTCAGTTTTATCTTGGTTGTGATTTTGTAGTTAATAAAGTATTGGGGAATCAAAAAATGAAGTACGTAATCTACAGTCTCATTAATATCTCTATTCTTATTATCAGTAACTATATACGTATTTCTCTCTACATGCCAGCAATGTTGTGTATTTTTATAATAAAATTTAATCATTATTGGCCATATTACAACCATTACATTAACATTACATTAATGGTAAGTTACTCCTCAATTTCGTAAATGTTTATTAAGTCTTAAATTAAACTTATTGACGAAATTGAATAAGTATGTTCCTTATTTTTACGTATGGTGAGAACTCTTTTTAGCCTAGGTACTAAATCAAAGTGATATTTAAAAATTGTAAATTCCTTAATTTATTGCAAATAAAGTTTCATTCATTCATTCATTAATGGTTTCGTTCACGTAATCAATACGACCATTCTGGTCGCTGTGTAAAAAACTATTACCTATAATAGCACTACCCAGGAGCTCTATTTTTGAAATATATGTCTAATAAAAATTGGTCGTTAAGGAACGACAATCATTCTATATCGAACAAAAATTATTCGACTCACCGATTTCGCGTGAGTCACACTTTACAAAAATAGCACTCCTGGTAACAGTTTCTACACTACGACCAGAATGGTTGTATAGGAAGAAGCTGTACAATATGAGCAAGCTTTTCTCATATTTATCACTTGACCTTATCCCAGCTACTTGGGGTCGACCTTCCTTGTCCGTCTTGTCCACATTGCGCGATCTTGAGCCATCGTGGAGTTCAGGCTTCCTTGCTTCAGATCCTTTTCGTTCGTCGTCACCCAGGTGGAGGTTGGTCTACCAAACCCCGCTTCATTGTTGGCTGTTAGCCCACTGGTGATTATAGGCCTCCCCAGAATGACCGATGATCGCATCCAATATCAAACCTCTACTCTTAAAAATGCTGATTCTCTTACATTGCCGGAATATGTTCGAAAGGTCATGTAAATAATATAAATACAACAAAACTTTGGTCACTATAATAAATATTAGTTTCATTAATTTATCATCATAGAAAAGTAATAAAAGGAAACTAAAACAAATAAATACAAGTTGTACAATGCACAACAAGCTATAGAATCCGCAACGTTGTCTAACTAACCGAGACATCCTCGAGCAAATTCGCGTTGTGTATTTTACTGTCCCCAGTGGCTAAAAAAGTTATTCATTTTTAGGGTTCCGGATATATAAGTAAAATTGGATTCGAAATATACAAACTGGTACAGTAATGGTAATATATTGTACCTAATACTGTACGGGTTTTATACTTTCTTTCTATTGATGAGTGGTGCGTTGGATGTGCGAAGAGTCGCGGAAGGACCGCATAAGGAATTCCCGCATTCTGGGTAGTCTTCATGTCCGTAATATAGCATAGCTTAAGGAAAATCACCTGCTATGGTACAGTCACATCTTACGAAAACCGGCAAGATGCTTTGGTAAGTGTCTGGCCATTTTGCCTCCTCCGGGTGCACTTTGGACTCTCTGCTCAGGATGAAGGAAATGGAAAATTAGGAAGGCGGAGCCTAAGAAACCAGCTGAGGATGCGACTGGAAAAAACTGGAAAAAAAAAAGATGAAGAAAAGACTTGACTGGCTGGCAGCGAAACTGGGTAATGATTTCAAAGGCATATTAACAAATAGGTAAGTAGAATATTTCGGTTAATGATTACAAAAGAAGTACAAAATCTAACAATTAAGTTTTGTTTTCTAAAACATATTGATTGAAACCACATCAGAGATCTAGAAGCGGTTCCGAAAAAATCCTGACAACAGGGTGCAAGGTCAATTAACCATGTAACCCACTCAAAACGAATAAATGAATGGGAACCCTCAATGTGCCGGCTTAAATAATCAGCACTGTGTAACTCTTTCCTTGGAAGAATAAAATTTCAGTCATATCATTAGTGGCCCAAGCGAAGGTTTCCTATTTCCTTCGATGGTTTCACTGCGCTTTTTACATTATTTTTACGATAAACAGTTATAATGGTTAACAAGTTAGACAAACTAGCTTTTGCCCGCGACTTCGCACTAGTTGTTTTAAACCCACGGGAACAGTATTACATTATTTTTACGATAAACAGTTATAATGGTTAACAAGGTAGACAAACTAGCTTTTGCCCGCGACTTCGCACTAGTTGTTTTAAACCCACGGGAACAGTATTTTTTCGGAATGAAAAATACATAATGTAGAGTACATTATGTGATGCCACAAGGAATTGTTCAATAGATGACGGCGTGAAAAGGTAACAAACAAACAAATATACAAATTAATTTCTTTTATAAAATAGTTAACATAGTCATCATCATCATCATCATTTCAGCCGCAGTCAGTCCACTGCTGGACATGTCTCTCCAATGATTTCCAAAATGATCGGTTGGCAGCAGTCTGCATCCAGCGTTTGCCTGCGACCTTTTTCAGGTCATCTGACCATCTGTTTGGTGGATGTCCAACGCTGCGCTTACCGGTACGCGGTCGCCATTCGAGAACCTTTCTGCCCATCGACCATCGATTCTACGCGCTATGTGCCCCGCCCACTGCCACTTCAAAGAACTAATCCGCTGGGCTATGTCGGTGACTTTTGTTCTCCTACGGATCTCTTCATTTCTGATTCGATTTCGTAGGGAAACACCAATCATCACCCTCTCTATAGCTCTCTGGGCGACCTTGAGCTTTCTTATGAGGCCCATAGTCAAAGGCCACGTTTCGGACCCATATGTCATCACTGGTAACACACACTGATCGAAGACCTTAGTTTTAAGGGAATGCCGGCCAGCCGAGTCGGATTCGACGAAAGACCTCGTCCTTGAAGCTGGAGTTGCCAACCTGGATCATCTGACCCAGGTAGACATACTGGTCTACAATTTCAAGGGTGTGGCTTCCGACAGAAACCGGTGATGGCGTAACATGGACATTACACATTGCCTTGGTTTTGCCCATGTTCATTCTAAGGCCCACCTGTTGGGAGACCACGTTGAGGTCGCTGAGCATGGTACTTAAGTCCTCCAGCGACTCCGCCATGACCACGATATCGTCGGCAAAACGAATTGATGTTGAAGCCAAGTCCTTTCTATTTCAGGAGTTTGAATGCATCTTCTAGAGCAGCGGTAAACAGTTTCGGAGAAATGACTTCTCCCTGTCTTACTCTTCTCTGCAATGGAATAGCCCCCGTGCTCTGCACCTGTACTCAGACTGACAAGGTGGCATTGCTGTACAAACACTTCAACACTTCGTATACCGCTGGAGAGACTGAAGCACCACCCACGTTTCGATCGAATCGAAAGCCTTCTCATAGTCCACAAACGCTAGGCATAGTGGCCGGTTATACTATTTGGTCGTCTGTATAACCTGCCGAAGCATATCGATGTGGTCTATGGTACTAAACCCTTTTCGAAAACCGGCTTGTTTGGGAGGCTGGAAGGCATCGAACCTGTTCGTAAGACGATTCGTGATTAACCTTCAAAAACAGCTTATAGATGTGGCTCAGGAACGTGATGGGTCTATAGTTTTTCAATAGGGTATTGTTACCTTTTTGAAGAACAAAACCACCTCGCCCCTGTTCAACGCCTCTGGCGTCACGCCCTCAAGCAAAACGGAATTAAAGAGCTTCTAAAGGATTTTCAGTACTTGGGTCTTTGGTCAAGCTTTCTACGGCTTTGGCTACTGAAGTGTAGAGTTGTCCGTAAAACCTCTCGATCTCCCTCACCACCTCGGCTTTCGTCGATACCACGTTGCCGTCCTCCGTCTTCAGCTTGGTCAGTCGGCTCTGCCCAATAGACTCCGCCTTTGCGAACACTTTGGAGCCTTTGTTATGCTCTATCGTCTCTTTAATTGTTAATATAAATCTTTAAATAGAGTTGGGGCAAAAACACATTGTTTGTATGTAAGTATGTATGTATGTATGTTTATACCGCGATAACTGCCGAACCGATGGTATGATTTTGTTGAAACTTTGTAGGCATGTAGGAAATATCAATAGAATTTTCAAGTTCGTTTGGCATCAAAATCGGTTCAGTAGTTTTGGAAATATTCATAAAAATGTCCGCGATTATATAGTAAACGAAACCAACGCGCGTTTTAAATTTGGATACCGCCATCTAGGTGTTACTTAGGGAATTAATTGTATTAGAAATATCGAAATCAGTTGTAAGCAAGCGATTGTGTATATTTATACCGCGATAACTCTCAAGCTTTAGCAAATTTAAAGTGTGTATAGAATAGGCATGTATAGAATTTTTAAGTTCGTTTGGCATCAAAATCCGTTTATTCGTTTTTGAGATATTGGCATTAATGTAAAAATAAACATTTATTGATAAGCTGTAAGTCGTTTTCGTTGATAATCACAATGTATGTAGAAAACGTTATAATACTTAAGACATCGACATAGATTTAGTGATATTCAACCGTCTTTCAAAAAAAGATCTATCTAAAGAATCTAATGTTTTTTTCGTATTTGTTACTTTATAACTCAGTTATTACTAAAACGATTGAAAAAACAATTTTTAAGTCCGATAAGGCATACTTTCAGTTTAGTCCAGTAAAATTTTTAAAGCTATTGGTTCAGTAGTTTAGTAATAAAATAAAAATAACTGTAAAACACCTAGAATTATAGTGATGAAGTAAACTAAAAAAAATTTTCCCAAATTACAAAAATAATGTTTTTCTCTCAAATTAGTGGGGGCATCGTGATAATATTTTGAAGTCGGGATATAAATCTACAAGGGTGGGAGTAGAAGGATCAAAGGACCTTATAGTCTAACGGACTAAAAATTAACGATAACAGGAGGTGCTTTTTAAAGTAGATAAATCTCTCAAATATACAGGTCATGAAGAATTGATTGACCTACAAGGTTCTTCCAAAATCCGAAACGGAGGAGGGTCTCAATTGGAGTGAATGTTGACAGCATAACTCTCCAACACAACCTCTCGTCCGGGCATCAACATATTGTGGCCCACGTAAGGGGCGGGCAACGGGTACAATTAAGACTTACCCGGCTTACGAGGCTCTGATAACAACAGCATTCCTAAGGAGAGTTGACGTTAGGCAGATTGCCGGTCGTAAAATATTAGCCAAATTATAGGAATGGTTACAACAAGAAGGAATGCGTCTATAGATAGGGAGCCACCGCAAATTGTCTCTAGATATGAAGAAAACAGTATAACTCCATAACTCCATCATGTCTGAACCGATTTATTTCTTTTTTGTCTGAAAGGATGTACTTACTTTCAATGAGATTCCATAAAAATTCCAAATTCCGTAAAAACAAACAACTTTAATAAAATCGTAAAAAGTCTATTTTAATACGGTTTATGAATGAATGAATTAAACTTTATTTGCAATAAACATGGTAAAAATACACTAACAAGATCTTAGTTATAAAAGGTACAATGTAGTTATCACATGATTATCATCACTGACATGCAAGATTTATCGCGTTTATTACTTACTAGCTATAAATACAAAAAGTTGGAATGATAATAAACTTACTTATGGTACTAACATAATATACTTACATATATACGATTAAATAATAATCGAAATACAGTTAATTTTAAGAGTTATATCAACGAAATAATAGCAGCAACTCAAAATTTACTCATGTAAATGCCTAAATTTGCTCCCGTAACCGCGTAGGAGACCGTAGACAAGCCTTATAAAGTTGGCACGGTTGGCACGGCAAAGATTTCAAACCCCCCGCCCCGCCGCTGCCGTGACCGCTACCGGAACCAGGAACAACGGGCCGCCGGGCACTGGGAGCCTGATCATTGTATTGTCTATCATGGAGGTTGTTGCCATACTCGCCACGCTTGGCAGGCGGGTTCGCAAGCGCAATTTTTGCGGCTTATTGTACTTCCGACGCTACTGCCCATCGAAAGTATTTAAAGCAGGGGAAGGATAGGATTTAGTTTGATTTGGGGATAGGAAAAAGGTATTGGGTTGCTACTGACTCGGATGGATTTGGGTAGAGTGAATAGCCGCTCGGGTAAGTTGGGCTCGCGTACCCGTATGCCATATTTCAAGCCATCGGAAAGATGAACACCCCTGACTATACTTCGACCAGTGTGTGTTACCAGTAACCAGTGATGACATATGGGTCCGAAACGTAGTCTCTATGGGCATCATAAGAAAGCTCAAGGTCCCCAAAGAGCTATGGAGAGGGCAACGCTCGGTGTTTCCCTACGAGATCGAATCAGAAACGAGAAGATCCATAGGAGAACAAAAGTCATCGACATACCGCAGCGGATTAACTCTTTGAAGTGGTAGTAGGCGGGACACATAGCGCGCAGAGCCGATGGCCGATGGGGCAGAAAGGTTCTCGAGTGGCGACCACGAACCGCTAAGCGCAGCGTTGGCCATCCGCCGACCGGATGGTCAGATGACCTAAAAAGGTCGTAGGCAGTAGCTGGATGCAGTTCACTTCCAACTGGTCATTTTGGTAATCATTAGGAGAGGCCTATGGCCAGCAGTGGACTGACTGCGGTTGAAATGATGATGATAAAGTATAAAATAGGAATCCATATTTTTACCAACTGTTAAGTATTGAATCTCTCTTCATGCCGAATTCGTATAATACTTAGATGAGTGAGCCTGGTTTGTCCATGTTGGCACACATTTGGTTGAGCTGAAAAATTTAAAAAGTGTAGTAACAATAAATTTTGTTGCTGAAAGAATCTACTACCATACAGTGATAACCCTACAAAATAATTTGAAACCACTGGCAAAAATTTTACCAATTACAATCTAGTGATCAGTCAGCCAGATTTTGTATGAAAGTGGTTTAATTTTAACTTGATTACTCTTATTATTTTATTGAAAGTGGTTTAGTTTCAAGGACTAAAAACATTGTAAAAGTTTGGCCAGTGATTTCATAATAACCCTGTATAAATTTTTTATACCTACCCTAACTACTTAATGGTTATTCAGATTTATTAACAATATTTAAAATGAAACTACTTAGCATCTGTTTATTTATTCAAGATAGATAATCATTTTAAGAAAACTAAAAAACGCGCTACCCTTGAGCACAGCCGCAGGCAACAGCGAGAGTAATATTAAGGATTAAAAGGTATGCAATTATTCCCAATACACGATTCAGAAATTACATAATAATATTGATATTATTTAGCTGAATGGTAAGTACATTGATGTATTATTACTGTAATTTTGCATTATAAATAGCTCAGATTCCTTTATCGCTCCGGTTAGTGATTCTTAGACGGTTTCCGTAACTGTTCATTAATATTTCTTATTTTCGAACGTAATACGTAATTTTTAACAGTAAATAATGTTTTATTTTTATGTGATATCTGTTATCTATTCGCTTATAATTTTGGGTAAGTACGTTTTTGTATTTTATTGTGAATTAATTTTCTATGAAATGCCAAGTTTAAATCCACCCAGAACTTCATTATCATAACAGTATATTCTTTTAATTCCACAAAAATAGTTCTTCCTGTCGACATTATGGTGGAGCGAAAAAACTTCTTTTTCAATTTTAATTTTCTTATATTGCCAGTCAATGACTGTTAAAAGGTTCCATAAAAAAATTCAGCTTTCTAAATGAATATTGGGTTTCGAAACCTGCTATGTTCTGCTAAACTTGTAGCCTAGTGTGAACAAACCCATCTTAAGCATTGGATTTGCAAACAGATAACAAAGGGTCAAGTATAAGTTTAACGCACATTTCCACTTTCAGGGTGTGGCAAAGGTTGCTCTTTTTTTTGCAAACAAAATTCTTCCTGAAAAAAATATTAAGTAATTAATTTGGGTGTGGATATGGGGGTTTAGTGGATCATTACGAGTATCTTTTGTCTGCAGCTCCGTATGCTACTTAAATTCCACGAAAACGGTCGTCTTTTTTCGGGAGAAAATGTACGAGTACCTTACGTTATTTTCTGTTAACCTAACTACGAATATGCGAAATTTCATGAAGTTTGATTCAGTAAGTAAGTAAAACGTTAAAAGCTAACAATAAATATACAAAGTCCCTTTTATATTTTATTAGAATAGGATTAGGCTAAGTAGGTAGTAATTCGAAGACTTAGTCTTAAATTTTGGTAGCTGGAAATTGCGAACATTCTTTCCTTTCTAATCTTGCAAATATTTACGTACTTTCTTTTGTTCTCGACACATTTTGCATCAATCTATTAATTTCGAGGGGTTTTCTGTATTAACAACATTCACATCATTTATTGCAGCATTCATAATTAATGCAGCAGCTCGATAGCATAAGTGAGCCAAATGCAGCAGATTTTGCAGCTTATTTTTCATCTGTTTATTAACTTGTAGTGATAAGGCAACTTAGGTTTGGAAATATTATCTTCGGCTGATATTTCAGCAGAGCTGCCAGATGTTTCACGACACATCACAACGCTGGAGTAGACGAAGAAGTACATGGGGTAATCTGGCAATAGCCAAATTAACTCTACTTCAGAGAATCTTTAGAATTTCTGTTTTGGCAACACCATTTGATGTAACAGCAAATCTTTTCACATTTTTGTACTTCTTTATATACTAGCCGTTACCCCAGCTTTAAGTATTATCTATTTTGTATCCCAGCTTCAGCTTAAAACCCCGTGAAAACAGTACTTTTGAATATTCGTAGTTTCAGGTAAATTGATTTAGCGTATATCAAACATACCAAATCAATTTCAATTTTACTTAGGATGAAATCGATCTAGAGACAACTTTTCAATGTAGGAAAAGATGTCCATCTTTTATTTGATGTCATTTATTTCGACCTGTTTTTGTTATAATTCATATAAATCCATATTTTTAAAAATTAGTTGCAATCATATCGTATTAGTAGTTCACTTAAGTGTGTTTTTCATTACGTAATTTTAGCATATGGATTATTACCAACAAGTAAAATTTAATCACATCACAACACATCTCTATACATTATCTTTAAGTTTTAATAAATCGCGAAACAGAAATCACCTTAAATATTTCTGTACTAGCTGTGCCCGCGTACGTTCGATTACATACTTTTCTTTTCATGTGATGCTACCGAACTCCTGCTGCGTAAGTACTTATTATCCCTTGTGGCAGAGTTTCACAAACCTAATATTTAAAAGGTTCAGGATCTCACTATGTAAAATACTGAAACGGAATTCTGTTTCGCATGGAAGACAAAATCAAACAATCGTGATTTGTAAATGAAATTTTCTCACTTGGTGCTATTTTTGAGAGGTATGACTTGATATCAAATGATTTTCGTCGCACACAAAGACATGTTCTTTTGTCAATAGCTGGACATAATCAGTGAGTCGGTGAGCAACGATTTTCATTCGACTCACCTTTCTTAAACCACCATTTACGGTGAGCCATATCATTCTTCTCAAAAATCCATACTAATATTATAAATGCGAAAGTCAGTCTGTCTTTCTGTCTATCTGTTACGCTTTCACGGCCAAACCGCTGAACGGATTATGATGAAATTTGTGTGGTATGAATATAGTTGAAGACCCGGAGTCGAACATAGGCTACTTTTTGACACAGGCGGAGCTGCGGGAAAAAGCTAGTAGCTTATAGGAATAGCACTCCTGCCTGATACCAACTAGTAGTCGCCAAAGAAACTTTCACACACAAAAATAGGGCTCCTGGAAACAACTTAACAAAGTATCCTTCCCATGGGAATCGAACCCACGATTTCCGATAAAAGTTCAACAGACCGACGTCATAGTCCTTCAGGCATCTCCGAAAAAACTTTGACACCAGGGTGTGCAGGGTCCATTGATCTGACCATGTAACTCTCTCGATATGAATGACTAAAAAACTCATAAGTGACCTTACTGAAAATAAACACCACCAATTATATGCAGTAGTTTTTAGCGTACAAACATACAGACAAACATTCTAAAAATGATTGTTTTGGCTTCTGTTGGTCAATGTACAGATATCGACCTGCTACAATTTTATTATAAGTATAGATATAGATTTTAGTTAATTTAAATGAAGAACTATCTTCATTGATAGTGGTTTTTTTTAAATATAAAAAAAAATCCGCTTATTTACAGCACGGATAAATCAATTTTTTTTGGGAAAACTATATCGTACACGTAGGAAAACACTGTAAAGAGAATAAAAATAGTATGTTTGGTACAGATAGTTCCAACATAACTACTACTAGCGGGTAGAATTGACATAACAAAAAGTTAGCTTTTTTAAAAACTTCCTTCTAGGTGCCTTCGTGATAAAGTCGTAGGGCTTGATTTATATGTCTAAAATAAACATTAATATAGGGTCAATGATTAACATACAGGAGTTTTCAAAAGCAGATTTTTTTTGCCTTTTACACTCCACTCTACTGTTCGTGGTTATATCATTTAATGGTACAGGTTTTGGAAGGAACCTCGACCCAAAAGTAACCAGCTGAGGATGCAACCCGGAAAGCGGATAAAGAAGAGAGAGTATAAAACATAAAACTTTTCCAAAGGCAGCTAAATATACCTATCTACATTAAGCAACCATCTCATAAAATAGGAGCGGACTACATTCAGAGCTTACCTATGACCTTCTTCAGGTCGTCTGAACATCTGGCCGATGGATGTCCATCGCTGCGCCCCCCATTCGAGAACCTTTCTGCCCCATCGGGCATCAGATCTCCTCTTTATAGAGCTAATCCGCTGCACTCGGTCGTCAATATCTATCGACAAGTCGTCGGTAACTTGTTTCTCCTATGGATATTCTCATTTCTGATTCGGTCTTGTAGGGAACACCGCGAATAGCTCTCTCTATGGCAACTTTGACCTTTCAGTAGTCTAGTGATGAATTATCAAATGTCAATCCTTTTTTTGACGTTTCTGGTATTCTGTTACTCCATTGGCATGCCATTGAACTGCAACTGGAAAATTTTGCTAATCAAATAATCATCAAAATCATCAATTCTTTCAATAATCGGTACTCTGTTATTTATTTTATTTACATTTTTTTCTACTTTTACCATTCAAATACGTTTAAGTTGCAATTAAAATGAGATTCAAAATTGTGTTAGCAGAATACCGATATTGAGCATATCAAAAATGCATCGTAATTGAGTCGTAATTGAATATCAGTTGCATGGTTTTAAAGGTTATTAGCGGAATTGACCCCCGGGTCATCAATGATCATTAAAGAATAGAATAGAATAGAATAAATCTTTATTGGTAAAAAGGTCTTACAAGTACAAGATACATAAAATGCGTGACAGACGTCTCAATAAGTGGCGGCTCAGTGTTACGCTAGACATGCAAGCATGACTAGCACTGATTTTCAGCCACCACCTTCTGAGGAGTCACGGTACACATGATGATAATTTTTAAACTATAAGTACACAATTATTTATCAATTTAATTAAACATCAATTATTATCAATTTATCGCCCCGCACCGTACCCTTGCCTGCGAAAATGATTCGCGACAATACGAACACCCCTGCCAGGCGCCGCGACAACGCGAACATTCTCATTTACGCGACAGTGTGGCCGGGGCATTACTATAGTTAATAATTGATATCTATATATCTATATGAGTTTCAAGAATTTGTTTAAGTCATTAACGACTGATGTAAGAATTTTAAATTTATTTTTGCGCCAATTTTTTTGTTCACAGTGGCACAAAGTTTATCTGAAATCACGAGACAGGAAGATGAACAGCGTTCTCGGTACATCGAATACATCGACGACCACGGTGTTGGTCACATCTTGGATACTAATCCTCAAAAACACTTAATTCAAAGAGCTTGGTCGAAACAGGATGTAATTGTTAAATTTTTTCTTTACACCAAGTAAGACAATGCTATAGTCGTATTCCTTACTATACGCTGGTCGAAAACTCCCTTTTTACCTGTTTTTATTAGTAGTTTTCTTCTTCTATTGTGTCAATGGCATAAACCATGTTAATTTGGCCCAGCAAGAAGCAACATCCACGGCCAAGTCCGAGGCCACAGCCAAATCAGCTCGCGTACATGTTGCAGGGTAGCTAGGGCATGTATTCTAAATAAATGTCATCTAAATTGATATGGGACAAATCACGTTTTGGGAAACTGAAAGTATACCTAGTGAGTAGCTGTGAATAACTCAATAGTTATTTTAGCATTTATAATATTAGAAACAACGATTAAAAGGTAAGGAAGTAAGCGTATGATATGTTTGTTTCTATTATGCATTACAAAATATCTGAAGATTAATGAAATATTGACAAATTCTTAGAACATTTTACTATATTGGAATCTGTAAAAGTAAATATCTTTATGAAAAGGAAATAAGGCTCGATATTTTTTTTCAATCCAACCAATTTGTTAAAGGCAACTAACAAACTTATGGTATAACTGTATTTTATAGATAAATAAGTAGATTGGATAAAAAACGAAACACAATGACTTTTAATATATTGTAAATTTTAGACAAAATAAACTGATACCAGAACCATTGTATATTGGGAACATTGATGAACTTCAAAACTCAAACTTTAATCCAAATATTTCTACTGTTTTTATTGTTCATGGATGGTGGGGAGATGTTGGTATGGGCCCAAATCCAACAGTTAAAGATGGTATGTATATGAATGACCAAAAATATACCAGATAAGATGTTGTTATGACCAAAATGTCTACTGGGTAAAGGTAAGTTGTGGAATATTGTAACAGCAGAATTTGGAGATCAAAATCAACACCGAATCATTCAATTATTAGCAATATTAACACTTTCACGGACAGTAACGTCTCTCGACGTAGATAACAATTTAGTGCACTTGTGATTTTCTTGACTGTCCGTGAAAGTGTTAAAATCAAATTATTTTGTAGGCTTGTAATTAATAGTGAAAAGTATTATTCGACATCATTATCAATTTCTTCAAATGCAACTTTCGACCAAGAATAAATCTCCATCAATGATATCAGTCTTAATAATTATAAATAAAATGATCTCAATCCTTCAGAAACTAACAAAAACAAAATTTTAATTAATTAACGCCAAGGTAATTGCTGGTTACCGATATAATCTTAGCAACTACGATCCGACTCATTTATTCTCCGTTTGATATGCTTTACAGAATTAGACACAGTCTTTCATATTGCCAATGACGCGTACTTCCATTGATATGAATAGACTCGCTATATGTGTAGGTATATAAATCAATATCCCATTGCAAGATGCTGGAGTTTATAAAATTGACTGTGACTGTAGTTTATCATACATTGGTCAAACAAAGAGAAGCAATAATACCCGTATAAAAGAACATATTGCTGACATGAAAAATAGACGCTCAACCAAGTCTGCAGCCTGTGAACACGCTTTAGACAAACCCAACCACTATATGCGTTTTGATAATCCTCAAGTCCTTGCAAAGGAAAACAGATTCATTCCAAGGATGTTACGTGAAGCTATTGAAATTAAAAAACATCCTAATTTCAATAGAGAGGATGGATGGCAGGTACCACCAGCTTGGGACCCAGTCATTAACTTAATAAAATCGCAAACTCGGAAGCAGACTGCAAGACCCTTAGATACTGTGAGCCAATACTGCGTGAATCGGAATAGTTCCCAATAAAAATTTCAGGCGGTAGTTTGTAATCTTATGACATCAAAGACAAATGTTAACTTAGTCTGCCTGCGACCATGAACGCTGTAAAGTATTTGAAACGTCAGGTGTAAATAAATAAGTAATAAACGCGATAAAACCCGTATTAAAATAGTTTTAATGTAATGAATAACAATCGCGAAAACATAAGAAATCATTAATTTTTAAATATTTTTGCTATCAGAAATGATTATGTTAATTGACAATCAAATATTTATCATCATCATTTACGTAATGCAAATAGTGCAATAACAATTTTAGTACCAACTCAAACAAGAATCATTAAAAAATAATCTAATAATTTAAGTAGTAAAATAACGACGAATAGCAGAAAGAGAACAGACTTTTACCCACACCAGACATGAGACGTGAAAAACAATAACATAGACACAATTAAAGATTATAAAAATATACACCATATTTTTTTAATTTTTGCAGCTTATTTGAATGAAATGGATGTCAATGTAATAATAGTGGATCGGAGTGACGCAGCCAAAAATCCTGATTACTATCAATCAGTAAATGATGTTCCTAACGTTGGGAAAAGAATGGCCAAATTTATTATGTTTTTGAACCGAGAGACTGGCGCGTCTTATGACAATATGCATTTGATAGGTCATAGTTTGGGAGGTCACGTAGTTGGTAATGCTGGAAGAGCTATAGAAGGAGCTAAAGTTGCACGTATTACAGGTAATTTAAAAAAAAAAACAATGCTGAGATATTTGAATTTTGTGGAATCGAACCTTTTTCGCACTATCAACATAAGCGTTGTCGTTTATAAGTTCCCTAAGAGGTTGCGTTTCGGTACATGTGTCCTGTATCCTCTGATTAAAAATTTACAAAATTCCCACTATATTGGTCGTATGCACCTATGCGCAGTATAGCGACATAGAGTATCGAAACCGTAAACGCAACGATCAATGCATAGAGACAATGCGAACGTATTGTCATTGGTTGTTTCATCCCGAAACCACCACTTAGTTTTTGAAAAATCTTTTTCTCGGACTAACTTTAATATATTCCTAACCCAAGAATTTAAAGATATTCGGTATCCAAATTTATTCATAAAGTAAGAAAAAATGTTTAAAATGTAAAATTTTATTTTTATAATGTTACAGCGCTGGATCCAGCTGGTCCTCTGTGGTCTAATAATCCTTACAAACTTCTAAAAACCGACGCGCAATATGTTGAAGCTATTCATACCAATGGTGGCCCTGCCGGCTTAGGAACTTTAAAAGAATTGGGAACTGCAAATTTCTATCCAAATGGGGGCATGAAACAACCTGGCTGTTATCTACCAACCTGCAGCCATAGCAGGGCTATCGATCTTTTCGCAAGTACCCTGAAATACAATCATTTGATCGCTAGAAAATGCGATGGAATTACTGCTATGTTATTCGACTATTGTTACGGAGAAGAGGCACGTCTGGGCAATAGTGACTTGACGAAATTTGGGTAGGTTAATGTTGATTTTGATGAAATTTGGTATGAATATAGTTGAAGACTCGGGGTCAAACATAGGTTACTTTTTGACTCAGGCGGAGCTGCGGGAAACAGCTAGTAGTATATAAATTGTATAGTATTTTAGCTAAAGGTTTGGAACAGATTACATCCTAATTTGCTTAGAACATAATGATATTGGATTTGAAATTTATCTGAAAAAGTACTAGGATAACAGAAATTATGAAGAGGAACACATGAAAAATAAAACTCCATAAGCCAAAAGTATGGGTGGCATTTTTTGAGATGAAAAGATCTGTGAACCTCCTTATAATTTATGTTATCCTAGTCTCTCTGAAGGAACTGTGAAAGGAACTAATGAGAACGAAGGCTTGAAAACAATACAATGAAGAGAATGTAAACGGTATGCTAAATACCTGTTTAAAACGAGTGATTAATATTGTTTTTTTAGATCCGGAGTTTTTCGAGTCGAAACCGGCAGTTCGCCACCCTTCAATGTTTGAACATGATGGTAGGTTCGACTCTCAATAATAAACAGAATAAAAAAAATATTTAGTTGAGTATTTAAGGTATACCTTTTTTTCATTTTTAGTACAGAATAATTATTGTTTCAGTTTCAATGTAATTATATATTAATTATAATGAAAAGAAATTGTTATAATAATAAATACCTTGCATGAGAATATTAAAAATAAAATATTTTAAAAAATCGTTGTTTTATTTTCTTACTTTTACCAGCTGTCATTCATTACTCTCTCCCTGGGTACTAAAAAAATATAAATAATGGAATTTTGTAAATATTAATTTTTGTTGCAATAAAAAAGTTTAGGTATTTTATGGTACTTATATTTTTCATTACCGTGCCTCTAGTAAGTATTTCTTGTTAATGTCGTACAGCAGTAATTAATGTTTGTTCCATGTATATTCCCCTATCAATTACTTTACTGTTATCTTGGTTACGACAGGTTTTTCCAGTTTTAGGCATTTTAATAATTTAATTGCCGAGTTTTGAACCTTCGTTATTTTTAATTTGACAATTAACACATTTGAATGTTTCATTTCAAACCTACTGGTTAGAGTTTAAGTAAAAGATTTGAAACTTAAAATGTTTTTGCGCATTTTGTGTGTAATTATTTTGTTTGGAAACGGTTAGAATTTTCTACTAGAACATCATTTTTTAACCAGATTGAGTATCCTTTGGCTTTAATATATCAATATTTAAAAAAATTTTATTATTGTACTATACGAGGCACACAAAAAAGAGTTTTCATAGTTTCAACATCGAAGATTTTGCTGTTGTTGGGCAAAAAAACTCTACTTAAAAGATTGTTTCATAAAATAAGTTAAAATAATTTTAATTGTAAACCGTGGTATTATTGTTTCATAATCTCTTTAGTTTCCGCTGGCATCCAAGATCTTTTTGACTGGAATTTGAAAAAAATACGAATATTAGACGATGTTTGGCAAACAAGTGACTCCAGAAACGCCGAAGAAAACATTGATTCTAATTTGATAGAGAAAATTAAACAAAGCGCCGCTGATAATTTCTATTTTTTGTTCACAAGGTTGGTAATTTATACGCTTATTTACACTTATCTTATTGAGGCTAATTTGAAAGCTCTAGAATTTTCTTATCGTGAAATTACTTCCGTACTTCACTTTAATAATGAATAATCTGAAAAAAGATGTTTTATTGCGTTATTTTATAAATATGGCATCACAATTTCGAAATGAAACCAATTTAGAAAACATTTCAAGAAGCTCTTTGACTACTAAAATTGGAGGGATATCCCTGGATAGAGAACTGTGGAAGGAAAGGAGGGTTTTGCCTAACAGTGGGACACAAAATAACTATAAAAAGTCTAACCAGCTTCTGCAGTTTTTTTTTTGTAAGGTGATAAACCACAGAGTATTTAATCCTAATTGCAGTCCATAGAGTGCATAGCAATCTCCTCCAGCAACATATCTCGAAAGCATCTATATATCATTTTCTATCGCATTTGCCGAAAGTAATGTGGCAATGGCTAAACCACTGCAATCTATCAATAACAATTGGGGCAGAACTGGTTTTATATGTCTTCTTGATCGAGGAGGAGGTCATGACAATGATCATGCAACGACCAGATTAGGTTACAAATCATTATTAACCTGATATATACTGTAAATTAATGTAAATTAAAAATGGTCACCAAACATAAATAGTAATAAAAATTGTTGTTGATGTATTTAATAAATATCGAGGGTGTACATGGTCGATTGAAATGAAACCTACTCGAAATGATCATGATGAAATATTGTTTTTTTTTTTTACAGAAAAAACCTAATAAAACCTCAGGAATTGTACTTTAACAACATTACTTCTTTCGAAGTATCCCATTTCAATCCGAAAGTCTCCACCGTTGTACTTGTTCACGGCTGGACTGGAAACCAGAACGCCAACCTCAACCCGATTCTACGTGATGGTAATTTACTGTTATTCTAATTAAATCCTAGGTGAAACCTTTAGAGGCGCACCAGTATTAAGAATCCAATACAATTTATCTGTATTGTTCTGTACTTTTTGGTGCAATAAAGAGTATTCATTATTCCAAAAAAGAAAACATTACAGAAACTTATTTACAAAATACAGTGAAGCACAAAAGCGGACTTATAGCCGAGGCAATCCCTTCCAGTTAACCTTAATGTATTTAAAGGATAAGTAAACGATGATGCGTATAGTTATGAAAATGAACATACAAACTAAATCACTTTTTAACTTCATCATTATCGGATTTCTATTACTGAGTTTTGAGATATTGAAGAGATTCCAGAAGAGCAGAGACACTATATGCCATAAAACATCTAGACATAGCCATAGTCTTTGTTCAAGGAGCACACTAAACAAGAGACTTGTCGGTCTATTTTGGCGGAAAGCTAAGAAAAGCAGTATCGGCGCTGTATTTTATTTTCCATAATTTGTGTGAGTGTTTGTGCATAATAATGGTGTATTATTATTCGCAAAATGTTCGGAAGAAGCGGACCCTGGGCTCCGAAGCAAACAGCTGAGGATGCAACCGGGAAGGCGCTAAGATGATGATGATGATGATGATTATTCACAAAGTGTTCGAGAATAAGCGTGAGTGTTGGGAAGTGATGCAGTGTTCGATTTCGAGCCTGATTTTTCTGACTAAACTCAACTTGACTGAACTACTGACTTGAATTTTACTTTGACTAGACTTGCTTGACTAATCACCATAGTTCAATATATTTTACTTGTTACTGGCTAAATACGAAAGTAAAAGCCATATAAAAAAGAAAAAAAGAGATTTGTCATGCAGATATTGGCCGATAGGAGATGGACCCAAGAGAAAGATAGATCCTATGTGACAGCATGTGACAGGTTTCTGTAGAGAAGGTTGCAAAAATGTAGGAAAATCACAAGAAAGTACCTAATCACATAGTTCTAGACTGCATAAAATAACATAAGTAATCTTTTACTCTGCAGTAAGGATAACATAATTACAGACAAAAACCCAACTACTGATTAACATTTTTTTTCTTTACTTTTGAGTGACATTAGTCCAGCAAATAGATACATTATTGCTTCTCATATTTCTCATAATCTATGCAAACCATTTCATTAATTAACCTTCAAGATTCTAATGTAAATAATGTTCTTTTTTATCTTAAAACGCCGAATGGGCAGCAATTGTTTTCTTTTTTTTTGATTTACTCGCCACAATGAGAAACATCTTTTAGTCAGCTTATTTTATCTTTATAAATAAAATATTCAGTAGCTCTATTCTAACACGTTTGATATCGATACAGATAATCTAATCAAATAAGTTCTTTTAACATATCAATTAATAAAAATAATCTCTAATAATCTTTAATATTAAGAATCCATATAATTCTTACACTATGTTAGTAATTAAAAAAAAATAATGTCAAATACAATTTAATTTCAGCATTTTTGACAAAGACCGACACAAACGTAATCGTTGTCGATTGGTGTCGGTTATCATACTCGAACTATGTGACGTCAGCAGCTGGTGTCCCTCTTATCGGGCAGGGCCTTGGCATCTTTCTGTCATTCCTGAACTTGAAAATCGGAATACCTTATGAGCAAATGCACCTAGTGGGGCACAGCTTAGGAGCTCATGTGGTGGGTATGGCCGGACGGGAGGTAGGAGGAAATGTTGCAAGGATTACTGGTAAGAGCTTATTTTTCTTCTTCTTCTTGTCGATGACATTAAACTTTGGAAGCCTACGCTGCTTCCTGGATCGCACTTGCATTAGTTCGCTTCTGCAACAGGTAGCAGGGCACAAGGGGCACTCCAGCAGGTGAAGCATCGTTTGTACTGGCCTGGAAGCGTAGGGCTAAGCGATCTCCCGTGTGTGTGTATGTGTCGCGGGGGAAGATCCTTTTTAGGTCATTATGCAATGATGACGTAATATGCCAAATATAACGTCATTGCTTATTACTTGATTGTATGATCCTTTTAATAATTAACTAATTATATCCGGTTCAACCCAATCAGTCTGATAAAGACTAAATAAATGTAAATAATTTTATACAAGTATTTACATATTATGATAATTGCTGAATATTTATGCAAATGAAATGAAGTTCAATCCAAAGATGCACTTTTATTTGGTTATCTGTTTTTACTGTTTGATAACTAATACGTAATATGGGATACATACTAAAAGGTGATAACGTCAAAAATATGTAAGTACTCATGAAATTGTATCGATGCCCCTGAAAGTTAGCTATAAATTTGAATACGATTAGCCTGAAATGTTTATTACCTGGGTGCGCTATCTAATTCCTGTCCTCTATGAAATTTGAAGGAAAATAAGCACCAAAATTAAAATAAAAGAACAAATAACTTTTACAATATTTATTTGGAAACAGAAGCTGAAAGCTAACACAAAGTTAAAAAACTCGAATTAAAAAAAATATGAATTTATATTGGAAGTTAAGTACCTATTTAATGTTGAGAAAATAAATACATGAAATTAAAATGAGAAAAGAAAATTAGGGGCGCAGGAGATCGAATGGCTATTAAAATAAAATTTAAACCTTTAAATTATAAAAATAGCGAGCAAATATCGACCCGCTCCAAAAATCATCTGATTTCGTTTGCCGGTGGCGGCAAGTGTGTTAGCTGTCAGTTCAGTCGTAGTGATGGGGACATCGGGAGTCGACATTTTCTCGAATCGACTCGATGAACTATCTATCGACTTCGTGCCGAACCGTGTGAAAACAACAGGCATTTAGTATCGATTTTTGAGATCCGCTGGCGAATCATTCGACAATTAAACCAACTCGCACGAATTCAATGAGTGATTAAAGAAATACGGAACAAGTAATGAATGATTCGATTATCGTTTACCGGCTCGTGGAGTTATTCGCATGACCAGACCAGACCAGTCGAAATCAAAAATTACCACCCGCGTACATTTCAAGAATACAGAATGTTGTTTTCACGATCGCAATCGATATATCTCAAGGAGGAGTCAATTCTCTTATTTTAAATAGGTACCTAGTGCACAATTGAATCGCAATGACAACTTTGACGTTTCTGATATTCCGTTACTCATTTTATTTACATTTTTCTACTATTATCATTAAAATACGCTCCAGTTGCAAATGAATAGAGATTCAAAAGTGTTTAAGCAGAATACCACAGAATACCACTATGGAGCATATCTAAAAAAAATGCAACATAATTGAGTCGCGATTGAATATCAGTTGCGTGGTCTTTTAAAGTTTATTAGCGAAATTGACCCCTTACTTAACAATCGAGCAATTAGGCAGTTAATCGACTTAATATTTATGGCATAGTAAAAATAGCATTACAAGTCTTCCCCTGGATACAAATACACTTTACTGCTTCAAAAAAGAAAAACATTACAGACACATAGGAAGCGACTAACAAACAGAGATCTACTTAACATTCCCACTGGCGACAGACATCTACCACAGAAGAAGACTACAAATTAGGGTCGATGTCAAGCAAGTCATACGTTAGTAAGTATGACTGGCGAGACCCAAAGTGAGTCTTATTCTGGGACCACAGGCCGTAAGCAGTTCCCTCGGCAGTTGCTCTTTTTTTCTCGTCGATAATTCTCCATTTTCTCCAAATGATAAAGCCAATGGAATCTATGAGCTCTGACAATGGCAAAGCTATTTCAATATCTTTACTACTTTATGAAGGTAAAATCAAAAGCATTCCAATTAATGGACCCGGGCATCGATCTTATCCCATAATTCGATCAACAGCTTAGGATACTGAAAGGGAAACGCTGGGATGATGATGACAAGAACCATAAATCTTATAATAACCTTTTCAAAGCAACATAATCGCCTTTCGATAATCGTTCTCAGCCACATATAAGCGGCTTACAGCTGATACCTGTGATTTGTTTACGCGAATATTTGCGCCTATTGTAAATACCTACTGATTGTGATATTGGGGGTCGAAAGAGGTTATAACCATGTCACAGAATTATTAAAAGTAGGTACTAACATAATCATGCAGGAAATTACAAATTGTCAGCATTTACAAGAGGGGTCTCTCACACTCACAAAGTAAAAAATCAATCTCTCAACCGGACATTCTCTGATCAATGTTGCTGTCATACCACATTTACTATTATCCCTCATAGGGATAAGTCCGCCATTGTTATTATAACCCTTAAAATCCTATAAAGTTATTTTAAACCTTTTATTGTACATTAATATTTACGAAATGTTTTTTCTGTTCATGTTGTATTAACTGTTTTCTTTTATGTATTATAAAGAATTTTACACACATACATACATACTATTTTTTAATAATAAATCTTTTTTAAGGATTAGATCCAGCCGGCCCTCTGTGGTATTTCAATTCGCATCGCATTAGTAAAGGAGACGCAAAATACGTAGAAATTATTCATACAAATGCTGGTGTTTCCTCTCTTGGTATTGCTTGGGAGGTGGGTCATGTAGATTTTTACCCCAACGGTGGATACTCCCAACCAGGATGTGATACTCAACTATGTAACCACAATAGAGCTTGGGAGATATATGCAGCAACTATAATTTATGAACATTTGTATGGAAAAGAATGCGAAAGCAAAATGCATATGTCTTTGGATATATGCGATGGAAAACGATTTGTGATGGGCACCGCTGATTTGAAAAAATCAGGGTAAGTTACTCTGTTGTACCTATAATTTTATTGAGGATATTATTATATTACACGGGCATTGGGCAACATGTAAGGATATATTGTACTGTGAGTTCACTGTCGAAATATAAGATCTTCTATCTATTACTGTGCACGAAGTACAGCCCTATTTTGTGCACAGTAATAGATTTAAGTGTGAAATTGACATAGGTTCATTAACTGATGGTATGGAACCCTTGGTGAGCGAATAAACTCGGGCTGGGCCGTTAGTTTGTCCCATTTTAGACTTACAGTATATTAAGTTGGTTGTGCAGAATTTAACAAAAATATAGGTTACCTAGCATAAGAAAAAAAATCACAAGTCAGCCGAACTTTTTCATTTTGCGAACATAAAAAGTTGAAATGTAAAAACGCTTTCACATAATTTCCACCAGTTATTCTAAATTGTTAGTACATTTGGTTTTTTTTTTCTTTAGTGTGGTTCAAGCCTAATGTTCAATTGCTGTTTAAAGCTATTATCGTTTTAAACAATGTCTTATCTATTGTTTAGTGTTATTGGTCCCTTTATAGTTTTATTTATAAGGGACTGATAGGTGAGTATAATGTTATCTAGCCTGTTTTTTTGCACACAATTCAGAAAATATTTATGTGATCTGCTAATGCGGGTTAGCTTACTGTTGCCCTGATAATATAGAACCAGACATAGTAGCGCCTTACTATCTAAATCCCAAGCTACAGAAAAATAAGGGCCTTCGCTGCGTTAAGCAGGCGCACGCGGTTGCCCGACGCGGGCGTCCGCGACGGACTCCTGTGTCACGCAGCGCCGCCAGTATAATTTCCATCGCGTAGGTGTACAGTCAATAACTATGGATTATTAATTGTTACATTACTTAACCAAAATAAGACGACTTGAACAAAGGCGTCAGCCAATCAGTCCATATGTCACGTCTACATTGTCGTTGTAACTTATGGCGCGCGCGCGCGGGCTCCGATGCCCGGGGCGGGTGCCACGGGTGGCCCGTCACACGCAGCGCTGCTCTATAAGATGACATGACACAGCACGCGGAGCGGACGCACGCGCCGTGCGCTCGCTTGACGCAGCGAAGGCCCTAACACATTATCAACCTGACGGACCAAACGATTTTTAATACTAATATTTGCACTAGTTTCATAGGAAAAGACATCATGTAGGTTTTCAAGAAGGGGATGATTAAATGTCTTCAGGGGTCAGCACTTGTGATAATACTTATTCTGTGCATGCCCATAGACTACCTTATACCATTCTCTATCAGATAGCAGGTCTGCAATTTAAGCAATACCTATAATAAATGCAAAAAAACCTCCTACGAACTAATCAATTCTATAATATCCTACTTTTCTATACTTCTCACTCTCTAAGGGATAAGTCCGATTTCTCATCTAGTAAAACTATTAAATAACTCTTCAATACTGATTAACTTTCCTTTGTTTCAGGTCTGGAATTTATCGACTTAATACCAATATGTATTTTCCGTATAAATCAGACTAATTCTATAGTAAAAAATTACTAAGAAAAATTTTAACACCTTGTTTTATTTATGCTTAAATTTATTATAATGTTAGTGAATTTATATTCTTGAATTGGATACATAACTTTAAATTTATTCAGTAGAAAAATATTTATAAAGAAAAACTTCGATAGTTATGGCCAAGGAGAATAAATAGGTCCTGAAATAAAATCTTTATAGTTAATTTAGTATAGGTTATGCACGTTATTACAGTTCTAATGCCTTATATCAATATTTCTAAAGGTATTTTCAGACATTCTTTTAAAAATTATTTTTTTAACTTAATATGAAATCGAGAAGATTTGTCTGGGGTCACAGAAATAAATGTATATTTGATTAAAACAACAACGTGATGTAATGTAGCTAAAAGATTTTCAAAATACTACATAAATAACACTCTTTTGTTTATTAATTCCTTACAAGGATACCGAAACCCGACTCATCTCAATTTAGCTTCTCAAGACACTAAGCTATTTATCTCAAACATCAAAGTAGCAAAGATGTTTCCGTACTTCGGAAGGCACAGACGTTGGTTGTTGCTGTCATATGGTGGTCATTTAAGGGAACAACGTCAGAGGCCGAGAGGCGGTTCTGAACAACTGACACCAGGGTGTACATGGTCGATTGACAATGTAGCCTACACGAAATGATGATGTCATACATAGGGCCATGTTGTGGTAATGAAACTGATAAGGCATAAAGGACCGATTTAAATTGCAGTCTAATTGAATAACAAGCCTTGTGATTCAGTGATTATACAAAATGGCAAATTCTTTATCTTTCGTCTTTTGTTTAGGCGGTTAGATAAGATGGCAATCTGTAAATCATTAAAAATATAAATACCGTCCGGTCCTCTGGCAGTTACAGTGGGTGTAAGATAAGTTGACGACATGAAGTTGACTCTTGCTTTGCTGTTTGTTTCTTTGGGTACGTATTTGAAAAATAATAATTGCATGAAATATTCAATGTAAGAACTTTGTGACGATCGCAAGAAGACGTTGAGTGTGGGCTTTTTTTATTGAGAAAAGAATGTTTTACTTCATGTGCGGGTTCGATGAGCTTTTTTAGATCAATTAGATCGAAAAATTATAGGTAAGACTTTATCCAATAGCGGGTGTTTGTAGCTCACCAACACCTAATATTTATGGTCGAACAGTAGAGTAAAACCCGCTTAGTGAAAAATCTATAATCTGTAGTTTAAAAAAGTTAACCAAATGCATTTACGGGTATCCTGGGATCCACTGGTGGATCGTAAGTGAAATGAGGGTAGTCTCCGACTGAATTCGGACGTGGCGACTACTTACTGCTCCTAGCCGGTAATTTGGCGCTCATGCGCCTGATGATGGCTTGTGTAATCTTCGCAAAAAACGTCCGTGAACAGAAAATTGAAAGCACGTACGCCATCTACAAAGAAATACTCAATGGCAGTAGGTTAACGGGCTTTCAGCTCATAACGCTTAGCGTCAAGTTCTACGATAATATTCGTAGAAAGAGGCGGTATAATATTATGACTATATTATTCCAGCTTACATAGCTCATGCTGTGCCCATCGAGGAAACAGCAGTACTGTATCCCCGATACATCCAGTTCCCTGATGGCGATGGAGTGCTACATGACATAGATCTGGAGGGAGAAGTCGACGAGGAATTATTGGTTGGCATTGAGGCTAACAACTTGTACTTGTTGTTTACCAGGTTAAATTACATTTTTTACAACTTCTTACAACCCAAAACAAAGGATTCTCAACGGTAGCTAAAGAAGGTTATTCAAAGCATTTCTAGTCATCTTCAAATAATATAAAATACGTATATCATCTTAGTCTTCTAGGCCGCAATTTTATCAAATTTTAAAATTATCCCTAGTCACCGTGTAATCACTGTGTCATGTTATTGATTCGTGGTCATGAGAAATTTTCACAAGTGATGCATTAGTATTTGAAAGATGCAAACAGTGAAAGATTAGGATGTTAAAATTTATAAAAAGATATGTTTTCTTACTTAATAGTCGAAAAAAGATGACTGAGATGTTTACCATAGCTCCACTTTTACCCCTGTCAGACATTTTAAAAAATAACTGTAATGAGACATTAAAAATAGTATTTCATTTTCAGACGTAACCCAGATTTACCTCAGACTTTGGAGATCAATGATGCTGATTCTATCAGATCATCAAACTTCAACCCTAACCACCCTACCGTGGTGATCGCTCACGGTTGGCTGAGTAACCAGAATACTGGAATCAATGCCCGCATCCGTGATGGTGAGTTTAGATACTCAATTTCTCCTTTCGGCCGTTACAGCAGCTGATGTTCAAAACTGGTTGTCTAAGAGGATTTTTTTTTGTATCTGATGGCAACCAGTTGTCGTAGAAGATTATTTTCGTAAAATTGTGTAAACTTTACCAAATTCACTAAAGACCACTTCAGACAATTGAACTCTTTCTCATTAGTAACAAATGGAAAAAGAATTAAATTTCAATGCAGTTTTGGAGCACGGCGGGAGCGATGGTGTTATTATGCTCGACCGCCGCAAAGGGAATTACTTCCTGCCAGGCGAGGTGTTATGCCTGGGGAACCGCAGCTCCGACGGTGTTCTGTCGGAGGTTGTATATATGCTCCATTTCTCAGAAACTCCAATTGCGCGATTTAGTCCTTGCATGCTGATTGGACGTCTTGTTTGCGAATTTCGAATTAGTTAGTCTCTTTAACGCCATCTGTTGTGATGTGTTGTAACTATTTACTGGGCGATGGTGTCGCCACACAGTAGACTATTAATAATTCTGTGGCAGTAGTCTGTACATAGCTACTTAAAGTGTATCGTACTTTCCAAAATACCTAATCATCTGTTACTCATATGAACTGCATCTATGACCTGGTGGTAGCCGATTGAGGTTGTAGCTTCGATTCTCTAATTAAAATAATACTTTGTTATTTCCTATTTGGTTATGAGTTTGCAGGCTATAACAATTTTATTGTTTGACAGTTAGATATATTTCTTGCACTGTATTTTATTTCGCTTTATAAAGAACTACAACTTTTTGGGCTACCTTAAGCCGTGCCTCTGGCCTGCCACCTGACGATCAATTAAGAAACCATGACAGAGTACAAGCGGTTTCAAAAAAACCCTTGTACACAATTGTACTTGCAACAATCATAATACCTATAGTTTGTGTTGTCTATCGCCTAATTTAATGTTAATGGCTATTAAAATTTTCAGCATACCTCGGTAAAGGTGAAACCAATGTGATCGTCCTCGACTGGAGACGCCTCGCTAGAGCTAACTATATAACAGCTGTTCGAGGTGTCCCCACCGTTGGCCAAGGCTTGGGCAAATTCATCCGATACCTGGTCTCGGTCACCGGGGCTAGCTATGACAGCATCCACCTGGTTGGGTTCAGCTTGGGAGCTCATTTGGTTGGAAATGCTGGAAGGGCACTAGAAGGAAGAGTTGCACGTGTTACTGGTGAGTTGTTTTTAAGTTTCTTTGTGCTATAGTTATATGACATATCAGCTGTTTCAAATGATTATGGGCAAAATACAAGAGAAGTCTGCTAGTAGACGGGGAAAAAGTCTTGGGCGATGAATATAAGAGAGAGGACCGGAATTGCTAAAGTTGGTATACTTTTGAAACAGCAATAGATCGAGCGAAGTTTCCGAAGCTGACCGCCGTCTTCAAGTAATGGAGAGGTACTTCAAGAAGAAGTTGTACTATAGTTATACTGTCTCCGTGTTCTTGTAGCAAAGGCGTTTGTCTTAAACCTGGAGGTCGTGGGTTTTGATTCCCGCGGAAGCAACTTTGTTATGTTGTTTTTAGTTTGGCTAGCACATTGCAGGCTTAAATCATTTGAATATACGATAATAATGATTAATCCGTGCTAAGCCTTCAGTATCTACCATCTCCACTACAAAGGCTTGATTATACGAGGGTGCGTTTTTAAGTTCGCGGAATGAGAGGGTTGGAGGGGGGTGATTATACTCATTAGGACCGTAAAGTGTTCAGTGACTCGTAATTAGTATAAATACGAGGTTTCATTGTTATAAGTCAATTAGTCCTTGAGCTATCGTCAACCAAGCAACATAATCGGGAGTGAAAAGTGAAATATGGAAAACATCGAATATCGTGCCGTTATAAAGTTACCAAGCAAGGAAAATCAGTACCGACCATACTGAATGAGATGTCGTCGGTTTACGGTGACTCTTGTCCAGGAAAAACCATGGTTTACAAGTGGCACAGTTTATTTAAACAAGGAAGAGAATCACTTGAAGACGACCCGAGGCCGGGCAGGAGCATCGAGGTGACCACGCCGGAACTTGTCCAAAAAGTCGAAAAAATTGTAGTCGAAGATGCGCGAATAAAGAAGAAACAACTCGCAGAAATGGTTGGAGTATCCGATACAACCATTTTTAAAATTTTGCACGATCATCTTGGCATGACTAAGGTCAGCGCACGATGGGTGCCGAGAATGCTCACGCCGCCGCAAAAACAACAGCGCGTAGAGTGTTCACGCGCATTTTTGGACCTCTGCAGTGAAGACAAGGATGGTGTTTTGAGTCGAATTGCTACTGGAGACGAAACTTGGGTTCATCATTATGAACCTGAGTCGAAACAAGACTCCATGCAGTGGCATAAAAAGGGCACAGCACCTCCCAAGAAGTTTAAGGTGTCGCAGTCAGCTGGGAAACTCATGGCTACGGTCTTTTGGGACTCAGAAGGAATATTATTGATCGACTATAAAGATAAAGGTGTTTCTATAACCGGAGAATACTATGCTTCAATATTAGAGCAGTTAAAAGAAGCCATTAAAGAGAAAAGACGGGGAAAATTGACGAGAGGTGTGCTGCTCGACAACGCGCCCGTTCACAAGAGCCGCGTTGCATTGGCTGCCCTGCATCAGGTGGGCTTCGATATTTTAAATCATCCACCCTACAGTCCAGATTTGGCCCCCAGTGATTATTATCTTTTTCCAAAAATGAAAAATGAGCTGCGGGGTAAGAAATTTTCCACCGATGATGAAGTCAAGGAGGCAGTTTCAGCATATTTTGAGGACAAAGACAAGACATTTTTTTATGAAGGTATAAATAAGTTAATTGAAAGATCTGAAAAATGTATCCGTCTTGCAGGTGAATATATTGAAAAAGAAAAATAATTTGGATTTTTTATTTCCACTCTTTGCCCCCCATTCCGCGGAATTAAAAACGCTCCCTCGTAGGTACTTTGAAACTATTTTTTTTTTCGTGGAGAATCCAATTCTACTCTACTCTTTAACTAGCTTTTTGCACACAATATAATAACAATGGCACAATCATTTCATTCAGAAATATGAAAAGAAGATTAGTTCTAAACTTGTTGAATTCGGAATCTGAATTGTATTGTCTAAATAGTAGAGGGAATTAAGTTCATTAGGCCAAAGTAACTATGGTAAGCTTTAATATTTTTTCAATTCAATTGAATAATGATAAATATTCAAAATTTATGAGATCAGACAAAGATATTTTATTTATCTACAATCTTTTAGTCATTGTTATCTAGAAGGAGATAAGGAAATCATATGCTGAGTAAAATGAAACTAGTTGAAATTCCTTATGTCTCTAATTTCCTACAAGATTATTTTGATAACAAGTAATCAGTAATGATTTAAATATTATCTAATTTTTAAATCTTATGATTATAGTAGGTAGTAATTTTAAATGGGTATAAAAGTATCGATTTACTTAAAAAAAAAAAAACTAGTCTGTAATGTTGCAAATACAAGCATTCTTTTGTTTTGATACGAGTATGTCGAAAGGAGTAGAACAAAAAAATTTTACTTGTAAACCAAGATAGAATGATAAGTTATTTTAATTTGCACTATGGCGTAGTTGACAAACGAACAATCTTCTATCGATGAAGATCGATAGATAAGATTCTATAGATATAAATAGAATTATCTGTATACATATTAAAAAAAACTCTATTTGTCATGGTCATCGGTCGTCACATCAAGCGTGAACAGATGGAACAATGTCGCTAATTCTTTTTCTTATTATTGTCAGGAGAAAGTCCTTAACAAACAAAAAGTTAAGAAAGTTGAATGGAATATTAGACAATTTAAGGCAGGATAATATCTTTCGTTATCCAGCCTTAAATTATTATAGTAACTAGAACTAAAATATTTATAGTAACTAGCTGTAGTTATAAATAAATCTGACCCCGAACAATTTATTCCAGGTCTCGACCCCGCTGGCCCACTATGGAACCTAAACTCAAAACGCCTAAGCTCTGGCGACGCCCAATACGTCGAGGCTATCCACACGAATGGCGGACTTACCGGACTTGGTATCGGCTCCGCTATCGCTGATGCAGATTTCTTCCCCAATGGTGGAAACTCCCAGCCTGGCTGTTTGACTTTCATTTGCAACCACAACCGTGCTTGGGAATTCTTTGCCTCGACTATCTCCTACAACCACTTGGTTGCTAAGAAATGCTCAAGCTCTCTACAACTCACTCTGAACACGTGCCGTGGAGAAGAATACCCTATGGGTAACGACGATTTGCGCAAAACTTGGTAAGCTCCAGATACAAAAACCAATTATTTTTTGTCTTTGCTTTAATCATAATCATGTCAAATACAAGGATATTATGATAGATTACAATTACTAATATTGGGCAAATTTTTAGAAGACGTTTAGATCTAGAAACTAATCTACTTTCAATAGATAGACCTCCCATAAAAATTTTGTGATCAGCTGACGTGATGAGCTAACTAAATACACTGTAAAAAATTAGCCAATAGCTTCAAAATAACCCTGTTTAAGACGTCCACAGATGGGCGGTCATCATAAATAATAGAAAATCAGGTGTTTCAAGCCTGCAATGTTTTAACCAAACTGGAAACAACTAAACAAAGTATGCTTCCCGTGGGAATCGAACTCACGACCTCTGGATCTAAGGCAAATGGCTTATTCACTGGATCACTGAGGCAATTTGATCACACTGATAAAGATGAATATCTATTTTAAAGTAGTAGACTGAGTAAATTTTGGTGCAATAAGAACAAGTCGTGAATAAAAATAGTTAGATTTGACTAGATACGATACTTTAGATATAATACTCCGGTTATTACTTATTAATAAAATTATTGTGATAACTCGTATCGTACAATTATGATACCCACCACGAATGATCAAAGAAATCTTTTCAATTCGTTTGCTATCAAGCAAATCAAGTAATCCACACGTCAAATTATTATACGTAGTAGATATGATAATAGAGGTCTATAACTTCTCCCGGTATTCAAAATTCTACGTGGTTTTATATTTGTCGCATTTTGAGTTCCATGCTCAAAGGGTGCCATATCCTATTACTACGACTTAACTGTCCGTCCGTCTGTCACCAGGCTGTATCTCATACAAATTATAATAAATATTTGAGGGGTCTCCCATTTTTGCGGTTTTTATTTATAATGATATGGCACCCTTCGTGCGCGAGTCCGACTCGCCCTTGACAGGTTTTATTTAATTTATATTTTTTTTTTTTATTTCAGCCGTGGAAGATACCGTGTCAATACCCGCAGACGATACCCCTATTAACGAATCTAAATATATGCTTGTTGAGTTTATTTTTGTCTTTCCTTTAAATCACAAACCTAAGACAGGCTGAAAATATTTCTTTCTAAAGAAAAAACAGACGAGAAATCATTACGAAAAAAAAAAACAAATCACTTAGGACTGGATAAATTTAAACACCTATTAAAAGATAAACTATTAATGAAAAAAGAAAAATTCGAACAATTTTTTACAAAGTTTTGAAACGCTTGTTTTTGTATGTCTTCCTTACTCAGAGGTTAATTATAAAATAACAAAACCATTCAACATAATGTTTATTCTTAAATTAACTTGCTTTCGTTGTTTTTTTTTTTTGTAATAATATATATTTTTTTATACGACTAATTAGGCAAACAGGCGTACGGCCCACCTGATGGTAAGTGGTTACCGTAGCCTAGCCTATGAACGCCTGCAACACCGGAGATGTCACGAGCGCGTTGCCGACCTGTATAATTTTGTGCAAAACTAAATTAAATTCTATAGAACTTATAAATTTACAATGACCTCGTTTACAAACTAGGTCGTAATTTCAGGAGGTTTGTATACAGTTTTCAGAATAGTGAAATATGACCAGGATGTACTAATTATCTGAAAAACAAAAATAAAAGAATAAATTATTTTTATAAGTACATATTTAAATAATCAGGAATACATGTATAAAAATACACGGATAATGCATGCATTAAATATTCATTTGAGGCAAATGACGTTGGTCTGGAAAAAAATAACATAAAATGTTTGTACCTTACAAAATTAACGTACAACAAGATTACGCGTAATGCTAGAAACTATTACTTGTTTTGTGTCCACGCTTTCGGGCTCATAACTTTCTACATCAATATTAACTTCTTCATATTGTAAATGTTAAAGTATGTTTTTACCTTAGAGAAGCTTCCATATGAAATCGTAGAAAACTTATAAGCAGTTAACTTTTGAGGTTTATGGGCCCTGAAAAATAATTAGATATTATAGATCTTAATCATTTTAAACTCAAATGTTAATTAGTTTTTTACTGTTCAGTGAATAAATTGCTAAGTTGGAAATAAAAAATGTCTGAATTATTTTTATTCGATTAACCAGTATTGATCACTCACGTCTGTCTGTTACGCTTTCACGGCCAAACCGCTGAACGGATTTTGATGAAATTGGTATGAATATAGTTAAAGACCCGGGGTCAAACATAGGCTACTTTTTGACGCAGGCGGAGCTGCGGGAAACAGCTAGTATAAAATATATCAAGATCGGATTGTTAGCAACCGTCTTTTTGCTTACGATTGAAACAAAATTAGAAAAACAAAATAAAAATAAATAACTTAATATTGGTTCCTTACCTGGTTATCATTATCAATGTGATTTTTCTGGACTTGGCATCTAAGTTATACCATTCGCAAGAGAAGGCAGCATCACCAATATTAATACTCTGAAAATAAAAAAATATAATCAAGGTCGAAGTTTAGGATTCATGCGTATTTTTATTTATTTATTTATTAAAACTTTATTGTTCCACAAAGTAGACATATACTTATAACAATTGGCGGACTTAATGCTAAGAGCATTCTCTACCAGTCAACTATTGGGAGAAACGGAAAGATAGTTTGGCGCAAAAAAGTTAAGGGGGAAAAATGTATTACTTATAGAGCAAATTTTATCAAAAGCTTAAGTTCATATACTACGTAAACATACATAAAACATACACTAATACTGTTTCATTTTAAATATATACCTAATACCTATATATATATATATATATATATATATGCATATACCTACACAAATACCAATGATGAAGTCAAGTCATATTGAGAAGTTGTCATTAACTGAGCGAGTCCAAAATTTCTACATAATATAACAAAATCTTAATTTACTGCTAGCAGAGAGATCAATCAATATGTTTTATGGTGTTACTACTAGGTACAGCTACTTTTCTTTTACCTCTCTAATAAGGTTTTCACCAAAAACACTCATCATCAATATTTGAAGGAGCACCGATGAGAAAAATAAAACACATCCAGGTATTTGAGTCACACTTCCCATCTGTAAACATAATAATATGTAATAAATATTATTTAATCTGTATTTAAAACTTTTTGGTTTTATATTTTAGGGATCTTCAATCGAAAACTTACTGTCAAATTAAAACCAAGGGCACATATTTCGACTGATCCAACCAAAACATTGAAGAGGTTTGGCAAATTAAAGATATCTTCCAATTCTTGGGACAATCTGAAAAAATAGACAAATTGAAAAAGGAAAAAATATAAAAAGAAGATAAAGTATTTTTTTTTTTAAATAAACTCACTGAATAATATGCTGATGTTGTTTGACTAAGTTTCTCAGATTTGTTATATTTTTGTAATTAACTTTCAACATTTCTTTTGAAATAATAGAGAAATTATTGCAAATGTGCGACGTTAAAATGCAATACAAAACGTCGATTGTGGTAAAAAATAATACGCAGATGAAACCTGGAAAACCGAAACGGACATAGGTTGAGGCCCTGGACTTTTATAATAATATAGAACGTTTATTTCTATTATCTCAATAAGCTTTTTCCGCCAAACATTATTAATGAAGAAATATGTTCATTCCTAAAATTCAATGAATTTTATTTGCCTCTTTTGGACCTTGTTTTGGATAAAATTGTATATGTAACAATATTTATATAATGCTCCTTTATATTTACATAAATATAAAAATAACATTAATTTAAATTGGCTTAAACTTAAAGATCCTAACAATATTTGAATGTTACTCGTAGCTACTGAATTTGGTATGTAAAAACCATTAGAGGAGACCTAATTTGGTCTCTTTGTCATTCTTCTTCTTCTTTGCGAGTTGACTCTGGCTGTTATCAAACTAAAAAAATAATGGCTGTCATTAAAAGGACAAGATGATGTAAGATTTTTTAGTAGATATCCAACTAATCTTTAAAATATTTATTAAAATTAATACTTGCCACATATCACTGAATGAATGTACACCAAGGTCCATGTTGACCACATATCTGTCCGGAATGGCACAATGACGTCATAAGGTAAATGAAAAACTACCTTTTCAGTCTTCATATATTCGTACAGAATAAAAATCGGCGTAGAAAAGTTGTAAACCGATATCAACACGGCATTCAGCATGAAGAAATATTTGCTTAACATTGACACGAAATTAATGTTACCGCGTATTATGTCTTGTTTTTCCTTGTCTTTTAATGTATCTGTGTATAAAATTTTCAAGCTTTCTGTGAGTGCAAATATTTTCTTTCTTTTAGCTGCCAGACTAATCGTTTTTAAAAGTGACAAAATACCAATACAACTGCAAGGTGCTAGTTGAGTAATGACAAGCAAGTCTTCGGTAGATATTTTGGATACCAGAAACAGTATCTCCTCAGATACCATCAGGAATAGGGAGATGTACATTACATAGAAGCGAATATAAATCTTGGGATCATCGTAAGGAATTCCTAGGATCCAAAAGTTGGTTTTGATTTGTTTTATTAGATCCTCATATGGTGGGATATCCATTTGTTTTTTATATTTTTTTGAGTTACTCATCGGTGAATATTTTTGAGTAGTTGTGTTATATTTATCTAAATGATTTCAAACAAATTTTGAATGTTTTGAAACTAAGCCTGTCGAGTAAATTGTATAGAATAATTCAGATTTTGAAAGTCCGTTTCTTTATTCATACCACCAATTAATAAGATGATAGCTCTACCATACGTACACTGTTATTAAAATATAGTAAATAAAAATTTTGCTATTTTCCAGAAGTCAAATAGCAATTTAGTTTCAATATTTTATAATTAGACTAACATAAATTGTACATCTGTGGGTTTCAAATAACACAGCTCGTAAATAATAAATATTTCTTTTGGTAAGTGTAATACTGTATTCTAAGGCCATGTAGCGTGTTTTCAGTAGTTTAACTAACAATAAATCAAAAACAATAAAATTTGCCAATAACAAAAATCAATAATCTAATAATTTCCTATTAAAAATGTAGTCTTGATTTTATGTAACAAATGCAATAACACAATAATTTACACAATTTTTTGCATATTGAAGCAAGATGTTTTACGAGAAATAAACCTGTTATGTGTTTGGAAAGTTATTTTATAGCGGTATATTCCTTTGATCTCAATGAAACCGTTGAACGTGGTGACAAGTATTTGATTGTTTCGAATTACAGGTGTGAAAATGCAAAATGACATATCCTTTGATTTTATTGTCTGAAAACGAAACTTAAATTACACGATAGATACGTTTTATATAATTAATACTGACATTCATTGATGTCTTTGCATTAAAGTAAAATTGACAAAGGTGTGGACAGAATCCTATGCAATTTTAAAATTGAAATGAATACTATTGCACTACGTAAATATATTGTACATACATTACATAGCATCACGCCTTTTTCCCGTAGGGGTAGGCAGAGACTACGGATTCCCATTTGCTACGATCCTTACAGACTTCCCTCGCTTCTTCTACGCTCATCACTCTCGTCATACACGCTCGTCGATTACGGGTACTCCTGACATCTCCCTTTTCTAATATGTCTGCGATTGTATTTTATTTGTATTGTATGTAAATAAAATTTATGAAAAGCATTTGACAACAATAAATTTAAAATTAAAAATGTTAAACAATGTAAACATCGTCATATTTGTCTACATACCCCTATTGTATTATTTATTACATATTTTGTTTATTTTAATCTCTATTGCACATATTCGGATTGAATAACAGTAGACCTTTGTATTAAGCTGGTTTTTCACAACAAACAAAATTATTTTACGATACCTACCAGAACGAGATACTTACGCAATCCATTCATATAGAGTGGGTTGCATGGTCAATCGACCCAGTACTGATAGGTCAATGGTAGGTATGGACGCAGCAAAGTGTTTGAAACTTTAGGTGTAATTACGAGTATATCTATACTAATACTATAAAGCTTGTTTGTTTGTTTGAACGCTCTTAAATCAGGAACTACTGGTCCGATTTGAAAAATTCTTTCAGTGTTAGATAGCCTATTTATCGAGGAAGGCTATAGGCCTAAGCAAAGTCGGGACGAGCTGCTAGTGAAGTAAAAAAATGCGATAAAAACCGTATTAAATTATTAGTTTAATTGAATGTATAACAATCCCGAAAACATTAGAAATCATTAATGTAGGTATGCTATAAACTTGTGCAATACATAACGTCTACTGAGAAAAAATACAATTTCACTGGATTAAGATAATATTATGTTATTTGAGTTATTACTAGACTTGGTCTCAACCAAAACGCAATATTACATTATCAGACCCAAGAACTATGTCCAAATGCAATTTTAATATCCACGGATTCAAATTCCGTTGATGTTTCTGCAGTCAAATTTTACTAGCATTTCCTATCCACAATTTGGTATAAATGTATGACTGCAATGCAGGAAAGATTGCGTAAAGAGGTTGCTCAGGTGGTTCGAACCTCCGCCTTGAATAATGTCGGCTATAAAGAAAGAGCCCGACGAATTGCCTCGCTGACTTTTTTCATGTTTAACACAAGGGAAAAGTTCGTTTTATATGGAAATTAAAGTGGTTGAGTTATCATTTTAAAAATTGAAGTCACGGGCTGCGAGAATTTAAACAAAAACCGCAAAAATATCTATTACATAGGCCCCCATTAAATATATATTCTCATTCTTTTTCTGTTCAAGTAGCCAGGTTATGGAATACTTTACCACCTAGCGTTCAAGAGTCCCAAACTCTGTCCACATTTAAGAAGCGAGTAAGAAAGAGATCATTATTTCTCCTTAAACTCATAAATCGTATTATATATTATATATATATTATTTATATATATTAGTAGGTATATTTATTGTATTTATTATTTAGTTTATTATACATAAAGTATTATAAAATAGGTTTAGATTGAGCCTATTACTTTTGTATTTTTTTTTCTTTTCTTGTACGCCTCCTTGCCTCTTTCTTTCGTAGTTCCTGTCGCGGGTCTGCTGGAAGAATTTCCTTTAGAAATAAGTAGAACCCTTGTACACAGTTTTCCTAATGTTAAGTTTCCAATGTATATTTACAGCGTGTACATGAAATAAATAAAAAAAAATAAAAAATAAAAAAAATATTATTTTTCAGTTTTTTAGTATTTGTTATTAAAACAGCAATAGATACATAATTTGTAAAAAACTGTCTAACTATCACGGTTCATGAGATACAGCTCGTGACAGACGGACAGACGGAAGGAAAGACAGTGGAGTTTTACTGATCGTGTTCCGTTTTACCCTTTGTACCCTCAAACAAATATGCCAGCAGCAGAGCCTTCTCCTAATGACTTCTTAGAAAATCAGTAGGTAACCAATTAGATACTCTTGAAATAAGTAGTCAAGTGCCGTGTCAAGCCACGCGCAATGTAGGGTTCCGTGGTAGTAGTCCCAATAATAAAGAATTAAACTTAAAGCACACCTACATAATGTCCTTTAGCAGATATAACAAGAAGCTCGATAACCGAGCGCGCGCGTATCCGAAGTACGAGTAGCTAATGCGCGTGTCAAACGACGGCGAGACGTGACTCGACCCGTATTAGATTGGTCACATTAGTGGCATATTCTATCTTGACCTCCTCCTACTTCAGAAAACACGTTAAGTCGTTTGGTGCTGTCGATAGATAACAAACATTAGGCTACGTCAGAAGCCTTTAGGCAGCTTGAAAAATCTTACAGTTTTGGACACCCATGTTCCTGTTGGTCTGGATTTTGAGTAAAAAGCTTTACGGAGGTCACACAGCATCGCTCCATTGTAGTAACCAACACCAAAATCAAGGTCCGTTTTGAGTGAAATCGTAAATGAGGACGCAACTGGAAAACACGCATGGACGAAGATGAATAAGAATTTAATAATGATTTAATCTAATAATTAAAGACAGCCTTATCCACCAAAGGCAACCAAGGATGAACCTCGGGCGAAATACATTTGGTCAAAATAGTATAAAAAATTATAAAATTTATGTAATTTTTAAATTTTATACTCTATATATGTACTTCCACAAAACTTTTTGCATATTAAACATACTCGTAGATACAAGCTTTAAGGTTTTTAGAGACCTATTAAAATACAAATAGAAAGCAGAAAAAAATAATTTCATCCCCCACTTTACATGTAATTTCTTTCATATTTTTAATTACAGTTCAATACACAGTTCGCCCCGCTTGAGTAATATATATAGCATATGCATACCAAATTTCAGCTCACTAGGTCTAATAGTCTCTGAGAAAAACGTAGAACAGACAGACGGACAGACGGATTTTTACTAGGCTACTTCAATATTTCAGCTACTTCAAATAAAAAAGTTCATCAAAACCCGCTCAAATATTCCCTAATGGCATTTGATCATAAATTCATAGAATTTGAGAAATCGAAAAAGGCGCTCTCCATATTAGACATCAACTATTTTAAGATGAATCTTTCTCTACTTTATTTTGCTAATGCAGCATTTTAAATTAATTTATTCCGTATTTTTTCTTTTGAAAATTAAACAAAGAATGGTTAAGCGTTAAAATTCCGTGTGACGTCACAGTGTGCTACACTTTTTCGCAATATGTGTCACGAGCCCTCGCTCCTAAACTTTGATGCGTTATATCTTTATAATTTATCGTTCAATTGACAAATGAAAAATTACGTCACTAATATATTTTGATTCCCTAAATGACGGACTAATTTTAATGTTAGTCTTTTGACCCTGGAAACTAGCCTATTAGTCGAGCATGAGCCGCGTATCCGTAGCGAATGCGCGTGTCAAGCAACGACGAGACGCGACCATTATTGGATTGGTCGCCATTTAGTGGCATATTGTATCTCGAGCTCCTCCGTGCTCCGTTAAGCCAGTTGGTCACGGTTGTTATTGATGGATAGCAGTTGTAAGGCTGTGTCAGATGCATTTGGACAGTCTGGAAAATTCTAACAGTGTTGGCCACTAACACACCTCGGGTCATGTTCCTGTTGGTCTGGTTTCCCTGTAAAAAAGGGTTACGGAGGTCAGACGGCAGTCGCTCTATTGTAATAACCAGTGCCGCCAAATCTAGGACCATGGCTCCGAAGCGTAAGCTGATGACGCAACTAGGAATACACGCTAGAATGACGACTATTACCTACATTATTAAAAATATAAATATAAGTGCGGTAATGATTAGTTACTTTCAAAATTTATATTTAATGAACTTGTGTTTTCATTTTCAAATAAAAATTATAATTGTAAGTGTGCAATAAAGCATTGGCTTTACCTATTGAGGTATAGCAATTTACACAACTGTAAGAAACGTACGAGTATATTCACAGAAATGGGAGACTCATACTATGGTGGTTGATATCGAGATAAGTAATCGATTCCGCGGAAGAATTGCTGATTTCGTTACAGACAGCGCGGATATTCCGCGGCGCCCACTTATTCATAGTTAAGTGTCGGCGCCATTTTTCTTTAGAAATTAGATTTAATAATGTAATCTAATATGTGGCTATAAATTTTATCAAAATTGCTGAAGGTACGGTCAACCAAAAATGCATGCATAATCTCTAGTACATTTTGTTCTCAAAATAGTGTATAAATCGTTGTCAGTTTTTAATATATTCTCTATTGAAAATGGTTTCAAATAACTGTCTAGACACACTGTTAAAATTTTGTTAATAGTTTCTAAATAATCCTGTATATATTAGTAATATAGCATTTCTAAAAGTCCATTTAGTTTCATAAACTTAATATGTAATTATCAATTCTAAGACCGAAATAATACAATTAATATGCAAATACTGATACAATTCTAAATGTTTAATTTTATTTGCTTTCTAATCTTTTTTTTATAAAATTCATTCAAACAAATAATTGAATTTATTTCTTCGGACAAACGGTAACACTATTCACGACTATTAGTCTAAGCGTTACAAGCATAAAATATATGAAAATATATACTCACAATATTCCTTACTATGAATCTTAGCTTGAAAAATGCAGCACATGCAAAGTTTAAGCAAAGTGGGATAATGGTAGGAATTTAATCGTCTGAACAAACATATGGAAGTAGATCCTCGCCTTCTGTTATGAAATATGAGATGTAATACTTCAGCAGCTTTGGATCCGCCTACTGTTATGTCGAGTGGAAATTTGAAAATAGCCTCCCTCACATTTTGATTTAAACATTTATGGTTATTGTTTTATTTACGAGTACCCTGGAGTTATGTCATGCATTGTGTGTAAAGGGAAAAGACGCGTCGGACGTGAATAGGCTCGATCTGTGTAGTGTAATAAAAACCTAGTAAGTTCAAATATTTATTTGCCAAAACGTGGTGCATAAATGATATTATAAAATGTGTAATATTAGTCCAGCCAGGTTTTGGTCCTCTGAAGTTTGATAACAGCCAGAGTCGACTCGCAAAGAAGAAGAAGTCCAGCACATTAGCCCCACGAAGGCATGCAAAGTAATCATGTTATTAACAATATTACTTTCTTATTTTCTTAACTTTAATATTAATAGATGGTGACATGGAGACTAACCGCTCTAACTTTTTGGTCGAGAAAGGCCGAAAAGAAGATTAAATCATTAAGTTATTATAGCAAAATAAAAGTTTTAATTCAAGGTCTTTAGGTGAAAAATATAGATTTATATTTATAAATCTCTTAATTTAATTTCTAATTAAAGTAGTTATAGAACTCCGAGGTGGAATATTTAACATCTTCAAAATGCCCACCTCCGGATCGTTTTAAGACTAATGGATGGTTTAGACGGATCCAGTGCGGGTAATCCAGTAGCGAAATTGTCTTTGTAGATGCGCGCACGGACACACGAAATTGTTTGAGTGTGTTGGTAAATTTCGTGTCCATGAACGCTCTGGATTGCCGGCACTGGATCCGTTTGAACTAACCCTAATTTCTTTCTTAAAAGAAATAAAAAAAATTGTTCACAATGTCCGGAATTCCTATACCCATTCCTGCTTATTACAGAAAAGTCACTTTTCCACACGCCATCATGATCTCATCCCTTTTCCGGTTACAACATCTAATTTAAAATCTCATTTGAAGTTACGAAAATTCAATTTTACAGAAACTACAGCCTAGGAATAATAAAAATTACTTTATGATGTCAGCCCAGTAGAATCTCATTGCACTAGGGAAGGCGGCTTATACTGTGATAATCTGCGGCGCAATATCAAAAGCGGAGGATGGCGTGTAGGTATTATGCAAATTCCCTCGATAAGAGAACCATTCAAGCCGCTAGCGACGTATAGAATTAAAATATGCAACACTATTATACTGTGACGTGGAGTGCATGCTTTAACCCTTACTTTGCTGTATTTGTAAGAAGCTAGAAGAGAATTTTTGAAACATTTAGCATACAATTATAAAATAGGCATAATGAAAGCGGTCGGTGTAGCAGATTAGTGCACTTGAGTGTAAAAGCTAAATTTTACACGTTTTTAAAAATATCATTATTAGCATGTCGGTAAAACAATTTTATTTAAATTGTAAATGAATTGTTATTTAAATCCAGCGCATAGAAAGCAAAATTCCTCTTGCAGCATTTTTGATCTTGTTTAAATAAATTTAATAGTTCTTCTTAGTCTGTGAATTTGATAACAAATTGATCTTGAAACGATTGTTTATACCTAAGGGAAACCTTTGAAGACGTATGAAGGTTCGTACACTCGCAGTGTCTACGCACCTTATATTCGTTGTATTGACTTCTTATGCTAATTAATCTTTAAAAATATCGATAATTTCATCTGTAGATAAATGTTTGATAGTAATTTGACATCGCTTTGTATTTTATTTCTTCAGAAAACGACGTTCTATTTAGTCAAGGAATATACATGTGCTTCAAGGAATATACATGTGCTTCTACCATATTAAATCTTTAATTATCAATAATAAATTTTTATTTCCGACTAAATAATTAAGAACTACCTCATAAAACCTAAAATTATACGTTTTTCCTATCAAGAACAATTAAAATGGAGAAAAACAAGTCGCAGTAAACTGAAAGACGGTAATCAGCACTTAAACAGAATAAACATTTATGTGTGCAATAAAAACTTCCTACGTTATCTCGACTGGAAACTGAAAAGCACGTAAGAGCTTTTACTTCTACTTGCTCGCTGTATATGCCAACTCTGGATACACGCTAGGCATTTTTAACAAGTTTCGAAAAAAATACTTATTTAAAAAAAATATAATTTGGAAAAAATGATTTTTTTTTATCCTGTATTTGACGTGACCCAAATGATATAATATGTTATGAAATACTTAGAAAATTATATTTTATGAATGTGTTTTATTTAAGATATTATGTCACGTAAGGAACACCGATTTTTAAGGTATACGGAGGGATTAGAAACAAGGAAAAGAAATAAATAAAAAATATAATTTTTTTTTTAGATTTATTTAAAAAAAAATTTCGCTTTTTTTGTAGATTCGGTTGTTTTTAGTTTTTTGTATTTATTGAAGCTATGTGTCAAAAACTAGATCATTAAACAATAACTATTTTTCAAAAAAATAGTATTTGCGTTTAGTTCACGAATTTAAATTTAAATAATATCAAATGCAATTGTCACATGCTCTCAAAATATAGTTAACGCAAAATCCAAACTGATGTGTGTTTGTAAAATTATTTATTTACTGTTCTTTACAAAGAGTGTAAGTGGTTTAAGTATTTGGAGGTTTATAAACAGTCCTCAAAATGGAGAAGAATGACCAAGACTTGCCTATTATCTGAAATAATAAAAAATAAGTATTTATTCTTAAAAAAATATATTTTACTGTTTTTTTTGTATTAAAAAGTTCTACTTATTAATTTACTTTTAGAAGAAAATAACAACTTTTAATTTATAGTACATGTTCTTAATATAATTTAAGTTTAATTATGAACGAAATCACTACGTCTACACAGTCTCTACATAAAAAAAAAATAATAATATACAAATGGGAAAGAAATGAATACACGATAATTTTTTTTTATTGAACCCATCACTTACTGTAGTAAAACTTGCATACGATACAGTAGAAAGTTTCAGAGTTGTGAGATGCTGCGGTTTTTGTGACCTTAAAATACAAGTATACTTTATGAACTATTTTTATTTAACTAATTGCATTCTATTTTTTTATTAACTGAAGTCGATATGTCTATCTCTTATTAATTTAAACAATTTAAAACTCACTTAAAAATAAACTTAAATAAACTTTTTTACAAAACCTAAATTAAATTAAAAAAAGAGCCCATATCGCAAGTATGTATATTGTAAGTCGAAGTGTTTGTCTGTTAGCGATAAACTTACAAACTACCGAAAAAATATATTACCGTAAAATTATAAAACGAATCATTTTCTTAGCCTTCTCGTCCATAATGTACCAATTACACTCAAAAGCCGCTTCTCCCACACGTCTGCTCTGAATAACATTTAAAAAAAAATATTATAAAATATGACACAATTTGATACTATACTTTGATACAACTGTGAACAGTAGACCTTGCGAATGTCCTCCAACCATTACTACAAATTTCTTCCCCCCCTTTTCTTTTTTTTTATGGCAACCTGTGGGGAATCCGACATAATGTAAACTCCAAACATGCCCAATGCTAAATCCTTCATTTTCCCCCAATCAAAAAACTTTCGATAAAATTCTGATAAATCATGGAACAACTTCAAGTTCCGTTCAAAACTGTAGCCTCACAAACTTATTCTGCTTCCACACGAAACAAAAACTACCATTGTCGAAATGGAGACCCTCGCTCGCTTTATCAATTATATTATTATGTCAAACATGTACATAGATGCTTACCTCGCTCATAAGTTTTTCTCCGAAATAGCTCATCATTAATAGCTGAAGCACGGTTGAGAATAATAAAAAAATGCATTGTGGAATTTGCGCCCATGTGCCCATCTAAAAATATATAGCACCGTATTTGTTTCTACTTATATATACATTACTAGCTGTTTCCCGCAGCTCCGCCTCCGTCAAAAAGTAGCCCACGTTTGACTCCGGTTCTGTAACTATATTCATACCAAATTTCATTAAAATCCGTTCAGCGGGTTGGCCGTATATACGTAATAAACAGACGATTTTCGCATTTATAATATATACTAGCTGTGCCCGCGGCTTCGCCGGCGTGGAATTCCGTTTGTGTCACGGAAAAAAGTAGCCTATGTCACTCTCCAGGTCTCCAACTACCTCCACACAAAAAATCACATCAATCCGTTGCTCCGGTTTAACGTGAAAGAAGGACAAACAAACACACTTTCACATTTTTAATATTAGTATGGATAGTATGATATTATTTAAAAAATGTGTGGAAGTCTGGATAAACTTATTTACTGTATATCGTATATCAACGCTAGAGTTTGGTTTTTTGCCTGCATAAGGAGATAGATACAAATATATAATATACAAAATACTAGCTTTTTCCCGCGGCTCCACCTGCGTCAAAAAGTAGCCTATGTTTGACCCCGGGTCTTCAACTATATTCATACCAAATTTCATCAAAATCCGTTCAGCGGTTTGGCCGTGAAAGCGTAACAGACAGACATGAAAGACACACACACAGACTTTCGCATTTATAATATTAGTATGGATAGTGGCTGGGATAAAAAATTATATTATATATTTTTTCACTACTAGAAAAACTTTCAGCTAGATAGAAGTATAATGTATGTATCTCACTATTACTATTAGACGACGACCGATCTCAGTCACTGTCTCAACTTGCCTAATATGCATTACATCTACATACCTTTAAGTAGCAGGACTATTGAGCTTGAATAGTAAAACAATATAAAAGCGATATACGAAGACAAATAAACTATTCTACCATTAATAAAACTTACAGTAAAACTGAAATTTACTGATTTCTAGTAAGATACATATTTTATTGTTAATACAAAAGAAATCAAAACTAACCATTATCGTGAATCCCAGGAAACAAATCTGAAGAGATCCAAACATCACATTGAAAAAATTAGGAACACTAAAAATGTCTTCCAATGTTTCGGATAATCTACAAACAAAACAAAGATCAATTAAATGATTCTTTAATTTTCTTCAATGCACTTAAGAATGGCTCAAGATATTTGTTGTCAAATTGGTAATCATTAATTCACATTGTTACCTGATTAAGTGTTGATGATTTTTTACTATTCCTTTTAGAATGTCCTCACATTTCGTATTATTTATTTTCCTAACATTTTCACTCAGTACCATAAAATTGATGGTCACACTAGTACTTAAAAAAAAGTATGCTGAATCAAATGTTACAAAAAGCAATACACAGTAGAAAACTGCAATAGAAAATATTAGTTTTTTTCTAATCTTACACTACAATGTAAAAATTATAAACGGAACTTGAATGGCAGACGTTATACACATGCTATCGAAATAAAATTAAAAAAATAAATTATCAGCTCTGCCTGCATTAAAAAGTAGCCTATGTTTGACCCCGGGTCTTCAACTATATTCATATCAAATTTCATCAAAATTCGATTAGCGGTTTGGCCGTGAAAGCGTAACAGACAGACAGACAGACTTTCGCATTTATAATATTAGTATGGATACTATAAAATACAGCTCATAAATGGACAACTGTGATATCATGAGTTTATTGACTGACATTTAAGTTCCGTTTAAAAAAATTTAATCATTACATTTTAGTACTATGAGATGAGATAAAATCATGTTACGCCTCTGTAGGAAAAAGATGTAAAACTTTTCTCATTAAAATATTTTTGCGTAGTAACGTGATACATTGATTCCATGTGGGCTTAAAAACAAAATCTTCTTTATTATTCTGATGGTTAAAAAAAGGGTCTTTGCAACTTCTACCGCCCAGTCGTTTACCTCTATTACTTCCATAAACAAAAATTAAATAAATTAAATCACACTATCATAAAGGCATAGCAGCCGGCATAAATAAATTCGCTCCGGAGTTTAACGTCAAAGTCGATTTGTTAGGCCTCGAAATCACGTCAAGATAGTACAACGTCTATATTTTAGAACGTCCAAATCGTTAATGGTCAAGATTTAGGTTTGGTAAAAAGTATCCTTTTGTATATGGATCACGGTACCTGCAAAAGTCGACGCGGTATATTCTACTAGCCAAGGCAACCACCAATCCACTTCACAAGGCATTGCCACTGGGAATGGCAAATCATAAATTATTTCCTTTCTGCTCACATATACATAAAGCATTAGGAACGGAGACGAAAGATTATAAACAAAAATTAGAATTGCGTTCAAAATGACCACAGCTTTCATCAATTTTTTCAGAAATACCATCTCTTTATACACTAATTCCCTTTTCGCAATGTCCTTTAAAATAATTTTATACGTTTCTTGAAGATAAAACGTTAAGTCCTTCAGTTTTTTTTTTTTTTTTAACAGAACTGCAACTTTCACTAGCGTCGTAATACATGTACTGGTACACGGCAAAACTTGTGTTATTTTAAGAAAATTATCGAATGAGGCATACGTAAATAAAAACACAGCTTCTTGAGATCCCACTATCAATAAAATGGTAGAGCAAATATAAAATCGATTATAAATTTCAGTGCTCTCATAATCGATTCCAATTAGCCACAATTTAGTTTTAAATTGTTGGAGAAGATCATCGAATTTTGGAAAGTCAGGAAACCCCATTTCATGGCCAGTTTCGAAAGGATTATTACTATACGGTTCTGCCTTTGGTGTCGCAAATAATATCGAATAATATTGAAGTTCTTGCTATTGTATAAGTTGGGTTAGCTAGAAGTACGGTCAGAAAGGTAAGATTTGATATTGGATTTGAATTTTCGTATAGAAACACTCAAAAATTTACTAAATAATAAGTTATTTACTTTTAAATTTACAACAAATAATTAGTAGTCCGACGATCGGTAAAATTAGAATTATGCAATAGAAAATTAGAGACCTATGTTGATCTATAGATGTCGCAACTATGATAATAATTAAAACTGTACATAATTATTGTGGTATTATATTTCTTTAGTACATGACAGTGCATCTGAAGACAATGGTCTGTATTTCGTGTTGTTGAATTCATCCCAAGGTAATGAAGGAACAATAAAAAAAAATGCTTTGACTACCTATTTGTTTATTATACAAAACACAAAACGCACGACTGTTTTACTGACGCACATTGCACAAACATTGCACCTAGTGTTGGTCGATGGTATCAACTACGGGAAAGCAGTAAATGTCAACAAAAGTAATCTATTTCGCGGTACAATAAACACATGTTATTGTTTGTTTGTTTAAGAACTCGACATGAGTTTCACATCACAAATCGATATGAATATTCACATTGCCTATTTATTTACTAAACATTATAACCTGACAGCTATTTTATATGAATATCTTATTTTCCCTACATGTAGGTATTAAAATATTTAAAAGACTTTTTGTAGACATTTGTAATTCACTCCATAAACAAAATCTTCCCTTCCTTTCCTCCATGCTTCTTTATCTTTTGGTAAATCTTTCAATGTTTATCGAACACAATTTGGATAGGTAGTAGACGTAGTCGGTCGTAGAGATAGATTATAGTAAAATGAGGCTTTTGTGTCTTAGTCGTCGTTTACGATACTCAAGAAAACAAGACAACAGGATTTCTCAATTATTAAGCTGCATACCACAGTGAGAATGTTATATTTTCTGTACAAAACTCTTATGACAGCCAAGACCAGTTCGTATAACAATAATGGGCATCCAATACTTAATGTTTTTTATCGCGATTAATACTTATTTATTTTACACCTAACGTTTCAAATACTTCACAGTGTTCATGGCCACAGGTAGAGTCTGCTTAAGACGCGACCTAGTTTAATTTAAACAAAAAGTAGCTTTCGGGTGATTGTTTAGATCAGAATTGAAAGAATTAAAAAAATAGTTATTAACTATATGATTTATTTAGTTATTAACTATAAACTTTATTTTAAAACAAACAGACAAATCAAACAAAAACATCATATGTATAATCCTTCGCATTTTTATTGTATACATGAATAAAGTAACTAGATAATAACATAAATTAAACACGCAAAATAATTTATTAAGTGCTTGTAAAAACATAAATACGACTATCACAAGTAAAAATAGTCATCCAACGCGCATGGCGGCAACGTGCTTAAGATACTACTTATATTTATATTTGAGTAATTAATATTTACTTAGTAGTTTCAATACATGTTTATATAAGTATTTTTGGATATCTTTAGCGTCCAGAAAATCAAAGTGGTTCCAAAAAGGATATGCTAAAACATGATAGTCCACAACGTTTGGCAGTTGGTTCCTGATGATACGGACATCTTTTATTGTTGATATATAGTCGTTGGCACCTACATATAGTCCAATGTCAAAAGTTACTTTACTCAAATCGTATTCAGGTGGTGTCGCCGATCCATAAATCTCCAAATTTTTAGCTTCATAATCGTATTGAGCAAATGATTTGGTTCTTCCGACTTGCGCAAAATGTAACAAGTTTTTCTTAGATGTTCCTGCAGGAAAATGCTCAATAATAGTCTTAAACATATCCGGTCCAATTTGTTTAGAATCGAAACCGATCACTGGCAAAATTCCACCTTTGTAGCACAAATCGTAACCAGTTACTGGTACTTCACAAACCCACCGAATCAAAGCCTTTATATTAGAATCAAATCCGACAACCTCTTGATAATTAACTTCTTCTAATAATATGTTGATTTGAGGAGCTATTTTCACCAAGAAGGGTAACAATCCGCGTGAATTCTCAATGTGGGCTATGGGAGCTAATGATGCTAATACTCTGATTTTACTATTGTACTCAGGTCTGGTGGAACCAAGTACGTAAAATATGGTGGTCCCTTCAGAATGGCCAACAGCACTGAGACTAGACTGGCCGGTTTCATCTAGTATGACGTCTATCATCGCTGGCAGATCAAGAGAACCCATTTCGTGGAAAGTGTAATCCCAGAATTTGGTATCCTTGTTTGGATCAAGAGTGACATGTTGACGTGAATACCTATTACCACGGTTATTCCCTGCCCATACATCATAGCCCAATCGTGCTAATGTAAACGCTAGCGAGTTCTTCCCACTGATGATAAAACCATCTGATGAGTCCAATATTCCATGCATCAGCAGTACTGGCCGTTTTATTCACCTGGTATACGGAACAATCGAAGTATGTATCCGTCCGAAGTTGTGGCATTGTACTCTTCACACTTGAAGCCATTTTCTCTCGCTATATCCGCAAAGGTTTTTACAGTTGGTAGTAATTTACTCAATACTTTCGATTCGTCAGATAATAGTTTTTCACAAGAAACAAACCCAAAAGCCAATAAAAAGTTAAAAATTAAAATCTTTAGACAATTCATGTTATTATTTCGACTACTTCTTGTGCGCAAGGAGTTTTCAAGACTAAATTGACATATGTTTTATGTAGTATGTTTTATTTCATAGGCTTCTGTTTGAACAACAGAATGTGTGTCATCTTATGACGTAAATAATAAATTTTTAACGTATTTAAATACATTCAAGTATTAATTAATAACAATTCCGCACAGTTCACGGGTAATTGATAGAATTAAACCTACCATCGAAAATAATAAAATAATCAATTACCGCAAAAAGATACAATAATTTTTGGCTTTATTAGAATAACATCTATTTCGTGTCTTCTTATTTCGTTTTTGTAAAACATAGATGGTAACCAAAGGAAAATACGCAACATTTCAAAATTTAACATGATTGCCAAAAAGTTAAGTATCACACAGATTTCACAGCATTGTTTTAAATAAAAAATTCTACGGATACTTAGAACCTGGGTCTTTTTAAGTCTAGAGTGATATTATTATTGAATCAGCGAGCTCCATCATAGACCACATCTACACTTAACACCAGTTGGGACGTGATCAATCTCTGGTCATTTGTAAATAAAAATAGACATGTTAGTTAAGTAGAAGTGACTGAACACCAAATTTCAAATCAATTGGATCCGTGAAACGTAGTGAAATTTTGTAGTCAAGTAGGAAAGGAGCTGATCACTGGTCATCTACAAACTGCTGAACAAATCTCAAAAAATTAAGTCAGTTTTAAAAGGAAAAACAAAACACATCCCAATTCCAATTTAAATTATCCCATTTGTCAGGTACATGACTGTGTCAGTCACAGTATAACTGAACACCCCTATTTTGTGTAGGAGTACAATGTACTTCAATATAAACATGAACCTGAAACCACTCAAAGTTCTCATTTAAGACGTGCACTGGTAGTAATATAGATTAATAATACGTCGTAGGGAGGGGCTAATAATCATATATTATGACATTCGTAGTCTCAGGTGGCCCGTCGGGTCTCAATATAAGTTATGGGCACATAAAATAGAATTCTCGACATATCGTTCAGCCGCACTCGCAACTAGTGACAACCAATGGTTATAGGTTATGGTCATTGGTTTTGGCATAGAAGACTTTATATGCTTAGGTAAGACTAGGTAGTCTGTATAGATCAGTAGTTCCCAAACTTATTTTTCTCGTGGACCACTTTCAAAATTTTACTGGTTTCGGTGGACCCCCTGCTGCTACATTTCTACCACATTCTTAAAGTCGCCAAAAAATAAAAATTGTGTCACTTCTGAGTTCTGTCCCTATATTTCGATATGTAAAATAAAAACGAAAAATGGTACATTTTATATCACTTTATTTATTAAAAGAATAGAATTACAAGAAAAAAATATTAAGGTAATATAGGTTCAGGTCATAATTTTAATTAATGGGAAGGATGTATCTGATGGAGTGTCAGCAAACGATCAATGTTTGGCTTTATTTTTGTGAGCAATAACCGCAAATCCCCCCGCTCTGTGATGTTTAATTTGCTCCTTTTTTTTGTTAAGAGGTTTGTAACGGCACTAAAACTCCTTTCGACAAGATATGACGAGGGAAAAGCTATTAAAAATTTCCTTGCGATTTCCCACAGTCCAGGATATTTTTCGGGTATTTCTGCTTGCAGCCAAAATGTTGGGTAGCCTTTTCTAAATTTCACCTTCAGCTCCTCATTAGTGCTTAGCTCGAGCAGCTCCTCTTGTAATACAACATTGGCCACTTCCGTTTCATCAAATGGATTTATTATCCATGGTGGTATATCCATCGTCAGTATATCTTCAAACCTGGTTTTGAAGTCATCATGCAGGGCACTTAAATGTTGACTGTAGGTATGGATATCCTCATCAATACATTCTACCTGCGACAAGTTTGGAAATTGAGAGAATTCGCGCCGACTAATGTTTTGCTTCATAAATTTCAATTTCCCAAGAAAAGCCGAAATTATCCCCTTTGTTTTTATTAAATTCAGGCTGTCCCCTTGTAACTGCAAGTTAATATCATTAAATTTTTTAAACAAATCTGTCAAATACGCAATGTCTGCTTTGAATTTGATCAAGTTTTCTTTTAAATCTGGATCTCTACTTTCTAAGAACTCTAATATGGAATCGAAAACAGAGTAAAATCTCGTTAAGCATGCACCTTTCGACAACCAGCGTACTTCAGTATGTAAGAGCAGTCGTTGGAAGTCTTCATCATTTTCGTCGCACAATTGAGCAAATAAACGTGTATTCAATGCATTGCTTCTGATTTTGTTGACAGCTTTTATTACAAAATGAAGAGATTGGTTCAACCTGTCACTTAAATGTTTTGCCACGAGATGTTGTCGGTGGATTACGCAATGAATAGCTGTAAGTCCTGGTATAATTCTTTTGAGATGACTTATAAACCCACGATATCGCCCGACCATTGCAGGAGCTCCGTCTGTTGCCACTGAAATAATGTTTGTAAATGGGATCGATTTTTCCGTAAAAAAATTACTCAGGACATTAAATATTGATTCGCCTTTAGTGTCAGTCTCCAAAGTTCTGGCAAATAGCAATTCTTCGTGAATTTCTTCCTCAACAATAAATCGGACATATGCCAATAGTAATGCTTCATTACTGGGTAACGTTGACTCGTCCAGTTGTATAGAAAAATGAGTTTTTTGCAGATGATTGCACAAAAAGCTTTCGATATCAGAGCTCATTTCATCAATGCGTCTTTGTACAGTATTGTTACTTAATGGAATTCTTTTTAGTACGTCAAATGGAGATTTGTGCAAAACAGTTTTTAAAACCTCTTCAACAGCGGGTAAAATTAATTGTTCTCCGATAGTGTGCGGTTTTCCAGATTTTGCTATAAGTAATGAGATATTGTAAGATGCCCGCAAGCCATCATCGTTACTTTGAGATGTTGAAGCGAACATACTGTGCATGGTGGGTCTCTTTCCATATTTTTCTTTCAATGTTTGAAAATATTTTAAATCTTTACCTATTTTATCAGTATGACACCTTTTTAGATGATCTTCGAGCTTTGATGGTTTCATAGAGTCATTGCTCAAAACTTTGTTGCATAATGCACATGGGCAATTGTTTGTCTGCCTCTGATGGAACAAAACCATATTTCAAATAATCGACACTATATTGTCGACATTTTTTTCTTTGCTGTAGCCATGTTTCGTGTCAGTTACCTTACCTGTAAAAAAAATGTTTTAGTAACCAAGTTTTTTTCTGAATATAGGTATCACACCGCAGCCTTTGTCAGCACGCGGAAATAGAATTACGGCTTGTAAAGGGACCAACTAATAAACCGCTGAGACAAATACAAACGTTTTCACAAAACGGTATCAATTTTAAAGTACATAATTTACCACTAATTTTTAATAGTATAAATAAAAATTAGTGTACTCAGTATCGAATACTGATCATATTTGTGTAGGAAAAAATAAACGTCGAAATCCCAAAATTGTCCATAAAAACGATAACTAACATTTTATTAAATCAATGAGTTCACGCGCTCCGTGTATTTGCGTATTTTTTGTCTGCGGCTTCATTGTTAAAACGTGACAAACAGGCATCGAAGTTCAAGCCCCGCCCTTTTCCCGTCGCCCGCGCACCGCTCGCTCTTTCCGAAAAGGAATAGTTTTGATAAAATAGTTACTTCAAAATCAATTTAACATGATTATGAAATTACTGTTTTATAAAATTAGTAGTTATTTGCAAGAAAAATTACAAAATTAATTGCTCTGCAATATTGCTTATTCGGCCTTTTTAGAGAGGCAGTGCTTCTCTCGTGAAAAAACAATTGAATAAAACGTGCTGTGTTTGTCTTCAAATCGAAAGAGGACAATTAAAATATCTGTAAGTTACTAAGTTACCTATCTATACAGGCCGTTGTGATCAACCGACTAGTACACGTAAACAAAATACTTAAGTACTATAACAAAAAAAGGTAGGTTACTTACTTTTCTCCGGCACTAGCAAACACAGATATAAATTTTCTCACAACTTTTTTCCAAATTCCGCCTTGTTTTCGAAATTCCGGAAACAAATGAATGCGTTTGGTTGCCTTTGGCATCAAGTATTTATAGTGTTGATCAAGTTCATGTCTGAACAAGCATTAAGCATTGTCGGGCGGATAGCGCTTTGCAAGTCTGTACACGAAATTGTACGTAATATCGAATACACAAGTTTGGACAAGTAACAGTCGCTTGCCTTATTAAAATATTATCTGCTTAGATAGGTACTTAAAACAATGTAGGTAGGCCCTTATAAAAACTATGCTTACATTTTTGCTCTTTACTATCAAAAGCAGATAAATTTTCGTGGACCCCCATTAACATCTTATGGACCCCCATTTTTTGTTCACGCCTACGTAGACCCCCAGCAAGTCTCCCGTGGACCCCTGGGGGTCCACCTGGACCACTTTGGGAATCACTGGTATAGATATTTGAATATTGAAATATTTATTGTTTTCTGATCTTCAATCTACAAACAGTGTGTGTAGTTTGTGATCAGGATAAAATGGGAAAGTAGTTAGATTATTAGTTACCTGTTGGACGGTACAACGTTCTATTACGAATTTATCAAAATCTCTTTGGTGATAATAAGTATATCTCAAATATGAAATTTAAAAAGTACATATGAGCTGTATGATGCTGAAAAGTTGAAAGTAGTAACAAGGAGCAGATGGAACGAGAGACGGACTTATGGAAACGAGAGCGAAGCCTCGGGCGGCTGCTAGTCTCCTATATTAGCTATGATGTGATTATGGGCTAAAGATTAGAGCAGTCTTCTCATTTTCATAAATTTCAAAGTCCTTGTACCCTTTTTCACCACAAACAGAATTCTTTAGGGGAATTGATGATATATAGCGAAAAATCTTGCATTTTTGGCGTGTCTCTAGTGCAACTGAGGAGATTGTATACGGGAGAAATCTTTTCTTTATAAATTGTACAGTTTTATGTACATTCTTTAGTTAGATTTGGACTAAACAAATCGGCGCAGTCAACGAGATTGCACCGTAGGGAATGGCGAACTATTCGCTACAATTCACTAAAACGGCCAATCTGGGCCGATGGGTCTCAGCTGCCCAATACAAAGTTCAGGTCAGGGTTATACTAAATATTTATATATATGCTTCTTTTAGATTGTACGAGGTCAAATATACACGGATTTTTTACCATACATTTAGTATGAAAAAATCTGACCCCGATGGTACTTTATTCCGCTTCCTAGTAAAATATTCGAAAATGTTTCATTTTATCGTTGTTTATTTACAATGGAGCCTTTTAAAAGAAAAGTTATGTTGTTTAAAAACCAGAGAGAGTAAACCAGAAAAATATACAGAGAAAATGCTACAGGGAACCCGAAATAGATACCTCTGCGTAACAGCATTTTTAGATGCTTGATGAAACAAGATATAAAAGATACAAAGAAGAAAACACGAGCTCTGGTTTTGTGTTCTTCTACAGATGTTATTTCTGATATTTTTTTTACCCATCGATGTAGATACCATATTGCTTGAAAAACGCCCAATACTACTCTTATCTTCAATTCCTAAGACATTGAGTCCGCCTGTGGCGTCTGTTGTTTTTGTTTATATGAATCTAATATGTACTTACTTGATACTTACTACGATGACGCAGAAACCCAAAGTTGATCTTGGCACCCGACACGAGAAGACGCCATTTCTTGCGGTCTTCCGTCAGCTGCTACCAGTCGCTAACTCCCAGGCTCCGTAGGATTGTAATAATATATAAATAAAAGTCAAAATTCACCTCACTAGCATAATATCACCCTAAATCGTCATCTTTTTCCGTTTTTATCTCTTCTTTTATGTATGTATATATATAGTTATGAATACTGTATATAAATCTATGTATGTTTATTTAGCAGTTAAGTGTTTTTTTGTTTCTCTCATTGTATTTTTAAAATAATTTGCGCCGCACATAACTTTTCTGTTTTTCCTAATGGTTGACTGGGAGAGAATGCTTTTAGCATTAAGTCCGCCAATTGTAAACTTGTGGTACAATAAAGATTTATAAATAAATAAATATCTACTTATTTTTTTTTTCTTATAGTGCAATGCAGAGTATTTGTATCGAATTGTTTTATTGTAGAGAAATACTGAGTAGGTAAGCCTTCAAAGTAACGTCTACGCAAATAGTATTGTATCATATCAGACTGTACCATAGATAATACACGCAGATTCAGGCCAAGATTTAGGAAGTTTTATCTTGTGTCGTAGTTTAATAATAGTAATATATTTCACACTTTTTACAAAAGCAGTTATTACGCTATTAACATAAACATAACGTTAAAATAATCGTCATTATTGATTGATATGCGTAAAATAAATCATTCTAGAGTCACCCAAAAATATATTTAAATTCAATGATATGTTATCACTTTTAATTGTTTGAATGAGTAAACTTCAACTTTGTTTAAAGTATAAAAATATATGCAATTCTGACATTAAAATTTGACAATTTCATAAAAAGTTCCAGGCAAATTAAGATAAACATTGATAAACTGTGCCTTGTCCCTTACGCTAAGTGATACTTCCGGTATCGAATATTCTCTTTAAAGTAATTTACTTATACCTGAAGGTCGTGTGAGCACCATTTTTTGTATTGTTACGATTGGGGGCCGCGTTTCGTAACAGTACATTCTAGGCAGAATTCTGGGTCTGATGGATGATAATGGCCTCTTATTTATTGCATTTCAATAAAAATAAACTCTCACATCAGGATATACAGGGTCGATTGACCACGTAACCCACTCAATATGAATAGATAAAAATATGAGGTATTAAATAAATTCATATATAAAATTAATTATCATTCACTTTCTAATAATCAGTAATTTTCTTAATGTAAAATAAAAACAAATTGGTATTAATTTTACTTTATCATTCATCATAATAATTAAAAAATGCGAACCTTGAATCGGGTGCAATATTCTTTTCAAGTACATAATACGACAAATAAACTAGAGAAGAATAGGCGACAAAGGCCAATACACCAGCTGAAAAAATACATGCACCTTATGTAAGTAGATAGAAACGCGATGTCAAATTAATTGATTTTTTATCGTATTTCATTAGACCATGTATTCTTGGGATGAGAGATGCATAGTTTCGCTATCCCATGGAATTAATATGGAACAATTTCAAACCCCCATGGGTAAAATAAAAACAATTATATTTTTACTGCCGAACTCAGAGTTTCTAATGACCATTTAAGCAAATTCCTCAAACTCAAATAAAAAAATCTCCTTTAGAGAGAAAACTATTGAATAGACTAAGGATAAGGAGTTACTAATCTAAAACTTAGATAGCAGGCAAAAGACCAATTCGCCGTCCAAGATACCGCTGGACCGATGCAGTGCAGGCTGATCTGCGAGAGATGGGAGCTGACAGCTGACAGCGATTGCGCAGAATAGAACACTCTGGCGCACTCTCGTTTCGGAGGCCAAGATCCACTTCGGGTCGCTGAGCCAGCGGAGTAAGAAAGTAATCTAAACCTATGCTATAGAGTATTTTAAAATGGAGAATATTTTATTGGAGTTTCAAGAATTTGCTTTAATGGTCATTAACGACTCTAAGTGCGATTGTAAGTAACTCATTCTATGGGATCTATCAAATAGATCGTTATCCCTCAACGGATATTAAAGTTTTTACAACAACAGCTTGTGAACACTGCTTTTGCGATATTTTGTCATTCCAAGTAAATACGGGACTCACTTCCATGCTATGTTTTTAACCTTTGTCATAGCTATAGGAAAGGATCTCAATTTACTTAGGATATTCTTTACAAATTCTTTACTGGAAACCACTAAATACACACAACTATAAATTAACAATTGTGTGGCCTGAATTATATAGATAGATTTGTTTGTCTTATTAATTTAACGACATGCGCTTTTTTTTGTATCTGTACAAATTATAAAATAATTGATGGAATAAGTTTGGTGAAATTGGTGTGCTTCGTAGATTTTGCTGATTTGGGTCCTATTTTTGAAAATTCTGTATATTTTTTCTGTCTTTATCCTATAAGAACTTACGTGTAAATTTTGCAAAAATATACGTATCTTTACTTTACTTAACATTTTTAAAAGTATAATAGTAGAGATAAAGTATAATAATAAAACTATATTGTTTGATATCGTTAGCATTTTAACTTTATGGGCTGAGCGATCCAAAATGGATCTTGGACTTTCTCTATTCTTCCCTTGTGACCTTTTTGCCTATTGGCTCACTACAGTTTAAACGTCACCAAAATGTTAGCTTTTGTGTCTTCGCCATCATACATAACGTCATAACGAGAAACTTATGAATACAATTCCTGGTACGTACAAGTATTACTCCAATGCCTGTTTCAAACTTAATCAAAAATGACGTAAGTATAACTTACGAAATCTTTCATAAACCAATCGAACGCACGACGAAAACTTCTAAATCACATTCTAAACGCTTTCAATCAGTTAACAGAAGTTCATAAAAATTCGTCGAATTTTTCACGGGTGCAAAACTTTAGCGATTTTGCGAAGCTATTTCAAACGTCAGTATCACACCATCTTTTTATACGCTGTGGCATTGTCGGACTGTCAAACCCCCTTTCTGAAGGCCGAACCCATTCTCAGGTGGATTCAACGACTTCGATTATCCGGTTACAAAAGTCCTGAGCTCAATTCTCACCAAACTTGTTTAATTAAAGTTTTCGCACTCTTTTTCCCTTTAGGCGGGGAAATAATCCCTTGTTCGGAACAGAGGATGGCAGGACTTGATGTTGAGATTTTGTTATTGTTTTTAGCTATACTTCTGTTCATTCGTTCGTTGAAATTGTATAAATAGGATCATCAGTCTTCCATCATTTTTTGATACTAGTACGAAAATTTGAAGTTTTTTATCAGTATGTAAATTTTTTGATTATCTGATTTTAATTTACTACGAAGAACTATTCCATCAGTAATACTTACGATATTAATTCATTTATTTTAATGTCAAAAATAAACATACAATAAATAGTCTGGTAAATGTGCATACACCTGACAAGGTTTGAGCGTACATCAAGATTTTGCACATAATTAGAAAAGTTTTATGGTACCCACGTCGATATCACAGAAATACATGTGAATCAGACAGACGGTTGGTCATTGTGTACATGCAAACCACTTACATGCACCTAATATAATCTAGTAGTGTGCAAGTCGTCGAGGTGGTGGTACCTCATATACCTAGGTACCTTGCAGAATTTATGAAATCTCAGATTTTTTAAACCAAAAGCTACTTTAAGCATGTACTGAAAGGATTGCATTGCCATCACTAATGAATTGTTGATGGAACGTGTTGCTGTTCGTACGAGTAATGTAGCTTGTCAATTAGCACATTGCATTGTTGTCGCTCCCTTCCATGTCAGAACTTAAGTTTTAGAACAAATTCTAAATCTGTTTTATCATTTGTAACAAAAAAATATAAAAATTAAGTTTTTTAATACTATTTAGTAGCCACACAAGCATATGACCGAACTGAACGAAAGCGGTGACCAGAACCAATGAAAGCTCCCAAAGGGCCTTTTAGACCCTGCATATGTATTTTTATATAAATGCCATAACGTAAGTTTAGAAAATTTTGCTTAATTCGACTCTATAGATTCAGTTGTCCGCAGACGTTAGTCCAAGTTTTTGTACTCAGTATTTGCTTTCGGGATTCGAGTTGGAGTTCCAATATGGCGGAAAGTATTCCTGCATTCGCATGTTCTCATGTTAGAACACCCGGGAATAAGTTTTACTGCGATCAGATTGGAAACTTTGCCGGCCCGTCTGCTATCAGGAAGAACTATAATCATTTTTGGACGTTTTTGAGTTTACGAATATTTCACATTTTAATAAGCTTTTGGCGTTGCAAGTGTTCATGGATACTGGATACATGGAATGATTAACAATTTGGTTATACTCACTTCATAAAGTTGGTCACATTAGGTGGATCGTGAATGTTATGGGTTAGGTAAAGTAACTTTTTTGAATCTCATTATAAGACCTTGCATAATATCTGAATGTTATTTTGAGAGCAATGGTCCTAGTCTTAGTCACATTTTACAAAAGTCAAAATAACTGCTATTGCTAAGAATTATAAGACCTTGCATAATATCTGAATGTTATTTTGAGAGCAATGGTCCTAGTCTTAGTCACATTTTACAAAAGTCAAAATAACTGCTATTGCTAAGAAAAAAAAAACATCCAAAAAAATCATCAAGTTAATACGTGCTTATATTATCTTGACACAGTTTTTCGAACCAATTGTCTTCGAAAAGAAGTGTAGGACCTATTACAGGAACCAAGTATTATGGGGGAGAGACCAAGGTAACGAGGCTGCAATGGCTGGGATACGTGGAGAGAGTGGGAGAAGACCGAGCTGCCAAGAGACCGTATACACGGAATGACCAAGTGGAAAGCGAACAGTCGGCCGTCCCAGGTACCGTGGAAAGACGAAGTCGTGAAGTACCTGGAAGCCCTCCAAAGAGCAGGTTGCGCTGAACAGGGATATTGGAGATATCTTGTGCCGGAGGTCAAGATCCTCTTTGAGTCGCAGAGCCATCGTAGTAAGTAAGTAATTTGTATCCGATATTTTAATATGTACGTTTCAATTTTTAAACTGTATTATTTAACTCAAAATATTTTATCCTGTACTTACAGGAACATGTTCACGCATACATCTACAAACACTTTTTTTCCATGAAATAATTTCAGCATTTACTTAGCATAATATTATGTCTCTAGAGGTTATTCGTTAAAATTAGGTGTATGATAACCGAAACCCGATTCAAGGGCAATCCATTTTGGATTACAACTTGTGATAGGAGACCACGACAAGTTCCTCACAACTCATGTTACTCGACTTGAATAACTTTGTCTGACGCAGAATACTCGAAAACTTAGATAATGTTGGCTTCACTTTCTGAAAACTAGTTATCATAGAAAGTGGTGTCCTATATAAGTAATTTGTGCTTTCCGTGGGATTTTGCATTCACCTCAAAACGGCAGGGACAATTAGTATGAAAGAGTGGGGCATGGCGTCAGACGGAAAATTGGCAGGCAAGTGTAAAGAAACGAGATGACATAATTTGCATCCTCTCAAAGATTGAAAGATTGAGGTGAGTAGAGCTCCTAACAAGTTATGATGGTGGTAGCATCCTAGGACGTCAAGGGCGCTAATAGGTTAAGGCACTGTAGCCCTTAATATTTTATTCTGTGAAAGTGTCCCATTCAAACTTTCACCTCCATTGGATACTTTAGTTGATTTAAAAAAATGTCAGTATTTGACCACGGGTCTTGAACTAATAGGTATCTCAATATTTCTGTAAGTATTTCTTTTTAGTACAATAAAGTGTTAAACTAACTAACCAAATTTCATTAGACGTAAGAGAAATGTTGCCTTGCATCGCATTATTTTGCGATTTCGCTTACTAACTCGCAATTGGATGATATAAATAGACCATTGTAACGCTATTAGTTCGACACTCTCTATCGTTTCTCTAGCACGAGGCATTCTACAAGGCTTTAAACAACGAAAAATAAACGAATTGCACTTCCTGCCACTCTAAACAATATGCCAACAATTCAATAAAATGCATAACAAATGTAGACAATAATTAGAAAATATGCTATGAATAACAAAATGTTTCATGAGAATAGAGACAGGAAACAATATGATACCGCGCCGAGTGAGATTCCACATGTTTTGTTTGAGTAATAAACAATAAACTATTGTCGCTTTTAGTTTCCTTAGCAACTGTTTGAAATGTAGAAATTATATTTAGACTAGAATTATATGTGACAACTTTTTAGTTGATTTTAATTTAATATAATTTATTCGGTTTTAATAAATATGCGCTTTGAGAACCCATACCTACTGTTCAACTGCACAGGGCTTCAACCTATCTCCTCAAATCGAAATTCTTAAAAAACATAGACAAATGTACAAAAACTTATAGGATTTTTTTTTTAATTTATAAAAGAAGGTAATCCTTTCTTTCATTTTCATTCCAGAGAGGTGACCTCCTAATTAATTTGCGCCTTCAAAATCTACCCACAGCCCTCGTATATTATGTCGCACAAATATTATAATATCTGCGTAATCTTTGACTCGTATCATACACTGCCCGTGGTATTGATATACTGTGATTGCCAGAATGTAACACAAACAGACAACACGCATACAATTTACAAATATGAATAACAATTGGCCGAAAGCCGCACAAACACTTCTAAATTGTACACATGGCTTATGCGATATGTGGAGATGAGAATTGTTTGTGGTTTAACCTACACTAAATTAGTAAAGCTGAAGAGTTTGCTTATCTTTTTGTTTATTTGAAGGTTCATAAATTTAGGAACTGCCGAATGCCGATAGTATTATTTTTGCTTAAGATATTCTACCACAAAAAAGTTTAAAACCGGGTACAATGGATGACAAAAAGCAGGAAAATAGACCATGTTGAAGCAATCCAGGGTGAGAAAGAGAGATGGTTATTCCTGGTGAATGTTACAGCCTTATACAATACAATACAATATAACTTTATTGCCCACATCTGGGAAAACATAAAATTGAAATTATAACATTGTTTACAATATGGAGCAAAGGCGAACTCACTGCTAAGCAATCTCTTCCAGCCAACCTTTGTATAGTAGAGGAAAATGATGTAAGGGTGAGCCCAGTAGACGGTCTTTCACGGTATGGTATGACTTATACGGTCTGGTGCTTGTATATTACTTGTTTATTTATTCGTCAAGTGCCATTAAATATGGCTCATTTCACAGATATTTTCAAACTATCCGATGACTCTACATCAACGAACGAACTGAAAAAGAATTGTCTTGCAACGTCTACTATCAAGCAATAAAAGCTAGGACCATAGAAATCTATTTAAAGCATAGAATGTATGACATCAAGCTATGGGTGACAATAACCCATCCAAACCATAGCTAATATTAGATTTAATTTAATTTTATATTATTTGTTTGTTATTTTAATTTAATTAATAGCATAATTTTAGATTTAATCAATGTTGCTCTCTCTCATTACGGGAACACATGCTTCTCCTGTTTATCTTTTAGTCTTCTTTTACAAAATCCACGAATAATACTAAAATATATTATTTGTAGTAAACTATGCTTTATTTGTATGAAAAATAAGGCTATTTAGATATACAAACGGTCTTGAGAAACTTTTAAACATCTTTTAAAACTTATTTCCGAGTGTCAACAGCAACTGAACCAGCCGACGGAGAAAATTATTTTTATAATAATAGATTTTATTAAATCTCGACTCTACTTTTATTGACTTCCTTTCGCTTTTTGTGGGCATTATTATGAAAAACCTTATTGAAATTACATAAAGTATTGGAGGCGTTACCTCAATTTACGAATTTTGTAAATCTGTCAGCGTCGGGAAAATAGTCGGGATTTTATTCGGGCAGTTTTTTTTTTCATTTCTTCGTTCTTACAAAAAAGATTTAACACTTAGTGAAGATGAATAGGCTAACTCATCATAAAATTGTTGTAAGCTCTGATTTTTCTTTTTCATTTTTTCTTGAGCAGTGAGTTTTAAAATACTTTGCTTAAATTCAAATTCAATGAAACAAAAAACAATACCTGGTTTTAACAATACCTGTTCAAATTTATAACATAATACTGTAGTCAAAACTACTTTTGCATAAATTGACCGCTTTGATTCATTATGCCCTGTTAACTGAATGGGGTTCTCTAGTAAAAATGCGATTAAATATAATATTGTTGTACAGTATACGTTTTATTTATTTGTTTACGTAGTACTCAAAATATAATGTTGTTATATTTACAAAAAAATAGTATAATATGGGAGTTTGTAATCGATTAATTTCTTATCAATATAAATTACCCTTACTGTATTGTTATAAATTTAATAAATATTGATGTGACATTATTCGTTAGGATGAAAAACTGAAAGTATAAACCAGCCAGTTGGGATGAACAAGAAATTTTCTTTCATACGGGCTCGGTATCGCGAACATATTAATCATAAGCTCGCTGCTAGCTATCAGGGCTGGCCCAATGTCCACAACAATAGTGTCCACCTCAAACAATGTAACGTTGTCCTCTATTCACACATACAAACATACATGTGAGGGATAGAGCGCATGCGCGCAGCATCTGTAGCGCTTCCCGCTACTCCCACAGTCAGGCGGAGAAATAAAAAACAAAATTCTACTCTATGACAATAAATTAAGGTTGAAATTATTTCGAATGATACCCAGAGTGAAATTCTAACGCAAACGGCAATGCTATGAGCTTTCAGGACGCAGATTTTTAGATGACTCCCGGACTTGTGGAGATTGGGACGTCTCGCTCGTTCCCAAAAATCGCCGAATATTGTTACGCGTAAAATTATCAATACAAAGTACACTTTTCAGTGACAGCATAATTTTTATTTCAACGCGAGTGCTTTGTTTTGTGGCGTAGTGTTTCTTGTGAACAAGTTTCGTGATAACTATAGGATTTTATTATACGAAGTAAGTTCAACTTGATTTACTTTTAAAGAGTCTTTTGGAATGCAAATAAGATGTTTAATGATAGGCTGTTGTTTAATGTTAAGGGCGAAATTTCAATTGCGAGCTTATTATTAATCTGAATATTAATAAATTAGACTTTGTGCCTTTGATTGAACAAGTTGTGTTGATTTATGGAAACTTGGTGATTTGAAACTTTAACTAAATGCTGCTGTAAAAAAAAAAATCTTTAATTATACCTTACGGCCAATATAAGTATAATATTCATCTGTTACAAAATATTTAAAAAAAGGCATTTAAAAAAAAACGTATTTTATAATCTTAGACGTTCATAACATAGAATCGATATTATAAAACTTGTTATTCTGATATTCATTATCATCGTGAATGCGCTCCAGCTGTAAGTCAGTTCAAGTAAAATATTTCCAGATCGTAGGAAATTTTGATCTTACCTTTGCTAGCTCCAGATCCCGACCCCTTAGGTCTTGTTATACTCCATTAATTACTCAGCCTGGGTCTGCTTTGACTTCTGCAACCCTGTGTAATACTTTTCAGTTTTCGCTTGGGATTTCTGACTTCATCCATCCGTCCTTCGTTAGGATAACCACGGTTTCTAACAACCCTATTTCTGAAATCCAGAAACTTACGTTGCTGCCGATCGACGGCGACAAAAATCAGGTTAATTGTAACAGCTGATAATTCTAGTAAAATGGGAAAGTTCAGTTGTCCGCTCCACAGTTCACTCGAAAATCTCGCCGAGATCCTTAAAGAGACAAGCGGGGTTTAGAATGCTTTAGCAGTCTAGCTTATCCTATTGTTTAAGACTACTTTAAATCGGGAAAAATCTCAGGAACATGCCGAGGAAAGTACAAGAATGCAAGAAGAGTGCAAGAACAGGATCCACATTCACAGTTAACACGATTCTCGCAAGAGTGTAGAGCGCCAACTGACTCTACTGGAAGAATCACAGAGCAACAAATATTCATGTTGCTCGATATTCGTTGCTCTGTGGGAAGAATGAAGCTAAAATTTGAGAGTAGCTTACTCTCAAATTAGTAAAGTAAATTAGTAGTAATTATTAGTAATAAGTAGAACCCTTGTACACAGTTTTCCTAATGTTAACTTTTCAATGTATATTTACAGCGTGTACATGAAATAAATAAATATATATATAAATATATAAAGATAAGATATGTTAGTATGTCAAAGTAAAGATATGTTAGAGAACGGATTTCACGAAATTTTCGCGAAAATAGGAGTGTAGCCTTGGACACACGCTACTAATTTGATATCAAAATAAAAATATCCTTCCTTCTATAATCGTTGCAATAAAATCTCGAAAATACGGAGCTGATTCCTGATGAGCAAAGTTCCACCAAATTGCGTTTATCACGAGACCATTATTTTGATTTGCCCGCCACAAATAAAGTTATCTAAGTTATTTCTTTTTCTCGTATTTTCTAGAATAGAGATAAGTATGATAAAATTATATGATATTAAGCTAGGAAACTTTCATATGAACATTGACGTGAAATGAGTTCCTATAGGTACTTGAAAGATGTTCGTATATATTATTTTAAACAAACAAATATTAAAATTTGTTTTCATAAATTAGGCAAAACAGACTGTATTAACTCATTGTTTAAATTTCAATGTTAGTTAACGCTACTTTCAAGTGCGTTTTAAGCAAATAATTGCTTAATTCATGGTCGAAATTAATTAATTGCTGTTTCTGTAAAGGTTTAGTGGCTAAGTAAGTTTACATTACCGAATCATCAAATAATCTTAAAATGAAATATATCAAGCGCTAAGGGAGCGATGTAATTTGCTGAAATTACAGTTTTAATGGATTATAAACAAGTTGATGCCCGCGACGACGTTTAAGACAAATATAGCTTAAAAATTAGCACGTCTCTAACTTACGATATTTACTTATTAAAGACATTGATAATACTTATAGAACTATCTTCAAACTTTAAAGGAGAAGAGGTCATTTGTTAGAGAATTGGTTTAGTTAACCCATCGGTATTAAACCTTTTATAACGATAATGGTTGTTTATTAAATATCGTACCATTTTAGTTTGATACCATGTAGAAAACCATCACTACTTGTGTATCATATCTATAGATATTTAGCTATTGAAATAAAACATTGTAGGTAGGATATTAACAAGAATCGGAAACTGATGAACAAAATTGGAAAATAGTGATATTATAACCTTAAATTTGTCCCAAACTACTTTACCGTTATACTACACGACGTATTTCTTAGCTCAGCTGCTTTTTTATTATATTCTTGAGATATTTAATTACTGTTTTTCATTAGCAAGTAATTAATTCCTCCAAAAATATAACAATGAACATTCAAAGGCATAATATTAAAAATAAAGGTATGTTTGTAATAGATTCAAGACTTTTTGTATATTTTAACGATCTCTTCACAACGTTATAGTCTTTATGATTGAAATTCGGTATTATTCATCGGTTGAAAGCCTTTTTATGGCTAAATAATTTGAAAAATACTTCATTCACTATTAAGTTAATAATTTTACGTTTTGAGGACTTGTTGTTTTTGAACATTAAGTAGTATTATTATTATATAAACATTACGAAATTCTTTTCTAATATTAGTACTATTTCTTATCTATTCTGTGCACATACTACGTGGTGCGCACTATAAGTTTCCGGAATGAATATGAAAAAATACTATTAAAGGTACAAAATTAATTTATTGTTTTTCAAAATAATCTCCCTTGGCGTCTATGCACTTTTTCATTCGATGAAACCAGTTTTGAAAACTTTTGTGCCACTCCTCTGTGGTGAACTCTGAAACGTGTTTTTCATACTCCTCGACAGCCTCTTCTGGTGATGAAAATCGTTGACCGCGTAATTGGTTCTTAATTTTTGGGAACAGAAAAAAGTCACAAGGTGCCAGGTCGGGACTGTATGCAGGATGAGTCATGAGTTCTACATTTTTCGCCTTCAAAAAGTCGTTTGTCTGTCTGGCCGTGTGAGAACTAGCATTGTCGTGGTGCAGGATGATACGGCGTTTACGGTTATTTTTACGGAGTTCGTCAATAACTTCCGGCAAACAAATGGTCGTGTACCAGTCACTATTCACTGTACGACGATTCTCTAAAGCAACAGTAGCCACGTGTCCAGTTTTATTTAAAAAAGAAGCAATCATCCGCTTAGATGCACTTTTCACGCGCGCCACTTTGGTTGGTTTCGGCTCATCTTGAAAGACCCATACGCTCGATTGCTGCTTTGTTTTGGGATCGTAGCAATAAATCCATGTTTCGTCACCTGTTAATAAGTCCCACACCAAATTTGACGCACCTTCGTTGAATCTGGTAAGCATGGCACTGCACCAAGTGACGCGGTCCGTTTTTTGAGCCTCGGTCAAGTTGTGTGGGATCCACCGCGAGCACAGCTTTCTCACACCCAAATGTTTGTGTAGGATTAATTGTATTTGACTCATGCCTATTTCTAAGGATGCGCGAATTTCATGGTAGGTCACATGCCTGTCTGTTTCAATCATACGGCGCACAGCATTGATGTTTTTGTTGGTTACAGCGGTGACGGCCGACCATCGCGAGATTCGTCACTGAGATTGATACGACCACGCTTGAATTCTGCAAACCAGCTATAAACTGTTGTCTTGCATGGTGCTTCATTGCCAAAAGCTGTTTCAAGCCGAGCGATGCTCTGTTGAGCTGTCAAATTACACTTAAAATCGTAGAAAATCATACTACGAAATTTTCCCGAGTTAAATCCATGTTGATGCAGACACACAATTTTTTAAATGGCGCCACAAGGTAAAAACAAAAGACAGTTAGATGAAACAAACTGCATTCTACAGCCAAAGAGTTCTATTTTCAAATGTTGCAATAAATTTTTAAATATTGTTTATGTAAGTGGCCAGTTCCGGAAACTTACAGTGCGCCCTATGTATAAAAGTGAGTGAGTTATTTGCCTAAACATCTATTTATACAATCTTTCTTAAATTTTGCATACCAATAACTTATAGTGTGCTTGTGTTCTAAGGAACACAAGCATATAATGTAAGCATTATGAGAAGTATATGGTTTATATATATTATATTTTATATTAAAATACTATTCCTGTAGGATTTTAATACGCGTGCGATATCGCGGGCAAAAACTGCATATATGGACCACCGTTTAAGGCGCGTACACTTGGCTGATGACGCAACAGGGAAACACGCTCGGAAAAGAAGAAGAAGCAAAGCCACGTGCAAAAGCAAGTTGACAATAAAAGTCATTCAAGTAGTTTCTAAATGCTCATTACTCTTTATAAAAGGCAACAATTTTGGCGGAACATGGCTCAGGGCGGGTACAGTTTAACCCCTGTCAGAACTTTTTCAATTATGTTCCCGAGATAACATATACCTAATGTTGGCAAACATATTTATTTCTGAGAACTCTCGTATGTTCCTTGGAGTGTCTTGTTGAGAAAATGAAGTCGATATGAGTGTGAGCAAGCAAAGGTCCATCAAAGGAATACGTTGGATGACTCGCGAAGTTCGAGGATTTTAATTACTTTGAAGATTAATTGTTTTATTTTTAAAAACTGCTGATTTCGTTAAATGTTACCTAAAGTATGAATATGAATAAATAAAGTTCTGTTTTTCCCAATGGTTGACTGATAGAGAATGCTCTTAGCATCAAGTCCGCCAAAACAATAAAGTTTCAATAAATAAACAAAAAATAAAGAAAGTTATTGTAAAAGAAATAAATGAAGATTTGTTTTAAATACGAAGAATCACGGCATAGCTGCTCTAAACTTATTTGAATTGTTACAAATGCAAAACAATATTCCTTCAAGTAAAATCGTTAGGGATTATACTCAGTACTGGGTTCATTTTGTACCTATCTCGACCGCATCTGGATTTGCAGAGAATCGCTTAATGCGCTGAATCTATCTTGTTCCGCGGAGCAAACACAAATTTGCGTATTTACTTACGTTTTATTTTAAAATGGAAAGCTTTTAAATGTTTTTTTCCATACACAGTGTACTGTCTAAGTTGATGACGATGTAGTTGGTAATTTTCGCAAAATAAGAGGGAAACGAATGTCGGTTGATCTTATAAACCACCTACTTGATCAGGCTTCGTCGTGACTATCACATCCTTGTACTCCTGTTCTCAGTCCTCTTTATTCTTTGTACCCCTAATTATATAAAAGTGCGTTTCACTTTTCTGAAATCAGAATAAAACCGTCCTTCGCGCAGTGTTAATGACCTACTTCTCAAAACTCCAACCCACTCTTCTGCGTCTTACTCAAAGTCGTTTGCGGTACGGGCTGTTCGCCTGTGGAATGCTTTGCTTGTTAATGTACACATGGCTCAAACTATTACTAGCTTTAAGAGCCAGGTTAAGGAGCACTATCTGTCCCTTCAAGGTGTGTAGAATATATATGTTCTCTTATGTACAAAGGTTGGCTGGAAGAGATTGCTTAGCAATAAGTCCGCCTTTGCTCGATATTGTTAACAATGTTATAATTTCAGTTTTGTGATTTCCCAGATGTGGGCAATAAAATTATGTTGTATTGTATTGTACTTCATGAGTAAGTTGTATCAAAATTACAAAAATAAAAAATTTCACTCGGACGACTTATGTACCTACTTATTGCAGTTACTTTGATAAAAACGAAACTTCTGTGTTTATTTTGATAAAATTTCTGTGGAACTTGAACTGTATTAAGTAACTGTGTTACTTATTGACTGTAAGTATTATTTTTTTTCGAACAAACACTAAAATAAATACTGTTTCTAAAATCAGTTCAAAACCGGCTGAGTTATGCCGTAACAAAATTGTACAAAAAAAAAACCCATGAAACCGAATTGAGAACATCAATTTGGAAATGAAAACAAACAAAAAAAATACAACAGAATTTGTTTCACAATATTTTTCTGCGTAAAGATTTGTTTTATTGAAAGAAATACACTTCAATTTAATGAGGGACGCTCTGTCAAGAACATTCTCGAACAGTATTAACAATAAAATTGTACTCGGGGTCCACTCCAATAAAGATGATAAGGTCGTTAAATCGGCAACCATTCCGAACGCCCTCGGAAAGTAATTAAATTTATGACATCTTCGTGATAATTACCCCAGTACTAATTATTCGATTCGATTGGATGTATCAAATTAGTAATTTCGGGAATATAATTAATTAAAATTCTTAGCAAAAAAAAGCTTTAAAATAATTAGCTTCAGAACTTCGAATTACTTTTTTATGAAATAATAATTCTGCAAATTCATAAGTTTATGTAAGTACCATATTAATATCTTTACTAATTCCAACTAAACATAGTAATATTTAATGAATAGAGGAAAGCGGACCCTGGGCTTTTAAGCAAACAGCGGAAAATGCAACCGGGATAACGCTAGGACGATGATGATTTATTGAAAATTTTGTATTATATTCACAGATTATGAGCTTGTTTGGGAAATTACTTAGAGGTGGTTTGGAGAAGTTATATTATATATAACAAGAACGAAAAAATAAGACATTATTTTATCCTTTTTGTTAAATGACTGTTTGTCATACATTAGTATTTTTTATATAGATAGACCATTTTGTTCTGCAATATATACAAATGTATATTACTTAGATACTTCAACATTAAGAATCGTCGTGGTTTCAAATATGAAAGATTGCCATAAAGCCCGCAAATGTCAATCTTTCTCTACATGTTAAGAGAAAAATAATTGATAAGAAAATAAAAGAATAATAAATATTGATTTTCAACAAAAATACTAAACTACGTATTAATGTCCAAAAAAAATTTTCACCAAGAAACACCATAAATAAATACGCTAGTGATATATTCAAAAAAAGTAATTAAGATTAATTCTTTATCCTCTGACTTGAAATTACAGCAGATCTAAATGTTTCCTTACGATAATGGAACATCTTACGCGCTCAAGTATGCATTTTATTACGCTAGTACTTTATAGGGCATTATTCCGAGGCATTTTCACGGAGGTGGAAGAGAAAATAGCGCTGACACGTTCAATGCTTATCTTGCTCATTCTTAGATAGGAGAAATCTTTTACAGATCTAATATTATGTGGAATCATTGAAATAAATAATGAGAAAAATTAAAACGAAAAAAAAAACGTAAAATCTGCACGTAAACCATTTATTTATTTATTTATTTATTAAAACTTTATTGTTCCACAAAGTACACATATACTTATAACAATTGGCGGACTTAATGCTAAGAGCATTCTCTACCAGTCAACCATTGGGAGAAATGGAAAGATAGTTTGGCGCAAAAAAGTTAAGGGGGAAAAATGTATTACTTATAGAGCAAATTTTATCAAAAGCTTAAGTTTATACACTACGTAAACATACATAAATCATACACAAATACTATTTCATTTTAAATATATACCTATATATATATATATATATATATATATATATATATATATATATATATATACATATACATATACCTACACAAATATCAATGATGAAGTCAAGTCACATTGAGAAGTTTTCATTAACTGAGCGAGTCCAAAATGTGCACACGTGCCCGCTTTTTAAATAAAAACCATTGCCGTGCCACATTAGCTGGATTATTAAGGCAATGGGATGTGTTTGTTAATTATAGTTTAAATATGCTACAAACACTATTAGCATAAGTTCATACTAAACATTTTGTGAGATTGTGCTTCTTGAATAAATAATTTTTCATTCATTAATTTTCTAAACTATAAATTAAATAAATAATCATTGAATAAGTAAAATACTTGTTACACTATATTAATTCAAATTGAGCTTTTGGATCTTTATGAAGCCACTGGCAATGCCTTGTCGATGGCGGAGATTTCTGGCACAGATTATAGAATGCTATATTATCGTTGCTTTGGTCATCACAAGTATAATTTGCCAGAGTAGACTGGCTAAGAAGAAGAATTGAAATGTTTTTTTTTTTTTTTAAAAAGCAGTAGCAGTCATTTTTGGTACCGATTTTCGTGTCTGTAGAGTAAAGTCGGATTCGAGATTAACAAAATGGTGATGTAAAGTTTTCAATGGTCCACCGCCTTTATTTGACCAACTATAAGTTAGACTAGTTATCTCTAAAGTCGCGAAAATAGATCCTTCAGTTCGACAATCATATGTATGTATTGTACCTACATAGATTCTGTAAGGATCGTAGCAAATGGAAATCCGTAGTCTCTGCCTACCCCTACGGGAAAAAGGCGTGATATGTATGTAAATTAGGTATATAAATTAAAGTCGTTTATTTTAAGTTTTTTGAAGAAACGGGAGCGTTGGTATGATGCTCGATCGCTACAAACATCAAAAACGAAAGATATTCGTCAGTCTGAGTGTTAAATGCTTATGAAAAAAAAACTATATTACAATATAGTTTTTTTTGGACATACATGTCCAAGTTTGTAAGTTTATTGCGAGATTTAGGATTCCACCCTAGTTTGGCATCAAGCGCGCTATCTGTTTATGTTTTATGAGAAACAACCTTATGTTAGATAGAAATTTAACAGTACACGTTGTATTTAGATTTATCCTCTTTTCCAATACATTTGCAATATTTATTAGGCATAGTAATTACTTCTTGTTGCAGCTCTTTTTTGGGTCAGGTTAAATTGAATTTTGACTCGAGGGATGCATACATAAACTATCTGATAATTTATTTACATAATGATAGGTGGGATGGCGTAGGGCAACACTCAAGAGGCATTTTATATGTTACGTTTATGGAAATAAAATATGATTATTCTTGATTCTTTTTCCATATAACATTTAACTGCCTGCTGTAGCATTTATTTTTTTATGTATTGAAAGTACATTTTTTGAAATATTTTGAAACATTATGTTATATAGATCATAGTACATTCTAAAAATGCTTACTAAATGCTATAAACCAAGTTCATTAAAACAATGTAACAAATTCCCTTAATTTAAAAACACAAACGACTTCAACATTCTTACATCAAAAAAAAAAACAAGATGGCGCCAAGACCGAAATTAAGAATTCAGTTGCATTTGGCGTCTATAAATATATTATGGCGGGCTGTAAACAGATGTCCCTCGCCATAAAGAGTTAATTATCTAAGAATACCGGGATAGCTGTCCCGACGATGCCAGAATAGCTCCCTGGGGAACGGGCGTTTCGCGTTTCTTTTTATTTTGGTGTTGCACAGCAACGTGATATATTTGTGAGAATTAGTTCTATAGAGTGTTGAGTGATGTTTAGATATTGGTATGAGATTATATATTATCTGTTTTTGAGAAATTTGTAGTGTTGTTGCTGTCAGAAATCAAAAAAAAGAACTCATTCATTTTAGGGTTAGGGTGGGGTATATTTATTAGTACAGGTTTACATAATGTATATTTTAAAAAAAATCACAGCTTTTTTTCTAACAAGTTTAAATTCGAACTACCCTTACAGACGATTTGCCAATTTAGCCTCTTTTCATCTTTATCCGACGGTCTATTACTTTTATCTTATCTATTTAGATATTTTACACACACACAGTATTTACTGTGCTTCGGATTTTTCTTTACACTGAGGTCAACTTCATTGTTTAGTTTTAAAATAAGATATTTATAGACTAAAAGATTTAGAAAATTTTATTATTTCTATGATAAAAATAATGACACAACTAAACATAGAAACCCAAATATATCGCCGACCTTAGCCAACTAAGTAACCAGAACAAAACAAGTGAAATGAGACGTTCAGAAAAAATATATTTATAGCCCCTACATATTGTGCCCGTAAGTGGTCGTAAAAACAATTTCTTTTACTTGTTGGGCGCGAGGTGTGCGTTACAGGAATCTCGGCTTTCAGACATTTACGGAGAATCCCATTATGAGGATAGTTCCACTAGCGTCAGCAATTTCATTTTATGTCTCGCTAGCATCTACATGTTTTTATAGGTAACGTTTATGTGTCTGATCAAAGTTTCATGCTTATAGATCACGTAGGTACCTATAATATCTGCAAAACTAAAAAATTATGTGGTAGACCGCAAAAGCGAAATTAAATTCACCATAGGAAGAAGTGTCAAATAACATTCTAAGAGATGGTGTTATCTACTCAATTTTTACAATTAATACAAAAAATATCAGTACCAGAAACCGAAAACAGAAAAAAGTCATCGTAATACCAATACCAATACAACACTTCCTAGCGGTGCCCCTGGTAAACAGATTTGAACAACATTAAATTGTTCAGCTCAGGCTGCTGTAGCAGGAAGTACTCGGCAACAGTCATTGGCCAAAAGTGGACTTTTAAGGTCTCTTTGAATAAGTAAAGTATATAAACTAGTTTCTCGTACAGAGAGGTCCAATTAGATATTTGATATAATAATGTTTAAAACACAAAAACACCAGTTTAATAATAGCATTTTCTTGTTTTAGGTACAAATTATTAGTGTCCATACATTTTACAACTCGACGGACAAAGTGCTCTCGCGGTGTCCGCGACTACCCTCACGACTTTTGGCTACAAGATAAGTGTTGTGATGTTGTCGATAAAAGTCGACAAATGCGAATATTGGCGAGATGAGGATGGGCCGTAAATTCGATACCGGGAACGTAGGAAACAAGATGCTGCGGGTGGTCTACACCGCCTTGCTCTTGTGGAGGTTCGACTGTGTCGTCGAGAGCACGAAAGGTAAACTCTTCATCCTAGCATGTATTCCTAGTTGCGTCGTCGGCTTACGCTTTGGAGCCTAGAGTACGCTGTAAGTTATGATCCTAGATTTGGCGGCACTGGTTATTACGATGGAGCGACTGCCGTCTGACCTCCGTAACCCTTTTACAGGTACACGAAAGGTAACTGATTCTTTATTGTAAAACTTTTGATAAGTATATTTGTGTGTCGATCTTCTTACAATTTCTGCTTCGTCTAAGTTTACTAAGGAAAATACTTTCCTAGTTGCGTCTTTAGCTTACGGTTCGGAACCTAGTTTTTACACTGCACTGGCACTGGTTTTCACAGTGGAGCGACTACCGTGCTACCTCCGTTACCCTTTTTTACAGGGAAACCAGACCAACAGGAACATGACTCAAGGAGTGTTAGTGGCCAACACTGTCAGTTTTTTTACGGCTGCCTAAAGTCATCTGACACAGCCTAACGACTGCCATTTATCGACAACAACCGGGATCAACAGCTTAACATGTTTTCCAAAGCACGGAGGAGTGCCAGATAGAAAAATTCAATACGTGTCACGTCTTGTCGTTGCTTGACAACCGCATTAGCTTCGGATACGCGCGTCGAAGTTGTTCAAATCAGTTTAATCAAAAAATCGCTTCCATTACTGAATTTACTTTTTCCCTGTTATCAGACTACCGAATGGACCTGTTTAATTAACCAGATAAGATACGTTTCGGTTATTATTAGCTTTAGTAGTTTTGGAATAATTAGTCGATTCATCTGAATTTAGGATTAAATTATACATTTGATAGTACAAATCTGAGTATCAAATTTACTGTGTAATGCATTTATTCACTGTGAGTTGATACAGAATTACAATACAATACAACTAACTTTATTGCCCACATCTGGGAAATCACAAAACTGAAATTCTAACATTTAATTAACTTTCCACGAAAAATTGAATAATATTTTAGAAGCTTTTAAAATTTTATTTCGTTTTTCATTCTTATATACAACTTCTCTGAGGTGGTTATAAAAAGGGAAACAGTTCATCCCTCGTAAAGTTAAGATTTTCGTCTAAATAGAATACAATTTTCAGAAAGTGAATGGGGATAAACGTGAAAAGAAAGCTCTAAAAGAACTGAAGAAATAAGGTTTTGTTTTTTTACTAAGGAATGAAGTTTCTTCTTTGAGTGCCACTTCATTACTGAAGGTTGGCTGTCAGCTCCATAAATTTTGTTTTGTTAATGGCGAGTCTGAATAGCTATTCCACAGTTATCCCTGTCCACTGACAGATGTTCCTGAGCCATGACATTCTGCGTCCACCCACTCTGCGCTTTCCGGCAATTTTTCCCATCGTGATGGTCTGTAATAGATGGTACTGTAGATTTCTTAAGATGTGACCAAGATAAGTGACCTTTCTTCTTTTAATGGTCTTAACCAATTCTACTTTCTTGCACATGCGCCTTAACACCTCAACATTGGTAATATGGTCCGTCCAACTTATACGCAGAATTCTACAGTAGCACCACATCTCAAATGCTTCAAGCTTCCTTCGGAGGTCTTCTTTTCAGGTCCACGCTTCACTACCATATAACAAGAGGCCAGACATAATATTGAAGGATCCTAGTTCGCAGTTTGATGGAAAGTTCCCGACTGCATAATACTCTCCTCAGTTTCTCGAATGCAGCTTGGGCTTCTGGTACGAATTTCGGTTTCTCTTTCCCATATCTCGGTTAGCCATGAACCAAGTTATTTATATTTGTCAACTCTTTGTTGGCTTGGTCGTTCACCAGAATAGGAACTTGTTCAAGTTTCCCTGAAATCATCATGAACTTTGTCTTCTTGACGTTCATATTTAGCCCCGCATTCCTACTGCACGATGCAACTCTGTCGACTATTCTCTGCAGATCCTGCTGTTTACATCATGCATACACATAGATTTGTATACTAGATATGGACTATTTTAAAGAGTGTGTCTATACTTTTTAAAATGACTTACTTGACATAAAGTCTCCACAGTGCTCTCCGTGTCGTGAACTCGTTTGATTTCATACCGGATCTTGTCGTATGGTAGAAACCTTTTTCTAGAAAAGAATAGTCCATCTCTAAGACCCGAGTTCAACCACTATACCTATCTCAAGCATCAATTTTTTAATCGCTTCTACATTATCAACATTTAATTACCATATTTTAAATAGATGATTAGTAAATGTTGAACATGAAAAATGTTATAAAATTGTCGTTTAGATGAAAACAGACGTTAAAATGTAAAAATACGCCGGCAAACTCTTATCTAAATAGTAGGCGCAAAAGCTGTATCCGTTGATTTTTGCGACAACCATAGACAAAATCAGAGCAGACATTTTCTAAATCCAGGTACTGGAAAGTATATTAGTCCACAGGAGAGCAATAACCTTGAACCTGTTCTACAGAAAACAATACGAGCATACGGAGCCTTTATTGGCAACACGACATTACGGCAGTAAACCTCACAGAATAGTAGTAACAAATCTGATGTGTGACGCGTATTCTTATACAACATTCATGTGGCTTACAGAGATATTACACTAGATGTGTCAAACATATTCCTTTTTTTTATTATGTAGTCTATGAAACACAGCTGTCGGCTGCTGTTACCGAAGCCTAAAATTGCCTTAGATCCGCTCGCTAACGACATTTGGAATTTATTCTTCCGGCGATCTTTCTCAGGCCTTTCTCGAACCCTAGGGTGTACTTTATTTATTTTTAATAACAAACAGATACAAAATATATGTTGACAGTCTATAAAATAAACAATCTGTTAATGTTGGTGTAGGCCTCCTTCATAAATTGAAACTGATTAAGATTGTCCAAGATAAAGAGAAATGGCATGGACTGCAGAAGGCCTACATCCTCTCTGCTTGTAGGAGGAATAATCTTATGCGGTCTTACTGCGATATTCCACAAATCCTCATTTATATGACACGCAGTTACGTCGGTGCCTAGCTTTAGCCATGAGGCTCAGACATCAGTTTACAAATACAGGTTGTCCAAAGTCAGTTGACCAAGTAACCCACTCAATATGATGATGATACAAGTAAGGATGTCCTTTCTTGTAATTTATTTCAACGTTGCCATGGCTACGGCGAACGCCCCTGGGAACAACAAAACGTAACGAACCGCGCACCTACCATCCTTTTACATCCCAGATACATTTTTCTGCTAGGGATAAGGCCCCATATAGATTATTTATGTCGTCACACTGTGTACTTTGGTAAATTCTGATTGTGGGCACTGTCAATACAAGACACATTATATTAATACGTTTTAGTATTTATAGAAGGATTTGTTTTACAGATATCAGGATAAATGATAACATCGTGTTATTTTATTCATCAGTTAAATTAAGAAAAAGTATAAAATATCATTCATCTACCTCCACAAGTAAGAAAATTTTCTCAGCTACATAACTCTTGTCTTTGTATAATGAAAACTTTTTGGTTTAATAATAAAAATACGAAAGTTTTGTGTACAACTATCGTATTTTTATTATATTATATACAGATTGCGGTAGAATTCATTTTTTTAAATAAAATCTTTTAGAATAGGCTACTTGACTGTATTCATACTTAGTTAATATTGTTATACTAAACAAAATATACACTAAAAAGTAACCGATTCTGAAAATAAGAACAAAATTGATGGTTAATTAAGGCAGTAATTCGATTTTAAAGTTTTCTCTTTTGTACGCACGAAACCGAGTGGCAGTGACGTCACAGCTCACATAGTGCATTCTTTTCTTGTTTTTTGACAGTTTCCCTTCCACCGAATTTCAAAGGCTTATAACTTATTTATTTTTGAATGGATTTCAAAAATTCTTTCATAATTCTGTTTCTGGAAATAAAAATATTGATATGAAAGAAAAAATAAAAATTAGTAGAATACCCAAATAAGAAATGTAGAAACGATGGCTTTTAAATAAGTTCATTTTATAGCGCAACAAGCAGCCTGTTGTGCAGCCTTGTATAAACTTCCCTTTCAAAGACAGTTGAATTAAAATATAACTTACCCTTTCTACTCCCCTATTTCGGCCCAGTTTTATGTCTAATTCATTTACCTTACAAGCCACACGGCTCTGGAATGCTCTACCCGATAGCATCAAAGAGACCATTACTAAATTCGCTTTCATAAGAAACCTCAAAATTCACCTCACTAGCATAATATCACCCTAAATCATCATCTTTTTCCGTTTTCATCTCTTCTTGTATGTTTGTGTATGTATATGTATAGTTATGAATACTGTATGTAAATCTATATATGTTTATTTAGCAGTTAAGTGTTTTTTTTTCTCTCATTGTATTTTTAAAATAATTCGCGCCGCACATAACTTTTCTGTGTTTCCTAATGGTTACTGGGAGAGAATGCTTTTAGCATTAAGTTTGCCAATTGTAAACTTGTGGTAAAATATTTATAAAAAAAACTTATCACTAAAATAAACATTTAGCTACCATTTTCTCCACGGATTTGTAGCTATACTATTAATAACCAGCTTAGTTAAAATCTCTAGTTTCAATTATATGAAAGAGGATAGTATAAATTGAGGAAGCCGGAATGAATCAAGGGAGTTCTATGGGATGATTCGAATCCCAAGTCAATTAAAGAAAGTTGGATTTCTAAATTAGTCTGGTTGGGATTCGAATTCGCTAGTATACCTTAACACGTTACCTAATTCTGGGAATAGATAAAGTAGGTGGACGAAATTATCTTACCAACATTATAAATGGAAAAGTAAGTACGATAGATGGAAGACTATATAGTCAGTAAGAAAATGTAATAACGAATTGTAGAAAACTGGGATTGATTAAAAAAAGTTGATTAATTTTTTCTATAATTCTGAAGAAAACAAAAACTATACTTAAAAAAACTTTACTTACCTACAAAAAAATATTAGAAAGAAAGAAATGAAAGTAATTATTAATGTGAAGATCACCATTGTTACATAGAGAACTATTACTGTACGTATACTATTATCGTACAACATACTGTAAAAAACATGTCTTTTTTTGAATATTATTTTGGAGACGTAAAAGTATTAACACCTATATATAATCCATACTTCCATACTAATATTATAAATGCGAAAGTCTGTCTGTCTGTCTGTCTGTTACGCTTTCACGGCCAAACCGCTGAACGGAATTTGATGAAATTTGATATGAATATAGTTGAAGACACGGGGTCGAACATAGGCTACTTTTTAACGCAGGCGGAGCTGCGGGAAACCGCTAGTAAAATATAAAATAAAACCAAACTGAACTCTGATCAAAAAAACTTCATATTCGTTTATCATCTACCAGAAAAAAATATATCACTTGTGCTTTAAAACCTTAAATCAATCACGTTTTCAATAGAAAAGTATTATTAGAATTGGCTCGAATAAAAAGCGAGTCTGTGGAAAGCCCACTAATTCCGAATTTAAATGCATGAGATCGAATGGGTCCAACCGGTGGATCCGAACTGTGCGATTGTTGGTGCTTATGTATTTAGGAGAAAAATGGGACTCGAGTCATAGTAAAGTAAGTAGTAAAAGTACTTCAGTTCTTTCTGTTATTAGCTCTTGAACTAGTAACTCCATTTCTTTTGGAAAATTACAGTCTCTGTACAGTCTCTACTACGTCTGTCAGGATCTTCGAATGACGCACTGCTAAAAGCGAATTAAAGCTGACATTAGTGTATAAACTCTGCTTCGCTTTTGCTGCATCGCGGGTAAGAGGGAGGCGGAGCTTTGCACTGTGCTATTCGTCTTTTTTCTACATCCATGTTAAGGATTAGGTTTTAAGTGCTCAGCTGATTTTTTATTTTAGGGAATAAAAAGAAGTCACACGGTGCCAGATCACGACTATAAGGAAGATGCCCCAAGACTCTGACCGGTGTACTGTCCAGGAAGTCCCTCGTTTTGAGCGCTGAGTGCGCGGGCGCGTTGTCATGGTGAAGCAGTACCCCGCGGAGCCCGGTGTTCGGTTGCTTGTTGCTCATTGCAGACAAAACTACTGGCAGACATTTTATGGTATACTATTCGGAATTGATGCTGCTTTGGTCTCGTAATGGAATTGAAACCAGATACCCCGTCAAAGTGAAGAAACTAGCGAGCAAAATTTTCCCTGTGCTTCTCGATCGCTTCACTTTCGTAGGCCTTGGTTCGTTTTGAAACAGCCAAACTATGGACTGACGCTTTGTTTCTTGATCGTATTTATAAATCCAGGATTCGTCACCTGTCATAATGTCGTAAACGCGCCGAGACGAGCAAATTTTTTAATCGTATCGCGGCACCACTCCACACGGCCCTGCTTCTGAGCTTCGGTGAGGATGTGCGGCAACCAGCGCGAAACTATCGTCCTCACGCGCAGGTGCCCGTGTAGAATCTTGTAAACGCTTCCCAAACCAATCTGCAGTTTATGCTAAACCTCTTCGTATGTAATTTGCCTGTTTTCATAAATATTTTTTTTTACTGCCAGCACACTTTCTTCCGTGACAGCCGTCATAGAACGACCACACCTTTGTTCATCCCCCAAAGTAAGCCGATCGCGCTTGAACTCGCTAATATGCCAGCGGTAGATGGTTGCTTTTGAAGGTCCTTCATCTATAAAAGCCATTTGAAGTCGAACAAATGACTCATCAGGATTTAGGCCACATTTATAATCGTAGAAAACCATCGCACGAAAATGTTCTCGATGCAAATCCATTTTTAAGTGAGACACGATAATTTGATTTGGCTCTCGAAAAAATGAGGAGGAAAATTCGAAATTCGAACAATGGCATTTTTACTTTAAAATAATCAAATTTTTCAAAATAATTTTACGTGGCCAGTGCCTTATACATAAAAACTTTTTTTCGCAAAACTTTCTTTGTGGACTGGTATATAATAATATTTTTAGAGGTTCCTTTCCATAGATGTAAATCTCTCTGATAAAAAAGGATTTACCGATTTTGGCGATTGATATAATTTTGCACAAGCCTTGTTTATTACGTTCTGTGATCATAAGTATTTTACAGCATACTAGTTAACAAGATACTACTGGACCTAACCATTTTATAGATACATGATACGATTTACGGTTACAAAAAAAAAATCATGAAATGGTTCATCAAGCGAGAAAATAGTTTCATCAAAGTATAAAGTTGTTTTACTACTTACTCTCGGTTTACTATACCACAAGCAAGCCACACTTCAACAGGTCACAAATTAAGGAGATCACAGATACTAGTTATTCGCTTCGAACATAGACCTCGCGATTATTTTACTATATTAATGTAGTAGGTTCCAAGTAGTCGTAGGGTCGGCAATGCGCAAGGAGTGTCACTTGCGCGTTGTCGACCCTCAAGCCCTCAAACAATGTTGTAGGCAAACAAGCATTGCCTACCAGCTAAAATGTTAAAGTAGTCTATAGACACATGCATCTTCTAGAGCAGTAGTTCCCAAACTTATTTTTCTCGTGGACCACTTTCAAAATTTTACTGGTTTCGGTGGACCCCCTGCTGCTACATTTCTACCACATTCTTAAAGTCGCCAAAAAATAAAAATTGTGTCACTTCTGAGTTCTGTCCCTATATTTCGATATGTAAAATAAAAACGAAAAATGGTACATTTTATATCACTTTATTTATTAAAAGAATAGAATTACAAGAAAAAAATATTAAGGTAATATAGGTTCAGGTCATAATTTTAATTAATGGGAAGGATGTATCTGATGGAGTGTCAGCAAACGATCAATGTTTGGCTTTATTTTTGTGAGCAATAACCGCAAATCCCCCCGCTCTGTGATGTTTAATTTGCTCCTTTTTTTTGTTAAGAGGTTTGTAACGGCACTAAAACTCCTTTCGACAAGATATGACGAGGGAAAAGCTATTAAAAATTTCCTTGCGATTTCCCACAGTCCAGGATATTTTTCGGGTATTTCTGCTTGCAGCCAAAATGTTGGGTAGCCTTTTCTAAATTTCACCTTCAGCTCCTCATTAGTGCTTAGCTCGAGCAGCTCCTCTTGTAATACAACATTGGCCACTTCCGTTTCATCAAATGGATTTATTATCCATGGTGGTATATCCATCGTCAGTATATCTTCAAACCTGGTTTTGAAGTCATCATGCAGGGCACTTAAATGTTGACTGTAGGTATGGATATCCTCATCAATACATTCTACCTGCGACAAGTTTGGAAATTGAGAGAATTCGCGCCGACTAATGTTTTGCTTCATAAATTTCAATTTCCCAAGAAAAGCCGAAATTATCCCCTTTGTTTTTATTAAATTCAGGCTGTCCCCTTGTAACTGCAAGTTAATATCATTAAATTTTTTAAACAAATCTGTCAAATACGCAATGTCTGCTTTGAATTTGATCAAGTTTTCTTTTAAATCTGGATCTCTACTTTCTAAGAACTCTAATATGGAATCGAAAACAGAGTAAAATCTCGTTAAGCATGCACCTTTCGACAACCAGCGTACTTCAGTATGTAAGAGCAGTCGTTGGAAGTCTTCATCATTTTCGTCGCACAATTGAGCAAATAAACGTGTATTCAATGCATTGCTTCTGATTTTGTTGACAGCTTTTATTACAAAATGAAGAGATTGGTTCAACCTGTCACTTAAATGTTTTGCCACGAGATGTTGTCGGTGGATTACGCAATGAATAGCTGTAAGTCCTGGTATAATTCTTTTGAGATGACTTATAAACCCACGATATCGCCCGACCATTGCAGGAGCTCCGTCTGTTGCCACTGAAATAATGTTTGTAAATGGGATCGATTTTTCCGTAAAAAAATTACTCAGGACATTAAATATTGATTCGCCTTTAGTGTCAGTCTCCAAAGTTCTGGCAAATAGCAATTCTTCGTGAATTTCTTCCTCAACAATAAATCGGACATATGCCAATAGTAATGCTTCATTACTGGGTAACGTTGACTCGTCCAGTTGTATAGAAAAATGAGTTTTTTGCAGATGATTGCACAAAAAGCTTTCGATATCAGAGCTCATTTCATCAATGCGTCTTTGTACAGTATTGTTACTTAATGGAATTCTTTTTAGTACGTCAAATGGAGATTTGTGCAAAACAGTTTTTAAAACCTCTTCAACAGCGGGTAAAATTAATTGTTCTCCGATAGTGTGCGGTTTTCCAGATTTTGCTATAAGTAATGAGATATTGTAAGATGCCCGCAAGCCATCATCGTTACTTTGAGATGTTGAAGCGAACATACTGTGCATGGTGGGTCTCTTTCCATATTTTTCTTTCAATGTTTGAAAATATTTTAAATCTTTACCTATTTTATCAGTATGACACCTTTTTAGATGATCTTCGAGCTTTGATGGTTTCATAGAGTCATTGCTCAAAACTTTGTTGCATAATGCACATGGGCAATTGTTTGTCTGCCTCTGATGGAACAAAACCATATTTCAAATAATCGACACTATATTGTCGACATTTTTTTCTTTGCTGTAGCCATGTTTCGTGTCAGTTACCTTACCTGTAAAAAAAATGTTTTAGTAACCAAGTTTTTTTCTGAATATAGGTATCACACCGCAGCCTTTGTCAGCACGCGGAAATAGAATTACGGCTTGTAAAGGGACCAACTAATAAACCGCTGAGACAAATACAAACGTTTTCACAAAACGGTATCAATTTTAAAGTACATAATTTACCACTAATTTTTAATAGTATAAATAAAAATTAGTGTACTCAGTATCGAATACTGATCATATTTGTGTAGGAAAAAATAAACGTCGAAATCCCAAAATTGTCCATAAAAACGATAACTAACATTTTATTAAATCAATGAGTTCACGCGCTCCGTGTATTTGCGTATTTTTTGTCTGCGGCTTCATTGTTAAAACGTGACAAACAGGCATCGAAGTTCAAGCCCCGCCCTTTTCCCGTCGCCCGCGCACCGCTCGCTCTTTCCGAAAAGGAATAGTTTTGATAAAATAGTTACTTCAAAATCAATTTAACATGATTATGAAATTACTGTTTTATAAAATTAGTAGTTATTTGCAAGAAAAATTACAAAATTAATTGCTCTGCAATATTGCTTATTCGGCCTTTTTAGAGAGGCAGTGCTTCTCTCGTGAAAAAACAATTGAATAAAACGTGCTGTGTTTGTCTTCAAATCGAAAGAGGACAATTAAAATATCTGTAAGTTACTAAGTTACCTATCTATACAGGCCGTTGTGATCAACCGACTAGTACACGTAAACAAAATACTTAAGTACTATAACAAAAAAAGGTAGGTTACTTACTTTTCTCCGGCACTAGCAAACACAGATATAAATTTTCTCACAACTTTTTTCCAAATTCCGCCTTGTTTTCGAAATTCCGGAAACAAATGAATGCGTTTGGTTGCCTTTGGCATCAAGTATTTATAGTGTTGATCAAGTTCATGTCTGAACAAGCATTAAGCATTGTCGGGCGGATAGCGCTTTGCAAGTCTGTACACGAAATTGTACGTAATATCGAATACACAAGTTTGGACAAGTAACAGTCGCTTGCCTTATTAAAATATTATCTGCTTAGATAGGTACTTAAAACAATGTAGGTAGGCCCTTATAAAAACTATGCTTACATTTTTGCTCTTTACTATCAAAAGCAGATAAATTTTCGTGGACCCCCATTAACATCTTATGGACCCCCATTTTTTGTTCACGCCTACGTAGACCCCCAGCAAGTCTCCCGTGGACCCCTGGGGGTCCACCTGGACCACTTTGGGAATCACTGTTCTAGAGTGTCATGTGTGCATTTCCGACCCTACAAATTAGTAGGCAACTATGCATACGGCCCGCCTAATGGTGAAATTACACAGTACAGTACCACATGCGCATTGCGGACCTTTAAACAATTTAGTAGGCAAACAGGCATACGGTCTGCCTAAAGTAAGACGTCGTAGTAGTCTATAGACACCTGCAAACCTGGAGTATCACATGCGCATTACGGACCCCAAACAATTTAGTCGGAAAATAGGCATACGGCTTGCCTGATGTTGAGAGTTCTACTAAGACTTCTTCGACAATGGACACCGGCAACATATAAGTGGACATGTAAACAAAACCTCCAGGCACAGCCTCCAGGTGTTGCAGGTGTCTATAGAATGCCCAAATCGACGATTGCGGTCTGTTACCATCTGGCAGACCGTATGCTTGTTTGCCTACAAAATTGTCTGAGGATCGGCAACATGCAAGTTACACTCGTTTTTTTTATATTTATCTACAGACTACTTGGATCCGATTTACTTGGAGAGGAGCTAAATCAAATACATCAGCTTTAAATAGAAATTATTTACTGTCAATAGTATAATAAAGAAATAATCTTGCACCTAAGTTTAGTCAACAGAGATCGGCTACACCTAGGTTTAGCCAAAATGATGACCCCGCCATCGTTTACGACTTCAAAATATTCTTTATTATTCTCTTCTAGTTGGTCTCAGTAAAAAAAGAAAAAGTTTTCTTGTTTTTTGAATAAAAAATTATTATTTGTTTATTTGGACGACTTTTTTTTTTTTTTACTAAGCTACCGAACCGATCGTATTAAAAAATTCAGAAGAATAAACTGAAAGTGTACGCATTTGAAGATAAAAACAATTTTCAAATCGGCTTATGAACCACGATGTTATTTGATAACAAATATGAAATAAACATCAACACCTCCTATTTTTGAAAGTCGGTTAAAAACAAGTAAAATTATTTTTACTAGATGTATTTTAACGTTTTCTACATACATTCTAAATATTAGCAAAATCCGTCCAACAGCTTTGGAATTATAAAGAAATATTCGTTTTTACCTTAATGCAAATATCTCAAAAAATACTTAACCGTTTTGATGTCAAACCAACTTGAAAATTTCATACATATCTCCTATGCACCTTCTGAATTTTATCAAAATTTTACTAACGGTTCTAGAGTTATCGCGGAACATTCATAGAAACATACATATATACATACAATATATATACAAATTAAGCGAGCGGTAGCCGCAGTTTTCAAAAAAAACCAAATCTTTTTATAAGCTATTTAATAAAACTTAAGATACATAGAATTTAACATAAATCAATTAATAAAATACTAAAGGTGAGACCGAACCAAAGTGAGGACACGGAATGTTTTCTGGTAACTCGCCGGGCGGCGGACAATGGGACGTTGCGCAACCGCTTCCAATGTAGCGACCGAGGTGGTGTGACCGGCCACTCAAAGTACTAAGAACTGCAGTTGCTGTGTCAGCGATCCTCATAGATTATGGATGCGTGACACCTCCCTCCGTAGAACAGCGACTATTGAAGACTTTTGTCAAGAAAGGAGCTGGATGCTGCGCAGGATCAATTCTGGTGCTGCTTGCAATGGTATTCATTTCATGAGTTTCAGATTGCATAGTTGTAGTTGCGTTAGCGGTTATTTCAACTCGACTGGTGTCGCGATGTACTTGCGATACACGAGAGCAATAGTAAGTAGAGCTGCACTGAGTACCACAATGTAGACTGGTATAGTGGTGTGGTATAGCGCGTAGTCATTGCTGCTCTTCAGTGATATAGGTGCTTGTAGGGAGACTTTTCTGCTTACAGCATGTAGCTCGTCGAGATTTATAGAGTTCAGCTTGAATTCAGGTAACGATTTCAGAGTCAATGAGTTTTCAGGAATGTCTATAATTTTCAGTGCTTGTCCTTTCAGGTGATCATCCGTGTTCATGATAGTGAAGTCAGCAGTAGCAAAGTAACAGGTATGCGGGATAACAGCTAGATAACTTCCTTGTAATTCCATATATAAGTCTTGTCCGCAGGATAGATGAACTTTAGCTGACTTCGGAAAACTGATTGCATAATGTCTATTATCTAGTTCTTCGAAGGCTGGCCTCTGCAAGGAGATCATAGTTGGTTTGCATGCATCTGTCTTCTTCTGGGTGGCTATGAGCTGCTGGATACAATCCTGGGATGATTGGCTCTGCATACTATGGATTTCTTCACAAAGATACCATTTATGGGTCTTCGGGCATTCAGCCTCTATGTACCTGAAGTATTTCTTGTATATTGCTAAGAAACGGGAAGGTGGAAATAGGATTTCGGAGCGGTTATTAGGAACAATAGATAATTTATATAGGTCATAGATATCGTCAAGGACAATAGGAAATTTATACACTATAATAATTTCATTATATAGATAATATGATCCTACTTAAATTATATTATAATATTCTCTCAAATCTATATCCATTATTCTATTAGTACCATATAAATTCTGTAATTTAGTTATTAGTTCGCGCAATGATCTTAGATTTAAAATAGAATGGTGCATCATGCGTGCTCTTATAAAAGCTAAAACGTTCTGTAACTTAACTAGTTCTTGTGCAATATAGTCAACGTTATCTCCTAGAATAAGGAACATTTGTGCAAGATGTGCATATTTAATTAATCGTTCTCCCTAGTGGCATCCGATTGACTAATCTTAAATAAAAGTTCTTCTATCCTATTTTGATTGCTAGTTATGCTTTCTATTATCTTAGTATAACGGGTCATCCAATCTTTAGTAAGACTGACATGACTATTATATTCCGTGGAAATTTTATTTTCATTTTCTTCTAGCACTTTAATAGCCTGGTTGTATCTTAGAGCATCAGAATAGTCTAAGTTACCAGTGATGCTTTTTACGACAGATCCAAGCCCATCAATAAGTCCTCTTTTCACGCGATTAGTTTCAAATGTCTCCAACTGTTCAAATACACTTTGAAGCTTATTCCTTAAATAGATTATATGAGGCTCAAATAGTGATAGGGTCCTATTATTAAGTTCCGGGCTCATATTACTTATTTGATTATTTACTGCGTTAATTTTATCTTGTAATTCTAAGAGGTTTATACTCTGGATGAAAGAATGGTAATGGTATGTTAGTTTAGTAGGGCCTAATTTGAAGGAAAATATACCAGGGCCGTCTCCAAGGTTTTCAAGTTTTATCTCCTGCATGAGAGCTGTGCGCAGGAGGAACTGTAGCATCAGGAGGGTCCTGTAACAAATTAGCACTCCTTGGTAATCTCTTCAATCTAGATTTAGCAATGGGTCCGCTTTTCTTACGGGTGTATATATGGATGGGAAGATTGGCCATGACCTTGTCATGTGTATAGCGTGAAGCTAGTTTTTGTCTAGAAGCCAATGGATTTTTAACAAAGATCTGTTGATCTAGGGTATACTCAACTTCTGCTTCACGGGACTCATTATGTTTGTTAGTTATATCTGTACGAGATGAGACACTAGCTTCATGTATTAAATTATAGACTATATTTATCCTATTTCTATGATTAGTAAGATATTGTTGTAGCAAATGAGCCGATAGATCAATATTAATTGGATCGCGAGGGTCAAAATGTCCAGTGATTAATTCTATTGGCTTACATTTCGTAAAACTATGGATAGAATGGTTGTAAGCTAGAAGTGCGTATGGCATTAGATTAATAGTAGATTCGGTTTTATGTTGGAGTTTCAAGATACGGAGATGTTCTAGGATAGTTGAGTGGAACCTTTCTACAATGCCATTTTCATTTGGGGTATGGGGTGCTATTCTATGATGCTGGATTTTATGAAGTTTTACAAATTCTGAAACTAGCTGATTTATAAATTCAGGTCCATTATCCGAAACTAAAGTTATAGGAATACCATGGTGAGTAGAAAACTTAAGCAATGCCTGAACAACGCTTACCGCAGTACCATCTCGCAAGTGATAGGCCTGAGCATATTTGGAAAACGCATCTACTATAGTCATAAATTTTTCATTTTGTATAGATAAAAGATCTACGTGAACTAGCTCAAAAGGTTTACTAGTAGGTGGGACTACGCAGAATTTTTGCTTTACCGGATTTCGATCATATTTGGCTTGCCCACATATTGTGCAATCATTTATAAATTTAGTTATGTGCTCACGCATTTTTGGCCAATAGTACTTGAGAGATAGTGCTAGATAGCATTCGTTTATACCACGATGATTAGTCTTACCATCGTGATACTTACTGATAATTTCTTGTTGCTCAAGGTACTCTCTAACGTTCTCTACTTCTATTTTAGCTAGGACAAGGTTCATAGCTGAATTCTTGAAAGTGCTTTGAATTATTGGTACTATAGAATACATGGCTGTAGGCGGATGAATTAGTAGGCCAGTTTTAATTTTAGGGTGAACATATTTACGTATTGCGTTAATGACGTCATCCTGTAGGTTGGACTCAGAAACTTGGATAGAAAATCTAGAATGCGTATCAAATGGCTTAGTACAGATTGTTTTACCTTTAATGTCATTAACTACTGTCAAAACTATTTGTCTAGTGAACTTATTTAAAGGATCATCTGTAATCGGGACTTCTAAGATGGGAGCTTCTGCATCTGTATGAGCTGTGAGAGTTTTAGAATTAGCATTTTCTGGAACAGTAACTGTATCAGTACTATCGAGAGGGTCTTGTTCCGATGGGTTTACTGCTAGAGAACTCGCAATTTCATTATTAATTTCTACGCGGGATAATGCGTCTGCATTAGTGTTGCGTGTTCCCGGTTTATAGGCTACCGTGAAATCATATTCACTTAACTTTAGGCGCCATCTTGTAAGTCTCGAGTTGGGTTCTTTTAGATTCATAACCCATTGTAATGGCTTATGATCCGTTATAATTTTGAACTTTCGCCCGAATAGATAAGGCCTGAAATACTTAGTCGCTCAAACTATAGCCAAAAGCTCTTTTTCGATGGTACTATAATTGAGCTCACTTGAGTTTAAGGTTCTTGATGCATATGAAATTGGTTTGTCTGAACTAATAGGGCCTTGAGATAGAATCGCGCCTATTGCGACATTAGAGGCGTCAGTGGTCAGTAAAAATTCTTTATTAAAATCAGGGTATTGTAGAATTGGGTCGTTTATTAGTAGAGTTTTACAATGCTCAAAGCAACGGGCATAATTTTGGTCTAGTGTAATTTTGCTACCTTTTTTCAAACATTGAGTTAGAGGTTTTGTTACGCGAGCAAAATCCGGGATAAATTTCCTGTAATACCCGAGTAATCCGAGAAAACGTTTGATCTCAGTAGTAGTCCTAGGCAAGGGATATTTAGATATAGCTTCTATTTTACTAGGATTAGGTTTTACACCGTTTGCACTAATTATATGCCCAAGAAATTCAGTCTCTAGTTTCAGAAATTCGGATTTATCAAGTTGTATTTTGAAGTTAGATTCCCGTAGTTTTTTAAAAACTTTTTCTAGATTTACCATGTGCTCCTGTAGGGATGTACTATAAACTATTATATCGTCTAAATAGACCAGGCACACGTTATTTTGGAGGTCCCTAAGCACATTATCCATTACCCTTTGGAAAGTGGATGGTGAATTTTTTAATCCCATGGGCATTATCAGGAATCCGTAATGCCCATTCTCGACATTAAATGCGGTTTTATGAATATCTTGGGGGTTCATTTCCACCTGATAGAAGCCGCTAGCTAAATCTAGCGTCGTAAAGTATTGGCACTTGCCTAGTTTGTCTAGCACATCCGTGATGTTCGGGATGGGATACTTATCATCAACAGTCTTCTCGTTAACCTTTCTAAAATCGACTACTAGGCGCCATTTGGTTTTACCTGAGGCATCAGCCTTTTTTGGCACAACCCAAATAGGTGAGCTCCATGCAGAATCAGATGGGCGTATGATATTTTGCTCTAACATTTTGGCTATCTGATCTTTAACTTCCTGTCGATGAACATACGGGTATCTATAACTCTTAGTATATACAGGAGCCTCATCCGTGGTTTTAATACTGTGTTTTATCTTGTTAGTGAATGTTAAAGCTTCTCCTTCAAGATAGAACACATCGGCATAGCGTTCACATAGAGCTCTCAAATTAGCTAGTTCTTCAGGGTTTAAATGTTCAGTTCGGAGCTTTGATAGAACTTGTCTAGCACGTTCTGATAATTCAATATTATATCTATGCTCAAACTCAACATTGAACAATTCTACAGTAACCGGACGGTCCATAGAGAATATGACGTCATTAGGTGTCGGGTTAATAACTTCGACCCAACCGCGGCAATTTTTTACTTCAGTTAAACAATCCGAAATCAGGCAGTTAGACATAGTTTGATTAGATACTAGGACTTCACCGTCCTTTGCGTTAATAGGCACTTTTACTAATTTTGAAGATTGAGCGGGAATAATATCCTCGTAAAGATTAACATTACGTGAGTCATATATCTTTATAGGTATACTAGCATTCTTAGTAGACAAGGTGTTATTTTTCAGATCTATAGTTGACTCCCAACTATTAAGTAAATCTAGTCCTATTATTAGGCCATCAAAAAATTTATGAAAGTCATAGACGAATAGCGTAATGTCATCTTTTTCATTGAATTCCGGAAAACATGGTAGTGAAATAGAAAAATTATTTTTACTAGTGGCATGAATGCTAGTCACTTCAAAAGGTTCATAGTTCAATTAAATATTGCGAAAGTATTTTTCTATTGCTAACGGGCTTGTAGAAGATTGGTTGGCACCAGTGTCTAATAGAAATTTAAGTGGGGGATCATTTATCTGGACATAGACAAGCTGTCTTTGGGTCTGTAGATTAAGCTCTATTTTAGCTTTTCTGACTTGGGGCCCTTCTGAAAATTTTCACTTGTCCCAGGGATTTGGTTTGAACTAATTTCCTCAACAGTAGCAGGTTCGTTATAGTTAGGGTACTCATAATTATCTGCAGAATAGTACTCCGGCTGGTACTCACAGTCATAGTATGTAGCATCATAGTAACAATCATCATTATAGGCATTATCATAGTCATAGGTGTCATGACCATGATCAAATTCATTGAAATTGACATCTCGGGTCTTAAAAAAATTTGAGGGTGCCGGATTCCCAAATTTACGCCAATCGTGCCCTGAAGGTGGTAATGGCTTAGTGGCGTAGTGACTGACACCGCTCATAGGGCGTTGGAAATTATTAGCAGTAGATTGCTGCGGTTGCGGTTTAGGAGGCAACCGGAACATGTTACTTTGGGGCCTATAATTCGGAGGTGGTGCGCGGAACATCTGCTGGGTACGGCTAGGGCCGTTGAAAGGGGTCTGATTAGGCCTCCAACCCTGAAAAGGTTGTGGGGGCTGAAATTGTCTTGATGTACCGGGCGCATTAAATATGTTATTTTGTGGTTTGGGCATTTGAAAGCCTTGGTTACCAATAGGTTTGGGCATAGTGAAGTTATTCAAAGGTAAGTTAAATTGTCTAGGCAGGTGTAGTTGCCAATCATTCTTATTAAGACTACCTGAATTGCGCTGCTGCAGGTAAAGAGTATTCAGCTCGTCCTGCACAAATTCTAACGCTTTTTCCATGCTTTCAGGCCTCATGCAACGAATTATAGCTCTTAATGGATCCTTAAGGCCTCGTAGATAACATTGAAGTGTTAATTTTTGGTATAATTTGCGTTTAGCTTCGATAGTGGTCTGAACTGTTTCATGCAGATTTATGTTAGTCATAATAGTACTAAAGAGGCTTTGACAGCGTTCATAAAATTCTTGAGGGCTGCTAGAGCCTTGAATCTGTAGTGATAGATCATTATATAGAGCCTTTTCGTCACGGTGGTCCGCGAAGTTGTTAATAAGTGCTTGTCTAATGCTACTCCAGTTCTCTGGTATGCCACTAGAGTTAATAAGCCTAGCGGCCTGCCCTGTCACTTTATTCAAGATGCCATTTATAAGTGCAGAATTTGCTAACTCATGTCCTGGCGCTAGATTAAAATGCCTAATTACTAACTGGTCACAAAGGTTAAGAAATCTAGTTAGTATGTACGGGTTTCCATCAAATAATCTAAGTAGTAATCTAAGAGTAATCTAAGAGATTTGTAGATAATATCTATTTCATCGTTAGCCATAGTTACAGATATATTCCTATGCTCGTCTATCAATACGTTTCTATTAGTACTTCTCCAGGTGGGACTAACACTTCTAGATTCGCGGGGATGAAAAAGTCTAGAGCCGGGCATTTCATATTAACACATTATAAAAAAAATCTAGATATTCTATTAAACCACGCATATAAGATATATAAAAGGATTGTACTATAGGATAATCTAATAGAGATAGGGATAGCAAATACTTAAAAGATTCACAGTACTTACAGCATGATTTTGGTATCTTCGATTATCGATTTCTGGATCACTGCAGCTTCCTCCCTCCCGCACGTAGATATCGAATAGTCACGCAGCGGTTATGCGGAGCCGACAGAATTCGATTTTTGAGTCCTTACACGCCACGCACTGCGTTGTTGACTGCGCCAATTAAGCGAGCGGTATCCGCAGTTTTCAAAAAAAAACAAATCTTTTTATAAGCTATTTAATAAAACTTAAGATACATAGAATTTAACATAAATCAATTAATAAAATACTAAAGGTGAGACCGAACCAAAGTGAGGACACGGAATGTTTTCTGGTAACTCGCCGGGCGGCGGACAATGGGACGTTGCGCAACCGCTTCCAATGTAGCGACCGAGGTGGTGTGACCGGCCCATGGAGTAATTATAAAGGGGAGATGCCGTTTGAAATGGCGCAGTGACGTACTCATTGGCGCCTCGCCGACACTGCAGTGGGCGGAGCTTGTCGTTGCTCGTGCTCTATGATTGGAGCCACGGCCGAAACCAAGCACCCCGCACGTCTGCCTTCCGCCCCGTGTAGCCTCACAAACGCTTTCTTACAAAACGCTTATTAAGGCATCTCCTCTTTATAATTACTCCATGGACCGGCCACTCAAAGTACTAAGAACTGCAGTTGCTGTATCAGCGATCCTCATAGATTATGGATGCGTGACATACATGCAAACAATGTTTTTTCACCCCAACTTGATTTGTAATCCTCGCTCGCTTTGCTCGCTCGGTCAATAAACAATCTGAGATAATCAAATCCTAGTGAAATTGCCGCGCTAACATCCCAGTGTGTACGTACTCATATGGTACGTACATTCACAAATCTAATATATTCAGGATGACCGCTCTTAAGTATGCGTACATATATTGAAATGATGAAATTGTCTTTAAAATTTACAAAGTGTTTAGGGTATGTATGTATGAAAAAAAACGTAGCATGATGATGATATTGCCACAAAACTCTTGCTTGTGGAGATCTGCTCTTGATTTACGCGCCGTAGCTGGAAAACATCGCGACGTAGAGAACATTTTTATGAAATAAGTTATTTTACTTAAAAAAAACTGTTTGTGTGTGTGTGTGTGTCATACATGTGTGTCCTGTCAAATAGTGCTGAGCCGAGCAATGAAGACATCACTATGATCGATTTTCTTAACGTGAGAACATTGCCAAATTATGTATGCAGTAGTTTTTGGGATAAGTTAGAATAAAATTACATAATAAACATGCTTAAAAAAAGGTATCTTATAGAATAATATTGAGCTCTGTTAACTGACGCATTTGTCGCAGATAGTGTGCAAGATTGTCAAATTATAAATAAAATAGACGCAATTCTCTGCGCTACTGGTTGTAACGTTTATCAGCAACAAAGAAAAACCAAGCTACACTTCCATCCTTTTTTTAATTGAAGGCAATCCACAAAAGACGTTATCAAAACGTCTTTAAGAGATTTACGTCGCGGCGATACCCTTTCTTTGCATGTTTATATTTTATAGACTACGCTTGAACAGGAATAGAATTGGATTTTTTGTTCGGTCGTACTTGTACCGTTTTGTTAGATTGAAAATTCGAACCTTTTTGTTGTTATTTCACGAGATTTATTTATAAACGTCTGCTTATTTTCGACTCCAACAAAATGTCAATAGTTTGCGTGTTGCGTGTCTGGCATATTGTTAAAACTTGACGTATTTTTAAAGAGGAATATTTTTTTTTTTTTTTTTTGGGACTGAATTCATTGAATTTTTTGGTTTAGAAACAAACAACTTTAAACACCATGTTTTAATCGCATAATATGCATTGCATAATGACAAGACAATTACACTTTTCATTAAAGTAAGTAATTTTTAAAAAAATATTTGTTTATGTAAGCAATAAAGATATATTGTATTGTATGTAAGAAAAAAAATGGTGCAATATTTTTTATTAAAACGCTAACTAAAAATATATTAAAATACAATACCCAAATAACGGTTTAAGATTTTTATTACCATAAACTATGTAGGTGGTGTGAAAGTAATTTGCAACTTATCATGTAAGTTACAAAAAAAATATTGATATATTTTTTAAGATTAACACTTTCACGGACAAGAAAATAACAACGGCACTCAATTGTTATCTACGTCGAGAGAAAGTGTCAATTGATATAATTTTTAAGTAAAATAATAACCAAATCTGACATTATCATAATCCATTAAATACATAGGGCGCACTGTAAGTTTCCGGAACTGGCCACTTACATAAACAATATTTAAAAATTTATTGCAACATTTGAAAATAGAACTCTTTGGCTGTAGAATGCAGTTTGTTTCATCTGACTGTCTTTTGTTTTTACCTTGTGGCGCCATTTAAAAAATTGTGTGTCTGCATCAACATGGATTTAACTCGGGAAAATTTTCGTAGTATGATTTTCTACGATTTTAAGTGTAATTTGACAGCTCAACAGAGCATCGCTCGGCTTGAAACAGCTTTTGGCAATGAAGCACCATGCAAGACAACTGTTTATAGCTGGTTTGCAGAATTCAAGCGTGGTCGTATCAATCTCAGTGACGAATCTCGCGATGGTCGGCCGTCCACCGCTGTGACCAACAAAAACATCAATGCTGTGCGCCGTATGATTGAAACAGACAGGCATGTGACCTACCATGAAATTCGCGCATCCTTAGAAATAGGCATGAGTCAAATACAATTAATCCTACACAAACATTTGGGTGTGAGAAAGCTGTGCTCGCGGTGGATCCCACACAACTTGACCGAGGCTCAAAAAACGGACCGCGTCACTTGGTGCAGTGCCATGCTTACCAGATTCAACGAAGGTGCGTCAAATTTGGTGTGGTACATAGTAACAGGTGACGAAACATGGATTTATTGCTACGATCCCAAAACAAAGCAGCAATCGAGCGTATGGGTCTTTCAAGATGAGCCGAAACCAACCAAAGTGGCGCGCGTGAAAAGTGCATCTAAGCGGATGATTGCTTCTTTTTTTAATAAAACTGGACACGTGGCTACTGTTGCTTTAGAGAATCGTCGTACAGTGAATAGTGACTGGTACACGACCATTTGTTTGCCAGAAGTTATTGACGAACTCCGTAAAAATAACCGTAAACGCCGTATCATCCTGCACCACGACAATGCTAGTTCTCACACGGCCAGACAGACAAACGACTTTTTGAAGGCGAAAAATGTAGAACTCATGAGTCATCCTGCATACAGTCCCGACCTGGCACCTTGTGACTTTTTTCTGTTCCCAAAAATTAAGAACCAATTACGCGGTCAACGATTTTCATCACCAGAAGAGGCTGTCGAGAAGTATGAAAAACACGTTTCAGAGGTCACCACAGAGGAGTGGCACAAAAGTTTTCAAAACTGGTTTCATCGAATGAAAAAGTGCATAGACGCCAAGGGAGATTATTTTGAAAAACAATAAATTAGTTACAAAACTACAAACCTTTAATACAAACCTTTAAGGTACAAACCTTTAATAGTATTTTTTCATATTCATTCCGGAAACTTATAGTGCGCCCCACGTATATACCTATCTATTACAAGGCATAATTTCCACATTACTCAAACATGTAACGCTTTATTAATAATTCACATTACTCATTATAGTATAATTTATAGGTGGTGTGAAAGTAACAGATGTCTAGTGCAGGCAGATAGATTTGCAGAGAATAGGGCTGTCCCTGACTCAAAGTGCCATTGTGGGTCTCATGAGAGCAAAAAACTGCTCCATCTAATTGTTTGCACATTTCGATTACGCCCCAACTTGAAGCATAAAATGTCCAGAGCGTAAAAATATAACTCGATTTTTTTTTTATTTTTACTTGAGAATATTCGAGATTTTCTAAGCTTTTTTTCATAGCTTTTCGATCAATCATAATAAAGATCAGTTGAACATTGTTATTTTGTGTAAACAAAATATTAAAAAACAAAATCTTTTCATGAATTAAACATTACCGAAGTTTACCCTATGGTAATAGACTTTCAGAAAATATACAAGATGAGGGTATTCTCCTTAATATTTATTTTTATTTTTCACAGCCAAAATTAGAGTACCGTAATTCAAAAACAGAAATATTTTGTTAAATCTGTTCTTATTTAAATAAGTTGAATGTCCTATTGAAGGGAAAACTATCAAGAAACATGAAAAGGACGCACTTAGGGGTGCAGAGACGTCACTAACACTTTGATTCCTGCATACAAAAGAGATAGCAAGATGACCACAATCCCACTTTTCTTCTTTAGAAAATTTTAAATGCTAATGAAACTATTGAGTAAGATATAATAAATTATAATCTTATGTAAGCGAGCTATTGCATGATTGGATATTTTTCTCGCAACAGATTATTCCTAGTGATTTTGAATTTTGCTTTATACTCTGATGTATCTATAGGACTTTTTAATTTGTTCTCTCGCCGAGACCCTAGGGTGTACTAGTGAGGGGCGGAGATGATAGAGTCAGCACACGATATCGATTGCCGAGATCTCTGATCGGTTAACAAAGAATTTCAATAGGTACAATTAATACTAGTAGCTACATATGTCATTTTTTACATTATTATCTCTAAACTTTTTAAAAATATTACAATCCGCTTGTTTTGTTTAGCTTCGTTGTCTCGTTTAGCTACCATTTTAATATTACTAATACACACCGAAACTAGGAATTATACAGTCGATACATTTTTGGAAGGTTGATTTGCATTGATTGTAGAGTTCTCAAAAGCATCTTTTTCATACAGATTAATAGGAGTGATAAACATTATTTGGCCCTATAATCAACTTAAGCTCGTACCTTGCTGTTAAATTTATTCAAGCTGTATCAAACTCAGCGACCAACCGCGGAAAAGATTTTATCCAAACAGTGAAAAATCCCAATAGCAAACAGCGTTTAGTCTCTTCATTTGTAACGCATAAGGCAAATTAATTTAATTCCTTATTCTAATAATGTTCAAAGGCTACATTTGCACTTTATCGTAGTCATGATCCATCGGTGGGCATTATGATTAAATATAAAAAATAAAACAATTTGCGGACCCTGGGCTCCGAGGCAAACAACTGAGGATGTGACCGTGAAAGCCTTAGGATGAAAAAAATAAAAATAAAGCAATTACAAAAATTAACACTGAATATTTAATACAGCTATTAACACTCTACTCACTATATTTAGGGTGCGTGCACAATGCACATGTGCTAGCAAAACCATCGATAAACCCCCGTCTCTATTGCGCCCCATTGTGTTTGTAACCCACACTGTTGTGCAAAGTGGCAATCTCTTGATCATTTATTTTTTACAAAGCTTCGCCGAAAAGAGCTTTACTTAGTCCTAGACCCTGCCTTTAAAATTTCCGGGAACCGATTTCTGTTTGCAATTAAGAAATGTAGGTAGGAATTTTGCAATTATTTGCCTGTTTGTTTGTTTATTTTTGTTACATTGGAAACTGGCTGTTAAATATGTATTTATTTATAAATCTTTATTGTACCACAAGTTTACAATTGGCGGGCTTAATGCTAAAAGCATTCTCTCCCAGTCAACCATTAGGAAAAACAGGAAAGTTATGTGCGGCGCGAATTATTTTAAAAATACAATGTGAGAAAAAAAAAACACTTAACTGCTAAATAAACATACATAGATTTACATACAGTATTCATAACTATACATATACATACATAAACATAATTTTGACTTTTCTTTTGAAAGCGAATTTAGTAAAGGATGCATTGCATATTAACAAAAAATATTTGACACAGCAATTCACGAATACATTCATTTTTATATTCAGTACACAGACAAATATCTATTCAGTAAAAGCAAAATTGGGCAACCGCAGCAGAGACCCTCTTTCGCTTCGCTCTTAGATTATACTCACACATAATTAACACCACGGTGAAACCGTGGAGAATAGCTAGTAAGATAAGACATATTTCTTGACCAAAAGGCTGGCTGTTTTCTTGCACAGAGAATTAGCATTGCCACCAAACGTAGCAATGCTGCCAGCCTTTTGAGCACATTGCCGCGATGTAACGATTTGCATGGTCATAACTTGTAAATTTTATTTTTGATTTGTTTAGAAAGTTTTTAATTTATTTTAAGTTGAAAGTCGTTGTTATACCTAGTTTAAATCTTATGATAAGGTAATGTTCAATGTTTTCATTAAATCATAAAGTTCATGTAATAAAAACATTCAATTTCACGATTAAAATTTACTGTAAGTAGTTTTAAACTTACTTCAAAAATTGGGCTATCAATGCCCAAAAACTTTTTCTGAACTCCTTTCATCTCTTCTTTTATTATATTAGTTACGATTATATTGCGTTAGATAAGTATAATATATATTTCATAAAAAGCAAAACCTTTTTGTTTCAGTTGATATAATAAAATTAGTTTAACGTTTCATTCTTTCATATAAATGATGATCCTTTTAATATAATCTTGGTAAATAAAAAAGTCCGTTGTAGAAAAATTAGATTCAAAATGAGTATTTTAATACTCGGCTAGTTCACTTTCACAGAGATATTTTTTTATTTAAGTGGGCGGCGGATCTTATAAAGCTTTTTCTAAATATTTTCCTTTGTAAACGATCTTCCACTTGACTCTTCAAAGACATTTACAAGTACTTTTCAGCTAGTTTTTTTTTAAACCCTTTTATCTTTATTAAATACTAGCTATATTCTCCGCGGTTTTAACGTGGTGTAAATGTGAGGCAGTGAGGGTATGTGTATAGTCAAAGAACGAAGCGAGCGAGAGTCTCGTTTTGAGACTGGAAAATTTTGCTTTTGCAGATGTTCAATCATATTTGAAAGCAAAGTTGTGTTTTGGATAAAGTTGCTTTAATAAAAACAAAAATGAGAAAGTTTGCAGTAGAAGTAATAGAGTTTTATGAATAGATTCCATATTTCTCTCATGTATGTCTCTGCGTAGTCACTATCATCTTAAGGTAAAATCTTTTCTGACTCGATGTCACCAATTAAACAAAAGTACCACTAAATTAACTCTGCTATTATCTTAAACCAAGTTTTCCATTTCGTTAATCCTTTTTGTAATCGTGGAATAGTTTTGTGGTTAAATTTAATCACAATACAGCTACATTGACGATTGATTCACGACCCAAAGGTTTGTAGCCCAAGGCGGAAAAGGGTCTCATTTATATTTGCCTGTGTTGTGTTGGGGATATTTTTGTGTTTGTTTATTTTCCGTGATTGTGTCCTTCAGATCCCTAACAAAAGCTACTACAAATACGACTTTTCCAAAACTATTTTATTATAGGTAGTTTACGCCAGTGATTGCATGCCAAATATCTCCAGTTATTTAAGGCTATGCCAGATGCTTTAGACTGCTTAATAAATTAATGGCAACAAACACACCCGAATATATAATTCTATTGATCTGATTTCCGTGTATTTATAAAGATGTCAGACGATTATCACACTATTGTAATAATTTACCACCTATTTAAATTATTACTAGCAGCCCGTCTCGACTTCGCTCATGCCTATAGCCTTTCTTGATAAATAGGCTATTCAACACTGAAAGATTTTTCAATTTAGAAATCAGACCAGTAGTTTCTTGGATTAGCGTGTTCAAGCAAACAAACAATTTTTTCAGGTTTATAATATTATTATATTATTAGAATAGTATAGACTAGCAGCCCGTCTTGACTTTGTCTTGGTCTAAAGCCTTCCTCGATAATTTATATATAGGCTATATAAATTATATATTAGGCTATCCAACACTAAATTTTACAAATCGGACCTGTGGATCCTGAAATAAGCGCGTTCAAACAAACAAACTCTTCAGCTTTCTAATATTATATTATGGTATAGAAATATAGATTCCAACGTAGCAAAAGTCCTCATGATAAAAATAAAGCAATCTGAAGTATTTGGTCATTATTAAAAATATACGGTTCTCTGTTGACAAAACAGACACAAACATACCAAGATTCGATATTTAGCGAGTGACCTTAGCGGTTTGTCCATATTATGCGAATACCAAAAAGCAACAACATCAATCCAATGTTGAATATCATACATATTCCTTTTTAAATGAACCAATGACAAGAAAATTCAACCCCTCACATATTTTAAATTAAATCATCACATAGTAACATTACAAAACAAACACCCCATGGCGATGACACACAAGTCTGATAAACGTATTTGCAATAGTCCATTGATATAGGGATTCTGCAGAACACTCATTTAAGGTGTAATAAATCACCCAGCCCATGTATTGTATCAAAGCTATTATCTGGGGCATCCGTGCGTATTGTCTCGGGCTATCGGGGGACATCTGAAGTCTGGGGGCAACAGATGCAAGGGACTATTTGATTATGCCATTACTTTGGCGACCTTTGGCTGAATTAGAGAGGGATGTCGCGTCGATACATACTTAATTCTATCGAGGTATTTTAAGTGATATATGCTCGCCTTAATATTACATATCAAGTCAATCAAATACCTGCTGCGATCAAATAACGGACCTTTTCTTTTTCTATGTCAATGACTAAAACAACTAACCACCGAACTTAACCCAAGGTGTACAGGGTATGTTAACCAAGTAACCCATTCGACAAGAACGAATCGCTTAGAATAAAATACTTTCGGTCTAAACAGACGCAACATTTACAGCCGAGTCAGAATAGCAGACCTCTTCAGAAAAGGGAGACATTAGAAAAACCCGTAATCAACGAGCGTGAATGACGAGACTGATAACTATTGAGGAAGCTACTACTCTGCTGGTTCAGCGACCAGTAATTGGACCTTGGCCACCGAGAGCGCCAGAATGTTCTATTCTGCGCGATAACTCGCCAATTGACAGCTTTTCTTTTTGTTTTGCTACATTTTCACCTAGCAAAATTTCTAAAACCAGGGATATTGGGAAGATATCAAAAATAGAAAAGGAAAATGATTATGGCATGAGTGTTCTTGATAATTTCTTTCAAACATAATTTACAAACAGATTTAAGATAACAAAAGATGGATACTCCTTAATACTCATCTGTTGTTCTCTTGTAACTATTTGTGATAAAAAGATAAGAACGTTATTCAATATGTCCGCATATTTTCTTTCATTACCTTGAGATTCATTAATCTTCGCACGCGTGCCTCCCCACGCAACTGGCTTATTTCAATTCCATTTGTTCAATCATAAAATATTGACGAAACAGATAAATCCTTTAGTAAGTGCGTTCTACACATACTATATTTTATTTACGGTTAAAATTGCTAAGAAACTTTATATCTTATAGAATACAATATATCAAAACAAAAGTCTAATAATCACCATTGACGCCAGTATTAGGAAGTAGAATAGATAAGTCTATTGCGTGAGCATTTTTCTCAGTTAAAAGTTGCAATAAATCATTTTTTAATAACGCATCAAGATTTGTGACCTGTGGGTCTTGGAGCCGGACAATTTGGAAAACAATACTTATTTAAAAAATAAATAAATAAAAAAAGAACATAAAAGAAATTGGAAAAATTATAATGAAATTCGTGTATACGTGATCCGTCGGAATTAATTTTGTAAGTATGAAATTCGACCACGTGTTTTAGCAGGACCCAATTTTGTTTTCCAATTTCGTTGTTTGCAAATAGTGAATTTAAATAAGTAAAGGATTTATCCGAAATTCCTGAATAGAGCGAAGCACCAGCAAAATGCCAGTAATCAAGTGTTATATTGCTTACATGTTAGTTGATCAGGCGATTAACATCAAATAAAGGGTGTTACAACTGATTCGGTTGAATAATTGCACGCGTTTATTCCAACTACGATGGGCTACGGTCTGAAATATAGCCCTCATTGTCGCGAACTAACTACTCTCCATTTTGGCTAACGGCCTGCTTTACTGACCTCATGCTAAATAACTATCATGTCACGTAAAGGCGTAGGCATAAGCCTCGATCGGTATTAATTTTATAGCCTTCCCCTGTGCTTGGAAACCTCGAATAGGTAATCATCATCATTTTAGCGACATGAAATCTTGGAAACGCTACTCACCGACATGACAATTTGGGAAATTATGTTATTTGATTTGATAAATTGGTTACATTCTTATTTAATTTTGATTTAAGACTTAAGACGAGTAAGCTTTGTGACAAACCATTTCTTATTAGTATACAAATTCCAGGGTTAAATAAAAGCAATATTTAATTTTGTAGGACAGATGACCGATAAATCTTTTGATCCTTCAAAAAATCGTAGTTGCATTTTTCATCAACATCAACAAAGACGCCAAGGATAAAACATAAACATAAATGAGCGATGTTCAAATAGTGTAGCATGCCCTTAAGTAGAATGACGAACATAAATAACATCGTTGATAGCATTAGGTAATGAGTTTGCTCATTCTTCTGACAAAAAACACCAGGTAGGTCGAGATTAGAGATTGCAAGAAATGGACAAGGAAATTCGACGGTAAAATGTGGAATTGTAGGGTAAAGAAGTAACAAGGTACTTTAGTGGAGAAACAGTCTAATTTATCAATATCTCTAAGATTTTCTGGTAGCAATCCAAGCCGTTTATCTACCTCAAAATTCTAAATAAGCCTACCCAATTTTTAAGCAATGATCATTTCTCTCTGATTTAGGTATAACAAAGACATGGTTAAAAAACACTACACTTGGACTTAATGCTAAAAGAATTCTTTCCCAGACCAATAAAAAAAACAGAAAAGTTTTGTGAGTCGTATGTTAATAAAACACATTACTGTTAACGTTTAGGTAATAATAAAGAGTTTATGGAAATAAATAGGACATCTCAGCTAAATAACTATTAAGCAGTCAAATATAGTGATTGCTAATTAAGAGTTTAAAACGTTTGCATACTTTTAAATAAGCTATACCCTCTAACGAGCAGTTATTTCGTAGGTACATAATTTTAGTTTCCTAACTACGCCTGTGGTCTAATTTAAATTCAAGCTAACGATTGCGGATTAGCTCATTACCGGTGCATACATTTTCGTGTGTAGAAAATCAATATTGGCTAAAATGCTTGCGAAAATTATAGATGTACAGGTATGATGTACAGTATTTATACTTACTGACAACAGTACAGTATTAACAGTACAGTATTTATACTTACTGGCAGTACTTAAATTGACAACCATTATCAAGGACTGTTTAGATAATGGGGAACGATGTCTGGGAGTGTTCTTAGATCTGCAGAAAGCCTTTGATACTGTCTCAATTCCGATTCTACTGACGAGACTTAAAAACATTGGAGTTAGGGGAGTGGTATTGAAATGGTTTGAGAGTTATTTGAATCACAGGGAACAGCTGGTTAAGGTCGACAATATCTTCAGTGATATAGGTGGTTGTAGATTTGGAGTCCCTCAAGGCAGCACCTTAGGCCCATCCTTATTCCTCGTTTATATTAACTAGCTTTGTAATATGAACATTGATGGAATGGACCTGGTAATGTTCGCGGATGACTCTGTTTCGTCTATTCCATAGTAAGACCTGGCAGTCTGTCTCTACTCTGGCAGAGGCTGGATTAGCTAGTGTAACTGCCTGGCTCGAAGATAGCTTACTAACTATAAATACTGACAAAACAAAATATATTTGCTTTACTAAAACTGTTGTTAGTCCCCCAGATCATGGTTTTCAACTAAGGATTCATACTTTTCCCTGCAACCGGTCTAATAACGGTCTGCTTGATGACTGTTCCTGTGCAAGGCTTTCCCGTGTTACGAATATTAAATATCTGGGTGTTTCTGTTGATGCTAATTTAAATTGGTCTTGCCACGTGTCAATACTTTCAACTAGAATAAGAAAGCTAATTTATGTATTTAAAATACTGCGTTCTGTGGCCGATCTTAAACTGTTAATACAAATTTACAAATCTTTATGCGAGTGTATAATTAGTTATTGTATTTATGGCTGGGGTAACGCAGCTAAAAGTAACTTAATTGATCGGGCCCAGAGAGCTGTACTTAAAGTCTTGCTGCATTTGCCGTTTAGACATCCAACTACTAATGTTTATGAAAGAGCTAAGGTCCTCTCCGTAAGAAAACTATATGTGTTGCAGGTCCTCAGAAGGTACCATAGTAAAATAGTGCCGCTACTACCAGTCATTGATAGACGTGTAGATACGTAGATGTCCTGTCCCGATAACAAACAGTACAATTGCACGCAAACACTTTGATGTAATAGCCCCAAAACTATATAATAAAGTTATGAAATACTCAAAAAACGATATTGATGATAGTTTAAATATTAAAAATATTTCCAATTACTCATTTAAAAATTTAGTTATTGACTGGCTTATAACAATGGATTATTTAACAATTGAGAACATGCTAGTGAGCTGGTAAACACTTTGCGCTTTACATACATCCACACTTGTCTGTACTTTACATACACACACACTCACACTCACACACACACACACACACACATACATACACTAGTCAACGTTTGTCTATTGTTGTTTCTATTATAATAAAAATATATTGTGTAATATTAGCATACTTAGTTACATAAATGGGAGAAGACGCTGGTTTTCGAATCACAGCGCAAGCTATCTCGGAAACCAGAGGCTTCATTATAACTGTTGTAAAAACATATGTCAAATAAAAGATTTATTATTATTATTATACTGAAAGCTAAAGTCAGGGATAGATATATTATTCTGAATTAATGAATTCTCTTAGCATCTTCACAAAAAGCTAAAACAGTAAATACTTACCAGTGTTATATCTTTTTTCCACGTAACAAGTAATTTCGTAACGTAAAAATTTTCAAAAATCTGAGATACAATATGTACACATTGTCATTTTTATCTTGCTATCTACCATTTGTTCCACAATATTATCGCTGTTTGACCCACTAACTATTGTACGAGTAGCATATGAGTACCATCGACGGTGGTGAAGGATGGGGTCAGATTACAACAGCAATATAAGCAGCAGTAGTAAATAATCCATCAAGGCTCAAAAGCCCTGTTGCCGTGATCAAAACACGGCAATAGATTACAGCGGAGAAAAAGAAAAAAAATCCCTAAAAATGGTTGGACTCTACTGAGATAACTGTCGGAAATTGCCATACTTCAAATAGTAAACTAAAAATAGCATATAAATTAGAAAAAAAGATTGATTATATCATAAAATTTTATAAGTACTCGTGTTGTACAACTGCTCTGTCATGACGTAATTTTGTGTTCATTACAGGCTGCTGAAAGCCCCCTGCGCCGTGATAGATGGCTCGTTCATCGAGAATAATGACCCATACATAGCACTTCCAAAATCGTTTACCTTATTCAATTACTGCTTGCACGTAATTTTCAGGTAGTTAAGTTTAAAAAGGTATTTAATTTTCAGTTCGTAAAATACGCAAAATATTGAATTATAAATGACGATAACATTTTTACGTAAGCATTTTGTTAAATAAAACAATTCTGAAATAAAAGAAGTTTCAATTAACAAAAACAAAAATTCACTTTCGACAATAATTTCTTCGTAAGCGGCATTACTTCGGAACCTGAGTTTCACTACAATGTAATTTCGCTAGTATTCATTTTCCTTACTAATATTATAAATGCTAAAGTACCTATCAGCCGCCAGTCTCATGTTAAATGTTCTTGGGATTGCATAGGTACATTTTTATGTGAAAATATCAATATCATATTGTTTCTTACGATTAATATTTAATTATTTATTGTGAATTTCGCTACCTATCCGGTAAGTATCGGTGGCGGTGCTCATTCAGATAGATAATCCGCATCATTGTTTGTAATAATTTCTTACATGATTGATTTTAAGATTATACACGTAGTAAAAACTTACTGGGTGGAAATTAATTTAGTGTTAGGAATTTTCACAAACTTTTTAAAATTTACTATCTATCATTTGTCTTTATAAAACCTTCGTACCATAACTCTAAATTGAGTTGGCTGAATCATATCATCTCATTCCAAAAGTCGAATAATTCAATACTAGTATATCTCATGTTCCATATTAAGATAAATATGGTGGTTTGGAAATATTTCCCAAAAATCGAAATACTGGGCTAGGAATTTCTCGCAAAATTTTTCCAATACTCATAAATTCTCTGTTTCGCGTTTCCTTGAGTGCCTATATTCATGTACCTACATCAATGCATAACGTAAATATTGCCTTCTTGGAGTAAAGTGTAGACAGATTTGTTATTGGCATTTTTTGTCGGCCAAGGATGGCAGAATTTCTTAAATGAGAGTATCAAAAACGACCGTAATGCATGCTCCCATGTGATGGGTATAGCAGTCACCGATGCAATTTAGCAACAAACACACACATGTGGCAGTACAGAAAACAAACTCTATGCATACATCAATAAACAATTAGTATGTGGGTTTAGTTGCAAAACTCATTTCCTAAAACATTGATTAAAAAAAAAAAACCCACTTTTCATGCAAGCGTACTACACTTAGTCAAGCCAGAATCGTTTTTTTCAATTATGTAAGTTTGTAAGGAAAACTAATATGGCTTCGCTTTACATGCCTAAAGTGTGCGCCATGCATATGAATGTATATACATATATGCATGTATAAATTTAGGCATGTAAAGCTAAAAAGAAACACAAAATAGAAAACAAATATTTCGAATAATGACAACTCTTACATTTTCATTATATTTTTAATTAACACAAAAAAATGTGTTATGCTCAGTGTGGTATTTGCAAAAAAAAACGGGCGTGGTCTGGCAGTGGGCGGTTTGGATAAGCAAATTTTGAAATTAGTGAGCGGTCCGGCCGTGGTCCGTCCGGATGGGGCGCGTAACGGACTCGTCATCATCATCATTTCAGCCGCAGTCAGTCACTGCTGGACATAGGCCTCTCCCAATGATTTCCAAAATGATCGGTTGGCAGCAGTCTGCATCCAGCGCCTGCCTGCGACCCTTTTCAGGTCATCTGACCATCTGGTCCTGTACCGGCCCCTGTTCCACGCCTCTGGCGTGACGCCAGAGGCGTGGAACAGGGGCGTGGTGGTTTTGTTCTTCAAAAAAGGTGACAATACCCTATTGAAGAACTATAGACCCATCACGCTCCTGAGCCACATCTATAAACTGTTTTCGAGGGTAATCACGAATCGTCTCGCAAACAGGCTCGATGCCTTCCAGCCTCCCGAACAAGCCGGTTTCCGAAAAGGGTTTAGTACCATAGACCACATCCATACGCTTCGGCAGGTTATACAGGGGCCAAAGAGTATAACCGGCCACTATGCCTAGCGTTTGTGGACTATGAGAAGGCCTTCGATTCGATCGAAATGTGGGCGGTGCTTCAGTCTCTCCAGCGGTGCCGCATAGACTATCGGTACATCGAAGTGTTGAAGTGTTTATACAGCAACGCCACCATGTCAGTCCGAGTACAGGAGCAGAGCACGAGGGCTATTCCATTGCAGAGAGGTGTAAGACAGGGAGACGTCATTTCTCCGAAACTGTTTACCGCTGCTCTGGAAGATGCCTTCAAACTCCTGGAATGGGAAGGACTTGGCATCAACATCAATGGCGAGTGTATCACTCATCTTCGTTTTGCCGACGATATCGTGGTCATGGCGGAATCGCTGGAGGACTTAAGTACCATGCTCAGCGACCTCAACGTAGTCTCCCAACAGGTGGGCCTTAAAATGAACATGGACAAAACCAAGGCAATGTGTAATGTCCATGTTACGCCATCACCGGTTTCAGTCGGGAACCACGCCCTTGAAGTTGTAGACCAGTATGTCTACCTGGGTCAGATGATCCAGGCTGGCAACTCCAGCTTCGAGGACGAGGTCTTTTGTCGAATCCGACTCGGATAGGCGGCGTTCGGGAAGCTACGTAGCAGCGTCTTCTCGTCTAAAATACCTCAGTCCCTTAAAACTAAGGTATTCGACCGGTGTGTGTTACCAGTGATGACATACGGGTCCGAAACGTGGTCTTTGACTATGGGCCTCATAAGAAAGCTCAAGGTCGCCCAGAGAGCTATGGAGAGGGCGATGCTCGGTGTTTCCCTACGAGATCGAATCAGAAATGAAGAGATCCGTAGGAGAACAAAAGTCACCGACATAGCCCAGCGGATTAGTTCTTTGAAGTGGCAGTGGGCGGGGCACATAGCGCGGAGAACCGATGGCCGATGGGGCAGAAAGGTTCTCGAATGGCGACCACGTACCGGTAAGCGCAGCGTTGGTAACGGACTCGTGAGTCATAGTTTTTAAAAATAGTAAGCTTAGAATTATTTCACAAAACACTCTAGAAGTGATTTCAGCAGTCAAAGTAACATTTGTTGCTTTCCACTGTTCATAAATTGTTACGTGAGTAGTTAATACTGTTGTAACAAAGGTGGATACTGCAAAAAAGCCTTAACCCAATGTGGACTTGAAACCACAAATGGTTTTTAGACCTATGTACAACAAGAGTCCACACGAGCACGAACATGAAATTTTAGGGTAGGTAATAATTAGTTCATTTCTTTCTTTTTTATTTTAGTTTGAGTTTCTTGTTTTTTTCTAAAGCTGTATAAAGTGAATAAAAATGTGTATAATAAAAAAACAAGAGGTGATATAACTAACTGACTTTAAAAATATTACTATAGGGTCACGCTATATGGATTGGCCGGATTTACAAGCCGTGATAAATGAAAGGGTCCTCCCTTTCATCTTTGAAATAATATTTTATTCTACACTTTGTTTTGGAAACTTAGATCATAGTATTATTATTTTTTGCAAGTATTTTGATTCTGGATTAGCATTTTCTATTGATGTATTCGATTGATTTATTATTCATAAGATTATTTTGATTTATACGTTTTTCGATATCAAGTATCTAAGGAGAATCCATTACGGAGACTTGAACGTTTGGTGTCATTTGTAAATGTCGGAATATGTATTGCGTTTTGTATAACCTTCGAGTTCATAAATCATGTCGCCCATAGTTTTTCACCTAAGATTCCTGTTTTCTTCTTACTTCACTTTTTTAAGAAATGTTATTACACAAAAAGGAAATTGTTATTTGTGCAGAGATGACTTTGATATAGCTGATATTACGTTGACAATTAATTTTTAGAACTATTATTTCATTGCCGGTTTCAAAGTAAATTTTTATCTTATTAATTACTTAGGCCATTTTTGATTAATCAGTAGCTTGTGTAATTCTTTTCGTGGCGCGTTCTTTCATTCGTTCAGTAGGTAAAAAACTTTTGTAAAACAAAAAACAAAACCTCATATTCAGTGACAAGTAATACATGCCTGTACTAATGCCGCTTCTTCAGATCTTTACTTAGTGTATTGGGCAGCGGTCTTTTCATTAAACCACTGTTCTGTTAAATAATATCAAATTAAGATATACATGTATTATCATTAATTCTTTCTCAAACTCTACAAAGGCACGCTAACATGAAAAATTAACTTGTCTTACGTTCCGACGATTTATGAAAGGTCAAAGTTTAATGAAATGACGTTGAAATCTGCTCAAAATGAACCCTATAACTAACCGTATCCTCTCGGGGTATTATATAAACTGTTCATACCAGCTAATCCTACCTGGGTGTAATCCCGTCCCTTCGTATGTAATAGACTCAAACGGAGCTCTTATCAATTTAATAAACCCCTTCAAATTAACTAGCTGAACGAACCAAGGAACGCGCCACCAGGGTTAGGTGTCTCATTCATTCAGTGGAACGTAATGGTGTCGTAAAAACTGCGAGAAATGTAGTACAATCAGAAGTGGGATTAGAAGTCGCTCCTAAACATCGGGAATTCTTTCCCGAGACCGTTTTGGGCGCCGCCGATAAAAAAGGGTCAACAATTTATGAAGAGAAAAGGAAATCGTGGAATTGGGGGCAATTCCTTTTCGTCTACCGTTAAATTTGTTATGATGTCCGCTTAACTGTTAAAAAATTGAAACAAAATTTGTTTTGGAGAAACATTTTTTTCACAGATTCATGTTGCTTTGATGTAAATATAGAATCTGATTGCTGAATTATTAAATTTCTGGTGGGTAACTTTCGTACTCCGATTGCCAATGAAGTATTTATGTACGTTTTTAGAGCGTATTGTATGATTGCTCAAAAAAATATTTTTTAACTCAAGTCAAATAAAAACCACCATTACCAAATAAAATGTGTATGTATTGTACTAAGTAAATAGTTTTTAACATTTTACTAAGTTTATCAAAATCAACGAAACTATCGTTAACTTTATTCAAAGTTATTTTAGAAAAAGTGCACAATTGCAAAATCCTGCTCTAAGTATTAGAATCAAAAAGGTTAAAAACGTGCTTGAGCACAAGTAAATTTAGATACTGATCTATTTTTATTTCTTAAGACAAAAAAGATTAAGTAGTTGGAGAATTCATTCGAAATTCTTGACGATATACTAGATAAGTATGTAATTAAGAGATTAAGCATTGTAAAACATATATATAGGGGACATATATAGGGGAGCCAAAGCGGGGATTTTGGAAGTTACTCGAGCGTGTCACAAAATCATATGGGTCTCCCCATATGATTTTGTGACACAACAACAACCTTGTACCTTATGATGTACCCCTACCAAATATGAGCCCTTAATATGGTGGGATGCGTTGGGGGGAACCCGTCAGATTAGGGGAAAAAATCGATCCTTCGGGAAACTCGAGCACGTCAGATTAAGAGATGGTAAGTTAAATACATAAAGAAAAGGGTGTATTTCAATATTCTGACAATTTGAGCGTGACATAGAGAAATAGGTGGGTTACAAATTTGTAAAAAAAACGTCACTTCCACTTACTCGAGCGCAATGGACATTTTTTTTTAATTTCAAAGTTTATTCTGTCAGAATGACGAAAAACCTATCATCTGACAGTTTACATGGTGCGATGCAGGAAAAATCGTCGAAAACAGGTAAAGCGCACAGCTGCTGAGAGCTGTGTATTCCCCATGATTCCCCACTTCGCGCCTCACTTTCTTTCTCACTCTTTCTCTATCGCTCACTCTCTCGCACCGTCTAGTGATGAAGATTGACATGTTTTTTTAATTTTTGTAACTACTTTTATATTAATAAATTATTCGATTTTTCATGTATATATAATATATATGTGTGTATACATCGTTTTTATTATATCCTGTAATAAAAACAAGGAACAAACCGAATTCTTTTTCCTTTCAATTGATCAGATTAGCGATATCCCTCTATATAATTGTCAGATTACCATTCAGGAGGACTCTGACATCAAGTTCATTCCCCTGCATAAAAATCTGACGCGCTCGAGTATCTCAAGGTCACTATTTTTTTTACGAGTTCTAAAATCAGTCATGACTTTTGGTCACGTCCGAATCGTCAGACATCTGAATGGGAGACTTTTTAGAGGTTAATTGACATTCACTTTGAATATCTGACACGTTCGAATAACTTTCTTTTTTTTAACCTCTTATTACGGTCCTCCCCCTTGGATTAATTGTCAGATTAATATATTTCGACGATTAGAAATATAATGCGCGTATATACTATATGACTGACGCCCTTGAGTATTTTTATGTGACTGTTTTTTTTTACATTTTTAAAAATGTTCACACGCTCTTCCCCCCACAAAAATGGAAAGCTTCACATAGATTTTTTTTTTTTTTTTGAAACGTATCTTTACTATCTAGTATGTCTCCATGACGCTTTAGTAACTGCAGATTTAGCATCCCGGGCTATATAAACTATAAATATTATATTATGAATCATTCACACGAATTATGACCAAAAATTATTATTGATCGCACCATAACCTAATTTACCTAAAAGATAAGGAAGATGGTTCCGTTCGAAACAAATATTTTAAATTGGCTGTTTCTTCGGGCTCCTACAAAAAAATTTTGGTGTGTGTTATGTGTTTTTGACACAAATTTACACACCTCCATCGAAACCGAAGCGAAAGTTTATTCAAATTTATCATCGCTTCACATTTCTTAATGACATCTCAAATGGGATCGCGCTCTATGGCAACTACCTCTTATTTTGAAACAAAGTTGCTTATATCACAAGCTCTCCAGCTCGCTTTGCTCGCTCGCTCTCCTTAATACTTACGCACTTTCTGCTACAAAGACGATTTTTGAAACTCAGTTAGTTCTGTCATTATCTTTTTGGTCACGCTGTAAGTCATGTGTAAAGCGAAGAGCATCGAAACCCAAATGACGTTCCATTCTCAATGGTGTAAAGTCATATATTTTTTTATAATATGTGACAATAAAAAATATTTGTTTTTTAAAATGTGACAATGTAAAATATTGCCAAATAATAATTTGACCAAGTTTGGGAAGTAAAATTTGTCGAAAGGTAATTTTCCAAACTGCAGTATTCCGATTTCCTTACTTTTTCTTAGTTGGTTAGTAACTCCCGTTACAGTTTTCTTCTGTTCATAGATTGAAGTTCGGAAGCTTATTGTTCTGTTGGAATTAATAATTTCCATCTACCTCTCAGAGCAATTAAATTCTGTAACACAGGCAAACTTTGTTAATTTTAAAATTTGCAATTTCACGAAATAATGGCGCAATAAGTAGAGTTGTGAATCAAATATTATTTAACGTATTAATGTACTTTTTCTTTTTATAAAGTCGAACGTGTTCTTTTTAAAACACACTGGCGAAACAATTTATAGAAATAAGTAGATAATTACTTCAAATTACTATGTTATTTATAAACAATAATACTTATCCTCCTAATTATCAAATTTTCCTACATTTTGTCCGATATTTCCTAGTGATATAAGCTATAATAAACCACTAACTCCTCTCTTTCAAGTTTTCTACGAGTATCTTTCTTTAACACCACATCTCAAATGCTGTATTGTAATACATTTTCGGTTGAATGAAGCAACATTCCAAATGTACAATTTTTTTTACAAAACCTCATTTTCAGAGCAGATCAAACCGACAATTCAAGGTAAAATTCGAAAAGCGCTCACGAATTTTTTACTACATTCTCTCTTATCTGACATGAAATAAATGATAATATTTATTCTTTGGTAATACCGATACAATTCGATCAAGTCAACCTGTCAGGACCCACATTCCTATTTGACTTATTGGCAGATGGAACGAATCGTTGTTTTCCATATCAAGTAAGACTTTAGGGTTCCGTGGTATTAATGTTGTGGTTTAAACCAGTAGTTCCCAAACTTATTTTTCTCGTGGACCACTTTCAAAATTTTACTGGTTTCGGTGGACCCCCTGCTGCTACATTTCTACCACATTCTTAAAGTCGCCAAAAAATAAAAATTGTGTCACTTCTGAGTTCTGTCCCTATATTTCGATATGTAAAATAAAAACGAAAAATGGTACATTTTATATCACTTTATTTATTAAAAGAATAGAATTACAAGAAAAAAATATTAAGGTAATATAGGTTCAGGTCATAATTTTAATTAATGGGAAGGATGTATCTGATGGAGTGTCAGCAAACGATCAATGTTTGGCTTTATTTTTGTGAGCAATAACCGCAAATCCCCCCGCTCTGTGATGTTTAATTTGCTCCTTTTTTTTGTTAAGAGGTTTGTAACGGCACTAAAACTCCTTTCGACAAGATATGACGAGGGAAAAGCTATTAAAAATTTCCTTGCGATTTCCCACAGTCCAGGATATTTTTCGGGTATTTCTGCTTGCAGCCAAAATGTTGGGTAGCCTTTTCTAAATTTCACCTTCAGCTCCTCATTAGTGCTTAGCTCGAGCAGCTCCTCTTGTAATACAACATTGGCCACTTCCGTTTCATCAAATGGATTTATTATCCATGGTGGTATATCCATCGTCAGTATATCTTCAAACCTGGTTTTGAAGTCATCATGCAGGGCACTTAAATGTTGACTGTAGGTATGGATATCCTCATCAATACATTCTACCTGCGACAAGTTTGGAAATTGAGAGAATTCGCGCCGACTAATGTTTTGCTTCATAAATTTCAATTTCCCAAGAAAAGCCGAAATTATCCCCTTTGTTTTTATTAAATTCAGGCTGTCCCCTTGTAACTGCAAGTTAATATCATTAAATTTTTTAAACAAATCTGTCAAATACGCAATGTCTGCTTTGAATTTGATCAAGTTTTCTTTTAAATCTGGATCTCTACTTTCTAAGAACTCTAATATGGAATCGAAAACAGAGTAAAATCTCGTTAAGCATGCACCTTTCGACAACCAGCGTACTTCAGTATGTAAGAGCAGTCGTTGGAAGTCTTCATCATTTTCGTCGCACAATTGAGCAAATAAACGTGTATTCAATGCATTGCTTCTGATTTTGTTGACAGCTTTTATTACAAAATGAAGAGATTGGTTCAACCTGTCACTTAAATGTTTTGCCACGAGATGTTGTCGGTGGATTACGCAATGAATAGCTGTAAGTCCTGGTATAATTCTTTTGAGATGACTTATAAACCCACGATATCGCCCGACCATTGCAGGAGCTCCGTCTGTTGCCACTGAAATAATGTTTGTAAATGGGATCGATTTTTCCGTAAAAAAATTACTCAGGACATTAAATATTGATTCGCCTTTAGTGTCAGTCTCCAAAGTTCTGGCAAATAGCAATTCTTCGTGAATTTCTTCCTCAACAATAAATCGGACATATGCCAATAGTAATGCTTCATTACTGGGTAACGTTGACTCGTCCAGTTGTATAGAAAAATGAGTTTTTTGCAGATGATTGCACAAAAAGCTTTCGATATCAGAGCTCATTTCATCAATGCGTCTTTGTACAGTATTGTTACTTAATGGAATTCTTTTTAGTACGTCAAATGGAGATTTGTGCAAAACAGTTTTTAAAACCTCTTCAACAGCGGGTAAAATTAATTGTTCTCCGATAGTGTGCGGTTTTCCAGATTTTGCTATAAGTAATGAGATATTGTAAGATGCCCGCAAGCCATCATCGTTACTTTGAGATGTTGAAGCGAACATACTGTGCATGGTGGGTCTCTTTCCATATTTTTCTTTCAATGTTTGAAAATATTTTAAATCTTTACCTATTTTATCAGTATGACACCTTTTTAGATGATCTTCGAGCTTTGATGGTTTCATAGAGTCATTGCTCAAAACTTTGTTGCATAATGCACATGGGCAATTGTTTGTCTGCCTCTGATGGAACAAAACCATATTTCAAATAATCGACACTATATTGTCGACATTTTTTTCTTTGCTGTAGCCATGTTTCGTGTCAGTTACCTTACCTGTAAAAAAAATGTTTTAGTAACCAAGTTTTTTTCTGAATATAGGTATCACACCGCAGCCTTTGTCAGCACGCGGAAATAGAATTACGGCTTGTAAAGGGACCAACTAATAAACCGCTGAGACAAATACAAACGTTTTCACAAAACGGTATCAATTTTAAAGTACATAATTTACCACTAATTTTTAATAGTATAAATAAAAATTAGTGTACTCAGTATCGAATACTGATCATATTTGTGTAGGAAAAAATAAACGTCGAAATCCCAAAATTGTCCATAAAAACGATAACTAACATTTTATTAAATCAATGAGTTCACGCGCTCCGTGTATTTGCGTATTTTTTGTCTGCGGCTTCATTGTTAAAACGTGACAAACAGGCATCGAAGTTCAAGCCCCGCCCTTTTCCCGTCGCCCGCGCACCGCTCGCTCTTTCCGAAAAGGAATAGTTTTGATAAAATAGTTACTTCAAAATCAATTTAACATGATTATGAAATTACTGTTTTATAAAATTAGTAGTTATTTGCAAGAAAAATTACAAAATTAATTGCTCTGCAATATTGCTTATTCGGCCTTTTTAGAGAGGCAGTGCTTCTCTCGTGAAAAAACAATTGAATAAAACGTGCTGTGTTTGTCTTCAAATCGAAAGAGGACAATTAAAATATCTGTAAGTTACTAAGTTACCTATCTATACAGGCCGTTGTGATCAACCGACTAGTACACGTAAACAAAATACTTAAGTACTATAACAAAAAAAGGTAGGTTACTTACTTTTCTCCGGCACTAGCAAACACAGATATAAATTTTCTCACAACTTTTTTCCAAATTCCGCCTTGTTTTCGAAATTCCGGAAACAAATGAATGCGTTTGGTTGCCTTTGGCATCAAGTATTTATAGTGTTGATCAAGTTCATGTCTGAACAAGCATTAAGCATTGTCGGGCGGATAGCGCTTTGCAAGTCTGTACACGAAATTGTACGTAATATCGAATACACAAGTTTGGACAAGTAACAGTCGCTTGCCTTATTAAAATATTATCTGCTTAGATAGGTACTTAAAACAATGTAGGTAGGCCCTTATAAAAACTATGCTTACATTTTTGCTCTTTACTATCAAAAGCAGATAAATTTTCGTGGACCCCCATTAACATCTTATGGACCCCCATTTTTTGTTCACGCCTACGTAGACCCCCAGCAAGTCTCCCGTGGACCCCTGGGGGTCCACCTGGACCACTTTGGGAATCACTGGTTTAAACGGATGCTAAAAAATACGTTGCACTGAACTCCTAGCCTAGCAATACTTTGTTTTTGTGAATAGATCCTGTTTATAATACAAATAATACTTATACCAACATCATCATACACATAAAAGCTAGCCATGTTTTGCGTACATGTTTTGTATATAATAAGATTTTGAAGTAAAAACCTCGAAGTTATTCGACGAAAATTATATCAGCTATTCACTAGATTTATTTAAATGATTTTTTTCCAAATTTATTCAGATTTGAAAACAAACTTGTGTTCTCACATAATTATATACATAATACGATAAAAATGTATCGGCATTCAAAAGTGAGCATATATATATGACAAAGACGTATACCAAAATCTTCAGCCGTTATAACGTTGACTTAAAGTATATAAAAACATGTTTTCATTCAAACGCAAACCTATAAAAAATAATCTAATAAAACATTATTTTCCGTACCCCCGATTTCCTAACAAATATATTTTTTTAACTTATTTTGCTTAGATTTACATATTTTGTGCTTAATCGTGCATCTGGAATCACATTAGGAGTTATGAAATACGCGAAAGAGCGGCAATGAACTGGAAGCATATACACAGAATAGTACAGACATAAAGCCTCGTACTAAAAATGAGCTATAGCAAAGTACCTAAATCAATTAGACTAGCGACAAAGATAAATCAAAAGCTCGAATATTCACAAAAGAACGATCACTCTCAGATATTTTTCACGAATGCTGACTAAATGAATTTTATATCAATTTTTTTCACTTTAGTGCTTTAGGTTAATAATGCTATTTATTTTCATTACTGATATCAAATATTATAGGCATAGCCATATAAATATATGTACATTACTCTACAGTGCCACTTACAAAGTAGATCTTGATCTTCTTCAAAGTTATTTTACTCATAGCTTGAGATCGTGACCACTACAATCCAATTTATCAGTTAGATAGTTTCTCCCGGCAGATAATGGGCCTTTTGTATGACCTCTTGCCTTACCTTTAAACGCTTTAAGGCCTTTAAACCAAATAATTGCATTCTACATGACTTAACTTCTATACTGTGAGTCTCTATATTTTGTGACTGAAATTTGAATAGGCGTAGAGGGTCAGAGATCCCGGCTAAGGGTTCCACTGTCACATAAATTACTACTTCCACGTCCGTTCACTATATCTCCTGTGGATGACCCGAGATAGGAGTCACAAAAATGGCGATACGTGCCATGAGACAATAGGACTGAGTTATTGAGGTAATAAAAGATTGTTTGTCTGCAGTAGAGCGCGCAACTAAGTAAAATCCTTGAGCATGAGCAGTTTACATAGAAAACTAACGTGTAACACTGTACCTTAAGTAGGTTACGTTTGTATATTGTAATAATTAAGGCCTTACAATTACTTATGTACAATTGTTTTTGTGGATAAATGAATATGGATGGAATACAATAGACATTACTGTATTTACTACTGCTAGGATGGCGCAGCTGCCCAAAGTAAGTCTTAGTCACCGTTATTAATGTAAAAAAAAAATCTGTCGATGTGTACGAATGAATATGAAATCATCTAGCCGAATTACAATTCTGTATGTATTATTATAATACTTAAAAAAAATATATTGTACTTCTTTTTGGTCAGATCACAGTGGTACGATCTTTTTTTAACACACCACTTTTCACCTGTTATTTACAATAAAGTAGATTTGATTGGAAGGATTACTGATTAAGATGAATTTTGCTGATATGGAAAAAAATATTGAAATTTATTATTAAAAATTTATTGTAACAAATCAAGCCTGTAATACGATATTTATAGTATTAACGTCTTCTGTTGTATTGGAATATTTATGCTATGTAAAAAAGGAGTCAAGAATAAATAAAAACACATTTATGCGCCCTCTATATAGTTATAGTTACTCTAATCACTGAAAATCCAGTGATGGACTGACAGGACATTACCTAATTTTTTGTATCATTCTCAGAAGATATGGCCTCATAAATTACAAATCTCTAATCTCAGTACGATACGCTTCCAAGAGTGGCTTTTCTTCGCAATTTATTATTTTTCTCTCTTTTGGACGCTTAAATTTTGACATTCTTTTGATACTTTGGACCCGATTTTAAGTCATTTGTTTGAAATTGATAATATTTTTTTATTTCGAGCTAACTTTTTAAATATTACTTAAAGTTAAAATAAAAAATAAATTGTTATGTCACGTGTTATACAATACGTAAACATACATAAATACTGTTTCATTTAAAATATATACCTAAATATATATATATATATATATATATATATATATATATATATATTTATATATATATATATATATATTTATATATATATATATATATTTATAGTTATGTAAATACGAATACCTACAAATTTAAAAATTATCCGTCAGGAAACAACTTTTAAATATCTATGTTGAATTAAATTTATATTTTTAATTTATTCTTGTTTCAGTTGTAAAAAGCAGTATGCGTCACCAGACAACATCGCCGCTCAGTCGAATTGGACCCACGGTGTCCATTCGTGATGTTGAGCCGGATTTTATGAAACCCATAGAAAATGTCACCGTGGCCCTTGGAAGGGAGGCTGTGCTTACATGCTCTGTGTCAGACCTTGGGGACTACAAGGTAAGCTTAGTGATATCTATATTATAAGTGCGAAAGTCTGTCTGTCTGTTACGCTTTCACGGTCAAACCGCTGAACGGATTTTGATGAAATTCGGTATGAATGTAGTTGAAGACCCGTGGTCAAACATAGGCTACGACAACGACAACTACGACAACATTTTGACGTAAGCGCGGGAAACAGATAGTAATATTATAAGTGCGAAAGTCTATCTGTCTGTCTGTTACGCTTTTACGGCCAAATCGCTTAACGGATTTTAATGAATTTTTTTACATATGTTGCATTGCATTTAAGTATAGATTTGTATTTATACAATAAAGTTTAAATAAATAAATAAATTTTAGTATGAATATAGCTGAACACATATGCTACATTTTGGCGCAGACTAAGCAGCAGGAAACAGCTAGTTATATTATAGTCTTAGATTAATAATTGGTCTCGCACGCTCGACTGTATTAGAATTACAATTATTAAATAAAGTAGACGAAAACCACCACCGACAACCATGACCCCTACCTCAGCTCCGAAACTATCGATTCCAGAATTTCGATGCATAAATTGTAGGAAAACCTATGAGATAATTTTAAATTTGTTTAGGAGGTCCAAATGGAGAAAAATAAGAAATCGTACAGAGCCCTCTCCACGCAAGCCGGCTCACATAGGGCCAGTTTTATTTTTTAGCAGTAGTAATAGTAGTCTAGTAGTTAGGAGTTCGTGGTTTAGCTCCCATAAAAAGCACACTTTGTTTGTTGAAACTAAAATTCTTTTTCAGACTTATTAGGTTTCATTTCAACATATATGAACGAGTATTTTACTCGTTATTTATAGATGTCATGAGACATAAGAATTCGTAAGATTTAAATTCTCTTCATAAAAATATTTTAAGAGAAAAAAAATGATTCACAAAACCTTCAAAAGAGCAAACAGTGAAAATCAGCATTGCTCAGACTGCGAATTCAACAATTTATTTTCGACATTCGTAAGAAAAAGACTACCCTCAAATATCCGAAGGGAATGAGCGTACATTTTGACAACATAAAAATAGTTATTTTCGGATTAGGTATTTTTGCATACTGTAGATTTTCTGTTCTTCAAAAATGTTACTTAGTGTGCTGATTTTACATTTCTTGTCTAATTTAAACGTAACAGTTCTCATTCATCACTTGTAATTATTTGAACAAAAATGAGAAAGAATATAAAAAGGATTTAGACAGTGTTGGCGAGTTCTCTTTGGAACTTGGTCCGAACTGACTAATTTGGTAGCGTGTTCCTGGTGGTCTAGTTTCTCTGTAAAAAAGGGTTATCCGTAACCCTTAGACGTAGACCCTACTCAGACGGCAGTCTTTCCATTGCAATAGGCAATGTTTCCAAACTAGAATCATGAGTTACAGCGTACCCTAGGTTGTAAAGCGTAAACTGAGAACGCAACTTCCTATTTTTCCTAAACATGCTTTGACAAAGAGATTAATTTGATAGCGTGAAAACTCGAACCAGTTTATAACACTTTGTGTCAATAACATTATTGTGATTTAAAAGAAAATAAAGGAGGAAGAACGAAAGGCTACTAGACGGCCGAATGCCCTCTAATAGCCCGAAAGATCTGACGCAACTATAATTGGTCACTAAAACACTCAACAAAAAGAAAAACTTTATACGCGCTGCAAGTAGCTTTTTCATTATTTTTTTACATTTTAATTCTAACACAAATAAAATGTCTTAATCAATAAAAAAACATCAAAGTCCTAATTACGCTCTCCTGAAATTTTTATTTTATAAGTTGATGCAGTTAATGAGCGTCGTTCAGTACAGCTTAATAAAGTTAGCTACGTTATTTATAAAATGGCCGACTCTCTCCCGTGGGATTATATCCCAGGCAGGTTTTATGCTACTTTTGATTTTATTATAGAGTTTAAAATGCTAATGATTTTTCTATTTATTTCATACAAAATACATTCTTATACAACATAGTTAAAAGATGCACAAAGACCTTGATAGGTTTGTGCGTACATCCACTACATTTGGTTATTACACTTACAGGTTGCAATTTAATACAAATGCAAAATGTTGAACAAGACAAACTCACACATTTATAATATAAGTTTTAAGATGATATGTTTTTATTAAAGTTTGTACGGTAAATAAAAAAATAAGAAAAACTACAACAATATGCCTCCAATACTCAAACCATCGTTCACAACAGTTCACAACGTTACATTAACAGGGTAATTTTTTTAGAAAATAGTATCTCTTTATTTTTTTATTTTTAGATCTTGTGTTGAAATTTGAAATATAATGTTGCATATGGATAAAGTCTTCTACATAACAGACTTAATTACTAATATAAGTTAAAACGTTCCTAAATCCATAAATTCATCGAATAGAGCATTAAGCCACTTTACATGTTTACCAAACTGACAATTAGAGATATAGTTTAATTACAAATATACGAGGATGTCAAACGTTATTCTGGCTAGCGTGAGATAATTCATTCTGTCACGTTTACCTAAGCTCATTGATTTTTGTACAATCTACAAAGAAATTCCAAACATTTTACTAGGTGGCACCGCTGGAACCTAGAAATTGGTATCACAACGCAAAGTGTCAACAGCATTATATTATAAACACTATGTATCATGAGATTCTTATTCCTTGAACTCCTGCCTAAAGTAGAAACCAGACACAAATCAAAGGTGAAACGAGTCTAAACAGACCTCGACGCATCATGAGCAAACATGTCTTAGGATTAGTTCCGACCAAGAAGAGCGCAGAGGAGAGGATTTTTTTAAGGCGCTTGAAAATTAACTTTGAAACTATTACAATAAAGCGCATACATGCTTGAACAAGACAAAAAATGCGCGCGCGTTCTCGAGGATATGCGGGTCGTCGCGTGAGATTCCTTACTCCCCTGTCTAAAGAAGGAACCCATCACCATCCATATCATTTCAGCCGCAGTCAGTCTACTGCTGGACATAGGCCTCTCCTAAAGACTTCCAAAATGATCGCTTGGCAGCAGCCTGCATCCATCGTTTCCCTGCGATCTTTTTCAGGTCATCTGACCATCTGGTCGGTGGATGTGCAACGCTGCGCTTGCCCGTCCGTGGTCCGTGGTATCGGCCATCGGTTCTAGGCGCTATGTGCCCCGCTTACTGCCACTTCAATTAACTATCCGCTGGGCTATTTCGGTGACCTTTGTTCTCTTACGGATCTCTTCCTTTCTGATCCGATCTCGTAGAGAAACACCGAGCATCGCCCTCTCCATAGCTCTATAAGGAACCGATAACCAGATACAAATCAAAGGTATAATAAGCCTAGACAGTCCTCGACGCATCACGTACAAACGTGATATCTTAGAAATAAAATGAATGACCTTTCAGTTCGAGGCATCTCCAAACATCCTTCCTAAGGATTTACTCTTTTCACGTGTTTTTGTCTGCTCACAGGGCAGAAAATGGTCCGTAAATAACCCTCGTTTATTGGGGATCCATTTAGTGTCCTCATGACAAACGAGCCTTTCTCATGGAGCAAATCGATCACCTTAATGATGTTTAAACATTGTCTTATCTATGGAATGACTGGTCAAAATGAAGGAGTTTGGTTTTATCTTGTCACGTTATATGGGTTAAGAATCAATATTTTTTTAAACTAAATCTATATTAAATGTCTTTATTTTTTCACCATTGTCACACATATAATTGTTGTATGAATAAACTAGCTGTTGCCAGCGGCTTCGCCAGCCTGATCAAAAGGGATTTCCAATGAAGTTTGAATCACTTAGATTTTATATGACAGGTCTCTCAGGATCTTTATTTTATGTATTTTGAACATTACTACCCCTTCGGATCCCAATAGAGATTGCTAGTATATCACATCCAACACGTCGGATTTTAAAATAGGTATTCTTGTTGTCAGCAACCCTATAAACCATACAAATAACACTCATGTCCCTCATTCAGGGGCTGAATTCTAAAAACCTTAGTACAGGTAACAAATCATTTATCAAAACAAATAATCTGTTGAAATTTCGTCTGCAATGGGCTTACTAATCTCCTTACCCCCTACATAATTTGAACATCAGTTTTCCTTATGAGGGTAAATTTTGAAAAATTCTTCCTTAGTGCACCCCCTGATGGCATAAGAAACCCATTTCGTAAAATTCAATGAAAGATCTTTTTTATACTAAAATGTCTTGCGATTGACCACTATCCCACCTTACATATAAAATAGAGTTTGTGCCCCCTTTTCGAACTGGAATTTAAAAAAATACTGATACCGGTATTTATTCTTTCATCAAAAAGAATAATTTAGTGAAGTTTCAAATAAAACGGTCTAACTAATCTCTCTCCCCCTTGCCTACTTCGGACCCCAATACACCCCCTTCGGTGGTGCGTTTTGAAAACTCTTTGCTTAGTTCACAATCAATGATACACAACATTTTCCCCCCTTTTAGAGGTTAATGCACAATATCCTAAATAGGCATTTACTCATTGATCATAAGAAATCATTTTGTGAAGTTTTGAATAAAATGGTTATATTTTCCCCTTACATATTTGGACCCCATTTCACCCTCTTAGCAGGTAAATTTGAAAAAATATAATTTTACCCCCTTAGCAGGTGAATTTGGAAAAATATTTGCTAAAATTAATTGAAGATCAATGTTATTATAATTTTTCTTTTTTCAGACTTTGTCCCATTTGTCCCTTTCAGGAGTTAAATTTAAAAAGTCAAGAATTAGCTATTTAGATTTTATAAATCCCCATAAGATATGCATTTAAAAAAATCTTGCTATGAACCTCTTAATATAGAAGAACCCACATGCCTAATTTTATTGAGATCTCAGTGATCATTAAGTTTTTGCTCTTCAAACTTTGTCCCCCTTTTTGCTCCGTTTAGAGGGTGAATTCTGAAAAATCCTGAAACAGGTTTCATTTATCTAAAGAAATACATACTCTTGCGAAGTTTTGAATGAAACTGACTAATATAATCTCCTTTCCCATACACACTTTGGACCCTCATTGGACCCCCTTCGAGGGTGAATTTTGAGAAATCCATATTCTTAGTGCACCGCTTGACCAAAACAGGAACCCACATGCCAAAATACATTAAAAGATCAGTGATCGTTTAGTTTTTGCATTTTCGAGGATTGTCCCCCTTAAAGGGGGTGAATTCCGAAAAGTCCTGAAACACGTGTTTAAATATTTATCAAAAGCAATAATCTTGTGAAGTTTCGAATGAATCGGACTACTGAATTTTGAAAAAAATCTTTCTTATCTGAGCACTATGTAATAACATAAAACTTTTGGCCAAATTTCACGTTTATAACTTTTATGGTTAGGCTGGGCGTTAATGAATTAGTCACCCTTGTTCTTTTATATATATTATACACCGTGATATTTTAGTCGTTTTGGACCCATCGTCCAGTGACTCCATTCATGCAACCGAACAAATTTCCCCAAGGAACATACTCGTAGCTCGAAATATGGGGTAAATTTTTGGACCTCCCATAGAAAATGTCTCATCACGTGACCTAACTTACTATGGGAAGTCCAAATTTGTTTTTCATATTTCGAGCTATGTTCCTTGGGTAAATTTGTTCGGTTGCATGAATGGAGTCACAGGATGATGGTTCCAAAACGACTAAAATTTCACGGTGTATAGATAACTAAGAAAAAGTATAAAACCGAAATTCTATGAATTTAAATTCTATGAATCTAATCTCATCTAGCTACGGATTCGCACACGATGCGATTATGCGACTCTTAACATAATATCTCGCAGAGTGAACTTTTTCAGCTATTGCAGTACAATTTAAATCTGTTAAGTAGGTTTCAAAACCTGTATAATAAGTACTCGTATATGTACAATAAAGTTTAAATAAATAAACCATGGAATGTAAATCTGGACAAATTTTGAACGATTTCTTGTTTTGGTCACAATATACTTTATTAGTTAAATCTGTAGTAGTCCTTTCGTTTGTCCAAATAAAGATTTTGAAATTTAATTTTTGATTTCACTAAATAGTCCTACGTGTCCCGAAGCCAGACAAAGGCCTCAATTCTAGCATATTAATTTCATGTAATATCTATCTGCAAATTATGGTATAAGTATTTGCGTTGCAATAAATTGTTCTCTTTATTAGTCTCTTGGCGAATGTAAAGGAGAATTATTACTTGGTTTTGTTAAAATGTTGCTTGCACGGATTCCATGATGATATGCCTAAATTACTTAACGAGTTAGGTTAAGGTTTCTGGAATATTGTTTTATTATTTTTTTCATCTGCATTCTCAACAAAATACCAAATGTGACTTTCAGCTGATTGACCACAACCCTAAACGCTTTTTACCTTGTGGATAAAGATGTACAAAATTGTGTTTTAATTTACGTTACTACTTTTTGCGACTAAATCGATAAAATAAATATCCTTGATATTCTATTTCCAACAGCCTCGAGTAACAAATGTGTCATTAAGGTTAGGGGCATGCCTCATCAGTTTTTTTCCACAATAAAAACTTATGAGCAATCTTCCGGAGAAAATACAAGAAAACAATGTGATCAGTCAAAATGGGATTAGGAAAAATGACAGCAGAGATTTTCATGATATTGCTTTTTGTAAGGAAACGGAAAGTTTCTTTTATGCCAGAATACGAACGCCATCAAGTCAACCGAATTTTCAATCTTGCGTAGTGTTTTTACAATATTTTTCTTTTGATCTCTGCGCAATATTACTGATTGTCGCATGTTTTATATTACTTCGAGTAAAATCATATTTAGGTTCAGTTTTGTTTATTTATATTTTAACAGCTGTTTCCCGTAGCTCCGCCTGCGTCAAAAAGTAGCCTATGTTTACCCCGGGCCCTCAACTGTATTCATACCTAATTTTATTAAAATACGCGGTTTTTCAAAAATTCTGCGGTTTGGCCGTGAAAGCGTAACAGACAGATAGACAGACGGTCAGACAGACAGACAGACTTACAAATTTTTTATATTATTATAGTATAGTATATCATTACTATTATTATATTTAATGTTATTATAGTCTAGTATATAATTACTATTATTATATTTAATATTATTATAGTGTAGTATATCGTATTAGGTTGGGGAAAAATACTTTTAGCATATAGTACGTATCTGGCTGGTTTTGGTATCATTAAAAGTTTAAATTTATAAAGAAGATAATTCCAAATTCAAATTAGGAAAATGTGTAATTTTCATTTGTTTTTCTTACGTCAAGATGATTGAATCTAATGAAGAAATTCGATAAATTTTAAACACTACAAAAAAGGTATTAAATGCGACGCAAGCCGCTAAAAAATTTAGGATGTTTATGGACCTAGTGCAGTGTCTGTGAGAGTAGCACAAATCTGGTTTAAGCGTTTTCAATCCGGAAATTTTGGTGTCAAAGATGCACGTCGCTCTGGTCGCCATATTACGGATAAAATGGATGCCATTTTTGAAAAAGTGGAGCAAGATCGGCATATCAGTGGTTACGACGTAGCTGAAGAACTGGGAATTGACCACAAAACAGTTTTGGCGCATTTGAAAAAAACTGGGTACACAAAACAACTCCATATTTGGGTACCTCACGAGCTCACTGAAAGAAACCTCATGACCGTGTACCATTTGTGATTCTTTATTACGACGTAATGAAACTGAACCATTTTTGAAGAAGCTGATAACTGGTGATGGAAAGTGGATCACGTACGACAAAAACGTGCGAAAAAGGTCGTGGTCAAAGGCCGGTCAGGCTTCACAGACTGTGGCGAAACCCGGGTTAACTGTACTGTGTGTGTAACGGGTGTGTGTGTAGTGGGATTGGAAGGACATTATTCATTATGAGTTGTTACCACCAGGCAGGGCCATCGATTCTGAACTCTACTGCGAACAACTGATGAGATTAAAGCAAGAAGTTGAAAGAAAGCCGGAATTAATCAACAGAAAGGGTGTGGTTTTTCATCATGATAACGCTAGACCTCACACATCTTTAGCCACTCAGCAAAAATTAAGATAGTTTGACTGGGAGATGTTAATGCATTCGCCGTATAGTCCTGACCTTGCACCTTCAGATTTCTATCTGTTTCGGTCTCTTCAGAATTCTTTAAGCAGTGTCAGGTTAACATCACGAGAGGACTGACAAAACCACTTGTCGCGGTATTTTGATCAGAAGCCTCAAAATTTCTATAGCAATGGGATCATGCCCCTACCTACAAGAACAAAAGTACACCAACATACTTTAGTTAAATGTTAATAAACTATAATAAAAAATGTCTTGATTTGTTTTTTTTAAATGCAAAGAAGTTTTTTCCCTAACCTATTATTATAGTTTGGAAGTATGGATAGTATGGATTATTGAGACTCTCAAATTAAGGAATCACATCGCTACACCATAATACAACTTATTTTTTATATTTTTGTATAATTAATAAATGTGATAAGAAGTTATCGGTACGATTATTATATTTTATCAAAATGTTTAAATGTCAATTATAATAATTAGCTAAAGTTTTATATTTTTATTTAAATAATAATGAACGCAAACAACTCACTTTAATGTTTTAATAATAAAAATTATGATTATTGGCAGATAATGGATTTTTCGCATACAATTTCACTCACTATGCTATTACAAAAAATCATTCATGAAAATTATATACCCTTTTAAAAAAATGTAAGCTAATTTTTTTTTTCGTTATTAATTATCCGTATAGATGATACAACAAAAAAATCTATATAAAGAATTTACTTTTTGACGGATATGAATGTGATGTGATTGGATTGGAAAACAGAACAAAAGCTGCATGATAAAAACGAATACGTAATAATCCTTTCATTGTTTGAGGATCTTCCTATTCGCCTGTCATCTACGCACGAGAGACAAAGTAATGGTTTCTTGTGAAGGGTAATTTTAAAGCTTATATTTACTTACGACTGGGAGATATATCTAACAAAAAATTGAAAGTGTTCACTGCTACGTTGGAGTATTTCTTTAAAGTCTTGGACCGAAAAATGACAATACTCACGCATTATCTTTATACGATACAATAATACAAAATATCTTTATTGCCCACATAATATAGAAACAAATGATTCTACAATAACAACAGCTTTATAAGAAAATCGATAAAATACTTGGACAGAATACACAACTAGCAATTCTCAAGGTCACTTAAGGTGCTATCACAAGGGCCATGCTAGTTGCTGTTATAAGAGATCACAACAGTGATGATGATAGAATACAGGTCAGTGACGTAGCCCAGGTTGTAGAGGCAATATGCGGGGTCAAAAGCACACATAATTGATAGCCAAAAAGTATCGAAATGGCAACTACTTACTGGAAGCGTAGTGTGAGACATCTTCTTACCAGTAACACAGACAATTTATCATAGAAAAGAGAAATAGTCCACGGGTTTTTCTGTGTAAAATTTTTTGAGTAAAAAAATATATTTATATTATTAAATATTAAATTTGTCTTCATACGGTAGACAATGTCTAATTGTCTTTATAAGAAGCAGTTCACTGCTCTGATGAACAAAGCATGTTCATGACTTCATCTTGTGATTATGGCGATGAAGTACTTGATTCTAATAACGCGTTTTAATTAAAAAAAAGAAACACAATAAATTAATAACAGCACCAAGATAAAAACAAGATGCCAGTGTAAATTAGAGGAGAGAGTATTTTCTGAAATGAACGTACAAATCTGTCTGTCCCAATTTCTTCCCGATCCCGTTCAGCCAGCCGTCAAATTCATTTGCGTTCCGTCGACGCGTTTACTCATTACCATTCGCTGATTTCTTATGGCAACCTCTTTAATAATTCATTAGACTTCCCGAAAAATTACTATAAAATTTGATTAAAGTACAATTTTTGGTGGAAATAACCATTATTTTATTATTTAGATACATTACTGAAATAAATTAAAGTATTTTTTTGCAATTAATAGTTTTCGTAGAGTTTAAAATATTAGAAAAGAGTTCTTCTTTTTCTTAGAAAACTTTTTCAGAGATGAGGTTCGTGACCACCGCAATCTAATTTGGCAGTTTCCTCCAGGCTAAGAGCTCCTCTCTTAGTTCAATTCTTAAAAACTATAACGTAGATACTCTGAATTAGGAAGCACATATTTCTGTCATGTGGTTCCAACCATCATAAATAATGTCTGTTCGTTACAGCGTCAAATTTATTGTATCTTTAAACTGCAGAGCTTTATGACTAGTACTAAGTACAGATTTCCTAATTGTTTTAACTGATGATGAACTCAAATTACTTCTTTAAACAAAAACAGCTTTCTAACTGTAAAGAATCCTTACAAAGCACGACATTGCTTGATCGGTGTTTAAAACATGACTACCAAATTTTTCAGTTGTCGGTCTTAAACATTGACTTGACGCCTCCGATACATATTTATGGAATTCTTTATAAGGTTTCGTAAGCTGGGCTGTTGTTTGCGGCAACTTTATGAAAGTCAAATTCTCGAACCGACATCTGAGCTGCGGTTGGGGCTTCTTGTTTCTTTGATGTTCGTTTTTCACGTCAAAATCGTATTGAATGTTTTGCCTAATAAATGGTTAACCAAGTTAAACAATTTTAGAATAGGGAAGACGTGAAAATTTCAAAATCGCCTGATTGTTTTTTTTTGGTCGTGGGAATAAGGTTCCTTATTATCTGAAGAATATAAGATTTTTAGGATCAACCATTAAATTTTAAAAAATAATTACATTTTATTTCCTTGAAAAATCGATCTTGACGGCTGTATTGGCCACATCGGTAGTCATGTTTTAAACACCGATCAAGCAATGTCGTGCTTTGTAAGGATTCTTTACAGTTAGAAAGCTGTTTTTGTTTAAAGAAGTAATTTGAGTTCATCATCAGTTAAAACAATAACTGTTATTTAACCGTTTTGAAATGTCGCAAAAGCATATAGGCCCATAGAGCTGTAAAGGTAGATTTTTCAGAAGAATAAACTGTGTTATTTGTTGGCTGGTCCTAAAAATCTGATATTTTTTAGATATTAAGAAACCTTATTCCTACCAACAGAAATATAATCAAGTGTTATAGAAATGTTCATCTGTTCCTATTATAATAATGGTTGTATTGAATATATTCCTTCGAACGATTCCGACATCCTCCTTTAATGATTTTCAGAATGACCGGATGTAAGCGGCTTAAATATCAATATATAATATGCTTAATGGATTTTACTTGTTGATATTTTTCGTTTGATATTTAATATCTCTAATGACCAAATAAATCAACTTCATTCAAAAAAATCCACGTCTATGTAATCATGTTGTTTTCGTTCGATTCAAGTTTAATTATACTTGTAAACTAGCTGACCCGGTAAACTTCGTACCGCCTTCTACCTTCGTTCTTCTTGTCATCGACAGGGAATTCATCCTCATTTATGTATACTAGTTGTTCACCGCGAACATAGACCTCGCTAATTTCACTCAATAAAGTTTAGCCACAAAAATAAAAATAAATCTTTCCATCATTTACTGGGGCCATATTTATGATATTCTGAACCCAAAAGTTTCATACACCTGGTAGAGATTTGTTCATCCCGAAGGTCAAAATGCCGCTCCATGAGAATAACCAGTACTGCCAAGTCTAGGAACACGATTAACAACACACCTTACGTTCCGAAGCGTAAGCTCAGGACGCGATTGGGAAATACCCTTGAACGAAGAAGATAAATATAAGTAGAGCAAGGCAAACAGAGCCAACTATCCTCTCTAACACCAGGGTGTAAACTATTGATTGACCATTAGAGTTCGAGCTACATGGATTTTACCCAAGTAAGACTGACCTCAAAAATAGCATTTTAATGGCCGTGAATTGATTTCGTAGTAATATGGGGTCGATTAGCCTTAGAAAACATAAACAAAAATATGAAAGATCAAAAAAGTTGAATTGAGTTTATTTGGATGATTATATTATCGTTCTTTCATATGTCAGTCATACTGACTTTCTACGAATTAATGATTATTTTATATTTTTGCGATTGTTACACATTAAATTAAACTATTTTAAATTATAACTGCTGTTGTTAAAGGTGTTATTTATTATTTATATATTATTAATCCATACTCATACTATACTATCCATCCATACTATAATACTATAATATCCATACTAATAATATAATTGCGAAAGTCTGCCAGTCTGTCTGTTACGCTTTCACGGCCAAATCGCTGAACGGATTTTAATGAAATTTGGTATGCATATAGTTGAAGACCCGGGGTCAAATATGGCTATTTTTTGACGCAGGCGGAGCTTCGGGAAACAGCTAGTAAGTAATAAAAGCGATAAAAACAGTAATAAAATAGTTTTTCTACGATTTTATTAAAGTTGTTTGTTTCTACGCAATTTGGAATTTCTATGGAATCTCATTGAAAGTAAGTATATCCTTTCAGACAAAAAAGAAATAAATCGGTTCTGACATGATGGAGTTATACTGTCTGTCTTCTCCATATCTAGAGACAATTTGCGGCGGCGCCCTATCTATAGACGCATTCCTTCTTGTTGTATAACCATTCTTATAATTTGGCTAATATTTCACGACCGGCCGCATGCCTGACGTCAACTCTCCTTAGGGATGCTGTTGTTTTTAGAGCCTCGTTAGCCGGGTAAGTCTTAATTGTACCCGTTGCCCTAAGTGGGCCAGATATTGATGCCCGGACGAGAGGTTGTGTTGGAGAGTTATGCTGCCAACATTCACTCGAATTGAGAACCTCCTCTGTTTCGGATTTTAGAAGAACCTTGTAGGTCAATCTATTCTTTATGACCTGCATATTTGAGAGATTTATCTACTTTAAAAAGCTCCTCCTTCTGCTATCGTTAATTTTTATTCCGTTTGACTATAAGGTACATTGATCCTTCTACTCCCACCCTTGTAGATTAATATCCCGACTTCAAAATATCTTCACGATGGCCCCACTAATTTGAGAGAAAACATTATTTTTGTAATTTGGAAAATAAATGATTAGTTTACTTCTACGACATCATCACTATAATTCTAGGTGTTTTACAGTTATTATTATTTTATTACTAAACTACTGGGCCAATAGCTTTAAAAATTTACTGGACTAAACTGAAAGTATGCCATAACGGATTTAAAAAATAGTTTTTTCAATCGTTTTAATAACGGAGTTATCAAGTAACAAATTCGGAAAAAAACATTAGATCCTTTTTTTCGAAAGTCAGTTGTATATCACTAAATCTATTTATTTTGATATCATACGTATCACAACGTTTCCTACATACATTCTGATTATTAACGAAAACGGACATACAGCTTTGGAGTTATCAATAAATATTTATTTTTACATTAATGCTAATATCTCAAAAAATACTAATAGGATTTTGATGCCAAACGAACTTAAAAATTCTATACATGCATACTATACACAATTTGAATTTTATCGAAATCGGACTAACGGCTCGAGAGTTAGCGCGGTTAGTTACATACATACTTACATACATACAATGTGTCTTTGCCCAACTCGATTAAGAGACCTCACGCGCTTCGCTCACTCGGTCAATAAATAATCCAGGGAATTTTTATTATAGTTATTTCAAAAACTACTAAACGGATTTTTAAATAATATTGCGTTTTTCGATGAATTCGCTTTTAAATATCTACAACCGCTTGCTTAGAACTAATTTCGACATTTCTAATACAATTAATTCCCTAAGTAACACCTAGATGGCGCTATCCAAATTTAAAACGCGCTATATATATATATATTCTTGCAATTTCCTTGCAATTTCTTAATATTTTCTAACCACTTAAACCTTCTGTTAGCTTATACAAATATTTCAACACCAAAATTAGCCAAATCGGTCCAGCCGTTTGTTGTTGTTGAGTTTTAACGTGCCTAATATTTACAATTCATTTTTATATACAGATTGTGCAAAAAAGTGTTCAATCATTCATTCAACAATTAATATCAAAAAAATCGAAACCGCCTTTCTCAAAATATTGACGTCCAGATAATAAACCCTGGATTTTGTATTGCACTTTTACTTCAAAAATAGGTAAAAAAAACCCCGGGTCTTTAACTGTATTCATACCAAATTTCATCAAAATCCTTTCAGCGGTTTGGCCGTGAAAGCGTAACAGACAGACAGACAGACTTTTGCATTTACAATACAAGTATGAATTTCACTCTGATTCAAATTTTCAACACGCAATAATAAATCTGGTTTTTTAAAGCTTAAAATAGGCAAGAAGTTAAAGCTTACTGCGAATTATTACGGGCGTATACCTCATATTATGATCGTTCACTTCAATTGTCGGCTATTTACTTTCTTAACAACATATATCTTAAGTCTTCCGTGTAAATACTTTATTATCATCATAATTTAACAAGAAAGTAATTTAAACACTTTTTGTTTATATTGGACAATTAAAAACTATCATCATCATTTCAGCCGCAGTCAGTCCACTGCAGGACATAGGCCTGCATCCAGCGTCTGCCCGCGACCCTATTTAGATCATCTGACCATCTGATCGGTAGATAGCCAACACTGCGCTTGCCGGTTCGTGGTCGCAATGACAAATCAGTCAATGATTACATCAAAATTATTTAAAATATAATAATTATACCTATTTACCAGGCTACAATTATCCGAATACAATTCTGATATTCTATAACCTATGAAAATCTGACATGGATTCAATTTATTTACTTTACAATGAACATGTAAGCAAAACGGATAATGTTTTTGATATTGTATTTAATTATTAAGCAATGGTTCTAAAACACTTTATTGTACCAACCACAAAATTAAAATTAAAAGTTATACATTTAGAAAACTATATATATTTACATATACATACATATACATTTCTAAATAAGTACTTAAGCAATTATATTGTATTTCATCATATATATTTCAATTTCTCGCGAACAAGCTCGTTGACTTCCAGCCTCCCGAACAAGCCGTTATAGACCGGTATGTCAACTTAGGTTAGCTGATACAGGCTGGCAACTCAAGGACGAGGTCTTTCGTCGAATCCGACTCGGCTGGGCAGCATTCGGGTAGCTCCGTAGCGTCTTCTCGTCCAAAATACCTCAGTCCCTTAAAACTAAGGTCTGTTTTTTACTTTTTTTCGAAATACACCGACATATCTCAGCGGATTAGCTCTTTGAAGTGGCTGTGGTCGGGGCACATTGCGCGGAGAACCTATGAACGATGAGGCAGAAAGGTTCTCAAATGGCAACCACGAACCGGCAAGGGCAACGTTGGACATCCACCACCGACCAGATGGTCAGATGACCTGAAAAAGGTCGCCGGCAAACGCTGTACGCAGGCCACTTCCAACAGGTTTTGGAAATCATTGGACTGACTGCGGCTAAAATGATGATGATAATGATGAAGGTCAAAGTTGATTTTTTTACTATGTGACCCACTCGATACAGATAAATGAGTAACGATACAAATTTGGCAATTAATTAAATAGAGAATATACACTTACGTAAATTAATGGTGTATTTGTTTTTTTTTTTTCATATTGATAAATATTATTAATACAAATAAGGTAACCTAAAAAAAATAATTAAAAACTAAACTTACGATAAAATAAAACTTAAAATTAAAACGTTAAAAATAAAAGAATAAAATAAGAAGAAAAGGTGGAAAAAAATAATAAATAATATTAATGAACAAAACATACGTTATTTTCGTTACGAGATGTCACAGGATCTTTCACCGCTTCCTGAAAGTCTTTTTGTTGTTAAATTTTGTACGAAAGATCTTACGAATTTTGATGTCGTTTGTTTGAAACGACGAAAACAAAGGTTACAGAGAAGATAGCAAAATTACTTTTTACCAAAGAAAATATCAATGATTGAACTCTTAAAGAACCAAGGCATTGTGTAGAGACACTTCTCTACACAATGCCTTGGTTCTATAGCAACAGGAAAAGTTTCTAAATACATTTCTACTCGTAACAAAAACATAGTCAAGGCGCAAAAAATCCCATAATTATAGCGAATGGCAGGTTTTGAATTAATTTGGAAAAGCACTAATTTAATAAGATAAGCCAATGACTATCAGTAAATTTTCTTGCAAAAAGTGGACATAAAAATGCAAGAATACCCATAAATGGATTTTTGTAATGGAATTTAAGTGGATACAGGGAAACTTTCCAGACAAATAAAAAAATATCGGAAACTCACTAAGATTAGAAATTGATACAAACAAATATTGTCATAATAAAAATCACCATTTTAACAAATATGGGGAAAATCACAACACTTGGATACACTTCAGATTACTAGATTTAGAATTGAATATTCCCAAAGGACCTCTCACAGCGAGAGAAAACTCCAGACGATACACACTGCGAACTGATAATAAGGAAGTAAAATGATAAAGGACTTGATCAGATTGAATAAAAGGTTAGTAGATTATCTAAGGGAGAAACATAAGTCTGGTGATGTTGATCAATCAATGTATTGTATGTAGAACAGATTGTATGAACAGTAAATATCCAAATCACTGGATGATTTCGTCATTTGGCAATTTTTGAGTTGATTTAAAAGAGGCACCTTAAATTACACTCCAAAACAAAGATTACAGAATATTTGCTACACAGATATTCAACCGCCGTACATTGAAACGCGCCAACTTTCTTAGTTAGGGCAATGTCATAGAAAATCGTAGTTACGCCATCTATCGAAATCATAAGAAGTTATAAATTATGATTTACGACGTTAAAATACAGCACTTAATCGACTTGTGCTAGAATTCTGGTATGATGTAAAAAAATAGTGTTTTAATAATTTTTGCTTAAAATAAGCGTGCCAGGTACTTAATTTTTAATTTCGGTTTTGAAGCGCCCCCGAACAGCAGACACGGGAACTGATTATTTTTCTTAGGGTTTTTCCTCTAAGAGCTACAAAGATTGACAGTCCATTCATAGTATCATATTTTTTGCCAGAAATCTGCTATTGGATTAAATTAAGCCTAAGAACAAAAATGGCATAATTGAATAACAGTCCTTTTTGGAACGTTTCCCGGTCTTTTATGCATTGGAATTTAAGGTAATGCGATTTCACTTGATTTCTAACCAGCGTAATGGAAAAATTCACTTTAGTATTTTGTCACATTTTTCTTTTCGTAGCCTCATTCTTTTTTAGCTGGAGACATTTTGATGTGGGTATTTGACGCAAGTTCATCGTTACTTTTAATAAGTTACCTTACTTCAACAGTTCTTTTAGTTATAGTGTTACATTGTCTGGAGTAATAAAATACATAAGAGGTGCTTTTGCCCTACTTCTCTCCAGCCAAAAAAGCAGTATAGGTACATGGTGATATCATTTTAAAAAGAGATAACAATAAGCAGCAAAGTTTTAAAAAGTTTTTTTATTTTTCCATTATTTTAAATACTTTATTACCGTAATTAATTTGTAGTAAAATTAAAACTAAATAAAAACTAAGACCTAATATGAAAAAAAAACCTAAATAAAAACTAATTTCCTAACTATGATAATGTGATTTTTCCATTTAAACATCGAAAAATCACATCCAATATTTATTTCGTTATTTTTAACTGTTTACGTTTATTATAATTTAATCATGAAAAAGATCGCAGGCCGTAATTTTGGAAATCATTAGTCTATACTAATATTGTAAAGAGGAAAGACTTGTATTTTTGTGTGTATGTTTGTAATGAATAAACTCAAAAACTACAGTGCCGATTTCAAAAATTCCTTCAACATTGGAAAGCTACATTCATCCTGAGTAACATATACTATATACCGCAGGCGGAGCTGCGGGAAACAGTAGAAAATAAAATTACAGGATTAAGCGCGTAAAATACCTTCATACTTTCGACGTTTCAACCGTGTTACAACGGCCGTGGTCACTAAACGACTGGCTCAGCATTTCTACATCTCATCATCATCATCATTAGGAGAGGCTTATTTCAAGCTAAGATGACTGCAGATGAAATGATGATGTTCAAAACATTTTCAACAACAAAAATTATCAGTTTATAAACAACTCTGGAGTACGTCGACGCCAGAGAGTTGATGTTGGTATTCCTCTCGGTCCGTGGGGACCGAAGGCAATCCGAAAAGCGAGCGCGTAGCCGCCACCGATAAAATAAAATTGTTACGGCAATTCCAAATTTACATATTCTCATAATACCATAAAATTCAACGACTTGTAGATAGAAATCATATCAGTAACGATATCGTTAGAATGCGCTGTGAGTTTTACCCACATAACTTGCAAGTATCTCGAGCAGCTCAATAGCCTTTTGAAGCAGGCGGGTTCGAAGCGATCGTGTATGTCAAGCAATGACAAGCGTGGTGTTACTTGGTTAAGTAATTAATTAGCATTTTTGTTTTGAGCTTCTCCATGCCGTTAAAAGACACAATTCGCCAATACACTAAGTCCAAATAAAAACATGAAAGACTGTCTAGTGTTATCGTACATTTTCAAATTTTACTTATTGTTGATGAATTTAATTTCGAGTAGGTATGTGATACGTACAAAAAAATTCAGTTCAATACAAAAATATAAGCCCAAGAAAGTCTCACAATCTTGAGCAGAAAATTAAAATAATACTTCCATTTCAGGTAGCGTGGATCAGATCTGATGACCAGACAATTCTGACCCTTCACACGAGGCTAGTGACCCACAGCTCGCGGTACGCGGTCACGAACGACCCACCCAACTCCTGGCAACTACACATACGGCCATTGAAGGTGGAAGACCGGGGCTGTTACATGTGCCAGATCAACACCAGCACTATGAAGAAACAAATAGGATGTGTTGATGTTTTAGGTAAGTTTTATTTGGTTCTTCTTTGCGTGTCGATGGTATTATACTTTATCAGCCCAGAAACAAGAGGAGCTCGTTAGTCGAGCGCGACCCGCGTATCCGTAGCGAATGCGCGTGTCTAGCGACGGCGTGACGCGACCACTATTGGATTGGTCGCCATTTAGTGGCATTTTCTATCTTGAGCTCCTCCGTGCTTCGGAAGGCACGTTTAGTCGTTGGTCCCGGTTGTTGTCGATAGATAGCAGTCGTTAGGCTGTGTCAGATGCCTTGGGGCAGCCTGAAAAATTCTGACAGTGTTGGCCACTAACACACCTCGGGTCATGTTCCTGTTGGTCTGGTTTCCCTGTAAAATGGGTTACGGAGGTCAGACGGCAGTCGCTCCATTGTAATCCAAATCATGGACCATGATTTACAGCGTACCCTAGACTCCGAAGCGTAAGCTGACGACGCAACTAGGAATACACGCTAAGATGATGAACCCAGAAAGAAGCCACTTGAACAGCCCTGTCAGACTCCAAGTTTATATCATTCATGCTGCAGGTTTTTGGCACCTAGAACAAGACAGCAAACGCGCCATAGTTTTATTTGGCTGGAAACTTACACTATAACACACCCCGGACACTCCATACAACAGCGGCGAACTCGATACCTATTACGACGACTACGATTCGGTCGCGTTGGCGACTATGTCTAATGAATAAAGCTAATTAGTATTTATAGCATTCTAATATCTGACTGTCGTTTACAGTTGCATCAATGAACTTAAGGTGATAAAGTTACTATTTACCTGGGACCCATATCTACTCGTATAAAACATTAAAAACGGAGTCTATCTGAGGTGGTCAGACATAACTAGCTTTAACTGTGTACAATGGTTTGTTTGAGCAGAAAATATGCAGTATAATATGTAGTTCAATCAACAATCTTGACATTCAAATCAAAACTTTTACCTTATCTTTACCTCAAAGCTATTTGGTAACATTTCCATCAAAATAGATGAAAATTTATGTCCATTTTTAGTTCCACACTCATCTTTATTTTACTTCATAATAAAGTTCTTATGTTGTTTAATTATTATCTACTTAAATCAACTGAACCGTTTCAGCTGCGATCTTGGCAGCCATCCTAAAAGCACAAAGTGTCACAAGTTATGGTGCTAACCATCTACCCACTTGTCGGCTATTAAATCTTCTGAATTATTCTCAAAAATGGAAGATGAGCCTTAAATTTAAGTGATTTCACCCTATTTAATTATGTAATTCTATTCTTTGATTAGGACATTGATGGGTTGAATTACCTGATTGTCTGATAGTAATGATGATTCCATGCTTTGTTTTTGCCATTAATCTCGGCTGCCACTTTTAGGTCATCAGAGTCCCAAAGGCGGATCCGAAAAAAATCTCTACATCAGTGTATTCAAAGTCGATGAAGTCGTATGCTTTTTGTCTACTTGTATAAAAAAAACACCATATGTGAATGAATTCTTCTTATTATTTTGGAGTCGAAATGGCTAAGATGGCAATAAGGCTACAAAAGGCCTACAGGCCGAATATTAAAAAAAAAAAAAAACAATAATTGTGGAGACATTAAGACAACCACACACTTGCTGAGTTATAATACCGAGAAGCACTCGCCTAAATAAAACAAGCTAACCTTTTTACTAATTTGAAGGGTGGCATTGGTCTCCTTATATTTGTTAAAATGCGCGGTCTAGAGGTAGCTAAGCACATAACTAACAAAAATATATAACTAGTATTAGTAATAGTAACTCGCTCTATCTCTTATCAATCTCCCTGAAATTTCGCATACACATATCTAAAAGTACCGAGAAAAAATTACCTATGTATATACCGATAAAGACAGTACGGGAAAAACAAAACCAGGTAACATCTGTGACTGAAGATTTGTAAAAGTATACGTGGGGCGCACTATAAGTTTCCGGAATGAATATGAAAAAATACTATTAAAGGTACAAAATTAATTTATTGTTTTTCAAAATAATCTCCCTTGGCGTCTATGCACTTTTTCATTCGATGAAACCAGTTTTGAAAACTTTTGTGCCACTCCTCTGTGGTGACCTCTGAAACGTGTTTTTCATACTCCTCGGCAGCTTCTTCTGGTGATGAAAATCGTTGACCGCGTAATTGGTTCTTAATTTTTGGGAACAGAAAAAAGTCACAAGGTGCCAGGTCGGGACTGTATGCAGGATGACTCATGAGTTCTACATTTTTCGCCTTCAAAAAGTCGTTTGTCTGTCTGGCCGTGTGAGAACTAGCATTGTCGTGGTGCAGGATGATACGGCGTTTACGGTTATTTTTACGGAGTTCGTCAATAACTTCCGGCAAACAAATGGTCGTGTACCAGTCACTATTCACTGTACGATGATTCTCTAAAGCAACAGTAGCCACGTGTCCAGTTTTAATAAAAAAAGAAGCAATCATCCGCTTAGATGCACTTTTCACGCGCGCCACTTTGGTTGGTTTCGGCTCATCTTGAAAGACCCATACGCTCGATTGCTGCTTTGTTTTGGGATCGTAGCAATAAATCCATGTTTCGTCACCTGTTACTATGTCCCACACCAAATTTGACGCACCTTCGTTGAATCTGGTAAGCATGGCACTGCACCAAGTGACGCGGTCCGTTTTTTGAGCCTCGGTCAAGTTGTGTGGGATCCACCGCGAGCACAGCTTTCTCACACCCAAATGTTTGTGTAGGATTAATTGTATTTGACTCATGCCTATTTCTAAGGATGCGCGAATTTCATGGTAGGTCACATGCCTGTCTGTTTCAATCATACGGCGCACAGCATTGATGTTTTTGTTGGTCACAGCGGTGGACGGCCGACCATCGCGAGATTCGTCACTGAGATTGATACGACCACGCTTGAATTCTGCAAACCAGCTATAAACAGTTGTCTTGCATGGTGCTTCATTGCCAAAAGCTGTTTCAAGCCGAGCGATGCTCTGTTGAGCTGTCAAATTACACTTAAAATCGTAGAAAATCATACTACGAAAATTTTCCCGAGTTAAATCCATGTTGATGCAGACCCACAATTTTTTAAATGGCGCCACAAGGTAAAAACAAAAGACAGTCAGATGAAACAAACTGCATTCTACAGCCAAAGAGTTCTATTTTCAAATGTTGCAATACATTTTTAAATATTGTTTATGTAAGTGGCCAGTTCCGGAAACTTACAGTGCGCCCTATGTATGCCGTTCCGATGTTAACTTAATTTTTATTGTCTAGTTATAAAATGGTCTAATTTCACATACTTAAAAATTAAGCTGGTGATCATAAAGTCAAAAAATTAAATATTTAAAAACATAAACTGGTTAAATTGCGGAACATTGATGAAACACATAAATATGAATAATTTATATTGTTCTCATTTATATCCAAATGTAATTTGCAATATGATAATATGCGAACTAAGCGAACCAAACGCGCATCATTATAGATAACCCCTAATTAAATGCATTGGTAGTTCATAATGAGAAAAAGCAATGAAAATATGCACAATTGCACATGTGTAATCGAGTCGCAAAATAATATGCATAAAATATTGGCATTAAATTACATTTTAATTAAAAAGTATCATTACAAATAAAGCCGGTCAAGTGCGAGTCGGACTCGCCCACGTGATACAGAACCTTAAAAATTTGACTGTTAACGAACATAGAACTCCAGATTAATCTTTGTCCATTTTCTTATTCATTTTTTATTTCATTAAATAGCAACTAAATTGAAGTTATCACTGCCAGATATTGTCAAACACCTTGGCACCATCATACTGCAAACATTGAGAAAGAAACGTTTCTCTTTTGTTTGGTTTCGATGCTTGATTGCAAAGCATTGGCTATGGTAACCGATTTACTAAAATGTTTTGTACCTGCTTATTAGACAAAAGTATAAAATAAAGTTACGGCATTTCGCGACGAGACGTTCCAGGGCATTCATCTTCCGAAGATCAAAGAAAATGTTTAATCCTTCTAGTTCCATCTATTTTCGAACTTTTAAATTGTTTTCGTGTCTAAGCTATAATTGATCTACTGATTCATAATCTGTTTTTGTGTTTGTATTAACATTCCTAAAACATATTAATTACTTTTTCAAAAATCGTGATCATGATAAATATTTTGCTGAAGTTGATTAAAAGAAATACTCGTATGTTTGTTTGGACTTCAATTTTGGTTGTTGGTAAAGAGAAAATGAAATCAGATCGATTTTGTTCGTAAATAGCTCATTTCTCAATCCTAATCCTCACTATTGCGAAAGCAAGTTTTTTATTTGTATATGTTATGTCTACCCACTTTATCTTCTTAACCAATCTTCCTGAAATTTCACATACTTATAGTTAGAAGTACTGAAAAGGATTTGAAATACATCTAGTCTTGGAAGAAAGTTCTTCTGGGTAGAAGTATGCTCGTTGCCAAAGGCAAAGCTCACTTGACTTTACACAAATTCAATCTAAAAATCTATATTACTAAATCACCGAATTAACCTGGTAACCCTTCACATGCACTTGCTAGGATTTTAAATCCTATTGATGACTTACATGTACATATTGACATTTTTTTTTTCTTTGACAGTGCCTCCAAACATCGTAGACGTGGGAACAAGTGGTGACCTGGTGGCCAAAGAAGGTGAAAATGCCAGCCTTTCCTGCAAAGCTGAAGGTAGACCGCTACCAAGGATCTTATGGAGGCGAGAAGATGGCACCAATATATTATTGAGGAATGAAGTTGGAGAACTACATAAAGGTATTTCTGATTAGAATATTTCATATAGTATATATAGGAAGTGCGCTTATGTACTCGTAGAAGCAACAAAGCAACAAATGTATATTAACCTATGTGCCACTTGGGGAGGTAAGAAAATAATACATAAAGGGGAATTTCGGACAGACTCCTCCATTAGTGTATGAGAGACATGCTTGGCTTTAAACTGCAAGACCGAGTTCGCGACCTGAGGGCCGATTCTGCGCCTTTAGAGATTAAGTCGAATTTGAGATTTGTCGAAAAAAATGGCGGACGTATAGGGTATTCTGTAGCTAGCTGCCATGTTTTTGCCAGAGTCCTGGAGTTCCGACAAAGAATCTACGACATGCTCTCTGGGGTTGCAACTCTTAAATCTAACTGAGAACTAAAGAAAACTATAAACGAATCGAATCGAAGGAGCTATTGTGGGTAAAGACTATGACAGAATGGTACCCAAGATTGTTTTACAGTTACAAAACATCAGCTAAGTATTTCCTGTAATTCCACGAGAACAGGACCGCGGTTCCGGTCAGCTGCCAGTAATATTTTATAATCATAATTTATGAATTATGACGATATAAAATCAGCGTTATAGGTCAAATAGACCATACAGCTCGTTCCCAATCCAGAAGCAATTTTATCACCATCGCGGCTCGTCAAACTTTACGACCTCCATCAAAAGGCCAGATTATAACGGCTTCCGTGACCATTATTTTGTTGCAAAACAATGATTGCAATCACGATTGAGTATTTATTGGTACGTAATTTCGATCGGAGGGTCATAAATAAGCCAATAAGCAAGTGACGGGAAGATGGGATGGTGATATGAAATACGGCTTTATTTCCCCACAATCTGGAATATCCGATAAAGGCGTGAGTCCATTGGCTGAGTTTAGACATGTTTCCATATTTTGGAGGCAATGAAAAATAATGTTTATGAACTACCATTTTATATCAACGCTCTTCCATGCTCTTTTATCTTCTTCCTCGGTCTCAAAGTTTGACTGGGACATTTTAACTCTTTGGTATCCAAAGAGTTAAAATGTTATCTCCTAGTCAAACTATGAGTTCTTTTTGTCCATCTTTTGTTGTGGCTATGTTCTTTTTATACAAAGAATTTCATTCTGTCGAATGTCAGCATCTATTAGGTTGGGGGAAAAGTCTTTTAGCATATAATATGTTCATACATACTATATGCTTTGGCTATACATACTATTTGTATCTGGCTGGTTTTGGTATCATTAAAAGTTTAATCTTCAAATTCAAATTAGGAAAATGTGTGATTTCATTTGTTTTTCTTACTGTCAAGATGAGTTAATCTTATGAAGAAGTTCTATACATTTTGAAACTTTACTACAAAAAAGGTAAAAATGCAACGCATAAAAAAAAAACAACGCGAAAAAAATTTGCTTTATGGACCTAGTGCAGTGTCTGTAGGAGTAGCACAAATTTGGTTTAAGCGTTTGCAATCCGGAAATTTTGATGTAAAAAATGCACGTCGTTCTGGTCGCCCTATTACGGATAAAATGGATGCCACTTTTGAAAAAGTGGAGCAAGGTCGGCATATCAGTAGTTACGATGTAGATGAAGAACAGGGAATTGACTACAAAACAGTTTTGGCGCAGTTGAAAAAAACTGGGTGCACAAAAAAAGGGTTAACTCGCAACAAGGTGATGCTGTGTGTGTGGTGGGATTGGAAGGGCATTATTTATTATGAGCTGTTACCACCAGGCAGGACCATTAATTCTAAACTCTACTGCGAACAACTGATGAGATTAAAGCAAGAAGTTATAAGAAAGCGTGGTTTTTCAACATGATAACGCTAGACCTCACACATTTTTAGCCACTTAGCAAAAATTAAGTGAGTTTGGCTGGGAGGTGTTAATGCATCTGCCGTATAGTCCTGACCTTGCACATTCAGATTTCCGCCTGTTTCGGTCTTTTCAGAATTCCTTAGGCAGTGTCAGGTTAACATCACGAGAGGACTGACAAAACCACATGTCGCGGTATTTTGATCAGAAGCCTCAAAATTTCTATAGCAATGGGATCATGTCCCTACACCGCACCTACATACTTTAGTTAAATGTAAATAAACTACATATATTTATTTATTTTTTAATTTTCTTAAAAAATGCGAAGAAACTTTTCCCCCAACCTATTATACAAATGCCAAAACCATACCAAATAATAGTATTGTAACACCACACATTAGAATTTGCGTCACTCGCCACTAGATGGCGCTACATCAAGTTAGAACGCACCATGATTGTGTAAATTTCAAATCTCATATATTTCCAAGATGTCTGTCTTGGCATCGACAAAACCCCTTAGTTCGATCTATTACAGGGCCTAGGTAATTCTAGGATATGAGGTACAGAGCCTTCAGGGCTCTCATAAGTGAATCTCGTACAGGACCCGTAACCTACCCAGAAAACAAGGGAACCCGTTGCGTTTTTCTGGTGGTCCGAATCCTAATTTTCTTGATACTACTTGACTATAGGGAATCCAGTTTCCTATGGTCAAGGAGCTCGTAGATTCTTATTGTCTAAAATTTGTCTAAAATGTAAAGTTGCTCAATAAATAATTTGTCGCACTTAGCGTACCACCCCTTACAGTATTACAAAATGTTATACTAGTATATTATGCGACATTGATATAATCAAGATCACCTATGGAGATGCAGCTTTACATTATTTGCGTACGAAGCGGACAATTTATTAGATTTGTTTTCTAAAGCTTTCTTTTTTTAGAATGGAGTATAATAATAAATCCAAAAAAGCTTATAAATGCTTACTAAGTTTTGTAACCAAAAAAGTATATTTCGTAGATGGAAAATGAATTTAACTCCCTGTACATTACCACGCCAACAAAAATTAATCTAACTACATAGTAAATTTCTGCAGTACTTTTGCAAAGTTGGTTTTCCTATTGTACTATTTTCAATAAATAATTAAGGTTTGTCAAAACCAGACTTATTGTAGATTTCTTATTAAAGTTTTTTAATTATCATTTAACGTTGTACTATAGACAAAAGAGATATTTAACAATTTTGAATGAAAAAAAATATGAGCTACATAAAAACAAATCAATTGTACGCAGAAAAATAAAATGTTTTATATTTTCGAAAAAGGACACTGCCGAGGCTTTCAATTTATGGATTTCCAATGACAAAATATTTTTCAGATAAATTTAAAAATCTGCTCTAACATCAAATATTTCGGATGCTCGTTATGAATAATGTAAAAATTAGTTTTGTAACATGAATAATCAAAGAATAAGTAGACGGTGAAAAGTGAGTAAAAGGGGGTAAACGAGGCACGGAAGTTTTTGTAAAGTGGCCCTGACAGTTTCGATTTACGTTCCCCGTTCGCCCCAAGCTACAGACTAGCTATTAGTTTAATTTTCTCTTTGTCGGAACCACGGTCTTGCTTACTTATATTTAGAAAACGCTGAAAGCTTTTAAATTATAAGTCATTAGTTTTAAGATGGGCCGTTTTTAAGTGTTGGGGTGTGTGGAGTTAATGTATTTTTTTCCAACACAGTGTTATTTATTTGTGTAAATAAATTTGTGTATATGATATGATGCCTGTAATTTTTCAGCTACAATAGGTATAAAATAGAGTAGTGCTTAGAAATTCGCTGTTGTAATGGCAAACTTTTTCTAATCACAGGAGATTTTATAAAGACTATTGGACAATTTTACGGCATATTAGTTTGTCCAACATGCTTGTCAGCTAACTTAAAGTTCCGGGATCGATCTCCAATCATAAAAATTATAAAATTACGTCTTTGAATCTTTAGTAAACTATAATACATTTTATGTATTATAGTTGACTGATTTTCATTGTATTCATCGCAAAATTGATAAAGTAAGTCCCATAATACAAGTTGTAAACTATTTCAGAGATTGCTTAATCTATGTGATATGTAAAAAAATCATTCATTTCCAGATTTAGGCTTCAAACTGACGCGAATTCCGCGCGACTGGCGGGACGCCCACAGAAATAAGAATGTAGAAGTGCCATTAGCAAGCAACTTTGGCAGACGCTACGGCACTTCTACCGATTCTTATTTTCTTGGGCGTCCCGCCATTCGCGCGGGATTCGCGTCAGTTTGAATGGACCTTTAAACCACCCGACTCTATACCCGTAGTTCAACCGTTGTGATAATCATATCATTCGTTCACAGTTGACATGTTCATGGGCCCTAACTTGAACCTGATAAGGGTGGAACGCAGACAGATGGGCGCGTACCTTTGTATCGCATCCAATGATGTACCACCGTCAGTCAGCAAGAGGATTATGCTTAGTGTGAATTGTAAGTATCTTCATAGGAGTATAGACTCCTGATGTTACAAGTGACTTGTATACTACCAATACTAAGATAACGACTTTAAAATATCAATTGTCGTAATGTTACTAAATCTGCTGCACTCAAAATAAAGAAATGTGTTTATCGAATTTGTTGGTCGTCACCAATCAGGGCTTCCCTTCATTGTTCACTACAGCATTTATCTCAATTCACTATTGAATATGGCTGGTGTCATAATTTTTTTAAGTGTTAGGACGGCATGAAGTTGCCACTGACAAACAGACAGTATCAAGAGTACCGGCTTAGATTAATAATTGGTCTCCGCGGCGCTACGACTAGATACCGTCGGCATACTACAAAAATTCGCAACTAAAACCATGCCGAATTCGGCATGGTTGCGGCATACCCGCGTCAGTCATGCCGCGACCGATGAGTGAGTTGGATGTCTAGATAAATATAAAATTTAATGTAAAAGTAGACGCAAAATGTGCAGATTGCGTAGTCAAACTGTGTAAGAATAATACTAAAAGAAATAAGGAAGATACTGGTATTACATATCATCAATAAGTATTGTATAATTTCGAAATATGGACATAAATTACTCACGAAAATAATATAACCCTAAAATATGGCGCGAAGTACCGCTCGGTGCTCAATGTTGCCGTGTATTAAATAGTCCCAAATTTCCCGAGGTTTTGATTTTTATTATTTAGATATTTTGTTTTTTAACTCCAAAAGAGGGATGTTGTAATTTTGAATTTGAATTCTGTCAATTTTGTCTGTCTTTAACATCTTATTTCTTTAATGCTGATCTGGGAGAAAAGTAAATACGTGGAATGTACTAGCTGCTTCTCTTCCCACGCAGACCATATAAGCCGGCGAGTGAAGGAAGTGGGCGAAAATCGAAGAACCATACCTATCAGTAGGCGACTAGCAACCTATCACTATTTTGATTCCATTTCCACTTTACGCCCATCAACATTCTAAATATTGCCTTTAGGTAGTTGGTACCCCGAAGGGTATTGTTGCCGGATAATCGAATTTGTTTTTTTTTAATAATCTAGGATATAGAAAGTATTGATATAATAAATTTAATCGATTTTTGACAATTAATCGATTATTAACTGCAATATCAAACAATTAGTCGATTATTGAAATGGGTTGATATAATTTATATCGATTTAATCAACATAGGTAATCGTTTATATCAATGGTTATTAATAATCGATTAATAACCATTGATATATCTGTGGTATCGATTTAATCTAATCTGTAGTATTGATTTTTGAGAATTTATGAAAAATAATCGATTAATGGATTAACAACAATACCAAGCATTTCAGGCACCGATACTATACAGATATACTGGAACTCTGCGGCGGGATGTACAGCGGGCATAACACAAATCATCGTCATTCAACTCATACAGAAAAAAAATACAGAAATATATTATCGATAGTATCAATATCGATACTATCGATATATTGTCACTATGGATACCTTAGATTATATTTTCAACTATCAAAGAATCGATTATTATTCGATGTGTAAAGTATTTTCCGGCAACACTACTGTATGGAAAAAGGCCATGATAATATCTACTCGTATGTACAAGATGTTTACCGCAGCTCCGCCTGCGTCAAAAGATAGCCTATGTTTGACTCCGGGTCTTGAACTATATCCGTACCAAATTTCATGAAAATCAATTCAGCGGTTTAATTGTGAAAGAGTAAAAAACATCGGTCCATACTTACAAACTTTCGCGTTTATAATATTAATAGGATGTGTATGTCTATTTATTTATCTGTATTTAAACCCGGGTTACAACTAAAAAGAGGTCAGTAATCAATTAGCTCCAAGCTAAATAGAAAATTAAAGTAACTTTTAACATACTGTACTGTGTAATAATAAATCAAAAGAAAGTTTTTATGCAATTTTAGGATCCTATATTAGAATTATAAAATAAAGTAGACAAAAACTAACCATTACCCCTACCTTATCTCCTAAACTATCGATTCCAGAATTTCGATTCATTAATTACAGGAAAACCTATGAGATAATTTTAAATTTGTTTAGGAGGTCCAAATGTAAAAAAATAAAAAATTGTACAGAACCGTCTACATGCGAGCCGACTCACACTTGGCCAGTTTTATTTTAATTTCATTTTAAAAGATTTTCTGAGCTACTTTTTATAATACGTAACAAGACCACAGCAATTAATAATTTTCCCATTGGTCGGGCACCAGTCAAGTAGCTGGCAACACCGGAATCGACGCTAGTGTGCGTCTTTGCACATTGTTTTACACACACTTTCCTAATAAGCGGCCGCATTCTGGAAACTGATTTTTCTTCACAGCGCGGTATCTAGTCGAGCGCGCGAGACCAATTATTAATCTATGAGTACCGGCTTGTTTTCCTTTGTTCTTTGTCAATGATAGCAAAATTAAAGTAAAAAATCTTCAATCTTTTGATCTATAAACACATGTTGAATACCTAGTAGTAAGTAAACATTTGTATCTATTTACCATGCAAATAAGGCTTAATTAATTCATTCAAAAGGAACAAGGGACCTTCATAACTAAAGTAAGGATATAATAAGCTACTTATACTATAAAACATCTAGCTTTGACTCTCTACCTTTCCAAATTCCTCTAAGATGTTTTATTTGCGTAAATGTAAACTTTGGTCACATTTGCGCCCTCAATAGTAGTATCCACTAAGGTGATATGAGTCATCAGTAGTATATAAAATATCAAGCTTCATCCTCTCTTTACCTTTCCAAATTTATATGATGTATTATTTGCAAAGTTAACGTCAACAGCAAGTTCATGTAAACTTTGTTCACAGTTGCGCCCTCAATAGTGGTATCCACTAAGGTGATAGGTGTCATCACTAGCACACAAACAAGACTGGAGTGTTTCGTCGAGGCGTACCCCCACGCCATCAATTATTGGCTCAAAAGTGGGGAGGAGATGATTCTTTCTGAGTAAGTTTTTTTTAAATTAGCTACTGGGCTTTGAATGAAAATCAGTTTAAATACTTACGTGTTCAATCGGTCCTAACTCAATTTAAATAAAAATAAGAAAGTAAGTGTATATTTAAATGTTGCCTTTGCACACTGTATATTTTTATGTTTTTTTTACTGAAATATTGATACATATATACACAGTTCTTGCTGGATTTAAGTACGAGTATTAAGCAGTGGGTGAAAGCTAATCATCTTGTAATACTTTCATAATTATTTAAATACCATTAACATATATTTTTTTTCTATTACTTAATATATTTAATTTAGAAATTAAAAAAAAATATAATTTAGAAGTTATTTTTTCAAAAATGTTGTAGTAAATAATGCGCCAATAAAAAAAAACCATTAAGAAAGTCACTATAAGGTCTATTTTTAAAAACTGATGATTGAAAAAATAAAGTCAAAAATTATGGAAATTTTAATTAACTTTACTGCATATTGTAAAACAAAACATTACAGGATTATGCGCATATTTAATCCTGCAAATAAAAAAAGGAGAAAAAAATATCCGACTGGCAGGCAGCGGGTTGCGCTGAACAGGAAACTGTGGCGATCTCTTGTGTCGGAGGCCAAGATCCTCTTTCGGTCGCTGAGACATCGCAGTACTATACTGTAATTATTTATTTTGCATTGTCATTTATCATTACATTACATCTTAATACACTGCATAACATTACATTGCATTACGTTACATTATGTTACATTACATTATATAGTACCTATTTAAAAGAAAGTCGCTTTCCGCTATCTGTCTCTATGTATGTCTTTAAAACTACGCAACGGATTTTGATGCGGTTTATTTGAATATATAGAGTGTTTCAAGAGGAAGGTTTCCATGTATAATATAGTAGAGAATCATTGATATTTGCAAAAGCTTAATTATTCATAGCACATCGCGCGTCGTTTTACACAGTTGAGGACATCTCATTCCATTTAAATAAAGAAGGCAAGAAAATTATTTAAATAAATTACAAAAATTCAATTATAACATTAAACCTTCAATTATAACATTACCGGACTGCAATCGCTCAAAATAAATTCACAGAATAGTAACTCAGAAAACAGCGATACAAACAAAATTAGCCTTAATTTCCCCATCACGCTTAGACAAGTTATTTTTTACGTCGTTCATTTTAGTTTAAGGTAAAGGCTCCTATATCGATCGACCTAGTACATTTCGACTATAATTACGGTACTATTATTTTATATAAGTAACATGTTTTTTCTATCTTTTGGGCATTGCTTTGCATTTTGAGCATAATGTGATACACAATTGCATGTTGGACAATAAAGTTGAAATAAATTTCATCTTGTATAAGTTTGATCTGTAAATGTTGCAAAATATTGACTAAGAATGACTAAATCGTGCCTATATGTGGGGCGCACTATAAGTTTCCGGAATGAATATGAAAAAATACTATTAAAGGTACAAAATTTATTTATTGTTTTTCAAAATAATCTCCCTTGGCGTCTATGCACTTTTTCATTCGATGAAACCAGTTTTGAAAACTTTTGTGCCACTCCTCTGTGGTGACCTCTGAAAGGTGTTTTTCATACTCCTCGACAGCCTCTTCTGGTGATGAAAATCGTTGACCGCGTAATTGGTTCTTAATTTTTGGGAACAGAAAAAAGTCACAAGGTGCCAGGTCGGGACTGTATGCAGGATGACTCATGAGTTCTACATTTTTCGCCTTCAAAAAGTCGTTTGTCTGTCTGGCCGTGTGAGAACTAGCATTGTCGTGGTGCAGGATGATACGGCGTTTACGGTTATTTTTTACGGAGTTCGTCAATAACTTCCGGCAAACAAATGGTCGTGTACCAGTCACTATTCACTGTACGACGATTCTCTAAAGTAACAGTAGCCACGTGTCCAGTTTTATTAAAAAAAGAAGCAATCATCCGCTTAGATGCACTTTTCACGCGCGCCACTTTGGTTGGTTTCGGCTCATCTTGAAAGACCCATACGCTCGATTGCTGCTTTGTTTTGGGATCGTAGCAATAAATCCATGTTTCGTCACCTGTTACTATGTCCCACACCAAATTTGACGCACCTTCGTTGAATCTGGTAAGCATGGCACTGCACCAAGTGACGCGGTCCGTTTTTTGAGCCTCGGTCAAGTTGTGTTGGATCCACCGCGAGCACAGCTTTCTCACACCCAAATGTTTGTGTAGGATTAATTGTATTTGACTCATGCCTATTTCTAAGGATGCGCGAATTTCATGGTAGGTCACATGCCTGTCTGTTTCAATCATACGGCGCACAGCATTGATGTTTTTGTTGGTCACAGCGGTGGACGGCCGACCATCGCGAGATTCGTCACTGAGATTGATACGACCACGCTTGAATTCTGCAAACCAGCTATAAACAGTTGTCTTGCATGGTGCTTCATTGCCAAAAGCTGTTTCAAGCCGAGCGATGCTCTGTTGAGCTGTCAAATTACACTTAAAATCGTAGAAAATCATACTACGAAAATTTTCCCGAGTTAAATCCATGTTGATGCAGACACACAATTTTTTAAATGGCGCCACAAGGTAAAAACAAAAGACAGTCAGATGAAACAAACTGCATTCTACAGCCAAAGAGTTCTATTTTCAAATGTTGCAATAAATTTTTAAATATTGTTTATGTAAGTGGCCAGTTCCGGAAACTTACAGTGCGCCCTATGTAAAGAGTTATTAATGTGCTAATAATATGAAACATGACCACTTTAAAGAGAGTTATTTAGGCATAGGTTTAAAATAATACCCTGTATTTGCAAAAACTAACTAGGATTTGACTCTGGCTGTAATAGAAGCCTTTACCCTAAATTCAAAGAAACCTTGGCAGATGATGCAATTATTTTCAATTTTGTTGAGATCTCGAAATTGTCCCGGACAATTAATTTCGAACAGAAAACAATTGTCAGAGAAAAGTTGTCCGGACCGATATAATTCCAAGGATTAATTATGAAAGGCTGACAATTTTATTTTTATAGGTGCCAATTTGTCTGTGCATTAACATTGTTCATTAATTAATTGACAATTTATAAGTATTGCTATCATATCGTTTTTAAAGGTTTATCATATTTTTAGTGACCGTCAAAATCGTAAAACATCCAGCCTCGATATTGGCACTTGCCTATCGTTCAGCCTGATATATCTCATGAACTAAAATAGATTATTACATAAAAGTTTCACTTATTATTATTTTTAGTTTTTATAAAAAAATAGTCTAGTAAGTCATTAGTTACGTAAAATTAAAACTTATTTGAAAAAAAAAACTGGTCAACACAAATATTTTATGTTAAATGTGATACATTTAAAATCATTTCAGGAAACAATTGGAATTCAGTTTAACTGCATATATTATTAAGGAATTTAATTACGGATATTATAAGGCAACGTAGCGTATAAACTTAATAACCAATTTAGATGCGGTTATTGAGAGCTCTAGTAATTTAATGAGCCATTGAAATATTGCTCATTTCATAATTGACAACATGATTATACTAACTTTCAAGGATCAGATTGATTAAAAAAAATTGTCCCAAATAATGATGTGAAAAATCTAGGATGTAACAACGTTAGAGAAATGCTGCAGAATAGGAAAATCTGCTGGATACTGAACTTCTAAGGAACTTACAGAAATAGTGTGTAGTAGGGCTCGTATTTTAGGTCGTATGTATAAGAAATTCGGTAGATTAAGAACAGTTCTATTCAATATCTTTAAGAGAGGTAGGACATTTCGTAAGGAGTAGTCCGTCTGGGGAAGTACCTTCACCCTACAGAAGACCGCAGCCAAATAACACTGTGATGCAGTGTTGTGTTCCTGCTGGTGAATAGGGTCGCCAGACTCCAGAGGGGTCGCTGTGCTGACAGCGGACAGGTCGGCAATCTCCGGTGTTGCAGGCGTTTATAGACTATGGTAACCACTGACCATCAGGTGGGCCGTACGCCTGTTTGCCTAATTAGTTGTATAAAAAAAATAATATCTGGAGCGCTATTTTACTAATGACTCATATCTAGAATGAAAATTATTCGACTCATCGATTATATCGAATTAAAATCACTCGACAAGCTAATTTTGTGCGAGTCATACGTTTCAAAAATAGGACTCCTGTTCCGTAACTAGAAGGATTTCCACTGGTTTTTCATTTCAGTGACAAACACGAAATATCAGAGGATCGCATTTCGACGTACCAGACCCGCCTCAGTCTCACAATATCTGACTTCAGCACCGAAGACGCCGGTACCTACACCTGTATAACGACAAATACTATGGGAAAAGCAGAAGGAACTATAAGACTTTATGGTAATATATTTTTAATTTCAATTTCCTTATAGGCTTCATACAAAATATGTTACAGGGCTGCTATGAATTGGAAAATGAATTGAAGCTGTGACGGGTCAATTTTGGCATTGAACTCTTTGCTACTAACCACAATTTGATTGAGATTTAAATACATTATAATCCATAAGTGTTAATCATCTTATACATAAAAATGCCCACATTAATAAAAATATATTTTGTCTCTTTCTTTCACTTTGAATATAGATGAGAGAAAGTTTATTTCTTATTTATATATTTCTCCTAACGTATGTAATTTTCTTAAAGACGTTTGCTTTTTTTTCATAATGGCCTTGAATAATATTTAAGAACAATTTATCTCATTTGTTTCTGTCAAAAATAGTACAAAAAATACTTAAGGGAGAGAGAGAGGAAGAATCATCAAAATTCAATTTAGATTTTTTTGTAACTGTCCTAAATAATGTAGTAAGAAGTTCTTTTGTATAATAATTGAAACGGTTTGACTTAATTGGTTGTAATTTTTAAATTTGTTTCTGTAAAAAATACTAAAAACCTCTTTTTGGCGGGTACAATTTTACACTGGGGATGAGGTTTTTCTTCACAATTTTGTGTAAGGGTAACCTACCTCTAATTTCAATTGAGCGCTTTTTTTGGAAAGACAAAACAAACATTTGTTTTCTCTGTTCGCATCAAAATGCTATAATTATAACGAAAATCAATAGTTTCTCTCAGTTTAAACATTGTATTGAACTCAATAACATGTTCCGTATTATAACAATATCAGTGCATTATCGATATTGTTTTACTACTTCTTTTATAAAAAAAATATTTCCATAATCTCGTATAACGTAGTCCAACATGATAAGGATTCCGTAATTCGCTACTGAACTCATAGTGCCTAATCTTCAATCAAACAATCAATTTATTTACATACAAGTCTATGTTTACAAGGTAGTACTTTACATTGATTTTCCATAAACATGTTACCTATTGAGGAGGTGTGTAATACCTATTGATATAATATTGTAACTAAAAATAAATAAAAAACATCTTGTATGTTTGTAATGCTTACATTTATTTTACATTTATTTTTAGAAATAAAAATAACGACAACAACAACTACGACGTCGACCACGACAACTACAACTACAACCACGACGACAACTACTCCGCCTCCAACCACAACGGAGTACACGCCGCCACCACGTAAGTCTCTGCATATTCTTTGCAAATCTGATCAAATGTAAAAATAAAAACTACTACGACAACTACAACCACAACAACAACTACTCCGCTTCCAACTTTGTAAATCTGATCAAATGTAAGTACGATTCACACTTGAGCTGCGACTCGGGCCACATCGGGGCGTATTTAACGATTTGCCAAGGGAAATTATATACTCGTAACATCCACAAAATGTTGGTCCTATTGGTAAGGTTTACGGAGATAATAACCAGTACAGCCAAATCTAAAGTGTACCTGGGGAAATCATTCGACTCACCGGTTTTGCTTGAGTCATGCTTTTTAAAAATAGGGCTCCTGAGCTCTACAGCGCAAGCTGAAGACGCAACCGGGAAAACACGCGTGGACGAAGTAGAGATAGTGATGTATGTTATTTTCAAAAATATATGTAATAACGAACACCAGTTAAAATAGGTAATGGCAGTAGTATGAAAATAATTGGTGGCACATAAAGGAATAGTGGAATATTAAACTTAAGCATTTAAAACACAATACAATTTCACACTCTGTTATAAAGCTGACTTAATCTATTTAGTTGCCACATCTCTCATCCGTTTGGTAAGCTCCTTACTCTTCTCGGACACGATGGTATTTTTTATTTGTTCAAAAAGAAAATAAGCGGAAAACTTTCGCAGTAAATCTGACAATTTGGCATTTAATAATTTTCACAATGCTTCAACTATTTTTGTAGGGTTTGTGGTGCCGTTGCAGCCGGCAGAACAAAAGTTCTACACGCCAGATGTGACGACATACGGTGAGCGATATATTTTTTTATTTTTTCATTACAGTGACAAATATTGTTGTGTATAAAATAAAAATAAACAATAATCAGTTTATGTATAAAATATGAAAAATATAGACGAAACCTGTGACAAGTGTTTTTTTTTTAATTTTTTTAGAGATAGTATGTCTGTAATATAAATTAGGCAATTCTATTTTGCCCCAAAGACGAACTCAACCAAACGCTAAGACTAGGATACTACCCAACTTCTCTTGAAGCGCTTTATCTTTTTTTTAATCCTTCTCACTTGGGTAAAAACCAATTAACAAATGGATTTAGATAATTATTATTAATTTCTTTTATAAACGTTAATGTTGAACATTACCATTTTTTTATAAGTATAGAAACTACACGCCTTAGTAAATTCTTTTTAGAATTTAAATTGTGTAACAATAGTGTGTTAAACTTATTTTTCTTATGCAGATACAATGCAAAACGTAATAGAACAGTCCGTCCTCGACAACCACTGGCTGCCCACTGCAGAATCGACAGGGTCCACCGGCCATCAAGCTTTGCCACTCCCCACTCTCGCTTTTATTTCAATGTTGCCATATTTAACACGCGTGTTTTCTAGTATAAGCGCTTTCCTAAATACTCATAGAAATATCGAATTAATCACACAGTGTAGAAGATGATAGGTTATTAGTGTGTAAACCTAGGTGTGTGATTTTCGCGCCTTTAGAGAAAATCTCGAATTCGATATTTTTCGAAATAAAATGGTGGGCATTTAAGGCACGTATTCAGACGCCATTTTTGTTAATAAATCTCAAATTCGACTTTATCTCTAGAGGTGTTAGAACCATACTCCAGTCTGTTTGATTATGTTTCATTAATTAATGATGGCAATGTGTCTAAATCGATTATGCAAATCTGTTTGGAAACTGTTTAAATACCAAAATAATATTCATCAGAGTGTATTGTTGGCGTACAAGACATGACAGGCGATGAAAGATCGAGCATTGAGAATATCCACAAATACAATTCATAACTTGTAGTTTTAGCTTTTAAGTCATGAACTACAGTATACTGTAAAACAACAATATGATATGTGAATAAAACCGAATAAAGTGTTGAAAAAGTCGTGAAATTCCAGTTTCTTAAATAAAAACTTACAACAAAACTAAGTTCTAGCACTATTTTTTTAACACAGAAAAAACAAAATGGAGAACATATTCTATCTACCTAAGTATTTGATGGCCTCGATAGCGGAAACCTTTTTCCTGTTTTTTGTACCTATTCGATTGACATTTAAAAAATTTGCTCACCCAAATTTAATGAATTATATTATTTTGTATCAATTTTACATATTATTTATTCCGATAATATTTTATTAATTTTTGGACATTAATTTTAGAATTTATTAACCATTGTTACATATACAATTAATCATACAAAAGCATATCAGTAAAATGTATAAATAGTTTCCGCAATGTAAATATTTAAGTAGATTTAAAAATAAGAGCGAAAACGAAGATTGACTAAATTATTTTAGCCTATAAGTTGGTTTTGAGTTTATATATGTTACTTTATTTTTTATAGCTTGAAGAATGCACCAATAAGTTAATATTTCTAGAGTAAAAATAAAGATGGGTCTTTAGATTTACTATGTCTTCTTAGTAATAATTGTTTATCAGAATTCAATTGAATCTTATTCCAAATAAAGGTCCTGCTGATTTTTTTTGATATAAGCGTTATTTAGTTTTAGGAAGTGTTATGTAAATATTGCTGGTAATAAAAATATTAATAAATAACTTTACCACAACGTAATTAGTTAGGTATCATTTAATGTAATTATAGCTGCTATGAAATTAATTGTAAATAATAAAATTATCATTAAACAGACGATTTGTAATTATTTATTTAGTTTCATTTCAAGACTCATTTATTTATTATTTAATATGTTGTTTTTTTTTTATCTTTCACGTGATAAAAATCCAGACCAACGAATCCAAGAGGGCGATTCTCAGAAAATACGACTTAAATGTTGTGTTTCGACAAATCTCTGTCCTAAATTTAGATCAAAATCTCTACTAAAACCACTTTTACAAAAAGCTTACCTTTGATTAAAAAAATAAAAATTAAAAATTAAAATTATGATTCTGCCAGAGAAAAATGTCGGAAGCTATGCAAATGTCAATGGAATATTCCTATCCGTTTTCTCCGTCTCTATCCGTTCTCAATTACGACGCTAGTAATATTCAATTAAAAATATTCTATGACGTTTGACATTTTAAACTGACATTGTGATCATGTAATGGAACATGTACAGCTGACTTTGGAGAGCAGGCTCTATCTTATTTACACTGGCTAACATTTCTAACAAGTCGATAAGAGAAATATGAGCATATCATTGAGATAGGAACATTTATTCGTGTGCGATTTCGATGCTCTTTGGAGCGTGTTGACCGAAGACTATACGTTGCATCTCTCGTATTAACGTCTCTACTATTATAGAAAAATGTCAACTGAGAGATGACGGAAAATACGAGCACAATATTTTTCAGTGGGCATTCGCCATGTTTTCGAGATACCTCTATCAGCTCGGGCTCACTTATTTTTTCGAGATATCCTATCGGCTCAGACTCACTTAGATTCATTAATCTGATTTGAAGACAAAACCCCTTGAAATTTTTGTTGCTATTAAAATAATAGCCTACTGACAGTTTATTTGACTCTGACGATGTCTTAAATGTGCAGATTTATTCTTCATCTGAAAGGTACACGGTAGTCAATCAATCAATACTAGAAATTGATGTTCATCTCTCTGTCTATATATCGCTAACATTCAATAATTAACTTATTTTGTTTTATTTATTGCTCGCTAAACTATTACGTAGGTATTTTATTAAATTCTTCAGATAAAATTAGATCTATAATTCAAAGCCGTTCCGAAAAACACTTGACACCAGGATGCACAGGGTTGATAGGCCATGTAACCTACTCGATATGAATGAATGAAAAGCCGTGGCAGTTATTTGTAGCGCAAACAAGAGTTACATACAACTATTTTAGAAATACCTAAAAATGTATTTCATACGTTAAATTATAGCTACAAAATTGACCAACTCTCGCCAAAATAAGTCCAACCCAAAAGTTACAGCCCACTTAACTACTTAATTAAAGAATTTCTGAACGGAGAATGCATCATTCTGGGACCCTCTGTATACGCTTATTTATCGTCCTGTCTCACCCATGTATCGCATACCTTTCCGACTCTTTGTAATGCTAATACAAGGCTGGGAGATAATTTACATGCTAATTCATTTATTTGTGCATAAAATCGGCCGGGTGCCTATTTAGCTGACCGTGAAAGTGAGGTTGCCGAAATCTGTTGTGCGGGTTTTTGTTGGTAATTTTGTTTGAGATGTTTTATGAGATACTTAAGGGTACTTTGACTTGATAATAATGTAGAACCATAGTAATGTGCAGTAACTTTTACTATGATGATGGTTTACATAGCGAGCCGATCTGAACTGGATGGTAGAAGGAACTCCTTCATTCGGTAGCCATTAACAACATCATTCGCCTTGCTCATCTGAGTGAGGCAAACAACCAGAGCGTGACAAGAGGACCTCCTTTGGTCACAGTCGAGGATCATCATTCATGGAGTGGATTACATGGTCAATCGACCCTGTACATCCAGCAGCCTGGTGTGAGAGTTTTTCGGAACCCTCAAGAATCGAAAGTACGTGTACATTGTAGGTACCTAAATAAGGATTTGTTATTCAGTTAAACTAATGGAGATAAATAAAATCCAAATAATAAGGGTATCCTAACCATCATCATCATTTTATGTAGGTTACATTGTCAATCGACTATGTACACCCTGGTATCAGAGTTGTTTGGAACCGCCTCTCGGCCCCTGACTTGGTTCCTTTATCGACCACCAAAGCGTACCTTCCGAAGCTCGGAATCATCTTTATTATCAGATAATCAGGTGATTAAAGCGTGCAATGTCCTGACCAAACTGAAAACAACTAAACAAAGTATGCTTCCCGTGGGAATCGAACCCACGACCCCAGGGTCGAAGGCGAACGCCTTAACCACTGGACCACGGAGGCAGTTAACTCTCCTAGGGCTATAGGTATCTAACCCAGAATAGATACTATATTGACGCCTAGGGTCTACTTTCTTTGAACACCTAATTAATATGCATTTATTAGGAGTATTAATACTGTCATTAAACAAAATACTGTTTCATTAGAAACCGCCTAATGAGGTTGCCGCCGTATGGTTTGGTTTAAAATTGACTTTTCCTTACCGTAAACTTACTACTCCGACTATTAAAGGATTACGTCTATGATCGAAATAATTATCAAAAAATGTTTCCCATGCCACTTTTCTTATTCTAGAGTAAATTTAAGCTCAAGTTAACAACACTAACACAACAATCTTCCAGAATTTGACTTAAAACCTAAATATTATCATGAAATTTCAATTAAGTTCGCAAGAAAACATCACAGCTCCGTTTTTGCCTATAACGTCTTCATAATGGCGTTTTCAGTCTCAAAGAAAGCAAACAACGAAGATTTGGGAAACAACCATTTATAATAAACAATAACGTCAGAGTTGTCACTCGGAATTCTTTGTTTAGAGAAACGTTGGCTTCATCAAGAAATCCATCATATTAATTGTTTGAAATCGTAGCGATTTCATTTACTACCGAGTTAGGATAAAGTTTGTTTTAAGTAAATTAGTTTTTTCTTTATTTTCCTAACGAGTTGACTCCGGTAGTTGTTATACTTCCGAGGACCAAAAGTCCGCCACCGAAAAGGCATTGTCGGTGGCTTTGTATAAGTTCCTGAGCGTGCAGGTGGCTGGGCATGTAAAACAGGACAGGAGATTTACGCATCTCCTTTTGGATGGATTTGAGGAGAATGTGGTGACTGTGGTGTCACATTGACAGGCATTTTTACAAAAGTGCGTCATAGCAATAATTTTTTTAGGAGCTCTACATAAGTGTTTGCAATGTTACCTACGTGTCGATTGTGACTGCGGCCGACTTGGGTTGAAATATTTTTTATTGGTACTATTTTTTTATCCAATTATATGGACCCAGACCAAATATTTCTCACACAATTAAATTCTTCAAACTCAAAAAAAAAGTTTTCCGTTACAGAGAGAATTAATCATGGGAATAATTAGTAATAGATTTTCCCAAGAACACCTTAGTATAGATTTTAAAACGGTCTTTCTAAGAGTACTTTTTTATTTGAGTTTGAAGAATTTGTTTATTATACTGACTCTGAGTGCGGTGATTGGTATTAAACCTATATTCATTAAATCCCTAGTAAGTACTGTAAAATAGAAAGACACCACTTTTACAGAAAATGCAATAATGACTCAAAAATTTATTTGAACACGGAACAAACATCAGTCGATTTATTTTTAAATATTTATCACTGGCCATCAGTTATTTGAACAACTATTTACTATAGTTCAATTGAGGCTTCTTTCTCCAGTTGTGGACAGTTTTTTTTAACGTAAGCATTTAAGGTTATCTATGTGTTAAATTACTATGGTTGTAAGCAAATGAAGTTGTACGTCTACGCATTCGAATCACGATCCGTTTACATTTATCCGAGTCTTGAACAAGCAGTACCGAAATGGGAACCATTTGAGAACAAACGCAGTGAATTGTTATGCTTAGAGTCGACGCCGTCTTCTAAATAGATTATATCTAGAGATGAGTGTGAAATGAGAAATGCGATGTTTATTTTGTTGCTATTTATTACTAACTAGCTATTTTCCGCAGCTCCGCCTGCGTAAAAAAGTAGCCTATGTTTGACCCCGGGTCTTCAACTATATTCCTACCAAATTTCATCAAAATCCGTTCAGCGGTTTGGCCGTGAAAGCGTAACAGACAGACAGACAGACTTTCGCATTTATAATATTATATATATATATATATATATATATATATATATAGTATATAGTATATTAGTATGGATATCAACTCAATGGTTCTTGGGTCTAGATTAGATTTGCAAATTAGAGACTAAGAACATTTCCAAAAAGACAACAATTATTTATACACTAGCAGCCCGTCCCGACTTCATCCGGGTTATACAAATTATATAGTAGATTGAAGCTAACCTCTTCATTTAGCATTTCTTTCAAAACCGGCTACTTAGATCTCCCTTATAGCCGAGTCAAGTAGTCCTATTAACCGAGGTCCTAATACCATACGTATTCATCTATGATGCTGTGGTGAATCCCACAACCGAAAGTATTTATTTGCCAGCAAAATAATCTATCTTTAAGGCTCTATGGGCATATGCCTGTGCCACTTCGGTTGATATATTAAAATTTAAAAATTCAGTGTCACAGTCAAACTATCAAAACGGTTAAATGTTTGATAGGTATGTCTATCAATGTGGCCCATAGCCATAGAGCAGTCTAGGTTTATATGTTGTTGTGACGTAACTACAATAGTTAGACATATGGTACCATGGAGTAGATGTTTTTAAGATGTGGAATATTGTAGTACATTATTTTGATCTATCTCTCATGGTATAGCCAGCGCAGCGTTTGCAATGTAAGAGTAATAAATATGTCAATTTACGACATCGCATTCTTCTTCTCTGTCGTGTCCTCATGTCTGAGGGAAGTGACTGTCATGATCCACACTTGCCACAACCCTTCTCCAGCCGATCCGATCCTGAGCCAGGTGTATCGCTTTCTATAAGGACGTGACAGTGGCCTCCTGCACTATGTCCGTCCAACGAGCATGTGGACGCCCTTTTCCTCTCTTACTCTCGAAGCAGCCCGTTATGAGGAGCTGTTCCACACTGTCAGGGATCTGTTGCACTGTGTGGCCAAAGAATTTGAGGACTCGTTGTTTATAGATAGTGGATAGTCGTGTACGTATGTTTAGCTGTTTAAGAATAAACTTATTTGTGCCTCTTTGCGTTCATGAAATTTAAAGCATTTTGCGCCAGCACCACATTTCGATTGAGTCTATACGACATTTTTCATAATCCAAGTTTCAGAGGCGTAAAGAAAAATTGAGAAGACAAGGGTCTGCATAAGTTTTACTTTAGTTTTGCGGTTGGTACCTCTGTTCATTTCATTCATGACATCAGACATGCACTGCCAGTTGATACAGTCAAAGGCCTTCGCATAATCTATGAAACAGATTGCTGCACAGTCAGCTATAATTTAACGTTTGAAATGCAGACATTGTCCTCTCTACATCTTCCAATAATTTGTCGTATATTAAGAATTTGTTCCCTAGTTCCTCTTCCCTTTACTAATCCTGCTTGTTCTTTGGAGAGTTGTGGTGATATGAAGGGAAGGGTTCCAGCCTCTTATTCAAAATGTGTAGTAAGACTTTGCTGGCATGTGAGACAAGTGATAATGTTCGGTAGTTTTCACATTTATGCTTAGAGCCTTTCTTATGCAAAGGAATCACCACTGATTCAGACCAGTCATCCGGCCATTGACCCGTCCTCCAGATTTTTTGACATATGCGTGTGCAAAATCATTATCCCCTTCGTATCCATGTTTTTGAGCATCTGGGCAGTAATTCTATCGCCTCAACCTCACGTAAGAGAATGTCTGGTTCTTTAACTGAGCAGTCCATCCTGGCCATCCTGGCCTTCATTTCCACCACAGTCACCGAACAACTGCTGGCAGTATGTTCTCCAGATGGTGAAGGAATTCTAGGATAGCCTCTTTGTCGGTCAGTAACTTGCCCTTATCGTTTTCAATAATCCAACAGTTTGGCTTGAATTCCTTCTTTTTGACATGCTGGAACAAGTCACGCGTGAGAGCAGTCACTGAACCTTTATCAATTTCCTCGCATAACTTATTTATGTAGGTGTTCTTGTCCACCCTGCAGAGCTTTTGTACTGTGCGATGGAGGTTTGCATAATGTTTGAGATCTTGGTCTATGCACAGTCCAGTTTGCTTCACGGTCTTCTTGTTCTCAAACATTTCCCACGCTTTAGGGCTCATCCACTCCGCTCTAGGTCTTACTTTCCTGTACTTGATATCGCATTAGAAACCTCAAAAATTTTCAGTGTTCGTCTACTTTATTATGCATGTATTATACATATATACCTTCTTCTTGAAACGCCTTATCTATTAAAACAAACTCCATCAACATCCGCGTAGTTTTAAAGATTTAATCATACATAGGGAGAGACAGCTAAAAGCGACTTTGTTTTATTTATTTATTTATTTTATACAAACACTGACAGCACTTACAGTTTCCCAATGCGTGCTGTGAGTTAGGACAGGACAAATTACACAGGTTTATGAGACTCGTACATTATACACGAATGAACAAAGGATTTCAGCTTATCATAAAATACATCTACGTTTGGCAAATGAGCAATCAAGGCGCCAAAGAGTACCATGGCCTGGTTAGTGGGCGCGTACCGCGCGGTTTCCGTGGCCGACGTCGCAGCCACGAGTAGTGGCCGGTTGCGTAATTGCCTATAGACCACTGGGGTATAAAAGCTGCACCTAGCCAGAGCCGGTGGGTTGTCGATTTTTCCATTTAGTAGCAAGTAGTAATGAAGGAGTATGCTGCATTTTCGTCTAAGCTCCAGTGTATCTAAGCCTACCATACCTGATACATACAGCGACGGATATAGAAAGGGATAATATCCATACATTTTTTTATATAAAGAACGGGCGAATCTCTTCTGCACTCGCTCAAGCATTTGCCTGTATTTCTCCTCGTGAGGATCCCACACTATGGAGTTATATTCCAAAATGCTACGCACAAACGAAAAGTACAGGGCAATAATGACACGCCGATCAGAGAACTGATAAGACTGCCGCATAACAAAGTCTAATGCTTTATAAGCTCGCTTACAAATAATATTTATGTGAGTGTTCATAGTCAGCTTAGCGTCCAATAAAAGACCTAGATCTCTTATTTGTGTGACACGTTGCATTGGAGTATCTATAATTGTGTAGGAATGAACGATTGGAGAGGGTGATCTTGTAAATGTGATTGTTTTACATTTAGAAACATTTAAATCTAAGCAATTATGTTGACTCCACTCAACCACCCTATCTATATCCCGCTGCAACGCATCGCAATCCTGGGCGTTATTTACACCCATGAACAGCTTCACGTCATCCGCGAACAGAAGGCATTGAGTCTCTCTGACCACCATGGGCAGGTCGTTGATCATGAGGAGGAACAAGGTCGGACCGAGGGTGCTGCCCTGAACTACCCCAGAGGTAGCCTGGTAAGGTTCAGATTGAAAGCCAAACAGTTGGACATATTGTAACCGATCAGAAAAATAATCCTCAAATAGTCTAAGAAGTTTCGGGGTGAATCCCAAAGCCGATAATTTATGCAAAAGCGTACTTATCTGAACACGGTCGAATGCTTTTTGGTAATCGAAGTAAGCTGTATCTACCTGCTTATCTTCTTCCATCTGCGTTGCCACATAGTCTACAAAATTAATAAGATTAGTTGTCGTCGACCTACCAGCCCTGAACCCATGCTGACAGTCATTGAGAAAAGGTTGTACCTGGTGGCCAATTTGAAAGTTCAAAATACACTGAAATATTTTATCTAACGCTGACAGAACAGCTATAGGTCTGTGGTTATCAATCGAGTTTTTTGAGCCTTTAGGTATCGGTATGACTTTTGATATTTTCCAGAGCCTGGGATACGTGTCTGTTTGCACAGCTAAATGAAATAAGTATTGGAGAGGTACTTTTAGGACCTCGATACAATCCCGTATCAGAAAGGAGGGGATGCCATCAGGACCAACAGAAGACTGGTTTTTCAGTCTTTTGACTGCAGTGGTGACCTCCTCTAATGTAATAAAGTCGATATGGACACGAAGAGAATCAGATGTGGGCTCATTCGGCGTGACATTTGAAGGCTGATATGGCAAAAATACAGACTGAAAATGTTCAGCAAAAGCACAAGCAGCCCTGGAACCACTTACCTCTTCACCTTTGTATTCAAAAATTTTGGGATCACTCTTTATATCAGATTCAATACGCTGGATATAGTTACTATATTCTAACTTTATTAACTCTTTTGCCCTCCATCTATAATATTTGAACATCTCCCTATTGTACTCATCACCAATTTTTTTGAATTTCTTTAGATGATAGTATTTTTGCTTAATATTAGCTATAATAAGAAATTAAATTAAATTAAATTAAATTAAATTAAATTAAATTAAATTAAATTAAATTAAATTAAATTAAATTAAATTAAATTAAATTAAATTAAATTAAATTAAATTAAATTAAATTAAATTAAATTAAATTAAATTAAATTAAATTAAATTAAATTAAATTAAATTAAATTAAATTAAATTAAATTAAATTAAATTAAATTAAATTAAATTAAATTAAATTAAATTAAATTAAATTAAATTAAATTAAATTAAATTAAATTAAATTAAATTAAATTAAATTAAATTAAATTAAATTAAATTAAATTAAATTAAATTAAATTAAATTAAATTAAATTAAATTAAATTAAATAGATAATTAAATACAGTTAAGTATATTATTAATTAATATACATACTTAAAAGTCAGCAAGTATGCAATTATAGTGCAATGAAATTTTTTTCATACATGTAACAGATTATAAAAATACATTTAATTAAATGGTTCTGGCACTTCAGGAGCCTTGCGTGGTAGGAGGCTTTCGTTTTGCGCATTACTGCGTAGAAGTCATCACCCGGTTTCGAGTGAACATGCCTGAAGTGCTACACCGCCACGGCAGACGAATCATCGCCCGGAAGGCGTTAATGTTACTCTTATAGTGCCATAAGAACTTGTTTTACATGTTTCCCAAGTGAGCGGTATAGAACGTTTGGCAATACGGTTTAAACAATGTTATTTTAACAGCTTTTGAGCTTATAGCAAACCTTCTGGCGAGCATGTTGCTTTTAACAGCAATTGCCCGTCTCTGCCTTTCTAAGTCATCATCATCACTAAGATTATCTGTCAATACGTGACCAAGATATTATAATTTATTAACAATAGACAAAAGTGATCCACATTATTTGATAGGTGATAGAACATTAGGGCCTTTTCCAGCTTTAAATATCATAGCTTCAGACTTTGGAACGTTATATATCAAACTATGTTCACTAGCGTATCTCTCACATATTTCAATGAGGTCACGCAGACCGTCAATCGAGGGGCTGAGCAGAGCCCCTCGATTCTAAGGGGATTTACCTCTCCCTCGATCCTCGAGAGAGAGGTAAATCCGCCCTGTCTTGCACCGCTACTCAGTGTGTAACAGTCAGATAAGAGTGTTCTGTTCCATCTCACGTGATTAGATTGGTACATTACATTGTACCAATATTCTAGCAGGTTGATAAAATATTATGTGGAACCCGGGTTGCTCTTAGTTTACTCCAAAGTATGTTATAGTTAAGTGTTTCGTTTGCCTTGCTATTATATGCGATATATAGGGTAAATCAAAGCCATAAGTTGACAGTTCAGATAGAAAATACAATAATAATGCATCATGTAACACAAGTATTTTCGTATTTGAGGCGCGTTCCACATCATCCTTAGGTTTCTATGCTGGTTGAGTCGATGCCTCGGGGCTGCTCATAAGAGAAACCAGTTTGTGTTATATTGAAACGTTAATGAACACTTCTCGGCTTGCCTGTTTGAGTAATTGATGTTTTTGAAAAAAAAAAATAACCAATGTCATCTCCATAAAAAATAGTGATGCTTCAGGGATCAGACGCGCAATTTTATCACGTCTTCACTTCACCGCATGTAGGTACCTTACGTTCGTCGTAACTAATGGGCACGGGATTACTCAGGAGTTTAGATTTACCGTGCCTACACTACGGCAAAATTGCCTTTTACTGTACGGGTTATGATGTAATAACCTTAACATTATGATTTATACACCAATTGGTAGTATTTTGGTGGATTTTTGTCGACATTTTCTGGTCAAAATTTATGTTCATTCACTTATAACGCACCCGGTATGTCGGGTGCGTTACATGGGTAATCGACCCTTGTGTCAGAGTTTTCCGGAACCGCCTTTCATCCTCTGACGTGGTTCCTATAACGACCACGAAATGGCAGCTGGGACCAGCTTAAAGAGCCTTCCGAGCACGGAATCATCATTATTGAATTATCAGACAATCAGATGACTCAAACCTAAACCCACCTCCGAGTCTAAGGCAAACGCCCCTGGTCCACGAAGGCAATTATGTCCAGTTTATTTTTACTTTGAACGCAATTTTTTTTATATAATGAATCATATACGCTTGTTTCTATTCTCAGAGACGAATTTCTGCTATCAACCACCCTTACGTACATCCCGTACCCTGCCCCCACGCTCATCACTCTCGTCATGCAAGCGCACCGTTTGCGGATATTCCCTTCAGAAAATAAATTAAAAAATAAATACCCTTTTCTTTACTTATATTCCAGAGTATATCTATATGTTCGATGCGCCAAACATTTAAAAACCAGCTTAAAACAATGTATTCAATTTTCTATAAAAACGAAACACGTATACCGGATTTGGAAAAAATATAAAACGAATTCTCAAAATAAAATCCGGCGACAGCTGTCTGACAAACAGTTTTTTTAAAACGCACTCAGCTCCTGAACACCTGGGCTTTTTGCGTCAATAATAAATACACGTCCACCGCAAAGGGTAGGATAATTGTTCTATTTGTTGGACTCAAATGACCCTCCTCAAACGTTGGGCACTTGTAATTTATTTATTGGGAGTAGTGACGTCAGGCTTAACAAGCTACACCTGATTATAGGATTCCGGATCAGGTAATAAATTAATCTAATAACCATAATTTATATCAGTTTAGTAGCGGACGTCAGAGGACATGTCGCCATTCGGTACCTAATAGTATACTTGTGTAGATCATAGAGAAAGAAACTTTTTACTTGTTTTCATGCTCTTTGGTGTAGATCTAGGATTCAAGGACTTTTGGCGGGACGCTGTGTTTTTTTTTTAGTATTTGTGCATAATAATGGTGGATTATTATTCGCAAAGTGTTCGATAACAAGCGTGAGTGTTGGGAAGTGATACAGTGTTTGATTTATGTGATTTTCATGCTTGTTTTCAAAAGCTCCTAGTAATCGCTAAGTGCAGTTTTCCTACCACTTCACTTAGCCTGATTCTTCTGACTAGACTTGACTACCTACTAGACTTTTAAACTTGACTAGGACTTGACGACACCACACTGTAGGACTGAAGAAGATAGAAACATTAAGAAGGGCGTAAAACACATTATTAAAAAATCTAGGATTCAAGTGTGCCCTGAGCTGAGAAGCTTAGCCGATAATGCAACTAGAAAAAGACGCTTAATTGAAAAGAATATTAGTAATTAGTAAAGTACTTTTGCAGAAGTCAAAGCTAAGTATTTACTAAGTTACTTTGCGTGTTTATTTAAATACTTATTTTTAACGTCCCTTTTGGTTTCGATTACAGAATTTGTGTTCGAAAATCTATTTTTTTCTGTAACTAATGTGTATCATCTGTGCTTTGATGTTATTTTAGGGCTGATTAGTTGCTACAGGTATCGCATATCAACGTATTTTGAGAAGCGAACACAACCGTAGAATAAATAAAATTTCGTTATACTGTATGTACCTATGTATGGTCAGGAAAGTGTTTGTGTGTGTGGCTAAATTTCGTGTACATCAAAGCTAATAGATGGTCAGAACTGCATTCGTGTAAATCAGCCCTTAAGAAAACAAGTAACAAAGGTATAAATCAGACTTTATAAGATTTACCTCCTATTTTATTAGAATGGCTTTTTCAACTGGCTACGAACCGTGGCTGATTTTATTAGTAAATTACGTAAATAAAGGTTACTTTTACTCGAGAAATAGTAAATTAACCCTTGTACTCAAGTTAATAACGTAAATATATATTACACCTTCTAGTTTAAAACTAAAGGTTAAAAATAAACTAGAAACTGTAAACTGAACTTTTAAATATTATAGGTATTGTCAATGGCTACTGATATCAAATGAAAACACTTGTAACACTCTTAGTCTTTGAAATATTTTTAACATATAAAAAATTTTCAATAGTAAAATTTCACTTGGCCGAGATGCGTGAAAAGCTAAACGGGCGGCCTTTGCCTATAATCTAAGACTATTTACTATTTGTTCTATTAGTTTGCTAGAAAGTTTTTAGACGAGAGTGGAAAAATGAGCTGTTATTTAGTACATAGGGCGCACTGTAAGTTTCCGGAACTGGCCACTTACATAAACAATATTTAAAAATTTATTGCAACATTTGAAAATAGAACTCTTTGGCTGTAGAATGCAGTTTGTTTAATCTGACTGTCTTTTGTTTTTACCTTGTGGCGCCATTTAAAAAATTGTGTGTCTGCATCAACATGGATTTAACTCGGGAAAATTTTCGTAGTATGATTTTCTACGATTTTAAATGTAATTTGACAGCTCAACAGAGCATCGCTCGGCTTGAAACAGCTTTTGGCAATGAAGCACCATGCAAGACAACTGTTTATAGCTGGTTTGCAGAATTCAAGCGTGGTCGTATCAATCTCAGTGACGAATCTCGCAATGGTCGGCCGTCCACCGCTGTGACCAACAAAAACATCAATGCTGTGCGCCGTATGATTGAAACAGACAGGCATGTGACCTACCATGAAATTCGCGCATCCTTAGAAATAGGCATGAGTCAAATACAATTAATCCTACACAAACATTTGGGTGTGAGAAAGCTGTGCTCGCGGTGGATCCCACACAACTTGACCGAGGCTCAAAAAACGGACCGCGTCACTTGGTGCAGTGCCATGCTTACCAGATTCAACGAAGGTGCGTCAAATTTGGTGTGGGACATAGTAACAGGTGACGAAACATGGATTTATTGCTACGATCCCAAAACAAAGCAGCAATCGAGCGTATGGGTCTTTCAAGATGAGCCGAAACCAACCAAAGTGGCGCGCGTGAAAAGTGCATCTAAGCGGATGATTGCTTCTTTTTTTAATAAAACTGGACACGTGGCTACTGTTGCTTTAGAGAATCGTCGTACAGTGAATAGTGACTGGTACACGACCATTTGTTTGCCGGAAGTTATTGACGAACTCCGTAAAAATAACCGTAAACGCCGTATCATCCTGCACCACGACAATGCTAGTTCTCACACGGCCAGACAGACAAACGACTTTTTGAAGGCGAAAAATGTAGAACTCATGAGTCATCCTGCATACAGTCCCGACCTGGCACCTTGTGACTTTTTTCTGTTCCCAAAAATTAAGAACCAATTACGCGGTCAACGATTTTCATCACCAGAAGAGGCTTTCGAGGAGTATGAAAAACACGTTTCAGAGGTCACCACAGAGGAGTGGCACAAAAGTTTTCAAAACTGGTTTCATCGAATGAAAAAGTGCATAGACGCCAAGGGAGATTATTTTGAAAAACAATAAATTAATTTTGTACCTTTAATAGTATTTTTTCATATTCATTCCGGAAACTTATAGTGCGCCCCACGTATAAGACTGCGCCGTTTCTCTTCGGACTCAGCCCGACAGTAACATGCGAGACGTATTAAGACCAGTCTCGGTAAATTTTCATTATTTTCCAGCAAAAATTAAAGCTTTTAAATTAACAAGTTTGAAATTTTATGAGAATATTAATTATTTTGTATATTTCTCTCTTTATTATACGGTAGATGCTCATTTATAAGGTGTATGGGAAATTTTAGGAAATAATATTTGAACGGGGTCGTTCAAGGTTTTTTGTAGGTTTGTCAGGGTTTTCGTTGATAATAAAAACCTAGGATTAATTAAGATATCTTCCGTCTCGTCGTCAGTCCAAAAGTCAAGTCCAGTCTCTTCTTTTGTCTGTCAGTCCGTCTTTGTTTTTTATAGTCGTCAAGTTATAGAGTCATGTCAATAAGGACGCTGGACGCTGCAACATCCCCACCTCCAGTTTAGTCACAGGTCGTGTGTAATGTCCTTGTCGCGTCCTCACTTGAGCCACAAGGACCAGGCCGTCCTTGCCAGGATAGACTTGATCCACCCTGCCAAGTGGCCACAGGTTGCGGGGTAGCTGATCGTCAGCAACTACCACCACGTCACCTACTGTCAACGGCCCGTTGGCGTCTCGGTACCATTTGTCACGTCGTGTCAGTGTTGGTAGGTACTCCTTGACCCAACGTTTCCAAGTCAAGTCAGCAAGTCGCTGTGACTCCGGCCAGGTTAGTCTTAAAAAGTCATGATCCGTAAAAGTTCCGAATGGGTAGTCAACAAAGTCAGTTTTTGCTAGTAAAAAGTCATTCGGTGTCAAAGGTGAGTTGTCTTCGTGGTCTAGAGGCACCTACGTCAATGGTCTAGAATTTATCATAAATTCTATCTCACTTAGTAAAGTTAGTAGTGTCTGGTCAGTTGGGGCTCTAGTCTTGAGCGTCACCTTGAGGCTCGTCTTCACGGACCTCACGAGCCTCTCCCAGCACCCGCCCATATGCGGTGCATTTGTTGGAATCGCCATTCCAACTGGGGCGGATGAAGCTTGATTTACGCACAAACCCAGTCTTCTTGACAATCTCAATATCTTCTGAGAACATCCGTCGTTGGCTCTCTCTAATCCATGTGAGTTCTGCAGCTTTTACTTCTTCAGCTGTCAGCTCACCCCGTCGTGCACTAGCCTTGGGTGTCCAAATATGAACCGCACGATCAACCCAAGCAGTGCTCCTGATAAGTCTCCAGTAACGTGAGAACCTATTGTCATTAGGAAGTTCAATGTCCTCTCCTAGCAATGCGCAAACTTTCAGCTCAATGTCGTCGGAGTCTAGTGCAATATCTTTGTCTTCAGATGGCCAAACTCATTCAGATTTTAAAAGAAAAGGTGGTCCATGTAGCCATCATGCATTGTCTTCTATGGTGGTATCTCGTGTAGCGTCGTCTGCCGCATTTAAACCCGATGGTGCCCACCTCCAGTGATGGACGTCGGTCAACTCTGAAATCTCGCTGACACGATGGGCAACAAAGGGTTAAACCGACCACTGTCTGATCGAAGCCAGCTAAGCACAGTCTTAGAGTCAGACCAAAGAATCACCTTTCCAACGTCTATGTGCTGTTTCAAAGTATTGGCTAGTCTTGCACCCATCAGCGCGGCCTGCAATTCAAGCCGTTGGATGCTCATTACTTTGAGCGGCGCAACACGCGCACGTGGCATGACAAAAGCTACGTGCCATTTCTCATCTGTCGTCTTAACAGGCAAGTAGGCAACGCTGGCAAAGGCCTTGCTACTTGCGTCACAAAAAATGTGAAGTTCTGGAGGAACTTGTTTGTTGCGTGTATCTGTAAGCAGCCAGCGTGGTAGCCGAAAGTTACTGACTTCACGAAGATCAGTCAACCAGGACTGCCACTTCTCAAATTAGCTGGACTCAATTTCGTCATCCCAACCAACTTGTGACTTCCACACTGACTGTAATAAGATACAACCCTTCACTGTGACATGAAGTAGGAAGCCCATGGGATCGAAAATTGACATGGTCAATCTCAGTACCTCCCGCTTGGTGGGTCGTCTCACTCCTGTCTTCACGTCGTCACTAATCATCGGAAACTTCAAATGAAAGATAAAGTCATCTCTTTTCTGGTTCCAGCGTACTCCAAGAACTCTCTCTGTCAGATCATCCTTGACGTAAGAAAGGATCTTTTGGCTGCTTGGAGCTAGTTTGTCTGCTGGTAAACAAGTCAGTAAACGCTTAGAACTCGATACGAAATTGCGTAGGTTGAACCCACCAGAAGTATGAATGCGTACTACGTCATCCACCATTTTGATTAGATTGTCCTCATCATCAAAAGAATGAATGTAGTCGTCTACGTAGTAATGCTTGACAATTGCATCATATGCCTGGGGGTTCGTGGTCGCGTACCTACTAGCATTCAGGTTCTTGACATACTGCGCTGATGATGGCGAGCATACAGCGCCAAATGTCATCACGTTCATGACATAGGTGTCATTGTTCCACAGGATCCGTTGTGCTTGACGGTCTTCTTGTCGAAAAAGAACCCTATGAAACATCTCCTGGATATCTGCACACACTGCAAACTTACCAGTCCTGAATCAACTAACAAGACTGCTGGCAATGATGTCAGAAAGTCAGGGCCACGCAGTAGAAGTCATTCAATGACTTGCCATTCGTCTTAGCTGCGCAATCTAGGACGATGCGTAACTTATTTGGCTTGTTAGAATTAAACACTGCAAAGTGAGGCAAATACCAGATATTGTCCGATGAAGTCGCTTCGTCAGGTCTTAGTTTGGAGATGTAACCTGCTGTAAGAAGCTTGACATCTTCAGACTTCCAGAGTAGGCCAGTCTCCCACCTTCCCTCAGGCAACAGCTTGGTGGTCCGTTCCATAATATTCAGCGCCTGCTGATCCACCTGAGAAAGAGGAAAGTCGTCAGTCCGCTTCACGCCAAATGATTCTGTGGAAAAAGATCGCTTAACCAAGTCGTGAAGGTCGTCGTTGTCGTTGCATATGTGTAAGACATTCATGTCGTTTGGTATTCCACCAAGTCCAATGTTACCATGTACAACATATCCCAAGTCAGTCTTTGAGATAATAGGTCCAGTCTTATGTCTCTTTATAACTAGTCTAGTTATAATTAGGTCTATGTTGCCTTGTCCTATCAACAACTCAATCTTGTCAGGTCAAATGTCAAAGTCGGTCACATAGTCAGTCACGTATGGATATTTATTTACAATTTTTTTATAACCAAAGCTATTTACAGACAAATTCAAATTACGTACAGAACGCGCATTATTTACATTAAAAACATTATTTTCATTTACACCGCGAATTTTAAACGAGACGATCCTTGATTCAGGCTCTGTGGTGGTCATGCCGGAGGCGCCGCTGATGCGCAGGCTGGCTGTCGGTCCAGTGAAGCCGGCCCTTTACAACAACGCTGAGCTGGCCAGGGTCAGAGCGGATCCCTCGTCGAATAAGGCATACGTCTTTACTTCGCCTTTTTCTCCTGAAATTATAACTGGAGCTACTTTCAGTAGTACATGAGACTTTTTGTCATTGCATGTATTGACCGTCCTATCATTTTCATCGTTAGAGCCCACGGTGCGCAGATTAGCGTGCAGCAACGTATGATATGCTCGTGTACAGTCTGACATAGAGCACATTGTCTTTCTCTTACAAGCTCTCAGTTGATGTCGGTCAGATAAACAGGAAAAGCAAAGTTTCTTGTCTGTTACTAACTTCCAGCGGTTATCGGTCGTCATTCTTTTGAAGTCGTTGCAGTCACTAAGAAGATGACTGTCATTACACAGTACGCATGTAGGTGTTGAAGTAGTCGCAGTCGCCACAGGCTTCCAACTTCTCCGATCTGGCTTTGTCGGCAGTGTTGAAGTGTAACATGTCTTCGTAGGTAGTGGTGCGACATGAGTGGCGGCATTTGCTATTTCATGAGCCATTCCGAAACATGCGACATGGTAATCTGTGCATTTAAACTAGCGGCGCGCATTCCCCACTGGTATTTAAGTACGGATGGTAATTTGTTTACAATCTCTCGTATCAATTAAGGAATTGTTAGATGTCCAACCTCATTTGTCATTTTCATAGTCGCCGTGACATTCTGGACAGCTGTCGCAAATTCAATCAAATGATTTACATCGTCATGTCGAACGTCATGCATTTGATTAATTTTCAATAATAAAATTGCAATAATGTGGTGAGGTCTTCCAAATCGTAATTTCAATGTTTTTATAATGATTTCTAGGTTTGTAGCACTAACAAGCAAGGCAGAAACTGCGTTTTTCGCTCGTCCTTTCAGACAGTGTGCTAGTCGTGCTATATTTTCATCATCACTGTAGTCGCAGAGCTTGGTCGTCGATATAAATTGGCTATAGAAAACGGCAATTCTTCAGGCTCGCCAGAAAATGTAGGCAATTCTTTTGCGGACATCTGTCTAGATAATAATTTCGTCATTGCCTTTTCTAAACTATGTACATGACATGCATCTTTAGTCGTATTAGGATAAGTACGAAAATTATGGTCAGTATCTGGATTATATACATTATGTACAAGTGACGTCCGTGAACGTTGTCGAGATGCAAAAGAAAGTCTGCCGCATTCCTCTTCCTCCAAAGCCTGCGTCTCTAAGGCCAGTCTCTCTTCGAGGAGTCTTTGTTCAATGCGGGCACGTTCTTCCGCCGCTTTTAGCTGCATGTCAAGGAGCCGCTGTCGTCGGGCTCGGACTACGGTGAGCTCGGTCGTGTCGGAGCGAGCTGACAAGATCGGAGAGGGTGCGCCGCTGCCGAGGGCGGACTGTCGGTCCGGCCCGGGCAGGTCGACTGCGGTCGTAGCCGTCGGTGTCTCCATGGCTGTCTTTTTACTTGACCTCGTCTTTACCATAGGTGTGATTTAGTTTTTCTCGAAGGACCACTTGAAGGTTTTTTGTCGTCTTGTCAGGGTTTTCGTTGATAATAAAAAACCTAGGATTAATTTAAATATCTTCGTCTCGTCGTCAGTCCAAAAGTGAAGTCCAGTCTCTTCTTTTGTCGCTGTCAGTCCGTATTTGTTTTTTCTAGTCGTCAAGTCATAGAGTCATGTCAATAAGGAGGCTGGACGCCGCAACAATATTAGACAAAAATTGATCTAGATATCAATTACACATCTTTATAACAGTATATTTTTAATTAAATTTAAACATGCTAAAGCTACAAACATAACTACCAAAAAACCAACAACCGCTATAGTATTTGAACAAACTGCCTATTTATTTTAATAATTTCTTCCTATTACTAAGTAGTAATAATATTCACGAGAAATGAAAAGATATTGTACAAATTGTATGGAGGCTTGGCTCAGCGCGAACAGTCTGGCGTACTTCCGAAAGTATTTTTACCTGATAGATTACTATTAGAATAAAACAATATGACATATTTTTTGTGTCAATTAATTCTGATAAATAGTTATACGCGCTGAATATATATGCAAATTACGTGAAAATAGACTTATAGAAATATAGAACAATATTAAACATGCCTAATCTCATCTCATCGGGGTTATAAAGGGCAAGTGTGGCATGACTTGGATTGGTTGGTAAGCTCATCGGTGCTTCGGAAGGCATGTTAAGCTGTTTATCCCGGTAATTAGATTTCTCTGTTCGAATGGTAATATAACTTCACCATTGATGTAGTTAAACTGCACTTTGGCACATGTTTTATAAAACTACTAGCTGTCCTGCGCGGTTTCATCCGCTCCCTGAGGCCCGTAAGGGGATGTCAAATAAACTATTCCTCAAGAATTGGCTATGAGAATGCAAAATAATTCTTTAAATCGGACCAATACATCCAGGGATTAGCGTGTTTAAACAAACAATCTCCAAAAAATAAAAAAAATAAAGTTACATGTTAATATAATTTAATCAAATAGCAACACTGGTTGACGTACTACTATAACAAAACTAATGATTTATTAAAATTTTAATTATGCTTATTTACACTCTAATAAATAGTCAGAAAATCTTATAAAAATAATTAGAAATAATGGTGTTCTTATTATAGCGCTAAGCCGATTGTGTACAATGTCTTTTTCAAAAATAAGCTTTACTAAATCATTCTATGCTGTATGTACAACATGTAACAAAAAAATAAATAGCTATACATTTTGTAATCGTGACTTGTCACGCGAAACTTCTTCACAGAATTTGGAGTTCCGTAGTAATTCTAAATTTAAATGTGTCAAAATATTCAATGCTGTTGAAGTTTGTTGACAGGAGTTTAGAAGTCAGTAAATACAATTAGACAATAAAACTGTATTTGTCTCTATCAAAATCAACCTTTGATGATAAAAATTGGGTAGCTTTATAGAATGGTAAAATAAATAAAGCAGTAAGTATTAATTTATAACTTAAACGCATAATTTTAAAAAAGCTTCAAAAAAATGTCAAAGGTCATTCGTTTTATTTTCTGTTAGATTAGTTTCTTGTCAGTCATACATGCTCGTTTTTATTTATGTTTTTCTCTCTTCGTTCAACAGAATACATTTTCTCAAACTTAAAACGAAACCCTAATAAAAATTGAGTAGCGGTAAAGCTTAAACTTGGTAATAATATTTATGGAAAATATGGACAAAGCGCTATCGAGTCGGCGGCGTGGAGACCGCAAAAGTGGGAAAAACTAAGTTATGTCACGAAAGCATTGGGAAAATTGCAATATCATTTATTCCGGGACGAAGTTTTTCGCCTCACAAACACAGATGCAGGCTATATGAGATATTGAATGGTTCAATGTGTGTTTTTCCTTTCGGAAGACCTTTTATGTTTAATATTCTTATTTTGATGTAATACGTTTTTATGTTGTAGTAGTTTAAATTTTAATACATTAAAAGGTTAACGTTTTTTACATGTGGCGATGATTTGGGAAAATAATCCTTTATATTCAATTTTTAATTAAATATATAGGGACATTAGTTATAGATAAAAGTAATATTTAATCATTAAATAGAATAAAGCTTTAAGATCTCTTTTAAACACAAATAAGCTAAGTTGATGTTTTAGTCTAATTGTACAAAAAATAATTATCCTGCGATAATTTTTTAATTAAACAAACTGAACGAAACCTAGAAGAAGCGAAGGTCGTTTGAAAATAAGTATTTCGTTCTCAAACATTAAAACTGGGCGCCGATTCTTCCCATTAAAGAAAAAGTCAACTTTGAGATATTTAGGGTGTATAAGGTATTCTGTAGTCAGCCGCTTTTTACTTTTTCGACAAATCTCTTCTTTTCGAATTCGACTCTGTCTGTCTCAGGCGCGAAAATCATACCCGGACTTAATGCTTACAACAAAATTCATTTAAAATATTGTAGAAACAAGAAGTGTAAATAACACGGGAGAATTGAACTTCCTTAAGCTTTTAGTAGATGCGAATTCCCATTGTGGTTTTTGATTGAGCGTCGACAAAAAAGGTCGGCTTTTGTGGACTTTACTCCAATCACAACTGTATGGTTTGTTCGGTAATCCTAGCTTGAAACCACATTCTCTATCTGTATTTATTTCTGTATATTACTAGTATCTGTCTTTGGTTCTACTTGTATTTGTGTTTCGAATTTATCAAGTAATTTCGGATAAAGTTATGCGCACTTTATTATATTGTTGGCTTGGGACAGATAAGGTTGGAGTAGATAGATGGGTGAGTTATCTGGAGACTCTGGATAGTGACCCCTGGGGACGACCGTACCGTTTGGTACGAAAAAACTCCGTCCATACGGAGCTCCATTAACACAGAGCCTCCAGCCAGAGCTTCTCGATGGGGTCCTCTCGACTCTATTCCCACAGCAGGCGGTTGTCCAGCCCCAAAGCTCGACCCCCTCATCTGCCTCAACTGGTGGAGAGGTGGTACCAATTATGACCCGGGAAGAGCTCGCAGTAGCGGTGCTCAGGCTGCGTGCCAAAAACACAGCCCCGGGTCCAGATGGAGTGCCTGGTCGGGCCTTGGTCCTTGCCCTCGGCCATGAGGCCTTGGAGGAGCGGCTGCGGGGTTTGTTCAATGCCTGCTTTGCACAGGGAAGGTTTCCGATGGAGTGGAAAACGGGACGCCTGGTCCTGCTCAGGAAGGAGGGACGCCCGGCGGATTCACCGTCTGGGTTCCGTCCCATTGTGGTGCTTGATGAGGCTGGCAAATTGCTAGAAAGAGTCACTGCTGACCGCCTCGTCGAGCACCTGGAGCGAACTGGCCCGGATCTGGCAGACTGCCAGTATGGTTTCCGTCGGGGTAGATCCACGATCCACGCCATACTCAGGGTGAGGTCTCTGGCGCAGGATGCAGTTTCCCGAGGGGAGGTGGTCGTGGTAGTGTCTTTAGGCATTGCCAACGCCTTCAACTCACTCCCCTGGGCTTGCATAATGGAGGCCCTCCGATACCACGGGGTGCCTGCTTACCTGCGCCAGATTGTAGAAGACTACCTCTCAAATAGGAGAGTCACTTTCCCTGTGCAAGGGGGATGGAGAGAGAGGCAGATATCTTGTGGTGTTCCGCAGGGGTCGGTCTTGGGACCCCTACTGTGGAACATCGGATATGATTCTGTACTACGGGCGGTCAATCTACCGGGAGTCGAGGTCGTCTGCTATGCTGACGACACACTCGTGACCGCCCGTGGTAATACCCATCGGGAGGCTCTGATGCTCGCAACCGTTGGGGTTGCGCAAGTGGTGCGTCGAATTCGCCGGCTGGGCCTGGAGGTTGCGCTCCACAAATCCGAGGCGCTGTGCCTTCAGGTTCTAGCCTAATGGTAGGTGGTGTCCAAATCCCCATCAACACGACGATGCGTTACCTAGGAGTCGTCCTTGATGGGAGGTGGAACTTCGGCGACGATCTCCGGAGAGGCAGCATGTGTGCTGGCTGGCAGTATGCCCTGGGAACTGGAAGCGGAAATCCTCGCGTCCCTTTTCACCTGGCGCGAGGAGGCGAAAGCCCGGGGTCATAGGCCAGCCCCGAGAGAGATCGCAGGACGCCGCAGTGAGCTGTGTCAGCGCGCTATTGAGGAATGGGCCGAGAGGCTGGGACATCCCAGTGCTGGGCGTAGAACAGTGGAAGCCATCCGTCCAGTTCTATGCCAATGGTTGACAAGGCAGCACGGCATACTGACGTTTCGCCTGACGCAGGTGCTTTCCGGGCATGGTTGTTTCGGAGGGTACCTGTGTCGAGTGGCGGGTCGGGAGCCGTCTGCTGTTTGTCACCATTGTGACGGATGTGCGGACGAAGACGCCCAGCACACGTTGGAGGTCTGCCCAGCGTGGGCAGTAGACCGTGCGGAGATGCGCGCGGTGGTGGGAGACGACCTCTCTCTGTCGGCCGTGGTAAGAGCCATGGTCGAGAGCGAGATGTCATGGATGGCGGTGCAGGCCTTTGCGGAGTGCGTCATGCTCCGCAAAGAGGAGGCGGAAAGGGAAAGGGAGATAACCTCCGACATTCCCATCCGCCGCAGACGCACAGGGCGCAGAAGGCGGGCTTATGGCCTGCACCTGCAGCCCCCACAATAAGGTCGGCCGGGTAACAGAACAAACGGGATTCCGTTACCCGACCAAGGGCCTCGGGTTGAAAGGCGCGCCCGTGTCAAGCGCGCCTTTACCCAAGCGGGTAGTGAAGGCCAGGGAGCTAACCCGCAGGCGCTCCGTGGAAAGCGTCCGTGAGCCGAGGCCGCCGTGGTAGCGGCCGCCGCGCCGGGACTGTGGAGCGTTAAGAAGCACATAGTCCCGGCAATACGCGGTAGGCGTTTGACACCGTGTGGTTTTTAGTGGGTCCAAGTCCCACATAACCACCCAGCTTCCCGTTCATTGGCTGGGTGGTAGGCCTTTTCCACAAGTTAAAAAAAAAAAAAAAAAACATGGGTGAGTTATAGAAAGCTGATGAAGATGATGACAGTTGAAGTCATTTGCGTTCTTCTTCTTGTCGTGTCGATTTGCTCAAACTCAGCCTTTGCCGTTTTCCATGACTGACTTGAGATCTTGTTTTATGCAACTCACCAAGTGAGCATTGTTTGGATGGCATTGCCACACTGACGTTAAGTTCCTGGCGGGTCTTCGGCGACTACGGGAGTCAAAATAGTACAGTTACAAAATGCATGAAAATATGAAGAACCAGTACAGGTCAATCGCCGTCTTGCCAATGTCTTTGATGCTAATTGATAAAAGGTACGAAACAAGGGAGCACTCTATTGTTATAGCCTCAAGTGCTACTGCTGGGTAAATGTCCCTCTTTTTGCTTTCAACACATGCCTGCATCAAATGCAGTATCAAACACTTATTTGATACTTCCTTATCAAAGACTCTTCATCATAAAATGTTAAGAAATTTACTTGACGTAAAACCTTTTGAGCCTGGAAGTGTCGTAAACAGATGCATGACGCGAACAATTTATTGATTATATACCAAACAAACTGGTTCATTTGTTCCTGGGCAACGTTCACGCAGCTTCTCATTTATCTTATTCACTTGAGGAGTGCGTGACTTGACTTTAACATTTTAATTTGGCGTGTGGTATAATAATATTTCGACATCTTAGAAGTAAGATGTCGTTGATGTTGAAACAAAATTGGTTTCGTGTACGGTTTTAGGATTGGTTTTATACATAATGTAATTTAAAGATAACCGTCATAAAAACCTATGTAGGAACGAACTAGGTATCTGTGCGCAAGAAATAAATCTAAAGTAGGTACGAGAGAACAGGCTCCACTATTCTCGTGCAGTTCTCGTATCCTAGCTTCTGAATTTACTAATGTTTGTTACTGCGTTTAGTTGACTTTAGGTTTCTTGAAATAATATTGGTGATTATGCCATCTTGTAGACTATTAGACTAGAATGGTCTATCAATTTTTTAATTGCGATATTTTTTCTATTGTTTCTCAGGAACGATATATAGGTGCTTATTAGTCAGAAAAGAAATAACGCAAAATATCTTGGTAAGAACTGAGAAAAAAAATTCTTCTGTTATGAATAATTATATGTAGAATAGAATAGAATATATCTTTATTGAGAAAGCTATCACGTAAGTACAGTAAAGGTCTTAAACTTATGCTACATGTTTATAATGTACGTGACAGACGTCTCAATAGGTGGTCAAGGCCGACAAGCGTAGCGTTGGACTTGGACATCCACCGAAGGTCAGATGACCAATGGCATTGACCAATTGATGGCAAATGGACGCAGGCCGCTTCCAACCGGTCATTTTGAAAATCATTCGGGAAGGCCTATTTACAGCAGTGGTGTGACTGCAGCTGAAATGATGATGATGAAGACATTCGCAAAGAAGCTAGGAAACAGTGAACTAATTGCAGGAAAAATTATGATGTTAAAACCGTTCAAACTTAAATCAAACTTCAGGCACTAAAGTAAGATTGCAATTTCGAAATATAGGTAATTTAACTAATCTAAAAACTTGCAAGCCATAGCCTCAGAGTTAGGGTTGAAATAATTATTTTAAGATAGATTCCTCGGATGAAGTTGCGGAGGTAATCTCTGTTGCAACAGCAGTTGAAGTTAATTTCACGTTAGTCTTAACTCTTAAGTTAACTTCGGGTCGGCGCAAGCTTGTATTTATAGCCCATTTGCTCTAATGATCTTTATATTATGTAATACATTGCGGGCCGAATATTAATTTTTGCGGGAAAAGTGTGACTTTAATATTAAAATGCACGTAGATTCCTGAATATCCATTATTATTCAGTTAGTAATCGTGGATATCACTAGATTAGAGGATTAAAATGATATTTTAGGTAACCTATACTTGATTTAACTGGTTGCATCGTCATTGAGCTACATTAGAATTTTATGACCACTTTCCTGCTTTATTAAAAGTATGAAAAAGAATTTACTTGACATTTATCTATGCAATCACTCTTTAATTTATAAACACACTAGCTTTTTCCCGCAGCTCCGCCTGCGTCTAAAAGTACCCTACGTTTGACCCCGGGTCTTCAACTATATTCATACCAAATTTCATCAAAATCCGTTCAGCAGCCGTGAAAGCGTAACAAACAGACAGACTTTCGCATTTATAGTATTAAGTACTAGCTGTTTCCCGCAGCTCCGCCTGCGGTATACAGTCTATGTTACTCAGGATGAATGTAGCTTTCTAATGGTGAAAGAATTTTTGAAATCGGCATAGTAGTTTTTGAGTTTATTCATTACAAACATACACACAAAAATACAAATCTTTCCTCTTTATAATATTAGTGTAGATGGATGCTAATGGTAAGCCAAAGACTTAACACTTTCGCTGGCAGTAACGCCTCTCGACGTAGATAACAATTGAGTGCCATTGTTATTTCACAGTCAGCGAAAGTGGTAATTTACAAGGGGACTTTCAAAGGGGCCAATTTATAAAAAAAGACGTATAATCGTGAATTTAAATGAACTGCAGTTGTATTTCTACAATGATGCAGTAAGCATGCCAAAAATATTTTTAAGTGTTTTAAAATCTGTAGCAGTCGTAGTACGAAAAAGTCTTTAACTTCCTTTGGGTCTAACTCAGTTTGTGTACCTGTGTGATTGTGATATATTTATTTATTTCCAGCAAATATTTTATTTTTCACTTTGAGATAAACTTACAGCTAGATAGTACGATTTTTTTTCTAATATACTACGGTAAATAACAAGGCCAATATTTACCATCTCAAAGGTGCTTGCGCCAATTCCTAACTTCAAAATTTGAATAACATATACAATACTGTTGCTGCACTATATAATGTGATATAGTGCAGCAACAGTATTGCGGTATATCTGCGAATGTTATTACATAAAACGCGGTTACATAGCCAACCGGGTCATGGCTCTAGGCCCGTGTAACCACATCTTGTGGTAATCTAAATATGGAATACAGATATTCGGTGACCGCAGTAATGTCATTAGGCACTGGGGGGCCGATTCTCAGGCCTTTAGAGATAATTCAAGATTTATAAAATGAAAAGATTGTAAAAAACCAAGTTGCAATCTTTACCGGCCTAAGTCATCTATATCAATGCTTCCATACTAATATTATAAATGCGAAAGTCTGTATGTCTGTCTGTCTGTTATGCTTTCACGGCCAACCCGCTGAACGGATTTTAATGAAATTTGGTATGAATATAGTTGAAGATCCCGGGGGTCGAACATAGGCTACTTTTTGGCGCAGACAGAGCTGCGGGAAACAGCTAGTAATATATATCAAAATAAACTTTAAACGAATGAAATTGAAAATATTAAAGATTTACTAAAGTACTTTTAGAAATGTTGAAATTATTGCAGAATGCAGTACCAGATTAAGAAAGCTTGAACTTAACATTAACACTTTTCGATGCGACCCGGTGCACGACTTGATGTTCCCGGTAACGATACAAAGAGTGGACAGGGCTTTACGCTGACGGGAATCCTATTAGGACACCCTCTTGCATTCCGTGAAGGGCACTCGATTCTTCACAAAACCGGATTCGAACGGGCCAGTGATTCTAGTGGAACTTCCACTTGCTCTTGTTATGTTTTTGTTATTATTTTCTGAAAATGCTTGTTTTGAAATATGAAATTTCTAGGGCCATCAAATTGATTTAATATCATAAAATAGGTTAACAATTATATAAATGTCTACAAAATAACGAAACTAAGGATTGGCGATAAAAATATGTGTTTTTTAATTAATTAAAATTGCTATTACATGCAACACTTGAACCCTTGATATAGAGAAATCCCAAATGGAATAGAGCTCGAACCCACGATAGTTCGGGGATACTTTTGAAAAACTATATTATCACTCATTTATAAACCTATATTGTAATTTAGCAATGTATTTATCTTTTTGATCAAAAAATATAGAAATTGAAGGAAATGAAAGAAAAAATTGGTGCAATTTCTTAAACTATCAAACAAAAAAAAATTGTAATAACTAAATCAACCAATACAGAATCATAAAATTTATTACTTTGTTTATTTAAATATTAGAGTCCACTTTAAAATATCTGTGATCTGGAACTGCTAAACTTCGAAAACAAGATTAATATAGTAAATGTTTCAAGAATATTTCGAAAAAAAACTTGAAATTCTACTCGTAAAGCCCTAATCGACACGTTTTACCTTAGCTTTTTATTTTATATATTTTTATAGTGCCTTTGGCTTATAGGTACCTAATAATAATAATATTCATGTAATTTCTACAATTTGGTGCAATAAAGAGTTATTTATTATTTATTACCTACAACCACTTAGTAGGTATACTACAATTGAGTATAAAGTATACAAAAAGTGGATAAGCAAGTAGTTTAAATAGCATAAACGATTTCCAGAAAAACCTCAAAATGTTTGTTTTTGTACAATACTTACTTACTTACTAAGATGGCGCAGCAATCCAAAGTGAGTCTTGGCCTCCGTCAATAAGGATCTCCACTTCGATCTATCCTGCGCCATCTCCTGCCAGTCATCGGCAGTTTTTGTACAATGAACGAACATATTACAAGCAAACAATGCGAAAGTGCATTTGCAATCATAAGTTAAAGACAGGATAACTAAGAAGACAAAAATTATAAAAAAGGACTCCGGGTTCCTCGGGAAAGACGCTTAGATATCTGTTATGTAACAAACAAAATAAAATACTCCGTTTTCATAATCTACTGTGATCTTGAGTACTGTTAATACCCAAGTTTTTTATGGTACGGGTAAGGTAAAATGAGCCAACTAGACAGTTTGCTATTAGACTATCTAATCGGGAGGGACTTTAGCGGTTATGTCCAATAAATCTTGTGTACAAAATCGCACCTGTATGCAACGACCCTAAGAAAACTACAGCAGGCTGTTATTTTATATAACAGTACTACGAGTCGTTCAGTTTTCAGTGCAAGGCGTGAATTTGTGAACGCGAATAATAAAGTCTAGCTTGGCGCCGCGCCACCTCTGTGACTACGCGCCACGCTCTCTATTCATCTTAAAACTATTGCAAATGTAGCTGGCAAAGACATTTATTATATTATATTTAGTTTAAGCAAATTAAGCTTTGCATTATTGCTATAAGACTGACCAAAAAAAGAGTAAAATACTCTCCTAGGAGTAGGAGTATGTTATCAACATTCATGTATGTATGTTGCTTGCTTATGATGTATGTTTTATTCTACCAGAAATTTTGAACGGATTATCAGATATAAAAGTGTGAGGTCTGCCAAGGGCACTTGAAATATGATGATGAAAAACAAGACACCGTTTTTCGTTTTAAATTCGGAAACCTCAAACGTTTACCCACAAGATTATATAGCAATTTTGGCGGAAAATATCATTATAATGTTTTCATTATGTCGCGGCAATTTAACTCGATCTCAAATTAGAGCGCGGAAATGATTTAGAATCCGGAAAATTACTAATTTGATGAGCATTAGAGGAAAACATTTTGTGGGAGTAGATTAACCATGTAACTCGTTTTTCTGTTACTGTATTGTTTTCTGTTTTGGTGCAATAAAGAGTATTTGTTTTGTATTGAATTCGTAACCCCACTCTGTAAGAATTCAAATTCTGCAACACGTGCTAACTGAAAAGACTTATAATGATAGCGTAGTTCGGAAAGCACGTCAAGTCGTTGGTCCCGCCCGGCTGCCATCTGGAGGTCATTAAAGGAACCATGTCAGAGATCGTAAGGTAATTAAAAAAAAAAAAACTTTATCACCTGGATGTGCTTGGTCGATTGGACAGTCAAACCGCTTGTTTTAACGTGCCTTCCGAAGCACGGAACGTCATTGTTAACAGAATCAGAATCAGTTATTTTCAACAAACACTGGACACAACTGTGAAAACCGCATTCAATTCTATGCAGTAGTTTTCGTGTGGTGCGATTACAAAGAAGATAGACAGACAGACAAATTTCTAAAAATGATTGTTTTGGCTTCTGTTGGTCCATTAATCACCCCTCATATTGTTTTTTCCTAAAAATCTCCAATGTACAGACATCGACCTGTTACAATTTTCTTATATCTATACATAGATTCTGAGATTAGCATGTTCAGACAGACAGACAGACAGACAGACAGACAGACAGATAGACAGACAGACAGACAATATTGATATAAAACATTTCTTTGTAATCTATTATTCATCTTTAGTCGTTTCCTCTCATTTTCTACGCAAAATAATAAATGTACATGCACGTCGATTCTACTCTTTTATTATATTATAGATAGATATCAATGAAATATTAGTTGTTATAAACTTTCTGGCGTCGAAAATAAACAACAAAAATATCCTGAAACTACCTTTCTTTTTGATTTTTTTACTTTTTTTTTGTTTTAGGATCACTTGTTCCGTGACTCCTCAGAAGGTGGTGGCTAAATCAGTGCAAGTCATGCCTGCATGTCTAGCGTAGCACTGAGCCATCACCTATTGAGACGACTGTCACGTACATTATAAACATGTAGCATAAGTTTATAAGAACTTTGCTGTACCTACGTGATAGCTTTCTCAATAAAAATATATTCTATTCTATTCTTTCTAATTACAGTTCATGCCTATTCATCTTTAACAATGCTCTGTGGTAAAATACAACATCAAATAGCTCTGCAAAAACACTGCTAAAAGCAAAACGAAAAGTTGGAAATACCTACTCGTCTCTGTACTAAGAGTCTTGCGGTACCCTTTAATCGAATTTCAAAGAAACTTCTTTGTGTAAGTTTTGAAACAGAGGACTGTACTTTTTCAACAGTTTTGTAGTGCACGAACCGTACTTAATATGGTTTTACAGAAGCTTTTAAGCTGCTCAATGCAGACGGATTTTGCGTCGTTACTAACAGTAAAGTAGTTTAGTTCGTTTCGTTATTAAAGAGATTGGTTCAACAATAGTTGCGAAATGTTAACTTACGTTATCATTATGAAAAGTTAAATATTTTTTTAATGTGGTTGCAGAAAACGAGTCAGGTCATGGAAGCGCAAGTCCTAGCTGGCTGGGGTCTAGACGCACTTGCAAAAAAATTATCGACTAAAGGTCGGTTTTATTATGTTACTGTAAAAGTACTTCAGCTTAACCAAAAATGTTGTTATTTGAGTGGTTCTGTAGCAGATTGTAGGTATATTTGGATGTTGGTCTGGTTTGGGTATTTTCTCCAAATAAAAAGGACCACTTTTTAGAAATATAAAAATATTAGAGTAATGTATATAATGGGATGTCAGAAGAAAGTGCGTTGATATGATTGCGCTTGCGTGAATGTTCGGCTCGATGGTTGGTGGTGGGGTCCGCAGGCAGCCAATAGACGAATCCAAGCTTTTACAGGTTCACTCAATCTCAAAAACTACTCATTAAGCTGAAATTTGGCAGGTAGGTAGGTAGTTTTTATGTAGGGGACATCAGCCTAGAACTAATTTAACACCATGCAGTTTCTAGTCCTTGTACTAACAACCTACTTACTAAACACAAATAACAACAAAACGATGTTGTAAAATTTGATGAATTAATGGCGATGCCTTATTGGCTAAGAAGGACCGCAAAGTTTAAATACCTCCTCCGCACGCTTTGTAGTCAAAGCACTCTTTGAGCTGCAGAAATTATTCATTAGCTTGTAGAAATGCCGCGATATCGGCGGTAACTTGGGGCGTAAACAATTAGACATTATACTTATGTATTTAAAGACTTTACGTTGTAAAATGAATATTAAATATGTATTTATTCTGATGGTATTTTAGGGTTTATATTTTAGATTTTATTTATGTTGTAATAATAGAGGAAAGTATCACTCGTTAATACGTAGATCTTCTAAAAAACAAAAGGCTTCGTTTGAACAGTCGTCTTTAAACAATAATATGTTTAAAGTGTACCTTGTCGTGATCGAGGTTTCAGATAATAAAAATGTTTCCGAAGCCAATTGATTTTAGGTTTAAATCCGGATCCGGTTTTAAAATTTCATACAAAATCGTGTAATTCTTCAGGAAATAACAGAATTCATAATTTATTTATTACATTTATTTAATCTTGTGCAATTGAAAAAATATAAAATGTGGACTAAATGCCTTGTAAATGCATTCTCTGACAAACCTTAGGACCAAAAAGACAAGGAAAAAGAATGTTATGCGGCATCCGATTGCGTTCATATTTTGGATAAAGTGTGGTGATAAAAATATGGATAGAACTAAAAGCTAAAACTAATTTAGCTGGAACAATATACGACACTGATTACATAATCAGCTTCGTTCTAGTAGTGCATAACAAAGTACTCAGTAGCAACAGCATTCGTTATCTAGTATTTCAATTTGAAACTAAACCGAAACAGAGAATTAAAGTATTGCAAAACAGTAGTAACAGGGTCTATAAAATTTAAATCGATAACAATAAACGTGGAAAGTTAGAATGAATTCAGTGCATTCTTTGAGTTTATTCCCAAATGGATATTGGGTTATAAACCTGTTTGTTCTCCTGTGTTATTGTGAAAGATTCATAGCGAAGTTCTGTGATGAGAGATACATCAAATGTTCGTTTTATATTTTTAATTAAGACAATTACAAACAAGTCTGGGTGCTTTGCTCTCTCTTTGCTTTCTCTTTCAGTCAAAATAAGACATGATATAATTTTAAATTCTTCATAAATCTATTGTTGAATTTTAAAAGTTTTTTTTTTACTACTGAAATACTGTCTTTCTAACACATAAGTTTTTCCTTCTAGCTAAAGGTTTACCAGATGATTGGCCATGTGAATGGATGAACGGCAATATACCATATGCCTTCAATTTCTTTTCCCAAAGTAAGTATTATGAATTAAATAAACTTTTCGTTTAATGAAGTTATCGCATCAAGTAAATATTACTCTTACACTCGTCCATTTTTGGGCATACTCTCGGTCATATTTAGAACCATGATCGTAAAAACGTAACCTGAGCTCGGAAGCGCAAGCTGAAAAATAAACACGATGGAGCCTACTGCTCTATCTGGATCTATCAGTTAAATTTTATTATTCGCGATTTCTCCCTCTATCATGAGATAAGAAAAGTCGACGTATTTACCAAAACCAAACCAAAACCGCGAGGGCGGAATAGGTCACCATAAACGTTCACTTTAATATCTCTAACGTAATGAGTAATTAACCAACAAAAATTTCAATTGGAACGGCAATAAGCTTTACTTAACATGAAAACTTGGAATCTGAGTTCCTGCTAAAAGGCTATCTTGCTTAATTTTAGCGTTTCGTCTAAATTGTGAGCCAATTAACTTATGCATAAATCTCAGTCGAATTCGGAATATTTTGTAACAACAATCAAAATTTTACTACACAGTTATTGGAACGAGAAAGGACTTTGATAAGTAAATTGCTTTGATGTTCTTTGGGTTTGTAAAACCATATTTTCTTTGTTGAATTGAAATAAGTATAAAGAAAATAATATACTTATTCTAGAGTTACTGTATAATTTTATATGAGGCCCACTATACATTGTTATGCTTATTCTTTGTAGAAATATTGGACTAGGTTTTGAATAAAATGCCAAATTCAGTTTATTTTTCTGTGGCAAAAAAAGACAGTAAATGAGTGATACATTTTCAATTTGTGACCTCTAATATTTTGTGTTTAAAAATAACGAATCTATTTAAATATAAAAAAAAGAGGAAAGAAGAACACACAGGTAATAATAAAGTAATTAAGATGCCCAATACTTTAAAAAAAATAGAGAACCTATGCCTAATTACTAGATTTCTTTAAATTATTTATGCATCTCCATATTAAAATCATAATTCATTCCGAATTCAGATCCAAAACGTTTGGTGGGGCTAGTGAAAAAAGGCCACGAACATTTAGAAAAGATGTCCTGTCTAAATTTCAAGGAATACAATCCAGTGAAACTGGATACTATGCGCAATTCGACATACCTTTATTATACTTACTCCGGTGTTTTGGAAAATTGCTGTCTTGACCTTTATTCTAAGCCCGTGGGCCGAAGGGTATGTTTTAATATGAGATTTAGCTATGCCTTTTAAGAGATTAAGAAAGCTTTGTCGGAAATCAAGTAGATGGTTAGAATGATATTTCCATGAATATATTTCAGCTTTATGATATATCGTTATATTTTTGAACAATAGAATAATAATCATATTTTTTTTTTTCTTATAAAAAGAGGTGACTGAGATAAAATGTCAGGTGGATTTTTTCTAGCAATAACCTTTCCACTTGTGATGCAGTGTAAATATTGCATTACTAGCTTTTCCCCGCGGTTCAACATTGGTGAAACTCCAAATAAATTTTCACACAATACGTAATATAAAAATATACATTAATTACAAATTATGTAAGTATTATTAATTTTGTATTGTAGTTAATACTCATAACCCCAATGTGCACTGTGGGTCTGGAGGTAGCCCATGTGACTCTCCACGGAATGGGATTATGGCACTACAAACAGAAGCCCATACCAGAAGCCGAAGCCAGGGCGGTGCTGTTCCCGAACGCATGCAAGAATGTGGCCGAGAAACTCAGTAGCTATGATTTAGGCAAGAAATAAGTAAATATTTTGACAATATAAAAGTCTCTCTTTGTTTATTGCGTCCTTCGCCCTCAAAAACTGACGGTTCTTTTAAGGCAGTGCAAAGAAAGATGACATGTGACGATATAGTGAGTTCCGCAGGAACGGGTTTAGGTCCGGTTTTGATTAGAGAGAAGAGGAGAGAAGATGTGTGCTGTGCGTAGAGGAGATGTGTACTGTGCGAGCTCGAAATCAGTCAAGTGCTGTCTACGGATCAGTTGGGTGTGCGAAACGCGAGGAGTGGGAAACGAGACCAACGAGCGCGGGCGCCTGCCGTACACTGCCACCCTTCATCCATTTCCACTGGAGCAAAGCGGTGGAAATAACAAAATCTGATTTGTTTTTCAAAACACATCGCCTCTCGTCCATGGTATGTGTAGAGTGAAGTTGGACAGTATGGATGGAATTGTAATTCTAATTCTTCTAGGAACACTAACTTGACTTGCACAACGGTGGATAAAAAGCAGAGGGATGGTTGGAAGATTTTCCTTATGAAAGGAACCGGTTGCGTTTCCAAAGTGAATGAACGATGAGCTCCGAAGGTTACTTCAATGCTATTAAAATTTTCTGACTTTCAACCTTTGAAAATTGCAAACTTATAAATAGTATGTAGGTGTCCACATTTATACAACGATATACGGAAATGATGTTAAAGTTTTGACCTTTCTTATCTATGCTATAAACAAACAAACTTAATTTCATTATTATATGAATTTAACTTCCGATGCCTATGGATGTGTATGGTTTATATATTAAGAGTTGAGATATTTAAAAAATGTGTGTCCTATATAATGGTACAATCATCATTTTTTCATTTCAGCCGCAGTCGGTCCACTGCTGGACATAGGCCTCTCCCAATGATTTCCAAAATGATCGGTTGGCAGCAGTCTGCATCCAGCGTCTGCCATGGTACAATACTGTTAATTAATTCATTCAAAATCATGAACCATTTCTTCATTATCAAAATTTCAACATCAAGATATCAGAGCGGCCTTCAAACAACGTCATCCTGCGACCTTTATACGAACGTCATACCTTTTGGTAGATGGATGACCCACTTTTTCTCATGAAATCTCCTAGGTCTTTTTAGAAATAAGCAGCACCTTTGTACTCATACATTGATAACTTAAATTTACTCATATTTTTTTAGTTTCAAAGCCTGTGTTAATTTTTTTTTTTTCATTAATTAATTCAACTGACAGGAGGTTGCGAAGAACAGGGAACAGTGGACTTTTGGCGGGAAGCTGTGAAGAGCAGTATCGGCGCTGTATTTTATTTTCCAGAATTTGTGTTTTTTTGAGTGTTTGTGCATAATAATGGTGGATTATTATTCGCAATGTGTTCGATAACAAGCGTGAGTGGAGTGTTGGGAAGTATTACAGTGTTTGACTTATGTAATTTTCATGCTTGTTGCCAAAAGCTCCTAGTAATCGCTAAGTGTAGTTTTTCTACCACTTCACTTAGCCTGATTCTTCTGACTAGACTTGACTACCGACTAGACTTCCAGACTTGACTAGGACTTAACGAAACCACACTGTAGGACTGAAGAAGATTGAAAAATTAAGAAGGGCTATGAAGGACTTGTATCCATGGCCGTAAAACCCATTCCAAAAAAAAAAGAAAAAAGGGAACAGTGAACATCTCTTGAGTCGGAGGCCAAGCCTATTTGGGTCGCTAAGCCATGGCAGTAAGTATAGTATGAATTAACTGAAGCCATGTATCTTGAATTAAATCATAAATCAATAACAACCACTACACAAAGATTTCGCAAACAATGAAACAACTTTTAACATAATAGTATATTACATACAGGCTACCTTTACCCTGATTGTAGTTTGTTTCTATTAAATATTTACTAACATTCTTTCGTATATTGATTCTTGCTATTATTTAAAGATGCTATTAGAATGCCTGCAGCAATACAATTGATATCCATGTAATCCTGAGCCCCCGCGTCCCTCAATCTTTATTGAATTTGTTCGTGCTTTAAGGTTATATTATAGAAGGTAAGAGATCACGTATAGTGGTTCTCTTATTGTCTGATCGTATTGCATTGGCTGGGTCGATAAGATCGCTTTGTTTGCACTTATATCTTTTTCCAGTGAACTGTGAAGCGCTGTGGCTCGCTAGCCCGGGACTGAATTCGTTGGAAGATTATTGATTTAGTTTTTAAACAAAAGAAATTACTCATTATGATTAATTTGGCTCCAAATCATTATGATTCACTGCGTTAATATGTAGTCTATGTTTTAATCCGGGCCTTCAACTATATTCATCAAAATCCGTTTAGCGGTTTGGCCGTGAAAGCGTAACAGACAGACAGACGGACAGACAGACTTTCGCATTTATAATATTAATATGGATATAAGTATAGATATTTTTTATTAACCGAGCGAGCGAAGCGACGAAACGTCTCCATTTTCACAATTTTGCTTTTGGATACGAAAATGTATGTACCGGGCTAGAGGTCACATTTCTGAACGGATTTTTACGAAACTTGGCTCATGTTTTTCTTGATTTATTTAAACTTTTTGTCGAGAGATTTTTTTGATTGGGGAAAAAATAAGGGCAAAAAGGGAAAATATTTGCTGCCGCGTTATTTCTGAACGGTTTTTTACGACACTTGGTCATGTGTGCCAAAAGTCCTTAATTTATTTAAAATTTTTAGATAAGAGATTTATTTGATTGGGGAAAAAATGAGGGCAATAAAGGGCAAAGTTTGTAGTAGTTGTAGTAGAAAGCGTAGTACCCTAAGTATCAGTGATCAGATTCAAAACATGACCTCCAGGTATCAAGGCACTACATCGTAGATTAAATACAGCGATTCGGCAATATTTCAAACTGAAGTCTGCCTTAGCACCAAACAGAATCTGTATTAACTGCTTTACCGCAGGCTTATTTATAAATAGTAGAGCTAGATCGAAAACAAATAGTGTTCTACCCGAGGACGCAAACGAAGGCGGTCAAAATGGAAAATAAAAAAAAACTGTCAAGTGTGAGTTGCACATTAAGGGTCCGGTATAATGACTACAAAGTAATTACCTATTCTGTGTTATCCATCATTGTATACCATCTTTAAAAACTGCAAAGAAAATCATTTCTGTTGTATGGTATTACATTTGTTTTTTATGATTTTTTTGTTAAAGCGGAAACAGAAACACGTCGTGAAAATTTCAACTAACTATCACGACTCATGAGATACAGTCTGGAAACAGACGGATAGAAGGACGGACAGCGGAGTCTACGGGCCCCGTTTTAAAACCCTAAAAAATAGAAAAGTGAACTCTAGCACCGAGATGAGAAGCTGACGTGACCGTGATATCTCACCAGTGAAGCGATGTCAAAATTGTATATTTTGAAAAAAAAAGGGATAGAATTTAATTTGTACTATAGCTTATCCTTCTACTCTCTTTTTACTTTGTACCGAAAGGCGATAGAATTTTTGATAACGAGTCTATTCAATACAAAAAATTGCATTAAATTGGAAAACCAGTCAGTGGAATTGAGAAAATTATTTTTCTTTTACGGCTTTCATAGAATATTTATACAATACGAGTACATAAAATTACTAACTCACTCATTCACTGCAGTTATTTACGTTTTTATTGCTTATTGAAAATCAAGTCCAGATTATTTATATATTCACTACTGCTCTAGACGGCCTATATGTAATATGATAATGATGAAAATGTTGCCTTTGTACGAATATATAGTAAGTCCAATTATTACCCGACTGCGCCAGAAGGAGGGTTATGTCTTTCGAGAGTATGTATGTAGGTATGTATGTTTATATGTATAATTGTTTAGCACGTCCTGCAGCCTGAACGGCTCGATGGATTTTAGCTTGAGAGGTGTCGTTAGATTCGTATTTATTGTGAGTGTGACACTGGGCACACAAGGATTTTTTTGGGATTTTTGTTTCCGAATTACACAAAAAGGCGGCCCGACCGCCTTTTTGTTTTAGTTGTTTTAGTTTTTCAAATTACCGTTATCTTGTTATGCTCAGTATCTGTCATATTGTTATGTATATCATAAAAAGAAAGACATTTTATATCGTTTAAGGCAAGCCATAGCCAGGTTATATAAAATATAAGGTAGTGCATCTCTCCAGCTAAAAGCTCACTCTTAATTAAGGCGCTATTACTGCGGGAACCCGCAGGAAACTAATTTCTGAGAAAGTAACAATATCGACACGCAAAGAAGAATACCAACGAATATCTCCCGCGCCACCGTCTGGATTGTCTATACTTCAAGTTTGTCAATGGTAAACTACTAATGAACTCAATGCAAGCGCACCGTCTGTGCAACAAACAGAGACGTCACGTAATGAATGTTTACTGTTCTGATTTACGCAGTCTCGTTGCTTGTTATGTAAATTAATAAAATTTACAACAATACCTAACCATATTTTTATAGCGAAAGTTAAACATCTGTAATTTAATCATCATCATCATTTCAGCCGCAGTCAGGCCACTGCTGGATATAGACCTCTCCCAATGATTTCCAAATTGATCGGTTGGCAGCGGTCTGCATCCAGCGTTTGCCTGCGACCTTTTTCAGGTCATCTGACCATCTGGTCGGTAGATGTCCAACGCTGCGTTTACTGGTACGCGGTCGCCATTCGAGAACCTTTCTGCCCCATCGGCCATCGGTTCTTTGCGCTATGTGCCCCGCCCACTGCCACTTCAAAGAATTTATCCGTTGGGCTATGTTGGTGACTTTTGTTCTCCTACTATCTCTTCATTTCTGATTCGATCTCGTAGGGAAACACCAAGCATCGCCCTCTCCATAGCTCTGTGGGCAACCTTCTATTTAATGTCACACCTTAATTTGAATACAGGGATATAACGCTCCAGAGTTTAAAGTTAATACCGTAAAATGTGAAATTACATCCAGATCGAACGTCCAAGTCGTTAAATGTTAAAATCGAAAAATGACAAGTTCGTTAAATGTTAATGATGTAAAATGTCAAATAGATTTACAACTCTTTATCCACGAGTTATACAACTGTACAACTGTATGTAAGATGGCACATTTTTGACGCGGTTTTGTAGATCAGTTTTTAAAAAGTCTAAAAATTTCTTACCGTTGACAAAAGTCCACTTTCTCATAAGGACCGTCTAACCGATATTTAAAGCAACTTCGCAAACAAAATGGTTGCGCAATTTGGTTGGGCTGTGGGAAACAATGGGGTGGAATTGGACATTCTGCGAACTGGACCTTTTTAGAATTGGACATTCTGCGACTAAACATTCTTACTGCTCAACTAAGCGTACTCAGTTGAACATGTATTACGATGTTATCTAATTTCTCTTTTTTTAGAGATCTAAATTATTTTTTTTGTAAATATTATTTTTAATATTTTTTCGTGTACAATTTTATCAGGTTTAAAGTGAGCTTCAGCGTTCTTCGATAATAGATATCATTTTTCAGAAAAGACTTGTCAAAGAAAACATTTCCATTTAAATTCTAGTGTTTAAGGTTTCATATTGTCGTGCGAATAAGAATTTCTATTTCGCATTTAAAGGCATTCAGAAAACCAAATTGAGTCGAAAATAAATCACAACACGAAGACAGACTTTCGATCTATTCGGATAGATTAGATTTCAGTAAAGTCTGAAACACCTGCCTGGATTTCTGAGCTGAACTGAAACGCCCGACATATCAATTGCGCTTGATGCGTGAAATGGAACGGCATCCTCCTAACTGCTTGTAAGCCGGAGAATGCACTGTCTCGTTTCGTTTCAAAAAATAATGTTTTTATTATAAACATTTTTAGAGATATGCATGATATTGCATTTATCAAATATGTTTTAGTTTAGAGAAATAGGTTTTTTTTCCAATTATTTGCATCCTGCGGATTGAAACAGAAATAAGAAGATCCATAGGAGAAGAATCATATTAGTACAAACGTGATCATCTGTAACATTGTTATTTTTTATTGGCGATGTATAAGTAGCTCGAGCTAGCCCAGTTTTATGTGAGGGAAATTCGCCACCAGTTTGAGATAGATCATCATCATCTCAGTCACAAGTTTTTTTTATACCAAACTCGTGTTACGTAAGTAATATTGATAACATGAGATGTCCTAATTAGCACTATATAAGCCGAACCAACACCTACTGTGATTTGAAGGGATCTGATCAATGTAGCATCATCTCAAAAGTTAGCAAAAATCATACCAAGCAATTCTAACCATTACGACCCTGTAACAAGGGCCTTTATTGATGAAATAGCACTGTATACATAATTACAATAATGTTTAGGCCTCTCATAAAAACCAACGAGACGGTCTCGCAATATGAAGACTGGAATCGTTTTATTTTACTGTTATTCGGCATTTCATTCCTTTTCTGGTCAATAAGTTTATTATTAACCATAACATAATAGTAAATAAGGGTGAGATGGGTCATTGCTGCATTTTCAAGACACGTGCCTTAGGATTTTGGAAGGTAAACAGGAATACTTGCTGTTTTCGGGTTCGAAGAGTAAGAGACAGTCTAGTGAAGCAGTAAAATTAAGTACTAGCACATAATAGATAACAGTTGGTACTAGGTACCTACTGTAGCGTAAAATCCTAGGCCTAGGTAACACGATTTAGTGAAGAGAGTTACCACTGATGTACAACTGCTAGAACAGTAGGTAATTGATGATGCGATAGTAGGTTTTCAATTTTATTTCTTTACTAGCTTTCGCCTGTTTCGCTTGCTTTCATAAATCCCTAAGATAGGATTAGGATGAAATGAAATTGAAATGAAATGAAATTGTTTATTTTCAATATAGGATATAAATATCACTTATTGACGTCAATTTACTTATATTAAGTTTACCACCACTTCTAAAGCGCAAGTGAAGAAGAAGCGGCGCCACCAACTCCACTGCAGCATTTTTTTCGAAACGTCAATTTACAAATAAGAAAAAACTTTCCTTAATTCACTAGTTAAATGAACGAATTCACATGTTTGTCAACATTTTGCACAATATTTTATTGTAATTTCAGATTATTTAAATTAAATAAAAATTGTATAAAAATAATAATAATTATTATAAAAATGTCAAATGTAAAACAGAACATATAATGATATGTCAATTTGATGAGGACTCTGCACCAAGCCTAAGTTCAACATTCCTGTCATTAAGAAAATCACCAGTACTATAATAAGCCTTTTTACAAAGTAGATTCTAAACATGGGCTTTAAATTGTCCATCAGGCAAACTAGTGATTGATTCAGGAAGCTTATTGTAGAAGCGTATACAGTTCCCCACAAATGAGTCTTTAACCTTACACAGTCTATAAGAAGGTTAAAATAATTTATCTTTATTGCGCAAAGGTCTATCAGTTATATCCGAGTTCTTTCTAAAAGTAGTAATATTTTACCTAGTATACATGATAACTTCAAATATATATTGAGAAGCTACTGTTAAGATATTTATTTATATAAAATTAGAGATTCAAGATCTGAAGTACAATCGCAAAAAACCCCAAATTCACTGCTGAACATAAAGCCCTTCCGTCAGAGCTAAAACCCTTGTAGATCTTGACCTCTTCCTTAACTGGCAGCCATATGTGTGTAGTGATTGAAACAAATTTGCACAAAGATCGGTACAAATTGGTCAATATCAGACAAACATATTGACAACCTCTCGAACTTCCCGTTCGTAATAGAGATGGGATTAATTTAAATTTGTGACTTGTTTACACGGTTGTAGGTACAATTGTTTTAGATCGCTTACAATAGCACACTCTAACCCGACTCAATAACAAATTGGGTAGCAGTTTCATGGTTTGCGTAAATCTTTTCTACCTGCATTTAAACAGGGTTATGTCGGTAAAAGGAAGGGTACAATTGGATTCATTATTGATTCAAAAAGGTCAACCCCGCTGATATTCAATCCGAGTAGTCGAAATTTGCTATTTAGGGAACTGACTGATGCTTTTATGTAAACGTTGCTCATTTGAGAAAAAAGTTGCATTATTATGTTCTCTGTTCAGTACGTCAACCATGAAATTTTATTGACGCAAACGCTAGCGACTGTGTTATGAATTTAGTATAGCAAACCTATAGTGTCCTTAGCGGATAATAAGGTTACTAAGAAATTCCATATTAAATTTTAACGCGGTCGCTAGCGTCTGCGTTAATAAAATCTCGTGGTAGAGATACTAAATTTCACTGTAAGGAAAATGGCAAAAGGATTCTGATCCGTGTATACATTTTTTTTATTACGCTAACAGTTAGTATACATAGGTATTTATACATTTCATTACAAAGTTTTACTCATTATTTAGACTGGCTGGTGTAACTACTGAGTATATAAGTATGCTATGACTATGATCGATAGTAAAAATTCAACTAAATAGAACAACAATCAAGAATAGAATCGGAAAAAAGCGAAATCTATTGTCTTTTAGTAGACTGTCTTTCTACTTCTCTAGCAAACTGTCCGCTTTGGAGCTATGTATGTTTAGTGTTTAGTTATAGGTACTAAGTCCAACTATTCAATAGTTTAATCCAACAGATCCATTAGACCTTGGTACTCTAATAACCATGTCAAGAAAAGAAAAAAAAACTGAATCCGAACCAAAAACATTGGCCACGATAAAAACCGAATCAAGCGTACGAATTTCAGCATGCGCCAATAATATTTCAAAATAAACAACGTATACGGAATATTTGTTACATTATTTAACATGCAGAGCACAGCGGCCGGTGTTGCCAAACTAAAATTTATTTTCCACTCAAAAAGAAAATGAGATTATGTTTCAATAACAAAATGATACAATACACGTACGGAGAATAAAAAGTCGCAAATATATTTACCGCTCGAAATGAACTATTGTGAAGGGTTTACAACGTTTTCCCTCGTATTTATGAAATACCACATAATGCATGCAAATAGCGAAATTTAGTTTCGTATACGAATTCGTTTGTTTATATTCTGATCGTTGTTTATTTGATGTTCTAAGAAAGAAATTGATAGAGGTCCAAAAATTGAATGAAAATAATTTTTTGAATTATAATAAGGGATTTTACTTTGTTACCTTACTATCCTCCAGGGGCGCTGTATTAAATTTACATGCAAAACAATAACAAGTCATGAATCATTGAAGGTCGAGATTATTCCTCCCACGTTTAAAATGCGTCCAAGCGTACAAAATTTCGGGACTATATTACCGTTTATAATCAAGTTATTATGGTCATTTGTTTTGTTTGTGATTTTGAACCATGAAAACTAGCTTTCAATGAGATATTAATTACATTTTATCTATCGATTATAGCTGAAATATTGTCCACAACAGTTTGCAGTGGCCTTGTTACAATAAACATGACTTTTTGTAGATCCTTTATAATATGTCCTGTACATTTGCCTGATATATTGAACCTTTGAACTTTCAATTCTACAAGGAAGAATAGTTTAAGAAAAACCTAAATTTAACAATTACTTTTCAGAAAACCGCATCAAAATAGGTACAACAAAATGCCATATAATCGTCGACAAACTTACATATAAACATACAAGTGAAACTGAGAACCTGATTTTTGAAGTCGGTTAAAAATATTTAGACCACTCGCTTTTATATCAAACTGTATAAAGTCAAATTCACTTCATATACTCTCACGCGAGTGAACCAATTTATCAAGTGCTTCGTAGTTATAATTTCTTACTCTGAGGCTTAAATACAATTAAATTAATTTAAACTTTAGATAGAACAGCGTAGCTCTTAGTCCCAAAGGAAAAAAACTGGATCTTTATGACGCGAAGGTAGGTTTTATAAGGAAGATCTGTTTTTATCCATCCATCCATCCATAGATAGCCCTTATGCTATCATACCTCCTCCATATTCTTCCATTATTGTCCCTACCGTGCCACGTGCCAGTTCGGGCCTGCGTGGCTCTTGATATCGTCCACCTAACTTATTGCTGAGTGGCCTCAACCTTGCGTATTTGCCCATGGTCAGTGTTATGTGTCTTGGAGAGCAATCGCGGGAGATGCTTATAATAATAAATAAATATCTTTATTCACGAAACACGCTTTAGTACACTTTATGACGCTATAGTATTTATCAAAACCAAACCACAACCACGACGGCTATTTTTGATTATGTAAAATTGGAATGACTAATGAATAAGGATCGTAGCAAATGGAAATCCGTAGTCTCTGCCTACCCCTGCGGGAAAAAGGCGTGATGGTATGTATGTAAAATTGTTAAGTTGAATGATTGCCGTTCGAAGTATAATGGTTTTCATTCGACATAACAGGTGAGTCGAACTATTTTCAATCGATTCACCGATTTTACATAGACCTATGTAAAACCTTGGAGTATCTGCACTCTAAAATAACCCTCGCAGTTGTGGTTTTGTTTTGGTAAATACGTTAACGTCATGTGCAATTGCCGCGAACGGCATCTTTCCCACTTCCGCTCTTGCCTCGGGTTTGTGAGTATGAAATAGTCAGGCACAACTTTAGTCCTACCAAATATAATTTTCTTAAGTCCATTCGGTACGAATTTTCATACATGTTAAGCAGCAGCCAACAATTACTTTTTATAAAAAAAGTTGGTGTATTTTCTGGCAATATATGAATTAGCTAATTACAGAGAAGAATAATAAAAACTTTTCGACAAGAGCCTCTCTTTAAATTATCATGATTATTTTCAGGTAGTTAAACCTTTCAATGTTTTCAGGCAATCATCAAAGCACACAATACTGTAACATTATAGCCGTTTCTCGCTACATACGTGCATTATGTAAATAGAAACGTTACTAACTTCCTGCGGATTATCATGACAAACGGGGCCGCTACGATGACGGGCGCAGAGTCTAAGCACCGTGAAGAATTTTCCGACAATTTCACTAAACTTTTGTTGTAATGTCTCTTTTTCGGGAAAAAAGGAAGTATCAATTTCATGCTGCTTAAAGCGGTAATTTTTAAAAAAGAATTCTCATATCTTCAGATCGATAACCTACAATAATAATTATTATTATTATTTAATTATACACTAGCAGCATAAGCTGATGCGTGTATATCACTGCACTTGATGTGTTCATTGAGTATGTTTTTGAAGCTGTTCACACTAGGAACATGAGTTCCACATTTGTATTACACGGTTTGGCAGCAAGTGTTTTTAGGGTTGCTTGCACATAGAGGTAATAATAATAATCTTATTTAGTCTCCGCAGGGCAGCTTGTGGCGAGCTGTTGGTGAATGGCGACACCGCGGACCTGAGTGTTCCCAGGGGAGGCCTCCGTCCCTCACCTCCGGCCTTCCTTCGTCAAGGTTGGAGTAGACGCAGATGATGGACAGGACCCCTACCTCTGGCTTGCCTTAGCCGGCCGGCCAAAGTGGAGTTGCAAGAGCTATATGCTTGAGGGTGAAAGTGGCGTAATAACGGGAAAACCCGCGATGGAGAAACCGGAGCCGTTGCACCCTTAGCGACTCATTCCAATGTTGCCCCTCTCTTGCCAAACGCGGCGACTATTTGAGGGGCCCATGCACTGTGTGTCGAGTCACCGCCTGCCCCAAATAATCAGGAATCATGATTATGGCAGGTGTCCGATTTCTATTGCAATAGCCCAGTTTAAATCCATCCAAACTTCATAACCATAACCCATTTTATTCTTTTCACTCATTAGGAATAGTTCCCTCCTCCTGCCCAGACCTGTTCATGGAAATGTCATCTATTGATATAGCCGAGGACCACCACGCGTTGGATCAATATCCTTGCGCAAGCCCCTCAAAGGACCGAAGAAACCCGTGAAATCCAAACGAAGATTATGAAAAGAAAGTAACTCTTACCAATCTCAGAAAGATTTCTCATTTACAACGTCTGTATGACATATTATAATTATATGGACTAACCTTCTAACGGTATTCCCTGGTGAAGTGATTTGATAAGCGTCTTCGCTTGTCACACTCATCACTGTAGTCGCTTGACTAGCACGATTCACGATATCGCATGCTCAGCAAAGCTATCGTAGGTCCGTGCTTCAGAAACCTTATGCTTGAAATGTGAATTTTATCTGACATAAATTTTCCATGCATTCACATCTCGTCCAATATTACTTACAACAAAAACAATATTAAAATTATTCGTCTGCTTGGCCTATACGACCGCTGAGCTATATGAGATTTACATAATTCCTGCTTATATTATGATTCCGCTAATAGACAACGAATCATAGCCGAGGCTTTGTTAGCTGTTCGTAATTTTGGATCATCCTGTTGTCTATGCTAATGCAGTCATAGATAATTTGTTTGTTTTGGCAAACATAGGTGATATATTTACTGGGTTGGTAACATTATTACGCCTTTTCCCATTTTGAATTGTGAACTTAAATTATTTACCTTGTAAGGGAAAATCAAAAAGACTTCGCATTTAAAAGGACTTTGGGCTCTAAAGACGGTTTAGAACGTAACCAGAGCAACGCTTAGATGATAATTGTTCATAATATCTAGATGAATAAAATATTTGTGGGCATCGTGACGAAGATCCATTTTGATAGGAACATTCGTTTCGTTCATTACCAGGAAGCGATAGCCTAGCCACTGTCCACAGTTAACCATAACATGGACATACATTCCTAATCACTTACTAATTTTTCTTAAAAAGACAAACGTAGGTATTTAAAATACTTTTTTCTGTCTGTACCTTTTTTATGCGATAAATCAAATTTTTTTTTTTTTTTTTTTACATTGTGATTGCTTACATTTGTTTAAAGAATACTCTCACTTATGCCGATGAAGGAGATAGAAACCTCAGGGTATCAAACTATTTGACACCTAAAACGTGTAACTACCGCATGGTCCAATTTGTGTTATCTATATGATGCGCTATATGCTAGTTCGTTGACTGAGTCATTTTATCTTTTCTCTCTTTTTTTAGCAAACAAGTATTAATTTTTGTTTCCTTTCTAAACATTATAACGTTGCAACTAACAAAAATAAAAAAATAAATGTGAATGTTCCTGATTTTCTTAATAATTCAAGCTGTCAACACGATCCACCCTAATATAGACGAATGAATAGTAACTTTCGGTGAGAAAAATACGGCTGTCTTCTCACTTCGGGATTATTAATCAACGGCATTTGATAGCAGAAAAATATGATTTTCCTTTAATAGAACGTCGCTCTGTTTAAGTGATGTTTTTTGTGCTTAACCAAAATAAATGATTCTTGATACGTTCGGGAAAATGTTATGAGAACATCGTTATTTTTTGCATATTTTCATATTGTTTTATGTCTTTAATTGACTGTTTATTTGTATGTTTTCTTTCGCAGAGTTTGGTGTCGTTGTACCTTTACAAAGTCGATGTGTTTTTTAGAACACAATTTAATATATCGATTCTTGCTAATGACGAATTATGGAATTTTACGTATTTGAGTGCTTTTGTTAAGCCACCATATGTCCTCCTCCATTTTAGATCCACGCATCTTTTGTATAATTATATTGGATTGAGCGGTGGGAATGCACTCTATTTTTATGAGCGTCAACCATTCGGAGTTATTAAGGAAGTTTGCCTATTATACAATACATTATGTTTAGTACAATAACGTTTTAAATAAAATGACTAATGTGTATTTGGAAAAAGAAAGTCTTCATACCTATGTGGATGTAAATATGTGGATAAAAACATGGTCGTTTGCGTTTATGATAAGTTGCGTGTCTATGTTAATTTAGTATTTTTAATCTTATAACCTGAATCCAAACAAATGCCTGTTAAAAACAAATTACTAGCAGCCAGTCTCGTCTTCGTCTTAGCCTTTAGCCTTCCTCGATAAATAGGCTATCCAACACTGAAAGATTTTTTTCAAATCGGACCAGTTGTTCCTGAAATTAGCGCGTTCAAACAAACAAACTATTCAGCTTTATAATATTATTAGTATAGATTTATAGATTCACACAATAAGATCCTCACCAAAATAACCCCGACCTATTTTAACCATACCTATCTACTTAAATATTTAGAATACATTTTGTACATAGAGCAAATCCGTCCTCCCGGAATTTTCATCAAAATTAATTATTTGCTCTCAGTTTCAAAGAAACTGTTTAATAATTAAAATTGTAACTTGAACCTGTTCCTGGACGTAATTATTAAAAGCTTGACGATTATTATTTTAAAAATTCATAAGTAATTTGCTCGTTAGCTAAGAACTCTGTTATTTATGAGCCTTATCATTAAAATATTAGAAACTAGCTTTTCCCCGCAGCTCCGCCTGCGTCAAAAAGTAGCCTATGTTTGACCCCGGTCTTCAACTATATTCATACCAAATTTCATCAAAATCTGTCTGTCTGTATTTCTGTCTCTAATATTAGTATGGATGGATATGGAAATACTCGTATGGATACAGCAAAATTTGATTCTGATATTGAAAGCAAGTTTCAATTTATAACGCCACTATCCATACTAATATTATAAATGCGAAAATCTGTCTGTCTGTCACGCTTTCACGGCCAAACCGCTGAACGGGTTTTGATGTAATTTGGTATGAATATAGTTGAAGACCCGGGGTCAAACATAGGCTACTTTTTGACGCAGGCGGAGCTGCGGGAAACAGCTAGTTGTCTCATAAATACTATATTTAGAAAAGGGCCTTGAAGTTTGAATTTTTGATCTTCTGCATTCCTCAAACATCCAGGTATTAGCATTAAAATCCCAAATCTATTCTAGAGAAAATGAAGTGAGCTACATTTGACCAGCAATTATTTCTTCTTCGTCCGAGCATATCCCCCAGTTGCGTCTTCAGTTTACATTTCAGAACCCAGATTATCAACCCCTATTGGTCCTAAATCCATCCATGGTAGATCTGGCAATTCTAATTAATATAGTGGAATGACTGTTATCTGACCTCCTCTATATTTTCAATATAGTTGAAAACCCGGGGGCAAACATAGGCTACTTTTTAGCGCAGACGGATCTGCGGTAAACAGCTCCATAAATACAATACATCAAATATAATCACAATTAAATCTTACAGTCTATTTTGTATCCAATGAAGCACATTCCGAGCCGCTGCTGTGGTCGGATTGGATAATAATGCGATTATGGACCAATATGGGGCATGAAGCAAGAGTGATTTTGTACTAGAGAAATGAACTCTTAAGTGTATTAAAGTTATATAATTTTAGAGTTAGAGTATAGAGTTTAGGAACACACGTTTGCAAGTGTGACTTATAAAAGGCTTGAATCACCTGATTGTTTGATAATAGTGATGAATCCGAACTTCGGAAGGAACACGGCAACTATTTGGTGGGTAATGGAATCAAATCAGAGGCCTAAAGGCAGTTTGAAAAATTCTGACACCAGGAAGTACAGAGTCGATTGACCATGCAACCCATTCGACATGAATGAAGTAAAGTGCGTCTTTTTTTTATGATGAGGTTTAATTTAATTGATTTTTAGTAGGACGGCAATAATTGTTTAACAATAAAAATATTGATATAATAATGGCAGAGATGATAACATAGGTTTCGGCTGCCATCTGTTGGTCGTTAAAGGAACGAAAGGCGGTTCCGAAGAACTCTGGCAGGGTGTTTTAGCTTCGATTGACCATGTAGCCCAATCGATATGATGAAAGTTACATTACTTTACTACATTAAGTTACAACCAACAAATGAGATTAGATTACAAGAAGGAAGTAAGTAGGTAGGCATCTATAAATAAAATTACTTAGCTAATTGTTTCCAAGTGTACGCCTCCATTTGTTTAGCCTTCCGTTTTATTTTGCAGATGCTACAGAATTTCAATAAATATCAATTTTCTTGTCACGTCGAGGAAGTTTCGCGGCGAAAAAAAATTAAAAAGATGTGACTGAGCGATTCAAACATTTCCACCTCCTTTCTGTTTGATATTATTCTTCAAATACTAAGTTTTGAATGAAATTTCATTTCCGTGGGAATTTTATGTTGTTCGGAAGTGATTACTTATAACAAAACAAAACCTTAGGTATGATATGTATGTAACTGGTTTAGACGGATTCAGTGCAGACAATCCAGAAGCCAAATTGTCTTTGTAGACGCGCTCCATGAACGCTTCTGGATTGCCGGCACTGGTTCCGTCTAAGAAATATTAAATTAACCATAAAAAAATAACATGACCATGAACGCTGTAATGTGTTTGAAACGTTTGTTGTCAATAAAAAATAAAATAAACTCAATAAAAACACTACTAAATTAGTTCAGATTTGTCGATTCGATTCAGCGTAAAGAGTATCCAAACCGCACATTATTATGTGCGGTTCGACCTTCCGTCTTTCTTACGAGACTATTTAGTCCCTAGAGAACTGATAAAGACAATGTTTCATGTATTTTTTTTATAGCAGAACAATGAGACTAATAAAATTAAAGTACTTTATGTCTAAAGCGTGATGACAAATGCCCCCAGGGGTGCCGGCAAACTTGGAGCGCCGAATGCCCACAAACTTATTTCTTCTATCCGTTATGTTTCATTTGGGTCGGGTTTAATGAAAACTTCTTTGTTTGTGGATGCGCCTCCGCCTTAACAACGGGGCTCGAGATTGTGAAAATAGAAAAAATAAGATGGAAACATTGTACTGTAATATCGTTTAGTCTTAAATTTTGAAGAAATGGGAGATGAATAATTAAAGTTTTTTAAAAAGAGAAAGAAAGGATAGTTTTAGTAAATGAGTAGTTTTAAGGAAACATGGTGGAAATACTTTTTTTACTTTATTGAATCTACTATATGGGATAGTGGGTTGAAGTATTTGGTATGGGATAGTGGGTTGAATTATTTGGTATGGGGAGTGAATACTCCAAAGTATTTTTTCAACGTAATTTCATAATATTTTACAGCGAGAAGTCTATTCTTTGCATATGTAATTAGTCGTCCTTATTGATTTCGATGATGCTGGCCTTCCATACAAAAATTATTAATGTGAAAGTAATATTACATATTGGACAAAAAATTAGCATTGCAATCCAGCGAAGGAACGCGGCCAGCATTTTGGGCACGTTGCCCCAAACTGTAGATAATTTTTAGTTTTAACTTTCTTTTTATTTTAATTTAGTACGTGACTATAGATATTTTAATACAAATAATATAATAGTTTGATAATATATTACATACTAGCTGTTTCCCGCAGCTCCGCTTGCGTCAAAAAGTAGCGTATGTTTGACCCCGGGTCTTCAACTATATTCTTACCAAATTTCATCAAAATCCGTTCAGCGGTTTGGCCGTGAAAGCGTAACAGACAGACAGACAGACAGAAAGACAGACAGACAGATAGACTTCCGCATTTATAATATTAGTATGGATTAGTATGGATGGATGATGAAATTCAGTAAGTATAGATTTACTAGGTTGAATTACACTTAATGAAACACATAAATAACACTTTTCAGCGTCAGGAATTGTAGACACAGCTAGCATAATAATTGGCGAAAGCGTTACTTTACATCAAAACAAAAATATCATTAGGTAAAGGCAAGGTAAACGTGAAAAATAATAAAATTCCCGGTTGTAAGTAAACTTTATAAATGTTTGCAGCGTTTCAAAACAAGTTTGCATTCTCAGAACACCGAAGTGCGCTACTTTCATCAGATTAATGAAAAAAATACATCAACGTAAAATAAGATAAAACTCAGCGGTTACGGCGCGAATCCATTTCCAAGTTAAACAGATCCTGCCGTATTTTTTCTTTCTCTTTGAATTCCTAAAGTTTTGTCTCATTATTGGGATTGTTTAACAACGTGGCCTGAAATTTGGTTATTGAGTTGGGATTTTGATTGGTTTGTATAAGTCTATTGAATGAGATTACTAATACAATATATGTGACTATTGCCTATATTACAATAAATACAATGAACATTACAATAATGGTACTTAATTTTTTTATTTTTTGGTACATACTTCTTCTTAGCGAATCGTCTGGCTTTGATACATGAAAATATAACGTGACTTTTTTCTACACTTGTTTTGTCATATGGAATTAGCTCCTTTGTATCAAACTTTAGATCAACCCAAACTAGAAATCTCATCTGAAATTGAAATAATTAACATGCTGAAAGGGTTGAAGCGGGTTTTTGTTATTTCGAAGCATAGTGCCAAAACGCAAGTTACTGTCCGCGCTAACGTAGACGTAGTAGGAATATATTTTTACCTTCCTCCTATGATTTTTTCATATGCAATGACTAAAAATACACATCGTTCGGGTGTAGAATTTAGATTAATTGATATTTTTTTTTTTAAAGCTGACTATCTTCTATTCATAAAAATTTTGCCTAAAAATTTAGGACACAATTCGAGCCACGATCTCAATCACGTCCTATATTTTTTTCAGATGGTAGTTCTCAAGTTCATTGTAATTTTACCTTCGGGCACAACAAAGCCCTCTGTAATTAAACTGGCTAGGCACATGAACGTAATTAAAGCAGATAAGTTGTTTTACGAAGGCTTTTGGTTACGTAGCTTTTATTAGATTTACTTGCACTTCATAATTTTGCACAAAATTGCTACAAATTGGCAACTGTTCATTTATTGTGACAGTCAATTTTAGAGTGTCAACAATGAATCGATAATCAAATGGTAACAAAGCCTTATAGATGAAACGCCCCACTGTTGTTCCTCTTTCAAAATCTTACTCGGTCTAATCATTATTTTATAGAATCAACATTATTTAATAACTAAAACAATCAATCGTCCGCCGACCGTTGAGGTCCTGACGCTACTCAACGATCTCGTTGTTTTATTTCTACATTAAATAAAATTTTTGTCAATACAAATTAAAATTACTAAACGTTAGAGAAAATGTAAGTGTAGAGAGTAGCAAAAAGATGCGAATAAATAAAAGAAAAATATTTTCAAAAGAACCTAATCTTAATAAGTGAAAATATTTGTTAGGCTTTTGTTTCTTTTTAATTTTTTGTTGAGTTCACGGGCGGGTACGACAGCTGTTATTCTATTCATTTAACTAAACGAGACAAGTAGTTGTTTCGGGGTATTACCAATAAGAAGTTATTAAGGCTATGCACAAAAAAAAAATACATAATATCTATAGAATGCACGAGCGAAGTATTCAGCACAACGTAGCATTAGATTAATACAAGATATTTTAAATACGGCTTAACAAAAAGCATTAGTATGATAATCAAATACCGACCAAGTCTATGAAAATACGAATAGCCTACTTAAATCTTGTTACACAAAATATTTCATTATGCAAACTTGAGTGTGGACGGCAGTCTGAGCAATATCCTACAACGGTAGAGTTCATACTGTCAGATAAACTTGTATTTACTACCGCAACCCCGCAGTTTTACCCACAGTATTTACACAGGGTTATTTATTAATATATATAGATTCTTAATTCAGATACACTGGCCGGCTACAACGTTTACAAAGATCGCACTAATTAAAAAAAAACACTTTTTAAACTAACATGATGAAAGATTCTGTTGACTTTTAAAAATATATTTTTCATTAACTTTAACTGCCTCTGTGGTCCAGTGTTCAAGGCGTTTACCTGAAGACTAGAGTTGGGGGGTTCAAATCCCATGGCTAGCAAACTTTGCTTAGTTACGACATAGCAGGCATTAGGTATTGACGACTGTCTGATACGATTTAGATTGTTTGATAAATAAGGAAGGCGGATTTTTGGGTTTTTGTTTCCAAATTACACAGAAAGGCAGTCAGGTGTTTTAGTTTTTTAAATTACCGTTATTCCAAATGTATAACTCATTTGTCGAATAAAAATTGTTCAGATATGAATTGATTATGTCCCATGGAAATCATTCAATATCGAACGAGAATCATTCGAATAACCGATTTTTTGTGAGTTTTACTTCTTAAAAAAATAGCACTCCAGTGAATCAGGATTAATATCACAACTCGAAGATACAGCTGAGCAAAACGCTCGTATATGAAGAAGAACGCTACTCGTAGTGAAAATTTGGTAGCGGCAACAATACTGAGTCAAGATCCCTCTACATCAGTATATTTTAATACAGGAGACGAGCAAGCAAACGATACATAACGGTCCTCTCGTGCCTATCAGTCTTTAGCCATTGTCAGTAAACTTCGCACTTTTTTCGAGCACAAAGTTACGACAGCGGCCAAATTTATATCGAAACAAAGAAAAAGTTCTTTTTGGCAAGACGCTGCCAACCGTTGTGTATGTCCCAGGTTTTATCTTAACCTATTAATATTGTAAACGGGAAAGTTTGCAAGGATGGATATAAACAAGTGTTACTGAATGGTTAAACAGAATCGTAACTAGAAAAAAAAAATCGCGTATGAAAATTATGTGTCCTAAGTATTAGCTAACAGAAAATTTGTAACCTGTTTTATTAGCATCAGTATCGCTGGGCCAATGACCTAATTTCCTTCCTTCAGCACCTGCTAAAGGGGCTACGGAGTCTAGAAATGGACGACTGGCAGCAACTGGTGCAAGACCGCAAGAAAAGGTGCCATCCCGTGTCGGAGGCCAAGAATCACACCCGTATTCTTAAACATAACCTTATGGAGGTCCTTCACTCAAACTCATTCGAGGGCGCCTTAAGGAAGTCCTCGAACTTTCCTTGAAAACGAGATTCTTAGTTGATTGCTTAAGCAAACTCCAATGAGGAACGCCATAGGTTATAATAACAATTCTAAACACAAAAATTGAAAATACAAAAGAATAGAGTAAAACATGAAATAAAGTAAGTAGATAACTACGTCAAAAGTGGCAACAACCCGTTTTTTATCCACTTTATTTCATTTCAAGGACGCCTCAAGGTACCTCTCGACCAACCTTATATTTGACAGTTCGTTACTCACCTCCAATAAGAAACCATCTCAAGTCAAGGAAGCTTGTGACGACTAATCATACCAATGAGGTGGAGTAAGGTTAAGTCAAGTTTGAGTGAAGGTTTTAAGAATACGGGTGTCAGACGGCAAGAATCACTTTGAGTCGCTGCGCCATCGTAGTAAGGATGATTCGCAGTATTACAGTCATCATAAAAACATTCCTACCTAATTTAATTCTGCTATAGTAAAAGCTATCCGATCTGTTTTAACATAAATCCTTTTAACGTGCAATTGAAACGGGTTATTCGGTGATTTCACAAAATACCCTGTAACGTATCGGATTACGCGCGATATAAAATGTACTGCGCCATTATATATTTAAATATGTTATTTCAAAAGTGAATCGAACTTTCTCTACGTTCTTAAAAATCATCTGTAAATGTAAATCAGAAAAAGCTCACAATAATAAATAAAGCACCTATTTAAATGGACAAATCACACAGATGAAGCAATTGAAGCAAGTAATTCTTTTGATTACGTTATAAAATTATATATTTAAAAAGAAATATATTTAAAAACTTGGCGTATAATAAAATAGTCATTCGCTAAACAGTTTCTACTTTGCTCTAACGCGTACGCTAGTGTTTGCGTTAAGAGTTTAGTATGAAAATCTGTCCCCCTTTAATATTTTAAAAATACGAAAATCCTAATGATATTCAAATTGAGGGGTTATCTGTTACGTTCCCATGATAGTTCGAAGTTTTTGTTTTCAGAACTAAAATTTCTCTATAAGATAAGCTCTAATATTTATCCAACAAATGTTCAATGGTTATCACATGGTAATTCCCATCATCGAAGTCACACATCTAAAAGCTTTCACACATCAATATATCTTCACCATTGAACGCACGTGAGGCGGAATAAGTTGTATTTTTACAGACATTATTAATAGTTTTACTGGCCTAATAAATTTTATTGTAAACTTAATGGTAGGGTCAAGATATGCAATTGTTTGACTCAGCTTTGAGTATTTTAAAGAAACCGTACACAAAGTATGAAAACGGGGTCCTAATGATTTTTTTTATACCAAGATCTTCAGGTGGGATGTAATAAAATTTTGCTCTCTTACTTATTAAATATTTTACATTAACCAATAAGCTTCATATATCATTATTATTCGTTGGACACTTAATTTTGTTGTCATAAATTAAATTAACGTTCACTTGCAGAATATGCATAATATTAAAAAAATAAAAATACATATGTTGAAAAAAAGTTACACAATTTAAAAAATGTAACTCTGGCTAATCCCGGTGTTTACATGAAGTAAGAGTTATTATTGAAATGTTATTATGGTAACCCCTAAGTCATACCTGATGGGACAGTCAGCTCCAATAAAAATAATAGAATAATTTCATACGAATTGGATCATTTACTTGAATAAAGACCTTTTAAGCCTGAATTGTCAGGTCAAATAGTTTAATGTAAATGATTGTCAATGTCGCTGCAACGGTCTATTTGTTTTATTGAAACTTAAACAATGATTCCCCAGAATGATTGTAATTTTAGGTACTTTATAAAAACAATAAGGTGTACGTTCAAGGAACCTTTACTAGACGAAGTAGCCGCCAACACACACTAGCCAGTATTATTTTAAAACTCAAATCGTATTAAATATTTTAATTTGTTGTTAGTCTTCTAAAACAATAAGTTTAATAACTACAAAAATAGATACCCAACACTCTCCATAAAGAAATAGTATTATACAGGATGAAAACCTGAATGCAGTCGAAAAAATTTTCTCGGAATTATGTTAATTTTTACTGATAGTCGTTTAGTTTCACGTACGTAAATCACTGTAAAAATTGTAGGTTTTTAAAAGGTTAACCTATAAAAGACGCAGATGATTGAAGTGGCACACATTAATTCGTTCTTTATTAATAAAATATGACGATACAAATACGACTGAGTGTACAACATCGCGAGGGGGAAATAAATTAGCTATCAAGAGTAAATTGAATCTTTCATTCTGCCAGATTGTTACCTCCGGCCCCGGGCTTAGAATTACGGGGATAAGTATGCGTATCGTGTGTTGCTTACTTACAAATACTGTTTCTAGAATCACGATATTCCATCAAAATACGTCATTTTGTTGGATATACTAATAGAAAGTATGTCGTAGAATACTTAAAAATATTTATGTTTACGAAGTAGAGAAACAAAGACAAAAGATCATTTGATACTACTATCCAATTAGTAGATTTCAAATTCAATCATTGTAAAAATGTATTGCGTTAGTCCGATATCAATTTGTAATCGCTTAGCTAATTATGAATACATAACAACAACCATACAAATATTGTTACGGCTCATGACACAAACGAAAATTTTATCTCGGATAACTGGAGGGTTAATACGAAATTGTGATCTCTCTGTTACTTTTTAATTTAAAAACAACTAAATGAATTCATTTTATAAAAAACAAATTAACAATGTGACAAAGTTATCTTCTCTTCTTTCTTCCTTATCCCAAGTCATCTGGGGTCGGGTCTATCGTAGAATCGTATTAGGGAATGGGCAAAGTGGCGTGAGGTGACTGGTGTCACTTGTGACCCCAGAATGCCGATCAGGCTTAAGGAACGTGGGGACAAGTCTATGAATCTATCATTAGGCCTGCCCTCCTACATGGGAGTGAGGCGTGGCCCATGCTTGAGCGGCACAAGCAAGAGCTGCGTGTCACGGAGATCAAGATGTTGCGCTGGCTGTGCGGAGTGACGCGGAAGGACCGCACAAGAAACTCCCGCGTTCGGGGTAGCCTTCATGTCCGTGACATAGCGGATAGACTTCAAGAAAATCGCCTGGGACTTATGAAAACCGGCAAAATACACTGAGAATAAGAGTCTGACCATGCCACCTCAGCCGGAGCCCGGTAGAAGAGGAGTGCCTAAAAAGAGCTGATTTGATCTTGCAAATCAGGATTACATCTGGCTTTATATCTTATTGTCATGTCAGTATACTTTTTGCTTCGCACAAATTTTCTGTTTCTCCATATGGTTGACTGGTTGATAATGTTTTTAGCATTAAGTCCGCCTTTTATATAAGTATGTTCACTTGTGATATAATAAAGTTTTAATACATAAATAAATATGCAATATGCTAACGGACTCTCTGTCAAGAATGCCCAAGATCGGGCGAAGTGGGGACGTAAAAGTAAGAAAACGGACCTTCGACTCCGAAGCAAACAGCTGGGGATGCAACCGGGAAAGCGCTGAGATGATGATGACCTGAGGTCGGGTCTCCTCATACATTTGCTCCAGAGGTATCTACTCCAGGTTTTCTTCTTCACCTTTTTACTCATGTGGCTGGTGATCTGCCTACACCCTTAGGTTTCTCAGGGATATTGAGGACTTGTTTAATAGGGTAGTTTAAAGAGACTAAGTAATCAATAGATTATACATGATTTTACGGATTCGGAATATAGCAATAGTTCGTATAGTTTTAAATCAAAATACATTTAATAAACCTTTGATGATTTTTGAAATCCTACAACTCTTTTATATGTTTTAGTTCGGTTTTTATGAACTGTGAAAGGCATAGAGTAGTTACGGATCATCTTCGCTTCCTGCTCGAATGGTTAGTTTCTATAAGCGGATTTGTCTGCGGACTACAATATAAAACGAGGCCTATTTTGATTCTGCCATGTTTTGCTTTTTAGTAGTAGATCATTACTGATTGGTGTAGGTATATTTAGTAAAATTTTATAAACAATTTGTTTGCAACTTTTTACTATTTATCAATTTTTTCATTCTCCAATTAATGTAAAAGTGATAGTTTAAAGTCAAATTATATTTCTAATTATGCCTAGAACGATCTCTCAAATTGAATATCTCATAACCTGATAATGCAGCCTTAAAACATACAGAGTTAACGATTTGTGACAAAATGAAAAGTTTCCAAAAAATGTAAAGAAAATGGCGAAAGTCGAGCTACCGTACAAATTTTTTTGCTAAACCCCTGTCGAGTTCTAAACCCATTTATGTATCTTTGAGCCTTTAACGAAAAAAGTTTCATCATAATTCCGTTCTAAGTAAAAAAGTAAACAAACAGAGTAAAGAAGGCAATCAAAAGTTGCGTAAACAACTTTCGGCGCTTACGGCTCAAAACATTTAACGTACAGCAACAAAGTAAGCTGAAGAAGATTGCAAGAGAAATAAGAATTTCTACCTCTTATTCTTTTATTTTTTTGTACCCGAGGTAAAACAGGACCATATTACTAAGACGCCGCTCTCCGTCCGTCCTTCCTTCTGTCTATCCGTCTGTCAATAGGCTGTATCTCATGAACCGTGATGGTTAGGCAGTTGAAATTTTCACAGATGATGTATTTCTGGAAGCTCCCATACAACAGACATGATTTTTTTGCGGTTTTTATAGATAATGGTACAGAACGCTTCGAGCGCGAGTCCGACTCACACTTTTATTTAAATTAGTTTATTGGTTTTAATTTGAAATTTGATTGAAACAATATAAAACTTCACTTTTTTAATTACATTTCAATTAATCTAAGGCATTTTTTATTTACAGTTACTTATTTGACGAGGGATGAATTATACATATTTTTTAGTTAATAGTTGAGATTAGATAGAAAGTTAGTTATATTCTTTATTGTACCATTGATAAAAAAGTTATTGGCAATGTAATCTTTCTTCTTTCGGACTATTTTTACGCAAATTGTTTATTTAAGATGGAGCTCTATATCCTCAATGTTTTCATTGCATAAAGAGGGGTACGGAAATATAATATTATGTTAAATCGTGGGCCCGAAGGCACACACTCCTCGATGCGCTATTCCTAAATATATTACGACATTCGGGTTTTCCGAAGGCATATACGAAAGGGGAATGAATAACTATATTTTCTTCGTAATGCTTGTAGAGTAAACATAAAGAGTTGTAGAAATACTTAAAAGATATCTCGAGATAGTAGAAAGTAGATTTTATAAAACAGACAAGAGAGCAAACGACACTTTAAATGAAATTAAACAAACAATATTTTATTTTTGTATTTTCTATGGTGCAATAAAGAGTTTTTATTTACTTACTTATTTCAAAGCAAATGGCTATTGATATAACTCTGTCTAAAAAGGAGCTTCTGTGCCGACTCCACATTAAAAACAAACATTTTGCCTTATATTATTAGTAGCTGGAGCCTCCTTTTAGGCACATAAGAATGTGGGATACGGTAAGGCAGAAAAAGAAGAAGTCACGGCTTGCTTATTTTTTGACCAACTAACATAGTAACGACTGCCATCTAGCGATTGCAGTCGGGACCAACCATTGAGAAAGGAAATATTCGGTATCGATGCTTTTTGCGACCAACAGCTTAACGTACTTTGCGAAACAAGGAGGACTTTAAGATAAAAATGGCACTTATAGTGACCTATCTACTTCCAAGCGCGCACGCTATCAGACGCGCGATCGTTACTCACACACACGCCCTGCTAAGCTATCAAGCCGCTTGAAAACATCAAATCAAATAAATATATAAGTACGTCAAATAAGTAAATAATTTTTAACAATGACACAATTTCCGAAAATAAATCACAAAGACTCCCAATATTTCATGGAATGCATAAACTTGGAAATAAATTTTGATTTGTTCCGTTATGTCCGCTGAAACAGAGGGCGCCGATCTTAATTACAAAGGGGGATATTTTCAATTTTCGCTTTCTATGGAATATAAATAAGTTTTTTGATTGAAAGTTGAAAATGTTAATAGGTACTCAGTTTTTTGTCTTCCTTTTTCTAAAAGAGCTGAATTGACGTTGCAAACCAGAAGCATACTATATCAAATATGTCTAAGACCAGGCGAAATGGAGACGTAAAAGATACCAGAAGCCCCGCTGAGTTTGCTATCTGAAAAACGCTGAGTTGGAAGACTCCGTATTTGTTTTTCCGAAAGCTTCAACGGGGAATCATCTCAGTTACATCCTCAGCTTACGCTACAGAAACCAGAAGAATCATGGTCCGTTCAGCTTTTTAATCATGGTCCTAACACAGATTTATTATTATTACTAACGCACAGAACGGACACTCACACCCTCCCACCCGAGACAGATACCGCACCTCAAAATTTATAGCAAAACCATGCAAGGATGACACTTCGGCCGCCCGGCCGCTGCAACGACTATAACCCCAGATACGGTTAATAACCAACCCTACAACTAACACACTCATTGACGCGTGTGCGTACTCGACCGAATCATAGACGTAGTAATAGGTATAGCGGTCGCCGCTGTTGTGGGCGTGGTCTAGATAAAGAAACGACTGTCGTATAACCTCTGTACCTAACACTTAGCGAAAAATTTTACCTATAACATCATGATCGACCTAAATATTCGAAATCACAGATCAATGTTTATATTAAGTCTAAATTTTAAAATCTACAGAGTTTTTCCTAGAATAAATTTAAGTAAATATTGAATTACATTGTAGGGTTTAACATTCCATTTTTAAACATAACATATTACATAAATTACGTACCCATGGTGAAACAACAACACAAAGTAAAAAGCAATAATCCCCAGTGATTCGAAATTAATTTGTCTGCATAAAAGCTTAAACAGACAAAGAGGTACTTTTCGTTACACGATTTTAATTATTGTGCGTTAATTAACCGTCGTAATCAGGCGAACCTTTGAAAATTTCAACCTGATTTCATGTATGCAGCGGCCGGTTATGGGATAATTTTTGATAGCAATGTTAGGTTATTTATTTTTGTTTATAATTTATTCGATTTTAATCTCTATTGAAAATGGTCTATTTCTCTGAATACTAATGGTGATTAGTTTTCTTTTTACGCCATAAAATAGGTATTTTCATGTAATTTTAACAATGGATCATGAAATTAATTAATAAATATCTGTATTTTAAAGGAGGGTTATTTAACGGGACATGTTTTATAATGTTATAGCATTCACTTGACAAAGCGCAAATAATGATCTCAAAATAAATATTTAGATATAATGATAATATTTGACTGGTTAAATAATATTTTAAGAATTATTTCATTGTGAATTGAATTAATTTAAATGTTAATGTGTAATGTAGATTGAATTGTTTAAAATTTCTTTGCATCCATACTAATATTATTAATGCGAAAGTCTGTCTGTCTTTCTGTCTGTCTGTTACGCTTTCACGGCCAAACCGCTGAACGGATTTTGATGAAATTTGGTATGGATATAGTTGAAGACCCGGGTTCAAACATAGGCTACTTTTTGATGCAGGCGGAGCTACGGGAAACAGCTAGTACCTAATAAGGTTGATTATGCAGCCATATTGTTATTTAACACCAGACTGTACCAGTTTCATTGCAAATAAACTATTTCTTTCTTTCTTTCCTAATACGATGCTTAACTTACTCCATTAGTTGCTTTATTTTATAATGCCTTTATCTACCTAACCCATAAACAGTTTGAAACGAAGTAAATAAATACTACTTTCTAGCATCGTCATTCCTGCGACTCATTGAATAAAAGAAGAAGATTGTATATAGTTAGTTGAAGAGCATAGACTTCACATTAATAGAATCAATTTAAAATGATAACAAAATTGTTTCGTTAAATAAGAATGACCAATGGATGAAAGGAGACTTACGAAAGGTATTAACAAATCAAAGGTGACAGGAAAAGTCGGTAAGGGCCGGCCTCGGAAAACATACTGCGACCAAATCGCAGACATATTAAAAAAGGGTTACTTATGAACTGTTAATGTACTATATGAAATGAAATCAATGGTTTGAATTTGAATTTGAAGGGAGATATTAGAAGTACCCGTAATCGACTAGCGTGTATGACGAGATTGATTTTTGTAAAAATATTCCAATATATTTAACGTTTATGATCAACCTTATCAGGTCTTAAAACATTATTTTAAATAAATGATTACTTTTAAAAGTGTTAATTTTATTTTAAATACGCAGTACCCATACAGAATTAATCTGTTTTGAGCCTAAACTTTGTTTTACAGTAGATTTAGTCAAATCATAGAACGGTGCACATTTTGCGAAGTGCACATTTTGCGAAGTGCTCATTTTGCTAAGTGATCGTTTTGAGAAATGCACATTATGAGAAGTGCCCCTTCATAGATCATTGTATTATACACCTTGTATTGTATGGCCAAAAACAAATTATTTCAATTGAAATCTGAATAAATGAAGAGTTGCTACCATATCGACACATGTATTTGAATTTTAGTGCGTCATAAAGAAATACCGTTTTCATCAGCTCTGTGGCCGTCATTTTAGGTTAAGTTATGGTTTTTATGGCTAAGCCGGACGCCCGGATTTATTGCATAAAACATGAGTTTTACTAACTATTTCTAAGTATTCGTTAGATATAAGTAGAGAGGATAGGGACATTTAAAAGACCCTATTAAGACATTAAATCCTTATTTACCTAAGTGCATAGTTTAAAGGTTTAATTGTATGTAACATCGTATTGGTGTAAACTGTAAAGGTAAAATAAAGGATAATATGATTTACATTATATAATGTGTGTACACGTGCACAAGCTCATAATACCTTCAGGTATCAATAGCGCGCGGCCAATACTTGGCTTAGGAAGTTTGTCACAGAATCCAGTATTCAATCCAACTTTTTACAAACTAGTGGCGTGCATTCTGGACTAAGTGTTGTAAGTGAACGCCGGCCAAGAGTATTGGTGGAGGAAGGAAGCTAAATAAATAGATAAGAGGTAGCTACTTAATCAGGATTTTATTGAAGTTTGAATTACTAATAACATCAAATAAGCCATATTAAGTCATATTAAACAAAGCATTTACTAGACTAATAATTAGTTGAAATATTTCCAAGTACTCCAGTTATTTTAGAATTTAGATTAATTGAATAGGATGAAACAAACATTTCATAGAATTATGAGTAGGTATTATTCCCGACAATCTTATTAACATGCGTATGCCGTTTAGTCAATTTAGAATAAATTAACTGGCTTTTAGACTTATAAAAGTTTTATAATTAATATTTTGGTCTTGTAAAATATTTTACTTAATAAATAATTATTATATTATTTGATATTTAAAAATTCTCGCTCTTCGACGCATGAAAAATCGAAAGGCTGTCTGTGCTGATGGAGTGCCTATCGAGGCCTGGAAAGCGATGGGTCCACGTGGTATTGATATATAGGTTGACCTTTTTAACCGTATTCTTTTCGGTGGCAAGATTCCTGACCAATAGATGATTACTCCAATGTTTGTTTAACCCAAAAAGATAGGTTTTAACCGAAAAATCTTTCCAGATTTTAAAGTACTAAAGTCCAAGAAATTAATAGGTACCCTAAAGAAAATCAACCTCTACTTTTGTAACAGATTAAAAATTTGAGCCGTATAAATACCATTTTCCATTCTGGATACAACCAGGATAATTACAGGACAGTCCATAGACAACAGAGACAACGTGCCTGGGTATAGCCACCGCATGCTAACCACTAGTTATGGCTGGTTAACCCCCCATTAACTTATTAGTTCCAAACTTGCGGCACAAGTTCTGAATACGATGTTAGGAAGGCTTAACTTATTGATTATAGTTAAGTTATTCCGTAAATTTAAATTAAATGCCAATATGAGTCCGCTCTCTACAGAATGGACTTCGGGCCAAGTTTGTCTTAACTTTTGATGAAGCACTTTAATTCATTTTTGTAAAATAGAGGATATCGGTATTTTTGAAGTTATCCTTTGCATTTTCCGTATTTTTCCTCCGTTCATTAGATACGCCATAACAAAATAGTTGCTTATTTATTTATTTTTTTATAAACATGATTCCGTGCTTCGGAAGGTACGTTAAGCCGTTGGTCCTGGCTGCCATCTGGTGGTATAAAGGAACCACGTCAGAGGCCGAGAGATGGTTCCGAACAACTCTGACACCAGGGTGTATGTACATGGTCGATTGACAATGTAACCCACAAGAAATGATGATGATGTTACTTATTTCGCTTAGGGGTATAACGGTTTCATTCATCGCTATCACCTGACAACTTCTAACAAAATCTAATAACATTTTATAAACAGTCAGTCGCAATTTTTTTTAAAAAAACAGCATGGTAAAAACCTTAAAAAATATTGCCGATACTTCACTAAACGATGACGTCGTTGCAGGAGCCGCAAAATTATTGACACACAAAAAAAATTATGACCGAAAAGTGCTCATCGAGTTATTTCTGTTCAACGTTACGACACTATAAAAGGCGGCGAATTTTGTCTGAATTATCTTCGACCAAAATTTTCTTTGTCATTTCGTAGATGGAAATGATAAATAATTCATCATTCGAGCCTTACTTAGTCTAAGTACACCATATTTCACATCGCCAGGCCCTTCTGTGGATGCGACGTAAAATACAGCCAGGGTAATCCTATTCCTATCCATCCATGATTTATATCGAGGAAGGGTCAATGTGGAAAATTTCATAAGCTGTATATCATCGTTTCACATGCAGTGTTTAAAGATACCAGCCGGGAAGATCTATCAACTAATTTACACTTGAATGCTTTTCTATAAGGAAGTTTCGTTAGGACAAAATGTGTATTTCGACCTCAAATCAGATATAATTAGCATTTAATTTAATATAGGACACGACCTTGAAAATATTATTTTTTACAACTGTTATTTCGAAGGCTTACTAAGAAAGTTACCTCGCCCAGAAATGATTTAACTTTACCCGAAATTCATTTCAAGCCGTTCGTAAATTTACATTATTGAATATAGAATCTTCGAATTTGCGCAATAAAAGTAATGAATGGTACAGATGTCTACTAATAAAAATATATTCATTCATCGTCGCCAAATGCGAGTTCAATTTCATCAATATTCATACTCGAGCATCCCCAGGCGAATGTTACACGATTTGAAACTCGCACCTAATGCATGACTCAAATGCATGGCTGAATTTTAAATAAGCTAAATCTCTATGCAGCGCTGGTATTGAAACTTCTCAGCATTTCAAAGGCCCTCTTGCCAAATTCAGCACAATATTGGCTATGTTCAGCGCAGTTTGGCTAAAAATGCGAAATGGAACGGATATGGGAAGCAGTGTCACCACTCTAATATAAGTGTTACGTCTCGCACCCACTCATCTCGTACATTAGCGTCTTTACATAATACTTCGTAAAAATAGCGGTATGTGTGCTAATGGACACCCTGTTAAGGATGCTGAAGACCGGGCGAAGTGAAGACGTGAGAATAAAAAAGCGGACCTTGAGCTCCAAAGCAACCAGCTGAGGATGCCACCGGGAATGCGCTAGGATGAAGAAGAAGAAGACGTCGTGAAAAATTAGTAGATGAGTGTAAAAGTTTTTCAGATGAGTGACTTTCAAAGTCTGAAGTCTTCGCTGCTTTATGTATTTAGAATATCACTTGTCTTAAGTAAAAATGTATTGATATTAAGTGTTCTTTTGTGCATTTTCTCCCATTAAATATCCATTGTCAAATAATAAATTTTATGGTTATTGGTTGTATCTACCACATTCTTAGTAGATTATAATACACGTATTGCATTTGCAGCTAATGAAGTAATTCCATTTTGTTATTTGCAATACCGGATTTTTTTATCATACAACTAATTAGATCAAACGCATGAGACAATTGGGTGCGGAACCTTAAATGTGTCGTAGATACAACCGTTTGCCGGCAAACACTTCAGCTACAAGCCTTAGAGTGTATGTATCTCGTGAAGCTTTTTCATTGCTTGAAAATGCTGCAACAGCTTGCGTTGTCATTTTTCAACTTCTAGCGTATGTTAAGTGATTTAACGTTTGTTGTTGCGTTCAAAAGGATATTGGGTTAATTCTTCATTAACTACCGATAGGTCTTAATATTCAGTCGTCTGTAGGAAAGGATTGTCTTGAAAAAGGGTGAAAGATTTCATGCATATTCATAATATTGTCGAAATGCTAAAAGGTCACATAAAGCGTTTTACCTCTTCTATTAAAACGCGCTGGTAACATCATGCATTTTTGCCTCCTCCATTTATAAAGTGTAAACAAAAAGCTGTTGCTCCTTCGAGAGGATTATGGAATGTGGATAAACAAAAAAAAAAATGAAATGATTTTTAAATGAAAATGTGGTGATGAAAAAGTATAGAGAAATGAGGAATGATGCAAGCGCATCGTTACACTAGTAAACATGCTGGGTAAAGATCATTGTAATAAATACAATAAATTCCACAAGAGTCACACATCGTCCATTATTCACAAGTGGGGCGGGACAGCCGCTCGTGTGCACTGCGCGCGACCGAGCCATGTAAATTGACCTATTCATTTCCAACAGTAAACACGTCTCGCAAGTATTATTATCTTGTACTGAGATCTGTATTGCATTGCATTTATAAATAATAGAATGTACTTTTCATTAAGTTTTGAAACAAATTTCTTTAACGCGATTCGTTTATCTCGAGTTGAGTTGAAAGATCGACAGCGCCGCGGCGAGTTTTCGTTAGTAAACCTTGGAACCTAAACCAACGCAAATTATTTCATTTTGTAATCTCAAACGAACGAACGTCATTCCAAATGCCTAGAGAATCCCCTCTCTCAATGTTCTTGATAGACAAAGCAGTATAGCATTTTAAATACGATAATGATAAGGAATTAGAGGTTCCTTAATACAACACAGAGAATCTGGGGGCGGAGATGTAACGCACTACATTTTCAAAAGCAATACTGAGTTTTCTAGAAAAAGAATAACTCGACTCTTTGGTAAAATATTTGAAAAATTAATTTCTTTTTTCGTAGAACGTAAACGTCTGACATTGAGACGTGCTCTGGAATCTCTTTTAACTAGTCACCGAAAAACTTATTCAACATAATGAATGAATCCACTGAAAGATCTTGCTTTCAACTGGATGCTTAAATCAAAAAAGAAAAGTGATTTTTGAAAAGTGTCACTCGCGCAAAATGGGCGAGTCGAACAATTTTTGTTCGAATCGACCGATTTTCGTTCGATATCGAAGGAATTTTGTTCTTAAGAATTATGTTATTAAATATATAAATATAATTAAGAAATATGTCATACATTTAAAAAATTGGGTTTCAGTAGTAAGGTGACCAGAATAGCATACTTTTGAACCCTTACAAAAGGTCAATCGACAAAGGTTTGTACTGAACAAAAGTAAATCCCTTGAAAATTCCCTTTATCTTCGTTTTAAATATAGGTTCTTTGAAAAGATGGATTTGTTTCTGAAATCTGTTGAACTTCAACATCTTACATAGATTACGCAGTAGGTTTAAATTCTTTTGTTTATAATTTTAATTAATTCAGGCGTTACTTTTGCGGAAGTTAAAGTTACTTATGCACTTACGGAATTTATTTTACGTGTTTCCGCCACCCGTTAATCAATTATTTTTCGACTCTAGTCAGTATGAACTAACTGATTGAGATTATTTATTTAAATACTTATCGGGTAAAAATCAACCGCAAGTTAACTATAAGAATCAAAAATATGTCGAAGCTCTCACAGAAAATAAATGCAAATACGCTTCTCTTGATAAAAGATAAAAACCTTTATTTTATGAATTTCTGTACAATTAATTAATTGCCTCGCCTAAATATCATATTTTTATGTTCTTCATTATCCTACGTTTTTTTCACTACAAACCGCTCTCATTTAGTAAATAAATAAAACAATATTTCTAACAAATTTTACATAAACCTCATTTTTTAAATAAGGCCCCAATTCCGAATAAGTTACAGCTTTGGGTTATATCACCAAAATTTCCGGCGACTTAAATACATTATTTTTATGAAACCCTAAAGGGTTGAAAGTTTGAAGACAAAGGAGAAATGTGGGTACTTTAACTTGCATAATTAATTGGTCTTATCATGCGCCACCAGTCACCGCCTTCCCTCGACGTATTACCTATTTCTATTAATTTTCTTAACTTAATTGTAAGAGAACAGTCAGGAATGTAAGGGTCAGATGTTTTTTGAGCAGTTGATTACAATTGGTGGAAAATAACTTGTAATAAAAATACAAGGATACGGAGGCAAGCAGTATCAAAATAATTGCAAAATGAAATCTGGCAAACTAGGTATATTATAATATTTAGTTGGATAAAGTTAAACAAAAGATAATTACTTTAACATTATAAAATTTCAACAATGTGCGAATACCCCCTTTCGCGACTTTTGAACATTTTCATATTAGTTATTGTATGCCTCAACGAGCAGCTATTTCTAAACTTTTTTCAATTAGGTACCATCTCGATCAGGTCAGCTTTCGTAGAAAAAACACTTAGCAAAATGGACAAATATTTCAAGTTGTTATGGTTACATTGGTTCATCAATATTCACTTCAAAGTAGAAAATGTAGAGATCAACACATAATTATTGTTTTAATGTCAAATAGATTTTACCGAATTTGAATTGGATGTTGAAACCTATTTGGTGGTGCGAAGCGAAATAAAAAGATGGTGGCGGCTGGCACGCGAACTCAGTGTATGAAGCAAAAAGGGCCTTACCTTACAATCCACCAAGCGAGGCAGTATGTTGAATGCATGGGATAGCGTGCGTGCATGCAGAAGTGCGGTGTTAGGTGGAACAGTTATAAGGAAGCACACAAACACAATTCACATTCGCGTAAGTTCTAAGCGCGTTTTAGCGAGCGGCGGCGGTTGAGTAAAGAAGCGTGGAGTCACGTCAAGAGCGAATTTGCGACTGAAGACGCCAGCGCCGAGATCGGCGTAGCGCTCGCGCGGGGGGTTCGATAAGTCGATTGCACTCAAGACTCGCTGTGGACGGCAGCGACATCTATCGCGCCAGGCAGCCCTAAGCTAAACACACACAGAGTATACAAGCGCGCCAACATCCTCCCCCCCTTGATATTCCGCAGGAATATCAACAAAAAATGAGTTTGCAAAGATTAGCAAGTAAGATATATGAATTGCGGGGCTTATACAGTAAAAAATGAATATATAAATATAAAACTAGGGATAATATAAATAAGAATGGAATAGTTAAGGTTAAGTCTTATTGGGTTGGAAGCGGACATAACTTGACAACTGGTCGCTTGTAGGTCCCAGTTGCAGTTTTAACTAAAGCGACGCGAACTATACCATCTTTTCCAGGAAACACCTTTTCAATAATACCAGTAGGCCAGTTAAGCGGGGGAGTTCCATCCTGATGGATAAGAACAAGTGTTCCCGGAGTTACAGGGACACTAGGTGTGTTCCATTTTTGACGCTGCTGCAGCGTGTGTAAATAATCTAAACGCCAATTCTGCCAATAACCTTGCACCAGACTATCTAAAAGAGCTTTCCTATTGGAAAGACTCTGCGAAGTTATTTCGTGCGCAGGAAGCGATTTTAATGGAGTAGTCATTAGAAAATGAGCAGGAGTTAAAATTGAGTGCGGTTGATCCGACAGTAAACATAAAGGACGAGAATTTAATAAACATTCAATTTGGGTTAAAACCGTTAAAAGTTCCTCGAACGTTAACAACTGTCGACCTATCGTGCGATACAAGTGCGTTTTTATACATTTAATATTGGACTCCCATAGACCTCCCCAATGCGCTGCGCGAGGGGGAATAGTGCGCCAGGTAATTCTGTTATTGTTAAATTCATTTTGAAATGCGTTAGACGTTTCTTGACTAGCTAAGAAAGTATAGAGCTCATCCAAATGTCGCTTTGCACCAATAAAATTAGTTCCATTATCGGAATGCATAGAAGATACGGGACCACGCCTTGAAAGAAAGCGCTTGAAGGCGTTAAGAAACGTTTCAGTGCTAAGATCCGAGGCAATCTCTATATGAATCGCCTTAGTTGTCAAGCAGACGAAGAGACAAATATATGCCTTTTGGCTTTTAACGCCTCGTTTGCGAGTAAGTGTTATGCTGATAGGCCCAGCATAGTCTACACCAGTGTGCGTGAAGGCCTTAATTTCTTCTTGAACACGCGCAGCTGGGAGACTGGCCATCATAGGTGAAGGATGAGAAGGCGCGTTTTTAAAGCATATATTGCACTTACGGATGCGTTGACGAATTATATTGCGCGCAGAAATTATCCAAAAGCGTTGGCGCAATAATGACATAAGGAGATGAGAGCCAGTATGACAGTTGGATTGATGACAGTCATCAATAATTAGGTCAACGATATGATGACGACGAGGCAGCACAACGGGGTGTCTATTCTCGAAGGGAATATTAGCGTTCGTAAGTCGACCTCCTACGCGAAGTAAAGAATTGTTGTCTATGAAAGGATCAAGCTTACGAAGGGAAGGCGAAGGTAGATTACCCCTGGAAATATTTTTTATTTCATCACAAAAATATTGATGTTGTAAAGCCTTAAGCAAAGCCACTTCAACGACTTCTAGATCGGAAGCCTGAATAAAAGTTTCGCGAGGTAATTTTTTAATAAAGCGTAAAACGTAACATAAAACACGGAGTAATTTTTTCCATGAGGAAAGGCGCGAAGCGAGTACCAAAAACGGGTGCGGGTTATTGTCTATAGAAGACACAACAGCAAAGGTAGCGGATGACTTCATTTCTGGTAAGTTGCGGAGAGATGACTCAAAAGGCACAACCGGCCACTCGGAGACAGGCAAGCGAGTCCAATCAGGACCATGCCACCACAGAGGGTGATCCAAAATTTGAGAAGGCATAAGGCCTCGCGAGACGCAATCACTCGGATTATCAGTTCCATTTATATGAAAGAAGCGATCAGAAGGAATATTTTCCTGTATTTTACTAACACGATTGGCGACAAATACTTGCCAACGGTGCGGCGATGAGTGAATCCAAGATAATGCGATCGTAGAATCAGAGAACGCGAAAATTTCCTTAATAGGATAACGATTATTAAGCGTAGAATGAACTTGTTTCATAAGTTCAGAAAGTAAAAGCGCAGCACATAATTCAAGTCGAGCGAGCGTTACAGTTTTGAGCGGAGATACCTTGGACTTGGAACATACTAACTGCGTAGTGACATTGCCATTAGGATGGGTAATATGTAAATACAAAACGCAACCGTAAGCCTTAATGCTAGCGTCACCGAACCCTAATAAACGTACAGTACAGTCCACTGTTATACCTAAATGCCGCGGTATCTGCAAGTTCGATAAAAGATTTAATTCTGTTTTAAATTGAATAAAGCGGTCAACTACGTTTTGGGGGGGCTCTTCATCCCAGTCCACCCTTGAGAGCCATAACTCCTGCAATAAAAGTTTAGCGTAAAGTATAACAGGAGCTACGAGTCCCAGCACATCAAAGAGGCGAGCGATAGTAGATAAAATGGCACGCTTGGTATTTCCCGTAGAAGAATTATTAATTGTAAATGTGAAAGTATCAGAAACTGGTAACCATTTTAACCCTAATATTTTAAGAGAATCATTATTATTATTGAACTCAATTGATGCGCGGTGTGAATCTGGCAGCTGTTCAAGAAGTTGAGAAGAGTTACTCGCCCATTTCACAAGATTAAATCCACCAGACCTGAATAATGCTATTAAATCATGTGCCAGCTGAGCTGCTTCAGCCTCAGTAGAAACTGAGGTACTTAAATCGTCCATAAATATTTCACTTGTGGCTACTTCACAAGCGCGCGGAAAACGTTCATGCTCGTCCTGAGCTAGCTGACGAACAGTGCGCATGGCTAGGAAAGGACTAGAGCGCAGCCCAAAAGCGACTGAATTGAATTGAAAAACACGTAAAGGTTCATTTTTATTAAAGCGGTATAGTATTTTCTGGTACTTGCGATCATTTTCAGACACTACTATCTGAAGATACATCCTCTGAATATCAGCTGTAAGTGCCACCTTGAAGTAACGAAACCCCAATAATAAGGTAAATAAGTCGGCCTGCAGGTTGGGACCCACATGAAGAAGGTCATTGAGCGAGGTGCCTGTAGTAGTTTTTGCACTTGCGTCTAAAACTATGCGTACTTTTGTTGTGATCTTGTCAGGCCGCACAACAGCATGATGCGGTATGAAGTAACCTTCTGACAAAGTGTCAGGAGTAGAAGGTAACTCGGATAAATAACCTTTCTGCATATACTCTGTTATCACTTCATTATAAGCCTGACGCAGAGCAGGCAATGAATCAAATTTGCGCTCAAGTGACACTAACCGACGTTGAGCACAAGCGTATGAGTCACCTAACATTTTAGGATCCTCCTTAAACGGCAATGAAACCACAAAACGTCCAGAAGAGGTACGAGAGACCGTAGACTTATATAAAGTTTCACAATCATTATCGTCCGGACTCATAACAGTAGAAGTAGGTACGCCCTCGATTTGCCAAAATTTTGTTAAAATATTATCTAAAGAGTTATTAATTAAAGGACCGAAGGACCAGGCTACCACATCAGGATTAGCATTGCAGGCCTCTCCAACTATGATATAGCCAAGCGTTGTCTCGAGGGCATAAGGCAGTGTGTGGGCTGTAACCGAGTATTTAGATGACGATTGTGAAGCGTTAGAGCGAACAGGTGTAAATTTATCACCCAATATTAAATGCGGAAATAGTTGTGCTCCAAGTATGACATGAATTTCACCGGGCAAGTTCCAGGTGTCATCGGCTAAAGAAAGGTGATTGAAATTATTTATTAAGTCCGAGGTTACTGACTGAGTGGGTAATTGATCAGTAATTTGATTGACCACAAGACATTTTATGTCATACTGAATATTAGAGAAACGTGATTTTATTTTAAGTGTTACAAAACCTAAGATAGGTGTTGAGACTAACCCTACTGTTTTTATAGCAGAATTAACCAGCGGTTGAATATTTAAATTTAATTGTTTACAACAAGCGAGAGTCACAATATTGTTTTGTGAGGCAGAGTCTACTAGACATCTGATAGTTAAATAATTATTTTTATAGGGAACATGCACCTTAACAGTAGGTAAAATTATTATTGTTTGATTAGTTAAAGACGGTACAGTCGGACCAAAAGTGTGGGTGACAGACGTCTCACTAGTAGAATTATCCTTTGAAGGTGGCATATAATTTGCCTTCCTTGACACAGTGCATTGAGTATCCAAATCGTTATTATTATTCTTAACTTGAGATGATGTCAAACTTTGACTATGAGAGCCAGCGTTGTCAAAGTGCAGTAAGCTATGGTGCCTACTACTACAATGTTTACAAGAGTTACGCGAGTTACACTTTAACGTGTTATGTTTTGAACTAAAACAGTTGACACAAAGGTTATTTTGTTTGACATAGTTAAATCTTTCCTTTACAGGATAATTTTTAAATACTGAACATTGATATAAATGCAAGTGATTCGGATCCTTACAACAGAAGCAAGCGTTAAATTCGCTTTTATTATTTTCAATAATGGCAAAGGAGTGAGTTACTTTTTGCTTTGACACGCGTGAAACTGACTGGGAATTATTTTGTGTCATTGACATATTCGGTGTTTTGACAGAGACAGATACCGATGAGCGTTCAAGTACCTTTATATGATGTCGAACAAACTCGATCAAGTCTGTACATGTAGGTATATTTTTGTCACGCACTTGTGATTCGAATCGTTGAAGTAATTGAACATCAAGTTTTTTCAACGCAATATGGGTTACAATGAAATCTGTCAAGTCAGAAATTTGAAGTTGTTTTAAAGCGGAAAAAGACGAATTAACCTTTTCTATGAAATTGGTTAATTGTACAGCGGAATTGTTTGAGGGCTTTAATTCAAGAATATTATTTAAGTATAATGTACCTAGAAGACGTATGTCCTGATATTTGTCTATGAGTGAATTCCAAACAATTTGATAGTTAGACTCGTCAGGTACAATACCTGCGAATATATCTAAAGCGCGGCCACTTAATTTGCCGACTAAATATTGTATACGCTGAGCGTCTGTTAGACTAGTATTAGAATGAATATTTGTTTTAAAGGATTCGTAAAACAATGGCCAATTATTTGGATTTCCGTCAAACGATCTTAATTCAATGGGAGGCAGTTTACATTTTATATTAAGGTTATCATTACTAGAATGTTTTTGAGAAGCGGTAGTAGTATTAAGCGAAGTAGTAAATGTTGACTGAATATGTTTTACATAAGTGTAAATTTCCTCAAAGGAAGTCCAGTCATCCATACTTAAAATGGCGTCCGGTTTCAATTCTAATTGCAAAATGTGATGTTGGTCACACAACATATTGAAATCGTCATACAATTTCTCTATGTTGGATGAATTTGCTAAAAAATCAGTTTTACTGCGAGTTGAAATATCTGGTGCAACCTTTTTGGCAGAATTATAAAGCGTGTTCATACGTGCAAATATAGCTTGCTTTTTCGCAATGACTAGTTTCAATTTAGCGTCGGCCATTGCAACCAGATAATGTTCTTATGGGAATAAAACACTTAAGTATTATAAATGCGGGGTAATTTTATATATATATATATATATATATATATATATATATATATATTGCGGGAATATAAATTATAACGCGGTGAAATAATATGAAAAGATGCGGGAAGGGGGTTCAATCCGGCTCGAAGGACCACAAATATTATGGTGGTGCGAAGCGAAATAAAAAGATGGTGGCGGCTGGCACGCGAACTCAGTGTATGAAGCAAAAAGGGCCTTACCTTACAATCCACCAAGCGAGGCAGTATGTTGAATGCATGGGATAGCGTGCGTGCATGCAGAAGTGCGGTGTTAGGTGGAACAGTTATAAGGAAGCACACAAACACAATTCACATTCGCGTAAGTTCTAAGCGCGTTTTAGCGAGCGGCGGCGGTTGAGTAAAGAAGCGTGGAGTCACGTCAAGAGCGAATTTGCGACTGAAGACGCCAGCGCCGAGATCGGCGTAGCGCTCGCGCGGGGGGTTCGATAAGTCGATTGCACTCAAGACTCGCTGTGGACGGCAGCGACATCTATCGCGCCAGGCAGCCCTAAGCTAAACACACACAGAGTATACAAGCGCGCCAACACTATTTTTGAATATATGTCATATATTTTCGAAAACTTCGACATATATGTCGAACAAAAATCCTTTGATAACGAACAAATATTATTCGACTAGCCGATTTTGCGTGAACACTCACACTTTTCAAAAATAGCACTCCTATGCATGATCAGACTTTGACGTCAAAGGGTTAAAAAGGTACTTGGTCACAAGAATATAATCTAAGTCTTATAAACAAATCCGAAGGTAAGCCACTAGTTTACAATGAAATACTGTGATCAAGATCATATTTCGCATTAAGTATAATAAATCACAAAAGTTTTGTTTCTTGTTTATCTAAAATTATACCGGATTGCTTCGTAAGAAAAACTTATTTCATTAAAAAAGTTCATTTATCAAATGAAATTGACTTTAATAAATCAGTACAATATGCGACAGGAAAAAGACATTTGATCCGAAATTTAATATACTCTACTTAATAAAAAATTGAAACGGTCTGGCGCAAAAATATTTATTTTTACAGTTAAAAATAAATGCGATTATCCAAATGATCTATTAATATTATTATTAAACGTATTTTAAATTTAACCTTTTTGTATTTTATTGAGTATGTAGCTCTACTTTACTGGGAGTTGATCAAATAAAAATATTACACAGGTACAAAAACTTCAAGTCTTAATTTTTTTGTAGCAAAATATATGATTTATTGATTGCATCGAACCTTTAAACTAATGCTCTGATGCAAATTCAAGACAAGAAGAAGGTATTGCAAGTAAAGTTTAATTTTATATTTTTTTATCGCAGTGAATTGCTTCTTCTCCACTTGTAGTTTGGTGCGTTATAGTTGTTAACTTAATTTAAGTAATAGGTAATTTACGTCAGTAAGTGAAAATAATCCATCGGGATGATCTGGTGGGAACCGAAGCTCGTGGAAGACCGATCGGAATGGCGAAGCACTATGGACGCCCTCTACCCCACCTGGGGACCTTAGACACTGACTCCCGTATTCTTAAACATAACCTTAAGGACGTCCTTCACTCAAACTAACTAACAAAACTAATAACAAAGGAAAGACACAGGTTATAATAACTATCAGAAGCACAAAAATTTAAAAAATACAAAAGAATAGGGTAAAAAATAAACAAATTAAGTAGTTAACTAGGCAAAAAGTGGCAAAAAACTAATTTATAACCATATTCGAGGCCGCCTCAAGGTACCTTTCGATCAACCTTGTATTTGACAGTTCGATAATCAACTCCAATGAGGAATCTCCTTATGTCAAGGAAGCTAGTGACGACTAATCATACTAATGAGTTGGAGTAAGGTTGAGTCGAGTTTGAGCAAACGTTTGAGAATATGGGTATATGATATGGTAAGTCAAGTGATAAGAATATAACAATATACAGTATATTATTAAACAGTTTCATTTCATATTACGAAATATGATGGTTGTTATTAATATCTTTGACTACCAACTCGGTGCCCTATTTACTTTAAAGGAAATCCCAAAAATTATTATATGTCACAAATACTTTGACTAGAAAATGTTGCAAAATGTAAGGAACAAAGATATTTTCCGAACAAACTTTTGCTTTCAAAATATAAGTGTTTGAGATCCAGTGAAGTCGAAAAGATAGTAAAGTGCTTGTAGCAATATAACCGAAGTCGTTCATTGTAACTTTGGTTCAATGTTTGCCAAATGGGCTGACCAAATCGTCCATAACACGAAGTTTTTTCCTCTTGGGCTCCTTAATATACGTAAATTCAATTTCTATGACACGGAAAATCTCCCATGTATGTCAGCTTTTATGGGCTTCGAGCGATGAGTTTTCGGATCCATGAACAAAATAAGGTATCAAAAATACTCAGGTAAATTGTAGTTGCGATAACACTCTCTAGCCAATTGTACAAAAGTTTTTTAGAAAACGTTTTTTTAGGCAAAATCACTCGTGTTTCCTAGTAACTACTACTAAAAACGGGAGCAAAGCAACTGCTTTGGAGACCAGCCATTTTGCTGCTTTTCTTCTCCGTTCCGTCGGATCTTCTACAACCTTGGTTGTGTTGTGAGATTATTTGGGCGCAAATCGCATAGAGATTTTGCTCATAATTTAATTAATAATTCACTAACAAATTAAAATGGTGGAAATAAAATTGGATATAAGGTTGACACTTGCACAAACATTAAAAAAAATTAACTGACATTATGTCAATTAAATGTCTAAAATCTCCTTCTTCATGGAAATGCTTAAGCTAACATTATTTTTGCGTTTTTTGTAATCGTATATTTTACTCTGTGATTTTACTACTATTTTATTATATGCGCAAATAATCAAATTCTACATTTTGCCAATATACATAAATTGAAACAATTGAAACATACTATAGGTATTCTTGAAGTTTAGGCTGTTACAAAGAAACTGATATATTATTAGAAAAAAAAACGATTTCATGGAAGAATCTGCTGGTTTTAATCTCCTCGGCTTTTTCAGATATCGGAATAATTTTCATTATTCTATTCAAGAAGGTATGAAAGTCACAATGTATACTTGTCACATGAAGTATTGAAGGTAGCAGTGGCCTGACTCATGTGTGATCTGGAACACAAAATACTAGTTTTTTCAAAATGTGCCTTGACAATAAAACTTATTTTATTAAGAAGCAACATTTCGCACTTTGTATATGCATTTATATCATTCTGTTTTTCTACAATTTCAAACACCTTTTTCAAAGGCGACTGCAGACACATTGCGAAGTGACTCGCTCTTACGTTCCAGTCATTTATGGGATAACACCTACCTACGCCCGATTGACTCAAGCAGCAGAACTGACCAGGTTATCCCAAACTTTGATGCTTGTTAAGAACTTACACTGGATTGTAGTGGAAGATTCTCATACAAAGACAGACTTGGTCACAAATATTTTAAACGAATCGGGGCTAAGATATACACATTTGAACGTGAAGTCTAACGACTCAAAAATATCAAGACTGCATGGTTTAGAACAGCGGAACTTAGGACTCAGTTGGTTGAGAAGCCATCTTAGGAACATCAAGGATAAGCGTGGTGTTGTGTACTTTATGGATGACGACAATACATATTCTGTAAAGTTGTTTGAAGAGATGCGGAAAATTAAGAATGTGGGTGTATGGCCCGTTGGCATTGTTGGTGGGCTAGAACTAGAGAAGCCTCTAGTGGTTAAAGGCAAAGTGACTGGCTTCAACGCGGTATGGAAACCGAAGCGGCCATTTCCCATCGATATGGCTGCGTTCGCTATCAACTCTACGCTATTTCTGGAAAAACCTTACGCGGAATTCCCGAAAACTGCACAGATTGGCTTTCAGGAAGGCGAAATCCTCAAATTCTTCATTTCAGCCTATGATCTTGAACCACTCGCGGAGAACTGTTCAAAAGTTTACGTTTGGCACACGCGTGCGCAGATACCTTCTTTATTCTCGAATAAAAGCAGGTTTAGGGTAAGAACCAAGGCCAGGAAACACATAAAGGCTATACGTAGACGCGGCCCAGTTAAGACACGCTCCAGACCAATTACGACTAAACATAAAATACAACTTATTTAAATTAAAATTAATTTTATAGCTACGTGTTCATTGTATAACGAGGTACTATTTTACTCTGTATTTATTATGTCTTTATATTATACTATCAAAGAAGTTTTGAGTATAATTTAAATTTCGATCTCTATTTAATTTTTAAAACAGACTCGTATACTGAGGAATCCGAATAAAGTGATTTCAACAATCAGGAATTTTCATCAGGAATTTGTTATTTATCTATTTTGCAATACTTTACCAATTTGAAAAAAATTCCGTACTAACAAATTCAAAAACATACAAAACTGATTTTAGGTACATAATTCTTCAATCCATCACATGTAAAGTTATTGTTTTATAGTTACCTATATCGGCAATATATTTCAAAAGGTTGGTAGCGTGTAAAATTCGATTCACACTTGACCAGACATCCCTTGGTATCCATTTACAACTTCTAAGTGACCCTTACCTATTGATATAAACGAAGACCATTTAGATAGGATTAGGATTGTGAATTATTGATATACAGAACGCCCATTCCATTTACTGAATGGGCCAACAACAATGATAAAAAAATATTATTTATTATGTGTGGATTGATTTTTGTGTTTTTTTAAACACTTATTTAGAGTACTTAAACTAATGATGTAGTTTCGGGATATAGGCAGACAGCCGGTCATAAAACCAAATCTTATTTCTTGTGTTATTATATTCCGTAAAGAAGGAAAACACGGAAAACAAGACTTCTTGCGGGCTTCGTAGCCACATTGTTTTTTATCTCAGCTCCTTTCTACCCTAAGGTGGACTGGAAGAGATTGCATTAGCGATAAGTCTTTCTACTTATTTTGTTTTAATCCGATGTTCATTTATTCATTTTCCCAAATGACAATGGATATCATCATTTGTTCACACAAACTTAACCTTAGTCATAATTAGTACCACTAAGACATTAGTATGGCAAAAGTTTACAAGCTCTTAACATATGTGTGCTAAACGTTGTATTTTACTTGCAGCTTTAAGCTTAAGATATGTGCTCGCCAAGAAACCTGCTAAGCTCATTAACAGCCAAACCGTCTTGTTTGTATGTTGTTTCCTTTAAGGCAAAACTCTATATCTTCCTACTCACACGCTGACGGTGTACCGATCTCAGGTTTTCCTCATGGACCAACTGATATGCACAACTAGTTGTGCTATCCCTCAGAAATTGCCCCTGCAAGACTACAGACGTCACGATCTAGGTTCATCCCCAGTATCCACGAGGTATCGTGGATAAACAAAAATAGCCATATATCCTTTTTCAATCCTCCAAGGAGCTTGATAGAGTGCGACACGCGTATCCATCGCGAATGTGCGTGTCAAGCGACGGCGAAACCGATTTGATTGGTCGCCTTTCAGTGACGCCGATCGTCGATATTTTAAAGATAACGTTTGCCTAATTTACCTAGGCGATGCAAACCCACGAGGGGTTTGAATCTTAGAACCCAGTGTTGATTCTAGCTTAAGAATAGACTCTCTCTTCCTGTAAAGTAACATAAAAGATGACTAAAGGACTCTTGGGATCTCAATTACCTTGTTTCTTAGCGACTGGTGTTGGATGACAAAACAAAATTGTATATATAATTTTGTTTTTTAATATTTAAAATGTATAAGATTTGGAGATGTTTTTATTTTTTTGTCAGTTTTCTTTTTAGTTTTCTCAACATCTCACCCTTAACTCTCAGGACTATCAGTACTAATTCAACACTAGAATTCCCTAATTGCTCTAGTGTGGTATATGTTATTGTTTAATTACTTACGGAAATATATGCTTTGTTGTCTGTTCATAGCCAAACTTAATTACATACTGTTGACGTAGATTTTACACCGGCACGTCAGGTGATAATGAATTAATGCCGGTAGACAAGTTCTGATGTAACATTTACATGGAATTTAATAGTTAGTAAGCTAAAAGCATATCATTTTACTATGTTGGTGGATTATTTACATCCCTATCATCTATGTCTTATCGCGGTTTACTACCTAAAGTACAATATGGACTATATATTGGTTCCAGTCTGGTAAAAATGAAGTATGTATTAGGAAGTTAGTCCTATTTTTATTAGTTGTTTTTATGAAATGCATTAAGTCAGGGGTGTTATTTCTAAGCATCTGTCCGATGGCTTGGATACATAGCACACGGGTACGACTTACCCGAGCTGCTACTGAGTCAACCCATGTCCATCCGAGTCAGTAGCATCCTAGTACCTTATCCTTTCCCCAAACTCAAACACTACCCACCCTTCCTTAGCTTATCCAATGGGCAGCAGCGTCGGAAGTACGATAAGCCGCTGAAACTGCGCTCGCCAACCCGCCTGCCAAGCGTGGCGAGTATGGCAACAGCCCTCAATTAATGGAGAGGCCCAAGTCCAGCAGTGAACTGACTGCGGCTTAAAACGATGAAATGCATGGGCAACTGTAACGATTAATATGTCAGACTGTTGTTTAATACAATACAAGTAAATCTAGGACCATGAATGAAGCGTACCAAGGGCTCTGAAGAGTAAACTGAGGACGCTCGCTCGGATGAAGGGAAGAAAAACTTTTTGTCTCAGGTCCAAATAACTCAATATTTTAACAAGTTTCAAGCTTGTTGTCGCTTCTTTGATACACGTAAACTTTTATTTTTGAAGATTATTCAGGATCCAAAATAAGTATGTTAGTGATTTCAAATAAAGACGAATTTAGTGTTTTTCTTCTTCAATTTAGTGTTTTAAGAATATGATTTAGTTTGTTAAAAACCTTCATACTTAGGTAGCAAGTAGGCTATTACTTAGTAGATGTGTTATGTACTCCACCTACCTCAATAAATACAAATTGACTGAGTACCATTACCAAGAAATGGTAATATAAGGATGTTTATCACAAACGTATTGTCCTCGTTATAATGTAAATGTAAGGGGGGGTCACGTTTGTCTGTCTTTGACTGTACATCTAATGTAACCAATTTGAGTGATATGCTTATAAGGAAAACTACGTAGGCTTGCTCATTATTCTATAACAACGTACCGCATAATGAAACAATATTCGATATGAGTAATCACCAACTTCAGTTCTCAGTACTATTTTTGTATATATGCGTGTGCTCTTAGGGCCACTCTCTCAGAATTCTTTGAAAACATACTCAGGATTTAGTGAACATTTCCAAAGAACCATTAACTTTTTGTGTTTTTCTTAGCTATCATACGTTAAGCGAAACAAAACGAAAACAATAAAGTGGAGGACTAAGGGTACGAATTTTAACAAGGTGATAATTTTTAACCGACGTGATATCGTGATCGGTTATTACTTTCACAAAATTGCACAATTTATTTACTATAATATAGGATTTCTAAGAGTTACCAAAAGTTAATGGTTTTGTTATTATTAGCGTAATAAACTTTCCACGCGAGGCTCCATTTTGAACGGAGATATAGAAAATAATACAATGTTTTGCTATAATATCTTGTTTCCACAATTTTTGTTTGGCATTATCTTACATTTTGGCGTAAACACTTTTTCTTTAGTGTCCTTTGTTTATCCGGTACAAGTGGACCCTCAATCCTCTATGTGTGGACTGAAGGTCCAACTTTAAATCCCATAACTCCCTTTTTTGATTTTCAGAAAATCTGGTTCCAACTTTCACAATTCTTTGAGAATGTTCACTAAATCCTAAGCATGTTTTCAAAGAATTCTCAGGGAGTGGCCCTTAGAGCGCACGCATATTTTTTTATATGACGAAAGGTCCATTGTCCATGTAATGCACTGAGTGTGAATGTAAAAAAAATATCTACAAAATTAATAATAAAAATAGTACAATCAACAACATAAATACCTTTACTGGGTGTAAAGGTATTTATTCCTTCTATTAGAAGAATATTTGTCAAAACCCAATAAAAAATACCCATATAAGTAAGCGTGTATTACGTTAATCCATAAAATAAAATACATTTATTTGCAAGTAAACACGAAATATTTAATATTCATTTCAGATGGTCGTGATCATATATGACCTGAAGAAAGTCGCAGGCACGCGCTGGATGCAAGCCGCTTCCAACCGGTCATTCTAGAAATGATGCTAATGAAAAATTTGTTACTTTATCTGTAGACTAGCCTCCTATATTGTTGTAAAGGTAAAGTTATAAATATATTTTTTTATATACATTTAAGTAGGCAAACAGGCGTACGGTCCAACTGATGGTAAGTGGTTACCCTAGCCTATGAACGCATGCAACACCGAAGATGTCACGAGCGCGTTGCCGACCCTGAAGGATTTTTTTCACACCCTTTTTGTAGGCTTCCATGTTATAGTCACTAGAGAAAACATGGCAGGGGAGTTCATTTCATAATCCCAGTGTACGAGGGAGGAAATTCCGTTTGAAGCGTACTGTACGCGATAACATGGGATCCAAGGTATGGGTATGGGTGGTATGGTATATTGTTATTCAAATTCCTAAATGCATTGAGAAAGGAACGTTTTACTTTGGATTTCAATGCTTTTTGCCTTTGCCTGACTTTGAGGTGACGAGGTGCATTGCATAGGAATGAGAGCATAAACAACGTCACAATTTTTTAAATTATCGCAACAACTAATCAATCCAGCCAGTGACGTGCATCCCATAAAGACAAAAAGGCATTGCCTGCCTTGTGCTTTTCTACTTACATTTAATTATCATTTATAACAAAAATCAGTAAACGCGCCGCCAAACGCCCAATAGGTACATTTTCGCGCTCCAAGCGCAAAGCAGGTGCATAGAGCACATAGTCACATCGCTAGGTACGTAGGTATCATCATTCAGCTAAGCGGCGATCGCGTCGTCGCCAAGGTAGGCAGTCCGATGTTTTACCTTCGATTTTACACATAGGCAGCAAGTTTTTGTCAATGTGTCTATATCGGGAACCTGTAAAGACACGTCTGCGCTTCCATGTAGTAGTCCGTATTATGAGACACTGTCTTTAAATGCGTTCACAATCAATAATTAAAAATGTGAAAACATATACATCATACCAAAAAAATTTAACTTTTTTATAAAAACAATACTAATGTTGGAGTGTTTTATTATAGAAGACCGGAATCAATGTAATTATCTTATTGCTTTTATTTCATCTTAATTGCATTTATTGTTAGTTTGATTTGAACGCATCTTTTGACGTCATTTTGTTTGTTTACAAACAAATGGTACGTCTTGGTATCCTTCTCATTATGATTATTCAGAAAGTGGTCTTTAATACTTTACAAATGAGATTATTTGCTTCCGTTTGATATATTTGCACTACAATATTACAAATGTCGTATGTGAAAGTGAAAAATATTGAGATGAAACGTAAATGCGTGCATTTGGGTGTGTTTTGTGTAAAAACTATAAATATGGACGAAGCTGGCCTAAATCGAATCAGCTGAGAAGCTGTAGGTAAGCCAAAACATATTGTTTTGTTCAATTTCATAAAAACGTATTGAGGTATTGTAATTATTAGGGCTTATTTAATATGATATCATTGTTTTATTAGAGGGCTTGAAGACAAAAATTGTAAAGGCCGAATCGTCTGTATAACTAGAGAACTAAAATTGTGTGTGTTTCTATGGCCGCTAAGTATAACAAAAAAATCCGGTTCAAACCCCTCAATATACGAGCTGGACTACTGCCTATCCAGTGATTTTTTTCAGTGCACGCCACTGCAATCCACTAACTAAAAAATGGATTTTCTCTAAGCAAAAAATTTAAACACAACTGGAGCACTAACACATTACTAGTCAATAATACAAACTCTATTACCGATTTGGCCCCCTATATTAATTCCGACCACTAGTCTGGCACGCCTCACGTCTTTAATTGAGTACTTACCACATCGTGAGAGTCCAATGCCAACATTCTCTTGGCAGACAACTATCTTAAACCAGGATACTGTGTGCTTGGAATATTACAAATTCATTACCTACGGAAATCTGATCAAAATGAAAAAAGGGTGGACGTGACCTGGTTTGTTTTTCGGACTCTATTGGATTTGGGATTGGGTAGTTGAAGAAGTGTGTTCAAGATAGATCTAATATTGCAATTTTGCTAAATTAAGCTGAACAGAACTAGTATTTATTTTTGCTTACTTACGCTGAGTACCAGAGGACAGTGATTGTGTAGAGAGACCATATTATCCAGTGGGTCTACGGATCGGGTAGGATAAAATCGAATCTTCTGTAAAAATGATTTATACTCTTTAAACAGTGTTTTTGACATTTTGACAGACGAACTCGAAAACTTGAATACCTACCAAATGCAACAAGACTATTAAAATATGAATTAGAGTATATATTACATGTAAGTATGTATGTATGTGAGGTAGGTACTTACCATGAGTATACATCTTCCATTCTATTATAGAATCCATAATAGTAATAGAGTGCAAATAGAAACGCGTATCTGTCAAACAACGTGCCAACGACAATAACATTTTGTTTTATTGCGCTGCCAGAGAAATCGTATTATTCTTCGTGTGTCAGATTTAACCGATCATATTTTACGCAGAGAGGCCTATTCAGACGCGTGACATAAAAATACGTAGGCTTCTCTGATTTATATACCAGCAAGGATCAAAGAATTACATGTTTGATACGTTCCACTTTGATAAATCACACGAATTCATCAGTGGCGAACGTAAGCGTTATAAAATTATACATTTTCCCCGTTCATTTGATGTACCGATCCCTGATATTTACTTTTATTATTTAAGTGTAATAAGGTATTCATAAAGATTATTTGCGTTTTATTTTTATATGTTTGACTAGTCAACAGCTATTTTTCTGTATAATAAATTCTAATAGACGAATACATTCCTGAAATTGTAACAGAATGTTAGTTTAATCAGTTAACACTTTCGCTGACTGTGAAGGAAATAAAAAAATAACAATGGCACTCAATTGTTATCTACGTCGAGAGACGTTACTGTCAGCTAAAGTGTTAAAGTAAGTTAGTGCTACCTCCTTCTACAATGAAACTGTTTTCCTATGGACCCCTATCAATGACAACAAAAATTTATAATACCCTACCCGACTGTCTAAGGACTGAAAAGAACGATAAAAAATTTATACTAAAATTAATATTAATTTCAAAAAAGTTATCATACAATTGAAGAGTTTTTTAACGATAAATTAGTTGTGTATTTTTAATAATATTTATAATTATTCAAACTTAAGTTGACATTTAATTATACAACATATGATAATAATGACATTAAATCTAAATGATATTATTATTACTAATAAATAAATCGATTAAATAATTTAAAAAATGTAACTTATTATATGAAGGGTTAGGAATAAATTTGCATGATGAGTACTAACAAAAATTATCCGCTTGCCGTTCAACTTTTATAAAAATTGCGACACCGGACAGGGTTCTTAATATGCCAACGTAATTTAATCAGTGACTGTATTTAGTTAGAACTGTATTGTACTTATGAAATGCAATAAATAATTTGAATTGAATTGAAAAAATTCACTATCTTTAGCCCGCGGCCCTTTTTTTCAATGCCACGATAAAGGCATCTCCCTACCGTGGCAATTTAAAGTAATCCGTCGTAAGCTGCTTTAAATCTTAATATTCAAGTTATTATTATCAATAAACTTCATCCTCAGAGCTCAGGCACCCATTCTTGTGTAAATTTATCAAAAAGAGTATACAAATGTAAAAAGATATTAATTTCAAACTAACAAATTTAATTAGACCGTCGACAAGCGACTACTACAAAGCTTTATTTGAACAAATATTATTCCTTTACCATTCCGTCGTAGCCTATTTACTAGGGAATGACTCAGACGATTTTACTTTCTAATTTAACACTTCAATCGGAGAGTATTGGCTCGTGAAATTACACAAAGACTCCGATATTCTTTGGAATAATTACTTACTCGGCTGGTAAAAATAGAGTTGGGTCAAAACGAATAATGGGTTTCCGTTTGTTTGGTGTAAATAGGACTTTCAATTAATTTTGTGGTTCACGTTTTTACCTTTTCACTGACTAGCACAAAGGCTTGCCTTGTGAGTTTACGGCACGATGAAGAAGAATACAGTATCCTTAGCATTCTACCTGTTGAACTATTTATTGCTACAAAATACTTTATTCTCCATAACTTCGTTTCTAAGAATGAATAACAGAGCACGGTTTTAATAACTGACATAAAAGCGAATCATAGGATGTAGCTTGGTCAGACTTTCCTACAGCGCTTATGTGAAAGGCCGACCGTACTGCCAGCTTCGATTTGCACTTCCTCCAACAATATTGGTTTTGTAGAGGGATTTCACGAGTAACGATCTCGTGGCTCGGACGGCCAGTGTCCAGGTAAAAAGCGACAGGAATTCCTTCATTGTGCAAACGTTTAAAATTTATTTTGCAAGCGAATTTTACACGTTTTGTTTGTTGAAGAGGTTTTTTCTTCTTTTCTGTACATATTTCATGAAGCTCTACTGGTCCGTATTGGTTTTTCTTATAGATAACAAAGCAATATTACAGGATGCGTATTGCTAAACAAAAGTACAAGTCTCCGAAAAATTTAAATCAATTTTTCTTCAATAAGTATATTTACGTATGCTTTAACCCATTTCCCTGTTGCTGTAAGGAGATATGATATGACTTAATTGAAAATATTTTAAGAAGAGCTGTTTATCTTTAAATATATGAAGAAAATGGTACCTACTCTGTGATTGATTAATATATTTATTTTATTTTTATTTTACTTTATTTATTAGACTTTAATAGCATACACACATCAATTAATATATTATTATTACAATAATAAAAAGTCGTTAAAGAAATACACATAGTAGTAGTTTGTATTTTATGTGTTAACTTAACTCTAACCGCTTTATTAAAAAATAATTGGAACGTTCGTTAAATCTACATTAACTAAAATATATTTAGTCTCTTTCTGTCTTATCTACATTTGAAAGTAAGAGATGAAACATATTTTCGTTTCGTTTGTTATTTTTTATGAATATGACTTATCGAAAAAGTTAAATGCCTATCAACAGCAGGCATAATTTAGCTCTAAAATATATTATAACATTATGAAACTGTAGATGTCAATATTATTCAATATCAATCGACTGTATGCTCGTAAGTACCCAATTTCTAAAAGATATCAAAGCATTATAGCTATTTGGTCTTTATTGATAAATATGACTGAAATAATAATCCTCTTAGAAGCCTAAAAGCCCATTGAATTCATAATTGAGAAGCTAAAATTCTACTACGTATACGTCATCGTCATCGCCTCTAAAATAACGGCTGGTATATAAATATACTTACATAGATTATGTTCTTGTTTCATGTAGCATTTATATAATTCACATTGCTCGAGTAAGAATACTGGCTTAAGGTGCTCCCACACAGCAGTAGTAATAAAGTTATAAAACATTGTGTAACACGATAACATTCTTTAAGAATGAAGACAATTTATACGTATTAAATGCTAGATAAAAAGTAATGCAACATTTAGGATGAAAGAACGAAATAAGCTAATATATCCCATAATTATTTGTGTATATGTACATAAATTGGAAAAAGTCACACTTGAATTAAAAAAAATATCTGGTCATAAATAAAAATGGTTTAAATTCCAGTTAACTTTCATGGATCCATTCGAGATAGATGTTCCGGGCTAGAGGTCACATTTTTGAACGGATCCTTACTAAACAACAATAAATGAATCATTGGAAACGTAACATCTATCGCCAAGCAGGCAATTAAGAATGCACTAAAACAGACTCTAAGAAATAGAAGATTATAATTGCGCTTATACTCGACCACTGTAAACCGCGTTAACCGTTTAGGTACCTGTCTACCTGTCTCGTGTCGTATTAACCCTGCGATTGCCGGCGCTTCAATTTTCACGTTATAGCTAATTTACCCGACTCCACTCACGGAACGTATTGGCCTGTTGATGAAACGTACTCTCATGTGAGCGCTTTTGCTCCTGTTTTTATGATTTTACCCTTGTATTCTGAATTAAATTTAAATTAAGACTAACAAGGAGGAGTCTCATTTTCGAGCTGCTTGAAGCGTTAACAAAATTGGTCCATACCTTCTAATGTTGTCCAGTTGAACTGAGTTTGTAATAACTTATTTTACCTCAAATCAAATTGGCGTCCCAATACCCTATAGTCATTAGTAAACTTAAGTGATTAATCCGGACATTTTAAACAAACCAAAATGAACTTTAGGAAAATTGTATCTTTCTTTCTTATCAAGTTAGTAGCTTCTTGTACCAGATTTTTGAGTCATTTAGTGAACGATAGCATGCAGCAGAGATCTATGGTTTTCGCGCCAAGTACAAAGGAGTTCATAACAACGTGCCACAAATAAAGACGACCAAACCAAATCACAGACAAGCAGGATAAGGACTGAACTAGCTTTTAATTATGTACCTAAAATCATCAAAAATATGTCGTACAATTTCATTGCCCGCTTTTCTTATAATTATATTCCAATAGTATCAATCCCAATCAGTCACTTAACTGCTAACCGTTACTTTCAGTCAGACGCTCGCTGTGCCGAAGTGCTTCTGCATAATACAGCCTTCTAGGAACGTTCATTTATTATTCCTTATTTTCGTTTTGCCCTAGTTTTGTCTTGTTTAATAGTTACAAGCTTAATCCGACTAGTTTAACCTTTCTTCTATAGGTTATGAGTAAATTGTTTGAGAAATGTTGAGATATATAGTTTACTAGCTGTTTCCCGCAGCTCCGCCTGCGTCAAAAAGTAGCCTATGTTTGACCCCGGGTCTTCAACTATATTCATACCAAATTTCATCAAAATCCGTTCAGCGATTTGGCCGTGAAAGCGTAACAGACAGACAGACTTTCGCATTTATAATATTAGTATGAATTAAAGCAAAGATTAATAATAACAGTTATGATAAGGTAAAGGATAAACCAACATTTTCCTTAAAGAAAATTTTAAACCAAAATCTTTTAAGTTGGAATTTCATAATTTAATTTAAAAAAACAGGTTGGGAAGGAACTTTGAAGCCTAAAAGAGGTTGGCAGAATCTTCAAAAACACCGTAGGCCTGGAATGCCCTGACATATTTTACCCTAAAAACTGGTAATTTCATTACATTCTGTTCTGTCTGAAGAATACCCTTTCGAGTTTCGATGCTTTAAATGTCGTTGCAATAAACCGGAATATGCATAAAATGGCTATTATCGAACTTCTAACAGCTGAATCTAAGATCTTGTGCGAATACGTCTCACTCTGTCACATTTGTCTAGCTGGTGGATAGTAAACTGGCGTAATCTGCCATTTGTAACCGTCTTAGTGCTTCCTCCATTTGCAGTGACAAATTGGCTAAGAAGCCTGCAGCCCCCAACTGTGTGGGTCAATATGTTACCATGTGTCTTGGTCTAATCTCCAAGTAGAGATCTATAGCCTCGAACATTTTCCTTTTCAGGTTCTTTTTTTTTATAATATGACGTACCTATTCACAGTGAGACTGCGTGGTCAGAAGGGGTTATTGACTAAGCAAGCACAGCGAGCAAAGGTCTCTATATCGAGACTGCCCAAATTTGATTTTGTATGTATGTTTATGTGTACCATAGAATAAGCTTGTTCCGGGCTAAAAGTCACACGTTTTCGTTGATTTATTTGAAATTATTCCCCTTTAGACCAGTGCCCCCACATCTATGAAAATATTAAACATCGTTAGCTCTGAAGCGTAAGTTGAGAAGAAACCTTCTAGGACGAAAAATAATGTAGCATCACAGAATAGATACTTAATGCATTTAGGGAGCCGTGAGCAGCAACAAAGGTTAATCATACTTTAAAACATGGTCTTGGAGGCCAAATAACTTTTCTGTACAAAACTGCAATTACAATTACCAACAAGACTTAGAGACTATTTAGCACTTTAGACACGTATACTGGGATCCCACTTACATAATCCGCTGTTTGGTAGAGCTACTCGTACTACTAATTTCCGGGCCAGTGATTTATTAGATACTTACACTGTAAGAAGATGTATATTTCATTATGTAAAATATATTTTAACCGTTGTATTATTAGCAGCAAAATGTAGCCCGGTATAGGTTCGTAGTCTTCACTTGTGTACATTAGCTAAGTTTTTGTTTTTTTTTCATATTGTGTACTTAACTGCCGTTTCCAGGCTATAGGTATAGGAACAATATTTTGAAAATATGATAAAATCGCAGAGGGATATTTATGTCTAATTTAATTTAACTCATAACGTTTTGAATCCATACTTCCATACTTAACATACTAATATTATAAATGCGAAAGTCTGTCTGTCTGTCTGTCTGTCTGTCTGTCTGTTACGCTTTCACGGCCAAACCGCTGAACGGATTTCGATGAAATTTGGTATGAATATAGGTGAAAACCGGGAGTCAAACATAGGCTACTTTTTAACGCAGGCGGAGCTGCGGGAAATAGCTAGTAATATTATAAATGCGAAAGTCTGTCTGTCTGTCTGTCTGTTACGCTTTCACGGCCAAACCGCTGAACGGATTTCGATGAAATTTGGTATGAATATAGTTGAAGACCCGGGGTCAAACATAGGCTACTTTTTGACGCAGGCGGAGCTGCGGGAAACAGCTATTTTTTTTTTTTTAATTACAATATTTAACGATTATAGTTATCGCATAACCAAAGCATGCTTCAACCGCAATTTTGAATCGTAACATAATTATCATAGCGGAAAATTGTTGATTTGATTGCCAAGACGACTATAGAATTTAATTACTCGATTCAATTACATTAAGCCTCTAAATTATAGCCGTTAGTGGCAATGTCTGCGTCGACTGACATTGATGGATTGTGTCGTACTGCGAATTGTAAACTTTGTGTTAATATTTGCAAAGGTATCCAATCCAAACTTGACTCTCTTCCGCATTTTTTGACGTTGATCTATTGCCTCAATTTGGTGTTTTTGTTTGGTTTTAAATTATGAAAAAATTTCTATGTTTTGTGACGATGATGACTTTTTGTTCTTTCAATCGGTAATCTCAGACTTTAAAAGAAATAGAGAAAGATCGTCCATCGGCTGGTAAATGATGCCTATGTGTGAATGACACTGCGATCCGGGACGATGATGGGTCGCGGTGTCATATAGTCGGTAAATTTGTGTGAGTGAAACCTGTATCGTAACAGGCAAGGAGGCTATAGTTTGGATGCTTCATTCGTGATGTATGTAAGACTACGTCTTTAGTTAATCCGCTTTACGTCGATCAGATTGGATATTTATTAGGGAGGCCTATGTCCAGCATACATTCAGTAACGCATTGTAAGGGTTTTTCTGATAGACGTCGCCATAATGGTAAAATTTAAATAACCTTTGTAGTACCTAAGCAGATTTAGTAGTTGTAGTATTCGACATGATACGCATTAATTATGACAGAATTTTTTTTGGTTGACAAAAGAATATAAAAAGTATTTTTATATATGTACCAAAATGGTTTCCGCTTATCATAATGTCATGGTGTCGATCATCACGCTGATCTTCCTCGGATGCCATGCTTAAATATCTATTTCTTAAGTAATAATATGATAAAATCAAAAAGATGTTAGTTAAATAACAAAATATTCACACATTCATTTGCATCCGAAACCACAATCGGATCGTACTCCAGAGTATGTCTGACAACGTCACAGTCAAAGAGTATCAATAGCGTTTGTGGAATGTACTCATTAGTACTGAATTCGGTATCAGGTCTAAATTCTGTATAACAAACTATAACGTAGTTAATATCTACTACTTAAGGTATGTGTGAGGAGAGAAGATAAATCCAAGTTTCAGCGAAAAAGCACAATATTTATTATTTCCCCTTTACAAGTTGGACTCTTATAGATATACGAAGAAATATAGATAGGGGTCGTGAGATCGAAGTAGGCACGAGATCCAGTCAGGGAGCCGCTATGAAATAGCCAGCCACTTAACTTAAGATGACGAGATGATCCGAGCAGGCCTTCTGGTGGACGCGCGCAGGCTTATATATGGCCCTCGGGGTGATGCGGCGCGGGGAAGCGGGGAAAGGCAGCCGTTGATGGAGACACGACGTCACACACCCCCCCCGTTAGACCAGAATTTCCTTTAGCCGGGAAATTCGACTGCTCGCCATCAGTAGCTGGAGCTGGAGCAGACGGCTGGCCGGCGCTGGTAGGCAGCTGGTAGACGGCTGGCCGGAACCCAGACCTCGTGCCTAGCCTTTTTTTTTGATGGGCGCCAGTATAACGTAGTTAATATCTACTACTTAAGGTATGTGTGAGGAGAGAAGATAAATCCAAGTTTCAGCGAAAAAGCACAATATTTATTATTTCCCCTTTTTTTTTTTTTTAATATAGATAGGGGTCGTGAGATCGAAGTAGACACGAGATCCAGTCAGGGAGCCGCTATGAAATAGCCAGCCACTTAACTTAAGATGACGAGATGATCCGAGCAGGCCTTCTGGTGGACGCGCGCAGGCTTATATATGGCCCTCGGGGTGATGCGGCGCGGGGAAGCGGGGAAAGGCAGCCGTTGATGGAGACACGACGTCACAAAACAGTGGGTAAAGGTATCCATTTACGTAGTGTAGATATCGGTTACTGTGTCGCAAAGAGACATTCTGCATACTTCACACAAGAGCGCTGGACTACACTGTGCCCATATACTGTGCCGAACGCGCAGCACTATCTGTATAAAACTTTAAGCGCAATATTTACACACAAGCACAAAATACTTGTGATCAGGAAAAATGTACCATAAAAAAGAATTTTAGAATATTATTTTTAAAGATAAATTATCATTCATTTCAATTTAGAGATTTTACTAAACTGCATTACGTCTTTTAAGCAAGCATTGTTCTAAGGCAGGACAGCGAAAGTTTTGTAAGTCTATTTTCAATTCCACGTTCATAACCCTAAAACCATAAGAGATGACAAACCGAATCGCTTGCCTAATGACTCAACCAAATCCGATTGCGTCATTAATTATGGACTTTTATCAGCTGATGATTTATCTGCTATTTTCCGCGTATAAGAAAATCGGTTCACGGTTCACAAAAAAGATCGCATTAGCCTTAATGGACTCGCGTTGGTGAGCTAAGAGACGATACTCTCCGGCTTACCCATAATACTCAGATATTACGGAACGAAAACTTTCTGCCATTCAATTAAGACGTCGCTCAACCGACGATAACATTTTGGAATTTATTAACTAGCTTTTGCCTGCGTCTCCGCCCTGGTGACAATTCGTGAAAATACCGATATAAATATTAAAACAATATGTATGTACTTAGTACTATTGTCCTTTTCTGAGGTTCAATCTCCAGAGATACTATACACTTACCAAACCATACCAAACTACTATATGAAAGTCCTTAACTAACACTTGGTAGAGTCATCTATGGAGAAATAGTCAAATCAAATCAAATCATTTATTTGCATAAAATAGGGTAAGTTTACAATGCATAGGTGGTACATAAATATTAGTCGAACAGATGTTCATTAAACGTGATATTTCGTACAAAGTTTCATCCTCTATTTTAAGCATTTATTGAGTTAAGAATTAGCCTAGCTTTAAACTCTGGTCTTCAACAATCGTGAAACCGTAACAAACAAACAGCATCTCGCGTTTATAATATTAGTACTTATCGAAGTATGGATAATTCTATTTGTTTGTCAATAAAATACGCGAAAGCCGTCAAGCGATCATAAAAATGACATAATCGTCGCATAAAACGAAAGGGTGCCAATAAAAAGACCCTTTTAACGAAAGATATTATTTACTGTAGCAATATCAAGGACATTCGGCCTTCATAAATCCTTAGAACCGATTTTATTGCGTTTATTTTGCCAATTTGGAGCTAAGTGGACGACACCACTGAATATTATCATTTAGTTTGCAAATATAAACATTTAGACAGAGACACTAGGTCCGTGAGGCCCAGCAGCAATAGGCCTCTTCAAAGATATATCGAAGAGGCTTAATGATGAGAAGGGAGACCTAAAAGCTGGCGCTTTCCTCGGACAACGAATTAAGTTTGGCCATTCAACGAGAAAATGCTGCCAGCATCTTCGGCACGATGCTGCAGTGACCCTTTTTTGTATTAATAATAACAATAATAAAACTTTATTGCAGACACCAGATCCAAAGTACAAAATATAATAAAACAATACAAAATAAAAAACACAATAACAATATAAAATACAAAATAACTTCATAACAAATTTCGTTTAAACTCATACATTAAATTAAATTTATAAAAATTTTACATTTGTTGAAATTTAAAACTTAAGACTTAAAATTTAAAATTTAAGACTTACACGTAAACTGCCAAAAATTTGCTATATATTAGGTCCTTACATATGAAATTTGCGTTTTGTATGGGAGGAACAAAATGTCGAATATTTTTTAATTTAATATATTTATTTAATTAAAGTATGAACCATTGTTATCCATGCACTTTTACCATCTCTTAGGTAGTTCATTAATCCCTTTACTAAAAAACCATTCGGACGGGAATCAATAAAATCTTTGAAGGCGGTTTGGACTGGCCCATCGGAGTTAATTTTTTTCCCTTGCAAGAAGTTATCCAAATTTGGAAAAAAATGGTAATCTGTTGGAGCAAGGTCCGGGGAGTACCGTTAGACATTCCAGTTGAAGCTCTTCTAATTTGGTAGCCGTCTGTTGTGCAGTGTGTGGTCTAGCGTTGTTGTAAAGCAGCAGTGGCGTAGAGCGATTGACCAGCCTCGGTTGTTTAGCAGCTAGCTTATCCATCATGGTTTGCAATTGCTGACAATAGACGTCTGCCGTAATCGTCTAGCCAGATTTGAGGAAACTGTAACGAACGACACCGGCAGTAGTCCACCAAACGCTTACAAGTAACTTATTTTGGGTCAATTTTCGCTTGGGGCAGGATTTGGCTGGGTCCAACCATTGCGATGAGCGATTATCGTAGAGAATCCACTCTTCATCACAGGTAATGATTCGATTTAGAAACCCTTCGTTATTGTGCCAGTAATGTAACGCAGCAGTCGACGCGCGTTTGCCGGTTTGTTTTACTCGTGATACGTGAGGAACCCACCATTCAATATTTTTAATCTTCCCAATTTGCTTCAAGTGGATTAAAACAGTTTTATCACTAACTCCGCAGCCTGCAGCTAACTCGGACGTGGTTTGCGATGGATCCGCTTTCACAATAGCCTTCAATTCTTCATTGTCAACTTGGGTCTCCGGCCGTCCACGAGCCTTGTTCTGCAGGTCGAAATTTCCAGAACGAAAAAGTTGGAACCAAAAACGCACTGTGTTTTCTTTTGCGACACGACCGCCATTTACATTATTAACCCTTCGAGCCGTTTCCGCAGCACTGGTGCCACGGTGGAACTCGTACTCGTAAATAACACGATATTTAAAGTTTTCCATTTTGTAAACTGAGCGCTGAGAAAAAACAAATGAATAACGGTTTACGAAACATAAATACATGTGGAAATAGTAGTATAAATTTAAATTTGGAATTCCTTACCAAAGAGGAGAAATTTGTGATTAAAGTGGCCAGTACGACAAAACGCCAATTACATATGTAAGGACCTAATATTTGCGCAAAATTTACATCAATGCGTCAACTTCACCCAACATTTGTAAGTTGATGTGGCATGTCCTTTTGCCAGACCACTAATAATAATATTTTTAAACCTATATATATCAACTCTAGATATAAAAGACGCGACTCTTTTTCTATGAACGGCATTGGTTTTTTTTATTATTATTTTTTTTTTATTTATCGCACTATAAGTTTCCGGAATGAATATGAAAAAATACTGTTAAAGGTACAAAATTAATTTATTGTTTTTCAAAATAATCTCCCTTGGCGTCTATGCACTTTTTCATTCGATGAAACCAGTTTTGAAAACTTTTGTGCCACTCCTCTGTGGTGACCTCTGAAACGTGTTTTTCATACTCCTCGACAGCCTCTTCTGGTGATGAAAATCGTTGACCGCGTAATTGGTTCTTAATTTTTGGGAACAGAAAAAAGTCACAAGGTGCCAGGTCGGGACTGTATGCAGGATGACTCATGAGTTCTACATTTTTCGCTTTCAAAAAGTCGTTTGTCTGTCTGGCCGTGTGAAAACTAGCATTGTCGTGGTGCAGGATGATACGGCGTTTACGGTTATTTTTACGGAGTTCGTCAATAACTTCCGGCAAACAAATGGTCGTGTACCAGTCACTATTCACTGTACGACGATTCTCTAAAGCAACAGTAGCCACGTGTCCAGTTTTATTAAAAAAAGAAGCAATCATCCGCTTAGATGCACTTTTCACGCGCGCCACTTTGGTTGGTTTCGGCTCATCTTGAAAGACCCATACGCTCGATTGCTGCTTTGTTTTGGGATCGTAGCAATAAATCCATGTTTCGTCACCTGTTACTATGTCCCACACCAAATTTGACGCACCTTCGTTAAATCTGGTAAGCATGGCACTGCACCAAGTGACGCGGTCCGTTTTTTGAGCCTCGGTCAAGTTGTGTGGGATCCACCGCGAGCACAGCTTTCTCACACCCAAATGTTTGTGTAGGATTAATTGTATTTGACTCATGCCTATTTCTAAGGATGCGCGAATTTAATGGTAGGTCACATGCCTGTCTGTTTCAATCATACGGCGCACAGCATTGATGTTTTTGTTGGTCACAGCGGTGGACGGCCGACCATCGCGAGATTCGTCACTGAGATTGATACGACCACGCTTGAATTCTGCAAACCAGCTATAAACAGTTGTCTTGCATGGTGCTTCATTGCCAAAAGCTGTTTCAAGCCGAGCGATGCTCTGTTGAGCTGTCAAATTACACTTAAAATCGTAGAAAATCATACTACGAAAATTTTCCCGAGTTAAATCCATGTTGATGCAGACACACAATTTTTTAAATGGCGCCACAAGGTAAAAACAAAAGACAGTCAGATGAAACAAACTGCATTCTACAGCCAAAGAGTTCTATTTTCAAATGTTGCAATAAATTTTTAAATATTGTTTATGTAAGTGGCCAGTTCCGGAAACTTACAGTGCGCCCTATGTATTAAAATATTATAATTATAAAATTTAGTTTTTATTATTTTTAGGTGAGTACTTATTTTAATTTATTTTTAATTTTTAATTTTTTATTTATATTAGATTAGATTAGTTTTGTTTTACTAAATTTTGTTTTGTTAAAGTACAGTACTGTTTTATGTTTATGAAAAATATTTTTGACTCTAAATACTTTTTCTTAGTGAGTCGACTCTAGCTAACTGTCAGGGGCAGATATCGTAAATGTGACCATTAATGTTGAGTGCTACGTACTGATCGAAGACCACAAGGCATTGTAACCACCGATGTGACCAAGGTGTTACTTGAGAGGATCATGTGCGTTCCTTAAAAGTCAGAAAATATGCGAAATACGAATAGTTTCTCGAAAATAATGAACTATTTCGTAGCTCAGTAAAGGACCGACAAACTAACTACTCCTACAAAAAAATTGCCCCGATATAAGTATATTAACTTTAACCTACAGAAATTGTTTCTATATGGACTTATATTAAACTAGCTGTTTCCCGCAGCTCCGCCTGCGTCAAAAAGTAGCCTATGTTTGACCCCGGGTCTTCAACTATATTCATACCAAATTTCATCAAAATCCGTTCAGCGGTTTGACCGTGAAAGCTCAACAGACAGACAGACAGCATTTATAATATTAGTATGGATGAGTTTCTTCTTTTTTTCTCTGTCAATCTTATAGTGACTAATACAAAATGTTTTCACCTGCTCCTCTTACCCTCAAACGCGCCTCTCATCATCATAGTAAACTTGAATACTAGATCTTGTAACCCATTCTAACTTTATAACAGGAAGTTTGACATTTGAACACCGTACGCCACGAACAATAGGAAACTAACATTAGTTAGTGGCGCAATGCTCTTAGATACGGAACTAATCGGAACCTACCACAACCAGCTAACAAACTTCAGGGAATAGCTCAAGAGTTTTCAATTTTCCTGTGGTTTATTCAAATAGTATTTTGAACGGTTGATTTTAGTACTTTGAAAGAGCGGTCAAGAAGGTTTCGATAAATAATAGTACATTGTTCACCGAGAGGTGAAAGTAACCGATTACGAACTAGGGTGTAGTTTGAGATAATAAGTGCAGCTGAAACAAAATCAGGGCTTTATAACATAACCACACAATTGTGGAGCTCAATAGCTGAACGTGGCGCGCGTATTCGTAGCGAATCCACGTGTCAAGCGACGGCGAGACGGACCCGTATATTGGATCGGTCGCCATTTAGTATAGGTGTTAAAGTAATCCTTGAGATTTAATTCGCATTGAGCTCGAAAAACAATATGTGTTTTTAAGTCCTTAAATCATTTCGGTACAAATGAAACCCATTCGAGTTTTGGAATACGTTTCAAAATATAACATTGCTTTTTTATCCACATAGGCACTCGATCTCTTTATGGGGGACCATCTCGATTCCATTCCAGAATAAACACATTTTTATTCCGATCTCATGCTAATAAAATGCAAATTGGGCCCTTTCGGCTTAGGGTTTAGCAATTTTCAACAAATGTTTCCTATTGAATTTTATTTGATTTCCTTAATTGCTGGCTATTGTTGCTTTCTGTAATTTTCATTGGAAGCTGTTTAAAATAAAATTGAGTGAAATGTTACGGAGCAGTAAACATAAACATGCGGAAATGAACAATCAAGCGGAAACATTTGTTGGTAATTATTTGCTATCTTTTTGGATACGTTTCAAGTTACTCTCGTAGGTACACCTACGAGTATATAGATCGAACACGTTTATATGTATATAATTTATATGTATATAAATGCTCTTATACTAAACTTTTGTATGTGATTTATAGCATTTCAATTTTGAATCACGAACTTGCTTGCGTGGGATATCCAACATGACATACATGAACAGATATGTAGAGGCCATCGCGCATTAGTATTAGAAGCTTGAATTCGTGCGAAACAGAGGTTGCGTTAATTATGGATTTCCATGTACACTTGTAATGTATTGTAATTTTTGTATTGTTAATTTTGTCTCACTTTTGCTTGTATCCTGTTATGAATACCTATTTGTAAAATAAAATAAAAATAAAATAAAGGTGGTTGCTAGTACTAATGTAGTAAGAAGAAGGACAAGATTTAAAAGGAATAGAAACTTAAGAAACACTGCTATTAAAAATTACTTGAATCATTTATTGATTTACATAGAGTGGACTATATTGTCAATGGTGTCACAACTTTCTTTTGAAACCACCTCTCGACTTCCGACGGTTCCTTTAACAGCCAACAGATCCCAACCAAACGTGCCTTCGAAAGCAAAGAATTATCTATTCTATATTATCAGACAATCACTTTATTAATGCCTGCAATGTCTCAAACTGGAAACATCTAAATCACATATGCAACTCGTAAGAATCGAATCCACGACGTAGGCCAAATATTATGTAGGCCAACGGTTTTCATTTAAGGGGCTATAGGATGCTAGACGAAATCGCGATTTTACTGTTGTTATGACAATCGGCAAGCGCTGCAGTCGCGTGAGCTCGCTCGACATAATTGCGGGACATTTACAGAACAGAAATAAAGCTTAACAACTGCATTTTAAAGCATTTTCTTTCGATGACTTCATCGAAATGCGTCGTTGATGCGTCTAGTTATGTACAAAACCAAAAGGAATTTTTTAACCCTCAACCTTATTAGGTTGAGGGTTAAAAAATTCAAACTGACAAATACAAACATAATATAATACAAACTTATACAAACAGTCAAATCTATTGATTTGACTGTTTGTATCAGTATACAGTGAAAGCGAACGAGGGCTTCGATTCAAGTTAAGGCGAACAATCATTCATTGTAATATATATATGTACGTACCTAGGGTAAAAGAGGGTAATGGGGGTCACTTAAGCGAGAACTCAAATAAAATTTTAATTAAAAAGAAAGTATTTATTATAACTGCGTATAAACATAATTTGCTTATAAAACTATCATTAGAGATCAATTTCAGTCACTTTGGCAGTCAACTTTGGAAATTATAAGAGTTTAAAAAAAAAACAGATTTGACTCCCATTACACCAACGTAGGGGTAATGGTGATCACCCTGGGGGCAATTGGAGTCAAATAAAATCTAGCATACGTCGCAAACATAACCTTCAGCTGACTCCCATCCAGTGCACTCCGCGTGAGCCCATAGTCCACACGAGGTACACCTGTACCACATCTCGTTGTTTCTTCCGAATTCGTCGCATACTAGGCATCTGTTCCCAGCATCTTCTGCGTCATCATCCTCATCGTCCTGGCATAAGTCGTCAGTGCCAACATCTGATACAGAAGTTTCGTTCTGTTCTTGTAATACTTGGCGCTTTGCCTTTTCAGGACCCTTCTTCTGTACTTTAGTCTTTTTTCCTTGTCCTCTACCTTTCCATGTTTTCTCTTTTTCTTTACCTCCTTTTTTCTTCATTTTATTAATTTCCTTTTCTAACAGATTTTCTTTTTGTGGCGTTGAAGTTAAAATTGTAGCGTGTTGCTTCTTTCGGCCCTGTCTTGTTTTAATAACAGATGCTTTCTCGGGCATTTTTATTAAATCATGCAATACACTAGATTGATTAGGCGTGCCAGGAACTTGTGGTACAACATCTGATTCAGAATCAAGTGGGACTTCTTGGTTAGACATCATAAGATGTAGTGAAACAATTTGTGTTGACGTGCTCGGAACTGGCGAGTCTTCTTTTGATGTACTGGGAATCACACAGGCAGCTGCGAGAGATTCATTGCAGTCTTCGATTACAACGGTCTCAGATTGGAGAGTTTCTGCAGCGAGAAAATCTTCTTCTGTGAATACCTCCGGATTTAGTGGAAATATTCCAGTTGATCTAAACCCCGATTCTCCTTTACTAATAGAAGCAACATTATTAAATGCTTTCCTCACCAAGGACGCTACGTCGTAAGGGGTTATCTTTTTTGCTAGATGGCTTTTCAAAAACAAGTCACATTCTTTTTTGTATGCCATTTTGAGTGGGCCAAAAAAAGAAACGTCAAGAGGCTGCATTCTATGAGACGTGTGTGGTGGCAGAGACAACATATGAATGTGATTGGACTTGCAATATTCGTAGACGGAAAGAGAAATGTGACTAGCATGGTTGTCTAGTATTAAAAGGATGGGTTCATCTGCAGACGGTTTAGCGTGCTGTTTAAAATGCGCCAACCATTCAAGAAAGAGATGCTCGTTGATCCATCCGTTGTCTGAACATTTGTAAAGCGCGCCTGCTGGACCATCCTTCTCAAGTAGTGGAGTCATCCTTTTTCTAGGGAAGATAAACATAGGTGGAATGTACCCCCCAGCACTGCTCATAGCACACAACAAGGTGATGTTTTTTCCTCTCTCCCAACTGGTAAGAGATCCCACTCTCTTCTGTCCTTTTGCAGCTAAAATTTTTCCCGGTGTTTGAACCGTTGAAATACCGGTTTCATCGCAATTATAAATATTTTTTTGGACGAATTTGTGTTTTTCCATCAGCTGCCCAAGTAGCTCAAAGAACAGACTTACCTCTGTTTTATTAAAGGCCGTAATTCTATTTATGCTGGTCGCTTCCGGTTTTCTAATAGAAATGTTATTTCTAGCCATAAAAGCATGCAACCAATCGCGTCCAGCCATTTTTGAAGCTTGATTAAAATTATGCTTCACATTTAATTTTTCAGCATATTCGAAAGCGACTCTTCTGATTTGATTAGCAGTACAACCATAGAAAATATTTGCCATTTTCTTCACCAAGTTCGCTAGCTCGGCTTCTTGCTCACGACTAAAGACAGTGAATCGTCCTAGATGTGGTGCTAAGGTAGAACCTTTTTTTATCCTCTTCTGAAGGCTTGAAAAAGGGATTCCCATTACTTTAGCAGCATTTCTTATAGAAGAACCGCCATCAATGAGCCGTATAGCTTTATTTAGGCTATCAGAAGACCAGGAAGCCTTTTCAGTTGTCCTGACGCGTACTTTCGGCATCTAGAAATAAATAATAAAAACATGATTCAACAGCAACGCACAGTTGCGGGCAATATAGTCCACTTACTTTACTCTTAAGCGTTGTGGTAGGGGAGAGTAGGGTAATGGGAGTCAGCGGGCAATGGGAGTCACCCACACCACCACGAAACACAACATGAGACCGACGCGTAAACAGCGTCCTCAGCCCCCGCTTCGGGCCCCCGCGCAGTCACGAACGGCTCGTGCCAGTCCGCTCACGCGCCACTGAGAAACGACCGTGTTTTGTTTTTGCGCTCCGCTGATGTAATTTTTCGTAAATGCAAATTAGAAGGTAAGTACCAAATATCTTGCAGTATGCGGTTATGACATTTACACTTACTTAGTTAGACGTTTCAAATTGTGATGTGCAGTTCAGATTATATCAGTGTATTAAAGTTTTTTTTTATTTTTATTTTTTACTCATTAGTGTAGTTGTGGGTAATGAGAGTCAGGTGACTCCCATTACCCACAAGTGATTACTATTTAGTCCACTTACTTTACTCTTAAGCGTTGTGGTAAATTAGGAGTAATTATGTTTTTTTTTTTGCATGGATATTTAAAATTTATATTATTATTTAATGAAAGATTAAATATTATTCCTTGAATTAATAATTATTAAATATACAATATATATAAATAAATAAATGATGAGAAAACTTTGTACTTACAATTTTTATAGTCGTATCATTCAGACGTTGATAAAATTTTTAACTTTTTATTACCAGAAAAGAATAAAAAATTTATTGGAAATTATAAATGAAATTCAAACTTTGTGTGTGCTGTTTTTTAAAAACAATCTTTACGGAATTTTTTACTTCTAGATCAACCGAAATATTTCTATAGCAAATTACATACCACAACGCTTAAGAGTAAAGTAAGTGGACTATATTGCCCGCAACTGTGCGTTGCTGTTGAATCATGTTTTTATTATTTATTTCTAGATGCCGAAAGTACGCGTCAGGACAACTGAAAAGGCTTCCTGGTCTTCTGATAGCCTAAATAAAGCTATACGGCTCATTGATGGCGGTTCTTCTATAAGAAATGCTGCTAAAGTAATGGGAATCCCTTTTTCAAGCCTTCAGAAGAGGATAAAAAAAGGTTCTACCTTAGCACCACATCTAGGACGATTCACTGTCTTTAGTCGTGAGCAAGAAGCCGAGCTAGCGAACTTGGTGAAGAAAATGGCAAATATTTTCTATGGTTGTACTGCTAATCAAATCAGAAGAGTCGCTTTCGAATATGCTGAAAAATTAAATGTGAAGCATAATTTTAATCAAGCTTCAAAAATGGCTGGACGCGATTGGTTGCATGCTTTTATGGCTAGAAATAACATTTCTATTAGAAAACCGGAAGCGACCAGCATAAATAGAATTACGGCCTTTAATAAAACAGAGGTAAGTCTGTTCTTTGAGCTACTTGGGCAGCTGATGGAAAAACACAAATTCGTCCAAAAAAATATTTATAATTGCGATGAAACCGGTATTTCAACGGTTCAAACACCGGGAAAAATTTTAGCTGCAAAAGGACAGAAGAGAGTGGGATCTCTTACCAGTTGGGAGAGAGGAAAAAACATCACCTTGTTGTGTGCTATGAGCAGTGCTGGGGGGTACATTCCACCTATGTTTATCTTCCCTAGAAAAAGGATGACTCCACTACTTGAGAAGGATGGTCCAGCAGGCGCGCTTTACAAATGTTCAGACAACGGATGGATCAACGAGCATCTCTTTCTTGAATGGTTGGCGCATTTTAAACAGCACGCTAAACCGTCTGCAGATGAACCCATCCTTTTAATACTAGACAACCATGCTAGTCACATTTCTCTTTCCGTCTACGAATATTGCAAGTCCAATCACATTCATATGTTGTCTCTGCCACCACACACGTCTCATAGAATGCAGCCTCTTGACGTTTCTTTTTTTGGCCCACTCAAAATGGCATACAAAAAAGAATGTGACTTGTTTTTGAAAAGCCATCTAGCAAAAAAGATAACCCCTTACGACGTAGCGTCCTTGGTGAGGAAAGCATTTAATAATGTTGCTTCTATTAGTAAAGGAGAATCGGGGTTTAGATCAACTGGAATATTTCCACTAAATCCGGAGGTATTCACAGAAGAAGATTTTCTCGCTGCAGAAACTCTCCAATCTGAGACCGTTGTAATCGAAGACTGCAATGAATCTCTCGCAGCTGCCTGTGTGATTCCCAGTACATCAAAAGAAGACTCGCCAGTTCCGAGCACGTCAACACAAATTGTTTCACTACATCTTATGATGTCTAACCAAGAAGTCCCACTTGATTCTGAATCAGATGTTGTACCACAAGTTCCTGGCACGCCTAATCAATCTAGTGTATTGCATGATTTAATAAAAATGCCCGAGAAAGCATCTGTTATTAAAACAAGACAGGGCCGAAAGAAGCAACACGCTACAATTTTAACTTCAACGCCACAAAAAGAAAATCTGTTAGAAAAGGAAATTAATAAAATGAAGAAAAAAGGAGGTAAAGAAAAAGAGAAAACATGGAAAGGTAGAGGACAAGGAAAAAAGACTAAAGTACAGAAGAAGGGTCCTGAAAAGGCAAAGCGCCAAGTATTACAAGAACAGAACGAAACTTCTGTATCAGATGTTGGCACTGACGACTTATGCCAGGACGATGAGGATGATGACGCAGAAGATGCTGGGAACAGATGCCTAGTATGCGACGAATTCGGAAGAAACAACGAGATGTGGTACAGGTGTACCTCGTGTGGACTATGGGCTCACGCGGAGTGCACTGGATGGGAGTCAGCTGAAGGTTATGTTTGCGACGTATGCTAGATTTTATTTGACTCCAATTGCCCCCAGGGTGATCACCATTACCCCTACGTTGGTGTAATGGGAGTCAAATCTGTTTTTTTTTTAAACTCTTATAATTTCCAAAGTTGACTGCCAAAGTGACTGAAATTGATCTCTAATGATAGTTTTATAAGCAAATTATGTTTATACGCAGTTATAATAAATACTTTCTTTTTAATTAAAATTTTATTTGAGTTCTCGCTTAAGTGACCCCCATTACCCTCTTTTACCCTATGTAATTTGCTATAGAAATATTTCGGTTGATCTAGAAGTAAAAAATTCCGTAAAGATTGTTTTTAAAAAACAGCACACACAAAGTTTGAATTTCATTTATAATTTCCAATAAATTTTTTATTCTTTTCTGGTAATAAAAAGTTAAAAATTTTATCAACGTCTGAATGATACGACTATAAAAATTGTAAGTACAAAGTTTTCTCATCATTTATTTATTTATATATATTGTATATTTAATAATTATTAATTCAAGGAATAATATTTAATCTTTCATTAAATAATAATATAAATTTTAAATATCCATGCAAAAAAAAAAACATAATTACTCCTAATTTACCACAACGCTTAAGAGTAAAGTAAGTGGACTAAATAGTAATCACTTGTGGGTAATGGGAGTCACCTGACTCTCATTACCCACAACTACACTAATGAGTAAAAAATAAAAATAAAAAAAACTTTAATACACTGATATAATCTGAACTGCACATCACAATTTGAAACGTCTAACTAAGTAAGTGTAAATGTCATAACCGCATACTGCAAGATATTTGGTACTTACCTTCTAATTTGCATTTACGAAAAATTACATCAGCGGAGCGCAAAAACAAAACACGGTCGTTTCTCAGTGGCGCGTGAGCGGACTGGCACGAGCCGTTCGTGACTGCGCGGGGGCCCGAAGCGGGGGCTGAGGACGCTGTTTACGCGTCGGTCTCATGTTGTGTTTCGTGGTGGTGTGGGTGACTCCCATTGCCCGCTGACTCCCATTACCCTACTCTCCCCTACATACATATATTACAGTGAATGATATTTTATATATATTCTACGATAACTCTCGGGTAATTTATGTTTGTGTAAGGTCTAAGGGTCAACTTTTAAGAACGCCAAAAGAGTCGGAGTTGTGAAAAGGCAGCGCGAGCTTTGACAATCCTAGCAGCAGTGTCCTCTTCCGCTCCACCAGATTTCGGTACTATACTGCCTATGTACGGGAACTGCTCCACTTGCCGTATCTGGTCTGTACCCAGCATCAGAGGCTGAACCCAAGACTAGTGCCACCCATCACACCGGACGAGGTCCGGTTCGCTCTTCGTCACATGAAAAACCGGAAAGCCGTCGGAGCCGATGGAGTTGAAAGGTTATCGGCCCGCGTGGTGTGGACATATTTACTGACCTATTTAACCGTGTCCTCTTTAGCGGCAAGATCCCTGACCGATGGAGGCTAAGTATAATTACTCCAGTTTTCAAAGGAAAAGTATCGGTGCAGGAATGCAAGAGTTACCGCTGCATTAAGGTCATGTCTCACACCATGAAGCTGTTTGAGCGTACAGTGAACTCCCGAATCCAAATCGCTCCATCTAAAGTCGGCAGTCGCTCCATCCATAGTAGGCAGTCGCTCCATGGTCGGCAGTCGCTTCATTCATAGTCAACAGTCGCTTCATCCATAGTCAGCAGTCGCTCCAAAGTCGGCAGTCACTCCATGGTCAGCAGTCACTCGATCAGAACTAGCTTTTGGTACATACGATATTTAGTTACCGCGATTCGGGCCCAGTGCTTGGACTAGGGGTCCTTAAGAGGCACATTATGGCAGTATAACATGGGTGCAACTGTAAGCAACGACTAGTCTATCATAATTACGAAGTCATCATATATATAAGTAGATGTGATAGATGGAAGCACGTAGCAGCTGCCCGATGGCGCACTGTACAATTACTTAGAAGAGGCACGTTACCAGCCATTCTCAGTTTCATAAATCTCCATTTGACGGTCTGAATAGGCTCGTTAGTCATAAATAACCAAACTCTAGTCGTTATCTCTCATTTGCCGTACTCGCAAGAAACGTACAACTTTAAATTATTGTTCTTCTTCGCTTTTTTTAAGCGAGAGTTGTGTCTTCGGCGTGAGTGGTTCGGTCTCGAATGAATTTAGGAAAGAGATCAGTGTTGCTAGAATAAAATAAAGAAACGTCATGATTGGAGAGGAAAACGACATCTCTGGTTAAAGTCATGCTAAATTAACTATGTCTTCTTTATCCTAGCGGTTTCCCGATTACATCCTCAGTGAGTCGATTCGGAATTCAGGGTACGCTTGAAGACTCTCTTCTAAAGTTAACCATTTTAGAACATAGTTCTTAAGGTATGAAACCTACACGTGTTTGTTTAATATTTTAAACTTTTAAGTACCATTTCTTATGTTTACGCGATTGTTATACATTAAATTAATTTATTAAACCGTATTTTAAAGTAGTTTAGGTTGATGTTATTAAAAAAAAAATTAATTTTATTACTCAACCCTAAAGAGCCTGCAGAAGCGACCGTACATTGTACAGAACCATGATTTTACTGAAATTGTAATTTTTCCGTTGTAAAGCCACGTGTGTGAAATATTTACGAGGTAAAAGCTTTTGGGTGTAAAACGTTAATGTCTGTGTTTCTTTTGTTGCCTTCCAACATTGATGGCCGCGATTCGAACACTTTATTGATTATTATACGATGCTATTTGCAACAACGAAGGTAATTTTTAATATATTTTACTATAGAATAAATCGTGTAGGCCATGGTTATAAAAAAATTGCTTACATTTCAGTGTATTTATTCTTGGGTAGGCATTTTTTTGGTTAGGCAGCATAAAAAAACAAATATCAATAAAACACGCATGCAAAATTGTAATAATAATTAAACCTCAAAAGTCAAAAGAACGAATTAGAAAACAATTAACTCTGCCATAAACTCGTATTGAATTTCTAACTTTTTGATGTTCGAGCATTAACATATACATTTTATAGCGTAAGGATGGGCTCACCAGCGCGACGTAATAGCACCATTTTGTAGAGCCAAAAATGAACCAAAGTTACTTGAACAGTGAGGCGCGGAACAGATCATTTACAAAAATTTTAATTGTCTTTTTTTCAAAAAATGCTTTGTAATGAAATATGATTGGGCCACAGAAAAGAAAGTTCAATCAAACAAAATACTTTTCTATTTCTCCATATATTACAAAGTATACACTTTGAACATCTAGATATTAAAATAAGATGTTGTATTGATGTTGAACTGGCGACAGTACTAGTTAGTCAAGATATGTGTATCAATAGAAAACTTGTATCAATAGCATGACTGAAATAAAAATGTTTGCTTGTACATATAAAATAAAATATAATATGCGCAAAATGTACAGGGCACATCCTGAGTCGAAATCATTATATTCGAGTAACTCCTCGCCCATACACCGCCACAAATGTGCGAAATTAGCCAATTTTAATTTGAAAGTCGTCTTGTTCGCTCCGTTTCTCCCGTACGAGGTCTGATGTTAAACTTGCGGTACAAGTTTGATGTTCGTAATTAGCTTTTCGTAATTTGGTAATTTTGTTAATTCTCCTGATGGTACTCTACGTAATGTACCGCGCGAGCCAATTATTGGTTTAATTTTTAATCTTATTTACGTCATTTTATAATTTCGCTTCATAGTTGCGCTAACTTTTTGATCCAATGTTCCGGTCTAAAAATGATTGTGGCTGGATGTTGTTTTTTGATAAATATTTACATTACTACTTATGCGCCAAAAAACATTACGGCACAAGTGCATTTATCATGACATGAAAATAAATACATAAGTAAGTACACTACCTCTTCGCAGTTACTTAATCAGGTATATAAATTAGATTAAAGCGGATCACACAATCCACTCTGCTCTTTAACCTTATTTGTTTGATTTGATGTGGGAATAGCACATTACTGCACTTCACTGTAACACTAATCAGCCATCAGCCTATATTTGCCGACGCAAGCTGCCAAAACATGGTTATATTCGATCGCGTTTTGGCGTAACGTAAATATTAGAGATGTGCCGACTAGTCGGTAAAGCCGACTATCCGGCCACTTTTGTAGTAGGCGACTAGTCGGCAATTAATCGTCAAATAGCGCCGACTAATCGGCTTTTAATTATTTTTTATTAGCATGAGTCTAACACATTTTGAATTACTTAAGTCGAAGAACTTTTTGAATGGGAATCGAGAGAATGGTAGACATTTAGAATTGTTTGGCACAAATTTCGTGGAGATTGTATTTCTAGAGGGAAGGGCGGGAGGGAGGTTCTAAATACGTCCTTAAAGTCTCTAGATGCGGAAATTTATAATTTGCGAGATATTATCATTTTTGTCAATTCTAACCTCGAAATGTATAGAATTTCAAAACGAACTGTTGAAAACAAAAAGTACTGCAACAGGCAATTTCGGATCTGGTGCTTCGGCGGCCGCGGCACGCTAACTACGCTTGCTCGCCTTACGCGCGTAGGTTATTTGTATCTCCTCGCAACCTAACCTGCCAACTTTAGTGCGTACTTTCGACTTCTCATACATTTTGAGGTTATTTTTGAAATTTTAAAAATCAATATCCCCGAAAGAAATTTCCGCGGAAAAAGAATAACTACGTCAGATTCCTGTTAGTTACTTAGATATGTCTACCAATTTAGCAGAGACAATAGGCCCATAGTGCCGTAAAGATCTATTCTTTTATGGTTGAATCTTCCTTGGAAATACATTCGTACGGTATTCATAGGTTAATAGGAACTACTCGACCTCAGGAAGGTAGGTAGGCTATATAGCCGGTTTTTATGAGATGCTTAATGAAGAGGTTATCTTTAACCTACTACATTTATTTGTATAACCCGAAAGAAGTTAGGGTGGGCTGCTAGTTTATTTATTTAAGTTATAAATAAATAATAAGTTTAAAATAAATTAAGGAACAGTTGTGTCAAGTTTCGTTAAGAAATAATGCTACAGCAAACTTCCCCATTTTTGCCCTCATTTTTCCCCAATCAAAAAAAGGTCTTGATATTTTTTTTTTAAATAAGTCAAGGAATACATGAGCCAAGTTTTATATTAATCCGTTCAGAAATGTGACCTCTAGCCCTTAACATACATTTTCCGATAGAAAAGCAAAATTGTCGAAATGGAGACGCTTTGCTCGCTCCGTCAACTAACATAAAAAGAATATCCCGTCGAGGCATATCCTGCATTTCCGATCCAAAAATTCTAAACATGAACTTTAAATACATACTAACGTAGGTTTTGTATGATTTACATAACATAATTGGCTACTTGACTGTATTCATACTTGGGCATTATTAAATACGCTAAAAAGAAACCGATTTTGAAAACAACAACAAAATTGGTTGTCAATTAAGACAGTAATTGGATTGTGAAATTTTCTCAAGAAGAAAAGTGGGAGAGTGGGGACAGTGACGTCAATGCTTATCATCATCATCATCATCATGCATAAGGGGGTCCTATACCAAGGAAGCACGTCGAACCTCTGGGTTCTTTTGTACTTACCCCATGCCTTACTCACCCACAGCAGGGTTTCTGAAGAAGGACTGCATGAGCTTCAGAACATCACCTGGTGCGAAGTGCCTGTAGTCCTCTAGTTCCGGATACGCTGTTCCGAAAAGGTCCATTCGCTTGCTAGCCAATGAGTCACAATGACACAAAATGTGGCCTATGGACTCCTCTGCCTCGGCACATGCCCTACACTCAGGGCTTTCGACAAGTTTCAGTTTAAAAAGGTGACTGCGGTTTTCAAAGTGTCCTGTCAGTGCTCCTGTTAGAATCCTTGTCTGTCTTCTATTGTACTTACAGATCTTTTTGTACAATCCGGTGATTTCAGCACCAATCATCGCCTTTGAGTGTGTAAGACCACTCTGTAAGTGCCATTCGGCTTTGTGTCTTTCTCTGACATATTTTTCAATAGCTGTGATTGCTGTTCCATACGCCAGCCCGACGAAGGGTTCAGGACCTGTGAGTGGAGCACTAGACCCTTCTCTTGCCAGTTCGTCAGCTTTCTCATTTCCTTCAATCCCAGCGTGACCCGGTACCCAAACCAGTCCTAGCTTGTTGGACCTACCCAGTTTATTAAGGGAGGTCACACAGTCCAAGACTAGCCCGGAACAGATCCTGCTGGAGCCGATAGCAGCGAGAGCAGACTGACTGTCAGTAAGAATATAGATTGTGTGGTTTTTTAGGCCTTCTTCTAGATTCAGTTTAGCACAAGCAGCAATCGCATATGTTTCTGATTGAAATACAGTAGACAATTGCCCCATGCTTTGATACAATTTCTTGTCCTTGGAATAGATGCCTGCACCTGATCCATGATTGGTTTTGGACCCATCCGTGTACCAGATCCGGCAATCCTTATCTGAAGGTCGCAGCTTATCATTCCATTCTTTCCTTGAAGGAACATATATTTTATAATTCTTTTTAAAATTGTACACGGGTAGTATTTTATCACTTCCCATGTTCAACACTCTGTCGAGTTCATGTTTGGTCTCCATTTGCATATGCCTTGTCCTGGGTGCGGTCCTGTTCCACAAACCAGCAGTTGATAGCCGGTAAAGTGCTTTACAGGCTTCGCCTTCTATATATAAATGCAGCGGCGGTAGTCCTAGGATAACCTCCATAGCTGCTGTTGGTGTAGTAGAAAATGCACCAGAGATAGCACAGCAAGCTATACGCTGCAACTTTCTAAGGGCATTTCTACATGTCAGCTGTTGGACTTTCGGCCACCATACTAGTGCACCGTATGTCAGAATGGGCTTCACCATCATTTCGTACAACCACCGTACAATATATGGTTTTAGGCCCCATGTTTTACCATACGTATTTCTGCACATACCAAATACCCTCATGGCCTTTGTTATAATGTTATTAACATGTGGGTTCCAAGTCAGTTCTCTGTCTAGTGTTATACCTAGATATTTAACCTCCTTGGCTAGCTTAATCTCCATGCTGTTCATTCTGAGGTTGTTTAGTCCCGTCAGTTTTCGGAGCCTTGTAAAAGGTATAATGGTAGTTTTGCTGGGGTTTATGCTCAGGTTGTTTTCTGAACACCAGTGTTGTACATCCCTCAAGGCTTTATTCATTATATCCTTTACAGTGTCGGGAACTTTCCCATTGATGAGAATGGCAATATCATCCGCATATCCAACCGCTAATACCGGTCCTTTATTAAGATAAGATACCAGGGAATCAACTACTAAGCTCCAGAGAGTTGGGGATAATACTCCTCCTTGCGGACATCCTTTCGTCGTCACAGCTGATATCTTATCTCCCATAAGCTCGGCGGTAATGATTCGACTTTTCAGCATATTATTCATCCATTTGCAGAGTGTATCAGGAATACCATGCTCTGTTGCCGCTCTGCAAATAGATTCGAACGTAGTCCGGTCAAATGCCCCCTCTATGTCGAGAAAGGCCCCTAGACAAAGTTCTTTATTCTCTAGCGCCTTTTCTGCCTGTTTTACTACAAAGTGCAGAGCTGTCTCTGTTGATCTGCCAGGTTGATAGGCACATTGCATGGTATGGAGTGGATGCCTCTTAAGTGGGCCATCCCTTATATATCTATCTATCAATTTCTCCAATATTTTCAATAAGAAAGATTGCAGACTTATAGCCCTAAATGATTTGGGCTCGTCGTATGTCGCCTTCCCAGGTTTTGGAATAAACGTCACATTAACTAGTCTCCACGTTTTTGGAATATGTCCGAATGCTATGCAGGCTTTGAACAGTCTACATAGATGTGGACTAAGTATGGATACTCCTTGTTGCAAGAATATTGGGTAGATGCCGTCTGGCCCTGGTGCCTTATAAGGCTGCAAGGTTCCCACGGCCCATTTTAGTTTTTCGTCATCCACGACTCTCTTTGCCACTTCCCAGTCTCTTTTAAGGGTTTTCACCTCAACAGATTCCAGGGAGTTAAGATCTTGCTGATCAATTGTTTTCTCAATACAACCTGGAAAGTGAGTATTGTACATCACTCTTAACGTTTCCTTACCAGTTTCTGTTAGCAAACCATTTTCGTCCTTTACCGTCGACAGTGGATTTGCTTTAGTAACAGACACTGCTTTAGCTAGTCGCATACCTTCAGGCATTGAATTTATAGAGTCACATTGGCGTCTCCAGGCTGCCTGTTTAGCTCTTTTAACCATTTTCCCGTATTCTGTTAGGGCCTTGTGATAATCACTAAAGTCTTTTCTGGCTTTAGCCTCGTTAAAGAGTCGTCTTGTCTCCTGTCGCATTTGTGCCACTTCCGGCGTCCACCACGGTTCCTTTTGGGCCCTAGGTTTACGCTCTGGACAGCTGTCCATCCATGCACTCTTTATGCCATTAACAATGCGTTCAGTTTCCGTTTCAAGATCAATTATAGAGTTAAGCCTCGATCCCGGAGCTCCTAATTCTATCTTTAGCATTTCTCTGTAAGATGTCCAGTTAGTATGCCTTGGGTTCCTTTTCCGAATATTTTGTGGTTTAATATTAGCATCACCTTTATATCTGAAGCAAATGTAGTTGTGATCAGACAATGTGACCTCATCCGACACATGCCAGCCTTCTACATTGCGAGATGCCTTACTGTTTGCCAGTGTAACGTCTATGACCTCCCTCCTCGTGGAGTTGAAGAAGGTGGGTTTGTTACCTTTATTAAGAAATAGAAGAGGTGAACTTACCACAAACTCAGCCAACTTCTCTCCCCTATCGTTGTTGTTGGTGCTGCCCCACATGATGTTGTGGGCGTTGGCATCACAACCCATAATAAGGCCCAGTTTTCCTTCCTCGGCATGCTGCACTAATGCGTTCAGCTCTTGTGTTACTGGGTCCTTCTGTTCATACGGCAGGTAGACCGCGGCCATGACCACAGCCTGTCCCGCCCCTTGTTGGACCTTGACTGCTGTCAGGTCCCTGTAACATAAAGAATTCAGGAGCATGGCATCTAAACCATTTCTGATATAGACGCATGTCCGCGAATCATTAGTAGTACAGTGAGTGAAGATTCGACTGCTCAGACTACCAAAGCCACTTATTTGGCCTTTGTAAAGATACGGTTCCTGTATGAGGGCTATATCGTACTTTTGCAGCCGTAGCTCTCGTGCGAGGACAGCTACGGCCGCCTTGCAATGATGTAAATTAATTTGTACACACCTTAGGATCGCCATTTTTGGGCTTTAGTTTTGCCGGCGTACCGGCGGTCCACTCTCGGCATCCGAGGACGCCTCCGTCTCCATCGGACCGCAGGACTCCCGCGGCGACGATGCCTCCGTCAGCAAGCCGAGATCTATCGGCCCGTCCGACGTGGCGGGCGACAGCACTAGCTGCTCGGCCGCGTCCACCAGCGGCGAGAGCGACGCCGGCGGCCTCTCCGGCGGCCTGCTGATCAGCAAGCTGGGCCGCGGTGACGGTGCGCGCGGCCGCATGAGCTTGCCGAGCCCCCGCCGGCGTAGGTCCAGCGGTTGTTGAGGAGGAGTCGCCGGCATCACACTCGCAGAAACAGTCGCCGGGCGGTCACTGACTATCGGCGGAGGCCGCCCAGCCAGTGGAGGCCGTTCAGCCGTCCGCGCCCCGCCAGCGCCACCAGGCGGCCGCTCCCGCAACGGAAACCGCTGAGATGTACCCTGCTCACTTCCTCCCCGCCCATCCTCATCTTGTCCCGTTGAGGTTCCCGCCACGCTCGCAGCAGATACAGTCGACTCCTCAATTATTTTGAAGAGGTCGATGTAAAAGCCGCTGCGCAGCCGAAACCCCACGGACTTGATGTAGTCGGCAGAGACGCGGTCCATGAGCACTATACGCCTCGCGTGTCCCTCCTCAACCACCGTGTCCACAATCTTCCACTCAACAGTCCTCAAGGTCGGGTGGTACAACTGCAGGATTCTGAGGAGCCATGCATTGTCCTTGATGATGAGGTTCCTCGTCTTCCAAGCCATTTTGACGGGTTTTGGCAGGTCCTTAGCGTATACAACCTGAACCTGCTTCCCGTCTATCGTCTCACCTTTAATAGCGTCGCGGATCCACTCCACGTCACTTTCACTCGTGCAGGTGAAGTGCATGGCGCCCGCGACTACTCCTTTAATATCGACCTCCGGTAGCCTGGCGGTCGATTCCAGTTTTGTGAAGAGTCTGGGTCCTAGGCGTTCCCAGTCTTCGCTCTTGCATTGAGTCGCCGGAAAGTTCTGCGGGACGACGGCGATCCTGATGGACGCAACGGCTTGGCTGTACGTGGTGGCATTATTATCCACTCTTGCTCGCTTCGCCCCTGCAGCCACTTCGGAGGCCTCGTCACTTACTTCCCGGTTTCGTTTAGGCGTCGAGGCTACAGTAGCCTCGACTGCCCCTTCTCTCTTTAGCTTCTGCTTTTTCCGCCTCGCAGAGCCGCTAGGTCTCTTGCTCCGCTGCGTCTGCCATTCAGAGCTAGGTCCAGCTTCAGATCCCGTTCCCTCACGGGTTTCATTACCCGCTCCGGGTCCACTCTGGCCTATGCCAGATGTCCCCGGATTAGGAACGCACCTCCGTTCAGAAGCGGTATCTTCCACCTGCCCTATAGCCCGGTTAAATGCCGTGCCTTGGGATGGTTGCGGGCTACTCAAAGCAACCACGCCCCCATCATGTCCCTCCTTTCTCTCTTCGTTTCGTGCGCCGTGTGTACTTTTATTATTTGGTTTAGAGGCCATAATAAGAAAGGTACATGTAATTCACCCCCTTAACTCCCCACCCGCCATGGAGCCCTCAAATATGGGGATGTCTGTTCGACACCAGGGCTGTTAAAGGGGTATAGTACTCCTCCGGGACAGCCTACGAGACCAACCCAGGCGGTGACGGCCGCGTGAACAGCGCGGACACGCAAAACCGACACCGCCATCGACTGCAGACCGCGGCCCATTGGAGAACTCGCCAGACGTCGTCAGAAGGACGGACGTAGTAGCCGATTGATCTACTGCTGGCTAGGCAGAGACCTCCCGTGTGAGACGAATAGCCAGACCAAAGAGGTGTGTTGCCGCAGTCCCTTTGGCTCAACCTCCAGGATTCCTTCATCCGTCCGTACGGGTCCCCGCGCACGGCAATAACACGCGGGTGGACACACCGACCTACCTACCCAACATCAGCATCTTTTTTTGTGATGGTGGGCCCGCAATACCTGTCCACAGAGTACCGCAGTGGGATGGGATAGGATTGGGGAAGGAATAGGGATGTGATTTAGGAAGGATATGATGGGTCCGTCTCATAGTTTCAGTTTCGTCTGTTTCTGAGGGAATCAGACCAATAACAGGCAGCAACCACGAGAAGGATAACCTACAAGACTTGCCAGGATAGTCTCAGCGACTTGCGCTCGTACCATGACCATTCGCCAATTTGTACACCGGACAGATGTACAAAATGAGATTCCATATGCTGAAGGCCCTTAGAGGAAAACTTTTACATTCAGCACACCGAGCCTCGCCCGTCAATGCTTACACACACTGCATTCTTTTCTTGTTTTTTGACAGTTTCCCCTTCAACCGAATTTCAAAGGCTTATATCTTATTTATTTAAGAACGGATTTTAAAAAACCTTTCTGTTTTCAGTTTCTGGTAGTGAAATGTTTGTTATGAATGATAAAAATAAATTGAGTAGATTTTTATTATTTTTCATAAAAGTAACCGTGATCGAAATCGGCCGATTAGTCATAAGTCACCCTCTTTACAACCGACTAATCGGCTAGTCGACCAAAGTCATGATCGGCACATCTCTAGTAAATATAGAATAAGTCTAATTTACCTGAATTAGTCTAAAACACAAAATTTCAATCAATTTGGCTTTTTGTGTTTTAGTTTTAACATATCTGTAACTGGTACGTGCCTAAGTTTATTTAAGTATAACAGTGTGACATAGTGATGAAATAAATAAAACGTTTCGGTTCGCCTATTGCAAACGTGCTATGCAATTGTATTTTATACAATTAAGTTTAAATGTATACACAAAACTCTATATTATTACAATTATATTACAATTCTACGTCATTGTTTTATATTTTTAAAGTTGAAATAAATAAATAAAACTCTACATGATGTTCGCAGAATCCTGAGTTCCACAAGTACCGCTGAGAAATAAAAATCATGAAATGTACAAACCAAATTAAAAACAATCTCTATTTAACTTTCCAAGTATATATTATTAATATAGCAGAAAACAAGAAAACATGTTAATAATCTCATAATAATTACATCAGGCAACTTGATTGCCAAATGTTGTACAAATAAAAATACATTACACAGACATGAACGTTAAACCTCCTTCTTTTTTAAATTCGGTTAAAAATGGTGAAAGCGAAAACGTGTAATTTTCGGAAGCATCGGCAAATCTTTGCTGACGAATCCCGTCCTCCCCATTACCTTTGTTTACGTGGGGCGGAGGCGAGCACTTACTATTATTAGAGGTAGAGGCAACAGGACACAGGACAGATGGACCACGGCGGCTGTCTGTGATGTGGCTATTGCCAAAAATAGGAACCATTTATATCTTTGTGTGCGATTTTCAATGGTGCAATAAAGTGTAGGAGGTATCAGTTCGTAGGACGAAAGGTTTTGATATTTTTTTACGTGTAATGCGTGTGATTCATGTGTAATGTAAAGTTGTTTGCAAAGTTACAATGGTTTTTTTTTGAAACATTATATGCAATGCATCTATTTACTGTGTTCACATAATTATATTTATTTAAGTTGAGCGAACAGACACATTTGTTTTTTTTAATTATGATAGTTTGTAAAAATCAAGCTGTTCGCACAGACTTATATATTATAAAGTGTTATATTTTTATTATTACACTCTAGGACGGCTCTTATTTCCACAATGTGAATTCAGTAATTTTGAATGCCTTTTTTGAATGAGTTGTTTAGCTACAATAACAACCCATCTACCAGAAATGCTTCATTTTGAAATACCTGATTATTTTTACATTATTGAAGACGGAACGCGCTGTCTTAAAATACGGCTACTATGAAGACATGAAGGAACTTATGAAGATATATAAACTTCCTTTCTAGAAATATTTTTCAAAACCGATTGATCATTGCCCGTGGACATCCTTCGCGGACTTTGTAAATATTTGTGCGGGATAACCCGTTATTTTGGCAGACTATCTATCACTGTCCAACGCAGAAACTAAACAAAAATTGGGAGAATATATTTACTGGCATATGAAAATGTCAATAAAGTTTTCTGTATTGCGGGTAGTCGGGAAATATTGGTGACATGTGACTAACATGTTCGCGCAGATATAATGAGGGGATTACGCCAGACTTGAAACTTTTGGACAAACTTTGAAATTACTTTTCACAAATGTTGTTTATATGTTAATACGGGTTTGTTATTCAGGCGTACTCGGTCGCTCTTCTTGAATGTTATGAATTTAGCACTAACTAAAGTATAATGACTAGGTGAATATTTAGATTAATTTTTTCCATCTTCTATCAAAACCCTCATCCCAATAAACGGACCATTATATTAATGGTACTTAAAAACTATGACGCAAAGATGGACTTATTTCTCAGCAATCTCTTTCAACCAACCTTCCTTTAGTGTCACGAAATGAATAGTATAGTAGAATGGTAGTGTGACAGAAAACAACTTAGCGATGGGCACTGGTGGAATGGGCATTTTTTAACCATTCACTGCTGAGCAAAGGTCTCCCCCATCTCCCTTCACGTGGTACTGCTTGGATACCTGAAGGTGAACCCAGAAAACGTTGAAGGAAGCGATAACCTGAAAGATTTCCAAAGTCGCTGGTTAGAGTTGGCTTTGGATAGAGACAGTATACATATGGTTTTTTTGTTCGACCTTTTACTTGTAAAATTTCTAATAGGCAGTTATTTTTTCCTTGTCCCCGTGTTACATTTCTGACAATGTTTTCGATGTTAAGCTAGAACATGCATTATTATTTCGAAACACATTTAGCGAGAATTAATTGTATGCCACAATAATCTGGTTTTGAAGTTTTATTTAATTATCATCATTGTTAAATTTCAGCTTAAAATTATATTCGTAAATTGGTTACATTCATGTGATTATTTATAGAATATAAATTACTGTATGTTTAAATTAGCCACGTTAGATGAACAAGATTATTACCAAGTGAATTTTCCATACTGACCCTTATACCGGACTCAGTTAATATCGAGAGTTTCGATAACCCAAATACGTAAAATTATTAATAGTAGGAACCAAAGAAGAGTAAAGATTTTGGTGACTACATGTATCACTACTGGAGGCTATTTTTGAGAAGAGTCTTCGTCCGCGCGTGTTTTTCCTAGTGACGTCCTCAGCTTACACTTCGGAGCCTAGGGTACGCTGTAAATCTTGGCCTTAGATTTGGCGGCACTGGTTATTATAATGGAACGACTGCTGTCTAACCTCCGTAACCTCTATTTACAGGAAAACCAGACCAACAGGAACATGACCCAAGATGTCATAGTGGCCAACACTGTTAGATTTTTTCAGACTGCCTAAAGGCATCTGATACAGCCTAACGACTGCCATCTATCGATAACTAACGGGACCAACGGCTTAACGTGACTTCCGCAGCACGCAGGAGTTTGAGATAGAAAATATCACGAAATGGCGACCAATCCAATACGGATCGACTCTCGCCGTCGCATGACACGCGCATTCTTTACGCGTCGCGCTCGGCTATCGAGATGTCAGCTTCGAGAAGAGTTACTCACTCAGAACCGGTAAGTCGAATGATTTTCATTTGATATAATTGGTAAGTCAAACGATTTTTATGCGACTCATCATTGAGTCAAAGTTCTCAATTATAGCACTCTAGTTGAATCCAATCCATACCGCACTGAATTAAGCTAATTTTAGAATAACCCAAAAATATATGTTTCTCAAACCTGAACAGAAAATATGTAGCAAAATTCCAATACGAAGAATGTCTGTATAAAAACGAACAACTTTTTGAAGGCGATATAAAAAAGAACAAGTTAATCCTGAAACAACCATTACGTCCATAACAAACACAATAGAATTTAATCGCAGTGCACAACTGCAATAAAAGTCTATCTATAAAACGAGCGAGCACTGTTTAATTCCATTTTATTGTCTGTCAAGTTAGCTACCTGGCGGCCAATTCTCGGGAAACCCGACTTATAAATGTCGAAAAATCCTAATTCTCGATAGACAGCTCTATTCAAATTTCTGTTTTTAAAAACTTAAAAATAACAGCTATTACCCTTTTTTCGTTACTGCCAAAAAATATGTTGTAAACTACGCTATATCTATAGGAAATTACGTCCCGTTTTCTCGATTATGTCGCCAGTTATAATTGATTTAAATATTGTACAGAGTTTGTCATTGTAATAGTGCACTGCAACGTATGTACAGATAACCATAGAGATGATGTAGAAACTGAACACTATGGAGTACATTACTGACTAACATTTCTAACAAATCGTAAGAGACATGTCGACTAAAAGACCATGCGTTGCATCTCGCATGCTGGTTGTAGAGAAATGTGACTTGACTACTTAGAATATGAGCACAAGGTTTTCAGTAAACATCCGTCATATTTTTGAGATATCTCAAATTTGACTTTATCTCTAAAGTCGTGAGAATCGGCCCCCTGTACTATACTGTACACAAACCGGAACATCAAGTAATTCATTCTCATGCAATTAAGTTACGATTACCTTGACTCAAAGATCCGTGTAGTGTAATTTGATTTGCTGTTGCCTGTACATTTGTTGACCGCAGATTTCGCACCCTTGATACATTCACAGGCACTTGCACTCTTCTCCACAATCCTTCACCATTGAAGTTAGAAATCATACCAACAATACAATCACTACCTGTGAGTTTAAATTGTTAATTATATAAATTTTTAATCGTAACAGCTGCAGCAAATCAACGTAAATTTTTTACGAGACTAAAAAATAGCGCAACGCGAAAAGGCAATGCCAAATAAGAGGGTAAGATTTTCTTCTCTTCGTTTTTCAAGACTTACAATTAGATTTCCTCATAAGAAAGATGAATTTTATACTTTGAAAGTAAAAAAGTTGCTGGACCGCAATTATCCAAAGAATGCATGAGATTAAATAAATTTAAAATGATTAGTAGTCAAAAAGCAAAGATAAATTATGTAGGTGAGTAGGTGCAAGACTCAGTCATATTTGAAACCTAATATGGCAACCGCTATGGACTTAATTAGAGACAATTCCAACATTGCAATTTTATCTACAATTTGAAATAAAAGGAAATGAAAATATTTATTTACTGCAACACACATTTAGTTACATTCAATTAGTAAATGACAAGTAAATTGCACAAATATATACTGCAGAGGAGTTATAACAAAAGCTATACAGTGACATCCTCACTAGGCAAGCCTATATCGAGGATGCATATATCTAATACAGTAATACTACAATAAACAAAATTATTAGACAATTACCCAACACCATATTAACCAGTATGATTTAAAGTTTCTAATATTTTAAGTAACAATAAAAAAAAAAAAAATATTAACACACTTTAAAAATTATCAAGCAAGCGCGATCATTAGCTTTCTATCTTTATATTGTTTTCGTGTCCTTCTGTGTATGATATTACAAGCTTCAGTTGCTGTTTCATCTTTAATGTTACAATTATTGAGTGGTCAATATATATTTAACTCTTTATATTATAAATATGTACCTCTAAGAACTTAACAAAGCTCTGCGCAAAACTGTTGACTATAGGCGTCGGGAGCCTGAAAACTCTACGCGCACGCAGATCCTCATAATCACTAGATGAAAGAACCGATTTATGAGTCCAAACAGTTTTTTTTAATACAAAGAGTTGTTGCAAGGAGAGCACCTCAGCGTCTTTGTACAGAGAGTGTTGGGTATGTGTACGGCTTGCGAAGCATTGTCTTTAAAACCGAACGCTGAGCTCTTTCCGCTTGGATAATAAAAGACTTAGCAGCACTTCCCCAACATGGGATACAATACGCATTCAAGTTGACTTTCTGGCTTGGGCGTCAAGGATAACGCCCAGGTGAAGATGTAAATTTGTACATCTACATGCTGACTAAGCATCGTAAAAATCTGTATTTGTCTGTATATTTTTATGTACGGAGATAAATTCATATGTGTAATTATGAAATAAAAAGAGAAAAGGTTTTTTTTTTATTTTCTTATCTTTTACGTCCTAAGGTTGCCAAGTTCCTAGCAGCTTTGTACTTGCACCTTTGTATTTTATTTTCACAGAACAGTTTGTTTTATTGCACTCTATACAGATCAAATAAATATTAGGCTTAGTTATGAAAAAAATAGTCTATATTTATAACACGGTTAGAATATGTGCACCATATACGGCTTGAATCTCTCGTCACAACCATGGCATTTTTAACGTCCACCGCGCTAGATAACATACAAAACCATAGTTTATTTTCTATGCAAGCTTAGCAACAACTGATTATATCTCTTATCGGACAGAATCTCAACGGATAAGTTTTCTAAAGATGTACTGTACTGTCCCACCAAATCAAGGACCTAGACTTACAGCGTACTCTAGGCTCCGAAGCGTAAAATGAGGACGCAACCAGGAAAACACGCTTGGGCGAAGAAAATTCATTATACTATCCTCAATTTGGAATAGTTTTTATCATAATAAATTTAACCGCAACCATTCCACTGCTGGTCATGGGCCAAGGATTTTCAAAGAGACCGGTTGGAAACAGCCTCTTTCCGTCGCCTCCGGGGGCATGTTCATTATTGCACATACATGATATGCTTATTATTATAGGATATATTTATATTTTATAGGAAGGGGTAATAGGTATAAATTAAGTACATTTGAATGCATATTCACGAAGAACGGCTGCCGATAAACTGCATCCCAGTTTGGCAGACCAAGAAATGTTGTAATGTACTATTTTTATGAAATAAAGAACTTAAACTAAACCTTCTACTACACTTTTTAAACTGAAACTTGTCGAAAGCCCTGAGTGTAGGGCATGTGCCGAGGCAGAGAAGTCCATAGGCCACATTTTGTGTCATTGTGACTCATTGGCTAGCAAGCGAATGGACCTTTTCGGAACAGCGTATCCGGAACTAGAGGACTACAGGCACTTCGCACCAGGTGATGTTCTGAAGCTCATGCAGTCCTTCTTCAGAAACCCTGCTGTAGGAGAGTAAGGCATGGGGTAAGTACAAAAGAACCCAGAGGTTCGACGTGCTTCCTTGGTATAGGACCCCTTATGCAAGATAAGATAAGATAAACCTTCTATAGCTCATCTGACCATCTAGTCGGTCATTCATTGTCAATACGAATAAAATAACACTCGTTAAAAATTCATTTAAATGTAAAGTTGATTTATTACCTGTTTAGTATATTTCGCTTCTTATCCTGACAAACCGATGGAAATAAGCCAGAATACTCAAAATAAACATTAGAAATTGTTATTTCCTGTGGCGTGTTATTATGTGCTGGCTGAATGGGCTCGTTAGGTTGCAATGAGGTACATTCAGGGAGCGACAAATTTCTTTCATAAAGACCTCACGTCGACTTCACAAGGACATTGCAGCCATTTCATCAGTACAATTTTTATCCATTTGATTTATAAAAAACTTTTTTTTAAATCCATTACTGTAAAAGACATCATCCGCTATTCATACCAGCTTTGATGCCTAAGATATGAATAAGTAGACAACATCTATCAGAATAACCCGTTTTTTTGTAACCCAGTAATTTTATATTTTGAAAGTGGACTTTCCCATCGATTTTTAAATTGTTATAAAAAATCTCCTGTGCCAAAACTCAGTGTTCATTTTAATAACGAATTAAAATATATGTATGCTATCATGAAATATCATTACTTTTTCAATGTTTAAACCTTGTCGTCAACCCAACTGTTTTATTTGATTTTTTAACAACAAAAATTGAAATATTTAGTGTGTTCTTTTCTTTGTTTGTATTTTAATACAAAAAAAATAAGTTACTTCAGAGTATAATAGCATTTAGCCAACAATAAGCATTTCCCCAACGTATTAACACATTTGATACCATATTTTCAAAACTTGATAAAAACACAGCTTTAAGTATATTTCAATTCTTAAAACCCCAATTTCTCTGAGGTGTTCTGCAGTGTTTATTGTTTTGGTGATAAACAGAAACAACCGAAAGTTTTACTCGAAAACTTGTTTCATATCCTTTATGAAAAAGCTTTGTTTCTAGTACCGTATACATACAATAAATTTAGGTAAAATTTTAATTAAAAGAGAAATAAACATACGAGTATGACACGGAAATAAGGGAGGGTTAAAATTGTCACAAATAGCGAAATAACTAAGGTATATATTCTCTTCCGGTCACCATTCGACGCGCTCAAACTCTTCCCGTTTTTAAGTCACTTGTTAAATCCCATTTCCTATCTATATGATTCTGTTAACAACTTACTTACCACACCATTGGAACCGCTTGATAAACCTGTGTCTTGTTTGCAATAAGTATTGTGCAATACTTGTGTCTACATATGTACTTTATATATATATAGAACACATAATTATTAAGTATAAATTAACTTTTAAATTATTTTTTAAATATAAATTAACGTATATATTCTTTATTTTTACATGTCGCGCCATATCCATGTTATTTTATTAAATCCTACCCGTTGGTTGATTATTTTATGTAACAGATTAATTCATTAATAAATTTAAGAGCTATGCTCTCGTCGGTGGGGTTTTTCAATTCTTCCTTATCACTTGCCAGTTTTTAATTTAACAAACAGATAGGACATATCTTTTTATTATCTTTTTCCCCAAAAAACAAAAAACGACTAGCTACCTATATTATATTAGATACTGCCCACTGAATATATTCTAAACCCGAGAGGTTCAAACACCAGAATGGCGGGTTATTTATAATTTTTTACTCTTTCGAACTAAATATTATGGAAGAAATAAACTAATCATCGGCAGCAGCAGGTTTCTGATTAAATCTCAAGCCGTATATGAGCGACTAGCTGTTTCCCGCACCTCCGCCTGCGGTATATAGCCTATGTTACTCAGGGTGAATGTAGCTTTCCAATGGTGAAAGAATTTTTGAAATCGGCACAGTAGTTTTTGAGTTTATTCATTACAAACATACACACAAAAATACAAATCTTTCCTCTTTATAATATTAGTGAAGATATCCGTGTAAAATCTGGTCCTGAGTTATGAGAACTGTATATAATATTAATTTGACCATAGCTTTATATTATTATTGTCAAAATAAAAACTACACTTTGACTCAGGTTTACAGGATCGACTAACCATAAACGACTTACGTTTTTATGTTTAGAGTGACTGGAAGAGATTGCTAAGCAACAAGTCCGCCTTTGCTCTACACTTTTTAAGTACCATTAATATAATGTTCATTGTATATTGGCATTATTTTGTATTGTAAATTGGATTTATAGTAGACTAGCTGTTACCCGCAGCTCCGCCTGTGATTATCTGTATCGAGTTTGTGGCATATTTACTGCTCGTCAGGGCAAGTCGAGTCTGGGATTTGGAACGGATCGATCTTTTAAGCTCCTATAGCTGTGATGGGGTTTAAATAGCTTACTGAAATAAGTAGAGTAGATTGGTTGGTGCGGATTCTATTTATAATTTGAGTTTTCATTAATGCGTTTCGCTTATTCTTTACAAAATTTAAACAGTATTTTTATAAGAGGTATTTGTCTAAGTCACGGGTCTAAGTTCTTAGACTAAGTAGACTAACCCCTTTCGCACACGGTGTCGTAGCGTACGCGTATCTTCAATACGCGCGTACTACGAAAGCAGTACGAGCGAACACATGTTCAAACAAGTCCGCACACGAAGAGTAACAATACTTACGCTGCAACAGCAGCGTATCGTAAGAGACGCGTATTGCCATTACGACAGGCTAGTCGTACTAGCGTAAAAACCCAAGTGTATAAAATATATTTTTCATTAATTTATTTGAAAAAGTCCTGAATTTGAACAATCGAATTTCTATTTCTTAAGACTTTTAACTTCTTACGATTTTTAGCTTTAATATGGCTAAAAAATTCTCAAACTTGCTCTTTTTTCTTGTGTGTGTTTTTTTTTTTAAACAAACCAAATTTTTACTGATCTAGGTACTTTTAATAAAAAAATAAGCGAATTTTTTTAATTTTAAAACTTGTCAATTTCTAAATAATCTTGAAATAGAACCTATTATCAAAAACATATACTGAAAAAAGATTTGATATTATTTTTGAGATTTTTCGCTCTTATGTAAGCCTTTCTTTATTGACAAATAGATGTAAGTACTTATTAAGAAACCGAGGTCTCTAACTGTCCTTTATCTCTCCTTTTTCGGTATCCATAGAAAGACAGATTTGAAAATTGCTTACAAATTCGACTTCCTATTTCATCATCATCATAAATTTAAAAGCTGGGCTCTTGTCGGTAGAGTTTATTCCATTCCTCTCGATTATAAGCGAAATCTTTTAGTTTTATACGACATGTCGTTTACTTTCTCCTTTATTTGCTAGTCTTTTACTACTTAATGTAATAAAATATTTAAATCCTTTATTCAATAAACCTCTGTCTTTGATCTATCTCAAAAGGACATCTAAAATGACGCCGGACAATGGCTTCATCCTACGACCTCGAGATTAAACACAGCCCAAGATAGAGACGAATAGACGCGATTCGTCTTCACCCCAATGTCTTCAAGATTGGAAAAAGTACAGAGTGGCACATAAAAACTATATACAACTTTACCCTAACATTTACACCAAAAGTTGTATACTTTTTATGTGGCCACTGTACTTATACTAAGTTATACTTATCTGCGGTGACTACGGAAATTGTCATGTCCTGGTTTTCCCTTTGAGTAATAATGCTAGAAGCCTGATTAGGTGATTGGAACTCGTTATAGGACGCCGGAGAATACTATGAGAAACACTTTCTTTGTAAATAGAAAATAATTTTTTTTTTTTATTAAATTTAATTGCAGGCTTTGTTTTTTTAGTGCATTATCTGGAACTTGTTAATTATAGCCTCTATTCACCCATATCAATATACTTCCATACTATAATCTAATATTATATCTCACTAATATAATATAATTAGAAATGCGAAAATCTGTCCATATGTTACGCTTTCACGGCCAAACCGCTGAACGGATTTTTATGAAATTTGGTATGAATATAGTTAAGGACCCGAGGCCTAATACAGACTACTTTTTGCAGGCGGAGCTGCGGGAAACAACTAGTCCCTTATATGTATCGAAAGTTACACATTTCACAACTCTCGACACCGTTCTAATTTCTATTTCAGAACGCAAAAATGTTTTAAAAATGTCAGTTTAGTTTCCGAAAATAGGGCTAAAAAAATTGTTTTTAATAATATCTAAAACGCTTTGCGGAAACCAAAAATTTGAGTCTAGTCTATTGCCAAATCACGTGTGGGGTGCCATATGTGCTGCATCGTTGACCTGCAAAATTATTGGACTAAAGCCAAATCGAACAATATCCTTTATAACTTAAGAAAACAAATGAAAATCGACGTAGACTTCCGACCATTTATACCGAGATGATGGAATTTAGTTCAGCTTTAAAAGGAAACTTGTCATTCTGTTGAATTTGAAACTGTACCTGTGGCTGAAGCCATGGAAAAAGTAAAGAAAAGTACCTGTCCGGCCACGCAATGGAGAGAAACTTGACACACCATCTTCATTATTTCCAATCACAAAAAAGCAAGAAATCGCAATGATGTTTTGTTGTTCTTTTTTAGTGAATTATATTTTTAATATTTAATTTCAGGGCTATAAGCAGCCAGTGTGTTTTAATATAGGACTCTTTTTTTCTCTTCGTTCAAAGATTATTTATTCTTTGATCACAAAATTCGAAAATCGAAAATTTATTACACATGTTTTGTTTTTCTTTTTCGGCAAGTTATATTTTTAATATTTAATTATATGGGCTATAAACAGCCAGTGTTTGAATTTGGAACTCTTTTTGCTCCATTCAAAAATGATCACAAAATTCGAAAGTCGAAAATTTTATTGTACAGTTAAATCACATTGAAATCAGGAGTGCTATTTTTGAAAAGTATGACTCACGCAAAATCAGCGAGTCGAATGATTTTTGTTCGATATCGAACGATTTTTATTCGACATACGAATTACATTTAAAAAAAGGGCTCTAGCGGCTTTTACGACCTCAACTAATTCTCATACTCTTATCCCGATACTCTCGCGAAGCCTGCGGAAAATTTGAACCAATAAATAAGTGAATTTTCACATGCCCATTATCCATGAATGTGTTTCGTATTTGTCGTACATATTTAGCATATTTCGCATCGCAAACGATTCAATTATTACATCAATGTTTTTGTTTTCCCTGTATTATTTTGGAATGACAAATAATCGGGATATTCTCTTAAACTACTCACACCGACATACGAACATGCTAGATGTTGTATTTTTGTAGCTCTATGTAGTTGTTCATTCGCGCAAGATGTCAGCATAAGAAATTCAGATGTTTTATATGCTCCTTTGCTTTAATTCGGTTATTTTTGGGACGTCGATGTCTATTTGTACGCTATCTGGATATAGTTAGATGTAAATCTATTGTTATTATGCTATCTCTATCACGCACGAAACTAAGTGACAGTGACGTCACTTTAGCACTAAGTACGTCCTTCTCTTGTATCGAAGTATTGTCTTAAAGAAAACTCTTTCTGTTTTCGGTTCCGGAAACTGAAACTATTTTGAAACTAAATTAATTGAAAAACTTAATTGCTCTAAACTCTTTCCCTCGCAAAAAAAAAACACTGAATATTTGACTTGTAAAATAGGTAACTGTTACTGGGAAATTCATTAAAATAAGCTTTATGGCTCGCAGACAAAGACAATCATAATAATGAAGTAGGCCTGCGCTAAGAAAGGATTTCTCGAAATTCCTACAGGAACGAGAATCCTAGGCGGTAATAATATGAACAAATATACAATCCGAACTGAAATAAATTATTATTTATTTAATTTATTAGCGACAGTCGGAAATTGTTGACGATCTGATCATTATTTATTGTATTGATTGGCTGTTTCAATTACTGAGAGCATGTTAACAGGTATTTTCGGTTCGCAGGTTCCCAGCGCACTGGCATCAATCTCGATGACGTAATGAACATTTTTACTGCACTGCGTTATTGTTTATACATGCGTGATATATATGGTCCAATGATATGAAGAGAAAAGAGCGAATGATTGGCGCGACATTCGCATTTGTTTTTTATTAATTTATTTATTGAACATTTTACAGAAAGATACAAACAAATCACATAAATTTCATTTCACGAAACCACTAAGGTTTGTTTAGAAATGCAGTTGTATTCAAATTAAGCTTATGTTTATTATAGCAGCCCGTCTTGACTTCGTCCTAGCCTGCGTTATAGCCTTCCTCGATAAATAGGCTATCCAACACTGAAAGAATTTTTCAAATCGGACCAGTGGTTCTTGATATTAGCGCGTTCAAACAAACAAACTCTTCAGCTTATAATATTAAGTATAGATTTAAGATTGATATATATTATACAAGGAATAAAGATAGGTACCTACATCTTAATATGTTTTTCTCAAACTTTTTTTGTAACTCTTTTAACACTATAACAAAAGTGTTAAAAGACTTACAAAAAAAGTTTCAATAAAGTGTATTATTTATCATGTTATCATATTACCGTACGCAGACTTTTGTAACTAGTAATACCACGAATATTCGTAATCCATTTTTTTTTTCATTCGGTATTCGGCCATTTAATACCGACCTCACTGTTGAATGTGTCGATCGGGCGATGGCGAACATGGTGCCTGAATTAGATTGTCCACTAGTAGCAGTGGCGTGCAATACCATATAGACGAAAAGACACTGCCTACCCTGTACTTCACCAATAATAACATATTTTTTCATACAATATAATTCCATAATTCAAAAACAACGCCGCGCGCTAAATTTTCATTCGCTCCTTATAAATAATAGCGAACGTAATTATTCGCGCGCTACGAAGGTAAACGAGCTCTAGCCGAAACGAAACCGCGGGCGGCGAGAGCGTGGCCAGCCTTTTTCGAAAAACTCTAAAAATTTACAAACACTAAGAAAATCACTATGTTGTGTTGTGTTACAGGCGAGCCTTTTGCGCGTTTAGTTGTGTTAGTAAGCAATTTACACGCATATACACATGAAAGCGAAAATATGAATGTGTCTCGAAAATCCAGCCTGTCTTTACCCGAGAGTTCGCGAATATACAACGAAAACACCCGAAACGCCAAGAATTAGAAACAGAATGACAACTTGTCTCGCTCGCTCCAACTTTCATTTCGCCAATTGAATCGGGCATTATAATTACTCGTTTTGATTAGCTAATATCATCGACTGCAATCCACAATGCGACATCGCGTGTTATTATTGTATAATACTCGTACCATGTCTATTGCTGCAAATTTAAAAAGTCATATACTTTGGAAGATTTCGTAGATGAAGGAAAGTGTACTATTTTTGGTAAATTATTTATTTGCATGAAATGTAGGTATTACATGTCTTGTTAAATAATAATTGAATGTTCCTATATACATTTCACCGATAAGGGTGTGCAAATTCTTAAACAAATATATTACAATTTAAGTATTCTCAATTTATCATCTGAATTATACTAAATAGTCATTACAAATTAATTAACCTAAAGTATATTCATGTCAGTTATTAAACAATTATGTCCAAATTTAAATTGTCATTTAAAAATTCATTTACAGTATAATAACATTTTTCAGTCAGGAATTTCTTGAGGCGTACTTTAAATTCATTTACATTAAGATTTCTTGACCTGGTGAGTTTTCCCAAAAGATGATGCCGTATCTTAATAATGATGCCACATAGCCGTCAGTGACGTGCACAGACATTTACCTCAGGATAGGCACATTTAGTACTTCAATACGTTACATATACCAATCGTTAGTTTGTATCTTGTGGGTTATGTGGTCAGTCGACCATGTACACCCTGGTGTCAGAGTTATTCGAAACCAATACCAATTGAATAATGTTTACCTAGTGTTTCACAGTGATAAAAACATAATTTTTAGTAACGTGTTAAAATCAGGCGGCGTTTAGCAAAAGTTCTAAAATAAAATTTAAAAAATAACTCACCTAAAAGTTGAGGCTTGTTCATTTAATCTTCCAGACTAACACCCGTATTCTTAAACCTTCACTCAAACTCGACTCAACCTTACTCCACCTCATTGGTATGATTAGTTGTCACCAGCTTCTTTGACTTGAGATGATTTCTCATTGGAGGTGAGTATCGAACTGTAAATATAAGGTTGGTCGAGAGGTACCTTGAGGCGTCGTTGAAATGAAATAAGTAGAACTTACTTTATTTTATTTTTTACTCTATTCTTTTGTAATTATCAATTTTTGTGTTTAAAATTGTTATTATAACCTCATTTGAATTTGCTTAAGCAACCAACTAATAATATCGTTTTCAAGGAAGATTTCGAGGACTTCCTTAAGGCGCTCTCGAATGAGTTTGAGTGAAGGACGTTCATAAGGATATGTTCAAGAATACGGGGGTAAGACTCGTTCAGACACAGACACTCATCATTCGAAATTCTTAGAACTTACAGTAGTCTTGTTCTCGTTGTATATTGGTTAGACCACCACAAGTATCCAAAAATTAATAGAAATGGAAACATATAAATTTGAGGATACCCGAAGTGGTCTTATAAAGGCCGATTTGCGTTAAGTTTACGAACAATGAATGAAGGGTATCAAAGTATCAAGCCAGATAAACGCGTCATATTGTTTTCTATTAAATTTTCTAGTTACTTTACCTTTCATTTGAGTTAAATTTAATCCCAGTTGATATCGTCCATTTAATATTAATGCTTTTTTTTCAGCAAAAGTGAGATTTGCAAACGAGTTATTCTTTAGTTTTTGTAAACAAGCACTCGGCATACAACAATCACACGAAAACTTTTCCATTTTAAACTAAAAACAAGTAATAAACTATGTTAATAAAAGAGAAAAATAAAGTTTGTCCTTCATTCACTTTCACATAAATTACAACAGAATGCAAAATGGTTGTCGAAATATTTCCAGAAACTATCACTCAATTTAGAATTTGAAAAATATATTATCCTACCAAAAATAGTACACTTTCCTTCATCTACGAAATCTTCCAAAGTATATGACTTTTTAAATTTGCAGCAATAGACATGGTATTATCCAATAATAACACGCAAAATCGCGTGCGAGCGAGAAAAGACTTCATTCTAACCCATTTCTAACTCTTGGCATTTCGGGTGTTTTCGTTGTATTTCGCCTACTCTCGTGAATAGACGCAGGCTGGATTTTCGACACACATCCATATTTTAGCTTTTATGTGTGTATGCGTGTAAATTGTTTACTAACACAACTAAACGCGTCTGTACACAAAACAACGTAGTGATTTTCTTAGTGTTTGTAAATTTGAAGAGTTTTTTGAAAAAGTCTGGCCACGCTCGCGCCTGCCGCGGTCTTTTACCTCGTAGCGCGCGAATAAGTACGTACGCTAGGATTTATAAGGAGCGAATGGAAATTTGGCCTGTATAATGCAGTAACTTGACGTTTATTATCTACATTTTTTATAATTGTGCTAAGAAATTCATAAACTGCCATGTTAATAGTTTTATTCCGCCTGAAACCATGCTGTTCCTTGCAAAACAAATTGTGGCTCTCGAAAAACACATATAATGTCAGATGTATAACGTATTCAATTATTTTTGAGAATATGGGTATCATTGCAAGTTGTCTATAAAATTTCATATCTTCTCTATTTTCCTTTTTGAAAAGAGGTCTAAACACATTGAGTTTCAATTTATCTGGATAGATTAATTATATTAGCTAGAATAGGAGATATAATCAGATACATTTTTTAAAATAGTAGTATTGATTTCATCATAGCCTGTACTTTGTGTATTTTTAAGGGAATCAATTATTGAAAAAATGTCATCTTGAGTCATCGGTCTCATAAATAATGAATTACAATTTTGATATTTTAATGTCATTTCAGTTTTACCACTATCAGACACTGCAACCTCGTCAACGAAATAATTATTAAATGCCTTTGTAATTTCCAATGGATGAATGAATGAATGAATGAATACTTTATTGCACCATTTACAAACAAAAGAAGCACATAGTCAAAACCAATACAACTAAATGGGTACAAAAGCGGACTTATCGCTAATGCAATTTCTTCCAGCCAACCTTAGGGTAGAAATGAGCTGCGGTAGAAAAAACAATGATCGATTATTTTATTATTTATCACGATCTTTTTTATATATTCATTTAGAATTTTAGATTTAGAACTATTGATAATTTACCAGATAGCTTTTGATTTATTAGCGGATGTATTAATGTATTATGTATTTTGCGATTTTTGCGCAACTTAATGATTTTTTTAAGACGTAAAGAATACTGCTTAAATTTATTTTTATTATATGCATTCCTTTTTGATCTATACTTACAAAGAAGTTGTCTTTTGCGTTTACTACATGTCTTAATACCTCGTGAAATCCATTTGAGTCTGTTTTCAAAGTAAATCTTTTTTCCTTTCTATGGGAAAGCAGAGATCGTAAAACATTTTAAATAAGTCATAAAATTTATTAAACGATTCATTAGGATCATCACTTTCATAGGCGTCTGAAAATGTAAGGCTTGTAATACTTTCGCGAAATTTGGCTATATTTTCTTTAGTGTAATTTCTCCTACTTACGAAATAAAATGGAATTTTATATGTATGTTTAACTGGACATTTTAAGATTTGTGCTGTTTGATCAGATAGTGCTAGATACATTACCTTAGTTTCATTCACTTGTAAGTTATGAACGATATGGTCTATACATTTACCGCTGTCTAAACGAGTCAGTTCATTTAATCCTAATTTTAAATTATATTCGTTAATGATGTCTTTGAAATACACATAGCACATACATTGTCATTCTTTAACGTATCAATATTTATATCACCACATATTATCAACTTATAATTAGATTTGTGTCCATATTTACATATACTGTATATACTCTATCTTTTTTCTCGGAGGTCTGTATACACAAAAAATATAAATGTTATGTTTAATAAGCTCTATTCCACAGCATTCAACTATAGTAGGTACGCTTAACTTTGCTACATCACACAGTACTCTGTATTCATACGAATGCTTTAAAAAAATGCACGATCCCCCGTACCTTTTCGATCGACAATAAAATGCAGATATCTTAAAGCCTGGCAAGATTAATTGATTGATATCACTCTCAATCATATTATGTTCTATATACATAAGATTAAATTAAACTATTTTAATACGGTTTTATCGCCTTTATTACTTATTTATTTACACCTGACGTTTCAAACACTTTACAGCGTTCATGGTCACAATAGTATCAGTCACACTGTGTACAGAAAGCCCACCCACACAGACAAATATCTCAACGGTAAATCTCACCATCATCCATGTCAGTTAGCTACCGTAGGCAAATCTTTGTTACAGAGAGCACACGGCATCTGTGACACCCACCATCTTAAGGAGGAGCTTCACCGAGTCAAGTCTGTCTTAAGAAGCAACAATCTCAGCCTCCCACACATATGTCACAGAAGTCGACCCAAGCCGCACACAGTTGATCGTTTTCCTGCCATCATACATAAAGGGAGTCACGGACAAGATTGGTAACATACTTAGGCGAGCTTCAATCAAGACCTATTACAAGCCGCATAAGAAAATAAACCAATTTTTAAGACATGTAAAATCCAATATCCCATTGCAAGATGCTGGAGTTTATAAAATTGACTGTGACTGTGGTTTATCATACATTGGGCAAACAAAGAGAAGCATTAATACTCGTATAAAAGAACATATTGCTGACATGAAAAATAGACGCTCAACCAAGTCTGCAGTCTGTGAACATGCTCTAGACCAGTAGTTCCCAAACTTATTTTTCTCGTGGACCACTTTCAAAATTTTACTGGTTTCGGTGGACCCCCTGCTGCTACATTTCTACCACATACTTAAAGTCGCCAAAAAATAAAAATTGTGTCACTTCTGAGTTCTGTCCCTATATTTCGATATGTAAAATAAAAACGAAAAATGGTACATTTTATATCACTTTATTTATTAAAAGAATAGAATTACAAGAAAAAAATATTAAGGTAATATAGGTTCAGGTCATAATTTTAATTAATGGGAAGGATGTATCTGATGGAGTGTCAGCAAACGATCAATGTTTGGCTTTATTTTTGTGAGCAATAACCGCAAATCCCCCCGCTCTGTGATGTTTAATTTGCTCCTTTTTTTTGTTAAGAGGTTTGTAACGGCACTAAAACTCCTTTCGACAAGATATGACGAGGGAAAAGCTATTAAAAATTTCCTTGCGATTTCCCACAGTCCAGGATATTTTTCGGGTATTTCTGCTTGCAGCCAAAATGTTGGGTAGCCTTTTCTAAATTTCACCTTCAGCTCCTCATTAGTGCTTAGCTCGAGCAGCTCCTCTTGTAATACAACATTGGCCACTTCCGTTTCATCAAATGGATTTATTATCCATGGTGGTATATCCATCGTCAGTATATCTTCAAACCTGGTTTTGAAGTCATCATGCAGGGCACTTAAATGTTGACTGTAGGTATGGATATCCTCATCAATACATTCTACCTGCGACAAGTTTGGAAATTGAGAGAATTCGCGCCGACTAATGTTTTGCTTCATAAATTTCAATTTCCCAAGAAAAGCCGAAATTATCCCCTTTGTTTTATTAAATTCAGGCTGTCCCCTTGTAACTGCAAGTTAATATCATTAAATTTTTTAAACAAATCTGTCAAATACGCAATGTCTGCTTTGAATTTGATCAAGTTTTCTTTTAAATCTGGATCTCTACTTTCTAAGAACTCTAATATGGAATCGAAAACAGAGTAAAATCTCGTTAAGCATGCACCTTTCGACAACCAGCGTACTTCAGTATGTAAGAGCAGTCGTTGGAAGTCTTCATCATTTTCGTCGCACAATTGAGCAAATAAACGTGTATTCAATGCATTGCTTCTGATTTTGTTGACAGCTTTTATTACAAAATGAAGAGATTGGTTCAACCTGTCACTTAAATGTTTTGCCACAAGATGTTGTCGGTGGATTACGCAATGAATAGCTGTAAGTCCTGGTATAATTCTTTTGAGATGACTTATAAACCCACGATATCGCCCGACCATTGCAGGAGCTCCGTCTGTTGCCACTGAAATAATGTTTGTAAATGGGATCGATTTTTCCGTAAAAAAATTACTCAGGACATTAAATATTGATTCGCCTTTAGTGTCAGTCTCCAAAGTTCTGGCAAATAGCAATTCTTCGTGAATTTCTTCCTCAACAATAAATCGGACATATGCCAATAGTAATGCTTCATTACTGGGTAACGTTGACTCGTCCAGTTGTATAGAAAAATGAGTTTTTTGCAGATGATTGCACAAAAAGCTTTCGATATCAGAGCTCATTTCATCAATGCGTCTTTGTACAGTATTGTTACTTAATGGAATTCTTTTTAGTACGTCAAATGGAGATTTGTGCAAAACAGTTTTTAAAACCTCTTCAACAGCGGGTAAAATTAATTGTTCTCCGATAGTGTGCGGTTTTCCAGATTTTGCTATAAGTAATGAGATATTGTAAGATGCCCGCAAGCCATCATCGTTACTTTGGAAGTTGAAGCGAACATACTGTGCATGGTGGGTCTCTTTCCATATTTTTCTTTCAATGTTTGAAAATATTTTAAATCTTTACCTATTTTATCAGTATGACACCTTTTTAGATGATCTTCGAGCTTTGATGGTTTCATAGAGTCATTGCTCAAAACTTTGTTGCATAATAGGCACATGGGCAATTGTTTGTCTGCCTCTGATGGAACAAAACCATATTTCAAATAATCGACACTATATTGTCGACATTTTTTCTTTGCTGTAGCCATGTTTCGTGTCAGTTACCTTACCTGTAAAAAAAATGTTTTAGTAACCAAGTTTTTTTCTGAATATAGGTATCACACCGCAGCCTTTGTCAGCACGCGGAAATAGAATTACGGCTTGTAAAGGGACCAACTAATAAACCGCTGAGACAAATACAAACGTTTTCACAAAACGGTATCAATTTTAAAGTACATAATTTACCACTAATTTTTAATAGTATAAATAAAAATTAGTGTACTCAGTATCGAATACTGATCATATTTGTGTAGGAAAAAATAAACGTCGAAATCCCAAAATTGTCCATAAAAACGATAACTAACATTTTATTAAATCAATGAGTTCACGCGCTCCGTGTATTTGCGTATTTTTTGTCTGCGGCTTCATTGTTAAAACGTGACAAACAGGCATCGAAGTTCAAGCCCCGCCCTTTTCCCGTCGCCCGCGCACCGCTCGCTCTTTCCGAAAAGGAATAGTTTTGATAAAATAGTTACTTCAAAATCAATTTAACATGATTATGAAGTTACTGTTTTATAAAATTAGTAGTTATTTGCAAGAAAAATTACAAAATTAATTGCTCTGCAATATTGCTTATTCGGCCTTTTTAGAGAGGCAGTGCTTCTCTCGTGAAAAAACAATTGAATAAAACGTGCTGTGTTTGTCTTCAAATCGAAAGAGGACAATTAAAATATCTGTAAGTTACTAAGTTACCTATCTATACAGGCCGTTGTGATCAACCGACTAGTACACGTAAACAAAATACTTAAGTACTATAACAAAAAAAGGTAGGTTACTTACTTTTCTCCGGCACTAGCAAACACAGATATAAATTTTCTCACAACTTTTTTCCAAATTCCGCCTTGTTTTCGAAATTCCGGAAACAAATGAATGCGTTTGGTTGCCTTTGGCATCAAGTATTTATAGTGTTGATCAAGTTCATGTCTGAACAAGCATTAAGCATTGTCGGGCGGATAGCGCTTTGCAAGTCTGTACACGAAATTGTACGTAATATCGAATACACAAGTTTGGACAAGTAACAGTCGCTTGCCTTATTAAAATATTATCTGCTTAGATAGGTACTTAAAACAATGTAGGTAGGCCCTTATAAAAACTATGCTTACATTTTTGCTCTTTACTATCAAAAGCAGATAAATTTTCGTGGACCCCCATTAACATCTTATGGACCCCCATTTTTTGTTCACGCCTACGTAGACCCCCAGCAAGTCTCCCGTGGACCCCTGGGGGTCCACCTGGACCACTTTGGGAATCACTGCTCTAGACAAACCCAACCACTATATGCGTTTTGATAATCCTCAAGTCCTTGCAAAGGAAAACAGATTCATTCCAAGGATGTTACGTAAAGCTATTGAAATTAAAAAACATCCTAATTTCAATAGAGAGGATAGATGGCAGGTACCGCCAGCTTGGGACCCAGTCATTAACTTAATAAAATCGCAAACTCGGAAGCAGACTGCAAGACCCTTAGATACTGTGAGCCAATACTGCATGAATCGGAATAGTTCCCAATAAACATTTCAGGCGGTAGTTTTGTAATCTTATGACATCAAAGACAAATGTTAACTTAGTCTGCCTGCGACCATGAACGCTGTAAAGTGTTTGAAACGTCAGGTGTAAATAAATAAGTAATAAACGCGATAAAACCGTATTAAAATAGTTTAATTTAATTAATAACAATCGCGAAAACATAAGAAAACATTATACATAAGATGTCTATAGATCTATTACTCATTATCAAATCATTAAGATGCACATATAACAAATCCTGCTTAATAATCAAACCGTCAATATTTTGGTGAAGAAGATAAATACTCTCAAACACGAAAAAGATCTTTATTATTTGAAAGCGAAAAACTAGTTTCGTTTATAGTAACAAGAATGTCAGTATTAAATTATGTTTGAGTATACCTACCTATCCACTCCTTGCTTAGTTACATTAAAATTATCTACAGTATTTTTGCTCACAATAGAATAACTATTACCTACTAATTTATATTCTATACGTAGTATTTCTCTTAATAAATATCGACATATGTTAAGTGCGAAATCAAAACCACTTAGTGTGAATTTTTCATATTCCATGTCGACAAATGAAACATTTTTATATTGGCAACACATATGGCGAAGCTCATAATTTAGTTTCCATTCATGCAATCTTAAGTTAAATGGTATTTCCGATATTATAACATTTGTATTTGTGACAGAAGATAACCAAATCATTACATTATTTTTAAACTCATAAGGACTGCTGTCGTTGCTACCACCTATTACAATAACATAATCCTCCATAGTTAACTATTTTACATCATTTATAGCAGGTCATAGTAATTGCTTCATTTTAGCTTCCGATTTCCATATGCTCCTAATAATTTTTGCAGTAAGTTCCTAATATTTCTGCCCTGTTCATCAGCTAATATAAGTACACGCCTCTTTTTAGTTTCTCTTGAGTACACGGGGGGGCTAGAAGGAGTTGAATACCCCTCATCTTTATATTTATTTATTTTTTCCTGTTCGCATTTTTTCTCCTATAAAGGACTTGCACATTAATCACTATTTACTTTTTCTCTTGTTTTAATTGGACTGTCCAAATGTAATCTCTGACTACAATCTCTATTCCCTAATTGATAATTTCCTCTAATCTTTTTTGCAGACGCTGGTGATAATATTTTTTCGCTATTTATCTTTTTATAGACTTCTATTATTTTTTGGCATTTTTCTAATTCTTGTTTGAGTGTTTTATTTTCGCTATTTAAGTGGTCTATTTCTGCATTGGCTGATTGCAATTTTGTATCTAATCTATCAATTTGATCTTGCAGCTCATTCTGCGTTAAGCTGTTATCAATAGAAGTATTCGATAGACTTATCATCGTTGCATCAAATAAGGACGAGTCGCTAGTATCAAATTGATTAATATTAGTTTTTGGCTGTCTAATGGTTATATTCTCTTTGTCCATATTATTTTATTAAAATGAGATGTTGCTTGGCTGTAGCAACGCTAAACTCATTTGCTCCGTGTCAGGAAAAAAAATAAAATAAAAAATATGCGCGTGACCTATGCCAGCCGATGATATATGTCAATGTCACGTAGTGTAACAAACATTAACAAAACAAAGTTGATCTAGTCTACCCACGAGATTGGTTCTGTATCGGTTGTGATGTCAATAACTTTTTAAATTCGCTCCAAAACAATGTAACAGTTTAAAAAAATCTTAGCCGTTAGTGCTAGTAGCTAGTTAGTATGTCCAGTATTGTTTGTTGTGTTTATTATCTTCGTAAATTAGCAGTGTTTTATGTTTTCTATTATCGTACCTTGTGACTGTAATCCTGAGGTATGTTTTTATTTACTTTCTTCACTTTGAGCCCGTAATTAAACGTTGATAAATCTCTTTTTAATACAGAGGCTTTTTTATAGGCATGATCACTTTGACAAGCAATTGACAACATTTAATCAAAAAATTTTTTTTCGATCCTTTTCTAAACGCCTCCTGATTTTAACACGTTACTAAAAATTATGTTTTTATACACTGAAACACTAGGTAAACATTATTCAATTGGTATTGGTTCCGAATAACTCTGACGCCAGGGTGTACATGGTTGATTGACCACATCACCCACAAAATACGAACGAACGATTGGTATATGTAACGTATGCAAGTACTAAATGTGCCTATCCTGAGGTAAATGACTGTGCATGTCACTGACTAGTAGCATATCTATCATGATGTCCTCCACGCTACGGCAGGCATTTTGAGCCTATTTTTTTCAGGGCAAATCCCTACTCCCAATTTCGATGGATATAATTAATTAACATATTTCATTCAAGCTAAAATACTAGTAACAGCAGTGGAATATCATTTGTGTTGTACATACTGTAAACGCTGTCTAATAACTAGCGAGACAGTGACACATGTCCGTGCCCTGAAACCTACCACATGGACACTGTACGTGTATATTATGTTTGTACGTTAATTATTATGTTTGTATTTTCCATCTGACACCATCCCCTTATTACTAATACTAGATTGTCTCAACAATTGTGAAGTGAGTAGAGGCGCTTAACAATTTGCGTACTCGGTCTCAACCGTCACACAATGTGTTACGCAGTATGAGAGCGTTGGCGAAAAATCGATTTTGCAAATATGATAACTAGTCATATTTTTCTTTATAATTGGGAAGCCAGATATTTGATGCACCTATTTTAGCTATCAGAAGGTATTTGTAATAAAAATTTGTTTGCTACGAACGTTAAATTAAGCCGTTGAAAGCACTTACCAAATTATTTTGCGTGCTTATTTTGCGGCGAAACAGTGTCGCATGTGCAAAATAATGGTGGTGGGCGTGTTGGGACTAACAGTAGTGGGTGGGTGCCGGCCGGCAATAGTTTGCATGAACTAACTGGTGGCGGAAGCACGCAAAATAATTTGGTAAGTGCTCGTAACTTTAATTTCCGCAATTTAAATTGGTTATAATGAAGTTTAAGAAATAAATAAATAATAAAAAGTATTATTTTATTATATGAAAGAAAACCTTATTAATCTTTTTGCGAAGCACAAATTTTCTGTTTTTTCACACTGTTGACTGGTAGAATATATACTGATAGAATGCTTTGGGCATCAATTCCGCCAACTGTATAAATACGTTTTAAAATAAAGTTATTATATTATACGTTATAAAATATTTTTTTAATAAATAAGAGTCCGAAATCGTTATCTCCAATATTTTGCCAGCATTTTCGTATAGCTTTCGAAAACAAAAACGTTGATGTTATCGAGAAAATAATAGGAAGAGAAGCGAAAGAAATTGGTATATTAAACACATTTTATTCTGTTGGTGATCGGTCGTACAAATTTTAAAACAGTAAGTACCTATAAACTAGATTTTGCAATGGTACTTAACAAAATTTGTAATGCTGTTACAACAAGCTCTAACCTCAGATCTTCGTGGGTTCAGTGACGTGCTTTTAATTGCTTAAAAGCGATAATAATTCTCCATTAAATCTAAGTTAGCTAATCATGTGCCTATCGGCTCTCTATTTAAAGAAGCTCAAGAAACAAGTAATCGTGTTCGTAGGAGTTCGATTTATTAGTTATATAGAATATATTTTCCAATAGCCTCTTATTGTCTTCATCTCCATTTTATTAGGTACATAAATTGCAAAAATCAATTAAAATACCTACTTGTAATTCCTCACGAAGTTATAAGTTTATTATAAGAGCCCTTTGCCTCAAACATCTTTGTTTAATAACACAAGTATTGCACTAAACACTTTAAATATGTATATTAATTATATAATTTTTTACCTTAAATAATTTCTGCCATCCGACCCATACTACGTAACACACTGGTCAGTCAATCAACAAAGATACAATTGAAAATATATTTAAGCATCAATTTTACTCTTTATATACATATTACTAAAGTATAAAATGAATGGCGCCAATTAATATTTTTCTTTGTTCAAATGCAAGTGAAAAATATTTTCCGTAAAAACATCTGGTCATTTAATTTTCTCTGGGCATACCGGCGGAGTCAAGTCGTGAATTTCATTTCGTCTCCTTTGAAATACTTGATTCACAACTGATTTATATTAATTTTTACAAAATGTTTTATTGAGGTCCTTTTCAACTGAAAATATTCCGATCAATTTGTCGTAATGGAAAGAGCTTGAAGTCTCTTATTAAAAATGTGACTTTGTCCGTCATGTGAACTACTTAGTTGGTCTTTGATTATTTTCCTACTGTTGTTATTGCTGTTTGATTGCCGTGACATACCTAGGTGAGCGCTTTTTATGAACCGTGGTTGACAATAGTGTACTAGTATAGGCTGATCTAGTACACTATTGTCAACCACGGTTTATACTAGAAAATTACAGGTTTTCAATATTTAATGGTTGCGTTTGGTTCTGACTTTCAGTCGTTAATGCGTGGTTAGATGCTGACAAGAATATAGTCCATATCCATCTGAATGTATGATCGAAATCGAATCGTAATGTATATTTATTTCTTAATAAAAGCCAGACTATACTTGCGATGTACTGGAGCAAACACCGGTTTTTTGATTTATGATTTTGGAATTATGATGATATTAACAGTATAATAACTCAGGGGTTGTTTTACGTCTCAACCTAATTACTAAACTGACCCGTACAGGTTGACAATAAGGTCTAGAATTACACAAGGTATTTTCTTTGGAAAGTGACCACGAATGCAATTTGTCGGCTGGTAGAAACCCGTGCACTGGACAATGGATCAATGTCATTACTACCAGTTCACATACGCTTCTCGATGACGATGAACTAACTTTTTGATGACAATGATCAAACGTTTCGATGATGATGAAGGCACGAAAAAAAAAATTCGAACTTTAGTTGGGCAATCCTATAGCGTGATTAAAACAACAATTATTTGTTTACTGCACTTGATAATTCAATGTATCTTTACACAAATTCCTCATTCCTATCCTTATCCTGAATGCGGACTTTCGACTGGTTCTAAAGTACTAAATCTTATCTGACAGTCCCCAAAGATAAACTAGCTGGATTGAAGAATCTGACAGTATAATTGCTCCTATATGTTTGGAGGTCAGGTGCTGTCATATCTGAGACCATGATAAAAATCTAAACAGAAGCAAATAGGTACCTATTTACAAAAAATAATTTAATGACCCATAAGAAACACAGAAATTAAAAATTTAATAAGAGATTTACAACCGCCTGCCTTATCGCAAATGCAATCTCTTCCAGGTTACCTTAGGGTAATGTAATTGGTGGTAAATGTAAGAATTTAGAAAACAGTGACATATGTGAACAGATAGTAGATACACGAACCAGCAGTATCCATGGTACGTTAATTGCAATTTGTGGCGAGCTGGACAACAAAGAAATACTTTGTGCTGTAATTAAAAAACTTGGATCCTCTTTAATTTGCTTTTTACTCCGCAATTCGCTGAGAGGAATTTTGGTTGGCTGCTTTTTTAAAATTTTACACATATTTCCCACACAGTTTTAAATTTATTGGCTTACTAGCATGTACATATTAGGCTTAGATTAATAATTGGTCTCGCTAGCGCCGCGGAGGTCCATTATTAATCTAAGCATATTATGTATATTAAATATACGGTTCCGATTACAAGGGTATTTTGTTTTTATTACAAGTATGCACTAATTTCATTGGCGTCGATCATTTCGGGCAATTTCGATCATTTATGGCTTGATTATATGTTGTACATATAAATGTTTTATAAAATATGTAACATTTATATATTCTACCTCAATTTAATAAAGATCAAGAAATTAATTAATTTTATTCGTAGTAACATCTTTCTTTCGGTTTCCTGAGCGTTTTTAGGGTTCCGTAGTAAATAATCATAATAATCATAATCATTTATTCCTTTAAAATATGTGTTTATAGGATGGTCAAAACAAACATAGTATCAAACATATTTTGCCAGCTGAGGCGTAGGAAATTTCAATATTGTCAATATTAAAAAATAAAAAATAAAAAAACTTCAAATGTCAAATTAAATTACAATTACAATATCAATTTATAATAATATTTAAAATTAAATGAATTTTGTAACATTATATTTTAGCCTCAAGGAATTCATTAACACTATAGTAACGTTCCTTTATCAATAAATCATACACTGCTTTCTTAAACCTTCGAAACGGTAGACATTTTATGGAATTAGGTATCTTATTATAAATTTGTATACACATAGCGTAACAATTTTTATGATACATCATTGTCCTTGGTATATGAGCGTGCACCAGTCTATCTCCATCCCTTGTGTTGCAGGGATACATTTCCCTTGCCTTCATAAATAGTATCAAATTAAGCTTTACAAATTTCACAATTTCTAATATGTATATGCATGGTAGTGGCAAAATATTAATTTTTGGAAAAGGGGTTTACATGATATATAAGGAGCAACTCCTGCAATAGCCCTCACACATTTTTTTTGAGCGATAAAGGCTTTATTTATGTCAACACTGTTTCCCCAAATAACAACACCATATCTAAGGACTTGACAAGGAACTCTTATAGTTTTGTCATATATAGACTTATAGTCCGTCTGTCTGGCCTACGTTTTTTCCGGAGACTATTAGACCTAGAGAGCTAAAATTTGGTATGCCTATGCATATTACTCACTGTAAAATAAAATTATATAAAATATTTTTATTTAGGGTACCTCCCGTACGTGTAAAGTGGGGTTTGATATTTTTTTTCTGCTTTTCATTGTATGTGGTATCATTGAATAGGCCTCTAAAAACATTATGAGTACTCTCAAAGTGTGTTTCGATTTACAGTTTAATTTACGAGATATTTAGCTTTCAAGTTGAATATTTTAATAAGGTTGAGTGTCGCGCCCTCTTTTGGGAAAACCGCTGCATTTGAACAACTGAAAACAATCATGATAGTAGTAAATATAATGAATTTCAAAGAAAATTATCACCATCGTAAGCCTAACGATGGTGATAATTTTCTTTGAAATTCAAATTAAATATTATAGTTTACGAGAAATATTTCATTAATTAATAACTATGTAATATTCCAATTCATTGAAATAAGTATCTCGAGTAAGCAAGAAGTAAGTTTTTACATATGATTTTGATATTTCCGATATCAAGATGGCGCTATTTTGAAACGTGTTGTGTTTACGTTTCAGATTTGTTCAAACATGATAAGAATTTTTTTTGTAGGTTTTATGACCTCGATGATCCCATTATGGTGGTGAACTGACCTTATTGAAATTTCTCACCTCGCCGGATAGGATTCGCAATATGAATATTATATTAGATACACGTTTAGATTTTTTTAAGGTTTACTAGGTAGGTAACTAAATGTACAAGTGGCAACCTGACAGGTCGGCTTTTGTCGAACTGTTCCTATATAATTATTAGATCAATGAATAATGAAAGTCTTCTTCGCCTTCATCCAAGCGTATTTTTCAGTTGGGTCCTCAGCTTACGTTTTGGAGCCTAACGTACGCTGCGCTGTGTGCTTGGTGTTGGTTACTACAATGGAGCGGGTGTTGTGTGACCTCCGTAATGTTTTACTCGAAAACCAGACCAACAGGAACATGACCCGAGGTGTCCAAAACTGACAGATTTTTCAGGCTGCCTAAGGGCTTCTGATACAGCCTAATGATTATCATCTATCGACAATACCAAACGACATAACGTGCCTTCTGAAGCATAGAGGAGGTCGAGATAGAATAATGGTGATCAATCCAATACAGGAGCCCACTTTTTGAAATGTGTGACTCACGCAATATCGAAACTAATAATTGTCGCATGTTGTTGTAATTGTGATCGTTGTAATAATGTCGAATAATTTTTGTTTGTTAACGAAGGATTTTTGTTCGATATCGATCGATTTTCCTTTGGCATATATGTCAATTTAAATATAGGGCTCCGGGTCCGTAGTCGCGTCATGACGTTTGACACACGCATTAGCTACTCGTACTTCAGATACGCGCGCCGCGCTCGTTTCTCGAGCTTCTTGTTATATCTGCTAAAGGACAATAGAAGTAAATAGGTATACTTTAAGTTTAAATTCTTTATTAATGGGACTACTACGGAACCCTACATTACGCGTGGCTTGACACGCACTTAACCACTTATCTTTGGTACTTCTCGTTACTACAATTCAGAGCATAGACTTTAAAAATTAGCATTTCATTTGATTTGAACATTTTATTGCAGACTTAGAAGTGCTATTTTTGTTTGATAAGTGTGACTGACGCAAAATCGGCGAGACGTAGTCGTCTATATCATACATTTCTTAGGTTTTGCTTACCATCTCCAGAGTATGCTTGCTTTATTTATAAGCGTTATTCTAGTCAGTTCTCTGAATATTAGATCATTAGTCATTCCATGTTAAGTAATGTTAAATGGATTTATGCCAATTACCTAACAAACATTAATTTATCAGACTGTACATGAAAATTTGTAAAAAAATAGACTTAATGTGTAACTAGCGGAGCTCAAAATTCAAATACTTTTATCAAGGATAAGGGAAAGGACCTGGAGACCCTAAATCACACATAACCAAAATAATGGGCCCGTATTGTCATGGGAAACGATAAATTTAGAAAGAGATCATCAATAAACAAAAAATAGAAGTGACTACTAGTGACTAGAAGTGACTAGTGACGACTTAACGACTAGTGATCACACCACCAGAAAAAAATATATCATAAAAATCATCATCATCAAAATTTTATGCTTCCACCGTAGCATAAATCGATACTATCAATAAAGTATCTTTCGGCATTTCTTTTCCAGTGCTTTATCAAAAACACTAGTAGTAAGCTTGCGTAAAATAAAAATATATGAAGAGCGATTATTATGAACACAAGTCGGTAAAAAAACAGAAAATAGGAATAACATTATGCACCCACACGTTAATCATTCGAAAATACTACCTGTTGTTTCGTGTCAGAAAAGTTTCTCTTTACTTCACAATAGCTCGTGATTTTCAGAGGCATTTGTGGGGAACGAATCACCGCCATAATCAAGGGTGACAAGGCCCGTTACCGTCACATAAACGTCTTGTTTCGAGGGGTTCGAGGCCTCCGTTTAGCCCACACTTCCGTTACGACCCATCTGAATAAGTTATAAGACTAAAGACCCGCCTTGGGTATTGTGCTGTTACGGACACGCGGAATTTCGGGATCGATTTAATTATGTTTTATTATGCACGGAACCTGTTTTAAAGCGGAAGAAAATGACGCTTGACATATTTTTTGAGGTAATGTACCTAGTGAGGGTAGCGATATCTTGCAAGTGATGACCTATTTTATATATAAAAAAAACGGAGTAGATGCTACGAACTGCTATTTTTTTTAAATTTTTAAAAAACTTTGTAAAATTGCGCCAACAGATAAAGCAGGTAAATTTTTGGTTTTAGGACCTTACGCCTCGGAAGGAATAACGAAAACACTATTTTTTTTATTTTAACTACTAATATTGTATTTATCCAATTATATTAATTTCATGCCAGAAACCCTCTAGAATAAAAACAAAATGCTGAAAATAATGAGTAAAAATATAAGTACATTTGTGATTAAAATTTTACATTGTAACTTGTAATATTCAACGAACAAAATGCTAAAACGTTTTTTCTTGAGGGAATTAACTCTTTCGGTTTGTTTTACATTAAATATACAGTTGTTCCCAGAAACCCTGACGTTAAGTACTAACTAATGTTAATATTGTAGAAACGTCTGTCGGGTTGTATTATACACAATGAATATGTTTATTCTCTTTGACTTATGATATCGGAGACACTGTGGTCTTATCCACGCAAAATTATTATAATATTTGCATGCCTATAAATACAATGTACTCATAATTAATTATAAGAACTATATTACTGTATTTAATTGCAAATAAATTATTTAATTTGATTTGATTTGATTAATGCTTGTGGAATACTTGCAGTAAAACGTAGACGACGTACGTGAAGACAAGTAAGGAACCAGTACGAGAATGTAGCTTTATTTTCAATGTTAAATAGGTAATTTGGAAGCTTGTATTTGTATGCAAATGATCTATTGATATCTCGCTTACATGTTCGTAATAAACAAGTGGAAAAAATTTGTAACAGCTGTCGGTACTTACCCAGGCTAGATGTTGCGAAGTCTCTTTTTCTCTATTAATGTACCTATGGGAGAAATGAAGGAAATAAGCCAAAAAGTAGACCCTAGGCTCTCAGGTCGCAACTAGGAAGAAATATATATATTGGCAATAACATTAAATACATTTTCGTCCCAACAATTTTGTATCGTGACAATTTCTTTTAAATAAAAAATAGACTGCTCACACAGAAAATATTACGTACACATCAAACCAGACTTTACATTCACATTTCATTAAAACTTGCCGATTCTTCAAATGCACGTGCGAACACAAAAATTCCATGAACTTCAGTTTATCGAATGAGTCGGCATTTTACTATGAGACCGTGATTTTCATAATAAAACGGGGTGCGGACAAAGGCTGGCTGTCGCCGTGTAAAGGCCTTCACTGGAATACGTAACATCACCCTTTGTGCTCCCAAGATGACATTTTGACGAAAATATTTTCAGCAACCCCGAAAAATTTGAAGTAAGAAACTTTTTCTAAGCAATGTTAAGGTAACTCAGACTTGAAGGCAATTTATCAACTCTTCCGAGGAGTTTGTTCTATTGAGTTACAATTTAATTCAAATATTTTGGAGTAAGTTTTAAAGGGCACTGTACAAAATTTTAAAAAATGGTAAACCCCTATTACTTTATTCACATCGAATGAGTTACATATTCCACCGACCTTGTACATAATGGTAAAGAGAACTTATTCAGAACCGCTTCTCGGCCTTAAACGTGGTTATAACCTATCACTATGATCTTATACTTATATATCTTTGAAACTACTTGTCTGTCCTTGAGCAGCTAATGAATCGTAAGAAGTGTCTAGAACTTTTTTCTGGAATAAAAAGTATTATGTCTCTACATTTTATAATATAATATTCAAGGAAATTTTGTTTTGAAATTAACATCGTTACAACTCAAAACTTGGTTTATTATCTGAAAGCTCAAACATTTCCCAAACTTGCCCGGATTTACTTGTAGTGGATGTTTGAAATTTAATTTAGGACTTCAGCATAACACAATAAATCGTAGTCGTACCGCGATCTAGTCCGAACATAGTTAGAACTTTAGATGTATTTCAGATATTTCTAGTGCATCCTAGATATTTATGAAATCAATTTTTTTATATAACGAACTCGTATATAGAGGTTTATTTTGAAACTACTGACTATATTTTTACAGTGCGTTCAGCTAGTGAAACTATACTAGTTTCAATAAAAAAATACAAATGTAGTGATCAGCTGACTGGATCTTTTAAGGGAGGCTTATAAATTTTAGTCAGTAATTTCGAAATAATCTTCTTAGTTCGCCCTCGAAAGTTGTGCACAAGATTATTTTAAGCTTGTAATTGAAGTGTCACTAGCGCGCTGCCGACACGTGTCAATCAACAATCAACATCCTTGGTCAAAGGTTACGCCACGGTACCTAATCATTTCACTGTTTAGCTTACTTGTGATCTTATTTATATCTTATTTAGATCTTAATCATATTTCGTAATTTTCAACCCATTTTGTTATAAAATACCTACCTTGTTACATTTGACCTGCCGTGTTTATTAACAGCGACGCTATTAAAGTTTACACTCCATTTTAGTGGCAATCATACAACATACCCTCTAATAAAAGAAATCTAAGCAGCAGTTCCCACATTAGGGGCACGTTTATAAGATCATAGAAATACAAAAATAGAACCGAATAAATAAAAGATTTGAAATAAATTACTTTATTTATATAAAAGAAAAGCTGTTATTGGCATACGTAATCAATTCGCTAATCTCTTTTTGGATTCACCTACTATCTATATATACATCTGGTTAGAGTGACGTGTATTTGAGTTAAGCTAATAGATATTTACAATTTGTCAATACTGAGCAAAACATTTACTTTACATGGTTGGTACGTAAACTTAGCTACTCGTATTCCAACAACGCGTTTCTCAACCGCTTGGAGTTAGCAAACGAACTATAACAAATATTAATCTCTTCGGGCACGGCGGATAATACATTTCGTACTCCGAAGAAGAAACGTAGAACTAAACTAGTGACAGATATACCTTTGACGCTGATGCAATAAGGAATCATATTTAAGGTTACTATTCAAGAAATAAAAACCTTAGCATTCCAAAGCTTTTGGTATTATTGAGAGATGCTGGATTGTTTAGTGGTGGTAAAACTACCCTATCCAAAATCTTAAAAGATATTGGTTTTTCATGTAAGAAAACCGATAAACGAAAGATTATATTGCAGAAATATAATATTATTTTAAACGCGTACATTTTTTAAAAGAAGCGAACAAAATCTAAAACTGGGATAGCGTCGTCTTAATTGATAAAACATGGCTAAATACCCTTCATACAGCTTTCCGTTAATGGAAAGACGATACTCAAGCCTCAACAGCAAAAGTACCAATGGATAAAGGGACACGACTATATACAAAGGATATGTCACGCAGGTACTAGAAAATTTGGGGTTGGTTTGGAGAATGTATTACTTAAATTCGAATCGAAAAGCACGAACGATTATCATGACGAAATGAATGCAGTTATATTAAAAGAGTGGTTCCAGGACGTGTTTTGCCCGGTTTAGCAGAGCCTTCTGTTATCTTTACGGACAACGCTACTTACCATTCTGTGCAAATAGAAAAGGCCAAGCCAAGCCTATAAAAGACATGAATTGGTGGAATGGTTACAAAAAAAGGAATTGACACAAATATGGAGATGCTAAAACCAGAATTAATCAAATTAGTTAAAGAAAATAAAATAGCACATGTCCGATATGAAACAGATGCTCTGGAGTACGGTCATCGCGTTTTGAGAAAACCACCATACCATTGCCAATACAAAGCGATTAAGCTTATCTGGGCTCAAATAAAACGTTACGCAGCGCGCCACAACACTTGCCCTCCCTTTACCACGAAAATGATGATGACGCTGTTGAAAAAAGCCTGCGAGAAAGTCACTAAAGATGAGTGGGCTAAATGTGTTGAAAAAACTAAAAAACAAATAATGGAAGACTACGATCGAGATATCCGAATTGATAGCATTATTTTTAATAATATAATTATACATGTCGGTGAAGACGATGACGAAGACACCACCTCAAACGAAACATAATCAGAATAAACTTGGTTTTTTAAACGGTTGCAATTAATAATTATAATATACATAGGGCGCACTGTAAGTTTCCGGAACTGGCCACTTACATAAACAATATTTAAAAATTTATTGCAACATTTGAAAATAGAACTCTTTGGCTGTAGAATGCAGTTTGTTTCATCTGACTGTCTTTTGTTTTTACCTTGTGGCGCCATTTAAAAAATTGTGTGTCTGCATCAACATGGATTTAACTCGGGAAAATTTTCGTAGTATGATTTTCTACGATTTTAAGTGTAATTTGACAGCTCAACAGAGCATCGCTCGGCTTGAAACAGCTTTTGGCAATGAAGCACCATGCAAGACAACTGTTTATAGCTGGTTTGCAGAATTCAAGCGTGGTCGTATCAATCTCAGTGACGAATCTCGCGATGGTCGGCCGTCCACCGCTGTGACCAACAAAAACATCAATGCTGTGCGCCGTATGATTGAAACAGACAGGCATGTGACCTACCATTAAATTCGCGCATCCTTAGAAATAGGCATGAGTCAAATACAATTAATCCTACACAAACATTTGGGTGTGAGAAAGCTGTGCTCGCGGTGGATCCCACACAACTTGACCGAGGCTCAAAAAACAGACCGCGTCACTTGGTGCAGTGCCATGCTTACCAGATTCAACGAAGGTGCGTCAAATTTGGTGTGGGACATAGTAACAGGTGACGAAACATGGATTTATTGCTACGATCCCAAAACAAAGCAGCAATCGAGCGTATGGGTCTTTCAAGATGAGCCGAAACCAACCAAAGTGGCGCGCGTGAAAAGTGCATCTAAGCGGATGATTGCTTCTTTTTTTAATAAAACTGGACACGTGGCTACTGTTGCTTTAGAGAATCGTCGTACAGTGAATAGTGACTGGTACACGACCATTTGTTTGCCGGAAGTTATTGACGAACTCCGTAAAAATAACCGTAAACGCCGTATCATCCTGCACCACGACAATGCTAGTTCTCACACGGCCAGACAGACAAACGACTTTTTCCAGGCGAAAAATGTAGAACTCATGAGTCATCCTGCATACAGTCCCGACCTGGCACCTTGTGACTTTTTTCTGTTCCCAAAAATTAAGAACCAATTACGCGGTCAACGATTTTCATCACCAGAAGAGGCTGTCGAGGAGTATGAAAAACACGTTTCAGAGGTCACCACAGAGGAGTGGCACAAAAGTTTTCAAAACTGGTTTCATCGAATGAAAAAGTGCATAGACGCCAAGGGAGATTATTTTGAAAAACAATAAATTAATTTTGTACCTTTAACAGTATTTTTTCATATTCATTCCGGAAACTTATAGTGCGCCCCACGTATATCTAAATAATACTGAGATTTTTATTTTCTTCTCTAAAATCTCAAAATATGGTATTATTTTATTTATTTACTCACTTACCATAATCGACTAATAACAGTTACCACTAATGCTAGAGAAGCATAACGTGTTATTCTTCTGTGATTTCTTTGCCCATCACTATTGACGACTAACTGGCAGGTTAAAAGAACGCATTCTTTCAGCGGCCGAACTATAATATTACACGAACGTTAATTTTCACATTGTCAAGTGCAACGCACACGTGACATATCTCCCTTTACAATAATCTGAAATGAGATTGTACCTCGGCCCAGTTAGGGCGTGTATCCGACAAGTGCTGTGTTTAAATGTGCCACAGCCGTGTGTCCGTGATTTCTTTAGTAAACCACTCACGTAAAATTCTGCCCGCCACCTGCAACCGCTTGTATGTTCAAATTGTGTGGTACAAACGACGAGTTGAGCGTTTAGTCAACATTGGACAGATTCTGCTTTGAACATCATAGTCTAGTACTACAGATTATTTATAAGATAGATTATATTTCATTCTGCATAAGACAGATTCTATATTGGACAAATTTTAATTTATTCTAAACACAGATTTTTAAAAAAAAAAGCGAATTGTTTCAATTCGCTTTCTTTTTTAAAATCTGTCCAATAAAGAATCAGTCTTATGCAGAATCTGTCCAATATATAATCAGTCTTATGTAGAATCCATTTAATACAGACTCTGTCCAATATATAATCAGTCTTATGTAGAATCCGTTCAATACAGACTCTGCCTTATGTAGAATCTGTCCAAATTAAAGTATGATGTCCAAAGTAGAATCTTTCCAATGTAGACTAAACGGAGTTCAGTATCTCCAACACGAGATTTTATTAACCCAGACGCATACCAATGGAATTTCTTAGTTACCTTACTATCCACCAGAGACGCTGTGTAGGTTTGGCCATGGAGTAATTACAAAGAGGAGATACCGTAATAAGCGTTTTGTAAGAAAGTGTTTGTGAGGCTACACGGAGCGGAAGGCAAACGTGCGGGGTGCTTGGTTTCGGCCGTGGCTCCAATCATGGAGTAGAGCAATGACAAGTTCCGCCCACTTTTGTGTCGGCGAGGCGCCAATGATCACGTCACTGCGCCATTTCAAATGGCATCTCCTTTTTTCCATTGTTGACGTACAGACATTTTTTCCTAGTTTCAAAATGTGTATTATTGAGTAGCATAAGCATAATACAAGAAACTTGCCTTGGGGTAAGTCTATCGGTGCCAATTGTCTTTGTCGGTGCCAATTTTCTTTTGTTAAAATACTTGATTGAAGTACTGGAAAAGTGCGGTTGCTAGTCACAGCAGGCTCGTTCGCAATGTCAACTTAATCTGAATACTCTAGTAGAGTTTCTAAACTGCCTCACAGTGCTCCAATGGAATTTTCTCCAACTTAGACAAGAGAATATAATAATAAAATGCTAAATAACTGTACTTATTGAAAAAAATTACAGGATGCAAGCGCTACGTACTTATGCACCAACCTAATCGACAGTTTAGGGGGCTTTCCTGTAATAGCAGCATGACATGACTAAGATAGATGACGCAATATAAGATGTAAGGTCTAACCAAAAAGCAATAACAAAAGGTCTAATTTACTCGTTTCCGGCCTGCTATTAGAGGTGCAACCATCTGTATAGCTAGTGGATGTGAACTTGTTCTCCTGTTTTAAATTTTAAATTTACTAAGGTTTAAATATAATTATACTTAAATTACTGGTTTTCAATTCCGCTTCTCGCCAGCACCTTAATACCTTGTTATTCTACCTGTTAGTATACAGACGCATGCCTTTGCCGCCCGGACGGTGTTTAGGTGCCTGCGTGTAATGCAAAGTTGAGGATGAATAATTTATTATGAGCTCTGACTTATTGTACGTCGGCTTTAGTTTCCATTTACAGGGAAAAGGCAAAGTCCCTTTTACAATAAAAGACTTACTTCGGTGGCGTAGCGATTCAAAATAGATCTCAGCTTCCTACCCCAGAAGGCGCTGTTTGTTTTGCACTAATCTTAACTAATAATGGATTCTATGCTAATTTTAAGTAGGTACTATTTACTCTTTTAATGTTGATGTAAAATTATTGTATGTCTGATGAAAGATAAACGGTTGGACCTTTACATCTGTATACTGCACATCTGTTTTTACTAGTGTCAATAAATGATTTCTGATTCCGATTATACTGTTGTCACATCACAAGTCGTCAACACTGAAGGTATTTTGTCAATCACCTCATCACTTTTGAGTTTAGGTATTTGTACCACCGATCAAATTGAGTGTTGTTTTGTAAATCTGTAACTCGCTGAAAAACAGTGTGTCGAATGAAAATAATGTATTTGTTTATTTATGACACTAATGCTGACACAAACATGTGCCATTAAACTAATAGTACTTCTTTCTTTGGTCTTTATTGTCGGCAATTTACCACCTTCCAGATGGGTATGACCAAATTATGTATTTCTTCCTTGTTATAAAAGATGTGTTAACATATCTAATATAACATAGACTGCGATATAATCACAAAATATATTTATTTGAATGTTATCATAACTGCTATCCGACATGGAGATTACTGAAGTTTTAATTTCATCTTCCCCTCGTACTACGCTCATTCCTTAAAAATAAATCGCTTTTTGTAAAGTTTGCGATTTATATGAACTTATCGCATTTGTTTAGACGAATTGTTGGAAGTTGACTGCACCAATTTCGCTTCCATTTCAGCCCCAAGCAAAGAGCAACGAAACCACCAAATGATGTTTCTTTCTCAATGGCCGCAAGCGATAGCTATTGTTTTACTAAACATTTAATTTTAGGAACCTTTTATCAGATATTTTTCTAAGTAATCTAAACAGTTTTTGTAATATATTATTACGGCCACTATGACCTATGGTCTTACTTAACCGATAGGTGCTTATACTTCCATTGTATCGGCCGCCCTAGAGAAAAATGTTTGTGTACTAACTTTCTTGAGATTTTTTTCTTCTTTTATTCTTGCCGTGCTTGATACGGGTGTCGGCGAGTGCATTTACGTAGCAATTTTAGTTATTATTATATAGCTATAATTGTAGTTATAGTCTTTCTCAGTTGCATAGTCTTTTTCCTCGGGTTACGCTTTAGTGCTCGCTCAGGGTATGCTGCTATAAATTATCCTTATCCCACCAACATCTATACAAACCTTTATTGTTTGTTAGATCTAAAAATATGGAAATCTACAACTACTATCTACCAATGTTTACGATACATTCTCACTGACAAAATAAGTACTATTCGACTTGAAACTATATTAATAATAACACTATTTAATTTTTGTATGAACAATATTTTGCTCAGGTAATCATCTGCTTGTTAATACTATGTACCTAACTCATATGAATATTATAGTTAAATATAATTATATAAATACCTAAGTAGATAATCTATCATTAAGGTAGTGAGTGCCATTCTCAGGATGATCACCTCTTCGCCTGACAAGTAGAGATTTTCTCTGAAGGATATTATTTATCCCGCATTCTCGATTAGGGAAAGGGAACAATGAATACAGAAACAAAAGGATGCCAGAAATTGCCTGTCGTTCATAAGAAAGGTGGGCTTACGATCAGTTACAAATATTCGCTTTTTTTATTTAGAAAGCTATATAAAATTTTAGAGTAAATAGATGCTGTTATTTACTTTAAAAAATTTGCCAATTTTTATTCGTAAGTCTATTTAATAATTTAGTCAATATGCGACAAAAAGTCTTTTTGTGTGATGATTATCTTGAAGTAATTTTCATGTGTCTGTTTTCAAACATTTCGTGCACCTGCTTGACTAACAAGACTGTCAGATGGTTTATGATGACGGCACATAGCTTAGTTACTCGAAATAATACAAGGAATATAAAGACACTTCCCACATCTATAACTGATAAGCCATTCAAGATTGTGATGGAATAAATAATCTAAATACCAACATAAAAATATACACTCCTTTTTTCGCCATTCGTGTATGAAGGTAGTGTAAAAACAGCTGTGCGGCCTCGCTTTACAAGGCTGAAAACTGGACCGTGAAACCAAATCTTAAACCGAAGCTGCATATAAATGAGGTAACGGTGCTGCGGTGATTTTGGGGTCACTGGGCTGGACATAGGATGAATTGATAAATAAATTATATATAAGGACAATTCACATATAATGTTTCTACAACTATTTTTCTTTTTCTTTTCGGGCCAACAATTGAACAAAATGAACAGGAGCCACGCAAAAATTCTTTAAGAGGCCACGTGGCTCTTAAATGACATCATGGGCACCTAGAAACTGACAACAAATGGTGAGTGTCTAAATAGTCTGGGGAAAAATACCATACTTGCGACGGTTTTTTTTTTACTGAAATAAAGTCTATTAAACACTTACATACATGGATAAATAGATTTTACAAAAGAAAATGTTGGTAAACCACAGAAATAAGATAAGATAGATGTGCCAGTTAAGCCTCTCGAGTCTTAACTTTATATGGCGATGCTTAACTTTGGCACACAGAAAACGCCCTCATGCCACTTCTGCGTAATCTTATTTTTGCGGTACATACTATCAAGAACTGTTTGTGGTTTATATTGTGCTAACCTCGTAAACCAATAAAGTATTTTGTTACCCGGTAAAATTACCTCCTCCCACACCTCGCAGTACCTATTAAACTGTGTTTCGTGCACTTCTCACAACGATTTAATGTTCATTGTTGAACTATTTCAAATTTTAGTATCGGCCGTCTGTAGGTATAAAGTAAATAATATTGTGAACAATATTTTTAAACCGACTACGGCGAAGAGACCAGGAGGATCGCGCTCGCGCATAGCTTTTTAAGTACAAATGATAAATTAAACAATTCGTCCGAGTTATCTGCTAGCTATACGCTATATATTAAGTCATAGATGTTATGAATTTAGGTATCAAATGAAAAGACTTACATATAATATCAAATAAAAATAAATATATAGTGTTAGCTTTTGCTCATGGGTTTGCTTGCTTTTATCTGATAGTTATGAATATTTCTCTGACTAATATCTCTAAAAGTCTTAAGAGTTATGGGAATGTCAATCATGAAAGATTATGTGTTGCATTGCGCACGCTAGGGGTAGAGAAATTTCACTCGATAGATACCTACTGAGAAAAGAAACACAAGATTTTCAGTAGACATTCGCTATGTATTTCTAATTCGAATTTATCTCTAAAGGCGCGAAAATTGCCCCCTGGTCTGGCTATTAGTGTGTTATATATAAGATGGCGGCTAAGATGAAGTTAATAACAAGGGTTTACATATGGATCATTAAGGTGATCCCGCAACGGCATCCGGCTAATTAGACCGGATCAGAGCCGTATCACGCAAGTTGGGCTCGCTCAGCCCAAAATGGTGTGCTAATTGAAATGTGAGCGAGGCTCGAACACTTGGGTAAGTATGAAAACGCAAAGGCAGAAGGTGATCTCTGCAAAATATAAATGATGCAATGAAATAGTTTTACGAATATAAAAAAATATTTAGTAGGGAGCGAGGCTCAAACACTAGGGTAAGTATGACAGCGCAAAGGCAGAAGGTAATCCTCGCAAAGATGTAAATTATGCATGTAAATGACGAAATGAACGGAATTTCCTCCCTCGTACACTGTGATTATAGAATGAACTCCCTGCCATGGTTTTCCCTAGCGACTATAATATGGGAGCCTTCAAAAAGGGCGTGGAAAAATTTCTTCAGGGTCGGCAACGCGCTCGTGACATCTCCGGTATTGCAGGCGTTCATAAGCTACCGTAACCACTTACCATCACGTGGGCCGCACGCCTGTTTGCCTACTTAATTGTATAAAAAAATATTAAGTAGTTTAACGAATATACAATATTTTTAGTAGGGAGCGAGGCTCGAACACCAGAGTAAGTATGACAGCGCAAAGTCAAAAGGTAGTAAAAATATATTTGAAAAAAAAATTGAGTAGATGTTGGTCGACTTTTCGATATCTTTACAGTCGCAAGACGAGTTTAAATAAATATGTTTCTTGTATTTTCAGTCATAAATTTGTCACCAGTTTATTTATTAGAAATTAAGATTACATGAAGTGACTACATACAACAATAAACAAACAGACTTTTCGATACTTTACAGAGTTGTAAACAAATAATTCGTCGAAAATAGAATAATTCCCTTGAGCATTATTATGCCGATGCCGGAGACGTCGGTTGCTTGCCTTCCGTCGAAATTTATTTTTCTGATTTTGGTTGTACGAAAATTCCAACACAAAAATAATTAATGACACATTTCCTATTGTTCTTTCTATTTATTTTTGTTATCAAATCAATCGTTAATTAAAAGACAGAGTGCAATATTACAATTTCAAATTTGTGCAAGACTTATCATACATTTATGACTTTTTCGAAGACCTTCATTAGGGAAAATGAAAATATTGTTGATCAGAATTTTCAATCTGTTACTGTACATTGTGAAACATTTTTTGTTTTTGGGTCACATTTGCGTTTATTCTGGAAGAATTTGTTGCAAAATGATCTTATTTTACATACCAGTGAAGTTACCCTTCTGATAGTTCCTTGTACCTTTCTGGTAGAGTCACGTCAGCGTCTAGTTACAATGAAGAGTTGTTAATAAGGCTTGTTTTACTGGTGTTAGAAGTACCTACTTATACGAAACTAGTGTAAAATGATAATATTTTGACACATAGACGCTAAATAACATTTGGTTGTTTATGTGCTAGACAAGTAAAATAAATTGTACTAATATAACCAATTTCTTCCTTTTTTTCAAGATTTTACCAATTATTTCTTTTTTAATTTGTCACTAGCCAATCAATGTGCCGTCACTGTAGGTACGAGTAGTCTAGACGCTCGTGAAACTTTGAGATTGTAAGAGAGAAAGAAATTAATTATTAGTATTGAAAGTTTTCATATATTATCAGTAATTAGTTCTCACAATCAACCATTTAGGCATGCAAATTTATAACAAATCATATTTAATACTCTAATTATAATAACCTATTACTAAATTATTATCTGCGTGATCCAGATGTGTGTGCGCGGTTGGCTGTTAGAGAATGATTTTAGTATTAAGTCCGCCTATTGTGATATACAATTATATATTGTACAATAATGTTTAAATAAATAAATAACGTAAAATAAATAACTTTATGACACTAATTATAACACACTTTTTACGTTACATTAATTATATTTTTTCGATTCCCAAAAATAAAGACTATCAGAGTAAACATCTGTTATGCAGAGACTACAGTATCAAGTTACAAGGCATTTAATTTCCACTAAAACACTATATTAAGCTGTATTTTTAATAGCCGTGGGACTTATCAGCTAAGCCCGCCTGGCACTATCACGTTCCTAAGTCCGCCTCCCTTAGAACAATAATGGACCGAGTTTGTGTTCGTGTAATATGGTTTTTAAACGAGATTAGCTCGTCTCCTAAGCTGGTTTTTGTTACCGCCCGTACCTTAGCATCTATTCTGTGGGGCTGGGTAAACTAGTGCGAAATAAACTTAAATAGCGTAGTATATTGCACGTTGTAAATCTTTAACACTATTACACGAGACAGCATTAAGAAATCTCTGTCGTATGGTTTCCGGTTTAAGTCGACCACTTTCTCTCTGATTCTCAATATATTTCGTGAATAGCCTAGCTACCAAAGATCAAACTGAGTTCGAAATTTTCTTCCTATTCTCCATTGATGTAAAATAGTTCTCAAAGGGTATCGACGTCAGGCCGGTCATAAAAACAATACAATACAAAATCTCTAGCCATGTTTCAAGACTCATTTAGTTTTCAAATAGAGAGACATAAAAGACACCCGTTTCGGAGGTCCTAAGTTTTCAAAATTCATAACTCAAACTCAGATGTCACTAAAGAACAATTTCCTCGAAATTTCCTCAGGGATTGAACCCCAGGTGGCCTTGTAAATTTATATTTCCAATAATATCATAAAAATAATATTCAATTTTCTCTGCATGCACTGTCAAGCCGTTGTCATCGTTATAAAAGGGAAACAACACATATGCATGCATGATATAAATCAAGATTCACAATTCAGTGGCTCGCAAATTCGTATCATGTATCCGAGCGATAACTATGACTAAAGCCACAATTCCATAGCTGCGGGAGAAATTCACGCTACGCAACGCTCTCTTGACATATTTAGTCAAATGCATTAATAAGCTTAGTAACGGAGAAAAATATTTCAACGATCCTTTTTGCTGTCACTTTTGAATAAATCAAACAATAGTATTTTGAAAATAATGCCCAGAAAAAATATTTGCCAAAGAGCTCTGGAATGCTATTTTTGAAAAGTGTGACTCACACAAAATCGGTTAATATTTGTTCGACACATACGTCATAAATTTCAAAAATAGAGCTCCTGTTGATAAGAAACTGAGACTTCTCTACAAGCCTACAAGAAGTCATTGCAATGAACAAATTTTTAAATGGTTTTTTTTAGTTTGTTTTGTTGATTTTTAGTAATTGCAAATTAACACCTGTGCTGTTGATCGATCAATTTAATAGTTAATTTATTATTAGTATTAATTATATTTTTATTAGGATGTTATTATTACTTATATTTTTAGGTTAATGATTTTTAATAAAGGAGATGTTTTATATTGCATAAACACCTTTAATTCCAAAGACTACAATTTATTTTATAGTTAAATTAGCTTAACAATTCGTTTATTCTTTTCCTTTAGTTTACTGTGAATTTATTAATGTGATTTAATAACAGATCTAAAATCAGTTATGCTGCATTAATATATTTATTTTTTTACAAAATTTACAACATAAATTGAAAAAATAGTAATATTATACAAATAAATACTTATATATCTTATTTTCCCCCAAACAACTAAAATGCGCCACTTTTGTGCGCAGCTATGGACGGATGCCTTAACCGGTAGAAGGGTGAAATATAAAAATATTGTCGATTCGGGCCGCTGCCGATGTACTTTTTATTTTATTTCCCGCCACGGGAAATTCTAGTTTCGCTGACAGATATTGAGTTACTTGAGTTTTGTGAAATAAAACTGTGTTTTTTGTAGACACTTCGTTGGTGTCACGTAAGACGAGATGTACTATCTCTTGGGAGCAGATATAGTTTACATAGTACAGTTTATTCTTCAATACGGGATAAGTGGTTTTTGACGTGATAGGTGTACGAAACAGAATATAATTTTGAGCCGACTATAGTAAATTTTAAATTTTGTGACTATTTTTTATATACCATTTAGTAGTCAAATAATTATGCGACCTATCTTGGAAAGCGATTATCGCAGCCAATAACGCCTGCAATACCAGAAGTAACACAGGTGCGTTGCCGACAACAGATATTCTTAAAATGCTTTAATAATCTCACATTTAAACTTTACCTTTGTTGCCTATTCAGTAATAACAAGATTTTTTTATTTAACTCATAACCCTCTTAGCGTACCAAAACACCAACACACACAACACACACAACACACACTAGATGATATTAAACAATCTCACATCATTTTTTGTCCAAACATCTTCAAGATTTACGCAAGCAAATACTGTTTAATTTTAAATTTGCGTATCAATAATTTGAGTACGAATAAGCTGAGTAAGACAGCTCCCCGTATTGGTATATTTCTTTTTAGCTCGACACAGCGCAGCAAGATCAAACAGAATAGCAGATTCTGATTTCCGTCTGAGTTTCGGAGTATATTTTCTCATTTGTACAGTCTGGTACAGATTACACATGTAGTATTATGGATGATGATTTGTATCATAGCTCACCAAAATATAAACTAAACAATTGAATTTTGATATACAACTATTGATTAGTTGATATAACGTTCGATAAATCCACATTAACTAAAATATGTTTCATCGTTATAATTAATATAGATAAGATAGATAGGGATTAAGCATAGCACCTTAGGAAATGTAGGTGTTCGAACGTTCATAAATTTTTGTGATTAAGGGGGTAAATGTATAATCCATACTAATATTATAAATGCGAAAGTCTGTCTGTCTGTCTGTTACGCTTTCACGGCCAAACCGCTGAGCGGATTTTGATGAAATTTGATATGAATGTAGTTGAAGACCCGGGGTCAAACATAGGCTACTTTTTGACGCAGGCGGAGCTGCTGGAAACAGCTAGTATGCATATAAAAGATTAAAGAATCTAATGCATACTAGCTGTTTCCATGAAGATCTTGTTTACCTTTGGCCTACCTTGTTTGGCCTGTTCTGTTGTGCCCATCGCCAAGCGAAACAGATTCAGGCTGGGACGAGACACTTCCTAACTCAGATGTTCGAGTTTACGCTTATATTTATAACTAGCTGTTTTCAGCAACTCCGCCTGCGTCAAAAAGTAGCCTATGTTTGACCCCGGTTCTTCAACTATATTTGTACCAAATTTCATCAAAATCCATTCAGCGGTTTGGCCGTGAAAGCGTAACAGACAGACAGAAAGACCAACATACTTTTGCATTTATATAATAGTATGGATGGATGTATAAATCAAACTCAATCATTCAGTTATTATTAAAAATCAATGTTTCCTTCAACAATTTGAAACAAAGATAGAGAAAAAAGCCTATCCAGTAAAAAGTTACAACATAAAGCAAGCCATAATAAGATGACGTCAATCAAAACTTGACCTACGCGAACCAAAGTATTTTAGGGTTGCCCAGTTGCTAAATTTTGTGGTTGAGTGTACTGTACCTATCACAGTTTTAGTAAATCGATTTAAAGATTTGTTTTTTTCCTCTAGTCTGCCAATTATATCAGGTTGTACAGCAAATAGCTTGATTTCCATGAAAAAGAATTGCATTTTGCAACTTCAAAGCGAATAGGAATTACTTTTGCCGTCTAAGCGAATAAGTACGTGGATTATGTTTCTGTGTATGTGTATAATATGAGAGATTTGGATAAGTAGGATCCTATTTATCTGTTTACTCCTCCTTGATAGGTGTAGAGACGTATTTCCCCTAGACTTCATATATTGTCGAGCCTCTTTCATTTCAATAAAATATTCACAAATAAAAGACTGTTCAAATACGAGTATTACTTACTTAAACGGCGTTCTACGGTACAACCCGCTCTACAATATAAAATAATCAATTAAGGTTTGATTCAGGCACATAAAAAAAAAATCATAACGAAATACATTCTAAATTAAAATTGCATAATAAAAAATGAATAACGCGTTGACAAAAAAATAAGAGAATAAAGTCGTTCCAACTTCCAACCTACGAACTATTTATATCACTCCACGTGAAAATCTATGTTCTATAAATAATTTAGTGCAGCCATTTGCTGAAAGCGAATTTATTATGCAATTTTTCAGGAAAGCACAAAGCGCTAGATAGCGACTAGCTCTTCGCGCGAAGTCATCAATCGTAGTATGTACCTTCCAGTCTCCAGGTTTATCCGACAAGGTGCCAGTCAAGCGGAATTTATACTAAGTAACACGGTTGTGGTTGAAACAATATCTGAGATGCTATGTTACGTCGCTTGATTTTTCAAGTTGGCGTGTCCGGATTCTGGGCTTTAAAACTCAGGGTTTTCATGCGCCTTGTCTTGGTTGCCTAATTTTACAGATGGCAACCCTACTAAAAAGAACGTAAGCCCTGTCCATAAGCTTTAGTTATTTTATTATACAATTTTAGTTAAGTTACGAAAATTACTAAATTTATTTATTTAATAATAAAAACAAACATCTTATATATTTGTTACAGTACACTACAAACTTAAATTAAGTTTTTCCCGGCACTGATTATTCATCTCATTCTATGTGGGAGATTACAACAACACATATACATATAAAGACTTAACAAATTAACGCTTAGATCATTGAATAAGTACATCGATGAATTGTATCGCCAACACTCGACTCACCACCATGCGCTTCTCAGTCGGAACCTGTTAGTAAGTAGTTAGTTGACAATAGGTGACCAAGCAGATGCGTTTCAATACAGGATGTGTCATTTATGTATTTAATTTATTAATGAAATAATCTTTGAGTTTCGTTTTAATATTCTTTTCTGTTAGTTCGTTTTTTAAATTATTTGGTAGCTGATTTAATAAAAATGGTATTTTGTAGGCTAGTCTATTTTTTCCATATGAGTTAGTGTAACGGGGTAGATGAAGTTTTAAATAATCAATACACGATTAATTCCGCTAAAACTAAGACTAGCTGATCAGAAGAAGGTATGGCTATTTTCATTGTGTTCTTATCAAAATCCATATCCATACAAATAATATTATAAATGCGAAAGTCTGTCTGTCTTCTGTCTGTCTGTTTGTTACAATTTCACGGCCAAACCGCTGAACGGATTTTGATGAAATTTGGTATGAATATAGTTAAAGAACCGGGGTCAAACATAGGCTACTTTTTGACGCAGGCGGAGCTGCGGGAAATAGCTAGTATAATATAAAGAACCTAAGAAAATACAATATAAAGCAGTAACGTCCTATAAAAATAGACAGTACTCCTTAGTAGCCGATGTGACGTCCATTTTCCACATCTATCCCGAGATTCCCGGGTAAAAACGTTAGCTTTTTATTATTCCTTGGGCAAAACAAACGCAGAGTCATTCCCCTCACGGCCAATGATTTGCTGAATGTCTAATCTAATTAATGATTGTTTTGTCACCGTTGCTCGAATTACGATCCTGCTTTGGATCTGCTGACATATAGCTTCGTTTGCGTGGCATTTGTCACAAGGTATTAAGGTCTACTTTAGGTGGAAGTTTGGGGAGTTATGTTGGTGTGGCTAGGGAGTCGTGACGGTTACAAATGGAACACAGATGGACACCGGGTTAGATCGCGAATGACATAATTGATGGCCTGATGCGGTTGCGGTCGTCCGCAGTATGGTAACACCGCACGTTTATAACCCAATTGTCAATGAATATTCAGGAATAATCCCTTTGTGCGAGAATAAAAATTGATCGCGAAGCTACCAAATGAATCAAATAATTTTTTGATACGTCGAAAGCGGCTTTACCTTGTATTTATGTAACAAACTTACAAATCTATTAGTTTGTTTCACTCAATTTAGATTTTTCCCCTTTCGTTGAGAGCGCCTGGAAGAGATTGCTTTGGCGATAAGCCTCTCATATCTTTTGTATGTATTTGCTCTCATCAAACTGTTTATAATATTGTTAATGAAACAATAATTTATTCGCATGTAATACAGGTATTTAGTAAAAGGAAAAATTAATGTCCCAGCCATATTCTAAACATACTGTAGATAATATATGTTTATATGTGTTTTTGTGCAATAATTTTGTATTAAAGGTCATGCAAACGAATAACTCGTTTTTAACACAATTTCTTCATATTGGTAATACTGAATATATTTTTCAACCTGTTGATGAATATCCGGGAATCATTCCTTTGAAATGAAAATAAAATTTCATAAATATCGAACGCACACCGTTGTATGATTTAACCTCTCAGGTTTGTCAAATGTACATTTGAACAAAAGGGATGAAAATAATAACGTACTAGATACAATAAAGTTCAATGTACCACAAAAATGAAAATTCGAGAAATATTCGAAAATATTTTCATATTTTCAGTATTTAAACGATAGTGTTTTCAACCTCACAAAAACAAGCATAAAGGTGTCGTCGTTTTTTGGCGGACGGTTAAGTTAACCAAGAACTTTTATGTATAAGATAAGATGAACTGAATGTAGAAAAACTTTAATCGTTATAAGTTCTAACTTCAGTAATTACGAGGTCCAGACTGTTAGTTGCTCGCCAATTTTCAGCGGGAATACAAAAGCATCTTTAGTCTTAGTTGATTATGGAAAAAAGTTTTAGTGCCAGTGAAATTGAAGTAATGTATTCTTTGCTAACTAGTTCGTACTTTCGCTTTAGTTGCCTTAGAGTTTGTTTTAAATTTATTGTTGAAAATATATTTTAGATAAAATATTGAAAATGAAATTATTATCGACCCGAAAATATGTTTATTTATTTCATAATATTTGTCCACGAAATCTACTGCTAGAAACTCATTTTTAAAGTACAATTGATGCATAAGTACAAATATATCTGTTTGATATGGACAGGTTTATAAGAATGCATTTTTTTTTTTCATTTTTGTATTTTCTATAAAGTAACAGTTTACTCAATTTATGCTCAAAATCTGTGTTTTTTCGGATAACATATAAATACCTGTTAAAAATGTAATAAAACGTTCTCTTTAAACGTTCCCATATTTGACATTTTTAACCCGATGAAGTGGACAGAGCCTCAGGCTATAGAAGAAATCATAGCAAATGCACATGTTGATCGATAAAAAAATCCCGCATTAGTGACATATTTCTGATTCAAGGTATATATAATACTAGCTGTTTCCCGCAGCTCCGCCTGCGTCAAAAAGTAGCCTACGTTTGACCCCGGATCTTCAACTATATACATACCAAATTTCATCAAAATCCGTTCAGCGGTTTGGCCGTGAAAGCGTGACAGACAGACAGACTTTCGCATTTATATTGGTAATATTATATTAGTATGTATAGTATGAAAGTATGGATTTTGTTTGCCAAATTATTTGATCAATTACTTCGATCTACCCGAAAAAAGCTAGCATATTCTATGTTTTTCTTTGCATTAATACAAGAAAAAGTTTTTGCAAAGATTAAAATTTTATTTTACACTATCATTTTATGCAACCGAAGTCCATTCAAAGCGTATCAAGTCAGAAGTTTTTCGACGGACTATTTTGCGAAAACTAGAAAGAAGCGGACACGAGCGGTAACAGTACTTTTTTATTAATTTTAAATTCAAAGGTTGAATCTTTTATAAAAAGAAAAGCTCTATAGCCTTGCGGGGCATGCGTGTTAGTTCATTTGTTTACTAGATGATGATTATCTTCGGATGCCTACGAGTTGGCCCGAAGTCCTGAGAAGATGGGCTGTACGCCTGTTTGCCCAGTAAATATTATTATTATTATTTAATTATAAACTAGCAGCATACGCTGATGCGTGTATATCACTGTACTTGATTGATAAGGTTTAAATTGTTCATCGATATAAATAAATAATATAATATTAATAATAAAAGTATTATACTTACACTTACTTTTGATATATATAGTTGTATGCGGTGTCTTTAGGTATAGACCTATAAAGACACCTCACACATCTATAAATATTAATAAAGCCGTTTAAACTTTATTCAAATTCAAAAAAATATACATACATAAGCAGAAAACATAACACTCCTTTTTTAATCAGTCGCGTAATAATAACACTCCTATTTTGGTCAGTCTTGCAAAACATAACTATATATTATATAAATAAGTTCATTTTTATATGAAAAAATTTTTTTATATATTAAAATTTACTTAGGTTATTCATTTTTAATGGATTTTATATAATGTCTTCTGTTACATAATTTCAAAATCATCATTATTTATTTACAAATTATATTTATTTATTTCCGAAATAGAATATCGTAGCTTCGTAGCTCGTATTGGTTCTTGCCAGCAATGGTAACTGCTACGCATCGTAGACATCTACAGTGTCGTAGACACGTAGCGTGTTGTAGCCGTGCTACGACGATAGCGCTACGAAAGTCTACGAACTTTTCGAGCTTTCAAAGTGTCGCGCCACTGCATCCTTGTACAATCGTACTATACCGATTCAGTGCACGATGTATTACAGAAATTCTTACAATACTACAGAAAAGTTCCAGACAATAGGTTTAGTATAAACAGCTGTAGATTCTAGCCTATACACACATATAAGAATATGGTTGGAAGATCGTACATCGATGTATATGGTATGGTAATCACGTCGCGTCAAATTTCATTACTACCTACATCGATAAAGGATAACAACTAGATACACAGTCACGAAAAAACGCCAGTGTGAAAGTGTCCGAAAGGGACTATAGCAGGTACTTACTAATTTAAACAGTATTACGGTCACAGTAAGGATGAGATTTCTAAACACACATTAAACTCGCACTTACGGTAGTAAAACATAAATTGAAAAATAAGACTTTTCTCAAACTCTGCCTATCGGCGAAATGAGCAGACTTTTGGGTCTTTCCGAGCGTGGTTGTGCATTTAGTTTTTACCCTATATCGATGACTATCTGTCATAATTTGTAACACACACAGTCCACTGATAAAGGTATATACGAAACCTGTACTTCTTCTTCATCCTAGCGTGTTTCTTCATTCCTAATTGCGTCGTCAGCTATCTATCGATGACATACGGAACGTGTACTATCGAGACACAAATGGAACAGGAGAAGTTAGATTTTAATGGATATGTTTCTGTACTGTTTTATTCTGTTCTGCATGGTAGAGGAAGCAACATTTTATCCGGAATGGTTTAGTTATTTGTCATCGGCGCATTGTTTCGTGCGAGTCCGCCGGCTGCGCTGCGCCGGCTGCGGCGAATTGAATTGGAACCTACCATTTTTTGTTCCTCACAAACCACGAGGGAAAAGCTATAAATTCTATGGAGATTTTTAACTTATCCTTTTTTGTGCGATAGTACTTTTAAAGTGTTTTAAATTTTTATCAATGGTTTCATTCCTAACCTTTTCAGTTACTAGAGTTAGTAATTTTCTCTCCTTACCTCACTTAAGAAATATAACAAGATTTAAGATTTTTTTTTTAAATATATAATTAATTTTTTTATTTATTAAAATACTTAAAAGTTTAATTTCAGTTTAATTCCTGAATGCTGCTCTTTCGCTCTAAATGCTTTTATTGGTAGAATCCGCTACCAGGACAGAGGCAGACTTCTGTGAGTACCATAATCTCCTATTGCGACTCAAATGGAAGGAGTCAAACTCCTTGAGAGAGAGAGAGAGAGAGAGAGAAATGGAATATATCTGATAATCCAGATACCATATGTCCTACTTATAAAGCATGTCAGCAATAAATAAAAAATAAAAATGGCCAATAAAAAATAAAACAACTCAATCGTATCGTAACTCGTTAAGTACCCAGCGAGCGCTCGCCCAGAGTTCAAAGTTTTAAAATAAGGATGTAACATTTTGTATAGCACATAGAGGCCGCAAACCAAAAGTATCTGCCAATTGGCGGCTCCGAGCCAGTCTGTACAGAAACTAAATGCATTTTTCATGTCGAGAGGGAACTTCCCGTAGTTTTGGAGTCGCGAACGTCAATACTGCATACTCTGTGTCGAGTACTTTATAACTTCTGGAGAGCTATTTTTGAAAAGTATGACAATAAGTCGAATGAAAATTGTTTGATATCGACTGGTTATTACAATGGAACGACTGCCGTTTGACCTCTGTAACCCTTGGAAACCAGACCAACAGGAACATGATCCGAGGTATATTAGTGGCTAGCACTGTCAGATTTTTCAGGCATCAGACACAGCCTAACGGCTATCATATATCGATAAAATCCGGGCTTAACGTGCCTTAATTTTCTACCACTAAATGGCGACCAATCCAAAACGGATCGCGTCTCGCCGTCACATGATACGCGCATTCGCTGCGGATACGCGCATCGCACTCGGCTATAGAGCTCCTTAACGAAAATTATTCGATATCGACCAAAAAATATTCAACGAGCCGATTTTGCGTGAGTTACACTTTTCAAGAATGGGGCTCTTGGTTCGAAATAGATGCTACTAGTTTAAAATCGCAACTGATTGTGTACCAATGCTTTGTAGGTAAAACTTTTTAGATTTAGTTCTGGTTCCGTAAATGCTTTGTTTCATTGTAAATTTATTTTTGAGAGTTGTACGCTTGGCCTGGCGATTCGATGGGTATAAATTTAACAATAAATATTAAAGTGTTTATTTATGATTCCTCTTTCAGCATAAAATACTGACAGCAATTGTAATTTAACTTGACAATATAAATGTATTGACATAGATATAAGCGACTTCACCAATACTTTACTGTAACATTGCCCATCGTTAGTTCAAGTCTTAGTTAAGCGCTGTCTGTTTCTACAGATATCTAAAAATCAAAATTTCTGATCTATTTGTTGTTTATGACGATTTAATGATAAAAATGTCTATGACTTATTCAGCAAAATTTTATTTTCTTATGCTACAGAGTAGTACAGAGTAGATCTGTTTGCTCGTTGGTCAAGTGCCTTGTCAAGCCACGCGCAATGTAGGGTTCGGTAGTAGTAGTCCCAATAATAAAGAATTAAACTTAAAGCACACCTACATAATGTCATTTAGCAGTTAAAAGAAGAAGCTTTATAACCGAGCGCACCCGTATCCGAGGTGCGAGTAACTCGACCCGTATTGGATTGGTCAGAATTAGTGGCATATTCTATATCGACCTTCTCCGTGCTTCAGAAGGCAAGTTAAGTCGTTTGGTGCTGTCGATAGATAACAATAGGTTCCTTGTGTTTACTACGGAACCCTAAAAAGGTCAAAAATAAAGTAAATTTAAGTGTCTTTGTAGCTTTCTTTTTTTTTGTGTAGTACACACATCTTCACATTGACACTACAAACATCCAAATGTGCCTTTTAGCAAGTTAAATCTGACCACAAAGCAAAAGACACAGAAAGACGTGCCCACACTATCGAACGAGCCAAACACCGACAGTAAATCGGCAAGTCTTACCACTGCAACTAAGTTCTGTGCAGTCAGCTCCAACTTGGCCCAAACTCAGCAACTTTAGCATCGATCTAATCTCATTTCGACACGCAGTCACGTCCACGTTCCAAGACGAAATGGTGTCGAAAAATATCCGAAAACCTCTCCCCTATATCAACAATCCGGGGAAGAAAATTGTTTTTATAGATTCAATATGCCTCAATTTCAATCGACGTCTACTCTGTTTCCATATTCGGGACGCAAGAACGAGAATCAATTTGCGTTTGAATGAGCTGCCGTGCCTCGCGGGTTTCTTAATGCCCATATTGGAATACGATAAAATATCTGTTTGTTCTAATAATTGAGATGGCTGGATGATACACCGTTCTTATTTTCTAAAATTACTAGCTGTTACCCGCGGCTTCGCCCACGTAATTAACGAAAAGTAAGCTTACTATTCAGAGCTTTGAACATATGATGATGGAGCGACTACCGTCTGATCTCCGTAACCCTTTCTACATCAAACTAACAGAAACATGACCCGAATTGTGTTAGTGGCGATCACGGTCACATTTTGTTGGCTCTTCATTATTATGCGTTTAGCTTTTGCCTTATGAGAACCGAGACTAATTTCAGCAAATATAAAATGTAGACTATAAACTATGGTGGCCATTTTATGTTTAACCACAAAATAGATAATAATACCTACTGACGTAGTGTAACTGCATTTTGGTTTCATTTAAACCTAAAAATTAAAAGTAAATAATAAGTTTATTTTTGGCATATATTTACCTAATAGTTATAATTTTAATTATCCACTGTTTATTTTGAATTTAATCATTGTAGAGAAGATGAATAAATATTTAATTATTATTTTAAATTACATACATTTCAATTGAATTCACTCTTTTTCTACCACCACAACGAACAAAATAAATTTAAAAAAAAAAGTTTCGAAGGTTTCATATGTGCAAACAAAACATTAAATGTTACTTTATTATTTTCGTGTAGGTACATCCTGACAATGTCAATGTACTTACTACTCTTGGTGTAACCGCAATTTTAACTTCACACCTAAAATTTATAAAAGAAAATAGTTTCAAAGGTTTAGTGTGTGCAAACAAAACATATATTACTTTATTATTTTCGTATATATCTCGACAGTGACAATGTTCTAATTTTGGTTTAACTGTACTTGGCTTCAGCCCTAAAATTTATAAAACAAAATAGTTTCAAAGGTGAGGCTATGGCGCGGTGGAGGCCTACTAGTGTGGTGCCTCTTCTCATACCAGGGCCCATCTCATGTCCTGCCCTGCGTGCCCGGCCACCTATACGAAGCCACTGACAAAGCCTTGTCAGTGGTGAAGTTTTGGTGATCACAAGTACAGAGTCGACAGGACTCTGGCAACTATGGCTAAGAAGAAAAGAAGTTACAAAGGTTCATTATGTGCAAACAAAACACTATATGTTAGTTTATAAGTTCTTCTCTTGGTTAAACCATACTTTTGGCTTCACACCTACCACATTGTTTGTTATGAAACTCACACATTGACTGACTGCCACAGAGGAGCAGTCAACTTCGGAATTATAAAAGTCCATACAGAAGCGACCCTCAGGACACCGACTAACTTCCGACGAGTTCCACAAGTAAATTGTCCATTTATTTGCGAAATTAGTACCAACTTTGTCCTGCCTTCGAGGGGAGTTATAGCGCTTCCAGTTGTTATACAATTGTGTCGTTTAATAATGCTATTCGCGATAAGTTTCATTGTTCAAACCTTCGAGCTTTGTAGTTTTTCCCGCTTTGTTTTTGTGGAATTTATTTCGACTTGAAGGAAGCCTTTTAAGTAGTTGAAGAATCAAGAGTGAATTGAAACGGGCCGAAATTCTCATTACCTGTCGTCATATTCATACAGGGTTATTTTGAAACTACTGGCTACTAACCTTATAATCAGCTGACTGGATTTTGTATGGACAGAAGAAAAAGTTTTGTCAGATTAGTAATTTTTTTAATGAAAGTGGTTTAGTTTCACTTACTAACAAACCGTAAAAATTGGCTAGAAGTTTAAACGTAACTCTGCGTATTTCTTGTTTGGTTACTGTAACTATGACACATTATAAATTATATGTTTAGAATATTAATCAACCCCAATACGACGGACAATATAAAGCTGCAATCCAACATAAATAGATAGCAGTGTACATATCCAACATTATCCATTAGTGTTTCCTAGTCTGCTGAGCAATCTCAGAAAAGCTGATTAGGTGCCTGTAATGCACTTACCCAATGCCCGGCGAGGCTAATGGGGCACTGACTCGGCTAATTCTATCGGTATGTCAAGGACCTCGGACCGTCAATCCGTAACCAAAGGGGATGGAACTAATGTTAGACTTTGTATGTGTTGGTGAAATGTAAAATATGTGTCATCACTTTTGACAAAGTGGTCATGGGCTTCAGGTGTTCCGCCACTCTTCTCTGATGGCCGCCTAAAATTATTGGTGACGTTAAATTTTATAGGATTACAAGGTTTTTTTTGCGAATACACAAAGTGCATCTTTCTGTTTCTCCCAATGATTGACTGGTAGATTTTTTTTTTTGTATTTTCATTTGTGGAACAAATTGCCTTATTATAATATTAGATTTTGTTTAGTTTTATTGTTTTTGACATTACTTTAGTTTTTTTAAATTTAGTACACAGTATACTAAATTTAAGATTTTCCCTATATTTTTTATGCTGCATTTTCTTTTTAATTTAAAATGTGAATACATTACGCATCTGAAAGAGCCCTGTATCACTAAGATAATTTAAAAAAATATAAAAGAAAGTGAGATCTTGACAACGCACCTACAAACACTTTATTGATTGAAATGAATCGATAAAGTAAGTACATTTTTATTTAACTTTACTTCAGTATTTATAACTAAACCTTAATTTAATTTGTTCTTAATTTAATTTATTTATATTTACCGAATTTTAAAAAGATTATTTATTTATTTAATAATTTTAAATAAGTAGGGATGACATTCGCCACACAGTTTTTATAACTACTGCGGGTTAACCGTAGTTTAAACACTTTTTGTTCTCAATAAAGATTTATTATATTATTATTATCCTTTATTCATATTCAATCTATTTTGTACATTTTTAAATATTAAATGTTTTCAAAAAAAAATTGAAAAAAAATAAAATACAACATTTAAAAATATACAAAAACAGGGTACCCATCGGCAGTGGTGTTAGACCCAAGCTGCCGGTGGTCAGGTCTCCAGAGAGAAGAATCTTCTCACAATGCGGGCCGTGTCCAGAAGTACTGCCTTCTGCATCTGTGCCTTGACCCAACTGTCAAGCGAGACTCTCTCTAGATGACGGTCTTCGTTATTAATCCGTTTGTACTAACAACAATCGGAACAATTATCGTCGAGTCAACATGCCACATGGCGGTAACCTCGTGGGCCAAGTCCAAGTATTTACAAAGATTTTCTTTCTCGGCTTTCACGAGATTCTCGTCATGGGGGATGGTAACGTCAACAAGAATTTATTAATTATTATTATATTAAATAAATATATATAAGTAACTAAATACATATAACTATCAATAAACTAAACAATTCCCATATCAAGATAAAACAGACGAATAACCCTTTATGTCGACACAGTTCGCACAATTGCTCTTCAGCGTTTGCCATACAAACAAACGACATCCACGCTAATCTCGCCTAATTGGAGCGGCCTGCGGATTTCCTATTTATTGAACTGTTAAACGCGATTGTACTGCACACCGTGTGTTGTAGAAACAAAACGTTCTAAATCACATTTATACATACTTTTTAAACGCTGTGTAGTTTGTTAGTATATACGAAAACTGTCCTGTCTGTTTTTAAACGCTGTGTAGTCTGTTAGTATATACGAAAACTGTCCTGTCTGATACGCCAACGACTTCTTTAGCTTGGTTTATTCATTAACAATCCACTAATTAACGACGACTATAAAAGAGCCGACACGTCTATAGATGTCCAAATTAGTATAGAAACTAGTCGCAGCGTAGTAGCCCATTTGCCAATTTTTCTTGCGGCATTAAATGGTTAAGCACCAATAAAGGTAGAAATTTGAACGATGATCGTCATAGATATTTTTCCATACTATTTTATAGTAAACTGTTTGCATTTTTGACCTAATCCAACCCAATTCTTGTAAACTCCTTGCACAAAGATTGAGTAACACACTCTAACCTTTTTTTGCCAACAAACAGCAAAGCTTACTTGGTTGTGTTACATACAGTGTGATGGGAAAGGCAATGAACTGACTGAGTGCTTTGGCGAAATATCCTAGACTCTCTCTCTCTCTCTCTCTCTCTCTCTTTAGCCTTTCTCGACCGCTAGGGTGTAGGCCTTCAGTCTATGCCATTTCTCTCTGTCTTGGGCAATCTCGATCCACTTTACACCAGCTGTTCACACTTCTGAAATCGTCAGCCCATCGCATCTATGGTCTTCCTTGTCTACGACTTGTAATATCTTCAAAGTATCATGAGCCTAAATAGGTTGCGATGATATATCTAGCACCTCTCTTACGTTTGTCGAATACTAACGTCTTTTATTATAAAGGTAGTCATAGCATAAGAGAACGATCTTATCATTAACAGCCAAGTGATACCTAGTAAATAACTGGTGGAAATACAGTTCCCTACCAATCTATTAAAACCGCAAAATAAATGTCTGTTGTATTTTAAATATTCTAAATAATCTGTGAATATTTCAAGCGTCTACCTATTGCCGTTATCAATAACGAGAAAAAAAAACCAGTTGTTGCATCGGTGCCCCCTCAAATATTAATTTTGTTCTAGTTTTTAGTATTTGTTGTTATATAGTCTAGAATAGAAATACGGCATTTGTGAAAATTTCAACTGTCTTATCATGGTTCATGAGATACATTCTGATAGTCGGACGGTCAGCGTATTACGGGTACGGAATCCTAAAAAAGTCACATTTCCTCGTTTTTCTCTCCAATCTCACATTTCTCACCGTTTTCTATAAAACGCGTATAAATTAAATTTACACCACAGGCCGTTAATGAAATACGTATTTCGACGACTCCCAAATGGCCGGCTGCAAACTCGTTACTCAGTATTTGCTTGTAGTTAACGAGATTTACTAAGTACAACTTTTGTTTGCATTTAAGACCAGGAGCTATTTTTTAAATGTATGACATATATGTCGAACAATAATCCTTCGGTATCGAACAAAAATTATTCGACTCGCCGATTTTGCGTGAGTCATCCTTTTCAAAAATAACACTCCAGTACGTTTTGTAATTTGGTTCGAATTCTTGTCGTTGGCTAGTCACAGTCAGAGGACTGGTTATTGTCGTCATAAACATCATTAAAGCATCTCAGCTAAGAAACATACTTACACATTTACGTTTTCTAAAAAGAATTATAATAAACATTAACCGCCTATCGTTAAGTTTTTTAACTAAAATATATTCAGTTCCTTTCTCTCTTTGCGATACTTTGATGTGAAAGAACAAGACAGAACATCATTTAGTTAAAATGGGCTAAATAGACGTTTGGATTTTTTTAATGAAAAAGGGGTATGCTGTTTAGGGCGTGTTGGAGAGTGGTTTTTACGTGCCATATTATGCCTGATAATGATTTATATAGTAGTCTAAAAACTTTATAGATACTCAAAATGTAAAAACGTTTATAACGTTTTTCAAATCACTTTACTAGATGGGTGATAAGATGTGATTCCGGAATTGATATCACAACGACCTAAAGTTTCAAAAGTATTACAAGAGTTCACGAAATCATCGAAAACGTTGAAATCAGAATATATCGTTAGTATTATAACACAGAAAAAAAAAACAGTTAAAATATATTTTTTGTAGGTATGTTTACTGATGTTTATTTACAAAGTAAAATGACACCCCTACTCCATCATGTTTCACAACACGAATTAAACGTAACCTGAACTAGAAAATGCAATATATTTTTGTCCCCACCCGGAATTTGTAATAGAGGGGCAGGTATTGAGAAAGGCACTTAGCGAGCAGTCAGGAGGAATCCAATCAGATCCGTATTTCCCCTAAAAGTCCCTTGATAACCAATTTATATTTAAGTCATCGAAAACTATTGCAAGGGATCGGCATAGAATACGCAAGGTACAGAAAGATAGTAAAAAGTCTTAACTAGTATTGAAAAAAACTATTAACATTATAGATGGCAGTCATTAAGGCAATGTCCTATAGATAATTTCCGGCAACCTCAGAAACCAGACAGTGTTGACCACTAATACAACAATTGTAATTTTCCTGTTGGTCTGGTTTCTGAGGTCTAACGGCAGTTGCTCCATTGTTATAATCAGTACAACCAAATGTAGGAACATGATGAAAGCGTACCTTGGGCGCTGAAGCGTATGCTGAGGTCGCAACTGGGAATCACGCTCCGACGAAGAATTGACATGAAAACGTTGAAATGGCATCGACACGCCAAGAAGAAGGGAGACTTCCTACCAGGCCGTCATGCCTTATGTCTCCGATCCTTAGAAACTTTGCAGGCGCGATTTACCTTTCCATACCAATTCAAGCGCCATGAAGGCAATGCTGTGACTCTCACTGAAGCGCCAACTGTTGTGTGTTATTAGATTTAATGGTGGTGGCTAGGCTGGTGTTTTGATGAATTGAAATGAAATCGTTTATTTTCAAATTATATCACCTATTAATATGAAGCTTACTACTACCTTATATTAAGTTTACCAGCACTTCTGAAGCGCAAGTGTAGAAGAGGCGGAGCCACAATTCCACTGCATCATTTAGTTCAAAACGTCAATTTACAAAAAAATACTCTTATTATGGTAAGTTATGGTGCATATGAACTATAGATAATAGGTTGGGGAAAAAGTTTCTTCGCATTTTTTAAGAAAATTCAAAACATAGTTTTTTTAATATAGTTTATTCACATTTAACTAAAGTATTTAGGTGCCATTTTGTTCGATTACTTTTTGCCATCTTGTAGGTAGGGACATGATCCCATTGCTATAGAAATTTTGAGGCTTCTGATCAAAATACCGCGACAAGTGGTTTTGTTTTCAAAACAAATGCAAATCACACATTTTCCTAATTTGAATTTGGAATTATCTTCTTTAAAATTTAAATTTTTAATGATACCAAAACCAGCCAGATACAAATAGTATAGCCAAAGAGATTTTATTACAAGTTCGTACATACTTTATGCGAAAAGACTTTTTCCCCAACCTAATATAATTTATACTACGGTGCGACCTGTCTCATCTGTTAATTTGATTATCACTTGAGGCCCAATAATTAAACCTCTTGGCACCTTACTTAATGTTATGTATATTGATGCTGATCAATTTAAATGATTGATCGATGTTCCCCTAAATGTAGGTACATTGTTTGTTTAACAAGTGGGTTGCAAGTTAGATTGATTTTGTACGCTTTGAAGTACTTATACGAAATCAATCTGAAATACGTTTCCCGGCATTTCGTGATATTACAGGTGTCATCCAAATTTGGGGTCCGTTGGTCTTAGAAAGATATCCTAGGGTGAACTTGTGTTACAAATCACCGCATCTTTCTTCTCAGTCACGTTTGTCACCCACACTTTTGTTAGATTTCTCGAGCTACCTCAAGCTTAAGGCTGCTTTACTTAGCTAAAATTACAACTGCCGTCTAACGATAACAGCCTAGGTTAAACGGCTTTAAGTAGATTTCTCAAACACTGAAGAGATCCATGCAAACATGTTACTTGTAGTTCAGAATGTATGTCACAAATCAAACCTCACGTATACTGACTGTATGACTGATAAATTTAAAACTTTTGAATTAACGCACAACATATCGAAACGTCGAAAGTATTATACACGCTTAATCCTGTAATTATATGTGTTTAATTTGTAGTTAGCGAAGTCGAAAGCACAATAGGTTCATAAAGCCAAATGGTCATAGTTATCAAAAATCAAAGTGAACTAACCGGATTGAAGGGGTGTGTAATGAATTTCCAGGTGGCGAATGGCCGGGTCCGCCCCTGCGCGCCCTCCTCAAATCGAATTACCTCCGACAGTATTTCAATTTGACTGCTATACCTAATTCGAACCCTTTCACCGTTGACGCGCCGCCGCTCGCCGACGACGCTAATGGACATTTTTTGATGAGTCTGTCAGATAAATCTGTAAAAGATCACTAAAAGGATATCTACCTTAATAGGGGTAAATATGAAACTGCCGTTTTAATGGCCAATTTGAATAAAAATTTCTTGGTATCAGATTTTAGAGAGTAGTCTGGAGCACTATTTTTAAAATGTATGACATAAGTAATGTCGCATGAAAATCGTTGGATATCGAACAAAAATGCTTCGTTAACGAACGAAAATCATTCAATATCAAACAAAAAATATTCAACTCACCGATTTTGCGTGAGTCACCCTTTTCAAAATAGCATTCCTGGGTCACAACTCGAAAATTACAACATCCAAATTCAATATTTATCCATCCAAATACAATTTATATCCCGAAATCTTGTGCGTCTAATAACGCACAAGATTTCGGGATAAATTGTGGTACTGTAGGATGTTTCATATGAATTAAGATTTAGCGACAGCAATAATCAATCCAAGATTGTCAAAACAGCCAGTACTTAATACTAACCCCTTCTCCTTTACCTTGTCCCCAGTGTTGCCAACAGGCGAACGAGCTGTCCACCAGATTCGACTTCTAAAACCACCGGAAAACCACTAACCATAAACAATCCAATTTGTCCCCTTGTCCTTAATACTTACATATAAATGTATACGTATAATTTTGTAATGAATGCATGTAATGAAATGTAACTTTTGACCTTTTATCATTGTAAACCGGTAGGACATATCGATCTTATATATTTACTATTTCCACCTTGTACAACATATGATCCACAATAAAATAAATGATTGATTGATTGATAAAAATTAAAACATCTACTACTACACGTTATAGTGCTAAGTAGTAACTACAATGTTAGACAGTTTTCATCGTCATTAACATTTTTGGAACACAATGTTGTAAAGAATAACAACATATTATTTGGTTTAGCACAACTTAAACTTTTTTATCGCTGTACTAATAGAATATAAACCTTTCAAGGCAATGCTCCCTGAAAGCTATCGTAGTGTTTTCTGATGTAAACAACTGTTTTACATAAAGTCGAAGCCTACGGCGACGGCGGTTCCCGAAAATATCTTTCTGATGTTGTCACATGTCTTTTAATGTAAGTATATGAATAAAATAAACGAATTCATGCCAAATTATTACTAAAACTTGCCGATTTTTTACCAACCCAAATCATACCTTTAGTATGTAAATGCTTCAAGCACTGATGTTAGGAAAATAAATTAACATAATAGGTTGGGGAAAAAGTTTAATAAAAAGAAAATTCAAAACATTTTTATTAATATAGCTTATTTACAAAAAAAAAATGTATGTAGGTGCAATTTTATTCGATTACTTTTTGCCATCTTGTAGGTAGGGACATGACCTCATTGCTATAGAAATTTTGAGGCTTCTGATCAAAATACCGCGGCAAGTGGTTTTGGCAATCCTCTCGTGATTAACCTGACACTGCCTAAAGAATTCTGAAGACACCGAAACAGGTAGAAATCTGAAGGTGCAAAGACGTCCTGTCTTATACGGCGGATGCATTAACACCTCCCAGTCAAACTCTCTCAATTTTTGCTGAGTAGCTAAAGATGTGTGAGGTCTAGCCTTATCATGATGAAAAACCACACCCTTTTTGTTGATTAATTCCGGCCGCTTTCTTTCAAGTTTTTGCTTTAATCTCATCAGTTGTTCGCTGTAGAGTTCAGAATCAATGGTCCTGCCTGGTGGTAACAGCTCATAATGAATAATGCCCTTCCAATCCCACCACACACACAGCATCACCTTGTTGCGAGTTAACCCGGGTTTCGCCACAGTCTGTGAAGCCTGACCGGCCTTTGACTACCACCTTTTTCGCACCTTCTTGTCGTACGTGATCCACTTTTCATCACCAGTTATTAGTTTCTTCAAAAATGGTTCGGTTTCATTACGTCGTAATAAAGAATCACAAATGAGTACACGGTTCATTAAGTTTATTTCAGTGAGCTCGTGAGATACCCAAATATCGAGCTATTTGTGTACCCAATTTTTTTTTTAAATGCGCCAAAACTGTTTTGTGGTCAATTCCCAGTTCTTCAGCTACATCTAACTACTGATATGCCGATCTTGCTCCACTTTTTCAAAAATAGCATCTATTTTATCCGTTATAGGGCGACCAGAGTGACGTGCATCTTTGACACCAAAATTTCCGGATCGAAAACGCTTAAACCAAATTTGTGCTACTCTCACAGACACTACACTAGGTCCATAAACATCGCAAATTTTTTTAGCAGCTCTCATTGCTTTTTTACCTTTTTTGTAGTAAAATTTAAAATGTATCGAATTTCTTCATTAGATTCACTCATCTTGACAGTAAGAAAAACAAATGAAAATCACACATTTTCCTAATTTGAATTTGGAATTATCTTCTTCAAAATTTAAACTTTTAATGATACCAAAACCAGCCAAATACAAATAGCCAAAGAGATTTTATTACAAGTACAGACATACTATATGCGAAAAGACTTTTTCCCCAACCTAATTGTTCCTATATCTTCATTATAAATTTACTATAGGTACCAACTATTTTAATTTTCATAGGTACCTAAACGTATCTTATCTCAACATAATTTAAAAGTTAATCCTAAGCTGGTTGCTTCGGGGGACATAGGCAATTCTTGTGATTTTTAACCAATGTACTTACGTGTTCTTCATAATCCCATTTCAAGGCTACTTGCTGGTACGCATAGAAATATGGGTGAATAGAAATCTGGGCGTCAATTTTCTTATTTTACGTAGTGCACAATTGAATCGCAATGACAACTTTTGACGTTTCTGGTATTCTGTTACAAATTTTAAAACCAGTCGTATTCCATTGGTATGGCATTGAACTGCAACTGGAAAATTTTGCTAATCAAAAATCATCAATTCTTTCAACTTTTCGGCACTCTGTAATTTATTTTATTAACATTTTTTCTATCATTGTCTTTCAAATACGTTTTAATTACAAATAAATAGAGATTGAAAATTGTATATTGAGCATATCAAAAATGCATGGAAAATGAGTCATAATTGAATAACAATTGCATGGTCATAAGTTTATTCGCGGAACACCCTGTAGTGCTATTTTTGAAAAGCGTGACTCACGTAATATCGAACGATTTTGATTCGACATGATATGAGTGCATACATTTTAAAAATAGGGCTTCTGATACGAAAGTTCTTACCTACGCGCACTCAACCTTTGTTTATAAAGTTACATCTTTACAAACTGCAGTCTGTCAATGACAAAGGTGACATGATTGTGATGAATAAATATATAAAATAACCTGTAAACAATTAAATAACTCCAAAATACAAAACTTATTCCAAATTTAATGAGGACGTGATGAGATCGGCAGTCGAAAGCGTATCGCGTATATAATTATGCGAAAAATACGAAGAATATCCTTCATGTTGTCACACAAGTGTACTCCAATTTGCGAGGTCGCGGGCCGTTCGAGTATCGATGTAGGTGCTCGTGCTTGAAATGGAAGGCTCTCGTAATAATGCAAAATGTCTAAATATAATTATAAGTAGCAAGATATGCTTCACCCATGCGTGTTTTCCTAGTTGCGTCGTCAGCTTACGCTTCGGAGCCTAGGGTACGCTGTCATGGTCCTATATTTGGCGGCACTGGTTAATACAATGGCGAGACTGCTGTCTTAACACTTTTTATAGGGAAACCAGACCAACAGGAACATGGCCCGAGGTATGTTAGTGGCCAACGCTGTCAGATGTTTTTCAGGCTGCAAAGGCATCTGACACATCCTAACGACTGCCATCTATCAATAAGAAGGGCTTAACGTGCCTTCCGAAGCACGGAGAAGCTCGAGATAGAAAACTATTAGAGTAACTAAATGGCGACCAATCCTCCTTATTAGTAGCAGATATTACGAGTTCCCTTAGTTTTCCCTTCCTTTCCTATCTTTTACCTGCCAATGGAATCGAGTGTTTGTAGAGAGCTCCAGTTTATACATTACTTCCCTTACCCTTTGCTATTGAAAAAAGAAAACGGAATTAATAAATACACTACCCTAAAAAACAGATGCAGAGTTTCCACCACAATACATTTGGATTAAATCGGATGTATTTAGTTCGCCTGCAGCGTAATACACTACTCTGCGTTGTAACACCAAAAAGATAATCCCAAAAGCTACAACCGGCCATCAGGCTCGAAAGGGACAATCTCAATTTGGCACAGATTAACATGGCATTGATCCTTCTGTGGACCCAATCTGTGCAAATTGCGACGATTTCTGTGAAACAACATGCGACCCTGGCCGCAGTTGTGCCAATAGTGAGGGTGCGGAAGGAGCGACGGCATCATTCATCATCAAATAGTAGGTTACATAGTCAATCGACCATGTACACCCAGGTGTCAGAGTTTTTCTTAACTGCCTCTGACTCCTTTAACGACCACTCAATATTGGATAAACTCAATTTGGCACAGATCAACATGGGATTGATCCGTCTGTGGACCCAAATTGACCCAATCTGAGCAAATAGCGACGATTTCTGTAAAACAACATGTGAACCTGGCCGCAGCCGTGCCAATAGTGAGCGTGCGGGAGGAACGACAGCATCATTCATCATCAAATCGAGTTAGTCACGTGGTCAATCGACCATGTCATGTACATCAGTTTTTCTTAACCGCCTTTTATGTGGTTCCTTTAACGACCACCAAATGGGAAAATCAAAAGGGACAATCTCAATTTGCCACAGATTAACATGGAATTGATCCTCCTGTGGTCCCAATCTGCGGAATTATGGAATAGAACCAACTACCCTGGCCCTGGAAGTGTACTGAAAAGTAAAGTCGCCAGGCTCCAGCTGGATGCAGCTGGTACTGTAAATACGAATTATTACTTGAACGATGGAAAAGACGGATAGATTGAATTTCGATGGCTGCAGAGAAATCTGTTCCCTTCTCTGTAACTGCACTCGTTTACTGTACACACACTACGTACACTAAGTTAGGTTATATTACAGCGTTGTTCTTTATTTTAAAATTTTGAGCAGAGACAAATTAAAATTTCAAGATAAGTTACAAAACAGTCCTTTAATTAACAAATTTGAAATTAGTTTAACAATTAAAATGTTAGGAAAAATCTTCTTTTTTTTTTATTTTAAAAACTTTTGTAAAATAGTTTATTTAAGTTTTATTTTTAAGTTAGTTTTAAATTATATATAAGGTGGTTTTATATGAATTAAATGTGTTCAGGACAAGTCTGGGATAGAAAAATTAATATGAAAAAGCAAAATCTGGGGTCGAGACAATTAGGCAAAGTCGACCTATGTGATAACCAAACAACATCAATATAGAGTACTTAACTCAAAACAGGAAGCGAAGAGTGAGTTCTAATTGATGTTGTCTGGTTTTATAAATGACGCTACGGACGCATGAACTGAGGAAAGAGGGACATCAACGTCTCAAATGATTTCTTTTCAGTTGTCTGCTATCGTCTAAAGTGTGAACCCGTTCTCTCTATATTTTATAGGCCTAACCCTGCAACTATCGCGATTGTAACCGAAATATAATCGAATTGGATTGCTATCACTATCCTGTTGCGAGGAATTGTCGGATACGACGAGAGGGCGAGAGAAACTGCTCATTATTTAAATCACAGGTTGTTGCTTTCGAATACTTACGTATAGAAGGATAAACTTGACTAAAAAAGGATCGGATTTAGATTGCGATGTCAGTGATTCTATACCCAAGGGTTCCTTTACCTTTTTAGATACGAAACCTTAAAATAGTATGTGTCGTATGGTGGCTTCTTAAACCCCTCTTTCAGATTTCGTAAAAAAACTACTAAAAAACTTCAAACGTTTCAACACCTACGTCCATTGAGAAGGGAACGTCATTCTGTTTCGATGCTCTTTGCCTACGTCTGGTGATGGAATCCATCATCATCAACATCACCTGGAAGATCTTAAAAACATTGTTAATAATATTTGCTTTAAGTAAATCATTTCAATACATACAGGATAAAGCATGGCATTTTTTACGAGCCATCCATACCAAGTCTGTCTTTGATGAATTAAATTTGATTGGTATGAATATAGTTGAAGACCTGGGGTCAAACGTAGGCTACTTTTTGACGTAGGCGGAGCTGCGGGAAACAGCTATTACTGCATGACATTTTTGCGAAATCTGATATAGATGGAACACCAACTTCTGACCAACGCATACCGAACCGCAAATCTGAAACGAAATGTGGTTTTTTTCAATGGTCAAATGCAAAAAAGTGCGAAACCGTGTCATTTACACCAACGTAATCCATGGCCTGCCGCCTAGTGCCGCGAAATCTAGTACCATGACTTACAGCGTATTCCGTCCGAAGCGTAAGCTAACGACGCAACTAGCAAAGCACGCTTGGCTGAAGAAGACTCAAAGGTACTTCACTGTAATACAACTAAACAAAAATGGTGTTACACTTAAGTTATGTTCATAGTGATGCAGAAATTTGATTTAGCGATACAGGTACATTTTAAAAGACTAGCCTCATTCAAAATACTTGGTTTTGTCTAGGATTACTTTATTTCCATGAATATTTATATGTATTTAGTGTAAACGTTGGTAATAGTGTATTTAAGGTATGCTCAATACGAGTAGTTACACCAAGTCCTTTTACGAAAAAGAAAGTGATAAAAAAGTGAAATATATTAACAAACTTTATCGTTAATTAATAAAATAGCTGTTTGCCAAAATTTAAGTCATTGAAAATACTGACAATGCCATGTCTATATATTTATGAAGTTGCTGTATTTGTAAAAAGTAATCCACATTTGTTTGCCAGGCTGTCGAATGCACGACAACGACTACGCACACAATATATCTATAATGTTACACATACACAGAGATGCACTATGGCTCAAATAAGTGGTATGGGTATGGCAACCAAGATATATAATAAGCTACCAAATGCGATAAAAATGCAATGTCTTATGAAATTCAAAAAGCTATTATTTTCATTTTTAGTTGACAAAAGTTACTATTCTGTAAATGACTTTTTGTATGATAATTCTAATAATTTGACATTTTAATAAAGGTATATTTGTAAGCTGTGTCTATCAGCAAAATCATAGTGATTTTGAATTGCTGCTCTAACACTAACACCTTTATGTACTACCTATGTTTTCACAAATAAATGATTTGATTGAAAAAATAATAATAATAATAAGCTATTTATTTTCCATTCGCAAAAGAAAAACGTTATAGTTTTAAAAAAGTAGGGTAAAGTAGAAGTAAAAGAAACAAAAATAAATTAGCGTTTACTGAGCCAAATTCGTATCTTTCACGTGTCGATGTAACAATTCGGCAATTGCCTAGCAGAATCTATCTGGAGTGCTATTTTTAAAGTGTGACTCATGCAAAATCGGCGAGTCAAAAAAAATTTTTGTTCGATATCGACCGATTTTCAATCGACATATTGTCATACATTTAGAAAATAGCATTCCTGGCAAATTTAGACGTTCAAACGGGAGGAGTAAATTCGCTTAGCTAGCGATTCCTCAGTATAGGTACTACGATTCCCGACAACGACGCTAGAAATCTGAGCGAGGTTACCTACATGGTGACAATCAGTATCAAAAGTATCAATCCGTTCACTGAGGTTGGGGGGCCAAATAAAAGTATTATTTATCTGTATATGTAACATAACATCTGTAATTATAAAATGTTAATAATAATTAAAAGCAGCTGTTATACCATTTAGTAGACAAACACGTTTACGGTCCACCTGATGGGAAGTGGTTACCGTAGCCTATGGATGCCTGCGAAATCAGGAGAGTCACGCTTTGCTGGTTATTGAGAAATCTATTCACACCCGTAAAAACCATTTCACGTAACATAAAGCAAAAATGGTCTTTGCGCTTTCAAAGTAATTATTCATGAATGAAAGAAAATCAGATTTTGCCGTATTCAATTTTCGCGCATGAGCGACGAATCATTCCGAAGTTTGCATCAACAAGCAATGGCCAATGAAATCGGAATTTCAAAGAAATCCACATAAAAATGGAAAACATAAAGCCGATATTGGCGTTCATAAAATTTAAATTTACCGGTTCCGTATTCCACACTTCTGCAGTTAAGGCAGGTAGAGATTGACGACACAAAATTGACATTACACATGTCTACAACTTTGGCTATGCCTAGGCTATACATTTAGTTTAAATCAAACTGTACTTTCATCCTCGGTTAAAAGGTATTTTGTGCCTTTCTTGGTAGTCCCAACTCCCAACTAGGTATATGCTAGTATGTATATGAAGCGTAAAGAGGACAAAAAAAATTAGAAACAAACGAATAAATGTACAGACTCCCTCTCGCTTTTATTAGTTAGGATCAGATGTTAAAATTGAAATTGATATAGTCTAGTCGGGATTTTCAATTTATTTTGTGTAACCCCGTTCAGTCGTAGTTCCTCATATAGTAATTTCTACAATGAATATTACATTTTTATTTTAAGAAGCCTTGACTTCACAGGATATAGTATAGCCATAAGAGTATTAGCAACAGTATAAAAATTGCCAAAAATTGAGACGCAGGAGAAAGTCATTTTATTGTAGAGTTTCTCTATCGTACCGCAGCGTCTGCCTGTATTTTATGTCACTCGAGACCAACGGAAGTGCCGACCGTCCTTGATTCGAAAGTATGCCAGTTTATTATTCCTTCAAAGTGAATTTTTATTTGCATTTTACATAGACAATTTCGGTGTAGATTAGGTTACTAAATAGTAGACTTCGATGCTCAACCTGCCTAAGCTAACCTAAGTTTTTTTTAATCATGTAGTATTATTTTTGGCGGGCTATATGATCCTCCAGTTTTGTTACTCCTTCAGAACTACTGGTCGTTAACCAGTATATCTAAGACAGACAAAAGCAAAGACTCTATTTGACAGACAAAAGCAAAGACTATTTGACAGACAAAAGCAAAGACTAAAACATCACAAACTATACACAATATTATAACTACAGCTACTGCCTCTATGCTAATTAAACCTCCTGCTAGAGGTCTTCTTCTTCATCCTATCGTTTTCCCGCTTACGGCCTCAGTAATTTGCTTGGAACCCAGCGTCTGCTTTCCTGCTTTTATGACTCCTCTTCGCCCGATCTTCTGACAAAAAGTCCATTAGCACGCATCTTCATTTGGTAGATGTTACCTATTAGCAAATTATTAGTTATCTGGAAACCACATGTTAAAACATGGTTAAAACTTACTTCTCTTCTCTCAATGTTTCGTTCAAAAAGTTCAAGCAGAATGACTGAAGCGCCATAAATAATTCCCTGCGTCGGCGACAGAGCAACGATTAGCATTACATTACTAATTACAGAGTCGGATCGCCCCGAGCCGGCAGCGGTAACTTAGCGAAATTTACATACAGCCTTCCAAACTCCGCGACTCAATCATTACTGAGCGTCAAATTGCTAGTATGTTCGCGCTTCTCTAACTGTTGTAATGTATAAATTAAGACGCATAATGCTATGACAACTACTGTGACTCCAAAGACATATATTTTCAGAATAGACGGCCTGGATTATTATTATTGAGCGTCGAATTGCTAGTTATTTTCGTGCGTCTCTAACTAGTGAAGGCTACATGAACAGAAACATATTCTGTGACCTAAGCCGATAGTTTCTATTACAAGAATGGGCTCTTTGACACTCGAGCGAACCCACAACCAATAACAAAAGAGAAGAAAATTTCGCATGTAGAAGATCCATATTGTTGCTAGTTTAAAAGTAAATATAGGTAAAGTCACATAGCAATATTCCACTTCTCAGCATCGTATTTACGTTGCATTACCAACCTAATCCAGCTTTATCTATCGACGGCAGCCTAGAGAAAACCATAGAGCACAAAGCGTCAGATTGATAGAATACCATCTTCATTCCCAATTCAAAGCGTGTTAGCGGGCGCTCATCGCGACTCAGGCGGCTAAACCCTGCAACTACTGCGCCGGAGAGATAGTGCAGTGCTAATACTTCGGTAAGTACTCCGCTACCTACTTGAGCCTTAGTTATAGGTACAGTGGGCCACATAGTAGAGCATACTGACCAAGGTGAGTGTGAGGTGGCATGCTTTTCTGTGTGGCCCACTATACATTGAGAAACTCGTACCTAACTGATATTACGAGTACGTTAATAAGCTTTGTAGCGTATGGAGTTGGATGAAGTCAACAGTCACAAGCGGTATGTGTAAATCGTATAAGTATTAAAAGACTAATCACTGAAAATGAAAAGCTAAAAAAATTATGTAAATATTTTCGTTACTTTTGTATAAAGTATCTGTGAGTTTTATCTACATATTTAGTAGGTAACTTTAGACTCGTTAAAACACAATACTATTCTGAATGTGGAATGAACACTATTTCGAACTTCGAAACCCAACAAATCTATCAACAGATTTAACTCTCCTTTTTGTTCCGTTGTAATTTATCAACGGATTAGCATTTAGAAACACCAAATTGTACCATAATCCTTCCACTTTTCAAACATCAGTATTCGTAAATAAAGTCAACATCGAGCCTTGGCCAATTAATCACGCATCCCAGCGATCGACGTCGCGTCGGACCGCGCCGAACGAAAGACAACTAAAAACATCAGCCAACATTTTATCGGTTGGAAATATCTGGCATAAAATATCGATGTTACAGATAAATACTTAGATTATAAAACGGGTGCTAGGATGCCTAGCTTTAGGTTTGGGTGACAATGGACTGAAGAAACAGAAAACACTTACATATTTTGTTGATAAAGGATTTGTGATGAAAAGGTAGCGTCCGGTCAAGTTATATGACATGAATATATATTCACTGAAAAAAAAACCTTTTATTGAGCGAGTTAATCATAGTGTAAATAGGTTTGATGAGAGATAGAGTCAGAGGAGTTACTGTTACGCTTCAGATACGTGCTGTTACGTTACTGCAGTGGGATACTTTTGTAGGCCACATCACCTCATATCAATCAATGATCAATATGGGTGGGGCCACGAGTCAAAATCAGATATCAATTCAAAATCACTCGACTCACCGGTGACGTGAGTCATACTTCTCAAAAATAGCACTCCAATCCTTAACTTAGGCGCGAACGGGTACCTAAATACTGATATTTCATTAAAAACTAGAATTTCACAATCAATACAAGTTTAAAGCGGACCCTGGGCTCCGAAGCAACTAGTTATACAACTAGGATGCAACTGGTAAAACGCTAGGATGAAGAAGAAACTCACGAATTCAACATGAAAGATTTTACTTTCCTTTAGTGTGTAAAACCTTTTGCTGAAAAGCAATATACTTAAGTTGGAATAAAAATCACGTAATCCGAAAGGTACCTATTGTAACTTGAATCTTCACCAAGACACATCTGTCACGCTTTTTAATTTGCAACTCAAACCACAAATACACACAAATAAGCAATTTACAATTCCGATCCGAACAGAGCCCACCTATTCATCATTTAGATTTATAGTGCTTTATCTAGACGATCTGCTTTCTTGTTTAATTAATGGATGGAGAAAATTTCGGTTCGTATTCTGAATCCCTTATTAAAACTATGGGGTCAGGTTTCAATCCCTAGACGGCTGGTGACGTCCTCCGACCCTAATTTATACCGCCCGTGATAATTTATTCAGTCTTAGTTTATATCGACATTATTTTATATCTAGAATCCTCAAAAGCGTGCATAGGAGAGCAAGAGAAAGATTATGGAGAAGGCCTACGTCCAAAACAGACGGACAGACAGACAACATTAGGAAAAAAGGCAATAAAGGACCAAAAAAGGAACCCTTATATGATCCCTTTGTTCTCAATAATTCCTTTCATAGTTCATTTCAAGGAACTACTGAGACTTTTTTGTCTCTGTTTACATATAAGGGTTCCTTTTTTACCTTTTGAGGCAAGGAACTCTAAAAAGGACCTGGGAAAGTCTACGTATCTACGCAAATTTTCGAAACTCGCAAGGGAATCAAAACCTACAGGGTACTTCCCGTGAACTCAATATTTTAAAATTTGGTACGAAACAACGTCTTATAGCACAGTTAAAGGAAAAATTGCGAAACCCGTAATTTTTTTGTTACATCATAGAATTAAATATTTTTAATAATTTTAAACTTACTACCCCTTTCCCCGTGAACGCGTAGAGGTATTAAATTGAAATTCATGATTGTCGTGATGGGTGACCTTTTACATAAAAGATTAATACGGAATCCTCGGTGCGCGAGTCCGACTCGCACTTGGCCGGGTTCTTTTTTACTGACAAGACTCTTATGTTCTTCCGTAGCATACCTTATGTAGACACATCCGTCAGGTTATTTCAAGATACAAATTATGACTGATTCCGTTCAGCTTGTTTTCTCAGACCTATGGCTTTACTAACATTACTACTTCACATATTCCATCATCATTACACCCCTGTTTTAGTCTCACTATAACTGGCATTGGACATCTCTTTATGTATGCCAAACTGGTATCAATAGCAATATTGAAGGCTTTCAGAAGCATGGGAGATTGACATTGTTTCCCCCATATATTACCCATATAGTACTTAAACAAAATTGAGAACAAAATAACTACACTTTTCAGTGAAACATTTCAAGGCAAAAGCCTACTTAGTTAATTTTTTTGTTTTTTTTTTAAAATTTGACTCTCAAGAAATTGTTCGAAAGACATTAAAAGTAACTTTATATAATCCGCGCCGTAAATGGGTGCGGCAAAAAATTCTCAACGGAACTCCCAAAAAGGCAAAGTTCGGGTTTTCCATTAAATCTCATTGTCCCGTGACACGTCGGGCTCATCGCGACTACGTCATTAGACGGTAATTAATTCAGACAACTTATTTGAAAGTAATTACAAGTCGAATTAATAAAATCTAACCTTTGACACGGACTACGTTGCAGAAGATAATTAATTGTTACAGAAGATTCACCTACCAAATAATATTACGTTTAGTCGTTGAGAAAGGAACTTTATTTTTAGGAGCGATTTCGATGCTCTTTGCCTTTAGTAAATAAGTTCTCTTTTTATTTTTTTATTTTTCATCCTGAAGAAAATATTTTTTCCTTTATTTGTTTTCTTTTTAACCGATTTAAAACTCGGTCAACATACTACAAGAACCCAATAAAAAGTATTCTACGAAATATGAAGTCTATTCTTTCCTCAATTTCGTCAAGTTTACGCAACCCCTTAGTATATGTAGATTTAACATTTCTCTAAGGGGGTTTTTTTCGAGTTTGAAGAATTTACTTACATAATCATTAACAACTCTGAGTGCGGCAGTTAAGGTTTGTTAAATATCAAAGACCGTTTATTGTTTTACACGCTAGAGTACCTACATACGCAACCCCTTAGTATATGTAGATTTAACATTTCTCTAAGGGAGATTTTTTCGAGTTTGAAGAATAATAATAATAATAAACACTTTATTGCACCAGGAAAATACAATTTTGAGACACGTACATGTAGACATAATGGTGTGCAAAGGCGGCCTTATCGCAATAGCAATCTCTTACAGGCAACCCTTTTTGTAGGAAACATTTCAGGAAAAGAGACAGGTATGGTGCAGAAACATAAGCTAAATATAATAGTATAAACTTACACAAAATAAACTAAAATAAACTTACTTAAAGTTACATATCGCAGTACACATATAATATACAGAAATAAATAAATAAATGTACTATAATACTCAAATAATGATGTAAGATAAATTTTAGGACCTAACGTAACATCTCACATCATTCACCCCCATCTAGAAAATGCTCTTTCACTAGTGCTTTAAAACTCGCAAGAGTTTGAGCACGCCGAATTTCAACTGGCAGAGCGTTACAGAGTCTCGCAGCTTGCACTGTGTAGGATTGAGGAAAAAATGGGCCATTGTAATCAGGCATCACTAGACGAAGATTAAAATTTACTTACATAATCATTAGAGTGCGGCAGTTAAAGTTTGTTAAATATCAAAGACCGTCTATTGTTTTACACGCTAGAGTACCTACAAGGTTCATGTTGTCAATTGAAAAACAGATATTTGCTAACTCCAGTATATTTTTTGAAATAAAATAAATCAAAAATAAATAATGTACATAACATAATTAGTACAAGAAAAATAAATTACAGAAATATACATAGGTTCAAGAAAAAGAAATTAAAGAAATATACATAAGTAGTTGGTAATATGTTTATTTTGAATGTTAAATGAAACCTCCGTGTCCAGCTTGCTTATGCAGGCTTGAATCACTTGATTGTCTGTTAATAAAGATGATTCGGAAGGCACGTTAACACATTCGCTGCCAATAAACTATAACAATGCACTTTCAATTGTTTACGACTAGTGATGTGCCACTGGGAATATTCCCAATTTCCGGAATATTCCCACTTGAAAATTTACTGGAATATTCCCGTAAATTTCCGAAAAATTTCCCAAACTTTCCCAATTTTGTTTTGGTATATTTTAACTGTTTAAATGGCCTATTAAATTATTTTGAACTATACACTACACGTATTCATATTCCCGCTAGCTTGTGAAATAAGTGTGTGCCATGATAAAATAAGACCCAAAAGTTTTTAACTATAGTAGATATTGTTCTTATAATACATTATCATCAATATTCCCATAAATTTCCACATTTGGGATAATTCCCAAAGTTTCCAAAATTTCCGGGAACGGCACATCACCTTTTACCACGTTTTCGGCACTGAATATGTTTAGCCGTTGGTCCTGGTTGCCATTTGGTGGTCGTTAAATGAACCACGTCAAAGGTCGAAAGGCCTCTGGCTCCTGGGTGCACAGGGTCGATTGGCCATATAACCAACTTGATATGATGAATTTTGAATGTTTATTTATATTCCTTCCTAATGGTCCAACTAGTTGGACGGTCAAGAAGAATTGGCAAACTTACTTTCACGTTACAAATTTTTACAGAAACAAAACTGTTTAAAATTCTGACATTTTTATAACATTTTCTTTACACATTTTTTTAAATTATATGACTTAAAAATAAACTTATTTTTATTAACAATGGTATCTACTCAAGATGTTCACATTTCACAATATTTTATTATTTTAACATTTCATTCATTTTTTTTTTATTTTACTGCAAATAATTTACAAAAGTGTAAAAATAATCGACCGTGTTACATAAATACATTAGAAAGGCCTAACAATAATTGTGCGAATAATTTGATAAATACCTAACTACAAATGCTTCGGAGCCATTGTAAAATATATGGCACAATGCGAGATATCCTATATTGTACTATTTAACTCAGTGTCCGGCGGGAAGTATAACACATCGAGATCGCCTTCATCGCTCTCCTATTTCGATTGCTCGCTCTCCGTATCTTCTTGCGCCAGTCTTCCTTATCATGCCACCATATCACCATTCAACACATAAAGAAAATCTAATGAGTCTAGTCGGATCTATATCCGTACTGGACGCAGATTCTCGATTTCGAGATTTCTTGAAAAAACATGGCGGCTAACTACAGAAATCCCTATACGATCGCCATTTTATTTACGCAGTGGTTTCAGACTCACCCCCGTATTCTTAAACATAACCTTAAGGACCTCCTTCACTCAAACTCATTCGAGGGCGCCTTAAGGAAGTCCTCGAACTTTCTTTGAAAACGACATTCTTAGTTTGTTGCATAAGCAAACTCCAATGAGGTTATAATAACAATTTCAAACACAAAAATAGAATTTTACAAAAGAATAGAGTAAAAAATAAAAAGAAAGTAAGAAAATACGTTATTTCATTTCAAGGACGCCTCAACTCAAGGTACCTCTCGACCAACCTTATATTTGACAGTTCGATACTCACCTCCAATGAGAAATCATCTCGAGTCAAGGAAGCTTGTGACAACTAATCATACCAATGAGGTGGAGTAAGGTTAAGTCGAGTTTGAGTGAAGGGAATACGGGTGTCAGTCGTGGATGTTGCGTCTAACTGGACCAAATTAATATACTTAGTTTTATACCATTGACACGGAAAAATAAGGGAGATCAACCATGTGGGACTGGAAAGAGCCTCAAGCAAGTACAAGCGCACTCTTCCTAAATTCGGCTCGCATAAAGTTGGTAGAGCCGTAGGAGGTGAAAGGTTGGTTCTGTGGATTAGAGTGAAACAGAATGTATAGTCCGTTTCATGTTAAAAATGAGATTTACTACCTACAAGGTTGATAATAATAAGAAACCTGCATAGCGGGCAACAATGGGTTGATTCATCTCCCATCGATTCATCAAGTGTTTAGTGTGCAGTACATTAAGTAATTTTAAAGTATCATCTTTCTTAAAGCGCGATGTGTGATACTTCTTGACAGACTACAAAACAGAAATCGTTGTTCACCTAATCCGGTACCGAATATCGTTCTCATATAAAATTAGCACCTATTTATTCATAAAAGCATTTAACAACTAACAGTGAATACTAAATTCGAATACATTTTGAAGTAAAAATTCATTTCAAAAAAAAGTTAAATTACTTTATATATTAAATTTCATATAGTTAAAAGCGCCGTCTTTTAAAAATATACACATTAAATTTTAAATTATGAGATATATTAGTACATAGAGTTAGTATAAAGCTATAGAGTGAGCGTAAGGCTCATAGTCTGTGTGTGGAAATAAACAATGTCTCCTTCCAACATTTGACTTTATATTTTGTGAGTTAATGTAATAATATTAGCCTCACCTCCCTCATAGATTAAGCGACCCGCTTTTGATGTATTCGTGGTCTTAGATTATCAGTTGGTTTATTACATATTAACATTTTAAGTCTATGATTTGTAGCGCAAACAAGAATTCGTTTTATCTATATAGTGATCATATGGCAGTGTATATAGGTGAGAACATTTAATATAATTTACATATACCTAATTATTTACAAATTTTTAATTTTTAAAATCTATATTGCTCGTGTTAACAGTGCTCACAATCCCACCTAGAATACGCGCACTCTTTTAAAAAACAAAATATATCTAGCTCTATATTATTAACGCAACACAATCGAATGACTGTATACTAGAAACTCGCTCGGCAGAAACAATAGCCAGCGATAACAGTTACTTATTACAAAATAAACAAGCAGTGTCCGTGATAATGCTAGTAGGTCCATTACATTTCTAAGCTATGATTCTTTCGCCCACCTTTCCTGCAAGGTTTTCAGGTGTTCGAAAGCCCTATGAGTTATATTTAAAGTCGGCACGATTTCTAATAAGCCATTTTCTCCTATTAAGCTAAGACCAGCGAGGCCTAAATACGTATGCATTGGATCTGTGCAAGTGTCTGGCCATTTCGAAAACCCTCCGACGACATGATCTTGTGTTTCGTACACATATCTCCTATTATTAGCGAAATTAGCCATATCTAACGCGTCTAGTATTTTCAGGGAGGCGCCAACCCAAAAACTGTAACAAGTGTCGACGGGTTTATTAGGACGGCCTTGGAAACCATCAATTTGTCTAAAAAGAAGCCATCTTTTCAACCCTTCTGTTTGCTCGTGTGTTAGTTTGTCGAGTTGATCTGTGAGCGCTAGTGTTGCCAGCGCGCAGAATGTTGTGCCGCCGTGGGATTCTAGTTCTGGACATTGGGCTATTCCGTAGTCGTAGCTCTGTGAAAAAAGAACTTTATCCTATGAATTCACATATATTTGTTTATAGTTTAATTGTCGGATTATTAGTTTGAAATTAATTAAATTCCAGATCACAAAATGTTTGTTTCATCCTGACAAAGCTAAAAGGCTATAATTAATTTGTAAACAAATGTTTACAAAAACTATTGATATGTCCACTAAATGTGGCAAAGATTGACTGGTAAGAGCTGCAACAAGGCAAAAAGGTGAATTTACTGGTCTTTACTGCAAAAAAGAAACCTTGTAACACAAGATTTCCGATAAAAAATAGCGACTTACAATAGATTTAATAATGTAATCCGTAGCTTTCTCAATATCGAACCCGGACCAGTCGTCCAGTATGTAGCTGACACAAGCTGCGCAATACACGAACCGCATGTCTGACTCGCATCCTGAGAGGGTAGCGGAAAAATTGCCTTGCTCCGTCTGCAGGGCTTTTACACCTGAAATATTACGACTACAATGAATAGAAAGATTTAAAGGAGCTCGATAGCCGAGCGCGACGCGCGTAGTCGTAGCGAATGCGTGTGTCAAGCGACGGCTAGACGCTTGATTGGTCGCCATTTAGTGGCATTTTCTATCACGACTTCCTCCGTGCTTCGGAAGGCACGTTAAGCCGTTGCTTGGTCCCGATTGTTATCGAAAGATGGCAGTCGTTAGGCTGTGTCAGATGCCTTTAAGCAGCCTGAAAAAATCTGACGGTATTGTCCTAAACACCTATTGGGTCATGTTCCTGTTGGACTAGTTTCCCTGTAAAAACCAGTCCAACGGTTACAGAGGCCAGACGGCAGTTGTTCCACCAGTGCCGCCATGACGTACAGCGTACCCTAGGCTCCGAAGCGTAAGAAATGAAATGAAATAGTTTATTTTCAACATAGGATATAAATATCACTTATTGACGTCAATTTACTTATATTAGTTTACTACCACTTCCAAAGCGCAAGTGGGGAAGAAGCGAGGCTGTAAGCTGAGGACACAACTTTTTTTTATGTTAAAATTTCCCAACGATTGATCACAATCCCACCTGATGTTGAGTGCAGTATGATGGAGCTCGCTGGCTCATTCCATCTCTCAGCCTATTTACTCTAGCTTTGAAGAGACCCAGGTTGTAAGAGTCCGGAAATACGTCTGCTGGAAGGGAGTTCCACCGCTTTGCCGTATGTATCATAAACTAGCTGACCCGGCGAACTTCGTTCCGCCTAACAGTCGATTCTTTAATTTTTTAGTTTTGTTTTACGAGTATGTAGTGGCATGCGCGTGAGCTGCCCGCGGTACTGGGCAGTACTTGGACATTGCAACATTACTCTATTTTATTATCAAATTTATTCTAAAATAAATGTTTTTTTAAAATAAACGTAGCCTAAGTTACTCCTTATTACATCAGCTACCTGCCAATAAAAGTCCCGTCAAAATCGGTCCAGCCATTTCAGAGATTAGCCGGAACAAACAGACAGACAGACAAAAATTGTAAAAAATGTTATTTTGTGTCATGTATATATATTCATATGCATGTAGTAAAAAACGATTATTTCAATATTACAAACAGACACTCCAATTTTATTTATATGTATAGATTATACTTAGGTACAACATAATTCCTGTTTTGGAAGTCGGTTAAAAATGTAACTTAAACTGGCATAGTGAACAGGAAAGTACTGTGTATTTATTTCGTATATGATTTACTCATTATGATTATTTAAGTAGATTGCAGTAATATTATGCCAATTAAAGTCTACGTGAGTTTGTTGTGTAGACGAACATGTGTTTTATTAAGATTATAATTTATTATAATGAAGCTTATCATAATGATACGGTAGGACTAATTAAGTACTAGCTTTTTCCAGCAACTCCGCCTGCGTCAAAAAGTAGCCTATGTTTGGCCCCGGGTCTTCAACTATACACGACATACCAAATTTCATCAGAATCCAGACAGACAGACAGACAGAAAGACAGACAGACTTTCGCATTTAAAATATAAGTCTGGATAATTAATTGCGTTTCGAGAACCAATTTATTACAAATTTTATAAGAGTTTTATAAGATTCTATGTTTGTTTATCAACAATTGATAAGAATCCCCAAGGACAAAAAATCTCTTACATTAAAAAACAACATAACGGCCAACAACAACAATACAAACGTTCCAAAACCGACTCCGAGCCTCTCGAGTCTCGACTACTGGCATGGGGTCTTTTACGACCACCAGATGACCACAAAAATTATTATTCCAAAATTTACGAACTGCGCTTTTTTTGGTGGGGTGCGCACTAGGTACTTATATATTTCGCTGTTATTTTCACATCTGATACGACAAGAGTACTTTTTCCTTCTACAATCCGGAAGCTTAAATACAAACCCGATTACAACACAGACAAGCGCTGCTCTGTAGTGCAGCCGGGTCCGTATACGTAAATGAATACAAACGCGATTACAACACAGACAACCGCTGCTCTGTAGTACAGCCGAGTAAACTTATAAACGCGTTCGGTAAGGCAACGTCGCACAATTATACAGCAGATTCGCGGATAATAATAAATTACTTAATTTTGATTTTAGTTGGTACTTTTGATCTAGCGACAGGTAGGTGCGTGCGTAAATATCATTTTAATAAATAACTACTTTCTTCGAACAGAGGCAAGAAGAGTAGACAACAGGGTATATGAGGTCGATTGGACTTAGGAAACAATTTTAAACTCGAGTATGCGATTTGAAAAGACATGAATGATCAAAAACATTGAAAGTGTTTATTTGGATGATATCTTTGTCTTTTTATCAGGTGGGCCGTATGCCATTTTACCTACTTAATTGTATTTATAAAAAAAAACATTTTTAGCAGTCTTATGTACCGATTTGAATAAAATTTAAATGCGACCTAATTGAAAGCACATAGTTTCAATCAAAAAAAAATGTTAAAAATCAATCTAATTTACTTTTATTTTTATTCAGTCAAGTAGCCTATTAATAATTTTACCTTCAACCAAAGCTTTCCTGTTTACTCTTGACAGGTCATCGCCTAACGTCAACAATATACACAGCCCCGTGTACGTCATGGCAAGGTGGCCGCATCGGTAATGGTTGTTGTCCTGACCCAAATCGATGTTGAGGGTGGAGGAACCTTGGAAACCGCACATGGACATGTCGCCATCTGAAAAATTAACACGTTACTTGATTATATTTTGTTCCCAGTTGCATGCTCGGCTAATTGCCTCTGAACTCAGGGTCCGTTCTCCTACATTTTCTCTATTTTTTATTGGTTCATTATATTACTATTTATTTATTGTAAACTAGCAGTTTCCCGCAGCTCCGCCTGCGTCAAAAAGTCTATGTTTGACCCCGGGGTCTTTAACTATATTCATACCTAATTTTATCAAAATCCGTTAAGCGGTTTAGCCGTGAAAGCGTAACAGACAGACAGGCATTTCGCATTTATAATATTATTAGTATGGAAGTATGGATAACAAACACAGCCAGACTTAAAACGAGTTTTCAAGTCAGAATGGCTCATTGCCTCTTTGTCAGCTTATATTTAAGAATTTTCAAATCTATACTACGATTGGGGTATGATATAATAATGAGTATAAATTGAAAAGATATCCTTCTGATGGTAATTTTTTATTTTGAGTTTGATGAATTTTGATTTTGTGATTTCCCAGATATGGGTAATAAAGATATTGTATTGAGTATTGTATGAATTTGTTTAAGTAATCATTAGCGTCTCTGTTATCGGATGTTAGTTATATTTCAGATGAAAGAATGGGACAAAACACATTTTAGATAAATACTTTGTACATTTAATAATATTCAATTTCACAAAGTAAAGATTATATGAATATGTGAGTTAGTAAGTAAAAGAAGACTCCAATGTGATAAGTATTCTACAACATGTAAATTGTAACATATATTATTAATCAAATGTTACAGGACAGTGGACACATGTACCAATAGAATCATGTATAGACCGTTTCACGTTAAAGGAGCGACGTCAATTAGTGAAACAACTTTTTAAGGAAAAATTCAGCTGAACGAGGACACTAGCGCCTCTCTATGTTCCATTTACATGAAACGACCTATATTGTCTCAAGAGTAGACAAGACCTCAGGTTGTTAACCCGTCTTATCATTTGTAAAGTTAATGAGGACTGTATTATTTTATTACTCCTTGCATAAATAATTAAATTATTTAATTGCCCATGTGTGGCTTTTATCAACAAACCGTGAGCTACCGTTTTATTGAAACATTAAACTAATCATATGTCAATAAAAATGAAAGGTGTAGGGAATTTAATATATTGCTATGGAAATTTATCATTTAGGAGTGCATGAATGTTCTTTAATTATTTTCTTTTTTTTTAATTTTAGCATATTTTTAGTTGTAATCTTAACAAAAAGTTAAGTATCTTTTGCCTGAAATAGATGTTGCCTTGTAGTTTGAGCTGTAATCAGTTGTCCGAGCTCACCTCCTATCCTTAAAAACCCCGGTCAAGCGCGAGTCGGACTCGCACATGAAGGGTTCCGTACCAAAAAACTGCAAAAAAGAAAATATGTCTGTTGTATGGGAGTCCCCCTTAAATATTTGTTTTATTTTAATTGAATTATTTATATTTAAAGTGAATATATAACTGTTTTATAAATTATTTATTATTAATTCTGTGAATATTTCAATGTCTACCTGTTGCCGTTATTAATATCAAGCAAAAACAAGCAAAAAAAATTATGGTAACTAAAAATTTAAGGTTTTCGGAATTTTCCCTTTATATGTGCTATAAAACATTGCTTCATGCCAAATTTCAAGATTCCAAGTCAACTGGAAGTACCCTTTAGGTTTTAATTCCCTTGCGAGTAGTTGCGATTTTGAAAATATGGGGCTTAAATTGTTTTTATTAAAAATTTACGGTTTTCGCAATTTTTACTTTATCTATTATGTATATATAATGTGCTGATTCAGAGTTCACTCGTTCTTGCGAGTGTCGAAAATTTGCGCCATAAACGGCTGTATCTTTTGATTGTGTTGGCTTAGAATTTTGATTTTTTCACAGCTCCAAGGGACAGTAGACCTGAGTATTTGATATAAATCCAGCTTGATACCTCCACGCGTTCCTGAGAAAAAGGGTCTTCACAAACAGACCGACAAACAGAGTGATTCTTTATGGGTTCCATTTTTACCTTTCGAGGTACAGAACCCTAAAAATTAAAAAAAATGTAACTTCTTTTTTTTTCGAGTTGAACATCAGTAACAGAAAAAGGCACTAAATATATTTTGTTTAAGCTATGTGTTTGGGCCCAAGATCCATTTTGGGATGCTAAGCCAATGCAGTAAGTAAAGAAGACTTCATCAGAACTCTTTTGTAATACATCTTCACCTTTACTTTATCCCACTTTGCTATGTGGGGTTCCTTCTTTTCTTTCCTTCCACTTTCTCTATATCTTGCCATTTCCTTCTCAACACCCTTCCCACTCATGTTTCCTCTGATACAATTCAAGCATTTCTTTCTTTTTCTCAGAATTTTTATGAAGAATATGCATAAAAATATAGAAAGATCAAAGTTTCATTCCGATCTAAGTTAATCTTAATTTTTATTCATATAACTGGTGTTATGATGATTGTTTCCAATGCCATAATTAATTAACACTTATCTTTATCTCACCTTTCATTTGTTTGATCCTTGTACTTGTTATAGCATATCCGAAGCGTAAGCTGAGAAAGCAACTGGGAAACAGACTTGGATAAAGTAGCACCATTGTACTGATTTTAAAATACTATTTATTTGTTTTATGTTATGTCTATTGGCATAGAGGGCCACCAGGTAAAAGATGGCGGGATGACCTGGAAGAATTTGACAGTGGATGGCACCAAACGGCACTTGGCCCAGATCCATGGAAGGATGAAGAGGAGGCCTTTGCCCAGCAATGGGACACCTAGGACTACTAAAAAAATGACCATATGCATATGAACAAATAGAAATAGTCACACATACTTACTTTCTTTATTTGGATGAACTTGCAGCATGTAAATCCATTCTACTATTCGGTTCCTAACTTCAATGGAAAGTGATGATATGGAACCCAACACATCCAGACCACATACAGAAAAATAGGCTATTGTGACTCTGAAACCAAATATAAAGCATAAAATAATATAGTTACACGTGATAATGGAGTGAAAGTGAAAGTTAAAAAAATAGTTCAATGCATGTTGTAACTTGGTTATTTGTTTCAATTTGTCCTTTTTTAGTGCATCACAAAAGCATAGTGAAATGGCACTTGTGATCTAGGTAAAAGATTAAAAGAATAAAAATAAAATTACCTGGTTGTATCATGAGAAGACAATGACGAAGGTAAAATATTCAAGAACCGCATGAAATATTTAACATGTTGCCTATGGGCCATATCCTTATTTTCTCCGGTATTCATTTTATTAGATGTTTACCGTCACGATTTTATTGAATTTCTCACTCCAAAACACGCACTTGCTAATATGCAACCAAATCCACAATGCCAACAAGGATTAGGATCTATATTACGTTTAGATTATACTATTCCACTTGTAATTTAATTCAGAAATAATTTAAAATTTAAATTACCAAACAAATAATTTACAAAAACCAAAAATGCAATGCAAGTGAATCTCAATCAAACAATATACATGAATTAGGTATGTTATCAGTCACTGACAGCAGACATGTCAGTATTGTCAGCTATAGTGTTGCCGCTTGACTTTCGACTCGACTATCGATATGCAAAAACCATGGACTTAATCTATTAAACACTGAGCTCTTGATCTAAATCCCGAGCAGAAAAAGATAGCTATAGTGGAGGAATCTATCTCTTTTAATAGGGTAACCATGATAATGTTTTTGATTGGGAAAAAATATTTTAAACTTCGTGAATACTGCACATAAGTAGCTAGCTAGATAGCTTTAGCGGGATGTGATTGTTGCTGCCGATCACGCGAGTTAAGAGCAACAGCAGGTGCGACCTAATTTGGAGTGGACAGCACTTGGCGTATTTCGTTCAGCCGTTTCGTTAGCCTGTTTGTCTAGTGAAGTCAAGGCCACTAGTACAGTTCCTTGTCTTCCCCGAGATCTGTTGGTTGGGAGACATGTCTACGAAACGTTATTTTCGCCTAAACTCCAACTTCCTTAAAGATATGCACAGAACTACTTGAGAGGAGATTAGCACCTCCGCACTCGGAACATTTGATTCAAAACCTGCATAAAGTGAGAACCGCTTTAAATTTTAATAAACTATACAGCCAAATGACCAGCAAAAACAAAAACACATTATAGTTCTGTGTGTAAATTTGAAGATAAATATTTTTAGTAGTTACAAGCAAAAGCTGATAAATACATATATTTTTGAAATGTGCCAAATAAGGCCTTAGATTTGATACCTCAATCCATAGTAACACATATTTTTTTGTCATAACTCTTTGTTCTTTAGAGGGCGCTGTTTTAAATTGAACATGACTTCATAGTCTCACTAAGCTTTCTAATGATACTCCATTTGTTATTATCACTAGTAGTCTTTAAAATTTCGCGAACAGACGAACATATTCGATTTGTATGAAAAGTATTCTCAAATATCGGATTAAAGCAAGCAAATCCCCGAGCAAAACCTAACAACATATATATTTTTGACATTTGCGGATTAAGCTCTTTCATTTGATACCCTACACTTCATTAACAAAAAAGATTTTCTGGTCCTAACTTTATGCCCGCTAGATGGCGCTGTTTCAAATTTAACATGACGTCACATAGCCTAGAACTTGCGGATAAGTATGACATTCCCAACTATTCTCCATTTCATTAATTATCACTAGTAATTTAGAAGTAAATCGCGATTCGTAAACTAAACTTTTTGTCCTCTAGAGGGCGCTGTTTCAATTTCAACATGACGTAACATAGCCTATGTCATAACTAAGGCCTTTCCAAGGATACCCCATTTGTTTGAATATCACTAGTAGTTTATAATAAAATCGCGAACAATATACAGCTAAAGCTAACAATATATATGTGTTTGAGATGTGCTCATTTAGCCCATTCATTTACAAGATATCAACAAAAATGTTTTTTTTTTCAGGTCCTCACTTTATGCCCTCTAGATGGCGCTATTGTAAATTTGACATGACGTCACATAGATAAGAACCAGCAGATAACTAAGACCTTTCCAACGATACCTCATTTGTTTAATTATCACTAGTAGTTTAGAAGAAAATCGGGAACAGATGAACATACATACAGACATACAAACCGGTCAAAATCATACCCTGCTGGTGGCTTTGCTGTAGTCAGGTAAAAAATAGGTTGCAAAAAGTTAATTTATAACCACTTATAAGGAAGGGTTCGGAATGAAACCGTAGTTACGTACACTGTTTATTAACAACAACCAATGCGGTACATTCGTGAGTAAATTACTCCGGATTTACAATAGCGAGTGTCAATGCGCGGCATACAAAAAAGGGCGCGCGATACGGAGACACGCGTAGATGAGTGCTTTCGCGTCGGTATCGGACGGCGACGGCGGACTACTGCCGTGCCACTCGCATGTTGGCGCGCTTGCGGCAGCCACCTAGCGGCGGGTATTGGCACTACTCTGGCGTGTATCGATAACGCGCGGGCGAGCATCCATGAGATCCTCTTACAGGGCGTTGGGTTGCTATACACTTTATTTCATTTCAAGGACGCCTCAAGGTACCTCTCGACCAACCTTATACCTATTCGACAGTTCGATACTCACCTCCAATGAGGAATCTCCATATGTCAAGCTAGTGACGACTAGTCATACCAATGAGTTGGAGGTTGAATAGAGTTTAAGTAACGTTAACGGTAACGTTTGAGAACATGGGTGTCAGTCCTGTTTAATTTAATAAGTCCATGACAGGGTTATATTGTAGTAGTGAAATAGTTTGTCAGTACTTGCGAGTGCGGTGCGTCTGCTCAGACAATGGCACATCTCTGACATGCCCTACATGTCCCGACACCTGCACTCTGGAGGACCTGTATATGTTACAGTTGCCCAATTTTGGGCCCCTAAGAACATTTAGTTGATCATCGACTTGCAAAGAAGAAGCACAAATAAGTCGATATTATTCACAAAATGCTTTGTATCGATCGCAAATATTTGAGAATTGCAAAGAAAGATAGTTAGCACTGTTAGTATACACTCGAAATTCATAAATACCATAACAGGATCTTAAACACGATTCAATAAAATATTAAACAAGATCAACTGTTTAAGGTAAATACCTATCACAAATTATGTTGTTAGCTTGCAGGTTAGTTACAATCTGTATACGCTGGACTAAATAGACATCATTATATAGTCAGACAATAATAGTGTCTAATTTCTTTTAAGGTAGGATGACACGTACATCAGATAACACGGTATCTAGATGTACAAAACAATAAAGTATGAACGAAATCACTGATTACTTTGTGTAAAAATAATAGCTCAATTGGCACGAATTTGATAAAAATAACCTAAAATTGAAATGTATTGAGTAATCATACCTTTACTTCATTTTTTATTAAATATACCGTAAATGAAAATTTTATATTGTAGCAGGATATATTGCCGAAAGTTCAGCTTCATATATCTGGAAAACAGGGCAGTCCTGGTCAATGCTATGTATGTGGCGCTATACATAAACACCCATAGATTAACTCTACAAAATATCAAGCTGAGATCTGCTAAGACTTGGTACTTATAGAGCATGTTAGATATCGTCACATATATATATCGCCAGAATAAGATTTGATCTCCTAAATTAGGGTTGTCGATTGGCACAATGAAAATAATAATATGTAACAAAAAAGTGCAATGTCCGCTTTTCCGAAATCCGTCCCACTGTGCGTCGTACTCCAAAAGGTAATAACAATCGATAGGTATTTCTATCGATAGCCTGAATAAACATCGAGGTATACTATCGACAGTGAAACTATCGCAGCACTATTTTCAAATCGAGTTATTTTCCCAATATTTCCAGATTTTTCGGTTCGGTCGTAATTTCGGCGACAATAGACAGACAAAATCAAGAAATAATCACAATATGGCTTGCACCATGGATATACAGATCAAGATGGATAGCGCTAATGCATACAATAGGCTGGCGTTTGAAAATTTGACCTGAATGCATTTCGTTACCCACCTCTCTTTTTCTGACTTGTGATGTGTTAGGGTGTCCTTGATTTTACATCATTCGTGGAACACATGTAAAACGGAATAACGAATTCCGATAAAAAATAGATTTAATTTGCAATTTAAGTGAAATTCATAGAGCTAAGTAGTCTAGAACTTGCGGTTCTAGGCCCCCGATGAGCGATAAACACTCATCATCGGAGCAGGAAACTAGGCTCAAAACAAAAAATAATATTTTTCTGTAAGTTTCGCAGCAAAATATATAGTGTTCGACCCATACTTGTTTAACTACCGAATCAGAATTGGGTATTCTACAAATTTTTATTTTTTCTTTCATATCAATATTTTTATTTCCAGAAACAGAATTATGAAAGAATATTTGTAATCCGTTCAAAAATAAATAAGTTATAAGCCTTTGAAATTCGGTGGAAGGGAAAACTGTCACAAAACAAGAAAAGGATGCACTATGTGAGCTGTGACGTCACTGCCACTCGGTTTCTTGCGTACAAAAGAGATAGCAAGACGTTCCCACCACGCTCCCACTTTTCTTTTAGAGAAAACTTTAAAATCGAATTACGGCCTTAATTGGCTAGTCAACTAAAAAGTAAATTGTGTATTTTATATATTTTATTGATAGAATAGACTATTTTGGAGATACAATTTAAATGAAAAAATTCTTAAAATTATATTTATTTTGTTATTTAATTTTAAAGATTTTATAGTGATGACGTCACGCAGCTTTAATGGCCATTTCGAACTGCAAGAAAGCAAAAATTACTAAGGTATTAAAAAATATATATGTCAGTGTCAAATGTCAAAGTCAGGATGGACCTGAGCCGCGAGTTGGTTTCTTGTTTGTTTACAATCGCCAAATATTTAGGTACCTACCCCATTTCTCGTATCTATTGCATATTGGCCTGTTTATTAAACTTTACTGCCGTATCTTCATCCGTTAACATCTGATTTTTCAATAATTAGACACCGATTCTTCATTATAATGTATGAATGAATGTAATTAGGTTATTTATGGGTTATGTTTACTTGAACAGAGATGACATTTGACATGGGTGACAAGTACGTGAAGCGCTTAATTAGCGCTACAAAACAAAAAATATTTATTCACTACGCTGTGCTGCCAACCTAAAAAATTAAATGTGAATAGCCGGAAGTTATCCGGCTACGTCATACGTCAACCTTGCTAAAAAATGAAAGTCATTGGATTTTCTGCGATTTTCTTAAAAAATACTTGCTTATCTAAAGATCTGATTAATGTAATCTGTTCCCTAAGCCTATTCCTCGAAATGGTTTACGAATTAGACATTTTCATGAAAAAGTTTACTAGCCAGTTTATCAATTTAGCCTCGAACTTTTAGAGTCATCAATTGTTTTTGAACCTCCCGACCGAATTACCAAAAGGGTATTATTATATATATTTATAAGTGATTTAGTGTAAGTGTTATAATTGATTTAATATATTTAGAAGTGATAAGTATATTATATATATTTATAAGTGATTTGAAGGTATTTTGTCGATTATAGTCAAGGAGGCTTCCCCTGGGAGCACTCAGGTCCGCGGTGTCGCCACTCACCAACAGCTCGCCACAAGCTGCCCTGCGGAGACTGACTGCACTGGGAAGGGAACCCAGTGGGCGATGGGGTCGTCACATCCCTACGCCTTTAATTAATATTATTATTATTGATTATGATTATTGATATGGATGGTGTGCGCACAGCTTGTCCTTTTAATGTTTTGGTGACAGTTGCTCGATATAACGGTATAAATAAAAATTAATATTTGTATAATGACGTCACACGCTTGTTCTGAACAAAGATTTAGTTCCGATTCTCATCAAACTACACATACAGATAAAAATGGTTGTCAATAATACCTTTGCAAAGTGCTATTTTCATAAATGCGAAAATATGGTAGTCTACATTTTAAACCTATATACATTTTATTTAGTATCTGGAATGAGATTAAAGCATGAAGCTATTGCATTTTATCATAAATATGCCCCGGGTTCTTCAATTCCACTTAAAAAATCCATGCAAAAACTACAACCACACATGACATTTGGTAGAAATTTCGAATTAAAGTTCAAAGGGAATACGTCACTAGTCAGATGCGAAAATTGATTATTTGCGAGATATTATCGTTTTTGTAAATTCTAACCTCAAATTGTATGAAACTTTAAAGTAATGAAAACTACTTCGTCCATATGCCTAATACTTATTTTAATGTAGCGTTGGCCCAAAATGAGACCGTTGCTAAAATAGGCTACTTGACTGTATTCATACTTGGTTAATATTGTTATACTAAACAAAATATACACTAAAAAGTAACCGATTCTGAAAACAACAACAAAATTGGTTGTTAATTGGCTAGTAAACTTTTTCATGAAAATGTATAATTCGTAAACCATTTCGAGGAATAGGCTTAAGGAACAGATTACATTAATCAGATCTTTAAATAAGCAAGTATTTTTAAAGAAAATCGCAGAAAACCCAATGACTTTAATTTTTTAGCAAAGTTAATGTATGACGTAGCCGGTTATCTTCTGGCTATTCACATTTAATTTTTTAGGTTGGTAGCGCTAATTAGGCGCTTCACGTACTTGTCACCCATGCCAAATGTCATCTCTGTTCATGTAAACATAACCCATAAATATCCTAACTACATCTTCATTACATTCATTTATACATTTGAAGAATCGGTGTCCAATTATTGAAAATCAGATGTCAACGGATGAAGGGACGGCAGTAAAATCCATTAAACAGTATACAATGTGCAATAGATACGAGAAATGGGGTAGATACAAGAAACCAACTCGCGGCTCGCGGTCCATATTGATTTTGACATTTGACACTGACATACATATTTTTAATACCTTATTAATTTTTGCTTTCTTGCAGTTCGAGATGGCCAATATAGCTGCGTGACGTCATCACTATAATCTAAAATTCTTTAAAGTTAATAACAAAATAAATATAATTTTAAGAATTTTTTCGTTTAAATTGTATCTCCTAAATAGTCTATTCTATCAATAAATTATATAAAATACACAATTAATTTTTTAGTTGACTAGCCAATTTCTCGTTTCCCACAGAAATAAGAATAAAAACAAGTGTCATGTGTCAGTCAGTTAAGCCTCTCGAGTCTTAACTTATGTGGCGAGGCTTAACTTTAGCACACCGGAAACGCCTTCATGCCACTTCTATAAGTAATCGTAATTCAATGTTTTTTTTTTTTACTTGGGAGAACATCCCTAGTCGACATCCCTATTTTGTCTCTGGTCAAATGAGTAAAGTTGAGTGAAGTCTTGTCTGTTGAAGTGAAGTGATTCTCTGTGTCTCTGGTTCTTTTTCATGGCTGACGTTCAAAGGGTCGAATTGCAGTCATGAAGGTTCTCTATTTATTTTTCATTAAAATTTAGCTATATTAACTAAAATATCATTATCAGGCCATCAACGAAATGTTTAACTAATTATCCATTATAATTGATCTTTCATTACTATCACGATTTTGTAAATAAAGATAGATTATGTTTACCGTGTTGTGCAGTGAAACTTAATCCGTAGCTTTTAGTCATGTGTGCAGTGTTATTTGTAATTAGTGCATACAAAATTAGAAGCCTTATTCGTAATGTGCATTGGAAAAATTCGAATTTACGTATCGATCTCTGAAATGTTTGTTGGTGTGATTGTTGATAACCTCAAAATTGTTTTTGTAGTTGAACGTCTCCTACCCGGCAACGGGATGTCAGAAGTTATTCGAGGTCGTGGACGAGCACAAGCTCAGAATTTTCTACGAGAAGCGCATGGGCGCTGAAGTGGAAGCCGACCAGCTAGGCGATGAGTGGAAGGGCTACGTACTCCGTGTCGCTGGCGGAAATGACAAACAGGGCTTCCCTATGAAACAGGGAGTTCTGACTAACAGTAAGTGTATTTTTGTTATTGTACTCATACAAATCCATTAAAAATTAAGACAAAGAAATTGAAACTTTACCTCTCAGTATTGTAATTTTGACAGTAGCGACCATACCTCTCATAATAGTTAGTCTTTAAAACATATTACTTTAAATTCTCTAAGTGTGTAAAAAGTATCTAAACTTATGAAGTTGATGTCTACATAATATAAGTTTATTTTCCTGTAAGAATGTAAATAGATCTTGTACTCCATATCTTCATCAATGATTGGGCTAGTATTACAAAAGATATTTTAGAACAGTATACTCAAACAAACTTTTGGCTTTACAAGTCACTAGTATAACCATAAAATTTATTATATCTAATTTATAGGCCGTGTGCGTTTATTGATGTCAAAGGGCCACTCCTGCTACAGACCTCGCCGCGATGGTGAGAGGAAACGCAAGTCTGTCCGTGGCTGCATTGTTGATGCCAACTTGTCCGTGTTGGCCTTAGTCATCGTTCGCAAGGGAGCCCAGGTTTGTATATTTTACAATTAAACCCATTTTTTAAAGATAAACACAGCTTGGTAGCAGGGGCTATCATTTAACATGTTGAATGTGAAGGACCCGACAGAACAAAGAAAACCCATTGTTTTGTCAGGTCCTCATTTTTCAAAGACTTAATTACCCTTTTTGGAAAAATAGAACAACGTTTTTATACATGCCATGGGTCTCAGTGGACATTGCTTTATATTGCAATTTACTATGTCAAATTTAATGAATTAAATTGAAAATGTCAATGATCTGTAAAAAATAAAATTATCATAATGAACTTTTCAAAACATCAAACTTTTGAGACATAAAAACACACTTAAACACGGGAATAAAATTTATGTATAATCCTTTGTATTTATTTTATTGTGTACTGTCACTGAGTATAACAAGAATCATAAGTTGATCAATTTACAAGTTAGTTGATCAACTTTCGGAAAACAATAAACTGCAGTTGAAATGTATTATTTAAAACACATGTATTTTAGTAAATTGATTAATTCAAGGCGTCTTGCTGTTAAATGATCCGACAAAGGCGAGGTGGTCGCTGATTAGTTGCATGACTCACATGCTTTTTTTCTAATTTTAAGTCTTTTGTACATTAGGTATTTAAATTTCAGAAAATATATTTGTGGATAATATAAATTAAATTTTAAATTTGCCCCAATGATCTAACCCTAAAATTAAAATAACAAAAGAATATGTCTTTGTTTTAAAATTATGTGTTACAGTGGTTTAATTTACCCAGTCACAATAATATGTATGGAACAAGTAGATTGTACTGACTTTTTAAACTAGTTATACTTATTAGGATACTAGCTTTTTCCCGCAGCTCCACCTGCGTCAAAAAGTAGCCTTTGTTTGACCCCGGGTTTTCAACTATATTCATATCAAATTTCATCAAAATCTGTTTTATTAAGACATTAATAATAAATAACTAAGCTCTGTACATATCTTTTGTTTCATAAAATAATTTTTTTTCATATTAATTATTAGCCATTTTCCGCAGCTACACCTGTGTCAAAGCCTATGTATGACCAACTATGTTCATACCAAACCTCAAAGTTGGTTTAGCAGTTTGGCCGTGAAAGCTTAACACACAAACAAACAGACTTTTGTACTTATATATGGTAATATAAGTATGGACATGGATTTAGTTTAAGTGAACTTTCATATGACTATAAAGTATAAATATTAAAATCAAAAACAGATCTAAATGTTTGTTAACTCTATGATTAAACATTTGCCAAATGCTAACAACCAATGTCTTCTATCAATCAGAGAACAGTGTATTATTTGACGGGTGATGAGTGTACTGTAAAATACTATGCTGAGCAACAATTGGCCCATTCGTGTATGATTTAATTTGTGGCAAAATTGTTATTTAGTAATTTCCTGCTGAGCACCATAAGTTGATCAATTAGCTTAAATTTATTGAGGTAAATAATACATTTTAACTGCCATTTATTACTAGTAAATTGATCAACTTACGATTCTTGTTATTTTCTGGTGACATACATAAATAAAGTAAATAAATAAATATATTTTTTAAATATATTGGTTTAGATAATAATGTTTAGTGCAAAATGTTTGTTTATGAAGCATTATCTTATTCATATTATCCCCTGTTCTTACTGTTTCCCAGATCTTCAAATCTTGGGTAATTATATGCGGCAGGGCATATTAATTGGTACATGGATAACTATCATGTTGTGTCTTTAACATCTTGATTTATCTGTATACCATACACTTATGTATTATTTGTTTTCTGTAATAACTTTATTGTACAAAATACAAAAAATTAACATATAAAAGCATAACAAAACAAAAGTACAATGCAAGGTTTACAACAAACTTAAATTCTGTGCACTGAATGAATGTCTGAATTGAAGACAGAAACGTACATTCTTATCACTTCGAGATGCACATGCATAAGCTGCTAGTGTATTCAAGAATATAAATAAATAAGGATAAGTTAACATAGCATGTCAGCTCTATTGCTAAAGAAGGGGTTGTTACAAGTGGGTGTACTTAATTGACTGGAAAATTATTGCACAAAATGCTAAAACAAAACTTTTGTTTTGTCAGGAAATTCCTGGACTTACAGATGGCAATGTACCTCGTCGTCTAGGTCCCAAGCGTGCGTCCAAGATCCGCAAGCTGTTCAATTTGAGCAAAGAGGATGACGTGCGTCGCTATGTCGTCAAACGTGTGCTCCCCGCTAAGGAGGGCAAGGAGAATGCCAAACCCAGACATAAGGTAATAACTTGCCTCGCAAAATATTTCATCTGAAAATTTATTAAATAGAACTTAAAAATATTCGTGTTCTATGGATTGATACATTATAGAAGGTAATTCACGCTAATTCCGTCACAGATGACTAAACAAAAAAAATATTGAGATTATTAGGATAATAAAGATTTTGTGAGCAGAATTTAATATTTTAAATGCAAAGATTTAGTAGTTATGACGTTATCCCCTGATTCAAATATTGTTCTCTAGTTGTCTATATCTAGAGAGCAGCAGCATCAGGGATATTATACTGGCGCCGAGCAGAAGATTCTGGTATTTATGCCAGTCTACTTTTACAGTGTGCTGGACATTTTTGTTGTTAAAAATATTTTAGCTTTGTAATCATTTGTACATAGGGCGCATTGTAAGTTTCCGGAACTGGCCACTTACATAAACAATATTTAAAAATTTATTGCAACATTTGAAAATAGAACTCTTTGGCTGTAGAATGCAGTTTGTTTCATCTGACTGTCTTTTGTTTTTACCTTGTGGCGCCATTTAAAAAATTGTGTGTCTGCATAAACATGGATTTAACTCGGGAAAATTTTCGTAGTATGATTTTCTACGATTTTAAGTGTAATTTGACAGCTCAACAGAGCATCGCTCGGCTTGAAACAAATTTTGGCAATGAAGCACCATGCAAGACAACTGTTTATAGCTGGTTTGCAGAATTCAAGCGTGGTCGTATCAATCTCAGTGACGAATCTCGCGATGGTTGGCCGTCCACCGCTGTGACCAACAAAAACATCAATGCTGTGCGCCGTATGATTGAAACAGACAGGCATGTGACCTACCATGAAATTCGCGCATCCTTAGAAATAGGCATGAGTCAAATACAATTAATCCTACACAAACATTTGGGTGTGAGAAAGCTGTGCTCGCGGTGGATCCCACACAACTTGACCGAGGCTCAAAAAACGGACCGCGTCACTTGGTGCAGTGCCATGCTTACCAGATTCAACGAAGGTGCGTCAAATTTGGTGTGGGACATAGTAACAGGTGACGAAACATGAATTTATTGCTACGATCCCAAAACAAAGCAGCAATCGAGCGTATGGGTCTTTCAAGATGAGCCGAAACCAACCAAAGTGGCGCGCGTGAAAAGTGCATCTAAGCGGATGATTGCTTCTTTTTTTAATAAAACTGGACACGTGGCTACTGTTGCTTTAGAGAATCGTCGTACAGTGAATAGTGACTGGTACACGACCATTTGTTTGCCGGAAGTTATTGACGAACTCCGTAAAAATAACCGTAAACGCCGTATCATCCTGCACCACGACAATGCTAGTTCTCACACGGCCAGACAGACAAACGACTTTTTGAAGGCGAAAAATGTAGAACTCATGAGTCATCCTGCATACAGTCCCGACCTGGCACCTTGTGACTTTTTTCTGTTCCCAAAAATTAAGAACCAATTACGCGGTCAACGATTTTCATCACCAGAAGAGGCTGTCGAGGAGTATGAAAAACACGCTTCAGTGGTCACCACAGAGGAGTGGCACAAAAGTTCTCAAAACTGGTTTCATCGAATGATAAAGTGCATAGACGCCAAGGGAGATAATTTTGAAAAACAATAAATTAATTTTGTACCTTTAATAGTATTTTTTCATATTCATTCCGGAAACTTATAGTGCGCCCCACGTATTAATGACTTTTAGCATACCATAGGCTCCGAAGCATAAGCTGAGGACGCAATCCGGAAGAAAAATCATTTGTTTTAAAAATGGAAAATAAATGTTTAAAATTTAAATTTCAGGCTCCTAAAATCCAGAGGTTAGTCACCCCTGAAGTGCTGCAGCGCAGGCGTCACCGCCTGGCGCTGAAGAAGAAGCGTCTTGCCAAGCGCAAGGCTTCCGAAGCCGAGTACGCCAAACTGCTGGCCCAGAGAAAGAAGGAATCTAAGGTTAGTTGATGTTACGTTATAATATACTACTAATGTACTGCCTTTGCTTTGTACTTTATTTGTGTCTGACTTTTTGAACCAAAATTATCATCTTCAAATTTAATAATTCCCAATGAAATTATATTTACCTATCTGATTATCAAAAACTGCTGATTACAAAGAACTGACTGATTCCAGAGGTTTCACCTGCCCTGTTGATGTACTTTTTAATACCACCTCTATGTTTTAAATCATATTTATTTGACGCAAATATTAGATGCACTTATTTAAATTATTGATTGATTAATATCTGGTTTCGTTCGCCAGTGATGTATTGCCGTGATCGAAATTGTAAATTTAAAAATGCAAATAGAAAACAAAAAGAGAAAACTTAAAATAGCATGTTTGTTGTTGTTGATGTTTGTAAATTGGTTCATAGTAAACAGTGACTTCAACATGTGTAAAAGATTTTAACTAAGTAGGTACTCTAAATACTAAAAATACCTGTCTGGGCTGTTGAATTTAATCACCCGAGAAATCCTGTTTTTGTAGTTATACTTTTTAATCATTTACATTTTTGCACAAAATTTACTTCCATAAGTCAGTATCTAGGAAAAAATGCTTGGTTAAAGAGTGAGTAAACATACATTTTTACTTTGAACTAGAAGTGACATATGATTATTGAAGATGATGACTAAACAACTACATTAGACAGGGAATACCATATCACCATTACTTTTTGTGGTAAATTGTATTCTGCTGTAAGAGAAAGGTGCTATTTCTTACCCCTTAGAATATGTTCAATATATGCTAAGGTATTTATATAGCAACATTGTCTCTATGACAAGTAAGAACTGATTTCATCAACATCGTTCCTATTCAAGAGTAACTATTCTCAGCATAAAAATGAATGGCAGACATTTTTATTCTGCTAAATAATCTGACATTTCTTTTTGTTTTTCGAAAGTTCTCTTAGATTTAAAAAAATTCAGTAGATAGTGACTATGAAGTGAAATCCGTATATCGAGGGTAAAGGTATGGTATAAGGATATCTATACAAATTACTACATAGCTAATGAATGACATCCTTTGCAAAATCTGATAGTAACATTGAATATCGGAACTGTCAGATTACTTAACACGAAAAAAATTTGACAAGGTTGTTTAGTGTGCAACATTTTAAACTTTCTTTTTTTAAGGTGCGGCGCCAAGAAGAGATCAAACGCAGGCGTTCAGCTTCAATTCGTGACTCGAAGAGCTCCAGCACGAGTGCGCCGCAAAAGTGATCAACTTTAAAATAATAAAAAAATGTAAAACCTATTCTGTTTTTTTTTTACAACCTTACTTTATGTAAAGGCTCTGACAAAGGTGGCCTGCGGTATCGGCCGCGGCCTGTTATTGCATCGTTTATATACGCGGCCAACTCACTTCACAATTTTTCTATTGCGGACCTTCCATACCACTGGTGGTGGTATGGTGGGTCTAAAACTATACCTCTAATAAAGCGGGATGAAGAAGATGAATTAGTACAGACGTACGTTGCACGTTGAAAACTTCGTTTCGGTACATGTGTCCTTTATCCACAATATTGACAATTTACAAAATACGTACGTTGCACGTTGAAAACTTCGTTTCGGTACATGTGTCCTTTATCTACAATATTGTCAATTTACAAAATTCCAAGTTTTCTTTTACTTATTTCTTATAATCACTACTGCCTGTATGTGATTTCCATTGATATTTTCATAAGAAAAATTTAAGTCTTCCTAAACTATTGGCTGGTTTACACACGATCCAGTGCTTTCACGGACACACACATACAAACATTTATTTAAATGTGTGAGTAAATTGTTTGCGTGTGCGGTGGATTTCGTGTCCGTGAAAGCACTGGATCGTGTGTAAACCTTATATTTCGCGCGCTCGACTAGATACCGTCGGCGTACTAGAAAAATGCGGCAACAAAAACTACGCCAAATTTGGCGTACCCGCGTCAGTCACGCGGCAACCGATGAGTGAGTTGGACGTCTAGATAAATTTAATGTAAAAGCAGAAGCAAAATGGCAGTTTGCGTAGTCAAACTGTGTAAGAATTATATATTACTAAAAGAAATAAAGATACTGGTATTACATACCATCAGTAAATCCATACTAATATAAATGCGAAAGTCTGTCTGTTACGCTTTCACGGCCATCCGCTGAACGGGTTTTGATGAAATTTGGTATGAATGTAATTGAAGACCCGGGGTCAAACATAGGCTACTTTTTGACGCAGGCGGAGCTGCGGGAGCGCTCAATGTTGTATTAAAAAATCCCAAATTCCCCGACGTTTCGATATTATTAGGTATTTGAATATTTTGTTTGTTCCCCCAAAAGTTCCAAAAGAGGGAGGGATGTTATAAGTTTGACTTTAATTTTGTCTGTCTTTAATGCTGGTCTGGGAGAAAAGTAAAAACGTGGAATGTACTAGCTGCTTCTCTTCCCGCGCAGATCATACAAACCGGCCGAGGGAGTGGGCGAAAAACGAAGAAACCATACCCGTCAATAGGCGATGCGACTAGCAACCTATCGCTATTTTGATTGTGTGCGTTACCCTACCCAGAATTTTCATGCCAGAGTAATATGAGTAGAACAGATAATTAGAGCCCTATATGCTGTGTATGTGCCCTAAATGAAAAATTAGTGCTTATTAGTTTTGGAAAAAATAGAAAAACGATTCCTGCTGCGGTAACGTTGCTCCAGCAAGAAAATTCTAAACGATTAATCAGAGAAAGAAATATTGCAGCAGGTAGCTGATCCTTGTGGAAAAATGTGCGCCGAAAATTTTTTAGTGCGTCTTCAGATGTTTTGAAGATATCGCGTTTTCTAATATGGTAACGTTTTGCAAAATCGTATATCTCGAAAACCATTACTTGTGCGCCTGCACAAGAAATATACACAAGAAGTTCTCGATATGTGTTCATTTGTGACCCAATAGTATTTAGGAAAATATTTATAACTACTAATAAAATGCGATTATTCAAAAATTCAAAAAACAGTCGTTGCTCCCGAATGAACAAACTTACACGTTCACTGAAAACTGTATTGCATCCATCGAGATATATATATGCTAATGTACTAGAGAGGCTACGTAGAACATTTGCATTGTTCCATTTTTGATAATTTATCATTTTAGCCGCTGCAGCGCTAAAACAATAATTCATCTCAAAACATCATGCATGTCTGCCCTAATAGATAATGGCAGGTACGGTACAGAATGGACAATGTAGGTATTTTACCTATGTGGTTCCAAAATAATAAAAAAAGACAAATTGCTTTTTGTGATTATTTTTATTTATTTCCTTTAATAATTAAACGATGTGAGTTTAGTTATCTTTCGTCTATTTGACGTGATGTAAGTTTTTTTGGCAAATCTAAGACCATTTTTGTTTGGAGTTTATTAAGATTTATCAGTAACTGGCAATTTATTTTCTATCCATCTTAGTTAAATAACAATCTCTTTACAAATCAAACAACATGCATTTCATGGTATTTTTTTACAATTACGCTGCCTACGCCTATAGTTAATAATTAACTCGTTTTCTAAGTTACTGAAACACATTGAACCCGCTATTTATAAAACTACTAAACCGATTTTGATGAATACATATATGCGGGGAAAAACATTCATGAAATATGGTACTTAAAAAAACAAAAATGAACAATTTGAATTTGGATTAGAAGTACCTATATTAATTAGGAACATGTTAGATAAATACAGTTTTCACTATCGGACTAACTTTGTTTTTAGTACCTAATTAGGTTTCTATTTTCATCACTTAGCATTTATATTCACTAAATATTATCTTTGCATTACATCAGTCAAACTAATCTACCTACGACCTACATACATTTCACTGTGTATTAGTCTATGACGAATGATTTAAAATGGCGCGCGGCAATTATATTGGTCGTATTTTCATTTAAAACAGTGAAATTAGATTACTTACCGATGAAAAGTTATTCCTTTGCACTTTGCCGTGTTCCTTGAATTATTGCTACAATACCTCAACACACACCAAGGCATTTTTTAAAGATTTTCACAGTGTTTTTAATTGTCGGAAGCACAAGGCCCGAAACAACTACCAATCGACTAAGTGAGTTGCGGCACGTGTACCGCAGTTGAACGGGACGAAGTAAGGACGTGCGGTGTCTTCTCTAGTACGTTAGTACATATATCTCGATGATTGCATCCATCTTAATGCTTACAATCACCATAAAACGTTTTAAAAAGATAAGTTTAACGATTAATAAATTATTTTACAAAAACTTATAGTAATAAATAACTTTGACATTAACTTACAAGAAATTGGCTGAATCTAAGATTAAGGTATGACATTTTGCCAAATTACAGCTTGGAATGTTTCGTACTTATTTAGATAAACAAACGAAAGTACCTATTTAAACAACGGCTGGTTATCCGACCAAACTCGAAAGTCTACAAAAAGCGAGATTATACAAAATATACACGGGAATAGCACTAATTGAGGATTGTTTTCTAATGCTGTATGTTGCGCATGTGTTAAGTTTCCCGCTGACTAGTTTTTTTTCATAACGTAATATTTCAGTATTCTATACATATAAATAAAATTGGAGTGTCTGTTTTATAATATTAAAATAACCGTTTTTTACTACATGCATATACTATATATATACGGTACATGCACCAAAATAACATTTTTTACAATTTTTGTCTGTCTGTTCCGGCTAATCTCCGAAATGGCTGGACCGATTTTGACGGGACTTTTATTGGCATGTAGCTGATGGAATAAGGGGTAACTTAGGCTACGTTTATTGTAGAAAAATTCTTTTATTTTAGAAAAATAAAATGTTGCAATGTCCAAGTACTGTCCAGTATCGCAGATCACGCGCATGCCACCACATAAAAAAAAACTAAAAAATTAAAGAATCGACTGTTAGGCGGAACGAAGACCCGGACCCGGCGAACTTCGTTTATATATATATAAATCGTATATATATATATATATATACTATGCTAACTTTATATATATATATATATAAAGTTAGCATAGCCCTAATTATATAACTATTTTAACTTGATCACTTTCATAGAAAAAAAAGTTACCCACTGGCTAGAGGATCTTTTTCAAAAATTTTAGGAATCCATATTAGAATTATGGAATAAAATAGACAAAAATTAACCATTTCCGTAGGGGAAATGGTTAATTATACTAACTTAGCTCCGAAGCTATCGATTCCAAAAGTTTGATGCATAAATTACAGGAAAACCTATGAGATAATTTTAAATTTGTTTAGGAGGTCCAAATGGAGAAAAATGAAAAATCGTACAGAACCCTCTCCACGCGAGCCGTCTCACACTTGGCCAGTTTTATTCATTTTAAAGGTGTTTCTGAGCTACATTTTATAACCCGTATATCTATATCTATACTAATATTATAAAGAGGAAAGATTTGTATGTTTGTAATGAATAAACTCAAAACTACTGGACCGATTGCAATAATTTTTTCACCATTAGAAAGCTGCATTATTCAGAAGTAACATAGGCTATATAATATCACGCTAGGTCCTATAGTTGTGGAGCAGTAACCAAAAATGTTTTAAAAACGGGGGAAAAGTATCGTTTCTGAGGCCTTCCGTGGCGTGCGCTGAGCATATAGTTAAAGTTATACAAAAATGCTCTATGGATGAATTGTTCATCTTAACATTATTTTTAAAAAAGTCCGCGAGAGCATATGTCTACCTTTTATAGTTTACCCATAACAATCGTTTTAATGAATGGTTCAATCCTTATAAAAGTTTGCTCTAGATAACTTTTGAATTGTTCAATCGGTTACCTTAAGACTATTAATTCATCCAAAAGATACCTATTAGGTAAGTACTTACCTATTATTTCAAAAATACATAAAAAAGGCGCGGGGCGGCGCGCGGCGTGAAGTGACTAGCCAGCCGGGCAACGCAGCGGTGCGGGGGAGGGGAGGTCAGATCAGTGAGATAGGTAGCCTCGCGGCTCATTCGCGCGGTCGGCTCCCTACGCAGCAGACGTGTCACGTAACCGATCTTAAACATTTTGTAGACTATTTAACTTGCATTTTTTGTTCGAGTAAAAAAGTTCTTTTCAGAACTAATTATAAATTGTTCATTCAGGCTTTACTGCTATAATATCCTAAATTCTATTCTTACTTATACCCTTATTTTCCATAGTAAGTATTTATCCTAAATTCTATTCTTATTCTCTATATATTTTTCTATAGAAATTAAAATATCCTAATTTCTATTCTTATTTTTATCTAATAAAAAAAAAATCATCAATATGCCAAGAAAAAAAGGTCTCAACTATCTAAAAGTTGCTCTCAAGCGAGATTAGCAAAAATACGACGTGATGAAGAATCAGTTTCTGAAAATTTTGATCGTCTCGCAAATCAGAGAGCGTATGCGTCGCAATCACGTGCAAGCGAATCTAGCGCCGAACGCTTGCACCGCCTTGCTCAAAATAGTGACAGAATGTCACAATCACGTGCAAGGGAATCAAGCGCCGAACGTGCGCTTCGTCTTTCAGCACAAAATACCCGATCATCAAAACTACACGAACGACAATCGAGTGCTGAACGCTCGCAGCGCCTTGCAGAAAATAGGGTTAGGAACTCGCAAACGCGTGCCAGGGAATCTAGCGCCGAACGCTCGCAGCGACTTATTGCACAAAATACCCGATCATCACAACTACACGAACGACAATCGAGTGCTGAACGCTCGCAGCGCCTTGCAGAAAATAGAGTTAGGAACTCGCAAACACGTGCCAGGGAATCTAGCGCCGAACGCTCGCAGCGACTTATTGCACAGAGAGAAAGACAACATTCTTTAACAACTAGGACGCGTAATAGAGTTTTAGCTCATAGCAATAGATCGGCATTCAGTTACGATCCACAAATTGATTATGCTCATCAAAACAGCATCCAAATCGGAGCAATGAATAAGGTTTGCCCGCGATGTTGTGCAAAAAAATGGAATGATGAAGCGAACGGTATGTGTTGCGCGTCTGGAAAAGTTATTCTTCCTAATATAACTGAGCCACCAGAACCAATAAAAAGCCTATTGACTAATAATCACACACTTTCTGCGCATTTTTTGAACAATGCACGTAGATACAATAGTCTTTTTCAGATGACTTCGTTTGGGGCAAAAGATATTAGAGAGGGAAATTTTATGCCCACCTTTAAGGTAGAAGGACAAGTCTACCATCTTATAGGTAGCCTCTTACCACCAGCAGGACAAAATCCTCAATTTCTGCAAATATATTTTATTTCAGAAGCTGACCAACAATCTTTGCGAGCAAACATGGCCCCTACGCTAAAAATTGATTTGATTAACGAATTGCAGACCGTATTAAATAGCCACAATATATACGTACGAAGTTTCAAGCATAGTATCGAACTTAACAACCCGGAAAGTTTAAAACTAATCATTCACTCTGATCGCACACCTCAGGCAGAACACCAAGGCAGATATAACGCTCCTTCCATAAATGAAGTGGCCGTTCTGTTGGTCGACGAAGACAAAGGACCCAGGGATATTGTGCTGCATGGTAGAGACGGACAACTAAAACGAGTGTCGGAATTGCACCGCGCTTACGATCCGTTACAATATCCACTTAAATATGTAACAGGAGACGACGGATATTATGTGAATATTCCTCAGCAGAATGCATTACGAAATAAGACAGTGTCATGTATGCAATATTATGCCTACCGTTTAATGATTAGGACGAACTGTTTTAACACACTGCATTATTACAAAGATTTGTTTAATCAGTATTGTGTTGATATGATGGCGAAGATGATTTCAGAGAGGTTAAATTTTATTTCCCGAAACCAACAAAAGCTTAGAGCGGATAACTATATTCATTTGAGGGATGCTTTAAACCAAGACGCAGGTGTAAATGCCGCCAATTTAGGTCAACATGTCATTTTGCCGTCGTCATTTACCGGGTCACCGAGGTATCTCCACGAAAAGACGCAAGATGCTATGACATATGTGCGCAATTATGGAAGGCCTGACCTTTTTATAACTTTTACGTGTAATCCGGAATGGGAAGAAATAAAGCAAGAACTTTTTCCCGGTCAGCGATCTTTCGATCGGCATGACATCATTGCTCGAGTGTTTCACTTAAAAATGAAAAAAATTATAAACATAATCACAAAAGACGCGATTTTTGGGCCCGTTAAATGTTTTATGGTAACTGTAGAGTGGCAAAAAAGAGGATTGCCGCATTGTCATATGTTATTTTGGCTGGACACAAAAATACAGCCCGATGAAATTGATGACATAATAGTTGCCGAGCTACCTAATAAAGATGAAGATCCAGAGTTGTTCGAAATAGTCACAAAAAATATGGTACATGGACCATGTGGGGAAGAAAATTTGACTTCGCCGTGCATGAAAAATGGCATTTGTTCAAAAAAATACCCACGACGTTTTGAAACTCAAACCGAGACCGGTGAGGACGGATATCCCGTTTATCGACGACGCGACATCGACAACGGAGGGCAGGTCGCTACCTTGAATGTGCGAGGAAGAACAGTCAACATTGACAACAGATGGATCGTTCCATATTGCCCAATATTGTGCCGATCTTTCAACGCTCACATAAACGTTGAATATTGTCATTCCGTACAAGCAATTAAGTACATATGTAAGTACATTAATAAAGGATCGGATCAAGCCACTTTCAGTGTCAGAAATGCTCATGACGAAGTTGAAAAATATTTAAACGGCCGATACATCAGTACATCTGAAGCAGTGTGGAGATTGTTAGAGTTTCCTATACATGACAGACACCCTACCGTAGTACACTTAGCGGTACACTTAGAGAACGGACAACGAGTATACTTCTCAGCGGACAATATACAAAATATTGTTGAAAATCCACCTAAAACGACACTCACTGCCTTTTTTGACCTGTGCAGCAGTGACGGGTTTGCTAGAACACTACTCTATCACGAAGTCCCTCATTACTATACATGGGCAAACAATAAATTTTCTAGAAGGAAGCGTGGCCAAGACGTAGTTGGACACCCCGGCATAAAAAAAGATGCAGCATTGGGAAGAGTGTACAGCATTCATCCTTCACAGAATGTTTTTATCTCAGGATACTACTTCATCATGTACGTGGCCCAACATCATTCCAGTATTTAAAAACAGTTGAGGGAATTGTTAAAGAAACTTACCGAGCCGCTTGCCGAGATAGAGGTTTGCTGGAAAATGATAACCAATGGGAAATAACTTTGAGAGAAGCTTCAATATCCCAATGTCCGCTTAAGCTGAGAGAATTGTTTGTGGTGATTCTATTATTTTGTTTCCCCTCGGAATCTCTCAAATTATGGAACACTTTTAAAAACGATTTGTGTCAAGATATCAGACACATAGCCCAAGAAAGAGGTCAACAAGATTTTGATGTTTATAATGAAGGCTTGATACAGATTGAAAATAAACTTTTAGAACTGAACGATAAAAATTTGGTAGACTTTGGGTTACCCTCTCCGAATCGCCCCCTACAAAATGTAGTTAATGCCATACCGAGCTCTACATACGATGTTAACGAGTTATCAGTATATGTCAACTCAAATGTACCCATGTTGCTGGCAGATCAAAAAATTGCGTTCGATGCTATAATTGAAAGTGTGATCAACAACAAAGGTAGCCTATTTTTTTTGGACGCGCCTGGCGGAACAGGTAAAACATTTCTTGCCAATTTAATATTAGCCAAAGTACGACAATCTGGAAGAAAAGCACTGGCGGTCGCGTCTTCTGGCATTGCTGCAACTCTATTAAATGGTGGGAAGACTGCTCACTCGACCTTTAAATTACCGTTGTCTGTGTCATTAGAACAACAATCGGTATGCTCAATCCGCAAAAATGGTCCACTTGGGAAGCTCTTACAGGACACTTCACTGATTATTTGGGATGAGTGTACCATGAGCCATAGAGCTCACGTGGAAGCTGTGAACCGCACATTAAAAGACCTCAGGAACTCAGGCAATGTGATGGGAGGCGTAACCTTTGTGTTGGCTGGAGACTTTCGCCAAACACTACCGGTTATAACTAAAGGTACACGCGCCGACGTTATTAAAGCGTGCCTCAAATCATCACCTTTGTGGCAATCAATTAAAACTCTAAATTTGCGCACAAATATGAGAGCACATTTAAGTAACGACAACAATGGAAATTTCTCACAAAAAATACTTCAACTTGGAGATGGAAAACTATATACCATCGCCAGTTGCAAATAGCTCCCAAGTATCGTTGGACAATGAATTGGCTCAAACTGTTAACAGTCTAGATGTTCTTATAGACACAATCTATCCCGACATTGAAAATCTCACAGAACGAAATTTCAATTGGCTCTGTTCGAGGGCGATATTGTCGCCAAGAAACGACTCCGTAAATGATATAAACAGAATGATTATGGAAAAAGTACCAGGTGATTTCAAATGTTACAAATCTATTGACACTGTGTGCAACATCGAAGATGCAGTACACTACCCACAAGAATTTTTAAATTCCCTCAACCCTGCCGGCTTGCCACCCCACGAACTAAAATTAAAAGGAGGTACTCCTATCATGCTTTTGAGAAATTTAAGCCCTTCCAATATGTGCAATGGCACAAGACTTTTGATAAGGGAATTACGAGACAATGTGATTGTAGCAACAATCATCACTGGGCCCGCGGCCGGACAACTCGCTCACATACCGCGAATCCCGATGATTCCGACGGATTTACCTATATCCTTTAAAAGGTTACAGTTTCCTGTGAAGACATCGTTTGCCCTTACGATAAATAAATCACAGGGACAAACTTTTTCGATTGTTGGCGTCGACCTAAGAAAAGAGTGCTTTTCTCATGGGCAGTTATATGTAGCCCTTTCTCGAGTAGGATCTCCTAAAAATCAATATGTTTTGTTAGCACCTACAAATACCACTGCAAACATAGTTTACAGTGAAGCCTTAAAGTAAAATGTAAATATTACGATAATTTGATCAAACACATAAAACAAAGAACTTTAACAAAAAAAAAAACAAAAAACTTTAACAAAAAAAAACCTTAAAACAACAAAAAAAACCTTAAAAAAAACAAAAAACTTTAACAAAAAAAACCTTAAAACAACAAAAAAAAACAAAAAAAACCTTAAAACAATAAAGAAAGACAAAAAAAACCTTAAAACAACAAAGAAAAACAAAAAAATAAATAAAAAGATGTAAATATTTTTCAATAAATGTAAAAAAAATATTTAAAAACAAACTTTTACCTCAACCAAAACAAACAACAACAAAATAGGTAGGTTCCGATTTAAGAAGAAAATAATTAATTAAATAAATGAAATAAGTAAATGAAGTCCGGAAAAATATTTTCAAAAGGTAAATACTTCCTAAATAAAAAAAAACTGAGAATAAATATAAATAAAACGTAAAACTATGTAAAAAATCTTAAGTCCCCCCCGTGCGAAGCCGGGACGGGCCGCTAGTATTTTTATATAAATAATTTTCCCATTGCAAAAATAATTCAATTTATTAATGTAAAAGTTTAAAAATAAATAAAGACAAGATAAACAATAAATTTCATACGTCACTTATAAAACTCCTACTATTATAGTAGGAATGTAGGTGTACAAACACAATTTATTTTTTGGGAGGTTTAAGCAGACCAAGTCCAACGTAACGCGCCATCACTCTCAAATACGACGGGTTTAATTTCTTGCGCTTCTCTGTTAGTGATTTCAACAGTCTCTCTGATGATTCGTCGAAAGGTTTTTGATAGTCAGAAGCCTGAAATACGAAATTCAAATTTATTAGGATTCACTTGTTCTAAAATGGATCTAAATTTAAGAGAATATACCTACCGAAACAAGAAATTGATATTTATCGCGTTGTCAGTTTAATTTTTACTCCCAAAAAAACTATTGCATTTTTTCATTTCTTATGTTTCACAAAGAATGACACAAAATCAATATCAAAAAAATACTTTTCTTTATGACTTGAGAAATCGGCGGAGAGAATGCTTCTCCCTAACAGACTGCACAAGATCAGTAGTATCAGCACATTTGCTCCATGGCACAAACACAAACTTTGCTCTTTATTAACCACGCGATGCATGCAATAATTTCTGTGGTAAGACTTACAAGTAAAGCCTTATTAAAAAATAAATAACTCACTGTTGTTTTAGCTATCCAATATAATTCTTCTAAAAGATTGTCATTTTGTATTGATGCCGATATATGGGACATTTCCTCATACTGTTGATAAAAATAAACAAATATAAATGAAAACATAAATTAAATAAAACTGCTCCTGAGTTTCCTTTGGTCGCATAAAGTCCACCATTTTGAAAGGTCCTTTATATCAAATCAACCAGTACAAAAAAACAGTGTTGAAATGTTACCTTGGTATTGTTACGAAAATTAAAAATGCGGCCCTACAGTTGACAACCACTGGATAAGATTGAGCAGCCCTGCCCGCGGAAACTTCTCGTACAATCGCTGCGTGTTTCCACACGGGAATAATTGCGCGAACAATCTAGTTACTCGCTCTGGCATATTGCTTTGTCTGGCTCTCACGTGTTTGAGAAAATTAATGAACGAGATCGAGAGTATCGCTGTCTCTCTCTTACTCTTCTGGAGTATATGAGATCTTTCTGGAAACTTATAGAACGCAATTCCCGGGATATATAAACAGCGGAAAGTGCCCCAGGAGGTCAGTTCAAGTTGAGTTAAGCTACCAGTGCGATGTAGTAGTTAAACAGGACAGTGATAAGCAAGTGATTCGGACATTTTGAGTAATCAGTGAAGTTAAGTGACGTCGGCGACCATCCTTGTAGAAATAAACGTCTTTTCGAGTCACCAGGTGTTTTCCCCAAGTAGCGAACCCCTAGCTCGTAACAGTATTGATCAAGACATTAAATTTTTAAATCCAAAGAATCCTAGAGCATCTATCTTGAGCCCAACTATCTGTGTTCCACGAAATAAATAGCATCCTTCTGTTCGGGGGTTTTAGGTCTTTGCAAGGAAGTTGCCAAGAAGGTGCCGCAGGCGCAGCGGGCGTAGTAAAAAAGAAAATGTGTAGGTATGAAGGTCGTGGGCTCCAAAACTAACAACTTAGGATGTAAATAGCTAGGATGAAGATGAAAACCCATAAAACATTTTTTTTTATTTTTCTGCTGAACTACATGAGAAATCGGATGCACAAATTTAAAGAAAATTTGGGTAATGGTTTCGCTAAGGCCTATGCCTTGTACCTAAGTACATTCCAGGCAAACAGACTCCAAATCAAAGCATCGAAGGTATGCTGGCGCAGTGACCGAAGAGAACACAGAAACAACGAATGGCAAAACATGCAACCTTTACCACATCAGAAAAGCTTGGAACCATTTGAAACATTCATAGGCTTAGTAAGTCACACTGTCTTACATACTTTTATCCCTTCTGGCGATTAAAATTAATGTTTACTTGGATTTTTGACAGGCATACAGGTAATCTGATGGAGAGTCGTTACAATAGCCCACTAAATGCCTTATTTATTGTAGAGTAGATATTTTGCGTCCAACTCACTTGTGGTTTGTTAAGATTTTCCGTTTCTATAACTTCAATTTCCATGTCCAATTCAGAAGCGCGTGTGATCCTGTTGACGGCTATTCCTTGAAGTAGAACCGGCCTGTAACGCACCAAGTTCGGGGTGTCCTTCTTGTTTGTTAATAACAAGACTAACATGGCTTGTCTTTGGCTAATGTCTGTTATCCAATTCTTCATCTGGAATTAGTCAATGCAATTGAAATTTTCCCGACTACGTTTGTGTCTTCATCCTTCTACTGTAGAATGACTGTAAGTCATTCGTCATTTCAATCACAAACTATATAGAGATTGTACCAATATGATGACGAGGTCCACTCAAAACGTTTTTTTTATTTTGCAAGTTAACGGTTAGGCAAATAAAATTATTTACTAGTGGCTCTGTGAGCTGTAGACCTCGCGAGCTTATAGAGATCGAAGGAACTTTTCACACCATATGTTTTTCATTGAATATTAAAATCTTGATAATGTTCGTTCCGCTAATCTTTTTAGTCTTTTTTCCTCCTCTGTTCTTAACAGGAGTAGTGACAATTACAAAAACTTGGCGTTTAAACAAACAACGATGAAGTAAATTATTCAAATAAAATAATCAATTCAGTCATTTTTTTTACCAGCTTTTTATTTAACTTACATGTATCTATGTATTTATGTACGTTCGGGTCAAATCTCGTAAGATAAATTTGATCTACTTTCCGGTTTCCAATTAAGCTGAAATTTTGCACACATGTGTATATCGCGTGGCAATGCAATATTATGATGATTGGAGCTTGTCTGATAATGGAGCTGGGAAGCGGTCATAGGAACTCTTTAATGAAACAACGTAATCCCATCGAGTTTAGGCTCATTTACTTAGGTCTCACAATAAAAGATTATCAAAAAAAATCTTCTTAGTTTAGTTATGAAAATGAATTCTTATAAAATTTTGGTAAACTGGTAATTTTGGTAAAGTAGAAACGAATGTTTCCTGTAGTTACATAATTCCTAAGAAAACAAATAAGTATACTCGTTCATTTAAAAAACTTTTAAAATATACTTCAAGATACCGGTCGCAAAATAAAAATACATACATTGAACCAAAAAGAAAACACCTTCCAGTGAGATTGACGATTAAGTCGATCAGATCTCTTTATAAATAAACTGGACTATTCATCTTTTGACAATGCTTGTGAAAATATACGTCTATTGTATGCCATAATAGAAATCTAAAATTCTTTTGTTATTTCGTTGTCACTACAAACACAAAATGGTTGTAAGAGCCATAAAATCCAAAGGCGCTTAGGCCCATTGTGCCAACTCCGTCATTTTCAAAAAGTTCCAAAAAATGGTTCGACTATCGATTTTCATATGTTTATCAAACCTGCTCCCAAAATCTTACGGGAATCGGTTGAGAAATGCGACCTCTAGAGGAGAACACACAAACATACCAAAGCATTTTTGGCCAAGTTGAAACGAAGACCTCGCTCGCTTCGCTCGCTCGGTCAATGAAAAAATCGCTGTAACATTACTTACTTCGCCTATAAAAGATAATATCTTTTTCTCAGCAATGCCATCAAATACACTGGATAAGAGTTTTCCTGGTCCAAGGACTTGGAAGAAGTGATCCAAGTCAGTTATCTTACATATTGCAGTAGTAGTTCTCTCAATAGCAATATTTGATGTTGATTTGCATTTTTTGTATAGCCTTACAAAACATTTCTTTTTCGTTTTAGTGTGACAAAGGTTAACACTACTTTTTTGTTTTTTATCTTGTACTCTATTCATTCTCTTGTTGTATTCAATGCAATTGACAGTAGTATCAATTGTTCTAGGTTTACTGTCGCCAGTATTTAGGAATCCTTTGTAAAGAGAGTCTATCTGAACAATTTTAGAAACATCTTGAACATCTATATTTGGATGTAAAGTGATTTTAATATCGTTCAGTCTTACTGGGAAATATTTCGGGAAATCGAAATTGACCACGATATTCTTGGAGCAAATGTGTTGTAGTAATTTGATGACATTGTGAATGCCAAATGTTGGAGCTACATATAGTTTCGGTGGTGTATAAGGTTGTAAAGACATACACTTAGAAGAACTCTCCTTAGGTGTTATCTTCATAACGGACGGATTGCACATATTTGTACCTGTCAACTCTATTGCGTCTTTATAAAACAGGTGTTGATGGCATAATAAAGGAACCATTTTAATGTCTTTTAACACATCTTGAGCCATATTATTATGAATAAAGCTGTAGGCCGCTCCAGTTTTTATTTTAGAGTATATCTCATGTTTGATGGGTTTGATAGATATTTGTTGAAAATTCCCTGCCAAATATGCCCTGAGTTTCGTGGACATGAAGTTAAATGGTATTATCGAGCATTGAAGAGTATCGACAGAATTTGGTTGAGACAATTCAGTTATAGTCGCAAGTTGAAAATCTGGTTTTCTTTGTAATATTGGTGGGAATGTCACTTGCAAGTTCTTACTGAAATCTGATATATTGCGCATCATCTTTGGAATTATGCTACACAGTTCTGCAGGCATAATGGCATTTAAAATAGTAGTTTTGCATTTAATAACCTTTGAATTATTATCTGTTAAGGTAAGAGGTGTGAAGAAAAGAGAACTATGAGACTCAAATGAATTATGTTTCTTTTCTGTAGGTATTGATACATCAAATTGTAATAAAAGATTTGTTAAGCAATGTTTTACAGTTATTTGTCTCATGTTAAGCGTTTTGATTTCGACTGGTGCTAAAACATCATCAAATCCAGGTATTATTTTACAATCACTTGTTTGTTTAGCTGTTACTATCTTTGTTTCTATATCATCAACCTTCGTTATTTTATTTAAATCTATGTCACTCTTCAGAGTCAAAGCAGTTTGTATCGATGCTTCTTTGGAGTCTATAAAACAAATACAATTTTGTGTACAGTTAGCAATAATAAGTATCATGTTCTAAATTCTAAAATAAAATTCACTTACCTCTACAACATTTCTTACACAAACCTTTTTTTTCTTGACTGTAATAAATACCGGTCTTAACCTTTTTTATAACGCTGTCTATAAAGTCACTAGCCCATTTTCCTTTCGCCCATGGGTGCCTTATTCCTGATAGAGACATCTGTATCGATTCTTTTCGAGGACTTGCTAATGAACGCCGATTCAATTGTATTGCATGTCGTTGATGCGGTATCTTAACAGTATCAGTAGCAGCATCTATTTTTACGTCCCTTTGGTCTCCTGTTTCGTTATTATCCTTTTTAAACTGTTCGACGGATTTTTTATAGAGCAGTTTCAACATTTTATCTCTAAGCTGTTTTATAGGTTTTGGTTTTGTCGACTGTGGCTGTATCTTTGTTTCCGGTGCTATAATACGTTTTGGCTCTGTTTTCTTTGTATTATAAATGTAAAACTTTTTTTCTTTTGTAGCCAGTACTTTATTTTCAGATAAATTGTTATTGTTGGTGGTTTTCATAAAGGCATGCTTGTCTTTTCCTGGTTGGGAGCACTCAGCTTCATGGATATTATTGTTTTTCGACTTGTTGTTTACATTAGCAGGCTTATCATTATTATACCACTCCACCATGAAAGGCCACATGTGTTGATCTAATCCACGAAACTGCACAGGTTCACTCAACGGGACTTCAATCGAGGAACAACCAAGTTCGTCCTTTCCTAAAATAACGATTGGGAATTTCATGTTTGCTAGTCTTCTTTTTATTTCAGTCTGAGTCAATTTAGGCGGCATAGAGCTTGGCATGGTAGTTACTAAGCGAGGTTTTCGGTTTGGGGCATTACTGCGCTTGGGTACAACTACTGCACCATCTGGAGCTTTACTAAGAACCACTTTCGTGATCCCTTTCAATTGCTGATTTGATTCATCGGAATAAAAAGACTTGTTTCCCTCTGTAAATTTATTATGATATTAAAGCAATATAGGTATATAAATATTAGTTATTGTTGTCATTATAATATAAAATTTATCAGATAAGGTATAAGACGAAGATTTAAAATATAAATGTGTGATGTGAGTAAAATTTTCTCTTACCTGCTTTCCCATTATTTACGAAATCATGCAAACCTGCTTTACTAGAACCTGAATTGACAGAGCATAATGTATCATTGTATGGTGATAACTGCAACCTGGATGTATCATTTTTTTCTAGAATATCTTCATTATATTCTAAACATCTAGCATCAGTGTTATGAGAATTAGAGGTACTTTTGACTACATCCTTGTTATCACTCGATTTGTTTAAAATGACTTTCTTATCAGTGAAAGGAACCAATTGATTTTCTTTCTCTTTTGGTTTGCAATTCTGTTTCAATAATTTGTTATTCCTCTTATTAAGTAAAATTTGATTGCCCGTCTTCTGTCTATTTTGGACCTTTTCATTTTTTGAATCTTTCATTGCAGAATTTTTAGAAAATTTATTTTCAAATTCTTGACAGAATTGACTAAATTCGTCTTGTTTATCTATAACTGTTATGCGATCATTACTGGATGCTTGCGAAAAGCTTGTGCGTGACCTATTTACATCAAAACTTGAAATATAGGCAATTTCTTCTGTGCGGCATGTTTCAATTACACTAAAATAATATTAATTTTTTTTACATTTTACAGAAAAATTAATATTTTTAATTATGCTATTCGTACGTAATAAGTCTTTTCTGTTACTTACCGAGCATCTTTACGAGTATTGCGTTTTCTGTTGATTCTTTTCTTTTTCCTTGATTGAATACTATAGTCAGACATAGGTGGTGAAGGGGTGAACTGAAATTGGTTTATATTCCTAAGCACAGCCCACACATCATGAGGATCCAGCTTATATTCTGTTTCTGAGACTTTTGCAATAGCATTTTTCTTTGGTACCCTCCTGCCATCGCCATTGTAATGTTTAATCATATCAGTAGAACTACAATCTAAATCAATGTTCATCTGTGAACAGTATTGAGCATCTCTGTCATAATACAAGTCTTTACCTCTAATGCGAGGTTTTCTAGATTGCATGGGAAGCCTCTTCCTATTCTTGATTTTTCGTTCACGATCTCTTTGATCTTTATTATATTCTGTCACATCATTCACGTCACTGACTGTGCAGACAATACCATCTGCATTTGATTCATTTGGTAGGGTCAGAACAGACTTTTTAACTTTTTTGTTATTTTGTTTAGAAAATCTTAATTCATCTGAATTTGCTCGGTAGACATTAGCGGCTAATGGTACAGACAATGCATAATCGAGCGGTTTTTTATGAACCACTTTCTTTTCTGTCACTCTGGATAATTTTACCTTATCTCCAGCAAGATAAGGTGATGTCAAACCCTTTTTGCGCGCTATTCTACATCTGCTGTCGCTATTTATACTACTCTGTGTTGTAGTGATGGTTAGTGTCATAACATGAGATGGTCCATTACTGGCTTGAGACATTGAACCAACCGACGCCTTGGGTTCAATTTTATTACGCATAACATGTGACGAATGTATAGCCATGGTAAATTTTAAAATTGGTTCTGCAAAGAAGCGAATATGTAAGGAATCATAACTATAAAGGTGCCTTTTAAAAAAAATGTTAGTATGACTCCTATATCGGTTGAAAATCTTTCCACTCGCTGATTTTGAGTGAGTCAAATTTAGCACATTTGATTTTGAATCATGAACACATTTTTATTGAAATCTATCTAACCTTCTAATAGCTAGCCTTTTTTGTAATACAGGTTTGGTTAAAAATGATTTGTCCATAATTAAAAATACAAGTACATGTGGACTTTGTGGACTTAATGCGATGCCAAGTGGCAGTCTCTCAATAACAGGAAGTAAGTAACATAGAGAACTGAGAAACAAAATTTTGCACTTATAAATAAGAAACATTAATATGTAAGCCAATATACCCATAAAAAGATAACAGGCTTATAATATAATATAGGCACAAGAGATGTTCTGCCTTGTGCCTATGGCGCAGCGTAGAGGAGTGACGACACACTTTTTGCCTGATCGAATCTGCGTTTTATAAGTCTGTCGCGGATGCACAGACTCAAGCATACGAGTCACTAGTATGGTCAACATTTAATATTCGAATAAATTTCGCTGGGATAAAAGAATCGAGCACGACGCACATCTTTAATCAATTAACAGAACCTTCACGCTATGGAAGTGAAGAGATTGCGATGTATTACTATTCGTACTTGAAGTACAGAAAAATATATTTTTGATTCCTTATTAAACATTTAATTCTAAAACAATATCCGGACAAATTAAAAAATATATGCGAACAATTAAAAAATATTTGCGGACAATTGAAAAATATTTACAAGTATTTGAAAAGTAATTTTTTTGCAGTCCACTTTAATCAAATCTCTCAGGGGATTTTACGTAGGTGAAATAATTCAGTTTTTAGCGCTGGTATGTTCTCGACCAAGCACCTTATATATTACCCTAGTATGGGTTTCTGCAAGTACGATAAAGTGCAGACTAAAGTGCGCGTCGCGACGTCTGCTTTAGCGCAAACGTTCTGTTAAAGCAGACTTTTTATGCGCTGGACTATTTGTGCGTCGTCGTAAATAATAAATAATTGCATAGGTTCTATTTTCACAGACCTCTGTATGACGTCTGCTTACGTTGCATTGCATCTATTGACAATCGGAATCCAAAACAATTTATAATATATCTACCAAAAATTAAAATAAATTATGTACCTACCTTCTAAAGTTGAAACTATAATTTCGATATCAGTGGCCTAAATAATAAAACGTGCTACATGGAAATATACTTATATTAGAATTATTTTGTAAAAATCTTTAAAAATATTGCAGCACGCCATTGACATAACTACGGAATATCTATGATTGACATTTTGCACACCTATCAGATGCTTTTTGTTTGGAAAAATATCGTTTTTATTTTCGCACAAAGTTTGGATTCGGAGCTACAACCACCACAGTACTCGATAGCCTAGTTAGAGGAATACGTTTAGTTCGTTAACTGAACCTACTGGTTGTATTCCAGACGGTTGGTCGCCTTCTAAATTGAAATCCTCCCGCCTTCGTGCGTGTCCTATTACAGCAGTTGTATTTAAGACTTCTTTCAACAGAATAGACAGCTCCCTTTTTCCTTAGGGAGTCCCCTGCTACGACTACGATCGACGACAGTCTTTGACGTAGTTAAAAAGTTAATAAATCTATGGGATTCTGCTCATACTATATAGGTATAGTTCACCTGGCATTAAATTTACGATAATAGGCGTGTTTCCAGGGTCAAAAGACTAACATTAAAATTAGTCCGTCATTTAGGGAATCAAAATATATTAGTGATGTATTTGCGCAATTGAGCGCTAAATTATAACGAATCAAAGTTTAGGAGTAGGAGCTCGTGACTCGTGACGTCACATATTGCGAAAAAGTTTAGCACACTAGGACGTCACACGGAACTTCAACGCGCCATATCTTTACCATTCTTTGTTTAATTTTCGAAAGAAAAAATACGTCTCCAAAGTTTTTTGATTACCTACCTATCTACTCGTAACGGACGGACTAATTATATTTTTTTAGGAAACTAGCCTATTGTCGTTACTGATCCTGATTGCGGCTGATGTAAACACATTTTAAAAAACCAGTCAGATGTGAGTCGGAGTCCCGTACCATTATCTTTAAATACCGCAATAAATCACATTTGTTTTTTTAAACATGACAACATGACCGTAAAACACATTAAAAATTAAAAACAGCTGGTTTTGACAATGATTTTGACATTTGCTTCAATAAAAACAAAGGGAAAATATGAAAGACAAGCGAAAAATACTTCTTTCTTTTCGTGAGTGAGAAAAGAAAAAAATATTGTTTCTAAGTTAGTGAGTGGAATCTAGATCATATCGAAAAATTGTCTTGATTTTCAACAATGTCTTCGGAAGAGCAAAAGGATATCATACAATATGTTCCATTTATGTCCTTTGTGCATCCGTCTTTTTGGCACACCTTAACCGAAGTTAAATTGGATGTAGACAAGTTAAACGAGACGACGAAACAAGTGTTTGGGAGATTTACTTATAGGGAAGACATAGGATCAGTCTTCGAAGTGGACGGGACGTCTTTCAACAGGTTTACATTTATTTTAGTGGCAGATGATAGGTTTCCCAAATTTTTCTCTACAACCCTCAACTTTTAAAAAGTCATCATCATCATAATTTCAGCCGCAGTCAATCCACTGCTGGACATAGAACTCTCCTAATAATGTAAGCCGCCTGCGTCCATCGTTTGCCTGCAACCTTTTTCAGTTAAAGATGATTCAGTGTGTTTTGTAAATAAAGTTGTTTATTGAATAATCCTTTTTAATTAACCAGTTACTACATACTTTTATTTAGTAATTTCATGCAACACTATCAATAGGCTAATATTAGATAAAATGTTTTGTGTCTCATTTCTTCACGGTATTTTATCATACTATATCGACTAGGAGAGAAAGGTCTTTAGGATATCACTATACTTATAAATGTCACTTTATTTTGCAGCACCCCACATAAAGAACAGTTATATGAAAATGTGACTGGCACCATAATGAATAAGAACACTATTGAGGAGTTTAAAAATATTGACAAAGCAGAACTGCTGAACTTAGTAGGAAAACAGTTTTGGGCAAACATTAAGAAAAAAAATTGGATCTTGAATCCTAATACTTTACTAAGTTTCATTATTTTGTCATTTGCTGTAAGTTCCTAACATAAAACTTTTTATTTTTTAAATTCTACAGCAAAAAGGATGAACAAATTCATAATTTATTAAATTTGTTGTAGGATCTCAAGAAATTTCATTACTATTACTGGTTTGCATTTCCCGCACCAACGCAACCCATTGTGCATTTAAAAGAAAAAAGTAAATCTGTAACAGAAACCTTTAATAACCAAGAAATAGATGAAATAGCTAATGGGTTCAAAAACTTGGACAATGAGCAGAAGACATTTTTCGTTTTAACAAAGGATAGCGACAAAGTTACTTTATTACCATTGTCCAAAATATTACAAAAAGATAACAGTATTATTAATGCTGATTTGAAAGATTTGTATTTCTGTTTTGCTGATTCAAGTAATTCGGGCAATCCTGGTTGGCCATTGAGACTGTTTTTAGCAGCATTAATAGAACATTGCCCAAGTATTGCTGGCAATATTGTACAAGTTTTAGGAATAAGGTGCAGTGCCAGCGGTGGGGTTGAAAGTAGTTTGATATTTACCATTGATATAGCAGAGGTAATAATGAGTCTGTTTGTGAATTTCAAATTAAACTTTTGCTCGAAATGGCTAAGATTTTAATAATTATTTTAAGTTTTGCATCGCCTTTTGCTTGAAAAATTATTTGTGCTATTTTTTTTTGTAAATAGTACTTTACATAATTGCCTGCCAGTCAGAGTCACATACACACATTTTTCCAGAATGTTCAAGCTGTAGATAGTGCAGGTTGGGTTGGCTGGGAGAGAAATGACAAAGGCAACTTTGGACCCAAGTTGGCAAATATGTCTGCATCCATGGACCCCTTAAAGTAAGTTTCGCTATTAATTAGCTGGAATGGTTTGGTTATAGATTAGAAAAGTCAACTAAGTATTTGTTGGTTAAATCGAAATTTTAATTACAGCCTACAGATGTTTTCGAAATTACAATAGGCAGTTTATCTAATACAATTTATTATGGCTTTATTGCCCATATCATTCATTCATATTGAGTGGGTTACATGGTCAATCGACCCTGTCATTACTTTTCGGAACCGTTCTTCGGCCGCTGACATGGTTCCTATAACGACCACCAGATGGCAGCCTGGACCGACGCCCATCTGTTTGAAGGACGAATCATCTTAATTTCACAGTAATGCCTAATTCAAATCAATAAAATTATTATTATTTCAGATTGATGGAAACATCTTCGGACCTGAACATAAAGCTGATGAAGTGGCGGCTAGTGCCGGACATCGACGTGGAAGTCATGAAGACCACTAAATGCTTGTTGCTCGGCGCGGGCACGCTAGGCTGTCATGTTGCTCGTGATTTGCTGGTAGGGTAATTTTTTTTTTATCATTTCAATTTAATTGAATCTATGTAGCATACAATAGTAGATGTAATTTTTTTTCCTAAGCGGACTAAAGGAAGAACATATTGATATGTTTGTATGTTAAATTTTTGTCTGTACATAAAACAAGTCTTCCCTATGAGTGATCTCTTTTGGTCAACATTCATTGAAATTGTTGCGCTCAATGTTAGGTGTACTGAAGGCAAGAGTGTGAACTTCAAAATGGTGTAATAAGATTTATCAGTTCAACGTGTTATGCATGCCCCGCTCGACACTTCTCGCGAGAATCTCGCCAAGAATCTTGCCGAGAGAGGCGAAAGTCCATAAAGGTACAAAAATAATGGCAATAAAAATAATTCTTCTTCTGTCCTTGCCTTATCCCTATACGGGGTCGGCCTCCCTAATACTATTTGACGGTGCTGTGTCATTTCTGGGCTTAATCCCAAATAATTACAAGTGACTACATAAAAAAGGTACGGTAACTATCGTATCTAATTTCAGGCTTGGGGTTTCCGCCACATAACTTTCATAGACAACGGGAAGGTGTCCTATTCGAACCCCACTCGACAAGTGCTGTTCACATATCAAGATTGCCTGAACGGCGGCCGAAGAAAAGCTGAAGCCGCGGCTGATAACCTTAGAAATATATTACCTACTGTTGTAAGTAAACAATACCACAAGGGATTTTCCACGCTTATCAACATTTATCTATCGCACACAAAACAAGACCACAAACTGAATTAAACTCTAAAAACAAAAAATAAATACATTTTGATACGCTTTGTTTAGCCAAGTCCATTTACGCTTTCTGGAGAGCGGCCATGGCTAAAAGATAAGCTTGCTCCACCTTTGACTTTCCCCATGAAGCTGGCATAATCACGATGTGCGACTCAAGCCTCACAAAAAAAAAGAGATTAAAAAGAAACCCTTCGTTTACGTTTCAGATATCTCGATGATGGTACATTACTTTCATAAGACGTTCTTATAGAAATTACAAAATGTATATAATACAGATGCCTTACATGGAAACGCGCCTACTTGATTACTCCTTGGGCACTATCATACAAAATCACTTGTATTATAGTGCCCAAGGAGTGTCCAAAAGTCGAAGTCCAGATTTGTAGTAATTTTATTTTCGCCAAACTTATATTTATATAATGATTTCTTATGTTTTCGCGATTGTTATTCATTAAATTAAACTATTTAATGAATAACTACTGCCTGCGACCATGAACGCTGTAAAGTGTTTGAAACGTCAGGTGTAAATAAATAAGTAATAAACGCGATAAAACCGTATTAAAATAGTTTAATTTATATTTATATGTACAGCGATTTACAAGCTTATCAATAGGAACCAAGAAATAAAAATAGAACTAATAGAATTATCGAAATTATAGGTAACCAATCATAATGCAGCTTAACATTAACAAAATTATGTGTTACGGTAGCGGCGCGGGACGCAACCCCGAAAGCCTGCGGGCTCATATAAAATGAATTCTTGGCCGCGCGCGGAACATACGAGAGAATTATTTCAGTCAGACTTAAGGATTACATTCAATCCATGAATCTGATTCCCGACGAGCAAATGGGCTTTCGCGCAAAACATTCTTGCTTGAACCAACTGCACCGCCTAACCGAACACATCCTAGGCAACCGCCGTCGGGGAAAACCCACAAAAGCACTCTTCTACGATGTAGCGAAAGCTTTCGACAAAGTCTAGCATGTTGGCTTGGTAACCAAGCTGGCCATCATGGGCCTGCCGGACAGTCTCGTGCTCATCATACGGGACTTCTTGTCGAACAGATCCTTCCGTTGCAAAGTTGAGGGTATGCTCTCTAGTCCCAGACCCCTAAGAGCCGGAGTCCCGCAAGGCTCCGTGCGGTCCCCGGCGCTATACTCATTGTACACCAAAGATATACGCACCCCGCACGTTGAATTGGCTCTATTCTCCGATGACACTGCGCTGTACACATCCAGCACACGGAAGGACATCATCTTCCAACGCCTCCAACAAGCAGTCGATGCACTCGGCGCTTGGTTCCGAAAGTGGCTTATCTTAGTAAATCCAGAAAAGAGCAAAACAGTTTTCTTTTTTAAGGATTCCCAAGGTGCAACACGATCACCAGCATGGAATACGTTCTCGCTCTTAAAAACTATATCTATGTTTGACAAACCCATTCCATGGGTGAAACAAAGTATTTGTGCGTTATCTTTGACAGTAAGATGACTTTTGGAGCACATATCCAAAGAGTTCGCAACAGAGCTGCATTCTACCTAGGAAGAATGCTGATCATGGAGGAGAGCCCCATGATCAGCAATGTAAAGTTGTCCCTTAGAAATAAGCTGACACTTTACAAGCTATGCATCCGGCTTGTCATGACATACGCTAGCGTGATATTCTCTCATGGTGCTCCATCCCTGCTGAATAAATTCCAACTCATTCAGAACAGGATCGCACGCAGAGCCTTGGGTTCACCCCCGGGCCTGTGCACGCGAGACCTACACAAGGATCTTGAGCTTCCATCCATATTGAGATATCTTAAAGAAACGTCTCAACGTTACTACCGCTCGCGAGTTTGCATTGCTCAAAGGCAAAGCCCATGGCCGAGGTCCGTCCCAACTGGGAGCCCCTTGCGCTTTTGCCGAAAAGGCCTCGTCTAAAACTGTCCCGCTGTAATTTCCAAAGCTCCTTGTAGCTAGAAATAACGCGCGCGGCGCACGTTGCGACGGTGCATGCTCCCCATACACTGTCACGCCATCTATCGAAAATATGAGACATTGTCTTTCTTAGTTTATAACTCGCGCCTTGATTGCTCATTTGCCAAACGTTGATATATTTTATGATAAGCTGAAATCCTTTGTTCATTCGTGTATAATGTATGAGTCTCATAAAACTGTGTAATATGTCCGGTCCTAACTCACAGCACGCATTGGGAAACTGTAAGTGCTGTCAGTGTTTGTATAAAATAAATAAATAAATAATAAATAAACTCTTTTAATACTGTACTAAATCAACTTGTGATGGAGCATCGGTACGTAAAAAAAAGTTACAAATTCAGTTTTAAATTTGCCAAAAATTTACAAGATGGCAGGCCTTACTAATTTAGAAACGAGTGAGTAAACGAGATGACGCAATACAAGGTGTAAGGCTACATCTTGCTTGCTTACTCGTTTCTGCCTTGCTATTAGAGGTGATAGTAAGGCACCCACCAGTATTATTTAAATATTAAATTCTTGAAGCGCCGTGTATTATCAAATAGAAGAACTAATTATTTTGCTAGGCAATGGGATATAAAATTGTTAGGCTCATATGTGTATGGAGAAGTTGCTTTCTCCTTTATAAGTCATAACAAAGTAGGAAGGTGCCTGAGCAAAATCAAATGTTTGCAGATAACCAAAGGACTACCCGCCCACATTCCAATGCCTGGTCACCCAGTAGGTGATTCACTAAAAGAGGAGACTGTATCTAACGTGAAGTTGTTAACGGAAGCGATTGCGGAGCATGACGTCATCTTCCTACTGCTCGACACGAGGGAAGCAAGATGGCTGCCTACGCTCATCGCTGCGCATTATGGAAAGGTTAGATCGTGTTTCCCGCAATGGTAGATTTAGATTTTCACTTGCTATAATCATCATATTTCCGAGGGAAAACTAAACTCATTAATCTTCTCAAACGCGCTCGTAGTGTATGACCTAACCTAGTTTATCTTCTTTGTAAGGTATTTTTTCTGCACCGCCGTTAGATCTTCGATAGCCGGAGACATCTTCTTGGCGTGTCGATATCCTCCAAACGAAATAGTCATATTTTTCCTGAAAAATGCTCTGCCACTTAGAGGTGAGATAATAGATGATAGTTTGACAGATGAAGTATTTCTGTTGCCGCTATAACAATAAGTAATAGAAAACAGAATTAAATAAAAATTTATGGCGGCTCCCAAACAACAGACTTTTTTTTTTGCTTTTTTTTAGATAATGGTACGGAAGTCATCGTGCACGAGTCCGACTTTTTATCAATTTCAGATAGTAATAAACGCGGCCCTAGGCTTCGACAGCTACCTAGTAATGAGACATGGCGTACGCGCGCCGCCAGAGGACGCCACAGTCCACTCCGCGTACATCGCGGGCAAACAGCTCGGATGCTACTTCTGTAATGACGTCACCGCGCCCAGCGACGTAAGTAAACTAGTAATAAGAGCAAAGAAATATAAATATTATCTACTAGCGTACGTACGTTGTTTAGGGCAATAAAGTTAATTCATTCATTCATACAGAACGGACACTCACACTCTCCTACTCGAAACAGAATACTGCACCTCACCGCGCAGATATAGGTTAAAATAGAGAGTAAAACAAGGATGTCGCTTTAGTCGCCCGGCCGCTGCGACGCATATATAGCTTTATAAATAACCAACCCAACGTGTAACACAAAAATTGGCGCGCCTGTGTACGCGACCGAATCTGAAGGATGACAATGTAAATAATCTGTTCACCGGCTTAGCCGTGAAAGAGTAAATAACATCCATCCATCCACACATACTCACAAACTTTCACGTTTATAATTAGTAAGAAGAGACGAAGAGAGTTAGTGTTCCTTCTATACTTACCACTTGACCTATTCGATGCGGATATTGACACTTGTGTGACGTGTGTTTGTTCCAGTCCCTAAAAGACAGGACCCTAGATCAACAGTGCACAGTAACTCGACCCGGAGTGGCTGCAATGGCGGGCGCGCTGGCGGTGGAAGTACTTGTGGCAATGCTGCAGCATACTCTCAGGTAAAATAGTGAATTAACTGAAAGCGTCTTAGGGTAAATGTACTTATATTCTGACCGCAACCGCTGTACACCGCCTTGGGTATGCGCGGGCAGGTGATGAGCAGGAAAGAAAAAGCATGAGATTCGTGGTGTCTAACAAGAGTGATTGAGGATATCGTGGATCTTATAATATCGAATTTTAATTTTTTGAAGGTGTATATTTATGAGTATAATTATATCCAATCCATTACATACATTAAACCTAGGTCAGTTGATTTTACCACAGGAAAATATTGACAAAGAAATAGGTTGGGGAAAAAGATTTTTCGCATTTTTTAAGAAAATTCAAAACATTTTTTTATATAGTTTATTTACATTTAACAAAATGTATGTAGGTGCCATTTTGTTCGATTACTTTTTGCCATCTTGTAGGTAGGGACATGATCCCATTGCTATAGAAATTTTGAGGCTTCTGATCAAAATACCGCGACAGGTGGTTTTGGCAGTCCTCTCGTGATGTTAACCTGACACTGCCTAAAGAATTCTGAAGAGACCGAAACAGGTGGAAATAATTATGTAATGGTACCCCAGAGAAGGGAAAAGGAAAATAGGTAAACCGCTAAAGAGATTGGATGATGACATATCACAGGTTACTGGAAAAACGTGGTCTAGAGTGGCAAATGACAGACTTAAGTGGAGAAGGCCTTCGCCGACTGGCAAACATACACTCAAAAAATTAGGAAAACAGATATATTAAGTGTTTAGTATTAAGTTTGGAACTATGTAGTATATGAATAAAGGCTATTTTATTTATTTTTTATATCCAATCACCGTTTTTATTCAATATGATAAAAGGACATTTTTAATAACTTACATCTAATGGGGTGACAACGAGTGCGACTCAGGTGGCATCATATTGGGCACAAGATTTGAGTCATCGACACAATTAAGAATAACTCAAAATTTTTTGATTACAGGTTAGATGCGCCAGCAGCATACAACCTAAACGAAGAATCAGAAAAAGACATCCCCCAAATGCAAGGAGTGCTCGGTCCCGTGCCACACTCCATCCGTGGTTTCCTTCACTCCTACCAGACAATACTACCAACCTGCCCGAAATTCAAGCAGTGTATAGCATGCTCGGATGTAGTCATAGACAAGTATAGAGAGGAAGGCATAGAGTTCCTACTAAAGGCGTTCAACAGTGGAAGCTATTTGGAAGATGTGACCGGGCTCACCGAGTTGCATTTGACTGCTGAGATGACTGATGTAAGTTATTTGTTACCTATTTTCGCTATTAGGTAGGTCTTAGGCTGGAATTACTTGGTCTTCTTCTTCTTTGCGAGTCGACTCTGGCTGTTTGCCATTGAGTCGTGGTGGAAGGATCGGCCAGCCTCAGTCAGATTACTTGGTTTCATTTTGCTGTCAAATATTTGATTTAATTTCTTTGAAGGTCCATTGCACTAGTTCAATATTAAGTATAGTTTTAAGAAAATTGTCCAGTAAATTTGATTAAATTGTCAATTAACTAGATCAAATGTACATCGGACAAAGATATTTGATAGGCTAAATGCCAGTTTTTGTTTTGTAACGTCATTTTCTGCGGCCGCCATGAGAGCAAGAGCGAAACAACAAATTATACACATCTCTTCTTTTATGTATGTATATGTATAGTTAAGAATACTGTATGTAAATTTTTGTATGTTTATTTAGCAGTAAGTGTTTTTTTTCTCTTATTGTGTTTTTAAGATAGTTCGCGCCGCACATAATCTTTTCTGTTTTTCCTAATGGTTGACTGGGAGAGAATGCTTTTAGCATTAAGTCCGCCAATTGTAAAAAGTATTTTTTTTTTACTTGTGGTTACAATAAAGATTTATAAATAAATAAATAAAATACACGATAGGTTCAAGAGGACTTGGCTGCATAAGAGAGAGATAGAGAAGCTACTCAACAATTTATTTTATCATAGTCTTGTATCATGTTAATAATGATATCAATTATCATTTCAGGTTTTAACTTTGTCCGACGAGGAAGATGAAGAATAAATAAAAACCTTTTATTAAAAATATACCCGGAACTAAGAATGTTAAACGTGATATTTGCTAAGCAAGCACAAAATGCATTTACTCTTATTTTGGAAAATATAATTAAATTTCTCAATCAAATCTCTTTAAAAACTTACAAAAATAAATAAGAAAAGTAGATTTGTAATACATTTTTAGCTTTACATGTGATTTTTATAATATTTATTTAAGTGTAAATGATGTCATAGTACGTACTTAATAATAAATTTTACTCAGTATAAAGATTTTTTATTAATATTTATGGCATTGTTTATTGAGTTTACACACACTTTGAAAATTTTTAATTCTTATTTAGTTTCTTTGCTTTTTGACAGTACTCTCTCTCAAGAGTCTAGTACTCTAATAAATGTGAACCTGTTTAATGTAATGGAGACCCCATGTGTAACTCAAATTTCAATTTTTTATTCTGCTGGCGGGTGGTAAGGTTGAACAATTTTGCAGATTTAAATTTTATTTATTACCTACCTATTTGATAAAGGTATTTTATTTTGTATTTATTACTATTTATAAATATATATACGTGTATTTAAGTTATGAGTGACGAGGATGTTGATAGCTTTAAATTTATTTCATCTGACGGTAGCTTTCACTCGTTACCTATTCCCCTGTATGAGACTTTGAACGATATCTTTTATCACACACCTAAAAACTTCAACGTAGTTTACATCAATGCCCAAAGTGTACCTGGCCACTATCCCGATTTTTTAACGACCTTCAGTAGTAAGTACATTGATGCCATTGTGGTGCCAGAATCCTGGTTCAGGCCATTCCATCCTTCTACTTCTTACTCGCTGCCCGGTTTTCAACCGATTCGTAATGATCGCGTTGATAAATGGGGAGGTGGTGTTGCCATATACCTACGAGCTCATATTCCTTTCAAAATTATTCGCAAATCGGAAATATGTAATCCTTCTCAAGAAGCCGAATATTTATTTCTTGAGGTATCACTTTCTCATTCACGAGTTCTTTTAGGCATTTTTTACAGCCCCTCCTCTTCCATCAATTACTTCTCTTCTTTGCAAATAATGCAAAAAATTCAGAAAACTGAACTGAATAAAAACTCAACCATTGTACTACTAGTCGGTAACAGTAAAAAATTATGCAAAAAAGATATATTGACTAGTATGGAAACCTTGAATAATTTGAATGTGTTTAAAGTTATTATTTGTGCATTCCCTTATATACGTTGCCAGCCTCCAAATTTATATATGAACATTAAATCCTTAAATAATTACATTCATACCTTGACATGTAGTCACAATGAAAAATTGATTTATTTTGACACTAATAACTTTATTAGTGGATGTTCGCTGACGAAAGATAAGTATTATCTTTCAAACTTTTATAAGCATAAGATTGCTACACTTGTAGCTTTTACTATTAACTTCTGGACGAGTTTACATGGTAAACAATTATCTAGTTGTAAGACAAAATCTACCGAGTTGCCACTTACATGTAATGGTGATTCGGGAGACGCAATGGCAGTTTTAAACTGCAAACACTGACAACAGGAAATCCTCAAGAATTAAGATTAGTACATCAAAATATAGAAGGATTTCCTGGCAAAGAACTCATTGTTGAGTTATTTTTAGAATCTTTGAATATAGATATTTTATGTTTGACTGAGCATTGGATTAAAGAGAGTGAGATGATGCTTAGCCTAAACAATTTTGATATTGCAAGCTGTTTCAGGAGAAAGTCTGCTATCAGAGGCGGTTCAGCTATTTATATTAAGAATGGTTTATCCTATAAAGAGCGGCCAGACATTTCTAGACTTTCTGTTGAACGCTGTGCTGAGGTCTCCTGCGTCGAGCTTGAGGAATATATAGTTGTTTGTGTATACAGTCCACCCAATAGCAGTTTCAAAGACTTTTTAAAGGTTGTTGATGGTGTCCTATCAATAGCATCAAAAAGTAATAAAGGATTAACATTTTGTGGTGACTTTAATATTGACATCTTAGTACATTCGGCAACAAGTACCCAATTTTTAAACCTTTTTAGCAGCTACAATTTGAAGAATGTTTTTTTTGAACCAACTCGATTTACCGATACATCTGCTAAATGTATTGATAATTTTTTCTGTAGCCAAACACCATTAAATAAATCGGTTTTTAGTAAATTACCGTCTGACCATTGCGGTCAATTGATAACTTTAAAGAAAAATACCCGTGTACATGAAGTTAATATTACTTGCAGACCTGTCACAAATCAAAAAATTTATAATTTCAAAAATTCGATCGAAAATACTTTATGCTCAGTGACTTATACAGGTAATAATCCTGATAATCATTACAATAAACTATTTGGTGTCATCTCCGACAGCTTTTCAAAGAATTTCAAACAGAAAAAACTTAAACGTAGTAATAAATTAAAATTCAATGAATGGGCTACTACAGGTATTCACAAGAGTAGACAAAAATTGTTTGACCTGTATGCCCAAAAACAATACACGTTTGATAGTAGTTTTGTTAATCATGTCAAAAATTATTCAAAAACATTCAAAAAAGTGTGTAAGGTGGCTAAAGCCAATTATATTAGGAAAAAGATAAATAACGCTCCTAACAAAATGAAAGAGACTTGAAGGGTTATTAGCAAAGAAACCGGTAAATGTAAAAATAAAGAAAATATACAAGAAATTAAATTTCAGGATAGTATAATTTCTTCCCCTAAAGAAATAGCCAATTCTTTTGAAAATTATTTTTCGAATATTCCACTAGAAGTAACTTCAAATATAAATTCAAGCCCTCAGACTGCTGAAACACTACTTAAAACAAATGTCACCCCTTGTGAGGCCAACTTTAAATTTTCGCATATTGATCCCAGTGATGTTATTAAAACATTTAAACAGCTTAACCTGAAAAAATCTGAAGATCACTGGGGTATGTCTGTTAGTGTAATTTATCACATCATTGGTATTGTTGCTCCTGACTTGGCTTATATATTCAATGAATGTATTGATCAAGGCATCTTCCCAAATTTAATGAAGTATAGTAAATTAATCCCATTATTTAAAAAAGGAGAGAAGTTGGAGCCTGGCAATTATAGACCTATCTCTATATTGCCCGTATTGAGTAAAATATTCGAAAAGATTATGCTCAATCAAATGCTGCGGCACTTTAAGGTATATGATATTTTTCATAGCCAACAGTTTGGTTTTACTGCCGGCAAATCAACAACCGATGCGGGAGTGGCTCTCATCACTCATATTTACACCGCCTGGGAGGAGTCTCAGGATGCTATTGGAGTGTTCTGTGACCTTTCCAAGGCATTCGACTGTGTTGATCATGAGACACTTCTGCTCAAGCTTGCACATTATGGTTTTGACGCTAAAGCAATAAAGTTATTGAATTCATATTTAAATGATAGGCGTCAGACTGTTGACATAAATAACGTTAAGTCAGGCGGTTCAACGGTAAAGATAGGCGTACCCCAAGGCTCGATACTAGGACCCTTACTCTTTTTGATTTACGTCAATGACTTGCCTTACGCGGTTGAAAAAAAGGCTGGCATAGTCTTGTTTGCAGACGATACGTCTTTGATTTTCAAAATGGATCGCCATAGCGGAAATGTCGACCATGTGAATGATGCACTGTCTACAATATCAAATTGGGTCTCCGCCAACAACTTAATGCTGAATGCTAATAAGACCCAATGCATAAAATTTTCTTTACCAAATGTGAGACAGACGCAAGTGGACGTAATGTTAAATGGAGGAAAGTTAGTTCTTGTAGATGACACCACCTTTCTAGGAATCAAAATTGATTCAAAATTGCAATGGGGTTCACACGTTTCAGCTCTCTCCAAAAAACTTAGCTCTGCGGCATATGCTGTCAGAAAAATTAGACAAATAACAGATGTGGCAACTGCTAAGCTAGTCTACTTTAGTTACTTTCATAGCTTAATGTCTTATGGATTACTGCTTTGGGGAAGGGCAAGTGACATACAGACAATATTTATCTTACAAAAGCGAGCAGTTCGTGCCATCTATGGTTTAGCCCCAAGGGAATCTCTTAGGGAGTTGTTTAAAGAAAAAAATATATTAACAGTAGCTTCTCAATATATATTTGAAGTTATCATGTATACGAGGAAAAATATTACTACTTTTAAAAAGAACTCGGATATAACTGATAGACCCTTGCCCAATAAAGATAAATTATTTTTACCTTCCTATAGACCAGTGATTCCCAAAGTGGTCCAGGTGGACCCCCAGGGGTCCACGGGAGACTTGCTGGGGGTCTACGTAGGCGTGAACAAAAAATGGGGGTCCATAAGATGTTAATGGGGGTCCACGAAAATTTATCTGCTTTTGATAGTAAAGAGCAAAAATGTAAGCATAGTTTTTATGAGGGCCTACCTACATTGTTTTAAGTACCTATCTAAGCAGATAATATTTTAATAAGGCAAGCGACTGTTACTTGTCCAAACTTGTGTATTCGATATTACGTACAATTTCGTGTACAGACTTGCAAAGCGCTATCCGCCCGACAATGCTTAATGCTTGTTCAGACATGAACTTGATCAACACTATAAATACTTGATGCCAAAGGCAACCAAATGCATTCATTTGTTTCCGGAATTTCGAAAACAAGGCGGAATTTGGAAAAAAGTTGTGAGAAAATTTATATCTGTGTTTGCTAGTGCCGGAGAAAAGTAAGTAACCTACCTTTTTTTGTTATAGTACTTAAGTATTTTGTTTACGTGTACTAGTCGGTTGATCACAACGGCCTGTATAGATAGGTAACTTAGTAACTTACAGATATTTTAATTGTCCTCTTTCGATTTGAAGACAAACACAGCACGTTTTATTCAATTGTTTTTTCACGAGAGAAGCACTGCCTCTCTAAAAAGGCCGAATAAGCAATATTGCAGAGCAATTAATTTTGTAATTTTTCTTGCAAATAACTACTAATTTTATAAAACAGTAATTTCATAATCATGTTAAATTGATTTTGAAGTAACTATTTTATCAAAACTATTCCTTTTCGGAAAGAGCGAGCGGTGCGCGGGCGACGGGAAAAGGGCGGGGCTTGAACTTCGATGCCTGTTTGTCACGTTTTAACAATGAAGCCGCAGACAAAAAATACGCAAATACACGGAGCGCGTGAACTCATTGATTTAATAAAATGTTAGTTATCGTTTTTATGGACAATTTTGGGATTTCGGCGTTTATTTTTTCCTACACAAATATGATCAGTATTCGATACTGAGTACACTAATTTTTATTTATACTATTAAAAATTAGTGGTAAATTATGTACTTTAAAATTGATACCGTTTTGTGAAAACGTTTGTATTTGTCTCAGCGGTTTATTAGTTGGTCCCTTTACAAGCCGTAATTCTATTTCCGCGTGCTGACAAAGGCTGCGGTGTGATACCTATATTCAGAAAAAAACTTGGTTACTAAAACATTTTTTTTACAGGTAAGGTAACTGACACGAAACATGGCTACAGCAAAGAAAAAATGTCGACAATATAGTGTCGATTATTTGAAATATGGTTTTGTTCCATCAGAGGCAGACAAACAATTGCCCATGTGCCTATTATGCAACAAAGTTTTGAGCAATGACTCTATGAAACCATCAAAGCTCGAAGATCATCTAAAAAGGTGTCATACTGATAAAATAGGTAAAGATTTAAAATATTTTCAAACATTGAAAGAAAAATATGGAAAGAGACCCACCATGCACAGTATGTTCGCTTCAACATCTCAAAGTAACGATGATGGCTTGCGGGCATCTTACAATATCTCATTACTTATAGCAAAATCTGGAAAACCGCACACTATCGGAGAACAATTAATTTTACCCGCTGTTGAAGAGGTTTTAAAAACTGTTTTGCACAAATCTCCATTTGACGTACTAAAAAGAATTCCATTAAGTAACAATACTGTACAAAGACGCATTGATGAAATGAGCTCTGATATCGAAAGCTTTTTGTGCAATCATCTGCAAAAAACACATTTTTCTATACAACTGGACGAGTCAACGTTACCCAGTAATGAAGCATTACTATTGGCATATGTCCGATTTATTGTTGAGGAAGAAATTCACGAAGAATTGCTATTTGCCAGAACTTTGGAGACTGACACTAAAGGCGAATCAATATTTAATGTCCTGAGTAATTTTTTTACGGAAAAATCGATCCCATTTACAAACATTATTTCAGTGGCAACAGACGGAGCTCCTGCAATGGTCGGGCGATATCGTGGGTTTATAAGTCATCTCAAAAGAATTATACCAGGACTTACAGCTATTCATTGCGTAATCCACCGACAACATCTTGTGGCAAAACATTTAAGTGACAGGTTGAACCAATCTCTTCATTTTGTAATAAAAGCTGTCAACAAAATCAGAAGCAATGCATTGAATACACGTTTATTTGCTCAATTGTGCGACGAAAATGATGAAGACTTCCAACGACTGCTCTTACATACTGAAGTACGCTGGTTGTCGAAAGGTGCATGCTTAACGAGATTTTACTCTGTTTTCGATTCCATATTAGAGTTCTTAGAAAGTAGAGATCCAGATTTAAAAGAAAACTTGATCAAATTCAAAGCAGACATTGCGTATTTGACAGATTTGTTTAAAAAATTTAATGATATTAACTTGCAGTTACAAGGGGACAGCCTGAATTTAATAAAAACAAAGGGGATAATTTCGGCTTTTCTTGGGAAATTGAAATTTATGAAGCAAAACATTAGTCGGCGCGAATTCTCTCAATTTCCAAACTTGTCGCAGGTAGAATGTATTGATGAGGATATCCATACCTACAGTCAACATTTAAGTGCCCTGCATGATGACTTCAAAACCAGGTTTGAAGATATACTGACGATGGATATACCACCATGGATAATAAATCCATTTGATGAAACGGAAGTGGCCAATGTTGTATTACAAGAGGAGCTGCTCGAGCTAAGCACTAATGAGGAGCTGAAGGTGAAATTTAGAAAAGGCTACCCAACATTTTGGCTGCAAGCAGAAATACCCGAAAAATATCCTGGACTGTGGGAAATCGCAAGGAAATTTTTAATAGCTTTTCCCTCGTCATATCTTGTCGAAAGGAGTTTTAGTGCCGTTACAAACCTCTTAACAAAAAAAAGGAGCAAATTAAACATCACAGAGCGGGGGGATTTGCGGTTATTGCTCACAAAAATAAAGCCAAACATTGATCGTTTGCTGACACTCCATCAGATACATCCTTCCCATTAATTAAAATTATGACCTGAACCTATATTACCTTAATATTTTTTTCTTGTAATTCTATTCTTTTAATAAATAAAGTGATATAAAATGTACCATTTTTCGTTTTTATTTTACATATCGAAATATAGGGACAGAACTCAGAAGTGACACAATTTTTATTTTTTGGCGACTTTAAGAATGTGGTAGAAATGTAGCAGCAGGGGGTCCACCGAAACCAGTAAAATTTTGAAAGTGGTCCACGAGAAAAATAAGTTTGGGAACTACTGCTATAGACTGTGTAGGGTTAAAGACTCTTTTGTGGGGAACTGTATACGTTTCTACAATAAGCTTCCTGAATCAATCACTAGTTTGCCTAATGGACAATTTAAAGCCCATGTTAAAGATCTACTTTGTAAAAAGGCTTATTATAGTACTGGTGATTTTCTTAATGACGGGAATGTTGAACTTAAGCTTGGTGCAGAGTCCTCGGCAAATTGACATATCATTATATGTTCTGACATTTCTGTTCGTTTGTCATTTTTTTTAAATTATTATTTAATTTTTTTAATCAATTTTTATTTAACTTAAATAATCTGATATAACCATTGTGCTAAATGTTGACAAACATGTGAATTCGTTCATTTAACTAGGTAATTAAGCAAAGTTTTTCTTATTTGTAAATTGACGTTTTGAAGAAAATGCTGCAGTGGAGTTTGTGGCGCCGCTTCTTCTCCACTTGCGCTTTGGAAGTGGTGGTAAACTTAATATAAGTAAATTGACGTCAATAAGTGATATTTATATCCTACATTGAGAATAAACAATTTCATTTCATTTCATTTCATTTCATTTCATTTTCATTTCATTTCATTTCATTTCATTTGGAAAAGCTCCTAGAACTAACACCATCTTGCGATCATACTATATTGATGGGCGATTTCAACACATGCTTGCTAAAGGACGATCACCGCTAAAAATCTCTGGTGTCCTTAGTCGATGCTTGTAACCTGTCTCTCATCCATACCAATCAACCTACTCACTTTTTTCCAAATTGTGTTCCTACTCTTTTAGATCTTATCATTGTTTCCTCTCCTGATTTGGTTGCAAAACATGGACAATGCAATGCAGAAATGTTTTCATACCACGACCTCCTCCACCTTTCCCTTAAACTTCGTCTCCCTAAGTCCAAACCAAAAAGACTCCTTCAGCGTGATCTCAACTCAATCGATTTAGATAAACTAAGGGAGGATGCTAGTGGTCTTGACTGGTTCGCGATGTTAAATCTTGATTCAGTGGACGACCAGGTTACTGGTTTTAACGACATGCTCATAAAGCTCTATGACAAGCATGCGCCTGTTCGACCAGTTCGTGTTAAACATCTCCCTGCCCCGTGGTTAACTGAAGACATCAGGATTGCTATCGCCAAAAAGCATAGCGTAAAATCTAAATTCAAAGCTGATCCTGACCGCTACCGGGAAAAATACGTTACACACGTTAAGCAAGAAACTCGTGCAATAGGAAGTGCAGGGAGGCACAGCGTCGTCACATACACAAGTCTGTTGAAAACGGTGACCCAGCTAAGGTATGGAAGTGTCTGAGATCAATGGGTATCGGTAAAAACAGTTGTAACTCTCCCAATAATATAGATCTTGATTCCCTTAACAGCCATTTTTCTTCATCTACTGCTTTCGATGGCAATGCTAAAAGTCACACACTCAATCGTCTCTCTTCTATACCCACACCTGATCATTCCAGTTTTTCATTTAGTCCAATTGCTGAGTGTGATGTTCGGAAGAGTGTGATTTCCGTGACTTCCAATGCTGTCGGGACGGATGACATAAGTCGCAGAATGATCCTACCAATCCTTGACATTATCCTTTCTCCTATAACCAACATCCTCAACAATTCACTTTCCGAAGGTGTTTTCCCGTCATCCTGGAAAAACGCCTACGTTATTCCTTTGCCAAAAAAGGCTAACCCCAGTACCTATTCTGATTATCGTCCCATTTCCATCCTTCCCTTCCTTTCTAAACTTCTTGAAAGAGCAGTTCAATCTCAGCTCAGTGCCTTTCTTAATAAGAACAATAGGTATTCTTAGTCCGTTCCAATCTGGTTTTCGGTCAGGTCACAGAACTCAAACAGCTCTTGTAAAAATTTCTGATGATATCCGTCTTGCAATGGACAGTACGGAACTGACAGTCCTATCTATATTAGATTTCAGTAACGCGTTTAATACCGTCGATTGTGACTTGCTGCTAGGCATGTTGCGCTCTCTGAACATATATCCATCAGCGTTTGGTTGGTTTCACTCCTACCTACACGGACGTCAACAGAGATTACGGATTGAGGATAACCTTTCATCTTGGTGCTCAACGTTCTGTGGTGTCCCTCAGGGTTGTGTGCTTTCTCCTTTACTGTTTTCTTTATTTATCAACTCCATCACTTTCCACATTCACTCTTCCTATCATATCTATGCAGACGACCTTCAAATTTACCATCATACGTCATTAGACAATCTCCCTAGTGCAATTACTACATAGGGCGCACTGTAAGTTTCCGGAACTGGCCACTTACATAAACAATATTTAAAAATTTATTGCAACATTTGAAAATAGAACTCTTTGGCTGTAGAATGCAGTTTGTTTCATCTGACTGTCTTTTGTTTTTACCATGTGGCGCCATTTAAAAAATTGTGTGTCTGCATCAACATGGATTTAACTCGGGAAAATTTTCGTAGTATGATTTTCTACGATTTTAAGTGTAATTTGACAGCTCAACAGAGCATCGCTCGGCTTGAAACAGCTTTTGGCAATGAAGCACCATGCAAGACAACTGTTTATAGCTGGTTTGCAGAATTCAGGCGTGGTCGTATCAATCTCAGTGACGAATCTCGCGATGGTCGGCCGTCCACCGCTGTGACCAACAAAAACATCAATGCTGTGCGCCGTATGATTGAAACAGACAGGCATGTGACCTACCATGAAATTCGCGCATCCTTAGAAATAGGCATGAGTCAAATACAATTAATCCTACACAAACATTTGGGTGTGAGAAAGCTGTGCTCGCGGTGGATCCCACACAACTTGACCGAGGCTCAAAAAACGGACCGCGTCACTTGGTGCAGTGCCATGCTTACCAGATTCAACGAAGGTGCGTCAAATTTGGTGTGGGACATAGTAACAGGTGACGAAACATGGATTTATTGCTACGATCCCAAAACAAAACAGCAATCGAGCGTATGGGTCTTTCAAGATGAGCCGAAACCAACCAAAGTGGCGCGCGTGAAAAGTGCATCTAAGCGGATGATTGCTTCTTTTTTTAATAAAACTGGATACGTGGCTACTGTTGCTTTAGAGAATCGTCGTACAGTGAATAGTGACTGGTACACGACCATTTGTTTGCCGGAAGTTATTGACGAACTCCGTAAAAATAACCGTAAACGCCGTATCATCCTGCACCACGACAATGATTTTGAAGGCGAAAAATGTAGAACTCATGAGTCATCCTGCATACAGTCCCGACCTGGCACCTTGTGACTTTTTTCTGTTCCCAAAAATTAAGAACCAATTACGCGGTCAACGATTTTCATCACCAGAAGAGGCTGTCGAGGAGTATGAAAAACACGTTTCAGAGGTCACCACAGAGGAGTGGCACAAAAGTTTTCAAAACTGGTTTCATCGAATGAAAAAGTGCAAAGACGCCAAGGGAGATTATTTTGAAAAACAATAAATTAATTTTGTACCTTTAATAGTATTTTTTCATATTCATTCCGGAAACTTATAGTGCGCCCCACGTATTATGAATAATGACTTGTCTCGGATAGCGGAATGGAGCAGTTCTCATGGGCTTATTGTAAATCCTGTCAAAACGCAAAGTATTATCTTAGGGAGCTCACATCTCATCTCTCGGATTGATTGGCAATCAGTTCCTTCGATCGTATTCAACAATACTGTAATGCCTTTCAGTAAAAAATCTAGGAATTATGTTTGATTGCAGCATGTCCTGGTCTCCTCAGATGGCCGTAGTTAGCAAAAAAACTATTTGCTGCAGCTGCTTCTATCAGGAGAATCAGAATTTTTTTACCGATTGAGACTAAAATCATGCTAGCACAATCTCTTCTCCATCTTATCCTAGACTATGCCGACTCGTGCTATCCTGATCTCACTCAAGAGCAACTGAACAAATTTGAGCGTCTTCAAAACTTTTGTATTAGGTTCATATTTGGCTTACGCAAATATGATCACATTTCAGATTTTCGCACGCAACTCAAGTGGCTCCCCATCAGACTTCGTCGTAATTTACATATCCTTTCTCTTCTATACTCAATTCTGTTTAATCCTTTTATACCTCTGTATCTAAAAGAACGTTTTAAATTTCTCAGTGAGATCAGTAACCACGATGTCCGTAGCGCTAATTCCCTTCGTTTGGCGATTCCTGACCACTCTTCTCGTTTCTATTCAAAGTCCTTCACAGTTCTGGCTATCCTACTTTGGAATGCATTACCGGTAGACATTCGCCAGGCACAAACCATTACATCGTTTGAAGATCAGGTTAAGTCTCACTACCTTTCCGAGGTAGAATAATCCTCTCTTTTATTGTGATAATATATCGACCGTCACTAACTTCTTACACTTTTTGACGGTATTTATTTGTTATTTGTAAGTTTATTCTTATTATTTATTTATGTAAGTTTATTATATGCGTCTTATCTATATTTAAGCTTTCTGCACTGCTCACGCAAGTGTTTTTCTACCGCAGCTCATTTCTACCCTAAGGTTGGCTGGAAGAAATTGCATTAGCGATAAGTCCGCCTTTGTACCCATTTAGTTGTATTGGTTTTAACTATGTGCTTCTTTTGTTTGTAAATGGTGCAATAAAGTGTTCATTCATTCATTCAATAAATGTGAACCTATTATCAGACCTATTCACAAATTAACTTTCTTCAAACACTGACCCCCGTATTCTTATACACAACCTTAGGAACGTCCTTCACTCAAACTCATTCGAGGGCGCCTTAAGGAAGTCCTCGAAGTTTCCTTGAAAACGACATTCTTAGTTGGTTGCTTGAGCAAACTCCAAAGAGGTTATAATAACAATTTTAAACACAAAAATAGAAAATTACAAAAGAATAGAGAAAAAAATAAAATGAAGTAAGTAAATACCTAGGCCAAAAGTGGTAAACCCCTATTTTTATCTACTTTATTTCATTTCAAGGGCGCCTCAAGGTACCTCTTGACCAACCTTATATTTGACAGTTCGATACTCACCTCCAATGAGAAATCATCTCAAGTCAAGGAAGCTTGTGACAACTAATCATACCAATGAGGTGGAGTAAGGTTGAGTCGAGTTTGATTGAAGGTTTAAGAATACGGGTGTGAAACCCTGAACATGTTATGCGGTGTGAAACATGAAGTGGTAGAATAAAACTAACTTAAAAGAAGTCTGGATTTTCTATAATAAGGATCGATATAATAAAACACCAAAATAAATAACACAATCTTTATCTAACATAGCTATTACATTACAATCAAGGCTTCATAGTCAACTGTATGGGTTTGGCTGCGACAGGGCTGTACCTAATTTCCTTAACTGGTTTCGGCGGCCTGATCTTTCGTCCGTGGCGGCCATCTTTACGTTTCCAAAGCCCTGAGCGCGGACGGTTTCCGAGCCAACGGTTGCGTTGTGGTGAACCAATTGGAGTGTTTCCATGGTCCACGTTTGATAGCCGACCTGTTTTCATTAAATTAAAAATATTTATTTTCCATTCTTACTTACTTACTATAAGATGGCGCAGCGACCCAAAGTGCGTCTTGGCCTCCGATAATAAGGATCCCCACCTCATTTTCCATTCTACATCTAATTAATATTTCTTTTATTTTTTATGCAATATTAAACATTTATTTATAAAAATTCAGTTAAATTTTAGTTAAATTATCATGCAGAAGTCTCCTCTGTGACGTAGGCCCTATTTTCATTGAAAGATTCAGATTAAATTCAAATAGAGAAATGGCGGAATTTGCCCTATAGCAGTTATACACCTATAGCTTAAGGTTGGCTGGAAGAATTTGCATTTATGATTAAGTCTGCGCTTTTGTATTCATTTATCTAATATACAACTTTTATGTAAGTACTACCAGTCAACCATAAGACCTTATTTATCATCAGCTATAAGAAGTCCATTGCTTGATATGTGGACATATGAATACAAATAAGACAAGTACATAAAATTTAATTCCTTACCAACAACAGCCATGCACAATGGATCAAAGCTAAACGTCCTCTTGGAAGGCATCTGGACGACTATTCTTTCATCTTGTTTTCTAAGTATGGTTCCGAAGGTGCCTGCTGCATGGATATAAAGGCCTCCACAACCTAAATATAAGTAAATATATTATAATCATCATCATTAGAGATACAATATATACCTTTCTTTTCTTATTTTTTGGTACTTATATTTAGGATTGCACTATACGAATAAATAAATAAATTAGAGATACAAACGTAAATGCATTTGCATTGTATATTGAGACAACACAAATAACACAAAAATGTTGTAGTTCGATAGCTTCTCGCTAAAATGGTGCTTTAAATGATAAGTATTATGTTAACATCGCAAGGTACATAACATGCAGCAGTAAGAAAAACCAGATCACGGGATAAAAAGGGTTTCTTGTGTGTAATTATAAATAGATAATATTCACCTGGCTCTTTTTCAATGCAGTGAACCAGGGTACCAGTAGGTAAAGCTCCCAAGACATAGGCATCTCCTTCGTTTGCTCTCACTGAAATAAAAATTAAAATGTTCAAAAAATTATAAATTTACTTTGGTTGAAGTCATAAGAACCTTTGAGAATCATAAAATAATTCTGTTGCAGCACAACCCTTGGAGTATGTGTTAGTCTATTTACAATGCAATTCATTGCATAAAATTAAAGTCTATATATAACACACTATGACCGGGATTAAACCGCACAGAACAGTTACAAGATAGGGTTAAATCACAACAGGTGCAAAAAGTATTTCCAACATACTTTTTGCACCTGTTGTGATTTAACCCTATCTTGTAACTGTTCTGTGCGGTTTAATCCCGGTCATAGTGTGTTATATAGACATTTTAAATTAAATCACAACAGGTGCAAAAAGTATGTTGGAAAGATTTCACAAAACGTGCGTGAAGAGATTTCACCAGCCAAATGCATCCGTGATCCAGTGATTATGGCGTTCGCCTTCGACCCGGAGGTCGTGGATTCGATTTTCACGGGAAGCAGTTTGTTTAGTTGTTTCCAATTTGGTTAGGACCTGAGTCACCTGATTGTCTGATCATAATAATGATTCTGTGTTTCTGAAGGCATGTTAAACCGTTGGTCCCGGCTGCCGTTAGGTAGTCAGAGGCCGAATGCGGTTCTGAAAAACTGATATCAGGGTTTACAGAGTCGACTGACCATGTAACCCACTCAATATGAATGAATGACTAGTCTAATGGTCATAGTCCATTTACACAACTCTGCTCCAACACAGCTCCCACCCAACACCACAATTGATGTCAATAACTGATATTATAATATAAATGATTTAATTTCATTTGCCTGTGGGAGCCGAGTTATGTAAGTGGGCCTACAGTGTTAACATACCGGGAATTCTAGGAAGATATCTGGATGTCTTCAGAATGTCCCCTGCTTTCATATTCTCAGTTGCCAATATGTACTTCAGTTTATCACCAACTGCCACTAAGGCTATGTGTGCTGTCCTACAACCGTCTTCCATAATCTTTAAACAAAATACAAAAATTATGACTGACACCCATATTCTTAATCACAACCCATTGGAGGGTGCCTTAAGGAAATCTTCAAACTTTAAAAGGACATTCTTTGTTGGTTGCCTGAGTAAACTCCAATGAGGAGACACAGGTCATTGACAGCTTTGTTCATATAAACGACACCAGGTTATAAAAACAATCCAAATCACTAAAATTGAAAAAACAAAATAGAGTAATAAATAAAAAAGTAAGTACCTAGGCAAAAAGTTGCAAAATCCTGATTTATACCCACTTTATCTAATTTCTCAAGGTACTCCTAAACCAACCTTATATTTGACAGTTTGATACTCACCTCCAATGAGGAATTTCCTTAAATCAAGGAAGCTAGTGACGACTAATCATACAAATGAGTTGGAGTAAGGTTGAGTCGAGATTGAATGATGATGAAACATTTGAGCATACGATGCGAGTGTTTGGTATGTCATATGGTTTTGCATAGACTGTTTTTTTTTTATTTCACAAAGAGAGGTGCCTAAGGTAATATTATTTTTGAAATATGTAGGTTGATTTTAGGTTACACATTGTTTTTGGGTTAAATAGGAACCTGTGAAGCAGAACCATAATAATGAAATGGGCAGAAAATGAGCAGGTTCTGCTCTATTGTACTTTGTACTATTTTTTTTATAAGGTTTACAGGTAAAAGGGACAATCAACAATTGTCATTTCTTTTTTATGAGTATAATGGAAGAATGGGATAGAAATATAAAAATATGTATAATTTACCTGTATAACCTTTTCCTCTTGTGGTGGCCCTTCAGTAGGTCCATCTCTCACCCATTCTATCCAATGATAATTGTGTTTGATTCCACCACCTATTCCTTTAGCGACTACCCGCCCTACAAAAAAATGTTATAGGATATTATTAGTTAAAATCTCAATATAGCTTTTACTTGAGGCTTCCCTAAATTACTTATTTTAAAAATATAACTTACCAGAGACAGGATCTCTGCCAGCAAGGTTAGTAACTTCTAGAGGCTTAACTGTGTATTTATCTGGGAAATGAACAATTCGACGGTAACTTTTACCAAATCCAGGTTTAGGTTTCTCGATATTAACTTTGCCAAAATTTATAACCGATACATGGATAGCTCTTCTATTAATTACATTGGAAGTAATAGTTAGACTAGCAAATAGTTTATTTAAAGCCATTGTATTATTTCTAATTGATAAATTATGATTTTTGTCTCATTTAATCTAGTTTTATAACCTCAAACAAAACAACTTTTTATTTTCACTCTTTGACAATGACTTGAAGAAGTAGGTACTGACAGTTTTTTAAATAAATTAGATCATCACGTATGTAATGCGTTATGTCCTCTGAAATTCTGAAAGCTTACCACCATTTCTTACAGCAGCGCAAAAACGAGTGAGTAAACGAGATGGCGCAATACAAGCTGTAAGGCGACATCCCGCTTACTCACTCGTTTTTGCCCTACTATTACTATTAGAGGTGATGGTAAGACCCTTGAATGAGAAAATAACGTAATCACGCACCGCCGCGCCGCTGCAGCCACACGGGGTACGGCTGCTATGGGGGAATTCGCCACGGCGAAGTTCCTCGTAACTAAATTTATTTCAAACACGTGCATAAAATGTAAGAAAGTCATGTAAAATCTTGTAAAAAATGATAGTGAACGTCTCAGTACATGGTGGACGCACTGTTTGTCACCTTTGCTTAAAAAAATATGAAACGCGCCCGCCCTCTAGCGGCGTTTTTTTTTACAAATTACATCGTGAATGTGGCGTGTGTTGTTTGGAATATTGTGAGTCGTAAATAAAAATGCATTTGATGCATTAATATTATTTGTTTTGTGTGTATTTTATGTGTGCATAAACATTAATCTATTGAGTGACTTAACGTGAATAATAACAATATCAAGATTAATCTGATTTTCTGCTGGTATTTTGTCATATGTCGCACGCCTGCCTTGGGGTTTGGGGGAAGACAAAAAAAATATCACTATTTCCGATGCTAAATTGATAATGCAGTAAGTTATATTTGATTATTTTTTATATAATTATCCAACTGATGGCATAATTCGTTATTCATAGGTTATTTGGTTTATTAGTACAGTCAGGTTATTGAATTTAGTCAAAAATGGATTTCCATCGTCATTGGCAATATATTACCTACTGGTTTTTCTATAGGAATATAAGAGAAATAAATGAATAAATAGCGTAAAGTGATAGGGCGTCTTTATTACTTAGATTAATTGGTGTATGATGTAGTATTTTTTTTTTATGTTACAGAAATAGACACAACCAGTCTTCCGGCACGTTATTGCGCTTTCTCGTGACAATGCGGTGCCTTACGATAGAATCTATTTTCTAAACAACAGTTTACACTTCCACATAATGGTTGTTAGAGCTGGCACTCAAAACTAAAAAAATGAGTCATAACTTGGCTGGGATGCCTTCCTACAGGCTGCCAGGCCCTGGTCTAGGGCCTCCTGACTTTAAACCACCTATGGATACTCCTACACCACCAGCGCCGGCGCCGAGTAATCCCAAGAAGCGAAGAAAAACTTCAAATGCTAATAATGCATTAACACCGCAGCCACCACCGACAGCTCAAGATTTACTGCCACCTCCATTAACTGGCTATGGAGACACCATAGTTGCTTCAAACCCCTTTGATGACTCCCCGTCAACAGTATCTCACAATGGCCCAATGATAAGCCACAATGGTCCTATGATGAATCAAAATGGTCCAATGGGAATGGTAGGGCCTATGCATGGAATGGGAGGGGTACCAATGCGGCACATGAGCCCTTTACCTCACAACATGGGTGCTATGAGCCAACAAATGCCACCGAGAGGCGGGATAAGTCCAATGGGAAATATGAGTCCGATGGGGCATATGGGAGGAATGTCGCCAATGGGCGGCCCTAACATGGGCATGAGTAATCACAATATGGGACCTGGAATGGGGCCAACATCTAGATCTATGGGCAGCCCAATGAGTCCTATGAATTCTATGCCAATGGGATCACCAATGTCTTCAGGGCCCATGGGAAGTCCAATGAATATGGGTTCAATGGCGGGAAGCCACATGAGCAACAGCCCAATGGGGCCACCTATGCATAGTCCTCTAGGTGCGGGATCAATGAATGGACCCATGAATGGGCCAATGGGAGGAGGAGGTCCAGGTATGAATGTTCCTCGAATGAATGGTCCAATGGGCCCCAACTGTTCTAATGGATCAATGGGTCCCACTAGTTCTATCATGGCATCTAATCCAATGCAGAGTGGAGGGATGGGTCCCGGCCACTGTGGGCCTATGAGACATGGTAGTCCAATGGGATCAGCTATGGGAAGTGGGCCTATGGGTGGCAATGGCCCTATGACGTCTATGGGACCTGGCCCACCATATGGTGGAGGTCATATGGGACATGGAGGGCCTATGGGAATGGGTGGAAGTGGATCGATGGGTATGGGTCCAGGTCCTGGTAATATGGGTAATTGTGGTCCCTTGGCAGGAATGAGTGGGATGGCAATGGGAGGTCCAGGAGGTCAAGGAGTGGGTCCCATGGGCCAGGGCATGGGAATGTTTGGGCCCAAGCCGATGCCAGTGAGTGCAGGCAAAGTGTACCCGCCCGACCAACCTATGGTGTTCAACCCTCAGAACCCAAATGCTCCACCAATATACCCTTGCGGAGTCTGTCACAAGGAAGTACATGATAATGATCAAGCGATATTGTGTGAGTCTGGCTGCAACTTTTGGTTTCATAGGTAATTATGAGTATTTTTATTATTTTATTACTTAGAAATATTTCATCTTAAATAATGAATTGATTATTTTGTCCCCATCTCATTGCCTAAACTGCCTTGTAATACTTCAATCTAAATCTGTCCAAATAAAGATTCAAGAATCTCTGTAGATAGCTAGAACTGTTAAAATGCATTTGAGTATTTGAAATAATGTACATTCAAATACATGTCAACTTACATGCAATAATTACAGGACAGTGCTTTTTTCTGTATCACATCCTCTCATCATATGAACATGAAATTCTTATACATTCTGAATGTATTTCAAATAAACAAGCTGGTAGATTCTTGAAAATGATTTAGCATAAATAATTAAAAAAACATAAAACTTACAAATGCATTTTATTGTATGATGATAATTGAATGGTCATTGTCATTAATACAGTAATTAAATTCTGTATCAAAACTGTAGGTACTTAAATCTTGAAGACATGTTTGAATTTGGAATGTACTTAAAATTTGAATGATTGTTTTTCAGAGGATGCACTGGCTTGACGGAACCAGCCTTCCAGCTATTGACAGCAGAGGTCTACGCAGAGTGGGTGTGTGACAAGTGCCTGCAGTCGAAAACTATTCCTCTTGTGAAATTCAAGCCATAGCGCTGCGCCGCACCCCCGTCGCCTCTACTGCCACACCTCTGAGTCAACCCTACGAACTCATCACAAGTATTTATAAAAATTGTATGCTAATGTGGACACTAGAATCGCAAATTGAACTTGGGCAAGTTATTGGTCAGTAGTCCTAAGAAAGATCTCATCTTGGATAGTTACATAAAATTAGGAAAATTGTGTATGGAAGTGAAGTGATGACGAGAATTTCGAAATTTAAAGGTAAAAGCTAGCCAAATGTATACCTTTCTTAAAGAACAGTGGGCTTAAACAAATACTTATATGAAATGGCAGACGGTCCTGTTACGTCTAGTCTGTTATGATTGTCATTTTATTTATTTATGTGTATGAATATTATTAGGAGCATAATCGGTGGTCCTGATGAAATTAGTAGAAGTTTCTCTTTAGCTTCTGCATTAGGCATATCTGTTGAAGCAATTTATAATGTGAAGTAGTGATATTTTGCCAGCAAGACTCCCTAACTCAAGGTATAAGCAATATAAGGCTGCCCAAGGAGTTTCAGATGTCTGATATGTGTGTCGCTTTAGTGTCTGTGCATATTGTAAATATCTTGTAGTTGGTAAGTCACTTTCCGCCTTATTGTATGGTGAAACTACCATATGTACAGTTGAACTTATTTCTGGATTTGTCAAGCACAAAATAGCAAGTCAAAAGCACAATTGGCTTATTAATATTGTAGTCCAATAAAATCGCAGTCAAATCATATTGTACTGTGTAAGTGAGCACTACAATATGTGCACAAATGACTGATAAAATGTGCTATTGCAAGCTGTAGTACCTACGAAATGAGATCATGTTGGCTTCTCATTGTGTCTCATACACTGAGAGTAAGTGACCACTTTTTCTGTAATATTGATAACTAATTAGTACTTATTATTTTGGTGCCCTAATTTTCATGTAATAATACGCGCGTTATTTTACGTACTTGTAAATACGATGAATCCATACGCTTTGATAAGTATAAGAGTGTTAATGTGTTTGTCAATTTTTTAACTTTTGAAGGTTTTTTAAGATAAGACATGTATTATAAGGTATGTAAATATATGCCGTAGTTGTAAGTGAAATGAGATTATACATTGTCTACATTTGGGCTCCAGTTTTGTGCGGTTGTGACTTAATTTGTGTGTAGCCTTCAACTAGCTTTTTTATGATTTATTTATACTTTATTCAGTGAAGTCCGTAAAACAATATGATTAATTAATAACAACATAGAATATGTCAGTTCAAACGTTTGAATAAATCTGGGAGTTAATATCCAATCAATGGAGCTATACTCCAAAGATATATAATTTAACAAATATTTTTGGATTGCCATGTCTCTTTTAGGGTCAGTTCAGAGGAGCGCGGAGGAAAGGATTTTTTGAGGGCATTCAAAATCGACTTTGAAACTATTACAATAAAGTGCATACATGCTTGAACCAGATACAAAATGTTTGCACGTTCTCAAGGATACGGGAGTTGCTCCGCACGCACTTACTAGTAATAGTTTACAGGTTGATTTTTAATTGCCTTAAAAAATCTTTCCGCTGCGCTTCTCTTGGTGTGAACTGACCCTTAGGGCTTTGGTATAATCTTTAGAATAATCTACTTTAGTAGTGTATAAATGTGTATTTGGTATATAGCAAACACATATGTATAAGTTTTAGTAGATTGCCATTAGAATGTATTATTTCAAAAAGTTTTGGAACTCAATTCAATTCAAATCATTTATTGCGTTTCATATAGTACATTATCAGTTCTTAACTAGGTACACACACTAAAACTCACACACTCAATAGTAACACATTCATTTTCTATCTGACAAGATGTAATTCTTTCTGAGTAAATGTATTTATCTAGGTTGAATGTGTAGGGTTATTAAAACTGGGAACTATAGTTGGACCGCAACCACTGTACCACGCCTTAGGTATGCGCGTGGAGGTTGGGAATCGGCATGAGATTCGTAGTGCCAGACAGATCTTACGATATCGAATTACAATTTTTTGAAACTGTATATTAAGAGTATAATTATATCCAAGCACGTTTTTACCCGACTGCGCCAGAGAGAGGGTTATGTTTTTCGAGAGTATGTATGTATAATTTGGCATACTTTGGCACGCTCTGCAGCCTGAACGGCTCGATGGATTTTCGCTTGAGAGGTGTCGTTAGATTCGTATTTACTGTAAGAGTGACACATGGGTATATATCAAAATAACAAAAAAACATAATGGCGAACTTTTTTGGGTTATTTTATTTCCAAATTACATAGAAAAGCAGTCGCGTTTTTTAGTTTTTTAAATTACCGTTGTCTTGTTTAAATTACCGTTATGTTGTTTATCAATATGATTTTTAGCCAAGTACAATTTAAAAAATAAATTGAACTGACCCATCTTTAGATATTTTTATCTCATGTGCGTCTGAAACTTCACCTCCCGTCCCACCGCTCGCATACCCCAGGCGCGGTACAGCGGTTGTGGTCAAGCTTTAAAACACTATTTTAGCTAGCTTTAGCTACCAAAATTATGTTTTTATTGTATTTAAAAGCTATTGCTTTGATCTGGATTTCGCACGCGTATTTAAATCTTATAGGATGGTCACACTCATTGCACAATATGCCCCTGGGCATATGGTAATATTATACTTATTGTTGTGAAGAGGACTGATCCATTCACGGCCATTGATAAGGTATTACATAAACTTGTATTAACATTTATCTTTTTTATGATCACCAAGTTTTGACTTGGTGTTATTTATTTTTTGGCATTGAACTTTACATGTGTGTGAGAGTGACATCAAATGAAAAAAAACAACGGCAATGTCAAGCAATCGTGTATCTGTTATATAAGGTTAGGTTATAACATTTCTTTTTTTTTAAATATTGTTTGTACTGGATGAAACATGTAAACATTTTAAGATTTTGTACTTAATATTTCTCTAAGAGTCATGCCATCGGTGCGGTTTTAAATGGCTTGGCAAAATGTAAACAACATATAATAGCAATGCACTGTATAGAAGAAGAGCTCTGAACTAATTAACGCAGACGCTAGAGACTGTGTTAAGATTTTGTAAGGAATTTCTTAGTTATCTTATTATCCTCCAGGGGGGCCTTTTACAGATTTGACAAATGAAATTTAAGGCAATCGCTAGCCTCTGTAGTAAGAAAACTTTAAGGTGATAAATTTCCTTGCGAACCGCACATTACTTCAGTATAAAATAAATTGTGTTTCGTTTCGCAAACGCATCGTGTGATGTGGTCCTAAAGAAGGTTTAATTGTTTGACTATCATAGAAAACATTATAATATTAATTCTTTCTATATATTTTTATTGTGTATCTTTATGTATTTCAATGAATAAAACAGTGTTGTCTTGTCCATGACATTGAATATAGAATATAATTATGATATTTGCAATGTAATTAATAATTTTGAGATTTTAATATTTATAATATTTATTTTTGCACTTACAACAAGCAATGGGTAATAATCAACAATATTCTTATGACTATATCTCTAATGATGAATTCGGTTAAAGGAATTCAAAAACTGTAGTTTAACTTGGATATAAATGATCGAATATAATTCAGCTGCTGATGTGAAATCTGTAGGAAGTGCACATTTACTGTTTATGTTCCATTCCATCCCGTACTTTTTGTAGTGCTGACCTGCTCACTCTGTTATGCTAAATTCAATGTGTTTGTTGTTTTATTCATGTGCTGAAGATGAAATTAAACATACTTTATTATGTGGCAGTGGGCGGAGCACATAGCGTGCAGAACTGACTCGTGACCTACCAGATGGTCTAACAATTAAGATCGCAGGAAGAAGCTGAATAGATGGGGCCATTTTAAATCGGTCAGATTGGAAATCTATTTGGCTAATCTATGTCACATATTAAATTTACATACTTACATAAAGCAGAATTTCAAATATTATTGTAATATAAAGAAAATATAAAATCATAACTTCAATACCTAATCTTTATTATAGATGTGCCCTTATAGACTTTCTGCTAGTGCTTCAGATGCAGCAGAGGAAAGCAGATAGAAATATTAATCTGTAAATATGAAATGTCGATCCGCGGTAAGTACTGCCTGTACAGTTACTTATAAATTAGATTTTACCTAGGATATTCGGCCATGATTGTAATAAGCCTTAGAACATCACAGTTAGTTCTCGGGAGACTGCTATTGTATATTATTTTCTCTTGTAAATGTTACTATTGTGTTACATCGTATCTACAACGCGACTGTTGTGAATAATAGTTGTATTTAAGAATATTTTATGAAGTCTAATAGAACGACATCAGTGGTCTTACACTTGTGCATAGTTTATTTTGTATTATGTGAATAATAACAAGCAATAATAAAATTGTTATTGAGATATTTTTCTTTTATATCATACATATCCCCTTAGATTAAATTTTATTCGTCGAGAGAAGTCCTACTTCACAAAGTCTATCTACATCTTACGTCAAAATAAATGGCTTGCCCTTTACTATCTAGTAATAAAACGTTCAAGTATCGGTAGTGAAACGGCGCTCTAGATATAGATTTCGCCCACTTTTGTGATCGATTTCTTTTCCTATAGCCAAGCCACATATTTTGCCGAAAGAGTAGTTGTGACGTAAAGACCTGAGGGCGTTGTTTCGGATTTCCAGGAAAGCAAACTTTTTTAACTCAATTTGGTTCCGGTTTGGTTAGGCACGTCTTGCGGAAACTTTTTATTTATTTATTTATTTATTCAATCAAGGTACACCTACAGGTTACATGTTCACAATATCTTACATATTCTAAATAGGTACTTTATCTAGCATGCAACCCAATTAAAGGTGAACACAACATTTTCCAAAAAAATTATAATCCAAAAGTACTAAACTAACAATAGAAGAAAAGTGGGCAAATAAGTGATAAGTATTGCATTAAAGCTCACAATACAAAGAGGCACGTTAAACATGTAAAATAAAGCAGTATAACAATTATTGTGTAAATGACTGAAGTATCTTACTTTTGAACTTAAGTTACCTTTGAAACAAATGTGGCCATTGGCCATACCACTTCCCTCGGGGCCTGGTAGGAGTGAACCCAAAATAAGCTGGCTTGATCTTGAGTGCAGGGAACGCGGCCCTATTTTTGTGAAGTATCATAATCTTATTCTAAGATAGGCATAATGTCTTGTGGGTTTGGCATACAAAATTCCTAACTTGAAAAACTTAGGTCAGAGGGCGGTCGTTTCAATTGACACTTCTGTTGGTACTAACTAAGTAATACTCCGCTGGCTTTACGACCTGAAGTGAATCTTGGCCTCTGAAATGAGAAAAGAACGCTAGACTGTTCTTTTCTGCGCGAGATGGCTCGCTTTTATAATCAAATCTAGGACCATAATTAAAAGCGTACCCTGTTCTATGAAGCGTAGCTGAGGATGCAACTGGGGCATGAAATGGTTGTGACGTTTTATAGTAAGGGCGTTTACTTAGCTTGCCTGCCATCGTTCCATATATTATATTCCTACTACTGGCCTTTCACAGTACTAGAGCCCTATTTTTGAACTCATGTCGAATGAAAATTGCTTGACTTACAGATTATGACGGTATGAAATTCATTCGATATCGAACGAGAATCATTCGACTGTACGATTTTGTGTGAGTCACACTCTTAAAAATAACGCTCCTATTCCCTCAAAACGGATTTTTGCTACCGGGCAACTGCAGTTCTAATGACAAAATCCAGTAAGTATAAAAAAATGTTGGTAATTCCTAGAAGGCAATTGAATTACTTGCTTTTTATTAAATCAATGTTTCTTCACATATTTCAATCCTCATATTTATTTTGAAATCCATTTTTCATTATAAAAACTTGTATTTAATTAAGTATAGGAGAAATAAAAAGCACACTGCTAATTTCATAAATCATGTAAAATTATTTTTTTCTGATTGGCGTGGGTCTGGGATGTTTATCTATAATATTTGTATTTGTTACGAAATATAGTGTCTTTGAGTTAGTCAGTCTTGGGATGTTTACCTTTAATATTTGTTAAGAGTGTCGTTGAGTTAGTACAGTGATAATATTCTCTTTGGAGTTATTATCCCATAACACAAATATCAGGTATGCGACCCCGGCTTCCCAAGCTGTTACGGACTCAATCCTTATGTCTTCCGAGTCTGTAGCATCCCTTACCCTAATCCCTACCCATTTCCAAATAAATCCATTGTATGTATATATTTATTTCCTTTATCTATTTCATTACCCCTTCCTTCCTCTTTCCGCCAATCTAAGGTTAGCCGTGCCGAGAGATGCGTGGCTAGGGGCGAGCCTAGTCGACAGCGTGCCAATTGCCCTGGGGTGAGGCGCCCCCAAAAAAAGGCTAGCCTTCACCTGGCACAGGGGGCTCTGCTGGGTGCGAGTTTGTGTAGGTACCCCTACACTCGTGGGAATGCTATGATTTTTGGAAATAACAAAAATCTAATAAATACTGACATTTCATTTTATCCTGTAAATTTCTTAACGTGTTTGTATCATACTTGAATAATGTGTGCTAATAATTTAAATGACTTGCGAAATAAATTTCCATGCTGTTCAAAATGGCTAAATAGGATTGCTACTTATATGTACCACCTATGCATTGTAAACTTACCCTATTTTATGCAAATAAATGATTTGATTTGATATAAATGGCGGCAATGCGGTTCGCAACTCATTACGTCTCATTTCTCGCGGGGGCGAAAAGCGGGCTAGTAGTCTCTGCCTACCTACGGGGAAAAAGGCGTGATGGTATGTCTGTAACACAAATCTCGACCTTTGGGGCCAACTCTATCTGTGTGATTTGTTCTTAAATTATTTATCAACAATCAGTTATTATTGTGTTTTATCAAGTTTATAGCGCTCAGCGTAAAGTGCAAAATACCTAATTCGCAAAATGTTCAGGCGAGAGAAAAATCCTTTTGAAAGCAATGAAAGAAAATTTTTCTTGAGTATCTTTTTATTGACTGTATGTTTTTAGTATGGCATACATATTTTTACTAAAGCTATAATTAATTCTAATTAAATTTTTGTAATTTTATGTTATCACAAAAAAAAAAAATTTGCAGTCATCGTATTATTTCACTAATATTAGACATACATAGAAATCTAAACTAAATTAAGGTATTTAGGAGTGGTTAAATGTTTGTTAGGAATACTCACTTAAGTGGTACCTTATGTGGAATGCCTATATAATTATATACATCTGACCGAACGACTAAACAAATGCTTTTTTTTTGTCAGATTTTGCGATTTTTCACATAATTATGCCGCAGCATATTATAATATGCGTATCCTAAATCGCGCCATTAGTCAATGCTCCATAAAATTAACATAAAAATTAAAATGTACACTATAACATTTTTTTTATAACTATTTCTGCAGCAAAAACCAACATAAAAATCCAGTTACATATAGGGGTTATTTTATTAAAAGCTATGTACTTTACCATTACCGCTAAACATTAATTAATACAGATTGGCCTAAATGAAATTCCCTGTGCACAAAACTCAGTCGCCTGATATGTTTCATAAATGAAACTTTTGTACTCTACCGATTTTCAAATTGTCGCTTTTTTATAAATATCACAAATATTCTTTTTTTTAGATCATATTTACAGTAATTATAAATCAAAGTTGGCCAATGAGTCAATAATATTTTTTTTAAATACTGAATAATCTTTTATTACAACTACTGATAATGTAATGCATAATAATAACTAGTTAGATACATCATATTTTGTGCTTAGTCTTATTTTACAGAAGTACATTGCTCAAATTAACAATTATTCTTAAAATTATATTGGTTAATTGGCCAAAATAATAAGCCACTTGGACATTATTATTATCAATAGCGAACAATTTCGTCTGCACTGCAGACTAAATATTATGGAAGAAAAATTGTATAAAAATGAATTGATCAATTTACATATACAACAATAATCTCATATCTTAGCATTTTCCTGCATCCAACTCAGCGTCCACTTTATAGTTTTTGGAACATCAGGCCATTATTTTTTGGCTTAACCATTTCTAGTGTGCTAAAAAAGTGTGGGCTTGATGTAACAGTACAACAACTTATACACATAACAATACCTAAGTTTTATAAAATACAAGTAGCCTGTTCAGACTTCACCCAAGCCTATAGCCTTCCTTATTAAATAAATAGGCTTTCCAACACTGAAAGAATTTTTCAAATCGGACCAGTAGTTCCCGAGATTAGCACATTCATACAAACAAACTCTTGAGCTTTATAATATTAGTATAGAAGTATAGATAATGGACAACCCAATTTAATATTGTTTGGTGAGAAAAATAATGATTCAAAAATAATTTCAGATTTTTCAGTATTCATGGAGAAATAAAATGATATTGATAGTTTAAAGTTAGCTTGCGTTTTCTGTTGATTGAATAACAAAAATTTTTTTTTATAGAAAAAATTGCAAATTTGGAGACCTGAGAATATAGGTAATCTCTTTTTTTTTATTTGTTCAAAAGCTAAGTTCAAATAAAACTTGCACCCTATATTTTATTTATTGTGTTGTCCATTCAAAATAGGTCATTGCATTTGACACTGCATTTTGAGTCCAATATAAAAATGCACCATATCTTTGTTACAAGTTCTAATTAAAAAAGTTAGCCATAGTCATTACCAAAAGTTGTTAGACCTTTGTTTAGAATGGCATAAGAAACAGCAGTGTCCATAAAATCAAAATGGTTATCAGAAAAGTTGTCAATATCACTGTAATCATTGCTAGGTGAACTGTGATCATTATCATTCTCAAAATATTGATCTGACGAGTCATAGATGGCAAATTCAGCAAGTTCATTGTCTTCATTTCCCTCAGTTTCTTTGGGGAATGACCAAGAAGTATTTTTTCCTGTTGGTTTGATAAATGGTAATCCTGTATCTACAATTTCCTCTTTAGATGGAGTCGGGGGACAAGGAGGTAACGGATAAATGTCTTGTCTTGATTTAGAAGCTGGAGGAATGGCATTGTCATTGTCACTATTACTACTATCTGTTTCACTGGCATTACTATCATTTGATGAAGTGTTTTGCAACCCATGAGCAGATATGGCCATGAGTATTCCTTCGTTTTCAACACTGTTGTCCCCTGGCAAGTTGTTGATAAAGTCTGCTATGTCAAGAGCTAGAAACCTGGATTCTTCTATGTTTGTACGCTGAATGTTTGGTACAGGAGTGGGAGAGGGCGGCAGGTGAGGGCGCGTCCACGAGTCCAAAACACGGTTTATTGTGTTGTCTACAAAGCCTTTAGCCATCTGTAATTAATATTTATATGTAAGATAAATAAGTAATTGTTGTAAGAAATGAATAGATGATTAGTGTAATAAAATTTTGAGTCAGTCTGTCATTGCACATAAAATACAGATAAATTTAAATTAAAACTGATGTAGAGTTTAATAAGGACTGCATTGATTTTTCAGGAAAACATCAAAAGAAAATAATTTTTAATATGTACAATAATTTTAAATGTATGAGATATCGGCATGAAACAATTCTTAGTTGCCACATGCAGAAAAATAGCATACCTGTTTTGCTTGCCATCGTGCTATACATTGATCTTCACTATAAGATAGCACCATGGACATAGAAATTAAGTCGAGTTCATTTGTACAGTTGTAGTTGTCTGTAGCAGAAAAATATGAGGAAGAGCTAACATATCTTGGATATGGCAAATTTTCAGTAGATATGCTTGTGCTTGGTTTCAACAAGGTCTTCTCGGAGTCGGCAATCACGGAATCCAAAGTATTGAAGTCTTGTTTCAATAGGTAATCCCCTAATATTTCTAAATTTTGTTCAGCACTGCCAACTAAATCACCAGAGGCAACCTCGGCTTCTGGCGATGGTCCAGCAGTCTGGGGCTCGTTGGTTAAACTTGTCGAAGGCAGTGTAGTATCGTTAACATCGTTACTCAAGTGATATTTTCCTTTAACTTGCCATGCAAATCGTGCTTTTTTGAGTGGGCGCTCAGAACCAGATGGGGCGTCGCCATTTTCTTGCCGTTTAGATGACGACTGTTCCACTGAATCCGAAATATTCATCACGAAAACTTGCGAAATCCACTTAACTTCTCCTAAATTATCATTAGTAAACAAACAGTGACATCGTTAATTACTAACATATGATTGAATGACAAGTACTTAATTAAAAGTTTTTTGTTTTGAATATACGGGTTATGTTAACAGTGTACAAAAATATATGTTATTTATGCTATAAAATAGTATCTAAATGATATCTGATAATTATAATTTATTCTATTAACATAAAATTGAAATAATACGAACACTGTACTCTGTCTGTCACACAAACGGCTAGGGATATTCGATATACATCGATGCATTGAAAACATCGATGTTTACAATACGATACATCGAATCGATCCGATGTTTTGAAAGGCTTTCGATATACTCGATGTATCGATGTTTTTCAGTTTTTAGTAGAAAAACATCGAATCGATTACAACCAATTAATTTCATAAAAAATCAAGTTCGACCACTAAAATTTTACCTAAAATCTTTTTTCCTATTTGTTTATATAAAAACGAAAAGTTTATTATTCATTAGTGAACTGACAATATAGTGCCGTCGCGGCCAACGTGTTCCTAAACTTCATACAATTGGCTAGTCAACTAAAAAATTAATTGTGTATATTATATATTTTATTGATAGAATAGACTATTTCGGAGATACAATTTAAACGAAAAAATTCTTAAAATTATATTTATTTTGTTATTTAATTTTAAAGATTTTATAGTGATGACCTCACGCAGCTATAATGGCCATTTCGAACTGCAAGAAAGCAAAATTTACTAAGGTATTAAAAAATATATATGTCAGTGTCAAATGTCAAAGTCAAGATGGACCGCTAGCCGCCAGTTGGTTTCTTGTTTGTTTACAATCGCCAAATATTTAGGTACCTCATTTCTCGTATCTATTGCATAATGGCCTGTTTATTGGACTTTACGGCAGTCTCTTCATCCGTTTACATCTGATTTTTCAATAATTGGACACCGCTTCTTCATTATAATGTATGAATGAATGTAATTAGGTTATGTTTACTTGAACAGAGGTGACATTTGACATGGGTGACAAGTACGTGAAGCGCTTAGTTAGCGCTACCAAACAAAAAATATTTATTCACTACGCTGTGCTGCCAACCTAAAAAATTAAATGTGAATAGCCGGAAGTTATCCGGCTACGTCATACGTCAACCTTGCTAAAAAATGAAAGTCATTGTGTTTTCTGCGATTTTCTTAAAAAATACTTGCTTAACTAAAGATCTGATTAATGTAATCTGTTCCCTAAGCCTATTCCTCGAAATGGTTTACGAATTAGACATTTTCATGAAAAAGTTTACTAGCCAATTGCATACAAATACTTAACCATGGTAGGAACTTCAGTCCCATCTGAACGTTTGTTTTCTAAAGCGGCACAAGTCGTCAATCAACAACGAAATAGACTGAAAGGCAAACGTTTAAATAAACTGTTGTTTTTGCAAAGTCTCCCAAAAGAACACTGGCAATAGGACATGACAGACTTAGCGAAATTATTACGGATGTTTTTTTTGTTCTTACGCAAATTACAATAAAGATTTTTGTCATACATGGCTTTTACTTTTTTTTAATAAAACAATGTTTGAATTAGTGATGGTTTGCATGAAAAGTTATGTTGAATTTTATTATACTGAATTTATTTGTTAGTATTTGTTGTTATAGTGGCAACAAAAATACATAATCTGTGAAAATTTTAACTGTAAAACGGTTCATGAGATACAGGCTGACAGGTGACAGTCGGACAGCGAAATCTCAGTGATAAGGTTCCATTTTTTCTCTTTGCGTACGGAACCCTGAAAAAGTACTCGATGCTTACAAAATATCGATGTTTTCACCCGAAACATCGAAAGACATCGATGTACAGTACTGATTTATCGAATCGAAAAAAACATCGATGTTTTTTTAAAGTGGACACCCCTACAAACGGCCCAGGCACAGAACAATATTACTCCTTAGTGTGATGTGAAGATGGATAGCACGCTTGGATTCAATAGGCTGGCGTCAGAAAATTTGTCCTTAATGCATTTCATTACCCTCCTCTCTCTTTCTAACTCATGATGTGTTAGGGTGTCCATGATTTTACATCATTCGTGGAACACATGTGGAACGGAATAACGAATTCCGAGTAAAAAAATAGATTTTATTTGCAGTTTAAACATTTATTCATTGTGATTGCTTTGAAAATGATTCGATTGATCTATGAATTTCATTATTGATATTTAATGATAAGTCAATATTAGACATAATGTTTCGTTACACCCTTTCTTAAAAATAATCAAAGTGAAATTCATAAGCTTAGTAGTCTAGAACTTGCGGTTCTAGGCCTCCGATGAGCGATAAACACGCATCATCGGAGCAGGAAACTAGACTCAAAACAAAAAAAAAAAACGTAAGTTTCGCAGCAAAATATTTAGTGTTCGACCGAAACTTGTTTAACTACCGAATCCGAATTTCAGCAACGGTCTCATTTTGGGCCAACGCCTCATTAAAAAAAGTATAAGACATGTGGACGAAGTAAAAGTAAAGTTTTTAATACTTTAAATCATCTCGCATCTGACGAGTGACATATTCCCCTGGAACTTAAGTTCCAGTTGAATTAATTCAAATGTCGTTAATAGTTGTAGTTTTTGCAAGGATTTTTTTTACGTGGAATTGAAGAACCCGGGTCATATTTATGGTAAAATGCAATAACTACATGCTTTAATCTAATTCCAGATACTAAAATAAAATGTATATAGGTTTCAAATATAGACTACCATATTTTCGCATTTATGAAAATGGCACTTTGCAAAGGTATTATTGACAACCATTTTTATCTGTATCAGTAGTTTGAAGAATCGGAACTAAATCTTTTGTTCAGAATAAGCATGTGACGTCATTATACAAATATTAATTATTATTTATACCGTTATATCGAGCAACTGTCCCCAAAACTTGAGACGAGCTGTGCGCACACCATCCATATTAATAATAATAGGAGATAAAACAGATGTTACCTTCAAAAGAAAACCCTAGCAACTGAATGATTATATCCACCGTAGTTCACTCCAATATGTAATGACCAAAATTGACAAAATACTTTCAAATTACTTTTAAATATAACACCCTTTTGGTAATTCGGTCGGAAGGTTCAAAAATAATTGATGTGTATAAAAGTTCGAGGTTAAATCGATAGAGTATAAAAAATACTGCGAAATAAATAAGTTAATTGTACAACTTCATTTACAAATTTAAGCACTTACTTGTGAAATATCACATAACATTCTGGATGCCACTCACTCTTACAATCGTCAACAATACACTACACCACCATTTCTTTAGTAATGGTACGATAAATTATATAAATATTAGTCGAACTCTTTTAGGTGATACAAACAATCCGCCATTTTGGCTGACACATTACATTACATTATTATTATTACATTTGACACATGATGACACTTCGAATCTGGGTTTCCATCACAGCACTTGATAACAACTATAGATTTTTATTAATAAATGAAAAATAATATAAAGCCCAATTATATTAACAAACTGACATTTTTATTCTACTGTATTTCTGACTAGGCAAAATTTTTGAAGTGATGGTAATACTTTGGGGAAAAACAGGGGTTACTCCAGGTCAAATTTTCTGGGGGTGCAGGGCAGAGAACCTCCTCGAGTGCCCGGTCCTTTGAAAGCTTTGCATTCTCACTTGATCCCAAGGATCCGGTGAGAGGGCGGGCTGACAAGGGACTCGGGACGGTGCACCCTGGGCGACAGTTAATAACTCCCTGGTAGTCAGGGTCTTATTGGCTGTCGGCCAATTTCTGCCAACAGCCCACTCCACCGCCGTCTATGATGAGACGGCGAATGGATGTGGGTTTGGGGGACGGGCGTGGTCCATTTATGGGCCACTGCCCGATTTGGGGGGGGGGGGGGGGGCGAAAGGCCATATGAGGGGGCCGAAAGGCCATGGCTGGAGGGCGTCGTGGTAGAATGCTAACGCGACCCCATGGCGCCCTCAACAGCCGGTGCGGAAACGCCGGAGGGGTTTTAGTGGGTAGTCCAGGCACTCTGCCTGGGAGTCCCACACTTTGTGCGTAAATGCATTTCCCCTCCGTTGACAAAAAAAAAGGTCAAATTTTCTGGAACCAGCCTGTTGTATGCCATCTCGGCTTCCATCTTTACCTTTAGTTCCATGGTAGTATCTCTTTGTAGTTTGTGGTAGGTATGTTCTTCCCATGGACATATTTATTAAACTTTGTCCTACAACCCGGGCAGAAAAAGATAGAAATAGTGGAGGAATCTATCTCTTTTAATAGGGTAACCATGATAATATTTTTAATTAGTACAATCCGACAAACTATTTTAAACTTCATAAATACTGCATATAAGTAGATAGCTTAGCGAGACGTGATTGCAGGTGCGACCCACTTGGAGTGGACAACACTTGGCGTATTACGTTCAGCCGTTAGTCCTGCTTGTCTAGTGTAGCCAAGACCACTAGTAAAGTTTCCTTGTCTTCCCCGAGGGAGCCAATAGGGGAGACTTGTCTACAAAACGTTATTTTTGACTAGACTCCAACTTCCTTCAAGTCTGCACGGAACTACATTTGTTAGCGTCTGAAAAAAATTGGTTGTCTGTAAAGTCGATTTACGGACGGTAGTTTGACGTGACAACGTCAAACATTACAGTAGTATAATACACATGATCATGCCTCTCTCTCGTTCGTGCCGCGCTCTCGCTTGCGTAACGCGACAATGGCGTCATCTTTTTCATGCATGCAGCCCGTAGTATCGAGTTATTAGACGTTGTCACGTCAAACTATGTACCACCTTTCCCCTTCTTTTCCAGAGGAGCGTGGTCACTCTATTTAGCGCAAGTACCAACGTGATAAAGCTTGTATTTGCTAGAAAGAGACAGGTTCCTCCACTAATTCTTTGCCTCTATGCATATTTGCAGTTATTTAATTAACTGTGTATTTGTGTGTTTATTGTGTATTTTAATGACGAAAACCCTATATTGGTTGTTTGTTTTTAGTTTGATTCCTGTATAATTCATATATAGTTGTAATTTTTTTTTTTTTTTTTTTCACTTTTGGAAGACTATCGATTATACATAGGGCGCACTGTAAGTTTCCGGAACTGGCCACTTACATAAACAATATTTAAAAATTTATTGCAACATTTGAAAATAGAACTCTTTGGCTGTTGAATGCAGTTTGTTTCATCTGACTGTTGTTTCATCTTTTGTTTTTACCTTGTGGCGCCATTTAAAAAATTGTGTGTCTGCATCAACATGGATTTAACTCGGGAAAATTTTCGTAGTATGATTTTCTACGATTTTAAGTGTAATTTGACAGCTCAACAGAGCATCGCTCGGCTTGAAACAGCTTTTGGCAATGAATCACCATGCAAGACAACTGTTTATAGCTGGTTTGCAGAATTCAAGCGTGGCCGTATCAATCTCAGTGAAGAATCTCGCGATGGTCGGCCATCCACCGCTGTGACCAACAAAAACATCAATGGTGTGCGCCGTATGATTGAAACAGACAGGCATGTGACCTACCATGAAATTCGCGCATCCTTAGAAATAGGCATGAGTCAAATACAATTAACCCTACACAAACATTTGGGTGTGAGAAAGCTGTGCTCGCGGTGGATCCCACACAACTTGACCGAGGCTCAAAAAACGGACCGCGTCACTTGGTGCAGTGCCATGCTTACCAGATTCAACGAAGGTGCGTCAAATATGGTGTGGGACATAGTAACAGGTGACGAAACATGGATTTATTGCTACGATCCCAAAACAAAGCAGCAATCGAGCGTATGGGTCTTTCAAGATGAGCCGAAACCAACCAAAGTGGCGCGCGTGAAAAGTGCATCTAAGCGGATGATTGCTTCTTTTTTTAATAAAACTGGACACGTGGCTACTGTTGCTTTAGAGAATCGTCGTACAGTGAATAGTGACTGGTTCACGACCATTTGTTTGCCGGAAGTTATTGACGAACTCCGTAAAAATAACCGTAAACGCCGTATCATCCTGCACCACGACAATGCTAGTTCTCACACGGCCAGACAGACAAACGACTTTTTGAAGGCGAAAAATGTAGAACTCATGAGTCATCCTGCATACAGTCCCGACCTGGCACCTTGTGACTTTTTTCTGTTCCCAAAAATTAAGAACCAATTACGCGGTCAACGATTTTCATCACCTGAAGAGGCTGTCGAGGAGTATGAAAAACACGTTTCAGAGGTCACCACAGAGGAGTGGCACAAAAGTTTTCAAAACTGGTTTCATCGAATGAAAAAGTGCATAGACACCAAGGGAGATTATTTTGAAAAACAATAAATTAATTTTGTACCTTTAATAGTATTTTTTCATATTCATTCCGGAAATTTATAGTGCGCCCCACGTATAAACATGGTTGCTTCAATATAGTTAAAAAAAAGTCATATAATAAGTCTCCACTGATAGAATTATCATAATCTAATTTTGAACCGACAATTTGGCCAAATGATAACCTCAAATTAAGGACTACATTCTTGTAGCTACGTACATGTTACAGTTTATGTATTACGATGCGATGTGTATTGCTGAGAGAAGAGTGCACTAATTCATGTTGGAAAAGAATAAATCGTTTAAACTAAATATAATTCAATTTTTCACAGAGATTTGTGGCAATTGAATCAATTATCAAACAATGCATTTTATATATTAAGCTATACTCGTAATAATATTTGAAATATGCATTGTTTTTTTTTATGTTATTAGTTTTTAAAATGATGCTTTGGTGTAATAGAATTTTAACTTTTGATAAGTTTGTCAAATGAGTGATTTTAAGAAAGACTGGTTTATATGGTATAACTTTGTCAAGCAAAAAAAAATATACCTATCTAACGTTTTTTGTCAAATGATTGTTTGTCATACGTTTTATATCTTATGATAGAATACCGAGGCGTGGGTGTCGTTAAATGTATTATTATATTAGTCTAACTGTACATTCTGTCTTTCCAAGGAAGGTCGACGTTAGGCAGGCGACCAGTTGTAAAACATGCCAAAATAACAATAGGAATGGAAACACCAAGAAAGGAAACTGTCATGGAAGCGGGAACTGAGGACGCATTCTGCGTTCCGAAGGAGAGTTGACGTTAGACAGGCGGCCAGTCGTCAGATATCAGATTTTTAGGATCAGCCAATAAATGATGAAAAATATACATTCGTACAGTACAGGTTACAAGTTGACCCGGCGAACTTCGTACCGCCTAACAGTCGATTCTTTAATTTTTTAGGTTTAAAGGTTTAATTTTTTTTCTCCTAATCCACCTTCGTACTTCAAGGAATATTCTAAAAAAAGAATTAGCGAAATCGGTTCACCTGCTCTCGAGATTTGCGCTTAGCAACACATTCAGTGATTCATTTTTATATTATAGATTAGGAACTACTATGTAGCTGGATTTGAAAGAGATGCTTAATGAAGTGTTTATCTTTAATTTAACTTAGTACATACTTTGTATAACCCTTTGTATCTTATAAAGTCGCTTGCTCATTGTTTAGTTAGGCCAATTGTCCCTACCCCTGGTGTCAGAAGTACAACACCATCTCCTAGCCATTATAATGGTATTTTAAGGTCAGTCTTATAGGGGCAGCCGCCCCTATTCTGTGCAGTCTCTAAGTGATGGTGGACTGCATTGTATTAAAACTACGATATTCGTACTAAATTACCTCGTATTAAAAATATTTTTTTAACCACATAATAGCTGAAACATGTTTCGTTCCTTTTTCGATTCGATATATAGCGTGAAGAAACGAGACTTAAGACATTTTAGGTAATATCAGCTTAATAAATAATTTTTAGTACGAGGGGACTATAGATATTTGAACCATTAGATAATTTAGATAATAAGAATTAAGTACATTTACTTACTACGTTTTGTAGATCGGCGTGTTACGTCAAGGGTATTAATTATTATGTTTTAAATATGTGCGTAAAACTAAAAAAAAATAATTGAAAATTCGAATAAAAATGAGTAATTTAAGAGTACCCTTGCGATGATAAATGGTGAGATTGTAACGAACACAACATGAATAATTGGTGAAATAGAACGTCTAGTTATCACAAGGCCACACCTTCTTCCTAAAAAAAGAAAGCGTTAAAGAAATAAATAGATCTTACCTAAATATTTCTAAAGATAAGTACCTGCTATTCATATGGTAATGAGATTCTACTCCTTAGAAAATAAACTTTTTCCTATCTGTACTTAATGAGTGATTCATAGATAACATCAAGTAAGCCGAAAATCATTAAGAATTTTATATACGGTTTTTAAGTAAGTAGGTGGTACTGCGTATTACCAAAGAGTGCCATTAGGGTCCGGTTGGGGAATGATCGGTTCGCCCTAAAGACGTTTGATGAGCCCTCAATTCGGATATAATGACCCGACAAAAGGAGGGGTTCCCAGTGTTAGATTATGTCGTGATTGTGCCCAGTTCACTTATTCCCTGGAAGGCGAATGGTCGCCTTTCTTATTGGTGTTTGGTGGTGAACTTAACCAGGATATCTTACATTGTCTAGTTGTGAAGTAAAGTGTAGTAAAGTAAGCTGTTGACATTTGAATTCCATCAATATGCAGGTATGTAGATTTTTAATACGCATTTATCTATTAACTTTAAGTAAATTACTCGTAGTAGTGAGCTCCTTAAGCTACATATTGTTACGGATTCTGGATTGATATTTTTTAAATGGATGACATACTAGCTGTTTCCCGCAGCTCCGCCAGCATCAAAAAGTAGCCTAAGTTTGACCCTGGGTCTTCAACTAGGTATATGCGTACCAAATTTTATTTCGCATTTATTATATTTGTATGGATATAGTATGGAAATATGGCTATGTCGGATACGCCGAAAATCTTATGTATCGAACAAAAATTATTTGAAACTCCGATTTTGCGTATATACAAAAATAGCCTTTCTGTTTTGTTTTCTCCAGTAGCTAAAGAACTTCGTTATATAAATTTCTATAAAATCTTCTTTTCAATTGTCAGCTTAGTGAGGTGGTAGAAATTTTAGTTGAGTTTGCAATAATGTTGGCTACCACTAAACTCTCTCTATCTAAGCGTTTCCCCGCTCGGAGTCCGGGTCACTGAATCCTCCGATCATTATGTAAACGTGAGAGTACATATAATGATTTTGAATTGAAGTCTGTTATGTAGTACTTACTTAGTAATAAAAATGGAGAATTAATTATGCAAGAATTGTACCCATTCGTTTCGGCCATGGGTATTACCAGTCTGTCACATCGATCGGCAATATTTAGTAACGTTTGATAATCTAACAACTAGTTTCCTTTAAAAAAAACTAAAACTTTTTTTTAGTCCGGTCAGGTAGTAATGTGTGTATTAGGAAGTATAAGTTTTTGTATATACTGGAGTGTTATTTTTGAGATTCATGACTAACTGAATACCGGTATAACAAATAAAAATCATTCGACTCGCCGATTTTGAGTGAGTGAGAGGTCAAAAATAACATTTCTGAACAGGTACAGATAAATAAGTCTAAGTCAGTTTTATACGCAAATTAATCAGGAAATAAGCAGTTGTTTAAGATTACACTAATGAGCTTCTGAGAAAGGGGTTAGATTGTGAGGGTAGATAAAATAAAAGCAATTGTACGCCAGCGAGATTAGTTTTAAAGTAAATTGAATTCACGAAGTTTTAGTTTCAAGTTTAATAACGATTAGTTTCTGAACTTTTCAACACTTTTGCTCATAAAGTGTCTTTTATTTCATTATAGGACATTAATGGAGGTTGTAAAAAAACCGTTTATATTATAATCGTACTTGTAAAGTAATGGTTTTCATGGTTCTATTTCCTTTCAGCTCCGCACTTCCTATCACCTCTATGCAGATGATCTACAGATATATTGCCATGCCAATCTAGATGATCTCCCCAATAATATAAGTAAAATAAATGAAGATCTTTCTCGGATCTCTGATTGGAGTAAAGCACATGGACTTATCGTCAATCCTGCTAAGACTCAAGCTATCATTCTGGGTGGTTCTTGGAATATGTCTAGAATAGATTGGCCTTCCCTTCCACCCATTATTTTTGATGGTGAGCAAATAGAGTATAGTGAGAAAGTCAGGAACCTTGGGATAGTCTTCGATAAACGTCTAACATGGTCTCCTCAGATTGCGGAAGTTAGTAGGAGGATATTTGCTTCGGCTCGATCACTTACGCGGCTTAAGAATTTTCTTCCTACTGCTACTAAAACCTCACTTGCACAGACCTTACTTCTCCCTATCTTAGACTATGCCGACTCATGTTATCTCGATCTCTCTGAAGAGCATTGCAATAAACTTGAGCGCCTTCAAAACTTCTGCATTAGATTCATATTTGGATTACGAAAGTATGATCATGTTTCTTCTTTCCGCGTGCAACTCAAGTGGCTCCCGATCAGACTTCGTCGTAATTATCATATTCTGTCGCTCCTGTTCACTATACTCTTTATTCCTTCGTCACCTCATTATCTAAAAGAGCGCTTCACCTTTCTCCATCAAGATGACCAGCGACCTGCTCGTAGTATCAACGCCCTTCGCCTTAAAACTCCAACTCATACTTCTGCTGCATACTCTAAATCTTTTACTGTACAAGCAGCACGTCTCTGGAATGCTTTGCCTGAAGATATTCGCACTGCTCAGACTATAACCAGTTTCAAGAGTCGCTTGAAAGAATACTACCTCTCACTTTGACTTGATACTGCTGTTATTTTCGCTTAGATATTCATACAGTACGTATGAATGTTACAGTACCTATGTAAGTTATTTAAGTATGTTATGCATATATATGCAATATTTGTGTATGTTTATAATTTTCAACTATATCTGTTGCTGTACCCACCCTAACTTAACTGTTTCTCTTTCACCTCGTAAGGGTTGACTGGAAGAGATTGCATAGCAATAAGTCCGCCTTTGCTCATATTATGTTGAAGTCTTTGTAAATGTTATATTATTTGTTACTATGTGTGGGCAATAAAGATATTTTGTATTGTATTGTATTGTATTGTTACGGTACATTTTTTTATGTACGCCAAGAGGATTTTAAGTCTCAAACCAATTCATTGTTTTTGCAAAAAATGTAAACTAAGTAAATGTAATGTAAGCTTCCAAATGATAAATCAATACTAAATTTCATATTTATATTTATTTGACTGAATATTTGCCATATTGGACTACAAATATTAATTTGTGTTAAAAAAGTTAAGAAGGGCTGGCTATAAAGGACTTGTATTAATGGCCGAAAAATTCATTGCTAAAAAAATTACTATCAGGGTCTGCTCTATCTGTATCAATGGCACCATTTTTAAATCTATTTGTTTTTGTATTTAATTTACTATTAAAAACGAATGTGGAAGAATACCAAAATTTGGAGTCCCGTACATTTTCTCAAAAACTATTTTATCAACTAATGGATCCCATAAAAACTTTACACTTTTATAATTTTCCTCGAACGAACTACAGACCAATGAACGTTTGACCAACGGATCGTTTGGAGTGCTGAACATTTCTTCAATAACTATTTTACCAACTAATAGTTCCCCTAGAAACTTTTCACTTCTATAATTTTCCTCGAATGAACTACAGACCAATGAACGTTTGACCAACGGATCGTTTGGAGTGCTGAACATTTTTTCAATAACTATTTTACCGACTTACAGATCCCTTATAAACTTTACACTTTTTTATTTCTCATCGAATGAACTACGGACCAATGAACATTTTGATTAACAGAACATTTGAGTTGCCTGTAGTTTACCGAATGAATATTTGACCGTAGTACCATTGACTTAATATGCAATCAACTAATTGTAACTTACAAGATTTGACCTAAACATACATAATATTCGTACATACATACACTACAAGTTAAATACAAGCTTGACTTGAAATAGCCGAAATTGAAAAATATGAACTTATTTTATAATTAACGTTATCAAAAATAGTAAGCAGCAGCTTGTTATATAGTAATCATCATCATCATTTTAGCCGCAGTCAGTCCACTGCTGGATATAGGCCTCTCCCAATTATTTCCAAAATGACCGGTTGGCAGCAGTCTGCATCCCGCCTTTGCCTGCGACCTTTTTCAGGTCATCTAACCATCTGGTCGGTGGATGTCCAACGTTGCGCTTACCGGTACGCGGTCGCCATTCGAGAACCTTTCTGCCTCATCGGCCATCGGTCCTCCGCGCTATGTGCCCCGCCCACTGCCACTTCAAAGAACTAATCCGCTGGGCTACATCGATGACTTTTGTTCTCCGACGGATCTCTTCATTTCTGATTCGATCTCGTAGGGAAACACCAAGCATCGCCCTCTCCATAGCTCTCTGGGCGACCTTGAGCTTTCTTATGAGGCCCATAGTCAAAGACCACGTTTCGGACCCATATATATCACTGGTAACACACACTGGTCGAAGACCTTAGTTTTGAGGGACTGAGGTATTTTTGACGAGAAGACGCTACGTAGCTTCCCGAACGCCGCCCAGCCGAGTCGGATTCGACGAAAGACCTCGTCCTCGAAGCTGGATTTGCCAGCCTCGATCATCTGACCCAGGTAAACATATTGGTCTACAACTTCAAGGGTGTGGCTCCCGACAGAAACCGATGATGGCGTAACATGGACATTACACATTGCCTTGGTTTTGTCCATGTTCATTTTAAGTCCCACCTGTTGGGAGACCACGTTGAGGTCGTTGAGCATGGTACTTAAGTCTTACAGCGACTTTATCTGGCGATGTTGATGCCAAGTCCTTCCCACTCCAGGAGTTTGAAGGCATCTTCCAGAGCAGCGGTAAATTGTTTCGGAGAAATGACGTCTCCCTGTCTTACTCCTCTCTGCAATGGAATAGCCACCGTAATCTGCTCCTTTACTCGGACTGACATGGTGGCGTTGCTGTATAAACACTCCAACACTTCGATGTACCGATGGTCAATGCGGCACCGCTGGAGAGACTGAAGCACCGCCCACGTTTCGATCGAATCGAAGGCCTTCTCATAGTCCACAAACGATAGGCATAGTGGCCGGTTATACTCTTTGGTCTTCTGTATAACCTGCCGAAGCGTATGGATGTGGTCTATGGTACTAAACCCTTTTCGGAAACCGGCTTGTTCGGAAGGCTGGAAGGCATCGACCCTCTTCGCGAGACGATTCGTGATTTTTCTCGAAAATAGCTTATAGATGTGGCTCAGGAGTATAGTAATCAAATGACTAATAAATACAGAGATCATCAACTAAATACAAAGTGTATCTTTGCAACCTTGCCATATTCTTCAATGTATTTAGATTATCTTTTGTGCTAAAAAACAAAATAATTTTATTTTTGTAATTGTAATGACCTATGAGAAATGGTTCCTCATCTATTTTTGCATAATCTTCTGGGATCTTCACATCATAAATGGTCTGCGGTACTTTTGATAGATTTTTATTCCTTGTACGTTGAATCACCATCCGCATTGCTGCTGAATTTGGCACATGGGGAGCACTGGTACTCGGCACATCTTGCATACAACGTTGTATAATCTGGGATGGGTTATCCATCGAATTGGCTGCTTTAGTTTTTAGAGAGGCTGCAATATTCCATTTTATTTCTTTTTCTGGATGATCATCTGACATGGTTTCTTCAAATAATCTTAGCAGCATTTGTATAATATTTAAATGCACACACTAAAGCTACTGCTTATTATTTTTGTTAAAGTTAATTATTAAATAAGATCATATTTTTCAAAATCATACATTTGTATTTTTATTTCAGCACTTTTGTATACCTATTTCGGCTATTTCAAGTCAAGCTTGTATTTAACTTGTAGTGTATGTATGTACGAATATTATGTATGTTTAGGTCAAATCTTGTAAGTTACAATTAGTTGATTGCATATTAAGTCAATGGTACTACGGTCAAATATTCATTCGGTAAACTACAGGCAACTCAAATGTTCTGTTAATCAAAATGTTCATTGGTCCGTAGTTCATTCGATGAGAAATAAAAAAGTGTAAAGTTTATAAGGGATCTGTAAGTCGGTAAAATAGTTATTGAAAAAATGTTCAGCACTCCAAACGATCCGTTGGTCAAACGTTCATTGGTCTGTAGTTCATTCGAGGAAAATTATAGAAGTGAAAAGTTTCTAGGGGAACTATTAGTTGGTAAAATAGTTTTTGAAGAAATGTTCAGCACTCCAAACGATCCGTTGGTCAAACGTTCATTGGTCTGTAGTTCATTCGAGGAAAATTATAAAAGTGTAAAGTTTTTATGGGATCCATTAGTTGATAAAATAGTTTTTGAGAAAATGTACGGGACTCCAAAATTTGACTCCGGCAGATATACTAATCCAGGCGAAAATCGAATGTTGTTATGTGACTAAGTAGGCTGACTATAGCTACTTAACTTAAATAAGGTAAGGACGAAGCGTGGACGAAGCCTTAAAACAGAATCAAGAACTACTCATATATATGTATTTAGAGATACCTAGCAATACATTAACACACACAAGCCTAATTTCACTGTGATTGTGAAAATTGTTTAAAGTGTACCAACAAAAGTTAATGTGAAGAAATATTTTGATATCGGTTAAGTTTATTTATTGTGTAAATTATAAAAAGTTAATAATATAAGTATGATTTTCCTCGCAAATGTGTCGAAAATCGTAGTATGACAACTCGTGAGCGAAATTGGCCATATACTCGGCACTAACTTAGCACCCTAGTATCCTAATCTACTATTACTTCTGTATTTTCAGTCTACTCTTTTTTACACTTTAAAAAGTTTATTGAAATAAAACTAAAAAAAACGAAAGAAAAAAACACTAAACTAGAATTTAATCTACTCTACATACAAATATGAATACAAAAATTAAGATTTTGGTATTCTGTCGGTAAGAATAGCTGTATTTTTCGTATTCTTTTACAAAATAAAATTAATCTTATTTTTTCATAGAAGTCTCGTTGTCGTACCTTTGTTTTTAATTATCTTGATCGCTTTTCTTACGTTTTCTTCCTTATGTTTGTAAAGATTAGATTTTTAACCTGATGGCCTTTATGTAGTAGGTAGGTACATACTTAGATAAATGAAGAGGAAAGTTGTAGACTCGTGGGAAATATTTCTTACAGATACTCGTAAGTTAAGACGCAAACACCCGCGCAAACCAGCAATACTTACTTTAGAATATTGCTTTCTTAATACATAAAGTATAATTTTTTTTATTATATACTTACTGTGGTGATTGCTCGACCTGTGTGATTTTAGTCTAATCAGTAGGTATGTTTTGTTTATGTATAGCTCTTCTAAATTTACCTTTGTATTAGGTAAATAGTTAAAATTTAAAATAAATTTTAGATGTACAGATTTCTCCTAATACATATATTTTTTAACATTGAGAAAGGAACGTTTATTGTGTGCGGTTTCGATGCTCTTTGGTTTAAATCATTGAGAAAGGATCGCTTTAAATGGAACCACGTCATAGGCTCAGAGGCGGATTTACTCTACATAGATCGAAACGCAGCAACTATGTTCATATAACATCGGCTTGATATTATAAGTATCTTATAATGATTGTGATAACCATATATAGGGGGTTATCTAACTAATTATCACATATATATAGGTAGTTATCTACCTAATTGTGCCAGCATAAGTATGCGTGTTGCGAGAATTTAGACTACTGTTCAATAAATCAAATATAATTACAACAGACAAACGATTGTAATTACACGTATCTATCTTTTTAAGAAGGCCTATTTCGCATGAATATATTATTTCTTACTTAATAAGTACCAGAAGCTACCTCAAGGGTTGTGAGAAGAAACAAGGGCGATTTAGTAGTATCTTCTTTCTGGCGTCGAAGATACCTGTGACAGTTCGTGTCCTAAGCCGAAATAGACACGAAATATTTATTTTTATACGATTCGTCAGTCAAGGTGTCGCTAGCCCGCTGCCAAGCTCTTGGCCTAAGAAATTAGGTACACTGGTTACACCATAGTACCCGACAATTTCTTTGCACTTTCAAACCCAAAAAATGATTTTTTTATACGTGTTTTGTTTTAGAAAGTCATCCTGGTAGCATGTCTGGTAGCAGTACAGTTGGCGACAGGTGCTCCCCAAATGTCTGATGTCCAGTTAGACCGGACCCTTACAGATAGAAGTACCATGCAGAGACACCTCAAATGCGCACTCGGCGAAGGACCTTGTGATACTCTAGGCAGGAGATTGAGAAGTAAGTACACTATTAGTTATTATCAACAGGAATCTAATAACTTTTGTACGATATTAATTCCACATAATGAGTGATACATAAAGGGTGATTCGAGGATTAATGTATTCATCATGATGATTATCATTTCATCCGCAGTCAGTGCACTGCGGGACATATGCCCTCCCCTAAGTAATTACGGAATTACTGGAGCCGCCTGCTTCCAGTGCTTGTCTGTGACCTTCTTCAGGTCATCTTAAACTATCTGTGGGTGTCGAACGCTGAGCTTGCCTTTTGACGAGTACATAACATTTCCAGAAAAATCCAACCATAGTTATTCATAAACCCTTCAAGTGCGCAGAAGCCAGATTTGGTTAATAACAATGGAATTTTCATTGTTATCTAGTTTGTGGCAAGCGAAGTGTATGCCTGCTGTTGTCAATTACCTACGCTGCAGAGTTTTGTACCAGGGTATTTATTCATTATCAGTATTAATTCATGGTCAACGATTTAGCAGTATAGTAGTTATCACATAAAAGCGATTGCCATCTTAACTCCGTAGCCCTTTTTAAACGGAAACAAGACAACATAAAACAAGCCAGCCTTAAAAACATTTTTAGGCTGGCCCAACCCAACCTATTTTTATAAAAGATTTTGTATTGTATTATACAGAATATTTATTTATTATTATTATCCTTCAGCGTTGGCCCCACTGGTTCTCCGAGGCGCCTGCCCCCAATGCACTCCACACGAGACTCTACAAATACGACGAACCCTCGCTTTCGTCCAGCGAAACTACCCATGGGAGTGGGCCAGAATCGTTCGCCAGTATGGCTGAATGAAAAAGCGATTTACTTTGATTTGTGCCACAAACGACGTTTTTTACATTTCGAAATTTCTTAACATCAAGGTTGAATTATTTATTTTAGGTTAAATACATTGCTGCGGTTACAGCAACGGATGATTAATTTTAACGAGAATTTTAATTAATTGCCCTAATATTTATTTACTGTGCTAAATTTTGCCCCAATTCCAAGGAAATTTTCAATGACAATGTAATGTTAACGATACGCATGTAAACTATGCGTAATATAAATAAAGTAATCGTATTTGCTTATATAATTATATGGAACTCATTGAACAACCCAAAACAATAAAATGTGACCACTACTACTATCAGCGTCAATATTTGATATACCCAATTATATACAAAGACTAATTATTGTTTAATATAACACGTGCAAATAGTATTTTATGGCTGATAAGAAATAAAAATAATTAAGTACGAGTATTATCCATGGTTTTTGTTTATTTCGCACGCAGTTGCTCACGTAATGTTCAGTGACGGCTCTAGTACAGGCTGTACAAAAGGGGGGATTGGTTAAGTAAGAGGTTACGGCACCGCAGTAGACCCCAGCACTCGCACTTCGTTCGCAAGCCAGACCGCTCCATAGACTAAAATTTGCAGAAACCATAAATCGGGTCAAATTGCTAGGAGCGCACGGACCGTGTTGTAGTTACACAGAAAGTAAAAGTGATCGTGTTGAGCAAGTTTCGCGGCAAAACATGCAGGTGAGTCGATCGTTGCATTCATCACCTTTTCCTGCAGTGATCTGTGAATGTTTACTTTACTTGACTGTTGAATAGTGCAGCCCTGATAACCCGCTCGCGTCCATTGGCATTGAAACAAAAAAATAATTGTTAAAATTTCTACAGCTTTGTAAAATTTCTTTGTTTACCATTTTCCATGATTCTATTAACGTTAATACCAGGAAAGCAGACCCAAGGCTCCGAATCAATCAGCTGAGGACGAAACCGGGTTAACGCTAAGAGAGGTGCCGTAAGCCTGTTTACCTATTCAATAGCGAAGAAACTGGCTCATAGTCGAAGGACAGTTGGTCTCATAATTGGCACATGCTCATTTTAATTCTGAATGCGATTGGACCTTAATTGCAGTTCGGAACGAATCAATTTTGTTAATTTGCTGTGGCTTCAATTTATTTGAATATAACAAGGTTAGATAACGTGTGACAATTAGAACTAATTTGTGTAAAGCATAACAAAAAATGTTAAAAAAAAATAAAAAATAGTTTACTATACATCAACAACAAGGTTTGTTCGTTAACCCTCTTTCAGAAAAACACCAACTTCCATGAAACTTGCACAGTTAAATTTATACTAATTTTGTATACTACTTACAAAAATATGTATTTTGTTCCGACTTATATTCTTTAAAATTACAAAAGTGTTTCGAATATTAGACACAAGTAAACAAGTTAAAAAAAAACAATTAAAAGTTAAGTTTAAGTTGAGGTGTACCTACAGGGGGCAATTGACTTCATTCACATGAATGAATTAAAATTCATTATATTTACTACTTTAAATATGAATGAATTAATGTTTACAAAACACAATAGAAATGTAGTGATATGTTTTTTACATACAATCTATATGCCACTCCCACTGTTGAGGTAGGGCCTTCCCCATCTCTCTCCAAGGTTCCTATCCATAACAAACTACAGTAATATGTACTTAAACAGAATAAAATTTACATTAATGATCTCTGTGAAACACATTTCTCGTGCAGTCAGTGCGTAGATATATACTACATACATGGAGTAATTACAAAGAGGAGATGCCGTAATAAGCATTTTGTAAGAAAGCGTTTGTGAGGCTACACGGGGCGTAAGGCAGACGTGCGGGGTGCTTGGTTTCGGCCGTGGCTCCAATCATAGAGCACGAGCAATGACAAGCTCCGCCCACTGCAGTGTCGGCGAGGCGCCAATGATCACGTCACTGCGCCATTTCAAACGGCATCTCCTCTTTGTAATTACTCCATGACTACATACCACCAAAGGCCCAAAGCCTCCCTTCGAACAGTTTTCAAGAGATGAACTACAACATTATTATTAGGGGCATGCAATTGGATATTGCACTTAATGAATTTTTATCATTCATTTAAATATTTCACTACCAGAAACTGAAAACAAAAAGATTTTTTTAAATCCGTTCGTAAGTTTTTTAGTCTTTGAAATTTGTTGGAAGGAGAAACTGTTAAAAAACAAGAAAAGGATGCACTGTGTGTGCAGTGACGTCACTGACGGTCACTGCCATTTGGTTTCGTGCGTACAAAAGGTCCAAACCACGCTCCTATTTTTCTTCTTGAAAAAACTTTAAAATCCAATTGCAGCCTTAATTAACAACCAATTTTGATGTTGTTTTCAAAATCGGTTACTTTTTAGTGTACATATTGTTTCGTATGCAAATATTGCCCAATTATGAATAAAGTCAAGTAGCCGATTATAACAACACTACACCTTATCTCTTTTTTGTTTTCTTTCCTGATTGTTGCTGTATCGCAGCTATTGAATTAAGTTTCGTGTAAGTAATTAGACTTGTAAAGTGGATAAAAAAATTAATAGCATTGCTAAATGATTTAATTCGTTAATAAAAAATTAAAAAAACTAAGGCTGTCTTTTAAATAAACTAAGTAAAGAAATTTTAGATTAATAATTGACTTGTATGAAATACATACGCAAACATGGAAATTCTGCCAGTCTTTACGATTTCGTGACATTATATGAGGTCTGCCTAAAAACCTATCTAACAAAAATACAAAAAATCTACCTAAATTTGCAAAATTTATTACGTCAAAAGTGATGATTTCCATTCACCATATCGAAACATATGAGTCATACATTTCAAAAGTAGCACTCCTTCCGCTAAGAAGAAGCACTCCTGAAGTTACCAAACCAGTCTGAAAGTCAATGCCTTTGACACGTGCAGTCAATTGGCGCCCAACTTGGATCACCAACAATAAAGCAGGCGGTTCAGAGCACGGTTGCTTAACTTAAAATTATATAATCTCTGACGGCCGTAACGTCTCTCAAATCCGGAATACTGTTCTAGTTAAAATTGCACTAGATGATAAACTACACGAATATGCAAACTTAAATAGGTAACTAGCTATGTTCTGTAATCTGTGCTGGCAGTATCTAGCCATTAATGAAGCAGTTAAACATTTTAACTGCCTCAGTGGTCCAGTTAAGGCCCAAAAACACGTGGGATGCATTACTTTGTTTAGTTGCTTCCAGTTTGGTAAGGTAGGACATTGCAGGCCAGAATAACTTGATTGACTGATAAAAAAAAATTCCGTGCCTCAGGAGGCTGCTATCATGAGGCGGTTATAGAAACCATGTTAAAGGTCTCGAAGTGGTTTCGAAAAACTCTTATCACATCGGTGTAAAACTATTGTATACTTATCCAGACGACGATAAATTAATTAATAAATCTAGTCCACAAGAGTTGCGATGTAAAATCTAAAATTAAAAACAAAATAAAAAAAAAAGACTGGACTAAAACGTACTTGTATTGATTGCATTGCAAGTGTATATGTATGTACGAGGACGAATTCTGAGAAACCTCAAAACAAGTTTGCTATTTGCGGCGAAAACTATAATAACCCAAAGGTTGACTGATAATGTTTTTAGCATTAAGTTCGCCTATTGTGCTATACAATTGTATTATGTACAATAAAGTTTAAATAAATAAATAAACTCTCACCGAAAGTTTCTTAGATCTTTACAGATGATGATGACAGTGATTTAACACCTTGCAGGCGCTGATTACTTATGTGAATTCTTCAAACTAAACAAAATCTCCATAAGAGGGAGAAGGTTTTTTACTTACGAGTATATAAATGTAAATCTATGTGATATGAGTGATTTGAGTATTAGTTTAAAAATTATCCCCTTAAGACTCAGCTTCAGCTGTGATGAAATGGTGGTCTGAAGTTAGTACGTAGCAAGAGTATCCACGCAAGTTTAGTCTCATACAAGTGGCCGACCCTATTTCCAGGGCACCAAATTTTATGTTTGTTTGTTACACTCTATTTACTGACTTGATTTAGTGTCCTTTGGTTGGTCTTGGGCCACGTCTTGGTCCGACCAGGGTCAGCTCTATCTTGAGCTCCGCTACAAGGTGGATTACCTCTTTACACTTTATTTCTTGCGCATGTACACATAGGGATACTAAAAAAGGACATAAGGTGTTTTTTATCTCTGTAAAAAGTACTATCCAAAATTGCATTGTCGTCTAGTTGTTATTAAAGCAGCCAGCGGAAATGAGATGAAAAATGGCATTGAGTTGACGCGAAAAGTGGGCTAAGGGCGTAATTTTCTGAACATCACATCTTTGCAATTTTGTGTGAACATTTTGTTGATGGGATGTCGATTGTTTGCAGTTATTATGAGCTGTGGTGGCGTGGTAGATGCAAGGTTACATCTGCTACCTAAAGTATACTTTAGGTATAAATGAATCATGCATTGAGTCCGTAGTGTTGTTGTACTTCTTTGTAAGGATAAGCTTTTGTGTTTCTTAAATACTTAAACTGGAGTTATTGAGGTAGCCGTTGTTGAATATGAAAGGAAATGACACACATACATAAAGACAAAAATATTCAAATCTGAACCTAAATAGAAGAAGGTTGCTTGTAGAATGAAAGAATTCAGGAGTGCTATTTTGAAAAGTGTGACTCACGCAACATTGGCGAGTCGAATCACTTTTGTTCGATATCGATCGATTTTCATTCGACATATGAATCATATATTTCAAAAATAGGGCTCCAGCGCAGTTGATCGTAGAACTTAAAGGCTTGTATTGCACATGGCTAACTTATTGATTCGTATGTCCTATACCTGGGGCACATGGCATCCAAAGTGACTCTATACATGTAAGTTTTGGTGTTTTGGACTTTACGTTTAATTAATGACGTTTTTGCTCTAGTTATGTCAGTTGCAATACTTGATTTATCATTTTTTCCTACGGATATCAAAAACCCTTATAGAATGTATCCACCCACATCGAATCCCGCTAGTTGAAGAGACTTCATATTTCTCTTGTTATCATGAGATCACAGCATATCTATATATATTGGCTATAGTATAGATAAGCGTCTGATTACGAACTCATTAAATTTCTAAGCACGCACTCGTTTGTGGCGGCTTAGTGTACAGGTGTGAAGAAAAGGTTTTAAGTCCATTGGAAAATAATAAGTATTTGTAGAGTTATTTGGTAAGGACATAATGGATAGAATAAATCATTACGATTCCGTACTTCGCAAGGCATAATGGTCGATGATCCCGGCCGCTAGAAGTACTTTTTTGAAAATTCTGATTCACGCAAAATCGGCGAGTCGAATAATGGACAATAATTGACCGAATGACAGGTAAATCGAAAGACCGAAAATGGTCGCAAAGATCCAATAAATTCTAAGTCTAAAACTAATAAATATAATAAAAAATATACCTACATAATTATGTAACAATATATTTTAACAATTAAAAATGTGAAATTATTTAAATACAATCTTAAGTTATGCATTGAATCCGTACTTGTATTGCATTGCTCGTGAAAATAACGCTAGAAGCTAGAAATATGGTGATCAATATTGTTACACAATCTTAATTTATCATCAACCTTGAAATGAACACACCTTTTTGGGCAATAAAATGGATTAATTTTGACGTGCGTTGATGTCCTTTGTTTGTATTAGATTCAAAAAGACTTCAACGCGCTTCGTTTTCCTTCACCCTTCGCTCGTAAATTGAGTTAGCTATAATTCGATTTGAGCATACACAATATTAATGTGCCTACAAAATTTACACAAGTTAAAATTTAGATAATCAAATAAAATTAATTCGCTGTGTGGGTTACATTACGCACAAAATTGATTGCCGTTGAGACAGAAAAGTTTTGGAATGACGACTTGAAATCGACAAACGCGACGTAGGACATGCGCGTATTAGATAGTCTGATTAGTTATGATAGCAGGATGATGTAGAAACGTTGAAAATATTTTTTAAAGTTTTATTATATATTTTTCCTAATGGTTCACTGGGAAAGAATGTCCAACTAGGTAATTTTATTTGTGGTAGCTACAAATGTACAATACAGATTTAAAAAATAAAAATCTATTGGGAGGTCTATGTTTAAGAGTGAACATATTATGGCTTCTCTATTAATTACTTAATTTAATTAAATAAATATATGAAATTAAATATAAGTCGTTATGCTTTATGCGCTCGAATGTACCGGCAAACCGCACGCGACATTACTCACGCGTGGCAGTATACCACATGTCCTTTGCCAATCGTAGAAAAATTTGAAGGATTGTTACCGAAACCTTGTGCAATACCGTCTGTTTATGATTATGCGCTTGTGTTTTGTGGCTACAAGCGAACTATACTATACGAATACATACGAAGGTACTTTGTGGTCAAATGTTTGAAGTATATTGTGTGCTCTGTTAATGTTGAGGAAAACGATTTTATGGTATTGTTATCTCACTGTCGTCATTCTATAGAACCAAAAGATATAGTAGGAAACGAATATTTTAAGACAACGAAATAAGTACTGTTATTTCTATGCAACTAAACGGAATCAGTGAAATGTGTAAACAACACAGTATAAATACGTAAGGCATTCCAGTTCCCGGAGTCCTATTTTAAAAATGTGATTCAAATGCCGAATGAAAATGGTTCGGTTTATCGATTATTACGAATGAAAATTATTCGATATCGAACGAAAATCATTCGTGTCGCGTGTCACACGATTTAGCCTAGACTACACTTTTCAAAAATGCTTTCCTGACCGGAGATCGAACAGGGACCTCCAAAATAGCGCGCCTGCCCGCTAACCATTGCATTATGCCATATCGTATGTGAAGTATAAATATGCGAAAAAGGTTCAATTATATTATGACTAGCTGTTTCCCGCAGCTCCGCCTGCGTCAAAAAGTAGCCTATGTTTGACCCCGGGTCTTAAACTATATTCATACCAAATTTCATCAAAATCCGTTCAGCGGTTCGGCCGTGAAAGCGTAACAGACAGACAGACAGACATACGGACAGACAGACTTTCACTTTTTTATAATATTAGTATGGGTTAGTACCTATGGAAGTATGGATTTAATTCATTAATAATTGCTGCTTTGGAATACTCGACACTTCTAAATTACACATTGTTTAGGTAAAAGTTTAAAAATAACACTAGTCAATATATTCCTATCAAATAAATATTTGCAATGGATCGACAAAGTAGATTCTCAGTTCCGTTAACCGTCCAGCTTTTCTATAGAAAGGCGGTCACTTCAACTGAAATTATCAAATTATGTTACAGAGTATCTATAATCTAGTAAGTATTAGGGTAACGAGGTGCCGTGTCACGCTACGGTATGTTGTTGTTACATATAGACTGTAACTGTGACAAGAATATTATCCGGTAACTGACCTAACATAGCCGCAAACATGCAATGAACCCTCATTAAAAGTTACTATGTTTTAGCTTAGTGATTAGCAGATTGACTTGGCTTTTGCGTTTAATATCAAATAAAATGAAAAAATCTAAAACTTTACAGCCGCTTTTCAACGAAATGAAATAAAATTCACAACATTATTTTTGAGGGGAACAAGGAGATTCGAATAAAATAATATTTCAGTGAAATACAATAGAAATACAACAAAAAGAAGAAAGACACATGACAGTGTCATACATTTCCATGAAATCCATACTAATATTACAATTGCGAAAGTCTTTCTGTCTGTCTGTTCTGTCTTAATTGGCGGCCAAACCGCTAAACGGATTTTGATGAAATTGGATATGAATATAGTTGAAGACCCGGGGTCAAACATAGGCTACTTTTTGACGCAGGCGGAGCTGCGGGAAACAGCTAATATTTTATAAATAATAAACAAATTGATAAAAGTTGGGCTTTGATTTATCATGATTAATTACCAGTATATGTGCAGTCAGTTTTTGCACATTTAACCTTAACACAAGGAACCAGGAAATAACTTCTGAATTTAACTATATTATGTAGGTACGAGTATCAATTTAAGTTTTTATGTCGAACAAGTAGCAATTGCTATTTTCGAACCAGAAAAAAATATTTAAGTAGAGTCCTCAGAAAATAAGAATCTTTGAAATTCGTATTTTAGTTTTTTTTCAATATTGTTATGAATGTTAGGATACGTGGGGCACACTATAAGTTTCCGGAATGAATATGAAAAAATACTATTAAAGGTACAAAATTAATTTATTGTTTTTCAAAATAATCTCCCTTGGCGTCTATGCACTTTTTCATTCGATGAAACCAGTTTTGAAAACTTTTGTGCCACTCCTCTGTGGTGACCTCTGAAACGTGTTTTTCATACTCCTCGACAGCCTCTTCTGGTGATGAAAATCGTTGACCGCGTAATTGGTTCTTAATTTTTGGGAACAGAAAAAAGTCACAAGGTGCCAGGTCGGGACTGTATGCAGGATGACTCATGAGTTCTACATTTTTCGCCTTCAAAAAGTCGTTTGTCTGTCTGGCAGTGTGAGAACTAGCATTGTCGTGGTGCAGGATGATACGGCGTTTACGGTTATTTTTACGGAGTTCGTCAATAACTTCCGGCAAACAAATGGTCGTGTACCAGTCACTATTAACTGTACGACGATTCTCTAAAGCAACAGTAGCCACGTGTCCAGTTTTATTAAAAAAAGAAGCAATCATCCGCTTAGATGCACTTTTCACGCGCGCCACTTTGGTTGGTTTCGGCTCATCTTGAAAGACCCATACGCTCGATTGCTGCTTTGTTTTGGGATCGTAGCAATAAATCCATGTTTCGTCACCTGTTACTATGTCCCACACCAAATTTGACGCACCTTCGTTGAATCTGGTAAGCATGGCACTGCACCAAGTGACGCGGTCCGTTTTTTGAGCCTCGGTCAAGTTGTGGGGGATCCACCGCGAGCACAGCTTTCTCACACCCAAATGTTTGTGTAGGATTAATTGTATTTGACTCATGCCTATTTCTAAGGATGCGCGAATTTCATGGCAGGTCACATGCCTGTCTGTTTCGATCATACGGCGCACAGCATTGATGTTTTTGTTGGTCACAGCGGTGGACGGCCGACCATCGCGAGATTCGTCACTGAGATTGATACGACCACGCTTGAATTCTGCAAACCAGCTATAAACAGTTGTCTTGCATGGTGCTTCATTGCCAAAAGCTGTTTCAAGCCGAGCGATGCTCTGTTGAGCTGTCAAATTACACTTAAAATCGTAGAAAATCATACTACGAAAATTTTCCCGAGTTAAATCCATGTTGATGCAGACACACAATTTTTTAAATGGCGCCACAAGGTAAAAACAAAAGACAGTCAGATGAAACAAACTGCATTCTACAGCCAAAGAGTTCTATTTTCAAATGTTGCAATAAATTTTTAAATATTGTTTATGTAAGTGGCCAGTTCCGGAAACTTACAGTGCGCCCTATGTATTATATAATATTTTCCTATCAATAATTCATTCATATCGAGTGGGCTTCATGGTCAATCGGCCCTGTACACCCTGGTGTCAGTTTTTCCTGTGATACCTATATTCTGTCTATTTTTTGAACGCGTTGATGCTTCTGTTATTTCATTATTAAAAAAATGCAATTACTAAAAAATTTTTTTGCAAAAGTTAAACTAGGTATGAGTTTTCTTCTTCGCTGAACATTTTTTTCATAGCCTTTGCAATATCACAAGACGAAATGTAAAGGATTCCTTTGCTTTTTTCAGCTAACACACATCCTCGTATTCTGCGCCGCTGTGGCAGCCGCCTGTGCAGCGGATACCACTCGCCCTCCTGTATCCGACACAGCCTTGGAGGAGGCTCTCAATGACAAACGATTTATACAACGACAGCTGAAGTGCGCCTTAGGAGAGGCGCCCTGCGATCCCATCGGGAAGAGACTTAAAAGTAAGTTTTTCTCAAATACCTTTTTATGGTAACTCTCGCCCGCCGCTAGTGTCCGACATAGCCTTGGAGTAGGCTCTCAATGACAAACGGTTTATCCAAAGACAGCTGAAGTGCACCTTGGGAGGGGCTCCATACGATCTCATCGGGAAGAGACTTAAAAGTAAATTTCTGTCGCTGACACTTGGGACAGCATTCATTGCCGCGGGGAACGCGGTACTCGGCGTGTCAAGGGGTGGACGCAGGTGTGACAAGGAGACCTGGTGGTGGAACGACACGGTCCAGATGGAGATAGGGGTGAAGAAAGTCCTCTTCAAAGCGTGGCAAGCGTCAGGATCTCCTGAAGACCGCGACGCATACACGGTTGCCAAACGGGCCAGTAAGAAAGCTGTTGCCAGAGCCAGGAAAGACTACATGCAACCTATGTACGACAAGTTAAAACCGCCTGAGGGGCAAAAGTTTATGTACAAGTTGGCTCGTTCCAGGGGGTGGCGGCGCAAGACATTTCCAAATGTCGCTGTGTCAAATACCCCCAGCGCAAACTCTTATGTGATGATCCAACGATGAAGGAGAGATGGCGCTCCAGGAATTCCAGGAATTGCTAAACAAGCAACATAAACAGGTGCAGCCACCGGACCTCCCTTCGAACCAAGGGCTAGTGCCACCTATCACCCTGGACGAGGTCCGCTTCGCTCTTCGTCACATGAAAAACCGGAAAGCTGTCGGAGCCGATGGAGTAGTGAGACGTGCAAACACGTGAAAGGAGTCACTGGAGAACGGCGGTCTAAAACTAAATGTGATGAAGACCGAGTAGGTACATGGTCTGTAACACCATGGATCCCCAACCCATACGCAAAGGCAAAGATTTGTTCGAGAGTACGGGCCAGGTCTGATACCTGGGATCTGTACTTGACTCGTCCGGGGGCATTGGCTGCGACGTCAAAGCCCGAATAGCAGCAGCATGGTCAAAGTGGCGTAAGGTGACTGATGTCACCTGTAACCCAAAAATTCCCGTCTGGCTTAAAGGACAGTTCTATAAAACCATGATTAGGCCATTCTACATGGCAGCGAGGCGTGGCCGGTGCTCGAGCGGCATAAGCAAGTGTTGCGTGTCACGGAGATGAAGATGCTGCGATGGATGTGTGGAGTTTCGCGAAAAGATAGCAAACTCCCATATCCGGGGCAGCCTTCAAGTTCTAGATATAGCGGATAAACTTCAGGAGAGCCGCTTAAGATGGTATGGTCACGTCTTAAGGAAGTCGGCTAACTATGTGGGGAACAAGTGTCTAGCCGGGGTAGAAGGGACGCACCCAAAAAATGCTGGCTCGACGTCGCTACGGATGATATGCGTGCTAATGGACTTACAACCAAGGATGCTGAAGTCCGAAAGAAATGGAGGAGAAAAAGTAAGAAGGCGGACCCTGGGCTCCGAGACAATCAGCCAGGAATACAACCGGGAAGGTGCTAAGATGAGTAGTAGTAGCTGAAGTGCGCCTTGAGGTCTCCATGCGATCCCATTGGGAGAGACTTAAAAGTATTTTTTTCTAAAATACCTTTTAGCCTTTTAGGGGTAACTGTAGCCCGTGCCCGCCACAGCCTTGGAGAAGGCCCTCGACGACAAGTGGTTCATACAAAGTCAGCTGAAGTGCTCCCTGGGTGGTCTTAACTATACGTGTTAGTGTATATAAGTATGCTTACGTATCGTACTACATTTATTTTACGTTGGACTACGCATAGTCCATTTTATGTGTACTGTATGTGATAATTTAGTTTTCCATCTCACCTCTACATAAAATTTAAAAGTCGGTTTCAATGTTTTAAATTTATCTTGTCATTTAATTCACAAAAATTAACAAAAAAAAAATGCCTAAGCAAAACATTTTTTCAACGACACGGTTATCGACTCTAGTTCCGTTTTGCGAAAAATTGTTTGTATTTACTCTATTCAGAGAAATAAATCTAATCTTACACAACTTTGTTCTACTTACCTAAGAATTTATTTATTTAAATAGGTAATTTGACATTGAATTCACGATTCGATTTCTTTTCTCTAATAAATTACTTAATTTAACAAAATTGGACCAGACCTATCTGTGTAAAAGTAGTTTACAAGGTTAAAGTCGAAATCTCTGCTTTATTAATTTAAGAACTGAATTAGGTATTATTTGTTGAGGTATAATATTATATGTTATGCGTTATTTAAACTTCTAATAGGAAAATTATATTTTCCACTCCCTATTGCAGCCGATGAAGGTTGTTTTTGTTGTTGAAAACGTTACAATCTATGTTTTATTGTTACGTTTTTATGCTATTACTAGTTCTAGCTGTTTCCCGGGGCTCTGCGTGCGTCAAAAAGTATATTTTTTGTATCTCCCGTACATAAACTTTCACCCATTTTAAAATCCTATGATGGTTACAACAATACCAATTTCATCAAAATCAGACAGACTTTCGCGTTAAATTTTATACAATATAATTAGTATAAAATTAGTGATATGAATTTTAATATGATATAGATATTTATATGGATTCCATATGGATGGATAGTATGGATTTGGTATACCTACTTCATGGATTATTGCATTTTTGTTTTGTTTTCTATTTCAGCTCTTGCACCATTGGTCTTACGTGGGGCCTGCCCTCAATGCTCTCCTCAAGAGACCAAGCAGATCCAACGAACGCTTTCATACGTCCAGAGAAATTACCCGCAGCAGTGGGCAAAGATCGTACGCCAGTACGCGGGCTAACAATAGTATAGGCTAATAAGGTTACAGATAAAATTCGTACAATTTGAAGTAAGCATGTTTACAACAAGATAACGGTAATTTAAAGAACTAATACATCCGACTGCGTTTCTGGACTATTTGGAAATGAAAAAGCCCCGAAAAATCCGCTATATTCTTTATTTTCATTTTGATGTACCCAGTGTCACTCACACAGTAAATATGAATCTAATGGCACCTCTCAAGTTAAAATCCAACGAGCCGTTCAGGCTGTAGAGCGTGTCAAACAATTATACATACAAACATACATACATACTCTCGAAAAACAGTTTCTTCTTCTGTCGCAGTCGGGTAAAAATAAAGGTTTATTTAAGCTTTAGAAACAAATTCAATGCAACAAGTAATTAAGTTTATTATTCATTTGTATTTTTTAAGATAATTTAAAACTTATGTTTTAATAGCCAAAAACCTTTGTCATAAAATCAATGATCATATTTATTTTTATATAACAAACCAACCGTTTACTATAGTGTTGTTGTACTTAATAATGAATAGAAGTAATGAATAAGATAAGAACAGAATTTTATTGATGTACCTACCAAATTTTGAAGTTGTATAAAAAATCACATTTTTTGTTTATGTACCCATTTTATACCTAAAGCATATATACATAATATCTTGGTAATATTTTCCTCTCTTTTTCTCCAATAGTTGCACAATTATATTCATTTTGGACTGTTTAAAGCGTACGAGATGGGTAGATCACAATTGTAAAAAAATCAAAATGACGGACTTTTGGTGCCAAAAAGTATGTTAATTTTTTCAATTCAATTTTTTTTATATTTCTTAACAGCTAGTGTGTTATTAAAATAAAGGAGTTTTGAAGGCAATTACAAAATATATATGGTGACTTAATTATGTTTAAAAGATTTTTAATGCCAAATCCCAATTTTAATATCCGCTCTGCGGTTGGGTAGTTTTTTTTTTCTAAAAAGACTTTTACGTTATGTGTAGGCGATTGATGTAAGACAATTTAAATAAATTATTTATGGAAATTCAAAAGTATATCAACTTTAATAGTAACGTGGAATCATAAGGTACTAATTTATTTTATTAAGAAGTAAAATGTTATTTCAGCTGAAATAAACGAATACCACACAATATGACTATTTTTTCTAATGCCTTACGTAGAAATATTAAGCATTAATTAATAAGCAATAAACCTCAAAAAAAAAATCATCCCTTCATAAATTCATTACATTAAGATTTAACTGCTTACTTATGTAACTTAGATTAATAATTGGTCTCCGCGGCGCTACGACTAGATCGGTATCTAGTCGTAGCGCCGTGGACGCGCTGTGAAGAAAAATCAGTTTCTAGAATGCGGCAACTTATTAGGAAAGTGTGTGTAAAACAATTTTACGCACATTAGCGTCGATTATATACTTTTTACTTTATTTTATAATTCTAATATAGAATCCTAAAATTGCAACAAAAATTTTACACAGTACTGTATGTTAAACGTTACTTTTAATTTTCTATTTAGCTTGGAGCTAATTGATTACTCACCTCTTTTTAGTTGTAACCCGGGTTTAAATACAAATAAATAAATAGACATACACATACATACATCACGGCCTTTTTCCATACGGTAGTGTTACCACGCATCGAATAATAATCGATTCTTTGATAGTTGAAAATATAATCTAAGGTATCGATAATGATCTTGTATCGATAGTATCGATATTGATACTATTAATAATATATTTCTGTAAGTACACCATTTTTTTCTGTATGAGTTGAATGACGATGATTTGTGTTATGCCCGCTGTACATCCCGCCGCCGTGTTCCGGTATATCTGTATAGTACCGGTACCTAAAATGCTTGGTATTTCAATTGATAATCCATTAATATACAGATTAGATCATATAGAGACATAATCGATGAATAACCATTGATATAAACGATTACCTATGTCGATTAAATCGATATAATTTATATCGACCCATTTCAACCATCGATTAATTGTTTGGTATTGCAGTTAATAATCGATTATTTTCGATTAATTGTCAAAAATCGATTAAATTTAATACTTTCGATAACCTAGATAATAAAAAAAGCGATTAATCGATTATCCGGCAACAATACCCTACGGGGTACCAACTACCCAAAGGCCATATTTAGAATGTTGGTGGGCGTGAAGTGGAACTGGAATCAAAATAGTGATAGGTTGCTAGTCGCATAGGCTACTGCTATCAGTAGAGTGGGCGAAAATCGAAGAAACCATACCTATGTATGGTTTCTTTGATTTTCGCCCACTCCCTCGGCTGGCTTGTATGGTTTGCGCGGGAAGAGAAGCAGCTAGTACATTCCACGTTTTTACTTTTCTCCCAGACCAACATTGAAGAAATAAGATGCCCCAGTCAGACAGACAAAATTGAAGTCAAACTTGTAACATCCCTCTTATGGGGTCGGGAGTTAAAAAACAAAATAACCAAATAATAAACATCGAAACTTTGGGGAATTTGGGATTTTCTTAATACACGGCGACATTGAGCACTGAGCGGTACTTCGCGCCTTATTTTAGAGTTTTATTATTTTCATGAGTAATTTATGTCCATATTTCGAAATTATACAATACTTACTCATCATTTTAGCCGCAGTCAGTCCACTGCTGGACATAGGCCTCTCCCAATGATTTCAAAATGATCGGTTGGCAGCAGTCTGCATCCAGCGTTTGCCTGCGACCTTTTTCAGGTCATCTGACCATCTGGTCGGTGGATGTCCAACGCTCCGCTTACCGGTACGTGGTCGCCATTCGAGAACCTTTCTGCCCCATCGGCCATCGGTTCTCCGCGCTATGTGCCCCGCCCACTGCCACTTCAAAGAAATAATCCGCTGGGCTATGTCGGTGGCTGCTGCTGTGTCGGACAATACTTACTGATGGTATGTAATACCAGTATCTTTCTTATTTCTTTTAGTATTATTCTTACACAGTTTGACTACGCAAACTGCACATTTTGCTTCTGCTTTTACATTAAATTTTAATTTTTTCTAGACGTCGAACTCACACATCGGTCACGGCGTGACTGAAACGGGTATTTTTTCTAGTACACCGACGTTATGTTAATAAGATTATCCCCGCAGTTACGCATACTAACCCCATCATCATCAGCTTTATATAACCCACTGCTTGAGTGGTCGGCACTGTATGAGAGGCTTGCGCGGGGATATGGATCCAACGCGTAGAGGCCCTTTGGAGAAGTTGATGTCATGTGGTGCTCCTGCCCAAACCCGTCCTCAGCTATATCAATAGATGACATTTCCATGAACAGGTCTAGGCAGGAGGAGGATAAATAAATGAAAATAATAAAATGGGTTATGGTTATGAAGTTTGGATGGATTTAAACTGGGCTATTGCAATAGAAATCGGACACCTGCCATAATCATGATTACTGACTATTAGTGGCAGGCGGTGACTCTCCACTCAGTGAATGGGCCCCCCAAATAGTCGCCGCGTTTGGCAACAAAGGGGCAACATTGGAAAGAGCGGCTAAGGGTGCCGAGAGGTGCGGCTCCGGTTTCGCCATCGCGTCGAGTTTCCTCGTGAGTTGGTTTCCCCGTTATTACGCCATTACGTGCAATACACTTCCACCCTCGAGCATATAGCTCTTGCGACTCCACTCTGGCCGGCCAGCTAAGTCAAGCCAGAGGTAGGTGTCCTGTCCCTTATCGGCGTCCACTCCGACCTTGGCGAAGGAAGGTCGGAGGCGAGGGGCGGAGTCCTCCCCTGGGAGCACTCAGGCCCGCGGTGTCGCTACGCACCAACAGCTGCCCTGCGGAGACAGTCAGCACTGGGAAGGGAACCCAGTTATTATTATTATTACCAAGGCCCAAATCTTGGTACCTACAAGCCTACAAGGATTCTACTTATTTCTAAGGCGAGAAGCTGTGAAGAGCAGTATCTGCGCTGTATTTTATTTTCCAATATTTGTGTTTTTTGACTGTTTGTACATAATAATGGTGGATTATTATTTGCAAAGTGTTCGATAACAAGCGTGAGTGTTGGAAAGTGATACAGTGCTTGATTTATGTGATTTTCATGCGTGTTGCCAAAAGCTCCTAGTAATCGCTAAGTGCAGTTTTTCTACTTTCTTCTGACTAGACTTGACTACCGACTAGACTTTTAGACTTGACTAGGACTTGACGAAACCACGTTGTAAGACTGAAGAAGATAGAACAATTAAGAAGGGCTATAAAGGATTTGTATCCATGGCCGTAAAACCTATTATTAAAAAAAAAGCATACAGTAATCTACAGTAATCATTTGTTGTAACTTGCTATAAAAAAATCCAATAAGTCTTCCTATAAATAATTCACATGCAACAAATTTATTGAACAAGTCAGAAAACATGTTAGGATCACTTTTCACATGGTAAATAAAACATTCACAAGTCTTTTATTTTATAAAACAATTTAGTTCAAACCTTTTAATTTGACTTAAAATTTGGCGCGTCGATGTTGTTCGGTGTTGCAAGTATTACAAAGTCAAAAAATTACAATTGTCTCGAAAAATTCGTGTTGATTTTTCGAATTATAAAATTCATTCACTAGCGACTGCGTTAAGGTTTTATATGTTTGTATGGGAAAAAGTATATATAACAGATTTTAATTGTAAAATAGTTAAACAGGGTTTGCTATGGTAGATCTTCTCTTCGACGTGTCGATGACTCAAATTTTAGAAGCCCAGGAATGCTATTTTTGAAAAGTGTGACTTATATGTCGAATTAAAATTGTTTAATATCGAACCTTCGATATCGAACTAAAATCATTCGTTATCGAACAAAAATTATTCAACTCGCAGATTTTGCGTGAGTCACATATTGTTTCAGTGAAGCCTTATTTTCGAAATAAATGACTCACGCATTTGTGTGTCGCTGTGTCGAACGATTTTCATTCGCCATAAGTTGTGAGTCGAATGATTTTCGTTCGATACCGTATGATTCAAAATTGAATAATATTCGTTTGTCATGCTGAGTCGAATGATTTTGTATGTTGAAAGTTGAAAACTGAATTACCATGGAGTAACTACAAAGGGGAGATGCCGTTTGAAATGGCGCAGTAATATAATCATTGGCGCCTCGCCGACACAAAAGTGGGCGGAGCTTGTCATTGCTCGTTCAAAAGCGTACCGAGCGTACCGCGAGCTTCTAAGTTTGTCACGATTTTCCACGACTTTTTTAGGAATTTAGCATTGAATAATTTTGTTTCATATAAATATAAAGGATGAAGTGTTGTGTGCCTCAGTGTAAAAACTTTTCTGACAAAAAATTGGAACATAATCAACCAATATCTTTCCACAGGTAAGTTGTACTTAGTTACGTTTTATAAATGTATTAATTAGAAATAATTTTCTTTGGTTTCTGTTAAATAAGATATATTTAGCGCCCTAAAAGTTATACCTAATATTAAAAACAACAGTAAGTAAACAGTAGTGACATCTAGTGTCGGGTGTCTGAAGTACTTGATAATTTGTAAATAACGTAGTACTGCTACTTTCCGTAAGATGGATATCATTACTTAATGGAGCCACGGCCGAAACCAAGCACCCCGCACGTCTGCCTTCCGCCCCGAGTAGCCTCACAAATGGTTTCTTACAAAACGCTTAGTACGGCATCTCCCCTTTGTAATTACTCCATGTGAATTACTATCTATATCAAATTTTAATATTGTTTTATTCTCGTCTCTAAAGAACACACAACATATATACTTAATTTTTTCTACAAGAATTGGTATTTAACATTTATCCTGGCAATCATGAAAATTAAAAAGTTTCAGTTTTGGACACAAAGCGACGCATTTATAAGTGATGGATGACTCTATCTAGATTATTCTTTGATCTATGAAATACCTACAGCTACAGCGCCGAAATAGCTCATATATGCTTCGTGGCTCCTTTCCTTACCTAAATATTTTTTTTTAAATGGCTTTAACAAAACGTATTTAGCAAGTAAAAATTTAACAAATTGGTATCCATTTCTGAAAGTCACATTGGTAGGTAAATCTAGTAATTAAGTCTATTCAGAAGTATCAGGCTAAACGAAGTGATAGAAAAACTGCTCGTATCACACAAATCAAACACTATCACTTCCCAACAAAAAAAAAAAAAACAAAAAACAACATAAATACAAAAGGCCGACCATGGAGCAATTACAAAGAGGAGATGCCGTTTGAAATGGCGCAGTGATATGATCATTGGCGCCTGGCCGACACAAAAGTAGCTTCACAAATACTTTCTTACACACAAACGCTTCTTACGGCATCTCCTCTTTGTAATTGCTCCATGAGGCCGACACACCACCGAGTCAGCAACCGAGATATAATGTAGCCTTACGATGAAGCTAAATTCGAACGAGTAAGCGAGATGTTGCCTAACACACCGTTTGCGTCATCTCGCTCACACACTCTCATTGATGAACCACAGAAATAAGATTGGATAGAAGTGCCATGTCCTAAAGTGTGCCAAAGTTAAGCCTCACCAAACTCAGTTCAGACTTGACAGACTTAACTAGCCTACACAAACTCACTCCACCTAAAAATGTCATATTCACTAATTTTTTTACCGTAATAAACACAAAATAAAACTAGGTAGAATAGAAGTGCCATGTGGGCGTTTCCTGTGTCAAAGTTATGCCTCGCCATATTAAAGTCACAGTTACAATGTCACACCCGTGGCGTACCCCAAGGTGTAAGGCGTCTTTTGCTTACTCGTTTCTGCCCTGCTATTAGAGATGATAGTAAGGCACCTGTCGGCTCTTAACTTACCTCTGTATTCATAAACATAACCATAAGAACGTCCTTCACTCAAACTCATTCGAGGGCGCCATAAGGAAGTCCTCGAACTTTCCTTGAAAACGATATTCTTAGTTGGTTGCTTGGGCAAACTCCAATTGGCTAGTAAACTTTTTCATGAAAATGTCTAATTCGTAAACCATTTCGAGGAATAGGCTTAGGGAACAGATTACATTAATCAGATCTTTAGATAAGCAAGTATTTTTTAAGAAAATCGCAGAAAACCCAATGACTTTCATTTTTTAGCAAGGTTGACGTATGACGTAGCCGGATAACTTCCGGCTATTCACATTTATTTTTTTAGGTTGGCAGCACAGCGTAGTGAATAAATATTTTTTGTTTGGTAGCGCTAATTAAGCGCTTCACGTTGTCACCCATGTCAAATGCCATCTCTGTTCAAGTAAACATAACCCATAAATAACCTAATTACATCTTCATTACATTCATTCATACATTATAATGAAGAATCGGTGTCTAATTATTGAAAAATCAGATGTCAACGGATGAAGATACGGCAGTAAAGTCCAATAAACAGGCCAATATGCAATAGATACGAGAAATGGGGTAGGTACCTAAATATTTGGCGATTGTAAACAAACAAGAAACAAACTCGCGGCTCAGGTCCATCCTGACTTTGACATTTGACACTGACATATATATTTTTTAATACCTTAGTAATTTTTGCTTTCTTGCAGTTCGAAATGGCCATTATAGCTGCGTGACGTCATCACTATAACATCTTTAAAATTAAATAACAAAATAAATATAATTTTAAGAATTTTTTCGTTTAAATTGTATCTCCAAAATAGTCTATTCTATCAATAAAATATATAAAATACACAATTTATTTTTTAGTTGACTAGCCACAAAAATTGAAAATTACAAAAGAATAGAGTAAAAAATAAAATGAAGTAAGTAAATACCTAGGTCAAAAGTGGCAAAAACCCGTTTTTCAAGTACTTCATTTCATTTCAAGGACGTCTCAAGGTAACTCTCTTTTTGGTAGAATAAGGTTGAGTCGAGTTTGATTAAAGGTTTATGAATACGGGTGTAACACCCGTATTCTTAAACCTTCACTCAAACTCGACTCAACCTTACTCCACCTCATTGGTATGATTAGTTGTCACAAGCTTCCTTGACTTGAGATGATTTCTCATTGGAGGTGAGTATCGAACTGTCAATAATAAGGTTGGTCGAGAGGTACCTTGAGGCGTCCTTAAAATGAAATAAAGTAAATAAAAAACGGGTTTTTGCCACTTTTGGCCAAGGTATTTACTTATTTTTCACTGTATTCTTTTGTAATTTTCGATTTTTGTGTTTAAAATTGTTATTATAACCTCATTGGGGTTTGCTCAAGCAAACAACTAAGAATGTCGTTTTCAAGGGAAGTTCTAGGACTTCCTTAAGGCGCCCTCGAATGAGTTTGAGTGAAGGACGTTTATAAGGTTAAGTTTAAGAATACGGGGGTAACACCCGTATTCATAAACCTTCACTCAAACTCGACTCAACCTCATTGGTATGATAAGTTGTCACAAGCTTCCTTGACTTGAGATGATTTCTCATTGGAGGTGAGTATTGAACTGTCAAATATAAGGTTGGTCGAGAGAATGTCTTTTTTAAGGAAAGTTCGAGGACTCCCTTAAGGCGCCCTCGAATGAGTTTGAGTGAAGGACGTTCTTAAGGTTATGTTTAAGAATACGGGGGTTAGTAATGCGAGGCATAACTGACTCACCTTTACATGAGTCATGATACAGACAGACAAGCGTTCTTGTCTGTGATTCCAGTTTTTTTTTTTAGTAATGGGTTTTACGACCATGGATACAAGTCCTTTATAGCCCCTCTTAATTTTTCTACTATCTTCTTCAGTCCTTCAGTGTGGTTTTGTCAAGTCCTAGTCAAGTCAAAAGTCTAGTCGGTAGAAAATCACATAAATCAAACACTGTCTCACTTCCTAACACTCACGCTTGTTATCGAACACTTTGCGAATAATAATCCACCATTATGCACAAACACTCAAAAAAACACAAATTTTGGAAAATACACAGCGCCGATACTGCTCTTCACAGCTTCCCGCCAAAAGTCCTGTGATTCCAGTCAATATTGTCTATAGATTTTCGTAAATTATTGTAATGGCAACACTGCAACATTTTTATATTTTTTGTAGGTTGGTACTTGCTGACGCCGTCAGGTCTCTCTGGTTCCGGTTAATAAAATTGACTCCTTTTTTGTAATATACTGTTGATAAACCATTGATTTGATTTAACCAAAATAAATATTTATTTTAAATTAATACTATAAATATTAAAAATAACAAATGAAGTTAATGGTTTGGTATTTCTGATTATTAGATTTTTCAGGGCTGCCACTGACTGTTGCGGCTGAAGAAGTAATTTCGTACGCAGTCGGTGATAGTATTTACAATAAATAATTTGATACTGTATTGACAAATAATAGGGTGAATCTCGAATTTTATACCTCGTACATACTTTTAATTGTGAAAGCAACAAATTACTGCAAGATCTAAGATCAAACTGAAAATGTTATTTTGATTGTTGAAGTCGGCATAGTGGCTAAGTTGTCAAAATATGGTCGTACGTTTCGCCTGAACAGATATATGTGGTGATGTGTGATCAAACTGAAACTAATTATTTGAACGGGGATGTGGTGTGGGTGAAGCTAGGATCATGTTGGTGGCCTGGCGAGGTTGTGGGTCCTGACAAGCTCCCCCCAGATGTCCTGCCGTCATTTCGAAAACCACCCATAGCGGTTGTCAAATTCTACCAAGAAGATACCTAGTAAGTTTCTCTATTTGTTAAATTCATTCGTCAATTTTTGATTACATATAATACTATGGAATTTAACTGGTAAACAATATCTGTCTTGGTTCCCTTTGTTTTTGCCATAATGATTATTTTATATGTAACTTTTTAAATCTGGTTCTATTCAGTTCAGTATTCAGCACTTTAGTCATGTTAAATACTAAGCTAGAAAATAGAGCATTTTAGATTTTTGCTCACATTAATAAAGCTCATAAAAATAATGTCATGATGTGGTTATTGTTTATTGACCTGCTGGGCCACATATGCAAAAGCTATATTTATTATGCTGTCACTATATAACTCTCTAGGTTCTAAACACTATGCAATCAGCCCGTCAGTGTGTATGGGGCCCCTGGTTAATTATCGACTAAAATTGATATCAAAATTCTCAACATCTAATTTTAGAAGATATACAAAATATGCCCTGATGTTTATCATTTATTTGAACTTGTCAAGGTCTTTGAAGATAACTTGATAGTGAGAGCTGTTTTTAAGAATCTGTGTCTGCTGCAGTTTCTTTGGTCACAATTCGCCCATTTTATTTCTCTGTGGTCAGTTCTTAATCAGTGTTCAAATTTGAGCTGTTGAGAGTTGCATTTGAGGTTCTTGTAAAATATTAGTCCTTTTTAATAACCGTCTCAAAATATTTGGCCATATTTGATTACTTACCAGAATATAAATAAACATTTTAACAACTGAAAGTTGAAAGGAGGGGTTATTCCATATATTACATGTGTTAAATATATATTTTTTTTTCAGTGAATATGTCAAGAACAATAATTTGATCTACAAATACAATTGCAGTCGTAAAAATGAATTTATCAACAAGGGTTTGTGTAAGTATCTAAGCTAAAATTTGATAAGTATTAATTCTGTACAACTAGACCTATAGCTTGACCACAACACTGTACCGCAACTGAGGTGTGCAAGCCTCGAGATTATTAAAAATTTTCTTAATAACACCAGGCAATAATAATTGGATTGTGGTTTATTGTAATTTGTTTTCTCAACCTTCAAAATACTGTGATGGATGTGTGGAGTCACACGTCGTCTTAAGGACCAGCTTTTTATGTGGGGAACAAGTGTTTAGCCATATCACCTCCACCAAGCTCAGGTAATGGTATCACAACTAGGGATGCCAAAGTAAGGGGGCTAAGTGGGAAAAAGGAGCAGGAAAGTGGACATCTCCGAAGCATAGAGCCTAGGACACAACCGGGAAGGCACTAAGATGAGATCATGCGAGAGAGTTTTCTCAACCTTCAAATAATTATACAAAATAATTGATTTGTTTAACATAAGACCCATTAAATTGAATAGAAAGATCTAACTGATTTCAAATCTCAATGAGTATATCGGTAGTGGGGTGAAAACTTATACAAAAACAACAAAATTGTGTGTTGCGGATCAAATCAGTCATTATAATGACAAATTTTTCTAATTTATAGATATGTACCGAACAAAACATGGACATATGGAGAAGTTTCCTGAAGACGTCATCCGAGCTGAGACAGCTGTAGGTGGTGACATTGAGATCCTCACACGAGATGAATTCCAAGAGACTAAGAAGGAGAGCTATGCTGGTCTTTTTGGCGATACTGCCAAGAAAACACCGGGATCTGCAAAAAGAGGTAACTAATTATCGTAATAACAAAAAAGTTACCATAAAACATGCCACTGACTTGTAAAACCAGATGATTATGGAATTCCCTGGGCTCTGAAGTGAAAAAATGCAATCTACCAAGTACCACCAAGATTGATATGGTGTCATGGTTGCCTAGTGCACAAGTAATAAAGTTGTTTCGATTCTAGGGTTGTGAAAAAGTCAGTTTTTTTTATGTTTCCATATTTTTCACAATATTTATTACAGAATTATATTTAACAAGGATAATTCTATAAAAGCTTGATATTTTTCTGCTGGTAGGAATAAGGTTCCTTGTTACCTGAAACTTATATCAAATTTTTAGAATGAGCCAAAAAATATTTAAAAAAAATATTTTTAGTTCTCAAAAAAAATTACCACACTCATGATATGAGAATTAAAAAAAAAAGTCAGGCATATTTGAACTGTGAAATGACATGTTTTTTTAATATTCATATTGCCACTAAAATGAGCCCCTGATTTATTTATTGCTTAATCTTCTAAAGACCAACATGTGCATACAACATAATTTTCATAATGATGAAAAATAACTTACTTCACTTTCTTTCAGGCAAAGGCAGGCCAAGGCTTACATCGGAATCATCACCAAGAACGCCATTTAGAAAGGTTTGTAGTATACATTGATAGCTGAATAATTGCAAAGAATTATTACAAACTAAGAATAATAAGTCAAATATTGTTTAATTTTAAGTTCTCTTTGAGATAGGACACAAAAAGTTTTATTGTAATGTAAGTTATGATCTTTTTCAGATCAAAGAAAAAACAGATTACAAAGTTCACATCCTGGTACAAGGCTCAAATACTCCCTCTAATCGCCCTGCAGAACCTCCTTCGACCCCTTCTACTAGCGGCGTCGAGTCTGAAGCCACAGAACAGAAAGAATCTATTGAAGAGCAGCCACAACCTGAAGTGAAACCCGCGGCACTGGTGCCATCCACTCCTATGTCCTCAAGTACTGGTGGAACTTATTCTTGTCATGCTTGTTCATTCTCCACAACTCGCCTTAATGTTTTGATTTTACATAACAAAACGCATAGCGTTGGTTTTACACCCTACACACCTTCACCAGTAAGGAAAAAACCTGCGAAATCTACTTCTAAATCAACACCGACGTCATCGAAAACACCACAAAAAGCAAAAGTAAAACGTCCACGGAAGGAAACATCAGAAGCCACTCCCAAGACATCATCACAAGCTAAAAAACGCGCATCTGAAGATGGAGAGAAATCACAGATAGAAGTTAAAAAGATTAAAACTGATGAGGAAATAAAAAGTAGCCTATTGGCAGATTGGGATGATGTAGACGATGAAGAATCTAGAGATGATTCTTCAGCTATAGTAATGGCTGGATCGCCTGAAATAGCTGTTGCCGCCGAATCGCCAGCAGTTCCAACCCCAGCAGAGTTGCCTAGTGCACAAGTACCAGGAGATATATCACCCCCAATAGACAAAAAGTCTGACGAATTGAATAGCGATAAAGCTGAACCTTCTAGTGATTCAAAATACGAATTTTGTGAGGATGAAGACTGGTCACTTGAAACAGATGCTGGACGAAAAATTCCTCGTGTTACAAATCCATCCAAAAGAAAAGAAGATGCTAAGAGTCTTAGCATAGATGAAGATGACGTTGCGAGAGAAGTTGCGGAGTTATTAAATAAAACAACTGTACCTGAATTGCCAGCGGTACCGGATTCCTTAAAAGTAGAGGAAAATTTTCCTGAGCCTTCTATCGTAAAGTCTCCGGACAAAAAAATAGAAGTAGCACCTGAACCTGTAAAGAGTACCGAGAAGGTGACAGCGGAAGCTCCGCCAATAAAGGCAATCTTTAAGACGAAAACGTTTTTTCGTAGCCGACACTCAAGAAGTCAAGACGCCATTGGAAAATATGTGGCTGAACAACTAAATGCTGTTGAAAGGATGGATATGTCTGAAGGAGAAATAAATGGATCTGATACAGTGTCGTCACCAGAAGCGAGAGATTCTCCGCCTATTGAACCTGTTAAAGTGGCCAGATTGGCTCCTAAAATACAACTTAAAAAAATGAAAGCAGAAGCTGCTCAGCTGCGAGAAAAAGAGAAACAAGAAGAGGCTAAAAACAAAGAACTAGCCGAAGATGTGACAACATCAGTTTCAAGTCCAGTTATGCCTCTCACCAGTGTTGAAGATACAGAAACGTATGACCACAACTTTGAAACCGACACAAGTGACAAAATTTTATTACATAAACCTGTTCAAGATGTTTTATATCCTACCCAAGAAATAAAACCAGTCAATGAATATACTTTGGAAGATAAAAGTTGTGTCATAACTCGAGAAAATAACAAAGATAATGTTGTCGAAACAGTATCTGAAACCGTTAAAGAAACTAAAGACACCTTTATAGAAAGTGAAGTTAAGACCGACGAAACTACTTTTGTCGAAATATCTTCTGGGATTGCCAATGAACAATCAACAGATGAAAAATCTGTAGCTAAACCATACATGAATGAGTCTACGGCGTCAGCTGTTGACGCCTTATTGAGTGTGTCTCGAGATGCTGACAGAGTAACTAGAATCATCAGTGATGATCCGCCAGAAGATTTGTTTGAAGATGATAATAAAGATTCTATTGTCAATAATACAATTAATGGATTTAATGAAAAAGATGTAAATACTGATTTAATTAAAGATGAAAATTCTGATTTAATAAAAGATGTAAATTCTGATTTAATAAAAGATGAAAAATCTGATTTAATAAAAGATGAAAATGCTGATTTAACAAAATATGAAAATACTGACACTAAAAACAAAGAAACTGAACAAAATAAAGTGCAAATTGATTTTAGCAAGGGTTTACAAATTGATTTTCATGAAGATGAAAATCTAAATACAAATGTTAATCGTAAGATTATTGTAGATATAGATAAAACAGCTGACATGAATATCGATAATGACCTGGGTTCAAACAATAATGATGTTCAATCTTTAGATGCTGAAATACCGATTAAATTACATACTGAAAACGCTCCATCCGAATCTGATCTTCAAATTGCACAAACACTTCTAAATTTGCCATCAACAGCTATGCAAACTAATGTTATAACTGATAATCAAGAAATACTGCCATCACAAGTTGAACCTGAAATATGTACAGAAATAATAGAAACTCAAGAAACCATGGAAGTAGATAGTCAGGTATATGATATACCGGAAGATAGCAAAGATTTAGATGCAACAAATATAAATGAAACTATGTTGAATAATGAAAATATTAACTTACGTTTTGAAACTGAGCAAGAGAAAACAGAGAATGCATTGAATGCCGCTCAATCCTTGGTGCAGATGTCAGAATCTATCGATCACAAAATGAATATTGTGGAAACAAACATAGTTACTACTAAGGAAATTCCGATCTCAGGAACATACAAATCTAATAAGAAAAATGGCTTTGACAAAGTAGAACAAAGTGTAGAACAAAAAGTATCTCTGTTGTCTACAGATAACACTAACGAAATTGCAACAACAAAAGCAGTAAAGAAATTTGAAACGACGTCATCTAAACTTTTGAAAATATTAGAAGAACCCGTTCCAGCAAAAGTAATAATTCCTAAAGCTACAACCACCAAACAAATTGTAGTACCTGGTAAAGAAAAAATTCTTAATTTCGATGTTGCAAAATCGCTATCAGGGAAGAGTCAATCGCCGGTAATAATTCGACGTGCAGCTGCTAACAAAACTATCCTTAATAGCATTAACGAAATAACTGCAGATAAAATTATACTTTCTCGAAATAATAAACCTCAGGATGGGTCGTCTGTTCAAACATTTACAATGAAAACGGCACCAGAGACTTCGTCAGATGCGAACACTATTACAATAATACAACAAAAGATAAGAAAAGTGCCGAAAACACCGACGAAATTGCAAAAAGCCAAAGTACAGACCAATTCCAATTCTCTTGTAAATCAACAAACTGAACCTAAAATATTAAACGAAACTACTAGTGACGATACTATGTTTGACATAAACTCTATGCCCATTGTGTTATCTGACGAACTCTTGACTCCCGAAAGCATTGAGAAAATGCCTATGATAATGTCGGACGGCAACATTATAACAAATACTCTCAACCCGCCTAAATTAGTGAAAACAAAACAAACTGTCGTGGAGACCGAAAAAATTTCAGTTACCACAGGACCAAGCAAAACTGAAGTGAAAACATTACTAATGAATCCTATCACCGAAGTTAGTAAGATTACTACGCCTAACATTTTATCAAAATCGTCTAAATTACGTGGTGGTGCTAAACCTATGTTAGTTATCGATAAGGCTACAGGAAATAAGAAAATTATTGTAACGAAAGCGGAGCCGCCCGTCAAAGAAATTAAGCAAGCTCCAACTATAATACAACAGGTGTCTCAACACACTGGTAAAGCTGAGAAATTTATATTATTACCTACAGGTAACTCGCCTAGGCCAGGTCGGACACAGAAGATCGTTATTGATCCCCAAACAGGGAAAGCGCACGTTTTAGTATCCAAAGGACCGGAGCCATCAATCTCTATCCCCGAAAACAAGCCGGTATCGGCGAAGTTAATACCGTCTTCTTCAGATGCCAGCACACCCGGCAACACTGTCATGATCATCACAAATGCTCAGGGCGCGCAGTCCAGGATAGTTCTGACTCCAGAACACGAGAAAATTTTGTTTCCTAACAAGCAACAGCCCAATATGTCGCAACTAAAAGCTATAACGCAAAGAGCATCACCCAGCTCCGGAAGTGTGCAGAAAATAATAAATACCGCGGCTGCAGCCGTTAAAACGCAAACGAAGATTGTACCTAAACAAAAGAGCACTATAATCACTTCCAAGGGCCAACTAATCGTCGGAGGACGCGTGGCCGGCACCGCGCAAGGTGTCAGCTCCATGACAGAAATCCGGCCCAGTACGAAGCGGATCATAGCAGCCGAACCTAAAAAAGTTATACAAACCATTCAGAAACCTGCTTCCGAACCATTGATATTTTTACAGCAGAAATCCGGCGCCGTAGTGCAATTGACGGCTTCACAATTTGAGCATTTCAAACGAACCGGCCAAATCGTACAGAGGGCGCCGGCGCCGGTTACCGAAAACAAGATTATAGTTCAAAAGACGAAAACTATTGCTGCGAACGAAACAACAGTTACTGTGACGCCGAAACCAAGAATAAGGAAGACCGCCATCGAATCGCCGACACCTGCAAAGAAAACAAAGCAAGAGATCGCGGTCCCTCCCGCGCCCGCCTTCGTACCCGCACCTTCACCCACACCTGTGCCTGCGCTCGCCGCTCTATCTAACAACAGTAACAACAACGCGACCTCACTCCTGCAAACCGGCACGAATTCTACCATCGGCATGACAGCGACGACATCGACATACCCGGATTTAGATAACTTTGAAGAACTTCTGCCGTCAACGGCTATAGCTCGGAAGATGGACGCGGCGCCGACGCGACCGGAAGTTGTCGCGCCTGCGCCGCCGCGACCGGAAGTGCCTGCGCCCGCGCCGCCCCAACCGGAAGTGGTCGCCGCCGCGCCACCGGAAGTGCCGGAGCCCGCGCCGATCTCCGACGGGCAACTGCTGGCGGTGCCCGGGGAGCATTTCGGAGGACCGCCGGGCTCCTTCTACCTCTGCGTAGAAGACAACGGAACGCTCACGCCGATCGACAACCGACCTTTAGTTCTGGAAAACAACCAACTAGTGCCGATGGCCGTGGAGCCGCTGCCCGTGCTCGCTCCGCAGCCGGAGCGCCGCGACATCCTGGAGGCGGCGCTCGCCAACAGCGACGTGTTCCACGCGGACGCGCCGCGCGACGACGCGCCGGACTTTCGCGATTTGAACGCCAACGTGTCCGTTCACTGTCGCGTGTCCGAGACGAGCACGACCTTGAACCAGCCGATAATGACCCCGGTGGAGGTGCCGTCCAAGGCGGACAGCGAGCCGGCGGTGACCAGCAACCTGGAAGCGGGGCTGGCAGTGATCGGCGTGACGCCGCACTCGGTGCCCACGTCGCTGGAGCTGCCCATCACGGTGACGGACCCTCGCATCGCGCCCAAGACGACCGACCCGCTCAGCAGCAACAACTACGGCGCCGGTCTGCTGCCGTCGCCCAACACGGAGATGGGCTTCGTGAGCTCGGAGGAAGTGGCGACGGGCGTGATCTCGATGCCGCTGCTGACGGACGAGGAGTGCGTGGGCAAGTCGATGCCGATCCTGACGGAGGAGGTGTCGTCGTCGTCGCCGTCGTCGCTGGAGGACGGACCGTGGGCGCGCCGCTTGCTGACGCCGGGCTCCGACAGCTCGGAGACGTCTGCCGAGATCCCGCTGCAGCCCGCCATACAGCTCTCCGTCTCCGACATTTCCCGACACAGTTAAATATCCGACTCGTCCGACCGGCATATGTGAAGCCCGACTTCAATTTTCTATAGCGACGCCCGTGATACTTAGGAACGGAACACCTAATTCAGACCTCACACGCTTCGGTCGGGCTTACGACTTATCGTTATATAATTCACGTGAATTTTATTTATTTGATAGGCTTTGAAATATTTTTTTACATTATATTATGTGCAATGGATTAAGTTTTCACATTAATCTTTGGAATGTATTATTATACCAGTCACGGTTTTGACTTGTTGAATCTGAAATTGTTTTGGAGCATTCTGTTGCTGCCGTGTTACAGTTAAAGCGAGCTTGTGTGCGTTCGAAACGCGCACTCCTGTGTACATAGTATAAACGCGATGATTTGTACTACGTCTTTCTATTTCATTGAAATAGGTATTTATGCATTATGGCATAAAAATATTTAAAAAAATACAATTTGTAAATTTAAATTGAATTATGATATTGTTGGATCGTGTCTGTAATATATGAAAGTTAAGTATAAAATATTTTTATATGTGTAGAGAAGTGAGTGACGCTCACGGGCGTGGGGAGTGCTGTGCTTGGAGGGACTCTAGACTCGGTTATGTTTAATGAATGACTATATCATAATGTAGCATTAATGTTAAGTACAATATTGTTGAGGTAACATTTAAACATATGTCTAAGGCACATATTGGTTTGTTTGAGTGAACTATGTCAGAATCTAGATCGGACGATAATGGAGTCTTTAGTTAGTAACTTCTGTGTAGTTTTAATAAAATAAATTTTAATCAAAGTAATGTTTTTATTGTCTATTCCACTCACACATTCAAGGAAATAAAACACTATGGCAAGTTATTTATGGTTTACTTATAAAATGACAATATTTAAAATTTTGTTATATTACATAAACTGTTTTTAAATTTATTTGGTTTGATATTAAAATATTAAAACAATATAATAAAATATTCAAATTATATACATTCAATCACTTAGGTATGAATTTATATCACAACTCGCAAAATTTGAATCTTCACTACAGACTACACTATGAACTACGGTAACAATTGCTAATTTATAAATTCGTAGTATGAAAATAGTTGCATTTAACAACAAAATAATGAATGACACTTATTTCTATAATACTTTATCTAAGCGTGGAAACTTCCAGCATTTTAGATTCGTATTTTTCAACGAATCCCAATAAGTTATAACAACCTACAACAGTCAAATGTTTTACTTATCTACATTAATATCTTTCGTACTTTCATTTGTTTCATAAATTAATATTTTAAATACAACATTGTACAATATCAAAGAACAAGTGCAAAAAAGCTATGTTTTCTTCACGAGGTTGATTCCAAGATAGATTTTATTGATTAATGTAGGCAGATCTGCTGGGGTTACAGTCAATTCACACTTGCTTGGTAGCTATTATATTGCGAAATAATTTCCAACTTTATCTTCATAAACATAGACAAATAATTGCTTTAATGCCATATATGCACTGAAGCTATTACTGTTATAAGTACATGAAATTAAAATTGGGGCTGTTGATGTTACTCTTTCAGTGGGAATTGACTTATTAAATAGTTCTAAGTTTAAATCAGCACATAAAATGGCAAGTCCAAAGAGGTACTATCAGCTCTAATAGTTGGGCGAGGTAAGCGAGATGGCGCAATACACGCTGTAAGGCGACATCCCGTTCGTTTCTTTCATGCTATTAAAGGTATTGGTATCAACCAGAAGACCAATATTCGATTTTCAATTGATATAATCGGCGAGTCCAACGATTTTTTACTCGACTCATCGGTTTTTAGTCTGCGATAATTCACAAAAATAGCACTAATACTTAGTCGTGGTTTAATTTTAGTAATAACGTATAGGGGTGCTATTTTTGAAAAGTATGACTCGCATGTCGTACAAAAATTATTCAATATCGAATAAAAATTGTGCGACTCGCGTGAGTCACACTTTTGAGAAAAAGCACTCACGCACGATTTGACGTTTAAACGTAGAATTATTCAGTCCGCCTTTGTAATACAGTTACTGCAGCGCCTATCTCGTGGTGTTTGGCAGGAAGCGGCACATAAGGCCAATGTAAACGTAGAATTATTCAGTCCGCCTTTTGTTATATACACACCGGTATGTAAGTTGGCAAGAATGTGAGCAGGACAAACGTATACTAATTTAATTATCGGTATGGGTTCGTTTCGCTCACACTTGCCAACGTATATGCCGCCGGGTATACACTTGCTAGGGCAGGTTTAGACGGATCCTGTGCAGGCAATACAATAGCATTCATGGATACGAAATGGTTGTATGTGTGCCACACACCCAAGCGAGTCTACATACACAAACTCGCTGAATTGCCAGCACTGGATCCGTGTAAACGAGCACTTATGGCTGGTTTAGACGGGTCCAGTGCCGGCAATCCAGTAGAGAAATTGTTTTTGTAGGTGCGCTCATGGTCACGAAATTGTGTGTGTGGGGGTAAATTTCGATTCCGTGAAAGCTACTGGACTGCCTGCACTGGAGCCGTATAAACGGGCCATTACTGCAGCGCCTGTCTCGTGGTGTTTGGCAGGAAAAGGCACATAAGGCCGCCGCTGGCGAGCAGCACGGCCACGATGAAGGTGGGCGCCGGGCAGTACGTGTCGAGCAGCACGGCGATCACCACGTTGCCGATGATGCCGCCCAGCCGAGCCGCCACCATGGAGACTGCCACGCCCGTTGCTCTGCAATTGCATTAATTTATGTTACCAGATGATTTTAATTCGACGGGTTAATGGAACTAGTGCTCCAGTATACAAAAACATCGTCCTTCGAACCGGACGTTAGTCACAAATTAGATATGAGGAATATCTATTTATTTATTATGTGATTTTGTTGACCTAAGTGTAAGCGGATAATTACAGGACGACCAAGTGGAAAGCGACCAGTCGGTCGTCCCAGGTACCGATAGAGAGAGGAAGTCGTGAAGGATCTGGTAACCGTCCAAATAGCCGAATGCGAGAAAATTGCACTGAACAGGGAACAGTGGAAATCTCTTGTGTCGGAGGATCGCTGAGCCATCGCAATAAGTATAATATAGTTTGTCCCACTCACACTTAGGTCAACTTACATATCACACATTGTACTTACCTCAAGTTAGTGGGGAATACTTCAGTGATGAGGCAGTCGAGCGAGGCGTTCCCGCAGGAGATGACGGAGCTGAAGATGGCGCTGACGATCAGGTTGTTGGTCTTGTTGTAAACGAAGTACATCGCAGCCGAGCATAGACCAGCCGAGAATGTTGCGAACACTGGAAATTAATGTTCATTAATAAATGTAGATTTCTCTTTACTCGCAGGTCGCTCATTAAGTAATGTCATTCAAACGCAATATTTTTGATATTTAAAATTTGGATTAACAGTCGCTCCTTTAAATACTTAAAATTCTCATGTTGAAATTGTTTAATTGTTGAACTGAGAGAACAAATAAATTGCGACGATGTAAGTACTAAGAAGTAAATAAGCCGATAGAAGTCGAATCTTCGATTAGTGCGACTATAAAACTCAAATAATTACGTGTTCCATCATATCGTATAAATTGCTTGGGCAATCACCCTGGCACACCCTGGTGTCAGAGTCTGAATCGCGTCTCGGCCTTTGACGTGGTTCCTTTAACGACTACCAGAGGGCAGTTGGGACTGACGGCTTTCGAAGCACGGAATCATCATTTTTAACAGACAATCAGGTGATTCAAGCCTGCACTGTCCTGATCAAACTGGAGACAACTAAACAAAGTAAGCTTCCGATGAAAATTGGACAGTTATTCATCATCTTTCTACCGTTATACCGGTTACATCCTCCGTTGTTTGTTTCGGAGGCCAGGGTCCGCCAAAACTAAATCACAATGACTTGAAAACTCACCTAAGAAGAACTTCCTTCCAAGCCTGTCCATGCCCAACACGGCAAAGATATTCGAAGGTATAGCAGCAGACACAGTGATGAGGGACTCCATAAACACGTCAGAGTGTATGTGCGCTTCGCAGACGTGTTCCGCGGAGTGGGTTCCGTATTGCGTGACGTACGCTGTGACCTGGCAAATGTCTGCTTCGGCGTTGTCGTGGGTTCGAGACCACTCGTCGAAGCGGTTGAACATCTCGGGGAACCACATCATCAGGCCGTAGTAACTGGAAAATGATTTTAAGAATACTTAGGGCCGATTTCACCTAAGTAGGATAAGTTTTATTCTAAGGATAATAACGCAATTAACTCTCGTATAATGAAGTTTACATTTCACCCTTTGTAATTGCTCCGTGGCTCATCACCTCATGCTCGCCGAACGGAGACGAGGATTCTCAATATAAATAAGATTTCGTAATTATCAAAGCATATTGACCAAAAAACACGGTAGGTCGTAATTATTAAAGCTTGCGTCATATTCAGTCCAGCTTGCCAAAAAAAAAAACTGTAGTTTTTCATTGTGAAATTCTTCTTTGACCCTGCGTGTTTTCCAGACTCATCCACAGCTCGCGCTTCAGCGCTGTTAATCATGGTCCTTTGGCGGTGCTGGTTATTCCACCGGAGCGACTGCCATCTGACCTCTGTAACCTATTTTACAGTTTACGGAGTAAAGTGTATTAGTGGCTAACTGTCAGATTTTCTCAGCCTAACGACTGCCATAAATTATAACAACCGCGACCAACGGCTAAACGTGCCTTTCGTATTCTAGTATTCCGGGTTCAGTTCGGTTTCGGGTTTCCATACATTCGTGTTTACCAAGGCGGCGTTCCTGCTAAAGAATTTTTTGGCCTCTTTTATTACTTTGGGTTCCTACGAATGTAGGGTACATTGCGCGTGACGTGGCCCGACACGCACTTGACTACTTATTATGCTATACTATATATGCTTAGATCAGTTACTCTTGGATAGCAACGATGTTGGTGAAATTGGACCTTAGATGTGGTTATGTAACGATTTTTATATGTGTTTTGAAAGTGAAAAATGGAGGGCGATCTCCTTAGCATATTATTTTATAGCTGTGAACTCGTGGGCTGTGGTTTTTTTTTCTCACTTTAACGAATTTGACACACTCCATCGATTATGACTTACCCACATTCGGGGTGTCGAAATAAAATCGTCGTTGTCATCGATTATGTCGCATGAAAAAATCATTCGAGATGATATCGAACGATACTCATTCGACTCTTAAGATTTTGCCAAATCCTTAATAGGATACAACAATGCAAGCACTGCTGTTTGACGGCAGACATAGGCGAAAGTAAGGTATCCAAGCAGATGATGAACAATATCTACTTCATAAATGTGCCACTAAATAGACAATCTCTGTTAGCCCTATGTATGAACCACAAATATTTGAATTTACCAGACTAATAAATACCTATATCATAATGTCTTCCTTATCACACTAATTTTCCCACATGTTACGTATTTAATTGGCTTGTTATTAATCTTCATTTACATTAATCTATCAACGGGAAAACAATAATTAGAATGCATCTGACAATAATGATTGACGATTAAATTAATATAGGTTAGCAAGTATGTAAATGGATAGATATGGTAATTCCAAATTGGTACAAATGTAGACTCAACTCTAATATCTATTTTGTGATAGAGATCTATTGAGAAGGCCCTGAAGTAATATTTGTATCTGACTTTACTACTTGTTGTCTGCGGTAGCAGTAGAGTTTTAAGGAATCATAAGCTGGTAGTAGAGTCTTATAATACTTAATGGTCAAAATCTATTTTTCAATTAATTTTCATTAGAATTTGAATTGTCGTACGTGTGCATCTAGCATCATTAGAAAATTTATATAGATATGCTTAAGAAACATGTGCATCTACCACGATTTATTTTTATTTAACGATTTAGTTGGTCGCCATTTCAGTGGCAGTTTCTATCTCGAGCTTGCTTCGGAAGGCACGTTGAGCCGTTGGTCACTGTTGTTATCGATAGATAGCAGTCGTTAGGCCGTGTCAGATGCCTTTAGGCAGCCTGAAAAAAACTGACAGTGTTGGCCACTAACACGCCTCGTGTCATGTTGCTGTTAGTCTGGTTTCCATGTAAAAAGGGTTACAAAGGTCAGACGGCAGTCGCTCCATTGTAATAACCAGTGCCGCCAAATCTAGGACTACTTACAGCGTACCCTAAGCGTTTGAAGCGTAAGGCTTTTGACGAAGAAGAAAATAGGATAAGTAATACAGTGGACAAACTAATTTATATAACATACCCGATATGGAATGTGAAGTTGATGCTAATAGAGATCGCAGTGAACTTGAGTATTGGCGGCACGAACAGCTGCTTGCTGTGCTTCACGATGTCGCTGAACATTCTCATCATCTTGGACTTGGGCTCCTTGGGCTCCGTGTTCTCCACGGGCGGCTTCTCGGGCTTCTTGTGGATCGGCTCATCTGTTTTATAATTAGTATTTTTAATGAAACTAACCCAAAATAACGCTTACGCTTACTTATACGGTGTAACGCTTTCTATTTTTTTTTGGATATTAAATTACAGGTAAATTCTAAGAGCGTTATTAAGAAATATATTATCTGTAGCTATTTTGTGTCACACTATTGGGCAAAAGCCTCCCCTCTATAAATATAAATAACAAAATTTTTCCATAAATATTTAAATTATCCTACTTTGTTGAATTGTCGGTTTGTAAGTGTCATACCGTACCGAATCGATTAGTACTGAAGTGCACGAAATACCTCTACATATTACGTTTACGAGTTTCGATCGCTACTAGGGTTATTTATTCTATGTCTACGGGCTAAGGAAAATAATGTCTCATGAGGTTTTATCTTTCTATAAAAGAAAAAAAAGCAACCCTTAAATTGAAGAAATTACGGTATTTTCCAAACTAATGCTACCAAAACAAAAAAAATGTCACCTATAAGAATCTGCTTAACAGGATACTCCTCCTTGCTCTTGCCGGTGTTCATGAGGTAGATGCTGCGGAACACTTCCATGGCCTCCTCCTGCCGGCCGGTGGTGATGAGGAACTTGGGAGACTCGGGCAGCAGGAACAACAAGGCAGCCACCAGGAAGGATGGCAGGGACATCACCAGGAGGAAGATACGCCATGAGTTGTACACAAAACTGCCCGTCACTACTCCGATTTCTAGAAGTTCAGATTACCATTGAAAGTTTCGTTTAAGTAGGTCAAATTTGATATAGACTTTTTGATTTCTAGGCATCTGATCATAGAAAGGTTCATAGAATATTAGGGAAATCTGTCAGTTAATCTATGGATTCAAACAGGTCATAGAAACATCAATACATTCTGATAATCGCAGCGGGAACTTACTCGTAAATCATCTACTAAGGTGGTCAAAAATCCATAGTAATTGATAAGAGAGACAAAATAAATTAAATACATATTTAGCAAGTAAATTCCTAACTTAGATAAATTGAGGGGACAATAAATACACATTTGGTTTGAGTTTGCTGGTCAAAAGCCTTCCATCTTACCAACGCTCTTACTCTTCTAGTATTTCTAGATCTTACTCATCTGAAATGATCATGGTATGAATCTTACCACTTGGGATTATGATCCATGCGAGGCCTGCGACGAATAAATTGCCCAGTGTCCAGAAGGCTGCCATAAAGCTCAACATGGCACCTCGCTTCTTCTTTGGCTGAAACTCGGCAAAGTACGACCAGATCACAGGGCCCGACCCGCCTAACCTGCATGTCGAAAAAATAAGTATAAAAAAATTAAGAATGAGCCAGATTGTTAGAAATATATATTTTTGTTGGAAGTGTAAAAACCTGAAAACGTACTTGCGTCCCTGAATACTGACGGGCGGCTTGTAAATACACCTACCCATGTCGCTTACGTATTTAAAAAATATGGCCATATCATATTATTGAAAAGAAAGAAACAGGGATAACAAAACAGCACACAAAACCTATTTACAACATCCTGCAAACTGTGCTACGTGGAGAGAATAAAACCCCTAGATCCCGAAGTAATATCCAACTTGAAGTATCTAACCGTTAACAAAACAATAAAAAGCGGGGTTGAACGGAATTAAATATACACATTTCATAATTAACCACAATCATACTAGTTCACGCTATTCGAAATTGATTTTTATGTAATTGAATAATAGAAAATTAATGAAATATAAAATATTAAAAAAATACAGTCAAATCACATTAGAGTTTCTAGCAAAACATTATATTTATCTTGTTTCAAAGTTATATGGAACAAGGAACGATTTAGTAATTTCACGCAGTCGGATATATGAAAAGGAAGAAAAAAATTACAACTTGCAAAGGTTTTGTTTAGTATTTAGTCACGGTATTTTGCTGAAAGACCGCGGAAACGCTTCAAGGCGAAACCTATGTAATACACTGCCACAGAATTATTAACAGTACTAATACACTGCATACTTAACCCCCAAGTAACAAAAGATCTCAAGTATTTTTTTCGGCTATATAATGGTAGAATGAAAAAATCCTAACTCTATTATTAGTAGATATCGGTCAATTATTATTGGACAATCGATCTCGTCGCAAAGCAGGACATGCGTACTAATGTACTCTTCGCCAAGGATGCTGAAGACCGAGCGAAGTGGAGACGTAAAACTAGGAAAGCGGACCCTGGGCTCTGGCGCAAACAGCGGAGAATGCAACCGGTATCTAGGATGATGATTATGTAAAATAGAATAGAACTCACGCGGCGCCGTTGATGAACCGGAAAAACATAAAGAGCTCGTAGTTCTGGCTGAAGGACGAGCAGACGATGGCCAGCCCGTTGATGATGGAGATGGCGATGAGTACGCGCTTGCGGCCCAGGGAGTCCGCCACGGAACCCCACGCGTACGCGCCCACCATCATACCGATGAAGATTATGCTGTTTAGCCATCCCTACAAAAAAGTAATTTTGCTATTTTATAGGGTTCCGTACCCAAAGGGTAAAACGGGTAACGGTAAAAAAATTGGGTCCTATTACTAAGAGTTTGTTGTCCGTCTTTCACCAGGTTGTATCACATGAACTGTGATAGTTAGACAGTTGAAATTTTCACAGATGATGTATTTATGTTGCCGCAACAAATGCTCTTATTGCATCAAAGGAGTATACTCGTATAATATAATAGCCAACCGCTATCGTCTCAAGTGCGGCACAATTTAGGACCACTTCGGAGCTTTGGCTCTTAGGCTAGGCTCCGAAGCGTAAGCCGAGGACGCAACTGAGAATACACGCTTGGGTGAAGAAGAAGCATCAAAGGAGTTTTACATCTTTACAAAAAACAGTTTAATTATTTGTTTAATCATGTGAATTGGATTGAAGGACCTAATATAGCCCATCAAATGACTTGCTTTCACTTTACATGAAAATTGTTGTTGTTGTTGAAGAAAAATAGGAAATCATTGGTATTTTTAGCAACATTTTGCGACAAAGTGGTTGGGGGTCAATGCTCCAATATCCGGCTATCAACAATACACTGAGGTTTATCTTCCATTTCCCCCCCATTTGCTTTATATGTACTCGTCATGGAGTAAATACAAAAGGGAGATGCCGTAATAAGCGTTTTGTAAGAAAGCGTTTGTGAGGCTACACGGGGCGGAAGGCAGACGTGCGGGGTGCTTTTTCGGCCGTGGATCCAATCATAGAGCACGAGCAATGACAAGCTCCGCCCACTGCAGTGTCGGCGAGGCGCCAATGATCATGTCACTGCGCCATTTCAAACGGCATCTCCTCTTTGTAATTACTCTATGGTACTCGTATATAGACCGAGCAGAAAAAATTTGGTAGTCGTTAAAGGAACCACGTCAGAGGCCGAGAGGCGGTTCCGAATATCTCTGACACCAGGGTGTTGTACATAGTTGATAGACAATGTAACCTACACGAAATGATAATGGTTGATAATGACTTATATTTCCTGATAATGTGTAGTTTTTACAGAATTTCGTCATTCTCATAGATGCAATTTGTTAATCAAAGCGTGTTCTCGTCTTAAAGTGTCGTTTATTTCCCAGCAATTCTTTAATCTAGGAATCGCTATATTAAAAATATTAACTAACAGAATTTTCCACTCATTGAAATATGGGTGTGTTCTTTAGAACAAAATTCGCAAGTCACACCTTCGTAACAATAAACACCGGCAAGCAAAAACCCAGCAGAATATTTTGACAAAGTCCCGCTAGTGGCAAATATGTATCTAATGATTATTCACAAGTAGAATTCAATCATCAGGTGACATCATTATATTTTTGTGACGATGTTTGATATGTGTAATATAACATCAGGTGGATAATTTAATTTGCAAGTCACTCCGGACGTTCTGCTTAACCTTATATTATGTCTAAACAAATGTTTCTGGGAAAGGTAGGAGGAAGCTTCCATTGTCAAATTCACATACAAATGTCGTTGGTACAGTAATTAGGCACAATTCACACCTAAACAGCAATTGCCAGCAGCCTTGCAACAGTGCGAAGAAAACGTTGGCTTTGATTGAAATGCTTTAAACATTTTACTCTGTTTAGGTCTAGGTACATCAACGTTCGAAATGGTCGTGCAACACGTGACGACTACGACGAGGTGTTTCACAGCCATACTATACTAAATTTCAATAGGTCATTCCATTATACCCATAGATAAGTTCACTTCAGACAGTTGTTGATGAGTGTGTTGTTGAACAAGTGCCGAGCGCCACTGCCATTCGCTCCCAAACCAATATGAAATGATTAAATTCAACTATTTTTATCGCGTTTATTACTTATTTATTTACACCTAACGTTTTGAACACTTAAATATGATGTGTAATGTACCTATAAGTAATAAACGCGATAAAAACCGTATTAAAATAGTTAAATTTAATGTGTAACTATCGCGAAAAGATAACAAATCATTAGTATGATATTTCCCTTCATCCATTCTGTTTCTTGACATACTCGTAATCAATAGAACTGGCACTCAAACAGCAAAATGCCTTGCGCATTTTCAATCTTTCGCGGTCCGCTTGACTGCCAACATAATTTTATGAAAAAGTATCAAATATCAATCTCTAATCAACTTACTTTAGTCTGTGTTGTAAGGTCTAAGTCGCACTGCGCCGAAGGGAGGATGAAGGACATCGAGATGACGTCCATCTCCTCTGAGGTGCTGACGAGGCCGCATACTGCCAGCAGCAGGTAGTGGAAGCGTCCATATCCTGCACAAGCACATCGTATTTAAAAAAATATATTGGCTGCCGCCAAACAGTAGCAGCAATTGCATTGTTATGTTGGGTGCAAGAGGCAGCTTTTTACCGGGAACTGTGTAACATTCAATGGTATGAGTGTAACCAAGGCTACGGTGACCGGTTTAAAATATAAAGTTAGAGAGCCCAGTTCTTGAAATGTATGATTCATAAGTCGAACGAAAACCGTTCAACTCACTATACTACACACACACACTTTTAAAAATAGCACCCTAGCTTTAATCCTAAGCCTCTCGTGTTTGCTGTATGTCAATAGAGGCAATATAAATTCCCTTGGGAAGTAAGAAGTACATTCGCACATCACATCATAATTGATACGACGGACGTCGCGCGGAAAACGAATGAAGCTGGTTTCAAGATTCAAGAAGAAATATACCTACATGATGATATACAACTGGAATAACGTGTAAAACAGAGAGGCAGTCCAGTATATACATAATGATATAACCAGAAGTAGGTACTATATCTAAATCGTCGTAAACAGACATCGTCACGCGGAGTTTCTCAGAAAAAGTGGCGTGACCGCGCGGAAATGCGCCTGAAGGAATGCCAAGCAAGCAGTTCTCATTCACGATTCTCGTTACCTGTTTGTTTACCAGCTCAGGTTCGCTCCACGAGGAGCATTGTCACATTATCGTCCGTAATAAAGTGTCCGGTACTACTGGGTTACTATTGCGATAGGTATTAGAGATATGTTTACAAACATTGTGTCAATATACAAGCAACAAAACAACGACACATACTTAAAACTTCCATGCACATTTCATCATTTGAATTAATTAAAACGCATTTATAATAATGCTATTGTAAATTGAGATTATGTTTTAGTGGTAAATTGATTTTCTTATTTGTAAGTTTAAATACTTATTCTGTATCCTATTCTATGCCTATCTTTACTCGTAAGAAAATCAAATGCCTCTCAGTACCCGAAATCGATTCCGCAACCGTTCTCAATCACTATTTCACCTTCCAAAACACGATTGACATTATTAAAATAAATCTTATTGAATAAATTAATTAAACGAATTAATTGAAGGAATTAATGATACTTCACAATTTTATTAATCAATAAGTAGACATAAAAACTGTTGGGTCAACAATAACACTAAATTTAATATTAAGTATTTTTTAAAGAGATAATGTTGCCATACGATAGCTACACAATTGAGCGTATATAAATAAATTTAAAAAAGATGCATTATTTGTTCATTTTTTACCGGTTAATTCGATGGCTCGCTCGAAGTCAGCCTTTTCGGAATTGGAGCCCTTTTCCGGATCAGTCTTGACTGGTGTCTTCAGCGAAGGAACGACACCTGAAAGGCACACACACAATATGAATAAATTTATTTAATAAATAAAGTTTACTCGAGATATATAAATATGGGCGGAAAAATTTCAAAAATGCATTGCGGTTAATTTTTATGTAAGTTTATTACCCTCCAATTTTTTATACAGACAATTATAAATAAATATACTTAATATGATTTTAAACAGCATGAACAGTATGAAACTATGAAAAAATTAAGAAATAGCTACATAACAACGCTGATACCACTTTCTGTAATTTGTAGGATTATTTTGAAAGGACTGGTAAAATTTTTACCAGTAAGTGAAACTAGAGCAATTTCAATAATAAAAAGTGAAAAGTGACAAAAAAATTTCGACCTCATACATCATCTTCATTTCGTGTAGGTTACATGTTCAATAGACCGCCTCTCGGCCTCTGACGTGGTTCCTTTAACGACCACCAGATAGCAGCCAGGACCAACGGCTTAACGTGCCTTCTGAATCACCTTCATTATCAGACAATCAGGTGTTTCAAGCCTCCTCACACATAATATGGATTCATAGATAAATACAAATCTAATGATCAACTGACTGGATTTTGTATGAGAAATCAATAATTTTTTTCTCGAATTTTACATCTTTTTTTTATTACCGAAATAACCCTATACAGTATTATGATATTCATTTCATGGTAAATATTATAAAATAATATTTAGAATGATTGTATTTTCTAGAAGACATGCACATATAGAAATTTCAATCATTCTAAATATTCTTATACATAACTAGCCGTTTCCCGCAGCTCCGCCTGCGGTATATAGCCTATGTTACTCGGACTGAATGTAGCTTTCCAATGGTGAAAGAATTTTTGAAATCGGCATAGTAGTTTTCTAGTTTATTCATTACAAACATACACACAAAATACAAATCTTTCCTCTTTATAATATTAGTGTAGGTAGATGTAGATATAGTCTAATAATAAAATTGTATGCATAACTATCATTCCCAATCGAGCAAGGAAATCAATTGAAGCGTATAATAACTTAATAAATAGTTGTACCTAAATAAATACACATATTTTCTGATTGATATTGAATGGCATACATTGCAGCACATGTCGTTTGTTTTATTTTATTTATTCATTTATTTTCAGATTATTACAATCCATTAAAATGTAGGGTAAAATGCTTCTAAAAACTCTTCGCCCCTTATTAATAAAAAAATCCAAACGTCTGTCAAGCCCATTTTAACTAAAAGATGTTCTGTTTCGTTCTTTCACTATGATCTATGTGTATTTATAACTACTAGCTGACCCGGCGAACTTCGTTCCGCCTAACAGTCAATTCTTTAATTTATTAGTTTTTTACTTTATTTTTCTAAAATAAAATATTTTTTCTAAAATAACCGTAGCCTAAGATACTCCTTATTACATCAGCTACCTGCCTATAAAAGTCCCGTCAAAATCGGTCCAGCCATTTTAGAGATCAGCCGGAACAAACAGACAGACAGACGGACAGACAAAAATTGCAAAAAATGTTATTTTGGTGCATGTACCGTATATATTCATATGCATGTAGTAAAAAACGGTTATTTCAATATTACAAACAGACACTTCAATTTTATTTATATGTATAGATGTATAGATATAGATGTATAGATAGATTTATAGATGAGAGAGAAATGCACTCAACATGTTTTAGTTAAACTAGGATTAAGGAACTTTCAATAATATTTATGAATATGGCTATATAATATGGTTATATTATGGCTTTATTAAAACTGCGTAAATCCGACCGGAAGTGCTAAATTTTGTAACATCTGCGATCAATACTTACGTACGTTTACAATTGCACAGTTGGTTTATACTTGAAATTTGCTTGCTCTAAATTATTACGTCAAGGTTATTGATTTCCGGCAAATTAGCATACCTAATAGTGCAAATATAAAGATAATGTTTTAAACTTAGTTTTTACTCACCAAGGTCAATATTTTTGGAACCTGGTCCGTTTAGCTGGTTGTCCCCTTTTACATCACAATCTGCAACAAAAATTAATGCAAATAATTTTCCTGATGAAAAAATTTCAATTAAAAAAGAAGAAAGCGCATGGTCTTCAAGTCCGCTATTCAGTTACGTTATTATTCGAGCATGTTTCCCAATTGAATCACACACAGCTTACGATTCAGAGCCTAGGTTTTGTTTTAATTATGGTACTGGATTACATAACTAATATTATAAAAATTGTTTTTATATGTGTTTATTCATTTGTTAGTTACCCTAGTTCCCGCTAGTTCAATTGGTCAGTTCAATCGTTGAAATAGTGAGACTTTTTATAGACATACCTCTTCATACTGCATTTACTGAACCAATTTTCCTGAAATTTCGCATACATATAAAAAGCAATTCTGAGAAGGATGTAGGGTGCCTTTCGACCCGAAACAATGCGATTAAAGTACGCATACGAAGCAGGTAGAAGCTAATAACAACATTAATTTACATTTGAAATATACACGTAAAAAGTTTCATTTTTATTAAAGGTGTGTATTATTAGATGTTATTATTTTAAATACTCCTTTAAGTTTATAATTTTGTTAAAAATTCCACTCCAAGGAGACTTACAAATAGCTAGAGTTACTGAAATTCTTAGTAGTAACACACTATTTAGTACAATTAGTACTTAACATGCGGTTGGGAAAACACTAGCAAGCAACATTTAGCTTGACCTGTTTTAGCATTGGATACGTACCTACTTAACACCTGGTTATGTAAATAAGTGAGAATTATTGGTATCTATACAACCTATTACGCTAAGTCAAGGCTATTCGAGGCTACTCCTAACCAAAGTCACTTACAAGTATCTTTGATATTATTTTTACTAACAGATAACTAAGTTAGTGATCGATCAATACAATGGATCTTCTATTATTCTGTCGGATCATCAGCGATCAATGTGATATTTTAAGATATGTAAAAAAAAAGTATCGAACGGTCTGCATATTCAACTCTGCATGCTCACCAGCCAACAACTTCATCATTGGTTAGTTTAAGTGCTCATCTACAACTTTTAAATGTTTAGATTAAGATTTGATAATAATTTATGAACGAAAATACTCTCCTGAACTTTCAAAGATTACTACAAAAATGCACAATTACCTACCTACTTATTCTTTGTATTCAAGAACGTGTACTATTTCATCGATTGATAAAAATAGTTGTACTAATGCACATTGAGGTAAATCGGATTTGTCCAAAATTGCATCGTCTATAATGACGTCCAGCGATATCGAGGTTAACCTTGACCCTGCCTTGCTGTTACTACGTACATTTAAGTAACTAATAACTTTCGCGTGGGGATTAACGCCCATTTATTTTTTGAGAAGAAAGTAATTACCAGTGATCCAAATTTTATCTTTTTAAATTTACACTTAATCATCTTAGTATATTTTCGGTTTCTTCCCATTATAGCTTTATTTTATACGATTTAATCTATGCTTTTGTGTATGATTTCTTGGAAGACTACAACATGGGGTTCCTCAAAAAGTGTGTGAAAATATTTTTGATGGTTGGCCACGCGCACGTGGCACCCCTGGTGTGACAGGCGTCGGTAGGCTACGGTAACCGCTTTCCGTTTGCCGTTGGCCTACCACTTACTATCAAGTCTTTTTAAATGTAGAAGATTTTTTAAATATAGAAAAATAAATTGTGAGGCATACTAACAACTGCACTCAGAGTCGTTAATCATTAGCAATTAAAGCAAATTCTTCAAACTGAAATATAAAGTTCTCCGTTAGAGGAAGTACTATATACAAATTAATATTGATTTACATTAAGCAACTCCTGAGTAAAGATTTAAAAATACTCTCTAAGGAAGAATTTACATTTTCAGTTTGAAGAAATTGCGTAGTCATTGACGAATCTCGCGGAAAATCTATGATTTCAAACGTATATTTACTGACAAAAATTTGTGGTTTCTCAAAAGAAAGGTCTTAGTTAAATAATTGATAAGCTTGTTATTATGCACTGTTGACAGTGTACAACCGTTTGTAGTAATTCGTGAGTCTGATGACAATGCTAATAAAATATTTATTGACTATTTTCAACCTAAATCCGATTGTGTCATTATTTTTTCTGCCGCCCCTTTTCTGCCATGCTTTATCCCTTTATTTGGGGTCAGCCCACGAGCTACTTATTTATCAACTGTTCTGTTTTATATTTTTATATGCAATGGCAGTAATAGGTACCTGCAACAGTAACTCAATTTTATTCATTTAAAATCTTAAGATTTTACTTGTTGGCTTCCATGTTTCTCTACCTCTAAATATAGCAATTTGCGATAAAATTAAATTAAAAACAAACCGTATAATCATTTTTGTATTCAGCTTTACAGTAAGATAGGATGCTGTTATAAAAAAGTGTTAAACTTAAACCCCAGAATTAAATTATTTACATTTTGGAAAGATCTTAAGGTGTCGCACTGCTGGGCAAAGGCCTCTCCTTTCGTTTTCCAAGCAACTCTACCGAGTACCGTTTGGCGCTTCTGTCAACAACATCCACTGTCATTGACACTAAATTATTACTATAATATAACTATTTATTAGGCACTCAAAGTTTATAATTTAAGTAAACATCTTTGTAAGCACAAAACTGTATCTTGTCGTAATAAAAACTAGTAGTTCTGTGAAAAGTAGACCTCACGAACAGTGCCACTGCCAATTAAATTCAATAACTAAGAGGCTAGTGAAAAAAGAACATGTGTGTCAAGTTTCGTAAAGATCCGTTCAGAAATAACCATACAGCAAACTTTTCCCCCTTTTTGCTCTCATTTTTGCCCTAACAAAAGAAAATATCTCGTCTATACGTTTCTCGAAGTGAAGTTGGCTATATATTTACCTAGTTTAGAATTTCTATGGTTGTGGTGATGTACTCACTGTGAGGTTTCTTGGGCCCGGGGTCAGTTTCTACCATCCTATGCGGGCAGGCGGCGGTCGATAGCGGCGTTGGCGCGGACTTGCTAACTCACTGAGAAGGTTTTTTCCAGCGGCGTTGGCCGCGACTGAGACAAAAAAAAACAAGCAATTTAAAAAACTATGCACTGATAATATTAATAAATCAATCACTTTCATATATATATATATAAAATTTGAGAGAGTCGATGGTCAGATTTATAATGACCATTGACCATATGTTTTGGTTTTAGCACAAGCTTAGCAAATTTTTTATGAAGAAAAACTATTTATTATAAAACGCATTTATTGCTTATTTTTTTACACCTAACGTTTCAAATACTTTACAGCGTTTATGGTCGCGGATAGACTAAGTTAACATTTGTAAAAAAAAAAAGAATTTACTGTGTATCAATCGCGAAAACATACTAAATCTCCTAATTACCATAGGAACTTTGTTACACATTAATTGCTTTATTGAGACCAAAGATGGGAACGTCTAACTTAACTTTTTCTTAACTAATCACAGTAACCACTTAGTATAACTTAGGTGATTCTGTCTCATCCCATCGCGACCTTTTACCGATTGGTTTATTTACTTTATTATTACTTCATAGCCATGAATTTGCTAAACGTTATATACCTACACACAGCATGCTGCTCGAGAAAAGTTGTTAAATAACCTTCCAGCCACCCTTTAAACAGTATATTTCAACCTAGTAATGCGGAAATAAGTTCCTGGCCACCTGAAGGCCGCCTAGAGACAAACTCGTATATTTGTGAAGGGCCATAGCCAGGTGAGATATCGTGACTACTATAAATAAAGTTTGTACGGATCGGTTGGGAAATATTTGTAGAATCTCATTAAAGATAGAAAGTTATTCATTTGCTTAAAATGTAATTGGGCGATTCCTTATTGACTGTGATACCTCGGTACCATAGACCATACACAAGAAAAATTAGCGTCAATCATTGTACGTACAACACAGGCCTTTTAAAATCGCAAGATTTGTAGGTATGTCTGAAACTTTCTACTTCGTTGCCCGTGAAGCGTTCGAATACTGTCACCCAGGCTAAAGTGTATTTTATTTTTACAAGCCCACTGGCAATGTAGGCGCTGCACAAATTTCAAAATCTCAATGTTTGATGATGAGCGTCTTTGTGTTAGAGTTTTTCAAAACGGCCTGAAGACTCATAAATGGATCAATGATTTAACTTGCCTTCCGAAGCACAGGATCATCTTTCTTATCGAACAATTGGGTCATCCAGCCTGCAACTTCCCGTGAGATTCAAATCCACACCTGGTGCCCGATTTTTCAAAAAGTATGACATATATGTCGAATAAAAATCCTTCGTTAACGAACAAAAATTGTAAGGTTGATAGGTGGATGGATAAAATCAGATGGCAAAGACGACAGAGGAAACAGGAAGTCAGTAAGAATTCGTAGAAATAAAATCCTTACTGACCAACGAACACATTAAACTACACATTTTCCTCCACCGCTGGCTGATTGCCTAATTTTAGTAACATTTATCATCATTGGCCTAACTTTTATTTAACTAACGTGGCATTGAAACTATCTGCGTCAAATCAGCAAGTGTTTACCGAAAGCCAAAAGTAAACGCCAAAAACAGAAGAACCTATTACATCCGTTAGCTAAATTCTACATTTGAAATATCAATGACGTTTTTACGACTTTCGATTTGAAAAATTTTATGATGTGCGCCGATCGTAACAATAATGAAAGCAAAAAAGTATTTTTTTTTCCAAAAGCACATTCAATCTATTTTTTTTTACCTTATTTTTGCAACTTGTAACATAATGTCTTTTAAAAGTGCATATTTATTGAGCTAAATAATATATATATATATATTTTTTATAAGCATTAAATATTCGCTTTAGCTTTTCTTTTCTCTTCTATCCTATTATATATTATTTTACAGAGCAGAGTAATCTCACACATAACAGCTTAGAAATGATACTCGTAAATCTTTTATTTCAGATATGATTTCCGGTGGAAGCGACATAGACACACTCTGCCACTCTCTACTTACCTATTTTCTACCTTCAGTAAATTATGTTTCCCGACTAACGGGCGCGTGACTAAGTAATACATCTTTTGTTACACATTTATTATTGGTTAGAAATAAAATGTTGGTATTCTTTATTATTCTACTTTTATTATCTATATTTAGCTAAAACGTCAGTTAACGTTAACCTTATCTTTTGGTAAAAGTAAACACATCAACGTCAGCACATCAAAATATTGTTTTCTCCTGATTTCCAACATTTACTTAGTTTTATTTTTTAACAATATTGGTGGCTTACAAATTTGACGGAGTAAATTGATCAAACAATGTAAGAATTCTACCGATAACTCTACAAAATAGCGTCACAAAATGTGTACAATTTATATTTGTTGCCCTATTTGACATCAGCATTGACTCTCTTTTCAATAGCGTATGTTCACATACATGAAAATAGTAGTTTAAGAAACTGTTGCATAATAAGGCCTAATTATGTGCAGTTACAAGCGTGACAAGTGAATCTTTGATTATTTAAATCTCATCAAGGTAGTATAGTATAGGTACTTAATCCAATAGTCACAATAGGTGTTTAGATTTTGGTTGTTGGTTTGCTTTGAAAGTGGAGTATCATTCGGAGTGTTTTATAATATGGCACAGATGAGTGCGCCCGTAACAATGGACGGGAAACAGTCGTCAGCGCGGGCGCAGACCGCTGCTGCAAAATAGCTAGAGAGATGAATACTTACTTTGCTTTTCTTCTTTATGCATCAAAGAGTAAATTAGTACATGCTAGAAAGTAAAAGTTATAATTGATGACACACATTATGGAAGCCGATTCTCGAACATTTTAAAGAAAAAGTCGGATGCAGGATTTGTCGAACAAAAAAATGGCGGGCAACTGAAAATGGCGTTTTCTGTACTCAGCCGCAGAAGAAGCAATGGAGATAAGTAAGATTAAGTTGGTATCTGCCTATCCCTATGCATCTGTACCTATCTAGGACTAGAGGATCGGAACAAAAAATTTGTTTGGCACTGAATTACCCAATTCTTCAAAGGAAGGTTATGATGATTGATGGATACAGGGTTTACTAGTTATTTCAGGATCATAACGTACATGTTTTGTGCAGTTTAGCTCATTTGGTGGAGAGTCGTATCTGTTTCAGTTTATAATTTTAGACAGAAATCGATGCTATACGGCTTCTATACTACGTTACTACTGGTACTACTACGAGGGCTCAACAAAATAAAATTTGTACATTTGTTAAAAAACCTCGGCCAAGTGCGAGTAGGACTCGCGCACCGAGTAATAAACCTGTAGGTATATAAGTAAAAGTTTACCCATCACGACAATCATGAATTTAAATTTAATACCTCTACGCGTTCACGAGAAAAGGGGCAGTAACTTTAAAATTATGAAAAAATATTTTTATTATATGTTGTAGCTAATAATTTAGGTACTATTTTCGCAATTTTGCCTTAATCTGTGCTATAAGAAGTTGCTTTGTATCAAATCAAATTTCAAAATTCTGAGTTCACGGAAAGTACCCTGTAGGTTTTGATTCCCTTGTGAGAGGCGAAAATTTGGGGCATAAACGGAATCTTTAGATTGCATTAGCAGAAGAAGCTTAATTTTTTCACAGCCCCAAGGGACAGTAGACCTGAGTAATTGATATAAATTCCAGCTTGATACCTCCACGCGTTCCTGAGAAAAAGGGTCTTGAAAGGCAGACAGACGGACGGACAACAAAAAGATCCTATAAGGGTTCCGATTTTTTTCTAAGAAGCAAGAGTTACTTTTAATATATTTTGGTATAAAAACCTCCATGTCATAAAGCCCAGATCCAGCAAAGTCAGTTAAATATAAAAGGATCCACAACCAACACTTCCTAAGTTCAGAACGGAACACGGAAGCGCTGTTTATCTGTCTATGCCCACTTATATCATGTCTAATTAAATTTGCATTAGTTCGTGGCAGGTATTTACTTACAAGGCGTCTGTAGTGGAATAACGCAATTTTACGTTAGATCACTTAATTGTGGTCCTTGGCATTGCGGCATGCGACCATGGGTAATGTCACATTTTATTAAGTCTGCTGTTTTTTTTTTTTTGCAAAAATTTGTATTAAAGAGAAGGAGTGATACTTTTTAATGCACCAGCATATGTGGTCAATCCGTCCCAATGGAAAACCAGCGCTGTGTAAAACTGCTAGTTCATGCTAAGGTTAACCCTTTTTTTTTTGGTTTGGTTATATGACTTTTTTTTCCTTTTCTTTAAATTTATTCTTGTTAATTAGCTCGTCTATGACGGTATTATTTCCGGTATCACTAAACTTTTTTAAATGTTGCGAGTATTTAACAGGTATTTTATTTACAAGTACAAATAAACCGTGGGATATGAATTTCATGTAATGGAATTGTAAGCAATATTTGAATCGTCCAAGATCTACTTATTTATTTTTAACAAATATTTCTTAGATAGAGACAAACAAGGTAATTTTTTTTTTTATAAAAAATAAATGAACACCATGTATTAAAATGCGATAATTAGAGAACATAAAATTGATATTTCGATAGATAGGTCCTAGTTAGGTTATTAACCGTTATGGGTTCTTTCCACAATTTTTTGTTTTGGGGTAATATTTTTACAATCTGTGACTCACCTAAACCACTCGCTAACCGACGATGAGGTATTTCATATAAAATGTATATTTTTCTAGAAATTCTAACCAAGGCTAGTGTCAACTTTTCCTTTCTATTAATGAAGAATGCATGAATGCTCTCGATTAGCGAAACCAACCTTGCACGAGCTATTGACTGATTTTATTTAGCTACGATTAATTAAATCGATTAATTCAGTGATATACGGAATACACTTACTATTGCGTAGGTAAATAACAATACATATTATATATAAACATGAAAAAAAAAATAGCTCAAGTCCATTTTATTTTGCATTCATTCTGTATCGCTGTTCTGCCCACCATTGAAGAACAATTTACAAATTAGCGCATTCATCATCATTTCGTGTAGGTTACATTGTCAAGCGACCATGTACACCCTGGTGTCAGAGTTGTGCGGAACCGCCTCTCGGCCTCTGACGTGGTTCCTTTAACGACCACCAGATGGCGGCCGGGACCCACGGCTTAACGTGCCTTCCGAAGCACGGAATCATCTTTATTATCAGACAATCAGGTGATTCAAGCCTGCAATGTCCTAACCAAACTGGAAACAACTAAACAAAGTATGCTTCCCGTGGGAATTGAACCCACGACCCCCGGGCCAAAGGCGAACGCCTTAACCACTGGACCACGGAGGCAGCAGATTAGCGCATTGTAATGTTAATAATCTTTCCAATATGTTATGTAGGTAGTTTTCTTATTTTTGTCTTAGCTTAGTCTTAGCTTAAATAATTGTGCATACATGTCTAGAATGATAAGTTGGTCCAATTGTTTCTTTTTGAATAACAATGTATTCTTACTTAGGGTCTGTTGTGCCTTAATAAATAAATAAATCTAGAGGTGGTGGTTTCGGACACAAAATAAGTATACTATTCAAGAATATAAAACTGAAACCTTCAGCTTCATAGACCTGAGCTTTATTGACCATGTAACCCTAACGTAATGAATTTATAACAATATATTATTCCGGACTTTAATCCCCATTAGAAATGATTATTTTTGACTCGGAATAGGAGAAATTTTGATTAATCGCGAAATGGATTTATCTCAATTTTTCATCATTTTAAGGCAGGGCAGGATTTGAAATAGGAGTGCTCAAAACGCAATCAAAAAATGTAGAGACTGGGTGCACCCAGTCTCTCCAAAGTCGCAACTTTGGATAAACACATGCCTGGCAAATCTGGAAATATATTATAATTCGCCGACTTTTCAGTTTTGTAGAGCGTATTTCTGTGTCACATCTACCTCTACCTATTTAACTTTCGGTCGCCGCCGGTTGTATACGAGGATCCTTTGTAACGATTATCGATAACGATAGAAGTTTGCTTTCGGCTTACCGCCGTACTGTATCTAATGGCTCTAAATAAACCTATGGCTCTAGTATGCTATAAACAGTGTGTTTCATTAATAACAATTCCCTGATTACAACATCACAGTAGCGAAGCTGGTGATATGGAACATTAAATAGATACCTATATATATTTAAAATTAGAAGTAACCGATTTGGCTTACAAAGAATCTTGCTTGAGCTCTTATAAAAACATTGAATATTGTTACTATTGAGTCAAGGGTTGAAAAGATCTCAACTTCAGTATCAGCCTCTTCAAAGGTGACGCAGTTTATTTGCAAAGCATCCACAATTATCATTGTTATCGAATCAATCGCAACCCACACAATAAGTAACTGTGCAACAAAACCATGTTGATAAAGCTGCTACGTAACCTTGCGTTGCATATGTTCCAGGTGATTTTTAAGCAATTTTTAAGAAAAGAGTTTGATTGACGTCAATTGACTTTAAACATCCAAAATGTAAATAATGATTTCAACAATAAAACTCTCTACTGAATAAGAGACACATTTTAATATTATGATGATTAGTTTAATAGATGAACGGTAAACGTACAGGATATTATTCAGAGATATTGCTTTGGTCGAAGATATGGGTAGAGTGAACGTAAGAAATACAATGGAATAAGAAAAAGGGCAAAATTCGAAGCTTAATTATTTAATGGTGATTTTTAGAAATTCGGATTGATTTTCTAATTTTTTTTTAAAAAAAAAGGTTCTTTAATCTTCAGAGAGTATAAAAAAATGTGTAATTTTGTAATTTTCTTTGATATTTCTTTTTATTTAGGACATAGATTGTACCTAATACTAATTCCTCATGGGTACCTAACAATTTAATTATATGGATGGTCGTATTAGCAATTATAGCAAACATAAAATGAAGAGGGTAGGTACACTTGTAAATTACTTGTAAATATAATTACCTAATTTTTTTTTTCTTGTTAACGGCCATCTGTTCCGTTTATCATTAGTTTGCCATTAGTCGATTTACGCTTTGATTTTTGATTTGGTTATTATGTTAAGTTACTTATCATTACATCACTCCAGCATACATTTAGAATAATATTAACCTATAATCATAAAGTATTAATAATAACAGATGTTTATTTAGACAGCTAAAGGTCCACTTAATAACAGAGTTAGAAGGAGATAAATGAATAAAATTAATTAAGTAGGAATTCGTACTCTTGATAAAAGGGAAATGGAATTTAATAAAAATAACAAAAAATAAGAACTGACTTTATTCAAAGCTAAAGTTATTTATTTATTACTTAAAAAATTTGAATAATTTTTTTGTCAGTAGTCATCAGCTTATCATTATAAGATTTAGACGAAAATATTTATGTATTCAAAATTAGAGGGTTGCCATAAACTTTCCTGGGATCCCATCATCAGATCCTAACTAAAATACTACTGGCAATTAAAATAAACATTTTTGAAGTCTGTTAAAAATCGGTATTTTTGTTGATATCTTAGGCAGTAATATTTTAAGTTCACAATCGTTAAATAAAATACTCGTTGAAAAGACAATCATGTGTAAATTATTAGCGTAATTAAAATATGCAAATTCATTTTCATAGAAAATCGCAGCGCTCTTCTTCGTCTAAGCGTGAGCCGTCAAGCAATACACTATTTTATTATATTTATTTAGTTTAATTACTTCTTGGGAATTATAAAAGACTAAAAAAATTAAACTTAAAGATTTATGACGATTTTATTTGTATGGATTATCGTGGCAATACTATAATGAAAATTATAAATACAACAACGAATAGTTCAAACCTCTAAATTAAATATCATGCTAATGATTAAAACGGTAGTAACATTAAGTACACACGTGAAATTTTAAAAAGCAATCTTGTAGAATCTAAATATTAGGAGAATTATGTTTGTTTACCTGGTCAGGTGATCGTGGTAGCGATAGCAGCTTTATGTAATCCTACCATTAACACGAGCAAAGAACAAAATTTCAATCAACTCTATTAGTTCGCAATTAGTTTTTATTACATTACATATATCTAAAGATGAACTTTATAGATATGATAAATGACCTTATTACAAGTGAGAACATTAAAAAGTTATTTGGAAAATATAAAATAAATTACTGTAATAACTCTTACCGGTGTTGTGGTGTGTACACGATAAATCTTGACAATATTTCAGCACAAAGTTCTCTTTGCGAGCATGATCAGATTCTGGTCGGTTTATATCACAAACAGTCGTACAGGCTCGCGTCAAATAACACTTTCAGGAACCATTTCACGTCACTTGCGGTCCTTAAATCCGGCATAGGGGTTTGTCCGTCGTTATCGAGGAATTATTTAGTTTAGAAGACAGTACGAGATAACCGACACTTTGAAGTGAACGTGCACTAGAGCTAGAGACGTGTATGCGAGCTGGAGAAGTGCTTGCTTGTGCCGCCCGGTAGAGCTCGCGTTATGTTTTGCACTTGAATGGCTGACGCCCCACCTTCATTTGTTTCTTTTTTGTGAGAACTAATTAAGTAATTAGGTAGCACTCGTAATAACTGATAATGCTGCATTGCTAGCGCTATTTCTGAATAAGCAAACTGAAGTCTAGATCTACCTGAGGTACTCAACCGCCTTAATTAGCCTCGGTGTTGCGTACAGCATCTACTTATGACAAACCTACAGATTTTACCACAAAACTAATAGATAAAATATTAATTATAATTTAAATGTAAAACTAATAATATACCACAAAACTTATTTTAACTTAGTTTTAATATACACGCCTAAACAGTTTAAATTCTGCATTATATTTAAAATTTTATCTACAGTAGGTATTAAATAGGTACTGCCGAATTTAATGACTATGGATTTATGGCATTCACGCCTTGCCGTGTCGTATCTGCTTACAATACAACTAGGTACACTAAGATGATAGTTTTGTTTTTTTGTTTTGTAGAAAAACAATTTATTCTATTATTTCGAATAGGTGGCCGATTCTACCAGCAATTGCGTTCCATTAAAAGGTTTGACACAGACCGGCGAATGCCAAATCTTGAGAAACATAATATCAGGATGGAACAGGAAGAGCGTTGAGATAAAAATAAATATAGAACGTATTACTTGGACGAAATAATCGATGAATATATCGATAATTGCCAGTCTTGTCTGTTTCATCAAGAAAATTAATTGAATTAATGACTCTCTATATTAGCACAGTTAAAAAGATTAGTTATTGAATAATTTTGAGTTTAGATATTGAAAAAAATGTTTCGGTTGTTTAAAAAAATACATTCATGAGTAATTCTTCAAGTAGGTCGCTATTTATATTAAAGAATAATTACGTTCAAAAATTTTCCTGTAGGTTCAAAAAAATACATTGTTGCTAAACCTTTACTGGAAATTTGAACCTCGTTTGAATAATTCATGGGGGGACATCAAGTCAATTTTGGGCATTTTGTCAAGAAGGAAGTGAAAAGATTCATTCAGGGTCGATCACCACTTTCTATCTAGAGGGCCTAAACCAGTCAGTTAAAAAAAACACTGATGAGTGCATTTTATATGATGAATGTATTTTCAATTGTCGGTTTTACCACTTTATCAATGGTTTCATCTAACCCGACCCTGTCTCACGTTGCAAACGAATACCTACATGATGCCTAGAAACACTGAATTAAATGGATTCCTGAACTACATAATGAAACGGCTCATAAAAAAAAATCTGTTTTTAAAAAAACAATACGTACCACCTTAGTACCATTATGTAGGTACTATGTGTGTTAAGTAAATACTTATAGGTAAAAAAATAGGTAGATCACATTGTAATAGAAGCCTGTATCACACGTCAAGTCAATATTAAACTGAGTCATACATACACACATACATAGCCCGCGCGAAATCAAATTGTAAATATGTCATAATTTTCCTCTTTCAAATAAAGGTTTATTTGGTGGGAAATCCATCGCATATCTGATTATCACAATATATCATAAGGTTGCTGAAATTAATAACTAGTTGTTCGCCGCGAACATAGACCTCGCGAATTATACTCAATAAAGTTTAGCCACAAAAATAAAAATAAAACTTCCCATCATTTACTGGGGCCATATTTAAGATATTCTGAACCCAAAAGTTTCATACACCAGGGAGAGATTTATTGTAATCCTGTGTCAGATGCCCTTAGGCATTCTGAAAAATCTAACAGTTTCAGCCACTAAAACACCTCTGACCATGTTTCTGTTCATCCCGAAGTTCAGGCAGTCGCTCCGTGGTAATAACCAGTACTGCGAAATCTAGGAACACGATTAACAGCATACCTTACGTTCCGAAGCGTAAGCTCAGGACGCGATTGGGAAATACGCTTGAACGAAAAAGATAAATATAAGTAGACCAAGGCAATTAGAGTCAATTAACCTCTCTAACACCAGGGTGTAAACTATCGATTGACCATTGAAGTTCAAGCTACTTGGATTTTACCCAAGTAAGACTGAACCCAAAAATAGCATTGATAGGTCGTAAATTGATTTCGGAGTAATATGGGGTCGATTAGTCTTAGAAAACATAAACAAAAATATTTTAAGATCAAGAAAGTTAATTTAAATATATGAAATATCAAAAATTTTAAATTGAGTTTATTGGTATTATCATTCTTTCATATGCCAGTCACACTGACTTTCTACGAATTGATGATTTTTTATATTTTCGCGATTGGTACAAATTAATTATTTTAGCTGCTGTTGTTAGAGGGGTTATTAATTTGGTATGAATATAGTTGAAGACTCGGGGTCAAACATAGGCTACTTTTTGACGCAGGCGGAGCTGCGGGGAACAGCTAGTAAGTAATAAACGCGATAAAAACCGTATTAAAATAGTTTTTCTAAGATTTTATTAAAGTTGTTTCTACGGAATTTGGAATTTTTATGGAATCTCATTGAAAGTAAGTACTCGTATATCATTTCAGACAAAAAATAAATAAGTCGATTCAGATATGATGGGAGTTATACTGTCAACTATTACTCATCTTAGCGCCTTCCCGGATGCATCCTCAGCTGATTGCCACGGAACCCAGGTTCTGCTTTCCTACTTTTTCCCACATAATTAGTCGATTTTCGCAAGACGTGACCGTACCATCTAAAGCAGCTCTCCTGAAGTTTGTCCGCTATGTCACGAACATGAAGACTGCCCCGGATACGGGAGTTTCGTATACGATCTTTCCGCGACACTCCACACATCCACCGCAACATCTTTATTTCCGTGACACGCAACACTTGCTTATGCCGCTCGAGCACCGGCCACGACTCGTTGCCAAGGGCAGGCCTAATCATAGTTTATTAGACCTGTCCTTTAAGTCTAACCGGTATTTTTGGGTCACAGACGACACCAGTCACCTCGCGCCATTTTGACCAAGCTGCTGCTATTCGGGCGTTGACGTCACAGTCAATGTCCCCGGACGAGTCAAGTACAGATCCCAGGTCTTTGACCTGGTCCATACGCTCGACCAAGTCTTCACCTATGCGTACCGGTTGGGGATCTCTGGTGTTACTGGCCATGTACTCGGTCTTCGTCGTTCAGCTTTAGACCGCCATTCTCCAGTGACTCTTTCCACGTCCCTGTCCGCGTCCGTCAGAGCGATATCATCCGTATACATGAGCAGCCACAGAGGTTGTCGTGTATGTCGCTGTTGCTGCTCGACACTTCGTCTAATACTACACAGAACAGATAAGGGCTGGGAACCGAGCCTTGGTGAACCCCGACCGTGACGGGGAAGGGTTTGGTGTCACCAACAGCAGTCCTAAACATGGAATCGGAATCGCGGTACATGCCCCGGATGATTTCAGCATAGAATTCTGGTACCCCTTTCGACCTCAGTGCCCACCAGATCATCGACCGACGAACACAGCCGAAGGCCTTCTCCATATCTAGAGACAATTTGCGGCGGCCTATCTATAGACGCATTCCTTCTTGTTATAACCATTACTATAATTTGGGTAATATTTTACGACCGGCCGCCTGCCTGACGTCAACCATCCTTGGGAATGCTGTTGTTTTCAGAGCCTTGTTAGCCGGGTAAATCTTAATTGTACCCGTTGCCCGTCCCCTACGTGGGCCAGATGTTGATGTCCGGACGAGAGGTTGTCTTGGAGAATTATGCTGTCAACATTTACTTGAACTGAGAACCTCCTCCATTTCGGATTTTGGAAGAACCTTGTAGGTCAATCAATCCTTCATGACCTGTATATTTGAGGAATATATCTACTCTGTTTGCCCTGGCATATTATTTTAATAGCACCTCCTTCTGTTATCGTAAATTTTTAGCCCGTTAGACTATAAGGTCCATTGATCCTTTTACTCCCACCCTTGTAGATTAATATCCCGACTTCAAAATATCTTCATGATGGCCCCAATTTTTGATTATTTTTGTGATTTGGAAAAAAAGATGATTAGTTTACTTCGACGACATCATCACTATAATTCTAGGTGTTTTACAGTTATTATTATTTTATTACTAAACTACTGAACCAATTGCTTTAAAAATTTTACTGGACTAAACTGAAAGTATGTCTTATCGAGCTTAAAAATAGTTTTTTTTCAATCGGTTCAGTAATAACGGAGTTATTAGGTAACAAATACGAAAAAACATTAGATCCTCTTTTTTTTAAAGGCGGTTAAATATCACTATGTTTCCTACATACGTTCTGATTATCAACGAAAACGGACTTACAGCTTTGGAGTTAACAATCAATATTTATTTTTACATTAATACCAATATCTCAAAAACTACTAAAGCGATATTGATGCCAATTAAACTTAAAAATTCTATACTTGCGTGCTACACACCCTTTGAATTTTATCGAAATCGGACTAACGGCTCGAGAATTATCGCGGTATAAAGATACATACATACATACCTAAATACAAACAATGTGTTTTGCCCTAACTCGATTTAGAGACCTCACTCGCTTCGCTTGCTCGGTCCAAAAATAGAGACTTGTTAACTGTGGCCAAGTAGGATTCTACCATGTACTACATGTAAGAACAGATACAATTTTGATTTCTTAAATTACAACTACCTACTTCAAAATATACCTATCTATAACATTTTACAACCTACACCTAGAGGTGAGTTTATTACCATACATTTAATATTCAACTGGTAGGTTGGCAGTACTGCCGTGTATAATTTTAAAATATCTAGCTGTTTTTTATTTTCCGCATAGACTAGAATATTTACCTGTGTTTTTCGAATATCTAAAGGATTTCCGACAAGGCTTTTCTTTATTATAAATAGAATAATTATTAGATGGGTTTAAACGCTAAATGTTGATCGCGTTTGTTACCGTTTGAGGACGGACTAATCGCTTATCTAGAATTATAATTATGCCATCAGAACTATTCTTATTTCGAGATTTAATCGAGCAATTAGTTGACACAATTTAAGCATTGATGGACGATGAGCCAATAACAGTCTTTGAAAACTAGTCTTCGATGAACGCTACTTCCTGAGTCTGCTTGCATCAAATTCCTGGTTTTGCTGGCGAATCTACATTAGATTGAACCACTGACGTTATTTTTTTATTTTTTTACTAACTTCTATCAAATTATTTAAATACTGCATTATTCAGCCTTTTTCAATTCAACAGGAGAGTACTTTATGAAAGTATAGGGATCATACATGGGTGTTGAAAAATAGAGCTTTTTCCAGGAGCGCTTATTTGAGAACTATTGCTAATCTTCTAAAAAATCTCGGCCAAGAGGCATAGCAGCATTAAGTCCAATATAAATAAAACATAAATCAATTATTTATTCAACCGATCACCCTGATCACGCCATTGCAATCACTTCTAGCAAGAAAAATCTGGTGCAATACCTATTATACAACGCAATACCTATTCAAGTTCTCAGACAATATCGACTTAAAACGATTATTTCTTGCTAATATCAGGTCTACTTCAATCACGATATTGTATTTTCAACGACAGCGTAATACTAGGATGATATTTTTAATACATGCCTTTTATTCTATAGTTACTTCAAATACTCCTTTATACTTAATGCTTCTTAATAAATACATATTTGAGCCAAATACCCATAGAAGCCATAGAGCACATATAAAATATTTTTGATTCTAAAGCTTATTTTCGTCTTGCTTAATTTCGGCAACATCTATGCAAAATAATTCTAATCACGCTCTCTTTTGTATTGTTACCACCTTTTGGTTTTGATAAATATAATGTAAATTTTAAAATAACAGCCTAAAATATTTCTTTCCATTTATTTCGTGCGGAATGCGCCTAAGGTTATGAATCGTTAAGTAAGTAACTCTTTATTAGTCCGCATTGTAATTCTAATAAGTTGTCATTCCGCGAAGGTTTTGCACCGACTGTATTCACAGTAGGGGGACTCAGCTTATTTAAATTAATTGTTTACTAGCGACATGCCCCGGTTTCGCACGTGTTTCAAATGTATAAATCGCTTAAATAATTTATCTCAGCAATGTTTTATTGTTTTGAAAGTTTGATTTTAAATAATAAATTAAACGAAAATTATATTCAAGTTTGCTTCACTGCTGCTACTCTACTTAGAAGAGAACAACAATTATAGATCATAGAAGCCACGTCATTAGAAAGCAATTAAATAAAATTTATAAGCTCATATTAAAATGCCTCTAGAGGCGACTAATCCTACCAACTGATCCAAGCCAAGCCACACTCGCAGTAGATTGACTCGCTCGATCAAAAGATCCTACTAGGCTATCGAGCTCTACATCTACAATTTTTAAGAATAGGAATGTTTATGAAAATCATCCAATTGATTTGTCTCTTAAAGAAATGCCGTAGTAGCGGCTTTGCTACAGAGGTGAAGATCGCTGTCACCGCGACACATCAATCACCAATGTGTGACCTCGAGTGTCCCGCGGGACCGGTCCACCAAGGTGAAGGTCCGCAGCACGCCGACATCACATCATAGACGTAGTACACTCGACTAATCATTACATAGATATAAATTTGTTTGTACGAAAAGATAGAATAGAATATACAATGGCTGACGTGTAAAACACGTAGGATAAAAAAAGTAGTGAAAATTGCCGGGTGGTGTGGCGAAAGCTTTAAAGGATAAAAAGTTGGCAGATAATACACAAATATCATCTGTGGAAGATTTGGAAAAAGAAGAAAACCCGAGAATTCATGTGAACTGTGTTTATGAAAACAACAGACAGGTCACGGAGACTGGTAGAGATGTAGTCAAGTAAAACGGTAAATTTTATTACAGCAAAGTGAGTAGAGAGAACAAGCAGCGCCAACCCTCATGAAAAAGAATAAGGTAAAGAAGACATATAATAATATAAAGTGCTTATTTAATTACTCTGTATTACACTACAAAATTTTGATTTTTATTAACAGTTTGGTAATTTTTAAGTTTATCGATAGAGTTTTTATATAGAGTTATATTTTATAATAGAGTTATAGAGTTAAACATTACATTAGAATGTCCTTATTTAGCACGTTAACTTGTATTATCCAGCCCATCATCAAAATAAAGCTCTTCGTTTCGTAGTATGCGCAGGCGCAGGCGCAATCAGTGTTTCCGGTGACTGTACCTGAAGCGGCCACATGTTTGTTTATTTACTACCAACAACCTTGCTAACAAAACGTAACATTTTATCGCACGAGGTCTAAGATGAATTTTCGTGTCAGTGCGATATGAATGCGACTTCCGTATCTAACATTAAATTCCTTTTCAAAATCAACAATTCATATCGATGTTTTAGCATAATTTTAATACGTCGCAATTTCTTGAACAACTTAATTTTTTAATATCTCATTGTCCATTATGCTAATAGAAACGAGTTTTGCTGATGAAAAACATCGTACTCTAGTAATTTACTATAGATATTATATAAAAAAAATATACAACTTATAATGTTATTTTTTACATTTCCTCATCTTGTGGTCATTCCCAGTCAATGTTTTCCTTAATCTAATTTTAATGGTTTTGAATTAAATTATTATTATTAATATAAAATATCAGTAAATCAGCATATATATATTAATTAATTTAGATCTGTTTTCTCTCATTCTTCCTGAACGATTGCAGGTACCTATTCAATAGTGAATTATGTTTTTAAATAAGTAGAGTCGTTCCTTAAATTTATCCTTATTAGAAATCGAAATTTCGTCTTCTCTATAAATGTACCTGAGTATAAAAATATTTCAACTTAAACAAACGACAGTCTACATATGAGTATCTCTGCGTATTTCGACTCTAGCTGTCATGGATGGGTGCCTTTCCGTTTTCAATTCATTTTGTAACGATTGTTAACTTGATTTCAACTGCTAGCAATTGCATTGCATGAATTATACTGGCAAATGAATCATTTATTAATTCAATTATTTTAGGATTACTTAGAAATAATCCATTCGTTGAGCTCGAATTTTCGAGCTTGATGGAAAGCAATATATGGATTAAGGTTTTTTAATCGATCTGTCTTTAGATTAATGATCGCTGGAGTAAATTTTATACTCCAGATACTTATACTGCTAATTAATATTATTACGTCAATAATTTTTAGCTTGGACGACAAATAACATACCTACTTAATATCTACATAGCCTTTATGTCCTGTTAATAGTAGAGTGTGTCTATGTTAAATAACAGCTGAGCAGTTCTTCGAAATGTTTTCATAGAAAGCTGTTTGTGAACTTTCTCCTTACCTACTATAGAATCCACTTGTTTGTTGTATTTGGGTCATTTATTTTAAAATATTTCTGTATACAATGTGATTTGTATGTATAACATAACGAATGACTTCGCCCTTACCAGATTTCGCGTATTGTGGTGCTGCAGTAGCATTCATCGATGTTTTGCAGATCGCGTATTTTACTCACATAATTCAAAAAATTTAAAAAAATTCTTAAATATTTATAATGCAGGTAGAAATAAAAGCACGGTAGATAGTAAGGACCGCCGAGCGGCGTCTGGGACTAATGGCCTCACATGCATTTCAAAGCATTCGGATCAGAATAGGATCAGACGTCGATTAAATTTTTTCTATTAATCCGTTTGAATCAACTCTGGTTTGTTGTTTTCCGGACATTGTCGGTTTTTGTTTTAAATTTTTCATACGATTTGCAACATGCTTCGTCAAAATAAATATTGAAAATTATTCGCTCCATGCTTCGTCATGTTATGTGTAAATCATAAATATACATGTTTTTATTATAATCCTTTATAATATTAAACAGAAACAAAAAATGTACGAGATTCAAAATAGGATTACCAACCAGTATCTTAAGTTTTTTTTAAGTTCAATGTTCAAATAAGTCGTTATTATAGTTAAGTTTGCGACGGGAACTTTATACGAGTATCAACGTCAAAATTAACAGCTTGAACACACAGATTTATGATTATGAATAGATTAATTTATTTTCATTGTAAGTATTAATGATTGTACATTACTGTTGAAATGTTTCGCCCATAATTTTAGCAATAATACCTAGATGGGATAAATTCATGGAATGGATAGTATAGCCCATAGTTTAAAAAAAATCCCTAACCCAGTAATAATTTATATAGTAACAAATATATAGAAACAAATATAAGAAATTGACAAATCACGATGTACATTCTTGTGTGAATGGATTATTTGTAAATCGCAATAATGTGGACATTGTCTCAATGGTTTTTTAAACCGATATTTTTTTGTCTCTTTTTCTGTCTTAGAGGTGAAAAATTGTGTGTTTCACATTTTTTTAAATTCTCGTCAACCCAGTATAACAGTTACGAAACCAACATATATAATATACAGAACTATTGACTGTCATAGTTTGAAAAGTCAGGAATAAAAACTCTGATACAAATGCATAAAAACACGCGTTTGTTCTTTTTGTTGTTTTCAACAGGTAAAAAATATTAATTAATTACCAAGTTTCAATGAACAACCATGGTAATAATATTCATTTTTTACTAGTCAACAAAAACTTAGTAAATATAATACGTACTATAATATTTTTGCATTGTTCACTGTCTTCGCTATTGTTAATTATGCATTTATAAAAAACTTTTAGGACTTTTTCAAAACACAGTTTTGATTTGAGACTTCCGGAGGCGATGTTCAATGTTTATTTAGTCCTCTGGACTTTGTATTAGTACAGAAATTACGAATACATTGTAATTTATCTATTTTGTGCCTCCGGGAAAGCTATCCTCAGACGGAAATCGAAATTATCTTGGATACTGCCACGGTTATAAAACAAAATTTTGTAACGTATATAACACAGTATAATCATGATGCAATAAAGGATACAAAGAGCCTATAAATTGTTTATGCCCTACAATAAATACCATATTGATACTTAAGAACACGACAAACCTGAAAATTATTACGCTACAACTATAGTCAGACTCAGTTGCGTTATTTTTTTTAATGATTTCTATCAATTTGACAATAAACTGCATTCATGTGGAATATATACATCTAACAATATCTTAATTCGAAATCATGTTTGAAGCAAATAGAAATATTATTAATTGAAAAAAATAATAATAAATGGAGCCATGCCTAGAGCCAAACATTTTCACGATCAATAAACCTTTAGTGAATCAAAAATATTCTTCACGAAGATGATTTTCAAAACCAATGATGGAATTAAACATGGAATTGAAATATATAAAGTTAGCGATTTCGATTGATAAAAGGAAAATGAAAATTTTGAATATTCTTTTACGATTGCAAAGTAGTCCTGCGGACTTTTGGCGGGAAGCTGTAAAGAGCAGTATCGGCGCTGTATTTTATTTTCCAAAATTTGTGTTTTTTTGAGTGTTTGTGCATAATAATGGTAGATTATTATTCGCAATGTGTTCAAGAACAAGCGTGAGTGTTGGGAAATACAGTGTTCGATTTATGTGATTTCCTCGCTTGTTGTCAAAAGCTCCTGGAAATCGCTAGGTGCAGTTTTTCTACCACTTCACTTAGCCTGACTCTTCTGACTCGACTTGATTATGACTTGACTTGACTCAACTACTGACTTGACTTTATACTTGTTTAATTATACAACTTTTTAAAAAATATTTTATTTTATACTGGCTAAATACGAAAGTAAGAGCCAAAATGAAAGAAAAAAAAAGTAGTCCTGCAGACGTCACTGCGTCATAGACCAATATTGACATAGATAGAGCACGAAAGCCTGCGATTGTCTGTGATTTATAGCATTTCTATTTGTAGAGTCTAGTCTGTTGAGATAGCGCCAAGGATTCGCTACCGACTCTACTACAGTAAGCTGAATGCATACTGTGCCACTAAAGGTTTGTTATTTTTTTATATCTATGTAGTCGCCCCCCCCCCCCCTCATTAGATTTTGTATGTTTTGCAATACAATACCGATTATCGATTTAGAAAGATCCCGATCTTAAATGACATTAAAGACTGTTTGTCATTTTGAGTTATGTGATGTCTTTTACGCCTTAAACGTTTAAGCAATTTAGAAAAAGTTGATTTGGATGTCTCCATTCATTTGAATACAGGAGGACTTTTGACTGTCCACGTCTTAGTGCGATATAACAGGACACTACAAGCTGCAGGCAACAATGCTAACAACACTATTTATTTCTTTCTATTACTAATTTGCATCTGAAAACTGAGACTAATACAAAAACACGTGAACAACATACAATTTAGAAATAGATACGGGACGTTTCAGCACGTGCCAGTCATTTGTAGCTATCCACAAAGTAATGTTTGGTGATGATAATATTTAATGATGTTTTAGAAATATAGGATGCAAATTTTATTATGAGTAGATAGGATGAATTTATTATTTGTCTAACTAAACGTAAATTGGGAAATATTTAAAACTTCTGTTTTTAAACTATGTTTGTACTAAGCACTTTTTACGGAGTTGTCATTTGTATTATTTACGAAGAAGACCGTATTCGTGAGTGGTTCGTTCGATCGCCTAATAAATCATTGAGATAAGAAAGTACGTAATATCTTGGCAGTTATAAAACTTTAATTAGCCTTGCACTAATTTCGTAACAACAGGCGCCGGCTGTATTAATTAATTAATAATTATATTTTGTGCCGTTTACCGATGGGACGACTTAGCTTGGAGCCTTAATGAAAAAGAGCATCCTGAATTCGATATTCGACAAAGGTGACGACAGGGCTTGTATTTTTTTTACTTAATCCAGCATAGCAATATAATCTAGAATACATAACCAGAGAGTTTTCTTGCCGCAACACCTTTCAAATTTGTAAATAGCGCGACAGAAACAGTGCAAATATAGATTTTTTCATAAGATCCTTTAAATTGATTTATCACCAGTCACAGCTGGTTACACATACAGGCAGGCAGGCCTGAAAGGTGTGACTAAGTCGGTGTTAATGGACGGGGGTCTAACGAACGGAGGTCGTGTCTAAACAATTAACAGGACTTACCGGTGGTGTGATGTGCGATATGCTTCTCTGCTTCGAATTGGGTTGGGTGTTCCGCCACTCAGGTGGCTATGAACAATTTTTTTAGGGTGAAATGGGTATGAACTTAACACTAAAGAGTCGTTTCTCAAAACACTCAGAGAGTGTGAGCTAGGATTCACTGTCGCTCCCCGTTATATGAGCCCGGGCTTCGTTGCAAATCACCTGTGATCCTTCAGCAAATACTACGTAAAAACGCCTCTATTAGCAGAGGCATTAAGACGTCGACTCGAGATGTCTTTCCGGAGTACATCATAAGCCATTGAAGTATTGGTAAACATGAATGTATTCTGTTATTGTGATACCATAATCTCAAGTAACTATTCTAATACAAACATGATTTGAATTGTGCTATTAGTTCAAAGTACATAACCGAAGTTATTTTGTAAGTAATATTTTTATTAGTTTCATTCATGTACACCAAAATATACACATTTAGTTACATATTGTAATTACATTTAATTGTTTGTTTGACTTCGATTTGTTTAGTACCTAATATGTAAAGTAGTAAATAAGAAATAATATTCTCTACATCATTTTGCAACTATTTTCATAATAATCCTAAGTTATTTTATTGCCTGAACATAGACTTACTCTTTAGAATACTATATATGATGATTTGACAAATTTCTACTGCATGGGCTAAATCATGTAGTTTGTTAGGTTCTGTGTAAGAAACTTGCCACAAAGTAATCATTCAAAATTCCTACGAAAGAAGAGACGTAAGAGCTAGTAAACTTTTTCCTTAATAACATTTTGACAAGTGTAGCTCTTAGAATTTCGCTTCAATTTCATGCTAAAATATTTGGCAAGTGATTAACACTATAATTAATTTGTTTGCGAAGCCCTCCGTAGGTGATAACTAGTTGAGATAGCGCTAAGTCGGTAGCTTATGAGCATTTTCAAGAAGGCATGTGACGCTGCTTGTTTGAAATAATGTTGATGTTTTGAAACTCTCGTTTCTTGTAAGAAGTTCCTGAAAATGTGAGGAGGTTTATTTCCAGTAGTCGAGTTTAAAAGCTAAGATGGCTTTTGAAACCACTTTTCTTCTTCATCATCGTCCTAGCGCTTTCTCGGTTGCATCCTCAGCGGTTTTTCTCAGAGCCCAGGGTCCACTTTCTTGCTTTTACATCTCCACTTCGCCCGATCTTTAGCATCCTTGACAGATAGTCCATTGGTACGCATCCTGCTTTGCATCGTTAAGTCAGCTCTTTTTAGGCGCGCCCCTTCTACCGGGCCCCGGAGGAGGCGGCATGACTAGACACTTGTTCCCAATGTATGTAGCCGGTAGCCGGTTTCCTAAGGACGTGACCGTACCATCGCAGGCGATGTTCCTGAAGCTTATCTGCTATGTCACGGACATTTGAAGCTACTATATGCACATCGTCGTTTCAGCCGCAGTCAGTCCACTGCTGAACTTGGGCCTGCCCATTAATTGAGGGTTTTCGCCATACTCGCCACGCTTGGCAGGCAGGTTGGCGAGCGCAGTTTCAGCGGCTTATCGTATTTCCGACGCTGCTGCCCATCGGAAATATTCTTAAGCTAAGGAAGGGTGGGAAGAGTTTGAGTTTAGGGAAAGGATGAGGTACTAGGATGCTACTGACTCGGATGGACATACATGGGTTGACTCAGTAGCAGCTCGGGTAAGTCGGGCTCGCGTACCCGTGTGCTATGTATCCGAGCTATCGGACAGATGCTTGAAAAAAAACACCCGTGACTATATGCACATATATACTAGTAATTATACTCCTAAATACAAGGATGAAATAATTATATTTTATTTCATCTTATATCACATGAATATGTCTTTTGATACAATCTCTAATAATGAGAGAACTAGATTGTAAATCCATGCTAAAGAGCACAAAATCAATCTAAGCTTGGAGCCTTATTTTTGAAAAGTGTGATACACGCAAAATCGGTGAGTCAAATAATTTTTGTTCGATATCGAATGATTTTAGTTTGTTTACGAAGGATTCTTGTTCGATATCGAACGATTTTTGTTCGACATATATGTCACACATTTCAAAAATAGGAACCCTAGACTTTTTATACATCATTAATTCCTACCTTCCTCAAAGAGGAACACTTGTAATGAATTCATAACGAGCCGGTAACATGACCTAGACAGATATGAATCACATCGAGACTGAAATAAACTAGTAAACCTTGTGTGAATTATGTCGTATAAGTAGCTACTTGTATTTTACGACAATTCCGATAGTATTAGTACGTGCGATAAAGAAGTTGTCTGATCATAAGCAATAAGCATATCTGAGTATGTTTTTATTATCCTCGTGACGAAAGAAACATAAGGTTCTGTTTATTGCTAAATTTATTTTCATGTTTTCATTTTATGTTTTAAGTATTATTTATCAAGTGTTGAAGTAGGATGAAGAGAAAGTAATTATTTTATACGCATTCATTTAAAGAGTTAGTATTTCAAAAATATGAATTGGTCTTCATCCTAGCGTAATTCCGGTTGATTTTCTTTCGACTTCGAATGATTTCCATTCACATAATATGTGAATCGGACTATTTCAACCGACTTACCGATTTATAAAAATAGTCCACGCGATTGTGGTTTGATTTTGGTGAATGTGATAACGTGATTTGCATTTAGCGCGATCGGCCTCCAGTTAGTGTGTATCTAACAATCGCCACATGTATATCTAGTTGCGACTGGTTTCCATCTAAACATCCTGTCAGTCCGCCGACAAATAAGTAAATTCGAATTTATTTCCAGCTACGAGGGTGCTACGAGCTACAACGTAGCGTGTCCTCGTAGCTGCTACACAGATATTATCGTTTTAGACCTTTACGATCTTTTACAATCTTTACTGTCTTACGTACTTTGTAATGTTTTACACGCCTTTGATTTTCGATCTCGTTTATTTCATTTATCACTCTTAAATCATCAATAAAATAATAATTCATTTTAGCACAATAAACAAACAACATCACACTTTAGAAAGAATATGCAAAAATAAACACCACATAATGAAGTTATAACATATAATGAACGCTTCAACGCCGAAAAATGTTAGGTTGTGAATTCAATGGCCAAAAAATGTCACAAAAACACCCATATTTTATGCTTAGTCCGTCTTTAAACCATGTGGTGCCTTGGAGTATCTTTTACTCCGAGAGTACGCTCGGATTAGTTTACTCCATCGTTCCTCCATGTTTATTAATACGAATTATCATTACTCCAAGGTTAAAACTTGGAGTAAAGTTACTCTTGCTTTAGTCTTAGTTTATTAATCAGGCAGTAAGAGATTATTTTAATTTTGTATTTGGGTTATTTTTATTTTCCGTATCCAAAAACTTGAGTAATAAAAATGAGGAGCTGGTTAGTCGAGCGCGACCCGCGTATCCGTAGCAAATGCGCGTGTCAAGCGACGTGTTTATTTGGTACTACTAAACATACATACTTAAAAATTAAAGGTATAGTAATATAAAAAATGTAGGTAGTACCAAAAAGGTCTCCGCTCAGCATAAGTCGGGGACTGAGCTTCGACGCTGGTCCTACGCGGGTGCCTCAATTATAAGATAAATTACAATAAAGACAAAAGAAAAAAATAAAATAATGGAAATAGATGTACATACATTGTATAATAATAATAATAATAATGGACTTGGCCCACGAGGTTACCGCCATGTGGCATGTTGACTCAACGATAATTGTTCCGATTGTTGTTAGTAGCGAAGAGTCTCGACCGTCATCTAGAGAGACTCTCGCTTGGCAGTTGGGTCAAGGCACAGATGCAGAAGGCAGTGCTTTTGGACACGGCTCGTATTGTGAGGAGATACCTTTCTCTGGAGCCCTGACCACCGGCAGCTTGGGTCTAACTCCGCTGCCGATGGGTGCCCCGTTTTTGTATATTTTTAAATGTTGTATTCCTTTTTTCTTTCTTTTTTTTTACATGTAATATTTAAAACTGTACAAAATAGACTAAATATGAATAAAAGAATAATAATAATAAATGAAGTGAATAATAATAACTGCAATTAACGTTGCGTGCGTCTAAAAGGAGGGGTAAACTAATAGTCCCGAGAGTCAACAATAAATACGGTAAGAGGACGAGAAAATGGCTAACACCCACAGTTTGTAATGAGCTACCTGTAGAACTTATAAGTAAAGCAGCCTCAAGAAATAATTTAAAACATTTGTTGCGTAAGCACTATCTATCCATAGGTGGAAATCACATCTGTGGAATCAGTTATAAATGTGATTCACAACCAGTGGCATTACAACGCCCTATGTGTTAAATAGAGAAAAGAAAATTATGATTTTGTAAGCATCATTTTGCCGATAAATTACTTTTTAGTTTGTCAAGATAAAAAAATGTAACTAGCGTAAGAAGTTATTTTATATTATATTACGAAATTGTTTTAATTTCTCAAAAAATACTTCGAATATTATAATGAAATACATAAATTTATTACTATCTCTAAAAATATTAATTAAAATACTTAGGTTTTAAAATACGTGTTTATGGAAAGCATGCCTACATGACCCATAGTATAATGGGTCCGATAACCGCTTACCACCTAGTTGGTCAACCTAGTATTAAAATCATTTAGTAAAAGACAATAATTAGTTAGCGCCAGTCCGCGAATCTACAGATTATATGTTACTCAACTAATGTCGTTGACAAACAAAATATAATATTTCAACGATCAAACAAATAAAACATACTTTTTATTTATTTATTTAATTTATTCAAGTACACAATATAAAATGCAAAGGATTATACATAAGAGGAAGAGGCAGTACAAGGGCGCTGCTATTTGTAAAGAAAGTTCTTACAGCAGACCCAAGAGAGGAAATGACAAGAAAAGGGTAATTAGCGTGTACAAAAAAGAAAGGAAAAGTGAAGACTATACCTAATTACCTAGGTACAAATTTAATAAAATCATTGTTATACAATACTTAGTATTTCAACGTCAAGTCGTTAATCATAAATGCACTTTTTAAACTCATTTGGGGCTTCTTTCATATCTGTGTGTGAATAATTTTGTTAATCTGAAACTGCAATAATAAATACACACTCTTAATTTTTTTTTAAAAGTTAATACTTGTATAGCGGGCTTTGAATCTATCAACTGACGATGCAACTGATGAGTCACTAAGTAGGATGAAGAAAAAAATCGCTGTATTATACAATGTTAATAATTGTATATACCATATACAGGAAAACTCTACTAGGCTGTTTATAAACAAATCATTTCCTCTCAGTATCTCTTATCACCCCGCTTTAATGGCAGCTATCTTTAGCAACAATGTCACTTTGCTAGATTACTGGTGGTATCGACTGCAGCAGTATAAGCAGCAAATTGAGACGGCAATTTATCAATAACGTGTCAAGTGTTCCGGATATGGCGGCGACGATTTTGGCTACGTACACTCAAGGGCTCTTGGCGATCCGACATATTTACCTACGATTGTTCTATTAGCCATTCACCGTGGATTGAAGAGGACAAAAAGTATCCTTGGATCCACTGGTGGATCGTAGGGGTGGATCTAAGTGGAATGGGGGGCTGTAGAACGTGATAAACTTGTATAGGTACGACATTGAAGAATTTGAACCATAATAAGTGTAAAATACTAGAGACGAGTAAGTTTACTTCGGTACTTGCATACAGACTACAAGAATTTGGTGATGTTTCAAAAAATTATATACGGTCTGGCTGGACTCGAGGTGTGAAATCAAGGAATAGTTGTCATACAAGGTTTGACGTGTAAGGAAAGGCCAGTTATCATTAATACTCCTTAGCTGGTACGTCTTTCTCATACAGAACCATACCAATTGTAAGTAAATATTTATTTATTTATTTATTAAAACTTTATTGTACCACAAGTAAAAATACAATTGGCGGACTTAATGCTAAAAGCATTCTCTCCCAGTCAACCATTAGGAAAAACAGAGAAAATACAAAGCGGCGCAAAAAAGCCTTGTGTGAAAGTGCAGGGAAATTGTGATTCTAGTTTATAAATTAGAGAGAATTCATTAGATGAGCTTGAACCTTTTTCTTGAAAATATGTTGTATTTATTGGTAAAACTAATGTTAAAATATCTTAATAGGCTAAATTGATCTCTTTCTTTTAACATTACTTCGTAAAGTGCAAAATTACAATTCAATCCTGGAATATTATCCGTGGGTGGAGGCGACTACGACTTGGCTTGAATTAAGCAATACAATACAATACAAAACCCTCTATTGCAATACTTATTACTGAATCTGAGTTTTTTTAGTCTTCAGTGTTCATTGTCCACAATGGGGTTGATAAGTACCTTTTTTCAGGATTTCTCTGCATCAAGTGAAGGTTAGTGATTATCCCTGTAAACGTCCATCAAGTTATTAAACCTTCGATACGGCTCGGCTACGCTTACTATCCCAGTCCATGCTCGGATGACGGGAAAAACTCACCAACACGCACTGACCAGCTTCCTCTGCAAATATGTACCAATTTGGCATACGTACATAAAAGGAGGCCCAATGGTGTAAGGTCATTATGATCGTGAAAAGTTTAGCCTAGATTGTATCTTATGTACAGACTTCATTTCAGAATACCTATCGGGATCTATTAGCTCTGGTTTCGAACAACAAGTTGAATCATAAGATGTAAGTGAGGTAGTTTCGAGAGACGCCTGGCCGCGTCCGGTCGCTGCTTTCCATCACGCGATCCTTGTTTACCGAGGCGACGGACTAAGGACTTGCTTCCTTGAATGCAATCTAAAGGTTACGGGCATTTTAGGTGATATTATCGTCATTATATAGAGCTATTTAATCATATCTGACTATATTCATTAAAATTAAGTAGTATAATTCAATTTTACCCACGTGGACCAGTCATCATGTCAATCACACAAAACTTCACAAGATATTTCTTTACCTGTACACTCAAAGTTAAAAGTTTATTATTACGACGCACAGATCGACAACGAGTTTCTTCCTCGGTGTTACGACGTGAGTAAATGTAATGTCTCCTTGTTGTGCAATAAACAGTTTTTGTATTGTATTGTATTGTAATGTCTCAGTTGCCATTTAAGGCGGTAAGAACTGTTTCCATGAACCAACCCCATAGTTCTGAGATATGGAAAGAAAAATATACTATAAATTTTAAGATTTAAATTTACAGTGAATGTTTCCACAATAAAACAAAAACCGCAGAAATAAGTAAGTGCAATAAGTAGAATAACTCCTATTGCGTAGCACGCAGTCATGCAAGCATCCATTTATTGGTCCTAATAACAATGATTGCATCCGTTTTCTGTGTAGGGCTTAATCATCTAACTGTCCGGGCTACCGTCAGCCTCTCAATGCAACTGGTGGGCACGCACGCAGTCCATAGTACAAGTCCAGGATGATGAATAGCTGGAACCCCTTTTTTTAAATGTATGACGCCGATTTTGCATTAGCAGCACTTTAAAAAAATCACTGCTGAATACTACGGATAACTTATTGTTAGGGATACAAATAAGTCCTTTCATTTTGCTTAAAATGTAGATTTCCCTTTCGGCGTATATTACTAACTAGGGTTTCGCTATAGGGAAAGTAAAACTGGTCAACCATTTGTCAATGGTTGCCAACTCACATAGGATGATTGCCCTAGGAAATATTAGTTTCAACATTTGTTTCGGAGGTCTGTAATCTATACATCTGTGGCACGTGGATTAAAATTCTTAGTTTTTCCATTGTATAGGTATGCCGACTAAAATGCTATAATACTTATTATGATTTCTTATGTTTTCGCGATTGTTACACTTTACAGTCATCGATTTTTATACGGTTTCTATCGCGTTTATTAATTATTTATTTACACCTAACGTTTCAAAAACTTTGCAGCGTTCACAAAAACTACGTATTAAAATAGTTTTAATGTTTAGCTGTTTTAAGATGATTCAAAGATTATTTCCAATCGTCGGTTGATGACATTTTGGCTTCCGCTGTTTTTAGAAATGAATAATCAATGTTATTAATTTGAAGTGCAGCATAATGTAAGTACTTTATTATCAGTAAGTAAACATGCTATTTATGAAAAAGTAAACATACGACACAGGTACCTACCTACTTAGATAATGAAACTAGAAATGACAATCAAAACATAAATTGATCAAATATTTAAAAGAAGATCAACTAAAAGTTGCTAAGTGCGACATACCTTTGCACAGAATAGAGTTCCCTAAAAATTCTAATCGGATATTCAATTTATAAAATTCGCACATAATAACAATATTTCAACCATTCGGTTTAGTCGGTCAGAAAGAAATAATAGTAAATCAGGGTGTTTGACTTCATCGGTCGCATAATATTTCAATGTAACGTTATTTGCGAATATAAAGTACCCACACTACGAGTATTTTGATGATTGGAGTAGGAAGTAAAGCTTGTTTCTACATTACACTTTTCCTTTTATTTTAATTAAACCTATCAGAATTACATTATACAGTCACGGAACTATAATCATTAATCACGCAACTTGATCTCGCAAGAAATCATACTTACTTTACGTTTAGCAGTAGGTACTATACTGTTATTAACAATGTTAATTCATAATCACAGCTCTTCCTAGTACTCGTAATAAGGTTATCTAAGGACAATCTAGAAGAGACAAATTGGTAACAATAGAGTTTGTCTGTCTCTCTTTCATTATCATCCCCGAGTTGTTCCGGTTACGTCCCAAGAGGATATCTCATTGTTTGCTCAGTTAAATATTTAAAAATTACCTATGTATTTTTTGGCATTATTTTTATGGCCTATCGTCTGCCTTAATCCTCTGTTTGCTTGCTCTGTCCACAAGTAACGGTTCAATTAAACCACAAATTACATTAAGTGATTAGCCTGCGACTTACATTTAAAGGGAGTATGGATTTATTCATATGGAATTTGATGAATTTGAAACATCATTGGTGCTACCTAGACATAAGGTAAACTAATGAAATCCACACTAGCATAACTTAAATAAAATTTAAAAAATGAAATAAATTTATATCATTGTTGCAAATCACAATACACCTGTGATTGCAAACAATAAACAGAACATAAACACACAGGTAGAAAGTAAACATTACTCATAGATATTACTCACATGTGCATAATTATTCGAAGAGGGTTGTTGAAAATGACCTTTTTCGCATCAAACGGTAGCCGCGTCACTGCAGTTACCATGCCTTGGCGTCACCGCGCACCACAAGATTTAAAAAAAAAATTGCTTTCACCCGAATATTTTTTAAATGATTGATGTGTTGCAATGTGCGTGTCAAGAGGGCACTGCGGCGCGCTGGCTCGAATAAACTGGCTTGCAATCGGTCAGAATGTCCTGCGCTGGCTGGGGTCCTAAATCATTTCACTCTATTAAATAATTTCATTGTTATTAGTTTATCAGTCTAGCACAGACAGACTTATCATTTAAGCCAATGAGTGGGAATAAGTTAAAGTTTAAATATTGCGAACATTTTTTTTTGGCTAGATGCCGAAGACCGGGCGAAGTGGAAACGTAAAAGTAAGAAAGTGGACCCTGGGATCCAGGCAAACAGGTGAGGATGCAACCGGTATAGCTCTAGGATGAAGAAAAAGATATATTGCTAACATTTGTTAAAACCAGTGTTTTTCCCAAGCTGTTCACAAAGTTATGCAAGCACAGTAAAACAATATAATAATTATGATTAAATAAGTCCGCCTTGCTCCATATTGTAAGCAGTATTGTAAATTTCAACTTTGCGATTTCCCACATGTGCGCAATAAAGATAAATTATATTGATTGTATAAAAAATTTGCTTCAGTCGAAAGTAGTCCTCTTTTGCACTGGTAATACATCCTAGGGCACATATCAGTACCAAATTCTGCACCTGCCTGACTCTATCTTTACATGCACAGATATTTATCATAGGGTAGACAAACAAAACCAAGCGCCAAGCTATTAAAAAAATGGGTGTGTAAAAAAAACATTTACTTAGTAAAATCTGTCTTTAGGGTAGACAATGTCTAAACCTTCACGAGAACCACACCAATTCCTTTACTCGTGTTTTAACAACACTCGAACAGTTAGATATTATCGCATACGTAGGTCACACTAAAAGTTTTGCGTAACTTTAAAAACAACATGTTGTAACCAAAAGATTATGTTTATTGCTTTTAATATAAATATAAATAAATAAAGTAAAATACTCTCCTTAACATTTTAAACACTTTTTCATGCGATCGAACCATTTTTTAAAACAGGAGAACCAGAGATCTGGAGGAATGTTTTCTACGTGCTGATTGAACGCTATCACTGCCTCTTCGGAATTGGTAAAAGTGAAACCTCTCATCAAATCTTTGATTTTGGGGAAAATACAGAAATCACAGGGTGCTAGGTCGGGGCTATGTGCAGGATGGGTGACGAGTTGTACTTTTTCGAAAGCTAAAAATAACTTTGTTTTGTTGGCCGTGTGTAAAGAAGCGTTGTCATGGTGTAGGAGAACGCGGCTTTTTGGTCGTCTTTCCCGAAGTTTTTCTAACACCCTGGGTAAACAAATGGTAGAATACCACTCGGCATTAACACTCTTTTGATCTTCACGTGGAATTGTGCAGATTCGACCCGTAGCTGAAAAAAAACGCGATCATTTTTTTACCAACGTTTCTCGCCTGCTTCACTTTTGTTGGTCTGTTCTCATTTTCAAACACCCATTCACAAGATTTCTGTTCAAAACAATAATTTTTTCGGGTTCAAAACAATAAATCCACGTTTCGTCTCCTGTGACAATGTCTTAAATTGCATTAGTTTGTCCGTGGTCGTACTTCAGTAGCATCTGTGAGCACCATTCCACGCGAGCCCGCTTCTGCTCCGCTGTCAGTTCATGAGGGATAACCGACGACAACAAAGTTTCCGAACTTTTAATTCTTCGTGTAAAAATTTCTGAATTTGTCTCATACCAATCCCCAATAGTCCTCGAATTGTCTCATAGGTAATTCGAGGGTTTTCTTCAATTAGCCGCTTAACAGTATAGCCACATTATTTTTGTTGACGGAAGGTGAAGGCCGCCCTTCACAAAATTCGTCATGTAAAGAAACCCGACCTCTCTCAAATTCAGCATCGCCTCACGATGCTCAAACAAGGTGCTTCTCTCCCAAAAGCATTCTGAAGACGAGCGGCCCAGTCTTGCGGAGAGAGAGAACTATTAAAATCATAAAAAATCATAGCTCTAAAATCTTTTCGACTTAATTCCATTTTCGTTGCTTACGTAGAACTTTGATGTGTGAAAAAAAAACAAATCATTTCCCGACAATTTTGTTTTATTACTACGAAGGTTGCAATACGTTTCAAAAAATTTATCATTCGAAATTCAAAGTTCCGATTAGCTAGAAGTGCAAATCTTTTAGTGTGCCCCATCTATAAGTATGTACTGTTGACGTTTATTATGCAAAACAGAAAGAAGACATTATTATGCCCCCGTAAGGTAAGATAACGAAGAAGCAACCGACTCTACATGACTTATAGCCAAAACGACTTCCGCTCTCACGAAACTCCGGAGACAGTTATTGCAGCCGGACATCATACATACATTTTACTTACAAACATATCATCAAGCCTATTTTCCGTAGGAGCCGACAGTTGAAGGTTTTTTTTTTTTGTAAATTGAAGTTTTTCTTTTGAATTCGTTTTTGAAGAAAGTGCTGCAGTTAAGTAAAACCACTTGCTATACGATCCTTACATACCGACCTCGCTTCCATAACAGGTTCTCTCGACGTTTATAAGCACTCCTATATAATAACTCTTTGTAGGCAATTTCTAATTTTACTTACACAAACATAAATTAACGTATGTATGATATATTATATACATATACAAGTATTAAATAAGAATCCTATGTTTCTATTATTCAATAATAAAGCAGGAGAGCCAGCGCAACGAAGTTCGGAAGACGGGAATTCGGAGTAGATTACTACTAGTTTTAGCGGAAGTTCGATCAGTAAGACGAAGCAGTCAGGCACGGTGAAGAGTATCAATGATTGTTTGAGATAAATATGATGTAACAAGTACAATCTAGTTACATTTTAAATTGAATTATTAATAATATATAATAATAATACTACATTTACTGCGGGCATTTGAACCCATACATTACGTATAAAATAATTCATTAAGTGTATCATACAATTATAAATAATAAATTGTTAAAACATTAATATGCGCTCTATAATTTCGTTACAATAAGCTTTTGAGTTAAACATTGGTTCATCCACATTTTAACGAAGGGTGAGTCAATATACCTGTCCCCAATGGTTTTCAGAATGGTGTTATTACTAGCCCTACATTTCAGTAGGTAGATGCATGTACGTATATACCAAACCAGAGAAAATGCTGGCGAACTGGCAACAGTCTGGTAATTCACTAATAGAGCAGGAATCCTTCGCAGGGCGGGCATAAAGAACAGTATTTAAGCAAATGTCAAAGGAAAATACAAAGCCTGAGTATGGCGTAAGTACAAAAGGATACAAAGATTTCTGAATAGATGACCCCATCATAGGTATAAGATATAACTTTAATATGCTTACTTTCTTCCAAAATGGCGTAGTTACAATACGGTGGAAAACCGTCCTACTAAAAGCTAAACTGTGATTACACCATTTCGAAGTTATTCCACAGGCCAATGCCAAACAAATATTCCCTACTTTCGTTGATTCTATTCCATTCGGTAGAGATACAACACAGTATACAAGTAGGCCACCTAGGCATTTGCCTACTTATTTATATATATTGTATATGAAGATAGTCGTTGTCCATTTTGGACAAAGACCTAATTGACCACCGTAGACATAATCGCAACATACCTCTACTGAGCTCAGCCCACATGACTCATAAAACGTGCAGAATTTTACGAGGAACTGTATGAAAGTAGGCTATTTGAGTTGGTGAGAGCATGCGGGCGGACGCTGGGCCCAATCTTCTCATTGCGAGTGACCCCCCTGACGCGCGGTCCCAGAACAAATTGTAAACATAAATTGCTATTTAAGGTCAATGTTAAACATTCGCCTGAATGGACACTAACAAAACAAAAATCCACTATTAAGTAAGCATTATAATTGAATCCTACAAAAAAGAATGTGCTATATACATCTGTTTTTCTGAATCTGGGATAGAAGACATTCCGTACACTTATCCTATTCATAAGTAGTGCACTATGTCATACTAGTGAGTCGAATTATTTTCAATCGTCATAATCGGTTATTCCAAAGTCAGCGGCATGGGCAATGTGGCGTGAGATGACTGGTGTCACTTGTGTGACCCCAGAATGCCGATCAGGCTTAGGGTCAGGTCTATAAATCTATCGTTAGGCCTGTCCTCCTACATGGCTGTGGGACGTGGCCCGTGCTTGAGCGGTACAAGCAAGAGCTACGTGTCACGAAGATGAAGATGCTGCGCTGGATTTCCGGAGTGACGCGGAAAGACCATATAAAAATATCCCGCAGTCGAGGTAGCCTTCGTGACCGCGACATAGCAGATAAGCTTCAGGAAAATCGCCTGCGATGGTACGGTCACGTCTTACGAAAACCGGCCACTTACATTGGGAACAAGTGTCTGGCCATGCCGCCTGGTAGAAGAGGTGCGCCCAAAAAGAGCTGGCTTGAGGTCGCAAAGCAGGATATGCGTGCTTATGGGCTCTCCATTAAGAATGCTGAAGACCGGGCAAAGTGGAGACGTAATTGCAGGAAAGCGGACCCAGGGCTCCGAAGTGAACGACTGACTGAGGATGCAACCGGGAAGATGCTAGGATGATAATGATGGTTATTCCAAAGTCAAATTAGTGTATGTGTCGCACTGGTCACACACCAGTGAGACACATACACCAATTTTACGATGACTCCACGAATTAAAATGATTATGTTAGTCAGCCTATCTGGTTTATTAGTTCACTGACATACTATTGTTTACCTACTCTATGACACTTACAGAAGACACTGGCCTTAGCTGCGCTACGTCCCTTAAGTATATCTAACCCTTTATGCAGTTTATAACAAGTATCAGACGTAACTTCTGTAAACTAAATCGAACTCAACAGAGGAAAGTACGTGTTTGTCATTATTACTTTAATCATAAGTTTTAGTAAATTAAAATAAGTAATTTTGATCCAAAATTTTTAATATTAAAACATGAGTTACAATACAACAAATGGCATCTTAAAACAAATACATAAATAATAAAGCTGCTCTTTACATCAAGTAATACATCGTAACAGATACCCAAATGGGTCTTAGTTGTGACTAAATCAACTTGAACCTTTCCAACCTCTACAGCCTAACAATCAATTTCGACAAATCGGATGTACCCATAAAATAAAACATACATCCACAAGGCACTGCGTCTACACCCTGCTGCATCAAAGGTCCAAGTGGATTGCCCCTTATTACAATTTCGTTTGCCAATCAGAGCTATAGTTTTTGATCCCAAAAATATTTGACTGTTACTCAATGAACTAAGTACTATTGTGTCTATTGTCACTATTTTTAACAATCAGCATAATACCTACTTGTAACACACAGAGAAAGCAATAAAATCTTAAACTATTACCATTACTGACTATTGAAAATTACTTTCTTTAAGTACACTAGCGGAATTTAACTACTATATTGTTACTGTTGATTATCCTTTGTGACCTACAAGGCGAGATTACTGTTTATTCAATTACCTATTTTGGAAGTGCATGACATGGCAAAACTTTATCAGTGAATTAACAATCTTTATTGATTTATTATGTCAACGATATAATATTTTATACTCAGAATAATAATGAATTGTCTAATGTGCAATCTTTAACCTAACTAAGATGTGGCTAACTACATAAATGTTAATATAATATTTGAAAACATATTCAGGAGCACATGCGCATTCAAATATATATAATACTAGCTGTTCCCCGCAGCACCGCCTGCGTCAAAAAGTAGCCTATGTTTAACCCTGGGTCTTCAACTATATTCATACCAAATTTCAATTTCATTCAAAATCCGTTCAGCGGTTTGGCCGTGAAAGCGAAACAGACAGACTTTCGCATTTATAATATTAGTATGGATCTATGCACATAGTTATAATGCATTCATATTGGGTTTTGAATACGTTCGCTGCCGATAAATTATAACAATGCATTTTCAATTGTTACGACGCACATGTGTTAAATAATAGGCAAGATTTAAAAAATATTTTTGTACTAGATTTTGGGATCAACTACCGCAAATTACATTTTATATCCATTGTAGCAAAGCTTAGAAATGTAAATAATGAGGTCACTTAAAAATAAAGAAATATCAAGAAAAATGTGTAAATATTAACATTATTTTACAAATAAATTAGAAACAAAAACAACTTTGTTCTCTGTAATCACAATATAAAGGCTATCAAGAGAATCCGCATGGTGTGCAATGACTAAGATAAACAAAGCAGAGAAACTTCATTTAGAATAACTAAACATCATACTGTCAAGTAATATATTATCAATTTGTTTAAATTAAACAACCAACCACCTTAATCGCTACGTTATATACAACTTACTACAAAAATAGAGAGATAAAAGGGCACGACAAAAGTAATTTTTCCGAAAGCTGCGACCAGTCAAAGTAGGCAAAAGTATATATTCTACCATCATTTTTATTTTAGTAGTCATAGACCACATTTATTTGTGAAATATTACTGTTGATATTCGAACCTAGGATTTGAGAAGACTATGTATACTTTTAACAGTTAAATAAAACTGGAAGCATTTGTTTACATTTTACCTACTCGGACTTGCATGCAAAGGCAAGATCAAACTTCCCTCAACTTGACCCTAACGGAATATTACCCATCTAACATAACTATCAAAATTACATTAACAACCTCCCAAACAACTCATCTGTATCTAACCTCTATTAAAACTCTTCAACATTCAACATCAGTTCGCACCAGTGGTCGTTAACTAATTATTTTCACCTACAAATGCTTATTATAACAAATATTCACATGATTTACTTATGTAAAAATATAACTATTTTTACATTTAATTTTTAAGATAAATGTAAGTAGATTATGCTGCAATCTTACGGGCAGCCTAAGAATATAAAACATAATTTAACTTAAAATATAGACGAGATTACTAATTGAAAAAAAAAGGTTTCAATAACCACACTACAATAAAATAAATATCTAAACTATTTTTTTATTACTAAAGAATTACTTTAGTACATACTTTATGATTATAAAAATATAATTTAATGGGTCGATAGAGCTTATTCACTAAGATACTGGGGACATGATTTGTTATTTACAAAAGTTACAAGAGATTCCATTACTCGTGTCACATGCAATATTTTGTCAGTTATTTACGGAATGTTTATTACAAGAAATACATGACGATTGTATTTCATGCATAATTATTTTGACATTATGTGTCTATTTTTATGTTGTGCTTTTAAAAGTATATTAGAATCATTTTAATTATGTACAATATTGACTAACATTGAAAATAAAACATATGAGTCAATAATTTGTAATAACTAGCAGATTCAGAGTTTAAATGGTATATTTATTTAATGGTAGCTTGGTGTCCAAACAATTTTTTGGTGAATTATGAGAACATATCTATTGCAGTAAATACTACCCTATTCAGCTTGTTAATTTTTTAATAGTCGTGGATGAATCATAGTGAGTTTACGTTTCACAAAGTTTAAATTTTAATTTCATTGTCATCAGCATTCTTCATGGCGAAAAAATTGACAAAAGTTCGTCATATCACTAACACTAGGTAATTATTATGGTGACTGGCATGTTTACATCTTGAATCGTGACAGTTTAACACGTGCACTATCATAGAATTATTTTATAATGACTCTCTCAGTGCACTACCCTGCACATACTTTAAGACCACTCAAGCACCGTCCAATATGCAGATTATACAGGGTTATGTTAGAACTACTGGCTGTTTTGATATAGTGTTCAGTAAGTAAAACTAAACAACAATCAATAGAAAAAATTAAGTGAAAATTTTCAATTTTTCGACCATGTAGGGAAACATATCTACCGCCCATCTGATAGTAAGCGGTTACCGTAGATCTAAAATTTTTTGAACGACTTAACCAAGCTAAGTATGCACTCTATGTGTACGTATAGCAAATTTGCAGACCGTACCTAAGCGTCGCACACTGACGCTATTACTTAAAAAGGAAAAGAATGTCTGTTGTTGCGACAGGGCGATCGCGGGTAGCTCGAGCGGGGAAGCCTCGAGGTGTAAACTTCTCGGTCGAGTTGTAGTTTGAAAATAACCCTGTATTATCGCGATACTACTGTCGGATAGTCAATACATTTCACTGGCTCCTTGCGCGGCGAGGCCTCCTTACAGCCAGCAAGTACGAGGCGTCGAGTGTAGCGAGCGCGGCGCCTCGTGCTAGCAATCGTCGCCCGATGTTGTTCACGCGTTCCTTTTGAGCGGCGCGACGGGCTTCCGGAGATATTGACGCTTTGCTCAGCAAAGACTTCTACAAATAAATATTTTTCAATAACATAGGGGCTATTGTATCATCTATATAGATAGAAACAACAAAACAGAATTAAACTGTAATATAGTTATAAAAAACAAATATCGACCAGTATCTTCTATTAGAAAACATGTCTGAGGACCTTGATTTATTAATGCCTGTAAAAGGTATCGAACGGCATCTTCAGTTAGAAAACTTGTGTGAGAACCATGATCTAATAATGACGAAAAAAATACTTAGAGTATTGTAAAGCATCTTAAGTTACAAAACTTGACCGAGAAACAATCTTGATCAACTAATGAGCGTAAAATGTACTTATTTTAGTCTCCGCATTTAACTGGATCATAATGGAACAAACAAGCTAACGATATTTTAGTAACTGTTTAAATGTACTTTATTGTACTGCTAATTATCGGCCATATAAGTTTTTTCAGTATTTTAGATGGAGTGAAATTAGATAAGTTTAAATTATTTACCTTGGAATCAGTTAAGGCCAAAATAGGTTTCTTCTTCACCTCTTTGTTATTAACAGTCTTATTATTCTTTTCTGGCGGTGCCGCACTCTTGGCCGCCCTGCCTTTCAAGTACTCAGGTAACACTTCGTGAGGCTGTGAAAGAATAATGAATTTCCAATAAATAGGTACGTAATTCGTAGAATTAGGTACCAATCGTGTGATTACGGTTTTAAAATTATATCAAAATATACCATTTTAAAACAATTCATCTACGAGCTAATTTTAGAGAACGTCTTTAGCACTGAATGATATATGAATAATTTCGCCCGTCAAATAAACTGTTTGTATAAGAACGGTCTTAATTCTAAAAGGTAGTATAGTAAAATTTAGTAAATTTTACCCTTGGTCTTTGTTGACGTTTTAACTAGTCGAGCCATAAAATTAGCAAAATCTACTTATTTCATTTATCTTTTCTTCAATTTCCTAATACTTTGTAGAAGATATGATATCAAGAGAAAAAAATCCAGAAAAAAAAACATTTAACATCGTACATTTAACAGGACAATATGTGTCAGAATATCAATAAAAATAAGGGCAATCATCTTAATACATACAGCGTAAGTTCTGGAGATCTTGAGTCGGTGCGGGAAGTGATCAAACGCGTACGCCTTGGTGCAAATGGGGTATTTGGGCCGCGAGATCTTTGTGAACAGCCGCGCCGTGCGATCCACGCGCAGTTCACAGATGTACACGTGTTGTTCTGATGCGCCCACTGGACGGCCCTGGAAGAATAAACAAAGTGTCAAAAAATAAGTCTTCTCACAAGTGTAGGAAGCAAAGATCCATTCAGGTTCTGTATGAATTAATGAACATTTTATTGCACTATTTATAAGTATGATAATTATTCTTAAATAATTGAATCGGATGAAAACAAAATGAGTACAAAAGCGGATTTATCGCTAATGCAATCTCTTCCAACCAACCATAGGATAGAAAGGAGCTGGGATGAGCTATAATCTATGGCTTCCAATTTTCGATTAATATTTAGGTACATTTTAAAATTAGTAACAGACGTGAGCAACAGTAAATAAAAGTAGCGAAAATCTTGACGACTAAAATTATGATAGTAATTAAGTCTTTATTAAATATTTACTCAATATTAAAATAAAATACCTTGCAGTAAGTATTGAGATCCATGACCCAACACTGTGACATGACCAGTTCGATGGGCACAGCTTCGTACAATGGAACGCGCATCACTTCGTTATGGAAGAATCTGAAAAATAAAATAATTTCAATTACTTACAACGCGGTAACTTAATTGAATTTTTTTGTGTACCATATGAAATAATATATATGTATAAATATGTATCAGAATGGTCGACGAAATGGCCGACGCTTTAATTCTTTTTGTATCCATAAATGCCTTGTTATAGTTGGGCATCCAGCGATCGGATAGTAAGTAACCTGCAAAAGGTCGCAGGCAATGCAAAAAATGCGGGCCGCTTCCGACCACGGTCACACGGTCACTTTAGAAATCATTAGGTGGGGCCAATGTCCAGCGGTGGACTGATGATGATGCGGCAGAAATGAATGATGAAATCCCTTGCTGTGTACAGAAAGACTAATAAACATTTAAAAAAATCAAAAAGTATACAAACTTCCTGGTGGGCTCGTGGAATGTCTCGTGCGGCCTCAGATAGTGATGTCCGTACACGTATCGCTCCTGCGTATCCTTGTGCTTCCACAGCCGCTCCACGCGGAAGATGTCCAACTCTGAGACTGGGATCTCGCCGATCGTCTGGTATGTGTGCTTGCGGACCGAACCCTCCTACAATAAGTATATTGTTTGATAGATAGATAGATAATAAAGAACAAAACTTTACCAAAAAACTAAGTGTATCTATCTAACTTAAATTAATGAATGTAGTAGAATATATTTATGAAAAAATTAAAAATGGAAAACATTTTTATTAGGCTGCAATATTTTAATTTATTTTTGTATATTACAGAGCTGATTAATTTGGTAAAAACTATTATCATCAATGACTTCCTCACTAAGCGAACCTTTATCGAGGATGTTTGTAAAAAATAAATAAATAAATGAAAATGAATTTCCCAGCCAGATAGACAGCGACAGCAATTATCGATTTAAATAAAAACTTAAATAGGTACATTTCTGAGATTTTACTTTCTATGTGTAATATATTTTCCGTTTCGTCATAGGTTAATGCAGATAGCCATTTACAAATCATATAGAGCCTCACTTACCTTAACTACCGAATTAAAACCGTTCAATATCGAACGAAAATTATACAATGTCGAACCAAAATCATTCGACTAGTCGATTTTGCCTAAGTCACTCCTGCTCTAATAGCTTAAATAATAATAAAAACAAAATAGTAGTACCATCGACACTGAGAGATCTCTACATTAAAACAAATTCAATTTATATTGACTTTAATAGATCCACTTCGGAGGCCAAATCTCATTTTGGGTTAGTACGCCAACCTAGTAAATAAATACACAAGTTTCTCGCTAATGTTATACGTTTCTCAACAGTGAGAAACATAAAGACCATAAAAATTTAAAATTACCTTATTCTGCGTAGCTTCCTCCTTATTTCCTTTGGCGATGTTCTTCAATTTCTTCCTGTCAACGCGTTTAGTTTTCGGGGAATCCCCTTTATCGCCATTCTTCTGGCTGACATCGGGGTGTTTCTCGTCGATGGGGATGTCTCTAAGGACATACACGGTGTCGCCTTGTCGCACTTGCAGGTCGCCGCGCATTAAGGACAGGTAGAATTGGTGACCTTCTTCTGTGTAGTCGTCTAGAGGGATCTCACGGTCCACCTGCAATGATATTATATTTTTATTGTCAAGTTTTTGCAAGAATACATCATTCTTTTGTCTATTCGTTTAAATTTGTAGTAATTTATTAAGTAATCATAACGATTTGTTATTTCTAAAATTGTGATAATATTAAATGGCACTCGCTCCTCTTTTATGTCTAAAGGAAGTCAGTTTACCTCAAGATGATGTTACAAAATGTTAATTTATTTTCTTAACAATAAGACACACATTTCATCGGGGTACTTCTGCGGCTGTTTAGTGCGGCAGCGTTAAGCTGCCACCAAAAAAATGCCGGTGCTTTCTTTACTGCGCTTCGACGAAGTAAAAGTGAAGCGTAATCATTTGCATCTTCAAGTATTGTTGTGTAGCATCGCATCTCAGTATAAAGAAGAGAAGGATGAGCATAATAACAAAGTACGGGCGAGAATCTGGAAAACTTTAGATTAAGAAAGAGAGATAAGAGAGCACCGCGGGGCTGCGGGCTTTCTTCAACTCGCGTTGCTGCATATGAGTGAACTAGATTGAGTGTCACTGAGAACCGCGAGCTAGCGTTACAGATTGCGCAAAATAACTTGGAAGTTCATATCCGTACGCGTCAAAGTGGCACACGATCACTGGGGTAATTGACGCCTTCCCGTATTAGTGTTCCTCGCGAAGTTCCCCGCCGCCGCGTAACGGTCCATTCAAACACCGCGAATCCCGCGCGACTGGCGGGACGCGCACGGAAATAAGAATCGGTAGAAGTGCCTGTTAATGGCACTTCTATATATTGTTATATCTGTGAAAGTTAGAATAGAACTTCATCTCGCGCGTGGTGTACCTGCGCGTGCTGGCAGCGCTGGCAGTGATGGCAGTAATGCGGCGCGCGCGTGTCCCGCACTCGCATGCAGCGTGCATGCTGCCACACGCCGCAGCCCGCGCGCCCGCACTGCACCATCAGCCCCTCCTCCACGTGCAGCCCGCAGATGCACAGGATCACCTCCTCTGCAATACAACGCCATACAATTATCAATAGCACGGACACTCACACCCTACCACCCGAAACGGATACCGCAGCTCACGCCGCGCGGATTTAAGCTCTATTCGGCGGGTAAGCGGCCGCGCGACATCGTAGAAGTGCGATAAGCCGAAAAGTTAACTTTAGCACACGCTATGGTACTTCTATACAATCTTATTTCTGTGGGCGTCGTCCCGCAAGTCGCGCGGGATTCGCGTCAGTTTGAATAGAGCTTTAAGGTAAAAATCGAGAGCAAAATAATGCAAGGATGTCGAGCGGCCATGTGACCACTATGACGCAGATACGGTGAATTACCAACCCAACAATTAACACATACATTAACGCATGTGCATTCGCGACCGTATCGTAGAAGTCGTAATAGGTATCGCGCTTGCCGCTATTGTATGAAGTATCCGAACTGTGACACACTGTTACATCCCTATACACACAACACACCTCAAGCGCGTGTTACGTTGAGTCCTAACTGAAGTGAGTGCTAACAGGACACCATCAGTCAGCAACGTAACTTACACGAGCCTAAATTATAATGCTGACGACGCATCAAAGCTGACAGCAGAAAGCGTATGCTAATAAAAGCATGGTCCACCTAAAAATATTTTCATATGATTGCGATACAACTCGAAGTATAGAACAAGGAAAACAAAAGAATTTTAGTAAAAGTTGTAATTTTTTTTAAACTTACCTGTCTTAGACTTTTGCAGGAATCCAGGTGGCAACGGCTCATCAGGGCCGAGCAGTTTGGTCAGTTGTTCTGCGTAATCAGACTTAGCAGAGTTGTAAGTCTAGAAAAAAACAAAAAATTAAAAAATAAACTGTTTTTGTCAGTAGATAGTTTATATTTGGTCTTTGTATATTTTTACAGGTGCAGTAAAGAATTTTTGTTCGGTACTACAGTCAGAGTCAAAAGGTACTAAGTACAAATTATGCATGGTACATAGGTATAGCACTGACCGTAGATTCAAAAACATCTGATGGTTTTGAAAGTCTAAAGTTATGAAATGCAAAGATTTAATCAAACTTGATTATAATTTCGCCACATTAAGAACAGTATTAAGAGTCATAAGAGGCATGTGTGGACGTAGCAAAAATGCCCAGGCTATTATCTACCAAATTTTCTCATAGTTCCCAGAAAAAAAATAAAGTTCTACTGGTCGGCCGACATGTTGGCCACAATGGTCGATAAATCGGCCATTTACTCAGTCGTAGTGCATCCATTTGGATCATTTATATGCAGAAGTTACATTCTCTTTAGTCTTACCTTTTTCAATTGCATAGCTAAAATTCCCAACGGTGACAATCTACCGTGTTCTCTAATGGCAGCCGCGAAAACAGCATTCATGTCTGCATCAAACTGCGACACGGATTCGTACTGGTCGGCCGATATGTTGGCCTCGATGCTCGATAAATCGGCCGACTGTGGCACGCCTTCGCTGGGCTTGCTTGGCTTTATCTTGAGTAGAGGAGTGCAGAGAGGCTTGTCTTTGTCGTCTGTGAATAATGGTGTTTGGGGAATGTGGTGGTATATATTTAAGACTTATTCAATTATTGTAGACTTAACTTCATGAATCGTTAACCTTTAAGTGCAAAATCATTGTCTTGTTTCATAAATAAAATATTTGGGTTGAATGGAAAAAAGTATAACAAGCGTGCTTAGGCTATGAACGCGAATTTATGTTACGCAAAAGATGTGGGGTTCACTGTTCAATAGGCTCGCATCGTGTCTCTTGAGATAATAATGAATCTTCTTTGTCCGGGCGTTTTTTCCTATTACATCTCCCATTTTATACATTTTACTGCGCTTAATCATGATCCTAGATTTGATGATGCCGGTTATTACTAGTATAACAATCCTTGCACAATAGTTCTGTGTTAGAGTGTTAGAAATCTCACCTTTAACAGAGACGACAGCGGTATACAAGGCAGTGAGCGCCTTAGCTCTTCGTTCTTTCTGAGACATGGTTTCTAAGATCGCTTCATCTTCCACGCGAAGAACTTTCATACCAGCGCGACGGGGGGACCGCAGCGTTTGTAAGCGGGATAGGAATACTTCGGGATTCATCGTGTCGGGGAGAGCTAACGGATCAACGTTTATAGTTGAAGGGGATGCGGGGGTGGGGGGTATTGGAGCCGGGGGAGCGGGGGGAGAGGGGGCTGCGGGGGGAGCGGCGGCTGCGGCTGGGGGGGAGGGAGGGAGGCCGAGGGACAGACGGTCTCGTATTCGCCGCATCTGTGGATGTAACCTTGACGTTAGTGAAAAGGTAGATTTAATGACATTATTGATGACTTTTGAACTTTCATATCCGGCCTTTTGGTTGTTGATTTATCGGCTCTTATTAGTCCTACTAAAAGGGGTTGCGAGTAAAAATTGCTTTAGCACATCAATCAATCATGAGCGAGAGAATTGAGGCGATATTATCGACGTGTCACGTATTTCTATACACTCCCTTAGAAAAAAATAAATTTATTTACTTATTATTTAGAACATGTTGCGATCCTCTCGCTCGTGGAAACGGGCCTTTAGACTTCATTTAGCAACCAGACAGACCTCTGTTAAGGTTAAAACAAGAACTTTGATTATTACATTTAAATTTAACTTCAACACAACTACAATACGCCTAATGCAGGCCAAAGAGCTAACACAATGTAAATCAACCAAATTTCAAAAATCAACTTACACTCTCCAAATTCCTAAACAAGAAGCAATGTCTCTCCTTCACGACGGCACGCTCTTTGGCCGTCAGCGGTTTCATCTGCGGCTCCTGCCAAAGTTTATTCAAATGCTGCTGGTACTTCAATATCGTCATGTTCTTGATATCGCACGCTGTAACTGTCAACTGTTCCGATTTCTTGTTACATTTGACAGCTTTCCTCGGACGGCCGACTCGAGGCGGATTGTTTGATCCTTGAGATTGTGTGGACGCGTTGGAAGGCGTTCGGGATTGCGTTTTGAGCGGTTGTTTGGTGACGCGCTGGGATTTGCCTCCGATTACTCCGCGACAATCTTCGGAGTCGCATTTGCATGGCTGCAATAAGAGATTTCGATTATTATTTTGAACTACTGTTTCCCGCGGCTCTGCCTGCGTCAAAAAATAGCCTATGATTGACCCCGGGACTTCAATTAACTATATCCATATCAACTCAAAACCAGTTAGGTTTAGCTGTGAAAGCGTAACAGACAGACAGACTTTCGCATTTATAATATTAATTAGTATGGATATGGATAGTATGGGCATCCCACTTGGATGAAGTTTATTATGGGGTGCAATAAAAAAAAACCTGATATGATGAGATCTTTATTAGTTAAGATATAATATAACTGAGTAACACGCTATTAGATAAGTAATTTAAGCTGTGTAACTTAAGATGACTTCATACTTAAGACGACTGGTAGCTTAAAAGTAGGACATGGTGTATGAAATAAATATAATTTTGATATTTTGAATAATGTATTTGGTGTTGCAAGTAGCGAAGCAAATGAAGATTTAATTAAGTTTTAAATTACCTGTCCGACCGCTGGATTGAACAACGAGAAGTTGTAATCATATGTCAACTCTTCGTCGGGTTCGATGTCACGCAGTGCGAATAACGCCATTCTGAATGTACCTGCAGAAAGATAAAAGTAGGGATTAATATAACAACATCAAAGTAAAATCATCAAACATCTAGGTAATGTTTACCTAATTGAACAAAAGCCATCCATAGATGTTTTTGTAATAAATGACTCTTGTTTTATGCAAATAAAGTATCTTATCTTTCTCCACAATTATTTATCAATTTCATAAACCGTAGAATCCATAATATCCATATATCTGATGGACTATATTATAAATATTTTTCGGAACCAAGGACTTGCCCTTTTCCTGGCCTAGTTTATTATCATAAGCAAAACTTAATTGGTTTAAGTAGTAAATGTAATATAAATCAACTACATAACTGTATGTTTCCCAAATGTAAATAAATAAATAAAGACACGACCAAAAGTGCTATTAATGAGATCTGTGACTCACTCAAAGCCTGAGTAGAATCAATCGACTTATCTTTTCAAAAATAGCACTCTCGGACGTGCTTATGTTTTGGGATTGCCTCTGGGATTTCCATGAGCAAACTTAAATGTTATTAGAAGCCCTTATTAAACAGGCAGTAGTAGCGTTTTTGTAATTGTATAATATAAAAAGTACAATTACTGATAATGGTTTGTTAATTGATACTTAGTTTCTAATTAAACACACACAAGCGTATAGAAACGATGTTGGTGAAATCGGCCCAGTAGAATAACGAGAGTTGCGCGGTGTGATGTGAACCTCGCCACCAACAGTAGTAGTGTTGTCCCTCACCGTTGGACGTCCACTTCTGCATCTCGCAGTTGGGCCGGCACGAGTGGTTGACGAACCGTCCGTCGCCGCCCACGCGGTGCCCGTCGATGACCAGCCCGCCGTCGAGATGCAGGCAGTAGTGGTGAGTGTCGCGAGCGTAGCGGGTCGCCATGCGCTCCTGCAACGCGGTATATTTACATCTTTATCTGCCTTTAAATCACTCACCTCTGTCAGTAGACAAAATAGAAAATATTCTCTACTCTGCATTCAGTAGCCCTATTTTTTTTTTTTTTTTTGTAGGTCTCCTTGTCGCGCGGTTTGGAGAGAAAAGTAGATACTATGACAATGATTTTAGCATTAAGATCGTCTATTGTGCTTTACATTGTGAATTAACCAATCACAAAAATCGAACAAACATTTTCAGCATTCTTTTTCAATGTAGAGTTGATGACTTAAATTTCAAAACCCATGCACTCTGCCACTTTGATCGCACAAGTTGTCTCCCCCAATTCTGATTGTTCTATTAATAGTCCATCTCAATCCACTCCGATACGCAGCCTAATCTAAACTACTTTGTTTATAATTTTAGCCAGAACTCATAGCAAAAACAACATTTCTAATAGCTATTAATGTAACGGCATTTAAAACTATTTGTAAACTTTATTCCCGTATTAACAGCAATTAAACACTTTTACAATTGACTATTATTTATTTACAAAAGCATATAAAATTTACACAAAATCCTACCTTGAACTCCTTATCCGAAACGACTTCGCCGACGTACTCTAGTATGAAATCCCCGGAAGTAATCATCTGCTTGGTTCGCACGCCCCATCCTTTGTTCTCTGTCATGAACTTCTCCAATCCTGGCGCCCATTCGTGCCGCTGAATTCGCTGATTCTTGCATTTGTCACTGAAGAAAGTAGAAAATACTTTCATTTTTGTGTCGTAGAACAGATCACAGAGTTCGTGAGGCGTTATAGATTCATTCTACATTCAGACACCACGCCAAGTTGATTAAACTGGCAACCCAATCGATCAGTAAGAAATGTATGTAATTCTAATGCTACGAATCATTCTTTAAAATAACCAATCAATGTGCAAAGTCATAATGACTGAACACGATTATGTATAGAAAAAATTATCGCGGAACAGGTGCCTGAAACCAATGTAAGAGGGATTTCGATAAACACGCGGGGAGTGATTTCAGCAATTAGAGTAAATTTCCCAGCTCATGCCGAGGACAGGACGAACAAAATACATGATTCAGATAATTTAGAAAAAAATCAATTTTAAAGCAGAAATTTAGAAACCGACGGCACATGCGCTTCATTTCAAGTAACCTAGGATTGAAGCATACTCTGTATTCTGAAGATGTCGATACATTTTCGCAAACACGCTCTCGCACTCGTCCGTCGACAGATCCACGTCTGTCGGGAACACCATGTATACATACCCGCACGGGCACAGCTGCGGCGAGCACTCTGAGAACACGAGCCTGTTGATGCAGTCCTCGTTGCAGCCGGACGCCGGCGCGCAGTTGCACGCCACGCTCTCGCACTCGTCCGTCGACGGCTTTACGTCGTAGTACACATCTGTTGGATTTGAAACATCATGTACCACTCTCATCAGTTACAAAACGAAAGCACACAACACGACACAGCTGCCGTGCTGCCGGGTAATGACGGCGTGTAGGTGATGAATAGATTTAGTTGCGATATCTATTTAATTTATTAAATTGTCCCACAGCCAGAATAAAATGGAATGAGTTTACGTCCTACACCGACCCCTATAAAAAGCAGTATAAGACAAAGGAGAAAATAGTCCCATGGCAGAGCATAGGTCTCAATCATCTCACTCTCCAAACTTCCCTGTTTCACTATCTAAGACTTGCTTTCTTATCCTTGATCATAACTCCTGCGCATTTGTTTTGATAACTTTGAGAGTTTGACATAACACAATTTATTACGCAATTTGTTTTCGATAAATTGATGAACAAAGAACTCACTAGTACGAATCTTCTTGTAGTTCCACGACGGTACTGGCTGGTTGTAATGCTGCTGCCACCAGATATCATAGGGCAGTGTGAAGTGTACCATACGACGTCGCACCCAGCGTTCACAGTAAGGCGGCGGGGACAGAAGCCCCGGAGGGAATTCCGTCTGCGTCACCAGGTTTTTGCCTTTGCCATCCGGTTTTGGACTTAAAGAAAAACAATTCTTTGAATACCATGTGCCTATAATCTAACATATTAAATTGTACAGAATATATTGTGATTGATATAACACACGCAGGAAATAGTTAATATTGTTTCATTTCATGAATTAGTCACTACAAAAGTTTCCATTTGATAAATACTTACTCGTCTTTATAGTAGTCTGAAAATAGCCCAGCAACCAAAAATTTCTTCCTCAGCCGCGGGTTCCGTTTGGACACGACGGGTTTGTCTCTGTTATCAACGCTACTGGCTGGACTATCATCGCGCGATGAAGCCACTCGCTTTTTGCAAATAATACTTTTCGAAAGCACATCTATGCTCTTTTCAAAGTCTATCTCTTTCTCATTTAGAGGCAATGGATCGTTCTCGTCATGATCGCGAAGCGTGTCTATTGAAGGCTCACGAGATTTGGGATTCAGCCTACGACTAGCTATCGTATCTAGAGAACTTTCTCTTGAACTTGATTGCACTTCTTGCATCTTCTTATTGACTTGACATGATCTAGATTTCCTTCTAGTGACAATACTCATTGGTTTCTCTGATTTTTCATCAGGTTCTGGTACTGGCTTTTTATTCAAATCTTTCTTAATTTTAGCTACTTTCTGGTCGTCGTTAGAAATATCCGAGCTTCTAGTCAATCTTTTCTCAATAGGACAGAGTACCGCTAAACTAGACTTTGGCCTTAAAGCAACTTTACTATTCCTTTCTATAATCTTTCGTTTTGAAAATATCTCTTCTATTTCTTGTGACGGGGACATGGCTCTAGTTTTGCGTTTCAATCTTTCTAAATTATCCAATTTACTTTCCGGTTTATTTTGTTTTAAATTTAACAAGCTTAAAGGAATACTGTCTTCAGGGTCATTGCTGATTGAACTAGCTAATGAAGGAATACTATCAGTTTCACTGAGTACCTCCCATTTATTTATATGATTCTTCAAATCTTTTTCAGTCTTATTTTTCAACTGTAGTGAAGGAGCCCTCAAAATAGAAGAGCCAGTAGTTCTCTTTTCACCTGTTGTATTGCCAGTTTTGTTATTATTTTTATTGTTATCCGTAACAACATTTTTTCCTTGCAGTTTTTCAAGAGCCACAACCGTTAGACGTCCTTGTTTAGGACAATCTTCTTTATTTAATACTACTTTTAATTCAGGTTTCTTGTTTGTAGTTCTTTCCAAAAAACTACTCATTGCTTCACCATCTTTAGGCACTCGTTCAAATGCTGAGTTGTTATCTGTGTCGGATGTGAAATGACTGTCAGAAGTCAAGTTAAGGCTATTTGGCTCGACTTTCTTCTTTTTCTTTTTTATACTGGGAAAACCAGTCCTGTTGATAGCTTTACGCCTTCGTGTTTTCTTTTTTGATGTTTCAGTAGTTTTATTTTCGCTAGGCTCATTGACACTTTTCTCAATAGTGATAATTTTCTTTGTAGTAGCCATTATTGGCAATCTTTCAGCTTGAACTTTCGGTACCAACATTTTAGGAGGCAAAACTAATTTACTTTCTCTGATTATGTTGTTCGTCTTCTTTTTCTTTTTGTTGTCGCTCGGGTCGTCACATTCATTAGTAATGTTTCTTTTAGGTTGCCGTAAATTGTGACCACCAGTTGTTTCTAAGATTTTGTCAGATAAAACTGCTGCTATTGATTCTCCCCTTTTGGGTCTAATGATAGGATCAGGAGTTTCAGATATTAGCGCCAAAGGTATTTCGGCTTCAGTATCAATGGAAGTTAATAAGGCATTTGTATGTTTGTTATCACTTCTGGTCTTTCCTCGAGACTTATTGGCGTCGGAAAGTAAATTGTTAACGCATATCGAAGATTTAGGTATTTGGTCCTCTATATCGACTGACGGTTCGAATATGCCCGTCGGTTTATCAACTTCTACTATTAAAGTTTGTTCGGTACTTGCCTCAGCTTTTGACTTTTTCGTTTCCAGTACTTTCCCTTTAGATACCGGAGATTTAATAACAGTAGCACGGGTACTAATTTGAGAACCATCTTTATTCTTCTTATCATCTGATAACTTAGTATTGACTTCAGTGGTTTTCTCTTTTTCTAATATTCTTGATTCAATAGATTTTCGGATATTATTGTTCAACAAAGTGTCTAAAACTTTCGTCGCTGCACTTGGATTAATTTTGGAAACAAGGTTACTTGTTAGACCTTCGAGTCTGTTTTTCTTACGTGTCATTATTTCGGATTTTTGCGCGGGAGGAATAGAACTTTTGTATAATGACCGTGCTGACATACTTTTCAAAGGATCTATACTAGAATTAGTTCCTAAATTATTCTGAGAAGTGTTAGATTTTTCGCAGTCAGTAACATCTTTGCTATTTTGATTGACATCTTTATAAGGTAAATTACTTTGTTCATCTTCAGACAATTTTTTGGATAGTGATTGAACTACTTGATTTAGGCTAGAATTTAATATAACTTTATCTGCTTCCAACCTATGACGTTTTTTCGGAGTGACAATAGGGGCAGGGTTTTTTGCTGGCGATTGCTTTGTGTCAGACCGAGGTGATGAAACTTTATTAGTATCCGGTTTTGTTGATTCGGTTTTAGCATCATCTTTGGATTTCGGCAAAGATTTTTCTAGGTCTTGCACTAGTTTATCTACGGCTTTTAGCTTTTCAGATGTTTCAATAATTTTTTTAGATAATTCTGATTGCTCAGAACTCCGTTTTTTAGATATTAAATCATCTTCAACAGTTGTACGAACAGGAGACAGATTTTTTGACCCCGCTGTTGTATTAATTTCGTTAACTAGATCCACTAGTGCATTCATAGCAGAGTCAGTAGACGTACCCACAATAGTTTTTGGAATTTTAATAATATCGTTATTCTTAATTTCTTGACTTACGTTGTTATTGTTAGTGGGTACAGCATTTTTCGAATTTTCAGTCCCTTTTTTACCTTTATCGTGTGAAGTTTTAGTTTTATGAGATTCTTCGCCTAAACAGTCCGTTTCAGTGCACAAGAATTTTTCGGGACTTGTACCATTTTTAGAATTTTCGTCGAATTCCGTTGGAACTAAACTGAGACTCAACGAGTTACTAGTTGAAGAATTGATATGGTAATGTCTCTTTTTGAGAGGCAGTTTATGCTCATTAGTATCTTTTCCTCCCTTGCTTTGAGATTCAGTCAACTGCTTTTTATGTCTCCTCTTTGATGTAGGAGTTATAATTTCTTGATTATCTGAGGTTTTTCTTTTTTTAGAACCCCTTTTCACTACTTTTGGGGGGACCGGTTCTGCAACAGGTTTATCCACGCTTTTCGTTTGATTTTGCGTGACGTTGGCAATCATTTTAGGAGCAATTTGACATACCTTTATGAAATTGCTAACTAAACTGTCCATTTCTTGACAAAACTTCTGATCTACTAGATCTATGACTTTAGTATATGAGTCGCGACATTTAGACACAGATCTTGAACGGTGTCTACGTTTACTTCTATGCCTATGATGTTTGTTTTCTGTTTTAATGGTAATCCGGGAAGGTCTTTCCATTGGTTTCAAGTTAATTTTAGGCGGTGCCAGTACAACCGTTCTTCTGTGCTTCCTGATATGAAATGATGGTTTAATATGCGGTTTTTTTAAATTAAGAAATACATTCCGTAACAGTGACTTATTTGGTATGTAACTATTTTTTGCCTTCTCGAATATACTTGGCAGTGGTTTGATGTTGATGTCTTTCTTGGAAGAGTTAGAACACAGAATATTAGAACTTTTGTTTTTGCGACTTTTAGGTGAAAAACTCTTTGTCGAATCTGTGTTAGCGTCATTTTCCTTTTTTGAACTTGCTTTGACAACGGTACATATTGGCGAAGCTCCAAATTTGTGAGCAAATACTGGTTTTAGAGCAGGCAATGGAGTTCCGATATAGCTGCATTTCGTAGGAGATTTAATAAGAGTATTATTGTTATTGTGGCTCACTTTAAAAATATTGTAAGTTGTTACTGGTCTCTGTAAACCACTGAACACCGGACCCGGTGCAAATGGATCAGAAGAATTGACTCGTAGCACCTGCTTCTTACTCATTTTAGAAAAGCCAAAGTTATACTTTTGGGGCAATGGGTATTTAGTACAAACGCTTACGTATTTAGGACTAGCAGTTGGTTTTCGTAAATAAGTATCACATTCAGAATCGCTGGAACTGTGCCCTAGATTAAGGCAACTATAAGTTTTATTCGTTAATAACAATATTTCTTGATCAGATACAAAATGTTTTTGATTTTTATAGTATGATCTGTCTCTAACAGATCTTGTTTTCTTTAATTTTCGCGTACGCTTACGCATACTTCTTACACTATAATCTGTTTTATAACCTGATTTGTCACTTTTATATCCAGATTTATGGTCTGTTTTATAACCCGATCGATAAAAATCACTTTTGTAACCTGATCTACACCCGTAATCGCTCTTGTAGCCTGATTCAATCAATCGACTACAACTTCTGTAAGGTTTAAATTCGTGATCACTTTTGTATCCTGATAATATATCTTTATATTTAGGATTAAGATCAATTTGCTTCCATGTGGGATCAAGGGGATCATCTGCTGCCGCTTCATTTTCACTTTGATGATCTCTCCATGTATTGCTAAAACTTTTACTTTGCTTTTTGGGCAAACTGGCAAGTTTACTATTAAGTTCTTTTCTTTTTGCATAGACCCCAGATAATACTGATCGGTTTGATGGTACTGAATCATCATCGCTATCACCAGAATCATACTGATTTTTATCTTTTAAAGTTTTGGGCGTGGCTTTCGGGGTTGCTTTTGTTTTATTTTGAGGCTTGCGACCTACTTTTTTTCTTGGAGGATATAATACTTTATCAGTAGCATACAACATCCTATCCAAAGCCGCAATATCTAACTTCTGTTCATTTCTCTTGGGCTTTTCATATCTATTTTGTTCTTGTTTTAATGGAATAGGAGATGGGGCTTCAGTTTTTATTTTTTTGACTTCGCTTTCAATTTTTTTCTTTTGGTAATCACAGTCACTGGAATCAGATCTATTGTGTGCCTTATTTCTAAGTTTAGATTTCGATCTTACTGGTCGTTTCTCTCTTGTATTTTCTTTTTGTATTAATTTCCTAGCTAGTCTGCCATGGCTCTCATCTTCATCATGTCGTCCTAAAGGCGAATGTGTAGGAGAATTATTGTGACTTGACAAAATGCCTGAGTCTGGTGAAACATTTGGAGGATCATTATTATTATGAAAATTAATAACATTGACGACAGATTTATCTTCCCTCTGAGATTCCAATTTTTTGTTTACATATTGCTGCTCTTCGTTTTTCTTTACTTTCCGAGGTCTGCCTCGTTTACGCCTCGATTCTACAATAACATTTTTAACATCTTCTTGAGATTCAACTGAATTTGTACTGATAGTATCTAACTTTTGATTATCTATACGACTAAGATGATTCATGTCTGTGCCAACCACAGTAATTGGAGAACTTTTTAATAAATCATTAGCATTTCCTAATTCCGAACCACTCTGTGTTATATCTAAACTCATAAAATCATTGTTGTCAACACAATCGTCTAAACTTGGATTGGGTATAGATATGCCTTCAGTGACAGAAGTAATCTCTTCTAAATCTTTATCAATTTGATTGAGCTCTTCGGTTTGTTGTGGACTTAGATGTTGAGAATCAGTTAAAAAGTTCGGAGTGATAGGCGCTATTTCGGGTAAGTTGTTGATTTGTCCCAAAACACAATCACTTATTCCAACACTTTCAATTGGATCTGAATTTAATCCACATGTCAACGACGGCGTCCCACCCGAATTTATAGATGCCAGAGGTGTCGTGCTACTACTTATAAGCTGCGTTTGTGCTTCGAAATGCTGTAAGAGGCTTGAAGCGTAGTGGGTGGTATTAGGATGGCCCGGTTCGGAATTGGAGCATTCGTTTTCTGAACTAGATGAATCCGCCGTAGCTCTTTGAATGGCGGCGGTCACCAACTGAGGCGTAAGTTCCATTTCACTACTCGAACCGTCACCTGTAAAATACGTCAATAGATTATGCTACTTCAGAAAAATAAGATAACATTACAGAAATCAAAATACATTAAAGAAATGAACTCACCGTTATCAGCGATGGACTTATCGTCGTTTTCTGGCGAGGCATTGTGAACTGAGAACGTAGAAAAGTTTGGTTGTTGCGCAGGCGCGTTAGATGTCTGCTCTGGAAATAGTTCCGCCAGATCTGCATCGTCGATGACCTGGCGATATATTTCAGTCGTGTTTTAAATAGGCTCCATATGAAAATCGAAACTACGAAGATATAGATGTTATTATTATACATAGAGCCGTGACACAAAAATTGCAGTGAACAGTTCTTTAAGTAATCATTCACAGATAAAATGAAATCAAAGAACTCCTAGCTGTGATCGATTGATTGTTAATATTTTTAACGTATTTATTCAAGACAAATATTTCAACTATGACATATATTTGATATTTAGTCTGAAAACTAGAACTCCCAATTTACTGGATATAGCAGTCATTACCAAAACGAATTAGAAGGTGCACGAACAACGATGTCATCACTCATGTTTTTTGTGACGGCGCATAAAAAATTTAAATTTATCTGAAGGCCCTATTTTCTTTTGTTAATCTTATGTATTTTTTTATAGGGATAACCAGGACTTAACTACAAGAAACGGCGTGACAGGCGTCGACTAGTTTCTGTTCACTATCAAGCTGTAACAATGGGAGACAAGAGACACATCACCATAGATTACTCACCTGCAACTGACAAGCAGCCACAAGTGCAGCACTGGAGTCATCAGCGGAGGCATGCGCAGAGCCGCCAGCGGCGTCTGCTGTGTCAGAGTCTGATGACGACGACGACGATGACGAGGATGATGACGACGATGATGATGATGTTGATGACGACGTGCTGCTGCAAGCGACATTCTCCGCTGGGGACGGAAACTGAAACAAAGAGTTTTAGGTATAAATAATCACGACGTAGTTGAATTGTTTTTTGTAAGTAAGTAGTTGATCTATTTCATTTTACAATTGATCCGTTAGACAGCTTTAGTTCAACATTTCAGTGTTGCAGTTGGCACGTTAAAATAGCGGATGCAGTGCGATACATCTCAAAAGAGAAGAAATCAAATATTGTTTTTCATCTTACTATCATATTATTATAACAGTTTTATTATATTGCTATGGTATCAGTTTCAGCAAAAATAATAACACTGATTGCAGCGCTGCTTGCTATGCTTTGAACTTGGGATTTTAAGATCATTAAGACCTACTTTAATTACTCGTTAATTAATACTCGTTCATAAAATAAAATTGCTTTATTTTACCGTTGGCGCCTAAAAGCCAAATAACCTATGTGGAATGAATATTTAAAGGTTGGAATTAAGGGATTTTATTAGTACTGTTGCATCAGAACTAATGACAGTTTAGACTTATTCTAAGGTATCATTAGCATTCCATGATTGATTTGGTGCAACCGACGTTAAAGTGTTGCAATCCAGCCAGGCCAGTCCCTTGCTGCTGCAATAAATATTTACAGTCACGACTTACATTCATATCTCAATTACCACTTCTCAATTTTTGAAACCTGGGAGATAAGGTCGGCTGAAAGAGTATGCTTAGCAAAAATATTTAAAAACGTTTTATTGTGTATTCAGTATGGCCAATATAATTGTTTGTTTTGGTTTGATACGTTGTAAGTAAATAAACTGACAAAGAGAGAAAAGATAGTAGATAAAGAATACAATAACTAAGAACTATTTAAATAATTCAGATAAACTTTTGAACTGCAGCCAAGGTTTAATTTCAGCAATTTAGTTCAGTTTAACAGGCTTAAAATAAAGAGATTGGAAAAGGAGAATTAGTACCAATCCAATTAACCATTAGCATGCTAACCGATTTACACTGGCAACTGATAGTCTGGCTCTATTCTATATATGCAAATTTATTGCCAATCTCTGCTCTCGTGACTATCCCATTGGAACATAATTAGTTTCAAAGTTAATTCTTAAATCGCACAATAGTAATTCTTGCAAACATTTATTTGTAGTGTTCCCAGGTTGCCTTTTCAAGAATGAATGCACAACTCACGACTCTCGATAACACAATGAAAGCAAGGGATTTACAACACGCTCCTATTTGAATTGACTAACACGGCTGATCGGAGTAATTCGTTTGCGGTCGCACGTTTTACGCAATCACTAGTTATAAATATTAATATTTATAGTTTCATGTATGGGATACGGTAAGACAAAATCTTTAATTTTTATTTATATTATTCATCCATGTCCATACTAAACTTACTTATCTAAAATTATAAATCCAAAAGTCTTGTCTGTCTGTTATTTTCACAGCTAAACCGCTAATTATGATGAAAGGTATGGAGGAAGTATTTTTCAAAAATCAGTAAACTTTTAGCGCAATGAATGCTACGGTAAGCAGCTAGTTCATTATATTTTAGTCAATTTAGGCGTAAGTCGATACCACATCAAAAATAATTGAAAAATTCTTCTACACAAGTATCTGATTTTTGAGCCAATGATAATAAAGTTGAACTTGGCGAAACCAGCATATGTTTTAATGATTGATATACATAAAACACAGTGAGCAGAACCGGTGTGTTGGTTTCATTTTACCATTTAGTTGATTTTCCGAGGGTGCTAATCAATAAGGCGGAAGGGCGAGCAACCCTCACACTGGAAGGGGTTTAGCAAGTGTCGCGTGGCCGCCTGCCTTATCACCGCTCGCATATCAAATACTACGGAAACAACCCCATAACCGATGGTTGTGGTGGACGGCGGCAACTCCGTTTTTTATAATAAACAAGGCCTTTTACGGCTATTTTAGTACGGCTTTTTAGTGCTCAAGCATGTGGAGTAGTATTGTATGTATATGGAGTGAACAATAATAATGACAATTTGGTAAATGCATTATAAATAATGTTTGTATACAGTTGCTAAGCGCTTTTGCTTTGTGAGATGCTAAAGAGAGAGCCAGATATTTCAAATTTCGGCCTGCAAATATACATAGATAAGGAAGGCGACAATTTTATATACTCAAATGGCACGAATCGCATAACTGGAGCAAGTATTGCAATCAAATCATACAGTCTACGTGAACAAATATGAAAGCTCGGTACATTTGAATCTACAATTGGGTAACGGTACGTATCTCAGTCGACGCCGACACGAATATCACATTAACGGCCTCGTGATCTACGGAGATTTATATCTGACAGCAAACACCAAACAAACACAAAATACTGCTCAAGTCTTACACATACATAGCTTTTTCAAATGTTGAATACTGATAGCATTTATCTTTGTTTCATCGTTGCTCGACTTCTTTTTATTTATATTGTTTCAATTGTGCCTGTTACACGAGCAATAAACTGGTCAAATAAAACTCAAAAGACATAAATTCGCTGTGCTAATTATATACCTATCCAGTATAACTCGTAGGTATGTGAAATCGACAGAGGCTAACTCGCAAGCCGGTAACTGGTAAACAACTTTTTATGAAGCGATTATAATGGCCGTTCAACTTACATATTCTTCTAATAGAACATTTTGGGTGAATGTAAGAATGTCAGGCTTAAAGACCACTACAGTAACGGCATTTTTTCTACACACGTACTAATAAAGTAAACAAATCTATACTTAATTAAAAAAGGTTTATTGAACCGATGACTCATATATCAGATTCACTGTAAATCATATAACAGATATTGTAAACGTCTATGTAGTATCTATTTTCGCCATTAGTCGTCGGTAAGTAAACAGTTAATTGTGAAGGTTGATGAACTGTGGCAAATATCGAAAACAATATTAGAACTACTTAAGAAAGATCTCTTTCGAGATTTTAAATTAAGGAAAATAAACTATGATGAGCATCTTGTGTAGCCATAATTGAGAAATTTTTATACCTTTCTAAATAACTACAGTTAGCATATTTTGCTATATTACAAAGAATTAGGTTCTGCACTCTTGTTTTGGGAATCAAGGGGAAAGTTTTAGAGTATTTGATGTTACAGCCGCAAGAGAATTTATGTACGGCTTGTGTTATGATTAGTAAGGGGAAATGTTGCAGAACGACGTCGGCTGAGGCCATGAACTTGACTATGACAGACAATCACGCTCTAGGCCGCGCCTCAAGGCTCGCAATAGACAATGTCTTAAGGAACACTTAATTCAACATTCTCACAAATGAATGAAATTGGATTTTCGCCAATAGTTCAGAGAAATTCATTAGTTCAACATTTGTTAAATCATCGAACCCCTGGATTGCATAGTCACGGTTTCGATCTCCAGGCAGGTCAAGATGGAAAATGATAAGCGTGCACTACAATGACAAAAATCGAAACAATCCACAACAAAAGCACTTATGATTAAAAAAATAAGTCTGTTGTCGAGTAGGATTCTTGGTGATTAGGTTATTCGTCGTTTGTCAGCGATGGTTTTATAACGTCCAGCATTTCTCATGGAAACGTCGCGGCGGACCGGCCGGCGCGCCTCCCGACCATACTGATTTCTCACCAAAATGACCAATCAACGTTCGATTTACAGTTCATTTTCTCCCTTACACGCGTTCGCAAAAAGATCTTAATCCCTCGCAGTAATCGGTCGATATAACGTTTCTGCAAAGATTTATCGTACTATACGAGGCCGAACACTCACGTAATTGGTAACGATTATTAAGTGAATTTATACTCGATAAGTTGACAGGTCGTGGCTTGAGTTAAATTCAATCTAAGTTAAGACTGAATTTTGAGCGTGACATATTTATGCACTCACGTCGCGTGGCTGTGATAGTTGTTGTGTTGTAGTAGGTTCTACTACTGACATAATTGTAAACTGCTTACACCCGTATTCTTAATCTTAAACCTTCACTCAAACTCGACTCAACCTTACTCCACCTCATTGGTATGATTAGATGTTACAAGCTTCCTTGACTTGAGATGATTTCTCATTGGAGGCGAGTATCGAACTGTCAAATATAAGGTTGGTCGAGAGGTACCTTGAGGCGTCCTTGAAATATAATAAAGTAGATAAATGACGTGTTTTTGCCACTTTTGGCTTAGGTATATACTTCATTTTATTTTGTACTCTATTCTTTTGTAATTTTCAATTTTTGTGTTTAAAATTGTTATTATAACCTCATTGGAGTTTGCTCAAGCAACCAACTAAGAATTTCGTTTTCAAGGAAAGTTCGAGGACTTCCTTAAGGCGCCCTCGAATGAGTTTGAGTGAAGGACGTTTAAATGATTTGATTGATTGATTGATTGATTGATAAGAATATGTTTAAGAATACGGGGGTTAGTCTTTTTCTTCTTCGTGCCGATTAAACTTTAAACTTTGGAAATACTGCCACCTGGATCGCACCCGCCGTTAGTTAAAACCGTAAATATTAGTTGTTCGCCGCGAACATAGACCTCAAAAGATATCGAGATAAAAAAATCTGAAAGAAATTGAATAAGAACGTAAATGTATCGCACACAATTGGCAATAATAATTGAACGAATGTCGCACATTTAAAAATAACTTCTATAATCTTGTAATGGCCTGTACAAATACGGCAGTGGCCTGTGGCGGGTCGAGTCAAGTATTGCCACGACCACGAGGCTAATAGGCGTTTCGCGCCCATTTATTTCAGTTTTTGTAGTCACACTTGCTAGCACCTACACAGCATTGATAATCTAGGGTTGCAACCCTTGCCATATTTGACATGGCGCATGGCGGCATGTAGAACTAACGAGCTCCTTATAAAATAGGTAAACATTGTCGATGTTGTTTTTCTTGTAAACGCAGTAACATCGGATCTGTATCATAAAAGTCTGTTATGCGACAAAAAAGCTGTAAGTAGTACAATTAATTTTGAGAGATAGCAGAATAACCGCAAGGTCATTAACATTTAATACTTAATTTTTTACCAAATTCATGTTCATAGTAAATCATAATACATTGTAAAACATAGATAATATTATTTTTATCTAGTTTGAGTCGTCAAAGTTGGATATGACGAAATATATCAAAAATATAAAATACCGAGACAAACTTGATCTCATTCTAAAGGAATAACACAAACAAACATAAAACAAGCCATTAAATGAATAAACCACATCATAAAACAATTTATAAAAAGATCAGATGAGACAAACGCGATGAAGTAACCGTGTCGAAGAGAAACGGACTGCACTGACTTGTTTAAAAACGGCCACAGGATCAACTTGGCAGTTAATAAAATATTAATTGGCAGCCCTGGCCGAAGACGACTATCCGGTGGCGGTTGATTGTACTCATCAAGGATTTCTGCACTCAAGGACGATGCCAGCTAGACGATCGCCTCTTTATTATTTCTCCTCAAATACATCTTGTTTTTTGTCTCGCAACTCATTTATATTCATGATACATATCGGCGGTTATCTATATAAATTAAAATATTTCCAGTGGTCTCCAATGGGAATAAAAAAAATTATTGGACGAAATACTTGAGCGTTCGTTATGTCATAGACTTGAATATATTTTGTAAATTGAAAATGTTGATATGGCTTAATTTCTTACATCGCATCTTAGTTTATTAATTACATATATTTTGCGTAAAATGTTATAATAATGAAATGAGCTATGTTAATAAAAGAGTTGTTTCTGTTCTAAAATAAGAACAATGCCGGTCTAATCATACGATTCTACCATATTCTATCATAATAGATGTCAAGTTACGTCAAAATAGTCTGCCACTTTCATAGACGGCCATTCACATTGAAAATCCAAACAAGCAAAGCTCATTAGAAGAGCTATCCGACTCAGTCTCATTGCTTCAGACAATTTATTTAAAGCTGTTTTTATGTGGAACGAGAATCAACAAAAACTATCGACTATGCTCTGTTTGCGGGTTCACTAACCTCAATATATCCGAATGTGCGAACCTCATTGTCTGCTACCTAGCTATTTTTTGTGGCATATGGCTAGTTCTTGGCAATTTAAGTAGTTTGTAAATATTACTATTGTTACTATTAGAATCACGAACATACACAATTTTCATGTCGAAATAAATTAGACCATAAGATGCGACGGACGCAGTAACAATATCGTACATTACGATCGTATCATCGGTTGAACAATGCAGTTACATTTGACAAGACATCCGTCGAGTCAAGGGTATATGCAAATACATATCACGTCAACAAAGCATATTGCAGGCCGACCCAAAAAATAAAACAAGTACAGAGCAAGGACAAAAGGACTCCCAGACGCAGTGTACCTAAATTGGACGTTTCCACGGTACTCGCAGATTTATCAAACCAAATAACAATTCATTTATTTTCATAAAAATAACTTTGCATACATGCACAGGATTGAATCCACTAGATTGGTATTTCAGTTTTCATATTTCTTGGAGCACCTAAACTGAATTGACTATTAAATTATCCGATTTTTACAGATGCATTGTTTTGTTTAAGTAATTTAACTAAGAAAACGTTTTTCGGAAAACAGTAAACTAGCACAGTCGAGGAAGCCCGGTCCCTGATAAACTGGGAAGGTGGCAGGAGAAAGAAGATAAACATAGCAGTTGAAGAACGCTAGAATAGCGAAAACTGAATAACGTTTCAAATTCTACTTTAATTTTGGTCTTGTTTTTATATAATTACGTATTTATAGTATTATGTATTTTTAACAAAATTAAAGTCAATTAAATTATGAGAGAGCCAAATAATTGGTAAGTTAAGGTAACGCGCAAATAAACGTTCGTTACGTTACCAACTTCGAATAATACCGACAACCTATTCGAGTCAATGGAACAATGTCAGTGAAAACCGCTGAATAAATAAAGAGTAATTTGCAGTACACTTGCATACTCCAGATAATGCAGGCGAGCCCACGCGCGACGCATTTGTGTATTTTACTAAGTACAGACACAACGCTTATAACAGAAAATTTAAGTAAGTAATTTACTAACTAGGCGTTTATTCGTAAATAAACATTTATACGCAGATATTGATACCGAATGCTGAAGATCCGCACACTCGTTGATGGACAAGTTTACACCTTTCAGCGATAAACGTCGCTTTTACACTAGGGTAATAATTTATGTCTGTACATCTGCGTTGCGTACATTAAACTCGAATTAAATTTTATTTAAATCCGTTAACAGTTTTATGACGGCAATTTCGCCTGCATAACTTCCTAGTCACAAAATTCAGTGACGACAATAAAACAAGAAAAGATTACGTAAAATATAAAAAAATAAAAAAAATGAGCGCCCTTGTTTGGTACTTAAAATGATATCTAACTTCTTCGGAGACCAATTATTAATCTAAGATCTAACTTCTATGGTTGACAAACATTGGCAATCTCCATGAAAATTAAAGATGGTTTGGCTATTTAATCTTATAATGAAATGCAAATGCAATAAGGTAAAAATTGGTCAGTGCTTCCATGGAAAGTCGTTTGTAATGTATTTAATGATAACGCGAAAACTCGTGTTAAATTGAATTTAGATTTTGTATTCAATAACATGTGTTCGCATCGCAATGAATGACATCTATTAGTTTTGAGATGCCTCATAAAATTGTGTAGCGCTCCACTCAAATGTGTCAAGAACTCCACGCAAGTAACCGCAAGATTAATGAAATTTACAACACACGTGTCTATAAGCAAGTATATAAATGTGTAGGTATTAATAGCTTTACTCGATAAGTTTTTATTTGCATAACCCAGTAACCTAAAGCCCGATTGAGCATGAGCAAAACAGCTGTCCAGAATGCGGTTGCCAGCCTTGCGCGTTGGGAGCGCATCAATAAATCAACTGGTGGTCGATCTGCAACCTCTTACGATATTTAACAACACTAACATTGGCCGTAATCTGCTGCCTGCAGTTATGCTTCGCGGTCACCACGAAGCACAAATGCAAGCAGCAAGTATGACTAAAGTACCTTCTTGACTGGGCTAGCTAAAATTCCCATTTCGAGACTAGCGATTTGCTTCTGTGGGATGGGGATGTTTGTTTGTGCCACGAAATGTTTCCAGATAGAAGTCAGCTTTCTAGTGTTTTAACTAAAATTGTTTGTAAAGGCATTTTTTGATTGAGGGAAAAATGAGGGCAAAATGGGGAAAAGTTTGTTGTAGCATTATTTATGAACGGATTTCGATCACATTTGGAAGCAACATTGTCGGGTTCCTCAATCCCCACAGGTTGCTTTAAAAATAGAACTCAAAAAAGGGGGATAAGGATTAATTCGTAGTACAGGATCGCGAAGTCTGCTGTTCATAGAACTACTGGGTTTAAAATATGAATGTAGTATAAATATTTATGTTACACAGTAACCAATTACTGAATCGACAATGAAAGACAGAAAAATCGAAAATGTAGCTTCCGAATGTGGGCCGTGACTCAAAGTAAAGTCTTGTTAGGAAATTAAGTAATTGAGCCAATCAAATCCAATTACGGTTTCAATTAGGCAAAACATATTCTTGAATCGAAAAATAACTAAATCACTTACGAATCGAGACGAAAAACCTTGTTTAGAGAAATATGCGACTAGTCAACCAGTAGGTACCTACCTAGGAGTAGTTAGTTAGTTAGGTACATTGGCACGACGTGATGTCACTCATTTTTTTTGTTATATTGTAAGCACAAGTGTTCACGTTGAGCCGAAATAAAAACATGACAATATTTGTTGGATCCAACACGAAATGTTTTAGGACGGTTGCTTAAAATTAAGACCATTGTGCATAATAAATAAATATAAGTGACAAAATAAATTAAGAAATAGCTTATATACTGCATAGTATTATAATCTATTACAATTATCATTAGTGAAAGAATTGCTGCAATGTGTGGCTATAGCAGAATCCTATGCTCATCACAACTTTCTCAAGTAAAATCAAAGAAAGAAAGAAAAGAGAAAATAATGTTAACAGGTGTAGTTTTGATATTTTTGTATCAGCATCGTAATTCGGCCAATTTATTAAAGCACTATTGCTTTTAAACTTCATCATGGCGCTTCTGAAAACAATTTTTTATTACTTTTATTTTAAGTCATGTTAATCATTCCCCTCGCTTAGTCAGGAACAGGTCACTACTATTTTTCTAGTACAGTATCGGAAGCAGTTTAACCTAACCTCCTATCATCATTGTAAGTCTACCAATCATAAAAATAATGTTCGTAGCGGTATGGTGAAGAGGTCATATTCTGCCCCCGACTGTACTTAATTAATTGTGATTAAAATCAAATTTTAAAATCTAGGCAGTTGATGTGCTTTAGTAGTATATTGAACGCGTATGTTTCACCCCATCATGGGGTGGCGTAGGTTCCTAACTCCAACCGGGATCAAAATGAAATATATTCTGTTAATGAGAAGCGTGCGTGACACTGACTCGACAGTTCTAGTGCACAATGCATTACTAACGCTTATAATTTGTACTAGGCCAGTCTAATTACCATAATCAATTTCAATATTTGGAGTTTTAGACCGAAACATTAATAAGCCAGATGTCGGCTCTTGAAAGTACAGCTACAACCGATTTTGTTGTTGTTAATTTATTTTCCAATATTTAGAGCAATTTCAAAATTGAGTACTAGGAACGGGTCACTACCCGTGTATTGGAAATATTATCGGTACAAATGCTGCGGTAGACGTTGGTCCCGTTTTCGACATTTACGACGCACAGTAACGAGCCATCGTAAAATTCTGCAACACTACGACTAGGACGCTCTCTAAGATGAAATAGCTAAGATACCGGTAAACATATTGGAAATTGGCTATTGATCTCAATGCAATGTTTTTATTACATGTGTTTCAAAGTAAATGTAATTCTTCATAATCGGTCGTACACATTCCTAGCATCCGCATGCAAAGGTTTAGGAGATGCATGATTTTATGACTTGACTTGTAAGGATAGCAAAACAAAATACAGGGTCATATAATAACATGTTTAGTTTTTCTAAATATTAAGCTCACGTGTTTTGTGCACTCGGAGGGTTAGGTAAGGTAAGGACGGTACCGTTCCGACCGGCCGGCCACGGTGCAGCCGGTGCAATGTAGAGCCGCGGCGGCGCCGACTCGTCCGTGACTCAGAATTAGGCGCACCATTAACATACCTGCGATCATAATCTACAGATCCCGACCATACTTAATTAAGGCGTACAAATTTAGGGTGCGAAACGAACGGAAAACCTCGTGTAATAATAACCCAAGCTTTATACACCCGTGCATTAGACGGAGGCGTGTTTATTAAGACCACTGTACCATATACTGTGTTCAAGCTGGCCGTTTTAATAAACCTCGTGTATTATTTGACGTGTATTGGAATATAACCCGACTTGGGAAATGATAGTTGTCGATTATGGTAATGGTCTGCATTAAACAGCACCACCTACTCACTAAATGCTAAGCTTTGCTCTATTCTAACCGGCTTACCATCAATCGAGTAAATTTATGGGTTGATCAACTTTTTTTTTGTCTGATCACAAAAAATTTCAAGAAAAATTTAATTATATTTATTTATCCCTTTTGCGTCATAAACAGCTAGGCAATTTATAAAATTTATTGATTCTACTGCAAGCAGCGCAACGCACTTTTTATATTTACAACTAGTCATATTACCAGGAAATACGATAGCGGAAAAAAAATGTGTCCCTTGGACAACGAAAACTTATAGTTTTTTAGGCATACTATACCGTTTCATAATAGTAACAAAAAGCGTAATGTAAAGAAAATATAATAAACATTAATCTAAAATATCCATTTCACCTTGAGCACTGATGACAATTATTTTATTTCTAACTAGCCGTTTCCCGCAGCTTCACCTGCGGTGGTATATATAGCCTATGTTACTCAGGGTGAATGTAGCTTTCCAATGGTGAAAGAATTTTTGTAAAATCGGCACAGTAGTTTTTGAGTTTATTCATTACAAACATACACACAAAAATACAAATCTTTCCTCTTTATAATATTATTATAGTGTAGATAATAATGTCTCTTGGTTAACCCTTGACTTAACCCTTGTATGAAAGATATATGAGTATCTTTTGAAATAAGTGCATTTGGACAGAAACTGCTAAGGACACATATCATTTAAGCTAAGAAAGGTAATTCACAATTTAGATTTGATCTTATTATTTTAATTTAGAGTCACCTGTAAATTTGGAGTATCGGAATTTTGGGGACAACTGGTTATCCAAGAAAGTTTTATCATAGTTAGTATCATATTATCCATGAATCAGTCAGTCTAAATGTTTTTTACATAACTGATAGGACTTAACAACCAAACGCACAAACATTTTGGAGACCTATTAAAATTTTCAAGGACAAAAGTAAACTATCGAAATAAAACATTTAATAATAAAAAAAGAAACTTACGATCCGTGATGGTCGCCCAGAGGACGCACAATTTTCACCCCCAAGCCAAAGCAGCTTACTTCGGTCGATTGACTCGGGAGTAAGTGGGAGTGGACCACTTATCAACATGTTACCACGGGAACTAATTCGATTGGTACATCGATTAGATACTCATAACGTCATCTTTAATTAAACTTTAGAACCTTTTGGCGGTTGCTCGGGGACCTACAGTTTGCATGTTAGTTGTGGGACAGCTTAGTTAATTCTGTCAATTCTCAAAAGATGGTCTTGAAATATAAAAATGATAGCTCTTACGAACCCTGAAATAAGGTTTGATATAGTTGTTCAATTTGTTAAAATACGACAATAGCTTTTTTTCTACATGCTGAAGTTTATGCAGGAGTAATGCTTGGGGACAACTAGTATTACTATGAAACGATACATTACGTCAACTGGGCAACCACCAAAATTCAAGTAAATTTTCAGTATTAATACTAAACTTCAGCTTTAAAGCTTGAAATAATATCTTGATTATTAGTTAAACGTGTAATAACTGGAAAATACATTTTGAGGAGAAAAAATTCAAACATCTGGGACTATGAATGTTTTAGTGTGGACAAAAAAAGTTGATCGCCCTTTCTTGTTTGTCTAGAAATTAAGTATTATAATCTGTTCTTCTTGGCGTGTCGATATCCTCCAAACGAAATAGTCATATTTTTCCCGAGAAGTGCTCTGCCAGAAGTGTTATCCCGAGTGCAGATGTTAGGGCACAAGGAGCAGGACAACAAGTACTTCATCGTTTGGGGTGAGACACCACACACGCACACATTTTGTGAGGAATGTATGAACCCCCACCTGACCAGGCTATCCTTACACTGGCCAACTTGGGTCCGCAACCTATTGAGCCTAATAATAAGGTGTGTTTTATAAATGTTATAATTTATCAAGTCATTAGTGTCGGAGTTACTACCTGCCTGGACATATCCTAGATTAACTTTTTACGTAACATGTACTTATATACTACTATAATAAGCTATGACCGACCCAAAATCTAATTATCTATTATGCAACAAATATCTAAGGATAATTTGGTGATATCAAAATGGAAGCTTATGAAGTCACGTGCGCGTTGTCGCAGTATCCTACCTACCCTACCTATCTAACCTATCATTATCGCCTTTGAGTCTCCACTTCATTAAAACATACAGGTACATAGCGTTTAGCTAAGTATATGCAGGCAAAGTACTCAGCTCAGGGCAGTGGCAGTTGCAATGCCCCCATGCGATGACAAGATACCAACCGAGACTTCCTTATCCCTTGCGCGATACAATCTGCCGAAGAGCGAAGTCTAATTTGAATAAATACCGACCCTCACTTATTTCTTACTCGCCTGGCTTTGACTGACATCCTTGAGAACTTAGAACATGCATTTGAGAACCAATTTTCACTAACAAAGATTCCAGATAAAAGCTTAAAAGCAACAAGAGCTATTCAGTCTTTCGCTATTTGACTTTTGCTGATTTCAGTAAAAGTTTAATTTGAAACAAATACAAAGTATAAATTTAATGGGGAGAGCAACAGTAAAAAACTTCAGTTTGCCCAAATGATTACGAAATTTAAACAAACGACAGGACCAAAAGAAAACACTGATCAAATTAGAGCATTCTTTTAAAATTTCCGTCAAGCTTTAAAATGATAGAACTAAAGCAAATTATAATTTGCATTTGCAAATTGTCAAAGTAAACATTGAGATCCACATCCCGATGTGAACCGGTAAATCAAGAACGATACTGCCATTAATATCCGTGTAGCATTTACGTTGGAATTCTGTAGAAACTCTCCCGGGTTCCCGCGAGGTTCAGATCGTGACTTCGCGTCGCGTCGGCGCAATTTGCTTACCCATACAGTGCCGCTCTAATCATGTGTAAAATATTGCTGTGCCTCGTCACTGCATTCGAGGATGAGGACGGCATGTCATAACTCAAACAATTGCAAGATTAATTGACTAAGATAATAAAAGAGCGCGATTAGACTACGATAATATGAAACATTTGAATAACGGTGAAAAGTAACCAAAATCCCCCCCCCCCCCCCCATTTTGGTTACTTTTTGTGTCTCCCGATACTGAAAACAACCATAAACATGAAGCTCTAACACAAACAATAAGGTCTATAAACTGTGTGAAATCTGAACAATCTACTTTCATTTAATATGAAAAAATAAAATGGTCAGTAAAATAAAAGCGTCAAAACAATTTCCATAAAAGCGTGGTGAATCGGCGAGATCAAGTCGAACGTGACCTTAACTCAGGGAGTAACGAGAAGTACTTTCGTATGAAGTTCGAGCAGGGCTAAGGGACTATTAGAATAGAACAATAGTAGCAGTCAGAAGCGTGCAATCATAAAGTTACACTTTACCTCCAATCAGCGCGAAGCCTTATGAATGTCCAACCTGACCTAACTTTGCGTGCCAGACTCACTCTGGAAACTGAAGTTTGTAGGCTTTCGTCATTCAATGTTGACGACTTTGATATTTTTTCTTTGTTAATGAAACATGTTTAAGCGAACTAAAAAACAAAACAAAAATTGTTACATGAAAGATAGCTTACATTTTACTAAAACATTTGGCATAAATCCAACATTTTCAGAGAAATGCCTATGGATGTTAAAGCTAATCGAGGTCATGTTTAGAGCTAGAATCGAAATACAAATTGTTAGTAACAACCAAAATGATGGGGATAATATTAATTTTCATTTATTAATCAATGAAAAAAGCAATCGAGATTAGATAGCAATCATTCTGAGAGTCGGAAGAATTCGTATTCACAAACAATACCGTGTGTTTAGTCGTGCATCGTAGACGACGTCATTTCTTCATTTGATAATGCGGTGTTACGCTTTTGCTTTATGGCTTTGTTAAGGTGTGTGGAAAGGGAGGGCGAGACGGAGTATTCCCACGAGCCGACACGCGGATACGAGCTGTTCCGATCACCGCTCGCGCTAATTGAGCAGACGATGCTATGTAAGTATGCGCGATATCAAGGACGCTATGCCGGCTAAACTCAGGCGCCCCATGCAATACAACACATTCACTATAATAAGAAAAATCTCGATTTTGAACGATTATTGTGAATAAATAAATACGATATTGTAAAAATAATCAATGGAATTCAAAAATTGAAATCCGTGTCTTAAAAACACTATCCTTGAAGAATTAACTTCAAGGTTGTAGTAAAATAATATGTCAGTAATCAATATAGATCTGTGTCAAAGCGGTTGCTTTTCTATCCTTACACTTTGTTTTCTACATCAACTCTAGGTTATGGTAAGACATCAAAATCTTGCATAATTCATTATATGTATGCAAGATTTTACTGGTGAAACTAAATAAAACTTGTGAAGAATAGGAATGCTTAGAGAACAATTTAAACTTTATTTTGATCAATGTCTAGACAAAAGTTAATTCATTAGACATCGAGTGATCTAATAGGGTGTGCAATCAAATAATTATCCCGTCATCCAAGACAGAACGTTGAGTAGAACAATAGCAGAGACTGATCTCAATATCGGCAGTCCAAGGTGTGGTTAACAAGCGCAAGCCAAGCGGAGCTAGTTAGCTGTCCTAGTGTGGACGGACGAGTCGTATATAGCAAATGTCAAGGAATTGACATTACTGAGGACGAATCCCTGATATAAAACTTCTTTCTTTTTTGTATTGCAATTATATTAGCTTTCTTAAAGAAAAAGCGAATTTTAGTAAAAATTATACAAAAATTCTACATTTTTATCAACTTCGAGGATCGAGGCCATTGGATTTAACTCGCATCAGAATACGGAAGACATAAATGGGAAGGTAGACGTATTACAAAAATAAAAACAATAATGGAAAATTACACGTCAATTATAGGAAGACAAATAAATGATCGCCAATTGCCTGATGTCGAGTGATTTATTTATCACAGAATTACTTTATATATCACTATATATAAAGTAATTAAAGGGTGGGGTCCGCTCATTTCAATTTCCTTAATCATAAGTAGAGGCAAGCAAAGCGTGTGGGCGACTCTAATCCGATAGATATCTATACGAATGCCCTTTACTGAATTGACGTTGCAAATTCTCCTCAACTACATGCATCTATCCGGTTGCAGAGGTGTACAAACAGGATCGCCCGATATCAAACATTTAATACACGAATAGCTGTGCTGTGCACATCCGTCACTGGTCAGTTTATGCAAACTTTTTTTACATTCAGTAATTAATTAGAAATTCGAAGCTGAAACAGCTGCTGTTGAGCGCTAAATACAGAGTTGCGCGATCGTTAATGTAATAAATACCTCGTAAAATTGAATTCCACTAGCGGTATTGAACCTAGAGATAAGTCGACTGCAATATAAAGTATGCAGTAGGGTATTCATCAAGTTTAAAGCTTCCCTGTTAATTGGAACAGCGAAAACCTCAAAGTATAATAATTTAAAATAAGAGGTCGTCGGTGAAGTAAACAGTGGTCAATTACGGTGGTATGGTGGTGGAAGTTTGCGCGGCTGAGGCGCGTTCGGAAACAATTGAAGCGGTGCGATGGGAGAGATACCGACCCGTAATAAGTCTAATGGCGAGATAAGACCGCCACTGCTGCGAATACACGGCGTACCAACCACACACACAACACAACGTACTTCGACATCGTGCGTACATTGTTTTCAGATGCGGTATCTACATTGGATAAATTATTGTGTATCTTGTTAATTATGTAAATAGTCTTTGCTTGTAACGTTCAATATGCAAATACAACATGATATGAAGTATAAACAGTTTTATTTGAAACAATATGTAACAACGTGCAGGCAAAGGTAACTAGATGCGGTGTCGCCCTGCCAATGATATGTGTAACATATTTTATACTTCCACCACAAATTGGTATTTAATTCCAAATTAACTCAAATTTTTCAGAATTTACTTGATGTTCGTTTCATGACATATAATATAATATATCAAACTTATCTAAATTAGTGAGATGATCACGCTTTTATTTTTATTTGTGCCCTGAGAAGACTGAATAAAAGCTTATTGTTATGTTGTGGCAATCGGTAATCGAGTCGCTTCCTACCTAAGCGCGAAATGGCGCGGCGGCCACTGGGACCAGTTTACGCCGACAACCATGTAAACGATTTATTCCAAAGTCTCGTTTTGCATTACCCGATCGGGAGTCAGGGCTGGATCGAAAGTTGTCGTCGGTAAGTATTGGCATTTACGATAACATTGTATAGACGAATAGAATCCTTTCATAGTACAGTTGAATTGAGTATCTAACATAGATTTTTTTTAAGTTCCTTAAAATTGCAGTTCAACATTACACCTCGTTTTACAGCAACAGCAGATCATATATTTTCATATCAGAATCCTTCCATATACAAATTGTTTGAATTTAAGAAAATACAGATACCCATCTCGATAAAACTGACCCCAGCCATGGCGGTAAGTAGAGTAGAGTATGGACATATGGGCTCATATTTCTGTGCCCATAATGATTAAGGCTAGTAAAATAAAAGGTCCGAAAGGTGTTGCATTCCGTGTATTCGCCACAATTAAAGAAAGCGGATGTAAAATAGACAAACCAGTACCGCGTATTAAAATAACGAAAAATGGTGATGTTTGACTAACTAATTTAACTGCAAGACTATTTGTGATATTACGAGTATCTTAAAGTGGAAGCTATCCACATCCAAAATATTATTTAATTTATAGCAATAACGATATTACATGTCCCTGCTGTTTTAATGACAAAGGTGTTGCAATAAAAATAATACGCCTGGCATCCCTGAACTGAAGAGAGTATGCAGTTGTCGCAAGGCTTTATTAAACGATGCTAAACTAAGATGGCCGTGGACCGGCTTATCCCGATTCCCAGTCCACCCTTCCCTCCGCGTCAATACGCGGTGATACATCCTCTATGTATTATACATAGTATTTAATCAACCTTTACACTTAATTTTTTTTAAACTTTGCTACAGACATGTTTCAAATGTTGTGTGTAATTAATTCAATTACTTCTTTAGACCATAGAATAGGTTGAATAAATTATTGCTTACTTCATCTACAGGAATTTTATTTTTAATAAAACCGTACACAATGTGTACTTTCAATCGAATTAAGAGTCTATTTCTAATTAGTTTTATATGTGTGAATATTTATAAGTAACTTTAAGATCAATTACCACAGGGCAATAAATTTGCAATTTTATTGGTATCAGATGGAGTAAAACTCAAGCAAGACAAAACAAAAAAATTGTCTTTTAACCTTTAAACAATTAAGCGTGTGAATCAATCGTTACGATACTACCAACATCTGTTGAAAAGAATAACAATTTAAGATTGCCCATATAAATATATATTTAGCACATGCGGACAAGCTTGATTGGGCGCGTTTATTATTAATACAGGGCCGTATGAGAGTCTGTGAATTATTAATACAGAAGATGATTGAATATGAGCATGGGGCGATAGTGAATAAAATCGATGCAAAGCGATAGTGGCAAATGATCCCTGATCTACTATTGTTCGAAAACAACTAGATCTAAGTTTCTGAAACTTTCTCAGTTACTTCAGTTGAGCGGATTTGGTAGGCAGGAAATAAAATATTACGTAGATATAATTATTAAACAATCAAAATCTACTCACCGAAGTAATAGATTTTAATAAATATTTAATTATTTAAAGAAAGTGATAAGCGTAGAAAAAGCGAGGGAAGTCTGTAAGGATCGTAGCCAATGGAAATCAGTAGTCTCTGCCTACCCCTACGGGAAAAAGGCGTGATGGTATGTATGTATTTTAAGAAAGAAGCTTCTAAATTCCTCGCACAAAGCATGTAACCAACTTCATTGTATCATTTACGCTGATAAATAATACATACAACTTGCAAATAACATTTCAAATTTATATTTACGACAGTAACGATATCATACTCGAAGAATACATTCCAAGCAACACGTCTCAGAGGTTAAATCAAGTTTACTTTAATAGAATCATTATTTCTTTGCATGAAAGCAAGTGGAAACAACCAATCGTCAAGTGCATACGACTAGCGTCTAACCGGTTTAAAGACAATTTCAGCAAATCAATGCCTGGTGTTGTGGGGTTTCTCCGTGTAAGGAGCGTTCGGCGGTTATTTTCTGTGCAGGCGCATCGATTAAAGCCGCCAAACTCATGTGCATTCCATTGCGCACTTTTTGCGGATGTCACCACCAAAAGCCAGCGATGTGCGCCGACAAAGGTGTCCAACCGGTTTCTGTTACCGTCGCCTCTCGTCATAAGCGCGTCTGCAAATTCAACTCTCATCAAATACCGCAAAATGCAATACCGTCATGTCGTTGCATTGCAACATTAATGTAAGCACGCACCTCTCGACAAAATGTCGCATATTATTCGTCGACCCGATTACGTTTATGGTTGGTATAATTGATGAATACAATTATTACTTTACATGGCATTGACAACTGACTGACGACGACGAGTGAGTCCTCGTGCATAATGGCTTGAAAGGTACATCATAGTTTCAGGTATATTTCCATCTTTAACATTACGTATTTGAGATTCTGGATCAAAAGAGTTAGTCTTGGGGGTTCTACAAATTTAAATGTCATTATTTCGGTATGTAAACTTTTCGTTTTTGTAAGCCTTCCTTCCTTCTTCGTATATTATTTAGCTTGTCCATATGTGATGTAAATTATAATTCGTACATAGATTCGGTTAAGCGGGGGACAAGAAGGTAAATAAATGAGATCCATATGCACATTCGTAGACAAGATAGGTATTTGTAATAATAAATTTAAATACAAATGAAAATGCAAAAACATCGACAGAATAATAATGACAAGTAAAATTAAAAACACTTGAGTACCTAACAACGAAGAGCAAAAACTACGTATTGTATTATACTGCATTAAATCATCAACGACATTAAATGAAACTGTACATATAGATTGCGTAACCGGTCATTAAAGTTGATCACAATCATTGCAAGATAAACAATGTCATGCGATGAAACAATACTAATAAACAAAGCGTTATTGACAGTGCTGCTATTCACTTTGACAAATGAACTAAAATTACAATAGTAAGTAGCAATAAGGTATGAGACAGTAGCAGTGAGTTGGGACCTGGAAAGACAGGAATTGCTCGTTGGGTACCGTAATCTCGTTAAACGTTCGGGTGGATAAGATAAAATCAACAGGCTTTAACCGCAAGATACATCAATCAGGACGCCGTCCAACTCTGCTATTAACTTCCTCTATTCCAACGAGATTATTTATCTGTAATGGCTGGTTTTGCAACTGCTTACAATAAATTGGAATAATTATTAATCATGAAATTTAACGGGAATCCAAATACATTTACAGGGTGGTGACTGAATCTAGAGTGCGATGCAAAGCAGAAAATTTACTTGTTACGATATCAGATTATCAAATATGTATGATAGTTCATCGTTTAGTGGTATCGCCAGAAACAATTTCAAAACCGTCAGATATAGTTTACACTATTATGACAAGTCTGTTTAATTTGTACATATTGGATTGTTTAAGAACAACAGTAAAGAATAGTAAAGATAGTATATGTAGATGTGGTACATTCCATGCCTAAACACGCGAAGCGGTCACGGTCGCTCGATAACAATTTCACGGTCAAATAAACTAAGTTTTATCTGTCTCTTTTGAGAATCTGTTTATTTTCGTTTAATTTTTATTTGACTAAACGCCAAAATATACATTTCTTTGGAATATTTCAAATGCAAAATGTTTCAATAAATTAGTTGCAAAGAAGTCTAAATCAAGGTCTTATTGAATACTAGCTGTTTCCCGCAGCTCCGCCTGCGTCAAAGAGTAGCCTATGTTTGACCCCGGGTCTTCAACTATATTCATACCAAATTTCATCAAAATCCGTTCAGCGGTTTGGCCGTGAAAGCGTAACAGACAGACAGACAGAAAAGACAGACAGCAGACAGACTTTCGCATTTATAATATTAGTATGGATGAATATAATCCAATTTACTAAACTTGGTGTTAGTTATCTTAGTTCAGATTAAATATTTACATCTCATGACATACATGTTTGATGAAATACCCTTGAAGCAATCTGGGTCTCTCACATGAAGTGCACATGTGAGTTTCAGACATCATGACTCATGTATGGCGGCTGGAGCCTTGCGTTCCAATTCAGATGCTTGCTGAACGTCAGCAATGCTGGCGTCTATATTGTCTCACCTGACAATCGTGTTGGTCGTGATAGGAGCTGACAAGCTGGCTGACGTACTCCCAGACCTCTCCGGGCGCCGTCCAAGTGGCCGCCGCGTTCGCTGCGTGCCGCATCATGCCAACATTACATTACACAAACACGCAGCACTACTGATCAGAAAGTCTCACTTCACACGCGATAATGTACGTAGCGCACTAGTTACGCGAGCGGTTACTTCTCGCCGCTAACGTCCACTAGCGTTGACGAGCTATTTATATTGTTTTATCCTCAATCACGGGCAACTGGGTCGCGATATACATCACACAACACAGTCTGGCTGATTTGCGTGAAAAGAATAGTCACACCTCGCATAAATTATACACACTCTCAATTATCAAAATTAAATTAAATAACTATACACTCTGTTTTGAAAATTAATTTGATTGTTTCTCGTTTGTGAACTAGAAATAAGTACAAGTAGTAAGCAATAACAAATAACATTATAATTAATAAGTTTAAAATCAAAACATATAAGCAAAAAATCTCCAAAATTTACACTTGTTGGATATTAATATCGTATTTAATTAATATTAAATACGTGACAAATAATCCTCATCTAGTTTTCAGAACGAAGACAAAATCACATCCCGTTAGGAAGCAGTGATTTAAATTGATGAGAGCAATTATAATGGTATGAATCCAATAGTCGCGCGGTCGCCTGATAACGCGCGACCTTGAGTAGTTGTTAAACGGTTGATAAGAGAAATTCGGCGGGACACCCGCGCCCCCCTCCCCGCTTCACTCTCACGACTCGCGCTTATCGTTATCGCGGCGTGTTTGTTTTGCATGAAATTAGTGTCGCGATCCACATTATACTTAATGTGCTGACATGATCACGATTTAATGAACTGTTTTTGGTTGTATCACATTCAAAACTTATAAAGATCTAAGCATATTATTTACGTTTATAAAAATCAGATAAATTAAAAAAAAATAATTAAATATAAACAAAGTATTAAATTACTTAAAATTAATACTTGACATAAATAAATACCAAATGTGAAAACTGGACTTTTCTTGTAATTATTACCATTATTATTTCATTACACAAAATTTATCAATTTATAAAATCCTTGACATTTTCGACACTGAGCATTTAACACAAGCACACATCACAACAAAACTGGACGGTAGATGACGCGCGCACAGAAGGGTGCGTGCAAGTTGAGTGCGCTCGCGGGACCGCATACGCAACAGAGGGACGCGCGCGCGTTGAGCCGCGAGTCAGCTAATGACCGGCGAAGAGCGTATTCGCGATCCCCACTCCGCCACAATACGCGCTATCAAACCAGTTTACGTGAAAAATTTTAATTCCTCAGGTGACGACCGGTCGTGCTTTCCTCGCGCGACGTGGTCTCCCCGGGTGCGAGGAAAAAGCGCAGCGCCCCCGGGGCGCGCCGGAAGTGCACCGAAGGCGGCACGCGAGCCAAGCGCACCCACCGCTTTAATTAAATGCTGCACGTTGCACTTACCCCTCGCGTCTACCTACACCACCTACGCCTACCCTACCGCCTTCCACTTTACACTATCAAACAAACATTTCATTAACGCGGTGCCGCAACGGAAATAAACTTTCTTTAATGCTAAAACAAAGCGCAGTATTTATTATACAAACGCGTAGTATCCCGTTTTTTGTTTTTGCCATTATTTAATAACATACGTACAAACAATCTAATACAACAAATAATTCTGACTTATTAAAGTATATTCGAGAGTTAATGACCTCGCGGTAGACATAGACGTATCTGACGCTAATGTGACCATTGATGTGAATATCTAGAGCCTCACTATATAATAATGTTACGACTATTTAATAACAATCATCATTAAGATGATTGTTATTAAATTATTAATAGAGATTCACTGACGAGGTGAAAATAATTTTAATTAGGTACCTGATCATTATAACAATAAACAATGTAGTTAAGTATAATAAATGTTTAAGTCATTCGAAAATTTGATTCGTTTGATGTTGATTCTTATCTCTACATTGCTTAGGTCTTAGCGCTTTCGGTGCTTGAAAAAAAGCAAATATCATGATTCGGTTGTGTTAGTGGCCAAAAAATAATAGATTTTTCAGGCTGCCAGTACCTATTCTGTGAGGCTGTCGACAATCTCACACATCTTAACGACTTTCATCCAGAGAATGAGAAAACGCTCTAGATGACGGCAGTGGAAGATATCGATGGTAATTGAACAAAATATCCTCATGTAATCGAAAATTATTTAAGTTTTCAAACATTGCTTTTCTCTACTGCCTTTTAATATTTTTAAAAGTCTATCATATTGCAGTACAATTTGTAACAATAACTATTAGGTATCTATACTTCTATACTAATATTATAAAGCTGAAGAGTTTGTTTGTTTGAACGCGCTAATCTCAGGAACTATTGGTTCGAATTGAAAAATTCTTTTTGTGTTGGATAGAACGTTTATCGAGGAAGGCTTTAGGCTATATACCATCACGTTGCGACTAATAGGCGCGAAGAAACAGTCGAAAATGTAAAAAAAAAACGGGGAAAATTATTCATCTTTGAGGGCTTCCGTTGCGTGCGCTGCGAAAACCGTTCGAGATACCCAAAAATATGTATGAAAGAATTATTCCTCTTTAAATTATCTAAAAAAATGTCCGCGATAGTATATGTCTATCTTTTAAGATTAACTCACAATAACCGTTTTTATGATAATAAAATTTGGTCGAAACTAAATAGTCTAAAATAAGTCCTGGGTCCAAGGCTGAGGAGGTTGGTTTGTAAACAAAAAATAAATATGATTCCCAAAATAACTATTCCACGCGGACGAAGTCGCGGGCACAGCTAGTTACTATATATTCGCTTTCGCTACATACATACGTTTTCTCTACATAAATAGTTTATCGTTAGTTCTTAAATTGATCTTAATACAGATTTTAACAAGCATATGAATTACTCATGGGCACTTGCATCAATCTAGACACGATACAAAAATAGCAATCTAGGTCACGCGTTCTGGCTCTACATTCTACACCCATTTGATGAATATAACTACCTGCTATTTCTGTTTTACTGACAACAGCATATCGAAATGATCAGAAATGTTTAAAAATAATAATATAATGAACAGAGAAGTACTAGTGCTGAAACTGTATGTAGTGTAAGAGTCGTTTCAGATGGAACTACTTGAAAATTACTGGTAACCCACTCAAATTACCTGCGTGTATGCGCATCCATTCCCACAGAGGTTCGCGACGACGAGACTAGTCGCTAACTGGTTAGTAACACGTTAGCAACGCGTGATCACGCGTGACGCTGCGTACCGGTCGCCGCGCTACCGGTATCCAAAGTTTCTTGACTAAACTATTTTATTTTCAATCGACTTCCGCAAGAAATCCAAAAAGGAGGAGGTTCTACATTCGAGTGAATTATTCTTTTTATTATGAAAAATTAACCAGCAAGGAAAATAAAAAAAAATATATTGAAAAAAAAAAAGCTTTTCAAACGTTTATGCTATGCTACTTACTAGGAGACGATGGTAAATTGCCTCTACGAAGTCAGATTTTACAAAACCCCTTAATGACAAAAACTTGACAATTCCTAACTTTGAATACTCATAAATTTCCATTTCCATTTATTTAATCATAAACAATTTTTACATTGTATTTGATATTTCTAACCAAAATATAACTTAAATTTAAATTGAATTACATTTATAAATTAAATAAAAATCAAATTACAATCACAAATTAAATAAAAATTAAATAACAATAAATAAATTAAATTGAAATTATTGGTTAAAAAAAAAAAAAAAATATATTTATACTTCTGTCAAAGTCTATAATAAAAATGCATAATAATTGAAGTCAATCTAAAAATTCACTAACTGTGTAATAATTTTTGGTCAGCAAGTACGCCTTCAATTTCGCTTTAAAGAGTTTCAGACTTTCCACATTTTTTATCTCTTTCGGCAATTTATTATAAGCTCTGTAGGCTTGATATTGTGCGCTATGAAACATAATTTTTAAATTCGGCATTATGTCGTGTATGAGTGCCTGCCTGCGAGTTCTTTCGCGAGCTAGCCTTTCTTCATTTGTTTCTATTGCCGGTAATCGTTTTTTAAGGTCTGTTAGAAGAACAAATAGGTATAGACATGGAACCGTTAGTATGCCCAGTGTGACAAAGTATTTTTTGCACGACTCCCAGGGTGGGATTCCAACCATTGCACGTATGGCACTTTTTTGTATGACAAAAGCTCGCTCCTGATTGTATTGATAACTAAATAATCAGTTGCCAACCAAACTATCTCCACAGAGCGAACCTTTCACTGCATCCATTATTGTATGCAATGATGCCAAAGACAGGAGACAATCTATCAAACTTAAATACCGTTCAAAACAGTTATGACGCCCACGAGCAGTTCAACTTTCATAGACGATCTATCCGAGTGTAAACAAAACGTGACAACAATTTCTCAGAATGGGGTACGCTTGCATCAGCTTATTTAGGTTATGTATATTTTCTGAAATGAAATTGTTTATCACATATTGACGTCTACCTCTTTGGTCCAGTGGGTAAGGCGTCTGCTTATGGCCTAGAGGACGCGGGTTCGATTCCCACGGTAAGCACACTTTATTTAGTTGTTTCCAGGTTGGTTAGGACATTGCAGGCTTGAATCACCTGATTGTCTGAAAATAAAGATGATCCCAAGGTTCGGAAGGCACGCTAAGCCGTTGGTCCCGGCTGCCATTAGTTGGTCGTTAAAGGAACCACGTCGAGGCCGAGAGGCGGTTCCGAATAACTCTGACACCAGGGTGTACATGGTCGATTGACAATGTAACCTACTAGAAATGTTGATGATGACTTCTACTATTACATATTAAGTTTTCCACTACTTCCAATAGCAATAAGCGGCTATAATAATGCTATACTAGCTTTACTAGCTTTTTCCCGCAGCTCTGCCTGCCAAAAAGTAGCCTATGTTTGACCCCGGGTCTTCAACTATATTCATACCAAATTTCATCAAAATCCGTAAATAACAGACAGACAGACAGAAATAGACAGACAGACTTTCGCATTTATAATATTAGTATGGAAGTATGGATATGGATTAATAAAATATATTACTTAATATAAATGAGTCCTGTGGATCTAAAATGGCCACTTAGCACGAATTACAATATTGATCATTATGAATCATTGCAAATCTTAAAATAGCCACATTTTGGCAGTTCATGAAATGAATCATTTCATGGCAATTCTGCTGTTTGACGGAATGTCGCAAAATGGCTTTCTTTTCGTGAATTGCTTTACCTTATTGCCAGGCGTAAAAATAATCTTTATTTTTACATAGCGTGCGTACTTTTACGATTTTTTTAGTTATATAAGGTTATCTAACCAAAAATGTTGATTTACTATCACAAATTAACTGTAGAATTGTAAATATCAATAAAAATATTAAAATTATAAAATCTATTTTTATTTCATTACTATAGCCATACTTACACGAGACGTGATTTAGAAGATGAATCACGAAATGAATTGAATTAGAGTTAAAACGTCAATGTCAAAATTTGCAGAATTGCTAAGCTTCGCAATTCATGAAATGATTCATTTTGATGAATTGCTCAAAGTGGCCATTTTAGACCTGCTGTGTATAGTTCATTTAGACATAGCTGATTGATGGAGAATGAGAATTATTTTAATTTCTAACGTGAAAAAGTAAAAAAAGACTTGTAAATAAGTTTACGTCTAAAGTTCTTAACGTAAAGAAAAACACTGGCTTGCATTTAACTTAAATATTGATCATCAAGACATAAAAAGTCCAAAGAATTGAATAAACATAAACCAACAATTCAAAAAACGATTAAATTTTACCTCTATTACGCATATGATACATCTGCCGCCCATTGACTCGACATATTTAATAAATTACGGGGAATTATTGCTCAACAGACTTGTTACAGTTCATTCATTGAGAAGGGTGTGTGGTAAACAAGAATAAGAACTCCATTGAAAAAAAAACTGGCCTAGATTATAACGACAATAGGGCGAGCAACTTATATTCAAAGAAAATCCTCCCCAGAATAAGTTATTAAAAAGGGTAACGTTGAATGCCCTCGAACGTGTTAATATCTCACGGAAACTCCTTGGAATAAAATCGTTTATGGGAAATAAAAAAATATATATTGTTTTATTGTGTTTTACGAAATGCCTAAAGTGCTGCCTTTAAGAGCACCGATATGTGATCAAACTATGCTTAAATAAATTGTTTCATCGTGCAAATTAGGCATTTGGTCGTAAGCCATTCTCTTGTTCTAGCAGTGGCTTAAGGACACAGAGCAGTGGATTAAAAATGGCCACTTTGCACGAATTACAATATGATCATATTATGAATCATTGCAAATCTTAAAATAGCCACATTTTGGCAGCTCATGAAATGAATCATTTCATGGCAATTCTGCTGTTTGACGGAAAGTCGCAAAATGGCTTACTTTTCGTGAATTGCTTTACCTTATTGCCAGGCGTAAAAATAATTTTTATTTTTGCATAGCGTGCGTATTTTTACGATTTTTTTAGTTAAATAAGTTTTTCTAACCAATAATGTTGATTTACCATCATTAATTTACTGTAGAATTATAAATATCAATAAAAATATTAAAATTTTAAAATCTATTTTTATTTTATTAATATAGCAATACTCAAACGAGAAGTGATTCAAGAAATGAATCACGAAATGAATTGAATTAGAGTTGAAACGTCAATGTCAAAATTTGCAGAATTGCTAAGCTTCGCAATTCACGAAATGATTCGTTTTGATGAATTGCTCAAAGTGGCCATTTTAGACCTGTAGGATTGCGACAACAAATGCAAAATCACTATTGGACGACCGCTTCATTGAACTGGAAACTGAACTCAAGAATATTGCTCTTATAACACTACCATCAGAGACTATTTTTACCAACAAAGAGGAGGCGAAATAAAGGGTCAACACGGAATAGGATTTTACTAATAAAAAAGATATTAGAAATTGACTGTGTCTCAAATAGAGTAACGTACCAGCTTTCAAAGAAAAACTCACTTTTCTCATCCAAGTATACGCTCCAAGCACAACAAGAAATATACTCTAGAATATCTAGAATAGGTCTATGAAGATATAGCTAAGGCTAGGATCATATACAACTCACATTTTAACATCATCATGGAAGATTTTAATCATCATCATTTCGTGTACAACCTGGTGTCAGAGTTGTGCGGAACCGCCTCTCGGCCTGTGACGTGGTTCCTTTAACGACCACTAGATGGCAGCCGGGACCAACGGCTTAACATGCCTTCCGAAGCACAGAATCATCTTTATTTTTCAGACAATGAGGTGATACAAGCCTGCAATGTCCTTACCAAACTGGAAACAATCAAATAAAGTGTGCTTCTCGTGGGAATCGAACGCGCGACCTCTGGGTCAAAGGCACAGACGCCTTAACCAATGGACCACAGAAAATTTTAATGCAAGAGTGAGACTAACACAAGTGGAATCTGAAACTTGCATTGGAAGCTTTGGTTTGGGATTAAGAAATGAGAGGGGTGAAATGTTGATGAATTTCATCCACCAACAACATAACTTGTTATGTATGAACACCTTTAAAATTAAACCTCAGCGCAAATGGACTTGAAAACACCCAGACGGTTACCTAAATGAGTATGACTACATAATAAGTGACCTGAAGTGTATTATAAAAGATGTTTCAATGCTTAATCAGTTTGACACATGAAGTGAACACCGCTTGGTTCGGGCAATAGTGCACATTAACGTCATGAAAGTAAGACGAATACTAACTGATAAGAAGACAATACTACGAAGCGAATGAGCCCGAGTACATAGTATCCATTGATAGTAATATCATGGATGAGGAACATCTACATAGAATGGAAATCGTCGAGCTGCACAAACATATCCATGAAGTGAATACTGATGATCACGGCACTAAATGAGGTCTTGCCTAATAATACAGCAACATGAAATCTCAAAGACTGTCTTATGAAACTCTTAAATGCAGACAAAAAAACAGTTGAGAGCGGATTTAAAAAAAAAAATTAAATAAGTAAATAATTACGGACATCATTGCAAAGAGATACAAACCCCTAAAAAGTTTAAATTAAATTAAGGAAGATCTACAACATTTCCAGGAATCAGTCATCATCGAAGCTCTTGAGATTAACACAAATAAAAGGACTCTTAAAGCAAAATTACCAATGGCAGAAAAGAGATCTTCCAATTGTTTAACGACAAAAACGAGGTGGTAGCCCAACCTACGCCCGCCCACCAGTGGCTAATATTGGCTTAGAAGAAATACCTGATGTTTTACTTAGTGAAGTGCAGCTTGCACTAAATCAGATGAAAAACATGAGGGAGAGGATAACATTATCCTGAGATGCTAAAAATGGCTGCCCCTAACCGTTTAAATGCCTTGCTATCCAGTTAAAAAAAGCATTATAAACTGCTATGTACCGAAGACATGGAATAACGCGATAATCACTATTATAAACTTTTTGCATGAGTAATTGTAAACAGACCCAATAAACAGCTGGAAGAGTACCAAACGTGTGAGCAGGCTGGTTTCCCTCTGGCTTCGGAACGAATGATCACCTCCAAACGCTGAAAACCATAATAGACAAGAGCCACGAGTATCGAATCCCTCTCGTTATCACCTTTGTAGATTATGAAAAGGCGTTTGATTTAATTGAATCATGGGCCGTTGAAAAATCTCCAGCAGACTGTCAAATTGATTAACGGTATATTAACCTTCTTAAACATCTACAGAAAAATAGTACATCGTCGGTCAAATTCCACAAACTGACCGAACCTTTCCATCTTGGCCTAGGAGTCCGCCCGGGACACACACTGTCCCAAACTATTTACGACTGCACTCCAAAACGTATTTAAAGGTTAAAAGTGGAAGGACAAAGGGATCAATATTAATGGTAAAACGTTAAGTAATCTAAGGTTTGCAGACGATATTGTCCTCATATCTGATGGTATCAACGAAATCAAGGCTATGATAGAGGAGAGCCGAGGCAAGAAAAAGTGGCTAAGTGGGTTTAAAAATGAATAGAGGCTATCCTATATCAAACAAGAGGTATTAGGACACAAAATAACTAGACATACAAAATCAGACAGCAGAGGTTGATAGGCGAAAAGCTCAAGCATAGTATGTTTCGGAACCACTGTGTTTGCCAGTCATCAAATATAGAATGGAAACAACGACCCTAACCATGAAATCAGCTTATAGCTGATTCAGCTATAAAGCTTCGAGTCGCCCAGAGGACAATGGAACGGGCAATGATAGGAGTGACACTGTTTGATCGAATACGAAACGATCTAATTCGGTAGTTGTCAAAAGTCAGGGATGTTGTGCACACAATCAAGAGGCAGAAGTGAAAATGGGAGGGACACATAGCACGGATAAACCGAGACAGGTGGACCAGAAAGGTCATGGAGTGGAGACCATGGGCAAATACGCAAGGTAGAGGCCATTCAGCATTACGTTGGGCGGACGATATCAAGGGCCACGGGGCCTGCCTGGCCCTTGATATCGTCCGCCCAACTGGATGCAAGTGGCACGGGAGAGACAAATTTAAAAAGGAAGAATATAGAGGGAATTAAAAAGTCCAAAAAAGATATCATAAGGGCTGCTATGGATGGATAGCCGTGGTGCCTAAAGTACCATGTGAATTATCCCATAATCTTTATTTAAAAATGGAAAGTTCAAATAGTTTACATCTTATTAATCTAGGGAGGCTCACTCCACAAGTTCGTCAAGTGAATCAAAGGATATTGTACGTATACTACGAAACATCCTGATAAAACGGCTCATGCAGGTGTATAATACGCGGCCATATCAAGCACCACATGCTCTGCAAGGTATTGTCTTCCAAAACATAAAATCACTCATGACATGTTCTCAATATTATTGAAGACCTAAACGGTTATATCAGGTAATCGGTTTATATCAGGAGGGGACTAGAATGTGAAGCATACAAATTAGGGTTATATATAGCACATAATTATTAATAGTACTAACGTACAGAACGGAACCCGAAACAGTTACCGCAACTCACCGCGTGTACCAAGAGTAAAAATCAAGAGAAAAACAATGCAAAGATGTCCCGCCGGCCGCAGATATGGTAAATAACCAACCTTGTGAGTAACACACACATTGACGCGCGTGCGTACGCAACCGAATCGAAGTAGTAGTAGTAGTAATAAGTATAAGGCTAGCCGCTGTTGTATGGAATGTCCGAGTCCCGGACTCCGGGGTGTGGTTATAGGCTAACTTCAATAAGAGGTAGGCAACTGAAAGCAAATGACAACCACACCCGTACGAACACGGAAGGCGCCAATCTACAAATATATAATTTGAAATAAATTAAAAAATCTGTGAAAAGGGCAAAGTACGTCCTATGTGGCACCAGAGCAGATGCAGGTTATTTAATAAAGTCATCCCACAGGTAAAGTCATAATTGAAAGAATGGCGCGACACGATTCTTCCTCCTTCACCTTTTTGGAGTATGGCGGGAGCGATGGTGTTATGCTCGACCGCCGCAAAGGGAATTACTTCCCGCCAGGCGTGGTGTTATGCCTGGGGAACCGCAGCTCCGACGGTGTTCTGTAGGAGGTTGTATATATTGCTTCAATCCTTAGAAACTTCAATTGCGCGATTTAGTCTTTCCATGCTGATTGGACGTCTTGTTTGGGAATTTCTATTTTTCTCTTTAGCGTCATCTGTTGCATCGTGTTGTAACTGTTTTTGCTGTGAAATCGAATCACTAACAGCTACTTGACTAATAATAATTACTCGTTGTGGAAGTTGACGAAGTCACTTGACAGATCAGATAGGCCTATGCCTAGAATATACACGAGTCCGCAACCAACAAGGAGGAGCTTCAGCGTGCTAAACTGGAAATTTCTCAGTCCGCACTGACCGAATGGCAGTCGCGTTAGGACGCATCGACAGACGGGAGGGAGACATATTGGTTTTTCCTGGACGTGGCGGATCGGCTCAAGGCCACTTGGGTCTAACCGGACTACGAAACCTAGCAGATCTTGCCTGGACATGGCTGTTTCAGGGAGAAGCTTCACCGTATAAAGTTATGCGATACGGAGCTCTGCTTCTGCGAGAAGGTAGTTTCTGAGGACTTCACTATGTGCTTTGGGAATGCTCCATCTACGAGGATGCGCGTAGGGATATGCTAGATAATGTGGAACCGCTCGAAGTGGGCCCGGTCTACTACCGTGATCTCGTGGGATCTAAAAGAATTCGGGAAGAGATGGTATAGATTGCGAAGCGGCCTCGAGCGAGGTATCACCTGGCACCAAGAAGATCATCACCAGCAGTTAATTTACTTACTTCAGGATCTTAATCGGGAAAGAAGATAACGGCGACCGCGAGGCTAGGCAGAAGGCAAGCGAGGCGTAAGTGTGCCGTTTACTCCCAAGAAAGGGGGTGAGACCAGAAAAGATAGGTGACGCATTAGAGAACTTGTAGGGAGATCAAGCAGGTGCGACTGGAAAGAGCCAAGAGCAAGTACAACGCACTCTCCCGCGATTCGGCTCATATAACCGGATGGTTGGAGGAGCCATGGGAAGGTGGTAGGAGGCCTATACTAATTAGCTTATTACCAATATTGTCAAAAATTGTGTGTTGTTTAGTAAAAAAATAATTTTGAGCAGAATGTTACCCTTTTTAATAAATAAAATGAATAAAATATTTTTATTTCAGATTTTATTTTTTTGAATGAGAGCAAAAGTATCAGTTTCGATTTAGGCACAAACACTCAACCATTGAACAATTGCATAGGGTTACAGACCAGATCAAAGGGGCTCTCTAGAAAGAAAAGTAAACTTTTTCTTTAGCAGTCTTGTATGTACAACAAGCCTTTGATATGGTCTGATATCAGCGTTTATTTTTTCACTACAAGCAGATGCCTTGTAATAACAGAATTATTAATGTTACTAACGTACTGAACGGACACTTGCACAATCCAACTGTAAACAGATACTGCACCTCAACGGGCAGATTTAGAATAAAAATCGAGAGTACAATAACCAACGCTACAAGTAACACACACATACACACAATGCGTGTGCATACGCGGCCGAATCATACTACTAGTAGGTATCGCGCTCGCCGCTCTTGTATGGAGTGTCCGGGGTTTGATAATGCAGTACAATTACTCCTAACCATGGAAATAACAAAGAGGAGATGTTGTATCAAGAGTTTTTTAATAAAATGTCTGTGAGGCCACGCACGGCGGAAGTCAGACGTGCGGAGCGCTCGGTGTCGGCCGTGGCTCCGGCCCTATTGACGACATCATCTACTTATCAATAGATGTCGCTAGCAAATCAAAGCTTTTATAACGAAAATTATACATATTTGTCGCGTGGGTTGGTTATTTGATGGTGGGCATGATGATTTAATGTCAGGATGATGGCTCACAGCAAAACTTCAACAGGGTAACTTTACATTGGTTGTATCATCTCCCTAATTCATATCCCTAATTCTATGGGAAAATCGTCTGCTTTTACCATAGATTCATGTCATGGGCGTCTGCCCATGACTTCCCGCGTCATGCGATGATCCACAACCAATAGTCTACGTGGATCTCTCCCATGCTAACTCATAAAACACCAATATCAATTGGTAAACAAGGGTCAAGTTTTCACAACACTATCACTTGCGCATCTCAGCGCCTCTCTGAATTTCAGGCAATACGCCCACTAGATAACATGAATTAGCCAGCTTCAGGGACTCGACTATACAAATAGTCACAAACACGTATTATCACAATAAAAAATAACACTACTGGCCAGCGTGCACGCTTTCACGTCCCAATTCAAAGTGAACGAACATCCTCGAATCATAACCGTCAACACAATGACATTTAGTGTTGCCAACCACAAAGTGTGGCCATCTTCTGTACAGTGAGTGATACATTCAAATCGATTTAGATATAAAGCGTAATATTTTAATCTGCAACATATTTATATTTCTTTAAATTACAGATATTTTGAAAATTAAAACCAGACTTATATTTTGTGCAATACTAAGATCAGAAAATTGTATAATTTTCATTAGTGTATTTAAATTTAATTATAAATTGTGTCAGAAATAAAGGCATTATTAAGATCAGACCAGATCAGAGATCAAACCTAAATACGAGGATGGATTGAAAAGTTCGCGGCCTCGGCAAGAAAACAATATAAAATATAAACAAAAGTAATTTTATTTTTCTACGTAATCTCCACTTAGCTTAATGCACTTCTTCCATCTGGTTTCCAACGCCTGTATGCCAGTCATAAAAAAAGTTTCTTCAAGGCCTTCAAAAAAGTCACCCACCGCAGCTTCGACCTCCTCATTTGATGAAAATTTTTGACCTCCAAGGTGTTTTTTTAGGTTTGGGAATAAATGAAAGTCGGAAGGTGCCAAATCAGGGGAATAGGCGGGATGGGGCAGTAATTCAAAGCCACAATCACGAATTTGAGCCATAGATTCAACAGACGTGTGAACGCGTGCATTATCCTGATGGAACAACACTTTCTTGCTGAGTAATCCTGGCCTTTTCTCTTTGATTGTTCCACGCAAACGACGTAAAAGGGTGCAGTAATAAGCCGAGTTATAGTTTGACCTTTTGCAAGGTAGTCCACCATGATGACACCCTTAGCATCCCAAAAACCGGACGCCATCACCTTGCCAGCTGACAAAATTGCTTTGGTTTTTTTTGGAGTCGGTTCAAGAGGTTTTTTCCACTGCTTGGATTGCTGTTTTGACTCTGGGGTGTAGTGGTGTACCCAGGTTTCATCCATTGTCACAAATCTGGCCAAAAAATCTTGTGGATCAGCCTCAAACATATCCAAACAGTCGCGAGAAATCGTGAGCCGTATTCGTTTTTGTTCAACTGAAAGCAATCTGGGTACCCACCGCGCAGAAACCTTAGAAAATCCAAATTCATTGACTATGATGTTTTGTGTTCGTTCATACGAGATGCCAATAGTGTCTGCAATCTCCCTGATGGTCAATCTCCGATCTGCCAATATCAGATCACAGATTTTCCCGATGTTTTCTTCAGTAGTAGACGTCGTAGGCCGGCCGGAGCGAGGGTCATCTTCAATACTCTCTCGTCCGCGTTTAAATTCTGCAACCCACTTTTTCACAGTCGTATACGACGGAGCAGATTCCCCCAATGTTGTTGACATATCTTCGTGAATCTCTTTTGGAGTTAGTTTTTTTTTTAAACAGGTATTTGATTACCGCAAGTTGCTCAATTTTCTCCATTCTTTAAAAACGCTGCACTTAGGCTCACAAAATTCAGTCTAATTTAAAAACAAATAATGCTATTGCGATAGAATTTTACAATGTGACAACCAGAGAGTAAGCAAATCGAATGAGGTCAGTTACATTAAAATAGTTCAAGTATTTATGTGTAAGGCCGCGAATATTTCGATCTACCCTCGAAATAGGTTGGGGAAAAAGTTTCTTTGCATTTTTTAAGAAAATTCAAAACATATTTTAATATAGTTTATTTACATTTAACTAAAGTATGTAGGTGCCATTTTGCGAGTTAACCCGGGTTTCGGCACAGTCTGTGAAGCCTGACCGGCCTTTGACCACAACCCTTTTCACACGTTCTTGTCGTACGTAATCCACTTTTCAGCACCAGTTATCAGCTTCTTAAAAAATGGTTCGGTTTCATTTCGTCGTAATAAAGAATCACAAATGAGTACACGGTTCATTAGGTTTCTTTCAATGAGCTCGTGAGGTACCCAAATGAAAATCACACATTTTCCTAATTGTAATTTGGAATAATCTTCTTTAAAATTTAAACTTTTAATGATACCAAAACCAGCCAGATACAAATACTATAGCCAAAGAGATTTTATTACAAGTTCATACATACTATTATATGTATATGTGAAAAGACTTTTTCCCCAACCTAATAGAAACAACTATACAATATGCTTCCCATGGGAATAGACCCCATTACCTCTGGGTCTACAGGCAAGCACTAAACCTCTGGACTTTTGAGACACATCAGTAGAAATCTATAATTATGATTTAGTAACAACTTAGAACACACGGCGCTCTCTTGTTTTGGAAGCCAAGATCCACTTCAGGACGCTGAGCCAGCGAAGTAAGTAACAACTTTCAGCAGATATTAAAATTAAAAAAGGAGGAGGTTCTCAATTTGATTGAATGTTTATTTTTGATGTTTGTATCCACAATACTTTGTCATTTCTTAACAAATTAAAAAAAATATATATTTGAAAGCATTATATTTTCAATTAGGTCCCATAGAAATTTTAATAAAATCAGTTCTGTAGTTTTATTGTAAAAACAATAATACTGGAAATATGACAGAATGATAATGAAGTCATCCAAATAAACCAAATTTAATATTTTTGATCTTTCCTATTTTTTAAAGTTGTTTGTGTTCTAAGGCCTATCAGTGTTTGATTTATGTAATTTTCTTGATTACTTCCAAAGACTCCTAGAAATTGCTTTTCTACTTCACTTAGCCTGATTATCAGACTAGATTTAACTACTAAATGGATGTGGACTTGACTAGGACTTAAAGAAACCACACTGTAGGATTTAAAAGGACTTGTATCCATAGCTGTAAAGCCTATAGCATAAGTCATTCCTAAATTTTTTTTGTTTTCAAATGTCATTACTGCTTTCAGACCATAGACTTGTGCCATGGTACTCCTTAGTCTTATCACTTAAATATTTATGATTGTGCACAAAATCCAAAACTATGCAAATATGAAATTGTATGTAACTTACCTTGGTTTTGGGTCTTCCACGTCCCCTCTTAACAGGACTGTCCTGAGTAACATCATCACTTTTAGTCTTTTTCACAACATTACTAGTCTTTGAAGCACTTTGTTTGTCCTTGGTTACGTCTTTATCACTATGCTTCTCCTCATCACTTCCCTCCTTTGAAGTCTTCCCAGAAACCTTCTGGGGAGATGATTTTGGTGGTAATGTTTTTGAGACAGTTTTGAGCGGTATGTCATCATCACTAGATGAATCTGATGTACATTTGCATGATTCTGAACTGGATGTTGTATCAGAAAGTGGAGATTTGCCTTTTTTCTTTACAATAGGCTTGTCATTTGATTTTACTTTAACAACTTCCAATGATTTCTTTTTGACTGAAGGTTTCACTCCTAATTTTTTTGGTGCAACCTTTCTTGGTGGAATTGCTGCGATTTTGAGTTTTAAGCCGGTATCACAGGAGGTGACCGAGAAGTGAGGCTTGCGTGCGGTGCCCTGCTTATTGCTGGAACACTCCCAGTCACTGCCTGAAGTATCACTTGAACTGCTGTTCTGTAATAACGTAAATTGACCAGTTGTTATTAAGTTGTTATGTTTAATGCTAGAAATTCAGTGTAACATATATAAATAATACCACTTTCTCAGTAACCAAGTGGTTTACAACTGGAATAGATTGCCTGAGGAAGTGGTCTTAACGCCATCAGTGATCTTCTTTAAAAATCACTTAGACAAATGGATGCAAACAACTAAAGTAACATTGGTGAGAAATGGACTTGAAGTGAAAGACTTTTTGTAAAATTACTACACTTCTTGATATAGACGCATCAGCTGTAACAGCTGCCTGTCTATAATTAAATAAATAATTCTATCTAAGAGCATAGTCAAGCAAAAATTACTGTTGTTCAGATGAGTGTTATTCATGCCTAAATTGATAACAGAAACAAAGTTATATTTTATTCTCAACTTCATCTGTAAGTTTCATTTTATATAGGTACTTTCTAGTAGAATCTTAACATTTAACCGAAAAAATCCAGCAGGCAGTAAAGAGTAAAAATGTTGGACTAACCTAAGGACTATTTTGAGGGTTAAATGAGAAAATGTTGCAATGACCCTTCCTCATTGGCTGAGGCAGACTAACAGGTTTGTTAGTTAATGATTTAAATACACATTTCACATTTATTTGTATTTAGTTTAAATGCAGTTATAAATTATGAAATATATCAGATAATGTCATAAATGGGTACTTTTAAAGCTGTAATTTAAAAATTGATTCTTTATAAAATCTACAACAAACCTCAGTATTGCTGTTGGAATCGGAATCACCACTACAACCAGGAGTTTTTGGCAACTCCATTCCTGTGTCTGTAATGAAAAAGTACATTTGGTGAATAGGTGCCGAAAGAATTATGAAAATAATATCTCAGCATACTTTAAACTAGATGTAACAATGCAATTAACTAAATAGCAATTGCGTTCTTATTGTAAATATAGCAATGATAAACATACAGGTTAACTAGTTAAAACAATTATTACCTATTGTTTTAAATTATATAGATATTCTAGGTTCTAGCCAAATTCGGCTCTAATGAAGCTCGAGTTTTAGTGGTCTGGTCTAATTGTATAAGCACTTACTTCAAGGTTGGTCAAGATGTTTCCAAAGAAAAACGCAGTATGTTTGTCACATCATCACAGTTTACTAGACAACATGTTTGCAAGCTGAAATAATAACATAGGACACTTGGAAATCACTCAATAATTTTGATTCGAGAATAAATAATTAAACTCTGGGTAATTTGTAGAAATGACAGATCGGACGACACAAGACACCTTGTAAGACCAGTTTATACCACACCGACATATCCTTAAAAGCGTTGGTTATAATAGACGTTATAACGAAATTCCAGCAAATCTGATAAAGAATTAATTAAATTTCTTGCGAAATAAATGGATATTTAACGAGCATAACGGTCTTTAGAAACATTGGCGCCAAATATGTGCATACGTTTGCATTAAATAACTAATAAGAACCACAAAACAAGAATCCTGGAATGACTGACAAATACAAAAAGGGTAAACAGTTGTTTAATTATACCTGAGAACGATGACGCTATCACAATTTGGAAAATATAATCGTAATCGTTGTAGCTTCACTTCACACCTCACCACACCAATAACACTTGGCCTCCATGTTTACAAATCATAGGAATAAAAATTCTCCTTTACCATCTATACAAGAGGAGAAAGTTTGCACAATTTGCTACCTCTCTTTTCTTCATATGAGGTTTACAACATACATGAGAGAGATGTAGAACTGTATTCCTCAGTACCTATAATAAGTAAGCATAAAATGCGGCGCAAAATGGCGTCTTCACATCGTCACAGACACCGCTTTCGATTCTTTTAATTCATATCTATTTAATTAATATTTTCAGAAGAAATACCTAATTATATACATATATTTTTCCTCCTACAATAATTCAATTCAGAAACAAAATGTAGATAATACATGTTGAATTATTATAAAAAAATTTCATTAATACAGTAGAATAGAACGCCATCTATTGATAATGTGGCGAACGAACGTTATCTTGGTGACAGACCATGGACTTAATATATTATAAAGGACTGAGCTAATTGACCTAAAACCCGAGCAGAAAAAGATAGAAATAGTGAAGGAATATATCTCTTTTTAATAGAGTAACCATCTTAATGTTTGCATTGGGACAAAATATTTTAAGTTTCGTAAATACTGCACATAAGTAGCTAGCTAGATAGCTCAGCGGGACGTGAATGTTGGTGACGATTAAGCGAGTTAAGCAACAGCAGGTGCGACCTAACTAACGGAGTGGACAACACTTGGCGTATTACGTTAAGCCGTTAGTCCTGCTTGTCTAGTGGAGCCAAGGCCACTAGTAAAGTTTCCTTGTCTTCCCCGTGGGAGCCAATATTTATTTATTATGATATACATAACAAACTTAAGTTAACAATATTTCTATAAATATAAATATAAATCTAGACAACAACTCAACACATGTGTATACAGCTAGTTCAAATTATGAAAACAGTTAAATGAGAGCTAAATAGTGTACTAATCTGTATAATATAGAACAGTTAAATAGCTGCAAAATACCCTCAAAACTAGAGAGGATATTAAATTTAACATTTACAACTTAAAAAAAAAGAAATGATGACTTTGTAACAAGAATTTTAGTTTAGATATCTAATATTTTCCGAATTTTGTTTTTGAAAGAGGACGAAGTGTCTCCAAGAATATCAGTGGATTTGTGGTTGATAATTAGACTGTTGTAGCTCTGGACATTCGAACAACAGGACTATAATAAGAAGTGTTATTTTTATAAACCTGAAGAACAAACAACTTATGAGTGGAATTACGTGGTCTGGATCTAGTATAAAAACAAATGAGAGATAACAGTGGAGGGACATCAATTAGAGAATTAACAATTTTATGTAAACAAATTAGATCATAGCTACAAAGAGTTTCTAAAGAGGGTATGTTAAAGTGCTTAAGTCTGTCAATATACGAAGTCAACCTACGATGATTACCAGTTCGAAAAGAAATTATTTTTAAGCATCTTTTTTGAACTTGTTCGATACGATCTATATGAATTTTATAATATGGAGACCAGATCACCGAATTATACTCAAGTATACTCCTTATAAGAGCAAAGTATAAATATAGCACACAACTAATATTTTTGAAATCTTTAGTACTTCTGGAAATAAAGCCTAATAATCTATTGCTTCTGGCAATAAAGAATCATAGTGATTACGAAATGAGAGGCCGCTGTCAAATATCACACCAAGGTCTTTAATTGTTTCAGTTCGTTCTAGTTCCTGGTTATTAATTTTGTAATCGAATAAAATTTTATTTCGTTTACGCGTAGATGAGATGACAAAACATTTTTTAACGTTAAGAGACTACTTTTTCTTTTTTTATTTCTACTACACCAATCAGACACAACATCAAGATTATGTTGAAGTATCATTGCATCACTCACATCCGCTACAGTGTGGAAGATCTTCAAGTCATCTGCGTACAGAAGTGCGGGACAAGTTAATTCATCAGCAAGGTCGTTTATAAAGATGTCAAAAAACAAAGGACCTAAAAATCCCTGATGAACGCCGGAAGTAACTTTAATAGGCGAAGAAAGATAACCAGCAATTGCTACAAGCTGACTTCTGTTTGAAAGATATGATTGAACCCAGCGTAAAAGATTACCGTGTATGTCATACTGTTCAAGTTTACGATATAGCAGAATATGACTCACTTTGTCGAACGCTTTCGAAAAATCCATGTACAAACTGTCAACCTGCAGCGTTTTAGAAAAAGCTTTGTATAAATAATCCTTATACTCAAGTAAGTTACTAGTTGTCAATTTATTAGCTACAAATCCGTGCTGTTTTAAGGATAATAATGGTTTAATGTGGTAAAAAATTACATCATTGATTAGGCTTTCAAATATGTTTGTAAAACAACACAAAATACTGATCGGTCTATAGTTTTCACAGTGCGCACGATTACCTGATTTGTGTACTGGGATTATATAGGCAATCTTCCAATGAGAAGGAAAACTGCCTGATTGCAGTGACATGTTGTAAATAATTGATAAGGAAACAGACAATTCTGCCGCAGGCTTTAACTAATGAAAACGGAATGCCATCAGGTCCAGACGCTTATTGGAGTCTAATTTGTTAATCTTAAGCAAGACTAGCTGAGCGAACTTCGTTCCGCCTAACAGTCGATTCTTTAATTTTTAGCTGCGCGCGGTACTGGACAGTACTTGGACATTGCAACATTACTTTATTTTACTAAAATAAAAGAATTTTTCTAAAATAAACGTAGGCTAAATTACTCCTTATTACATCAGCTACTTGCCAAATAAAGCCCCGTCAAAATCGGTCCATCCATATCAGAGATTAGCCGGAACAAATAGACAGACAGACAGACAGACAAAAATTGTAAAAAATGTTATTTTGGTGCATGTACCGTATATATATTCATATGCATGTAGTAAAAAACGGTTATTTCAATATTACAAACAGACACTCCAATTTTATTTATATGTATAGATGTATAGATATCATCAACAGTGCATTGTCCACAATATCAAATTGGTTCTCCGCCAACAACTTAATGCTGAATGCTAATAAGACCCAATGCATTAAATGTTCTCTACCAAATGTGAGGCAGACTCAAGTGGATATAATGTTAAATGGAGAAAAGTTAGTTCTTGTAGATGACACCACCTTTCTTGGAATCAAAATTGATTCAAAATTGCAATGGGCTTCGCACATTTCAACTCTCTCTAAAAAAACTTAGCTCTGCGGCATATGCTGTCAGAAAAATCAGACAAATAACAGATGTGGCAACTGCTAAGCTAGTCTACTTTGGTTACTTTCATCGCTTGATGTCTTATGGATTACTGCTTTGGGGAAGGGCAAGTGACATACAGACAATATTTATCTTACAGAAGCGAGTAGTTCGTGCCATCTATGGTTTAGCCCCAAGGGAATCTCTTAGGGAGTTGTTTAAAGAAATTAATATCATAACAGTAGATTCACAATACATATTTGAAGTTATCATATATACAAGGAAAAATATTACTACTTTTGAAAGAACTCAGATATAATGATATCTGAGTTCTTTCAAAAGTAGTAATATTTTTCTTATCTATCAAGGGTCTATCAGTGGATAGACCCTTGCGCAATAAAGATAAATTATTTTTACCATCTTATAGACTGTGTAGGGTTAAAGACTCATTTGTGCGGAACTGTATACGGTTCTACAATAAACTACCTGAATCAATTACTAGTTTGCCTAATGGACAATTTAAAGCCCATGTTAAAGATCTACTTTGTAAAAAGGCTTATTATAGTACTGTTAATGACAGAATTGTAATTTAAGCTTGGTGCAGAGTCCTTGGCAAATTGACATATCATTATATATTCTGTTCTTACATTTGACATTTTTTCAGTTTTTATTATTATTATATTATTTATCTCAGTTTTTATTTAATTTAAATAATCTAAAATCTCAATAAAATATTGTGAGAAATGTTGACAAACATGTGAATTCGTTCATTTAACTAGTTATTTAGGGAAGTTTTTTTTTTAATTGTAAATTAACGTTTTAAAGAAAATGCTGCAGTGGAGTTTGTGGCGCCGCTTCTTCTCCACTTGCGCTTTGGAAGTGGTGGTAAACTTAATATAAGTAAATTGACATATTATTTTCATTATATTGAAAATAAACGATTCCATTCTATTTCATTTCAGTTACCTGAGATAAATCAATAAAATTACCAGAATGAACACGTTCGCTGGGTACTTCCGCAAAACCAGTAAGAGTATCGTCATAGACCGTACCGAAATATTACGCGAAAACACAAGTTTCGGTATTATTCGATGAAGCAACATTGCCTAATTTTACTGTGTCTGGGATTGAATTAAGTTTTTTTCACCAAAAAGATTTAACATTGTCTTTAAGACCCTCCTCCACATAAGATACGTATTTCTCATAACTGGACTTTATAAGTTTCTTACATCTAGACCGTAAAAGTACAAAGATATCATAATCCCTGGGATTGTCATATTTCTTAATAGGGGGGACATATCTACGAAACGTTATTTTCGACTATCCAACTTCCTTAAAGTCTGCACAGAACTACTTTGGAGGAGGTTAGCACCTCCTCACTCGACACATTTGATTGCGTCTAAAAAAAATTGCATAAAGTATGTACCATCTTTCCCCTTTTTTGCCAGAGGAGCGTGGTCACCCTATTTTGCACAAGTACCAACGTGATAAAGCTTGAATTTTGTAGAAAGAGACAAGATCCTCCACTTTTTCTATCTCGCTTGGCTCGGCCTTGCCTCTATGCAAATTTGCAGAAGTATTCAGTCCTGTTTAATTTATTAAGTCCGTGGTTAGAATGGACGTCGATACATGCACTTCTTTAGACATATATTTCTCATTTATGCATGCACTGCTATAGCCGTGACGCGGTGCGCTTTGGCTCAATATTATATTTAAAGAAATTGTAAGGCGAAGATGAAAGTCTCGCGCATTACTGCTTTCACGCGCGAGTGTAGATGCGGGCGCAAATACCAACACCGAACGGGGAACAAGGCGCGAATAAGCGCCAAGCTCGTGAACGGTGTACAAACCGCACCGCACAAGTGTAAAAAAAAATTTCGCCATATAGATTCGAATACGTGTGAGAAGGATAACAACAATTAGTTGCTACTTAAGTATAACTAGTATTTTATATTCTGTTGGTTTACGTCCTAAATGTCTGTGATATGTGTTATGTATATAGTCCGTCGTCCCAGTGGCCATTTTTCGACCTATCGTACTTCCTTGTGAGACCTTAATATTATTGTAGGGGCTTGTTTGGGGCACCTTAAATATCGAAGTCTGTCTCGCGGATCATAAAGCTTCTGGAATATAGGGCGACTTTGAAAACTCCAATAAATGCCAAAAAATTACCAATCTTACTTTTTTAGTAGATCCTTTCTAAGATCTTTGCCGGCATCGTTATGAACAGTTTTTATTAATTACCAGACGTTTTAAGGGAAGCGTTTGGAAATCCAGACGGTTTTTGTAGCTGGAATTTTGACTGAATACCTTTAATACTTTTGGACGAAACCACTTTTGGGCGATGGGGCAGGACTCATACAAACACAAAATCACAGACTGCCGCTGATTTTAGAAGGCGTTAGCAAAACCAGACGGTTTCATTACGGCCGGCCGCAACGCAAAAAATTTAGGATTTCATGAGTATTTTTGTCCGATGAAGTCGACAAATAGCTCAAACGACGCAGAACAACGTAATCTACCATAAACAAATTAAATTTGAAACAAATATGTTCAGGAAAAATTCGAAAAAAATAAAAACGTGATTTTTTTAAGATTTTCGGAAAACATTGTATAGGCGGGGTGCACAAAATAAAATGCAATATATCGTATGTTATTTAAATATAAAAAGACACGTTTAATGATATTATTTGAATTTTAACATTTTGATATATTCAGTAGAATGCTACGTAAAAATTTGAGGTAGGAAGTAAAATAATACCAGATATATATTTTTTTAAAGTTATACTTTTATAAACATTAAAATGTTTATTATGTTGTACCTATTTTATACATTTATCGATAATAAAAGTTATAATAATAAAAAAAAAAAAAATTTAATACTTAATTCCGCATATAGCCGAGTTCCCAGTATCGGTAGTTAACAAAAGCTACCTACGTACTATTAGTTTAAGTATACAAAGCACGCACATAAATTGTTATTTCACCGCCAAGACTTGATTCCATATGAGCTAAAATAACTGATAGCTAACACGCACATCTATTGTTATTTCACCACCAAGGCTCTTCTTGATTCTCTCGGAGCTAAAATAACTGACAGCCAGAATGCACATCGACCATGAGATAACGCAATATAAGGTGAAAGGTGACATCTCGCTTGCTCACTCGTTTCTACCCTGCTATTAGAAGTGATAGTAAGGCCCTAGAAAACACCAACTAAAATCAAGTCTAGTCATCAATTATCTCTGATATCTTAACGCTTTCCTACATAATTAAGTAATCGAGATTATTACCTTAGTACATTTGGCAATTTAGCTTACTCTGTCGAATTTTTATTACTAAAAGCCATCATAGTACCAAACCTAGTTCCTCTTAACATTTTTGTTTACAATTTTTTGTCATACATAACTCATAGTACTGTCAATCGATCTACGTCTACCCCCAATAGTAGATATAGCGTTTAGCCGTCATAGTAGGACCCTGATATAATGGCCTTACCACAGAAATATGATTAGGTGTCATCCATGTGGGCGTTACCAGCGTGAAACAATTATGCCTCGCTGTTATTAAGTTAAGACTCGAGAGGCTTAACTGGCCCGCATATGGTATTTCTACGTAATTTTCGCTTACTCGATTTTGGATTGCTATAAACTGTCATAGTAATGGGCTAAACGATTGTTATTTATCAAAATAACGGGTCTGATTTAACAAGTTTATTTTATTAATTATTTCCGTATACACCTTGAAATTTTTGTCGTTTTGGACCCATCGTCCAGTGACTTCATTCATGCAACCAAACTAATTTCCCCAAGGAACATAGCTCGAAACATGAAAAACAAATTTGGACTTCCCATAGTAAGTTAGGTCACGTGATGAGACATTTTTTATGGGAGGTCCAAAAATTTATTCCATATTTCGATCTTGAGGAAAGTTGTTCAGTTGCATGAATGAAGTCACTGGACGATGGGTCCAAAACGTCTAAAATTTCACGGTGTATTGTTAAAATCCATTAAAACATCGTCGAATCATGTCGAATCACAGGTTAAAATATCAATCCAAAGCACAAAAATTAAAAACTAAAATAGAGGTATCTAAGCAAAGCGTGGCAAAAAAGCTAACCTAAACACAAAACTCTTTTGTTTTAAGGAGGCCTCAAGGTACCTCTCTACCAACCTTATATTTGACAGTTCTATACTCACCTCCAATGAGCTAGTAAGCTAGTATCGACTACCAATACCATGAGGTAGAGTAAGGTTGAATCGAGTTTGGGTAAAGGTTTAAAAATAAGGGTGTCAACTTCACTCCAACTCACGTAATCGTCACCAACAATCACGTCCCGCTAAGCTAGCTACTTATATGCAGTATTTAAGTTTTAAACTTCGTGTTTAAAATAGTTTGTCTCAATTAAAAACAATACCATGGTTGCCGTATTAAAAAGAGATAGAAACCTCCACTACAGCTATCTTTTTCTGCTCTGGTTTTAGGTCAATGAGCTCAGTGCTGTTTAATATATTAAGTCCATGGCTCGACGTTTTCAGCCATCCTCTCGGAATTGGCAAGTAAACTTTTTCATGAAAATGTCTAATTCGTAAACCATTTCCAGGAATAGGCTTAGGGAACAGATTACATTAATCAGATCTATAGATAAGCAAGTATTTTTAAAGAAAATCGCAGAAAACCCAATGACTTTCATTTTTAAGCAAAGTTAACGTATGACATAGCCGGATAACTTCCGGCACACATTTAATTTTTTAGGTTGGTAGCACAGGGTAGTGAATAAATATTTTTTGTTTGGTAGCGCTAATTAGGCGCTTCACGTACTTGTCACCCATGTCAAATGTCATCTCTGCTCAAATAAACATAACCCATACATAACCTAACTACATCTTCATTACATTCATATATACATTATAAATGAAGAATCGGTGTCCAATTGGGTATTCTACAAAATTTTATTTTTTCTAACATATCAATATTTTTATTTCCAGAAACAGAATTATGAAAAAAAAATTGTAATCCGTTCAAAAATAAATAACTTATAAGCCTTTGAAATTCGGTGGAAGGGGAACCTTTAAAAAACAAAAAAAGGATGCACTGTGTGAGTTGTGACGTCACTGCCACTCGGTTTAGTGCGTACAAAAGAGATAGCAAGACGTCCTCACCACGTTCCCACTTTTCTTTTAGAGAAAACTTTAATATCGAATTACTGCCTTAATTAACAACCAATTTTGTTGTTGTTTTCAGAATCGGTTACTTTTAAGTGTATATTTTGTTTAGTATAACAATATTAACCAAGTATGAATACAGTCAAGTAGCCTATTATTGAAAAATCAGATGTCAACGGATGAAGGGACGGCAGTAAAGTCCAATGAACAGGCCAATTATGCAATAGATACGAGAAATACTAAGATATTTGGCGATTGTAAACAAACCAACACGCGGCTCGCGGTCCATCCTGACTTTGACATTTGACACTGACATACATATTTTTTAATACCGTAGTAATTTTTGCTTTCTTGCAGTTCGAGATGGCCATTATCGTTGCGTGACGTCATCACTATAAAATCTTTAAAATTAAATAACAAATTAAATATAATTTTTTCGTTTAAATTGTATCTCCCAAATAGTCTATTCTATCAATAAAATATATAAAATACACAATTTATTGTTTAGTTGACAAATGAGCAACGCGAAACCCCCGAGAGTGTAGGTGGACTGCTTCCAACTCGAATCTCTCCCGTCTCTCATGTCTCGGGCGAGTGCTCTCGGCAGGAGTGTACAACGGGTATAATAAACTCATATCTAGGGCCAAAAAAGTCTTGAAAGAAAAAACAAAAAAGAAAACTGTCAACTGACTGTCTGTCAGGTCAATGTCACCAAAGGGGAAATTTGGAAATTGTGTTGTATGGTGGAAAGTATTAAAGAAAAGCATAATGAAAACAAAAAGCCAGCCAAATTTATCTTTTTATCACGAGTTCATCATTGATCAGCAATTTATTAGTTCTTAAACCTCCTATTTATAATTTTTAATCCACGCTACTGCCCATAACCTACGCTACGATCGCTACTACTTTGCAAATAATGTAGTATTGTGCTCTCACGATCACCTCAGTCTATCTCGATGCCTCAGTCTTAATATTTTGTTTAATAAGTCCTAACTAAGAAAGGAAGATACCTATTTGTTAGGATAGGCTGAAATACAAATAATTGGAAATAGATGTTTGAAATAATTAAGTGATGGTTTTATGACAAGAACTGCTTTCGACTGACCCATTACTGCAATGGATGAGTTGGAAGTTTGGGATGATCTCTGTAATATACCTGCAGATCCCCCAGCTATACGAGAACTGTGCCAAATATGCGAGTTAGTACAATTGTATATATATTACAGGCAAACATTACCTACAATATTTGGCTAACCATTCACTGTTCATATTAATTTTTCAGAAGACCCTCTGTTGTTTGTTGGTGTTCAGCATTACCCCCTCGAAGACTATCTCCAAGGAGTAGAGTTATATTATTGCAACATCCTGCTGAAGAAAAAAGATGTCTACGGACTGCTCCTATGCTTAAACTTGGTTTAACAGATGACAAGTGCCTTATATACAAAGGGAAAAAGTTTCCACAAACAAAACATGTCTTTTTAGAAGAAATACTCAATGACCCAAATACAATTTTATTATATCCAAGCAAATCTGCTATTGATATCAAGTGCTTGGAAAACAAATCAGAATCATATAATTTAATTTTATTAGATGGAACATGGCCTCAAGCCAAAGCAATATATGCCTCTAACCCTAAACTTCATAATATAAAACAAGTAAAGCTATTGAGTACTACCAAAAGTAGTTATATAATAAGGACCCAGCCTACAGAAGGTTGCTTGAGTACACTTGAGACGGCTGCAGAAGCTTTATCACAGCTTGAAGGAGACCCTATATACAGAGAACAGTTGGTACAACCATTACATGCATTGTGCAAATATCAACTTGATAATGGTGCTGTCACACATCAATCTAAGGAGTTTTTATTAAAAACAAAAATGTATCCCAAGTTAATTGGAAAGAGGTTGTCGAGATTGTTGCGATCGACTAATGATAATGATGTAAGTCCAATGTGAGTACATTTAGACCACAAAGTTATTTTATTATGGAACATTATCAATAATCTTTTCAAAGTTCTACAACATTTTTTTGTAGACATAATGAAATAACACATATTTTACTTGTTGAAAATTGTTTTTGATTTTATCTAACTCTATTTTATAAGTTATTTTCTACCTATGAGATGATGTTGAATCTGTCTTGCTTATCTTACTGGCAGACTAGATAAACATTGTTCGATTTCCAGCTACAATCTGAGGACCTAAAATAATAAAATCGGTAAGTGTAAGTAAGATGTGATCATCTTGAGAGGATCCTGTATATTTTATATTACTAAAACTCCGATGTCTGTCCGTCCGTCTGTACCAGGCCATCTATCTCATGACCAGTGTCAGATAGTTAAAATTTTCAAAGATGATGTTTTATGCCGCTGTAACAACAAATACTCTAAAGAACAGAATAAAATAAATATTATAGAGGCTCCCATAGCCAAAATTTTTTAAAAGTGCAAAATCCATTCATATCACCGAGAGAAATAAGAATATATAAAAGTGTCATTAGCGGGCCAGTTAACTTTTTTTGGCATACACTATGGTGGCACTTCACCTATTTCATCAAAATCCTTTCATTGGTTTGGTCTGGAAAGCGTAACAGATGGTCATGAGACGAGGATATGGAAGTATGGATGGTATGGAACAAAATTTACAGGATTAAGTGCATAACATTTTTTTATTTAAGTATAAATTCCTTTGTCGTCCATGGTTGAACGTCATTGGAAGTATAATTCTTCACACTGCGAATGATAGATTTGGGTATTCTACTCAATTTATTTTTATTATTTCACTACCAGAATCTGAAAACAGAAAGATTTGTTTAAATCCATTCTTAAATAAATCCATATTCATACTAATATTTTAAATCCGTAAGTCTTTCTGTATGTCTGTTACGCTTTCACGTCCAAACCTCTGAACCGATTTTGATGAAATTTGGTATGTATATAGTTGAAGACCCGGGGTCAAACATAGGCTATTTTTTGACGTAGGCGGAGCTGCAGGAAACAGTAAGTTATAAAATGCTTACAGACGATCGAACCTGTGCGGCCGAACCGCACAATGTTCGATCGTGTAGCGCAATGTCCGGCGAACATTATTATTATTATTGCCGGTATACAATAGTCATCTATGATTGCCGGTTCGACGGTTCGATGTCGAACCGCACCGGAGGAACCGTATTTTTGAATGTATGACACATGTCGAATGAAAAAGTTGAAAGAACGAAAATCATTCGACTCACCGATTTTGCGTGAGAATTATAAAAATAGGGCTCCAGTTGTGATATTACTTCGGTATAGCGTTTTGACTCATGGTTGACTATCGATATTTGACACCGAAAATCAGTTCGTAACATTATCATACTACGACTCGAATTTTCGAAAATACTCTATCTACATAAAGGTGTGGTATATCATTCGATTCGTAAAATTGGCACAAAATTTTGGGAGTGCATACCAATACATTTTGCGTACGCGCCCCATAGAAATTTCTTCAAAAAATATACAATTTTTGCATTTTTATTTTTCAATTTTTTTTAAGTGCGCCGGTTGTTCAAATCTTCGTTGTTTATTGTATTCTGTCGTTCTGCGTTGAATGAGCTGTTTCTCGGTGTCATCGGACAATTTTTGAACTCTGTACAACAAATCTTAAATTCCAAAAAACACTTTTTCTTTGAAAATTTAAAATTTTTCCTTTAGATTTTTTTTTATTTCCACGCCATTAAACCCGTCTAGACGAGACGAATCCAATGACACCTCAAAATCTGAAATCGGACTTATAGATCATTCGTAGATATTCGAAGATCGATTAGTATCGATAGCTGTTTATGAAACAAACATTATACAAGGTTATTTTTCTTGTAATTACTTGTATTTAACAATGTATCCTTGTTGTGCAATAAAGAATTTTTGTATTGTATTGTTTATAAGCAATGCTAGTATTGTTTCTGACCTATAAATATTTATGATACTATCGAAAGTATTCCTTGTGACAATAGTCAAAGTCTCTCAATATTATTGTTTGTTTCGATACTATTGATATTATTGATTCATAAGCAATAGTTATTGCATAAGAATATGGGGGTTAATCACAGACGTTTAATACGTCTGTGGGGTTAATTTTGTATAGGGAGGCTTAACTTCGGCACATTCTTAGGCACTTCTCTTTAATCTTATTTCTGTGGTCTAGTAAAAGCCGTAAATTAAATGTGAAAAATAAAACTGTCACTGTCAAATGGTACTGTAAAGTTGCCAGCTGCGCTGTCATTGTCACAGTTCTTTCTTTCGGAGTTTTTCTGTCAAACAACTCGGAAACATGGCAGAGGTTTGTTAAATTTATTTAAAATAATCTTAAATATTATTCTGAATCTGAAGTCAATTTGTATTTTTTACTTCGTCTATTACCCATTGAAATATTCGTACGGTCTATAGTAGTGATATTTGTTAAGAGTGATTCGGTATGTTTACGTTTTTCAGGTTGAAGAAGCGATCAAGAAGAAGCGCTCGTACAGGAAGTTTACCTTCCGAGGAGTTGATCTCGATCAACTTCTGGACATGCCCAAGTAAGTAGATTCCAGATTTCTATTAACTTTGTCCTGAAAGGACATCAAACATAGTCACAGTACTCGGTTTTATCAAGGCACTCGCCACTCTATACTTTTTGTTTAATAATAAGTATTTAAAAAAAAAAATTCACAAGAACATGCAAAACTGCATTCTTTGTAAAGTTTTGAAAATCTAATTGTCAAGAAATGATTGGAATACATACATGAAGTATATACAATCTAACCTCAAAAAATGTTATTTCAGTGAGCAACTCATGGAGTTGATGCATGCCCGCGCTCGGCGGCGATTCGCCCGCGGTCTCAAGCGCAAGCCTATGGCACTGGTGAAGAAGCTTCGCCGAGCAAAGAAAGAGGCTCCTCCAAATGAGAAGCCAGAGATTGTCAAGACTCACCTCCGCAACATGATTATCGTTCCAGAGATGGTCGGCTCTATTGTTGGCATTTACAATGGCAAGACTTTCAACCAGGTCAGTTTTCTTTTTTTTTTTTACCTAGTTTGTAAATAACCCATACAAACATTCTCATTGAGGTTATGTTTGTTAAATAATCTTAATTCAATGATATCCAAATCAAAGTACAACAGGATAACAAAAATCATCATAAATTTAAGAGTGGAGCTCTTGTAGGTGGGATTCCTTCCATTCCTGCCAATGTTTGTTCTGACAATGTTTACTTTCTCCATTTGGTTCTAGGCCCCATTTTTCCCTAGTTTTCCATTTATCATTACTTCAAAGATTTAATCTAAGAGTTGTTGTGATTGTCTATTGACAGTATCATAATACTATTGTGGCCTCGAAAATCAGTTGAACTATGGATATCGAGACTTTTGAAGATTTATGATAGTTTTGATAATATCCATGCAAAAGGCCATATCACAAATATTGGTAAAATAATTAACTGGACAGGAAAGAAATTTTGTTAAAATAAAGTAATCATTTTAATATAAAGTAACTTCACTTTATTCTATATATTTATATATATACTAGCTATTGCCAGCAGCTCTGTCCGCGGTTTCAAACACAGGATTACGAACAGAGCAAGCTCTGTAGATGGCAATATTAAACCAAATTATGGCCTCGACAGTAAGTAAACTTGTAAGCTTTATCTGCAAAAACGTAAAACAATCTGTTGATAGTGTAAGACAGTTGTCTCACTTCAGATATTATAGCTCTGCAAGAAACTTGCAAATGAGCTCACTTTCCTGCAAAGTATCGATGGGAACTTCAGCGCGACTGGTACTTCCGCAATGGATATCTTGGTGGGTATACTGCGAGGCCGGCCCTACGGCGGGGTGGCCCTGCTGTGGAGGAGTGCTGTTTTCACCAATGTGTCTGTGCTGCCATGTGATAGTGATCATTTATGTGCTATAAAATTTGTGACAGGGGAACATCCCATTATTGTGATATGTGTGTATATGCCTACGGATACCACTGCTATTTTACCGGAATTCACAGACTGTCTAGGTAAAATAAGTACTCTGGTAGATGAATATGGCAGTGAATCTATTTATGTATTGGGTGATTTTAATGCTCACCCGGGTGAGTTATTTCATGATGAGCTCACAGACTTTTTTTAAAACTGGTTTTGTGCAGATGTAAATAAGCTTTGATTGTTATCAGATACACCTTTATAAGTGATGTTCATGGGTGTAGGCGATTGCTAGATCACTGTATTGTATCACAATATGTTATGCATACAGTAAGAAAGGTGTATGTTAAACATAATGTAACATGGTCTGATTACTTTCCTCTGATACTGGAGTGTGACTTAAAAGTTATATATCACCTAAGATTATCAATAAAAGTTAGCTGCTAATCGCACTGTTGTGTGGGGGGAAAGATGCAGTGAACAGATATCTCTGTATAGGAAAAATTTTAATAAAATTAATTCACCATCTGACTGTTTATCTTGTGATTGTAAATATTGTAATGCGGCTTCTCACAAATTACAAATAGATCAATTTTATTGTGATATAGTGTCTGTTTTGAGGGAGGCTGCAAGAAAACTTTTCCTATCAACTAATCTTAATAGGTACCACAGTGCCTATTAAGTATTAAATTAAGAAACTGAACGAATCGACAGACACATAACAATAAGACCAATATTTCTTTTTCTGGAAAAACAAACAACCAAAAATCTTCATGAAGAACAACAATAAAACACAACCACTTACATAGTCTTATTATTTCCGTACGACAAACTATATAGTTTAATATGTTCTATCATATTTCAATATGTTTTATCATTTTTTCAATATAAGCAACGTTATCTATTATCGAATAAACAAACAATTAAATATAAGCAGCGCCATCTATTGACGAACAGCCAAACAATTAAATATATGAATATATGGTAGCGCCCATAGATTAATAATTGGTCTCGCGCGCTCGACTAGATACCGCGCTGTGAAGAAAAATCAGTTTCCAGAATGCGGCCACTTAATAGGAAAGTGTGTGTAAAACAATGTGCAAAAACGCACACTAGCGTCGATTATGGTGTTGCCAGCTACTTGACTGGTGCCCGACCAATGGGAAAATTATTAATTGCTGCGGTCTTGTTACGTATTACAAAAAGTAGCTCAGAAAAACCTTTAAAATGAAATTAAAATAAAACTGGCCAAGTGTGAGTCGGCTCGCGTGTAGAGGGTTCTGTACTATTTTTTATTTTTCTCTATTTGGACCTCCTAAACAAATTTAAAATTATCTCATAGGTTTTCCTGGAATCGATAGTTTCGGAGATAAGGTAGGGGAAATGGTTAGTTTTTGTCTACTTTATTTTATAATTCTAATATTGAATCCTAAAATTGCAGATAAACTTTCTTTTGATTTATTATTACACAGTACAGTATGTTAAACGTTACTTTAATTTTCTATTTAGCTTGGAGCTAATTGATTACTGACCTCTTTTTAGTTGTAACCCGGGTTTTTTTTATTTAAGATATCAATACTTTTGATATCATAGATTATTTAAAAAAAAAACCATATTCGATTAATCAATTATACGGCAACAATACCCTACGGGGTACCAACTACCTAAAGGCCATATTTAGAATGTTGGTCGGCGTAAAGTGGAAATGGAATCAAAATAGTGATAGGTTGCTAGTCGCATCGCCTACTGATAGGTATGGTTCTTCGATTTTCGCCCACTTCCTCGGCCGGCTTATATGGTCTGCGCGGGAAGAGAAGCAGTAGTACATTCCACGTATTTACTTTTCTCCCAGATCAGCATTAAAGAAATAAGATGTTTGTGGCGTGCGTCCACGTCTTTTAATTAAAAAGGAAACTATAGTTTTATTAAGTTGTATAGTATTAGTATTATAATTTTTTTATTTTGATAATTACTTGTAAATATTTTAAATAAACTGCAATACTAAAACTTGTTAATTTTAGATAATTTAACTTAAAAATTTGTATATTTTTAATGTCAACCAACAAGCGGACAAGTGTTGTTGTTTTATATAGATAGCGAATGCGATGCGCGCGCATGCATGCCAGCCGCTGCGATCGGCTCGGACGATGCGCGCGCAGCCCACGCCACGGCGATCCGTCCGTGCGTCTCGCCGGCTCGCCAGTCCGAATACCATCTTGAGACTGAACGCACGTTGCTTGCGCTCGCATTCGCGCGCTTACGTAAACTCATTTCCCGCTTGATCCGTTCCTTCACTTTTCTCACCTGTATTTTGTGCTTATCATAACCTTCTGTTAATCTTTAAGTTGTCGGTGTGCTTGTATTGTATTTGTTCTATTTAATTGTGCTGAACTTTTAATTATAGTGTTAAATTACATATTGACTTTATTGAATTATCCCGCCTCATAGCACAATAGCCTAACACTTATCATACACATTACGCACGCACCCCGCTTTATGTTAAAGACAGATAAAATTGTCAGAAAAAGTCAAAATTACAACATCTCTCTTTTGGAGTCGGGAGTTAAAAAAACAAAATATCAAAATAATAAAAATCGGAACCTCGGGGAATTTGGGATTATTTAATACACGGCAACATTGAGCACCGAGCGGTACTTCGCGCCATATTTTAGGGTTATATTATTTTCGTGAGTAATTTATGTCCATATTTCGAAATAATACAATACTTATTGATGGTATGTAATACCAGTATCTTCCTTATTTCTTTTAGTATTATTCTTACACAGTTTGACTACGCAAACTGCACATTTTGCGTCTACTTTTACATTAAATTTTATATTTATCTAGACATCCAACTCACTCATCGGTCGCGGCATGACTGACGCGGGTATGCCGCAACCATGCCGGTTTCGGCATGGTTTTAGTTGCGAATTTATGTAGTATGCCGACGGTATCTAGTCGTAGCGCAGCGGAGACCAATTATTAATCTATGGGTAGCGCCATTTTCTTTTTACAAATAGCCAAACAAATTTTCATACATATTTTCTTCTTTATTGCAACAATTTTGGGACTGAATTTTGGAAAAAAAGTAGCCTATGTTTGGTACTGGGTCTTTAAATATATCCATATTAAATTTCAACAAATTCTGTTCAGCGGTTTGGCCGTGAAAGCGTAACAGACAGACAGACTTTCGCATTTATAATATTAGTATGGATTTTAGATAATTCTTGGTGAAAAACAGTTTTAAGGTCATCAGCTCAATTATACATGTTTGAGAAAAGGATATAGTGATTATACTAATTCAAGTGATGCATACTATGTAGGTACCACACAAGTTTCATCAGAATTTTAATCACATTTAATTGTATTTCTAAAATGTGACAATCTCGAGCTAGCCAAACCAAGTAGAATACCAGAACTCATAACAATAATTACATAAGTTTGTCTCGCTCACACTTGCAGCATGTTGTATTACATGCCTGCTTGGATAATAACTTTTGACCTTGAAATTGGGAAAATCACCGATAGACTAAAATGGTACCAGAACAGTAAGAATTGAATAATCCTAATGATATGCTTTAAACTGTGGTAGTTTCTGACACATACTACACCTCCTGCACTTTAAGAACAACTTACCTAGTTACATAGGGCGCACTGTAAGTTTCCGGAACTGGCCACTTACATAAACAATATTTAAAAATTTATTGCAACATTTGAAAATAGAACTCTTTGGCTGTAGAATGCAGTTTGTTTCATCTGACTGTCTTTTGTTTTTACCTTGTGGCGCCATTTAAAAAATTGTGTGTCTGCATTAACATGGATTTAACTCGGGAAAATTTTCGTAGTATGATTTTCTACGATTTTAAGTGTAATTTGACAGCTCAACAGAGCATCGCTCGGCTTGAAACAGCTTATGGCAATGAAGCACCATGCAAGACAACTGTTTATAGCTGGTTTGCAGAATTCAAGCGTGGTCGTATCAATCTCAGTGACGAATCTCGCGATGGTCGGCCGTCCACCGCTGTGACCAACAAAAACATCAATGCTGTGCGCCGTATGATTGAAACAGACAGGCATGTGACCTACCATGAAATTCGCGCATCCTTAGAAATAGGCATGAGTCAAATACAATTAATCCTACACAAATATTTGGGTGTGAGAAAGCTGTGCTCGCGGTGGATCCCACACAACTTGACCGAGGCTCAAAAAACGGACCGCGTCACTTGGTGCAGTGCCATGCTTACCAGATTCAACGAAAGTGCGTCAAATTTGGTGTGGGACATAGTAACAGGTGACGAAACATGGATTTATTGCTACGATCTCAAAACAAAGCAGCAATCGAGCGTATGGGTCTTTCAAGATGAGCCGAAACCAACCAAAGTGGCGCGCGTGAAAAGTGCATCTAAGCGGATGATTGCTTCTTTTTTTAATAAAACTGGACACGTGGCTACTGTTGCTTTACACGTGACACGTGGCTACAGTGAATAGTGACTGGTACACGACCATTTGTTTGCCGGAAGTTATTGACGAACTCCGTAAAAATAACCGTAAACGCCGTATCATCCTGCACCACGACAATGCTAGTTCTCACACGGCCAGACAGACAAACGACTTTTTGAAGGCGAAAAATGTAGAACTCATGAGTCATCCTGCATACAGTCCCGACCTGGCTCCTTGTGACTTTTTTCTGTTCCCAAAAATTAAGAACCAATTACGCGGTCAACGATTTTCATCGCCAGAAGAGGCTGTCGAGGAGTATGAAAAACACGTTTCAGAGGTCACCACAGAGGAGTGGCACAAAAGTTTTCAAAACTGGTTTCATCGAATGAAAAAGTGCATAGACGCCAAGGGAGATTATTTTGAAAAACAATAAATTAATTTTGTACCTTTAATAGTATTTTTTCATATTCATTCCGGAAACTTATAGTGCGCCCCACGTATAAGGTTTATTTCACTATACTTCAAGGCGAAGACTTTGCATCAAAGACTATTTGCCTGTGTATTTTTTTTTAAACAACTAAGTAGGTAAACAGGTGTGCAATGAGCACGTTGCCGGCCAAGCAATGCGGGTCAATTTTCTGCAACTTATTGTAATTTGTTTTAAATGTATTGTTACAGGTTGAAATCAAGCCGGAGATGATTGGTCACTACCTTGGTGAATTCTCCGTCACATACAAGCCTGTCAAGCACGGACGGCCCGGTATTGGTGCCACTCATAGCTCCAGGTTCATTCCTCTGAAGTAGAGAGTGACCAACTTCTAGGCTAAGGATAAACATAAATCTGTATGGGACTACAATAAAGTATCTCTTACAGAAATGCCATATTTTTTTTGTTTAACTACTACTGCCTGCCTACGACAAATTTTTTTATAATTTGTAAATTAGTGAAACTATACCAAACATTTTTGAGTTATGTGGTTGCGATCGCAATACTAGCGATAGTTGTACCTTGAAGAATAGTTGAAGGTGGACCCAAGAAGTTCATTTTCACGCCTTGATACCAAATACCTGGTTCCAGGCTAAATACCTTTTTTCAAAATTTTGCTGCTGGAGTAACGTCCTTCCAGTGGAATCAATTTTTCTCGAATAACTTCGAAAATAGAACTTGAACAAATTTTTCTATATGTGAACTAATTTTGGGGGGCTATGGATTAATTATTTGCAATACTCTCATTTCTCTGGGGCAGTACAGCTGACCGTAGAGAGAGAACACTATAATACTTGGACTGCTATGTATTTCTAAAAAGTCGTAAAAGACATGGAAATATCGAGACCATGCGTTGCACCTCGCCCGCTGTGAGTAGAGAAATCTCACTCGAGAGATGACTGAGAATACTAGCACAAGGTCTTCCGTATTCCTTGTAGGTGTCCGCCATGTTTTTCGAGATATCTACAAATTTGATAAAGGCGTGAGAATCGTCCCTCAAAGGCGTTTTGTAGATCAGTCAGAGAAGATATACAAAAAATATAAATGCCGTCATTTAGTTTAATGAAAATAGGATAATGAGTACTGGAGTGGTATTTGTGAAAGTGTGACGCAAAATTGGCTAGTTACATTGTCAATCGACAATGTACACCCTGGTGTCAAAGTTATGCGGACCCCTCTGCCTCTGACGTGGGTGGACTGACGTGGTTTCTTAAACGACCATCAGATGGCAGATGGGTTCGACATAATTATATGTCATACATTCATAAATAGGGCTCCTGAACTATTCCTACTATTAATAGGAATATGTAGTAAGAACTACTAGTACTAAGTATAAGGTATACCTACCTATTTTTTACGTGTCTGAAATTAATAAGTAAATGATAGTTAAAATCAGCGTGTTGTTTTCTTTCGAGTACCTAAATATAAAAGTTCGAGTTGCAGTGATTTAGGCAAATTTACCCGTTCTTACGGCCGCACTCGGATATGGTTTAAGCCATCCTTAGATTAGACTCATTTTAGTCGAATGAGTAAAGTTTAATTATAATAATATAATAATAAACTTTTTTATTCAACCAACCAGGGATCATTTTGTTAGTAACAATGAAAATCTTACAAAAACTAGCGTTAGTAAACAAAAAGAAAAACATCAAAAAAATATATAAAAAAAAACGCGTCACATTTCTCTGTTATTCAATATGTGGACCATTGAACAATGGTTCACATACCGAAGATCAGTTCGAGACGCAAACATACTCAGGATAGTGTTGGGGCTGGCCCGCAGCCTGCCCGCCAGGGATGTGCACCGCTTGCGCATGGTTGTGTAAAAACAATCCACACGCGCCTCGGCGAACATCCCCGACGCGCTACAGCGTCGGGGCAGCCCCATCAGCACCCTGTAAGCATCATTGTATTGGACACGCAGGGCACCGAACTGTTTCCGCGTATAATGAACCCACAGGCTGCTCGTATAAAACGATGAGCAATATGCTCTAAACAGAGTTATTTTAACCTCCCTTGTACAGCGAGCAAACCTACGGGCTATCATGTTAGCACGTACAGACAGCGCCCTACGTTCCCTTTCAATATCCGTATCGTCTTTCAAGTCTGAAGATAACCAATGCCCAAGATACTTAAATTCATCTACCATTTGCAATGCAAAACCATTTAATTTGATTGGTGGAATGGCATCTGGATTTTTTCTTCCGGTTCGAAATACCATACACTCACTTTTCTTTACATTATATTTCAGGCCGTGAACGAGGGCATATCGCTCACACACACCCAACAACCCATCCAAACCACAGACAGAGGCACTCAGCAGAGCCATGTCGTCCGCATAGCTAATATTATTATGTGTGATTTTACTTATTTACTCAAAGAGTGCTATTTTTGAAAAGCGATGCGACTCACTCATAATTGGCGAGTCGAATTATTTTTGTTCGATATCATCCAGATATATGTACTAACGTACTAGAGAAGCTACGTATAACATTTGCATTGTTCCATTTTTGGTAATTTATCATTTTAGCCGCTGCAGCGCTGAAACAATAATACATCTCAAAACATCATTCAAAAATGCAGCGCTACATTTGTTACAAACGTGTATTTTTTTCAAAGATGTCTTCCCTATAGATAATGGCAGGTACGGTACAGAATGGACAATGTAGGTATTTTACCTATGTGGTTCAAAAATAATAAAAAGAGAAATTGCTTTTCGTGATTATTTTTATTTGTTTCCTTAAATAATAAAATGATGTGAGTTTAGTTATTTTTTGTCTATTTGACGTGGTGTAAGTTTGTTGGCTGAGGCAATTTTTGTTTGGAGTTTATTAAGATTTATCAGTAATTGGCAATTTATTTTCTATCCATTTTGGATAATTAACAATCTCTTTTTTACAAATCTTTATTTAAAAAAAAAAAAAATTCGACCCAATCACAGACATATAAGACGTACACAGACGGAACATAAGTTAATAGTTATACCTATGTAGCAAGTAATTGTTGTTGTCCTTTTCTCACGTATTCGGATCTATATGGCGATATCTCTTTTTTACACCTGTAGCAACATTCACTCACACATAGATATTAAGCTACGCGTGGCAATTTTTGGCCGTGACGCCATTTTGTAATCTGCGTTGTTAGATCGGTGAACACTAAAAATAATAGAGTAGAATACCGTATAAATGATCTCAGATCATGCACTCCACACAACATTCATACATTCTTTGAAATCATGGAAAGCATTATCGTAAACAACTTACCCTAGACTAGATACAGCCCAGGCTGCATAGTTTTGCATGTGTGTGTTTGTGCTACGCTAAGTAATAGCATACCTTCCGTCTGTTTACGTCTTATATGTCTGTGGACCCAATTAATTATTGACAACCCTGATGCGGTTAATATGTGCATAAAACCGACCGGGTCGTGAACAGTAGTGACGTCTAGTGTCGGGTGTCTGAAGTACTTGATAATTTGTAAAAAACGTAGTAGTACTGCTACTTTCTGTAAGATAGATATCATTATGGTTGGAGCCACGGCCGAAACCGAGCACCCCGCACGTCTGCCTTCCGCCCCGCGTAGCCTCACAAATACTTTCTTATAAAATGCTTATTAAGGCATCTCCTCTTTGTAATTGCTCCGTGGTTGGTCCTTACGCTCGACCGAGTCTGCTCCTATGCGTACAGGATGTGGATCTGTGCTGTTGTAGTGTAGGCCATGTACTCTGTTTTCGCTACGTTTAGTTTCAGACAGCCGTTCTCAAGTGACTCCTTCCGTGTGTTTACCCGTCTTGTTAGTGTCCCCCTGTCCGGGTCCGTCAGTGCGATATTATCAGCATACATGAGTAGCCACGGAGGCTGCTCATACTGAACAGGTAAGGGCTGAAAACCGAGCCTCGGCGAACCCCAAGGGTTTGGTGTCACCAACATCGGTCCTAACTGTTGATTCGGAATCGCGGTACATATCTTGGATAATCTCAATATAGATCTTTGGTACCCCTTTGGACCTCAGTGCCCACCAGATTATCGACCGAGGTGTGATAGGTGGCACTACTCCCTGGTTTGGAGGAATGCAGCTTTACCTCTTTGTGTTGCTTATTCAGCAGCTCGTGGAAGTACGGGCGCTATCTCTTCTTTACCGCAAGGTCGTCGCATAAGAGTTTGCCTTGGGGGTCTTTAACGCAGCGGCATTTTGAAATATCTTGCGTAGCCCTGTCCCTGGAACGAGCCAGCTTATAGATGAGCTTTGCCCCTCAGACGATTCTAGCTTGTCATATAAAGGTTGCAAGTAGTCTCGTCTGGCTCTGGCAACTGCGTTCTTGCTGGCGCGTTTGGCAACCCTATACGCGTCACGATCTTCAGTAGATCCTGACGCTTGCCACGCTTTAAAGAGAGCTTTCTTCGCCTTTATCTCCCTATGGACTGTGTCGTTCCACCACCAAGTCTCCTTGTCACACCCGCGTCCACCCTTGGACACCCCAAGCACGGCTTATCCCACACCGGTGATGGCGGTCTGAATGACGTCCCATAGTTCTTGGGCGGAGTCGCTGTCAATTTTTGGCACGTCGATGTTGCGAACTCCTCGGACGTAGATTCATTGAGCCACCACCACCTGATTTGACGTCTGTGGGACTCAGTGGGTTTGCCAGCAGACTTGACGCGGTAATCCATGACCAGGAGGCGGTGTTGTGCAGTGAGTCTCTCTCCGGGTATGACTCTGCAGTTGGCTACTCTACCGATACTGTGTCTCCTTGTCAGAAGTACATCGATTTGGGTAGCGCGTCCCCCGCTCCTATAGGTTTAGGCTTATTTTTAAAGAACGTATTAACGATAGCGAGGTCAGCAACTGCACAAGTATAGAGGATACTTTCCCCTTCCTCGTTGCGGTTACCGTATCCGAAGCCACCGTCAATACGCTCAAACTACTCACACGCTTCACCCACGAGATCACCACCCGAAACGATAGCCTGTGAGATTGGGATTTCCCGTAGCAAACCATCAAGAAGCTTACCGAAAGCTGTCTAGGCATCACGGAGCAATTACAAAGAGGAGATGCCTTAATAAGTCTGCCTTTTGTAAGAAAGTATTTGTGAGGCTACGCGGGGCGGAAAGCAGACGTGCGGGGTGCTAGGTTTTGGCCGTGGCTCCAACCATAATGATATCCATCTTACGGAAAGTAGCAGTACTACGTTATTTACAAATTATCAAGTACTTCAAACATCCGACACTAGATGTCACTACTGTTCACGACCCGATCGATTTTATGCACATATTAACCACTTCAGGGTTGTCAATAATTTATTGGGTCGAAGATTTTAATTGATTGAACAAATGGCCAAACGTTTACAGTGAGTTATAAAAGAGTACTTACATGAAACCACAAATCCAATGATTAGTTGGTAGGATTTTTTAAAATTTTGACTAGATAAAGAATCTTACTTACATACAAATGTATTTAGAAACATACAATACAATACAAAACTCTTTATTGCACAACAAGAATACATTGTGAAATACAAGCAATTACAAGAAAAAGCCTTGCGCCAAAGAAACATACATGAATGTTGAAAACAACCCTTCCTTTTTGGTGTAAAAATCTACAGAAATGAAATCGATGTGTAAACCGTGCATATGAATATTTGTTTTAATGTTTCTGAAATTGACAAAGTCGAGACTTGCCAATAGATGTCCAAAGTTCAGCTACTTGTCAATAGATGTCACTAGTACGTCGAAGTTCTAATCTTAAAAACATTGCGATATTTCATAAATTATGAACGTTTTAAATATTAGGTATAACTTTTAGAGCCGTAAATATATCTTATTTAACAGAAAACAATTATTCAATGCTAACGTTGTAAAAAAGCCTGTCTGTCAATCTGTTTCTCGGTACCTACGCTTTTGAACGAGTAGTGACAAGCTCCGCCCACTTTTGTGAGCGGCGAGGCGCCAATGATCACATCACTGCGCCATTTCAAACGGCATCTCCTCTTTGTAGGTAATTGCTCCGTGCCAGGCATTATATGTTATATACTTACCTACCATTAAAATTTAACTGGTTTGATAATCTTTATACAATTCCAATGTATCCAATGTTAGCCTAAATCTTCTTTGTCCAAGCGTGCTTCCCAGTTGCATCCTCAGTTTGCGCTTCAGAGCCTAGGGTTTTTAGCATGGTCCCAGACTTGGCGATACTGACTATTACAATAAAGCGACTGCTATCTGACTTCCGTTACGGGGACAAGTTCAGGTAGGCTTAATTGAACAAAAAAACCGCACGCAATCCTGACGGATACGCGAGCCGCGCTTCTATCTAGCTCCTTAATATTGATTACCTATCTAAATACATTTGTAATGATGATAATGTAGCCTTCGAAAGTTATTTCACACAATGTATCAAGAAGTTGTAATTCAAGCTCCTTTGAAACGCGTGTGTCATATTGTTGGGTTAATAGAAGTGCATCATCCACAGAGCCACTCTTAACTTGTCAAATCAGTGGTAACCAGCTTGATCTGGTTTCTGGAGGTTGCCGTCGCCTCCGCGCCGTCCGCCGATGACGTCGCCCCTATTTGCTTAATGTCCCTTTTACGTTTTGACACCCAACGCCCAAAATGGACTTATAAATTTGTTAAATTACCTTGGCAAATTTTGTCTAAAACCCGTCCCTATATTATTACGATCTTGTCCTAATTTGGAATGATGATAATATTCTTTGAAGTTAATGCTTACCTCATAACTACCTAGTTAGTTACCTAGTTATTCATCTATATCCTTATAATATTAAATTATTAGTGAGAAAGTCTGTCTGTTACGCTTTCACGGCCAAACCGCTAAACGGATTTTGCTGAAATTTGGTATGAATATAATTGAAGACCCGGGGTCAATAATAGACTACTTTTTGACGCAGGCGGAGCTGCAGGAAACAGCTAGTTAATAATATAGGTGCGAAAGTTTGTCTGTTACGCTTTCACGGCCCAACCGCAGAACGGATTTTGATGAAATTGTGTATAAATATAAAATTAAAAACCTGGGATCAAACATAGGCTACCTTTAGACACAGGCTGCAGGAGACAGCTAGTATAAAATATTTCGAAGAGAGAAGTGAGAAACCATTTGAGGGCCAGAAGGTCAGAAGATTGCGATTGAAGTTCCGCTCGCCTAATGTTATTGCAGATAAAGTAAGTAATATATTTCTTTAAAACTCGTCATGAATTATCAAATTAATTAAGCTCACTTTATAAAAAAAATGCATTCTAGTTAACATAAAGCCGAATAGTTTGGCGCGGCTTAAGCATGGCGCAAGTTACTAACAGCTTCTAGAGAACTAGAAAGCAAACAAGGAAATTTCTTCAACAAAATATTTAGGTGAAGTGAAGAATACCTAAGATACTCAGTTAAAATTAAAACGTCATTTTACTTATACTTCCCTAGACACTCCGAGACGTCCACCGCGAAGGTACCTCCAGTGCCCTTACCAACAAAAATTACCCGATTTTTACTACATTATCATCTCAGCATACTTAACTAAAGAAATAATTCTTCATCAGCATTTTTTTTAATGTCTGACCGCCTTTATGACGTTAAGTACACATAAATTATTGCTTTTGTCTTGTCCGTGTAATGTACGTAAAAACAAAATCACAAGACGAGCACCCTTCTCCTACATTATAATCATATTTTTTTTTTCAGTTAGGATTCAATAACACATTAAAGCCTTCGTGCTAAAACAATTTCCTCAAACAGTGGCAGTCATACACACGGCAAAGCATTAACTTTTTTAATAGGTACATTTCGTATCAAAAGTGTAGGTACTAGAAATGCTTTGCCGACCCTGAAGAATTTTACTCATGCCCTTTAAATAGGGAGTATCTATCATAAAGAAAAGATCCAATGAGCAGGACAATCTGAAAAAGGTAATTTTCCTGAAACCTTGGAGTCCAAGGTCCAAGTAAGGGAATAACATAATGCTGCCTCACATATGTTATTGAAAAACCAATACAAATCCATCCAATCATGTAGGTTACAAGGTAATTTGACCCTGCACACTCTAGTTTTAGAGTTCAGGAACAATATAGCTCTATTCTAACTGAAACGAATACTTCGGCATAAGCTACGGCACTTCTACCGATTTTTATTTCTGTGGGTGTCCCGCCAGTTGAGCGGGATTCGCGTCAGTTTGAATTATATGTTTTAATTAATTCTCATGTAATGCGGTTCATTCGGCTTTATAGCCCACATCGCCGCTTCTCAAATGATAGCCAGAAAGTGGGGAATGTCGTCTCATGTTTCACACTAATTAGGTGGCGTAGAGTGGCGCCGCCCGTGCGTCCCAGCCCCTGTTTGCCAAAACATCTTCTATCGGGTTCCGTTATTTCTCCTATTTCTGAAAAGTATGAGTTTTCCAAAATCGGTGAATCGATTATGACGTATGAAAATCAATCATTCATTTTATAAAAGTATGTATGTATATGTATGTAAAATTCTTTATTGTACATAAAAGAAAACAGTTTATACAACATCAACAGAAAAAAAAGCTTAAATATTAATGTACAATGGCGGACTTATCCCTATGAGGGATCTCTTCCAGTCAACCACTATAACAGAGGAAAATCTGTGGCTGTAGTAGGAGTACAGATTATCGGATCTAACTTACATGTACAAAAAACAATAAATAAAAGCAATATTCAACTACCTATTACCACCTATTCATAATTCATAATAATGATTTAATGCAGTGCAAAAAAAAAAACTCTACAGACAATTTATAGACTTCTTTAATCTTCTCCTTGAATAACTTGAGCGATGGCGACATCTTTACTTCAGATGGGAGTTTATTCCATAGCTTAGAAGCCAGAACAGAGAAGGAACGTGCATACGATTGGGAACTGGCTTCAGGAATCTGCAAGAGGGGAGAAAGTGTTTATTCATGTGCAATAAAGAGTTTTGTCTTGTATTGTACATAATTGAGTATTACGCATACCTACGCACGGCATACCCTTCATTGGGTTACATGGTCAATCGACCCTGTACACCCTGGTGTCTAGAGTTTTTCGAAACTGCCTTGCAGCGTCTGACGTCGTTCCATTAACGACTACCAAATGATAGCCAGTACCAATGGCGGAATCATCATCATGATCAGACAATCAATCAGGTGATTCTGGTCTGCAATATCCTTAAGGCCCAATGCGAAGAGAACTAGTAAAATTTCATGTTTTTCTATTCACTAGAACTTTGACCTGAAGTAGTTCTAAGCTTTTTAACATGTTTCGTAGGTTTGTTAGGTCCATCAACAAGTTGCTGGCCTTTTTTGAATTTTAAAATAAATCACTTTAACCAACCAACCAATTTATTTAACAAAAGTACTTATAAGCATCATCTAACAAACATTAAAATATAAAAACAATCTTCCAACGAATCTCATCGAAGCAACGTATCCAAAATACTGGCAGAATTTCCGCGCTGTATCGTGTAACTTATGCGTTGGTCGAAAAAGCTGCCAGACCTGGGATCTCCTGTAGCCTCGATGAGGTGACTAGCTGTCCCAGGTTTACTATACAAATACTAAACCAAAACCTAAGTACCTTACCTACAGAATTGAAACGACATCAAAAGTTGTTTAATTCATATCTTAGAATGAGAGTCCATTAAATTCAGATTCATATAATTTAAAATAGTTTTGACTCAAATAATTTTATGACATAAAATCCTATCTCCTAACCTGTTTACGCGAAATTTCAGGAAGATTGGTTCAGTAGATAAAGCGTGAAGAGATATCAAAATTACAAACTAACTTTTGCTTTTATATTATTACCTTAGATTAATAATTGGTCTCCACAACGCTAATTAATCTAAGATCCCCATCTCGATCCCCAGAAGAGAGATGAGAAGAGAAGAAGAGAGACCTAGTTAGTATTAAGTAGGCTAGGTTTAATATTTGATGAAGGAAATATCCTAATAGTTGTACCTATCTGAAATAAAACCCTTTGTTTCTGTGAGTTGTATGAAAATCGATGAGAAATGGGAAGTGCACGTGAGTCATTCGATTTCTGCGAATCGAAACATTCCTGCGGCCGGACGTAACATCCGAAAGCGATCGATCGACATTTACCAATAATATCGGTCTGAATTTACTTTTAAGTAACTAGTTGCCCTGGTGAACTGAAACCGTTAATAAAAAAAATTGTATGGATAAATACGTTCAATGTTTTAATAGTTTCTTTGTAATTTCTTTAAAACTATTTATTATGACTTTCCTTGGATTTCCAACAGACAAAGGTATCCAATTTGTAGTGATAAACAACCTTAATCCTTGTTTGATATCTGTCACCTCTGGGGAAAATTTCGGCAGGGTAGCTTTTGATAAGTCAGTGACCAAAACATGGGAAACGTGCGAGAAGTATGGTATATAATACTCCATCCACAGTGTGTACATTGGAAAATGTGAAAATTTGTTTACATAGTGTGACCTACCCACCGAGGCAATGGAGTAACTGTTACTTTACAAAACTTGTAAAATAGGATTACGTTTCTCATAGCGACCCTACAGCTATAGCTCGCTGTATAAATATATTATTATCTTATGGTTGATTTGCTACGATTTCCAACATAAATAATCTTAGGATTTACTGTAAGCTGCAGCTTCAGTAGCCGTCGCTAAAGCCCGCGGCAGACGCGCTGCAACCAGCTAAAATCTCGTCCACACTAGAAATAATTGGAGTGATTAGTGCTTCTTGTGGCTGTTGTCTCGTTTAAGGGCGCACTAAGTTCGCACAAGTCGCGTAATAGCCTCCGTCGACGCCACACGTAGCGGCGCTCACCACAAATATTCGCGAACTAGCCGACTAACAAACTCTTCACCCTATTTTGTGAATTCGTGACTCGATCGTTAGTAATTTATTTTTGTAATTAATTATTAGTTTTTATACAGTGACTGTAATGTTTTTGGTGCTGTGAAACCCGTTTAACGAGGTGAGTGAAAACAACTTTTGCTTTAATTTTGCAAATGCTAATGCTAAATTAAATATCTAAGTTTCTTTACAAATATTTGCATACAGGTGAAAAAGTATGCAAACAGGTGAATAATAACCAATTAATTTATTTGGTACGGTACCTCTGCATAAAACAACACGATAGCGACGTAAACAATTGTTTTTTTTTTGACTGCATAGGGAGTAAAAAGTTTCGGGTTGGGTTGGGAGAGAGGGTTGTCTCCTCACAAGTAGGTATTCAGCTGCAGGTGAAGGTTTTTGTGACATTTATTAAAATCACACTCGTATCTGTTTATAGTAGAAACAAAATTGGAAAATACGGATATGTAATTTGTATTTATGTGTATTAAAAGCAAACCGTCCAGTAAAATACGAGAATTCAGACTAGACTACTTTTACTGCTATTATCTATTCTGTGACTGGACTAAGAAAGACAGTGACTCTGATTTTTTTACCTGACTGCGTCAGAAGGAGAGTTATGTTTTTCGAGAGTATTTAAGTTTGTTTGGCACGCCCTACAGCCTGGACGGCTCGATGGATTTTAGCTTGTGAGGTGTAGTTAGATTCGTATTTACTATGAGAGTGACACTGGGTACATAAGATTAAAAAAAAAAATCATATGTAGAGAGGTATAACCATATCATTAAATACATTTTATCTATACATACATACGTATAATAAAACTGTAGCCGGGCCGAATTTGAACAATAAATATTTTTTGGAAATTCTTAATGCCCAAGATATAGCTGTGGACATAGATGACAAATCATATTTTTTTGGAATTTTGTCTGTCTGTCTGTGCACGTGTCACAGGCAAACTACTACTCTAAGATAGGTTCATGTTAAATTTCAAGTCAACATCTGAAGTACAATTTATCCCGAAAAAATATACGAATCCCAAGGGATAAGCAAAAATGTATTTACTTGGCAGACAACTATGATATGATTGAAATGCGTGGAACCAATGTAAGGGTAAGCGTTTAAAATATATTTCATCCAGAAGAAGTTATAGTTTCCCGAGGGATAAGCAAAAACTTATGTACTCGGCAAATTAAGGTAAAAATAAAAAGGAAAATAATAACATTAAATTATGGGCTTCAAGTATTGCCATTTAGATCTTATTTTGCAATGATAAATCAAATTTTAATTTTTCTTATTTTAACATTGACAAATAAAATTGTTACTTTTCTGTTAAATCACTGCTAGCGTTATCTGTGTCTGTCGAGACAAGCGAGAGTGGCTGGCCGCGCCTATAAGCTGTCGGTGCGATGTTGGCTGGGCGCCTGCTAGCAGTTAGTGCGTGAATCGCGAGTCGTTTCAGGTTTGGGCGGTGTTGGGTAGGATCTGTGTTGGAGCCGAGTCGTGTAAGTGGGCTATGATCTTTACTCTGAATTTCAATACGCCACCATAAACATAGATTAAGAACTTTTTTGACTACGTCAAATGAAATATTTTGACATTTAGTCATTTACCGACCCCGAAACTATCGCTACGGGAACAAATATAATATAGATAGGATTTTATGTCATATAATTATTTCAGTCATCACTAGGTACCTATTTAAAATGATATGAATCGGAATTTAATGGAATCTCTAAGATAATCTCTCGTTTTCTCCTAAAATATGACTTAAACAACAACAACATTTGATGTGGCTCGTTTCAATTCTACAGGTAAGATACTAGGTCTTGGTGTAGTATTTGTATAGTAAACCTGGGACAGCAACTCGCCTCAATAAGGCTGCAGGAGAAATTAAATTTTAAGTTAAAATATCGATCTCCAGGGCACAACAATTTTCTCACCCCATCTCTGGGACAGAATATAAAATCTTCAAACGTAAGGGTAAGTTATTAAAAAACCGAATCGATAATTGAGAGCTAAAATATTTTGCTTTCAATTTCGATTAAGTACATCATTTGGTTTTAAAAGCTTGGGTCTAGTAGCATTGGTGGGTTAAAAATGCATTCCAAATAAGTATATATCACGGATCTGCTGACATTTTTCCGGACACATTAACTGTTTAGACTAGAGTGATTGGGCGACAAGCTCCATCATACATAGACCATATATACATTTAACATCAGGTGGGATATTTATAAAAGGAAATATATATTATTGGGGATAACCGAGTACACCAGACTGAGGAAATACGTGCAAATAGTAGGATATGATGACCTCAGTGCTCTGGTATTGTATTTTCCTGCTAGTAACCTTTATGTAATTACTTGATATTATTGTTTAACAGATGAACTCAAGAAAATAAACTTAATACTTGTGTACGAGCCGTTGATAACTCATACAACTTGACTGTCTGATAAAAATAATGTCGATGATAAAATGAAATGCATGCCCGTACGGTTGAAGAGATTTTAATGCACTGAAAAGAGTGTAGCGCGTTACATTCAAAAATGCTTCATCAACAAAACTTACAAGTCCTTAGCTACATACATATATGGGATGGCTCGTACAACTTGCCTTACTTAACTGGGGGTCGAATTCAGAACATCTAGAGCAAAGGACTCGGGCGCTATGCAAGTATGTTAAGCAGTTCTAACTTTACCTTTTTATTAGTGATTTTTATAAAGGTAGGTAAATATTTTTTGGTAACCTAGGTACCTGGCCCAACTGTTCTCTTCGCAAATGATAATAACTTTTATTTATTTATTGTGTTGAGTGGTTCTGGGTTCTAAAACCTAACTAACTTTTGCATGTGCGAAAATATGGATTCTGTTTGGGTTTGGGAAGCCAGACACAAATTCACTGATTTTTATAGTGTGTTGTGTGATAAAACCTGGTGACTATGTGATTATGTGTCGTTTTTCATTTCACGTGTTGTAAATAAATAAATACATAAGATATCGTTTATCTATTTAAATTGAGAGAGATTATGTGTTGCTTGTTGAGATAACGGTTGAGGACACGACATTTGAGGCTATGTCTACATATATTTAAATATATATATAGTTTACGTGTCAACCCAAACCCCCTTATTCATAAAAATTTACGAAGGGTCAATAAGTCCAAGTTAACCAAAATATGGTTCGTCTCGTTCTTTCACATCAAATTTAGATAAGGCAGACAGGGACTGAACGTATCTTAGTTATGTAAGATCTGATAGATTTAATTAATATTTTTATAAGAATCTGTAAAGAATCTTAACGTTGTTTGTGCCATTTTTGGGGCAACACTAATAAATTAAAAAAGGAGGACTTGACAGTTGACAGATGTCGATAATGAGCCGGTTGGATTGATTTGAAAAATGAAAAAAAAGGAAAAATAATAAAAGTTGGAAAGTGAATAAGTTATGAGAAAAAGATGAGTAAACAGAAATACAAGTTTACAAGAGATTATTAGCAGTTTTATTCGACTATCCTAACAAGTCGGAAGTGGAAAGAACACGTACGTATCGCCATTTTATATCTTGTTTAGTTTTGTTAATTTTGGCAAGATTTGTAGTTTATGCATAAATACTAGGATAACAAATAATCAGTTTATGCACTACATTAACTAGTAATGCTTGATATTCTATATTTTGACTTCAAATATTCAAGAGTTACCTACCTATCAGTTAACAGAGAACACCCCCCCTTTCATGAAGTAATGGGATATTTTATTAATACTTTGCTTTGTTTATTGTCGAGGAACAATGCCAGAAGAGTCAACATGACATTGAGCTGCAGAAGGAAAGTGGCTCGGAGCTGATGTGGCACTCAAATACAAGATGGGACCTCAGCAGCGAGGTGTCACTGGAAGTTTCTGAGCTGTGTGGTTGCTGAGAACCTGCCGGCTGCGACTGCAAGCAGCCTGAGCTGTATAGTTGCTGAGAAGATGCCGTTGGATCTGCCTTGCGGCCGGGAGCCTCTGCTATGTGTCCAAGTGGATCAGCATTGCGGCCGGGAGCCTCTGCTATGTGGTCAAATGGATCAGCATTGCAGCCGGGAGCCTTTGCGATGTGGCCGAGTGGATATGTGCAGCCGGGAGCCGATCTGTGCGGCCGGGGGCCTTTACGATGTGGCCGATTGGACCAGTTTCCGTGCTGCTCCAGGAAGCCAGCTATGGGTTGGCTTTGAGCGGCTGTGGGAAGGATCAATGGAGCATCAATCACTCATCCGGGTGTTGTTCAAGGTCATGTAGTCAATTGTTTCTTTTTTATATTATTGAGATAAAACATTTGTTTAAAACAACAATTTGTGTAGTTATGGACACATTAATAGCTATAAAAAGATTTCTCAAGTTGACAGATTTAGAATTAAATAGCCATAAAGTTTTCCAGCCAGCTATATTGTATGTACATGTATGTGGAATAATTATTTTGGGAACTAAGTTACAACATAACAAAAGGGGAAGATCAGAGTCGGAATGGTTGTTTTTGCAAAAATATGTGTACAAAAGGTGTTACAAAATTATTCATCCAGTAGGTATATTCTGTTGGGTAGCTGTACAAATTTAATTACAATAAACTTGTCGGAACAATATGGTATCCTACACATTCACTGTTACTCGTATATATGCACAATGAGGATCCACATGGTATAATATGTAAGTGTACTATGGCTCATAAAGTACCTATCTTGAATCCGACCGATGTGTGATGGTTGGTCGACAGACATATTACAGCATCATTTATTAGTTTGGATTAAAGAAATTATAGTTACTGAACAAATCATTTAGATCATTGTGCTTTCATTTCTCTGTCTTAGTACAACAGAGAATGTGAGTCGGAGGATGACCACTTAGTAGACTTAGCCAAGTAAGCACTGGTCTAAATCAAGTATGGATCTTTAAAATGTCTTAGGAATAAGATATATTAACATTTATTAGCATGCTTTAAGGGACTGTTTATAGCAATGTTATTAATGGAATGGTGTTTATATATGAGAAGTTAATTATGTGCTTAGACTGTTTATATAAGAAGTAACTAGTGGTTCATTCCCGACTCAGTTTTGTGTTAAATGGAGTATGTGTTTACATGCGATATACACATAGTTTGAGAAGTATGTAGAGAATTTTAATACATATTATGTCACATAGCCGCTGACAAACATATGAACTGGATCTTTTAGTTATCGGGAGACATTTCTTGCATCTTTCGGGTTTACTAACTCAAATCCAGTGGGTTACATGGTCAATCGACTCTATACCAGGTTGGGCTTAGAATCATGAAGACTAATGAAGCTGGTCCTATTGGTTGGTTGTAGTAGTAACATAAAAATACACATTTTATATTCGAAATTTACAGACTAAAAATGGAAACATAGCTTACAAAAATTGTTGTATTATTACCACAAATAAAATCGATTTTACTGTTGTTGTAAATGGAGTTATGGTGTATGTATACATTGCTGGGCCTTTAGTGATGGCAGCTAATAGAAGGAACAGGGGAGTAGGTAAATGAATTGTTGCAATGATGTTAAGTTGAAAAATAATATATATAATGAGAATCATCTTGTCGATTTTGTGTGTCATACTTTTCAATGATAGCACTCCAGGTCAAAGCGATGATCGCCGCTCAGAAATAAGACATTACCGCTTCATAGTGTTCATGTTAGAGAGAGCAAAATCTTAACACATTCATTCATTAACTGAAGCAACTAACATTATGCCACTGAATGGTGAGAAGAAAACAAAAGGGGCATTTGCACTTCTATGCCAAACAGCACCAGGTTGCTGGGGTGAAATATATAGTTTGTTGATAAAAGTTTAGAGTAAAAGGGTACAATTATTACTTGGTTACAGTAAGGTGTATAAATAGTAGAACCAATTGTTACTCAGTAATAACAGTTTATTCGCCGTAGACACTCCTGATTTATTGACTTTTTAAGAATCTGTCATTACATAGACTTGTATCTCCTGTTGTGGGTACAGAATACTTAGGTAAATTTGAATAAATATAGACTTGATAATTCCTTAAAATATTGCAACAACAAGTTTAATACAATTTTGCTTAGATTAGGGCTTAGAAGATCTAAAATGTGATTTGTTTATGTACCAAACTTGAAGGTAAAGATTAGTTTTACATTCTTATTTATCTTCATTGTGTTCTGATAAACTCCGCATGGCAAAACTAGAAATATGTTATCCGAATTAATTATTGACACCAGAGTCTAATCATTCAATAGTGAACAATTTTAGACAGTTATTCTAGCATTTAATGCAAGACTATTGTAAAGAACAGAATAGGTATTAAATAAATTGATTATAAGTTGTGGCCAAATTAAGTATTTAATAGCTTTTCAAATTGCTAATAATACATTTATTCTTTGTATAATTTGGTTGGGCATGAATCATGTTTAAGATTTGTCACATAAATCATGATGACGTGTATTTGTATGCTACGGGACAAACATAGCCTCAAGTTGAGTTTAAAATCCTTACAAAATTAATTGGACAAAAGATATGGAAAAGTATGTGGTAACAGGTTGATTTCCAGTTCGTTCCCTTAATGATTTTATTTATCATATATTTATGCTCATGATGACAGAGATATTCTGAGACAAGACTGAACATTTAAAGCTACTTAGATTACCTTTTAAACTCAGCTAGTTTTTGAGTAGTTCATATTAATTTGTACAATAATTTTCTTGTTGATAAAGACACTTTTAAAAGTTATTGTTATTTATGGGAGTTAGTGATGATAATAAGAAATATTTGATGATTTAAGGCGGATAGATGAAGTTGAAGTTATTGGTATTACAATAACGATTAAAATAGGGAAATAAATAGTTACAACAAATATGATTAAGTATGTCTTTTAACACTGTCAGACTTTTACCAGGTTAAGTAAAGAAATATATAAGCAGAAGATCAGTGGAATGAAAGCCTCCAGGGAATGAGTTTAAGTTTTATTTATATGTTAGTTAAATAAATAAATCTTTATTCAAAGTTCATAAATAGTAATTCTTCCATTGTAGACCTAATGTATTGGGTGATTACAGTAAATGTTGTTGAGCTAGAATGTAAAACAACTTGTGCTTCATATATTGTATAACTAGTCTAAAATAGGATACAATAAACCATGCCAAGAAGGAAATAATGATATATGGAAAATGTTAAACACAATAAACAGAAAGGAGTTGAAACTATAGAAAATTCTTCTGTGATAATAATGTTATGTATTTTAAAGAAGTTCAATGAAAGTTGTTCATCATAATGATCAGTTTAAGTTGATGCCATGTTAAGCTAAAAAAAAAAGTTAATACTACGTTTACGGATATGATGACCCTCATAGGTTAGCTCTGAATGCAGATTTAGGTTTTAGATGTAAATCAGGATTGAATTTGTGATTGACTAGGAACCAATTGAATGAAAAGGGGATAAAAGATTAAAGGGGTAGTTACTCTTTAAATATCTATGATAAATCAGAATCTCTTAATTTTGGTTTCGATGGAGCAAATGTATATTATTACTGCAAGAAGTTGTTGTTGTTGTTTCAGGCCAAGCACGGGACATCGTGAGCGAGCGAGTTCGTTGCTTGGTCAAGAGAGTTAAAAGCAAGATAGCGCGGGATTCCGTTAGCGGGCGGACCGTGACCAAGATTCGACCTGTAAGAGAAGGCAGGCTAAAGTTTTTAAGGTAACTTCGTGAGCGAGCGAAGCCGTAATAAGAATTAGTTCAGTAAGAGAATAGAAAGAGTTGATCAGAGGATGCAGGTTTCTTCTTGACGATTAATAGATGTAACTTCCTGGTTTTGTCTCATATTGGCTACAAATGTGGACACGGTATATGTTGATGACTTATATTTTGGATGACTACGCGATTGACATACAAATGCTGTACGATATAACAAACGAAATTAATAGAAAATTGGAATGTGTTTGTGAACAAATTAGTCGATGACCTCAAGTTTTATGGTCCTTGTTAGAGTGTATAGTTAGTTACTGAATGAAAATGAAAATGTAAGATTGTGGGAAGTCCACTATAATAGATAGATAGTTGTATATGGCTTGAGTTAGTACTTAAGTTAATAATAAGGATGGCGTTGGTGATAAATATAAGGTGTGAGATTTGAGAGAATAAATACCTACAGTAAAAAGCAAATGTGATACAGCAATATTGAAAGATAGAATCAAGTATTTTATTTTTAAAAGTAAAATGGATTGTCTGTTGTTTTAGATTAGAACTTTTGATGATGTTAGAAATATGAGTTACAACATTATGTGGGGTGCAAAATGTAGTTTGATTAAGTCACAATCACAACTAGTTAATTTTACAAATTAAGGAAGAAGTTTTGTTAATATAACAAATTGGTGTCGTTTTGTATTGAGGATAGGTGAGACAATGATGGATCTCTATCGAAAAGTGTACAGCTCTAGAATTTATGACCATATGAAGATGATAATGATAATAATTTTCTTTGTCAATTATTAAATCTTGCTTGTTTAAAGAGTGCCTAGAAAATCTTAGTTTTCAAATACAAAATGTTGTCACAATATTTCTATACTGATTTTAGCTTAATGTTTAACTTTGCTGTATTTAACAAGTATTTCGTATAATCCATTGTGACCTGATTGTTTAAAAGATGTTATTATCGTTAATATGTAAATTAAAAGGTAATTTCTGTAAATAAACCAACTAGTTGCATGAGAAAATAATATTAAATGAAACTATGTATAACATGCCATATATTTGAAAGCAATTTAATTGTTGTTTAATGATGAGTAGATTCAATTTGCGACATTTTAATGAAGATTGAGATGTGGAGCGGACATATTTGAGAATTATGTAAATGTCTATTTTGGTTATGAAATGATGTAGGTAAATTGAACTAATAGTATTGACAGTAATTCAGATGTTATTGTTATTGAATATCTGGAAAGTATTAATAATGTTATTCTTGAGTTTTAACATCTGTATAAATTTATGTAGTCAAATCAAATCAATGATTTATTTGTACAAACTTATACTGCTGTTTGGAAAAGATCATCAAATGTTAAATGTTTTAGTTTGTTTATGATGAAATTGTCAAAAGTTAAGCAAAAGTTAAATGTTTTAGCCTGTTTTGGAAAAAGTTAAGAAAATGTTTAATGTTGTATTTAGTTAAAGATCACCGCGAAAAGAAAGAAAGCCACCGAGATTTTCTTGCTTGTTCTTTTACTCGAGTAGGCCGGATAGAGTTTGAACAAGCGTAAACTTAGTTTAAGGTCGAAAAGATAAAGTGATCTTATGCCGAATGAATCGAACTGGCCAAGTGTAAGATTTACAGTAGTAGCATATGTGAGACACATATGTTGTCAGGACGGTCGAGTGTAAGATCTGATAGATTTAATTAATATTTTTATAAGAATCTGTAAAGAATCTTAACGTTGTTTGTGCCATTTTTGGGGCAACACTAATAAATTAAAAAAGGAGGACTTGACAGTTGACAGATGTCGATAATGAGCCGGTTGGATTGATTTGAAAAATGAAAAAAAAGGAAAAATAATAAAAGTTGGAAAGTGAATAAGTTATGAGAAAAAGATGAGTAAACAGAAATACAAGTTTACAAGAGATTATTAGCAGTTTTATTCGACTATCCTAACAGTTAATGTAGGCTTAGGGAACGAATTAAGTAATTCTCAAATTAAAAAATAAAGTTGAAGATTAACTAAGTATTATAATTTTGAACGGAATGAAAAAAAAAATCGCAAAATGCCTCGTACGAAATGAAACGAATAGAATATAACAACACAAACGTTTTTTTCTTTTCAAAATTAACGAAAAATTACTGAGGGTTATATGCATGGAGTAATTACAAAGAGGAGATGCCGAAATAAGCGTTTTGTAAGAAAGCGTTTGTGAGGCTACATGGGGCGGAAGGCAGACGAGCGGGGTGCTTGGTTTCGGCCGTGGCTCCAATCATAGAGCACGAGCAATGACAAACTCCGCCCACTGCAGTGTCGGCGAGGCGCCAATGAACACGTCACTGCGCCATTTCAAACGGCATCTCCTCTTTGTAATTACTCCATGGTTATATGTATGCCCTTTACCCCCATAAATTTTCAATTTTAATTTATTTATTTATCGCATATCTATATGTTAGCATAAGATTGACAAAGTAGAAATTGCAGTTAAACTGTACCCAGTAAGGGTATGGCGACATTATAATACAGTCATGTTTTATTATATTTACACAAAACGAGACAAAATGACGTTGATAATTTGAATCATAAATTTTTAAGTTAGTTAATTTTTTAATAAAAGTTAGTTAATTTTTAACAAAAGTTAGTTAATTTTTAACAAAAGTTAGTTAATTTTTAACAAAACCAACAATGCCTTGTCGGTGGCGGAGTTTTGGTCCTCAGTAGTATAACGTAACAACTGCCAGAGTCGACTCGCCAAGAAGAAGAAGACCTCCAGAAGACATACAGAGAATATAAGAGGATCCAGGAGTATTAGATGTAGTTGTCGCGAAGTTGAAAATATCTACTTACCATATAATACCTACATACGACAAATGTCTGTACATAAATATCATTCAATAAACAAAGGGTTCACGATCTCCAGGAATCACTGGAATCGTGGAGTATGAATAGGATACGATGACATGCATTCATTGGAAGGTTCCCAATCCACGTACGCTCAGGATGCCCTTCTAAGGAGCCACCTTGAGTGGCGATCGAGACGTGCTCGGTATTTCCTTGCTGAGCACGAGTTCGAATGGTATAGTAGTATCGTTCCAATTTTTAGTATATGTACTGCCGAAGCAAGAATGGTAATTGGGTGGGGGCCTTCATCCCTCTAAGGAGCTTAGCATGGCGTTTAAGTAGAGCGCAGCTTTCTCCTTACTGAGTACGCCTTCGAATGGGAACAGTGTTCCTCGTGATGAGTCTCCACCAGCCCCTACAACTCAACCCTTTACCCATACTCAGTCCCAAAGCCAATACTTCAAGCTCAAATTTATCGTACATGGCAGGCATACGCTACTGCACATAAACTCCGTACTCAGCCCCAAAGTCAAACTCCATGCGCTAATTTGCCATAAATATGACAATTCTTAGATGGAGTTATCGTATCCTAGTCATTCCCAGTACGAGTAATTAATCCAATTAATCTACTCACCGAGACGACCACCAGATGAAACTACACCATGGTAGCCATGAACGAATCACGGCTCGTGGTTGCAGTTCCAACAGGAAACGCACCACGGCAGCCGCGAACGAATCCCGGCTCGTTACTGCGGATTCTTTTCATCTCACAAATAAATTACTTTAAACTCCATCACTTCTTCCATTACAAGCAAAAACACGACTACCCTCAGTCTAACTATTTTTTCTCCCACTTTAAATTCAATATGTGCGTAATCAGCACTGTCATCTGAAAATCGGTTTTCCGATGACAATGGCAGCATGGGTGGACAAGTAATAAAAATAGCATAGACAAATATGGCACAAACAAGATGACAGTCTGTGCTTAATGTGTGTAAGCACAGACTTTTATAAATAAAGATTGAATGCCAAAGTACATCCCGTAGAGTAAAATTGTCATACAATTTTACTCTTACTCCATCTCGGCTATGAGCCATGACCTCTGGAGTCTGGAGGTCTAAAATGGCCACTTTGAATAATTCATCAAAACGAATCATTTCATGAATTGCGAAGTTTAGCAATTCTGCAAATTTTGACATTGACGTTTCAATTCTAATTCAATTCCGTTCTTGAACCACTTCTCGTTTGAGTTTTGCTATAGTAATAAAATAAAAATAGATTTTATATTTTTAATATTTTTTTTGATATTTACAATTCTACAGTTAATTTATGACAGTAAATCAACATTATTGGCTAGAAAAATTTATTTAACAATAAAAATCGTAAAAGTACGCAAAAATAAAGATAAGGTTTACGCCTGGCAATAAGGTTAAGCAATTTACAAGCAATTTACGAAAAGTAAGCCATTTTGCGACTTTCCGTCAAACAGCAAAATTGTCATGAAATGAAATGAATCATTCATTTCATGAACTGCCAAAATGTGGCTAAGTATTTTAACATTTGCAATGATTCATAATGTGATCATATTGTAATTCGTGCAAAGTACACATTTTAGATCCTCGTGATCCGACTTTAAAGGATTAGAACCAGATAAACTTAGAGAAAGCTGTTCCAAATCTATGAACTTTCTAAAAACCATTTTACTTTCATAATTTCGTTAAGTAAAGGAAAGTAAGTACCTAATTACGAACATTTAATTTTTTCTTTCAAACTTATCTAAGTGTGCCTAAACTTTTAACCTATAGTTATAGTAAGTGGCGTGCACTAAAAAAATCTCTGGGTAGGCTAAATTCCAACTCGTATATATTTTTTTTTCAACAAGCATGAAAATCACATAAATCAAACACATCACTTCCCAACACTCACGTTTATTCTCGAACACTTTGCGAATAAAAATCCACCATTATTATGCACAAACACTAAAAAACACGAATTTTGGAAAATAAAATACAGCGCCGAGACTGGTCTTTTCAGTTTCCCGCCAAAGTCCCAGCTCGTATATTGAGGGTTTTGCACCGGATTTTTTTGGTACTAATACTTAGCGGCCATAGGAAAATTTCAGTTCTCTAGTTATACAGACTATTTGGCCTTTACAATTTCATCTTTATGCCCTCTAATAAAACAATGATATTAAATGAGCCCAAATAATTACAATACATCAATACGTTTTCATGAAATTGAACAAAACAATATGTTTTGGCTTACCGCCTTTCAGCTGATCCAATTTAGGCCAGCTTCATCCATATTTATCGTTTATTTATTTATTTAACCTTCATTGTACAAATTACAATTTGTAAAGCACAATAGGCGGACCTAATGCTAAAAGCATTATCTAACAGACAACCTTTGGGTATAGCAGAGAGCTTAACATTTAATCAGTTGCTTTGCTGAGCGAGAAAATGTCCGAATACCAGAGCTTTGAAACCATCGCGGCTAGAGGCACTCCTAATAGATTCGGGAAGCGCGTTCCAGAGTCTGACAGCCGTAACGGCGAAAGAGTTCGAATAGAACCAAGTACGGTGAGAAGGAGTGGCGAGAGTTAACTTATTTGAAGAACGCAGGGCTCTTTCGTGAGTTGAACTTAAAAGTTGGAAGTCTTTTTTAAGGTAGCCTGGAGAAGAGGGATTATTTAGAATATTGTACAATTGACAAAGCATGTGGAGATTCCTGCGTTGACGGATTGAAAGCCATTTAAGCTGGGAATGGTATTTCGAGACATGGTCGTATTTACGAAGGCAGAAAATGAATCTGATGCAGTTGTTAAGAAGGCGGTCTAATTTGTTTAATTGTTCTTCATTTATGTCCAGAAAACACACATCAGCATAATCAATTATCGGGATTACAAGGGCCTGGACCAGCATAGTTATCGTTTTGATAGGCAAAAAATTCTTTAAACGTTGTAGGTAATGAAGTGAGGCAAATACCTTCCGACTAACCTCAGTAATGTGATACTGCCAGCTCAGTGTAGAATCCACGTAGAGACCCAGATCCTTGACTACATGACACAATGAAATCTCAGTTCCACTATAGATACCTAATGGGTTGGATCGATTTAATGTCTAATTTATTGATTTGAACACTACTTCCTATAACAATGGTCTGACACTTTTTAGCGTTTACCGAGATTCCAAAGCTGCAAGACCACTCCAGAATACTACGTAAATTGTTATTTATTAAGTCAATAGCAGAGTCGATATGATCTATATTGGTTTGTGTATAAAGCTGCAAGTCATCAGCGTAGTAATGATGTGGGCACGTCAATACTGAAGACAAGAGATTTATAAAAATCGATAAGAATCGTTTTTGCACAAAACACACATAAATGCAAGCATTTACGTTTAATCTCAATATTTTTCACTTTTCACATACGACATTTGTAACATTGTAGTGCAAATAAATCGAACGGAAGCAAATAATCTTATTTGTAAAGTTGTAAAACCCACTTTCTGAATAAAAATGAGAAAGACATGAAGAAAGAGAAAGAATGAAAATTAAATGTAAGTAGAAAATCACAAGGTAGGCAATGTCTTTATGGGATGCAATGCACGTCACTGCTTATAGTGCTACGTGCTATATTTCGGTCTAGGACAACGAGAAGTGAAGTCTGTTTCTTATATGGTTTCAATAGATTTACAATTATGCAGCGATAAAAATTTGCATTGAATTTTATAATTTAATAATACAACTGCAATGCGCCGTTTTTTTCACATGTTGTAGGTATACTAATAAAATAACATAGCAACAAGGTATTAATCATAATTACATTAGATGTCAGATTGTATTATATACTGTACATGTACTCTGTCAGGGTGTTGCGAATTTACAATTTTTTGTTACAACATAAAACATAAAGTACATTGCATAAGTATGTCTTTCAAATAAATAATTAAATCCATCACCAAAAATAATAACTTCCATCATCAAAATAATTTCTAAGATTCCTGTCGTCAAATAATTCAGTTACAGAGTAATATCACTTATTTACTAAATGCTGTTTCGACATATTCTTAAAGGTGTTATCACTCTCTACTACTGCAATGTTCTTTGGTATTTTATTACAATTTTTTATAAACATGCAGTATGGACCATTTCCGAACATCTTTATATTAGATTTGATAACACCAACCTATGTTTATGCCTAGTATTTTTGTTATGTGTGTCCTTAACTTGTGTAAATAACTCGCTGTGATTTAGTACAAATATAGCTACTTCTAGAATATAAATACATGCCAGTGTTAGTATGTTTCTAACAGTAAAGTGAGGTCTGCAACTATCTCGACGTTTAATATTTGCTAGTATGCGGATAGATTTCTTTTGTAGGATAAATAAACTATGTGCTTCAAGGCTGTTTCCCCACATAATAACTCCATAATTAAGCCAAGCATATGCATATGCATAGTATGCGGATACTGCTGTTTTAATATTTGTATTTATTTTTATCATTCGTAGGGCATATGTAAATCTAGATAGGTTACTTTTTATTTATGTGACATGGTATTTCCAATGTAAGTGAGAGTCTATAGTAAGGCCCAAAAGTTTAAAATTTGACACCTCTTCAATAGCTTGATTATCAAATGTCAATGTTAGATTTAGAGGGCATTTTTGGTACGGTCGAAACTGGATTATTTTTGTTTTTTTCAAATTTATTTCTAGGTTTTGTTCTTGTAACCATACTTCAAGAGTGTTTAAAGTAGTTAATAAATAATTCTTTGCTTCGTTAGAATTGTCAGTCTTAAATAAAAGTGAAATGTCATCTGCAAATATAATACATATATGGTCGTCAAAAAGCTTGGGCAAGTCATTTATATACACGAAAAATAGGATACATCTGATTACACTTCCCTGCAGAAATGAGCAGTTGATAGTAGTGTAGTCTGATCTGACGTTTCTTACCTCCCCTTTTTGACTGTAGTAGTGTTTTACTTTAAAGATAATGGTACGGAACTCTTCGTGCGCGTGTCTAACTCGTACTAGACCGGTTATCTTTATCTAAATTGCTGATCCGACGAATGAAATGATTAACTGAAAAATAAAATGTGGTGTGTAAAAAAAAGGTTTCGGTAAATTAGATTTTAAACCACGATAACTTTTTGCTTTGCACACAGAGGTACTTTTAGTAGGAAGGGTATTCCCAGTTGGCAATACGAGGTCGCTTAGACCAGATTTTTTTATAGCAACTCAGTAGTGCTCGATAATATAAGTACTTTTAAACAAAAAAAGAAGTATCCATCAGTTCAACTGGTTAAAAGACGATGAAAAAGTAATAGGTATTTAAATAAAAAAATATTTAACCTTTACATCCTGATTCTAAGGTTGTCAATGAAAACTACTTATACTTAACTAGCTTTTTCCCGCAGCTCCGGCTGCGTCAAAAAGTAGCCTATGTTTGACCCCGGGTCTTCGACCATATTCATACCAAATTTCATCAAAATCCGTTCAGCGGTTTGGCCGTGAAAGCGTAACAGACAGACAGACAGACTTTCGCATTTATAATATTATATAGTATTTATATAGTATATATATAGTATGGATACCTACATAAAGCCAAAGGCATATGCTCAATATGTCTATTGCGCAAAATGCCTACTAGTCGTATAATATGTCTCTTTCGTAAATAGTACCCAGTTATTAGTAGGAGGTATAAAAAAATTTACTGGTCAAGTGAGAGTCGGAAACGCAACAGCAAAAAAAAAAAAATCACGTTTGTTGCATGGGAAACCCATTAAATAATTATTTTTTTCTGGTTTTTAGTATTTGTTGTGTGAGGATAGTCGAATAAAATTTCTAATAATCTGTTGAAAACTTGTATTTCTGTTTGCTCATCTTTTGCTATTACCTTATTCACTTTTCAACTTTATTAATTTAATTTTGAATTTTCTAAATCAATTCAACCGGTTCATGACATCTGTCAACTGTAGAGTCCCACTTATTTAATTAGTGTTGCCACACAAAATGGCACAATCATCGTTAAGATTATTTACAGATTCTTTTAAAAATATTAATGAAATCTATCAATTCAATTCAAATCATTTATTGCGTTTCATTTAGTATTTTTTTTATTTTTATTTTTTAACGTAGGGGAAATGCATTTACGCACAAAGTGTGGGACTCCCAGGTCTGCCAGCCTGGACTACCCACTAAAACCCCTATGGCGTTTCCGCACCGGCTGTTGAGGGCGCCATGGGGTCGCGTTTGCATTCTACCACGACGCCCTCCAGCCATGGCCTTTCGGCCCCGACCTTTGGCCTTTCGACCGCCCCCCCAAATCGGACAGTGGCCCATAAATGGACCACGCCCGTCCCCCAGACCCACATTCATTCGCCGTCTCATCATAGACGGCGGTGGAGTGGGCTGTTGGCAGAAATTGGCCGACAGTCAACAAGACCCCGACTACCAGGGAGTTATTAACTGTCACCCAGGGTGCACCGTCCCGAATCCCTTGTCAGCCCGCCCTCTCACCAGATCCGTGGAATCAAATGAGAATGCAAAGCTTTCAAAGGACCGGGCACTCGAGGAGGTTCTCTGCCCTGCACCCCATAGTACCTTTTTTTTTTTTTGTTTTTGTTTTCGGAGGGGAAATGCATTTACGCACAAAGTGTGGGACTCCTGGGCCGCTGATCGGCCCAGACTACCCACTAAAACCCCTCCGGCGTTTCCGCACCAGCCGTTGTGAGGGCGCCATGGGATCGCTTACGCATTCTACCACGACGCCCTCCGGCTTTGGCCCTACGGCCCCTTTATTGGAAGCGGGCTTGGCGGGCAAAACGCGCCCGCTGCCTGCCTCTTCCTCGGCCTCTCCGAGCGAGGGGCGCGTCAGCTCTCGCTTCGCGCTCCCGCTCGGCCGCCTCCTTCTGCTACATTACAGTTTCGCAGAAGGAGGCCACCGCATTCCAGTACCTCTCGCCATCCTAACTCTTTCGGGTGCCCACATCTGACAGTCTGCCAGAGTGTGTTGAGCTGTATCATCTGGCTCCCCACACTCATGGCAGACCGGGCTTAGCTCCCTGCCAATATTATGCAGGTAATGACCGAAGCACCCGTGTCCGACACCCCATAGTACCTTTTTTTTTTTTTTTTTTTTTTTTTTGTTAACGGAGGGGAAATGCATTTACGCACAAAGTGTGGGACTCGCCGGGCTGCTAGTCAGCCCGGAATACCCACTAAAACCCCTCCGGCGTTTCCGCACCGGCTGTTGAGGGCGCCATGGGGTCGCGTTAGCATTCTACCACGACGCCCTCCAGCCATGGCCTTTCGGCCCCCCCCCAAATCGGGCAGTGGCCCATAAATGGACCACGCCCGTCCCCCAGACCCACATCCATTCGCCGTCTCATTATAGACGGCGGTGGAGTGGGCTGTTGGCAGAAATTGGCCGACAGTCAACAAGACCCCGACTACCAGGGAGTTATTAACTGTCACCCAGGGTGCACCGTCCCGAATCCCTTGTCAGCCCGCCCTCTCACCGGATCCTTGGGATCAAGTGAGAATGCAAAGCTTTCAAAGGACCGGGCACTCGAGGAGGTTCCCTGCCCTGCACCCCACACCCCATAGTACCTACACCAACAGTTCCCAACTAGGTACACACACTGTTTTTTTACAATACGAACCCAGTCGGCCATTGCAACTTTAGAAAAGGAACGGCAAGCGGTAAGTTGTAGCGGATGTTAATAACTTATTTCTTAAGAAAATTAAAATAAACGAAATTTAAAAATATTGTTGTAGACAGATCTTACAGTTGTTACAGCGGCAACAGAAAAACGTCATCTGTGAAAATTTGAACTGTCTTACTGTCACAGTTCATAAGATAAAACCTGGTGTGGTGACAGACGGCCAGGCGTCAGACGGACAGCAAAGTCAGTAAAACTAGGGCAGCGTTTTACCCTTTGGGTACGAAACGCTGGAAACGCTATATAATAAATGGGAATCGAAGTATGTCAGTCCATTTCCAACCTCTTGATTCTGTTACGAAAATTAAATGCGGCCCTAAGGCCCTAATATGAAGCCGCGGTGTTTCATCAACTCAAAGAATTATAAGACATGTTGTAAGTATATTATTTAGTAAATTTAAATTTTGTAATATTGATAGTTATACAGAATAACTAAGACATATCGCGCGAAAGAAGCAGATACGCGTTCGATACACACGGGCAGCACAGCAGCTACGGGTTTTGGCAGGTGCACCACATGACATCAAGTTCTTCAAAGGGCCTTTACGCGTTAGATCCATATTTCTGCGCAAGCCTCTCAAAGGACAGGGGCAACCCGTGAAACCCAAGCGGAGATACTCAATACATTTTTCATTAAGCTACTTGTTAAATGTTTAGGTCCCACTACTGGGCAAAAGCCTCTCCTCTGTTTCCATATCTTTCTGCATAAAAAATGCTAAGAAAAGAAAATTCGTAGATTCGACACTGCATGTGAATTAGAGTATGAGTTAGAGCTATTTATGAAAAGCATGAACGATTTTCGTTCGATATCGAATGGTTTTTGTTAATATATATGAATCATTTCAAAAATAGGGTTCCGTAGGTTTGCAGAGGGTCGCTGAACCTCTTTCATCCCAGACGTGCAACAAGGATCTTGTTTCCAATTGCTTCCAAAGTGTAGGCATACTTCAATTCTTATCAGATGTTTGAGATACCTAGATAGCAGCATTCAAGTGGTTTTAATAAATAGAGTATTTCAAGAGGAAAGTTTATATGTAATATATAACTATATAAATATTGTAGAGAAATACTGATAATTTTAGAGGTTTTTAATGTGCGGTCGTAAATTAACACATTTTTGGCGCTTATGCAAACGATGGCTTAACCCTATGAGATAGATGAAAATATTGTACATCTTACAAATGTCTACAAAAAAGTCCGCGATACCATATGTCTAACTATTGCGTTACGTCACAATAACTTATTTTTCAGTTTAAATTTGCAATAGAAACGCCGGTACAAACTACGTCACATTATTCTTTTCACGTTAATAATCCTTATCTAAATAAATCATTTCAAATTTAAGTCTCTTTTAATACCTGTAGGTTACTCTTTGAATGAATGAAATCGGACACTCCAGTCCAAAGATATTACAGGATTTGTTTTCAATTACTTGGCGTGGCGAAGCCGTAATCTAACTGTACATTTTACGTTAACGGAAAGTTGACGTTAGGCAGGCGGCCAGTAGTAAAACATGCTAAAATAATAATAGGAATGGAAACACCAAGAAGGGAAAGCGTCATGGAAGCGGGAGCTGAGGAAGCATTCTGCGTTCCCAAAGAAAGTTGACGTTAGGCAGGCGGCCAGTCGTAAAAACATGCCAAATGAAAACAACCCAAAGGCATGCGTAATGGAAGCGGGAGCTGAGGACAAAACTGTAGGATTGCTAATAATTTTACGTAGACACTCCTTTTCCCCCGTGTATGTTTTGAAAGGGGACGTTCTGATACTGTCAGCTAGGTAGACAGCTGTACATCATGAACAACATAAGTAAGATAATAGGAAATAGAATAAATTATTAAAACGCTTGATTACTTTTCTGGTGGTAAGAATAAGGTTTTTTTCTGTACTCATATTTTTAGGGTCAGCCAATATTTTTTTTAAATCACATTTAGTATCCCTGACAAATCGATTTTGACTGTTCTATAGGTCTATGCCTGTGACACATCGGTAGACGTAACCATTAAAATTAAAAAAAAAGACAACAACTGACATTGTGTGTACCTACATGAAATAAATAAATAGTTATTTGGGCCGCGTGCCTGTTTGCCTACTAAATTGCAAATAAAAGTTTTTGAAAAAAAAATCTGAACCGACTTCAAACTCATCTGAAAAGGAAGAAATAAGTTGTTAGTTATTAAATGAGGTTCCTTACCAAACATTTAATTTAATTTGAAGTCGGTGCTTGTATATCAAAAATATAGTCTATAAAATGCCCTCCAAACCGTTGGTCCGACGTTCATCGTTGATATTCATCGTCATCATCAGCTATCTTCAACCCACTTCATAAGTCGGTCTATGCCAAACTTCTCTTCCTTAGTCTCTTCTCTGGCATAGACTTCAAATTAATTAAAATGCTTGATAAGGAACCTCATTTAATAACCAAAAACCAATTTCTTCCGGTTTAGGTGTTTTTAAAAAATATGTTTCACCTTTTTTAGTTTTATACACCTATGCAATACCGACAGTTTTGAAAGTCGGTTAAACGTTCCAGCATCGGCTCACCTTTATTATTATATTATATATATATATATATATATATATATAATATATAATATATAATATATATATATATATTATATATATATATATATATATATATATATTACATGGCCAATTGACCCTGCACACCATGGTGTCAGAGTTTTTCGGAACCGCCTTTTGGCCTCGGATGTGGTTCCTTTAATGACAGCCGGGCGGGACCAACGGCTTAACGTGCCTTCCACGGGGTCATTATTATTATTATCACAGATCATTCGGGTTGCAATGTCCTAACCAAACTGGACAGAAATAAACAAAGTATGCTTCCCATAGGAATCGAACCTCCGACCTCCTAAAGGTATAAAGCAAATGCCGTGAACACTGGACTAGCCGCTAACCTAGCAAATAAGAACATTGTGAACCCTATTAACTGCAAATAAATTGAATTGTATTGGACCACGGAGACAGTATACATTAAGACCCAAATCGCAGTAACAGAAAAATTCCCACGATATTCCCTAGATTCGATCATCATCAGGACCTTATATATGATGACTTTAAGACCATCGAGGAAACTCTATTTAAAACTGTATATAAAACATTCTTCTTTATTAGAATAATTTATGAATCGATAGCGATGTGAAACTGTAACGAAAGAATAAAGTAAATATTTACTCTGCATTACAAATTTAAATAACTAACCTTGGAAATTAAATGATCTCTGAAATAAAATGTAGTAGGTTTGAGGAAATACGTATAGTACTCGTATAAACAAGTTTTACCCTGAAGAAGATTACGATATGTACTCTGTGAGTTTAGGAGGTTGGAAATACTGGCAATTTTATTGTTCGGAGTTGATGCCCTACGCTATGTCGCATATAGGCACAGATCTGTGTTAGAGATAAAATAAATAAAAACACAGCGAAAACGTCTGGATATTCCATGTACCTAATCTAACTTTTGCGAACTTTGCAGAGTCCGGAAACGGGACTAATTCATATTTCTATGGATTTATACTAGTATATTTTGCAACATACCAAATTCCATAATGTTATCTCCAGTACTCCAAAATTATCAATTTTTCCTCACTGCTCAACTATGAATGCTCAACTGTGAATATAGGTGCACAGTGGAGACTGGAACCACTCCAATCTTAGATTAATAATTAATCTCGCTCGCTCGACCTCAGAGACCAATTATTAATCTATGCACTCCAATGTTCCTCGCAGCTCAACCAAACTGCTCAGCTATTTTAATTGGGAAGCTTTACCATTTTCCCAGAATTTTATAGCAATTAAAACTCGAAAGGAGAAGTGGTCAATTAGAACTGCTGAACTACAAAACTACTACTAATCAGTTTAGATTTTTCTATTAGAACACGGTAATAACGAGGCTGAACAATAAACGGCCCTACTTTAATAACCTTATTCAATGTTTATGCATAAAAAAAAAAAAATATCACTACTAACTTATCTGTGAAGATTTACGGCAAATAAATCACATTTTCATGGAAGCTTAGTAGATTTCATACATCGCGGCAAAGAATATGCAAGTACAGACACATTAACTTTATATAATTACCTATTACTTGTCTTTGTATGCGGCTTCGCTCGGTAACTCCCACGGAAATCCATACTTCCATACTTCCTCCATACTAATATTATAAATGCGAAAGTCTGGCTGTCTTTCTGTCTGTCTGTCTGTTACGCTTTCACGGCCAAACCGCTGCACGGATTTTGATGGAATTTGGTATGAATATAGTTGCAGACCCGGGGTCAAACATAGGCTACTTTTTGACGCAGGCGGAGCTGTGCGAAACAGCTAGTATTCCTTATATGCGTCAGGCCAGGAGTGCTATTTTTGAAAAGTGTGGCTCACGCAAAATTGGTGAGTCGAATAATTTTCATTCGTTAACGAATGATTTTTGTTCGATAACGAAGGATTTTTTTTCGACATGTATGTCGCACATTTTAAAAATAGGGCTCCTAGATTCATAACAATATATTGTGTAGGCTCGTGTAAACTTTCTAAAATAGACAGCAGTGAAGAGATAACAAGTAAGCATATGTAGTCACTCTCATGCTCACACCCTTATTCTTAAACATAACCTTAAGAACGTCCTTCACTCAAACTCATTAGAGGATAAGGAAGTCCTCGAACTTTCCTTGAAAACGACATTCTTAATTGGTTGCTTGAGCAAACTCCAATGAGGAACGACACTGGTTATATTTTTTATTCAAAGCACAAAAATTGTAAAATACAAAAGAATAGAGTAAAAAATGAAAAACTAAGTAGATAGCTAGGCAAAAAGTGGCAAAAAAACTGATTCAAAGAGCTCAAACTCGACTTAACCTTACTCCAATTCATTGGTATGATTAGTCGTCACTCTAGCTTCCTTGACTTAAGGAGATTCTACATTGGAGGTGAGTATTGAACTGTCAAATATAAGGTTGGTGGAGGCGTTCTTGAAATGAAACAAAGTAGTTATAAATCAGTTTTTTGCCACTTTTTGCCTTGGTATCCATTACTTTATTTTATTTTTTACTCTATTCTTTCGTAATTTTTCATTTTTGTACTAAGAATTGTTATTATAACCTGTGACGTTCCTCATTGGAGTTTGCTCAAGCAACCAACTAAGAATATCGTTTTCAAGGAAAGTTCGAGGACTTCCTTGAGGCGCCCTCCAATGAGTTTGAGTGAAGGTTGTTCTTAAGGTTATGTTTAAGAATACGGATGTAAACCACTTTATTTCATTTCGAGGACGCTTCAAGGTACGACCCTTATATTTGACAGTTCGATACTCACCTCCAATGAGGAATCTCCTTAAGTCAAGGAAACAAGTGTCGACTTATCATACCAATGAGTTTGAGCAAACGTTTAAGAATATGGGTGTCAATGGCTGACTTCCGCTTTTTAAATATTGTTTAAATATCAATCCGAAATTATTATATGCGTTATACCACATAATTTATAAGGTAATTTTTAAAATATTGGCCAAATTTTCACAGCGTTTGTTTTTATATAAAACTAGACCACTTTCAATAAAAATAAAGTGAAAATCAAGAAAAAATATAGGGCCTATGGGTACATATAAAATGCTCGCGGCCCGCCCGTATTGGCCTCCGGTCGGATAGGCGGCGCCCGCCTTTGACGAGGTAGTAGGGCGAGCGCGACGCAACAGGTCGCCGCGGGGACACCTGTTGATAAATATTGTTTTGAATCTATTTTTACAATTACCATTAGTTTAAGAGCCGGGGTCAAACAGGCTACATTATGAAGCTAGCAAAGCAGCGGGAAACAGCTAGTTATTGTAATAAATATGTAAAATACATTAAATAATGTACAAATATTAATCCAATAATAATCTTGAGTCAGGGTTCTGGTTGAATGCCATTCCGTCTTCAAATGTTGGTACACTGACGGACAGGACTAGTTTCAGATTGGCGGTATGTCTGCGGTTAGGGGCCAGGACAAATGAGCCTCATCGCTGCCGTTGCGGGGTAAGTGTCGACTCCCTCAGGTCACCACGGCTTGGGCTGTCGCCTCAGTGCATGCTGCTCTAAATGACGTCATCCGCCGGGCGCTTGCCAGTGCCGGTGTGCCCGCAGTGCTGGAGCCTGCAGGCGTTGCTCGGGATGATGGTAAGCGACCTGACGGTATGACGCTCATTCCATGGAGAAATGGCAAGTCGCTAGTGTGGGATGCTACTTGTGTGGATACAGTAGCACCATCCCACATACTGTCTGCAGGACGGGTGCGGCTGCTGCGACGGCAGAGTCCAATAAGAGTGAGATTTGCTGTGGAGACTATGGAGCCATGGGGTGCGGATGCAAAACTTTTGTTCAAAGAGATATCCGCACGCCTTGTCGATGTTTTCGGGGACCCAAGGGCTGGCACATATTTCGGTCAGAGGATCAGCATGGCTATCTAGAGAGGAAATGCCGCCAGCCTTCTGGGTACATTACCCTGTAATGCCAGCTATTTGGGCTCCATTTTTATTTAAATTAAGAAAAATCTATTAGTTACCTATGTATTTCATTATTTATCAATATCTTTTTAGTTTGTGGTTTAGTTTAATTTTTTGTTTAATAATAATTGAATAATGACTTGTTAAAATATTATTTGATAGATTCAGCGCTTCTTCGAACTGCCTTCATATAAGATCACAGGGTTAGACCATTGTCCGTTCTGACATTTATTTGGGTTTAATTTAAATGTGAATCTATAAAATGATCTTTAGTAATCAACTGAAAAGTCAACCATGAATTGGTATGCTTTACTATTAATCTTTGTATATCATTTCTATCCAAGGTCCATAAAATGCAAACTAATACATCTATTCAAGGCGTGTCACATTTCGTAATTTGCGTGCCGTTTCGCAAGGTCGGTCCCCAAGGTCCAAGGACATGGCCAGAGTCATTTTAAATTTCCGATAAATGTGCATATGCCGTTGTGTCATATAGTTATTGATTGTCTATAAAAATGTGAATGTCACACAGGTAGAATAGACACACGCTTGCCGGCATGGTGGAGTCGTGAACTATAAATGGTTGTTTCATTTATTCAATCGCAATAACATATCAAACATGGTGTCAGGTGAAAAACTAATAAAATAGGTCTGACAAAATCCTTAGTGGAAAAAATAAATCCTTGCAAGGTAATTAAACACATATTTATACATTGTCCTTGTGTGGCGTAGGGCGTGGAGCGAAAAAAAAACATGGCGGAAGACAAAAAGATTGGAAAAATTATGGTTGGAAGTATAAAACCTCCAACGGGATATGAAATTATAGACGGGCAGTCATGGAAAAAATATAAGCAGATATTCGAAATATATTTAAAGGCGACAGGGTTGGATCAAGAAGAGGAAGAAAGAAAAGTAGCAGTTTTTTTGTCATGTGCGGGAGAGGAGATGTTGGAGGTGTATAATGGGCTTGGTGAGGTTAAGAGCTGGAATGAGTTGGTCGAGAGTTTGAATCAACATTTTGGTACGAAAAATAACACAGTAACGAACAGTTACAGATTTTTTAATTTAAGACAAGAAACAGAAGAAACAATAGAGCATTTCATTACAAGGCTAAAAAATGCTGCCAAATTGTGTGAGTTTAAAGAAGAAAACAGACTTATTAGAGACATGTTGGTTATAGGAGTGAGAGACACGAGTTTAAAAGAAAGGTTGCTGTGGGAAAAAGAGCTGACAATGGAGAGGGCTATAACCTTATGTCAAGCGGCAGACCATAGTAAAAAACAAATTAAAGAAATGGAAGATAAAGCACGTGAAGAAGCAAATTTAGTCAAGGAAAGCAAGGGCAGACTAAATAAAAAGATGTTGCATTGCAACAAATGTGGAAGAATGCACGAGATTAGAAATTGTCCAGCATATGGAAAGAGATGTGCGGTGTGTTCTTTGTATAATCACTTTGCAGCTGTGTGCAGGTTTAAGAAGAATAAAGAAGATGACAAAACTTGCTCGGATTCACAAAAGAAAATAAATAAAAAAGTGAATGTTGTGACACAGTTAAATGAGGGGAGTGATTGCAGTTCAGAAGAGTTTGTAGTAGATTCTGTAAGTAGTTTTAATAAGTTGCAATGGAATGAGGTTATTTATATTGAAGGGCACAAAATAAAGTTTAAGTTAGACTCTGGGGCAGATTGTAACATTTTACCATTTAAGTTATTTAGCAAATTTAAGAAAGATATGTGTACATTAGGGGATTCAACAGTTTTGGTAGTTTACAATGGACAAGAAATAAGAACAAAAGGAAGTGTTGGACTTGACTGTTTTCTTAGAGGGAAAAAAGTATGTATCCGATTTTGTTTAGTAGACATGCCAGTCCAACCAGTGTTGGGGTTGCCAGACTGTGTTAAATTTAATTTAATTAAAAAAGTAGATAGTTTAAGTACTCAGGATAAAAATACTTTTTTGTTAAATAATCAGGATGTATTCTCAGGAATGGGTAATATAGGTATGTATAAAATTAAACTGAAAGACAATGTACAACCGGTTGTAAAGCCTATAAGAAGAGTGCCACAAATGATTAAAGAAAGACTTAAAGAAACTTTGTGTAATTATGAGAGTAGAGGTATTATTGAAAAGGTGGAGGGACCTACTTCTTGGTGTAACAATCTTGTTATAGTAGAAAAATCAGACAAATCACTTAGGTTATGCTTAGATCCTAAAGAGTTAAATAAAGCAATACTTAGAGAAAACTATCAAATTCCTTCACCTGAGGAGATTTATAATTCTCTTGCAGGTAAGAGTATCTTCACAGTATTAGACATGAAGGAGGGATTTTTTCAAGTGTGCTTGGATGATGAGCAAAAACTCTGCACATTTGGTACTCCGTTTGGCAGATACAGGTTTAAACGTATGCCATTTGGTATATCTTCAGCTCCAGAGGTAATGCAAAGATTAAATACAAGTATATTTGGTGACATACAGGGAGTACACATATATTATGATGATATAATAATTGCAGGAGATAACTGGTCAGATCATGATCAAATACTAAGTAAAGTTATAGAAAGGGCAAGAAAGTATAATGTAAAATTTAATAAAAATAAAGTTCAATTTAGATGTGATTTTGTTAAGTACGTAGGATTGTTAGTATCAAAATCAGGTATAAAACCTGATCCTGAACATGTTAAGGCTATTTTAGATTTGGAAGAGCCGAAGAATGTAAAAGAACTGCAAAAGTTTTTAGGAATGTCAAATTATTTAAGTAAGTTTATACCAAATTATTCTAGAACTACAGAATCACTAAGGGTTCTTTTAAAAAAAGATGTGTTATGGGACTGGGGGTCCTCCCAAGTGCAAGCTTTTCAAGATTTAAAATGTAAAATTGCCAGTGCACCAACTTTAGTTATTTTAGAAAAGGAGGGTATAGTAACTTTGCAGTGTGACAGCTCTAAGAGTGGCTTGGGGGCATGTCTGTTACAAAAGGGTAAACCGGTTTCCTTTTATTCAAGATGTTACACTGAATGTCAACAAAGATGGGCACCTATAGAGAAAGAGTTGTTTGCAATTTGTTTAGCAATGGAAAAATATCATCAATTCATTTATGGGCGTAGAATTGTTGTTGAAACAGACCATAAACCTTTAGTTGCAATAATGAATAAAGATATAAATCAAATCTCAGCTAGGTTACAAAGGATGGTTCTCAAACTTTTAAAATATGATTTTGAGATTAAGTATATTCCAGGATCTAAGATGTATATTGCTGATTATTTGTCAAGACATTTTAACAAAACTAATGGGAAAGTTGAAACTACATTAAAGGAGATAGTTCACTGTATAGATTCAGAAACAGTATATGGTTTAGACATAGATCTGCAAATTTCAAAGTCAAAATTAAAAGAATTACAGCAGGAGACTATTAAGGATGGGAATTTACAACAAATTATAACATGGTATAGCTCAGGGTGGCCAAATAATGATAGGAGTATATATGGTATAGAGTTAAAAAAGTTGTTTAAGTTAAAAAATGAGCTGGTAGTAAAGGACAACATAGTGTATTTTAAGGATAAAGTATTAGTACCTAGATCATTAAGAAAGGAAATGTTAAATATAGTTCATGCGGGTCATGCAGGTGTGGTGAAATGTAAAAAGCGAGCTAGGAATGTTCTCTTTTGGCCTAGAATGTCAAGAGACATTGAGGAGTTTGTATTAGCATGTAAATCTTGTGAAAAATATAGAGTATCTAATTGTAAACAACCTCTTTTGTCACATGAAATTCCGGATTTGCCATTTAATAAAGTTGGTATGGATGTTGGTCATTTTGCAGGTAAAGACTTCATAGTTGTAGTAGATTATTTTTCTAAGTGGATCGAAATGGCATGGTTGAATAACAAGTCTTCGTCTGATATAATAGCAAAATTAATTAAAGTGTTCAGTATACATGGATTCCCTAGATACATAGTTAGTGACAACATGCCATTTAATGGTTTTAAGTTCCGACAATTTGCTTTAGAAAATGATATAGAGTTAATTAATTCCAGTCCACATTATGCACAATCTAATGGGTTAGCAGAAAAGGCGGTAGGAATTGTTAAAAACTTACTGAAAAAATGTAAAGATAGTGGAGCTAGTTTTGATATGGCTATGCTGCATTATAGGACTAGCCCAGTAGCTAAATTAGATTATTGTCCTTCGGAGTTACTAATGAGCAGATTGTTAAGAACAAAGTTACCATGTTCTAAAGAAGTACTAAAACCTAAATTATGTAAAAATGTTAAAGAACAAATGTTACATAACAGTGAAAAATCTAGGACCATTTATGATAAAACGTCTAAATCAAAGAAGTCCTTTAAAAAGGGGGAAGAAGTAATTGTACAAAATGTTCCATACAATAAATGTTGGTCTTCAGGGAAAATAATGGAAAAAGCTGATGGTCCTAGATCGTTCATAATTATGAATGATAAGGGAAATTTAGTTAGAAGAAATGAAAGGTATATAAGAAAAAGTAAAAATAGGTTTATTAAAAAAGATGATTGTAATGGGAATATACTAGGTATTCCTATAGAGTCACAAGCAGTAGAGGTAAGTGGGAAGGATACCATGGTAGACCAAGGTCAAACTGAAAGTAATCATGTGTCTAGATCTGAAATTGTCACTAGGTCAGGAAGAGTGATCAAAAAACCAGCTTATTTAGAAGATTATGATTTAAGTAATTAAAATTAAAATAGGGGTGTAGCCGAATTGTTAACTTAAAGGGGGGATGTGTCATATAGTTATTGATTGTCTATAAAAATGTGAATGTCACACAGGTAGAATAGACACACGCTTGCCGGCATGGTGGAGTCGTGAACTATAAATGGTTGTTTCATTTATTCAATCGCAATAACATATCAAACAGCCGTAAGCGACTATTTCCAAGCTATTTCAACTTCATTATGTGTAGTATTATATTATTAAATATAGTAACGTCGAATGATCATTTATTCTAAACAGCAATGTGGTGTATACGTCGATATACAAAGATTACGATCTCCAGTTCCGGTGGCGAGAATAAAGGGAACAACAATTCATTTTATTATGAGCCAGAGTAGATTGAAATAAAATGTATGTTTATCCAAGTGTGTCTCTGTGATGATGACAATGTTTTAATCTGTATTTGGGTTAACTTACTGAAAGAACATTGCGATGACTGATATGGGTAAAATAGAGGTCGTCAGAAACTCTGTAATGTTCTTTTCTTATTATTTAGGTACATTTTGATAAACATATGTTGCTTGAACGAAGCACTTATTACTTTGATGCTTGCTTGTTTATTATATTAGGTGGATTTTTATTACGTGCATATATTTTGAGGGGTGGTTTATTAAGGCCAAAGAAAAGTACTAAGAGCAAAATTGAAAAAATCTACACGCTAGTTTTTTTTCAATTTACCTAACAATTTTTTTTTTAGATGACTAAAAGCGCACTAAAAACTTATTCATCGTATCAATCTATCAAAGCTCTCTCCCCAAATTACGTTTGAATGGAATTTATTTGCTATTTTCCTCATTCCATTTGTAGACAGAGACAAAATGAGTTTTACAACTTCTGTCAGTATTGCCAGTAAAATAGAAGTAAAACAAAAAAGGGAAACAACTACTGGATGACTTAATTATTACTATTCAGTAAAACATAAAAGTTCGATTTTCTCGAAAACTAGCGTATAGAAATTTATTAAACCAACATAAATTTGTTTTATAAGACTTAATTATTTAGTCTTGAAAGTATTTATATTTAATTTAAATCCACCTTATATAACTGGATTTATCAGTCCATCAGTAAACAAACTTATTTGTGAAATTGTTTTATTAATTCCAAATCTTTTATGTACCATTTGTGTGCAGCAGGTGTGGTTAAACATAATCGTAATAATATATTATTGATTCAGCTTTTTGTAGAATGAGCAGTTGAGTTGTAGCGCCGCTTTTTTTCCACTTGTGCTTAGGAAGTGGTGGTAAAATTCATATAAGTAAAACTTGACGTCAATAAGTGACATTATCCTGAGTAAACTGAAAATAAACGATTTCCTTTCAGCTTTCATAAACGATGTAGGGCAGGCAGGGTACGGGGTTCGGGTAGCAATACTAGCAATGTAAATAAACAAACAATATTTCCTGCTGCCGGCTCCCGCGGTGTCGTAATCTATGGCAATCTGCCAATAGTTGTTCTGAGGAATTACTTTCTTTGTGTGTAGTGTTTGAAGTTATTTAACAGAATTATTAATTCTATGAATAACATTTTTATTTTATTTGTAAGCATAACAATCTACCAGCTGAATTTGTTTCCCGGCCCCTATATGTAGCTCTTTTTTGTATTTATTTTTAACCTATTGTTTGCGATCAGTAAATAATTTAATGGGACAAATGACACAGATTGAGTTAGTGCAGAAGCAATCTACGCCCCAGGGGTCGTCAAATTGAAAGATAAACCTGAGGTATACAGCAGTAACATTGTATTGTGCTACTAACTCTCACGATTACACTGTTGTTAGTAAAATCTAACAGCTCCTAAAACCGTAGTCAAAAAAAATCTAAATCTATGCCTAAAACAGTCATCAATTTACTTAGTTAATAAGTAGTTAGTTGCTATTTTGTCGTCAAACATTTGGATTATTCAAAGGACGTTTTACAACAACACCTACCAATTGTATTTAGATACAGCCCACGTTGTTAGAACATCTTTGTGGCGTACCAGTGTGACAACGTACAGAACAAACTGACTCAGACCAAGGATTACCAAGAAACGGAGGTGTGAACGAACGTACTCGTATATGATTTACACTAACTATAAATGGTGGTTGTGACTGTGACACATCTATATAAGTAGAAGAATCCTGAAAAAACCACGCAACCATGTCATGAACAAGAGCTTTATGTATAAGACTACAGCTGTTGCTGGCGGCTTCGCCCTTGTAGAGCCTTCATTGTTTCCGTTACTTTTTTGTGTGGTCGGTTTCTGGTGAAAGTCATTATCCGTCAACATTAATTTTTTTGTTAAGTTTTGTCTTTATTGACCCTTCAGGAGTGCATTTTGAGGAGACGATCCTGACTGCATCCTAATGTATGGTGAAGATCTGTTTTATGTGTCAAAATTATAAATATGCGGATTTTTGCATCTTTCGCTTTGCTATTGACCAGAATAACTAGATAACGATATCGAGAATTTAAATTACACCATCCCAAATCCATATTTCCATACTAATAGTTTAAATGCGAAAATCTGTCTGTCTCTCCGTCTGTCAATCTGTACGCTTTCACTGCTAAATCTCTTTACCGATTTTGATGAAATTTAGAATGGATATAGTAAAAGACCTGGGGTCAAACATTGGCTGCTCTTTGACGTGGGCAGAGCACTGGGAAATAGCTAGTTCCAAGTAAAATAACCTCAACTCTGTACGAGCAATAGTAGTAAAGTTTGTTAAATGTTCAATTTAATTAGTATTTGATTACTTTTTTATGTTTATCACCTTTAAAGTACTCATATCTACATCAAATCTGAACTAAGTACTTAATTGTATTTTTTTAGTTTTATTAATTAATATTTTCAACCCGAACCTTATCAAAATGTGTAAAATTAAATAAGTATAATTTTTAAAAAACGTAAGTCTATACCTAAGTACAAAGTTTACTCGTGCTTGATGTTATAATTAAGTATTTAAGTGACTCATAATCACGATTAGCGAAGTTACCATCTACTTGTACTACACTTACACGTGTCGTGGCTGAATTTACATTTTTTCGTTCCGCTGCCGAGATACAAACGAGTTTTGCGGGTTTTGTCATTTTTTTCGGCCCATTGATGGACAAGAATGGGTTCACAATGAACCTTATCACGCTTGACTTGATTTAATTAAGTACTTACTTAGTTATTTTCATTTTGTTTTCATTATCATTTTGTTTTTAACAGCTCTCATATTCATAAAAACAAATTATGCAGGTACTTAGTTATTCAAATTAATTAATAATTTGATTTATTATATGTACACACTGTGTGTGTTCTAACGAAAAAAGCTCGAGGAATTTGTTATAAAAACATCCTAAACCCATTAGACCAATCAGAAAAAGATGAAGGATGTATGCCAAGGAATCTGCATTCCAGTATCTACTCATTTTATCCAGATAAATCCAGATCGAGCTGGCACCGTTCAAGCCTCGAAACCCATCAGTTAAATACATACACATATATACACGCGCGGTTGGCATCACCAGCCACCGACCCATAGGTACACAATCATACATATTCGCGAAAGCTTTCAACTTAAATGTAGCTTAGAAGCTACTTAAAATACCTAAGCAGTAGTATGCTATGTTCGGTTGGTTGGATTTTCCCAAGTTATAGAGTTAAAGAGGCAAGATAGGCCCCGATAACCTACCAATTGAAGTAGATACGTGAACTTAGGATTTGTAAAATCAAAGATTGGAATGCTTAAAGTGACCTATTTGAAATGCTTAAAAACTTGAACCGGGTTTTAGTTTCTTTAGACTTCTGTTCTCTACAAATACTCTTAATTGCACCAAAAAAGAAATACAGTAAATCTCTTTAAGTGAGATATAACGTAAATTTTTTTTAATTATAAATTAATCTTGATTAATCGAATGTAATCCAAGTAGGTATTCAATCTCATGTAATTTTATACTGGTTTTTGGTACTTGTATTAAACAGTCAACCAACCTTACCTATCTAAGTACTTGCAATAGTTAATACTTAGGTACGATTGGCCAATTGATGCCTCGTTCGGAGACAAAACAACACATCGCGACAAACAAACAGATTGATAGGTGTTAACTTGCAATGGCGTTTACTGTGTTTGTTGGAGAATCACTAATACGACTAAACGATAACTACAATCATTGTAAGTAAAGACATCAATAATGTGTATTACAAACTGCAGCCTGCAGCACGTTGTCAAACATGAATAGAATATTGACTGAATAATTAACAGTTTATAAATTTATGAACTATCAAAGTAGGTATAAGGCATCGAATAGCGATGCACAATACGTCTGGAAAAAAGGATTCAGATCTCAGAGTTATACCTACAATACAATCATCAAGTAACTTAGTAAGTTCTTTATAAATGTATCTTTTTTACGATTGTTATAAGTTTTTTTTTTACTTTTTCAATTGGAGAGAATAATGACGAATGATGATCTAAGTATATCATCTGTGTGCACTGGCTGTACACTTATGAAACAAAAAAAAAGAACCATTAAAAGGAATTAATTTAAAACCTGTCTCCAAAGCTATGCCCCAAAGCTCCAAACTCCAAAATAATAAATTTCATAATCATTTTTGATTTGATGTTTTATTAGATTAGTACTTTCGAGTATTTTCATTACTATTCCACAATACGCAAGTTTACATTTCCATCAACAAGATATAAGAAAAATACCAGTGGATAAAAATAGATTATTTAATTATTTTAAACTAGCTGTGTCCCGCAGCTCCGCTTGCGTCAAAAAGTAGCCTTTTTTGATCCCGGGTCTTCAACTATATTCATACCAAATTTCATCAACATCCGTTCAACGGACAGACAGACTTTCGCATTTATAATATATATATAGTATATTATGGTATGGATGGAAGTATGGATATTATTGATTTGTTTGTATGTGTTTTTTTATTGATTAGTTTCTTTGCCCATTAATAAATATTTGCGAATGATTGAATAACCTTAAGTTAAAGTTAATTGAAAGATATCTATTTGGGTTTAGTATTGTCTAATCAAAATTGTTCGATTAACAAATACTTAAAGAATCAATTTATGCTTTTTAGCTTTTTACCATCTTGTGGCTAAATATTCATAATTCTGTGACTTCTATAAGTATAGTAAATACGAGTCAAAATAAAAAATAGTAAAAAAATCTTTTGTCCGCAGGCGCATTCAAGACCCAAGAAAATTATGTGGTTGAGAGCCATTGAGGACATCTTACATAACATTACGAGGACGCTCCGAAAGGTAGAGAAGTGCAACACCAGCCTGCGGTAGTCCACCGAACTAACCACCATGGAAGGACGGTAAGTGCACAACTCAAAGTAGGAAACAAAAAAAAAATGTTAATTTAGCACGTGTTTAACTCAAAAAATAACACAGGGTAACCCAGCATGTCGTGGCCTGAAACTCTACGCTGGTCTTTCGTGGATGCCTTACTTACTAAAATAATAAAGTAAAAAAGTTCATCATCATGATCCTAGCCGGTTGCATCCCCAGCTAATAGTATAAAATAAAGTATAAAAGTTACTCACTACTAAAGTTTAAAGATGTGGAATGTCCATGTTTGGATATTCACGGTAGAAATCTACAGAGGCTAAGTAAACCATAAAAATTACAGCGCTTATGTGATTGCCAAGCAATATGACAATGTAGGTTTCAAAAATATACCTTAAAAAAATAATTACAATTATGACCTGACCAAGGATCGGATCCCTGACCTAGTGAGTGGTTTATAGGCATATTACAATATATTACTTACCGCTTTCCGTCGAACCTTCTGTCACTAACTATTAATGATTTATCAGCTAAGCGAGGAAGTAATTATTCATGTAGAATTAGCAAGAAATTGTAAAGCTTACTATCGTCAACGCAAAAACCTCTCGTTTGGTGTCAACAGACTCAAAAGAAACCTGTTCTAGGCGGCGAAACACCCGCATCTACATGTGTAACTTTCTAGGTTCACTGTTTCGTCTGTGGAGCCTGAATCTAAGAAGAATGGCATCCATATGGGTGCCAGTATTATCAGCAGACCGCTTCGGAATTCAGCGGAAACAGCCGAGAAGGGGTTATCAGGGAACAACCACCCTGACACATGGCTTCACGATGCGGGGTGGAGGAGGAAACGCTCCCTGGCACAGTTGACCAGGGAGGCACTGCCTAGGATGGAGAACTACAGGAATTCTAAAAGGGCTTTGAAAAGACCCAGTCTTGGAGAGCTTCATGGGGACCATCTTATTACAGAAGAGGTTAGTACTGCTGATATTCAAACATCATCACATTAACATCATCGAATATTTTTATGTTTTCATACAGATACCATTATGCACAAATCCATTAGAGTCTACTTTCAAATGAATATTTAATGTTGTAAACATATTATAATGTACTACTGTAAAATATTACTTTGTGTCCGCAAGAAAAGAAAACCTTGGACGTTTCAGTTAGAAAACCTTTAAAAACCTTTTCCTTTTAAGAAGTTTGTTAATTACAAATATCATTATTAGTAATTATTCTTGTATCTTGGTTCTATATGTTTACTCAAATACTGATGGTGCATAATAATTTCATAGTTACCTGATGACTCTTGAATACCTACAAAGCATTATTTGGTCATCAGACAAATTCGTTAGAATTTGGTAAACACCCCTGACAGCCACTAAACTGCCTATTGCCGATCGGATTTCCCGCAATCAAAATGTCGTTAAATGTCATATCAAAATTATAAGTTTTCGGTCTTTATAATTTTCAAGATTATAGCAAATAGTCAAAAGTTTTTTGCATAGTTAAAGTTGTTATTTACGCCATGAGAAATAATAACTGAATTGAAAATTCCTAAGCTTCATATATATTTTAGCTGATATTTACTAATATTAAATAGATATTCTTGGTATCTTATTCGTGGGGATAGAACCCAGAACCTTGAGCCTTTAGATTCGCTGCGTGTTGACCATTACGCTACAGAGGAAAAAATCAACGCTATCGAGAAAAGTTTTGGATTTTATTAGAATGCAATATATTTTCTATACAATAAAGTTATTAATACATACATACAAAACGAAATATCGTTATTGTTTCATAGGTACAGAGACAAATATTATGTAAGTAATAAAAAAACCTTAAACATACGGAGCAAAGATGGAATCTAAATCTGCCAGTCCTACTTTATATTTAAAGTGAAAAGGAAAAGTTTAATTAATTAAGGGTGGGTACAGCTTGAGGCAGGTAAGCTATTCCAGTATCGTCTACCTACGTACGTCTTCATCACGTTGATTTAAATATAGGTAGCCTACTTTTAAAGTAGTTAGTCAGATGTGTGGCGCAGAAACTATGATTTAATAATGAGCTTGACGTCATTGAAGGGCAATAAAATAACATAGGTACCTACATATGATTACCGCAAAGATCGCGAAATTCGCGATAAAGATGTTATCAAATTGTAGATGTATATCGGTATTGTTTGTAAGTAAATAATATCAGATCTAATTAAAAATAAAAGCATGTTCAATTGATTCTCTCTAGAACTCCATTATGGAAATTTATATGATTATTATTGAGAATGGAAATGTTTTTTTTTTTGTTAGAATGGACATGGGGAAGAACAAAAATGTTTGACTAATTTAGTTTGTGATGCACATTATTCGTAAAATTTCGAAATCTCTAACTGTCCATGAGGTACAATTTACTGACAGACAGACGGACAGGTCTTGCATCAGAGGTGTAAAAATTTAATGTTTAAATTAATTCCGATTAATGAGATAGAAAGGCTTTAATATCGAGTCCTGTTTTACAGTTTGAATATGGAATCTTAAAAACCAGTGGATATTGGTGACAGCCTGCCAGCATTTCTTGTACCAGTAACGCGGTTTCAAGTATACTTTGTAACCTTCACAAATCTAAACTCCACGTGTACATATGTACTCGATATGGCAATCTTAAAGATTATTCTCCTAAAATAAGGCCGGCCTGCAGAGACAATCATTACTCGATCTGCGAACCTTGAATGTGACATGTGGTAACTAGGGAAGTCTGAAGATAGTTGATGTCCATCACTCTGTGCAAACACAGTCACCTGTCAGTCGTCATGCCCCACAATGACGGCAATTATTATCATTTGCAACGCATTACTGCATCATGAAAATATTTCACACTAAATGAATACAGGTGGATTAGTTACGCGCTCCGTGGGCTTATTGTTTTGAGTATGTTTCCATTACCCGCCTCCGTGGTCCAGTGGTTAAGGAGTTTGCCTTAGACCCGGAGGTCGTGGGTTCGATTTCTACGGGAAGCATACTTTTTCCAGTTGTTTCCAGTTTAGTTTGGACATTGCAGGTTTGAATCACCTGTTTGTCTGAAATATAGATGATGATTCCATGCCTTGGAAGGTATATCCCGGCTGCCATTTGGTGGTCGTAAAGGCCGGAAGGAGGTTCCGAAATTCTCAAACACCAGGTACAGGGTCGATTGGTACTTTTTTTTCGGTTGGGATTATTGTACTTTATTGTTTATTAATTTTGATAGTGTTTATCCATATTATTGGTGGTTGTAACACTAGCAATTAATTAAACGATTTAGAAAAAGTGCCATAGAAACCCCTTGCACTGTCGGCTGAGTAGGTTGTATTAGGTCTGATTGCAATTGATTAAAAATTTGGGATAAGTGTTGTTATAATAATAACTGTAATAACGGTAAACTCGTTCGTCAACTAAATGAGTCATATTGTAGTAGATACAGTGTCTACCACTCTACTACTAGACCGGATGGAACCAGTTTTTACTGCACCGAACCGATTATTAATGGAATCATTATATTCCGAACTGTTATGAACAATACCGTCGCGAGTCACTCTAACATTAATGACTTTAAAACTTCTATCGATAATTACTTTTGTTTTATTATCTTTGTTGCCCACCTGTTAGTAATATCAGACACGTGACAAATTTTCTTTTAAGATTTTGCTTGTGACGTGGATTAGGCGAAAGGTGTGAAAGGCTTTAGGTATTTTATTGGTCTTATGTCTTCGGCACATGAGTATTGTAGCTTTTTGACAAAACAGTTTTTTTGTTCTTTTTAGGCTAAGTGTACAGTCCGGATCTATTTTAAAAAATATTTCAAAGCCATCAATTCATTTATTTCACACCCCATGGCCCATGGTCTATTGACCTGTAAAATATGGCTTTATTTTTCAAAATTGCCTTTTGGTATTATTTTTGAAAATAAATATTGTTGTTCTAGGACGAAAAAGACCAAAGAGATACCAAATCGCCGACACCAGCTCATGGAATCAAACTAGGATGGATACAAGTAAGTGGACATTCAAAAAATAAATGAAATCTCGTAATATGTACCTAAATTATCGGTAATCGGAAGGATATTTCATAAAATATATTTTTTTACCCATCCAAATTCAAACATCTTCTTACCTGAAAAAAAGTTCTAATAGATATAATTGTGTACATAATAGTAATTTACTTATCTATTTAACTCTATTTACACAACCTCGGTCACGTGAATGCAAAGCTCGTCATAGAACGACCACGAGACTGCACGAGCCACGGAGTATCGATTTCTCGAATGTGTGGTTAAATTCCTACGTAGGATATGATTTCCACTGACTCATTATATTTTTTACATTACTATGTGTGTGTTCTATGTCTCTCCGTCTAGGTCTTTATTTTCCCTTCCTATTTTTCCTTCCATAATGGTTTTCAGAAAGTTATAATTTTTTTCTCTCACCTTTTCTCCAATTTTTTTTCTCTCACCTAGACGTTTACTAATCTTGAAGGAACTCCATCAACAATTGCGGAGCTCTTACATATGTGGTTTGCATCTTTGTGTTCCTTCCAAGTAGTTCCATCTCCTTCTAGCCTAACATCCAAATCACACGACTCCTACTTTTTAAGTAGAGTTAGTATAGATTTTATATTTTTTCTTTCTCTCTTTTTATTTTTTCTGTTTTACTGTACTATTTTTTTATTTTAATAGATTTGAGGCTATGTTCTAGAGGGTATACCTTTTGAAATCAACTCAAAATAAATTTCCGTGCAGGGTGTGCTGATACCATGTCTCCTAAACATCTGGGGCGTGATGCTGTTCCTGCGGATATCCTGGGTGGTGGCGCAGGCGGGCATCGGGCTGTCGTTGGTTATCATCGCCATCTCGGCCGTAGTGTGCGTCATCACTACCCTCTCCATGAGTGCCATTTGCACCAATGGGGAAGTAAAAGGAGGTATGCAATGAAAAAAAGCTACTGGTTTATCCTTTTCACCAGGACAGGTATTTCTGCATAGTAGAGTAGTGAAGGCTGATTACGGGATCGACTTTTTTTAAACGTTCATAAGGAGTCATGGATCCTTTGTACTCAGAGTCGGTAGGGGTTAAAACCTCGAATAGGTAGTTGTACTATAAATCTTCGTTTTAGTAAATTATGAATATTATTACTTAAGTGAGATGCTAAAATGGCCTTTTTCTAGTTGATAAAAATGGCCAGCATATACTTGCAAAAGTTGCAAACCACATTTAACATGATGTTTCTTCCTCCAATCAGGTGGGATCTACTACATCATATCAAGATCCCTGGGCCCTGAGTTTGGAGCATCAGTTGGCATAATCTTTGCGTTCGCTAACGCCGTGGCAGCTAGTATGAATACCATCGGTTTTTGCGACTCCCTCAATGACCTGCTGCGAAGTCATGGCCTGAAGATCATCGATGGTGGAGTCAATGATGTGAGGGTGGTTGGTGCTGTAGCCCTGGTGATCATGTGCATCATTTGTGCCGTGGGTATGGATTGGGAAAGCAAGGCACAGGTTAGTAACTGTAAAAGTGAACATTGTTTTAGTTTACATATTAGTGATAATCATTATAGGTTGGGCGCCATTTTATTAATAATTTAATAGCTGCAAAATTTGCATTTGTCTAAGTTTTATCACAATAAATAGATAAATACAAATTATGACTGCGGAAAGACTATCCATCTTTATGGCAAATAATATTTTTAATGTACATTTTTGAAATAATGTAGTGGTCTTTGTTACAAAATAAATACCTAGATACTTACTGCAATCATCTCTATTTACAAAAGTTGCAATGTGTTTATTCTAAGAAAGCAGTAAATGCTTACAGTGCGTAATTAGCAAAATAATTATTTTACTTAATTAGTATATTTTTAGGTAATAATATTTAAGGGCGTTTCATTATTATTCATCATCGCTTAATTTTTCCGGTAGCAACACAGGTAACTTACAGGTAACAATGTAACTTGAGAACCCGAGTCTACTAATACGTGAAGAAAATATTACCTTCTTCTGTTTTTTTGTCCATGTGGTACTATTAAAACATTTAGAATGTTTTTTATGCTTAGATAATAGCCAAAGTATGATTGACGTCACTTACCTTGAGATTTGAGTTATCTGCAATCATTTGGAGGTATAATGAAAAAATCTCTGTACTGTCCCTAGTTGGCTATTAAGAAACAAGGGAGAATCTTTTTGATGATTTATCCAGGGTAGAAAAAGAGCATATTTTTAAGTCTACCCAACTATAGGAACTAATAATAACAAAAAAAAAAAACTATTACATAGTCTGTTTTTCCTGTAAAGGGATATGAATGTCAGACGGCAGTCGCTCTATTGTAACAACCTGTACCGCCAAATCTATTACCTACCATTATTCGCACTCTGACCTCTGAAGCGCAAGTTGAAGATACAACTGGGATAATACGCTGGGACGAAGAAAAGTATTTCTTGATGATATAATTAAGGCGTGGAAACACAGGAATTTACAACTTCTAGTAAGTTGTTAACTCGTGGCATGGTATCTGATTCGCCCGACATCCGAAGATTGATGAGACACGGCACCTCGCTGCTCGTAAAGTAAATTGCATTAATTTCAGTGTAAAAGCTCCGTTATGGAATTAACCGTAAACGGAGCGACACTTTGCTAATCACTTGCTGACCTTTTCCTTTTTAGCAAATTATAGTTTTCACGCCTAGGTTTTATTAATTAGCTTTTATGTAGGTTAGTGTCAGGTTTTAGAGTGATCTTAAACTTACTAGGTATTTTAATTAAAAGAAAAATACGTAGTACCCACTTAGTCGTATGTCTTTCGTGATGAATTCCTGTAATTTTCCGAAATTCTTGTCAATAATTTCAACAATTTTTTTCCTCATTATGATATAATGTGATTGTAATTTAAAATGATTTCCAAAGGAAGGTGTCTTAATAGCGATTATCTTTTGTTGTCAGAATTTCTTGATCGCGATTATTGTAGGAGCCATGGTAGATTTCATAGTGGGCACCATCATAGGCCCGAAGAGCGAAGAGGAGATTGCAAAAGGATTCATCGGTGTCAGCAGTAAGTACAACAATTATGATTCGTGTATTATTACTGACCAACTACTTATATCAATTTTCATCGAAATCACTTCGTCCACACACACATGTGCTTAATACTTGCCACACTTTTTTTATACCAATATCTAAGTAGCTATTGCATAGTAACTCGTAGAATATTGAAGTGATTGCTCCGGCGTACTTTACCTCTGTATTTATATTTATTCAATCAGGTTCCGTGTTCCAAAGTAATTTCTACCAAGACTTCAGATTCAGCGAAAAGCAAAACCAGGACTTTTTCAGCGTGTTTGCCATCTTCTTCCCTTCGGTCACCGGCATCCAAGCCGGGGCGAATATCTCGGGAGATCTCAAGGTAAATTTTGGTGACTGTAAATTTTCGAAATTCGAGATTATTCCTAACTTTCCGAAAATTAATCAAAGCTTTCAGGAAATATAATTCCCAGGAATGGAAATCACGTCGAGTAGATTCTCGGAGTGCTATTATAGACGTGGTTAATTTTAATTGAGTAGTTAAATTATTTTCTTATGCTAGTAGCTGTAAAAAAACTTCTTTCTATTACTGTTTTTATCAAGTACAACATCAATGCTCGTACGTTTATTTCATGTGTAGGTACTTTTTAATACTTTCAATCAGAGTTTTGTGCCGCACATACTGGGTTCAATTTATGTACTGAGCCGGCTGTTGTACTTTATTCATCATAAACATAAATTAAAATAGCTGTAAACAATGAAACATGAATGACCTAAGGATCTCGTTAATCAGTCTTCATTTAACATCAGTCATGAAAATTAACATTTCTTTACACAACCACAGCCATTTCTTATCAAAATTTTACATATGAATCACACACAAATTATGTAAGGTATCACTTATTATAATCTTTATTCTTTATGTGATGTAAACGTTATAATACACGCATAGAAAGACTTAAGCATTAAAAATCTTTAGAAAAAGTACAAAATCAGACACTGGACTCCGATGTAACCTGCTGAGGACGCAACCGGGAAAGAAAAATGTTAAGAAGATATATTATTACATATTATACTCGTATATATGATAGGGTAGATCATAGGGTCGAATATGAAGTAGATAGATAAGAAATTATGTGATCCATTCTGCAGCCTTCGACAGTAACCGTCGATTGGCCGCCGTGACGTCAGCACCATAATTGAGCGGGCTGTGGGTAGGCGTGGGTGAAGGGTGACGGAAGCCATTCGCCTCCCTTGCAATTCGTCACCTTTGACCCTCTTTTACATTGCTCTATGTCGTATTATTTTGAAATCAATTGTTTTTCGTTTGTTTACTTCTTGATAAATAATAAATTAATATGTGAAAATAAAACATTGCATTTAGCGAATTTCAGGAACAAATTACAATCTCTGTATTTGCCTCTCTCTTTATGTATCTCAAGTCTGCTCGCTCGTAAACATGATATATAAATGAATATTTTGTTTGTATTTTTTAATTGGTTCCTCGTTGTAGGCTCACTTTTATAAACGTAGATTCGTTATGACATATTGTCTTTTTCTTATATACATGTTTGCTTCCGTCTACCAAGCTTCTAACGTCGCCTCGTGTAAATAAAATCTATTATAATAAATTTAACATTGTGATTATAATAAATTTTAATTGTATTTCTACAACTTATTGATGGTAATGGACATTGAATAGGTATAAATTATGCCATATAGGCTTGTTTATCTTTGTTCCATCCATTCATTGGCTCCAGTTATCTCTTTATAGTTTCTGATTGGGTCCGATATCAGCATCTCATGGTTTACTGCGTGTACAATTTAAGTACAATTGTATTGGCGTCACAGGGAATCTATCTCGATCGATGACTAATATCGTACAAGCACAAATTCTATGAATTTATAGCTACTCCATCGAAAATATCAATCATAAAAGTTAAGTGTTCTACGAAATTCTGTTTATTGACCCATCCCGTTAAACAAATCGTATTTCAAGCTAAATGAAGGTTACAATTCGTTTGACCCAATCAATTTGGGAGCTTCGTCTTGACGATGAGTCGCATATTGAAGTTAATTGAACGCGCAATTATTTGGTGACTCGATTCTATTTCCTTGCTGATTTATACAGGCATCAACAATTAGCAAAATATAAATTGATGTTAATAGCAAAATTTTTATGAATAATATTGTTTTACGTATTTTTACTCTACACACGTTCATTAAGTATAGGTATCTATCTACCTAGCCGAACTAGGTAAATTAGCATTTAAATTTAAACAATCGCGAAAACATAGGAAATCATTAGGTAAACTAGCGTTAAATCTTAAATATCGGAACCATTGAAGGAACAAAGTGTTAAGAAAGCTTACCTAATTTATTATTAAAAGTAATGGAGTTATAGAGGGATGTACTTGCTTATGGTGTATACCTTTTCTAGTTAGAACTGAGATAATTATTTCAGTTGAACAGATTTAGGTAATATTAAAATCTGTAACATAAACATGTTTTTATTTTTAAGGGTTGTACCGTGCCATCATAGGCAGGAGTAGACAAGAGTCTCGTCTATTTCAAGGCATCGAAGAAATGTTTTGTACAAATTATTGTTTTGTATGGATTCTAACAACACTACAATATATTTTCATCGCAGGATCCCGCATCAGCGATACCCAAAGGCACCTTACTATCTCTTCTCATCTCGATGGTGAGTTACGCGCTCATGGTGTTTATGTCTGGCGGCGGAGCCCTACGGGACGCCAGCGGCAATGTGACACTCGTTGTCAACGGCACTTACAACGTTACTGAGATCAGCAGCTGCCCAGCGGGCGGCTGCGAATATGGACTACACAACAGCTACTCGGTTAGTACTATGTTCTATATCATCATCATATAAGAGCTGGGCCCTTGTCGGTGGAGTTTCTTCCATACCTCTCGATTATAAGCGTGTTTTTGATACGACACGACGTTTACTTTCTCTTTTATCTTCTATATCAAGAATATCATATATCATAGTTCGTGTTCGTACCAAATATTTTACCCTATTTCTACTTTCTCAGACTTTTAACACTTTAGCGGATAATAACGTCTTTAATTGAACTGCTGTTGTTATCTTGTCGTCGTGTTCTTTGAGTTAGCAAATTGATATCCTATGTTTATCATGGTACGAAGTTATCGAATAAACCAGATCACTGACCATTATTGACTCGGGTTAGGTAATGCAACTAATGTCAGCATGGGGCCCACTGATCTACGGCGGCTGCTGGGCGGCGACGCTGTCAACGGCGCTGACCAACCTGCTGTCGGTGCCACGCCTCATCCAGGCGCTCGGCATCGACCGCATCTACCCCGGACTCATCTTCTTCTCCAAGCCATACGGCAAGCACGGAGAGCCTTATCGAGGATATGTTCTAACGTTCTTCGTTTCACTTGCGTTTTTGTTGATAGGTAATTCACAAAAATATCATTTAATAAATTAGATATGATTAGGGCACATAGCGTAGAGACCCGATGGTCGATGGGCCGAAAGGTTTTCGAATGGCGACCACGCATCGGCGAGCGCAGCGTTAGACATCCACCGACCAGATGACTAGTCAAGGTCGCAGTAAGACAAGGTCGCTTTAGATCGGTCAGATTGGAAGTCCATGAGGGAGGCCAATGTTCAACAGTATATGTCTTGTGGCTGAGATGATGATGATAATTATCGCCACGGCAGGCCCCCCGGAAAAAAAACTAAGGCACGTTTATGCCAAAAATTGATATCAGTAGTAGAGAGAATGCTGGTTGCAATTTTTGGCAAAATACAATACAAAATTATTTATTGTGGGCACGTACAGAAATAAATTGTTGTACAATAGCAGCAACTTAAACCTACTATATATGGAAAGACATGGAAAGATTAATAGAAATGTAGATCTATTCCTCTTTCACTCAAAATTTATTGATTCCATATAGTCAAAAATTGCAGCCAGCATCTAGGTAGATTGCTCATTTAGACGTTTGTTGGACGTTTTACTATTTAGACTTTTTGATCGGGAGAGATTCTTGCAAGCATGTATTGACTTTTCTTAATACATAAGCTTGTTTAAAAAGTTTGTAAAGCATTCAATATATCAATTTTCTTCTCATAAAAATAAATAATTGTTCTGTTTCAGCTGACCTGAACACGATTGCCCCCCTAATTTCCAACTTCTACCTGACCTCGTACGCGCTCATCAACTTCTGCACCTTCCACGCCGCCCTCGTCAGGCCCCTGGGATGGCGACCTACTTTCCGGGTATTTGTTTTATTGTTACGATGCATCCTCGATCTTCCCCTCTTTCAACAGTCACCCTCAGGGAGCCACTTGGTGGATATTTGAGTCCAACGATTGTTATCTATGATTTTATTCCATACAACAGAGATGAGCCCGATACCTAGTACTACTACGATTCGGTCGCGTATCTACGCGCGTCAATATTTGTGTTACTCGTAGGGATAGTTATTTACCATATCTGTGTCATAGTCGTCGCAGCGGCCGCGCGCTGAAGTGTCATCCTTGCATTGTTTTGCTCTTGACTTTTAGCCTAAATCTGCGCGGTGAGAGGCGGTGTCTTGTTCTGGTGGGAGGGTGTGAGTGTCAGTTCTGTACTTTAGTACTATCAATAATTATGTGTCCATGCGACAGACATGACCCGCCCAATCCCGTGGGATCGAGGATGCGCGGCTAGATGGTCAGAGGTGTCGAAAATGGAGGAGACCTTTCTTCATCAGTGGGACAATATGGGTTTAATAAAAAAAAGTAGATGCAGTGCACATGACACACTTTTTGTATGATCGAGATTGCGGCTCACAAATAGTCTGTGTGGCGCGCAAAAAGTCTGCCAGATTTTCAAGGACGTAAACGACGGTTTTTTAAATCAATCTTCATATGATTAGAATCGTATGAAGATTGATTGAAAACCGTTTAACAGGTTGCATACTAAAGTTTGCGTCGTCACTGATAGGTCTATTTTCACAGGCTAAAAAGTTCGTCACGCGGATAGTCTATCGCCTGCTCCTAATTCACCAGTCTTCTTCACTAAATTTGTACTTACCATGTTACATTACCATACTTTACTTACTTACCTATGCGAAGTAAAATTATGGCTGGTGTAGGCACAGAATTTTTAATAGTACTAACTTTAGGTATGCATAGGTATGCCGACCTTGCGTTATATCTTAATAATTCTAAATGGCAAATTTCTATTACTTTTTCTAGTATTACAACATGTGGCTATCCCTGGCTGGCTTCCTGATGTGCGTGGCCATCATGCTGCTGATCAGCTGGCAGATGTCGCTAGTCACCTTCGCCATCTTCTTCACGCTGTATCTCATCGTGCATTACAGGAAACCTGGTAATTATGCCACTAGTTGCTAACGTGTTTATTTGATAACTTGGTTTACGTTTACTAACGTAAGAATTATGATTCTCCTTCTCATTTATTTATTTAAACTTTCAGAAAACATACCAAAACCTTTAGGCATTCTCTGCTAGTCAAAATCTTGGGACCAAACAATTGATTTATTTCCCATCGTGACAGACCTCAATATAAATTATTCAAAATAATCTATAGCCGGATCCAAACAGCAAGTGAGATATCTGACGGACTCTCGTCACATCGTTTTGCCATACTGGTGTTACCACGGGAAATTTATTTTATTCCTAGCCGCAATTTATGAGCTCGAAAGGAATAAAACTTGGCCATTTTATATTCGCACCAAAATAACACGAGAAAGTTCAATCAATCAGTGTCAATGTGTTATGAATGAGGAGAGAACCCAATTTAGCCTGTTCAATACAAGCACGTATCGAGAATAGCGATGTTGACTTTGAGGCTAATTTCGTATTCTCCACGTGTGATGCAATCACACGTTCAATTTGATATATATCGCTACTATTTTGTGTATATCCGTTTTCATACCCTTGTCCTACAAATTTAAATTCGTTCTTTTCTTCTTGGAAGTACGAGTACTAGTCTGCTCAATATTTTACGTTTTTCAGGGATTTATTAACTAGCTAAGTGACTGCGACGTACGGGTTATTTTCCAATCATCGATCTTTTGGGTAGATTAACCCTTCCGCACAATATGCGGAAACATTTGGTTCTTAACAATGGAATTTTTAATGTTATCTAGTTTGAGAGAGAATTTACTACGTAGTCGCTCTTAATTTTTTTTAACTTGGTATGAATAAAAAAGCATAGACTTCTGCTTGACCCAAAAGTTGACTGTCAGATTAAGTCCACCTATTATGATAAACAATTTAATAATTGTTCAATAAAGTTAAAATAAATAAATAATAGGTACATGGGTGCAGGTCTCCTGCGACGATGTGTTTGCCTAACATCAAACAATGTGTGCGTGGCTTAACAATTTACTCATACAAAATGTTATGCGCGGCAGACGTAAAACATGTTTTATTGGAATATTGACACGGCTTTAATCTTAAGTATATATTTTGTCTTCATAGACGTAAACTGGGGCAGCAGCACCCAAGCTCAGATGTACAAGACAGCGCTATCCAGCGCCCACAATCTCGCACGCACTGGCGAGCACGTCAAGAACTATTGGCCGCAACTACTGGTGTTGGCCGGCACTCCGCAGACTAGGCCCGCGCTGGTCGACCTCGGCAGTCTTATCACCAAGGCTGGCTCGCTTATGATCATTGGTGATATTTCTGAGGTGTGTTGTTGTTCTTTTGTTAAAAATTTCTTTGTTGCTTTGAAGTGATCTTTGAGTGGTAGTTTGCCGGGCTTCTTACAATCTAGGATAAGTAGTTTAAGGACCCCCAGTAATTTTAAGCAATAAACAGCAACCTTCAAGGCTGGCTTTCTTAGAGCATCATGTGGAATAGGTATATCAGATCACTTCTAGGTGATAGGGTAGTACATGTCATATGTCACATGTAATGATTTTATTATTTAAATTTAAAGTAAATAGTGTCCAATTGTTTTAAGTAAAGCCTGACACTGATTATTATTTTCGAGCTTCTAATCATATGGGTCAAATAAAAACCAATGTCACTACCAAACATTGAGAAAGAAACGTTTTAGTTTTGATGCTCTTTGCTACGAAATTAATCAGTAGCGTCATTATACCGGACCCATTAGTACGTTGTTTAGTTGTTTCCAGTTTGTTTAGGACATAACTGGCTTGAATTACTGATTGTCTGATAAAGAAGATGATTCCGTGCTTCGGAAGACACGTTAAGCCTTTGGTCTCGACTGCCATCTGGTTGTCGTCAAAGAAACTACGTCAGAGGTCGAGAGGCTGTTCCGCACAACTCTGACACCACGGTGTACATGTTCGATTGACAATGTAATCTACACGAAATGATGATGATTATACCGAGCTCATTTCTCGAACCACAGAAGAAATTATCATACAAAGAGCGTTCAGCGCGCATCCGGTCCAGCGACGAATGGCTGCGAGGACGCAAGGTGCGCGCGTTCTGCAGCGGCGTGCAAGGGTTCGGGTTCGAGCTCGGCGCGCGCGCGCTCATGCAGGCGAGCGGCGTGGGTCGGCTCGTGCCCAACGTGCTGCTCATGGGATACAAGGCCGACTGGCAAACTGCGCCGCCGGAACAACTTGTTGCCTATTTCAATGTGCTGCAGTAAGTTGCTACCATCAGAAATTAACATAATTAGAACTATCCTTTTTTGTACTTGCTTCGAAGTCGCTTCTCTTATATTTGAAGGTTCAGGAATAGCACCTGGATTTGGCTTCTGTCATACATACGTTATTTTTATATTAAGATAGAGACTTAGGTTGATATACATATGAATGAGTAGTAGACTTATACACCTATTAAAACATAATATGTAGGGAATGGACCAAATGAAATATTATTCAGTTCCTTGACTTCAAAGTCCAGGAGAATAAAAAGTAGAACACTTTTTGATCCTGTTCTGAATTATTCAGAATGCATGTAGTTGCGGGCATAATTTATTCGTTGATTTTGTGGCGCCCAACGTGTAACGCGCCCAACGTGTAACACGCCCACTAATCATTTTTACAAAAACATCAACACATTCATTTATTTATTTAAAAATCTTTATTGTACTACAAGTAGAAATACTTTTACAACTAGCGGACTTAATAAAGTGAACAGAGAAATTATGTTTACATTATTGTCTTTATAAGCAGACTTTATATTTGTTTGTTGTAATAGTGCGGCGTTCGAGAACCGTCTGGCGGTAGCTATCGTGCGCGCGCCGGGCGGGCTGGACCACGGCACCGCGGTCGCCGAGGACGCCGCGCCCAGCGCCGGCCTCACCGCCACCAGCTGCGGCAGCGCGGAGCTGGGCGTGCGGCGCGGCGCTAACATCATGCACGCAGACTCCGACCTCGATATCCGCTCTGCTGACTCGCGCCCGTCCAGCGGAGCCAACCTTGCCAGTGAGCACAAGTACCTTCACATCACACACATGACATCATGTGGACCTTTGTTTCTCGTTGTTCCCTATATTTTCCTTATGAGAACGCGAGAACCGAAAATGTGTACACCATTCTCGTACTTTTCTCACGAAAAGAAGCTAGATCACGCGTAAGCTATCCACACTTTAACCTTTCTGACGAGAAAATGAGCCTGGTGCAGACTGTTATTGCAATGGACAACTGAACTAAACTAATTGTCAAAATTAATGTTATGGGGGGGGGGGGGGCGAGTAAATTTAATTAAATATCTTGTCAAACTCGAGAATTGTTCTGAGAAAGGTTGCGAAAACGTTCGAAACGAGCGAATCTGGTCGGACTAACGCACAAGGCTGCGCCAGCTAGAAGTACCTACATATTTAGTTTTCAAGTAAATAAATTTCTATCATCAATCGATATACATATATAGGATAAACAACATCATTATTTATTTTTGTTTATAGGTTTAGGAAGCATGACAACATCCCGTTCCTTCACAATATCAGAAAAGGATACCAAAGATAAAAAGAAAGATAAGATTTTGTTGGATATCAAAAGACAAATAATTTACAAGGCTGCCAATGGAATAGAAATATCCAAAGACCAGCTTGCTCTGATGAGCATATTCCAGAAGAAGCAGGTGGGTACAGTTAGGCAGTACATGTTCTTAATGGACCTTGATTTCTCTCAACCATTTTAAATCCACAAGGTAAAGTAGAATCTTTTTCAAGCACTTACCGAATTATTTTGCATCCAGTTGAGCTTCCGCCACCAGTTAGTTCATGTAAACTATTGCCGGCCTGCACCCGCCCACTACTGTTCATACTGCAGAATCAGTTTAAAAAATGAGAGATAGAAGGTCGACTCAGGTAATGACAATAGAGTTTGTTTGTACAGGAGTCTGGCACGCTGGACGTGTGGTGGCTGTACGACGACGGCGGGCTGACCATCCTGCTGCCGTACATTCTGTCACAGCGCTCCGCCTGGGCCAACTGCAAGCTGCGGATCTTCGCGCTCGCCAACCGCAAACACGAGCTGGAGCTCGAGGAGAGGAAGTAAGACCACCAGTAGTTCTATAAGAATCCGTGACTTGGATTTCTTTATGAGCTCATTATACGGAAATTGATTAATTGGCTTCATCTAAAAGCTGGAGCTCGAGAAGTGGAAGTAAGACCACCAGTAGTTCTACAGGAATCCGGGACTGGAATTCTCTTATAAACTCATCTTCTTCTTTTCAGCCTTTCTCTACCTTAAGAGTAAAGGCTTTCTTCAGACTCCTCCATCTCTCTCTATCCTGGGCAGTGAGAATGTAGTTGCTGCCCACTATCTTTTTGATGTCGTCTTTTCATCTCACTTGCGGTCTCTACTCCCATAGCCGATGGCACCAAGAGTCAGTCTGTCTAGTGATGTGACTATAAATGCGCAAATATATCCTTAATTGGCTTCATCTAGAATCATGAGTCGGATACTTTGTTGTAAAGGCGCTCTATCACCTTTCTAATGGATGACTCCATTTACTTACTTACACAAAGGCATATGCATAACTCCCACGTACCTATGATGTAGCAAGTACCTTTTAGCGTTATTTGATCTGTTGGTAGATCGAGTCAGGTTTCATGGTGTTTTGGGAAGTGTAGACTCAAGATCTTTTCTGACCAAAGAATTTCAAGTATTCAGCAAAGAGTTACGTTTGGCACAAGATTGTCGAAATTTAGCTCTTAGTGTGCTACTTGACTGTGTTTACATTTAGACATTATTTTAATACGGAACTATACATACACTAAAAGTAACCGATTCCGAAAACAACAACAAAATTGGTATTTAATTATAGCAATAATTAGCATTTAAAGTTTTCTAATGAAGAAAAGCAGGCGCGTGGTAGGGACATCTTGCTTTCTCATTTGTTCACACGAAACCAAACCTTATCGCACCCCTAATTGTGTACTTTTCTTGTTCCTTAATAGTTTACCTTTCCACAGGATTTCAAAGGCTTATAAATTGTATTATTTTTGAATAGAAAACTGAAATTTTGGTTATGAATAAAAAATAATGATTGAGTAGAATAGCCTATTTACATTCAGGGTCACACTTATTATTTATTACAGCATGGCGACCCTGCTCTCGAAGTTCCGCATCGACTACTCGTCACTCACTATGGTGCAGGACATCAGCGAGGCGCCGCAGGAAGAGACCAAGAAACTGTTCGACGAGACCATACAGAAATTCACAGGGAATAATACCAATGAAGGTACTGTCATTGTTTAGTATCCTGATCCGTACTATTTATGTTTCTGTAATGGCAGGGACTTTTTTTGTAGGGTTATGTTAACTTTAATAATTTGCAGCGTGTCCAGTCTCTATTAACCTACTCCTCTTTTGAAGTCGGTTAAAATGAAAAGATTGTGAAGAAAAGACTGTTGAAATACATAATTGAAACATAGGTAGTAGTGGTCGTGTAGTGATCACCTTCACCCAAATTGGCAATTAGATTTTTGCAGTTGCATCCAAATTTGTAATCTGTCATTACTCGTATATATGACTGGCTCTCCTTGGTATCTTCAATCCAAAGGAGATAAAGAATTTGATGCCTCACAAAATATAGTGGTCTTTCACTTTGACTAGGACCGAAGAAAAATTATGTGATCGGCTGATTTTGCGTAAGTCACACTTTTCAAAAATAGCACTCCTGATCCTTTAAACTTTAGATTACGGCGATCTTCAGCAGCTATAAGAATAACTAAAGAAAAGTACTTAATTCCTGAATCGAAAATCATACAGCACTTTATGAATTTAATGGATTTTTTACAATCTCCGAATATTTGATTATGATAAAAGCAATACGTAAACATTTCAGAATGCAGCATCAGCGAGACAGAACTGCTGACGCTGTCGGAGAAGACGAAGCGTCAGCTGCGGCTGCGCGAGCTGCTGCTGGCCAACTCCGGCGAAGCGCGCCTCGTCGTCATGTCGCTGCCGATGCCCAGGAAGGTCGGTACCACAAAGATAATAGATTTTTCCTCATTTATTTATTTACTAGCAGCCCGTCCCGAGTTCGTCCGGGTCTACAGCCTTCCTCGATAAATAGGCTATCCAACATAAAATTTTTCAAATCGGACCAGCAGTACCTGAGATTAGCGCGTACAAACAAACAAATTTTTCAGCTTTATTATTAGTATAGAGTATAGAAGATAGTTATAGATTTCAAACTTTATATTACCTTAAAACAGTACAATGGGTGGAGTTAATGCTAGAGCATTCTGTATCCGTCACCCTTTTTCTTCTTCCAAACATGTTTCTCAGATATTCAGCTTGTGCTTCAGTGTGCAGGGTACTCTTTAATCGCGTCACTAGTGATGGTGGAACACTTAAAGCAAAAACTGTTATTTTAAGCGATATTTTCAATAAAGTATAAATAGTGCTTTAGCACACTTTGTTTGTGCTTTTTTTTAGCACTATTTAAATCTCATGCACCTTTAAATCACTCACTTTGCTCAGTAGTTCAAATTGGTATCACTCTCTACAGACCTGGTAGATTTTTGGGAACTGCCCAAAATAATTTTTCATTACACAGTCTGTGGTTCTTTAGGCTTTCATATACACCACGGACGGGTGAAAGCGCAGGGTCCAACTAGTATAACTTATACATATGACCTCACCTCAATCGACGGCAGTCTAAAAAAGCTGATGATGAATGTTGAACTATTTTGGAATCGTAATGAATATACGTATTATCTTTGACTTATCGGAGACACGAGTGTAGGTAAATACAATGTCGGTACTTATCATTACTTGACTGTGTTCAAGAAAAGTGGTAGCGTGGTGGGGACATCGTGGTATCACTTTTGTAAGCTCGAAACCAAGTGGCAGTGAAATCACTTTACCACTAAGTGCGTCGTTTTCTTGTTTCATAAGAGTTTAGAATTTCAAAGACTTTTATCTTATTTAATTTTGAAAGGAATGAAAAAAAAATCTGTTTTCGAATTCTGGTAGTCTAATTTTGTATGTAAAATTCTTTATACATAAGAGAAGTTAACACAACATCAACAGAAAAAGTTAAATTTTGGTAGTGGAAAAAAAAAATTAGTAGAATTATACGAGTGTAATATTAGATTCGATGTTGGTTTGCAGGGCTCGGTGTCGGCGCCGCTGTACCTGGCGTGGCTGGAGATGCTGAGCCGCGGCCTGCCGCCCGTGCTGTTCGTGCGCGGGAACCACACCTCCGTGCTCACCTTCTACTCTTAACATCTATTGTTTACCGCACATACTACATTAATAAAACTAATTAAGTAATTATAAATAAAATGTCTGTCTGTCAATAGGAGTAAGTACATATTACCTGCAATTGCAGGCACGTGCTCAAAATGCTGACCGAATTTTCTGGCTGAAATTCCGATAAGTATCTACTTGTCTTTTGAACAAAATACAGCCTAACATTTATGGCCACAAGTTGTCAGCATTTTTTGGTCACAAGTTGCCTACTCCAATCTCCCCTAAATTGTTTGTTATTTACGTTGCGAAATATTTCCTATTTTTGTTTATTTTTTTCTTAGTTCCATTTTATTTCTATGCCCCAAGGCATCTCTGGCGCGTTTAATTACGTTTTAATAAACCTGGCCCAATTACGTTTTTATTCATGTCAATACCATATTGTGATTAAGGTTACGAAATATTTCCCCGGATCGAAACAATCTATGGTCTACAGAATCACTAGATATAGTATTTTAGAACAGACGAACTTGTTTTATTAACTATATAAATCTCACTTGAGATAAATCCTATGATGTTAGTTGGCAGGTGCAGATACGAGTACTATATTTAAAGTCAATGCGCATATTTCTTTTTTTGAAATTTTCGTGATTTGATTAAAAAGTACATCTAACGAGGTCTGGATAACTTATCTGAGTAAAATAATTTAAATTAGATTAGATGGCAGGTATTAGTTAAATATATGTTACCAATTGACGGTATTGAAGGAATTAAAATTCAAAGATGTTCTACGAATGAATTGTATACACTTATGTAGGATAATTATTATGTGTATCGTGTAATGTGTATTGTTATTTATTCAAAATGAAATATTTTCACGTGATTACTCTATGTTGAGTCGAGAGAGTCGCTGTGAGCTCTCATAAATAGTGTATATATGTTTATGGTATTCCTATAAAGATATATCCATACTAATATTATAAATGCGAAAGTCTGTCTGTCTGTCTGTCACGCTTTCACGGCCAAACCGCTGAACGGATTTTGATGAAATTTGGTATAAATATAGTTGAAGACCCGGGGTCAAACATAGGTTACTTTTTGACGCAGGCGGAGCTGCGCGAAACAGCTAGAACTAAATAAATGTACATAAATAAATGTTTAGAAAAAAATAATTGACATATTGTGCAATTTTATACAATTTATAACTTATTTAAATATATTACTATTTTTTATATTTTATTGTATTTTAGTAAGTCAAATACACTTTGTCTTGTTTACGTTCTTCTTGTAGCTAGCTATAAGGTCACTATAAAAGTTATGTTCCAAGTCAAACAAGATAAATAAGTTAAAAATATTAACAATCAGTATCCTCTACCTTTAAGTTTATGTTAAAGTCTAATATTATTTCTTTAAATCTTTTTTTATGAGAACCATTTTTATAAGTAGACAAGAGTTATTATTTATTTATACATGAAAAAATATTTACATGACTTTATTTCCATAGTTCATTATCACTCGCGTGCCATTTACATACTACGAATATATTTTGTAGTGTATGTTTGTTTAGATGCTCTCTTGATAATCGAGAACATAAGTATGTAATTTATAAAAAACTAAAACAATAAGTTATACACAAGAAATTGTTATAGGTACGTACAGTGATACTATAATACATTTAAGTACCTACCTACTTATGAATGTGTCTGGCCATGCCGCCTCCCAAAGGCCTGGTAGAAGCGACGCACCCAAGAAGAGCTGGCTTGACGTCGCAAAGTTATCCAGCTTTATCGCATATCATTATAATATCATTATATTTTCACGCATATCCATGTTATGCTAACGGCCTAACTGTCAGGGATGCCGAAGACCGGGCGAAGTAGAGACGCAAACGTAGGAAAGCGGACCCTGGGCTCGGTAGCAAACATCTGAGGATACAACCGGGAAGGCGCTAAGATGATGATGATGACCCAACTACTTATGAATACTTATATCATGGAAATGGATGAAATTTTATTCATTACACTTAAAGTACTAAAAATAACAGAAAGTCTTTGTAATCCTGGCAATTTTCAGTGACATTAAAATAAATGATTACTTAATTAGATTTATTTATGTACATATAAGGAATTAATATTCGCAAAAAACGTCAGACAAGTAACTATTTTATTGACTCTAAAAATTGTCGTAGGAATAGTTTGGTATTCTTTAAAAGCAGGGATATTTATTAAGATTTTCTATTTGGAAAATAGGTTAATATCTAAAAATGTTGTTCAGGTCGGAAGTGAATATCATGTCTTGAGAAATATAACCAGCTGTAGGATATCAATAATAATGAGATACATAAAAGAGGCGATATTAATTGTAAATAAAAATAATACTTAATGTACAACAATGATATAGCTATCTTAGCAACTAATTAAGTTTCCAATAGTGTTGATTGGTTTTGGGAATGAATATAACGATTAATTTTCTATTTCATGTTTAAATCAAAGACCTCACTGCCTATTAAAGGCACACGGGTAAAAAAACACGTCGATAAAACTTATGTAACTGAGATATGACTAAGTTAAATTCACGTGCATTTTGGACGTTACCAAACGCTCCATACTAATGGATACCTAACGGTGACGTCAGGCCTAGGAAAATTAAAAGGGTGGGACTAAATTTTGTTCGACAACTACCTTAAATATTGCGTTTATATAAATAGTTCCAAAATGAAAGTTTCTTTATTTTTTATGTGTTCATCGATTATATTAGAATTTTTTAGTAATTTTATATATTCAAAATGGTTTTCTAATCGACTTTTAAATTGTTATAAAAATCTCCTATGCAAAAATGTAAATTTAAATTTAAAAATATTAAATTTAAATACATGTGTGCTAACATGAAATATCATATCTTTTTCAATTTTTCAACCATGTCGTCATCCCAATTGTATTTATGGTGCCTATGTTTAGTTTAATTTACAACTTCGTGTAAAGGCAATAAAAAAGTAACAAAAATATAACGTTTTCTGTAATATCTAACAATACGATGGCATGTAGGTAGGTACGTAGCTTATAATGAAATCATCACGGCTGTTTTAAACTATTACAACTTATTACTTTTAATTAATTGAAGTTCTTATTTAATAATTTAATCTAATCTTAATGCTTAGTTCAATTTTAAATGTGAAGTGTTGTCTACCTGTTTAGTATTATTTTTATACTTAGTTAAAATTTTAAATAATCCCTCATACATTTTTTTTATTGAACTACTCACACGATGTTTCGATCAAATTTATTTTAATAATAATCTAATTATGTATAGTTTTACTTGAAAGACATTTTGAATAAAACGACGTTGTTTAATATTTGTTTTTTTTAATTACATTTTTTCCCCATTAACTTTGCTTAGTACATACGTAAGTAGGTATACCTATATTATTTATACATGAACCCGAATCTCCATCGAGCCATCTGATAGTGTAGGTACCGTCAGAACCAAAATCTATGGTCAGAACATCGATATAGTATAACGACAAGATACACAGTTACGAAGAAACGCTAGTGAAAAAGTATCCGAAGGGAAATGTAGCAGGTGCTTACACACATACATACGAGCACTTGGTACGGTGATTGCCTGAAATGTAAACAGTATTACTTTCACAGTAAGGACGAATTCTAAAACACAACACACACATTGAGGTTGCACTTATGGTAGTTAACCATGAGTAAACCAAAAATAAGACTGCGAAAATCAGCGAAATAGGCAGGCTTTTGGCTCTAAGCTCTATGATGAAACTTCAGAACTATATGACGACAAAGCTCAACTGTCAATTTTAGCTTTAATAAATAAAGTTGTTTGACTCCAACAGATTTGTTGTAAATCTTAATTATTTAGAGTCTCGAAAGCTAAGATGATAATTATGAATTCTCCGCCGAAAAAGGTTGAAGTGATAGGTAGAGTCCTGTCAAATGCTCCAATTGCTCAGTCTCCTGCATAGTTGAGGATTTGGAAGAGACTAACCACGCAGTAAAGGCAACATACTGGTCTAAATACAAATAAATAGTTATTTGGATTCTCAAATTAGAGAATGGTAGAGTCCTAGGAGACGAGCACTTTCGCATCGAAACAATACAGTATGTGTCTGTAATACAATACAATGTGGTACACATTGTAGGTAGTTGTGGATATAGAGCGGACCTCGCCTTTCTAGTTCGAGAAGTGGCAAGATATAGAAATAAAACGAAAATTAGAAAAGGAATAGCCAATGTTGAGGGAACTACTTATCAAACTGTGCAGGTAGTAAATATTTAGGTACCTTTATTCGGTTTTGGGAAGAGGTCTTATCTAGACACTTTATCCCTCTTTTCGATTGGTGGCTGATTTCGCCAAGTAGAGCAAGGACTGCCATTATCAGACGACCGGTCATAAAAATAATACCCATTATCTAATAAGCATAAAGAAAATGTATCACTCTCACTAGGAATCTTCATCTCCATCTGCAATCAATTAGTTCGACTAACTGGTAAGATATTTTCTCGCAAGTTCTATGGGACTACAGCCTGGCAACTAAAATAAATACATAACAAATGCACTAAAAAGCCATGGGAACTGGTGACTGGCGAGGAGTATGTATTTATTTATTTTAGTCACGAATTCCCCCTTGGCGAGGCTGTAAATTGCAGATGGAACTATTGAAAATAATCCGCTAGTATACACGTAATGTTGTGTGGTGGACATTATTGTCTACAAATATTACAAGTACATTTGCATAACTTTTCAAGAGTAATTTGAATTTAGATAATGTTATTTAGTGTTTTATTACAGACCAGCTGTTTCCCGCAGCTCCGCCTGCGTCAAAAAGTAGCCTATGTTTGACCCCGGGTCTTCAACTATATTCATACCAAATTGCATCAAAATCCGTTCAGCGGTTTGGCCGTGAAAGCGTAACAGACAGGCAGACAGAAAGACAGACAGACTTTCGCATTTATAATATTAGTAAGGATAGTAAGGATGAAAAGAGTGGAAAGGATTAAAAATTGTACATTACTTTGACGTGGAAAAGGGGAAAGGCGTCTTGCCTTTCCCAAACAAAATTCAATAAGGTACAAAATATATAATCTTCAAAGAGGCTATCAAGCAGAAATAATTTTTATATCCGCCTTCCGTTTCCAGGGTATGCAACCGGTTCTTCACAACCAAGTTTGGTTTTGCTAGCCATATTATCCATTCCTATCTACGGAGAATACAAGATTCACCGTTGACGGATACGTCAGGGAAGGACATTTTAGTTAAGATAGCTACCTGGTGATACCTGTGCATGTGTCCTATGGTCTGGTTTCCCTGTAAAAACGGTTACCGAAGTCAGACTGCAGTCGCTCCAATTTAATAACCAGTACAACCATATGTATAATACTCCTAATGTTAATGATAATGATGATGATGAAAGATAACTAGCTACCCTACTTGGTATTAGGTATCCACGATTGCTCCATGGTATTACCACATAATAAAACTACTGACGTAGTATTTATTTCAAAGACAACACTTATTGTAGGTATATAAACATATAATACTTATAATGCATTTTATTACTGACTTCACAGACTCCTAGAGAAATAAAAGTTGCTAACCCTACTCCAGAATTGATCACTTAAGGTGGAATCAAATTGGGATGGATACAGGTGAGTCGGAAAATATTATGCCTTAGGCTTTTAACTTAAAAACACCTAGATATGTCAATTTGTGCCTAAGTATGCACTTATATATATTATATTATATCATCATCATTATCATCATTATCATTACATAGTATAAAACAAAGTCGCTTTCCTGTCTGTCTGTCCCTATGTTATGCTTAAATCTTTAAAACTACGCATCGGATTTAGATGGGGTTTGTTTGGATAGATAGGGTGTTTCAAGAAGAAGGTTTATATGTATAACACATGCATAATATAGTAAAGAAACACAGATCATTTTTAAGGTCTCTCATGTGATGTCGTAAATTGACACATTTTTTGCTCTTACATTGCAAACGCTGGCTATTACCATAAGAGATAGATCAAAATAATGTACTACAGTATTATACATCTTAAAAATATCTACAAAAAATTTCGTGGTACTATATGTCTTAACTATTTTAGTTACGTCACAACAACTACTTTTTCATGTTAAAATTTGCAATAGTAACGCCCCGGTACAAACTAGGCCATATTATTCGTTTCTCGGTATTGATCCTTATCTAAATAAATAATTTCATATTCAAGGATGGTCTAATACCTGTAAATTACTCTTTAAATGAATGAAATCGGACATTCCATTCCAAAGATATTACGGATTTTGTTTTGTGTTACAATCCCTTCGCGTGGCGAAACGGTACGAAGTACACGCATTCTTCCCGTGGTGCTTAGGTGTCGTCAAATACGATGAGGAAAAAACCAGTAGTATCAATCTAAACGTACATTCTGCATTCCCAATGAAGAATGACGTTAGGCAGGCGGCCAGTCGTAAAACAGGCCAAAAATAATAGGAATGGAATCACTCAGGAGTGCTTTTTTTAAAAAGTGTGACTCACGCAAAATCGGCGAGTCGAATAAGACCGGGACGACCAAGTGGAAAGCGACCAGTCGGTCGGCCCAGGTACCGCTGGAGAGACGAAGTTGTGAACGACTTGGAATTTAAAAAAATAATCACATTTGATTGCCCTGAAAGTGAACTTGAACTTGAAAAATCGATCTTGACTGCTCTATGGGGCACATCTGTAGACGTACCTATCAAACATTTAACCGTTTCGATAGTTTGACTTTGACACGGACATTTTTTTATTATAATATATTATTCTTCTTGTAGAGAAACAAAATGGCTAACTAGTCAGATCAGAGAAAGATTTTTTGAACCTTAAAAAAATGCTAAGTCTTAGTACGTACTAACATATACATAGGTACATACGTACGTAGTAAATTATTGTTAATTTATTTTGATAAAATAAAACTGTGTGCCAAGTGTGAGTCTGACTCGCGCACGAATCGTTTCGTACTGTGCGAAAATTTCAGCAGTCTATCTATCACTGTTCGTGGGTTACAGTTTGGTACAGACAGACGGACAGTGGAGTCTTACACCCGTATTCTTAAACCTTCACTCAAACTCGACTCAACCTTACTCCACCTCATTGGTATGATTAGTCGATGCTTCCTTGACTTGAGATGATTTCTCATTGGAGGTGAGTATCGAACTGTCACAAATATAAGGTTGGTCTAGAGCAGTAGTTCCCAAACTTATTTTTCTCGTGGACCACTTTCAAAATTTTACTGGTTTCGGTGGACCCCCTGCTGCTACATTTCTACCACATTCTTAAAGTCGCCAAAAAATAAAAATTGTGTCACTTCTGAGTTCTGTCCCTATATTTCGATATGTAAAATAAAAACGAAAAATGGTACATTTTATATCACTTTATTTATTAAAAGAATAGAATTACAAGAAAAAAATATTAAGGTAATATAGGTTCAGGTCATAATTTTAATTAATGGGAAGGATGTATCTGATGGAGTGTCAGCAAACGATCAATGTTTGGCTTTATTTTTGTGAGCAATAACCGCAAATCCCCCCGCTCTGTGATGTTTAATTTGCTCCTTTTTTTTGTTAAGAGGTTTGTAACGGCACTAAAACTCCTTTCGACAAGATATGACGAGGGAAAAGCTATTAAAAATTTCCTTGCGATTTCCCACAGTCCAGGATATTTTTCGGGTATTTCTGCTTGCAGCCAAAATGTTGGGTAGCCTTTTCTAAATTTCACCTTCAGCTCCTCATTAGTGCTTAGCTCGAGCAGCTCCTCTTGTAATACAACATTGGCCACTTCCGTTTCATCAAATGGATTTATTATCCATGGTGGTATATCCATCGTCAGTATATCTTCAAACCTGGTTTTGAAGTCATCATGCAGGGCACTTAAATGTTGACTGTAGGTATGGATATCCTCATCAATACATTCTACCTGCGACAAGTTTGGAAATTGAGAGAATTCGCGCCGACTAATGTTTTGCTTCATAAATTTCAATTTCCCAAGAAAAGCCGAAATTATCCCCTTTGTTTTTATTAAATTCAGGCTGTCCCCTTGTAACTGCAAGTTAATATCATTAAATTTTTTAAACAAATCTGTCAAATACGCAATGTCTGCTTTGAATTTGATCAAGTTTTCTTTTAAATCTGGATCTCTACTTTCTAAGAACTCTAATATGGAATCGAAAACAGAGTAAAATCTCGTTAAGCATGCACCTTTCGACAACCAGCGTACTTCAGTATGTAAGAGCAGTCGTTGGAAGTCTTCATCATTTTCGTCGCACAATTGAGCAAATAAACGTGTATTCAATGCATTGCTTCTGATTTTGTTGACAGCTTTTATTACAAAATGAAGAGATTGGTTCAACCTGTCACTTAAATGTTTTGCCACAAGATGTTGTCGGTGGATTACGCAATGAATAGCTGTAAGTCCTGGTATAATTCTTTTGAGATGACTTATAAACCCACGATATCGCCCGACCATTGCAGGAGCTCCGTCTGTTGCCACTGAAATAATGTTTGTAAATGGGATCGATTTTCCCGTAAAAAAATTACTCAGGACATTAAATATTGATTCGCCTTTAGTGTCAGTCTCCAAAGTTCTGGCAAATAGCAATTCTTCGTGAATTTCTTCCTCAACAATAAATCGGACATATGCCAATAGTAATGCTTCATTACTGGGTAACGTTGACTCGTCCAGTTGTATAGAAAAATGAGTTTTTTGCAGATGATTGCACAAAAAGCTTTCGATATCAGAGCTCATTTTATCAATGCGTCTTTGTACAGTATTGTTACTTAATGAAATTCTTTTTAGTACGTCAAATGGAGATTTGTGCAAAACAGTTTTTAAAACCTCTTCAACAGCGGGTAAAATTAATTGTTCTCCGATAGTGTGCGGTTTTCCAGATTTTGCTATAAGTAATGAGATATTGTAAGATGCCCGCAAGCCATCATCGTTACTTTGAGATGTTGAAGCGAACATACTGTGCATGGTGGGTCTCTTTCCATATTTTTCTTTCAATGTTTGAAAATATTTTAAATCTTTACCTATTTTATCAGTATGACACCTTTTTAGATGATCTTCGAGCTTTGATGGTTTCATAGAGTCATTGCTCAAAACTTTGTTGCATAATAGGCACATGGGCAATTGTTTGTCTGCCTCTGATGGAACAAAACCATATTTCAAATAATCGACACTATATTGTCGACATTTTTTCTTTGCTGTAGCCATGTTTCGTGTCAGTTACCTTACCTGTAAAAAAAATGTTTTAGTAACCAAGTTTTTTTCTGAATATAGGTATCACACCGCAGCCTTTGTCAGCACGCGGAAATAGAATTACGGCTTGTAAAGGGACCAACTAATAAACCGCTGAGACAAATACAAACGTTTTCACAAAACGGTATCAATTTTAAAGTACATAATTTACCACTAATTTTTAATAGTATAAATAAAAATTAGTGTACTCAGTATCGAATACTGATCATATTTGTGTAGGAAAAAATAAACGTCGAAATCCCAAAATTGTCCATAAAAACGATAACTAACATTTTATTAAATCAATGAGTTCACGCGCTCCGTGTATTTGCGTATTTTTTGTCTGCGGCTTCATTGTTAAAACGTGACAAACAGGCATCGAAGTTCAAGCCCCGCCCTTTTCCCGTCGCCCGCGCACCGCTCGCTCTTTCCGAAAAGGAATAGTTTTGATAAAATAGTTACTTCAAAATCAATTTAACATGATTATGAAATTACTGTTTTATAAAATTAGTAGTTATTTGCAAGAAAAATTACAAAATTAATTGCTCTGCAATATTGCTTATTCGGCCTTTTTAGAGAGGCAGTGCTTCTCTCGTGAAAAAACAATTGAATAAAACGTGCTGTGTTTGTCTTCAAATCGAAAGAGGACAATTAAAATATCTGTAAGTTACTAAGTTACCTATCTATACAGGCCGTTGTGATCAACCGACTAGTACACGTAAACAAAATACTTAAGTACTATAACAAAAAAAGGTAGGTTACTTACTTTTCTCCGGCACTAGCAAACACAGATATAAATTTTCTCACAACTTTTTTCCAAATTCCGCCTTGTTTTCGAAATTCCGGAAACAAATGAATGCGTTTGGTTGCCTTTGGCATCAAGTATTTATAGTGTTGATCAAGTTCATGTCTGAACAAGCATTAAGCATTGTCGGGCGGATAGCGTTTTGCAAGTCTGTACACGAAATTGTACGTAATATCGAATACACAAGTTTGGACAAGTAACAGTCGCTTGCCTTATTAAAATATTATCTGCTTAGATAGGTACTTAAAACAATGTAGGTAGGCCCTTATAAAAACTATGCTTACATTTTTGCTCTTTACTATCAAAAGCAGATAAATTTTCGTGGACCCCCATTAACATCTTATGGACCCCCATTTTTTGTTCACGCCTACGTAGACCCCCAGCAAGTCTCCCGTGGACCCCTGGGGGTCCACCTGGACCACTTTGGGAATCACTGGTCTAGAGTTTCCTTGAGGCGTCCTTGAAATGAAATAAAATGGATATAAATCGGGTTTTTGCCACTTACCACTTACTTTATTTTATTTTTTTACTCAATTCTTTAGTAATTTTAAATTTTTGTTTAGAATTGTAATTTAAATAATTCATTCATTTTAACCTGTGACCACAGATAACCCCCAATAGATTCCGCTTGTATGGGCGTCCGCGGTCACCGCACATAAATGCTTTTGCACAGATAAATGAAATTGCTTAAAGGCCTTTCATTAGTTGCGACCAGAACTCAGAGCTGTGAGGTTGTTTCGTGAAAATTTCCGAAAAAATCTATTAGGTTCGTTGAGTGTGTAAAAATTAGTACATGTTGCATAAAATGGTGCGGAAAATCATCAAAGACATCAAATCTCCAAAAGGATGGTATAAATTTTCACAGGTAAGTTTATTAATTAATTTAATACAATTAAGTGCAGAGTTCACTTTATAATGGTCGAACTATGTAACAACCAGAGTACCAAAATGGGGTGACGTTGATGTCTTTTGCAAGTATCTCTCTCTTTCCCAAGTGTCAACTATATGTTTGTCCTTTTTTTCGATAAGTCACGTTTTACCGTAGTGATGTTACCCCTTTCAATTTGAAAGAATAATTTTTTATCGATTGTTTATTACGACTTATTAATTTAATTAAATTAAAGATTTTAATTATGTAATTTATTTCAAGGTTTTCCAAAAGCCCGACGAAAAATGAAAAATGGATTAAGTATCTCAATATATTTGTGGCGACCTCTATACATGCGCCACTGGAATTACTAGACTCAACTACAGGATGGCAACATGGCCACTGGATGGCGTTGAGCGATACTTGGGGTTCGCAACTTGGCTGACTATATAAGAGGCCTCCGACGCAGCACTGTCAGAGCCATACGGTTCCCCATCTTACCTTTGTGGCGGTCGAGCATGCTACCTCGCTCCCGCTACAATATTTTAAAACGAAACTTATAAATAATGATGTTTACATGTTTTATTCTATTCTCCTTATTATTCTAAAGAGTGAGTTACCCTAATTCCTTGTATATACATAGATTTTTATGACTATGGGACCAATTTGTCAGTTATACCTTTCAAATAAAAATTGGTTGTCTGTTAGAGATGATAGTTTTACGTGATAAAGTAGTCATAAGAAAATATTGATGCAAAATAATATCGAGGCCGATCATGCCTCTCTATGGCTTGTTCCGCGCTCTCTTTTGCACGTGGAACCTGACACTTTTTCGTGCATATATCCGGCGTTCATAGATTTATAAACCGTTAGGTATCACATCAAAAAGAATTATCCAAATCGTTCCTAAATGACGGAGATATGAGATAACAAACATAAAACTAAATTGAGAACCTCTTCCATTTTGGAAGTCGGTTAAAAATATGTGCGATTATTAATGTTATTGCGCGTTTGATAATACTATAAAGATTGCAAGAAAAGTAACACAAAATCGATAAGGTTTCGGTAGTTTCATTCAATGTCACATCACTAAACCTGCAACATTGTAACGTCAGCTACCGCTCCCGACCCCCCGTACTTCCTCTAAGTTTGGTGACTGTCGACGCGAACAAGCATTGAATGATACTCAATCTATTGGGGGTTATCTGTGCCTGTGACGTTCGTCATTGGAGTTTGCTCAAGCAACCAACTAAGATTGTCGTTTTCAAGGAAAGTTGGAGGACTTCCTTAAGGCGCCCTCCAATGAGTTTGAGTGAAGGATGTCCTTAAAGTTATGTTTAAGAATACGGGTCTTAGCCTTCGTAATAGGTTACCATCTTTACCCTTTGGGCACGGAACGCCAAAAATCTAAGCCTACCATCATCGCTTGCAGCTCTCGCTTGTGCCGCTCAAGCACTATGACTAGATTGTTACGGTTCCACAGGGCTTATTGATACCATGTCTCCTGAACATCTGGGGCGTGATGCTGGCATCGGCTGCTCCATCGCCATCATCACCCTGGCCAGCGTTGTTTGCGTCATCACGACGCTCTCGCTCAGCGCTATATGCACTAATGGCGAAGTGCAAGGAGGTATCTATTGCAGTTATAAAGAAAGTTCATAAGAAACCAAATGATACCGGCCTATTACAAATTATAAGGGAAGATACATAAGACACACCAAAAATGGTGGAAAAAGAAAAGTCATTAGCTCTATGCCTCGATACTGTGACTTGCATTATTATATCTTAAAAAAATAATTACAATTATGACCTGACCAAGGATCGGATCCCTGACCTAGTTAGTGGTTTATAGACATATTACAATATACTCGTTTGGTGTCAACAGACTCAAAAGAAACCTGTTCTAGGCGGCGAAACACCCGCATCTTCATGTGTAACTTTTTAGGTTCACTGTTTCGTCTGTGGAGCCTGAATCTAAGAAGAATGGCATCCATATGGGTGCCAGTATTATCAGCAGACCGCTTCGGAATTCAGCGGAGACAGCGGAGAAGGGGGTATCAGGGAACAACCACCCTGACACATGGCTTCACGATGCGGGGTGGAGGAGGAAACGCTCCCTGATACAGTTGATGGAGAACTATAGGAATTCTAAAATGGCCTTGAAAAGACCTAGTCTTGGAGAGCTTCATTGGGACCGTCTTATTACAGAAGAGGTTAGTACTGCTGATATTCAAACATCATCACATTAACATCATCGAATATTTTAATGTTTTCATACAGATACCATTATGCACAAATCCATTAGAGTCTACTTTCAAATGAATATTTAATGTTGTAAACATAATATAATGTACTACTGTAAAATATTACTTTGTGTCCGCAAGAAAAGAAAACCTTGGACGTTTTAGTTAGAAAACCTTTAAAAACCTTTTCCTTTTAAGAAGTTTGTTAATTACAAATATCATTAATAGTAATTATTCTTGTATCTTGGTTCTATATGTTTACTGAAAGTACTGATGGTACATAATAATTTCATAGTTGCCTGATGACTCTTGAATACCTACACGGCATTATTTGGTCATCAGACAAATTCGTTAGAATTTGGTAAACACCCCTGACAGCCACTAAACTGCCTATTGCCGATCGGGTTTCCCGCAATTAAAATGTCGTTAAATGTCACATCAAAATTATAAATTCTCGGTCTTTATCATTTTTAAGATTATAGCAAATAGTCAAAAGTTATTTATGTACATAGTTAAAGTTTTTATTTACGCCATGAGAAATAATAACTGAATTGAAATTTCCGAAGCTTCATTTATGTTTTAGCAGATATTTACTAATATTAAATAGATATTCTTGGTATCTCGTTCGTGGGGATATAACCCAGAACCAAGTTTAGATTCGCTGCGTGTTGACCATTACACTACAGAGGAAAAATCAACGCTTTCGAGAAAAGATTTGAATGTTTAATGTTTTTTTTTAAAGTTTAATTAATTAAGGGTGGGTACAGCTTGAGGCAGGTAAGCTATTCCAGTATTGCTTACGTACGTACGTCTCCATCACGTTGATTTAATATAGGTACCTAACCTACTTTTAAACTACTTAGTTAATCAGATGTGTGGCGCAGGAAACGATGTTTAAAAAAATGCTGAGTTTGACGTCATTGAAGGGCAATGAAATGACATAGGTACATATGATTATCGCAAAGATAGCGATTCGCGGTAAAGATGTTATCTAATTCTAGATGTATATCGGTATTGTTTGTAATTAGATAATATCAGATCTGATTAAAAATAAAAAATCCAGCAAGCATGTTGAATTGGCGTACTTTCTCTCTAGAATTTATTACATTATGGAAACTATTATTATTTATTATTATTGATTATGGAAATGTTTTTTTTGTTAGAATGGGCATGGGGAAGAACTAAAATTTTTGACTAATTTAGTTTGTGATGCACATTATTCGTAAAATTTCAAAATCTCTAACTGTCCATGAGGTACTAGTGGTACAACCTTAGACTATGGATCCAATAGACGGGAAATGCGAAAGAGAAATATATAGGATATGCGAATGTTGGAATGAGATAGAGAGCGAGACCATTTCATATACACAATAATGTCCCATAGCGGCCTTACGGATTTCTTGTCAAAAACAAATATTTAAATTATAAACAAAGTATTTCGTTGTAAGTGTTAAAAATGTTGAGTAAAAAAACTCTTTAGAACATTCAAAAACTACTTTTCAGTAGGCAAGATTTAGCTGTCTTGAAAAATATTAACTGTTTGTAAGATTGTATTATTTATTGTTCTATTAAATAAAGTTTAATTCGGTTATACAAATTGTAGAATTTTTCCTCCACAAGCTCTGCTGTACTTGTAAACATAAAAATACAATAAAAAAAGTGTTCAGTAGAAGCGCATAATAATGGTTTTATGTGCAGTGCCTAAGTGTAACTCAAGTAACAAATAAAACCCACATAATTTCACATTTTAGACATAAGTACCACCAAAGTTTATCACTGTATAAATCCTTGATTTCATAATTGTTTCGATAGTTTTTCCGCACTATAATATGAGAAATATCATGTAGTTTTATCACAAGTGTAAGATGTATGAGAAGAATTTGGATAAAAATAAATACGTGAATTTTCACAATTTTCAACCTAGTTCTTGAAGTTTAGGGATTGACATCGATGCTGTCAAACATCACCTTTGCATTGCACCCAAACGCTAGGAAGGAATAAATACCTACGTACTGGTATCTATATATTTAAATTTGAGCAATCCGACACGGTTTATGAAAAAAGTCCGCTACGAACACAGGTAATGGTTCTCGCGTCTCTGAGATAAGGCGAATTCGAGATTTCTCGAAAAAACTCTCACGCCTTTAGGAAAAAGTCTAATTTGAGATATCGCAAAAAACATGGCGGATTTCTACTGAAAACCCCGTGTTCGTATTCTCATTCATGTCTCGTAATTGTAACGTTACATTTTTTTGAAATACCCAATTTTCAGATAACTATTAAATTAAACTATTTTAAAACGGTTTTATCGCGTTTATTACTATTAAAATAGCTTAATTTAATGAATAACAATCGCGAAGACATAAGAAAACATTTCAGATAACTATCTTATTTAGATATTTGCGAAAAATGGCTTAAAATGGTTGGCAGAGAAGAATGGTTTTCCAAAACATATTCAACTATTTGTAGTAAACAGTTTTAATAAAGTTTTCAGTAAAGCGAGTATCGGCCACTGGTCTCAAAATTATAACAAAATAAAGTTAATTAATGTCCACCTATTTCGAAGTCGAGTCGGGGTGCTCGTTAGAAATAAAAGTACTAAAGTAGCATGTTTATTACTAATAAAGAATACTGATACTTAATTTGGCAATGTTAAGAAAATCGATCATAGTGATGTCGACATTGCTCGTCTCAACACTATTTGACAGGGCACATATGTATGACACACACACATCATCAGTTTTCAAATTGGTCTCGTTTCTTTTACTGATCAGCCAATCTATTGACGTAGTCAAAAAAATTCTAAATCGATAGTATTGCACCCAAACGATAAGGAGGAATAAATACCTACCTACTGGTATCAAACGTACCTATATATTTAAAATTCAGCAATCCGACACGGTTTATGAAAAAAAGTCTGCGTGTAAATGATTCTCTCGTCTCTAAGATAAGTCGAATTCGAGATTTCTCGAAAAAACTCCCACTATTTGATACACACACAAACAGTTTTCAAATTGGTCTCGTTTCTTTTACTAATCAGCCAATCTGTGGACGTAGTCAAAAAAATTCTAAATCTATGGGTACAACTCACTGACAGACAGACGGACAGGTCAATGGTCTTGCATCAGAGGTGTAAAAATTAATGTTTAAATTAATTCCGGTAAATGAGATAGAAGGGCTTTAATATAGAGTCCTGTTTTACAGTTTGAATATGGAATCTTAAAAACCAGTGGATATTAGTGACAGCCTGCCAGCTTTTCTTGTACCAGTAACGCGGTTTCAAGTATAGTTTGTAACCTTTACAAACCTAAACTCCACGTGTACATAAAAAAAATCTCGATATGGTAATCTTAAAGATTATTCTCCTAAAATAAGGCCGGTCCGCAGAGACAATCGTTACTCGATCTGCGAACCTTGAATGTGGCATGTGGTAACTAGGGAAGTCTGAAGATAGTTGATGTCCATCACTCTGTGCAAACACAGTCACCTGTCAATCGTCATGCCCCACAATGACGGCAATTATTATCATTTGCAACGCATTACTGCATCATGAAAATATTTCACACTAAATGAATACAGGTGGATTAGTTACGCGCTCCATAAGCTTATTGTTTTGAGCTGAATGTGATATTTTAATAAGTAATAGCTTAGTATGTTTCCATTACCTGCCTCCGTGGTCCAGTGGTTAAGGAGTTTACCTTAGACCCGGAGGTCGTGGGTTTGATTTCTACGGGAAGCATACTTTTTCCAATTGGTTCCAGTTTGGTTTGGACATTGCAGGTTTGAATCACCTGTTTGTCTGAAATATAAATGATGATTCCGTGCCTTGGAAGGTACATCCCGGCTGCCATTTGGTGGTCGTAAAGGCCGGAAGGAGGTTCCGAAATTCTCAAACACCAGGTACAGGGTCGATAGGTACTTTTTTCGGGTAGAGGAAATGGAAGTAGTGTTCGCCGATGGAATGTGTAACTAGTCTATATAAAAAAATAGATTCAAAGTTGAGATTATTGTTCTTTCTTGTTTAACTGTCTCCCTGGTCTAGTGGTTATGGTGTTCGCCTATGACCCGTTGGTGGTGGGTTCGATTCCCACCTGAAGCATACTTTGTTTAGTTGTGTCCAGTTTTATTAGGACTTTGCAGGCTTGAATCACCTTATTGTCTCATAATAAAGATGATTCCGTGCTTTGGAAGGCACGTTAAGCCGTTGGTCTCGGCTGCCATTTGGTAGTCGTTAAAGGAACCACGTCAGAGTCCGAGAGGCGGTTCCGAACAACTCTGACACCAGGGTGTACATAGTCGATAGACAATGTAACCTACACGAAATGATGATGATGATTGTTTATTTATTTAGATAAGTGTTTATCCATATTATTGATGGTTGTAACACTTGTTAGTGTACAATGAGCAGTTAATGAAACGACTTAGAAAAAGGGCCATAGAAAACCCTTCAACTGTCGGTCTAGTAGGTTGCATTAGGTCTGATTGCAATCTAAAAGTTTGTGATAATTGTTATTATTATAATAACTGTAATAACGAGTATACAACTAAATGAGTCATATTGTAGTAGATACAGCGTCTACCACTTGCTACTACTAGACCGAATGGAACCAGTTTTTTCTGCACCGAACCGATTAAAAATGGAATCATTATATTCCGAACTGTTATGAACAACACCGTCGAGAGCCCCTCTAACATTAATGACTTTAAAACTTCTATCGATAATGACTTTTGTTTTATTATCTTAGTTGCCCACCTGTTAGTAATATCAGACACGTGACAAATTTTATTTTCAGATTTTGCTTGTGACGTGGATTAGGCGAAAGGTGTGAAAGGCTTTAGGTACTTTTACTGGTCTTATGTCTTCGGCACATGAGTATTGTAGCTTTTTGGCAAAACGACTTTTTTGTTCATTTAAGACTAAGTGTACAGTCCGGATCTACTTTAAAAAAAATCCAAAGCCATCAATTCATTTATTTTACACCCATGCTCATGGTCTATTATTACCCTGTATAATCTGGGTCTTTATTTTCAAAATTGCCTTTTGGTATAATTTTTGAAAATAAACATTGTTGTTCTAGGACGAAAATGACCAAAGAGATACCAAATCGCCGAGAACAGCTCATGGAATCAAACTAGGATGGATACAAGTAAGTGGACATTCAAAAAATAAATGAAATCTCATAATATGTAAGTTATCGGTAATCGGTAGGACATTTCATTCCAAATTTAAACATCTAATGGTCTACTTACCTGAAAATAAATTCTAATAGATATAATTGTGTACATAATAGTAATTTACTTATCTATTGAACTCTATTTACACAACCTCCTCGGTCACGTGAATGCAAAGCTCGTCCTAGAACGACCACGAGACTGCACGAGCCATGGAGTATCGATTTCTCGAATGTGTGGTTAAATTCCTACGTAGGATATGATTTCCACTGACTCATTATATTTTTTACATTACTATGTGTGTGCTCTACGTCTCTCCTTCTAGGTCTTCATTTTTCCTGTCTTATTTTTCCTTCCATAATGGTTTTCAGAAAGTTATAATTTTCTCTTTCACCTTTTCTTCAATTCTATTTTTTTTTTCACCTAGACGATTACTAATCTTGAAGGGGCTCCATCGACAATTGCGGAGCGCTTACATATGTGGTTTGCATCTTTGTGTTCCTTCCAAGTAGTTCCATCTCCTTCTAGCCTAACATCCAAATCACACGACTCCTACTTTTTAAATAGAGTTAGTACAGATTTTATATTTTTTCTTTCTCTCTTTTTATTTTTTTCTGTTTTACTGTACAATTTTTTTATTTAAATAGATTTGAGGCTATATTCTACAGGGTATACCACTTGAAATAAACTCAAAATTAATTTCCGCGCAGGGTGTGCTGATACCATGTCTCCTAAACATCTGGGGCGTGATGCTGTTTCTGCGGATATCCTGGGTGGTGGCGCAGGCGGGCATCGGGCTGTCGCTGGTCATCATCGCCATCTCGGCCGTGGTGTGCGTCATCACTACACTCTCCATGAGTGCCATTTGCACCAATGGAGAAGTAAAAGGAGGTATGCAATGAAAACAGCTACTGGTTTAATCTTTTCACCAGGACAGGTATTTCTGAATAGTAGAGTAGTGAAGGGACGGGATTGCGGGATCGACTTTTTTAAAACGTTCATAAGGATTCATGGATCCTCTGTACTGTATTCTGTAGGGGTTAAAACCTCAAATATGTAGTTGTACTTTAAATCTTTGTTTTAGTAAATTATTACTTACATGAGATGCTACATACCGTCTGATTATCAACGAAAACGGACTTACAGCTTTGGAGTTATCAATAAATATTTATTTTTACATTCATACCAATATCTCAAAAACTACTAAACCGATTTTGATGCCAAAACAACTTAAAAATTATATACATGCCTGCTATACACACTTTGAATTTTATCGAAATCGGACTAACGGCTCGAGAGTTATCGCGGTATAAAAATATATACGTACTTACATACAAACAATGTGTTTTTGCCCCAACTTGATTTAAAGATAATAGGTTTAAGTTGCTGTTATTGAACAACTATTGGAACTACGTGCCCACAATAATGATATTTTGTATTGTATTTCGTCAAAAATAGCAACCAGCATTATCTCTACTACTGATATCAATTTTTGGCATAACCGTGCCTTAGTTTTTTTATCTGGGGGACCTGTCATGCTCCCTAATTATCATCATCATATGTTATACATTGGCCTCCCTCATGAACTTCCAATCTGACCGATCGAAAGCGACCTTCATCCAGCGTCTTCCTGCGACCTTGACTAGTCATCTGGTCGGTGGATGTATAACGCTGCGCTCGCCGATCCGGGTCTCCATTCAAAAACCTTTTAGTCCCATCGACCATCGGGTCTCTACGCTATGTGCCCTAATCATGTCTTATTTATTATATGATGTTTTTGCGAATTACCTATCAACAAAAACGCAAGTGAAACGAAGAACGTTAGAACATATCCTCGATAAGGCTCTCCATGCTTGCCGTATGTCTTGGAGAAGAAGATGAGTCCGGGGTAGATACGGTCGATGCCGAGCGCCTGGATGAGGCGCGGCACCGACAGCAGGTTAGTCAGCGCCGTTGACAGCGTCGCCGCCCAGCAGCCGCCGTAGATCAGTGGGCCCCATGCTGACATCAGTTGCATTACCTAAGCCAAGTCAATAATGGTTAGTAATCTGGTTTATTCGATAACTTCGTACCATGATAAACATGGAATATCAATTTGCGAATTCAAAAGAACACGACAACGAGATAACAACAGCAGTTCATTTATTATCTATGCTTAAAGACGTTAATATCCGCTAAAGTATTTAGTCTGAGAAAGTAGAAATAGGGTAAATTTGGTACCAACTAAAAGAAGCAAATATGATGTTCTTGATATAGAAAATAAAAGAGAAAGTAAAAGTCGTGTCGTATCAAAAACTAAAGGATCTCACTTAAAATCCAGAGGTATTTATTTATTTGGTTTAATTCAAGCAACAAACAGTCATTTATACTTAAAAGTAGTTACAATATGAAATAATAATACAAAATTAAGAGACCAAATAGTGCCGATACACATAAAAATAACATAATAATTCGTATATGAGAACTATGAAGTATTGAAGTTCAATAACTTGGCACCCATTTAGATCTCACTTCTTTTATCATTGAAGTCAACAACCAAGGCATATATCATAATATTGAACTTGGCTCTCATTTCACATTTATGTTTTTGATGGGATATCATTACTTTTTGTACATAAATTATTAGAGACCAGCTGTCATAAGTTTTAATTGCTGATTCTTACATTACATTACAGGCACTAAGTATAAGTTATTAAGTGAATACAATCAATTAAGGGAAAATCATAATAAAATGATAAAAATTAACCAGTTTCTGATTTATTCTTTGTATTCACTTAATTACCTATCTGCATGTCAAATTTCAACTTTCTAGGTCATCTGGAACTGGGTTAAAAACCCTATAGCTCAGTCAGTGATAAAAATGACGATTTTTAGATGTTAATATCTAAATAACCGTTTGAGATGTATTTATGAAATTTGGAGCACATATGTATCTCGCAAGTCTCAATATTTGAGCCAAATTTGACACGTTTATGTGAAATAGTTTTTGAGTTATGAGGGGTTCAAAAGTGGCTCTAACTGGTTCGTGTAATATTACACACGGTGCTGCTCGCCAGTTCTGTTACTTGATACTTGAACTTGGTTTGACATGCTACCGCGTGTCTAGATAACATTACATTTTTCTATATTGAGATAAAGTTGATTGGTTGAACAGTAATATGGAAGAAACTTCACCGACAAGAGCCCAGCTCTTATATGATGATGATATAGAACATAGTACTAACCGAGTAACTGTTGTGCAGTCCATATTCGCAGCCGCCAGCTGGGCAGGTGCTGATCTGCATTTGTGTCTGCCCACAGACACACCACAAGTCTTAGACCAAGCACTGAAATAAGAATAAAATGTTATTGCGACGTTTTCATCAGATTTCAAATTGATCGCTTTGTTCTGAAGTAAACGATTTTACATTTTTATGCAATGACGTTTATACAATGTTTCCCACCCATTGTTTTACATCATGCTTTTAATGTTTTTCAACTTATAATAAATACTTATATTATGAAATATTCAAAACAAAGAAACTTTTGATAAAATCAAAAGTTTCGTAATAGACTCAAAGATATCGAAAGCTGTTCTGCTATTCAGTTTAGCTGTTTGTTTTAAAGTAAACGATTTAACATTTTTATGCAATGACGTTTATACAATGTTTCACATCCATTGTTTTACATCATATGCTCTTAATGTTTTTCAATTTACAATAAAACAATTTATGATATATTCAAAGCAAAGAAACTTTCGATTTCATAAACACCAAAATGTTAACAACAAAAATAATAATGTTTACTTTCATATTACGTTAAACCAAACAAAAATAAATAGTTGTCTTCTCGATAATCCATAATCTCTTGGTGTTTTATGAGTTTTCCTAGCACCACCTATTTTACTTTTCCGTTTCGGTCATCTCTGGCTTTTTATCCGATCAAACTCCCAACCATACTACTATCGAGGGCAACATTGCACCAACTTTTACACTCACTGTCCTTTTAAAACGACTGCGAGCTTGCTCTATCTATTTTAAACACTATATTTATTTCGTCTTGTAACATTTTATTCCACATTAATTACCAGTAAAAAAATAATAATATACATCAACAACTTAACAAATTAGTCAAGTTATTTTTCGTAAATACAGTAGATATCACATAATTATAATTAAATAACATAAATTTAACCCTTTGATTTGCATTGACATCGAAGTCAACTGTATTTCTATTTTTAACACAGTTTTATACAAATACCCACAAAATAAATAGTTTTCGCATGAATAACCTTTATTTTTGTAATAACATCGAAGTCGTAGAATTTCTATCTATTTAAATAGTAGAATTTACATAATAACTCTAGTTATCAAGGGCGTCAATTCTCTTATTTTATATAGTGCACAATTGAATCGTAATTGGATCGCAATGACAACTTTGGACGTTTCTGTGTTCTGTTACTAATTTTAAGACCGTATTCCATTGGCATGCTATTGAACTGCAACTAGAAAAAATTTATAATAAAAAAAAATCATCAATTCTTTCAATAATTGGTACTCTGTTTATTTATTTTAAAAAATCAAAAATGCTTCGTATTTGAGTCGTAATTGAATATCAGTTGCATGGTCTTTTAAAGATTATTAGACTGGATACTATACCGTCACCTACGTTTACTGCTAGTAACGGTAGTGTATTGATCATCTTGTGAGTTGTGATATTAAGTTTATGTCAGGAAGTGAGGGTATTCGTTTTTGTTCTAAATAAATTTTCAACTGTCTATATATTCCTTTTTAAAACTTCCTCATAATTATCGTGTTGGCGATATTTAATTACATAATAGGCGCATTTGGAGGACCCAGAAAACCTCTGGCAAAACCTCAAGGATTCGTTGGTATCATATATAGTGAGTATACTCCCCTTTTTTTTGTTTGTCCTTGTAAATCGTTGTCATCTTTATTTATTCTTCTTCTAAATTTCACTAATAGTTTAATTTAATGTGTAAAAATCGCGCAAACATAAGAAATTAGTATTTGTGAAAGTTTCTTTTGTGATCGTGATATTTGTGATACCTAATGGAAAGATGTTTAATGGAATTTGTCTGGGAACGTCCTAAAAATATATCTGTCGAAAAAAAATTCTTTAAGATTTATAGTTTCTATAAAACCTTCTAGAGGAGACAGCATCAGAGAACAGTTGGAGTGAGGGGTCAAACCACAACTTCTTCAGTGTGTTTGCGATGTACTTCCCGGCGTTGACCGGCGTCCAGGCTGGGGCTAATATTTGTGGGGATTTTAAGATAAGTTTCGTTTGATTTTACTCCACTGACTTTATTTATTAATCGACTTCATGTTCCTCTTCCATCCTACGATAATATACATAGGAAAAAAGAAGAAGCGAAAAGGAAAAATCATAATATGAATGGGGCGGAGAAGTTGAGAAGTACTGAGAGCAATTAACTCGCGTTGATGTCTTTACTAAGTACGTAAATAAATTAAGCGCGTAGGTACGTAACATTTTTTTTTTCAAGTACCCGCCTTGAACCTGTGAAGTATTTTAAACATTATAAATAATACCGAAATTCTTTTAACTATTAATCCAGTCTTGTGATACAACTTTTTTCTAAATTAAACTTCAGGATCCCGCGACGGCAATTCCCAAAGGAACTCTTACGGTGCTGGTGGTGAAAAACGTTGGTTACATCGATGGTAGGAAACCTAACCCTTTCCTCCGAATCAACTAGCTGAGGACGCAACCGGGAAAGCATTAGAGAGAGAGAAAGTTTCTATAAAACAAACAGTGAGAAAGAGAGAAAAGTTTTTTTCTCTTCTTGATTCGCTTCTCAGGGGTTAAAATCCAGCAAAGTGCACAATTTTAGGGCCTGCGGGATCCCGCAATATCTTGCAGATCCACAAGCATAGGCCGGGGCAATTCTTTTTAAATTACCGCCTTAATCTTCTCTGCAACGTGTTTTATGGAGGATATCGAAGGTTACACTTAACATACAGAAACTACAAATAAGAAAAACTTTGAAAAAATATTATAAATCATTTGGAACCGATGAAGTGAAAGCCCATTAGAAGAAAGTATTCGTCTATCAATCCAACAAGTCATATGTATCTGGATAAACCTCCGTGGTTTTTGGATTGCAGTTTTTGTAATTGTGTTTTGTTAATTTACAAATTTAAATAAAGGGTAGAACCAGAAAAAGCCTTTTCGGCCGCTGCTGGCTACATTCTTCTACTACTACTACACTGTAAATAATAGTTCTACCAATCATTGATATTTTGATGTTTCTGGACCTTTTATTAATACTAAATTAACCGAATTAGTGAAATAAATTAGCTAATATAATAGGTAAGGCGTTACCGTATAAGAGATTTTGTATTATATGTCGATTTTATCCAATAACGTTCATTATTTTAATTAAGTACCATAAAAAAAACAAACATAACGCGGGATCCCGTTGTAACAAAGTCAATCCAGCAAAAATCCAGCGGGATTAAAAAAAATAATGCGGGATTGCAATCTCTACTTCCTATCAACCCAACTAATGTCCCTGTGGGGTCCACTTATTTATGCTGGTTGCTGGGCGGCGACGCTGTCGACGGAGCTGACCAACCTGCTGTCGGTGCCGCGCCTCATCCAGGCGCTCGGCATCGACCGCATCTACCCCGGGCTCATCTTCTTCTCCAAGCCCTACGGCAAGCACGGGGAGCCTTATCGGAGACATGTTGTCGTAATCGTCTTTTCATGTGTACCGTGACTCCTCAGAAGGTGGTGGCTGAAAATCAGTGCTAGTCATGCTTGCATGTCTAGCGTAACACTGAGCCGCCACCTATTGAGACGTCAGTCACGCACTTTATGTATCTTGTACTTTACTTGTAAGACCTTTCCAATATTTGATGGATCAATCAATAGTTTTATTCTATTCATATTATACTTCCATACTAATATTATAAGTCTACGGCCAAATCGCTGAACGGATTTTGATGAAATTTAGCATGAATATTGTCGAAGACTCGGGGTCAAACATAAGCTACATTTTGAAGGCGGAGCTGCGGGAAGCAGCTAGTAATTTTTATGTCCTACCAGTTTCTGCGTATGATATCCTGAATTCATTTTTAAAAGGTTCACTCATACATGGCATTATATGGTTAACAGCCATTCTATAAACGACATATTATTTAATAATATAATATTTCTTCTTTTTCTATAACTAAACAACAAATGGGCATTACAAACAAAGTATGTCTGTTTTACAAGACCAAACTTACGCCCAAGCAATATGGCAACTTTTGTTTCGTCAAAAAAATAAAAGTGTGTTCGTACTTTTCAGAATTGGAACCGTTCAGATGATCGAAAATTTATTTTAGATTGTCTTTGGTCAAACTTCTCCAAACAAAAGTAGACTCTATGTACTTACATGTAAAAAAGGATTAAATTCGCATGAGGAGCCGAGACCCGATCGGGTGTCGCGCGGTTTTACGGACCAGGGTATTATGTCATCGCGAGACCCAATTGGGTTTCATTGTAGCTGAGAGGTCAGTAACATCATTCGACAATTTTTCGGAACCCCCTCTCAGCCACCGACATACTAGTTCCTGAGTGACCTTCTATGACTATAGACTACTAGATGGCAGCTAGGACCAACGGCTAAGCGTCCCTTCAGTAGTTATATTTATTATCAGACAATCAGGTGATTCAAGTCTTCTAAGTCCTATCCAAACTGTATGAGAACAACTGAACAAACAAAGTATATTATTATTCCCGTGGGAATTGAACCCACGACATCCGAGTCTGAAGGCAAATATGGTAGATGAAGATAAAGAGATAAAAATCTGATGGGACTTGCTTTTATAATCTTAATCGATAATGACCTTTACCATAGTAAAGACATCAAAGCATCAAATAAAATATTATGTTTATCTATGCAAGTGTGATTTTCCAATATAAAAATGTTAGGATAGTTTCTAAGTTCTATTAAAGTACCATTTTGATATTAACATATTTTTAGTACTACAATAAGTGGCTGTCCCTGGCAGACTTCGCGATGTGCGTGGTGATCATGATGATCATCAGTTGGATGATGCTCTGCTCACCTTCATCATTTTTTGGGTCCTTTACATGCTGGTCGTATACCGGAAGCCAGGTATGTAACATGCAGAACACTCATAAACTTAAATAAATGAAACCTTTATTGACAATTTATATTACAATTTAATTAATTTAGAATTAGTTTGCATTATAAGAAAACTTGGTATCCTCATAAACTTAGCTTATATTTAGAAAGGAATCAGTTAATAGCCTAACTTTTTATTTGGCGAGGATAATTTGGTTCTGAGTGAGTTTCGAATCTCATGTTTAATTATTTCTGCTTGTTTGCATGTATTCAATAATTAGGTAATAGCTGCTAATGATGCTACAGTGTTTGAGAAATGCGTGACGATCTATTGTGATGGATCCTTAACTTAAAATTATTTGATTTGGAAAAACCAATGTGAAAGATATGTGTAGTATCTTTTCGCACAAAAAAAATATACGTTGACTGTACTTAAGATCATAAATAAAATACCTAGGTATTTACGTTGTACAAGATAATATCAACTAGCGGCGGCCTTATTCCTTGATGACTGATGATAATCTATCTAAACAATCAATGCCACTGACAGATGCAAACTGGGGCAGCAGCACAGAAGCTCAGTTACTACTGCACGGTCACCAACATCCTGGACATGACGCAGCGCGCCAAGACCGCCAAGTCCTACAACCCGCAGCTGTTAGTTCTGGCCGACGAACCGCGCGCGCGTCTAGCTTTGTTGAACGTTGCCCACGAAGTTTGCATCACGAAGAGCGGACCCATTATGATTGTTGCTGAAATTTGCCAGGTATTCGTCTTTTAATTCAGTCCTGTCATTCTGTCCTGTCATATCAACATTCTTCAACAAGTTCAAGCAGTAACTTCGCACGCGTGCTTGTATCCCACGGAAACATTTTTTTCCAGAATGAAAGGTACCTTAATTACCTTATAAGTACTCCTATGTACGTTTAAGAAAGATTGGTTCAGTAGATAAAGCATGAAGAGCGGATACTTAAGGGTACCTACTTAAAACCTGAATACAAAGTCTATATTAACTCCAATATGGCTTTTTAAAATTTTCAGACAAAATTAAGTAGCAAAGAACGTGAGAAACGACAGGCAGCTGGCGACGAGTGGCTCCAGAGCAGAAACTACCGCGGGTTTTACATACTGGTTGATGACTTGACCTTGAATAGAGACGTGCAGGTTCTGACTCAGACTCAGTCCTAACGTCATTCTTCTTGGCTACAAGGATAACTGGCACTAAACGTCTCATGATGAGCTGTTGACCTACTATCGAATAATAAAGTTTGTATTTTGTCTCTAATAAGTACTAACCAGCTGCGGATGCAACCCGAAAGGCGTCAAGATGAATAGTAGTAAACTCTTCGGATCCATTCCCCTAACGATTTCTAAATTCAATATATTTAAATATATACATATAAAAGGAGATATTCCCACTGACATATAGACGCACGCACAGCCGTAACCGCTAATGGCAGAAACGTAACATTTTCACAGTTGTTTTATTTGTAAAATGCGGACGCACACTAAGAAGGGATTTTTTAAAATGTAACCCTAAAGGGGTGAAATAGGGGTTGAAAGTACGTATAAAAAAATATTTAAATCAGCTACGATTTTGATCAAAATTAAGATTCATGCTTTTAAAAACATTTAATTGAACACGTGTTACGTTTACACCCCTTATGGGTGCAATACAGGGGTTGAAAGTTTGTATGGAGAATATTTAAATCTCTCTCAACTTCCATGAAATTTATTACGCGAGCTCCTAAATATAATGCAAACGCATATTAAGAAGGGATTTTGAAAAATTTATACCCTAAAGGGGTGAAATAGGTGTTGGAAGTTTGTGCGAAAAATCGTTAAATCAGCTACGATTTTAATAATTATTAAGATTTATGTTCTTAAAAACATTTCATTGAATAGCTGTTTCATGGATTATTAAAAAAATTCCCCTAAGGGTGCAAAATAGGAGTTGAATGTTTGTAATCAAAATATAAAAAGGAGATGTTCTCACTGACGTATAGACGCATGCACAGACGTGAAATGTCAATTTTAAAGGGCCTGTCTGCCTTTGGCATTGTATATATTCATTATCATAATTTCATGTAGGTTACATTTTCAATCGACCATGTACACCCTGGTGTCAGATTTGTGCGGAATTTTACAATATTTATATATTGATAATACCCACATGACGATTTCTGTTGACTGTTAGATAATGCTTTTAGCATTAGATAATTTCACTATACTTATTGTATTTTGTGCAATAATGTTTAAATAAATAGATACAAATAAATACTCTTTTATGCACCAAAAGAATAAAAATATATAGCTCGACTCGCCTGTTTTAAGGTTGAAAAGAATTACTTAGTTTCAAAGACGAAAACTGTTATAGGTGTTACAAAGGCATGTTAATGGTACAAATAAACTATCAAACAATGGGCATCGATGAAACCATGTCCTTAGCCAAGTCTATCATCATCATTATCATGTCAGCCGCAATCAGTCCACTGCTGGACATGGGCCTTTCCTAATGATTTCCAAAATAACCGGTTGGAAGCGACCTGCATCTAGTCAAGATGCTTTGTATTTTATTTGCATTTTATTTGTTTGATGCAATAAAGGGCCAGCACCTAAGCAACAGCTCAAACCACAATAACATCAGCATTCAACCAAGAAAAGGGTTTCACCCCTCTCGGAGGCTCTACAATCCGCTGGACAGCGTGATATTTTGTTTATGTGCAGGACAGAAATGTATTTATTTATTTATTACTTAGTTTCTTTATACAAATTCACAGTCTAAAAGATCTAACCTGTAGATAATGCCGTGTGAGTTATCGAATTCGAGTTAAGATACTGAAATTCGCCATTTTAAGCATCGACAAATACTACACATAGAATATACTAGCATAGTGCGGTGAGACAGTGATGTAAATTAAGGATAAGATATGGGCCTCGTTGCTTAAAATAAATGATTTTTATTTTTATTTTTTTAAATCTCAAAATCGACTTTCTATAAAGGCGCGAAATGTCCCTATGAAATGTGGAAGTCTCACACGGTCTTTCCACGATTTTTTACACATCCAGTATCATCTCCTTGACATGCAGTAGTATAGTGTACTACACAATATTTTCTCAGGAAAAAATCCTCGACGTCTGGTGGCTTTACGACGATGACGACTTAAATATACTGCTGCCCTACATTATAGCTGACCGGGGGTTTAAGGAAAAGAAAATGCCAATGAGGATCTTCGCGTTGGCGCGGCAGCACTACCAAGAAGATGAAGCCAAGCAATTGTGAGAACGGTTTGTCTTTGGAATTAATTACTTACTATACACTATCCTACCTAAATTAAGTATTACCACACCACCACCACCACGCGCGTCTAACGCTGTTGATAAAACTGCTAGATACTTACAACAACAAAAGGACCACTTACTTACCTCGCGCAAAAGAAATAATAATCAAATAAAAAAAAATTTTTAAATGCGACCAAAAGTAGGTACTAAGTAATTTTAAAAATATGTAACTCTTATATACTTACAAGTCACAGACTTCATAATAACATAGCACCACAGGCATTAGCAGCACGTTCAAAACTCTTCAACTCTACACCCACGATTTCTTTTCTATTGATAAAACAGCTTTCTAGACTCCCAAGTCCGGTAATTCCAGTTTTATAATCGCAATTAAACAAACTTTAAACGCTTAATACTCACACAAGTTATTGTTTTTTTCAGTATCAAAGATCTGCTGGCCAAGTTCCGCATCAGCTTTATTTCGCAGGCCATCGTGACGACCATCAGTGACCCGCTAAGGACTACTACAGCTGGGAGCTCTTCACACAGCTCGTACAGAACTTCATGACCAAAGACGATCCTCAGGGTAAGTTGATTTTTGTTTTTATATTCTCCAAATATTGTGGCTTTTGTCAACAATTTTTTATCCAGTTACTAAGTTTAGTTAGTTATTAACATGTGTAGCCATCTATCAGATCGGCAAATATTGCTCCACGAAGTTAACTCGAATTGGTTATCTCACACGGTATTTACAGTTTCAACCCAATCATTAGCTTACCTGAAGACCAGGGCCAGGTTTCCGCTACTTTTAATTTCCCACTTCGCTCTGTCTTCTGCGTTATTGGCGGTGAGACTATTGCACTCATATCCTCAAACGATGTCAAACACTTTTCGGGAACCTATTCCACCTACGCCAGGCCCCGGAGACGATTTGGCCAGACACCTTTTCCTGACGTAACCAGATGACTTTAGCAAAATGTGATCACTTTACTGTGGTAACTATACTATTTGGTCATCATCATATGTCAGAATGCCATTTGGCACATTTTGTTTAATGGATTCGGAAAGCTGAGAAATAGGCCGGTTAGTACCAGGAGTGCTATTTTAAAGTGACTCACGCAAAATCGGCGAATCGAATAATCTTTGATCGATAGGTATCGAATGATTTTCGTACGATACCGAATGATTATTGGTCGATATCGAACGAATTTTATTCGATGAATGAGTCACATTTTTTAAATAAGCACTCCAGATATCTTTATCCCCGATTTCCAGAGTGCCTGATAACGAGTTCGCAGCTGGCGGCCCACGAGGCCAAGGCAGCCGATGCCTGCGACTGCGGGAGCTGCTGCTGGCGCTGTCGGCCGACGCGGGCCTCATCGTCATGTCACGTCAAAAGAGAGCCAAAGAGCAAGTACAGCGCGCTCTCCCGCGATTCGGCTCATATAACCGAAAGGTTGGAGGAGCCATGGGAGGTGGAGGGAGTGCCCTACCCCAGGAAGATAAATTGCCAATGTTTTTCGAATAAATAAATAACTCTTTATTGCACCAAATTGTAGAAAGTACATGAATATTATTATTATCTATGGTACAAAGGCGGCCTTATCGCTAGAGCAATTTCTTCCAGGCAACCAACAGGTAGGACTTTGTTGTTGTAAGAATGTACGGGTGTATCCAATCGGAGATTATGTGCACTGCGAAGTCGATCATGGTGTTGATTGTGAAACACAAACCGTTCTTTCCGATATTGTGGATAAGTGGGAATAAAAAGAATATAATAAAGCATGGAAAGAATATGCCAATCATGGCGACGTCGGATTGGGAGCCCACTTGAGTTGGTTGCGAAATTCAGAGACATGATCATATTTACGAAGACCGTGAATAAATCTGATACAAAAGTTTTGGAGTCGCTCAAGTTTGTTTAATTGCTCCCGAGTTAGATCCAAATAACAGGTATCCGCATAATCAAGGATGGGAAATAGTAGCGACTGTGCAAGCGTAATTTTCGTTTGAAACGGCAATTTTTTTTTGTCGTTTCAGTGATACAGCTGCAAACATTTTTCTACTGACTTCGGCAACTTGCGGAGTCCAAGTAAGGGAGTTGTCCATTAGGACACCAAGATTTTTCACACAAGCACTAAAAGAATACACCGATCGGAGCCCCCTTACCCTTAAATCACGTGGTTCTAGTGTAACAACTCCCTAATTCCACCCTAGGATACACTAGTGGAGGGACGAAACATTTTCGATTTGGACGGTATAGGCCCTCTAATAAAAACTTCTGCGATTCGCAACATGTCACGGTCGCGGTGAGTGCAGTTCAGAAGTCTTGACATTTATATCATGACATTCATATAGGGGTAGTATTCCCCACTGCCCAACTACAAACTCTGCTCAACTGTATTTGTCTGACCATCTATATACAACGTATCAGCTGCTCTGTACATGACGTGGCTAGAAATATTGAGTCGACATCTGCCGCCAATGCTGTTCGTGCTCCAGCTGTGAATATAAGTTAAAAAGAGTGTAAATGAAACAAATCCAATAATATATTACAATTTTTTTCTTTATTTCACACCATATTTCACAAGGGTTTAAATTTTAACAGAAGAAATAATTAAAATATTTACAGATACAGAATCAACAGTTGTTTCAGATTAACAATTTCCTTAAGTTTAAAGAGTTTGACAAAGACATTTTATCTCGGACGTACACGACAAACGCATCTTTATATAAATTGTTTCTGCACTATGGTAATTTGACAGGCTTTGAACAGAATTGAAGTTTCAAATAGTTGCCAAAGCATGAAGATGGCAGATAATACAAATGTTAGGTGGGTCGTATAAACTACTATGGCATTCTAATACTAAGAGATTCTTGTCATTTCGCACGGGACGGGAAGTTAAGCCAGAAAAGAAGATAATTTGAACTCAATCAGCTACGGAGATATGTAAGTTGCGAGATAGGACGGCGCTTCAAAATATTCACCTTAGATATGTTGCTAACCGGTCATTTTAAAAATAAATAATTCTTTACTATTTTTATGATTTACTAATAGGTAAATATTTCATTTATTTACATTTTAAATTTAATTTAGTTAACGTTTGGCGCTACTGTCCATGATGACAGTCAATTTATTTTAGCGGCGTGACCTCTTCTTTAGGTCCTCTAGTAAAATATGGGTTCAATGTAACATTATTCAGTCTATCTATACAAATTACGATATTTTTAATGATGCGCAGATGTTTCAATTAATTAAATACTGGCGAGCAATTTTATGATTATAAAAAATGGATTAATGTTTTACGAAATATAACGACACTTATGAAGACACAGTCATTAATTACCCTACCAGCACCTCAAACGTATAAAAATGTATCAAACTCGCGATTCGGTTACAAGATTAATATACAATTATGTTTTGTTAAAAAAGATGCCATTAATTCATTGAAAAATATAAACATACACAGCTACATAAAGAAAAATTCACACAGCCATTCTTTTATAAATAAATAATAAAATACTAAATTACTTTTGGTTACAAAGATTTTATTATAAGAAAAATAAATACTTGATATTACGAGGTTTACTTCCGATATCCGATGGGCGTATTCTTATTCGTTTTACAGGAACGTATATTCATAAGACTAACCGTTGTTCCTCGGCGTCACCGTGCCGTCCACTGTCGGTTACACTAAATGAACACATCTCTCGATTGTGCGACTCGTGCTTCGGATTGCGCGTTTTTGTTGTGGGTCACTGTCATACACCTCAATGACGTAAAACAACTGCCTGAAGACTGATTGGCAAAAATGTGGCGAATTGCTTTTGTTTCGTTGCACAAGAAAAAGAGCAAATGTAGAAGTATTCCATAGTGATGAAAAAGATCGAGACAGTACCAAATATTAAAAGAGTAAGTGTAAAGAGTAATATAGTTCATGAGACAATGAGCATTAAAACTGAATGATTTTTTTTATCGGATACAGCGATTCACGATAAGCCCGCACTATGAAATTGTGCAGTATAAATATCACACGCAGGGCAATTTTAATGTTGCTGTTATAAATTGTACCATTGAAAAAATCATACAAAACGGATAAAAATCTACGAGAGCTGTCTATTATCAATGCGTACGGTCGAAGTCGTAGATCTCTTAAAATTGATTTACATTCAGTCTTGCCACCAACAACTTGCGAGAAATCAGGAAAAATCATGAAGATTTTGATGGATTTTCACAGTTTACTACTTCAACAAGAAAAATGGCACTTGTATGGCCTTCCCGACAGTATGACGTGACGTAACGTCACGAGGTGTACGACTCCTAAGCACTGTGTTCACTCTGTCACTGTAACTGTCATTGTCACTGTTACTGTACATTCACTAGAGCAGGGCGCAGGGCGGTCGCGACAGTCTTCATTCGGACTCATCGTCGATTTCGTCGTCGAAGCCCGCCAACTCCGAGCTGTCTAAATACCCTTGCATAACCTGGAAAATATTTTTTATTTTTATTTTGAGATGAATTTTCATTTGTTATCATCATAGAATGGGGCGAACCGCGGAGTAATAACAATGAGGAGATGGCATATTGAGAGCGTCCTTACAAAAATTATGTGAGTCTACGCGGGGCGGAACACAGACGTGATTTTAAATATGTAAATTAGAAAAATTTCACAGTTGAACAAAAAATTACGAAAGCCACGCCTACTTTCGCCGTCACTGACCGTTACGGTGCACTAGTCGATACGCCATCTCCTTTACCAGACCAAAGGGTTAATGTGCTTTTCAAAATACAGACCAGGCGTAAGTAAGAAGAGGAAATTTGCTACGATTACGATCGGTATCGTAGAGAACAGGCTTATCATGTCACTATGTTAGCGAGCTTTGTTTAAACAAGAAATTGATATAGATCTAACAGAAATGCATCCTGAAGGTAGATGAAAAAATAGGTAGAATTTCAAGTCATATAGTAGCCTATTTTGTTTTCGCCACCACGCCCGAGAAAGCCCCGAGTTTTATCAGACATATCATGCGATCACGTTCACATTGTCTGGAAAAAAATGCTGGGGAAGAGGGAAACCTCCAACGAGATGGGTCGACGTCGTAAGAGTAATTGAAAAAAGCCTATATGATGCGGTCCATAGTACCGCCGACCGTGCAATTTGGGAGGGTAGAAGATGATACGATCAATCGACCCCGTACTGGAGTGAAAGGAGAGGTTAACAATAAATAGTAGCCGTGTACTGACCGCCAGATGCAGCAGCGCCAGATGGCAGAACACGTACTGGTCGGGCATCTGTATGGAGTGCGCACGTTGCGATCGGATACGTTCCACCGTGCCGCGCACGTCCAGCACGCCTTCCGCAGACAGCCGCAGCGCGCAGATGTCCAGCGTCAGGAACGTGCCTGTCGCAAGGGGACACGTTGTAAGCATCGGCTACTACGAGGGTTACCGAATGCATGGTTGCGCGGTTTCTATTACAGAGTTAACTAAGACTAGACGAAAAAATGCTCGAGCACTTTTTAAATAGTACATAATTAAATAACAACACTATTCCATTCTAACAAGTAAATATTGATATTGACCCTTAAGCTGGGTCTCCAGCGCCGAAAAATTACAAAACATTCTAACAGAACATGTTTTCTATCTGCCACACATAAAATTTTCTATAATTACATATTTGGTGTTAGCAAACACAAACAAAGCAGGAGAGACCCCGCTCTAGAAAAAAAGTTTTGGTTTTTGTTGGTTTTGATATATTATTAGAAATTATTAATATAATACTTGCAACATTTATTTATTAATTCTAATTATCAAAATTCTGTGAAAATGAAGTCATTTTCTTCGAAAATTATGATATTTCCTAACTTTAAAAACAAAACCTTGAAACTTGTAAAAACTTTTATTACTATGCTTTTTGAAATACAATAAAAGTGCCAAACAATTACCTGTCCGTCCAATGCCTGCTGAACAATGTACCACGATGGGTGGTCCTCTACTGTGTCCCGCCCACGCATCTCCTAATCTAAAATCAAAATTAAACTTCGTCAAATCAATGTAAACTCATTAAAATACAAACATAAAGTAGCTCATAAGAAACCGTCTCCTTTGTTTGTTGTTGTCCGTTATTTAACTTGGATGATCCCACAGCTGTCATCACTCGGTCTCAAGAGTGACAGCGATGAGCGGCGCGGCAAGGAACTTTCAGGAGAAAAAGTCTTTCAAGAGATCTCGATCCCTGGAGGAAGAGGAACTGTCCTCCCTCCCCTCCCCACATCTTCGCATTCCAGATCACTGCCGGACGTGTCCAAGATGGATGCTCCGGCGCCGCTGACAATCAAAGCGTTAACCACCAACCCCGCGCCACATCTTCGGCTCGTCTCGTGTATTCCGCTACCACAGAGAGACTCGAGGATGAAGGAGATGGCAACTAAAGCGCTTCCAGAGACAGGGCCCCGGACGGCCTCGATGGTGCCAGAGATCTCTGCCGCGCACCCTCAGCCAGCTTCCTCGCTGCGCTCCATTACGCCTGCCTCTTTCGCGAGCGATGGGAGTGAGTACACGTGAAAGAATGACGTCGTGGCGGGAATGAAGATGCCAGGGGAAAATTCCACGGGGATTTGTCCTTCCAATCGCCCGAGTGGTTCTTAGCACAGCTCGGGAGATCAAATGAAACAAACAAGAAAAAAACTCGGAAGTCAAGAGAGCCGCTGTCTCCGAGTAATCGTCGGAGCCCAAAGCCAAGTGAGGAACGCTAGGATCCGTAATGGGAGGGCCATTCAGATGTTTAGTCGAGCCGACGCACCGCGCCACCCACACCTAAAAGAAATCGCGCCGCTCCAGGCGCGCACATCGGATGCCTTACAACTTACTTTCAACATAGTGAAGACGCCGCCAACAGCCATCCCAACCATCCGAGGGCCAACTGTTCCGTGGCCCCACAGGGCGATTGTGAATGACCCTTTGCTATACTCACTCGGCCCGCGCGTGCTCCTGTGCCCGCCGCACTCGCTGCAGGAACCGCAGCACGGGCGCGGCGCCGCTCCCCCCACCGCCACCCCCACCACCGCCAGGCACGCCGTAGTCCGGCCACCGCGTGTACTGCCCGTGCCAGATGCGACGAGACTGCTCCGACTGCAAAACACGACAACATATCACATGAGGGATCTCGACTCGAAACCATTTTGAAATCTCTTAGATTATAAGCGTTTTGATAATCCTCAAGTCCTTGCAAAGGAAAACAGATTCATTCCAAGGATGTTACGTAAAGCTATTGAAATTAAAAAACATCCTAATTTCAATAGAGAGGATGGATGGCAGGTACCGCCAGCTTGGGACCCAGTCATTAACTTAATAAAATCGCAAACTCGGAAGCAGACTGCAAGACCCTTAGATACTGTGAGCCAATACTGCGTGAATCGGAATAGTTCCCAATAAAAATTTCAGTCGGTAGTTTGTAATCTTATGACATCAAAGACAAATGTTAACTTAGTCTGCCTGCAACCATGAACGCTGTAAAGTGTTTGAAACGTCAGGTGTAAATAAATAAGTAATAAACGCGATAAAACCGTATTAAAATAGTTTAATTTAATCTCTTAGATCTCGGACGATAACGCGAATACAGCCACTCGCGCCGCCGACATAAAGAACTATAAATTCCAATCTATTTATTGGAAAGCGCTGCGAACGCGCCACCGCCGCTGCCAGCTGACTTCGTGTCCGCGATTTTAAAACCTGGAGTCTTTTTGGCAGGAGTCGCGCTTTGCCTCTTTTGTATCCATTGCGTCCATTTGAACGGAGCACGATCGAAATTCCATTATCATCGTAACTCGTCGTCAAGACACACGTACCGTGCGTACGTGCATAAGTGTGAGCGGAACGACGTCATACCAATATCAGTTTGTTTCGCTCACACTTTCCGTCGATTCTGCTGAATTCATTCCGCCACCCCGCGTCGAACGAGTCGGCCAAAGAAAGTCGCCTCACGACCGACACGCCAAGCTGATTCTACACTCTTTGTTTTTGCTCCAGGCTAGTGGACGCGGTTTCATGTAAAATATGTGTGGGGAGCAACCAAAGGGAGAGTCGGCAAGGCTCGACTCTGTAACTTTATAGCCGGATCCACTCCAGACGATCCAACTTGGATCGAGGATCGCGCGATCTAGAAAAAATAGATCCCGCTGATTCGCGCGCGGCTCGGAGCGCGCGTTCTAAATCTGTAGTTTGGATTGCCGAGGCACGTCTGCACCAGATGCTCGGGATTGGAGCGCGTTGGAGCGGAACTGTGTTGACTTCGTGTCTGCGACTAAAGAGGAAGCTTGAAATATCGCACGACTCACCCTCAGATCAGTGAGCACGAGATGTGTGACAGTGTAGTCGTCATCAACCTCGACCGCCTCGCTGCGGACTGCGAACCCCCCGTGCTGCACACTATCTCCAGTGGCAAGCGGCCAGTACTGCCCGCATTTGACGCGGCCGCGCTCCACCGTGCGCGTCGTCATCACGATCACCAGCGTGCCCTGCTCCCACACCATGCGCCAGAAGTCGCCGAACGTTTTGGGGAGGGGTCCTGCAATAGACATGACGAATAATTTCGATTTATGGTTTAAAGCTCTATTCAAACTGACGCGAATCCCGCGCGATTTGCGGGACGCGCTACGGCATTTCTACCGGTTCTTATTTCTGTGGGCGTCCCGCAAATCGCGCGGGATTCGTGTCAATTTGAATAGAGCTTAAATGAAAGACCTGACTATAATAGGCACATTGGTAAAACAAACACGTCGATAGAACTTAAACTAGTAGTTCTGTGAACAGTAGACCTCGCAAACAGTGTCACTACTATGAAGTTGTAATAACGTAGACGCTACCTAACCTACTGCGCCAACAAATTGTATATAAACCGGTCATGTGCGAGTCGGACTCGCGCGCACGTATATACAGTAATAGGGTCCCGTTTTACCTTTTGAGACTCAAGTTACCGTACACGCAAATATTTCAAAATTGCAACTTGCCGAAGTTCTTCTGGCAGAACATTCTAAAAAGCACCTAAATAGGAGTAAAGGAGAGTAACAAATCTTTTTTTAAACTTTATATTTAAATATCTTCCTCCGGTCTAAAAGGCTTTATAATAGGTTTTTTTTCTGAAAGGACAAATCTCAATAAGTAAGCTTACCTTGTGTACAAATAAAGGCATTCTTCTGTTTGTATCCGTCGACATAATTGGCATTAATATAGTCTGTGGTGGGGTCGTCCGGGTCGGTCTGCGAGAGCAGCACACGCGAGTGGTCGTAGCACAGCACGTCCGTGTACCGGTTCTTGGCCAGGTTGCTCGGCAATCTGAAGAAAAATCCTCTTTAATATCTTAACACTCTTAAAAATTGTACATGACATCATGGTCAATGCATTCAGACAAATTTATAGCCTGTTTAGTGTGTATTACCTAGAATTATTGAAGAAAGAAGAGAATGAGAGAAAAGAAGGGAACTCGTCACCAGAGCTTCGGCTATAGTTGGCTTAGCCCCGTATGATGTAACTACACTATGTTAAACATGGAGTAAAATTATCTTAAATGCTGAAACAGGATGTGACAGACACCAAAGTGGTCAACACTTGTCAGCAGTTACTCGGGAGGTCTCTGGTGATCATTTGGTGTGGCGGAAAACGCCGTCGGACCGTACACTGCAGCAACTAGCAGATGTCGTCGTACTCGGCCGCCAGCCCGCGCCGCAGCGAGCGCAGCAGCAGTCTCCCCGCTATAGGTACACAGCAACTAGCACACACTCACTTGGCGTGGTGGAAGCTGCCGTTGGGCGCGCGCGCTCGGATGTCGTCGTACTCGGCCGCCAGCCCGCGCCGGCCCAGCGCGCGCACCCTCGCAGCGAGCGCAGCAGGAGTCTCCCCTCGCGCGCCGCCGCCGCACTCCTCGTCCGACAGCGCGGGCGAGCCCGGCGACGCCTCGCCAGACGACCACGTGCCGCGCGCTGTACACGACACATACGTTTCATGGACAAATTTACCCAATTCATGTCCATGAGCACCTCTACATAGACCAAATCGCTACGTGTAAATCTGTCCTTAAACTCATAATTTACCTGCCGCTGCTCCTGGGGCTGTCGCAAATATTTTTGTATGGGAAAAACGGCAGTAGGTAGGTAAATACACGCGCTGTTCAGTTCCCTGCCCATAAGAACCGAGAGTAAACGCACTGTAATACCCAGTTGAAGTATAAGTTCAACCGAAATGGACAGAGGAGAGGACAGCGCGAGTATATACGGCACTCCCGATACTAACACATTTTTTCAAACAATTAGCCACAACAGAAATAGCAACGGGATCAGCGGCAAGGACTGAGTGTAAATGGGGGGCAAAGTTAACTGAAGAAATTGAAATTGACTTTAATATTCCACATTTGAACATTGTTTGTATTTGTATTAACATCACTGCGTCGGTATACGGCAGAATCTGTTATAATTCTTTGTCAATAATACAATGAAAAGTATTATTTCCTTTAAATAAAATTGAAGTGGCGAAAATTTAAATTATCGCTTTTTAATCCTATGTGAATGAAAACGTATCAAAGTGTATTTAATTATCAGATAAGAAAACAAAATTACTACTTCGAGAATTCTTAATTTTTGCATGAGAAATTAAAAATGATTTAAATAAATCGACGATGAATAGCCATGAATGTGATAATACATAATAATAATGCCTTACTTAATCTAAAATTATAACTTTTTAAATGCTAGCGACCTTGAGCTAGTGTCCAGTTGCATCAGAATACTAAAAAATAATAGACGGGAAATGCGAAAGAGAAATATATAGGATATGCGTACGTTAGAATGAGATAGAGAGCGAGACCATTTCATATACACAATAATGTCCCATAGCAGCTTTACGGATTTCTTATCAAAAACAATTATATAAATTATAAACAAAGTATCTAGTCGTAAGTGTTAAAAGAGTGTTCAGTAGAAGCGCATAATTATGGTTTCATGTGCAGTGCCTAAATGTAACCCAACTAACAAATAAGACCCACATAATTTCACATTTTACACATAAGAAACACCAAAGTTTATCACTGTATAAATCCATGATAGTTTTATCACATGATTGTGTAAGATGCATAAGAATTCAAATTTGGATAAAAATAAATACGTGAATTTTCACAATTTATAACCTAATTCTTGAAGCTTAGGGATTGACATCGATGCTGTCAAACATTTTGTTCAATAAATAAATAAAATCATATCGATAGTATTGCACCCAAACGCTAGGGAGGAGTAAATACCTACCTACTGGTATAAAACGTACATATTTAAAATTCAGCAATCCGACACGGTTTATGAAAAAATGGTTTTCCAAAATATATTCAACTATATGTAGTAAACACTTTCAATACAAAATCCTCTCTCAGGTCTCAAAATTATAATAAAGTGAATTAATGTCCACCTATTCAAACTTAATTTGGCAATGTTCTCACGTTAAGAAAATCGATCAGTGATGTCGATATGGCTCGGCATCACTGATTTGACAGGGCACACATGTATGACACACACACACAAACAGTTTTCAAATTGGTCTCGTTTCTTTTACTAATCAGCCAATCTATTGACGTAGTAAAAAAAAATCTAAATCTATGATATTTATATTATAGAAGCATAATCCATACTATCCATACTTCCATACTTCATATTATAAATTCGAAAGTCTGTCTGTCTGTCTGTTACGCTTTCACGGCCAAACCGCTGAACGGATTTTGATGAAATTTGGTATGAATATAGTTGAAGACCCGGTTTCAAACATAGGCTACTTTTTGACGCAGGCGGAGCTGCGGGAAAAAGCTAGTATGATATATGTACCATTTTTTTTAACCATGTTATACAGATTAAAAAAAAAAAAAAATACTAATGGCCGAAGTTTCTTTATGCTATAAATAAAACCGTAGCTTACTTCGGTTAGGTTAGGCTTGTGACCACCCATAGAAATTTATTTTATATTTTAAATTAAACTGCTGCTCTATAAAATTACACGGCTATAGATTAAAAATTCATATACGTATTCTATATCAAAATGTATATATATATATATTTACCTTCGAGATTTAAGTTTATGGAAATACAGTGGTATTTTATTTTATTTTTAAATTAGTTTGAATAAAGATTATACCATATCAAAAGAGTTTAAATTAAAGTGTAATAAATGTTTGTAAACATAAAACTTAGAACAAAAGTTATTCAGCCGAGCATCACTACGGTAAAGTTTTGCGATCCAAGGTCATGTTGCAGTGACGAAAAAAAAAGATGATAGGTCAACTGATATGGTGACAAATGATATTTCGCCGAAGTAAAAAAAAAGAAACGTTCTTGGTAAAATGAAAATCTAAAAAGAAAAAATTGACTTTATGATAGGTAACCCATCCTGGATACTAGCCACTCTCGATAATGCGTGGGCGCATAGAGAACACGGGCATTCTAGCAACTCCAAGACACTCAGCTCCTAGAGTAGGGTAGTATGATCATCATTTCAATTCAACCTAAGATGATTTGCTGGAAATAAGCCTCCCCTAGATTTCCTTCCATATGGAAAACATTGGGGCATCCCATTGCTATGCAAACAAACCGATTAAAAATGGTAACTTTTCCGACTATTATTTATTACTTCATTCATTGTTACCACGACATTTTCGTTTGGTCAAACAAAGCCCGATAATGCTAATAAAACGCTGCCCTATTCAGAATCACGAGAAACCATTTAAATTCCGCACGTCTATATTCTAATCAAATGCAAGTTAAGTTGCGAAAATAAAGAGAAAATATAAATTAAAACACAAAAATACACTTCTTTTGCATTTCGTTTTTTTTTTTTAAATAACGAGTAAACAAACGAACATACACTTCAAGAAATATATATTTCAAACATTATCAAAACTTTTGACTACTAAATCCTGGCTTCCTTTTATTCTCTGACCTAAACAAAGATAAAATAAATATAATCACTCACAAAACAACAGTCCAGTACAAATGATAAGAAACATTTTAAAATACAACATACGTCTATGTTATGTACTGTACGCAGGCACATTGTAATAAAATCTTTACGCCCCATACGATTCGCAGACGTTAAATCAGTCGTTTTATACGTGGCTACATGTTTACTAGCAAAATTCTGCATGCGAAAAATAATCTACGGATTGTATCGTTATTATTAAATTACACGAGAAAATGCAGTGAATTTTTTTTCCGTCTAATTACACGAGTGACAGACATACCTACTATTGGCCCGGTTGAATTCATAAATTGTAAAACTATTTAATTTTCTACGTACCTACGTAAAAAATAAAAATATTAAGGAAATACTGACTTATCAAAATTGACATGTTTACATGCCACATTTTTTTTCAACTTGGAACGTACCAACCTTCAGGGTTTTCTCAGCAACTTTCTAAATTAAATGTCGTCGGTTGGTAGGTACTAATTACTAATATTTTTTTATAAGTAGATTTCTGAAAGCTCTCTACGCAATTTTTTTGTGTAAATGACTTTAAGAATAGAAACTTTATTTGTGAGACATAGGTAAGTAAAATACAAAATAATAAGATTCGTTATTTTTTTAAACTCAGATAAAAAATTCTCCCATAGAATTTTTAAATCTATCTATATACTAAGGAGTTACATAATTATGTAAATCTATACTAATGGTTATAAATTTAAAAATCTCACTCTAACGGAGATATTATTATCTGAGTTTGAAGAATTTGCTTTTATGAATGCGGCAGATACTCACTGTTTATATCTAAATCGTCATCATCCGTTGAGTTAATGTGCCTGCCCTTCACGTCGCCATTGTACCCGTGTGAGTGCCTAGAATGAAACATATTTTTGTTTTTTTTTTAAATAAATATTTTTTGTAATTTAATAAAAAATAAAATCACGTTTGTCCTTGTGGCATAATGCCAAGAACTCCGGCAGCATTCCCAATAACATTTTTTATAATTTTTGTCTGTCTGTCTGTCGTTTGTTCCGGTTAATCTCTGAAGTGGCTGGACCGATTTTGACGGGGCTTTTATTGGCAGGTAGCTGATGTAATAAGAAGTTACTACGTTTATTTAAGAAAAATTATTTTATTTTAGAAAAATAAAGTAAAGTCCAATACCACGCGCAGCTCACGCGCATGCCTAAATAAAAAAACTAAAAAATTAAAGAATCAACTGTTAGGCGGAACGAAGTTCGCCGGGTTAGCTAGTATTACATATATATTGAGGAGCTCATTAGTCGAGCGCGACCCGCGTATCCGTAGCGAATACGCGGGACAAGCGACGATGTGACGTGACCACTATTGGATTGGTGCCATTTAGTGGCATTTTCTATCTTGAGCTCCTCTGTGCCTAGGAAGGCACGTTAAGCCGTTGGTTCCGGTTGTTGTCGATAGATAGCAGTCGTTAGGCTGTGTCAAAAGCCTTGAGGCAGCCTGAAAAATTCTGACAGTGTTGGCTACTAACACACCTCGGGTAATTTTTTTTTATACACTAAGTAAGCAAGCGTACGGCCCACCAAATGACAGGTGGCCTATGAACGCCTGCAACACCAGAGATGTCACGAGCGCGTTGCCGACCCTAAAGGAATTTTTTCACGCGCTTTTTGCGCTTTTTGAAGGCTCCCATGTTATGTCATGTTCCTGTTGGTCTGGTTTCCCTGTGAAAAGGGTTACGGAAGTCAGACGGCAGTCGCTCCATTGTAATAACCAGTTCCGCCAAATCTATGACCATGACTTACAGCGTACCCTAGGCTCCGAAACGTAAGCTGACGACGCAACTAGGAATACATGCTAGGATGATGATGATATATAGGCCTTTTTTTAATTTTCCACTTTTTGATGCGAAGGAGTTATCATCGTGCATATATATTTCTACGATCACTATTAGAAAACACGTGGAGAATCTAGAATCGTGCGTCTAGATACACGTTTTTTTTTTTCTAAGAAAGCTCTTGGAAATTGGTCACCATGGTCCTTGTAAGCCTGAAACACCTGCTGGAGTATCACGAGGTCATTTTTCTGTATTCAAAACGTATATCAGAGCAGACCTGGCAACGCAAGATTGCCACAGAGTTCAAGGCCATCAGGATGACCTGGTCGGCAGCGAAGCGCGTGGCCCAAGACCGATCGGAATGGCAAAACACTGTGGACGCTCTCTGTCCCACCTGGGGGCCTTGGGACAGTAAGGGCCGATTCCACCAACATCGTTCCTAAACGACTAAAAGAAATACATATAAATGCATTTGTTTCAGTGCACTAATCGTTACTAAGTACTCCTCATTTAGCCTCGCCAGTCACCAGTTCCCGTGGTTTTTTATGCACTATGGCTTGTTAAGTATTTCTTTGAGTCGCCGGTGGCATCTCGGCGAAATTCGCCGTGGCAAATTACCCCGTGGCCAGGCTGTAACTAATTTATATACATAAAAATCAATGCCACTTTTCGTTGTAATTTTCTAACTCAAGAACGGGCTCACCTATCCAAGCCAAATGTTTAGGCTTTGTTCGGACTATTTAGTAGATGGTTTATGTGAAGTTTGCACAAAATCGGTCGAGCGGTTCTTCATTTATTATACGTAGCGACGCACGTACCGAGCCGCTAGTCTAAGCATAAAAAATGGATGGCAGACATTTTTATTCTAGAGACAGATGTACGTATAAGTAATTGGACTACCCCGCACTACCATCTGCTATTTCATTTGTGAAATTTCTCAAGGTTGCCTGGAAGAAATTGCGATAAGGCCGCCTTTTCGCATTAATTTTAAAATTGTATGTAATTTACCATATTTTTTCTGATGCAATAAAGAGTTTTGTATTGTATTGTATATTCCCGCGTTAAATGTGCGGTGAAATGTAAACTTATACGAGAGTAAATTGCGTCATTATCCTTGGTATAAATCTTCTCCTACTTTGGTGAAATCGGCCCTAAGTGTAAGTCATACCTGAGCGGGCTAGGGTCGCACGTGTAAGGAGGATCGCCGCTGATGTGCATGTCTGCGCTGTCTGCGTTGGCCGCGCGCCCGCTAGTCATGTCACATTCGACCGCCCGGTCTATTATACCTAAGGAAACAATCGATAATAAACAAAACATACGCACAATGCTTTATTAACACCATTGTTGTAAACAAATTCCTCGTTATTGTGAACCTAGTACAAAACTCAAACATCTACGTAAAATATGTAGCTTCTTATTAGAGAGTCAACTCTGGCTAATTATATTTGTGAAAAATATCTAGCTAGGACAAGTTGATTGGACAGGCGACGACGATGTTAAAAAAGCTGTATTTTCCTGAAATTTACTGCAGAATTTCCTTAATTTTTCTACACAAACTTTAAGGAAACGTAAAGATGGAACGCTCCGTCCCTAATTAACAAACCAACAACCAAATCATTTGCCAAATGCAACTAACTAGGTCTAGCGATAATTTTATATACGGTATTACATAATAGTAGAGTATTGTATAATTTCGAAATATGGACATAAATTACTCATGAAAATAATAAAACCCTAATATATGGCGCGAAGTACCGCTCAGTGCCAATGTAGCCGTGTATTAAAAAAAAACCCAAATTCCCCGAGGTTCCGATTTTTATTATTTGGATATTTTGTTTTTAACTCCCGACCCAAAAAAGAGGGATGTTATAAGTTTGACTTCAATTTTGTCTGTCTGTCTGTCTGTCTGTGGCATCTTATTTCATCAATGCTGGTATAAGAGAAAAGTAAAATCGTGGAATGTACTACCTTGCTTCCCTTCCCGCGCAGACCATACAAGCAGGCCGAGGGAGTGGGCGAAAATCTAACCTATTAGTAGGCGCTGCGACTAGCAACCTATCACAATTTTGATTTACCAGCTATCAGCATCCTAAATGTGGCCTTGGGTTGTTGGTGCCCCGTAGGGTAGTGTTTCCGGATAATCGATTACCGATTAATCGATTTTTTATAATAATCTAGGGTAAAGATAGTAATGATATAATTAATTTAATCGATTTTTGACAATTAACAAAAAATAATCGGTTATTAATTACAAAATTAAATGGGTTGATATAATCGATTACATCGATTTAATCCCCCGCTAAAAAGGACTACCGTATGGAAAAAGGCCGTGATAATATGTATGTATAATAAATTATGTGGGTATGTCTATTTATTTATTTGTATTTAAACCCGAGTCACAACTAAAAAGGGGTCAGTAATCATAGAATATTAAAAGTAAACGTTTAACATACTGTACTGTGTAGTAATAAATCAAAAGAAAGTTCCTGTTGCAATTTTAGGATTCTATATTAGAATTATTAAATAAAGTAGACAAAAATTAACCATTTCCCCTACCTTAGCTCCGAAACTACGATTTCAGAATTTCGATGCATAAATTACAGGAAAACCTATGAGATAATTTTAAATATGTTTAGGGGGTCCAAATGGAGAAAAATAAAAAATCGTACAGAACCTTCTCTACGCGAGCCGACTCACACTTGGCCAGTTTTATTTTAATTTAGTTTTAAAGGATTTTCTGAGCTACATTTTATAATCCAAGCAAAAACACAGCAATTAATAATTTTCCCATTGGTCGGGCACCAGTCATATAGCTGGTAACACCATAAACGACGCACACTAGCATCTTTGCACATTGTTTTACAGACACTAGCCTAATAAGTTGCAGCATTCTGGACACTGATTTTTCTTTACAGCGCGGTAACTAGTCGTAGCCCCGCGGACACCAATTATTAATCTAAGGCGTACAATATAAGAACTCACCATTTTGAGGCTTGGCAGCGGGGATGTGGTTGCTGATTACATATTCGTCGATAACGCCGTCTAGCTTGGAGGTCTGAAGGTTCTTCGTGTAACAGTTTCTACAGTGTTCTAACCTGAAATTAGATAGAAAACATTAGTGTCTAACACACATTTGTCTATCTTACCTTACTACTAATGCTACTAAACTTTTCAAGGAAATATATCTAAATTATTAATTTTCTCTCACCAAACGTTTCTCGGCCATTAAGTCTCAACTCTTCATCGCTCCTGTGAGTGTGATCATACCATTACGCGATCGAATCGTAGTAGTAATAGGTATCGGGTTCGCTGCTGTAAGTGTCCGGGTGTGCCTCTGGATCAATTTTGAGGAAATTTGGTATGGATATAGTTGAATAACCGCGGCCAAACGGTTCTTTTTGAGGCAGTCAGAGTTGCGGGAATCGGCTAGTACATAATAATTGAATAGCCGTATTGCCTCGGACAAAAGGAGTGTTTGTGTAGTGGTGCTCACCAAGCGGCGTGGTCGGGCTGCAGCTGCCCGCCGAGCTGCCGCGGCAGGCTAGCTCGCGGCACGTGCGCGCCTAGCTGCGGCGCGCTCACCGTGTGCACGCGCTCGCGCAGCTTCTCCCGCACGAACAGCCGGAGGATGCCGAACGGCGCCTTGAACCACAGGGGCGCTGTCACTATCAATACCTTCTTCAACTTGGCCGGGTAGCCGCCCTGAAACAATCACGAACCTCTTTTATAATACTGATTTTCGCCACTCCAGACGTTTTGAACCAACCTGCGGCATTGAATTGGTTCGCCTGTATGTATACAATTTACGTACATGACTCGATATTGAATAAAAAAGCATGTCATAGGTAACAACTAATTAAATTAACTATTCTCTGCCAAATGCCAAAACCTTACATAATAACATGGCTTCTTAAAGTCTCGATAAAACATAATGTTTTATATTTTAGCAAGGAAATCCCTCAGTACACATCTGAAACTTTGAGAACGGCATATGGCATAAAAATAATAAAATTAAAACCAGAAGAAAAAAGGAAGGTGAATGTAAAAATGCGAAAAAACACTAAAACAGCAGCTTCCCCTTATTCCCACTTGAGGTAGTTGAAAGCTGTTTTTTATGCGCGGTGGCCCTGTGCAGCGGGACACGAATAACGTGTCCAACAGTACGGAAATAGATCGACTAGAATAGAAAGCACATTATGTACACCAAAACCGCACACCACTTGTTTATTTTTAACAAGAGTTTCATAAGAGCGACATCGACATTTCAAAGAACCTAGCACTTGTAGAACTGTCGTTACATGGCGAACCCACGGGGAAATATACTAAAAACAACGGAAGCGAGGCATACAAATAAGAGAACATTATGTTTGCTGCCAAATGCACAATTCCTTGATTACAAACCGACAATGTTATGCCATTAAGGGGTCCCACATACATCCAAAAATGGCTGTTTTTGTCGGCAATACGCTATTATAACGATGTGATTTCGCTTGAGTACGCCGCTCTACCAAATAATCATACCCGGTTACATAATAACGAAATAAAATTTAAGGGTCGCCCTAAAACCAAAGCCATGCAATTGAATTACGTCTCATATTTGCAATATTTAAAATAATTACAAAACATAAAATTAAATGGTAATGTTTGCCAAATATGCCGATTGCCAAAAGTTTATAATCGACGAAATTCGATAATAAGTCCGCATTAGCGACCCCAGTGCGAGTTAGCCTTATAAATATTCAGCACGGAGACTCTGAGTTGAAATGAGAGCTTCAATGAGCAGACGTCATGGCAATCTTGCCAGGGCGGGCGTTCCGCCGACGACCTCACGTTTTGTCCTCGGGAAATTAAAACAAGGGCTCTACTTGCAATCGATATTCTGCACCCACATTCGGTCACAAGGTTAAATAAAACTTTCTAGTCAACAATCAGACCAATGGAAAATAACTATTCACATAGTGATATAAGCTAAGAGCTTTGTACTTGTCTGAAGTTTAAACTTTTACTTCAATATCATAATGTGACTTGACTTCATCATTGATATTTGTGTAGGTATATATATATATATATAGGTATATATATAGGTATATATTTATATATATAGGTATATATTTATATATATATATATATGTATGTATATATATATATATATATATATATATATACCTACACAAATATCAATGATGAAGTCAAGTCACATTATGATATTGAAATAGTAAATTGAAAATGAAATAGTATTTGTGTATGTTTTATGTATGTTTACGTAGTGTATAAACTTAAGCTTTTGATAAAATTTGCTCTATAAGTAATACATTTTTCCCCCTTAACTTTTTTGCGCCAAACTATCTTTCCGTTTCTCCCAATGGTTGACTGGTAGAGAATGCTCTTAGCATTAAGTCCGCCAATTGTTATAAGTATATGTGTACTTTGTGGAACAATAAAGTTTTAATAAATAAACAATTTGTGTTTGTCATTATGTACGCCTTAACCTTCACTTTCCTCAGGTTGATTGTTATTCCGAACCAAATAAAGTCGATGTAACAAGAACGAACGCTACTTTATGGAAAAAGATATTCAAGAATTCTTGTTCATTGTTACTATTATAGTACAAGGGTAAATTGGGTAGGCACCGACTAAATTGGCCAGGTGGGACGAAGAGGCCATTCCCGGTTCACGAGTGTAGTACAAATTTTCCATTAGCATGGCTAGTCATGGCTCTACATAAATAATCTCCGTGCAATATTAATAAATTCTACGCTGCGAGCAATAAAACGAGAACACCCTCCCAATATTCCCGCTTTTAGAACCCGTGCCAAGGAGATATGAATATCAAAGGAGTCAATTATCTTATGTGCTAATTCTGCTGCCAGTTTTATCAGAATTCAGGATAAGAAGTGCTTTTTAACATACAAGATTTAAATAAAATATTAATTTTACAGTCCGCGTGAATGTTTCGCGTCCACACACGCTGTACGTAAAATGATTTGAATGAAAGATAAGAATTGAACAGACCTGATAAACGGCCCCCATTTACCTTTTATCAAGAGAAATGGTCGTCTGAATACGGTGCGGGGGAAACAGATTGTTTTTCTAATACAAGTCCAATGCAGTGCACACCAACACATTATCTGGGATGCATGAAGTTCAGTTTATGTAAGCATTTTGATTTTGTAGATAACGAAAAAAGTAGAGGTACAAACTTTAATTCGGTTTTCATATTGTTATTATTATACTTGAACACAATTTTAGCCGCGCCTACTCTTGATTTGTCTATATGTGACGCAAGGCGAATGAACTTTAGGAAGTAATCTAAGCATTTGTAAATCCAAATCAAACCGTATTAAAATTTTACAAGCAATGGTCGTGTAAAACGGGGACTAATAAAAAAGAGGGCAGGTCAACGGCGGGTCGCGCAATCAATTAAGTCGTGTTTGCATTTTATCCTAAATGAAAGCACTTTGTTACAGAACGACCAAATTAAGCCACTTGATTACCTCCTACAAAGAAATGTTTTCAAATAATTCAATAACAGGTACAATATGAAAATATTTTTCCTTGAAAACATTCAACATCCTCGCAAAAATTCAACGTTCTGAATGTCAAATATTTTCTTACTTCAAAGGAGATTTCGAAATGCTCGAATATTCTATTTCTGTGTATTAAATATCAAAATATTCCAAAATCGACTAAGGGTGCACACAGGCTCGGGTGTGTTAAGAAAACTAGGGGTGAGAGGTCATTGCCCCGTACTTAGCTCCCTTCAACCACGAAGTTATTGCCTTTGTAATGTCACCTTGGCCCTAAACTGTGCTGATTTGCTAAAAATTTTCAATTTCTTTATGAATTTAAAATTTTTCAGCAATGAAATAACAGACAAGCGCTGGATGGATGAAGGCTTCCAACTGGTCTTGGAAATCTTTGAGGGAGGCTCAAGTTCAGCCATGGATTTCCTGCAGCTGAAATGATGTTTGTTTTTTATACATCTTTAATTAAAAAATCTTTATCTTTATATTATGAAATATTTACAGAAGATGATGATGATAAAATTACAAATAATAAAGCTAAGTGGTACTACAATCACGTAACAATAAAAATACGTTACTACACAAGTTAACATCGTAAAATTTGTTTTAAATTGTGTATGCAATAATTTCTAATTATCAGAGTGCATTGTCCTGGGTCTTCCTTAGTGCGTCTATAGTCTAGACATCAGCCGCTGACGTCAGGCCAGAAGTAGAAGCCGAGCTAAACTCACTCCCCTGGCGGGCCATTGAGATGAAATAAATCCGCCCAAAACAATATAGGTACCTACCTACGTCTGCAACGATTTCTCGACAATCGAAAAAACAAACCACTTATATTCCCAAGTATCAAAGTCAAAAAAGGAAAATTATACGTTTGTTTTGTAAATGTATCTACCAAAATCATGATACAAATATCATCAAAGAATGCGAATGATGAATAGAAAAATGAAATTGTTAGTTTTCTTATTTATCATTAAAAAAATGTAATCGCCGAATTAGGTTAAGATCTAGAATTCTAGATGAACTGTAAATGTAAAAATACATGTTTCTCGAAATCGATTCGCGTAGCAAAAAAAAATATTACACCCATTTGTATAATTAACAGATTAGGCAGTTTCCAATTGTTAAATTTAATCCAATTAATCAAAACATAATGTAATGGATTTAAAGGTGAAAAGTCCTGAATTAGGTACCTAGCCGCCTACTTAGAACTGAGTACCCTACTCCCACACCACACTGAAATTCGATTTAAATTGTCATAGATTAGATAATTAATTTTCATTTTTAGGGTTTCGTATTGTGCGATTCTTAGTTATTAACTATAAAATACATACTTGCGTTTGGCCCACATCCAACCGTTTCAGCATGAAGGGGTAACTAAAGCTTGCCCCTATTCCTTGCTCAAGCAGGCCCAAACATACACAATACACTTAAATAATTTAATAATGGAGGAAACATGGAAATATTTTATGTAATTTGATGTAAAGTGGCTCACACATAAAACTGTACTAGCTAATATGTAAGCGTAATGGTTAGATTGTATACTTTAATATAAGGCCTACTGTACTTGTGATCCTGACGAATAATTAATGCGAGTTGTAAAGAAAGCCGTAAACAAGGGCGGAGAAACCTTTGTGTTGGTTTCCGGAAATGTTTCAACAGGTAAACTTCTGTTAAAAGCAATACGAAATAAAATAACACATAACTATTCGTTCCAAACTAGTACTAACGAATAAATAACAGTACAAGGTAAAAATACAGTATGTATAATAGGAAAAGGAAAATGCATATGTTAAAAACAATTTTACTACGATTTCTATCAATGGCTACTATAAAGAATGCTGATACCGGTAAAGTGGAGGGGAAAAGGCAGGTAAGTAAGACAAAGGACAGTATTATCTGGGCACTATGTATCCAAAGAAACCATATCCTCTGACAATTAAAAAAAAATACCGCTAGGTTCCTACTTATTATTGTATTAGTTAGCCAGTCACTGCAACCCTAATGTTCGTGACGAAGCGCATAGCACAAGAATCGCCTATTGGTACAGACCTTAGTCATATTGACACGTTACGTGGGCAATAGTAGGCATCTACGATGACTCTTGATGACAATCGCGCAAGACCAATTTTGCCGAAAGCCGTCAGACAACTGACTCCAAAGTACATAATGATTGGGTATGGAGATACCGTCAGATTTGAGTCAAAATGAAGACGGCGAAGCTCTCTCTACAAACTGTCATTTGACAGCACATTTTAACTACGAGTATTTCAGAACACAAAAATCCGACGACCGAAACTATTATGTGAAAGCTGGTTTATCAGAGCACGTCTCGTCGTCGGCCAGCGAAGTTCCACAATAAGTTGACTTCTGGGAAATTCTATAGGGCTAAGTAGGGCACTGGCGGGTGGCCCGGCCAAGATAAACTTATGTCGGAGCCAGGCGTAGCTCTCAAGTTGGTGTCGCTGCGGACACTTAACACTATTCCGACGACACTTGACGGACCTATTGTAGCAATAGTAACTATTATTACATAACTTAGTTATCATTCCCTGCTACTACTAGTATATGTAAGTATATTATTATTCGCAGATTTCAACTTAGTTGCAATTTAAGATACAACATCGCGATTTACTTCTAGTGTATCTATACTATCTCTGTGGTAAATCAGTTCACAGCGGTAGATGGTGGTTCTTGTTAAATTAGACATTATTAGATAATGTTAATTTTTCTAGCGGCATTGTATTCTTGAAGTAATTGTTTCGTATTGACATGGGCTTGTATAATTATTTATATTTCATGCTAGAAACAGCTTAGCGTATCTCACGAAGATTTGTTTTATAATAAACATTTATAATTATAATTACAAATATAGAGTCAAAGTAAGCGTAACCGTTTATTTCAGTAGATGACAGAGTGATTGGATTGTGTAATTAATAATTTATATTGTTGTTAAAAGTTAATGACACGTTTTTATTGTTTCATTAAATATTTGATATTATTTTGCAAAAGACAAAGCGATAATATAATGAAACAATTTTTCAAGAGACCGGAACCTCAATGTTATCCAAGGTACGAGTACTTTTTCTTCATTGTTCTTTATAACATCGCAATAAAGTAGCGGATATTTCGTCGGCGTCGAATGTCGAATGCTTCCTCAAAAATAAATCTTATTGTCTGAGGCTCAAAGTGCGGTTCAAACTTCCAACAAACTTATATTGAATTAGGGCAAATTGATTTACACTTGGGAGGTTGCAAATGATATTTCACCCTGTACCAGATATTCTCAAAAAGTCTCCAAGGAAGTATTTTTTTAATTTTGACGAAGCATGTTGCGGATCGTACGATATATATTTACTGACCTGCTAATTGATTTTTTATGCCACTTTTGACATTGACAGATACAAAATCTCTTTTAAAATCCATTTAACACTTCGTATTAGTCGTAAGTTAAAGTAATATAGGTGGTGGTAATACACGTTATTATAATATTTCTGCACACTTTAAATCAGTCAAGTAAATAAATAAAAAAAGGTTAATTTTTATTTTAGTAGTAGATAGGTATATTGATTATGAACCTAGTAGTAGTTTTAATATATTAATAAATAAGTATAGGTCTAAAATTGATATGTATGTTTGTTAAAATTCTTAAAAAAAAGGGTTGCGCATGTTCAATGTGCATACACGAAAGAGTTGCGCGCTTTAACTGCCAAGACACAATTTGATGTGATTAAAATGTAGAGACATTTGCACAGTCATAGCTAGTGCCACGGAGAGAAATGATGTCTTCTGACCAAGAAAGACGGGACGACATTCAAGGTAATCGCTGCGCTTTCACGCGAAATTCTCGGTAAGTACAATTCCGACCTAAGAAAACACTATCCGTAATTTACACATTTTCTCGAGAAAAGCTAATATTTTTTGAATAATAAGGGCCAAGACTTAAAATGATATATTTTTATATCTGCTTTCGTTATGGAGGCTAAGATCTACATCGCGTCGAGCTCAAAGAGACGACTTAGGTTCCGATATTTGTCAAAGCTGTTTGGCTGACTAGACATCCTTCCTACCATAGTGTTTTAGCGTAACATCACTGGCTGGGAATTGTAAGCATCAAAGGGTCAAAAGGAGTCTGCGCGTTTGTTCGCTCAAATGACGCGTATTCAGGCTCGAAATGAGTTGGTGTCGGTGCAACGGGGAACGTCACAAAACGCCGGCGTGCTGGCAATTAATACTATATGAGCTAAATTACTCTGGAAACGCCGACGACACAACGACTTTATAATTTGTAATGAGGTAGTAGCATCGTGTATCCAATGAATTTGTAACTACAATTGAATGAGTTCTGTTCTGGTTGCACAACTTCTACCACCTGTCTTTTTTTAAACTGTATTCCTGTAACGTCCCGGTTGACTGGAAGAGATCTCTATATGGGATGAGTCCGCCGTTGCATTTATTTTTAGTTTTGTATTTACTGTAATGTTATTTTCTGTGCGATAAAGTTATCACTATCAAACAAACAATATTATTGTCACGTTGTAAGAGTTCGTAATTTTTAAAGGCATCTTAATCTTATCCTAACAGACCCTGCTGATCATTGTGTCACTACCAGTCATTTGTGTCATGTTTGTCTGAGCATTAATTGTGTGGAAACTATAAAAAAATAAAACCTCTAAAAAAACTGCACTCTTTGATGCCCATGTACCCATTTTTTTCCTTTGGTTTTCGGGTTGACTGGAAGACTTATCAGGGATAAGTCCGCCTCTTGTTGTGTTCTATTTTGTTGTAACAATTTTCTTTCTGTACAATAAAGTTTTTACATACATACATACATACCAAACTATCAGGCAGTAGGACATAAATAGCAATTAAGATTTTCCAATAATGCAAGTCCATATAAACCATATCCCATGGTCCACTCCCCTATATAAACCCATAAGTGACGCTTGTGGACAAATGACAGTTGATAAAGTGGTGTGACGTAAACGAGTTACGACATATCTGGCATGATGCCAGCAGTCATTACCGTGAATATCATTCATCATTATTTGAACGCGGATCATCCTCTCGCAATCGTTTATTATATCTTACACGAAAATAACCAAAGGTAATTTTTTACTTTTGCATAATTTGTTTAACAACAATTTAATTCGAAACTACCAATATTACTTAAATTCGTGGAACATTTGAGTGAATAATATAATGTTGACTTTGGTTAATATAAATAATTATTTTGAAAAACAGACTCACTATCAGATGAGCTCCATCACACAAGAAATGTACCTACTACATAAACGTACATACATGTACGTTAATTAAAGATCTAATGCCAGCCAAAGTCCAGAATGTGTTTATAAATTGTGCCAAACTATCTTTCCGTTTCTCCCAATGGTTGACTGGTAGAGAATGCTCTTAGCATTAAGTCCGCCAATTGTTATAAGTATATGTGTACTTTGTGGAACAATAAAGTTTTAATAAATAAATAAATAGTAAAACACGTATTGCACGTGCAACCCCCTTTTTCGTAGAATACGAGGTCTATAAATCCGTCCAGGACAGGATGTTGAATAGAACACAACACTAAGTACTCGACTGAGCGTGTGTAAATTAAAATCTATTTTAATATGATTCAGGGTTGATGAGCATCGACCTTTTACCCTGTCTATATATTAATAATTATGCATCGTATCATTACATCAAGATCGTTGAACCATCTTGTTCAATTTTCTGCATTCACGCGCTCTAAAGTCCTGACCTTTAGAAATGTCATGCGGATATTTAGGTGTGACGTCAGAGCAGCCGCGATTTAAACCAACACTGGTCAGCATAATCCAGGTTTAGCATCGCAAACAAGCCACCAGCTGCAAGCATTGCAGATTTTCCCAAGTACGCGGCCGGGATAATATGCATACTTTGCTGCATAGTTTGCATAATACATATAAATAGGCTTGTTTCCAGGACCTATTTATGTTTAACTCAGCGTTATCTTTAAGTGAAGATACAACTCCACCTAGCGAGTAGAGGTCATGGAAATTAGAACTCTTCCTGGGACTAATGGTCTCTAAATCAGTCCCCTTTACAAAGTCTAGAGTTACTTTACATGATGACTCTAGAACAAAAATAAACCTTATACTCGTATTTTAAGCTCAAGTTTACGACCAATCAACATGAAACCGATGGATAAAACTAACCCTGACACTAGCTTACTAGATATGGAAATATTCTGAGAACTTGTTATTGTTGAAAAAATATTAAAATTAAGTGAATTCGAGTATACATAACGATATTGAGTCACATTGACTGCCAGTAAAAAAACAAATATATCATTTTATAAGTAGACCAACACTATAATCAATATGACTGCAATCGTTAATTTTGTCTTCAGTGGTTGATCAACAAAGCACATATCAGCGAGGATGTCAGCCATGCGTAGCAACGCAACGATGCGGCTATCGTCAAGAACTAAATATAATGAGAGTACAGAAATCTTTTTTAAGTATAAAATTATGTAATATTACATGAACTGAGATAAGGGCATATAAGTAGGAAATGCAATCTTGATCTCTCTAAATCCGGATTTTCCGAGATCTCGCGTGATTTTTCGAGAACAATCTCGAATCATAACATGATGAGATCTCGGCCGAGATTATATTAGACAGGCTAGAGTCTGTGATTAAAAAAGAGGTGGATCTCAATGAGTGTGGAGGATCGAGGGGTATGTTTTTTCAATTTGCATACAACAGCTAGCTCACGCTTAAACCAACTAGCGTTGAATCTGAGAGAGCCTCCTCAGCTGCTGGCTATACTTGCGACTGACATAAGATGCCGTTTATCCGACAGCAAATTTAAAAAAGCAAGCTATTTCCAAAATCACTCCTAATTTTGTAAAGAGTGATTTAGGAAATAGCAATTTTTGTCTTCGCGATCATTATCTTTGTTAAAATTAATACTTTTTTATAAGAGATTTTACGGGTTTAAATTTCTGTGTTCATTAACATAAGTAATTTTTTTTTTTAAATAAAGACTTATAAATTCAATGATTCGTGTTGTATCTTATTTGCATCATTATTACAACTAAGCAGTTTTATTCATGTTTCAACAATACTTTTCGAAATCCATTCGAGATCTCGAAAATGCCGAGATCTCGCCGAGATCGAATTTCTGACCCCTCGAGATCTCGACTTGGCGATCTCGTCCGAGATTGTATTTCGTACATATAAGCAACATACGGCTAAACGCTGAATAAATGAAATTTTTGGTATAATGTTATTTAGTCACCTGCGTTTTACGCTTGCGCAAAGGATAGAAAAATTAGTACGAAATTTAACAACATATTCACAAGGTCAATCTTTCAGCTATTACTTACAGGGCTGCGTAGTTTAGTGGTAGAGTGGTTTGAGCTTGCGCTTATGTTCGTGTTATACTAATCTGAATAGGAATTGATTATATTTTAGGTAGGCATGTATCTTGTGTTATCAAAGTGTGACCTATCTGTAGTCAATATATTTGTACGCGTATATGTCCCCGATGCATAAATAAACCCTATCCACGCACGACACGACATTTGTTTACATGCGCTGTGCTGTTTTCATTCCCAATTCTCTAGAATTGATTAAAGATCTGTTTATTTTTTTACTTATATTTACTGTGGAATCTCCTGGTTTTGTATTGGTAGGATACTATTATCATTGGCATAAGCGGATTAAGGTATATTAATTCATCAACAATTTAGAAATTAGGCAATATCTCTGTAAAATTATTGCAGCAAATTAAAAATTTTATAAGTATTTTTAGTGATTGAATGTGAGTGCGTACTCTACCCCACTTATTTCCCAACTATCTATGGTCATCTCTCTAATTCACCTACACCATATGGTGGTTACTGCCTCTACAAAACGTGTAGTTACATAGTAGGTAGTTAGGCACACTAGAAAATTAGTAGATAAGTGTAAGTGCATAATTTCCTACGAATCTAAACAAATCGATCTCCTCTTTAATACTGTAGCAAAAATTCTTAGAAACTCTACCCACGTACATTTCTGCAAACTTTTGAATACAGAACTGAATGTTGACATTTAAATGCATTAAATGCTATGCATTCTGAAAGTTCAGATAGGGAGAAATATCGGCAAACCATAAAACACAATCAATTTGGAGCGGCGGTTACACAAGTGAAGCCAAAACGAGAGACAGGAAGCGGCACCTCGCCACCGCGCCGTATTCTAACGAGACACCTAGTTTTCACCGATGAAAATCCAATAAAACCCTATTCGATTTTCAATTGAAAAGCTTTACGTTTAATATTACAGCCGTGAAGTACTATAGCATCAGATTTAAATTAACAATAGCTTCAAACTCCAATGAACGAAATTAAACTCATAATAAATTAACATGAACCAGGATCAGGAGTGATTAAGTTTTTAGTTGAGCGTGAAATGCATATATTACCAAAAACTCCATCATTTCGAAAACAAAACGTCGAGAAGCCAACATACCGGAACAAATGATTTTCATAACAACAAAGACGGATGGATGTTGACTACGATTCGACACCGGGACAGGCCCGACGGTGAATAAAGTTTATTGACAGTCGTCGATATAGCGATTTGAAAGTCAAATCAACTCGCGAATGCCTAGTGGGGCTCCGTATGGATCGAAGACTACTTGTTTAATCATTGAGACATTATGGCTACTTTTAATGCGTTATATTAGCTGGTTTTGACCAGTATAATTATTTTCCATATCTCATCGTAGATTTCTTGTTTTAATGGAGGACTATTTATAAACATAATAGAGTTCGTGGTAATTTCTGTCCTCCATCTCTGATAGTACAAAACAGTGCAACGACGCAAACGACAATGTGCATGTACTAAAACTAAAAACCCATTTGAGTTGTTTGTACGAAAATCAGTGAAGAAGTTGGCGATGGCCCAGGCCACCCCATTCCCCGTTGTGATGTAGGTCAGGAATGGCGTCCCGGTTTGCGACGGGGCGGCGCACTGTCTCAAACTGACGAAACTCGACAAAGTGTAATATGAAATACGGAAACACCGACAACGGCGACATCAGAAGTGGGATACAATTTGTTTTCCATGAATGACGCAACATAGAAGACTCAGCGATTCGATATTATTATTTTTTTAATTTACGATAATGATGCGTAAATGCTAAGATTACGGACCGCCCGTAATCTTTTGAAAGGCACTGAGTAAGTTTGAAATTTTCTGATCTGAGACATCCATCGCTGTTCGCTACGTAAACTCACATTGATTCAAAACAAGATCATGTTTTAATGGCACAAGGTGAAAGATATCACGGCATTATGTCGTCGGGTATATTTTATTGTGTAGTGTAGAAAAAAAAAATGTTTGCAGCTGCCGCTCGGCATCTGCTAGGTAATACGTCCTGCATCCAAGTTTTTTGCTGCAATCAATGACTATTAAATCGACGGTCACAGAATGCGAGAGAGTCACTACACCAATCATGTAATGTTGTTTTACTCTACGGCATTAAATCTACGCACTTTACTTTCATTGACATAATAAATATGAATAATGTTTCGCATGCGTGTTATAATACTTAATGCGTATATAGATTTTTTTGCAATTACATCTACTAAGTAAGGAACTCGCACACTGTGCCGACCCCACATAACAAAGACCTTATCCCACTTTGTTATGTGGGGTCGGGAGAAGAAGATACTAGCAATACGTATTTTGTTTAATTCGAGATATCGAAAAAGAAGCTGTCATAGTAAAATTAATCGAATACCGAAATCTTCAAAAGAACCTAAGGTAGCTAGCTACTGCAAACTGCAGTTATCTAAATAGACTTTGTTTACAACGTTGTAGGAATACCTGATAAGATGTTACTAGCAGCCAAGCCAACTCTCACTCACGTCACAAGATTCAAGACGGAATCAAATGAATGTATATTAAAAATTCATTTCTGTGTACTACTACTACCATAGAAATTCACTCTAGTATGTAAGTATTTCAATATCTTGAGATTCTCTGTTTAAAATCTACCATATTTGTAAAAAAAATATACAAAATAGCGAGAAAGAAACAGTATGGAGGGGCTTAGAGGGTTAGTTAGAACGATCACGGCATAATGAGCTGAGCTCGGCGGCATGAAATGAATGCACCGATCCAGCGATCTCATTATGCCGGCCGAACGATGAAAAGAGCATGCCTATGCGGAAATCAAGCTGCACTCGATAAATGGAGCAATCCTATTGTTCTAACACTTCAAGCACACTATGAAAGGCGACTTACGTTGTATGTGTAACCAACGCACCCAAATACACACAAAATTTATTCTATGTTATACCCTAGGTTATACCGAAAAAAATTGGCCTGAATTATAACTGAAAATATTAAAAACAGGCCTTCACACGCGTCAATACCAATTATGAGATCCGATCAAAGTTTGTTGAGAAGTATATCATGTAGAAGGATTGCAAGGACTGAGAGGAAAAACAGTACCTACTTACTGTCCTTCCCTAGATACGAAGTCGCGTACTCATCGTTCGAACATTTCAACGTACACAACCGAAATATGTGACCGGAACCACGCGTCAGGGCAATACTCGGAACTATACCATCCGAGGAAGGTATTTCATATAGCCACACAAAACGTGTTACGATCCTCGCTGCTGTTACGTGTTTTGAATATGTCAAACGTCCAATGGTGTACGTCGCATCGTAATTAATTTCGCGTATGGCGAGCGGAAGCAGAGCGCTTGCGGAGGTGACGTCACGAGCATCGCGCGACCTTCTCCTGGCGGATATTAATCATCCCGGTGGCAGACACGGGCTCACGTCGCCGGCTCGTCGCCCATCGCCGCCTAATTCGATTAATTGAAATCTAACCATGATAAGCACTTCATAGTTTAACCTAGAAGTAACGGTTGAGCCTTCGAATACGCAACCGAAGCAGTCGTTTCATTATTCGGAAAAGTCGAATAGCATTTTAAAAGGGTGCTAATTAGTAAATAAAGAAAGATGGGATAAACACTTGTTTAAACAAATTAATCTGTGGTTAAGTAGTTTGTGTAAACAGATCATCGTGAGTAGAGTTGTGCAAGTATAGATAGAGCAATAAAGTTCTCGCGTAATAATGGGTTAGTGGGTCCATCGATACAAGTATAGTAAGTAACAAACAACGCAATAGACACGATGTGTTTACGAGAATATAATGATGTACTGCTCAGCGTGGCATGACTCAGTCAGCCGCCAGAAGACACGTGACTTCAAGGTGAATATCACGATAAAGAAACACACTTATCGGTTTCCACTGCGAGATAGATACGTCTCTACCTCTCAATGTTGAGAAACAAACATTTATGTTATCATCACGTAGAATCTAATACCTACAGGCAAAACAAGAATCAAAACTTGACGTGGTTCTCTGTGCACAAACTATTTTTGTTTTACTTGGAATACAAAAGCTAATTACAATTCAATGATAATTCATTAACTTCGCACAAAAACAGTAAACACCTACAGTGTTGACGTTACTCACCTATTAGAAACTGCGCCATTTTTTACTCAACAAACTGACATGGCGCATTTTGCAAATAACAAAATAAAGTTGTATGTATGTATGTATGTAAAAACTTGATTGTACAGAAAGAAAATTGTTACAACAAAATAGAACACAACAGAGGCGGACTTATCCCGGATAGGGATCTCTTAGTTGTTTTTGAAATCTATAAAATTATTGGAAAGACAAACAAGAAACAAGTCAAGCTTTACTATAGATTAAAAAACAAACGATTACAATACATACTAAATTAACCGGAGCGCGTCATTCATTCCTATAAATAGAACGTCGGTTCAATTCGAACAAGAATTTAATAATGACATCAAACGAAAATTAAATAAAAATAAGTTAAAAAATTAAAACCAGACTACTGCAAAATCACGCTCTAAAATGTATGAAACAAGACAAAAATTTAGTATTGATATTATATTGTTTCAGTAGCCACTTTGCTCTCAAAGCATTTTTTAATTATTCTGGTGTGGCATACGACCCCGGCTGTCTTTTTTTAATTACTTTTGGGGTCCGTCACAAAGACACTTTCTTTTGTCCACTGCTCATATGGAGAATCGCTGAAAATTTAAATAAACTATACAGCCAAATGACCAGCAAAAACCAAGACACATTATTTGGTTCTGCTCGATTTGAAGAAAAATATTTCTTATTATCGAATGAAAGCAAATAAAACCACCAGCAAAAGCTAACTATATATATTTTTTAAATGTGCTAATTAACGTATTTCATTAGATAACCCAAACGACAGTAACACATATTTTTTTGCCATAACTCCTTTGTCCTATAGAGGCGCTGTTTTAAATTGAACATGATATCACATAGTCTCACTTAGCTTTCCAACGATACTCCATTTGTTTGATTATCACTAATAGTTTAGAATAAATTTAGAGAACAGATGAAGTATTCGATTTGTATGAAAATATTCTCAAATAATATATATACTCGTATTTTGATTTTGACATGTGCTAATAAAGCCCTTTCATTTGATACGATTTCGATTGATGATTTGGTAGAAAATAAGAGAAAACGATTATGATACGACGACGACGACGAGATTAATAATAGATTACAAAAAAATGTTTTATATAAATCTTGTCTGGCTGTTTGCCCGTCTGTCTGTCTGTCTGAACACGCTAATCTCGGGAACTAATAGACAGATTTGAATTGAGTTTTTATAAACTGATTGGCCTTAGCTCAGGGCTCTTAAATCTTATCGTTGTTTTATCAAAATCGGACATCAGGAAAGAAAGTTATTATCATTTAAAGATTTTTTCAATTTCCCCTGATAAAAAATTCATAGCAAAGTAATAAGCTGAGTAAGTAGGTAAGTCTTCAAAGTCACATAATTTCAGCATTTTTCTCCGATTTGTGTGTTAGATTATGAAGAAGTTGTCTCGGTCAATCGACCCTGCAAGCCCTGGTGTTATTGATTCAAAATCCCTTCCCTTAAAGGTGCATTTGATGTCTGTTTCTCTTGGTTCATTCAAATCCATACTAATATTATAAATGCGAAAGTCTGTCTGTCTTTCAGTCTGCCTGTCTGTTACGCTTTCACGGCCAAACCGCTGTACGGATTTTGATGAAATTTGGTATGAATATAGTTGAAGACCCGGGGTCAATCCACGTTAGGTGAACACATGTTGCCCCACTGTCAATCCATACTAATATTATAAATGCGAAAGTCTGTCTGTCTGTCTGTCTGTTAGGCTTTCACGGACCGCTGTACGAATTTTGATGAAATTTGGTATGGATAAAGTTGAAGACCCGGGGTCAAAACCCCGGGTCTTCAACCTATGTTTGCATAGGCTACTTTTTGACGCAGGCGGAGCTGCGGGAAAAGCTAGTATTCTATAATCTACATCTACATCTACATTTATATACATGTAATAAAACTGTAGAAAGGTCGATTCTGTGGCAACATAAGGCATTAATTTATCCCGAAAATTTTACCAGTTTTCGAAAGACACATAACCAAATTAAATTGACTCCAAAATGTATGGCGCGCATACTATACGAGAGGTCAACCAACACTGACCCATCAATTTTTGGAAACAAAAAAACGGGTTGATGGTGGTGTTCATATACATTATGAACACCACCATCAACCCGTTTTATTCGTCATTTTATATATAGTCGTCGTATTTAGTTATATTTAAATGTATTATATGTCATTACATAATTACTTAAATGTTTTTCATTTATTCACATCGAGTGGGTCACATGGCCAATCGACCAAGCACATCTAGTTGATAAAGTTTTTTCGGAATTACCTTACGGCCTCAGACATGGTTCCTTTAAAGACCGCCAGATGGCAGCCGGGCAGGACCAACGACTTAACGTGCTTTTCGAAGCACGGAATCATTATAAGTCTTTTGAATTAGCACGTGTTGCAGAATTTGGTCATAAAATACTGTTACCATGTTTTCGCAAAATAAATATTTCATTTCATTTACTGGGGGGCAATCGCGCTAAATGGAAAGAGGTTAACGTAAGTAAAACCTCGCCTCTGACGTGGGTTCTATATTATGACCAGCCATTCTTATAGAGTGGGGTTACAAATACAATACAAAACTTATCGAATATCGTGGGTTCTTCATTTTTACTTTTCAGTCATTCTTATCAAATAAGTTACATGGTGAATCGACCATGCACACCCTGTTGTCAGAGTTTTTTCGGAAGTAGTATGACTCACCATATATGGTATCGAAGGCCGGTGAGTCAAATGAATACTTCTCAAAAATAGGTAGGTATATGTATTTCAAGATTAGCATTCCTGCTAGGTACCAACTGGTGGTCAATTAAACTTTCACACCCGAATCATGATTTTATAGGTCTGGAAAGAGTTAATGGGTGGATAATATTCATATACTAATCACGATTGTTTGACTTTTTCTTTCGCCAAACTGTATTCCGTCGTTACATAGCGACCTCCTGAACCTTTTAAATATGAATAGCATCAAAGATTGTGTGTCAAACTCTGCAATGACTGATATATATGTAAGGAAAGTAGGTATGCAATCGAACGATACGCGGACGAAGTCGCGGGCACAGCTAGTATTTAGTAAGTTGTGGCTGTAGACGGGTATTTGTCACAATACGGAAGTATTGATTGGATAACTTGAACATATCAAAGCAAAAGACCAAACCGCCTTGACCTTGATCTTGAAGACTGGTCCGCGCCCACTGCGGCCTCCGCAGCAACGCGGATCTGTCACACCACGTGACGTGGTGACCGACCGGCCGAGAATGCTGCATCTTCCATTCAATATATCTTATATCCTAATCCTTACTTAGTATCATAATTTTAACTCATTATAAATGCGAAAGTGAGTTTGTATGTTTGTTTGTTAGTCACCTCTTCACGCTCTACTGAACCAATCTTCCTGAAATTCAGCATACTAAATAGTATAAATAATATTAGTACTGAGAAGGTTACTTTTCATTACAAAAAGTATTGTTCTCGTGAGATTTAAGAAAATCAAAAGCGAGTGTACGTGCTAAAAATATCAATCATCAAGGACACGATATTGACATAATACGAAACCGACGTCGCACGCGAATAGTGAGTACAAAATTAAATTGATGGAAATTCAATTCCATCGAGCATCTGGTGAATGGATTATTCACAAGAAGATGGATATTGAAAGGTTTCCAAGTAAAAAATACATCTACCTAGATATAGAGCAAAATATAAGAAAAAAAATATATGAAAAGATACAATGAGAACACGAGTCACTCTAAACTGCACGGCTGCGTGGTTTTGACATCGCACAAGATCTGTCGAGCGCAAAAGGTTCATCCGGACTACGGTCCAAACAAAGATTTCATTTTATGGTCAGACGGAAGGCGTGGTATTACGGGACTGTGTCTATTGTCTCTACAACTCTAATATGTTTTCGTGATTATACTTAAATACCACACAAGTAGAACAACTCATATAACAAGGTATTATAAAGTTAACCAACTTACATTAGCGCGTAAGCTCGCCCAAAATGAGGCAGGTAAATTCAGCAAGTCAATTAACCAGAATGAATTGCAGTAGAGCTGTCAGCGAGGGGCGGGAACAACAGAAAATGTAGCGGGTTTACACCTGCGTGTCCAAATTGAAAATTTCTTATAAAATGAATTCGGTTTTGGGATAGAGTAATTTTTTAAAAAGATCAAAATCAATTCTAATTTGAATTTGAAAAGTAAATTATTTACGGGTGTGCGCCAATCTTCATTGAAATCTCACTATCATGAATTGTTTTAAGAGTAAAAACGTGACTTTATACATAAAATATCTCTTCGTCAATAGTCCTTCGTTAGACTTCTTCTAGAACCAGGAGAAAAGTGTAAAACGAAAGTAAAATTGATTTCAGTCGAAGCTCTGCACAACACGGTTGTAGCGCCGACCTTGCCGCTAGTCGTGAGAAAGCTATAATGAGCGCTTTGTGTAAGTGTGAAGCGAATGCCTCATAATACGGCATATTAAACAAAAGCTTTATTACATTATACACTGTAATGCCAAACAGCTGCTGGGCTGCTGCATGCTATTATCCAATTAGCACCGACGCGGTAGATCCCAAAGAGAGGGATAATAAAATGGCGCATTTTCATTACAACACTAATGCAAAAAAGCTTTCAATGCTTTGACAAGATTTATCATAACAATTTTTTGTTATAAATCTATTGCAGCAAAAATAAATTAATGTTTATAGAAATATCCTAACTAATAATTTTATAATGCGAAAGTGGGCTTTGTTATAATAAATAAATTGCTTAAAATAATAAATAAATTGTGTTTCTTACCTCTTCAAACTTTATCTACTGAACCACTTCTTGGATTTTCGCATATATAGAAGTACTGAGAAGGACTAGGGTACTTTTCGTTCCGGGAAAAAGTACTGTTTCCGTGAGATTTAAATACGTGTATAAGTTAATCGAGGGATCGCTTGGAATTGCATATTTTCATCTATTAGATATAGAAGCCCTTTAGTTTTATTCAAGTTACATTCATTAGAACAAAGGGTCATGGTTGATGGCTATGTTTGTGTGTGCTTATGTCATTTATTGCTCGTGCTCGTAGTCCTATCGTGTTGTGCATGGAAAGTTTATTACGAGGTTACAACGTATATAATAAGTACTTGTTACTAGAAAAATATAGTGAAATGACCTATTCTAGTAAAATATCGTATCATGTATGGAATTTTATAAAATATTCAAAGAGTTGCGAAGTTTGTGAGTAAGACAGGACTCCATTTAGTAAAAAAAAGTAATCCGAAGAGAAAACTAGAAAAAAAAAATATGATTGGCCCCTGTGCATTTTTGAATGAAAACGAAACTAAACGAGGTAAAAATGTAAGTACTTCTACACCAGGTATGAGCAAAAAATCATGTGCTTGTGCACATAACATATAAATCCTGCTATTTTTAAATCAGTTGACTTTTTACAAGATAAAACAGCTTTGTCATGTGCAAAACCTTTTCGTGGGAGTTTAGTGCCGGCTCGACCTTCATCTAATTTGCATGGCATTTAAGAGTCTCAGAGTACTCGGCATGTTTACACGCTACAATAACTTTTTTGTTGACTTTATTTGGCCTCCTCAGCGAAAACGAATTACAAGACCGCTTCACTTCGTGTGTTCATCTAATTTTTATATTGTGTACCCATTTTAATAATATATAGCGAAAAAATATAACTATATTTGTCCGAATAAGTACAATACATCAACGAAAGGTCGACCGACTCGCTGGGCTTGATGGGGACCGATAAAAAGGGCTAATGCGACATAATCCTTTAGATAAAGAGCAAAGTATTTCACCCCTTAGTTTATTTGTAGTCGTAACATAAATAAATGATGTTTAATATATAATTTGAGTAAATATCAAATAATATACATATACATATACGTCACTGTAAAAACCTTTAGTTTATAATAATCCTAGCAAGATCGTAAACTATCGAAATAATTTAAACCGCGATATCTGCTTCCAATTTAACGGGTTAATTTTCGTTATATGTATTATACTTACTTGTAGTAATTGAGAACTGTAATTGTGTTTATAATCTCACTAGAGAGACTATAAACTTAAGGTTTTTACAAATTTATTGTGACATATACAACTTTATAAGAGTTCTAAAGATATATAAAAGCAACAACATCAAAGACAGTGTTCATGTAATATTAATACTGACATTATCACCTTCGATGTGTCAGTGCATGCAAATTATATGATAATTTTTATGGTAATTTGCAATTACTGCTTGTATGTGGCGTAAGCTTGGATACAGATAGACTTCCTACCGTGGCAATGGGTTGGAGTTGATTATAAAAGCAGGGGAAAGAAATTCACCTGGTAATGAGCTAAAGTGGAATATAGGAGCAACGATCACAATTACCTCTACATATAAGCAATGCGGGCGTGCAACCGTCCCAGCTGTTGAGCCTTATCGATTGGATGTGACTCCACGAAACACCGATGATCCGGGACAAATGAGCTCCAAAACCAAAGCACTTCCCTCTAGCACTGCTAATAGACACAAGCACCGCAGTACGCTCGGCCACAACACCCAATAATAGCACTGATATGCAATCGCCACCTGTTTGCGGCTCGTTCGTAACTCACTGTTAGACACTGTCAATATACTTATACACTTAATTAATAGTGTTAAATGACAAGATAATATACACAGAAAGGTGACGTATGAACACGTAAATACGCAAAGACGTAGATGCCAAGCAAAGGCAAGGAGCACATGTATGCTCGTTGGCAGCGCGAGCTCGACTGACGTAGGTTGGCTATCTACCGGTAGGGCGCCGGCGAGCGGCGGGCGCTACAAAACACTACGGCCGCATCCGCCCACCGCGCTACGGGGAAAACTCTGCTACGAATTTTCATCTACGGCTACACGATGAGTTGCCGTATTGGGAAATTAAGTTTCTGTTGCGCTACTCGGTAGAAAATTGCCTGCTTTTAATTACTTCAAAGGCTTTCTAAATTTTAGATATTTATGGAAACAGAAGAATGATTGACGTTATTTACAACCAATATGCAAGTGAAGTAAACGAGTTAAATAAAAATGTTAACACTATTATGTAGGTGGTATGGTAAATGAAATAAGTAATTTAGTTATTTATATTAACTTCATACATTTACACAATGGCAAATACAAAGAAGATGAAGAAAAAATACATACCTCTGAAAGAAAGGAAACATTAATCGAGGGCTTTTGTTATTTTTACTTGATAAACAGCAAGCAAGCTCTCCAATCAAGATCAAAGGTAAGCTTTCACAGAAATTAATTACCGTCCAATATTGCACTACGGAGGTAGAATTAATTGGTAACAAATTTCAAAACAATTCCTATATTTGAGAAGGCGAGTGTTGAATTACAAAGACTACAGTTACAGTCGGTGTGAGATTGTATCGAATTATCGAGTGCTCGTCATGTGTGGAAGTCTAGGCACGTAGGGATGCTACTAGTTTACTGCCACACGCTGAATATTGACATTCGATAAAGGAGGTACGGTAAATGGAAAAGGTCGAATTGATATTGGATACTCTTAAAGAAATTCCTGTGATATCAATTGCTTTGAAAGGAAAATTCTTTGCAGAAATTTTCTTCTGTATACTAAATGTATATATGGCCCGGCCCGCTCTCGCTGGTTGAACTTTTTCCTGAAGTTATTCCGGTAATTTTAACAGTTTAATACCTACGAGGAATCTTTGAGTAAGGTCCAGCCGATTTAGACCTAGCCTAATTATCTCATGCCTGTCACGTACGTCCCTAAGTCTTTCTCTAGTGAAGTAGGATAACGACGATGGCAGTAAATTATGCAATTAATTTATATTCAACGCTTTAGCCTCCCCTGGACCAAGGTTTTAATTGAATTTGGGTGATACGTTAAATTTAGAAAGAGAAAATTTTGAGTACGGTTGGTATGAAATTGGACCGCGCTTGGGACTAATATTCATTTAGATTTAAGACACAAGGCATATACTATCAAAGAGCAAGATTTTTTTTTAAATAGCTGAATTACCTAATATCTATTAAAAATTAATTCTAACCCTCGTATTAAGAAACGTTTCATATGTGGTTCTATCTTCGACATATCACAAATAATTAGGAACAACAAATGAATGAAATATATCTACGTCTCGACAAGTATGTTGGACAAATAAGCCCACCGTGAAACGCTAATGGATAGAGAATCCGCTATTGAATTTACTCTTGAAGGAATCCCGATTTTGAAATACTACTAAGATTTATCAGTAGATAAATCTTAATAGATATATTCTAAAGATTAAATATCTTTTATTTTACTTTATATTTCAATTAATCGTTTTAGCATTTGTCATCAGGATTCACATTAATAGGTAATAGATAAATTAAGTCTATCTGTGATTTATCGTTACTGAACGACCTAAGCTAATTTATTGCCCGCGGCGGCTTTTGTTGGCTTTGAGGCCAAGATTGATAGGCATTAGCCAGCTTAGTGACGTCATCCGGAGCTGCTCATATGAGGGATCAAGTAAACTGCGGGAGAATGTTTGACAAGAGTAAGCCTATTCTTCAAAATGGTTTCCTTACATCTAAGGGTAGCAGCAGCCGTTATTATCTAATTTGATACCCAGTTTCATTCAAGCCGATGTGTTCAGGGCCTGGTGTGTGAACACTTAGGAGTTAAATTTATTAGGTTTCAGCTTCAGCCGATGGTCAGCCTTTCCATTAACATTGGAAAACAAACTATTGTTCCCAATACAAATTCAACTATATCAATTAATTAAAAGTCCTAAATATAAGTAGTAAATCGCCCGTATGCCTACAGTTACTAGTAAAATTAATTAGAACGATGAATCGATAACTCTTTCCAGGAAGGTAGCCTATTTTCCTAATTAACAATTACTACAAAAGTTCTGCTTTATTGAAACAGTTAGTAGTCTATTTTTAATATTTGACTTGTATTTTACATAGAAAAAGAATATGATTGACAACAAGGTTCAAAAATAGTAAAAGTAATGTGATTTTATGATAAAATAAAAAAGCTGTTTCATTTTACAGTTATTTATTAGTTAGAAATATATAATGCCGACGCACACACTACAGGTACTACCTGTCAGGTAGGTATGTAGTGTAGGTACTAAAACACTAAATTTAAAAAAATCCTTTGGCTCCCTAACTTGCTTAAAACAATCAGACATTTCAAAGAAATTTCATTTTTGGGGCATTATTAAACTCCTACAATAAAATTAGCATTACAAACAGAACACAAAATGTGTAAAAACCGTTAAAGGGACCCGACTAACTTGTTCATTTTAAGTGTAAAAAAAGGAACCAGATTCATTTCAAAGACAGTCCATTGTCTGGTTATCATTAAATTCCTACACTAAAATTAGCATAACAAATGCTCGAAAGGAAACTGAAACAATGGCGTGAACTTTAGCACGGCGACCTACGACCGCTCGACCAAGTTTACAGCGAGTGGGCGCTCATTACACGACGAGACCAACCAATCGATATCGGCCCACTCGATACCTCTTCAACACCCATCAGCCCACTACCGATCGAGATACAATCCAACTTGGCACATTGGGAGTTGGGAGCACCACTTGAGCTACACACGCGAAATATTTTTTACCCCTTCTCTTATTGATTGTAATTCAATGTGACATATTGATTTGTGTGTGATATGTGTATTTCGAGGCTAGGTGGTCAGAGGTGGCGGAACAGAGAAAGGTTTGAAAGGAGATGGAGATCTTTGCCCAGCAGTGGGGCAATATAAGTAAAAAAAAATATGTATGTACATTCGAGTAGACTGTTATAACGGAAAAAGTATAGCCCGACCAGTACAATAACAGGCTTCACCATATTGCGGATATATATTGGAACTTATATCTTTTACTGGCAACTATGTATTCATGTAACATTCCGTCATCTCAACTCCAGCTGCCAAAAAGAGACAGGAGTGGACGTTGTGTATTTTGTTATTATTTCCTACGATTTATTTATCAAAATGACAAAAATAATTCATAGTAATGAGAAAAAAGTGATATGAGTATATTTTACGTGAATAAAAATGAAGGATTGATTTTGAGTTATTTAAAAGACATTGTCAATTTTATTGTTGACATGTCACACATGCCATACTATATGTTGCCAAATAAAGGTGATTAGTAGCGACGCCAATGCAGGCCTGGTATTTTCCTGGTCGGGCTATGTATGTCCTACCATTCGATTCTACCTATCACTAATTAACAAATATTATCTGAATACAAGCTTGTACTTGGTATGGATCTGATTTAGTAGGCAATGATCACAAAAGATTGTTTACATATCAGACCCATATTACCAAAGTATAGCGAATTCAAAAATCAAAATTTTCAGCTATATTGTACATGCTACAAATAGAAAATGAAATTAGTTATTTTTAATTAAGGTGCCAAGTTTCACGTTGAAAGAGTGTAAAGTTGGAAAAATATTACAAAGAACTCTTGCTACACCACAGCCGCCAGCAACCCAACGCGAAGTTAAAACAAAGACTAGCTCATTATCTGCTTATTATATTATGCTCCATTTTTGCTTCGCCTGATAGTGTATGTTAATTTTTAAACCGACTTTATTACGGTACAAGTACAGTAATATTTAATTTTACAAAAACTTCTGCATTCTGTGTCGCTTATTAATTACCTGTTTTGTGTTAATTAACTTAAGAAGATGTTTTGAGATGCTAATTTAGTATTTAGTGTTTAGGATGACTCGATAATCTCTGAACAATATTACACTGTAAAATAGCGGAGAGACGCTAATAGTTCACTTAAACTGACAAACTTTGATTGAATAAATCAGTAGGTAGCAATTCATAAAGAAAACAATTAACATAGTTTGTCGTTGTCGCCACAGAATGAATAATAGTTGTCGCTCAAAACCAAACAGTTTTCGGACCGGAATCGTTTGGAAGGTAACATTTAATGTGATGAAGCAAACATTAAACTTTTAATGGGACCCAAAACTTGGCATTGTTGCCTAAATAGTAGCGATCTTTCACCTGACAAGCGGCAATTAATTCCTCAATTAAGATAAAACAAACCGTGTTTAAAGGCCGGGACGAATGCTGACTACGAAATGATTGTATTCAAGTTTACAACGTGTTTCAATCAAAGGCTATGTATAGTGGTGGTTTCTGGGAATGTCACGAAAAACATGTCATAGTACCTAACTTTTAAAATATCAAAGTTGTCGTTTACATCAAATCATTCACATTGTCAACCAGATCCCCAAAAATTTGCGTAAATAAAGGACAAAATTTCCATTTCAGTACAGCTATTATTAACAAACGGACGAACTTCAAAAAGTTTCATAAATATCAGAATACATTCTGTTTATATTGGGACAGTAACAAGTAAGCTGGCCGAAAATGTCAAGTGCACGCTACGCGAGGCACTAAAATAACTATTTTCACAATATACAGCAAGTCAAGCGCATTTTCGGAACACCCCCTTTTCAACCAACCAAAAGCTGCACTTACTAGCATAAAAAATAACTTTAGAATTAGTTACATAAATTGGAATGGTAGTAATTTTTAGGGTTCCGTACCTCGAAAGGAAAAAACGGAACACTTCTAGGATCACTTTGTTGTCCGTCCGTCTGTTTGTCTGTCTGTCTGTCAAGACCATTATCAGGAACGCGTGATACTTCAAGCTGGAATTTATATCAAATACTCAGGTCTACTGTCCCTTGGGGCTGTGAAAAAATTAAACTTCTAAGCCAACGCAATCAAAAGATACAGCCCATGCCGCAAATTTTCGACACTCGCAAGGGAATGAAACCTACAGGGTACTTCCCGTGAACTCAGAATCTTGAAATTTGGTACGAAGCTACGTCTTATAGCGCAGATAAAGGAAAAATTTCAAAAACCGAAAATGTTTAGTTACATCATATAATAAAAATATTTTTAATACTTTAAAATCCTTTCCTCGTGAACGCGTAGAGGTATTAGATTGAAATTCATATCAAATACACAGGTCTTTAATACCTTTAAGCTGTAACAAAATCAAACTCCTATGTTATCGCAATCAAAGGAAACAGGGGGTCAATTCCGCTAATAAACTTTAAAAGACCATGCGACTGATTTTTAATTACGATGCATTTTTGATATGCTCAATATTGGAATTCTGCTAACACAATTTTGAATCTCTATTTATTTGCAACTTAAACATATTTGAATGATAATAGTAGAAAAAAATGTAAATAAAATAAATAACAGAGTACATACCGAAAAGTTTAAAGAATTCATGATTTTTTGATTAGCAAAATTTCCAGTTGCAGTTCAATGGCATGCTAATGGAATACGATTGGTCTTAAAATTAGTAACAGAATACCAGAAACGTCAAAAGTAGTCATTCCGATCCAATTGAGCACTATGTAAAAGAAGAGAATTGACGCCCAGCAATTTAAGCCGCATATTTTCAAACTCGCAACTACAAAACGCAAGGGAATCAAAACCCAAAGGATACTTCCAGTCGACCTAGAATCTTTAAATTTGGCATGTAGCAATGTTTTATGCACATATACAGGAAAAATTCCGAATACCTTAAGATTTTGATTTACCGTTTTTTTTTTTGCTTGTTTTTGTGTGATATTAATAACGGCAAAAAGTAGACGTTGAAATATTCACAGAATATATAGTTATATATTATATAGTTCATTTTAAATATAAATAACTAGCGGCTCGGTACGTGCTTCGCTACGTATAAAGTGATAAATGAAGAACCTCTCGACCGATTTTGTGCAAACTTCACATAAACCATCTACTAAATAGTCCGAACAAAGCCTAAACATTTGGCTTGGATAGGTGACCCCGTTCTTGAGTTATAAAATTACAACGAAAAGTGGCATTGATTTTGTATATATATAGATTTGATTAAATTAAAACAAAGATCAGGTTAAGTCTCACTACCTTTCCGAGGTAGAATAATCCTCTCTTATATTGTGATAAGGCTGTCACTAACTTCTTACACTTATTGACAGTATTTATTTATGTATGTTATTTGTAAGTTTATTCTTATTATTTATTTATGTAAGTATATTATATGCGTCTTAATGTAGGCATGTACATTTAAGCTTTCTGCATCGCTCACGCAAGTGTTTTTTTACCGCAGCTCATTTCTAAATTGCATTAGCGATAAGTACCCATTTAGTTGTATTGGATTTAACTATGTATTTCTTTTGTTTGTAAATGGTGCAATAAAGTGTTCATTCATTCAATATATAAAGGTGACTCCCATAAAATAGAATTTTTGTTTGCAGTTTTTTGGTACGGAACCCTTTGTGCGCGAGTCCGACTCGCACTTGACCGGGTTTTTTTTATTTCATTTGGCGCGCGACACAGGTTTCTTCGCATTACAGTTTACAATATGACGGTTTCCTACGTTATTATAGAACGTTAAATTTTAAGCAGATGTCATGGTTTACAATATTTCGATAAAACGTTTATTTGGTTTGCCACAAACACACAAAACATTTGCGCTTTTTACAACAGTAATATCTCGTAAATGTATCGAGTATCGTTCTCTGTCTGACTGACTCCAGATGTGCAAACACTTATAGGGATCGTCACATATCAGTGTGTGTGTACACATGTGTGATACGATGCACCACACGATAGTTTACAATTGCGCTAGAGAGATGATATACTAAGGGTTTTTAGTTTTACAATGTTACGGAGACATAAACAACAGGACTAACCTTGAGCATGGTGAGTATCTTCCTGGACAGTTCATAGTCGAAGTTGGTGTATTTAGAGTCTGTCATGTCGTATATGAACACCAGGCCGGCGCGCTGCGTCTCCAGCGACTGCAGCGCCACGTCCAACTGGTACACCACGCCCTGTGACAAAAATATTTCAAATTTAGTAAGATCATAATCGAAGAAAAGGGGCCAACCTAGACAAGAGGTGGACTGACGACCTAGGAGATGTTTATTTATTTACTTTTATTTCATTATTTTCATGATTCATTAACAAATTTTACATAGTGTTTGATATATTCATGAAGCAATGAAAAAGTGGAAATTTTGTCAGAGAGGAAAGTAACATTAATGAATAGAGCTGTATGGAAACAAGAGAGGGGAGGTTTTTGCCCAGCAGTGGGACCTAAATAGCTAAAAAAAAATAATAGATCATAACCTGTTCAACTATCATTAAAAAGGAATAAAATAAACCAAACTATTCGATTTTCGCTCCATCACTTCTAATAAAAGTACAATGTGCGGCATAAAAGTTGACCTAAGTATGAGCAGAACTAACCTATACGTTACATGATTACCTACCTACACACTTTTTTATGTAAAATAATGAATATTTTCAAGTACTAATGCTGATAGCGACTAACTGGATACATAAATCTAAATGCGGGTGAAAGATTATAAAGAAAGATAACTTTAAAATGAAATTTTTACTGCGACTTTCTAGCTATTGATTTCTTATGCGATTGTTACACGTTGAATTAAACTATTTTAATACGGTTTTTATACCCCGCGTTCTTGGTGGTAAGTAGAAAGCGTATGTAAAAAGCGAATTAAAATAGTGCAATGTAACTATCTAGCTAACGTAAGTCCTAAAGCAACAAACTAATTTCCTAAAGTTGCTCTTACTCTTGGATAGTCATTATGACTCCGATTCTCGACTGTTCTTAATTTAGTTATAAGAAAAAAGACAGCCACAAGTGCTTCTGTAATAAACAAAAAATTAGGAATCCGTTTATTTGAATCGTGCGAGTAAACACCAGTTTTATTTTTTCAGGTTGATTTTTTAAGCAAAAAATTTAGTTTGCATAAAGCAATGGGATTATAAACCTGGGCATTACTATTTTATAAAACATTTTGTTTACAAAGCAAATTCTTCAAAATATTATACAATGCAGCAGCATCTATTAAATATGGTTAAGAATCGGAAGCGGAACATCCGGCCGGCTGAATGTGAGCGCGACATATTGTCATGTGCCAGATAATCAGCGGACAATATAATGTGGGGCGGCATTGATATTATGCATGTATGAGGTCCTGCTGATGCGTAGGATAACCACAGCCTTGGTTAATACGCTTGTTGAATGAATCTTGAAAACGCATACTACATACAGGGTCATCCATAATCTGAAAGCGTGTTTGTCATTCTTTGACATCAAAACATATGACGGATGGACCTGAATTGTGTATGGAGATAGTTGAATGGATTTAAACTGCTGCTGAGAAAAGGTGTTTGCGAAATGTATTTTTTGTTAATTCATGTGATCATATTCAGGTGGCGCTAATGCTCGGAGGTGGCCTGCCAGTGCGGTGGCCCTCCCCAAACCATGACGCATCTCCTGTGTTGTCCTGCGTGCCCAGCTACCTGCACGCTCAGAGACCTCTACGAAGCCACCGACAATCCCTTGTCGGTGGCGGAGTTTTGGTCCTCTGAAGTTTGATAACAGCCAGAGTCGACTCGCAAAGATCATATTCAGAAGACTATTCTAAATTCTTTAACGTCTCCATCAATCTACCAGTGGTTTGAAGAGTAAAAAATGTACTCAAAGATCCTCTTGTGGATCCTAGCGGTAGAGCACACTGGACAGAGGGAAAGATTTTGGTAATATGTCCCGAGTTCAATGTCCTGCGTTATAAACCGCGGAGCGCTCTACTAATCAATTACCTAGTGAGACTATTTGTGACAAAAATATCTGATAAGCTTATGAGTTTTCGCTAGAGCTAGTTAACAATCCCTATTAGAGCACGTAGAAACTTGCATATTATATCACTTCTCTTTAATGTCCTTTTCAATACCATTTCTAAGAATTATCTTAGTGAAAATATCTTTTCTTATTGATATAAATGGAGTCTAGGTTGACTGGAAGAGATCTATTCACGGGATAAGTCTGCCGTTGCATTTTCATTTTTGTAATGCACTTCATTTTTTATTGTGCAAAAAAGATATTACAAACAATCATTATTTTAAATGTTGGTCGGTTGGGAGTCAATACTTGGCAAGTGGTATATTAAGACATCAAGAAGGATTTTCATAAACTTTCACCGAAGAGTGAGCGAAAAATGTCCTAGGAAAAATGAAACAATAAAGAATGATTTATAGGTAAGTATGTATTATCAATAGTCATGTTGACCTGCATTAATAACTAGGAGAGCCCCCTGAAGTGGGGATTAGCAAAGACGAAGAACAGTCATGTTTACCTGCAATGTGGTCTGGTGCGTGGTCTGTGTGGGGAAGTGTTTGTTTGCTGTGAACACTGCGATGGCGGCGCCGGTGGCATCGCGCGTCGGCTGCAAACAACATGCACAAAATTACATGATAATATGATTAACAGTGTATATAAATTTACTATAACAAGAAACAACGGATAGCGCATTTCGCTTAAAATTAATTGAGGAATAATTCGCTCTTGTAATATTTTTGCAGGAAAAGTGAAAAACCTTTCGGCCGTTACCGTAATGCTACACCGACAAAGCGTTGTCTCCATTTGGTGATTGAATAAGACCGCACGACATGTCGGTTTCATATATTTTTTAAAAGCTCAGCATTATTTGGTATAGTGGGTATATTGCATTACGTGTCACCTGACTTTTAAGTGTACAGTTTCAAAAAAAATCATCTCAATGCGTGACAAATAAATGAATATATGAATCTTCTCTAGGGGTTGGCTGATAGAGATTGCATTATATGATAAGTCCGCTTTTGTATTCATTATCTTAAAAATACAAAGTGTTTCTTCATTCATATTTCATTGCAAAAGAAAACACAAATGAACTCACCAATATAGTAAATTTTCCAGTCTCGAGTTCAGTTTTGAGAGGGTCCTCGAAGGGCTCGAACTTAATGAGGCCCTCGCGCCTGCGGGTAGCCTCGTGTTGCCGCCAGAGCGCGAACGCTCGATCTACGTCGAACTTGCGCGCGAGCAGAAACTTGATCGCAGTCGCTCGAGACACACACGCTGCGCCAGAGTCACTCAATGTATCCAGAAACGCCTTCGTCGCCTGAAATACGCAATACATTTTAAGCACAGAATTAATAATAGTACTAACTTTTAGAACAAATCAAACTTCAGGAGATTCCAAGGACAAACTACCATACGTTTCTGGCATTAAATTATAGTGCATCTTGGCAGCACAAAAATAAGGTTCAATCTGACTGGTGAAAAACGATAAAGAAACGTTTGAAGAACCGTAGCCGTGGTAACAACTAGCAAGAGACTCTCTTAGGGAGTTGTTTAAAGAATGTAATATCTTAACAGTAGCTTTACAATATATATTTGAAGTTATCATGTATACTAGGAAAAAATATTAACTACTTTTAGAAAGAACTCTGATAATAATGATAGACCATTGCGCAATAAAGATAAATTATTTTAACCTTCTTATAGACTGTGTAGGGTTAAAGACACATTTGCGGGGAACTGTAAAAAAAATGCTGATACTTTTAATGGTCGTTATAACGATCGGTAGTAATTTGGGGATGTGTTTTCAACTTCCAGGCCAAGGTACATCAAACCGTTGTCTCTCAGCGAAATTATTGGTGAATTGGAACAGTTAGACGATGAAGACTTGTTTCCAAGAAGTATCACCATTTTGCCACCTGATAATGCAAATGGTGATCTAACTGATGAAATGAAGATTCTGGCGATGAGGAGTTCGTTTCTTTGAATAATCTTCCAAGTTTGTTATAGTTTTTATGTATGTTATTTTTCTTGTGCAATGAAGTGTTTTATATTGCATTGTATATAAGTAATTATTACTTTTTTTTTCATTACTGAAGTGATAACCAGCTTATAGGCAGTTCGGTCTAGGAGCTGGTGTTATTTTGCGTTTCACAGACCATTTACAATTTCCTTTCCCAAGTATGCCTTGTCACTTATTCTTTGACAATTTCTTTTCTTTTATTACACTTTTTCATGAACTGAGTAATAGAGGCCTCAAAGCCACTGGAACAATTTGCGAGGACCATACAAAAAAATGTCCTTTGCCTTCCAATAAAGAGTTCAAGAAAACTGAAAGCGGTACTTTCCAAGTCAAAGAAAGTCTAGCCGCCCAGAGCATATTTTGGTATGCAAGTGGAATGACAATAGTGTCGTCACAGCAGCTTCAAATTCAGAAACTAAGAACCCTTACACAAAGCCAGACGGTTCTCGCAGCAGCAAAAAAAGTATGTACAGATTGATCAGCCTGCAATTATAAAAACCTACAATGAAAATATGGGAAGAGTTGATAGGTCCGACCAAAATATTGGTCTTTATCGTTCTTATATTCGTGGCAAGAAATGGTACTTCTAATTAATTAGTCACTGCTTGGACATGGCCGTTAACAATTCTTGGCAGCTTTATAAAATCAACGGGGGAGAATATGACCATCTTACATTCAGAAGAACTATTGCCAGAAGTATGTTAGAGACACATAAAAAGTGAAAAGCGCGGTCCATGTCCTACTCCTGGAAGTCATAGGGAAAATTCATGTTACGACAGAATTGATCATTTAATAGAATACAATGAATCTCAGCTTCGATGTTCCCTTTGTAAAAAAAACACTAACTTCAATTGTCAAAAATGTAAAGTTCATCTGCACCCGAAAATATGTTTGGTAACCTATCACACTCCACAATAATTGGGCTAGCACTTATATTGATTGTTTCTGATTCCGTAAATAAACCTTTAAATAGTAACAAATATGTTTTATTTAAAAATCTTAAATGTAGATGTAGAACTGGTTATAGTATGGGCGGTCATATAACCGCTTATTACTACTGATCGTTAAAACGATCCACATTTTCCGCAATTTCCAGAAAACTCAGAATTTTTTCAATATTTTTCCATGATTTCTAGGTGCTTTTAGGTTAATATACCAAAAAAATTGCAGTAATATAATACAAAAAATAGTTTCAGTCATATCTGGGATAATGACAGAAATGAACTTAAGCTTGGTACAGAGTCCTCAACAAATTGACATATTATTATGTATTAAATTAAACAGGCAGAGTCTGCCTGCGACCATGAACGCTGTAAAGTGTTTGAAACGTCAGGTGTAAATAAATAAGTAAACGCGATAAAACCGTATTAAAATAGTTTAATTTAATGAATAACAATCGCGAAAACATAAGAAAACATTATATTATTATGTATTCTGTTTTAACATTTGACATTTTTTATTATTATTATTTAATTTAAATAATCTAAAATCACAATAAAATATTGTGGAAAATGTTGACAAGCATGTAAATTCGTTCATTTACCTAGATAGATTAGTAAGAAAAGTTTTTTTTTTAATTTGTAAATTGACGTTTTGAAGAAAATGCTCCAGTGGAGTTTGTGGCGCCGCTTGTCCACTTGCGCTTTGGAAATGGTAGTAAACTTAATATAAGTAAATTGACGTCAATTAGTGATATTTATATCCTACTAGCGGCTCGGTACGTGCTTCGCTACGTATAAAGTGATAAATGAAGAACCGCTCGACCGATTTTGTGCAAACTTCACATACACCATCTACTAAATAGTCCGAACAAAGCCTAAACATTTGGTTTGGATAGGTGACCCCGTTCTTGAGTTATAAAATTACAACGAAAAGTGGCATTGATATTTATATATATAGACTAGCTGTTGCCCGCGGCTTCGCCCGCCTGATCAAAAGATATTTCCAATAAGGTTTGAATCAATTAGTCTCTCGGGTTCTTCTTTTTATGTACCTATTTAGAAGATTACTACCCCATCGGATCCCAATAGGGATTGATAGTGTATTACATCCGGCACGTCGAATTTAAAAATGGTTATTATTTTCGTATTCAGCAACCCCATAAACCACATAAATAACACTCATGTCCCCCATTCAGGGGCTGAATTCAAAAACCTTAAAACAGGTAACAAATAATTTATCACAAAAAAATCAAATTCTTGTGAAGTTTCGACTGCAAAGGACTTACTAATCTCGTTCCCCCGTACATACTTTGAACATCAGTTTCCCTTTTGGGGGTCAATTTTGAAATATTCTTCCTTAGTGCAACCCCTGATTACAAAAGAAACCCACTTGCTAAATTCAATGAGAGATCAATTGCAGTTTAGTCAGAGTTTGTCCCCCCTTTTAGAACTGGAATTCTAAAAATACTGGTACAGGTATTTATTCATTCATCAAAAGAAATAATTTTGTGAAGTTTCGAATAAAACGGTCTAACAAATCTCTCGTTTTGAAAACTGCTTGCTTAGTGCACCCGCTGATTACAAAAGGAGCTTGCTAAAATAAACACAATCAATGATTTCCAACCTTTTCCCCCTTTTAGGAGTTAATGCAAAATATCCTCAAATAGGTATTTACTCATTCATCATAAGAAATAATTATGTAACGTTTTAAATAAAATTGTCATATTTCCCCATACATGTTTGGACCCCATTTCAGCCTCCTAATACGTGAATTTGGAAAAATATTTGCTAAAATTTATTGATAAACAATGAAATTAGTTTTTTTTCAGACTTTGTCATTGAACATTTGTCCCTTTCAGGAGTTAAATAAAAAAAAGTTAAGATTTAGTTATTTAGATTTTATAAATCCCCATAAGATGTGCATTTAGAATAATTCTTGCTTAGTGAACCCCTTTAACTCAAAAGAACCCACATGCCAAAAGTCATTGATATGTCAGTGATCATTTAACTTTTGCGTTTACAGCGTTTGTTCCCCTATTAAGAGGGTGAATTCTGAAAAATCCTGAAACACGTGTTTAATCATTTATCAAAAACAATAATCTTGTGAAATTTCAAATGAATCGGACTTACTAATCTCCTTCCCCCATACATACTTTGGACCCCCGTTTGACCCCCTTAGGGGGTGAATTTTGAAAAAACCTTTCTTATCTGAGCACTATGTGATAACATAAAACTTCTGTCTAAATTTCACGTTTATAGCTTTTATGGTTTAGGCTGGCCGTTAATGAATCGGTCACCCTTGTTCTTTTATATATAAAGAAGAAGATAGATTTATATGCTATCATAGATTAATAATTGGTCTCCGCTGCGCTACGACTAGATACCGTCGGCATACTACATAAATTCGCAACTAAAACCATGCCGAAATCGGCATGGTTGCGGCATACCCGCGTCAGTCATGCCGCGACCGATGAGTGAGTTGGATATCTAGATAAATATAAAATTTAATGTAAAAGTAGACGCAAAATGTGGAGTTTGCGTAGTCAAACTGTGTAAGAATAATACTAAAAGAAATAAGGAAGAAACTGGTATAACATACCATCAATATGTATTGTATTATTTCGAAATATGGACATAAATTACTCACGAAAATAATATAACCCTAAAATATGGCGCGAAGTACCGCTCGGTGCTCAATGTTGCCGTGTATTAAATAACCCCAAATTCCCCGAGGTTTCGATTTTTATTATTTAGATACTTTGTTTTTTAACTCCCGACTCCGAAAGAGGGATATTGTAATTTTGACTTTTTCTGACAATTTTGTCTGTCTTTAACATCTTATTTCTTTAATGCTGATCTGGGAGAAAAGTAAATACGTGGAATGTACTACTGCTTCTCTTCCCGCGCAGACCATATAAGCCGGCCGAGGAAGTGGGCGAAAATCGAAGAACCATACCTATCAGTAGGCGATGCGACTAGCAACCTATCACTATTTTGATTCCATGTCCACTTTACGCCGACCAATTCTAAATATGGCCTTTAGGTAGTTGGTACCCCGTAGGGTATTGTTGCCGGATAATTGATTAATCGAATTTGGTTTTTTTATAAATAATCTAGTATATCGAAAGTATTGATATAATAAATTTAATCGATTTTTGACAATTAATCGATTATTAACTGCAATATCAAACAATTAGTCGATTATTGAAATGGGTTGATATAAAATATATCAATTTAATCAACAAAGGTAATCGTTTATATCAATGGTTATTCATCGATTATGTATCTGTAGTATCGATATAATTTTATTTTGTATTGATTTTTGAGAATTTATAAAAAATAATCGATTAATGGAATAACAACAATACCAAGCATTTCAGGCACCGATACTATACAGATATACCGGTACTCGGCGGCGGGATGTACTGCGGGCATAACACAAATCATCGTCATTCAACTCATAGAGAAAAAAATTACAGACATATCTTATCAATAGTATCAATATCGATACTATCGATATATGATCACTATCGATACCTTAGATTATATTTTCAACTATCAAAGAATCGATTATTATTCGATGTGTAAAGTATTTTCCGGCAACACTACTGTATGGAAAAAGGCCATGATAATATCTACTCGTATGTACAAGATGTTTACCGCAGCTCCGCCTGCGTCAAAAGGTAGCCTATGATTGACTCCGGGTCTTGAACTATATCCGTACCAAATTTCATGAAAATCAATTCAGCGGTTTAGTTGTGAAAGAGTAACAAACATCCATCCATACTTACAAACTTTCGCGTTTATAATATTAATAGGATGTGTATGTCTATTTATTTATCTGTATTTAAACCCGGGTTACAGCTAAAAAGAGGTCAGTAATCAATTAGCTCCAATAGCAAATTAAAGCTACGTAGACAAGCTAAATAGAAAATTAAAGTAACGTTTAACATACTTTACTGTGTAATAATAAATCAAAAGAAAGTTTTTTTGCAATTTTAGGATTCTATATTAGAATTATAAAATAAAGTAGACAAAAACTAACCATTTCCCGTACCTTGGCCCTTACCATCAACTCTAAACGCAGGGCAGAAACGAGTGAGTGAACGAGACAGCGAAATACAAGCTGTAAGGCGACATTTCGCTTGCTCTCTCGTTTCTGCCCTGCTATTAGAGTTGATGGTAAGGGCCCTTATCTCCGAAACTATCGATTCCAGAATTTCGATTCATAAATTACAGGAAAACCTATGAGATAATATTAAATTTGTTTAGGAGGTCCAAATGGAGAAAAATAAAAAATAGTACAGAACCCTCTACATGCGACCCGACTCACACTTGGCCAGTTTAATTTTAATTTCATTTTAAAGGTTTTTCTGAGCTACTTTTCATAATACGTAACAAGACCGCAGCAATTAATAATTTCCCCATTGGTTGGACACCAGTCAAGTAGCTGGCAACACCATAATCGACGCTAGTGTGCTTCTTTGCACATTGTTTTACACACACTTTCCTATTATGTGGCCGCATTCTGGAAACTGATTTTTCTTCACAGCGCGGTATCTAGTCGAGCGCGCGAGACCAATTATTAATCTATGTATGCTATATTGAAAATAAACGATTTCATTTCATTTCACTGGCTAAGGACAGACCGAAGTGTAGCTTGATTAAATAACTAAATATGGTATTAACAATGTCATGAATAAGTGTTCAAGAGAAATTCGTAATTTATCCTACTTATGTTTTTATGTAAAAATATAGATTATAGATTCCATTTAATAAATGAAGTCCTTAATTATTAAATGAAAAAAAAAGGATTTCATGGTTATCTTTATTCCAAAGGATATCTAATGATTAAATAAAATAAGAGAACGTAAAATATTATATACCCTCAAAAATTTCATCAATTTCCGGAAAAACACTGCCTCCATTTCCCTTAGCACCTCTGTCCTCGACATTGGCAGGCACAAGTCGTCCGATTACCACACAAGAAGGTTTTCACAATTTCGTCACACTTTCATTGTAGCACCGAACTTCAACCTGCTTTGCGTACCAAAGCCGAATGGTCAATTGCAATTTAACGCATTCGCCGCGACGGTTAATCCATTAGAAACTGTCACTAAAGTATTGTGAAACTTGCGTACGGACCATCGAGCACCTGTTATGGCTAAGCATCACGGTGAAATAACTACTGGAAAGGACTGTCGAGTGGGAAGCGTCCGTTGCATATGTATTTAGATGCAAATATACCCGCCGGGAGACAGCGGGTTAATTCTTCCGGGATGTGTTTCCGGGCGCGGCTAGGGCCCCGCTCACCGCTGCATACATTATGGCTCGGCACGAGCGAGCGACAGAACGTGCAACTGACTGATTGCGTCATCGGGATACTAAAAGGGATAATCTTACGAAGGAAAAGATAGGGTTTTACAATTACTGTGGATAAAAAAGCCACATAGTTAGCACATAGCGTACTTTTAATATTTTAAAGCCTCTATTTCTCCCACCCCTCATTACCTTCCAAACTTCTCTCTGTTCCGCCACCTCTGAAGCCGTATCCACTTATTTCAAATGGGATGGGACTAGTACTACTCGTTAAGAGCTAAAATGCCAAAAACCAATATCGTTGTAAATACTTTGTTTTGTCATGCCCGTTTTGATAATGTTAGGTCCATTTAGGTAAAAATAAATGGAATAAACCAGAAACATTTCCTTAACATGCAACTCTGACTGATTTAGAAGAAAGAATTTCAATTACAGAGTGTATTTCGGTAACAAAGGCAGCAGTCTGTGTATCAAGTATATATTAGGTCCTTACATATGAAATTGGCGTTTTGTCATACTGGCCACTTTAATCACAAATTTCTCCTCTTTGGTTAGGAATTCCAAATTCAAATTTATACAGCTATTTCCGCATGTATTTATGTTTCGTAAACCGTTATTCATTTGTTTTTTTTTTTCTTCTGTTTTTTTTCTGTTTGCGGCGCTCAGTTTACAAAATGGAAAACTTGAAATATCGCGTTATTTACGAGTACGAGTTCCACCGTGGCACCAGTGCTGCGGAAACGGTTCGAAGGGTTAATGATGTGTATGGCGGTCGTGTCGCACACCACGTTCGAGTTAGCTGGAGCGTGCGGTGTTAGTGATAAAACTGTTTTAAACCACTTAAAGCAAATTGGGAAGATTTAAAAGCTTGAAAGGTGGGTTCCTCACGAATTGAGTGAAGCAAACCGGCAAACGCGCGTCGACTGCTGCTTTACATTACTTGACCTGTGATGAAAATCTACGATAATCGGAAGCGCTCATCGCAATGGCTGGACCCTGGCAAGCCAGCCAAATCCTGCCCCAAGCGAAAGTTGACCCAAAAAAAGTTACTTGTAAGCGTTTGGTGGACTAGTGCCGGTGTCGTTCATTACAGTTTTCTCAAATCTGCCCAGACGATTACGGCAGACGTCTATTGTCAGCAATTGCAAACCATGATGGATAAGCTAGCTGCTAAACAACCGAGGCTGGTCAATCGCTCTACGCCACTGCTGCTTCACGACAATGCTACCGTATAGACCACACACTGCTCAACAGACGGCTACCAAATTAGAAGAGCTTCAATTGGAATGTCTAAGACACCAACCGTACTCCCCGGACCTTGCTCCAACAGATTACCATTTTTTTCGAAATTTGGATAACTTCTTGCAAGGGAAAAAATTCAACTCCGATGGGGCAGTCCAAACCGCCTTCAACGATTTTATTGATTCCCGTCCGAATGGTTTTTTTATTAAAGGGATCAATGAACTACCTATGAGATGGCAAAAGTGCATAGATAACAATGGTTCATACTTTGATTAAATAAATATATTAAATTAAAAAATATTCGACATTTTGTTCCTCCCATACAAAACGATATATAATTACTAAACTAATATAATTCCAAACCTGTTATGAACAATGTACGAGTTTCTAATTCATTAACTGCGAATTTAACTGAAGCGAATGAAAGGTTGTATATTACATAGGTGACGTGGGCGAATTGTGGGCGGGAAGTCACATTTTGCTTGCGTCGAAAAATATTTCAGAGAAATCTATTTCAAGCTTTACTCTTTCATAAGGGCGTAATATAATTTTAGTCCTTATCGTTACAAATAATGTCGTTTCTTGAATGTTATCTATGGACAGCTGAATAAATAGGTTTATTTACAAATAATACTGTTATCGTATCGATAATGCACGATGTTCGTACGCACAGAAAGGCTTGCTTGAATGGATCAAGTAAATGTAAACAGAATTAAACAAATGACACACAACGGATTGATAGAACGCGCAGCACGGTCGCACGAAACGCCGTCGTCGAGATACTGTTATAGAAAAGCAAAGAACAGTGACAGGGATGTCCAAATAAAGCTGCCTTGATGCCTTACAATAGGGAAATTTCACGGATGAACACAATGCTCAACATATTTAACAGTGGAAGTGATGATTTGTCATTATTGGTTATAATAACAGCAGTGGCATATACTTTTGCAGACAGCGAATAAGAGATGCCGATAGATGTCAAAGACCGGGCGAATGGTGGAAAAAATATAGGAAAGCGGACCCTGGGCTCCGAGCACAGAAGTGGCTTCGATGCAATTAGCCGAGAATGCAACCGGGAAGGCGCTAACATGAGTCAGCGAATAAGAGAGTTCGAAAGCTACCGAATAGTTTCTGCAAATATAAATGAATCCGACAGGAGAGTGCAGTCTGGGAGTGTCAATATGGATTTCGTCCTGGTCAAGGAACCATGGATCCTGATTTTGCCCTAGGGACCGTCATAAAGAAGTACAGGAGAAAGAATACGCCTCTTCATGACTTGTCCTTAGATATGGAGAAGGCCTTTGACCGTATTCCTCGGTGGATGATCTGGTGGGCACTGAGGTCCAAAGGGGTACTAGAAATCTATATTGAGATTATCCGAGATATGTACCGCGATTCCGATTCAACAATTAGGACCGCTGTTGGTGACACCAAACCCTTCACCGTCACTGTTGGGGTTCACCAAGCCTCGGTCTTAGCCCTTACCTGTTCAGTGTGATATTAGACGAAGTGTCAAGCAGCATTATAGACACACATGAGCAGCCTCCGTGGCTACTCATGTATGCTGATGATATCGCACTGACGAACGCGGACAGGGGAAGACTGACAAGACAGGCAAACAAATGGAAGGAGTCACTAGAGAACGGCGGTCTAAAATTAAACGTGGCAAAAACAGAGTACATGGCCTGCAACACCACAGACCCCTGTACGCATAGGCGATGACTTGGTCGAGCGTCAGGACCAACTTAAATACTTGGGGTCGGTGCTCGATGCGTCCGGGGACATCGACTGCGACGATAAGAGTCGTATATCAGCGGCATGGGCAGAGGTGACCGTTGTCACTTGTTACCCCAGAATGCCGGTCAGGCTTAAGGGGCAGGTCTATAAATCCATCATTAGGCCTGCCCTTCTACACGGCAGCGAGGCGTGGCCTGTGCTTGAGCGGCACAAGCAAGAGCTGCGTGTCACAGAGATGAGGATGCTGCGTTGGATGTGCAAAGTATCGCGGAAGGACCGCATAAGGAACTCCCGCATTCGGAGTAGTCTTCGTGTCCGTGACATAGCATATTAGCTTCAGGTGAGTCGCCTGCGATATAACGGTCACGTCTTGCGTAAACAGGCAACATACGTTAGGAACAAGTGTCTGGCCATGCCGCCGCCGCCTTGGCCTGGTAAAAGTGGAGCGCCCAAAAACAGCTGGCTTGACGTCGTAAAGCAGGATATGCGTGTTAACGGACTATCTATCAGGGATGCCGAAAACCGGGCGAAGTGGGGACGTAGAGGTAGGAAAGCGGACCCTGGGCTCCGAGGCAAACAGCTGAGGATGCAACCGGGAAGGCGCTAAGATGATGCTGAACATATTTCTTAGTTGATTACAGGACTGCGCCAACTTTCATTAATCTGATTAAAATGTTTGGTGTACAGATACTTCGGTGGTATTACTAGGATATAGCTGCGAAATTCTCACCTCCTCCGTAAGCTACAGCAGATGTAGTGGTTGTTCTCAGAACAAGGGTCGCAATAAATATATGTGTTAGGTAGATGCTGAACCACTATCAGATTACTGTAACATAAAGAACAACTAAATAGTTATCCATTTATTCCATTTTCACACAATCTCATACTAAACCTCGGACATCCTTGTCCGATACAGCAAGTAAGCCGCTTATTTCACTGTTTGAATGAATGCAAAAAGTTTTAATTTGCCATCGTGTTGTTTTGTTAGTCAAAACATAAGAATTTTCTTGTATTAGTTACGCCACAAAATAGATAATAAGTAGTACTGACTGTTAAGCTTATAATCGAGGGTTATATAGGATCCATTTCCTTTATAATATGTCGTACTAATACGCACTGTTATAGTTAAAGTAAGATGAAACAGAAATGTAGTAGTAGCAGTAGATATCGATCGATACAACAATCGATAAAATCTAGAAGACGTATGTATTACGTGTGTCGGTTCCGTATTGTCGTAACTTTGTGGTGATGGTACGCCTCCGTGCGATGACGAATCGCTCCTGCCGTGTGGGAGCTCTGATCACGTAATGGAGGCGCGGTTATTTAATACATACAACAACGAAGAAATACAAAACAAATAATTTCATACCCGAACAATACGACGCGTCCTTATTTAAATTCCTTGGATATAGTAAAATTCAGAAGCTACGCTCTTGGTCAATCATAATCGACTATTTAGCTTGTTAGCACCGAACTCATCTTTGACTGAGAAAGAGAAAATGAAGACAACACTTGCCAAAGAGACTGTAAACTCAAGTGTGGAGCTCTAAGATTAAATAACAGATACGATATTATCGGATACGATATGACATAATAAACAATGAAATTATATCAAGTATGCATTCCTACATGCAATGCAAGTGCACCAGAATTATACCAAGGAAGTAATAAGAAACCGTAAAGCAAAAAAATACATTCTATTTTTATGACCGAGCCTTCAAGATAAGGACTAATAGTCTATACCTATTTACAAAAGTAACTCGTCAAAAACATATGTTGCAAGTCAGACTCTTGGCAGACAAATAAACAATCAGTCTACTAAAATTCAAAATTAGCAATACACACAAGCTATTAGTCCGTTTTCTCAGTATTTTGTAAAATGGTTGTGGCATGCGGCCATAATAGGCTGACGGTCGCCAGTTTTCAGAATCGTTTTTTCTAAGAATGGCCACACCTGGCCGACCTTGGTTTGCTGATCGCCACACCATAATCTATGGGATTGCTTACATTCACTGTCAGAAACAAAGATATCCTAGGCCCAAGATACTCGTATGACGCTAAAAAGGTTGGTTTATCGAAGGTTGCTTTACCAAAGAGTTTCGTCTGCAATCCAATGTGACAGTCAAAATAATATCTACAAATAAGTTAGTATAACAAAAAGAATGCAAATACTAAGTGAAACGATTTAGTCTTGAAAGGAATTGTTTTAAGACTAATGATCGTGATATTCCCGCATGTTCAACAAAATATCAGAAGCTTTAATAAAATAATTTCGTACGAGAGAGTGGCATCCAACTGAGCCAGGCAAGGCACTCACTAAAGTTTTGAAATTGTGGAATGGAACCAAGTTTCGAAGCATTGCCAAAACTTTAATGACATTACGTGGACGGACACCTCTCAATCGGCAACTAAATATATTTGTTTTATTGTATTTTCAAATTTGATTTACAGTATTTTGCCAGGACCATCCCAGAATACACTAAATAATATACGTGACATGATAAAATAAAACTACAATAGATCTACATCAATCTCGATCATGATGGGTTCAGATCTACGACTATCCAACATTCATTTTTATAATATTTTATTTAATTGATTGAAAAAAACATTCTTAGGAAAATAGACAATGAAAATAGCAGACTATTATATGTAGTTAGCTGGGCACGCTTCCACAACCAGCATTGTAAGCTGCCACCACCAAGCGTGAACGACCCATTTCGGCGACAAATGGGAATCTGACACTTTCCATTCAAAAATAACTTATGCTACCTTAATAATAGTTTCCCGGTTCCATCCTTATCTAGGGAAGGCACGTCAAGTCTTCGCGTCATTCATCGTCATTTTAATTTTTAACCGACAACGATTAGACCAGCCATCCCCCCGAGGTGGTCAATTAGTAATTTTGTTCTTTCTTAACTAGTCATGAAGAAGTTGATCAGATATCGTTTAGAGACATCAGACATCGACTAGACGAAGAAGGGATTGTTGTAGAGTTATAGAGCGCTGAGTATCGAGCACAACAATTTGGCAGTGCCAAAATATGATTTATTCTAGGAAAACTAAGATTTCCACTGATTTTCACATTGAACAAAAACAAAACATGAAATTGGTTTAAGTTAACTACACAAAACAACCAATAACGTTCTGCGAATTTGATCAGTGAAAATCTTATCAGATGGAATTAATCAAACAATATCGAGGACCCTCTCCATCACGCGAGCCGAGCGACTGGTCGTCCGGCCTACGCCTCTCTCCGTCACTCACACTTTAACATCTGATTTATAACGATTTCCGTTCCCACTCAATTGTTCCTTTAATAAGGGATATTAAAGTATGATTGGTAAATGTTTGTAATTTTAAACGGAAGTAGCGGAAACATAGTTCGAATCGGGTACTGCGAAGACGTCAGAGGACGCGTCTAAATATATTCCGCGCAAGTAAACAATCATCTCCGGATACCTCATCGCACCACACCGTGACTCAGTCTGGCAGACCAAACGAAGTAAATTAATAAGCAATAATAAATTATTACTACCGTTTACATCAAGACTTCAGCCTCCTATGTCCTCCGAGGATAAGCTGCATTTGAGGGATTTAAGTTTCATTGACTGAGCGCAATGGAAGTCTCCATTTCGCGACTGACCAATTTTGCTTTTGTACTGAAAAATATATGTTCCGGGTTTTCAACGCAAATTTAATTTGTATTTCTTAACTTTTTAGGAAACTTGACACACGTCTTTCAAAATTTTTTGATTGGGGGAAAACAGAGGGCAAAATGTTTTCATCATTTAACGATGAAATCGTATCGTAATCATACTTATGTGATAACAGCATCATATTCCGGGTTATTGCTGTAAAAAAACTCAAAACGGGGTAAATGGAGGAAATTTATAGCATTTTATGAATAAATCTCGTATTTGGAGATAGTTAGCGATTTCTACTCTTCAGAGAACTACTAGTTTAATTATTGTTTCCAACTGAGACTTTTTACTTTCTAGGGGTCCATTACACAGATAATAATGTCCATAGACAGTTCCAGATGTTCCAGTATCACGCCATAGGCTAGTTGCGTTTCTACTTGATGTAACAAAGTGGACGTTTTTATAGATCGAAATGGAGGACAAAAAGCAGGAAATCAAACTCCAGGCTCCAAGGTTACCACTAGCTGACAATGCAACGTCTGACCAATCTTTACCAGATTTATTTCGGAAGTGCGTGCGTACTTTCCAAGATAACAGTCTGTTATCTCATAGGCTACAATCGCATGTTGTCCGTTGTAGCACTTAAATGAAGTGAATCCTTATGTATGGAACTTCTATTAGTTCAATACTTTCCAATCTAACAGCCTGTTATTTAGATATATCTGTTGTTGTGTTACGTCCAAATGCTGAAAGAAGATGATGTGTATCATCTTCTTCTTTAAGGTCATCTGTCTTCATTTTTAAGGTTCCATGCATAAAAACCGACAAAAGGAACCTTAATTTTTAGTATCACTGACTGTGTGTGTCTGTCTGTTGTCACAGTTGATTTTCTCCAAATATGCTGTGAACAAATCTAGTGAGCAACCATTTGTTCATTGCTAAATAAATTTGCTAAACTTTTCAAATCCTGGGATTCCGAATTATTTTACTAAACAAAGGTAAAAAGACTTGGCTGATAGAAATTCGATCTAGTTCAATTCTATGTGTATAAATAAAAATATTGGTTTAATAATGACAGATAAATAAAGATAAGATACTAGTCTAAATACAATTATAATTAAATAGCCATTTCAGTTGAAATTCTTAGTGAGTTTGCAAAGAAATAATCGGAGAGAAACAAACAAACAGATAATGTCTGTATATATACATATAAATAAAATTGGAGTGTCTGTTTGTAATATTGAAATTACCGTTTTACTACATGCATATGAATATACAACTCTGTGTAAAAAGTATCGGGAATATGTCAATAAAAAGACCTGCGTAAAAGAGGTCGTTCTAATTTTTTTACTGCATGTTGGTAGCACTGTACTGATTTAGCGCGCAAAATTTGAGCGGGATCTGTCATTTAATTTGTTTTAAACTACACTTTTTGTTGGTCATAGTTTTGAGTTCTCGGCGATTTTTACAATGGAAAATATTGTTGAACAAAGAGTGTGCCTTAAATTTTGTGTTTCGAATGATATTTCATGTGGTGAATCACTAAAAATGTTGCGAAATACCTACGGCGAATCGTGTATATCGAAAACAAGGGCTTATGAATGGTATAAGGCTTTTAAAGAAGGCCGAGAAGTAGTAGTAGTAGACTTGCCTCGTTCTGGTAGACCTTCAACCGCTACGACCAAAGAAAACATCGACAGAATCAAGAAGCTAGTGCTCGAAAATCGACGTATGAGTCTGAGAGAGTTGGCTAGTGAGGTAAACATATCTTTTAAGTCCGTCCACAACATTCTCATTGACATTTTAGGCATGAAACGCGTCGCCGCTCGACTAGTTCCGAAAGAGCTCAATTTCGTTCAAAAAGCGCAGCGAAAGCATGTCGCTGAAGACATGGTTTTCCGAGCTTCTACGGATCCGACCTTTATGAAACGTATAATAACTGGCGACGAGACATGGGTTTATGAGTACGACATGCAAACAAGCCAACAGTCTTTAGAATGGCGTCTCGAAAACGAACCGAAACCCAAAAAACCGCGGCAAAGTCGCTCCAAAATCAAGGTGATGCTGACAGTTTTTTTTGACTACCGTGGTGTGGTTCACTCCGAATTCCTTCCTGAGGGAGAAACAGTGAATAAAGAATATTATTTAGGCGTCATGAAGCGTTTGCGTGAGAGTATCCGCCGAAAACGTCCAGATTTGTGGCAACACAACTCATGGATGCTGCACCATGATAATGCACCATCACACACAGCCATTATAGTGAAAGAGTTTTTAGCAAAAAATTCAACAAAAGTTCTCGACCAAGCACCGTATTCACCTGATATGGCTCCGTCTGACTTTTTTTTATTTCCCAAGTTAAAATTACCACTTCGAGGAAAACGTTTTGAGTCGATAGAAGCCATAAAAGAAAATTCGCTGAATGAGCTAAAGGCCATACCGCAAATAGCCTATGAAAAATGTATGGAAGACTGGGTGAAGCGTTGGAGATGTTGTATTGCAAGCGATGGGGCCTACTTTGAAGGCGATAAAATAAATTTAGATGAATAATTTGTATTTTTTGTTTTATTAACAAATTCCCGATACTTAGTACACAGAATGTATATACAGTACATGCACCAAAATAACATTTTTTTTCAATTTTTGTCTGTCTGTCTGTTTGTTCCGGCTAATCTCTTAAATGCTGAACTGATTTTGACGGGACTTTTATTGGCAGGTAGCTGATGTAATAAGGAGTAACTTAGGCTACGTTTATTTTAGAAAAAATATTTTATTTTAGAAAAATTATTTTATTTTAGAAAAATTATTTTATTTTAGAAAAATTATTTTATTTTAGAAAAAATATTTTATTTTAGAAAAAATATTTTATTTTAGAAAAAATATTTTATTTTAGAAAAATAAAGTAATGTTGCAATGTCCAAGTACTGTCCAGTCCGCGCGCATGACACCACATAAAAAAACACTAAAAAAAAAAATTAAAGAATTGACTGTTAGGCGGAACGAAGTTCGCTGGGTCAGCTAGTAAATGATAAACTGATGTCATGCTTCTGGAGGCCTGAAAACCTGCACCCTAAATGACATAAACAAAAGACAAAGCCTTGGAGATGGATTCTTTATGGGCTGACATTTGAAGAAGTATATATAAGTATATATGAATATATTAGGTATGTGTATTCTTCAAATTAAGTGAACAATTGTGGTGAATGCCATATCACAGATTAATCCGCATACAGTGAAAAATTAATACTGGTTCAGAGTGGAACAAAAAGTGGAAATAAATCTATTGTTTAAACAGAGTGGAACAAAGAGTGGAAATAAATCAATTATTCGGTCCAAGTGGAAACAAATCCATTAATGGGACCAAGTGGAAAAACCATTAATAGGTCAAAGTGGAAACAAATCCATTAACTGATCAGAGTGAATCAAAAAAGTAGCTTCTCACTTCAATGGGAATTTCAACATCTGAAACCTGTATATCTTTTTCTCTTCACGAAATGTCTCTTAAAAAACTTTGTTTACTGGTACATTATAGTAATGAACTGTTAAATAAAAAAACAGGTTCAGCTATTCTAAAGCTTAGAATTTAAGTTGTTATATCATTTAATTAAAAATTCTATTGTCTAAAATTTATATTCTCTGGTTTTACATCTGCATCAGCATCTACAAAGAGACCCTTTTTAAAAGAAAAAGGGCCAGATTAAGTACAGCAGCTACTATATATAATATAGCATAGTGTACAAAGTGACATTTGAAATGAGAATGTTTACTCAAATTTGAATATATAAAAAAAAATATTCTCTCCCTGAATAACATCTTCACCTAATCAACTCATAATAAGCGATAATTGGGTAGCATGTTTATACAAGAAGCAGTAGTAGGAGAGGATCGTAAATAAATTATATATTTCTTCTAGCAGTTTTCATTTCGAACACTGTGTAGGTAGGTACATACTGGTTTATAATAAAAACAAGTTTAGAACACTCCCCATAGTGCCCGGCTCACCCAGAAAATGGAATATGAAACTAATAGAAACGAAGCGGAAATTTGTTTGCAGCCGCGGCATTTAGATGCTGCATAAATTGTTATGAGAGCGTGACCACAATAGAATAATAATACTAAATAATAAACTAAGTAATACGCCCATCGAAAGTCTGTATTACTTAAGTAGAACAAATACCAAGAAATCAAAACAAACACAATGATGACATGGTCATGATCAAAGTTGTTGAGAACTTTGTAACACATGTCATGCACAGATATTATAAATTTCATATCAATTTGGATTCTAAAATATATAAGAAGCTATAGTTTATTGATTTAGAAGTGAAGTTATGATTATTAAATTAAGAATTTACTTACCACCTCTTGGTCGGGTGACAGAGCTACCGCCATCTTTAGCTGCGCTGCGACTAAAAAAAATATAACTTGACAGACGTGACATGCTAGCAAGCCAATGACAGTTTATTCTAGTGTTGCCTCTCGATACCTAGTCGACTTATCGATAAACTTGAAAGTTGACCTTGAAAATAATCGATTCTTCAACTAGGGCTATAGAATGGCAGTTACAGCCTGGTCACGGGGCAGTCAGCCACGGGCGGCGAATTTCGCCGAAATGCTAAAAGAAATGCATACAAATGCATTTGTTTTGGTGCACTAATCGTTACTTCTAAACTAGGAAAGCGAACCCTGGGCTCCGAAGCAAACAGCGGAGGATGCAACCGGGATAACGCTAGGATGATGATGTTGACTAATCGTTACTACTCCTCATTTCGCCTCACCAGTCACCAGTTCCCATGGCTTTTTAGTGCATTTGTTGTCTTTCTTTTACTCGCTGGTGGCATCGCGGCGTGGCGGATTGCCCCGTGGCCAGGCTTGCAATTTATGTTGTCAAATGTAAAGTGTATCTAAACAGCAATACCTAAAGCCCATAATTTAATGATTTTATTTTTGCCAGGTTGACAGCCCAAGCTGAGAAGAACAGTATCGGCGCTGTGTTATATTTTCCAAAATGTTTTTTATAGTGCTTGAGTGCTTGGAATCACAATTCACAGTGTTCGTCTGGAACAAGCGTGGCCGTTAGAAAGTTATGCCCACAAACTAAAAAGAGATACTACGTATGTGATACCTACAATGTTTGATTTACCATATTTTCCTGAGCCCGAATCGCAAAAAATATTTATTCACTACGCTGTGCTGCCAACCTAAAAAATTAAATGTGAATAGCCGGAAGTTATCCGGCTACGTCATACGTCAACCTTGCTAAAAAATGAAAGTCATTGGGTTTTTTGCGATTTTCTTAAAAAATACTTGCTTATCTAAAGATCTGATTAATGTAATCTGTTCCCTAAGCCTATTCCTCGAAATGGTTTACGAATTAGACATTTTCATAAAAAAGTTTACTAGCCAATTGCCATCCTGCTTGTTGCCAAATGCTCCTACGAATCGCCGAGTGCAGTTTTTCTAACACTGCACTTAGCCTGATTCTTATGAGTAAACTAAACTACAAATCAATACCTATGTAAAAATCACCTTTGAAGGATCGCCGTGATTTCGCTGACATAATTTTGCTAATGAAGATTGCTTCTGGTGTAGTTAACTCTCCAGAACTCTTAGCTAAAATCAATTTATTAGCTCCCCCTAGAATTTTTCGATTTAATATTTTTCTCTACGTACCAAATGTATCAACAAATTGGCTAGTAAACTTTTTCATAAAAATGTCTAATTCGTAAACCATTTCGAGGAATAGGCTTAGGGAACACATTACATTAATCAGATCTTTATATAAGCAAGTATTTTTTAAGAAAATCGCAGAAAACCCAATGACTTTAATTTTTTAGCAAAGTTAACGTATGACGTAGCCGGATAACTTCCGGCTATTCAAATTAAATTTTTTAGGTTGGCAGCATAGGGTAGTGAATAAATATTTTTTGTTTGGTAACGCTAATTATGCGCTTCACGTACTTGTCACCCATGTCAAATGTTATCTCTGTTCAAGTAAACATAACCCTTTAATTAACCTGATTACATTCATTCATACATTATAATGAAGAATCGGTGTCCAATTATTGAAAAATCAGATGTTAACGAAAGAAGAGACGGCAGTTAAGTCTAATAAACAGGCCAATTAAGCAAAAGATACGAGAAATGGGGTAGGTACCTAGATATTTGACGATTGTAAACAAACAAGAAACCAACTCGCGGCCACGGTCCATCCTGACTTTGATAAAATATTTGACACTGACATATATATTTTTTAATATCTTAGTAATTTTTGCTTTCTTGCAGTTCGAAATGGCCATTATAGCTGCGTAACGTCATCACCATGAAATCTTTAAAATTAAATAAAAAAATAAATATATATATTAGAATTTTTTCGTTCAAATTGTATCTCCAAAATTGTCTATAGTATCAGTAAAATACATAAAATACACAATTTTTTTTTTAGTTGACTAGCTAATTATCGGCAAAATTCATATTTATTGCGAGCAAGTAATAATTTCAACATTTTCTCCAGGACATTGGATCTGGATTTATTCACCACAAGCATAGCTAGAGCAAAGCGTTTACTTTATGCACATTTACTCCAGTAGCAAAGATTTTTCTGTTGTGTTTTCATTTAAGTCCTAGAGTTAAACTTTTGTTATTATTCTTTTTCTATTTTGACCATAGAATTGTTGCGACTAATGTTTTGTTAGATCTCATACTTGTTATGTAGTGTGTGTGATTACTATTCAACTTTTGTTAAGCTATTTTGGATCTATCTGTGAGGACCCTGTAGTGGCTCACTTGCACCCCTCTTGTGTCAAGGAACCAAAATTGGCTAGCGATGTTCGGCCAAATATGGTCCGCGGACCATTTTTGGTCTGTGTGACCCGCGCTTTATAATTTTTACCTTACTACTTTTATACAAAAGAAGCTGTCGGTCTTCCTAATAAATAAATAAAAGTAAAAAATAAAAAAAAACTTGTTTGACTTGACTACTGGAACCTTACTATCACCTCTAAAAGCAGGGCAGAAACGAGTGAGTAAACGAGATGGCGCAATACAAGATGTAAGGTGACATCTCGCTTGCTCCCTCGTTACTGACCTGCAATTAGACACGATAGTAACGCACTTGTTTGACTAACTAAAGAACTTTATTCAATAATTTTTTACTTGGTTGCTAGTTGCTTTTACTTGGCGTATTTAGCAAGTAGGCTAAATATTTAAAAAATATTATTATTTTTGCAAAATTGTTGTAAACTAAATTTGTTTTTGAATCAAAAATATAGTAAAACCCTTTACCATGGCCGTAAAAACTAAAACCCATTACTAAAAAAAAAACAGGACTGTGACATTTTATGACTGAAGAGAAGAAATAATTCACGAAGGAACCAAAAGAATTTGTTCGAGGTTATTAAAAAATAGAGCATTTATGCGTATTTAAATTTGGTGTGAAATTATTTATTTAAACGCCATGTCAACTCGCTGGTAAACATATTGTATACCTACCTACTACTAAGTATTACGACTTCCAGTTGAGCAGTGGGGAAAAAGCGGACTTGCCAGCGTTCCATTCGGTGCCCTAATGTTTGACAAAAAACGAATGAAATATTATTATTTTCTAAATAAATTCTAAAAAACCAATCATTTACAAACATTTTGATAGGATACCGTTTAATTCTTTTATATCCGCTGCTCTGAGATAGAATCTTATTTTGATAAAAAAATGTTTCAGGTACCCTATATACCAAAGGGGAAATCCACAGTTAAGAGTATTTTTACCGAATTTCTGGATGAAATTGGTCAAACCTCTTCCAAGGCAACAACCAAATATTGTACAATTTCAGTGTTCAATGGAGATGACTAAACATGATATTAGAAACTACTTAGAAAAGATTTACAATATTCCTGTTGTCGATGTGAGGGCAAAAATATTACTTGGCAAATTTCGTAGAGATTATGGAAGAGGTTATATTGTAAAAGATGATGATGCTAAACATGCATTTGTTACTTTGGTAAGTACCTTCCTATTACTATTGCATTGTAGGTAGTATTCTTTCCTGTAGCACTAACTGTTTCTGTGACGAGAGATCTATAAATTATCATAAACTTAAAAAAAAGTTGTCTTGTAGCAGGAATTCTTTCTACCTTTTTTCTGAGTGTGTCAACAACCTTTGCCCCTCCAGTTTAAAGGCTGGTGCTGCTTCAACACAGGCATAGAACCTCAAAAGGTTTTCTAAGCAACACATACATAGATACTCCAGACCAGTGGGGTCCCTCTGCCCATCAGATTTTTCCTGATCTATTGAAAAAGCTGATAGATATATCTAGTGACGCGTGGTCCCCTTGTGAGAAATGCACATTCTGCAAAATTAACATTTTTAGGCCAGTGCTCATTTTGCAAAATGCACATTCTGCATCAGTCCCCACTGGTTGACACTTTTGTATACAATGTGTAAATATTTTTATCGTAGGTTCAACATTAAGTATAACTATATTATTTCAGCCCAAAACTATGCAGTTTGAATTTCCCGATATATTTGATAATGCGAAAGATGAGGATGAAGAGAATATGAAATCTTTAGAAGAGGCTAAGAAAACCTATAAAACTTATATAGATCGAAATAAGGACAGGCCAGATGTGCCTAGCTGGTTTTCCTTATAAATATTAAAAGAGATCATGTATTTCATGATTTCACCAAATTAGATTATAAAAATGTATTTATAAGTAGCAATAAAGTTGTGTCATTTTAATTAAGATATGTTTTAATGCTCTTTGAACCTTTACATAATCATCATATACACTGTGAAATTTTAGTCATTTTGGACCCATCATCCAGCGACTTTATTCATGCAACCAAACAAATTTCCCCAAGGAACATAGCTCAAACATGAAAAACAAATTTGGCCTTCCCATAGTAAGTTAGGTCACGTGATGAGACATTTTGTATGGGCGGTGGCCCAAAAAATTACTCCTTATTATTATTATGTATCTCCGCTTTGGATTCACGGGTTACCCCGGTCCTTTGAGAGGCTTGCGCGGGGATATGGATCCAACACGTAGAGGCCCTTTGGAGAAGTTGATGTCATGTGGTGCTCCTGCCAAAACCCGTTCTCGGCTATATCAATAGTTGACATTTCCATGAACAGGTCTCGGCAGGAGGAGGAACTATTTCTAATAGGTGAAAAGAATAAATGGTTTATGGTGATGAAGTTTGGATGGATTTTAACTGGGCTATTGCAATAGAAATTGGACGCCTGCCATAATCATGATTACTGACTATTAGTGGCAGGCGGTGACTCGCCACTCAGTGAATGGGCCCCCCAATTATTATTATAAAACGATTTCACGGTGTATACATGATAGAAATTAATCTCACTTTCTTTGTTTTTTTTTTTTCTCATCTGATCTGCAATCAGCGATTCTGCGCTTTAAGCAGGTTTGTTCGATGCGCTGTATCGTTTGGAGTGAGTGACTCTACTCATTGCTTGTACATGAAAAAAGGCTTTTCGTTTTAACCGCTTTCGATAAGCTTGCGTTGTCAGGTTGGCGGCCTGTTCGTTAGAGTGGACCTTCAGTTTCTCCTGATATTTTTCTAAAGCCAGCTTTATCTCTTCACCGACTGTGTTGACCTGCAGTTCCCTATGTATCTCAGCGTTGGTGATAAACCAGGGACATTACTTATTGTTCGCAATATTATGTTTTGCATTCTCTATATGGTAGAGAGGTTTGAATTACTGCAACTTCCCCACAATTGGATGCCATAGGTCCACGTCGGCTTGAGGATCGAGTTGTAAATAAGAAGCTTATTATCAGTAGTGAATGTACTGTTGCGTCCAATCAACCAATGGAGATTTTTGTATCTAATGTTTAGTTCTTCTCTTTTGCTTGAAACATGCTTCTTCCAAGTTAAACGTCTGTCCAGATGCATGCCAAGGTATTTTACATTTTCTTTATTCGGCAGCATTGTATCATCTAGCTTTACTGGTGGGCAGTCTCCCTTGCGCAGAGTAAAGGTAAGATGGACTGATTTAGTTGCACTGGCCCTGATTCTCCACTCTTTGAGCCAATCTGATATGTCATTAAGACTATCTTGCAATCTTTGTGAGGCTTCCACTGGATTTGCACAGCTGGCCAGGATTGCAGTATCGTCAGCGTATGTGGCCACAGTTGTATTGTCCCTAACTGGTAGGTCAGCTGTGTAGATTGTATACAGGACCGGACCCAGTACGGAGCCCTGTGGTACGCCAGCTTTAATTTCATATAGCTTGGAAATTGTGTCAGCTATTTTTACTTGAAACAGTCTCTCAGATAGATAAGACTTTAATAATTCCAGGTAGCTGTGGGGAATGTGTTTGGGAAGTGTTGGATCCTTAGGATGCCGTTGAAAAGGGTTGTTAAGAAAACTACTGCTTTTCGAGGTAGTTGCTTAAGTATCTCTCCCGTAATGAGGTTCTTGATATTTTTCGAGACTTCCTTAACTGTGACCGGAGTGGGTGGAGCGCGACATCTGGGTGTCTTGTCTTATAAACTCTTCTACATCTTTTTCGGCCTCTTTGTCTGATGAGACATTTGGGTAAAAGACTTTTGAAAGGTGTTCAGCAAATGTATCTGCCTTTTCTTGGGCGTTCTTGGCCAACCATTCTCCGTTCAAAGTGGAGGTACAGCAGGTTGTGGCCGGTCATAATTCTTGGTGAACTTCCACAGGGAGTAGTTAGTGTTTGTGGTTGGAGTCAATGATTCTATTTGTGTGGCCAACGTATTATTATGCCAGTCACGCAACATCTCCTTCAGTTTTCGACATGCTCTATGAAATTCAAGTTTGTCTATGTCCAGTCTGCTCTGGTGCCAAGATCTGCGGAGTCTTCTTTTTTCAAGTACTGCTTTTTTATCTCTAATGGATAATCGACTATTTTGACTGATCTTGTTTTAGCAGGTGTGTTTATCCAACAAGATTCTTGTATCAGTCTTGTGATGTATTCAGTCGCATTATCTATGTCGTCAGCTGTCTTAAGAGCCATCTTCATCTTTAAGTTTTCTGTGATGTATTCCCTAAAGGATTCCCAATCTGTGTGTCTATTACATAGCGTCATTGTCTCCGTAGTATCTATCAAACCTGAGCTTACCATGAGCAGTACTGGTGTGTGGTCTGAGGAGCTATCATAGCAGGATTTGGCCTTGAAGTATTCCTTAGTTATTCCTTTGGCTATGAAAAAGTCTATGAGGTCAGGTAGTCTGTTTGCTTGGCTTGGCCAGTGAGTGGGTTCAGCCATTGTTATGGGAAAGCTTTTACTGCTACTCATTGCCAACTTTAGTCGCCTGCCTCTAGTAGTCGTAATTCTGGATCCCCAGTATGCATTCTTAGCGTTCCAGTCTCCGCTAGCAATATATCTGTTGCCCAATGAATTGAGGAACTCTGTGAACATTGATTCAGTTATTATGGGGTTAGGGGTATACCGCTGAGATGTTAAGGTAACCTGTCTGGTCTTCCACGGCTATAGTAGTGGCCTGTATGTGATCTGTACAATAGTCAGGCATTTTATGAGGTTTGATTGTATTTCTTACTATTATAGCTGCTCCAGCGTGAGCAGTTCCATCTGGATGGGGAGTATAGTAACAGTGGTAGTCCCCAAAGCTCAGGCTAGTAGATTTAGTGCAATGGGCTGATTTACTGGACTGCAGTCCACATATGTTGAGAGTCGCTAGTCTTAGCGAAATCATTTGAACAACTTGTCGATGAGTTTGGCTATGAGACTCATCAGAATACTCATTTGTTGTAATATGAGTTCGAATTTTTCATTTTGATGTAAGAGTATGTATTCCATTGACATACGCGTTGAGGTCTCTTCTACATTGTTGGTGTTTTGTGGTTCCGCTGGTTTTGGAATTCTTCTCTTTGTGCTCTCAGCGTATGCAGATCTGTCTTTAGTAAAATCATCGTCTTTCGTATCTTTAGTTTTGTCTATGAGTAGTTGGGAAAGTTTTAGAAAGTCCCCCCTTGTTGTGTTCAAGTCTCTTGATTTGTCAGTTGACGATATCCTATCTGGCGTGGCCTATTTTCTTGTAATAATATCTTTTCCTTTTTCGGGCTAATATTTCCATAAACACCTCACAACCTTTATAGTTTGCTGGATGAGGTCCCTCACATAGTGCACACATAGCTGGTGTATTCCGATCACGTTTTTCGCAATCTGAGGTTTTGTGAGATTGTCCACATTTAACACAACGATATGGTCTCATGCAATAATTTTTGGAGTGCCCATATTGTTGGCACCGTTGACATTGGACGATGGAAGTCTGTTTTTTTGGGTCTTCAATCACAACAGCTTGATTACAGATGTATTTAAGAAGTTTGGCTTCTTTGTTGTTTGGCCCAGGAGCTAAATTGACAAAAAATGTTGAGGTTGCTATCTTTTCAGGTCCATATTTAGCATTAATTATTTCACCTACAACTTTGTTACCTGTGGCCCCTATTTCTTCCTTGATTTTACAGAATGAAGTGGATGGATGAAGATTTCTTATAACTATTCTAAAGTTTCTTATGTCTTTACGGTTAAATATGTGACCTATTAACCCATTTTCTCTAACAAGAGTTATCAGTTTTTTGTAAACATCAACATCAGCAATACTAATTCGTAACTGGTTTCTATTAATAATTTTATAGGTGAATTGACCATTTTCTGCAACATTTTCCAGCAACTCAGTTAACTTGTTGACATCTTCGACTCCATACAGTAGTATTGGTGGAGGTTTGTTTGGTTTTTTGACCTATTTTACTGTTTTATCATCAGTGAGATCAATGGGCAATCCACTAAATTTGTTGGTAGAGTCTGGTGATTGAGATACTTTCTTTCTTTTTGCATTTCTATTGGTTGGAATTTTCTGCCAGGATGGCGGGGGAGGTGTGGTGTTTCCTGCCATGGGACAATAGGGATCTTGGCTTTCAGATTCTTTTAAAGACACATCCATTGCATGGTCCGACTGAGCAATGCTGCCGAGGGATGCACTTCGTTGTTTTGTAAAGACTTTCTAAGTCTCTTCTCTCAATATACTTAAAAAAATTCAGCTGTCTGTGAGCATCCAAGAATACCCAGGGAGTGTGGGTCTCTAGTAAATTAATTGCTGTATAGATATAATAAAGTTCAAGAGGCTTCGTAAAAAGCTACTTATTCTCTACCATCCTATCCTACCATATACTTTTTTGTAAATCCTAGGTCTAGATGACTGGATTTATTACCAATTTACAATCACTGTTTCACAAGCTACTGTCTAGCTTGTAAGGATTAATCCCATTGCAAAGTTCACTCAACATTCGTCATCAGTAGTAGTGTCTAATGAAACATGGCAGCATAGCATGTCAGTACTATAATATAGTCCCTATCACGAGAGGATATAAATTATGTAAAGAAATGCTCAAGTGTTCGCAACATTTGAATGAAAGAAAAAATAGTATTTTTGTGACATATTTTAATGTTTAGAGAGAATTTAAATTTATGAGTGGTTTTAGTTGATTTTGTTGACCGCCACAACCACCCGCATGTATTGCATAATTGATTGATTATATTATTTTTCTCTATTTTCGTTGTTTCAAAAGTGAAAAGATAAACTTCTACCAAAATAAAATAATATTGTTTCTAGGTAACCATTTGAACCCACCTTAGTAGAGATTACTTTGTTTACTAAATTTATACCTCCTTGTGAAGGCGACTTTATTCTCTGGAAGCAGCTAAAAACCATTTAAAAAAACTTCATTTTTCAGGACCAGTCTCTTCAGACCAAAACTCTTTTATAACGGCAGTACATATTGGGAATAAAAAAAGTATTTAACTACTGAAAAGTAATTTAGTCATTTTTATTATCGTAGAAATTTATACTTATTTGACACAAAAACTATACAGTGACAAAAAACAAGAAATGGCACATACTAAAACAGTTAAGTTTTTTTAAGAAAAAACTAAGTGTTTTAAAATTATTTTAATATTACTGAAGTTTAATTTTTTGTTATGTACAGTCACGAGCATTAACACATATACAATTGTACTTAAATATGGTCTATATTTGAGTACAATTGTTTAATGACTTAAGAACCAATGTGCATACATAATAATGCTCGTGACTGCAGATCTATAAATCTATCAACTTTACAACTAGAGATTAACATTCAATAAATTTTTTACATAATCAAAACCAGGTTTGACCTCAGTAAAGAATATAAATATTTGGCAAATAACTTTAACTAATTAAAATTAACAATGTTTAACTTGACCAACTATAAGATATCTAAAGAGATAGAAGAAGAAGAATTACTAAAAAATAGAGACATTATATAAATGGTTATGCTAACATAGTGATTATTTTCCACAATACTCATCTAGGAACACAGAAGAGTGACAGCGAGGGCACTCAGCAATATCCAGTAAGAATGTTACCTAAAACAGAGAAATTGTTTTGTAGAAATTCAGTGTGCAATAAATAATAAAGCCTAATTTTGTAAACTAGAAAGATTATTTTTTATGCATATTAAAAAATATTCATGTTTACTAGTGATGGTTAATTAATCATTCTAATCAGATTAGTGAAATATGGACTTATTTATACATAAAGCTTAGATTAATAATTGGTCTCCGCGATGCTACGACTAGTGAGAAGTGAAGAAAAATCAGCTTTTAGAATGCGGCAACTTATTACGAAAGTGTGTGTAAAACAATGTGCAAAGATGCTAGTGTGTGTCGATTATGGTATTGCCAGCTACTTGACTGGTGCCCGACCACTGGGAAAATTATTAATTGCTGTGGTCATGTTACAGATTATAAAATATAACTCAAGAAATCCTTTAAAATTAAATTAAAAGAAAACGGGGCAAATGTGAGCCTGCACGCGTGGAGGGGATTCTGTTTGATTTTTTATTATTCTCCATTTGGACTTTCTAAACAAATTTAAAATTATCTCATGTGTGAGTCTGCGCGCGTGGAGGGGATTCTGTTAGATTTTTTATTATTCTCCATTTGGACTTCCTAAACAAATTTAAAATTATCTCATAGGTTTTCCTGTAACTTATGCATCGAAATTCTCAAATCTATAGTTTGGGAGCTAAGGTAGGGGAAATGGTTAATTTTTGTCTGCTTTATTTAATAATTCTAATATAGAATCCTAAAATTGCAACAAGAACCTTTATTTGATTTATTTAATTACATATGTATACATAGCATGTTAAAATTACTGACCTCTTATTTGTGACCCGGGTTTAATAACAAATTAATAAATAGACAAAAACATTCATACATATTATCAGAGCCTTTTTCCATAGGTAATGTTGCTGGAAAATTGATAACACATCGAATAATAATCAATTCTTTGATCTAAGGTATCAATAGTGATCATGTATTGATATTGATACTATCGATAATATATTTCTGTAAGTACAATATTTTTTTCTGTATGAGTTGAATGACAATGATTTGTGTATACACTCCCACTGCTAAGTTCCAGTATATGTGTATAGTACCGGTACCTTAAATGCTTGGTATTTCAATTGATAATCCATTAATCAATTATTATTGTCAAATTGTCATAAATCAATAATAAAAAAAAAAAAAAAAAAAAAATAATTTATTTTCTCAACACAATTGGCAAGTGCTTAATAGTAGGTACAATATAAAAGCAACTGATAATACCAGTGTTGTGAGAGAGTGGTGTCTGAGATAGGTTTCCGAAGAAACCTGTATTACAGATCACCACAGCCTCTAGACACGAATTTATTATCTTTTGGTTGAGTCACACAAATAATGATGAGATGAGTAAAATTTAGGTAGAAATGTAATCCACTAAGTACTAAACTAAGCTAGGTAATGTAATTGCATGTGTGTGTTTAATACTGTAGAATTTCAAGACTTTCGATATGTCAGTGTGTTCTTAATAATATATACCTATTATACTTATTAAATCATGGTGTGAGTAAAGGCTCGCGTGTAAATAGTAATGTGTAAGTTAGGTAAAGTGTAGATGTATTCCAAAATAAAATAAAAAATAAAAAAAATAGTCACATTTGCCGGCAGAAACAAGCAAAACGCTGTGTCATTGAACATCATGCATTCACATTAACGATGGACTGACCCGACCGACCGGTGTGGGCTGTAGGTATTTTTTTTTTTTAGTTAGAATTCAGTGGTTGACTAAATGGGCAGGCACTCAATTATATATTATCTTATAATTTTAAATTGTTATTGGCCAAATGTCACTATTTTATGGTAAAGAAAAGACAACACCCACTTAGTACTTACTCAGATTGCACTCGACTTAGATTATATAAACATATTATTATGCTACCCAGACGAGCTGTAGATTCGAACAAAAAGTCACACCACCCACAATCAAATACTTACACGAATGAATCACACAAGTAAGCAAGTGTAGTGTATACAATCAATACGCTAATTGAATAAGTTTAAATTATAGTGTTCCGATTACATGTAAAAGACCAAACACCAAGATGTGCAGGCTCGATTGACCATGCAACCCACTCGATATAAATAAATGAGTAGATAGCCACCATTAACTTTACAATATGTTAAGGACATAACTGTTTGTTCGTTTGCTATTTCCTGGTAGTAACATGCAAGGAGTAACGGTTCACTCATCATCATCATCATCATCATTTCAGCCGCAGTCAGTCCACTGCTGGACATAGGCCTCTCCCAATGATTTCCAAAATGATCGGTTGGCAGCAGTCTGCATCCAGCGTCTGCCTGCGACCCTTTTCAGGTCATCTGACCATCTGGTCGGCGGATGTCCAACGCTGCGCTTACCGGTACGTGGTCGCCATTCGAGAACCTTTCTGCCCCATCGGCCATCGGTTCTCCGCGCTATGTGCCCCGCCCACTGCCACTTCAAAGAACTAATCCGCTGGGCTATGTCGGTGACTTTTGTTCTCCTACGGATCTCTTCATTTCTGATTCGATCTCGTAGGGAAACACCGAGCATCGCCCTCTCCATAGCTCTCTGGGCGACCTTGAGCTTTCTTATGAGGCCCATAGTCAAAGACCACGTTTCGGACCCGTATGTCATCACTGGTAACACACACTGGTCGAATACCTTCGTTTTAAGGGACTGAGGTATTTTAGACGAGAAGACGCTACGTAGCTTCCCGAACGCCGCCCATCCGAGTCGGATTCGACGAAAGACCTCGTCCTCGAAGCTGGAGTTGCCAGCCTGGATCATCTGACCCAGGTAGACATACTGGTCTACAACTTCAAGGGTGTGGTTCCCGACTGAAACCGGTGATGGCGTAACATGGACATTACACATTGCCTTGGTTTTGTCCATGTTCATTTTAAGGCCCACCTGTTGGGAGACCACGTTGAGGTCGCTGAGCATGGTACTTAAGTCCTCCAGCGATTCCGCCATAACCACGATATCGTCGGCAAAACGAAGGTGAGTGATATACTCGCCATTGATGTTGATGCCAAGTCCTTCCCATTCCAGGAGTTTGAAGGCATCTTCCAGAGCAGCGGTAAACAGTTTCGGAGTAATGACGTCTCCCTGTCTTACACCTCTCTGCAATGGAATAGCCCTCGTGCTCTGCTCCTGTACTCGGACTGACATGGTGGCGTTGCTGTATAAACACTTCAACACTTCGATGTACCGATAGTCTATGCGGCACCGCTGGAGAGACTGAAGCACCGCCCACATTTCGATCGAATCGAAGGCCTTCTCATAGTCCACAAACGCTAGGCATAGTGGCCGGTTATACTCTTTGGCCTTCTGTATAACCTGCCGAAGCGTATGGATGTGGTCTATGGTACTAAACCCTTTTCGGAAACCGGCTTGTTCGGGAGGCTGGAAGGCATCGAGCCTGTTCGCGAGACGATTCGTGATTACCCTCGAAAACAGCTTATAGATGTGGCTCAGGAGCGTGATGGGTCTATAGTTCTTCAATAGGGTATTGTCACCTTTTTTGAAGAACAAAACCACCACGCCCCTGTTCCACGCCTCTGGCGTCACGCCCTCGAGCAAAACGGAATTAAAGAGCTTCTGAAGGATTTTCAGTACCGGCGTTCCGCCCGCTTTCAGAAGCTCTGCTGTGATTCCGTCTTCGCCCGGCGCCTTGTTGTTCTTGAGCTGTTTAAGGGCAATCCTAATCTCGTACAGGCTGATGTCCGGGATATCTTCCGTATAGTGTCGGGTAAGCTTGGCTCTTGGGTCTTTGGCCAAGCTTTCAACGGGTTTGGCTACTGAAGTGTAGAGTTGTCCGTAAAACCTCTCGATCTCCCTCAGCACCTCGGCTCTCGTCGATACCACGTTGCCGTCCTCCGTCTTCAGCTTGGTCAGTCGGCTCTGCCCAATAGACTCCACCTTTGCGAACACTTTGGAGCCTTTGTTTTGCTCTATCGTCTCCTTAATACGTTCTGTATTGAAGGAGCGAGTATCGTTCCGCAAAGATTTCCGGATTTGTCTATTGAGCTGCCGGTAGACGTCGGCGTCTTCGGAGGTCTGCAGCATCATGGACCGTCGCTTAGCCATCAGATCCAGGGTCTGAGGTGAGAGTTTTTGTGGTTTATTTTTGGGGCGGGATTTGAAGATCTTCTTTCCCACCGCCTGGACAACTTCTACAAATCCGATTTTAACGCAAGACTCGGCGGTCGAGGCGGTGGAGAGCTCAGGGTGGGACGGTTTGGATATGGGCAGCGAAACGAGCGAGGCCATATGCTGGCTGGCTTTTTGGAGAAAGAGGGACTCTTCGCGATGAACTCTTTCTTCAAGAAGCCACCGCAAAGAAAGTGGACCTGGCTAGGGCCCACTAAGAAGAGCCAAGCTCCAATAAAACAGGAGATAGACTTCATCTTGTCGACGAGGAGAGAGATATTCAACGATGTCTCTGTGATCAGCAAGATTAAAATCGGTAGCGATCACCGGATTGTAAGGGGCATCTTGAACATCGATCTCAGACGAGAGAGAACTCGCTTGATGGGGTCTATACTCCGACCTTCGCAAGCCTATATCCAAAGCCAAGATTCTTTCCAGCTAGAGCTCTCAAATCGCTTTGCATGCCTTGAGGATTGCGTTTCCGTGGACGAGATTAATAACGGTTCACTATTCACATGGAATTCAAAGACATAGGTACATTAACTAATAGTTACACGCTCATCTGCTTATTTGTCCCTTCCACTAATAAGGTTAATAGCAGTAATAATCAGATTTAGTAACAGGTGTTTGGTTGTGAAGAGGGTACAAATCTCTGGGTTGATTTGTGTAATTTCGGGCGGTAGGCATAGAATAGGACAGGACTAGGATAATAAAATAAATATACTATGAGAAGATGAGTATTATGTTATGTATAGTACCAATCTAAGTAGTCCTTTAACTGTGTTTTAAACAGGTATGAACCATCAAATATGTGAGAATTTAAACATTAAGAATCATCAAGTATCAATTCGTTACGTTAGGTAGCCAAAAGTCATTGCATAGCAACAATCAAATGCTGATTCTTAGCTATATTTTATTCATAAATGAAGTCACTAAACCGCCTGATACGAGTGTGCGTTTAGCTCCATATAGGTTATATCAATTTATTGGTAACAAGATGCCATTCATTTACAAGTATTTATAACCAATCGCATCGGCCAAACCGCTGAACTGATTTTGGTGAAATTTGGTATGAATATAGTTGAAGACCCAGCGGTCAAACGTAGGCTACTCTTTGACGGAAATTGTGGAAACAGTTTGTATATGAAACATGAGAAAGTCCGTCACTCAGTCTATTACGCTTTCACAGTTACACCGCTGAATCGATTTTGATGAAAATTGGTATGAGTATAGTTTAATCCTTATGTAGTCCGTCTGTCTATTTATCTGTCTGTCCATTTGTCTGACCATCTGTATGTCTATCTGTCTGTCGATTTGTATGTTTTGATGAAAACCCGGGTTCAGACACAGGCTACTTTTGGACACAGGCGGAGCTACGGTAAACAACTAGTAACTCATAAATGTAAAAGTCCGTCTGTCCGTCTGTTACGCTTACACGGCCAGGCCACTCAATCTATTTTGGTGTAATTTAGTATAAATATAGTTAAAGACATAGGTTACCCCTTGACGCATGGCGGAACAGCGCGAAACAGCTAGTGTGTGTATAACTATATATGTAAGTAGGAATCTACTATTAGATTAAGTAAGATAAGGATTACCATTCATCAATTAAAAGCTGCGAACATAATTATAAGTGAGAATGCATAAGTATATATATTTATATATGTATATATATATATATATTATGATGAAACAGAAAGTACTACGACTCCATTGGAACAAACTTACAAAGATTCAATACATAATCGATGCATAATTGACACATAATCATACATAACCATCGCTATAAACAATTACCTATGTTGACATTTCAAACATTGATTAATTGCTTGGTATTGCAATTAATAATCGATTATTTTCGATTAATTGACAAAAATCAATTAAATTAATTGTATCAATACTATTGATGCCCTAGATGAATGAGAACAAAATCGATAATTATTTATCCGGCAACACTACAGGGTCCAATTACCCAAAGGCCACATTTAGAATGTTGGTGGAAGTAATGGTGGGAAAATGGAATGAAAATAGTGATAGGTTGCTAGTCGCATCGCCTAGTAATAGATATGGTTTCTTCGATTTCCAAAATTGAAGTTATACGTATAACATCCCTCTTTTGGAGTCGGGAGTTAAAAACCAAATATCCAAATAATAAAGATCAAAACCTCAGGGAAATTAGGAGTTTTTTAATAAACAGTAACATTGATGCAGTGATCGCAACATTGAGCAGTGATCGGTACTTCTCGCCATATTGTAGGGTTTTATTATCCATATTTCTAAATTACTGATGGTATGTAATACCAGTACCTTTCTTATTTCTATTTCTTTCTACAGGTAAACTATGCAAACTGCCATTTTGCTTCTGCTATTACATTAAATTTTAAATTTATCTAGACATCCAACTCACTCATCTCTTGCGGAGTGACTGACGCGAGTACGCCGAATTCGGCGTAGTTTTAGTTGCCGCATTTTTCTAGTCGCCGACGTTATCTATTCGAGCGCGCGAGACAAATTAATCTAAGGCTTATAGGACAAACAGTAAATGATTAGTAATATATAATCGGCTGAAGTAGTAGTATGATATTTTAAATTATATCTAAAGGATTCTGGAAGTAATAAGTACCTATGGAAGGCCCCAGCAAAAAAGCTGTTACAAAAGCTCGTGCGTGTTGTTATACTTTTTACACGACTAATATTTAATAGGTACTTACTCGAGGATGTTGCTCGCACTTGAGTCTTATACGTCCATTGCAGTAATACCCGCAAGCCCTGCAAAATACTATTGTCTTATCTCTGCGACAAGAACATTTCTTTACGTAAATATCAGATATTTCAGGAACCCCGCGGCCGATACGATTTGGTGGCGACTTGAAAAGTTTTCCAGCAGCAGCTGCTACAACTGGAGTCGAAGTTTCCATGACGAACACTTTATTTAAGTTTGAGTAAATACTTAGGCAACTATAGAAAAAAATACACTTTCGTTGTCTTTAAACAGTAGATTTGTATCAATTCTCGCTTTGATTTTGCTTCCTTTGCATTTCTAAGAATTTCAGAAGTTTGGCGGGTGGGTAGTTTTTAAAATAGTGATGTACTCAGTTTCATTATATTATAAAGTACTCTGTGGTACTCAGTCGGTACTCGATTGTGGTACCGTACTCTAGTACGGTAGAGTACTAGAAAACTTCTCGTACAATCAATGCGTATTTCCATACGGAAATAATTGCGCGAACGATCTAGTACATTGCTGGTCTCCCTCTTACACTTCTATGTGGTTCGAGAAACAGAAGGAACGACCGAGAGTATCGCTGTCTCTCTCTTACTTACTCTTCTGGAGAAATTGACTAGTCAACTAAAAAATAAATTGTGTATTTTATATAATTTATTGATAGAATAGACTATTTCGGAGATACAATTAAAACGAAAAAATTCTTAAAATTATATTTATTTGGATAATTAACTTTAAAGATTTTATAGTGATGACGTCACGCAGCTATATTGGCCAACTCGAACTGCAAGAAAGCAAAAATTACTAAGGTATTAAAAAATATGTATGTCAGTGTCAAATGTCAAAGTCAGGATGGACCGAGCCGAGAGTTGGTTTCTTGTTTGTTTACAATCGCCAAATATCTAGGTACCTACCCCATTTCTCGTATCTATTGCATATTGGCCTGTTTATTGGACTTTACTGCCGTATCTTTATTCGTTGACATCTGATTTTCAATAATTGGACACCGATTCTTCATTTATAATGTAATTAAGATGTAGTTAGGTAATTTAAGGGTTATGTTTACTTGAACAGAGATGACATTTGATATGGGTGACAAATATGTGAAGCGCCTAATTAGCGCTACCAAACAAAAAATATTTATTCACTACCCTGTGCTACCAACCTAACAAATTAAATGCGAATAGCCGGAAGTTATTCGGCTACGTCATATGTTAACTTTGCTAAAAAATGAAAGTCATTGGGTTTTCTGCGATTTTCTTTAAAAATACTTGCTTATCTAAAGATTTGATTAATGTAATCTGTTCCTTAAGCCTATTCCTCGAAATGGTTTACGAATTAGACATTTTCATGAAAAAGTTTACTAGCCAATTGGTTAGTCAACTAAAAAATAAATTTTCACTTTATTTCATTTCAAGGACGCCATAAGGTACCTCTCGACCAACCTTATAACTGATTGTTCGATACTCACCTCCAATGAGAAATCATCTCAAGTCAAGGAAGCTTGTAACAACTAATCATACCAATGAGGTGGAGTAAGGTTGAGTCTAGTATGAGTGAAGGTTTAATGGGTGTGAGGCCGAGCCAAGCGAGATAGAAATAGTGGAGGAATCTGTCTGTTTCTAGCAAATACAAGCTTTATCACGTTGGTACTTGTACAAAATAGGGTGACCACGCTCCTCTGGAAAAAAGGGGAAAGGTACATAATTTATGCAGATTTTTTCCAGATGCAATGTAATGTTCAGAGTGAGGAAGTGCTAACCTCCTCCCAAGTAATTCTGTGCAGACTTTAAGGAAGTTGGAGTCTAGTCAAAAATAACGTTTCGTAAACACGCCCCTATTGGCTTCCTCGGGTAAGACAAGGAAACTATTTAAAAGGGTTTTGTAACCCTTTTAAATAGTTTCCTTGTCTTCAGGGAGGTCAGACGGCTAACTATCTAAGACCATCATAAAAGCGTACCCTGGGCTCCGAAGCGTAAGCTGACGACGCAACTAGGAATACATGCTAAGATGAAGACATGTGTCATTCAATTAAAAAAATACAGCCGAGTTAAGAACCTAACCAACCCTTTTCGAAAGTCTTATCTAAACAATTTATGAAAGCAATTGGCAATCATAACTATTATTTTTTACAGATAAAAACATTACCTTAAATTACAAATCCTGAGCCGTAAAAGGAAAAAATAATGTCTACCAGGCCTAAAAACATTCACCCCCGTATTCATAACCTCATCTCAAACTCATTGGGCGCCTTAAAGGAACTCCTCCAACTTTCCTTGAAAATGACATTCTTAATTGGTTGCATAAGCAAACTCCAATGAGGAAAGACACAGTTTAATAACAATCCGAAGCACAAAAATTGAAAAATACAAAGAATAGAGTAAAAAATAAACGAATTAAGTAGTTAACTAGGAAAAAAAGGCAAAAATCTGATTTATAACCACTTTCGAGGCCGCTTCAAGGTACCAACTCGACCAACCTTATATTTGGGGGTCACAATTTGTGTGTTTGAGTGAGTGAGTACTGTGTATGACAAAGGAATTGGCTAGTAAACTTTTTCATTAAAATGTCTAATTAGTAAACCATTTCGAGGAATAGGCTTAAGGAACAGATTACATTAATCAGATCTTTAGTTAAGCAAGTATTTTTAAAGAAAATCGCAGAAAACCCAATGACTTTCATTTTTTAGCAAAGTTAACGTATGTACGTAGCCGGATAACTTCCGGCTATTCACATTTATTTTTTTAGGTTGGTAGCACAGGGTAGTGATAAATATTTTTTGTTTGGTAGCGCTAATTAGACGCTTCACGTAGTTGTCACCCATGTCAAATGTCATCTCTGTTCAAGTAAACATAACCCATAAATAACCTAACGACATCTTCATTACATTCATTCATACATTTTATAGTAAACTTTTTCATGAAAATGTCTAATTCGTAAACCATTTCGAGGAATAGGCTTAGGGAACAGATTAAATTAATCAGATCTTTAGATAAGCAAGTATTTTTTAAGAAAATCGCAGAAAACGCAATGACTTTCATTTTTTAGCAAGGTTGACGTATGACGTAGCCGGATAACTTCCGGCTATTCACATTTAATTTTTTAGGTTGGCAGCACAGCGTAGTGAATAAATATTTTTTGTTTGGTAGCGCTAACTAAGCGCTTCACGTACTTGTCACCCATGTCAAATGTCATCTCTGTTCAAGTAAACATAACCTAATTACATTCATTCATACATTTTAATGAAGAATCGGTGTCCAATTATTGAAAAATCAGATGTAAACGGATGAAGAGACTGCAGTAAAGTCCAATAAACAGGCCAATATGCAATAGATACGAGAAATGGGGTACCTAAATATTTGGCGATTGTAAATAAACAAGAAACCAACTCGCGGCTAGCGGTCCATCTTGACTTTGACATTTGACACTGACATATATATTTTTTAATACCTTAGTAAATTTTGCTTTCTTGCAGTTCGAAATGGCCATTATAGCTGCGTGACGTCATCACTATAAAATCTTTAAAATTAAATAACAAAATAAATATAATTTTAAGAATTTTTTCGTTTAAATTGTATCTCCGAAATAGTCTATTCTATCAATAAAATATATAATATACACAATTATTTTTTTAGTTGACTAGCCAATTATTGAAAAATCAGATGTCAACGGATGAAGGGACGGCAGTAATGTCCAATAAACAGGCCAATATGCAATAGATACGAGAAATGGGGTAGATACCTAGTTTTTTGGCGATTGTAAACAAACAAGAAACCAACTCGCAGCTCGCGGTCCATCTTGACTTTGACTTTTGACACTGACATACATATTTTTTGCGTTCTTGCGATTCGAGATGGCCATTATAGCTGCGTGACGTCATCACTATAAAATCTTTAAAATTAAATAACAAAATAATAAAATTTTAAGAATTTTCTCGTTTAAATTGTATCTCCCAAATAGTCTATTCTATCAATAAATTACATAAAATACACAATTTATTTTTTAGTTGATATTAGTAATAAAAAATTCCAAACTTCATAGATATTGCGTGTTCAAACATATAAACAATAGGCAGATTCCGGACCATGAATGATAGGTCATTATTCTTTATCTAATTTAACTCGTATTTATAATAGCTAGCTAATTAAGACTGCATTCTACTTGAAGTCTTATGATTCATCACAGCACAGCAGCGTTTTGACATGGTAAACTTGTGCATTTTAAGGCTTTATCTCTATAATTATTGCATGCTTTTCTGTATCACTTGCATGGATCTCAATGGAGGTCATTTTATTGTTTGCCAAATGTTTCCTTTTATTCGCATTGGCATGCAACTCGTTTGATATAAATAATTGTCTGATGCAGTTTGTATTAATGTTGAAGAGATCAGTCAAGATGAAACACTCGTTTTATTTAATGGTCTTTAACATATGGCTTGCGTTGGCGTTGGAGGCAAGCCCAACGTTCGCTGCACCAAAAAATTCGGAAGATGGAGACATTGAAAATTTTAAACCCCATATTAGAGTAAGTAGTTACCTACTCTTCAATTTTTATATAATGTTAGTCCATCAAAATCCATTGCATTATTACAGGATTATTTATTTAATAAAACTTAATTGTTTAGCGAGTAAGAGTTACCAAAAATATAGAAGTGCAAACTCCCAGGAAGATTCCATTTCTTAGGGAGAATTCTTGACAACTTCCAATACATCCGGAGACTTCAGAAGTAAAAATATTTTCAACGTAAAATTAGGTACAATAATTAAGTTTAGGTAGACATTTAAAAACACAAGGTAGGTAAAATAAAAAGGCGCATAAACACAACAACGGTGCCGGTCGGACCTATATCAAGAGACCGTGGAAAACGAAAAAATAATTTTGTATTCTTTTATTTTAAAGGTAGTTCGAGAGGAATTTCCATCAGCACCTCCAAGTCCTCCACCACCTCCACCTCCCCCGCCAACAATGAATGTATTCTCTAAACTACGAGAAAAACGTGAAGCTAAAGGTGGAGGTTATATGCCAACTCGGAAGGGTTGATAGTACTTATTGTTAAATATCTTCCTGACCCAATTGTAACAACGACCGCTGGCTGCAATACTGATATTGAACTGCATACGTACGTATTATCTTAATAAATTATAATCGGGCATAAAGTTTTCTTTGATTTTTAAACCCGTTCATTTTGTAAACTTGTTAAAAGACCAGGATCCCTATTTTTGTAAAGTATCAATCACTCTAAATTGCGTGTGGTTTTGCTTTAATCATACTTTTCGAAAATGGGACTAAACCCTGAAACCTCAGATTTTGTAGATACTTTTTTATTTGGAATAATAGTACTCTAAAAAAAGCATATTTTTCGAACTGAGATATCATAAGGTAGGTAGTAAGTAACTCGTGATGTGTTAGGGGAACACATGTGGAACGGATTAACGAATTCCCAGTAAAAAAAATAGATTTTACTTGCAGTTTATACATTTATTAATTGTGATTGCATATGAAAATGATCCGAATGATCAATGAATTTCATTATTGATATTTAATATAAATTCAATATTAGACATAATGTTTTCGTTACACCCTTTCTTCCAAATAATCAAAGTGAAATTCACAGAGCTAATAGTCTAAAACTTGCGATTCTAAGCTAATGAGCGGAGGGATTAACACCCAGCGATAATTAATTTTGCAAGGAAATCATCATCGGAGGTGGGAACTAGGTAGGTACAGACAAAAAAAAATGCCTTCAAAATATTTATTATCCGACCGAAACTTGTTTTACTACCGAAACCGAATTTCAGCAATGGTCTCATTTTGGACCTAAACCGAGTTCAAAAGGAGTCTGTAGGTTTAAAATGGAATCTGGAGTAAATGTTTTATTCAAAACAAGCATGTGACGTCATTTTACAAATATTAATTATTATTTATACCATTATAACAATCAACTGTCTCCAAAACAAAGGGGCGAGCTGTGCGCACACCATCCATATCAATAATAATAGGAGACGAATAGATGTTATCTTTAAACGAAAATCCTAGCAACTGAATGATTATATGCATGCACCCTAGTTCACTCCAATATGTAATGACCAAAATCGAAAAAATACTTTCACATCACTTTTAAATATAACACCCCTTAGGTAATTCGGTCGGAAGGTTCAAAAACAATTGATGAGTATAAAATTCAAGGTTAAATCCATAAGTCGAAAATAACGTTTCGTAGACATGTCTCTCTCCCCTATTGGCTCCCTCGGGGAAGACAAGGAAACTTTACTAGTGGCCTTGGCTCCACTAGACAAGCAGGACTAACAGCTGAAGGTAATACGCCAAGTGTTGTCTACTCCAAGTTATCTCGTCTAATAGTCACCAAACAATCAAGTCCCGCTAAGCTAAACCTAGCTACTTATGTGCAGTATTTACGAAGTTTAAAATATAAATCATGGTTACCCTATTAAAAAGAGAAAGTTTCCTCCAATATAGCTATCTTTTTCTGTTCGGGTTTACGTCAAATAGCTCAGTTCTATGAATTATTTCGGTATATAGTTATGTATTTTTAATTTAACCGTGATTTTTACATTAAAGGTACGCGCACATTATAACGGGCCGCAGCGCAATTATCCGCGGCGCAAAAATCCGCTTAAATCGCTCGTGTATTTTGTATGAACTATCGCACACTGTGCCGGGGCGCAGCGGTTCGCATAAATCCGCCGCGGATTTTGTTTGCCTGTGACGCGGCCAGCCCCGCCCCATATGCCGTATCATCATGCCATAGCAAGCGGATTGGATACCGCGCACGTGTATTTCAAGTAATTGATATTATCGATCCAGGAGTCATCCGAAAGTACACCCATAACTTCTTTTTGTCTGCTAAAAAATCGGGGAAAAGATGATGGTATTCACCGAATACCTTTCTCTTGGAACAAATAGAGTGTATCCACATTTTACGTTTTTTCTTTTGTCATTTTTTTGTATAAGATTTTCATTGTTTTCTTCTTCTAACAGCATGTAAAAAAAAGTTCTTCGTCAGAGCTATCCATGACGTACGCAACGTCTAGCTGTACACTGTTCTCAAAATCCGTCAATACGCTGCGGCACGTCCCGTCACTAATGTGCTGTACGCATTTTGGGCTGCGACGCGGCCCGCTGCGCTGCGGCCCGTTATAATGTGCGCGTACCTTAAGTTTGGGCTTTGGAAGACTTGAAGTTGATTGACGGATTTTAGTTTTGACACACTTTGTTTGACTGACATTGACTTGCAAATAACATCTTAACCTCGCTTCTTTTTCTTGAGCGATTTTACGAGTTTATTTATTTTTTAATTCACAATATGATAAAATAAGATGAAATTTCATCTTATGATATATAATAACCAAAAGTATTCACAATGATGAAAAACATTAGAAACGTTTCTAACAATGTCCTCAATATTGGATCAAGAGTTAAGTTTCCTGAAAAGTTCAAAGGGACAATCGTGGAAAAGTGGGCAAATTATTGGAAAAACTTGTTTATTGACTATCGTCAAGCATTACAAGACCTAAGGACCGACATCCAGGATGAACCTAAAAAGGCATTTCTTTGGTCAACAACTCTTGTCACAATTTATACACTCGCAAAAAATAATCCTACGGAATTAGACTTCCAAGACAACTTAAAAAGGATAACTAATGAAGTGGCTCTAGTTAGTGAAGATTGTCGAAATAAATCATCAATTGAACATCTGCGATATCTAGACATGAGTTATAATCAAGGAGTTATTCACTATGGGAACTTTGGGATAGCTTCTATAATGTATACCTCCGACTTAAATGATTCTTGTGATTTGTATAAAATACAATGTTCTTATTTGAAACCATCATACTTCAGTTTTCCATCAAGAATTATTGATGTAGGTTTTATGGGGCGGTGGTGGAATATTTATGTTAAGACAGCAAATTATGATGTTAATGAATAGATGTGTTACAGTTGTGAAAGAAACAATAGATCATTATTAAATTTATGAATTATATTCTTTTTCTTATTTAATTATTATTCATCTTATATTCTGTGTATGCTTGCTTTAATGAATATCAAAGTCCAAAATGCTCTAAAACATAAAAGTTTTGATTAATCAAGTTCGGAAGTTGTATCTTTATGCTTGAAAATTTGTAGGCATGCACTGTAGTAAGGCCCAAATGGACCAGTACCATTGGTCACATTCATGCATTCAACCCTTGTCAGCCTGCGTGAGCTAACTGCAAAATTTATAGATTTAACACATAGACACCCGCATTTGAGGTCTCTGCTTGACCCATAGGTTGACTGTTTCCATACTAATATTATAAATGCGAAAGTCTGTCTGTTACACATTCACAGCTGAACGGATTTTGATGAAATTTGATATGAATATAGTTGAAGACCCGGGGTCAAACATGGGCTTCTTTTTGACGCAGGCGGAGCTGCAGGAAACAACTAGTATACAATAAAGTAATTAAATCAAATTTTTGTCACAGAATAGGTATGCCAATATGTATCCAAATTAAAAATTGTGAATGTGAAAATTGAGTTGTCACATATTTCCAATGAGCTAATACAATTTCAGACTGTGGCAGTGAAAGAGTTAATGGACAAGATAAATATATAAAATTTGTATTGATTGATATTCAGTAGCAGCAATAAAAAAAAAATTATATTTTACCTTACAGATCTATGATATTGCATTTTTAACCCCTATAGTTCCCTATTGCCAGTGGTGGTGTATTAGTCTGGTCCTGGTCTTTGCATAATAAACAACTTCTCTTTCCATGCCATACAAGGAGACTTAGATCAATAGAATCAAATATTTTTTTTTTTTATCTCCCAACTGTTTCCCAAAGAGTGGGGCTGTCATGGTTTGGACCACGATATGACGTACTTGTAGCTATGGAGGCCAGTCATATAAATAACCCAAATCAAATTTTTTATTGCATGTTTACTCAGTGAAATAAATTGGAATTAAACACAAATAGTGAAGAGAATGCCTGTATTTTTTTTTCTTACAATAATGTTAAAACAATTAATGTATAAAAACTAACTTTTCACAAATCATCTCATGCATGGTTGTCTCCTAAAATGAAAATCTAAAAACATAAATCACTACCATGTGTATCGACCAGAAAATACATTTTATAGTATAATGATTAAGAAAAAACTGCAGTGGATATACTCAGTGAAATCCTTCATCACATAAATAGACAAAATCAACTAAAAAACAATGCTTTATGACTTAACAGTGAAGTGAATGACAATAACAGTTGTGAGACAAATCTATCTGGAATCATCTACAGCCTGCATATTTTGATTTTCTTTTACAATATTAATTAAATCAAAATAAAGAACATAATGTTTACTAAATTCGAAACATCATATATAAGTATGCAAAACATGCAAGCGGCGGAGGCCATAAAAATGTATAAAGTATACTTTTTTAGTCAAACAACAAAAAAAATCTCTCATTTATTTGGAGAAATTAGAAGGTTTATAATCCTATATAAAACTGCTTAAAAAATATAAACATTGATTACTTCCAGATGTGATTAAAACAAAACCAACCTTAAACCTTTGATTAAAGAAATCAAAATCATTTCTGATTTAAATTAGTACATTCAGTTCTTAAAAAGCGAATGTATAGTGAATAAACTTATATACAGCAATGTAAAATAAATTCCTGAAAAATGTTTCAAAACATATAATTCCTGAAAAATTATCTAAACAGATAATCTTAAGTAATAATATAGTTGTTAAAATTGTTTTTATATGTGTGGGATAACTAGGTGAACTACCTACCTACTGATTTTAAGTTGCACTAATCTGATAGAATTTTATCTCAAAGAGTAGATCTACATACGTATATACCTATACATACGTATACCTGATCAGAAAACTGTTAGATACAGCAACTTTCTATGCTGTCTCATGTAGGTTTTATAGTAACTTTACATGTAGGTCTTTTTGACCTACTGGTAGTACTGGTACACTTTATAGCGGCACAGTATTGGACTGAATTTGCGACTGAGACTAATATAGTTGCAACTCCAATCAATGTCCACAACAGCTAAGATTTTGAGGTTAAACAACACTAACTGAATAATGATACTACATTAAATTTAACGAACATAAATACCTATTTTGCATAAAAACAAAACAGTTTACATAATATTATGTCAATTACAGTTTTATGTAGCAGTTGGCCAAAGTTGATGCGACACAATACCCTTTTTTACAAACTATTTCTTCTTTAATTATGAACGTTATGCAGCCTATGCTGCTGACAGCTATGTGTGTATAATATTTTCTTACAAAAGTAATATTTATTATGTACTATGAAAAATCATTTAATTTATAGACTATTATTTTAAGGCAAATCGTTTGTATCTGTCACGAATATAAATCTTCTGTAGGAACTAACAATATTGATACTGCGGGTATACAATGCAAACCGTAGTGCGGGCAGTATACAGAAAGTCTGGTAGGCAAGTTAAAATATCTATAAGGGAAGTTACTTATTTAATAATTTCGTCTTTGTTATTTATTGAACTGTATCCGACCAGCAGAAAGTTCTATTTATTAAAGTTGATTAACGAAACCATTAGCATAACAATTAACAATTGTCTATACAATTGCATGCTCTGGGAAAACAGGAACATGACCTGAGTGTGTTAGTGACCAACACTGTTAGAGTTTTTCAGGCTGCCCTAAGGCATCTGACACAGCCTAACGACTGCTATCTATCGATAACAACCGGGACCAACGGCTTAACGTGCCTTCCGAAGCATGGAGGAGCTCAAGATAGTAAATGCCACTAAAATGGCGACCAATCCAATAGTGGTCGCGTCACGTCGTCACTTGACACGCGCATTCGCTATCGATACGCGGGTCGCGCTCGACTAACGAGCTCCCCATGAAGTTGAATTGATTATTCTACACTAAAGTAATTAAAGTTTTAATTTTCGTTAGTTTTAGTATGGAATTCGGCGTAAAATATATAAAAATTTGTTAACTGTGCAAGTAGCGCATATTTCACTCAAGCGAGAAACTAATTAATCGCAAGTCTACATTTATAGGATTCTTGAACAGAGTTCAGAGGTTGGATTCATTGGTTAATATTTGTAACTACTAACAAGATATTCAACAGAAAAAAAATGTAGAAGTACATTTAAAAACAAAATAAGTGATACCTATTTGATTTCATAATTAAAACAACTTGCAATCCGTAGAAAATATTTTGCTCAAAATATTTTCACATTAAAAAACATACTTATTTAGAACTATTAAGAGGTTTTCACATCTCTTCATCACAGTTTGAGTGCAAAAACGTAAAGCTAATTAATACAAACAATTTAAGTCTATTATGCTATAATGATCGCTATGCTGTGACAACTAAACAATTGCTTATTTGTACAAGTGCAAGAAGTATATTTGTAAATAGATTGATATTATAACAATATTAAATCACAGATTTTATTATGTTAAGTAGTATTGTGTGTATTTATTGTATTCAGCTAAACACAACATTGAAAAATAAATATGAACATTACGAACACGTATGGCATAATCAGCGACCAGCGTCAAGTCAGCAACAAAAATCACCGCGCTCACTTGGGAACTGCATAACAACCTCGCGTTTTCAAGCAAACAAAATAAGTTTTGAACACATCTGATGATTCTTTTATAAAACAAATAAAATAATAATGACTTCTGTATGTTTCGGTGTATCAGTAGCTATTCTATGGCTATGTTTTAGGTACAGGCGTCGGGATGTACGCGCGGCAACTAGTCAATGAGATGTGTTCAGCTGGCTAGTAATAATGGAACTGGTACCAGTAATCGTCCCACTCTTCTTCGTCATCATCATCATCATCGAGGAAGAAGTCATCAGCTGGAAAGACGTAAGCGAAAATTAAAAAATCCTGGTCTGTCTGACTAATTATTACCGACACATCACGATCTGTTTTGGAGCTAGAAATATGGTATATCACGGAAAATTTAATTTGTAATTTACTCGGAAGCTAAAATTTTAAAGACACGTTACCAACAAGGAGCAAAATAGGATTTTCCGAAAATAGAGTTAGGTTAACTACAGGGTCAATAGACCACGAACAGCTGGCGATTATCGAAATAAACTTTCGTCCTCCAACATGGTGCTACCTATGTAGTTTCGCTTAAAAAAATGTTAATCTATATACATATAATAAAATTGTAACAGGTCGATGGCTGTACATTGAAGATTTTTATGAAAAAACAATATGAAGGGTCATTATTGGACTAACAGAAGCCAAAACAATCATTTTTAGAATTTTTGTCTGTCTGTATGTTCGTAATCCTGTCACGCGAAAACTACTGCATAGAATTGAATGCGGTTTTCACAGTTGTGTTGCTCGAGGTCCAACTTAGAAATTAGGCTACAATTTATTCCGAATTTTTCGTCAGTTCCCGTAGGACGACGACTAACTTAATTGACCCCTAAAATGTATGGCGTGCATACTATATGAAAGATCAAACTACACTCGCTGGTTTAACTTTTTGCAATTTTATGTACCTAAAGAATTACGAAAATTTTGGTATTGCTTTGTAATTTGAGTAGGTAACTACTGATAGTGGTGTTTATTTTTAGTTAGGTCACATAAGTACATACCCTGGTGTCAAGAGTTTTTTCGGAGACTCCTCACGCGCTATGACGTAGGTCTGTTTAACTCGATTCAAACTGATGCGAATCCCGCGCGAGACGCAGGACGGCCTCAGTAATAAGATTCAGTAGAAGTGCTATAGCGTGTGCCAAAGCTATCTGTCCTGCTTAAGGCACTTCTACGTATTCTTATTTCTGTGGGCGTCTCGCGTCCCGCGCAGGGTTCGCGTCAGTTTGAATGATGTTTCAGTCATTCATATCGCGTAAGTATATTCATCTATTATCAGACATTATACATCCGTGGTGGTCCAGTGGTTAAAAAGTGTTTTTTAGACCCGGAGATCGTGGGTTCGATTCCCATAGGAAAGATACTTTGTTGTTTCCAGGAGCCCTATTTGTGTAATGTGTGTATGTCGAATGACAAACGTTCCGACTCACCGATTATGACGAATGAAAATCATTCGAGTTCGAACGAAAATCATTCGAATTACCGATTTTGCGTGAGTCACGCTTCACAAAAATAGCACTCCAGTTTGATTAGGTATATATATAGGTAGATATTGCAGGCTTTGAACAGATTGTCTGATAACGATGACGTTTCGTGCATGGAGCAAATACAAAGAGACGGCGTATTGACCGGTGCACCGTTACGGTCATTGGCGCAGTGACGTCGGAAGTGGGCGTGGCATACGTGATTTTTCGTTCAACTGTGAACGACGCGTGACGTGGAGCGTCTAATGATTTTCTTATTTTTCTAATTTACGTTTCGTTTCAGCTTAGAATATATTGTAAAATATTTTAAACCATTTAGTTTCAAGTGTTTCAATGCTGTACTTTTACGGGATAACAATAAACGTTAGTTGAAAAGTGGTTCCCAAGGGTTCAACCAAAGGTGCTTGCTCACTTCAACTGTTCTTGACATGTTGCCGCGTGACTAAATACATATTTGGAAGTAAGGTGATAGTGGATAAATTTGTGAGAAAAATAAGATATTAAAAATACCTACATAAATAAGCATATTACGTGTACTGGACATGCGTGGGGTAAGGTCAAGGCAGGTCTTCAAACATTCATACATTTATTTTAGTTACTACTGCTAATATAGGGGTTAAATTTCATATTAACCTAAAAAATCATATTAAACCACATTGTGGATAATTTTATTTCTTAATGAATAATGGGTGCTATTAATTTTTAATAATTCCATATTTACGAGATATTCATTATTATAATTTATTCGTTCTATATTATTGTCCAACAGGAAAATTATATTATAAAACTATTAATTTCACTTTATGCAATTTGAATTGTTAAAAAATTTCATTATTTATTGTGAATATATTGTTTTAATGATTTCTTATGTTTTCGCGATTATTACACACGAAATTAAATGAAATAAGTAATAAATGCGACAAAAGCCGCTTTACAATTGTATTTGTACAATAAAGTTTAAATAAATAAAACCGTATTAAAATAGTTTAATTTATTGTATATTGTTTTACCTATTTCTGTGTGATCAGGCACTTAAGTCATAGAAAAATAAACCCCTCAAAAATGATTATGGACTAAAAAAAACAAAACAATAAAATTTACTAATCAATATTTTCTAAGCTACAGTTTACCCAAATCTAAATCTAATACGGGCTACATTATGCCCATTACACACTGCGCAAAGGCTACAGTACCCGGCGATAAATACACACACACGGCGAACTTTCGGGTTCCTATAGCGTTATCTCTGTCGCACTTTACTAGGAGGGCTTAGACGGGCGGAAATAGCAGCAAATGGCAATTTGACGTCACGAAATATTGAGCAACAACCGACTATAACTGAAACTGTTTTTTTAACATTTAATTTTAGTTAAAAATAAATAAATATTTGAATTTATTGCGCGAAATTGTGGACTCTTTCTCCTCTTTGCTTCAATTGCGCAACACCTGTCTGTCAACAGATTGCTTAAAAAAGTTGCCCGTGTAGTTGGCCGTATTCCACCTGCAAGAAAAGTCTGTCAGTCCAAGAGCAGCTTGTCTAGATTGTGACAAATTTCTTGCAGGTGTTCTTGCAGTTAGAAAAATTCAAATGAAGTTTGCGCGGTGTTTGGCTTTGACCAATATTTACCGCCGAGGCGCCGAGTACTATACAAAGGACAGACACATCAAATGCCGAAATGCATCAATTCGTAATACTCCATACATCCATAAAATATAGGTATTGTACCGGGGTCAATGAATCCGTAGTCGTCGTGGTCGTGAGCGTCGTCGTCCGTGTACGATTCGTCGGAGCTGTCGAAAACGTCGTCGACGAAGTCCGGCCGGTAGTTGGGGTTGCACGTGTCTTCGTACATGTCTAGTGTGAGGAGGTTGTGCGTTGGATGCTCCTGGTGGTTAAATTATAAAGAACGTTTATTTTTGCAAACAATTTCACAACTACGTATTTTTTATACAAAAATTAAATTATTATTTATTCATTTTATTTTACTTTATTTGGAGAACAGTACAGTACAGTCTTCAATTTCTCGTATTTAAGATTTTAAATTGCTTAGCTACATTATTCGCAAAAATAAGACTCAGCATAAACTGGTAGTACGAAATAACCTTCCGTCTTCCGTCTTAACCTCTGAATGATTTCACGCACGATTGAGCAATAATATAAAAAATTCTCTGCGAATTCGGTGCAGAAATGACGGAGTTATGCGGTAACAAACGTTAAAAAAAACATCCCAAATTAGAACCTTTTAAGATTTTGAAAATATGATGAATAAAAACATATTATATAGAGACTAAATAGATAAAAAACATATAAAAATGAGATTTCCAATTACCTCTAACATCGGCACTGCAGTTCCTACGACTCTCAACAACAACTTGCGCGGGCGCGCGGTCACGGCGTCAATCGCCGCTTTAATTATTTCATCAGTCACGTTGTCACACCCGCACACGTCTAACTCCTAAACAAATAACATGTGGTTATTTATTTATTTATTTATTATAAGGAAGACCAACAGCTTATATCTATACAATAGGTAAAAAACTTAAGCAATTTAGAAGCCAATTAAAGGTCCTCACAGATAGAACTAGAATAGTTCAACTAACAAACCAAACATAGTAAAGTACACACACTGCATTTAGAAAAAAAAAAACAATTTATTTTATTTTTTTAAATATTACCATTAATCGAAAGCAACACCGTTTAGTTTAGTAAAGGAAAACAATTTAAAGCCAAAAATTATCAAACCAAAAATCAATGAACTACCCTAAACATTACCCTGCTGGAACAAATGGTCATATAGAAATAGCTTAGCCCTCGCTATGCTTGTAGTGAACAAATCAATATAGTTAACATTACTTTTTAAAGAAAATACAGCGCTAAGTTTTTGTAAAGTAAGTTATATGGCAAAATTGCGGGGACAAAATATACGACTTGATCCTTGATTCTGACATACCGCTGAAATGTGGGTGGAATAAACAGGTTGACAAAAGGGAAAGGAATTTGGATAATATCTTGTAGTTACAGTAAAAATTATTTTTATAAGGAAAATACAGTGGATTTTGTAACGTAAGTTATATGACAAAATTGCAGAGACAAAATTAGCAGGTTGACAAAAGGAAATTAGACAAAGCGCAAACTTAGTCCAGCTATTTTGTTCTGGTTTTATTTTTTAAACGGTTCGACTCCGCCAGCTGCGGCAGCGCGGACAGTGTGTACACTCACCTCCAGCTGGTGGCAGTGTGCGAGACACAGCGCGAACGCAGCGGCGGAGAGGCCGGGCAGCGCACGCGCGGTCAGCACGCCGAGCTGCGGCAGCGCGGACAGTGTGTACACTCACCTCCAGCTGGTGGCAGTGTGCGAGACACAGCGCGAACGCAGCGGCGGAGAGGCCGGGCAGCGCACGCGCGGTCAGCACGCCGAGCTGCGGCAGCGCGGAGAGCGCGCGCACGCCGGAGCACGTCAGCGCCGCGAGGTACGACACGTCGACGGATCGCAACGCGCTGCAGCCGCGGCATATCGCTAGCACGCCTTCGTCACCGACGCCTGTTGAACAGAAGATTGTTTGTTGCTCACTTTGCTCGATTGCCTAAATTTTAATCCATTGATTCCATTCTAGACTTTTTCGCTTTCTCGTGATTTAAAGGTACGGGAAATAAAATGTCTTTTTTTAAGTCTTACCCAAGATTTTATCTACACTTTCTACACTAATATTATAAAGAGGAAAGATTTTTATTTTTGTGTGTATGTTTGTAATAAATAAACTCAAACACTAATGTGCCGATTTCAAAAATTCTTTCACCATTGGAAAGCTACATTCACCCAGAGTAACATAGGCTATATACCGCAGACGGAGCTGCGGGAAACAGCTAGTTACTATATAAATACATAAAACAAATTTCTATTAGCCGCTTCCATTCGTTTTCTGATGCCCGAGAGGTTTATACATACTAGGTTGGCGAAGTCAATAAATCAAGAAACAAGTGGTCAGTGTTTCTTGATTTATTAATCGTCAGTGGGCCGATCAAGCAAACTGATAATAATATAACGAAATAAAATAACCATCGCGGTCATGGTTTGATTTTGGTAAATACGTTAACACCATTTGCATTAAGCGCGATTGCCATCCTGACCGCTTACTTTCTGTCATATTATGCTGAAAGTGCCCGAGTACCGTTATAACCCGTGTCAATAAAGAAATGAATCGGAACAAAACGAGAGAAATCACTCCCTCTCACGCGCACAATAAACGAAATTATAATGTGCGAGTGGGAGGAAACGACTTTCATCTCTACAATTACAATTGGGTTGGTTTCTTTATTGACACAGCTTTAGGAAATTATTCGTATTATAGAAAGTAGTATTATAAAATATTAAATTACTAGACTATTATATTAAAGAGGCATTTTATATTTATATAGGCATCCCGAAGACAAAAAGGAACTTAATAAGGCAATTCGAGAGCTGAAGACTCTGATTACAGAGGCAAATAGCGCTGCCCTGGATACATACTTAGAAGGTCTATCAGCAACAAAAACATCCAATTACTCCTTATGGAAAGCTTGCCGAAACATGAACAGACCCTTACATCAAAAACCGCCTATACGCACCGAAGACTCCAAGTGGATTAGAACATCGCAAGAAAAGGCAGAGGTCTTTACTAAGCATCTCAGTCTAGTGTTTACTCCAAACGATCCGGCTCCTGATGTGGACGAAGCGGAAATTGACTTGATTCTCAACCAAAATCTACAACTCGACAAGCCATTAAAATTGGTAACACCGAGAGAATTATATAGGAATCTAAAGGCCTTAAAGAACAATAAAGCCCCAGGCTATGATCTAATCGATAAGAAAGTTCTTGAAGAGTCTCCTCGAAAAGTAATCGTGTTTCTGACAATGGTATTCAATGCAATGATGAGGGTTGAATATTTCCCGAGACTCTGGAAAGTTTTAACAGTGATTATGGTTCACAAACCTGGAAAACCAATCCATAATATCACTTCATACAGACCAATTAGTCTTCTACCGATAATCTCCAAGATATTTGAGAAGTTGCTTCTGCATAGAATGATGAAAGTCTTGAATGAAAAAGCAATAATTCCAAATCATCAGTTTGGATTCAGACAGGAACACGCAACTGTAGAACAAGTCCACAGAGTCTGTAGAGTAATAAGACTTTCCATGAAAAAAAAAAAAAAGAATATTGCTCATCAGCTTTTCTGGACATAAAGCAAGCCTTCGACAAAGTGTGGCACAAGGGTCTATTGTGTAAGATAAAAACTATTCTACCTCATACTTTCTTCAAAATCCTGGAATCATACTTAAGTGACAGAATATTCCAAGTGAGGGAAAACGAATGCACTTCGAACTTCTATGACATATGTGCAGGAGTGCCACAGGGATCAGTACTTGGGCCGATACTGTATACTCTATACACATATGACCTACCACAAGCACCGGGCGTTACGGTTGCTACATACGCAGACGACACGGCATTACTGTCCTCGGATGTGTGCCCGGCACAAGCCACACGAGTCCTACAGAACGGACTTGATAAAATAGAGAAATGGCTTACAAAATGGAGGATAGTGGCCAACGCGTCAAAGTCAGTCCAGGTAACATTTACCCTGCGAAAAAATGACTGCCCACCCGTTACGCTAAATGGCACCCAACTCGCACACCAGAGTACAGTAAAGTATCTGGGAATGTACCTGGACCGCAGACTTCGTGGCAGAAGCATATTAAAACTAAACGGGAAGAAATCAATTTGAAATACAGGGGACTTTATTGGCTCATGGGACGAAACTCGAAACTGACTGTGGATAACAAGTTGCTAATATACAAGTCTATTTTGAAACCAATCTGGACATATGGCATCCAGCTCTGGGGATCTGCTAGTGCCTGAAACATTATGATAGTTCAAAGAGTACAGAACTGCATACTGAAACAGATATCAAGCGCACCATGGTTTATCAGAAATACAGAGGTCCATGAAAATCTATGTATGCCTACAATAAAGGAGGAAATAGCTGGTCATGGAGATACATACAAAAAGAGACTGGAAAGACATCCAAATCCCCTGGCGGGCCAGCTCACAATCCCTGAAACCATCCGTCGGCTGAAACGGAGCCGGGACATTTTCGACCAGGACCTATGATAAATAGTGTTAAAAAATAGTGGGCTGACTCCAATGGGAGCAGCACCAGGCATGACAAGAAGCACACACCACATTTGCTTATAGTCTGAAGTGACTGATTGCAAATTAAGAATACAAAAAAAAAAAAAAACGAGACTATTATGCATGCAATGTCTTGTGTGGTTGTTTGTGATTATTTTTCTTTAATCGAGTTTATTTGTGTTTTATGTAAACAATTTTCAAAAATAAAAATGACAATTTTCTAGGGAGATTTGTGATTGGCACTTTGGAATATATTAAAACAATCATTGTTAATAACAATAGCTGTAAGTCTTCCCAAGATTTTATAAGTAAATAAATAGATAACTTTGTTCGAAATACGATATTTTATCCTCAAATAATGGTATCGAAATACCTTATCATTTTACCAATTACCGGTATCCATTTCCCACGACCACCACATAACCACAGACTTATTAATAGTACTACACACAAACAAACAAACGTACAGAATAGACGCTCACACCCTCCCACCCGAATCAGATACCACACCAAGTTGCGCAGTTATGGTAAAAATCCAGAGCAAAATAATGCAGAGATGTCGCTTCAACGGCCCGGCCGCTGCAACGCCACCCATGACAAATAGCCGACCCTACGACACATGCACAAAGTTGAAGACTTGTCTGTGCCGTGATGTAAACTGATGACACGTCATCTTTAAATAAAATCATATAAAAAATAACATATGTTTTCCTTTCAATTCTATCCATGTCTATTAAATCGGAAAAACAAACTGTCATACTTTTGACTTGATTCCCCAATATTCTAATTATAATACATACTTAATTATCCTTATATTAAGAAGAGATAATGTTCAACATACCTGTATGAGGGAAAGACTTTCTGGAATTACAACAGGATACATTGAGAGATTCAAGTTTACTGCACGACTGACCGATGGCCTTCAGCACCGCATTTGAAATATAAATATTTCTGCTTAAATTGATCTTCTTTAACTCCTTGAGAGTAGCAAGTGATTCACAGAAAGCGTCATTGACTTGCGGCCACACGCATAGCTCTACTGATGTATATTCACTAAGTGACAATTCTTCTAATCTTGGCAATTTGTTTAATATTAACGGAATGATTTTCCACATGGCTACTGGACAAACATCTAACTTGAGCGTAGTTAGATTTGGTAATATGTCGATTGCGGCTGAAAGGACTGTGCCTTGAAGGCTGTAGCAGTTGAGGAATGCCAGTGAATTCAACTTGAGTGGATTGGAGCCTGTGAGAAATAGTCCAGTAACGTGTGTGTTATTTGTTACGGTGAGGTGTTCGATGCTCGAGTCATCTTTCACAAGATGCACTAAGCTTGCATCTGTCAGCTAAAAAGGATAAATACACATTATTATGTAGTTAGGCTGAATAATAATGAAATCTTAAACAAACATTAGTAGCAGCAATTTTTTGACCAGTTTATTTAGGCTAATTTCCTAGCCACCTTGCGTAAAATAATTTAAGGCATAGGTATTTTTATTTTGTATAACTTGGCTGTGTTAGTATTTAAATACAGGTAAATTAAAGGATTAAAAAAATTACCTTATTACAGTTTAAGAAGATAAGACGTTTCAATCGTTTGCATCCATATATTATTGGGTTCCAATTTTTTGTGTGCATGCTTACGATCTGTAATGACAAAAAAATATTAATTACATACTCAGAAATAACATTTTATGAATATACAAATGAAAACTGTTGAAAAACATCATTATAATTATTATTTATATATTAATAAATTAGCGGATTAGAGCTGATGCATATACAATGGTGGTCATATAATTAGAAATACTTGTTATGAATAAATAAAATAAAACTTCAACATACAAATGTTCGTGAAAAATATATACATTCAATATATTAATAATCATAATAATCACCACTCAAATAAAAAACTCATTAAATGCATAAAAAATAAAACATATCTTACTTTTAATTATAAAATGAGTTTATTTTCTATTACTGGCCGCTTGGACGCCTAATTAGAAACATTTGAAAAAAGCATCCAAAGCTCGTTCTTTTTTTTTAATGGAAAATAACATTTCTTTCTTGGCTTTGTCTATTATTTTGGTGGCAATTCAAAATTTTATCTGCATTTTATTTTGTTTAAAATGGGCAAAAATAAAAGTTGTGACGCGTCAACTAGGCAAATAATTGTTAATTTACATATATATCAAGAGTACAGAAAAATCGCTAAACGCCAGTATTTCTCTGATAACATTGAAAATGTCTCTCCAGCTAATCTGTGGAAATTCTTGAATTCTCAGGGCATAGGTAAAGTGCAGAAAGATATATCTAAGTGTCCATTTTCTTTAAATCATCTCAATAACCACTTTACATTGGTGCCACTTCTAGATGATAACATCAAAAATTCAACAATTTCTTCTGTTTTTGCCATGCCTGTCTCTGACGGTGGGATATTTGAATTTGCCGCAGTCACTGAGGATGAGGTCACCAAAACCATTCTTTCCATTACTTCCAACGCTGTTGGCCCTGATCAAATAAGTCGCAAGATGTTAATCCCTATACTTCCCTGTGTTCTTCCTGTCATCACGCACTTAATAATAATTTTGTTGGAAGTATGCACGCACTGTTTTGTTTTTATGTTTGTACGAACATGACACTGTCTGTCAGCCGGTGTCAAATTCAGCTATTTTCCCGCAGTGACTTTTTTGTTTCTTTTTTCTTTTCTAAAATTGCTTTGTGTTTGACTAGTTTTAGTGTTCTTCCAATGTAGTATCCACAGCGAGAGATTTGTTTGGCTTTACTTTTTTACACAACGGACCAGAAAAGGAGTGTCATGTTTACGGAATTCATGTATGTTTGTATTTTCTTTTTTATTTTATTTTTTTTGGCACTGTCTCTTGGTCTGACCGGCAGTGCAGAGAAATAGGTAATGTTTTGATTACTTATTTTATATATTATTATTTTTTACTAATTATTATATACGTTATATTTTATTATATATTTTGCAATGCAACCTAGTAACATTAATAATATTGGCAACTCATTTCACTCCGCAAATGAATCACTTGATTCAAGTTTTGTTTCCTGTGACAATGACACGCTTGGCACTTTCTTAAATAACACTTTCTATAATTTTCAATCGAATTTTAATGTTTGCCATATTAACGCCCAGAGTATTCCAGGACATTACATTGATTTCTTGGAAGCTTTCTCGTCAGCGTACTTAAGTGCGATTCTTGTATCGGAAACATGGCTAAAGCCTAGTCTACCGTCCACCAGCTACTCACTGCCCGGTTATGTTTTAATAAGAAACGATCGTATCGGGCCACGTTCGGGTGGTGTTGAAATCTATTTACGCAGCGATCTAAAGTACCAAATCATCTCTAAGTCTCCGTCGGAATACTCTGGAGGCATGGAATATCTACTGTTGGAGGTAACTATAAAAGGTGTAAAAGCGGTTCTCGGAGTCTTCTACTCTCCTTCATTAAGAGTCAATTATTTCTCTTCTTTTGAAACTATCCTCGAATCGGTATGTTCGGATTATACGCATCATCTGATCCTTGGCGATTTTAATACTTGTTTGCTGAAGGGTGATTCAAGAACTTCGAATTTATTAAATATCCTTAAATCAGTAAATTTCACGGTGCTTCCCTCCGGGCCTACACATTATACTGAACATGGTCCTACTCTGCTCGACCTGATAATTACATCGGCAGACAAAAACGTTGCTACACATGGTCAAACCTCGGCTCCTGGGTTTTCACATCACGACTTACTTTACCTCTCATACAAAATTAAAGTACCGAAAGTGAAACCCACTGTGTTATACCTCCGCTGTTTCTCTAAAATGGATAGGAATGCCTTACTGAGTGACGCGAGTAAAACTGATTGGTCTCCCGTATTTACTGCTCTTACAGTAGATGATAAAGTATCTCTATTCAATAACTGTATTTTATCTCTGTATGATGTTCATGCACCGGTAAAAGCATCAAAATACGCCGTCCACCTGCGCCATGGATTACAAATGGAGTCCGCATTGCCATGAAACGTCGAAATTTTGCTTTTCGTAGATTTAAAAAAGAACGAACTGATGACAATTGGTCATTGTATAAGGCTGCAAGAAATCGGTGCAACCAGCTGTGTAGAAATGCAAAACGCCAATATTTCTCGGATAATATTGAAAATGTTTCACCGGCTAATCTCTGGAAATTTCTGAATTCTCAGGGCATAGGTAAGGTGCAGAACGATAACTCCAAATTTCCATTTTCGTTGAATGATCTCAATAATCATTTCTCTTCAGTGCCTCTTTTGGATAATAATTTAAAAATATCAACTGTTTCTTCTGTACTTGCCTTGCCTGTCCCTAACGGTAGGGAGTTTGAGTTTGCCGCAGTCGCTGAGGATGAGGTTCTCAAGACGATACAATCTGTTACGTCGAATGCTGTAGGACCGGACCAAATAAGTCTCGTTATGATATCATCTATTCTTCCCCACGTTTTACCTGTCATCACGCACATTATAAACACCAGCCTTTTTGAACATTGTTTCCCTTCATCATGGCGTCTCGCTTATGTCCGCCCTCTTCCTAAGATAGCCGACCCAATCAATCTCAATGATGTCCGTCCCATATCTATACTTTCTTTCTTATCTAAAATACTTGAAGCTACAGTTTTTGCTCAACTTTTAAAACATTTGCTTGATAACTCTTTTTTGAATACTTTTCAATCGGGCTTCAGACCCGGTCATGGTACTGCCACAGCGATGCTTAGAGTCACAGATGACATTAGAGCTGGTATGGAGAATACAAAAGTTACTATATTAGTTCTCATTGATTTCAGCAACGCATTTAATACGGTTGATATTGACATCTTATTGGCTATACTTTCCTCCTGCAATATCTCGTCCTCAGTGATTGAATGGTTTTCCAGCTATCTTCGTGGTCGCCGGCAACAAGTTCGCAACGGGCAAGATACGTCTGACTGGTGTGAGCTGAAGGCTGGTGTTCCGCAGGGCGGAATTCTGTCTCCCATATTATTCTCGATTTTCATAAATCTTCTCTCATCTGTTATCACTTGTACATATCATTTCTACGCTGATGACTTGCAGCTTTACACACAAACCAATGTAAGTGACATTGATGCCGCAATTTCTTTAATTAATGGTAACCTTTGCAGAGTACTGGAGTGGTCCGGCAGCTTTGGAATCCGCGTAAATGCAAAAAAATGTCAGGCCATTATAGTGGGAAGTAATGTACTAATAAATAATATTGACACTCAGTCGTTACAACCAATCATCTACAACAACATTGAGATACCTCTTAGTCCAGTAGTCAAGGATCTCGGTCTTTTTATTGATAATACATTGAGCTGGCAATCACATGTCAATGAGGTCAGTAGAAAAGTGTTTTCGTCACTACATTACCTACAACGTCTGAAAAATTTCTTACCAATAAAGACCAAAACGATGTTGGTTCAATCTCTTGTGGTACCGCTAATAGATTAGGCTGATGTGTGTTATCTGAACATTACTGAAGAACAACTTAATAAGTTAGAACGCCTTCTGAACAATTGTATTAGGTTCATTTTCTGCCTACGTAAGTACGACCACGTCTCAGAATATCGATCCCAGCTTAAATGGCTTCCTATCCGTCAACGCAGGAATCTCCATATCCTTTGTCAGTTATATAATGTGCTTAATAATCCATCTTCCCCAAAGTATCTCAAAACAGATTTCAAATATTTAAGTTCGACTCACGAAAGGGCCCTGCGTTCTTCAAACAATTTGACTCTTGCCACTCCCTCTCACCATACTGGGTTTTACTCCAACTCCTTCGCCGTCACGGCTGTCAGACTCTGGAACGCGCTACCTGAATCAATTAGGAAAGCCTCCAGCCGTGCGGGTTTCAAAGTTCTTGTTTACAATCATTTTCTCGCACAGCTGAGTGATGTGGGAATCTAGTTGCAACATATGTTGTTTATTTTGCATTGCATTAATAATTGTATATATTTGTTGTTTATGTAGGTATATTATAAATACGTGTTTATATTATATGTAAGTATATTCTATATATATATATATATGTATTGCATATCATTTTCTGATGCTTTTCTGTCAATTTAACTTTATTTTACACCCACATAAAGCTCTCTGCTTGACCCAAAGGTTGACTGTTAGATAATGCTTTTAGCATTAAGTCCACCTATTGTGCTTTACAATTGTATTTGTACAATAAAGTTTAAATAAATAAATAAATAATAAACTCCAGCCTTTCAGAACATCATTTTCCTGCTTCATGGCTGCTGGCCTACGTACGTCCTCTCCCTAAGATCCCTGATCCCATCAATTTTAGTTATGTCCGTCCTATTTCTATCCTCTCATTTCTATCCAAAATTCTAGAGGCTTCAGCTTTCAGGCAGTTAACTGAGCATTTGCAGAATAACAATCTCTTAAATCCCTTTCAGTCGGGTTTTAGACCTGGCCATAGCACTACCACTGCATTGCTTAAAGTAACAGACGACATCAGAGCAAGAATGGAGAATACCGAGGTTACTGTTTTGGTTTTGATTGATTTCAGCAATGCTTTCAATACGGTAGATATTGATATACTTTTGGCCATCCTCTTCCGGTGCAGTATCTCATCTTCAGTGATTGACTGGTTTTTACAGCTTCTTACCAAGCAACACCGAGAGAAGCGATTATTATTTGCTAAAAAATATGTTAATTGGACGGTACGAGAATGGTAAAAAGTGTTATTTTCAGATGAAACAAAAATAAATATAGTAAATTCCGATGGAAAGCACTATGTTAGATGTCCTGTAAACAATCCGGAAAAACACCCCTAAACATTAAAGTTTAGACCCGTTCGGAAGATTGAAGGTACAATGGATCAATGGCAATACAAAAATATCTTAGAGCACATAATGATTCCCTTCTCGGACGATCATTTGCCTGTAACCTGGATCTTTCAGCATGACATTGACAATGACCCTAAACACACGGCCAATAGCGTCAAATGTTTCCTTAGCGAACAGCGTATATCCGTTTTAGACTGGCCAGCAAATAGTCCGGATTTAAAACTGATAGAAAATTTCTGGTATATTGTTAAAAAGAAAGTCTCAAATAAACGTAACACCAGTCAAAACGAACTATGTGAACCATTTGTTGACGCATGGAATTCAATTTCCCTAGAAAAATTTATGAAATTGATTGAATCAATGCCACGTATTTGCAGAGCTGTTATTGAAAATTTAAGGGATACGCCACTAAATATTTATTAATATTGGTAGGCTGTGGATAGTAGCTATTATTATACTTAAAAATATTGTTTTTTATAAAAATTAGTAAAAATCTTAATAAATCTGCATTTGCGCTTTATAAATTACGTAAAGTTGCAAAAAGAGATGCTATACTGACTACCATGGGCTAGTCGCATCAATACTTCGATACGAAATCATATTTTGGGGAAACTGTACCGACTGGGAGACTGTATTTAAAGCACAAAAACGCTGCATACGTGCTATGTATGGTTTGAAGACCAGAGATAGTTGTATACCGATTTTCAAACAATATAAAATACTGACATTTCCTTCACTATACATATATGAAATGGCTACATTTGTTAGACTGAATTTAGGATTGTTTGTAAAGTTATTAACACTGAAAAAGAACGGACACGGTCCCATTGGCTTGACACATTATGCAATCAAAAATTAAATTTTAAATTAGTCAAGAAAAATGTTTTGGGTATGGCGGTAAGAATTGATAATAAGCTACCAAATGACCTGAAGGATTTAAATACTTATCTGTTTAAGGAGCAACTTCTACAGAAATTAATTGACAAATATTACTACAGCGTTAATGATTTTTTTAATGACAATTTATAAGTATTGACATCACTATTGCATAATTAACTATATGACATGTTTATTAATCGCCTATAATCACCTTAATTGTTATATTGTTTGTGCATGAAATTTATATTTTTGACTTTAAATTTGGAATTGTTTTGGCTGTGAGCCTGTGACCATATTAGTATTAACTATTAAATACTTATTTGTATGCTGTGCAAACATAGCAAAACATAGTGCGTCTTATACTCTGTAAAACATCTAAATTATGAACACAAATAAACAAAAGATTGATTGATATACTTTTTGTTGTTGTTTCTAATTAGTTGACCATTATTGTTCATACCTTAAAACTGATTTAAATGTTTGTCCGTAATGTAACATTGAAACTGCACTTGTGTAGTGGGATTTATATTGTTTTTCTAATAAATGATAAATCGTTGAACATATTGTTGTCCTATTTATTGTTTAATTTCAAAATAAGAACGATTGCGGTGATGTGTTTTACATAATGTCAAGGACCGTTGGTAGTGTTTCTAATCATATGACCACCACTGTATATCTCTGCACTTGTGTTTTTAATGTTCTAAATGTTTATCCAATCTATTTTTAAAACTGTTTACACTAGGAGCACTTATCACTGTTGCCCGCAAGGAGTTCCACATTTTCACTATGCGGTTTGGCAAAAAGAGTCTTTTAGGGTTGCTAGTACACTGAGGTATGCTCAGCCTCATAGAGTGCCCTCCCAGTCGAGAGCCCTTCTCTGTACTTTTTAACATTTGAATATCCTTTTTAAAATATGGACTCCATATTTGAAAGGCATATTCAAGCAAAGGTCTTATGTAGGTTTTGTAGATATTAAGAAAGTGTTCATTGGTGATAACATAAAATGATTTTCTGATTAGGTACAACATCAAGTTCGCTTTTTTTTTGCCTTCTTCTCTCTCTCTCCTTTGCTACATCTTTCCCCATTAAATTGCAATTACTAATAAAAGGTATTAATTTCGCGATGTCGACATCATTTAGCAGATCCACTTTTGACAAAGAACCATTGCTATAGTAACCTGCAGCTCCTCCAGGTTGGGGCAGAACTTGCCAACAGTATGCGCCGTGCGGTCGTTGAGCGCCGACCAGGGATGGTCGATGTGCAGTCTGCTGAGAGCGGGTCCCAGTCGCGACAGAATGCGGCGGAGAACGGCTGTCGTCAGTTGCCGCGGCCGCTGTTGCCACCACGACGTTTTGAATAATCGTATACCTGTAACCGACGGATTTCATGTCAATCTGACGACAAATATATGAAAAATGTTAATCCAAAAGGGGTGACTAACTACGATTTTGATAAAAATTGAGATTCAGCTCTTAAAAAAAATTCTTTTAATATGTGTTTCATGGTTTATTGAAATTTACCCCATAAGAGTGTAAAATTAGGATGACATATGTGTCAAGCTACAGAAACAGCTACTAGTAAATAAACAAAATTCATGATACCATCCCTAGCATAAAAAAATAAAAATAAAGTTCGATTTTATTGAACCTAAATACCAGGTAAAGTAAAGATCCACCCATTCTATTATTATAAATGCGAAATTATGTCTGTCTGTTATGCATTCGTGACTAAACTTCTGAACCAATTCTGATGAAATTTGGTAAAGATATAGAGGAAGACTCGTGGTCAAACATAGGCTACTGTTTGACTTAAGCAGAACCGCGGGGAAAAAGCAAGTACTTTATAAGCAGAATAATGAAAATAAATGAGTAGAAAAATAATCTAGTTTCTCATTTAAACCAGGTTATACTCATCCCTGAATGTAATACTAAGGGAAGATGTTTAATATTCACTTACTTTCAATATATTCTTGGACCATAGCCCGCCAACGCTTGCTGACCCTTTCAGACTGGATTAGATCCTTCAACGGTACAAATGTTAGGATATGGTTTAGGCAATCCCTGTTCAGGACGTTTAGTATATCGTAGCATTGTTCACCTTCAGTGGCTTCTTCTTCCGTCTAAAATAATCAAAATATAAAAATTTAAATAATTAGTAAAATGGTTCTATGGCATATCAGTAAACTACAATCCTATGTCATATAATTTGAGTTTTACACCAAAATATTATTCATTTTGCTACAGTAAATTATTTCTATTTATTATTATTTCTTTTATCTCATGAATATGTCCTACAGAACAGAGGTGATGTATTTTTGTAAATAAAAATGGGACAACTTTAATCTTTTTGTCCAATGTGAAGTACACATGTAGGTAAAATTCTTTTTATAGGCATCAGAAGTGTCCTAATAATGTTACTTACAATGGATACATTAATTTCTGAGTGAGATGCCTCTCCATTGTTCGACGAAGATGCTGTTAAATCTGAAATCAAAGTAAACTAAATGAATACTCACTTGTTTACAGACGTTACTGTTAATTTTGTTTGAGTAAATTTAATTGATTCAGATCAGAATGTTTATTATCTATTCCATTCATTTTTAAGCCTCACTTTTTCACACATATTAAACTTGAAGTCATTGTAAAAATGTCGTTGTTAGTCTTTATTATAGGGAAAAAATAACAGTAAACAAGTTGGTTTTACAACAAGTTGTCTTGATAGATCTGACCTTAGTGTGTTTGTTCTATATCCTATAACTTTCTCAAAATTCAGGCTACCATATAAACAAACAAGATTATACAAAAAAGTTTATTTATCATCAAAGATATACTTACCATCATTTTGTTCTTCATTATTGGGTGATTGATTGTTTCGTTGGTTATTCCGTTTCGTCCATATGACTTTTCCATCTGCATCCTCCAAAGGCTGGTGCCAACTGTCGGCCGGGGATATCCTCAGGTTGCGTCCTCGCAATATCTTCTCGTGACTTGGAGCCTCCAGTGCTCTTTAACAATGTGTTACAATTAGTTGTATAGTATTTCATCACAAAATGACATCAGTAAAAGTTGCGATTTTAATAGAATATAAGATTTTTTATTAATTGGTACAAAAATGAACTGAAGTCGCTGCAACACCAGAAGTTTCACATGAGCACTGCGGAACCTTGAAAAATCATTTCATAAAATGTTAATTTTAGTTAAAACATTGCCTTCATTGGTTTTTTTAACCTTCAATTGGTGACGTACCGTCAATTTGACATCACACATGAAAAATATGGAAATATCTTTCGAACGGCGTTAATATATTCATGTAAATTCACATAAATTAATTTCATGTCTATGAAAATTGTCCAAAAATTGATACCAAATTTCTATGAGTATTTTCTAAATCAATAGTGCTATTAAAATGTATTAAGGGTGCTTTATTAAAAAAAAGAAGACATCATCTTGTAGATAAAGTAATTTTTTCCCCTTGCCATGCAGTTAGTCTCCAGTATTTTGGTTTTTCAGAAATATGTCAAAATAACGGTATGTCACCAGTACTGTGACTTATTTTCACGTCACTAGTTGAAGGTTAAGTGTACAGTTTGGACTTACATACATATTTGTACATAAAATTAAGTGGTCTTACTTGTGTGCATCTTCTGGATTGCTGAAGGTGACAAATGCATATGCAGGTCCAGGTGATCTATGGGCGCCTCTATCGCCCATCCTCACCCAACAGCTCTTGATGAAGCCATATTGTGCAAACACGGCAAAGAGCTCCACACGAGTAGTCTATAAATAATATGTTTGGCTTAGATTTTTTGCTTTTGGCTGATCCTCTCACCACCAAATGGCATTGACATTGTAGCCATTTCAACTTGAGAAGAATAACATGTTTCAAATATAGTCTGTTCAGACTGTTTAAAATACATAAAATGAGATGAACAGAAATCTTTTCTCCCAAAAAAACTAAAATTGTCTTGTTTTGTTTACTTGGAGTTAACTTAAAGATATTCTGAACCCAAGAGGTCCATAAACCAAGGTGACAGGCAGTCATTGACTTTGTAGTATAAGGGACTAAAGCTTTGAGGCAGTTTAAAAAAATATATATAAAAGGGCAAACAATTGAGAAATTCCAAAGTTGCCCGATGGATGCAATTGGTAAAATGCTAGTATTAAGACAAATGAAGGTTTATTTCATATCAAGCACGCAGCATGCTACTTGCCCCTGTCAATTTGTTATTTTTTCTAGTCACACGCAATGCGATGTGGAATGGCTTTTGATCAATTTTTACTGGTAAGTGGCTGCTGTTTCAATCAATAATATACTTCAATACCTACTTAGAAAAAAATATTGTGTAACCTCACAGGAACACATGAAATTGTTTCTGAAATCTTTCAACTAATTATTGAATCAATTTGTGTTTTGGTAAAGTAGGTAAATAAATAAACTGTTCATTGTACATCTTTAGTAAAAATGTTAAATTATAGAGGTACTTATTGTTATGTGGGTACCTTAAAGCATGTGTGTAGGTACTAATTTTTAAACCCACAACTTTATTGCACTAGGTTTCACTTTGTGAACTTATTGATATAAAAATTATGAAGTTCATTGGGGAGGATTATCATGAAAGATACGCTAATAATGGTTTACCTTAGGAGGTAGGTTGGCCACATACAACTTCCGAATTGGAATTCCATCTTCTGTATGAGTAGGCGCACTTTGTTCAGGATAGGATATGACTTCAATATTAGGATCTAAAATGAAACAAATGTAAATAAAATAGATAGCCAAGAATATTGTTACAATAAATAATATAATACATACAGAATTCGCGGGTGACAAGTCTAAATATTTCTGGATTGAAATATATGTCTTCTTCATCGATGATATCGTCCTCGTCGAAAAACATGGTGAGAATATTTTATTATGCTATCGCAAGTGTGATTATTCAATTGATTCACAACAAGCATTCACCGAAACAGTAATTGAAACAATAAGTAACAGGAAATTTGGAGTAAACACTCGAAATAAAAATAGTAATTTGCAAACGCAGTCAACATACAACGGCCGTACCACAAACTACATAGGGATACTACGTATCAGACGGACATGTCAGTACAAATTTTTTGTATCGTAAGGAGGCCCGCACTGATTGGCTGAGAATGAGAGGAATTTATACCTAAGCATTTTGACAACTCCGTGAACGAGAAATTGAACGTAAAACCAATTGTCAAAGGAAACATTTCATTTCACGCAGTAATTTTCATGTTACCTGTTTATCGGTATAATATTAAATTTTCTTTTTTTTTAGCATATTCATAGCATATTAAATTAAGTCTTATTTCTGTGAATGGAGTCATGGAAAATTAAAACAAGTTTTAACATTAACGATTTATTTTTCAACTTTTTGTTATTTGTTACATAGGCTTTAATTTGAATTTCTGGCAATTGTAGACAGTCTTATAATGCCCGTGCCTTTTAAAATTCTGTTTATTATATTACACCAATGAAATTTAGATAACCTAATTGAAATATTTTCAAAATATTCAGGACAGCCTTGGTGGTTATAGTCAAGAAAACCGCATGGATACATATATTTTACTAGGTTTTTAAAATTTCTGAAATTTTATCTTTAAGCGCGTTGTTTTCTAGGTATCCGTTGGTTTCCTCGACTATATACCCGAAATATCTTACAGCACTTTCAGTCGGACAAGTCAACTTTATCAATTTTATACTTTGAAACTCTCTTTTGCTAATCAATTTTAGTGTTGCGCTCTGTTGTGTAGAGGCTATTCTGACAATAGCTGCATTTTAATTTGGTATTTTTTTTTTATGTCCCATATAACTGTTTATGCTTTCACATGTATACCTAGTCTTTCTCGGGCCGCTTGCACCTGAATATTGTCCAAAAATATATAGTTTTTGCCGGGTTTAACATCCTCTTCATTAATTTTTTTTTAAATGTGGGTCTTCTTCATTGATTTTTTTTAAATAAAGTTTGCACTTTAATTAATTGGTCACAATTATCATCTTCACAATTAAAAGAATCTGAGTGAAACTTTATGAATCCTGTCATTAATAAGGATTTAAATGTGCTTCCAAAAGTATGGCAATTTGGGTCATATATCTAAAATTATATGCCCTCACACGACTGAAACAATATTCAATAGGGTCCGAATTAAAATAACGCGGACGCATAACTTTTATATTTTTTTAAAGCAATAATTGCCATATCCTTTGGTAACTTTTAATTGGCTAGTAAACATTTTATGAAAATGTCTAATTCGTAAACCATTTCGAGGAATAGGCTTAGGGAACAGATTACATTAATCAGATCTTTAGATAAGCAAGTATTTTTTAAGAAAATCGCAGAAAACCCAATGACTTTAATTTTTTAGCAAGGTTGACGTATGACGTAGCCGGATAACTTCCGGCTATTCACATTTATTTTTTTAGGTTGGCAGCACAGCGTAGTGAATTAATATTTTTTGTTTGGTAGCGCTAACTAAGCGCTTCACGTACTTGTCACCCATGTCAAATGTCATCTCTGTTCAAGTAAACATAACCTAATTACATTCATTCATACATTATAATGAAGAAGCGGTGTCCAATTATTGAAAAATCAGATGTCAACGGATGAAGAGACTGCAGTAAAGTCCAATAAACAGGCCAATATGCAATATATACGAGAAATGGGATATCTAAATATTTGCCGATTGTAAACAAACAAGAAACCAACTCGCGGTTCCCAGTCCATCTTGACGTTGACATTTGACACTGACATATATATTTTTTAATACCTTAGTAATTTTTGCTTTCTTGCAGTTCGAAATAGCCATTATAGCTGCGTGACGTCATCACTATAAAATCTTTAAAATTAAATAACAAAATAAATATAATTTTAAGAATTTTTTCGTTTAAATTGTATCTCCGAAATAGTCTATTCTATCAATAAAATATATAATATACACAATTTATTTTTTTAGTTGACTAGCCAATTGTGGTAATCCAATTTTTCAGAGAAGGTATTTTTTATAAATTTGATATTTTTGATTGTTGATATGGCATCTCTCCAAAATTTATGGTGAATGGATTTTGCAGTCACGACTTTTCTTAATAACTTTCCTCCGCTTTTCTTGCTGTCAAGAGTAGAACCATTCACACTATCAAACAGGTAGTCGAAAATCCAACTGTTTCAGCTGTGTTCGACAGGGTTTTGCTAACAGGTCTGCCGTCCGAGTAATGAGCTGTAAACCCAAAAGTAATTCGTTACACTGACTTAGCCACTGCATACATACATGCAACACGAAATAAACACTCAAATCATGAAATCAGCCTAAGATCTCTATAAAGTTAGGTACTTACCCCCGTGTTAAGAATAATTTGTTAAAGCAAATGTTAGCTAAAATATGTTTTGTCCCTTTTGCTAACAAATTATTCTTGAAACGAGGGTTAATATTTATATCTGGATTCTGGAGTGTGCTCTTTCTAATACAGAAAGAATATTCCAAATCAGTTTAAATTTGACGAAGAAAATCTAATAAAGTCGAATATAGAACTTCCCTTTTTTGGAAGTCGGTTAAGATAGGAGTTTTGGATTCCGGACCTCTATAGGAAAAAATTGAATCTTTGTAATGATCACTTTGTTATAAAAATTGTCTTGATTTAATTGAGTTTTAATTCCGAGGATTCCGCTAACACCATCGAACTACCCCTAGGAGATCAAAAGAGTGCAGTTTCCCCTCAAAGTCTGCTTTGCCACGACTATTAATTAATCTCAAGGCCAAACTCTCAACATAGCATAACATAAGGGAAAATTGCTTTTCACATGGTCAGTTATATGTGGCTTTTTCCAGAATAAGCTGACGAAGCAGCCTAGTAATTCTATCACCGGAAAGGAAAACAAAAAATATCTTTTACAAAGAAATACTGCGCTAGGTATTACGTTGTAAATAATATTAAGTACTTTTCCTTTTTTTAAATGTATGACTCATATGACGAAACTTAATAAAAAATAAAATCGTTCGACTCACCGGTTTTTACTAATAAAAATCATTCGACGATCTTATGATAACAAATAGTATTTCAGTTACTGACAAAATTCGGCAGTGTAGGCTAATGCAAAAGAATTTTTTTGCTTAGCACCCGAACACAGTTTTTCCCCTGAAAAATTCATCAAATACATAAGTACAAGATAACACCCTCACTTGGAAACTACAGGCCGGAGTTAAACACACTATTTTATTGATATTTTGTTTTTTCATTTTATAAACGTATACTTTTAGAATATATAAAACTAGCTTTTTCCCGCAGCTCCGCCTGCGTCAAAAAGTAGACTACGTTTGACCCCGGGTCTTCAACCATATTCATACCAAATTTCATCAAAATCTGTGCAGCGGTTTGGCCGTGAAAGCGTAACAGACAGACAGACAGACAGACTTTCGCATTTATAATATTAGTATGGAAGTATGGATTACTAGCTTTACCGCGGCTTCGCTCGCGTTTAAACCTCCTTTGGGAAGATGATGTTTTTCCAGGACCAAAAGTATGTTACTCTTCATCCTTTCAACTAACTATATGCCGAAAATTAAGTCGATTGGTTGCTTAGTTAGGGCGTGAAGGAAGGACAGACAAACATACAAACACACTTTCGCATTTATCTATACTAATATTATAAAGCTGAAGAGTTTGTTTGTTTGTTTGAACGCGCTAATTTCAGGAACCACTGTTACGATTTGAAAAATTATTTCAGTGTTGGATAGCCTATTTATCGAGGAAGGCTAATAGGCTAGACCGAAGTCAAGACAGGCTGCTAGTAATATTATATAGTTAAAATAACCTAGTTTACTATACCGATTAAAAGTGGCTTCGGTATAGTAAAGGTTGCTGCCACTTTGTAACTCTAATTAAAAATACTAAAGCATAGTCTGCTATATCATTACTTCTTTCATCTGTATCCACGAAACCACAAATTCTATCTTCTTTCTTGAAATAAGTTAGTCCAGGTTCCAGTGACATTTCATCAAACTTAACGGTGCACAGTTTTTTACATTCCTTTCAATTGTTAACCTTTAAATAAAAATATCAAAAGCATTTTTACAGTTAAATACAAAACATAGGTCTATTTCAAGGTGATTGGTAGTTAAAGTAAAACCTACAATATCTACATAATAGGGCTAAGATATGATATGGCTTCAATAATGTATAGGTGTTCTACAATCATTCATCTAAAGTAATGTTTGATCTTAAAATAAGGAGCCCTATTTTTAAATGAATGACGTATGTACATATATATTATTACTGTTTTACTTTTATTGCTAGTCCTTTGAATAACTTGGTTGACTGGAAGAAATCCAATTCTGGAATAAGCCCGCCTTTGTGCACTTTCTTTTTCTTTTCTATAACTTTAATGTTTAATGTACATTAAAGAGTTTCTAACTAACAATACAAACAAAAATCCTTCGTTATCGAAACAAAAATCCTTCGTTATTGAACAAAAAACCTTCGTTAACGAACGAAAATCATTCGATTTCGAACAAAATTTATTCAAGTCACCGATTTTGTGTGAATCACATTTTTCAAAAATAGCACTCATGGTCACAGAATTTTGTTACATACCTCTTCTTTAATAACATGGAAAAGTTGAGTATTTATTCCAGTCCTTAAGTCTAATTCTGCAGTCATTTTCTTCAATGTAGTTCCAGAGGGCAAAATGAATATTTTTTGATGAATATGCCTTTGGGCTTTGTTTAAGAATGGACAAAGATATAAGTTTTTGTTGAAGTGTTCCTTTTAAACTTCTGCCTTTTTTGGATTTCGTGCACATATTACTTGCATATTAAAAAATTATTTGGTAATGCTATTCATGTTTTTTGTTTTATTTACGAAATTGTTTTTCTTCGAAAAGTCCATTGCCCTTTTGGCCCTCTCCGAAAAAACTGTCTCTTGGATTTTTTGAATTCTTTAGATATTCTATGGCATTTCGGTGTCAGTTGGTTTACGTTTGGTGCAAATCTTTTTCTACATACTTTTTTAGGTTGTAATGTTTGGTTTTGTTTTGGTGCTAGTCCTGATATACTTAGAATAATAAAAATAATATTATAATTTAGAGGAAGACCATCATATCTACTTATTTCCCGACAAAAAATTGTTATTAATAATCTTTATTTTGGTCAGTCACTTTAAATTTAAAAGCATAACTTGTAGTATTACCTGATACTACTTTCATCTTTAAAATAATAATTAAATCAAATAACTTTTTATAATTTTTGTGTGTTTCAAAAAAAATTACATATAAATAGCATATATTGTTAATTTATATTATTTTTCGCTTCCCATTAATGGATTCATTAAATATGAGTAATTTGAAGTATATAAAGTAATAAAATTAGCAATTATTGTTATTACCAATTAGTTCTTCATGTTGTAGCTGAGAAGGATATATTTCTTGCAACTTCGGTGCTTCAATATGGTCATCATTTTTAATATCTGTAAACAATAAATTTCTCTTATGTATTAACTGCGACTCGCCGGAACCCAGATTAACCCAAAGAGATTTTCGTTGTCTGGCGCACTTGTATAATTGTAGAAATTGATTATGTGTTTTGAATAAAGATCGGAGCTTTGGTCCTCTGAGGTATGATAACAGCCAGAGTCGATTCGCATAGAAGAAGAATAAAGATCTTAAAAAAGTCATCATGCTGACTATTAAAAACATTCGCAGTATGAATAACTTGCAAGTCTGTTCGTCTTACTTTAAAAAGTATAGTTTAAACAAGCATTATTTTGGTCAGTATAAAATTTAGAAGCATAACATGTGGTTTTCATTACCAGTTTCATTTGTGGTAATTGAGGCAGACTAAAATTTGCAGAAACTCCTAAATTAGTGGTATCTGAAAAATAATACAATTAAACTTCATTTTCATATTGTAATGAAGAAAATCATGGTTTTATGGAGGCATTCTTTAAATTTTTATTATCGTTATTGCCTAATTAACAGTATAACAACTATTTTTTATATTTTTTAATTATTTGAACATTAAAAACACGACTGACTGCTATACAATTCATACTTTTTTCGTACAATCATAAACTGAATTTTATAATATTTTTTTTTGTCACACAAATACATTAAAACGTATAACTTATATACATTTTTAAAAACTCCTTTTAAAGCTCTTCATTTTTCTTTTCACTTTGATACCCTTCCATTTGATTAGGTTCGGTCTTTTATTGCGTATATAGTCCGCCATTTTGTTTTTATGATGACGTCACAGACCCCATCACACTCAGAAGAAAGCAAGAAATCTAAAGACACCTCATACGTCTTTATCTGATAAGCCGTCCTTGACTTATGGTGGAATAAAGAATCTCACATACATGCAAAAATACATGAACGCTAAAATAACGTCTATTCATTATTTTCGTCAGTTACAAATAAATTAAAAGCATCTTATTCGTCTAAGCGTGTTTCCTTGTTGCATCATCAGCTTACTCTTCGCTTTAAGTCATGATCCTACATTTGGCGGCACTGGTTATTACTATAGTGTGACTGCTATCTGACCTCCGTAACCCTTATTTACAGGGAAACCAGACCAAGAGTCAGTTACTATTAAATTAGAAGCACATCATATTTTGTGTGTAGTCTTACCTGATACTATTTCCGAGTGTGCTAATTGAGGACAACCAGAATTTGTAGAGACTTTTAAATTAGTGGTATCTGAAAAAGAAAATTAAATAAACTTTAATTTCATATTTATTTTTTACTAGCCTTTTCCCGCAGCTCCGCCTGCGTCAAAAAGTAGCCTATGTTTGACCCCAGGTCTTCAACTATATTCATACCAAATTTCATCAAAATCCGTTCAGCGGTTTGGCCGTGAAAGCGTAACAGACAGACAGACAGACAGACTTTCGCATTTATAATATTAGTATGGATATATTTCCAAAATAGATAATATGCATATATTGTTAATCTAAATTAATATTCACTTTGTATTAACTGAATTAATAATTAAATTAGTAATTTAAAGTATATTAAGTTATAATATTAGCAATTATTACCAATTAGTTTTTCATGTTGTAGCGGAGAAGTATATACTTTTTTAAACTTCGGTTATTCAGAACAAATATTACTGTCACTTTTGAGTGCATAGTTATGGTCATTAGTTTTAATATCTGAAAATAAAATTAGTCATCAAACTGTCTAATAAAAACATACATTTTTATAAATCAGTACATTTTCGAAATATATCATACCATAGCATAATCTAGTTCATTCACATTATTATTCTCAATGTATGAGCGGACTTAATAAATAAGAATTCTCTTTATGTATGTATGTAAACTAAGTTATTTTGTAACATATTGTATAATAATAGGATCATGTAGAATACTCTTACATTTTTTTCATTTTTAATGATTTAGAGATAGATGGGCTTAGTATATACTAGTCATAATCATAAGAGCAGTTTTGCCGTAAGTAACCAAGTTATAAATAGGCTTTGATTTTAGTATACGAAAAGTAATGACTCCTTAGTTAAGTGTATAAAAGTTCTCATTATCATCAGCTTTATTTAACCTACCGCTGGACATAAGCCTCTCCCTTTCTGCGGCAACCATCTCTGTTCTAGGACGGTTGGGATAGCCATCATTTAAAAGTTGATTCATTGTTACTTACCCGTTGGTTTTAAATTTTCCGCGAAGAAGCATATAATTTCCTCATCTTTGACGACTTCCAGTTAGTAATGTCTTGAAGGGGGCTCTTAAGGGCTAAATTGTTTTCAACATGATTTGTCTTTTCTGTAAAAAAATATATTATGATATTATTACCATACTAAAGTAATTGTTGGTCTTCCTAATAAATAAATATATATTTTATTTAGTTTATGAACAAAATAGAATATACAGTGTGTGACTGTGTTGTAACTGCTACAGTATCAATTTATTATATAACTTAACAAAGAGCCCCATTTTAATTATTTTTCAATGAATAAGATTTGGATTACCCATTAAAAATTCCTTTTCCTGTGGAGTCTCATTTTTCTGTGAAGAGCTATATTCATTGCAGATTGTTTTAAAATAGGTGTGATTAATGTGGTTTCTTGAATTAACGTAAGTGTGGTCATCAGGTACTTTATTTTCTGAAGTCCATGCTGAAAATCAAAAATTTAAGAACAATCAAATAAAGTTGTTAATAAAATGAAAAACTGTATGCAAATAGTATAATTTTAAGTTATACAATTTATGACAACCGTTCTTATAAAAGCTATTGTTGGTGAAATTAGTGACTATGTAATTAAAAAGATCTTTATGTCATTCTTTTTCCCGTTGCGTCCAATGGGAAGTGCCTTGAAGCCCAGTGTTCACTTTTTCATATAACAATATAATATTATAGTACTTAATTAAATATATATTAAAATAGAAAAACAACTGCATACCTTTAATAGTTTATTTGCATGGTAGGCCACTGTTAATTTCTTCTGAGGTAAAAAGAGTCGGGAAGGCGTTAAGACTTCAAGCGTGGATATTTTTCATATAATCTCTTTTCAAAATGTTTGTGGCAAATGTAAAATTCATATTTACCTAAATCTAAAATAACAAGTAGCTGTAAGTGAATCCAGCCATATCTTTCTTTGTTTTTGTCTAGTTGGAAATTTGTGCATGTAAAAGCCTTCATTTCATTTGCTCTGACAAGCAGGAATACAGCATGTCTTATTCATTTTTAGGTATAACCATCTATTATTTATTACACTAATAAATTAAAAAATCACTATATACAACTAGTCAAAAGTAGTCCACTTCACACGAACCCACTTTTGTTGTTAAAAGCAAAAGTTAGGTATGTCTAGGAAAGAGAAAATTATAAATGAACGTTCTTTGGCATATTAACACAATAAACAAAACTTCGACAGACAATCTAAGTTAAAACAAACGAAATTAAATAACTTCAAGATGCGCAAACAAATGAACGTGCAAATTCCTAAGAAAACTCAAGATGGAGGACGCCGTGGACGGAGGGAAAGGGTGGGCGGGAGTTGCAGACAACTTCAAAATGACTAATGAAGTAAATCGTTTCAATTCATTCGTTCAATTTCCTTACGAACCGAATATATATAGGAAAGATTACCAGCCGTGGGCCGTACGTATTTTTTTTTTTTTTTTGCATGTTTTTACTTAGTATTGCCAGAACAAAAAAGAGTACTCGCTTTTCATTCCCTACCCATCGATAACCGAGTCGAAAAAGCCAACACAGGCTAGAGAACTAGAATCCAGGGCAGCCGACAGAAAAAGTTGTATAATATTGTTTTTTTTTTGTAGCTGCACATTGTAAGGTTGTAATGTAATGTCAAATTAGACTTTTGGCGGGAAGCTGTGAAGAGCAGTATCGGCGCTGTATTATATTTTCCAAAATTTGTGTTTGTGCATATTAATGGTGGATTATTATTCGCAAAGTGTTCGATAACAAGCATTATGATATGTTGGGAAGTGTTACAGTGTTTAATTTATGTGATTTTCATGCTTGTTGCCAAAAGCTCCTAGTAATCGCTAAGTGCAGTTTTTCTACCACTTCACTTACACCCGTATTATTAAACCTTCACTCAAACTCGACTCAACCTTACTCCACCTCATTAGTATGATTATTTGTCACAAGCTTCCTTGACTTGAAATGATTTCTCTTTGGAGGTGAGTATGGAACTGTCAAATAAATATAACGTTGGTCGAGAGGTACCGTGAGGCGTCCTTGAAATGAAATAGAGTAGATAAAAAACGGGTTTTGTCACTTCTGGCCTGGGTATTTACTTACTTCATTTTATTTTTTACTCTATTCTTTTGTAATTGTTTAAAATTGTTATTATAACCTCATTGGAGTTTGCTCAAGCAACCAACTAAGAATGTCGTTTTCAAGGAAAGTTCGAGGACTTCCTTAAGGCGCTCTCGAATGAGTTTGAGTGAAGGACGTTCTTAAGGTTATGTTTAAGAATACGGGGGTTAGCCTGATTCTACTGACTAGACTCGACTACCGACTAAACTTTTAGACTTGACGAAACCACACTTTAAGACTGAAATAGATTGAAAAATTAAGAAGGGCTATAAAGGACTTGTATCCATGGCCGTAAAATCCATTACTAAAAAAAAAATGCCAAATTGTTTTCGTGTTTATAAAACTTAAAATTGTCCTATGGTAGTATTGTATTTTCTGAAATTGTGCACAAAATTCCAAACACTAGGAATAGGAAAGAAAAGAATGTTAGAAATTTATATATCCATTCGATGATATCCATGGATTGCATTGATTATTTTGACATCTCTGAATACTAATTGGTCAGGTAAGAAAACATAACTTAAATTTCCGCCGATCAATAGTTTTAGACATTAATCTTTCTAAATTGTAAGTACATTGATTTGCAAAATTATTACAACCTACTGCCTACAAAGCTTATAATATTGTCAATACAATACAATTAAACCGTTAGTGATTTGATTACCTATATTCTCATTGAATGCAATAATCTTAGATTCCTTACAACAACAATAAATAAACATGCCAGATTTAAGACAAAGAAACAAAAGCAAAGAAAGTAATTTACTTGAAAATGGAAAGGACGACTTAAAAGAAATTTCAAAGGAAAATCTAAGGAATCAACAGTAAGTAACTCACTTAATTATTTTTATAAAGCTTAGTACCTAAAAAGAAAAAAGTACCAAGTATGCCAATCTTACTGTAGTTGTGGTTGTGAAATCCTTCAAGGGGCAACTTAGTTAAAATCTTACCATGTTCCTCATTTAAGTGTATTTATAAAATCAGTATGTAGGTAAAATCCAGCTCCATCCGAGCACCACAACTCTTGCACAAAAACTTGTGAGGAATGAAATTTACCATTAAATTAGTTGTCTTATTTTCTTATCTGAGATTAACACACTTAAATATAAGTAATTACCTATTTGTTTTCAGATCCTCTTCCAAAAACATTTCTCTAAGAGTTTTTTCTCGAGTAATAGTCATATTCTCACTATTAATTGTAGTTTATTTTTCATCTAAGAATGATAAGGTAAAAATTTTTGCTCGTCAAACAGATTTATTGGCTGGAAAGGGCCAGATTTTAGATTGCTCTCCAGATTACCTCAAAGATATAGATAAATATGAAGGATGTTTCCCTAAAGAATGTAAAAGATTTGTTACTGATAAAGTTGTTTCAATGAGAGAAACAGAAGAATTGTTAACGATTATACAGAAAGGACTTAAACTTCATGATGCTGAAGGGATTACTACTCTTGATTTAGATAGTGGGACTTTGATTAATGACCAACAAAATTTAAATATTTACAAGAACGAAGATTCTGCATTTTCACCCAGCGATTTTAATATTTACCGGGTAAGGACAAATGAATTTGAATAATATTGACACTTCTAGTAGGAACTTCAATTAACACTTATTTCTCTTCTCTATTATACTTTTTGTTAGGCACAATTTTTTTGTACTTTTTAAGGTTGGTAGAAAACACTTTCACGATATTCCGCCAATACCTAAAAGAACAGAAATGTTCAATTTGAGTTTAATTTATTAGCATTTTTTTCCTTTCAGATTGTAAAAGAAAAAATTAAATATGCTATTGCACATCACTTTGGCGCCGACCCAAACAAAATATATTTAACTCGACCAGCTTTACTCTGTCAAATAAAACCACTTTCGTCAAAAAAGCGAGTTGTTAATAATAATAATAATAATGAATATTGGCAGCCCCATGTCGATCATGTAAGTGTATTGTTTGTGTCATGCATTCTTATTATTTTTATTGTCTACATCATTGAGCATTTGAAATGGCGCAGTGATTTGATCATTGTCGCCTCGCCGCTCACAAAAGTGGGCGGAGCTTGTCACTACTCGTTCAAAAGCGTACTGAGAAACAGATCGCTAGCTCCTAAGTGCATCACGACTTTCCACGGCTTTTTTACAAATTTAGCATTGAATAATTGGTTTCTGTTAAATAAGATATATTTACGGCTCTAAAAGTTATACCTAATATTTAAAACGTATATATTTTTTTTTATCTACGATCAGTCTTTCGACTATGAGCGGATGGGTTGTTCAATTTAATTGACATGCCGCGCGTATTCTCCACCGAGAATACCGCCTACAGATTATTCCATTCTCTGATTTAGTTTTAAGATGTCGTGCCTTTTGAGGCGATTATTATAGCTTTGGGTCATCAGTAGGTCTAAAATCGCCACTTTGAGCAATTCATCAAAAGGAATTCATTTCGTGAATTCCTAGCAATTCCTTTGCAATTCTCCTTTTTTTTGTAAAATGGACACGCATCATTTGCAATTCACTAACAATTCAGTTCATTTCGTGAATCATTTGTCGTGTTAATATTGCCATAGCAATTCTTCAAAAACAAAACTGATTCATTATTTTTTATATAATTCTTTTTTATTAATGATGTTAGACGTACTGTGAAACAGGAAATTAAGATTATTGTTTATTTGACGTGCGTGCATTAGGATTTTGAGTACGCAATAAAGAAAATAGAGACTACTTGAATAATTATTTTTAATAGTGGCAATAAAGATAATGTCTATCATATCAGCATAAATCAGTCAATGTCAATCAAGTGCAGTCATCTGTCAACAAAAAATGGGTTTTACGGCCGTGGAAACAAGTCTTTTAGGCTCTTCTTATTTTTTATGTTCTTCTTTAGTCGTGGCTTACTATCAACTTATTTTATATAAATAGCGCACAACGGTGTGTAAATAACTAAGGAAGGCGATACCTAGGTACATCTCTATAGAAGTACAATGTGGGCGTTACCATATAAAAATAAGATTCAAGAGGCTTAACTGGCACACAAACATGATACCTTATATTATTTTTGCGATATCGTTAGTACTAGTATTTATTTTATGGTGATATGATGTTCGTAAAGGCAAGTCGGTTGCTTTGTTTTTGTATGATCACAGAAATAAGATTAGTAAAAAGAAGTGCCATGTATCGGCCAGTTAATCCTCTCAAGTCATAACTTTTTATGAAGAAAAGGAAGCACACACCAAAAAAGGGCTACCATGATCTCTTAATTCTATCCAACAAATGCGAATGAGTAACCGAGATGTGTGCCTACATTACATCCCTTAAAGCGCTATCACGCCTACTCACTCGCATTTAGATGAATTTTATATATCATGGTAATCCCCCTATAGGTATCGGTTTGGTCGTTAGATTCGCACTGCGATGACGGCAACGTCTAGCTAGACGCGTCTTTCCTACCTTTAATACATGTTTCTACCTCATATAGGCACATGTTCTAAAAAAAATTCGGACAAACCGAGATCTTTACACGAAATAATAACAATTTAATCAAACGTTGGTGATTATAATTCTCTTTGCAATTTAATACGAAATCTTATTAGTACTTATTTGACGAATTTAAACAACAATAAATGATAAAAATTCGCTTGACGAATCGAAACAGTTTTAAAACTTGACGAATTACCCTAAAATCAAAATAACAAAGTATTCTCACTCCACAATTGAGCAAATTTTTGTGAAATTTGGAGAAATGAACTGTAGATGTTGCTGAAGAGTAACTTTTTATGATTCTGCTATTTGACAGTAAAGCAATTCTGTAAAATTGACCCATTTTACGAAATTCCATAGAAAACCGTCAAACAGCAGATTTGCATAAAATGAATTGGTCGTGATTCATTTTATGAACTGCCAAATTATGGCTATTTTAGTATTTGCAATGACATTCATATTGTGATCATATTGTGATTCGCGTTAAGTGGCGATTTTAGACCCGATTCTGCTGATTGACATAAGGGCAATTCCTTTTATGTGAGCCATTTTACGTATTTCCATAGAAAAATGTCAAACTGCAGAATTGCATGCAATGAATTGTTCGTGATTCATTTTATGAACTGCCAAATTATGGCCATTTTAGGATTTGCAATGTGATTCATATTGTGATCATATTGTGATTCGCGCTAAGTGGCGATTTTAGACCCGCAGGTTAGCTGCCAACTCATTTGGATGTGAAGACAGTCGTTTTTGGTAGTTATCAGCAGTAGACCTTATCTCTTCTATTACTGTGTTCATATGTAGCTCTCCATGGATCTCAGAATTCGTCACAAACCATGTGACATTTGCTATGGTGCGCAAGATAATGTTATGTAGTCTTTGTATTATAGATAGATTTGACTTGCTAGTGCTACCCCACAGCTGTATTTCGTACATCCATACGGGTTTTATAATAGATTTATATATAAGCAACTTATTATCTATGGAGAGCTTGCTATTCCGTCCCAGTAGCCATAGCAGTGACTTATATTTGATATTTGTTTCCTCTCTCTTGGCTTTAATATGTTGTCTCCATGTCAGTCTGCGGTCTAGGTGTAAGCCTAGATACTCAGCATGTTGTGTATGAGGCAGGGTTTTGTCTCCAAGATGGACTGGTGGGCAATCTCCTTTCTTAAGTGTAAATATAACATGCAAGGATTTTGTGGCACTGGCTTTAATTTTCCATCTTGACATCCATTTGGACACCTCATCTAGAACTCTTTGTAGACTGTGAAACTGCTACTTTGTCTCTATCACATGCCATTAAAGCGGTGTCATCTGCGAACGTAGCAGTGGTCACTCCATCCACATCTGGCAAATCTGCTGTGAATAGGGTATAAAGAACAGGACCCAAAACGGGACTCCTGTTTTAATCTCGTGGAAATTAGATGTTTCTCCTGACTCCTTTACTTGAAAAAGTCTTCGAGACAGATATGACTTTAGAAGTTCAAAGTAGCTGTGAGGGAAAACGTATATATCGCAATGTTTTTAAGATTGAAACTTCAACGTACTAGTGACATCTATTGACAAGTACTTGATAATTTGTAAATAACGTAGTACTGCTACTTTCCGTAAGATGGATATCATTATGGTTGGAGCCACGGCCTAAACCAAGCACCCCGCACGTCTGCCTTCCGCCCCGTGTAGCCTCACAAATACTTTCTTACAAAACGCTTATTACGGCATCTCCTCTTTGTAATTGCTCCGTGGTCTACATCTACAGGAAAGCTCATTTCTAGCTGTAAAATTACGATAATTTTCTTAATGAAGATAACCTAATTATCTTCATTAGGTAACCTTTTTATGCACAAATCCTAAACCAATTTTATAAAATTCGTTCATACTATGTAGGTCACTCCCTCCACCTGCTATGGCTCCTCTTCCGGTTATATGAACCGAATCCCAGGAGAGTGCGCTGTACTTGCTTTTTGGCTCTCTTTCCAGTCGCATCTGCTTGTCCCCTCTCTCTATCAATTCTCATCCCGTTTCTTGGTGGTAAACGCTGGCTTTCTGCCTAGCCTAGCAGTCGTCGTCTTTTACTATGTAGTTCAATTGAACATTTTTTTTCACGTATTATTGCAATCTGTTTCATAAGAACATTCAGCAACAGAGTAAGAATTGAATAGTCTTGGAGAGTAACAGGTCCAGGGACATGTACTCTTTATGCACTACACTCATCATTTATAAATCAGTATCCTTTCTCTTAAATCTTTTAAATGTTGTGTGACTTTTCATTAACTGTGTAGCTAGTACGTTTGGGTGATTGCTTAGTTTCTTCTTATACGATTTTATTGACTGTTCAATTTCCTTTCGCACTGTCCTGATTTTAAGATCGTGATGTAATTGATGGTTCGTGATGAACTAGGGTGCGTCAGTAATAATCCTCAACATCTTCGACTGAAATCTCTGGAATATTTCTACGTTAGAATTGGAGGCCGTTACCCAGAGCTGAACTCCATAAGTCCAGATTGGTTTCAAGATGCTTTTGTACAAGAGCATCTTATTTTTCAGTGACAACTGTGACTTTTTCCCCAGTAACTACAACATTTTTCGAAGTTAAAACTCCCAATGCTTTTCTTTTTGTGAATGGTGTTTCCAAGTGAGTCGGCGCGGCGGTCCAAATAAATTCCAAGGTATAGTGATGTTAGAGTTAGAGGTTGTGAAGACTATAGGCAATTTAATAGAGACTAGGCAGCCAAAACTGAAGGCTGCAACTCTAATAAAAATATTTTTTGCAGGATGGTCAAAAGTTTTATCACTTCACAGCTATGCTCTATTTAAGTGATTACGAAAAAGATTTTAAGGGTGGTCGCTTTATGTTTGTTGATGATAAAGCTAATGAAACTATTGAGCCTAAGAAAAATCGCCTCAGCATGTTTACAAGCGGTGGAGAAAACCAATATTATGATGAAAAAGTTACATCTGGTGTCAAATACACTGTAACATTATTTTTTACCTGCGACAAAATGTATGCAATAAATGACCCTGGTCCCGATAAATATGTAAATTAAAATGACTAATTTAGCTTGGTCTTTTTATTTTAAATCCTCTATTTTTATTTCTTTGAACAATTATAGCTTTGACTGTAACTGAGGCTAACTCTGTGGGGTAAACAAACTAAAACTTTATATACTATAAGTTCAAGTTGGATTCAAGTTCATTCATCAAAAATAATCAAAATACTCTTATAAAGAAATTAATTAAAATTGTTCCATCATGTTTGAGAATTATTACCAAAAATAAATTTATGGCAATAAATAAATTTGCATGCATGTATATCTTTATAGCCCACATCTGGTATTTGAATTACAACATTGTTTACAATATGGAGCAAAGGCTAAGCACTCTTTTCCAGCCAACCAGTTAGTAAGGGCGAACGATAAAATTCGCGCGGGCGCACGCTCGCGTGTCTATAATGAAAAATACTATAAGCAGCGCAGGCGCACGCGACGGGCGTCCGCTCGCGGGTTTGTTTCTACAAATCAGTCGAGCGCCGCTAGATGCCACGGTCACGCGCGTCAGAGGCTAGGTACAATACAACCATGAACATCGATACGGAGCGTGTAATAATTGAGGTGCAATTTCGGCCAATGATAATTATGGGACATGGCGAATGAATTATATAGATAGAGATGCCCGTCAAGAAGCACGTTCATTCTCACTAGTTCTACTCGTCAGTTCGATGATCGAACTAGTGAGAATTTATTTTCTCGTTTGTTCGACCGTCGAACTACTGAGATTTTTTTTCTCATTTGTTCTACTGCTGTATTTATTTTAATCGAGGAACAAATTAAATAATAAATACAATTTAAAATGCTTCATTATTAAATAGAATCAACTAAATCATTTAAAAAAATGTGACATGCATAGCTAAACCATAAAACGTTTGGTTCTATACTAATATTATGAAGAGGAAAACTTTGATTGTTTATTTGTTTGCAATGGATAAACTCAAAAGCTACAGGGTCGATTTTAAAAATTCTTTTACCTACGGAAGCTACACACTGGTGAGATACACCAGCGGATAATGTACGCGGACGAAGTCGCGGGAAACCAGCTAGTGAGTTTTATAAAGACCAAAGAAGCATGGCTTGTAGTTTGTCGACAATAAATCGAAAATTTTGAAGCACTCATATTACTTATTCAAGAGTACTTTTAGCATACCTAACAATATCTTTTCCATTGGTGATATCGTGGACTTTGATCTTTGAGTCTTTGCCTTCAAGTATGGTTCTAATTTTGAAAATAATTCATCATATGTCCTTGTACTTATTTTCAAATATTTGTAAAATTCGTTTTCATTGCCCTTCAACTTCGAAAATGTAGCCTGCTTGTCACGAACGGGTTAAGCAGTCGACGTTGTTTGCGTTGACGTCTTTTTGGGTGTCGTCGTCGTCAAAAAGAGGGGTGAATTTGCGTACGTATAGACAAATCCTATTTGAAATTTCGCCAGCTTCGAGCAACGCATGGTGGCCTATCGGTAGAGATCGCGGATCGATTTTTTCAAGTACAGGGTTCGAATCCTGCTAAACACAACTTCTTTTTACTTCCTTTTTTTTATTTTGTATTAGTTTTTTAGAATTCTATATTTTTTTAAATATCTAAGTAAAGAAAGTAGCTGGATCGACTCCTGCCACAAACAATAATTTTCTGTTTTCGTTTTTATTTGTTTTCTAGAATTATTTTCTTAATTTTTCTATTTAATTTTAAAAAGAAACACTTAAATAAATTCATTTGCAAATTTATTTCCGGTCATCTACTGATTGTGCTAAGAAAAAATACCCCTGTTATCCCATAGATGGCGTCGATAAAATTATAATGGCGTCTTTAAAGTGATTTAATTTTAACGTAGTTCCGTATGTAAATTTTTGCATATAACATAAATCGTAATCCACTGAGTCTGCACGAAAAAGAGATGACCATTATGTATGTATTATGTATTCGATAGCCAGCCATATAATGTAAGCTAAAATTATTTCTCAATGTTTCCAATAGATGGCGCTGCGCCATTTTGGTGATTTCTACTTCGCTTTTTTTCGCTTTAACAACATAAAGGGGTCGTGGATGTCTCGAAAATTACGTATTGGTCGTTTCGTATCGTTCGTTCCCAATATTTTCGAGTTGAATTGAATTAGTGGTTGTTTTGTTTGGATGTTGAAAAATTAAAAATAAGAGTTGTTTGTTTTGTTACCCGTTCGTTGTTCATTCATTAGTATTTTCTATTTTGGTGGCTGTTTTCGTAATCTGGCTAAGGCTAACTAACTAACCAAGTTAGATTGATTGAACTTTGAAGTGAATGAATATATATTTTGTTTATTTAATACTTCCTTAAAATGGTTGTTGAGGTTCTAAACATAGACGGTGTAATGGTGCCTCATGAGGTAGTGCCCATCATTGGCGATGGCGCTTGCCTGTTTAGAGCAAATCAAACCAAATCATTTATTTGCATAAAATAGGGTAAGTTTACAATCACAATATCTTACATTTTATATGACACTCAAGTCATGGCTAGAGAAGTGCGTGAGGAGATAGTGGAACATGTTATCAACCATTGGGATGATTACTCTATATTATCTCATGATAATGTTGGGAATAATTACGGCAATTCTGATGAATATTTTGCCGATATGTCGCAAGTCGTAACTGCATACATATGGTGGACTATGCGAATTAGTAGCAGCTGGGCGAATGAGATGGTATTTGAAGTAATAAATATATCGAGGAAGGCCATCGGTTGCGTTTTTCTCGGTTATTTAAAATAGGATTCAGTAAAATCGAAATTAACGCGAGCGAAGCCGCGGGTAGCAGCTAGTAATAAATAAGCAAATAACCCATGGTAATCTACTCGACACAACTGTACACGCTCGACATCAAAATTATACTAGCAGCGCTAAATGAGACGGGCGCACGCGACGGGTTCCCGCTAGCGGATTCCTGGCCCGCGGCGGACGTCCGACGCGTGCACCCGCGTCCGCATCCGCTCGTGTTTTAGCGTTCGCCCTTAACACGCTAGATAAAATACCTATTTAAAATGTGTAAGATAATGTAAATAGAATTATGAGTTCATGGTAGCCTCTCAGAGCTGAGCTGACCTTCAGTAAATGCTGACAACACTGATAAAGGGCAAAAAAATAAAATGTCATCTGTGTCTTGTACTGTCATTTCTTGCCATTGTTTTCATATGGCTTTTACTTTCGGATTTAGCCAGTGACAAGTAAAAATAATACAATAAAGTCGTTTAATCAAGAAAGTCTAAATTCAAGTCAGTAGTTTAAGTCAAGTCGAGTCAGAAGTAGCCATAGATTTAGAATTTTTTTGCCTACGTTGGATCCATAGTCTAAGGAAGTAGCATAAGCTAAGGGAAGTAGTAGAAAAACTGCACTTAGCGATCTCCAGGATCTTTTGGAAACAAGCAAGAAAATCACATAAATCGATCATTATATCCCTTACCAAAACTCACGCTTATTCTTGAACACTTTGCGAATAATAATCCACCATTACTATGCACAAACACTCAAAAAAACACAAATCGAAAATAAAATACAGCTCTTTGCAACTCCCATCAAAAGTCATAGACTATGCAAAAGAAAAGTCCTCTTGCCATTGCCATTTTATCGTTCAATTTTTCGTATTTTCCGCTCACTCACTAGCCACAGCCACAATTATTTCATTCAAGTAATTGTCAAGGTCATGCATGTCATGTGCGAATGCGAAATGAAAACGAAAAACAAAACAAAATCGCTTGCTTGACTGACGCCGTCTTGGATCATTTCATTTTAAAAACAAAATACTAAAAAATAGGTACCTATCCTAATATTTATTTATTTTACAGGAAAATTTTTGTGTAACAGGCGTCACTACAGTGATTTTCTATCTAAAATTATTGTGTATTCAAAAGTAAGTAAAAGCTTTAATGCGCAGTATCATTATAATAAACGAATTTACCTACTTCATTATTAACATTGCAATATTTTTGACCGTAGTTATTATAAATGGACGGGTCTGCCTTAGAACACAGCGATTCGGACTCCGGAGAAAGTTGGACATTGTTAGAGGCGTCTCCGTCTTATGCTGATGATGCCCCACGACTGCCTGGAAATGAGCCTGAAAGTCTACCAGTAGCTGGGTGAGTATTTGAACAACTATCTCTGCCTAAGTATCCTGTACGCATTAGTTTTCATTATAATAGACAAAAGGGAAATCTACACTAAGGAGTTGCTTGAGTAATCTTGTCTCAGTGCTGGTGCGACATGATCCTATTAATTTATGATTGTATTATTCATGAATTATAGAATTCCAAAACTAAAACCATTCAAACTTTTATTTGATATGTTGTAGTACATTAAATACAAGTCACTTTTTAAACTGTCCTATATTTGCTCAAATGTTTATAATTATACAGCCTGGAACAAATTTATCAGCACTTCATAATTTCAAGATTAGAACTTATTTTAAAATTATGAATAACTAGCAAGAAGGCCTGGCTTTTGCACAGGTGGTAGGAAATATGCTGTCTCCTCCTATCTTAATGTTTATGAATTTATAGATTTAAGCATACATAGGGACAGACAGCGGAAAGCGAATTTATTTTAAACTATTACATAGTAAGTATGGATGTTGATTTTATTGGTAGATATTTCAGAACTAAAATAATTACATGGTTTTCCCTCAGAATAGATAATAGTTGTTTGTGCATCAAAGTAACATTATGGGGTAGTTGTCACAATTTTTTGGCACACTGGTGAATCCATGAGCAACAAATTTCCTCATAGTCATACTGCTGGTGTGACATTGAGTTATCTATTGAAACTTTTGATTATTTTGCTAATGAGGAGGTATTGAATAGTATAATGACCAATTCTAAAAATACAATTCCTCTGATTAAGTAGATGCCCGGCACAAAGGTGCAACAGTGAAAATTAAATAACTGTTAAATTTAATTTTGTTATTCTGCTTTGAAGGTCAGAATACCATTAATATGTTAAAAAAACGTTTAGTTAAATGCCCTTTATTGTGGACAAGGCATACCAACATATTTCTTCCTAAAAACATTTCTCAAAAGTATTTATTGTTAAAAATATATAAATGAACTGACTATATTTACATTCTTAAATCAAGGATACAATTGGCTTACAGCCAAATTCCTGAAATAATTGTCTTGCACTCTTTGTGTTAAAACAACTCCTTGTTCAGAGTTATTTTTACAGCTGCTGAGTATTGATTTCCCGACTATATGTAGGTACAATGGACCCCATTGAAAACAATACCTCACCATTAAAGTTGCATATAAATGTTTTCTTTTATGTACAATAAAGAATTTTACATACATACATACATATAATTTTCTCTGTCGCCTACTGTTTCCACAAATAAATAAAATGGAACCATTGAATACCACCAGATGAATAGATGTAACTTATTACATAGGGCGCACTGTAAGTTTCCGGAACTGGCCACTTACATAAACAATATTTAAAAATTTATTGCAACATTTGAAAATAGAACTCTTTGGCTGTAGAATGCAGTTTGTTTCATCTGACTGTCTTTTGTTTTTACCTTGTGGCGCCATTTAAAAAATTGTGTGTCTGCATCAACATGGATTTAACTCGGGAAAATTTTCGTAGTATGATTTTCTACGATTTTAAGTGTAATTTGACAGCTCAACAGAGCATCGCTCGGCTTGAAACAGCTTTTGGCAATGAAGCACCATGCAAGACAACTGTTTATAGCTGGTTTGCAGAATTCAAGCGTGGTCGTATCAATCTCAGTGACGAATCTCGCGATGGTCGGCCGTCCACCGCTGTGACCAACAAAAACATCAATGCTGTGCGCCGTATGATTGAAACAGACAGGCATGTGACCTACCATGAAATTCGCGCATCCTTAGAAATAGGCATGAGTCAAATACAATTAATCCTACACAAACATTTGGGTGTGAGAAAGCTGTGCTCGCGGTGGATCCCACACAACTTGACCGAGGCTCAAAAAACGGACCGCGTCACTTGGTGCAGTGCCATGCTTACCAGATTCAACGAAGGTGCGTCAAATTTGGTGTGGGACATAGTAACAGGTGACGAAACATGGATTTATTGCTACGATCCCAAAACAAAGCAGCAATCGAGCGTATGGGTCTTTCAAGATGAGCCGAAACCAACCAAAGTGGCGCGCGTGAAAAGTGCATCTAAGCGGATGATTGCGTCTTTTTTTAATAAAACTGGACACGTGGCTACTGTTGCTTTAGAGAATCGTCGTACAGTGAATAGTGACTGGTACACGACCATTTGTTTGCCGGAAGTTATTGACGAACTCCGTAAAAATAACCGTAAACGCCGTATCATCCTGCACCACGACAATGCTAGTTCTCACACGGCCAGACAGACAAACGACTTTTTGAAGGCGAAAAATGTAGAACTCATGAGTCATCCTGCATACAGTCCCGACCTGGCACCTTGTGACTTTTTTCTGTTCCCAAAAATTAAGAACCAATTACGCGGTCAACGATTTTCATCACCAGAAGAGGCTGTCGAGGAGTATGAAAAACACGTTTCAGAGGTCACCACAGAGGAGTGGCACAAAAGTTTTCAAAACTGGTTTCATCGAATGAAAAAGTGCATAGACGCCAAGGGAGATTATTTTGAAAAACAATAAATTAATTTTGTACCTTTAATAGTATTTTTTCATATTCATTCCGGAAACTTATAGTGCGCCCCACGTATTACCAACTTGTGGCCCATATACAATCAGCCTGACCTTCAGTCGATATTCAACCTGAAGGAGAGTATAAAATTATTAAGAGAACACAATTGCAAGATAACCTGCACTATGGCAAACACGAATACTGCCCACCACTTTCTCTGTAACCGAGTAGTTTACAACTGGAATAGATTGCCTGTTGATGTTAACAACCAAAGTAACATTGATGCAGAAATGGACTTGATGTGAAAGACTTTTTGTGAAATTACTAGACACTGCTTGATATAGATGCATCAGCTGTATCAGCTGCCTGTCTATAATTAAATAAATAAATATACATATTTTAGCTGCAATATGCAGTAATGTTGCAGCCAAAATTTTACTTGAATATTTGAACAGCCGGTCAAAGCTATAGAAAATAAAATAGTATCCTAACAATTGATCAAATAGGTGATGTCATCTAATTTCTCCTTAAAAATAACATTCATAACATGTTTAATTTATTGTAAAGTTATACAATTTAGTCAATGACAAACAACTTTTATTTCAGAGATGCTACTGACTTGAACTGCGAAAAAGATGACGACACGGATGGTATATCGATAATTAGTGACAGTGAACCAGAATCGCCATTCCCTTGTGAAGTGAGCTCGCACAGATGTCTTCTAGAAGAAGACTGTCCAACAGAACAACAAAATTCCCAATTTATTGACACAAGTGATTTATCACCCAATAATCCTAATCAGCATGAATCTCTGACAAATGGGGACGACTTTCTCGGAGATAATGGCAGCAAACACAGAACCTACGTGCACAGAAGAAATAAGAGGCTCAGCATGGTCCTCAACATAATTGTTCTGGGCAGTGTCATCACAGCTGCTGGGGTAGCAATAGGTCACATGTGGGGTGCTAAAAATGAATGCAGTTACCAAACCGTACCTTCAGTAAATAAAATTTTATCCAATTTGTACAAACTACAAGAAGAAAATGCTTACTTGCGTAGCAAATTGAAAGAATTAACTTTGCTGAACAATATACAAATACAACAGAAGAAAGCTGGCTCTGATAAATTTCACTCCAAGCAGAACAAATGCAAGAAAGTGTTTGAAGCATCATTAAACAATAAAAATTTAGAAAAATATACAAAATGTGTAGATGATGATAGCATTCCAAAAATAGATTCCCATATGGTACAGCCTGAATATGAAAAAGAATTTTTAGCTGATGTAAACAGGTTGAAACTAGTATATGAACAAAACAAAAGCTGGCTTGATGAAGAAATAACCAAACGCTTAAACCATGAGAAGCAATTAATTAATAAAAATAAACATCATGTAAAGGAAAAAGTTGAGAAAATTCTAAAAGATAACTTGGAACCTCCTCTGGAAACAATTAAAGAACTTCCTAATATCGAGACTAATGTATCAGAGCATCCACCAACTGACAATAGCAATATTCTCAGCGATCCTCACACAGCAACAAAAGTCAGCTATGCCGATTCACTTAATACAAATAATAAACTCAAAAAAATTGAAAAACAAAATGTAAGTAAACATAATGAGCGTGATGAAATAAAGGACCGCATTCAAAAGCGAAAAAAGAGAAGGACCATTGACATAATTTCAGATCAATATCTGAGTGAAGAAGAAATTACTAAAGACGATAGGTACACTGGACATAAATTCAAGCAAGAGAAAAAAAAAACCGATTGCCAAAAATCTCATAAAAAGCAGAAGAGGAAAAACAAATACGAGCAATGGGAAATGAAAGGAGGTTACATGAAAGATTATGATAGTATTTCTTTTACTACCCTACATCCCGAGGCAGAACATTTTGCTACCATTAATAGCAAAAAGCTTGATGAGAATGCCGAAGGTGATAACATCTCTAAATTCTCTGAAACACAAGAAAATAAAAAGTCCACTTCGACTGTTTGCGTGGGCAGCGAAAAGATGTCTGAGAAAAGTTTGAGAGACGCCAACTGGTATGACAACAGGGCGGTGCTTAGAATGGAAGCAAGGAAAAAATTGCAGACTGAGCTATTTGGTGAAGTGAGTCCCAACACTGCTGGTTGGTATTTCCGTCGTATGCGACGTCGTGAACAATGCCGTGCCAAGAACGATAACTCAACGCAAAGAAAATTTCCTAAACGCAATATGAATTTCAAAACAAAACATTAAAAGAATGTTTTGATATCTTTGAACTTGATTGAGTCAGGATGAGTGATGATTGGACAACTTGGAAAGTTGTAGTCATAAGGTGAAGAGGTATCAATATTCCTCCTAGCATTCTAGAACGAATATTTGATATTAGAACAGAACAGAAGCACTCCATTATACTCTGGATTTTAATTTTTATTAGAGTACAATGAGCATGTTAGGTATTAATACACGGTTCATCCTGATTTAAAGGCGCTTATTACTTTATACTATAATAGGCTAGTTTCCTGAGTCAAAAGAATAACATTAAAGTTAGTCCGTCATTTAGGGAATCAAAATATAATGACGGTTTTTTTTTCTTTTGTCAATTGAGCGATAAATTATAAAGATATAACGCTTCAAGTTTAGGAGTGGGGGCTTGTGACGTCACATATTGCGAAAAAGTGTAGCACACTGTGACGTCACAGGGATCTTTAACGCGCCAATCTTTACAATTCTTTGCTTAATTTTCAAAAGAAAAAATACGTCTCCAATATTTTTTGATAATCTAACTGACTTTTTTGGAATTATATTTTTTTAGGAAACTAGCCTATTTAATGCTATATTGCATTTATATAGTGTGTTTTAATAGCTTTTATTTATCATCACATCACAGTAGAGGTTACGAAAGATGGCGTATGTAGTTCAGAAAGTATGTCATGGATGTTATCAAGTGTTTCTGAGGGTAGTTGCATATTTAGAGGCTCGTAGGTCAATTTGGCAAGTAATAAAGAGAAGCTATGATATATGACTAACGTTACGCACGACACGACATTGCTAACACGTGACATAATTATTAAGTATTTTTAGATTCCGTCTACTAGTATACCTATTCTTAGGTTTGATGTTCTACTTACGAATATTTCTTTATATAATTAATATGTTATGACATGAAAATATGACAGTTATGTCTATTATTTTAATACTATTCCCAGTGAAATATTAAAATCCTGTGATTTGCTTTAATACGAGTATTTATATATTTTCTACTGCATAGTTTTACTTGTTGGAATAATATATGTCACATGATAAAACTATACAATTTATTTTTTAAACTACATTTATGTATCTTCGGCGGCTTTAATAAATGTTATACCTACTAGGATAATATTGTTCAAAATATTTACCTTGCTCTTATCATCTACTAGTTTAGGTGTTTTCCAAATTGAAAGTAACAATAAAAATAATCAGAAAAGCCTGTAAAACGTTTTAATTGAAAGTTAAAAAAATATTCCCATGTTAGTTAATAATTTCCATACAACGACATAGTGACCGCGCCAAAAAACTTGGCCAATTGTAAATTGCATGCAAATATGCAAAGCAAAAAAAATAATATATATAATAAACGTAAAATTCTCTCCAACCCGATTCCGCAAGTGAGATTCGAACAGAACTCTTCTATTTACCAAACTTAATCACTTAAGTAATTGTTGTTCTCTTTTTCTGCTTAGATACTGTACTCCTGTGTATGTCCACTTAAATCCATGGATCGTACATTAAAGTACATACCTAATCTTGATTTTGTTAATTGCGGATTACTGCCTGTTTGGCGCCATAAAAAAAAAAAAAAGTCATTATTATTTGCTCACGCACGAGCAGCAAATATGCAATAGCAAAAAAGTATTTTGTATAGGAGCCAAATTAATTTTTTTTTTTTTGAATTCATTATAGCGGCAAGAAATACATCTGAAAATTTCAACTGTCTAACTATCACGGTTCATGAGATACAGCCTGGTGACAGACGGACGGATAGAGGAGTCTATAACTTCCCGTTTTACTCCTTGTGTACGGAACAATAAAAAACTCTGTGCATCAAGCCTCTGCCGAAATATCAAATAACGTTCTCGTTTCTCAAGGCCTCGTTTCGCTTCGTCATTTTAAAATCACTTTTTAAGGAGCCTACCTACGCCTTCTAATATTACTTTCTATATTGCACCATTTCGGCCTCGACAGTAATTATTTATTCATTCATCATAATAAAACTTCAGTATTATATGACAATACATTTATTGGCTACTTATAAGGACACAAAACATGTTAATGTAAATAAAATCACTCTTACATTAGTGTACGTTTTGAGCTTTTGGGATATAAAAGTGCAGAACACTAGGAGCTAAGCGATGTGGGTTCACACTAAAACACATGGGCGAGAGAGCTAGCTAGCGAGGGAACGAGACAGGCGAACAAAGTTTCCTCCGCCTCGCATCTCTCATCAGCCCGCTCGTTCCACCTATTTCTATACTTTGGTTCACACAGCGACACAATTATCAATAGTACTAACGTACACAACGGACACTCACACCCTCCCACCCGAAACGGAAATCGCACCGAGCCGAGCAGATTTTGATTAAAAATCAAGAGCAAAACAATGCAAGGATATAGCTTTTGCGCGGCTGCTGCGACTACTATGACGCAGATACGGTAGGTAACCAACCCTATGACTAACACACACATTGACGAGCGTGTGGAACGCTCGCCGTTGTTGTATGGAGTGTCCGGGGTGTGACAGCGTGGTAACCTAGAGAATCATCGGGTATCTTCGACCGTTTTGTTTTTCATTCAGTGAACTAAAGAATAAAGAGGTGAAACGATATTAGCCTGCCTTGCTCGCTGGCAGTGTAGCCTGCGCTCAACAAACGCACACAATAAATAAATATTATCTACAGAAGATAAAGTTCATACAATGCGCCATGACCGATCGCGCGCCTTTCACTGCCAACTAGCAATGTCCGTGTAAACACGCCCGCTAGTCTTTACAGTATGCGCGTGGTATGAACCTTAACTTCTGGGTGGTATTATTTATTCTGTAAGAGAGGGGTTAGCAGCAAACTCCAGATCATTCGCCTCCTTTGTGCAGGAGTTTCTGGATGACGTCCCGTTAGTCGTCGCCGATGGCTCCGCTGAATACCAGGTTAATAGCTGCGTTTACGTCACCTGCCAAATTAATTTAATTCTGTAGAAAACCTTCATCACGAGGAGCTCGACAGCTGAGCGCTACGCACGTAACCGTATCGAATGCGCGTGTTAAGCAACGGCGAGACGCGACCCGTATCTATCTTCTATCTATATATTTATTTATTTATTTAAGCTTTATTGCACAATACAAGAATTTGTACAAATGGTGGACTTAATGCCAAGTGGCATTCTCTACCAGTCAACCATGGGACCAAACAGAGAAAGAAAAGTTGGCGATAAAGACTAAATCACGAACACACAAGAAAGATAAAATATATACAAAAGAAAAGTAATAATACATAAGATTACATATTATACATAAATACATAAAATAAGTATATAAAATATATACATACAATACATAGATTATAGATTGGATGACTATGACTCCGCGACTTGCTGCAGAAACAGTCTATGAACTGCGCGCTTGAAGGCAGAACGGCTGGGCTCTGCTTATATATATATATAAGCAGAGTCTAAGTGACTGACATATCACGCTGCAGCCCAAACTGCTGGGTCGTTTGGTTTTAAAATTGGCACGTGGGTTCCACCAGTTCCAGTCACCACTAAGAAAGGATTTTTCTAAATTCATCCCCTAAGGGGATTAATTGGGGGTTTATACATTGTATAGAGAAACGAGATTAGTTGGACCAATTTTGTTGAGACTTCTCAAGAGCATTGTTGATGAGTAAATTAAAAACATGTTTCGAGATTTTCTAAAAATCGACCCCTTAAAGGGGGAAACCGGGTGACTATGTCTTACAATCGACACGGATATATGTTTCATGGTTATTCGGGTCGCTGACTCTGACTACGAAAATATACACTTATTTTAAAATCCTTCTTGCGCGGATTCACGCGAGCGAAGCTAATTGTAAAAGTTAATTGGTCCATATATACGGATCCCCTCTTAACTAGGAGAAACCCGGACGGATGGCAACCCTACCTTCACAGATGATGAGTGCCCTCACGTTGAGCGCGTCGTCTCGCAGTCCCATCTCGTGCATGCGTTGTAGAGCGCTGGAGTAGTCCTCCTCGCGCGCGGCCGGGCTCTGAGATGATGATGCTAGAAATATGTATGACTTGTAACAGAGTTGTTGGTCCCATACAAACAATAAATTGTTTTAGACTAATTAGAGTCCGAAGTCCGAACGGAGTTTTGTTAGCTGGAGTTTTTTTATTAGCATAGTTTTATCCAATTGCGTATGATCACTGCATCCGTGGTCCAGTGGTTGAGGTGTTTTGCCTCGGGCCCGAAGGTCATGAATGAGCCGAAGGCAAGTTTAGCCGTTGGACCCGGCTGCCATTTTGGTGGTCGTTACAGGGACCTCGTTAGAGACCGAAACGCGGTTCCGAAAAACTTTTAACTTGTTGATTGACCATGTAACCCATTCGAAATGAATGAATGATTTTTTAAACCGCTGAACCGATTTCTATAAATCCTCCTTTGGGCCGTCCATTTAACTACAGCTAAGATCCATGTCGACCCGACAATGATGGCAGAACTTTTTTTATTAGTTACTAGCTGTTTTCCGCAGGCCCGCCTGCGTCAAAAAGTAGCCTATGTTAGACCTCGGGTCTTCAACTATATTTATACTAAATTTCATCAAAATCCATTTAGCGGTTTGGCCGTAAAAGCGTAAAGACAGACTTTCGCTGTTATGATAAATATGGATATGGATTTTGTGTGTTTTTATCTCATAATCAAGAAGATGTCGGCATATGACTAATCGAACGAATCGATGCACTATCCCTGTTTAACTCTGACTCTTGACTCTTGATGAGTTGTCTTCTAAATGTTAGCATGGGAGAGATCCAGGTAGACTATTGGTTGTGGATCATCGTATTACGCGTGGAGTCGTGTGCCTCTGCTTTAACCATGATTTGGGATACCGTCCCACTATCGGGACGAACAGGCCCTCTGCCCAATTTAATAAGATCTTAATGATAACTGATTGTAAAGCTAATCATATCTCTCTCATTAAAGGGAGCTTTCATTACCGCCATCCTGCCCTGTCACTTGATGACAGCCTACCCTTTTCGTCATTTCGACAAAGACTTATTGCAGTTTACACCATAAACAGAGTGTGTAAACATACCAGCCGTGCTTTGTTCCATAGGCGTGTCTTGTTGCGCGCGCGGCCGGTTGGTAGCGATGGCCTCGCTGATGGCCTCGCGGAACATCTCCGGAGTTATCACGGGCCGCCCGCCTTCGACAAACCAGTTATAAATTAAATCATAAATTTTTATTTATTTATTTTCTTTGGAAACCAAACAGTCTTAATTATCTATTTTTACATCTAATGACCATTTATGTTTTCACATGAAGGTATCAAAAGAACTTGTCTGATAGAACATTACAAATACATTTTATCTTTAAGAGAGAGAGAGAGAGAAAAAATAATAATACTTACTAACAAATAACCAGAAATGAAAACTTATTTTGGATCGCGAAGTTTTACTTAAATTTCCACCACTACTTCCAAAGCGCAAGTGGAGAAGCTTGCGCTACAAACACAACATCAGAAAAATATCATTTTCCATCTTGACCTGACTGGGGATCCGGGATCTCCTGATTAGCAAGCAGGCATGTTAACCACAGAGAGGTATTCAAAATAATAAAGGTTAATAATAGTTAACTTCATTACAGTAATCTAAAGGGTTGAGTTAAAGACGACGGTAACGAAACTAAAAAAAAATACATTTTGGGATTAAAACTTTATAGGAAATCTATTTCTGTAAAGTATGTGACATCTTACATTGGGATAGGTTTGTCGATGGTGTTTTTGTTGAAAAAGATTTGTAGGTTCATTAAAATGTGAACGATGAGCGATTTTAATAAATTTCTATTGTTTACATTATTGAGGAGCTCGATAGCCGAGTGCGACGCGCGTATCAGTAGCGAATGCGCGAATGGATTAGTCGCCATTTAGCGGCATTTTTTATTTTGAAGTTTTCCGTGCTTTGGATGGCATGTTAAGCCGTCGATCCGGGTTGTTATCGATAGGTGGCAGACATTAGGCTACTTCATGCCTTTAGGCAGCTTGAAATAATCTGACAGTGTTGACCACTAACACACCTCGGGTCATATTCCTGTTGGTTTGGTTTCCCTGTAAAAAGGGTAACGGAGGTCAGACGGCAATCGATTCATTGTAATAACTAGTCCAATCTAGGCCCATGACTTACAGCGTACCCTAGGCTCCGAAGCGTAAGCTGACGACGCAACTAGGAAAACACGCTCGAGTGTAACAGAAGACAAAGCGATTGTTTACATTATTGTCTTTAAATAAATAAATAAATAACTCTTTATTGCACCAAATTGTAGAAAGTACATGAATATTATTATTAAGTATGGTACAAAGGCGGCCTTATCGCTAGAGCAATTTCTTCCAGGCAACCAACAGGTAGGACTTCATGATATGAAACAGGAAGGTAGGCGCAAATTAACAATTAGAAAAAGTGAAACATAAAACATAAAAGCATAACGTACCTATGCAGCACATACAAAAAAATATACCAATGTAAATATATGTGGTGCACATACACGCATGCATTACACAACGTAAATAAATATATATACTTATTTTTAAGCGTATCAATAAATGAACAATTTAATGAGTGAAAATTACAACTATGGTGGGTAATATTCGAACAGCAGACAAAAAGATTTTCTCTGGAAGAGGTTTAGGTGATAGAAAGATAATGGTCTTTCACTTGTGTCTTGAAGCTGGAGAGTGTTTGGGCATGTCTAATAGATACCGGCAAGGAGTTCCACAGACGTACAGCTTGGACAGTAAACGAGTTAGTGTAAAATTCGGAAGAATGTACGGGTGTATCCAATCGGAGATTATGTGCACTGCGAAGTCGATCATGGTGTTGATTGTGAAACACAAACCGTTCTTTCAGATATTGTGGATAAGTCTTTATCCATTGAGACAGTGTTTAGTAAAGTTTACCTGCAGCGGGTGGCGTGGCGGGGTCGGTGGCAGGGTCGGCGGCCTGCAGCAGTCGCAGCAAGCTGTCCTGCGCACCGCCGCGGCTGCTCGAAGTCGCTGCTTCTGCTGCCTATAGTAATTAATTACAACTTCTTTACTTTCTTCTTATTCATCGGATCGATGTCTGACGGGGACGGGAAACTCAAACTTGTCGGACCAGAAATCCGCAACTCACAGGCCTTCCGCACACGGCCCGATTCTATTGCAACATAAGACTACGTACTACTACGCGTACCAGTCGCATGAGAGTAACTTTCATATATAATCGGCTATCTCAGCACTCAAGCAACTCGCGCGATACAGATTCTGTATGAAGCGTATACGACGCAAGTTGCATCGGAGTCCCGTCGCGCGAATTGCATAGCGCCGTGTGCGGATGGCCTTATTGCATTGTCCGACCCCCACACGAGGTCCTCGAGGCCTTATGAAGTTAAGATGGATACATATCAAAAACACGAGAAGCGTACGTTATTGATATGTACGTAAACTACAGAGTTGGAAGAGCCATCTAGCGTTCTTTAGCAACTCAAATCCAATTAACATATGCTTATTTTTCTGATTTCCATTGGAACTTATTCACATTTTAAGTTTTTCAAATAATTTCTTTGTCATTCTTAGATTTTAAAATAATATTATTTTCATTCATTTTCTACATCCTTATTTGATGAATTAATGTGTAAATTAAGTAGTTATATTTTACATTTCGTAATTTTAAGGTCTTATAGTGAATATTTACAAATTTAAACCTACTTACAATACCGATATGTTTATAATAGCTATTTTTCCAGTATAAAAATGCATAAAATATGACCTGTAACGCAGCTGTCAGTTGTTCATGAGTGATGGGTGTGCGCTCGCCCTCTTCATTCTCCTCCTCGTCGGCGTCCTCGTCCTCCGACAGGGCTTCCAGCGAGTAAGCGAACCCAGATGTCAGGGCTGTAACAAAATTTATAATAATAAACAAACCATAAATATTACAGGATTAAGTGCATATTATTACCACTAGCAGTCCATCCCGACTTCGCCCAGGCCTATAGCCTTCCTCGATAAATAGGCTATCCAACACTGAAATAACTTTTTAAATCAGACCAGTAGTTCCTGAGATTACCGCGTTCAAACAAACAAACAAACTCTTCAGTTTTATAATATTAGTATAGATTATATATTTGCGATTTGCTTCAGTAATCTGGTGGTTCTAGGCTATGTAATGTCATGACAAATTTGAAACAGCACCAACTAAAGGGCATAAAGTTAAAATGAGGCTTGATGACCTTCTCAGTACTCTTAACTATGTACGTATGTGGAATAAAACTCACTACACTGGTTAAAATATAGCTAGATTAGAATGACAGGTCTCAATTTGCACACATTTCCTTGTCTCTGTCGTACTTCAAAATCATCAATATATCTGTCCTGTCAAAATTATCATGCTATATTTAACAAAGCGTAGTGTCTATGTAAGTATAAATTACTTTTCTTAAACATGCGCGGAAATATTGTATTACTTTTGAATAAAGAACACGCGAAGTAACATATTTACGTAGACTGAAAATCAAATTCACTTCCCGGCGCGTTCTTTAAATTTCGAACGAAGAGCGCGCCGGCAATGTTGTATGAAACGGTGTGCTGTTTGAATTTAGAACTTTTTCATCTATCGTACACATTGCGTTCTCATGGCTGTATCTGAAAAACCAAAATCACTTCCCGGCGCGTTCTTTGAAGTTGGAACGAAGAGCGCGCCGGCAAAGTTGTATGAAACGGTGTGCTGTTTGAATTTAGAACTCTTTTATCTATCGTACACATTGCGTTCTCGTGGCTGTATAGCCACAGATGCGTTTACCTTTCGGCACAAACTGTAAAATAAACGGCCTTCAAACTCATACACGACCTGCAAATGCCTATTTCGCTGCCTTTGCAATAATGTACTATTAAATGTGTGTGAGGGCTCATACAAGTATAGATAATGATGACTCACCATTATCATTGCTGGAGGCAGGCGCGGCGCGGGCTCGCACGAGCCTGGTGAGATGTCGCAGCGCGCGCGGCAGCTCGGGGTGCGCACGCGCGCCGCGCCGCATGCTGCTCACGGTGGCCCCCAGCGCTGCTAACAACTCCACCTCGTGCAACATCGACAGCAGTACGCAGTCCGAGCCTAGCGATGGTGCCTGCTCCACTATCTCTGACATCGCTGACTCTTCATTTAGCAACTAAAAACGTAGTGGTAGTCTAGAGATGGGTATTCAACCATACTATTTTGGTGAATATCGAATAAACAGCCGTTTTCTACTGTTATTATACTAAACCCACAGTTGAAAACTTTTTCACACAAAATTGAAATTATGTATTCAAAATTTATTTTATATCATACAAAGAACCCTAATTTTCCTAGGATAGCTGGTGGTTGACATTAACATCAAATCTATTTTTTTTCCAATAAGTAGGTGTCAGCAATCAGTCTTCTACTATAAGCAGATTTATCGATTGTATATGTCTAGTAAAAGTTGCTCCCCAGCAGGAGCAACCCTTCTCAGTTTCTTGCATCAATTTCCTGTATACATGTTTTTATAGTGTACAAAGTTTTCTACCATAGTTTTTATTAACAACCATGGAAAACAGTTGTAAAACGAGTTTTAACCATCTTGGTTTAATAATAGAGTTGCATGCTCAAAATGAATAATATTGCAACAGTTTCTGTAAGCTTCATTGATATGTAATATTAATATGTATCAGGATATTGTTTATTGTTAATAAAAAATGGATTGGATTAAATGATGCTAAGTGGCCCTAGAATTAACAGATGAGCTTGTTAGTTGGAAATTTAACACGACACGAATTGAACACATCTTGCACTAAACATCTTATATATTTTTACTTGCTGTGGGTTGTAAGGCCTTAGCAAAAGAATTAGGCAATAGAAAAATGATATCAATTTCATTTTTGTTCCCTTTTATCTGCATTGGATTTCTCATAATCAGATATTTTCTAAGGTCGGAAGTAGTTTGTTAAGGCACCAGAATATGTATATATAGACTATAATACTTCGTTTCTCCAGTGTATTTGCCAACATTTTAGGTGATATACAATGTCATCAGCCAAATATCTGCTAATATAAAATGAAAGTAGATTCTAATTTATTGCTAAGCTTGCAAATGTTGCACAAAAATACCTGCATAGCTCTCGTCCACCCAGGGGCATTAGGAGTACATCCAAGCATTCTGAGTGATGCATTTAATTGTTGTATCTCAGCATCTGTGTATGTCGGAGCAGGGGGCTGCGTGATGGGCTCCTTTTTCTTTACTACATGGACAGTCTCCCCATTCTTAACACCACTGTCTTGAAGGGTTGCTGTGTCTTTAAGAATCTTCCCGTGATGTATTAGTTCTACAAATATACAATAACATTATCGATTTACCTCGGAAACCAGGCGTGATGATATGTATCAAAATCTGATGAGTTATGTTACTTACCCAAAGATGCAGAAGGTACACTCGTCTCTTTTTCAGCCTCAGATTTCAGACTATCTACAGTGTTTTCGAGTGGGAAGTTTTCAATTTTATGGCGTACGATAGGTCCAGGTTTTACTTTAATACCTAAAAATATGCACGTCTGACCCTCCATTTTATTTGAAAGTGCGCAGTCTACGTAAGTCAAAGAAATATTATAAATACAAAGATTGATAAAAAGGAACACGAACTGCCCCTGAAGCCCTGAAAACTTATTTTTTGGTTTTTAATAATAATTATTTTTTTGTTTTGAAGCTAAGGCGATTTTTATTGTTTGTAATCTTTGTTGACAGTTTGACAGTTGAATTGATTGACACATGCCACACACAACAGCATGATATGCAGTTTTGTTTTTTTTTTAAATCCTAAACCAGACAAACACACCATCTTTTATAGAAACAAAAACGAATGAAATACTCGTATACCCTGCGTTTAGAGGTGACAGTAAAGGCCCTGTGTTGGCAAACAGGGGCACGGCACCTGAAATATGATGACTGGGCCCTTACTATCACCTCGAAACGCAGGGCAGAAACGAGTGAGTAAACGAGATGTCGCCTTACAGCTTGTATTGCGCCATTTCGTTCACTCACTTGTCTAATCATAGGTACTGTGCCTCTTTCTTTCTTTCTTACTTGATGTGAGTGATCAATTGGCTAGTAAACTTTTTCATGAAAATGTCTAATTCGTAAACCATTTCGAGGAATAGGCTTAGGGAACAGATTACATTAATCAGATCTTTAGTTATGCACGTATTTTTTAAGAAAATCGCAGAAAACCCAATGACTTTCATTTTTTAGCAAGGTTGACGTATGACGTAGCCGGATAACTTCCGGCTATTCACATTTAATTTTTTAGGTTGGCAGCATAGCGTAGTGAATAAATATTTTTTGTTTGGTAGCGCTAACTAAGCGCTTCACGTACTTGTCACCCATGTCAAATGTCATCTCTGTTCAAGTAAACATAACCTAATTACATTCATTCATACATTATAATGTAGAAGCGGTGTCCAATTATTGAAAAATCAGATGTAAATGGATGAAGAGACTGCAGTAAAGTCCAATAAACAGGCCAATATGCAATAGATACGAGAAATGGGGTACCTAAATATTTGGCGATTGTAAACAAACAAGAAACCAACTCGTGGCTCGCGGTCCATCTTGACTTTGACATTTGACACTGACATATATATTTTTTAATACCTTAGTAATTTTTGCTTTCTTGCAGTTCGAAATGGCCATTATAGCTGCGTGACGTCATCACTATAAAATCTTTAAAATTAAATAACAAAATAAATATAATTTTAAGAATTTTTTCGTTTAAATTGTATCTCCGAAATAGTCTATTCTATCAATAAAATATATAATATACACAATTTATTTTTTTGTTGACTAGCCAATTATGTTTGTATTTTATATTAGACTTATTTAAGCATTTTCTCAAAAAATTTCATTAGTTATAATAAAGGATAGCCTCCCTAGCCAGGCATTTTCCCGTACCATGATCCTAGAAAAAAATAAGACCCGTCAAGCTCAACTTCAAATTCGTATTTAAAAATTTTTTCGGCCCTGGATGGCAATGGAATTATTTTTAATCGATAGTGGCAGGATCGTAGTTAGCCGAGAAAAAGCCATAGACACATAGAGTTACTCAGTGTTGTGTAACTAAAAAATAGGGGTTAATAGAGACCCTGTTTTGTCCATTCATCTGGATGGATCCCGAATCAAATCAAAAAATGAACTGGGCAAATTTGAAAAGCTTAATTGTTAGACCCAATGAGGGGTCTGGTTCGATTCACAACACATAAACAATAAAAGGACCTTGATCGTCTTCAATGTATTTAAGCTTAACGTCAGATTGAAGCCAGTCTGCAGTATATCGATTAGATCGAGTCCGAGGGTGGAGTAATTTTTTTAGTGGGTTCTAATGTGATGGAGTTCTCAGCATGTCTTTTAACTAGACGAGAAGGGCCAGGTTCTGAAATCAAAGCGGTCCGACCGCCACCCCCATCAGGGAGATCTCCTTCAACTACATCCATTATATCAAATTAAGAAAACACACCTCAGTTAAATTTGAAATACCACCACCAAATAAATACGAATGAAGGAAAATAAATCGAAATACAGCTTGGCGCAAAAGTCGTGAAAAAAATGGCGGCGCTACTATCGTTTATGTCAAATCAAATCATTTATTGCTTCCTTAATGTATAAATACAGATGTTGTCATATGAATTAAGAACAGATAAGGGCCCTGACGGGCGCTGCAATGGGAGAGGGGCCATTTTGTACACTAATCCAATATATGCAAGTAGTATCTTTAATTTGCTCATTTCTACCAAAATTCGTCATATTTATTACATTAATTATTGTATTAGTCATATTTTCATTATTTAATTATCGAAATATAATATATGTATATATATATATATATATATATATATATGTGGTCACCCCATATACTACGACAGCAACGATTTTGATAGTTTGAGTCATAGACTTAATTGGCTAGTAAACTTTTTCATGAAAATGTCTAATTCGTAAACCATTTCGAGGAATAGGCTTAGGGAACAGATTACATTAATCAGATCTTTAGATAAGCAAGCATTTTTTAAGAAAATCGTAGAAACCCCAATGACATTCATTTTTTAGCACGGTTGACGTATGACGTAGCCGGATAACTTCCGGCTATTCACATTTAATTTTTTAGGTTGGCAGCACAGCGTAGTGAATAAATATTTTTTGTTTGGTAGCGCTAATTAAGTGCTTCACGTACTTGTCACCCATGACAAATGTCATCTCTGTTCAAGTAAACATAACCTAATTACATTCATTCATACATTATAATGAAGAAGCGGCGTCCAATTATTGAAAAATCAGATGTAAACGGATGAAGAGACTGCAGTAAAGTCCAATAAACAGGCCAATATGCAATAGATACGAGAAATGGGGTACCTAAATATTTGGCGATTGTAAACAAACAAAAAACCAACTCGAGGCTCGCGGTCCATCTTGACTTTGACATTTGACACTGACATATATATTTTTTAATACCTTAGTAATTTTTGCTTTCTTGCAGTTCGAAATGGCCATTATAGCTGCGTGACGTCATCACTATAAAATCTTTAAAATTAAATAACAAAATAAATATAATTTTAAGAATTTTTTCTTTTCAATTGTATCTCCGAAATAGTCTATTCTATCAATAAAATATATAATATACACAATTTATTTTTTAGTTTACTAGCCAATTAAATATATGAAGGACTACGCATTGTTAACTAAAAAAGTGAAGCAACATGAGGTATGTCGGCTGCACCCCCTTCGAGGTAAATATGACAGCCGGCCAGTCTTGCCAGAAGGTTACTTTTGTAACCTTTTAGGTGATTTTTTAACTGCATTGGTTACTTTTAGGTTACACTAATGAAAAGGTTACTTTTAGGAGATTTTTCTGACTTTATAGATTTAACTTTTAATTTCTTACTTATAAGCGACGTGAAACGGAACGATGAATTTGAATCTGACCAATATGTAGGTACCTACATATTGGTCAGATTCAAATTTATCGATAATTATTAGTCCATAACCTTAACATAGAAAAAGTACAAAGTCAAACACACACAAATATGCACTGTAATTTGTAGATACACTACTAAGCTTCCAGTAAATGTCCGGTAGGAAATTATGTTGTGTTGTAATTAATAATCACAAAATACATACACTAAACTTTCGGACAACAAAGTAAAGTGGCGGCGGGCGGCAACGGGCAGGCACGACCGCACGACACGACGGCAAACGAACAACAACGTATTAATCCGATCCGATCCGACTTATCGAGCGAGTGAGCAAGATACAAGTGGTGTAAGTGTTAAAGAGTACAACGTGTTGTTCCAATAGAGACGGCTATGATTGTTCATAAAGGTACCCTCGTAGAAAAAGGATGGCTATTGGTTGAGCAAAGACGTGATCCTGAAATTTTAGAAATAATTTCAAAACTTCAGTCTAATAGTTATTCTAATGAAATATCACACACGTACGATTTAAGACAGGGCTTACTTTATCGAAAAATAATACGAAGTAAACTTTCAAAATGGCTGCCGTTAATTCCAAGATCTCTAGCATGGACCCTAATAAGTCATATTCATAATGAGATAAAACATCTTGGGTACGAAAAAACCCTCGATAAATTGTATGATCTGTACTGGTTCCCGAACATGGCAAAGTATGTTAAGAAGTATGTTGATTCTTGTGTAATTTGTAAAGCGTGCAAAGGTCCATCAGGTGCCCAACAAGTGCAGTTACATTCAATTCCTAAATTATCTATTCCATGGCATACCTTACATTTAGATTTGACTGGTAAACTTAGTGGCAAAAGCGACAGGAAAGAATACTGTTCCGTCGCAATAGATGCTTTTACAAAATTTGTACTTTTAGAACATACTACTTCTTTAGATTCCTCTCATGCTATAAAATCAGTCAAAAATCTTGTTAATTTGTTTGGCGCCCCAAAAAGAATTATCGCTGACCATGGACGCTCATATGGCAATGCCGAATTTAAATTTTTTTGTAAAGAACACAACATAATTTTACATCTTATTGCCACGGGAACGAGTAGAGCTAACGGTCAAGTAGAAAGATTAATGCGGACGCTCAAAAATATGCTCACTATAATTGAGTGCGATTCTGATAATCCTTGGCAGGACCAGTTGGGGGAAATTCAACTAGCTCTTAACAGTACGCGATGTAGAGTGACTGGTTTTACCCCTATCGAACTCATGTTTGGAATTCAAGGTCATTCTTTAGGGCTTTCAAAACTAGCCACTACTCATAATAATGATACAGACAGACTTAACTTAAACGAAATTAGAAGTAATGCTCATGAGAACATTATCAAATTGTCTCGTGCTGACACTGTTAGATTTAACAAAGGGAAAGCGAAAATTAAACCTTTTTCCATAGGAGACTATGTGTTTGTGAAATCTCAGGAAAGGCATCAAACTAAGTTAGATAGGAAATATAAAGGTCCATTTAAGATAATTACAGTTTTAGACGGAGATCGTTACGAGTTAAAACACATCAATGGATCAAATAGGGTATATAAGTATTCAAACGAAAATTTAAGAGAAGTGCCCCATGGCTCCTCGGGCCTTTTGGAAATAGCTGAACATTGTGTCAATGATACCGTGTCGGCGGATAACGATATTGTTCATGAAATCGATGACGTACTTGATAATGTTTCTACAACCGATACTGAAACAGAAACTGCAGGTTCCACGACATTGACTGCAGAATCTGATAATGATCATATCACTAGCTCATTAACCATTTCAGTTGATCCAGATGATGCTTTATCTGTGTATTCTGAACCTATGAAGATTGTAGTTCAAGCCGATGTTCATAGAGAGGATGAACACTAATAAATTATGCTAAAGGGAGAATTCCGGACTAGCAAGTTCTGAAGGGCTAAATGCTGGACCAGAACCAAAACTATACTGAAGGATCGTGACGATCGGACCAGTAGTTCTGAAGGGCTTAAGTGCTGGACCAGAACTTATATCACATGCTGAAGGATCTCGATGATCGGACCAGTTAACTTCTGAAGGGCTTGTGTGCCGGACCAGAACCCATAATCTTACTGAAGGGTCATATTATTGTGACCGGACCAGAAGCTTATATAACTTTAACCTAATTACAATGTAAACTAGTTTTGTCAGGATAAACGAGCTATACATTTGTTTCAGATGTTACATTGTAAGGCGCGTACGAGGACGTACGCATGTCAGCATGGCCGTGTCGGCGCCCTCGTATGATATGCCGAAGCGGGGATGATTCAGTAGAAAAACTTGTAAACAGCACGTGCACCGACCACCTGCGAGTGATTCGTTCCCCGCCTGTTTCCACCTCTCTTAACGTTTATTTGTAACGGATATAAAAGGTGGGTACGGTGCACATGTTGTACTCAGCTACTGACTTATCCTTGACTCTTTACTATTTATAATTGATCTTGTAATTAATTATAATTGTGATTATCATCGCCATATTACTGTATCGATATTATTGATACTCACCATTGATTGTAACTATAGTTGCAAAACTTCTGAAAAATTCGGAATAATTCCGGAATACTTCTGGGAAAGTTTCTTTAAATCAGAATTATTCAAAATAAATTTAATCAAGTTTTTTATTTATTTTGTTAAAAAATCATATTTTGTATCGATCGTCGATCGCCGCCGAGTCGTGCGTGCAGGCGGTGCGGGGTGCGGTAAGAAGGGAGATGCTCCCCGGAGAAGTTTTCCCCCGCGCAAGAAAGATTCGTACCCCGCAATTGAATGTTTCCGAATATTTCGCCAGAATAATTCAATGGTAATAAACGTGTTTGCTTGTGCTATGGCGAGTTAATTATTGTTCTGTAGCATTTAAGTAAGTAAAATATAAAAGTTTATTTTATTATACTTAAATGGGATTGATTATATGTTGATATTTTTATAAATAGATACCATAGCCTGCGATTAACAGGATTTTTATTCTTTTGTTTTAGGTAGGTACCAACTTATTTCGAAATCGAATGCTATTTTTATAAATATCAGTTGTGCAATAAAAAAAACATGCCTAGCATATTTGTTTTTTTGAAAAAAGGTTACCTATGTTTTTGGTTAGTTTGTATGAAACTCTGTGTAGCGTGCGTGCAGGCGGTGCGGGGTGCGGTAAGAAGGGAGATGCTCCCCGGAGAAGTTTTCCCCCGCGCAAGAAAGATTCGTACCCCGCAATTGAATGTTTCCGAATATTTCGCCAGAATAATTCAATGGGAATAAACGTGTTTGTTTATGCTATGGTGAGTTAATTATTGTTCAGTAGCATATAAGTAAGTAAAATATAAATGTTTATTTTATTATACTTAAATGGGATTGATTATATGTTGATATTTTTATAAATAGATACGTTAGCCTGCGATTAACAGGATTTTTATTCTTTTGTTTTAGGTAGGTACCAACTTATTTCGAAATCGAATGCTATTTTTATAAATATCAGTTATGCAATAAAAAAAAACATGCCTAGCATATTTGTTTTTTGATAAAAAGGTTATCTATGTTTTTGGTTAGTTTGTATGTAGCTCTGTACGCATCGCGAGTATTCACGATTATTCGCGTAGTATAATAATTCCCAACTTCCAAGCCCGAAATAGGTAGTTAGGTCGATATTCCTCGTTATATTTGACTGTTGAAATATTCCCAAAGTTTCGGAATAATTCGGAATACTTCCGAAGTATTCGACGGGAATGATTCGGAATTTTTCCCGCCAGCATCTATAATTGTAACCTGATTGTCAATTAAAGAAAGTCTCTTTACTCATTGTTTAGTATGTCAGACCCCCTCCCGATATATATAACAATAATATTTGTTTATAATCAATTTTTTGCATATGACACTAATAATGTAGGAGGTTTGGAACTCAGTATTATATTCGACCCCCCTTATCTCATTAAAGGAATCAGAAACAATTTTTTGTCAAAAAATATTAAAATGAATGAAAAGTTGTCTACATGGGATGATATAGTGGATGTTTATACGACAGATTGCAAACACGCTAAATTCAGAATGCTTCATAAACTTAACGACAAGCATGTGATACCTGCAAAAATAAAATAAAAAAGAAGGTTAGCAAATATATAATGCTTTTTCTTCTTTCGTGTCAATGGCTAAACCTAATTATTAGACGCAACACCCACAGCCGAGTCGGAAGCCACAGCCAAATCATCCCATATATAATGCTGTTGTCTACTCATTGTGTTTCCCTTTTCAATATATATGTTTTTCAATATAGTTAGTTGAAAGGATGGAGAGTAACATACTTTTGGTCCTGGAAAAGCATCAAGTTATCTTGTACTTATGTATTTAATGAATTTTTCAGGTGAAAAACTGTGTTGGGATGCTAAGCAAAAAAGTTCTTCTGCATTAGCCTACACTGCCGAATTTTGTGAGAAACTGAAATACTATTTGTTATCATAAGATCGTTGAATTATTTTCGTTTAAAATCGAATGATTTTTATTATTTAGTCAAAACCGGTGAGTCCAGATTTTATTTTTTATTAATTTTCGTCATAATATGAGTTATACATAAAAAAAAAAAGTACTTAATATTGTTTACAACGTAATACCTAGCGCAGTATTTCTTTGTAAACAATATTTTTTTGTTTTTCTTTCCGGTGATAGAATTACCAGGCTGCTCCGTCAGCTTATTTTGGAAAAAGCCACATATAACTGACCATATGAAAAGCAATTTTCCCTTATGCTATGTTGAGAGTTTGGCCTCGAGATTAATTAATATTCGTGGCAAAGCAGACTGAGGGGAAACTGCACTCTTTTGATCTCCTAGGGGTAGTTCGATGGTGTTAGCAGAATCCTCGGAATGAAAACAGACTCAATTAAATCAAGACAATTTTTATAACAAAGTGTTCATTACAAAGATTTAATTTTTTCCTATAGAGGTCCGGGATCCAAAACTCCTATCTTAACCGACTTCCAAAAAAGGGGAGGTTCTATATTCCACTTTATTAGATTTTCTTCGTCTATTTTGAACTAATTTGGAATATTCTTTCTGTATTAGAAAGAGCACACTCCAGATATAAATATTAACCCTCGTTTTAAGAATAATTAGTTAAGCTCATTTTTTTAAATATTTTTTTTTTTTGATTTATTTATTTATAAGGCACATCAACAATATAAACACAAGCATTCCATTTTACATTTTAAGACTTAATCTAGTGCTTATATCTATTACAAATGTGCACAGCATTCAGGTATAAAAGTTCTATATAATATTCCATTCAACGGAATTACCAATAAAGCACATCAGAAGAACAACAAACAAAAAACAAAAAATGATAGCAAAATGGATGAAACATATTTTAGCTAACATTTGCTTTAACAAATTATTCTTAATAGTACCTAACTTTATAGAGATCTTAGGCTGATTTCATGATTTGAGTGTTTATTTCGTGTTGCATGTGTGTATGCAGTGGCTAAGTCAATGTAACGAATTTCTTTTGGTTTTACAGCTCATTACTCGGACGGCAGACCTGTTAGCAAAACCCTGTCGAACACAGCTGAAACAGTTGGATTTTTCGACGACCTGTTTGATAGTGTGAATGGTTCCACTCTTGACCACAAGAAAAGCGGAGGAAAATCATTAAGAAAAGCCGTGACTGCAAAATCTACTCACCATAAATTTTGGAGAGATGCCATATCAACAATCAAAAATACCAAATTTATAAAAAATACCTTCTCTAAAAAAATTGGATTACCACATTTAAAAGTTACCAAAGGATATGGCAATTATTGCTTTAAAAAAATATAAAAGTTATGCGCCCGCATTAATTTAATTCGGACCCTACGAGTATTGAATATTGTTTCGGTCGTGTGATATAATTTTAGATATATGACCCAAATTGCCATACTTTTGGAAGCACATTTAAATCCTTATTAATGACAGGATTCATAAAGTTTCAGATTCTTATACTTGTGAAGATGATAATTGTGACGAATTAATTAAAGTGCAAACTTTATTTAAAAAAATCAATGAAGACGACCCACATATTAAAAAATTTAAATGAAAGGATGTTAAACCTGGCGAAAACGATATATTTTTGGACAATATTCAGGTGCAAGCGGCCCGAGAAAGGCTAGGTATACATGTGAAAGCATATACAGTTATATGGGTCATAAAAAATACCAAATTAAAATGCAGCCATTGTCAGAATAACCTCTACACAACCGAGAGCGACACTCATAAATTGATCAGCAAAAGAGAGTTTCAAAGTATAAAATTGATAAATTTGACTTATCCGACTGAAAGTGCTGTAAGATATTTCGGGTATATAGTCGAGGAAACCAGCGGATACTTAGAAAATAACGCGATCAAAGATAAAATTTCAGAAATTTAAAAAAACCTAGTAAAATATATGTATCCATGCGGTTTTCTTGACTATGACCACCAAGGCTGTCTTGTACCTGAATATTTTAAAAATATTTCAATTAGGTTATCTATATTTATTCTATAATATATAAAAAAAGTTAAAAATAAAAGGTTAATATTAAAACTTGTTTTAATTTTCCATTACTCCATTCACAGAAATAAGACTTAATTTAATATGCTATGAATATGATAAAGAAAAGAAAATGTAATATTATACCTATAAACAGGTAACATGAAAATTACTGCGTGAAATGAAATGTTTCCTTTGACAATTGGTTTTACGTTCAATTTCTCGTTCACGGAGTTGTCAAAATGCTTCGTTTATAGATTTGTCTCATTCTCAGCCAATCAGTGCCGGCCTCCTTACGATACAAAAAATTTGTACTGACATGTCCGTCTGATACCCCTTCACATGCTTTGGGCCCCCCCGCTACCGCTACGCTACTGTGCTTCGAAACGCTCCCGCGCGCGCGCGCGTTACAAGTGTTTTAGATAAAGCGTTGTTTACAACTCGAGTGTAGGGTTACAATAACACGTAAAATTTATTTTGTTCACAGATAATCGACCTTATCGACAAAACTGTTTGGATAACGATATCATAAGTGGTTCTTTTGTAGTAACGGGTGGAAGGAAAATATTTCTTTTTTGTCCCCGTAATTTTGTACTATAATGATTTTTTAAATAAAAGTTATACCATATATATGCCTTATTTTTTTATAATCTAACAGTATCTATCTAGTTCTGTAATTAAAACAAAGAATACTATCCTGCTACAGTAAACTTTTGAATGAAAAATAAATTACAATTTCGAAATTAGCGGGTTTTTGTACGAAAAAATGATATATTTTGCATCAAGACTTTGTTTTACAAATTTCGTTAAAAGCAATGAATACACATATTTTATTGAAGCCTAGCTATCTTAGAATAGATAACAAGCATTAATAAGTTCTCAGAATGTTCAAATTGTGAAAAAACTGACAAACAATGGACCTCCGTCGTTTTTTATGGTCGGCTCGACCGATCTTTACCCAAGGTCAGTATAAAAACTACTACACGAATCCAAAAAAAAAAAGTTCAGTATTGCTTGGAAAGGAACGTACTGTCGAAAAAAAATACAAACCAAAAATATAATAAATGTGGACTGCTCCCATAAAATCCGTTTGTGGCGCATTTTTTGCGCGCCCGCTGTCCCATACTAAGATGCTACGTTAGACAAGGATGTTCAAAATTTTTAATCGATAGTGGCTCCTGGTGGATTCGTGTAGTAGTTTTTATACTGACCTTGGGTAAAGATCGGTCGAGCCGACCATAATAAACGACGGAGGTCCATTGTTTGTCAGTTTTTTCACAATTTGAACATTCTGAGAACTTATTAATGCTTGTTATCTATTCTAAGATAGCTAGGCTTCAATAAAATATGTGTATTCATTGCTTTTAACGAAATTTGTAAAACAAAGTCTTGATGCAAAATATATCATTTTTTCGTACAAAAACCCGCGAATTTCGAAATTGTAATTTATTTTTCATTCAAAAGTTTACTGTAGCAGGATAGTATTCTTTGTTTTAATTACAGAACTAGATAGATACTGTTAGATTATAAAAAAATAAGGCATATATATGGTATAACTTTTATTTAAAAAATCATTATAGTACAAAATTACGGGGACAAAAAAGAAATATTTTCCTTCCACCCGTTACTACAAAAGAACCACTTATGATATCGTTATCCAAACAGTTTTGTCGATAAGGTCGATTATCTGTGAACAAAATAAATTTTACGTGTTATTGTAACCCTACACTCGAGTTGTAAACAACGCTTTATCTAAAACACTTGTAACGCGCGCGCGCGCGGGAGCGTTTCGAAGCACAGTAGCGTAGCGGTAGCGGGGGGGCCCAAAGCATGTGAAGGGTTATGGGATACGTAGTATCCCTATGTAGTTTGTGCACAAACTACATAGGGATTGACCATGAATTGACACAGCACGTACTCGCTTAACGTGATTGACGAGTGACAGCTAGAGTATTGCCAGTGATAATTTATTTTAGTTCCGTTTCAGGACTTTTTTGCCAAGCTAAAGTAAGATTTCGCACGGATTTACAAAAAACGCGTGTGTCAACTAACACAGGACGGCAGAATCCGTACTGTGCCTCATGCACATAAAAAGTCTAGCGTCAAAGAAAAAAGTAATGATGTCACTGTCAACGTCACACACATTGCTTTTCCCTTTGCTTTCTTACCAATTGCTTGCAGAGAAAAGAAATATGATATTTTATTTTATTGTGAAAATGTTATTGGAGAAATGATTGAAAAGGAAAATATTTTTGGAAAGAAACGAAATTTAATTTTTGTAACAACATCTTGACAAGTTTGTAAAATGACTTGAAAATGAAGAACGGATGTAACGAAATTTTGGAGGCTAAAGTTGCAGAACGCAATGAACGTGCCAAAAAGCTTTATCGGTGAGGTTTCCATGTGTTTCTGTAAACATCTAGCAATAATTACTGTGTATCATAGTCATATATTACTACAAGTAAGAATTGCTTACCTCTTATCAAATTAAACGCTTAAAGCTTGTTTATTGGGCCTGTGCATTTGAACTATTAAATGATTACCTTTTTATATCTTATCTATAGCTTGTCTATATATAATATTCATTCAAAGAAATTAAAATAGTATTGGGATGTATGTTGCACCCTGGTTTCAGTAGGCTACTTCAATATTTTTAGGGCTATGAATTTAAAAAAATATAATAGTTACTTCTGTACAGTATACAGTAGTAGTATGGGAAGAAATTGGTTGGCAATTTTAATTATGGTGTACTATACTTAGCCTTAAAAAGCTAGAGATTGTTTCTAAAAGTGGGAGGCGGGAGTTGTAAGAGTATGACTAAGCAATTAACAGAGGACTCAATTTACTTTCACTGGTGTCTGAGTGGCTACAGATTCCACTGGTAATAAATTCCCAAAAGAAGTTTGATGTAAGGGCTAAAACAATATGGCAAATTGAAGCAAGATTTAATGTATTTAAAATAAAAACACAATGTTATTATTTCTTTGCAGCTATGTAACAGATGTAGCAAGACGCATAGGTGAGACTACAGTAGCAAGTCAAACCATTGCTGATCTTTTTGCAACCCATTTTGAAGTTCAACGCCAAAAACTACGAGACAATTGTGAAAAATTAATGTTTTTAGACCCTTTGAATTATGGCAAAAAATCACTTGAGCTACTCTGGAGAAAAGTGTACTATGAAGTAGTAGGAGCTGCAAGAAAGTTGAAGGAGACCGACAATGAATATGACAGTTACCTGTTTAGTCATATTGTATGTGGAGTAGGCCACTTTCACCATTTAATAACTATGTTGCAATCAGAACTAAAAGTCAATTTCAAGGAATTGGACTATAATCCCTTGAACAAAGATGAAGAAAATGAAGAATTTAAAGAACAACCAGGTGAAGAAGAGTTGCAATTTAGTAAATTTGCATTGCATTCATGTTTGGTATATCTAGGGGACCTCTGTCGCTACCAAGCAGAGATATTTCATACATTTGATTCGTCTATTGCAGCTCGTTACTATCTTCAAGCTGCACACATTGACATGGCCTCAGGAATGCCATATAACCAACTTGGAAACTTGTATTTGGACAAGAACTACAATATAGATTCTGTCTGCTATTACATTCACTGTTTGGCCTGTGCATCTCCTTTTGAAGGTGCATTGGGAAACTTGACTAAAATATTTGAGAAAAATATTCAATTCTGTGAAACTGTAAATGCTTCTGAAACTTTGACTCAAACTGAACACATACAAAATACAATCGCCAATTTCCTATCTCTAATCGAGATTTGGTATCTCAGTAAAAATGATACCAATATTCCACAGAGGTGCAGTGCAATTGCTCAGGAACTTAAAATTGCAATGGAATTTGAGAAATCACAGTTGCCGGATATTAATAAAAACTATGAAGAATATATGCAAGCTACAGAGGAAGAGAACATGAACCCATCTTATTTGAATGGCAACCTTGTACATAAAATTGTGCAAATTTGCTTGTTTACAATGTCTAAAATGATAGAAACTGATGAAGTGAAGGCTTTTGCCTGCAAAGCATTTACTTTAGCCTTGCTATCCCAACTTCTACAAAAGCTACTAAAACAGATTGAGTCATTTGGTCTAAAGAATCCAGCAAGTAAATACCGTTCCAGAGCACTTCAATTAACTCAAGTATCTGATGTAGAGATAAAAGAAGAAAAAGTGGATTTAAAAGAAAAGTCTTTATCACCTGTTCTGAATGGAATCACAAATGAACATAAAGAAGAAGTGTCTAAAGATAGCAACCCAGATGTTGACAATGAAAAGCTTCAAAATGGTGATGTTAAAAATACATCAAAGAAAGTGACCTCAAAAAGACGTCGCCGCAGACGAGTTGCTTCATCAGAGAGTTCTGACATGAGTGATGCAGATACAGAAACCAGTGAGATTGACACTGACGATATGAGTTGCGATGACGATGATTCGTCACAGTCTAGCTATCACTCAGAAGATCAGGACTCTCAGAGTGATGACTCTCTTGATGATGGGTCTGATACAGAACCTACTAATGCAAAAGTTAATGGTGATGTTGATAAATCAGACGTTAAATCAGCCCAGCAGCCTAATGGAACTAGACCAACTAAAAATACCACAGAAAATACTGAAAATAAAGACAATGATTTAAATTTAGATGAAATGCAGAAGTTTTTACTTGGCAACAATTTTTTAGCAAGCATCAAGCTTTTGCAAGACTGGATACTTACAGAAAAGGACTTGATATTATCTTGTGGAGATAGTGGAGAATCATTATTTCAATGTGTTGTTGATTTGCTCAATATATTTTCTTATAATTTCAATGCTAAACTGGAAACATATGGTACCGACTGTAAAATTTTGAAATATGCTAACCAGGTAGCTAGAAATTTGATGCTTGAATATAAGAAAATACCATTACCAGAGGATGTTAATTTGCGTGGTACTAACATCTGCAAATTTGATAAAGATGCAGCAGAGTGGCAAATATTGGACAAATATAAACCATCTGTCTATGAAGAAAACATTATTCGAATTTTGAACTTTATTGACTTTGGTAATCAAATAGCAAAAATTGTCCCCCGCATAAGGTTCAACAGGTCAATGAAGATATTTTATTTCAAAAAGAGTCCACCTCCCAAGGTGAGCACTAAAGTAAACCATAAAAGAAGCAGGGAATGGCACAATTCAAAGAAACAACATGTAAGTTATTATATCATTGTTTCTTTATTTGTTATGTAGTGGTAGGTTGTGTTCTGCAGTATAAAAACATATATGGAAATAACTAGCAGCACGAATTTTTAAATCCAAGTAGTAGTTCAAAACTCTTCAGCTTTACATATTATATGTATTATAGGATTCTAATCAAGAAACTTCCATAGACTCTAAAGCTGCACAGCAGGTCCCCCTGCCCTTGGTCCCTTAATTTCTAGTCTGGCTATTCAATGCAATATGTACAACTATTAACCCAGATAGACCGACCAACCCATACATGGGATTTGTAAAATAAAAAATTCTACCTCCATTACTTGATGATTTAAATATAAGTTACATACATTTTTAGAAACGTTATTAATTGACAGTTGATGTAATGTACAAATAACTTTGTGGATCCTATAGCTTCTCTTCTTTTTTGTCAAGTGAATAAATTTGAATTGTCAATTGTAAAACATGTCTTCAAATAGGTCGGCTTAGGTAAGATGCTAACTAATATTTTTTAAATCTTATATTCAAAATAAAAACTACAAAACATAACCAATTAATATTGCGAACAAAGTTTTAATAATTTTGTTTTCTGCATCTTTTATATCATCATTAATTTCATAATCCCATATATGGGTCCGTCGGCACAAGATGGTACAACCTTAGTAGTACTTTAAATAAAAATAATAATATCTATTTGATGTAATTTCAACAAATATCATTACATTGCATACCCTTTTAATTAAAACATAGTATATTGTAATAAATGTGATCCAATATTTTACATTTAGTCCACTAAATTACCCTAGCGTCTTACTGTTGAAGGTTCTGGAGAAGAGCGTAATATTTCCAAAATTTGATTACCTACCAGAATCTAACTTACAGGGACTACATTGTCATTCAATAAACTGCAATAAAAAGTTACTGAAATAAAAAAAAAACAATATATGTTTGTTTATTTTTCGCATGATGTGTATCATGGACTCCCATAATAAAAACATTTTTAAATTACTAAAGACATTTTTTTTAAAATTAATGTCAACAATTTTGCTTTAAAACGTAGATTAAACCTATTTTTATTGATAACAAATTATGTTGTACTAATATTTTATTGATTAATTCAAAATGTTTTATAGAAAAAGTAAAACGGAGCGCTAGTGCCGACCGACCCATATATGGGATGTCATTTTCCAGCTTTTCCAGAAGAGTTAAATTTTTTTTACTATTTTTCCTAAGGTACTAGGGACATAATAAAACAAATATCAAAAAATTGCATCTTTCTGCAAAGAAAAAAGTTTCAGGCTTATGTGGGTTAAGAAAACCACCACTCCCAGAGCACAAGTAGAGAGGAAGTGGCGCCACAGACTCTTCTGCAGCTCTCCAGAAAAGTTAAATTACGAATATGAAAGAAAGAGACTGTACATTTAATGGAAAAAATACAGTTGCCCATACAAGGGCTGTATCATAATTTTATTTTATTTCAATAGCATGTGTATAAATTATGACTGACATTTAAGGTCTGCATCAAGCATTTTTCTGCAATCTGGATGCAGGCCGCTTTAGATCGGTCAGATTGGAAATCTATGAGAGAGGCCTATGTCACCAGTGGACGTCTTGTGGCTAAGATGATGATGATGATGATGATTTAAGGTCTATTTTTAATTTTTTAATCTACATTTTAGTATGAGATTAGATAAAGGTAATTAATATTGTAGGCTGAGACCGGGGAAGGTGGGTTACTGCGTCGCCTGGGCCGACTGTGGCTGGTCTCGCAGGTGCGTGAGCTGGAACGCTGTGGCCGCTCGGCCGCTCCCGCTCTCCTCACACTGGACTCCGCCGCTCTCAACAAACATCTCCGCAGGGTCAAACAGCTACTACGCGCCCGAACCTTTACACTCCTCATACCTTCTGTTGGTAAGTTCCTCGCCTGAATGTATGTATTACCTTCCCCAAGTATAAGATAAAGATAGCCTTTATTTCTATATAGTAATAGTCTTTTTTTTTTTTTGACATTTAAAGACTTTTTTATTATAATTATGTAAGGCTAGTTTTTTATAACATTTACTTCACCATTACTTAAGAAAAACCTTAGAAAATAAAGTATTTGTTTTATTTTTGATTACTCTGACTCCCAGCTTTGATTAATATTTTTTACTTATTTATTAATAATTTTGAAATGTTTTTAGTTTTGATTTTATTACTTAATTATTGTATGCTGTATCACGACAAAACATAGCGATCTCTATTTAAAAAATTATAACACTTGTATGTAGATAATAATAATATTAATGTACTTTTTACAATTTGGTGCAATAAAGAGTTATTTATTTATGTATTTATCTATGTTTTACAAATAAAATATTGATTGATTGATTAGTTTTTTACAGTAATAACATGATACAGTATTATTTACAATTAGGTATTATTAGCACTAGATTGTCCACTGACGTAGGCCTCCTCCAAATTTTTCCATATTAATCTGTCCTGTGCCTTTCTGGTCCATGTTCCTTTTCCAGCGACATTTTTGATGTCATCTTCCCATCTAAAAATCGGTCTACCCCTTTTGCGTTTTCCTCCTCTGGGGTACCAATAAGTAAGTTTTTGTGACCACTTGTCAGGACCTCTGACCATGTGACTTGTCCATCTCCACTTTAGTTTCCTTATAGTTTTACCTATAGGTGTTGCCTTCGTCTCCTCTCTTATATCTCTGTCAACCTTAGTATAGGGCTATCAAATGCAATAATAATTTTTCAAATCTGTCCCCACACTATCCACGCGTCCAGCTCAAGTACTTAGACACGGGTACACCACGCCCTAACTTAGGCCTTAAGACGCGTGACGGGTTAAGGTAGACACGTGGATTCCTACAGTAGAGGGAGCATAAAATTAAACCGCCCGGCCATTACAGCATGACTGTACCCACCACGTTTATCGCTAGTCGCCATGGCATAACTACTGTAGACTCGAATCGAATGAAAAAAAAAACTGTATTAAATTTATGTTATTTCTAATGATCCAAGATTGAACTGGCTCTGTGGTCCAGTGGTTAAGGTTCCTTTGAGCCAGAGGTTGCGGGTTCGATTCAAGCATACTTTGTTTAGTTATTTCCAGTTTGGTTAGGACATTGCAGGCCTTAATCATCTGATTGTCTGATAATAAAGATGATACCGAGCTTCGGGAGGCACGTTATGTCTTATGCCGTTAGATCCGCTACCATTTAGTGGTTAAAGAACATCATGATCCTATTGGTCTGGTTTCCCTATTAAAAAAGGGTTACGGACGTTAGACGGTATTCGCTCCAAAGTAATAACCAGTACTGCCAAATCTAGGACCATGTTTAAAGTGTACCTTGAGCTCCGAAGCGGAAGCTGACGACGAAACTAAGAATACACGCTAGGATGAAGAAGAATTTCTAATGTTCCACAACACTACGACTTGTTCTATCTCATTCAAAATTCACGGCGATATGTATAAAGTACCCTAGTAAGTGGTAGACGCATTTGCCATTGCGTATATATGATAGAAATATAATGACGTGCTTTAATAATCACGTAACTCCCTTATGATTTGGCTTACAATAATGTCGTTCACATAATTTAATCTGGTTGTAACGTTTATTTTCAGTTCTGCAAGAGCTGGACGATCTGAAGCGCTCGCAGAGCAGCGCCCGCGACGCGATCCGCTGGCTCGAGGTCGAGCTGAGAAGCGGTTCGCGTTTCGTGCGAGCACAACGCCCCGGCGAGGCCAAGCCACTGCCCCTGCTCAAGTATCCGCGTAAGGCACCTCCGCATGTTCACAACTTTATACAAATTCTGGAATTCTGCAACCATTTTACTGCTGATGAAAAACAGAGTCAAGGTGGCAACGGAGACCCAGATAGTTCGCTACCAGGAAAATCGGCACCTCTGCTCATATTGCTCGTGGGCAACCAACTCGGTACAGAGGAAGAACAATACAAGGACTTCAGTCTGACGGGGGCGGCGCAGTCGGCCGGTATATCCGTCGAACAAATTGGAGATTTCTACACGAAATGGCGCCAGACGATCCATAAGAATGGCAAGAAGAGATGAACCCATTCTCGACATGGTGGGGTCTCGACTGCAGCGAAAGTATTGGACAGCGACGCTCGTCACTTTCGAAAACGGATTTGAATCATCTCGGTCAAAATGATTATGAATGTACTCCCGGTAAAATTGCCAAATGAGAGTAAAAAACTATAATTCTATGGCGCGGCTCAGTTGGGCTCGCAATAACTTCGTTTCTGACTAATTCGTCTCAATAAATCGTTTAGGTAGCTTCATTCCATGTATTCGATTCATTAATTCATTAATTCTATTTTCACCATCATTTGGTACTTACCTAATTCATTATCATGTCATCGAATCATAAAGGGGATATCGTCGCGTGAATCAAATATAATGGGCTTAAGTTGTATACTTTGATGTCATAAATTTGGTTTATTATTCAGAAATATATATTTTTTGTTCATGAATAAAATGTTCTCTTGACGAATAGAGTTTTTTAATGTATTTACACTACTTACTTATGATTCCCCCCTTGCAATGTATTCAATATAATTAACTATTGAGCAACTGAAGCTTTTATCACAACAAACCCAAACATTGATTAAAAAGGTGATTACTTAGTAAATTCTAATCTATGGTGATTACATAAAAATTGAAAAGCAATTTGTAAGAACCTAAAATCTGCTTAAACAACCTTTATATCTTTAACCAAAGAGCATCGAAACCGAAAAGTAAAACGTTTCTCAATATTTCAGACTAATAAAAATGAATCATCATTTTATAGTTTGACTTCAAACATAGTACTGACGTAGGATTTGACTTAGGATCTGCGCACACGGTGCTATTCTAATGTAACTTGAGACACGCTACCCCGTCACATTTCATAACGAAATCGGGTAGTAGTCGCGTCGTATCGAACTTGTATGAAATGCGACTGGGCAGCGTATCTCGGGTTTATATATATGTTACCGGAAATGTATGAAATCTAAGAATTATATACATTTCCTAGGAATTTAGGAAATGTATAAAATATTGTTTTAAAAATGATTTAATACATACATATCCTAGGAATTGTATATAATTCCAATATCGTTGTGGTGGAATAAATGTAAATGATACGTGAAAACTGGTAGTAAACTCAATATATTTGGGATTTTACAAAATAATACAACAAGAGTGAAAAAACAATGGATCGAGAACCTGATGACAACTGACAACACTATAAAAAGAAACATTATGGTACAAAGGAGAAAGAGTTCGTTAAAAGAGTTTGTAACATCCTCCGCCCCGTGCAGCATAGCTGCACAAGCTAACTTCGTTAAAACAAAAAACATATAAACAAAACAAATCACCCTTCGGTGCAAATTTTTATAAGTTTCCTAACTGGACGGCGAAGGATGCCCCCTGTGGTCTCGACGTCCACCACCCTAGTCACTCCGTCTTGACCAGGAAATAGTTTTATAATTTTGCCTTTAGGCCACGTGTTTCTTGGCAATGATTCATCCGCAATAATTACAATGTCCCCAAGCTTGAGATTCGCAACACCGCGATAGGGTTCTCGAGGCTGTAAATCCGGAAGAATTTCCCTCACCCAGCGGTTCCAAAATTGGTCAGCCATATGCAAAGCCTTTTTGAATTCAGCCCGACCACTGAACACTCCATCATCGAGCTTGGGTAGAACTTCGTTGGACGATGCGCCGATTAAAAAATGAAAAGGCGTTAGTGTCGTGGGGCTTTCCGGATCAGTAGCCACATGACTCAGAGGTCTCGAATTTACAACTGCCTCCGCTTCCAGCAACAGTGTTAGTAAAACTTCTTCCTTCGGTGTCCTTTCTCTCAATACAGCTGATAGTGACACCTTGACTGAGCGAACCAGGCGCTCCCAGCAACCACCGAAGGTAGGAGCCGCAGGAGGTATAAAGCTCCAATTGACAGATTTAGTAGCTGCAAAATCTCTTACGCCGTCTGCAAAAAACTCTTTTAAAATGCGGTTTGCTCCCACAAAGGCTGTTCCGTTGTCAGAAAATATTGTGTGTGGCATCCCGCGTCGAGCAAAGAACCGTCTTAAGCTCATTATTGCAGAATCTGCAGAAAGGCTATGTACCACTTCAAGGTGAATGGCTCTTATTGTTAAGCATGTGTAAAGGGCAACATATCGCTTCTCATGGCGCCTTCCAATGGTGACAGTGATTGGGCCAAAGTAATCCAAGCCTGTAAAAGTGAATGGCCGTTGGTGATGTGCGAGCCTTTGATGAGGTAAATTTCCGATAGGAGGCGGCATCGGTCGAGACTTCATGATTCTGCATATTGGGCATTTGCTGACTGTTGTTCTCACAGCATTTCTTAAACCAATGAGCCAGAAACGTTGACGTATTTCATTTATCACAGTAAGTAATCCAAGCCTGTAAAAGTGAATGGCCGTTGGTGATGTGCGAGCCTTTGATGAGGTAAATTTCCGATAGGAGGCGGCATCGGTCGAGACTTCATGATTCTGCATATTGGGCATTTGCTGACTGTTGTTCTCACAGCATTTCTTAAACCAATGAGCCAGAAACGTTGACGTATTTCATTTATCACAGTATGGTGATTGGCATGACTTGCTCTCTTGTGATAATGTTGTACCAGTAGCAATACCGTTGGATGGCGGCCGTCAAGTAAGATGGGACGTAGAGTGTCGGGGTCCACGTCCTGCACTGCTCCAATTCTCCCTGCGAGGCGAAGCAACTTATCCGATCCCAGTATTGGAGACAGTTTCAAGAGACGGCTCTTTCGACCAATAGGCTTCGAGTTCAAAAGGGAACTAAACTCATCGGGGAAACTCTCAAGTTGCAGTCGTTGAAAAATGTGCTCTTCTGCAGTCTTCATTTGTCTTGCATGGAGTGGTGGTAGGGGAGTGGACGCTGATTGTAAACAACGACTTCGAAAACGGTTACCGCGATTGGAAATAGAATTTCGAATGGTTTCCAAAATTTTGCCAAATATAGCAGCAGCTTGATGAACTCGAGCTGTGGCTCGTACCAGTCGCAACCAGTTACTAAAATTTTTAAAGTTTGCAGTAACTGGAGAAGGTAATTCAACAACTGTAGTAGGTGCCACTAGTTCACGTGGTTGACTCTTGAGCTCCTCGGACGCTAGTGGTACCGACTCTGGCATTGAAGGCCAATCATTTGTTGGTTTTGATAAAAAGTATGGACCACGGAACCATCTATGTTTGTCATTTAAAAAGACTGAGCGCACCCTAGTCGCATCATCTGCTACGTTTAAATCTGTCGGTACCCAGTGCCAATCCTTTACTGAAGTATTCTCTAAGATTTCACCTAATCTATGGGCAACGAAAGGTTTAAAAGTTCTGGCATCACTGCGCAACCAACCCAGAACAATCATAGAATCGGTCCAAAAATAAGTACGGTTAGGTTTTTTGCGATGACTATTCTGGATCGTCACTGCGAGTCTAGATGCAATCAGGGCGGCTTGCAATTCCAGTCTAGGAATTGAAATTGGTTTGATAGGCGCTACTCGAGCTTTGCTAGAGATAAGAACGACTCTATAAATTCCATTATTATAAATTAGACGCCAAAAAGCTACGCAGGCAAAAGCGTGTTCGCTACTATCTGCGAAAACGTGGAGCTCTCTCTCAAAGGGCTAGGGAACTACGTACCCGATTAGAAATGGTACCTAGCTCTTTTAAGTCATTTCCGAGCTTGGGAAGATTTTTTAAGGCAGTTACTTCCCCGAACACGATGAATTCTGGTCGCGCGAAGTTTTCCTCTAAGGCGCGTACGATTTCGTCAGGGTCCTCCCCGGCGACAAGCAGTGGCGCAACGGCATCACGGGCAGGGCCCCGCAATGCGTTTTGTAAACGTAAAACGTTCTCTAAAGGAGAAAAAGACTGTTTAGTTGCACAGTAAATACGTTTGAATTGCAACCACTGTAATGTATTTCCATAGAATGGAAACAAGTCCGGTTTGGTTTTCCTGTTTTGGTTGCAAGCTAATGTTTTGGCTGCAGCTGCGGTATCGGCTACAGCTTGTAAAAGAACAGAGTTATTGGTATTAGAAATATAATGACCGTCAAGTGGAGGTGTAGTTTCACAGGTAGCCGGAGGTGGAGGATGTGTCACCTGCCGACTAGGCGATGCGATAGGGTCGCATTCTAAAATTCCTCTTGAGACGTCACTTACCCATTTATTGGTTCTATTACCACTTACTGAACCCTCGTCTTCTATAGATGCTAACTCAGCTTCAAGTTCTTGTTCCTCCACCTGCTGCTGTAGTTTGGCGAGCCTCTGCTCACGCTCCCGTTCACGCTGCTCGCGCTCTCGTTCACGCTGCTCGCGCTCTTGTTCACGTTGCACGAGCTCCTGTTCTCGTTCCAGTTGGCGGCGCAAATGGACGGCTGTGGCACTCGCCTTACGCGCTTGGATTCCAGCTTGGGAACCACGCGATGAGTGCGAGCGCGCCGACAGTGAGCGTGTTCGTTCAAATGGACGCTCACTTGCACCACCATCTTCCGTCGTTTGCACGACGGGCGGATTTGTTACAGGTTGCGTGACTGGCGAATGAATGATCGGCATACTTTTGTTAAGTTTACTACGTGTGATCATGGAGTGCATTAAATGAATGTATGATAGTGCACTACGACTACTCTATATGGACTGTAAAATGAAAATGTGATGATTCTAATTTAACGGCTACCGAAGGACCAAAAATGTGGTGGAATAAATGTAAATGATACGTGAAAACTGGTAGTAAACTCAATATATTTGGGATTTTACAAAATAATACAACAAGAGTGAAAAAACAATGGATCGAGAACCTGATGACAACTGACAACACTATAAAAAGAAACATTATGGTACAAAGGAGAAAGAGTTCGTTAAAAGAGTTTGTAACAATCGTATTAGAAGTATAAAAAGAATGCTTTCTGTAATAAAACACGTTGTTAAGTCTTCATATTCAGTCTACATATCCTGGGTAATAAATCTAGTTTATTTAGATTTAAAACATAATTGACCAGAAAAATAAAACTAAAATAAAATAACAACTAAAACACTTAAAAATTTCAAAACTGGGTAATGTATACGTTTAATAGGAATTCTTTACAATTCCAATATCGTTCACACGTCGTCTTTTGAAACTCAAGCGTTTCTGTCACAAGGTTTGTCGCTCGCTCGCTTCGCTAACTGTTATGGTCACTGTAAAACCATAACCTAACCTACTTTCTGTCACAAAGTCGTCTTTTGAAACTAAGTCGCTTCTTTCGCAATCGTCATCATTATAATTTCAGCCTTGTCTTACATTTCCGATCGCTATTTAGGAAATGTATAGATTTCATAGAAAATGTGTCTAATTTATATTACTTATATCACACATTTCCAGGCGATTTTAGGAATTGTATACAATGACGGATTACATACATTTCCATTAACATATATATTTAGTTTAATAAGTCCATGATACTCAAAGATTGTGAAATAGCAGATAAATTAATGGTTGGAACTTTACATTGGTTATAAAAGTTTAACGAGAGAAACACTTTAAGATGAGCGCATGACAATTAACCAATGTTACGTGGTTGAAAGTACTATCAATTTATAGTACTTATCCATACTAATATTATAAATGCGAAAGTCTGTCGTCTGTCTATCTTTCTGTCTGTCTGTCTGTTACGCTTTCACGGCCAAACCGCTGAACGGATTTTGATGAAATTTGGTATGAATATAGTTAAAGACCCGGGGTCAAACATAGGCTACTTTTGACGCAGGTGGAGCTGCGGGAAACAGCTAGTATTTAATAATTCTGTGCTTATATGCCCTCATGCACAGTTCTAGAGATAAAACACGACAGATAACGTGACAAGCCTGAAGTACCTTATCAATATAAATTGCTGACTTTCATGTCATAATATCTGTTAATTACTATTTTGTATTATCGTAATTTTATTACAAACAAAATTACTTATATTGCGCTAGGGTTATTTGGGTACTTAAGGATAATCACAAACAAAACAAATTTATACTCTACATACGAGTAAGGCCTATCCCCAGTTCCAAACACTTCAGGGGCGTGGCAGGAGCACCGACGGGGCGAGACCGTGCAACCGCGTCAGATCAGGAGCTCCCTGTTCACACACATCCGTGATGTCATGTGACCGGGCCGTGGCCAAACCGCGTTCTTTTCATATACGCCTTTTTGTTACTTCATTCTGTTTGTGTACATATGAGAGTAAAGCCTCAGTACTGTGTGGTGAAAAGGAAAGCAAACTAAAAAATAAAGAAAGAAAGTAAACTGCAAGGAAAGTATCAAAACCTCGGAAATGGCACGGCAAAGGTCTGATATACTTCCGCATGTCTCGGCAATGCAATGACCCCAAGAATATAATGCTTGGCTCGGACACTGAAGCTCCATTGCCGGCACGGGGAAGTGTGTGATCGACTCCGGACGGAAGACGTTCCGGCCACGTCCCTGATATGTGTGGGAGGGGGGAGGGGGGTAGATAGACGTTAATTTTTCTGGAGCAAATTATTAGTAAATCTTATTTATCCTTGGGACAGGGTATCGTAATTTGAGGTTCTCCTATGCCCTTCGTCGAAAGGAAATTTTCCGTATGATGATGTTAATAAATTAATCTTTTGGTACCATTGAGAAAGGAACGTTTATTACCGTGTGGGGTAATGATGTTCTTTGGTTGATACCACTGATTTAGGCATAATTTACATAGATTCATCTTATGAAGGGATATCAAGGAGGGAATGAAACAAACATCAATTACACTCTAATTTTTTTATTCATATTGTGTAGAACACTAGTTAAAAAAAAATAAGTTATTTAACAATCAATATAGGTACAGACATGCGTGAATTAAAACCATAGCCAATAAGTTATGAGCACACAATACATAACAAATTTTGAAAATTTTATAGAAATAAAATTTACCTATATTTTTTTCACAGCTAAATGCTTTTGTAATCCATACCTCAAAGTGATGTTGGAGTTTAAAATTAATAATATGCAATAAGTAATGCTGATTTGCATCAACTAAACAATGAGAAATACCTAGAAAATCCATCTTTGATAATGTGCAATATTCAATTAAATAAAAAATCTTAAAATTACAGTTTATGCACTTGTATGCAACTCCAGGTAAGTCTCATATTTTAAAATAAAATCCATATTACTCCTAATCTTAACCTAATATACAATTTATTAACATAGCCTCCTTGGTCCTTTCTTGGACTGTGGAAGTTAAAAACTCTCAAACTTTTAACTTACATTAATCAATATAATAATGTACAAAATATACATTACGCTTGTAACAATCTTTCAACAGTCTTATAGCTTTAAATACCTATATTGCACTTAAAACTCAATGTGGAGTAATGTTAATGATGTAATAGATAATAATAACATAATGTTAATGAGATTATTACTAGCTGTTATACACACATCAATATTTTGAGAGCCACACAATACAAACGGCACACTATATTTGTGATTCTGTACCAACATTTGCTACTTGTTTCAATTTTGTACTATCACTTTGGCAGTGCACACCAATGGTTAGTACAAAAGGTCCCAATGTCCAAGTGAAATGTTAGCTAGCACCCGACTAGCTGTATTAGCTGCTGCACTGTGGAACGGTCCAATAAACACAAATCAAAGTCAAATGTCTGAGTAGTAACTTCGTACCGTCCAGTTTCTGCTATCAAATTAACCACTCGTTCGAGATCTTCATTGTTGTTGATGGTCATGATGCGTTTCTGAAGGTCACGCAGCTGTCCCATGTACTCTGGAGACAGATCCCCAGGCTCTGCATCTTCTCCTAGGCTACTTGAGACCCCATTATCTTGCACTTTAGTTTCAACAGAAGTAGAACCACCACTGCTTTCTCCTCTTTCTGTGTCAATGGTAATAGGAGCAGCTGTCTCTGTTTTAACCAGTTTCCTGCTCTCTTCTTCCTCTTCCGCAGCTTTTCTCTTGCGGCGTTTCTCTTCCCTCTTGGAAGATTTGTCTTTGTGTTTTTTCGATTTCTCCTTATGAGGCTGTTGTGGTGGTTCTACTAATGGCTCCGGTTCTACTACGGGCTCTGGCTCTGGATCCGGCTCTATCTCAGGAGATGGATCATGTTTCAGTGGCTCTGGTGAAGGGTTTTCAACTTTCACTTTAGCCTCCTCTTCTTCTGCAATTATAGAGGCCTCAGAATCTGAGTGACTGCTGTGTAAATCTTCATTTCCAATGTGTGATGTTTTTGCAAGGCCGCTCTTTGAACTACACTGAGATGCAGTGTCAATGGATATAGGAGATGCGGGTTCTGGCAAAGATCTTTCCTTAGAAACAGGTGTTTCTCTTCGTTCAATGACTTCTACTGGTTCAGGCACAACTTCTCTGTTCTTTTCATGCTTATGTTTTTTCTCTTTACTAGAATCTTTGTGCTTGTCTCTAGACTCATCACGCTTTTTATCTTTTTTCTTATGCTTATGTCGTTTTTCTGAATCTCCCTTCGATTCTCCTTTTGATTTATGACTGTCCAATCTTTCAACATTTTCAGTTGGAGTTTTTCTAAGATTCTCTATTGAAAACTTGTTTTTCTCTGGCCTTGATTGCTTTTCTTTTACTGGAGGGGATTCTTTTACTACTTCTTTTGGGACTTCTCTTGGTTTTGATACCTCTTTAACAGCTTCTTTGGGAGATTCTTTAGATTTATGACTTTCTTTTTTATGCTCTTTTTTTTCTTTTCGTTCTCTATCCCTGTCATGGCTTTTTTTATCTTTTTTCTTTTTTTCCTTTGATTCTTTTTCCGTCTTTATCTCGATTGCTTTCTCTTCAACCTTTTGTTTCTTCTGATCTGGAATTTCATGTTTAGGCGGTTTATATTCCTCCTTGAAGCTTGACGCACTACTTGAACGAGGTGGGGGACTGGGTGGTTTTCTTACTGGACTCAAACATCGCTTTTTGGCAGGTTCCGGTGAAGGGGGCCTGTCACTTGTTCTTTTGGTAGGTTTATCTTTAGTCCGCTCTTGCTCTTTATTATGACTTTTAACTTTCTCTGCTTTAGGCTTCTCTTTTTCCTCTTTAACCTTTACTTTGTCTGATTTAGGTTCCTTATGATCATGTTTTGACTTTTTGTCGGAACTTGATCTTTCTTTCTTATCCTGTTTGGCTACTGCAGCTGCATTTTTTTCTATCTTTTTGGGATCTGGAGAAACTTTAGAAGGCTTTTGAATAGGTGGCCCGAATAAAGTTTCAAAACTACTGGTCTTGTGCGGAACTTCTTCTTTATGCTCCTTCACCTTATGTTTCTTGACATTTTCTGAAGACATTTTGGGTTTACTAACCATCTGAGGTTTATCATCAATAAATGAGTCTCGACTTCTACTTTCCTGGTCAGGATTAGTGTAGTAAGCTGTGTTACTGACAGATATTCCACCACCTTTTATGAGTTTTTTCTTGAACTCATCATTAGGGTTTTGGAATACATATCTGTCTTTAAGAAGTCCACTATTGTGCAATGTTAAATCATACATGAATGGTATCTTCTTGGGTTCATCTTTATTTTTCAAATAAATTTCAATGGGAATTACAAACCCAGCATAACCAGATTCTTTGAGTGAGAATGGTGGCTCTTTGACAACTGAAAAACAAATAAATTGTTTTTATTAATATGAAGAATTGAACCAATAGTATAAATTATAACATATAAAAGTTTTGTTTAGTTTGATAGTAACTTAGGTTGGGATCTAAGTGAACAAAGGGGTTCAAGAAATTGGTCAAGTTCGAAAATGATGACATAAACAGACTGCTTTGAGTCTTCCTATGTATGTAAGAGTTAAAAATCTAAAATTTGTCCAGTCCCCGAAAACTGTGCAAATGAGTTGATCAAAGTCTCTATAAGTTGTTGTGTACTTTTTCTTTTCCCAACCAAAAAATTTTGCCAACAAATACTAATTTCACCCCTGAGCTACTGTAGTCATTCGATAATGTAAACAATATTACAAATAAAAGTGAAGTGACTTTGAAATTATTTGATCAACACTCCCTGATATAGAGTAGACAAATCAGCTAAAACGGCTGCCTGTCTAAACTAATAAACAAACAATTTATACAAAATAAGATGCTTCTTTTAGTAATTGTGTCCCTTCACAATTGATAATTTTGCTTTAAGGACTTTATTGGCTAAGTTAATGAGTTGCTAAGTTCTGGTAGGTTTACCTGCCATAAAGCAAAGGATAAAGCATTTGATATGCTTACCTCTTCTGGGTTTGTGAAAAGTGCTGTGAAGATTAAAGACCACTTTGTCCACAAAGTGACTTAAATCGGCACCTTCATGCCCGCGCACGAAGACTTCCCAATCGTGAGTGAATCCTTCGGGCGTCTTCTTGGAACGCAGGGAAGCTACATGCCCAATTTCAAAATTTACTTTAATTGTTGTCATTCTTAGTCTGAAAATAAAAAGAATAGGTTCACATTAGAAAAATAAACGATAGTCGAACTACGTATTCACGACATTTGAAAATAATCGTGATTAAGGTCCAAGCGAGAACTTACATGAAAATGTTATTTCACCATTTAAAGTAATTTAGACTTGGCAGTAGCAAACAAATTTGTAAATACAGTTGAATCAATGTATTGTTACAATGTATTGATATTATTCTTTTAGCGCCCTTGTTATTATGATTATGATCCGCCATATTAAAATTCATCGACATTGGCGGTGTTACCTAACGAGAAATATATTGTGGAGTTGAGGGTGAAATATTACAAAAAAAGTGTTGCTATACACAACGAATAACGAACAATGCGGGGTAATTAACAACAAAAACTTAAAGGGAATAATAAAACGGGCAGGCAAAATAAATTGTGCGTGCGACCATTACGAAAGGAACGTCATTTGTAGGAGCGGTTTGGTTGCTCTTTGCGTGCGACTTAGGATTTAGTATTTACTTTACTTTTAGGTATGTAATTACTAGCTGTTTCCCGCAGCTAAGCCTGCGTCGAAAAGTAGCCTATGTTTGATCCCGGGTCTTCAACTATATTCATACCAAATTTAATCAAAATCCGTGCGCGGTTTGGCCGTGAAAGCGTAAGACGACAGAGGGACAGACAGCCGAATTAATATAGTGTAAATTAATTTGTAGTTATCTCTAAATTATTTATGTATTCCTTGCACAAAAGAATAAATCAATGACAAATCGAGGTTAATAATGGTTTGTAATATTATATCTTATTTAGTAGAATACAAGCTCTACTGGCAAAATTAATAATTGTAAGTTGTATTGTATCGGAACACAAACATTCTTTGACAATGTTTCGACTTTGACTTTATGGAAGTATGGATATAGATAATTCGGTGCATTATGAAAGGAACTTATAATCTAGGCTATACAAGATCTCACATTTTTAGACAAATTGGCTAGTCAACTAAAAAAAAAATTGTGTATGTTAATTTTATTGATAGAATAGACTATTCGGAGATAAAATTTATACGAAAAAATTCTTAAAATTATATTTATTTTGTTATTTAATTTTAAAGATTTTATAGTGATGACGTCAAGCAGCTATAATGGCCATCTCGAACTGCAAGAAAGCAAGAAATACTAAGGTATTAAAAAAAAATATGTATGTAAGTGTCAAATGTCAAAGTCAGGATGGACCGCCAGCCGCGAGTTGGTTTCTTGACTTTTGGCGGGGATTCTGCTGTCACTGTGTTGGTTGACACATGCGTTTTCTTTATTTCACTGCAAAATCGCGATTTTTCCCATTATTCTCCCTATATTAATATTTATCTGGTTGTGGTTTATTATTATTTAGCTGAGGTAAGTAAAATTTTTCGGATTCTTCCCATCACTTTGTGATGGAAGTTAATGATGAGGAACCCCCGGACGGGGGTGGTGGTCTTAGCTCGATCCCTTCTGTTGGTAACCCAGAACCTAGCAGTTCTCGTCCCGTGAAGCGACCTGCCGCTCGTGCTATCACACCGGAACCATCCAAAAAAAACATCCCACCTTCAAACTCGATCCAGTCTGTCTACCACCGTCCTGGATACGAAAATGACTCCAAAATTTCCTATGTTGAGGAAGACAATGGCCCTTTCATAGTATATGTTTCCAGGCAAGAACCAGATCCTACTTCTGGCCTATCAATAAAATTATTAAAATTTGCACAATTCCTTTACAAAAACTCTATTAAAGGTATCAAGACTGGAACAATTCAAATGTTGGGACGTAACAGAGTCTCAATTGAATTTATTGACAGAGACTCGGCCAATGACTTTATAGAGAACCCCGCCTTATCTGCAAATAAATACACTGCCTTAATTCCTAAATTCCACATCTTTAGGATGGGGGTTGTTAGAGACATTCCCACAGACTGGACTCTTGAGGAATTGGTTCATAACATTTCCACTCCCGCTAACTGTGGGCAAGTTATAATGGCACGAAGGCTTAATATAAAAAGTAGGAACCCGGACATGCCAACCACTTGGATCCCCTCTTCAACAGTCGTATTAACTTTCCGCACACAAAACTTACCCGATCGAGTCTTTATTTACAACTCCTCCCTCCCTGTTTCTGTCTACTTCTTACCGACAATTCAGTGCAGGAGTTGCTGCAAATTTGGCCACATTGCTAGCCAATGTCGGTCTAAACCCCGTTGCTTCAGATGTGGACTACAGCATACTGGGGATACATGCAACAACAGTATCTCATGTTTGTTTTGTGGTGACCCCCATTTGGCTACAGACCCGTCTTGCCCAGAACATCTTAGACAAAAACAAATAAAACAAGTTATGGCAAATGAAAATTTAAATTATTTAGCGGCCGAAAAGAAAGTTTCTCAAACCCGCTCATTCTCCCGTGTAACTGCCTCTCAACCACCCCATTATATTCACTACTACCCCTCCCAGTCTCCTTCTCCCAACAAATCTCAATCCTCCCTGCATTCCTACACTACCCCCACTAAGCAGTCTTCTTCCCATATAAAAACAGTTTTTTTGTCTCCCAAACCCAGACCAGAGCTTGGGAAATCATACGATATGGATGCACACAATACAATAATTTCCCCACCCAGGTCATCTCAACCCAATGGATGTGCTTACCCTTCAGGCCCTGCAGAAGAGTCTACACCACTTCTTACACCCAATGATAACCTTATTGAACTTTTAGTTTGTTCTCTCATCAATATAATAAACAAATTTAATGATGCTTTACCGTCCAATGTCGTCTCACTTTTACAACAATTGTTGACATCTCTAATTTCAAAAAATAATTATGGATCCAGTGTTCCTACAATGGAATGCTAGATGCCTCTATAACAAAAAATCTGACCTCGTTTTTCTTATTAATAAATTCAAACCACTTATTGTTGCCCTTTCCGAGACGGGTTTTAAACCCTCGTCTCGATTTCATATTTCTTCTTATTCTTGCTTTCGGGATGACAGAGATGATGGCTGGGCCGGTTGTGCCTTGCTGGTGTCTCAGTCTATCTCCTACTCTCAAATACATATCCCTTCTCATAGTTCTTCATTTCACATAGTCGCTATTAAAGCTCTGGGCATTTCCTTTGTTTCTGTTTACTTACCTCATCCTAACTCTGACATTATTCTTGAATTGCAGACAATTCTATCTGCTATTCCTCCTCCACTTATTATCTTGGGAGACTTCAATATTCGTAACACTCTGTGGGGCTCTCATCTAGATGACCCAATATCTCCTCTTTTCCTAGACCTTTTGGACAACATAAACCTGTGTATTATTAATGATGGCTCCGCTACTCGCTTATCTTCCCCATCCCATAATATTAGTATCCCTGACCTATCTCTTTCATCTCCATCCTTAGCACCTTCACTCTTATGGCGGGTTCTTCCAAACACGGAAGTGACCATTTTCCAATCCTTACTACCTTCACACAGACTGTTTCAAAAATCTCGCGACCTCCTCCACTTTTAAAACATAAAACTGCCAAAGCAGACTGGATTAAATTTTCGGACTCTCTGGACTCTCTTTTATCCTCCCTTCCTCCCCCCTCTAACAATAATTTTCTTGCAGTTTATGATAACTATATTTCTTCTATACTCACAGCAGCTGATGAGTCAATACCGATTAAGAGCTCTTCAACCCACAAAATTCCATCCCCGCCTTGGTGGGATTCGGAATGTTCAGAAAGTATCCGTTGTCGTAAGGAAGCAGAGAACAAATTTAAAACTGATCCTTCAATAACAAATTACTTACATGTTCGCAAAACATCCGCTCAGACAAGGCGACTCCTCGCTCGTAAGAAACAGCTAGGATGGCGATCTTTTTGTGAATCTCTTTCTCCTAAATCTTCATCTGCTGTCGTCTGGAAGAAAATCAAATCTTTCAGAAAATCCACCACAAGTTTTGCCCCTTCTACTAACGACTCTACTTCTTGGATAAATGATTTTCTTAATAAACTTTCTCCCCCTTCTGCCCCTTTTAGTGATGAACTCCCTTACTGCTCTCACGTTCCATCATCTGATAGATTAGACGAACCTTTTTCTCTACAAGAATTATTTTGCGCTTTGGATGGCCTTAAGGACTCTTCTCCTGGCATTGATGGCATTCCCTTTTCATTCATTATCAAATCCTCTCTTTCTTCCAAAATGTACCTACTATCAATTTTAAACCAAATTTTTCTCTCCGGCTCTGTACCTGAAACATGGAAAAAACAAATTATTATCCCTATCTTAAAACCTGGAAAGGATCCTTCAGACCCTTCCAGCTATCGACCTATCGCTCTTTCATCCGTTATTTGTAAAATTATGGAGCATATGATTAAAAATAGGCTGGAATGGTTCCTCGAATCAAAAGGTCTTATACCTAGTAGTCAATTTGGTTTCAGACGAGGTATGGAAACGCAAGACGGTTTAGGTATATTGATATCCCAAATTCGACTGGCCTTTTCCAACAATGAGCATGTGGTAGCTTTATTCCTTGATATAACATCCGCATATGATAATGTATTACTCCCGATCCTCAGGCAAAAAATGCATAAGCTGAGCGTTCCGGTGAGGTTAACAAACATTATTTGTAACATGCTTATGGATAGGTCTATAGTTGTCCGTTCTCACGACGAGTTTCTCCCTCCTCGCTCCATTTGGAAAGGCCTTCCTCAAGGCTCAGTTCTAAGTCCAATTTTATATAATTTATATACTTATGATCTGGAACAATCTGTTTACTGCTTTTGCAATATCTTACAATATGCCGATGACATAGTATTGTTTGCCCGTTCTGAATCCTTTCCTGATATCTGTAAAAGACTCGATTCAGCTCTGTTCTACCTTAACAACTGGCTTATTGATCACGGTCTTGCGCTCTCAGCCTCTAAATCCAATGCGGTAGCATTCACGAGGAAACGATCTACTCCTCCACTCTCAATAGAGATTGAAGGTGAACCTATTCCACTAAAGGACTCATCTAAATTCTTGGGTGTAATATTGGACTCTAAACTTACAGGTAATCCTCATTTAAATAACGTCATGGAAAAAGCTGAAAAAGGAATTAACGTTCTCAGAGCTCTATCTGGGGTCCACTGGGGTTCTCATCCGTATAGCCAAAAGTTGCTTTATAACGCTATTGTTAGAAGTCATCTCGATCATGGTACCTTTCTTTTAGAGCCCTGTAGTAAATTAGCACTTGCCAAATTAGACAAAATTCAATACAAATGCCTTCGTTTAATAACAGGCGCGATGAAATCATCACCTTCAAATGCTCTTCAAGTTGAATGTTTAGATCTTCCCCTGTGTCTTAGACGTCAATTTTTGGCGGATAGATTTTTATATAAAAAGACCCAAATATCCTCACACCCTTTATTTCTTACTCTTAATTTATTATCGGATGCCTGTGCACTATCTCCATATTGGACTCATAAAGACACTCCCCCTCTAGTTAAAAGCTACAACAAATTACAAAGTCTCCCCCATCCAGTATCGCAATCCCTTTCAAACCCTATCTTTTTGTCCGAATACGACTCCCTTATATTTCAACCTCAAATTCTTTTATCTCTTGGTATCTCCAAAAATATCCCTGGCGCAGATAAAACTTTTTCATCAAATTATAAATGAAAAATGGTCTGATTGGACTCTCATCTTTACGGACGCTTCGAAATTATCCCAAACTTCCAATGTGGGTGCTGCAGTATGGATACCGAAATTTAACACATTGTTAAGTTTTAAATGCTTGCCCCAGACGTCAGTTTTCACAGGTGAAGCTATTGCCTTACTTGAAGCCGTTATATTTGTCCTAACACACGGTCTCAACAACTCCCTCATTCTTTCTGACTCTTCTAGCTGCCTTCAGGATATTTTAAAATTCCCACTACGATCAAGAGACAACTTTTCTATTACCCTCAAAATTCGAGATTTTTTATATAAATGCCACATTGCTGGCATTAATGTAGTCCTTGCTTGGATACCCGGTCATTCGGGCATCTCAGGAAATGAGAAAGTTGATATGTGGGCTAAACAAGCAGCCACTATGGGTTCTGAAGTACATTATAACCACCACACTAGAGACCTTCGCCTTCTTGCCAAACCTGAAATGCTTCGGCACTGGACAAATCTCTGGCAAACAACCAGACGCCTTAAAGGCGTTTGGTATGGAAATTTACAACCAGATATCCCCAAACATCCTTGGTTCTCTCGACATCGCAATCTTGAAAAATGGATTACCTCTGTTATTATTCGTCTTCGTTTGGGTCATGCCTGTACTCCCGTCTTCCTTGCGAAACTTCGAATAAGGGATAGTTCTTTGTGTGAATGCGGTTTAGACGAAGGTTCTTTACAACACATTTTCTTTAATTGTCCAAAACTCTCAGTCAGTTTGTATGACATTTTGCCTCCGACATTGCGTCAACAACAAATTGATATCCCATTTCTACTTAATTTGGTTCATACCAGATACTACTATATCTTAGCAAAATTTTTGTTAAAAAACTCATTGAAATTTTAGTTTATTTTTTGTTAAATAAAATACACATCCTTTTTTACCTCTTCTAGGCATACATTTATATTTGTCATATACTAACAGTTATTTCCAATATTAATACTAAATGTTGTGCTCGTCTTTGTATGTTTTACATGATACCTTTTCCTTTCAGCCTATTTGTGACGTTTTTACCGACAACTGCTCAAACAACCAGTGTCTCTTCAAACCATGACATTGGCAGAATCACCGAGATATCGGTGGAAGCCATAATTTAAAAGAAAGAAAGAAAGAAAGACTTTTGGCGGGAAGCTGAAAAGAGCAGTTTCGGTGTATTTTATTTTCTATAAATTGTGTTTTTTTGAGTGTTTGTGCATAATAATGGTGGATTATTATTCGCAAAGTGTTCGATAGTAAGCGTGAGTGTTGGGAAGTGATACAGTGTTTGATTTATATGATTATCATGCTTGTTGCCAAAAGTTCCTAGTAATCGCTAAGTGCAGTTTTTCTAACACTTCACTTAGCCTGATTCTTCTGACTAGACCTGACTACCGAATAGACTTTTACACCCGTATTTTTAAACCTTATTTATATTAGGTATTTAATTACTTAATTTTATTTTTTACTCTATTCTTTTGTAATTTTCAATTTTTGTATTTAAAATTGTTATTATAACCTCATTGGAGTTTGCTCAAGCAACCAACTAAGAATGTCGTTTTCAAGGAAAGTTCGAGGACTTCCTTAAGGCGCCCTCGAATGAGTTTGAGTGAAGGACGTTCTTAAGGTTATGTTTAAGAATACGGGGGTTAGTATTTTAAACAGGACTGAGTACTTCTGCAAATTTGCATAAAGACAAGACTGAGCCAAGCGAGATAGAAATAGTGTGGTGGAACCTGTCTCTTTCTAGCAAATACAAGCTTTATCACGTTGGTACTTGTGCAAAATAGGGTGACCACGCTCCTCTAGAAAAAAGGGGAAAGGTGGTACATGCTTTATGCAGATTTTTTTACAGACACATTAAAATGTTCCGAGTGCGGAGGTGCTAGCTAACCTCACAAGTTATTGTTCTATGCAGACTTTACGGAAATTGGAGTTTAGTCGAAAATAACGTTTTGTAGACATGTCCCCCTATTGGCTCCCTTGGGGAAGACAAGGAAACTTTACTAGTGTCCTTAGGTTCACTAGACAAGCAGTACTAAAGGCTGAACGTAATACGCCAAGTGTTGTCCACTCCAAGTTCGGTCGCACCTGCTGTTGCCTAACTCGCGTAATCGTCACCAACAATCACGTCCCGCTAAGCTATCTACTTAGGTGCAGTATTTACGAAGATTAAAATTGTTTCTTGGATTGTCCCAATTATTTATTTATTTATTTATTTAAACTTTATTGCACAATACAAAAAATTGTACAAATGGTGGAATTAATGCCAAGTGGCATTCTCTACCAGTCAACCATGGGACCAAACAGAGAAAGAAAAGTTGGCGATAAAGACGAAATCACGAACACACAAGAAAGATAAAATATATACAAAAGAAAAGTAATAATACATAAGATTACATATTATACATAAATACATAAAATAAGTATATAAAATATATACATACATGTACATAAATATACATACATAGGATATAGATTGGATTTATGAACATTATCATGGTTACCCTATTACAAAGAGACAGATTCCTCCACTATTTCTATCTTTTTCTGCTTGGGTTTTAGGTCAAAGAGCTCAGTCCTGTTAAATTATAAATAAATTTTAAACACTTACAGAGAAAGACAATGAACTCGAATTCCCATGTTTGCAACTTATACGCACACACACACACACACACACGCATACACACTAATATTAATTGATTATTAACTTTGTATCCTCAATTATGAAAATCAAAAAAGTACTAGACAATACCAAGGATTTCGGAGACGTCCGAACGTCTTGAAAGACAAGACGCGAATCCGATGATCTTAGCTCGCACTGACGCTCTAGTTCTTGCCGTAGGTATCTGGTGGGGGTGAAGGCTTGATAACAACCCGTAGAACTTGAAGTAGATATTAAAATATGTTATTTTTTATAAATAATGGGACAATACAACATAAAACCCTTTATTGCACAAAGGATTAAGGTTCAAAAGTAAAAGTTCCGGCTAGAAAATAGTTGGTAATTCTGAAAGAAGTTGTCCAAGTTCCAAGTTGTACTGTGAACAACCCGACAAAATATTTTTTCTTTAAAGAGCTCAATAAATTATTTTCAGAATTTTTAAGCAAGGATTCACGCAGAAAATATGTAGTTAAAATATAAAGATAGGCGTGTAATGGTTTTTATATCATATGCCATTTTAATATAGATTTAAGAATGATGGATATAAATATCAATTCAATTATCGTTGTGTACGAATTTAATTACTTTGCAATGCGTTTAATACCAGTAGGTAGGTATTTATTCCTCCCTAGCGTTTGGGTGCAATACTTTAGATATGATGTTTGACAGCATGGATGTCAATCCCTAAACTTCAAGAATTAGGTTAAAAATAGTGAAAATTCACTTATTTTTTATCCAAATTTGAATTCTTATGCATATAATACAATAATGTGACAAAACTACATGATAATTCTCATATATTAGTGTGGAAAAACTATAGAAACAATTATGAAATCACAGATTTATACAGTGATAAACTTTGGTTGTACTTATGTGTAAAATGTGAAATTATGTGGGTTTTATTTGTTATTTGAGTTACATTTAGGCACTGCACATGAAACCATAATTATGCGCTTCTACTGAACACTTTTTAACACTAACGACTAGATACTTTGTTTATAATTTAAATATTTGTTTTTGACAAGAAATCCGTCGGGCTGCTATGGGACATTATTGTGTATATGAAATGGTCTCGCTCTCTATCTCATTCTAACATACACATATCTCTTCCCGCGCAAACCATAGGAGCCGGTCGAGGGAAAATCTAGGAAATTATCTACTTCTATATGCGACGTGGCTAGCAACTCATCTCTATTAAAATTCCATAGTCATCTGTACGTCTACCAACCTGCTAAACGTGGCCTTAGGTCTTCATAAAATTATCAAATACGTTCACAAATACGTACACACGATATACTGTAGGCTAATTAATATTACTACTTACCTGAATATCGCAAACGAAGTTGCGGGTAAAAGCTAGTCCTATATATTTTTCTTTTGCATTTTCCGTCTATTAGATCCATAGTCTAAGTCATATGGGGCTTGCATTGATGTACCCAAATGAATAATGATCCAAAAGAATCCACAACAAAATATGGGACCACCATTGACGCGGTATTTTCCAGATATTTAGAGGATATCAAGTCTCAAACTTATGTTTCTTATTTCAGTTACCATAAACCTATAGTTTCAATGATAAAAATTCCTGAATAACCTACATGTATTGTAAGTTAATAAAAATATTTTAAACGATATTAATTTCTCATTTATTCAATATTAATAATATAACTTATCGGTCACCACGCTCAAAAAGTGTGACTTGAATTAATATCAAAGAAAAAAAATACTGCTTAAATAAAAAAAAATAAAAAAATATGTTGATAAAAAATCCTATGCATAAGCTTTACCGCGGCAGTCGCCGAGTGCCACACGTTTTTTTTTTTATTATTTGGTGGGATTCCAATAAAAATTAAAAAAATTTTTGGTTTTTTTCTTTTTACCAAATCGTCATTGTCGATTACGAATCATTTGACAAAATTTGACCAGTAGTTTAAAAATAACCCTGTATAATAAACTAATTAAATAGAGTTGCCTCTTTGATACCGACCCATTTTAGTTAAATAGGGTCAAATGAACGTTTGTTATTTTTTAATATAAAAAAGGGACAGGCTGACAGCCTTACAACACATTGTACAAGGACAATTTATTTCAAAAAGTGAAAGTGCTAGCCATACAAAATACTAACGTGCGAGATGCATCGGATGGTCGTTCGGTCGACATGCTACTTTAAATGCAAATACTTGTTGGAAATGTCCACAGAATGGACTTAATATTTTAAACAGGACTCCTCACTCGGAACATTTGATTGCGTCTGAAAGAAAATCTGCATAAAGTATGTACCACCTTTCCCCTTTTTCCCAGAGCAGCGCGGTCACCCTATTTTGCACAAGTACCAACATAACGTGATAAAGCTTGTATTTGCTAGAAATAGACAGAATCCTCCACTATTTCTATCTCTCTTGGCTTGGCCTTGCCTCCATGCAGAAGTTCTCACACCCGTATTCTTAAACATAACCATAAGGCAGTTCGCACATGGGTCTATGCAATTCGTGAGACGCGACTGCGATGCAACTTGAGTGTATGACAGGGTAACGTCACAAAAGTTGATTTTGTATGAAAGATACTCTCGTACGACTGGTAGTATACTCAAGTTTCATTGGAATAGCGCCTTTTGAGAACCTAAGGATGTCCTTCACTCAAACTCATTGAAGAGCCTTATGTAAGTCCTCGAACTTTCCTTGAAAACGACATTCTTAGTTGGTTGCGTGAGCAAACTCTATTGAGGAACGTCAAAGGTCATAATAACAATTGTAAATACAAAAATTGAAAATTACAAAAGAATAGAGTAAAAAATAAAATAAAGTAAGTAGATACCTAGGCCAAAAGTGGCAAAACACCAATTTATATCCACTTTATTTCATTTTAAGGACGCCTCAAGGTACCTTTTCACCAACCTTATATTTGACAGTTCGATACTCACCTCCAGAAGCTATTAGTGTCGACTAATCATACCAATGAGTTGGAGTGACGTTGAGTGGAATTTGAGGAAGCGTTTGAGAATATAGGTGTCAGTCCTGTTTAATTTATTATGTCCATGCATAGGCTATGTGACGCATCGCGTAAATCTCGTCGTGTGCGATTGTAGTGTAATTTTGTATGAAAGATACTCGCATGCGACTGGTAGTATACGCTTAGCCGTGTGTGGATAAATGTACTGAGCTCTTTGACCTAAAACCCAACTTTATATTTGACAGTTCGACACTCACCTCCAATGAGGAATCTTCTTAAGTCAAGGAAGCTAGTGAGGACTAATCATACCAATGAGATGGAGTAGGTAAAGTTGAGTTGAGTTTGAGGAAACGTTTGAGAATATGGGTGTCAGATTCTTAAACTTATGGAACCATATGGACGTCCTTGTCTAGTGTCAAAGTGTCATGGAATCTGTGATTATGTCACACAAGCGTCACACACATGTCGGTGATAACTGTCATCGTGAAAATTTTTTTGGACTGATCCAAAGGAATGCATTATTTTGTGATTATTTTTATTTGTTTGTAAAACTAGGAGAAAATGTTCTTATAAATTATTTACTTTTTTTGTGAATTATGTGCTAATAGAAGTAGTGCTGAAGTATTGTTAGAATGGCTGGTTTTGGAGATTATTCGAATTACAACAGGCCTTTTGGCTTGGATCCCAATCGAGAAACAAACGATATTTACGATACCCGCTATCAGCAGATCTACGGGTATCATACACCAATGACTGAGGAGTACCAAGGACCCCCTTTGGTCATGGACGACGTCCCTGAAGAAGGTTTTTGATTTTGCAACTTGAAATTACTTGCAATTTATTTTGTAATTTTTTTATCAATGGTACATTAAAGAGTAGGTAAACTATAGATATACAATAAACTATAGATAGATCATTGTACCTCTAAGAGTAATTAAGCATGTTACAGTGCATCGTAATACTACTATCCAACCATTATTATGTACAGTGTGTTGATAATGCTCATGCTCTTACAAACAGTTCCAAAGACTGGGATAACCAATCTCTCTTAATAATTCAATTGTTGTAAATAAAAAGAGCTAGAAGACATTGCCCTTAGGAAATAAATTTATTTGAATCTGTTTTAGATAACAGCACCTATGTGACAACTGCTATTAGTGTTGCTAGTCTTGTAACGGAGAACTTGTTGAGTCATCCATTCATTGTACTACGAAGACAATGTCAGGTAAAGTTACAATAATGTATTGTCTGTTCAATTTATTTTTACCATTAACCCTGTTTCTAAAATCGATCTGATTCACCTAGAAAAATTGTTCTATTATGCAACTTTAAATATCTCTCTCATCTTGGCACTTTCCCGTTTGCTTTGAGCTCCTTGTTTGTTTTTCTTCTTTATGCTACTTAAAAAAATGTAATGCCTGCCTGAGGCCTGATGGAAAGCAGTTACTGTTGCCATGTCTTTGCTTAATTGTACCTATAACAAATCTCATAATAATAGTTGACTGGAAGAAGTTGCTTATCAATAAGACCTCTTTTGCTCCATAGGTTGTTGTTATTGTAAATAATAATGTATTTTATTGTAGATCTATCTTTATGTCACAGGTCCACAACAGCTTAAAAAATTATCACATAGTCCCATACACACTGCTACCAGTAGTGGCTCGATTACATCGACGGCAGGACATCACCACTCTGTGGAAGGGCATCGGCTCCACTTGCATTGTGAAAGGCCTCAACTTAGCTGTAGAAGATGTAGTAGCCAAAGGGACAGGATGGCCCAAGTAAAGACTTACCAGACTAGTTTTATTATTTTTCTTATAAAAATCACATACTTATTTTTTTCATTTATATTTTAGGGAAATTGGAAAATGTAGCTCGGTTCTTCAGTTTCTGCAACATATAGCTGTGAAATGGTAAATTATTTATTTTTTAACTATTGATTGTATTTACAATGTATTGGAGAATTTTTGGAACTGAATTATTTTATGGAATTTTTCATTTCATTTTTATTTTTAACAGTATTAGTTTGGCCATTATAACACCATTCTACTCTGCAAGTTTAGTAGAAACTGTCCAAAGTGATATAGCCAGTGACAAGCCTGCATTACTGGATGTGTTCAGGGAAGGTTTTGTCCGGATCCTGGAATGGGGAAAGCCAAGTAGAGGCAGGATGTTGCCAATATGGGCTATTGTATTTCCCACGGCTGCTCTCGGAATCTCTAAGTATCTTGCTCAGTAAGTATTCAAATTCAATTTTTTTTAACAGGGTAGTGTAGTCACTGTAGTAGTGATAGTGAAACATGTTTTGCATAGTGATGCGATTGCGTCAAGCACACACTGAAATTCAAATTCATTTCAAATTAGCAATTAGCAAAGTAATGAATTATTTATTTGTCTTCATTTATCACTTTTTATTTAAACCTAATATTTTATTTATTTATATTAAATTCACATACAAAAAGCAAGAATGATTATTTTATTTCATTTTAATTTTATAAATATTTGTCAACAACATATCGATACGCGCATTATGCTTCACTACGCATTGCCATAAGACTCATAACTGCGAGTAGGCGAGCAGTATGCTTTGCTGTGTTAGCACATTTTATTGCCCCGAGTGCAACAAGACCTTGCTACTGCTATAATTTAGTGCTAGAGTAAAGATGCTTTGCTCAGAATGCAAAACTAATTGAAAAATTGTATTAAAATATGAATTGTATAAAGGATTGTATAGTGAGTGTTGAGCATTCATTTTCGAATTTCTCTGAGGATTAAAAAAAAAAAAGTATGTTTATATTTCAGTATAACTCTTCGGGCTCTTACATCAAAGATCCTACGATTCCAGCAGAGGCATAAACATGAGATAAGTGACAGCTATAGTGTTAATTACCACAAAACCTCACAGAATCCCTTTATTGAGGACATCAACTTGAAGGCTAATATATTTTCATTCATTACTATGGAAATACTATTTTATCCTGTGGAAACTATTATACACAGACTTCATATACAGGTAATTTATGAGCAGACTATGATTAAATTAGAATATTTTTAAAATGAATAAAGTTTACATATAACTGTATAAAAAGGCCTTTCCTCTGGGTAGGTCTAATATGTAGTGACTAAAACTTCAATATTTATTTTTTAAAATACCAAATGTTTTTATTTTTGTTCACTGCAATTAAAAGGATTACTGAAATATGGGTACATGGTCATCATTGCCAATCTATGTTTGTGGATACCCTCAGGGTGTGTTATAAGAGAATTTTTGCCACAGTACCCAGTAATTTCATTGCTCGTCAAACTGGAACACAATGAAATTGTTAAGACATTCTTTCATTTACAATTTTTGTTAACTGTTAATGAAAATTGTGCAAGTATGGTTTGAGTCTATTATCTAATCTATATTATAAAGCATGGCGTCCTTTATAGGTGGAATAGCCTCGCCTCTTTCCTAACCGTCATGGGTTGCGTCCATTTGAACGGAGTACTATCGAAATTCCATTATCATCGCAACTAGTCGTCAAGACACACGTACCCGGAGCATGTGTGAGCGGGACGACGCACAGTGGTTCCAAATCCAATAAACATGGACTTTCCGTTTTTGAAAATAAAAAGTATGCCATTCGATAGTTTTAATATTACAACAACATTTGTCAAATACGTTTTTTTATGGAAATGAGAAAATAATGAAGAAACGAATCGAATGGCATACTTTTTATTTTCAAAAACGGACTTTCATCTGAAAGGCGCATGTTTTTGGATTTGGAACCACTGTGCGACGTCATACCAATATCAGTTTGTCTCGTTCACGATTCAGCCACTCCGCGACCACTGTGCCGCGCCGAACAAGACGGCCAAAGAAAGTCGCCTCACGACGACCGACTCGCCAAGTTGATTCTACTGTGCGCGTTTTCACTCCGGGCTAATCGACGCGGTTTCGTACAAAATATATGGGAGCAACTCACCACGGGAGAGTCGGCGCGGCTCAACTCTGCTCCGTAATGGACACGGGCCTTAATAGCTAAAGAGTTTGTTTGATTGAACTTGCTAATCTTAGGAATTACTGGTCTGATTTAAAAATTCTTTCAGTGTTGCCATCTATCTATAGCCATCCCCGATAAATAGGCTATTTATTTATCGAGGATGGCTATAGGCCCGTACGTAGTCAGGAACGGCTGATAGTAATGAATATAATTATCAATAACTTAATATTACTTTCCAGGGAACAAGAACAATAATAGATAATTTAGACACAGGGACCTCAGTTACCCCCATCCTAACTGGATATGAAGGTTTCATGGATTGCTACAACACAACAGTGGCCAGGGAAGGTATAGGTGGTTTATACAAAGGGTTTGGCGCATTGGTGCTCCAACTTGCTGCCCACCTCGCAATCATAAAGCTCACCTCTATGGTGGTTGCAGAGGTATCAAATCTCTTGAAACCAGCTAAATCTCCAACCAGCTCCGATGATTCTGTTCACTCACAACAAAAATATTTATTTAATTAAAGTTTTTATTGTAAGTGTAAAACAATAATAAAAATTATAGTCTAACTGCATCTGACTTTACTTAAGCAATTAATTTTATTATAATATCAATATAGTAACAGTTGAAATTGAATTCTCATGAACAGCTCAAAGTTTTAAACCAAAAAATTGTATGGTATAATGTCTTGATAGTTGTTCTTATTATTTTTGTAGGAATGGGTGAGCTAGATTTTAAGAAATAATTTAGAATGATAAATCAGGAAAATTTATAAAAATAGCTTCAAATAAAAATGGTTTTGTTAACACATATTATTTTTATTTATTTAATTTTCTAATTCTAAATGTGGCCCCTAAATAATAATTAAATACATTAATGAGTCAAGACAAATCTTCCTTTCAAAAGTCTTCTCATTATAACTCTGCGACCAGAGGAAGTAGACATCCTTGTTTTCCACCCGTGACGACGCACCCGTCGGACTTCATTGGGGCGAGGAAAGTAGCAGCGGACCTTCGTTCTGATAGCGGTCAACAAAGGATATTCTGGTTGGACTAACGCTGTTCTACATGCGACGTTTGATATGGATCCCACTGATTGTTTAATCAATCTGAAAGAAAAATCATTTAAAGTATTCTGTTGATAAGTTCACACCAGATATGTAGTTAATTCGAATTATTAATATACTCACTTTAAAGGTTGAAATAATGCCGAGATAAAAGACATAGCTATGTGAACTTCTAATAAGTTACAAGGAATACACACAATGGCCTTGATTGGAAATGGAAAAACAATATATGTTCGATTTTCTTTTATTTTAAGGGCAAAAACTTTAGAAATAAATACCAAATACGATGTAGGGCACCTTATGGGTTATGTTTATTTGAACAGAGATGACATTTGACATGGGTGACAAGTACGTTATGCGCCTAATTAGCGCTACCAAACAAAAAAATATTTATTCACTACCCTGTGCTACCAACCTAAAAAAATAAATGTGAATAGCCGGAAGTTATCCGGCTACGTCATATGTTAACTTTGCTAAAAAATGAAAGTCATTGGGTTTTCTGCGATTTTCTTTAAAAATACTTGCATATCTAAAGATCTCATTTATGTAATCTGTTCCTTATGCCTATTCCTCGAAATGGTTTACGAATAAGACATTTTCATGAAAAAGTTTTTACGCGAATTCCGCCAATCGGCCATCCTCCACGGCGCCGGCGCCGGCGGCCGCGATGCCACCGGCTGCTAAAAGAAATATAAACAAATGCATTTGTTTCAGTGTACTAATCGTTATTTCTCCTCATTTTGCCTCGCCAGCCACCAGGTCCCGTGGCTTTTTAGTGCATTTGTTAAGTATTTCTTTTAGTCGCTTGTGGCATCGCAGCAAAATTATTTTTATTCATATGTAGAAAAATAAGAAAAGGCCTTTTAAGACTCTCTATCCAGGGCTGTAACATTGATAACAAATAAAACTTTGGAGAAAATGAAGGATTTTTTTATCTGTGAAAGTGACTTACATGACGTTGACGGATGAATGACAGTAACCTACAATCGCAAATGGTAATCACAAAATTCGTAAAAGCATCGCAAAATTCGCAACACCCAAGACGCATGTTCAAAAAGATTTTACACGGCCAACGAACCAGCGAGCCAATATCGATTATAATAGGATAACGTACATAGCCTCCCAAAATGGAGCTAAATATTTTATTTATTATTTGATTTCTGTACAAAAACCAAAATGATTGTCAGGGTTTTGTTTTGTGTATCGAGTTTATATTTCAGTAGTTAGTATAACTTTTATTAAAAATCTGTTTTTGACTATGATGATAGTCCGGTGTGGATTATAAAGTGTTGTGGAAGATTGTGAGATTAGTGATGGTTACAGGTGTTGCAGCGCAAGCAGAATGTAATGACCTCCGAGGGCGTGTAATCTCTCACGGTCTGCACTATGTACCTGGCCCAGACACCTGTACTCTTTGTGTCTGCGATAATGGCCTTCCTAAATACTGTAAAGCAGTTTTATGTTCTCCTCCACAGGTAAAAATCGCTTCAGAAATTGCATTTGTACTGATATTTAGATGATTTATTGACATAATTTTATTTAATGAAATAATTTTATTAATTGAAAGGCCCATTACAATTTTTAAAAAAGTGGTCTCTAATAGAATCTGTTTTATAACACTCAGAACAAGTGCCTGAAAGACATATCTTTCAAACAATTTTGTATTCTGCTCCTCTGTTGTCCTGTGGTCAAAGCTTTTGCCTGAATGATGAATCCCAGATGACGTGGGTTGATTATTCATTCATACTTTTTCAAATTTTCCAGTTTGGCTTGAATCAGATGATCTATATATGTTATAAAATTGTAACATTCAAAGATTGGAAGGCAGGTAAAACGATAGGCAATTAGAACCGATCATTTAATAATATAATAATTATTAAACAATAGGTTATCTACACTATCTACACTAACATTATAAAGAGGAAAGATTTATATTTTTGTGTGTATGTTTGTAATGAATAAACTCAAAAACTACTGTGCCGATTTCAAAAATTCTTTCACTATTGGAAAGCTACTTTCACCCTGAGTAACATAGGCTATATACCGCAGGCGGAGCTGCGGGAAACAGCTAGTATATAATAATTTAATAAAGTACTAACAGATCAGATGTCAGTTAATACTTTATTAGTACTAAAAGCACATATGCATTCCCAACTTGTGATCTAGGTTCTTTGGCAGAAATAGGTGAGAGTGAGGTACTCATTAATCAACCTCTGGTCATTAGACCAGAATGAGAATTATCTCATGATAATTTTTAGGATTCCATATCCCAGGTAAAACCGGACCTACTAAGACTAGAGACTATATTAAATAGCCATTTCAATTCACAAAGAAGAAAAACTCTGCTGTCTGGCCATCTATCACGAAGCTGTATCTCATGAACTGTGACAATTAGACAGTTGAAATTTTCATAGATGATGTATTTTTGTTGCCACTAAAGAAAGAGACAAATAAATTTTTGATTAGTTTGAATTTAAATAACAACTACTGTAACAACAAATACTAAAAAATAGAATAAAATAAATATTTAAGGGGGCTCCCATACAACAGATATGAGTTTTTGCTGTTTTTATAGATAAAAATGGAACCATTCGTGTACAAGTCCGATTCGCATTTATTATCGCACATATATTATTGTAGGATTGCCGGTCATTCCGAGTGGGCAACACATGCTGTGAGTTTATATGCTTGGATGATGTGGTGAAGCCAGCGGAAGGGGATGAGGCGAATGTCCGAATAGCGGCCGGTGGAGCGGCGGTCTTGTTGCTGATGATCATGGCGCTCGTGGTGTACAGAGTGAGGCGACACAAGCAGCGGAGGCCGCTGCACGCCGATGATCAGAGGAGCTTGACTAGCATTGGGTAAGATTTATTTATTTACTAGCAGCCCGTCTCTACTTCATCCTAGCCTATAGCCTTCCTCGATAAATAGGCTATCTAACGCTGATAGAATTTTTCAAATCAGACCAGTGGTTCCTGAAATTAGCATGTTCTAACAAAACTAATAAACAAACTCTTCAGCTTTATAATATTATATTTGATGTTAGTATAGATTTACCATCGTATTAAAAATAATTTGTTAACCACATGTTAGCTAAACATGTTTAGCTAACATGTGGTTCTTTTTCACTTATTCAATATTTAGAGTGAAGAAACAAGACACAAAACATTTTAGCTAATGTCACCTTAATAAATTATTTTTAATTTGAGGTAATATATAAAGTTCACTTAATACAACAAAATACAGAAGGTGGTGGAAGGTGAACATGTGGTGTAAGAACTGCTTGGATATTGTTAGTTTGGCACGTAAAATGTATTTATAACTAATTAAAAATTTTAATTAGAATTCTTAAAGTTAGACTTACAAATCAAATATCCTCCCCTTGACTATAACCGTGGTACCCATTTATAGCTAAGTTTTCTCTTTGGGAGCCCTATGTTTGAAATATATGACACTTATGTTAAATGAAAATCATTCGATATTGAACAAAAATTATTGGATATCAAAAAAAAATCATTCGACTCGGCGATTTTACGTGAGTCACAATCTACGAATAATAATTCTCTAGAAGCGTAACTAATCCCGAAAAATCATTCCACGCGATATGTACCGCGGATGGCGGGGCTTAAAATATGAACCGCGCGGCGCGACAGTTCGCCGTGACACTCGAGTCGTGCGGTTGCGTCGGAAAAAGTTTCCTTTGAGAATATTGCTGTGTTTTTGCGATAATCTATTCATTAAATGCCGTCATGTGCCGTGAAGTGGTATAGAAGCCATACAGACATGAAAAACACAGGACTCACCTTTCATATGTAAGTAAATAAACATTTTAATAATCCATACTTGACATCTGTGGAAAGTGTTATGCAAAATGTACCTAAGATTTTATTTCCATGCAGTGTGTACCTCTCACGTGGTTTGCTCAGAAAAAAAGATGTTTGTTTCTAGTATGAAGGATGATATGATGCATTAGTACAAATTTTTCATTGACACAGATTACCAACAAATGAAATTCATCGTGATAAGTTGATAAACGCGGTTCGTCTGGAGAGAAATGAATTTGAATGGATGCCTAGTAAAAATAGTAAAATATGCAGCATACACTTTTGCAGTGAGGACATGTATTTACTCAATAAAGGAACGCGTAATTGATAAATAAAATCTGCGGTGCCTATTTGTATTGTAAGTTATTGTTTCAATTTAACTTTTTACAGTTATTTATTGTGCCTCCTTAATTCATTGTATATAATTAGTTTTTATTTATTTTGCAGATAGTTCGGTGGTACGGTGCATTTCCATATACAAAAGGTGAAAACGGAAGAAAGAGATACCAACTATTTTCATACAAGTTTTTTTGCCATTTTACGTCAAAAATGTGCCAGTTATATTAGGTTAGGTTTATAACCTAATAGAATCGGTTCCCTTCTTATCGCATCGATACACATCATATTTCTTTAACTCTAAGATAGTCGACAGCGCAATTGGGCGTTTTCATTTTCTTTTTGCCGCACTGTACCGGTGTACCTACCTTACTACTTATACAAACTAATTATGTTTAAACTCTTTATTTTAATATAACCAGAATTAAAACTTGCATGTATGGTATGGCATTAAATCATATACTTCAAATAATTACGTATTTAAGTTATTCAATAAAAAAATAATAAACGTAAGCAAGCTTGTTTATTTTAGCGTACCGCATAATACCATCCACGCGTTGTACCTTACCGCTCTTTGCGTTGACCGCCCCCAACCGACGACGACGCGTGACCTTGTCGCGACCAATCACATGCATTTTGTCTATGAGCGTATTTGAGTGTTTCGTTGTAATTACTGTACTGTTAGTTTGTTTGCGTGAATGGAATCGGAATAGAAGCGGTGAATGTAGAGGCGTTACATTTCTAGAGAATTATTATTCGTAGGTATTATATAAAAAATAGCAGTCCAGATCACAATAAATATATTTTAAACAAAAATCATCATCTTGAGAACTGCTTTGTCTGAAGCTGAAATGGAAGTAATTTCAAAATCATATTTGACTTAATGCCACACACAATTGTTCAGTGATTTGCATGCCAATGTTATGTTATTAAATTTGCTATTCACACATTGTGATTGTTGAATACACACAAAATAGTACTTTGTTGTGGAACAGTTGACGCAAATTGCACAGTCCTTATGTAGCAGTATATCTAATTAGTTTGAACAACAAGTTTAATTATGTATTTGTCAAATCCATACTATTATTATATGTACTGCAAAAGACTGTCTGTCTATCTGCCTGTCTATTATGGTTTCTAATTTGGTGTGAATATAGTTGAAGACCAGGGGTCACGCAGGCAGAGCTGCGGGAAACAGCTACTTATACAACATGTATGTATCTGTTTTCATTTACTCGTCCACACATAGATGGCTATTTTTGACCTTCACTTTTGATTTGAAAACAATTCGTCTGTATTTTTTAAAATGTTTTGTTGCTGATCATTGTCGCAGGTACATCAGTGGCAGTATGGGCTACATGGGAGGGACTTGCGAGACTGCTCTGGGGGCGTGGAAACCACCCAGCAACTACCTGCCCCGCGGAGAAGCGCCACCGCCTTACGACGAAGCCATTGCACAAAGACCCGAAACCATGCGGTATGTAAACTTAATGTTGGCCGTCAGCTCTGCAAACTTCACTCGATATTTTCCACTTCAAAAAGTTCTTCGACTTAGCAATTCAAAATGAGTTGGACTGATGAACTTATGTAAACAAATAAATAAATTTAAAAAAAACTGGATAGTCGGCGCTGTTTAGCGATTAATTGCGGATTGCCATGTCCAGTGCGCCTTCGACCTGGGGGGGGGGGGGGGGGGGGGGTGTTTCGATTCCCACCGAAAGCATACTTTGTTTAATGATTTCTTATGTTTTCGCGTTTATTACTTATTTATTTACACCTGACGTTTCAAACACTTTACAGCGTTCATGGTCGCAGGCAGACTAAGTTAACATTTGTCTTTGATGTCATAAGATTACAAAGTACCGCCTGAAATTTTTATTGGGAACTATTCCGATTCACGCAGTATTGGCTCACAGTATCTAAGGGTCTTGCAGTCTGCTTCCGATTTTGCGATTTTATTAAGTTAATGACTGGGTCCCAAGCTGGCGGTACCTGCCATCCATCCTCTCTATTGAAATTAGGATGTTTTTTAATTTCAATAGCTACACGTAACATCCTTGGAATGAATCTGTTTTCCTTTGCAAGGACTTGAGGATTGTCAAAACGCATATACATACTTTGTTTGTTTCCAGTTTGCTTAGGGCTTTGTAGGCTCGAATCACCTGATAGTCTGATAATAAAGATGATTCCGTGCTTTGGAAGGCACGTTAAGCCGTTGGTCTCGGCTGCCATTTGGTAGTCGTCGAAGGAACCACGCCAGAGGCCGAGAGACGATTCCGAACAACTCTGACACCAGGGTGTACATGGTCGATAGACAATGTAACACGATACGATGATGTTGATTGCTGACTAGTCTCCGACTACGATAGTGGCCGATTAGTCGGCATAACTCCATACCAATATTGCAGAAGTCTTGTGTGTCTGTTACGCTTTCGCGGCTAAACCGCAGTACCGATTTTGATGAAATTGTATCAGGATGACGTCGGAGCCGCCATTCCACCGCACGTTCCCGGCCTCAGTGGACAGCCTAGCTCGGCCTGACGACGGCATGCAGTGCACGCATGGATACGTCAACGTGGCAAGACCTGTACAGCAGGTAAGTTGAATGTTTAAGGTCCATTCAAACTGTCGCGAATCTCGTGCGACTGGCGGGACGTCCACAGAAATAAGAATACATAGAAGTCCCATTAGCAGGCCGGTTAACTTTGGCATTTCTACCGATTCTTATTTTTGTGGGGGACGCACAGTAGCGTGGGATTTGCGTCAGTTTGAATGAACTTTTTAATAAAAGTTTTGTTTCCAATGTATATCTCGGGAAGGTTAGTTATTTATTGGCATACATAGGATCATTATTATTTCGCCGCAAGACGTCCATACAATGCTGAACGTAAAGAGCGAATGTAAACCTGAATTATCAAATCCATACTCGATACTAATATTATAAATGAGAAAGTCTGTCTGTTACGCTTTCACGGCAAAACCGCTGAACGGATTTTGATAAAATTTGGTATGAATATAATTGTAAGACCCGGGGTCAAACATAGGGTACTTTTTGACGCTGGCAAAACTGCTGGAAACAGCTAGTGTTTGATAAAGGTATAGATTCTCGCCTTTTTTCAATTATTGCATAGAAAGTACGTAAAAACACTTTATTGTATCTAACAAAGAAAATTACATACAAAGAAATGTTCTGAAAAATTTGGCCGCCTCATCGCTAGTGCATTCTCTCAAATCCAGGCTACTTTAGAATAGGAAACATAAAACTGAAAGTAACATTACAGTAGTAAAAACATTTGTTCTTAAATCATTGGTCCCAGATGTTGAGAAACACTGGATATTCATAGTGTTTTCCAACACCTATGGAAAGAAGCGATGACGGTGAAAGCTATAGAAACATTTTGAATTTTATATGCTCATCATCATTATTTCGTGCAGGTTATATTGTCCATCAACTATGTACACCCTGGTGTCAGAGTTGTTCAGAACCCCCTCTCGGCCTCTGACGTGGTTCCTTTAACGACTACCAAATGGCAGCCGGGAACAACGGCTTAACGTGCTTTTAGAAGGACGGAATCATCTTTGTTATTAGACAATCAGCTGATTCAAGCCTGCAAAGTCCTAACCAAATTGGAAACAACTAAACATAGTATGGCTTCCGGTGGGAATCGAACCCACCATCCCCGGGTCAAAGGCTAACGCCTTAACCACTGGACCATGGAGGCAGAGTTTTATGTTGAATTTATTAAACTGGACTATCAACAATCTTTTATTGTAAATGGCTACTTGACTATTTATACTTGGGCAATATTTGCATAGGAAACAATAATATTGTTACATCGGTTTAGTGTACATAATATTTACACAAAAAATTTACCGATTCCGAAAACAACAGCAACAATAGGCTACTTGACTGTGTTCACATTTTGATAAGATTTTTATACGGAACAATACGTACATTAAAAAGTAACCGATTCCGAAAACAACAACAAAATTGGTAATTAATTAAAGTACTAATAAGCGTTTTAAGATTTCCAATAAAGAAAAGTGGGAGCGTGGTGGGGACGTCTTGCTATTTCTTTTGTACTCATGAATATTGTACGGTGCAGGCCATCCGGCTCGAAGGACCAATGATGTATGATCCGTGACCACACACCGTAGATGCTATGATAACGAGTACCGCAATGATGTAAATGATAAGACGATGTTAATTGTACGGCTTCTTTATTGGTACTAAACTATATACTTAAATATATGAACAAGTGGACAGCGAGATTGTCGCGCTGTCAGTTTAATGCTTTTTGGGTCATTTTCTATGTACGTAGCTCGTACAAATATTTTTGATAGTTAGAATTTCAAAGGCTTATAACTTATTTAATATTGAAAGGATTCAATTCATTCTATTTTCGAATTCAGGGACGCAAATTTGTGATGTGAAATAAAAAATATTGAGTAGAATTAGCCTATTGGTTGTTATTTAAGGCAGTAATTGGATGTTAAAGCTTAAAGAAAAGTGGGAGCGTGGTGGGGACGTATTGGTATCTCTTTTGTACGTACGAAACCCAGTGGCTGCACACACAATGCATCCTTTTCTTGTTTTTTGACGGGGTTCTCTTCCACCGAATTTCAAAGGTTTATATCTTATTTATTTAAGAACGGATTTTAAAACAACTTTTTGTTTTCAGTTTCTGGTGGTGAAATTTTTGTTATGAATGATAAAAATAAATTTAGTATAAGACCCAATTATGAACCTTATTTAACGGGCAAAGGATCGAAAATTGATTGGTCGTGATCGCATTTAATAAGTGGAATAATGATATAGATGGCGAACACGCAAACCTGTTACAACGCGCCGCTGCTCCAGACCGTACATCCCCCGGACGCGGCCACCATTATCTCACACCACCCGTTGCCGCAAAATGGTGAGTCACTTTTCTTCCACTTGTTCGGGAATAGCTTTATCGTTAAAGGAAACAATTTGCAAATTCGGGCCTATGCCAACAAAGTAAATAAATTATAGCCCGACCAATAAAATAGCAACCTTCGCCATATTGCGAAAAAATATTAGAACTAATTTCTTTTACTGAAAACTAGCTAGGTATTCATGTAAATTCCGTCATCTCAATGTATGATTGGTAAAAATAATTCAAAATAATGAGAGAAGGTGTTATCATATTAGACGCGAATAAAAACGAAGGATCGATTTCTATTTAATTATACGACATTGTCAATTTTGTTGTTCACAAGACACACAATACATGTTTCCATCTAAAAGCGATTAGTGGCGACGCCAATACAGGGTTTTTATTTTCCTGGTTGGGCTTGACAATCTTTCTACCCTTACGGAAAACAGGAGTTATGATTGTATGACTTTCCAGTGGTGGGTTTCCCGAGCGCGATCCGCCTGACCGGGTCCCTGGGCGCCATCAGCAGCCGCGGACTGAGCGTGCGTCCGCGCTCGCCCGAGCACCCGCGACCGCACCACGTGCCCGGCTTCTACAGCACGCCCGCCGCCGAGCTGTGAGTACCATCAGCAGCCGCGCTCGCCCGAGCACCCGCGACCGCACCACGTGCCCGGCTTCTACAGCACGCCCGCCGCCGAGCTGTGAGTACCATCAGCAGCCGCGCTCGCCCGAGCACCCGCGACCGCACCACGTGCCCGGCTTCTACAGCACGCCCGCCGCCGAGCTGTGAGTACCATCAGCAGCCGCGCTCGCCCGAGCACCCGCGACCGCACCACGTGCCCGGCTTCTACAGCACGCCCGCCGCCGAGCTGTGAGTACCATCAGCAGCCGCGCTCGCCCGAGCACCCGCGACCGCACCACGTGCCCGGCTTCTACAGCACGCCCGCCGCCGAGCTGTGAGTACCATCAGCAGCCGCGCTCGCCCGAGCACCCGCGACCGCACCACGTGCCCGGCTTCTACAGCACGCCCGCCGCCGAGCTGTGAGTACCATCAGCAGCCGCGCTCGCCCGAGCACCCGCGACCGCACCACGTGCCCGGCTTCTACAGCACGCCCGCCGCCGAGCTGTGAGTACCATCAGCAGCCGCGCTCGCCCGAGCACCCGCGACCGCACCACGTGCCCGGCTTCTACAGCACGCCCGCCGCCGAGCTGTGAGTACCATCAGCAGCCGCGCTCGCCCGAGCACCCGCGACCGCACCACGTGCCCGGCTTCTACAGCACGCCCGCCGCCGAGCTGTGAGTACCATCAGCAGCCGCGCTCGCCCGAGCACCCGCGACCGCACCACGTGCCCGGCTTCTACAGCACGCCCGCCGCCGAGCTGTGAGTACCATCAGCAGCCGCGCTCGCCCGAGCACCCGCGACCGCACCACGTGCCCGGCTTCTACAGCACGCCCGCCGCCGAGCTGTGAGTACCATCAGCAGCCGCGCTCGCCCGAGCACCCGCGACCGCACCACGTGCCCGGCTTCTACAGCACGCCCGCCGCCGAGCTGTGAGTACCATCAGCAGCCGCGCTCGCCCGAGCACCCGCGACCGCACCACGTGCCCGGCTTCTACAGCACGCCCGCCGCCGAGCTGTGAGTACCATCAGCAGCCGCGCTCGCCCGAGCACCCGCGACCGCACCACGTGCCCGGCTTCTACAGCACGCCCGCCGCCGAGCTGTGAGTACCATCAGCAGCCGCGCTCGCCCGAGCACCCGCGACCGCACCACGTGCCCGGCTTCTACAGCACGCCCGCCGCCGAGCTGTGAGTACCATCAGCAGCCGCGCTCGCCCGAGCACCCGCGACCGCACCACGTGCCCGGCTTCTACAGCACGCCCGCCGCCGAGCTGTGAGTACCATCAGCAGCCGCGCTCGCCCGAGCACCCGCGACCGCACCACGTGCCCGGCTTCTACAGCACGCCCGCCGCCGAGCTGTGAGTACCATCAGCAGCCGCGCTCGCCCGAGCACCCGCGACCGCACCACGTGCCCGGCTTCTACAGCACGCCCGCCGCCGAGCTGTGAGTACCATCAGCAGCCGCGCTCGCCCGAGCACCCGCGACCGCACCACGTGCCCGGCTTCTACAGCACGCCCGCCGCCGAGCTGTGAGTACCATCAGCAGCCGCGCTCGCCCGAGCACCCGCGACCGCACCACGTGCCCGGCTTCTACAGCACGCCCGCCGCCGAGCTGTGAGTACCATCAGCAGCCGCGCTCGCCCGAGCACCCGAGCACCCGCGACCGCACCACGTGTTTTCCCAGTTGCATCTTTAACTTGCGCTTCAGAGCCCAAGGTCACTTTAATCTTAACAAGAAAACCTATATGGCATTCATGAAAAATTGTCCTCTTAAATTGAAGAAGAGAACTATAAAAGCTTCAGCCGTATTAGCAAGGAACGTACTCGTTTACTTTAAACAGACTGCTTTATCATTTGTTTAACTTGATCATAAAATGCTCTATTTCAATCCGCGACAGCGATATAATTATTCGAATTATTCCTATCACTAAAGTGGTAACATTTTGTATAATGACAGGCACCGCACGATCCCCCGCATTTCGACGGCAGTAGAGAGCGCGCTGTTGGACGGCTCGCTGGGTTTCTCACGCGGCGAACGCTCGCTGCACGCCGAGATACGACGCTCCTTTCACAAGGCGAGTGTAACTACTAGTGGCGGGCATCGCACGATCTCGACAGTAGAGAGCGCGCTGTTGGACGGCTCGCTGGGCTTCTCACGCGGCGAACGCTTGCTGCACGGCGAGATAGGACGCTCCTTTCACAAGGCGAGTGTAACTACTAGTGGCGGGCATCGCACGATCTCGACAGTAGAGAGCGCGCTGTTGGACGGCTCGCTGGGCTTCTCACGCGGCGAACGCTTGCTGCACGGCGAGATAGGACGCTCCTTTCACAAGGCGAGTGTAACTACTAGTGGCGGGCATCGCACGATCTCGACAGTAGAGAGCGCGCTGTTGGACGGCTCGCTGGGCTCCTCACGCGGCGAACACTCGCTGCACTCCGAAATTTGACGCTCCTTTTACAAGGCGAGTGTAACTACTAGGGGCGGGCATCGCAAGATCCCGAATCTTCAGAATGCCTTAACCTATGAAATACAATGGACAGTGATAAGTGAGGCGCAGCATGCTTTGAATATCCCCACAGGATTTTGACGCAGGTGGAGTTGGGGGAACAGCTACTTAGAATAAGAGGTAAGGTTATCAAAAGGCCGTTCTGAATATAAGGATTCCATTTAACATCGTTTTATTACAGCCGGGTGGTGACGCACGGCACGATACCGGCCGCAGCATGCCGCGGAACCTAAACTTGGCGGCGGCCGACCGACTGGACCGCAGCGAGCGCAGCGAGCGCAGTGAACGCTGCGAACGCCCTGATCCGAAGCCCAGCTTCGATGATAGGTAACTTATTTCCGATTACGACTAATGCTGATTCCTAGTCCTTTTTATAGCATTTTGTAAACACGTTCGAAGAAGAAATAGGGTCTTCTACTCATTTTTTTTTCATTTATAACAAACATTTCACTATCAGAAACTGAAAACAGATTTTTTTAAAACCCGATCTTAAATTAATTTGTTGCCTTGTGTTAATGTTTATTGTCATCTTGCTTGTACCTAAATTCATACAATGGCTTTAAATCTTTATCTTTTTATCCTGCCAAGCGTGGCGAGTATGGCATGGCAACAACCCCTCGATTTGGGGGAGGCCTATGTCCAGCAGTGGACTGACTAGGGCTGAAATGATGAATGACGTAATATCATAGTGATGCATTCCAGTATGGGCGGTCGCCGTGGCCGCCTGCACAGTGAGGAGCGGCCCGCGGGCCCCGACCCCGCGCCCCCCGCCGCCGCCCCGGGGCCCGCAGTCACCCCGGGGCCCGGCGCCGTCCACACGCATTCCACGCTGCCGCTCACCGTTGATAAGGTAAGACTTTTAAAGATGATGACTGACGCCCACAGAAATATAAATCGATAGAAGTGCCGTAGCGTATGCCAAAGTTAACTGGCCTGCTAATCAGTGGCGTGAATACCATAAAGACTTTAGACATTGTCTACCTTGTGGAATTGTACCCTGTGAAGTAGTAAGTATAATTTATTTCTTATTATACAAAAAAATATCATTTTTTCAACCTATTTCATAATCATAATCATAATCATAATCATTTATTCTTTTGTAAACATGTTCAATAGATAAACATTATATTTAGGTAATAAGTACCTAAATAAAATAATAAAAGTAAAGAGCTCTTGAAATTTGTTTCTGCGTACCCTATGGATAATTTCTAAGCACGTCACTACTGCTAATGGCTAAAATTCTATATATTCTTATTTCAGTGAGCGTCCCGCGAGTCGCGCGCGATTCGCGTCAGTTTGAATAGAGCTTTATATTTTTAGCATAAATTTGAAAGTTAGACCTCTTTTTTATCCCGAAGTGGGTTGTTATAAGTTTGACCTGTAAAGGGCCACATTTATTTCTGCAAGCATAGAAAATCAAGTACTTACCTAGAAGTATAGTGTAGAAAAGTGAGACTAAAACTAGAATCCTAGGCCTAGTATTATTATTTTTTTGACACAAAATGCAGCATACAAAGCCGTACGATGAGTCGACTATAGTAATTTATTTAATATGTGTCTACAAGATAACTTGTAAAAACGTCTGACAGTCTGTCATACAGCAGACAGCAACTTCCAAAAGCTAATCCATATACATATATTCATATGCAAATTGCTGTTGAACAGACTATCAGACAGTACATAACTAGCAAAAGTTGCGGCCTTAAGTTTTGTTTCACGTAGCCGTCATACTCTAACTATCTACGATAATGAAGTCTACAATCCGCGCCAAATAACGCCAAAAATTTATTTTAGTCGCCGGTGCCATTGCGGCAAAATTCGCTGTGACCAGTCCGTTATACAGATTACAACAGCCAATTTCAAAGACGTAAAATTATTTGGCGCGTATTGTACGTACATGAGTTTTGTTTCGCGTAGCCGTCGCGCGTCTGCTAGACTTTTACGCTCTATCTACGATAATGTACTCTACGTATTGCTACGCTCTTGCGACTCCACTCTGGGCGGCCGGCTAAGGCAAGCCAGAGGTAGGGGTCCTTTCCCTCATCGGCGTCCACGACCTTGGCGAAGGAAGGTCGGAGGTGGGGGATGGAGGCCTCCCCTGGGAGCACTCAGGTCCGCGGTGTCGCCATTCACCAACAGCTCGCCACAAGCTGCCCTGCAGGGACTGACTGCACTGGGAAGGAATCCCCGTGGGCGATGGGGTCGTCACATCCCTACGCCTCAATTATGATTATGTCTTTTTTTTTATCAAAATGCAGTGTGCATACTATGTTCGGTCATTTAGTTGGATTATTCTAGTTCTATTTGTGAGGACCTATAATTGTATAAGAAAAACACTTCTGAACGGGCTCGTTCAAGGTTTTTTGTCGTCTTGTCAGGGTTTTCGTTGATAATAAAAAAACCTAGGATACATTTAGATATCTTCGTCTCGTCGTCAGTCTAAAAGTTAAGTCCAGTCCCTTCTCTTTTCGCTGTCAGTCCGTCTTTGTTTTTTATAGTCGTCAAGTCATAGAGTCATGTCAATAAGGAGGCTGGACGCCGCAACAACTTCTTTTGTCGTTAATTTATTTATTAACACCACAACTACTTATTTTATAGCACTTTACTTATTTATTGCCTTTTTACAAATTGCTTATTTTACAATCTATTTATTTCTATTTTTACTTTAGTTATATTTATATATTTATTTTGTAACCATTAACATATTTGTTTCTATTTTCAAAAATAACACTTTTAACAATATTGACACCTGAAAATTCGAACTCCGAATGCCCCCTTTGGCCCGAGTTAATGTTTTTATAAAGTCTGTATCACTTCCTTTACCTTTAAATCTTAAGGTGATACTTCGGTGAACACTAGCGCCACCGTCATTTAAAATTCATTATTCTCTGAAAACACAAGTTATCAAAAATCCCTCTGCTGTAATTAATGTTCTGGATCTGATGTTAATTTAAATCATATTCAATTATTAAATTATAGTTCCATATAGTTACAAATTGCAAAACTGCTAAAAGTGGCCGTTTTAAGCAATAATGCAATTTGTAACTATAGGGAATTATAATTTAATAATTTAATATGTTTAAAATTGACTTCAGACCCAAAACCTTTATTACAGCAGAGGGATTTTTGATAACTTGTGTTTTCAGTGAGTAATGATTTTTAAATGACCGTGGCGCTAGTGTTCACCGAGGTATCACCTTAACCGTTTTTGATCCCTACCTTAGTCAGAAAAAGTTTATTTATCTTTATATATTTATCTAAAAATTTAGAAACCTTACAATTGGCTTCTAAATTGCTTAAGTTAGTTACCTATTGTATAGATATAAGCTGTTGGTCTTCCTTATAATAAATAAATAAATAAGTATACAAACGTAAGGTTTTGTTTCTCGAAGCCGTCGTGCGTGTGCAGCTACGCAGGCGGCGGCGCGGCGGCGAGCGAGGATGCCGACGACTACCGCAGCGAGTGCGAGAACTGCAAGGCGGGCAGTTGCTCCAGGTAATTTCAAATATCGAATCATTTTGTCTTTGGTGCATACTTAAGAGATCTATTAGGAATAAATCCACCTTTTGATTGAACAGTTTGTTGCAGAATTTTTATACATAAAATTAATAGAATTATATGTTGTGTTTACTTTTCTGTGTTTTGTGTGTTATATAGATTTCATTAAACATTATTTGTTTGTTTGTAATATCGTTATTGTACAAAAACAGAATTAGGTAACATGCAACAGCCTAAAAAAAAAAGTATAACGTATAAGCCCAATTGTCGTATTTTATAAAGATGGGCCGGCGAGAGCGGTTCTTGGGACGGCGGTTCTGAAGAGGCCGGCACTCAGACACTACTGCGACGCGCACCGCCCGCCACACTGCCGCCGCCCGCCACCGCCACGCTGCCGCAGCCCGTCACCAAGCAGAGGTACGTGTGACGTCACAGCAGCAGCCCGCCACCACAGACACTGCTGCCCGCCACACTGCCGCCGCCCGCCACCGCCACGCTGCCGCAGCCCGTCACCAAGCAGAGGTACGTGTGACGTCACAGCAGCAGCCCGCCACCACAGACACTGCTGCCCGCCACACTGCCGCCGCCCGCCACCGCCACGCTGCCGCAGCCCGTCACCAAGCAGAGGTACGTGTGACGTCACAGCAGCAGCCCGCCACCACAGACACTGCTGCCCGCCACACTGCCGCCGCCCGCCACCGCCACGCTGCCGCAGCCCGTCACCAAGCAGAGGTACGTGTGACGTCACAGCAGCAGCCCGCCACCACAGACACTGCCGCCCGCCACACTGCCGCCGCCCGCCACCGCCACGCTGCCGCAGCCCGTCACCAAGCAGAGGTACGTGTGACGTCACAGCAGCAGCCCGCCACCACAGACACTGCTGCCCGCCACACTGCCGCCGCCCGCCACCGCCACGCTGCCGCAGCCCGTCACCAAGCAGAGGTACGTGTGACGTCACAGCAGCAGCCCGCCACCACAGACACTGCCGCCCGCCACACTGCCGCCGCCCGCCACCGCCACGCTGCCGCAGCCCGTCACCAAGCAGAGGTACGTGTGACGTCACAGCAGCAGCCCGCCACCACAGACACTGCTGCCCGCCACACTGCCGCCGCCCGCCACCGCCACGCTGCCGCAGCCCGTCACCAAGCAGAGGTACGTGTGACGTCACAGCAGCAGCCCGCCACCACAGACACTGCTGCCCGCCACACTGCCGCCGCCCGCCACCGCCACGCTGCCGCAGCCCGTCACCAAGCAGAGGTACGTGTGACGTCACAGCAGCAGCCCGCCACCACAGACACTGCCGCCCGCCACACTGCCGCCGCCCGCCACCGCCACGCTGCCGCAGCCCGTCACCAAGCAGAGGTACGTGTGACGTCACAGCAGCAGCCCGCCACCACAGACACTGCTGCCCGCCACACTGCCGCCGCCCGCCACCGCCACGCTGCCGCAGCCCGTCACCAAGCAGAGGTACGTGTGACGTCACAGCAGCAGCCCGCCACCACAGACACTGCCGCCCGCCACACTGCCGCCGCCCGCCACCGCCACGCTGCCGCAGCCCGTCACCAAGCAGAGGTACGTGTGACGTCACAGCAGCAGCCCGCCACCACAGACACTGCTGCCCGCCACACTGCCGCCGCCCGCCACCGCCACGCTGCCGCAGCCCGTCACCAAGCAGAGGTACGTGTGACGTCACAGCAGCAGCCCGCCACCACAGACACTGCTGCCCGCCACACTGCCGCCGCCCGCCACCGCCACGCTGCCGCAGCCCGTCACCAAGCAGAGGTACGTGTGACGTCACAGCAGCAGCCCGCCACCACAGACACTGCCGCCCGCCACACTGCCGCCGCCCGCCACCGCCACGCTGCCGCAGCCCGTCACCAAGCAGAGGTACGTGTGACGTCACAGCAGCAGCCCGCCACCACAGACACTGCTGCCCGCCACACTGCCGCCGCCCGCCACCGCCACGCTGCCGCAGCCCGTCACCAAGCAGAGGTACGTGTGACGTCACAGCAGCAGCCCGCCACCACAGACACTGCTGCCCGCCACACTGCCGCCGCCCGCCACCGCCACGCTGCCGCAGCCCGTCACCAAGCAGAGGTACGTGTGACGTCACAGCAGCAGCCCGTCGCTCGTAACTGCCCGACTAATGTATAGATTTCAATAGAACAGCAGCGGTCAGAAAGCAGCGGCAACGAGTCGAGCGGTGCCCGTAACGTAACCGCTTGGGTGTCGGGTGTTACCAACTAACGAAACTGATCTCGGACACGAATCAGCGGCGGCCTCGCGTCATCAGAAGGGCGTAAGAGGAGAATGTTTATGAAATAATTGTGTTTTCGTTGCATTCCTTCGTTTCGTTCCTTGTAAATTATTATACTAGCTTTTACCCGCGTCTTCGCCCGCGCCTGAAGGATATTAAAAGAAGTGTTTTTTTTTATAGTCAGTGACCCGAAGTTTCAAAGAAACTGGTCTAACTAATCTCGTTTTTCCATACAATGTTTACACCTCCGTTTGACCCCCTTAGTGGAACAATTTTAAAAAATCCTTTATTAGGGCACCTTTAGACTACAAAAGGAAGCCATGTGCCAATTTTGGATCCAAACGACCCAGCGGTTTGGGTTGCTCCGCGATATGTTAGTCACTGAGAATCTTCTTTCATAAGCACAAAAATCACAGATACATTGGCATCTTAGGGATCTCGTCATTAGGGTAGTAGTTAAATATTTTGTAATTATTTTCAGCCGCACTCTCATGGGTCCCCCTTCCAACTGGGAGAACTGGTTCAACACCATCCATGACTCTGACACGGAGTCGGAAGAGGAGTGAACAATTTAACGTTTGAAAAGGACAGAAATATCGCTATCTCGCTCTTATGTAGTGCACGACGGGTTTTTAAAGATAAGTCACTTTATTTTACTTTTCATTCCTGATGAAAGTTGTTCAGGCTTTGCACATACAATAAATAAGTATTAATTCGATCTTTTTAAATTATCATAAAGATCATGATAATTAGATCTTTTTAAGCTATCATAAAGATTTATGTCAATAACTAACACAGTGTTGAATAGATATGAACGTATATTGTGATCTGTGATATTGGTGTTGCCGTCGCAAAATATTCCTTTATTTTTCGGCAACGTAACATGACTAATTATTTTTTGAGGGCTGTCTTCACAAAGTTAAAATCATGTCACTTTTTATAAACCTATCGTGCATTTTGCCAGTAGTGAGAAATTGCACTGTGTTTGAATGAGAATTTGTGTGACGGATGCTATTAACTCGGGCAAAGTCGCCAACATCACCAGTTTTATAGATATAAATATTTTTTTTATATTTTCTTGTTGGTAATATTATTTTCTCTCTATCTGTACTTATGCATTCCGATTACTGTAAATTTACCTACAACTATGCTTTAATATTAATTGCACATTGAATGTGTTTTTTTTGTTTTTTTTTTTTACATTGTTTTTTATGCACAAGGTATAATTTTTAATGCACATTAGATGTGATTTATTTATTAAACAAATATGAGTATAATTATAAAACTTAATTGGCTTATTTTGAAACTTTATTTTTCATACTGTTGCTCTATGGAGTTTTCTTTACCAAAGATTGTTTTGTTGTAATTTTTTACACTTAATTTTATTATGTTAAAAATAATTTCTCGTAAGTTATGTAGATGTCGTATGGAAATACATATTAGTGATATTAATAAGGTTATAAGGTAGACGTTAAAAGATTTATTATTATGTTAAAATAATAGTGATTCATGATAGGTTGAGTTTAATATCGAGTTCAGGATAAGACGTTGTCAAAATAGATAAAATTAATAAATTGATGTTAGTAGTTTTATCATGTAGATTACAATGGTGCCAAAGCGGAGCTGGATGCAGGGGTATGGTGGTTGGTTGAGTAGGTGAGTACTGAGGTGAATTCATTTATTTGGTTACTAACGATTGTATATTTTTTATAGGAACTTCTTTTTGCAAGTCCGTATTAAAATTTTCAAAGTATGTTTCAACCTACGAATAACAATCCTTTCAACGTTTGGTAATATACGATTTTGACATTTTGCATAATCATAGGATTTTCAGGCATCAGAATTAGCTGATGTAGCTTTAAGGTCCATTCAAACTGATGCGAATCCCGCGACTGGCGGGTCGCCCATAGAAATAAGTATCGGTAGAAGTGCCGTAGCGTATGCCAAAGTTAAAGGTGTGCCGTCAGTCGCGCGGGATTCGCTTCAATTTGAATAGACCTTTAGGATGACTCAATAGGCTACTTGACTGTGTTCACATTTTGACAATTTTTTTTTATACGGAACAATACATACACTAAAAAGTAACTGATTCCGAAAACAACAACAAAATTGGTAATTAATTAAAGCAGTAATTAGCGTTTAAAGTTTTCTAATGAAGAAAAGTGAGAGCTTGGTGGGGACGTCTTGCTATCTCTTTTGTACGTACGAAATCAAGTGGCAGTGACGTCACTGACCATTAAGTGCGTCCTTTTCTTGTTTCTTGACAGTTTCCCCTTCCACAGAATTTCAAAGGCTTATAACTTATTTAATATTGAACGGATACAAAAAATTCTTTATGTTTTCGAATTCACGGGCTCAAATTTGTGATTCGAAATATAAAAAAAAAAAATTAGTCAAGTCGCCTATTCTAACAAGAGTAACTAGGGTTGAAATGTTTTGTATTTCGAAGGTACGGTGTGATTAGAAAACTATTTTTAGTAACCAGTTTCACATATTATGCTGTAAGTATATTCAATTGAAAGGTAAATTAAACTTTATTTCCTTAGTAGTAACGAGGAACTACTGTACCATTTTTGTCCTTGTAGTTCTATCAATTCGTTCGGATGAACATTGCTACTGGTCACAAACGGTACAAAACATTATTTACAACTTTACAATTTTTTTAAAATTATTTCTTGCACATTAAGTTGTCCTAAATAAATGAATTTAACTTGGAAGATTGTATGGAAATTTATGTAGATAGATAGATATGGTAAGTTTTCTGAATTGTAAATGTATTATAAGCCTGCGTACTGCCAATGTATCCGACTTGTTACTACTATGCTTTGCAAAATGTGGGATGGATCTATTTGTATGGGAGGTCGAATATTTTTTTAGGATTCTCACTTTTTTTTGTTGAAAGTGGTTTAGTTTCACTTACTAAACGACTGTACACTGTAAAAGTTAGTCTCTTTTTGGAATAATTCGTCTAGCAGGCTATTTGGCAAATTTTTGTTTGATAAACCTCTTGAAAAGGTAAAACAATACGATCACGTGGCAAAATTTTATTATTTTTGACAAATACAAAAATAATTATAGCTTCTTCAGCCTTCCATATTCTGAACACTATTGTGTGTGTGTGTGTGTGTGTTATTACTGCTATATTATTTAAGTACCAATCCATTCTACATATTGTAAAGTTTATATAAATATCACACCTTGTTCTTATATGAACATGGCAAGGTTTGTTCAGAGGAATAGTGATTTATTTGAATGAATTTCATCTATAAATTACACATAAATTAATGGGGAACTGACCCTAATTCACTTCTTGAATATTGTTTAACTAATCTGCCCTTATCGTACGAACAATGCTTAAGTTACGCATTTAAAACCCAAGGAAGTTTGATTAATAATGTTAGCGTATTCGGGCCTGTGTCCCCTAATCAATTCGAAATAATATTTTTGGTGATCATATATTTAGCGCTAGCCAAAAGAACATATTTTAAAAATGTTGTCTTTGCCATATGGCAAAGACAACATTTTTTCGACGGGAAGTTATCCGAAAGCGAGCCTATAGTTCAAGTAACATTTCCGATTTCAAGATGAATTCCATAACAATTAGACCTGTAATGTTTGACGTAATAATGAGGGTAGATGCTGTTAAAGGTTAGACCGAATCGAAGAAACGTCACCTAATCTAAAAGAAGCAATATTGAAAATAAAAGTACAAAGGTATAATTTTTTTATGAAGGATAAAACATCAAATATAACGGGACTAAATGTTCTGTTCTGCTAAAGTTCAAATACGCGTGATCTTCGGGCTCAAAAGTTAAGAAACGATAAAGATAAGGAAAATTCAAACTTAGTATTATGTAGTCGCAAAACAAAGGTATCTTAATCTATTTTTGTCTAATTAAGAAAATAAATAATTCATGTTTTAAAATCTTTAGTATAATAAATAATGATATCAGAATTTCATTCATGTATTAATTACGATCAAAGAATGTTTCACTTAGACAGAAATAGAAGATTAGAATATGAATAGTCTGACTTTTCAGGGTTGTACGCATTAAAATACGATATTATGTATAAAAAAATGTATAGTTCTATAAAATATAGTTTTGGACATATTGACTACTAATGATGCAATGTTGTCATTCAGAAATCTTCTGTAATCAACAATTTCTATCCGATTAGTCAATATTGTCTAACTATATTAGAATGAATGAACGAAATGAATGGGGCCTATTGTATTGTTGATGTAATTTATCTAAATTAATACGAAAGAAAATATATATTTTCAAATTCATTTCGCTTATGTTAAAAATGATTCATGAAATTTGATTTCCAGTGTATTGCAATAAGCATTCCATACTGAGAAGGGTATAGGAATTTCCATTACTTTCGTAATTAGGTCATTTAAATCATTGTCGTTTGGATTGACTTGGTTTGATTCAAAATATTATGAAATTAGATACGAACCATATTAACTTGGAAGGAAAATATTAACCCGACTTATCAGGCCTTTTGTGCATTTAGGTTCGACGCAATTTATTACTCACTCATTATATGCGTTGCAATATTAATTTGTTTTTATAAAATTATTATTGAATACAATTTAGCCAATATAAAATACCCACCGAGAAAAATATATGTATATTATGATGGAAACTGGAAATTACTTACTGGAAATTCTTGTATGTTTTTTTTTCATTTATTTTTATTCAAGGTAAATCAGTATTAGAGTGCTCCGAACCAAAAAATCTATGTTACTAATTGAAATAAATGAAATACTTGCGCAATGTCTATATTTTTTTAAAATCCTCGACATGGAAACAGAAACTGCATTCTTTGGACGCCTCAATTCTATACATTTTATGTTATGGACATACTAAAATGATGAATCAACCAATTGGTTGCACGAGAAATGGTTGAAGTTCGGCGTGTACCTATAGGTTTTTGTTTGGGGATTATGAATAATACACATGATATTTTGATAATTTTAATAAAGTATTTAGCTAGCAACAAGTGTTACATACTTACACCTAAATAATCAATCTAAATTGAATACAAATAAAACCAAAAGGAAGGAATAAGATGGGGGCAGACGGGCGACTACCTTGGTTGATCACTTTCATGAAGGACCAAATGCCTGTCTCCTCTTCTTCTTCTTCATACTCGTCTTCATCTACTTCTTCGTCTTCCTCGGGTTGGTCGGGGTTCGGTAGCCACGGCCCGCATTGTCGGTAACCCTCCTCCTGATAAAGTAATTTGTTTTCATTACGTTTATCAATATGCTTAATTGAAAGTTGATACATAGCTACTCGTAGAACACAGAATTATTGACATAAAATCACATATTTGACTTGCCTTGCCCACTAATACCATTATCTAAAGTGAGTAACCAGCGAGCGGGGCGGTTATTTCTAATGTCGAAATCATGGAGCATTATTGCTCCGTCTAATCTTATAACATGTTTGTCGGAACAGTGACTATGTGACACGGTTCGGGTTGTCTTTCTTTCAAGCAACTGGGGAAACACTAGGTCACGATGAGAAATCTTTATTTTTGATATTCATGAAGCCACTCAATGGGTGAGTGGAATGCTTTGAGTGACACAGCTATCAAACATAGAGGTCCTGGTGTTATCGTGAGACCTGTGGGTATTGGTGCGGGAAGCAGTGCGTGCGCGGTGGCCGGCCCGGCAGCGGCTCGAGGTTGCGCCAGCACGCTAGCCAGCTCTCGTCGTTCATGGCGCCCCACTCGATGTCCGACGGCAATTCGATTTGCTTCATATCAATCTGCCAAAAAGGCATGGCTTCTTAAGTAAGATGTACACTGATGGATGGAAAACGTGCCAGAGGAAAACCTCTAGCTAGATCAGTGGATAGCGTAAAGAGAGCAGCTGGAGGCAGCTTATAACGTGAGGAAGAGTCCTCCCTTATGCCTGCTATTTAAAACTACCAACTGGTTGTCTTTGATTCTGATTATTATTGAATAAAATGTTAATACTCGTAAATGTTTAATGTATCCGATAGACAAGGATAGGTCTTTGTTATCCAATAGACCTATCCTTGTGTATTGGACAACAAAGTACTGAAAAAAACATTGTACAAAAACTGCTTTTGCAATTTATAATTATGGCGTACCACAGGGAAGTATGTTGGGACACTTGTTATTTCTTTATATCATCTAGTCAACCAGTGACTTGCTCCGAGTTCACAAGGAGCTCAAACAGTTTTGGACTTCTTGAAATAACACCCAATATAAAACACCTCCTGATTTAAAAAATACAAGAAAAACGTTTTGATATTTTTTAAGTTTATCGCGAACAGACAGATACAGTGCTTAGGAAACTTCAATTTTAATATAGATTTGATTATAAACATTAATAAACTAGCTGCGTCAAAAAGTAGCCTATATTTGACCCCGGGTCTTCAACTATATTCATACAAAATTTCATCGAAATCCGTTCAGCGGTTTGGCCGTGAAAGCGTAACAGACAGACAGATAGACTTTGGCATTTATAATATTAGTTAGTAATTAGTTATAGTTACTTAGATTAATAATTGGTCTCGCGCGCTCGACTAGATACCGTCGGCATGCTACAAAAATTCGCAACTAAAACCATGCCGAATTCGGCATGGTTGCGGCATACCCGCGTCAGTCATGCCGCGACCGATGAGTGAGTTGGATGTCTAGATAAATATGAAATTTAATGTAAAAGTAGACGCAAAATGTGCAGTTTGTGTAGTCAAACTGTGTAAGAATAAAAATAAAAAAAGAAATGTGCATACCATCAATAAGTATTGTATAATTTCGAATTAAGGACATAAATTACTTACGAAAATAATATAACCCTAAAATATGGCGCGAAGTACCGCTCAGTGCTCAATGTTGCCGTGTATTAAAAAATCCCAAATTCCCCGAGGTTTCGATTTTTATTATTTAGATATTTTGTTTTTTAACTCCCGACCCCAAAAGAGGGATGTTGTAGTTTTGACTTTTTCTGACAATTTTGTTTGTCTTTAACATCTTATTTCTTTAATGCTGATCTGGGAGAAAAATAAATACGTGGAATGTACTAGCTGCTTCTCTTCCCGCGCAGACCATATAAGCCGGCCGAGGAAGTGGGCGAAATGTAGACAAAAATGTAGACACTGTAGTTTTATTTTTTGACATGACCAAAGCGTTCGATTTTGTATCACATGAACGTCTATTAAGCAAATGTGAGAAGTGTGGTATCAGAGGACAAGCTTATAATTGGCTCAAAAGCTATCTGGATAATAGACCTCAATATGTTGAAATTACCAACACTAATAAATTAAATGAAGAAACATCATTTAAGTCGAATCATCTTATAAATAGGGTTGGAGTACCGCAAGGTACAATTTTAGGGCCTCTTCTGTTCATTGTTTATATCAATGACTTAACAAATGTAACAAAACATCAATGTAACTTATTCGCCGATGATGTTTCAGTAGTAATAGCAGAAAAAGATGACACTAACTTTAATGAAGACATTAACTCTACTGTACTACAGATTATACAATGGCTTGAAACAAATAATTTGCAGGTAAATATTAATAAAACACGGTACCTTTGTTTTTTTAATAGAAAAAAGAAGACAAATATATTGGATATAGCAACAAATAATGGACCTATTATGGAAGCAAACGAGATGCTCTTTTTAGGTATCTTAATTGATAACCAGTGTAGCTGGAAACTGCACATTAATAAAGTATGTGCTAAAATAAATAGATTTGTGTTTGCCCTCTTTAAACTAGCGAGGCAAGTAAACTTAAAGACTGCGTTAACAGCCTACCACGGTTATGTTAACTCAATCCTAAAATATGGCTTACTTTTGTGGGGAAACTCAGTTGACATTAACCGTGTCTTTATATCGCAGAAGCAATGCATTCGAGCTATGTTTGGTGTAACACCACTAACTTCTTGCTAACCACTGTTCCGCAAATTGAATGTACTAACGCTCCCATCAATGTACATCTATGAATGTTGTGTATTTGTAAAGACCTATCCTGACTTATTTGACCAGAGAGATAATTATATTGGCAGACCATCTAGACGCAAAAATAGACTAGTTGTACCAAGTAAAAGCACTGCATATTTTAATAGGAATTGCTATAATAGTTGTGTAACATTTTATAATAGACTGCCAGATACTTTAAAGGAGCTCGAGTTAAATTCTTTTAAGTCGCAACTATATGAAAAACTTGTGAAAAAATGCTACTATTCTGTTAAAGAGTTTTTTAACAGTAAACTTACTTAAATTATTTTTGTGACATTGATAATAATAAATACTGACATTTTATTTTATTCTGTAAATTTCTTAACGTGTTTGTATCTTATTTGACTATTAATGTGTGCTAATAATTTAAATGACTTGCGAAATAAATTTGCATGCTGTTCAAAATGGCTAAATAGGATTGCTACTTAAATTTATGTACCACCTATTGCATTGTAAACTTACCCTATTTATGCAAATAAATGATTTGATTTGATTGATTGATTTGAAAATCGAAGAAACATACCTACGAGGGGTGATCCAAAAGTAATGATAATCAGTTATTTCTAGTGCACACAAAAATACAAAAAAAATATCAGTCACTTGCTCAGTTACCCACTAGTTCAGGAAAAAAAAACCATATAAATAGGCCACGATTTTCGGGAGCTACATTCATTTGAATACGGACTGTCAAGGAGTGAACATCAAAATGGAAAAACACGAAATCAGAGCTGTCATTAAATACCTCTGCTTGAAAAAAATGTCTACCAAAGACATACACAGCGACTTGGTGGAAACATTAGAGACTCTTCTCCTCCATATTCCACAGTTGCACGCTGGGCTAAGGAGTTTAAGCTGGGAAGAACATCGACGGAAGACGAACACCGCGAAGGACGCCCATCGACGTCCCTCACTGAAGAAAATGTGAAAAAAGTTGAAGAAGTTGTATTAGAAGATCGAAGAGTGACTATCAGGCATGTAGCTGAGGTCACAGGGATCTCATATGGCAGCATTCAAAGAATCCTTGCGAACGAATTGAATATGAGAAAGGTCTCCGCACGTTGGGTACCGAAAATGTTAAACGACGAGCAAAAGAAGAAACGAGTCGACATGTCAAGAGCAAATCTCGAAAAGTTTCAAGCAGACAAGGAAAATTTTTTGTCACGTTTTGTGACCATGGACGAGACCTGGATCCACCATTTTGATCCTGAAACAAAACAACAATCTATGACATGGAAACGATCCGATGAACCGACGCCGAAGAAATTCAAAGTGTCAAGCTCAGCAGGGAAGGTTATGGCGTCTGTTTTTTGGGATGCTGAAGGAATAATCATGGTGGACTACTTGGAAAAGGGGGCCACTATTACAGGCTCCTACTATGCAGAACAAATAAGAAGATTGCGGGAGGTTATTAAGGAGAAAAGGCGAGGCAAACTGCGGGCTGGAGTGCTGTTCCATCAAGACAACGCACCGGTTCACAAAGCTGCAATTGCCATGGCTGCCATTCAGGATGCGGGCTTTGAGCTGGTGGAACACCCCCCCTATTCACCAGATCTAGCCCCCAGTGACTTCTATCTCTTTCCACGACTCAAGGAACACCTCCGAGGCAAGAAATTTGACGATGATAGCGACGTGATGGCCGCGGTTGAGGACTTTTTTGAGAGTCAAGATAAAGATTTTTTTTCTAAGGGAATTTTAGGTTTAGAAAAGAGATGGACTAAATGTATAGACTTGCTAGGAGACTATGTTGAGAAATAAATTTATTTTTTTATTTTATTCATTGTGTTTATTATTGATTATTATTACTTTTGGATCACCCCTCGTATCAGTAGGCGATGCGACTAGCAACCTATCACTATTTTGATTCCATTTCCACTTTACGCCCACTAACATTCTAAATATGGCCTTTAGGTAGTTTGTACCCCGTAGGGTATTGTTGCCGGATAATCGATTAATCGAATTTGTTTTTTTTTTTTAAATAATCTAGGATATCGAAAGTATTGATATAATAAATTTAATCGATTTTTGACAATTAATAGATTATTAACTGCAATATCAAACAATTAGTCGATTATTGAAATGGGTTGATATAAATTATATCGATTTAATCGACATAGGTAATCGTTTATATCAACGGTTATTAATCGATTATGTATCTGTAGTATCGATATAATCTAAACTGTAGTATTTATTTTTAAGAATTTATGAAAAATAATCGATTAGTGGATTAACAACAATACCAAGCATTTCAGGCACCGATACTATATAGATATACCGGAACTCGGCGGCGGGATGTACAGCGGGCATAACACAAATCATCGTCATTCAACTCATACAGAAAAAAATATTGTACTTACAGAAATATATTATCGATAGTATCAATATCGATACTATCGATATATGATCACTATCGATACCTTAGATTATATTTTCAACTATTAAAGAATCGATTATTATTCGATGTGTAATCGATTTTCCGGCAACACTACTGTATGGAAAAAGGCCATGATAATATCTACTCGTATGTACAAGATGTTTACAGCAGCTCCGCCTGCGTCAAAAGGTAGCCTATGTTTGACTCCGGGTCTTGAACTATATCCGTACCAAATTTCATTAAAATCAATTCAGCGGTTTAGTTGTGAAAAAGTAACAAACATCCATCCATACTTACAAACTTTCGCGTTTATAATATTAATAGGATGTGTAATGTGTATGTCTATTTATTTATCTGTATTTAAACCCGGGTTACAACTAAAAAGAGGTCAGTAATCAATTAGCGCCAAGCTAAATAGAAAATTAAAGTAACGTTTAGCATAATGTACTGTGTAATAATAAATCAAAAGAAAGTTCTTTTGCAATTTTAGGATTCTATATTACAATTATAAAATAAAGTAGACAAAAATTAAGCATTTCTCCTACCTTATCTCCGAAACTATCGATTCCAGAATTTCGATTCATAAATTACAGGAAAACCTATGAGATAATTTTAAATTTGTTTAGGAGGTCCAATTGGAGAAAAATAAAAAATAGTACAGAACCCTCTCCAAGCGAGCTGACTCACACTTGGCCAGTTTTATTTTAATTTCATTTTAAAGGATTTTCTGAGCTACTTTTTATAATACGTAATAAGATCACAGCAATTAATAATTTTCCCATTGGTCGGGCACCAGTCAAGTAGCTGGCAACACCATAATCGACGCTAGTGTGCGTCTTTGCACATTGTTTTATACACACTTTCCTATTAAGTGGCCGCATTCTGGAAACTGATTTTTCTTCACAGCGCGGTATCTAGTCGTAGCGCCGCGGAGACCAATTATTAATCTATGTATAGTTAGTAAGTTTTTTTTTCGATTACAAGTAGTTGCAACTTACTTATAGTTGTTAGTAAGTTAGTATATTAGTTAGTATTAGTATTTATGGATGGATAGTATGGAAGTATGGATGTGGATTATGAAGGAAGCTACCTTCTGGTTGGTGAGCGGGTCAGGCACGGCGCGGCTGCCGCTGTAGTCGCACAGTTTGTAAACCGCGAGGAGCAGTAGATTCGTCCCGGGCACGGTGGCGGCCACGAGCGGCCATTTGCAAGGAGACATTGGTTGTTTTAGAGCCTCTTTGGCTTCTTTCGTGTCCTGTTGGGTTTGAGAAAAAGGTTAAGCAATTATCTGTAGTTGGGCTTGGATAGAGACGCTTGAAGGAAGATTGGGGAGATATTTTTTTTTAAATTTAACATGTTTTGGATATGTAAATATACAGCTTCAAAAAATTGTAATTCGATATTTATTTATTTATTATAAGGAAGACCAACAGCTAATATTTATACAATAAGATATCGTACCATCCTCCCCACCGCGCATACCCTAGGCGCGGTACAGCGGTTGCGGTCATAATATAGATTAGTTGCCATTAATGGCATCTTCTCCTCCCTGAGGATCCGCCGTGCTTCTGAAGGCACGTTGATACCGATTGATATAGATAGGCTGTGTCAGATGCCTTTAGGCAGCCTGAGAAATCTGCCAGCGTCACCCACCCACCTCTTAAAAAGGGTTACGGAGGTCAGACAGCAGTCGCTCCATAGAAGAAGCGATGGTTACCTGCAACTGGTACATGGGCCGCGAGCGGTCGCAGGCGGCGATGCGCGTGCGGTTCACCAGCACGAGGTCGTCGTACAAACTCTCAAACTTTTCTAGTTCGTTGTCGCGGAACAAGCGACGTCGCCGTTTTCGTCTGTCCGCCTCTGTATCGGCATTTACTAGCCGACCTTAAAGTAACATAAATCATCTTGTATGGTCATCTTAATACAACCATATCTAGGTACACATGTTAAAAAACAAATTGATTAATGAACCCCTTTATAGATCACGGGTTGCGCTTTGCATTTTTGAGAGGTTTGCTCTGAGATGTGGGTTCAACACGTAGAAGCTTAGTTAGTTCATGTTATGTGGTGCTCCTGCCAGAAACCCTTCTCGTCTATAATAAAGTATAGCCAGGGTATCCATGAACAAGTCTCGGTAGGACAAGTGAATTGTAACTATTGTTGATTAATTATAATTTTACTTTACGATACAAAGTACTTACTGGAGCTGAGTAATGTGAAAATCGTGCCGATTTCCCTCGACAGATGAAATAAAACAATCACAGCGCACCAAAATGTTTTGACCAGGGAAGAAATCTGGAAGACAAAAATTATTACCCAAGTTGGTACTAAGTATTATTTGTATAACACCAGGAACCCTATTTTTGAATGTATGACTTTCACATAACTGGTAAGACAAATGAAAATCGTGCGACTCACCGATTAATTGCAAATTAAAATCATTCAATACCAAACGAAAATTATTCCACTCACCACACACGATTTTGCGTGAGTTATAGTACTTCAAAAAATAGCATTTCTGAACATAGATAAAGCTTTAGAACAGAGTCAGTAAACAATAAAGTTACAACGGTTACAACATATAAAAAGATAAAAATATTTACAGGCTTATTTTGATATATAAAAAAACTTACGACAGCAACACCCGCGGAGTTATCCTTCCTCGGAAAACAAACAGCCTGATAATCATGAATCCAATTGAGTCTATAAACAGTATGGCTCAGTAAAGCAGACATGGCCGCCGGGTAGACAGCAGATAAGTGCCTTCTCACGGGATACTCCGTGGTTTTCCTCTCGTACTCCAAGTCTCCGGCGACGATCCACGCGCCCTCGTCGATGACCACGCAAGCCCAGATGACGCCGTCGCATTGGACCTCGCATTTGTCTTTGTTTGTGTTTGTACACTGGAGTATTTGTAAAGAAAAGGTTTGATATTATAAATATTGTATTAAGTAGTCTATAAAAATAAATTTTCTAAATGTGACGCAATTTGTTTTTCATAATGTCATGAATAATAACTATGTAAAGTTTTAATATCTATTCAATCGATAATCGTCTGCAACTCTATCGGTATGTATGGTATATCTAAGGGGAATCCTAAAAGCAAACTTTTATATTGCACTAAAAGTAGCCAATGTCTTTCAATCTCAAAGGTTTTTATCATACCACTATTTGCTTTTTCTTGTCTAATTCGCACGGTATTCACTGGTTACGTTACGACATCTTTGGCATGTAAATGTGTTATCCACGGAGCAAGTATCATCCATCGCGACATGAAGACATTCCTTTTTCAATGGACTTTCAAAAAGCGGGAAGTTCTCAATTCTGTTGTTAATATTTGTAACCTCTATCGACATTTTGTATAAAATTTACCGGAAAATTAGTCGTGACTCGTAGAACGTCTTCCATATGTCTTGGATGGAAGTGGAATCCGGCGACTCCAACGGTGCCTTTCGCTGGAGTGCCAAGCGTGCGGGCTGCTGTTAGCCATTCTGATCGCTCACCAACCTGAACACACAGTTGTTCATTGAACTTTATCAAGTTGATTTTAACGTCAATCGAGCTTGTACACCCTGGTGTCAGTTATGTAATTGGAACCACCATCCGCACGTGGAGCTCAATACTAGCGAGGAATATGTACTTGTTTGGAACGATTGAGCGTGTGAAGCACACCTATGGCGTGGCCTCTACTAGTGGCATTTCTATCTTGAGCTATATATAGTTATCACTAGATGTCAGTCGTTGGATGCATCTATATGCCTTCAGGCAGATGATCTGACAGTGATGGTCACCTACACTCTGATCATGATCCTAGCTTATTAGAGGGTTATACGTGGGGCGCACTATAAGTTTCCGGAATGAATATGAAAAAATACTATTAAAGGTACAAAATTAATTTATTGTTTTTCAAAATAATCTCCCTTGGCGTCTATGCACTTTTTCATTCGATGAAACCAGTTTTGAAAACTTTTGTGCCACTCCTCTGTGGTGACCTCTGAAACGTGTTTTTCATACTCCTCGACAGCCTCTTCTGGTGATGAAAATCGTTGACCGCGTAATTGGTTCTTAATTTTTGGGAACAGAAAAAAGTCACAAGGTGCCAGGTCGGGACTGTATGCAGGATGACTCATGAGTTCTACATTATTCGCCTTCAAAAAGTCGTTTGTATGTCTGGCCGTGTGAGAACTAGCGTTGTCGTGGTGCAGGATAATACGGCGTTTACGGTTATTTTTACGGAGTTCGTCAATAACTTCCGGCAAACAAATGGTCGTGTACCAGTCACTATTCACTGTACGACGATTCTCTAAAGCAACAGTAGCCACGTGTCCAGTTTTATTAAAAAAAGAAGCAATCATCCGCTTAGATGCACTTTTCACGCGCGCCACTTTGGTTGGTTTCGGCTCATCTTGAAAGACTCATACGCTCGATTGCTGCTTTGTTTTGGGATCGTAGCAATAAATCCATGTTTCGTCACCTGTTACTATGTCCCACACCAAATTTGACGCACCTTCGTTGAATCTGGTAAGCATGGCACTGCACCAAGTGACGCGGTCCGTTTTTTGAGCCTCGGTCAAGTTGTGTGGGATCCACCGCGAGCACAGCTTTCTCACACCCAAATGTTTGTGTAGGATTAATTGTATTTGACTCATGCCTATTTCTAAGGAATTCGCGCAATTTCATGGTAGGTCACATGCCTGTCTGTTTCAATCATACGGCGCACAGCATTGATGTTTTTGTTGGTCACAGCGGTGGACGGCCGACCATCGCGAGATTCGTCACTGAGATTGATACGACTACGCTTGAATTCTGCAAACCAGCTATAAACAGTTGTCTTGCATGGTGCTTCATTGCCAAAAGCTGTTTCAAGCCGAGCGATGCTCTGTTGAGCTGTCAAATTACACTTAAAATCGTAGAAAATCATACTACGAAAATTTTCCCGAGTTAAATCCATGTTGATGCAGACACACAATTTTTTAAATGGCGCCACAAGGTAAAAACAAAAGACAGTCAGATGAAACAAACTGCATTCTACAGCCAAAGAGTTCTATTTTCAAATGTTGCAATAAATTTTTAAATATTGTTTATGTAAGTGGCCAGTTCCGGAAACTTACAGTGCGCCCTATGTAGGTCAATGCTGTCATATCTAGGGCGTACTTCTCCTAAGCTCTATAGCGTACTCTAATTTTCATAGCGAAAGTAAAGTATGTAATTGGGAAACACGCTCGGATCAAAAAGAAGCTATGCGGATATACGGATTAGTTGTTTGTGTAGGAAAGTAACCACTAAGTGTAAAAAAATGCGCATTGCACATAATTACTCATTTTAATACGCATCTCTACAATCTTTTACAGTACAAAAAGTAATAAACACATGATAACGTGCTATAACCGATACAGGAGTCAAGAGCAGTGATTTATTATTTATCTAAGTGCGGAAATATTTTTGTACCTAATTGGCTCACGATAAGTCCCATATGAATCACAATAAAACCATCATTTTATGAATCTTTTTTTTCTGTGCTGATTTTTTTTGTCATCTTTTCATGCCATTTGGAATGTAATTTAAGAATTTCAGAAAATATGTATATTCTTTTTATTCCGTACTGAAAAGACATTTAATTAAGATTCTCAAGTTGGTTAAGCCTCATTTCAACATTTTGTGGAAGCCTAATAAATGTTCCAAGACTAAGAAACTATACTGTTCTTTGTATCAGGGGTAAAACCTAAAATACTCAAACGTGTGATGATTGTGTTTATCTCTATTAATTGTTATCATTCACGTTTTCGATAAAAATATGAAACAGCACTACTTGTTGTTGACGAAATCGCGCTCATTCGATATCAGTCAATGTCAATATACAATTTATGATCATAATCGTGAAAATATGAATGCAATTAAATTTTTCCGATCCGATTCCGAGTCGGTGAAGTAATACGACAGATAATAACAATACTACAATTGGCTAATTTGCTGGTTCCCAAGGTAGGTGGCAGATATATTTTGTGATCAGTAGCTACACCTGTTTATAGTTTCCCTAATACTTTGTTCGATCTGAGCCTCAAACCCTCGTTCCACTTAGATGCCACACTATTATCCACCAGTGGATAAAAAATTTAAGCTAAAATAAATAATCCATACGCCATAATTAATATAATAAGTGAGTAAGTCTGTCTGTTAGTTTCACTTTCACGGTCAAACCGAGGGCCTTCTCTACCAGTCAACCTATTAACTCTGCGTAGTCCTACAAGCAACTACTTAATTTTATTTAAAACTTTTTTTAAAGACTGTATATTGTAACTGTTAAGTTTTTCATACTTACGGGTCGGTATGGTACATTATACTTACAGGTCGAACTCTAACATCAGAATTTCTCATCTTCCGGTGCGGTGTGACCGGGGCATGTACGACCAAAGTGTCCGGGAAGGTGACCGCTCGTTTGTACCAGGTCTCGGTCGGACCGCCGGACCAGACGGACCCGTCCGGCGGTTCGAAGTGAGAGGTCGTCGCGTGGTATTGTTGCCAACGGGTCAGACCGCTTTCTGAAATGCGGGTTTTGTATTTGTACTACTAAATTTGTACTAAAAAGTATGACAGCAGACCTAAAGAGAAGTAATACGGACCCTGAGCTTCGCCCAGAGAGATAACCAGGAAAGGTCGCTAGGATTAAGAAGAGGGTTTTAATTAAATTAAGTGAAAATATTAGAAATTTTATTAATTACTAAAAGTTTAGCCAAGCAACCCAAATACGTCTGTCAGGATTCAAACATTATGCAAATAAGGGGCCATGGTGTTAAAGATCTTTATGAAGAGATGTTTCAAATTTCAAAGGTTTCAGAAATACTGTATGTTTATATCGCACAACAGGTAAGCTGCATTTCTCTCTGGATAGTCTTTCCAGCCAGCACTAGATTAAAGCCTCTTTTACGACTGCAAGAAATTTCTGACAGTTTGTCAGGCAGCAACTTGCAAATAAAAATATATAGTACTAGCAGTTTCCCGCAGCTCCGCCTGCGTCAAAAAGTAACCTATGTTTGATCCCGGGTCTTTATCTATATTCAAACCAAATTTCATCAAAATCCGGCGCTTCGGTCGTGAAAGCGTAACAGACATACAGACAGACAGATTTTCGCATTTATAATATTAGTATGGATATTTGCAAGTTGCTATGTTACTGTCTAACAGGCTGTCAGGCAGCAACTTGCAGAAATTTTCCTTGCAGGTGTTAATGAGGCCTAAGATACATCAGCTGGATATAGGGGTACTAAGTTTGACCCCAGGTCTTTAAATATATTTATACCAAATTTAATTAAAATTTGTTTAGCGTAACAGACAGACTGAGAGACAGACAGACTTTCGCACTTATAATATTAGTATGGAAGTATGGATGTGGATTACAAGTGATATCGCGTCACACAGCCAGTCATATCAAGTATGAGCAACTCACCGCCAGCAAAGAAAGCGGTGACCGAGCCCAGCTCGCAGTTGGAGCAGTCCCTGCCGTGGTCGGGGTCCTCGTGCTCGTCCGCCCATCTGGCGGTCGCGATCGCTTCCTTGCAAAGTCGAGCCATTAACTCTTCGTTACCTAACACGAAGAAAAACAAACATATGTCAAAAAAAAGTTTCAGTAATTCCTTCACAAGAGTCTTAAATAACTATAAGATCCAAAGAGCAACAAAACCGCCACGGAGTACGTATAGCGTATGACAAATGACGTTCCTTATCATAAGATCATAGTATGAAAGTGTGAAAATTACGAGTGACGAAATTCTGATGTGGCGTCTACGACGTGTTACGAAGTGTAGAGCCTCTACGAAAAGTTGTAGATGTTCTACAATAAAATACGTCGTAGAAAGTCTACAAAAAGCAACAATGGCGGCAGATCTATAACAAGAATCTAAGGGTTGTAGGCGGTCTACAAAAGTCTACGAAATATTATTTTTATTATTTTGGGACTAACATTGATATGGTTCGTCAAATAGACCGGGACCTATAGAAGAAAAGAAGTAGTCTGTTTTCTTCATGGCGAAGTTAGGTTCCTGACTTCGCCGCCTTACGAAGTGCCGAACTTCGTCCTCCCGGGATGAGAACCTTGGTTCCACGTGACGACAGTATAACCTGGAAAGTATTAATGTATTTACAAACTGTGTATCTCTCTTTAACTTTACCTGGATAAAAACTAGGGGTAAACAATGTTCGAAGGCACAATCTGAGAGTTCTATAGTACCCTAAACCAAGTCAAAATAGGCCTACCGTAATCTCTTTTCTCGAAGCCATCAAGAATAGATATTTGCAGTCAGGGCATTTTAACTCCTGTATTTCATTTCATAATGCCCATTAACATACCCAGCGGCGGCGATGTGAAGACGCAGCGCGGCGTGCGGCATTTTGATAGTAACATATAGAGTGTTACCTAAACAGGAGTTCTGCTGGAACTCCTGCAAAGCTAGTATATGAGATTGAAAATAGAAGGTTCTAAATTCAAATATCTACATATTTTCTTTATTTAATCTCACCATTCAGGATGCACAGAAAACTCGCTCCTAGAAAGAGTGTTAAGGGCTTCAGCGGCCAGCTTCTGCGTGAAATATCCGTCCGGCACCGCGCGCCGCCGGTTGTAGCCGGCCGGGATCACCGCCACCGCCGTGTAGTGTTCCAGTACTCGTGTATTTTATGACTAGCTAGCTACCCGCCTGGGCTTAGTACGGGCTTCAATAATTCATAAACCTTCGGAAAATGTATTTAATAGATCGTGAAAAACACATTGAAATCCATTGTTAAGAAAAAAATTGTGCTCGGACGCGGATAGTAACTTTAACTGAAACTATGTATATCGAAATGTACCTAGAGGTTTAGGCAACTATACCATTCAGGATGTACAGAAAATTCGCTTCTAGAAAGAGTGTTAAGAGCTTCAGCGGCCAACTTCTGCGTGAAGTCTCCGTCCGGCACCGCGCGCCGCCGGTTGTAGCCGGCCGGGATCACCGCCACCGCCGTGTAGTGATCCAGCACACGTTGCCAGTGGTACTCTCTTTGTTCTACTCTCGCTCTCATTCCCCCGTCAAAGATGTTCTTCGCTAGGACGGTCCTGCTGCCGTTCGTTTGGTCTATTACTAGCGCTTTTCGGAGCTGAAATTATTGAATTCGAATATATACTTAAATAATACTTAAAGTTTCTTCAGAAATTGATTTGTAATCTTATGTATTAATGTAATAATCGATACCGAAAATGAGAGTTCTACACAAGAAAAGCTTATGCTAATGCCCACATCAAATCAGGCCAAGACTCACGTTGGTTGGTTATAATCTACATCAGAGGCCGAAAGGCGGTTCCGAAAAACTCTGACACCAGGATGTACATGATCAATTGACCATGAAGCTCATCCGAAGTGAATGAATATAATACTGACCTCTCGCCATTTCGTAGGATAATTTCTAGGCGGGTGACTGATGCCAGCCTGTTCAATTTCAGAAAAGTCGACGGTACGGTAGCCAGGTTTAAGGATATCGCCATCAAGCTGAAAAAGGGGAAAATAGTTAGTTCACAGCCAAATCAACCCTCGTTCTTTTGAATGGGCAGCTAAATCCATACTAATATAAAGGCGAAAGTCTGTCTGTCTGTTAAATTGGTATGAATATGTCTGTTAAATGTGTCTGATGAAATTTGGTATGAATATAGTTGAAGACCAGGGCTCTACTTTTTGACGCAGGCGGAGCTGCGGTAAAAACAGCTAGTATAAAATAAGTAGGAAGTCAGGAGTTTGCGGAGTTATCTTGTGATTTGCTTGTAGTTTGTTCTTGAAGTTGTTTGTTGCAACTTTTCTTATTTCTTTTTGTTTGTAATTGCAATATTCTTAAACAGCTCTCATCAGATACTTATATTAAACAACTTACTACAGGCTTCAAATTATCATGCAGCACGACATTTCCTCGATGGTCGAGCAAGAATAGGTTTCCACCACCTCCTACCTGAAAATATTTTAATAATTTAAACTTTTAGTACTGAATATAACGCGTTCGTAAGGTCACGTTAGCTAAATTCTATTAACGGTTCTTTATTTCTCTTCCTGGTTGTATTCTCAGATTGCTATTATTTTTGTAAATGTTCTATCAATTACGAATCAGTCAAAATATTTTTTTTTAAATTCATCCATTCAGTAACATCATTCTAATTCAGTGACATCATGGTAATTTTTTAGAAAATCCATACTCTGTCTGTCTGTCTTTCTGTATGTCTGTCTGTTACGCTTTCACTACAAAACCGCTGAACGGATTTAGATAAAATTTGGCACGAATATACTTGAAGACCCAGGGTCAAACATAGGCTACTTTTCGGCGCAGGCAGAGCTGCGGGATACAGCTATTATAAAATATTCTAAATCTTATCTTTTTACGATTACTAGAACCAATTGTGATAAAGTGAAAATATATGCTTACCTGATGATAGGGTAGTATTAATTTTAGATGATCTATTGGAATATCCACGCCTGCCACCCCTAAGAGTCGATTCACTGGGTACTGTAAAAATACTTGTTATAAATATATACAATCGCTTACAAAACGCACGTTGTACAGGACACGTGTTGGAACTAACGTAAGACTTAACTTTTTTTGCAATTTATAAAAAAATACAAAAATCATCGTTTACCGTTCTCGTAGCTATCCTTTGTTTTTCCTGAAAAATAAAATGTTTACAATATAAAAGTACTAGATGGGTTCGCGATAACCAATGATAAGAAATTTGTATAGATAATTCGTAAACGTCATGGAATTATTGATTGTATGTTAAAAATCTTTGAGAATTAGAATAAAAACACGTCGCAGTGATTTTTTGTAAAATATTATTCGTTGCTTGGCCAATTGGCTAGTCAACTAAAAAATTAATTGTGTATATTATATATTTTATTGATAGAATAGACTATTTCGGAGATACAATTTAAACGAAAAAATTCTTAAAATTATATTTATTTTGTTATTTAATTTTAAAGATTTTATAGTGATGACGTCACGCAGCTATAATGGCCATTTCGAACTGCGAGAAAGCAAAAATTACTAAGGTATTAAAAAATATATATGTCAGTGTCAAATGTCAAAGTCAAGATGGACCGCGACCCGCGAGTTGGTTTCTTGTTTGTTTACAATCGCCAAATAATTAGGTACCCCATTTCTCGTATCTATTGCATATTGGCCTGTTTATTGGACTTTACTGCAGTCTCTTCATCCGTTTACATCTGATTTTTCAATAATTGGACACCGCTTCTTCATTATAATGTATGAATGAATGTAATTAGGTTATGTTTACTTGAACAGAGATGACATTTGACATGGGTGACAAGTACGTGAAGCGCTTAGTTAGCGCTACCAAACAAAAAATATTAATTCACTACGCTGTGCTGCCAACCTAAAAAATTAAATGTGAATAACCGGAAGTTATCCGGCAACGTCATACGTCAACCTTGCTAAAAAATGAAAGTCATTGGGTTTTCTGCGATTTCCTTAAAAACTACTTGCTTATCTAAAGATCTGATTAATGTAATCTGTTCCCTAAGCCTATTCCTCGAAATGGTTTACGAATTAGACATTTTCATGAAAAAGTTTACTAGCCAATTTGGCCATGCAGTGATTGAAGGAATATTTGTAAAAGGTGAAATAGATGATCACTTCTACCCATACTGATATTATAAGTGCGAAAGTCTGTCTGTTAAGCTTTCACGGTCAAACCGCTGTACCGATTCTGGTGAAATTTGGTATGAATATAGTTGAAGGCCCAGGGTCAAACAAAAACAATAGTAATAATGAAAAAAGAAAAGGAAAGGAATAGTAATAATGAAAAGAGTATTCTGTAGGTTGTAAAACATTATATTAAAACAGTAAAAGCGAGTTAGTCTCATTGCGGGGTCCTGGGATACTAATATTTTCATACGTTATAAATGAAATGATCTTATTAATATTAATAAAATTAATATAATAATAATTACCTCGTTCATCTTTCGAGTTATATTCTGTAAAATAAATTATCATAACTTTATTATTTTTGAAATTTCAACAGTGCCGCTAACACCGTGCATTAAAAACTTATTAATTTAACTCTAAAACTTACTTCGAATGTTGTGAAGTCAAAAACTGGTACAGATACGCTTATTTGAAGGCGATAGTTAATTTCTTCTCCTTCGTAGTAGTGTCCGTCTGTGTCCTGAAATAAAATTTAAAATAGGTATTAAATGTGTGGGCGTGGGCTCACTAACAGAGTGGGGGTGGCAGTCAGTAACTCAACCAAGAACAGTTAGTTCAAATATTAGATTGGTTTACGATAAACACATGCATGACTGGATATTACACATTTAAGTTTAATCCCTCCCGGGGGAAATAACGAATATAAAAGATACACTTTCAGTCAACCGATCATTTTGAAAATCATTAGGTGAGGCTTATGTCCAGCAGTGGACTGACTGCGGCTGAAATGTTGATGATGATGACAGTCAAGATATTGTATTTGTAAATGATATTACAGAGTCCCACCCCATGCACACAAAACCGCGGGCGACACTTAGTGAATAAAATGAAATGGATTGATAACCTGAATATCGTATGAACTTTCATTTTACAATTATCGTTTAAATCACGGCATGTTATCACTATTACACAATAAGATACAACAGCGACACATGTATAGGCATGTAACTACTTCTCATCAAGAAGGCCGTATGCTTGTTTGCCTACTAAGTAAATGGTATACTCGTATCAAAAGGATCCGTGGAAACTTTTATTTCCAGTTAAATCCACAGGTGGACCCATCGACACTCTAATGTCCTCTAGAATCCACTAGATACCTTGCAAAAAGTTACAATTTTAACTTTATAAGTATGCCATAGAAATGGAAAGTGATCTACCCCGTTATAACCGACTTGACAGAATTAGAAACGAGCATGTTAGGGGTTCAATTAAGGTGGCCCCAATAACAGAAAAGCTTGGAAGCCAGACTGGTATGGTCACTTGATAAGGCGGAATGCTGACTATCCTGTCAAGAAGGCAATGAACATGCCGGAGATGACGAAAGCAAGAGGGAGGCCCATCGCCACATGGAGGTCCAGTATAAAGAGGGACGCGAAGAACCTTTCCGCGACAAATTTCTTAAATGACAATACAGGGTTCATTATTGTATCTATTTAATAATAACAGTGTGTGTATTTAACCTACCTAGTTAAGAATTGTTAATGTACTCTATGAAACGCAATGAACGATTTTGAATTGAATTGACATCCCAGGGCAGACAATCCAGGCGCCGAGTTTCGAGGAGGCCCAACCCCAGATAAACTGGGAAGGTGGCAGGAGAAAAAAGAAGTACTTAAGCCCCGTTAATAAATAAGTAAGATAGATAGATACACTCTTTATTGTACTATTCACAAAAATTATACATCTTGATAATAATTTAAACAATGAAGGAGTGTAAGTACTTTACCTTGACGAGCGTGTACCAAATGTTTTTAACTTACCAGGGTTTCTTGGTGCAAATAGTCTTCCATCAAACGGGAACTGTTGAGTAGCGCTTTTTTGTTTTTGCGAAGCTCTTTATAACGGTATGCTTGCTCTGCATTCTCTTTCTGCTGCCAGTATAATTCTGCTCTTCGGGGATCCTGAAAAATGTAACTAGCTTATGTTATCATGAATGTAGAAAAATAGACGGATGGCGTTTGCAAAGCGATGTCGATAATAGTGTGTTCTTTCTGTTCCATGCGTTAGCAGTAAGGTGGAGCCGACAATGCACTTTTTCAACCAACTCGAAACTAAATTTAATCTATCAAACTGGAAATTCATTTGCTCAAAGGCTTCCACACCTCAGAACTATGAAGCTTTTGAATGCTGGTAGGGTTTCCATATACGCATCGGAACTAAATGTGCGATAAAAAGCAATGCCTTCGCAACCAGCGGGTACCAGATCTACAAAGAAATTTAGGCCTATGGATTAGTTATACGTATTTTATAACTATAAGGAGTTATTACTAAATTTGTATAACTTTACAATGCAATATATCTTTATTGCCCATATTACAATAAATACAATAAACTTTACCTCGACATGAGCATAGACGTCGCTAAAAACTTTGAGCCTGTCCTTCCTCTGCGCTACAAGCGGTCGCTCCAGCACCCTGAGTATCTGAACGACCTGCTCCGTGACGTCAGCATGTGTCGTCAGCTCCGCGAAGTACCCGTCGCGGTCGCAGCTGAGCTGTTCGGCGAACGCGCGGGTGTTGTCTCTTAGACCGTGGATATCGTGGAGCCAGAGGACGAATAGCCTGTTTGAAAGTTAAATGTTTCGATAGTCCAACAACCGCAGAAATAGAGGGCGTCCCAGAGAGAGATGGGTGAATGACATTGTCAGGGTAGCGAGACAAAATTGAAAAGAGAAAGCAAAATATAGAGAAGCTTGGAGGTTTTTGTAGGAAGCCAATACCCAAAAATATAGCACAGTGTTTTATTGTAAGATTTTAAAATTGCAAGTTAAGGAAATAAAGGCTTTTTTATTTATTTATTTACATTTTTGTTTCGTCACAATCATCATAAAATTACAGGACAATTTTTAATAATCACAAAGATGGCCGTTTATCAGACTCTGTTTCTCCACTCTCCAGTCTTTCGATAACATTATTTCTTAACTAGATACCTTATTATATGACCGCCTGATCGTATTCACTCGTAAGATTGGTATGAAACTAATTTTCGTTAAATAACCCTCACAGTGGCAGTGGCAGCAAGTAGTGTACTTCATCAGAACATGAACCTTCCTATGGTTCTCTAAAAGAAACAATTCCAATCGTCTTTTCAAATATTATTAGCTATACAAACTCTGGAAGATCTGTGTAAAGTCACAACAATTACTGTGCAAGTAGCCCCATTTTGAGCCTAAATATACGGATTTGCTACGAAGATTGTTATGTTATGAGTTGGACATTTGGCCTGTAAAGTTTTTACCTGATATGACCTTTAGGATCCAGTTCTTTCATCAGCTCGGTAAAATTTCTATCAATGCAGTCAGCAACCAATACGATCGCCTGCTGACAGGCTACCGGGTGGTCAGGTGTCTTTTGCTGCCTTTGCAACATCTTCACCGCGTATGTCAGTACCAACTTCATGTTGGTCTCGTTGACTAGCCGGGTGTCCTTTAGGGCTGCCATCATGGCTGCTGAGTTTACGTGGTTGGCCTAAAAAATATTATTCTAAAGTAATTATTTAGCAATAGTTTTCCAGCAAGTACTTCTGGAACTTGCTTTTTACTTTTTGTTCGGGCGTGTTTCCCAGTTGCTTCTATAGAGTTCTGTACTCTGTCATGATGATTTATCATATAGCGGCAGCCATTATAGCAATAAAGCGACTGCCCTTTGTAGTGTATATAACCCGTTTTATAAAAAAAAAATCTTGACCAACCGGAACTGGATCAATGGATTAGAGTGGAGAAAAAACCTATTTAAAAATAATAGCGATTTCTTGAATAGATTATAGTGGAACAAATGGTGTATTTGTGACGAACACTGAGAGTTCAATTTTGGAATACCTTTTCCATTACGTAAATAAGAATATAAAAATTATACCAACCGGTACAAGTTTCTCATTAAAACAGCTGATAGGCGATTCCACAATGACGTTGAACCTTAATACGTTCACTTGGTCATCATCAGTCAAAGCACTCAGGAAGGCGAGAGTGAATTGCTCCGCTATGATGGAATTAAAGGAGTTGTTCATTGAGCCCGAGGCGTCAAGGAGTATGAGGATGTCTCGCGGAGCCCCAGCGGCGGCCACGTACCACGGGCGGAGGCGGCAGTCGTATACGTCTGCTTCATCTTCCAGGTGGAGTTGGTACATGCTACTCCATAGTGCAGCTGAAAATGTGTGTTGGGTTCTTGGAGAATCGTGATGGCAGTCTCTACTTTTTGGGTAACAATAAGATACTGCTGAACATAAGCCTACCCATTTTGGTGTCTAATGTCTGGACACAAAAATGGCCGGCCGTCTTTAGGATATTTAATGACGCATAAGAATCATAGAAAACTACTTAATCCATAATTTTTATTTCAAGACTTCCATAAAATAAATAAATAAATTAGGATTGGAAAGATCTAGTGATGTACAAGCCTCGAGGTCTCTGAGTCCTTTTGTCTAGAGCTCGGTGTCGTTTACGAGGTTCGCCTCGTTTGTATGAAGTTCGACGACTCGGGAGTCTTTTTCAGAGATCAAGCCTTTTTAAGAGTACGGGCCATTTTACGAGCTTGATAGATCTCTAAGCTTTTTCACGGCTCGAGTCTTTTTCACCGCATTAATCTTTTCTGCTCTTTAATTGTGCTGATGAATGAGGACAAGTAGAGGTAAAACACAATAAATTAAGCATCTACGGTACCTTTTACGACATAAGATTATCATCTTTTTGAGTTCTAATTTTTGAGACTCAAGTCAGATTTGATCGAGCTCTTTTGATAGATTAGAGCTCTTTAAAGGGCTCGTACTCTGTCGATGACTCGGGGCGTGGCTCAGAGAGCTCGCGTCTCGGCTAGACTCGGGGTTATGAGCCCACCGAGCTCACTGAGACCGGCCAATCCGCCTCGAGGCTTCAAAATTAGAACTCGACGCCTCGAGGTTTGTACATCACTAGAAAGATCCCGGTGAGAAAAAATTAGGACAATATTTCCCCACCACTTTGGCAAAGTGGCTGAAATGGGGAATGCTGATATGTGTTCCGTCACTAGTCGGACAGATTTAAAAAAAATGAGAGACTTCCTACCTATGTATATACTCTAAAAGATCAACTCGGTGACGAGGGCAAATAACGGGTATACGACCAAAATTAAATTTTCAATTACTTCTAAATCTACAATATCTGGTCACCGTCTTTCGCACTTTTGAAAATAGTTACCTGGATAATGACGTAAGAAACCATTGGCACTACAAAAATACTGAAAGTCCATCGTGGCATCTTGCGCGTAGTTGTCTTTGAATGTAGGTAAGAGTTCTTCTGACCAGTGCAAGTGTTCCTTCACGGGAGGCACTGTAATAGGCATTTGTGAGTATGATTTTTTTTTCATTATCACAGTACTAAGTAAAGTAAGTCACACATCATTGTGATTCATATCTATTAATAAATAAAGAATAGATTTAAATTTTATACTTGGCCTGTATGTTGTATGCATAGGTTATTTGTTTGTGTTAAAACTTGAATTAGGCTTAGCATAGTTATATAAAATTAAAAAATATTGAATAACAGGATGACTATCACAATCACAATCATTTATTTTGTAAACATGTGATCCATTTAGATGTGTATCTAATCTTTGCTGTATTTTGTTCAAAATTTGTTCTGAAACATTATATTTCTATATTTACACTATTCAATAAAATAGGTGATAGGTTGTCAAAACAATTGAAATATTCTTCAATCGTTTATATATCAAAAACTTAGTTTACTCATAAAAACAATTTTACTTAAATATACAGTTTAAATTCAGTGGCTTTTTTTTAATTGTAGAGAATTTCATTACAAATTTTTAAATGGACAAATTACCACAATCGAAGACTTCGACCGCGACGTACACGCTCGATGTTTCAAGCGATATGTCTCCGTCAAAATGTTGGCTTTTCTTCAGCGGCAAGTTATACAGGCTTCGGCACCACGTCCTCATTTCATACTTAGACGACGGGAATTCCTTTTTCTTCAATTTATTTAATTCCTTAAAGAAAAAAACAGATTAGAAGTTAAAAAAACACTACTCTTCTTTCGCATTGTCTCAAATGAGCATAATAAAAATAATCTCTTGCCGTTTCGCTATAGTCTATTTACGCTTATTATTTAGGCTTCGCTGGAAACTGGCTGACACATGTACTCCTTTACCTCGTCTTTACTATAAATGTGAAAGCTCAGTAAGGACTCTTTAGGCAAGGCTTGCATTCTAGATACATTGCATTAATTTGATACCTGAATCCTAGTAAGCATGTTAGTATTTTTTTTCTTTAAGTATTTTAGTCACGAGTTTCCATTGAACAGCACACGTGTAAAAGAGCATTGTTAAGACATTTTTTGGACCAATGGGAGGAAAAATAATAATTATAAGATTAAGTAACTCTAGTCGAAACAAGATTCTTGCAAATTATCTGTCGAAAGTCAACTCACAACACTTCTGAAGTAGGTGTAACCCATAGGCGGCGGAGCGGCAGAACTGGCCAGCATCTCAGCACGCCTTCCTATCTTCTCCGCAGCTCGGAGCCTTCGCAACAGCAACTCCTCTAGATCCTTAGCCATCCTCTGCACGATAAAATACCCGTCTCTTTCCTCTATCTTTATGTCTGAAAACTTCTCGAGCAACTCTTTTCTGCGGACAACGCGGTTTTCGTGCTCGAATAGCATTTCGGATATTTCTTGAGCCCATTGTTGTACCCTGTAATTTTGTAGATAAATATAGGGAAAAAGCGCTACTTTCTCTTAGCTATTGCCTAAGTGAATTAAACAAACTTTTGGCTGGTATAATAAATTTAATCTTGCGGAAAATATATACATTTGTACAAGTAAAATAAAAGTCTTGTACGTACGTCATTTTACTTGTAATCTCGAAATCTGGTTCCTATAACGGCCTAAGGGTTTACTGTTGCCTATCGGTAGATAGAGATTTCGCAGACATTAGTCAGACTATAGATTTATTATATTTGTATTTGTAGGTAAGTCAAATGAAGAATAAGGACGATACGTATGTAGTAGGTAGCCAAAAAAATATCATTAAAGCAATGTATATCGAACGAACATTCGCACATAGTCATATCGTAACTTCTAAAATGAGTTTCAAAATCGCTATGACACAGTCCTCACGTCTACGTATGATTACAAAAAATACAATTTATACCTAATTAATAAACTCTAAGGCCATATATTCGTACAAAAATGACAAGTTAAACACCTTATATCTGTTACCATAATTGTAGGGAATAAATTAGTGTAAGAATACAAGACTACGATGTCCTTAAGTTCAAAATAGAGGGATTATTAACAAAATAAAACATACTTACAACTCCGGCGGTATAATTGGTATAGGTTTTTCAGTAGTAGTCGGCGGCGGCGGCGTCGGCACTTTTTGCCCCTTTTTATTACGCACCTCTGAGTCTGTTACATTTTTAAGAAAATCGGTTTTGTTTACACTCGTAACTCTCATTGTTTCCGTTTTATTATTTTTTTTATGTTTTAAACCATTCACAAGAAGTAAGCTTAAAGTTAAGATTATAGGGAGGAAATTCATGATAATTTTGATAGAAAATGTGGACAAGTTGTAGTATGAGGTTGTGTGGGGTAAACAGACGGATCTCGTAAGTTCTGGCACGCAGCCGCCGCTCTAGCGTCGACCCCGACATGACGGCGCCATGCGTCTCCTGAACTCTCATCCAATGGGGGGACTACGAGTATAATGTAAGTCGTTTGCAAAACCGTGACCCGACCGACCCCGATTATGTAATATCTTAAAAAAAAATTATTATGTATTTATCCTAGTTTGGATTTTCTTCTTCTTTTGGCCTTTCTCAACTTTTTTAACTAGAACCTGGGTAGCCAACATAAAACTCTTGTTTATAGTTTGAAATATATTGTTTTAACCCCTTTTTTATTGGAAAATATAAGTAGCGCTCTCACACTAAAACTTAATAAGTTTATTAACCGATTTTAAAAACAGGAGGAATTTTCATGTTCGGCTGTGGAGTATATACTTTTTAAAAGTATATTTTGAATCTATAATAATTATAGATACATACATACCATCACGGCTTTTTCAGGCAGAGACTACGGATTTCCATTTGCTACGATCCTTACAGACTTCCCTCGCTTCTTCAACGCTCATCACTTTCGTCATATAATAATTACTGTTCAGTAAAGAAATAGTGATCTCCCTCCAAACCTCTATGTTTTAACTAAGTAAAGCGACATTACATAAATAATACTTTAACACATTTTGTACCTATTTATCTTATACAGCATCATGACAAATTTTTTACAGTGAAATGAATGAGGGAAAATCGAAAAAAATATTTCGACTTCCCATACAAAATTCTGTCAGCTGATCATACTTAAGGGAGGATGAAACATTTTTCTCAGTTTTAAATTATTATTATTATTATTTATTAAAAGAAATCTAGTTTCACGTACTAAACACTGTAAAAATTGGGCTGGTGTTTATGTACTTATATTAGTAGATTTTTTTGTTTCCTATATATATTATAGCTACAGATGAGTAGCAAATCAATTGTAATTATAATGAAATGAACAAAGCATTTTCTTCCAGCCAGGCACAATCGTTTCCTTTAGAATTTTAGACATATTGATAACTATGTAATTAATAACACCAAGTATGACTGTCTTGTTATCAAATCCGGGCAGTCACAGCGGAAATATACTTAGTAACGATTTTTGTGATAAAATAAAATAAATAAATATAGTTTTTTTTCTAAAAAATTAAAAAATAAAATCATTTGAGTATATCATATTTAAATTTACAATACCTCGCTTGTGTTGCGTAACGTAAAATGTCTTATAACTTACAAAAATCAAATAATAAAATAATAATTTTGTGAATCTTAGGTTTATCAATTAGTAGGCGTATCTTTTATTTAATCTTAGTTAATTAATCCTTAATTAATAAGATAATAGGATTAGTATAAAAACCCGTAATTAGAAAGAATGTCTGATTAGTTCCACAAATTAACGCACTATGAAAGGTAAAATTATTTCTTAATAGTTTCAAAACTGAGTGATTAGTGAATATTTCATTTAATGGTAGTGTTCAATAAACTTAAACTTGCTTTTAACGCGTTTTATGGACATAATGCTTATGTTTACGCGATAAAACCGTATTAAAATAGTTTAACATAATGCTTATGTTAATTTTTGTGGAAAATGCTCGATTAACTCGAAAAAAGATTGGCTTTCTGTTTGTTTTTCTGTTATGCATTTTAATTACAATTTAATCAAAATGTCTTAGGCCTATGATATTTACCAATCTTTCCCTAGATTTCCTCAAAGTGAAAGTTTAAGAAAACTTAAAATTGCTTCGTAGTGTTAAGTTTAGTGACAATAATTTCAGTAACTCTTCTTCAAATCCGTAGAAAAGCTACGAACTCGAAGCTTTGCTTGAAAGTCTACGCGGCCTACGCCCTTTCATAGCTACTAAAAAAAAGCTCGATGTTTTGTAACTTTTTCGAACTGCGAATCTAAAAATGAGGGTTTTGTATTTGACCTGTATTTATGTGGGTATTCCATCTCTTAAACTATAATCAAAGCGTGATATCAAATAAGGTGATTACAGAAATAAGCGCAACATACATATTTCAGTACCTATGTTACTATTCATCTTAGCGCCTTCTCGGATGTATCCTTGGCTGATTGCCTCGAAGCCCAGGTTCCGCTTTCCTACTTTTTCTTTTCCATTTCGCACGGTCTTCAGCATCCCTGGCTGTCACGCATATCTTATGAAGATTGAATAGTGCATCATTCATATTAACTCAGTAACAGTATCAGTGTACATTTTCTTCAGCAGATTTTTAAGTATGTACTGCCTGAATACCTACTATATCTCGTGGGCTTGATCTTCGATTTGAAGTAAAATAGCAAAGACATGTTTTGTTTTTAGTTGATTATGTATATGTTTTTTATTTCTGTCGCCAAATAGTTTTCTAATCAGCCAGCCGCATACTAGCGTCTGCCAGTATGTGGCTGGCTGATTTTTCTTTTGATATTCAACTTAATTAGGTATTAATAAATAATTTCAGGAATACTAATAATACTAGCCGTTGCGGTGGCATTGGCGGCTTGCGCCAAGCAATGCCCATCAGATCAGGCCACGAACTGGGACCAGGAGCTGTTGCTGCCCCATGAAGATTGCGACAAGTTCTACAAGTGTACCTATGGCGAGCCAGTATCACAGGATTGCCCATTTGGACTTCTTTACAATATAAAATACGAGCAGTGTGACTGGAAGGACAGAGTGGACTGCGGTGATAGGAACGCGCCTGGTAGCGAAGAAGTAGAAGATACAACTGATGACATTGATTTGGAAACACAGCCTGAGCCAGAGCCACAACCTGAACCAGAGCCACAGCCTGAATCGGAGTCAGAGTCAAAATCTGAATCTGAAGAATCTGATGAGAAATCAGAACAATCCGATGAAACATCCGAAGAATCTGAGGAAAAATCCGAACAATCTGATGATAAATCCGACTCAACATCAGAAGAATCTGAGGAATTAATTAAGCCAGAATCTGAAGAATCTACCCAGGAACCGGATATTGAATTCTTGGAGAACGGTTGCCCGGCGAGTCCGCATGTCCACTGGCTGCTGCCCAGCCAGGAAGACTGCAACCAGTTCTACTACTGCGTGTTTGGAGAGAAGAAACCCAGACAGTGCGCCAGCTCTCTGCATTTCAACCCTGTGCTTCAGGTGAGTTCGGTTTAGCATAAGTTCCATGTACCTACTATATACATATCATGGCAATGATACTAGTGTACCTACACTATATTAATTAAAATAATAAATACGAAGGTACTTAGATGTAACTCAATAGGTATATGCTAAAATGCTACTTAATTAATATGGAAAAAGTACGGAACTAGTTCGTACTTTTCGTCGAGAGTGAAGTTAGCCGATAAATTTAATATGAAAAGTTTGACAGCGCTTAATGCGCTTAAAATAGTTTTAATTTTTTTTCTGCTTTCTCTTTTTTATTTACGTAGATTCCTTATGCCATGATATCCACAAAAACGTCAGAGTTAGTGGATATATCACCTATAGTTTGCAAATAAAACGCCGCCGTCAAGTGGCAAATATTAGGTACAAATAACTCAAGTAATATATACCTATAAAGAAGAAACTTACAGAAATACCAAATTTAAGTATACTCATTACACGTTTTTAACTGAAAACTCATTTTACTCTAGAATACTTCAGAATCCTAGACAATAACATTTTAAAAAGAGTGGGGAAAACCACCAACAGTCTATATGGATGCAACTTTTTATCACTTTTACTTTTATTTTTAAATCCGTCTGACGTGAATTTTGTTCATAGTAGTAGACAACTCTCACATCATCAGTTTTCTAGACCCTATTGCTAGCCTCATTTTGTCTACGCCAAACGTCTCTGTCCAGAACTATGGTAATCCAGTTGCAGGTTGCAGTTAGCTATTTTTATGTAATATAATAATGTACTTCGTAGCCGTTTTTTTGGTAGGTAGTACTCCGTTACACACATACATTCCATCTAGCCAAGTGTCCCACCCAAACCTATTTTGAAATACAAATTCAAAAATTACATTCCCACATATGTAGTAAGTATACACTTTAAGCATGAGTTTAAAAATTTCTATGTTTCCAGGTGTGTGACTATCCATGGGACGCTGGTTGCCAGTTGGAGTTTAACAAACGAGTACCAGTGAGGCCCATATTGACCAGATTCTGAAACCTCTTTTTGGTTATCTTTCCTTAATTATAGAAGAAACCCCCGATGAGAGGGTTGATCGGTTCGTGAATATGTTGTTGAAACTGATAATACTATATATACTCGTATAATTAACTATATAGTAAACTATGTATGTTGTGTAAATACGAGTGATTAAAGAAATATAAGAATTGTTAAGTTTATAAAATAGTGTTTTTATTTTAATTTTAATTATTATGCAATGAGATAAGCTGACTCCCTAATACTACAATGCATAATATAGCGTACGTACTTTCACGTTTGTGTTATTTACGGAATAGACAGCTTCGGACTTGTCCTAATTACAAGATATCTTTACCACCTTTACTAAATACAGCCATTTAGTGATCATCCTCATCGGCCATCGGCTTAGGAATGCCGAAGTCCTATATTTGGGTTGGCGATAATCTATCTCCACAGACAGACCAAAGTGATAATTTCATATCTAAAGTTTATTAAAGTTCAGGTGAAGAAACGGACAGTGACCCGAATTTTGTTATCACTGCTCTGCATGAAAATACAAAGTACATTGTTTTTCTATAGTAATTTCGAAGTAATCAATAAATAAAATAAAAGACCTACTTCAATGCAAATAAAATGTATTTATTAAATTTTCAATCGTCAAACGCTTTTCTTACCGCGCACAGTAACATCAACAATGACTTCGAGTTTTTTCAACAGTCTTCTGTTGTTACCACAATCGACATTTTTAGCCCAATCGCATTGTTCAGTGTCTGAATTGTATAAAAGATTAGGTGGACAATCCATAACAACAGGTTTTCCACCAGAACACACGTAAAACTTGCTGCAGTCTTCATGAGAGATTAACAATCCTTCAGCATTTTCTGCTGCACATATTTTGTTTACATTATCTTCAGAACTGACATCTTCATTACTATCGGATCTACTGCTATCCTCTTCACTACTTTCACTGCTGGTATCTATATTACCTTCTTCATTACTCTCACTGGTTTCTTCATTACTTCCTTCCTCATTACTCTCACTAGTTTCTACACTACTGTCATCTTCTTTATCTTCAGCACTTTCGCAACTGTCTGAAGGTGTTACATCAACATCAGGATTTTCAGTTTCTGTTACTGGATTTTCATTTTTATCAGTGGTATCAGTATCCGTATCAGGAAATTGAGTCACTGCGTTGCAATCAACATTATACGGCCAATCGCATTGCAAAGTTTCACTGTTGAATAGCAAATCGGGATGACAGGTATATGCAATTAATTTTCTATGAACGCATCTATAGTACTGGTTGCAGTTTTCGTGAACAATAAATAGTCCCTCAGCTTTACCTGATGTGCAACGGTTGACTTCATTATTTTCATCTCCATCGTTACTACAGTCAACATTTGCAGGCCAGTCGCAATACTGTGTTTTAGGATTAAAATAAAGGGTTGAATAACAATTTCGCACGATAAGTGCACCGTTCACACATTGATAGTATTGATTACAATTTTCATGAGGGGTTAATTGTGATTCAATTGAGCATTTCTTGTGAGCGCTTCTACAAAGTGTTACCGCGAAAAGCAGTAATACTCCAGCCTCTGAAAATTAATGCATTTTTTTTTATACAATTAAGTAGGCAAAAAGGGATACGACCCACCTGATGGTAAGTGGTCACCGTAGCCCATGAACGCCCGCAACACCAGGGGCATCACGTGCGTATTGCCGACCCTTGAGAAATCCTTTAACGCCCTTTTTGAAAGACCCCATGTTGTAATCTCTTGGGAAAACCATGTTGGGGAGCTCATTCCACAGTCTCAGCGGTTTCAGTCTCAACAGTTTCTTTTAATTAAATAACTTAAAAGAAACTGTTTGTAGTTAGGTCATGAACCAATAATGAAATTCCTTTAAATTAATTCTAATAGATGTTGATAGTGAACTAAATTATGTAAGTCAATCTAGTGCACTTAGTGTTATTTTTTATCGAGCCATCGGCAATCCTACTTATTTAGCTTCATTACATTAATGTAAAGAGCGGACTTAAAGCTAAACCAAACCAAATAAAAAAAAAAGCCTTCCACCACTAGTCAACCATCAGGTGGTACGGAGAGCATAATATTAAGTTAAAGTTTTAACAATCTAAGTGTTAAAATTTTAACTCAATATGTGTAATTTTACTTCCTACGATCATTTAAGTTAAATATCAATTACATGTATATCAATTTCAAACTAGCATGGGTCTTTATATTAAACTAGCTGTTTCCCGCAGCTTTGCCTGCGTCAAAAAGTAGCCTATATTTGACCCCGGGTCTTCAAATATATTCATACCAAATTTCATCAAAATCCGTTAAGCGGTTTGACCGTAAAAGCGTAACGACAGACAGACAGACAGACGGACAGACAGGCAGACAGACAGACAGACTTCCGCATTTATAATATTAGTATGGATATGGATTAATTATACCCAGTCACAATAACACTCTACTTTTGGAATGATCTATGATATTGAAATGAGATTAATTTTAAGATAGAAACTTCATGTCCTATAATGTTGTATCTTTTCTGTCTTCTATTATTTATTTATTAATCTTGCAAACAGTTAAAAATACATTTTTGCTCAAACCAAATTCGGGTTTTCCGAACATTGGGATCTAAATCAGTCATTCAATGAAATGTTAGGTTTGGCCGTGAAAGCGTAACAGACTGATAGACAGACAATTTTGCACTTAAAATATTAGTATATATTAGTATGAAAAATATGATATTTAAATGACGTAGTTAATCAGGTAGGTTTATCAAGTTAAGAGCATTTATAAGCATTGAAAACTGATAAAGATGAAAGAAAATGAATTTTGCTACTTGCCTTTCATATCGGAAGTTCGTATCCTGGTATCTGTTCAAGGTGTTGCTCAATAACTAATTAATTTTTAAGCAAATACATAACATTTATACTAAGTTTTTTTTTCTTTTTCTGATTCAAATACTACCCTAATCAAGATTATCGCTCAGATTTGTATCAAGATTTGATATTTTTATATCAAGCTGTTTCCAGCTAGCGGCGTTTTAGATCTAATTATGAGTGATTTTACAAAAATTAAATAAAAAAACCCGAAGCAGATACTTCATGCTGATCAAATGTAGGAGTCTTAATAGAGCCATTGTACGCCATTATACTTACATCCTAAGTACACACCTATTGGTGTTTTAAACTAAAAATGAAAAAAGGCAAATATTTGATTGCGCTTTCCGTATCCAGATCAAAACAGATCTAGTATTCCGAGCTGAAACTATTTTTGCAAATACATAGATGGTGATGCATCATTTTAAATTTTGCATTTAGTTCGAATAGTGTTACTTTTATCTACTATTAAGTATTTTTGGGTGTTTTTGCTTGAGTAAGAAAGGTACAAACAGTTTTCTCAACTCCGTTCATAAAATTAATTTGATTAAGCTTGTGCTCTGTTAAAGCATATTATGGTGTGAGTTAGAGCTTATAAACCATTTGTGAAATAAAACATATATGTATGGTATGCAGTTTTATATTTTGAAACTATTTGTTTATTTACAAAATATATAAAGAATATCACATTCAGTGTGCAATTTTAATTTGTTCATAAATAATTTTTGAACCAACAAAATAACTTAATGTTCATCGGGGAAACTTACACCCAATTGACGTTGGTGAGGTAGGGTTGAAAACAGTTTCAACCACATTATTAAGGAGTCATAAGTGCCATGAACAATAATGGTATACCTTCTTGTACATTTTTAAGAAATCATATAATTTATAGATCTCATGGTAGTCCTAAAAATATTTCAAAAGTCTTCCAAATCTCACAGGTCTCAAAGGTCACACTGCTTAAAACCGGGATTGTAAATCAGATCTAAAGGACTTGTCAAAGTTACTAGACTTGCTGAGATGCGGCAGGTTTCGGAGACCGTGCAATTTCACGATCACATTCAACATTCTGAGGCCAGTCACATTGATCTGTTTTAGGGTTGAAGAATAGACCTTTATAGCATCGCTGGGTAACCGGTTTGCCTCCGTTGCAAATATAGAATTTGTTGCAGTACTCATGAGCTATAAGGATTCCATCAGAATCTGCGGCAGCACAAATTTCAACAGCTTTAGTAGGGTCGTCATTTCCTCCACCGATTGGTATATTGTTTCCCTCTTCTTCCGCGCTCTCTTGTTGCGACTCTGGCACAGGTTCTGGCTTCGGTTCGGGTTGCGGTTCTGGTTCCACAACTTCAAAACTTTTGTCTTCAACAGATGCTTCAGGCTGGGGTTGAGGTGCAATTTCGCGATCGCAGTTCACATTTTCGGGCCAATCACATTCATCTGTTTTGGGGTTAAAGAAAAGACCTGGATAGCATCTTAAGGCTACTGGCCTGCCTTCGCTGCAAACGTAAAATTTGTTGCAATACTCATGAGCGACAAGGATTCCATCAGAATCGGCTGCAGCGCATATTTCAGGAGCTTGGCTAGGGTCGCCATTTCCTCCGCCGACTGGTCCGTTGTTATCTCCTTCACCGCTATCTGGTTGCGGCTCTGGCTGGGGTTCGGGCTCTGGAACTACGGTTTCATTATTATTATCTTCATTGGATGCCTCAGGCTGGGGTTGTGGTGCGATTTCACGGTTGCAATCTACATTTTCTGGCCAATCACACTGGTCTGTTTTAGGATTGAAGAGGAGACCTGTGTAGCATCGCTGAGCAACTGATCTACCTTCGCTGCATATATAAAATTTGTTGCAATATTCGTGAGCGACGAGGATTCCGTCAGAATTTTCAGCTGCGCATATTTCTGCAGCTTGGCTAGGGTCGCCATTTCCTCCGCCGACTGGTCCGTTGTTATCTCCTTCACCGCTATCTGGTTGCGGCTCTGGCTGGGGTTCAGGCTCTGGAACTACGGTTTCATTATTATCATCTTCATTGGATGCCGCAGGCTGGGGTTGTGGTGCAATTTCACGGTTGCAATCTACATTTTCTGGCCAATCACACTGGTCTGTTTTAGGATTGAAGAGGAGACCTGTGTAGCATTGCTGAGCAACTGATCTACCTTCGCTGCAAATATAAAATTTGTTGCAATATTCGTGAGCGACGAGGATTCCGTCAGAATTTTCAGCTGCGCATATTTCTGCAGCTTGGCTAGGGTCGCCATTTCCTCCGCCGACTGGTCCGTTGTTATCTCCTTCACCGCTATCTGGTTGCGGCTCTGGCTGGGGTTCGGGCTCTGGAACTACGGTTTCATTATTATCATCTTCATTGGATGCCTCAGGCTGGGGTTGTGGTGCGATTTCACGGTTACAATCTACATTTTCTGGCCAATCACACTGATCTGTTTTAGGATTGAAGAAGAGACCTGTGTAGCATCGCTGAGCAACTGGTCTACCTTCGCTGCAAATATAAAATTTGTTGCAATATTCGTGAGCGACGAGGATTCCGTCAGAATTTTCAGCTGCACATATTTCTGCAGCTTGGCTAGGGTCGCCATTTCCTCCGCCGACTGGTCCGTTGTTATCTCCTTCACCGCTATCTGGTTGCGGCTCTGGCTGGGGTTCGGGCTCTGGAACTACGGTTTCATTATTATCATCTTCATTGGATGCTTCAGGCTGGGGTTGTGGTGCGATTTCACGGTTGCAATCTACATTTTCTGGCCAATCACACTGGTCTGTTTTAGGATTGAAGAAGAGACCTGTGTAGCATCGCTGAGCAACTGGTCTACCTTCGCTGCAAATATAAAATTTGTTGCAATATTCGTGAGCGACGAGGATTCCGTCAGAATTTTCAGCTGCACATATTTCTGCAGCTTGGCTAGGGTCGCCATTTCCTCCGCCGACTGGTCCGTTGTTATCTCCTTCACCGCTATCTGGTTGCGGCTCTGGCTGGGGTTCGGGCTCTGGAACTACGGTTTCATTATTATCATCTTCATTGGATGCTTCAGGCTGGGGTTGTGGTGCGATTTCACGGTTGCAATCTACATTTTCTGGCCAATCACACTGATCTGTTTTAGGATTGAAGAAGAGACCTGTGTAGCATCGCTGAGCAACTGGTCTACCTTCGCTGCAAATATAAAATTTGTTGCAATATTCGTGAGCGACGAGGATACCGTCAGAATTTTCAGCTGCGCATATTTCTGCAGCTTGGCTAGGGTCGCCATTTCCTCCGCCGACTGGTCCGTTGTTATCTCCTTCACCGCTATCTGGTTGCGGCTCTGGCTGGGGTTCGGGCTCTGGAACTACAGTTTCATTATTATCATCTTCATTGGATGCTTCAGGCTGGGGTTGTGGTGCGATTTCACGGTTGCAATCTACATTTTCTGGCCAATCACACTGGTCTGTTTTAGGATTGAAGAAGAGACCTGTGTAGCATCGCTGAGCAACTGGTCTACCTTCGCTGCAAATATAAAATTTGTTGCAATATTCGTGAGCGACGAGGATTCCGTCAGAATTTTCAGCTGCACATATTTCTGCAGCTTGGCTAGGGTCGCCATTTCCTCCGCCGACTGGTCCGTTGTTATCTCCTTCACCGCTATCTGGTTGCGGCTCTGGCTGGGGTTCGGGCTCTGGAACTACGGTTTCATTATTATCATCTTCATTGGATGCTTCAGGCTGGGGTTGTGGTGCGATTTCACGGTTGCAATCTACATTTTCTGGCCAATCACACTGGTCTGTTTTAGGATTGAAGAAGAGACCTGTGTAGCATCGCTGAGCAACTGGTCTACCTTCGCTGCAAATATAAAATTTGTTGCAATATTCGTGAGCGACGAGGATTCCGTCAGAATTTTCAGCTGCACATATTTCTGCAGCTTGGCTAGGGTCGCCATTTCCTCCGCCGACTGGTCCGTTGTTATCTCCTTCACCGCTATCTGGTTGCGGCTCTGGCTGGGGTTCGGGCTCTGGAACTACGGTTTCATTATTATCATCTTCATTGGATGCTTCAGGCTGGGGTTGTGGTGCGATTTCACGGTTGCAATCTACATTTTCTGGCCAATCACACTGGTCTGTTTTAGGATTGAAGAAGAGACCTGTGTAGCATCGCTGAGCAACTGGTCTACCTTCGCTGCAAATATAAAATTTGTTGCAATATTCGTGAGCGACGAGGATTCCGTCAGAATTTTCAGCTGCGCATATTTCTGCAGCTTTGCTAGGGTCGCCATTTCCTCCGCCGACTGGTCCGTTGTTATCTCCTTCACCGCTATCTGGTTGCGGCTCTGGCTGGGGTTCAGGCTCTGGAACTACGGTTTCATTATTATCATCTTCATTGGATGCCGCAGGCTGGGGTTGTGGTGCAATTTCACGGTTGCAATCTACATTTTCTGGCCAATCACACTGGTCTGTTTTAGGATTGAAGAGGAGACCTGTGTAGCATTGCTGAGCAACTGATCTACCTTCGCTGCAAATATAAAATTTGTTGCAATATTCGTGAGCGACGAGGATTCCGTCAGAATTTTCAGCTGCGCATATTTCTGCAGCTTGGCTAGGGTCGCCATTTCCTCCGCCGACTGGTCCGTTGTTATCTCCTTCACCGCTATCTGGTTGCGGCTCTGGCTGGGGTTCGGGCTCTGGAACTACGGTTTCATTATTATCATCTTCATTGGATGCCTCAGGCTGGGGTTGTGGTGCGATTTCACGGTTACAATCTACATTTTCTGGCCAATCACACTGATCTGTTTTAGGATTGAAGAAGAGACCTGTGTAGCATCGCTGAGCAACTGGTCTACCTTCGCTGCAAATATAAAATTTGTTGCAATATTCGTGAGCGACGAGGATTCCGTCAGAATTTTCAGCTGCACATATTTCTGCAGCTTGGCTAGGGTCGCCATTTCCTCCGCCGACTGGTCCGTTGTTATCTCCTTCACCGCTATCTGGTTGCGGCTCTGGCTGGGGTTCGGGCTCTGGAACTACGGTTTCATTATTATCATCTTCATTGGATGCTTCAGGCTGGGGTTGTGGTGCGATTTCACGGTTGCAATCTACATTTTCTGGCCAATCACACTGGTCTGTTTTAGGATTGAAGAAGAGACCTGTGTAGCATCGCTGAGCAACTGGTCTACCTTCGCTGCAAATATAAAATTTGTTGCAATATTCGTGAGCGACGAGGATTCCGTCAGAATTTTCAGCTGCACATATTTCTGCAGCTTGGCTAGGGTCGCCATTTCCTCCGCCGACTGGTCCGTTGTTATCTCCTTCACCGCTATCTGGTTGCGGCTCTGGCTGGGGTTCGGGCTCTGGAACTACGGTTTCATTATTATCATCTTCATTGGATGCTTCAGGCTGGGGTTGTGGTGCGATTTCACGGTTGCAATCTACATTTTCTGGCCAATCACACTGGTCTGTTTTAGGATTGAAGAAGAGACCTGTGTAGCATCGCTGAGCAACTGGTCTACCTTCGCTGCAAATATAAAATTTGTTGCAATATTCGTGAGCGACGAGGATTCCGTCAGAATTTTCAGCTGCACATATTTCTGCAGCTTGGCTAGGGTCGCCATTTCCTCCGCCGACTGGTCCGTTGTTATCTCCTTCACCGCTATCTGGTTGCGGCTCTGGCTGGGGTTCGGGCTCTGGAACTACGGTTTCATTATTATCATCTTCATTGGATGCTTCAGGCTGGGGTTGTGGTGCGATTTCACGGTTGCAATCTACATTTTCTGGCCAATCACACTGGTCTGTTTTAGGATTGAAGAAGAGACCTGTGTAGCATCGCTGAGCAACTGGTCTACCTTCGCTGCAAATATAAAATTTGTTGCAATATTCGTGAGCGACGAGGATTCCGTCAGAATTTTCAGCTGCGCATATTTCTGCAGCTTTGCTAGGATCGCTATTTCCTCCGCCGACTGGTCCGTTGTTATCTCCTTCACCGCTATCTGGTTGCGGCTCTGGCTGGGGTTCGGGTTCTGGAACTACGGTTTCATTATTATCATCTTCATTGGATGCCTCAGGCTGGGGTTGTAGTGCGATTTCACGGTTGCAATCTACATTTTCTGGCCAATCACACTGATCTGTTTTAGGATTGAAGAAGAGACCTGTGTAGCATCGCTGAGCAACTGGTCTACCTTCGCTGCAAATATAAAATTTGTTGCAATATTCGTGAGCGACGAGGATTCCGTCAGAATTTTCAGCTGCACATATTTCTGCAGCTTGGCTAGGGTCGCCATTTCCTCCGCCGACTGGTGTGTTGTTATCTCCTTCACCGCTATCTGGTTGCGGCTCTGGCTGGGGTTCGGGCTCTGGAACTACGATTTCATTATTATCATCTTCATTGGAATCCTCTGGCTGGGGTGAAGGTGCAATTTCGCGGCCACAGTCTACATTTTTAGGCCAGTCACACTGATCTATATTAGCATTGAAGAAAAGATCTGTTGGACATGATACAGCGAATGGATAACCATCATTACAGATATAGTATTTGTTGCAGTACTCGTGAGCTATCAAAATACCGTCGGAACCTTCCGCAGCGCAGATTTCAGGTGCTAGACTTGGATCATTGTGTCCACCACCAGTTCCAGATTCGTCTTCCTCTTCGGCACTAGTGTCAGGAATACCTCTATTTTTACAGTCAACGCTATGAGGCCAGTCGCATCGTTGGTCTTCTATATTGAACACCAGTTTCGCCGGACATCTTCTTGTGATTAGTTTTCCGTCATCGCACTGGTAGAATTTGTGGCAGTTTTCATGGGGTACTAATATGTTTACTGTAGCTGAGGCCAAACAGTCACTCCAACTTAAGCGCGCTCCATTTGAGAGCGCTAACGCTGCAAGCAGCGTGAGTATTGAACCTGTAAAGTAATCGATAATTATTATTTTTGAAATTTAATGCAAGATTTAAAAAGTGCATAAAAATTGTGTACGAGACCGAAGTATCTAAAAAGTACCGGCTTTTTATTGCTTGCCTGTTGATTTGTCGAATTCTCTTTGATATTTAATTGTAAATAAATACACATTTAAGTCAGTTCAATAATAGCTGGAGCTAAATTTCCGGAAGCCAGACAGGTAATATCAAAATTAAGGTTTTAAAAGGCGATTACAAAAATATTTTAAAATTTAATTGATGAATGATTTAATAGTTTACTGTCAATATCAACTGCTTCTTGTTAAACTGCGATTATGGAATGAACTCCCTGTCATGGCTTTCCCAAATGACTTCGACGTGGGGGTCTTCAAGAAGAGTGAGTAAAATATATTTTGTGGTAGGCAACGCGATTACGAAACCAGTTGTCTGTTACAAAACAGGAAGCGGTATAGACCTAAGGTGAGTTGTTAGCCTGTTAATACTTAATAGTACTAAAATATTAGGTTGGGGAAAAAGTCTTTTCTTATATAGAGGAAGAAATTGCTCTAGCGATAAGGCCGCCTTTGTACCATAGATAATAATAATATTCATGTACTTTCTACAATTTGGTGCAATAAAGAGTTATTTATTTATTTATTTATTTATATAGTATGTATGAACTTGTAATGAAATCTCTTTGGCTATACTATTTGTATCTGACTGGCTTTGGTATCATTAAAAGTTTAAATTTTAAAGAAGATAATTCCAAATTCAAATTAAGAAAATGTGTGATTTTCATTTGTTTTTCTTACTGCCAATATGAGTGAATCTAATGAAGAAATTCGATACATTTTAAAACCATCTTCAGATTTCCACCCGTTTCGGCCACTTCAGAATTCTTTAGACAGTGTCAGGTTAACATCACGAGAGGACTACCACTTGTTGCGGTATTTTGATCAGAAGCCTCAAAATTTCTATAGAAATGGGATCATGTCCCTACTTAAAAGATGGCAAAAAGTAAACGAAGAAAATGGCACCTACATACTTTAGTTAAATGTAAATAAACTAAATTAAAAAGGTTTTGAATATTCTTAAAAAATGCCAAGAAACTTATTCCCCAACCTATTATATTGCGAGCAGCCTACGGCTCATTTATCTTAGACTATCCATCATAATGGTGTTTAAAAAGTTAACTCTCCTCGAAAATACCGTTGTACCAGAATATCAAAAAAAAACTATTACTACAGATAAAGATTGTTATAAAATAATAAGTATTTGCAAGAGGCCTTAGAGCATACAAATTTTCCGACTGGTTTTCGAAAGTATACTTGTCGCTGGGTGCAGCGAAGTTAGAAGATTAAATAAGACTTTGTCGGACCTGTGGATTTTACAACTACCACCCTCTATGAAAAAAGGTCGGTGGGTTACGTGATCAATCGACCCTGATTCCTGGTCGCAGAGTTTTTGGGAAACCGCGTTTAAGCCTCTAAATATATTTGTTCACTCATTGACTTAAGTAATCAACTGCACTTTTAATCACAGATTTTACTACTTGCCTTTCATATCCCGATTTTCCCAGTATGTTTTTCTCACTTTGCTAATTGCACTACAAATGATAGTGTATCATAAAATTGCACAGAATTTATACCTTTTGAGATTGACGAAACCCCCCTAGATAAAAATCAAGATTATCAGTCTGATTAAGTGACAATTGATTTTAATGTGATTGTTACTAATTCTACAGATTGGTTTAAACAAATAAATAAAGTTTATCATGGCAATTAAAATTAAGAATATTAGTGGCCGTGATTATTGATCATAATTAATTAAGAATTTTACTAGTCTGACCTCCGTAATACAGAGAAACCTTACCAATAGAAATATGACCAGAGGTGTATTAGTCCCCAACACTGTCAGATTTTTCAGGCTGCCTAAAGGCATCTGATACAGCCTAACGACTGCCATCTATCTGTCACAACCAGGACCAAAGTCTTAACGTGCCAGCAAAAGTCATATAAAGATGCGTTGCGATGCGTTAGTCATTTAATTAGAAAAGGAAAATGAAACGAAAGGTTACTCAAAATGAGCTCATTTAGCAAATCACTATCCGATTGCAAAGTACGACATTAAATTTGGGATTTGACATACCAAAATACTTTTAAACAAATAAGTGAAATATATTTTTGTAATCGCATTTCACAACCATTTTCCAGTCTTAATATCTTACTAAGAAAAAAAAAATTTGTAGATGTACTTCTTAAATAAATTCGCCATTTAATTTTGTTACAATTTTGGCCTACCCAGTGACACTTGTGTCAAAAAGACGAATCTAAAGAAGTATCATTACCAAATCTGGTTATTTTTTTGGCTACGAGAGAACAGAAGGACAGACATACATACAGGCAAACATATAACTCTTCTACTTTCGTTTCGACGCAGTTGGGTACAAAGAGAACCTGCACACCACCTGCATACCTACAATTAACCCTGGTCGATTTTCGTAGAAACATAGCAAATTATCCAATAGATAAGACAAAAAATAACGACAAATGCAACTATAAGGAAAATAAATGATAATGAGTAAGTGCATTGCGATTTAGACTTGTCTTTATATTGCAATTAATAGCTTTTGCTCAAACAAATAAAAATTGTTATCTTCGCAGTAGCCGGAATCGTTAATTCCGAATTTTGAAATACATTTGGGGCCTATTATGATTAGATTATTCGTATCCATCCATATCCATACTATCCATACTAATCCATACTTCCATACTATCCATATTATCCACTTCCGTACTAATATTATAAATGTGAAAGTGTGTTTGTTTGGTTGTTTGTCCTTGTTTCACCTTAAAACGGAGCAACGGATTGATGTGATTTTTTGTGTGGAGATAGCTGGAGACCTGTAGAGTGGCATAGGAATTCCACGCGGGCGAAGCCGCGGGCACAGCTAGTATGTAATATTTATATACGTTAGATGTTAATTGTGTTGTATGGCATATGGCTTAAAAAAAACATCTCTACATTACCATAGATTTGTAAAATGAGACTAAATCAGTCAGTAGTCATAATTTTCTTACACACTGATTGACTACTAGCAGATTCTACCAATGAATCATTCTAAAATTGAAGTCTGTCAGCTCAGGTTTCATTCGTCATAATCCGATGAGATACACGATTGTTATTCGACATACTCGTACGAGTCAAAAGCATCAGTAAGGTAAGGATCACCTTACTTTACTGCGCTTTTGACTCACTTTCAGGTCTTCCTAGTTCCCCCAGCTAATTGCTTTGGAACCCTGGGTTAGTTTATTGATGATTGGATTGGATACATCTACATGTGATGTATCTAGACTACATCATCATTTGCCGCTGAATGCAAGCTACCGACATGTGGGGGGGGGGGGGGGGGCCTCACGTCTTATAATAGTGTAACGATGCGCTCGAATCGTTTCTCATTTCACTTTTTCATTTAATAACCATCCTTCACCTTCATTTAAAAATAATTTCATATTTGGATTCATCTTATTTTACCTGCATTGTTTTCACACATTGCATATTCCTATCGAAGGACCCACAGCTCCACTTCAATTTTGTGTAGTTTATTAAACAAGTTATTATGTTTTACTATTTTGTGTTAGTGCTGGCAAAACTAATGTGAAAAGAAACTTTATGTTACAAAGGAGAAAGAGTTTGTTAGAAGAGTTTGTAACAGCTGGTATCTAGATAACAGCACTTATAAAGAGCTATTGCTTGATATAAGTCAACAATAGTCTGCGTTTTGTACAAGTACGTAATAAGGTGGATTCTAATTGAGATGCAAATTATGACTTATTGACCGAAATCGAGTGTAGAGAAAAAAAAAATCTGTGCACTGCAGGTAACAAATTAATTTACTCTTTATCTAGATATTACGTCACATGAAATTCTTGGAAATCTTAGCAAAAACATTTGGTATACTTATTTTATTTCAATTATAAGGTCTCCGATAGCGCTCTACATCAAAAAGAACTTGATATGCCTAGTTAACAATCGATACCTTTTATTTTAATGTGATATGGAGATAATAAGCATATCGCAAAATCTTGATACGATCTTTTAGGAAATGTTTTAATCGTTATGTGCTTTTGTTCATGCATACGGGGTCGATCATCAGTCAAAGTCAATGTTCTAATTTTATTACAATTTTTTTTTATTTTTTTTTATTATTTAAACTTTATTGTACAAATACAATTGTAAAGCACAATAGGTGGACTTAATGCTAAAAGCATTATCTAACAGTCAACCTTAAGGTCAAGCAGAGAGCTTTATGTGGATGTAAAATAAAGTTATATGAACAGAAAAAGAATAAAAAGTAATATGCAATACATATATTCACGCCACAAGATACTTTGCTGTTAAAAACAACAAAACAAATAACGTAATAGCTAAATTCGATTTAGCAAACGCATTGAATAATGTAGAAAGGGATATTATCTAGCTGTTGAGACTGCTTTCAAATGTCAGCTGCTACTACATCCAGGAGGACCACCCAAGGTTCCATCATCCAAATACCATACATTTAATGGAGGTTTTAAACTGGTTATAATTTTTTGTATGGCTAAGCTGAAAATACGAGTACCAAAACCCCTGTTGTGCACCAATCTGAGATGTGATCGGGTCTCTATCAAAGTACAAATTACTGGGTATGGTGAAACATTGAAATAAGAAAGAAAATAGCCCGGGATGTGCTCCAAAGCCTTATTCAAGATAATATCCTTTTCTACATTATTCAATGCGTTTGCTAAATTGAATTTAGCTATTACGTTAATTGTATTCTAGTTTTTAACAGCAAAGTATCTTGTGGCATTAAAAGCATCCTCACATCCCCTTGGTGTTCCAAACCTTCAATTGGTGCGGTCGTAAATAAATAGACAGAGATGAATCATAGCACTGCAATAAAAGGTAGCTACCAGCTCATAAAACAAGTAACAATAAATAGTAAAGAACAAATAAATAGTAAGTCAAATAATAGTTTTTTATTTAGTCATAACTTTTTACTGACAGTTGATTTTTGTTGATCTCTTATTAAAAGTTGCTCTATATTTAGTGGGCTATTAGGCAACATAGCTCTACCAGTGGTGGATATTTGGACCAAGCTTCATATACTTTTGAACATTCTCCTTTAAATTATTGTCTTTGTCGTAAAGACATATATAAAAATTCTCGAGTACGTTGATGTCTCTTCTATTAAATTTTTTCGAGAATAATATACTTATGTGAATGTTCCAATTAATTAATATTTTTTACGTTGGTAAATTAAATTACGTTAATTAAATTTAAATTAAGAACACTTTGCAGCCGCACACAGAGTCTTTAATGACCATTAAAATAAATTATTCAAACTTCGATAAAATATTCACCATTAGAGGGAGATTTTTTAATTTATCCCCATCAGTATCACTTATCCCTTCGCTTCCTACAAACTGATAACAATAAAAAATCCATTGCTATTAATCAAATATGGTTTCCATACAGATGAAGAGATTGCAACTCCTTAGTATAGATTTAAAAAAAAACTATCTTCATAGGAGATTATTTTATTAGAATTTGAAGAATTTACTTAAGTAGTTATTAACGACTCTGAGTGCGATGGTAAGAATAATCAATTTACAAACCAAGGAAGAAAAAGTACATTAAACCTCTGACGTGGTTCTTTTTAGCGTTCTAATTGATAATTGTTGCGGGTCAAGCATTACGAGTATAATAGAGTGCGGACAAAAAGTATTGATTTTGAGAAGATAATGACTTCTTTCTGACCACAAGTTTAGCAAAAGTTTCAAAATAAAGTATAAGTACAAAAAATATTACTAAATCTGAAGTGCCTGATTACATTTTATAAGCAAAAATTATTTTCCACATACTTATGCAAGACACATGCGAGGCATTTATCACGTGAAATGAATGAGAAAACACTTTATTGAACTATTTAAATACATATCGAACAGTATGTACCTATATGAAGTAAATAATTACAAGGTGAACTCATCACAAGTGCAATTAAAATATTATTATTCCTCTATCGCACGGTACGGTGTTTTTGTATGTGCAACGCCTAGCCGAAAAAAAATCCTCCATGAAGCCTTTTTCAGACAGATTGTAATATTTGCCATTATTTTAATCACTGGCGGCCTGCCTGACGACAATCCTCCTTAGATTCCCTTCCGCCAATTCCCTTCTTCCACCTGTCCTAGACTATGCTGATAACAGCTACACCAACCTCACTGAGCAGCATCTTAATAAACTTGAGCATCTTCAAAATCTTTGTATTCGATTTATATTCGGTCTTCGCAAGTTTGGTCATGTTTCTCAATTTCGCTCTAAACTTAAATGGCTGCCTATCAGACTTGGCCGCGACTGACATATATATCCTATATTTATTATACTCAATTCTCTTTAATCCGTCATATCCTGCTTACTTAAGAGAGCGCTTCGAATTTTTAGTAAGTTTTAACAAGAACTGAAATTACATAGACCCGTAAATCTACGCCTAAGAACTCCTGTCCACTCCGCTACCTTCTACTCTGATTCTTTTACGGTCAAAGGACAATCTCTGGCCAGTTTTAAGTCGCAAGTAAAGTACTACTTTCTTTCGTCACTGTAGCTTCGTTTATTTTTAATACATCTTGTTTCAGTCTTCACTTCTCGTGTATTTTTTTATAGTTTTTTTATTATAAATAGTATATGTATATACCTATATATTTTTATTTATGTATCTAAGTATTTATTTTAAGTAGTTTATGTATCGTGTATTTCAATTTTTCTGCCTAGTGTGGTTCTATTCTTGATGCACCATATCCGTATCTCTCCTTTCTTTTATATTTCAAACTACCATAAGGTTGCCTGGAAGAGACTGCTTAAGCGATAAGGCCGCCATTTGTATACGAACTGTGTTTATAATAATAATAATAATAATTTATTTCCTTTATCAAGTATCCAAGACTCATTACAATATGTTAGTAAATTTTAATTAAATGTGTTAGTAGTAAAAATTTATGTTTTATGTGAAATACTTATGTTTTATTCCTCGATGAAGATGCCTCGTTTGAAGCACATTATTAATTCATTTATTCATCTAAGAACGTCAAAGTTCCCACCTTCCGCATATATATTGACGCTTTCGCTATCTTGTTTGTAAATTGACATTTAACTTGTAGCTGTGATGGTAGAGTCAAAGATCTAGGATGTTTTGCTAAGGGTAGAGTTAGTTCGAATGTTCCACGTTTACGTACGTATAACAAAGTACTTAACAATAATGCAGAAACATCTGGGCGTCAATTACATAGTGCACATTGAACGGTAATTGGATCGCAATGACAAATTTTGACGTTTCTGGTACTCATTTTAAGGCCAATCGTATTCCATTGGCATGCCATTGAATTGGCATGCAATTGAAAAAAAATTTCTAATAAAAAAATCATCAACTCTTTCCTTAATCGGTATTCTGTTATTCATTTTATTTACATTTTTTCTACTATTACCATTCAATTGCGTTTTAGTTGCTATTAAATTGAGATTCAAAATTGTGTTAGCAGAATACTTATATTGAGCATATCAAAAATGCATCGTCTTTTAAAGTTTATTAACGGAATTGACCCCATGATATCTAAAAGCAGTAGAATTGGCAGGTGTTACCGTGGTGCCACATTTTTAAGTGTTACGAGAGTTGTAATAATTATAGACCAGTCACACACACGTTTTTTGAGTCGTTCGTATTTTGTGTTCTTGTTATTTTTAATGATGTTTACGAATAATATTGTCAGAACGTGGTGAACGGAACGTCGTATACGTCAGAGAACAGCGCGTCAGCTGTGGACGGCGCGGGTGCGCGGGCGCACGTCACGGCGCACGCCGCGTTCCGCGCTCTCCGCCGAGCTCGCTCAGTGATAAACAAACCTTGCCGGTGCCTCCTTGTCAGACAATGTCGCGAGTTTAATTTCCCGCCGCGAATCCATAGCTGCCTTCATGCATCTTTGCTTACGGCCCATGCAGCACAAGTGAGCTCCCATAGATTCACGATGTCATTAAACATTTTTACTGGCCGGAACGGTGTCTTCGACTCATGTGACCTCGGTGGCCTCTTGTTGCAGATGTCAGCCGTCTCCGCACGAAGAACGGCGGTTTTATCATATTTTGGAAAATGACTGAAGGCCTTCTGGTACAACATGACAAGCCGGTGAGTGATCAACGAGTGAATGAGCTGGCATTGCTAATTGATAAGAAATGACAGCTGAGACGTCATAGCTGCGATGTTTTCGTGGAGAGACTGGCGCCTGCGTCGCTGGCCGAGTGGCCGTGGACCGCTGACCATAATAAACGAATGCGGAATGAATCACAGTCAATAGAGCACAATGTTGCTATGCTAAATTATATAAGGAATTGAAGTCAACTACTAGTAAGATTTTGGTAAAGCGAGGTCAAAGTCGTATTAGTTCTTCGCGCAACTTATAGCCAGCTAATATTTCCTTTATAATCGAATATGTTTAAGTATTTATTGCACACTAAACGTGGAAGTTTAAAGATATATAGAAACGTTTTCTCTACTGTCAAAAAACCACATTATGCGCTCGTTCTCTATACATACGATTATCATCTGATTACCTAATGCTTAGTCATAAAACCACGGAAATCGGTGAAAATGCATTAAATCTTAATATTCCTCGTAAAAGTCAGAGTTTCGATAACGAAGTTCTAATTGAGGATAAAATGATACAGCACCGCGGTGTAAGTAATTATAGAAATCTCCTCATCTACATACAGTAGTGTTTATGTGCTGTACATGTACCTATACTATATGTCATGTGACGTTACCGGTGAACGACACCATTATTCTACTAATGCTAATGACACAGATTAAAACTGTAATTAAGATATTTTAAAGCAACTAAAAATTATGATAAACCATAGAATTGATAAAAAATACTGATAACAGTAAACGCCTCGTGGGAAAGGATTAGACTACTCTCATTCTATTAATGTATGTCACACAAAGCGACTAAAGAGATCAAAGGAAGACAAAATTTGACATGTTTTCGACTGGTTTCGAATTCCACCAACATCAGCATTCTCATTAAGGGTTGACGTCAGACCGGTCATAAAAAACGAGGTCATATCTTATAGTTATCTGTCATAACATCTTATAACATTTGGAACCCCTCATAAAGTTCCAAACAAAAATTAGAATAGAATAATATTTTATCATGTGAAATCTATACATCTATATATACTATAACTAGCTGTTTCCCGGAGCTGCGGGAGCCTGCGTCAAAAAGTACCGGGTTACCGGGTCTTCAACTATATTTATACTAAATGCCATCAAAATCCGTTCAGCGGTTTGGCAGTGAAAGCGTAACAAATAGACAGACTGACTTTCGCATTTATAATATTAGTATGGTATTTTATTATGTCAAATCTTGTGAAATCTATATATTATATACTATAATATAATATAATATACCTACTATAATAAAAGAGTAGAATTGACGTGTCTGTACATTTATTAATTTGGGTAGAAAATGAGAGGGAACGAATAAAGATGAATAATAGATTACCGAAAAAATATTTTTTTTAAATTTTGTCTGTCTGTCTGTCCATCTGTCATCTGTGACTCTTCAGTCATTCTTATCGAATTGTTTACAGGGTCAATCGACCTTGCACACATTGCTGTCCGAGGTTTTTCGGAGACGCCTTTCGGCCTCTGACATAAGGAAAGTAGGTATACAATTGAACGTTACGCGGACGAAGTCGCGGGCACAGCTAGTCTTTACATATTGTGTAACAAAACAATAGGTGCTTAGTCTATTACATAATGGCAGTACAATCTTGGAAATAAATTAACTACCTATTTTATTTATGTTTTATTGTTTAACTACCATATGATGCATTCAAAAAGGTGTCACTCAGCATATGTAACAGTGACAAATGATAATGCTTCTGAAGGTACGTTAAGCCGTTGGTCCCGGCTGCCATTAGGTGGTCGTTAAAGGAACCAAATCAGAGGCTGAGTGGCGGTTCCGCACAACTCTGACACCAGGGTGTACATGGTCGATTGACAATGTTACCTACACGAAATGATGATGATAAAGACATTAAAAAAAATATTTAAAAATTATTAATTTATCAAAGTTACCATAAGTAAAAATACAATAGATGGACTTTGCTAGAAGCATTCTCTACCAGTCAACCATGTGTAGAAGCAGAAAATTTGTGCAGCGCAAAAAGTATACTGACGTGACAATAAAGAATAAAGCCAGATGAAATTACTACTAAATAAATAAATTTGCCTAAACGACACGACACGACATACAGAAATGGGATTCCAGACAGGATGAAAGTTGCTGCCACTTGGGAATGACTCTTTCCATATTCCATCACCAAATCCGCTAAAAGTCGAAGAATTGGGTGATGATATTACGAAAATAATTAAAAAAACTCGGTCATTGGTTAGGGCATTAATTACGACATGCATTAAATGTTTAAATATGTCTTAACGTGATACTGAAAGCATTTCTCTATGGTTTAATAACTGCCAATTCTTATAACTACAGTAGGTGGACGTGTTGACACAATGCCGGCTACTCTTATCAACGCTTATCTAATGTCGATCGAAAGGCCACATCTTAGTCAATTACAATTCAGAAATTATTAATACTGCTTAATTTATTGTTTTATAATGAGACCGTATACCAAATATGAACGAAAGTCACCCTGAGGGAACTGACCCCGCACGTATATCTGAGCAGTGGCATGATACGAGGGTACCACTGGATACAAAATAAATTATTTTCGATGTATTAAATATATTTAGATTTATAAATATATAAATAGTTGCTAAGCGAAAATCTTAGACTGAACTGGGTGCCAATTTTGTTATTTTACATAGTGCACAATTGAATCGTAATTGGATTGCAATGTCAATTTTTGACGTTTTTGGTTTATTCTGTTATTAATTTTAAGACTAATCGTATTCCATTGGCATGTCATTGAACTGCAACTGGAAAATTTTGCCCAATCATAAAAGTCGGTACTCTGATTTTTATTATATTTACATTTTTTGTACGATTACCATTCGATTACGTTTTAGTTGCAATTAAATTGAGATTCAAAATTGTGTTAGCAGAATACCAATATTGAGCATATCAAAAAGGCATCGTAATTGAGTCGCAATTGATTATCAGTTGCATGGTCTTTATAGTTTATTAGCGGAATCATTGGACACCCTGAATTCACCTAAATATAAAAAAAATAAAATACATTTATTTCAGATTTTCATCCATATTTATATTTTATTTTCAAAATGCATAAATTGTGCTAGATTTTCTTTCAATTAAAGTGGATCAAATTTGAGAAAATGAATTAATTTGCTACGCAAGGCACGCCGTAGCAGTTTGAACTACGGCGTAGAGGGTGTGCTACGCCGACCTTCTAAATCTTTGGCCGACCTATATATTAGTCGCATAGTTCATAATGTTCAAATAACAAGGGAGTAATAAGCTTGATTTCTTTCTGCTGTTGGAAGTAATGCTTAGATTAAAACAAAGAAGTCCCTAATTTAGATGTTAAATCCCTTTTGGATGATGTTATGAGACTATGGTAGCCAACTATTGACTCATTTGTAATTAGGGTATTTCGGTAACAGTTCTAACGATTTACTTTACCTACTGCAAGAAAGAGAGTTATGTTTTTCGAACATCTGTTATAACAATTAAATTCGAGTGAGTTTAACGCAACGAGGAATATTCCTGCAGTGTATTGGTTTTCTTTTTATAATTTACTAACTTCAATATATCAAACAGTTGTGTGCGTATTGATTTTCTTTTATCCATAGAATTGCAAATAAACCCCCGTTGTACTATTATCAGTTATCACAGATGATATTCAAGTATTTTAAATTGAATTGTAATTCACAGTTGAGCCGTGAAAGAGTAGTAATAATTAACACAATTTCACACACAAAATTTTAATTTGTATGAGTTTTCTATTAAGATAAAATATATATTACCTAATTTACCTACTTCTGTGACGTATTTTAGCTTATTCATAGATTTACATAAAACTAAAAACGATTAAATTGCCGTAAACCTTTTTATAACATATCTAAGTAAATTTTGATGAAATTTGGTATGAATATATTTAAAGACCCGGGTCAAACATAGACGTCTTTTTGACGCAGGCGGAGCTGCGGTATAAAAGCTAGTTACAAATAATTATGCCACATAAAAATAAACGATTTGATTGAGCAATGGCAGGTTAAAAGTAAACAGGCTTCATTATGTAATAAGATTTTATAAACCCATCTGTTAGTTTCAGAGATATATAAATTCAAACAAACCAACTCTTCAGCTCTATTACTATCTGAACTATTTCATCTTATCTTTGCAATTATAGCCATTCATATCGAGTGGATAACGTAGTCCTTCGACCCTATACACCCTGGTGTTTGACATTCTTCGGAACCTCATTTCGGATTCTAACGTGGTTCTTTTAACGACCACAAAATGGCAGCCGCAAATTGTAGTCATTAAGTATGTATGACTCAAAAGAAGAAAAACAATTATAGCAACGGACATAAGTAATTATTTTTATTAGCTCCTAGACATAATTATAATATAACGACAACAATGTACAATAAGTTATTACCGAGCAATCCGTTGATTAAATGACAAACAAATACGATAAAACTAATGATCCACAAGTACATTACATGAAACCTTACACCCAAATAACAATAGCGGTCATCAAGTAATGAACATTTATTATTAAAACGTAATGTAATGGTCTCAGCGATTATTGGTAGAATTTTGAAACTACATAATGTATTTCATAGATGGATAACGTTTAGAAGGATAATCACGCACAGATATGAATGAACATTTTGATGACAACCTCTTAATTTTGGGGAGACCTTAGTCCAGCAGTGGACTGACTGTGGTTGAAATGATGATTTTGATGACAAGGTTTTTTAATATCACTTCAATGGTATTGGCACATATAGGTAATGACATACGGTACGGTATTGGGTGGTATTAGTCTTTATAAAAGGCTTGATATGTGAAATCAAATTAATTTCTAAATTCGAAATAACTTCTAAAGTAATTATACTTCAGAAGAACCGATAACAAACATAACAAATTTATGGGGAAACTAAGTTTATTCTGGTCTTGGTATTTGCATTTCCACTACATACTATAGTAATGATAAAATAACCAAGTACTTTTTTATAATTTTGAATGTATCAGATAATGCGTAAATTATTAAAAAATATGATACTGTACAACGAAACATATCCTTATCAACAAGTTGGCAGCGTGCTAATAGGTATGGGTTAAGGTATCACGAGCTTATTTAATTAAATAGCACCCATCTCTTGCGGGCCGTATGTTTGACTGCTAACGTAATTCCAACGTAAAATACGATGCATCCTTTATATATTTAAATTTTATTACAAAGAATGTGATGATTTATCCTTTCTTTTTAAAATGTCCTAAAACTATAAATTATTATTTTTACTCGTAATGCATTCTTATTTATCGGATTTTTATGCATATTTTGCTAAGTATGTCATTAATTTATGAGCAACTCCTTCTATACCTAATAGCTTCATTATGTTTTGCTGCAATTCTATAAAGTGTTTGTACCTCTGCGTCGGCATTTACGTGAAATTTGTTCAGTGTGCTTGCGTTGTGATAAGGAAGGTGGACATTTCATACGCATTCAAGATGGTAAGCTTTAATTTTTTTCTTAAAATTACGCAGTAAGGCTCTAGCTCTAGCTAAGTCTCTTAGGCTTCACTGATGATCAAATTTTGAAGCTTATCTAAGAATTTGCTTAAATTTAGAAATTTTGGGTACGTTCAAACACACTATCAAGTTTCATTCATTTTCATGTTCATTTGGTATCAAAATCATAACAGGGGAAGGTAACTGGAGTAATCGAGTCTCTTTACAGGTCTATGTAGAACAAAATGAACAATATTTAAAGTATTCTTATGTTTTCGCGATTGTTATTCATTAAATTAAACTATTTTAATACGGTTTTTATCGCGTTTATTACTTATTTATTTACACCTGACGTTTCAAACACTTTACAGCGTTCATGGTCACAGGCAGACTAAGTTAACATTTGTCTTTGATGTCATAAGATTACAAACATGCAAGATGCTGGAGTTTATAAAATTGACTGTGACTGTGGTTTATCATACATTGGGCAAACAAAGAGAAGCATTAATACTCGTATAAAAGAACATATTGCTGACATGAAAAATAGACGCTCAACCAAGTCTGCAGTCTGTGAACACGCTCTAGACAAACCCAACCACTATATGCGTTTTGATAATCCTCAAGTCCTTGCAAAGGAAAACAGATTCATTCCAAGGATGTTACGTAAAGCTATTAAAAAACATCCTAATTTCAATAGAGAGGATGGATGGCAGGTACCACCAGCTTGGGACCCAGTCATTAACTTAATAAAATCGCAATCTCGGAAGCAGACTGCAAGACCCTTAGATACTGTGAGCCAATACTGCGTGAATCGGAATAGTTCCCAATAAAAATTTCAGGCGGTAGTTTGCAATCTTATGACATCAAAGACAAATGTTAACTTAGTCTGCCTGTGACCATGAACGCTGTAAAGTGTTTGAAACGTCAGGTGTAAATAAATAAGTAATAAACGCGATAAAAACCGTATTAAAATAGTTTAATTTAATATTTAAAGTATTTTAAGTCAAGTTGTTTGGTTGACCGGGGAGTAGTTTATAAGGTGTATCGACCATGGAGTAATTGTATCGACCTATCGTGCCACTGTTTCAAACTATCTCACAACCATTACAATTTTATTCTGTAGTCATATTACTTGACGTCCTTGTTTCCCTGGATAAACCATAGCTTTCCCGGGTGTCAATGGAATCAATCCACTCTATAGGACCCTAATATTTTATGGTCTTATCTGATACTAGCAGCCCGTCTCGACTTCCTCCTAGCCCCTTCTCGATAAATAGGCTATCTAACGCTGAAAGAATTTTCAAGTCGGACCAGTGGTTCCTGAAATTAGTGCATTCAAACAAACAAACTCTTCAGCTTTAGTAAAAACTATTACCTATTATGTGGTTTTACTTTATTCGGTTGCTCTTTGATGAGGAAAAAATATATATTATTTTTATTTAGCCGGACCTATATATACAATATGTATGTCATATAACATGACTATAACCTACTGTGACGATCAAAAATCATTGAAATATTATTGCGAAATACCTACATAGTTATTAATCATAGTTTAATGCATGTTTTTTTTCTGTGTAACAAAGCTATTACAAACAAACAAATAAACTATCGGAATATTTTTTTAAATATTGTATGGTTATTATCTACATATGTAGCAATCATTTTATAATTGTTTATAACGCCTGACTGCGCAACCATTGTCAATAACTGAAAAGTATTAAATTTTCAGTCGCTTCCGTGCCTAATGAAAACTAATCCTAATAGATACCTAGGTAGTTAAAATAGGAGATGATAGCGGGAAGGTGCTAAGATAAATAGTACGTAGTTAAAATTCGTAACACTATAAATTAAAGATATTCAAAAAACTAAACTCCTACTGGACCACGGAGGCTGTTAGGCTGATCTGACGACGCTACGATGACACAGAGACTGACACGTCGAACTTATAACACCCCTTTTTTTCGTCGGAGCTTAAACATTAATTTGAAAAATCGAGTTAGCTAGCAATACAGGTGTCTGATTTTGCAAGCTGTCTGAAAATATAGTTGACTTGGCTTTCAATCGTTTTATTAAAAAGCCGTAATTGGAGGTGACCTGAAAGAGAGCCAGCATGAGAAACGTGGTATTTTTGGTGTAAAAACATCAATAAATACTTTCGCAATAAAACTTTATCATCAAAAATCAGTTATTGCAAAGTAAGGACTACACCTTTTTCATTTAGTTTTATTTTTATATAGCTCATAAAATATCAACTATAGTAAATACGTATAAAACAAGAACGCTTTTCAACTGTGTGTTTTCAACATGGAAAAATGAATTGTAGACTTTGGTTTTAAAATAATATTTTAAGAATGTTCTATTAGTATCTATGGTTTTTTCCATGGTTCTGTCACGTCTATAACGTTGGCCACCGCTGCCTGCTAGCCTGGGTAATGTTTTGCTTTCCCTGTTAAAAGAGTTACGAAGGTCAGACGGCAGTCACTCCATTGTAAGATGTCTATGTTAAAAACTAATCATTACCGGCAAATCTAAAATCATTATTAAAGCCATAGATTAATATATTATTGGTCTCCGCGGCGGTCGAGCGCGCGAGACCAATTAGTAATCTAAGATTAAAGCCTTAGGAAACACGCTCGTACGAAGAAACTCTTTGCCACCTGCGGTTTTGAAAATAGGATCTAAATTCTAGATTGGTAATGAAAGTATCTATGATACTTAACTACTAGTAGGTAGTCATTTCTTCCGTGCCATGCGAATCGGCTTGACATTGAGAAAGGAACGTCATTTGGATAAACATGATGAAAAGCGCTGCAGAGTTATCTCGTTGCTCTGTGCTTGACTTTGCCGCAGAATGGGTACTGAAATTTAAAAAAAAAAATAGAGTGGAAAAATAAAACTGACGTGACGTGAGGCGTTTATATGAAGAGAGAAATATTATAAATAGCATGTAATTCATTTTCATCAATAATAATTATTATATAAAAGTAGTAACATAATAGTTACATGTGCGATAAGTAAAATAATATCAGTGTGAAGACAACCCTAACTGTAAAAGGTTTCAACGCATTCTTCTACTGTATAGTAATATTGGAATATAACCATTTTTTTCTCACGGTGTGGAAAACGGTTCCAGTACGGTATGGTTTTAATTATAGATTTAGATTTTTTTGGTTTTGATCTTAATCATTTATTTTTTTACCCCTTTTACCCCTAATAATCCTAACTAATCGAAATCGCCTGGATGCATCCTCCACTTATTTCTCAGAATTCACTCATCGCTTTTTTTTGTTTCACTGGACCCTTTCTTTATAACAAACTACAATCTGAATTGACTTTATTAACCCTTATCAAACTACTCATGTATATCAATACATACATACATACCATCACGAGCAGCGGCGGCCTTAGGGGGTGGCGAACTGTGCAATCGCCCAGGGCCTCGCGGCGTATATGGAATCCCTACCAGTATTCAAAGCCCCCATAGTTCTGAGCTGCGGAAGCATTTAAACAACTAAATTCGCAGTTCTTAGATTGAAATGCTACCCTGCTTTTGGTTCTGTAATGTGGGAGGGTTTACAAACACAATATTGCCGTCAAATTTTTTGAATTCCAACCACTACCAAATTAGCCATACACTTTGTGGTCTTGGTTCTGCGGGTGGGAAAGACAAACGCAATACTAGTGTTGCGTTTAGCTGAATAGCGGAATATTTTAAGACAGTTTTCTGTGAATTCATGCTAGTAAACCCTCCCGTATCTCAGAACTACCGGGGTTCTGAAGCCTGGAAGAATTTCCATATACGCGGCCTCGCGCAACAACCCAAGCTAATATTTTAAAAAAGGCCATAGCCGGGTAAGCTATAGAAAATTGCCCCCGCGTCTTTTGCCACACCCTTTGGAAGATATTTGTGACTACCCAAGATAAAAAAAATCACAAATTTTTAGGGACCGGAAGTCACTGGTTTCCGAGAAAAAAATTATTTAGTGTTTTTCACAAAAAAATTCATAACTTCTGAACGGCTGGGCCGATTTACCAGTTCCAAAAATATGTTTTCTATGGTGTTAATTTGACCCCCATATTTTAGATGAGCTATCAACGAAAAAAATATGGGGGTCGAAACCCCATAGAAACCTCACGAAAAACAAGTTTTTTTCTTTGTTCCGCTTTTTTTACCTCTATAAAATCCCTTCGCACCTCCAGATATATTTTATTAATGTTTTTTAGTTAAAAAACGAAAAAGAAAAAATTATTCAAATTTTTTTTAAAATACGCTTTTGATGAAAAACGTCAAAACAGTTTTAATCCCCAGATATCTTGAAAACTACACGCCTCACCGGAAAATGCAGAAAGACTTTTTTACGGAAAATTTCATTCTCTACATAAATGGTAATGACCATGTTTTTGATATCTCGAACCGTTAACGAGATATCACCGATTTATTAGGAAATAAGCTGATTTTTTTTTCGAACAACTCCAAAACTATAATTAGTATAAAAAAATGGATAAGGACTTTTTTGTAGGGAATTTAATTCTCTACGAAATTAATAATAACTATGATTTCCATATCTTCAACCGTTCGAGAGTTATTGCGAATTTACAGCAGAATATAATCATATTTATCAGACAACCCGAAAATGGTCGTTTGTTTCAATTCCCGGCTAAACTACAAGTTCTTTGGAAAAAAATTGAATTGCAAAGCTGTAGGTAATAAAAAGATCTGCAATTTTTATATTTACTTTATTTCTACATAATCTCAAAGTTTATGTGAAAAATTCAAATCATCAGGTTTTTGGTTTTTTTATTTTCATCTCCTACAAAAAAAAATTTTCTCACGTAATTCCGTGGAAACATACCTTGTTACGACCCGAAAAATATTTTAAAATTCAAATTTTATTCATTTGTATAACTTTAGCATTTCTCCTCAAACATGACATTTACCTAAATCAAACAACCAGACTTACTTTCGCAACACATACTTTTCACGAAGGACAAAGGGCCTCGCAAAGAACTGCCGCACGCAGCCTCGCAATGGGTAAAGCCGCCGCTGATCAAGAGTTTTTCCAGTAGGGGTAGGCAGAGACTACGGATTTCCATTTTCTACGATCCTTACAGACTTCCCTTGCTTCTTCTACGCTCATCACTCTCGTCATACACGCTCGTCGATTACGGGTACTCTTAACATCTCCCTTTTTAATATGTCTGCGATTTGGTCGCTGTATGTTCTCCGAAATCAATAGTTACTGAAAATCTCAAATTGCGTGATTACGATGCTACTGAGGATTTACTTATTCCTATTACGTAACTTAAACAAAACTTTTTATTTACCATTGTCCTCGTAGATAAGTAATATATAATTATAAGTATTAGATTTAGCAAATTTTTAGATATATCTTTCTCTGTGCGTTATAATAGCGTTGTTTACAACACTATACTATTTAGTTTAAATTCACATAAGTGAAACCCCCTGAAATTTATGTACATGTATTGAAATAGTTTAGATTACGAAGTATTTTTTTTAATATAAGGATTTATCTAGGAAAGGATACATTATATTAAAAATAAGTAGGTACTTATTTCAAAAGATTTTTTCAGCAAACTCACAGCAGGAACTTCTAAAGAAAGTGGTACATACAAAAAAATAATAATAAACATCTAATTAGAACTATTTTTTAACATAAGTAGGTCACTCGATAACTTTGATGCTCGTAATTAAAATAGGAACGCATCTGCATTATATATTTTTAAAAAGCATGCAAGTAGCCAGGTTTCTATAATGATGTCCCAGTCAATTTACTACGACGATCCCATAGAGCAATGCTCCGTGGACGGTCACGAGTTTTATGGAAGCAACAGCGAACATTTGCGTGCTATGCTACTTTATTTTTAAATTTGGTACGACTAAAAACTTAGCCTTTAACGATTGCAATCAGCGTTAGGGGTGTCTGCTTTATCTCGAGCAGTTTTAGCAGTTTTTAGGTTTAGTGAGTTTAAAACGGGATGAAACAAACCTCGAAGATGACCATAAAAGTGGTCGCCCACAAACGGCAGAAAACGTGTGGAACTGGAATGATGGTGCAAGAAGATCCACGATTTATTTACTCGGACATCGAGTAGATTTTTGGCGTAGGTTCCAATGCCAATCATACATCTCTATGATTATGTCTATAATAATTAAAATATTTTAGTACGGTTTTTATCGCTTGTAATGTATAACTTAATTATTTACATCTAATCTACTTGCGACCGCATGAACGCTGTATAGTTTTTGAAACGTGGGGTGTAAGTCAATAAGGCGCCCAATCACATCTAATAAACGCGATAAAAGACGTATTAAAATAGTTTCAATGTGTAACTATCGAGAAAACATAAGAAATAATTTAAATAATGTTAAAAAACATAGACCGAGTCTTCAATATTTTGAAATATTGTCTATGGTCACCAGATAGAATGGTGATTTTTGAGAATTTTCAGCCGTAGGTATCAGAATCAAAGATCAATATTGGTAATTTTGCTTCTTGTTGAGTTTTTTGTTAATTTTGTTAATGTTTAAGTTAGTGATCGTAAAATATTATGTTGAATAGTATTTACAACGGTAACACGTGTAACACGCTTTATCTAGATTCACAAGCTTAATATATCAACATTATCTATAGCTATTTATGAGGAGCATTTATTTATATAACTTACTTATGGTACCTAACTAATACATGCTCCACAGTATCTCTTGTGTATTGGTAGCAGATTATTCCAACAGCATTTAAAACATAAAATTACAGGCTTAAGCACGTATAATACCGAAACCGACCTTTCAACTGTTTTTCAATGGTCGTGGTTCATACGCACTAAATCCTTCAATTTCAACTAGCTGACCCCGCAAACTTTAAATTAGCAATAAACGACAATGTTGATTTTATGTCAGGCCTCACGGTAACGGGATAAAAAGCACGGTAATACTTTTAAAAATACCTATGTCTGTCTTCTGGTTCTAATCTACCTCCCCACCAATTTTCAGCCAAATCGGCTCAGCCGTTCCTGTGTTATAAATAGTGTAACTAATACGACTTTATTTTATAGATATAGACTAGCTGTGCCCGCGACTTCGTCCGCGTTACGTTCGATTACATACTTTTCTTTTTATGTGATGCTACCGAACTGCTGCGTTAGTACTTATTATCCGTTGTTTCAGAGTTTCCCAAAACTAATATTTAAAAGGTTCAGGATCTCACTATGTAAAATACTGCAACGGAATCCTGTTTCGCATGGGAGACAAAATCAAACAATCGTTATTTGTAAATGAACATTCCCCACATAGTGCTATTTTTGAGAAGTCTTATGATTATGACTCGATATCGAATGATTTTAGTTGGACACAAAGATATGTTCCTTTCTCAATAGCTGGACATAATCAGTGAGTCGATGAGTAACGATTTTTATTCGACTCACCTTTCTTAGACCACCATTTACGGTGAGTCATACTCATAGTTCTCAAAACTAGCTTATATGAATAGCACTCCTGTCTGATACCAACTGGTGGTCGCCAAAGAAACTTTCACACCCGGATCATTGATTCTATATGTCTGGAGTGCTATTTATGAAAAGTATGAAACACGCAAATCCAAATCGGCGAGTCCAATAATTTTCGATCGATATCCCATAATTTTAATTTGTATGTCCATAATCGATGAGTCGAACGATTTTCTTATACTCACCGATTTTGTGTGACTCGTATATTTAAAAAAATAGGGCTCCTAGATCAGATGCCAGTGGATTATATGGCCAAACGACCCTGTACATCCTGGTATCAGAATTTTTCGGAAACGTCTTTCAGCCTCTAATGTTGTTCCTTTAATGATCACCAAATGGCAGTCGGACACACCGCTTGTTTTAAAGTGCCGTCATTTTTATCAGACAATCAGGTGATTCAAGCCTGCAATATCATAACCTAATCAAACTGGAGTGCTATTTTTATGAAGCTTGACTCACGCAAAATCGGTAATACGATAGATTTTTGTTCGAACTGGAATGATTTTAATTCGTCATAATCGGTGAGTCGAACGATTTTCATTCGACATACACACATTACTACAAAAATAGGGCCTGGAAACAACTTAACAAACTATCCTTCCCATGGGAATCGAACCCACGATCTCCGGGTCTAATAAACACTTTTCAACCACTGAACCACCACGGAGATAATGTCTGATAATATTTAGATGAATATACTCGATATGAATAACTGAAACTGCATTCAAGCTGCTGCGGGAAACAGCTAGTAGCTTATAAAGAGAGTGGATGTTGATAGATTTCCTAAAAGTAGACGTTTATTAGCTTATTCTGTATTTCGTGTGCACCGAAGTTACAGTAACAAGATAATCTGTCTATCTATCTTCTTCTATCTATATACTATAATAAAAGAGTAAAATCGACGTGTTTGTACATTTATTGTTTTAGGTAGAAAATGAGAGCGAACGACTAAAGATGAATAATAGATTACAAAAAATGTTTTATATAAATCTTGTCTGTCTGTCTGAACACGCTAATCTCAAGAATTACTGGACAGATTTGAATTAAGTTTCCAGAAACTGATTGGTCTTAGCTCAGGGCAGCATTTAATCTTTGTTTCATCAAAATCGGACATCAGAAAAGAAAGTTATCATCATTTAAAGATTTTTTCCATTTCCTCTGATAAAAACTTCATAGCAAAGTAATAAGGTAGATAATAAGGTAGTAAGGTAAGTAAAGGTGTCAGAGTTTTTTCGGAGACGTCTTTCGGCATCTGACGTGGGTTCTTCATTATTACTTTTCAGTCTTTCTTATCGAATAAGTTACATGGTCAATCGACCCTGCACACCCTGGTGTCAAAGCTTTTTCGGAGACGTCTTTCGGCATCTGACGTGTGTTCTTCATTATTACTTTTCAGTCTTTCTTATCGAATAAGTTACATGGTCAATCGACCCTGCACACCCTGGTGTCAGAGCTTTTTCGGAGACGTCTTTCGGCATCTGACGTGTGTTCTTCGTTATTACTTTTCGTCATTCTTATCAAATAAGTTACATGGTCAATCAACCCTGCACACCTTGCTGTCAGAGTTTTTCGGAAACGCCTTGAAATATACCTATTTTGAGAAGTATGACTTACCATATATTGTAGTCGAAGGCCAGTGAGGTGAGTAAAATAAATACTTCTCAAAAATAGGTAAATTTCAAGATCAGCATTCCTGTTTGCTACCAACTGGTGGTTGTCAATGAAACTTTCACACCCGAATCATGATTTTATAGGTCTGGAAAGAGTTTATGGGTGGATAATGTTCATTTACAAATCACGATTGTTTGACTTTTTCTTTTATGCCAAACAGTATTGAGTCGCAATATTTTACATAGCGACATCCTGAACGTTTAAAATATTAATAACATCAAAGATTTTGTGTAAAACTCTGCAATGACGGATAATAAGTAAGGATGTAACTAGGTATGTAATCGACCGTTACGCGGACGAAGTCCGGGGCACAGCCAGTGTGTTGAATAAGTAAATAAAACACAATACATCGTGATACAATCGCTATTCAAACAAATGTGTCGTTGTTGGTAGTAGATATCAGATCTTGACAAGAGCCTATAAATATTCTATCAAACAACTCTACAAAAACGTAGTTTATGTTAATAACCTGTCCAATGTCGTGCCGCCTCTTGACCTCTAACATAATTTGCCAAATAACTTAATAAACTAATTTGAAATATTATTGAAATATGGAAAATTCGATACGGAGTCGAATTTATTAAACGACTGGCAGATGCTCTGAGACTATCAATAGCTTTATATTAATAAAAAAGTATTTAACCATTTAAAAACTCATTAAGTACCTATAATTATAATCATTGCCTTACCTTACCTCATCTCACAGTACTCCCTTTTCGTCATCAGTTCGAGTTCAAAATTCCATTGGACATAGACGGACAAACATATCATGACTATATTTTTTAAGTCGGTTAAAATTTGTGAGAAATAAAGAGTGTTGACCTTGTAACACATGAGTAGAAACACGGAACATTGGAAAAAGTACAACTACGCTGAGATCGGTACACTCGCACAAGTATGAGACACATGGGAGTGCGTACGAAGCGGTACGCTTTTGGGTATACTTAACACATCTTTTTCATCGATCCCTTGCTGTTGAGGATTGTGTTGTGTTGTGACCACATATGAGTTTCCAATACATGCGATAAACCGATCTATACCATATTTGTGATACCTCTAGCCACTCTCCTTTTACATTCAACTAGCTGAAGGATTTGCCCTGGTGCACTTTCATTCAACTTTGCCCAATATTATAGGATACATTGTATTTAGGATAAGAAAAAGAAGCCAGTTCTTATACTTCTTTTCTTATCCGTATACGCTACACGGACGTCATTTCCTAGCGTGAGGCCATTATTCGAATAGTTATGTACCTACATCTATCTCACCATTGTACCTTATATCGTCTCATTATGATTCCTAGCAATAAATTTAATTTTACAAATGTACACAAATGTGTTTTGTTTGCAGATGTGCGTACGCATATGGCTAGAGGTGGGCCACGTCTGCGAACCTCGTCGTTCAGCGCTGGGGCGAGCGCTCGCGCTTGACTGGCGGCTGTGGGTGCGCGGCGCCAGCGGGCAGGACATCAGCACCTTCGTGCACAAGGTCGTCTTCTACCTCCACCCGGCCAACGCCTTCGTCTACCCTAAGAGAGGCAAGTACTTTTGTTTTTGAGTATCCCGCGGCTCTGACCGCGTTAAAAGTAGTATGTTTGACCTTGGGTCTTCAAATTTCATCAAAATCAGCCCAGAGGCTGTAGTAACAGACTTTCGCATTTGATAATATATTATGTATGGATATAGATTTAGTTGCGAGTAAGTATACTTACTCGTAGGTTGGCAGCGATAGGGTTAAAAGTCTATAAACTTATGCCATGATGCGTGCATCGCCAACAAGGTGTCATGGTTTCGACTCTACAAAACATATATATATATACCGTTTCATTATATATTTTATTTTACACATTTAACCTGATTATCTAAGTCATTTAAAAAAAAAACAAATATATACTTTATTATCAACTCTTGGATGATCTTGATCATATTGTCTAGTTAGGATCAGCGCTTATAAATATATAAAAAGATCACTGTGTATTACTTGAAATATTTAAGTGATTGTTGTAAAACACGAAAAATATAGGTATTCTCATTCGGTACTTTGGAAATGTAGAACTAATAGAGCCCCTGTCTGGGAAAAAGTTTAGGGTCAAAAACCTATATAGGAGCAGTTCTAGTATACAGTAACAATTAATTTTGAATGCTACCAACTTTGGACAAAAAATCTTACAAAACTGCGAAGAATGTTTGACCATGAATGTTGTTTTAGACATAGTATCTTAATCGGTTTTTGCAATATGTAAAAGAGATATACCTGACGCCAATGTCGTTCTATTTCATGGAATGAGCCAACTTTAAATAATATACTTATAGTTAAACATACGCTTATTACTCTCACGTGTGTAACGCCTTTCATCATTACACACGCTCATTATCGTTATCTCATTATTGTTGATAGCCCGTTGCGGTATGTATTACTTTATCTCGGTTTCTACAAGTAATATTCATTTTATGATATTTAAAATAATAATAAACCACATGTTACAGTATGCCAAGAGCCGCCATATGAAATTCAAGAGTCCGGCTGCGCTTCGATAGACGTCCCTATCCACGTGTACCTGAAGTTCAACAATGCGCCCAGGAAGATCCGTCTGCGGTACAGCTTGGTAATCGAGAACAACACGAGAAGCAGTTCGGAGTCGCGCTGCGTGTACTACGACTTCCAGAACCCGCCGGAGAAGCTGTGGCGCGCGCTGATGAAGGGGGGCGGGGAAATCATCGCGCGCGCCAGCCACGCCACGCGCGCCGACAGACTCGTCGTGCTGTCCGACGGCGGCGACCGGCCGCGGGCCATGCGACCCAACCGGTACAAGTTCGTGGAACCGGTCCCCTGCAGGCACGGCCCCAAGAGACCCGCCAAGCCGTACGCGTTGGACGAGTTGTGCTCCAAATGCGGCGAATCGTTGAACGTCGACTTCAGAAAGCAGTTGCGAGGAGTTTCTATGACGGAGGATGAAATCGCTCGTGTGTCTCAACTCTATCTATCGTACAATCTGTACGAGAAGTCAGTGGACGCCCTGACCTTGCCGCCGCTGTCAGACCCCATCTACCGGCTGCCGGAGCTGCCGGTCGCGCTCCGTGACTCCCTCAAAGGTGCGAAACTCGATGCTGTCGTATAATAATAATGACGATACCTAGTTCTAAAATAAAGGTGATATCAGTCCAGTCTATGATGAAACTAGTGTTGTGATATTCGATGGTGCCATGAGAGACTCTTTATGGATACATAACTTTGGTTACCCATGTTAAATTAATACCATGTAAGGTAGATTTTAACTTTAATTAAATGTGTGTTTGTCATATATTTCATTGTTTCGTGTAAAGAAAATACTTTATTTGAAGTGTTAAATAAGTAGGAAGGTAAAGATATATATTTAAATAACAGATACTTACTATATATTTTATTATGCTTTTAAGTATAGGTAGTTAAGAAGTACATATAATTAATAATACGGATATATTTTTAAAATGTTTGACAAAACAGATCTAGTACAATTTATACTTGTTTAACTTTAGTCATAAATAGCAGACGAATTTAATTGGTAAACATAATAATAATACAGAAATATAATTATTATATTTAGTAATATAAGCAACTTAAGTACAAGTGCTGTGAGAAAGATCTCAAGACATATTTTTTGATAAAATTTAAATCGTTTACATAATTTTGTTAAACATAAATATTATATAGTAACTAGTTGTAAGTAGATAACGTTCAGCTTATCATCATTGCAATATGTTATTTGTGTTCAATATGTTAAATGAGAAGGTAGTCTATTTTCGTTAATTTTTAATTTATTGATGTTGAAAACTATGGTTGAAAATAATCAATTAAGTCAAATAGGTAGATAGTGTAGCGTACGAACCACGTACAAACAGTAGATTATTCCAATAAAATTTCAGTTAAATTATTTTATATAAGTATCCTACGTTATTTACTTATTTTTGATTGTTTTTGAGATTCATGTGAAACGAAATACTTGACTACACGACTACGTATGAAAGGGAAGATGAAGCGTTAGCTAAAACTTGTGGTAGAGTCACAGAAGTAGACACTAGAAATAGGATTTTACCAAAGGCGTAGGGTTATTTTAAACCACTTGTCAATTTTTTACAGTGTGTTAGTTTTGTGCACATAAATAATATCGTAAAATTAAACCAATAAAAAAATACTGTATATAAGGTGGATTTTTATTAAGTGCAAATATTTTGAGGGGTGGTTTATTTAGGTCAAATAAAAGTACTAAGAGCAAAATTTTAAAAATCTACTCTTCAATTATGTTTTTTTAGATTGCTGTAAGCGCAGTAGTAAAATCAAAGTAACAATCTATCAATGCTCACTCTCCAAACTACGTTTGAATTAAATTTATTTGCTATCTTCCTCATACCGTTTGTCAGACAGAGACGAAATGAGTTTTACAACTGCTGCCAGTATTGCCAGCAAAATATAAGTAAAATAAAAAAAACAACACAACAGGAATGTCTTAATTATTACTATTCAGTAAAACATAAATGTTTGATTTTCTCGAAAACTGGCGTGACATAAATCTGTTTTATATGACTTTATTATTTAGACGTAGTATTTGTATTTAATTTAAATTCACCTTATACACCGTGAAATTTGTTCGGTTGCATGAATGGAGTCACTGGACGATGGGTCCAAAACGACTTAAATTTCAAGATGTATATATAAAAGTTAGGTTTGTCGTTTTGTGTGATTTAGTTTCACATAGGTACTAAACACACTGTAAAAATAGGCCAAAAGTTTTAAAAACCCCTTTATATGGTACTATAATATTTGTTTACCAGCGAGGTCTCCAGATAATGTGGCCTAGTTAAATACTATCCTAACTTCCAAATACCGTCAATACCTATAATGTATCTATTATGTGCTAATACTCTGAAGAAATTCTAAAATTGATGTCGGCGTATGAGGGAAAATTAAAAATGCTGTTTGGTGTAGGTAGAGTCCGCGCCACGAATGAAAACCGAGCATGATTTTATCACTAATTTATTTTTCTAGCATTTGATTTTGTCTCATTTCTTTCTCTCCCTCTCTCTCTCTCTCTCTCTCTCTCTCTAGTTCTCTTTATTTTAGGAGTGGTAGGAAAAATTGGAGTGGAATACAAAAAGAAAAAAAATTATACCTAAATACCTATACCTAGGTATCATAGGGTTCCCCACGGTTTTCCTTATCTTGTTGCGGAATTTTTTTCACAAGAGTGCTATTTTCGAGATCTACCAGTGACCAATTGATTTCGAAATCGAACGAAAATTAGCAAATGCCTGAAAAACAAGTGAATGCGGGAAAAACAAAAGAAAGTAGGAAAAACAAAACAAAATCAGAAAAGGCTTGTTTGATACTCGTGTGTTGAAAAAACAGGTTCAAGCGATTATCGCTATTTATATTCTTTCCGACTTTCTTTTATTTTTCTGGCATTCACTTGTTTTTCCGGCATTCACTAGTTTCTCTGACATTCATTTGTTTTACCGACATTCATTTGTTTTCTATACATGTTTTACAGATGAGATGATATAAAATACAGGAAGCGTTTGTGACGCTGCACGGGGCGGAAGGCAGACGTGCGGGGTGCTTGGTTTCGGCCGTGGCTCCAATCATAGAGCACGAGCAATGACAAGCTCCGCCCACTGCAGTGTCGGCGAGGCGCCAATGATCACGTCACTGCGCCATTTCAAAAGGCATCTCCTCTTTGTAATTACTCCATGGTTGCAACTTAGGCACAAAATTATTATGACTTAGGGCTCGTAGAACAGATCTAGTGGGAATCACTAAGTCTCACTAGTTCGGTAGACAGGATGTTGTTTTTGCCAACAGAACTATTGGGAATGAAAAAGTCCCACTCAACAGAACTAATGGGAATAGGTCCAGGTGATATCACCAAAGAGCATCGAAACCACCCCGAATGATGTTTCTTTCTCAATGAATATTTATATTTTGGTTCAATTTTGTAGCGGAGTGTAGAGCGTAGTGTTTATTTATTTATTTATTAAGATTTATTGTACCACAAGTAAAATAACAATTGGCGGACTTAATGCTAAAAGCATTCTCTCGTAGTCAACCATTAGGAAAAACAAAGAAAATTCAAAGCGGCGCAAGAAAGCTTCGTGTGATATTATAGAAAAAATACCCTACAGCTAAATAAACATACATAGATTTACACAAATAAGGAGTTTATTATACATACATACATATATATCGAAAGATTTCAAAGCAGAGAAATTTTGATTTTGGTGTTTAAGTTAGAGAGAATTCATTAGATGAGCTTGAACCTTTTCCTTGAAGGCAAATTTTGTTGAGGTCTCTTATATGTCATTGTTGGTTGCTAATATTTTAATGTTTTTGTTGACATACTGCTAGATACCTACTTTTACTACTAATATTGCCAAAGTCTGTCTGGTACGCTTTCACGGCTAAACCGATTTTGATTGGGTGCCATAATCAGAATTCCCTAAATTGTACTTAGGTACTGTTATCGAATAGGATATGTTGGAGTTAATGAAATAAACTTATCAAAATATGTAAGTTATTTAGATATTTTTTCTAATCCAATCGTATACGTGAATCAGTTTTTTTATTAAAGTTGTAACTATCATCATATAGCTAGGTAGGTACCTAGTTTTCGTTTACCTCCAGTAGGTACTTTATCTAAGTTTAATTTGCTCATTTAGATACTAATAGAGTTATGTAGTTGTAGGTTTGTACCTAAGAGTAGGTATACATATTTTGACAGATTGTTATAGATTAACTAATATTTTTAAAATTTTTACTTTTAAGTAGGTATCAATTATAAATGAGTTTTCAACAAATTTGCTATTAAAGTTTCTTTTATTTAATTAATTGTAAACAAAACAAAATTATAATCGCACTTGTAAAATAATGGTTTCCATGGTTACGGTACATTTTTATTAAATGTACGCCAAGAAGATTTTAAGTCTCAACCCAATTCATTGTTTTTGCAAAAAATATAAACTATTTTAGCTTCCAAATGATAAATCAACACTAAATTTAATAATAAGAAAGGGCTATAAAGGATTTGTGTCCATGGCCGTAAAATCCAATGCTAAAAAAACTTACTATCAGGTCTGCTCTGTCTATATCAATGGCGCATTTTTTAAATCTATTTGTTTTTGTATTTAATATTAATAACAAATGTCGATTTTATTTTGCGAACGAGACCTAAATTTCACTCCGCCAGATATACTAATCCAGGCGAAAATAGAATGTTGATAACTGACTATAGCTACTTAACTTAAATCTTCAAAGAAAAATTTTTACTCTTTGTGTATCTAATTGTGAAAAGTGTTTAGTGTACCAACAAAAGTTAATGAGAAGAAATGTTTTGATATCGCTTGAGAACTTTTATTTATTGTAAAAAGTTAATAATGTGTTTTTCCTCGCAAATGAGCTCGTGAGCGAAATTGGTCATATAGGTACTCGGCTTCTATACCTAGGCATTCCCTTCGGCTCATGTCTATATACCGCCTGGTAAATAATGAACAATTTTGCACCCTTGTATCATAATCTACTATTTAATACACTGAGTTACCAATTATTCAATGCTTATTTTAACCCTGATATTTTATCCTTGTAAATTTATAATTAAATACCTATTAAAAATTAATATGAGTGGAATAGCTCTTTGAAATGGCAGTTGCACATAGCGCAGCTGCTCTTATACCTGGAGTGCTATTTTTACAAAGTGTGACTAATGCAAATCGGTGAGTCGAAAAATTTTATCGAATGATTTTTGTTCGTTAACGATTTTTGTTAGATATCGAACGATTTTCATGCGATATTATATGTCATACATTACATACAAAAATAAAAATAGGGCTACTGGCGAAGCTACCGACGACTAAAACAAATACCAAGCCACGCGCACTGGTGACTGGCAAGGCGAAATGAAAAGTACGAGGTACAAATGGTACCTACTTCTGCGACAAATGTCTGAAAATCTAACCGGCAGAAACTTCTAAAAATAACCAATGATCTTGCTGCAGCGTTTACATTTGCAAGCTGTTGGTGGTCACGGTCGATTGTGTAACTAACTAAAGGACTAAAACGGTTATTCTACCGCAACTGGTTACAAAAAGGCTTACGACCATCTCTTATAGCAGGGCAGAAACTAGTGAGTAAGCGAGATGGATGACGCAATACAAGCTTTATGGCGAATTTCGCTTGCTGACTCGTTTTTGTTTTAGAGATGGTGGTAAATACTAAAAAGGTCTCGTAGACAACCAGTTGCGATAGCCGCGTAGTGGCGACCGAAAAGGATTTATATTCGTACGTAGTAGCAAGCTTCCAAATGACCGTCTGCTATAGAATCGTGCTAAAAAAAATAAAAGCCATCACTGTCACTGCGCTTACACAACAGCTGTCAAAGTCAATGTCACATACAATTATAAAATATTTCAACAATCCAAATCCACAAATTAAATTAAACTTGAACCAAATATTATTGTTTTGAAGGGATTCTGAAAAAAAATAGAAGCAAACTGAATAATTTAATTTTATAATATTGGCTTCCACAGTATACTAGCTAAGCTAATATTGTGTAAAATAGAAACTTAACAAAATGGTTTGTGTGCCCTGTTTCATAATTCCAGTTCTATTGTTCTTGTGGCACAAATTCATTCAGCCTTATGTCTTACGGTTTTGGAACCCCTGGGCTGTGAAGGACGCTGATGGGAACATAAAAACAGAGTTTCCGTTTAAGTGCGAGGGAGGTGTATGCGCCTTTGCACCAAAAAGTAAGAAAGACAAAGAAACAGAACAAGTTGCGCAACGGGAAACTCTGAATGAAACGCAACCCGCAGAAAACAGACTGAAAACTGATTGAGGCTCGAATCCTACATTGGTTAAGCTGGACATTCTTTGTAAGCATTCCGGAAAAAAGCATGGTTAGACTTTGGACTAAGGAACATTTTGCAATGACCCAACCTTGACCATCTATCAATATTAATGTTTTGTTATGTGATTGGCACTACATACGTGGTATAAATTTGTTATGTAAATGTGTATGTAATTTGTTAAAAATGAAATAAATAGTATTTATTATTCAATGTTCATTCATAACCTCATTTCCTAAATCTCTGATGTTTGAGAATAACCTACCTTTTAAATTCATCAATAAAATAATATCCATACTAATATTATAAATGCGAATGTCTGTCTGTGTGTTATGCTTTCACAGCCGAACCGCTGAACAGAGTTTGATGAAATTTGGTATGAATATAGATGAACACCCAGGATCAAACATAGGCTACTTTTTGACGCAGGCGGAGTTGCGGGATAGCTAGTATATCAAACATACATAAACAACTAGAGTTTTAATGCAGACAAGAGCATGTTAAAATCAGAGATTTGTCTGGTGACGATTGAGAAAATAAACACTAATATTTACATTACAAACAATAGTATGTTATGGGCAAAGAACATTGAAACCGAATGGCATTCCTTTCTCAATGGTTATGTTATGGGTGTCAAATAATGATTATCTATTATTAACATCTAAGTTATTTAGATATAGTACTATTAATGATCTAGGTTTTGATAGCCAAATTCAAACCCAAGTACCCTCCTTGTTACACATACACATTGTGTGTGGGACTGCATCAAGGGGGACAATTCGTTTCACTGTCACTACCAGCGATGATACAAAAAGTTCAAGCGGAGACAAACAATCAAATGCGACTTGGCTTCTTTTATTTTTCGAAAAAAGCAAATAGGGTTTCGGTTGGAAAGTGGTCACCATAACCTATAGACACCTGCTGGAGTTCATGAACACATTCTTAATCTGTAGTGAGAAACCTGTCCAAGGGACATTCAAAGAGTTAAAGGTCAAGTGATCTTAGGACTAAAGAAAAAAAAAACAGTATTCATGGTACATGTATTCCAGTACTGAAAGATGATACACATACATATATTACTAATTATTAATGAACCAGAAATAATAGTCTTTTTTTAATTTAAAAATAATGTCCAGTTTAATCCTTACATTTTATCTTACGCTGAACTTATAAAATAACGAATATGACATAGCTGCAATACATTTTACAAATGCACCAAAACAAAATCAAATTATAGATTAATTGTAAAAAAAAATCGCAGATATTCCATATTCTGTATTCTTAAAATTACGACAAACATTCTTCTCATTCAATGGCAACCTTTCAACAATTAACAAAATGTCTTTGACACTCTCTTATTACGTGCGTATTGTTTAACATTTTATTTCACATTCTTTAATTCTACATCAAACACTAGGGTAGAATTAGGTGGAATCACTGGTGGGGAACCCTTGGCACCATACCTGCAAAAATTAAAACACATCCCATTAATAATTGCATTACTTAACTGCCATACGCGATTGTTTATAAAAGGCGTGAAGATATGTTTCTATCTCAACAAAGATTATCTTTATAGTCAGAGTAGCCTCTCTTCAATGAGACCTACACTTCCACTTGTATTGGAATCTCTTATTCTATACTACAATAGGTACACAACAAACAGACATAAATAATTGTGGCATTACCTATTAACAAAAAAAAAACATTTATACAGTTTAAATAAGCCCAAATATTTAGTTGTTTCCTATTTGTTTAGGACTTTGCAGGCTTGAACCACCTGATTGTTTGTTAATAAAGATGATTCCGTGCATCGGAATGCACTTTATGGCGTTGGTTCCAGCTGCCATATGCTGGTTGTTAAAGGAACACACGTCAAAGGCCGAAAGGCAGTTCCGAAAAACTGACACACCAGAGTGTACACAGTCACAAGCATTAACATGTGAACACATTTGTTCTTAAGTCTTTGCACAAGGTCTACAATTGAATACAATTGTCCCTTCACCTGCATCAAACTGGATAACAATAAAAATTCCATTGTTAAGAACAAAATATGGTTTCTACGCCGTGAAGGTGTAAACATTAATGCTCGTGACTGTACAGGGTCGATTGTCCATGTAACCAACTCAATATGAATGAATTTGATTTAACAAATGATTGTTAGGGTATCTTACGCCATAGACGGCGGGCACACGATCCTCCGCTTGCCGCCGACCTTCATGCCGGCGATGCCGACGTCCCAGCCGGAGATCACGTCCTTGGCTCCGAGCCGGAACTTGAAGCCGGCGCCCTTCAGCGAGCTGTCGAATACCTTGTTGTTCTGCTTCAGGCGACCTTCGTAATACACCTGTCAATTAATTAACACTTTAATGCACCATTTACAAACAAAAGAAATACATACTTGCATCGCATAAAACAAAATGAGTACAAAGGCTTATCGCTAATGCAATTTCTTCCAGCCTACCTTAGGAAGGCGGGAAATACATTTATTTTTTATTTTGATCATATAAAAAGTGTTTGTGGTTAAATACCATTTCACTTTGTTAACTTTCTCCTTTGAATACAATGTTTTTCATTTCATTTAAAATTACTGGGTATTTTGGTGAAACTAGATTATTTTGTCTTTGGTTACAAACTAAACCTAAAAGTACTTTAAATCTGGGCTCTAACAGTAGACCCTCCGAAAAATGTATATTTTTTTTATATCCCATTTCATTGCAATCTGTCCTTCGATCGACATTAAGCAGTTGTTGTATACATTGCAAACATCCTTTTGTGGTCAAGTCCATTGACACGTCCACATCAATATTATCGTTCTTTTTTTTTTGTTAATAAGGTTTTTTTTTATTTCTTTTTCATTACAAGCCCAGAGGAGATATCCTCTTCAATCGGGAGAAAGCTACACCTGGCTGCACAAGTTCCCTTGCTAGTACATTCACGTGGTTAAGTAGACGGCTCTTGTATTTCGGCATCCTGTTGTTTATCTCCTCCTTGATGGTTGGTATATTTAAGTCTCTGTGTAAGACTTTAGACTGAAATCTTTGCAAGATTTGAGTTAGCAGCAGTACCCCAGAGCTGTATACCGTATGTCCAAGTGGGTTTAATAATGCATTTATAAATAAGCAACTTATTTTCTAACAACAGTTTTGATCTTCTATTCAACAAATAGTAGCATTTTCGAAACTGTAAGCTAAGAGCTTTTACACTTGGTAAATATATGCTTCTTCCAAGTCAACCTTCAATCTAGATACACTCCTAAATATTTAGCGTCCTCAGCCTGTGGCAGACAGACGCCATTTAAAGCTACTGGTGGGCAGGTCTCTTTCTCAATGTTTAGCTTCATTTGCTTTAATGCGCCATCTCTTGAGCACAGGACGAGATATTATCCAAGCTTTCCTGTAGAAGTCCAGAAGCTTAAGCGGCGTCACTGTAAACCGCGAGTAGAACAGTATCATCTACATAAGTGCCAATTTTAACTCCTGTCTCCGGCAGGTTTGACGTAAACAGGAGATAAAGTGTTGGACCCAGGACACTGCCCTGCGGCACCCCGGCATGTATCTCCTGTAGACCAGAAATTTCATCACCACATTTCACAAAAAAGTAGCGTTAATTTAGGTAAGATTTAATAAACAAAAAGTAAATAATAGTATGTCCTATGTCTTGTATTGTAAATATTTATTATTTTCAATACAGGACATATACATATCTGAAAATTTTAACATTGTAAACTGTTATAGTATACAAAAAGCAGCCAGCAATCTCTTGGCTATTAGGGTGTTTAATCTTTCAGCATCCTGACAGATTAAAAAAAAATATTATAAAAATTTTACAATTTTAATCAAAAAGTAGTATTTGTAAATGTAAACTCATGACATACCGTGACATGTTTGCCGGGCTTGGCCACGGGTCCGCTGCCAACCTTCGTGTCCTCGATTGCCACTCCGCCGCTGAGAGTCTTCTTCTCTCTCTTCTCGGCGGCGCCATCTTCTTTTTTCGCCTCTCCCTTCTTGTCAGCCTTTGCTGCAGGCTCTTTCTGTAATGAGTTTTTTAAATTAAGGAAAAAATAACGAATGGCATCATGCCAATTATTTATATAACAGTTTTGAAATTTATATTGACAATTAGATAGAAATAGAACTTAATTATAAAATGGCCAGTTCCTTTAAGACAAACAACAGTAGGGAAGGCAGAGAAAAGACCACTGAATGATGTCAGATAGATGTTGCCACTCACAAGAAAAAAAACAGAGAGATGAAGGATGTTTTTACCTACATGGGACCACTCTTTACAGGCAAAAGTCAAATTGTACTGTCTGAGTGGAAAAGCAAGCTAAATTAATTACAGGCAGATTGATGAGCCAATACTTTACATATTTTATAGTCTACTACTACTTTAGTGTCAAATATGGTGAAAACAAACATACAAAACCAAGATATCTTATTCCCAAACACAGCACTAGTTAACAGTAAAAAAGAAGAGATATTGTCTTAACAGAACCAACCTTAGATTTGTCAACTCCGTTAACTTTTGGCTGCGCCTTGGCTTGCTCACGGAGCTTCTTCTTCAGCCTCTTCTTCTGAGACTTTGTCAGCTTGGACATGTCCACCTTTTCCTCCTAATTACAAAAAATAAAGCATGTGAGTACCAGTAGGTAAGGTAGTGCTGTGAGTAAATTAAAGCTGGGGGAGGTTTAGCCCTACAGTGGGCCATACAGAGCTTAAGTATTAAAAATAAATTTTAAATAAGAATATAGTTACTACATAGGACAAATCGTAGTTACAAAAGGAGTGAAAAATGCAAGTAAATCTTGCTTTTTATATTTTTTGTAACTCTATTACATAATACAAGTTGTTGCTCACAACTTCTTTATCCCGGCGAACTTCGTACCGCCTAACAGTCAATTCTTAAATATTGTAGGTTTTAAGGTTTAAATTTTTTTCTCCGTAAGATCCATCCTCATACTTCAAGGAATATTCTAAAAAAAGAATTTGCGAAATCGGTTCACCTGCTCTCGAGATTTGCGCTTAGCAACACATTCAGTGATTCATTTTTATATTATAGATATATACTATATATTATTTCTTGTCATAGTAGTTCATGAAAAGGTACCTTGCTTGTGTCCAGTGTAGTGTCAGCTCCTGATGTCTCCATTTCGTCATTATCATCTCCCTCGACTTCCTCATCATCTGAATCTTCATCACTGGAAACGACATTCACTTTATAAAAATTGTTAAGTTTCATTCTAAAGTATCACATACTAAAAATATATGGGTTAATAGCATATAGAGGCCCATCGCTTGAGTAGTCTCAAAATGCTATTTTCTGACTTTGTTTATTGTTTCCAGTTTGGTTAGGGCTTTGCAGGCTTGATTATCCTGATTGTCTGATAATAAATATGATTTCGTGCTTCGGAAGGCATGTGAAGCCATTGGTCCCGGCTGCCATTTGGTAGTCATTAAACGAACCAACTCTGACACCAGGGTGTACATGGTCGATAGGCAATGTAACCTACACGAAATGATAATGATGACCCAAAAATTTACTTCAAATGGAATGTATTGCAAAAAAAAATAAGAAAAAGAAAAAATTTGTTGTAGGGTTGTTACCTGTCATCGGCTTCAGCTGAAGTGTTCACTTTGAAAGACTCATCATTCTCATCAGTGTCGATGTCCTCGCCGTCGAGGAACTTCTGAAGGTGGTCATCATCATCGTCGTCGTCATCATCTGAGCTGTCTGCAGCAGGAGCCTTCTTGTTGGGTTTCTTCTCTTGCTATAATACAATTTAGTAATTTATTACTTATAGAATAATTAACTGCCTTACTCATAAATTAACAAACAATTGTAAGTACCCAAAAACATGTTTAGACCCTTTTTTTAAAAATCCGGTTGCTATGATCCTCCACACTCATCAATTCATCACTCTTGTAAAACACATTGTATGTATGTAAAAATCTTTATTGTACACAAAGAACATAGTAGCAGAATATAGGTACAACAAAAGGGGGACACATCCCAAATAGGGATCTTCATTCTTAGGGATCACGTTGATTGATTATTAAGTTCATGAAGGTATTAATTAATTTGGAATAAAAATTCCAATTACTATTCTAAAACTGCAAAATCTAACACTACCTTAGGTTTCTTAGCGGCTGTGGTATCATTGCTGTTTTCAAGTTTCCTCTTGATTTTAGCCGGCACCAGGGAGGGGGCTTCCTCCTCCTCCTCCTCTTCTTCCACCTCCTCGTCTGACAGCTCCTCCTCAAATTCAGGGTCCAAGTAGCCCGTTAAATGCACATTGCATTTACCTGCAATTTTTTTTTTATTTAATTATAGACAAGCATCTGATATGTTTATTTATAGGAACCATGTCTGAGGCCACGAGATGGTTTAGCACAACACGGTCAGATTGTACAAGGTCGATTGACAATATAACCTACAAAAATGATGATGATGATTTATTTATAAACCGACACCTGTTTCAGCTGATGCATCTATAGCAAGCAGTGCATAGTCATTTCACAGATAGTCTCAGATTGTGTAGCGCAGAAATAAAATTAAAAGATTTTTCTTTCCCATAACTAACCATTTGTGAGGAAAGCAACAGCATCGCCAGCCTTGAAGTACAAGTCCAAAGGCACTTGTATGGTTTTGTTCTTCTGTAGAGTGCAAACGAGGAAGTTCTTGCCATCCGCCACAACCATCACTTGGCAAGGGTCATTGTCACCTGTGGAGATGTCCATCGCAGCCTGCGAAATGTGGAAAGGCTTCTCCACCACTTGAGTATACCTCTTGTTAGGTTCCATTATGAGTCCTAGACAGATATTTATAGGATGAAATTAGACAGACATGGAAATAGGTAAAAGAGGGAAAAAGAAGACTCAAATACTGACAGGAGTTAAAGTGCAGAATAATTAAGTTTGAATATAGTAAATTAAGTATAATTTAATATCTGGTTAAAATTGTTGTATTTTGATTAAGAATAGTTTTGATATACCAGTTGAGCAAAACTGAAATTGAAGTAAAATTCATTTTTTATTATTATCTCTTTATTTATTCTAATTTCTTTGTAAATATATTTTTAAAACAAAAACATTTAAAAATATATAAAAAAGGAGGCACCCATCAGCAGCGCAGTCAAGACACAAGCTGCCGGTGGTCAGGGCTCCAAAGTGAGGAACCTCCTCACAATCCGTGCCGCATCAAGGATGATCGCCTTCTGTATCCAACCCTTGATCCAACAACCTAGCAAGAGCCTAACTAGTTGTTGATTTAGACTCTTCGCTATTAGGCCGTTCGCAGATACTACTATCGGCACAATGCTAGTCGAATCAACATCCCACATGGTGGTAACCTCGTGGGCCAAGTCTAGATATTTTGACAATTTATCTTTCTCGGCCTTAACGAGATTCTCGTCATGCATCATATCAACGCGCACTGCACGGCGCTGTGATTGATCAACTAACACGATATCAGGTTTATTAGCTACAATAGTCCTACCTGTGATGATAGATCGACCCTTTTTATTATTATTAAACATTTCTTGCGCTTTAGAGCTCAGGGTACGCCTTAACATACATGAGGGAGGAACATATGGCCGCATTACACATAAAGATTTACTATAAAAAATTATAAAAAAATTGCAAGTTGTAAAATGTGTGAAATGTATATCAAAGCATGTCAAAGGTTCTAGGTTTACAACAGACATTAAATGTTATAGATGTTAGCAGGCCTATGTAAATAGGTACTTCTGGTTAGCAGTGTTGTGTAATGTTGTTCTGGTGAGTACTCATAATCTATCTTTTTTGTTGCAATTTGCAATAAATAGGTAACGTATAAATTTAACTTTATATAAATAAATTCCTAAAGTTATCGTGTTGTTAGGTTATCATTGTGAATATAATGTGCATAATATTTTTTTAATCAGGTATTTGATCTGTTACTGCGATTATGGAATAAAATCCGAAAAATTATGCCCATTTATCTAAAAAGAAATGTGGTAGTGACAGTAACACGTGGTGTTTAATTTTACCGGCTGCGGAGCTTACCCCAAAACATCTTGAACGGTTTGCAGTCACTGGGTTTCTACTACAGATAATATAAAAAGTTTGCTTATTAGTAAATAGCTTCAAACACTAAAATTACTTCATTAAACTACAATCACGTCTAGATTTTACAAAATTAAAATCGCGGTAAATCCACCATTTCCTCCACCTCGAACGAATTAATGAAAGAAACGGAAAGAGAATGAATAATATGAAATGAATGTGAGTGAATGAATGAATGGATGAAGGTAGCAACTCGATTGTCGGCTGTCGATAGTCGGGCAAATCAATAGTATCGATTGACAATCGATAATCTTTACTTCACCTATCATCGTTCCTTCTATCCAAGTGTCCCGCCCGGCTACTTCACCTGACTTTTTAGCCTGATTCTTTTGACTCAACTTAACTTGACTTTGTATTGCGCCATATCACTTACTCACTCGTTTCTGCCCTACTATAACCCCCGTATTCTTAAACATAACCTTATGAACGTCCTTTGCTCAAGTTCATTGGAGGACGCCATAAGGAAGTCCTCAAACTTTCCTTGAAAATGACATTCATAATTGGTTGCTTGAGCAAACTCCAATGAGGAACGACATAGGTTTTAATGACAATCCAAAACCCAAAAATTAAAAAATACAAAAAATAGAGCTAAAAATATAAAAAGTAAATAGATAACTGGGCAAAAAGTGGCAAAAACTGATTTATAAAGTGGACTGCTCCCATAAAATCCGTTTGTGGCGCATATTTTCGCGCGCCCGCTGTGCCATACTAAGATGCTACGTTAGACAAGGACGCGGTCCTCCACTCGCGCGTTCTTTTTTTGAAATCATGAAAGATCGAGTGAATTATCGTGTTTTCTTGTTATTTTTTATTGCTTATTATTAAATTAGTAATATAAATAGAAAAAATAGCACAGAAAATAATGAATTTTACACAGACATATAAGACGTACACAGACGGAACATAAGTTAATAGTTATACTTATGTAGCAAGTAATTGTTGTTATCCTTTTCTCACGTATTCGGATCTATATGGCGATATCTCTTTTTTACACCTGTAGCAACATTCACTCACACATAGATATTAAGCTACGCGTGGCATTTTTTGGCCATGACGCCATTTTGTAATCTACGTTGTTGGATCGGTAAACACTAAAAATAATAGAGTAGAATAGCGTATAAATGATCTCAGATCATGCACTCCACACAACATTCATACATTCCTTGAAATCATGGGAAGCATTATCATAAACATCTTACCCTAGACTAGATACAGCCCAGGCTGCATAGTTTTGCATGTGTGTGTTTGTGCTACGCTAGGTAATAGCATACCTTCCGTCTGTTTACGTCTTATATGTCTGTGGAATTTTATAATTTATGAAAAAATGTTTTTTGCGTGGTCAGCCATTTTGTTCCCAACTTTTTCGATAAAAAAGTGGAAATGACACATGAAAACATAAAGTGATCAATTATGTTTGTATTTTATATTAAAATAGACTTATTTAAGATTTTGGAGATTACCTAGGATGCTGGTCCAGATATAACGTGTTTTTATTAACTCGTGGCTAATCTAAATCAAGTAGGTAATGTAGCGTTCCTAGATAGGTAATGTAGTTATACACAGAATTTTTTATAGTATGTTAAGTCTCGCGCGTTAAGCGGTCGTAAGCGGGCGCGTCGAAGTCGTTAGTTTCGACGACTCATTGCAAAAATGGCAACGACAAGTATCGTGAAATGCGCGAATTGCAATATAGTAATTAGCGAGGTGTTAGCTTTTGTGCGAAGTGTTCTGGACTACATGGATGAAGTTAGCATACATCAGCTGTGCACTACTGCTTTCTCTGAGGATGATATTGCGAAGGCAAAGGCGTTACTGTTTGAGTCTCTGCCGAAAGTAAAGAAAATGCCTTTACGTAGAAAGCATGATAAGAAAAGAATGTCTCGAGACCTGGATGACATTATAAGCTTAATGAAGAGTGCTGATCCTCAGGTATTTCCGATTTTTGTGGCTAAAGATCTGCATGTCCTGCCACCAGTAACGTTCGATCACGTAGACGTAACGAGATTTTTAAAGGAACTTCAATCACTTAAAAATCGTGTGATCACTCTGGAAGATAATGCAATACCTGCTGAGCAATTCAGTCTACTAAAAGAGGAGATTCAACATATGAAACATGCTTCGTTGGTCGACGAATTCACTCTCAGAACCAATGTAAACAAGAGAAGGGGAGCTCATTTGATGAACAGTTTTGAACTGGAAAGTGGGCCTATAGGTCTTCAATTTACCCCAGAATTTGTACCTATAAACACAAACACATCAGAATCAGCTGTTTGCGGGGTTGTTAACCGATCTCCGAATTCAAACGTGAGAACAAAGGACGTCAATGTGAGTGTTTCTATCCCTGTCAATTGCCTCCGAGAAAATGAAACAGATACTCGTATAATCCGACGCGGGATGGCAACAACGCCCGATGGCGTTTCGACAGCAGCGTGGGGTGGAGATGGCCAGAAGGGCAACAGCGTTGGAGTAAGCGAGAAGGCGCCAAATTGTTGCGAGTCACCTGAGCCGGTAGGAAGGGAGCAACGTGCAAGTTCGATGTATGGCGGTAAAATGAGTGCGAGCGTGACGGAGCAATCATCAGATGTTTCCCCCGAGTCGAGGTGCGGCGAGACCGCTGCCATAGTTTCGGCAACGAGCGAAAGTAGATGTCAACCGAGTTCGGAATGTAGCGGTACTGCGAATGTGAACGAGACGGAAAATGTGAAGAACGGAACAGTGATACAAGCGCAGCAGCATGCTGTTAGGTACGCGTGCACTACACCGCCGGCTGACTCAGTGGATTTAGGTGTTTTATCAACATCGACAGTGGCGAGTAATCACTTGCCTGGTAACACCGCTAGTTGTAGTTTGCGTGGAATGAATACGTCAAGTAAACAAAACTATAACGATGACTCGGAATGGACAGTAGTGCGAAATAAGTCAACTAAACAGTATAAACTTATTGGACAAAAAGGTTGTGCTACATATGAACCTGGCGGTAAATTTAGGGCGGCTGACGATTCAAAAATACCATTACTAATATCAAATGTTAGCAAAGAAACGTCCGAAAGCGATATTGTAAATTACACTAAGGAAAAAACTAATGAGATTGTGTCGTTAAAAATAATAAACATGAAGAGGGTAAAAAAATATAACGCATATAAATTATATGTATCTAAAAGTAAACTTGATTTGTTTTTAAATGACAAATTATGGCCTAGTGGTATAATTTTTAGACGTTTTGTTCGTTTTATGTATAATAATAGACCTTATACTGAAAATGTTATTAGTCAAAGTAAATCAAATAAATAATTATGGATCCTAATTATATAAATAATATGAATAATAATATAAATAAAAATATAAATATTGACGATTGCCTTAGAATTTTAAGTTTTAATTGTAAGAGTTTTAAAAGATCATTTGACAATATATATAATTTTTGTAAAACATATGACGTAATTTTACTTCAGGAGACTTGGTTGCTTCCCCATGATGTACCACTTTTGGACACCGTTTCGAATCAATTTGAGTATTTTGGTAACTCGGCAGTTGATACATCTACAGGGTTATTGATAGGAAGACCGTATGGGGGGGTGGCCATTCTCTGGAGGAAAGGGATTTTTGACAATGTTAAAGTAATAGAATGTAATAGTGTGCGGTTGGTTGCAATAAAAGCAACAATGGGGATGCGATCTATACTTATAATAACGGTTTACATGCCTACGGACTCATATGATAACTTACCTGTCTATACCGAGGTGCTTGGAGAAATAAGCGCAATTACTGAAAGTGCAGATGTTGAGAGTGTTTTTATTATGGGTGATTTTAATGCCCACCCCCATGAATTATTTTATTCTGAACTGATTAACTTCTGTACTGACGAGTCTCTAGTATGTGCCGATATAGAAAAGCTTGGTATTGATTCAGGTAGTTACACCTTTGTAAGTGATGCCCATGGAAGTAGACGTTGGCTTGACCATTGTATTGTGTCTAATTCGGCGATGCCGGCCATCATGAAGGTGGATATCTTGGATGACGTTTATTTGTCTAATCATAGGCCCTTATGTATAACATGTGATATGAAAGTGGTTAGATCTAAAATTCAAGCGTGTGCCTTTCCTCGGAACTCGGTGATTTGGGGTGAAAGAAATGAGTCTCAGATTAAGAAATATCATACATTGTGTCACTCGAAATTGCGAAACATAAATTTACCTTCTGACTTTGAGGATTGTAGTCGGGGAAAGTGTAGCAATACGGAACACAGGCATATTTTAGATAACATGTATAATGACATTATAAATGTATTATGTTCCTCAGCGAAGGAAACGAGTGGAGATCGTACTGTTAAGCCCAAAAAAGGCAAATCTTTATGTGGCTGGAATCAGTATGTTCGGGTTGCCCATAAAGAGGCCAGGCAAAATTTTGAAACTTGGTTATTATTTAATAAACCTACTGAGGGCATAATATATGAGCAAATGTGCCAGTCACGAAAAATTTTCAAAAGCCGTTTAAAGTGGTGTCAGAAAAGTCAAGAAAAATTCAAAATGGACATTTTAGCTAAACATAGGCATTCAAACGATTTTAATAAATTTTGGAAAGCAACGGGAAAAATTGGACCTAAGCCTGGTCTTTCGTCTAGTGTGGATGGTAAAAATGAGCCTACATCTATTGCCAATACTTTTAGGGATTATTTCACAGTCCAATCTCCACTCGGTCCCTCGAACACATCTTTTGACAATGTGTCTAAGTGCGCGGGTGAGATGCAGCCTCTTACTTGTTTTAATGGGAAACAGGTTAGGGAGGTTCTTAAAAAGATGAAGGGAGGCAAATCGCCTGGTCACGATGGACTCAGTGTGGAACACCTCAGACATGCTGGTGTACACTTGCCGAGGGTTCTTGCGATGTTCTTCACAATGTGTATTAGTCACTCATATCTACCTCATGACTTAATGAAAACAGTTGTTGTACCCATTGTGAAGAACAGAACAGGGGACATCACTAGTAAGCAAAATTATCGGCCCATTTCTTTGGCCACGATTATTGCTAAGGTCCTGGATGGTCTGCTTGAAACATGCTTACAAAAACATCTTAGTCTGCATGATTCTCAGTTCGGTTTTCAAGCTGGGCTTTCCACTGAAAGTGCAATATTAAGTATCAAGCATACCATTCGGTACTATACAGATCGTAAGACGCCGGTGTACGTCTGTTTCCTTGATTTGTCCAAGGCTTTCGACCTTGTATCTTATGATGAGCTTTGGACAAAGTTGGAGGACAGAGGGGTGCCGGGGGATGTGACCTGTATTTTTAAATATTGGTACAGTGGTCAAACTAACTTTGTAAGGTGGGCCAATGTTTTATCCGACCCGTATATGTTGGAATGTGGGGTGAGACAAGGTGGGTTGACCTCGCCTACACTTTTCAACATATATATAAATGACCTTATCACTGAGCTGAGCAGCACCCGTGTGGGCTGTAGTATAGGAGGAGTAAGTGTGAATAACCTTAGCTACGCAGATGATATGGCGTTGCTCAGCCCAACGGTAGGGGGATTAGACAATTACTCACTATATGTGAGAAATATGCAGCCAAACATGGTTTGAAATATAATGTTAACAAATGTGAGTACATGGTCTTTAAGGCCGCCGGTAAATACCCAGAAACCATACCCGATATTAAATTAAACGGGATGTGTATTAAGCGAGTACATCAGTTTAAATATCTTGGGCATTTCCTTACTGACGACCTTAAAGATGATGTCGACATCGAAAGAGAACGCAGAGCCCTTTCGGTAAGAGGTAATATGCTAGCCCGTAGATTTTCCATGTGTACAGATGAGGTCAAAGTAAGTCTGTTTAAAGCCTACTGTCAGACATTCTACACGGGAAATCTATGGGTTGCATATACCAAAAGAACTATAGATACTCTGCGTGTACAGTACAACAATGTTTTCAGAATGCTGTTGGGATTGCCTCGTTTCTGTAGTGCATCAGGGATGTTTGCGCATTATCATACCGACGGTTTTCACGCTATAATCCGCAAAAAAACTGCATCCCTGATCAACAGAGTGAGAGGTAGTCATAACAGTATCCTGAAAACATTAGCTGATGATATGACCTCCTCATTATGGAAGTGCCTAATGAGAAGAGTTATTTAGTGTCATAATTTAATGTAATTATTGTTTTTCTTTATTTAATGTTATTATAATTTTACCTATATGGATTTTAAATCATCTGAAATAAAACATATTTTATTTATTTTTATTTATTTTAAGCATTTTCTCAAAAAATTTCATTAGTTTTAATAAAGAATAACCTCCCTAGCCAGGCACTTTCCCGTACCGTGATCCTAGAAAAAAATGAGACCCGTCAAGCTCAACTTCAAATTCGTATTTAAAAACTTTTTCGGCCCTGGATGGCAATGGAATTATTTTTAATCGATAGTGGCAGGATCGTAGTAAGCCGAGAAAAAGCCATAGACACATAGAGTAGTTACTCAGTGTTGTGTAACTAAAAAATGATGCAAACGAAAACAGTTGGGGCTGATCGAGCCCGGAAGCACAGTAGCGCAGAAAATGTTGGGCTCGATCGAGCCCGTAAGCACCAGTTTCGATTTTACCTCTCGATCATAGAACAAAGGTAAAGATGGAAGACAAGCGGGACTACAACAGGCTGGTTCAAGAAAATTTGACCTGAATGCATTTCGTTACCCACCTCTCTCTTTCTAACTCGTAATGTTGTGTAATGGGTCTATTTGTCGGGAAGGATTCACAGCACATCATCTGTGACAGCTTTGTGATAGCAAGTAATAGGTTTGTAATTTAGTCTTTTTTTTTTGTCCCATGCACGTTTTGTTATAAAGTTGTTGTGTATCTTTCTTTGGCAATAAATTTATTCTATTCTATTCTATTCTAATGTGTTAGGGTGTGAATCTAGGTTCCCATCACAGCACTTGATAACAACCCCAAAAGTTGGAATAAATGATAAACAGTTAAAATGTAGCAATATAATCTTTATTTTGAGGTAGATTTTTATTAAAAATGAAAAATAACTTAGCTTGTTTTTTTGATATAGAAATATAAAGCCTAATTATAGCCTAAGTATAATTATTGTTGAGTAAAAAACTCTTTAGAACATTCAAAAACTACTTTTCAGTAGGTACCTATAACAGGTTGTCATGGTGTTTGTTTTTTATAAAAAGATTCAGCTGTCTTGAAAAATATTAACTGTCTGTAAGATTGTATTATTTATTTTTCTATTAAATAAAGTTAAATTCGGTTATACAAATTGTAGAATTTTTCCTCCACAAGCTCTGCTGTACTTGTAAACATAAAAATACAATAGGTTATTAGGTCCCACCATGGAAAATTTTTTTACAAAAATTTCGATCGGGAACTTGGAAGGGAAATCAAATTGGACAACTTGGAAGTACAAAGTCTCCATAATGCTGCGGGGTACGACAGATGGTATGGAGATTGTAGAAGGCAAGTTAAAAATAATAATAATAATAATATCTCTTTATTTCAGGTAAAACCCATACAGAATTACATTCCTTAAAATATAAATTATTAAAATAAAATCACTCTTAAAATTAACACATAAAATATGAAATCCAACAGGGGCATTTCCTGTTGCTATCACGGTGCACAGAGAGCCAGTACCTTTTGATAGGACAGTCCACATACTGGGCCAATGTGCGGAGAATCTCATTTTCAGATGACCGGACACGTGACCAGAACGCTGCGACGCGGGACCTTATAATCGCAAAATAATCCGCGACTCCGGCGTCCGCAAACATGCCCGACGCGCTACACCATCTCGGTAATCTCATCAGGGTACGGTATGCATTATTATACTGTACCCTGATGCTGCTTCGAGTACTTTTTTTGCAATTGACCCAGAGCTGTGCAGTGTAGAAGTTTTGGCAATACGCTCTAAATAGGGTCAGTTTGACTTCGTCTGCGCAGCGCGCGAATCGACGTGCGAGCATGTTGCAGCGCACTGTCAAAGCCCTACGCTCTCTTTCCACATCATCATCGTCGCGGAGATCCCCACACACAATATGTCCCAAGTATCTGAAAGTATCAACTCTTTCTACTAGAAAACTATCTAAATAAACAGGCAATATCCTCTCCGGACATTTTCCAGCACGAAATACCACCATTTTGGTTTTTTGGACATTATATTTGAGCCCGTGTCTATTGGCATATCTTTCGCAGATAGCTACTAAGTTTCGTACACCTCTGATGGAGGGGGCAAGGAGCACCATATCATCCGCGTAACTGAAATTGTTTAAACAAACAGAACCAATATGGCATCCGATTTTGGTGCTCCCTAACTCCTCGATCAGGTCGTTTATGTACAGATTAAAAAGATCCGGAGAGGTCAACCCCCCTTGACGTACTCCGCATTCTAATCTAAAATCATTAGAAATGGTGTCGCCCCACTTCACATGGTTAGTTTGGTTCTCGTACCAATATCTCAACAGACCAACAATATTCGATGGTACCCCAGAGACAGAGAGTTTTTCCCAGAGTAAATCATAATTTACCAGGTCAAAAGCCCTGCTGAGGTCCAGGAAACATCCATATACTGTAGTATCTCTATTGGTGTAGTAACTTACAGTGCTTTTCAAACTGAAGATTGCAGAGTCTGTTGAGAGACCAGGACGAAAACCAAACTGGGCATCATTCAATGTCAAACATTGTTTCAGTTCTGGAGAAATTAAGCTTTCCAGTATTTTGCCTAGAATTGTACCTATGGAAATAGGCCTATAATTTTTAAGGCTGGAAACATCACCGGTTTTATTTTTGGGCACAGGGATAACGACTGTTTTCATAAGGCGTTTCGGCAGATTTGATTAAAAAGACCAGTTTCCCCTCAAGATGGAGCAGGTGACGTAGCTTTTGCAAATTATAATCAGGAATTAGCCCGATATAAGCAAGCTGATTGCAGCGCACTGCTAGTTCTGACAACGAATATGACCGAAGAAACTTTAGAAAAAGTAATGCGATTTGAAAATGCTTATGACGTCTGGAGAGAACTACATAGATTATTTGACGGAGAAACAGAAGATATGTATGGAATATGCACTATGTATGGAATTCTTTAGCTTCAAGCGGAATATGGCTGATGATATTTCTACATATTTATCTAAATTAAAGAATATCTGGGGCAAATTAAATATTGAAATAAAGAAATCTGATAATAGTAGCCAACTTCCTGATCTTTTTCTGATTTGCAAAATCCTAGAAACTCTCGACGACAGATTTTTTACATTAAAATCAAGCTGGTTACTTATGAATAAAACTGAGAGAACAATAGATAATCTTACGACTCAGTTGTGCTCTTTTGAGAAAGCGCTAGAGAACAAAGAAGGTTCCCAAGGTATTCAAGAGGCACTGACAGTTAAAGTCCAAGAGGTAAAGAAAGATAAGTGGAAGTGCAACGATTGCAAAGAAGTTGGACATAGAGTGAAGAATTGCAAAAAATGTATAAAGGATGGACGACCTCCTAAACCAAGCAACTCAACACAGAATGTAAAGCAGGTGCAGAACATTAGCTTGATGGTAAATAATGCTGACTCTAAAGCTGCAGACCTAAGTCAAGATTTTTGGTATGTAGACAATGGAGCAACAACACATATTGCCACAAGAAGAGATATGTTTCAACAATTTGAACCCTTTGATTTTGACCAATCTGTGAAGACGGCAGATGGGACAATGATACAGCCCTCGGTAAAGGCATTGTATGGGTAGAATCAAGTGTGGATAACAAAACCGAAACTATATATCTAAAAGATGTCCGGCTTGTACCCAACTTAACTAAAAATCTTTTCTCGACATTGGCAGCACAAGACAATGTGAAAAGTAGCTTATTTACTTCAACTAGACAACGTTGTCAATTAGATATTAATGGAGTGACAAAGGTTGTAGGTAAGAGAGAACCTGGAAGAGGTCTTTAAGACAAAATTGCAATTTAAGACAATCATTTCTAAAGAATCTAATACAATTGAAGTGAACGCCATTACGGGCACTAATATGCTACAACTGTATCATGAACGGTTTGCTCATCAAGATAAGCGACATGTTAAAAATCTTGTCAAGAGACAACTTGGCATAGATTTGCGCCCCGATGATAAAGTTTGTGAAGGATGCATATTTGGCAAAGCACATAGGAAGAAGTTTGGAACAAGGGAAAGAGCATCCCAACCGGGTGAACTTATTCACACGGATGTTTGTGGACCTTTCGTGCAAAGCTTTTCTAAGTATCGGTACTACGTGTTATTCAAAGATGATTTCTCTGGATACCGTATGGTCTACTTCATGCACAACAAATCCGATGTTAAAGATAAACTTCAGATTATGATTAATGAAGTGAAAACGGCAGGCCATACTATAAAAACACTACTGAGTGACAATGGTGGAGAGTTTGACAACATGTCTGTAAGAAATATACTTAATAAGTACGGAATACAACAGCGGTTGACAATGCCGTACACTCCTGAGCAGAATGGGTGTAGTGAGCGCGAAAACCGTATATTAGTCGAAGCGGCTCGATCCATGATGCACGCTAGAGCAAAGCTACTGCAAAAACTATGGGCTGAGCTCATTAATACAGCAACTTATGTGTTAAATAGAACGGGACCTTCAAGAGTTGAAGATAAAGTGCCATATGAGCTCTGGCATGGAAAGAAGCCAAAAATTAATCATTTAAGGATTATAGGGAGCGATTGTTATGTGCACATACCCGTACAGAAACGTAAAAAAATGACACAAAAGGCGTTTAAAGGAGTTTTGATTGGTTACGAATTAAACGATGGTTATCGAGTATGGGATGGGTACAAAACGGTTAGATCTAGAGATATTATATTTGGAAGTGAAACCGAATACAAAATATCTACTGAGCTACCTAAAGACCTTCCACAAATAGAGGGAGATACCCAGAATCTTCATGATAACAACAATCAGACAATATCTTGTGATGAAGAACGTGCTTTAGAGGGAGAAGTAACCATAGAAAACCACGTTCAAGAGGGAGAAAATCTTGCAGATACGTCTTTTCCCACAAGACGGGTTCGAGATATCGAGTTCTTTGATGCTGAAGACATAGAAGTTCAGGAAGACGTTATTTCTGAAGATGTTTCTGTACATGAACCGAGATATAATTTGAGAAACAAAGAAATTCTCCGACGTCCAGAAAGACTTAACGACTATGAAGTCTACCTATGAGATGACATGGAGTCATTCCCAAAAGACTATTATGAAGCCTCGAAAGGAGAAGACAACTCAGAGTGGCTAAAGGCTATGAATAGCGAAATAAATTCAATGAAAGAACACAATGTGTGGACTTTATGTGACCTACCACCCATCAGGAAAGTTTTACCTTGTAAGTGGGTGTTGACAATCAAAAGACATCCTGATGGTTCTGTGAACAAGTATAAGGCCAGACTTGTAATAAAGGGATTTAAACAGAGAAAAGGACTTGATTATCAAGAGACATTCAGTCCAGTAGCCAGGATGACAAAGATAAGGGCATTGCTAAGCGTTAGTGCAAGAGAAAACCTTTACCTTCATCAATTTGATGTTGCTACAGCATTTCTAAACGGAAAATTAAAAGAAGAAATATACATGCAGCAACCACAAGGTTTCGAGAATGGCACTAACTAGCCTGTACGGCTTAAAACAAGCGCCACGTTGCTGGAATTTTTGTTTTGAAGATGCACTTCTAAACATGGGCTTCATTCGGAGCGACGCAGATGGTTGTCTGTTCATGAAAAATGTTAAAGAGAAAAAAATACTTATCGTACTACGTCGATGACGGATTAGTAGCTGCTACCGATAAAGAGTTGGCAGACTCATTTATAACAGACCTGAAGGCTCGCTTCAAGATTACAGTTACGCCAGCGACATACTATTTAGGTCTCGAAATAGAACAAGCAATTGGGATAATAACAGTAAAACAAGAGTCTACTAAGAGGATCCTAAAACGTTTTGGGATGGAGGATTGTAATCCTGTTTCTACCCCCATTGAGAAAGAGTCTTCTACTGAAGAAGGGAAAGCTATTGACTCTGAAGTAAAGTATCCATATAGAGAGGCCGTAGGAGCATTGATGTACTTAATGACTGGAACGCGTCCTGATATTGCATACGCTATGAGTGTGGTATCCCGAAAGTTAGCAAACCCGTCTAAAGAAGATTGGCTTAAAGTCAAAAGAATATTCCGATACCTGAAAGGTACAATGAACTTTGGTATAAAGTATCAAGCAGGGAAAGATAAATGTTTTATCAATGTTTATAGTGATGCTGATCATGCTGGAGATATCACAACAGGTAGATCCACTTCAGGTGTCGCATGTTTATATGCTGGAGGAATAATTTCCTGGTTAAGTCAGAGACAACCTTCAGTGGCGATTTCAACAACAGAAGCTGAAATTATAGCAGCTAGCGAAGCAGCAAAGGAGTTGATGTGGCTTCAGAGATTATACTGTTTCTTAACCAACTTAGAAGAAACACCAATATTACATGTTGATAATGAAGCTGCCATCAGATTAGCTCATAACCCAGAGTTCCATAAGAGAACAAAGCATATAAGAGTGAGACATTTCTTTGTTAGAGAAATGGTTTCAGAAGGAAACCTCAATGTACTTAAAGTGTGCTCGGCCAACCAACTAGCTGACATTATGACAAATCCAGTCCCAAAACCAAGGCTTAGGGACATTTGTACCAAGTTAGGGCTGTCACAGAGTTTATTGAATGGGTGAAAGTGTTGAGTAAAAAAACTCTTTAGAACATTCAAAAACTACTTTTCAGTAGGTACCTATAACAGGTTGTTATGGTGTTTGTTTTTTATAAAAAGATTCAGCTGTCTTGAAAAATATTGACTGTCTGTAAGATTGTATTATTTATTGTTCTATTAAATAAAGTTAAATTCGGTTATACAAATTGTAGAATTTTTCCTCCACAAGCTCTGCTATACTTGTAAACATAAAAATACAATAATTATACAGGACAGGGGATATCTCGGATAGGAGAAACTACCGACCAATTTCCCTTGCAACGATAATTGCAAAGGTACTGGATAGTATGCTTGATGCGCAGTTGCAACAATATTTAAATCTCCATGATGCCCAGTTCGGTTTTAGGCCTCAATTGGCAAAGGAGAGTGCGATTGTTGTACTCAAGCATACTGTCCAATACTATACAAATCGTAGTAAACTGGTATACGGTTGTTTTTTGGACTTCTCCAGGGCCTTTGACCTAGTGTCATAAAAAGTGCTGTGGAGAAAGCTGGAGGACAGGCGTGTACCGATGGACTTACTAAATATTTTTAGGTTTTGGTACAAACACCAGACAAACTTTGTTAGATGGTCCGAGGGCATATCAGATGCATACAGGTTGAAGTGCGGGGTGAGACAGGGGGGGGGGGGGGCTTTTGTCTCCTAAATTCTTCAACCTGTATGTCAATGATCTTATAGTCGAGCTCAGTATTATGCGAGTGGGGTGCAGCGTAGATGGTATTTTTATTAATAATATCAGCTATGCTGACGATATGGTGCTGCTGGGCCCGACTGTTTGGTCAATAAATGAGATGCTCAAAGGTTGCCAGAAATATGCAACTAGCCATGGGCTCATATACAATGAGAAGAAGTGTGAGTATATTGTTTTTAGGGCCGCCGGTAAAAATCCCGAAAATACCCCACCTATAAGTTTGAATGGCATAAACTTAAACAGAGTCCAACTTTTAAATATTTGGGACATTTTCTTGCCGATGACCTTAAAGACAATGCCGATGTAGAACGGGAACGGAGGGCACTTGCGGTCAGAGGCAACATGTTGACTTGTAGATTCGCCCGTTGTAGCGACCAAGTCAAAATAACGCTGTTTAAAGCTTTTTGCCAGGGTTTCTATACGGTCTGTTGGTCTGTTGTACAAAAAGGTCATTAGATGTCATCCGTGTTCAGTATAATAATATATTTAGAATGCTGTTGAGACTCCCTAGATTTTGCAGTGCCTCCGAAATGTTTTCGCAGGCGAGAACAGACGGCTTTCAAGTCGTGCTCCGTAAGAAAATGGCATCGTTGCTAAGTAGAATCAGGGCGAGTTGCAACAGTATTCTAAAAATTGTGGCGGATAGACCGCACTCACAAATAATGCGGCACCTTGTGAAGGGCACTATGCCTGTTGCATTACATGGGAAGATATAAATAATCTTAGCCCCCCATACACACCAATATTTAATTATTACTTTGAGAGAGTACCTACTAACATTAGTCGTATGTTTTGGTTTTTTCAATAATGTTCTAACACAATGTGGATCAAGACATCTTAAATAAAGACAATTTATTATTATTATTCTTTTATTCATATTTAGTCTATTTTGTACATTTTTAAATATTACATGTAAAAAAAAAAAGAAAGAAAAAAGGAATACAACATTTAAAAATATACAAAAACGGGGCACCCATCGGCAGCGGAGTTAGACCCAAGCTGCCGGTGGTCAGGGCTCCAGAGAAAGGAATCCCCTCACAATACGAGCCGTGTCCAAAAGCACTGCCTTCTGCATCTGTGCCTTGACCCAACTGCCAAGCGAGAGTCTCTCTAGATGACGGTCGAGACTCTTCGCTATTAACCCGTTCGTACTAACAACAATCGGAACAATTATCGTTGAGTCAACATGCCACATGGCGGTAACCTCGTGGGCCAAGTCCAAGTACTTACAAAGTTTTTCTTTCTCGGCTTTCACGAGGTTCTCGTCATGGGGGATGGTAACGTCAACAAGAATTGCACGGCGTATCTCCCGGTCTACTATCACAATGTCAGGTCTATTGGCAACAATAGTCCTATCCGTGATAATAGACCGGTCCCAGTAGAGCGTGATATGACTATTCTCAAGAACTGGCGCAGGTGCGTAATTATAGTACGGTACCTCAGGGCCGACAAGGCCGTATTTAAGTGCAAGTTGCTGGTGTATAATCCTAGCTACTTGATTGTGTCTATGCAAATACTCGCCGTTAGCAAGATGAGAACATCCGGAAACAATATGCCTGAGTGACTCTCCGGGACGGTGGCATGCTCGACAAATGTCGACCGTACCATCCTTCAGGATATACTTCCGGTAGTTATTGGTCTTGATAACTTCGTCCATAATTGCACAAACAAAACCTTCGGTTTCCCCGAAGAGGTCACCGAAACGTAGCCAGGCCACCGACGCGAGCAAATCTACATCGGGCCCATGAAGGGCTCTGTAGAAGCGCCCATGTAGCTCCTTGCTCTTCCATACGTCCATGCGACTCTGAGTGGTTAGCACCTGTGGCGCGCGCCAGTTCCCGTTCGCTAAGGATAGCGGTGTTAGGCCATTGTCAACTGCTACCACGTCGCAATGCAACCCACTTTCACAGTTTAAGAAATATTCCCTGAGATTGCACACCTCCCGGTTGTGTAGGTTCTTGGCATTGAGAAAGCCACGACCCCCACACTTCCGGGGAATGTACAATCTCATCACCGATGATCGTGGGTGATGCATGCGATACGTCGTTAGTAGTTTTCTGACCTTTACATCCAGGGCGTCGAGCTCAGTCTGAGTCCACCTTAATATGCCGAAGGTGTATATAAGTAAGGGCATAATCCAACCGTTGTAAGCACGCACTTTATTGCCTCCTGACAAAAGACTTTTAAGCACTTTTCTCAGTCGACTAAAGAAACGTTCCGTCACTGATTGCTTTATGTCCCCATCAGATATACCTAGAGACTCCGGCATACCAAGGTATTTGTAGGTTTCAGTTTCAGAAAAGAAACTGAGAGTCAAAGTCTCGAAGAGTTGTAAGCTATCAGAGTTTACAACCCTACCCCGTTGTACGTGCATGACCGCACATTTGTCTACACCAAACTCCATACCTATTGCATCACTGAAAATTTTAGTAATTTTCAGTAATTCCAATAGGTCCGAGTTTTTTGCTGCAAACAGCTTGAGGTCATCCATGTACAACAGATGAGAAATAACCTCACCCCCTCTTCGAAGCCTCACACCTAGTCCTGAATCCCCTAACAGAGCGCTAAGTGGATTCAGAGCTAGGCAGAACCACAATGGGCTCAGACTGTCACCTTGGAAGATTCCGCGTTTTATCCTTATTTGGTCCATCGAACCAGAAGAAATCCTGCCTCCTGGCCTACAAAGGACTGTAGTCCACTGCCCCATGCATGAACCAAGAAAGGAGCACAGAGTTGCATCTACTTTATACAACTCCAGCACCCGTCTCAGCCATAATGAGGCACCGAATCATAAGCCTTTTTGTAGTCAATCCAGGCGACAGAAAGATTTTTTTTGTTTCGGTGAACCTGTTGGCATACAGTCTTATCTATGAGGAGAAGCTCTTTAGTACCACGGGACCCAACTCTACATCCATTCTGAGCGGTTGCCAAAATTTTATTTGTAATAATATGCTCAGAAATTTTTGATGTCAGAATGGATGTAAGGAGCTTATACATAGTTGGTAAACATGTAATGGGTCGGTAGTTTTTAGCTTCCTTAGGTAGCATTTACTGATGGCATGGCTTCAATCGGGGCACATGCCCCCACAACCGCACCCATCCAAGAGCCCTCTGTGTGATCGACAGGCACCGACCAAATGTTTCGCCAGAAACTAGACGTAGCCTCCTCACTTGGCAACTGCCCATCAATCACACTGCTAGATCGCTCCCAATTTCGGTATAACTTCCTTTGATCACATTCGAAAATGCGATTTTGGCGGAATCTATCAGTCCGCTCCCTATAACGTCGTATACGATTTGCCCATGCCCAAATCTTCTGCTTCAGGAAGTCTATGCGCTCTGTAACCCAATGCATATAATCCTGGGATCGAATATTGGTACCAGAAAATGCTTAGTGTACAAAGCGCATAACCCGTGGGCGTTGATTACCCGAACTGAAGCAGAACAGTTTACCTATGAGGGTTCTAGCCTTGGCGATACGACGTTCAATTCTCAGCTGCCATTCAGGTACATCAACCGCCTGCCGCGGGCCCCGATCAGATTCTGGGAATGTAACCCGAGCCAAGCGGCAGGCAGCTATGGCTGCGCAATAGAGAATATAGTGTGTATCAGCCAGGTCTTGACTAGACTCTAAATATGAATCCAGCAAGTTGTCCAGGGCCCCCACAAGTACAATGTTTTGTTTGTGCATAGGCAAACGTGGTAGACGAGGTCTTTGTGTTATTGGAACGGACCGATATTCATGAATCGCATCTTCCAATGCGCTCCTCAACTGCTCATTATTCTGAGTAGTACTTACGCTAATATTCTCACAATCATTTTGCACAGGCAAACCATCTGCCTGCGACGGTGACGAATCATGTAGATTCGACATCATTGCAGGATCTCGTTGGGTCTGTCTTGACACAATGATTGCAGGAGCAGGTTGCGCTTCCCGACGTAGCCGCTCAAGTGTAGATGTGTCCAACATTCGACAACGTTGGATAGCCCTCACTTGATCCGAGAGACGTTGTGCCGAAACGGTGACAGATGGTTCAAACACCTGAAACAGAGACAGCATCCGAACACTGCGATGAGTCCCCCCTTCAGTAGCCCCAAAGTAGGCGCGCATGACGTTTTCATTCATAGAGGTAGTCCACGTCATGCGTCGCACTACACCACCGGCAGCGGGGGCCTGTCGCGGGGCAGGGTGCCCTGTAGGTCCCAAGCCGGCCGGTCGTGGGGGCCGCCCTCTACGTCGCACAGGTCTCGGCGGCGACGGGGGCGGCGGCGACCCCGTCCTCGTCACTCGACACTGTAGAGGTCGGAGGTGTGGCATACTGCTCCTCCAACGACTTGGAGCTGGACGAGGCGGGTGGTGGTGGTGGGTGTGCGTCTTGTGCTGTCCTTCTGCTTCTTGATCTAGTCGTAATCATTTTATTTTATTTCTCTCCATATTTCCATTAACTTGATATTTTTCATTATGATATGACAAGATGTCATTTTGGTTGTTCGCAATATTCTTATTTTTGTAAAATCGAGTCTATATTTTGTGGAATAGTGGTTTTATGTATTTCTCATTATATTTTGATATTGATTGATATAAATTAATGTATAATAAAATGAAACTGGGGGAAAAAACAATAAAATAAAATATTTACAAAATTTTAGATGTTGACGTTGTCAAGGACCAGAGAGTTTTTTTTATTATTATAATAAGCAAACTTACATTTTTATTTTACTGTATTTCTGACTAGGCAAATTTTTTGGAATGATGGTAATACTTTGGGAAAACAGGGGTTACTCCAGGTCAAATTTTCTTGAACCAGCCTGTTGTATGCCTTCTTGGCTTCCATCTTTACCTTTAGTTCCATGCTCTCGATCAACCATAAATTTGTCAGTATAATAGTCAACTCCAATGCGGAATCTCCAAAGGGAATGTCCATATGTCAAGGAAGCTAGTGTCGATGAATCATACCAATTAGTTGGAGTAAGGTTGAGTCGAGTTTGAGTGAAGGATTAAGAATATGGCTGTAAGAGACGGTGGTAAGGGTTCTGGGGCCTTACTAACAGCTTTAAAAGCAGGGCAGAAACGAGTGAGTAAATGAGAGGGCTCAATAAAAGGTGCAAGGGGACAACTCGCTTGCTCACTCGTTTCTGCCTTAGGTTCTTTCTTACTATAACCTCTAATAGCAGAGCAGAAACAAGTGAGTAAACGCGATGGTGAAATAAACGGTGTAAGGCCACATCTCGCTTGCTCACTCATTTTTGCTCTGCTATTAGAGATGATAGTAAGACACTGTTTTGACTTTTCTTGTTACTGGCTAAATACGAAAGTAAAAACCATATTTCAAAAATATACCATAACTATGATATTTTATGACAACACCGAGGCATAGACAAGTAAATTAAAAAAATTACATTACAAGTATTGTTTTATAGATAGTTCTGTTTGTCAAGTTTTGAGTTCTTTTTGCTACCTGTCAAAAGACGAGAGCTAGTTTCAATCATGGTAATTTTCTATTTTTAATAAAATCAGTGAAAATCTGTGTAATCTTGTATTGAATTTAAAAATGTTTCTGAATTTTATAATGCTGTGAATGTGTTTCCTTGGGTTTTAGCGTTTATTTACATTCTAACCTTACCTTCATCTTCCAGGGTCGTGTTAGAACTAAGACCGTCAAGAAAGCGGCGAAGATTATCATTGAGAAGTATTATACTAAACTCACACTAGATTTCGACACAAATAAGAGAATATGTGAAGAAATCGCTATCATTCCTACTAAACCCCTGCGTAATAAAATTGCTGGGTAAGTACTTTCTGTCTGGTCAGAAGCACCTACCTAGGTATCTTCATCCTGAGGTATTTTACAATTTGTGTTTATATCGTAGTTTAAATAATAACAGGTTTGGGGTCAACTTGGGATAGTACCAAATACCTACTGTGTTTCATTGTTTTGGTGAATAAAGACTAAAAAAATTAACCATAGTAAAATTCAGCATATACAATATTCAAATAAATATTGATTGATGATCTTTATTTCTTTATCAACCACATATCTGTTACAGTTTTAGAACATTGTTTTTGTTGTCATTGTAGTTTGATCTCGTAAAGACATCTTCCAGTTTACTTTACAAACGGACAAATCTCTGTTAAGGAGGTTAATATTCTATATTTTGTAAAAAAAAATTTTCATCTTGTTTTCATATGCATAGCATATGAGAAGTATGCCTATCCGCTTAAATGGACATTTTTTGCTTAATTTTGAGAATTGACTGAAAAGTATTTTTAATCAATACAAAATAGAGAAGACTGTAATAGTAGATCAGGATCCAATTAATAAAAGTACTAAATATTTAAAAATAAAGTTGTACATGTTTATGCTACATAGGTATAGCCTTTACTTTAAAATTAAAGAAAACAATAGCAGTTTTATTGTAAGTAAAAGCGTGAACTAGTATTGGAAAATAATCACCTTCATCGACAACCGGTGCTCCTGCTTTGATATGAACTGATTTCATTTACTTTTAAATGAATATTTAACCATTTCAAAAGTTTTTTCTTTCTCATAGGCCTACAGCTAATATACAATTTGTCATAAGACTGCATTGTACCATGAATGTAATTCAAAAACTTTTTTTATTCAATTCTTATACTCATAACCCCTTTTTAGGGCATTTTAATATGAACTCTATCTCAATGAAGATTATATTGTCACCAAATTTTTTATAATTAATTTTGTTGTTTCAGGTTTGCTACCCATTTGATGAGACGTCTACGCCACTCGCAGGTCCGTGGAATCTCCATCAAACTCCAGGAGGAAGAGAGAGAGAGACGTGACAACTATGTCCCAGAAGTTTCTGCCCTTGAACATGACATCATTGAGGTCGATCCTGACACCAAGGACATGTTGAAGATGCTTGATTTCAACAATATCAACGGTCTTCAGCTGACACAGCCAGCCACACAAGGTGGTTATGGCGGAAGGCGTAATTAAGTATAATAAATAATTATATAAAATTTTCTTTTGTTTCCTTTATCAAAAAAAGGCAGTCACAGTTATCATACAATTTTTTTCTATACAAATTAATAATAATGTTATTAAAATTTAATAACTTTTTTATTAAAATTATAATTGGCTAGTCAACTTTTTCATGAAAATATCTAATTCGTAAACCATTTTGAGGAATAGGGTTCTGAATAGATTACATTGATCAGATCTTTAGTTAAGTATTTTTTAGAACATCGCAGAAAACCTTCATTTTTAAGCAAGATCGTGTGACGTAGCTTCCGGCTACGCTATTAATTTTTTTTAGGTTTGCAGGGTAGTGAATAAAAATATTTTAAAATTTACTAGGAATGGAGTGTGCAAAATTATTGGACTTAAAAATATCGATGGTATTGGTTTTATCAATAGTATTGCTCAAAAATGACTCGACAATATATAAACTATTACAAAAGGTGATACTATCGATATTTTGAATAGTTTTCCGAGGTAAACTATCGATAGTTCGCAACACTACTCCGCACGCATGCATCGTGCTCAATCACGGAAGTTTCATGGGCTGGCAACATTCTTGGGCTTTGCTCGCGAGAAAGCGACACACACTCTCGCCTTGGATGAGAAATTTCACGAGCCTGGTGCGAACGGTTAATGCCTTAGACTATGGATCCAATAGACGGGAAATGCGAAAGAGGATAAAAATATATAGGATATGCGTATTTTAGAATAAGATAGAGAGAGAGAGACCATTTCATATACACAATAATGTCCCATAGCGGCCTTACGAATTTCTTGTCAAAAACTAATACTTAAAATATAAATAAAGTATCTAGTTGTAAGTGTTAAAAAAGTGTTTAGTAGAAGCGCATAATAATGGTTTTATGTGCAGTGCCTAAATGTAACTCAAGTAACAAATAAAACCCACATAATCTCACATATAAACATTGACCACCAAAGTTTATCACTGTGTAAATCCATGATTTCATAATTGTTTCGATATATATGAGAAATATCATGTAGTTTTATCACATCATTGTGTAACATACTTATGAATTCAAATTTGGATAAAAATAAATACGTAATTTTTTACAATTTGCAACCTAATTCTTGAAGTTTAGGGATTGACATCGATGCTGTTAAACATAATATCGATAGTATTGCACCCAAACGCTAGGAAGGAATAAACCTACTGGTATCAAACGTACCTAATAACTACATATATATATATATATAAAATACAGCAATTCGACATGATTTATGAAAAAAAGTCCACTACGATCGCGGGTAATGATTTTCGCGTCTCTGAGATAAGTCGAAATCGAGATTTCTCGAAAAAACTCTCACGTCTTTAAAGCTAAAGTGTAATTTGAGATATCGCGAAAAAATAGTCTATTCTATCAATAAAATATATAAAATACACAATTTATTTTTTAGTTAACTAGCCAATTTAGATATTTGCCAAAAATGGCTTAAAATGATTGGCAGAGAAGAATGGTTTTCCAAAATATATTCAACTATATGTAGTAAACACTTTCAATACAGTTTTCAGTAGAATCGGCCACTGGTCTCAAAATTATAATAAAGTAAAGTTACTTAATGTCCACCTATTCAAAATGGAGTCAAGAGTGCTCGTTGAAAATAAAAATACAAAAGTAGAATGTATATGTAATTTTATTCTAACTTATCCCAAATAATCCTGCATACTTAATTTGGTAATGTTCGCACGTTAAGAAAATCGATCATAGTGAAGTCGACATTGCTCGGTTCAGCACTATTTGGCAGGGCGCACTTATATTACACACACACCAACAGTTTTCAAATTGATCTCGTTTCTTTTACTGATCTGCCAATCTATTGACGTAGTAAAAAAATTCTAAATCTATGGTTATTGCAGTTGTGATTTGCCCACGGAGCAATTACAAAGAGGAGATACTAAGCGTTTTGTAAGAAAGTATTTGTGAGGCTACGCGGGGCGGAAGTCAGACGTGCGGGGTGCTTGGTTTCGGCCGTGGCTCCAACCATGGAGCACGAGCAATGACAAACTCCGCTCACTTTTGTGTCGGCGAGGCGCCAATGATCACATCACTGCGCCATTTTAAACGGCATCTCCTCTTTGTAATTGCTCCATGGATTTGCCCTAATGTTTTTAGATGAGTAGGTATTTAGTGTGGAAAAAAATTCAAAAATGTCGGGAGAAAAATAATAAATGTAACAGGATAACGGTAATTTAAAAAACGGGGTGTGGCTGTGTTATGGGCACGGCCGTTTGTTGTACTTGAATCCGTCTCGTACGGCAAAAAGACCTTCAAAATGACGGGGCTGCCCCCTCTCCCGCGCGCTATGTCTTACGTCCTTACTTAGCATAATAAATTCTTTGATTCTTTGGCTATCCAGTGGTGTAAGTGAAATTTAGATGAGGTTGATAGATATGTAGCTACACCACTAAACTGTATCCCCCGATTTTGTTATCATTCGTTTTTTTGATTTGCGTCCCTTTTTAAAGACGTATTCACGTCAAAAACTAAAACACCCGACTGCGTTTCTGGGCAATTTGGGAATGAAAAATCCGCTATTTTGTTTTTTATTTACTTTGATGTATCCAGTGTCACTGACACAGTAAATACGAATCTAACGACACCTCTCAAGCTAAAATCCATCGAGCCGTTCAGGCTTTAGAGCTTGCCAATGGTGCCAAACAATTATACATAACATAAACCGCCTTCTGTCGCAGTCGGTTAATAACCATTGTGAGAAAGGTTGACGGTTCTCGACAAGATCCTGGCCAAGGATTTCACGTGTATCGCAAGATCTGAACAGTAGGTAGTGTTGTTGCGATAGCGATAGTCTATGGATAGTGTCATAAAACTATCTAAAATTTATGATAGTTTGGAATAAATCGATAGCTAAAAATAAGTAATGCCGTCGGTAGACTCACCCCCGTATTCTTAAACATAACCTTAGGAACGTCCTTCACTCAAACTCATTCGAGGGCGCCTTTAGGAAGTCCTCGAACTTTCCTTGAAAACGACATTCTTAGTTGGTTGCTTGAGCAAACTCCAATGAGGTTTTAATAACAATTTTAAACACAAAATTGAAAATTACAAAAGAATAGAGTAAAAAATAAAATTAAGTAAGAAAATACCTAGACCAAAAGTGGCAAAAACCATCCAACAACCTAAACCAAATTTAACTACTTTATTACATTTCAAAGACGCCTCAAGGTACTTCTCGACCAACCTTATATTTGACAGTTCGATACTCACCTCCTATGAGAAATCATCTCAAGTCAAGGAAGCTTGTGACAACTAATCATACTAATGAGGTGGAGTAAGGTTGAGTCGAGTTTGAGGGAAGATTTAAGAATACGGGTGTCAAACTTGTGAAAGCTTGTATAATGCAGGCTGTACACACTCGCGAGACATCACAGACGAGGGTCTCTCGAAGTTCCTCGCCCGCTCTTGCTCTTGTGTCGGTATTTTTGGCTCGAGTCAAATGCGGCACGAGTGCCTATTGATAATGTAGTACAGTAATTTAAATGGGAGTAAATATTTGTTTATTTTATTTATTTATTGATTATTATCTGATTAATTAGCTGAAATAATGCAAAGAAACATCAACAGCAAGTTCGACGTTTTCGGCCATCCTCTCTGAATTCACTGCTCCGAATGAGCAACTAGAGATCTGCGAGAGTGTAGATGGTGTGCCTTGCTCTCGGGCTTCCCCTCTCCGAATGTCTCGGGTGAGAGCTCTCGGCGAGAGTGTATTGCCTGCATAATAGTTAAGTCCATGGCCTTGGTCCATGGTAATAGTATTGATATGGGTCGATACTATCGATAGTTTTTACCTGATACCATCGATAGTATCGGAGTTCGATAGTGTCAACGAAAATTCGATACTATCGAAACTATCGCTGGATTTCGATAGTTTTGATAACCGTTATTGAACTATCGACTATTCCTCAAGGTCAACTATGGTCAACTATCAATAGAATTTATTAAACCCACAAAACTATCGCAACAACCAACAACACTATGGTCAGCCCACATCCCACATTTGATGTTCTTTCTCGCTTGTTTTCGTGCGTGACAGCAAACAAACGTCATTTTAACTGTCTTCATTCTCTTCTTTCGTTCGTGTATTTTCGTTATTTTTCGGGCTTGATGAGCTTGCTGTGCCGTATCGCGATTTATTTTACGTTTCATGAATTAAATTAAGTCTTTTAATTTTAGTTTCAGTTTTAAGATTATTCATATTATGAATGATGGAATGTACGCATTTATTAGATAACGTCAAGTTGAATACCGATTTCTTCGTCGAGGACACCGCAATCACAAAGAACTTCAATTGTTCAGGTAGGTATTTAATCATATTTTATGGGTAATTTATTCATCTGAGGCTTTCGGAATCAGAAAGAGGGATATAGGGACGCCTTATCGCATACGCACATAGATGGAGGTTAGTTCAGAAAAATCAATACAGCGATCCGAAATAATCAGCTGTTCGAAGGGTGCGGGAGGGGGCATTGGGTGACCGTGACTGATGTCGCTCTTTTCTCAGACGCGTTGCGTTAAAAAATAATGCTAATACTAACCACATGACAAGGCTAGGCTATTTTGGACGGAAAACTATGGAAACGAAGTACGCTAATGAGAACGGGCGCAAATACATAGATAACTGTGCATACTGCCCTGATTAAAGAACACCTAGTGATTGCACTCCGGGTCGACACCGACACATTCTAGATTCATAAAGTGACTCATTTATACAAATCAATTTGCTAGAACTATGCACATTACAATCTAATATCATTGTCAATAAGTCAATGAAGAAAGCCTCTCCAGCCACCAATTTAACAAGATGATACCTATCTTGTCCCTGGGCTATACAATGACATTGATATTGTTCATCATTTTAGTTATAGTAAAAAGAAGAGTGCTATGTCCTTCCATTGAACATCTGACATGATGATGATTCAAAAATATTCTGTTTACTTGGTGTTCATAGGGTGTCATCATGTCAAAACATTGTCTTATTTTTAATACAACAACACTTTGAAAACTTAAAAAAATAACCAATAAGAAAATTTTCAGAGAAAAACATTATGCAAATTATTGAATTATAGACAGGCAGCTGTTACAGCTGATGCGTCTATATCATGGAGTAATTATAAAGAGGAGATGCCTTAATAAGCGTTTTGTAAGAAAGCGTTTGTGAGGCTACACGGGGCGGAAGGCAGACGTGCGGGGTGCTTGGTTTCGGCCGTGGCTCCAATCATAGAGCACGAGCAACGACAAGCTCCGCCCACTGCAGTGTCGGCGAGGCGCCAATGAGTACGTCACTGCGCCATTTCAAACGGCATCTCCCCTTTATAATTACTCCATGGTCTATATCAAGCAGTGTCTAGTAATTTCACAAAAAGTCTTCAACTTCAAGTCCATAATAGTTGTTTGCATCCATTTGTCTAAATGGATGGGAATGGTGAACCTTTCCATGTAATGATCACTTTCAGTCAAACAGCACAGCAATTGTTTGAGGCAACTAAGCCTAATTAATACCTGAATGTGTATATTGTGGTTAGATAGTGTTGTTTACAATTATTTTATAACATACTCTATATGCACTTTTTTATCTTACAGCCACTCTCAGAAACATAAAACAGAATTCTTCCTCAATTTTTAAATCTATACTCATTAGGCAAATTTGTAATACAGATTGAAAAATTATTTTTCTAAGGTTTTTTTTAGTTTCAAGAATTCACTTAAGTAGTCAATTCTCTCTTTGAGTGCGGCTTTAGCTATGAAATTGTGATTGGCTAATATTAGCATAGCAGTAAGTGTAAGAAAGTTTAATAACAAATGGTGACTAATTTATTGAGTAAAGACTACAAAATACAATAATACAAATATAAACAGTTGTAACAGTTGTTTGTCTATAATTAAATAAACAACTGACTCAGTGACTTTGATACAATAATAATCTGGCCATTAAATTAAAATCAAATAAGTATGATAATAGCGAGGGGTAGGGACTTGTGGAATAAGAGAGGGGAGGCTTTTGCCCAGTCATGGGACACATAGCTAAATAAATAAAAAGAAGTATAAATACTTGGTATATGCATGAACTGTAACAGCTTACTATTAACCAATAATACAAATGACAGAGCTGTGTTTCTGAATTTCAATGGAAAGAGAATTATTATTCTGCCCATCTTTCTGAGTGTGAGTTCTACAACACTAATAAAACCTTTGTTACATGGAGATTAATGTATAAAGCTATAGAGCTTTTTTTGAATAGTCAAACTGACGCGAATCAGTCAAAACAGAAATAAGAATATATAGAAGTGTCATTAGCAGGCCAGTTAACTTTGACATACGCTACCGCTTTTTTACCGATTCTTATTTCTATGGGCGTCCCGCCAGTCGCGCGGGATTCGCGTCAGTTTGAAAGGACCTTAAAAGTAATGAAGGTACAGAATTATGTAATACACTACTTTAGAAGACAGGAACTGATAATTAACCATTCTATCAGCAATGTATTTGCTGATGTCTCATGTTTTTTGCAGTATGCTCTGTCAAGGATCAAAACTGGTTATGTCTCCAGTGTGGGGTGGTGAATTGTGGTCGCTATGTCAACGGCCACGCCAAGCTGCATGCAGAGTCTACGGAACACCAGCTATGCATGAGCTGCGATGTTTATTCCGTATACTGGTATAAATGTTTTCATACTACTTCTTATTCTCGAGTTGAAATGGCTATGATGTCATATAAGGCTAGACCTATATGTGGCAATGCTGACTGCTCTGTCATTGGCCACTCCAAGATTCTCAACTGTGCAGAAATCTGGACAATTGGGACAATTCAGGAGATGAGCCATAGACTGGACCTGTTTACTTATATTATAAAAGCACTTGATTTATATGCATAAACCTCCTATTTATGAATAATGTTAAATAGAAGCATTACTGGGTTACAAACTGCTTCGGACCATGGTGGTTGAATTACACATACACAGGAAAGTGACTATGTAAAATTGATTCAATATCTTACAACATGTAGGAGTTTCTTCTTTGAGATAAAAACAGGCTGACAGACACAAAGACAAATTTGCATTTATATTAATATAATGAAATTTATTTAGTTAATTGTACTGCATATTCATAATTGATTTATCATTTTCAGCTATAAGTGTGACGACTATGTATCAAATGACACGGAAAATGAAGTAATAGATAAAATAAGGCAAACTTTAATGAAAATTAGACCTGATGATGCAGATTCAAATAGCAATATGGAACAAATTGAGGAGAACAGTAAGGAAGGTAGTGAAGGTGGCACCAGCTCTGTATCCAGTACATCGAATGAAAAACCAAATACTAAAGATGAGGGTAGAATACCTGATGTGACTCCGAGCAGTTCCTTTAGTGATATCTCTGGTATAGAAAATAAAACTCCAGAACTCAATGAGAGTAAATTAGTAAAAGGTGCTAAGGTGAGTGAATTAATTGGATTTGGTTTTTTAATTTCTAATTTAAGAGTAGAACGAAACTTCAAGGCTTTTAGAAAAAAAAGGAGATACTTTCTTTTCTCTGTATTAAAACTGTATTTAATAAACACATTGTTTTGTTTGTTCTAGACTCCAGATGAAACTGTACGCAGTCTAAGACCCCGATCTCGTAAAAGATCTCATTCTGGCGACAGCAGTTCTGCAGAAAACTCCCAAACTGGTAGAAGTAAGGAAAAGAAGGCCTCGCCATGCAATGGCAAGAGCCAGAGAGAAAAGAAAGTTGTAGGTTTAAAAAATTTAGGCAATACATGTTTCATGAATGCGGTGCTGCAGAGTTTGAACAATATACAGGAGTTCAGCTGTTATTTCAACCAGCTACCGTCTCTAGAATTGAAGACGAATGGGCGAAAAGTCTATCATTCAAGAAGTTATACGAGGCAGGAAATGCATGATGTTGTTATGGCTGAGGAATTGAGAAAGGTAAGCATAAATGACATGATTTGTAGTTTAAAAAATTCTGCTGTAACTATGTTATAATAGATGTTTACTGCTGTTACGGTAAAAGCCGGCGTATATAGCGCCTCGCTTACATTACATACATACCATCACGCCTTTTTCCTGTAGGGGCAGGCAGAGACTACGGATTTCCATTTGCTACGGATCCTTACAGACCTCGCTTCTTCTACGCTCATCACTCTCGTCATTTACGCTCGTCTATTACGGGTACTTCTGACATCTCCTTTTTTTAATATGTGCGATTCGGTCGCTGTATGTTTTCCTAGGCCGGCCCTTACCGACTTTTCCTGTCACCTTTGATTTGTAAATACCTTTCGTAAGTCGCTTACATTATGTGGGTATTAAAGGTATAGCCAGGAAAATAGCAGCCTTGGCCATATTGCGGAAAAATATTAGAACTAATATTCTTTTACAGGCAACTAGGTATTCATTTCAATGTCATTTGCTAAAAAGAGACAGGAGTGGACGTTGTGTATTTTGTGATTATGAAATAAAACTATTTATCAAAATGGTAAAAATAATATTTAAGTAATGAGAGAAAAGTGATATAAAAGATGTTATCTTATTTGATGCTATTGAAAATGAAGGATTGATTTCTATTTCATTAAATGACATTGTCAATTTTGTTGTCGACATGACACATACAACATGTTGCCACCTAAAGGCGATCAGTAGCGACGCCAATGCAGAGTTTTTATTTTCCTGGGCCCTTACCATCACCTCTAATAGCAGGGCAGAAACAAGTGAGTGAACGAGATGGCGCAATACAAGCTGTAAGGCGACATCTCGTTTACTCACTCGTTTCTGCCCTGCTATTAAAAGTGATGGTAAGGGCCCTGGTCGGACTATACTAACCAGTTAAACATATATTTTATTTTAGTTTTTGATCAGTTTATCTTAATTTTTTAGTCGCTGATCTGTGACAAAACTGATGTGAAATGTATATATTTTAGATCTCACAAGTCATTATATTCTTGTGTCCTTTCGCTTCATTTTTTTTTTGTTTAACAAGAAAATAGGGAAGGCCGAGACATTCGCGTCTAATTTGGTAAAAAATATGACCGAAAATTAAATATCAGCGCTAAGTATTGATAGGCGCACGATGACTGTATTGATTGGCATGTACACCTTGAGGCTTCGGGCGTCCGCTTCCTTGTGACCTAGGATTTTTGGCCGTGGTAGCCGGTCTGTATATAAACAACCAAAAATCGTAGTCTTCCAAACAATACTCCTCTGTTTTTACCACGGAAATAAGCTTAAAAGTCAAAAAGTTCCTAATAGAATTGACACGTGTGGGCTAGTTAAGCCTCTTGTGTCTTAATTTGATATAGCAAGCACGCACACTTGACACTTCTACCTAAACTTAATTCCGTGGATTTTATTGGTTTTAATGCAGATTTGTGGAACAGTAAATATCGAGTACCTATTTACGTTTGCGAATTTAGCACTACGCATTTACGCTCTACGGAAGGTCACTGTCCTTGTTCAAGGATAGCACGATATAGTTAACTAGGTCCATAAAACCACGGACGGCTTTGATTAATATTCCGCGCGAATATGTATTCTGATTGCCAACTATTGTCTTTCAAGAGAATTGGTTCGATTTTAAATCAATTCTTTAACAACTGCTTAGATACCTATGGGTAGAATTAATCAATGGTTTCCCTATACATTTTAAGTTCCTTATGATTTTACACTGAAGTATACTATTCTTCCAAATTTAAATCATAGTTTCCTCTTTATTGGAAGTAGTTTCCGAAATTATCCTCAACTCAGTTACATATAAAATAGGTATACCTAAATCCTTATAATATTATTGTATACGCTTGAATCACCTGATTGTCTGATAATAAATGATGATTCCGTGCTACGGAAAGTTACTATTTGGTGGTCGAGATCAGTGGCGTAGCTAGCATAGGTGGCACCCGGGGCGGATTTTATAGGTGTCACCCCAAAACTCAATCGAAACTGTTAAAATAAAAAAAGTTATAATCATTTACGTTTTATTAAAATACAACTACCTATTACAAATATTTGTATATTATGTAAAACAAATTTAGTTTGTTAAAAATTAAAATTTCTTCCTTCTATGTTTGACACTAGCGAACTCCGAAATCACGTCTTCAAAATTTATATTTTGTGTTGCTTCATGTTCTATCGTTAAAATACCAAGATTGTTTAATCTGGTTTCAGTCATTGTAGACCGCAAGTAATTTTTAATTAATTTTAATTTGATGAAACTGCTCTCACATGAAGCAACTGATGCACATATTGTTATAAATAACTTTAGTGCGACCGTTAGATTCGGAAGAGATTCTGTAAAATCACATACCACAATAAATTTCAAAAAGTCCAGTGTCACCCAATTAGAGACAGTAACATTAGCCGCTTTTAAATGTCTTCTCAATCTTGGTATTTCTAAAAGGAGTTCTGTTTCTGATACTTTATCGTAAAGGTTAGTAAATTTTGATACAGCAAATTTTAACTGTTCAGTGTTTGCCGAAAGCAAGGTCTTTGACTGCACAACCTCAAACAACGAAGCTACGTCTTTAATGGACTTTACTCTTTTTTCGAGTTCAATACTGAATCTGTCAAGACATTCTAACATGTCCTTTTGAAGTTCCGCTCTAAGTGTAAGTCCAGCATCTGTGGACGATGCTAACTCACCGGGCATGCGTTACTTGCGACAAATTCGTCGTTCCATCGAAATGTTGTATTTTTCCGATTTTTGTACAGCAAACTCTATTGCCTCTTCTGCTAGATGCAACCGTTTCTCTCCAATGAATAGACGAAGTGCTTTTAGTTTTATGATTATTTCATCAACACATAAACCTTTACTTTGTAATGCAATCTGAGCATTGTTTACTTCCCTTAGCACATCATTCCAAAAGAAAAGAAAACAAAGAAATGTGAAATTGCACACAGCAGGCATAAGATTTTGTGCAGCACCTCTAGTTTCTAAATTTACGTCTTGGTCACATAGTTCCTCAATTGCAATACATCTTAATTGCAATTATCCTATCAAAATTTTCAGCCAATACTTTTACTGCACCATAATGAGCACTCCAGCGCGTTGTCGAAAGTCTTTTAACAGATGCTTTGCTGTGATTGAGGAGCACTTCCCAACGGCTTGTGGAAGTTGAAAAAAAGAAGTATTATACTTGCCCAGGCTAAACAAAAAAAATATTACTGCAATCCGTCTAAAATACCTTCTATAGGTACCTATTTATCATTTAGGATGGCTCAATAATATAGTTTTAAAATACACAGTAATTAAAAGAGAATAAAATAATTGAAGGGTTTTTCGAAATAATCTAAGATACTGTTAATAGATACTAAATAAATTAAGAATGTAAGTATTACCTTCAGCCATCTTTCCGATGGCTTGAAGTATGGCATACGGGTACGCGAGCCCGACTTACCCGAGCTGCTACTCACTCAACCCAAATCCATCCGGGTCAGTAGCATCCTAATACCTTTTTCCTATCCCCAAACCCAACAAAATCCTATCCTTCCCCTGCTTTAAATACTTTCGATGGGCAGCAGCGTCGAAAGTACGATAAGCCGCAAAAAACTGCGCTCGCCAACCCGCCTGCCAAGCGTGGCGAGTATGGCATCAACCTCCAAATGACGGACAATATAATGATAAGGCCCCCAGTGCCCAGGGTGGGACGGTTTGGATATGGGCAGCGAAACGAGCGAGGCCATATGCTGGCTGGCTTTTTGGAGAAAGAGGGACTCTTCGCGATGAACTCTTTCTTCAAGAAGCCACCGCAAAGAAAGTGGACCTGGCTAGGGCCCACTAAGAAGAGCCAAGCTCCAATAAAACAGGAGATAGACTTCATCTTGTCGACGAGGAGAGAGATATTCAACGATGTCTCTGTGATCAGCAAGATTAAAATCGGTAGCGATCACCGGATTGTAAGGGGCATCTTGAACATCGATCTCAGACGAGAGAGAACTCGCTTGATGGGGTCTATACTCCGACCTTCGCAAGCCTATATCCAAAGCCAAGAGTCTTTCCAGCTAGAGCTCTCAAATCGCTTTGCATGCCTTGAGGATTGCGTTTCCGTGGACGAGATTAATAACGGATTTGTAGAAGTTGTCCAGGCGGTGGGAAAGAAGATCTTCAAATCCCGCCCCAAAAATAAACCAAAAAAACTCTCACCTCAGACCCTGGATATGATGGCTAAGCGACGGTCCATGATGCTGCAGACCTCCGAAGACGCCGACGTCTATCGGCAGCTCAATAGACAAATCCGGAAATCTTTGCGGAACGATACTCGCTCCTTCAATACAGAACGTATTAAGGAGACGATAGAGCAAAACAAAGGCTCCAAAGTGTTCGCAAAGGTGGAGTCTATTGGGCAGAGCCGACTGACCAAGCTGAAGACGGAGGACGGCAACGTGGTATCGACGAGAGCCGAGGTGCTGAGGGAGATCGAGAGGTTTTACGGACAACTCTACACTTCAGTAGCCAAACCCGTTGAAAGCTTGGCCAAAGACCCAAGAGCCAAGCTTACCCGACACTATACGGAAGATATCCCGGACATCAGCCTGTACGAGATTAGGATTGCCCTTAAACAGCTCAAGAACAACAAGGCGCCGGGCGAAGACGGAATCACAGCAGAGCTTCTGAAAGCGGGCGGAACGCCGGTACTGAAAATCCTTCAGAAGCTCTTTAATTCCGTTTTGCTCGAGGGCGTGACGCCAGAGGCGTGGAACAGGGGCGTGGTGGTTTTGTTCTTCAAAAAAGGTGACAATACCCTATTGAAGAACTATAGACCCATCACGCTCCTGAGCCACATCTATAAGCTGTTTTCGAGGGTAATCACGAATCGTCTCGCGAACAGGCTCGATGCCTTCCAGCCTCCCGAACAAGCCGGTTTCCGAAAAGGGTTTAGTACCATAGACCACATCCATACGCTTCGGCAGGTTATACAGAAGGCCAAAGAGTATAACCGGCCACTATGCCTAGCGTTTGTGGACTATGAGAAGGCCTTCGATTCGATCGAAATGTGGGCGGTGCTTCAGTCCCTCCAGCGGTGCCGCATAGACTATCGGTACATCGAAGTGTTGAAGTGTTTATACAGCAACGCCACCATGTCAGTCCGAGTACAGGAGCAGAGCACGAGGGCTATTCCATTGCAGAGAGGTGTAAGACAGGGAGACGTCATTTCTCCGAAACTGTTTACCGCTGCTCTGGAAGATGCCTTCAAACTCCTGGAATGGGAAGGACTTGGCATCAACATCAATGGCGAGTATATCACTCACCTTCGTTTTGCCGACGATATCGTGGTTATGGCGGAATCGCTGGAGGACTTAAGTACCATGCTCAGCGACCTCAACGTGGTCTCCCAACAGGTGGGCCTAAAAATGAACATGGACAAAACCAAGGCAATGTGTAATGTCCATGTTACGCCATCACCGGTTTCAGTCGGGAACCACACCCTTGAAGTTGTAGACCAGTATGTCTACCTGGGTCAGATGATCCAGGCTGGCAACTCCAGCTTCGAGGACGAGGTCTTTCGTCGAATCCGACTCGGATGGGCGGCGTTCGGGAAGCTACGTAGCGTCTTCTCGTCTAAAATACCTCAGTCCCTTAAAACTAAGGTATTCGACCAGTGTGTGTTACCAGTGATGACATACGGGTCCGAAACGTGGTCTTTGACTATGGGCCTCATAAGAAAGCTCAAGGTCGCCCAGAGAGCTATGGAGAGGGCGATGCTCGGTGTTTCCCTACGAGATCGAATCAGAAATGAAGAGATCCGTAGGAGAACAAAAGTCACCGACATAGCCCAGCGGATTAGTTCTTTGAAGTGGCAGTGGGCGGGGCACATAGCGCGGAGAACCGATGGCCGATGGGGCAGAAAGGTTCTCGAATGGCGACCACGTACCGGTAAGCGCAGCGTTGGACATCCACCGACCAGATGGTCAGATGACCTGAAAAGGGTCGCAGGCAGACGCTGGATGCAGACTGCTGCCAACCGATCATTTTGGAAATCATTGGGAGAGGCCTATGTCCAGCAGTGGACTGACTACGGCTGAAATGATGTAAGTATTACCTGTAATAACAAAAATACTTAACTTACCTTGTTTATTTTCTTCAAGAATCGACTATATTAAATCGGTTTTTATACAAACAATGTTGTTTATAATATCTAATAGGTAAATAACAAACACTTTGCACTAGACGTTCAGAATTCACGTAAGAGAATATTGAAATGAATGCGGTCGGAAACAAAAGAAATGGCCCAATCCACAATACAAGTGATGAGCGCTAAATCGAGGGAATCCCCTGACTAGCGTTGGTTATGCGCGAACGGGGTATTAAATTTTGGGGGAATCCCTAACCGATTGACAGTGTGCACATTGTTTTTTTTCTAAATATCAGTTTATTATGCTCGTGGTACGATAATATAGTTACCTAGATAATTTTATTAGTGGCGGTTATGCTCTCTGCCACAGATTTACGATTTTTTATAGATAGAAAGAACTATAACTGATGGTCATAGTCGGGCTCGGGGTGTCACCCCAAACGAGTAACACCCGGGGCGGGCCGCCCCCCCTTAGCTACGCCACTGGTCGAGATACATCAAAGTCCGAAAGGCAGTTCCGAAAAACTCTGACACTAGGGTTGTACAGGGTTGATAGACCATGCAACCCTAAATAGCGGCTCTAACCACGACGCAATAAAGTCCAGACGTGTTCAGTTGATACAGCGCTAATCAAATACAAGTACGTATTGGTGTCTCTTTCTTTCAGTGTTGTCTCGTTCTTTTCACATGGAGTGCGCGTAACAAACCTGGAATTTGCATCGTTTGTAGGTGTAAATCTTGTAGGTCACTCGGCGCTGACGCGGAGTGAGACAGGCCTGGCATATGGAACAGAGCAGTCAATAAAAAAAATGCTTTAACGTTTACATTCAGAATTTAAATAAGGCTGTATGTATGCATTATGGATCTCGCATTGTAACTAAAGTCTCAAGCGTACATTTGTAGAGATATCATGATTGATCATGAATCACGACGCAGCCGTATGGAAACAACCTTATCGAGGGACAGATAAAAAAGATAAATATCTGTGTTTTTGATGTATTTAGCATATTTTATTTTCATATTTCGAATGGATAGTCTTTACATTATTTTATTACTCAATTAAATATTTTCCGTAATGGATGGCGAACGAACAGAACGAAAAAAAAACATCGTATGCGTGAATGATTATATATTCGGAAAATCGAAAACAGGGTCTGAGAATATAACATCATTATATGTCTATAACATCATAAAATGATTTTTTTTTAAAGAATTTCTTGTTCTGGTGGCTCATATGCAGGCCGATTTTTCTTTGAAAACTCATTATGTGGTCACAATCAGCTGTGAGGGACTTATGACGAAGAATAAGTATAGCATTGCAAAGCTTGTTTTAATTCCCAGGTTCTGATAAACCTGAACAGCGGCTGCGGGTCCAAAGCGGCCATTTCCCCCGAGTGCCTGTTTTTGGTCATCTGGAAGGTGGTACCGAGGTTTCGGGGATATCAACAGCAAGACGCACACGAATTCCTTCGTTATATGCTTGACAGGTAAGGAATCAAGAGCGTAGCGAGTGATTCAATAGAGTACTCAGCAGAATGAGTGATTTAAACACTATTTTACAACATTATCATCGGTGTGCTCGTTTTTGGGTTTCAGTCTAGTTTAAAGTGTTACTTTACTTACATCATAAAATTGTTCTGGTTGTAACCTGTTGTGTATACCTACCTTAAATAAATAAAATAAGTCTTAGTAAATGTAATTCGGTTTTTTAATTAACTTTGACAGAAACATAGGGCTCGCATTAAAAACATCGAAAAGGCTGATTTTGTTGGGAGTTCTTAGGCAGCAAAAGCACCCTTTTCAGAGTTGAAGAGAATTGATTTCCGGGAAGTTTAATACGACAACGGGCGTGATAATTAATAAATGATGAAACTGTAATTGCAGACTGCACACGGAGTTGCTGCAATTGTTGCCGCCACATCGCGCGGACAGCGGTCTGGTGTCGCGAGCTTCCTCCGCCTCCATCGTCACAGCGGTGTTCGGCGGCACGTTGCAGAGCGAGGTATACAGACGGCAGCGTTGTATCGCACAGTTGCTGCAACTGTTGCCGCCACATCCTTCTATCACCCATCACTCGGAAAGATGCAGAGTTTGATTTATGTGATTTTCATGCTTGTGGCCAAAAGCTCCCTAGTAATCTACCACTTCAATTAGCCTGATTCTTCCGACTAGACTTGACTACTGACTAGACTTTTAGACTTGACTAGGACTTGATGAAACCGCATTGTAGGACTGTAAAAGATAAAAAAAATGAAGAAAGGCTATAAAGTACTTGTATTCATGATGGTAAAAGCCATTATTATAAGAAGAACCTTGAGTACTATTTTACTTTTAAAGCAATATTTTTTTTTACATCATTCCAGGTCCGCTGTTTAGCCTGCGGGACAGACAGCAAGAAATTCGATCCATTCCTAGATCTCTCGCTAGAGTTGCCCGAAGTGGGACGCCACGAGTCGCCCGTGGCTCTCACCGAATGTCTCTCTAGCTTTGTTCAGGTATCAGTCAATTCTATTAGGTCCTACTCCATTACGGACCCTCGGCCCCAAAACAAACAGCTGAGTATGCAACTGGGGAAATGCTAGGACGAAGGTCCAAGTCCATTCTATTCTAAAGTCTGTCTCAATGGAAAAAGACAATAATTTATATTAATAAGATGATAATGTGATAAGCATTGATAAAAGAATGTAAGTGATTGATGAGTTTGAATAAATGGCCATTGTTTTCATTATTGTCTTTTTCAATTGAGACAGACTTTATAGCATATAAACACTTCTGATAAAGTTTTCTTTTTCGAGATAAATTCGAATTCGAGATCTCTCGAAACAAAATAATAATATAATTACTCAAAACCGTCGTACAATTTTTATACCGAATCATTCGAGTTTTTCTTAAAATGCGCGAGAATAGCCACTAATCAAAAACAACCACTTCCAGGTGGAAGAATTAGCAGACACAGAGCGTTACTTCTGCAGCAGTTGTAAGTGCAAGCAGAAGTCCACCAAGCAGTTCTGGATCCGACGGCTGCCCAACGTGCTCTGTTTGCATCTCAAGCGGTTCCGGTGGCACAACTATTTCAGGTACCTTTTTTTAATATGGCTTTTACTTTCGTATTTAGTCAGTAACAAGTAAAAATTATTGAACAAAGTTATTTGTCAACAAGTCTAAAATCAAGCCAGAAAAATTAGGTCAAGTCACAGACATATAAGACGTAAACAGACGGAAGGTATGCTATTACTTAGCGTAGCACAAACACACACATGCAAAACTATGCAGCCTGGGCTGTATCTAGTCTAGGGTAAGATGTTTACGATAATGCTCCCCATGATTTCAAGGAATGTATGAATGTTGTGTGGAATGCATGATCTGAGATCATTTATACGGTATTCTACTCTATTATTTTTAATGTTTACCGATCCAACAACGTAGATTACAAAATGGCGTCACGGCCAAAAATTGCCACGCGTAGCTTAATATCTATGTGTGAGTGAATGTTGCTACAGGTGTAAAAAAGAGATATCGCCATATAGATCCGAATACGTGAGAAAAGGATAACAACAATTACTTGCTACATAAGTAAAACTATTAACTTATGTTCCGTCTGTGTACGTCTTATATGTCTGTGGGTCAAGTGAAAGAAAAACCGCACTTAACGATTTCCAGGAGGGCAATTCGCACGCCTTTAGAGATTCAATTTATCTCTTAGATATATCTTGAAAAATATGTTACATTTCTATTGGAAACCTTGTGTTCGTATTCCCTAGTGACATTTCTCTACTGATAACGTGCGAAATGTAACGCATGGTCGTTCTGTCAACATGCTCACATGCCTCTTACTACTTGTTAGAAATGTCCACTGAAATGTCAGTCAGTGCAAATACCATAGTGCTCTCTCGTTCTCTCTCTATCATCAGCTAATGTTCCATTTCACAATGTCATTTAAAAATGTCAAACCCATAATCGAATGTAAATTTCATTGCTCTTTTCTCTAGGGTTACTATATATAATAATAAGCTTTTTTTTATTAAAAATGAGATTTACTCCCTTATTCATAAAAAATAACGAACGGTTCGTCTCGTTCTTTCACGTCAAATATAGATAAGACAGAAAGAGACTTAACACATTTTAGTTAATGTAGGCATAACGAACGTTTGGTAATTTTTACGAATAAGGGTGTTAGGATAGAGCTTCGTTGAAACACGTCATTTCAGATGATTTTAGATTGAAAATCTCCATTTTTAATTTTTTGATAGAGATTTAGGTTTATAGATTTTCTAGATTTAGGATTTATTTGTTTTCTAAGCATCGGTAGATAAAGATTTTCAAAGGTCCGTGCTTCTTTCGCCAAATAAAATAAATTGTTAACCACAAGTTAGCTAAAACATATTTCGTCCCTTTCTCTCCTATTTGATATTCAGCTTGAAGAAACGAGACTCAAAACATTTTAGCTAACATCAGCTAAAATTATTTTTAATACGAGGGTTAGAGCGTAACCTATGTTTTTTTTATATGCAGAACGAAGGTAGACACGGCGATATCGTTTCCCCTCCGAGCGCTCGACATGTCCGACTTCGTGCTTGGCGGAGTTCGCGACACGCGTCGCTCGCCGCGCAGCCATCTCTACGACTTGGCTGCTGTCATCGTACATCACGGATCTGGGTAAATAAAAAAAAAATCATTTATTTTAGGCTACAATGGCCCATAGTGCACATACAATTAAATGTCAAATGAATCGCCTGGATATATTACTTAAAAAAAATCATTAATTACATTAAATAATCCATACTAATATTATAAATGCGAAAATCTGTCTGTCTCTCTGTTACGCTTTCACGGCCAAACCGCTAAACGGATTTTGATGAAATTTGGTATGAATATAGTTGAAGACCCGGAGTCAAACATAGGCTACTTTTTGATGCAGGCGGAGCTGCGGGAAAAAGCTAGTAATCAATAAAGTACACAAGTACAATGTTAAAAAAACAATTAATTTATTACAATTTTTTTTTAAAAAGGTTACTTTGGAGCACGGAAATCTACATTCTAACACTTTCTCGGTTGCATCAAAGGCTAGTCTCAGGAAACGACCGGCTTTTTTTATGCTTTATTTATATTTACGTGTCCACTTCCTCTGGTCTTCGATATTATTAGCAGAGCGTCCATTAGCACGTGTATCCTGCTGTGATGACGACGTCAAGTCATTCGTTTAGACAATATTATCATGGTGTACATTTTTTATCCATATAAAATCAGTTACTAATGAATAGTAACTGTCTAAGTGGTCCAGTGGTTAATGCATTATTCTTAAACCTTAGACCCAGAGGTCGCAAGTTCGATTGCCACTGGAAGCATATTTTGTTTAGTTGTTTCCAGTTTGGTTAGGACATTGCAGGTTTGAGTCACTCGATTGTCTGATAATACTGATTCCATGCTTCGGAAGGCACGTTAAGCTGGTCCCGACTGTCATTTGGTGGTCTATAAAGAAACCACGTCAGTGGGCGAAAGGCGATTTTGAAACAAGTCTGACATCAGCAGGTCTAAAATGGCCACTTTGAGCAATTCATCAAAACGAATCATTTCGTGAATTGCGAAGCTTAGCAATTCTGCAAATTTTGACATTGACGTTTCAACTTTAATTCAATTCATTTCGTGATTCATTTCTTGAATCACTTCTCGTTTGAGTATTGCTATATTAATAAAATAAAAATAGATTATAAAATTTTAATATTTTTACTGATATTTATAATTCTACAGTAAATTAATGATGGTAAATCAACATTATTGGTTAGAAAAACTTATTTAACTAAAAAAATCGTAAAAGTACGCACGCTATGCAAAAATAAAAAATATTTTTACGCCTGGCAATAAGGTAAAGCAATTCACGAAAAGTAAGCCATTTTACGACTTTCCGTCAAACAGCAGAATTGCCATGAAATGATTCATTTCATGAACTGCCAAAATGTGTCTATTTTAGGATTTGCAATGATTCATAATATGATCATATTGTAATTCGTGCAAAGTGGCCATTTTAGATCCACAGAAGGCTGATTGCGTATTTACCATAAATAAATCACGATCACGAGGACTATTTTTCAGAATGTTAAACCTGTGAGTCGCATGATTTTTGTTCGATTTTTAATGATTTTTTTTTTATTCGATGAGTCAAACGATTTTCAATCGACTCTGATTTATATCATACTTCCAAAATCGCCCTTGCGGTCGTGGTTTGGTTTTAGTAAATACTTTAACTTCACCGCAATGCCCTCTTGTTGTACAATCACAAGCATTAACATGTATAAAAATTGGTACTTAAGTAATTGAAACAAGGTCTAAAATTGAATATAATTGTTTGTTTAATCTCATACTAAAATGTAATTAAATATTTAAAAATAGAACTTAAATGTCAGTGACACGCCATCGAAATAAAATTTAAAAATTAAATTATTATACAGCACTTGTACGGAAAAATTGTATCATAATATAATTTTTTCTTCATCAAAGTACAGCTTGACCCTGGACCAAGGAGGTTGAAATGCAGTTTTTTTTACACCGTGATCTCCTCGGTCCTTTATAATCTGTGGACGCGGCCAACACGAGTGCGCGATAAGGATCAGCGACGTATTCCATTTTCAAATTTGTTTATGTTTTTAAAAATTGTCTGAAAACGTAGCGATATTAAAGAAAATTTTACACCATTTCTTACGTTTTATCCAATTTTATGAGATTAGATAAAGAAGTGTATGAAACTGCACATAATTAGACCTTACAATACTCGTGTAATGCTATAAAACTTGCACTCGTATTGTAAAAACCCTTATTATGCAACAGTTTCATAAACTACTAATAAGCGTTAATGCTTGTGTAGGGTAGATTGACCATGTGACCCGCACGATATGAACGAATTCAAATTGCATAATGTCCTACGTCCAACAGCGCGGGCTCGGGTCACTACACGGCGTTCGCGATGAACTCGTCGCAGTGGTTCCATTTCAACGACCACACGGTGCGCGTCGCCGCCGCCTCCGCCGTGTCGGCCTGCAAGCCCTACATACTGTTCTACATCCGACGCGAGCCGCAGTGACCACGACAATCCAAACTCCGTACGACAGACAGCGCCGAGCCACGATCACCACCTATTATAACCTCGCCGCGTGTCCTTCATTGCATTGTGTCATTGATGTACCTATGTTGCATTAACAACCGTTGCTAGGAACAATAACGTTGCTACGGTGAATGATGAGCTTACTATAGTTTGACCGCAACCGGTAGTGGTCAGGCTATACTACTGCGATTCGGTCGCGTCACTGTGTGTGGTTATTTACCGTGTTTGCGTCATAGTTGTCCGTCGCAGCCGCGCGCCGAAGTGTCCTAGTACCATTGTTTTGCTCTCAATTTTTACTGTACAATATTTTGTATACTATAGAAATCCATACAAGACAACAAAATCGACGATTATATCGCTGCCCACGAAACTGACTGCAAGATTTAAAAAAAAACAACCATGTGCTTTTTAGTTAGAAATGTATATCTCTCAGTTGTATAAATACCGGTGAGTCGAATAAAAATTGTTCGACTCACCGATTATGTCGAATGGTTTTTGAGTGGGTCATAGATCTCCAATATAGCCGCCGGTCAGAAACGCATATAACACCTTTCTGGAACCGAGTGTTCACATGTAATTTTCTAATAGAGATTGACAAAACGTCTGTCGAATGAGTCCGATTTTTGTAATTTTTTGTTTGCGTGAGAATGAGAATTATTTTATTGACAATGTGGTATGTTTAGAATATTTTTTGTAACATTACCGCATCTCCGCTTGGGATTCACGGGTTGCCCTGGTCCTTTGAGAGGCTTGCGCGGGGATATTGATCCAACGCGTAAAGGCCCTTTGGAGAAGTTACTGTCATGTGGTGCTCCTGCCAAAACCCGTTCTCGGCCATATCAATAGTTGACATTTCCATGAACAGGTCTCGGCAGGAGGAGGAACTATTTCTAATGAGTGAAAAAAAAAAAAACTCTATTACCACTATTATTTTAGTATTTAAGACCAGAATTTTTATTTGAAACTTACATTTGAATACTACCTTTGCTTAGATTTCATGAACTTTGTAAACTAATATTGTTTTTTTTTAAATAATTATGAATTGTACAATATTTTATGCATTCCCGAAGTTTGGTTGTGCTTATTTCAGATTTTTCACGATTTTTTATTTTGTCCTGAAGCTTAATTTAACAAATTATGTCAGTAAAGAGGTAAAAATAATGATTGGGGGCCTCATTGTTTCAGAGCTGTAATACCTCGTGTAGTATTTGCCTTTTAGTACAGATGTTTAATACTCATCATAATAATATAATAGTTTATGCCGTTGTTGACAAATTAGTACATTAAACATTAAGCTTATATAATATATCGCTTGATCACAAGTTAGCCAGACATACACATATAAAACAGCCAGACAAGAATCAAGAAGGGTTAAACTCTGTGCAGTATCAAATGCAGTCAAATTGAAGGTAAACATCGAATTCCACCATATTGTGAAAATTTTGTGAATTTTATGTTTCTCATTGATAATTATACGACTATGTAAACGCACGAGAATTTAAAACAGCAATATACTTTATGCAGCATTTAAGTTGATCTATGAGCGGGACAAACCCATATAAGTTTGTATCACTCACATTTATATACATACATACCATCGCGTCTTTATACCGTAGGGGTAGGCAGAGACTACGGATTTCCATTTGCTACGATCCTTACAGACTGCCCTCGCTTCTTCTATTACATGTATGTAATGTAGTGTACACATGGTATGAAATAATAAATTACAAGTGCGTATTTAATTTTCAGTATTTGGCGGTAAGCTTTGCAACATGATGTTGCATGTTTTGTCTGGAGACAATTATTCCGAAATGTCAAATGTCCACTTTGTTTGACGAGTACACTCGCCTGTTTCTTGTAAGGGCAGTGCAGTATACATGTTTTCTAATAACTTGTCGATCAATCATAGGCATTTTACAGATAACGACAACCAGTTGAGCACATAGTAGTTGTGCCTTTGATCTGGAAGGATTTTACCAGTATAGTTATTATTTTCAAATCTTTTGATCAGTTTTAATTGCATGCTATTTTACATTCCTCTAATAAACTATGGTTTTACAATGGGTTTTAATTTAAACAATGCGAGATTAGACATTTTGTGTGTAACATGTAATAGTGTAACTCGCATATAATTGACCCCAAACTTATGAACATATCTTATTGTGCAATGCTCGTATCTGTAAGTTAACAAGCGTTGTACACGATAGGACTATTTCTGACAGTTCATTAAGTTTGCGGCGGAGTGTAAATAACGATGATTTTATTGTGTCGTGAAATATTCTCTTTTTGCAAGTATATTGGATAGCAGGTTTATTTTGTAAGTACTTCAATTACTGGAAGTTGATAGTGATTGAATTTAATAAATTCGCCAATTAAACACCATGTATGTAGTTTTATTTATATTATTAGATATCTACAGTACTACTTTAAAATTATACATAAATACTATGACATTATTGTTCACAGTAATTTCGTGAAGAAATAAAATTTAAACGAATAAGAATGTTGAGTCTGTTTCACGAACGAATCCATTAGTGGAACTACATGATTTGGCAAGAGAAAATCCGGTTGACGACAACTTAGTGCCGCGTTCGAATCCCTTGAATGTGGCGCTAAGTGAAATAGATTGAAGTATATAATTTTAGGTACCTACTTCACGACACGACCGAAAACAGTCCGTTTACTCGTGTTATGTGGTTATGTCCAATTAGCAAAATATCCAATTGTCCAATTATTCCAAGAATATTTTGCTAATAGGACGAAACGCATTGTAAATACACGACAAGATTGAATAAGACATACGAAATGTCTATAGTTTCTTGAAATTAATGTCGGCGCTTAATTTCGTCTGTTTGGTGGCGGGAGTGACGATTTATGTCAGTTTGTTATTTATAAACGTCAAAATTAGCAGATTTTTTATTTGAAACATTTCAGACATCGAATTATGCGTGTGAACCACGACACCTCTTCTATTTCGGTTTCCAAAGATATATGCAAAGAAGGTACACTGTTGTCCACTGGGTAGAAGGCTGACCAGTCGGAAGGCTTCAAAAGCACCATGTTGTTTTCCCATAACCTTTTACTTACGTCCCCTTCGACATAAGAAACGTTCTCTATCGCATCCATATTTTGAAGTTGGTGTGAACTTTTTTCTCTGACCACTATAGTCTCGTCACCGATCCAATTGTTGCTGTCAAGTTTTTCTATGGGTTCAGTAATTTTTATAGGGTCACTAGAACTTTTAGGTTTAATTTTGATTTTGAACCTTTGATGTAAATGATCGCCTCTATCTTCTAAACGATTTTCGTCTTTCCAAACATGATTATCAATTTCAATGTTGTCTGTTTCCCGACTCTTATCATCGATCCGCGACGTGTCTCCGAGAGCTGATGACTTAGATTCGGTGTTGTTTTTCGTCTGGTCATCTTCGGCAATGGGACTAGCTTCTCTAACTGAGTCTAGTTTCACCTGATGTCTGCAATTTTCACAAAACGCACTTCTAGAACGACGTCGTTTTTCTCTAGGTGAGAGAGACATCCAGTTAATCAAGTTATTCGAGCCACGCTTATATTCGTTATCTTGGTACCTACGAGAAATATTTTGAAACCATCCTTTAGGCATTTTTGCTTCGTACTTTGATTTCAAATTTCCTTCAGAACTTTTAGGTTCCGTAATCTCTGCGACAGTGGGCAGTTTTGGTGGTTGCAATAAGTTCAATTTAGGAACGTAATTGTTGGGGATCTGGGAGGAAACTCTTCCATTACTATTTTCTTTAATCTGTTCTTCACCTACATCTGTACTTGTTGAACTACCATTAGAGACATTTGGGTCATCGATTTCTGTGAAAAGGTGTTTATTTTTGAACGAATAAATATAAATAGTACGCTTTTCCGTATCTATATTAGAATCGTAGGTTAAGATTTCATCGTAATATCTATCATCAGCATCCCATGCTTCCTCTGCCTGCATATCATTACAACCTATGTACTCTACATCAGACGAAGAGTCTGATGTTTTTGGACACGGATTTGTAATGGTAAAGCAATCAGTTTTCTGACTGGACTTATGTTTATTGTCATTTCCAGCATCGTTTCTGTCCGGTTCTTTAGAATAGAAATCCCTGACGCAACTTTCCTCTGTTACTTTATCTTCAGGTGAACTTTCTTGTTTGTATCGCGTATTATATTGACGGTGATATTCTCTAGCCTTGTAATTCACTTGATGATCATTTGTCGGAGACTGCGATATTCTGAACCTGTCTTGATTTATATAGCTCCAGGCATGGCTGAATGACTGCCTGTCTTCATCATCGTGGGCATCATTGTTTGAGGAGTTTGAATCCAATTCAATTATTTTAACACCATTACTCTCTTGCTCTTGTATCCAGAGTTGTCCCAAACGAAACTCTGGGCTTACTATATTGGTGCGTAGTGGCTTTTGATAATTGCCTGAAATAAATTTTGTTCGCTGAAGATTTAAAACTCCTAGGATGTTATAGACAACTACCTTACATAGCTACACATGTGTTGTCGGTTGGTCGTCATCATATATCTTTAGGTAGTTTCATTCTGCATGGGTTTCCAATCTGAACCACTCACAGCCTATGGATAGGTTTACATGTTGTATTTGAAATAGAGACGGCCTACTTTGATAGAGAACACGCAAGACTATAAAAAGTTGTAGTACTAGAGGAAAAGAACATTTCCTGGCGCAAATGAACGAAATAAAGGGATAAGGCAGATGAGAAGGAAGAGAAATACGTTTTTGAGTTAAAGTTTTCTTTGCCAGATGCCTATTGTGTACATTTGTATGAAATACCTACACGAACATTAAGTCTTTACAGTCATTTAATTCCTACCATTAATAGCAGTGTGATTTCGATCCATGTGATTATAATCATCTCTCCTTTTCATTGCGAATACTGTGCAATTTATTGAAACAACAATATCCACACAATAACAACAATTGGACATAAAATTGACAATGACAACATGACATTCTAATAGGTAAGTTACATGTAAAATAATGAAAAAGTTTGGATAGAATGGTGTTCCTTCGTTGTATTGAAAATGGAAATTTTGACTCCGTTTTTATCTACGACTGAAAGGAATGTAAGTAGGCCTTATTTGAGTTACATATAGTACAGGAAGGTATGGATGGCTGGATAATGTCAGGTTATTAGTGCTAATTGCCATGAAATACTTTTTTTGTTAAAACTAACGCACTGCAAATTTTAAACATCAAATTACAGGGAGAAAAAATGCTGAACCAGTTTTTCCGTGACCACGGCCGTTGTAACATGGTTGAAACGTCGAAAGTATAAATGTAGGTATAATCCTCTATCACGTCTTTTTAGACAACCAGTTACGAACAGCAGTTGCTTTAAGTTGCCGAAATAGTCAAGTTTACAGAAAATAATAATCCATGCCGTTGCTCGATTTCTACGATCACGGATCTAAACTGGTAAATATAGTATGAAATAGTAAAAGTAAAAGGTATCTACCAAACAAGTACCATACAAGTAAATATATCTAAAATCCCGTGACAGAAATATTCACGTGGCATTAGGTACTTACTGAATACCTATGTAAATATTTGGACAAGCTTAAACATGCAACATCAAGCTACGATGTCACTACAGCAGACACACAGGTTCTTACCTCGAGGATAAAACAACACAAGTCATCATCAAACACTAAACAAATTAACCTACATCGAAGACGAAAGTGAACAAGCAATTTGTGCCTAAAAGGCAGTCTCACGAGGTGTTAGTGTAGTGTCAATGTTGGCGAAACAAAGTGTAAATGGATTGATTGCGCCAATTCCGGACACAAAGGGAGCGAAATTGCATTAAAAGCTCCGTGGCTCTAGCCATTTGCTGAAGCACTTACTCCATTAGGCGCGTCCAAATAACGTTAGCTTAGTATGTTGTCGAGTGTACCTTGCCAACAATAGACTATGGTTGTGTGATTTTTTATTTATTAAATCTTTGTTGTCTACCACTATAACCAATTAACCAATGGGTGAAATAAATTACACGCGAAAAGGTACTTACCAGGAAAGAAAGTTTTTTATGTGGGCTTGGCGACATAGGACTTTTACTCTGTGTTAAGTTTATTTTTCTCGGAAAACTAGCAGGGACTGTGAAATATAGAAGTAGAGTACAGTCCACACTATCTCAGATTAGGATACCTACAAGCAAAAGCAAAGTTTTCAAACGCGATCCTCCGGTTTGCCCCACGCGACAAAGGTAATTAGATCACAGGGCTCTGAGTGCCGGCCTTCATTGCGACGCTAATTCGCAAATTAGCCCCCGGCGAGGCGCTTTATTCGCTCCATTACGATACTGACGTGTTTCATCTCTCAATTTCACTTAATTTACACCTGATTATACGAAGAGCCGTTTAATTGAAATAGTGCGCAAATGTGAAGGTTGCGCGATGTTATTATGATAGGTGCTCTATTCTAAGGTAGAGCATTAATTTTACAGTTACTTTAACCTGCTTCTGATTAAATCATGGGAAATGTATACTTAAAGCTAATAAAATGAATGAGAAAATTATTTCTAAAGACGTAAAACACATACCTAATAATAAATAGAAAATATTTGTGAAAAAGATTACATCTACTTAATTGCGCGCACTTAGTGAGCATAGCACTTCAAACATAAAATGAACAATTCTCTAACTCATCAAATTGTTTATCTAACAAAACTAAACACAAAATCATTGTTTCCTCCAACCAACAACAATGGCTTGCATAAATTACAAAAACAAAAACTAAAGATAAAGAAGTTTATCACGGAAGCGAAAATGGTTTGAGGTGCCGTCCATTAGCATTGAAGGAACCGCGTCACAACGCGCAACGTGCTATTAATTGTCTTTCAAAATATTTTTAATTGGTTTTAGAGTTGGAAAATACTGTAGTGTGTGATTAGTGTGCTATAAAGCTGTATATTTGCTTAATGGAAGAGTGTTCGAGATAAAAGCGGCAGTATCGTCGGATCGGACGTATAATTACAGGCCTCGCACCGCCTCGCCTGTGCCTTTACATACCACTTAAAACTACACTGCCTTGCTACACGACATTATCTATAATGTAAAGCGTGGATGAACTTAATTGCCGCAGCTGTAAATATTTACAACCAGAATTTGTTTTATGTAGAGTGGATATATTGGAGGCGATGTCAGATTGGCTATGTATGTGGTTACAAAAACAAATGATGTTTGTTGAAACCAAAACCATAATCTAGTTTTTGATTTTCTCAGATTACGAAAAGTATTTCGTCAAAACAATTAGTTTTGATGATAAAGATGCTTATTTACCTTTTTTATTTTAACTGGCACTCATTGAGCCTACGAAACTATTCCATTAAAGGGATAATTCCTCTCTACTTTTGTATCAAGTCACTAAAACTCCTGCTGCAAATTATTTCTTCAAAACCGGGGTCCCTACAAATTATTTGCTTTTAGTGAAATTACTCTATAAATATTCAGTAAGGAGCAAAAAAACATTTAATAACCCGCTATCGGCGTGAAGTAATTGCGAGTAAAGCTATGCATTAATGTACCCGTCCAACGGTCATAGTTCGCTTGCACTCCTCTAATCATAATATGCATATCGTAATTACTATGAAGATGACTGGACATTTCTTCACACAGCGGGTCACATAGGGAAGTATACTGCCCTTCCATAACACTAACGGTCTAGATAGTATCCTATTCTATGCGGTCTACTTTACATATAGCGTCTACAAAGTAATTTGACGATAAACATGTGTAAGTCAATATAAAGTAAGATTTCTCGTAGCAAGTTCTACGAAAGTGCTACGAATGAGAAGGAAGTGCTACGAATGAGAAGGAAGTGCTACGAATGAGAAGGAAGTGCTACGAATTCTTCGCATAACAGTTTATGGGATATTGTGTTTGCTACATAAAGTCTTCTTCTAATACTTTCTCATAGGGTTAGTGTCACAATAATGGTTACAAAGTCTGACTTGCGCTTTACCCATAAAAATGAATTTTCCCGTTCGCCGTTCCTCTTTAACCTAAGCTGAAGAGTATATTTGATAACAATACTTATAACTTCAGAACTTACCGGATTTTCTGAATATGATAGATATCTGATATTAGTTCTTAGCGAAAATTGTAGGCTAACACATGCACATTGTGGGCGGATGAAACCGCGTGGAACAGCTAGTAGAATAAAATTTTGCATCGTAAGGAAATGACGACGGTCCTGAAAACTATAGTGTAGTAGATTATTTGATTTTAGTAAGTTTCTGTTAGTTTGCCTGCGATACCGATCACTGTGCGATCGCATCGAGCTGCGTGTCGGCGACGTAAACAAACTGGCCTGTGCAGGTCTAGACAACATTTTAACTACCCGGGTTTTGGTAATTTCGAGTTTTCTTGATGGGCTATTGATTCATAGGATCACGGCTTAATCCCTGACGAAATACATGCTATGGATCTAGAGAATACAATCCCGGGATCCCATATCTCGGGATCACGGGATCCCGACCGTTTTCTGGCCCCGAAAATCCCGGGACTGTACTTGGCTAATCTCGGGATTTTTGGGATTGCCACAAACAAGTCTAGTTTGTATTCCGTAGTCCGTTGCGTCTTGAAAATAACCTTGCCTAGATTATTTTAATACATTACGACAAAAAGCAACTCGTACAATACGTAGGTAGTTAGGTACCCACTATTTACTACACAGGTACAGTCCTAATAATATGTTTGTCGTAGAACTTAGAAGGGACTTCCCCACTCGGAATACTTTAATACAATACTCTTAAGGTAATTCCCCAACGAACCAACAGGGGAATCACCCGATCATCTCATATCATAATATTGTTGCGGGTATTTCCCGTCGGGGATTCCCTGTACGAAAGTATAAATATGCAAATCCGGTTTTATTTTTTTCATTTATTGTTCTGTCAGTGACGGGTTACGTAGGCTACGTCATTAAAATTTAAAAGTCAATTATCTGAAATTAAGTATTTCAAATGGCGGGAGACTTTGTTAAACATAAAAAAGACAGTGATACGACGTCAGTGTGGAGTTATTATTTAGTTGCGAAGGACGGGAATAGTGCTAAATGTAAGCGATGCCCAGCCATCCTCAAGACTTTGGGTGGATCAACTAAGGGATTACATACACATTTGTTATCAAAACATAACATCAAGGTTATATCAGCTTCAACAAGTCAAGATTCTGAAAATCTGAACACAGCACCGCCGCCAGCCAAGCGAAAGTTAGATGATTATTTTACTAAAAGTGCCGACGATAGCCTGGATGATATTTTGGCAAGAATGATTGCATTAGATGGATTTCCATTCAGTGTATTCATAACCTCAGATGATTTGAGAAAATTGCTCTTAGCAAAATACACGGATTTACCAAAGTCAGCCGTCACTGTTCGAAAACGTGTTATGAATTACAGTGAAAAAATCAGAAAGCAAATAACTGCAGAATTAAAACATTTGAAAAGTGCAGGTGAAAGATTTAGTCTTTCTTTCGACGAGTGGACTTCAACTTCCAATAAACGATACATGGCGGTCAACGTTCATTCATATAAAAAATTTTGGAACTTAGGACTTGTTCCTATTTACGATAGTATGACAGCTGAAAATTGTCTTCGTATATTGCAAGAGCGTCTAAGTAAATTTGACATTTCCCTAGAAACTGACATCGTGGCTATTGTAACCGATGGACCGAATGTTATGATAAAGGTGGGGCGGCTTGTTTGCACTGAACAACAACTGTGTCTCGCACATGGTATCAATTTGGCGGTCTGTGATGTGCTTTATGAAAAACATAATAATTTGCAAGATAGCCCTACCTCAGATGATACTATAAATGAACCAGCTGTGACTGTTGATTATATGGACGACAGCGATGATGAACACCATTTAGAAGACTTAGACTGTCCAGAATCAGGTTTAATCGTAATGTCACAAAATGATCTTGCGCCAGAACACGTACCAAAGTTAACACAATATGAAAATATTAATAAGCTGATAAAGAAAATCCGCAAAGTTGTAGTGTATTTCAAAAGATCTCCATTGAAAAATGAAACAGTACTTCAAAAATATGTGAAAATTGAACATGGAAAAGAGTTGTCACTTCTTTTGGACTGTAAAATCAGGTGGAATAGTCTTTTAACAATGACGACTTTATCTTTTAAAAGCATGCATTCAAAAAGCTCTTATAGATCTCAATCATCTAATTTGTTTAGAAGATGTTGATTTTGAATTGGTAAATAAAATTGTTGATGTGCTGACCCCAATTAAATTGACAGTAGAAGCAATCTATCGGCGAGATGCTAATTTATGCACAGCTGATGCCGCTTTGAAATTTCTTATATAACAACTGTCTAGCAAAAACTCAGCACTTGCCAAAAAAATTAAAACATCCTTAGTGGAACGTATAAAGCAACGACGAAGTGATGATTTAACTGGCGTGTTAAATTATTTACAAAATCCACAAATGGATGATGAAAATCAGTTATTATCAGATTTGGAATGGCACGACTTATTTCCAGTTCCGACACAGGCTTTAGTGAGGAAGCAAATAAAGAGTATTGTTAAAAGACTTAATAGTCGAGATAACACGGAAGAAGAAGCAAGGTCAGGATCACAAACAGATGATGAGCTAAGGTCAGAAACCTCCCAATCCCAACCCCAATTGACATTAAAGGAAAAGTTACAGCTGGAAATTAACAAGAGTATGAAATCCCCAGATCCTGAAGTACAAGTACAAAATGAATTGGGGTTGGCAAATAGTATTAGACGTGAAATGAGCCTGTTCGAAAATGGAGGAGTTCGTGGATATCACTTAGAAACAGCATATAAGTATCTATTGTCTATTCCTCCGACCAGCGTAGAAGCTGAACGAGCGTTTTCAGCTGCTGCTTATGTTGGCAATAGACTACGAAGCAGGCTCAGAAGTCAAACATTGGATGCTTTGATATTTCTGCGATTATATTTTCGAAATTCTAAATAGTTATTTTGTGCTGTTTTTTAATTTCTTGCGAAAGTATAGTATTTTTTGGTTTGTGTTTTTTCTTTTCTTATTATTATTCTGATTTGTGTTGTGCAAAGACATTAAAGACATTTTTTTTAATTACTCGTGTTTTTTATTTTAGCCCAATTAGAAACCACATATATAATCCCGGGATAGGCCCGGGATCCCGGGAAAAGGCTTCAAAAATCCCGTAAGCCCGGGATTGAAAAACATGCTCGGGATTGTATTCTCTATATGGATCTAATTCGTGGTACCTAGTTTGAATACACGGTCGGTTAAAAAAGATCATCAAGAAAAATGACGATACTTAGATAGTTCTGAAATATATTGATGGATTTTACTTAATAAGTTTCGTTGGATTGCCTGCGAAGAAAAAGCACCTCATAATGCTTCGTATGGAAGTGATGACAGTTTTGAAATGTTAATTGATTTAATATTTCTGTTAGTTACCCTGCAATATCGAATAATCCGCTCCAAACAAGACAGACAGATGCTAGAACAGAATTTATTAACTTAAAACCGTTACTCCATTCAAACACAGTCAAATGTTTACTACACCAGAATATTATGGCATAAATGGCTGGCATGACTTGACACTTTGGTTACAAAATATGTTTTAGGAAACGCCGATGTTGCCCGCCGCTGACGGCTAATCGACACGTTTTTACACAAAATTACTATTTAATTCCACACTTTCTATAATAACCCAAATAGGGAAGTGAAGTTTTCTTTTTTTGCCACTTCTGTTGTGAAAGGAGATTGTTTAAAGTGTGTTTTTTACGAAAAATAATTTTAGTCAAGACTCTAAGCAAAGAGCATCGAAACCTTTTTCAATGGATTATCTAAGGCCGATTTACCAAGAACAATCTACCAACTTGGTATCTTGAACTGCTAAATGATAGAAAAAACTTTTATACTCGGTTATATTAAAATGTTCCCCAATATTACATTTAAGTAGAAAGGTGTAAAACACATAACGCAGCCTAGGTTTATGTTAGGTACCTGTGTGTCGGGGGCTAAATATTTCGATTTTTATACGATTAAGTTGGCAGTTAAAAATACGGAAGTTTAATATTTTATTTTATAATTAATACAAATTTTATTTTGTATCTCATTTAAATACCTAAGAAATTTTTGATGGGGAAGAACTACTTCAGTACTAAGAACAAGAATTTGCCTCACATTTTTTTTTCTTTTTTTTCAATTTGGCTCTTACTTTCGTATTTAGCCAGTAACAAGTAACAGTTTTTTAATAAAGTTGTTTAATTATACAAATATAAAGTCAAGTCAGTAGTTAAGTCAAGTCAAGTCATAATCAAGTCGAGTCAGAAGAGTCGGGCTAAGTGAAGTGGTAGAAAAACTGCACTTAGCGATTTCTAGGAGCTTTTGGCAACAAGCAAGGAAATCACATAAATCGAACACTGTATCACTTCCCAACACTCACGCTTGTTCTTGAACACTTTGCGAATAATAATCCACTATTATTATGCACAAACACTCAAAAAAACACAAATTTTGAAAAATAAAATACAGCGATACTGCTTTTCACAGCTTCCCGCCAAAAGTCTAATTTGCCTCATTATTCATACTAATATTAAAAATGCGAAAGTCTGTCTGTCTTTCTGTCTGTTACGCTTTCACAACCAAACCGCTGAACGGATTTTGATGAAATTTGGTATAAATATAGTTGAAGACCCGAGGTCAAACATAGGCTACTTTTTGACGCAGGCGGAGCTGCGGGAAAAAGCTTGTTTAGGATATTTAATCGAAATCTGTGTTAGTATATTTTTTTTATATATGGCTTTTGTATTTAGCCAGTAACAAGTAAAAATTATACAAGAAAGTCGTTTAGTCAAGAAATTCTAAAGTCAAGTCAGTAGTTAAGTCAAGTCGAGTTAGAAGTATTATGCTAAGTGAAGTGGTAGAAAAACTGCACTTAGCGATTTCCAGGAGCTTTTGACAACAAGCAAGAAAATCACATATATCAAACACTGTATCACTTCCCAACACTCACGCTTGTTATCGAACACTTTGTACAACAAATAATAATCCACCATTATTAAGTCAGGGGTGTTGTTTCCAAACATCTGTCCGATGGCTTGGATACATAGCACACGGGTACGCGAGCCAGACTTACCCGAGCTGCTACTGAGTCAACCCATGTCCATCCGAGTCAGTAGCATCCTTGTACCTCATCCTTCCCCCAAACCCAACCAAATCCCACCCTTCACTAGCTTAAGAATACTTCCGATGGGCGTCGGAAGTACAATAAGTCGTTGAAACTGCGATTGCCAACAACCCTTCAATTCGGTGGAGGCCTAAGTCCAGCTGTGGACTGATTGCGGCTGAAACGAACGAATTATTATGCACAAACACTCAAAAAATCACAAATTTTAGAAAATAAAATACAGCACCGATACTGCTCTTCACAGCTTCCCGCCAAAAGTCATGTTAGTATATTATCAATAAACTTTTTTTTAGTAATGGATTTTACGGCCATGGATACAAGCCCTTCTTAATTTTTCTATCTTCTTCAGTCCTACAGTGTGGTTTCGTCAAGTCCTAGTCAAGTCTGAAAGTCTAGTCGGTACCTAGTCAAGTCTTTTCAGAAGAATCAGTCAAGTGAAGTGGTAGAAAAACTGCACTTAGCGATTACTAGGAGCTTTTGGCAACAAGCATGAAAATACCATAAATCAAACACTGTATCACTTCCTAACACTCATGCATTCTCGAACACTTTGCGAATAACCATATTATGCACAAATACACAAAAAAACACGAATTTTGGTAAATAAAATACAGCGCCGAAACTGCTCTTTTCAGCTTCCCGCCAAAAGTCTTATCAATAAACAAAATCAACCCACAGTCTAAGGAAGAGATAATATTTTAGTATCCACAAACAAATCAATACAGCCGTGCATTTCAAACGTGAGAGCGTTTTTTTTCAAGATACATATAGTAAATAATAACACGTCAATCGGCGTGTTCGAGTCAAAGGAGCATTTAATTTAAATAAGGAACAAAACTACTTAAGAGTTTTTGTTTCTTTTTTTGCACCGGTCGATGGAGTGTCAATTATTTCATCAGTAGATCAGATGGCGCCGCTGAGCTGATGCTATCAATTTTAACACGTCGGCATTTGGATTGTGATTATGAATTATCCCAAAAGGATTATTTAAATCATGTTTAAGTAATGAGTATGAATATTTGGAATTAAAAGTTTTCCCGTAATGGCAAATAAGTTAATTAATTGTATTAATTTTTATATTTAATTGTAAATTTAAAATGTAATGGACTTTTTGATTGAGTTTTTTTAATATTTTGTTTTGAATCCTAAAGTTGTTTGTGTTTCGTCAATTTCTAGATGTAGAGTCGAGGGCAAATAAACATGACAACATAATAATACACAGGTAGTATAAAATGTTCCGTATTTATATAGGTATCTGTTAAAGTGAGAAAAAATTATATATTCCATGGTACGGCATCAACTTTATGTGGTGGAATCTATAATTAATGCAAAAAATTCTGACTTCATTTTCTTAAGCCTTCGCTGTCCGTCCTCCGTTCAGTCAGGGGACTACAAACTCGTAAACCGTAACATTTATAGAGTTGCTACTTTTTCGCTACTATTATAGATTTATCACCTCAAAATGAGAAATAGGCCAGAACAATCTGTAATTTGGAGCCGCGAGTAGCGACAGCATGAAAACGCATCGTCGTAGGTGCATTAGCCGCCCTGTCATTATGGCAGCCGCGTGCTCTCTCTAATCACTACTGGCAACACTCTCCTGTTTTGGAGAGTGGCTCATTAGACACTTAGGCGGTTGGTGTTGCCAACGGTAAAAATCTAAAGCATTTCAGTTTGGAAATATTTTTTACGAAAATTAAATTGTTTTTACCCGCGGCATCTCACGCGTACTATCTTAAATCCCACAAAATCCGTACTTTTCCTAGATGAAAGGTAAAGGAAACTAAAAATATACAATGTATATACAAAATTTCAAGATGATTGGTTTGTACGTAAAGCGTGGGGAACAAACAAAATAATAATAAATTCATGATAACTTTATATTGAATTGGCAATTATAGAAATTCATGTTTAAAATAGTATACTTTTTGGGATCCCAAAAATAAGTGAATGAAACGACATTCGTAGACCCAGCTCTACGAGTCTACAAAATACTAAGTACAATTATTTTAAACTAGCGGTTTCTCGCAGCTACTCCTGCGTCAAAAAGTAGCCTATATTTGACCCCGGGTCTTCAACTATATTCATACCAAATTTCATCCAAATCCATTCAGTGGTTTGGCCGTGAAAGCATAACAGACAGACAGACTTTCGCACTTATAATATTGTAATATGGAATAGAATAATAGTATGGAAAGTTTGGATATATAATAAAGTTTTAATATTCTGGCTATTGCGATTTAGTTTAGAGAGTTTTTAAAGCGTTAACAGAAATGTATTTAATAATAATAATAATATAACTCTATAATGCACCAAGAAATTAAAATTACAAAATTACATAAGAGATTTGCAATGTATATACAATGGCGGCCTTATCGCTATAGCAATTTCTTACAGGCAACCAACGGGTAGGATTGAATAAAATAACATGGGTAAGGCGCAGACATGTAAAAATCTATACTAATATTATAAAGCTGAAGAGTTTGTTTGTTTGTTTGAACGCGCTAATCTCAGGAACTACTGGTTCGAACTGAAAAATTCTTTTTGTGTTTGATAGATCATTTATCGAGAAAGGCTTTAGGCTATATAACATCACGTTGCGACTAATAGAAGCAAAGAAACAGTCGAAAATGTGGAAAAACGGGGAAAATTATTCATCTTTGAGGGCTTCCGTTGCGTGCGCTGCGAAAACCTTTAGAGATACCCAAAAAATATATATGAAAGAATTATTCCTCTTTAAATTATCTAAAAAATGTCCGCGACAGTATATGCCTATCTTTTAAGAATAACTCACAATAACCGTTTTTATGAAAATCAATTTTGGTCGAAATTAATGAATTATTACAAATTATTTGTCAGTGACTTCATTTGGTGCCAAAAAAAATTCGCTAGGGAAACTTTATGCCCACTTTTAATAAGCTGAGGAGGTAGGTTTGTAAACAAAAAATAAATATGATTCCCAAAATAACTATTCCACGCGGACGAAGTCGCGGGCACAGCTAGTAAAGAATATATACGTTAATTTACACTTTAAAAAGTAAGTTAAGAGTTAATCCATACTTAACAATTATGCGTTCTATATACATTCAAAGTACATATGTAGACACAAGTATTGCACAATACTTATTGCAAACAAGACACAGGTTTATCAAGCGGTTCCAATGGTGAGGTAAATAAGTTGTTAACAGAATCATATAGATAGGAAATGGGCTTTAACAAGTGACTTAAAAACGGGAAGAGTTTGAGCGCGTCGAATGGTGAAGAGAATTCCATAAACGGATTGCTTTGACAGTAAACGAGCGGGAAAAAAATTCAGTAAAGTGGACAGGTGTTACTAACCGTAGGTTACACGATTTAACTTAATACTCAAAATGGTTTTTTATGTTAATGATGAGTTATTGTAACTTTTTCGTTACCCTATAGATTTTTCGCTACCTTTTTCTCAAAATCTAAAAAAATACAAAATTATAAAACATATCAAGTTAAGAAAAACATTCCTCTCATCAATTAGTAAAATAATCCTTTGAATTCTTGCTATCAAATAGAAATCACCGATCGATCTATTGTTGAAAAATGCTTTTGTACCTAATTGAAATGCTACATTACGTCAGCGTCGGGATAGGGGCAGTGTTCGACGCTTTACAAATATAAAACAATCATTTGGACAGTTCAAAGAGTGGAGCGGAGGAACGCAATCTGTGAGTGTGGTCTAAGTGAAGGGTGATTAGCGGTAAGTACCATCCAACCAGGAAATCGCAGATAAATTTTAGGCCCGCTAGTCCTAATTAGTTTTGAGCCGATTCCTGGCATTTTTTGGCAACTTTCAGAATGTTGCCGGAAATATTCCCGGTAAACTGTCAGTAATTTTCTAATATTATACGTTGAGAAATTCTCGTAAATTGAGAATATTTCCAGTGGCACATCACTAATCCTATAGTTCAAACAAATTACCATTTTTATTTAAGTGTTTTTTAGGTCTTACAACATGTAAAACCATAATTTGCATATCAAAAGCATGTATTTATTTTTTTCATTTTAACGTCTCGATGCATCAAATATAGTAATTAATAAGATTGTCCTTATTTCAATTCGTGTATTTTAGGAACAATGCGCATCTAACGAGTCAACCCTCCTAAATCGATGTTGATTGCTACCCGATCCTTGGTGCATTGATACTTTAATGCACTTAAAAAAATACACAAGGTGGACTTAATGTCTTAAGGCATTCTCTGCCACTCAAACCTTAGTACCAAGAATATTATACATAACCAAACTTTACTTTTAGTAGTAATTCAATCGCTGTCGCTACTGCCTGTGCCTCGCGTCAGAGGTGAGCTCGCGCCTCGTCATCGCGCGGCGCCTTTCAATTCACATCTCAAACGTTTGGTTCCTCCCCCACAATGGGCCGATGTGCCGTGCACAAAGAGAGCTGCGTTTGCCGCCTCGTTATGTAAAATCAGCCAAACAATGCCAGCGGTATCGCTTTCGGTAAGAACTCAATCGAATTAAATTAACAATGGCCCTCGAAAACAAGCAGACCGATATTGTCAGATCTCTATTTTAGTTAACGAGTGAGATGTAACAGAGGTCTGTTAGAATGGTATGGTAACAATATGCGTAAATAAAACGAAGGCTGAGATAGCAGCCATGTTGTTTAAACAAAAGGCGCGCCAATGAGCGACAGGCCGTCTGAGGGCGGTGCTGCGAAATCGACAGTTCTTCGTGTTGTGTAACTCTTTCGTTTCGAATACAAAGCCCTATTGTTGATGATGTATTTAGATTGCCGTGGATATCTCTAGTTACTTTAAAAAATCTATTGAAATAGAAATCATTGTCGGTGTTAAAACAATGTTAAGTACTTACTCTTAAATAGCTTGCCTTACTAGTAGAAATTTGTTTTAATAATATTTTTTTAACAATCTTTGCTATTTCATTTTTGCCATGAGGATTCAATTTCCTGGACTATACATTTATACAACTCATTTCCTTTTAATCAGATGTAATCACGTGAGGTGTACACGCCTAAAAACGAAAAACTCTACCTAACTATGTAATGCATAGTATACATAAACATTACCACACAAACAGGCGCTCTAGGCGCTGCATTAGCATACCCTCGCTCGCTAACTCAATACGAGCCGGCAGAAACTGAATACGCGCTGGTAACGGGCAGCCGACGGCTCTCAAAATTGTGCATGCTAATACCAACATAGCTTTGATTTTAAAGTGTGTCCAATACTTGAGAGAATCTTTGTTAGTAGGTTGATTTTGTGCTATTATTGTAGATAGTTTGTCTTGAAATGACCGAAAGGGTTTCGACAAAGTTTGTTAAATTTACCTATATAAGTCAATAAATTATTATAAGGTATAATCATACACGTACAACTTAAAAATATATACAAAGTACTGGAAAATTAACACATACACTCTCTTATACAAAGCGTAGTACATAAAGATAACCACACAAACATAGAGCCCTAGGCGCTGCATTAGCATACCCTCGCTCGCTAACTCAATACGAGCCGTCAGAAACTGAATACGTGCCGGTAGCGGGCAGCCGACGGCTTTCAAAATTGTGCACACTAATACCTACCTACATAGCTATGGATTTAAAGTGTTTCCAATTCTTACGAGAATCTTTGTTGGTATGTTGATTTTTATACTATTGTTGTGTGTTGGATACGACCAGAATAATGTCGCCATGATCTCTTCATATAAAGCTATGTTTTATTTCACCAAACGCATTGCAATAGCCTCATTGAGTGGTCAATCAGGAGTCAGGGAAATAGCTTATCGTTTCAGGGGGTTCGTTTCATTTTTTATATGCACTTATAACGGTAGAGATAATTTCAAATGTCTCCATAACTGTCCTCCAGCTGGGGACAGATTAGGCACATATACAGTCTAACTGATCTAGTTCTAGAACAAAGAAAATTTCTGACTTCGAGAATATTATATTTCTTTATTTAATTTTATTGATATATCACATAAGTAAACATATAAAAAATATATTAGTACACCTTAATCATATCGTTTGATACTGAACGTCCTGATGTCAAAGTTTTCTAAAACCTTAGTGAACTAAGGAGCCAACAGCAACGTAAACTAAAATACTCTAAAATCAAAGAAAATATCTTAAAAACATTAAGGTAAACGTCCAAACTTCGACACCGTGGGCTGTCAAGGGTCAGGCCATCAGGTCGACCCTCTAAAAGAATGTAAAGGTAAACAGCGTGTGTCAAGGGGCAAGCAAACATACGCACATACAAATAGCAACGATACGACTTGAAATGAACCTTGCACTTGAATGCGGGCTGAAGTGGTTTGTCATCAGTTTTAGATGAGAACAACAGTGGAAAATATGTGGAAATAACTCCTTAGTGGACTAATGGTTACTAAATATATTAGCTCGCCACTACAGAGGTTCTATAATTTTAACTCTTTTCCATATTTTCTGCTTTCAGGACCCTATTATAAAGTAATAGCGAAGTCTAAGGACTTCGCTGTCCGTCATCTTAGACGGTCATAAATGATATATTTCTGTTGTATAGCAACAAATACCAAAAAAAAACCGCTCAAGTGCGAGTCAGACTCGCACACAAAGGGTTCTATTATTCCTTAAACCGCAAAAAAATCTAATGTGTTGTATAGGAGCACTTATATATTTATTTTATTCTGTTTTCTAGTACTTATTTATTGTTGTAGTAGGTGTAGCAGAAATACATCATTTATGATAGTTTCAACTGTCTAACTATCACGGTTTTTTAGATACAGTGACAGATAGACGGTTGATTATGCTATACAAATATTTAACCATCATACAACACACATAACGCGGCAACTTTTCTGGACACTCTTAAACAAAGTCATTGTGATGCCATCCGTCAAAAACATGTGAATTATAATTTAAGATTTAAACAACTTTCTAAATACAGCACATAATCTACTTGTGATAGAATTCGGGTATGTAATAAAAGTGTGTTTTAAAATTCAGTTATTTATTTCGCTAAAAATAAGCGAGATCAGTTCTTACATAATATAAAAAATTATATATTTGAAGCGCATAATTTAATTTTTGCGCATTTTTTAAAGACAATGGTAGCCCTTGGTAATAAGATTCCGTTTTACCCTCTGGGTACGGAATCCTAAAAAGTAATATTAAACAAATAAAAAATAACTAAAACAAAAAAACTACGTAGGTCGTCACCTATCACTTGGGTTTGATCCCAGAACCTTACATTGAAGACCGAGCTTCTTACGGACACGCCGATTCCATCTTAAACAATTTGGCGAAATTAATATTGATATCAGGCGGCAATGGTTTTTTATTACCTCTTAGTAATAAGTAAACATTTATCGTTTGTTTGAAACAGTTTATTTGTTCCTTGAAAGGAACGATTGTTTGTGCGGTTTTGATGCTCTTTGATTTGTACTGATTTTCATAGATTTTCTGTGTTTTTGAAGCGAGAGAAAACTATGAAAATCGAATGTTTTCATATAGCTGTGTAGGTCGTAAGGTGTATAAATATAGCTGTTTTTTAATCGGCTCATAATAATAATGCCCTATGTTCGTCGGTTTGTTTGTCATGAGATTGTAATATGAGCCCGCCTCCGGACTGTTGTCTTTGCTCTCCCAACCACTGCTTGCACTGCCTCATTGCGTTACGGGAAATGAAAATATCGAATAATAGCTGACGATCGCTGCCGGTATGGTAGTCTAATTGTAGTCAATAAGAAGGATAAACAGAAGCTCTGATTTCAAAAGAACTTAGGATTGTTTTGAAATTCTAGCTTCGTTTATAAGTTTCCAATGGATTAATTCATTATTGACTGTGCGAGATTTAAACATTTCGTTTTTGTTATGTTAACAATTTTCAAAAGACGTATTTTGAATCTAATAGCTTTCTCCGACAGTCGTATCTCATCACCGACAGACGATTCGGGCCTGCGTGATTCATTTATTTAATTTATTTAAGTATCTCTATTGAGCCTAAACTTCGGTGACTTGAGCGATAACTGGTACAAAATCTATACATAGGAGTTTCGAAGAAATTACTAAATCAATCTTTAAGTCATTCTTAGCAAGCGTGGTCATTTTTGTGACTTTCGTTAATCACATTATTTACGGTAAGTACAAGCACCTTGAGCTAAAGATATCCTTTAAACCCAAACACAATACCCAGTGATAACTATCACAAAAAACACACCAGTAATCCACCGACCGATTCTATAGTCTTTCTCACACTTCAAAGGAACACAAAAATGTGAATTAAAAAAGGGGGAAAAATACCACATACTATTAACTTTATATAAAAGTTTATTTCTAGCGCAGTAGATGCAAAATGATTGTATGACGTCGTTCAATCCTAATTTACTGCACTTATTTTCACTATCTTCTTCTTTTCGTGTCGATTAGGTTAAAATATTCATACTTTTTTTTTTCAGAAACTTGCCACCTCAGTGACGCTTTCAATGGCTGATATGAGGTCTTGTTTGGTGCATCTCATCGTGCAAGAGGGGCATGACAAAAGATGCAGTATTGTTTGGATGGCTCTGGCATTAGGTTCCTGACGGGTCTATGTAACCCGAGCGTGCCTGGTTGTCCCGGCTGCGGCCTACCTCACTACGGAGACGATTAAATTTGACTTTTGTTTGGCCCTATCATAATTTTCCACTCGGAATCTTTATCAATATTTATCTGGCTGGGAAACAGCTTTCGTAGGGAAGTTTTTTTAATGAGGTTAAAAATAAGGTTTAAAAAGGTTACACTTTTGTAAGTGATATCATTTAAATGAAGTTAATGATTAGAATAACACGTTTGAAATACTGTTTATTATAGAATAAATTAACTACATGAGTTTTAAAATAAACACTGATATAAACAGTTTTCTACATAATCTGCGTTAGACAATGCTCCTAGCATTAAGTTCGCCTTTTGTATTTAATGCGATAACGTATAAATAAGTAATTTAATGACAAGTTTATGAAACAAAATTCAAGTGTATTTAATATATTACGATTGTGGCAAAAAAATATCATAGTTAGTAATTGAGTAAACTGCGAGATTGTTTTTATATTTTTATAGATATTAAGTTTTACCTTTGTTACTTATGGGCAGTCAATATTATTATGTTGGGCTTAGTATCCCTACCTAAATACTTTTCTATAAGGTAAATAACCTTAAACACTACAAATATACAAAATATCCACATTACAGAAATACTATTTCCATAGGGTAAATAATATCTACTGGTCCTGGCTACACTTCTATGGTACGAATAGAAGAGTAGCATTGTGTTTATAGTCGGACAAAAGGTTGAATTCTACATTTCCCTTGTCTTCTTTTTCATTCCAGCGTGTTTCCCCGTTTGCACTTTCAGCTTATACTACAAACCCATCTTAGAGCCCAAGAATGCTAAATATATACCGATACCCTGCGTATATCTGTATTTGACTTTAATTTGATCGTCTGCGCCCGCGCTCATCGACCGTTCGAGATGTTTGCGACTCGTCTCAATCTCAATACGTATTTATTTACACATGTTGCCCGATGTGTTTCTAATGAGCCTCGCTCGCCTTCGATAAACAAACCGCTGTTATACCAACTACCAGTCTTAGTGAACGCAGCCATCTGTAATTACGACTCTGGCGGAACGATCAAATATTTGGGCAAAGTTTCCTCCATTAATGAGCTACCGATGATTCCATGGGAGAGTTTTTTGAACTTTGTTTACGTAATGTTCAAGTGGAAAACGTGTCTCACGAAGTAATTAAGAAAAATTCTCAACTGTTTGTACTGTTTGCCTCCGTTATTTAGAAATCTTGTTTGGTCGCGTGTTTGCACAAGCCGGATTCACCTACCAGGAATTTGAAGATTCACACAACAATAACATCGATGGCTAACTAAATATGCCTACACTATAGATCTTTAAAATGTTTATATAATTTCATACAAAGGTGGGAAAAATAAACATTGCAAACAAATATTTGAATCTTTCGTACGAAATACAATAAAATATAATAATTGAATTTATTATTGTTCCACTGATGGGCTCTTTTTCTGAACAATTTAATTAATTGGAATAACATTAAATCGGGATTAGTGTTGCTGAACTCCAATCCAATAACATACAAAAAGCAAAATAATCCAAGTCATCAGCGTGGAGAGGATGACGTGTCGCCTCTCTGGTACCTGAGGAGTGCAGTCGCGAGTTTGCATCCATTGTGGCGCGCCCGTGTCAACACTTCATCCAAATCTTTCCCCGAACCTCTTTGTGCCCATCTACATTTCAAAACTTCACGGTTTGGGTGACCGACGACCGTTCACACAATGAAAATAATGTATTTATACCAACAGACGTGGGTCGTATTCCTAAAACAAACACGGCTAAGTGTATCGTATCTCGAAAGGATTGATCGTCGAATCGATATAGAAAGTGTTTAACAAAATAACAGTGTTGTCATAGACACCTCTATGGATATTTTAAGCGTTTGAATGAGAATCGTCTCGGTGGTCCGCTGTTGTTGGTAAACACTCTGGAATTAAATCGAATACTGATCATGTTTTTATTCAACTAGTAAAGTCACGATTTATCTCGAAGCCTCGGTAACTATCAATATTAGACGTATAAAAATAGAGCTATGAATACAAATATAAACTTTCCATTACCTAAATATAGCTGGATCCATAATAGGTTCCAATATTAATTTTCATATATAGGTCTATTGTTGGATTGCATGTTTGGCTGACTGGTCAAGAATTCTGTATGGATTTAAAGTTTTAAATAAACACATAGAATAGAATTTATTGAAACGTTTATCATTTTTTAGAGAATATGTTATAATAGGTGGCGGCTCAGTATTACGCTAGACATGCAAGCATAACTAGCACTGGTTTTCAGCCACCACCTTCTGAAGAGTCACGGTGCCTCAACATATTAGGTGCGCGAACCAAAACATTTCTTAATCTGTGGGGTATGCGATCATAACTAATAATGACTTTAAAAAATCAAAATAGGTATATAGAATACTATAGAATAGAATACCGCAGCTCCGCCTGCGTCAAAAAGTTGCCTATGTTTGACTAATGGACTTCAACTATATTCATACCAAATTTCATCAAAATCCGTTCAGCGGTTTGGCCGTGAAAGCGTAACAGACAGACAGACAGACAGACAGACAGACAGACTTTCGCATTTATAATATTAGTATGGATGTTATTCAGGGTGAATGTAGCTTTCCAATAGTGAAAGAATTTTTGAAATCGGCACAGTAGTTTTTGAGTTTATTCATTACAAACATACACACAAAAATACAAATCTTTCCTCTTTATAATATTAGTGTAGATTAGTGTAGATGTAGATGTAGATTAGTGTAGATACAACACACATTTCTTATTATTCATCGTAAGGTGCAAGTTATAGTATGTTGTAGTTTTAAATACTATTTATCTTGAAGATTCTTCGACATAGTCGTTCTGTAAGTAATTAAATACCATAAAAATACTTGGGTCACGATTCCTCTTCGTTAGTTTATCACAAGTGAGATCTCTTCCTAGCTACCTAGACTCTGCATGTAGATCTATGTGACATATTTTAGACGCTATATTTACTTGTCAATTGAAATAAGTTATACACGTTACAACCCTGTCCCTTATCACAACATTACAAATGCACCCTGTAAAGGGCTCCATAATCGTCGATCTTAGCAGCCCGCGGCCGGCGGCGGCGCCCTATCCGCCACAATTAAATGCCTCCGCGCGGCTACCTCTCAATGCGTCCACATCAACACACATGGTCGCACAAATTGACATTTTATTAGAGTTCCGTTCCGTATATGAAAATGATAAACCCCTAATAAGATTTATTATATTTTTAATTATTATAGTTACCAATTTTTTTTCTTTACAAGATATCTTTATTGTCCACACACAACAACAGATAATTGTGCAATAACATAAAAGTTTCAACATATGGAGCCAACGCGGAGTTATTGCTAGACAATCTTTTCCAGTCAACCCTTACATGGTGAAAGAGAAACAGTGTAAGAAATACTTAATAATACGCTTGTTACTATCCTTGTGGATGTCTTATTATTAACATTTTCTATTCATCTGTGTCTAGAGCAAAAAAGATTGTTCTTCATAGGGTCTATTGCTTGCTGTAAATGTGTAAGTGCAATAAAAATAATCTTTTAATAACGGACCAAGTCACAAACAGTGATATTTAAATACAAATTGTTGAGGCTGATGCTTGTTGTACTGGGTAGAATGATGGACTGTAAAATAAAGCGCTGTCTCTTGGATAACTACATGTATTACATGTACTCGACATTTATAAGTTAATGTCAAACGAGAGTATAAGAAAATTTAATGGCCAGTGCATGCCATGCTTATTGTCCTACCAACACATCCGGTATTATCAGTGTTGGAAGGCTGTGATCGTAACAAACTGTTGCAAATTCATTTTTACACCACAATTCAACGATGTAAGGGCCAAGTGTGTACAAACGCATCAATGTTGAATACTGAACCCACGGCACGCTAGCAACACTCGCACAGTCCGTTAAACGCGCCAACAATTTTATTTTGCATGGGAACTGACTGTATGAACAGTATCCGATTTATATTCTACCCAGCGGCTGTGTTCCGGGATCTCCGAGTCCCGCTTTTGTTGCTAAAATGTGACTCCATATGGATTCCACTCGACCTTAATGGATAAGCTATTAGTGATGGAACTTTATGGTTTTCTGGTATTTTATTCGTATTGAATGATGGACGCATAGCGTACCTTTTCTGGTATACATGACAACCCATTTTACTTATCCATAATTAAATAATATAGCGCAGATAATCGTCCTTACATTACATTAAGTTTTAAAAATTAATTAGATAATTAAGCTGATTGTCATTAATAAAGAGTATTTTGCAATTAACATTGTCCTATTGAAACTGAGTTTTAGTCATTAAGCACAGAAAGTTAAAATGTCACATGCAATTAAGTGAACCTTTTCCTTTGTTTTAATTTTTTAAATAAGTTAAAATGTAACATCAAAAGCATCGGACATTGCAGTTAAATCTGTCCAAACCATGACAACTGAATATAAAACAAGTACCGAGCCTCGGCGGCCATTCGTGCACGTTGTAAGTCATGATACCAACAATCTTTCGAAATCTTCATGAGGCTTCAGGAGGAAAGTAATGCAAATATTTTATATAAACAACATCATCATAATATCCCTATTTTTGTCTACTATTGAGCATTGGACTTCTGTTCAAGTATGCCAAAATGCGATAGATATTCGAAGTGTACAGTTGAAGAGTTCTTCCTGCCACGTCATAAAAGATGAAATATCTTGAAGTAGTACTCTAGTATGACAAATGGAAAAGACATTGCGTCGACTCCATTTAAAGGGAAATTATGATGAAGATGAAATAAATTTATTTTATTTTAATAAATAAATTTATTTATTTACAGCTACTCACTACACTTACAGTTTCCCAAGATTAAAAAATAAATTAAATGAGTTAAATAGGTATAATTAGTTGGTATTTGAAAAAAAAGAATACCTGCAGATATGAAGCAATTACATTTTTTTTATTTCTAAAAACAAATCAGTGAAATATAAAATTGACACCAGTCAGCAAACTCCAGCTGGTGTCGAATGTGTTCCTCTTGAGCCCGTCAAGTGGTTCCCGTAAGTGCGAATCCGCGGGCGGTCCTCTTGGCCTGTTTGTTTTGATGTGTTTGCACTGGCGCCCCAATATTGTTTGCTCTACTTTCGAACGACCATATTGCGTCAATTATATTGCAGTTTAACAGCATAACAGAAAAAGCAGTCCGCTTAGATTAATAATGGGTCTCCGCGATGGCGCGAGACCAATTATTGATCTAAGGCAGTCTGCTTGGTTATTTTCAGTTATTTCTTCCTCCAAATGTAAAAAGCAATGTTGTGTTCCGATTTGAAGAGCAGGGACAGTTAATTATAGGGTACTGTGGTGCAACATCTTAGGCGACATGTTGCCTCCATTTGGTTCATCAACGCGTGAATCGCCTGTGTTAAATTAATTTAATTCACCTAGATACATAGGTATACTCTTTATATTTCACAAAAATTATATAAATTGTACAAAGGCGGACTTATTGCTGTTGCAATTTCTTCCAACCAACCTTAGGAGAATTATGTAGGGTGAATTATGTAAAGATCACGAGTTATATCAGTTACAGTTCTCTAAATCGTTACACCCACGTCTCACGGTTTTAAGAGGGCAAAATATCACAAGCATAAATAGACTTCGATGACCGCGCACCCATCTCTCGCGGGTCAATTAATAAAGAAAATGTATTTGAAGAGGTCGATATAGGTGCTTGTGATGATACCTAACGTGAGGGGACAAAAGATACATCTCTGCTTAGGAGGACACGCTTGTGACGGTGTGTGTAGGCATCGCCGTTGCTAGAATAACATTTTCCTTCATCTGAACTGCTGGACATTAGATGACATTTTAATTTCTGTGGAAAATGCCATTTTCAATGTGTCCTGTGCCATTTTATAACGAAACTCCCATTTTTTGATTTTATTCATAGATTGTTATTAATATAAATAATATGAACCTCTATTACAACAATAAGTAATTCTCATAAAAATAAATACGAGATGAAGCTCAAACAGTTTCTCAAAATAATCAACGACCCATTCATTCAAGACCATTCGTTCAGAAATCAAACAAAAATTCACGTCAATTAACGAAACGATGATTTGTTATAAAAATATGAATACAATGTGTCGTATTTAGGTTGCCCCGGGGCTCTGGGGGGGGCTTTATTCGTGTTCGCCGATTCCGACGCATTAACACCTATTTCGCGACGCCCATTGTCCCCGCTCACTTCCACGCAAAATACACTTTTTACTGTTTATTGTTATCGTTTGTTTCGAGGCGCAAACCGTTCTCCGACAATGTGCCAGCCGGTGCGTTTCGATGGGCGCTTTCAAGTGTCGAAAAGCGGTAATTTGCTTCATTCTCGCATTGTTGGGGCTAAAAGTCGGCCTTTGTCGACACTTGACGGAATTGGGAGCGTTTAGATTCGGGAGTGGGCAATTCTGGCGGAGTGGACGTTTTAGCGGAGCACATCCCGGTCACTCTCGCCTTCACACCTCAATGGCGGCCTAATGGACGCTTTCAGAGATGTTTCGAAACATTTTGTTTGAGAAATGTTTTATACGGGAGGCTTGAATTTTACAGATAAACCTTTGATGACTCATGTGACAAAATACAGATTTAAGCGTACTTAATCTATAATGTACCATCTTCATGTATACCAATTTGTTTTTATTTTATGGGTTTGATGGAGATTTGCTTAGAACTAACTGACTGAAAATTAAAAAATAAATACCAAAAATATTAATCTAAGCAATGTCCGTGTTGCATGGTGTTGTGTTTAATTCAAACGAATTAAATCAATAAATATTTCAGACGTTTTACTTGTTACAACGGTCAATCTTGTCGCTTTGTATGGTCGGGCCGCATAGGAGCTATAGGATAATATGTCACTAGTGAAAGAAAAAAGAAAATCATTTATTGAGAGGCGACGACTAGTTCAAACCTCTGCCACGGTTTGGGTTGCTTAACTTGCAATAACATTACTAAGGCACGCCTTTTGCCACAGAACAAAAAATGGGCTTGCTTCGTGTTAAGATGTGCAAACTACTAATGCGAGCTATCAAGCTCTCTCAATCCATAAAAATGTTCCTTTCAAATCACTTTGTTACGACTGCTACGCCTTGCTACGACCGCGACCGATACGTAGCACTCGCACACGTAGCGAAGCACACTTCGTAGACACATTTATTTTAAATTTAGAATAGGTATATTAAGTTGGGGGAAAAGTCTTTTCGCATATAGTATGTATGAATTTGTAATAAAATCTCTTTGGCTATACTATTTGTATCTGGCTGGTTTTGGTATAAATAAAAGTTTAAATTTGAAAGAAGATAATTCCAAATTCAAATTAGGAAAATGTATGATTTTCATTTGTTCTTCTAACTGACAAGATGAGTGAATCGAATGAAGAAATTCGATACATTTTGAAATTAAAAAAAAAAGGTAAAAATGCAGTGTCTGTTAGAGTAGCACAAATTTAGTTTAAGCGTTTTCAATCCGGAAATTTTGATGTCAAAGATGTACGTCGCTCTGGTCGCCCTTAAAACGTGCGAAAAAGGTCGTGGTTAAAGGCCGGTCAGGCTTCACAGACTGTGGCGAAACCCGGGTTAACTCACAACAAGATGATGCTGTGTGTGTGTGTGTGGTGGGATTAGAAGGGCATTATTTATTATGAGCTGTTACCACCAGGCAGGACCATCGAATCTAAACTCTACAGCGAACAACTGATGAGATTAAAGCAAGAAGTTGAAAGAAAGGGGGCCGGAGTTAATCAACAGAAAGAGTATGGTTTTTCATCATGATAACGCTAGGCCTCACACATCTTTAGCCACTCAGCAAAAATTAAGAGAGTTTGGCTGGGAGGTGTTAATGCATCTGCCGTATAGTCCTGACCTTGCACCTTCAGATTCCCACCTTTCTCTTCAAAATTCTTTACGCAGTGTCAGGTTAACATCACGAGAGGACTGCCAAAACCACTTGTCGCGGTATTCTGATCAGAAGCCTAAAAATTTCTATAGAAATGGGCTCATGTCCCTACCTACAAGATGGCAAAAAGTAATCGAACAAAATGGCACCTACATACTTTAGTTAAATGTAAATAAACTATATTAAAAAATATTTTGAATTTTCCTAAAATATGCGAAGAAACTTACAATAAAATTTAAATAATAATGAATATATATTTTTTAAGAACAAACATATGATTGTCATTTATTTTGAATACGTTCCATAAATACCTTTTTCAAATTGAGCCTGTGGCTGATGTGTGAGTGCTTCTTAATGAAAACGTGGTAATCATTCCACTTAAAATAAAATAGTAGAAAACTTTCACAATGTGGGTTGACTTCAGGTTATAAGAATAATTCAAGTCTTAGATATCACTTAGGGAATTTGGAACTTGTACTCTTGTTGAACAGGCTTTAGATGGAAATAAAAGTTAAGATAATGAAGATTATTGAGCTAAGTTGTTTCCGCCATGTATAACAAAAAGGTTCAAATCTTTGAATATCTATTCGAGGTAAGAAAAGCGACCATTATTGGTCGAACAGAGCATGCCAAAGAAAAATGCACTCGAAAAATATAACTCTCTTTTTTGTCAGGTAAAAAAAAAAATACTCTTATCTTTTTAATTTTTACCCTCGTCGTAAAATGTTTAAAACAACAAAGAGATTATAACCATAAACCATAAAGCAATGTTGTAAGATATTTTCTAAGTGTAGTAATACTTCCTTAACCGCACAATAAACTTAGTAAAAGACCAGGAAGTTGACGCATCCATTCTGTGGTATCTCAACCTGTTTGCGAACAAGAGATTACAGAAAAAAGCGTATTAAAGCTGGTAAAGATCGTAGAATTATCTTATCGCTGTGGTTTGTAAGCGCCATTTATTTTGAATTCATTGAGACATTGACACATTTGGAAATATTCATAGATACGATGACTAAGTTGTCGCAGATGCTCTTAACTTAATTAACCATTTGACCGCCTTGGCGCAGATTCGGTCCAATAACAATGAAATATTAATTGTTATAAAATTTCTGGTAGCGGATAGTAGCTATAATCAATAATCATTTATTCTTTTGTAAACATGTTGAATTCAAGCAACCCATACGACAAAACCAATTTTAACTTTTTTCTAGTCTAGCATATAATCTTCTGCTTTCTAGCAAAATTATTATATCACTAGCTGTTTCCCGCAGCTCCGCCTGCGGTATATAGCCTATGTTACTCAGGGTGAATGTAGCTTTCCAATGGTGAAGGAATTTTTGAAATCGACACAGTAGTTTTTGAGTTTATTCATTACAAACATACACACAAAAATACAAATCTTTCTTCTTTATAATATTAGTGTAGATGATAGATACATTATCATTGCAGAACAATGGCTTGGAACTATCCATACTAATATTATAAATGCGAAAGTCTGTCTGTCTGTTACGCTTTCACGGCCAAACCGCTGAACGGATTTTGATGAATTTTGGTATGAATATAGTTGAAGACCCGGGGTCAAACATAGACTACTTTTGACGCAGGCGGAGCTGCGCGAAACAGCTAGTTGAAAATAAATTATTATAAGTAGCTCCTCAAATCGTGTAATAGACAGTAATTCAATGCATAAATTTTGTATGGTTCAATAAAGGATTTTTACTTGCTTATCTAAATTCACCAAAAACCCGTGAGAATGCGAATTTCTTCGTTTATCAATTCATCTCCTAAAATTACATTTGGCTAGTTTCGGCGATACGATCTGTCCTTCGTCACCCTTTATCAGGTGTGGTATATAGTTTGCAAGGTGCTTATCTGTAGATCTCTTCCGTTTTGAAAAAATAGGATGACGTTTTTAGATTTTAAAATGACGACTTTTTGTTAACATAACAAGTGATATAACTCTATGAAATATTAGTAAGATCGAGACTTAAATCAACTGCGGGAATAATCTGTTAAAATCTTATTAAAGTGAATAATCTTTAAAGTGGCACTTATTGCACTAGTCGCTTGTTATTACTTCATATTTGTTGTATTCATGTGAGAACTTTTATACTACTCAGGAAGGAAATCGTCTAATTTAAAATAGTATTAAAGAAACATTGTAATAGAAATATATTTAATTCTATCGACATTTTCAGTGTGAGATAACAATAATCAATATTTAATATATCATTTTATACATTTTACAAATATAACGACACTCCGCTATTCGGAACGTTGCCCGTGTCTAGAAAATTTAAGCTAGACGCATAATGGGTATTTTAGGGATTCCTAATATTTGACAAAAAACAATAGAAAAAAGATCATTTTAAAAATAACTACAGAAACCCCATCATTTGACAAACCTCATATTTTCCAAACATATTACTTTAAAAGTAAACATTTGACAAAACACATATCTTGCAAATGTATTCTTTATTAAATATTGCAAATGCTAAACTAACAATCTAAAAAATATTATTTGACCAAGTACGACGTTTATAAAATTTGTGACTTTATAAAAAAACGGTAGATAATCACTGTCACTTGATAAAAATGATCGAACTTTCGGCGGGAAGTTGCGAAAAGCAGTATATATCGACGCTGTATCTTCTTTTCCAAAATTTGTGATTTTCCAGTACATATTTGTAAAAATAATGGTGGATTATTATTCGCAAAGTGTTCAAGAACAGGTGTGAGTGAACGAAAGTAAGCTGTCGCTACTATTAAAACAAGATTGATTGACATCGTCACTGCATACGAGTAACCATAACCTAACTTACTTGCTGTCATAAAGTCTTCTTTTGACAAGGCTTGTCGCTCGCTTGCTTTGTTCGCTCGCTCACTGTTTAACCATAACCTAACCTACTTTCTGTCATAAGGCAAAAGTCGTCTTTTTACACTTAGTCACTTCTGTCATAAAGTCTGTAGCACGCTCGCTCACTGTTATGTTCACTGCATAACCATACCCTAACCTACTTTCTGTCATAAAGTCGTCTTTTTACACTTAGTCACTTCTATCTCAAAGTCTGTCGCTCACTGTTATGGTCACTATAATATAACCATTAACCTATCGTCTGACATAAAGTACTCTTTTGATCTGAACCTTTTTTGAACTTTAGTTAGTGAACGAAAGTAAGCTGTCGCTACTATTAAAACAAGATTGATTGACATCGTCACTGCATACGAGTAACCATAACCTAACTTACTTGCTGTCATAAAGTCTTCTTTTGACAAGGCTTGTCGCTCGCTTGCTTTGTTCGCTCGCTCACTGTTTAACCATAACCTAACCTACTTTCTGTCATAAGGCAAAAGTCGTCTTTTTACACTTAGTCACTTCTGTCATAAAGTCTGTAGCACGCTCGCTCACTGTTATGTTCACTGCATAACCATACCCTAACCTACTTTCTGTCATAAAGTCGTCTTTTTACACTTAGTCACTTCTATCTCAAAGTCTGTCGCTCACTGTTATGGTCACTATAATATAACCATTAACCTATCGTCTGACATAAAGTACTCTTTTGATCTGAACCTTTTTTGAACTTTAGTTAGACCAAAGAAAACAGATTCCTTAGATTTCTCACATATATTTGTGGAAATTGAATCAATTACCAAACAATGCATTTCTTCAAACGTTATAATGCTATACGTTGGTTTTTAAATTGCCACAGTTATAAAATTATTCGTTTTTAATATAATGTTATGGTGTAATACATTTTTTCACCTTCGATTAGTTTGTCAAATAAGTGACTAAAAATGATTGGTTTGTCAATGTCTTTGTCAAGCAAAAATTTATCTAAGTTTTTTGTCAAATGATAGTTTGTCATACGTTTTTTATCTTATAATAAAATACCGTATTTTAGTTATTCTTTATTAACGACGCTATGATTTGAAGGCCTATGATAAAACCGTATGTATCTACAGAAGAATACATTAGTTCGAATATTCGCAATTGTTTTATGCCCAATACTTTAGCAATACTGTGTTTCGTGAGATAACCAGTCATACAGAGCCACAAAATTCTCAAAGTTTTTTAATACATCACCAGCCGAATCGAAACCTTTATGGCAAAATGCCATAAGTGGTACTAGGCTAGGTACTAGGCAATGGTGCAACTGATATGTCAGGGGATTCCCACGTTCAAGAGTCAACATGATTCATCTTCTAGGTTAGTCCTCCGAGTACCTACCCTAACTTTTTGACTACGCGTCCGGTCAGATAAGCAGAAATCATTAGCTCAAACATTCCAAATACTTGTCGCCCTTGTCAGGTAGGTAAGTACTTTAACCGACAATGGCGAGGTATGACGGTTTTTTTAGAAAAATATTTGGTCTGTGAATATTGAGGTTTGTAACATTTAACGTTTTAACTGATGAGTCATACAAAGTTATGGTAAGTCGAATAATTTTCAATCGATATCGAATAATTTTCATTCGACTTACGGATTTAGCTCCCGTAAGATAATAAAAAATGCAAAGTAAGCTAATTATAATAAAAAGTTGTTGACACAATTATTATTATATTAACTAATACAATTTATGTGCATATTTCCATTATTATTATTATTTTTTTCTTTTGTCTTAATTGTAATTTATCTTATAACTGAGGCATCCGCGTAAGACCAGTGTCGAGGCTCAGGCCTCGACTTATGCTGAGCGGAGACCTTTTTGGTACTACACATGTTTTATATTACTGTACTTTTAAAATTTTAAGTATTTATGTTTAGTAGTACCAAATAAACATTTTTTCTTTCTTTCTTACACATTTTTACAAATAAATAAAAACAATTTATTTGTCACGACCACCAAAATATGTTTATTACAAATTTTAAGTCCTTTTCATTATTTATTTTATGAATTTATTCAATATAAATATAGATCATCACAGAAGCACGCTGTTCCTAAATATTAAAATGATTGATTTATTAAATAGGACAAATAAATTCTTTTCATAGCAAATTTTTACTTTATACTTTTACAATTTTGATTATCCATACTATCCATACCAATATTATAAGTGCAAAAGTCTGTCTGTTACGCTTTTATGGCTAAACCGCTACACGGATATTCATGTTGGTATGAATATAGTAAGACCCAGGGTCAAATATAGGCTACTTTTTGACGCAGGCGGAGCTGCGGGAAACAGCTAATAGAAACTATATCGAATAGGTACTTCTGATAAAGTTATGACAAACATAGGCTAGTTCTAAATGACTATCAATTTTGGAATTTGTCGTTAAAAAAGAAATGCACAACAAATAAGGGAAACAACCCGTACTTTATTGTTGCAGCTTTTGTAAAAACTATATGATTATTAGGCTATAAGATATTATTATTATTACGTAAGTATGTAACAATATCTAATCATATTTAAAAACATCGTAGTTAAATTTTAAAACATAAATATTTACAGTCATCGATATTACGTGTGATTTCGACTAAGTAGATTCTCAACAATTATGAGAACTTAGGTAATTATGTTATCCACGAATTTAAATATTTTTACTAATGTTCTGTGAAAAAAATTAACGGCTGGTGACTCATATTTACCTGCAATTTATAGTCAATTTACTAATCCATACTAATATTATAAATGCGAAAGTCAGTCTGTCTGTCTGTTACGCATTCACGGCCAAACCGCTGAACGGATTTTGATGAAATTTAGTATGAATATAGTTGAAGACCCGGGGTCAAACATAGGCTACTTTTTGACGCGGACGAAGCTGCGGGAAAAAGCTAGTACGCAATAAAGGGATCCGTGTGTTTTATTACACCTAACTAATTAATTGATGAACACTTCCGAATAATTAAATTAGATACTAATTGAAAAATTAATAAATTAGATCTGAATGCAAGTGCCACTTAGAGCTATATTTGGAAGAATATCGAGAAGGCCTACATCCAAAACAGGATAACTTAAGAGCTGCTATGGATGGATGGATGGATGATAACATATTAAAATCAAATCTTGAATTGAAAAGTTTGCAAATTTGAATTACGTTTATACTTTATAAATTCGAAGAAGATTTACTGAGCAGCAAGTTATACAGTAAAGCTAAATAAAGAAATAAAATAAATCATTAGTTGTAAGTATTTTCTATTTATTTATACTTTCATAAACTTGTCATAATTTAAATTAAATTATCCATTAATGGTTTCTAGTAAATTAACAACAGTATTTGTTACATGTGACCAATAACAACAAAAAGTAGACACCTTTACTTCATATACAAATAGATCTAGACATATCTACAGGCGATTGGTCGTTTTCAGACTTGTTATATTTCTAATACTCGCATTATTAACTTCTCTGAGCCATCACTTCTATATAGGTAACGTAATTTATTATTTATATACAATTTATACAATAATAATTACAAATATTTACATGCATCGGCGAAGATGAAACAAAGATATTGAGGAACAAATTAGTGCGCCTGCGCACCGCCGCTGGCGTAGTAGTAAAGATTTCAACACTCGACAGGATAAAGATCAGACCTAATAAAATCGAGATAACCGACTGAACTTTAATTTCACTGAACCAACGAAACATAAGAAACCAATTTTAAATAGTCTATCAATTTTCATGAATTAGCCATTAAAAGAAAAAATAAATAATCAATAAATAGTTAATAAATGCGATAAAAACCATATTAAAATACTTAGTTTATTTTAATGAAGAAAGACGATTTTTAAAGCGAATAGGTATTTTCACTAATGTCTTGATTTTATCCGACTGAGTCCTGCGTAGATATTATTCACAGTTTTGTACAACACATAGAATTGATCACTGCCTAGGTATCGGGAGGTTGGTGCGTGTGTACGGGGCTGTCGGAGCAGGGCGGGACGGGCGCGTGCCTCCGCAGCTGCTGCAGCAGCGCCGGGTCCAGCGCCGGCCACCAGCCGCCCAGCAGCGGATACTGCGCAGCCGGCGCCACCGGCACCCGCGCCTCCTCCTCCCCCGCACGCTCCTCCTGGTCACTGGCGACGACGTCGATGTCCTCCTCGTTCTCCTCCTCCCCGCTGCTGTCTCGTCGCGGCCTCTTCTCCGGCGTGTCGTCCGGCGCCAGTAGGGATGCGACGTCGAATTGCCTCTTCCGCGCTTGTCCGCCGACGGGAACTCGTCCGGTTCCCCAAAAAGGCAACGGTACCGTCGTCGTCGGCGGAGATTGCGGCGGCGACGGAGAGTCTTCTCCGTCATCGTCGACCGCCAGTCCCATGTGTTTCCTCACTTTCCTTTGCGCTTTACGCCTTCTGAAATCTCCTTTTCTAAAATCTTCAATATTGGCCGGGTGTATCGCCCAGTAGTGACCTTTTCCGTTAGCAGATCTCCCCGCCTTCACGAAGCAATCGTTCAGCGACAGATTGTGCCTAATCGAGTTCCGCCAGCCGGGCCCGCGACTCCTGAAGTAAGGATAGTTGTCGAGGATGTGCTGGTAGATATCAGATAACACTAGTTTCCTTTCCGGCGAGCTGAGGATAGCCATGGCGATGAGTCCGATGTAACTGTGCTGCGGTTTGGGTTCCTCGGGCTGTAGGGCTCGTTGTTGGAGTAGGGACATGGATAAGGCGAGTCGCGGTCCATACGGTGCGTAGCATGGTGCGATGGCAGGCGGGCACAAGCGAAGTCTTTCGGCGACGGCATAGTTATAGAGTTGTAGGCGGTAGTGGTCGATCGCGGCGGCGGTCACGGTGGGTGCATCTTTTCCGAGAGGCCAGGGTCCTCCTTCTGCTCCGCTACACATGTTGCCGGGACGAGCGCGCGGCGTGGAGTGCGGCCGGAGTCGGGCGCGTGGCGGGCGCGGACCGGGGCGGCGGCGCCCGGGCTCCGGCAGCCAATCGAGGCGCGCCCGCTCCGTGTATACGTGTTTTTGTTTGGCGACGCCCCACTCCACGGCTTGCGACTCCACGCGCCCTGCCTTGAGGCTACAGACGGTACTGCCAGCAAAATGCGTAAATCGATTATTTTATTTTGATTTAATTAAGTATTACTGAAGAAAGATGTAGTGATTCCAATTTTAGCAGCTGGAAATGCTGATCGGTACGTGTGAATAAAATTTGGAAGAAAACTGCTAGAGCTGTGGTTGCAATACACTACTGAATAAGTGCGTAAGTATACTCATTTGTCATCGTGTTCCGAGAGCAGCTGTGTTGAACCGAAAAAATACCATAATGCTGTTATCGAAAGTTAACTAATTACTTATCATCATTCTTGAGGTCAGTTTGTACGATTATTCATTTTTAAACCCAGACACAATAAGAGAGGTTCTATAAGTTTGACAAGTGGATTTATACATTTGTCCGTATGTATTCCGCATGTTAGTTCTCATTATGCATTAATTAATTAACCTGTAATTCTCATGGTAGCAAAGCCGATGGGAATGCTGGTTACATCTGAAAAGTGCAGAAAATTTTGATTTGATAGGAACTACTTACATTATACCTACAAAATCATACTGATCTAAATTATTTTGCTGTCCGTACAAAGCGAAACCGTTACAAATGACAACTTCGTAGCGAGTGCTTCCCTGTTATTTTAGCGATATCACAACACGCAACAACACATTACTCCTCAGAAGCCAAGTAAGAGAAGGACACCAATAACAAAATATATTTTCCTCGCTACGTTAGAACGGGACAGAACAACGTGCAACAGTTTCATATGTCGTCACGAACTTGTCGTGATACTGCTTACCCTTATTTCAAGCTAGAGAAATTTGAACTTTAATTACTTACAAAGAAAGTCTCTTTTATATTGCAGACAAATCTCAATGTATTGTTCTGGGCATGAATGAGAAGTGAAAATAAAGAGACAACATTTTCTGCGTGTGGGAGCGAGACGGCTGTATATGTCGTCAACAATGCAGTTGCCGCCCATTTAAATTCGCCATTTTGTTTACTATCTCCTTGGCTTGCTTTGTGTTTTATACAGAAAGCAGTGTTTCGGGGAATAACGTAATTACAGGAAATATTTACCCGTTCGTAGACAATGCTACGGCTACGGGAAACCGTAGCAGATTTGTAGACGCTGTTTACGTCATTTATTTCCTATTGTTTCATGTATACTTTTATTTTTCATTCTTTGCTTTATATTTTCAATTATTTTAATTTCGATTTCTTTTTATTTTATAACGAAGCTGATAAGTAGAATTTTTAGATTATTTTTTTTATAATTGTTGAATCGTAGTTAACCCTTCTGGGTGGTATTTTTGAAAACTGTGACTACGCTTATTTGGTGAGTCGAATAATTTTTGTTCGATATCGAACGATTTTCATTCAACATATATGTCGGCTCCTGACCTCTTTGCCGAAGTCGGCTAAAAATAGAGGATAATAAAAATTACATATAGGTAAAAATGATTTTATTAATTTTATAATAACGTTTTGATGACATTCAAAATTGTTTACGAATGGTATATACTATTAGTGATATAATTTTACAAATATTAATAGACCTATAGTCATCGGAGGCTTCAGTTAACGCACAAAAGTGGGAAACCTATCGGGAATTCGGTGAAGCGACGTGACATCCGGATAGTTTTAAATGAACAACTGCAGCAACCAAACTAAAAATAAATCCAAAATATCTACATAATTCGTACCTACCCACTTACTTTATAATAATACCAGTTTGCCCGCGACTTCGCACGTTTACTTAAATCGGACGAAAAAAGTAGTGCAATATTTCAGGAAGATTTGTTTAGTAAATTATGCATAAAAACCTTGTATCTACTTACTTTGGAGTTATCCATCCATACTCCATACTATACTATATATATAATATTATAAATGTGAAAGTGTGTTTGTTTATCCTTCTTTCACGTTATAACGGAGCAACGGATCGATGCGATTTTTTTGTGTGGAGACCTGGAGAGTGACATAGGCTTTTTTCCGTGACACAAACGGAATTCCACGCGGGCGAAGCCGCGGGTAAAAGCTAGTATATAATATAATACCTACTAGAATTACGCGCAGCTATTTTCGTTTAACAGTTCGTTATCTAGGATGAAAGGTAGGTACCTACTCACTATCCTTTTCTGTTTTCTTAACTAGGTATAAGTATATATGCAAAATTTCAAGTATATTGTATTGGTTTAGCGTAAATGAAACGTGAAGAGATAAAAAACGAGTGTACAAATTCGTGAATCTTTTTTATCTTTTTTAGATTTTTAAAATTACCAAAACAAATTAAGTTAGCTTTGAATAGGATAATTTTTATGTGTTTTTGTGGAGATAGTTATAGGCCAGAGAGTAACATAGAAATTAAATTAAATATTGTTATATTAAACAAACAGCTATAAGATTTTATTAATCTATACTCATATCTGCGAACATTTAAAAAAAAAAAGACTGGTCATATCTACCATTGAAAAAGGCATGTTTATTTGTATCATAAATGATTCGAAAAAACCCGACAACGCACCACAAACACACATTTTAATTATTTCACCAACGCACTAACGTGGTTATTTTTATTTGTTTTTACTTTATATACTTAGAAAACGTAAACTTTTACATCCCCGTCTGTCTTTTTTGCTTCGACTTGGCGGGATTCCTGCCGTACTCCCAGATCCTGTACAAAGGTTATATAATTTTAGCATTAAGTTTGCTTATAGTATAACTATGTTTACTGGTAGTACAATAAAGTTTTATTTGTGGTACAATGTAGTTTGATTTATTTAGTTTTAGAAATACAACGAATAAAAAGTAGTTGAAGTAGAAGTCATGAATTAAATGATAAATAGTTTCCGACAAAAACCTGCAAGCCCTATTTTTGAAATTGTAAAACGAGGCGAAAAGTGCAAAGGCTAACACGTCACTAAATAGGTCTAAATTATTATTTGTCACGGCTATTGGATACGTGCACCATTCCCCGCACGTATCTGTCATCACAACCATGGTCAATTTGATGTCCACCGTGCTAACTAACCTACACTACAAGGCCATATTTTATTTACTACGCAGACTTAAAAAGAACAACAAATTGTACAACTAACTGACATTATGTCTGCTAAGACCTATGCTAACACCACGCCTGTCGAGTAAAGACTAACCCCCACTTTTACTAATAGGTATGCTTTATTGCACTACCCCCGTTATTAATGACCAATATTATTGCCAGAAAATTTACACGCGTTACAAAATGTGTGACATATATGTCGAAAGAAAATCATTCAATATCGAACAGAAATTATCCGACTCGCTGATTATGCGCGAGTCACACTTTTCAAAAATAGCACTCCTGGAGATCTATCTAATAAAGAACTAGTTAGGGAGTATTGACTAACTTCCGCAACCTATTTTTCAGTGAAACCAGACCAACCGGAACACGATCCGTGGTGTGTCAGTGGACAACGCTGTTAGATTTTTTAGGTTATCTCAAGTTATTTGTATGACAACAGCCGGGACCCATGTTTTTACGTGCTTTCCGAGACCTAATATGAAGCTTCAGAGCTCGAGATAAAAAATGCCAGTAATAGGCCATCGCTTGACAAGCACAATCGTTGCGGATGCACAATCATGACATCACACAAGTTATATTATACCTCGTCAAATGGCCATAGTGATTAACGTTTTTGTTGAAACAACTTGCGACTAGTAGTTCTGTGAACAGTAGACTTCGCGATACCTCCAAATACCAAATCCTGTTATAAACTTCCCCCATTTCTTCAATTAAAAAAATCTCTCGACAAAAGAATTTAAATAAATCAAGGGACACAAGTGTCAAGTTTCGAAAGGTTACGTCCAGAAATGAGTGATATAGTATCAAAACCCGCTAAAATGACTTTTTGTAAAAAATGACAAAATTATTTTTTCCCCTAGAACTTCAACATTGTCAAATACAACATATTTTTTGGTACCTGTGTCAACATTAGAGCATGGCAATACCAAATTTAATCTATTGACCGGAAAAAGAAGTTTCTATTTTGAAATAAAACGCAAAAAAAAATCTATTTTAACGGAATTTGAAACTCAACTTGAATAATTGAGGATTTTGAAATTGAACTGACAAAATTTAAAGGGTTTTGAAACTGAATAAAAATGTCGGATGAATGGTATTATGCACACATTAGTAGTAGTCAGTAATCAACGATTTCGTCAGTAATCATATCTTTATTTTAAAAAATCTTACATAAAGAAACATAATACTCAGAGTCACTTTTACCTAAGAAATAAAATAGTAAAATACGCCATGAAACGAAAACTAAATGTGTCCTCTAACTTCACCAAAATTTGGTCCACATAAGTCAGAAACGTGTTCTTCACCAGTATTGTTGAGAGGATAATCATCACCTTCATTATTGATTTTATCTTCAATGTTTTTGTAAAAGAGTAGGTTTGGTAGCCTTCTCCATTCACTACCAAAATGCTTTTCAAGCAGGGCCGTGATATCAGACATTTTTTTTCGGTTCGGCACGATTTTTTTAGGCTCAATTCTAGCTGGTGAAATCATAGTAATTTTCTTGTTTTTCTTTGTAATGACTTTCTTCACATTTATCTCGTTTCTGTACGCAACTTCGCCTTGTACCAAGACATTTTCTGACTTTGTACGCGTCAAAAAAAACCGCTTTGTCTTTTGAAATTCAAAGTGCCAAGATACTGTAGGTTTAATAACCGTTTGATAAGCAGTTTTCCAGTCATAAACGGGTATCGTTGCAAGATCGAAAGCTGTTGCGTTGTTTATCACCGTAGTAACATAGTCTTCTGGTGAACAGGTAACTTCATTTTTTTTAATAACTCTTTCAATTTTAGCAAAAACACGGTCAGGTGGTATGAAAGAGTGACCAACAACAGGGAAAACTATTTCAATTTTTTTTTAAGTGTCTGGGAGCTTCAGAATAAAGCCATTGGCCTAACATGGCTATCATCGTGGTATTTTTATTTTGACTAGAACAGCCGTCACATATTATTCTTAAAACTGTTATATTTTCTGCAATCATGCTATTTTTCAAGTAATGGTAAACAGCGCTGGCGATTTCGTTGCTTCCTTTGAGATGAACGGTTTCATCCCAATAATAAGAAAACACGTTTTCTTTGTCCAATTTTGCTCGTGAGCTCCCTTCAACTATAGCAAAGTGATAAAATGAAAATTGCCTACTGAAGTAGGCAGATTGATCTGGTAACTTGGGCAAAGCCTGATTCTTTTGGCAATCAAAAGATATCGTTCTCAAATTTTCTCTTTCTTCTCGCAGTATCTGATAAAACGCTTTGTATTTATGTTGGTGGATTCTTTTCTCTATTATAAACTCATTTTTTTTCTTCGTATCTTGCTCTGCTTTTATCTGCTCCAATAAGGAAATACACGTTGAACAAACGTCGGTCCTCGGCGACCCAAACCCCAGGTTATAACAGGTGTTGAAAATATTACGGAAATAGCTATGTTTTACTTTGAAATTATCATCAACTTCAATATTGAACATCCGCCACATTTTTTTAATGGTTAATTCTGCTGGCAAGTAGTGTCTATTTGTTTGCGATCGACAGTAATGACTTTCATCTGCTTTGAACTTTTGTATGAAATTTTGAACAGCTACCTTTTTAGCTTCAAACATAACAGATTTCCGATCGCCACCTCTACGTTCTTTTGGAGGAGAGCCATTGGATGAATAAAATCGATTCATTACTCCTTGCACTCTGTCTTTTTTTATTTTCAATGCACCCAAGAATGTTTTTTGACATACTGGTATCAATGATCCACCTCTAGTTTGTACATGATATTTAATACTAACATTCCTTCTGGATCCAATAGTTTTTTTTTTACTGTCTTTTACATTGCAATGTCTCAATATGAAATTATCCTGCAATATTTTTGTTTTGCATTTATAAAAATTTGTATTTAACCTCCGTATGTCTTGACATGATACCTGCGTACAGCGAAAAGCTTTACGATTGTGCCCACATTGTGGGAAACTAGGAAGTTCCTTTGATGAGTATCTAAAACAAACACAAGCCGTATTAAAGTTACATTCATCTAATACGTCCCATATATACCTGGAAACCTTTAACGATTACCATTTTTTCACACAGAATAACAGCCGTCTGATTTACAAATGAAAATAATTTCAAATAAAGTACTTACCGAAATTATTTAGATAATATAAATATTTTAAATATAGCTATATTATCGTAAAAAAAGGGCGCGAATGCACATCGCACGGTGCTGTTCGCGAAAGTTCATGACTCTGTTTACTTGTTACATCTTGCATACCCCTTTAATTTCATTTTTCTATTGGAATATTTGCAGTGTTTTTACTTACCGTTCTTGCCGTTCTACTTCGCGTTTCCATAAATTTTTATTGCGTAATTTCTTTCGCGCCTTGTTAGGTTCACACTTTTTCACAAATTGGGCTAATTCCTCCATTTTTACTTATGAAAATGTAATGAAAACCACAAACACTTGTTGCTTCACAAACTAAAATCGCCATACTGTTTTGATGATCACGTGACGGATTTCAAGCGCTGCCATTGGTCGGTTCCATTATAGATGATTTTGATACTCTCTGCCATCATTATAGCGAGTTTTGCTTCGAAACATGATTTCAATTATTAAATTTAGACGTGTTTTAGCGCTTTTTGGAGTTGAATGTTCACTGCATTATGACCAGAAATTTTTATACTTTGCCATGGTATAAATAACTCATTTAACGTCCAAAGACGTTTTAGAGGGGTTTGATACTACACTACTCAAATGCGACCTATATAGCCCGGAACATATTTTTTTAGTACACAAGCAAAATTAGTCAGTCTTAGTTATTTTATATGATCAGAATGTCATAGAAAATGCCCAAGAAATGATATATTCTGTAACTTTGATTTAAGTATTGTAATAACATTTGCATGTTATCAATTCGCGAACGTGTATACTATATTAAGATGTATCCACCTGTAAAGAAATATGTTTGTGCAAATAAAATTCCATTCTATTCTATATGGAGACTTCGTTTACGCTTAGTAAATAAAATTACTTTGAAAAACAAAAATAATATTCGCAAATTGTATACACAAAATTTATCGAAGACTACAAAAAGCGTTGACAGCTTGACAGCGAACGTAACTTTTCTTGAATTTAACCGCAAGCCACCGTACTCCCGCGGTATTGAATTAGGGACTTTGTGTGGAAAACTGTTCGCAAAATATTTTGGCGTCACAAAGGAGGTATTAGCGAGTTGCGAGGGGCATGATAATTTTATGCAAACGAAGCCGTCGGCGGCGTTTCGACGGTATGTTTATGTCTAAAACAACTTGTATGTACAGGCCTATTTGATGCTACTTACTGTGTGGTAAACTTTGGAATCGATGGGAGTGGATGAATTTTTGTTTTTTTGGAACGGTTGCTCTGTTCTTCAAATCTTATCTATAGGCTTTGTATTGTTTGAATGCGACCAGAAAAACTATGTTGATAAATAATATCTAAAGAGTTTTATAGATGTATTCCAATTCCAATAAACATAACTCAAATTAGATTTTCTTTAATTTCGTATATGTACAGACATAGGCTTTTATTCCATATATTTATTTATTTTTACATAATAATATTACTAAGTGGTTATTATAGTACCTATTCAGTTAATTTTCTTTAAAAGTACTTTTTTGCTTTTTAAATTGTACAAACAAAATAGGGTTAAAATAATCCAACTTCCAAATAAGTGCTAATTTAATTACATTGCAGAACTTTACGCATACGCCAAACAATTTATCCTACCGTTTATGCTAATGTAATGAATTGTTATTCCCGTTATTTCGCATCCATTATTGGGAATTCGCACGGCCACGCCTTCACGCCAGTGTTATATAAACAATACAAACATTACAGCGTGCAGCGTAAATAAATGAGCCGGTACAGTCAACGACAAGGGCTTTGAGCGGTGGGCGGGACGCCTTCGCCTCGCCTGGCGCGGCAATTAGGACAACAATGAATACGCCAGGAACGGTAAACCAATCTACATATTTTTTATGAGAAGCCATTGTAAATCACTACGTAAAATTAAATTATTTATTTACTGTTTTCCAAAACGTGTAAGTTACAAACAATAAGATTGCATTTGCTGTCTGGAGTTATTATTTTTGATAAGTGTTTTGTTTTTTGCAAGTTACATACATTTTTTTTAATTTATTTTTGAAAGATATTTTATGTTTTCGCTTGTTTTTAATATATAAGAAACTAGCGGCCCGGTACGAGCTTCGCTACGTATAAAGTGAAATAATAAAAAAAAAGTTGGAACATCAAATTCATTAATTCACACAAAAATATTTTATTAATTTGCTAGTTATTTTAAAACTTAATCCAAAACATTTGGATAAACAATATTTTTTTGTTTTTCCATTTTGAGCATGACAAACATGCTTGTACTGTCAACACTGAAAAAAGTTTAAATTTGACAGCACAATCCCCATTAACAAAATGATCCGCCATTTATTGAATTCATTTGTTACAAAAAATGTTTAAATGAAGAACCGCTCAACCGATTTTGTGCAAACTTTACATAAACCATCTACTAAATAGTCTGAATAAAGCCTAAACATTTAGTTTGGATAGGTGAGCCCGTTCTTGAGTTATAAAATTACAACGAAACGTGGCATTGATTTTTATATATATAAAGATATGACAAATATTAATTACGGGACATGTCCTCCCTGTCCAGGTACATCTCGACAATTTGTTGTTCCCCAGGGGTTTGGCTGTACATATAACACGAATGCATAGGCACGATGGATATGATGACTTATTCTCTTTACCGTTATCGCAAACTCGTTCGTGTGTCAACTTGACTCTCTTTATTCTTTAAATTAAGTGTGCCCGTCTTGAAACATATGCCAAAAGGAGCAAGGCATTTAGCTGCTGGGAAGTTGACATTGTTAATTGAGAACTGTTTGAGGGGCAATAGTGTCGAAGCTTGGTATGCTCTATTTTCGTTATCTTTCTCTGCTCTGCGAGTGTCTTCATTAACTTCTAAAGTGTAACAAAATAATAATAATTTAGATTACGTTAATTTTGGCAATCATGATCAGAGGACAAGTAGTTCTTTGAAACAATTGATAGAGAGCAAAGTCCACGAAGGTGATGTCAGAGATGCTGTTCGTCTCCTATCATCAGATTGTTCCATTGCGCCAAAAAAATAATGATACACGGTATGCCTTTCTTCTGAGACATCCATCTCCGTCTCGGTTGCTGACCTTGCCTGCGGAGCCTAACCGTTCTAGCGCTTACCTCACAGTTAGTTCTGCAGATGTTGCTACTGCTATTGGCTCTTTCCAAACTGGATCTGCTTCCTGGCTAGATGGATTGCGTTCAGATCATTTAAAGGAACTCACCTCTGTTTCAGCTGGAAATAATGGAAGTTTAAGCAATTTCAGGTGTATCCATATTTTTATGGGACTTCGCTTTTGGCTTTGTGCAAAAACAATGGCAGTATAATACCAGTATAGCGATCGGAAGTTCTTTGCGTCGGTTGGTTGCAAAGCTTGGGTGTAGAGCTGTGAGAGATAAATCAAATAGTTATCTACAGGCAAACCAGCTGGGATTTGGAACGCCCAGAGGCTGTGAAGCGGCGTTACATGCTACACGATACTTTGCAATAACAAATAATAATACAAAGCAACGTAATTTTACTAAAATTGGATATAGCAAATGCATCTAATAGCGTAGAGAGGGATGTTATTCTCAATGAAGTTTTAGAAAATATTCCCGAACTTTACCACTTCTTGTACCAATGTTACGCCTTTCATAGCAATATATATTATGATGGGGCTCCAATCAAATCTCAGGTCTTTGTTGTCAATAGAAGGGGATTAAATTTCGATTACTAAATTTGACTCAAACAACAAACACGTTAAGTATATAATACACAGCCAATATATGTACAGTAGCGCCACCTACTTTATAAAGCGCCATTGACTATCAGACTTTAGACCAAATCCTACGGGAATCGCGTATTTTTCGGGATGTAAACTACCTTATGTGTTCTTCCAAGGTTTTACCTTCATCCATATCAACTTTCATAAAAACTGGCCCAGCCCTTTGGGCTACAAAGAGTATCAAGCATACTCACAAACATTCACCTTTATGATATTAATTAATTTAAGTAGTGGGATTATTATTTGTATATGTTATTAATTGTATTTTATGTGAATGATTTTTAATAAATGTGTTTCTGAGTAATATTGAGATAGGTATAAAGTCCATGATCAAAACGAGAAACTACTTAGCACAGCTAAAATATTAAAAAGTATTGCGAGCGCCTCCGTTGGTGGCATTAAACCAACAAATTGCGTATTATGAAAATATCTTTATAAACGTAACCAAAATACTTAAATCATATTTACCCCTATTATCCACAAAAATCAGCTTAAAATTCTTATTTGGCCGCGTCTCAGCCAAATCCCAGATTACTGTATAGTGAGCATTGAAACCTTAGTTATTCGGTATATCTGCAAATAAAACCATATAGCTGCAGACGGTCTCAGTGGACTTCCCAACAAGTGTACTACACCTATACTTGACTATAACACAGTGGCTTATATTGCCACAGTATAACAAATATCCTAAAAGAGCGCATTTCGTTTCAACAGTGATTCAAGTAGAAAGAAGATAATATTTTAGGCTATGTAGTTATTGAGATCACAAAGCAGGCGGGAGACGTAATACGCTTATTTGAAGGTAATCCTCGTCCCCTCGCGTCGCGACGGATGCCGCCGCCGATTTCAGACAGATATCTAGGCTACCATATATTTGATTTTGTAATATTTAATGTAATTTATTGCTTTATCTCGTTTCCAGAACACAACTGTCGACAACTAAAGGGGTACTTGTTCACATTTGAAATCGGCCAAAGGGACACTTAATAATAAGTTAACATGGGTGGGTTATTTTTTGTTGAATTTTCTATATCGAAAAAACCTTGAACAAAATTACATTTAATGCAAATCCAAAAACCACAAAGATTTGTCCGGATCGCACACACACTGAATAATAAGTAAGAATATTTTTTTTTTACAAAATAATACATTTTCTGAAAAAGATATCAACGAGCCTCAATAAAAAAGATACCTTTTAAAATTTTCATTCGTCAATAATTACATAACATCTTAAAAAATCTGTAAAAACATTCTAGAATATAAAACATTTCAGTTCGTACATAAGTAATGCTAAACAAAAATGGTTTGAAAGCGTGCACCAGAATTCCTTTGAGATTACACTACACGCGAGCTGACAAAAATGCGAAGAACAAAGGCGAAACCTCACCGCACAGTACTTGTTGTTTTCGGGTTGCTTCTGTTTTCGGGGGGGGGGGGGGCTAGGGGGGATGTGGAGAGAGCGGGAGCTAATTACGACCGCTCGAGGGTGCTACTCCCGTCTGCTTAGATTTCATCTAGCTATCTTTAGAAACGCTTTAAAAGGCCCTTTTGATTTTGATACAGGAAAATTGTTTTGACTTTAAGAGATACTGTACTGTTTCAATTTTTAATTTGTATAAGAAATGCAATTGGCCAAGCACGTTATTGCATAAAGAACATATTAGGTAACACACGGTTTCGTACGTCGTCCGTACGTGCGCAAAGTATGCATACTTTGTCGGTGACTACTTGGGGTCGGCCTTCCTTGTTCGTCTTTTCCACGTTGCTCGATCTTGAGCCATCGTGGAGTTCAAGCTTCCTTGCTTGAGCTCCTTTTCGATCGTCGTCAGCCAGGTAAAGGGTGGTCTACCAGGACCCCGCTTCACAATCCACAAGCTTAACAATATGATCCTCAGGTCGTCTCTGCACGTGATCATACCATCCAAGGCGTTTTTCGGTCAACTTTTCGGATATAGGGGCAATTTTAAAACTCACGCTTATGTACTGATACTGTATTTTGTCCCTTACGGTGACTCCCACTGACCAGCGTAACATGCGCATCTCCGTTGTGTGTAATTTAGTAAAGTGTTGATTATTTGTTGCCCAACATTCTGCGCAAAGTGTGCATACGATATTACAATTAATTTCTGCCATGAACCTTAGGCAACGGGCACATACATACAAGATAGTGTCAATAAATAGTCACATCACGGCATTATAATTCATTGATGGTAAATAACCAAGGAAGTTTATGTCACAAATATCTAACGTCATTATGTAACAATGACAAGGGATTTATTTAGTACTTATAAGATTTGGAATGATTAGATAAATATGTATTATGAAAGATATCAATTGAGACACTAAAATTGTGTAGCGCAGGCAACATTTTTTTTTATAAAAAGTATACAAGACCGTATTAGAAATAAAATGTTTTCTTAATAAATAACCCTCAAAATAGCCAGCTTAAGAACTCTGAACTAATTCTTCACCACAAAATATAATTCAACGAAATAATACAAGAACGCGCCGTATCAACTCGAAGGCAACACTTGAATAATCAGATTTATTTTATTAGGATCTCAACTCCATACAATTATGATTTTTTTGCGCAAGACATATTGTGTAACAGTAGCCCATTCGAGTGGTAACTCTATACAAATTGGCACCTCCATTCACAGCCGCTGACACTTTTATATACCACGATTAACAATTACAAACGAAATTAGACCCCAATAATATTATCAAGTTTTTTTTTCTTTTCTTTACAATGAGACCTTTCCCTGACTTAATATTTGGAATAAGCGTCGCGTCGCTCGGATTACCACCTACGTATTTGTGTAAACACAATAAATATTTTTTGGGTGTTCCTTTATCTGCACTAAGTGTAGATTGGAGATACGCAGCCGAGATACAAGCTTGAGATAAAGACGTCATAACTTTAAGAAAAATGTAAGTGTTGGTAATTTGAGTTGACGATTCACACTTTAATTTGTTGAGTAACCGGATTTCGAAGAAATTGTAAACGCTTATTTTCATCTTTTTGTAAGTTTTCTAAATTTACTTACAGTAGTCAGAATTTGTTGTATTTCTCATAAGAAGCTAAATAACGAAATAAAAATATGCTATTTACTTATCATTGTGAACATTACAAATTTTTTCAACGCCTATCGCAATAGAGGAATAATAATGTAGAATATATCTTACTTTCTTAAAAGTTGACTGGTAACAATAATAAACTTTTTAACATCTATAATAGACTTTAACACTATGCCCGCACATTATAAATCTTGAAAGAGAATAAGGTATCTCTGCAAATAGCTACAAAGTTTAACATATATTTTCTGTCTATAAATAAATACAATGATGATCTCTGTTCAAACCCAAAGGTTGACTGTAGGTAATACATTTAGCATTAAGTTCGCCTATTGTGCTATACAACTGTAATTAGTAATAGAGTTAAAATAAATAGACACACCGACCGTTTTCTCGCCTATTTTTGAAATGTAACTCATATAAATGTGGAGTCACGACTATATTTGTGTGAAACACTTATTTTGTCGAAGCTTAATTATACCGATGTAGTGATAGAAAACTGCTTACTGGCACGCACTCAAAAACTTATCCAGCGTGTACAAAATTCATGTGCCAGGTTTTGCTTTCCCATTCCTCTTAGAGCACACATCACGCCTTACCTGAACAGGAACGAGCTCATGAAACATGAATTCTCGGCGTACACTTCACTTCGCGGTACTTCTGTTCGGCATAATTAAAAACAAAAGTCCGTCTTATTTGTACAATAAATTGGAATTCACTAATCGCGCAAGAGAACCAGATCGTCTTATTTGCCCCAGACACAAAACTGCTGCTTTTCGAGGCAGCTTCAGATATGCTGCATCTAGATGCTGGAACAACATCCCTCCGCCAATTAGGAATTCGATCTCAGTTAAGTCTTTTAAGTATAAACTCTAAGCGAGAATTCTATGTACTCAGAAAGCTCAATAATTGCAGCATTATCTATTTATCTGTTTATTGTACAAGTAGGTCGCAAGTATTTCAAAATTGACAAAAAATATTGTGTTTTGTGTTGTTAATAAAATTTTCAATTTTAATTAACAATAAAAACTTTAACTTAAAATTTCTATTCCAATTTTAATTCCAATAATTTTATCAATTTAATTTATAATCTTAATATAAATTTATTTTTAATCTTAATATAATAATTTATAAATTTTCGGCATTCGCGGAAGACCAGCGTCGTGGCTCGTACCACGATCCACGATGCTGAGCGAAGGCCGTTTTGGTGTATGTCAAATGTGTTAATTTTATTTAATTCGAACAAATGAAAACCAAATAAACAATTTTTCTTTCTTTCTTTATAAATCATTACAATAATTATTTGAACTGCGTAAGACAATTCTCCAGACCTGGACGACCTACATTACTTATGGCGCGATCCAAAGTAAGTCTTTGCCTTCGATAATAAAGAGATCTTTGAGAAATGGCTGTGCCATTTCTTAGCAGTCATCGCTCGAACGGCCTATTTTCCCAAAGCGAAAATTTACTATTGAAACAATATCACCGATCACCCACAGTGCTGACAATACAGGCCTAGGATTCACTGAATAATGAAACAAGTGCACAAAACCTCGAGGGCACAATAGGTGGCACCAGAAGGGCCATGTGCCATAATCCACTTAGCGAAGTAATCGTTGTAAGTCCTCGGTAATCCGGAGCTATTGTCGCGGTGGGAAGTGCGCGGGAGTGGAACTAATACAATCATGGATGTCTCATGTGTGAACTAATTTTTAATGTACATTTTATGAATATTTAAACAAATAGTTACCTTATTTGTTTTTATCTATACTAATATACTAATCTATACTAATATTATAAAGCTGAAGAGTTTGTTTGTTTGTTTGAACGCGCTAATCTCAGGACCTACTGGTTCGAATTGAAAAATTCTTTTTGTGTTGGATAGATCATTTATCGAGGAAGGCTTTAGGCTATATAACATCACGTTGCGACTAATAGGAGCGAAAAAACAGCCGAAAATGTGGAAAAAACGAGGAAAATTATTGATCTTTGAGGGCTTCCGTTGCGTGCGCTGCGAAAACCGTTCGAGATACCCAAAAAATATGTATGAAAGAATTATTCCTCTTTAAATTATCTAAAAAAATATCCGCGACACTATATGTCTATCTTTTAAGATTAAGTCACAATAACCGTTTTTATGATAATCAAATTTGGTCGAAATTAATGCATCGTTGCAATAGTTTTGACTGGTCCAGCAGTTGGTCAAACAGTGCTTATACCTCGCATCCCAATGATTCCAATAACTTTAATTTTAAAAGAATTCAATTTCCTGTTAAGCTATCTTTCGCCATTACAATAAAATCACAGGGGCAAACATTTAAACACGTAGGAATCGATTTACGATAAGACTGCTTTTCACACGGCCAACTATATGTCGCGCTGTCAAGATCGGGTTGCGGAGAAAATCAAATGTTCTCCTGCCACAAGAAAATAAAACTAAAAATTTAATTTACGCAGAAGTACTTTAAATTATATTCTATTAATTATGTAACTAAATTGTCTAAAATAAGTCGTGGGTAATAGCTATAGGTAATTTAAAATAAAGCTGAGGTTTGTAAACAAAAAATAATTATGATTTCCATAATAACTATTCCACGCGGACGAAGTCGCGGGCACAGCTAGTTTAGAATATTTGGTAATATAAGATTCTAGATTTTGTGACAAAAAATTCGTTAAGTGATTAATGAATAACAAATATTTAATTATTTTATTAAACACAGTTACAAATTAGAATGCCCAGTATTTGTTTTTGTTTAGAATATTTGTTAACTTATTTGTGGTATTTATATATCATTGTATAATTATAAACAAACAGAGCCCAACAGAAACAAACTACGCCTTTCACCAATATTAAAATTTTACATTTTCAGATCATCATCATTTCGTGTAGGATACATTGTCAATCGGCCATGTACATCCTGGATTCATATTAAATAATTACGTTAAGTGGTAAATGATTAATTAAACACATACATATAATGCTGGAATATTAGTTGATTGTTATGATTATTATGTTAAGTCTCCAAGGCATAGCTTAATTTATCAGAATAACTTAAATTTATAATGTTTCAAAATACTTATATGTCACATAGAGTATGCTACAGTTTGCTACGAGATTGCTACGAGTGCTACCATTTTGTAGCACTTTTCGAATGTTTTTTATAATAGTCAATAGTCAAACCACATAGATAATAGTAAACTGTATAGTCAAACTGTCATTCTTGTGTTATCAAATCAATGATGGTTTAAACTTTTATTACTTACATATTTTTTTCTGAATGGTAGTAGTCGTACCTACTAAACAAAAGCTTCCAAAAATACAAATATTATTTGAGAGTAAGTACATTTTCGTAACCTTTTCCTTTTTAAAATATTGTAATTTATTTAGTTGAATTTTGTGCAGAAATTTGTAATTGAATCTTGGGGAAAGGGCAGCCGCGGGCATCAGCTATTTTTAAAGAGTTAGATTTTGTATAAACTTTTGTGTGTATTTTTTTACCAATATATTAAGAAAAACAAGTTTTTATCTCACTGGCGCCTACAATAAATACAACAAATAAAAATGCATATTAAAAAACCGGGACATTTCTCAACTTTCACAAAACAATTATACCCGTCAAATTTTTTGCATTTCAATTTAGTAAAAGCATCATTTACGTGACAATACCCTTATTAAAATGTACAGTCAAGAGCATATATACCATTCAATTTTAGACCTTGTTTCAATGACTTAAAAACCAATGTGTATACACGTTAATGCTCGTGAGTGTACACAGTCTTTCAAGCCCCATCGCGGCGACCACACTCTACTGGTCAATGGGCTGTACAATTTTTTTTTTTCAATACGCGAATGAGTGCATTGAGCTCCTATTCTCCTATTAGAACACAATACCACAAAGCCATTGTAGTCCATTTTGTTTTGTCAATAAGTAAATAGTTCATAAATATTTAAACAGCTTACAGCTTAACCCTTTAGAACAATTTTGCATTTTTTGCATATTGTAAAAATTATCTTATGGTTGCTACTGGCGTTTCCTGTTTTGGTTTTCTTTTCTTTAATGATGATAATGTGAATATTTGTTATGTCAAGCTTGTGGTGAATTATTAGTACCTTAGAACGAAAATGTGAAACCAACGTTAGCGCATGATAAGGTACTAGAACTAGGAAGCTATATTTAATTATTAAATAAAAAATATTTATTTCCTACACAAACAGATTAAAAATATGATAACTTAAAATAAAAGCAGAGAAGAGTTCAAGGTGCTAAAGTTTGTTCTTAAGCCCTTGAAACTACGAAACCTTATATAGCGCATGACCCGAAACGCACATGACAAGTTATTACATTCGAAACAGTTTAATAGCATCATGCACATTGTAAATACTCAATATTTTCCATATACTAGAACAGAGTATAGTCGAAAGTCAGAAAATACAAACATTTACAGTGTGTTTCAACTGGCAGCAACCATAATGAATGGGCAAAAAGCCGCTCGTCGATTTATTTCCTGTATTTGGTAAATATTTTACCGGCTCATGCCAGTAATGTATTTATTGGCGGAGCTCGAAAACTGCGTCGCGGTTAGTTTTTACAGCTGTGATTCTGCATTTTGGTAAAGCCTTTTGTTAGCATAAATACGTCCATTGATTATTGTAAAGTGTTTAAAGTACTTACTTACTTGTTTAAGTGTCCATATTTATATTTTATGGTGACATCTCTACTGCGGCGGACTTATCCTTTTCTCTGATTTACATCGCTCTGCAGTCATTTTAAGAAAGTTAATATATTTATTTAGATTAACTTAGACCTTGGTCTGCGAAAAAATCTCATTAAATGATTATATTAACATTTAATCAAGAACACAACACAATTTTTAGGTTAGGTATTTACAATTCCTTGGTTAAGACGTCATTTTAGACCGTGCTGGTTGCGTCTTCTGCTTTCGATTCGGAGACCAGGATCCGACATAACCTTGTGTATCTCTATCTACGCCTATTCTTAGTATTTATTATAAGAATATGGTGATATGCTTTTGGGTAATGGAATCGCTTAACAAAATTAATCCCACACTTATTAAATTCTACCTCGTCAAAATCAATATTTTTGAACGAATTTCCTATTTCTACGAATTCATACCTCATATCAGAGACAGGAAGTTATTAAACCAGTAGCCAACAGCTGCTCAAGTGTTACAACCAATTGTCCGACTCCATCGACCGCATGAAAAACCCGCCATGCTTAATTCAATTAACCGCCATTGTGCCAAGTTTTTGCTCCAACTTTACAATAACTTATTTTGCCAACAATAACTGTATTCGAGTCCAAACTCGGACCCATCAGGGATATATTTTTTTGGCACTCGAGTCTAACTGTTCTTGAAACATGAATTCGTCTATGTGTGAAGTGTTTATGATTCAAGAAGGAGATAGGATCTTAATCTGGGATTAGTTGAGTTGGGACATTGTCGTGGTGTCTAAATGCCCTGTAGTGAAGTGATGGTGCCACCTATTGGGCACAATGGTCAGCGTGACCGTCGTCAATTCGTCAAACTCCCACGCATTCGCTAGTTTTCGTATTGCATCCGGTTTCCCGTGCTTTACAATGAAGGGATTTCTATATTAAACAGATTGTGAAAAATAAATCAAATAAAAATATCATAAATATGATATTAGTAAAAAAAAAATATTTTTAAATAAATAATATACACGATAAAAAACAATATCAAAATAGTTTAATTTAATCTGATATTAGAAATTTGAATCTATTTTAAGTGTAATGTGAAAATTCAGATGCGATTGTATGATTGTTTATAAATAAATGCCGATGATGAATATAGGCTTCTTTTTATGTTAAATTCCGCCATTGCACTTTTAATAATACAAAAACAGATTTTTCTATCGGATTCTTCACATTTTAACATTTCATTTTATTTTATCTTCACAAGGCCATTTTGTGGATTTATTTCAGACAGAGAATCTATCAAGACCGAGACCTTACAAGCTTCGACTGAGAAAAAAAAGTTTATAAAAATCCCAAATTTTCCAAAAAATAATTCTATATAATTGACCCCGATCCCGGCCAACTTGCAGCAATAGTAGTTATATCACAGAAGTACTTAGTCTGTGCAAGTCGAACACAGACAGAACTATTTTGTAGTGCAAAATCAAACGAGAGATATTGTAGCCCAAAGCATTTGTGCTGCTTGAATCGCAATTTGAGAACTTAATGTAAAGAGAATAAAGTTCATATCTTGGTGAAGCAGCTGGATCGTTGTTCAGATGGAGAGATGAATATTTATCAATCCTCTAGGAACAGTATTCCAGTAGGTACTATCTTGAAATTGACGTTTGCAGGGTCTGTGCTCTGTAAGGCGAAGTTTCAATTCGTATTGTTTTAACTGTCCAATGTTTATGCATTCAAGGGTTTGAATGCATGTTTGTTTGAATATTTATGTATTCGTGAAATTTTGTTAAGACGTTATTAGCTGACTTTAAGTCAGCAAGTGGAATTTTTCTGCAACTCAAACAATAAGTAAAGTTATAATATACAAATGAAATTTGGAACAAGTGCATTTTGGACGCAATAAAAAAAATCTTGTATCGAAAAACCGAGCTATTTCTCCGTTGAAACAAAAAATATGATTTTTTTAACAAACAATCAAAATGAGTTTCATTTTGATCTACATTTCTTTAAAACGAAAACCAGTGAAACTCATTTTCTTTAGTATCTCCATCAACTGTAATCCCTCGGGGGCTTAGAGAAAACTCATCAAGAGCAAACCACACCGCACCTGTAAGTCTTCCTCGAAACTAGTTTCTAATCCCAACAATATTATTAATTTCATATCGCCAACAAAAGCGCATGTTGCTACAAATATCTGCACAAAAGGCTGGCTGTAATTAATGTTGAGTCGTGTTGGTTGAATCCGTCGTTAGGTCCCGGGGGGGAATCGGTGCGGTACAATACGGTAGTTAGGGAGAGATCGGCGTTTAACGAGCAAATTATTTAGTAAATGTTGCCAAATAATAACATTAATGCTGGCGGGGAACGCGACGGTGGAGAGAGAATAGCGTGGATGTGTTGTGATGAGACACTATCAATGTAACTATCTGAAGGACAAATATAAGCATGGTCCATGGACCTCTTTTCAATTCGTGGGTTACATCTTCTATCATCAGAGAATGCAATCGTAAATTTTTTCTTTGTGACACAATCTCAGCAGTAGTCAAAGGCTGTCTAAACATACAGACGACCCTTTGTTCTCACTAGAATAATTGTGAATTTTTTAAGCGCAACTTAGGATTTTTCAGGTAAGGTTAATAGCAAACTCGTATGAGAATACAAGCTAATGACATACTGTACCTACTAACAAAAACAAGTGAGAAATCCACAAATCCTTACCATCCTGAACTAGAGGGGGAGTCCCCTTCGCGGGCGGTTAGCCAATGAGAGCCCTCGTGACGTCACGAGCACCAGTACCAAAGCAAACAGTGCGACCCTGAATGCCACATAATTGAGTGCTCCTTGTTCATTGTGCTCCAATGATCCATTAAAGTAATTAAGCTAAATGCTTGAGAATTAATGGCGGTTTTATTGATGTTTTCGCGCGAAAGCGCAGCGACAATGCGTCTTTACCGTCGCTTTTTGTACGTGCTGTCAAAGGACCCACTTATTTGAACGTTCTTGACTTTGTGACAATATTGATGTGATAATATAAATATATAGTCGGACACAAATTATGCGGAGTACTTATATATACATAAAAGTATCTAGGTACGTAGGTACTTAACAACCACAACCAAAAAAAGTAATCAATTGCTTGAATATTTACTGGTACCTACTTTCTATCCACGTTGCCTGAACTTTTACGAGACCAAAAATTGTTAAGATCTGACTTTTTGCGATAAATATGATAATTTATGGAGGAAATAAATGCATAACTGAATTTCACAGTAACATAGTTGCTAAACAAATAAATATAATCAAACCTAGTACGTGCTCAATAAAATCTACGTAGCTGTAATTTGGAGCGAGCTCTAAACATTTATTCACAAACGCGAAACAGACTGTTGAATATTCATGAGCGAGCGCGCTGCGACGTTTTGTGGAATGGCCCTTACTTGGGGACTGGCTGGAAAAGCTGATAATTAAAAAAATATCTATGGAATATCAAGAAATTTTAAATATAGAACATGACCACAAATAGAGCCATACTACTACGTTAATAGAGTGAGGTGGGGGTTTTCGAGCAATTCCCTGTGAGACTGTGTCCAGTCTATGGCCCACCTATTGGAATGCCCCAATTGCCCAGTCTCCTGCACGACTGAGGATTTGGAGGAGGCTAACGACAGAACGGTGAAGGTAGCCACATACTGGTCCAAACACATATGATAAAAATAGCCATGTCGACTTACAAAGAATAAGAATATTACTACTATGTGGATTCCATGGGTAGAGCGTCCAATTTACCCAAACTTGTCACAAAGCTCAAACGTTCCACTGAAAAAGAAATGAACCGAGAAATTTTTTTTCACCTTCCTTAACCAAAAAGGAAAAAAATTGATTTTCTCTAATGAAATAATATAAAAATAACGAACGAGCAAAGAAACGAGTAAACTTGCCTTAGTATCAGTCCCTAGGGACTTATTCGTCCCCGCAAACGGAATGGATAATTCAATAACCCATAGAACGCGGCTAAGCTCGAAATTAGCAATACGATATGAATAAATAAATTTGGGGAACAAAGCAGATGTCATGGGAATACGTCGTAAGGGATAACGGGGTGTTTAGAGACTCATTAGTTCGCTAATGAAGGGTTGTTGCAGCGAATTATATTTGAATACTGCAAATGATTGCGTTAGTGCGTATTTGCTGGTGCGAAAGTTACAGGAGTTTTATAATGATGATTGGTTATAGGGAGCCTTATTGCATTGAATATGAATTAGAAAAAAAAATACAGAACGGTAGAAAAGATACACGTTAACAATTATGTTTCTTAACATAAACTTTCAATCTTGGAACTATTTATGTACCTACCAATACAAGTTTCCTCCACTGTTTTTATTGCTGGCGATTTAACATAAGAATCGTCAGGACCAGGAATAATAAATAACAAATTTATTTATTATTTATTAAAACTTTATTGTTTCACAATTAAACATACTTATACAATAGGCGGACTTAATGCTAAAAGTATTCTCTACCAGTCAACAAATCACACAGATTAAGTTATCCCCAAAGTAAGTTCGAGACTTGTGTTATGGGATACTAACTCAACGATACTATATTTTATAACAAATACATATTATATAGATAGACATCCAAGACCCAGGCCAATCAGAAAAACATCATTTTCCATCTTGACCTGACCGACATGAACCTAGTAAAATAAGTATAAGTAGGTAGTACCTATAATATAAACTACACCTAGCCAACATTAGACCATAATAAACAATTAATTTCGCCACCTAATTACGGACAACAGTAATGTAATCTCATTGTAGACGGTCGTCAATTATAATAGGAATACATGGAGCGCACAGAGATACGGCAATTAGGCGATGAACGGAAGGCGCGCGCTTGCGCACAGCCTAATTGTTTCCGTCAGACTTGCGGGCCTCACCCCCGGCTAGGGTTGCCATACTCAAATACCGACGGACTTACGTATTAAAATAATTTAAAAAAAATCCATTTATTTTGCAGGCTTCAATGGCCCATAGCGCACGTAAAGTTGACTCTTATTTTTTTAATTCGGTTGAAAATGTCTAGAGCTAGCAAGAGATTGAAAAACTGTACCTCTGTGGTTCAGTGGTTAAGGCAGTCTGCTTAAAGATCCAAAGGTCGCGGGTTGGCTTCCCAATTTTCAACATTCCCAGAAGTCGAAAATGTTGTTTTCTGATTGGTAAAAAAAACCAGTCACATTGGCAATGGCATTGTCAATCTGTCAATCTTTTAAAAGTAAATAATTACTAAGGTGAAGAATCGAAGTCTCCGGCTTCTTTATATTGTGACGGGCAAAAATGGTAAAAAAAATTGACGACGGACAATAGCGTCCGAATCAAAAAAGTAATTCAACTACGCTCACTAAAATGAAATGTTCTTCGAAAACAGATACAAATATTGCAATTCGTATAAAAAAAGTTTTGCCGACATTCCAACATGTGATCTAGGTGGCAACCCTACCAGCGAGCCAACCCTCAAACCTCCCTGGAGTCACCTCCGGGCGTGAGGTGGAGTCTGAAACTCCGCAATCGTAAATATTGGGAAAATATACGTATAACAATAAGCAGTTTATAAACTTTTGTAAGGGGGTGGTTGGTAACTCGATAGTAATCGATAGTTTTTTTTTTTGTAGTTCGTCTACCTATATCTTTTGCATGCATGCCATATGAGCCAATCACAAATACTATTTTTGGGACCTGTGACTCTCAAAAAACCGATTCGAGATCGAATGATTTTCATTTGAAATATCCGGTCATTTGACAGATTTTCAGTGCGACCACAGAATAGATAATAATAGGACTAAGTGCGAGTATAGATTTAAAAAAATTGCGCTCCTGACTTCATTACGGAGTATAAAACAAAGTCGCTATCCGCTGTCTTTCCCTATGTATGCTTAAATCTTTAAAACTAAGCAACGGATTTAGATAGGGTTTGTTTTAATATATAGGGTATTTTGAGAGTAAGGTTCATATGTATAATACATGCATAATATAGTAGAGGAACACTGATAATTTTAGAGGTTTCTAATGTGATGTCGTAAATTGACACATTTTTTGCTCTTACATTGTAAAAGCTGGCTATACCATAAGCGATAGATCAAAATAATGTACTACAGTATTGTACATCTTAAAAAGATCTACAGCCAGATCTGATAACAGCCAGAGTCGACTCGCAAAGAAGAAGAAAAGATCTACAAAAAAGTCCGCAGTACCATATCTCTATTGTAGTTACGTCACAACAGGGATTTTGTTTTGTGTTACAATAGCTTCGCGTGGCGAAACGGTACGAAGAACACGCTTTCTTCCCGTGGTGCTTAGGTGTCATTAAATACGATGAAGAAAAAACCAGTGGTATCAATCTAAATGTACTGCAGAATGTACATTCTGCGTTTCCAATGAAGATTGACGTTAGGCAGGCGGCCAGCCGTAAAACACTGTGACTCACGCAAAATCGGCGAATCGAATAATTTTTGTTCAATATCGAACGATTTTCATTCGACACACATTTCAAAAATAGGACTCCAGAAGGGAAAGCGTCATGGAAGCGGGAGCTGAGGACGCATTCCTAAAGAGGGTTGACGTTAGGCAGGCGGCCAGTCGTAAAAAGATGCCAAGATAATAATACGAATGGAAGCAACCGGAAAGCATGCGTCATGGAAGCGGGAACTGATGACGAAACTGAGGGAGTATTAAAAAATGTTGTACTTAATATTTACGGTTTTTTTATTTGTTTTCCCCGTGGATATTTTAAAAGTGGGTTCTGATACTGTCAGCTGGGTAGACAGATGTTAAGAGAGCGTACACTAAACGACTAAGTGGAAAGCGACCAGTCGATCGTCCCAGGTATCGCTGAAAAGACGAAGTCGTGAACGAATTGGAATTTTAATAAAATAATCACATTCAATTCCCCTGAAAAATCGATCTTGACTGCTCTATGGGCGATATCGGTAGATGAACATATCAAACATTTAACCGTTTCGATAGTTCGACTTTGACACTGTCAGTTACTTTTTTTAAATTTTAATAAGCCTACCGAAGTGGCAGAGGCATACGCCCATAGATAAAGATCGATTATTTTATGTTTCGATCTTCCTTGGAAATAAATACTTTCGGTGGCTGGATTCACCACCACTTCACGAATTAAATACGTATGGTATTCATCGGTTAATAGGACTACTTGACTCGATCTATGTAGCCGGTTTTGAAAGAAATGCTAAATGAAGAGATTAGCTTCAACCTACTCCACAATTTGTATAACCCGGACGAAGTCGGGATGGGCTACTAGTCCTAATAAGTACATACAACGTTACACTTACAAAAAATTTTATTTAAAAGTTATCTTGAATGTAGTGCATACAGTGCTTGGTTTTAGTAACTATTTATTTATTTATTTATTAGGAAGACCAACTGCTTCTTTCGTATAAAAGTAGTAAGATAAAAATTATATAAAGCAAGTGAGCCACTACAGGTCCTTAAGATAGATCCAAAATAGCTTAACAACTATATTAGAAACTAAGGTTTGCTAATAAGAATCTTATAGATAAACCACACATTGACCAAATCAAAATGTAAAGTCAAATTGGCGTACTTATTGCCTGTCTATAGTTTCATACTCGCATCTCGCCAACTGGCTCAACTTTTTCAAATATCTCGCTGACGAACATTTCCTGCTGAATTTGATATTCCGAATCACAATATTGTAGCCATTTGATCTGGCCATAGATATCGTTGACTATGGAACTCGATTCGCCGGTCATCCGGATGCAATCTGCTACTGTACAATGGATGACGTGCGCCGCGCACGCGACGCGTCTGTCGGCGATTATAGAAATAATGTGACAAAATACTTTGACGAATCGCTATTGTTGTGCGATTGTTAGGCATCTTGTAATTAGCTGTCATGAAGTCTTTCAAGCGTAAGAATCGATATGTATGTTTTAGAGACAAACAAATTTGCTGTTCCATCATAACTCTGTTACGTTACGATTCTCTTTAAAAATATGAATAATTACTTTTTTTTTAAAAACTTCAACTTCAACTTCGTGCGCGAGTCTGACTCGCACTTGGCCGGTTATTTATTTTATCGTAAATAACGTAATAATTCACCAAACAGGTGGTAAAAAATAAGATTTTGTTCACATTAGGTGAAGATATTACGCGAAATGCTATAGGTTATTAAGGAGTTTCTTACATATCTTCAAAGTTCTTCATCATGTCTTCAACAAATTAATATGGGACCAACTTGGTAGTAAAGGCTGTCAAATAAAAAGAAATCATCAGAATCGGTTCACGGTTGACGAAGATATCGCGTAACATACATACAAAAAAAAACATACAGTCGAATTGTGTTGTGTTGTGAAATGTTAACTTTCTTACAATATTGTCTACTTTGGCTGTGTAATATATTTTATACAAATAAGTAGGCAAAAAGACATGCAGCACACTTGATGGTAAGTGGTCACCGATGCCTAAGGACATCGAACAACACGTGCGCACTGCCGACCCTATCAGATCAGCCCATATGAAAGTACGAGTAAAATAGATCAGACATTTTATCATCCTTTCTTTGCCAGCCGTCCGTATCAAATTATAAATTTATATTCATACTTAAATAATAACATGTTGTGGTTGCATTACAAGCCCTTACGACAAATAATTACGTAAACCACAGACTAAACACTCTAATCCGACATGTCCTCATGATAATCTCTTAAACAATAATAACCCTTCACCGTAAAGGTCATAGCACACATATCAACTCGGAAGGGGATCGTCACCGTATCACTTCGAGCCGTTAAGTTTTGTTTGTATGAAACTCCCTACTGCAACGCACACTAATCGTAATCGTAACGTAATCGCCTCGCCTCGCAACAGGCTCCGAACCGCGATGCGGTGCGTGGTCAACTTGCAGATCCCGCGCTTACGTCTCTCCGTAACCGAACTCACGTCTCTTCGTTCACCCTTGCTCCTGTCCCCTCCATGCCATATACTGTACTCAATTACCTTTTTCTTCGTTTCTTGCTATTTTCTTTTACCTCTTTATGTAAACCGGGACATAACCGTGCATTTAGCATTCGTATTCAAACTGATCTGGTGCCATCCAGGAAGGCCAGCGGTCGACGAGCCGTAAGCGTGGTGTCGACTAACCTTAGCCGAATTTTCGTACAGGAGCTTCTGATACGCTTTGGTTACGTGCATACGTTAGGTTGACGCCTGGTTGACAGCGAGGCGAAAGGCGATACGGTGACGATCCCTTTTCGAGTTGATATGTGTGCTGTGACCTTAATACCAAATCTCTCAGGAATCGGTGACAGTCGGTGTATTGTCAGTGATAATGGGTAACAAAGCAGACGGGGCCAGGGTGCACCATTAGTATATATTAGTTGTACTTACCAGTGGTTCTCAATCTTCTTTCGTTGCTGAACTATCTGTTGATAAAGTTTTTTTTTTATATTGAATTCTAACAATTACGGTGAGTACTTACTCCCGTCCAGAAATAGTAAACATCTGTTTGGCATTTTGGTTTCACAAGAGTAGATTACTATCTTATGATAGACGTTCTCGGCGACTTATATTCACAAGCGAAAGTGGAGTATTCTTTAGAACAGAACATTCTAACCTGAAAAAAATAGGATAATCTCATGTTACAATATATTAATATGACATAACGTGTTCTATGTGACTGAAAATAGAAAAAATAAACCACACATTTAATTCAAGAAATATCACTATATATCCACTAAGAATTAGAACAGTTGCTAATATTTACAGATAAGTACTCTCATTGCATGAAAAATCCTAATGATAAGATATATCGGGCCATTTATCACTTGATAAATTGCAATAGACAGAAACTTGAATCATAAAGTACACAAAGAGGTGTTGACTCATAAATTTGACACATTAAAATAAAAAAAATGTTCACTCTAAACCAACCTTACTTAAACTTATTACTTCAAACTACACTTTTTATGACTTGTCATTTGTGTGTGCTAAGCTTTATTTACGAGTGTGTCACCCGCGGATAGCGGAGCTTTCATTTATTTATTTCATGTACACACTGTAATAAAATATATATTTAGATAGACATATGGAGGAGCTCTTTAGTCGAGCGCGACCTGCGTATCCGTAGCCCCGACCATTATTGGATTGGTCGCCACTTAGTGGCATTTTCTATCTTGAGCTCCTCCGTGCTTCGAACTACACGTAAAGCCGTTGGCCCCGGTTGTTGTCGATAGATAACAGTCGTTAGGCTGTGTCCGAGCCTGAAAAAATCTGACAGTGTTGACCACTAACACACCTCAGGCCATGTCTGGTTTCCCTGTAAAAAGGGTTAAGGAGGTCAGACGGCAGTCGCTCCATTATAATAATCAGTTCTGCCAAATCTAGGACCATCACTTACAGCGTACCCTAGGTTCCGAATCGTAATCTGATGACGCAACTAGGAATATACGCTAGGATGATGATGACACACTGTAATACACATTGGAGACTTAACAATACGAAAACTTGGTAAAATGGTTCTAATTATTTGTAAAGATTTTTTTTCCAATGGTAAAAGAATTTTTAAATCGGTGCGGGAGTGCTATTTTTGAAAAGTGTGACTCACGCCATCGGCGAGTCGAAAAAAATATCACACCAGTAGTTTCGGAGCCTATTCATTTCAAACAAACAAACAAATGTATCCTCTTTATAATATTATTAGTCGGTATAGATGAAGAACATACCAATTTATTTACCCCTATTTTGAGAATCACTGGTACTTATTATTTATTCAGTGGTAATAGAGGGATTAACACGGCAACCCTTTATGGGCGGATTGAAAAATTGCTCCAAAACATTTGCCGTGCTCATTATTCGATAACAAATATTCGCAGAATAACTCGTTAATATTGCGTATGATTTTGTCGTAAATTTGTGCGTCAAATGGAAGAAATAATATTGGAACAAAAACATTATAATATCAATCTTAAACATAAAAAAAAACGATTTATATTGTTTGTTACTTCAATAACTCGCGTGGGCTGTTAACTAATCAATCGGGCTTACAGAACATATATTTGTAATTTGTGTTACAGAATGGTTGTTTTTTGCTTTTACAGATTATGTATTTAGCCAGTTGTCTAAATTATTATACAGTGTAATTTACAGTGTGCTTAGAACTCCTTAGCTTAGAAGAAAGTAAAACATAGTTTGGACTATCAAAAAAAAATCTAAATCTATGAAACATCCTAAATTAAAATGTCAAACTATGCTTTTAAATTAAATGAAAACCGGGAAATACAAAATTTGTCACGCACGTTCTAATGATTGTTTATGAACTTATGTAAATCAAATAAAGTCAATGATATTAATTAAGTAGTTACTTAAACTCTGTCTGTAAATTATTTGAAGATATCATTAATCCTTAAAAGATTAAAAAAAAAAAATCCTCACTATAGTAAATTACTAGCACTAAAATGTAACTATGCTGCTTTCAAACACCGACTACAATACGTTTGCACGCAGTGTTAACCCTCCATCAACGATCAGAGCATCCCAACATCACAACTGACGATAAATATTCACATCACAAACCCACAACCCTCCGCTGATCGCAACTACCACTTTTACTCTGCTCTGTCAATTTATATTTGCCTGCGATCATTAATGCAGACACGTAGTTTTTTGCTTACAACCCATTTGAAACACCCTGCCCCTCCCTTGCTGTAGGAAGGGAGATGACAGAGAGGAAACTCTGTGGAGAGTCTCGTCTCTAATTGAAACAGTCTCCCAAACTAGCCGAGTAAACGGGTGTCAAGAGCAATGCGTCAGGGGGCAAATTAATGTCGATGCAGATGGTAACTCGTATTGATATATAATTCACATTGCAGTTATACGTCTCAATAATAAAGTTAAACAATTCTATAAATTGATGTCTAATGTACTATTTTCAGAGATTTTTATGAATTTTAATATCGGAAATTTGTGGCCTTTCGTTTATTCTTTCATTCATAATTTATCTTTTATTATTTCATTTAACAATAGTGTTTGTAAAAAGAACCGATCAAATCGCATAATTTGACCAGGTGGTTAAGGTGTAGATGCTTGTAGAGCTTGTGCGTGTAAAGTAAATATCTTGACTCTACACGAGTTATAATTTTGGCACAGCGAGTGAATATATAGTCTGCACCTACAGTAGCGGCTAGGTCTAGTTTCTCAATACTCATTGAATCATTGAAGTGTCAACGCTGTACAATAATTGATTTGTAGAGCCGGCGGGCCCACGGGGGCGAGCCGACGCGGACGTGCCGCGTAACTAGAGCCACTCGCCTCATAATGCTACATAATTCAATTGATTCCCCGACACTACCCGCACGCTTCCTCCTAACTTCGTTTGGAGCGTTTTGATATCGGATACGTCGTTTGACGCCTCCTTGTACAATTCTTTCCCCATTCGAAAAATAACACCAACTAATTCGATATGACTTCGTATATTTGGCACAATAAATAAAATAAAATAACATTATCTAGTGGTAATAAGTAACAGCTCTGGATCGGAAAGAGACGTTGCCGAAGTTTGACGATGCTTCTTTAGCGTCTGGCGCCTGCGACGAGGCGTACACTACCTCGGCGACGGGGGCTGGGAAGCTGGTCTTCGATGGTGAAGAGATAGGCTTTCCCTCATAGCGTACTTTAGCTTGAAATCCACTTTTCTTATCAACAGTATACTCGACAATTCGCTGCGTACCGTCGGGTTGCAGGAGTGAGTAGGAGCCTTTGATGACGTCACCATCGCGAGTCTCCCTGTGCGATTTGACATCTCCATAGTGTTTGTCGTTGACTGAATACTCGTATGAGTAGTGTGCTGGGGCTACAGGCTCAATGTGAGATATTTTGGTGGCAGAAGATAGGGTCCCGGAGGACACCGTCACCGCCGCAGCGGCCGCCGTCAGATAGAAGAATAATGTAGTCTGAAAATTTACTTCTGTTAAATATTTTATCTTAAATATAGTCTAAAATCGAATTATGAGTTGCCTCATGCACATTATTTTCGCATGAAATGATATGATCGCAAAATATTTTTTGTTGTTTATAAAATTAATTGAACCATAAAATGTATATAGGTACTACAAACCATAGATCTACTTAATATTAAAAAAATAACTTTGAAGATATATTGTTTTTTTTAAATAAATGTTCTTCAAAATAAAATATAAAGAACTTACTTTGGCGATCATGTTGTTTAGTAAGAGTGTAGCTGTGGCTAGCTGAGCTAGATAATGTGCTATCAGCAGGGCCGCTGGTGGTTTTATACTGGTGCAGTGTTCGGGCATCGCCGGCCTCACGCGAGTCTCCACGCTTCAACAATACAGCTTCTGGTTATCTAAACTTGAAACATTTTGATACGTTTCAATTCTATAAGGGTAGGTTTAAGATTATATTTTAGAAGTGTGCCTAGTACTAGTGAAGGTTAGCGATTAGCTTGCTAAAGACTTTTTTGTTTTTCGCTCTACACAACAGCTCAGGAGCTAGATAGGGGACTTACCTCCGTTTCACAGCAGGCATGAGTGAATGTTTCTTGGCAATTCATTCAATAATTTTGGGATTTAGGTAGGATTATGGATGCTAGTAATGACATATATGAGACCTAATTTAGGGATCTCACTATGTAACCAAGATATTATCTTAAGATACCATGTTCACTTACTAAATATTTTTAGTCATATTGCAAAACGTGGGCTAAAAATAGCTCGACTTTTATGCGTCCTTGTTACCTAGAGCTATTTATTAGCGCGTTTACAATAATGATGGTTTATTCCGCAGCCCAGTGAATTCAGGACAGTGGAAGAGTTGTAAATATATGTGTATATAAATTATGATGCAACTCATTTAAGTTTTGGTCATGCAGTTTAATCACCGTGTTTTGCCGGGAGGCACTACGAAAGTCGAGCAGGTAGGTACACTCGGTTGATTTGTGTATAGACGAATAAATATGTACTAATACAAATTGTAAAAGTCGATGACACCTTTTTCTTTGCCGCTATGATTCTGTTTATACAATGTAAGTGTACGGATTTGAACCGTAAGTTAAGTTCTGATAAATGAAAGTCACTGGTTAAACGGATAAAACTGATCTGTATTGGTAAAAAACTGTCACTTAATTACAAATGATTGATGGGCGATGAGAACGCGCGGCTTTCTTGCTATCCGATTGCGAACTGAATATAATTTTATTATAATGAGGTGAATGTGTGTAAATGCTGAGCTAATCATAATGTAAGGTGCTTTGCCCGTACATGCTCCCGAGCGGCAGAAGAGAGTGAGCAAGCTATATGATCTTAAACTAACAAGATGAAAAACAATTGACATAAAACTAAAGTAAGTAAATGAGGCATGATTGACAAATTAGCTATGATCAGGTATCGTATAAACCGATCGTAGCACAGGCGATGTGCTACGGTTTTGTTTCACACGCGCACTACACTGATCTTTAGGAATGACATTTTGATTACACTTCATTTCACTACACTGAACACAAGCGTTGTTGGAGAGTACAGTCGACTGCGGCCTCTCGGACTCGTCGTGGAGACCCTGAGAGGACCCTGCCTCTGCTGTAGTGGAGGAGTCTTGTCCGTCCGCCTGTTGCTCTGTTCTTCGTTTATAAATTTGTCTTGACACGTAAATGATGATCATAAGTACCACTAGGCCGAACAGTATATATATGGCGGCATAGTGACGCACATCATGATAAGATATCTGCTGTGTTAAAGGTTCACTTTCCTTGATTTGTTTCAATTTATTTTGAATGTCTAAAAGTTGCTTATGGTTCTCTTTCGTTTCGATACTGGTGTCATTTAAAAGATAGTTTTCTGATATGGTTAAGTTTATGACGCTGTTTATGGGAGATATATCTGGTAGAATAATACCTGGGATTATTTTGAGTTTACTAATTTCATGTTTATGAGTATACACTACAAAATCAGCTGTTTTGATAGCGCAGTTCTGCCCGACCGATAATAACCCGGCGCGAGTCAGCTGGGCCGTAGTAATCTGATCTTCACATATTAGCTTCAGGTGACACACATCGCAACAGAAATAAAAGTAATTGTTTAAAGTATGTAACTCCGACCAAATATTCAAACACGATTCCTTGTTGGTTCTACACAACTTCGTTCCTGGTTTCTTCTCACAGAGGCTCTGATCATCTTTCATGTCATAGATGGGTTTCTTGAGATGACATAAAAGTTGTTTGGGTTTCAGTTGGATGCAAGATTTTAAATCATTTTCCGATAACGGAATAAATGTGTCTCGTTGTAAGTTGATCGCCACATATTCTTGAACAGGTACGATCCTGATGACCTTGTCGTCGACTTGATGCGGAATAGGAATGACTCTTGATATCTCGTAAGTATCACGAGATGTTAACGGTATTTTAATTTCAATGATGAGGTATTTTTCCGAAATACTGGCATGAACTTGGAGACAATTGTAGATTATGGATAAATCGTCACTGCTGATTGGCGATAACAAATCCTTGGGTAGTTGTCCAGAGATAATATTCAATTCGTGTCTCAGCTGTTCTGGTGTCAAGAAATGGAGGCTAAACTTTCCATGACTAATATTAGTAAGCGTATTAAATAATAAATCTTGCATGTTTTTCAAGGAATATAAAATGTTGTTGGCAATAATTGATGACGTGATAAAATCCGTGGTGAATGACATATCTGATTGTACTTCAGCTAATTCATATTGAATGTCGTTTAATTTTTTATTTACTGACTTGTGGTGTAGGTTCATGATGAGTTCCATATTTTTCAGGGAGTTGAATTCGGCTTCTACGATCGAGGTTTGGTTCTTCCACAATGTTGCTAAGTGGTTTTGATTGTATCTGATCATTTCTATATCTTTTTCATATTTTTCCGCGAAGCGTTCGTCAAGAACACCAAAGAGAGAATTAGCGATGTAACCGACACCATTGACTAAACCGCGACGTCGACGTTTAGTGCGATTCGTTCGCTCCATGTTTAAGCTGTAATATGATTCCAGAGCAATGTGATTGATGTTTTATCTTCGTGTGTAACGTTTCTAGGTACTGTATATATTTATTTAGTATAAGCATGCCTTCTTGATAAGGTTCTGTGTCGTAATAGACAACCAGGCGCCAGTCGTCTCTTACGACGTTCATGTCTGAAATACGATCGAAATAGAATCCAGTTTTGTTCTGTAAGTTTGTTACGTTGAATGAAGCTTGTGACGATGAAATAAATGCCATGAAGAATAATAATAGAGATATTGCAAGGTTTGAAAAACGAGGCTTCTTTTTGAAGGATCTTTGATGAGCTGAAACAAGTATTTTGTCTTGATCACTTGGTGTCTTCTGGTGTTCGATATTTTCTTCCAATCCACTTTGATTAACTGGTAAGATAGATAATTTAACGACAGGCCGCTTGAGTAGCCCATTTTTTGTTCTGACTGTTACGACTCTTACGAAGCCGTCGCTGCCTTGATGTTGTTCGACGACTCGCCCTAAAGCCCATTTGCCGGGCGGCAAATTGTCTTCCCTGATGACGACAATATCGTTTATTTGTAAATTTCTTTGTGGTTTTCTCCACTTGCTTCTCGCTGCTAATTGGGTAAGATATTCATTACGCCAACGATCCCATATGCTAGTAAATATTTTTTGTGCTAGATGCCATCTTGTTCGAAGATCTCGTTCAGTTTCGTATATGGTGAGTGTAGGCCCGCTTGCTAAGAAGTGAGATGGGGTTAGGTAATTTAGATCATCGGGGTCTTCTGTTAATGGACAGAGTGGCCGGGAATTGAGACACGCTTCGAGTTGTGCAAGTATGGTACTGTACTCTTCAAATGTAAGACGTTGTTCACCGACGACTCTCTTTAAATGATACTTAAGGCTCTTGACGGAGGCCTCCCATAACCCCCCGGCGGAAGGGTGGGACGGACAGTTGAGGTGAAATTGTATACCCATTTCTGAGATTTCTGACATAAATTGATCGTTAAAAGTGTTTTGTATCTCCTTATATTCCTGCTGTAGAATCCTGTTAGCGCCTATAAAGTTTGTTCCTTGATCGCTGTAGATATGAGCTGGTGTTCCTCTCCTGGCGGACATTCGACGTAATGCAGCTAGGAAGGCTGATGATGTTAAGTCGGATACAAGCTCCAGATGCACGGCCTTAGTGACCATGCAAACGAAGACTGCTACGTATCCCTTTGTTGTCTTGATACCTTTACCCTTGTTGGCCTTGATGAAAACGTGTCCGCTATAGTCGACTCCGCAACTCGAAAACGGACGTGATGGATTTATTCTTGCTGAAGGTAAGTCACCCATCATTTGATGTTGTGGTAACGGTTCCGCCTTTTTACATTTAACACATAAACGTAACCGCTTCTTTGTGGCCCTGATGCCACCAAGTAACCAATATTTTCTCCTGATGAATGCTGTGGTAAGTCTGGCTCCTCCATGGTAAGTGAGCTCGTGACACTGGTCAATGATGAGATCTGCTAATCTGGTATTGCTTGATAAAATGATGGGATGTTTCATGTCCTCATCTATGTTTGCATGTTTTAATCTCCCCCCGACACGTAACACACCTGCTGAGTCTAGTATCGGAGCTAAACTTAGAATCTTGCTTTTATTGCTGACTTGTAATCCTTGCTTCAACTTGCTTATTTCCTCGTAGAATTCTTTTTTCTGTTCTTCTTGAATTATTATTTCTTGAGCTTGCTTTAATTCTTTAATTGTTAAGTATCCTTGTTTTGATTCCCTCTTGATAAATCGACGCACCCATGTTAGTACTCGAATTGCTTTATTTAGTGAACTGAACTTGTTTAATAATTTATCAATTAGTTCATTACAATATGCAAATTGCGCAACATTGACTTGTGTATTTTTCTTAATTTCTAGGGTAGTCGTGTACTGAGGTTGTTCTTCATTTTCTTGGTGTGTGAAGTTTGATAGCCAATGTGGACCCTGCCACCATATGTCGTGATTGTTTAATTGAGTGGCCGTCATGCCACGGCTCGCACTGTCAGCAGGGTTTTCACTTGATTTAATATAACGCCAGCAACCAGAAGGTATTACTGGAGTAATCTTTTGTACGCGGTTGGCTACGAATGGTTTCCATTTACTTGTATCTCCGTTTAACCAAGCTAAGACGACCATGCTGTCGACCCAGCCCAAAATCTTAAAATTGTAATTGTTTAAACATTGCATGATTTTATACATTAATTTAGATAAGAGAAGTGCACCACTCAACTCTAACCTAGGCATTGATTTTGATTTGATAATGGGGACTAACTTGGATTTTCCCGCAATTAATACTACTGATGAATTTCCGTTTTTCTTGATTGTTCTGCAATATACGACGCATGCGTAAGCTTTATTGCTTGCGTCGCAGAACCCATGCAGTTCCACTTCACATGATTCTTCTGTTTGTAGCCATCTTGGTATCTGGCGCTTGTTAATATTCTTGAGGTCTTGTTTAATTTTACTCCACTCTTCCCAAATGTCTTCTGGTATCTGGTCATCCCATTGGAGATTTTGTTTCCATATATCTTGAAAGAGAATTTTTAATTTCGTATTTATTGGCGTGTAGAATCCCAAGGGGTCATATAATTTTGAAATATCGGAAAGAAGAGTTCTCTTGGTTCTTTTCGATGACGTTGTTGATTTGAATATGATTTCTGATTGGAATGTAAAATTATCTTCACTCGGATTCCACCCATGGCCCAGTGTTTTGGTTGACTCTATATGTTTGAAATCGAAATTTTCTTGTTTTTGATCGGCGTCTGATAATTCTGGTAAATTGGACTTCCACTTCCTCAAGTTGAAACCACCTGCTTTTAGAAGATTAATCAAATCTTGTTTTAACTGGATGCCAGCTTCACTTGATTGTACACCGTAGAGCAGATCGTCCATATAAAAGGAGGTGTCTAAAATTTCGGGTGCTAGACTCCCTTGGTAGTTTACTTTTTCATCCTGAGCTAAACGTCGAAGCGTCATCATAGCAAGAAAGGGAGCTGCCTTGGTTCCGTATATGACCGTAGTCAACTGGTATTCTTTTATAACATCTGTGTCATTTTCTCTCCATACTAATTTTTGCAGATTTTGATCAGATGAATGTAGCCAAACATTTCGAAACATTTTTTCTATATCTGCTGTGAATGCGTATTTATATTGTCGCCATTTAATGATAAGATTTTGAAGGTCTTGCTGCAAATTTGGTCCCCTACACATGACTTCATTGAGACTATAACCGTTTGATGTTTTAGATGAAGCATTTAAGATAACGCGTAGAGGTGTAGTACACGAGGAATCTCGTGTAACGCCAAAGTGCGGTAAATAACATTCGATGCTCTGATTACCGACGTCGGCCGCTGGTCTCATGTGGCCTAGCGACAAATACTCATTCATAAAGTTTTTGTAATGAAATGCATATTTTTTGTCCTTGTTAAATTTCCGTTCTAATTGATATAATTGAGCAATAGCTTTGTTTTTCGAATTTCCTAATTTTTCCTTTAAGTCTGGTTTTAATGGTAATCTAACTTCATATTTCCCGTCTTGTCTTCTTGTTGTAGTTGATTGGTAGAAATCTAAGCATGCTTGATCTTCGGACGATAAACTTGATTGTTCGGAGATGTCCTCTATCTCCCAAAAACGACTGATGCCTTCCAGTGGCGTGGGGTGAAAAAAAAGAGAGGTTCACCTCGTGGCGGCTTTAGCCGCCACGATTATCTGAATTTAGGTTTTCTTTATGCCCGCGGAAAGATAACTCTTGTTTTCCAAGAAGAACAACAGTGTCTATTAAACGTTTCATTAAGTTTCGATTACGCTCTACTTTACGATTGTGGGCTTCAAAATTATTGCCGAGAAATGATTCTATTCTACTATTTCCAAAATCGTGTAACAATAAACAACTGCGTAAATGTTTTTCAGTTTGACTATGTTTTCTAGCCGAATTGGTCAAATTATTTATGTCTGAGAAACCCATTTTATTCCAAGCACTATTTGTATCGGAAAACAGCAGACATGGAAAGCAAAATAACTTATTTAATTTGCAACTGCCTGTTATCCAATTGTATTTATCATACATCGAACTGTGAAAATGTTTGAAAAACCCATCCTTACGCTTATAATCAATTTTTATATCGGGACGAGCCCGTCCAAGGTTAATGATATATTTTTTATTATCGAACGATTGATTTGAGAACAAAGTTGATTCATTCAATAAGTAATCTGTAAGACAACAATCTATTTGTACTAATGCCGCCATTTCTCGCCTAACAACAACAACGACATAAAACAAAATGAAACAAACCAACCTTTACGATGAAACAAAACAAACACTATATCAGAATACACAACAGCCTGTGTTAAACTTCACTAATTTCGATTCTTTTAAACTATATACCACAATCTAATCACTTATCACATTAAATCAATTTGCATAAAATTAATTTGTACAAATGCGCGCATAATAAGTGAAGTGACATAGAAAGACATAGTGACAATCCGTCCGATTATCCGACTTAGAAAGACAATTGGCCGGCGGCCGCAGCAGGGCGGCCAATGGCCGGCCTGCTGCGGCAGCGCTAATTGGACGAAAACTTTTCTAGTGATACGAAAGGACCTATAAAGAGTTTGGTAGGCTATCTTAAATCGGGTTATCATTTAACAATATCAACGAGTACTTTTTATGTAGTAGTGACATGTATGTGTGTGTCAATTTCATACATTGGAAATATTTGGATTCCCGATATCTTGAGCGAGTTCACTTGGCGTGTACTCGGCGCGGATTGCGTCTTACCATTGCTAAATCGTGCGTGTGTGCGTATGCGCGATTTCAAATACATTGCGTATTTGTTTCCAGCGTATTGAAGAATACTTTTTACAAAGCGCTCAATGTAATTGTGTCGCTTGCGATAATTAGACTCCTTAGTTTCCGTATTACCGGTAAGGCCGTCAGTCGTCGGCTTACATTTTATGACAGTGTCATATAAGTAGGTATATGGGTATAGCTAAGAACAATAGCGGTATAGTGTATACATTTTCGTGGAAGAGTAATAAGCTGGGATAAGCTATTATTATCAATAATTAAAAATATGTATATATTAGAGATTAGCCAAGGTAAGCCGGTGGGAATCGTGTTCTATGGAGGCTTCGCCACTGATGCCTTCTATGTTATTTAGGACAACATTGCATTGGTAAATTTTGGTATTTCCACTCAAAATCCAGCCTAACTGGGTTTGTTGAGCGACTGGTAATGTAGGACTTGATCTGCAAATTCCATCCATAAGTATCATTGAATAAATATCTGCGCCTAGAAGTATATCAACTGGTCTGCTTACATAAAATTCAGGATCTGCTAATTTGAGATTTTGTAAATATGACCAACTGGGTTTAGGGAACGTGCTACTTGGTAGGTGCTTGATAAGGTTTTTCATGACAAGAACGTCTGTTTGAAATGAAAAGTCGTTTAAAGCTGATTTACATGTTATAGATATGAAACCGTTTGAGCTCTGTTCGTTTCCTCCAATACCTACAACGAGCCCTTTACATCTTTGACGTGGTAACTTGAGAAGCTGCGCTGCATGCTCAGAAATTATTGAAATTTGAGATCCTTGGTCCAAAATGGTCCTCATCTTGACAAAGGAACCATCTGCAGCTTGCACTGAGATGACCGCAGTAGCCAACAAAATTTCTGAAGGATCGTTTTCGAGAGTTACATGGTTGTTGCTCTGTACACTCGGTATTGTGGTGACGGCACTTGAAGTAGGTCGTATGTCCGGTGTTGTATTACGTGACGTGAACGCCTCGTGCAATAAAGTAGTGTGTTCTTTATTGCAATCTTTACATTTATGATTTGAAATACATGTTTTTCCATGATGATTATTAAGACAATTTGTACAAAGGTTTAATTTTGATGCCGTTTTCTTCCTCAAAAAAGGTGGCATTCCCAGAAATTTTGGACAAAAGTATATTCCGTGGTCATTGTTATTACAAACTGGACAGTAATATTTATTGTTAGTTTGAGTATTAAAATAATGTTTACTTGATGGTTGAGACTGTATGGAAAAAGTGTTTTTTGCTGAATTTGATTTATGTTGATTCGCTTGATACCTATGCAAATGATTAGCGTTGTTAAAGTTGGTTTGATTAAATTTAGGTTGATTATTTTCTTGCTTCTTTCTTGATGTTTCCAGCGTCATAAATTTGGTTTCTAAAAAGTTCAAAAAGTCGTTTAATACAGGTATTTCCCGTGGGTTGGGAACGAATTCCATGTAATCATTATAAGTGTCGCTGTCTAGTTTTAGTGCTAAAATGTAAACGAGTAAAGGATCCCATGTCTTGATGTCGACCCCTAAATTCTTGATGGCGTTTAAACACTCAAGTGACGTGTCATGAATTTGCTTGATATGGTGTAATGACTGTTGCTGTGCTACGGGAATGCTCATTAAAATATTGATGTGCGAGTTAAAAATACGGTTTAGATTGTTGTAACGATGGTTTAATATGTCCCAACAAACTGAATAATTATCAGTACTAATTTGAAGGTGTTGGATCAACCTCTCGGCTTCACCCTTAACTTTACCCTTTAAGTATTGCATTTTACGCGCGTTAGGGATGGATGGATTATTATGGATAGCCTCTGTAAAGAGGTCTTTGAAAGAGATCCACTGATTGTATTGACCTCTGAACTCTGGTATGTCAAGTTTGGGGGTGGAATTTTCCCTATGTGCTACGGACCATAACTTGTTATTTATGTCTCTTTTTAACTTGTTGTATGTTTTTTCGTGACTTGAAAATGATATTTCATATGCTGGATTTTTTTCATTTAATTCGCTGTCGATGTCCCAGTGGAGAGAATCGATCGCGGTCCATCTTGATTGGAGATTTTTTAAAGTATCTTCCAATTCCCACTTCTCTTGAATGGTTTCTAAGTTGATGTTCTTGATTGTACGCATAAAAGCCTTGAAGTTGGCAGTTTGTTTTTTAAGCATCTCGTCGAGTTTACTGTTGGAGCCTCGATCAGAGAGCGTCTTAATTACTTGATGAGATTCTGGTCCTGATATATCACTACTTGCCAAGTGACGCTGTGCTGGTGCAGGTTGATCTACCGATCCTGTAGCCACATCCTTGTCGGCCACAGGCTGTTTTGGTGCTAACAAATCTTGATATTCCTGTTCTAAAATGTTCTTGATTGACTTGTAGTAATTTCTGGTAGTAATGTAGCGATTCTCAGAAAAATAAGGGTGACTCCTACTTTCTTCCGTACTGATTCGATCATGATTATACTCATATTCTTCCCAGTATTTTTCCAAGTTTTCCAAACGTCTTTTATAATAATCTAGCGTCTTTCTATCCCTACTATCTTTCTTTAAATTAGTGTATAACTTAACCATACTATCATAAATGACACCTTGATTTTCAATTAAGTTAGACATCCTGATTGATAAATAGAAGAAAAAATAAAAATAAATCAGTAAAAAAGGAAAGATCTTACTGCTTGGTCTGCTGATCAAGAGTTCCCCGTGCTCCTTGATAGCACAGAGAATGATGTCCTGGTAGAAGAGTCCTGTGCAGCTTGCTTGCACAAGACGTCCTGGTAACCTGTGTGTCCTGGTAACACAGGTGGGCGCTGATACTGGTTATGCGTGACCTTGATATCACACACTAAAATCTTGGTGATGGTGTGGAATGATTTCCACGGCGTGGTTACAAAGACGAAACACGTGGCACTCTTTAGAAAAAAAAAAACGCGACGGGCCCCGTCTAATACTCGAAGGACCAATGTACGGATTTGAACCGTAAGTTAAGTTCTGATAAATGAAAGTCACTGGTTAAACGGATAAAACTGATCTGTATTGGTAAAAAACTGTCACTTAATTACAAATGATTGATGGGCGATGAGAACGCGCGGCTTTCTTGCTATCCGATTGCGAACTGAATATAATTTTATTATAATGAGGTGAATGTGTGTAAATGCTGAGCTAATCATAATGTAAGGTGCTTTGCCCGTACAGTAAGATTCAGCAGTCATTCCGTGTTGAAGTAATTTTTTGTTTTTTTTTATAGTTAAATAGTTTCTCTATAACTATTTTTTAACTTGAAATGATACTTAAATTAAGGTAGATAGAGCTAAAATTATAACGTGTAAATAAACTTATAAAGGTTTTATTTATCACAATAAATAATTATGGCATTAAATTAACAACATGGCACTATATTCTAATGATGGTAAGAGACGTCTGGGGAGGAGAAAGAAACGCTGCCCAAGTTGTGGGTGTAGGCAGGAGCTGGACCGGCGGCGTAGGCCACTTTAGCGACGGGGGCATGAGCGTATGCTGGGGCAGGAGCGGCGGCGTAGTGGAAGGGGGCAGGGGCAGAAGCAGCGTAGTGGACAGGGGCGGGAGCGTACGCGACCTTGGCTACAGGAGCGGCGTATTGCACCGGAGCGGGGGCATAGGCCACTTTGGCTACAGGAGCGGTGTAGTGGACAGGGGCGGGTGCGTAGGCGACCTTGGCTACAGGAGCGGCGTAGGCGACTTTAGCTACGGGAGCGGCGTAGTGCACGGGAGCGGGAGCATAGGCAACCTTGGCTACCGGAGCGGCTACGGGCACTGGATGAGGTTGACCTTCGTAGCGGACGACAGCGTTGAATCCATGCTCTTTATCAGAGGTATACTCCACGATGCGTTGAACACCGTCAGGTTGAACCAGTGAGTAGTATCCTTGCACAGCATCTCCATTGCGGTTTTCCTTCTGGGATTTCACGTCGCCACTGTGCTGGTCCTGGACGGAATATTCGTATTCGTAGTGGGCTGGTGCCTCTTGTTCGGCGTACACCACTTTGGCGACGGGGACTGCTGGGACAGCCACCGCGGCTGCTGCCGCCACCAGGCAGAAGAATGTTGCGATCTGAAATAGATTTTTGTTAAATTTACTTCTTATTAATATTTTTGCGTCTATTGCAGTTTTTAAATTATTGACCAGGACTTATTGGGTGAAATAGATACATGTAATGTTTTTCTTTAAATGTATTTTCTATGTAAGTAACGTAAAATGACCAAAATTTAATTAATGTATTTTTATAGTTTTTTTTTAATAATATCAAATAGATAGCTTTATTCGGCAACTTACTTTGGCTACCATGTTGTCTTGTTTATTGAGATGCAATGTATCGCTACTGGGCGACTTAAAGCTTTTATACATCGGAGGCTGTTGCGCAGACGCAGCGTCGCACCTGACGCCTTGAACAACTCATACTTACTGATATAAAAATAGGTACTCGCACGTTTTACTATTATGGACCTTAAAACTTGTCACATAGCGTTAAAAATAGTAGAGACAGTTTTAGACGTCGTCTTGCCGCAAGGGTCAATAATTGGTTCGGCGGATATTATGTAAGTAGTACAATGATGATTAATTTATCGTCATTCCATATTTTGATGTTGACCATCTTAATCTAAATAGTGATTTATTTGCCAACCGCGATAACTAATTGTCGTAAGTGAAGCAAATCTTTGTCTTACGTGTCAATTGTTAAATTCAAGTAAACAAATAAATAACTAAAACAAGATTCAAAAAACACTTAAGTATATTTGCTGCATCGAGTAAAAATTATAGCATTTTTAGTTTTTCAGTAGCTCAGACACCTACATAAATTTTATAATCTGTTTATAATTTGTTGTACACAGTAAATATGTAATCCGTGAAAATTTGCCGTAACGTAGCGCCGTAGTTGCTTAGTTCATATCTACTGCAAGCTGTTGGTCTTTCTTCAAATGGGCAAAATATAATAGCTTAAGGATATTAAAACATGCGAAAAAATTCTAGATTTATGGATTAAAGAATGCTACTCGTATACTGGGTAATAAGGTTAAGTATACAACCCTTGAGTATGGAACCCAAAACAAAATATTCGCAATTTAATTACTTCGTATTTTGTTTATTTGCGAAGGTGAAATTCATAAAATAGCTATTAGTCCGCGCATTTGGGTACAAAGTTATGCGATTCTTAAGATAATATTCAATTGTAATTATTTACACACGGTTCCGACTAAAAAAAAAAAAACAAATATTTATACAATTTTTTCCGGCAAACATAATCATCTTCATCATTGGTAGTCAACATACGGCCTGCGAAAGATGAGCACGCGATTAACGCTCTCTGTCGTGATTCCTTGAGGTTGTCACTAGAGCACTGCCAACTCGTGGCCTACCTATGATGTATGATGTATGACTAAAGTGCCGGTACCATCTCAAAATCCGAACCTCTGATAAGTTATTGCTATTAAATTCTGGGGTTTATTCCAAAAGGATGAAACAAGACAAACCTACTTATTTCGTTAACATGACATATCGGTTACTATCGGAACTTTTTTTTTTTTGTAAATTCACGTTTTGAAGAAAATGCAGCAGTGGAGTTTGTGGCGCCACTTTTTCTTCACTTGCGCTTTGGAAGTGGTAGTAAACCCAATATAAGTAAATTGACGTTAATAAGTGATATTTATATTCTACTAGCTGTTTCCCGCAGCTCCGCCTGCGTCAACAAGTAACCTATGTTTGACCCCGGGTCTTTAACTATATTCATACCAAATTTCATCAAAATCCGTTCATCAGTTTGGCCGTGGAAGCGTAACAGACAGACAGACAGACAGACTTTCGCATGTATAATGTTAGTATGGATGGAAGTATGGATATTGAAAAAAAAAACGATTTCATTTCTTATTTTATTTTACATCACACATTTGCGCAAAATCTGACACTCGCCTAATTGTGCAACAGTTATCTCTTTTGGCGATCGAATGAGTTATTATAACTTGTCTGATATTGCGAATATCTGGTCTATGACAAACGGCACTTAATATATTAATTTTGAAAATTGTAATAAAGTTTTACACAAAGTAAATTATATATAATTTGCAAGCCAGGCAAGGCTCAAGGGTCCTGAGCCTGAGTCAAAGCCATGTTGCTGTCATTGGTAATCTTCTGGAAGGATTCTTTTGTAGGATCAATATGTCTCATATCGAACACAAACTCTTTGAACATTTGCAGAATACCAATATAAATCACTGCTATCCATGAGCTTTCACTGACTCTACATTTACAGATTATGATTAACACATGTGAGGGCATTTGATGCGGCTCGATGACTTCTTGACGGAAGCAGGCATGAAGTCAAAGCATAGATTACAAAAACTGTGCTATCAATTCGTAAGTCTGATGTTGCGTGAATGTTATAGAGATGTTGGTTAATAAGTGATTTTATACTCGAACGGTTTCATTATCTAGCTATCTGTTATCGGAACAGATATCGTAATATGCGTAACTGTTACAGCATAGTATATAAGTGAGAATCTTTAGTAGTGTTGCCTTTAACGTTTTCGACAATTTTCATTTTAATTGAATTTGAAATCTAATTGCTAATTAAATTCAATTTTCCTAAAATTTGTCAATTTATATACCTACTAGCTGTTTCCCGCAGCTCCGCCTGCGTCAAAAAGTAGCCAGTTCAACTATATTCATACCAAATTTCATCAAAATCCGTTCAGCGGTTTGGCCGTGAAAGCGTAACAGACAGACAGAAAGACAGACAGATTCTTTTGACTTTCGCATTTATAATATTAATATGGATGTTTATTTAAAAAAAATATATACTTCATTTATTTTTAGACAACTCCATAAGCTAAGTCAGAGAATGTATGTTATTGTTATAGGTAGAGCTGTATGTTAACTCAGATAATCCCCAAAAAATATTCTAGTCTCCAGCGAAGAATGCAACCGGTATTACGAGTAGATAAATCTTTTTGAAAAATCCTTTTGTGTCATTTATGAAAAAAAAAATAAGTCAAGGCGGCCAACGCACTATGAGTCTGCGGGCTCAGTTGACCATTTCTGTTTTTATAATAATTCGATAATTTTTAAGCGAACAAAATCGCGAAATACTTATGTTATTATTAGAGCACAAAATAAAACATCCACGTATTACTATATTAGTTCGAGTTCAGAACAATTACTGATGAAAGTTCACTTTCTTTTGAGAGGCAACCCTACAGCTGCAATGGTATTTACAAGGCGTGGCTCTTCCTCTGTTACATTGCATTAGCAACAAAGAATCGTCGATACACTTCAATGCAACATAGTTATGCTGGAAAACCAGAGTTTGTAATACCTTATTAGCTATAACCCCAATTATAACTTATATCATTTTAAATCCAATTTCATTCAGAAGTACTTACGTTGCTATAGCTACTTGGTCGCTTATTAAATTTCTGTGTTAGGTTGGTCTCTATGGCAGTTTGATGTTATGTACCAGCAAGTAATTAACATACACAATACTAAACCCACAGTCCAGTTAGATCCACACCTCGGATACAAATAGTTTATAACACTATCATCGATCACTTAAAAAATTACACTATTCCAATTTCTTCAAATAGTTATTCATTTTCCGAATTTTATTTAACAAGTTTATTCAAAACTTAAATTAATAATGTTGTTCGTTTGTCACATGTTTTAACGATAGGAAGTACCTCCATTTTTTATAATTAATAGCATTTTAACTACACTGATTGCTGATACAGCTAAAAATAATCCATATCAATGTCACAGAATTGCCTATTTTACTATAAATGACTAATTAAAAATGTCATACAGTATCTACACATTAGCCATAAAACACATATTAACCTTCACTTTGGACCATAATTTCATTAGACATGTTGTAATTTTCAATGTTTGTTGTAATTTTTTCTCACGTATAAAGTGCCCACACAACAGGTAAAACCAGATCGTTGCTAGTATATTATTACTTGCTGAATGTGCTCTACATTTCAAATTGCCAAACTATCGATCAACATATATTTAATCCTTATTTAGGTGTGGTCTTCTTACCTATGTATGTATGCAATATAATACAAATACCCTTTATTCGTCGCTGGCAAACAATAGACGCAGGCCGCTTACAACCGGTCTTATTGGAAATCATTAGGATAGGCCTATATCCAGCAGTGGACTGACTGCGGCTGAAATAATGATGATGATGACCCTTTATTGCACCAAAATAAAAATACAACAAATAGTTGAAAATGATGTACAAAGGCGGACTTATCGCTAGAGTGATCTTTTCCAGTCAAGTATGTACCCTGAGCGGAGTCTAACCTCAACGCCTTTTCTCTATAAATAGGTTTTATGTATTGTTATTGTGCCTAATATTTGTTTCTGTATGTGGTCAATAAAGATATTTCGTTTTATATCTCAAAATTGTGTTAACAGACCCTGGACTTCGAAGCAAGCTTGTGATGCAATGCATTTAGACGATATATTTAGATTTTCGATTACTAGAATTAAGAAAAATTTCTTAAATAGAGTTGATTTGACCTCTCTTTAGATCAATTAGTAGAACCACGAGATAGCTTTGACTGCCGTGACAAAGTATAAAACTGCAGGAGAGATACACATATTTTGATACAGAAACTGTTTATGTTTATATAGGTTTATATATAAAAAAAATGCATTAATTTCGTACCGCAGTCTGGGTTGCTTAAATTTATAACAACTTTATTAGCCTGTTAATTTATTAATGTCACACATGTCGACGCTCATGTCTAATAACTATAACCTTACACAGTCACCAAACAAATCGGCCTATTCACCAAACTTAGCATAAGTAATACATTTCTCTAACAATGGTAGGTAGGTAGGAAGGTATGACTTCAGTATCTTGTCTGACTACCATCAATCACCTTATCTGGCGCGTGCTACTCGTATTAACAGAAACCCGCCTATGTGATGTCGGTCAAGGCCTATGTCGAACACTTTTTCCTGCCAAATTACAACCTCAGACAAACTGTAAAGACGCCGATTCGATAAACACAGCCACTTTCTATAACTGCTATTCGTGTGGGTATAAGTTTATACGCCATAACTAGAGAGCGACTTTAAATCGATTTCGTTTATTTAATTTGTGGTGTCCGAATCCGCTGTCGCATCCGCGATCTCTTATGAAGTTGCGCCATACCATAATATCGTATGATGATCATCATTCAATTCGGATTCGGACTCCATAAATTATAAGTTAAATTATAGAAGGTTTAAAAAAAAATTAAGAAACATAGTCGAACATTTGAAAAATATTTAAAAGTTAACAGTTCGAGTATGCCACCGGTGCAAAGTAAGAGAAGTTAAATAAATACATAGGTCTTTAGAAAAACTAATGTCTAATTGGAAAACTGTTGAATATCAGGACCTATTTGAAGACCCTAAAGTTATGACCGAGGAGCTTTATGACATATACGTGATGGTGGGTTTGAAGATGAACGCATCAAAAACAAAATTTATGTGCAAGAACAACATTGCAGACCATATCACGGTACATGGACATACTCTGGAGCGGGTCAGTGAGTACCTATGTGTATCTCGGACAACAGTTGAGCCTGGAGGACAGACAGAAGAAGAAGTTAAGCGCCGCATTCGTTTAGGATGGGGTGCTTTCGGAAAACTGTCTGATGTGCTTAAAGACCGAGAGATACCTATAAACCTGACACGCAGGATCTTTGAGCAATGCGATTGCCGGTGATGGTTTATGGTGCGGCAACTTGAACGCTTACAAAGCAATACATCCATATGCTACAAGTCACCTAAAGAGCAATGGAACGGGCTATGCTCGGTGTTTCTCTACGGGATAGAATCCGAAATACAGAGATACGCAGAAGGACGGTAGCGGAAATAAAGTGGAGATGGGCGGGTCACAATGCCGTAAAAAAGATGAGCGTTGAGGAAAGTTGGTGCCCGGACGAAGAAATATCGGTAAACTTCATACCAGATGGACTGGATGAGAAAAGCACAAGACCGGGAAGAATGGCGTGCAATGCTAGATGCCTACACTCAGCATTGGGTGGCGATGGGCTCTTCAGCCCAGATCAGAAGAAGATCGTGACCTATTTGTTTAGGAACATTAAAAAGCCAGTATATAATTAATGAATATGGGGCGGATGAAGCCATGGAACGTATTAGAGTTGTAATCAGTACATAAAATCGTAGTAAAACCTCTATAAATAATAGTAAATCTATAATGAAAATACACAAATACACAAACATAACAGTTTTAATGCGCGGTCACTCAGTCTCTACTTTTTTACCGTATTCCGAGATTATAACCAGTTTACATATGCAGCTATATTTGTAAATTAAAATCTGGTAATGATAAACTGATTCGAGTAAATTAAATGTCGCATTTCGAGGAATGACACCAACTCGCTGAAGGTTGTATTGATGCACTTGCAATTTCCTGCACAAGTTATGTAAGAACAAGAAAAAAATATTTCCTTATATTTTAAACTGGAAATAAATCAAATTCATGACTTTTGGACCCTTTTGATATATTTGTTCATGATATAGAAGTGGAAGTCCTCAGTGCCTTAAAACTAAGGTTTTCACCAATATGTGTTACCAGTGAATACTTATAGGTCCGAAACGTGGTCCCTGACTATGAGCCTCATAAGAAAGCTCAAGGTCGTCCAAAAATCTATAGAGGGCGATGCCCGGTGTCTCCCTACAAAATCGAATCAGTAATGAGGAGATCCGTAGAGGAAAAAAAGTCACCGATATAGCCCAGCGGATTAGTTCTTTGAAGTATATATAGCTCGGAAAACCGATGGCCGATGGGATAGAAAGGTTCTCGAATGGCGACCAAGAACCGGCAAGCGCAGCGTTGGACATCCACAGACCAGATAGTCAGACGACCTGAAAAGTCACAGGCAGACGCTGGGTGCAGGTTGCTGCCAACATGACATACCTATGTGTAAATACAATCACTTACACACATTGCATGCCTCACCAGTTGTCCCTTAAGGCTCATTCATTTCCCAACCGTCAAGATTTAAATTTCTAATGATAACGTCAGTCGTCCGTTGCGATATGTCTCAGGCTTGTTACAGCAAGGTGCTAATCTCTTACGTATCATGATCTACATATCGACCTTAACCTAGTAGCCTTCACCTCTCAATCAATTGTGAGTCTTAATTAACGTACGGTCAACAACCGGAATGTCGCCAAAGCCCTGTAGGCGAAAATTCATGTAGGTATAAAAACTGAATGAGTGCAATGCAGTGTCATAGTCAAGCTTCAACGAGCAAAACTACAATACAACAATGGCCGCTAAAGTAAGTGCAATTTAAAATTATTATTATTTTTTTTAAATAAAAAAGCCAGGAAATTAAATAAGTATTGAAAATTATATGGGCAATAAATAATCCAGTTAATTAGACAACTTCGTAACCTAATTGTGTATACTATTTTTTTTTGTTTTTTGCAGTTCGTCGTCATCTTTTCCCTGGCCGTGGCCGCCTCCGCCATCCCCTTGGCTCCTCTCGCCAAAGTGGTGTACGCCGAACACGAAGCGCCAGCACACTACGACTTCGAATACTCCGTCCACGACGACCACACCGGCGACATCAAGCAGCAGAAGGAAAGCCGACAAGGCGACGCCGTCCAGGGATCCTATTCCTTGGTGCAACCTGATGGTGTCCACCGCATTGTGGAATATAGCTCCGACAAGGAACACGGATTCAACGCTATCGTTCGCTACGAAGGTCAACCCCACCCCGCTCCTGTAGCCAAGGTCGCCTACGCTCCCGTAACCAAGGTCGCCTACGCCGCCCCCGCTCAAGTCCACTATGCCGCTCCCGTCGCTAAAGTAGCCTACGCCGCTCCCGTGGCTAAAGTGGCCTACGCTCCCGCTCAAGTCCACTACTCCGCCCCCGTCGCCAAGGTAGCGAAGGTCGCCTACGCCGCTCCCCTCGCTCAGGTCACCTTCTCCTCTCCCGCCGTCTCCTACCACCACTAGATAGTATTTTATCTATATAATAATTTATTTAAATTAAATTATTTATTTCACAGTTTACATTCATTTTTATTGTCACCTATTTTTGTAGCCAAACACGGCATAGGAATAGGAAAGATGGACTCGCGCTCGTGATACCTTAAGGGCGTCACTAGCTCGCTACTAGGTACTTTAATCAAACATAAATAGGATATAGGTTACAACATAGATTACTCAGACAGAATACTTAAAAAGCCGGCTGTCTTAAAAGAATATGGGGTCAATGGAACATATAATCAATTAATCACATTCAACAAAATCGTATTTATAGGGCTGCTTAGGAACGTAGCATTCCTATCTGAAAATACGAGAGGATATTCAGAGATTGATTAAAAACTGTTATGAGACTAGTGTAAAAAACAAAGGTCATGGTCCGTTATAATCCTTGCTGGTGATTAAACTCCTTAGACAGCATTTTCAGGGAAATTAACTCTCTTAAAAATAATATTTCAATAAATTATAATTAAGTTTTCGTCAGCCGCCGCTAGTCCACAAGAAAAGTCGCCTACTAGTGTCGGCGGAGGCCAAGATTCACTTTGGGTTTCTCCGCCATCGTATTAAGCAAATATATTTAAATTTGTATTCTTTATTTCATAAATATATATATAAAGTCTACCGTCTACAAAATTCTACAAAATTACCATTTAATAAAAAAAACATCCCCTCATTTTGTCTAAGTCAAATCATCTTACAAATATAATAATTCATAATGAGCATCTCCAATTATTACATGCTAAGACAAAAATGGTAAAGAAGAAAGTAGTAAATAAATGCGTCGGTATACTTTAACTATAATTTAAAAGTTTGGTCAAGAGATTATGTAATTATCGCAGCTGCAAAGACCCAAATGCCATCAAGTATTATAACCAAATTTCAAAAAGGTGATCTTGTAGTCGTTAGAAGTGATAATACTTAGTATCTTATAGTAGTAATAATTAGTGTGGCCAATGGCACGTATTGTTAAGACTAATCCCGGTCCAGATATACTTCTGATAAGGTCAATTTATAGTAGCTGAAGTAAAATATCTTAACAATAAAGTTTATACAAGATATTTTGAAAATTAAAGTTACCATTTACTTGAAATTAAAAATTAATTTCTATTAAACTGAGTTAACGATAAATTTAAATATTTTTAATAGATTATTTTAAAAGTTAAATTTTAGTATTACTAAAGTGAACTACTGCTAATGCTTTTACTATTGTTTGTATATTACTAAAATATTGTGTGTAATTAATTGTGTGTAATTGTTTATGTTGGCATGATCTCGGCTCGGCCCAACTATGTATAAGAAACTTAAGTTAACTTTAAGAAACATAAAATTAGCATGTAATATATCTTCTATACTAATAATATTATAAAACAAGTTTATTTTCTGTTTGTTTGAACGCGATAATCTCAGGAATTACTTGCCCGATTTGAAAAACTCTTTCAGTGTTAGATAGCCAGTTTATCGAGGAAGGCTATAGGACGGACAAAGTCGGGACAGGCTTCTAGTATGTAAATAAAAACCATAACTATAAAGATAAATTATTTGTCTATGTCACATATAACTAGCAACTTTTTTTATAATTTTACGTACTGGCTACTAGGAAGTAGCAGTTCTTTCCATTGCTGTGTTTTTCTGTGTTCTTTATATACGTGTTAAAATAATAACAAAATATATTATTTTACACCAGCTGTTTTATTTTAAATATTGTATTATCTTAAGGAGTTGTTTAAAGATATGAATATCTTAACAGTAGCTTAATATGTATTTGAAGTTATCACGTATACGAGAAAAAATATTATTACTTTTAGAAAGAACTCTGATATTACTAATAGAACTTTGCGCAATAAAGATAAATTATTTTTACCTTCTTATAGACTGTATAGGGTTAAAGACTCATTTGTGGGAAACTGTATGTATACGCTTCTACAATAAGCTTCCTGAATCAATCAGTAGTTTGCCTGATGGACAATTCAAACCCCATGTTAAAGATTTACTTTGTAAAAAGGCTTATTACAGTACTGGTGATTTTCTTAATGACAGGAATGTTGAACTTAAGCTTGGAGTAGTCCTCAACAAACTGGCATATTACTATGTATGTATTTATTTATTTAAACTTTTTTACAAAGAATGTAAATGGCGGGCTTAAAGCCGTGTATTCTGTTTTTACATTTTTTTATTTTTATTTAATGTAAATTATCTGAAATCACAATAAAATATTCTACAAAATGTTGACAAACATGTGAATTCTTTAATTTACTTCCTTTTTTTTTTTAATTGACGTTCTGAAGAAATTGCTGCAGTGAAGTTTGTGACGCCGCTTCTTCTCCACTTGGGCTTTGGAAGTGGTGGTAAACTTAATATAAGTAAATTGACGTCAATGAGTGAGATTTATATCCTACTAGCTTTTTCCCGCAGCTCCGCCTGCGTCATAAAGTAGCCTATGTTTGACCCCGGGTCTTTAACTATATTCATACAACATTTTATCAAAATCTGTTCAGCGGTTTGGCCGTGAAAGCGTAACAGACAGACAGACAGACTTTCGCATTTATAATATTAGTATGGATATGGATATTGAAAAAAAAACGATTTCATTTCGTATCGTTTCATTTTAATCTATTACAATGCTTTTTGATTTTGGCTTGAATAACCTGATTGTTTGAAAATAATGATGGTTCCATGCTTCGGAACGTTGGGCAAATGAAATAACATGAAATCTGATACCAGGGTATACACAGTCGATGTAACTCACTCATTATGAGTGAATTAACAATGGCTAAAACAAATCAAAACTTAATTTCGTTCAGTTTTAAAAGTTATGAAAGGACAACTTTAATGAAGCCTTCAACTTTTACGTCGGTTTGTTCCCGGTTTTGTTTAATTTGAAATTTGTTATTTGTGTTGCGATCGAACAGTAAATTAAACAAACTATTTTCATTTTCTTATAAGAATCATCAATACATTATTTTTAATATAGGATAAGAAAATAATAAAAATACCGAGTGAGAAAAAAAAAATTAACACAAATGTATCAAATTATTAATGTATTATATGTTTATTGTAAGACTGGAATAATCTTCCTGAGTCCATTCGAACAGTCTCCAGCCGTGCTAACTTTAAAAGGCTTGTCTACGATCTCCTACTCTCGCGGTTACGGGAGCAAATTTAGGCAGTTAAACATGAGTAAATTTTGAGTTGCTGCTATTATTTCGTTGATATAACTCTTAAAATTAACTGTATTTTGATTATTATTTCATCGTATATATGTAAGTATATTATGTAAGTACCATAAGTAAGTTTATTATCATTCCAACTTTTTGTATTTATAGCTATATATTTTTAATACCCACATGACGATATTTGTTTAACCCAAATGTTGACTGTTAGATAATGCTTTTAGCATTAAGTTCGCCTATTGTGCTATATAATTGTATTATGTACAATAAAGTTTTAGTTAATAAATAAATAAATAAAATTATATTCGTTAATATTTAGAGATTAATAAAAATAATAATTCGGTTTGGTGTACTAAAATGGATTGAAGAGATATATGAGATTTTAAAGATATAAGATTTGGCGTTATTTTTATTACCCATCGCCTGCTTGACGTCAAATCTCGCTCTAGGAATGCGCCGGTAATATTGGTAGAATCCGGCACCAGTCGGACAAGGGTAAAAGAATACTTGGCCGTCAATTTGTCCCTTAGTCATCTTGAGAAGAGAGAGAATAGTCTAATCTACACGTGCTGTATGTGGATCAGGGAGACTTTTTCGACCATGGCCTGCTGCATCTGAAGGGCCCTTAGTTCTGAATTGTACAAGACTGTCGTGTTATCGCTGTCTAAATCGTTTCTGGATTTTCCTAAGTGCTAATGTATGTTTCCTGTTGTGGAATAAAGTAATTTAATGTCTAATTTTACCTGTGACTATGTCAGGAAATAGCAGCATACCAAAATGCAGAACCACATAACACGTTTCGAATATAATGTCTCCCAACCCAACGGCATATCAGTGACTCATTTTACCATCATTTCGTTTTCATGAGATTTTGGATGCATGCCAGCCTCTAAGCACAAAATTCTACAAAATTACCATTTGATAAAAGAAACATCCCCTTGTTTTGTCTAAGTCACATCATCGTACAATTATAATAATTCATAATGAGCATCTCCAATAGGCTAGTTTCCTAAAAAAATATAATTAGTCCGTATGATAGGAAGGCTATATATAGGCCGGACAACGGTACAGGCTGCTAGTATGAAAATAAAAACCATAACCATAAAGATAAATTATTTGCCTATGTATACTTAGACTATGGATCCAATAGACGGAAAATGCGATAGAGAAACATATAGGATATGCGTATGTTAGAATGAGATAGAGCGAGACCATTTCATATACACAATAATGTCCCATAGCAGCCTTACGGATTTCTTGTCAAAAACAAATATTTAAATTAAAAACAAAGTATATAGTCGTAAGTGTTAAAAAAGTGTCCAGTAGAAGCGCATAATTATAGTTTCATGTGCAGTGCCTAAATGTAACTCGAGTAACAAATAAAACCCACATAATTTTACACATAAGTACCACCAAAGTTTATCACTGTATAAATCCATGATTTCATAACTGTTTCGATAGTTTTTCCGCACTAATATATGAGAAATATCATGTAGTTTTATTTATAAGATTGTGTAAGATGTATAAGAATTCAAATTTGGATAAAAATAAATACGTGAATTTTCACAATTTTTAACCTAATTCTTGAAATTTAGGGATTGACATCGATGCTGTCAAACATCATATCGATAGTATTGCACCCAAACGCTAGAGAGGAATAAATACCTACCTACTGGTATCAAAGTACTGCTGATTTTCTTAATGACAGGAATGTTGAACTTAAGCTTGGTGCAGAGTCCTCAACAAACTGACATATGTATCCTGTTTTTACATTTTTTATTTTTATTCAATTTTTATTTTATTTATGTAATCTGAAATCACAATAAAATATTCTGCAAAATGACGAAAAATTAATTTGTTTTGGCACTGGAGAACAAATAGCGAAACAAGATAACGGTAATTTAAAAAACTAAAACACCCGACTGCCTTTCTGTGTAATTTGGAAACGATAACCCCTAAAAAATCCGCCATTTTGTTTAATTTTTTAATTTTATGTACCCAGTGTCACTCTCTCAGCAAATACGAATCTAACGCCACCTCTAAAACCATCCATCGAGCCGTTCAGGATGCAGGGCGTGCCAAACTATTATACACACATACTTTTGAAAAACATACCCCCTTCTTCTGTCGCAGTCGTGTAAAAAGTCCAACAAATTCGATTTTCTCCATTTCCACAACTTTTCCGAAGTTGCAAATTTGGACTTACACTACTCTAACAGACCCATAAAACAGTGCAGAATTACACCACACTTTGAGAATTTTGTGACTTATTCCATTAATAGACTAACACCCGTATTCTAAACATACCTAACCTTAAGAACGTCCTTCACTCGAACTCATTGGAGGACGCCTTAAGGAAATCCTCGAACTTTCCTTGAAAACGACATTCTTAGTTGCTTGCTTGAGCAAACTCCAATGAGGAACGTAACAGGTTAAAATAACAATTCCAAACACAAAAATTGATAATTATAAGAATAGAGTAAAAAATATAATAAAGTAAGTAAATACCTAGGCCAATATTTCATTTCAAGGACGCCTCAAGGTACCTCTCGCTCGACCAACCTTACATTTGACAGATCGATACTCACCTCCAATGATAAAACATCTCAAGACAAGGAATCTTGTGACGACTAATCATACCAATGAGGTGGAGTAAGGTTGACTCGAGTTTGAGTGAAGGTTTAAGAATATGGGTGTAAGTGGTTGCCAATGGCAAACGTAGAGGTACTTAGACGAATACAATATACAACTTTAACGGATTCTTTAGTTAAAAAGCTTTAAAGCATTGATAGATTAACACACTTACAAAGATTGAAAACATGCAAGATTTATAGATGGAAAATTTATTTGACAACTAGTAAGTTGTGCCTAATAGTAAACCTGTGTCATATGTGTAAATACAATCGATCACACACATTGCAGTCACCACATGTCCCTTAAGGCTTGTTTCCCAACCGCCAAGATTTCAATTTCGAATGATAACGTCAGTTGTCCGTTGCGATAGGGATTATTATAGCAAGGTGCTCTTACGTATCATGATCTACATATCGACCTTAGCTTAGTAGCCTTCACCTCTCAATCAATTGTGAGCCTTAATTAGCGTACGGTCAACAACCGGACTGTCGCCAAAGCCCTGTAGGCAAAAATTCATGTATAAAAACTGAATGAGTGCAATGCAGTGACATAGTCAAGCTACAACGAGCAAAACTACAATACAACAATGGCCGCTAAAGTAAGTGCAATTAACAATTAATTTTATATTATTTTTTATTGAAATAAAAGAGCCAGTAAATTAAATAGGTATTAGAAATTACATAGACAATAAAATCCAGCTAATTCGACAACTTCGTAAACTAATTATGTGTATATTAAAAATTAATTGTTTTTTCAGTTTGTCGTCATCCTTTCCCTGGCTGTGGCCGCCTCCGCCATCCCCTTGGCTCCTCTCGCCAAAGTGGTGTACGCCGAACACGAAGCGCCAGCACACTACGACTTCGAATACTCCGTCCACGACGACCACACCGGCGACATCAAGCAGCAGAAGGAAAGCCGACAAGGCGACGCCGTCCAGGGATCCTACTCCTTGGTGCAACCTGATGGTGTCCACCGCATTGTGGAATATAGCTCCGACAAGGAACACGGATTCAACGCTATCGTTCGCTACGAAGGTCAACCCCACCCCGCTCCTGTAGCCAAGGTCGCCTACGCTCCCGTAACCAAGGTCGCCTACGCCGCTCCAGTCCACTACGCCGCCCCCGCTCAAGTCCACTATGCCGCTCCCGTGACTAAAGTAGCCTACGCCGCTCCCGTGGCCAAAGTGGCCTACGCTCCCGCTCAAGTTCACTACGCCGCCCCCGTCGCCAAGGTAGCGAAGGTCGCCTACGCCGCTCCCCTCGCTCAGGTCACCTTCTCTTCTCCCGCCGTCAGCTACCACCACTAGATGACTAGATATTATTTTCTTGAGGCTAATAATTTATTTATATTAAATAATTCATTTAATTACATAAAACCTTTTATTTTTACATCGATTATTTTTAACAAAATTTAACACAACCACACATAGCACGGAACATAATACCTACTTAAAAGATGGTTGGGGGAAGTGTTTTAATTGAAACCTTTAACCAAGCACAAGCAGTAGATTCCATAATTTACATTCGACAATAGCACAAATCGTAGAATTCAAACGTAGCATTCCTACCTGAAAATACGAGCTGAATGCTGAAAATTCCTTAAAATTCAGCACTCAGATTCATACATGAACATGACCATATACTGTCCATTGGGGGGGAGGGGTGAAGGGGGTATATTGGACCGCACCTGAATTATTCATCGCGCCGCATAGTGATTTCATCTCATTGAATGTAGCCGGCGGCCGGCGTGATTACGAAAGCGATACCTCCGTACTCGGCACAACAATATGCTTGTCAACCTGTTCAGTTGACCGGTTTATATGGGATTTCGGCTAACTGGCCACTTACTAAACTACAGCTATTAAATTTCTAACGCTATTGGGCAATAATGGATTTTTTGGCGCTTATCTGTTGCGCCAAGATCTGTTGTGATAGCCTGTTAAAGATCTACTATCCCGCCTATACTAAAATGTCTCTGCAATGATAATAGCAATCCTTGAACAAGGTATTGTAATATGTTTTATATTTAGGTGAACTGTTTTGGTGAAATTAAGTAATAACCAATATTTTTTTTACTTAAAATGTTAAAGGTTTGTCTTATTCTGTTAACTATGTATTAGTAAGTAAGTATCTCGTTACGATAATCCAGCTTAGAACAGATCATTCACATCGAGAGCATCCGCAAAAAGAAAACCACACGTTGGGACGAAAAAAAAGACTGATCACGAGAGGATCCGTCCATCTAGACTAGTTATATCAAAAGGAGTATTAAAACAGGCAAAATGACGGTTACGCAAAAAATTCAACGAACTACGAGGAAGTACGAAGACTAGAAAAGTTCTGCAAAGCACTAAGCCGGTCATTAACATTTTTGATCTTTCAAAATATGAAGAGTGAGCGCTGTCTCTCGACCTTAAATCTATTAAAATGCATTCAAAAGATTGTGTGTCTGAAAATCCAAGATGTGAAAATAATTTAAATAGGTATTACCGTTTCCGTATGTTTGGATCCTTGCCGTTTCTGCTGACAGAGATTCTAATAAATAAACAATGCCTCATGTTGTAGTCTGTACTTGACTTACTGTGTACACAAATTTAGTAAACATATTTCAGACGCTAAATTGAAACTAGAATTTTGAAAAACATAAGTGAACCCGCCAGTTTGTCCCAGAGGAGCGGGTCGGCGGGGGCAGTGAAGAGATTGATTTTTATCTGTGCACGGAAAATTGAATGTAAAGCAGATTTCCCGCGGGGCGAGTAATTCCCACAAATTAAGCCGATACCAATTGCTCTACCGATGTAAATATTATTGATAAATACATCCATTATATAACGGTCCGTGGTGAATAAAATGCGTTCACTGCTGTTTGTTGTATGCTCAATTTGAATTTACCTTTGCAATTCAAAGTGAATTTTATTCAAATATTGACTCGTATAACTCCAATGTTGCAATATTTCAATTTATCTTCTATTTATTTCCTCCATAAATGAGAAAATTTACCAACTGGATAAAGAAGGGTAAATGTAAAATAGATAAAAATTGTGAAATGCTAAGATCAATAAATTTAGCGCCGACGGAAGTATCTTCTTAGTAATCTCATAAAAATATTCGGTAACACCTATGAATCTAACTGCAACTGCTAAAGTGGTGGCGATCGATGTAGAGGCAACAAGGATCAATTTAATTTAATTTTTTTAGGTTTCCATACCCGAAGGCTAGAACCTATTGCTAAGACTTCGCTGTCCGTCTGTCTGTATCTCATGAACCGAAAAAGTTAAGACAGTTGAAATCTTCAACTTACCGATATATCGAATGTTTTTTATTCGATATCGAACGAAATCACTAAGCGGTTTTGCTTTCTTTTTTTTTTTAAATAGGGTTCCTGTTTGGGGCCATTTTAATGATATTTTAAATAAAATGTTGAGGGTTGAAGAAGGTAATTCAATGCAATTTTGTGTGGCATACTTATCAAAAATAGGACACCAGGCATCTATAAATGATGTTTAATCCATCCAACGACCTAACGGACGTCTAGGTACCAGAGGAGGCTCCAATCCCCTTTCATCCGAAAATTAATCAAGTCCCTGCCAACGAGATATAGACTTAAAATCGCTCTGAATCTCGTCGCAACCATTTTCAACCCTCTACAAAGCAGAGGGGTGTCAAGAGATTGACATCTTTCACCTAAAATCCAAAAGGAACCGATCGATTTTATTTATTTATTAAAACTTTATTGTATTACAAGTAAACAGATAAAAACCACAGGCGGACTTGATAAAGGTATTATCTACCTTTCAACCATAAGATATACAGAAAATTCGCGCAGAAAGTAGTCGTAGGTGTCAGAGTTTTTCAGAACCGCCTTTTGGCCTCTGACGTGGTTCCTTTAACCTTTAACCATCAAATGGCAGCAGGGACCAACGGCTATTGTACTACTACAGTAGTAGGTATTTAGTAAGATTTGATGTTTGTTTTTTGTTTAAAGCTTCTAAAATATACTCGGCTATTTGAAACATGTACAAAACAAACAGAAGTCAAGTCAGTGAACAAAACACATAACGCATGCAATCCCAAGCATGTTTTACCAGATGTAGGTACTTATTACTTTCATGTATCCTCATTGACTTTGACATCAAGAACTGTTAAATAGTAACCAATCACAACTGTTTAAATGACCTGAATGCCATTTGAAAGTATCTTCAAATACCTTCATATTGACGACAAAATAAAAAAAAATAACTTTAATTTATTTCTTTATTAAAGGCAATGGACATTCGTATACATTTAAACTCTTGTCTTTAGATACCGATATTAACTTGTCGCCAGTCGTGTTAAATTGGAGGCTGCATACCTGAAAAATAAACTGATTTTAATCCTTAGGCAGCAATAGGAAACTCGACTATGTTTACATTTGGACAATATTTTTATACGGAACAATACATACACTAAAAAGTTACCGAATCCGAAAACAACAAAAAATAGGTTCTTAAATTTATTTATTTCAGTACTTAGCAGTTAAAGTTTTCTCATGAAGGAAAATGGTAGAGTGGTGGGGCCGTCTAGCTATTTATTTTCTAGCATTCTCCTTTGTACGCAGGAAACCAAGTGGCAGTGACGTCACTTCACCTTAAGTGCGTTTTATTTCTTGTTTCTGACAGTTTCACCTTTCACAGAATTTCAAAGGGTTAAGTTTATTTATTTTTGAATTGATTATAAAAATATTTCTGCTTTCTAATTCTGTTACTCAAACTTTGGATATCTATATATAAAAATATAAAAAATGTATATAAAAGTCAATTGCTGTTCCGATTGGCTATTTTTGGTTTTGAATTATTTGTGGAAGTCCAGAGAAGGTTTAAAAGGTGAATATATTCGGAAGCGGTACGAAGTTTGCTGGGTCAGCTAGTTAATAATAAAAAAATATTGAGTAGAATAATACCCTATCGAATGTATAGCTTAACTTTTAAACGCACATAAATTATACGGATTTATCGTCGTTCGCCATCATAATCGAATTTAACTAAAAACAATCTATGCTAAAATTTAACTTACAGCAGCTGTGTGTTCTTGAAACTTATTGAGTAGTTTAAGGCCCTCCACACTGGCGACGTGGACGCTATCTAAATCGAACTTAAATGAAACTATCTATGCTAAAATCCATATCCATACTAATATTATAAATGCGAAAGTCTTCTGTCTGTCTGTTACGCTTTCACGGCCAAACCGCTGAAAGGATTGTGATGAAATTTGGTATGAATATAGTTGAAGACCCGGGGTCAAACATAGGCTACTTTTTAATACAGGCGGAGCTGCGGGTAAACGCTAGTACTATATACAATAATAAATGTAATTTACAGCAGCTGTGTGTTCTTGAAACGTATTGAGTAGTTTAAGGCCCTGCACACTGGTGACGTGGACGCCATCTAAATCGAACTTAAATAAAAACAATCTAACTAAAATACTATCCACACAAATAAAATTAACTTACAGCAGCTGTGTGTTCTTGAAACGTATTGAGTAGTTTAAGGCCCTGCACACTGGTGACGTGGACGCCATCTAAATTGAACTTAAATAAAAACAATCTAACTAAAATACTATTCACACAAATAAAATTAACTTACAGCACCTGTGTGTTCTTGAAACGTATCGAGTAGTTTAAGGCCCTGCACACTGTTGACGTGGACGCCATCTAAATCGAACTTAATAAAAACAATCTAACTAAAATACTATTCACACAAATAAAATTAACTTACAGCAGCTGTGTGTTCTTGAAACGTATTGAGTAGTTTAAGGCCATCCACACTGGCGACGTGGACGCTTCCGTCGGCGGCGGCGGCGGCCACGCGGCTGCCGTCAGGGGAAAACAGGGCAGATAGTACCCATGTCTTATAACTGAGACACGATTGTAGGCTCGCACTTGCACTGTGTTAAAAAATTAAATTCATTATGTAAACGTAACGTTCAGCTATCATCCTAGCCTATTCTTCATCATTATCATCCTAGCGTGTATTCCTAGTTGCGTCGTCAGCTTACGCTTCGGAGCCTAGGGTACCCTGTAAGTCATGATCCTAGATTTGGCGGCACTGGTTATTACAATGGAACGACTGCCGTCTGAATGTATTATCTGCGGAACTAATCTTCTTTAAATTTCGCATACACATATTCAGGAGTGCACAAAGGGTGGCTATCATGTCATCCCAGGAAACCGAAAGATTTTATATAAAATTTACAAAAATCCATATACATACTAAAGTCTGTCTATCTTTCCGTCTGTCTGTCTGTATGTTACGGTTTCATGGACAAACTGCAAAAAAAATTGCTATGAATATAGTTGAAGACCCGGGGTCAAACATAGGCTACTTTTTAACGCAGGCGGAGTAGAGATGGGCAGCGGGAAGAAATTCAAAAAGGAAAAAAGGAAATGCAAGGGAAAGAAAAGGGAAAAATAACAAATTCCCATTTATTCCCGGGAATTTAAAAAATTCCGGGAGTAAATGGGAAATTTTCCGGGAAGGCGCCCATCTCTAATGCGGAGCTTCGGGAAACCGCTAGTAATCAAATATAATGTAAAAATTATCCACAGTAAATACATACACGTTATAAATCTTCACGTTTCCGTCGTCTGAAGCCGTGACAAGCAACTGTGAATTAGGCGAAAATGCCACACTTTTAACAGCGTTCGTATGGGCTTCTATTGTGTGCACCAGCTTTCCCTGTGCCACGTCGAATATGCATACAACCCCGTCCACTGAGCCACTCGCTATGTATTTGTCATCTGCACTCTATAAAAAGAAAAAGAAATTTTAAGAACTATACATACTACATACTGAAACATTAAAGTAAAATATTCCGCAGCTCTTTTCGGCATCCTTTGCATTTAGTATACTAGCACGCATATCCTGCTTTGTAAGTAATAAAAATAATATAATATAAGTAATAATGTATATCTTACCCAAGCAACACTCAATGCAAATTTCCCTCTTGTATCTAACATTTTATCAGTAGTTCCTTTCTGGATCCCATAAATAAAGATCTTCCCCGTATGGCCACCGGACACGACCTGAGTGCCTTTTGGAGAAAACGCTACTGCCCAGACATCAGTGGCTCCCGTCTCTATTGTATGTACTTTTGTGCCTGATACCAAGTCCCAAATTATCAGAGTGGAGTCTTGAGATGTGCTTGCTATGGCTGCAAAGCAAATCAAAATTAAATCAAATCATTTATTTGGCAAAATACAGTATAATTAAAGTTAGTTAGCATGAATTACAAAAATTCGCATGCCAGTAGTTAGCGCTACATGGTTGATCAGATGTATCTTTATCTGGCCCATTTTGGCCATAACCTGCATTCTACCATGTAGGTAAGTCCGCGAAAAATTCATATTGAATTCTTTTTATTTAGTCTTTCATATGTACATTTTTTGACAATGAACAACAAAATAATGTTTTAATATTTATATAAATAAATATGATTCCCAAAATAACTATTCCACGCGGACGAAGTCGCGGGCACAGCTAGTTTTAAATATGTCTGCGATTTGGTCGCAGTATGTTGTCCGAGTGGGGAGGTTTTGTGCCTGCCATATGCCTCGGAACATGTACCTACATTTAAGTTATATTGCTTAGAAAAATGGAAGAAATTCTATAATGAATGTGCTAATTCGAAGGGCATCTGGTACAGGACCATTCAGAGTTTCCCCACTCTGGTACCCTGGTTTGATTGTTCTAGACTCACGAGGGAACTGTTGGTGAATGCTTTCAGAGTAAGGTCTGGCCATGTTCCAGTAAACAAGTTTTATCTTTTAATGAAAAGGACACATACAGATGCTTGCAATTTTTGCGAGAGAGCAGAAGATTTAATTCATATTTTGCTGGAATGTGGTCAGTATGCCGAGCTCAGGGGTCGTATTCTGGATGGCGTTCCTCTTGACAATGGCGGTCTCAATGTTACATTGAGTTCGCCTCTGTCGGGTGGAGCCAAGTCCATTTACGCTTTCTGGAGAGCGGCCATGGCTAAAAGATAAGCTTGCTTCACCTTCGACTTTCCCCATGAGGCTGGCATAGTCACAATGTGTGACTGAAGCCTCACAAAAAAAAAGAGATTAAAAAAAATAAAAAAAATAATAATAATAACTCCGCAGGGCAGCTTGTGGCTAGCTGTTGGTGAGTGGCGACACCGCGGACCTGAGTGCTCCCAGGGGAGGCCTCCGTCCCTCACCTCCGACCTTCCTTCGCCAAGGTCGGAGTGGACGCCGATGAGGGACAGGACCCCTACCTCTGGCTTGCCTTAGCCGGCCGGCCAGAGTGGAGTCGCAAGAGCTATATGCTCGAGGGTGGAAGTGTATTGCACGTAATGGCGTTATAACGGGGAAACCCGCTCACGAGGCAACTCGCGATGGCGAAACCGGAGCCGCACCTCTCGGCACCCTTAGCCGCTCATCCCAATGTTGCCCCTCTGTTGCCAAATGCGGCGACTATTTGGGGGGCCCATTCACTGAGTGGCGAGTCACCGCCTGCCACTAATAGTCAGTAATCATGATTATGGCAGGCGTCCGATTTCTATTGCAATAGTCCAGTTTAAATCCATCCAAACTTCATCACCATAACCCATTTATTCTTTTCACCTATTAGAAATAGTTCCTCCTCCTGCCGAGACCTGTTCATGGAAATGTCAACTATTGATATAGCCGAGAACGGGTTTTGGCAGAAGCACCACATGACATCAACTTCTCCAAAGGGCCTCTACGTGTTGGATCCATATCTCCGCGCAAGCCTCTCAAAGGACCGGGGTAACCCGTGAATCCCAAGCGGAGATACATAATAATAATATTTATGCGGATGGGGAGATTTTCAAATGGATTTAACATTATGTTTATTTTAGTATAGAATGTTATAAAATCTTTAATCTTTACATCCACTGCATAAAGGTTATCCAGTATTTTAAAAAAATTGTTCATAATGGTCTGTGTAAAAATTTACTAAAACGCTGGCAATAGTTTGTCTATTTATACATTTAAAAGATAGAATTTGTTTTCTTACTATGTCCATCTGGGCTCATTGCAACACAAACAACTGCCATTGCATGTCCATGCAGGGTGTGTATTAGATTGAGCTTGTTATTTTCAAACTGCCATACTTTCACTAAGCCATCTAATCCGCCAGTTACTATAAAATCCTTTAAATTACCCCTGTAAAAATTAAGATTAGAATCAGTTTGCAGTCAAATAATAATAATAATATTAAAAACTCTTTATTGCACAAGATAATAAATACAGATTACAAAAATTAAATGCTGTATACAAAACTATTTAAAATTTTTTTTCCAACAAGTATACAATAAATAAAGCCCACCTTAGAGAAAGCATTATCAAATTATAAATATTTATTTGTAATATTAACATACCTAATGCCCAATCTTATTTCTTATGTCTTAAACTCATAGTGTCACTTCAGACCATGGAGAAAATACAAAGAAGAGACGGCGCATCAACTGGTGCACCGTCATGGTCATTGGCGCAGTGTCGTCGGAAGTGGGCGTGGCTTACGTCATTTTTCGTTCAACTGTGAAAGATGGGTGACGTGGAGCGAGCCCTAATGTTTTTATTTTTCTAAATAACGTTTCGTTTCACAGTTTCCTCGTACAACATACTGCGACCAAATTGCAGACATATTAAAAAGGGGAGATGTCAGAAGTACCCATCATCGATGTGAGGGTATGACGAGAGTGATGAGCGTAGAACAAGCGAGGGAAGTCTGTAAGGATCGTAGCAAATAGAATCCATAGTCTCTGTCTACCACTACGTATGTGTGTATGTACATATTTAGTTTTAAGTGCTGTACTGTTATGGGATCACAATAAACGTAAGTAAATAACTTGAATTTATTTGATTGATTTAGTGTTACACAAAATATGTCTGTTTTTAATGTTCAAGATATCTGTAATATAATGAAATATACATATATTTTTTTATGTTGAAATCTTCGATTTGCTAGCGACATCTTCGGTAAGTAGAGGGAATGGTCAATAGGGGCGGATCCCCTCACATCTGCCTTCCGCCCTGCATAACCTCACACAATTTTTGTAAGGAAGCTCTCGGTACCCCATCTCCTCTTTGTTATTACTCCATGGTTCAGACCAACAGGAGCGCAGCGGACAAAATTTTTTTGAAGGCACTCGAAAGTCAACTCTGATACCATTACAATAAAGTGCATACCTTCTTGTTATGACAAAAAATGCTCGTGCTTTCTCGAGGATATGCGGGTAGCTCCGCGCCAGTCCGTTGCCAGTAGATTTTTGATTGTCTTAAAAAATCCATTCCGCTGCGGTCCTCTTGATCTGAACTGACCCTTAATATGCAAGAAAACTACAAACTACAGACAGTCAGATAAAAAGAAAACTAAGTTTTTAGTTTGACAAAGTTTAATGGAACAATTTCGTTCATTTTTTTTTTCGAAATCGCTACATGCCTCAAAGGGACAAAACCAAGGAACAAATGGTACAGTGATTTACTTTAAAATAACTTATTAGATAACTTGATAGAAATCTTACTTTGAATCTCCAGTTGTATTAGTCTTCGCCCATTTACAGGTATAAATTGAATCTTCATGTGCATTTTCCTTTTTCAGAAATATTGAATACTGAAACCAACATACCTTCTATTTATTAAATGTAATACCTAATTTTTTTTTTTCGAGATTGTGGAGGTCCATGTATTCATAACATAACCTCTAACTTTAATTAATTAGAACTTACCGCAGCTGCAGCTGGCATGTTGGCTTCGACGATATTTTTAAATTAATAGAAAACACACAGTAATCACAGTTGTTTTTTAACTGGCAAATCAAAGAAAAGAAAGACCGATCCAAATTCTCAATATTTTGATTTCGTTTCGCTGACAGAATATCAGAATCAGAACAGCTGTTAAAATGACAATGACTCAATGACATATCGAATAAGACAGCCAATACCTGAGTTAAAAAATATCTACAACCCTGAATACGAGTTTTTTAAGACTTTTCCAAAACTTGCAATGTGCGTGATATTTTATAGCTTGACCACAACCGTTGTATCGCGCCTGAGGTATGCGAGCGGCGGGACGGAACGGGGGGCAAAGTGTCAGACGCACATGAGATATAATAATATATAACTAAAAACCCGACTACGTTTCTGTGTAATTTGGAAATGAAAAATATATTTATTTTTATATACTTACCCAGTATCTTCTCACAGTAAATACGAACCTAACGACACCTTTAAGTTAAAATCCATCGAGCTGTCTAGGCTGCAAACGTATAAATATGTTCATACTCTCGAAAAACATAATCCTACTTTTGTCGCATTTGGGTAAAATCAGGGATTGGTTACAATTATACTCATAAATACATAGCTTCAAAAAATTGTAATTCGATATCGTAAGATCTGTCTGGCACTACGAATCTCATGTTCTTTCTTTCCCACTCCCCACTTCCTCGCGCATACCCAAGGAGTGGTACAACGCTTGCGGTCAAACTATAATTCTTATTAAAATATCATCGAGCATTTAACATATTATCAAGCGGTGCAAGAAACATAATATTCTTTGAATCTATCCATTACTAGCTGTTTCCCACAGCTCCACCTGCGGTATATAGCCTATGTTACTCAGGGTGAATGTAGCTTTCCAATGGTGAAATAATTTTTGAAATCGGCACAGTAGTTTTTGAGTTTATTAATTACAAATATACACACAAAAATACAAATCTTTCTTCTTTATAATATTAGTGTAGATGTAGATTAAAAACACAATTATTTTAGCAAAAGATATTTCAACTACTTCTCTTCAGTGCCACTACCGCTAGTTATAGCTTACGCAATAAAAGACGTGTGATTTAGCAATGCATTACTGTATCATCTTTTCAGCCACAGTCAAACCACTGCTGGACATAGGCCTCTCTAATGATTTCCAAAATGACCGGTTGGTAAAGCGGCCTGCTGCGTCCAACATTTGCCTACGACTATTTACAGGTCGTCTGACCATCTGGTCGGTGGATGTCCAACGCTGCGCTTGCCGGTTCGTTGTCGCCATTCGAGAACCTTTCTGCCCCATCGGCCATCGGTTCTCCGCGCTATGTACCTCATCCACTGCCACTTCAAAGTGTTATCGTATGTTCAATGTCTATCAAAGAATAAATTATTATTCTATACTCACTTATACCATTCCTCACCACTGCATGGATCAGATTTTGGTAATACAACATTTACAATTTCACAGATATCTACACAATAACAATTCATTTATTTTTAGTGTACTTACAGAAACTTTTTGAGGAAAATACCCCGAAGTTGAATTTGGAGCTTTCCCAGCAACCATGTACTTTCTATGCCCAGATCTCCTTTTTTCCATTTCACATAGAAACCGTTTTGAAATTGTGTATTTACTAATTAATTTTGATCAGAATCATTTAATTGCAGAATACAAATATGCATTTGTGCACAGCACACAATAATTTAATAAGTATGGACATAATACTTTCATGAAGGAAACTGACAAAAGGGGAAGTCCCAATCGTTATGTTGGTACATTTTTCTCACAAGGAGGTACATGCAAAAGTATACCTTACCGTCACATACCAAAGGTTTACTTTTCAATGTGACTCACTATACAAACAAAATAGGAATTTTAAAAATGTTATCAATATAAATACAACATATAGTTAGATAGGTATAATATTCCTTTTGATGATAACACATTCATTACAGATAGAATAATAAATATTAAAATGCATTTGCATATTTGATCGTGAGGAGCTTGTTAGTCGAGCGCGACCCGCGTATCCGTAGCGAATGCGCGTGTCAAGCGACGGCGTGACGCGACCACTATTGGATTGGTCGCCATTTAGTGGCATTTTCTATCTTGGGCTCCTACGTGCTTCGGAAGGCACGTTAAGCCGTTGGTCCCGGTTGTTGTCGATAGATAGCAGTCGTTAGGCAGTGTCAGATGCCTTGTGGCAGCCTGAAAAATTCTGACAGTGTTAGCCACTAACACCCTTCGGTTCATATCCTGTTGGTCTGGTTTCTCTGTAAAAAGGGTTACGGAGGTCAGACGGCAGTCGCTCCATTGTAATAACCAGTTCCGCCAAATCTAGGACCATGACTTGTAAGTCATGAGCCTCCAAAGCGTAAGCTGATGACGCTACTAGGAATACACGCTAGGATGATGATGATGATGATGATTTGCATTATTGATCGTGAAAAATGATTAAATGCAAGAAATTTTGTATAACAATTTTATTATTTATATACTTAGATTAATTACACATTATAATGGGCAGTCGTATATGTTTATACTTTTATCTTCCGATACCGAGATTATTTTATTGCTGTCTGCATTGAACTTAACACCCCATACCTGAAATAAATTCATTAAAATTTAGTCTCTACGCTGGGTGATTCCAGTGTGTTTCAGAACTACATTTATTATATATATAGGATTTACAGTAATACAACATTCATAAACGAGAGAGCACTAGTGTTGTACCTATTCAGAGGGCTGGTTTTTGTGACAGCTCCCATCTCTTGCAAACCAGCTGCATTTCTCTCATCTTAACGTTTTTCTGGTGTCGTATTTAGCTTCCGAGCTTAGGGCCTGCCTTTTCTGCGTCAATTTTCCCCGTCATCGGCATACTTGGTTATCAGACCATTGACAAGCACTATTGACTTCCGCATATGGCTATATCTGGGGTCGTCGACAAGCCGCCGCTATTAAATTTATATTTTAAATATGCAGTGCGTTATTTCAAAAGTTAAATTAATGTTTGTACCGACCTGATCAGTATGTTCTTTGAACACGTTTTGGCACTGCATACTATCGAGGTCCCAAACTCGTACAGTCCTGTCTGCACTGCCGGAGACGAACCGCTTGCCATCGGGAGAGAATGCCACGGAGAGCACCCAAGATGCATGTCCAGATAACGTGCCGGCCAAGTTTGCGTGAACTCTGAAATAGAAGGCATAAATTCATACTAATGTAGCATTGGTGCAGAAATGGACTTGATGTGAAAGACTTTTTGTGAAACTACTAGACATTGCTTGATATTGACGCATCAGTTGTAACCTTAGACTATGGATCCAATAGACGGGAAATGCGAAAGAGAAATATATAGGATATGCATATGCTAGAATGAGATAGAGAGCGTGACCATTTCTTAACACACTATTGGTCCATAGCAGCCTTACGGATTTATTGTCAAAAACAAATATTTAAATTATAAACAAAGTATCTATCTGTAAGTGTTAAAAAGTGTTCAGTAGAAGCGCATAATAATGGTTTCATGTGCAGTGCCTAAATGTAACTCAAATAATAAAGAAAACCCACATAATTTCACATTTCACACATAAGTACCACTGATGTTTATCACTGTATAAATCCATGATTTCCTAATTGATTCGGTAGTTTTTCCGCACTTAAATATGAGAAATATCTTAAAGTTTTATCACATAAATGATTAGAATGCATAGGCATTCAATTTTTAATAAAAATAAATACGTGAATTTTCACAATTTTGAACCTAATTCTTGAAGTTTAGGGATTGACATCGATGCTGTCAAACATCATATCGATAGTATTGCATCCAAACGCTAGGAAGGAATAAGTGCATATAGGTACTTATTTAAATTTTAGTAATAGAATTTTTCATACAATTGGCTAGTCAACTAAAAAATAAATTGTGTATTTTATATATTTTATTGATAGAATAGACTATTTTGGAGATACAATTTAAACGAAAAAATTCTTAAAATTATATTTATTTTGTTATTTAATTTTAAAGATTTTATAGTGATGACGTCACGCAGCTATAATGGCCATTTCGAACTGCAAGAAAGCAAAAATTACTAAAGTATTAAAAAATATATATGTCAGTGTCAAATGTCAAAGTCAGGATGGACCTGAGCCGCGAGTTGGTTTCTTGTTTGTTTACAATCGCCAAATATTTAGGTACCTACCCCATTTCTCGTATCTATTGCATATTGGCCTGTTTATTGGACTTTACTGCCGTATCTTCCTCCGTTGACATCTGATTTTTCAATAATTAGACACCGATCCTTCATTATAATGTATGAATGAATGTAATGAAGATGTAATTAGGTTATTTATGGGTTATGTTTACTTGAACAGAGATGACATTTGACATGGGTGACAAGTACGTGAAGGGCATAATTAGCGCTACCAAACAAAAAATATTTATTCACTACGCTGTGCTGCCAACTTAAAAAATTAAATGTGAATAGCCGGAAGTTATCCGGCTACGTCATACGTCAACCTTGCTAAAAAATGAAAGTCATTGGGTTTACTGCGATTTTCTTAAAAAATATTTGCTTATTTAAAGATCTGATTAATGTAATCTGTTCCCTAAGCCTCGAAATGGTTTACGAATTAGACATTTTCATGAAAAAGTTTACTAGCCAATTGGATGGGACTCGAAAAAACATGACGGCTATCCACAGGAGGCCAATTCTCTTTAGAGATAAAGTCGAATTTGGGATATCGCGAAAAACATAGCAGATGTCTATTGAAAACCTCGTGTTCGTATTCTCATTCATTTCTTATGTTTTAAGATTTTCATCAAATGTAGATATTCGCCAAAAATGGCTAAAAATGGTTGAATGGATTCCCAAAAAAATTTTAACCATTAGTAGTAAACACTTTGAACCAGAATGTTTTTCGAACAGGGGCATAAAAAGAGTAAAACTAAAATCAGGTTCAATCCCAACATTGTTCATGCCCGTAAGTTGTAAATTTATCAAAATATTGTGTACTAGCTGTTTCCTGCAGCTCCGCCTGCGTCAAAAAGTAGCCTATGTTTGACCCCGGGTCTTCAACTATATTGATACCAAATTTCATTAAAATCCGTTCAGCGGTTTGGCCGTGAAAGCGTAACAGACAAACAGACATACTTTAGCATTTATAATATTATCTACTGTCTTGTAAAATTTTTTCGCTGAACTAAACATTCATATGTTTGATTCTTCAGGACTGTTCAATCATAAACACTTGTTAACAAAGCTTATTATTGAAACTTATTTCATTATTAGGCTTAAATATGAAGCAAAATTAGAAAATACTTCCAAGGACAGTTTAAGACATTTTTATAATAAATTAATTATTTGGATGGAATTATTTGGTGGTAAATAAAAGACTTGTACTACCTAAAAAAAAAAAATGAATATCGCCAGTATTTTGTTGGTCCATAAATTATATTATGGTCCATTTATTTATTCATATCGTGTGGGTTATATAGTAATTTTTTTTTTATGTGTATGTAAATGCAGGCCAATCCCGCTAATTGCCAATCACTTTAACGTTATTACCAAAACCAAACCACGACCCGAGATATATTATTGAATATGCGAAACCAGCGAGTCTATTGAAAATCATTCGACTCGCCGGTATTACATACTTAAAAATATCCTCATGGTTGTGATTTGATTGTGGTATGTGTGTATGTTTTTGTCTAGAAAGAGTAAATTTTATGTTATTAAAATGTCCACTTATTCGAAATCGGGTCGGGGTGCTCGTTAAAAATATAAATACTTTAGATGTTTATAATGTAATTTTATTACTTACTTATCCCAAATAATAACTGCATACCTACTTAATTTGGCAATGGTCTCACGTTAAGATAATCGATCATAGTGATGTCGATATTGCTCGACTCAGCACTATTTGACAGTGCACACATGTATGACACACACACATCAACAGTTTTCAATTTGGTCTCGTTTCTTTTACTGACCAACAATCTATTGACGTAGTCAAAAAAATTCTAAATCTATGGTTGTAACAGCTGCCTGTCTATATCGATACTTAATATTATAAATGCGAAAGTCTGTCTGTCTTTCTGTCTGTTACGCTTTCACGGCCAAACCGCTGAACGGATTTTGACGAAATTTGGTATGAATATAGTTGAAGACCCGGGGTCTAACATAGGCGATTTTTAAACGCAGGCGGAGCTGCGGGAAACAGCTAATAATTAAATAAATATAAAAAATGCGAACGCAACAGGCTGTCAGTCTGTTTTTGCGTATTCATGACAGTTGGTGCCGTGAGAAAAGGCTTCTATACCAATAAATAAATAAAAACAATCGCTAAATACGTTTGACTCGTAACTTTTGAACAGGCATCAAATTGAACAGTTCTTAATTTCTTGTTGTTTAAAACTGACTGATAAAAGTTTTCAGAAAAAATCATCATCATCATTTCTTGTAGTTCACCATGTACACCCTGGTGTCAGAGTTGTGCGGAACCGCCGCTCGGTCTCTGACTTGGTTCCCTAAACGACCACCCAACGGCAGCCGGGGTCAACGGCTTAACGTGCCTTCCGAAGCACGGAATCATCTTTATTATCAGACAATCAGTCTAAGTTAAGTTTTATGAACTCATCAATCAGAATGAAATCAATATTTTTTTATTGTACATAGGTACTAGATACTTCCTTTACATAGGTATATCTTTCATTTTTCCAGGTCTTTTTATTGGTCCAGTGGTTAAGGCGTTCGCCTTCGACCCGGGGGTCGTGGGTTCGATTCCCACTGGAAGCTACTTTTTAGTTGTTTCCAGTTTGGTTAGGACATTGCAGGCTTGAATCACCTGATGGTCTGATAATAATGATGAGTCCGTGTTTCGGAAGGCACGTTAAGCCGCAGGTCCCGGCTGCCATTAGGTGGTCATTAAAGAAACCTCGCCAGATGTAGTAAGGCGGTTCCGGAAAAACTCTGACACCAGGGTGCACAATTGCACATTGTTGATTGACCATGTAACCCACTCGATATGAATGAATGAGCCGTAATGACGCCTGAAGATGAATCAAATGACAGAAAACGTTCGTGACTGCATGCTTAGCCTTGATAGTTAAAGGTCCATTCGCACCGAAATAAGAATACATAAAAGAGCCACTAGCAGGCCAGTTAACTTTGGTACACGCTACGGCACTTCTACCGATTCTTATTTCTGTGGGCGTCCAGCAAGTTGCGCGGGATTCGCGTCAGTTCGAAGCTTGAGGCTAGAGCTTAATACTTACACATCATAAAGTTTCATATGGCCATCGTCAGAGGCAGTCAACAGCAGCTGGGAGTCCGGTGAGAAACAGAGGCTGCGGATCGGCATCGCGTGGCCTTCCAGCGTGTGAACTAGTTTGCCTTGCGCTACGTCGAAAATGTTGATGATGCCGTCTAAGGCACCGCTTGCTATGTACTTGCCGTCGGGGCTCTGAAATAGATATTTAACTGACATTAGTCAAATGTGAAATAAATTAAAATTTATGAACAAAATTGATAAACGAGTAACAGGGAAACTTATTCCTACCCGCAGAAGAAAAATCAAGCATTTTTTAAATAAACTTTCTATTTTTTTGTAAACATATAGTTCAGTAAGGTTAATTTTCATGTATTCCCTATTGCAGTGTGATGAGGAGCTTTTCGGTCGCTACCGCAAGTGATTTTCGCAAGGAGCACGATAGCTTAGATTTATAATTTTATAAAAAATTCTAAACAGTCTCTTTTTCATCCAACCTTACCGATTACCCAAACGCTGACGGAAGAGATTGCTTGGCGAAATTCTGCATTGGCTCCATATGTTTTAGATGTTTTTATTCTAGCTAATGTTTTTGATTTTGTATATGGGCTTGAATTAATTAATTGATTATGGAACTATCTTACATAAGCAACGCTGAGCAAAAATTTTCCCCTTGTATCCAAAGTCTGTTCTTGTTTCCCGGTTTCAACACTGAACATCAGAATTTTGCCATGATTGCTTCCTGAGATCACATGTTTTCCGTCCGGTGAGAAGTCTAACGTCCATACGTCTGTTGGTCCAGATTCCATTGTCTTCAGTTTGTCTCCCGTCGCTATGTCCCAGAGAATCAGAGACGAATCTTGTGAGCTACTGGCTAGAGCTGAAATGTATAACATGTAAATTTGTTAATCATTTAATTTCTATTGACAGTTAATAGGAAATAGAGAAGAAGTGAGAGGATATTATGATGCTCTAGAACTGCGCGATATGTTCCAACTCTCGGAAAATGTGCGCTTGAGGGGGGACCTTCATTGAAACTATGTCACACAAGAGCAAGAAGAAAACCGAAAAACATTTTCTATGCAATCGTGTAGCAGCAGAGTGGAACAGACTCCCTGAGAGTGTCGTCAGCGCACCCTCAGTCAACACTTTTAAAAAAAGATTGGACAATTTTATAAACTCTCCAAACTTCAAGATGCACACGCATCAGCTAATATAAGCTGCTAGTGTGTTCAAAAATATAAATAAATAAATAAGTAATGTAAATAATTTTCAAAGTTATCTTAGGACTTCAACATCAAACCTCTTACAGTCTTTCTTTTTATTTATTTATGACTATATAAATGATTTTCTATTAGAAGGGGAATTTTTAAATGTATACCCATTCATAAAGATTTACATAAGCAACTCCTTAGTACCTATTGATTTAAAAATTATATTTCTAAGCTAGATTTTTTTATCTGTATTTGAGGTAGTCATTACTTATGAGTAGTAGTGTGGCAGTTTGTTGATATTTTAAAATGACATACACCCTTCAGCCATTTATAACAACAGCAAACAACTTGTTTCAGTCTAATATCATTATTAAATACTTACTTTTTCCATCCGGACTCACAGCCACTGAGATAACACCTAGAGAATGTCCCTCCAATTTGTGTTTGACTTCTAACTTTCCATTTTCTAGTTGCCACACCTTTATAATGTCATCCAAACCTCCTGTGATGATGTAGTTTTCTGGTTCCTCAGGAGTGTGGTTTGAATCTCTGAAAATCCACACTAAAATTATTGTTGTGTGTGTATGTATTGTTGTGGTTGTACCACAGTTAAGATCTCCCCACCTCCCCTGTACTATCATGTCAGTGCCTTTCCAGTTGCATCCTCAGCTGTTGCTACGGTCCCTGTGAGCTGATGATCTGCCCTGTACGTGACCTACCAAACGATTAACTAAATATACATTTGGAATTTGGGATCCTCATTTCAAAAAAGATAAATTACTCCTTGACGATTTCCAAAAAGCAACAAAATTATTATACACAATCTGCATTATGATGAAAGACTAGAAATTCTTAATCTTACAACATGAGAGTGTCAAAGACGAAGAGGCAACCTAATTGAAACATGCAAAATGCTGAGAGGACATTATGATGCTCCAGAACTACATGGTATGTTCAAACTCTCGGACCTTCAGTAAAATATGTCGCACAAGAGCAAGAAAAAACATTTTCTATGCAATAATGTAGTAGCAGAGTGGAACAGACACAGAGTGTTGTCAGCGCACCCTCAGTTAACACTTTTAAAAACAGATTGGACAATTTATAAACTCTTAAAACTTCAAGATACACACGCATCAGCTAATAAAAGCTGCTAGTGTGTTCCAAAAGATAAATAAAAAAAAAAAATCTAAAAAATTTGCATCATACAATTCATTCATAAACATGATCCCGATAACTAATGGCAACAGTTGTGATGATCAGTACAAACTACCTGCCTCCAAGGTCCCAGTGATTAATGGATTTGCCTGCCCCAGAGGTTGTGGGTTCAATTCCCACAGGGAGCATACTTTGATTAGTTCCCAGTCTGGTTGGCTTGAATCACCTGATTCTCTGATAATAATGCTGATTCCGTGCTTCGGTAGGCATGTTAAGCCGTTGGTCGCGGCCGTTGAAGGAACCAAGTCGGAGGCTGAATGAAGGTTCCGAAAAACTGACATCTGGCTGTACAGGATTGATAGTCCATGTGACCCAATCAAACTACCAAAATTTCTGTCCACACTTGTCTTCTTTTTTGAATGAATGAATTATTTATTTTTCGATACTTAAATACATACAGGCTAACACAAAGCATATTAAAAGAACTTTGAATCTTTGTCCAACCCTTTTATAGTTCATCTGGGGTCGTGTCTATCCTATAATATATATCTAGTCCGGGTTGTCTGTAGCTCTCACGTTTCTCAACATACCGTTCAGATTTATATTAATTTAGATTCTCGATAAAAGGTGCAGTGTAAATGTTTAGGTTATGGGTACTTACTGCGAATTCTCATTATTCTCGGTATTTTCATCATTTTTGGGTTTCTCTTTGTCAATACGGCTCCAGCTACAACACCATATCGAGTCATCGTGTGCATTTTCTTTTTTTAATTGTAAGTAATACTGAAAAGAACACAAACACAACAGTGATTATCAGAATGATCGGACAGGCGCCGGTAGAGGGTTCAGTTTAAATATTTACTTACGAGCGTAGTGATAGACATTTTGTTTGCTTAATTAAATAAACACTTCAAATGCAATTATGCACACTGGTGGTGCAAAACAAATCTAGAAAAATGCGAAAAATAGAAATAGAAAATTAGAAAGAACCACACAAACAAACCCGAGACGATACACTTATTTCAACGTAATGACGTTGACGTCAGCTTTTTTTAATATGGCTGTTACTTTCGTATTTAACCAGTAACAAGTAAAATTTACTGAACAAAGTTGCTCAGTGAAGCAAGTCTAAAACCAAGTTAATCAAGTCACTCAACTAGTAAGTAAGCAACTCACTCAAGTCGACTTAGAAGAATCAGGCCAAGTGAAGTGGTAGAAAAACTGTACTTAAACATTTCCAGGAACTTTTCGCAACAAGCAAGAAAATGACATAAATCGAACTTTGCGAATAATAATCCACTATTATTAGATTAGGAGATAGCAACGTATTGACTAAACCATCGCTAGACCAACTGATTTAGTATCCACAGCGTGTAGGTCACTACGTGAGTTGGAAAATATTGGTCTGCCATCATGATGTTGGTGCGTTTGGTAACCAGTTAACCATAACTAGACCGACTGATTCAAGAACAATATGATACTCTTCACAGTACCCATATGAACATTACAAAAACTGACATGATACCTTGGTGCGTTCGGAAGATATAGCCATTCAAAGATTTTCAATTGTTATAACAAAGTCACAAAAATAGCATTACAATGGCTGATTTCGTATCAACGGCATGAAGAACACTTATATGTGGATAGAATAGAACCTGTCTGCTTCAAAAATGTTGGTGCGTTTGGGTGCTACACGCGTTAAAAAAAAACGTGTAATAGGTTTGTCAAAGAACAAATATTTAGCCCGACTGATTCATGAATAATATGATACTCCAGAAAGTGGCCATACGGATAGTCCAAAAACTGAAATGATTCCGTGGTGCGTTTAGATGATATGGCCATTCAAATATTTCAATATGTGATAACGAAGTAAAAAAAACATTACGACGGCATTTTTCATATCAACGGCGTGAAGATCACTTATTTAAATGGAATAGAGCCCGTTTAACTCCAAAAGGTTGGTGCGTTTGGTTGTTACACCTTTTAAAATACGTGTTAAGTAAATGGAACAGAGCCGATCTGCCTTTAAAATTTTACTGCATTTGTTTGTTACATCATCATACATAGGTTTGTGAAGTAGAAAATATTTAGACCGACTGATTCATGAATATTATGATACTCTACATAGTACCAACAGTCCAAAAATTGACATGATACCGTTTTGAAGATATGTCCATTCAAAGATTTTCAGTGGTGACAATGAAGTGACATTTTTGAAGCAGATCAGCTCTATTCCATTCACTTAAGTGATCTTCACGCCCTTGATACGAAATCAATGCTACAAACGGTTTTTTTACTTCGTTATCAGCTCTAGTAATATTTGAGTAGCCATACCTTCTAAAGGCCACGGTATCACGTGAGTTTTTGAACCGTTGGTATCACTACTGCATGGAGTATCACATTATTCATGAATCAGTCGGTCTAAATATTTTTCCTTATCAAACCTGTTACACGTTTTTTGTGAACGCGTGTAGCAACCAAATGCACCAACATTTTTGAAACAGACCGGTCCTATTCCATCGACATAAGTGTTCTTCACGCCGTTGATACGAAATCAGCCATTCTGATGCTATTTTTGTGACTTTGTTAAGACAACTGAAAATCTTTGAATGGCCATATCTTCCAAACGCACTAAGCTATCATATCAGTTTTTATACTGTTCATATGGTACTGTGTGGAGTATCATATGAGCTATGAATCAGTCGGTCTAGTTATTGTTTAGTTGATACTGAACCATAACCTATGTTTAAACGGCAGTACTTACCAAACGCACCAAAACGTCATGATGGCAGACTAACTTTTTTCAACTCACTTAAGTGACCTACACACTGTGGATACTAAACTAGTCGGTCTAGCGATGGTTTAGTCAATACTTTGCCACCTCTTAATCTATATTATGCTCTATTCAAACTGATATGACTGACACGCCTACAAAAATAAGATTACATAGAAGTGCCATTAGCATGCCAGTTAAATTTGGCACTTCTACCGATTCTTATTTCAGTGGGCATGCACGCGAGTCGCGCGAGATTCGCGTCAGTTTGAATGGACCTTAAAAAATGAACTTTAAACGTATTTCGCTAGTATCCAAAACCGGTAAGTCGATTGAAAAACGTTTTTCTCTTCGATCGTAGTGCCACAGAGAACTTTTGTAATATGGGTAGTGCCACTAGTGCCATGGTTGTTACTGGCTAAATGCATTTGGTAAAAGGTGTAAAAGAAAAAAAAGAAAAAGTAGTTACGTCAATGTCAATGGTCATGTCAAAATGACGCTCACTCACAATTGTCAATGTGGCTGCTGCTTGGGCTTGGCTGGCTGACGGATTTCTTTCTGTGATTTTGATTTCTTTCCACCATTGCCATTTTGTATTTTTGCTTTGATTGAAGTTTTGTTGAATTGAATTTACATTCTTATTAAGAAGATAAAAAAAAAGATTCAGTGCTGTGTGTGTCACGCAAGACGCTTGCTTGCGCTTCTTCAGGAATTCCCGTCTGATACCTGCAAAGAGTCATTTTTGTTTGTGAATTTCTGTAATAATCTGTGATGGCTGTTTCAAAATCAACGAATACTTATAATCGACAAAACTGGGAAGATTCCGTAAGTTTTTGTGTTAAATGTAATAAATTAAATATTGTTTTATCGGTAATAGCCATGTAAACGCTTTAATCTTAAACCTATTTTGTTACAGGACTTCCCAATACTTTGTCAGACATGCTTGGGAGATAACCCGTACATACGAATGGTATGGCTATTATAACCTTGAAATATTACTTTTTGTATTATATTATTGTTCCTTTATGATTGATTTAAATATAAACTTTTATTGTAGACAAAAGAAAAATATGGCAAGGAGTGTAAAATATGTGTGCGTCCATTTACTGTCTTCCGTTGGTGTCCTGGATCTAGAATGCGCTTCAAGAAAACAGAAATATGCCAGACCTGTTCGAAACTAAAGAATGTTTGCCAAACATGTCTTCTGGATCTTGAATATGGGCTGCCGATTCAAGTAAGGGATGCAGCTCTCAAAATTCAAGATGATTTACCTCGGAATGAAGTAAACAAAGAGTACTATATACAAAATTTGGATAATCAAATGTCCAAATTTGATTCAACACAACCGAGCAACTCTGCTTTAAAATCTAAGGGTGCTTCGGATCTGTTGTTACGTTTGGCTCGGACTGCTCCTTACTACAAGAGAAATAGACCACATGTGTGTTCTTTCTGGGTAAAAGGTGAATGTCGGCGTGGAGAGGAATGCCCATACCGCCATGAGAAGCCCACAGACCCTGATGACCCATTGGCTGATCAGAACATAAAGGATAGGTGTGTATTTATTTCTATAAATCTCTGCAGTTAATCACTGCGCTGCTAACATAAAATGAAGGCTTAGTTGCCATGGGAACTTTGATAAATTCAGTATTTATTAACTGAAACTTTGCTGGCATATTGATTGGACCCTACACTTACTTTCTCCTTTATTTGTTCTATGTAAATATGATCAACATGTGATCTTTTTATACTTTTTTTTTATTTGGGTTCAACAAACAGTTTCACAATAAAATTTCTAAACCATATTACAATCAAAAACAGTCTTCAATCAAAGTGAAACCAACATCATAAACCACAGGTTAATCTACGGAAAAAAAAAATGAAAATTGAGAGAAAACACAATTTAGATGTCCATATATAAAATAAAAGATCTTTACAATATACCCAATGAGCATAACACTATACAATACAATGTGATGAAATTTGCGTCACTGTATCAATTACTTATCCATATTCTTGAATTTTTCACTTACTAACCTTTTGTAAAAGCCAACTCGAGTCACAAATATATCTATATCATTCAAATATTTATTATATAAATTACTTACCAAATCAAAAAGCTGTTTTCCCACTATCTCACCTCATTATTGATCTCATGTTGTATAATGGATCTTTTAAGACTTCACTTGTGATATCATCCAAACAGATACTATGGTGTCAACGACCCTGTAGCTGAGAAGTTGATGCGACGTGCGGCTGCTATGCCAGCCCTGCCTCCCCCAGAGGACAGGACAGTTACAACATTGTATGTGGGAAATCTTCCAGACAACATCACTGAAGAGGAGCTGAGGGGGCATTTCTATCAGTATGGAGAAATTAGGTAAGTTTTAGCTTTTTACATGTAGTTTTAAGGTAAGTCCAGCCTCGGACAACATACTGTGACCAAATCGCAGACATATTTAAAATGGGAGATGTCAGGAATACCTGTAATCGACGAGCGTCTATGACCAGAGTGATGAGTGTAGTAGAAGCGAGGGAAGTCTGTAAGGATCGTAGCAAATGGAAATCCGTAGTCTCTGCCATGTACATGTTTTTCACACTAAATGTTATTTTCTGATTGAAATTGCTTAGTTCATATAATATTGTTATTGTTTTCACAAGATTTTAATAACCCAAAGTGATGGCAAAAATATTGTCTCAATTAGGATATGAGATCTGTTTAAAGGACTCACCTAATTTGAATTCTAACATCAGAAAATACATAGATATCAAAATGAAAAATATTATTTCAAAAAGTATTATACCTGCCTGATCAACCCTACTCCAGAATGAATTCTGCTTTCTCATTACCTTGTTTGTTGTTTTTAAAATGTAAATTAATTTATGTTTTAGGTCCCTTACCCTTGTGCCAAGAGCACAGTGCGCTTTTGTACAATATACAACAAGAAGTGCAGCCGAGCATGCCGCTGAGAAAACATTCAATAGGCTTGTGATTGGAGGCAAGAGGCTGACCATTAAGTGGGGAAAATCACAAGGTACGAACTTAATGCTAAAAGCATTATCTAACAGTCAACCTTTGGGTTAAACCATGGAGTAATTACAAAGAGGAGATGCCGTAATAAGCGTTTTGTAAGAAAGTATTTGTGAGCCTACACGGGGCGGAGGGCAGACGTGCGGGGTGCTTGATTTCGGTCGTGGCTCCAACCATGGAGCACGAGCAATGACAAGCTCCGCCCACTTCAGTGTCAGCGAGGCGCCAATGATCACATCACGCGCCAATTCAAATGGCATCTCCTCTTTGTAATTGCTCCATGGGTTAAACAGAGAATGTCATGTTAAGAATATACATATAAGAACATTTGCAGATTCATCCTATTAATAAATGCAAAAAGCAAAATTTTCTATGGGGGATTGTAAAAAAATTTATTGCACCAATAGATTTAGTATTTTTGGCACCATTGGCCAACAATTTAATCATTGTTCGAGTTTAGAGGTAGAAGTGTTTATTATTTTATTATTTTGTATTTCCTGTCTGTCACAAGCTGATTTTATACCATATTTCATGTAATTTACAAAGTACTTATGTTTATGATAACACAACAAACATGTGACAAATATCTTACAGTTTGGATAATTTTGGTCCAAGGATAAAAATTTTAAAATGTAATTTATTTAAGGACGACAAGGAATTAATGAGAAGAATGAAACTGCTCCTATGCTGGAGCCAGTGCCGGGGCTCCCGGGCACTCTGCCTCCTCCGCCGGCGTTCTTGCATCCGTTCCCACCTCAGGTAATTCATTCATTAATTTTGTTTATTTCATTTTGTTATATGATTGTAGATACATAGTGAAAATATGCAGTGGAGTGTTCTTTTATTCATTTTATTCCTGGGCATCATATGTATTATCTTTTTTGGCCACTCCTACTAATATCATAAAATGTATATGTATTAAGAGCTGAAATCTGAATACTAAATGCAGATATAGTATAGTTTAAATCTGGTTAAATCAAGGGATTACTAAAATCTCATGATTCAAGCTTTCTTCCAGTTTTCATTATTATTATTATTTATATTTTTGAACACACTAGCAGCTTATATTAGCTGATGCGTGTGCATCTTAAAGTTTGGAGAGTTTATAAAATTGTTCAATCTGTTTTTAAAAAGCGTTGACTGAGGGTGCGCTGACGACACTCTCAGGGAGTCTTTTTCACTCTGCTACTACATGATTGCATAGAAAATGCTTTTTCGATTTTCTTCTTGCTCTTGTGTGACATAGTTTCAATGAAGACCCCTTAAGCATTTCAGCCAGTTTTAGTTTCAATGATGGTAACTAATGTAATTATAAATACTTGACCTGTGTATTTGGTGTAAAATTATAGTACCTATATAAGTTTAAAACTTGTTTTGGGGCTATCTCAATCTGCATGAATCACGTATATTATCATGTATGTATTTAAAATTCTTTATTGTATATTTTTATGTACAATAAAGAATTTTAAATACATACATGATACGGCTTTTGCCGCAGTCAGTCCCCTGTTGGACATGGGCCTCTCCTAATGATTTCCAAAACTAAGTTGGTAGTGGCATAAGTCCAGCATTTGCCTGCAACCTTTTTCAGGTCATCTTATAAATTTGTATTATTACAGATGCCACCGCCCCCGAACCGCCCGAACGACTTCTTCAACCTGCACCACTACGGCGGCGGCGGCTGGGCGGCGTGGGGCGCGCCCCCGCTGGGCCCTGGCGTGGCGCCCCCGCTGGGCCCTGGCGTGGCGCCCCCGCTGGGCCCCGGCGTGGCGCCCCCGGGGCCCCCGCCGCCGCCCGCGGGGCTCCACTACCCAAGCCAGGACCCCAGCCGACTGGGGGCACACGCTCATGCCAACGCGCCGCAGACATAGTGCTTCAATGTGTAGTGATTGCAAGCGGGAAGTGTTGTTTTTTAAGTTGCTCACAACCTATCGTTCATCATTTCATATTCTGTCATATTCAAACAGTTATAGGTGTGATTCCAAAACTAATGTTCTATGTTTATTTTAAGAAGAGTTATTGACTGCACAAATGTCATATTATCAATTATCATGTATGGTTATACACAAACTGTACATTTGATACATCATGTTCAGTAGAATGATTTACACATGCTCAGCATGTTAAATAGGAAAATAACTGTTTACACCAGTTTGTTTTCTAATGGTCAAAGCTAGACAACTTAAAATCTGCTTTAAACATCATGGCAATAACTGACTTGGAAAGGGGAGAAACAACATTCTAAACTAACTTTGACACTTTTTACATCCAAACAGCCAATGATTTGGTTAGCAAGCAATCTGATCAACTAATAAACAATTTCGAAATCATATTATTGATTTTGAAGAGTTTTGTTCATCTCATAATGAATTGCAATGTGTTTGTGAATAGTGTAGTAAGATTTATATAGGTAATATGTAATAAAACCTTATTTAGTATGTGCTGTAAATAAACAATTGAAATAAAAATAAGATTTTACAACATATTCTTTTTTTTATGGAAATCCTTAAAGCAAAAAAAAAAATCACGTAAATAATCTGAAACTATATTTATTATTAATCATAAGTTTATAACATGACTTAATCGTTATAAAACAGTAAACATTTAAATAAATCTACATGCCTTCTCTTACCATTTATCTGGGTAAGGACGGTATTATAAATAATTTACATTATTCTAGGCCCAGATACATAATACCTACTTATTGTGTCCTAACAAGAAACAGTCATGTTACAGTACAGTGAATTAGATAAATTAAGCTGATTTTTTTTTCAATTTTCCAAAGCAGTTTAGTCCATTGACTAGTTATTAAGCTTATTTTATCTTAAATTATCTTTATACAATGATATAAATATTAGAATTGAAGTCTTGTGCTTCTAAGGAAAGACTCACACCGGGCAAGAGGTCTTAAAACTTGGAAAAACATTAAGTAACGGCATAATAATTGAAACACATTTTAACTATCCTATCCAATTAGTACTTTTGCTTTAGTGTAATAGAGGCCGACTTTGCTGCAAATTACGTAGATGTCAAAAACTTAATTCCTTGGGTACCATAATCCCATTTTTCTGTCTTAGGGTTCAGTATTATCTTTATGTCCTGCCTCAGTTTACATATTCTTTAAAGGCGAGAACCAAACGGCCTGTTTTTGATATGCTATCTCTTTTTATATTAGTTCAAAGGATTTCATTAATTAAAATGTGTTAGAATATAAGGCCGTAAATCGTCCAATACATCTAATGAAATTGAAAACATTGAACACACCTACATACGAAAATTCAATATGAATTATGATATTGAAATCCGAAATATTAATTTCCAAGATCAAATACATATATTTACACATTCTTTTTGGAATGTTCACACAATCAATATCAACTTCTGAAAATAAATATTTTGTAACTATAGTTATAATATTGATTACAATGAAAAACGAGTAACTTTTGTTAACATTAAACATGAAAATTCTGTAACAAGCCGGCAAATGTTAAATATTTATCATGATTAAAATTGTAACAAATAAAGACATCATTTCTCAGACTTTTAAAGCGTCCATAAGCTCAATTATGTTAAAAAAACTAATTTATCCATTGCTAGCAATACTCGAATTGTTTAAGACATTAAAATATATACTTAAATGAAATGCGAAAATATTTAAGATCAAATATAATTAAGAATTACACAGCCATATCACATTTTGGCCGTACAACTAATCAGTTAATTACTACATTCTATATGATATTTAATGCAATTTTGATCAATTCATATTAATTTCTTTTGAATGATCTAAATTATTAAGTTAATTTAAAATATAAATAATTAAATTAGCATGTTATCAAATATCATACTAAAATGATGAAAATACCATTATAAATAATAGAAAACAGACAAACTTTGCCATTAATAAAATCTCTATTCAAAACGTACGCGCGAGAATTTCTGTAATTTTTCTGCGTGTAACGCGAAGTCCAAAGAACAACTGGCCACTCGTAGTATTTAATGACTTGCAGGGTCGGACTGTAGCATTTAAGAATTTTTAAATCTAATAATAAATAAAAAAATGCAACCTTCTAAAGAATTTAACTACATGGTTATCTATTTTTTAGACCACTTGTCTTATAATAAATGAAATACCTATCCCTGCAGTATGCATTGTCCTTTTATAAATTGGTCATGAACAAGCATCTGGACATGTCAAATATTTCAAAGAAATGAAAGGAACTGTCTGGTTTTTGTCTACCTCTTGTACATTATTCCCACCTAATATAGAAACTTATCTAAGATGGCGGCTGATTCTTGTTTATTACAAATATGACCGATAAGAAGTGGGTTAAAAAGTAATAAGCCATATTACGCGAGTTTCAAATCTTTCTTGAAATATTTAAATCGTCGAAGTAATGAAAGACAAAAAAGGATATTCGTTAAGAAACAGTAAAAATATTTAGAAAGACAGAAACTGTGTCGAGAAGTCTGAAAGCTGATCGAGAAACCGCTAAATTATTTGTTTCAATTTTGACGCCAATTACTTTTTTTGGACATAAAATATTCACGACCATACATTACCTTTCTTTAATAAGGGTTTTCAACATTCTTGACTACGCAGGGCTTGAGATCTTATGTGTCATAAAACCTGAAGAACTATGTCGAATTTGAGAACAAATCAGGATATCAGATTGATAATCAATCACAACCATGGAGCAAATAGAAAGAGTAGACGGCGTATCGACTGATGCTCCGTTACGGTCATCGGAGCAGTGACGTCGGAAAGTGGGCGGGCTTACGTCATTTTCTGTTCCACTGGGAACGATGTATGACGTGGAGCGAGCTCTTGTATTTGTTATTTACGTTTCGTTTCAGCTTAAAATATTATGTAAAATATTTTAAACATTCAGTTTTAAGTGTTTCGAAGCTGTACTGTTATGGAATCAAATTAACGTAAGTAATGTATTTTCGAATTCATTTGATTGATTTAGTGTTACACAAAATATAAGTCTGTTTTTTACGTTCAAAATATCTGTAATATAAAGAAATAGAAAAATACTTTTTTTATGTTATTCGATTTCCTAGCGACATCTGTTGGTAAGCAGAGGGGATCGTCAATAGAGGCGGAGCCACGGCCAAACCGAGCTCTCCGCACGTCTGCCTTCCGCCCCGCGTAACCTCACAATTTTTGTAAGGAAGTTCTCGATATGCCTATGCCATCTCCTCTTTGTCATTACTCCGTGATCACAATCCACAGTATAGCCGTCGAATACACTATACTATAGAATATACAGGTACTGTTAACATCTAGCACTTTTTATACTGTACGGCCCACCTGATGGAAAATGGTTAGGACGAGTTATTTATGAAAATCCTTAAGCCATTGCTTGTACTAAAATGTCGAAAAATGTGAAAATATTTCAAAGTTTTCTGACATCACTCACAATTTCAGTCGAGTTTTGGCGATCGGTGGATACTACAGCCATAGTGGCAATTCCTTTCCTTGATTGAACGACTAACAAACAGATTTAAATAATCTTAGTGATCTTTTCGAGTCAATAATATCAACTAAGTCAATGACGATTTTAAATATTCCAGTGCTTGGAGTAAAGAAAAACTGTCAAATGGCTCACATCTGTCAAATTTGTTAACTGGACGTGTCAAATGTTGAGTATATTAGACCCGATGCCACAATACTAATATTTGGGTTGAATTGTTTTAGAATACCTCCACTTTATTTTTCTATTACATTGCATTTTGAAAGAAAAATCTCATTGAAACGATCGAACATCAAAACATAGTCTCTATGTACTTTGTAAGGTAAAATGACTTAATTAAAATTATTAAAATAATATACGTCCAGATTATTCCATGCTTTACTTATTTGAAAACTTGATGTATCGGTATGTACTTTCCCGTTGAGCGGCGCTGCTGTCCTAACATACTGTCAATCATCAATCTGCAAACAAAAAATAGGGTCTAGTTATTTTAAATAAATTTTGACAAACTCGGCTTATGACCCAATGTTTATTCAGATTTTAGACAATTTTAGTGAAATGATCCTTTAATGTATTATGGAAAACCATTTTATTTTTGTAGTAATTAACTAAGACAATCGAAAGACAATCCATACTTCCATACTAATATTATAAGTGCGAAAGTCTGTCTGTACTGTAGGCTTTCAGGGTTTCACCAAGATTTAAGAGAGGTAGGACATTTTTGTAAAGAGTAGTTCGTCTGGGGAAGTACCTCCACTCTACAGAAGACCGCAGCCAAATAACACTGTGATGCAGTGTTGTGTTCCTGCTGGTGAGTAGGGTCACCAGACTCCAGAGGGGTCGCTGTGTTGATAGCGGACAGGTCGGCAACGCGCTCGTGGCATCTCCGGTGTTGCAGGCGTTCATAGCTTACCGTCACTTACCGTCAGGCGGGCCGTACGCCTGTTTGCCTACTTAGTTGTATAAACAAAAAAAAAACAACGGAACGGGTTTTGTTGAAATTTGGATAAGTATATTTGAAGACCCGGGATCAAACATAGGCTACTTTTTGACGCAGGTGGAGCTGCGGGAAACAGCTAGTAGCTATAACTGAGAGGTGGCTGCATTAGCACAGACCTACCTGCCTAGTATCTGTTAGCGTTGGCTATCTGCGCGTTGACTGCGGCAGCGGCAGCGTTAGATGCTGCGGTCTGCACGTGTTGGTTGCGAAGGATCTCCGTCGTGAACTCAGCTTGGGCTTTGGCCAAAGACGCGCCCGTTGACCGGTAGATTCTGTGCACCTGGGGATGCGTACATTTTTTTAAATTTATGTACAAAATACAATTGTATAGCACAATTGGCGAACTTAATGCTACAAGCATTTATTATTGTAGCATAAGTCATTTTGGAAATCATTAGGAGAGGCATAGGCTCCACTCCACTGCGACTGAAATATTTATTTATTTATTAGGAAGACCAACAGCTTTTTTTGTATAAAGGTAGTAAGGTAAAAAATATATAAAGCAAGTGAGCCACTACAGGTCCTCACAGATAGATCCAAAATAACTTAACAAAAGTTGAATAGTAATCACACACACGCCACAATTGTGAGAAAACTACATAATAAGTATGAGATCTAACAAAACATTAGTCGCAACATTGCTATGGTCAAAATAGAAAAAGAATACTAATATAGTGCAAAAGTGGGAGTCGTTGCATCATCAGCTTACACTTCAGAGCGTAGAGCGTTCTTTATTCATAGTCCCCCCATATGATCATACTGGTTATTTTTTTATAACAGAGCGCTTGCTCAAAACCGATATTTTTTTACTCTAGAAATGCGCCCATCTGTAGCATGTCCTGTGGTTGAAATAAGATCTTTTATGCAGCTTATTAATATTGTATTTATTTCGTACAATTTATGAAAACCCTCAATAATTAATTTACCTAAACCATCCCTAAGAATCAAACTACCTATTTGTCCAAACGCGTGAAAAATAGTGTTACGATGTTAGCTATTTGGAGGAAAACACCTGTTGACCCTTATAAGACGTTTATTTACACCGGATGGTCGCCGACGTCACTTAATTTAGTCGTCATTTAAATCCTGATGAATCGCCGAAGTCGTAGGTTTCTTTTTTTTTTCTTCTCACTGGTTTCACTTCTTGATCGTTCTCCTAGCTCAACCAACCTTGAACTGCGGCTCCTGTGGATTTTTTTTTGTTCGGACCTACAATTTTAGCTTCTGTGAGCATTTAAATTTACAGCGGGACAGTTTAAGGCGAGGGCTATTAACGTCAGCCTTTTCGGCAAATGCACAAGGATATCCAGTTGGGACGATCCTCGGCCATAGGCTTTGCTTTTTACCAATAAAATAGCAACCTTCGCCATATTGCAAAAAATATTGAAAGTAATTTCTTTTACTAGCAATTAGACATTTTTTGTAACATTAGTCATCTCAATATCATCTGCCCATAAGGGACAGGAGAGGAAGTCGTATATTTTGTGATTATTATGTCCTAGTTGGAACGAACCTCGGCTTTGCCTTTTATCAAACGAGCAATGCAAATTCGCGAGCGGTAGCAAACGCTCAATGCCATAAGGGCCGACACTATTGTGCCTGAAGGGCCTACTGAGAACCTATCAGTGGCGTGAAGTCTCCTGTGGTGTGACCATTCCGCTGTGTATATAGCCCGGGAACCGCGTTCGATAAGTTTCCAGAAAGTTCACAATTACTCCAGAAGAGTAAGAGAGAGACAGCAATACTGTCGGTCTCGTTCATTCAGTTTCTCGAACGTAAATCTCGAATTTTATAGAAGTTGTAAGAGTGAGACAACGCTATATGTCAGAGCGAGACAAGCAATGTACTAGACTGTTCGCGCAATTATTCCTGTATGAAACACACATCGATTGTACAAGAAGTTTCCGCAGGCAGTGTTGCCCAATCTTTGCCAGTGGTTGTCAATTGTGGGACCGCATTTTTTTAAAATTTCGTAACAATAGTATGGAAGTTTTTATGTTAATCGCGAACAAACAAAAAGTTTGGTTAATTTCAATTTGTAGGTTGTATAGATTTTATATATATATCTATGTATGTATATGTGCCCATCACTAAAAAAAATATTTTATATTACCACAATAATTTTACTATAATATATTTACCTATTTTGTGACACTACCCAAACGTTGACTGGAAGAGATTGCTTGACAATAAGTCCGCCTATGCTCCATAGTTTTTAAGCACCATTAGTTCTAATAGAGATATATTGTATGTTGTGTGGAAGTAGTCACCTTAGTGAGTAGCATGACGTCAGCCACGACGCAGGTGATGAACCCGATGGTGACCAGCATGGTGATGATACCAACAGCTACGTTCACTTTGAAAGCGGCGATGCTGGTTATCAACCCGCTGTAAAAAATCATATTACTTATTTTTTTACAATTTTTTATAAACATATAATACTTATATTTTGTAATTTTAATTTTCTTGGTGCAATAAAGAGTTATATTATTATTATTAATACTCTGTGCCGATTCGCACAAAAAAAAAACTGAGTAATATAGTCCGGTAAATAGAGGATGATACCCCTGAGAGCAGGACAGTCATTATAATATTGAAGTGTGACAGAGACTAAAAACAAAATATATGTGATTTGACAGATGTCAACGGAATCAAGCTATATTTTATTAAGTACTGTAACATTGTGCCCTGAGCCCTGACTTGTAAGCAGAGGACGTAACTAAAAAACAAACTCGAATGAATATAGGTGAGAAAATCAATTAGCTGGTCGGGTTTCCTATATATTAAAAACTCACATGTCTCAGCCCAATTTGCAAGTTGCTGCCGAACAGTCTGTCACCTCCTTATTCAGACAGCCGCGTCAGACAGCAACTTGCAGAAGTTTTCTTGCAAGTGTAAATGAGGCCTAAGTATAAATTATTACAGAAAACCACTTACCAAGACCCGCCATCGCTGAAACCGATGGACTGAACGAGCGTGATGATGATTTGGAACAGGAAAATGAAGAAGAACACCATAAAGTTGAACGAGGAGTCACTGCGGAAGGCCTTGTAGATAGGCCTGTACCAGCAGATGAAGCTGAAAGGCGTCAGCAGCACGAAGTATAGAATGGAGAGACCGAAGATCGTGAACCCTTGGTCTACGAACATTAGGGACATCGCACCGATGATATTCAGGGCTAGGACGAGCGCGTGGACTGTAAAAAAACAAAAATGAGGTGGTTGAATTTATGATCTATATAGCCCGACCAATAAAATAGCAACCTTCGCCATATTGCGGAAAATATTGGAACTAATTTATTTTACTGGCAATTAGACATTCATGTAACATTCCGTCATCTCAACATCATCTGCCCATAAATGACAGGAGTGGAAGTCGTGTATTTTGTGATTATTTCCTACTATATATCAAAATGGCAAAAATAATTCATAGTAATGAGAGAAAAGCAATAAGGAATATATTATCACACTTGACGCAAAAAAAACGAGTGATTGATTTCTATGTCATTAAATGACTTTGTCAATTTTGTTGTTGACATGACACATACAACATATTTCCACCGCGATCAATAGCGACGCCAATGCAGGGTTTTTATTTCCCTGTGCTAGCTTTACTAAGTTTAAACTGAAAACGCTTCCCACTTTCCTGTCTGTATGTGCTTGTATCTTTCGAACTACGATAAGGATTTTATAAATAGGTCGAGTGATTCAAGCGGACGATTTGTGTAAATAACATTAATTAATGTGTTATTTAATGTTTAAATTGGTTAAAATTATTGTTGAAAATGAAGAAACATAGCCAGTAAAAGTGAGGGTTGCTAGTAAAATATATCTTTTCAAATCAAGATGTAGAAAACTTAAAAAAAACGTCATCACAGCTACGTCATTAACCTACTAAGCCATTTATTAGCAGCACACTAGATGCACAAATTTTCACAAGCAACCGTTGTTTTATTACAAATTTAGCTACGAAAAGTAATTGTACTTACACATCCACAAATGATACAAGTGACGCACGACCCTCTGGAACTCTAGTGGGATATCCACATTGATGTCTTGGTAGAAGCAAGGTTGTACTGGACAGAAGGTGGGCAGAGGCGGCCAGTTATTACGCCTGCCCGCAGAACCTGCCCGTAATTCTGCTTCCCTTCGTGCCAACTCTTCAGCTTTGCGTTCTAACTCCTCTTGTCTTCTCTGTAGGTCAATTTCCGTCATCATTTTAGGTGCGGTTTTTGTTAGAATGTAACTCGATTACACGAAGACTAGGCAAAGGTTTATTATTATTACCACTCTCTGACCAACATTTTCCCGTGACTAGTTAAGAAAAATGCTCAATGTCTTCAGAGAGATCTACGGGTCAGTCAAAGTTCTTTCGCGGTGTTGTCTTTAGTATATTTTGTGATCACTACAAATTTTAAATAAAGTGTCGCTGTTTAGTTAACGTAGCACTCGACAAGTAGAATCAAGATAATATTTAGTCATCTAGAAATTAATAAAGAACATCCCTATTGCCAGTCTTTAAGTAATAGCGTTACATAAGATTATAAAGAAGTGTTTTAATCTAACTACAAAATCATTATTAGTTAATTTAAGAACACAAATAAGTAAATGTCTCTACAACCAAATAAATAGACGTGGCTTGTATACGAGATAGCAAGTGGGAAATGGCCTAACACAGCAGCATTTGAAGCAAGTGTGTAGGCGTTCAATTTATACCAATTTATCTGAGCGAGATTATGTCCACGCAAAATATTGTACTATTTTTAGAATAAATACATTTATTTTGTCCATTACCCAAAAACTGTGATATTTAGGAATATCATTTGGATTCTGTTTGCTGGTTACTGATAAGAGTTTGTTTTGTACACAAATAATATCACTTAGATAAGAATATTCTGGAAACCAGTAGCATAATTAGGAAGTCTGGATTAAGTAACATTTTATTAACCAGTATGCAAGACTGGTTCACTATCTATTTGCATAAAAAAAATATCCATAAAATATGTTGGCATATGGTAATTTATACTAATGATATTTACGCATAATTTTTTTAACCACAACAAATTTAGCATAATTGTCTTAATCATAAATAAAATCAGCATAATCATATTTAAGCATAAAATTACAAGCATAACTTTATAAAGGCATAATAGTATAACCTTTTTTTTTTTTAGCCTGTGGAAATGGCCTTCGCCTACCACCCAGGCAATGAACGGGAAGCTAGGTGGTTATGTGGGACTTGGACCCACTAAAAACCACACGGTGTCAATCGCCTACCGCGTATTGCCGGAACCATGTGCTTTCTTATGCTCCACAGCCCCGGCGCGGCGACCTCGGTTCGGCCACTCTACGGAGTGGCCTGCGGGTTTGCCCGTCGGGCCTCCTCCCGCGTGCGTAAAGGCGCGCTTGACACGGGCGCGCCTTTCAACCCAAGAATAATAGTATAACCTATTTTACTGGTAGCAAGTCTTTTCTAACTTTTCTTTGTTTAACTATACACTATGCCTAAAAACATTGTGCAAATTATAACTATGTATAAATATATTAGACCTAAATATAATTGGGTATTCTACAAATTTTTATTTTTTCTTGCATATCAATATTTTTATTTCCAGAAACAGAGTTATGAAAGAATTTTTGTAATCCGTTCAAAAATAAATAAGTTATAAGCCTTTGAAATTCGGTGGAAGTAAACTGTCAAAAAATAAGAAAAGGATGCACTGTGTGAGCTGTGACGTCACTGCCACTCGGTTTCGTGCATACAAAAGAGATAGCAAGACGTCCCCACCACGCTCCCACTTTTCTTTTAAAGAAAACTTTAAAATCGAATTACGGCCTTAATTAACAACCAATTTTGTTGTTGTTTTCAGAATCGGTTACTTTTTAGTGTATATTTTGTTTAGTATATCAATATTAACCAAGTATGAATACAGTCAAGTAACCTATTATGCAACAGTACATATACTGCTAAAAATCAATTATGCCCAAGTAATATTATGCCAAAAAAGTATGCCAAATTCGTTGTGCCAAAACATTTTAGGAATAAATACATTATGTCAACGAAAGGGATTCCTGCAAGACTAGATCATTATCAACTTTCCATAACCCACTGCTGGGCATAAGCCTCGCTCTGTCTACGCTAACCATCTCTGTTCTTAAGTGCTATTTTTGAAAAGTGTGACTCACAAAATCAGCGAGTCGATGTCGAATGATTATCGTTCGACATCGAAGAATTTTTATTCGATAACGAAATATTTTCATTCGACATATATTTTAAAAATAGAGCTCCTGAGCCACCTCAATCTAGTTGTTGCCAGACTACATCACATTCAACAAAAACAACAAGTAAAAAATCGAGAAAAGCATGCCAACCACCCAAAGTCCTGTCAGCTGACCACTAGATTTGCATGGGAGGTCGAGATTGTTTTTCTGTTTACATAGATTTTTTATTAAAAGTGGTCTAATTTTATACTAAGCATATATACTGGTCACCTTGTATAAATGTTTTCTGAATCTAATTCTAAATTTAATAGTAAGTTATCAGATAAGTTACAATCTATCAATATGATTATCAGTCACCACTGCTACAGGCATTTTATACTGTGGTTATTCACAGAAAGCTTCTAAAGAGACTAAACTCATTTTCTTGCTTTATTAACTACAGATATTTCTATAAACTAAATCAAACATATAAAACTACTATGTGAAAATTTCGATTGTTTACAAGATACCGTCCCATCTGTCCAGTAGTTGCACTAAACCAAATAAAGAAACAGAATTTCTAAAAATAACATTTAATCCATACTTTTAATATTGTAAATGCAAGTCTGTCAGTCCGTCTGTCTGTTGGACCTCGATCTGGACAGATTTTGATGAAATATGATATGGATATAGTTGAAGACCCGGGGTCTAACATAGGCTATTCTTGACGCGGGCAGAGCCGCCGGAAATAGCTAGTAAGTAAATACATTTAGTAAATTATTGTTAAACAGGGAAATATTAACAAAATAAAGATAGTACAAGTGAAATGATAGTATAGCGATACATGATATAGATAAACAAATGATTCATAAGTGTTTATTTACCTTTAGCTCCTTTGTGCATTGTGAAAAAGCAAAAATTGTGTTAATTTCATGCATTTGCTATTTACTAATTATTCTATTTACAACTTTATTAACATCTGTATTGAAAAGCACATTTCATGACTAATTAAGTCTTTATGAAATTTAAATCTATTATGTAGTGTATGCTGAAGTGCTATTTTTGAGAAGTATGATTCACACAATGTCAGTGAGCCGAATGTATTTCGTTCAATATCGTATGATTATCGTTCGACATAATTGGTCAGATAAACTATTTTTATTAAACTGACTGGTTTTGGGTGAGTCATACTTCTCAAAAATAGTACCCCTTGATGCTAATATGGCGGTTTTACTATAAACTAAGGGCCGGCCTATTTTGATGTTCTTTAAAAAATAAAAGGCACTCTCTTATGAATATGTGCAGAATCACAGCTGACATAGGAATCTTAATATGTCCGCTGGAAGTATGCATAATATTGTGTTAACCCTTGTTTCCCTTATTGCAACCAACGCAATGCAACAATGTCAGTGCGAGTCACTAAAACTAAGATAAATGAAAAAAAAAAAAAAACTTTTACTAAGTAATCAAATTTTCAGCTGAGTTTTGTGTTGTGACTTGCATGAATATATTTTTGGGTTTTTACGAAATTAATGTGAACACTATAATACAAAGATTTCCATATTTATTTCATTTTTGTAATTTGTCAACGTTGTCCGGAAGAAATTTCTTTTAGCAATAAGGCCGCTTTTTGTATATTAGTTTTAAATTGGATGTAAACTACCATGTTATTTTTGTTATGCAAAGGGTTTCGTATTGTATGACCGGAAAAACTGAGGGCACTGCACTTGATATGAGTGATGAAAATGCGACGAAACAGTTACCTGAAAATCTGCAGTGGTAAAGTTGGGCGGAGGGGCTTGTGCCTGCTGTTGGGGCTGCTGAGGTCTCTGGTACGTGCTGCTCGGGGGAGACACGGCTTGCATGATCGCAGGCTGTGTCTGTTGTTGTGGTGACTGTCGGAATAAAAATTATTTGATAAATATAATTTTCCCTTCATAGGCACACATTATGCAATCAAAAAAGTATTGACATCACTATTGCATAATTAACTTTATGACATGTTTATAAATCGCCTATAATCACCTTAATTATTTTATTGTTTGTGCATGAAGTATATATTTTTGACTTTAAATTTGGAATTGTTTTGGCTGTGAGCCTGTAACCATATTAGTATGAAATACTTATTTGTATGCTGTGCAAAAATAGCAAAACATAGTGCGTCTTATACTCTGTAAAACATCTTATTATGTACCTATGTTTAACAAATAAATAAATGATTGATTGATTGATTTATTACAGGCAGTGAAAAATGTTCTGGCGACTGTAGGCTTTAAAATTGTTTATTAATACATTCATGCACAGTCATACTAGTAACCGCAAGTACACAATCATAGCAGAGACGAACGAACGTTGGCTCATTAAGCTTTCGTTCGATTATGAGACTGTTTTAGATTCATTATGTTCGTTATGCCGTAGCCGGGCTGCGTCGTCTGCCGCCCCCAAAACAGTTTCGAACGAGAACCGTTTGGAGGACTGTTTTCGTTCTTGAAAGAACTGCTGCGTCTCGTTGTCGAAAAAAACCGACGACGACGATCCGACAATAATACGACACTTAATACATAGATGTGTAAAAAAACAACTGGTCATAAGTATTTAGCATTAGTTTCGTCATCAGACGTGTTACTTGATATCAGAATGACGCGGCGTAGGGCATTATACCGTGATACAATATCTGCAATGTATAAACATCCCACATAAAGAGCAATGTGCAAGATTTACCGTAGCCTGATTTGCATTTTGTTGACCGTCAAAAGGGTTGTAGTCGTCGAGACCTCGTGTGGCATTTGTTGTACTCCTGGCAACTTGCTGCACTGCAGGGTCCTGAAAAGTAACTTCGTAATTATATCAACAGAAAGATGATAACATTTTTCTCAAAGGAAAGGGTTACTCACAGAAAATGGATTGTCTATGGTTGGATCGCTAAACGGATTATCCTCGAACTTAGACATTATTGAAAGGTTAAATACGCCACTTTTTAACTCTAATTACTTAACAAAAACAAAGGAAAAAGCCACCTCACGAGTAAATCTATAATTTTAGCGTAAAATAGAGATAACAATCAACCGAAATGACAGATATGCTGATGTGACGATTATTGACAGTTACTACGATGTTGCCAGTTGCCACTACATCGAAATGCACGCTCTATATTCACGCGAACTTTTCGCGAGAACGCAAGAGAGAAAGGAAGAAAACCGTGAATGTTCCCGTACTCTTCTCGCCTTCTTGAACTTTACTCGCCGTCTTCTCTACTCGGCTTGTTGTCGATTTTTAGGCTCGAGTCAAAGGAGCCGAGATCGCGAGAAGAGCAAAAGGTAGTAAGCGATCCACATTATCGCCTTTCTGAGGCATAAAATGCAAGAACCCGATGCAGAAGGTTAATTGCAATTTGCAATGGACAACAGGAAAAAAATAATAATCAAAATTCAAAATAACATGTCTAACATTTTGTTAGAATTTAAATAAACTTTACTATGTTAGTAACAACTTTGAATATCGGTTCCGGGGGGAAATGGGGTAAGTTTGTAGTAGAGTCTTATGAATAAATCTCATTTATTGAGGATGTTCGCAAAGTCTACTATTCACAGAACTACTAGTTTTTAGATTAATAGGACAGATATGGAAATAAATAAATGTAAAAATAGCTTTGTTTTGTGCCCCTATTTTTGTCAAGGGCGAGAAATGTCATGGGAACGCAAGGAGAACAAATAGGTAACAATAGTTCTCGGGCAGAATTTGCATTTATCAACTATCAAAAACATGAAAATCGCGAAAACATACTTACTACATTTCAATTTATTAATAACAAATCCACAAACAATAATTAAACCATTCAATATTCGAGTTAAACTATTATATATCTATTCTTGTATTTCAGTTTGTCATATACGACCGCGAGGTCGTATTTATAACCGGCGAGCGTAGGTAACCTATATTCGAAATTCTCTGTCACTTTTGGTAACGTTGGTTAAATGTACAAAGGCGTGGATTTTTAATGTTGGCAATTTTTAACAAATGTCAGTCAGTTTGAGAATTCTGTCAAAGCAGCCAGCTGTTTACGTTTTCTATCGCTATTTTCCGATCGTTTTCTCAACTTTTGTTATACATTAATGTTTTTATGCTCTCTCTTTTAATACTGAGTGAAATACAATCGTGTTATATTAATCTATTTCATTGAACGATGTCAGATGTCAAGAGGTGAATAATCTTGTGTTTTGTGTTCTAACGTGTGAGTGAGTTTTTATATTGTTCGGGATTTGAAGCGATAAACATTTCGGTGAGTACTTCCTTTTTATTTCACGTATCATGCACGAGCGCATTGAGGGCCATTTGTTGTTACGTGTGCAGTTTAGGAGTCAGTATTCACTTGTTGACTGGTTTCGGGACATGCCTCGCAACTTGCGTAATGATAAAAGCGGTTTACGTACGTGAGTGAGTTATTCATGAATGTCTTCTGTTTGGTATTTCTTTGAGGTGGTCTGGCGCATGCGTCGATTCCTTAATCAAGTGCCTTGTGTATAAGAGATACGCGTACGCAGCCACAGCCTAAGCGAAAGTTGTTTGAACTTGATATCTAGGAAGTAAACTCCCATATATGAATAATTCATTGGTCACCTGTTCTACGGATATAATTTGTAATGAAAATTAGTCTATGGTGTTTTACACCCTTTAAAAATGTTGTTACAGTATGATGAATTAAGATCACTGATACAGATTTATTAACCTAGTTACTTGAAATGATTCTCTACTGCACATTAAGTGAATAGGTACCTATTTAATTATTCGTTTACGTTATAATATTCATCCCCTAGCCAATACTCAAGAACTGGCAAGTGATAGGAAAGAATGGAAAAAGCTCCACTGACACTGACAATAGCCCTTGCATTTATGAATGAATGAGACAATACACACTCAAGAAGTATCTGAAATTGGATTCTAGTAATTAATATTACCTTATTATTACAGCTGGTGTGTGTTGCAGTGTTGCATGATGCCAAAGATATATATATTTTATAAATTATAAATATATCAAGAACCATCCTAACAAGCATGTGATATAAAAAATTTAATACTTTCACTAACAATGTTTGTTTTAAGACAAGGTTTTAAATAATTTACATACTCTTGTTGTGATAAACATATTTTATTCATGACAAAAAAATCAAGTTAAGTATTTTAATGGATCTTTAACTATATCCACACCAAATATCATCAAAATCGGTCCAGGGGTTTAGCTGTGAAAGCGTAACGAAACAATTATCTTCTATTAGGTTCTAACTTATAGATTGAGTCTATATTTCACTGATAGATATTGAGGAAATTAATCACGTGTAACACCTACAAGGAAGACTACTGATTAGCTAGTGCAGACGGCTGACAATATTAGAAGAACAACAGGTATGAAGTGTATTGAGATTGCCCAAGACAGAGAGAAATGGCATAGACTGAAGGAGGTCTAAACCTTAGCAGTTGAGAAAGACTATTATCTATTCTCATCCTATGTGGGGGCAATCAGGTATGGTCATGGAATTTGTCAAACATGAACTTTTGAAAAATTCTTCCAGTTGATAGTTTATAACTATTGTAAATTATGGTAAAATTTTAAATAAATTATGTGATAGTAATATGTAATTGAGAACTCAGTGTTCTTATCATATCCAGACACAAATTGGAAACGAAACAACACACAATAGAGAGATATCGCCAATATCATTGTGCCAAAGGCCATTACGCCTCTAGCATAGTCATGTCAGTGACCTTCATGTCATTTATTTATTTATTTATTTCATGTACACGCTGTAAATATACATTGGAAACTTAACATTAGGAAAACTGTGTACAAGGGTTCTACTTATTTCTAAAGAAATTTCTTCCAGCAGACCCGCAACAGGAACTATGAAATAAAGAGGCAAAGTGGCGTACAAGAACTAATAGGCTCAATCTAAACCTATTTATAATACTAAGTATATGTATAATAAACTAAATAATAAATACAATAAATATACCTACTAATATATATATATATATAAATAATAAAATACGATTTATGAGTTTAAGGAGAAATAATGATCTCTTACTTGCTTCTTAAATGTGAACAGAGTTTGGGATTCTTGAACGCTAGGTGGTAAAGTATTCCATAACCTGACTGCTTGAACAGAAATAGAATGAGAATATGAGGCAGTGCTATGAGGAGGAAAAGTTAGGATAAATTTACGGTGCGATCAACAAAGTCATTGTGCTTGAATAGTCAAATATTGTCTGCAAATGAAAAATTTTAGGTTTAAATTCTATCAATTTCATACAAACTAGTTATAGATCGTCTGTCCATAACGATGCCGGCAAGAATCCTATAAAGGTTTTTTTTTAAAGATAGGTAATTTTAGCATCAGCTAATATAAGCTGATAGTGTGTTCAAAAATATAAATAAATAAATAAATTTTTCGGCATTTTTTGGACTATTCAAGTCTCCTATATTCCAGAAGCTTCCTGATCCGCTCGGCAGACTTCGATATTTAGATGCCCCAAACAAGCCCCTACAATAATATTAAGGTCTCAATGAAATTTGGTATGAATATAGTTGAAGACCAGGGGTCAAACGTAGGCTACTTTTTAATATAGGCGGAGCTGCGGGAAACAGCTTGTAGGATATAAATATCACTTATTAACGTTAATTTACTTAAGTATATATATTCAAAACCTCTCATCCATCCTAACTTCCATACTAATATTATAAATGCGAAAAATCACTTAAATATCACTTATTAACGTCAATTTATATACCTATATCTATATTTAAAACCTTTTATATTTAAATACGTGGGGCGCACTATAAGTTTCCGGAATGAATATGAAAAAATACTATTAAAGGTACAAAATTAATTTATTGTTTTTCAAAATAATCTCCCTTGGCGTCTATGCACTTTTTCATTCGATGAAACCAGTTTTGAAAACTTTTGTGCCACTCCTCTGTGGTGACACTGGTGACCTCTGAAACGTGTTTTTCATACTCCTCGACAGCCTCTTCTGGTGATGAAAATCGTTGACCGCGTAATTGGTTCTTAATTTTTGGGAACAGAAAAAAGTCACAAGGTGCCAGGTCGGGACTGTATGCAGGATGACTCATGAGTTCTACATTTTTCGCCTTCAAAAAGTCGTTTGTCTGTCTGGCCGTGTGAGAACTAGCATTGTCGTGGTGCAGGATGATACGGCGTTTACGGTTATTTTTACGGAGTTCGTCAATAACTTCCGGCAAACAAATGGTCGTGTACCAGTCACTATTCACTGTACGACGATTCTCTAAAGCAACAGTAGCCACGTGTCCAGTTTTATTAAAAAAAGAAGCAATCATCCGCTTAGATGCACTTTTCACGCGCGCCACTTTGGTTGGTTTCGGCTCATCTTGAAAGACTCATACGCTCGATTGCTGCTTTGTTTTGGGATCGTAGCAATAAATCCATATTTCGTCACCTGTTACTATGTCCCACACCAAATTTGACGCACCTTCGTTGAATCTGGTAAGCATGGCACTGCACCAAGTGACGCGGTCCGTTTTTTGAGCCTCGGTCAAGTTGTGTGGGATCCACCGCGAGCACAGCTTTCTCACACCCAAATGTTTGTGTAGGATTAATTGTATTTGACTCATGCCTATTTCTAAGGATGCGCGAATTTCATGGTAGGTCACATGCCTGTCTGTTTCAATCATACGGCGCACAGCATTGATGTTTTTGTTGGTCACAGCGGTGGACGGCCGACCATCGCGAGATTCGTCACTGAGATTGATACGACCACGCTTGAATTCTGCAAACCAGCTATAAACAGTTGTCTTGCATGGTGCTTCATTGCCAAAAGCTGTTTCAAGCCGAGCGATGCTCTGTTGAGCTGTCAAATTACACTTAAAATCGTAGAAAATCATACTACGAAAATTTTCCCGAGTTAAATCCATGTTGATGCAGACACACAATTTTTTAAATGGCGCCACAAGGTAAAAACAAAAGACAGTCAGATGAAACAAACTGCATTCTACAGCCAAAGAGTTCTATTTTCAAATGTTGCAATAAATTTTTAAATATTGTTTATGTAAGTGGCCAGTTCCGGAAACTTACAGTGCGCCCTATGTATGTAAGTAGGATATGAGAGGTTGACTAGATAATAAGATGAAATATCTTCCAAGATTCATTGTCAGTAATTACATCTAGCCGCTATAGATAATAGAGTCCGGTGTAGCAGCGATAGAACTTGATGGGAATGGGAACTTCCCATTGAAACATTGTCAGGTGCTAACACATTCTATTCAATGTTCACAAGACAATCAAAACATTGCCTACAAAAACAAACTGATTGCATAGAACAAAATATAATACAGAAGGGTAAATTATCTATATTAAGATTTCGAATAATCTGACAACAAATTTTAACACATGTGCGCGGTAAAGTTATACTTTTAAAATGGTATTGCCACACTTTTAATTCTTGTGGTTTTTTTTTTTTTGTGGAATTCTATTCTTCTAGTCTTGAAAATTTCACCGTACTTGATCTCCTGCTAACTATCTACTATAACTTATGAGATAAAACATGACCCTTTATACGTGTTGCATTGCAAATTTTAAGAGCACCACTTCTGTACAAAATCTATTTTGTTCTGGCATCTTTTAACTATGTTCTGCAGGTCATAGTGTCACGGTATGGAGGTGCTTCAAGTGTACACTTTGTTTAAATAATTTATTGTCCTTTGTTTTCACTCGATCGTCACAAAGTCGTATTTATTTTTGTTTCATTATTATTTTATTAGTCAAGGACATCAATCATGCAGAAATTCTATTGTGCATTGAATTGAGTTACGAAATTTAATGATTATTTTATTAGGCACTTCTAAATGGTTAACTATACCGAAAACAAAATTAATACAACTAACTCAATAATAATGTACTAGGTAAGATCATTACATAATTGAAGACCAAGTCGTTGCTACATTTTGAAAAAAAAAAACGATAATTCTATCAAACCGAGATTAGGAGGGTATTCTACGATATTTTATGGACTTTAAATAGATCTACTAAAGCTTTGAAATATTTTTATTATCTCCTGTTTGTGAGCTGATTGCGATTATTCTTTTTAGTTTTATACTTAATTTCGTATTTAAGTAAATGTAAAAAGTGTAGATAGTGATTATACTGGGATTATTTTATAACACTCGTATTAAAAATATTTTATTAACCTGAAGTTAGGTAAAATGTTTTGAGTCACATTTTTCCACGCTAAATACCGAACAGGAGAGAAAGGGACGAAACATGTTTTAGGTAATAAAATATTTTTAATACGTAGCTTAGGATGTAACTGAGATTATAATACAAAACTGTTTCGTCAATGACTTAATCTTAACTAGTTTATATAACAATATTGTTATTAGAAGATCAGTGAGATCACATCGTACATAGTTAACTAATTACATCAGCTATTCAATTCAAACTGTAAACATTTTGCAAATAGTAAATATTTAACAGTTACCTAATTTATTTCTAACTACTATAAAGGATACTATGTGATAGCAAACATAAAAGGTAAATAGTTATTTTATTTATTTATAATTATTATTTATTATACTTTATTTTAAGTATAGAAATCCGCTAATATTCTTCACTTAGCAAGGATCCGATCTACCCCTGCTGGGTTGTCGATGGATCTACCTAATTTGCTGCGCTGGAATTCATTCCAAGTGCTCTATCTTATATTTACTAGCCTTTTCACATACTGTTACGACACGTCTTCCTCTCTTTATTATAATGTTTCTACTTACGTAACTCTATCTTGGTCTTCTTCCCCCGTCTTTCTGTAAGGTTAAGCACTCACTTACTAGAATGGCACATTATATGTGATAATAATGATTTCCACTTCGATCTCTCCTGCTCAACCTGGCTGTAGTTTTACTCTCTATAATGATTTTCATTGTTCACAGTCTCCCGGCTAATGTTTAGTTCACCCTATTTTTCCCTTTGTAATCTCCGTATTCTGTGTTCTATCTAAACGAATCCGAAGAATAGGCGTAATGTTAAATTTTACGTTGATTCAGAGCGTAATGAATGAATCCGCGTCAAATATGCGTTTGCTCTATGTGGGCCGAATTACGCAAGGCGCCATCTTTCCGGGCCACTGCACTCGTATAGTCGAACTTTGTCGATGATTTCGCCCGATGAACATTCATAGGCTGGTGCCGCCTATAATTGATTTGACAGAAATACCATTAGCGGCGTAGAGGCAGGCCCATTGTTCTTATTGTAAAAAAAAATCACACATTAGAAAGAAAATTAGTGCGTATGTGTTGGTACTCGTATTTTGTGTGACACTCTTTTTCTTATAACTACTTAGTATGTGTAAATGACGAATAGGTGTATGCCTCAGACCCAGCCAAGGTAGAAGAAGGTCCGTAACGATTATTTAAACAACGTCTGATAGGTAGTTAACTTACTTATACTTTGCTAAATAATTGGAGGGGGCCTTTTACCACTGGGCCTAGTTGCCCATGGTAACTGAATTATAATGATTGGAAACAGGTCCAGTCCAAATTAGGAAAAAAGAACTTGTTTTAGTTACTATGTATTAAAAACCTATTAATAGTTCGGTTTGGTCAATCGATTTGATAATTTTAAAATGATCAAGGTTATCGTAAAATAAACCTTTGTTACCTTGAATTTCATTATATTTAAGCGATTTTCAAAGTAATAACATTTCTACTACTAAATTAAAGTGTAACTTAGATACATCTAGGCACCTATAGAAACAAAGCTAAAATAAATTTATGCTTGAATAGGGAACAGATGAAAATTTAGAAAAACGCTAGATTATTTTCCTGGTAGTAGGAATACGGTTCGTTATTATCTGAAAAAATATCAGATTTTTAGAATAATACATTTTTTTTTTTAAACATATTCACATTGAATTCCCCTGAAATATCTATCTTACCAGTTAAATAGCCATAGCCAAACATATATATAAAAAAAAAATACATTAGCGAAGAAGTGTGTGAATCGACCAGATATTGACATAATTTCATAACTTGATTAAAGATCAAGTAAAAAATACTGATTCGACGATCGAACGCCACTAGCATTTCCTATTTTCGGCTCCTCAGCAACTGATGGCACTATTTGTCACGATAAAGCCCGGCCGAGTGGTCCAGAGGTAGTTTGTGACGTAATCAACTCAAGGGAATGGATGTTTTTGCCAGTATATCAGGAATTCGGGATTGATGGAATCTGCGCTGAGCCTATTAAGGGTTTCAGGGTCGTTCGATGGCTTTTGGTTATTTCATTTTGGTCCTTAATATATTAAATTGTTGGCAATTTTAGTCGAACTAAAACCAATATGTTGAGAGATAGTGTATTGTTTGTTCACTGGAAATTTACTAGTGCTAACCTAGTTATAGAATTTTTACACGTCAAGTTTGGTCTATAATTAATTCTAGTTAGTTAGGTTTATTTTTCCCTGTTCTTTGAGACAATTCCGTCCCAAGTTGGTCGTGAAACGCTTTCTTCCCTTAATGAAAAACCATAGAATTATGATTTTTCATTCATAATAGGCCGATCTTATATTACTGTAAAAATTCTTTTTCGAAGAATTTGACAAGTACGAATACTTTTTTTTACAAATTTTGATGGTAAAGTAAAAGTATTGATGGCAACATAAATCGTTCCTATTCTACTTTTTCCGTGCCTTATCCCTTTATTTGGGGTCGGCCCTCCTCGTACGTTTGCGCCAGGACAGTCTGTTCTGGGTTGTCTGAGTGCTCAGTTCAGCCCGTTCCAAATCCTTAGCAACGGTTGTCCTCCCCGTTGCAGGTCCTCTGCCTTTTTTGACCTCCGGAATAGCCAAGGCTTTTCTGACTGCGTGATCCCCGTCCCTTCTCACGGCATGACCGAACCATCTCAAACGACTCTCCACCTTTTTTCCGCTATTGGAAGGACTTTAAAAGAACCTCCCACGTATTTGTTCAGTATTTTATCGAGCCTCGTTACTTCTGCTGACCATCGTAATATTTTCATTTCATTAACGTGCATCTTCTGTTCGTGTGTTGAATCGTTCCTATTCTACTATTAACTTTTAAATTCTATCAGCATCAAAAACTTTCAAACATTAATGAGTTACAATTGGGAGAATTCTTATTGATCAGAAGTAGGAATTTCACTTTATTTCAAATCCTTTCGGCTTTATGTACGATTATGGCGTAGTTCCGTTCCGAATAAGACCTACAGTTTAGAAATTTTTGCAGCACTTGGAAAAGGAGAGAAACAGAAGTATTTTCAATTGAAACAGACAGTGCAGCGAAAGAATGCTCGTGACAGGATTTGTTTGTACCATTCGTGTTACTACGAATTTAGATCGCCTTCTATTAGTCGTACTTTTTAAATTAAAAAATTATTAAGTTGATTTAACTCATACTATGCTTTACAAAAAAATATATATATGTATAATTGATGCACGTACATATATTTTCTTTGTCATATTAAATTCTCTAAACAACATAGTTATTCATAATCTTCTCAGATAACTATAACTAGTGTAGAGCTGGTCCACCGTGTCAGTGTGACAGTTTTTGTAATGAGGAAAAAATAAATTGGTAGCTATAGAGACCAATGACAGACTTGGGATAAAATGGACGGCCTTAAACAAAGATACAAAAGGACGACCTTTCTCCAGACGACTAGAATTTCCGAGGTTACCAAAAAAACGTTTCAATAGGGTCTAGTAACTATTATTTAACAAAATTTACACTGCTTTCGTGGTGGAGGCCCGTTGTTATTAAATTAATTATTTAACTAATTTCTTTAAAAAAAAATATATATTTGGACTAACTAGATTAAGATCTAATCAGTGCACATTTTAAGGTCAATATTTTGGATAAACAATATAAACATAGATAACTACCTAATTATTCATTAACAAGTAACTTTATAATAAACTTCACAATTGTGGGTTAGTTGCATTAAAACGTTATGACACTTATATTTACATTTAGATACGTAAAACTTTCCTTCTTTATGGTAAATAAAAACATCACTATAGTTACCCATTGTATCGGTAAATTTCTTTAAGGAGTTCATATTTTATCATACATAAGTAGATTTAAAAGGCGGATATGTTAATGTTAAAGAGTAATAGAAGCAGTGAACGGGCGACCTTGTTTGTCAGTCTACTCCTTGGACTACAACTTTAAATTATATTCTACAGTTACAATCGTATGTAAAAAATTAACGAGAGTACAGAATTATACGCTTCAACATAAGATTGCTGTGTCATTTTTAGATATCTCTCTCTTTTCTTGGGGGAATAGAACAATCGAGCTATCTTTCTATTTCTCCCAATGATGGACTGGTAAAGAATGTTCTTCACATTAAGTCCGCCGATTGTTATAAGTGCTTATTTGGACTTGTGGAACAATAAAGTTTTAATAAATAAATACTTAACAAACATTTATATAGTTTCAAGAGTAGAACTACAAACAATAGATAAATAGTTAGTTACTCAATTTTTTTCAATTAGATTCTGTGGTATTCGGAGTTCGGACCAATGACTTATCGTGTATTTATCTAAAGAATAGCTATATAATATATATATTTAATGTAATGAACGCAACATAATGAGAAATCGTTCGATGATAGTAATCAGCACGTATAATACTGGCTATACACGAAGTATTGCCAGTATTCAAGGTTTATTTATTGTAAATTTGCGAATTTATTGCCTTTCAATCGCCGCTCATTTGTGCCGTTATGGGTTCCACTTTAAATTAATACGTTGACTACCGCCAATTACAATGGTAATAATCATACTGTGATACGATAAACCAGCCAGTTTAATATTAAAATTTCATAACGATATTTTTTTGTTTATTATTGTGTATTAATAGATTGGTTACCAATCCTCCATACTTAAATAAGTGCGAAACGTCTGTTTCACGGCCGGCTGCTGAACGGTTTTCGATGAAACTCGGTATAAATGTAATTGAAGACCTGAGGTCAGACATAGGCTACTTTTTGACGCAGGCGGAGCTGCAGGAAACAGCTAGTATTTACTATTTCGATTGTTTTAATGCCGATTATGTAATTACAGATCGGCGAAACTGAGAATTCCATTAATTAGTAAATACGAAGATTATTTATTTAATTTTTATTCTATAGTATTATTATTTATTCTATAGTTAATCCCAGTAAACTATGCTCAAACATTTGCTCTTCATAACGCAATATTTACGTGGTAAAGGATAGGCGCTCAGCTTAAGCCACGTTTGACTAGGAATAAGTCGAATACGTACATTTTGTATAAAATGTGTTTTTACTGGGACAATGCCGGCGGTTTTAAACTAGCTAATGTCGCCATTATCCCGCCATACCATTAGTTACGTGAGAGTGCTTGGCACGCGATGTCCGAGACGAATTGTACAGGATTTGGTACGGACAAAAAGATCGGTTTATCTGCTGCGGATGTATGCATTTCCTTCCTCTGTGGTCTGGTTTGTTATGTTAAATTTTGTACTTGCAAATCAAGAATTCTCGTTCATACAATGACACAATAACTTTGTCATTGTCTGAAGGAGATTTTTTGCGGTAAGGTTGGATAAAATCTGTCATTTCAATGTCACTTCCTTCTACAGTTTATGTCATACGTACTTACATTGCGTAAAGCAACTTTATATTTTTCCTACGTTTATCCGTAAGTTCGGAAAACACGGAAAAAGTGGGACGCAAAATGGCTCCCGATTTTCCCCTTTGGCAGTAATATAAAAGACGATTACTTTTGTATTTTTTTTAAATCTACATGTTTCACGTTTCTAGCCGGTAGCTGTGGGGTTTGGACTGTAACTTTAGCGAGCCGGTTGACATTGAGTAATATCTCCTTTCGCGAATCTCCGACGCTCTCGGGCGAATAATAAATTCCGCGTTGAAGTAAGAATTACCAGCTAATGGTGATAAATTGTCAGCTGTCATATTTTGGTTTTATTGTCTCAGTAGAAGTGTAACTGGCCGCGAATGTAATCGCCGCTCGTTTACTTTTCGCTCAGCGATTTACGGGGTTTCCGATGACAGAACTTCGTTGCAAATTGCCCTATAAAAGTTATTTGTGTGGCCACAACTTTCGTAGTCACTATAAGTCTTGTACTGCGATTTTTAAGCCCCCGTAGCCCAGTTCGTTTCGAGCTTGTTCGAAAATATATTTTTTTGATAAATGTAATTAGTAAAGTAATATTCGGAATTTAATTTCTCTATAATTTTATGGTTATTGAAATAGTGATAGTGTAGTATAATAAGTTTATGATAAAGTGCGCGTTTAGCATTTACAGCAACAATGATATACGAGCGGCAATTATCTCACGGAAACTGAATAATTCGCAGCGGAGCCGCAATTTGGACGCCTGTCACGGAGGCCGTCGCATGCTAATCGCAACCTTCCTGTGATCTCACAATAAAATTAAATAATAAACCTTATCTCCCGTCTAAACCCATCTTTATCTTCCGCATACTTTTGCTCGACGCCTTTGTCTTTCAATATATATTTAAACCTAACTTTAATATACTTTAAATATCAATTTGCAAATATGAAAAACTTATTACTAGGAGGAAACTTGCCCTAGTTATTTGTAAATAATTAACTAGTTCGTCTTGCACAAAGGATTGTTGGTCTTAATGCAGCCTTAAGAGATTCAGTGTTATGGAAGACACTTCGTGCATCTAGTTTCAAGCCCTTGATGGACGCTTCAAATTGTAGTCCATTTAGACCGTTCACGTGATTACCTGTTTAGTGCTTAGTTTCTCATTTTATAGCTAACTCAATTAAGGATGTATGTAGTAACACTGTTGTGTTCAGCTGTTTCGCGTCGATCGATACCGGCCGCGTTACTGGCAAACAGTCTCGTGTTTGCTTCTTTATGTTTGGAATTGGACCATTTAATGTGTACTCTGTTTACTGAAGACTGAATTACAGCCTAATGGGAGCTAACTCACGACATGGCACTATTACCAGTCTTTGCCAGTTACAAATTGTGTTTAGGGTCACGTCCCTTCTCTATTGTATGATTGTAAAACAAAAGGTTTTATCTGACTAACCAGGAAGTGTAAAATGTCAATTTCACAAAATTGGGTGGTGCATTCGCTTTGATTACCTTGAAGAAGCATCACCTGACTCTATTGTACTAGCATTATAATTGGTAGGTATTTCAGATCTAGTCAAACCAGTGACGAATAATAATGTCAATGTTACAAAACATAGCTTCATTTGGTTTTATTTTACCCAGTGAAATCATTGAAGGTATCATAAATTTAAACATTACTTAAATTAACTACGATGGACTAGCGTTCTAAATAATTTAAAGAAGATTATAGTCTCCGATACTAATATCTGTTAAACTTATTACGCACAACATTTTGCTAGTCGTCTCTTTGTATGGCTTCAAGTACGTACAGTTATCCAACGGCAACTGAGAAAAATAAATATAACAATATTATATAATACAATATTTCGTTACAATAAACTTGTGCGCACGCATATTAATTACTAGGTACTAAAATATTAATGAACGTAACAGTACCTATGCAAGTGTAATGGAACGATGCAAACGAAGCATATGAAATTTAAGTAGCAAGCTGACTATGCAATCTTTGACATTTGCACAAGGACTTTTCCTTGCACAATAGATTGTTATTTGCATTCGTAAAAAGTAATTATAAGTTGATTTTGCTATTAAGTGCGGAATTCATGCTAGTTAAAATATACAATAGAATTGAAGCGGTATCGTTAACAGAGTTATCGAACAAATAAAAGGAAAAACAAATTAAAAACAACATGGTTCAAATGTTCATCATTGGCACCAGTGTTGTTAATATCGCACTAACTATATAAGAAAAAAAAAACTTGACATACACTTAGTTCAAAGCAGAAGCTTTTGGATGGCACCCGGGACAAATAGCTTAACCTAAGCATATAATCATTTGCCTTCTCAGAAAATAGGGTAATTGAATGTGGTTGCTAATAAAATAACTATTATACATCTTAAAACCTTGCTTTGTTAAAAATTGTTTAATTGTGATCTCACTTCCTTGAAGTCGATTATTGTAATAGGCACTGTAGTAGTGGTGTTACAACACAGCCTGTTGCTATTGACCTCGACAACGAAATCAAGACCAGGCCTAGTTACGATTTTTTCCGCCTTTTGTAAGTATGAAGTATCTGTACGCAAGTAAAAACGTGAGATAACACTGCTCTTGAATGTCAAAGTGTCAGAGGTTAAAATACGATAAATGTCATCGTTCCTCGCGTGACGACGACGGTATTTCAAAATAAAATAGATTATAGAACTGACTCTTAGAAGTGCGGTATAGAACTGATGTACATTTCATCAAAATAATTTAATTAACTTCATAATCTTATTTAATAATTGCTATTAATTTTCTAAGAATAGACGCTAGAAAATACTTTCACCGTAACTTCAAACTCCTCGATCTACTTTAGACGTGTGGTGTTAAAATTCAAGTTTATCTGCGTTTTGTATGAAATAGTAAAATTCCGTGAGTATTAAGCGTAGGGCGAAAAGCTTGCGATAATACGTAATCATGCGTTACACTTCTGCACTTTGATTATTTTGTTATAAGTATTGAGTTATTCAGATCGTGAGAAAGCAAAGATCTAGGTAGTTGTTATTGCAATCAGCCTTACATTGCTTACAATCCAGGTAATGTGATGGTGTAGTGTAGTATTAAAGCTCAATCACCTATTATTATCTGTGTAAGTTATATTAATAACAACATGTAATAATAATAGTGAAGATATAATACTTAAGTAAGTACAATGACACCACAGTAAATTTAATCATTACTAAATACTTATTGATTAATTTATTTGCTTAAGTAAGCTCTCCTCTTCTTGGGCAATGTTGATTATATGTGAGCAGATACTTAATTTGAAATCTATCAAAAAAAAAGCGAGACTTTAGACAGATGTTTAAAAGGACAGTTACTAAAAGTACTATGGAACACGTAAAGATCTGGCCGTCTGAACCGTTCAAGCCTCTTATCAGCAAACCAACTACAATCATCGACAGCCGAACATAACGCACTTAAATAGCCGCAAATAGCAATTCAAGCTACAATAACTCAACTAGTTAAGTAAGATACAGTATCTGTGTGTGATCGTATCTTAGCCATTATCAGGTTTTACGCACGCCCTATGGCCTCATTCTGTTTGCCACTAATTGAGCCATAAACACTTATCTGGGGACATTTTGTAGCCTATATACTGCCTAGAGCTATACAGTTCCAAATTCCGAATTATACAAATATTATTACAATCACTCGTGATAACCCATGTCATATCAATGATCTCAGTCTCCGTGGCGTAATGGTTAAACGAGCTTTCGGTACAGTATCTGGGTTCGATCCCCGGTTCGAGTATAGCCTTTCTCAAAGTATCACTGTGTTATATAATAATAATAATAAACTCTTTTATTCAACCAACCAGGGATCATTTTGTTAGTAACAATGAAAATCTTACAAAAACTAGCGTTAGTAAACAAAAAGAAAAACATCAAAAAAAGAAATAAAATAAAACGCGTCACATTTATCTGATCAATATGTGGACCATTGAACAATGGTTCACATACCGAAGATCAGTTCGAGACGCAAACATACTCAGGATAGTGTTGGGGCTGGCCCGCAGCCTGCCCGCCAGGGATGTGCACCGCTTGCGCATGGTTGTGTAAAAACAATCCACACGCGCCTCGGCGAACATCCCCGACGCGCTACAGCGTCGGGGCAGCCCCATCAGCACCCTGTAAGCATCATTGTATTGGACACGCAGGGCACCGAACTGTTTCCGCGTATAATGAACCCATAGGCTGCTCGTATAAAACGATGAGCAATATGCTCTAAACAGAGAGAGAGAGAGAGAGAGAGTTATGGGTATTTATCTTTGCATATAGTGCATAGAGTTCTAGAATTGTTTTATCGTTGCATTAATAGAAGTTTGATTATAGTTTTAATTTATTCTATCAAAAAATCCCTGATGGCGTAACATGGATCACGTACTGTATCAATATGTAACAATAGGTAACACAGGGTGTGTTGGACGAAATTAATAAAATAGGTATGGATACTTATTTTGAAGTTAATTAAGGTCAGAGCGATTTGTCACAACCATTTAAATACAAGATTTTTTGCTAACTAGTTGCTTAACGCTGAACCTGTTAGGATTTTGTAGAAAACCCTGACTAAGTACATATGCACTTAGTTTGTACTCAAAGCAGAAGCTCTGGTAAACCAAATCAGTAGTGATAAGTAAGTATTTCCATAGTAAACTTTCAATCATTATCATCAAAGCGCTACGCTACAGCTCAACCTGGGCCTGGTCTTATAAATTTCTACAGGTTTTTCAATTTTTAGCCTTCTATTTCTAGCTCCTAACACTGATATTTTGCAAATGTTTTCAATAGGAAAGTATTTATTTTGAGTACATTATTCTGTTCCATAGGTATCCCATACGAAGAAGTCGCCAGTGTATTCTAGTGGAATTTGTTTTCCCGAGAATCACTATTGGCATGTTTATAAATATGTGTATAGTTATTCCTGTCCACTGATAAACAATTATTATTCACGTTTCGTAGTAAATGAGTTCATGCTCTTATTACTGCCTTTCCTCGTTAGTTGTTATTGATATTTTTTAGCTAATCTTTTCCTTCCTCTTCCTTCAACAGATAATCATGGCGTCAAAAAATGACATGGCTGTAAACTTTCATCCTGACTAATATTCCCGATTACAAAGACATAACTAGTTAGAGACATATTTTTTTTTGTGTTTGGAAGACCAACAACTTACTGTGTACAACAGCAACAGAAAAATGTATTAGACAGTATATTTGAAGGATATTGTCGAGTTGCCCACGCTATTGGTCAATTATTGTGTTGCAGTACCGCGACCCTGTTACTCGTTTACCATTATTATTTCAACGAAATATCACCCAGATACAGCGAAAATGAACGCAGATACCCAGTTCAGTAGAATATCATAAATTCAACAATATAAGGTTCCCCGTAGCTAGTTGCCATTTCGAGTGAACTTCCTTTCAACCCGGGAATATGTTCGACTTGTTTTGTTGTGTTTGCGAGTTAGGAACGGCAAATTGTCGGATTACACAACTCCTAAGTTGCACGGTCAACATTGCCCTGGAATCTTCTTAGAATCCAGCTTTGCGGCTGCTTTTTGTGCTTTCGTGCGTAATTTGTTTGTTTGCATAACGCGAGCGAAACACAACACTCGTTACTGTATTTTGAAATATATAAAATAAGAGCTCCCACAAATTATTTGTTTCGTAAACAAAGTTAATTTCTCAAATTGCCTATTAGGGGAGGCCGTTCGCTGCCGTTATGACTTGTTTGCAGACCTGTTTTTCTTTTAAAACAGTCGCGTTTCAGATGTCGTAAATCTAGTGATTTATTCCAGTTTTCCTCGGTGGCGGGCCATCCGTTCGTTCGGACTTCCTTTTGACGGCGCGGTGTAAATAAGCTGCGGTTTTGTTCGCCAGCTTAGCGGCTGTAAATTGTAGGAGAAAAACTGGAAGCCGCATGTTCGCGGCGGACTACTGGAATGGCCCCGCAGCGGTGGTCGCAAAGCTGTTTCTGTGCTACATTCATTATTTATACTTACGTTATAAAAAATTGAATTTCAAAGTAGGAGACGGACCTGTTTTTCTTAACAGCGGGGCCTGCTGTACAGTGTACAGTACAGTTATCGCGATAAAATTAGATGATTTTTTATTTCTTAACACTATACGATATCCGTCGAAGTCTTCAATATATCAGTAAGTTGATAACGCATAGATGAATAAGGATGAATGATTTCTGAATGAAAGCTAAAGACGTGGCTAATGAAGCTAAGGCTGATACAGTCGCTAGACTATCTATCACCGTCTATATGGTAGAGTCAGTTAATAACTGTGAAGTTGTGGCATAGTCCTTTTCATCTATTTGATCATGTTCGTAAAACTACAGAAATTCGACTTATTTAGCAGAATAAACCCATAAATAAGATTTGAAGTACGGTTCAAGTTTCCTCTCGTTATTGAAATGCCGGCTGAGATTTCCGGTTAACCTCTACAAGTCGGAAACTCAGCTCCTTGGCAACACAGTCTCGTATGAAGATACAACGCAAACGAAACAAACTTCCATTGTCTATTAGCGAGGAGGAATCCTCAATAAACAATGGCGCATTCGCTTTGAAAGAGGGGGCGAGTCATCGGTGTTTACCTTTAAAATTTCCACGTATCCCGGTGGGAAGCGGCGCGGACTTCCTTCGTCTCCCCGCCTGTAAATAGAATTCTCATAAAGCGTAGAGCTCGCTAAAAGAAATCAATTTTGACGACAGAATATATCATCCACGAAAATTCTTGTTAATAATCTTCTAGATGACATTTACATCATCATCGTCGTGATCTCAATGTGACTTGACTTCATCATTGATATTTGTGTAGGTATATGTATATATATATAGGTATATATTTAAAATGAAATAGTATTTGTGTATGTTATATGTATGTTTACGTAGTGTATAAACTTGAGCTTTTGATAAAATTTGCTCTATAAGTAATACATTTTTCCCCCTTAACTTTTTTGCGCAAAACTATCTTTCCGTTTCTCCCAATGGTTGACTGGTAGAGAATGCTCTTAGCATTAAGTCCGCCAATTGTTATAAGTATATGTGTACTTTGTGGAACAATAAAGTTTTAATAAATAAATAGATTGTTCCATATTATGGGGACTACCCGGCGCGATGTCGTTATCTCTTCCAACTATCTCGTTTAGGCTTCTCTAGGCAATTCAACTGTTTTATTTTAAATTTTCCTTTTTTTATCCGACAAAATATGAAAATGGGTCTGCTGAAATGTTTATAAAAATAAGCAGCCACGTTGTAACTACTGTCTTTTCCTCTTAGGTATTATCCGTTGTATTTTTTTTTATTGTGTGTATAAATAAATAAAGTAAATAAAATTTATTTTATGGTGTGATAGTTCGTTCTTATCTTTTCAGTTCGGAGGAAAGGCCTTTTACGCGACGACACTTTTCACATGATAATTTGATTTGGCTGTGGTCTCTGACTCGGCCGTTGATGTTGTGTCTTACTGGGCATATATCTGTCAAACAAAAGAAGAAGACATTATAATGTATAATTCATTGTGAGCTAAATCTCTAAGAGAAATAGAATAATAGTTTCTCTAAGAGAAACCCCTTTGTTCCCGGTTCAAGTATTGTAAATCGTAGGGTAATTGCCCTGCGGTGCCGGATAGGTCGGATTCCGGAGGCAATACGACTCTTTTCTATTCCACCTTGCATATTCATGGTTTAAAAACGCCCCAATTCGAGAAGTGGTCAGTAAATCGTGAAATAACTTCGAGATAACGGTTTATGGGTGCAGCGCTGACGCGGTTCATTGTTATAGCCTCGGTGAAACACTAAATAATACTAAATATTACCTTAGGCTAAACTACGAAATTGGAGTTCATGAATAATATTACGATTAACTGTAATAGTACGCTGTCTAAAACGTTGCTGTTAAGTCTTGTATTTTTTAGTCGGTAACGTAATACCGTACCGTTTATTTTTTCGCAATCTATACTAATATTATAAGGCTGTGGTTGTTTTTTTGTTTGTCTGTTTGAACGCGCTAATCTCAAGAAGGCCTTGGCGAAGTCGGGACTGGCTGCTAGTGGTATTATTCTTTTAAAACGTTGGTTTAGCAAAGATGAAATGTGGAATTGTTTAGGCTTGCTTCTCTTCTTGCACAGGTAAGAACAATTGATCATTTACTGTCTAATATTGGCGATGATCGATTAGCAATCTGGCAATAAAAAAAAATTCAGTTTTTTGTTTCAAGAAGGGAAAATTAAGAGATTTTCTTTTAGTAATGTTTTGCGCATTTGGTTTAATTTACCTTATTATTTAACCCTTTTTTTAATTAGTTTCAATTCAACAACTCAACTCTTAAACAATGACTAATTCTGTAATTTGGACGCTGTGATCGACAAAGAAATATTATCAAGCAATTTTTATTCCTTGCTGCTTATTGAAGCAGAGATGATAGAGTATTCTATGGCAAATTGTTTCTTCAAAGCCACATAAAGACTAAAAATGCCCTCAAAAATTCGATACAAACCTATTTTTTTACAACATATGCCTTTAAAACTGGCACGAATGCAGACAGAAATAGTATCACGTGTCAGCTATGCAAAAGCGCCGTCTGCAGTCAAAACTTCATTAAAGCGGCGGCCAGTGAAATTTGCGGTTTCCCAAGCGGGTCACGTAATGTCACATACTGTTTTTCTCTGTATTTCCTTGTGAAGTATTGGGTTACATATCTTCTGGAACTTTGAGTCAATAATTCGTACTATACATAGTCGGCTGCAGAGTGCTCGTAGGTTTTAGACACAGGATGTAAATGAACTATGGTTATATCCAGTTCGAGATATATGAACTGGTCAAAGTTGGCCACTTACCATCAGGTGGGCCGTACGCCTGTATGCCTACTTAATTGTATAAAAAAAAGAATTGAATGCGAAAAGGGAGGGAAATGAGAAGAGAGAACATCAGTATTGGTTGGGCTGAACGTTAAAAACGCTAGGTATTTATATTATCATGAAAGTGTTACGCTTGTTTACAATCCATAGACCGAATTATTTCAACAAGTTGCCATATGACTTGCAGATGGGTCTATAGGCAGAATTGTCGCGCCCACCACTATACTATGGCTATTGAAAATGTTGAGTCATAACTTGATTACAGGCGGCCAGTGAAATTGGTAGCAAGTAAAACTCCCATGCAGGTCACGTTCTGACAGCACTGGCTGTTTTTTCCCCACATATCCCGGACCTCGTAACTCTCACGTGGTTCTTACGTAAATATCCGAATCCTCGATTTTATAATGCATCGCTTGTCACGTACAGGCGTTTTGTTTATGTTATTTGACGTCATGCAGCGTTGGACGAGAGCCAAATCGATTAGATGAGTAAGGAAGGCACCATCCTAATTGTGCTTAGCTAGCTTGATAGCAACGCAACTCTAGCATAATTTGCTAGATTACTCTATGCTTTGAGGTTAATTGTAGCCCCTTGGTGTAAAGTAACACTGTTTTATTCTATGCTGCCTTTACACGCCTGATACTGAACTTAAGAGATTTTCATGATATTATGAAATTGGTAGAGATAGTATATACGGTGAGAATTGTAGGATATTTTACAGTCACACACACAACTGTAGCAATAAAAAGCAATTTAGCTGCACTAATTTTGCCACGAGTAAAATCATATTTTTTCAATTTTGAACCGCACATTTTAGGTATACTAAGAAGAATAATAAAAGTTCCGAGTCGTTAGGCGCGCTTGAAAATGGATGCGCTCCGAGAAATACCTCTAACTATGAGGTCACATAAAGAAATGTTTACACAACATATTCATCTAACAAGGCCCTATTTATCGGTCGGCGAAAATTTGGACACTCAATATTATTAATGACCTGTGCGACGTCCAAATTGCAATTCACTCGTATTCGGAAAGTGCAAACACATTTCAGCATTGTGTCGACGCCGTCGTGGCCGGCGTTTTTGGCAGCAGCGCCGCTAATTCCAAAGTTTGTTTGCACCGTGACATGCCCACGCCAAGTTTTATTTCCAATAACCATTGATTTCGACTAAGGATGGTCCTACTTGGACATTTGTCGTATATTTTTTAAAAGTTAAATAATAAGTATTTAAACTTTTCTGTCTAATATAATAAGAAAAGACTTGAAAGAAGAAGAAAATAAATAAATACTTGACCTCTATATATGAATCTATTTTTAAAATGACTATCAAAATGACCACATATCTATAATCTTTACACACAATGGGCATTGCCAGGGCATAACATAATTTAAAACGAAAGTACCAATTGTTTCCGGGATTAACAGACGACTACATTGCTCCGTCCTAAAACTATATAAAAATTTTAGGGCCGAAAAACTAGTGCAATTTCATCGTGCTCTTAACCATGTCCTTTCGCTGGTAATAATATAATGTCAATGTCAATGCTTATAACTATTGCTTCGGAAGCGAAACAATGCCATTGACTGCAGAGAACCAGCGATGTCTGTTCCTACGCCGGACATTCGAAAACTTCTGTCATTAGTATTGTTATCCTTTTGGAGGAAATCCATTTATTTGTTGACTTGGAAGTCTTCTCATAACTTTACTTTGTGATCATTCGAATGTCACTTTGAAATTGTTTAGTGGAACTTTGTGACACAAGTCATCGTAACTTCTTTGTACTTTGCCAACCATAAACGTCTAAGGAGAGGCATATGTTGTTCTTCGCTACGATTTCGAATGTGTTGATAAAATAAAAAAATAATTTACGTTTTAACGCACTTTAAAAAATCGTCAGTTATTTTTACCCGCGGCTTCGGTACTTTTCCGGGATGAAACGTACCCTATGTCATTCCCTGCATTATGAGATAACAAACAAATGATAACCTTACTTTCGCTTTTATAATATTTGTAAGGATACGTAACAAACAGGTACCAATTATTTTAAATCGTGACTACCATAAAATATTAATAAAGTGAGTATTCGCAGATATATATTTGATATGCATGAAATTATTCCAAAATTGAGTAATAAAATTAGCATAAGTATTTTATTACTTTCGCTTATTGCTACTCAAGACGGCAATAAAACGGTGACTGATTGTCATAAAAGTGGTAGCAATTTTGGTGTGAAATATAGCATGATGAATTCTTGACTATATTCAAATGCTTTAGTCAACTTTACCCATTCTAGAGATCAGCGCGCTCAAAGAAACTTTTTTTACATGTTAACTGCGTACGTAAAGCTGCAAGTGGGATTGGGCGGGTCATGTTTGTCGCGTGCACCCTGAATTGATAGGCAATGTTTGTGACCGCCTGGATGTCCGAAGGTGGTCGCAGAAAAGACGGCAGACCACGTAAGCGCTAGAGCAAAAACCTGAAGGTCTTCTAACAGCGGTGATTAGAGTTGGCTTCTTTGTCCAGCAGGTCTCCCCCATCAAAAGTTATAAGTACATTTCAGCCTCTCATTGATAGATCGGTCATATTGGTAGTCTTATATGTTCAGTTGTGACATTGACTCTAATAATTCTTATTTATCCAGTGAGGTTGTGATATTCTTTGTATTTTTGGGTGAAAAAGTTTACAGACAAAGAGACTAGGGTTAGTAGGTAGTAGTAGGACTAAGTTTTTTTATACTAACTAATGAGTAAGCAAACAGACCTTCGGCGGTAACTCACTCAACACGAGTGGTTTTCATTAGTTCTGGACTCTACAATTTTGAGTGAGTTACAGATTTCAAAAATCAGCGCTCTTGGACATTCAAAGCAATCACAACAGTTAACATCATACATTGAAATTCCAGAATATCATAAGACAAAGTCTGAATTTGTGAAGGTACAATACAGCGGTAAACAATTGTCCTCAGCGCAGAATAGTTAATGAACGACTACTGGCTTGCGCCAACTGAACCAACTTGCCCAATAAAACAATTTCTACCTTACTTCAGCCCATGTTTGCAGTGCACATCCAATTAAAGTCTAGTTTTGAACAAGTTGTCAAAACTGCTTTAGCTTATTAGTAGAATTTGATATTGCAAAAGTGACTAATATTTCCGAACACCGGCCGTCGGAGTGGATAATTTTCTTTGCTCTACGTGAAAAATTGACGACAGCACAGGTGATAATGGCAGAGCCATCTCTTTTCAGGTACGATTCGTATTTTATTTTCACTGAATTATATGATGAGAGAGATGTGTTTCTTTTGTCTTTACGAAGTTGTTGTCGATGCTTTGGTTTCCTCGGGAGACTAAAAGGATATTCTCAAATGTTTGCTAAATCTCGGTCTGGTCAGCTTGCTTAGTCAAATTAAACCTTGCCTGAATAGATTTAATCAACTCTCTTGATGATTCAAGTCAGACTTGTCTACAAAGGTTAACAAAACTTTAAAACCGTCTACCCTCCAGATATATTTTTCACGCCAAGCATATTCGAGCTGCCTTTGCCCGCAACAGTTTACTTTATGGCGTCGTCGCGTTATCCTCAGCATTTAGCACTTTTCTGTTTTACGGCATGTCTGCATCGTTAGCTGGTACGAATAAAAACACGATGTTAGATAAGCGTATGACGCAACGAGAGAGATTCAGCGGGAAAAGTTCTTTATCGCCGCGGACGTTTAATTTGCGCGAGCGTCGACTTCGTAATAACGCGTAATAATAGCAATTTCTACGTACGCCTATTTAAAAAAAAATGCAGTGAACTTTTCATGGCTCCATACAATAACGCAAGAAGAATAATCGTAAAATTGTAAACCGAAAAAAACAATATATTCAAGCAACATTCATATCACGTTTGAGAATTGCGCTGTAGAGTCGACCATGCGTTTAAGTACTGATATACACTTTAACTCTATTTCAAACTACTGAACTGATTTTGACGAAACTTACTTAGTTCCTGTGAGTATATAAAGTAACTAGCTGTTTCTTGCAGCTCCGCCTGCGGTATATAGCCTATGTTACTCAGGGTGAATGTAAGTTTCCAATGGTGAAAGAATTTTTGAAATCGGCACAGTAGTTTTTAAGTTTATTCATTACAAACATACACACAAAAATACAAATCTTTCCTCTTTATAATATTAGTGTAGATGAATCAATTAACTATTAGACTAGTTTTAAAATAGTTATCTGCGGGATAAGAAACTTTAGACTATATTTTACGAAGAAATACTGATTTCTCCCGAATGTAATAATTAACAATCGCATAAGATAACTAATACGAGTATTAGTTTATGTACTAATTACTTTCTACGATAAACTTAATTAGTTTTTCTAATTATGTACATTGTACACACAAAGTTAACTGCTTATGTTTTTAAATAGGATGACATCTATTTGAACCGCGGAACCCTTGTGCATCTTAGAATATCCATTATCAACTACTTGCTGATATTAATTGCCTTAATTAAGTCGTAGTATTGCCGATAAACACAACATTGTAACGTAATATTAATTTAACTGCCACACAATAAATTGTTTCGATGCAAATTGCTACTTTACGGGCTATTGTGCTCAATTTAACGGGTAATTAGTCTTACAGTTTAACCCTTTAGTACAGTTATGTGTGTTCCTTAAAACAACTTATGGTGTTAATGTTTAAGTTAACTAGCATTTTCCCTACGTTTATTTGCCCTTATACTTTCCTTAACCATTTCCCAAGAATCAGGCTTTCTAACAAAATATAATTTATTTTGTAAGTTTACTTTATTTGAATGATTTAGAATTATAGACAAACCTACGTTTTTATTCTTTTTAATTTGTTTACTTGCAGAATTGGTTTCCTAAATTCTATACTGAGCCTCTATGGTACGCGTGAGATTACTTCTCGCTATTTAGCTAAATTACACTTTATTCGTGGTAACTCCTCCGTCACAGACCACCTTTTACGCAAAAATATTTACATAGTAAGTAAAAAAAATAAACATTTAGAGCAAAGGGCAGTTTCACTCGTGACCGCTCTATAAATTGACAAGAAAACAGAAGCTTAACTTTGTGCTACGGTCACGTTAGTTATAATAACACGTTCCATCCACGTAAAAATAAATTTCATCTTAAATATAAATCTAGATTTGAGTTATACCTGAAGGTTAATGAGGATTAGGCAGGCGCTGAAGACCGCTTCCTCCTTCTACCGGTCATTTTAGATATTCCTTTGTCCAATAGTCGGCCGCTTGCTGTTGATATTATAATGATGAATAATGAGAAAGGCAGTAAATATGGTTGCGTAAAGTTTAACTTCTTCAGTCATTTATTCTGTGACAATAATGAGCCAATCACTGCTTTTATTCAAACAACGCGATGGATTGGCGCGCAGTCCAACTCGCTGGAAAATTGCAATGACCGAATTTCCTATGGGAATATTTAATAATTTACACAGGAAAATCAGCTGAAATAAGTATGCCCAAATTGTATTTCATTATCGATTAAGCCACCATTGCGAACACTGCCTTTATTATTGAATCAACACCAATTCGTTTTTCGGGTGTAAGTAATAATTTGTATTCTGTTTATTAACAACAATGTAAGTTTATCAAGTATGTATTGTTTGTAATGGTATTTGTGTATTAAATTAAGTATGTTTATATTACAATGATTATATTAAATTTGTACCTAGGTACTTAGGTATAGTCTTCACTTTTCCTTTCTTTTTTGTACACGCTAATTACCCTTTTCTTATCATTTCCTCTCTTGGGTCTGCTGGAAGAAATTTCTTTAGAAAAAGCAGCTCCCTTGTACTGTCTTTACCTCTTATGTATAATCCTTTGCATTTTTATTGTGTACATGTATAAAGTAAATAAATAAAAATCAATAAACAATAACATGATAAGCTTTTCATAGGTAATGTTATTTTGATTTATTGAAAAAGTCGATTATATTAATAGCCTTCGGGCTAAGGTTAAATATGCGACCTTAATGTAATATTTTAAATCTTTTGAAACATAATAGGTTAAACAAATGAACTAATAAAAATAAGTTGAAAAACTAAAACCCGACTACTGCAAAATCACGCTCTCAAGCCACTTTGCGCTCAAAGTATTTTTTATTATTCTGGTGTGGCATACGACCACATCTGTCTTCTGTACATTACTAACTACCTACTGAAACAGTATATGATATCAATAATACATTATTATCTTGTTTCATACATTTTAGAGCGTGATTTTGCAGTAGTCGGGTTTTAGTTTTTGAACTTATTTTTATTTCATTAGTTTTGAGGTCCGTCATTAAGACACATTCTTTTGACCACTGCTCATATGGTGAATCGCTTAACATTTGAATAAACTATTCAGCCAAATGACCAGCAAAAACCAGGACACATTCATTGGTTCTTCTCGATTTGAAGACAAATATGTCTTTATTATCGAATGAAAGCCAGTAAAACCACCAGCAATAGCTAATAATAATAATATATAATAATAGCAATAGATAATAATAGTATTTTTTTTAAATGTGCTAATTAAGGTATTTTATTAGATAACCCAAACGACAGTAATACATATATATTTTGCCATAACTCCTTTGTCCTATAGAGAGCGCTGTTTCAAATTGAACATGACGTCACATAGTTTCACTTAGCTTTCCAACGATTTTCATCCATTTGTTTGATTATCACTAGTAGTTTAGAATAAATTTCGAGAACAGATAAAGTATTCGATTTGTATGAAAATTTTCTCAAATATCGAATAAAAGCAAGCAAACCCGCAAGCATAAGCTAACAATATATATATATTTTTGACATGTGCTAATTAAGCCCTTTCATTTAATAATCCACACGGCATCAACAAAAAATATTTTTTTCTTGTCCTAACTTTATACCCGCTAGATGGCGCTATTTCAAATTTTATGTGACGTCACATAGCCTTAAACAAGCGGATAACTAAGATACTGGTACTCCATTTGTTTAATTATCAGGAGTAATTTAGAAGTAAATTGCGATTTTTTCCTAAACTTTTTGTCCTCTAGAGGGCGCTGTTTCAATTTTAACATGATGTGACATAGCCTATGTCACCCACAAAACCTAGGGCTTTTCCACCGATACCCCATTTGTTTGATTATCACTAGTAGTTTAGAATAAAATCGCAAACAAAAACGAATTCGATTTGTATGAAGAAAGTTTTTAAATATCAGAAGAAAGCAAGCAAACACGCGAGCTAAAGTTAATAATATATATGTTTTTGAGATGTGATAATTAAGCCCTTTCATTTGATACCCCACATGGCATCAACAAAAGATATATTTTTTTCAGGTGCTCACTTTATGCCTTCTAGATGGCGTTGTTATAAATTTGACATAACGTTACATAGATAACATAGATAAGAACCAGCGGATAACTATGTCCTTCCAAACGATACCTCATTTGTTTAATTATCACTAGTAGTATACTATACACACAGATGAACATACATACAAACATACAAACCGGTCAAAATCATAACCCACCTGGTTACTTCGTATTCGGGTAAAAAGGCATATGACGTATACACCTTAAGCACACTTAAAATCAAAAGTTCCACAAGCGGGAACATTTCTGGTCACGTAAAAGGCACCTAATTAAAAGATACAGAACTAAGTGGAAACAAGTCGACAACAATCGTCGAAAGCCATCAGTTATCAATGACTTTCTGAATTCGGCTGGATTATCCAGTCCAATTTCTATACGCACCGTTTAATTTGTTAAATTGAAAAGAAACATCTTATTGTTGCCATAGAATTAGGTATATTTGAGAAACCCACTCGGTCGTAACGGAGATCCCTTCGACGGAATAAGTGAATGGAATGAATGAAATGACCTATAAAGTGGATAGGATGCGAACGTTTGACTGAGCTTACGTACTTTACGTACAATGCTCCAATTTTTGCGTAGCGTATATTTTATACGTAGAATCGCACGATAACATAATCGTAGATCCATCGAATTATTTTTGTTCAATGTTCGAATCTCGTTTATAAAAAATTGATATTTACGTACATCTAACATACATTACGGTTACGCATCGCATGCAACTGTACAGACGGGCTAAACTTTAAATTCATGTTGTGTAACTTGTCGTGTTTTAGAACCACAAATGTCATATCTAAGCTTGATAAATTGTGCCAGCAAAATTAATAAACGTGGAGCACAAAGACATACAATTTCACAGAATTCCACCACTCTGCGAACTTGGTTCGGTTAAAGACGGCTGGTCTTAACCTATGCATTGTAGTGGGTGAGCGGGAGTTTGGTATACCGCATGACGTGATACAAAGGATCTCATTTTATCACGCCACTGGGAGGACGGCGGCTGGACAAAGCGTGCGAACTCGGACGATCATTACTGGGCTTACGAACGAGTAGTTGCAGAATTGGACTCTAATCCGAGGATCAGATGTACGATTACATTGTACTCACTTAACTGCTTGTGTTGCTATCATGAAATATGGTGAGTGCAGAATATTCCTTCTTCCTGTACTATGGAGTATTAGTTCGATATGGGCGAAATGATAAAAGTGTCTCAAAAAGCATCGAAACCGAACACAAGTAAAACGTTTCCTTCTCAAGTGTCTTGATAAAAACTAAGTTATTATGTCGAAACCTTGAACTTAATAAATGCAAAATAATTTGTTTCCGAAGTTAACTCTGTAGGTTATTCTATTCGCGTTTGTGCATCACTGTTTTTGTTGATTTGTTTTTGTAATGTATTTCTTTTTGGTGCAATAGTTAAAGAGTATTTGTTACTCTGAAATTCCCATCTCAAAATATACTTTCTGTACATAAACGGCGTGTGCACGGAATTAAGATCAGTTCGTCAGGAGTTTATACCTAACAACTGGAGTAGCAGACTTGATGTGATCCTTGTGTACGCTCACTACATTCTGTTGCTGAAGACCCCGGTTTAGCAAGTGAAGCCTGTTACTACTAGATATGCGATTAAATTATCACTCCTGTTGGTTCCTCGTGTTGGAATATGAAAGTTCGTACAGTTTTCCCTACTTTCGTAAACTAATATGTATTGTAGATACGAAAGCAAATCTGTTTTTTATCTCTTCTTGATTACATTGATAAACCGATTTAGATTATATTTTGGACTAGCTTCCGCCCGCGGCTGCGCCCGCGTGTCTGTCGGTTTTTGTGACCATAAGTTGCCTATGTATGTACATCGGCATGGTTCAAATTTATGCCAAATTTCTGTCGTTTGTAAAGATAACAGACAGTCAGTGAGAACATCTCATTTTTACATTTAGATTACAAACATTCCACGCCTATTTTGCACCTTTAGGGGAAAATTTTTAATAAACCATGAAACAGCTATTCAATGAAATGTTTTTAAGAAGATGAATCTCAATAATTATCAAATCCTTCTTAGTGTGCGTCCACATTTTGTAATAAAACTGTGAAATTTTTACGTTTCTACCATTAGCGGTCACGGCTGTGCGTGCGTCTATATTTCAGTGGGAACATCTCCGTTTATATACTAGCTATTTCCCGCAGCTCCGCCTGCGTCAAAAAGTAGCCTATGTTTGACCTCGGGTCCTCAACTATATTCATACAAAATTTTACTGAAATCCGTTCAGCGGTTTAGCCGTGAAAGCGTAATAGACAGACAGACAAGACAGACTTTCGCATTTATAATATTAGTATGGATATATATATCTATACGGAGATATGTAGATGTTTTAAGTGTCGGTCTAAGAAAACGGTATTTCTAACGGCGTACTTACAAACGGCAACCGCGAACTGCGAAGAGCTATATATATATAAAATTCAAAGTCCTGATTGACTGACATATATATGACCTTTGGGACCTTTGATTCCAAAATTGGCACGTGGTCTCCTTTTAAGGACTAGGGGTGCACTAAGAAAGGATTTTTCAAATTTCATCCCATAAGGGGGTTTAACGACTAACCGGTGTATGGAGAAAAGAGATTATAGTTACACCAAAAATCAACCCCGAAGAGGAGGAAACGGGGTGACTATGTCTTGAAATCGACACGGATGTCGTTTTCATGGTTATTCAGGTCGCTGACTACGGAAAATCCCCTTTATAGTCCCACGCGCCCGATTCAAAATACTATTAATTCCCACTAGGTCGTCATCCCAGAGGCCGATTTTCGACCTATCGTACTTTCTGTGATTGCATTTTAATTTTTATTTGAAAAATGGTAATTTTTTAGCATTTTTTGGACTTTTCAAAGTATGTAAGAATATAGCGGATATTCCAGAAGCTTCCTGATCCGCGCGGCAGACTTCAAGCCCCAAACAAGCGCCCCTACAATAATATTAAGGTGTCACAAGGAAGTACGATAGGTCGAAAATCGGCCTCTGGGACGACGGACTATACTGGGGTGCGACGATACTGCCTATTCTATATATAGAAAAGAAGACTGAGTGACTGACATACTCTTATTATTATCACGGCGCAGCCTGAACCACTGGGTCGTTTGGTTCCAAAATTAGCACATGGATTCCTTTTGTGGTTCTGGGGTGCACTAGAAAGAAAGAAATAAATAACAATATGGCCGCACAATCAACCTTATTCGGTATGCAAATAAAATTAAAACACATCATCTACATTACACAATAAAATTTAAATTAATTCAATTCACAATAAAACAATTCTAACAAAGAAACATTTTTTCTAAATTCACCCCTTAAAGGGGGTTAAACGGGGGTGTAAACTTTGTATGGAGAAACAAAATTAGTAAGACCAATTTCTTTGAAATTTTTTCAGAGTAATGATCATGATAAATGAGGAAAGACCTGTTTCAGAAATAAAGGCACACACGTGCCCGATTAAAAAAACCGTCAACTCGTGCTCGGCTGCCTTAACTTGTATTTTTTTTATGAAGAAAAATATTTTATTTGTTATTAGACCACGCGGCGAAGCCGCGGGCAGGAGCTAGTATAGCGACATAACATCCTTTATTTTTTTTTATTTACCCAGATTCAACCACAATGTTCTTTTGCCATAAATAACATAAGCAAGACATCCTCGTAATTATGCGCCGCTTCCAGCGGAGTGATGTGTGACACCTGACGCTACATTATCATTAATCTCGCGACACTTGAAACTAGTGAACTCCACGTCTACATGCGCGAAATGCGAAGGCTTAATAAATTGTCACATTTGCTTACTAAGTGTGAGTTATGTCACCTCGACGCATGTCAGCGGCAGCGAAAGGGTCACATTAGACGAGTCTACTAGAAATATTATCATCATCGTTAGTTAGTTAACATGACAATTTGAACTCAAAAAGAAATACAATATCTGTAATAGTTCTAGTAGTTAGTTTATGTATAAAGTATGGATAGCGTTGGCGAAACTAGCTAGTTACATTTAGCAATAACCCTTTCTCTGTTATTGATAAAATTCCTTTTCGTGTTTCCGTCATCAGAGTTGGCAGTAACAAGGATTATATTATGTGGTCCTATAGTTGCGGGTCCGTAGAGACTGTAACTATCACTAGTTAGTGCTAGTAATTATTAATCGTTGTTTTCATGAACTAGAGAGATTGGCATTAAAGAGTTAATCGGCAGCGAGTGTCATCCTCAAAGTGTTGCACTTGAGGATGACACTCGCTGACTCGCACACACAACATAGTTCTATGAAAATGCCAATGAAAATGGCATTGGTGCTCAATGTAAGTTTAATGTCAAAGATGTCAATGATATGTCTCTTTAGTTCGAAATAATCTGTGAAACTAAAGTCAAATTATAACTAAAATCGTTGACAAATGTTATGGTTGGTTGTTTTCTCTGTCGCCTATCATGACTCTCGCCTATTAGTGACGATGTTTTACCGATTAGCTCGACCAGTGTAAGATGTTATGCGTTACGACTCAACTTTAATTATTGTTTGAGTATGAAGTGTAACTGAAGCTACGACTGTCTGCGTGAATGACTGTAGAAGATAAAGCGAATTGGATTAATTTGAGCGCGCGCCGATACCCGGTTAATGTTAACATTCTCGTCGATACCGGTTAAAGTTAAACTGATTTGTAGATTGTCCAAACTGATTTTTTTTTCTGACGTTTTGAGATGCAGCAACTGAAATTTAGTAGGCATCTTAATTTAGGTGGAATATTTCCTTTCTAAGGTCACCCTGGATGGAGACGGGAAGAGTAGGGACTTTTTACATGACCCGCATGGGTCCAGCAATCGGATTCTATAAAAAGTCTATTTTTATATAGTTTAGTTACGCGTACTAAAACACTGTAAACACAATCCTGTATTTTACAAAGTCAATCTTTATATGCACTACATTGATAATGAAATGAGATGCAAACCTAAAAGTAATTATAACAATGACAGTAGATTAAAGTACGCAGTTTTCATTGTGATACTAGAGTATAATCACGCAATACGTATAAAATATTATCAAGGGTACAAAACACACATAGTGAAAATGGTAACAACCTAATAACATTAAAGAGAAACAACTTAAAACTAAGTATTTAGAGTGCAATTTTTAACAACAAACATTACCTGAAGATCACTTGGGAACTTCAGTAAAATCAACGTTTAGGAGTCCGGGCCTTTGGGACACACCAACAGATGCGCAATGGACTGAACATTCCTACACATTATAGGGATCATATATATGAACTCGGCGACAGAGTTGATAGCGGTTGTTATAGGGCCACATGAATATAAAATTAATTTCTGCATTTAGCGCGAAAATACAGCAATTAACTTGTGACGTACGCGCTTCTCCCTGCCGCTTTACGACGTGATAAAATTGTCGATCGCGCGTACTATGATGTGTATGTTGCAGGCAGTTGCAGGAGTAAATAAAGGTCTAAATAAAATTTAGGATTTAGAAAAACGTGACATAGAGATTGAACAACGAATTTGTTCTTTTACTTTTTGTGTGTCAATTAGAAAGTTCTGGTAGAAAGTTCTACTGAAGGAAGTTTTAGGGCATTTCAGTATTATATATACACTGAATTATACACTTGAATGTAAAAAAATAATTTGATATGAAATGTTAATTATGCAATATTTATTACCTAACTACTAGCCCGGCCACTAAACGACGTGATAAAAATGTCGATCGCGCGTACGCGTACCATGATGTGTATGTTGCAGGAGTAGTCTAAATAACTTCGGAGTCAGAAAATGTGACATAGAGCTAGTATAGCGAAATTGGCTCTTTTATTTTTTTGTCGATTTTGCGTCAATTGACTTGTAGAAACATGACCAAAGAGAATTTAAATGGCAGATCGTTGCTAATCTAGGCAATTACCGGTCAAACTTCGGAGTAGGTCGTAAAACATTCTGAAACGTCTACTAGTCTAGACTTTTTCTGGACTATGATAATACAATACAATATAACTTTATTGCCCACATCTGGGAAATCACAATATTGAAATTATAACATTGTTAACAATATGAAGCAAAGGCGGACTTATTGTTAAGCAATCTCTACCAGCCAACCTTTGTACAATAAGAGAACATGATGTAAGGGTGGGCCCAGTAGAATTCAAATTAATCAATTTAACAATATAAAGAACCCCCCCCCCCCCCCCCATCACTACATCTAAATAAATGCTTGCTGTCATGTGAAGTATGTTTTTTTGTATAAAGCTCTAGTCTACATACACTTATTTACATATACCTTTGACATAGAAATAAATAACCACGGAGTATCCTGGCACAAACATTCTTTTGCTTAGCAGAAGACTTATACAATTACTGAAAACGTTTACGTTACCCAATTAAATAATTTTCTTTTAATTTTAAAATGAAATGTTACTAGAAACTTACTAAAATTCTAATACATGTAAAATACCCGCAACACCAGCACAGACACACCATGTATGGAACTTTAAATTTCGCTACTATCACCATGGCATAAGATTCAAGTTAGATAACTTTATGTTTGTGTACAATAGGGAGCGGCAGGCTGTTTGTCGCGTCGTTATGGCCCCTCTTTATCTTTATGATTGACTTCCCCGCGGACTGCGCGAATGGCGATACAGTGACATTATTCATTTGCAAGTGCGACTGTTTAGAACGCGTTTAACTGCGGGTCGCAAATGCTTTATCATATTCAATGTTTTTGAAGCCTGGCTGAAAGGAAGGGTGTACTCGCTGCGGCGGATTCTTCGAGTCGATTCAAAATGTCTATGATGTCAAATTAAGACTTGACTAGTACTTGTCAACTTTGACTGCCCCAAGATTATCAACTGTGCAGGAATCTGGGCAATTTTCACGTATAGAAGGAAATGAGTTAGGTGAAGTGATACCCCTTGTACTCATTTAAAATTAATGCTTGTTTATTTAATATTAGTACTTAGTCATTTACACGTAACTATAAGGCATAGATACCTCTCAATCAAGCTATTTTTTTTTAATCATAAGGAAATCATTGAAAACTATTTCATAAATTAACAAAGACTTTTTTTTGTTCCAGGTACGTTCCACACTTGAATACCACACTAGTATTTAATAAAGGCGTTCTTCTGACTCTACGATAACCTAATAGAGTATACTATGTGTCAGAACTGGCTGATAGTAATGAGCTCACTTCGCAAATAGAGATATGCCGGTTAGCGGTTCAGCGGTTACATCTATTAGCTTGGAAATGAGGTGTACGTTTACGACATGCTAACTTATATTAGATATGACTGTTATTATCAATCTACTGTAATAGGAATCCCTTTTTCAAATTATTTTACGAAGAATTTAACAAAGTATAAAGGACTACATATAAATTCTGAAAATGAGGGTATGAATTTTACTCAATAACTAATATTTTTAAGTAACAAATCCGGAAAATGTTATTTTCTTACCATTTAAAAAAAGCTTACATGCATGCAAATATGTTTGGATGAACTCGAATTGGAACATGACATGTGTGTAGTAGTGACCAACGCTGTCAAAGACATCTAACAGTCTGAGCTACTAGTTAGTGGCGACTAATTAATACACGCTCGGAAATCATCCACGCGTTCGACACGTAATTAGTGTATTATTTCCGGAGCTAGATTTCATATCTGCATCTTTGAAATCATCCTGCTATTCAACACTAGCGCAAGTTGAATAGATGTGTGGTTTAATAATTCGCAGCGGCGACCAATGCAAGTCCAGCACCCAGCCTGCTGCCCTAGCCGCGCCATTTTTGTTTGACGTGCATTATCTTCTCGAACACGCATCTCTGCTAATCTATCGAGCTTCATCGGAACAAAACAAGCTGAAAAATTGTTGAATAATTTTAAACAAATTAAAAAAATCATTTAATTTCATCATCATTCCAAATTTCTGCTCTCTTCGTCTTCCTTGCCCTATCCCTTTATTTGGGATTGGCCCTGAGATTGCCTAATACAGGATGTGCTCTCGCATTTAAAGGGAATTCAGACATCATGGTAACGCACCGGTCTGTCTTGGACCTGTTGTCACCTGTTCTCTTCTAATTTCTACTCTTACAGGGGATTACAAACCGGAACGTTTTGTTTTATTTTGGCGCAGAAGGCGCGGCATAAAGGGTTAAGAAATAGTGTAAATTAAACACCAATATCTATGGCAATATCTTCGTCAGACGCCAATTGGCAGTCTTAGTTTGCCAGGTCATTGCGGGCTACAGTTGAAAGGAAGTCGGGAACGTGTTACGTGACACGACGTCAATGTGGCGGAAGTCGGCGGAAACCGTCGCCTGACGACGTCGGACTTCCTGTTTTAGTAGTGCGATCTGGAATATATCAACATATGAGAAAGAGGTATATTAATTACTAGATTTATTTATTAATTTAAGCACACATAACAAATTGCAGTGTATGCCTGATTGCACTGCGAAACTGAATAATTCTAAACGGAATATGTCAATATCACGAGATGCGACGATATCGTTGTATTGGTGACACATGTGGACTAAAGGGTTGTAATAAGAAGTATTATTTTGATAAGCTGAAACGTATTTAAGTAGCGGTTACGGGATCTAAATCGTGTGTTGAAATTTAGCAAGGATAAAAGTTGAGGGGAGTCAAATGTAGAATGTACGATTTTCTGAAAAAGAAGTAATGAACAAATTTTGCAACGGGATTCCAGAGAAGTGACATGAACGCGTAGCAACCTATCCTTGTAGGAACTCGGCCTACGTCTTAGATCACATCGAAAAGAAACTATAGCAAGTTGCCTCTTTTGAACTCTTTCTATGCGCTGACAATGTATTTCATAGAAAGGAGACCATATAACAGAGTTATATTCTAAAATAGATCTCACCAATGTAAAAATAATGCTGCGAGGGTTTTTAAAACTTCGTGTTAACCGCGAAATGAATCCGACTATTTTATTAGCTGTATCTACAATGTAATCGTAATGATCGTGAAAGCCCAGTTTGCTATCGAAGTTTAATTGGTTTCTAAAACAAACTCTTATCAACAAATAAATGTTTAAACTACGAGTATAATGCAAAAGGAATTAGTCATTCGATTGACTATTTCGCTACTCTTTTTATTTTCAAATTGGGTCAATTTGCTCCATGCTTACAATACAATGGATTTTGATGCAGATTTGATTATTAGGTAGTTAAAATTCAAGTTTATTTTGCCGATAATTTGTTGACTGTATTGCCGCCACCGGTGACAAGAAGGTTGGCTGTTACATCGCTCAGCGGATCAGCGTCGCAATCCAGCTAGGAAACGTATCCAGCGTTTGTACCACCATGCTACACGTGAACGATATTGATATTTAAATTTATATCTGTTAATCTTATCTTTATAAGTATATCCTAATCTGCTCTGAAGACAAAAGTAAAACATAAAATTTTAAATGTTTTTGTCTCAGAGTCTCCATAAGACATCCGTAAAAGTTATCATTGTATTCAGAAATAGCAGGCACACCTCACGCTTTCGAAAAGTGTAATAAGTTGATGCTTAAAATAGCACGGCTTGTTTTCTTGGTCATTACAAGCTGTCGTCGGAGGAAATCGGGGAAATGTGTTAGGCGATAAGGTGACACGAACTTGAGGCGGATGTGGACGTCTGTTAGATATACCGAATTCTGAACTAGCGCAGAATTTGTTATCTGAACTTAATTTACTACCACATTTATGACCAGACCTTACATGGACGACAACGGGTGCGACTCAAGTCAGGTGGCAGCATAATGGGACACGATTTGTAAGTAATCGACACAATTACGAAAAAGGAAAATATTGTATTGTAGGTCAACCGATCCTTCATAATGTGGTATTAGGGTATTTGTTTCAAAATGCTTTAATTTTTAGTCCATTAGACTACAAGGTCAATTGACCCCACTTTGGTGTTTGTGTGAACCTCTTTGGTTCAGAATATCTTCAGGTTGGCCCCTGAAACGAATGGAAGTGGGTTTATGTTTAAAAAAATGATTAATATTTCCGAGCTATTGCCCGTAAGAACTACTTGGTTACAGCCTCGAAGTTGTCGTTGTTGTTGAAACCTTACGGAGTTAGCTTGGTCTCCTATATCCCATACTCCTCTCTCTTTAGTTAATTCTATATTCTAAGGCCTAAGTGTAGACCGTTTATATAACGTCTACACTATTGCCATTTCCCAACACTATCGCCGATCAAAGACCTATTCGAACTACAAAATATACATACAGTATCGGTAAACAAAGGAGCTGTTTCAGAAGACACGACTGCTGTGAATAGCTTGCCGCCTGACACTGTCGCCGACAGCCTTCCGCCGCAGGGAAGATGTGAAGTCTAGCGTATCGGCGAATACATCAGTAGCCATGTTAAATTATACTCTGCTTGTTTTAATATTTGTTTGCCATAAGAAGCGATTTGTTTATTTGTACTACGAAGTTTTTCAGATATGCGTTTAGTGATTTTGTAGGATCGCGTGCCGAGTGATACCCAATTTAAGCTACTGTTTTTATAGGTTCGATAGACAAACTGGAATTTTTGATATGAAATATCCATAAACTAAGATTCGATAGAATTTTTCTGTCTTGCTACTTAGAGTTAAGTTTTAGTTTGGTTTAAAAAAAATCACTGCCTTTACTCGTCCTGTCAACAAACTTTTCATTGCATAAAGTTTTCACAACACAGATATTAGGTTGAGTGGCCTGTATTTCACAACTAGTCACAAGCTTCTTCTTAGCAAGTCGACTCTGGCAATTATATTTGTGAGGACCAAAACTCCGCCACCGACAAGGCATTGTCAGTGGCTTTAGTGTTCAGTCACAAGCATATATTGTCCATAAGCACTCTTCACCTATCAGTAGCTGTCGTGCAAGGCTGGTTTTGGCACTGTCTGTCTATGTTACGCTATTCAGGCCCTGTCGACTGTCGTTTGCATGCTAGAATTGACAGTACATTTGTTTACAAATGTAATGCACGTGTATATATACCATTTACTGATACAATTGTGTATTTCATCATCATCATTATTTAAACTTCATCCTTCAATCTTGTCTATCATTGGCGAGTTCCTTTAAGTTTTTTTATGAAAACTGAATCTGGATACTATGTATAAAATCCATTTGCTCCTACTAGCTTCCCTGTGGTCTAAAATACCCCCAACGCAATTCGCAGCGCTTTGTTTCTGCTTCAAAGATTAATGTATTTTGTTCGAAAACACGCATTAATCTATCAGATATCGTCTGGCTGGAGTCCGTCCAAGAGCCGAGAGAAACATAAAAAGTAATGCCACAAGCGGTTTAATTCATCATTTAAATCTTCCTGTTTCATCTCAAATACGTCATTTATCGAGCGCTCAACAAGATTGATGGAGGAAAAGCGGCTGTTTCAAAAGGAAAACCTTTAATAAGTCCTTGATAACGTGAGCGTTTGTGGCTCTTCCAATGTTTATTTTTCAATCGATGCGATATTACAGATTTTTCTGTGATCTGAATTGAACGCGTTAGATTCTCATCAGACCTAAAAAATTACAATTTTAACTTACTTTCATTTATTTTTTTCTATTTTATCAACAGCATAGAACTTTATTTAACTTTAACATCAGAATTAAACTTTATTTTCGTTTGTACGTGGGGCGCACTATAAGTTTCCGGAATGAATATGAAAAAATACTATTAAAGGTACAAAATTAATTTATTGTTTTTCAAAATAATCTCCCTTGGCGTCTATGCACTTTTTCATTCGATAAAACCAGTTTTGAAAACTTTTGTGCCACTCCTCTGTGGTGACCTCTGAAACGTGTTTTTCATACTCCTCGACAGCCTCTTCTGGTGATGAAAATCGTTGACTGCGTAATTGGTTCTTAATTTTTGGGAACAGAAAAAAGTCACAAGGTACCAGGTCGGGACTGTATGCAGGATGACTCATGAGTTCTACATTTTTCGCCTTCAAAAAGTCGTTTGTCTGTCTGGCCGTGTGAGAACTAGCATTGTCGTGGTGCAGAATGATACGGCGTACGGTTATTTTTACGGAGTTCGTCAATAACTTCCGGCAAACAAATGGTCGTGTACCAGTCACTATTCACTGTACGACGTGTCCAGTTTTATTAAAAAAAGAAGCAATCATCCGCTTAGATGCACTTTTCACGCGCGCCACTTTGGTTGGTTTCGGCTCATCTTGAAAGACCCATACGCTCGATTGCTGCTTTGTTTTGGGATCGTAGCAATAAATCCATGTTTCGTCACCTGTTACTATGTCCCACACCAAATTTGACGCACCTTCGTTGAATCTGGTAAGCATGGCACTGCACCAAGTGACGCGGTCCGTTTTTTGAGCCTCGGTCAAGTTGTGTGGGATCCACCGCGAGCACAGCTTTCTCACACCCAAATGTTTGTGTAGGATTAATTGTATTTGACTCATGCCTATTTCTAAGGATGCGCGAATTTCATGGTAGGTCACATGCCTGTCTGTTTCAATCATACGGCGCACAGCATTGATGTTTTTGTTGGTCACAGCGGTGGACCGCCGACCATCGCGAGATTCGTCACTGAGATTGATACGACCACGCTTGAATTCTGCAAACCAGCTATAAACAGTTGTCTTGCATGGTGCTTCATTGCCAAAAGCTGTTTCAAGCCGAGCGATGCTCTGTTGAGCTGTCAAATTACACTTAAAATCGTAGAAAATCATACTACGAAAATTTTCCCGAGTTAAATCCATGTTGATGCAGACACACAATTTTTTAAATGGCGCCACAAGGTAAAAACAAAAGACAGTCAGATGAAACAAACTGCATTCTACAGCCAAAGAGTTCTATTTTCAAATGTTGCAATAAATTTTTAAATATTGTTTATGTAAGTGGCCAGTTCCGGAAACTTACAGTGCGCCCTATGTATAAAGTTCACAGGAGATGATCAAACGGTAAAAAATCTTTTATACAGTAATCAATTTTATATTTAACTTAATACTTTAGAAACTTAATACTTAACGCTAAAAGTCGACTACAACAATGAATTCTTAACATATTTTAGATAATAATTTTTGGAAATGCTTTTGATGGGATAGTTACCCTTTGTAGAAAAGAGGTACATCGAACCGGATACCATTTGCGACATGCCTACAAATGAAGTGATCCTTCAGAGCCAGTGGTTAGATTCCATGTAAACCGCGACAAACAACGCACGTGAAGTATTTTACAACAAACTCAGTTTACCACAGGAACGTTCAAAGGATATCGATACGAATCACTACTATTACATATCAAACAGAATCCATAATACGAAGAGACACTCGAACGTTGCATTACGTACTATGGGTTCGTGTGTAGTTGTAATTACAGAGTAGAGTGCACTCTAGAGCCTGCCCATTAGGCGAAACGAGCCTGGCCTATCAGCTGTAGAAGTTTCCGAGCCTGCGGCTTGTATCGAGGAACTTCAGTGATTAAACAATTGAGAACGGAACAGATATTGTGCCTCCAAAAGCCGTCTTCGCACCGTCTGATATAGTTGAACTTTAGACGGTTTGATACGATGTTTTCTGCTCGAAATAGATGAAGCAAGCAAACTTTGATAGAAACGTTATTCTGTGACTGAATTGTAAAAACTTATAAAGATAGGTAAAACATGAACAAAATTTAAATCTAATTACTTACTACTAAACAGTACCTGATAATGAAACAGTATTTTTAATCATATTATTAATAGAAGGGATCCATAACCAACATTCGTAACATTTCTCAATAGCATAAAATAATTCGTGATGATCTTCTTGCACATGAAAAAACAAGAATTTTGATTTTCCGGAACTTGCTCTTAAAAAACAATATAAAATAAATATTGTTTTGTACAGAACAGTACTGTGGATTGAAAAAGAAAATATTTAATAGCAGTCGTAAGATCAATGAAATGGTTGCGAATTGCATCGAGTTCTAAAGCTGGATAGTGCGGCCACTCGTTACTCGTACTATCAGCGTCGTAATGTCAGCTTAACTTGCTTCATATATTGCATTGCTTTCTGTAGAAATGTTTTCCTTTCCTCTTCAATAAACTGTAACAATAGTGTTAGTATGATCGAAGAGGGCATGAGCGGAATATAGCGTTTATGCTATCCAATGCCCAATTACCCAGTAATGATTCTGTTACTTTTTTTTACTTCGCGAATTTTTAATTACCAATGCAACTAGACCAGAGACTACCTAGATGCTAGGCAGAAGGCGAGGCATCTTTGTGTCGTGAGCTCCTAAGAGATGGGGGGAGTCATAATAGAGACAGAGGTGACATTGGAGAACCTGTAGTGAGATCAAGCATGTGCGACTGAAAAGAGCCTGGAGCAAGTACAGCGCACTCTTCCGGGATTCGGCAAGGTTGGTAGAGAAATGATAGGTAGAGGATGAACCAAGCAACTAAAACCTTAGACATAGAATAGCCATGGACTTGTTCGTGCTATCAACCAACTTTTCATAAAGAACTTTAAGAACAGCGAAGTCTTTAATAATATTGACTTCTAAGCAATCACCTGAACCGAATTTCTATGAGGAAGCTTTATTCTTTTTATATAAATTACTAGTTCTTGGAGAAAGTTGTTTAGTATCACGGACAGATGTTGTAAGTTTCTCGGATAATTATTGCGCGCTGTATTAATATACATGCGTAATCTAAACTATATCTAAGCACAGAATAGATAACTATTTAAGTAAATTAATGGATATAAACATAAATAAACAAAGAAAGGTTTGATAAATAAAGCCCCTTCAACAAAACAGACATCGTTAAGATCATTTGAAGTTGTAATCGCATTTCAAGAGACTCGTTATAAATGCCTTAGAAGGTGTGGAGTGACACGTTGATCCTACTCGTACTAATTATGGGGGTGATTTACTGACTACGTCGGATCCGTGGCCCAAAGCTGCCAATTGGATGTGTTGTCACGTAACAGTTACACGATGTACTCCTGGATATAATGCTAGGTACCCATCGGATGCATAATGAAGTGTTAGGTAAACCATTATTTTCTTGTGTAGAGCGTAGTTTACGCTGAGAAAAGCACTTGATCATTCAAGCTGCATGACAAGACATGCCGATGGCCATTTTTGGCGTTTATTCATTACCTACTACAGCCTTCATGTTTTATGCCAATACAGACTGCTTTAATCAATAATTAGAAAGAGGTGTGCGGCGTTGTTAAGTCGCTTACGTGCTAGCTCAAACGGTATTCTGCGCGTGTTAATTGACAGATAGGACTCCCCATTACTGGGTCACTAGATGCGCCTTCATACCGAGGTGGATGTACGTATACCGGTGACCCGGGGGTGGGAACCTAGCTGTTGGTGAGTAGTGTTTGTTTTTTGTCTGCGTTCCTGTTACTAACACTAGGTTAAGCTATTCTGTAATTAACACCATATGGATAAATTCCGAAATAAAATATTTTATTTATTTATTTTATTTCATTTCATCTAAGACTACAAGCATATCACTTAATTTTATCCTGATCAAGTATTTGTCAAATGCACAATTTCTTAAGATTATTCCAGAGTTTTATCAAAATAAAGCTTATGACCTTTTTACGTAGAGACGTAAAGAAAACTACAAGACACTGAAGGCTTTGAATGCTGTGCTTCAACCCAGAGCTTTCCCTTACTTATAGACCTATGTTGCGACGTCACAGTGTATCGCATACCTTACAAGTACGGTGCTAAGTAAATAAACATATGCTTATGTACGCGAACGTGTTTGCACGGGAAGATTAGTCGCGACGACGTGTGTGTATTGCTAGCCGAAGCATATTTTGTTGTGATTATGTTAGATTGCCTGTTTTGCATTATACACTACGTGCCAAGAATGGCTTTCGGATTGTTTGTGTGTTCCTTGCTAATTAATGTAAGGATGAGAATAATTAGACTCATTAGATTACTTATCTATCCGCAGTATCACATAATAGATTTAGTATTGACATTTTTTTATCTATTAGGTGTCCTGAGAGGTTAGAATAAAGGCTAATTTTAAATGGAACTCATAAAACAATCACGTGATTTTTCACAAATTTTCTTAAACCCATTACGATTATTCGTTCACAAAAAATATACGAATATCATATAAATACTCACGCGCTACGCTTACCAAACTGTATTTTATATCCTCTATGAAACATGACATTACTTCACCACAAAATATAAATTATGAAAGCATTCTCAGCACATTAGTGAAAGTGATATTGAATACATTATACCGCTAAAGTAACATTTATCATTTATTATTAAGAGGCGGACGATGTGAGATTTTATTAATGCCAGAATTTTCCTAGCTTACTTTTCGTATGTCTTGGAGAATTCCATTTCGCATGTGTCTAGCAAATCGAGATATGGAGAGAAATTTGTGGCTTTCGAAGGAAAATCACCGATTTTTGTGGGAAGATTAAAATAGATGTATCTACATCTACACTAGTGTTAGCGATACGGATAACTTTCAGCTTTGTTGTGAAATATACCATAACATCTTTAAGAAAATCTGGTATAGAGACGAAGCATAGTCCGAATATAGCTTAACAAAGATTTTTCGAAATTTTCAGCAACCCAATTTTCATTGCGTTAAATAAAACAATTTTAACTGAATGTAATAATGCTGTTGTTATTAAATTGGGATATTAAATACATCATAATATTTTTACATTGTGTTCATACAAGCTTGCGTGGCGAACCGATTCGCGTGTGCCGAGTCGGAAGTAATTTTCTTTAACACCATTATAATGGTCGGCCCGCAGGTCTAAATGGACCGAAGTGTAAAATATAACGCCACTAAAGGCTTTCACATGCTGCTGCCAAAGTGTCTGCTCTACTCATAAATATGGTCGACCTTCCTTACGAGAAATAAGGCTTAAAATTCCTCGCATTAGTTTTTGCCAGCCAGCGTTGCTAAAATTTTGGATTGGTTAAAACCCCTGCGGTGTTATACATTTTTAGCTGACTAATAGCTACATCCTTTGGATTTATTAAAGGTTTCTGTATGTTTCTCGTTTCTGCATTTACTTTTAGAACGTTATGATTTTAAATAATGAAATAGCATTGGTCATGAGCCTGGCATTGATTCGAAGGTCGATTGGTGACATTTTATCATTTATTACGATAACTTCAAACTATTGAACTGGAATTACGACAAAAAATATAGACGTAGAACGAGTCGCTTGCATGCTCCGGAGCTATAAACCGGTTGCCCTAGATTCTTTCATAGTTCAGCTAGATGATGTTTCACATCTTTGTTTAGGATTAGAATAGCTCATCTTCGCTTCTCGTCTCTATTGTGTTATAGACTATAATGCTGCAAATAAAGTAAAGTATTCAAACGGAGATCGTTTTCGTGACAAATCGACCGTGTAATTGCAAAATGGAGTACGGTAAATATTTCGTGACATGAATAATATAACTATTTTCATAAGGCTGGCTTTCCACTAAGAAATTGCCTGGGAGACGTTCCGAGATTCCAAAAAATAATTTTGACAATCCCAGAGTCTCGCTTGCGGTCTGAGGGTTTCGTACAAATCGTAAGAACAAATAGCGGAAGTAGAAGACAATCAGAAAATATATGTTTTGTCAAGTTTAAATGTAAGTTCGTCATAATAAAAGATGTAGGACAATTTTGGGATAAATAAACATATTAATATTCTTTCCTTCTGTTTTTACACTCTAATTCAAGAATAACATTGCATTTTTCTACCTTAAACATCAAAGCTATTTTATTCACGGTTACACTACAACACAACTATTACTTTGAATTCCCGAGAAATCCATCTTAAGGAAGCATATTTCATGAATGACAATGAGCGCTCAAGGAAAGTAATAATATTCATCTTCATCTTACTTCTAGGTTTAGAAAAGTTTACCTAGCAGTTGGAAGAAGGGAGTTGGCACCCTCAGCCGTGACTTGGCCGTGTTGCACATCTTGGCACACTTCCACGTCGCCTAATGACGTCTTCCACACGTTAAATTGATATTGGCACTTTATCCAATACTCGTTGGTGATCATGCTTAAAAGTTTTCCCCAGCGGTGCAACTCTGGATGAACTCAAAGCGAACATTTTCAGCGGTCAATTTATTATAGTCGTAAAAATAGTTTTATAGTTCTGCGGTGAACGAATGAATTCATATGACAAGTAGTCGGGACTTTTAAGTATTTCTTCTTTATATTTATACACTTTATGACGATGTAATCAATGTTAAACTTTATCGATTACTGCATTCGTGTGTTCATAAGGTAATTATTAGGTATTAAGCATATTAATAAGGTAATTAAGGTATTTGGATTTTCGATTTCTTATTTGAATTGTTTGTATCTATGGAAGATTTGGCGAAAGTCTTGTTAAAAATAAACAAGCAAACTCTTCGATTTAATTCGTTAGTATAGACACGATTACTTTGTTGGATCAATGTTCAAAAGTGCATCTTGACTTGCAGCTTCCAAGACATAGAGCACTGAAGTGGCTCTACCTACATAATGATTCACCAGTTCATATATCCAACTGTCATCTTTATATAGATCCGCCTTCTCAGTGTAGTTCATATTACTGAGCAATTCAAATAAATTAATATTGTGCGACTTAGACGAAGAACTATCGTTACGATACTGTCCATTATGCACGTGCTAATGCGCCACATTTTTCACATAACGCACCTTCAATACGTAATAGAAAGTTGGTAAAAGGAGTCGTAATAGATGTTCACGTAACTGATTGGTCAGGCAGTTCTCGTCATCCACACGTTGACTGACGCCAAGTGATCGTAGCCATGGCGAATGCGTTACGGCAAAGGTCACGGTTCTCTCAGTTACGCAAGTTGATTCCAGCGAGCTGTCAGTTGGTCTTGGTCAATCCACGGTTCGGCTGCCGCGGGCTGCGCTTGCGACTGTTTGGCTGCAGACAATCACGGCTCTCTTGGATTTTTTATGTGCAGTGTTACCGTTCTTGAAAGTGTATTTTGTGGTGCATTTTATCAGTGCAATATTTTTGTTAAATTGTGTTCTATGACCACTATTTGGATTTAATTACGGTAGGTATTAATTACACTATACCAATTACTTTATAATGGATGTGAAAGTTTAGGGGAATCTTAGTAATTTTAACGCAAAAAAAAAGAAACTTGAAAAACTTTCTCTATGTATTAATCTGATGGCTTTGTCTTTAATTTAAGAATGTACATTTTACGCAAACGAGGTTTTGTCAATAAATAAGAAAGCCAACGTAACAACAAACAAGAGTTCCGCAATGAACAATCCCGCAACGACAATGTGGCAGATTCAATGGTCCGGAATCGCGTAAACCTTGGAATCTAGTGGTCTTAACGTTGGGAATGTTACAAAGTGTCTTATCGACTGGGGTGGCCGCGACGGTGATCGTTGGAGTGTTGCCAGCTCCCGGTGCATTCGACCACCCATGTTGGTAAATTAATATCAGCACAACCCGATACAGTGTTGGATGTTCCAATCGTGTAGATACTAAGTTATACGGGGCAATTGTAGACTTCTAATTTTTCTTTATCGTCAGTCGAGAATAGTTTTGGTATAAATTATAGTAGGATATTACTACACTGAATCTAACAAATATTTTCGGTGCACCTATAACCGATTAGAAAACCACCAAATTTTAAAAGACTCTTTAATAGTTAGAGATTCTTTACACGGTGTAGTAAAGCAATTATCCGTTTTCAAATAGAATCTTTATCCAAACTTCTTTTGGCATTTAACACTAATACCTGCCGGCAGACATGCCACTAATAAAGTCAAATAAAACAAGAGAAATAGTTTTCCTTCTTGTTTGTGTCCCATTTTAGTAAAATTGTAACTCACCAAACCAAAGCGTTTTACCCGCATCCATCTTAGTTTCGGCATCTTGATGGATCGCGTTGTGACTCTAATCGGTCGGCTGCTCACTAATATTGTTTTTTACAAGCCTATTTTGGGAATAATGTTCTAGTTGTACACAAAAATAAATAATTTATTATCTTAAGTCGTTTTGTAATTTGTATGCTAAGGTTGATGAAGACGACCTTTTGAAACAGGTAGTGAAATGTAAAATTTATCCGCGTTATTGTGTGCTCTCATGTTTGTCATCTAATGCTAACAACCTGTTAAACATGTCTACTACTCGATGTCAGTCAAAAAATACTGTTGAGTATAATAAAATTTCTTGTGGAAGTAATGACCAATATTTTTACGATTGAATAGAATAATGCCAAAATTGTAACTGACAGCCGTAATGACCTTTTTTTTACAATCGCTGCAAAATTAATTTCGAATATTTTAGCAGATTTTTTTGTGTAAGCAGTGACATTTAATGAATGTCTCGTGATATGAATACTTAAAAATACATTGTATTTATAACCAATTAAATGCAGCACAAAATGTGATTTCTGATTCTTCACAGTAATTAGCTAAGTGAATCATTGATGTTAACGTTATCTTTTACTTACAAGTTAAAAACTATTTTATGACAAAAAGTAAATCGTAATATTAAGTGGTATCAATTCTTACCTTTTTAATCCAAGCTTGTTTCCTAGTTGCATTGCACATGATCAGCTTATGATTCTAAACCCAGGGTGTGTTTTTATCTTGGTCCAAAATATGATCAGCAATTGTTACTGCAATGAAGCTACGTATATGTTATCACATAATACAAATACAGTAAATATAAATCCAGTCATATTAAACAGAAAAAAAGGTTTAATTGTTTTGTATAGTTTATTTATATTATATATATATTTAGTGACTGACATATCACGCTGCAGCCCAAACCGCTGGAACGTTTGGTTCCAAAATTGGCACGTCGGTTCCTTTTGTGGACTACGAGTGTCCTAAGAAAGGTAATTTTTCAAAATTTACCCCCTAAGGGGTTTAAATGGGGGTTTAAACGTTGTATGGACAAAACGAGATTATTTAGAACAATTTTGTTGAAACTTCTCAAGACCATTGATAATAATAAATGAGTGAATACCTGGTTTAGGATTTTCCATAAATCTTCCCCTAAACGGGGTAAACCCCGTGCCTATGTCTGAAAATCAACACGGATATCGTTTTCGTGGTTATAGGGTTTGCAGATTATGAAAACACACATTTTTAAAGTCTAGGTAAAAGCTAGTAAATAATAAATGAAGTATTTAGAAAACTAAAGGTGAATTAATATTAACAGGAAATTCTACATTGGCTGCATTCGTAGCATAATGTTCTGGTAATTGATTTGCTCAGCGTTCATTTGCACCTAATTATGTTAGATAACTTAACCTCGTATACTCTTGAAATGCACTTTTTAATTTAATTAATATTTCTGAATGAATTTTAAATTTTTACGGAATCCATACTTATATTATATTATGAAATAAAACTAACAGGTTCTCAATTCCTGGCAATGCATTATAACGATCGTGCGTGTCCAGTGGCGGTGTTCGTGACCTTGCTAAGATCGGTCGCCACTAGATACATTTCTAGCTTAAGTCCTAAAGTGTCCCAATTGTCCAGATTCCTGCACGGTTGAGGATCTTGGACCCGTTTCCACGTATTGGTCTAGCCTCATATAACATCGTAGTCATTTCGCCTCAAGAATAAAAAAAAAGCTTAAGCTACTTCTTGCTTCTGAAGGTACATTCAGCTGTCCGTCCCAGCTGTTATCGCTTGATAACTACTGCAGTCGTAGCTGTGACAGATAACTTTAGGGAGCCTGAAATATCGGAAAGTATTGACCACTAACATACCCGGATCATATCTCTATCGGTCTGGTTTACTTGTAGGAGGACAGCAGTCACTCCATTATAATAATTAGTATAGCCCCGTGATTTACTGGCTGAAAGCGTAAGCTGATGATGTATTGGCGTATGCGCTCGGATGAGGAATACCTAACAAGCTCCAAAATTTTTAATAACTAAGACAAAGACCATGCCAATTCGGTGTAAAAATTTTAATCAAAACTGGATGGTTTACTTCGAAATTCGGATGACCTGACGGTAACAACTTACCATCAGGTGGGCTTTACACCTGTTTGCCTACTTAGTTGTATAAAAAAAACATCTAACTTTAAAAAAACTTACTCCAAAAAATTTTTTAACTGACATTAGCTGTCCGTGTTTAAACGCTCTTCAATTTACAACCAAGTTGATGAATATTCAATACATGTAAGTACAGTCACCTCTATTAACATGTGCATATATTTTTGACAGATTGTTAATTGTTTTTTTTTTTCTATACTGCAACCCAAACTCTATTATCTTTTCGAATATGATTGTACAAAACAAAAGCGTTGTGCATGCAATGTTTTTGGTGATGAAATCGATATGTTCAAGGCTTAAGTGCTCTTGACACGTATTGCATGACAATTAGCTTAGCATTGAGACAGTTTGCGTTGGTAATGGTGTTTCGATCGGTCATGGCTGCATAGAAAAAATGGAAACCTGAAAAAATATTGTGGTTTAGAAAGATTATTAGTGACATTAATTTAACTACTGTCACTAGTCTATTATTAGTATTGCACGACATACAAACAAAAATGTAAAATTAAGATGAAATATAGCAAACCGAACTAGCAAACGAATAGGAGAGCATTTTATATCCTGTATGCAATGTTTACATAACTAATTTAACGAAGAGGCGGAGAATATTTTTGATCTCCGGAGATCATAAGTTTAATTCCGTGGAATAATCTGTCATAAATTTATACTCGTATTAACAATAATACTATGTACTTACGCCGACGAGTTGGATAAATCCGGGTTTATTTCACAATCAAGAGATTTTTATTATACCTATTCAATAATTCATTAAATTCCACATCTCTGCTTATTATAGCTTTATAATAGCATCATAGTATGAATACTTATGTAAGAGACAGGTTCTGAACATTCTAACATTTGTGTCAGGGTTCCGATGCTTCGTGACTAGACGTTTATCGTGCAGTGTAATATGCACGTGTAGGTGCCAAACGCACGCAATGCATTTGTAATTTGAAAGACCTCTTCTAATAGTTTCGACATGCAATTTTTTTTTTTACTCTTTGGTACTGCGACATCGATATCGATCCAGATATCAGCGAGTTCAGACAACCCTATATGTAGCACAACACATGGGTAAATATTACGCATATAATATAACCCATTTTTAGCTCGTCTCATCTCACAGTCTCATCCCAATCCGAATAATTTTTGAGCTCGAAATGCACTGAAACCCTCAAAAAGCCTAAGCACATGAAGATTAGTTCAATTCAGTTCAATATATTTCAGAAACTATTCAATATTGCCTAGAAATAGTAGTAGTAACGTAGAAGTTAGTAAGTAGTTGTAAGTAGAATCCGCTTTCGTTCGTACTAATATAAGAAAATTCAAGCCAAATTTTTCATTCTCCTTGTCGTCTCTTTCGATTAAGAGTCTTCCGACAATCACGGTGTTGGCAATCGTGAGGTGTAAACATGTCAATGGTTTTTTAGCTCGTTATACATTTCAATAGAGTTTTAGTTAAGCTATTAATGGTGTTTGTTATGTGTATTTTTGCATAATTCAAACATAGCATAATGACGGCTGACGTAAGCTTATAGTTTTTTTGACACTACTATATAGTTTGAACAAAGGCTCCGTTTTTGCCGCTATGCCATTATTGTGTTTTTGACAATCATGAGAAGCCGGCGTAATATTTCAAAGGCTCCATAATAGCACTTAATTAATCAGTCCCTTGGAGAATCGCGGATCTTTTCGTAGTATTTGCCAATCAAAGTTGCCAGTTAAATTAATTGGGTGACTTCGACTTCAAAGATTGAAGCCTCCGTGGGCGGTCGATTATGATAGCAAATCAAATGCCGTTCTTATTCTTCAGATGTGATCTTGACGAATTTAATAAATTATTGTCAGGATTTATGCGGTTATAAAGTTATAATCGACCGTGGTCTTCTCCTTCCATATATCAATGCCAAGACAAGTATTTCTTTCACAAATGGTATTCGTAGATTTCTTAGTAGTGGGCAACGCACAGCAATGGTTTAATAAAGACTACCTGTTTCCTGACGCACGGATCTTTCGCTTTTTTAATATTAGTATGGATGTCTTCTATTCTATGATTTAGAGATGCATACCCTGAAATTGGTGGTGATAAGTGCAATGTCGTAATGAGGTCCTGGTAATTGGCTTGCCATATGCGGCACATACATCTCCTTCACATCACCTTCTGCTTATCTGGTTGTCCAGTAGCGTGGTGATTTTAAGAGCTAAAGTGGACGGAAGCAGTAATTGTGGTGGTAATGCTCGACCTTGACGGTATCGTGTCGGTTTCGCTCCAGTTAGCGGGCACGCGACTGTTGCGTCACGTGTCGCATGCACATGCAACTGACGGCGGCCATTAAACCGCCAGATCGCATCGGGTTGCGTGAGATGTTGCGAAATGTAAATGATGCAAGGATTCAGATATGCTGGAAATTTGATATGTTGATATCTTTTAAGGATGCGTCTGGCAATCACATGATTTATTTTTTTAACCTTTTTTTACGCTCGACCATCTCTCGATTCTTGTGATGTCGCGTGATATTTTTCTTCTTCTTAGTATTCATAAAGATATATGAAATAAAAAATCATCAAAATTCATCATTGCATCTTCAGCTTCGGAGCCTAAGGTACGCTTTAAGTTATTTTCCTTTCCTACGTTCTTTTACAGGAAAATCGGACCAATTTATGAAATTATTGATCAAATTCAAAGTGGAAATAAGGTGTTTTTTCACAACCATAATTAATAACCGCATTGGATAGCATAAAAGCTGCAACCTTTTCAAAACAAAACATCGAACGAATTCTAAAGACTTCTCACCAGCTAATGCACTGGTCAAGCCTCATCTTCCACGTACTTCCCAGTGACTGACACACATTGTGTTGCAAGAACGATGTGCTCCAGCGATTGTTCGGAAAATGTATTTACTTCGTCTGTCCCTTTCAGAATATAATATATAAGAACACACGTGACATGTATAAATTGCAGTGTCTCCGTGAATGTTGTTCATATTTTTATGAACATTCATATGGATTTGTAGTGACAAGCGTTTTAGTATCACTCTTATCTCTATGTATAATTTGTAAGTGTCGCATGGAACTGATGCGATGTGCTATTTTAACTTGGATAGGTTCTGAAAATGTACGTGGAATATGAGAAGATCTATTAATCGTTGGCGTAAAGATATTATAGGTAAAAAAACATGTATAGTTTAGTTATGGATATCTTTGCCAAATTGTGGAATGTAGCAAATTATAAAGACATCCTTAAGAGCCCTTTGTACAGAACTACTCAACAGACTGGGACTTTTTCATTCGCAATAGTTCTGTTGGCAAAAACAACAACCTGTTTACCGAACTAGTGAGAATTAGTGATTCCCACTGGTTCTGTTCTGTTGACTTTCAGACTAAACGAGCCCTAAGTTGTGACATAACGTTTATTTTTTATTATCTTATCTTAAAAACATGTTTGAATGTATGGAAAACAAATGAATGTCGAAAAACAAGTGAATGTCGGTAAAATAAATGAATTTCAGAGAAACTAGTGAATGGCGGAAAAACAAGTGATGCTGGAAAAACAGAAGAAAGTCGGAAAAAGCTTGTTTGACGATCGTGTGTTGAAAAAACAGGTTCAAGCTATTATCGGCCTTATTGACATTTTTAAAATTTGTTCATATCAAGCAACACACGATCGTCAAACAAGCCTTTTCCTACTTTGTTTTTCCAGCATCCCAATACTCAACAGAATTAGTGGGAATTAGGGCTTAAGAGGGGTTTAACTGTTGTAGGGTAAATATACCCGTCACATGATGTAACCGGGCTCTAACAACAGTTTTTATGCCTTTTTGGAACCGATGATGGGCTGAAGGGCTGTATAACGTCCCTTGCATAGCTATTAAAGCTTTGTTCCATCGATTAATCTAGAAATTTCAATATTAATTTCCGAACGAAAATACTTCAGTGGAACTCAGTCTATCAGACTTCCGTCGCAGCGAAACTAAATTCGACGGTTCAGCGAACGGCTTCGGCTCGAGCCATTAAACCGGTTTAACACGGAACAGTTTTACCAATATTTACCCCACATTACTGATATCAAAGAAATAGATAGCGAAAGTTATGATTATAAAAACAACTGATTTGTGGTCTCAGTAGCATGCACACTGAGAAACGGCATACACATCATCTGCCCACTAACAGATTGACTGTTAATTTCTTATTTTGGATGATTTCTTCCTTGTTATTTGTCCAGGTTCCTTGCGGTCATGAGCATCTAGCGTAACTATGTCATCTGGTTGTTTCATTGCTCTTATTGACAAAACTACAGATTTAATAAAATTTTGTATTCTGATATTTGATACTGTGATGTAGTGCACAAGTTCAGATCCGCGCCTGACTGTCACGTCTGTCACCCTCAGAATATTTTGGTCTTTTGCGTTTTTAATGATATGCCTCATAAGGTCGCATTAAAATAGGCATCTTACGGAATGATTTGTTTAAATGCTAACTTAAAACTAAATTAAATATTAATAACTAGCTGTTTGTCTAACTGTCTGTGTGTCTCCGCCTGCGCCAAAAAGTAGCCTATGTTTGACCCCGGGTATTCAACTATATTCATACCAAATTTCATCAAAATCCGTTCAGCGGTTTGGCCGTGAATGCGTAACAGACAGATAGACTTTCGCATTTATAATATTAGTATGGATTAGTATGGAAGTATGGATATGGATATGGATAAAAGAAGAGCGTCTTTTTTCGTTGTCTGTTCCGATTTTAGGTCTGTGCTACATATAGTATGTTAAACTTTATCAATTATCGAGTAATGTGGCGGCGTGGAGTTCGAATACTTCTAGTTAGTTCGTAACTCACTTGTGATAAGAAACGGTTTGGGATTCGGCACGATCGTGTTAAGAATATAAACGTGTGAAATCTCTCTTTATTATTGTGTTATAAGTCGGGACCAGGTGTTAGCGGCTAAGGGTGAATTATTGATTATGTTTCGTGATTGGGTTTTTTGGGTAACGTAACATAACTTAGTATTAAAATCCTTTTTTTAAATAGATTATTTTATGACCATTAACTACCGCTGTAAGTAAACTGGACGCAGGCCGCTTACAACCAGTCATTTTGGGAATTATTAGGGAAGGCCTATGTCCAGAGGTGAACTGACTGCGGCTAAAATGATAATGATGATAAAGCGCCGGTTCTTTATTGCACCAATCTGGTGGCCAATCAAAATACAAAGCATAGTAAAATCATGTAATCCAAAAAATCAATTCACATCCATTTACAAAAATTTCAAACTACCAAAATATTACCCTTGATAGCGTGATAACAATATAAAATTAGTAAATATTTACTTGTTAATAAACACGACCATGGACCACAAACAACTCTTGGCACTTTTCTAATGAAAGACAAAATATTATGACAAAAATTTCCAGTGCAAAACTATCTACTTCCACCACAAAGGTAAACGGTTTCAAGCTAGTACAGATTTAGCTTCTCTTGACTTGTTAATCCGAGAGGCAAGTGAAAGATAAAAGGAATATTTCTTGAATGCGCGTCATTTCATACCTTTCACTTGAATATCTTATTGAGTTCAATTTCTTTAAAATTCGATAGGAAAGTCTCTTTAAAGATGCCTGACTCTGTGTGTTATAGAAATGGAATTTATGCAATTAAAAGTTTATGTGACTTCACAAATCAGTTTTTTATGTAAATTATGAAAATGCTTTTCAGTTAAGGAAAATAGAGGCTTAGATTTGACCCTACACTAACTATTAATAAGTAAACCTAACTATAAGAGCGGACAAGTCAAGGACCTAGCGCTCCATACATGCTAGTGAAGGGGTAGTTTTTTTACAGTTATCTTATGCATAAATATATCTATTTTGAATTTTTATTTATTTATTAATTTAAAAAGTACTAGGATTACATAAATTATGAGTAGGTTCACAAAAAAGGCGGTACTATGAGTGGCATTTGCGGCGGCGCGGCGGTGAAATGATTATTAAACCTCCCTGTTAATTTCTGCAATTCTAGTACTTCGGCTGATGGATAATGAACTTGATGCAATTTTGGAAAATTTTATCCCGAATAAATTGCAAACATAGTAAAAGTTAACGTAAAGAAAGTTGAAAATGATATTATGAATATTCTGATAAATGTAATCAATAAACGTTGATTTATCGATGTACTACGTATTTTATGCACAAGATGATTAAAAACAAAAATTACCCTATCACTAGCATGTACACAACATTTGAAGCGCTAGGTGGAATACTTCTGGAGCGCTTCAAATTGGAGCGCTTCGTGGGATACGTCAAATCAAGGACACTAACTTACGATTCGAAGCCTAAGCCGAAGACGCAACTAGAAAACACGCTTGGACGAATAAGAGATTTGACTCAACACTTTAATTTGTCTTCGATTTTAAGATTTGATTTTAGAATACTTACAGATTACAGATGCTGTCCGTACGACACTACAAATAACTTTGTTTTTTTCATAACATTCTACTTTTTTTTATAAGAATAAACTAAATAGTTAAACTGTGAAGAAATAAGCTAGTTTGAATGTCACTCTCATCCGACCATTTCCTTCTGGTGAAAGAAAATATTATGTATGCAAGTCTGCATCGGCATACTAGTTTATTTTGATTAGTGTGTGAGATATTCGTTTCATTATGCAAGTTATACAATTGCCCCTTGCTGACCTCACGTCTTTTCTTTATGAATGTTGAGTTCGATATCGCTCCCACGGATAGCATAGATAAACAATACCAGCCAGGGTCGGATCAAGCCTAAGACTCTTTCGCATAAATAATATAAAATTTTAATATTAAACTCCAAAAAAATTGATAAATAAGATAATATAATGAAGACTTATAACACTGTGATTTGATTGTCAATTGATTGAGAATTTCAATGTCAATTCTACAGCGTTCAAATTGACATATAGCATCCGTACTTAATATTATAAATGCGAAAGTCTGCCTGTCTGTTACGCTTTCAGGGCCAAACCGCTGAACGGATTTTGATGAAATTTGGTATGGATATAGTTGAAGACCCGGGATCGATCAAACATAGGCTAATTTTTGACGCAGGTGGAGCTGCGGGAAACAGCTAGTATCATATATATCATTTCAATATAATAAAGAATCTTACTCAAATCAAATAAAAATTTATTTATTTCAGACAACACTAGATCCAAACCATTGACACCAAATATCAGACTAACAGATAAATATATTGTTAAAACCGAATCAAAGAGGTAGACACTTTCGGGGCTGACAAAGACAAAACTAATCGAATCGACACGAATAGTTGGCAGGAAATACCCTCTAATCCATTCAACAAATCTATTAAAAATAAAAGAGTATGTAATGCACTTGAAAAAAAAACCAATGTCAAGATTCACCGCACTCAGCGTGCAACCAACACGGATACACTTTCTCCACGTGATGATTGCGTAAGGAGCGGTGAACAAACCGGAGAATCTGCGCTATAACCGGACCATTACGACATTACCCATTCTCAATTAATTGTTGCTTATTACAATGCGAAAGAGTACTGTCGTGTGTTCCATTCTTAATGACTTATCAAAATCCAATACGATGTAAGTGTAAAGCAACGGACCTACATATAGGAAACTAGCTTTTTCCCGCAGCTCCGCCTGCGTCAAAAAGTAGCCTATGTTTGACCCCGGGTCTTCAACTATATTCATACCAAATTTCATCAAAATCCTTTTAGCGGTTTGGCCGTGAAAGTGAACAGACAGACAGACTTTCGCTTTTATAATATTATAGTATATGGAAGTATGGATAGTTACAATACACCAGAAATCATCAGTAATTTCATTCCAGAAACACTGCCAGTTTATTTATTTATTTTTAAGACGATTAACAGCCAAAAATATCACAATAAATGTTTGCCTACCCAATTGCCAATAACAAATCCCCTAATAACGACCAAGTTCCTGGAAGATAGAAAGTTGTTATTCTGGCTAAATACGCAGACAAAAAATAGATGAATGATGTCTAAAATAACAATGCTTGTTAAACTGCTGGCAATTATGAAAATGCCTTCCTTAATTAGTAAAAACTTTTAAATTAAATGTTGTATTCGTCCAGGTAACGGCAAATTTTATTTCTAGGTCAAGATTTTTTGCATCACTGTTATTTTGAAATGCGTAACAAATGTAGAGCACAGTATTTCTCAATTAAAGATGAGCAAATAAACTACTTGCGCTATACAAATTGGATAAATGCTTGTAAAAGTGATACACAGCAATAAAAACTAAAATACTTTCATATATATCAACTTCAACATGATGTTTTAAAAAGTTAAAGTTGCACCTGATTGTTTAATCTTCTTCGGAACTTTTCAATAAGTTATTTCTCAGTTTTAATCTATTGGAAGTGGTGCATTCCTAGTACTTCTAAACAAAGCCCAACAAATGACCGTTCGTTCCGGATCACCTGTCTTTGTGTCTAAGTCTCAAGTGTTAAACCATCGTTTGTCAACGTCAACTGTCCGCAGTGAGAATGCGGGAATTCACGGAGGCACTCCGAGCAGCCTATTGTATCCAGACAGCGACTATTTTTACACCACAAAGGGAGGTTTGGTCGGAGAGTTAATGCAGTGTCTTGGATCTCTTGTACTTTGCGAGATATTGTATTTTGTCTTGTGAGACAAGTCGCATGAAAACGCCAATCAGAATACCTCTCTGAAAAAAGATTTCTATGACATGCAAATTACATTTTTGTAGTGAGGCAGGAAACGTCATTTGGTCAGTATTCCATTAATACTTAAAAAATGTGAATTATGTTATCGTCAAGTGTTCTTGAATAGGCTAGTTTATTAAATTTTAAAATGTTGTTATTATTATACGTCATTGTGTAGTATAATCAAAAAATCTTGTATTTTTTGCAATACTCGAATATACATATTCGATACACATCATGTTTGTTTGTTTGTAATATCTTTATTGTACAGAAAAAACAAATAATTTACATACACAAGCATGGAAAAACAATAAGTACAATGGCGGACTTAACCCACTTAGGGATCTCTTACAGACAACCAGCGAGTGACAGGAGAAGAAAAAACACATTTTGAATATCGTGCGAAAACGGTCTCCACTGTCATGGCGATTTGAATGACGTCATAACTATTTTTGTCGCTGTACATTCTCGTCGAGCCATACATAAATAAGGTTAAGTTGTTTTGTCGTTTGTGGGCCAGTTAAACCTCTTGAGTCTTAACTTTATATAGACAGGTTGAAACTGTCACTTAAGTTACGACTCGAGAGGCTTAACTAGCCCGCATTCAGACGATAGTGTACAGCCGCCATGAAACAAAAATTAAGCCATCGACACATATGTGTCAATGTCAGATGGCCACATTTGTTTACCTGATTTGACATTTTTCTATGGAAAAGGACTATTGTAAAAAGTCGACATCAAAACAACAATGATGTTTTACATGGTGTGACGTAATCACTTCTGAATGGTGTTCAATGACTCGTGACAAAATGGCTATTTTCCTCGATTTTATTTTCTAAAAATAATAACAATCTGGAACTTTTGTGACATCGTTTATTTTTTCAATCCTACATATCTTATTTCATAATTAGGAAGTGTCATCTCCCTGATTAGTTCTTAGTGGAAACTAGCCTATTAGATAATATGTAAGGTAATAAAATTAAATAAAGATTTTTTATGACTTAGATAATGGTAGTCATTTTAGATTAGATTTTGACAAAAAACCACGTCTAATAATGCTCGATAATGTTCGATGTCGTCACTCGTAGTTTCATTATCTTATTAATATAACTATTAAAGTTATAAATGCCTTTCTTGTCTAAGTTACGACATTCTAAAATATGAGTTATCTAATACAATGCTACTTCTCTATTTCTGATACGTGTAAAAAGGCACTATTTTGCTGCTAATGGAATAAGACGGGGGAGTCTTAAGATAGTTTCAGTTTTCAAATACCCCAAATGCCGATTCTACAAAGTTCTGACAAGAAACGACAAGAAAATGGATACGCAGAGTAAACAGTAAACGTCAGTCAGCATTCTTATTAATGAAAATAAAATCTGTAAAATCTCAAGGATGTCTGGGAGAGAATGCTTTTAGCATTAAATCCGCCAATTGTAAAAGTATTTTGTTTTTACTTGTGTGTATAATAAAGATTTATAAATAAATAAATCTAAGTTGTCAGAGTCAATGTATGGGAAGACGGTTGTCTGCCCGGACGGTGGTCACCAGACAGATAGACAGACAGACAAAAATTCTAAATTCATAGTTCTGTCCTGTGCACTAAAAATTTCCAAAAAAACTATAATGTATAAATTTGACTCGGCTAAAGTTTTATTAAAGGTATATAGACACAGATAACTATAGGTTAGGTTCATGGAGTAATTACAAAGAGGAGATGCCGTAATAAGCGTTTTATAAGAAAGCGTTTGTGAGGCTACACGGGGCGGAAGGCAGACGTGCGAGGTGCTTGGTTTCGGCCGTGGCTCCAATCATGGAGCACGAGCAATGACAAGCTCCGCCCACGTTGTGTCGGCGAGGCGCCAATGATCACATTACTGCGCCATTTCAAACTGCATCTCCTCTTTGTAATTACTCCATGGTTAGGTTACAAGTGCTAGGACTAACATATGAGTGGTTGCTATCGGCAGTAATTTTCATTAACCAATTGGTGGCGGAAGCACGCGAAGTAATTTAGTAAGTCACTTACGAGCATTAGCTAATATAATCGAAATGCCAGGTACTTCCTCTCCCAATAATAATTTAAGACGCCTACGATCTCTATAAATAGAAAATCTATCGTGCGGTATGAGTATTATATTACCTTCGAGAAAACGACAGAAAATCTAATATTATTAACGTACAATTGTTTGTATTCTAATTGTATTCATATAGTGTGGAATACATGAACAATCGGCCGTGCACAGGGTGTGCATGTGATGTGTCATGGTGTCAGAGTTGTTCGGAACCTAAACTGACGTGGTCCCTTTATCACCTAACGGTGCCTGAGACGTACGATTTAACGTGCCTTCTAAAACATATAAACTTACCAGACTACAATTTTACAATTTCATCCAAGGAGTATTAAGTAACTAAGAAGTTACGTAACTTAAGAAAGTTTACCACCCTTATTCATAAAAATTAACGAACCGTCGCTAAGCCTACATTAACTAAAACATGCTTAGTCCTTTTTTGTCTTGTCTATTTTTGACTTCAAAGAACGAGACGAAACATAAATTAGTTAACTTGATCTTATTGAACGTTCGTTTATTTTTCATTATTTATTTTTATATGTTCATTAAGATAAAGTGCTCAACTTACAGTCTCGAGTTTTATAAATATAACTGCGACATTAGTTGAACTTATGTGAGCTTCGCTACTATAACAATTAGTTACTCATTGTCTCATTTAACTTGTCCTCGCGAACAACTTGTTCGTAGATGTGCGCCTTTGTCAATAGGGTTGTCAAAGACTTGAGACTCGATGTGTCAAAGTCGCGAGGAATAGTATGCTATGTGTTATATGTGTGTAGGAGAACTTCCCAGGGTATTAGGTATTAGAACAGTAGAGTAGGTAGTTTTCTAGTAGGGGAATAGTTCTTTTTTATTGTAATAACCACACGAAACAATTTATTTCAGTGCCTCAGTTGACTTCTCAATGTTGACATTTATTGTACGAATAATACTTCAATAAAGCGCGCTGACAGATATATCTAAAATGAATCTTCGTTCCGAATTAACTAGTGTTGTAAATTGTGTAAGCTTGTGTAATGTGTTATTTAGATTTCTATAAAATTTAATTGCGGATTTGTTAAATTTTACATTGAATTCTTGCTCTTATCTGTCTTGAATAAATTGAATATTGTATAGTTAGTTTGGTGTTGTTTGCTATTATTTAGTTGCGTTGATGGTTTGTGTCAATATTTCAAGTTCGCTTTCATCGAGCCCCGAAATTCAATCGGGTCTGTATTGTAAATGTCCAAAACATCTGATGACAACCCTAGTTATAAGTCGCTTGAGACTTGTTTAGTGTCAATGGCAGTTCGCGTTTCCGGGCAAGGGCAATGATTACAATGATTTCAACAACTAGACGGGCCCATCAGTACATTTTGCCATAAACTCTCCATACAATAAACATGTTCAATCTGTAATTTGATATCATATGAAGTATTTGTAACTTTGGAGTTTAATTTTTTTTTAGTATTTCACTATACTACTAGACATTTTTAGGATACAAAAGAAATGACACTACAATACGGCTCCGCGGTCATTAGTAGGTTGTGGCGCTTCATTTTAGTTCCGCAAAACCACGGACATTTTCGTCTTCTTGTTTGTTACATCCTTAGGTTAGTAATTATATATGTCATTGTGTATTAAGATACTATTCCATTTAACTCAGAATTAAAGCAATGTTTCAAATTATTGTACGTTTCTTATCTGCTTCCAGTGGTACGCCCCGGTTTGTTGTGCCTTCATAATCCTGTTATTTATTGCCGGCGATGTGTTTGGGAGTGTTTGCTTTGAACATGCAAAGTTCACCAAATCGTTTTAAGCTGAATATTATTCCTTGTATGTACTTACTTGTAGGTAATAATACACACTTCAGTATAGTTATGACTATGAGCAAAGATAGATTCGTTGAGCGAACATTCTGTTTTAAATTAGACAGGGGAAAATTCAATTTTAAATACTTCAATGTAGGTAGTATCTAAAAGGAAGTGTATAAATTTGGTCTAATTCGGTAGTTTAATGCGCCATGTTTTTGCCTGATATAATCTTGTTTTTATTATTGTAGGCTTTGGCCTCGGGGTCAGATTCTATTCTTACCAACTCATACTTATTAAGTTACTATCAATACTTACTTAAAATAGTGGTCCTACCGAGATCTAAACTCCTATAAAGACCAATATAAATACTAAAATTAGGACACTTACTTAAGGAAAACATCATATATTATTTATAACAATTTAATGACAAGGTAACACCATTATATTATCAAAGAGAAAATAGTCACGGTTTTACCATTGTCTGATTTTCAATGAAACTCTTAGAAATTCTTTGTTCCCAGTACAATGTTCTTTGATGTTTAATACCAAGCAAATAGGAATCATCGGCAATTCCACTTTCTCAACACTTACAAAGGCTCCTCCACAGTAGCCGTTACTATTGAAATAGCAATCAACGAAAGTTGTACGAAACTTTAAATAGGTTGAAAATTGTTGAAAACGACCGAGCGCCAGCCATTGTTGCCTTGTATAGAGTTCACGTTTGTTAAGAGCATAAAGTTTCTATGAAATGTAGGTTTAATTCTTAAAATATTAAGAAAATAAGGTATTTTTTAATATCAAATGATTTGAAATCAATAATTCGAAAAACATGTTTGTTTTTTTCCGATTCCATCTTATATTGTATCAGTGCCCTCTTTAATTAAACATGAAATTTGTTTATCTTCTTGAAGTTCAAGAAATGAAAATGTGTTTATATTCTATTCTCTATAGAGACATGCGCCAAATAAAAGGTTTTGGCAAAAGTTACAATGCTCGAAAATTTACCTGTGTATGTTACTTAATCAACATACTGTTTTTAATACTGCTAGGAGTATAGTTGGTTACACAATTTTGTTATTAATATTTTCATTCGTTAACTTATCTTTCCAATAGCAATCACAATTTCAACCGTAGCGCTCACTTGCTAATTTTCAATTAGATGTTCAAATGTCCTACATGCTCGTTATAATTTCACGGCAAAATATACTCGCCTCTATATCAACAGCAATAGGTCATAAATTGAATTGGAGCGCCAATAGATTGTAATTGTATTATGACAATGCACTCACCATGGCAATTACACAAGCCTTTGTGAGGGAATGCTCCTCGTATTGTGGTGTACAATAGTGAAATATATTAAAATACCTATTTCGTTTCTATTTGCATTGAGAGACTCTCAATATGTATTAGGATCGGAAAGAGCGATGTAATGTCAGACAGGTATTTCGTTCGAGCGACATATTACAAATAGAATTATCTAGTGAATTATTTATCTTATTAAATAGTTGCTCTTTACCAAATATAGATAAGTGATTATGTTAGTTTATCTCATTAAATGAATCGCTCTGTAATGGATATCATTTAATTTTCTTTTCACCCAGGGCCAGAAGTGTTGAGAATTTTTACTTCGTTGCCATTTCTTAAATTTTACAGCTTGCATCATAAGGTAAGTACTATTGCATTGTCCAAGTGCTAGTGTTCCAAAACCTAATTCAGAGCCTGTACTTCCAAATCGTATGAAAATATTGATAATAAATGATTGATTGATTTAAAAATAATTAAAAGCCTGTAAAATATAATTTGCAGTTGATGTTCCACTTACATTTTTTAATTGTTATGAGGCTTCATCACGACCAATGTAATTAGTCCCCGTTGAGTATATAAATTCTCTAAGACATTACGTTCTTATTAAAAACGGACGGATTTATTCTATAAGTACAACTTCATTAAATTAAACTATTTTAATACGGTTTTTATCGGGTTCTCAATGTTTTTTGAAACTTCTACTGCATCGAGTCTATTTTGGCGGATTGATCGTTTAAGTAAACTTATACTTGCTTGTCCTTATACTTGGATGTCCGCGCTTCCCCGTATGTCCTTCTTAGGTGATAAACGAACACAAACTGGGATGATGTTGTTGTCTCGACACCTCTTCAGAAAATTTAATGATGTTAAAAGCCGTGCGCGCTTTTTCTTGAGACACTCCAACCGACGTATTTTGTTTGAGGTTTCCGGCCCGTATACCGTAACATAATGATTTCTTATGTTTTCGCGATTGTTATTCATTAAATTAAACTATTTTAATACGGTTTTTATCGCGTATAAAAACTGTAAGAAAACATAAGAAATCATATAGGCACAACTGTTTCGCAAGGGTCTGAAATATACTTCAACCCGGAACAAACAAACGCACATTCCGACAAAAGCAAAATGGACTACACTTGAAATATAAACTATCTACATAAAAAAAAACAGTCCATGAAATGCTTAAAATTTTATGAGAAAGTTAATTGGATGATTTAAAATTTGGCAAAATTTTATTATTTTCATTGTGGACCGACCGTCTTCAAATTGAATTACCCAATTTCGTGATGAAGTCAAGGGATGACGTCATAAGGGTAGCAGAATCGCACAACCCCGTTCTTAATCCGGTCGTTAAAGTAACTACCAAGGACAGGACATCGATGGCCGATTACCAACTAAATGGATAGACAGTTCGATCGTAAAAGCCTCTGTGTGCCAAGGTTCGATTACGACTGTCTCAATTTCTCTGGCAATTGGAGAACCTATTAAGTATATAAAGTACCTAAATATATATAACACTATTTGTGTTTTCATTCGCTAGAGATGTTTATTATTAACTTAATGTTATTTCTATAGGTCTTAAGCTGCAAATCAAGTTGGGTCGAAAAAACATTGTTTGTATGCATGTTTGTATGTTTCTATGTATGTTCCGCGATAAATCTCGAGCCGTTAGTCAGATTTCGATGAAATTCAAAAGGTGTATATGAGACATGCATAGAATTTTAATTTAAATCTCTCCAAGTAAATCTTGTCCAAGTAGTCTATAGACATTTATAAGACAAGGAGTGTCACTTGCATGTTGCCAACCTTAAAACAATTTTGTAGGCAAACAAGCATACGGCTTGCTTGCTAGATGGTAAGAGACTGTAATAGTCTATAGACACCTGCAACTCCTGCAATCTCATATGCGAATTGCCGACTCTTGAACAATTTAGTTGGCAAACTAGCATACCGCAAGCCTAATGGTAAATGTCGAAGTAGTATCTATAGACTACTTTTGGAGTGTGACTTTTATCTCTATATATATGTTGCCGGTATCCATTGACTTAGTAGGCCGTATGCCTGTTTTTCAACTAAACTGTTTGGGGATCTGGGTTGTCGGCAATGCGTATGTGATACTCCAGGTGGTGCAGGTGTATACTTGGCACTCTCTTTTTATCTTAGGTACAGGTGTCCTACTGCTGGGGAAAAAACTCCCATCTCTTCCTCCACCCCTATCCCTATCCCTTGCCAATTGTTCTCGAACTTTTAAAAGTTATCTGACCATCTTGTTCATGGCCTTCCTCTCTTTCTATCGTAATCCCATCAGTAGGGACCCAGTTAGTCAGAGTTTCAGGCAATCTTTCTGGATGCATTCGGCACGCATATCAACGTTTTACTTTTAAATGTATTATTGTCAATGATTTGATGTTTGATGTGTGTTGATGGTGTACATATTTAAATGAAATTAAAATATACTTTTGTGTTGTAGGCTAATATCTGCGTTGGGTCGCTGACCACCGCAGTAAGATTATTTTTGTAACCTGATATCTCCTAACTTTAATATAATCACCTGCCAAACTTTGTTTTCAAAGTCCAGTTGTTTAAAGTGAGACTTGTTTAGTACACGAGAGAATTAGTGACCTTTCGCTTTCATACATACAGATAATCGTAACGTTTCATTCAACCCAGTGACATCATTACAGATGCGATGTGAAAGTTTTATGTAATTCGCACCAATCGCGTCCGATGTTTTATTTACTTTCAGTTTTTCGATCTCGAGTTAGGTTTGCCAATCGACTCCACGTATCGAGCCAGCGAGTCGAGAAATTAAATTCGTTCATTATTCGGAGCAGTGTCATGTTTGATGTGATCATCTATTGGCTTCTGAGTTGCTTTGAGTTTTTGAGTATATTATTGAATTGATAAAGCTTTCTCTACAATAAAAAAACAAAAGCTAGTAAATGATACAAATTTTATAATTAGCCTGCCTAACTACCCGTTCCCCTCGGCTTTGCTCACGTAAATCCTACGGGAACACTACATTTTTCATGATTAAATGTTATTGTCCTTCTCAGTACTCCAACCAGCTTCCAATAGCGAGTACTTAAAAGTAACTTTGTAGTAGAAATGTAAAATAAGTCTATGTAGACTGTAAATAAGGCTCTAGTTTAAGCATGTAGTAAATTATTATTTATCCAAGAGTATGGATAATTGGTGACACTGGGTTCTGTGGTGTATTATCTAGGCTACAAGTTCGCAGCGCGCTAGTGACACCCTTAACTGGACTGCCAAATTTATGGTAAAATGCCTTAGTAGCGCTTAAGTCATCAGTTACATTTACTTCCAACCAACTACCCGGGATTTCATGAAATTTGGTAAAGCCCTAAATCATGTAAGGTTGTAAAGCAATTTCAATTCCATTTTAATAACAGCAATTGATACTGATCAGGCCACTTCATTATAAAGGATAATTAGTAGACACAAGCAAGATTGCCACCTCTTCATAATCATGCAACCTCTAATTAGAAGGCTCGCTCGATGATTATTGCGAATGTTTTATATGTTACAAAAATTTCAGACTTCACTATATATTATTGTTATTATGGTGCAAATAGATAATTAGAGTGAACAGGTACTTTAAGAATTTAATTATTATATAATACTAGCTCTTTCCCGCAGCTCCGCTTGCGTCAAAAAGTAGACTATGTTTGACCCCGGGTCTTCAGCTATATTCATACCAATTTTAATCAAAATCCGCACAGTGGTTTGGTTTTGAAAGCGCAACAGACAGACAGACAGATAGACAGACTTTCGCATTTATAATATTAGTATGGAAGTATGGATTAAAAAAGGTCGAAGGCAAACTCTGGACGCAGGCCGCTTCCAACCGGTCATTTTGAAAATCATCAGGAGAGGCCTATGTCCAGCAGTGATTGACTGCTGATGATGATGAGTATTGAAAAAACCTTAGTTTTTCTTATTTTTCATAAATTAACACTGCAAAATCTATTCATAATCTTTACAATAAAATATACTTTTCGATTTCCAAATGTAAAACAATGAATGTTGCCAATGAATCTACCCACAGACAAAACTGTACCGTATCAAAACGTAATAATATTCGTCCCAAACATCAAAGACCGCCATCACGTCAAATACCTCGTATCGCCGGGTCACAGAAAAGGTAATCAGGGCTGCAAAGCCTACGCCAATCATGACAAACGGTATACAAGTGAGTGACAACCCTTAGGATCTTGTCCGATTGAAAGCGATTGGCGTGGCAAATAGGTAATCAAATAATAGTATTAAAATAAGCAAGAAATTCTGTGTCAATTATACATAGTGCTGTGTCGATGCACACTAAAACATCTGTCTTTATCATTCCTAATCTGCTATTTTTTTTAAAGTCTGATTCACGCATATATCGGTAAGTTGAATGATTCTCATGAGTCCGTAGTCTGCTGCTTTTTCTTGCCTTTTCTTTACCTCTCGCAATGACTTCGGCATCCTTGAACCTTATCATCATTTCGTGAAGGTTACATTGTCAATCGACCATGTACACCCTGGTGTCAGAGTTGTGCGGAATCGCCTCTCGGCTTCTGACGTGGTTCCTTTAACGACTACCAAATGGCAGCCGGGACCAACGGCTTATCTTTGAACCTGATCTCTGTCCTATATCAAGAATATAGCGAAACAATTTTTATTTAAATTTTACTATATCTAAATGGTGAAATTCACATGGATTTATTGATGCGTTCATGCAGATCAAACTCGCTTCTGGCTAATCGCTTACATAGCGACAAATCCCTAAAGGTAAATTACCACGCGTCCGCAAGGGTGTGGAGGCCATTTTGTAAACACGAACATCAATTTTGCACACCATATCGCTGATACAATATCCGGGCTAGCGTCCAGACTCTAATGCCAATCCGGACACGGTTTACCAAATATATAGTTAAAATCATGTTAAAATAGATGAAATCAATAGTAGACATGATACTGGTAAATTAAGTAATTCTGGTAGAGCTCAATGATCAAAGTGTTGGCACGTGGAAAAAATAATGTTGACCGAACTAAACAACAAAATCATGGAAATTATAATAGTACTTATGAAATATGTAATATAGATAATTTATGTAAGTCAGAGAATAAAGTAATATTTTGAAGTATCTCGCAGATAAATTTCGCACTTGAATATTTTTTTATATCTGTCTTGAGGATTGACAGAGAGCCCGCAAATAATTTAATCATCCATGACACAACTGGATTAAATTGATATTGAAGACTTGTGAATTTACTCTTATTAATATTTGAGAAACGTACAGAATGCACGATGGTATGATTTCAAATTTATCTCGGAATGGTACTGGCACTTTAATATTTCAAATTATTAACAGCTAGTAACACAAAGTTATTCATGAAATTGATATAAATTCCGACTGATTCTTGAAATGGCTGCCCGCGCCTAATTCTCGCTCGCTTTAAATGCTGGAATGCGGGATGTCCATAACGACAATTTAATATTACTCGTTGATCAAATTAACTCTCGATTAGATTTTTATTTGACGCAACTTATTATTATTTTAAGTGAGAATGTTTTTAAAACTGATGATGCACGAACACTTTTTCCAATTAGTACACCGTTATTGATACATAATCCTTAGCAACCACGATGGCGTATGTTAGTGGTTTTATCATTTCTTTGCCAATGCTAATTAATTTTGTATAAGTATAATAAACTAGCTGTTTCCCTCAGCTTCGCCTACGTCTTAAAGTAGCCTATGTTTGACTATTCATACCAAATTTCATTAAAATCCGTTCAGCGGTTTGGCCGAGAAAGCATAACAGACAGAGAGACAGGCTTTCGCATTTATAATATTAGTATGGAAGTATGGATATGGATTAAGTATGGATGGATACTAACTCTTCAAATCATTGCTAAATCTTAAAAGGTTAATACAATATAAACCTCTTTATGGCATAAGAAAAAAATAACAAGGTTATGTGCTTACAAAGTGTTCATTTACTTACACGTATTTAATTTAATGATTTGTTAATACAATTTGCTATATTTATTAGCATATGTCTAGTAATGCCTGTTTATTCGCGGTTTGAAATTCTACTTCCTAACCAATACGATATAACATTGTTCAGTCAATTAGGAAACATTGTGGGTTATTATTGGTTCTCGTTAACCCAGTCGTTATCAGGTCAAAGTTTGGTGTTTAATCTCGCGAAATGACTGGATCTGTAATGTCTGCCCATAATAGGGATGTGACTTTGATTACGACTTTGATTAACTATCGCGTATTAGCATTGATGAATATTACTGTTGGTGGATTTAATCTAGTCAGAATAGATAATAGTACTTGCGCTAGTTTCAGTTACGTATGCACTATTTGTTACAAGTATTCCTAAAATTGTTATCATTGAAGCAGAAAGTCCAAGAGACTGTAAAACCATCTAACAAGTTTGTTATTGCATTTATAGTAACTGTGTAAACGGTAATACTATTAATCTTAACGATCATGATTTACCTGTGTATTCAGTGACCTTAACGATATTAATTTAACATTCCTCCAATTTATGTTTCATAAAAAATATTCACGTCGGAGTCGCCCTTTGACAATGATCTTTACTTCCAATTTTTCATGGCATTTGGTCGATAAACAAACTCGCTTCCAGGTGATTCCCTGCGAGCTAATCTAAACCCTTTTTTCGCAACCCTGGACGGGAGGAGGCGCGGTCGTCCGTTTACGACGATATTTATGCTCCGTTTGTTTTTCGATTAAACTTGTCAACTCGGCTCGTCATATTGCCTGCCGGACGCTACAGCTATTTACTGCCGCGATTTGAATACAGAACGCTCGTTGCCTTGATTTGTTTGTTCTGATGGAATCTGTTTAGCTGTACTCGTATCGTTTCCTTGATGGGATGACTATACGACGACGTGTATTGCGGAAGGGCTGTCGAATGTCGATATTACAAATGTTTGCACTCAATAAGGGTTATTTTCTGATGTAAAAATGTGCGTTATGTGTTTGCTTTGTGAGGGAAGTGGTTATAGGAATACAGAATGTGTGTGTGCCAACATTGAATATTTTTCTTTGTTTACTTTGCACAGGGGTCTGATGGAGGTTATGTAAATAATTATTTGCGTTGACTTACTACCAATCATATTTATTTGGTTTTAAATAATGATATACATATGCTTATGTTATGTTTACTTGTTTCAGGTAAGATAGAGGTGGAGAAATTTATGGAACTATCTTAAATGTAAGTTCTTATAACATTTTGGTCATGAAAATTTAAATGACAATTGGGATACTAGGTGAGTAATAACACAAGTTTAATGGCCACCTGCACGCTCAGGGATCTCTACGAATCCACCGACAATGCCTTGTCGGTGGCGGAGTTTTGGTCCTCTGAAGTTTGATAACAGCCAAAGTCGACTCGCAAAGAAGAAGAAGAATGGACAGTTACCTGACATAATAATGATAAAAGTCACCGAATACCCATTGCAACTAATAATACGTCTCCCAACATGAAAAGGTCTCAAGAGCTAACATCCAAAGAGATCTGTAGCAGAAAATCGTGAAGACGTACAATTTCGCCAGTCGCCGGGCAATTCGGTCACGTCGCGCCGAATAAAAAGTCGCGCGAAGTGCAATAAGTGCCGCCATCACCGTCGCGTTAGCGGCAACACAATAAAATAGAAAGTCAATTCGCTTTGCGGAAAAGTCGCGGCCGACGGACCGCCCGCGCCCACAGATTCCTTTGCGATTGTCAAACGAACAATAGTTCCCGTGGAATGCCTTTATTTGTTTCGAATACTCTCTCTATTTTTAGAATTTTACCCTGTTGCAAAGGTTTTCGACTTTAATCTTACATACTCGTGTGTCTTATTAGAAGCATTATTCGATGTCAGTTTGAAATTTGTAGAGTCGTGGCGACGTGAACGACTCGTAATACAATATGGAATCTTTAATCAAAAACTCATACCATTTTCTCATTATGGAAAATGTTCTTATTAGTATTGTCGTGGGTCTAAATTCACTTTTTCATCTTATTGATTCATCATCCTTTATTAGTTGAACTAAAATCTTTTCGTGAACAAAAAAAAATATAACTGCTAGTAGTGAACATATAATACCAGTGTGTTTCACGTTGACATGGTAAATCAGCATTCTTTAATTTTTTTTCTACAAAATGGATTAAATTTTTAGTGGGCGAGGCAAATAGCACACGCATAATTACTAGCATACTTCTGCATGTAATGGAACAGTACAAATTCAAATTCATAATGTCTTTATTGTAGAACAAGATCGCAGGAAAATTTAACTCAGAGTTACCTTCTGTTAACGTTTTTAAAAGATGATTTTATTATTTGACCCTCAATTAAAAATGTGATAAATGTGAATTGAACTACAAATCTCACAATACAAATTGTGTAGCTAAAAACGGACTTAATGTTAACCTAATGTAAATCTTACAACAAACCTTTGGTTAAAGCAGAGACATTTACATTCATAGGTTGTTTAAACTAATTAACTATCAATTATTCAAGCATTTCAGTAACAAATGAGACATTCTGAAACTCGACATTCAAATTTTCGTATAATTTGATATGTGATCGCGATATAATTTGCATATTGTTCGTGTAACAAAACTGCGGCCGCGATGTAAGCCGGCTTGAACTTGTGACACGGCTTAATACTTCGCAGGTGTTAATGTCGACGGAGCCAGAAATTAATATTTCTGCCAGCGGCTTGCGAACAGTATTTACACGAGATTTTATTTCATTAACGATTTCCGCATAATTTGATATGTGATAGCGATATAATTTGCATATTAACTTTTAAACTAATGCACATAAACTTCCGACATTTCAACCGTATTACAACGGCAGTGGTAAAATGTAAATGTGTTTAATACGTGGTGGAAGTATAAGGGCATTATACGCACTTAATCCTGTAATTTTATTTTTTAAATTTGCATCTTGTTCGTGTAACAAAGCTGCGGCCACGATGTAAGCTTGAACTTGTGACACAGCTTATATTAATACTTCGCAGGTGCCAGAAATTAATATTTCTGCCGGCGGCTTGCAAACAGTATTTACACGAGATTTTATTTCATTAACGATGTTATTGGATTCTTGGTAATTTTGCTTTGTAAATGTTGGCCCGAAATGTCACGAGTTTAATATTATTTTTTAAATTATACGTCTTAGCCAACTTATAAAATAAAACGGTTGAGTGAAAAACTTCTTTACTCAGAGTTCAAATATGTTTTATTTTTAAAGCTACAGCGATAAGAAGAAGACAGAAAGTAATTTTTATAACTATTGTTGGGTTCTGTGCTTAAGGTCTTAAGTTTTGTTAGTATTATATAATTGGTATGTCTGGATTGAGTTGAAATGATTGAACAAAAAAGAAACCTGAATCATTGCTGCGATGCCTAAAGATTGATAGTCTGTCACAGTCACAATGAAAAGTTGTTAGCCCCGTTTTAAAACAATACGCAATGATTGAAAATTTTCGGAGAGTTCCTTAAATCACAGAATTAGTAAAGTACCTACACTTAAAGTAAATTAGGAGGATGGGTTGAAGGAGCGATTTGGTAGAGAAAATTATCTGACCAACAGTGAAGTAAGTAGATACGTTTAAGTACAGTACAGAATGGTAGTTTTTTTTATTCCTATGATCCATATTTCCATTAAGTCGCGTGGAATACCATAAATTGTATTTTAGAAACAGTTTTATTTTACAACACCTATCTCGTCGATTTTTATGTTAACATTCACTTTTATTTGAACAAAACATGCCATACAAATAATGGCATGCCATTTAGGTTAACTGTATTTGGAAATGTACGAAAACTGTCGCTGACGCGTTTCCGGTGTGCCAAAATTGAACCACGCTATCACTTTCTTTTTGACGCTTGATATGTACTGCAATGCGTATTTAAATTAACTTTAAGCAACTCTTTAAGGCCTTTGTGACCCGTATTTAAGGCGTTCATCTTGTGACACTGAAGCTCGTGTGTGGGAAACAAATCTACAGAAATACTAACTTCTATAAAACTAAGCGGGACAATGACTCTAAGAGCTTGGAAGAATAAACTCTCCACGGCGGCGTGTTCACGAAAATTCTTGATGAATTTGTTTCCAGTTATGCCCATTAATAGCTTAAACCACCTAATAAAACTTATGAGAACCAACACCATAAGCCTCTTTGTATTATTGTAACTCAAATACTACATCATTGTAATACGACTAGATATTAAAATATATAGTTGTATTATAATGAGGTAGTATTTGATCAGTATCGTTTCGTATATATTGTTACTTAGTTCGCCAATATAACTGCCTAGCACAAAATTTGTCATTGGAAATTACCAAACAAAATTGTTCCCCAATGTAAAATTGTTTTAGATTCAGCCCGAATAACAAACGAATTAAAACGGGTCGTTCTGTTCTATTCATTTACAATTCTTCAACGAGAACCATTAGCATGTTAATGGCAAATAGCTTTTCGTACACGGGTGATATTGAATATCGATGTTTCGGACCCCAATTTTCACACATCGCCTGTTCTATTCAACCTTTACAGGACCTTAACGTTTTCACATTAAAAGCGTTTCTATGAAGAGTAGACAAAGGACTTCAACATTTTACTAAATCACTAAAATAGCGGTGAATTTTAGAAATGTCTCTCCTTTTGACGTTTCACATTTAAAGTACGTTTAAATTGTAGTTTACGTCTACATTTGTAGACACAGTTTTTGATATAATTCCAGTTTAATATTGCTATGTCATGTTTTGTTTAATAATAAACATTTTTCTTCTACTTTTGGTTTCTATAGTTAAATAAACTTTTTTTAATTATATTATTACTTTTGCTAGAACAGTTTATAAATCACTCTCGCTTTACTTATCTCGAGCACGAATTCGAATTAACGAAATTGAACTAATTTTGTTAATCTTTCATTTAATTAAATCAAAGAAGACAAATAAAACATTCAAAACATTAAGTGGGCTGAACAGGCAGCGAAAGTGAACGGCGCGGTTGGACTCTCGATTTTGCACGGAATGCGAACTGTTATGACATGAACTTTTAACAGCATTTAACAGATTCCTTGACCAGTGAATCACCTAGTTGTCAATCGTTTCGTCCTCTTTACGTACACAAGAAGTAGGCTTGATGTCATGTTAGCGAGTGTTTTTTCATAATCGATAATAGTTAGGACATCACAAATTTTAATTACATTCATCGTTTCTGTTACTTCGTAATACTGACTCAATGTACGGTGTGCTGCAGAATTTGATCCCATACATAACTCCTACAATAACTCCTGATGTTGTGTGTGTTTTTGTGACAATGAAAAGTAAGTCGAACCATGATTCCATGCTTCTAGAAACATGCTAAGCCGTTGATCCTGTCCGATTATTATTTTATGATCATCAAAATCTTAATCCAAGGCGATTTAGGAACTCTGACACCAGGGCATACGATTGGCCATGCAACCCACTTAAAAGCAAGCAACTGACGTCATAAGCCTGTGCATTCAAATGTAGGTAACGAGAGTTGTTAACTTTAGAAGCGCATAGTAACTCGATAATTAGATGCTGCCTTGCTAGTTGTTATTATCTTCGTTACTACATACAACAATCCTCGGGCTACGGTGAAGCTAATATTATATATTACATTTCCTGAGTTCTATAATGATGTTAATATTATATTACGCCTTACGCGGGAACTATGCAAACTCTAGATTAGAACAGAAATATTTACGTAACATTGTTGAATATTTGTTAAGTGAATAAGCATTACTCGAGCACAATACGAACAAAGCTCTAGAAGACTTAGTTATAAATGGAAACGGAATAAACGAATGTATGACGGAAACAATAAAATTGTTCAGCCGTCTACTGCGGCTGATTCAGAGCAGTTTCCCGGGATAACAGCTCAAATGAGAGAGGCTAACACATGCGAATAGCATGCACATCTTACAATTTACAGCTTACATTTAATATATTTCTTTACAGTCAGTCAGGCTGGTCGTTTATTGGAACGTGAATATTCGCCCTTCAGAATGTATCACACATCACACAATAGTGTCAGGTAGCTGACACCTTGTTAGAGAGGTCGTCCCTTTTGAATCCTGCCTTCATTGTATTGAGATGGGTCGCGGGATTCTGTTTCAAACGTGCCTCATTCCCCACTGTCAGACAAATCACATTCCTAATTGAAATCGTCTGTTACATTATGTGGACGACTGGACGCAACTACACCAATGAATTCATTGGCTTTTGCTTCCCTTTTTATTTTCCAATTCCTGGAATGCTGTTCGTATTTTGAAAATGTTTTTGCATCTTCAATCTTGGAAGAAGGCATTTTATATGTGCTGGTCTGGCACATATCGACAGAACCTGTCCGAAACATGCCAGTTCCTAGTCTATAATTCACGCTCGGACGACCGTCGACTAGCGTGTCAATCGCTCAATGTCAATTCGACCGCCCCAACGCGATCTCCCGTTCTCTATGAGACCCGGCACCCGCAAGAAAATGTACACCATTTTTCTTCTTGAAATGCAATTAGAACAGACGCATTTCTCTTTTCCGGCGTGTTGTGCAACAATGGGAGCGTTGTTGCCTTTTAATTTACGGTTTTGTGGGTTCGGTTCGAGTATAGCTTGTTAATGGTCGAACACGCTGGATTGCATTCTGTATTAATGATACAAACAAGGATAGTGCAGATTTAACTTTTGGGTTGTCTATTTGCTCAAACCTCAAACGTTTTCGCTTATTTTGTTGTATTTTCGGGTTCAGTTCTTTATCATCATGCACAGTTTTTGATTAATATTTTGACTGCCATTTCTCGCTTGCATTTTTATCTTTATTGATAAATTATCAACCATAACATCCGCATCCGAGAACCGGAGACCTGTATTGTTTACTCGCGAAATTAAGTAATGAATTTATTTTTCGATGGCTATCTCCCGCCGACATGGGTGAATTACGAGTCAAATTAAATTCGGCTCGTGGTCTGCGAAATCCATACCGGCTTTTGAATAATGCAAACGGTTTATTGGAGTGAACAAATACGTTACGTTATGCATACCGTATGGCATTGTATTAAATTTAAAACCGTATCTCCTAAACAATTAATTTTCGAACGTCACGTGATGTTTTTTTTTTCGTAGCAAAAATTTGTTGTTGATTTTGCGCTATACATCAAGTGCCGGGCCATTAAATCTAAGCGTCATGAATAAATGAAACATTCAGGCGCGACTAAAGTACGGTCTGCTGAATTTTTATTAAAACAAGACATTAAGTTAACGGGCTGGTTGCGGCCAATGACATAATATAAATCCATCTGTATTAGTGCAGCGATAAAGCGAGAGCATTAAAATAGCAAAGATTAAATAGTATGACAATGCATTTGTTGAGTGCCGACTGCCGCTGTCATGAACGTGAGTTATCTAATATTAATTTGATTAACTAATCTCGAATTTTAATGATTCACATGATTGTTATTAAATTCAGGAGTTTATTATTTAAAAGTTTAGTTGTAACTTGTATCCAATTTCGGGCACCAGTTTGGTAGATTTGAGGTAAATGGTTGATTTGATGTGCCTAGTGTTTATTTTCAAGATTTAAATGGTAGAATATAGGCATTAATTGTGTACGAACTTCACTACGTACACATTGCACCTTCAGAATCTTGGCGGCGGCGCTCATTATTTGTTAATTTCAAACAGTTCACGTCAATCGCTATCACACGCGGACGCGTACTCAATATCATCAATTGTATCATTTACATCGAGATATATGCACTAATTTTAAACATAAACATTATTGTAGGTACATTAACTTAAAATAAATAGTGGAAAAATGAAGATTGTTCTGACGACATCTGTAGTCGTGTCCGAATCATAAAACAAATTAACAAAAAAACATTACTCATGTTTGTGCTTTTTTAACAATATTGCAACAACTATACATAATGCTTACCTAAATACTTAAGTGTCATAGTTACAGATTTCAACATTATATAGTGACGATATTTGGCGTAGAAGTTAACCTACTGGTCTAAATATGTAATGGCAATATAGTGCTTGCAAGCAAGTCCTTGCCCCGAATAGCCACTATGCACAGCACAGTACACTGCATACGGTCAGGCAATAATGCAGCTGCACAAATGTCCATTATGAAATAAATTACTATGAACATTGCCTTGCCTCCGGGTTTTAGCTATGCGATTGTGTAATTCGCCTTATCAATTGTTGTATATCCCTTGAGTTTGAAAGTGGTTTTAGAAAGTAAAACGGATTGTAAATGCCTATAGGTCAGAAAGGATTTTATGCATAACTAAAGTTTTATGAGCTGATTGAACTACCTGTTTATAATATTTCCGTTTAATACTGTATATGTAGACTATTTGTTACGAAAAAGTGTATTTAAATTTTCTGTCTAAGGAAATTTGTAAGTTTAAATAAAACCCTGCATCAACGCCGACTGAACCCAGACTAGTTTGAAAACTGTATGTGACGTCAAAACAATACTCTAGACTAGAATTCTCCTCACGTTGTAAGAAGTTTCCTCTAACATAATATTAAGTACTAGTATTCTTTCTGGCCATGTCTGCACATGTTTTCCGTATACTCATATTGAATAAGTAGCGGAGTGGTTGTCCCAGCAGTGTCGCATTTACACAGAACAAGGCATTTGATCTCGGGACCTCACATGTCAAGGCAGAAAATTCCTTTGTGTTCTTTCATGTTTCTATTTCTAGAGAGTACAAGAGAAACATTGTATATTCCAGACATTTTTCAAAGTGCAGGAAAGTTACATCGAATATTGGTTTAAGCATCTCGTTACATATAGCGTAGGTACTATTTTTTTGCTCGCTTGCATACATTAAGTGTCGATTGCCGCTCGAACGGTGATACGATGTTTTATACGTCGGAATCGGAATGGACTGGCAGTTTCGAAAAATGTGTCAAAAGCCGACAGCAAAACGAGTTTCCAGTTACCATCTATGTGCAATTCACGCGCGTCACTTTTTCTCTCTATATGATGCATAGCGGATTGCGAATGAATATGATAATGGTAACAAAATTCGGTTTGTGTTTTTATTTGCAATCCTGCCACTTTTTCCGGATAACGTTGCATCGTGTTTCGGTCAGCGGGCGACGTCAACATAATGGTATTTTGTTTTGTCAATAAATTCATGACGATCTACGGATCAATGTTTTTAGACTTCGTTTATTTCGTGGCAACATTTGGCAACACAATCACCGAACATAATCCGATTTGCACTTTTGATTCATGATTGAACAGCGACGTGTATGACCAAATGCATTACGGCCATACGTTGGTTGTATCGGCTGGACGATAATTATGAACGAAATGTATGCGACCGCGTTATTTTGTTTGTTGGCGCATGACTACTCTAATTACGAACTGTGGTCGCATTTGATGCCTATTTGCTTATAGACGACTAATAGGACATTCTGTTTGTAGATGGACATTATTGCCGCTGCGCCAATTTACTACGATCGCTTTAAATAAACAGCATCGCTAATTACGTATTGGTTCTAATAATGATTGGTTCTGGCGCTCCGGTTCTGTGTGACTAGTGATTCGATTGTCCATTTCATGTATGTTTACATTTTATTAGTCCGTAGGCATCTGCGTGAAACATCACGAATTTCTATTTCGAAATTCGAAAATGTGTTAGCAAAACTAAATGTAAAAGATATTTCGAGAGATTCAGTGACGAGTGAGGCAATTAGACGTACTTTGCTCCTACTCAAATGTTTGTATGTATCTTAGTCTTTCTAGGCTGTGAGCTGTGCCGTGACCTATTTCACGTCTGAGCAATTTGCACCCTAACTACTTCGCATCATGCTGCCAGGGGTAATTCAATCTTCTGGATTTTATACTAAGACGATAGTCTGTAACACACTTTCCTTGGCGCCCGAAGGCTTTTTAATTTCGTTTAGCCTACGTCTATCTCCTCCGCAAATTCATTAACTACAACAATGTCTGTTATTTTCTTGAGTACTGTACTCGTTGACCAACTGTCTTAAATAGATAGGGCATGTGTGTTAGGACAATAGAAAATTGGCAGATTATAATGGTTCAGGAGGGCTCTTGGGCGATTCTCACCGCGGTTTGAACCTCTCAATTATTGACCCAAATGTTTTAGTAATAATAGGTTTAACGTAAGGTGTAGTTTTTTATGAATAAAAGGTAAAGTCTCTTGTAGTCTCTACTTGTAGAGTCGCTTCTGAAATAAGTAAGTTCATGTCATGTTCATGCAAACCTCTGCCGGCCAATTGGACTGTATATCGGTCTGTCTGGCTATCCTTTTCTATGTAAAAAAATATATCATTCATGTTTAACTTCCTCAATAAAATAAATCTATGTATGTTTATTTAGCAGTTAAGTGTTTCTTTTTTTTTCTCTCATTGTATTTTAAAATAATTCGCGCCGCACATAACTTTTCTGTTTTTCCTAATGGTTGGAAGATAATGCTTTTAGCATTAAGTCCGCCAATTGTAAACTTGTGGTACAATAAAGATTTATAAATAAATAAATAACTAAATACCCATTTAACTTAACACCTCCCTAAATTCCACATAACGTTGAGGTTTCAAAGAAATTTTCTTCATGATACTTTCTCCATTTTTATAAATGTCTGTGGCAGTACTTCATTTAAGAAAATGGCATAGCTATCCGGCCAATAGCGAGAACGCAATGGCTCAACAATGGCACATAATCGCGGCCTTACGACCGTTAAGTTGGACTTAACAAATTGCCTTTTAACAAACATTGTACAGGTAACTGTTTATAATAACGCTCGGGAGCTGGCCGAGCTAATTTATAATATGGCAGTAAATTATGCAATGAATTCCCTGACGCTATTTCCGAATGAAAATGGCCGGTGGCCCTGTGAGAGATAAAAGCTCGTCTGAGCTTATGGGAACTTTAGTGTTGTGAGCTTCCATCGTGAAGACCTACTGACAGTCTTCAGTTTTTAGGCCAAAGTTGTGTTATAAGACCTACTTACGACTTCTTCTTAGCCGACTCTCAAAAAATTATGTTTGTCAAAATCTAATCTCCAGCATTGACAAAAGTATTATCTAACTTATATCATCAAATCTTTGAAACTATTTTTATGGGTGCATCTTAATTTCTTTTTCTCATATCACGAAATAATTACTAAACGGCGAAATTGGTCTTATTTAAATTAAGAATTTATTTAGAATTCAGCACAATATATTAAACTATGCACATTGAACGCGTCGCGCATTACGCAACCTGCGGTGTTAGTGAAATTCCGTGGAGGAATTCGCTGCAAGCTTCTTGACTTATCTTTGTGACGTTTACAGCTTGGTGATTGGCTCCACAATGTTATTCTAGATTAAATAATACCTACGAAACCCCGTGTTCCAAAAATAATGTATTAACAGCTAATAAATTGATTCATCATTGACGTTTTACAATGAACATGAAAAAATGTAAAGAAAAACAAACTACTTTTTGACTATTTGATGTTTTATAGGCTGCAGTAACCGCTCAACATTATGTCTGGGCCACATTTTTCTTTACCTGCTAAGGTGTAGAAAAAATATGTTCACCTAACCTCATGGTTTCGGCTAACTAAAAACAAATGAATTATGGAACTATATAAAAAGGTGCTGAAGAAAAAGAAATAGATATTGCCTTACCTACAAGAAAAATAAATCGTAAGTATCTACAACCATCTGAATACATCAAGCGTTTTTTCATTAACTGCCGTTTATTTGTCCAGCGATTTGCCAACGGGGTCTCGTTTCAATGCATTATTCAAATCGCTATCAAGGCGTCTTCGCGTTGAACCATTTCCTTTTTCCACGGAATTCTGTTCTTATCTTCCAGTACAAACAAAGCGATCGCGAGATTAACCGTCTCGACCGACGCTTATCTTCCCGTAATCTCCAGAAAAGAAATGCTTGACACAAACCACTGACGCTACAAACGTTAAGTTCATGAAATATCTGGCCAGTGCTCGAATACAGAGTTTATTGTTGTTCCTTTGGTATTTAGCTCCGAAGGAACAACAGAGACAACGAAGGCTCAGTAGTTCCTCCAAAGGAATTGAAGGAACTACGAATGGAACTGCTACGAACAAAGGAAGCTCATCGGGGCCTTACCACCAGTGTGTCTACTACGAGTATTTTTTTAACGCAAGCGATAGCGACTATGTTAATAAATTTTGTATGTGAAATCTGTAAAGCGCTGACTGACTATCCGTCAGGTCAGGTATCCGCTAAAGTGACCTTACTTAGTGTAGAAAACTACAGTACCCAAGGTCACAGTAGCTGGTATTTAGGAGCAGTCAGTAAAATCTCGTGCTATAGGCACAATTTTTGCAGTCATTGTAAAGCGCTCCTGGCGGAATTGTAAGTAAGATTTCCAAATCGTGTAAAATGTAATGTCCTTGGTGTGGTAAGAGTCAGTGAAATAGATACTGTTATGAAAGATCCTCGGGTACAAGGTCTGCATTGAGCGATTGACTCGACGCGACAAGGTCGACTTGTTAGATATTTATTTAACTTTATTGCACTTTGAGGTAGACTAAAGGGATTCCCCGCCGAACTCGTTGCAAACATACAAAGCTTAATTTAAAAAAAAAATTTTAGATGCCTTACTTCTGTACTCTTGTTGTATTTTTCAGGAAACGAGCAAAGCAAGAACTAGAATTCGCATCACGAAACCTTTCCAAGATATAACGAAGATTGATAACCGAGTCGAAATGGAAATTAAAAAAAATAATAGTGGTTATCCTTCATAGATTTCCATCAGTGCGGAAACGTAAAGTATCGTGTACGAAATTGCCTCCAAGAAAAAGGGTGAGCCCACTCGAATTAGAGGTTGAAAAACTGTTTACTGTAACATTAATAAAGCTGGAAAGATTGTAACACGACGAAATAATACCGTGCATTATTTAAAAATATTATACTATAAGACTTATGTAATTTACAACTAGAATCAATTTTAATTTGGGCAAAAATAGACAATAATGCTGATTTTGTTTTTTTTTTACAATACCTAACGTATTTTTTCTGAAGGAATTAATGAATCGGATGAAAAAGAAGCACCACGACACGACAAGCGCCATCTCAGCGTAATATTTGTTCCTGCACACGCAATTTCACACAAGTGGACGCACCCGTGAGGAAGTGTTGAAAAAAAGGGAAAATAAGGCGACATCCGCCAGGGCCGGTCATTACGTTAATGCGGGAGTAAACTTGATTGATGATGTTGGCTGTTTGGAAGCTGGGAAAATCGTTGACCCGCTGTCTGTTCCCGGTGTATGAACAGCCGGGAATGCCGACACGTCCTCCCCGATTTAATAGCTTAGCTCTAGTATTTTTAGATGGTGCTTTTAACGCGTAAGATGGAACGCTTACTTGACTCTTGGAACTAAAACATTTAACTGTGATCGAAAATCGAGCGCAGATTAGCACGTTTCATTTCAAGAGCTCTCTCATATTTTTTGAATGCGCAAGTGCACTTACTTGCATTAAATGTCTTGCCATTGAAATAATGATGATGACATCTTAGTTTGTATTTCGTGTACATAGTCTTATCCATTTTGCCTATTCTATTTTATATATGTATTTAATCCCTTTATTATAATGATATCAAATCTCGTCGGGTCAATCTTATCTGACTAACATTTAATAGCTTAGACCTTTCAGTTTTATTAATTTATTTATTGCATAATTACATAATTAATTATATATGTGCTATAATTCTATTCTAGGCCACAATTCAAAATCATGTGTACACAAAAAGGTTAACAAAATGTAAACAATTGAAGACAACAGTTCAAGCGTTTAAAAAAGTAAAATAAAAACTAGTTAGGATTTTAAAACAAAGCTACCGAGAAAGAAGAGGGGAAAAAATACATGTATACATAAGTTACATAAAAATTGCTTATTATTTTTTTCAGCTTTTCTACTTTTTCTTTTTCTCTTTTCTTGGTTTGCACTTAATTGTCCTAATGTCTAATTTAAGGTGACCTTGATCCAACGCGTAGAGGCCCTTTGGAGAAGTTGATGTCATGTGGTGCTTCTACCAGTGTGTTTATTGTTTTGTCCACTAATATTTTACGGGTAATTCATGTTCACACACATCGACACTTCTGAAAAAGGTATTTTTTTTTAAACTAAGTAGGCAAACAGGCGTAAGGCCCACATGATGGTAAGTGGTTACCGTAGCCTATGAACGCCTGCAACACCGCAGATGTCACGAGCGCGTTGCCGACCCTAAATATATTTTAGCACGATATTACTTGATCTAATATAATGCATCGCACGGATAAGTTTGAATATGAATTTGTCATATAGTTCCTTCGAACTATCTACTATGCAACAAAACAAGTGTTACATTTATATTAGCCAACGCGAGTCCTTTAACAATTAGAGTCTAAAACATGTTACAGTTGTTCAAATTTATAACTATATGAGCGTTTTATTATCGTTTAACACAGTTCCCGTCATTACTAGCATCTGCTCGCCTTCATATTTCATAGAATACGATATAGTTAATGCGAAGCCTAGTAAGTTACGGGATAATAATGTAGATTACAGCGGTACGCTTACTAAGGTCTTAAGTTTCCTCTTCGTCACTTGTATTTAGGTAATACTGATAATATTTGATATTGTAATATCTTCGAAATCGTCAGGTTCATATAGGCAATGAATTCCTTGAAGTGTTTTGTAATATTATTTGAATTGCAAAAGCTTAAGGTGAAAATGGTTATCATAATAAGACATTATGAAATTCAGATCGCAACAAAACCTGATTTAATAAAGTGCATGACTGTAAATGAAATAATATGGAGTTTTTGTATTCAGTTCCTTAATTCCGCGACCCGTACAAAGTTACTGCAGCAATGTAAAGCTACCGCAGAGAATGTAAGGCTTCAAGACCGCCAGTCGAAATTAGGGGTGCCATAAAAGCCGTACGAGATGGTAAATTATGCGGCAATTTCTCAATTCGGCGAAACACGCCGTATGCCATTGTTCCGAGCTGCTGCCTAATTAGTTCGCTATGCGCATGTAGGACTTAGATGAATTCTACGAAACCCTAGTTTTCTTATTGATGGAACAAGTTGATCGTTTCCGGCCTAGGTATTTGGAAATTCGAAATCGCATCCTATTAAAAAAAACTTTGTAAAATTTGTATGTGCTGGTTTTGTTTTGACAACGTGCAGCGATCCAAATCAAGAAGTAAATATAGCTACATTTAATTCGGTATGACCATATTATCCCTATTGATACACGATAGGTTGTAAAACTTGTTGATTTTGGAAGACTGTACGCGAATGTCATTACTCTTGATAAAAGCAAATAGATTTATGATATGAACATAAATTTTATTAAATGTATTTTAATGTATGTAAAGTATGTAGTAGTAATCTTAATATAAGTATATAAATGTAAATTAATAAAATGTATTGACAAATTCGCGTTAAATCAAAGGATTCAGCCCTCATTTTTGTCGTATTTTGACAAAAGAACATCTAATATTCTCATAGGGTTGGACGGCAGAAATATGACTCCTATTGATATAACATAAAAGAAATAATCAGTCCAGATGGAATAGTACTCGGGAATATTTGTGTGTCAAGATTATTTGCACATCAAACACATGCTCACAAAGCTAGAGTATCCTTTTATCGTATAGATCCGGCCCTGAAGCATCATTCAAATACAACCTCTTAGGTTGTGTAATCATTTCGTGGCAAATTACTTTCAGTGTTCTTCGTTTATTGTCCGGCATTGAAGATGAATATTAGCTTAATACACTTATTACGAATATTTTCTTTAATACTGATTAAATATATCGAATAATTTTTGCCTGCAAAGGATGGGATCGTTTTTTTTTTTTGTTTCATTTCTTCTAAGTGATGTAGTTTTGAGAACGTGCAGCCAAGTGGAGATAAACGTGACCCCCTACAGTACTCACTTAGGGTGGACCTGCCTCCACAGTACTCATAATTGCATATTAATCAGTGTTTCTGGTAGATTTTTTCTGACAGTAACTTATAAGTACGCAATTTGTTTTTAGGGGCGATAGTTAGAAAAAAAATACTTTTCTATCCAAATATTGCTCGTATACATCGTCGTAATAACATCGGACATGTCCGTCGTATTTCCATAATGATAAAATTAGCAAACAACATATGCCGAACGGAATTGATGCCTTTTTAATTTCAATTGATATCGACATTAAAACGTCAATGTAATGAAAAGTTACTATGACCAGACAGTAATACTGAATTGGTATATCAGCAGAGCCATTTTTTGTATAATTAATGAAAAGCGACAAGCGAGTCCGATCATAATCATTCAATCATCATTGATAGACAGCTGCCAACCCTATCTTGCTTGCATTCGTAATAATTTTGGCGACAATAACTTGATTTTGAATGAAGGAAGGAATTACACAACTATATGTACACTAACACATGAAACCGCTGAAAATCCAGCACAAAAAAGAAAATAACAAAACTTGCTATAGTTCAATCATTAATGGGAAACAAACTAACAGCCGAACTCAGAGTTTATGAAAACAAACCGATAGCTGAAATTGATATCGCCATTAAAAACAACCGAATTTTTTGCGTTGTTTTAAAAAATACTCTTATATATTTTCTTAGAGCTCAAACACCAACCAACATAACGTAACGAAGGTAATCCCATAATATATAGAGTCCTTTCCCGCTTTTCACTTATCGCTCGCACCGCTGTTAATCCGGAGCCCAGCAGCCGCCATTAGCGGAATCCACTCGATGGAAGCTTTATAAATTGACCGCGATTGGGTTACTCTACTGATGCGCACATAAAAACATTGACTATAGTTTGAGATAGTTGCTACCTTTATCTACATCCATTATTATTTGAAACTCGATGGTAGTTGTTGACTGTGTAGCTACAAATAGTTACAGCAGGTCATATTCTTTCTTAGTAAATTGTCTGCTTTCAACGTCTTCATACATGCTTTTGGTGGCAGATGTCAAAGTATCTGTTATCTTCATTATCATCGGCATGTCATCTTGTCATTTAAACCTTCGACCCTTTTCCTAATGTCCATTCATTTTCTCTGTTACTGTAATAATCTTTTTCTAACAACCCAGCTGAGCTCCTCTTTTTAAGATGTTATTTGCAAATAAGAGAATTTTGACTAAATCGTGCTCATCACCTCTTCATATTCGAAATAAAACCCTCGAGTGCCAGACCAATATCCAAGAATAAAACAAAATGGGCGAATCGAACAAAACCCTCCACGGGATAAGGACTGGGCGCAAATTCAATTTGTTGATTTAAAAACGCAACTTTAGGGTTGAGAGCACAAACTCCATACATATTTTAAACGAAGGGACCGACATATAACACGGACGGTTCGTCCGGACTTTCTTTTAGTCAAATGAGGCATAATAAAATAATGGCACAAAAATGGTTCTCAAAAAAGTTATGAAAGGATCCAGAAGTTTTATACCGCTCGCCCTTTTTATAAATTCAGTTCTGTTGGTCCTACGTCATTATTTATGTTACGTGTTCGTCCGACCGCGGCGGCCTTAGGTACGTAGCTATACTGTTTTTAATTAATGCTACTCACTGCACCTTCCTTGTGTTACACAACAGTTATTTTACCGTCCTCATTAAGAAGTTTAATCCTGAAAAGAATAATATTATCATCGTTCGCTGTACATTCTCGTGCCTTTGTGATATTATGATCCCGTCTCAACAAGTTGTACAACTTTATATGTTTATCCGATCCGCCCGATCAGTTTCTCTCAGTAACTTTACATGCAAAGTGCAGATAGTGATTTTACGATCGACAAACTATCCCTTTGTTACTGCACTCCAGTAAAAATATTTACTTTCAACCGTGAATAAACTTTCCTTAAGAAGTTCTGTTGCTATTGTTTTGTTACTGTAGTAAATCAGTTTTCTATCGTTTCCTCGTAAACGGTTTATTATTTGAAAAATCAATCGGTTGTTTTCGGTCTGCATGCTAGCAAATATGGAGTAGTAATGTTGGGATTTATTGATACATCGGTGGTTTAAAATAAGCTTCACTATACTATTTTCGTGAATTTTGTAGAAGAAGTCCTTGTTCGCGCCGATCGCGGGCGCTCCGTTCGGCCAGGCGATGGAGGGGCGAGCAAGACGCACGGGAGGCAGCGGCGTGTGGATTGGTCGGATATCACGACATATATCTGCGGTGATGACGTAGGAGGAATAACGGTGGTCGGTGGTATTTTTGAAAGACTTACTGGCTTTTGGGCACCGACAACGACGCCACTTTTATTTGTATAGCATAGTTCTCCATAGTTTTCCAATATTATAATTTCTTACGTACAGTCCATTATTTTATTTATACAAATAGTCATCGAAGGATCCCTAATAGTCCTTAATATGTTACTACAGTAAATTTTCCTGATGATATAAATAAAATAAAGGAAGATGACGATGCAATTGATATAATTGTACCGTAATATATTGATTCATGAGCGAATTAAATGAAGTAATGAACGATAGCAAAGTTGCTTTTATTCACAAATGAACCGTAGTAAATATTGGTCATTCTTTTATGACAATGGGCTTTATTTACGTTCATCGATTATGGGTAATCTTGCATTCACAGCCCAATTCGCGTATTGGAAAACGCGTACTAATTTATTGCAAATAATATTGAGGTTCATTAATAGTTAAATAGTGTCCAAACTTGGATCGGTCACCGTTAGTGACATTTCTTTTGAGAAATGTATCTCGGAGGGCGGTTAGTCCAGGGTGTTATCGCAATCTGACTGTGTTTTTTTAATCTCTGTTGCCATATACCATGAATCAAGCGTATCCGGGCTATAAAGCGTAATGTAACTACGAAACCTTTGAAACGATCTTCGTCTACAGACACTAGATTTTAATAAGTTTTTTTAAAAACTTGGTATTAGCGCAACCGTCTCTTTTTTAATTTGCATCCTTGTCCGGTCCGATCACGTCCGCTGCCGTTCGTTCATCATTCGATCATGTGTAGTCTCCATCGGATCGATACGACCGACGTTTACCGTAAAGATTTGAATACTAAGCTCTTCTAAATTGCTCGTATGTATTGATTAGTTCTGCATAACTACTTATTAATTTACGCATTCGTCTGGTCCGGCCACGTCCGACGTTCGTCGATCATGTATAATCGCATATCATCAAATGGCCCGAGCGACATTTACCCGAAAAGATGCGAATACTAATACCCATATTCTTAAACATAACCATATTGAAGTCCTTCACTCAAACTCATTGGAGGGCGCCAAGTAAAAATAGTATTTTGTGACATATTTTAATGTTTAGAGAGATTTTAAATTTAAGAATAGTTTTAGATGATTCTGTTTATCGCCGCAACTACCCGCGTCTATTACTTAATTGATTAGCTATATGATTTTTTCTCATTTATTTGTTTCAAAAGTAAAAATATAAACTGTCACCAAATCCAAATGAGGGACAAATGTTTATATTCACTGAGCCGGACTCGTTCCTGTACCATTCATCATTGAGCGACAGCGCTTTATATCGTCAAAATATAACCCGACTAATTGGAATTGGTTGTTAGTCTCATATAACCCGTATAGTTAATATATTTGGTAAACTCAAAATATTGTCACTAGGTAACCACCCACTTGAAACCAACTTCGTAGAAATTAGTTTATTTACTAAATTTATAGTGCTTAGTTCTGTATATTTTTAATTTACTCATTCGTCTGCTCAGGCCACGTCCGACGATCGTCGATTTTGTATGATCGCATCGGATCGCTCCGGCATTTACCGTAAAGAAGCGAATTCTTTTTTTAAATTAGTCGTATGTATTGTTTAGTTCTGTACACTTTTTAATTTACACAGTCGTCTGGTCCGGCCACGTCCGACGATCGTCGATCATGTATAATCGCATCGCATCGGTCTGACGTTTCACGCACGCAGCCGACACGTGTCGTTCCGGCTCCACTGTTGACGTATATGATGGATCGGTCCGGGATTTTTCCCGGATTATCTCACCTATCGATAGGAAGTTTTGATCTATAGGATCAGGATAATTTGAATCTATGGTGCGGTGGGATCTTTGTTTATGATTCTGTTTTGCTTCTTGTTTTGAATAATATATAATCAATATATAGAGATAAATCACACAGATTGAGCTAACCCCAAAGCAAGTTCGAAACTTCTGTTACGGGATTCCATATTTCAACTAAGTAACCTAACTTAAAGATACTATACTTTATTGAAGAATATAAAATTTACCAACCAATATTCACCTTATAAATATAAAATTTATAAGGTGAAGATCTTGATCACAATTATTCCCTCACTTCAACGAGGAAAAAACGTTAACGATTGTTATACGAATAATATTTAAAAGAGAATAAATACAGTATACGAATTTACCGAGGAAGGATACACTTTATTAAAGCCCGAGCTTATAATAAATTAAGTTAAATCAAGTACAAGCGTGGTTATAATGAGCAAGTTTCCTGTTACTCTGCTTTACGTACACCCACACCTCATTGCATTTAATTTCGAGTTATAAGGTTTAGTTCGCACTGTACGTGTTTAGCAAGACATATGCGTATAATTTGTTGTCTCTTGTCTACGAAGTAGTTATTGAATAGAGCTCGTGTGTGCTTGTAATTATAATCCTATTTTCTCGGCTCGAATTCGTAAATTCTGAATTAACATGATTTGACTAATGAAAATGGCTGTCAATGTAATTATGATACATACAGTTGTAATAAAAAAATAAATAAAGCACTGGCTGCTTCACGTGGCCGTTCTTTTGGGAACTTTGGAAAATCCGTTCTTAATATTCCCCTAATAATGAACTATTTGTCAAATTTTAACTTTGTAGGCAGCTACGAAGCTAATAGAGTACAGACCTGCAGTAGTTTTTGAGATTAGCTCCGATTTTATTTCTATACTCATTAGATGATTCACCCTAGTCATTGCTTCGCATGATATAATATAAATCTACTTATATCGTACAACCTTTCATACAAAGGTAAGAGAAAAGGCTATTTGATTTATCTAACACCCGTAACGTGTCATAATATTTACACATCTACATCTACACTAATATTATAAAGAGGAAAGATTTGTATTTTTGTGTGTATGTTTGTAATGAATAAACTCAAAAACTACTGTGCCGATTTCAAAAATTCTTTCACCATTGGAAAGCTACGTTCACCTTGAGTAACATTGGCTATAACACCGCAGGCGAAGCTGCGGGAAACAGCTAGTTACTAATAAGGAAGAAAAAATTGTATTATAGATTAAGACGATGGTTATTTAATTAAAGCCAAGTCAAGTCAAAGTAGTGAAGGTTGCAGGAAGATGCTGGACGCAAACCGCTTTACATAGGTCAAGTTGGAAATCTATGAGATATACCTTTAGCTCATAGATTTCTGATCAAAAGTAAACATGAAAACAATTAGGCGATGCACAACAAAACAAGTACAAAACTGAACTTCAGTTCCCTAGTAACCGTCCTTCCATTCTTTCATAGAAACGATCGATATAATGACAATATGATCCCTGAAGCACAAATGAGACTCAAATCTCACGTTCAACAGAATATCTGCGAGCTTGAGTCACCCTGAATACACTAATTGAAAACGTGACGGCTACAAGCGGACGCCATCGATTCACATCGCTCAGTCGGTAATAGGGCTGTACCGATAATCGCATTGAGTACTCGATTTATTCCAGATTGGTATAGTTAAGTAATGACACGAGTGACTGACTCTCGTTTAAGGAATTACCCCTTCTAGGGATGGTATCGTTTCGATAGTTAGTCTTATTTGTGTTTGACGTCAATGTAAAAAATTGAAAGTGACAACATAGAGTAATAAGTCGATAATCTTATTATGTAAATACGCAATTAAAGGTCGGGGACAAAACCCTATAAAAGATTATTGCGCAAAAGTCGGCCTTATCGCTAAAAGCAGACCATCTTCCAGACAACCTTTAGAAATTAAATTAAACTATTTTAATTCATAAACTTAAAATTTCCAAAGTCGGTGGTTGGAGTTGGCTTTGGATAGAGACACTTGGAGGGAGATGGGGGGAGACTTTTGCCCAGCAGTGGGACGTAAATAGTTAGCATAAAATAAATAAGCATAAACTATATACTTATAATTTTAAAGTCGGCACAGTATAATCTGTTTACGAGGGTCAAACTGAAAGTTGTTAGAAAACCAAAAACTGAGCATACTAGCAAGTTATTCCTTTTATTACATCTTTTCAAAATAGTGTCCTTTCACGTCAATACATCTCTGCATCCGATGGAACCACTGAGAAAAGCACTTTGCCCACTCGTCTTTAGGGGTCTCTTCGACGGCGTTTTGAAACGCAGCCACTGCTTCCTCGGCGTCCATAAAACGTTTTCCTCGAAGTTTTTCTTTTATTTTCGGGAATAAATAAAAATGGCAAGGTGCGAGGTCGGGGCTATATGGTGGGTGACCTAGTAATTCCACGTTTGATGTCGCCAAATAGTCGATCGTTCGCCTGGCGGTGTGCGACGAGGCGTTGTCGTGGTGAAGGAGGATCCTACTGCGAGTTCGTTTCTTCCGAACTTTTTCCAAGACAAGTGGCAAACAATTGTTAGTATACCACTCTGCAGTAACTGTTTTTCGATCCTCTAAAACATTTGTCGCGTAATGTCCGGTCCTTCCGAAGAACGAGGCCACCATCTTTTTTCCCACGCTTCGACCTCTCTTCACTTTAGTTGGCAACTCCTCGGAAGGAAACACCCACTGAGCAGACTGTCTTTTGGTTTCGGGATCATAACAGTAAATCCAGCTTTCGTCACCCGTAAGTATGTCAAACACAGCATTTGAGTCACCTCCGTTAAATCTTTGAACCATTTCACGGCACCAATCAACACGACGGATTTTTTAGAGCCTCGGTCAAATCGTGAGGTATCCACCGGGCACAAAGCTTCCTGACCGCTAAATGTTCTTGCAGGATTTTATGCACTTGGCTCATACCGATGCCTACTTGCCCGAATCTGCTGATAGGTCACTCTTTTGTCAGTCTTTATCATACGCCGCACAACACTGATGTTATCTTCAGTCGACGCCTTAGAAGGCCGTCCCTCACGCAGATCATCGGTGAGATTAGTGCAACCACGTTTGAACTCATTAAACCAGTTGTAAACAGTGGCACGAGATGGGGCTATATCGTGAAAGGCCAATCGAAGTCTATCATAACTTTCTTGTTGACTTAAATGACAACGAAAGTCATAAAAAATCATTCCACGAAAATTTTCTCGCGTTAAATTCATGCTGACGTGACACAGACAATTTTCAATATCGTAAATCAAATGACAAATTAATAAAATACATACAATATTGGCAAAGAGTTCCATTTTCAAAATTTAAACCAATTTTTTTATTATACTGTTTACAAGTGGTCAGTTCTAAAGACTTTCAGTGTCGCCCTCGTACAACACTAGCTAAGTATCGCTACTAGCACCAAACTGTTACCTAGCGTTTCTATAACAACCCGATATTCATTTTAAGCTAGAGTCAAACGTCTGGGGCTCTATTTTTGAAATTCCACCGGTGGAATATTAGGTTCACATGTGATTTTTTTTGAACAACAAAACTAACTAAATTCAAGAATGTGATTGTTTTTTCAGCATGAAAAGGATTTTGTAATGTCAACACTTTGTCAACATCACTCACGCTTATCTATCAAAATTTATACCAGTAGAACCGTATTCGAGTAGGGGGTTTCACTCGAATATGAAACCACTCAGAAGCATTTAAAAATGAATGAAAATTTCAAAAATGCAATCTTTTTTTCAGCATGCAGAGAATTGTTGTTTCATAGGCGGGAGATTTCAGGAATAAAGCCCCTGCTCTTTATGAACTTGACGTTGTTATTAATCACTGTTTTGACTTTCTGTTTCGTTTGACAGGGCCTGTTCCTTATCAAAGGTAGTTAATTAGTATCAAGTATGACAATCGGAATACTTGTTTTTATTGTGAGCCGATTCTAAAGAAAGAAAATGAGAACGAAACGAAGGGGAAAATTATCACGAAAACTGATTAGGAAGTTCAGTAGCCTTGTCAACCACAGACCTTTTAAGGATTATAACACTATTTAAATTTTTAATTTTTACCTAGTGTAGGAGGAAAGAAAGCAGCATGAATAATCAAACATGGACTTATAATTTGCGTATAATGTCGGTTTCATACGAATGGTGAATCTGCCTCAGCTACTGAGCATGGTAAAAAACCATTGGTCATAATACCCCCATTTCCTAGTAGTCTTACCAATTGAACTACGGACTATTCAGACACGGAAGTAAATTTTGTTGCACAAAAGCGCGCATGTATTGTGGTCGGAGGGAGAGACACCTCTAAAATTATTATGTATCCCCTTTTCCGGGACAATGGCGTGTTTGTGTGCCTAATAAATAATACAATGAGCTTAGCCCAAAGAGAGTCTATTTCGATATACAAGCTACTATAGCTTGTATTTTCTGACAGAAAACGGCTTATCTAAAGCTGTATCCCTGAAAACGAATAAAACTTTGATTGCTTCAGTCGGAAATAGCGTGGATAGGATCATGGAAGACGATTGCGAGAGACGTTTCGAGTGGCTAAATCGGGATGACTTAATTGCAGGATGCACTCAGGATAATAAGCTCTAATTAATGTACCAATTTAGCCTTTAGCCGTCTCGAGATTGTCTATTTCGGTTGTAATTGAAATAAGTGAACTGTCTTGGTCTTGAGTGATTAAAATATACGTATGAAGTAGTAGTTTAATTTAGATTTTTGTCACCGAAATGGCGCCTGTACCTCTTGCCGATTTTTTTAAATGAGGTAGATAGATCAAGATATTTCTGTCTTGTAATTGTAATGTTGGCCTTTGTAAAATATTTTTTAATTCAAGGCCTTTGAAACATATATGTTTGCAAAACGAAGTTACGTAAGTCTGAAGCAGAATCGTCCTTAACAAATATTGAATATATTAGCATTGTCTTAACTAACTTAATTATCCCCTAAAATAAACAAGTCCGTCCCGAAAGGTACGTTTGCTTTATTAAACACAAAAATGATCCATTCTATCTCGGAAAATAATATTTACCTTGGGCATTAATTAGATTTTCTGTTTCAGAGGCAGATCCAATTATTTATTATGGAAAATATCGTGTTTCTATTGTGATAGCCAGATACGTATCCAGTGGTAATCCTTATAGAGATAATTCATGTATCGCCAATTATCCAGGGCCGTCGTAAGGAGTGGTTAAAGAGGGTCCTACGGGCACCTCGACAAGGGTTGACAGGTGTCTATCTAAGAACCGTTATTGTCACCCTGCACATTTGATCTGAGATTCAGGATATGCTGTTGATGGCAGGTTTTCTGCAATTTATATCTTGTTTTTGAAATCTGTAGTTTTCTTAAAAGTAGTGAGTGGATTGAAAATGATTTGACTGACTGATTTAAAGCGAGTCACTCATTTCATTAATTGAGTCTCTGGACACACTACACATAAAGTTGTATTTGTAATTTGTATTTCTGTTTCATTCCCTTATTCCACTTGAATCCACCCTTAGGATCCACCAGTGCATCCCTCCCCGTAGCTTCAATGTTGGTATAGAATTTGTCCACAAATTTTCTTAATACAGATGTGACCCTTCCCTTACTTAATTATTTCATAACGGACCTCGGTATGGGGAATAAAATGTAAGTTCGAATGTGATTTTTAAACAGGAATAGAACAGTCTCACTATGAAGCAATCTACTTTTTAGCTACGAATTCTTATTTTACTCAAAAAGACAACATAAGTTACCTGGCACGCACGCAACATAAAGGACAGCGTATTTTCTGTTCTTGAGAGCGCCTGTCGCAGAAACAACATGAAAGAAATGCGAATAATATGGAATCCTAACAAAAGAATACTATACGAAATACTTTATAGGCAATATACAGACCTTCCCTTCAATTCCTACTTCTAACAATATCTCAAATAAATTGACTTAATAGTTTCTATATTGTGTAAACTTCCTAACGATCGCCGTGTTAGTCTTAGTAAATACATGTTTTATGTTTTTATTTTTATTTCCAGGTAAGCACCATCATTATAGTTGGTTTTTGTACTTGTTACAGCAGCCAGTACTAGTAAGTTTTCCTGTATTTAATAACTACATTTAATGTCAGATCGTATCTATTACATATGTCTGATAGAAGAGGCGCGCCCAAGAAGAGCTGGATTGACGTCGCAAAGCTGGATATACGTGCTAACGGACTAATTGTCAGGGATGCCGAAGACCGGGCGAAGTGGAGACGCAAAAGTAGGCGGACCATGGGCACCGAAGCAAACAGCTGAGGATGCAACCGGGAAGGCGCTAAGATGATGATGACATGTGTTTGTTAGACAAAACCGAGAACAAAGGATTTTATATCAATGCGAAACGTAGTCAATATGACTAAAAATATTGCCGAAAAAACTATGATATTTCTGTGTTGGCTCATTAATTAAATTAGCGTTTTGGGAGAAAACTGTCAACTGCGAAATTGCTGTGTGCAAAATTACCTCAAAATGCTAGACCGCATATTCAGCTAGGTACTTCTTAGCTTGGAACATTGACTTTAATGTAATGTATGATTTTGCCGTGTCGTCATTTAAAAATATGTTTTCTATGCAACCTTGAACATTCAAACCATGCGGTAACTTTTTCATACCTACACGCTGCGGGAAAGCTTGATGTTCTCATTTGCTTATATGTAAAATAGCTTAATAGCAAGAAAACCTTTGGCAAAGTCTTCTTTGATGGTACATTTGTAGTAAAGCTGTCGAATTAGCGAAATCCCTGGTCTGATCAGTGTACGACGAAAAAGTGCGTCGTGGAGCACCACCGAATTATCTGATAGCAAAAAAGTATTCCGCAGTGTATTAGACTGCGGCCATGAAACAAGCGTGTGGAAATGTGAACTGACACAGACCATGTTATTTTTGATTCTACATTTAAAAGTGTTGTATGTAAGCTATATGCCATTAATACGATTGTGATAAAATTTAACAAGAAAAGCGGACCCTGGGCTCTGACACAAGATGAGAGAGAGAAAGAGAGAGACCATTGTGCATAAAATTATTATGACCGGACCAATTTCTCAAACATAATATTTTTTACTGCTATTTTTATTCTGCTTTGTTACCCAGCAAGTAAGTGAGGTAAGTTTTTAGTTGTATGATCCTAGTGGGACCAAAACAAAACCATTAGTCATCATTAACGTATCCGAGTGTGGTTGTTAGACCGTTAACCAAGTTTCGTGTCGTGAAGTCGGAGTCGAAAAGCAAGAGTTTGCCCCGCTTACACTCGGTACCTACTTCTGGTTCTATGGCCACACAATGTAAAGATCGTAGTCCAAGGCTTAGGAGACAAAGTGGTATTTCGCTTCAGGCGTAGTCATTACGTTAATGTGAAGCTAAAACTTGACAGATTACTGCCTTGGCTGGATGAATTTTCCCACTGTCACACGGCATTTTGATAGAATTATAGGCTTTTCTGGATTTAGCACCTTGTTGAAGGAATGTCTTATTCGTTTCGGAATTTTTCATCTCGATTCATTTCACGCTCAAAAATACCAAAGAACACTGCTGTAGGTTAGTAACCCTTTAGACCTTTGTGTCAGAGTTGTTCAAAACCGCCTTTGTTAATTACAGACGTGGTTAACATAAATGGTTAACTGTCATGCCGTAGCCTAAAATAGACGAAGTTATACGAGTTCGAAAATAGTAAAGCCATGTGTCCCAACAACAAATTTATAAAATTCAGAGTAACTTGAAGCAACTGAAGTAGCCAAGCCCTGGGCAAAAGTTAGTGTGGAAAGACAAAACCGAGTATTTAATAAAATTATTGTACCCAAGTAAAATATGAACTGAAAGCATGATTTACCTGTTAATCATATGAAAAAAAGAGAATTTATGCGGCGCAAAAAAAAAAAAAAAACCATCTTATATAGTGATGAACCTTACAAGAAAAATAAATTTATAAATAAGCAATTAACCAAAAATATTGATTTGGTCTTTTGCGTTGAAAGGCAATGATTGGCCGCCTCGCGCTAACCGATTTATTTTTAATTAGTATGTTTGTAATTTGTGAGGAAAATGAGTTTCCCATTGACGCTGGTATTTAATGAGCTGACATTATTAAAAACTGACGCAGGACATACCTTTGAATGTAGTGCGTATGTCAGATTAATAAATTATTCTTTGTAAATAAATTAACCTTTTTATGAAATTTTATTGTTGGATTTAAATTAAAATATTTTGAGAATGATACAGAAAATATAACTTATTTGTAATATTGCACTGGAAGTACTTTACCATAATATCTAATTGTACTATATTTAACTGGAAATTGGAAATTATCTATCAGCTGAATATTAATAATAGTAAAAGTAGGCACTGTTTTCAATTATGGATACTGTTAAAAAAAAAAATTTTTCTTTTTTTTATTGTGTGTAATCAAACTGAATCCTATCAAAATAATAAATGGGCTTTTCGGATATATGATCCAACCTTCGCCCACTACGTACCCAAACCGGGTTGCTATGCGACTCTTAATTAAAATCACCTTGGAAACACATTGTGGCCAGTGAAGGCCATCATTCCATCATTCCTGAAAACTGATTGTTTGATAATAATAATCCTGTACTTTGGAAAGCACGTTAAGCTGTTGGTGCCAGCGGCCGTTTAGTGATTGTTAAAGGAAACACGTCACAGGCCGAAACGCGGTTCCGAAAAGCTAAACAGACTTCATGGTAGACGTTTGTATATATGTCGTCTACTGGGTACCTCATCTTACTAAATTCTGCCTTCATAAAGCAGCTTGCATTGTTGTGTTCCGGTTTGAAAGATGAGAGGCTGCGAAACTACTTCAGTGAGCAGCGTGCTAGTGATACTCATGCTTCTTATTCATATACTAGCTCCGCTGACTTTTGTCAACCGAAACAAGGGAAAACTCCAGAGTGCTCTATACAATTAAGTAGGCAAACAGGGGTACAACCCACCTGATGGTAAATGGTTACCGTAGCCTATGAACGCCTGCAACACCGGAGATGTCACGAGCGCATTGCCGACCCTAAAGGAAGGCTCTATTCCGTAAAAGTATTAAGTACTTATTTTATACAAGGAATATTCAAGCAGCGATAATAAATGTAAATTACATCCCTTGCGGCGAAATATATCTAATTTCAAAGGTAATTTAAGATACGCTGTAAATTAACTTGATGTTCCTATTTGAATATGGTAATGTTGGGTGAAATAGTAGTGCTTAACTATGGTGCAATAATCTGGCCATTGTATGTGGGGCACGGATGTTCGAATATTTATTTATTGTACTAGTTTTCGCATGCGTGGCTCTCCATTTTTCTTTATTGGAGATTTGTTATTATGATAATGCAAATCATCTACACTTCTACACTAATATTATACAGAGGAAAGATTTGTATTTTTGTGTGTATGTTTGTAATGAATAAACTCAAAAACTACTGTGCCGATTTCAAAAATTATTTCACCACCAAGCTACATTCACCCTGAGTAACATAGGCTACATACCGCAGGTGGAGCTGCGGGAAACAGCTAATATTATGTAAAGTTGATTTCATTTTTTTTCTTAAGTGCTGCATATAATTTGAAATATGGTTGTTTGCGTGTTTGGTAAATTGTTTTTCGAAAGGCTTTCAAGTCCAAGTTCGTCAGTATCATGGACGGATGATTGATAGTGGTGTTGGCTATTAGTATACTCTTTATTGCACCAAAACAAATTCATACGTAAAAAATATGTAACACTAGCTGTTTCCCGCAGCTCGGCCTGCTTCAAAAAGTAGCCTATGTTTGACCCCGGGTCTTCAACTATATTCACACCAAATTTCATTAAAATCTTTTCAGCGGTTTGGCCGTGAAAGCGTAACAGACGGACAGACAGACAGACTTTCGCATTTATAATATTAGAATAATTAATAGTATAAATAATAGCATAAAGTATAATATTAGTATGGATTGAAGGTTTTTGATAAAAAGGCGGCCTTATCGCAGTGCAATCTCTTCTTCAAACTTTATTTGACTTTTAGGATCAAGGCAGAAAGTCGTCAAGGAAAGAGAAATACCTTCGAATGATGATGATGATCGTTTTATAAATATAAGAATTATAAAACAATAAATTATTAACAATTCTATACGGCTTATACAAAAACTAATTTAATTTTCATCCAACTTTTTAAAACTTCACTTTTTATTCGTTCAAACTTTCAGCCTTTTCTGCTTGAAATTGTAAATTGAGTTTGTAGCTGAATTGTTTTTGCTTTGGAATGCCTTAAACTATTCATAAATACACTCGGGACTTAGCCAAACTATGAGGATTGTGGATATTTCCAGGATTTGTTAATAAAATGCCTTCTCTATTACGAGTAACTTCTCAATTAAAACTGATTGAATAATTCTTGCCTCAACACCCGTAAATTAGTTTGAATCTCCATTGTTTAAATATCTTTGTAAAGTTTTGTTAGTTGTTGTTAGATGGGAAACGAATTTAGATAAATAATTTAAAAATTAATTTGTTATTAGTTATTTTATAAATGTATATTCATTATTCCTATACCATTTCGCTTCCAAAAATCGCCAAACTATAATGAACAACGCATAAAAATTGTCATAGGCGACTTCAATAATCACAACACCACCTGGGGCTATCGAGAGACAGACGCAGATGGCCAAGCGGTTGAGACTAGGGCGAAGGCAAACGACCTCACACTCATTCACAATGCTAAGCTTCCAGCCTCGTTCAATAGTAGCAGATGGCGACGTGGATATGATCTGGATCTTATCTTTTCCAGCTCATGCATATCTTAACAGTGCATAAAGACTCCTCCTATCCCCAGAACTCAACACAGACCTGTTATGTGTACCATACAGTCTGTCTGTTGCCCGCCCTGTCAGCATCAGTTTAAGCGGCGCTTCAATTACGCAAAAGCAGTCTGGGTGCAATACGCCAAGACTATCGACAATAAGATCTTAAACATCTCACCAACACCAGATAACTATGGAGAATTCGTAGAAGTAATCGCATCTGCTTCAAATCAGCAGATCTGTTAAGACAGTACGAAGAATTGTTCTCCAATGATCCATTCTCGGAAGAGACTATCGATAATGTCCCAGATCGGCGAGACTCGTCGATAGAGATGGACAACAATGGTTACCAACCTCGATATGAGGTATAACAGCATAAAGGCCTGGAACATGATCCGGAAACTTACCGGCGAACCTCGTGCTGCATGCTCTTCAGGTCAAGTTACAGCTAATCAAGTAGCGCACCAACTGCTTCTTGACGGGAAAACCAAACACCGACAGACTACCACACCTAAAACCAGCCATCCGGACACTAGCAGATCCATCAGTCAACCCTTACGTCTCAGCAATAAAATCCCTAAAATGTGGCAAAGCCTCTTGGGTTGACAACATTTCTGTAGAGCAAATAAAAAATTTAGGACTTGCAGCTGTTTCCTGGCTACTAGAAACACAAAACAGCTGTCTGGCGTCGACTCGTATACCACGTTTATGGCGCAAGGCCAAGGTGATCGCACAACATAAAGCCGGTAAGCCAAGTGACGATCCTAAATCTACCGCCCGATTTCGTTGCTGTGTCATACCTACAAACTGCTAGAAAGAATGCTACTGAACCGCCTAGCCGAAATTGTCGACCCATTACTCATTCCCGAACAAGTCGGCTTCCGACCAGGAAAGTCATGAATGAATGAACACTTCATGCTGTAACCAGTCGCTGAAACTCACTTAACATATTGAGGACGAGTTTGATGTCGGTGGCTTCGTAGAGGTCCGGAGGTGTCGGTGGCTTCGTAGAGGCGGAGTATTGGTCCCAGCCAGAGTCGACTCGCAAAGAAGAAGTAGAAGAATGTATATTTTTGTCAAAGGCATTTGAGGGGAAAATCTAAGTTCTTTGAGTCGTTGGCCCATCATAGGAATTAAATACTCTTAATCAATAATAAATAAATATTTTTTTAACCATTTATGTCACACTGCTGGAAAACGTGTCCTGCATCTCCCTCCACGTATCTCTATCCAAAGTCAACCACCTTGGAAGTCCTTCAGTTGGACGCTGAAAACTTATTTTTATTCATAATGATAATTTAAAACAGTAAATATGATATGATAGTGGATTATCACTGTTAGTAATTGTGCTATGTATATTGCCAAGGGAGCTCGAAAGTTGCCTGCGTATCCGTAGCGAATGCACGTGTCAAGCAACGACGAGACGCGACCATTATTGGATTGGTCGCCATTTAGTGGCATTTTCTATCTTGAGCTCCTCCGTGCTTCGGAATACACGTTAAACTGTTGGTCCCGGTTGTTATCGATGGATAGCAGTCGTTAGGCTGTCAGATGCCTTAGAGAGCCTGAAAAATTGTTACAGTGATGGCCACTAACACACCTCGGGTCATGTTCCTGTTGGTCTGGTTTCCCTGTAAAAGGGGTTACGGATGTTTAAACTGAAATACGATTTGTAGAATCTAGGCCGACATATAGGTCTAATTGGCATCAAGAGCATACAATGTGCAGTCTTGTCTCTGGCTACAGATTGTAACCGCTTGATCGTTAAAGGAATCCCGACGAATTGACTTGATTTCCCAGTCGGAACACTGAATATCTTCCAAGTTGTGTATGTAGAAGTAGTCAATTTAGGACATGATTCATTCATTTCTAGTGGTTTGCATGATTAATCGACTTTGCACACCGAGGTAACAGGGTTTTTTTGGAACAGCCCTTAGGATTTTGACATTTTTCCTTTAACGACAACGGTTCGCGTGTCTACCGAAGGACGGAATCATCTATCAGACAATTAGATGATTCAAGCCTGAAATGTCTTAACCAAACTGGAAACAACTAAACAAAGTATGCTTCTCACAGGAATCATACCCATAACCTTGGGGTCTATGACCAATTAATTGCCTCAACCACTGGACGACAGAGGCAGTTTTTGCATGATTTTTATAAATTGTTCGGATTGATTTGGTAACTTATAGATGTCGACAATCGTGTCTGAAATTTGATCATGTATTTCCGAACGTTTAGAATTCTTGCCGCAAATATCGCAAGTTGAATACGATAAGGGCCAAAAGAGGTTTCAACTCTCCGACTTGTGGCAGCTTCCACCACCACATTGCTCGTACATGGATGTTGATGTCAACTACGATGACTGGCTATAAAAATGTTGCTGAATCCACAATTATGGGGGGGGAAAATCAAGCTTAAATATTTTTTTATTGTACTGTTCAATTTTCAATTTTCAATTTTATTTATTGGCATACTAAGTGTTACAAAGTGATCTTAAGTAATTATATGTGCTTACAACTTAGTAACCTTTTACAGGTATTGCAAATGGGAATGCAAAATATACAATATTTTGCAAATAGAGATGCAAATTATATATTAAACAATAGAAATGCAAATTATACAATGCAAAATGTTTGTACCTCTATTAGTAATGTTCAGTAGGCAAACGACCGTCTTCCTCGTGCATTCATGTCTTCCTTATCTCTACGCACAGCAATATACACAGATTTTGGGGGCAGAAATAATAGTCCATAAATCCGCAATATGGCGGCTGTCTCCTGCAGTCGCAGGCGTCTGATAAATCCGTAGAATCGAGATGCAAGCCGGTGCTCTATTTATGCACCGCTGGGCCGAGTTACCCGGATACACTCAATTTTCACTTACGCTACCAGAATAACATTTTACTTTTATTCCCCTATAAAGACTTTGTATTTAGATGTTCTGGACTGCGAGTATTTATTTTAATGTTACTAGTATTCACAAATAACTAACTAACAACTTGGGGACATATTTTTGGCCGCGATCCTCAGCATTGAGGGACCGATGAAGAAGATTCACAAATAAGGAAATTCAGTTCAAATTGCAACGACAACGTGTATCTTAGCCCATTTAAATCTGGAAGCCACGCCAAAATTTAATGAACTTGTAACAAACTCGCAAACATAAATCTTGTTTGAGACTGACATATCTCTTAGACAAAAGCTTCATAATTTACAATCGTTCTATTATCATCGCTCCTGCTATGGTCTTTTAAAAAGATGACAGGAGTCTCGACGATTTTCGAACATTTCGGAATGTCCTGTTCACATGTCTGCCCAGCTTAACGTGGCCTCTCATCGTTCTGAATCCCAGTATGTCCGCTAGATTAACGCGTTCTAAATTTGAAATTGGATCTATTTGGATCGTCACTATTCGTAGCATTCTTGGAAAAGATTTGTGTCACCGTTGAGGAAGCTTAGTTAACGACAGTAATTGGTTGGATTGTTTATAATAAACTTTATACTTGTGCATTAGCGATAAAGTGAAAAGTCGTCAAGCAAAACAGTCCAAACCAAAGATCATACAACTAAAAACCTAGACCTATATGAACAATTCCATTCCCAACTTAAAATGTCTGAACGAACCAAGAACAGAACGAAATTGTTCATTAAATATGTTATCCCAAGTATATTTCTTTTTAATGAAAGGATATAAGCCCTTCTCAAATTTGACGTCATCTGAGCTGAGACTAAATGGAATATGTTAACAAGTGATTATCAAAGTAGAAAGGATAATTTTGTATAAAGCATTTACAAAGTCCGTGACAACAAATGTAAGGCAAGTCAAGTAAATGCGTTCGGAGACGCAAATAGGGCGAATTTATTTACTGCTGCGAAATTAGTATCCATTGTTTCTGAGTTACAAATTAGATTGCGCTCCCGTTGGAATTTATCAGAGTCCCTTCCTGTGTCCATTGTACCGGACTGTCGTGGCAATTTGGATTTACGCGCTTACGTCCGTCCGTAGTCTGCCCTGTTGAAAACTTTACCCTAGAATACGACCTGCAAATAGGCTTTGCTACAATCAATCTAGGACTAGTCGTTAGATACGTGCGCTGCCTTTAATACTAATGTAACGAAGTTTCTTTATTTTATAATTAAATTCAAATTCTTTTTCCACGGACATATTTTGAAAATCAAAGTAAAAACAACAACCTTCTTAGAATCTAAAAATTAGGATAGATTTAATATATTGGTGCCCAGAACCAAGACCAAGAATGCGCTTAAGCCACGATTTGAGAAGATTCTATGCTAAGTGATCGGCGGTGGCATAATTTGGAAGAATCATTTATTCATGTCGAGTGGGATATGTGTGGTCAATCTACCCTTTACACCCTGATGTCAGAATTTTTCGGAACCGCCTTTCGGTTTTTGTTGAAATCCAACAGTAAGACAGTAAAGGTTAATAAAAAAGTGGCAATTGCAAGGGTCCACATAACTCAGGCAGCAGCAGCAGGATATGTATGATCGGTTGGAGGTTTGTGGCCAGTGTAGACCGTGATAGTCACCGTCCCTCAGTCATGAGAAGAATAGCGGCAACTAGAATACATGATTTACGAAAATGTCTAATGTCTGCCTTCCATTATTCCTGAGACACTCCGCTGATATATGGACTTGGTTTAGCAATAGTGGGATTTCACCCGTAAAATGCAAATTTTGCCTTTTTTCATCGAAATCAAGATGTAGAACTCTACTAAAGGCGTTCTGTTATATCATCAAATATATTTTGAAGCTTCATAGTCAATAACGCGACACTTGTTATGTTAATTAGTCACTCTGTTACGATTTACGATGCTTACGACTATACGACGCTGAATGGTTAAATTATTATACAGTATGTATGCAGGATGGGGTGAGGATATCCGTTCAGGGTTGTCACCGTCATTATTTAGTCATATTTCTAAAAAAAGCATATTTAGATTGATGATTGAAGTATGTGGGTGGCAGATGTAGGCTCATGTGTTCACTAGATAATACCACTTGCTACAGTTTTGCCTTTATATGTGTTTTCCAGCTTGTCTTTTTTTCCTTTTTTGCCTACTCCTTTTCCCAGTTTATAAGGGGTCAAACCCCTTTTAAACTGGGAAATTCTACGTTTTCTACGTTTGCGCTAAAGATGTCTTAATGTCATAATTTGCTTTATTTATTAATTATTATATTACATACAGATCAACAGTAATTATTGAGGTATAGTGATTTATTTATCTACCTTTATCCTTAGAATCTTTAAAGATGTTAAAAATTCATTAAATATAGTTATAGTATATATTCGCACCTCAACAGTTTTCCCTAAGCATTTCATTTACAGAAGCTTCTTAAAATAGAGTAGTTTCGCCCGAAAATAGCAGCCCCTACGTTGATTTTCGGCAGTCGACAGCCCTGTTCATAGTCAGAGAAGTAATTACATGTTCATTACCGCGACAACACGCCACATCGCGTGACGATATACAACATATACATGTAGTACTTGTAACCTAATAGTATTTAGGTATTATTCAAGATTTGACTGGGTTTCATATTGCTGGGAGTACAAAGAAGACTACCACATAAAGTTGTTGTGGCAGAAATATTTAAGTTTCCTATTTTTATCTGTTTTTGTCTGTGGTTTGATCGCAAAGTTTTTTTGCTGTCTATTGAAGCAAAAAGATTTTAAACCTGTTAATCGCTTGAAGTACTGTGAATTGAATATTTTTTATTGTTTTCCATGAAATCCATGACTCCGGATCAAACTGACTTAAATCTAGTGATCAAATAGCACTCATTTTTGGCAAATGAAAACAATTCGATTCATCGATTTTAAACCATTTCGACTCGTGAAGAAGTACCGATTTTGAACGAGACACAGATTTCAAAAATATAACTAATGCTCACATATTTGATCTGCCAGTGTCAACACCTTATGAAAAGGAATGCGTTGTTAACCGTGTCTCAAAATCTTCACGCATAAACCACGTCTCAAATAAATCTAGAACGTACAAAAGTCCCGGACCCGGAATCCATCTGCCAACAAGCCAGGCACTCAGACTTAGATATTCGATTTAACGAAATAACTCGCAAGCAAATAAACACGTACTGTGGAATTTCCACCCTCGGGCGGTATGCGAAATGTGATTTAGGCATGCGTCATGTTTCAGATTAAATGGGTCATATAATTTCTGCATAGTGTGGTTTTCAGTTTATAATGGAATCACTTTCTTTGATGTCGTGAGAAGCGACTGAAAGACTCACAGACCTCACAGTGTGTAATGATATGTTGCCCGTGACTCCGCCAGCGTAGTATTGCGTTATACTGGTTTATTTGCAACATGAATTTTTATAACCGATTTGGCAAGATTTTCTTTCTTTCTTTTTTCATTCGCCCAAGTGGGCCAGCTAAAACAAGATCGGGATATCTTTTACCGGAGATTTTTAGCTGCTTAAGTATTGTTTTCTATCAGACTTACATAGTCATAAAAAATTTCATTAAAATTATCAAGCGATGTCCCGTTTTGAAGAAAAAAAAAATGATACAGTTTACGACTTTATCACGTTTAATAATGATATGGAAACGTCCACAAGTTTACGCTAGCCAGACATAAAAAAGGCTATTACGGCGCACACTCCCCACATTTGCATGATAAAATTCTCAATAAATATTTCATTTTCACTATCATTAATTTTGCCTATCGGTCTACCCATTCAATTGGCTGGTTATTTCCACGGGCACGGGTAAATTATGAACTTGGTTTTTTTTTTTGTACTACGGACGATGATAAGGCGCGTTCCGTGCAATACGGCCAATATTGCTAGCATAGAAGTTTATTTATTTATTGAATGGTCACGCGATACGTCTAATTTGATTCATATATTTCATGTCGAGCGTACTCTTTGTATGTCCGTGGTTCCTGATATGCTTTGACTCATCACTTTATCAAAAAAGAGGTGTGAAAATCTTGATTCGCTTTGAGCGCCTCATAACCATAATTTAGAATCAAAAATAAGGCTTCGCAAATCTGCTCTTACTAAACGTTACCGATGACTAATGGCTCAATTCCATTAGGACACCATGAAGTCTAGCTAAGTGAGAAACATCGTAAAAAACAAGGATTGTCAATTTCCTTCGGCCGCAGGCAATAACTTGGTTACGCCACCATGGTATTCAAATGAAACGGGGCCCGAAAATTACGGATTTCATCACATCTTTACCATTATTCCATACGCAGATGCCAATAAAAACCAGTCTTTACAAATACCGTCTGTGAATAACGCGGATGCCTGTGTGGTGTTCACGAATATCCAGACAAAAGTCCAATATAAAAAATCTGATCTAAACAGTTTACTGCGGGACGTGATCGGCTGTAATCTGAAGCGGAGCTGTACGATTTCCGGACAATTACGTGACTTACAGAGTTCGTACAGCGGCTACGACTTGAAATGTTTTTCGAAAATGACTAATTAAGTCTATTGTCGGTTGTAGAGATGATGTTGTATGAAATAGTCTGGTTGATCTTTAGCGAGAGGTACGATGCCACGAAGCTGCTAAATTCTGAAGGAAGTCCTAAAATACTATTATGATATAGATTAAGCAGAAATTTGGCTCTTGAGCAAAATAGATGAGGAAGTAACTTAGAAAACATAGAGATAGGTATGAGTTACACAAAGAGGTGTATACGGACGATAGGTAATGAAAATACATCATTGTAAACTGTAACACAAAATTTATAACAAAAACCAGACAGACAGAAGTAAAAATATACGTTATTAAATTGTCAAAACAACGACTTGAAATATTAACGGCGATGTGTAAAACGAACTATGTATTTAAACAAGAGAGGAGCCATTATTCACTGCTGCGAACGCATGCACTGTTTATGAGTGCAGTTGATGTCTGGGAGTAGCATAAATCCTCGCGAATTGTGCCAAAAACAACGTGACCTATAATTCCTAGTTCAGGCTAGTTTTGTGTAGTGTCCAAACACGTATAGCGTGAAACGGAACGGGGAAGTTTGCACAAACACGTTCCGATTCGCCGATATGATTCGCATCGATGGCGACGGTATTTAGATGAAAAATGTTGCTACCGTGATGTTTTCAGAAAACAACGTCTAAAGTTCGAAATGTATAAACAACTTTTACATTTCAAAATAAAAATGTCAAGAGCATTGCGAGCGTAAACGTCGCTAAAGCCATGTAAGTTAAATAAGCTGCTAGTTCCGCAAATATAGCATTGTTAGTTTTTGTTCTTAGCTAGAGAGAAATAAAAACCCACGGAACCACCTGTAGGGGAATATGAAAACAGTCGGCTTAAAGTAGCGGAATACAAAGCGTACCTTTTTAGCGGGACTGAGACTGAAATTTCGAGAGTATTTCCGTATGCGACGGTAAAGGCGCCACAAAAATGTGAAGAATGGCGGAACCCCTCGCGACCGTGAGCCGTCTCCGAAGCTCCTGCCGGAATACCGCTGGCATTTATTATTCGTGCACGTCGCGAACGAGACACGTTACACATAAACAAATTTGATGTACACCACATTATTAGCTTTCGCATAAAAACAGACATCGTGCGACGCAAATGTCGGGATGGAAAATTTCTGATTGCCGCTGTTTTCGGGATGTATCAAATTGTGTAAAAATTGCGTTGGTGTATTTTGCTGAGCATTGTGGGTTAAGTGTAGTTGGTGGATATGCGCACGTCAGATGCAGTCGGATGTATAGCCGCAGGTACGCTTCACTTCAAACACAAATTAAAGCGAATAACAGAGAGGAGACTTTCTACTTTGATGTGTGCTCTTTATTTAGTTTAGCATTGGTTGCTTGGTTTGATGCATAAGAATAACACCAGTGTAACAAAGCGTTGTGACGAGTACGTCATAAATAATGCAGTATTACATGTTTCATATATGAATTTTATAACAAACAAAAAGACAAAACATATTTCATTATATGATACCAGCTGTAACTCTGAAAAGCACATTCAAGTTATATTTACGAGGTATTCTTCTACACGTTTGATATTTGTGTTTAAAGCGTTCGCTATCGACGGCATGCCAATTATTCAGCTACTGCCGATTAAGCGGAACGTGATCGCAGTCATAGCACAACATCACATTGTTGTATTGTAAAAGCGGCAATTAAACCGGCAATATATATATTACATAATCCCGTGACGTTCCGCAGACACTGCAACATTTGCATTCCGCGTGACAATGCTAATATTTCAAGAGAACACAAGATAAAACAGATGAAATATTTCAAACAATTTAAATAAGTGAAACAGGGTGGAAATGTGAAAGTTTTTGATTTATACGCGTGGTGTGGCGTTTCGTTAGGGCGACCGGGAAGAATGTTTTGCTCCTTTCAGGTGCTAAGTTTTAATGAGCGAACTTTAAGGTGAAACTAGCCGCAACTTTTAATAATGGCTTCTAACCGCCGGGGCATCACTACTAACGAACTTTAACGCTTTGATAATGATGATATGCGGCAAAGGCTGAAAAAGAAAAAACTTCGTGAAACGCTATCTCTACTAGTTTTCGAATAAGAAAATTTACAATATTTTTAGCTTGAAGATATGGAAATTTTCTTCCTACAATATCAACGTTATCAAATGAATAAATACATCGTTTATTTAAGCGATAAATTGATGGAAAATTAATAACATTTATTTACATTCACGTGTTAAGTTAAGAGCCTATAATGGGAGCCGATAAATCCCCCTGGAGACAGTGATCGAGGAAAATATGACGCTAATAACTTAGTCAATTTCCAGTCAAGCCGACCATCGGCTAATAAATTAATCCGTCGGTTCATGTCAGATCAGCGTCGATGTTACACGAGGGTCAGTGACAGCCTCTGAAGGGTTCATATTGCTCGAGCAGATGAAAATGAAAGTCGGGCCGATTCTACCGGTGAAAATATTAAAAAGGAAAACATGGCTGATGGAGGTTGAGTGCTACCCTGCGTTACAATTTTAGCTTTGACGACTTTTTTGATGAGACGACGTTACTCTTCTACCAAGTTAAAGATATATAGCATCTAGTTGGCAATAGCACTAGCACTAGTGATAAAGCCGCCTATTGTATATCTTTGTTACATACACCATATCTTTGTATGTAATTAATTATCTATGGTGCAATAAAATGTCTTTACTTACATATCTACCGAAATGATGATGATGACTTACATAACTACAATAGCACCTTGTAGAAGAGATAGGTTCCAATAGGAACATTTATCGTCATCATTTTAGTTGCAGTCAGTCTACTGCTGGACATACGCCTCTCCTAATGATTTCCAAAATGACCGGTTGTAAGCGGCCTGCGTCCATCGTTTGCCTGCGACCTTTTTCAGCTCATCTGACCATCTGGTCGGTGGATGTCCAACGCTGCACTTGCCGGTTCGTGGTCGCCATTCGAGAACCTTTCTGCCCCATCGGCCATCGGTTCTGGGTGCTATGTGCCCCGCCCACTGCCATTTAAAGAGCTAATCCGCTGGGCTATATCGGTGACTTTGTTCTCCTACGGATCTCCTCATTTCTGATTCGATCTCGTAGGGAAACACCGAGCATAGCCCTCTCCATAGCTCTCTGGGCGACCTTGAATAATCTGAGGTTACAAAGTCAATAGATACAGGTGAAAATGCATATATTTATTACCTACTCGGTCGAACCACTGAAATGAAATTAAATTGTTTATTTTCAATATAGGATATAAATATCACTTATTGACGTCAATTTACTTAAATTAAGTTTACCACCACTTCCAAAGCGCAAGTGGAGAAGAAGCTGCGCCACAAACTTCACTGCAGCATTTTCTTCAAAACGTCAATTTACAAATAAGAAAAAACTTTCCTTAATTAACTAGTAAATGAACGAATTCACATGTTTGTCAACATTTTGCACAATATTTTATTGTGATTTCAGATTATTTAAATGAAATAAAAATAATAATAATAATTAAAAAAATGTCAAATGTACACATATATATAACGATATGTCAATTTGCTGAGGACTTTGCACCAAGCTTAAGTTCAACATTCCTGTCATTAAGAAAATCACCAGTACTTTAATAAGCCTTTCTTCAATGCGTGTCGTTCGCTACCAACTCAATCATTGTGATTTATGTCAAAAAGTGATAGTACCTTGCAATTAATGAACAGCTGATTTTGGGCAATGTTGGCAAGATAACGCCTACAAAAGATCCCCGGATTGAAAGATATCTTTATCTCCCCCTCTTGGTTTATTTTATTGTTCCTCAAGTAATTAATACATCATGTATCGTCGTCCATTTAAAAATATGATAGAATTAAAACAATACTACGTTTCGGCAATCAGCGCAAGCTTTAATGGCGGAAGTCCGCCTCCGCAAATCTCTCAATTTCCTCTTAATATCGTCTCATTTTCAATCTTAACTTGGAACGGAACTTTGCATTGTGCCGACTAACTACGATCGCTTACGGGTGATAAAAACAAAGCGAAGCGAATCCGCCAGTGACGAGTTTTAGCGGTTGTTGTAAATGAAGGAAATCATAGTATAGGTATTCTTATTTCGTGCAACAAAGGGGAAAAAGTAAGGCAGCCAGCGGTGTTCAAACTTGGACGTCGAACAAGTTCGTTTGACAAGCCGAGTAGCTTTTGTGCGCCCCGCAGTATTTAATGTTGGACAACGTTTACCTCGGAGTTTTGTTATCACCTCGTTTATTGGTTTATTAATTTAATTTTTATTACTCCCATAAGATTTCGCACTCGTAATTTATTTTAGTGAAAAATGCTGCTTTCTGATTTGCAGTCTGAAGTTTCGTTTTATTTCACACTTTCATCGAATATTTCACAAATGTAATTATAATAATGACATGTTTTATAGACAGTCGATTCTCTGCGAAAGCCCGTATTTCTCATTAAAATGCAATATCAATACTTTTATGGAAAATATCCATACTAATATTATAAATGCGAAAGTCACACTTTCACGGCCAAACCGCTGAACGGATTTTAATGAAATTTGGTATGAATATAGTTGAAGACCCGGGATCAAACATAGGCTACTTTTTGACGCAGGCGGAGCTGCGGAAAAACAACTAGTTAATAATAAAGTATTTTTGCTTACATACTTGTCTTCATTCTTTACGTACATTTTTTTAGGTTTCTTTACATTTTATTTTGTTACCATAGTTCCTTTTCTCTTCTTTTATTCGATACCAAGATCCATCATCCATCGTGTAAATATGGTTTCTAGAACATTCTAAGACATTGCTACAATACCAAACTTTTATTTTCCTAAAGGTAAACAGTATATAGAATGTTTCCGTGGTCTCTAAATAGGCTCGCTAATTTTATCACGGCGAAATAAACGCGTGTTGGCATTTCCGTCACGTCTACTTGTCGCCGTCACGCCCTCTAACTGATGTACCGAATAATTACGTGACACGCGCAACATTACGCTTTGGAAATCTCTGACATTTGTGTAATAATATTGAACAGGATTTGGGAAAAGGAGAGATTGAGCCACACTCTAAGTACATAGAGAAGAAAGCACAGAAAAATTACGCACACATTTATCCAGTTATTTTACAGAGTATTTAAAACATTCAAACAGACATATATTTTAATTGACTGAGCGTAAGCAAAGTCTCCATTTCGAGACTGGCCAATTTTGCTGTTGTACGTAAAAATGTATGTTCTGGATTAGAGGTCACATTTCTGTTCCTTATGAAATATGACACTCGTGTTCCTTGATTTATTAATTTATTTTTGTTTAGCGATTTTTTGATTGGAGGATAAATGAGGGCAAAAAAGGGGAAAGCTTTGGTGTAATATTATTTAACGAATTTCAAAACGTTTTCTAACTAAAAAAAAGGGAGGGGGAGGGGGTAAATGGGGGACTTCCCCCATGATCTTTCATAGCAGCGTTTTATAAATAAATCTCGTATTTGGAAGTAGATCGCGAAGATAGATATGAGCATGTGATTTATTGCGAAGTAATTATTTCAATTGCAATGAATAACACCACGATCACGATTTTATCAAGAACAGCAGTCGTGATGATAGCATCTTTGTGTTACATAATATTGGCTAGCGATTTATTACAAAAAATACTAGTTTTTTTTTTTAGAATTTATTCTTTCAAAAAATGTATTTCAAAAATCGATATAAATGAAAATATCACAAGAACATGCTGTTGGCGACAAAGTATCGACTAAATCCAACCCCATCCTGAATTAATAAAAACAAGTGCTCTTATTTTATAAAAGCCCTTTTCTTACCGTTCGGCCAGTTGTTATCTGCGTAATTCTAAACGACAAAACGTTCTCATTTAGCATATTTTCCGTATAAAAACAACAGGGCTGCCTTCCGGACACTAGGTTAGATTTTATCGGTGCTTCGAGTGTAAACCCGGCCCCGGTGAGTAATTAACCTGTCGGCAATGCTAATAGATGCGAGTGATAGTCTTTGTCACGACACGAAACGATTCACATTTCTCTGTTGAGGGCACTGTGGCGTGAACATGAGTAAACATGAGGGCTTTCAAAAAACGCTTGAAAAGATTTCGTAAAGTCGGTAACGCGCCTAGCAAAGACACCTCTGGCGTTGCTGCTGCGGTGGTTACCGCATGGATGAGCTGGAGCTGGATGGAAAGCAACCGCTTTCCAAGCTGGTCGTGTGCCTACCAAATAGTATAAACAATACTAAAAAGCACAGTCGGACAAAAATCTTTTAGGTGTTTTGTTTTGAGTCGTGGTGTGGATTTGAGGGATTATCAAGCTATATTAAAAAAAAAAAATACAGTTTATATTATATGCGGGTAGGGCATACATAGAATATTAATAAAAAAGATAATTTTTAAGTAACTGAAAAAAATATTAGCTCTATTAAACTCTTGCTTTATTACAGGAACTCACTCACTCTTCCAAAACCACACGTCAAAATTTGTGTCGCTACAGTCCTTGGAAACGCGCGCTAACTCAAGTTCTTTGTTTGTGGACTAATTGCCACATTATTCTTTTTGACCGGCGAAAAAGGGAGGCTGCAGCGTATGTTTAAAGCCCGTTTTAGCAGCTTTAATACGCCCCTTTATCTGGCTAATGAGACAGACATAGTACATTTTGAGTTTCTTAATTGATGGAGAGTAATTATGATAGCTGCGGTCTGAAGGCTTATATATTTAGGTATATAGTATTACAAATGATAAAACAACTTCATAAATCTTCATTTCCATTACAAATTCCATTCATTTTATATAATAGGCTAGTTTCGAAACAAATAATTTAATTAGTCCGTCAGTTAGATAATCAAAAATTATTGGAGACGTATTTTTTCTTTTGAAAATTAAACAAAATATGGTAAATATATGGCGCGTTAAAGTTCCGTGTGACGTCACAGTGTGCTACACTTTTTCGAAACATGTGACGTCACGAGCCCCCACTGCACTCCTAAACTTTGATGCGTTATATCTTTATAATTTATCGCTCAATTGATAAAAGAAAAAAATATGTCACCAATATATGATTCCCTAAATAACGGACTAAGTTTAATGTTACTCTTTTGACCCAGGAAACTAGCCTATTGCGGAATAGGTAGAGGCAATGATCTTTAGAACTGAGCGGGATGGATGACAGATAGAATAAATTTGGCCAATTTTCACCAACAAATTAATTGGTTTATTTTAATTAACATATGTTAATGGGTAATAACAAGACATTTGAAAATAACATGACATTTAGAATATTTACTTTGACATTCCCGCCGTCGCGTCGTTGTGCGTGTGGCCGTCCTAAGCAAACAGGGGCTTAAAGGATCAAAGATGGCTGGCTTCTACTTGCGTTCCGCATCGATAGTTTCTGCCTTCCTACCTTCCCTCAGGTGACGGACTGATGCAATTCCATAGTGACGCTAATGCTCCAGGATATTGAAAGGGTCTCATAATCCGATTCAGTGGCGTAGACTGCAATTTACGCTGAATAGAAGTTGGTTTTATATGATGTAAAGAAGTTATTTTCTATTTTACTTGTACGTACATGTAAAAGGAAACTTTGACAAAATACTCGTACTTTGGCAATCTTCTAAATTTTCTTTTCTTAATTTTCTAATCTCCCAAATTGAAATTTAGCGCAAACACAGACCACAGACTTCTCTTAGATATTTAGATGAAATCCTTCAACAAAAGCAAGTTTTTTGATGCCAATTTTAACTTTTACAAAATCCTCGACAAAATCTATTGGCCAACTGCAATTCTTTTAGGTCTAAAGAAATCTTTACGACACATTTGTCCTACCTTTAGTGTCTTAACTCTTAATAAAATAATTTATCTCACGACCCAAGCGACAGGAGGTTGTCGTAAAAAAATATGAATTCTATTGTTCCGGAGTATAGCAGAAGAATTAACATTGACTGATAGATATGTAAAAAGACTATTAATATTGGTAGATGCTGGATTGATTGCTATATAAATTACATAACACCACGCCCCATTTCATCTTGATTACGGTGGCAATACGTCTGTCACGCTTGTATGTCAATACTGCAGACGCACAGCGACATTAATATGACATCAATCGTGGATATTATCATTGGTAATCGAGTAGAGATTTATGTACATAGTTTATGTGTGTGGTTACAGAGCTTAGCTAAATGACATTTCAATACAGATAGCAATAATAACAGGGACGATTATTGCTGATGTGATCAAATGATTGTGCATTCGAGTCTTGTCGGTTTTAATTAGTGATACTTTAGTTTTTATTAATGAGTAAATAACGATTTTATTAATTACATACATATATACACTTACATACCATCACGCCTTTTTGTGTAGGGGTAGGCGGAGACTACGGATTTCCATTCGCTACGATCCTTACAGACTTCCCTCGCTTCTTCTACGCTCATCACTCTCGTCAATTACGGGCACTCCTGACATCTCCCTTTTTTTAATGTCTGCGATTTGGTCGCAGTACGTTCCCCGAGGCCGGCCCTAACCGACTTTTCCTGTCACCTTTTATTAATTATTGTAATTTTTTTCAGGTAAGTTCGCGCTGTAGTCGTTTTGAAGAGTTAATCAGAACTTAAAGCTCGTAAGTTATGTTACACTTCTACCAGGATACCTTTTCCTGGTCGCGCTATCATATGCGTGAACTATTGTGTTTTCAGATATAATTGATTTATTATTACAATTCAAAAACATCGCCTCTAGGCTATTATTAGCAAAATACAGGCTTAGGCGAATGTTCGGCCGTCTCTTTTGCGCTCCTACTGTGTCTTGAGTAACTCCGCTTATGATCATCACATCGCTAACACAACATCGCTCACGAGCAAACCTATTCATTCTTTAATTAAATTGCAATGCTGTTAAGGTAAAAAAAAACTAAATTACAGAATAGATGTAAAAACCGAAAATGAAAATGACACTAAATCGTTAAACTTAAGACACATGCAAAACAACATAATATTCGCTTCTTAATAATTTTGTTTCAAGATTCATAAAATATAATTTCATATTTTTGCACCATATACTGCAAAGGAAATATCTACAGCAGTACTTATTAGTAATATTACAGCCTTAGTTACCCGTTGATACGCCAGACTCCATAGCAGCGAGGGCGAACGCTCGGCCGGCTCTTTTGTGCTCCAGCTGTATCTTGAGTCATTCCGCTCGTACCGCTCGCGAGCAATAAGAACTAATTCTTCATTTTGAATTACGATTGTTACGATTGTCGATATGGAAATTTTATAATGTGGCTGTTGCCTTTAAACAGTAAAGAATTTAAATGATGTGTCATATAAAATTGTTAGTATAATATAGAATATAGTTTGAGTATTTGCCATAACGAAAATCAATGCAATACTTTATTAATAGTTGTGATGAATGAATAAACACTTTATTGCATCATTATATAATGTGCTAGCTGTTTCCCGCAGCTCCGCCTGCGACAAAAAGTAGCCTATGTTCGATCCCGGGTCTTCAACTATATTCATACCAAATTTTATCAAAATCCTTTCAGCGGTTTGGCCGTGAAAGCGTAACAGACAGCCAGACCGACTTTCGCATTTATAATTACTATGGAAAGTATAGAATTCGTATATATATATATTTTTTTAATATTATATCAATACATAAGTGAACCACTTGTTTATGTTTTCAAATACATGATATTATTACATAAAGGCGCATACCGTCTGAGATGCTATTTCTATATTCCATAGTTCTGGCACGTGTCGTCGCGTCACGCCTCGAACCTCATCCATTTTACTAGGCAAGGCATATTTTCTTTCAATACTACATTTTCTTAATACACTTTACTCCTGAATAAGAGAATTTCTGCGGAATAAAAAAGTAGGTTGGCTTGCAAATCGCCGAATTATAGTAAAACCTTGCCTTTTGTGAGAACAAAGTGTGCAAGTAGGGCATTAGTTAGCCCCATACCTTACTCACCACCAAGCATTTCAGAAATAGCACTGAAACGTACTCCTCTAAAATCTCACACTCGGAGGTGACGGCTTTAATTCCCATGGAAAGCATACTTTGTTTAGTTGTGCCGGATCGATTGACAATAAACCGCACTCGATATCTTCTTCTTGGGGTAGGCCCTCCTCGTACGTTTCCGCATCCTGGCGCCTAACAGTCTGAACCCCACTCAATATGAATTAATGAAAATCGCTTAAATTCGTTTCGACTTTAATTTACAAGCCTGTCAACGTCTTCATACATTCACCGCACAGCTAGCCTTATTCGTAGACAATAGGAAATTATATGTTAGTTTGCAGAGATGGCAAAACAACAAATAGCATGTTTTTCCCTGGGTGTAACGGTTGCCGGTTTGCGAATAAAGCGATTCAATTCAGAAAGCGCATGTCTACGTTATACTCCGGAATTTCTATTGCAATTTGTTACTGGACGGTCCAGATGGCTAGCGAAATTCAGTTTTGGTCTTCCCTACGTCTTATAAAGAGGGAAATATGTTACACAGTTCACAGTAAATATTGGATATTTTAATAAGTACTTTCATCCAAATTCTGTTACGAAAAGCAGACATGTATAATTTTCACATGCTACGCTACAACGGTCCTAATAGACTCTACAGCAACTAGCAAAGATACTAAGTACAACCTTACTGACAATACCCTTTATTATTGCACCAAATTATAATTCATACAAATACATAGTACTATTGTACATATCCTATGCTTAAATCGACCATACACGATACTCCAGAATCTATAACCCCTTATTAGTTAGGATCCGTAGTCCGTAGTCTCTGCTCTGCCTATCCCGCAGGAAACAGACGTGATGATATGTATGTATGTCATTGTATGTAGTTAGGTTTCTATATTTCACTTTAGGTTCAGCTATGTTGCTTTTAATAATCATATACTTTCTCAAAAGATCAATTTTAAAGTTCCATACAAGCGTAGTCCCCTGATTTCCCGGTGTTGCCAGTAGGCCAATGATTTTTACAAATATAAATAATAATTCTATCGAAGGCGTCAAATAGCAATAGACTGATTAAATGTCTATGTGATAGCCCTATTAATTACGGTAGGGTGTGTATTAGTAGAACGTTATCAATGCCACAATATGGCCCTAATTCGATTTAATTAATAGGATCGTCCCATGAATCTATCAGTTTTGATTATTTGTCATCAGCTGTACAAGCGTGACTAAATTAGCAGATTATCTTTTGAATGAGAATGATAAGATTAGTTTGGTCGTCAATATAGACAGATAGGCAACGGGTTTTAGGCAATCAGACAAGGAGCTTTCAGGCATATTGGATAATCTGATGCATTGAAAATAAGGTAAAAGATAAGTAGGCTAATTATAAAAATAATTATTTATAGTATTTAGTTCCTTTCAACATATTATGATAATGACAAATTCTCTTTATTGTAACTCCGTTTTAAAACTTTTAAACTCATAGGAGAAATTGTCATACAATAAATCATATTAGTTATTATTCTCGGTATCGTTAAAATATGACTCCATTGGTATTTCCGGAAAAGCCTTTTAAGATAATTTAATGTTTAAGTTTTTTTTTGTTTTAAGTTTGACAAGCCTGCGGTACGCAGGCTTGGCTTTATGTATCTGTGGAGCTAAATGTATAAATTTAAACTTAAACTTACTTGGCCGAGGATGGGATAGAAAGTACGTCATTCTTCCCGCCAAAAAATGTGGGCGGAAAAGTTGTATGGAAATTCATTACTGACCTGTAAAACAGGATTAGTTATATATAATATATGGAATATATATAAAAATGAATTGTAAATGATAGGCACGTTAAAACTCGGAACCGGCTGGACCGATTAAGCTAATTTTGGTTTTGAAATATTTGTAGAAGAAGAAGGTTTAAGTGGTTAGAAAATATTAATAAATTGCAGGAAAAGAAGAATATTTTAAATTTGTTAATGCGTTTGACCGTCGGCGTCGTTATTTTTATTGGAGCGATTTTTTTTTCTGGCAATTAAGGAACTGCCGGATATATACATTACGGCCCTGGATAAAATATTTTAAAGCATTTGTTCATTTTAACATGCAGACGCTGGATGCAGACTGCTGCCAACCGATCATTTTGGAAATCATTGGGAGACGCCTATGTCCAGCAGTGGACTGACTGCGGCTGAAATGATGATGATGATGATTTTAACATATAGACACTGTTTTTTTTAAAATGATTTTATTTACTGACTGGTAAACAGTGATAAAATTGCAAAAGAAGTAAAAATATTTTTTTTTTACAACAACTATTTAGTAGGCGAAACAAGTACTTATTTGCCACCCAGTTAGAAAGCGGTTACCCTAACCTTTGGACGCCTGCAATATCAAAGGTAACACCGGGTGCGTTGATATAACCCTTAAGATATTTTCACGCCCTTTTAATCCTTTTCCCCCCTTTTCTTATTTAATTTAGCCCTTTTCATTTCACAATCCTATGGCTAAAATAATCTTTTTTCACAATAAACTAAAACCGACTTCCAATCGTTTACTGGGACCATCTTAAAGATATTCTGAACCCAAGATGTTCATACACCAGGGAGAGATACATCGTTAGGCTGTGTCAGATACCTTAGGGCAACCTGATTAATTGCTATTGGCGTTAATGCCATTCTACACGGATTTTACCCGAGAAAGACTGACCACAAAAATACCATTATTATAGCCAGGGGGTGGTCTGATAGTAGTGATACCAAAGTATATAGGGTCAGTTGGCCTTAGAAAACTATTTTCAACTCAAGCAAGAGCCTTGATTGAAAAGATTTAAAAGATCAAAAATATTGAATTGTGTTTATTTGGATGACATCATTGTCCACTCTCATTTTTCCAGTCATTTTGATTTTAAAATTAAACTACTGGTCTGATTTTAATAAAATTTTTAAGGGACCTAATTGGTAGCATATCCTTTCAAACAAAAAAAAAACATTTTTAGAAACGCTTTGGTAATGACCAGAAATGATGGATTTATGTGATAACAAACAGAAAAAAAACACTCGAATTGAGAACCTCCTCCTTTTTTCTATTTTGGAAGTCGGTTGTAAATCACATAAAGCACAATATTTATTCTCTTAAGACTTTGGGGTCTTAGGTACCAATGAGCTATGAGATTTCCTGTTGATGGTGAGAGGAGTTGCGGGCATAGAAGAGTAACATTACTATCCCATGCAATCAAGTGGCTGCGTTACGAAGTTCGCCGGGACAGTTAGTAGATTTATAAAAATAGTAATTTAATAATTATTTAGTAATGAATATATGAAAATCCATTATTGACCTGCTTTTTGATTTTTTTTATATCACTTTTCACATTGACATATAAAAATCTGACACCCGTATTCTTAAACATAACCTTAGGATGTCCTTCACTCAAACTCGTCTTAAAGAAGGCCTTAAGGAAGTCCTCGAACTTGAAAACGATATTCTTAGTTGGTTGCTTGAGCAAACTCTAATGAGGAACGACACAGGTTATAATAACAATCCAAAGCACCAAAATTGGAAAATACAAAAGAATAGAGCAAAAAATAAAAAAAAATAAGTAGATTAAATTAAACTATTTTAATACGGTTTTTATCGACAGACCTCTGGGTCTGCCTGCGACCATGAACGCTGTAAAGTGTTTGAAACGTCAGGTGTAAATAAATAAGTAATAAACGCGATAAAAACCGTAATAAAATAGTTTAATTAAATGAATAACAATCGCGAAAACATAAGAAATCATTAAAATAAGTTGATACCTAGCATGCCAAAAGTGGCAAAAACTGATCTCATAACCACTTTATTTTATTTCGAGGACACCTTAAGGTACCTTTCGACTACACTTATATTTGACAGTTCGATACTCACCTCCAATGAGGACTATAATATAGGAGTCGAGTTTGAATGAATGTTTAAGAATATGGGTGTCAGAGTTAATGCAAGAATGAAAAAAATTATAATCAAATTTCAAACAAAATTATACTGCATGTTCGATTCCTTTGATTTTTTTTATTTTTGATTAGCATCATAGATGTCTTGTGATTTAATTAAAGCGCTTAAATTTTTGTGTGTATCTGACTTGAGAATCGAACACTCCTATTTATTATTTCGTTAAAAAAGTGAATAATGCATCAATTGACATGCAATTTCTTCATTAATCTATACTTAGTGACCGAGTCAACAAACAAACATTTTCAAATGTGAATTCCGTTTATCCATGTCTTATTTTCCTCGCAAGTGTAGTATAAAGCACTATGTATCACTCGGTAGAAAGTGCGATTCCTATATATAATATGCTCGGGCATATTCAGGCCCTCAGCTGCGCTCCGGGCCTTAAACTAACCCTCGTTAGTAATCGGTCACTTTCTTCCCTCGGTGGACAATGTACTACGAGTATTATTACTTGAAGCATCTATTGGCACTGCATTTATATTCTTCTTATTTAATTTTATTGGCGTAAAAGTAAATCAATTTGGCCTAGTTAGTAAGTTTGCATACAATGCAAAATGAGAAAAGGAGAGGGTGACCTAACAAGCGATGCATAGATTGGCGTAGAGAGGACATGGGGATGGTAAGAGTTGATAGGGCCTTGGCTGGGAACCGGGAATTTTGGATGAAATAGACATATTGCACCGGCCCCCGATAATGGGAAATGGTGAGGAAAATGTTGACGATATCATATTAAACCATTCACCATAGCACAACACACCTTCTCTATTCCTCTAAGAGCACGAATCACAAATTACTATCACTACGAACATCCTCTTTGATCACACGCGCCTGTAGTTACTATGATTCTATACATCGCTTTAGCCTATTATTATTCAGCCAGCCGCATAATACCGCCATTCCTAGGCATCTCATTGTTATCAGTGGGCATGTATAATGTGACAGATGTACTTGACATCGCATATTTTACGATACGACTGTACTGAGTATTATATACTTCCCGCATTGACTTATTTGACTAGCGTAAGAACACGCCGCCGCGACTAATTCAATTTTTCTGCCCTATCACAGTCGTTAATTGGAATATTCTAAAAATGCCGTCTTTTGTAGTGAATGGCTGCAATAATTGTAACTCCAAAGTTAAAAAAAGTATTATGGGAAATCTATTAGCGATATTTTTTGCTTGTGTAGAGTGCTAGCTCGTGTGTATATTAGAGGTAGATAATTATAAAAAAAAAAAAAAATTGAGACGGGTGGAAACAACTTCCAACACAGACGGGAGGAGAAAAATATGCTAGACATTTGCCTAACAATCATATAGCGGGGTTAATATGGACATATTCGCAAAATGTTCCTGTGGGCCCATCCTTACTTGGAATCGTTGTTTCCTCGTCTTCTAAAATTAGGTCGCGTACAGATGTGCTTTTACCTTAAATGATGAATGTAACAAGATCGGTGGCTCATTGTATATTTGACGATGAGTTTGGTTTGGATTCGTCGAGAGATAAAATGTTTCATCGTGCGTTTAGGTGTGTGTGTGTTCAATGTTTTCTACCGAAGAAAGTAATGGATCTCGTGAATATTTGTGGAAAAATAGGACTGCCATCAGATGTAATTTTTTCAGTAGATTTCAGGAAAGTGGTGAGATTTTTTTTTTAAGTCGTTTTATCTTCATACTTCGATACATGTAATACATTGTTTCATGAAACTTATTGCCGAGTGAGATAGTAAGTATGACCTCCGGTTTAAGAATAGACGATCACCTTTCTGTCACTGCCGTAAGAGGTGATTAAGGGAATTAGAGAGATCTCAAATTACTTGTACTTAGATTACGATTGGTGGCCGATTCCACCTAATAAGACATTCCCAAGAGGAGCAGACCTTATACATGCAGTAGGTCATAAACTCATAAACATAATGCTGAATGTTAGTAATTTATTAAGTAGGTACATCACGAAGAGAGGACAAATTTCCCTATTCCACCCACATCCATTGAAACATCACGGTTTAGTGAACCCCAGACTCCAACGCCATACGAATTGGGATTGTAAACGTTTAATATGTTATGATTTCCCCGAAACTTCAACTAGAAACTAAATAAGTAACGGTTCGTAGTTATTTATATTTAGTATACTGCACTACCAGTGCCCCGTGCACTACTAACTTATTAACCTTTGCAGACTATAATGCGCTCATAAAGCAATATTACTTACAACCATTCCACGAATACCTCCGAATTTCGCTGTACAAAATTCATTTAACTCTAACATGAATTTTCTCACAGACATGAACTGTATAACTGGGAGCCGCAATTAAAAGTTTGCTTAGAGAATATACGCCAACGTTTTGATTTAAAGTTTGCGGTTTCGGTCGACACCAACACCAGGACCCAAATCACGGTAACTAAATAACGTATGTAATATCGGTGAGTCGAATGATTCTCGTTCGACTTAATAGACGAGTCGAACTATTTTTAAACGACAAAATCGTGGCTCATCCCCAAATATGATGATATGATATGAGATGGGTAATTCTATAAATAAATGTTTTTTTTTTCAAACTTAAAGCTTAATATATATTGCAATAATACTAAATTAGAAATAAATCAAAATTAATCGAAACGAATTGATCGCAATCGAAATCAAATAGCGAATTAAAACAATTTAAATAAAAAATAAAAACTATTAAAAATTAATGAAATTCAAGCATCTTTGTTTGACTATCTCGCGAATGTCTCGTACGTTATGCCAAAAAGTTCCTCGACACTAACTTTTTTCCAAACGTTATTTTGGTAGTGGCTCGTACGTTTGTTCTGTCAAAAAAGTTTGTCAAAAATAGTGCGATACGAGTACCGTTGCAACACAGAAAGTTCGACCAAACATGATGCGGCCAACAAAGATGACAATATTTTTTTTTTTTAATTTTTCAATTTTTTACTAGTCTAGTAGGCTAAATAACCTATGAGGGCTACTTTTGAGTATGTAAAATGCTTTTGTCGATTGAAAATAGTTCGATTTCAAATTAGTGTTGTACAAAAATAGCCCTCGCTTTCGGAAATTGGTTTTAGTTTTAACGTTCGCGTCATTTAAAATACCGCAATTGCCTTCCACGTTTTTACACAATAAACATACTTGCCTATGCTGAAATATTTGATATCGTCACTCGTACATTACCCTTTAATCTAGGTGATACAGATTTAAATTGGCCTTGTCAACGTCAATGGATAGCATTGCATAGTGATTTGCATCGTTTGGTAATTTGGCAGCGCCCCGGAAGATTTCCTCGTCGATTACTAAATTGGTACTCGACGGAGATGTCTGACGTTGTTTTATTAAATGCACTTGATTTATTGCTTATATTACGGCTGGAGTGAAAATGGGCAAAACATTTTATTTTCTCCTTTTGAAAACTTCACATCGTTGACCCTATATTAATTAATGCTTATTTTAGACTTATATATTAAGACTCTACGACTTCATCTTGAGGTAGCGCATCTTAACTTAATACATACATCTTCATCACAAAGTTTTCTTCTTGAGGAATTGATGGCAAGTGATGAGGAATGGAGCCGAAAGACCGGAGCCCGCAAACAGAATGAAGAACAGAGTCAGCTTGTAGCGGTTCTGGATGTCGAATGGCAAGTTATCTCTGGGAACTCCGCCATGGGAGTGATTCCTTACGAAGTTTGTAACATTTTTGCGTAAATTGTTAAAAATAGCTCGGATCATTTTGAAAATTGTTTTGATTTCAAATCATGAAAAATGCCACCAAAACCATATTAGAAATTCCAAGCTATGCGATCTTCTGAACTATGGAACGCTTTGTATATGCGGCCTCATGCAACCCTCCTCACATCCATCAAGCTGGAGGTTCCCCATGGCGCGCTTTCCAAAATATTTCCTAAAATTAAAAGTTTTCCAGAAAATGCCTGGGTGGCCACATAATATGTAAGAATTCACCTGTGACTCCAATCTAGGCAATACAAAGATAGATTGGTTTGTCCCCATGGAAGTTCGTTGTATGCATAGTAATTTACTCCATCACCACATCCCAAAAGCATGATACGAGTATGTCTTATCTTTTCATAACTGCCAACGGCCCAGGTTTCCGAGCGAAAAGGAAAGATTGAGTATACCAATGCCTGCGCAATTTTCATTTTGGTCAAAGCTAATTGCTAATTAATTACAATGGTCAACACAGGTGGAAGGAAAGTATTCGCAATTCCGTAATGTTTAACCTCAAACGAACGAAACAAAACAAAACGGCACTGTGTTACCGAAACGAAGTGAAATTAGTTTATTTACATTTAAGAGTTGCGCTGAAGTTGCTAGTGGACAGAGCTTCCATTCCATTAGTACGAAGCGCAAGTTGGCGGTTATATTTAATTAATGCTACCAGTAGATGGCGCTGCCGTATTAAGTTGTTTTCCACGTAATATCTCCGTTTATACCGTAGCTGGGTTGGGACTCGTAATACACTAAGTGCTAAAGTCGCGCTTTCATAAAGGAACATATTTTTGCAGTGAAACTTTTGTCTCTGAGAGGCAATGTTGTTTATATGTGCGTGTTGCGACTGCGAATGTGGGAACAGGTGGCAGGCTGTCATCCAAGTAGAGCATAGCTTTGAAATATTAAATTGATGAACATTTTTGTTTCGTTGAATAAACTATCTTCTCGTTATTTTAGTTGTGGTCTCAGCTGGTTGCGTTACAAAACAAACGGTTTTGTAAATTAATTAAATAACCTAGAGTAGCCATAAAAGTAATTCATCTGAGACCTTTTTAATTATAAATGGAACGGTTAGCAACTAAAGGTTATCTATACCATCTATCCAAATAAATCAGTTTGCCTTACGTGTTATTATGAATTTTAAAAAAAAGTTCTTTAAAAACTATGAATAGACTCCTCAACAGACGGTACCAAATAACGCACACAAACTAAAAGAAAATATCGCAGTAGGTATTTATAAATAGAAAAATATTATTGATGAACACTCATTATCTACGTTACTGGCAGTTACTAATGTCTGTGTATTGAGGAGCTCGTTAGTCAAGCGAGACCTGCCTATCTATGGATTGGTCGTCATATAAGTGGCATTTTCTATCTTAAGCTTCTCCGTGCTATGGAAGGCATGTTAAGCCGTTAGACCCGGTTGTTATCGATACATAGCAGTCGAGAGGCTGTGTTAGATACCTTGGGCAGCCTGAAAAATTCTGACAGTGTTGGCCACTAACACACCTCGGGTCATGTTCCTGTTGGTCTGGTTTCCCTGTAAAAAGGGTTACAAACGGCAGTCGCTTCATTATAATAACCAGTTCTGTCAAATCTAGGACCATGACATACAGCGTACCCTAGGCTCTGAAGCGTAAGCTGACGAGGCAACTAGGAATACACGCTAGGATGATGACTAATGTCTGTGTATGTAGTAGGTACTTCGTGGATACTAAGTATTGATCTTTCCCTACAAATAGCTACTATTTTAACATGGTATCAGTCAACACAAGCCATGTTAATTTTTGATATGAAAATTGTTCGAAGTGTTCTGGGAATAGTTCGAACAATTTTCTTTTGGGTTGATGTTGACTGAACTGAATTCGTTGCAGTTTTTAACCGAAGAAACGAAAAGTTACGGTTATAATCTATTTTTTTTATAAATTTATAAAAAAAATGCATAAAGACGAACGTAGAATCTCCTATTTTTATTTAAAGTCTTTTTGAAAAATTGTAATTCTTCATAAAGCCACTGAAAAGTACTAGACCGGCCCTGGTGATCTTGACATTGATTAAAATCTTTTTTATACCCTTGTTCCACAATAAAGAGAAGTCGTTCACGATAGTACGTCAGTTGATGTTTTATAATAAAAAAAAAGTTGAATTACTCGTAGTATAGACTACAACATTACCTATTCTGTGCCACAACGCTGGACTTCCGTTCTCGTATTGTATGCACATATGTATCTAAATTGGCATATAATGTTCATAAAAGCTGGACAAAACCAATGCAACCATACCGACAGTTCTAAAGTAAACATATGAGCAGCTATTGATTTTCCGGCAATTATTAATTGTAATGAAATGATATTAATTTGAACATTGCGGTATCGGCATTCATTAGCGTTTTAATTGAGCGTTGGTCGTTTGTAATGAACAGCTCACAACGCATGCATATTGGCTGCGTCAACTGCTATACTAGGCATAGTTTTGTACATGTTATTTAGAACTTTAGCTCTGGAAACTTATAAAAAATGTCATCATCATCATCCTAGAGGGTTCATCATCCTAGTTGCGTCAGCTTACGCTTCGGAGCCTAGGGTACGCTGTAAGTCATGGTCCTAGATTTGGCGGAACTGGTTAATATAATGAAGCGACTGCCGTCTGACCTCCGTAACCTCTTTTACAGGGAAACCAGACCAACAAGAACATGATCCGAAGTGTTTTAGTGGCCAAAACACTGTCAGAATTTTTCAGGCTGCCCCAAGGCATCTGACACAGCCTAACGACTGCTGTCTATCGACAACAACGGCTTGACGTGCCTTCCGAAGCACGGAGGAGCTCAAGATAGAAAATGCCACTAAATGGCGACCAATCCAATAGTGGTCGCGTCACGCCGTCGCGTGACACGCGCATTCGCCTCAAAAAATATCATCAAATTGTTATAAACACAAAAAAAACCCTTGATTTGATTAGATTCAAAACCGTTTAATTTTTTTTTATAAACGATTTTGATGTTCAGCTTCCTTTATCAAAAAGTTGGTGTAAAGCCTCCTCCAGTCTTCGCCATTTCTATTTATTCTGGGCAGTTAGAATCCAGTTGCCATCTTATTCTTTTCAAACAAACAGCCGTTTGCACCAAAAGTCAATTTTTCCGGCAATGTGACAAGCCCTCTCAATGTCTAATTGAAAAAATACATCTTATAGCGCCGCACAGGCGCCCTTTAAGAACTAACAAGGGAGTGTTGCCCGCACGCTGTATTAACTGAATGGACATGTTCAATCACTAATTGGATTCACATCACTAGCCGGGAGCGAAAGCTCTCTCTCTCTTTCTCTTTGCCTGCGGCAGCAAAACTAGACGGTCGAGCGCGCACCGTTCCCATATATTTTAATTTGTTTCGATTCGCATTTGTGTTTAAAGTTTCTTCTTGTTAAAAATATCTTTCCGTGTGTGAAAAAATGAATACACGGCATATTTTCCGTAAATGCCATTGTTTTCTTGAATAGCCCAGCTAGCAATAAACCCACGCCATAATCTTGCTTTTGGCCAAAGTTATATATGATCAGAAATTTTATTCATAACCAAACCAAAAGCTCCAATATCTTTTTTAAAACTAGGAGCCTATAACTCCTACCACCATATGGCATGATAACTCTTAAACCCTAAAGCATCCCAGAGGTACGAACGAGTATTTCAACTGCGGGGTACGAATGCCCAATATTCGAGTACTTTACGAGATCCGCTGTCATAATATCTGTCGATTGAATGGAATTAATGGAGGTGTGAAAAATATTAGATAAGTAATATCTGTGAGGTCTAAGCTAGATGGGCGGGTCACGTTTGTCACATGCATTAGAAAATATGGACTCATAAGAATTGAATACTAGGAAAAAACACATATCCCCACAATTTACTTTTTTATGCAACATTGACCTATCTTGATTTTAAGTGTTTTTAGAATTGTTTGTGTCCCTACTAAATAAATAATAGTACATTGTTCACCGAGAGAAGAATACGCCCGAATTAGGAATCGCACTTTCTACCGAGTGATACATAGTGTTTTTTACAACACATGCGAGGAAAATAAGACATGTATAAACAGGATCCATCTTTAAAAATGTTTATAAGTGGAATTGGTCACTAAGTATGTCACGTATGAAGAAATTACATGTCTATTGATGCATTATTCGCTTTTTTAACGAAATAATAAATAGGATTGTTCGATTCAAGTCAGAAATTTGCACTTTCAGAATAATATTAAATTTCATGAACTTTTGAGTATTTTTTAAATCTTTTGATGGATTTGCTAATCCAAGTCGATCAGTGGTCGGTGAACGGTGCTTTTGCGTTAATGGATTTTCATATAACATTACTGGCCTGTAAACAGGCCATTAATTGATTTCCATACAACTTTTCCGTCCGCATTTTTTGGCGGGAAGAATGACGTACTTTCTACCCGTCCTTGAGTAATTATGAGTGCACTTAACGAACAGGTGTAGTATAAATATTTTTTTATATTCAAACAAGAAGGATATTTACCGATTAACTAATTATAATGAAATTTAAAATGACGGATGACCGTCGATGATGTTATCAACATAATACGCTAACTAATTTCCACGCAGGCCCGATGAAATCACACCGATAACTAATCCCGGTTTTACGATAAAACACATTTTGACAAACTCGCCGATTTTATCAGCAGCACGCTATTAAAATATACCTCCCAAATTGTTGGTGGTCGCGCCTCATACAAGGTAGGCAATGTCCTTTTGTCTATATGGTATGCACGCCACTGGTTAGGGGTATAACTACTAAGAGTTCATATTTTATACGTCAGAAATAAATGAAAAACAAACTGTTTAATAAACTATTTTAATACGGTTTTGTCATGTTAATTACTTATTTAACGCCTAGTTAAAATTCAAATTTAATTAATTTAATTTTGTGTGTAACAATCGCGAAAACTTGCGACATCATTAACAAACTGTAGTACAAATAAACAGACTAAGGAAGTTCTCTGATAAGAATTCGCTCATTAATTTATTCAAACGGTAAGCCAACGCAACTCGCAACGTGCATGCAAACTAACTTGTAGTTAACTACAGTTTACGTTCGACGTGGCAGTAGTTTCGTGGAATTCGTGCAACCAACCCATCTTAGTGCATCGGTTCTCACGGATCTATAGGGTGTAGCTACATTACTACATGCGTTGAATGAGTGTGCTAAGCTATAAAAAATAGGCCAAGTGCGAGTCGGACTCTCGCACCGAGAGTTCCGTACAAACCTGTAGGTATATAAGTAAAAGTTCACCCATCACGACAATCATGAATTTCAATTTAATACCTCTACGCTTTCACGAGGAAAGTAGTAGGGTAGTAAGTTGAAAATTATTAAAAATATTTAGTTATATGATGTAACTAAAAATTTACGGTTTTCGCAATATTTCCTTTATCTGTGCTATAAGACGTTGCTACGTACCAAATTTCAAGATTCTGAGTTCACGGGAAGTAAGTAAATGCTTCCCGTGGAAATCGAACCCACGACCACCTCCTTCTTTTAATGACTCTTCATTTTTATAATGAACATGGATAGTTCACAGGCCGCAGAATGTATTACTGAATATATTACTTGATTTGACCTCCTGAAGTGAACTAAATAAGTATTTAGAGAAAATCAAAGTTATTTACTTGTACTTCTAGTATTAAATAATACTCGTATAAGAGGATTCTGTACCGATTAATTATGTACGTGATTCCTAAATTAAATTTTATAGCTAGTCCATATTAACAGTAGATGTGCACAAGCACCTTTACCCTTAAGATTCAAAGATAAGGATCTGTTTGGAGGATATAATTTTCAACTGTTTACCTACGAAGTCTAATAAGTTCAAATAATTACCAAATCGAAAATCGTAAACAAATTCAGTATACATTTTACGAACGGTGAAAATTTAATTACACCCAGATAAGTCCACAAAAGCTCTGTAAATATGTTCTGAAGGAAGTTTAACGACAGTTTTTTTTTTTTATTTCGCCGGCAATGGACAGTGGGCGTCGTATATCACAAAGAGGAAAGTATTTCTCATTTGGTCGAGAGGAAAAACAACAAAAATGCGTGTCCTGCCCTCAATCTCCTTTGGCCCGCGGACAAAGGAATATTATTTCAATTAAGCTCTCGTGACACAATGTAAACGTTTGTTTTTGAATACCACAAGTTTATCTACGTGTTCACGCAACAACACGGACATACCGGCATTGCGATGATAAAACTGTTTATTGAATTCACATATTAATTAAAGGCATAGAATATATCCTTTGGTATGTTGATAGTTATTAGTTTTTACTTGTCTTTCTGTGCTGAATTCTAAAAGATTATAATATATTTTTTAGTTACAAAACTAAAAAATATATTATAATCTTTAATAGTAAGAAAATCGATTTTAAACGGGCATATCATTAATCAAGACAAATACTTGTAGTATTCGGTCGGAACTTCGGAAATGATATAATGATGGAAATTTTAAAAAAATCTTATGAACGATTTATCCACCACTTTTTTAAACTGCCAGCTTATGCTGAGCCGAGTTCTTTTTTCGGGAAAACGCTACCTACTTTGATAACTTTACTGTTCTTTTATCTCGACTTGTGCGTACTGTGTTTCTCGAAACAAATTTATATTTATTCTTGCGGGAACGCAAAAATAGGTTGAAGTCTATGCTTCAACCTATTTTTGCGTCCCCGCCCAAGACTGCGTCGTTAAAGAGTTTAAATTCAATTTTATAAAAATACGCGTAAGTTGAAAATGTGTTTACTACTGAAGCCAGTCTTAACCATATTTAATTCACTCAAAACAAAAATTTATTGACAACAATCCGACATGAACACGTTGCAATAAACGCTAAGTACTGTGGCTATTAAAACATGTAAGTTCCAATTCCTTTGTTGCTGTTTTTCGAACTGGATTGAACTTTCTGGACCTTTGTCTTTGCTTTTCCGTATATTTTGTGTGCAAGTCTATGTGTTAGTTTTTCTTTTTTTTTATGTTTACTTTTGTTTATTAAAGCAACTATAAAAACGAGTGGAGCGTTTTATAGAGCTGCAGTTTGAAGTGATTGAAAAAATTTTCTGTACTGATATGCTGATATTTCTCCAGTCTGTCTCCAAATATTTTTCTTACAAAGTCACTTCACTTGTCTTTCTGTCGTCTCATTTTGTAGAGAGTAAGGAGACCCTCTCTTTCGCCAGCCAACCTCAGGGCGCCAATTAGTGAATATTTGAGCTCAACGATTGTTATCCATGCGGCAGACGTGACCCGCCCAATCCCATTTAAGTTTGGCAGCTTTGCGTCCCACATCGGCGATTCCTGTCCTGGAACGAAGGATCGAGGATGCGCTGGAGCGATGACTTGGGGAGATTCGAGGCTAGGTGGTCAGAGGTGGCGGAACAGAGAGAGGTTTTGAAGAACTTGGGGGAGACCTTTGCCCAGCAGTGGGACAATATAGATTTAAAAAAAAAGGAGACCCTGGGCTCCGAAGCTACCAGAAGATGACGCAATCGGGAAAGCTTTACGATAAGATAAATGTGGGTATAGTTAACAAGTCTGTTTTTATAATTTTACAGTTAAACAGAAAAGCATGCGTTACTAGTTACTACAGAATAATAATCACCAATAATAACGGTGCGAAAATCATATACACGCATACTGCACAAAAACGCTAGTTACCATAAACGCATACGACCAGATTTCAAATTTTCCGCAACTTGTCAGATATGCAAATGAACCGATACGTAATCCTCAAGGTCTTGAATTACTTTTCACCCCCTATTCGCAGCTGAGTGCACAACAGTAGAATTCAACGATTCACACCTATGTAAAACACGTTCCATCAAAACTACCTTTAATGTCGATAAGCTCAATGCACGTGCAATGATGTCTAATACAAAAGTTGGGAAGTCTGGCAATAGTGAAGTACAGACAGTAGCAGTACAAGTACAGTAACACGATCCCGCGATATTTCAATGGCTGCAAATAATGTTCACGCCAACTCTCTCAGTATCGCCTCGTAGTCTGACAGTATTCAAATACTCTGAATATCGACTAAAGCTGATCATACATTGCTCTGTAGACAGTGTTGTGTTGCTTCATGTTTTTTACTTTATTTGATAAATGCGATATTTCGATGCTTCATCTTGAAACTAATAATCACAAGCTTGCGTAGTACCATGTTTAAATTCGCTGAATATCGAACTACTGAGACTGATCTCAAGTAAAACGATAATGAGTTTCATTATTTTATGTTTAATTAGAGCCAAGTTAATTATTATTTTAATACCTATTTTGTGCCCCACTGCTGGGTTAATGCAGTTAGTGATACTCAAAATAATTTCACTTTTGATATAAAAATGAAATTTATTCTCCATCTTCGCTGAAACACCGAACGACGTAACGCTTATATAAGTAATACCGGATAGAGTAAGCTGAAATGATCGTAGCCTTTAAACTTCAAATATGAAGACATATGATATACGTATATGTAGTGGTCAGTGGTAGTAGTACGCAAGTAGTATGTATTGGATAAAGGAGTCTAACGCCAACCGTCGTAACATTAAGTCGCCCCATCTCTCCATGGTGACCCTGCCAGGATACCCTGACAATCTCTATTCTGTGCTCTGACTGCAAGTACATATGACCGTTATTTTATATTCAATATTTAAATATTTAATTAAGTATATTAAGTTAAGATCCTTTGCAAATGAATTAATATAATATACCAATCAATTAATTTGCCAATATATAGTAGTGCATAATACTCGTATCACACTTTTCGCTAACTTTACACTATATTGCGAACTCTTTCACTCTTGATGGACTTATAAGACGTGTTCACACTACAAAATTGGTTATGAATGTAAGTAAAATTCTCAAGTTTCAAAACTGATAACGAACTTCTACTCTTTGTGAGACTCTGTAAGTGGTTTTTAGAAGTCATAGATTTTCTTGTTTAAGATTAGATATTTGGTTGCAATATTAGAAGTGCGGTTTATAATTATGATTATGTGAAGCGTACACTTCTTCCTCTAGGTTACTGTTTTCCTCAATAAACAAAGATTAAATATTTGGCTATAAAAAGCAAAGCAAAATAGAGATTTGTGTTAAACTGTAACATTACGTAAAATACAATCAGAAAGGGATCTGAAACCTGGTTAAAAAATTAACACGCCAATTTTTCTGCCTACACATTTTTACTGTTAAGCCTTACCTTTCCTCTCAAGCTGTAGTAACTCAAAAGCATAACCAAGTATTGAGTAACTTAAAATCGACCTCTATTTTTTGGTCTTAATACCGGCCGGTTTCCTATCCTATAGCAACATCTACTACCTACTCTATGCGTACTTTATAAACGGACGATCGTTTATTTAGACAGATCTACTAATGAAGCCTAATAAGTTTTTTAAAACAAATGTCGTAATAGAGCTATCTTTTCGGCTAACGAGCAATTTAAGCCCACAACTAGCACTAAATCGGCTAGCTTTGGCACAGTACGTTAATCCGGCAGCGGGACATTCGTGTCACCATACTTTATCGGTTTAAAGGGACCCAATTTTCACTTGGCTTTGTGTTTGCATATTCAGATAGCTAATTGCGGTTGAAATGACGCGGTTTCCGGTGCTGGGCAAAATATTCAGTGATTGGAAATTTCTATTGCGTTTTTTTTTTATTTTCTAACATTGCATATTTGGGTTGTTGTTCGAAATGTTTATTTATTTATTTTATTATCTCAATCGCAAGATGTTCTCTGCTAGGCATGTACGGACATCCACTTTATATTTTCAATGGAGCCAATTTGATATGTCTCGCATCCTGCGACATTAATAAGCATCTGATAGGTTGATATCCCACGTTACGTTTGAAAGTACGAGCCGAGAATATTTTTGCCCCTAAAGTCATCAGTTATGCATGCGACTTGTTTGATCCGCCCATTGATATTTGAATTAACTAATCCGCCGGTCAATGTCAGTGTGCTGTACTGTTTTCTTCTATGGTCTACATTCCTGTTGTGTTCTTGTACCGAACCACCGAGGTACTGATCTCACACTCGTGAATTTCAAAAATCGACCTCTTATTGTAGTTTCATCTCCAGGTGAGCTAGACTTAGTTGCGCCTGCAATAAACCATCTTTGTGTTACCATTTGTCATCATCACCGATGTCGGAACGACGTACGTGTGATATCGTGGCACGTTCCCGCTCTGTCAAAACATTTATTTATGGTAACCCGTTGTTGGTTAGAAGCATTGATTTGAAAATCTCAAAAGATAGGATTAAGAACTGTGATTAAGAAGATAGGTGAAATTAAGAAAGTCATAGTTATTGGATCTTGTAAATATGGATAAACCTATAATAGTAGTTACTAAATAAATACTTCACAGCAGTTGATTGAAATTGCAAGAACGAATTAGTCTTAGTTAGAATCTTTGTCAACCCAAACAGCCATTCTGGTCGCAGTGTAGTAACTGTTACTAGTTTAAGACACAAAACAAGTTACAAATATAGTAGCAGTGTCTTCCTTGTTTCGACTCCGCGACTAAAAGTAGGGAATATAGTTACTAAAAGAAAAGTAGTTTTCTTTTAGTAACTATATTTCGTAACATTGTTACTACATTGTTCTAGGTTTGTGGATGAACGTTGAACGAATGATTAAACGTTGATGGACGACAAACGAACTTTAAACGAGTACATCTGTCATTGTTACTTCAAATGTCAATGTCAGCTATTACAAATAATTATAATTTTATCAATCTTTGTATGTTAAACTATGTTGACGAATGTTTAATCTTATAAAGTCATTTTAAGCGTGTGTATAGTGCTATATGAAGTGCGCAAGCCAGTTTGTTGACTGAATTTAGAAGACAGTTCCAAAAAACAAAGGAGCCTGCGATTTATGAGGAAAAAAGGTAAAACATTAATAAAAAAATGTATTAAATTTCAGGTCCGAATTTTCATCACCATTAAACTGATAGAAAAATCGGTGGCAAAAATTTTTCACTATTCACAATGAAAAATCAATTTATCAGTCTCAAAGCAACGGGGGGCCGGAATTATTTACCTACCTACTTACTGTATATTTTGTGAATAACTGTCAGAAATTAAAATAAAACAAATAAACAAGGTACATTAAATAAAAAAGACTTTTATTTTGTTACTATCATATATAAATGGTGCATGCCAGGAACGTTTTATATTCCCCGCCTACCTACACACTGCTATTTTACAATATCCTAGTCACATTTAGACAGTAAATAAGTATAGTAAATTTACAGAATGCGAAGTTCACAAAAAATCTTCTAGGGAAAAAATCATTAAAAAACAATCAATCATATCATAAAATGTGAACTATGATAAACTTTTTATAACGAAAGAATGTTCTAGAATTGTGTAGTTATTTCGACTATGTTACGAAACACAGTACACATTGCACACATTTACTCAGTCACTATTCATACACAAAGTTTAGTGACATTCTGGTAACAAACACGTAGTCACAGTGTATGAATTTTTGGGTACCTTTGTTCCTGGTTACAAATGTAATAACTTAATAGGAATATTGTTACCAAAAAAATATCTAATACATTTTGGCCGCGACGTGTACACTATGTTACAACATTTTGTGGCTAAACCTCACACACACAGAGTGTAGTAATAGTTACGACATAGTGACCAGTACATTGTTTTGTTTCCGAAATTCAAGTCGCAGTGACCTGAATTGGCTGTATGGGAAGTCACGTTAAATCATTACAACGAGTTTACTTGAATATTTTGACACATTTCATTTGTTACCCCATTTAATGAAGATCACTTTGTTTAAAACCAGCTCGTTCGGAATATGCACATTGGCTGTTTTTGACAGATGTCATGTCCAGCTTTTACACCAAAAAGTAGTGCCATTTTCAGTTTGTTTTTAATGGTAAATTACCTTCGTTGACGAGCCAAATTAACCTTCATTATATTCTATAACCGACAATATCGCGATGACGTCGACAAATCCATTTGGCTGAGCCGATAATAATTAAGTTACTAGCAATATCGTCATCATAGAATTATAGTCCGTTAAATTGACAGCCTATCGAAACAAAACATCGAAATTTAGACCGAGAGAGCTAACAAGGGCTAACATGTTTTTATCAAAGTTTTCTAGACATTGCTTACAAAGTACGGTGCATGCAAGTCATATTATTCGGAAGCGTTTGTGGAGTACATGATTTGAATCGGAATCATTGTAAAGACAGGGAATTCCACAAGAACGAGAAATACAAAACATAAGTAAGTTAGGTACCTAGGTAGGTGTAGATATCCAGATATATTTTAGAGTACCTAACTACCTGTTACCTTTATAACATGACTAGCTGTGCCCGCGGCTTCGCCCGCGTGGAATTCCGTTTGTGTCACGGAAGTCAATTTAGTGTAACAGTAGTGACATTGACATGACAAACATTTTGGTCAAAATAATAGTAAATTATTAATATATCCTATAGAATCATAATTCTCACCATTTCGAGCTATGGGGATGTTTGTTTGTGCCACGAACACACCAGCTTTTTTTATGGGGGGAACACTGGGAAAGAAGTATTCCATGATTTAAAAGTGTATTATTATTTATTAACGGATACAAAACGGGAATGGACGGAATAGTAAGCGCCCAGCAGTGCTTTCGTGGCCTGCCTCATTTTCTGCGAACACCCCCGCACATCCAAACGGTCGCTGCAATTAACCATATTTCTATGGAATACGAACCCACGATAAAATCGTAGACCTCATCCTAGATGGAGGTCTAGGATAGAGAAGTCAATATAGCGTACAAACCATAAAACTGCACAACGCAATTTCACAAAAATAACAGAACATTTAGAACACGTTCGCTCAACGGAAGAAGTAAATTAGAAAAGAGATATTGAAGAATAAATTCAAGCGTAAGCTGTAAAGCGATACAGCGCTTTCGTGTTAGCTTTGTTCACAACTTGAGGCTATATCTCCAATCCCAGTACAACGGTAACCGTAATTCAGAGCTTCTTTAAGGTGAAGCGCTTAGTGTCGTAAATGTGTAACTTATTTAGCGCGAAAGTACGTTAATTTGTCACGAATCGTGCTCGTTTCCATAAGGTACAGACTCATAAAATGTAATATTTTGCCTTTCATTGCATGTTCGCTGCAAGCATGGACGCATAGCGTGCTCTTAGCGCGCATTTACTACGAACCTCCCGCGTGCATCTGTTTTCGCCAGTAGGCCGCGAACACGGCGCATCATAACATCATCATTTTTGGACTCAACCGTTGATTATAAAAAAAACTGGAGTGTGAAGACCACGTTCTAGCTTTGATGATTATCAGTGCTTCTTTATTAATAATCAATGAACAAAAGAAAAAACGTCACAAATACCGACTTTGTTTTGGTGGCATACAGAATTGTATAAACCAGTGATTCCCAAAGTGGTCCAGGTGGACCCCCAGGGGTCCACGGGAGACTTGCTGGGGGTCTACGTAGGCGTGAACAAAAAATGGGGGTCCATAAGATGTTAATGGGGGTCCACGAAAATTTATCTGCTTTTGATAGTAAAGAGCAAAAATGTAAGCATAGTTTTTATAAGGGCCTACCTACATTGTTTTAAGTACCTATCTAAGCAGATAATATTTTAATAAGGCAAGCGACTGTTACTTGTCCAAACTTGTGTATTCGATATTACGTACAATTTCGTGTACAGACTTGCAAAGCGCTATCCGCCCGACAATGCTTAATGCTTGTTCAGACATGAACTTGATCAACACTATAAATACTTGATGCCAAAGGCAACCAAACGCATTCATTTGTTTCCGGAATTTCGAAAACAAGGCGGAATTTGGAAAAAAGTTGTGAGAAAATTTATATCTGTGTTTGCTAGTGCCGGAGAAAAGTAAGTAACCTACCTTTTTTTGTTATAGTACTTAAGTATTTTGTTTACGTGTACTAGTCGGTTGATCACAACGGCCTGTATAGATAGGTAACTTAGTAACTTACAGATATTTTAATTGTCCTCTTTCGATTTGAAGACAAACACAGCACGTTTTATTCAATTGTTTTTTCACGAGAGAAGCACTGCCTCTCTAAAAAGGCCGAATAAGCAATATTGCAGAGCAATTAATTTTGTAATTTTTCTTGCAAATAACTACTAATTTTATAAAACAGTAATTTCATAATCATGTTAAATTGATTTTGAAGTAACTATTTTATCAAAACTATTCCTTTTCGGAAAGAGCGAGCGGTGCGCGGGCGACGGGAAAAGGGCGGGGCTTGAACTTCGATGCCTGTTTGTCACGTTTTAACAATGAAGCCGCAGACAAAAAATACGCAAATACACGGAGCGCGTGAACTCATTGATTTAATAAAATGTTAGTTATCGTTTTTATGGACAATTTTGGGATTTCGACGTTTATTTTTTCCTACACAAATATGATCAGTATTCGATACTGAGTACACTAATTTTTATTTATACTATTAAAAATTAGTGGTAAATTATGTACTTTAAAATTGATACCGTTTTGTGAAAACGTTTGTATTTGTCTCAGCGGTTTATTAGTTGGTCCCTTTACAAGCCGTAATTCTATTTCCGCGTGCTGACAAAGGCTGCGGTGTGATACCTATATTCAGAAAAAAACTTGGTTACTAAAACATTTTTTTTACAGGTAAGGTAACTGACACGAAACATGGCTACAGCAAAGAAAAAATGTCGACAATAAAGTGTCGATTATTTGAAATATGGTTTTGTTCCATCAGAGGCAGACAAACAATTGCCCATGTGCCTATTATGCAACAAAGTTTTGAGCAATGACTCTATGAAACCATCAAAGCTCATCTAAAAAGGTGTCATACTGATAAAATAGGTAAAGATTTAAAATATTTTCAAACATTGAAAGAAAAATATGGAAAGAGACCCACCACGCACAGTATGTTCGCTTCAACATCTCAAAGTAACGATGATGGCTTGCGGGCATCTTACAATATCTCATTACTTATAGCAAAATCTGGAAAACCGCACACTATCGGAGAACAATTAATTTTACCCGCTGTTGAAGAGGTTTTAAAAACTGTTTTGCACAAATCTCCATTTGACGTACTAAAAAGAATTCCATTAAGTAACAATACTGTACAAAGACGCATTGATGAAATGAGCTCTGATATCGAAAGCTTTTTGTGCAATCATCTGCAAAAAACTCATTTTTCTATACAACTGGACGAGTCAACGTTACCCAGTAATGAAGCATTACTATTGGCATATGTCCGATTTATTGTTGAGGAAGAAATTCACGAAGAATTGCTATTTGCCAGAACTTTGGAGACTGACACTAAAGGCGAATCAATATTTAATGTCCTGAGTAATTTTTTTACGGAAAAATCGATCCCATTTACAAACATTATTTCAGTGGCAACAGACGGAGCTCCTGCAATGGTCGGGCGATATCGTGGGTTTATAAGTCATCTCAAAAGAATTATACCAGGACTTACAGCTATTCATTGCGTAATCCACCGACAACATCTTGTGGCAAAACATTTAAGTGACAGGTTGAACCAATCTCTTCATTTTGTAATAAAAGCTGTCAACAAAATCAGAAGCAATGCATTGAATACACGTTTATTTGCTCAATTGTGCGACGAAAATGATGAAGACTTCCAACGACTGCTCTTACATACTGAAGTACGCTGGTTGTCGAAAGGTGCATTCTTAACGAGATTTTACTCTGTTTTCGATTCCATATTAGAGTTCTTAGAAAGTAGAGATCCAGATTTAAAAGAAAACTTGATCAAATTCAAAGCAGACATTGCGTATTTGACAGATTTGTTTAAAAAATTTAATGATATTAACTTGCAGTTACAAGGGGACAGCCTGAATTTAATAAAAACAAAGGGGATAATTTCGGCTTTTCTTGGGAAATTGAAATTTATGAAGCAAAACATTAGTCGGCGCGAATTCTCTCAATTTCCAAACTTGTCGCAGGTAGAATGTATTGATGAGGATATCCATACCTACAGTCAACATTTAAGTGCCCTGCATGATGACTTCAAAACTAGGTTTGAAGATATACTGACGATGGATATACCACCATGGATAATAAATCCATTTGATGAAACGGAAGTGGCCAATGTTGTATTACAAGAGGAGCTGCTCGAGCTAAGCACTAATGAGGAGCTGAAGGTGAAATTTAGAAAAGGCTACCCAACATTTTGGCTGCAAGCAGAAATACCCGAAAAATATCCTGGACTGTGGGAAATCGCAAGGAAATTTTTAATAGCTTTTCCCTCGTCATATCTTATCGAAAGGAGTTTTAGTGCCGTTACAAACCTCTTAACAAAAAAAAGGAGCAAATTAAACATCACAGAGCGGGGGGATTTGCGGTTATTGCTCACAAAAATAAAGCCAAACATTGATCGTTTGCTGACACTCCATCAGATACATCCTTCCCATTAATTAAAATTATGACCTGAACCTATATTACCTTAATATTTTTTTCTTGTAATTCTATTCTTTTAATAAATAAAGTGATATAAAATGTACCATTTTTCGTTTTTATTTTACATATCGAAATATAGGGACAGAACTCAGAAGTGACACAATTTTTATTTTTTGGCGACTTTAAGAATGTGGTAGAAATGTAGCAGCAGGGGGTCCACCGAAACCAGTAAAATTTTGAAAGTGGTCCACGAGAAAAATAAGTTTGGGAACTACTGGTATAAACGAAGAACAGGTGCAGATGCAGAACTGCTTAAAAATGTGAGTTTTCAGGACAATATAAAAACTTTACAAGGATGACGCCACCGACATTGAAAATTTATTCAAGATGGTCGGCCCAAGAATTTGTCGTCATTGCCATCAAATTTGCAACCACGCATCTTGCTTAAGATTTTTCTTAAAGTAATTTAAATTTTGTGGATTTCACGAACCCTGTACGCTTCTATTAAATTGAGTGCTTTTTCTTTATTCCACTTGTCGCCTTACATGTGCGTTTCGTGCACAGGCGTATCTTCGGAACGACTGTCCATGTTGCTTGCCCCGCGCACACTACGCTCGCCTTTGTGTTCCACTGAAAACGACAAATAACGGATCGCTCCGCGCGCGTCTTGTAATGCTCCTAGTGTGCGCATGGAATGCATCGTGTGTGTTAATGTTCGTTCATGCTTTTTCTATTTCACGTTAGATAGTTCTTTTAGTTGCTTCTAGATTTCAATTCGCGTGAAAGGGTTTAATATCACCGCATATTATGTTTGGATTACTACTCATAAAAACTTATACAAGATGTAGCTGAGAGTTCAGGGTAAATAAATTGACACTGCACTTTGTTGAAATATTTTACTGAAATATTCAGGAAAAATAACATGATAAAGCGTTGAAAACTCGTAACATATTTGTATCGAAGTTCAGTGTCCATTAGCTAATGACCATGGAAGTAATAAGTGCCGACCAAAAGACTGCTTACTTTACACGCTTTTTCCATTTTAGTTTAATACACACACAAAAGAGTTAGCATTTTGTAGTAATATAAACAAGATACGAATATTAATTTTGCTTACATTTCTATTGAATTTTCGAATGACGGCCGCAAAATTAAGATAGTTCTGCGTTACAAATACGTCTGAAACACACGAGGTGCGGTTTACACGCCTCAGAATGATTTCGGTGTAAATATTTGCTGAATTGCCGTCTAGCGCTAGCCGCACCAGTCACGGACACGTCTCGTCCGACATGCGGACCCCGCGCTATCGTCACGTCGCGCCGTACCGTGTCCACACATAAATTGCTCCGTCCGACCACCCCGTTACCATTCCGCCGTCCGAAATTGAATTATACGAAGACCCCAGATTTTATATCTATTAGGAATTCAGGGGTGAGGATTTAGATACCGATAACTTTCTCATTTCCTTCGGGCGTTACTTAGGCGCATATAAAAGTGGGCCCACGACAAAAAGGGCGTTGTGAAGTCGGAATTAAGCCATCAATCTTTACCTGACACGCGGCTTAAACATTTACTACGTTATATTTTTATGGCTTCCAAAAAGGCCGTCGGATTATCGATGTGCGTACGTGTGCGGCGTCACGAATGAAATAACTAAAATTTACTTAGTGTAAAATAAATACGATACAGAATGGTTTTATACAAAAGCCTTGAAAGTATTTGAAAGTTTGTAGTTTTGTAGTACCCAATTTAAACCTTCACGAGATGTCACTGACTTGAAGGTGCGCGTGACGTAAGAGCCACAGAACCTAATAATTTCACTGCGTCTTTCAACTTTCAACCGGAATACAATCATTTTAACACATTCTCAATTTAATCCTAGGTCATTTAGCCCGCGGCTTTGCTTGTTCATCATCTACACTTATATTAACTTATAGCAACGAAACTAGAATTTTATACGATGCGAATAGCACTTCGACGGCGGAAATTATGAAACTGATCATAAGATCAACTCATACACGTGCCTGCTACGTGTTCTATGTACCAAAGTGAGTAATAATGTTCAGGAGATATTTCTTAACACAATAAGTGCTGAGAAGTGACAGTATTGTCTTCTACCAACATACGTGACGCTTTTATTTATTCTTATATTTCTCATGTCAAAATAATGCGTGCTCGTATCATTTTTAGCTAGATGTAGGTAATTTGTTTTCGAATAGAGATTTTCTTTCGCTCGTCTATTATGTAACAACATCACGTGGTTGATTTGTAAGTACTTACTTTCTTTGAAGCTAAAATGTCAACGCATTGGATGCTTCGAATGTCCTCTGTTTGTCGAAGCTGATGAAAGGACAAATTTACCCTTACTTAGGACAGATTGTCATATCGCCAACTAACTGTAATAAGTCCACCTTCTGTATTTTTGTTTGCGTTTAAATTTAAATAAATGAACAAAACAAACAAAGCAAGGGTCTGCGCTAGTACGCAGAAGCTAAGACAGATATTACTTGTTTTACTTGTAAGCACAAACTCCGAGAGGCAACATATCAAACAATAAGACATCTTAATTAAAATAATTTGGAGCACGAAGCGCTCCGCGCATGCAGGTAAACTTGATTAAACGGTCGCCTCGGATACACTGTAATGGGAAATATTTTTGAACTTCCAGTAGGATACAAGCGTTGGCCGCGTTCTGAATTTTAATGATGTTTTAAAACTGGAGCTCGGAGTCGAGCCGGGTCGAAGCGTCCCGATGCTGAGGTTCGCACCCTTTCGTGTTTTGTGATTTCGTCACTAATATATCTGAGCGGAATTTCATTTGATTTTCATTCAACGATAATAAGGATCTCCACTTCGATATCTGCTTTGCGCCGTAATTGATTCATTCATTTTGAGTAACACATGGTCCACTGACCCGTAGTAGATAGTTTTTTAAGATTTATTTCTATATGGGTCACTTCTCTGACCGACGTCGAGGACGCCATTCTCGAAGTTATACAATATTGAAACTTTATTTATTTTGCCTCATTGTTCTTTGGACGGTATTGAACCAACAGAACTGTGTGTATTGAACACATGCTGCATGGAAAGAACTACCATAAACAATAAGAAATAGATTTAACAATGATTTTGACACTTAACAAAAATACACGAGATGCCACATGATTAAAGTCGATTCTTACACAGAGATGACAGAAGACTTGCAAGCTTAAACAAAAAACACGTTACATTTATGACGAGTTCACATTGGTGAACGGATTCGATTCTCATACTGAACGTCTAATCCGATGCCTCAGAACGTGTTTGTGTAAAGTTTTCCATTACATTAGAGAACTGGCTGCAGCGGAAGTAGAACAAATGGACGGCAACGCGCGCCGGATATCGTTGCTGTGACTGTTATTGTAACGGATGTAACTTTGGATAAACGTCACTGCTCTCGAATTTACTGCGCTGCCGTCGCTCCCGTTTTATTAGCTCGTTTTGCATACATTACCCACTGCGCCGATACACGGCGGACGTGAATAGAGTTAACAAGTTTAACTGGTATTATATACTTGGAAACATATTATCATAGTTGGCGGGTGTGAATCAAGCGGATTAAGTTTTTGGAGGAATTGCAGCTAGGACTTATAAATTCATTTATACTCATTTGTTATATGAGCTTGAAAATGTAATCGTTTGTGACATAGAGATTAGCTATTGATAGCAGGTCAAAATGCGATCGCTGTTTATTGCAAGTACGGTTCGAAATAGCATGTATTCGCGACTGTACACCGCTTCAACTGCATTGTATTAATTTGACAGTTGAAAATTGAAATTAGTTAATATGTCATAAGCTAGGTTCGGTTACAATAATTTAAGACTTACATGTCTAGGTACTCTATCTAAATGGTGCAATAAAGTGTTCATTCATTCATACATAAGCCTTTCATGTAATTTAAAAGGTATGAAAGCGGGCACTTGGCTCCTTAGGATTAGGAGGACCGGGAATCCGTTAAGATCATGTAGAGGCAAATTAAAAGTGAGTTACCACGATCGGAGTATTAACACACAGATAACCCAAAAGGGACCTGAAGTTAGCCAAATAGCTTTCCCGTCATAAATCGTTTTTTGAACCCCTCACAAAGTTTAATGTCAAGAAAATTGGCCCCAATATAGTTCGCTCTACTGAAAGGTAACAAGTTTTCTACTGTCCAATTTGCAAAGAAATTCACCCCCGTTTCCGGTAGTCGAAGAAATAGAATTTGCTATCATCCAATTTGATTTTGTTTATTATAATTCAATAGGCTATTCGCTTAAATCATATTTATAAGATTTTCGGGTATTAAGTTAAATGTCTTTTTTTTAAAACCTTTTACATGTAAAAGCGATTACGAAATTACAAGAACAGTTTCTGTTACGTGTATTTTAATAAAGCTTCCCTGCAAAGTAAACACTTAATCGACTCATACAGTGTTCGGTTCATTGGGCCCAACCATAAATTAATGAACGCGATAGCACGTAATATTAAAATTTACTATTCAAATTACTCAAGAGGATAGCTTATAAATTAGGTACTAATCCACTCCCGTCTAATTCAGCCTTCCCGTGGGTCCCGCGGGATATCGAGCTAATATGAATAATATCTGGGAGTCGTGAGATCTTCGCTCTCGTCTCGTGAATATGCAAAACGCTTGTCATGGGTCTGACAAATTAGTTCGGGCTCATGTCCTATATCGGATTGGCAATAATTCGGTTCGTCGCATACGATTTATATCTTGATACCATATGACTGCTATCGACACGATCGGGTACGTAGATTAAGAACTGGGTTAGTCGTATACGAGATGATGTTATGATTTGTTTTGTCACATTTGAAAATGAGTGTTGCATACTCGACTTCTTTTGTGTTATGTGATAACTAACTCCTTATTTTGCTTTTTTATGACGCTATAATGATTATTTACTTCATTATTTACTGACCAAAAGAGAATGATGGCTTTCGATCAAGCTGTTTGATCTACCAGGTAGTTAGTCTTCCTTTTTTAGGGTTCCGTACCTCAAAATGAAAAAACTAAACCCTTATAGGATCACTTTGTTGTCCGTCCATACGTTGTCTGTTTGTCAAGAGACTTTTTCTCAGGAACGCGTAGAGGTATCAAACTGGAATTTACTCAGGGTATTTGATATAAATTCAAGCTTGATACCATCTACTGTCCCTTGGAGCTGTGAAAAGATCAAACTTCTAAGCCAACGCAATCAAAAGATACAGCCGTTTATGCCGCAAATTTCCTCAAATTTTCTACACTCGCAATGGAATCAAAACCAACAGGGTACACTTCCCGTAACCTCAGAATCATGATAACATATATATAACTATGGACACAGATATAGGAAAAATTGAGAAAACCTTAAATTTTGAGTTACATCATATAATAAAAATATTTTTAATAATTTAAACTTACTACCCTTTTCCTCGTGAACGCGATACCTACAGATTTGTACGGAACCCTCGGTGCGCGAGTGCGATTCGCACTTGGCCTTTTTTTAGTTCTTATGTTATATTTAATGTTAGTTAAGTAATTAATATTTTCTAGAATAAGTACACTTTCAAATTCAGTGTTAAGTACACAGCTACTAAATTTCATTTTCGTGGTTCATATATATTAAGATTTCGTTTTTATTATTAATAAAATACATGATATTAAGAATGAATGACTTTTCGCTTTTATGTATACGATTATCTGAATAATATTTTCATGTTATTGTTACAGGTAAGCATCCAATAACTTGTGACACGTTTGTTGGTAAGATCTCTTGTTATAAATTTATCAATTCGTTCAAATACAAGTAGTGTAGGTTATTTAAATATAAGTGATGATTATTTTATTTTATCTTCCCCATTGTTGTTGGGGTTCGTATTTTTGCGTCTATCTTTCCTATTATAAATAAAATTAACTCCATCGTCTTCATATTGTAAAACTAGCAGCCCGTCTCGACTTCGTCTAGCCTATAGGCTTCCTCGATAAATAGGCTATCCAACACTGAAAGAATTTTTCAAATCGGACCAGTGGTTCGTGGAAATTAGCGCGTTCAAACAAACAAACAAACTCTTCAGCTTTATAATAATTATATAAGTATAGATAGGATTGATAATGTAAAACACAATCTTATTCCGATCTCCTACATTTTGGCTAGATCTAAATCATTTTAAAGAGTCTATGATATTAATTATCTCTAGCATAAGTCCATACATCTTTAGAAGTTACTCTGTACAATTCATTCATTCATTTTGTACCAGATAAAGGTATATTTATGTTAGTACATAATAATACACTTTTCCAACACCACATCGTTAAACGTCGAATTCTATCTGACATTCAGTTTTCGTTGCGAATTGCATGTATTTTGAATACGTTTAAAATTCCAATTGCATTATTTATTCAGCAAATTAAAGTGTACAAGGCTACGATCGGATCATGAGAGCACAAAATAAAATATTAATATTAAATTCTTTTGAATAATTCAATATTAATTTTATTCGATAGCCTCGTAATGTTTTGTGTGTGGATTTTTATGGAAAAAGTAATGTACTCGTATTTGTTTACGATTGAAACAAAGGAGATACTTTGCTATGTGATCTCCAGCTTTTGAATAAATTTAATTTCTTGTCGATTCAAAATGGCTATTGACTGCACTATATTAAATTTGCCAAATACGAGGGGTGATCCAAAAGTAATGATAATCAGTTATTTCTAGTGCACACAAAAATACAAAAAAAATATCAGTCACTTGCTCAGTTACCCACTAGTTCAGGAAAAAAAAACCATATAAATAGGCCACGATTTTCGGGAGCGACATTCATTTGAATACGGACTGTCAAGGAGTGAACATCAAAATGGAAAAACACGAAATCAGAGCTGTCATTAAATACCTCTGCTTGAAAAAAATGTCTACCAAAGACATACACAGCGACTTGGTGGAAACATTAGGGGACTCTTCTCCTCCATATTCCACAGTTGCACGCTGGGCTAAGGAGTTTAAGTTGGGAAGAACATCGACGGAAGACGAACACCGCGAAGGACGCCCATCGACGTCCCTCACTGAAGAAAATGTGAAAAAAGTTGAAGAAGTTGTATTAGAAGATCGAAGAGTGACTATCAGGCATGTAGCTGAGGTCACAGGGATCTCATATGGCAGCATTCAAAGAATCCTTGCGAACGAATTGAATATGAGAAAGGTCTCCGCACGTTGGGTACCGAAAATGTTAAACGACGAGCAAAAGAAGAAACGAGTCGACATGTCAAGAGGAAATCTCGAAAAGTTTCAAGCAGACGAGGAAAATTTTTTGTCACGTTTTGTGACCATGGACGAGACCTGGATCCACCATTTTGATCCTGAAACAAAACAACAATCTATGACATGGAAACGATCCGATGAACCGACGCCGAAGAAATTCAAAGTGTCAAGCTCAGCAGGGAAGGTTATGGCGTCTGTTTTTTGGGATGCTGAAGGAATAATCATGGTGGACTACTTGGAAAAGGGGGCCACTATTACAGGCTCCTACTATGCAGAACAAATAAGAAGATTGCGGGAGGTTATTAAGGAGAAAAGGCGAGGCAAACTGCGGGCTGGAGTGCTGTTTCATCAAGACAACGCACCGGTTCACAAAGCTGCAATTGCCATGGCTGCCATTCAGGATGCGGGCTTTGAGCTGGTGGAACACCCCCCCTATTCACCAGATCTAGCCCCCAGTGACTTCTATCTCTTTCCACGACTCAAGGAACACCTCCGAGGCAAGAAATTTGACGATGATAGCGACGTGATGGCCGCGGTTGAGGACTTTTTTGAGAGTCAAGATAAAGATTTTTTTTCTAAGGGAATTTTAGGTTTAGAAAAGAGATGGACTAAATGTATAGACTTGCTAGGAGACTATGTTGAAAAATAAATTTATTTTTTTATTTTATTCATTGTGTTTATTATTGATTATCATTACTTTTGGATCACCCCTCGTACTTTCAATTTTAAATTTTCCATAAGGATGCCTGCCTGGAAGAAATTGCTTTTGCGATAAGGCCGCCTTTTGCACAAGGATTTTTCTTATAATTGCTTGTATTTTACAATGTACCCTTGTTGTGCAATATAAATAATTTGTATTGTATTGTATTGTACTTTGTAGCTCTGTTAGATCTCTCCAGCAACAACATAATTCTAAAAGCGAGTCAAAAAAAAAATTAAGTCCCCCAATGCCTATTTTAGATATTGACTTATTAAAAATGACAATGTACTTTAGCATTATAAATGTTGATATAAATTGATTTGATTACTACGAAACCTACCATATTTATGGTAGATTCTTAAATAAATTGGCCTTCTAGATACAAAATTTCGTGTATAGATAGCGGCTTAAGGTCGGCCTTTGATGTCTGTAATAACACGCTACTCACAAAATGTATTTCGGAAGCCTTTCACACGCCGCGGGACAAATTAAGGGCGTTTTCAGGTACGACGACATAATAGTTGCGATTTGCGGAAAGGTCACGTCCCAGCTGTATTTTTGATTCAGACATTGGCAATTTTTGCTAACTGTTTTGTTTTGCGCATGCGTAATTTTTATACAAAAATACAGAGATTTGTAGTCTTCGTCTAAGCTTGTCGGCACCAGCTAATTTAATTTGTGAGGACTAGATCTCCGCCACTAATTAACAGTATCAGTAGTCTGTTAAGTATGTTACGGGCTAAACGGGGTTGAGAGATTAAAAGTACATTATTTGTTGGTCTAGAGAAAGACAACTTCCGGAAAAATTCGCTAATTCAACATATATGTCAAATGACACGTTTTGTACGAGAATATTAAAAATATTCGATGGGTAACAATAGAGGCACAGGTATTTGTTTACAAGTGTAATAAAATATGTTAGTCTTCAAGTAACAGAATTGAAAAGATTTGTATAGAATGCACATCACTACCTAGATTGTTGCCTAGTTTTTATACATACACGCCTCGATGTAACCTCGCCAGCGAGGGTCTTAGCATCAAGGGCTCTCAGTGCACAACGGGGCTTAGGCCACTCGGCGCGTCGCTCGGCCCTACATACAGCGACACAGTGATAAATTCTAACTAGAGTAGATACAACTCTGTATTATATTAAAGGACGGTTCAAACTGACGCGGATCCCGCGCGACTGTCGGGACGCCCACAGAAATAAGAATCGGTAGAAGTGCCTTAGCGTATGAAAAAGTTAACTGACCTGCTATTACACTTCTATATATGGTCATATTTCACGTTTATTAACAGATAGCCTAGATACTGCGACATAGTGATAAATTCTAACTAGAGTAGATACAACTCTGTATGATATTGAAACGAAGTGTCTCATATTTGTGATAGAATGCACGTCACTGTCTATACAGCCTCGATGTAAACATCGCCAGCCAGGGTCTTAGCATCAAGGGCTCTCAGCGCACAACGGGGCTTGGGCCACTCGGCGCGTCGCACGGCCCTAGATACAGCGACATGGTAATAAATAATAACTAGAGAGATGCTGCTCTGTATGATATTAAAACGAAGTGTCTTGTATTTATAATAGAATACACGTCACTGCCTATAGACGCCTCGATGTAACATCGCCAGCGAGGGTCTTAGCATCGAGGGCTCTCGGCGCACAACGGGGCTTGGGCCACTCGGCGCGTCGCACGGTCAGCATACATACAACGACATAGGGATAAATACTAACTAGAGTAGATACAGCTCTATTCTGTATGATATATTATAACAAAAGTATATTTCAATTTAAGCAACACGGAGTAGAACAAACTCAAAAAAAATTTATAGAATGCACGTCACTTCCAAGTGGGATATTATATTATACTAACAAACTAAACATCCGTTGTCGGTCCGTATGTATGTTCCCTTGATTGCACAAACAATGTGTAACAAATATTCGTGTAAATAAAAAAAAAATCAAGCGTGAAAGGCAGCATCGCAATTTCTTCAAGGCAAATTTTACGGAAATACAGCTGACCGGACTCCATGCATGGCTATGTGCGCTCTTTTTACTGTCGAATATTCTTCCTCTTTCCTCAAGCGATCAACGAAGTCTTTAATCCCGACAGAAAAATCTAACTTTAAAAAAAACAAAAAAAAACCAGCAACCTTGACATTAAGCTATTAAGAACATTTCAATACCAATGTCTCTTTGATCTTTACACAGATTTTATTTTATTATCGGCCTCGTTACACGCGAACTCTCACTAACAGCTAAGTCGAACCGCACACTAATTGAAGTCGCTTTTCAATCAAAACTTGTTAGAACTTGGGAATGTCGTTTACAAAAAGCTTTCCGCAAAATGGTACTAACTACTAGTTTATTTTTGTTGTTTAATTTTGTGATTTGTGTAAATTTTGCTATTTTACATAGTCGTTTTGTTTGGAGCCTCGCGCCTGTAGGAATTTTGGGATGTGATTAGTAAAGTTGGTATTTTGTATGACGTTCCAAGACATGCTAGTAAATAACCGAATTTGTGTTTTGCGTGCCAGATACCTGAACAGCTGCTTATTTCGTTATAAGCATCATCTTATTCTCGGATGACTTCGTGCAATCACAATCAATATATTCTAATCGTATGTTACAGATAAAATTAATTTTCTTTTTTTTATTTCATAATTAATAATATAAACACGACTCCATTCTTCCAACACCAAGAGCACATAAAGTTACTTGGTAGTTTGTTGACCGTTTGCACTTTGCTGCCACTCGTAGCTTCGTAGGCACGTAGCATTATGTAGGCGTAGCACTTCGTAGCCAGCCAAGAGCAATGTGCTACGCCGAGCTACGCCGCGTGCTACGGCATAATAAGCCCTCAATATTTCCTTTTGTTTTAATGCAGTAGTGCCTACATTTAAAAACTTAATGAAATATACTTTGTACATAACGAAGTGATTTTTGCATCAGGCTCTTTTCGCGCAAAAAGCTTTCATATATGAAAGTGTACATAAAAGCGATGAACCGAAAAATGAGAGCACAAAATTACGGATATATCTTTCCTGTTTCCATCCGTTCGCAGAATTAATATTTTATTCAGGTAAATAAAGATATGATTGGATTTTATAGTGATTCGTAGAAATAAGACTGTTACAAATAAAGTGTTTTTATGATTATTTTATTAGTTTTTGAAATAAAGACTATAAAATAACTTTCATCAGTTATATCCAAGGTGTTGGGTACAATAATCACTGGATTGAAACACATCAAAACAAATTTAATATTTAGAGCGAATTTTATGTTTGAATGTGGGATTTTATAATTATTTTATTTGTTCGATAAATTTAGTAAATTATTGCTTGAAAAAAAAGATTTTTTTTTAATAGCAATGCTCCTTTATATGTGTGTATCACAGTTTACATTTAAACTTCAGATGGCGACTCTAGTCTCTAACTTGTCTAGAAAAATTAAATCCCTTCAAGATATATGTATAATTTCCGCTTTGATTTTAGTTCTTTTGTTCTTATATCATTAAACATATATAGAATATATTTAAGATTATGTAATAATCTTCGCTGTGTACGTAGAAGTCGACATTTATTAGTATTCTAATTAAGAAAAAAAAGATGATTCTGATTCTAATAAGAAAAATATAAATCTTCTATTACGATATCTATGAAAAGTAAGATAGAAATTAATGAACCGCATACCACATGTTTCGTGGTAAAACACACAAACGCTAAGCCGAGCTATCTACAAATAATATACTGAAACCTGATATCATTTCAGACAAAAACTAATGAAGGAAATCTTACAAGAAACTGAACTCTAAATCACACAGACATACATTTATCAGCTTTAATCGAGAAACCATACTCACACCACTACTGGAAACTGAGGGAGTTCTAACCATAGATTATAGAAACAAGGACACACGAAATAAAGTCACAAACATAATGATATTTGTTACGTTTTTTCACGCGATAAAGTCACATGCAAAATGACATTTCTTATAAAACTTAGTAAAGGGATTTGGTTTAAGACCATTCAGTGCTGTCCCTCGTAGGCCATGGTTTGATGATTATTTTGGAACTAGAACACATGTTGTAGCGCTGATGAGGCTTCTATGTGGCCACATTCCATCAAATAAATTTAAGTATTTAATGGGAATATCAGAATCGCCAAACTGTTCACAGTGTGATATACTAGAAGACGTACAACACGTGTTGATGGAGTGTGTCCGCAACGAGGAACTCCCTCGTGAAATGCAGCTTGACGTTAATTCGGTTGGTACCTGTAACAGCATTTAGGCACCTCCACTATCCGTAGATGCCAAGAATCTAACAAAATTGTGTAATTTTTTTTATAACTTTTAAATATTTTTGTTAACCATACATTACACAGACACTACGTGATGCATCCCTTTTAATTAAAAAAAAAAATTGAAATAAAATATATATATATATATTTCTTATGTTTTTGCGATTATTATTTACACCTAACGTTTCAAACACTTTACAGCGTTCATGGTCGCATGTTGAGCAAGTTAATATTTGTCTATGATGTAATATAGTGGTCATTCTTATAAGAATACTAAACTACCGTCTATAATATTATTGATTTTTGTTTCCGATTCACGCTGTATTAGCCAATACTCTTGCAATCTTCTGTCATCCGGTCATCAGTTTAAACGCTCAAACTCGATAGGAGACTGCAAGAACCCCTTGGATACTTTAAGCTAATATGATTAGATTAGTTACTTGTGGATAGGAATGATGAATGAATAAATAAATGAATGAACACTTTATTGCACCATTTACAAAGAAAAGAAACACATAGTTAAATCGAATACAAATAATAGATACAAAGGCGGACTTATCGCTAATGCAATTTCTTCCAGCCAACATTGATGATGATGTTGGTGAAATCGGCTGTAACCCCCGTATTCTTAAACATAACTTTGAGTTTAAGTGAAGGACGTCCTTAAAGTTATGTTTAAGAATACGGGGGTTAGTTGGTATTTGACAGTTCGATACTCACCTCCAATGAGGAATCTCCTTATATCAAGGAAGCTAGTGACGACTAATCATACCAATGAGTTGGAGTACGATTGAGTCGAGTTTGAGCAAACGTTTGAAAATATGAGGGTAAGTATCTCCTTATTCCGTGATCTGCGATAGTATTAGACGTCATGTTTGCTCAGCCGCCTCAGCTGGGGCGAGTTAATATTTTACTTCATCGATTGAGTTATGCCAACTTGCAACTTGTGTACTGTTTACGTATATACAGTTACGGACTGTGTTAACTGCAGTTTGAATTTAACCGAATTACTTGTACGTATGGCCTGGGTCAGCTTTTAGATACAGCGAATAGCAAAGTCAACATTGTACACTATTATTTCATAAGTACCATTTAATATGTGAAGATCGCAATCAGGTTTACATATATTTTATGATGTAGATATGGTGGCTTTGGTAAATATGTCAATGGCTGCGGTATGATGTCCATTTCTACAGAAAAACTTGACCAAAAAGATCATAATCTCGATTGTTGTTAGTGGTGATCTTGAAAAATAAATAATTGTCTCACTTACACGTATTAAGGTTCTCCTAGACTCTTCACGTAGGTACAAATGGGTTAAATTTTGCATTGTTAAATAAAATCGATGATTACCAGACTGGTACCCACAACTAATAAATAAACCAAATTCCGAATACAACTGGAAATTAGCTAATACAACATACTTGATTACTAAACATAAAGACTAAACATAATACATAATTAATACTTTGATTCGATGCTAAATACATTCCAATTAATCGCATTAATAGTGGGCTGTGTTTGCCACGTCACCGATTGTTTGCCTCGACCGTGTTTGATTTGCCTCGTACTCGAAGGCCCTGTAAATCGAGACCAGTCACGATAGACCTCTAGGAACCTCTCGACGACAATCTTCCGATTCGTTTCTCCATACAAACGCGAAGGGGTTGGTAGGTCTGCTTATGATGGCCGTTGTAATGGCACTTGTGTTTCGTAAACGATGTTTTATTCATGCCGCGATGCTCGGCTGCGAATAACGGACTAATTATTGAGGTGTTCTCTCATTTGGTTTAAACTGCGTCTTTGAGGTGAGTCGACGGTAAGTTTTATAAAGCTTCATTTGAATAGACTAAATATAAAAAAAAAATTGCATCATGTTTGTTTGGCGCGTAAGTTATTAAAACCAAACTTAAATCTTGATCATTATTGTCAATATGCCATCATCATTTTAATCGCGCGTTTTATAATTCCCATGTGGTCAGTACAGTCAAACTTGTCAGTTTTGTAAGCTTATAGGTACTGTACATATGCGGAAACAAGATGGTTACTTAGATTTTAGATAACACATGACTGTTTAAGTATAACTAAATAGTTTTAATATCAATGTAATGAATTGAATGAAATGAATGCTTTTGCTTTCGAAAACATACCGTATTATATATCTAAACTATCCCCGTGAATCACCGTATCTGTTATGAAAACCGCAAGAATATCATTTTATTAGTTTTAATGTCGCGGAAAAACAGAAAAAGTACCCATATAGCTTCAATTTGTAATATGTATAAATTTTATGTCTAAAATAATTTCACAAGACATTGTGATATTTTGTTTCCAATTTCCTAGATGATATTATGTTCGCCTGAGCACTTGCATAACGTGTTACGGACAACTTATGCATTACTTTGTTCAATAACATTATCGTATTACACAGCGCAACATTGTCGGTAACCCCTGGAAGTGATCATATTATGTGAACTGCTAACCAGAACTGGCTTTTGGTTTTCATAGACCAGCATCTCTATGCAGGCAGTTTGACTTTTAAATTTACAGATTGTTTAAGACCTCTTCTTCTCGACCTCTTATAAGTTTGGAAATTGTTTTTGACTTTTTCTCGAGTCATAAAGGCAAAGTAAACGCTATATTGACTTTCGCTAAGTATATTAAAAAAACTTATTTTTTTCGGGTTATATTGATGGAAGGTGTGCAAGGGGAAAACCACCATCCAGATGGATCGAGAGTGTGCGGAAGCTTGCAGGGGGCAGCATATACAGAGCGGTTCATAGTTCGGAGAACCGCACAGCTTGGAGACTCATATGTGGTTTCGATCCTCAGCAGTGAGAGACCGATGAAGAAGAAGAAGATCAAAATGACGACAGTGCCAACCTGGGGGCTTACCATAATGTCTTATAGCAGTATTATTTTAATATTACTCTCGAAATTCGTACCATGACACGTAAAAAACAATATTACTTTAAGCTTGCATTTCCTAGCAGTTTTGATGACGTCACAGTAAATTGTTCATTCAATTTCGTACCATGAGCAGTATTTGACAGTTAGCAATGTTGTTTTTACGTCAAATTTAGCGATCTTGAAAAAGTTGGTCGGATGTGATGGAAACAAAACTTTTTTCATATTGAGTGTGATTCTTTCAATGATCTTGTGTTACAAATAACAAGGTAAATTCTAACTTTGTGCAAAAAACCATTAGTGTGCGACTGTGTGTGTTGAATCTTTCATTATTATGTATTAGATTTGTTTTGTGTTAGTTACGTGATGTTGTTTAAGTATACCTCGTCCGGCCATAAGTTCTGTTACAAATAAAAATGCATTTTTATGAAGTAATGTAATATTATTAAAACTTATATTTACATATTTATTAGCCTCAGCAAAAAATAAAAACAATATTCTGTTCAAAGTGGCCACCTTTGGCTTTTAAAGGCCTTTAATCTGTCTGGCCATGAATCTATGGATTCACGCACTGTTGCCATGGGAAATTTCGCCATTGCTTGCTCCAGAGATTTTCTAAGAGACTCAATGTCGCCGTGTCGTTTAGAGCAAGCCGTTAGACAGAGACCTAAAAATAAAAACATCTTAATTATTTTAGTAACTTAATATAAAAAAGTGGCAGTGGGCGGGGCACATAGCGCGGAGAACCGATGGCCGGTGGGGCAGAAAGGTTCTCGAATGGCAACCACGTACCAGTAAGCGCAGCGTTGGACATCCATCGACCAGATGGTCAGATGACCTGACTGCTGCCAACCGATCATTTTGGAAATCATTGGGAGAGGCCTATGTCCAGCAGTGGACTGACTGCGGCTGAAATGATGTTGAATGTAAAAAAATAATAATAGACATTTTACTATTTTTTCCACAAGACATGATAGGCTAGGCTAGCGACAATGCCGGCTCCTCTGTTACTGCTGGACCCTCGTTCAACAAAGGAAGGAGAAGAGTACGAGAACGCTTTCCCAATTCACAGTTCTCTCTCGAGAAAAACCTGTGAATCTGGACCCCGCATTTAACTTACTTAGAATTATCCAAAGCTATTATTAAAATATTTTTATCTAAACAAACTCAGTGCGAGACCTTTTGAGTGAACTGTCAGTTGTCTTTATAAAACGTAAAAAAATGTTCCGAATCTCATTTGCGTGCACAGCTTCGTTTGTAATCATAACCCAAATTTCATTTTTTATTTGTTGTAATTGAAATTTAATAATATAAATGTATTTTATATATTTTGAACACATAATCAACTTTAAAAACCAATAATTCAATATATTAAATTTAAAATTTAATATTTCGTAACGAAAGTCAATCGGAACACTGCGTAAAAGTGATGCAGCTATACGAATTATATAGCGCAGTCTCGCTCTCACAATCGCCAGGGAATAGACAAATCATTCGTTCTTTCACAACTCTACGCAGGAATACAACAATCTTGTTTTAAAAGTTCATGGTACGATTTGGAACAATATTATTTTAAGCTTAAAACAAGATGGGCGAAAACCATCATGGTTTTGTTAAAGTTTATGGTAAGCCCCCTGGTCCAGAACCGCCGCCCGCATTAAGATCAATATGGAAATCCATGAAAGAGGCATATGTCTACGCAAATATGCTGATTAAGAAGAACATTAACTTTGGCTCTATCTTTCTGTGGCCCGCCTCGTACAAGTCTTCTTACCCAAGAGAGCTTGGGCAAAAAGCATAACTAGATCGATGGGCGAGCATTCGACTGCATCCGTGTCCCATTATAATTTTAAATTTAAGAACTAAAATTCCTTCCATTATTGTCTAATACCTTCTGAGGTCCTCATAAGCATGAAAGGAAAATAGGATCATGATATTTATTAGTACGTATTAAATAGGTAATATCCAGTTCTTGCTTCTGTTTTCTTTCATATTAAGAAACCTAAGTTACAATGTAGATTAAATTGCAGCGTATCAAAAAAAACTTCCTTGAAAACAAACGCACGGACAAAGTTTATTTCAAGATTTTTATTTTTCTTCAGATGGTATAACTTCCTTTTATTCAACTTATGGATAAAGTCCCACCAGTGTCGTGTAGTGGCGTAGTTTAAAAAGTTAGAATGATCCTTTTACGATGGCTGTATGACGTGTCGAAAGAACAACTGTTTGTGAGTTTCCACTCTAAGGTTTTACTGTTGGTTTATTTGCACTAGAATTCTAGATAACGTGAGCTTCAAGGTTATGCGTACACGTATGCTGTTAGTATATATAGATTGCTAATATTATAAATGTCAAAGTTTATTATTTGTTTTTGTTACTTTATCACGCTTTAAGCGTCAAGTGGAATTTAAAGAAATTAAGAGGTTGGATAAAGGCTACTGTGTGTTGTGCATTAATGTGTTTATAAAAAATAAGAAATATCAGACAAACACGACGGGTCCTTTTCACTACCATTTGAGTTGGCTGTGTTATGCCTTACAAGCCACGGAAACGACACTATAATTCAGTTCAAGCTTAGGTAGGTATTTACGCAAACTAGAAACCATTTTACATATTATTTTCTCATTGGATTTAAACTGTCCAAGTGGTTAAAACAAAGTATTATTTCAGGTACTACCCTTAAAGTCTCAAATTCAAATACCTATTTGCCAAAATGTGGTACATAAATTATATTAATAAATAAAATAAAGTGTAACATTAGCCCCATGAAGGCATGGAAAGTATTCACGATAATTATCAATATTATATCTCTTGTGAATTGTCATCTTTTACACATGTGTTAAATAAACACATTCTCTTAGCCGTACGCTAATAGAAACATTTCACTGCGGCTGTCGAATTAGGAATGGGACCCTTTTAAATATCGTCCCGGGACGGGTAACACCCTCCAATTTATGGAAACATCCCTTGTATTTTCAAGGAATTGGCTCCTTTGACACCATTTTAATAAGATAAAAGTAAATATTATGTTTTTGGTACGAAAATTGAGCAATGTTAAAGAGAATGGTGTTAATTAATTCTGAATTTTCCGCGCGTGATACGGCGTTTGGATTATTTGCTTATTCTCGGATGTTGGGAATTTTATAAAATGAAGTTGTACGCTTGTATGCATGACAAAATTTATCATGGGAGTTACTGATGAACATTGACGCAGATGTTATAAGGTTTTAGCTTTCATGGGCTATTCTATCTGCGTAGCCTCCCCGTGCGCTGCGGTGGGTCCACGCCTTAAACCTGTTGCAGATTTTGTCTAAAATCTCGCCTATGATATTTCATGTTTTCTCAGTACATAAACATTTTACTATAAACTATAAAAAATCTAATTTTGACGTGATCACCAATGTAATATAATATTTCCATCTAGGTCTCTTGGCAATGCTATGCTGACGCTATTTGATGGGACCGCATTTAACTCGACAAAATATGAGAGATATCAGACACGAGACGGTATCTTTGTTAAACAGGATATTAAAATTCCCCGAATCATATCTCTGCCGGAGTCACCTAGCGGAGTATGACATAAACGTAAAACCACCACTGAAAATCTGCAGTGCGGTGCTACGCAATATTTCCAAGTCTTTATTGTTAGTTTTAAGGCCCACGGTCACAACTCGGTTATGGCGGCACCTAGTGCCATTCTGGCATTCCTCTGTATAAATATTCGGATATTTTCTGGCGAGTTTTATCATTTTGGCTCCAGTTTCCTTTTGGTGATCATTGCCTTGCTTAACTATACAGTGGCGCCATATTGACAAATAATAAAAATCTGTTTATTTTAACTGGTTATGGTGGTAATAAATATGATTTACACGTCATGAACGCATTTCGTCATTAACGCAGTTTGTCATCGCCGATCTTATTGACGTAATTGGTCACTTTCGCAATACGTCTCACAAGCAGTTTGTCACATATGCGGTTGGTCACATACGCGATTCATTCGAACAACATTAGTTCTAATCATATAACAAAGAAGGAATTTTGCGCAGGTTTGTTTCTTTTTACTAACACAGTAAAAAAAACATAGTGCAGCGCGAATCTTGCATATGGTATAAATCCTGCACAGAAATATTTGATTTCATCAGCGAAGTATTCGTAGGATGCGATTTTCAAAAGATATATATGTATCTCTTGACTCTTGAGGCTGAAATTATGCTGAAAATATTTATTGTCATAATTACAAAATTGCGCTATTTTCCAGATCTAATGCCTGGCATCACGTAAGCAATTGGTAAATCAAAATAAAAAAATATCACCGACTCATTCGTTAAAATATCACATGAAATAACGCTAAATACACAGAGCAAACAAACGAAACCTTAAATTAAGGATCTAAGTAAGTTTTGAGCGTAAATCCAAGTAGCTAGGCATTTCCCCGTCCAAGCCAACTTCCTCCTAGGTGCACAAGTTTCGCAGTGTCGTAATTCTGTGCTGTTGTGCCGAGTTGGGACGCGAGTTCATTTGCGAAGTGACGAGAACAAATGTGATAACTTGTTTAGTGGGCGTTCCATTTCTCAAAAGTAAGCTATTTATGGAGATATAGTTAATAGAGAATGGGAGTATCTTACGATTGATGGGGATCCCAAATATCAGCTTAATTGTTTCGCCAAAACTTAATAGGGATATATCAACCATAGTTTTTCTCAAATTCAAGTTATTTTTCTTAATTTTTACGCGGAGTAGATTTGTCTTGAGCATTGGTAACTTTTACCTCCAAAAGATTAAATAACCTTGACCAGGATTTAAGAACTTTTCTTATAGTCCTTGATCTCGGATTTTAAAGAAAGACCTACTTAAGAATCACTACAGAATAAAAAATATTTAAATATTGGTATGAAATTAATTCAGTTCCATAAAAAATATATTTAATATTACATGTATTTTAATTTTTTTTGAACTGTCCTTAATTAATTCTGGAAATACTGCTATTGATAATAAACAACCTTATCTTGTAACAGCCCCACCCCAATTTCAAGAGAATAACTAGGTAAACCTTAAGTGCCCTTTAAAACATTCCAACCGATATCTAAGAATCTATTAGAGCGAAGCCGGCCGGCGACAAAGAACGTTCAAAGGTTTTACTTTCGTTGGATAAATTCTCAAATAAAATTTCATAAATATCCGTGATATATTCACGGTCAGGCTTTTCATACTTTGCCCGCGTGGCTTATCTGGATTATCTCGGGATTTCGCTGGGATTTTTTTAACTTGTTCCCGTTTGTGCGTCCGCTTATTGCGTTTTATCTGGCTCGTGATTTGCCGCGGTGCCTGCAAATATGTTTATGGTAACCGAAATTTCCCTTGTATTTATGGAGCTCGCTCGAACGTAAAAAATAAAGCCAAATAAAGCCCATGCCGTGGATGGTATTACTCTTTATTAAAATTTAATATCTCTCGCCTTTTGTGTTCGAGAGCGGTGGCCGTTACAATTAGAGCGAGCTTTAATTAAGCCGTTCAAAGCCTAATTTAATTTTTTTAACACCTGAAGGAAATATGAGCGTTATTTTAATTTTAACGTCGATATAACGTTTATATTTTCATTAATTAGGGTAGATTTGTGGGTTTGTTATGCTGATTCTTACTAAACATGCAGTCTGATTTTGGTTGAATATGGAGCACTTGAATTGAAACAACAATTAAAATTTTGTTGAGACTGAGTGATTTAATTTATTTCATAAATCATCAGAAACATAACCATAAAATCTTGATACTTATTCGTTAAGTCTTATCGACTGACATTCTTTACTTTTTCTACCTCTTCTTTTTGTGTCGATTACCTCAAAATATAAAAAAAAATGTATCTCCAGATAATTGTCACCGTATGCCGCTTTCTTGTACGTATGTAAAAACTTTATTGTACAGAAAGAACATTGTTACAACAAAATAGAACACAACAAGAGGCAGACTTATCCCTGATAGGGATCTCCTCCAGTCAACCCGCAAACAAAAGGAAAAAAAAGAGTACATGGGCATCAAAGAGTGTACAGTACAGTACAATAGATACGATAAATATCTTTCTTTATCTTTTATCCTTTTGTTCGCAGGTAACGTTGGGATGCAAGTGCATTGGATCACGAAGACTAGTCAGTGCGTAGTGTTGTGAAGTGGTCGACAGATGTCGTTGTGCTACTAGTGAAGTGTCACACGGTGTCATGGTGGCGTCATGGCGTGCGCTGGCTCTGCTAGCTGCGCTTCAGGTTTTGGAGGCTCTTCCGGAGTCCCTGTACCACAACCAGTTCGCAGTACACGTGCCTTCGGGGCCGCATGTGGTGGATGACATTGCCAGGAGACATGGCTTCCAAAATCATGGGCAGGTGAGTCTAAAGCGATTGGAATTCAACTCGTCATTTCAGCCGCAGTCAGTTTTCTGCTGGACATAGGCCTCCTCCAATTTTAAACTTCACACTTTTATACAAAGGTATTATGACACTCAACTTGATCCACACGAACTCAATACATACATCACTTTTGCCCCTGCACATACATACACACACAAATAAATAGATACTATTAATATAATATCAATGCAATCTAGTAACTGTCGCACACTTCGTTCGAATTAGTTCTTGGATTTTTCTATTTATTTATTTTATTTTGATGTTAAGGTTTTTTTGTTGTTGTTTACTGTTCAAAGTTTTTTTCCCTCTGTAATAAACCTTCACAACTAGCCAGCCACACACACAGCTACATGCATTGATGTACATAGTGTATATCAATGTAGACAAATAAAAAGTGATCCTAGAGAGGCCTAGTTACCTGCCACTATCTCTGAATCTATTTCAGGAACTAGTCTCTTCACGAGATGATTATAACATGTAATGTACGAGTACGTACACGTATGATAAGTAAATAATAATTGTAAATATATATCTACTTGTAAAGAGAAAATAAACTATTTGATTGATTGATTGATATCCAGAGTGACCGGCTGAAAGCGGCCTCCATCCCTTCCAGCTTTCAATAAATTTTTTTTTTTTTTAGTTCTGGCATGAACCTTTTATATTTTAATACAATTAATATAAGCATTTAACTACTTAGCTAATTTATTTTAAGCCTTAAGGCACATAATAAAAATGTTGAAGGAGTAGAAGTATGCATCAATCTCGTTAATACTGTCAGAATATATATTTAGTTCATCAAATAGTTCCGTCGGCAGTTTCGCTTCAACCTAAATACTACCCACACAAAAACCCGTAAGTATAAAAGTAAAATAATTTTATAGGGAAACTTCCCGAACAAATGAACCGTAAACGGGGAGAGAAGTCGGGACATTACGCAACTAAGTCAACGGCGACATTGTCACCTCGTAGTTGGAAGAGTGTTGGTAAACGACAAAATTGTCTTTGGTCGCGCCACGTCACGCGGGAAACTTCCACTGAATTTACATGTTCCGGCCCATTGGATGTCTGATTAGTTTTTGCTCAGAACTTTTTGGCGATTTTTATGAGACTTTGCCACTTGGAAACTTTTAGTTTTCATCATCGTCGCGTGTACGGCGGGCCACCTATAAAAGTTTACCACCTTACTATTGGGAGTTGATAGTTTGGGATCATCATGGTGTAGGTATGGGTTTACTAGGCTCTGTGTTACTATGTGGCCCTCGGAACTTCAAAGCTTTAACACATTGCTCTGACTAGAGATTCAGTCATTCGCATCGAGTGAGTTACATGGTCAGGTCAATGGACCCTGCACACCCTGGTGTCAGAGTTTTTTTGGAGACGCCTCACGGACTATGACGTGGTCCTGTTAAACTCCATTAAAACTGATGCGAATCCCGCGCGAGACGCGAAACGGCTTCAGGAATAAGATTCAGTAGAAGTGCCATAACGTGTGCCAAAGTTTTCTGTCCTGCTTAAGACACTTCTACGTATTCTTATTTTTGTGGGCGTCTCGCGTCCCGCGCTATAGGTATTCGCGTCAGTTTCCCAGTTAGTTTGAATGGAGTTTCAGTCATTCATATCGCGTATTTTCATCTATTATTAGACATTACCTCTGTGGTGGTACAGTGGTAAAAAAAATTTTACAGACCAGGATCATGGGTTCGATTCCCATGGGAAGGATACTTTTTTAAGTTGTTTCCAGGAGCCCTATTTTTGTAATGTGTGTATGTTGAATGAAAAACGTTCGACTCACCGATTATGACGAATGAAAATCATTCGAGTTCGAACGTAAATTTATCGAATTACCGATTTTGCGTGAGTCACGCTTTACAAAAATAGCACTCCAGTTTGATTAGGTTATCCTGTTGCAGGTCTGATAAAATTGACGTTCCGTGCTTCAGAAGGCACGTTAAAACAAGCGGTGTGTCCGACTGCCATTTGGCACCGCTTGGTGATCATTTATGGAACAACTAATTTAAAGGCCGAAAGACGGTTCCGAAAAAATCCTGACACCAGGTTGGACAGGGTCGATTGACCTTGTAACCCACTACTGTCTGATCTAGGAGCCCTATTTATAATATACGACTCCGATTAATTAGGTCCAGCTATTGAGAAAGGCACATGTCCAACTAAAATCATCCGATATCGAATCATACTTCTCAAAAATAGCAGTAGGTGGGAAATGTTCATTTACAAATCACGATTGTTTGATTTTGTCTCCCATGCGAAATAGGATTCCGTTGCAGTATTTTACATAGTAAGATCCTGAACCTTTTAAATATTAGTTTTGTGAAACTCTGCAACAACGGATAATAAGAACTAACGCAGCAGGAGTTCGATAGCATCACATAAAAGTATGTAATTGAACGTAACGCGGACGAAGTCGCGAGCACAGCTAATTTATCAATATGAATTCACAGTAATACTTCAAAGAATAAGAAATTAGGAACAATGAGTCGAACAAATGAAACGCCTAAGGGCGGCCGAAGAGGTATTCTAATGTAATCCCGCTTTAACTGCCACTAAGTGGATAAGTATGCCTCGATTAAACCGCGATTTGAGATCGAAATGCTAATATCAAATTTACATCCACTTATATTAAGAAACTCTTAGAAGGATCCCTCCCCGTCTCTTATCTGTCTGTCATTTGTAGTGGTAAAATGTAATGTTACTTATTTGTTAAGTGAATAAATAAATTTTGATTTACGTAGTCATCTATAACTATAAATAACTTAGAAACGTCAAAGTCAATTAAATCGGTTGTCAATTTAGCAAAACAAACACCGATAGACCAACAAGCGATTGATGCTCTTGAAAATGGATTAAATTATGCGGTTGCACCCAGGAGGATACCTTATGAACATATCATCTGTTCGGTAGAAAATGTCTTGGTAAAAAACCACTTAAATAAAGAAGATTTGGAAGGGATACGCCAAGATGTGTCATCAGTACTACGACATAGCAAGCCGCCAAAACCGAATCTTCCTCGTGAACAATATCTTGCACTCACCAACCTTCGCAAGAACCCAGACATTACTATTTTACGAGCTGACAAAGGAAATTCAACTGTTATAATGGACACCTCTGATTATAACACAAAAATTCAACAACTGTTGTCGGATGAGAATACATATAAACAAGTAAAAAGTGATCCTACTAACAAGATCGTAACAAAAACCAAAGAATTAATATTAAAATACTCCGACACATTAAACTTAGACATCACGTCGCTCGTGCCTTCCTGTGTGAAACCACCAAAATTATATGGCCTTCCAAAAATACACAAAAAAGACCACCCATTAAGACCAATTGTAAGCCAAATAGATTCGCCAACTTATAAACTAGCACAACACCTGGTGAAGATATTAACACAACTTCGTGGTCATACTGATACTAATGTCAAGGACTCTTATCTCTTTATCAGCTTAATAAAAGATCTACGATTAACTGATGAAGACACAATGGTCAGTTTTGATGTACAGTCATTATTTACCAGCCTACCTTTGCATGACTGTATTGATATTGTCAAGAGAAGGCTTGAGGACCACCATCTACCTCAAGAGTATGCAGAGTTACTTGAGCATTGCTTAACATCAGGCTATCTCTTCTGGGAAAACAAATTCTACATGCAAATTGACGGTGTAGCTATGGGGTCTCCAGTCTCTCCCATTGTTGCCGACATTTTCATGGAAGACCTTGAGGAGAAGGCTCTTTCAAGCACCCTGGCTATGCCGAAGATGTTCAAACGGTACGTAGATGATACTTTTGTTGTACTCCCCAAAACTCAAGTCTCTGTTTTGTTAGATCATTTAAATTCCATTAATAGTAAAATTAAATTCACTATGGAACCTGAGATCAATAATTCATTAGCCTTTCTTGATGTTTTAATAACTAGAAATCTTGACAATAGTATCAGTCACACTGTGTACAGAAAGCCCACCCACACAGACAAATATCTCAACGGTAAATCTCACCATCATCCATGTCAGTTAGCTACCGTAGGCAAATCTTTGTTACAGAGAGCACACGGCATCTGTGACACCCACCATCTTAAGGAGGAGCTTCAACGAGTCAAGTCTGTCTTAAGAAGCAACAATCTCAGCCTCCCACACATATGTCACAGAAGTCGACCCAAGCCACACACAGTTGATCGTTTTCCTGCCATCTTACCATACATAAAGGGAGTCACGGACAAGATTGGTAACATACTTAGGCGAGCTTCAATCAAGACCTATTACAAGCCGCATAAGAAAATAAACCAATTTTTAAGACCTGTAAAATCCAATATCCCATTGCAAGATGCTGGAGTTTATAAAATTGACTGTGACTGTGGTTTATCATACATTGGGCAAACAAAGAGAAGCATTAATACTCGTATAAAAGAACATATTGCTGACATGAAAAATAGACGCTCAACCAAGTCTGCAGTCTGTGAACATGCTCTAGACAAACCCAACCACTATATGCGTTTTGATAATCCTCAAGTCCTTGCAAAGGAAAACAGATTCATTCCAAGGATGTTACGTGAAGCTATTGAAATTAAAAAACATCCTAATTTCAATAGAGAGGATGGATGGCAGGTACCGCCAGCTTGGGACCCAGTCATTAACTTAATAAAATCGCAAACTCGGAAGCAGACTGCAAGACCCTTAGATACTGTGAGCCAATACTGCGTGAATCGGAATAGTTCCCAATAAAAATTTCAGGCGGTAGTTTTGTAATCTTATGACATCAAAGACAAATGTTAACTTAGTCTGCCTGCGACCATGAACGCTGTAAAGTGTTTGAAACGTCAGGTGTAAATAAATAAGTAATAAACGCGATAAAACCGTATTAAAATAGTTTAATTTAATGAATAACAATCGCGAAAACATAAGAAAACAGTAGTCATCTATATTTTTAAATTTAATAACATTCTTTCATACGAGTATAAGTCAAATAAATACCAATTGAAACAAAAAATGTAATTTTTTTTACTTCACAATTCCCTAATACCTAATTATTAGTACCTTCTACAGCATGGAACAGGCACCTTATTTTGAGATATTCCCTACTCTGTGACCATATCATTTGACAATAAGCAATATAAATAGTTGTTTATTCATTGACTGGAAGTAATTAAAGTTATATATTTTACCTAGAAAAATAAAGAACCGCACACGCCTTTGTTTTGACTAGTTAGTTTTTCCTTTGTAAAACCAGTAGAACTTAGTTTTAAAATACTTCAATTTCCACCCAACAAGACGTCCAAGCTCGACAAAAAGACAACTCTGAAACTAAACCTTGGAACAGATATTAGAAGCATTAATCACCGGAGAAAACTTAATTGGACGTCTGGACAGACAGTCACGCAAACTTGTAGGTTATGTATAGTTTGTTGACACGTGGGGCGTTTATTAAGGATACAATGATGAAGACTATTAAATTTAGTGGGCCGTTAAGGAAACTAGACCGTTTTTTGTTAACGGTAAACTAGTTCATAAAACAGTCAAATTTTCAACTAGTTAACGATGTCGACGGAATCTCATTGAAACAACTGAAGTTAATAGCGTGATTCAGTCTTCTATCGAGGTTGACTGATGAACGGGAAGCGGCTAAGCCCCGACTTACTGTTGACGGTGAATGAATGCGCAAATAATCGAAACAAAATGTCGGTCATGAAAAAATCCCTTCACCTGCGCGGAAACCATATTTGGTTCTTTACAATGGAATTTTTATTGTTATCTAGTTTGCAGCAAGCTAGTTTCATGATTCGACGGTACATGGGGGATAAACGGTTGAAAAATCCGTTCGTCGATTCAACGCTTTTCAGTTTATCACTAATAGAGAGGGCGTTTTCAAACCGCCGTGAAGTATGGCCGAATTGATTTACGAGGCGTTTGTTGTGGTATATATTTTTTTGGTTTAATTGGCTAGTATTTAAGTCAGCCAAATAACAAAGCTTTCAGGTCGGTAAATAAATTTAAATATTGCTCGAAAAATATGTATAAATAAACTACTAAGAAAACTCTTTCTTTTTATTTTACTTGTTTTATCTCTATAACTACTCAGTTATAGAGATAAAACAAGTAAAATAAAAATAATAAATGCACGAACATGTTTTCTAAACGCCTACTAAAGCGGAGCCCAGAGCAATTCCTTACAACAAAATAATCATTGCATTTTCATTCTATGGAACTCGCAATCATAAAATTGGATCTTCCTATTCCTACACTCAAAACTATAAATCACCTAACAAGCACAAAGATGTCAGTTCTACAGCATTTCTTCGTACAACCCACTACGTCTCCGCTTTTTCTCAGCTCAGCATTAATGGTAACTAGACCAGAAATAACTCTACAAGTGTCAGAAACAGCCATTCCTCGAACATTTCCGATATCAGATTTTTACCTAGCCTGAACTGATGGTCCGAAGCCAGTAATGCCGGTATATTGAATTCGAAGTCGGAAAATGTACAGAAACAAGTTGAGTGCCCGCCTTAACTAAAATATAAAGTATTTAGGAGAATAACTTAGAAAATTTTGATTCTACACGCCAGAGTCAGATATAGATGGGACGTAAGCGACGAGTCTGTATCTAGTTTTTTCCATTGCAATTTCTTCCTTAACACACGCACGACATTTCGAACTAGCGGTAGATACTTAAGTGATCAAGTGTTTACAGGATGTGTTAGTTTTAGATTAGTGACATAGGATAGTATGAATGAATGAACACTTTATTGCACCATTTACATACATTTAAGAAAAGATACAGCATTGAAACCAATTAACATTAAGAGAAATGAGTACAAAGGCGGATTTATCGCTAATGCAATCTCTTCCAGCCAACCTTATGGTAAAAAGGAGCAGAGTATGTCAATATTTTACCATTATAATATGTGCAGTGCATACATAATTTATTTTCATAATATTATCGCAGGTTAGGGAAATCATTAAAATTAAACATGTTTTTACACATCACAATAAACCAATTTTAAGCTAAGTGTTCCAATTCTGTATCGTCGTTAAGTTTGTTAGTTCTCTGGGAATAACCAGCGAGCATGAATCATATTTCCCGTCGCCTTATAGACTCTTTGCTTTCTTTATAATGCAAAACAAATCAATTGATTTATGCGGCACGTGTGTGGGGCTGAGCGAATGTGGTACTAGATAAGTAGGGAGGCGACCTTTTTGCACATTTTCTCGTAGAATTGTGATATATTTTTGTTTATGACTGTCACTGGCATATTTAGTGGAGGCTTACTTAGGTTGAAGATAGTTGGATATATTTAGAAACACTGAATGGGATCTCTGAAGGAACAGAATCAATAATCCAGGTATAAGTTGAAATTGTTTGTTTTTAACAGGTTTGTTTATATTTACTTCGTTGGTAGTCATCATCATTTCGTGTAGGTTACATTGTCAATAGACATAATACATCCTGAACCATGTACTTCGTTGGTAGTTATAGAACATCATGGTCGTTACGGTCTGATTTCCCTGTAAAAAGGATTACAGTCCCTCCATTGTAATAACCAGCACCGCCAACTCTAGGACCTTGATTAAATCGTACCCGCTGGGCTCTGAAGAGCAAGCTGAAGACACAACTAGGAAAACACGTTTATATGAAGATTTATTGATCTCCAGTAGTTAATTGTGCCTACTAAAGAAATTGCGGAGAGATGACCCTGGTGCATGCCGCGGGAAATGTGAGTGATGATGTTCAACAGGAGACTCTCCTACAATCGTGAGGATATGAAATACTTTAATTTAATTTTTTTGTAGGCCATAAAGATAAAATTTACAAAAAAGTTTCTGGCGCGTATAATTGCGACTAAGTTGAATTAATCCGGTTTAAAATACCATTCACGGAAACAAAGAACGCGAAATTTACAATAATAAAAACTGAACTTTTTAATTGTATTATTGCACTGGTGAAAATCAGGAAGTTTTGGTTCGGTAGCAATGGAAAATTTATAATTTAAAATGGCTGCCTGACGTCAAAGAGACGCTTTACAGCCGTTCAGTTGGGCAAGTCGTTAGCAACACAAACTTCGACGAGTTTAAATTTTGAAAAAAACCTGAAATATTATAGGTACTAAGTATTTTGGTATGAGGTTGTTAATGTGGTATTATCTGACATCGCTGACACTGATAAGTTATTTGCGTAATGTTTCCGGATTGTGATTAGCTGTAGATCAAACGAAAATCTTTTTTTTTACTAATATATAACGTGAGTGAGGCCTGCACACATTGGTGCGAGTTTTTCGAACCGGATAAGCACGGAATGTATATGCTCCATGGTACCTAATGGGGTATAAGTACAAAAGCTATTTCAATTAAATCCATAAGAAAATCTAATTTCAAATCGGTACATAGAAGTCGCCCTGTCCAAATAAGTCGACTCTCATTTGCAGAAACGTAATAAACCGGGTTTTTGCTCGCGCTATGCGCAATTAAGGTTGTCACGTCTCTCTGTCTTAGTTTTTAAGACGTCTGACACGTCGTGTCGGGACACGGTTTTTGTAGGAAGCTGAGACAATCTGTAGGATTTAAGCAAGGAAAAGAATGGTGATAGTTAGGACGGAAGCTATGTTGTAAAGGTGCTGAATATTAAAGTTACCTACATATAACATTTCCAAGCACTTACCAAATTATTTTGCGTGCTTCCGCCACCAGTTAGTTCATGCAAACTTTTGTTATTGAACTAACTGGTGGCGAAAGCGCGCAAAGTAATTTGGTAAGTGTAACTTTAACTTCCGCAAAGTAATGTCTGAATCGATTAATTAAATGAAAGTTCATCTGTCCCAGTTATGTGTAATTATTTTCTTTTAGTCCATAAAACTACAAAGTTGATTGTCACAATAGTAAAGATGAATATTTCAATCTTCTTGTATTGTATGAGTTGAGTGTATCTAGAATGTATTGTTAATTTAACTTTTACTGCCATTAAACGAATTTAATTTAATATCTATACCATCGTCACGAGCATTTTCCCAAAGTTATCCCATAGCAAAATCTATTAGTATATTATTAGTATTTTTAAGTAGAAATATAGTTTTAGTGCCTTTTACAAGATGCCCGGGACGATAGGGTGTGGTCTATCCTTAAACCGGTTACCATACTGCTAACTGTCGATCTTATAACACTAAATTCAAATAAAAATAAACAATTTCACCAGAACGACAAAACGATAACACAGATAAAATCATGTGTACAAACTAGGGATCCGGGATAAACAGCACTTGACGATAGCAGCGCCCATTCGGGAGCATTCGGGAACACCATTGAATACTTATAAAACGGATGGGAAGAATGGCGCTCCTTCGAGGGCCATCGGTAGTACGTGATGCGAAACGTAAACTTGTAGACGAGGGGCGTTTAGCGTCGGTTTGGTATGTGGTCCGAGATGGAGGAGATCGAGAGACGGAATTCCATTTTTTTAAATCCTTTGAATAAGAAATAGACCTACTACAGCTCACCCATTCTCTTATACTTCCTCCAATCCTACTCAGCCCCAGCAGGTTTTTTGAAGAGTTGCATGAGCTTCAAAACATCACCTGGGACAAAACCTGTAGCCTGTGACTAGTTCCGTATACGGTGTTCCAAAGAGATCCATCCATTGTTAGCTAATGAATCAAATAAGGTAGACACAATAACAGCGACACAAAATGTGTCTTATGGAGTCTTTCGGGTTTTCAGATAACCTAACTATTATTCAGGGCTTTTGACAAGTTCCAATTTAAAGCTGTTTTTGGGAAGTGCTGTCCCTGATATTAGATTTCACTTAATACTAGTCGTATTGTACCTTGAACTCTTACATGCTTCGCTATTCTTTGAAATATGGTTGATTGTTCTTATTTTTGTATTGATCAAGTTTTTATTTATCGACATATTCTTATAACTTGGACCTCAACATTTACTATAATAGTTTTATAACAACCCTATCCACTGTGGCCTTCGGATATAGAAACGCGAAACAGTACTTAAGAGACTGAAATTACGATTCAAATGATATGGTTTTTTACGTTGAAATAGTAATTGCTTTTGTGATTAGCTGTTATATATTACACACTAGTGATTAGCTGTTATATATTACACACTAGTTTGATTTATATGTGTATAGCAATTATTGTCTATTCTATAATAACATTGATAAATAAAATACCAACATTACATTTCATACGACTAACTATTACAGATAAGGTGCCATTTGATACCAAAAATCATTTCCTTTAACTGTTGGAATTTCTCCGGAGGTTCTCTTATATTTTCCGAATAAATAATTCCAATGTTTCCGCAAACTTTGGAAAGCATTGAAAAAAAATTTGCATCGTATTTCAAAGAAAAAAATACGAAAAGTGGACTTAATGCCTCTCTGCCAGTCTAACCTTGGGACCAAAAAAAAGACAGTAAGGGGTGGCACCATAAAAACTATTAAAAAGATGCTACGTAAAAACTACTTTCTAAAGTACCATATAGATATCAGGAATATAGAAATTTAGTAACATAAATAATTACCGGAAATCTTTGGAATCCCGTAAATAGGGATAAACTAACTTCCCATCAGCACACTAACATAACTGAAGGAAGGTTACAATCCATACTAATATTATAAATGCGAAAGTCTGTCTGTCTATCTGTTACGCTTTCACCGCCAAACCGCTGAACGGATTTTGATGAAATTTGGTATGAATATAGTTGAAGACCCGGGGTCAAACGTTTTGACGTTACTTTTTGACGCAGGCGGAGCTGCGGGAAAAAGCTAGTTATGAATATAACTAACGTCAATGGGCGCCTGCAACCGCGAGACACAGCTAGTTAATATTTGCCTAAGTTAAACAATAACTTGAACCAGACACACGTCGCATCGTTCAGTTAAGAACCATTGTCTTAATCACTCGTCCAATGATAACAATAACCAATTAACACCACATCGGGATAATATTAATTCCTGTTCACCTTTGGCTAACAATTATATGAATCATAATTGTTCGATTGTTTAAATTTAAAGCGAATAATAAACTTTAAATTAATGTAACTAATAAAATCGGTAACTTTAATTCATTTGAACAGGACCATTTTCCAAACATGAACCAAATTTTTGTCTTTTCGGCACGTCAAATCGACCTTTTCCTAAACAGATTTAGTTTTAAAAAACGTTTTAGATGACGTGATTTTTCAGGAGAGGATTACAAATACCGTCACGAGATTGTCTAACCTCACTGCAAATTTTATTAGAACGTAGTTACTATAGATTCACATACAAATATTTGTGAACAACGTTTTAGAGAGGAGAGATGTGAACCAATAAATTGCGTTTGTAACAATCAAAGAGGCATATCTCTTTCCACCAATAATACATTTCCATGTTAGAAGTAGTAGATACATATATTGGTCTAACAACATTATAAGACACCACGAATATACCTTTAGGACCCCGGTTAATCAATAAATGTAGACGCACATGAGAAGGAACAAAGGTCTTGATCGCAGGCCGCACGCCGCGCGTGAATATTTAATATTTCCCAGCTACAAGTGCGATGTCGCAATTATTTTGTAAATGGTTCATGATTAGATATACGGAACTGACAGATAAGTACATAAATAGTTATTGGTCCTTTGTACCTTTAACCTGTACCAAGGGCTGTCGTTAGCTATAGGTACCTCACTCTAGCATTATTTCCGCCAATTGTTACTAATATTGCCAATTGTTATTTGTATTTGGGGGACAATAAATAAATATCTGTGGCAAAACTCTCGTGCCTTGTACTCGTATCATACCTACACCTATTGACAGAGTGTTAGTGACGCCCTAAAAATATTACTCGCATTAATGATCACTTGTCTTTCTTTCGGTGGGTCATAAGCTTGACTGCCAAAGCTGTATGAAGTTTTCTCTCGGTTCTCTATATCTACTCATGTTACCGTGGATGTTACCATGGAAGCTCCACTGGGTCGTGGTTACGGAAAATCTAAATTAAATACATACGTGCATTTTACTTTAGCGTTTAAGGCGATGTGGCTCGTGTGAGTGTACAGAATATATTTAACGATAGTTTGCCAACTACATCACCTCAAAGTGGCGCATTCACTAAATTCTCTGAAGGCTTATTAGTTATGCATAATCTGTGTTAAAGTTGCCACGGTTGATTTAGCAAAAGCACATCCTGTACATTAGTTAGAAATCTAATTAAATCGCCTGCCTACTAGATAGTAATTACACATACACACCTAGGCAGTATGCTTGTGTAAATACCAAGCCGAGCATCTTAGTTCTTCTGCCGTAAATAGTTGTGAGATCCATGTTGTTCAACTGACGGGATCGTCTGTCCTATGTTATGTATAAGCTAACCTAACAACATTTTATAGTAACCATATCAATATTAAAAATCTTCTATGTTTCAAATAAAAAAAGATATACTTGGCTTATCTGTTGTATACTTGTAAACTTATTTATCTTTATCTTCTGATTACTGCTAGTAATTATAAATGTATATATATGTATATATAGTATATATATGATTGTATGTGGCATTTACGTAGATTTGTATGTACATGTTTATAAACAAACATATATATTTATACTACGCCTTCGCCCTGTTCAACGTTTTTTCCATCCACCCTTGACTTTGAAGGTTTGACTGGAAGAGATCGCTCTAGCGATAAGTCCGCTTTTGTACCTCAATTTTTATGTAAATTGTTTTTGTAAAATTTGTATTTTGGTGCAATAAAGAGTATTTGTACTGATGGCAGTCGTTAGGATGTGCCAGGTGCCTATAAGCAGCCTGAAAAAATCTGACTGTGTAGGCGACTAACACACCTCGGGTCAGACGGCAGTCGCTCCATTGTAATAACCAGTCTTGAAAATGGAGGACCATGACTTACAGCGTACCCTAGACTGCTAAGGACGCAACTAAGAAAAACACCCTTGGATGAAGAAGAAGGTAAAATTATAAATTTACTGCAAATGTAACTTGGTAATTCCATATAGTTATGTGGGGTTACAAAGTTATTTATGCAGTTAATGTATCTAGAAAACCGTAATAAAGTTGCAAAATGTTTTAGTTTTTCCTTGATTACACTTAACACTAAAAGTATTCAAAATTTGAAACTTCTATGTCTTGAGACATTAAGAAACCTTGATAAGCTATAATTCCTAAACTACTGGTTCAAATTTAATGAAATTTGAAATATATTTTTTTTTTGGTTATTGAAAATTCAGGCTTCTAGTTTTATCCATAACGAAGTTATAGGGCGTCGAAAATGGCCTGAATTGCTTCGAGAAAAGGATTATACGTACGTAACCTACTACCGCTTTTTTCTCGACTTGGCGGTGGCACTGCCGTGCCATCAGATTATTGACCTAACAAATCATTGTATTTATTTAAATTTTGATTACAAGGTTGGATGTGATAAAGCGTTTTGAATACCTGGATTTTTTACGTAACACCTTTACTATATGATCAATATCGCTAGATTGCTAATCTTGAGGTCTTGAGAAAAGATAAATGTTGCCAATAATTTAAAAACAACCCTGTAGGCACGTCGGCTCAATTAGATGCCCTTAGGACTCATGTAATATAGAAGACAAATAATTCTAAATACCTATATTCCATAACACAAGTCTCGAACTTAATTGTCTCTATAAATAGTTATATTTATTCCAAGTGACACACTAAAATAACCAACTATTCCTTAAAGTAATTCCCAAGTAAAGGTGGAGCATTCACTAAATTCTCTCAAGGTAAGCACACACCGTGTCAGGCGTCACAAGGGTCCTTGCGGCGCGATTCAGCGGAGCACGTCAAACACAGCTTACAAAGGCTTTGGAATGGAGGAGTGTTTAGCGACACTTCCCTACAATGACGTGTACTAGTGAGTGTTTACCCTAACGCAACCTCCTTCAGCGTTTCAGATGTTCGATTTTAAAAGAGGTTTAAAAAATTATACTGGCGGTTTTGGATACAATACTCGTATCGTAGTTCGGTTTTAGAATCATAAAGTTTTTCTAATCAAAGAGTTTGGAATAGAGGAGTGTTTAGCGACACCTACAATGACGTGTATTATTCACAGTGTTTAACTTAACGCAGCCTCCATGTACGAGTATATATAGGTGTATTTAGATGTGCGAATTACCAAAAGTATAAAATAAATTAGCGGATTTTTGAACGGGTCTAGGGGAACGTAACTGAGAGAGATTGTTGAATTAATAAATAATAAGTCATATAAAAACATCAAGATATATGTACACATATATCTCGATGTCTAAAAATGTTAAGCGACACTTATCGACAACGTACATTCTGTGTACTAAGTATCGGGAATTTGTCAATAAAACAAAAAATACAAATTATTCATCTAAATTTATTTTATCGCCTTCAAAGTAGGCCCCATCGCTTGCAATACAACATCTCCAACGCTTCACCCAGTCTTCCATACATTTTTCATAGGCTATTTGCGGTATGGCCTTTAGCTCATTCAGCGAATTTTCTTTTATGGCTTCTATCGACTCAAAACGTTTTCCTCGAAGTGGTAATTTTAACTTGGGAAATAAAAAAAAGTCAGACGGAGCCATATCAGGTGAATACGGTGCTTGGTCGAGAACTTTTGTTGAATTTTTTGCTAAAAACTCTTTCACTATAATGGCTGTGTGTGATGGTGCATTATCATGGTGCAGCATCCATGAGTTGTGTTGCCACAAATCTGGACGTTTTCGGCGGATACTCTCACGCAAACGCTTCATGACGCCTAAATAATATTCTTTATTCAGTGTTTCTCCCTCAGGAAGGAATTCGGAGTGAACCACACCACGGTAGTCAAAAAAAACTGTCAGCATCACCTTGATTTTGGAGCGACTTTGCCGCGGTTTTTTGGGTTTCGGCTCGTTTTCGAGACGCCATTCTGAAGACTGTTGGCTTGTTTGCATGTCGTACTCATAAACCCATGTCTCGTCGCCAGTTATTATACGTTTCATAAAGGTCGGATCCGTAGAAGCTCGGGAAACCATGTCTTCAGCGACATGCTTTCGCTGCGCTTTTTGAACGAAATTGAGCTCTTTCGGAACTAGTCGAGCGGCGACGCGTTTCATGCCTAAAATGTCAATGAGAATGTTGTGGACGGACTTAAAAGATATGTTTACCTCACTAGCCAACTCTCTCAGACTCATACGTCGATTTTCGAGCACTAGCTTCTTGATTCTGTCGATGTTTTCTTTGGTCGTAGCGGTTGAAGGTCTACCAGAACGAGGCAAGTCTACTACTACTTCTCGGCCATCTTTAAAAGCCTTATACCATTTATAAGCCCTTGTTTTCGATATACACGATTCGCCGTAGGTATTTCACAACATTTTTAGTGATTCACCACATGAAATATCATTCGAAACACAAAATTTAAGGCACACTCTTTGTTCAACAATATTTTCCATTGTAAAAATCGCCGAGAACTCAAAACTATGACCAACAAAAAGTGTAGTTTAAAACAAATTAAATGACAGATCCCGCTCAAATTTTGCGCGCTAAATCAGTACAGTGCTACCAACATGCAGTAAAAAAATTAGAACGACCTCTTTTACGCAGGTCTTTTTATTGACATATTCCCGATACTTTTTACACAGAGTTGTATATTGTGCGTTTATCCTCCCTAATGCAACCTACTTTAGTGTTTAGATTTTCGAATTTCAAACATGATTGTGCCAAACATGTAGCTGACCTTTTCGGCTTCGGTAAAGAAGAGGTAGAGTGAACTCAATTTACTGCAATCGTATTATCTGTCTGCAAATTTCAATATCCATGTAACACCATAGTCCTTATAATTGAATTGCAATACTCCATGACCTATTGTGTTTTGTCATCAAGCCTACCGACATAGCCAAGTATAATTTTATTCGTAAGCATAATATTATATACAAAAACAAAATGGCCGCCGCCAATACGCATGATAATTACCGGTACCGATATTTCTAGAACCATAAAGCATATCTATAATAAGCAATACAAGCATCCATACTTCCATACTATCCATACTTCCATCTATACTAATACTTACTTCGATACTAATATAATATTATAAATAAAGTCTGCCTTTCTGTCTGTCTGTTATGCTTTCACGGCCAAACCGCTGAACGGATTTTGATGAAATTTGGTATGAATATTGTTAAAGACCCGGGGTCAAACGTAGGCTACTTTTTGACGCAGACGGAGCTGTGGGAAAAAGCTAGTTTTTTTACATTTAAAAAATCTAAGTCATGCTATTATATTTATTTCCTATATTGGAATCACTGCCGAACGCACCATTAATTGAATTCGCGAACAAATAAAGTACGAGCAAGGGTGTAAGGTTTAACCCTGCCCTGTTCGCAGGTAACTAAAGTTATCGGGGAGCGAAATAATGGGGCATAATAAAATAGACGGATTTTATGGGGATACATGAGCGAAATGCGAAACGAAACGTATTTACTACCATTGTTTGATTTTATTTATCTGTTATATTGTATTGATTGTTGGGGAGGAAAGTATTAACAATTTGTCATATAGGAGAGGAACTTTTATAAAATAAGGAGTATGGAATATTTTAAGAGCTTGCAACTTGAGAAGCAAACTAGTTTCTAGCGGCAGTGGTTTTTGTACGGAAATTCGTAAAGTACTCGTGCATAACTTAAGTAACATAGGATTTCTAAACAAAATCCTTATTGCCACAGCGACATCTCATATTTAGTGTGACTGTAGTCCTGTGACGCGGTGTAACCATGAACTGTACCCAAGACCCGTGGTCCATCAAAATCGTCCGCCTGCGATGGGCGGGACACGTAGCTAGAATGGACGAAAACAGAACTCCCAAGCATTTGCTGGAAAGTAAAACAGAGGATCGCAGAAGTCAAGGCTGACCCAATTTAAGATGGATAGATGGAGTGGAAAACGATCTGAGTAATATCGGTGTCAGGAGCTGAAAACTGAAGGCCCAAAATCGAACAATCTGGAGAAATTTACATGACCACGGCCAGGCCCACACAGGGCTGTAGCGCCGTGATGATAATGATCATATAGTAGTCCTGTGATGCGTTAAATAACCTCCACCTTATCTTCCCTGAGCCGCGGTGTTGACGGAAAATGTCAAGAAAAGCATGCTAAGTGCATTATAAAATCCTAATTCGGTTTCGTTGCATTATCACCTTTAGAGACCTACCGCCACCGCAGGCTGAAACTGAAGGAATCCGTACTGAAAGATGACCAAATGATGCATAAATTTCATGTAAAGTCCAAAAAGACACAAATCGTCAGCCTATTCTCTCCACACATCGATAGTAAATCTAAACGGCTATCAGCGTAGCGATAACCGGGTCCATCTTAGATGATAGTATGACGCCCCCGGGGTAAAAGGACCACATCTAATTCAATTAGATAGATACACACAACTTAAGTTTATTCAACGTAGGTCTCGTACCAACCGCAAGATAGGGTTACCATTTTCATGAGATTATGTATTTGATTTGGAAGCAACCGTAATTATTTGGCAAGACGTTTGCCACGCGCGGTGTTTGGCAGTATGGCGATAATAAAGTTCCTTAGTAATCAATCTAGAAAGGCCTTTTGTTCTGTAGCGCGTTTTGTAGATAATGATCAATCAGATGATAAAATTACATATTGTTTTTGATTGAAATCCCCAAAATGCATTTTTTTCCTCACCAAATCTTTGCTCACAATTAGTACGATTGCAGTAAGGCTTTCTAGGCTTAAATTAAGTGGACTTCATAAGTACGCTTAAACAAATGCGTCCTAATCATTAACTATTCAGAAAGTGTAAGCCCTGCACAAACTGGACAAAGGGACGAACTAAGGGGCTGAAATTGCGATGGAATCGAAGTTTTGATTTTGTTGATTCTAATGATTAATTGAAGGGGCCGGCTTTGGCAGATAAAGTGGGCGATATCTAAATGGAAGTGCCTCCGACATGTCATGTCGGTCAGTTTGTTTGGGCTTCGGCTCGTATTTTAGATATGTTCAATGAAAGGCTAATGCAATTAAGTAACAGCCTTTTTTAATAGATCTTTATTGTTATTTTTCAAACTACAGTCAAATAAGTTCTGAAACTCTTTGAAAAATATGATCATTAAACACAAAGCCCTCGAAAATATTAAAAACCTTACAAAGCACGTATTACTTCGTCGACGCCAAAGCATTACCGTATTCACGAGACAGGAAAGGCCGAGTTTCCTTCCGTCCCAGCGTTTATTATGACTTTATTACATATAATGAAAATCATATTTACGTAGATAGAAGGAGACATGCGCGTGAAGAATGGCGGGTGGCTATATGAAATATCCAGGGGAGTGAGCATCTGGCGTATTGCCGCTTATTACAGGCACAAAGAATCCAAAATTCCCGTCGGCGCCTCTTCGCACTCGTTGACACATTCCTGCATTATGTAATTCTAAGATCCAGCGCATTTTCATGGCGTGATTTGGTGTACGTTCCGCGCACCTGTCACCTTCGCCTTTCAAGGAGATATTACGTTATGTCTGGGAAGGATTGCGACTCTTTTGTAGAGTGGCGTTTCGTTATTGACTAAATTGTGAACAGTTCTGTTTTGTATAGTAACTAATTCAAAATTATCTCCTGAGTATTGCATTCCATTGCATGGAATAAATGCGGCGTCCTTGGATCTTTTCTATTATAATTGAGGTGTACAACTTTCAACTCCTTGGGTTGCAATACTTTCTTAATCAATCAATCAATCAAGCAATCATTTATTTATTTGTTAAACATAGGTACATAATTTAGATGTTTTAAAGAGTATAAGACGCACTATTTTTTGCTATTTTTGCACAGCATACAAATAACTATTAAATACTAATATGGTCACAGGCTCACAGACAAAACAATTCTAAATTTAAATTCAAAAATATACATTTCATGCACAAACAATATAACAATTAAGGTAATTATAGGGGATTAATAAACATGTCATATAGTTAATATACTATTGCTGAAATCAGCTAAATTTGGACATAAGAAATTGTTATAGTTGTGTCTTTTACCGTCCTTTTCTTTCCATAGCGCAATTATTCTTGGCTCGATATTCGAACATTAAATAATGTCTAAATAAAAACGAGGCATTTACCATATCGCGTGTCAAACGGTATGTCGATGTGGTTTGACCGTCTGAAATCGGTAATCGCCCGCCGCTGTAAATCATAGGGGGCAGCACTGCGGCGCCACTACAGCCTATATTACATACTAGCTGTGCCTTACGGCACCTCTTTCTTCTCTTCGCCTTCTTTTTTTATGGATTTATTTAAGCTTAGTTTTTGTAATAATGAATTGTAGATGTTGCCGGAGAGTAACTTAAAATATTAAGAACGTATAGTAAGTAACTTAATAATAGATTGACATAAAAGCAATTTGTTTTATATGAGCCATTTTACGAATTTCCATAGAAAACTGTCAAACTGCGCCATACTCGTAGCATGAAATGAATTGTTCGTGATTCACTTTATGAACTGTCAAAATATGGCCATTTTAGGATTTGCAATGTCATTCATATTTTGATCATATTGTGATTCGCGCAAAGTGGCGATTTTAGACTCGCTGTACTGCAATAATCTTCTGTAATAATGATTCTAAATAAAATAATAGAACTAGTAAGAAAAGAATCCTATTAGATAGATATATAGATATACACTTTATTTTACCAATCACAAAATTAAAATTAAAAGAAATATTAGATCTACTATTCAATAGAACAGGTGGGAACAAAGTATAATCTTAGCCCTGTTATTATATCAAAAGTATAATCTTAGCCCCATTATTATATCAAGCAATTTTTCTGAAATATAATTTCAATAGGTAAATGCTATAATTTTACAAACAGGCTCCAGTATTATAATTTGTATGTATGGAGCTCTTGATGTGAAGTAAACACATGCAAAGAATTCGTTGTGGACAAATAAAAGTGAGTTACAGCGTAGGGTCGGAAGTGGAACGAATTCGTAATGTTTTTGTGGCTTGCCGGAATCACGATCGAATCAAACGCATTATGAATATAAGTCTGAGAAATGAAGTCACGTTTTATTATTTTAATTTTTGTAATCGGTCTTTTAAAATGCTTAGGATTTTTTTTTACCATATACGTTCCACTGCTGGGCAAAGGTCCCCCATCTCCCTCCACGTGTCTCTATCAAAGCCAACCTACAGACTTTGGAAATCTTTCAGGTCGTCGCTTCAACGCTTTCTGGTTTTGCCCCGTTTTTGATGCCCACCTTCAAATATCCAATTAGTAGTTGAGTTGGCCCATCGTTCTGGGTGCATGCGACTATGCGACCAATATGACCCGCCAAAACCGACTTCAATCTCGCTGTTTTTCGGCCCAAGTCAGCGATACCTGTTTTAGATTTTTTTTTCGGTTCTGGATCTTCATCCAGTCGTTTGCTCAGTGCTGAGCGTCGTGATGTACCCAATCATCTCTTTCCACTTGTGGCGATCTTTTGCTCCGTGGAATGCGTTGGAAGTCTTTCTCCTGCCTGATTTGGTAAAGCTATAACTGGATGGCGTATCGAGCTGCGTCCTCGACCTTCGTCGTCCGTCGATCTCTTTCCGTTTAACCTGCCTTCGGGATATCTTTCCATCCCTTGTGGGTCACAGTCAAGTATCAAGTTTCTGCAATTCGTTTATGTTTGAAACACTTACTATTGGTTAATCATGACTAAAATTTTTGTATTACCCGAACTGCCTCCGTCCGTGGCCCATCCAGTGGTTAAAGCGTTTGCCTTCTACCCAGGGGTCGTGGGTTCGATTCCCACGGGAAGCATACTTTGTTTAGTTGTTTCCAGTTTGGTTAGGACATAGCAGGCTTGAATCGCCTGATTGTCTGATAATAAAGATGATTCCGTGTTTCGGAAGGCACGTTAAGCCGTTGGTCCCGGCTGCCATTTAGTGGTCGTTAAAGGAACCACGTCAGAGGCCGAGAGGCGGTTCCGAACAACTCTGACACCAGGTTATTGACTCTACTGAGGTGGCAATATGCTGAGTTAGGACCTTTTTGGGAACACACAACCTTTTTCCTAATGCTTTTTCTTTTATGTATTTTTTTTTCTTTTTGTGTGTTTCTAAAATAAATTGTTTTCTTTCTTTCTTTCTTTCAGGTTGTAAATGGTCGATTGACAATGTAACCTACACGAAATGATGATGACTACCTGTGTCTAAATTTATGCTGTTTATTATGTAGAAAATATAACAACCGATGTTATGAAATGTATTAGCCTTTTTTCTTTTTTTCTCGGTGAACAAGTGCCATTAAATTTCCTCCACCAAACAAGTTTAAACAACCATACAATTACCAGCTAAACAGCGTCAGCTCTGCCACTAAATTAGGTCCAGGCGTTTAATGACCAACTCGTTTCAGTCACTACTGATTGCACAGAAAATAAGACCCACATAACAAATTACTTAGAAAGGAATTGCTACTTAGGAAACTAATACAATGCTGCAAAGTAATTCTTACTTGACTGGCGTATTTTAACAGTTAAAGGAATGAATTAGCTTGATTGGACATTATGTGAAAATTCTGGGATCCCCTTACTTTTTCCCTGATGTTTCTTCGTCCTAGCGTGTCTATATTTTCCTCACCCCATAACCTGTTATCTGTTAGTTGACATAACATTCTTTGTAATAAAGTTTGAATAAATAACACCCCTTTCATTACAGTCAGTGAAAGTAAACGGAATTAATGAATATAATTTCAACCTATCAATTTTTCCTGGCTGCCTACCACCAGCCGTGTATTACTGTCCTGTTAATTATTTATTCAAAGGCCTTGTAAATACAGTAATCGTGGGAACCGGCCGTATGCCTTACGTGTTAAATTCTACATGCGATATGTACTGTAAGCTTTAAACATAACTAAAAGAAGTTCCATACAATGTGTTAAAATCCGTCCGATCAGAGGATCAAACATTCGTGTATCTCTATTTGTACGCGAAGACCTAATTAAACCTGCTCGGGCATCGATATTTCGTTTTAGTTGAATAAGTATACAAAATATATACAAATTTATAAAGATGAATTTTTCTATGGCAAATATAAACCGTGAACACACTAAGACTTAAAAAAGGCCTAATGAGGCTGAAAAATTCGGGTTTCCGAAAATCCCCTCAGGCAGCCCAGTAATATAACTGGTATAATTTACAATTTATTATCAAATAATTCTATAATCCAGATTAATTATTACCTGGAAAAGCAGACAATTGTTAAGTAGCCCGACTTCTCGGAACGATTTACGGATTAGAACGTCTACTGAGAATAATTTCGAGGAACCTATCAAATTACAATAAGTAAGTATTAAAATATTGAGTAGGTATACCAGTATCAAAACAAGATGTTATGTAAGTTGCCGATTTTATTTCCTCACTGATAACTCTTCTTCATCGTGTCGATGACTCAATCAAATATTATGTGCCTAGTATGCATCCACCTGAGTCGCACCCGCTGTGCCCCCATAAGATCGCTTCTGCTACACTTACTATTGTTATAGTAAATGTAAACAAAATAATATAGGTAATGAAACTTTTAATTCTGGTGAAAAGTACAATTCCGTTAGATTTACTCAAGTGAAGCCAAAGGTAAAAGCTAGTAAATAATACAAAACCTGATCCGAACCTTTCGTGGGTTTGCTAGAAGAGATTTCTTTAGAAATAAGGAGCATCCTTGTTGTCTACATGTTCTTTTTACCCGACTGCTGTACAGAAGGAGAGTTATGTTTTTCGAGAGTATGTATACCAATGTATGTATGTATAATTGTTTGGCACGCTCTGCAGCCCGAACGGCTCGATGGATTTTAGCTTGAGAGGCGTCGTTAGATTCGTATTTACTGTGAGAGTGACACTGGGTATATCAAAATAAGAAAAAAATAAAGTGGCGGACTTTTTTGGGTTTTTCATTTCCAAATTATACAGAAACTCTGTCGGGTTCTTTAGTTTTTAAAATTACCGTTATATTGTTTTCGTTGGAAAACCCTCTGTTAAATTTTCCGTGCACATACATTTAGTAAATAAATGAACAGAAATATATTTTTAAAGTGTCAACGTGTCAATGCCAGAAACCAATTAGTACTTATAATTATGTTAGCATTTTCTGTGAATACCGCCGGCGCGTTTTTGTTCGTGCCACTAATGTGACACGAGCGCGCTGCAATTGGGTGCAAGTACAACACTCGTTGAATTTGGCTTTTTCTAATCCAAGATGTAGTTATGCTCCTTAGTTTCATGAGATAATTCCGTGCTTCCGACTTCACGTTGTTGGCTCAGGCGCAAAATGTTCCCTAGTCGTAAAATGTCTCTTTCTCGTTTAGCCTTTTTTTTTTGCGAAAGAGACATTTTGTAAGAAAGACTTTACGAGAAGATACTTTTTTTAAGACTAGAGGACATTTTGCGGAAGAGCGGGAGGGTGGCATTCCAATCTTTCGAAATCTATGGGTCCGATTTCGGATTTTGAGGTGTCGTTGGACTCGTCTCGGCTAGACGGACGGATCTAACGATGTGGAAATCAAAAAAATTTTTTGAGGAAAAATTATAAATTTTTAAAGAAAAAGTGTCACTTCCTTTTTCATATGATGGTTGCTACAGAAACATCGCAGAGTTACGATAGGCTATTACTAATAGGATACTATACTTGTTATTTACAACAAACAAACAAAGAAAATGAATTAATTTTGATTATAATTTATGCTGTAAATCTTCCGAAATAAATTCAAAAAAGTATGTGAAATCAAAGCCAGTATTAAAATAATGGCAAACAATCGCTTCCATTACTATGCGCGCTCTGATCCCAACAGTATCTAGCTCTAAAATAAATATTAGCGTTCTGCCTTTCAATATTTGTTAATATCTCAAATGGCCAGTTATTCCAAGCCAGCGCTAATCAATGCATAACAACATCATCCAGCAATACGAGGCGAAAAATTTATTTGTTTCTTATGAACGAAAATACAGTTCAAACGAACTTTTTTTTGTTTTAACAAAATGTATGAATACTTTTATTTCAATTAATTATAAATAAACTCATTGTGGATGGAGTGTAGTTGGCGATTGTTCATTTTTGATGTTAAGTTAGGTGTATTCCAAAATTTATTTTGTGCTTTTTTTTTTTTTTGAAATGACCTACAATTTTAGCTCCTGTGAGCTTTAAAATTTACAGCGGGACAGTTTGAGGCGAGGGCTATTAACCCTCAGCCTTTTCGGCAAATGCACAAGGGGCTCCCAGTTGGGACGAACCTTGGCCATGGGCTTTGCCTTTATCAAGCGAGCGATGCAAACTCGCGAGCGGTAGCAAACGCTCAATGCCATAAGGGCCGACACTATTTTGTGCTAGGCACGCGTACTTTATATCCACAGTCAACAGTACTTTTTTGGGAATAATAAAAAAAGCAAATTTATGTAGGTTTCAGTTGTTCAATTTTGTTTAGAAAAACACGACCTATTTTGTGTGATGATGAAAGAGTTTCAGCAAAAGCGTATGCAAATGGCCAACCTTATTTTTAATACGAAATATCTGTATTTTTACCTGTGTATTCTTATTTACACAGCACATGCACGTACTCTGAATTGGCGCTCCGTGCATCCGATGAATATTCAGAATCCCAACATTGATATGTTTGATCGAACTGTAACGTTAGGGTGCTGATACATTGCGCGGTTTGGTATTAAGGCCCAAGAACAGACCTTAGGCCCTAATAATAATGAGGGAAGTTAAATTTGCTTTGATTCGGGGACATATCTCAATGAACAATTTTGCGTAGTTACCAATGCTATGGTAAAATACCCATGCATGCATGTTTGCGGTTGTACTCGTACCTCTTTCCGATTGTCGACGAATGACTTGCTGGCCATGAAAAACTAACAAAGTGTTGTCAGCGGCTTCGTAAACGTCATTTTCTGTGGGGGTTAGTTTTTTTTTTTTGTTAACGGAGGGGAAATGCATTTACGCACAAAGTGTGGGACTCCTGGGCCGCTAATCGGCCCAGACTACCCACTAAAACCCCTCCGGCGTTTCCGCACCGGCTGTTGAGGGCGCCATGGGGTCGCGTTAGCATTCTACCACGACGCCCTCCAGCCATGGCCTTGCGGCTCCCTCATTTGGCCTTTCGGCCCCCCCCCCCCCCCAAATCGGGCAGTGGCCCATAAATGGACCACGCCCGTCCCCCAGACCCACATCCATTCGCCGTCTCATCATAGACGGCGGTGGAGTGGGCTGTTGGCAGAAATTGGCCGACAGTCAACAAGACCCCGACTACTAGGGAGTTATTAACTGTCGCCCAGGGTGCACCGTCCCGAGTCCCTTGTCAGCCCACCCTCTCACCGGATCCTTGGGATCAAGTGAGAATGCAAAGCTTTCAAAGGACGGGCACTCGAGGAGGTTCCCTGCCCTGCACCCCTAGGCAGATACACCTAAACTAACATTGATATTCTATCATTGAAGAAAAGATTCTACACTGGCAATTAATTTCTGAGTTGAAAACTCACGTGTACAGTAGTTTACACGTACAGTGTACATTATTTATTAGATTTTTGGCATGAGTCCATAGTTTGCTCTACTATCTTTAATTTTTTTTAGGTATATCCAAAAATAAAATGTAAAAATTGACATGACGTCCTGACGTTACGAGTAAGTCCTAAATTAATTTTTTTACGGTAACTATGTCTAGGTTTGTCAATCCTTGGCCTTTGAAAGCATAGTTAATGTGCACCCAGTGTGTACCCATCTTTACACACCGAAGTATACTTTCAGGATTATACGCCGCGGCAAGTCGGCCACGAAATGAATAAGCTGCAGTTTTTATCAGAATTCAGCTCGCGTGCGAAATTATGCCGTCGTGAACGTTTTTTTGCGTTTTTATTGTCGATGGCGTGCTTGTTTCATTGTTGACTGGCGTATTGATTTGTTGTTGATTGCGGGGTGAGCAATATCTAAAAAGGAAATGATCCAGGGTAGATATTGTGCCGATTTTATCCGGATTACCGATTTGATTACCGTTATTAATTGTTATGCTCACTTATAACCTTACAGGGGATACTTGTTAATATAGACGTGTCATTATTTTTGTGTGCTAAGTTGATGATAAGAACAATAATCTCTTCCTCAACGCGTACAGATATTCCTTTTATTTCCATTTTAACAAATAATTTCCACACGAAATTTTCACTTCATAAAATTAAATCCATCAATGAAATCGCGTTGGTCAAATAAAACAAAGCTAATTAAAATTTCGTTACATTAATGGACATCCTCAATTAACAGGAGGAAGTATTTATTTATCTTGCTAAAGTTAAAGCTTCAGAGGCGAAATTTATTGTCTTGTCAGAAGTGTCGGGTGATACAAGAACTATTTATTTTGAAAAAATAAATAGATGCGGCGGTTGTAGCCAGTCAAAGTAGTTCATTCATTTACCGAGAATTTACCGAGATTGAAAAGTCATAAGTAGTGAACATATGTTAGTGGTGGTAAAAGCAGACCCTAGTCATCATACACACATAATTAAATATTATTCGTATACTACTCTCAGATACAGAATATATTAAATTCTATATAATCTTATGTATTATTACTTTTCTTTTGTATATATTTTATCTTTCTTGTGTGTTCGTGATTTAGTCTTTATCGCCAACTTTTCTTTCTCTGTTTGGTCCCATGGTTGACTGGTAGAGAATGCCACTTGGCATTAAGTCCACCATTTGTACAAATTCTTGTATTGTGCAATAAAGCTTAAATAAATAAATAAATAAATGGGACTGATGAATCAGATGTCGCCGACATAACTGGATTCCAAATACCGCGTATAATGTAAACATTAAATTATTCATTTCGAGTGGTTTTCATGGTCAATCGACCCTGTTGTCATAGTTATTCGAAACCGCCTTTCGTTCTTTTTTTTACATTAAAAGAATATTTCTCGTAATTTCCATCGCTAAATAATGTCAAAAAAATAATTTCGCTGGCCGCGAGTCGCGGTCTCTAGAGGCCTGCTGACGTTATTTTTACTTTTCCCCCCATAATGTGATATTCATTTATTTTATTTCCCGCCGGATGGGCGCGCGTCTGTTGGCGCGCGAAGGAAACAAAGCCATTTCCGACGGAGGACGATCCTTCGTCGAGTAGACGGGCGGCCCCAATCGCGACATAGTCTGGTACAGAGAATAAGCTACAAATTCATTTCATCATCGATTTGGTATAAGGTTAACTAACGTGGTTTCTTTAACCACCAGAAAGCAGCCGGCAAGAACAGCTTATCAACTCTACGTGTTATACACATAATACATTCTTCTTCATACAAGCATGTTCTCCTAGTTAGTCGAAATGGCAATGTTTAAATGTATGTAGCCACTTTTACTGCTGTTAGCCTGCTGCTACCTCAACCGTGCAGAAGACTGGGCTATTGGAGCATTTCAATAGGTGGGCCATAGACGGGACGGCCATAGATGGTAACAAGTTTTATAGTAGACTAGCTGTTTCCCGCTGTTGCGCCTGCGTCAAAATGTAACCTATGTTTGACCCCGGGTCTTAAACTATATTCATACCAAATTTCATCAAAATCCGTTCAGCAGTTTGGCCGTGAAAGCGTAACAGACAGACTTTAGCATTTATAATATTAGTATGGAAGTATGGATGGATGGATAGTACGGATATGGATTACTATTGTCCATTCTGTGGTTATATTTCTGCACGTTCACTGTTGTCCAGTGACGTGTTGTTGTTATTAAGCCCTTTGTTTGTTTCATATGTACGTGCACGTGCCGGATTGTTTGTATTCGATATGGGGTTTTCATACCATCATAGGCCAATTCATTCATTCATATCTCGAGGGTTACATGGTCAATCGATCATGTACACCCTGGTGCCAGAGTTGTTCGAAACTGAAACTCTGCTGCCATTGTGGCTTATTTCAAGTTATTGTCGGTTGGCGCTATCAGAAATAAGTCAAATGTTCGTGAAACTTAAACAACAAACTTTTACTTTTACATAACTATTCCGCTTGTTAGGTGCATATAGATTTTTTTTTTATTTTTATCTTTCCTTCAATCTCGGATTTATATATTTTTCAATTATATCAATTAACAAAAGTTAAGTGAATTTTTAAAAATTAATTCGTGCCCGAAATTGCTACGATTGTAACACAATCGCTACGCCATATCGACTGAAATTGTTTTATAACTATTTATTACTGATATAATGGAGTACCTTAGTCCGTAGACTTTTTACACTATACTAAAAAAATATATATATAATCCGCTCGTGTGTTTCAGACCCTGAGATGCGACATCTCAGACGCGCCGATTTACCATTCAGAGTGAATTTGACATTCGCAATGTTTATTGCTTCCCATTCTTCAGCCGCTTTTGTACAAATCTTTTTGTGGAAATAATTTATCTAATTTCGAACACAGAGAATTACTCTGCAAACGTATACACGCAAATCCAATATCGTGTCCCCTTAATTTTTGTTTCCGACTCGGGCCGAATTTTAAAATGTCGCTATTTCCTCGTGAACTCGCGTAATTCACCTATTTTTGTAGCGTCGATTCTTTTTCCATAAATACGTAATTACAGATACCTTAGTTGATTAGACGAAAAATTGTTGGAAATGTTCCCTTGAACTGAAGATTTTGGTATAATTGATTGGTTCAAATATTATTATTCTCGTTCTGGAAATAATATAATTATTCATTTTGTGTATATTGGCAAAGTTATTTAGATTTGTGATAGAACTACAATTTTTTTCTGTCGCATGAAATATTATTACAGAAACTTAATATAGTAATTCTGGTGCTAATTTATTCGCCGTTGTCCTTCTATTTATAAAGTTCTTTATGTAATTTCACTTTGCGCAAGAGTGATTTCACGAAAAAAATTATCGACGGGGATGGGATTCGAACCCACGCGTGCAGAGCACATTGGATTAGCAGTCCAACGCCTTAACCTCTCGGCCACCTCGTCATATCGTCATGGGGCGAAATTGCATATCTCTATCTTTCGAGGCTTCAATGTGATAACACATTTAATTTTTTTGTACCTATATTTGTCCAGTTGTTTCGATTATTGTATTACCATAATACACAAGGTTAATTATATAAATAGATACTAGATACAATATTGAAGAATGACTTTTTATTTTGTATAATTAATTAATTATTCTATGAAATCTATGTCAAATCTACACTGTGACTACATTTATGCCAACAATCTTATCATATTTATGATTATTATGATTTTATCTATTTCATTGTTATGTAGCTTTGTTGAGTTACGTCGTATAATAATTAGTTACTTTAAGTATTTAGTAATTGTAGCAACCTAGAACCTTGGCACGCATGCGAACTCTTAGCTCTTGGAATGAATGTATTTCTATAACTTTTAAATCCATACTGGAGACTACTCTATAAGCGCAGAGTACAGCTTGAAAATATAAAACCAGTGTCCCATAACTGGAACATGAGCGATGCGTCCAGCATGTGTCCACTTACTGTCTGTCTCGCACGGACGTCACAACTGAGCCCGTCGGGAAAGCCACGTCGATCTCTGTGACACACAAACTATTTAAAAAATAAGCCGTTCCTGATGTGGTTGATTGCCTTGGAAAAACTCCGCCTTTGCTCATACGCACGCCGCGCCGGCCAGGTTAGAAGGTGTTCATTGTCTGGGGAGATGCACTCCACTTACAGGCGATATTGATAATTTAAGCGAATTTCAAAACGGTACTTAGCAGAGATGTGTGGAAGGCTAAAGGGGAAGCTTATGTCCAGCAGTGGGACACATAGGGCTATAAAAAAGCGTTAGAATTCCCGTGCGAATCTTACAAGCGAAGCCCGCTTGTTACGTATTACCATATACACAATAAAAAGTTGTTATTATAGAAAATACTCCAAACACGACAGTTTCCCAATGCGTGGATTGACTTACTTGTCATGTTGTCTATGTGAATGAGCCCTAAACCCAGAACTGAGTCCTCAGGGACAACTCCTTACCAATTTTGGGCTCGTAAAACTTTTATGAGGATTTGCATCGAAAATTTTCAGCTCGCGGCAGTGAATACTGAATATATTCGGCCACTTATCGAAAGTTAGACTTGTGAATCAATATGCTTCTGTTTTGACCTTAAGAATATGAAGTGAAGATCTGGATCTATCATCATCTCAATGGATGTATTTAGCAAGATGAGGAATATTTAGTCTCTGCTTAGGCCTGCTGAAAACAGGCGTGTTGATATGTAGGTATATAATGATGATATTCTCAAAGACACGTGTAAACGAGTTTTGTTCCCTTGATGAGTCTTTAACTTTCAAACAAAATCAATAAGTAATTTCTAAAACATTCTGTCATAAAATAATTAATTTCCCAAAGAATTTAAGAACCGAAAAGATATATTTTCTCACAAAGATAATTTTAGCTGAAACATTTCAGTTATATATTTCTTGGAAAATTGTTAGACAGGATAAACGGACAGACAGCAAGTAAAGACCTTGTAAATAAAACTACTGACTGCATAATTTCATTATGCTGTGCCTTGACGGCAACAAAGGAAGATCACTGAAAGAAGCAGATATTCTATCGTTTTGAATTTGAAATAAACCTCTCTCTTAGCAAGATCTAGAGCTTAGCCAGATCACGTGACGCTTGTGATGTGGTGAGCATTAAGTATCACTTGGGTCGTATGCCTTCTAAACTACATAAAACACAAACAAGGCTTTCCTATGCTTAATCGAAACCGGTGAAAGTTTAAAAGCCGCTAAGTGTGAATTAAACTTGAATAACAGCTGCATCCAAAGCATTCGAAATTTGGAAGGCTGATATTTTCTAAGTACACTGGGATATAGGTCTCTAAGTCGTCTTGTACTAGATTAGAAAGAAAAAGAGCTTGGTCTATTTTGAAGTCGGATACCGGTGTGACATTCACTTAACATTTAGCGCGTTTATTTATTTGGTTACCGACGATTGTTACAATGTTTTTAGTTTATTATTTGCTTACATAATGTTTTGCTAATTGCACAATCACTTTGCGTCCACGCAAAGTAAATTCTTTGCGTTAACGTGCAATATTTTGACCATATTTCCTTCTTACTTGCATCCTGAACCACACCAAGAATTAATTCCGCTTACATAGGAGCGATAACAATAGCTAGATATCATTATTATTCGGCGGCTACCCTCAACGAATGAATATTCTCTCTAGTAATGGACCTGTACCCTGTACTTTCTTTCATTAGAACTTGCGTAACGGTCCGCTTGAGTAGTTGTGATACTTCCACGGAATCCGAATGAGTACTACGCCCGTGTTTATAAATAATATTAATTAAATAAAATTAAAAATAATGATACTCTTTGGCGCCTTGATTGCTCATTTGCCAAACGTAGATATATTTTATGATAAGCTGAAATCCTTTGTTCATTCGTGTATAATGTATGAGTCTCATAAACCTGTGTAATTTGTCCTGTCCTAACTCACAGCACGCATTGGGAAACTGTAAGTGCTGTCAGTGTTTGTATAAAATAAATAAATAAATAAATAATCTCTCGTCTGAAGCTAAACTAGTTTTTTTTTTAAACAAAATAAAGAGAATTTACTTTGTTGCTTTCGTTTTATTTCTAAGCTTTATTTTGACCATTTATTTCTGAACCCATTCTCTTGACCATATATTTGCTCTATAAGTAATACATTTTTCCCCCTTTATTTTTTTTGCGCCAAACTATCTTTCCGTTTCTCCTAATGGTTGACTGGTAGAGAATGTTCTTAGCGTTAAGTCCGCCAATTGTTATGAGTATACATATACTATATAAAGTACACATGTACTTTGTGGAACAATAAAGTTTTAATAAATAAATAATAAACAACTTATATTTTATTATTAGTTCAATTCAGTTGACGATAACTATTAGCTAAAAAAAACAAATTCGACGGTTACGATTTGTACGTAGTATTTAAAACATCAACAACTAAAATAGCAAAAAAAAGACAAAATATTTTCAAATCATGTTAAAGAAAACGTTTTCTGTTCTTTCAGGTAAGCAAACTTCCAATTAGGAAACGTCCTGTTCTACGTAGAGCATTCACAATGAATTTTGGTAAGTTTGTTAATTTATTGTCACAGACTTAGGTAAGGTAAAGGTAGCTGTCGAACACTTTTGTACGTCACGTTGTGTCCTAAAAAGTCAAAATAAGATATTTGAAAACTATTTTATATATCATTAAGTGTCTATCCTTTCACTTACTTTAGTCTCTCAGCACCACCGATTGGTTGACTGGTAGAAAAAGCCGGCTTTAAGTCCGCCATTTACATTCTTTGTAATTAAGTTTGAATAAATCAATAAATATTAACTATTCAAAAGACTTGTGAATGTTTTGGTTATGTGTGAAAAGTCTCCCATCCCAACTTTTTTTTGACTAGCCCAGTAATATATTTGCTGTTAAGAAATACACGGTGTAGCATATTGTTTTTTTTATAGAAAGTTACAACAAGTGAATACAATCGGTGGTGTGTGTTCCCTATATTCTTCTTCAGAGTTTAGGGTGTTTATTTAACTTTATTTTTGTACATAATACAGTTGTGAACTTAATGCTAAAAGCATTATCTAACAGTCAACCTTTGGGTTAAACAGATATCGTCATGTGGGTATTTAAAATGTATAGCTATAGATACAAAAAGTTGGAATGATAATAAACTTACTTATGGTACTTACATATATACTGTTACGAAATCAAAAATAAATAAAAAGAAAATGCGGTCCGCGGAAGTTTGAGTAGCGCTGTCCGCGGAAAATTCTCGTACAATCGTCGCGTGTTTCCATACGGGAATAATATCGCGAACGATCTAGTACATCGATTATCTCGCTCTGACATATTGCTTTGTCTCGCTCTCGCACTTCTAGTATGTACTAAGGGAACGAGACAGAGGGTATCCTTCTCTCTCTATTCCGGAGTAGTTGTGATCTTTCTAGAAACTTATGGAGCGGGTTTCCCGGGCCATATAAATATCGGAAGGTGCTTCAGGAGGGCAGTTCTAATTTTACTGAGCTACAAGTGCAATCAAGAAGCGATATCCGGAGCGAATAACAAGTGATACAAGCGACCTCGGCAAGTTATAGTGACTGTGATTAGCAAGTGTTTGGGACATTGTTAGTGATAAGTGAAGTGAAGTCACTTCGGCGACCATCCTTGTGGGAATAAACGTTTTCAAGAGTCATCAGGTATTTTTCTCCAAATTGCGAACCCCGAGCTCGTAACAATACCATGAAATAATAATCAAAATACAGTTAAATAAGAGTTATATCAACGAAATAATAGCAGCAACTTAAAATTTACTCATGTTTAACTGCCTATGTTTGGTTGTTTATTTATTTGTTAGTTAGTTAGAAACTTTTTATTGACCTTATGAACATATCATATTGGAAAAAGAAAATAAATTATACACAAAGACAAATTGGTTAGTTTTATAAGATCCTTTTGGATTCCTGCAGCTCCTAGAACGGACAAAATTAGTCAATATGAAAACAGATTTATGTACTATTCTTCCTCAGAGACTTTAATGACAATACATAAGCAAATTCTTTAAACTAAAAAAGAGAAATGGATAATTTTTAATTCTGTAGGTACTAAGATTGCTTATTTCAATCTATACGTTCGTATAGATTTAAAAATTCTACCGAAAACGGTCGCCATCGAAATTTGCATTACGTAAAAACAAGCAAATTATCCAATCAGGCCAATTTGAAATCCCCCATAATCCTTTTAACATAACAATCAATAGGCGAGTCTCGCATTCAGCACGGCAATCAGTGATAAGGCCCACATGCGTACATCGGAGATTATCTTAATGGCGACGCGATTATGTATTCGGCGACACAATCGGGCCAAATGAGAGACCAATCAGGCCGGGAGCATTGACAGGCTTGATGTACTGAATCAATAAGCGTGTTTTTTAAAATGTCGTAATGAGCGTTATCAGTAATAACTTGTAAATGAAAGACTTCGTTGTGAACGGCCTCAGCCTCATTGAAACCAATTTTATTAAGTGTCTTTCAAATTGCAAGACTAGCGTTCATGTCAAGTGAATAGAGCTTAATAGTCGTTATTTATACTGTGTTTCTTTCAGCAAGCAGCATTCAGCATTCCGAAACTCCAGTTTTGTCTACATAAAGAGCTTACATCATAACCTACTTAGATATATACATTACTTTGACTTTGTTGTGCCTGCTAGGTCCGAAAGCAAACTGGAAACAAATTTCCCATGGACCACTAATCGTAAGGCTAACGTATATTTTAAGAAAGCATTCTCTATCTATTCCATTATATTATACCTATGTTTAAAGATACTTGTCTAGACCTTTATACCCATTTAACAAAGTTTCAAATGTCCCACGGACTTGGGAATTGTCCAAACTCAGCGATTTAATTCGGAAAAGACATGTGTTGCCCCGGACGTAATCGAGTTTTATTCTATTCTAACAGTCCTTTAGGCCCGCATGGAGGATAAAACCGTAACTTTGCGGCTCGCCAAGTGACAACCGTTAAAACTTATTTGTTTTGTGAGTATGGATGTGTGCGGATACTCTATTAAGTGTACTTAATTTGGTAGAACTGAGATAAAAGATACAAGGCCTTTATTGTTTGAATTTAGGTACAAGCAAAATGTCAACAAAAACAACAACAATCTCCAAATTCTGCCATTCCAGGCGTACAATATATTATGAGTCCAATGAATGGGAGCGAATCCCCATGCGAAAGCTATATTTATTTATATTTTCTAAAAACTCTTGTATACTATAAAAACATTTATCAATTAATAATTTCAACAAACTGAGAACTGGCAGAAATAAATTTATAGGTGACAATGTGACAATAAATGGCTGTAAACGTTTTTTGATAAAATTTGTCGTAGCGCCCTATATCTTTTAACAATTGTTTCACTTACAACGATAAAGCAATAATACTTAATGAAGTGAAATTTAGTGACATATTGGTTTGTAATGAAGCTGGACTAAAGAAGTTTCGGAAAAAGAAAAAAATCTAATAATTTCGTGATCGAAATACATATGTATGGATCACTTATTAAATAATTTAATATTAACACTTTCAAGAATCTATTCATCGTATGGTAAACAAGCCAGTCTTCAAAAGGAAACAATATCTCAAAATCCTATCACGTCCATTCCAGAAATTCAAAAAGCATTACAACCAGCCCTTTCTTTCCGCGACCGTGTATTTCACAAAACAGATACCAGTTGAGCACACCTGCTCACCTCTCCCATATTTATCACACTCATTGTACTTATGTGTATTCAGAGTAGTACGCAGTTGCGAACTTATCGCGCCTAATGTGCCGTTATTTTTCCCTCAGACGGGACTTCCGCTGGGATGATGTTTTTATTATAAAGACGCGCTTTGGAGCCACATGAGTGAATATGGATAAGAGAGCTTAGTCCTCAGTAGTACCGAATAGATAAGAGTACTGACTCAGTATTCAGTATTCGGTTGCTTCGCAGAGCAGAGCAGAATAGACATCTCCTTTCCCTTCCCCACTTCGTTTCGCCAGGTCTTTGGTATTCCAAAGCCCATTGGTACGCACGTTCTTTTTTAGTTGCTCCTTCTATCAAGCTCGGAACTTACTTGATCCCAACTTAACTCATCGGGGACGTGACTGTACCATTGGTCGTTCTCTAAACTTCCTCTCTGTCCTCTTATCCACTCAAGTGTCGGAACTGGGGAGATATTTACTGATGTTAAGGAAACGGCGTTTTCTTGATGTACGACGCCCGTTTACGACTGAATGCTTGTATTATTTGAGGTGAGTGATCGATGCGTTCGCTGTCTACTGCTTTTTGTGTTTCAGTGGACGTTTAAATTAAAATTGTTGACATTTTTTTGATTGTTATTGTTAATTAAATCGGTCCGTTTTTTTTGTCAATGTCGCCTGTGTGGACAAAGATAGGTGTGTCTTTACATTGTACTATTTTTAAGGGTAGTTGACGGTTCCGAACGCCAATATTATCAAATCCGAAGGTTATAATATATGTATAGGAATATTAGGCATGCGATACAATTTACTTGTTTTCAAGCTGGTCTCTCATTTTGTCAAATCACATGTAAGATGTAATGGTTGTTACAAAATAATAACTTATTTATTGTAAGTGCAATGTATTATGTTTCCCCCAAACAATGATCCAAAAATTACATTCTATAATTTTCACTGCGCATTAACTTATTATATTTACATATAGATTATATAAAATCCCAAATTTGCGATGACATAATTTTGACATATTTGAATTAAACCGCTCGCTAAGCGGATGGTTTAATCAAATGATGATAATTAAGTTTTTGAACAGCTGTAAATACATGCCATTAAAACTCAAGGGTTCGGAGTCGACCCATTGTGTTGCATCCTCATTGTTCGGTCCCAAAACAGCGTGTGTTGTGTATGAGTTGTATGACAATAATTTTCATTAAGTACACGTATTATTTGAATAGGAAATATGGAATTTATTTGTCAGTGATGCGTAATTGTTGTATGTTTTGGAATTTGAAATATCAATATGCGCGGAATGGAGTACGTTGAATTAGATAAGAAATGAGAATGAATATTGCGGTATTCCATTTGCTTTTTACTGTAAAAAAAAAGAAAAAGAATTGAGATATTGTAACATCTTTTTTCGGTTGTTAGTGGCCAAAATACTGGTATATTGGCCAGCAATTTATAAGTGGCCATTACTTGTGACGGCGACACCTCCTGTGTTGTAGTTTAGACTGATTGGGGTCTAATTTTTTACATGTTTCAGCCTCATATAGTCTCTAGACGATGTTCTAATTTAGATTTCTCTATTCCAATAACGAAATAAATTTTACTCTTTGATTTCATCTTGCTGCCAACATGCTTCACCTATTCGGACAATCTGAGCATCTTTAATTCTTGCCAAAAACGGCTGTCAAAATTTTAAATATCGATTTTAGCTGTGAGAAATCTCGAAATTAGATGGCAATATTCAAACCACATTGGCATGTGCCGCCTCAGCTTATCGGCTGAAAAAACCTTTCATGAGTTCGGATTTCAGCATATCCCAGCATTTTGATTGAATTTCAGCGACGGCCGCTGGCGCCGCGCCAGCGTTCGGTTCCGGGTTCGATTTCCGTTTATGGCACATTGTTATTTTGCACATTCGTATACTTGGAAATGTGGCAATTATTTTTCATTATTTCAAACCACCCGGTGCGCAAGTTTGAGCTACTAATTCATGGCAATGTGTGCACATGGTATAAACATTTGGGCATTCATTTTTCAACTGTTATTCATATATCCTACATCCTTACATATGAAATTGGCGTTTTGTCGTACTGGCCACTTGAATCACAAATTTCTCCTCTTTGGTTCGAAATTCCAAATTCAAATATACAGCTATTTCCACATGTATTTGTTTCGTAAAACGTTATTCATTTGTTTTTTTTTTCTTCTGTTTTTTTCTGTTGGCGGCGCTCAGTTTACAAAATGGAAAACTTGAAATATCGCGTTATTTACGAGTACGAGTTCCACCATGGAACCAGTGCTGCGGAAACGGCTCCAAGGGTTAATGATGTGTTTGGCGGTCGTGTCGCAAAAGAAACACAGTGCGTTTTTGGTTCCAGTGTTTTCGTTCTGGAAATTTCGACCTGCAGAACAAGCCCCGTGGACGGCCGGAGACTCAAGTTGACAATGAAGAATTGAAGGCTATTGTGGAAGTGGATCCATCGCAAACCACCTCCGAATTAGCTGCAGGCTGCGGTGTTAGTGATAAAACTGTTTTAATCCACTTGAAGCATATTGGAAAGATTAAAAAGCTTGAAAGGTGGGTTCCTCACGAATTGAGTGAAGTAAACCGGCAAAAGCGCGTCGAATGCTGCGTTACATTACTTGACCGGCACAATAATGAAGGGTTTCTTAATCGAATCATTACTTGTAATGAAAAGTGGATTCTCTACGATAATTGGAAGCGCTCATCGCAATGGCTGGCAAATCCTGCTCCAAGCGAAAATTGACCCAAAAAAAGTTACTTGTAAGCGTTTGGTGAACTAGTGCCAGTGTCGTTCATTACAGTTTTCTCAAATCTGATTACGGCAGACGTCTATTGTCAGTAATTGCAATCCATGATGGATAAGCTAGCTGCTAAACAACCGAGGCTGGTCAATCGCTCTACGCCACTGGTGCTTCACGACAACGCTAGACCACACACTGCACAACAGACTGCTATCAAATTAGAGGAGCTTTAATTGGAATGTCTAAGACACCCACCGTAAATCCCCGGACCTTGCTCCAACAGATTACCATTTTTTCGAAATTTGGATAACTTCTTGCAAGGGAAAAAATTCAACTCCGATGGGGCAGTCCAAAACGCCTTCAAAGATTTCATTGATTCCCGTCCGAATGGTTTTTTTTTTAGTAAAGAGATCAATGAACTATGAGATGACAAAAGTGCATAGATAACAATGGTTCATACTTTGATTCAATAAATATATTAAATTAAAAAATATTCCGATATTTTGTTCCTCCCATACAAAACGCCAATTTCTAATATAATTACGGCCTTTATGAGGTATCGTATATTTTGGCGACTACTATCTGAACTAACAATATTACCTACAATCTTATCAATTCTATAGACATATCATTACTGATTTCTTTTTTTGTACTTGATATTTGATCCTATGAATTAACAGGGTTGTGTGATGCAATTTAATTTTAATGCCCTAAACGAATCAAGTATTTGAAACGACTGAATTGGAAAAAAGCATCCCAACGGTTGTAAGTAGATATTTTTAAAATGGGTGAGAAAACCGGTCGCTCTGAAAGCAACATATTTAATACATGACTTGAAAGGCTTCATATAGTTGTAATACCACTAAACCTAGATTATTAATTAATTTCAATTTTCAACTGAACCAATAGTCCCATAATGCACCCAGCAGTTGAAACGGGCGTACATTTATTTGCATAGTGCACCGAGCAGTCGCGAATGCATACTATTTAGCACAGTACTTACCGTAATGAAAACTATAACAGGGATAAAATGAAATCCTGTATTTATACTAGTTCTGTAAACGATCCGCTTGCTAAACGGTGGCCGGATAATATGGAAATACTTTAATGGGATTCGTTTAGGTAACTGGTTTAATTTGACTTAAAATTGAAATTATTTGGCTATCAGTAAAGAGTAAAAAATGTTGTATGAAATCAGCTCAGATCCTTATACACATTAAACAAACGTATAAAAATTGTATTGCAAATAACTAATAATAGATGAATAGCAACCCCATGATTTTATTCATTTATTATAACTTCAATCCAAAATATGTAATCGGCGGACTTAGTCTTAATCTACCATTCAACGTATTTTGTCATTTGACTGTCATGCTTTAGAAATCACTTGTATAGTTACACCAAAATGTAGAATACTTTAAGTAAAACCTATTCGTAACTACCTAAATGAAGGATAAGATCCGATAACTAAGTAAGTCAGGTTTCAGTCGCTTAGCTAAAGATGCAACAATGAATCAAAACAATGAGAAAGACTAACCATAATTTAATGCTGCATATCAAAGTGGGCTCGTTTAAAAACACAAAAAAAAAGCTGAATCGCAACCCAATGAATCAGGGCTGTCACTGCCAGTGTCATACCCACATTCAGCCAATTCGCAGAAAGGTAGCGACAAAAATAGGTCGCATCGACACCGCGTGAATGCGCCTCTCGCTGCAACGTCATTTACTTTTAGCAAAGAGCCATGCTCAAAGGCAGCACTCCATACGAGGGTGCTTAACATTAGACGCGACGGTGAATAACAGAGCCCGAACAAAAATCCACTTTTCGCTAGGAATCTCGGATGTGAGCTGAGCAGTCCGGATTTGAGTAGTTGACGTAAATTAGGTAAGTCACTCTGGCTGAAAGTGGCATTTTAGTATTCTTTGTGCTTTGAATTCGTTAAAATCTTTTACGAGCAATCGCAAGAGCAGAAAAGGAAAGCGCAACGTTGGACATCCACCGACCAGATGGTCCGACAACCTATTCGATGTAGCAGGAAGACGCTGAATACAGGGCGTTTTACGTCGGCATGGTTGGAGATCTACGAGGGAGGACTATGTTCAGCAGTGGCTGAGATGATGAAGCTTTTTGAGAAAATGGTGCTAATCAAGCGACGTTCAGACAAAAGATCATCGATTCGCTGAGAAGAAGATTCTTCAAAATGTACTCCCAAATATTGTCAAGGTTCTGGCTTAGTTTGATAGTTGCCACTTACTAGTCGGGAACCAACGGCATACCAGAGGAATCATCTTTTTGATTGAATAAATAAATTCATAAGGTCCCATTTCCCTGAGTGTCTTGACTGTTTACTTAAATGTAAGAAATCATGGAAGTTGTAAGCAAATTACACGCACGGATGATGGTTACGAGAAAAAAGGGGAGATGATGATGAATACAGGTGCATAAGTGAAGAACATACGTGCACAATTGAGCAATATCGCTTTCGCTAATGTTGTAGTGGGCACTAAGCCGGAGATTACGAACTCCAAAGCTCTCGGACGTCACGCTACACCAGGTGGGATTACTGGATTATTGTTTCCAGGTACTATAAGCATTTTGTCCTTTTCCCGAAGGAAGAATAAGATGGAAAGAAATATCTGGACTCACTACATTATCCTCATACCAATACTTACTGGCTATCCAAAGAGTATCGAAACAATTTACGTTTGTTTCTCCATGTTGGTAAAAGGAAATTAAAAGGTAAAAGGATTTTGTCATTATAGGTATTGTGCTTTCTGTTTCTTATTTTTTTATTAAAAACATTTTTAATAAAATGGATAAAAATTAATATGCATCGGGGCGGGAATCGAACCCGGGCCGCCCGCGTGGCAGGCGAGCATTCTACCACTCAACCACCAATGCTACGCATTAATTAGTTGAATTAAGTTATTGGATAATGTTGTAAAATTGCTAGAAGAAATGTGTACTTACATAAATTATAGCCTTAGTGACAATTTCTCCGTCGTTGTACTGTTGCGATCTGGATGGATTTCAAAAACATAAATAAAATATTATTAGATTTTCTCAATCGTGGCTCAGTGGCACTGGCATACTTAAATTAAAAGCAATCTGATTCATCTCATCGTCAATCATTTCAACAATTAACTTCTGTTTATATGGGTATAATTTACTTATTTCTCGTTTTACTTATCGTCGCATATTCGTCATCGCCTCGAAAATGATGATTATTTCATTTTCATTTTGCACGTTTATTTTTATTACACAATGCAATTCTGAAAGAAATATGGCAACGCCGCCAGTTTCAGAACAAAAAAGACCCAGAAAAGACGGAAGATTTTCCGAAAAAAAAAGTAGTCCCCACCGTACTACCTACAGCGGGTACGTACGACACTTTTATTCGTATCTGTCCTGTGCTCAACCTGGGGGTCTACCGCCTAACTAGCGTCGATTTCAAATTATCGTCGGCATCGAATTCAATTTGACAGTTGACGCTGATTTTGTACCGCGCATTCCCTGATATCGATGCGTCGATTTGGAAGACGATTACGACGCCAATTGAACGAATGGTTTCAGTGATTTTGACAGATAAAAGCTACCGCGCAAAGTTTTGACACCGACGCATCGGCTTCAAGCCGATACTGACGCTTCAAATTGAATACGGCGACTCTTGGGATACCGCATTGAACCGTCGATAAGAAATATTCTTCAATTATACTTGCTTTTTTTAATTATATTGCTGTATTACGAAAGCTTTAGGCTTTTTCTTATTGTTGTATAGTCATATTTCACAAATTTTGTTTCGTTTTTGTTTGTTTGTGTGTTTTAGGACAAAGGCGGGAAACCATGGCTTGGATGGCGCTCATGGGTGCAGCGGAGGAGCAGCGGCTGAAAAAACTCAACATTGAGCGGAGACGCCAACAGCGCGCAGTGGCGCAGCCTTTGCTGCTGCCTGAGATGGAATTTCAAGGACGATTTCGCGTGAACAAAGCTACATTTGTCAGGCTATGCGGGGACATCATTCCGTTTTTGCCCACAAATGAAAGGAGCAGTGGAATAAAACCCGAAATTAAGGTATGTACTTCATTTGTTAAACTTAGGTAACCTATTGACAAATGCTGAAGTGTTAAAATATTTTGCTTGTTTCAGGTGTTAGCGGCATTGAACTTTTACGCTACCGGCAGTTACCAAGGAAGTGTAGGAGATAACGACGTTCTTCACCTTAGCCAGCAATCAACATCAGAATGCTTGCAAGAGGTCACCGAGGCTCTTAACAGGCCTGAAAGTATATAAAATTTCCACATACTCAAACAGAACGAGACTCGGTAGCAAGGAGGTATGTTATTGCAAATTTCACACTTGTACTTAATAATAATAAATGCATGCTACCCAAAAGTTACAGCCACCAATGGTACCTACTTAAAGACATAGAATATTAATCATCTATCTATATTTAAGAGCTATGCTCTTGTCGGTGGAGTATGAATTCTCTTCCATTTGTCTCTCTCATCTGCCAGTCATTCACTTTTTCCTTTAATATAATTTATTTTCCACTTAGGTTTACTTTATTCATATGTATTGTTTAAAAATAATAAACTAACATATTGGTTTAGGTTCAATAGCAAATTTGGATTCCCTGGGGTCATCGGGTGCATCGATGGGACCCATGTGGCTATTATCAAGCCAAGGGTTGATGAGGAGGTCTACTACAACAGAAAGGGCTATCACTCACATAATTGTCTTGTGGTAAGTTTTTACAAAAACAAAAAAATTCTGTGAGATATCCCTTAGATTTAAAAATATACCTACCATTATTACCTATTTGTTTATTTTTAGATTTGTGATGCGGATCTCAGGATTTTGTATGTTGATGCATCTTTTGGTGGTGCAAGCCATGATTCCCATGTATGGAACATGTCTCCTGTCAACACAGCCATAATGAGACTGCATGGTGAAGGGCAGGTTTACTGGTTGTTGGGTAAGTTGGATATTATGATACCTTAGATTATGTCTCAAATAGCAGTCACAAGGAAATGATGGACAGTCATATTACTTTACATTCTAGTCAATCTATAAAATACTATTTGGTCCATAAAAAGTTGATTAGTATTTGTCTAAATTATATTTGTAATACATAATATTCTACATAAGACATGCAAGTAGTGGAGTTGAAAAATGAGTGCACATTCATTATATATGAAAAACATAATAAAAAAAGAGAGGTATTTAAAAAAACTAACAAAGATTTAATTATATTTCAGGTGACTCTGGCTATGCCCAGCGACAATGGATGATGACTCCCATCCTCGGCACCCTACCAAATTCCCCAGAAGCCAATTACACAGCAGTCCACGTGCGGACACGTAATGTGGTCGAGCGAACCTTCGGGGTACTTAAGTCCCGGTTTCGCTGTCTCTTGGCTCATAGAACTTTGCACTATACACCAAGAAAGGCTGCACAGATTATGAATGCGTGTGTTGTTCTTCATAATCTAATAAACGACCCAAACTTCGAGGTTGACAGCGATGCAATGCGTCGCGATGCAGAGCGACAGCCTCCTCGCTTGCCAGTGCCAGCCGATGATGATGGGCGTTTAAGTGCTGATAGGCAAAGTGTGGTCATTCGGTTGTGGCGCAACCGACGACGCTAGGTATGTATATATCTAGATTAATAAGAGAATTATACCTTTAGTGCTTTTGGGTAGGTATATTGTAAAATAAAATGAACATTTATAACTTTAAATAATGATCTTTCTCAAATCAAATGTTAAAAAGACACTTTATTGCAGAGTAAAGAAGATACCAGAGGAGAGAAGTGGACAACCACCGGAATGGGGCTTTGAAGATTGAGGTTTTTTTTTGTATAAGTACTCTTTTTCTATGTATCAAATTGCATATTGTAAATTAGTTATTATAGTTGTACAAATGTAAGTACTTAATTTTAGTTTATGCGTAGGGTAAGTACATAAATGACTAAGTTTTCTTCTGTTTTTTATTTATTTATAAATCATTCAAATACTAGGTTCATAACAAATAAAACTAGTTGTTTCCGAAAGATTGTGTATTATTTTTATGACATATATTTAAAACTGTTATTTTTTATAAATGCATAGGGTAAGTACATAAATGACTAAGTTTTCTTCTGTTCTTTCATTCAAATACTAGGTTCATAACAAATAAAACTAGTCGGCTAGGCGTTGGTCCACTTCCAGACGTGAAGCCATCGACCTAGCCATAGACTCTAGCATCAGCAACTCGTTCCTCCGCCTGCAGTCGGCGGTCGTCCAGCGCCCGCCGATCCTGCTCGGCCTCCCAAGCCCACCGAGGCTGTGGTATATCCACGGTACCTAAAACAAGACATAAGTGATATTAAGTATTGATAAGATAATAAACATACAATAAAAAATAATAAGATTTAATAAAATCACACACAGTCATCCGTCCCAAACTAGGCTAAGCCACTGTATACTACGGGCATCACAGACTGATAACCATACTTAGTTTGTAATGTTTTAAAACGCTAAAAAACACGTTTTTTGTATGAGGACCCCCTTTAATTTTTAAGATTTAGTTTCGTGCAACAAGCATCACAGAAAAACATTGTGTTAATAAAAACAAAACATAGGTTAAAAACATACTCATTATGGATGTATATAGGAAATGAATACCCTTGACACAAAGCATAAATAACACACTTAGAAAGATTTGTATACACTTACGTCCCGCCACTCCGAAAAAGTTTTATGTACGCCCGTGCCTTGAGCGTTAAGTGTGGCCGCTAACTCCTCCCACAGCCTGCGAACTGCCACCTTGGCTTGTGGGGTGTCAGCGGCCTGCCCTTTCGCCATATCCATGTGGTCCTCCATGTAATTCAGCAGGATTTCCACCTGCTGAAGGCTCACTTTTCTTGGTGCTGGCATCTACAAATTACAAAGGAATGAAGTCCCAGAGGTCTGTGCAACTAGTTAAATGTTTGTTTTATCATATAATAACAAAAAAGCAAGTTATTTACTTACTGTTTTTTAATTCACTACACAATCACGTCAATAAACAAAGTGACATATGTGAGGTTATGAATTCGTAATTGTCAAATATTACCCCGTTCGGTTTTACGGAACGCATTTGTTGATAATGTGATAAAACACAATTATATATATATATATACGCAATTGTACCACCTTCCAATCAATTTTTTTTACTTATTTAATCAAAACTATACCAATAATTGTTGTTTTTAACATTATTATTAAATTAAAAAACAAAGTACTATAAAAAAAATTGTACTTAAATTGAGTAAAATGAATCGCAAATCGACGCTCTTTTTTCCGTTCACTTGTATTCGACGGTCTTCAAGGCGACGCCGCTATCATTGCGCGGTACCAATGAAATGATATCGACGGCATCGGCATCGTAATCGGAATACGACGTCGGCTTGAAATCGACGCTAGTTAGGCGGTAGACCCCCTGTTCCAATTTCGTCTAGCTCGACGGTTTTACAATATCCCGAATTCTGCCATTGAGGCAACTTGCACATTTTGCTGGAGCGTCGGACTGATACCAATCGAATTGAGATATTTTTAATTCTAAATTGCCAGACAAAAGAAGGTGCCGATGGAATTCTATAGCTCCTGACTTAAATGAACTGACTGTGATATTTAATTAAATTCTAATAAGTGAAGGCTCAATACGATTTGTTCTTATTATTTTTGACGACACAAGATAGATGATGATGTCTCAATTGTTAAAAAAATTAATGCTGTTAAGTGTTTGAAACGGATAGTGTAAAGTATTTAACGCAATTAAAATAGTATTAAAATGGTTTTGTTTAATATGACATAAGTATTATCACTTTATACCCACATTTTAACGCATGAGCATCATCATATGAGCGTTTCCCCGGTTGCATCCCAAGCCGCATGCAATGTAGATTTGTACTTTAAATTCCAAAAAACACTTCCTCGGTTCCTCTTCGTCTTATTAAAATTAAAAATCTGAATATCTTATGACATTGGCCGAAGTTCTATGTAAATTACTTCAATATCGATCTCCAGACGAAGACGAAGTCTAACTTCTAACGAAAGACAATCAAGGAGGCATTACAATTGGAACATCATCAAAAATCTATCCGAGTCCGACCCCTACTTATAACAGATTACCAGCAAAGAATGCTAACCTGCATGAATCGATAAGGAATCATTCGATAGAATATACATACATCCGTTCGGAGCTAGGATGAATACATTATCCTGACGTGCGCCACATATTTATTCTAACAACGTTTTTATCCCACATACTCGTATTTGAGTAGAAAATGTACCTTACAAATCCTTTAGGTCCCTTATACCTAGTACTCATATGTACTAATATTTATCTGTTAAAAATAAGAACTGTATTTTGTTTAACCATAGCAATATTCTATTAGGATTATCGCACAATAAGTACAATAAAATAATTTGTGTGAGTTGTCCAAACGTGGTACAGGTTAATTTAAATGGGTTTACATCCCAATACTTAGGAAAAAGGAAAGAAATAATATCAGTAGTAAAGAAAATTGTGGTAAAAGTTCAAATGGTCGATTTGAAAAACAATCAGAGAAAAGCCGCGTTAATCCCACTAAGCCACTTTCCATTCCACCAGAGAAACGATTAGTGACTAGTAAAAATAACCGATTGGTTAATATTTTACCTACGGTAAGCTAACCTAAGCTGCCGTTCCAATATATGTTTGAGAAGTAGATAAGCGACGAGCGGCACTGATCACAAGACTTAGAAAACTGTATGCGCCAAAGCCAAGTATTGTAGCATTTCTATGCAAAATCCTGAAGTAAGTTTAATATTTTGGACTGTACAGTACAGTACATGTTTCATTTGATCCTTAGCAAAATTTTGAGTTATAAAAAGTTTAAATATCGATGCCATCTTTATCTATCATGATAATTCATGTTGTAAAAACACTGCACAAAAATGAATTTATTAATTTGTGATACATTTTTTGGACGATTTATTTGTGCCCGGTATGGTAATTTAATAAATTCTTACAGCTGTACTCCTCGTACATACAATCATACCAAAGTATTTTTAGTTTACTACTTTGTAGTTTGTTTTGTGGCGTGCCCACATATATCACATATATCATATATGTATATATTTATAATATAAGCTTAATATATTCAACATAACAATATTACACCTAACATAAATAAATGGATAAAATATATATTTAGCATTTGAAATAGACATATTATAATACACAGCAATTTACAATACTTAATATATTAATAATCATATACATATAATATGCAAATACTCACCTTTAACTCTCGTCGTACCGAAGTCGTGTCGTGGAGTGTAAACTTGCCCAGCAACGGTCGACCACGACGAGAACAAAGGAAGAGGTACTTACCATCGTGCCCGGCCGGCGTCTCCTGCGCAGATCGACTAGCCCGACAGTCAGCCGCACGCTTTGAAAGCAGACGCATGTCGCTCTGAACTCCGCCGCACCGCCTTTGCTTACGCGCTCGACTTAACTATTGTTTATCATTCGCTTACTTCACTTTCCCTTGTATAATTATTCCGAACTATTTCTACTCTTCCTATCTTCTACTCTGTGCTATCCCCTGTGCTTGTGCTGTGCTATTGGAACTGTGAACTATCTATTCTATCAGAAACATTTGTAGAAATACTCTGAATAAACTATAACTGGATTTACGTGAGTTATTATTATAATTCGCCTTACATCTACACTGGTGACCCCATACGACTTGGATACGGATTTCAAGAGGAAACAGTAAGCAGATTTTATAATGTCGAACGAAGGTGACGAGACATTTGATGACGCAGCGGCCGCGCCAGTACTGGCAAAAGGATCGTTTACACCGTCCGATATTTTTCGTGTTGGCGTACGACTTCCACCGTTTTGGGCGGAAGAGCCTAACGTCTGGTTTGCGCAAATCGAAGGAAATTTCATGCTTTCCGGAATTAAAGACGATGAAACAAAATACTACTACGTCATCGCCCAGCTAGACCAAAGATACGCCGCCGAAGTGAAGGACATAATTGTTTTGCCTCCTGCAAAGGGTAAATACGAGCGACTGAAAACGGAGCTTATTAAACGACTCTCCGCATCGCGTGAGAAGGAAGTCAAGCAGCTCCTCATGCATGAAGAGTTAGGTGATCGGCGCCCTTCGCAATTCCTGCGGCACTTGCAGCACCTCGCTGGACCGAATGTTCCACAAGACTTCCTGCGAACCATATGGACTAGCCGCTTACCTAATAACCTCCAAACCGTCATTGCATCGCAGGCAGACTCAACTCTCCATGCGTTGGCTGACTTGGCTGATAAAGTGCATGAACTCGTGCCGCCATCTCCTCATGTAGCTGCAACCGACTCTTCGTCAGATTCCTTGTTAGCCAAGATGGCTCGACAGATAGCCGAACTCACTCGTAAGGTGGAGGCACTTTCACCGAGGGACAACCAGAGCCAACGATCAAGATCACGCTCGCGTAGTTCTACACATCATCGCGGACGTCGATCCCAATCGAATTATCGTAAGTTCCCAGTATGCTTCTACCACTACAAGTACGGAGAAAAGGCAAGAGTATGTCAACAGCCATGCGACTACAAGTCGGAAAACTCCAGGGGCGGTCGTTAATGGCGACTGATGATTGCTCCATGTCGTATAGTCGCTTATTCATAACGGATAGGAGAACCAAGATGCAGTTTCTCGTTGACACCGGCAGCGACCTCTGCGTCTACCCCCGCTCAGCATTAAATCACTATCGAGAACGCACCTCGTATGGACTGTATGCAGCGAATGGAACCCCTATAGTGACATACGGTATGATACACCTCGAATTAAATCTCGGGCTTCGACGTGACTTCCCGTGGCGGTTCATAGTGGCAGACGTGACCAAGCCGATCATTGGTGTCGATTTCCTTTCTTTCTACAACCTAATTGTAGACTGTCGGAATCGTCGATTGATTGACAACAACACCACCTTGATAACAACCGCAGCACTAGCAAAGTCTACAAATGATATTTGGTCAGTGAAGACAATCTACGGTGACTCTAAATACCACAAGCTTCTCTCAGAGTTTAACTCGTCCTTCGGGCACACTCTCTCAGCGGCCACCCAAGCACCAAACTGTTCATCACATACGAACAATGCCAGGACCGCCAGTTTCTTGTACGCCCAGAAGATTAGCACCGGACAAGCTAAAAATAGCAAGAGAAGAGTTCGAAGCTATGTTGAAAAATGGGACTGCCAGGCCTTCAGAGAGTCCTTGGGCGTCGCCGCTGCATCTCGCTCCTAAAAAAGACAATGGGTGGCGACCATGCGGCGATTACAGAATGCTCAACGCGCGTACGATACCTGACAGATACCCAATACGGCACGTGCAAGACTTCACTCATCACATATCTGGATGCACAGTATTTAGTACTATAGACCTTGTGAAAGCCTACAACCAAATACCCGTTAGCCCCGAAGATATACCCAAAACGGCAATCACCACACCTTTTGGGATGTTCGAATTTATGTTTATGACCTTTGGACTCAGAAACGCAGGTCAAACGTTTCAAAGATTCGTGGATGAGATGACCAGAGGCCTTGATTTCTGCTTCTGCTACCTTGATGACTTCCTCATCTGCTCACGTGACGAGGAAACTCACATGGACCACCTGCAACAAATATTCACCAAGCTTCAAGAGTTCGGGATGGTGATCAACACTTCAAAATGCGTTTTTGGAGCATCTACAGTCAACTTTTTGGGCTATAATGTTTCCGCAAAAGGTATTATGCCACTCGACACGAAGACGACGGCCATTAAAGAGTTTCCTGTCCCGAAAAATGTGAAGGAACTCCGAAGATTCCTCGGGATGATAAATTATTATCGCCGATTTATCCCCGGTGCTGCTAAAATTCAAGCTCCCTTGAGTGCCCTGTTGACAGGATCAGTGAAAGGCTCATCTCCCGTGGATTTGTCTGGAAAGACCTTGGAAACATTTGAAGAATGTAAAACAAGCCTATGCAAAGCAACCCTTTTGGCACATCCAGACCTAAAAGCGAAACTAGCCTTAGTGACGGACGCATCAGATATAGCTATAGGCGCTGCACTTCAGCAACTGAAGGACGGCGATTGGCAACCACTCGCATTCTTCTCGCGTAAGCTGAGCCCATCGCAACAGAAGTATTCGCCTTACGACAGAGAATTATTAGCCATCTATGAAGCTATCAAACACTTCCGTCACATGCTTGAAGCCCGTCACTTCACTATATATACGGATCACAAGCCTATTTGTTTCGCGTTCCAGGCTCGGAAGGAAAATTGCTCACCGCGCCAATTCAGGCACCTCGATTACATCGCACAGTTCACGACAGATATAAAACATATTTCTGGAAAAGATAACGTAGTGGCTGATAGCTTATCGAGAATCACCGAAGTAGCACAGGCTATAGACTTGACGGCCCTAGTTAAGTCGCAATCCACAGACGTCGAACTGCAAGACCTTCTCCGAGACTCTTTAACATCACTACGGCTTACGAAGATAAAGTTGGAAAACGTAGACACACCATTATACTGTGACATAAGTACTGGAAATGAAAGACCATTCGTGACCAAGGACTTCCGAAGACAAGTTTTTCAAAATATTCACTCCTTCAGTCATCCCGGCGCTAAAACTTCCGCAAACCTGGTTGCTCAACGTTTCGTATGGCCAGGAATGAGACGAGACTGCAGAGATTGGACTAAGGCATGTCAAGCGTGTCAATCGTGCAAAGTCACTCGACATGCCTCTTCACCTCTCAGCACTTTTAAACTTCCCAGAGCAAGATTTCAACATGTCCACATCGACATAATAGGACCTCTGCCCATATCAGACGGCTTTCGCTACTGCCTGACAGCTGTGGATCGATTCACCAGGTGGCCGGAAGCTTTTCCCTTAACCGACATCACAGCTCAAAATGTGGGTAAAGCTCTTCTCCAAGGATGGATTTCTCGTTTCGGATGTCCATCTGAGATCATAACAGACCGTGGAAGACAGTTTGAATCCACCTTATTCAAATACCTATCAGATATAACTGGATTCAAACATAAAAGAACCACCGCATACCATCCTGCGTGCAACGGCATGGTCGAAAGAATGCATAGGCAGCTCAAAACAGCCATCACCTGTCACAACACTGCATCTTGGACTGAGTCACTACCACTCGTGTTGCTTGGAATCCGAAGCGCCATCAAAGAAGACCTGCAATGTTCTCCCGCCGAACTTCTGTATGGAGAAACACTGAGACTCCCCGGAGAATTTTTCAACCCTGGAACAGCAACGACAACTGACATGAGCGATTTTATTGTGCGACTCCGCTCAATAATAAATAACATACGCCCCATGCCAGCATCAAGACATTGCAATAAAAATATTTTCATTTTTAAAGATTTAAAAACTGCAACGCATGCCTACCTCCGGGATGACAGCTCGAAACCTCCTCTCCAGCCGGCGTATTCAGGACCTTATCAGATACTGGAAAAACAGGAAAAAGTTTACAAACTATTAATAAAGGGAAAAGATCTATCTCCAGACCTCCGGCCCACTATCGTCCGTCCTAGGACGGCCTCAGGGGGGGAGTGATGTGGCGTGCCCACATATATCACATATATCATATATGTATATATTTATAATATAAGCTTAATATATTCAACATAACAATATTACACCTAACATAAATAAATGGATAAAATATATATTTAGCATTTGAAATAGACATATTATAATACACAGCAATTTACAATACTTAATATATTAATAATCATATACATATAATATGCAAATACTCACCTTTAACTCTCGTCGTACCGAAGTCGTGTCGTGGAGTGTAAACTTGCCCAGCAACGGTCGACCACGACGAGAACAAAGGAAGAGGTACTTACCATCGTGCCCGGCCGGCGTCTCCTGCGCAGATCGACTAGCCCGACAGTCAGCCGCACGCTTTGAAAGCAGACGCATGTCGCTCTGAACTCCGCCGCACCGCCTTTGCTTACGCGCTCGACTTAACTATTGTTTATCATTAGCTTACTTCACTTTCCCTTGTATAATTATTCCGAACTATTTCTACTCTTCCTATCTTCTACTCTGTGCTATCCCCTGTGCTTGTGCTGTGCTATTGGAACTGTGAACTATCTATTCTATCAGAAACATTTGTAGAAATACTCTGAATAAACTATAACTGGATTTACGTAAGTTATTATTATAATTCGCCTTACATCTACAGTTTTATGCTAAAGTAGTTTTAATATTTGGTATTTACTATATTAAATTTAGCTGTTTTATATATTGATATGTCCATATATATTTCGATGATTCATATACCTGTAACAATTTTCTATTCTGGTTTTCGCCAACAAAAAAAAATTACAAATACTAAAGAAAAATCTCCCGTGTGGATGTATTGCGAACCCAGGCACTAAAATAAGAAATTCAAGCGTCGTATATCGACATCTCCTGTAAACAAAATATCGCGAAAGCAAACGATTACACTCGAAACCGTCGTTAGAATCGATAAAAATCCATCGTTTGTATAGAGCGTCGTTCTCGAATACATTACTGGTGGTGGACGAATAGCTCGGTATTATTGAATCGCGTATTATTTCCGATATCCGATGCACACTTGGATTTGACAGATGTAGTTCAATATGTACGACTGTTATGTGTACTTAGATATCGAGATTTATATTTTAGCGATCGCAGATAAGAATATTTTTTGCTATTTACTAAACACTCGTTATTGAGGAATTGAATTATTAATATTGTTTGCTTTATGCCGTGTTGTTAATTTTTCTCTTTTTCTTATTGATTATATTTCTCTTTCCTTATGTTATCTTCATATTTAATGTATATAATAATTTAATAGTTACTTACGTTACATTCTAATAACGTGGTGGGCAATATTACTACCTAGTAATAGTACTTTTTGTTGTTTAATTTATTACATTTTGTTATGTGCCTGTTTGCTGTTCCTTGTAAATAAAATAAAATGTAAAACTAAGAAAGATACAGTAATTTTTAATATCAATAATTACCTACACCTTGTTGATATGCACAAATAGATCGAAGCCAACGTTGTCTGGTGGCACATTCTATCATAGATGTTACTGTAGAGACAAACTCTGCATCATCAGGTATGCATCGAGCTGCAACTACATACACTGAGGAAGCTAAGTTATAATCCGATTGAGACTGTGCGATTTTGCATGTCAAGTACTCTATAAATTTTAAAGGTTCAAACCATTTGCCTACGAAGGATTGAATCTGCGAATAGTAAATTAGTTTTTTACAAAACTGATTCATGATCTACAGTTTTAATAACCTTATTTTATGGCTTTGCCGCAGTCGGGTGAAAAGTATGGAGAAACGTTTTACTTATTTGAAAATAGCAAAAAAATAGATTGCGTCGGCCGGGAATCGAAGCCGGGCCGGGCCACTCGCGTGGCAGGCGAGCATTCTACCACTGAACCACCGATGCTGATAAGTAGTTAGCTTAAAATTGTAGTTTTTTTGAATCATGGAGTAATTACAAAGAGGAGATGGCGCAGTGATGTGATCATTGGCTCCTTGCCGACACAAAGTGGGGCGGAGCTTGTTATTGCTTCATGATTGGAGCCACGGCCGAAACCAAGCACCCCGCACGTCTGCCTTCCGCCCCGTGTAGCCTCACAAACACTTTCTTACAAAACGCTTATTACGGCATCTCCTCTTTGTAATTACTCCATGGTTTGAATACGTCGATTTTAATAACATTTTTGTTGCAAAATTGGTAATAGCAGCAGTTTTGTAATAATTTATCGTTGACTTTGTTTCTTTGAACAAGGTCATTATACTTTTTATACTATTTTAATACGGTTTTATCGCGTTTATTACTTATTTATTTACACCTGACGTTTCAAACACTTTACAGCGTTCATGGTCGCAGGCAGACTAAGTTAACATTTGTCTTTGATGTCATAAGATTACAAAACTACCGCCCGAAATTTTTATTGGGAACTATTCCGATTCACGCAGTATTGGCTCACAGTATCTAAGGGTCTTGCAGTCTGCTTCCGAGTTTGCGATTTTATTAAGTTAATGACTGGGTCCCAAACTGGCGGTACCTGCCATCCATCCTCTCTATTGAAATTAGGATGTTTTTTAATTTCAATAGCTTCACGTAACATCCTTGGAATGAATCTGTTTTCCTTTGCAAGGACTTGAGGATTATCAAAACGCATATAGTGGTTGGGTTTGTCTAGAGCATGTTCACAGACTGCAGACTTGGTTGAGCGTCTATTTTTCATGTCAGCAATATGTTCTTTTATACGAGTATTAATGCTTCTCTTTGTTTGCCCAATGTATGATAAACCACAGTCACAGTCAATTTTATAAACTCCAGCATCTTGCAATGGGATATTGGATTTTACAGGTCTTAAAAATTGGTTAATTTTCTTATGCGGCTTGTAATAGGTCTTGATTGAAGCTCGCCTAAGTATGTTACCAATCTTGTCCGTGACTCCCTTTATGTATGGTAAGATGGCAGGAAAACGATCAACTGTGTGTGGCTTGGGTCGACTTCTGTGACATATGTGTGGGAGGCTGAGATTGTTGCTTCTTAAGACAGACTTGACTCGGTGAAGCTCCTCCTTAAGATGGTGGGTGTCACAGATGCCGTGTGCTCTCTGTAACAAAGAGAAAATATAAATAGTTTAAAAAATAGTTTAATTTAATGAATAACAATCGCGAAAACATAAGAAAACATTATACTTTTTATACTTAGATCGTATTTCGAAACCTATATAGAGATACTCGTATTTGAGTATTGTGTGTATTTTATATGTTTGTATTTTTAACGATTTTCGTGATGGTTCCAAGTTTTTTCTTATCTACAAAAAAAAAAATCAAATAAAAATATTTTGATTGACTCATTAAATAAATGTACCTAACTGATTTTACTTAGTACAAATATAATTTTGATATCGCCCACCAACCTAAACCCGCGAGATGCAGCCTGTTTGGGTCCAGTACAATGTAAACCATCCACAGCTTCAGCAGCTCAGCGGCCATAGCCAAACACACCATTACACAAGCGAAAATGCAAGAAAGTAATATTTGTACTACGCCTCAGACACAGCCATCATTAGATGGAGAACTCCAGACATCTAGGCTTGATCGACCCGTGTTCATTACGCCCAAATAATTTAGACGATCGCTCTAAAACTAGTATCTCTCATGCCTCATACAACTAAGTAAAGCCAAGATTTAGCAGCCAGCGCGGTATTTGTTCGAGACGAGCGCAGTCTGAATATTAAAGCGGCTCCGGCAGAGATTAATATGTCGTCACTCGCACTTTACCACGCCTGGATGGATGCATGGTATGTTGTATGAGCGGATTCCTGGCTCCTTAATGATATAATACCCTCATTCGCGCGTTCTGAGGTCCTTCGAAATGAAGTTTTGGAAGAAAAACAAACTAGAGATTAATACTTTTTCAAAATTAAGCTTTGATAGAAAAACTTAGAACTTCTGCTCTGACCACGTAGAATAGTCCATATCTTTATTTATTAGCAGTATCGTATTAAGCATTATTTTAAGAAATTCGCTATATTTTTAAGAATGTGATTTTATAATATGCATTAGTTAGAAATTGGTCTGGTATTACAAACTCATCCTGAACATATACGTCATGATTAAAAGAGTTTAATAGTAAAGTAAGAAATATTTTATCGCCATACTGTTTCCGAAAAAAAAAATCAGCAATTTGTACAAAACAATGTAACTATTGACAGGACATTCCTACTTAATTGTCCAAACATTACTTTTTATCTAAGTGATTTTCGAATTGATCATCAACGACCATAAAAACCACTCGCCAAATTAAAACGACGATGTTCATGTCACGTCAGAAGACAAATTTCAGTGGAAAGTGTGGAAACAAACAAAGATATAAATGCACGCCCAATAATTGACCACTCAGAACGACTACCTAGTAGTTAGGTAATTTGGGTCCAATTGCGAAAGCTATTTGTGGTTGTGAACTAGCGTGGTAACAATTTCGACGAATTAGCAATATTAGGTGTTTACATGTTTGTCTCATACCGAACTTGGAATATACGAGTAGGTAGAGTTTGCATGATTTTGTGTCTGTGTCTGTCAAATTGTGAATAGATTGCTAGTGTAGGGTTGGCAGTGTTATATTGCATATACAACTGGATAGCAGCGTTATAGAGGAGCTTGATGAGCAGATGCGTATTTGTAGCAATCGAAGGCAATCTTGGCCTGGAGGCGTAAATACAAACCCGACTATAACACAGACAGGTGCTGCTCTGTAGTGCAGCCGGGTCCTTATACGTAAATAAATACGTCTGCGCTGTGATCGGATTCGGACACATTTCGAATGATATTGTTTTCACAATGGCGGCTGCAATACAGAGCAGCTCATACCTACTCGCTAACTAATGTATTTGTGCCTATGATCGCGTTTGGAACGGCAACGTTGCACAATTATTATGCAGCGGCTTCGCGGATAATAAATATTACCTAATTTTGATTTTACTTTGTCCTTGACCTAGCGACAGGTAAAGGCAACCAAATGAAAATTTAACCTATAACCCGCGCTTTATTACAGATGCTTTTGGAGTTTATTTACTTAGTACCTACCTGGTTATGTCTCATTTTGCAAAGCTGTGTGTACTGTATTTACAAAAAAAATGAAATCTTTAGTCCTAATTATTAAGCATAAGCGTGGGATTTAGTCTACTTTCTATGATAACTAACATTTTCCGCAACTACTTCTATTGAAAACTTCGGAATACTTATAATAATCGTCTTCATCAAACTTTATAGCCACTCACATATTCAATTCGCTTGTTCGAAACTCTCTCCCGAAACTACAGAGATATCGTTAAAAGATTACTCGCTATCGATATTTCATCGCAATAAATCGTATATCCAAAAATCCTACGATTCTGAAAATTTTCGATATCGCGTGGCTCTTGCAACTTGGGTTCAACCCTGGTAGGCGTTGTTGGCCTCCCGCTGACAAGGGTCCAAATCAGAGATATTAATTTGTAGGGGTGCGCTGTAAATTAACCGTCGCGAGTCCTGTAACCGAGTTACCCGAGTCCACATTGGGTTGTATAATTTGATAGTGATGGGCTGTGAGTGAATTCTCAACGGTAAAAAATTCTGGCTTTAAACCAAAATGGTTTTAATTTCGTTTTCAGCAATTTCCCACGGTTGTTTACTGATAAAGCAGGATAGATTTTTTTATAACATTTTTCCTTTTTTTTTTAATTCTTTTACCGAGGTTTCTGTACCAGCACCTCCTAGGAAATATATATAAAATAGTTAATGTAAAAGATCACGTAATTTGAATTAAGTATGAAAAATTTCAAACGTGATTTAGTTTCACACTGTGAGAAAATGCTTCTATAATAAATATTCTACTACTTTATTTACTAATAAGCACTATGTTTCTTCTTTTTTCGTGTCAAAATGGCTATTAACCGCAATCATGAATAATAGCCTATTTTTTATTTTGTGTTGAGAGGATCAGCCAATCTGCGTTACCCAAAGAACGTCGAATCCGTAACATTCCTTTCTCAATGGCGTTACCGGGTAGTACCATGTTAGCGACTAATAATTTCCGACGTTGTCCCTCCGTGAGACGTGTGTCGGATTAGGCGTTAAGACAGTAATGTGCCTAAGAGCCGAAGGTACAGGATCTTGTTAATTCCCTGCCTCGTATAGGTGGAGTTACGATATTATATCTTTATTAGTTCGCACGCTCGCAAAATTTACGGTTGCGCCCATAAACTTTGCGCAGTTTGCAAGATTTAATGATGATGATGTTTTGATTTAGGCATAACCCCTAACCTGCTTACGGGCTCGATCGAGCCCAACATTTTCTGCGCTACTGTGCTTCTGGGCTCGATCAGCCCCAACTGTTTTCGCTTGCAACATTTTTTAGTTACACAACACTGAGTAACTCTATGTGTCTATGGCTTTTTCTCGGCTAACTACGATCCTGCCACTATCGATTAAAAATAATTCCATTGCCATCCAGGGCCGAAAAAATTTTTAAACACGAATTTGAAGTTGAGCTTGACGGGTCTCATTTTTTTCTAGGATCACGGTACGGGAAAATGCCTGGCTAGGGAGGTTATTCTTTAATATAACTAATGAAATTTTTTGAGAAAATGCTTAAATTAGTCTATTTTAATATAAAATACAAACATAATTGATCACTTTATGTTTTCATGTGTTATTTTATCGAAAAAGTTGGGAACAAAATGGCTGACCACGCAAAAAACATTTTTTCATAAATTATAAAATTCATTATTTTCTGTGCAACTTTTTCTATTTATATTACTAATTTAATAATAAGCAATAAAAAATAACAAGAAACCACGCTAACTCAAGCGATCTTTCATGATTTCAAAAAAAGAACGCGCGAGTGGAGGATCGCGTCCTTGTCTAACGTAGCATTTTAGTATGGGGCAGCGGGCGCGCAAAAAATGCGCCACAAACGGATTTTATGAGAGCAGTCCACATTTAATAAGGGCCCGTAGACAAGTTACAATTTGAAGAACGATAACGACATTCGAAAACAAGAAATGTATGGGATTGACATTAGCCGCGCTAAATCCACGTGGTCAATATTCATACTAATTCCGAAATATCGCGAACACGACGTATCGTTTTTCAAATTGTAACTTGTCCATAGGCAAAGATGATACTAATATTGATGTGTATACGTTTAATTTCATGCAGTTTCAATCCAAACAAGCTTTTTATATTGAAAAATAAAACAATTCTCAGTTTTGTTTAAATTGAAATGACAATTCCTAAATGTTTAAATTTCCATATCTCCCTTAATTAATACACGACTCGAAAATCTTTTTTAAAATAAGTTATGATAAATCTCAAGACTTACCTTTCCCGGCGTCACTCATTTAGTTAACTGGTAGAAAATACGTCAGACTGAGTATATGCAGTTAATTATCGTATGATAAAGTTAATTGATAAAACTAGAAATTATGAATTGAATCTAAGAAGATCAATGTTGAGACTTTTTTCTATTTAATTACGTTTAACAATTTTATTGTATAACAATTTTGCATTCGAAAGGCTTTACGCCCTTGCCCACGCCAAAATAGGTTTTGAACTAGCAAATTAATCTAACATAATTTACAATTTCGAAACCTAATTTATACAGAAGTCGTACGGTTTGAATTCCAATAAGATTGCTATATCGAAAAGAAACCAATTACTTATATTAGAAAATAATATACCTCAATAATAATACTGATTCCCTTAGAAACTACATACTAAAACATCGAAGCAAACTTTTCTCAAAACTTTGTGATTAGAATTTCGTTTAATATAAAAGTTGAAGGTACTCTTTTGTTTTCTAAATAACTTGCTTGTTGTTTGTTATTCTTTTAATATTAAATAAATTATTCGATCCCTTTTATTAACTTCGCAACAAAATGGTTTCATGGCCTCTTTGTTTGAATCAATCTGTAAATTAGTTCTTGGTACAATATTGTACTACTATTAAATATGTATAGAACTGGTAAGGTATTGGACAGAATGGAAAAAACTCTACCTAGCTGTTTCTCGCAGCTCCGCCTGCGTCAAAAAGTAGCCTATGTTTGACCTCGGGTCTTCAACTATTTTCATACCAAATGTCATCAAAATCCGTTCAGCGGGTTGGCCGTGAAAGCGTAACAGACAGACAGACAGACTTTCGCATTTATAATATTAGTATAGTATGGAAGTATGGATATCAGCGCCTTCTCGGTTAAAATCCGGAAGCGAGAGTCCGCTTTTCTTACTTTTTCTCCTTATTTTTACCCGGTCTTTGGCACCCTTAGTTGTAAGACCATTAGACGCATCGCCACCCCACGCCATTTTTGTAGCCGCTTTTACTACTGCCAAGCTGGGGGGCATGAATAGAAAAAATTACAATATGGTTTCTGTTTTATGCTACTAATTAAAGTTAAAGATGTAGATAAAATGTTTACAACAGACATTACTCACACTCAAATCTTTGTAATTTAATTGTGTTGTCGCAGAAAAGTAAAAAAGCTAAACAGAAAATATTTGTTTAAAAGAAATCTTACTTACGTTTGAAATTTCGTAAAGACGTTATCATTTCGATGGTTCGTTGTCTTTTCGCATCAAATGAAATAAAGTATCACTCAAAACTTAAAACAAGGAGAAAACAGAAGGATAACTTTATAAGAGAATTGAGGTCCCATTTTGAAGTATCCAAAGCCAAATCATTATGTTGTCTGTCCGTCTATCAATTTACTAAAGTCCTCGGAAATAGCACCTAGTGGAGACCAATTCAACCTGTCCCTCTACCTATCTTAAATCTAAATATCTTACAACCCCAGTTAACTGTTGGTGCGTGTCTGCCAATGAGTTTTCCCTATGCAGATCCCCTGATCTTAGGAAAAGTCCATTAAAAAAATGTGCATATGTCCCAAAGAAATTACACGAGAAATTTTTTAAAACATTCATTGTTAATAACCGAAGTTTATGAGTAAACACTTCTGTACCTTCGCTGTTTCATACCCAAATTGAATGATGGCTCAGCTTATCAAAGTATTATTTCCGTGGCCTTATCTTTCATCAGAGGACATCTCAGCCTCTTTTCATTATTCGGAGGTAAAATATGGCTTTACATCTTAACGTTGAATTGTTCTTTGTATTTATCGTGAATTGGATAAAAGAATCTTTGACTTTTGAAATATTTCCTCACAGCAATTCGATTATTATCATAGGTACTATGGCTTTGTAAATAAAACCATCAGCTCAGTCCATGACATTAAATAATTTACTCCAAGGAAGGAATATATTGTGATATAGCCGACCACATGACTAGACATGTCCTAATTATCACCAAAGGTATAAGAAGCAGAAGTCGACCCTACACAACTAGGCCAAACACTATAAGAAGGGATATGAAGATGGGGTTAACTCATGAAATGATGCATGATAGGGAGGAGAGGGGTAAGGGCTAGGATTGATGATGGTGATATATGTTTAAAATATTTTTATAGTTTTTTATAGTGTTTTTGAGCACTTGGAACGGCACTGTCACGTGCCTACTAGGGATTTCGTTGTCATCTACGAACCAAATCAATTTATATCACAATGCAACTCACAATCGCTAAATCGTGGCACAGTTTAAATATGAATTCATACGATGCTGGAGCACTTTCACGAATCTCCCACCGTGTTCTCTGTAATATTCAAGATACATATATTCGGCGCCTGCCGGCCCTATTTCCTCCTACACCCAACGATTAGATCCAGAACTAAGGAAACTGCATTGTCCAACCTAGAAAAGAAAACATCAAGACTTGAAGAACTGACTTTTGTTTACGAACCATCTTTTCCCTATTCAATTTTGTAGCTAAAATGTAATAATTGACTATCCATGAAATTAGGCTGTTTTAATACGGTTTTTATTGCGTTTATTACTTATTAGCTGTTTTCCGCAGCTTCACTTGCGTCAAACAGTAGCCTATTTTTAACCCCGGGTCTTCAACTATATGCATAACAAATTCCATCAAAATTCGTTCAGTGGTTTGGCCGTGAAAGCGTAACAGACAGACTGTCGCATTTATAATATTAGTATGGCTGGATTTATTTACACCTAACGTTTCAAACAGGTAGACCAACAATAGCGAAAACATAAGAAATCATTATGTTGGCTATAAACTTAGCGGAGAATACAAAAAAACAAACACCAAAGTTAAATTAAACAGCTCATATTTGATATTTGATGAATTTGCTCATATATTGCAGTGCCTAGTGTTGCAGTAGAAATATCAAGGTCGATAAACAGATGATGCTAAATAGAAAACGCATTTTGTTTACATTATTTTTAAGAAAACCATAAGAATATAAACCAACGTAAAATTGATTGATTGATTGATTGATTGTGATGAAATTCATCTTCCTAGGATCAAATCAGCAGAAACAGCGGGCGTCCACTTTTCCGACCGCGTCTATTTTTCACTCCGCCACAATTTATGTACTAGTACTCGGCCTCGCTATGACGTCAGATTAAGTTATTATAAGCTTAAAGTGGATGCTTATAGCAAGCACTTTGTTGAGGCTTTATAGCGCTGCTAGCCGCTTTGTGGCGAAATCCAGCGATCACGAAATTAAGTGTGGTCGTTTTATTATTAAAATAATTACAATTATTACGTGGCTTGGAAGCTCATAGTACATTCGTGGTATCAAGTTGAACAATTATGAAGTAACTGGGTGTCAATTCTCTTATTTTACATAGTGCACAATTAAATTGTAATTGAATCGCAATGGCAATTTTTGACGTTTTTGGTATTCTGTTACTACTGTTAAGACCAATCGTAGTCCATTGGCATGCCATTGAACTGCAGTTGGAAAATTTGCTATTCTGCTCTGCAAACTACATCTACATCTTCAATCACAGTTGAAAATAAATTTTTCAATAATCGGTATTCTGCTATTTACACTTACATTTGTAATTGAAGCGTAATAGTAGAAAAAATATAAATGAAATCAGTCACATTGTCTTTCAAAATTTATGAGCGGAATTGACACCAGGGTGAAGCTGATAATAGACCAGGGTCTATTATCAGTTTCATAGCCATACCTCAAGTAATTTTGAAGATTTCGTGTTTACTACATGAGGGAGACAGTAACTTTAGTTACCTCTATGTGAATTTATTAAACATGTCAATGCCCCCTCATCAGTCTTAATTAATCCGCGCGTCATACAAAAGCTAAGCACACACAGGTTAACGTACCCCTGTTTGGAGTACATGAAACTTAGACAAAAGGCATTCGTATAAATCAGGTGATAGATTCTCGAGTCTAATTGACATCTTCATAATGATCGAAACAATATAAATTCCACGCATTGTTCGAGCTTCGAATCGACATCTCTTCGCCTAATATCGAACTCCAAAATTAACTTGAGAACAATATATAGTATTGAATTTGAGAAATCTTCGGAGATTGAAATTCAAAGTTAGAGAAGTTTATTGATTGATTGTTTAAAGTTATCACGATAAGTATACTTCTTATTGATCAGTTAGACCACTATTATTGCTTCTTAGAGTATGGAATATTAGAGTATGGAATACTTGAATCCTAGAGTATGGTCAATAATAGGACCAATATGGATCTGCCTTGAAGAAAATGACTACAAATTTGGATTAAGCTATGAGGTAGTTTGGGACCTTGGCTCTCAAGCGTACTACGCTATTTAAGCTTATACCTAGTATTAAAAATATACATTTATCCCTAATACAAACGAGACAGAGAAAAAGTTAATAAATACGAATTGATCTGAACATTCATCTAACGTTCTCTGTCCCATATCCTGCAAAATATATTTATCTCCTTTCGCAGAGGTGACATTTTGGCCAACGAGTTTAATGGCTCCCCAGGCACAAGTTAACTGTACTGTTATAACTGGCAGAACTGATGCGACGGCAATAAACATGAGATATCGATCATAAAACGAGCCGATGTTTCATATCGATACGAGAACGATTCGAAAACTAAGTCAGTTTTGGTAATAAAACTGGAGATAAAATGCTCGGGTAAGTACATATTGATGATTAATTACTAAATATTTAACACGTTTTTAACTACTGCGAAATTATAGACGTTCTTTATTTTCCATTATGGTCTAGTCACAACATAATTTTTACACTGTTGGCCACCCTGGAATTTGAATAATGTGTAAAATTACGTATAATTAGGGCAATTAGAAAGAAAATACGTAAGTTAAGACTATACGTAAGAGTAGAGGCGGAAACATTTATAGATCTGTGAAAAAATGTAGAGCGGGAACTGAATCAAGGATCTACTCTACATGACATAGAGTTGACAGTAGTTGTATTGTTAACGATGAAAGTGATAAAGTTAGTACTTTACTTCATAAAAATATGCAAGCGGGAGTATAAAATCAATACCATAATGTTCATCATCATTTCAGCCGCAGCCAGTCCTATCCTAATAATTTTCAGAATTATGACGCCAAATGATGATAGGTATGTGTAATGAATATTCTTTATTCAGTTTGGGATTGACGTGGTACTGACCAAAAAAATACTTTTTTAAATAATTTTTCAGTTATGAGAAGTTAGAATTACAATAAAAACATCTTTATGGAATTATTAAAAAGGAGTCCAGAATGGCCAGAGCAACGTATCCATACTAATATTATAAATGCGAATATCTGTCTGTCTGTTACGCTTTCACAGCCAAACCGCTGAACGGATTTAGATGAAATTCGGTATGAATATAGTTGAAGACCCGGGGTCAAACATAGGCTACTTTTTCACTCAGGCGGAGCTGCGGGAAAAAGCTAGTCAAGAAATAAAGCAATACACAGCGGATGGTGGAAATAAAAAGAAATACATCGAAAAGAACTTTGTTCTTAAATTATGATGATGTTATTATATGATACCTCTTACGTTCTCTAACACGTCTCCAACAACACGTTTATAACGCTTAACAATATTATCTGGTGCGTTGTATTGTGCCCGCACTCTGCAAATCCTTATTTACTCTGCGTCTGATCGAATATTTATTGTGACATATATTACGTTTGTGAATAGCGAACGAAAATGCTTAACAATATTTTTGGTAAAGAAATGTTTTTTTTTCCTATTATTCAAATTTAGGAATTCGTGGAATGCGACCCATTCTATATTTATGGGATCGAAAATTACGTCATGTTTTTATTTTCTTAAAGTATGCGTATTGCCGGTATTGCAATATATTTAAAGTTTAAGAGCTACACTTTTGTTTGTTTAGTCCATGGAGCAATTGCAAAGAGAAAATGCCGTTTGAAATGGCGCAGTGATGTGATCATTGGCGCCTCGCCGACACAAAGTGGGCGGAGCTTGTCATTGCTCCGTGCTCCGTGGTTGGAGCCACGGCCGAAACCAAGCACCCCGCACGTCTGCTTTCCGCCCCGTGTAGCCTCACAAATACTTTCTATTCTATTTCTATTACGGCATCTCTTCTTTGTAATTGCTCCTTGGTTTAGTCCGATAACAACATACCTATTTTTTATACAAGATTATCATTAATGAAAAGTTTAATATTATGAACATGGCACAAAATTAAATAAAGTAGCCTACGTGTGTCTTCTTCCTCCAAACGTGTTTCCTAGTTGCGTCGTCAGCTTATTTTCGGAGCCATTGTAATACAATGGAGAGACTGCCGTCTGACCTCCGTAACTCTTTTTACAGATAAACCAGAGCAACAGAAACATGACCCGAGGTGTGTTAGTGGCCAACACTGTTAAGTAGACCTATAACTAAAGTACGACTATGTAAACATTGTAAAAGTTTATAATTCTTATACTTTAATTTTGTAGTATGCACATGTTGACAACGTACACTGTGCAGAGAAAACTTCCAAACTCGTAAGCTCGAACCGCGTCACTTCAAAAAGTTGGTATCAACAGAAAAGTTGGAAATTAGACAGGTGGCCCTCACCCAAAACACATGAGTATGTAGGAGGTAGACGTTGAGCTGAGGGACAGCGTGATACAATAGGCTACTTGACTGTATTCATACTTGGGTAAAATTTGCATTACAATTTGCAAAACAATATTTACACTAAAAAGTAACCAATTCGGAAAAAAAACAACAAAATTGGTTGTTAAATAAGGCAGTAATAAGATTTTCAGTTTTCTCAAGAAGAAAAGTGGGAGCTCGGTGGGGTCATCTTGCTATCCATTTTGTACGCATTAAACCATGGCAGTGACGTCACTGCATACACAGGGCATCAGGATTATAACCTTTCTTTAAGAACTATTTAAAAAAATCTTTGTGTTTCCAGTTTCTGGTAGTAAAATGTTTGTTATGTATGAATGATAAAAATAAATTGATTAGAAGACCCTATTGTACATCAGTATCAATCATTGGTATCAACCAACACGCAAATGTGTCCAATTACTTATATAGTATATTGAAATGCAAGTGAGTTTGTAAGCGGGATGTCGGCTTACATCTTGTATTGCACCATCTTGTTTACTCATTCTCATTTGGATGGAATTACGAGAACATAGTAACCTTCTTGGGCACTGATTCGTCGAACGAGCTATAAAGATACAGAAACTGACATATTTCCTCTGTTTCATATACGTACTCATGCGGTCAAGGGCTTAGGTACCTCCACGTCTCAAAGTTACCGTAACGTTTTTATCTGGACGAGTATAACTCAAAGTAGATTCACATCGGCTCGTAAAATATGTTAACCGTCTACTGTGATTTGTTTGAATGGTTACTTCTGTGGTCTTTCTTATTAGCCACAAGAAGACGATTTCAGAAACGGAACATTCACACGTCGCTCATTTAAAAAGCACACATTTGTTGTAAGTAAGCAATCTGTCTCATACGAAACAAAATTCTTGTCTAGGGCAAGCAACATTTCTAAAATATGTCCATTATCCTACAAGCAGTACCGAGTTTGTACGTAAGTAGTTTATTTTCGTAACCTGACCTGCTTTCACAGCAAAATTTACGAAAATATAATTTACTCTATATACATAAATCAGTTGCAATCTCGGCATTTCTAGCAAAATAACCCTATTATTAAATTGAGTATGTGCTAACATAGTTTGCAGAGCTGACTTCATAAATTCAGCGAATGTCAAACGAAACGCGACAGTTCTACACCGTTCATGATAAAACTCATTACACATAGCATGTCTCACAATTTCCAACTTTCATAACGACCGTTTTGCCCCAATTTCCCCCCCGAAGACGCTCAACTCTCAAACAAATGAATATCAACTCTATTTTGTACGGTCAAAGTTGATTTTCCGTTGCTGATTAGCTGCACAGTTGACATTGAATTTTAATATTGCACGTCAAGGAATATGTTTGCAAGTTGTCTATCACTTTCGTTTCTATTATTAACATTATTATTGCTAATGCGTCGCAACTGTGGGTGGTGAACAACTTTTTGATAAAATTAGACCTGTCTAATATAACGCCTACTAGAATCATCAACTTAAATAAGTCTACGCCTTTAATAGTTAATTTTGATATCATAAAGCAATATTTTTGAACGGCAACCGGTTAAAAGAAATTTATTTACGGAATTCTTATTCTGTGTCATATATTAATATGATATATATTGAAAATCTATAGTTAATTGTTTTATACCCTCAACATCAGTAACGCTAACCCTTACAATGAGTTCTATCTTCTATGTTTGACATTGCATCCACTTAAATAAAATAAAAATCATCATCTATTTGGATAAGATGGTATCTCTGTAAATATTGAAGTAAAAATATCGTACACTCATTCCATGTCATTACACGTTTACAACAACGAAATAATGTAAATGTATAAAACATCACATATCGAACGTATTGCCTGATTCCTTGTCTTCAAAATATTTTCCTCTAACATTTTCCCCAAAGATTTGATCTTAGTTAACGTAACGCATGAGAATCCAACCAGTCATCATATCCCGTTAGGATTTACGCCCCATCCGGTATCATCAATATCGTTTATTCAGTGCTCTATGGCTCAATCGGCTGGGAAAGTCATTGCCACGTCTCTCAGGGTCATGTACAAGAACATACTAAAATTTTGGAGGTTTAAGCCCATTATTACTTAAAGGGCTATTTATGAACCATCTACACTTAACATCATGGTATATTGGTCAATCTCTGGCTATTTGAACATGAATAAAATTATAAACATTAATATCTGCTTAACTCATAGGTTGACTGTTATATAATGCTTACCCAAAGATTAAAGTTCGCCTTTTGTGCTTTACAAATTCGTTTGTGTTAAAAATAAGCATTTAAATTTTGTTAAGCCCATGTTAAAAATATGTGTTTTGTTATAACACCTTAAAATTCAGTAAGAGAGACCAAGAGACAACAACATAATTTTCTAAGTTTTACAAAGATATTTTCTTTCTGTGTTTGTTGGCTGTCATGTTTGTTATTCACTTAAGGCAATTAGATTTTGATTTTCAATTAAAATTAAAAAGTTCAATTGTCAAGATAGGTTAAAAAATTAAATTTGCACACTAACAGTAAAACAAAAATAGTATCAGTATCAAAAGGTCATCAGATTTAAATGTTTGATTGCTGTTGAATTTAATTGTTGTGCTGATTGTGTATTAAAATGAAATAATATTCATGCAAAGAATAATGCTGTCAGAGAATCTTACACAGACAAAGGAAAATAAAATTGTACCTATTCATATGAGTATCATCTTCCAAATGATTCGAAACTCCTTGATCGTGCATCTCTTTATTTTGATATATCCTCCCCATGAAAATAAGTTATCGGCAGCGGCGCCTACCGTTTCAATATGCGGTATCGGGGGAATGTTTCAGGAAATATTTTTTCGTTTAGTATTTTCTGTTTGGTTTTAGGGTTGAATATCGATTTTATTGTTCGTTAGTTTGTGTTGTAAACATATGCGTATCGCGTTCTGTGACATAAATGTGTTGTAAACCTATGCGTATGGCGTGTGTGTGAATGCTGGCAAAAGCCTCCTCGTTTTAGTGTTCAGTGCGTTCGTACTTAAAGAAATAATAGTATTGCTCCCTGAACCATACCTATTCTGTGCCTGAACCGACACCGGACGAAAACCGTAACTGTTTTAAGTACGGAATTCTTAAAAGTTTAGCTTAGGTGGATGATAATTCCGCTAGAAGTACGGGTATGTCGAAGTACTGAGTCATTATTACAAAGACCACAGCCATTGTAACACGGTTGAAACGTCGAAAGTATAAAAAGATTAAACGCGCTATAATTTAATGTTGAAAAGTTTAGAAATACTGAAAATATCAATCCGCCGTTTAAGTTTGAAATAAAACGTTTTTATTTATATTACATAGTGAATTTATACCGAAACCCCTTTGTAAACAAGTTAGCATGAATAAAGCAATACACGTCATGTGCAAAATCTCGGAAATGGAATTCGAACGGGCCACTCGTATCGATGTACGTACAGTCAACAATATAGATATTAATCTATAATTAACCTGGTATTTTTTTTAAATCATTGACATTGACATTTTGCGATTAATGCCGATTTTGAGTTAGTCACACTTTTGGATAAGCAGAATAATAGGGCTCCTATTCTTCTGCTTATCCATGCCTATTTGCCAGTTCATCTTATAGCATGTAGCAGATTATAGCAGCTGTTAAGCTTACGATACAGAACCTAGAGTATGCTAATAATGATGGTTTGAGACATAACGGCATCCTCCATAACCCTTAAATGCATAAACCATCAGTAGGATCATCCGGATGTCATTTGTGGCCGACAGTCTGATTTTTCAGGCTACCTAAAAGCATTTCCCGATTAAGACCGTTATTTTTAGGTTAATACAGTTTGTGTGGGTAGGTCTTTGTACAAAGCATGGGCAGAAATAAAGAGCTGGGTTAATTATTTCTTTTCCTAGCCTAGTTATGCCGAACAATATTGAGAAACTAATAATCAAATATAGAAATAACTAAAAAAATAATAAAACACCTTTTTAAGACTTTTCAAAATGTTTTAGTGATGTGAACAGGGGTCCGTAGACAAAGTCACAATAGGGTAGTTTCCTAAAAAATATATAATTAGTCCGTCAGTTAGATAATCAAAAAATATTGTATAAATACGTATTTTTTTCTTTTGAAAATTAAACAAAGAATGGTAAAGATATGGCGTGTTAAAGTTCCGTGAGACGTCGCAGTGTGCTACACTTTTTCGCAATATGTGACGTCACGAGCCCCCACTTGTAAACTTTGATGAGTTATATCTTTATAATTTATTGCTCAATTGACCCTGGAAACTATCCTATTTGAAAACGATAACGCCATTTGAAAACAAATGTATGGGATTGACATTAGCAGCGCTAAATCACGTGGTCAATTTTCATATTAATTCCGAAAGATCGCGAACACGAATACCGTTATCGTTTTTCAAATAGACTACTTGACTGTATTCATGTCATACTTGGGCAATATTTGCATACGAAGCAATATGTACACTTAAAAGTAACTGATCCCAAAAACAACAACAAAATTGGTTGCTAAATAAGGCAGGCAATAATCGGATTTTAAAGTTTTCTCAAGAAGAAAAGTAAGAGCGTGGTGGGGACGTCTTGAAAACTAAGTGGCAGTGACGTCACGTATACACAGTGCATCCTTTTCTTGCTTTTTTGAGATTTTACCCTTCCACAGAATTTCAAAGGCAAACTTATTTATTTATGAACATTAAATATGTTAAAATCTTTTTATCTCTTATATATTTTTATTTTAATCTCTTTATGTTAAAGTCTTCCTGTTTTTAGTTTCCAGCATTGCAATGTTTGATATGAATGTTAAAAATAAATTGAGTAGAAGACCCTATTGTAACTTTGGGTAAGCCCCCTGGACGCTAGTCCTGTATAGATAACGATATTGTTGACTGTACTCGGACTCGAGGGTACTTTGAACATATCCAATATTCATAACCAATGCAATCTGAATGTCTATCCGTTCATTCATGCTGTGAAAATCTATGTCATACTCCACCGGTGTGGTGCGTGAATTTGACAGATGAATTTGATTTTGTCTATGGTCTATGTTTTACTACTTTAAAGATACTTTTGCGTGATACTACGAGAAGTATGTAGTTATAATTTTATTGGTAAGGTAACATTACAATACAAAACTCTTTATCGCACAATAAGGAAACATTGACAAATACTGTTTGTATTGTTTATGTCTATTTGCGCAAAAGGTGGCCTAGTCGCAATAGCAATTTGTTCCAGTCAACCTATCGGAAAATACATATTATGGTACTTGAATTACCTGTTTATCTGATTAGACGGAGAATTCTGAGCTGGAAAGCAAGTAAATAGTTCAAGATGTAGATTTTTAGTCGTGAGTGGTGAAGCAAATCACTATTCCAATGTAAAAATTGTCTAAAACCCCAATACCAATCATAAAAATCCAACACACTCGGGATAAGCCGGCGTAATGGGATCAAAATACAACATATAAAAAATAGCATCCGTCAGTAACGCGTTCCCAACGTTATTACGTTTTTACGCCTACCCGCGACTTACCGTGATCCCATCGTGAATGGTGAGCTTTACTCGCGTAGTGGTAGTTTCGATAGTGTTTGCACACGAAACTTAGGAATTTGTTGAGTATTGAACAGATTTCGTATTACTGAATACTGTGTTGTAATAAGTGATAGAAAGAAAGAAAGAAAGAAAAAATGTTTATTTGGTACTACTTAACATACATACTTAAAAATCAAAGGTACAGTAATATAAAAAATGGGTAGTACTAAAAAGGTCTCCGCTCAGCATAAGTCGGGGCCTGAACCTCGACGCTGGTCTTACGCGGATGCCTCAATTATAAGATATACAATTAAGACAAAAGAAAAAAATAAAATAATGGAAATAGAAACATAAATTGTATTTATTGAATATAATAATAATAACTGCAATTAACGCTGCGTTTGTCTGAAAGGAGGGGTAAACTAATAGTCCCGAGAGTCGACAATAAATACGGTAAGAGGACAAGGAAATGGCTAACTTTGTAATGAGCTACCTGTAGAACTTATCAGTAAAGCCGCCTCAAGAAATAATTTAAAACATTTGTTGCGTAAGCACTATACCATAGGTGAAAATCACATCTGTGGAAACAGTTATAAATGTGATTCACAACCAGTGATTACAACGCCCTATGTGTCAAATAGGGAAAAGAAAATTATGATTTTGTAAGCATCAATTTGCCGATAAACTACTTTGTAGTTTGTTAAGATAAAAAATGTAACTAGCGTAAGAAGTTACATATGATATGACATGCAACAATTTGTAGTTTTGAAAATATTTGTTTTTTTTACGAGACTTTTGTTTGGTTTTTAAATACTAAATATATTATACATATGTATTGTGCCGAAAATGTTTTCATCCAAATAATTTACTTACAGTTGGTTTTAATCATACAAGAACACAATAATTTTAATAAGATATGAAAGTTATTGCTGGATAGCAAGCGAAGTTCCACCGAATATTCTGCGTTGGCGGTTCCGTGGTCCTGTGGTTAAGGCGTTAAGTGTGTTTGCCTTAAACCCGGAGGTCGTGGGTTCAATTCCCACGGGAAGCATACTTTGTTTAGTTGTTTCTAGTTTGATTAGTATAGTGCAGGCTTGAATCACCGTTTAGCATAATATCATATTATAATCATAATTAGCAGCAGTCCAGGCTGTAATTTGGTGGTCGATAAAGAAACCACATCAGAGGTTGAAAGTCGGATCCAAAGAACTCTGACACCCCTGGTGTACAAATATAACTCGCTCGATATCATGATGATTGATATAAATTTACTAATTATCTCTTTTCTCATTTTATAATCTTACCTAGAATTACAATAATTGAATATTAAGCCAGACCATTAATCACTCCAAGGAATAACCTTAAATACGTTCAGCATCACAATCTCTTCTGAATAAGCCGTATAAGTTCCAGTATATTAATTTTCGTCAGATCCGACCTGCATTACAAAACAGAGAGAGTATAGAACTACAACCCATATAATTCGAGAGAGTGACGTCAACTAATTATATTGCCTATACCTACCTATTGATTTATGGAGTGCGAAACAAAGAAGCAGATTGTTTCTTTTTAATTATAGTTTGTTGAAAATTTATTGCTGTTCTAAATGCATTTGTCAGCTACAGAATCATAAACAAAGCCCGGCGAAAGCGAAGGAAGAAGTAGGCAAACATGTTGGCAAGTGCAGTAAATAAACTTTCTTCTTTTGGAGCTTGCCGTGTCAGTCCTATAACTGACACACTTTTTCAAATACTTGTCTGCTTCTCTAAAGATCTTTTGGCTAAAAATGCGAGAATTAATAGAAATAAGACATTCTATTATTTCAAAGGAAAGATGGACCCAAATTATAAACTACGAGTATGTGGTTATCAAGAGTGTATGTTTGCAGAATAAAACTGCTTGCAGAGAAGCTGGTGCAATCAAACCTTTAGAATCTGCAGAAGTCGGAAGTAAGAAGGTATTTATACGCGCATAATCCTGCAATTGTTATGTTTAAAAAAAGCGTTATTTCTGTATTATTGCTGTTCTGAAGCCAGGCGTCGGGTCGGAAGTAGGCGGGCTTAGTTTAGGACGTGTAATGTGTTGCCCGCGGCCCTAGCACCCGGAAACCGGCTCATATTTGAAATGCCACAAAGGGCAAGGTTTTATATAAGTATAAAGTGTAATAAAAGTAGTGTGTACATTTTTCTTTTCTTTGAGTATGAAACTGGCTAAATTTTGTACGGCAAAATATGTCTTAATGTTATTTTAATTATTAAGAGTAACTTTATGTGTAGACATTCCCGCGATTGACAGGGAGTTCATTCTCATTCATTTGACAAAGAGTCGCTTACAGTGCAGTTTGAGAGGCATTTTATGTACATACCTACGTACGGTACACAGAAGATATAGGATGAATGCCTTTATGCCGATAATGCCTTGGCAGTGTTGGTGGAGCTTTGGTTATCCAGAAAATCGTTAGCGAGAATCGACTCGCTTAGAAGAAGAATTCCCTGGGTTATTTTTCATTCATATTGACTGAGTTACATATTCAATCGACTCTGCACACCAAGGATTCAAAAAGTTTCGGAAATGACCATTCAGTCACTACAACATGAGATCTTGAGATATTTTGAAATTTCGAATGTTGAATGTGACCTAAAAAAACTACTGCTAAAAGGAATATTTCCAGCGACGTAAGAAACTGCATTTATCCCGCTTTTATTTGTATCCTCCCTGCTGTTCAGCACACGAGAGCCTCAAAATTAAATCCGGGTATATTTCGGACTCCTACGGTTGCGAGATAAATTCCTGGCCAACGTGAAAAATGGGACGCGCGCTTACGTAATCGGTTTTTCAGTGTTAAAAGTTTCAGCGGGATCATTTTTGACACAGAGAACTTTATTGCGCACTATATTATAGAAGGGTTAATGAACGTGAATATTAAAAGGTTAACGCAGTAGCTGTTGGTACGTATTATATTAAAATGGGTTTCCTACGTAAATAATATAAATAAAATACGTTTAGGACATACGATTACAATAATATAATAATAAATATAATATTACGTGTATATATTGTGTGTGTGTATGTATGTTTTTTATAAAATTTGTTCTGTAATATTTTTCTTTTCATAACTTTTTTGCGCCGAACTATCTTTTTGTTTCTCTCAGTGATAGAGAAAGCTCTCAGCAATAAGTAATTGTACTTGTGGGGCAAAAAAGTTTTATTTAATAAATAATTATAAATATTGGGTCATCACTCCTTCTTCGACTTCATCAATTATTACGGTAAATGAAGTCCGCTGTTGTACAGCATATGGGAATAAAAACCCTGGACCTATATTAAAAGATTTTGCAAACGACAGTCGCTAGTTTGCACGGAAATTATTAGTTATCATGATCTGCGCCAAGACAGATGTACTTCACACATTTTTATAACAGTATTGCATCAAATTTCATCTTTCTTCTAGCGCCTAGCGTATGTAGCTGTACTTTTTGTGCCATCCATAGTCGACACGCCCTGCATCAAAATTTCGTAACTCCCGAGTTATAGATAGATATACAAGTTATTGTACCAATCACAAAATTAAAATATATATCATTACTTTACATGTTTTTTTATGTTTTGTTACAGATTGGTTCCCTCAAACACTATTATTTGCTGTCACATCATGACGTCAGAAAGCGGTCCATAGAGCCCAGTCACGAACACCATCGGAAGCTGAATGATGAGCCACAGGTAAAAAACTTAATCAATCAATCCTTCAAATAGTAGCGCCATCTATTGTTTCTGGATTTTTAATTATTGCTACAAAGATGTATTTATAAAATTTAACTATAAGTTGTGACGTGCACATATTTCTTTCCCAGGGTAGACAAAACATTGCAACGGTTTAGATAATGACACTGACTTTATTCAACGACCAACAATGTGTATTCAACTTTATTACTCCTGATGTTCTAAAAATCACAGAGAAGCCCAACAAACCCGTACCCTTTTTTGTTCGTATAACCAAATATTGTCGTACCCTTATATTTATCGTCTGGATTCTAATAACCCGCGGGAATTGCTGAAAAAACGTTGTTATCACTCAAGTTGATTGCCCCTGTATTTCTTGCTGTATTAGTCCTTAAGCCATCCACGACACACCTCGTCACGTACATAAATCGTATGGGGTGTCGTATTCACTATGTAAATATTTAATGAACGTAGAAAGGGCTGTTTTATATTTGCCATGAGCTCATTTTTAGTTAGAATTTTTTTGGGTATTGTAATTTGTATTAAGTTTCTATGAGTTTTTCTTATTTGAACAATCACCAGCCAAAGATAGATGTATCATAGTCATGGTCGCAGTATAATGAAATAAGTGGATAAGTGCTGTGTCAGCCACGCGCAATGTAGGGTTCCGTAGTAGTAGTCCCAATAATAAAGAATTTAAACTTAAAGCGCTCAATAACCGAGCGCGGCGCGCTTATCCGAAGTACGAGTAGCTAATGCGCGTGTCAAACGACGGCAAGACGTGACTCGACCCGTATTGGATTGGTCACTATAAGTGGCATATTCTATGTCGACCTCCTCCAGAAGGAACGTTAAGTCGTTTGGTGTTGTCAATATATAACAATCAGCTGCGTCAGAAGCCTTTAGACAAAAAATCAGTCAGTTTTGGACACCCATGTGTTGCCCAGATTAAGTTTACGGGATTTATTTATTTATAAATTAAATCCTGGGATATTAATATGTCCTATTTATTCATATTTCTTTTACAATTTCCTTCTCGCTACAAAACAAGATGCTCTTTTCTGCGTCATTACAATATCTAATAGGTATGTCCGCCACGCCAATTGAGTGACTTATTTATCGAAAACATTATCTTTATATTATTAATAAATGTAAAAACATATAAATATCTAATAATTAATTTTTACTAATAAAATAATATGTATACAAATATTTTGTAAATTAAATTTAAAAAATAAGGCAACCAAGGATGAACCTGGGGCGAAATACATTTGATCAAAATAGTATGAAAATGTATAAAATTTATGTAATTTTTAAATTTTCTACTCAGTAATTGTACTTCTCCGAAATTTTTGTATATTAAGCATATATTAGATATAAGCTTCAAATTTTAAACAATTAAGGTACAATCATTTGATGCCATAGGGCCGACAGTATGGTGCCTGAAGTAACTGTGAATGGTCCTAAATGGTCACAAAATCTACTATAAAATTTTCAATCTGAAACGAAATCACGGCAAGTTTCACAAATAGCGCCATCTTGATATCGAAAATGTCAAATGTCAAACTATCGGCTAACGTGATTGTGGATTGGAATTTTACATGTTTTTTAATTAATTAATTATTACTCGTAAACTATTAAAAGCCTTACTACGGCAGTAATAATTTTTCTTCGAAATTCATTATTAAAAGCGGTTGAGAACACTCACCTCTGATTTTTTTTTTCAACGTTATAGTTAAATATTTCTTAACTGTTAATCGAAAAACACTCTGAGAGTACTTCTAATATTTTTCAGAAACCTATTAAATGATAGCCCACACAAATAGAAAATAGAAAAATATAATTTCAACCCCCACTTTACATTTAGAGGAGGTACCCTGAAAAAAAATATATTTCATATTTTTATCTCACAGTTCGCTTCGCATAGGCATTATACTAAGTTTAAGCTCACTAGGTCTAATGGTCTCTGAGAAAAACATGGGACAGACAGACGGATAGTCATGACGAAACTATAAAGGTTCCTTGTGTTTACTACGGAACCCTAAAAAAGGGTTCTCTCAAGGGTTCTGTAGGGACTTCGGGTGAATTTTATATGTATGAATTATAAATATACTTTTTTATTTGTAGTTTCTTTTAATTATTCCACTTATACGGTAGTAAAATACGTAATCTGCAAAAAATTTAAGCATCTGCTTGGTTAATGTTATTCACAGACGAACATGATAAACTGCGGGGACAAAGTAAAGGTAAAAGGGCAGGACCATCTTACTAAGCTTATTTGTTTTAAATTAAATTGGTCCCATGCGCATCCTAAATGGATTAACGTCAGTTTTAATCTGTTGGTCGGAAGGGCAAACAACATGTCAATATAATTTTAATAGATTATCCATTACAATAAAGTTGATTGATTATATCACTTTTACCTTAATATTAAATGGTTGGGCCGGTAACGTCGTTTAGTTTCCGAAGTAGTTATGATGTAGATTGGTTAATAATAATAAATATCTTTATTCACGAAAAACATGGTATGTATATTGTTACAATTTTCACATATTGGATCACATGTTTTGTCACATTTAATGACATGCGAATAATTAGGCTATTCATAATTAAATTAAATCAAGCATAATTGAATTAATTAAACATGAAAACATAAAACACAAAATGTCCTTGAATCCTTGAAATACATGCAATGTCAAAGAAATAAATTAAAAAATAATTACTTATCATTGTTAAAAAAAATCATTAATGTCATAAAATGTGTTTTTACATAGCCATTCGCTCAGTTTCTTTTTAAATTCATATGTATTCAAATGTATCATATTATCCGGTAAAGAATTGTAGATACGAATACACATATAAAGTGGGCTATTGGAACATTTTTTAGATGTTGATACATTCTTTAATATAAGTCTAGGTATGTGGGTTTCGTTGTAGTCTATTACTTACATCACCAGCCTTTTTAAATAATTTTATGTTCTTATGTACGAACAAGCATATTTCATAAATATAGAGTGATGGTAATGTCAAAATACCCAAGGTTTTACTTGAGTAACTCTTACTTCCTAATATGTCTTATTAATATATAGTAATTGGGTTTTATAAGTTTTACGTGACCGATTTATGGACCGATTTAAGTGAGGATTTTGTTTGAAAGCTTAATTTACTTGAGATGGTTCTTAGCTTTATGAAAATCTGTTCAACCGTTTGATTTTGATGTAAATCAGCTTACAACCTACATGACTAAAGGGTTTTGGTTCTAAGTACTTTGTTATGAGGCATCCTTAAAATGTTACTGCAGCGTGAGGAACTTTGCGGTATATCCACCTCCACGTTAACTTACACTTTGTGCTCATTAGAAGGCTTTTTAATTAATAGGTCTTAGGATCAAAAAGATAAACTGGCAAGCAATAGCGTGGAATAGGGGGTATTTTTGGGGCCCCACCATCATCTTCGGGGCTCAAGCCAACCCCGCCTGCTAGCGGTGCGCCTGCTAAACGACAGAAGGGGCTCTGGCGGCGGCTTTCCCTTCGGGGTTGGGAGGGCTGACGGCAGTCGCTCCCGTAAAAGCCAATTCGCCAAATCAAAATAATGGTACAGACACGGTCAATATGGATTTCGCCCTGGCCACGGAACCATCCTGTTTTTGCCCTTGAGAAGTACAGGAGAAAGAATACTCCTCTCTATTTCTTATTCTTAGATATGAAGAAGACCTTTGACTGTATTTCTAGGTCGATGATCAGAGTACCAGAGATCTATATTGAGATTATCCGAGATATGTACCGCGATTCCAAATCAACAGTTGAGACCGCTGTTGGTGACACAAAACCTTTCCCCGTCACTGTTCTGAGCCCTTACCTGTTCAGTGTGATGTTAGACGAAGTATCTTGCAGCATTATAGACACATATGAGCAGCCTCCGTGGCTACTCATGTATGCTGATGATATCGCTCTGACGGACGCGGACAGGGGGAGACTCGACAAGACGGGCAAACAAATGGAAGGCGTCATTTGAGAATGACGGTCTGCCTTCCTATACGGCAGCGAGGCGTGGCCCGTGCTTGAGCGGCACAAGCAAGACCTGCGTGTCACGGAGGTGAAGATGCTGCGTTGGATGTGCGGAGTGTCGCGGAAGGATCCCATAAGAAACTCCCGTTTTCGGGGTAGCCTTCGTGTCCGTGAAATAGCAGAGATAAGCTTCAGGAAAGTCGCCTACGATGGTACGGTCACGTCTTGCGTAAACCGGCAACATACCTTGGGAACAACTATCTTGCCATGCCGCCTCCGCCGGGGCCTGGTAGAAGGGGCGCGCCCAAAAAGGTCTGGCTTGGCGTCGTAAAGCAAGACATGCGTGCAAACGGACTTTCTGTCGAGGATGCTGAAGACCGTGCGAATTGGAGACGTAAAACTAGGCGGCTTTCCTAGTTTACCCTGGGCTCCGAAGCAAACAGCGGAGGATGCAATCGGGATAACGCTAGGATGATGATGAATGGTGTGGAATAAGAAGGAGTTTAGAACTTTCGTGTCAGAGGCCAAAATCCATTTTGGGTCGCTGAGCTAATGCAGTAAGTAAGGTGATGATCAACCTTTCACATTTTTGTATGTCTGTCTGCTTTCACGTTTCGACGGTTTTTATAAATGACCAATGTATATATGTGTGCTTTTGATCACGAATTTCAGATTATTGAACCAGACGAATATTGAAAATCTGAATGTTGGAAACGTTGCTATACAGATTTTTCTCTATTTTTTTAACCTAGGAATAAAAACTATTGGATGTAAAATTATTTTGTGCGTAATATTTTTAGTTTCATACAAAGAGAAAGAACGGTCTGACATGTTAGCGCACATAAAAAGTTCCGTATATCACGGTACAAACGATGGGGGAACCATTCGTTATGTCCTTTGTCCTCGCAGATAAAAGTTATCGTATCTTCAGATAACACATCAGAAACTTGTTACTTAGTTCCATCGGATTATGGCTTCACTTTGATGTGCGTGACAAGGCTGGCTTCGTTTAGCTGCAAATTCTTTGCGGCGTAAGATCTCTCTTTATCTTTGTTTGGCACACGACTAGATAAAGCATTGAAAATGTAGCGTAGTTATAGTTTTAATCCTCTTCAAATTGAAAAAAAAAATCCTTTTTGATATCCTTCTTGGTTACCATAATCAAAAATCCTTAAGTAATTAGCTTCTTCCACTCAATTCACTTCGGTATACAGTAATAAATTTGTATAATGCAATAACACTTAAAGAATTTCACAATGAAATTATTTGTTCAGAACCATGACCGCATGTCAAGGTCAAGAAAAAACGACAAAGGGTCAAGTCAGGTCAGGAAAAAAGGTTAAATCATTCAAACGTTCCAGTAGATGTTAGTCAAAGTCAAACTAAGTCAAAAAATCTAGAAAAAAGTTGCACGCAAGAATACTCCTTAATTGAAATCGTCCATTTATCCAACAGTCAGAGTGAAGTGACATTAAAATAATTGAGATCTAAACCTTTTTTTTCTTTTGTAACAACTAAGAGCAAAAATTATCACAATTTTTTGTAAAGGCTACGGTGTCGCCGTCGTTGTCCCTTGACATGAACGATCGTTATAAATACGCATGCTTTAGGAACTCATATTCTGTGGGTACTCTACATAATTTAGAAGACAATACCATAGAAGAACCTTTTTTTTTTTTTTTTGTTAACGGAGGGGAAATGCATTTACGCACTGAGTGTGGGACACCCAGGCAGAGTGCCTGGACTACCCACTAAAACCCCTCCGGCGTTTCCGCACCGGCTGTTGAGAGCGCCATGGGGTCGCGTTAGCATTCTACCACGACGCCCTCCAGCCACGGCCTTTCGGCCCCCTCTGTTGGCCTTTCGGCCACCCCCCCAAATCGGGCAGTGGCCCATAAATGGACCACGCCCGTCCCCCAGACCCACATCCATTCGCCGTCTCATCATAGACGGCGGTGGAGTGGGCTGTTGGCAGAAATTGGCCGACAGTCAACAAGACCCCGACTACCAGGGAGTTATTAACTGTCACCCAGGGTGCACCGTCCCGAATCCCTTGTCAGCCCGCCCTCTCACCGGATCCGTGGGATCAAATGAGAACGCAAAGCTTTCAAAGGACCGGGCACTCGAGGAGGTTCCCTGCCCTGCACCCCACCATAGAAGAACCTGTCTCAAGGCCAACTATTTATAAACGAAAAGAAACTCCAAATTGAAATAATCAAGCAGTCAAAATACATACTATCTATTTCGTCCCGTTTATTCTGTTTCATCATCGTGATATTAAACATTCCTTAATGAGCGTCTAAGCGAGTCTTACTATTGCCATAAATCATTCGTTCACTTAATCATGGCCGCATTTCAAGGACGACGAAGGTCAAGGGTCAAGTTATTCAGACGCAGTTGAAACTTGTAGTCTAGAATAAGCAGGTGCTACGTTACACGCTAGAACAAATTTTGGTAATGGCCTAACATAAAGTTTAATTTTGTAAACGCTGTATTCTCGCAAAAGCAAATTCGGTACTTCGAAGCTGTGCTTTCTAGAACTTTTTTTTATAATGAGCAAAATTTACCTAAAGATCTCTAACTTAATGTTAATAAATAAGGCCAACTTATTTTAGATGTTTTTATTTGTCCATAAGCTTTTGTTAGTAACTCATCTGAAATAGAAATATTTGGTCAAATAGACCTACTAAATGATGGTTAAAATTCAAATGAATTTCTTGCATTCTCAGTACATATGGCTTAATTTTGAATATAATGTTAAAAGGACCGGATAAGTCTATGATATATAATGTTAAAAGGATCGGATAAGACTAACATAGATTAAGTATGTACTAACAAATATGGACCCATGTTGTCTGAAAATAAAGGATTTTTATTTATTTATTTATTTATAAGTTTTGGTTCACTTGCAGTATAAGTTGGCCGACATGATATTTTATTTCATCCTGAATTAAAAAAACAAGCACGTACAAAATATTTAAAACATTGTTGTATTTTGAACTAACGACTAAAATCACAGTTTTGCATTTGGAATAGGAAGCATGCCTTACTTTAAGGACTTTCTGTATGCCGTATGACAATAATTTGCAGAGCAGTTAAATGCAGGTGATTCAAACCAAATCCTACCTCATATTGCAGAATTACACATTTACAATACAAATCCTCAAGAGAGACACTTGCAACCATATACTACTAGTTTTAAGTTAATTCCATAGACATGTAATGTTATTTTGTTTACTGGACAGATAATTGGCAAATAAATAAAATGCTTTTTTGCACTTATTTATTTGACTTAAGTTGTTAAGTTCTTAAGAGTTATGGATGTTAGATTTGGCAGTAGCTCAATAGTACCAGTACCGCCAAATCTAGGGGCATGGTTAAAGCGTACGCTTCATAGACTAGTGTACTGGAACACACGCTTAGACGAAGAAGTCTTGGACTTAAGTTTAATAATCAGCATTTGCTAAAGGACTTATCGGAGCTTGCGTACCCTAAATTTTGATGTAACTAAGAAACTGCTCGGATGCAGTACGTTCATTGCAGTCTGTTCTATTGAGCGCGTGATCGCTAAATGCATTGTATATGTTCTTTCTTTCATGACAATGTTGTTTAAAATGAACAGCTTCATGCATATAATTAAATGTCAACCCTCTTACAGTGTTGTACAATCGAATTACTTCAAATATCCTAATAGATATATTATAATAAAAAAGATATTTTTTTTTGACAATATACGTTCTAGAAAGATGTCTTTTTAAAGATGTGTCATTCTAGAAAGTTCGTTCTTAGCCTGATGGCTCAATCGGAATAAACCATTCTAGCAATAAAATGTAGATATCATTGGCCAAACCACAATGCCCCAATTTGAACATTATGCGAACAAGTTAATATTACAATTTGAACATAGTACGTACAACAGTAAACTCGTTATTGCAGTTCTAAAGTTCTGTTCTACTCATGTAATGGCAAGTAGGCAACCCTGCAAGCGCTGTACACGTAAGTGGTACAACAATCCTTTCCAATAAGTCAAACAACAGTACTTGAACTATTGTTGGAAATTTATATGAAAAGAAAACATAACAATGCTACTTTGTTTTAGTAAACATATTGTTTTCTATTTTGACTATCACAACTAGAGAGAGAGAGAAAGAGCAAAAATATGGAGCCATAGGGATCATACATTTCAAAAATAGTTTTGAAATGTATGATTATCATATGTCGAATGAAAATCGTTCCATATCGAATGAAAATCATACAATATCGAACAAAAGTTATTGGACTCGCCGATGTTGCGTAAGCCACATGTGTCAAAAATATGAAGATAATAAAAAATCATAAATTGACTTGGTTTAAAAATACCAAATTGTGAAGCAAGTTTCTGAGTACATAGAAAATGTTACTATTTTCACGTAACAACGATAAATTCGAAACGGTCCGCTAAATTACTTGGAAACTATTACTACAATAAAAATATTGAGCTTTAAACACATCGTTACAGTTTTTTTAGACAACATCGAAAATTAAGTCATAACACCTTGTAATAAAGACTTTTATACGAATTGTTGAACATCTCGAAACTGTGAGCGACTGCGTCATAACAATAACATCATCACGGAGAATGAAAATGAAATGATACGATCAACCACCAACCAAAAATGAACTTCAAAGATCAACTCTGTTACAAGAGCTTAAGGCACATCCAAAATTTTATTATTTAGACGCGAGTATTTTATTAGACTTGACAACGTGTACGTACAATTTGGGCAGATTGTGAAGCAAAACATATTACTAACAATAACAATACAAGTTCCAAATAAATAGACGTGGTCATTTTGTCTTGAATAGGATATAAGAGCCATTCCTGAAGAAAAACTCGTTTTTAGTCTTTGTAAAACATGAATCACTTTGTAGACATAGAGATGAAAATATGGAAAGCGCTCTTTTTACAAAGATACTAAGTAAGTAATCCAATGTTGTGACAGACTTAACTTTTTATTTTTATGAGACCAGATATGGTGCGGATAATTTTTAATATATATTTTGACGAAGCATGTTGCTGATCGTATGATGTAATAGTGAGATCAGACAGATAATAGTTATATTGAGGAATTCGGTTTTTAACCTACTTCAAAACAGGGGGAGGTTTGACTGTACGTATTTTACGAGCGATCTCTTCCAGTCAACCGCTCTTCTTCATCCTAGCGTGTATTCCTAGTAGCGTCGTCAGCTTACGCTTCGGAGCCCAAGGTAAGCTTTAATCATGGTCCTAGATTTGGCAGTAGTGGTTATTACATTAGAGCGACTGCCGTCAGACCTCCGTAACCCTTTTTTAATAGGTAAAACCAGACCATGATGATGATGACCATTATGATGTTCTTTAACAACTAGAAATACTAAATGGCAGTTTAATGTGAATTCCAAAGCACGGAATCATCTTTACTATCAGACATGGGTGATTTTTCTCGCCGCAGCACAGCCTGCGTCTATATAAGGCGCAAGTGCGGCCACATATGGAATATTGTTGTCACCTGTGGGCGGCAGCACCTGAATGTCAGCTGACGCCGTTTGACTCAATACAGAGACACGTTGTCAGAATTGCCGAAAATCCCGTGATTACAAGCGGTATTGAGCCTTTGAGTTTCAGGAGAGACTTCGCCTCCTTATGCGTGTTTTACCGCTTGTATAATGGGCTATGCTCGGAGAAATTGTTTGACATGATGCCAATAGCCACTTTTTACAATCACACCTCTCGCCATCGTCAGGAATTACATCCCCATACCTTGGATCCCAAGTTATCGCATACAGTACGCTTCAAGCGGAATTTCCTCCCTCGTACACTGCGATTATGAAATAAACTCCCTGCCATGGTTTTCCCCAGTGATTACAACATGGGAGCATTCAAAATGGGCGTGAATAAATTCCTTCAGGGTCGGCAACGCGCTCGTGACATTCCTGATGTTGCGTTCATAGGCTACGGTAAACACTTACCATCAGGTGGCCCATACGCCTATTTGCCTACTTAATCACGTGATTCAAGCTTGCAATGTCCTAACCAAACTGGAAGCAAGTAAATAAAGCATGCTTCCCGTGAGAATCGAACCTGCGACCTCTAGAGTCAAAGGTTGATGTCTTAACCACTGGACCACAGAGGCAGTTACTACTATGACATTACAATAATGATTACAATCCATTGTTACGTTTAATTAATGCTTAATTAATGGTGGTTTTCTTAAACCGTGATATTATGTCTCAAAATTACATTAAGATAATTTTTCCTTTACAATTGCGTCATTGTGTGTGAAAACGAATGTCGGCGCGACTATGGATTTCAGTATCCGAACCGATCGCTGCTATATATCCGTTTCCGTTTACAGGAAATATATGACGTCGGATCTATTTTTGCTGGCATTGTATATCTAACAATAATAACGACTATATTTTGTGACAGTTTTGAAAATGTCAGAAAATTTAGACCCACCGCCTCTGGAAAATTCTACTGGCATTTTTATTTATTGTTTTGTATCAATTGTTGGTTGTTCATTGTCCTAATATTTAGAGCGGGATATTCTTCTGGAATAGTAATGAGTTAAAAAGGATAAAAGACACGAGTAGACTCATATGTATAAGAGGAGAGGTTAAATCGAAGAGAAACGATAAGCATATTAAACGAAAACTCCACTGGATGGCAAATATAACTAGTTAATATCCTGGTAAAAATAGTTATCCCTTTGCGCTTTGCATTGCAAGTTGTTGACGTCATTAAGTGATGTAAATCTATATATATAAAAGAACAAGGGTGACTGGTTCATCAACGCCCAGCCTAAACCATAAAAGTTATAGACGTGAAATTTAGACAGAAGTTTTATGTTATCACATAGTGCTCAGATATGAAATGTTTTTTCAAAATTCACCCTCTAAGGGGGTCAAACGGGGGTCCTACGTATGTATGGGGGAAGAAAATTAGTAAGTCCAATTCATTTGAAACTTCACAAGATTATTGTTTTTGATAAATGATTAAACACGTGTTTCAGGGTTTTTAGAATTCACCCTCTTAATAGGGGGAAAGGGGGGGGCAAACGCTGTAAATGCAAAAGTTAAACGATCACTGACATATAAATGACTTTTGGCATGTGGGTTAAGCATGAATTATTCTAAATGCACATCTTATGGGGATTTATAAAATCTAAATAGCTAAATCGTAACCTTTTTAATTTAACTCCTGAAAGGGACAAATGTGACATAGTCTGAAAAAAAAAACTAATTTCATTGTTCATCAATAAATTTTAGCAAATATTTTTCCAAACTCACCTGTTAGGAGGCTGAAATGGGGTCCAAACATGTATGGGGAAATATGACAATTTTATTTAAAACGTCACATAATTATTTCTTATGACGAATGAGTTAATACCTATTTTAGGATATTTTGCATTAACCCCTAAAAGGGGGAAAAGGTTATGTATCATTGATTGTGTTTATTACTAAGCAAGCAGTTTTCAAAACGAGAGATTAGTTAGACCGTTTTATTCGAAAGGTCACAAAATTATTTCTTTTAATGAATGAATAAATATCTGTACCAGTATTTTTAGAATTCCAGTTCTAAAAGGGGGGTCAAACTCTGACTAAACTGCGATTGATCTCTTATTGAATTTAGCAAGTGGGTTTCTTCTGTAATCAGGGGGTGCACTAAGGAAGATTTTTCAAAATTGACCCTCAAAAGGAAAAACTGATGTTCAAAGTATGTACGGGGGAAGGAGATTAGTAAGTCCATTGCAGTCGAAACTTCACAAGAATTTGTTTTGATAAAGATTTGTTACCTGTTTTAAGGTTTTTAGAATTCAGCCCCTGAATGGGGGACATGGGTGTTATTTGTATGGTTTATGGGGTTGCTGACTACGAAAATAATAACCATTTTTAAATCCGACGTGCCGGGTGTGATATACTATCCATCTCTATTGGGATCCGATGGGGTAGTAATCTTCTAAAAAGGTACATAAAAAGAAGATCCCGAGAGACCTGTCATATAATTATAATCAAAGTGATTCAAATCTTATTGGAAATATCTTTTGATCAGGCGGGCGAAGCCGCGGGCAACAGCTAGTATCCTATATGAAAATAAGAGACTTCATTTCATTTCAATAAAACCATATATTTTATTGACAATATTCATATTTTTTTTTCTATTACTTAAATATTAATTAAACCAAAAAAATATTAACTTTGGTTTGGATTCCGGTCTCCACACAGTTTTGTAAAATAAGTGATTGAAACTCGCCTCGACATTCAACCTGTATTCATATTCACGAACCCATAATAAATTGCCACTCATGCTATTCACGTACAAAATTGGGATGGAGGGTAGTCTTCGCTCTTCCTAGTTTGAATTTATTGTAAGCAAAGTTTGCGCTGTTAACGTACCATGACAGTTTCGTGTCTTTGTGTTGTAACAGGCTGGGTCGGCAGGGGCGAGCGGGGTTACTTGGACCGCTGGACATGGGCTAATAAAACTCCGAGGCGTGGCCGGACCCCGCCTGTCCTTTTTAATGTAGATGAGACCTTCGTCTACCCCGATTCATAACAAAATACCCTATTTTTAATAAACTTAATCACACGTGACAATTTTAACTGGATAACAAATAAATCGACCTTTATTTGTTATCCGCGCAAATTGGGTTCCACAACAAAGACAAGGGTCAAGTATACATATGAGCGTGCTATTTTTTCTCTCGCAAATCTGTTTAAAGCCGTTTGGTGCGTCTTGAGCGGGACCGCAACCGACCCCCGGTTTATTAGTTTAGGACCCTATTACGCCGCGGTGTATAAGCACAAAGGAGCTTTATTAAACCTCATTCGGTTCGTTCCGCGTATTTTTTTTTTGCTGTCCCAAGACAGAGTTAACTATGTTTGGTGTAGGCGGCATCTGTTATTTGCTCAGCTGAACTCGCCCGCTGAAAACAATGCGTCTGGTTTGCTATTTTTGTAAACGGGATCGTTCACGTCAACTGAAAATTTTCATCCTTTGTACTTAGATCTATACTTACATTTAAAGCTAAAGAGTTTTATGGAACTCTGTAATTTTGGAAAATGTTTCGATTTGAACATTTATGATTACATAGTGCGAAACGACTGGGCACAGCTAAGTTATACGCAATAGTAAAAAGATTTTTATCGTTAAACCAAATTATTTTTTTAAGAGCCCTCTATTTCCTCTTGTTTTGCTATAATTCATAATTTAAATAAACGACTCTCGGCCACAATAATGAAGCTGAAGAAAATACCTAAGCATGAACCAACGGGATATATTAATTCATACAACAACGAGAGTAAATAATTCCAAGACAAAAACATTTTAAAATCCCCATTTTTGCCCGGGCAGACATGACTAAACACGTATGCTTTTCATATGTCACGCTGTCTAATTTCTTTTACAAGCGCCACGGAAAAGTGTGTAGAATTAATGCGTTGGTTTTTTCTTCTTTATTAAATAACACGGAGCTGTGACAAACAGTGGTCGGTTGTTTCTTGGTTGTTCATATGCGCGACCACCCCAATAAAATACGTGTGACCTCTGCCTCTCCAGTCTCCCCACCGCCTCCGTTCCACTCTGGCATTTTTACTTGCCACTGTTGCTAATGAAATTAGAGTACACACAGCCAAGACAATACAATTTCACGAAGCGAATTAAAAAAAAAAGTTTGCGCTATATTTTCCCTCGCTTTGTTAATTTGGAGGTGATTCTGTTCGTCCTTCATTAAAACGAGAACTTTATGAAGTGCATGTAGATAATTTTCTTCTGTTTTCTTTTGACTTCAATTTGGTTTATTCGGTTGTACTTTTTAACACATGGTGTTAGAGTAGGTCATCACTAGTGAAATAGTGTCACAACACTAGGGACGAAGGTCGCCATCTTGGGGGGACGTGAGATGTTGTTGGATTGTGGTTATCTCAAATAAAGTAATTATCATTAACCTGTGCTTTCTAATTGCGTTACCCATACTCATAACATAACATGGTGGCAGCGGTGTGGCATTAATGCTGCGTCATGGACTGCATGGAGGCAGAGGTACGAGAGATTTATGCGAGTTAGTGGAAATGATAACCGTGATGACGGCGAAAAGGTCGATTTACTTTTATATATTATGGGAGACAGGGCGGAAGATCTGGCGAAACAATTGGAAATTGGTAAAAAGTACCAAGAAGCAATGGAAAAGTTTGATGGTTATTTTAATCCTAAGAAAAATGTAATCTATGAAAGATACAAGTTTAATATGAAGAATCAAGGGGAGGAAGAGAGTGTGAACGACTTCATAGCCAGTTTGTACAAACTCTCGGAGACATGTAATTTTGGGTTGCTAAAAGAAGAACTTATTAGAGATAGAATAATAGTGGGCATGAAAAATAAAAAAGCAAGTGAAAGGCTGCAATTGATGTCAGCATTAACATTGGAGGAAGCAATTAACTTGACAAGACAGGCGGAGGAACAGGAAAAGGAGGGGAAAATGTTAATTAAAGAAGAGGAGTTAATAGTAAATAGAGTAGCAAGAGAAACCAGAAGGAAAGACGACTTCTTAAGAAGAATATGTTGGTGGTGTGGCAAGCACTCATTTCACAAAAAGGAGGCTTGTCCAGCAGCCAAAGTCAAATGTTATAAGTGTGACAGAGTGGGACACTTTGCGAGGTGCTGCAAAGATTGGAAAAGAGTAAATTGCATTGATGCAAACGAGTTTCAAGCGGAAGTTGAGGTATGGATAGGGAGTAGGAAATTAATTTTAAATTTTTTAGTGGACACAGGAGCAGATATAGTGGCCGTACCTAACTCGGTAGCTGGTGATTGTAAAATTATACCATGCACAGATGTGATAAGAGGTCCAGATGGGAAGCAGTTACATGTGTTAGGTTGGATATTTGTTACTTTAAGGTATCGTGAACATGACTATTCGGGTAAGATGTATGTTATTAAAGATTTAAAAACACCTATACTTGGCAGGCCTGCTATTAGGAAAATGAATACTATATTGAATTTGTATAGTATGTTAAGGGAGAATAACATGTTTAACGAAGAAGAAATAGAAAAACAATACCCAGGTATTTTCAATGATTTAGGTGTTTTTCGAGATACTTTCAGCATAAAATTAATTGATAATCCCAAACCATACATTCAGACTGCTCCAAGGGTAGTACCAATCCCATTGTTAGACAAAGTGAAGCGAGAATTAGACAAAATGCTTAAATTAGGAGTTATATCTGCTGTGGAGGAACCAACTCAGTTTGTTTCACCTATTGTTGTAGTGCCAAAAGGGGAAAATGGTGTAAGAATATGTGGAGATTATACAGAGGTTAACAAAAATATTTTACGTCCCATATTTCCAATACATAAGGTAGATATCACTTTGGCAAGGTTAAAAGGTGCAAAATATTTTTCTAAAATAGATGCAACTTCTGGATTTTTCCAAATATGCTTGGATGAGAACTCTAAAAAAATTACAACTATTCTTACACCATTTGGACGATTTATTTATAACCGCTTACCGATGGGATTGAATTGTGCACCAGAATATTTTGCTATGAAGTTTTCTAATTTGTTTAGTGACTTACAAGGAGTAGTAGTCCATGTTGATGATTTATTATTATATACAAAAGACAAAGAAACACATATCAAATTATTAAGAGAGGTTTTAGATAGGTTAAAAATGGAAGGCCTAACAATTAACAAGGAAAAATGTGTATTTGGAGTAGAGGAAATAACATATCTTGGACACAAAATAAGTGCAGAGGGGATCGCAGTGGATTCAGATAGAATTGAGAGTATTCAAAAATTTCAAAAACCTATAAACAAAAAAGAGCTTATGCAATTTTTGGGTTTAGTTAACTATGTAGGTAAATTCATTCCTAATAAAACCAATATTTTGGAACCTTTAAATGATTTATTGAAGAGTGATAAAATATTTATTTGGGATGAATGTCACAATATTGCATTTCATAAAATTAAAAACTTAATACAAAGCAGCCCAATTTTAAAACATTATGATCCTAGTAAAAACATAATTATTTCAGCAGATAGTAGTTCATATGGGTTAGGAGCGGCATTATTACAAGAAAATAAATATGGCATTAGGGAAGTGGTGTCATATGCAAGCAGAACATTGAATAGCAGCGAGAAAAATTATGCACAGATTGAAAAGGAATGCTTAGCTTTAGCTTGGGCAGTTAAGAAATTTAAGGATTATATTGTAGGAATTCATATAACGTTAGAAACAGATCATAAACCATTAGTACAAATTTTACAAACTAAACCATTAGATGATTTGACACCTAGATTATTAAGATTTAGACTTCAATTGATGAGATACCCTTACAAGGTTATTTATGTTCCAGGAAAATCCCTAGTGATTGCTGATGCACTATCCAGAGCCCCCTTAACAAATGAAGCTCAGTGTAATGCGGATGATAGATCAATATTTCAATTGACATCAGGTTGTATAGTTGATCATAAACTAGATAAGGTAAAACAAGAGCAGTTTAATTGTAATCTATGTTTGTTATTAAAGGAATATACTGTTAAGGGATGGCCGAATAAAAATAAGTTACCTAAGTTGTTATTAGATTATTATCAGTTCAGGAATAATTTTACAGTACAAGATGATTTTCTTTTATATAACACTAGATTAGTTATACCTCCATTACTACAAGGGGAAATTTTAAATGATATACATGGAGGACATTTAGGCATTACTAAATGTAGGGAACGTGCAAAACAGTCTGTTTGGTGGTTAGGGTTATCTAGCCAAATTAAAATACTAGTAGAAAATTGTCCAAACTGTATACAAGAGAAAGTTAATTTTAAAGAACCATTAGTTATAGAGAGTTTGCCGACTAGAGCGTGGCAAAAGATAGGAATAGACTTATTTAAATACAACAATCAATGGTATATTGTTTTTATTGATTATTACTCAAGATATATAGATTTATTTCAGCTTAAAGATCTTACAGAAAATTGTATTATTGCTCTATGTAAACAAACTTTTTCAAGATTTGGTATACCAGAGGTAGTAAGGACTGATTGTGGAACACAATTTAAGAGTAAGTTTAAGGAGTTTTCCAAGATTTATAATTTTGAACATATTACTAGTAGTCCATATTTTTCTCAAAGTAACGGATGTGCGGAGGCAGGAGTCAAAATTGCAAAGAACTTATTAAAGAAAAATACAGACATATTTTTAGCATTGTTGTGTTATAGAAATAGTCCGACCGAATGTGGTTACAGCCCTAATGAGTTATTATTTAATAGAAAATGTAGGGAGACTATGCCGATGCACCCAAGTAAATTAGAGGTTAACTGTAATATTCAGGAAACATTTGTAACTAAAAAGAAAGAGATAATTAATAAGTCGGCAGAATATTATAATAGTAGACACAAAACTGTACCATTAAGTGATTTAAGTGTGGGAGACAGGGTGTGGATTGTAGATTTAAGAAGATATGGGGTAATTGATAGGAAGGCAAAGGAACCAAGATCTTATTTTGTGAAATCAGAAGGTACATTATACAGAAGAAATAGATGGCACCTGGTTCCGGCACCTTTCTATAGGGAGAGCCCTGTAATTGTTTCCTCAAATGAGACTAAACAAAATAAGGTAAATTCAGAGAGTAATAAAAGAGTAGAGTCTTCATTAGAAACGGATCACGATAATGAGACAATTCAAGTTAAAATTACGGGTAGTAGTTTAGATAATAGGGCAGAGGAGGAATTTGAGGAAACAGGTTCAGGACCAAGTGACGGTGAAAGAGTAAATGAAAATATTGTATTAGAAAGACGGCCTACGAGAAACAGAAGGACACCTGGTTGGTTAAATGAATATGTAGTTAATTAAGAAGGAAAAAAATGTAAAAGGGGAGGATGTTAGAGTAGGTCATCACTAGTGAAATAGTGTCACAACACTAGGGACGAAGGTCGCCATCTTGGGGGGACGTGAGATGTTGTTGGATTGTGGTTATCTCAAATAAAGTAATTATCATTAACCTGTGCTTTCTAATTGCGTTACCCATACTCATAACATAACACATGGTACGCATTTAATACGATCATTTAAATTTGAAAGTCAAATTGTATTTACATATATTATTACCCAGATACGAAGTAAGTCACTCAAAAGGATATAGAGAGCTAATTCTGGTGTGAAAAGTCTTCATTTTTTTAGCATAATAATTCCCTAATATAATAACTAGCACGCCAAGCGCCACCTACGCATTTTGCCACCTTCGTAATTAGTCATAAATGTAATTTATTTTAAACGTAATTCGACATTATAGCCGTCAGTCACGAATAAAAAAATTTACTAATGCTGCTGCCGCACGTTTTTAGTGTAGATTTTAAAACTTTTTGAACTTTGTGAACCAACAAATTCTTCTTAATTGGATGGATTCCTGTAGTATTCAAACGCCTGACAACGACACCACTCGCGCCCATTACTCGTATAATAAAATCGCAATACCAACATCCAATTTACGTCCTTTTCGACTTGACATTTTAAAAAGCAATGAAAATGCAGCCTTTCTTATGCTAATACAGCGCAGCTACTCGGCTCGCGCGTGCCTGACTGTGAAATTGCTGCTTCTAAACACTGACTTGTGTCATTGTAAGAAGTCTTCTGAGCATTGTGATTTCGTGTTCCATTTATTTTCATGTCACCTTTTTTAAGAATTCGGAATTGTAAAACGATATCTGCTAAAACCACGCAAGATAGAGATGGGAAGATGGGGATCAGATCACCCCTGTAATGGTATATAGCAAGATTGGCGCAAGAAGGTACGGAGATCAATTGAAATTGTAAAAGGCTAGGATTGACGAGTCTGATAAATGAACATTAGTAAATTAAAAGATTTAGTTAGTCAAAAATTTAAATCGTAAATATAATACCTTAATGATAGATCATTATATATAAATAATTATTTACAATGGCTTGACATGCAAACAAGTAATAATGCCACTATATTACCAATATTCCTTTTACATTTTGAGCCAAACATAAACCTAACAATTCGTACCCCTGCGGAAAATGGAAACATCTTTATTTCGTTGTAGTAAAGATGGATAAAAACTACTCAGTATTTTCCTATATATACATAATAGTGTCCAAAGCAAATCCTGTTGGTGAAATAATTATTTTTCCGATGACCGCATTAAGTTAAAAGAGGATTATACTAATTGACATCGACATTGTGTTCGGGCATCTATTGCTTGGCTAAAAGCCAACTTCTGATAATAAAGACCTATTAGTTCCTCAGAAAAAACCTCTTAGAGTACTACTATCTTGAACGTAATCGCATTCGGGTCACGAACTGCATTTTTTTTGGGTATCTGTTAGTGTCGGAATGGTTTACTTGCTGATTTAACGTTTGATCTACGTACGTTTTATACGTTTTTACTCGATAAGAAAAGTCCTCTGAACCCTATCTACTGTCTGTAGCTATCTCAACATAGAATTTAACTTTGTCTTACGGCTATTTATAATGTTTGATAATATTAGGAACGAATCTGCGACTTCGTTAAGACAATCTCAGCACGGTGTTAATTTTATTTGCTTTTTCGTCACGTTCTTGGCAACTTCCTTAATATTCAATATGCTTAGTTCTGTCACCGGTCAGACCTAATGCGTTTTTCATAATTTTCTAGGTGTTAATATAATAACTTGTTAAAAATATCAGTATCAGTTTCGAAACTTAATTAAGGTCAATCAGTGTGATTTGTCCATATTTTTTAATTATTCGTCTCCTCATATGCTTCAGATAAATATTCTAGCGCTTAGAGTGTATCCGCAGCTGAATACTTCAAAGTTTTTAGGACCCTAAATCTTATTTATCTTTGAATAAAAAGGTAACAACATCTCTCAATTTGTCCTCAGGTCCGATGGGTACAGCAACAACGCGAGCGGCGGAGAGTCAAACGGGACTACAATCATTTCAATGGGGGGCTATTCTCGCAGATTTCACGGAGGCCTCATCGCACTCAACATCGGGCCCTGTCGGCACCAATTTTCTTCCCAGATCCTTTGTATAAAGAGGAATGGTATTTGGTAAGCAACTTCTTAATTTCTACTAAACATTTTTTTTTATTGTTGCATCATAAACAGGTACCTTACACCTGTACCACTCCATAAATATGAAAGAAAAACTATAACCATAGTGGCAACCGACACAGACTAGAGCGGATTAGGTGGCAGTTGTCAATCACATCACTTGCCGCGAGTCCGCGCCGCGCTGTACGTACTTACTATGTACCGCGACTGGCTATCGCAAGCGGCGCGGGATTGAGTGGATGATGTACCTACCTAGTTGTCTGAGATGTTTACTGCCTTATTAATAAACTAAGACTAAAGCAAGAATAACTTTACTCCAAGTTATAAGCTTGGAGTAATGATAATTCGTATTAATAAACATGGAGGAACGATGGAGTAAACTAATTGGAACGTACTCTCGGACTTAAAGATACTCCAAGACACCACATGGTTTAAGGACGGACTAAACATAGAATATGGGTCTTTTTGTGTCATTTTTTGGCCATTGAATTCACAACCTAACATTTTTCGGCGTTGAAGCGTTCATTATATGTTATAACTTCATTATGTGTTGTTTATATAAGCATATTCTTTCTAAAGTGTGATGTTGTTTGTTTATTGTGCTAAAAAGATGGACAGGGATAATTTTATTGATGATTTAAGAGTGATAGATGAAATAAACGAGATCGAAGATCAAATGCTATTAATGAGGCGTGTAAAACATTACAAAGTACGTTCGAAACCCCTAGAATGAAAAATATGTTCCATTTACAAAAATCTTCCTGAACTGCCGTTTGACTATTGTTCCTTATATTAGTAAAAAAAATATTTTAAAATATACAAAAAAGAGGCATCCATAGAGGTAGCGGAGTTTGAACCAAGCTGCTGGTGGTCAGGGCTCCAGAGAGAGGAATCTTCTCACTATGCCTTGACCCAACTACCAAGCGATAGTCTCCCTAGATTACGAGACTCTTCTTTATTAAACCGGAACAATTATCGTCGAGTCAAAATGCCACACTGACTCGACCTGACTTTTTTTTTTTTTTTTTTTGTTAACGGAGGGGAAATGCATTTACGCACTGAGTGTGGGACTCCCAGGCAGAGTGCCTGGACTACCCACTAAAACCCCTCCGGCGTTTCCGCACCGGCTGTTGAGGGCGCTATGGGGTCGCGTTAGCATTCTACCACGACGCCCTCCAGCCATGGCCTTTCGGCCCCAACCATTGGCCTTTCGGCCACCCCCCCAAATCAGACAGTGGCCCGTAAATGGACCACGCCCGTCCCCCAGACCCACATCCATTCGCCGTCTCATCATAGACGGCGGTGGAGTGGGCTGTTGGCAGAAATTAGCCGACAGTCAACAAGACCCCGACTACCAGGGAGTTATTTACTGTCACCCAGGGTGCACCGTCCTGAATCCCTTGTCAGCCCGCCCTCTCACCAGATCGGTGGAAACAAATGAGAACGCAAAGCTTTCAAAGGACCGGGCACTCGAGGAGGTTCCCTGCCCTGCACCCCGACTCGACTTGACTTGACTTAACTACTGACTTGAATTGAGACTTTCTTAACTAAACGACTTTATTGTATTATTTTTTACTTGTTACTTACTGGCTAAATACGAAATTAAAAGCCATATATAAAAAAGTTAACTGTCAATCTGACAGTAGCGTCATTTTCATTCCTTTGTCATTCATTTACTTACTCTTTTTACTTTTAAAAAAACGGGGTTGCCATTACATTCGCTTTAATCTAGGTGTAAGGAATGTATAGTTAGTCTGAGGTTACACCACGTTTATTAATAACAATGAATTTGGCAAGTTAATACTCCGCTACTCTGGGATTAACAAGTTCTAGTGTAAAGTCGGATTAAGTTTGGAATAGGCGAATTTTATTAATAAGACAGTTAGAGTTTTGTTTGTGCTGTAGCTAGTGGCAGAAAGCCTTAAAACATTGCTAAATCCCTTTCTATAACCTATCCTGTAGGATATAGAAACTAAAGGTAAAAATCTACGTACCTATTTTAGTTCTTGTAAAGTTATTATTAGTTAAGATCGCGTATCCATAGTTTAGGGGATTTTGGTGCGCGCACCTAATATGTTGGGGCACCGTGACTCCTCAGAAGGCGGCGGCTGAAAACCAGTGCTAGTCATGCTGCCATGTCTAGCGTAATACTAAGCCGCCACCTATTGAGACGTTTGTCATGCACATATTGTACTTTGTCAATAATTTTTGGAAATCATTTTCTATATATAGATAAACGTTTCAATAAGAACGTTAATTTTACGTATACGTTTAATAGAATAGTCTATTCTATCTACATTATCCACAGCTTATGCCTGACATCAACATGAATGAGAAAGATATAGTACTTACGTTATGGTACGTAATACTTACACTACTATTATTATCATGAAGTATCGAGTAATAAAGTATGCTAGTCACCTTTACTTTGTCCGAGTGCGACATAATGCAAATTAGTTTTTGAATTTCGTTTTTATAGTCACAGAACAATTGAAAATACCATTAAGAGAACAATTGTCTGTTAACTAAATTACGTTATATTTTGTAATCAATAGAATGGTGGAGCTAAAGATGGGCTAGACATGAACGTGGTGCCAGCCTGGCAGAAAGGCTACACTGGGAAAGGAGTCGTCGTGTCTATTCTTGACGACGGAATACAAACCAACCATCCGGATCTGGCGCAGAATTATGTGAGTATTGCTTTTACCTTATTTTCGCGTGTTACAAAGTAAATTCATGCAGCCTTGCACATTGATATTGGATCTCCCGTCCTCTGACTTAGTTTTTTAAACAACCTTGTGAGCGCAGCCGGGAACAACAGTTTGCATACCATATCAGAGAATAATTCTTATTTTGTTACTCAATAAGGTGATTCAAGTCTGCAATTATAGGAAAAAACTTATTTTTTTTATTGATGACTAAACTTGAACTGTAAAAAATACGAACCTGAATAAAACACGTAATAACACACTCAGCAATATTGTTTATATGTGGCGTGTTATCGTCAGCCCTAATACAAGCTAACAAATGGAACAATATTCCAATAGTGAATAAATTCAGTGGCCATAATAGACCATCAGAGTGGTTTATAGACAATATCTCGGCTAGAAGCCTAGTTAGGTATTATTAAGGACCTATTACCGTGTCTGATAATCCTATGTTCGGTAAGCAGGGTTTAATGTAGACAAACTGCTAGCTCAATTTGTAGTACGTATTTGGGCACGTACTATTTACCTCTTAAGCTTTCAGAACACTTTCACTTATTATGGTTTGTTAAGGTTTCATCAAAAACATGAAACTGCTCATTCTTGCATAAAATTTGTGTTTCCTACTTCAAGTTAATTGAATTAACAAAGAAACATTATATCCTCAAACTTGATACAAAGTAATAATTTCTTGGAAATTCGGTTTTGCGCTTCCATTATTTTGGGTTTTGTTATTGTAAATATGAGCTTAAACAAGCTTTATGTAATATGAATTTGTTTTCATTGGCCTCAATTCTACAAACGATTCAATTTTGAATAATTAGTCGATTGTCTGATAAGAAAGATAAATGACTTAGTACTTTGGAGGGCACCCTTTGATGTCAAATAAAGAACGTCAGATATCGTAAGATAGGTCCTCTCTCATCACATAATAGTATACGTAGTTTATTTACCTCTCAACCTTTAAAAGAAACATGTAAATATATTTCTTATCCCAACTGCAACATATAGACTGCGTTTATGAAAATGTATTGGATAAAAAAATTGAATTTGATGATTTTAAATGTTAAAGTTTCAACAAGTGCTAAATATTGATAACTATTAGTGAGTTTTTCTTTTATTCTCGTTGTAGAACAATGAAAATAGTTTGCACGCACTGTTTTTTAATTAAATTACAATGTTTTTTCGTAGGACCCCAACGCGTCAACAGACATCAACGGTAATGATGACGATCCTATGCCCCAAGACAATGGAGACAATAAACATGGAACGCGATGCGCCGGTGAAGTGGCAGCTGTTGCCTACAACCAGTACTGTGGCGTTGGAGTCGCATATAATGCCAGTATTGGCGGAGTCAGGATGTTGGATGGCGTGGTCAATGACGCGGTTGAAGCTAGAGCATTGGGGCTCAATCCTGATCATATCGATATTTATAGCGCTTCCTGGGGACCTGAGGACGATGGCAAAACAGTTGATGGGCCAGGACCGCTGGCAAGAAGGTGAGTATTTCTCAACTGTTTTGCATATGAAGCTGAGCTTATCAACTGTTTTGCTTGTCACTGATATTTGCAATGCAATGAGTTCACAAAGTGAAGCTTGTGTTTTTTGCAGGGCATTTATCTATGGTGTAACAAGTGGACGCAACGGCAAAGGATCAATATTCGTGTGGGCTTCAGGAAATGGTGGCAGACATACTGACTCGTGTAACTGTGATGGCTACACGAATAGTATATTCACTTTATCAATCTCTAGCGCGACGCAAGGTGGATACAAACCCTGGTACTTAGAAGAATGTTCTTCAACACTAGCTACGACATATAGTTCTGGTACTCCAGGACATGATAAGAGTGTTGCGACTGTCGATATGGATGGAAGGTTACGACCGGATCATATTTGCACTGTCGAGCACACTGGAACGTCAGCTTCTGCGCCTTTAGCAGCAGGCATTTGTGCTCTGGCCTTAGAAGCTAACCCTGATCTGACGTGGAGAGATATGCAATACCTAGTTGTACTGACGTCACGACCACAACCGTTAGAGAAAGAAAGTGGTTGGATAGTCAATGGAGTAAAAAGAAAAGTTAGTCACAAGTTTGGTTATGGTTTAATGGACGCTGCAGAAATGGTCAATTTAGCAGAGCAATGGGTCTCTGTACCTCCACAACATATTTGTAAATCGCAAGAAATAAATGAAGACAAACAAATTGATTCTTCGTTTGGATACACTCTTACAACACACATGGATGTAAATGGTTGCAGCGGGACTGTTAATGAAGTTCGTTATCTTGAACATGTTCAATGTAAGATATCTTTGAGATTTTTCCCTCGAGGTAATTTGCGCGTACTTCTTACGTCACCAATGGGAACAGTGTCGACGTTACTTTTTGAAAGGCCTCGTGATGTAGTCAGCTCTAACTTTGATGATTGGCCATTCCTTAGCGTTCACTTTTGGGGTGAACATGCTGAAGGTAGATGGACTTTACAAATTGTTAACGGCGGGAATAGGCATGTGAACCAGCCCGGAATATTAAAAAAATGGCAGTTGATATTCTACGGTACATCAGTGGACCCTGTAAGATTACGATCAAAGAGACCATCAGCAGTCGCCCCGCCGTTTGCCTTCCCAACCGCAGCGGACGGTTATGAAACTCTCGGGGACCCTTTTTACAACACTGACGCGTTTGCTAATTACCAGAACTTTCCCGCTTTGTTTGCCTCCGGCTCAAACCCAGAAAAAGCGGTAGCCAGCCTCGATGGACATAACGTCCCTTCTCCGCATGGGGAGAATGTCCTCGCTGATAGTAATGACAAGCGCGTCATACACGAATGTGATCCCGAATGCGATTTTCAAGGATGCTATGGAAAAGGACCGACTCAATGTATTGCCTGCAAACATTATAGATTGGATGATGCTTGTGTGTCTAGATGTCCTCCAAGGAGTTTTGCTAATCAAGGAGGAGTTTGTTGGCCATGTCATGAATCATGCGAAACTTGCGTCGGGCCTGGTCAGGACTCTTGTTTGACCTGTGCCCCAGCTCATTTATTGGTGGCGGATTTAGCGGTTTGCCTGCAGCAATGTCCTGATGGTTACTTTGAAGATAGTGAGTCATCAGTTTGCCGTCCGTGTGCAGCACACTGTGCGACTTGTTCTGAAAGAGCTGATGCCTGTACGTCATGCGAGCATCACTTGGTGCTACACGACGGGACGTGTGCTGCGGCTTGCCCGCCTTCTTACTACGAAACTGAAGATTACTCCTGCGCCAAATGTCACAATTCCTGTGTGACTTGCGAAGGACCAGGCGAATCTCAATGCGTGACTTGTCATCCGTCGAGCTATTCATTAGATGGACGCTGTCTCCCCTCGTGTCCTGCTAGTTACTACGCTGACAAAAAGAGGAAAGAGTGCATGAAGTAAGTTTACCTTCCATTTTAATGCTTTAATAATTGAACCTTCAACAATGTCACTAATGATTGTTGTTTTATTATCAGGTGTCCTGTAGGCTGCACGGCTTGTACGAGCGGTTTCTGCCTTACATGTGAAGCTGGTTGGGAATTGAATAAGAAGGGCAAATGTGTCCGTCAAGGTTCAGACAGATGTACTGCAGGGGAGTTCATCGACGGCCAAAGATGTCGACGCTGCCACTCCGCCTGCGAATCGTGTTACGGCAAAGACGATGGGCATTGCTTGACCTGTTCTTCGCCTGATCTTCTTCAGGAGTATAAGTATGTATTTGAGTCATATTATTCATTATAAGTATTTTTTTGTTTAGGTATAAATTGATGTGAACATACTACTAAAATAAATAATATAAATATAGGGTTGCATGACCTAAACTAAGAATAGAAAGAAAGATAATAATTTATTTTGGAAACACACAGATCAAAATAAAGAATCATAAAAATAAAAATTATTATTCTTAAAAAAAGGGATGCATGTTTCCAAAAAAGGTCCTAACTCAGCATATTGCATTCAAATATAAGACAGCGCTGATCTTCCGCTAGGACCACGGTTGACGACACGGCATCCCGCGCACAGGTCATACTTTAAAATTATTATTTATAACTATAACCCCTTCTTGGCTCCAATGCCACGTAAAAATACTAAATACAGCTGATGAAAAATCAAAATACAAATGATCGCTTGAAACAAATAAGCTTTCAATTTTCACAACTGGCAACTATGTTCTCGAAAAAGAATGACTACGTGAGTTTTTCCGATTCGCCCGACTATGGAAACCCAGTTTTACCATCGAACATACGTAGCCGGGTTAGCGAGACCTGGATACGTACGTCAAACTGTCGGTGTAAAGTGTGCGGTAACCGACTGCCGCACGAAACTGATTTAACTCTGTTAATGATGGCTCGACTCTATGATCGTCAGGTTAACACTTGTCTGTTAGACCGTCATGAAATAATTAATCTTTAGTGTTAGCCTCGGAGTTATTTAGAAGACAGATGTGGTGAAAATGTATTTTTTTTGTATTTGTAGTCGATATAGTAGGTGGCCCGGGACGTTATGAAAATAAACAGATTTGGCTTTACTTATTAAAAAACAGTATAATAAGGACTTTAAGTTTCTAACGGCCATTTTATGTATTGCACCGCATTTAACATTCGTTTTAGTTTTTCTTATAAGTTTGGCTAAAAGAAAATGCTATAGACAGAATAAAGTTTATTTAAAAAAATATATATTTATTTAATATTATGTCCCTTATAAAACGATTACTCTTAAGATTTGAAGCTCTGAAGATAAATATTAATTTTCTTCATCTAGTTGTGTGACGGAATGCGGCCGAGGCTACTACTCCGAAGCTGGGAAATGCGTCCGATGCATGCATGGCTGCGCCGAGTGCGTCTCCCGGCTGAACTGCACTGCTTGTGCTGGCAGCCTGCTTTTACAGTCCGGCGCATGCAGGACGTCCTGCGCCGATGGGTAAGAAATGTTATCTTATTATAGAATCAGAATCAGAATCATTCATTTATTTGAAGAATACCGTATATAATAGGTGTACAAACAGAGTTAGTCACAAGTATTCTGCCTTATAGCCAGGCGTACAAATATTATTCATTAAATTATTATACATTACAATATTACATCTCAAAGTTAAAATTGATTATAAAAGTACCATTAAATATAATATGTCAAAAATGTGCACAATTCCAATTAAATTCCATTAAAATAATTCCAATTCTTACAATAACAATAATTATAATACGTATTCATAAATCTACTGAAAACATCATGGTCAAAACTTATGATCCCATTGTAAGAACTCATTTACTGAGTAAAAACATTTTTCTGCTAGCCACGACTTTAATGCTTTTGAAAACTTTTTTATGGGAAGTGAGTGTTTTTATATCGTCAGGAAGGGCGTTGAATATCTTCCAACACATTGCGTAACTGTTCCTTTGGTAAAAAGCCGTTCTGGGTACTATGGGTAACACTATTCTATCGCCATTTCTTGTATTTCTGTGATTTATATCCTTAGCTTTCACGAACAAGTCCCAATTCAATTTGACAAATTTACAGACTTCAAATATATAATATATATATAATTCAAATATATAATATATAAGATATATGTCAAAATACTTCTTTCGTCGTCTTATTAGTTTTATTATCTATAGAGCGGGATGTGCTAAAGATTAGATCTTGACTAATAACTCCCTACACCTTCCATGGCTCTACAAATCTTGCGGTTATACGAGTTATTTTTTACACCAGAATTAATTAAAAATCCAAAAAAGTGTAATAAAATATTCTATGCAGTAATTACGTCGTCTGTGTAACGATGTTGAAAAGATCTCTTGCCATCATGAAATGTTATTTGATAACAGAATATTGCAAATAAGAGGCAACGCAAAAAAGAGGCAAAGTACGTTGGATCACTCACATTTTTTAATAACACGATATAGCGAAGTGAATCTTCCTTCCGGCTCCGTCACGGAAAATCCCAAGAAATTTCTAGCACTACTTCTAAACAGCTTTTGGATAACATAAAACAGCACATTAGCAGGTCACTAAAGACACTTCTTTTGACACCAACAGGTTTTACGCAGACCGTGGCACGTGTTCCAAATGTTATATATCATGCCGGACCTGCATCGGACCTCGTCGAGATCAGTGCGCCTCTTGCCCTCAAGGATGGAGGCTAGCGGCTGGCGAGTGCCACCCGGAATGTCCACAGGGTGAGGATGTCATCATAAATATTTGCTTTCACTTTAGCTTCTGCCTATCATCAATTTTTTCTGGTATCATCTCCAGTCCTATTTTTATGTGTTCAGAGTCCGCTAACCGGTTTATTTTATGCGTGCCGTTGTGCTACGGTTTAGTTTATGGACAAAAATCTGATTTACTATGATTATTCCCATTTTATTTAAAATTGGCAATCTTAAAATTTTGTGACTACTTAAAAAGATTTGTCTATTAAGCAGGAGCGTGTAAAAAAGTTTTTGTTTTGTGGCTTTCTGTCTTTGGGCTTTAATGAAGGAAGGAAAATAAGAAGCGTTCGAGCCATATCTGTGTTCAAGTAGGCGCGTGCAAAACAGTTGGTATTTGTGCCTACTTGTCTCTATAATCATAAACATTTATTTCTTGTTAACATGTTGTACATTAAGGTCTTCTTGGTCTTAATCATGGAAGGAACATAAGATCTTTGCGCCCGCATTAGATTGCGATGGATCCTCCTATGACGCCGTATCCAATTTTTTTTCCGGTTTGTTCCAGGCTTCTACCAAAGCGTGGGAGGCTGTCGGCATTGCCACCACTACTGCCGCGAATGCGACGGCTCAGGTCCTCTCCATTGCAAGTCGTGTCCTCCACGCTTCATGCTCGACGGCGGTCTTTGTATGGAGTGCCTGGGATCGCAGTACTATGACGCTAGTACTGCGGCCTGTCGAGGATGTGATTCTACTTGTAGGACTTGCTCTGGGCCAGGGCAGTTCAGTTGTACTGCTTGCTCGCGCCCACTTAGGCTGGACAGGTAAATCTCTTAGTACTAGAACCCGGTAGGTGGGTGTCTCGGATGAGATGGCCACAGGTGCAGAGAAAAATAAAATGGTGGCCAGCATTTACAGAATTAATTATGATACTATCTGCTTTTGCTATGATCACTTAGTTTTGTGCGCGATACGACATTATTTTAGACTAATAAATATGTTTTGCTGATAATATTTATTGTATCAACAAAGCTATCCAGGTTATTGTTATCTAAGACATATTTCTCTCAAAATCATTGTTGGCCAGAAATATCGAAGGCAAAAGGTATCTGTAGCCTATTCAAGACTTATGAACCTTAAAGGCCCTCGTAAGGGTTCCTAAACGATAGGATCGCAACCCTTTTATGTTATCGAGGACATTCTTGAAATTTATCAAATAAACGAATAGAAATATTTGAGAATGTTATACTTGGGTATTTAGACCTATAAAATGGTAGAATAAGTAAGTCTTAAAAGTAAAAACAAATTTTTGTAAGGGATAATTTAGACATTAGCATCGGAACTATTGCCACAGGGAGACTTAGGAGAACAAAAGAAAACCGGAATTAGTACGCCCTGGACTAAAGAATATTGTGTAAAAAAATAAAAATAATTCCTCGTTACTCATAGTGGGCGATATGTAACTATTTTATTGGAAGGAAAACAAGCAAATTGAGACACAAGATTTATTCAATTCCAAAATTTAACTTTAGTTGTCCCTACTTAATATATACTAGCTCATATCGGAGAAAACTCAGGTTTGTGAATTCTCGGTAACAACTAAGTCTTTACAAATTGTTTTAATTTATGGGCATAATTTAAATAATGGTGGCCCATTGAAAAGCTTTATTCGTTCTTATAAATTACTGAAATTGTAGTGTTTAGGACACGTATTTTCTTTGGAGACAGTTATGTAGGTAGAAAATAAAACGACACGGACCTCTGCTCCGGCGTTACCTAAGGTACCTTCTAGATCAGCTGGGCGAACAAACTGCGGCGGGTCCAGACGGGATCTTCAGGTAATCTTCACACCAAAGAAAGAGATGCGAAATCAAACCAAATTCAGTAAATGGACAATAACTATCCCCAACAAAAAAAAAAATCTGTAAATAATATAGATATTTTCAAGTACAAATACAAATAAATATCTTCAAAAATAAAATAATCCAAATAAAATCCCAAGCTGAAACAAGAAAATTGTTCTCATTAGTCATATGCAACACAAAGGAAATATCGCCTAACAAAACTGGAACGTGTCAAAAGAATTCTTACCGTTTCAATTTTGTTGGTTTAACGCACTTTCCGCCACCCTGTGTATTAATGCAGGCCTGCCTTCAGATCTCAAGCTGAAAGTTAATTTAGCCGAAATAAATATTTGTTCAAACGAATCGACCGAAACTAAAATTCTAACCTTTACTTGAAAATTCAACATAAGTTCTTCTTGATTTTAAACGAATCAAAGTCAGATCCGGTGGACGATTACGGGCTGCAGTTCCTTCGAGACTCGCCACGCAATTAACCATAACATTTTCTATCCTTCAAATTTGCCTTTTTCCGCCAGAAAACAATTCGAAAATGCCGACCCACAAACGCGTTGTCATTTTGGGCAACCCTTATTCAGAGTCAAATTTCCCCAAAAAGTTTACCCGAGATGAAAAAAGTTTAACAACAATTCCTCAATCTAAAAATACAAAAGACCGAAAACCTATTTACCAAAATTATTGATATGATTCAGAAAATATACCAACAACATAATATGAGTCAATCTAAAACAATTTCTACTTAAAATTTTTACATTAGGGAAATTTGGGAAAATCTACCAATAACTTGGGGAAAATTCCCACGCTTGCAACATCGACGGATCATAGACATTTTAGATGCGTTCACACACTATCAATCAAAACCATGGACAATCCTTTCAATGGATTACCATTATCTCTTCAAGTCGTAGGTATTTGTGGCTAAATAAAATTATGTGAAAAATCACAATGTGACACTATTTGACATTCTTTGCATCTCAAACCAATTACATTAATAGAGAATTCATGCGACAGCTAGAGTGTATAAATTATAAATAATACCATCAATATTACGTGCGTAAAACTAACTTTACGTTACTGTCTGCTAAAATATCATCAATTCGACTTAATTACCGTTTTAAACAAGGCAACAGTAGCAACAGTGGCAACATTGGCAACATTCGATGGTCAACATAACTCGTTTCCGAAAATACAGTGTGTGCGTTGCCACATTCGGCCGAATTGGCGAAATAACTTTCACGCAAAGAGGAATGTTTCGGGCTTCGGCTAATGTGAGCGTTTCAATGCCTACATAGCTATTGGATAAAACTAGATAATAGTTTATAGTATAAACTACTACATACTTTTTCTCTTTCTGTTTCTTTCACCACGTAAGGGTTGACTGGAAGAAATTGCCTAGCAATAAGTCCGCCTTTGCTCTATATTTTTAATTGTTTGTAAGTATACAATTATTTGTTTCTGTATGTGGCAAATAAAATATTTTGTATTGTATTGTACTTTATACAGTATGTCGTTCTTTAAAAATATGTAGGTATCAAATATATCTACTGACTACATTATGATCAGTTACTACATTCAATCCTTCACAAACTGTATATATTTGAGGGATTTATGTAGTCTATTTGCCCTAGCATAATTATTTTAAAAAAAGCATCTCCTTCTGTAATCGTTAATTTTAGTCCGATGGACTGTATGGTCCCTTGATCGTTATTACTCCCCTTGTAAATTAATACCATGACTTAAAAATACCTTTTTTTGTTGACTCCAGTAAATAGAGAGATTTTTTTGTATTTGAAATCAAAAACATGTATTATTAGTTTACTAAGACGACATCATCACTATCATTGTAGGTATTTTACAGTTATTTTAATTTTATTAGATACTAAACTATTGAACCAATTGCTTTAAATAATTTATCAAAAATTTTCGAACTTTAAAATATTTTTTAATTCGAGTTTTAATAACTTTACAAACACGTAACCATAAAAACATTTTTTTTTTTAATCTGTTTAAAATCACAAAATCTATTTTGATACCAAAAGTATTTTTATATTATATATATTAACTTTTCTACATACATTCTGACTATCAACAAAAACGGACTAAAACTAAAAAGTTATGAATGAATATTAATTTGTACATTAATGCTAATTTCTCAAAAACGACTACACCGATTTTGATGCCAAACGAACTTAAAAGTTCTATGCATGTCTTCTAAACACATTTAAAATTTTATCGAAATCGGATTAACGGCTCGAGAGTTATAGCGGAACATACTTAGAAACATACAAATATACAAACAAACAAACAATGTTTTTTCGCCCCAACTTGAATTGTAGGCCTCACTCGCTTCGCTCGCTCGGTTAATTAATTTAAATAAATAAATCATTTATTCAGTTTTAACAATTACAATTCTGTAATGTTCCCTATAAGCGTGAAACACACTTGTGTTAGGAACCCTTTCTCATTTATCGTTTTCATTCCATAACAATACTAAATACTACGTACATTAATTTAGTGTGTTCAAAGTCTAAGTTCTTGGCCCAGCTTGCTCTGAGGTCAGAGCTTGTCAGCGCCTTTCGGCCTCTGGTACTTGTAACGAAAACTAGTTGACTGTTGCGACATATTAAAATGCATTACTAGACAATCTGCAATGTCTTACCAAAACAACCAAACGAAATTTCCTTCGTAATACCTTCGCCAAACGCTGTACCACATAGGCAACTGCCTATTAAGCAAACTTGTTACTGACCTATAATATTGTTTTCAGACTGAACAACCAATGCGTGCCGTGTTGTACGGAGCGCACCACCGTCACCAATTCCACGCCTGCGCCCGACTGCTGCCACTGTCATCCTGATACAGGTCAGCTAAATGTGTTTATTTATTTATTTTTAATGTTATATACATACTTATTTCGTAAGTCTGCTTGTCGACGTCACAAATCACCCGTCAAGCGTGCCAAGCTCTCACTGAGGCCTTAACACAGGAACTTGGAGATTTGGAGTTCTGGACGCACGACAGGTATTATAAAATGTGGAACCGGTCTCACATCCAAGACTGGTTAAAGGTCAGACCCAGATGTCCTCGTTTTGAAAAGTATGACTCAAGCAAAATTTCCATTCGACTCACCGAACCCGACATATCGATAGATTCGATATTGAACGAAAATAATTCGACTCACTGATTTTGCTTTAGTCATAATCGTAGTCTTCTGGGCTCCGCAACAACCGGCGACGTAATCTGGAAAGTGCTAAGATGAGAGAATAAGAGAAGGAGAGAGAGAGAGAGCTAGATATTAAATAATGAAGCAAGATAAAATATATCCTTCATCTGCGCGGAAACCATACTCGGTTCTTATCAATGGAATGTTTATTGTTATCTGGTTTGTGATTATGGATATTTATTTCTAAAGAAATCACTTTCAGCAGATCAAGGAGAGATTTTTTTTTTGTAATTCCTCACAAGACAAATATTTTGTCCAGCAAAATCTGCTTTCAAAAGTCACAGTACAAATTCCCAGAAACATAAATGGCTCCATGGCCAGCTCTGTTTTTAATTAACCTATTTTTACATGATGATAATAAAGCTTGCACGTATTTCTGTCGAAAGTAAAAAATAATCTGTCACAACAAAAAAAAGTAGTAAAAAGAACTTCGGCTGAATAAACCCATAATTACAAACGCAAAATATAATATTTGAGCATTTTATGCTTAACAAAGATACTCAATATCACGCTATTTTTCTTGTGGTAAAGTCACGTAGAAATTCTTTTATCCCCCTTGTATGGCTACGTTATCAGTTTAGACCTTAATTCCTACTTGAATTCATACTGTCAGACTGAATAAAATCGATAACCATTAATTTAGAACACAATCCACGTTCATCCATCAAAATGTATAGAAAATAAAATACAATCAATCAAACACCTTGGAAACAAAGCGGTGCATGCACTCAGCACTTCACTAGTTATTTCAATACTGCAACGTAAGGACAGTCAGTAAAACAAACAAGTGACATGGCCCTTTAGGATGGCTTAAAAAAGTTTGGAGCATAAAGGACTTTAATTTTTATGACTGTATTAATTTATGCAATTAAATTAGTAACGATTGGTTTTTCCTTATGTCGTAATTTTGATTGCTAATAAAAGCGTATTAAATTAATTTAAACCAAAACAATTTTTTTGTACAATAAAATGATATTACAATCAAACAAACAATTGACCCTTTCGGTGTCTGAAATTTTATTGTCCTTTCGACGACATACTCTGAATAATCTTTAGATTTCATATGGTCCAGTGTTTACTATGGAAATACTTTGTATAAAAAAGCATCTAGTTCTATTTTGTTGACTGTACCATGAGTAAACTCTATTTGGGTTATTCATTAAAATCCCCACGCGAGATAGTGATAAAACAATACAGTCTGGTAATTCTATTTTTATTGCGAATGTGTTAACTCATCAGCGACTGGCAAGAGGCCGGTCAATGAATGATCATCTGCGTACACCGTTACGAGCGCAACGCTAAATTTTAGGTGAATTCTGACCTGTGGAAATGTGATTATTCGAATATTTACCGTATGCTTAAGGATTTAGAGAATACAATTCAGAATCTTAAGTCGTAGAATTTTGTAGCTTTGACGAGTGTTTAGCTTTAGATTTTAATAAATGCATCTTTTTATAAATCTAATGATTGTCCAATATAGTTGTACCACGGTTGTTTGTCGAATATTATTTTCTTGAAAATAGTTCCATCTACACAATATAAGTTGCTGAGTGATGCTAAGAAGCTAGACTTTTCGCCTATAACTGAGTCCACGACACTCGATGACAAAGTTTCTAAATTTAATTCAGCAGTAATTTCATTATACGATACTCATGCTCCTTTAAAATCTGTTAAACTCAAACGAATGCCTTCTCCGTGGATAACCAGAGGAGTCCGTATGGCCATGTCCAAGAGGGATCGAGCTTTTCGGGTATATAAGCGAGACCGTACGGATCATAACTGGAGCTTATATAAGGTTGCTCGGAACCGCTGCAACAATATGGTAAGAGCTGCCAAAAGGAAATATTTCTGTGACAATCTTTCCGAATCTTCTTCTGCCGATATGTGGAAGTTTCTGCGCTCACAGGGCCTTGGTAAAAACAAAACGTCTTCTACTCTCTTATCTACATTTTCTTTAAATGATTTCAATGACCACTTCTCAAAAACCACTGCTCTCGATCCTGTTGTAAAATGTTCGACAATTTCTAAAATATCCGCTATGGCCAAACCACAGATTGCACCATTTTCATTTTCCCCTGTGACTCAGGAGGATATTAGCAAAATCGTCACAGCTATTAAATCAAGAGCTATGGGATGTGACGATGTAGGCCGACAAATGATTTTAAATATTCTTAATGTAATTCTTCCAGTACTAACTCATATTGTAAACTTTTCTCTAACTACTGGAACCTTTCCAGCGCTATGGCGAAAAGCTTTTGTCATTCCTCTCCCTAAGGTGTCATCTCCTCAAACTTTAAATAATTTCAGACCTATATCCATTCTTTCTTTTCTTTCTAAAATTCAAGAGGCTGTAGTTCATGCCCAAATATCTTTCTTCGTTCTTTCAAATTCTCTTCTCACCCCCTTTCAGTCTGGTTTTCGTCCAGGCCACAGTACTGCTACTGCTCTTTTGAAAGTCATCGAGGATGTTCGGCAGGGTATGGAGAGTACATTGGTCACCATTCTAGTACTTATTGATTTCTCCAACGCTTTTAATATGGTAGATCATGATATTCTCCTTGCCATACTCCATCATTTGCAATTTTCTCCAATTGCGCTGAATTGGTTTTCAGGTTATTTACGCGATCGAAAACAAGCAGTTCGTATGGACCGCGAACTATCTAGCTGGAATCCTCTTACCTCAGGTGTGCCACAGGGTGGAATTCTGTCTCCCCTTCTATTTTCTCTCTTCATAAACCTTCTTTCTACTTCCTTTGGCTGCTCTTACCATTTCTACGCAGATGATCTACAAATATATGCTCAGGCATCAGTTGATGACATTGACTCGGCAATAGAAAGCGTAAACTCAGCATTGTCTTCTATATTATCGTGGTCTGACGATTTTGGAATAAAAGTGAATCCCACGAAGTGTCAGGCGATCATCTTGGGTAGTTCTAGACAGGTGGGTCAGATTGATTTGAGTGCTGTTTCGCCCATCACCTACAATAGCAACGTCATCCCTTATTTTCAGTGTGTAAAAAACCTTGGATTTCACATGGATGCCACCCTCAGCTGGATTACACACATTGCTGAAATCAGTCGCTCTGTCAATCTTACCCTTCAACAACTAAACCGCTTAAGGAACTTCCTTCCAATCAAAACGAAGATAATGTTGGTGCACTCTTTGGTTTTCCCAATAATTGACTATGCTGATGTGTGTTATCCTGATCTCAATCAAGATCTTCTTGATAAGCTTGATCGCCTTATAAACAATTGCATCCGTTTTATTTTTTGTCTAAAAAAATTTGATCACATATCTCCTTATCGCTCCGAGCTGAAATGGCTTCCTGTACGACAACGTCGTCAACTTCGCTTGTTAACTACACTTTTCTCCATTCTCACAGATTCTCAGTCTCCGGAGTATCTAAAATGCAAATTCCAATATCTTTCTGACGGCCATGATCGGCAGCTCAAGTCTTCCAACACACGTCGCCTTGCTACTCCTTCCTTTCGGACCGGTTTCGTTGAATATTCTTTCACTGTACAGGCCATTCGGCTGTGGAATGTTTTGCCCAATGACATTAAAGAGACCTCAACAAAATTTGCCTTCAAGAAAAAGGTTCAAACTCATCTAATGAATTCTCTCTAATTTATAAACCAGAATCACAATTTCTCTGCATTAAAATTTTTAAATATATATGTATGTATATTATACTTCCTATTTGTGTAAATCTATGTATGTTTATTTAGCTGTAGGGTTCTTTTTTTTTTTTTCTGTAATATCACACGAAGCTTTTTTGCGCCGCTTTGTATTTTCTCTGTTTTTCCTAATGGTTGACTGGGAGAGAATGCTTTTAGCATTAAGTCCGCCAATTGTATTTTTACTTGTGGTACAATAAAGTTTTAATAAATAAATAAATAAATAAATATATTATTACAGGGAAATAACTTTTACTTTTCTTTTTTCTTTGATTTCTTTTGCAATACAACGCAAATAAACATTATTGAAAATCATATAATCTTAAACTGCAAATTCATATGTCTTAAGAAGTTAAGAATTGTACAGCAACAGAACAGCAACACATAATATGTTTTCAGGTGAATGTATAAACTCATCGGTGGCCGGCAAGCGGCGGATAGCTGAGTGGGCCGCCTTACACACCACGCCGAGCGAACGAGCATCGCCGAGCGTCGCGGCCGTCACTCTCACCGTTTGTGCTGTAGCTGCTGGATTGTTTCTAGCTGTGTTATTAGTTTTACAGGTATCGTATTTTTTCCTAAATGACTTAAATTTAATTATTTTCTCAGTAAGTGTTGGATAGCTGAGTGGACCGCCTTACATACCACGCCGAGCGAACGAGCATCGCCGATTCTAGCCTTATTAATTCTATAGGTAACGTATATGTAACTCATATGACTTTTAATTAGTAATTTTTACGTGATTTTTAGAAAAACAAAACAATTAAGCCTAGAAGCGGGTGGACTCAAAGATGATCGTGACGACTGACGAATTCGGTTACATTGTCTACGTGATCGCTGCCGGATCATTTCAAAGCATGTTAGTTTTATAGGTAAAGTTGATGTGTCTCAATTAATAATTATGTCGGTATTCAGTAAGTGTTGAATAGCGGAATCACAGAATATATAAATATTACTACTGTTATTTACTTTGTGTTTTTGCGGAATGGTCCGGTCCGTCTTACACACCGTGTCGAGCGATATATTAAATGATGTATCGGTCATTTTATTTTAATTTTAAATTTGTTATTAGTATAAAATGTTTTAATTGCCTACTCGTTACATGGATTTTAAAATCTGTTATAATGTGTTTGTTTATTTTGTTTATTCTCCTCTACGTGGCCTACTGTACATTGATTAAGAGTAGTAAGCATTGTACTATTCGTAAGTATCACTACCTACTACAAGTATCATAAACCCCGTCGCGTGCACTAAAGTTTAAAATCACGTTCTTCTATTATTTTATATCAATTTGCCACAAAGCTCGCAAATTCCTATAAAATGCTAATGGTCTGCAGTAATTAGGCGACATAGCGGCGATAAATTGATATTTTTAGATCGTAAAACATTAACTACAGGAATTAATGTGAAATATGCCTTCACACGCCACCTGCATTAGATTACGGAATAACACCGTCATCGCGTGTTTGATGCCATGTAAAACATAATTAGAAGTGACTAGGTTTATGTACAATACCTCGACAAGTCTATTTTAAATCGTGTTTTAGCAAGGCGTAAACAATAAAATAGGCACCACAAGCTCTACACATATTATCGACCAGCTGATGTGCGTGGCTTCGCCCGCTTAAGCAATATGAAAGATTTACATTATGACAACCCTCTGTTTTGTCGGGTAGCCTTAGTTACGCCATGTAATTTTTGCTATCTGCCAGTGAAAATTCCGTCAAAATCGGTCCATCTGTTTCCGGAACAAACAGATATGTGTATATCTGTGTAGACAATGAGTGTTTGCTATCAGTACAAGATACAAACTATGCATATACATTTATTAAAAAGCTCTTAACTTTGCACAAACAGACACTTTAATTTTATATATCTGTTTAATGATTTTGTTATCACGCTTTAACTTTTGAGTGGATGAAATATGGTATTATGATAGTATGAGAAGAAAGGATACATACACTTCTTTTTTGGATTTAACGGAGTGCCAAGCAAAATGCGGGCAAATGATAGTTAGGTAGATTTATTTTAAAGAATTGATTGTAAATGGCCAGATGTCCCATAACCCAAATTTTCCCACTATTGGTTGCCCACTGAATTGCTGATGGGTCAGCAATGCACTCGTGACACTTCTGGTGTTGCAGGTGTCTTGACTACGTTGACCTCTTACCATCTGGCGGGCCGTATGCGTGTTTGTCTACAAAATCGTATGAGGGTCGGCAACACGCAGGTGACACTCCTTGTCTTATAAATGTCTATAGACTACTTGGATCCTGTCTACTTGGGGAGGTTAATCGAAAATATCAGTCATAAAATAGTAATATACGGTAAAAATAATCTTTCACCTAAGATTAGCCAACAGGTATCGGATACACTTAGATCGATTCGGATACTTCAGCCGAAATGATGGCGGCTAAATTTAAGTCTAGCCGGATATAACAGGCTACATGTAAGTTTAGCCTTCAGGGGTCGGCTACACTAAAGATAAGCAGAAATGATGCCGACTAATCTTAAGTGTAGCAGCTCTTCGATCATTAGCCGTAACATATACAAACAGGATTATTTGAAACTACTGGCAAAAAAAAAAAAATTAATAACGTAAAACTTATCATTTGTTATAAAAAATAAATATTTCCAATACAAAATTCAGGACGATTTTTTTTTGTTAGTTTCCATTTATTGTTTTACGAGTTGTTTCTTGCAGCTCCGCCTGCGTCAAAAAGTAGCCTATGTTTGACCCCGTGTCTTCAACTATATCCATACCAAATTTCATCAAAATCCGTTCAGCGGTTTGGCTGTGAAAGCGTAACAGACAGACAGAAAGACAGACAGACTTTCGCATTTATAATATTATTCGTAGTATGGAGGATATTGAAATATGTCTAATTTCGTAAGGGCGAATATACCCATACAGGAAGGCAATCGCGGTATTTTAAATGACGCGAACTTTCAAACCAAAATCAATTTCCGAACGCGAGGGCTTTTCGAATAATAGTAATTCGAAATCGAACTATTTTCAATCGACAAAACCATTTTACATACTCAAAAATATCCCTCGTAGGCTAAATAAGTCTAGTGAAAAATAGAAAAACAAAGAAAGTATAATTTTTATCGTGATCTTCGTTGGCCGCATCATGTTTGGTCGAACTTTCTTTGTTGCAACGGTATCGCGCAATTTTTTTACAAACGTTTTTGACAAAAGAAACGTACGAGCCACTACCAAAGTTACTGTGAGAAACTTTTTGGCATAATGTACAAGACATTCGCGAGAGAATCAAATAAGCTTTAATTTCGACTAATTTTTTTAATTTAATTTGTTTTAAATCGTTAAAATTTATTTTAATTCGTTAAAATTCATTTTGATTCGTTAAAATTAATTTTATTAATTTTAATTTATTATTTCCATTTGTTTCGATTTATTTCTATTTAAGTTTGAAAAAAAAACAACAATTCAATTCAATTCGTTTATTGTCTCCATGGTATTACAATTGGTATACAGAACATCATGGACCCTGCCAGGGCACTAAAATTTTACGATCTTATGGCCTCAATGTTACTTTAAAATTATTAAAAGCAAGCAAAAAATTTAGTGTACCACTGGAATTATTATGAGAGCATGCATGTCAATAAAATTGATCAGGAAATTACAAATGACAATATTTGAATCGTCGATTACAATTAATGTCAGTATTTAATTTATCATTTCCACATTTTGCATTGTCAAAAATATAGGCACACTGGCTAATAGGATAAAAGCATTATTATAATATCGCACAAATCATACATTGAACAATCTATAAAATAAATAAAATGCCAAAAGTAAATTTTTATCAATCAGTTTCCTCAAAAAATTCTTCTAGGTTATAATAACATTTGTCAAGCAGATATTCCTTTAATTTATTTACAAAAAATCTTGTATTTTTCTTCTGACAACATTTTTTATAGAACTTTCCATCTCTATTTGGGAAACGGCCACGATTTTGTCGTTTAAAAATAGTTCGACACGCCTATTATGTCGAACTGGAAACATTCGAAAATAGTCCTAACGATCGTTCCTTACTTTTGGTAAATACGTTATTCAGTTATCGCGATTCGGGCCCAGATTTTGAAAAGTAGACGTTTCGCCCGCAGCTTAGTTGATTTGGGCGTATCTACTCATAGGCATTTTAAAAAGTAGATGTTTGGCCCACGGACCAGTTTTTGAGCAGGCTAGATGTCCCATAACCCGAAAATTTTTCTCTTCTTTATTTATGAATGCACTTAATTAACGCGCGCTACATTAATAGGGAAGTAACTGCATTTCAAACGTTACTTTTGCTCGCTCAGTAATAAGTTGATTACAAATTTACTTTTATTTTAACGACTAGCCTTCATTTAATTTTTGATGAGAGTTTTCTGCAATATTGAAATTATATTTGCTTGGTTTTGGATTTAATTGAGCAATAATAAATTATAATTTATAATAAATTATATGGATGATGGCTTAACGACCCAAAGAGGATCTTGGCCTCCGACACAAGAGATCTTCACTGTTCCCTGTTCAGCGCAACCTCCTGCCAGTCCTGCATTTATAATTTAAATATATATAATGATTATTTTATTATCAAGTATGATTAAATGGTGAAATGTCTGAGATAATCAGACGAATTTCATTTAACATACATTCGCTAGAAAGATTTTGTTGATATTTTTTTGTATCTACCCATCAAATCATCAACATAAGCTTAGCGAATGTGTGAAATAAGTGTAATACATATAATTGGGTATTGTCAATTTCAATTTTTTTTATCTGTTTTGGTATTTATAATCCCCCTTATTCATAAAAATTAATGAGTGAAGTTTGACTGTTAGATAATGCTTTTAGTATTAAGTTCGCCCATTGCACTATACCTACAGCTGTATTATGTACAATAAAGTTTAAATAAATAAACGATCGATAAGTACAAGTTAAGTAAAATATGTTTCGTCTCATTCTTTCACATCAAATATAGATAAGACGGAACATATTTTAGTTAATGTAGGCTTAACAAATGTTCGGTAATTTTTATGAATAAGCGGAAAGACGTTAGTATTGTGTTTTAATATCATGTTTTCAGCAAACGATTGTCTAAAAAATGTCTCAATGATTTTAATTAAACAATTCATCAACAGATGCGCAGTCCGCGCAAGGCGAATTCGCGAGGCGTTCGCGGCGCTCTATATTCGCCGCTCGCTTGCAACGAGGACGGCGAAGTGACTATAGTGAAATCACGCACATCGTTCCCCGCCCAAGAGTACGACGAACGCGTCTGCGAACAAGAACACGAACCACTTCTCGAACATTCTATATAGCGCGCTGTGATCGTAGACGTAAGTGTACGCAGACCTTTGTGCTCCGATACGCGTGTGGGTTTCGACGCGGGTTTCGATAGCAGTAAGAAAAAATAGTGATAAAACATCACATCTTGTTTTTTTTTTCGAATATGTATATAGAGATAGTTATGGCGTTTTTCGACAAAAATAAATGGCGAAGTAAGAAAACATCAGTGATCGAATTAACAGCTAATGGGTCTTAAACGCATGACGCTCTTCGGTGCCCGAAATATTTGAGTAGATTTCGCTTCAAAAAATTCAAAATAACTTCCTTCGCTGTTCCTTGCCGTCGTTAAACAGAAAATTTTGAATGATGCATAATTGTTTTTTTTTTCTATTTCAATACTACCGTGCGGATTCCATTGTACAGACGGGACGTAACTATAATATGTACGTATGTAATATAGCTAGGTTTAAATTATAAGTTTGAACAAAATGTTCGTTACGACGGGGTGACAGCCCCTTGCCGTGTTTTGTGATATTGAAGCTTAGTTCTTATATTCAGGACGGCTTGCACGACTATCTACCTTAATTATTATGAATATTATTGTTCTGTCAACATTTTCTTTCGCTAACTTGTGTTGTGCAAGTCGATCTTTAATCTAGTTTGCTATTACTTTCTTAAATCGATTTATGTATATTTTTATCAAAGCCGCAAAACAAAATCCCCGCGCAAGTCTCTCAATATTTTGGGAAGTCAAATAATCAATGTTTAATTATATCATAAAATCAAAATTTTAGTGACTTTTCCCTATGACTAAGCAGCCAAGTAATTAAAAAAAATACTAAGTCATCATCATCAGCCTAGCGAGTATTCCTAGTTGTGTCGTCAGCTTACGCTTCGGAGCCTAGGGTACGCTGTAAGTCATGGTCCAAGATTTGGTGGAACTGATTATTACAATGGAGCGACTGCCGTCTGACCTCCTTAACCCTTTTTACGGGGAAACCAGACCAACAGAAACATGACCCGAGGTGTGTTAGTGGCCAACACTGTCAGAATTTTTCAGGCTGCCCCAAGTCATCTGACACAGCCTAACGACTGCTATCTATCGACAACAACCGGGACGAACGGCTTAACGTACCTTCAGAAGCACGGAGGAGCACAAGATAGAAAATGCCACTAAATGGCGACCAATTCAATAGTGGTCGCATCGCGCCGTCGCTTGACACGCGCATTCGCTACGGATACGCGGGTCGCGCTCGACTAACGAGCTCCTCGTAAAAAAAGTACGATACGATACGAGTAGTAGATTAGATAATAAGTGAACGAATGAAAAAATAATCGATTATCATCTGGCCATTACATTTGAATTTATTGAATGTGATTTTGTTTAACAAACCAAAAATATTGTAAACATTTGCTTGGTGCTTAGAGCCATGTTATTTTGATTGGTTATAATCGAAAATCACAATCGTAGATTTCTGTAAACAAAACAATTTTCATCGCAGTTCGGTTGACTGTTGTCGCCTGTACCGTACTCGACAAGAAATCGATAGCTCCAAACGTGACCTGGATCGATTCATGCATGTGTCAGTGAACCCAGGGTTCTTAGGCAGACTTTAAAATCGGTACAGATGTTTTAACCACACGACACGACATTTTTCAAACACACACAAAAATTTGAATGAAAATCATTCGGTATTGAATAATTGTCGTTCGACTCACCTGATCTTTTGCAATGTAAATCTAGTATAGTATAGATCAATACTGGCTGGTAAACATACTAGACTTGAAATTTTAACAGTATACAAAGGGTTACTTTTTATTTTTAACGGTGTGTTATGTACATGAAACTAAACCTCTTCCAATAAACAAAAGATGTGAATACCGAGAAAAATATTAGACGTCCCATGCAAAAATCCTGTCTGCTCATCACTTTGTACGGTACGTAATTTTTAAATAAATAAAGGGAATTTTCAGAATAAATAATAAATATTAAATCACCAGAGTAATTGGTAATTTTTTTTTAATTTAAAAATATATAAAATCAGAAGCATTAATTTTTTAATGTTCAAAAATAAATTAATACACTGCGCCAGACATACTAATAATGTGATTAAAATTAGCTCTCTAAATCCGTTTTGAATGTAATTATATATTAAATATTAATTAGGTTATCTTAATTATTGAGCTAGTCATATCAAAACAACTTTCATAAAATTTAAAAAAGTAACAGCAAACTAATGAAAAAGTCATTTCGAACGTTATATCCACGCCATAGTCGTTGCCACAAATTTCATCATTTTAGAATTAACCGCAGACTTTAAAGAAATACAGACGTATCGTCGTTGAAGCAAAAGTGACCATCTATATTATGTGGGTGTCTCCGCCCTGCATAACAGGACTTTGGTGGCGATGTGAGTCACACCGACGAAACGTTTCAGTGATTGAATGATTCTTTCGTCCGTCTGTAGTTGTTTCAAGTCTATGTTAAAGACCTTCATTGGCTCAAAACGACGTCACAATCTGATTTGTATAATATTATATTTACTATATTTTATTATTAAGTAGCTGTAGGATCAGAAGTTACCATAGTAATGAATTCAATCGTACAATATTTTTTGATATCCAACTAACAATAGATAAAGCCTGATGATAATTTCAAAAATATTTTTATGATACCTTGTCATACTTTTAAACTTAATTTTAAGAAGACAAACATATATTTAGTATAGATTATACATGTTAGTAAAATTTTGTTAAAATTATCCGTCATCAGAAAAACTTGTCTAGGTTTCATTTAGCTTTCAAAAATTATCATTATTTGAAGCATGCCCATGGCTACTTGAGGGGAACCTCGTGTTCGCATTTCCCTTAGATTACTTTTTATTTCTGATAATTGAAAATAACCAATCATGGTGACTACTGTTTGCCCCATTTTTGTCCTATTTTAATATGAATACATATAAATTTTAAATGTTGAAGATTATTTCGAACTCGTGAGTAATATTAAAGAAGCATGCGTATTTAAAATTGTCTTTTGACAACTTCTCAACCAATCAATTATCACGACGTTTGATCATTCTTGCTGTGATTGGTTGAAATTAAGAAAATTATATTTGAAATGCGTATTCGAAATGAATTATTTTAGATTTTAAACCTTTTTACTCGACAAATAAGGTATATTGCAAAGTATGTAATCAGTTTTAATTTGAAACGTAATTCGATTTCTAACAATAATACTGGCCAGGAGTTTCTGATACTTTTTCATTGAAGTGTCTATTTTTCATTGGAATTGAGATCTCTCAAAGTTAATATTTAATAATATTGGATCCTTTTCAAATTGAAATTGATTCTTTGGAAGTAAACCATCTGATTTTTAAGGATCGATATTATAATGTTACCATTTGTCACAAATGTATATAATAAAAGTTAGATAGATTGTTGAATTGTTAATTAAATAAAATGTTATCAATACTAAGCAGGGATATATCGAGTTTTGGAAGTTGCCAACTTTTTGCTTCGTCTCTTTTTTTTATCATATAAAAGATATGTCGCTTTACAATGTCGAAGCTAGTTGTCTCTTTCTACGACTTGAGAAATACCAATAAACACGAATATTATACTTGGATGGATCACTTCAAACAGATGCCTGAAACTATATTTTAATGATAACCAACAATGGACATTACTAATATTAATAATTAATATTTTATAGAGTACACACAAGTTGTGGTGTGTCATTATGTGAAAACGAACAAAATTCGTGCCAATACTAGCGTTCCACACAATGTGTGTCGGTTGATTAATCTACGAATAAGAGTGCACGAAGCTTGTGTAGATGAACTATTGTGAAATTTAGCGATAATATCGGTACTGAACAAGTCATTACAACCTATCTGCGATTTTTTCTGATATCTATTTTCCTCAACCTATTGTAAAATATTAAAAGAGTTTTAGGCACCTCTTTATTGTACTCAATCCATATCGAAGTATGAATTCTGTCGGTATCTATGAATGTAAATTAAAATTAATAATGTATGTCACAACAAATCATACAGCTTCGAATATTTTTGTCTCAATGTTTCATCAATTACGTGTTTGGAATTATTTGTATAGATTATCATAATTTATTTATGCTAATTATTGTTAGTATCGCTATACATCTTGACATCTGATCGTCTATGAGATTTTAAATTTATTTTGGAATATTTAAGCTTCTTATGAAATCCTTTGTCTGTAATAGATTACTATTCTGTTACAGTTTTTGTAATTTGTTTTAGTGGGAATCTTTTTAATTAAGAATTGTATTTTTATAAGAAATATTCTTATGTGCAATTAATATTTGTAATAAAAAAGAAGTCTGTGTTAAACTGTCTTTTATTTAAAATAGGTTTATCTCATGTAAGTATGCGGCTGGACGCCAGGGGTCCTATTCTTACATTTCCAGATAAAGTCGAATGCGAGATTTGTCGAAAAAAATGGCGGACATGTACGGTTTTCTATAATTAGCCGCCATGTTTTTTTCGAGTAATCTCAAATTTCACTTACCTCTTAGTTGTGAGAATTGACCTCCAGACTTGTTTATTTATTGACGTCAAATTGTGACGCCATGTACAAAATAAGTCAACCAACAATAGCACAACAATGCTGAACGTACGCTATTTTCGGTTTCTCTTTTATGATTTGTTGCTATGGTTGTCTGTAAGACAATGTCGTAAGTATCAATTTTTTCCAACAAAATTAAAATATATGAATGAGCCTACCAACCACCTACCAACAGAACTTCACACTAAAAGTAAATTAATAGGCTACTTGACTGTGTTCACATTTTGACAAAATTTTTATACGAAACAATACATACATTAAAAAGTAACCGATATTGAAAACAACAACAAAATTGGTAATTAATTAAAACCGTAATTAGCATTTAAAGTTTTCTAATGAAGAAAAGTGGGAGCGTGGTGGGGACGTCTTGCTAGTACAACAAAGGCTTGCTTTCGTAGTAGTGTAGTTTATTTATTTATACATCTTTAGTGTACCTCAAGTAAAAAAAAATACTTTTACAATTGGCGGACTTAATGCTAAAAGCATTCTCTCCCAGTCAACAAAAACAGAAAAGTTAGGTGTGGCGCGAATTATCTTAAAAATACAATGAGCGAAAAAAACACTGCTTAATAAACATACATAGATTTACATACAGTATTTATAATTATACATATACGTACGTAAACATACATAAAAGAAGAGATGAAAACGGAAAAATATGACTATGGTTTAGGGTAATAATGAGCGAATGAGGTGTTTTGACTTTTCTTTTAAAAGCGAATTTAGTTATGATCTCTTTGATGTCATTGGGTAGAGCATTCCAGAGCCGTGTGGCCTGTAAGGTAAAGGAATTAGGCATAAAAGTTCTAATAAAGGTAGTAAGTAGTGTAGCGTCAATAAAAGAAGTATTAAAACCAGAACTCACTCACAATGCCGTCCGCCGTCCGCCGCCCCGCCCGCCGCGCTCCAATGAGAAACCTTTCACACTTCATCTAAGTTTTCAGGCATTCTCATTGTATGCTTTGAAATGCTGGTTTTGTTCACTTTTGCCTCCTTTCAAATCATGCTGAGGGTTAAAATCACATATAAAATGTAATACCTACAGTGTCGTCAAGTTCTTTGACACAAACAATAATATTTTTCTTATATCATGATTAATTTTCCCCATTCCACAAATATCACATTTGACCTCTTATCTACAGGCCCGAAAATAAATTAATTTGGTTATTTTGCGACTGTTGAATATTAAGTAACTTTGCATTTTATTAAACCGTTATGCCATTACTTTCCTTTTGATAAATCACAAAAGTAATATAAGCAGCCACTCTATAAGAATACCAAAACCAAAACACACTTAAACAAACGAAACAATCCTCCAAACTTGAAAGCGAAAGAAATTGGATCCGCGAATTCGGTTCACAATACGACCCAAAATTAAAGGTACCGCCCAGTCAGTCTAAATGTTAATGCCGCGGACAATACTATGCAAATACGCCGATATTGGGCCTGTGATGTATGCGAGTCCAATAACAAGGGCCCACGATGTCCGGGTACCTGCCCAACTATTATTAAACAAATGTCATCGCGGTCTCCATCCCGAATGTAAAGTTTGGGTATTTGTAATAGGAATGTCGTAATAGAGATCTTCTATTTATGGGATTTATTTAATGTATTGTTTTTAGATTTTATTTTTGTGTTAATTTTGTTATTGCATTGAGAGTGCGTGAGATGTGTGCGGCGTGTGTTTTTGTTACGGCCATGACTTCCTTCACATGGCATGTTAATTCATTTGTTTCAAACAAAAAAAAAAACGGTATAAACCTCCAGGTGACATCACTCAGGTGTCTTAAGTGTAAATTAACCATATTGACTGATTTTCTTTAGTCGAGTAAAACTGTATATACAAGGTTTAAATTTTCCTTAGTCTTTATGACTGTGAAATCGTTCACAAAATGAGAACAGAAGAAAAAGAGGGAGATAGAGAAGTTAGAGAACAAAAATAAGTACGAATCATGTCGTTTAAGAATGTGAAAATTAAATTTCCTCTATTCCTACTTGACATCACTTTGATCATCTGGTTTAGATAGATGCTTTAACAAAGTGGTCTATAATGATTTCTTATGTTTTCGTTGTTACGCAACAGAAGACTGCAAGACCCTTGGATAATGTGAGCCAATGCCGCGTGAATCGGAATAATTCATACTTAATGTTAAACTTGCGAAAGTCTGTCGGTCTGTCTTTAGGGCTGATTTAGACGGATCCAGTACCAGCGATTCAGTAGCGTTCATGGACACGAAATTTATATACAAACAATCTACAAAGACAAAAGTCTACTTTCCAGGGTCAAAAGACTAACATTAAAATTACTCCGTCATTTAGGGAATCAAAATATATTAGTGCCGTATTTTTTCTATAGTCAATTGATCGCTAAATTATAAAGATATAACGAATCAAAGTTTAGGATTGGGGGCTCGTGACGTCACATATTGCGAAAAAGTGTAGCACACTGTGACGTCACACGGAACTTTAACGCGCCATGCCATATCTTTACCATTCTTTGTTTAATTTTCGAAATAAAAAATAAGTCTCCAATATTTTTTGATTATATAACTGACGGACTAATTATATTTTTTTAGGACACTAGCCTATTTTATTTGGCTACTGAATTGTCCGCACTGGATCCGTCTTCACCATCTATTACGCTTTCAAAGCCAAACCGCTGAACGGATTTTGATGAAATTTGGTATGAATATAGTTGAAGACCCGGGGTCAAACATAGGTTACTTTTTAAGAAACAGCTAGTATTGAATAAAATTTAAGGCGGTAGATTTTTTTATTTTTATGATGACTTCACGGATGAACATGAACGCTGTATAGTAAGTATTTGAAAAGTGAGGCACAAAAACGGTATTAAAATAGTGTAATTTAATGTGGTCCTTTCTTAAGCCGAAAACCCCACACGTCTAGTTTTATAAATATCCACGCTAGACAAGTTTTATTAAACCGACGCGCCAGAGGTCCCGCGCGGGAATTTCTACAGAACTTCAGCAGACCAAGTTCAAATCCCAATACGATGATTATCTTGCAATGAATTTCGCGTTTATTTTTGGCCCAGGTTAACTTGGGCGTAATGGATATTTAATTGATGTATGATCAGAAGAACAAATACCTAAATATTACATACAAATGTGTTGAGGAAAAGGAGTTTCAACTTTCTTCATCTGAGCATTTCATTCTTAGATTTCGCTTTAAAGTCTTAGATTTTTAATCGTTGTCCTCGATATGGCGGCACTCATAGGGCTAAGATGAAGTCACAATTTAAAAACGATAATGACACTCGAAAACAAAAAATGACATGCCGCGCCTAATCATGTGGGGTTTTCATAGTAATCGCGAAGATTTATTTATTTAACGTTTTCCAAAAATTTATACAAAGAAATTAACATAAGATGCATTTCACAAAACCAGTGAGGTTTGTTTAGAATTTAAAATGTATGATACGAGTACTAATAGAAGAAAAATAAAGTAAATCTTAATAGTGAGCCGGTAGCCTTAATAGTGATTGCGAACACGAACGCCTGATAGAGGGACAGTGAAGTCAACACCGCCTGTCTTCCGTAACCCTTTTTAATAGGGGATCCAGATCTATAAGAATGATCCGGCTGTATCAAATCAACACTTTTAAATTTTTCAGTACCAAAGCACGGAAACGTACAAGAAAGAAAAGCTACTACTTAGTACATATCCAGCAACCTCCTCAGTACCATGGAGCAATTACAAAGAGGAGATGCCGTAATAAGCGTTTTGTAAGAAAGTTTTTGTGAGGCTACACGGGGCGGAAGGCAGACGTGCGGGGTGCTTGGTTTCGGACGTGGCTCCAACCGTGGAGCACGATCAATGACAAGCTCCGCCCACTTTTGTGTCGGCGAGGCGCCAATGATCACATCACTGCGCCATTTCAAACGGCATCTCTTTGTAATTGCTCCATGCTTAATACTCAATCCAATTATATTGCACTGAGATTCAAAAAATCACGCCAGATACACAGCGATCGTATCTGGGTCACTGGACTCAATGTAAATAAATCCATAACATTATCGCTTCATTCGGAATAAAAACGAAATAAAGTTGTAGTTGGCTACCAACCAATAAATATGCTATCGGACCGAACGTCCGTATCCACACACAGACTGACAAAATAGCCATTTTGAAATTCGGCGCTTACTTAAAACAGGAACTGGGCAAACAAAGAAATGTATGACAATACCACAGAATTATTAATCGTACTAACGTTAATACGCAACCATGTCGGTCGAGTGCTTTACAAAGAGGATTCTCACGGAGGTATTCTGCACACCCTAGTGATGGATTTCCTGCAATATACTCTCGGCCTCTGACGTGGTAATGGGTTGAATTTAACGAGTGGCTGTAAAATAATGAGTTTGTATGACAAAATTACTGACTGAGCGAACGACGTCGAGCGAAGAGAAATCTACATAACATCGACTAACGTAAATTTATTTGAGCTGCTTAAAATATATCCCGAGCAGCATTACAAATTTGTTTGAGTGACAAACTAAGGTCGTTAGCACTGTTAATTATTCTATGCTAAGGTACTGCATATTATTAAATATTGGTCAAACTGAATTAAGTACTAATTTTTGAACAAAAATTGCCACCTTATCCATAATATCTGCACAAAGTCTTCTTTTGAAACTCTTCCGTTTCTGACGAGCTCTATTTTAGTTGCAATTCGCAATTCTTCTTAAGTCATAAAAAGTCATGCTAAATTTTAAGGGCTTACTCGTATTTAAATATACGCCATAAAAAATTACTTGAATTAATAAATATTTTGTTTATTAATATGACAAGGGTTTTTTTCATAAAAATTTAATTCGGAATTTCCAGTGGCAGCCCAAAATATTTTCCAACTAACTACATTAACTCACACAGTTAATTTCCTAAAAAATAATTAATAACTGGAAGTCGGAAAGAACAAAAACACAATTTTCGATTATAACAAGGGTTTTTTCATAAAAATTTCATTCGGAATTTCCAGTGGCAGTCCAAAATCTAAGACCATGTTTAAAGCGTACCCGGGGCTCTGAAGCGCAAGCTACACTGTATAAATTTGTCCAGTGGGTTTAAAATAACCCTGTATATATATAAGACTCGAAAAAACCGTTATCCAAATTGTACGTCTACCTTCTTTTTTGATCCCTCGGGCCTGCAAAGATAAATTAAGGGGTTTTTTTGCAAACCCTGTGACCACTGGGGCGGTAGAGACATTCATTAGGCTTTTGTATATATTAGGGTTTGGAAATTGCATAGAATTAACTTGAGTATCTGTTTTTTGTACCATTCATTGAATTACACATATATCTTACTTTTCTGGCTCAGCGACCTGAAGTGGCCTCCGCAACGAGAGAGCGCCAGAGTGGTCTATTCTGCGCGATGGCACGCTAGCTTACTTTTTTTTGGAATTCTTAGTTGTCAGATTCATCTCTCGTAGCGACCTGCACCGCATTACCTATTTACTCTAGGGTCTAGGGTATCCGGACCGCCCGATTGGTTTTCTACCTGGTATATTATTATTTTATTGCATTGATATGATTTCTGTTTTACCTAAAGGTTGACTGGTAGAAAATGCTTAGCATTAAGTCCACCCATTGTACCATGTAAGGTATTAAAGTTTGAGGAGGTCGTTAGTCGAGCGTTAGTGAACCACTATTGGATTGGTCGCCATTTGGTGGCATTTTCTATTTTGAGCTCCTCCGTGCTTCGGAAGGCACGTTAAGCCGTTGGTCCCGGTTGTTATCGATAGATAGCAGTCGTGAGGCTGTGTCAGATGCCTTAGGGCAGCCTGAAAAATTCTGACAGTGTTGGCCACTAACACATCTCGGGTCATGTTCCTGTTGGTCTAGGTTACGGAGGTCAGACGGCAGTCGCTCCATTGTAATAACCAGTTCCGCCAAATCTAGGACCATGACTTGCAGGAACCCTAGGCTCCAAAGCGTAAGCTAACGACGCAACTAGGATTACACGCTAGGATGATGAGGTAAAACTAACAAAAATATAAAATATAAACTTAAAAAATACTTTCTTGACAACATCGATTTTGCTCTTTAATAAGTAGGCCTTCATTCCTCGATTTCATACGAATTTTGGAAAATCAGCTTTAGTTGGACATGCATGCCTATACTTGCCTACTCAGGTATGGGCCCATGACTTAGCTTAAATACGACTGAAATGAGCATTCAGTAGAACTAGCTGTTGTCTGCAGCTTCATTTCTGTGGTTCTTATCAGGATTGATTGCCCGGCTCACTGTAAGATTTACTTCATTTTATTATTATTATTATCATAGATTTTAAATTAGCTTGATTTGAATGTATCTGCTATTTCTAAACAAACCTCAGTGGTTTTGTGAAATGCATCTTATGTTAATTTGTTTGTATCAATTTTTGGAAAATGTTAAATAAATAGGTATTATAAAGTTTGAAATAAGTAAATATATTTCTTAATGCAAAGATCTGCATTCATTCGCTCTAGATTTTTGGAAAACTCTCAGGAACACGGATATTAATATTATGTCATTTAGGATATAACTTTAATTTAATGGACTACAAAATTTTAAGTCTCTTTTCGGTTTTTGATTTTGGTAAAAAAATGCATAACATAATCGAATTCGACTTTCCAATTTCTGCACGACCATAAAATCAGGCTTTCAGACTCAAAATTTGCTTAAAACCTAGAATTGTAACCTTACTATGTCATTTTTTATTTCGGAAATTCGATTTTCTCCATACGTGCCAATTTCGTAACACTTTAGTATTCTGCGAAACTCCATCGGTCCATTTTTGGAATAGTGGAAACTAAATTTTCCGTTCTTTTTGTGGGAAATGGTTGAAAAATAAAGGTTTCTAATTCGTCTACATCATGCCTACGGTGTGACTGCAGCTGTGATTACATTTTAGTGGCAAGATTGTAGCCGGCAATTAAAAAATAAAAATCTTGGAACACGAAATGGTTGATCGTCGATCGAAACAAAAATGTGGAATTTGATAACCATGGTAGTTATTATATTTAGTTAAGTCAGTTTTAATTTTAATCCATACTAATATTATAAATGCGAAAGTCTGTCTGTCTGTCTGTTACGCTTTGACGGCCAAACCGCTGAACGGATTTTGATGAAATTTGGTATGAATATAGTTGAATACCCGGGGTCAAACATTGGCTACTTTTTGATGCAGGCGGAGCTGCGGGAACAGCTAGTTTTATATATATATCGAAGGGTTCTAAGTATTTAAGATTTTTTTTTTTTAAAAGGTGCATAACCGACTAGAGAGTCGGTTATGCCATTGTAATTTAAAATGCCTAAGGCTATGCAGCTATTGCATTGCATCTAGAAATAATCTAATTAAACAGTTCTGATTCAAAAGGTTCTATAACTAGATTTATTTAAAATCAAAAACCAGACTAGAAGGGCATAGCAATTATTTAATTTTATTACAAAACAAAATGGTAACAGAACAAAAGAAAGCCTTTATAATTGGAAGTCCAACATGACAGATTAAATCTAAAATGCTCACAAATCAAAACTAAGATGGAAATTGACTTACAATTGTTGCTTCTCCAAAATCGCAGGACAGAATGCCCTGCCCTCGCTGCTCCGTTCGATTCACCGTGTGATTTGAACGGCCGAGAGGTGGCGCCATTATCGCCGGAACTCACAATTATTAATAATTATAAGTTAGCAAATTTACAGCATGAAGCAATGTAAATAATCGTAATGAATTATTTTAATATTTAGTGAGGCTTATTTACAAATTATAATACTTAAATTAGCATATCTACTGTAAAATAAGCAAGTCAATTTCAAATCTAACTACTTACGTTTTGTAGTCAGCACACAAACATCATTACAATGATTGATTTAATTTAAATAAACAATTACTATCAAAAATTATGAAATAATAAACTAAGTTTGTTTACTTAATTAATTTGATTATTAGAACTATTTTAAATCAATTCATTTTTATTAACAATGAAATATTGACGCAGTAATATTTCTTAATCAAAACACAAACATGCTTACAAATTAATATTAAATGAACAAACAATTGCTCTCATAAATCATTAAATGATTATTTATTAAATTAATTTGATGGTTGGACTTAATTTTTAATAAATTGATTTTATAAAATTATTTTAAATATTTGCGCGGCGACACGGCCATACTGATGCGCAATGCGTGCCCTGCATTGCTCTGCTCCAGGGGTCCTGCTGCATCTCACGCCATCATTCTGCAATTGAGGAATTAGTATGTTGAGGCTAGTTACTTACACAGTACTCCTAGTCCCTTTATATCGAGTAATAAAACTGGGAGCTTTTATAGCGATCCCAAGCCCTATAGTAAGACCAACAAGTCAGACTATTTTAGGGTTAGTCTAATGTTAAATTCTAGTCTAATGCTAGTTTAAGTTTATAGTGTGGATACACAGACACTTGAATATGGACAACTGTTCATTCCACATGCACAATTGTAATGTATTTGTATAGAGATTGCTATTCACTCCACGTGACAATAGCATGTAATTTGTGGATAAATGTTTTTGTTTGTGGATAGGATAAGGTAGTGTTAGGTCGAAGCTGATGTACAACAGAGGCTCTAAAGGATCGTTGGCAAGGTTGATGCTGTGCTCTGGGCGGCTCATCACGCCGTGGTACACAGGGGACTATTTTTCTTTTAGGATGGGATTGGCCATACGCCTTTTTTTTTTTATTTTTTTTTTTTTCATGGCAATACGCCTCTTTTGTAATATGTTTGACCATTACGGCTCCACCCGTCAACAGTCTGTCTTTTTTTTTTTTTTTTTCATGGCAATACGCCTCTTTTGTAATATGTTTGACCATTACGGCTCCACCCGTCAACAGTCTGTTTTTTTTTTTTTTTTTATGAATATTTATGTGTTTGTGTGTGTGTGAATGATGTGAGTGTCTGAATATTGCTTTATGAAATTTGCTCACCAAAACTAATTTCAATCAGAAGAGACTTCAAAGTCCTCTAAAGTCAATGGCTCGGCTGGCCGCATTGCCGGCTCGTAGCCTGATGGTCCAGGTTGTACATCCGCTGGCGACTCGGCTTCCTGGACGCTTGGGACGCCTGGTTGTGGGGCGCGCCGGAGCTGGTCGTGAGCCACTTTGCGAGCTCGTCCGTGGTGCCCCACTACCTTCTTTACTAGCTAGGTAGCGGTCATTGTCGAGAACTCTGTGAACTTCATAAGGTGCACTAAATTTGGGGTCCAGTGAAGTCTGGTTACGCGGATTATTTTTAATCAGCACAAAGTCACCTCGCTGATAGTTATGAATTTTAGCTCGACCTTTATCGAATCTTACTTTGTCTCTCCTCGATTGTTCTGCTATTCTCCTATGGACATGCAGTTCTAATGCGTCAAAGTCAATAGTAGTATCGTCAAAATTAACTAGATTTAACAGCTCTGGTGGTACACAGTTGCGACGTCGTGTAAGTAGTGTCAGTGGAGACGTACCCGTGGTGCGGTGAAGCGTGCAGTTCAATGCAAGCTGAAGACTTTCCAAAGCAGTATGCCAATTTGGAGTTTCATAGTTTTTAATCATAACGAGACCATTTTTCAGCGTTGCCATCACGCGTTCCACCTGACCATTTGATCTACTTACACCCGGGGATATGGAATGTATTTCAATACCAAATTTGTCACAGTACCTTTTATATTCACCCAGAAATTCACGTCCGCCATCTACTATGATTTGTTGTGGAGCTCCAAAAAGATGGACAACCTGTTTTAAAGCAGCGAGTGTACTGTGCTGGCTCTTATCATTTGTGTGGCGCAGTAGCACATATTTGGTAAATGCGTCTATAGTGACCACGACGTATTCCTGTTCATTAGCAGTACCAAGCTTACCAGTAATGTCCATATGTATAACTTCGAAGGGTACAGTCGGCTTACGGATCGGGTGCAGTTCCACTTGTGTCGCTCCAGATGACTGTTTCGACATCTTACATACTATACAGTTGTCTACAAACTCTCGAACCGTGGTACTCATCCTATCGAAATGATAGGTTTCCCTAATTTTGTGGAGAGTTTTCTCCCAACCTGTATGTTTGAGTGCAGTATGGAATGTATTTATAAGGCTCCATTGAAATGTTTTTGGCACAACAACAAGCTTCTGCTCGCCCATTATATCGTCCATTTTAGTCAATTTAAGGACGTTATCTTCCAGAAAATAACCAGGTACCTGATCTCCATTTTGTAAGTTGTTTATAATGGGTCTAAGCAATGCATCACGTCTCTGTTCAATGTGTAGCCATTCTAAGTTATTAGTCATTACCTGAACGACCAAAGGATTCGGGTTTCGGCTCAGAAAGTCTGCGTGATGCATCCGCTCGCCCTTCCTGTACTCGATGTCAAAATCAAAATTCTGCAAAAACGCCCACCACCTATGGATACGGGGAAGTAGATCTTGCTTGTGCTTGGAGGCTTTCAGGGCGTTGCAGTCGGTGACAACCTTAAACTTTCGACCATACAAGAAGTGTCTAAAGTGCTTGATGGCCCGTACCACGGCGAGGGTCTCCAATTCGTAGGAGTGATACCTACTTTCTATGTCCGTGGTTCGCATACTGAAGTAAGCCACAACGTGTTGCCTACCGTTGATGATTTGTATGAGGATACATTGTATGAGGACGAACCCCAGACTGATGGCATCGGTAAACAATTCTATAGGTTCTCCTTCTTGAAAAATTGTGAGGACCGGTGCGGAAGTGAGATGATGAATTATCTTTTGACGTGCCTGTTCATGAGCATGAGTCCATTGCCACCTAGTGCCTTGTTTGGTTAAATCGTAAAGTGGGGACATTGTTCGGGCGAAATCATGATTTAAATTATCAAATAGGGAGTTGTTAGAACGCACGTGCATAACACGAGGTACTGAAAGCAATGTCGCCTTATTATGAGAAATAATTACGTTCAAACCAGTGTTCTGAAGAGTATTGGCACCTATAAGAACATCTGAAGTCATATCGCAATCAGACAAAACATTAAACAAAATTTCTACGTGAATGTTATCAATGATGCACACCGTTTCCAACGTACTCATGGAAATCACCGGAAAAGGTCCTAAACCACGCAAGAGTGTAACCGTTTGACACCTACGCCCAGGCAAACGATTGGCAATGGATTCGCGCATAACGGAACACTCTGCACCACTGTCAAATACCGCTTTTAATTATATAGTGCCGATGCGCATGCACATAGTGTTTAACAGTGAACTATTTTTCGAAATAAAATTTACGTTTGAAGTTATTTGTTTTTCACGCCGATAATACGTATCATAAGTATGACCGGGCTTAGAACAAAAAGAACAATGCTTATCGCTTGAACGTGGGGTAACGGACGCGGATGTCGCAACGGAAAGTTTATCCCCTTGTGAACTGCTTGAATCTGCATTGTTCTTGCTACGACAATTTGCTAGCGAATGCCCGGTTTTCTTACAATGGTTACAGAATGGAATGCTGGTTATAACTATTTTGATTTGGCCGGTTAAAACTATTTTGATTTGACCGTTTAACACGAATAGAAGCGGCAACAGAAATTAATTCAGGCACTGAGGTAGCTCTGGCATTCATTAACTCAATTCTTAAGCGTTCGTCACTCACCGTTCCAATCACCGCTTCGGTTGCATCAGAACTGTCTAGCTTGTCCTTGGTCACGCGTCTCCAAAGAATCCATGAGCGAGTAAGGAATTCTGCGATATCTTTCGTAGGATCGTAAGAATGTTCTCGAAACCGCACAATGTCTCGAGAATACCGGTTCTCTGGTTCGAAAGTTAGCACGATGTTTTGACGTAACTCTTCCCAGCTCGAAGTCGTAACAAGCCAATTATCGGCCCATATTTTAGCACGCCCTTTCAAAAGACTACTAACCTTCATACGAATATCGTAGTCACTCAGGTGGTATGTACTTTTAGCCGTGGATATATGGTCGCACCATTCCCGAACTCCAACATTTCCATCCGGGTCATATGACGGCAAGAATACGTCGGTTATCTTCATCTTGTCGTTATTTTGCTGTTTCAGTAACCTTTCATTCATAGATTGCATCATAGTCACCATACTCGAGAAAAAATCAAGTGGTACGTTACCCACATGCTGCGATACCACCATGTTAGCAGAATTAACCAGCTGCGGCGCGTCGCCTGCTGCGTCGCTCGTTGCTGTAGCCTCTGCACTCGATGCAGTAGAAATAGCTTGCCCCGGAGCCTCCGCTGTTGTCGCAGCAGTAGACGAGTAGCTCGCTGGTTCATCGCTCATGTTTCAAGTTTCTTGAAATTCAGTTCAGCGTCAGGATCCTGGCAATGAAAAACGATCGGGACAGAATAGTAAACAATAGGGATCGCTTGGGAGCGATCCCACTTCTGATATCGAAGGGTTCTAAGTATTTAAGCTTTTTTTTTTTAAAAACGTGCATAACCGACTAGAGAGTCGGTTATGCCATTATAATTTAAAATGCCTAAGGCTATGCAGCTATTGCATTGCATCTAGAAATAATCTAATTAAACAGTTATGATTCAAAAGGTTCTATAACTAGATTTATTTAAAATCAAAAATCAGACTAGAAGGGCATAGCAATTATTTAATTTTATTACAAAACAAAATGGTAACAGAACAAAAGAAAGCCTTTATAATTGGAAGTCCAACATGACAGATTAAATCTAAAATGCTCACAAATCAAAACTAAGATGGAAATTGCTTTACAATTGTTGCTTCTCCAAAATCGCAGGACAGAATGCCCTGCCCTCGCTGCTGCATGCTGCACCGTGTGATTTGAACGGCCGAGAGGTGGCGCCATTATCGCCGGAACTCACAATTATTAATAATTATAAGTTAGCAAATTTACAGCATGAAGCAATGTAAATAATCGTAATGAATTATTTTAATATTTAGTGAGGCTTATTTACAAATTATAATACTTAAATTAGCATATCTACTGAAAAATAAGCATGTCAATTTCAAATCTAACTACTTACGTTTTGTAGTCAGCACACAAACATCATTACAATGATTGATTTAATTTAAATAAACAATTACTATCACAAATTATGAAATAATAAACTAAGTTTGTTTACTTAATTAATTTGATTATTAGAACTATTTTAAATCAATCCATTTTTATTAACAATGAAATATTGACGCAGTAATATTTCTTAATCAAAACACAAACATGCTTACAAATTAATATTAAATGAACAAACAATTGCTCTCATAAATCATTAAATGATTATTTATTAAATTAATTTGATGGTTGGACTTAATTTTTAATAAATTGATTTTATAAAATTATTTTAAATATTTGCGCGGCGACATATATAAGGAGCTCGTTAGTCGAGCGCGCCGGAGTATCCGTAGCGAATGCGCGTGTCAAGCGACGCTGTGACGCGACCACTATTGGATCGGTCGCCATTCAGTGGCATTTTCTATCTTGAGCACCTCCGTGCTTCGGAAGGCACGTTAAGCCGTTGGTCCCGGTTGTTATCGATAGATAGCAGTCGTGAGGCTGTGTCAGATACCTTAGGGTAGCCTGAAAAATTCTGACAGTGTTGGCCACTAACACACCTCGGGCCATGTTCCTGTTAGTCTGGTTTCTCTGTAAAAAGGGTTACGGATATCAGACGACAGTCGCTCTGTTGTAATAACCAGTTCCGCCAAATCTAGGACTAGGATGACTTGTAAGTCAGAGTAATCACTAGGGTACGCTGTAGCGTACCCTAAGCTCCGAAGCGTAAGCTGACGACGCAAATAGAAATAAACGGTAGGATGAATGATTGTAACAAAATATTTCACGCAGGTGAGGTATTATTTTTGTCGCATGTAATAAAACATAACACTATTGCCATTCGCAATATCTAACAGATAGCCGTCTCTTTCCCCTATGTAAATAAATTCAATAACTCTAGTCCCCGGACAGCCGCCTGTCAAACGGACGCCGCCGATAATTCAATTTATTTCACCGTGGAGAGGTATAGGCTCGATATAGTACACTTTACACCGAGAAGGACAATTTTCACTCATATTTTTTCAGGAAAAATAAAAACAAAATATCTTTCATTCGCTTCAATAACTGCCTCTGTGGTCCAGTGGGACAGAAGTAGCGGGTTTATTTATTTTTTCACTAGCTGTTTCCCGCAGCTCCACCTGCGTCAATAAGTGGCCTATGTATATTTGACTCCCGGGACGTAGAGGCTACTTTTCTTCAACTATATCCATAGTTAATTTCATCGCAATCCGTCCAGCGATTTGGCAGTGAAAGCGTAACAGACAGATTTGTTTCTTATTAGGCGGTTTCCAGCTTGGTTACGATATTAGAGGTTTGAATCACCTGGGTGCCATTTCTCTTATTTTACATAGTGCACAATTGAATCGTAATTGAATCGCAATGGCAATTTTTGACGTTTCTGGTATTCTGTTACTAATTTTAAGACCAATCGTCTCATTGGCATGCCATTGAACTGCAACTTGAAAATTTTTCTAGTCAAAAGATCATCAAAATTATCAATATTTTCAATAATCGTTACTCTGTTATTTATTATATTTATATTTTTTCTACTATTATTAAGTTGAGATTCAAAATTGTGTTAGCAGAATACCAATATTGAGCATATCAAAAATGCATCGTAATTGAGTCGTAATTGAATATCAGTTGCATGGTCTTTTAAAGTTTATTAGTTGAATTGACACCCTGATTGTCTCAGAAGGCACGTTAAGTTATCGTAACAGAAAAATGATACAAATAGGTAAATAATACAAAATCTGATATTAATAAAATTGACTTTTAAAAGACAGTAAGCTAAAATCTAAAATAAAATAAATTTGTTTGCAGGTAACAATATCAATGTAACTTTTGAAAAATTAAATAAAAAAAGAAATTAATTAATACGTGCATAAACATATTAGGTCATAGTGTGTATGAACTTGTAATAAAATCTCTTTGGCTATACTATTTGTATCTGGCTGGTTTTGTTATCATTAAAAGTTAAAATTTTAAACAAGATAATTCCAAATTCAAATAAGAAAAATGTGTGTTTTTCTTATTGTCAAGATGAGTAAATCTAATTAACAAATTCGATACATTTTAAAATTTAACTATATAAAAGGTAAAAATGCAATGCAAGCCGCAAAAAAAATTTGCGATGTTTATGGACCAAGTGCAGTGTCTGTGAGAGTAGCACAAATTTGGTTTCAGCGTTTTCAAAAGTGGAGCAAGATCGGCATATCAGTGTTACGACGTAGCTGAAGAACTGGGAATTGACCACAAAACAGTTTTGACGCATTTGATAAAAACTGGGTACACAAAAAAGCTCGATATTTGTGTACCTCTAGAGCTCACTGAACCTAATGAACCGTGTACTCATTTGTGATTCTTTATTACGATGTAATGAAACCGAACCATTTTTGAAGAAGCTGATAACAGGTGATGAAAAGTGGATCACGTACGACAAGAATGTGCGGAAAAGGTCGTGGTCAAAGACCGGTTAGGTTTCAGAGACTGTGGCGAAACCCGGGTTAACTCGCAACAAGGTGATGCTGTGTGTGTGGTGGGATTGGAAGGGCATTATTCATTATGAGCTGTTACCACCAGGCAGGACCATCGATTCTGAACTCTTCTGCGATCAACTGATGAGATTAAAGCAAGAAGTTGAAAGAAAGCGGCCGGAATTAATCAACAGAAAGGGTGTGGTTTTTTCATCATGATAACGCTAGACCGCACACATCTTTAGCCACTCAGCAAAAATTAAGAGAGTTTGGCTGGGAGGTGTTAATGCATCCGTCGTATAGTTCTGACCTTGCACTTTCAGGATCCACCTGTTTCGGTCTCTTCAGAATTCTTTAGGCAGTGTCAGGTTAACATCACGAGTGGACTGCCAAAACCACTTGTCGCGGTTTTTTGATCAGAAGCCTTAAAATTTCTATAGCAATGGGATCATGTAAAACGTAATCGAAAAAAATGGCACCTACATACTTTAGTTGAATGTAACTAAACTATATCAACAAATGTTTTTAATTTTCTTAAAAAATGCGAAGTAACTTTTTCCCCGACCTATTATAAAAAATTTATGTCTTTCCCAACTTTTTCCGTACCTCGATCCAATCACTTACCAATTTTCTGAATATCAAAAACTATTTGCCGCCAACGTCACATCGAATCTACATAACTCCAGTAAACTTTTATACGAACTATATCTTCTAAACAAAGGATCCCTGCTATATCCAATGAGATCAGCCGGAGCATAAATAATGTATGCCTTTTACAAGGAAATATTCACAAAGTTGCGACTCGATATGAATTTACCGAAGTGTTTCACTAGTTTTATTTCGGAAATTGACTTTTTTGGGCAGGGCTTTTGTTTGGTTCGTTTGAATTTTGTTTGTAAAATTGGTAGATCTTTTCTTTTTGATGAAAATTAGTAAGCAAACAGGCATACTGTCCACTTGATTGAAAACGGTTACTACACACTACTACACAGCCCATGACAGATTGACCACCTGAACTGTGAGACATTTTATGTAACTATTTTAATACGGTTTCACTTACAAGCTGGTTCCCGCGACTCTGCGTCAAAAAGTAGCCTTTGCTGAACCCCGGGACTTCAACTATATTGATACCAAATTTCATCAAAATCGGTCCAGAGGTTTAGCCGTGAAAGCGTAACAGACGACTCGCGTTTATAATATTAGGATCGATTTATTTGACATTTAACGATACAAACACTACAGCGTTCATGGTCGCAAGTAGACTAAGTTAAACCCCATATTATAATAGTTTAGTTTAATGTGTAAAAATCGCGTAAACATAAGATTGACAATACGAGACATTTATTAAGGTATATCACAAGTAAACATATAAAAATTAAAACTAACTATCCTATCTAAAAATAATAAATACAAAAAAAACTAAATGTAATCTAAATTAGGTCCCCTGGGCAGAGTTCCCATCACGCAGGCAGCATTCCCGCGATGAATAGCTATGGCTATCGGCTGAGCGAGAAAGCTGCCCGCGCGAGGGTCACCCGTTTATTTAGGAGTTCGGCAGTACTCCCATCCCGTCAAACCGAGCGAATCAAACATTGAATTGAATTCAATGGAATCAAAAGACGGTGGCGCCGTACCACAGCCGTACTATCCATTCTTGAGCATTTAATGACCGAATTTAAATCAATCAATAATAAATTTAATAATTAATTGAAATCTGCCACAAATTTTGTGTAAAATTTTTCATATTTGTCTTAGTCGTTTCTTACAAATCTTATGAATTCTGTGGTCTAGTCTGGCACTGATGATATGTATTTTGTGGTGTAAGACCCACACTCACTGTAAGATCACCTAATTTGGTGTTTTGCCGTAATTAATAGCGGCGCATACTTCGTCTTTAATAAAAGTTATTGTTCTGAATAATTAGTAGGTACAGTCCACGGTAAATAAGTTCGAGTAGGTACACGAAAACTAGAAACGCTGTTAAATCTTGTTACCTACTTATTTGTTGATTCGTTGCTTACTTTTATCAAACGATTGGATAACGAGTACATTTTGCTGCATGCATTTTCAGCTTGCTTCTGAATTTCGGGATCGAATTTACGAAAAAACTAACAATAGGGATACATTTATAAATATACTAGCTTTTTTCCGCAGCTCCGCCTGCGTCAAAAAGTAGCCTATGTTTGACCCCGGGTCTTCAACTATATTCATACCAAATTTTGTTTTGGCCGTGAAAGCGTAACAGACAGACAGACAGAAAGACAGACAGACAGACAGATAGACTTTCGCATTTATAATATTAAGTATGGATTAAAATTTAAACTGACTAAACTAAATATAATAATTACCATAAACTAAATATAATCTTAATTAGACCCCCCCTGGGCAGAAAAAGGTATTTACACCTTGAAGTGCTGTTAATCGTACCATGTTGCAAAAAGTTGTGTTTTATTTTTATTTTAGAACTGCCTCTGTGGTCCAGTGGTTAAGGGGTTTGCATGCAGAGGTCATGGGTTCAATGCCCATGAGAAGCATACATTTTTTGGCTGTTTCCAGTTTGGTTATATGACCTTCCCGGTTTGAATCTCCTGATTTTTTTAAATACAATTAAGAAGGCAAACAGGCGTACGGCCCACCTGATGGTAAGTGGTTACCGTAGCCTATGAACGCCTGAAATACCGGAGATGTCACGAGCGTGTTGCCGACCCTGAAGTAATTTTTTCTAACCCTTTTTGATTAAAGAGAAGAGGTTTAATTACCTACTTGTACCTTTAGTTGTATTTTCTTACGGGAATCATTAAAAATAAGGTGGCGAGCTATTTCTAATCGGAAGCCCACAAATGTTACTGAAGCAGCAGCATATAACATTGTTTTTTTAAATTCTCTGTAGATACTAAATGTCTACTAGTTTTTTTAAAATTTTTATAATTTATCTTTAGAATGGGACTTCTTACATTTGTTCCCGACTGTACTTTACTAATTAAGTGTCAACTCGCGCCTGCCTGATAATATCAAGTCAAACAAATTCAGCGATATTATGAAATCTGATGTATTTCTCAGAACAAGACGCGATAATTTCACGTGTACCATTTAATTTTGGAGTTAATATGACATGTGTATGTCGAGTTTAGGCGTAATGAGTACAAAGGGTGAGATATATGTATGGTTTATATTAAATGACGCATTGTTTCATGTAATTTAACTTGCGAAAAATATGAGTAAATTTTAATTTTGTTTTATAAAAGCAAGTTTTAGGTTTATCAGGCTGTATTCCATGACGTAAGGGCAAATTCACATGCTGCTTTTACGCGCATTTGCAATTTGCAAAATTTACAGCATTTACTTATAACGCGCGTATCTAATATGTGTATGGCCAGAGACCAAGTTAAACAGTTTGTCCTTCCTAGTCAGAGTCCGATAACGGTCTAATAGAAAAAAAATGATATCGTCCGATCAATCTTATAAAGCTATCGGACAAAGTGTTCAGAGAGGAATAAAATTTGTATGTAGTTGCAAACGTGCGTTAACAAAACCTACCTCTGACGTTAGCTTAAACGCCATTTTAAAACTGTATTTATAGAAAACATACGTTGTTTCTAAACAAAACATAAATAACAACTAATGAAACAGGCTAAAATGTAATTACGGGATCCAATTTTATTCCCAAAGGGTAACAATGTCTGAACTTTGATGGAGTTCAGAGATAAGGCATCTTTCTCTGAGGAACTAATTTATAGCAGTGCGAACAATGGGATTTGGGTCTCTTGGCCCACATGCTTTGTGATACGCTCCTTGTTTGATTCTGACAAGTAAGGTGGCACGGTACAGGCGGGAAGAAAACTTGTTTCTGTAGTTTTACTGCGATTTTCACGATTCATTCATATCGAGTGGGTCACATGGCCAATGTGCACGCTGTCAGAGTTTTTCGGAACCGCCTTTCGGCCTCTGATGCTTTGTTTAACGACCACCTAATGGCAGACGGGACCAATGGCTTAATGTGCCTTCCGAAGCACGGAATCATCATTAGTAACAGACAATCAGGTGATTCAAGCATGCATGTCCTAAACAAAAAATGTTTCCCGGGGGAATCGAACCCATGTCCTCCCGGTCGAAGGCGAACGCCTTAACTACTGGAACACGGAGGCAGTCACGATGATTTCATGAGAAACATCATCGAAGGAAAGATAAAGGGAAGGGGGCCCAGGTAGACCAAGGCATAGTTTACTTACTGACTAAGAAGGCAGCTACAAGAAGCAAAAAAAGAAGAAAATAAACGTTGTATTGTATCAAAAACTAAAGTATCTCGCTAGTGATATAGACAGGAATGGAAGGAACTCCACCGACAATAGTTCAACACTTAAATTTATGATGATGTACTGCGATTTTCATTAGAGTCATGAAATTCCCGCAAATCTATGCGACATCAATACGATATTTGACAAATTTTAGCAAGGATACCTCCTTAGTGGTAGTAAGGAGATAAGTAGGAATCCTTACAAAAAATTGACAAATATCGTATTGGTACACCGGAGGTACAGTTGGGAAGAAAACCTCTTTCTATAGTCTGCTGTTTTCAAATGATACATGACACTATTAAAATTGAGCCGTCAAAGGACATTATGTGGGGGTCGGACAATGCAGAATCATGGTACGATAGAACAAAAATTTCACAAAACATTATTTATCTGACATCGACCCGACACTTTACGATTAGTTCAACACTACAATAACAAATAACTTTTGAACATGCTTGAATTTTTAATTTGTATGTATTTAATTAGATTTGTCAAAAATAAAAAATACCGAACGAAAAACAAAACAATATTGTAGGTTAACGTGTTTTCGTCTCGACTGTACCTCAAGGACTCCGTGCCGGTAAACACCAATTGTCGGTAGCACAATGGTGTAAGGTGACAATTTATGTGCGCTCTGGTACCCTTGTGCTCAGGATGTGCTTTAAACTTTTCAAAATAAATGTATATTATACAGCTTAGCTCTAAATTAACTGCCTCCGTGGTCCAGTGGTTAATGCGTTCGCCTTCGACCCGGAGATCGTGGGTTCTATCCCCACTGGAAACATACTTTGTTTAGTTGTTTTCAGTTTGGTTAGAATATTGCAAGCTTGAATCACCTGATTTTCCGAAAATAATAATGATTCCGTGCTTTGATTAACAGACTGATATTATTGCGCGTATAAAATCAGTCAGTCAATCAAATATAAAAATATTTTTGTTTTCAAAGATCTCCAAACGGCAACACATTCTTACCTTAGAGATGACAGTTCAAAACCTCATCTTTAGCCGGCGTACTCAGGACCATACCAAATTTTGGAACGAAATGAAAAGGTTTACAAGTTGTTAATACGAGGCGAATTCGATTGACAGACTTAAACCAGTGGATCTAAAATGGCCACTTTGCACGAATTACAATATGATCATATTATGAATCATTGCAAATCTTAAAATAGCCACATTTTGGCAGTTCATGAAATGATTCATTTCATGGCAATTCTGCTGTTTGACGGAAAGTCGCAAAATGGCTTACTTTTCGTGAATTGCTTGTGAATTGCTTTACCTTATTGCCAGGCGTAAAAATAATTTTTATTTTTGCATAGCGTGCGTACTTTTACCATTTTTTTAGTTAAATAAGTTTTTCTAACCAATAATGTTGATTTACCATCATTAATTTACTGTAGAATTATAAATATCAATAAAAATATGAAAATTTTAAAATCTATTTTTATTTTATTAATATAGCAATACTCAAACGAGAAGTGATTCAAGAAATGAATCACGAAATGAATTAGCCAGTAAACTTTTTCATGAAAATGTCTAATTCGTAAACCATTTCGAGGAATAGGCTTAGGGAACAGATTACATTAATCAGATCTTTAGATAAGTAAGTATTTTTTAAGAAAATCACAGAAATCCCAATGACTTTCATTTTTTAGCAAGGTTGACGTATGACGTAGCCGGATAACTTCCGGCTATTCACATTTAATTTTTTAGGTTGGCAGCACAGCGTAGTGAATAAATATTTTTTGTTTGGTAGCGCTAAAGCGCTTCACGTACTTGTCACCCATGTCAAATGTCATCTCTGTTCAAGTAAACATAACCTAATTACTACATTATAATGAAGAAGCGGTGTCCAATTATTGAAAAATCAGATGTAAACGAATGAAGAGACTGCAGTAAAGTCAAATAAACAGGCCAATATGTAATAGATACGAGAAATGGGGTAGATACCTAGATATTTGGCGATTGTAAACAAACAAGAAACCAACTCGCGGCTCGCGGTCAATCTTGACTTTGACATTTGACACTGACATATATATTTTTTAATACCTTAGTAATTTTTGCTTTCTTGCAGTTCAAAATGGCCATTATAGCTGCGTGACGTCATCACTATAAAATCTTTAAAATTAAATAACAAAATAAATATAATTTTAAGAATTTTTTCGTTTAAATTGTATCTCCGAAATAGTCTATTCTATCAATAAAATATATAATATACACAATTTATTTTTTAGTTGACTAGCCAATTGAATTAGAGTTGAAACGTCAATGTCAAAATTTGCAGAATTGCTAAGCTTCGCAATTCACGAAATGATTCGTTTTGATGAATTGCTCAAAGTGGCCATTTTAGACCTGCAGCTTACCTTGTAAAAGATGATATTCCGGACGACAATGGGAAAAGAATAACATTTTATGAAAAGAAAGAAAAGCACAGAGAAGAGAACAAAAAAGAAGAAAGAAAATACAGATTGTAAAAATTACCGGACGAACTCCGGAAGTCCGCTTTCCTGCATTTACGTCGCGAGTGACCCGGGTCACAATAAATGATCGATTGACTCAGTACTAACCCATATTATCATCATCATCATCATCCTAGCGTCTGCCCGGTTGCATCCTAAGTCGTTCAATTCGGAGCCCAGGGTCCGCTTTCCCGCATTTACGTCGCCACTTCGCCCGGTCTTCGGCATCCTTAATGGAGAGTCCATTAGCCCGCATATCCTGCTTCGCGACGTCAAGCCAGCTCTTTTTGGGCGAGCCCCTTCTACCAGGCCCCGGTGGAGGTGGCATGGCCAGACACTTGTTCCTAATGTAAGTTGCCGGTTTTCGTAAGACGTGACCGTACCATCGCAGGCGATTTTCCTGAAGCTTATCTGCTATGTCACGGACACGAAGGCGACTATCAGACTTTTGATCAAATCCTACGGGAATCGTGTACTTTTCGGGATGAAAACTACCTCATGACATGTGTTCCTTCTGGGTTTCAGCTACATTCATATTAAATTTCATAAAAATTGGACCATCCTTTAAGTTACAAAAAGTAACAAACATACTCCCAAACATTCGCCTATAATATTAGTGGGATAGTGGGATTCTTTGACGTTAAACTCCGGAGCGATATTTTGAAGTGTATTATAATTGCAAGTCAAAAAGCATCGAAACCGCACAAATAAACTTTTTTATCACAATATTGCAAGGGCTATCAAAAATATTTTTCCGTGATAAAAAAGAGAAAAATATAAAATGTAAAAGTTTTTTTTTTTACATTTTAAAAATGTTAAAAATGTTTATCTTAACAAATTAGGAGGTAATCTTTCTTAAATTATTCAGTAAGCTGGGGAAAAGTTCGGATTTAAAAGTTCCGGGACTCGCGAACCCTATTTAACAGGCGTTAAGACTAGTTCTAAAAGACGACATTTGGAAATTATTGTCACACATTATGGAAGGAATTTGTCACATTCATTTATTCATATAGAGTTGGTAATATAGTCGATTGACCTTGTTCACCCTGGTATTAGAGCTATCTCTGACACCAGTATATAGTATAGTATAATTGATGGTTAAACAAACTTACCTGAAGTGAAGTTTGACCACAATTGTGCGAGACGTTGCATCCGAAGAGATTTATTTTCACTATGTAGTCCACTCTTCATTGTACCTGGCATCGAACACGACTTTAGAGTAAAGTAGGCTAAAAGAAAAACTCATAAAACGTCACCCGTAAGCATCGCTAGCGCCCTCTAGTGGTCTAGCCGGGGCTTGGCGCTGCGATCGTTTGTCATTCATTTTAGAGTCGGTATTACTTAAGTTTTGATTTTCGTAAAATTTATTTTGTTAGGGGAGCCTTAGGGTTGGGAGGGAATTTACTATAAATCTCTTCGGATGCAACGTCTCGCACAATTGTGGTCAAACTTCACTTCAGGTAAGTTTGTTTAACCATCAATTGTACATCGACGTTGCATCCTCGAGATTTATTTTCACTATGTAGATGTTTAGAATGTAAACAAATTTTTCGAAAACAAAAAAAAAATAAGATTTATTAGACACTTCTCTTATAATATATTAAATATTTACAATTATTTTAATTTTAATTTCTATACCTAATTAGTTCTAATTATTGAAAATACTTTCTGCGAAAGCATTATCGTCATTATTATTAAGAGGCCTGTTGTAAAAACGACTGAATACTAAAGAATTGCCAGTCCAGCCTGCAGTTTTCTTTATAAGTTCAACTGAAAGACCTTTTCTATTGGCTGCTGAAGTTGATGCATGTCTTACGCTATGTGCCGAGAATAAAGATGTATCTATACCACTACTAGATAAAGTATTTTTTATCCATCTGCTAATTGTTGAGCTGCTGGCATTGTGAATTGGTTTTTTAAAGGTTAGTAACAGTTTCTCTGTCTGAGGTTTATCTCGATAAATTTTGGTTAATTCTAAATAAGACAATAATGTTTTCGCAGGACAAATTTCTGCCTTCGACGGAAAGAAAGGAATAATTAATTCAGGAAGAGGTCGCCCTGGAGCTGAAGTTTTAATCAAATCATAAATTGTAATTACTATATTTGTGACATTACATCGAATGTTATTTATTCGAATTAGGGATAACGTCTGGACTCGTTGTGCTGTAGACAATGCGAGCAGAGTTGTCAATTTTTTTGTGATGAGCTCCAGGGTGAGTTTTTCGTTTGGGTACCAGTTACTGAGGTGGTCCAAAACAATATTGGGATCCCATGTGTTTGAATACCTTGGTAGGCAAGGTTTCATTCTATAGACGCCTTTAAAAAATCGTGAAACTACGCCAGCCTCACTGAACTGTTTTTCATAAATAAGGGCAAGGGCTGAGCGATAAGTGTTTAACGTAGAATAGCTAGCAGAACAATTTGTTAATTGGTCAGTAAAGAAATGCAATATTTCAGGAATACACATTGTTAAAAAGTTTATATTTGTAGTATGACAATAATTCCACCATTTTTTAAAGGCAACATTGTATTGCTTTAACGAGGATGATGATAGAGATGAGATCATTACATTAATTGTGTTTGCACTTAACGATTGTTTTTCGAAAGCTTTCCTGATAATTGGTATGCAACCAGGATAAGTTTCTTGCAAAGTGGATGTGGGGTCCTGAAAGGAGACAATACCATGTCATTACTCGGTCCAAAGTACAAGGGATCTGAAGTTGATAGTGATATCAGCAGTGGGTACCACGCTTGACTAGGCCAGTAAGGTACTATTAAGATTCCATTGGCTTGATCATTCCTAATTTTCCTTAGGCATTTAAGAATAAGCGAAAAGGGGGGAAATGCGTAGAAATAAAATTGGCTCCAATCTAAAGTAAAAGCATCTATATCATAGGCGTGTGGATCTCTGTGCCATGAAACGTACAGAGGGCATTTGGCGTTTAAATTAGTGGCAAATAAGTCTATGTTTGGCGATCCAAAATTATTAACTATATTTTTGAAAATGTTTGGACATAATTCCCATTCCGTGTCAATGTTAGAACGTCTAGATTCTTCATCAGCTTCGATGTTATCTTTGGATTTTATATATGATGCGAAAACAAACAAGTTGCGTTTTTCGCACCATTGCCATGTTTCGCGAGTAATGGCATTTAAATGGTAAATTGTATACCACCCATCCTATTTATATAAGATATGGCGGTCGTATTATCTATCCTAAGTAGGATTTCCTTATTTCGTAGCCCCCTACAGAAACATTTGAGACCCATTAGAGCCGCCTTTAGTTCTAGGTAGTTTATATGTTTTGTTGCATCGTTTGTGTCCCAAAACCCGTTAGCACGCTCGCCGTTGCAATAAGCGCCCCAGCCTGAGAGGCTAGCATCCGAAAAAATTTCTAGTGCATACTGGCCGAATCGAATAGGATTGTTAGCAGTTAAAATATGTGTTTTCCACCATGAAAAATCATCCTTGAGGTAAGCAGGTAAGTTCATACTGGCGTCATAATTGTCTTCATAACATTTCAATGCTAAAAATTTTTCTCTTTCAAATCTCTTAGTATAAAGCCAACCATAGCTTACAGCTGGACAAAGAGAAGTGAGAGAGCCTAGGAGTTTGGCAAAATCACGTATTTTAATACTTTTCCTTTTATCAATCTTTTCAATTTTCTCAAGGACGTTTTTACGTTTATCAGTTGGTAGTTGTAAACACATATCACGTGAATTCAATTCAAATCCTAGAAACTTTCGAATTGTGTTGGGTTCGAGGTTACTCTTTTTGAAATTTATGACGAAGCCTAAGTATTGAAGTATGCTAACGGTTTCCTGAACACAATTTTGGCAACCTTCGTAAGAACTGCCAATGCACAAAATATCATCCAAGTATATCACAATCGAATAACCTTTTTCCCTGAGATATGTCGCGACTGGTTTTAAAAGTTTAGTATAAACGTATGGCGCTGAACTTAAACCAAATGGTAGGCACTGAAATTCATAAGTTTCATGTAAAAATTTGAATCTTAAATATTTTTTATAGGTATTATGAATGGGTACAAAAAAGTATGCGTCTTTTAAGTCAATGTTTGCCATAAAACTATTGACAGTTAAAAGTTTGCTTGCGGTTCGGATGTCTTCCATTTTAAAATGGTGAGTGACAATATACTTATTCAAGGCTTTTAGATTTAGGATGAATCTGGAGGATCCATCACTTTTAGGTGTAAGAAATATGGGAGAAATGAATTGATCATTAATATTGTCACATTTGGTAACAGCGCCAGATTGTAACAAGTCAGAGATAGATGTGGTAAATTTTTTAATTTCGTCTTGGGAAAACTTAGGATTATTAGGTTGAAAGTTTTGTTGGATATGGCAATCAAATGGTATCTTATAACCAGTAACGTATTCTAATAGTTGGATCATCAGTAATGGTTTCCCAAGCATCGACAAAAAATCTTAGGCGACCAGCATGTGGCATTACCTCGGGATTTACTTGCGTTGTGTCCTGTGTGAAAACCTCGCAGTCGTTGGACGATATCCGCGATCCGTCGACGGAGCTTGTCCCTGTCGCCTTGGAGGTGGAAGCGACGACCGTTGTTTGTTCCCACCCTGTCTGACAGCTCGTTGACCTTGTTGTCTGGGTGGGCCTCTCCAGTTTCCCTGGGTATTGAATTTCCTAGGTCCTGCAGCTTGAGGTCCCATGGTATTAATATTTTTTATTTGGAGGCCTGATTTTTCAGCCGCCTTAGTAGCTTTGATTTTGTCCCCCAAATTTTCACCAAAAAGGTATGTGTCTCTTTTGACACCTTGGGTCATAGATAAAAGATTTTTATCAAGAGTAGGAACTATTAACATTCTTCTGTTTATAGTATTTTCGAAGTGTAAATCCAGAAGGATTTGACCAACTTCTGATAGTGTTTTAATTATGTTTAGTTTGTCAACCTCTTTGCCTTCCATTAAACTAGACATCAAGTTAGTCAGGCCTGCAATACCCACGCCTAGGTGGATTTGAGCTCGTTCCAGGCGCTGGCCCCTTTTTTTAGAGGATTCAGTCATCACCGATGCTATCTCTTGATTAAGTAGAGGAGCTTTTAATAACTGAAAGTTTTCAGGTATTAAAATGGTCGCAAGCAGTTCCTTCTTGAGGTCTCTATTTAGGCCATCGACCAATATACTGCTCCAACGCTTGGAAACTTCATCAGCTATTTTGGGACCGGAAGGAACTTCTTTAACTTTCGAGTCTCCAAGAATATTAAGAAAATCCGAAGGTAAAGAAGCTGGAATGGGCTGAGTTGATGTATCCCCCAGATCAATAACCTCAGGGGCTGTTGGCTTATTCGTATCAGAGTCAATGTTATGTACTTGAGCCACGGTAACCACTGATTGTAAACCGTTTTCAACATCAGACTCATAAAACTCTCCAATGACAGTTTGTTGGTTATGGTCTGGTTCGCTAGGCTACGACGCTGGCGAATGGTCTCGTGAGGGTAGTGAGTTTTCATCTGAAAAGAGTGACAATGTCGGTTGTAATTTCATCACAGCACTCAAAGTAATAAAAACGGATCGTAATCTCGTCACGATACTAGGTTTCGTATAAGCACAGACCGTAATCTCGTCACGATACTACAATATGTGCGAATTTGTCATGAAACTTGTTGGATGCACTGACCGTAATCTCGTCACGGTACTACAATTTAGTGCAAATTCGTCATGAAACTAGGTACTCGTAAGTTGAATGCACTGACCGTAATCTCGTCACGGTACTACAATTTTGTGCAATTAGAAGCAAATATTATCTATTATTTGCTTTTAGACTATTTTGTAGGCGGTAGTAAAAGGTTAATATTTAACATCATCGCATCATTGGCGATATTATTTTAAAATAAAGTTTAATGAAGGTATGATAATAGAAATATAACAAAGGTTGCATAGCAGTCGAAATTAAAAGAAAAGAAAACATAAATAAATATTTATGTATTGAGGGTAGGAGTTGTTGCTTACAACGGGCGATGATAACATTCACACTGATAACGATAATTAACCGGTACTCACCTGAAGTATTCGTGCTTGATGATTTGCGGCAATGCAATTTCTTTTCAAGTTTTCGTATTTTCTTACGTATATATTGCTCAGAATCCTTGTTATGCTTTCGCTTGCTCGTTTTTCATGTAAAATTTCACTGCACAATTTATCTGGTAACGAACGTAGTGACGATGCCGGAACACGAAAAATGAATGACAAACGATCGCAGCGCCAAGCCCCGGCTAGACCACTAGAGGGCGCTAGCGATGCTTACGGGTGACGTTTTATGAGTTTTTCTTTTAGCCTACTTTACTCTAAAGTCGTGTTCGATGCCAGGTACAATGAAGAGTGGACTACATAGTGAAAATAAATCTCGAGGATGCAACGTCGATGTACAATAGTAATCAAACATGACTTTCCTTGGGTACAATTCAAAGGCGTAAGGCAATTGCCTACAAAAGGTCAAATCAAAAAAAATCCCTTTGTGCTAAACTTTCGTCATATTTCGCTCGCTAAATTAATCAGGTTCAAGCTTAAAGTTGTAAAAAATACGGTGACAGTAAATAACAATAAACATTATGTCTCAAAATGTTCTATGAAGTCTGTGTAATTGTGTTAAAAAGCTATTTAAACCATCTGGATTCTGCGTGGAACGACACAAAGTTGAAATATTTTCATTGTGGCCCAAAAAATCGAGACCATTACATTAATTTCGTAAGTAAAAATATTGCTTCTTCTTAGCGAGTCGATTAAACTTGCGAGGATCATTCCGCCACAATTAGTGGCTCCGGCATTGTCGGTAGCTTCATGTAGGCCCCTATAAAATGTTATAACAATACCAACATTTTTGTAAATCCTATTACAATTTCAAGTAAATTATCCATACTAATGTTTTGTTGTTAATAATGAACGAAATGGGCATCTAAACTTAATAGCCTAACTTAGGCATTTTCTTACTTCTAAGTATTTTTTTATTTTATTTTTATTTTAATATATAATCAGACATATACAGTATTAGAAAACTGTGTAACAGTTTGTCGGCAGTCGGCAGAGAGAGATTTGTAGGTTTCGCTTGACACAAATGACATAAAATCCCGATGCAGATTGAGTAATTAGTCCAACGTTTACAGAAATCATGAGCTAATAAAATAAAATAAGAAAGATATAATATATTTTGTCAGTTACTTAAAAACTACCTTTTTTTTTTTTTTTTTTTTTTTGTTAACGGAGGGGAAATGCATTTACGCACAAAGTGTGGGACTCGCCGGGCTGCTAGTCAGCCCGGAATACCCACTAAAACCCCTCCGGCGTTTCCGCACCGGCTGTTGAGGGCGCCATGGGGTCGCGTTAGCATTCTACCACGACGCCCTCCAGCCATGGCCTTTCGGCCCCCTCATTTTGGCCTTTCGGCCCCCTCCCCAAATCGGACGTGGCCCATAAATGGACCACGCCCGTCCCCCAGACCCACATCCATTCGCCGTCTCATCATAGACGGCGGTGGAGTGGGCAGTTGGCAGAAATTGGCCGACAGTCAACAAGACCCCGACTACCAGGGAGTTGTTAACTGTCACCCAGGGTGCACCGTCCCGAATCCCTTGTCAGCCCGCCCTCTCACCGGATCCTTGGGATCAAGTGAGAATGCAAAGCTTTCAAAGGACCGGGCACTCGAGGAGGTTCTCTGCCTTGCACCCCACTTAAAAACTACCTACACAAACATAATTCACAGAATGGCGAAATTTCATTACACTAAACAAAATTTCGGTCCACGATTTTCCGGGACAAGGTATCAAAAAGTTAAAGTTGGCATTTGTTAACGATGCCTTGGGGAGCTCTGCTCCTAACGACTGATTAAAACTAACCTAACTGATGAAATATGACGGCAAGTTGGCCGCCGCTGTTGCCGATACATTAATCAAAAAACAAATGATGCGCTTACTTTGTTTAGAGTTGAAATTTTGCAAAATTATGTCTAGTGCAGTTTGTTGCTTGGCCCATGTACTTAAAACCAAATAAATTATCTTTAGTAGCACGGCGGGAGCGTTGGGGAAATATGCTCGACCGCCGCGAAGGGAAGATCTTCCCGCCAGGCGAGGTGGTATGCCTGGAGAACCGCTGCTCCGACGGTTTTTTGTCGGAGGTTGTATCATGCTCCAATCTGTAGTAGTGTGTAGTCTTTCCATACTAATTAGGAGTCTTTGTATGGAGGCTCGACATTATTTGCTATTCGGTTCTAGCGCCATCTGTTGCGTAGTTGAGTAATTACTTGCTGTGCGATGATGTCGCCACAATCTCACTAATATGATTTTGATATCGATTGAATTATTTGACTTAAAAATACATGGATTAGAATAACAATGACAATAACCATGACATGGCCTTTTCCACACGTAGGTAAATAAAAAAGGATAAGAATGACAAAGTTCGTTATATCCTATTAGTTCATATAGTTATGGAACTCTGTAGTCGACTGTATGTCTGTATGTAACATGTTTACAACAAAATTAATTTAAAATGATCAAGTGTTGTATGTGTCATATCCTCTGATCAACTTTGAAGTAAGTCATCTCCCCCTTTGAACCTATTTGTCCCCCCTCTTTGAACTGACTGACGTTATATTTGACGAAAAAGTAATATGTTTCTCTTTAAGGGCGCGTTGTGTTATACGCTTTCTTTGAAAGTTATATTGCTTTACCTGTTGACAGAAATTTGTATTTTATACTTTATACTACGAAACAAATATGCTTGCGGCCCTTGCACCACGGATAAAAGCAGCTAACGCAACCTATGATATGTCACACAAAATATTTTAAGTGAGTGTTGTCTAGCAATATTTTAAATGTGTTTTTTTTAATTAACTTTTTATGAAAAGTGCATTTTAATGCACATTTAATTTTATAATTGGCTACCTGCTCGACGTCAAATCTCGACTATGTTCGAAGTACTGTCTGCCTATTTAGTGTAGGTACTAATACGAATTGTCGGAGGCCAAAATCCACTTTGGATTTCTGCGCCATCGTAGTAGGTAATTTAGTTTTTTTTAACTGAAAGACTTTTTTTTTAAATAGATTTGATCCAGATAGTTCTTAGATAAAAAATATCATATTCATACATTTATTCTAAATTTTGTCTCTAGGATATTTGTAAATTATCAAAAGTATAATTAACTCCATCGACAAAATTGGAGAAAATTCCACACACGCTCGACAAGACAACTAGCTCTTACATTTATGATCAAAAGTAGGTTTTATTTCAGCTTCATTTAGCTAAGTTATAAAATAAATAAAATAACAACATTTTCTTCGACAACTCAGTGCACCGATTTCTACGAACCGATAAGTAGGAGAGTGTTTGATTTCCGTGCTGCCGATAACTGGCGAAGTTTAGATCGGCTGAAAGTGACAAAGTCACTTCTCTTAGTTGTATTCTGAGGATATCTCGACCTAGTAATGGTTGACTCTTAGTTTTAAGATGGATTTTCTATCAATAGACATAAAAAATAAAGCCTTTTACAGTCTCCAGTCTCCTCTAATCTGAGCTGGAAACATTACTTCATAATATACATTCTTTATATTTTTAAGATTGTTAGAGAAATTAAATGTCTCTTTATTTTTTAGGGGGTGGTCCAAGAAACTGAACCTATTTCTACTCTATATACATGTCTTATAGTCAAAACGTCTATGGAGATAAAAGAAAAAAATACGTTGAAAAATTCCAGTATATACTCGTATATCAAAGATTTTGACAGGAGCGAAGGTAACATATCAAAATAATTTGGTAATATACTGTGACATCTAATACTCTATTGTTTAGTTCGCTAACGTTTATTATTAACGTTAATAAAACAACGGCATAACAAAATATTTGTTCAAACCCGACAGCCCGAGGGGTTATTACGTAAAGTTGGCTATCACCTATTGGCAACAAGTTTACAGGGGTACGTATTAAAATACGTAAAATTAAAATATCTACAGTTAAAACCCCAACGGACGTAACCCCTAAATTTAAAATACCTTATACATACTTCAAATACTCTAAAGATGTAACAACGATCTACAAAACACCAAAGTTTGTAATTCTTTTTTAATATTTTCTAAATTGTTAGAATCATTTTTTTTTTATATTTCTTATTGAGGTTAAAACAAGAGTTAGGATGCGAGAAGTGAAGCGACATAGTACGATTGTTTTTTTCAAATTGAATTATCAAGATACCATGAACGCTGTAAAGTGTTTGAAACGTCAGGTGTAAATAAATAAGTAATAAACGCAATAAAACCGTATTAAAATAGTTTAATTTAATGATTATCAAGATAAATTAGATTACCGAACTAAAATTGCTAGTTAGTTCTTAAGCATTGTAAAAAACCGTTTTTTTTTTTCCAAAAACTAAGTATTATTTTTACATTTCTACTGTCACCCAATACTAGAGGTAGGTTACGAGGAACGAAGCGCGTATGTGTTTTTTCATGTCGTACCTAACACTCGTTGCTTCGTTCCTCGCAACCTACCTCTAGAGTATTGGGTGCAATTAGAAATGCCATACAAATTACTTTTAATAAATAGCAGTTGTTGCAGTTCGTATGTTTTTCAAAATGCCTTGCAATTAGGTGTCTACTTTTTAGCAATTTAACTTTATTTTTAGAGAGTTTAGGTATTGAGCCTTTTGTACATTATTGTACACAAAATAAAATATTTGTAGGTATTGTTATTTAATTTTATTGGTCCTTGATTGAATATTCATTCTATGTTTAGGACTTTACAGCCAGTGCGTATCCAACTTATTTTAATTTTTTTTGTCATATAATACCTTAGAGGCCGAGAGGTGGTTCGGCACAACTCTGACACCTGGGTGTACATAGTCGATTGACAATGTAACCTACTCGATATGATGATGATAAAACAAAAGCGTCCAAAGGATACATTAGTAAAGTCGATGTGAAAACAAATTACAAAAAAAATAGCTACGTGCCGTCAGTCTACCATTTCACTTTACATAGATTTTACTATGGACTTGACTTTTGAGCTCGATTAAACCACAGTGTAGATCTGAAGATAAGAAAAATGAAGAAGGGCTTTAAAGACTTGTATCCATGGCCGTAAACACTTTAAAACAACAATTTGGTATAAAAAAATACTATTGGTTGACGCGTTTTCTTTGTATTGTATTCTATAATCTGTGCTGTTATGTTAAACTATTGCGAATCGCTAGACTATCAAAAGATACGTAATAACTCCGCCGGGTATCAATGTTTGTTCTCTAAAACTTATGTACCAGTGCGTTGGCAGTGTTGCCACATAACAATGGAAGCATTTCAATTATTTATCATGCAATTCCCGACGCTCTCATTCATCTATGTTGCAATATATTTTTCAGAGGGCTCTGTAACCGTGATCCATTTAGAGGAAAGCCTGTGTACGCGTACACAAAAGGCTTCAACCAAAACGTATTAAATGTTAAATTTTCACGGTGAGGGAAATGGACGGTGATATCTTGCGTGTGGTCGCAAATTGTAGGATGTAGGTAAGTAGGTACAAGGATAATATTTGATTAAATAAATAAAAATGTAAATGTATGAAGAATGGAAAAATGGAATGGAAATGGATTATGTAAATACATACATGATAAGAATGGAATTAATGTGTACATAGAATTTTTTAATATTCTATGCTTACCAGTCGTTTCCGTGCAAGTAAATTGGGACATATCCCAATTCCGTCCTCAGTTTAGGTTTAGAGGTATTTCAAATTAAAGGGTACGCTGGTAATCAGAATACTAGCTTTGGCGGTATTGGTTATTAAAATGGAGACTGTGGTTCAGACTGTCTAAAGGTAATTAACGCAGCCTTACAACTACCCATAACCAACTGTCTATAACAGCCGGGACACGGAGATAGAAAATGCAATTAATGGCGACCAATTCAATACGAGTCGCGTTTCACCGTCGCTTGACGCACGCAATCGTTCCGGATACGCTTGCAGCACTCGTCTAGCTCATCAATGTCTACCAGTAATTAATTATGCAGTAAAGTGTCAGTCATTCATTCATTCAGAAATAAAATCAAAGAGTCGGTGATAGAATAATTTATGAATTAAGCACAAATTGATCGAACGTTTTGATGCATCTATTTTTAAGGAAGTGAGGAATTTTTTACGGGTAGTATTTATAAAAAATGATGGCGAGTTAACAAAATAAATAATTTACTTTTTCGTTTAGTGGAAGATTTTAAAAATATTTCACCAATTCCTGGGTTTGTTTTGTTTGAGGGAATACGACTTTGAGATCTGGCTAATAAATTATTTAAATTATTAAGCTTTATTAAAAAACATGGAAATGGCGGACTTAAAGCCGTAGGCTTTTTCTACCAGACAACCAATACGTACAAGTATCTGTAAGCTTTCGCCTGCAGTCGTTTTCTTTGGGTTATATCAAAATTATGTACATTAAATAAATTACTGGGAACAGTGAGTTAACAAGAAAAATGACAAATTACTTAGAACTCAAAGCATCGGCTCAAGTGTGGCAAAGCTAAAGTGCGAGTGAGTTAGTCACATCGCCGGACAGACTGACTCTTGGTGCAATCGGCTATTGGAGTGGAGACTATACGATCAAAAACGTCCCAGAGGAAACTGCAAATGAGATGGAAAGACGACATCAAAAAGATAGTGGGCAGCAACTGGATTCTCATTTCCCAGGATAGAGAGAGATGGGGAATCTGAAGGAAGCCTTTTTTTTTTTTTTTGTTTACGGACGGGAAATGCATTTACGCACAGAGTGTGGGACTCCCAGGCAGAGTGCCTGGACTACCCACTAAAACCCCTCCGGCATTTCCGCACCGGCTGTTGAGGGCGCCATTGGGTCGCGTTAGCATTCTACCACGACGCCCTCCAGCCATGGCCTTTCGGCCCCGTCCATTGGCCTTTCGGCCACCCCCCCAAATCGGACAATGGCCCATAAATGGACCACGCCCGTCCCCCGACCCACATCCATTCGCCGTCTCATCATAGACGGCGGTGGAGTGGGCTGTTGGCAGAAATTGGCCGACAGTCAACAAGACCCCGACTACCAGGGAGTTATTAACTGTCACCCAGGGTGCACCGTCCCGAATCCCTTGTCAGCCCGCCCTCTCACCGGATCCTTGGGATCAAGTGAGAATGCAAAGCTTTCAAAGGACCGGACACTCGAGGAGGTTCCCTGCCCTGCACCCCATCTGAAGGAAGCCTGCACCAACTCTTTGGTAGAGAATGGCCGAAAAGAAAGAAAGAGAGAAATATTCCGAATACCATTAATTGTTATGAGGTGTAAAATTTGTTTGTGGGAACGCTACGTGATTAGATCGGATTCTGATAATATACTTTGTGATATTGTAAAAGGAAACAGACAAAACTGTACAATTATTGGAAGTTTTTCATTATGTAAGAAAATTATTATTTATAATGGATTTTCTGAAAAATACAATTAGTTAAATTTGAAAGAAAAAACGTCATTATCATAGCTTAGAAACTATTAGATTAACTACAGATAGTCTTTGCACAAATAAACATGGGGTTTTCTCTAAAATAAAAAAATATATAAAATATTTTTGAATATGTTCAGAATTTTTTTCAGCCCTCACATTTCGGACTGATATAAATTGACACACAAAACCAATTCGTTTGGAGCGGTGTAACCAACGACCTACTATTTCCGCTTCCTGTTATTTCAGACTCGAATCCGTGGTAGGTACAATACAATACAGTACAATACAAAGCCCTTTATTGCATAAGAAAAATAACATGCTAAGTTGGATACGTTGCAATCACTAACAGTAAGCAGGTACTTGTAAAAGTGTGATTTTAATTTATTTATTTAACATTTTCCAAAAATTAATAATAAAAAATTAATATAAGATTAAAATGAGAAATGTTAATCATAATCACACTTGTAAATCTCGTACGTTTGGTGACAACAGAAGGTTATTTTTTCTCGCAGAGTGGTTGTCAACCAGCGCGGCGCGGGAGTTCTTGGCACTATGGCGCAAGGTCAACATTTTCTTTTTTCTTTCTTTTAGGACTCCCGTTTTCCTAAGTAATTAAAGTTGCTAAGAGTTTAATGAGGTTGTGAAACAAATTTCTAGTTAATTAAACTACAGTTTTTCAGAGAGATAAGATAGGCCAGGACGGACAAGTATTAAATATACTAATAAAAAAATATTTCCAGTATAAGTGGCACAAACATATATTGAGAAAGCCTCTCAATTTAAATCCAGTACCTACACTTACAGCGGCACTCAGAGTTGTTAATGACCATTAAAACAAATTCTTCAGTCTCGAATAAAAATAAAAATTACGTTAGAGCTAGAATTTTTAAATTTATACTCATTTATATTCTCTCTCTAAGAGCTGAATGCGGCGGTTGAATTAGAAGTCACTTTTTTAAATAAAAATATGTAAAGAAAAGAGTATATAATCCTTTCTTTAAATACTTTTTAGTCAATACCAGAGGTAAAGAGATTTGAATTGGATTGACAGCATACAGAAAACCTGTCAAAGTAAAAATAAAAAGTATGGTGAGAATTGCATTTAATTTATATTATTCAAAGAAACTATTAAAATAGAGAATAGGAAATAATAAACGTAAATGTTGTTTCTTTGATAATTTAATTTCAGGTATGTAGTACATACAAATTAATAGTAGTTAATAATACTCTGAGTGAAAAACACATTACTAATTTACCTAATATGTGACCGAGGATTTTCGCGGAATTATTACTGTCTATCTAACCTTTCAATTTGCCGTCGTGGTCGTTAAAAGAACTACGTCAGATGCCGAAAGGCGGTTTAGAAAATTGAAACCAGGATACACAGGATCGATTGACCATGTAACCTACTCGACATAAATAAATGACCTTTCAATCCGGAAAAGATTTAAAGATCACATAGATCACGTCCCCCTTAACTTGATCCTTCTAAATCTTAATCGATCGATTCAGTAATTACTCACTGCTAGGTACAGTCGAGTCCCTAAGGAACTCACTAAATCACTATGTTAAGCCGGCACTAACTCTTTCTGAGACAATTTGAAAGCAGTTTGTAATTAAAGATTTATTGGCCTCTAATTAGTCTACCAAATCTATCATAAATAAAATATGTGTAATCTATGTAAGAAAATAAATAAATGATATAAATAATGTAAGATATAAATAAATGATATTTTTATATCAAAAGGTACAATTAATAGTAGAACAAAAACAAAAAACAATTAAGGAGTCTACTAGGGTTACTAGACAAGTATACTAGAGATAATTACATAATTCTTAAAATTTATAAAAAAATAATAGTACATTATTGCAAAGGCAGCGAAATAGGCAATTGCAGGTCGAGGACTTCAATGATACGAGACAGGCAAATGCCATTTCGGCCGAGGCATATATAGTGCTTTTCTTGAAAAAGTGCAAGGAAATAAAAAAGGGCATTTTACATAATAAATTTAATTTATTTTACAGTTTGTGCCGAAACGTAAACGTATCTGTGGCTATACAGCCACGAGAACGCAATGTGTACGATAGATAAAAGAGTTCTAAATTCAAACAGCACACCGTTTCATACAACATTGCCGGCGTGCTCTTCGTTCCAAATTCAAAGAACGCGCCGGGAAGTGATTTTGGTTTTTCAGATACATCCATGAGAACGCAATGTATACGATAGATGAAAAAGTTCTAAATTCAAACAGCACACCGTTTCATACAACATTGCCGGCGCGCTCTTCGTTCCAAATTCAAAGAACGCGCCGGGAAGTGAATTTGATTTTCAGTCTACGTAAATATGTTACTTCGCGTGTTCTTTATTCCACCTGCGTCAAAAAGTAGCCTTTGTTTGACTTCTGGTCTTCAACTTTATTCATACCGAATTTCATCAAAATCCGATTAACGGTTTGGCCGTGAAAGCGTAACAGACAGACAGACTTTCGCATTTATAATATTAGTACGGATTATACATTAGTTTACAAATAAAAAAAATTGACGATTTTTTAAGTAAGTATTAATCATTGAAGTCCGAGTGCGGCTGTTACACTTACTTATTTTTCAATAAGACGAGTAAGTTTGGGGCAAAATGTAATTAGGTACCATTTCACCAACGCAAGACACCTGAATGCACAGTAACAGTTTGTACAAACTAGGCAGGTGGACTGCAGTGGTCAGTCAGCTAGAATCCTGTAATTAATGTCAGCAGAGAACCAATTTGCGATGCTCCAAGGCGTTCCAGAATATTCCAGAATTCTGGACTCATTTGGATGAGGAAACCACAATTCGTAGTCTAAGAGTTTATTTGTTGAATTCGAGGAGCTAATAATAATTTGTGGAGTATTATGCAAGCGAGAGTGTACAGTGCTACATATCTTTTATATTAATTTTTAAAAATGAAGCTCTATTTTCCTTGATCATCGCATCTCGCGTGAAGGGATTCTTTTTTTGTGTTTATTATTGTCAGGAGAACGTTCTCGAAAAAAAAATAATATGTTGAGCGAGATACGTCAACGGGTCGTCGGCGGAGGTTTTTAAAAAAAATCGAATAGTACAGAAAAACTTATGAACTAAGTAGTCAGCGATTGACCAAGGACTTACTCTAGCGATCAACGATTGATCAGCGAGGAGTCACACGACGCGTGACAATAGTTCAGACTCTCGACTCGCTCTGGTTGTCCGAAGAAGCTCCCAGGGTGGCTTCCCATGCAGGCTTCATGTCAGCAGTTTTCACGATGATTCATACGTTCTTCATAAAGGTTTCGTAATCGGCGTTGGATCCATGGGAACGTTAGGTATAAGGAGAGGGCTAAGAGTCCGTAACAAGCGGAGCATTAGAAAAAAGTCAGACATCGTCGTCGGGTCAGCTAGTGTTATATGATATGAAAGAATGAAAAATTTTCCACCATTTTCTTTCCAGCCTTTCTTATTAAAAGTGGTTAAGATTCACTTATTTAAATAATGGCTGGTATTCAAAAAGTTATCCTGTATGATATTACTAGCGAGCTTGGCCATTAATAAAATCATAATATTTTTTTACCAAAACATTTTTTAATGTGTTTTGTGATCATAACAATATCCTATTGAGATTGCAATTAGGCCATTACGGCATGTGAGTAGATAACAAACCTTTTTACCAATATCGTTGAGTTCAACCACGATTTAACAGTAGTCAGAGTTCTGCGTAAGATCTTACGTAAAAAGATGAGGATGTTTCTGGGAAACAAGCTTAGATGACAATGTCTAATAGAAGTCAGAAACTCAATTTACATTAGCCAGTTACCGGCACTTCCGCTCAGCTGATTTCTCGAAGATACCACAATTTGATCAGATAAATGCGGGCTTATTCTGGAAACCGGAGTCAGTTTTTAATTTTTTTTAGTGATCACATTAGAAAAAGCCGGTCAAGTACGAGTTGGACTCGCGCACGAAAGGTTCCGTACAATTGAGCCTCTTTAAGTATTTTTTTTTATTCTGTTATATAAACAAAAATAAAATACTTGTTATAGCGGCAAACAGCAATACATCATCTGTGAAAATTTCAATTGCCTAACTATTAAGGTTCATAAAATACAGCCTGGTGGCAGGCGGATGGACAGTGGAGGCTTATTAATAACTAGCTGTTTCCCGCTGCTTCGCCTGCGTCAAAAAGTAGTCTATGTTTGACCCCGGGTCTTCAACTATATTCATATCAAATTTCATCAAAATCCGTGCGGCGGTTTGACCGTGAAAGCGTAACAGACAGACAGAAAGACAGCCAGACTTTCGCATTTATAATATTAGTATAGCTATCGATTGCCATTGCCCTATGGCAAGCCATTACTCCTAGCTGTTATCGATAGGATGGCAGTATATTAGACTGTGTCTGTGCTTTTAGGCAGCAAACAAATCTGGCACCTCATTTACCCACCTCGGGTCACTTCTTTGGTCTCATTCATTTCCCTTTAGAAAGGGTTACGGAGGTCAGACGGCAGTCGCTTCATGATACCAGTATCGCTTAATAGGTCCATGATTTAAAGCATACGTAAGCTGAGGACTCGAGTGGAAACCACGCTAGACGAAGAACGTCCTTCCTTACACTTTTGACTCACTTTACAGGATATTCTAGCGCAGGATTTATTTATCAGAATCGGTCAATGGCCAGTGGAGGATTGGCTGAAAGTGACCAAGTCACTCCAGTAGTTTACTGAGATTGCATTGCTCGGGGTTTGATTGCTCTTCAGCTGGGGAATAAAGTGCCGGTACTATGTTGGTAGGTACATACGTCATTTTATGTTCGGGAATAAAGATTGGTAGGAGATAGTGTGATGTAGTTTTGTATATTCGGTAAAAAGAGCGTATTTGAAAAAATAATTTTTAGTTGTAATAGGGAATCAAAGAGCATTGAAACCCTGCTCATTAAACGGTCCTTTCTCAAAGTAGCAAATAGATTAAAATTCCAAAAACGCATGATTATTTGTCTGTTGGTAGGCTTGAGGTTCTATATCCTCTTAACTGTCAACGCCATTTTTACAAAATGGCGCGAAATGCCAGCAGCTTTCGCGCGCGCGCGGCCGTCACGTCTCCGGTTACACGATGAATGATTTCTCGGAACTGCGATGTTTATAAACATGTTACGTATACCGCCGTATTCGCCGTGAAACAAGCTAGACAAGTATTGCAACTTCCTGGACTTTTTAAAAATATTTTATTTTGAAAAAAAAAGAATACAAGAAAACTATACTAAAGCTAATTATGAGTAGGCAATGATTTGGGATCGCACTACTCGCTATAGCCGGACGGAATGTCCGAACTACACGTTCTAATACTAATGATTTTAGTTTAAGATGCGAATGCAGACTCTGCTTCTCTCGCGCAGCGAGATGGTTTTATTCACGTATCATCATCTTTGTTATGGTGGGGATGCGTGGGCGATCATTGGAAATCTACAGGACGCTAAGTGTCAATTCTTAATAATTTTAACAGTTTATAAAACAATACCAAGGGTTTCTATTGAAGCAGCTGATGACATGTTCTTAGATAAATAAATAGACTTAAGCACAAAGAGTGATGATATGCGAGTTGTTTGTAGAGGATGAAGTTGATTGCTTAACTCCTCCCTCCTTAAGTTCAAAATCGTCCGAAGGCTTTGAATTCGGAGGATTTTGATTACAATATTTTTTTTTAATACAATAATTTCTTAATCTATAAGATATAATGGTTAATATACTTATAGCTAACACAATATACAGGAAAAGTGTCCAGACACTAACACTATTCACTTTCACTGCACTTTCTTCCGGATAACTGGAGGTTTTCTTCAATGCATATGAGAGAAGTTGCAAGTTTTCCAAGTCGATGTTATCTAAGTTCACAGGAGCTGTTGCTGATTCCGCAGGAATGCTAGGTAAGTCAGGTAAGTTGACTTTTGGTAATTTCCAAAATTTTGAAGTTTCTTCTGTATGTTTCCTTTTGAGGGAAATGTTTTGTATTTTCACATCACATTTTCCATCTATTTCCAACAGGTAAGTACCTCGTAATATTTTACGAGAGATGTCGCCTTTACAAGTTTCCATTAATGTAACTGGTTCTCTGGAATAAATTGTAAAACAGTTTTCTTGAATCGGCTTTATCTGCAAACCATTGATTTCGACTGGAACAGGATAACAAGTGCTAAAACTGGTTTCAGATTTTAGGATACTTGCTACGCATTTATCTTCTATGTGTGATGTGATGTCATCCTCGGAGCATAAGTACAGGTCTTCGTCAATCTCTCTGCATGGATGGGTGAGCGACCTGGTATCCATCTCTTTTACCAATATGTAAGGATATTTAGGTGGGATAATGGTAGTAATGTTTCGGGAATTTAGGACAGGTAAGGGAAGGATTTTATAATAATTATACACATCCTTTGAAACTAAAGGAATGCTCATAATAAACGTTATTTGTCTCTCCTTGAAATAAGCTTTTAACTCTATGGTGGACTCTATTTTTACAAGATATCTGCTTTTAGCTGGAAATGCCAGTCTATCAGTTTTCTCTATTTGTTTTAAAACATTTAATAATTCTTTGTTATCTACAATCGTTTGGTGTAGGACCTTAACTCTACTAAAAGCTACGGCGGTCTCAATTTCATCCAATCTCATAAGAATAATTTGAAAGTTATGTATAAATAAGTTATGCATTTGAATAGCTTTATTCAAGATATTAGAATAATATGTTTCGTTTAATGAATTTTTAATAAAATTAATTTCTTTACTTAATCGGATGAGATTATTATGCATTACTTCGGTATTATTTACTATTACATCGGCCATTTCGGAGAGGATGGTAATCTTTTGTTCAAATAAATTTTGTTTTCCTTTAAGTTCGCTAATCATTTTATCGTATTTAATAGCATCGTCATTATCTAAATTTCCCGTAATGATTTTTACTAAAGATCCTAATGGGTTTATAAGACCTCTTTTTTTTCTGTAGTGTCCCGGTACTAATTGTTTATATTTAGTTTGTGTTAAGAAAATTACGTTTTCTATTTGTGTCTGCACATTTTCAAATTCTAAGGAACTAGATAAATTGATTTTCTTAAAGGTTAACTTAAATTCATTATACTTATCTACGTTATATTTTAAATCTTCATAAATAGAACTTAAATCTAGTGTTTTGACAATAGTCCATTTATCATTGCTAATAATAGCTTGACCTTCTTTTATCGGAAGTAAACCTGGATTCTTCTCAATCCGGTCGAGATGAAGGCCCTGGACGAGGATGGTTTGGGTCATCATGAGGACGTACCTGTGGAGGGCGTTTAATGTCTTTAATAGGAACTTTAGTATCTCTATTTTTTGTTTTTACAGGTAAAATATTACGGCTATTTTTCTCGGTTACTTTGGCTTTTTGATAACGAGGTTTATCTTTTCCTCGACGAGTATTTACGCCTTTTATAAAAATTTCGTCTCCTACTTCAATATCGAATTCATATTCTCCACCTCGTTTAGTTTTTATGCCTTCTTTTATTTTTACCATTCTATCGGTTAAGTATTTATAAAGATATTTAGTTCGTTTTACATGATCTTTAACTAATTGCTGCGTATATTGTTTATTAAAATCTGTATTAAAGGTACTGTTCAAGTCTGTATGTCCAAATGCTACTTCAAACGGTGTTAATCCTGTAGTTGAATGTATGGTTTGATTGTATGCCATAATTACATACGTCATAATTGAAGCAGCGTCACTAAGTTTTTGTTCGTACCTTGCTAGTCTATATAATTCTGTAATTGTAGAGTGTAATCTCTCTATATGTCCCATTGAGTTAGGGTTGTGCGGGGTTCCTATGTGAAGTTCTATTTTATGAAAGGACAACATTTCTTTAAGAAGTGCATTATTAAATTCAGAGCCAGGATCGGCGCTTATTTTAGTAGGTATTCCATAAAAGGAAAAATACTTAATTAGAGCTTTTGTTACTTCTGGGGTTGACCTATTAGCTATCTCTATTGCTTGTCCTAATTTGCTGAAAGCGTCTACTATGGTCAAGAAATATTTTCCTTCTATACTAAATAAGTCTATAAATAATTCTTGGAAAGGTCTATCTTGAGTTTGCGTTAACTGAAGTTGTGGTTTAAATGGCTTTCTATCATATTTCATTCTTCTACACAAATCACAGGCATTTATTACACTTGATACTGTTTGTTCTAAATTTGGCCAGAAATATGTGCGTTTTAATCTTATACAAGTTTCTCTTATTCCTCGGTGGCATGTTATACCTTTATGATATTTAAGGATAATCTCACGTTGTTCGTTTTCATCTTCTACATAAATAACTCGTTGTGAACATTCATAAAATTGTACTGAATCTTTTTTAAACAAAGTAATTACTGCATCTACAAATTGTTTACGATGTATCTCACTTTCAAAGTATATGAAATGTTTTATTTTTGGTTTTGTGTATTCTTTCAAAAATTCTTTTATTAAATCGGGTCTATTTGTTGGCAAATGTACTTCTAAAATTCTTTGTTTATTTCTAGATAAATTTTTTATAGCAATTTCATTTCTATTCCAAGTGAAAATTAAAAATTGATTCGGTTTGGTATCTATAGCTTCTTGTAGTATAGGTATGCCATTCGTTTCTATATCATTAGCTGAATGTATAGTAACTGTGTGAGGGCTAATCGGAGTTTCGGGCGCTGATAAGGTGGTAGCGTCACTACTAGGTGTCATTATAGAGTAAGGAGATTTTCTATCTATTTCCTCATTTTCGGAGTCTGATGAAATTGTAATAGGGCTAGGGGATCTTGACATATTTGGTTTCATAGAAACGTCTTCTAAAACATTTAATCTGACACGGGATAAAGCATCAGCTATAACGTTCTGTTTTCCGTTTTTATATACTATGTCGTAATCAAATTCTGCTAATCTTAATTTCCACCTAGTTAATTTGCTATTGGGTTCTTTAATTGAATTTAACCAGGCTAATGGCCTATGGTCTGTATAAATTGTAAATTTCCTACCGTATAAATAAGGTCGAAAATACTTTACAGCCCAAATGATGGCTAATAACTCCTTTTCTATTGTACTGTATCTAGTCTCTGCTTCATTAAGAGTTCGACTCGCATAAGCTATTGGTTTGTCACTGTTTATAGGACCTTGTGATAACACGGCTCCTATTGCGTAATTAGATGCGTCGGTAGTTAAGACGAAAGATTTTTCAAAGTCTGGGTACTGTAATAAGGGTGCATTTGTTAAAATTTCTTTACATTGTTGGAAAGCTTTTTTATAATTTTCGTCAATAATTATTTTCTTTTTCTTTTTTAAACAATTTGTAAGAGGTTGAGTAATTTTAGCGAAATCTTTGATAAATTTTCTGTAATAACCTATTAATCCTAAAAAGCTTTTAATTTCAGTTGTAGTTTTTGGAATAGGGAAGTTTAATATAGCTTTTACTTTATCATTATTTGGTTTTAAACCGTCCTTTGTGATTGTGTGACCTAAATACAATACTTCTTTGCGCAAAAATTCGGATTTATCTAGTTGAACTTTAAGATTTGTTTCTCGAAGTCTATTAAATATCATTCGTAATTTACTTAAGTGTTCGGGTAAACTAGAACTATAGATTATAATATCATCAAGGTATACGAGGCAATGTATACCCTGCAATCCTCGCAGTATGTTATCCATTGCTCGCTGGAATGTAGCAGGTGCAGTTTTTAATCCAAAGGGCATTCTAAGGAATTCGTAATGGCCTGCTTGTGTGCTAAACGCCGTTTTCAATCTGTCCTTTTCTTCTATTTCGATTTGATGGTACCCACTAGCTAAATCTAGGGTTGTAAAGTAACAGGATTTACCTAATTTGTCAAATAAGTCAGAGATATTTGGAAGGGGATATTTGTCGTCTGTAGTTATTTCATTTAAACGCCTATAGTCGACTACCATTCGATACTTTTTTTCGCCTGAGGCATCTACTTTTTTTGGCACCAGGTGAACGGGTGCATTCCAAGGGGAATGAGATTCTTGAATAACATTATCACTTAATAATTTTTCAACCTGTCGATTTATTTCATCATTTTGTACAGGAGGTAATCTATATGGCCTTATAAAAATAGGGTCTTCATTTTTAGTTCTGATCGTGTGTTTTACATTGTTGGTAAATGTAAGGGGTATTTTATCGCAATAAAATATATCTTTGTATTCTAAGCATAATTGTTTGATGGCGGTACTTTCTTCTGAATTCATGTGATTTAATCTTAGTTTTTCTAGATTTTCGGTTAATATTTGATCGAGTTCTAAATTATTTAGTGATATAGAGTGGTCACATTTGCTATTTAAATTTATATTATTATTTTCATGATATTTATTTACTCTAAATGGTTTAGTTATTTTAAGGATAATATGTTGATTTGAAGAATTTTGAAATATGGTATTTGCTTCACCATTTTTACACGTTACAAGAGCACTAGGCATTCTAACTCCTTGACCAAAGTCTTTGAAGTTAATCAATGCATCTCCTTTATATAAATTAACTGGAATTTTAACACGGGTTTCTGATCGTGGTGGTAATTTTAACGTACATTCCGACGAGTATAAAATAGGAATTTCGACATTTTTGGTTTTAAGAATTTGTTTATCCATATCTATTGTTGCGCCTAATTGTTTAAGTAAATCGTTTCCAATTAGACCTTCGTACCTTTCATCTGGTGTAAATATATAGAACTTTGTATGTCCATTTGTACCAAAAGTTTTTAACATTGGTATTTCTATCACTTCACTGTGTACACTAGCTGCATGGGCACTTATTACTTGAAATAATTCGTTATATTTAAAGTTTTTAAAGTATTTATTTGCGATCTCCGGTTTTATAAAAGATCTAGTACTGCCAGTGTCTACTATGAATTTAGAATTAATTTCTGGAATAAATATGTGAGGTAAACGCATCATCCCATCGCAATTCAATTTTATTATTTGGGGTGATTGGTTGTAGAGGCTGCTAACTGAAAATTTTCGTCATGTTCATTATTTTCAGGTGAAATTTCATTTTCATGATTGTTTTCAAATAATTCAGTATGAAAATTTTTGGAAAAATGTGTCATATAATTATTTTCATCGAATTGTGGATAAAACGTAGAGTCTATGTGATCATATGGGTTATATTCACAATATTCAGGGGATTCGCAAGGCAAATTTTCTAAAAGGTTTTGCCTTATAGGAGGTGCTGTTCTCATTGTGACGTCATTGTTGTAAAATGGGGTATTATTATTTTGTGAATTCATTCCGAATTTAAACTGTGGGTTTGGAGGGTTTTTGAAATATCCAAATTGTGGAAATTGCTTTGCATTATTAGTATTTTGGAAATTCTGTGGCAAATTTCTTTGGTAATTATTTGGGAAATTTAATCTTTGGTTTGGAATACCGAATTTAAATTGATTGTGAGGTTGTATGAGCTTATTAGGGGGATTTCCAAATTTAAAATTATTTTGACCTGCTTGAGGCTTAAAATTTGAAATAAAATTTGGTTGCGTACTAGGTTTAATTTGCCAAATAAAGGGATTCGGGGTTTTATTCTGATTTAGAAAAGATGGTGAATTAAAATTTTTAATTAAACCGTTTTGATTACTTTGGAATTTAGGTTTATCTGATTCCAGTTTTGTTTTATTTTTATTATTGTATTGGAAAGAGAAGTTTTCTTCTTCTAACACGATAGATAGCGCTTGTTCTAATGTAGTGCATGCCTTTAATCGTATTATGCGTATTAGGTGTTCAGGAAGGTTGTACAGGAAAACATGTAGAGCGGAATTATTATAAATAATTTGTTTGGCATTCTTAACGCCTTCGTCTTGTATTAAATTAACCTTTGAGAATAATGTGCTTCTAATATTTTGAATTCTATGGCAGAAGTCTAAATAAGATTCAGCTTGTTTAATTTTTAAGGTATCTAGTTCTATTGCAATACACTCTTCAGACCTAGGGTCACCGAAGTGTTGCGTGAGTAATGTTTTAAGTTCGTTCCATGTACCTATATCTTCACGCTCGCTTAGTAAGGCGGCTGCACGGCCTATTAATCTACTTGTGATGCTATGAAATATATATAGATCTTGAACAGGATTAAAGGGCTCTGTATGATAACATCTTATAACATATTCACACTTTTTTATAAATAAATTTAATAATTTACCATCTCCTTCGAATTTAGGGATTATTTCTATGATTTCCCGTGGGATAGTTCGGACTTGTATGGGAATACCCGCAGAAACAGCTTGCGGTTGAGGATCCATTGTTGTTTATAGTTATTAAAATTTTAGTTTTATCGATTTCTTTAAGAACTGTAATTAATCTATCAGGTCCGAGATATCCTATGACTATATTTTTTATAATTGTGATTTGATATAATTTACAATAGTATATTATTCTTAAAATAAAATACATTAAATTACACTAAAATTTTAATTACAATTACTTTATAAAGACTTTTTCTTTTCTTTTTCCTAGAGAAAGTTATTTATTTATATTTAATTATAGAAGATTAGAGATTTTCTTGGTCCCTTTACTATATAATTTTACTTAAATTACGTAATATAATATTAACTTAATTAATTTCTACCTAACCTGAAGTTAAAGTTGGGCAGACAAATAACGTTCGAGATTTTTGGCGAAATCGTTATTATTATGTAGAAATCTGAGATTTTTGGGCAGAAAACTACGGAAAGGAAGACAGGAATAGATTGGCAGTAAAGAGGTTCACTTACCAGCCGCTCGAACCCATCTTCTGGAGTCAGGAAAAGCTGCAGCAGTCTTATTTGTTGGTTCGACGGGTTTTTTGAGTGTTAACGCGCACTTGTTGTGGGAAACTCGTGAAAAATCCGCCCCCGGCTGCGCCAGACAAGTATTGCAACTTCCTGGACTTTTTAAAAATATTTTATTTTGAAAAAAAAAGAATACAAGAAAACTATACTAAAGCTAATTATGAGTAGGCAATGATTTGGGATCGCACTACTCGCTATAGCCGGACGGAATGTCCGAACTACACGTTCTAATACTAATGATTTTAGTTTAAGATGCGAATGCAGACTCTGCTTCTCTCGCGCAGCGAGATGGTTTTATTCACGTATCATCATCTTTGTTATGGTGGGGATGCGTGGGCGATCATTGGAAATCTACAGGACGCTAAGTGTCAATTCTTAATAATTTTAACAGTTTATAAAACAATACCAAGGGTTTCTATTGAAGCAGCTGATGACATGTTCTTAGATAAATAAATAGACTTAAGCACAAAGAGTGATGATATGCGAGTTGTTTGTAGAGGATGAAGTTGATTGCTTAACTAGCTAACTCGTTGTTGAATAATATAAACAATAGATAGTCCGAAATGTTTACAATCACTAGCTAAAGTGGGATCAGATTTTTAGAACCAGCCAATTGATTTTAAAAAGGATTGTCCCCCTTGATTAATGAACAAGTCGTCTCTAAGTGTCCGCGTGCCTTTGTCCATGCGGTGCACATATAAATATGAAAAAATGACATTCGATCGTTATTAGTTAGATTTTGACAAGAAGGAAAGAACGGTAGACACGATTAGCATTAGAAAAATACATCTAGCATTTTGGTATGTAAATTTTATATAATTTTAAGATTAAAAAACCCAATGAACCGTACTTGAAAAGGCCTTACGCAAGTTCGTACACACATATCCTTGATTACACTTGCATTAGCAAGGCAATGGCTATGAAGCCAGTGTAAGCCTTTGAAGTTATGAACAAGAGACGCTAATTGGCAAATTTTCATACACGTGCACCCGAGGGACACAATAAATATATTTAACTACAGAAGATAAGGTTAGATAAATAAACTGTTTTTTGTTGCCACAACCACACATGTATAAAGAAAGAAATTAAACATAAACACCCTTATTCATAAAATACAAACGTTCGTTAAACCTACATGAGATAAATAATGTTTAGTCCCTTTCTCTCTTAGCTATTTTTGACGTGATGGAACAAGACGAAGCATATAATAAGTTAACACTTTTTTATAGAACGTTTCTTAATTTTTATGAAAAAGGGGGAAACTATCCAGCACAAACATGAAGATAGCATCTTAATTCATGTGTGCATTGCAGCAATGTAAAAAAGGATTATAGCTCAGCGGTTCGAAGAACAATACGCAGATTTTCAGCTATAGCCTATTTAACTTTAGGTGCATGTAGCGAAACACCAAATTAAAATAATTAGCCAGCTCATCAAGGTTCCGCTTAACCGTTAATTATCCTTAACTAGCTTAATTTTTTACCAGGTTAAATACTTTTACTTTAAATAATACTTAAAAAATATCGGTTTCCATGCCTTGCGCCGCGAAGGATGCCTACACACAAGATAATCGCGCACCTTTCAACAACTAGCTAAGCCCGTAATATATTTGTAAATAAACCAGCGGCCGCGTCGCGCTTGTATGACTCTACTATGAACCTTTTCTTTTGTAGGAAATATCATTTATTCTGTGCATAAGGAGTGCTTTGTGGTGTAAATTAATCAATTTAAAACGCGAGCTGTGAATTCTCTCACCGTTGAGTAAGGCGAACATTGGCTTAAATTCTCATATAGATACAATGATATAAGAATTTTCTTGAGGCTCAAGAAAGGGTTCAGAAGAAATAGCGTGATGAAGTAACAAATAAGAAATCTCAGTCAGATTTTTAGAAAAGTTAGTTTTGGGGAAAGCTTTATGCGATAATTCCAAACCGAGAGTAGGCGAAACCGGGAAGAACAATTATTTATTTTTTAACCAGGATTAGTAAGTACCCTGGTTCTTTGAATATACTCCTTGAAAATATATTTTCACAGCGATAAGCTAAATGTACTTAGAAAGCTCGTGGAAGCAATCCGTATCAGACATGACACCATTAACTTAGACCGGTAGCTTTAGGCTTCTGAATGCCTTGCAATACTATGTATTGTGAGACGTAGCTCTGGTGTACAAAGTTATGCAAGTTGGCTAAGAAACAATACAGTATTTTTCTTGAATTATTTTCTTTAAGTTTAGCGCTTCAGAGCTCATCCACTTTCCTGTTTCTACAGTTCAAGTTGGGGCGAAAAAATATTGTTTGTGTGTATGTTTGTATATTTGTATGTTTCTAGTCCAATTTCGTGTAGGAAAAGTTATAATACGAGTATGTTTGGTATCAAAATATATTTTGTGATATTGAACAGATTTAAAAAAAAAGTGTAGTTTTATTTATTAGTTTTATGTTTTTTGTATTTATAACTCAATAACTCTGTTATTTCTAAACCGGTTGACAAAATATTTTAAAATTCGATAAGGCATATTATCAGTTTAGTCCAGTAAATTTTTTAAAGCAATTGGTTTAGTAGTTTAGTAATAAAATTACAATAACTGTAATATACCTACAATGATAGTGATGATGTCTTAGTAAACTATGTTTCTTTTTTTTAATAAATTTAAAAAAAATCTTTTTATTAATTGTAGTTATCATAAAGGTCTTTTTATGGTATTAAAACATTCGGAAAAGATTCATATATTTAATACGTTATTAAAAGCTGCTGTTGTGAATGGATGTGCAAATATGTGTGTGCAAGTGGACTGTATTAAGGAAACTAAGAATAAATGAGAAATTTAAAGATGAAATGAAAAGTAACAGTCGAATTTGGTAGTTTCTCTGTATTATATTGATATCACTTGGATCTTACAAGAACACTGACAAAAATCAGACTTGTTTTTACAAAAGTCAAATCAGCATAGAAAAATAAATAAGTAATCAAACTAAGGAGTTTGCAACAGCTGCCTTCAATGAAAGCGAGTTTTCATTGAAAGACAGTCTCAAAAATTGCTTTAGAACAACATACAAATATAGAAACATACGTACAAACAATGTTTTTTCCCCCAATTTAATTGTAGACCACTATATAATACAATATATAGATATGTAATGAAAACCCAGAAAAGTTTGAAGCGAACAAAGAAAATTTTAATCCTTAAAGGTAGATGAAGCAAAGTTGGGATATTAGCCGAGACGTGATGCATAATAACGCCTTATGATTTATTGGAGATGTTCCTGCGATGGATGCCGGTAATCGTGCCGTTCCAAACTTTCAATGAAATTGTTAAGGGTACCTGTGTACAAGACTGTACATTTCTAGATGTTTCTCTTTTTTATGTGATGTCAAGTAGTCATTATTATGTTTATAAATTGATTCTAGACATATATATATCTTCATTTTTATTCCAGCCGCAGTCAGTCCACTGCTGGAAATAGGCCTCTCTTAATGATTTCCAAAATGACCGGTTGGAAGCGGCTTCAGCGGCTGCCTGCGATTTTTTTAGACAATATGGTTGGAGGATATCCATTGCTACACTTGCCGGTTTGTGGTTGTCTTTCGAGAACCTTTCTGCCCCATCGGTCATCGGTTGTCCGCGCTATGTGCCCCGACCACTTCAAAGAGCTAACGGGTTATCGTTGGGCAGTCTAGACATATTTAAATAAGAGCTGCGATTACAATTGTCTTAAAAAAGGTCTTTTATGTCTATGTCGTGGTCAAATTGTAGAATTGATCGTTTCATGATATGGTCGACCACATCATGAAATGCGAACATTTCATGATATGGCCAAAACAGAATCGACCATATTATCAAAACGTCAGCATAATGATTTGCTCGTCCACGGTTGGCCATATCATTTCAATAATAATACGTATTTTTTAGGCTCCAAAAGTTTTGTTTTAAGTATATTTTAGTAATAACTAAGTGCTTTACGTTAATCAATGTTTCCTATAACTTTTATTTTCACAATAATATTCTTCGATTATTTAACAGCTGATAGCCAGCCGCCATTATAATTCTCAAAAAAGTAGCAAAATCAGCGCCTCTATTGGATAAGAGTGTAACAATTTTGCGACATGATCACTTGGTTCTTGGCTGTGCATCCGTCGATAATATCATGAAATGTTGGAAGCACAATGATCTGATCGATTATGTTTTGGCCACATCATGAAATGATCAATTTAACGACTTGGCCACGACATCTATACAACCTATGGCACAAGCAGATAATAGTACAGACATATCTATGGGTTGACTGATAGAAAAAAACTCTTTATCATTGTTATTAAGTCAAATAATTATGTTTCTAAAATACAGAAAAAATATATCATTACAATAAACAGGTTCCTTTAGGTTTTTCCTACATAGTAGAAAAGGAATAGTATTGACATTTATATTTTAAAGAGTATTCCTCCGAATAAAACGGATACCACACAAGTAAAAGCAAACTATAAAACGCTATTGAGGTCTTAAAAGAAAACCCCAAATGACAAAATTTCAGCGTCAAAAAGGTCTTGTAAAGGTAAGTAGGGTATACCTTTAAAGTCAAGTACCCGTGAAAGGGTACAAATGGGAACAGAAGCGGGATGAACGGGAACTCGATAATGTTAATTTAAACTTAAGGGGTTCGAGGGATTTTTATAGACTTTCGGACGAATTCGTTTTACTTGAACTTTATACGCAAATGAGATCGATTAGCCATGTAGTATTTGGCTAAAAATAGACCACTCCATGATAGACTAATGTGCTCAGAGATGTTAGTGATTATTTAAGCAAAATCTTTAAAAAAATCTCCGGATTTTTTACCTTTTCGATGCCACAAATTTTATAACAATGAATATTTTATTCTTACTTTTGAAAAGGATGTTTAAAGTGTGTACTGTATAAGTTAGTTGTATTTATTTATTTGGAGTAGCTCTCCTAGCTAGACATCATAAATAATATATATTATTTTTAATATATACCTATATTTCACAGCCTTTGGTGTCGAGACACTAAGCCCGTGGGGCGCCGCCCGGTGCGCGGGGTCTTCACAGGGAGATCAGTAGACGCCTAAAAGAGGCAACGGGTGACCCTCGCGCGGGCAGCTTTCTCGCTCAGCGAATAGCCAGCTATTCAACGCGGGAATGTTGCCTGCGTGAGGGGAACTCTGCCCAGGGGACCTAATTTAGATTATATTTAGTTTTTTGTATTTATTATTTTTAGATAAGATAGTTAGTTTTAATTTTTATATGTTTATTATTTTTAATGTATAATATTAAATAATTATGGTTTAAAATTAAGTTACTAACACTATTAGCAAGAGTCCATACTAACAACAGTGTTTCTTGAATAAACAATTTTTTATTCTTTCATTATAACAAGAAACCTGTTTACGAAACAAGAAGCCACTTGTAGTATTGTATTTATACGTATTGTGAGACATTCGGGATTGTTTCCCAATATCTTTATAAAAATGAGTAATTCCAATTTCCACAATCGACATCACAAGACCATTCCTCAAAATCAGCATCACGTCTATATAGACGTGATCCGACGCGTCCACAAGACGTGACCGGAATGAACTACCAACTATATTAGACAAGTAAATAATTTCAGCAATGGTAAGGGATTTTCGTGTGATCCGTTAAAAAAGCATACGTTTTCAAGACTAAATCGCGATGAAATAAGAATAACTGAGATGTCGCGCCAAACTCGAAAATCGACGGGACGTGACCCGTATACGAATATACGAGCACTTTCGACTAAAGAAATACAACGAGTTTTAAAGGTTTTACTGTCCCGTTGAAATGCGTACCTGAATTTTGATGTATGTATAACTTTGATGCGAGAACCTTATGTGTATAGACGCAATGGTTAGATTCGGTGATGAGATATACGCAGGGAAATAAAAGTTACGAGTATTTTATGTATTGCAAATCGTTTTGGAGGTATTATTGCGTTCTGAACTACGTTTGAATATTTTTATTCTTCTTCTTCATCCAAGCGCGCTTACTAGTTGAGTCTCAGCTTCCGCTTTAAAGCTGATGGTTTTTATGATGCGCTTTTAATAAAGGTCCCGAATTTAGCAGTACCATTGTTACAATGGTATATTTTTACATTGACTCTATATAGGTGTTTTAAGTTTACCAATAGTAAATTTAATTCACCTAGGTGAATTAACTCGGGTGAAATAAGTAAACGTCACGTACTGTAGTAGGTCCTTCTGTTCAGTGGTCGCGGGTTCCCCAACCATCAACATCCAGGCATTTTATCGGTTGCGTTCCAATTTCCAAGTTTCAGCTCGGTTTGTATGAGCTGAAATAAGGTGGTTATTGTAGGCTAATTACTGTCTACGTCCCATCAAATAAGACCCAATTTTCTCTATTGGGGTAAGCAGGTGCCTCCATCAATCTTATTCAGTGTGACACGCACATGTGTTCTCTGAATTGAGCAGTTTCCAAAGCCATCTCATTGGCAAGGCATAAGAGGTGGAGTTTTTATCAATTATTGTTTGTAATTTATCCGCCGGCCAAATACTTGAAGTGGCAACAAGGTCAATAAGCCAATTGTCACAGCGATTAATTTGGAAACGAAAAAAAATATTTTTAGAATGTTGATTTTCAGAAGGGACGATTTTGAGGGTGGACACATCAGAGGAAAATTGTTATCTTGTTTGTTGTTAAACTTAAATTGGGTTGCATAATTTTAAATTTGCCAATTAGAATTTTGAGAATCATATTTTTATTTGTACTAACAAAAATGGACCATGTTATATAATAAATAAATTTTGAATTTGAATTTGATAATCATGAGATTTGACTATTTTGCGACTAAGGCCTAACTATACTAGACTTTTGATTAGGTTTGATCTAATCTGACCTCTTATGGGGCCAATTCCCATCTGCCCTGAGATGAGTAAATAGGCAAAGTGGTCCCAGGGATGAGATAAAGGGTGGTACAAGACTACAACAATTTTTTTGTGGGTTCTCTCATTCGAATCTCAGATAAATAAATTTGCCGAATAAAAGTCGAAATATTAGATCATTCTGTCTGTTACAATTGCTTAATCTTTAAATTTGTTTCCTGAATTAAGTTTTCTGAGGTAAATTTTATCACTTGTACCAACCCCCCCTGCCGTGGTTTGTTTGCAGGTAATCTTTCATATCGTATGACAGGATTTAGATTTTAAATATGGACCTTTTGCGTCTCCTTAGATAAGCTTATATCGTAACGCATATAATTTACACGATTATATTAATGTTATTGGTTTTCCTTCACGTCGGATGACGTCATAAATCGTTTAATAAGACAAATTGTGTTAACCGATTGGCGCGACCACCCGCAGGCTTATTTCCGTCCTTGTCACTCAGGTTACCTAGGAACCCTCAAAGGCATCCGACTGCCTGAATGTGGCAGCTAGGCCACATGCAGACTGCCTCTAATATACTTCATTTGAAAGAATAAGACTATCTAGTATTATATTACAACCACGTGCACGGAAACCTTATTTAGAGCGGTGTACCTACTTTATTTTGTCACTCCGCCTCTGAAGAGATTGATAAGAATTAAATTAAGTTTATTATGACGAGGGTCTAGCACAAGCAATACTCTCGAAGTCTGGGTGTCTGGTTGCACAAAAAATTTATGATGTTGTCACAACTTTCTCTCAGACATAAATCTCTTGAGGATAAAAGCCTCTAAAACTATAAAAAACACCAGTGCGAGCCATGCGTGTCGGTAATGATTGCGTGTGACAAGTTGTGGTGAACGTAGCTTGTATTGGATTGGTCGCCATTAGGGAGATTTCTATTTTGAGCTGCTCTGTGCAAGCCTTGCTTCGGAAGGCATGGCGTTATGCCATTAGTCCCGGTTGTTTTTGCTAGATGGCAGTCGTTAGGTTGTGTCAGATGCCTTTAAGTGATCTGAAAAATCTGACAGTGTTGACCACTCACACACTCCTATCCTTTTTGGCTTGTTTACCAGTAAAGAGTTGAACGGCTGTTGATGTAAAAACTAGTATTGCAGTCTTGATAAACGAACGTGACGTACCTGCAGGAAGTGTCAAATTTTGCAATAGAATTATTTTGTCTATTTAGTAACACACGTATGTCAAGCTCAGCCCTCCACTGTACTTAAAGTATATGAGCTAATGTAAGCGTAATAGAGTTATCTTCCATTCCATTATTTGTTCAGAAACAGATAAACAAAAAAGCGCCGCCAAATCATATCCAAACAAAGCTTGGAATAAGATATATATGTCTATCTTACCTGTTTGTTAGTATGTACTAAGATACAGGCCAAATATATAATCCTTTGCAATTTTTTTTGTAGCCGGGTAAAAATTCACTTCCCTCTTTACCCTTGTAGAAATTTCGACGTCTGAAAAATGCCATATTGTTCAAAATATAATTTATCACTCCGGAGCAGACTGTAGTTGTTTTAGATTTAAGATTTTTGCGCCAAGAGGCTCTGCCATAAATCTTTCGCTGTTTTCTATTCAATTTCAACGTTGAGAACATAATCTTTAAGGATTTTCGCCATAAGTACGTATTATTAGCTTAGTTCGACGATATTGTTCGATTAAATTTAAATGTTTCATGTCTCTACTTTAATGCTAGCTTTCGCCCTGAGTTTTGATCCCACGTATATTATGAAAAAATGTATTTTTTATTCCTGGTCATACTCATACCCTACCCGTGCACAAAATTACGACCGATTTTGTTTAGTCATTCATAAGTAATTAATTAGTGACTAACCCTGCTTTGTTTTATGTTCTTAATAAATTGATAAGTAATATTACATTGCAAAAGTGGCAAGATAACATCGGTACGCTTACTAAGTTTTGGACACCCTTTGTAAAACAACCTAATGCGTGTCGTAATCGAAGGCCCTAATTGCCACCTGTCTCATGAGCTGCATCATACTTCCAAAGGCACGTCAAGCCGTTGCGACTGGGTGCTATCGCTAGATGGCTGTTGTCAAGTTAGCTATAAATTCTACTAGCTGTTTCCCGCAAAAAGTAGCCTATGGTTGACCCCTACTACTATATTCATACAAATTTCATCAAAATCCGTTCAGCGGTTCGGCCGTGAAAGCGTAACAGACAGACAGACAGACTTTCGCATTTATAATATTAGTATGGAGTGAATGAGTGATCATATGAACACTTTATGATTTCTTATGTTTTCGCGATTGTTATTCATTAAATTAAACTATTTTAATACGGTTTTTATCGCGTTTATTACTTATTTATTTACACCTGACGTTTCAAACACTTTACAGCGTTCATTCTGCCTGCGACCATGAACGACGTCAGGTGTAAGTAAATAAGTAATAATCGCGATAAAAACCGTATTAAAATAGTTTAATTTAATATGAACACTTTATTGCACCATTACATACAACTAAATGGGTACAAAGGCATACATCGCTAATGCAATTTCTTCCAGCCAACCTTAGGGTAGAAATGTAAAAAAACACTTGCGTGAGCGGTGCTGTAAGCTTAAATGTACATGCCTACATTAAGTCGCATATTATATACTTACATAAATAAACAATAAGAATAAACTTACAAATAACATACATAAATAAATACTGTCAATAAGTGTAAGAAGTTAGTGACAGCCTTATCACAATATAAGAGATGATTATTGTAGGTACCTCGGAAAGGTAGTGAGACTTAACCTGATCTTTTTGAACGAAGTAATAGTTCGTGCCTTACGAATGTCTACCGGTATGGATAGTTTGGATATAGCCTTCAGGTAACTAATGATTATCGAATTAGAAACAAACAAACAAACCATGCCCCGCGCGAGGACCACATACATTTTGTTACTTTATGTTGGTACGGGGTAAAATCCCATTTCTATGGATCTGAAGTTTTGCCAACTAACACGCTAGATGTCAAAAATAAAAAATACTCTTTACGTATTTAACTCCAAAAAATGAAGTAATAATACGTAGTTAAAATGTCTGGCTTTACCCGACTCGTAAAAGAACAAAAACTCTACCTTTTACAATCCAAAATGTCCGCGCCACAGACTAACAAATGTTCAATTTCGCCAGCAGGGTGCTAAAGCGTTTATGCAGGAAAAGATTACGTGCGAGCGAGTCAGAAATATTTGATAGTATGTGCAGAAACAAGATACTCAGTTTGTGGTCTATGTCCGTTTTTTGGCGCGAAAAACACATAGCTGTTAGTTAGTAATTATCTTTGTTCCTTTTGTCACTATTGTCCCAACTATTTGCGTTCTGTTTATTGTTGCTTTGAGAAATAAAACGCAAGTAAATTACGTGCTACGATGCATATGCGTCTAAAAACAGGGGTAAACTAATAGTCCCGAAAGGCAACAATAAATACGGTAAGCGTACGAGCACTTTTTGTAATAAGCTACCTGTAGAACTAATCAATAAAGCAACATCTAGAAATCATTTAAGAAATTTATTGCGTATGCACTATTTATCCACTTGGACACTTGTCCATAGGTGCAGATCTGTGGATGCGCAGAATGGCTAAATGTATATTTGGCCATTCTCTGTATCTACATATCTACGACATCACTGTTCTCCCTAAAAACTTAGCAGATCTCATAATTTTAGTTGTGTTCTATGAGTTTTTATTATTCTATATTCTTATTGTATTTAAAAGGACACTGCTCTGTGCCCTACGTTTCCCTTTTAATTTAAAACTTATATGGGAGTCGTCTAACTGTGGTGAAAGAAATTGTACCAAATGTTTTGTTTCATTTTGATACTTAGTTTTGAAAAGTTTTATTATTTTTCTGAGTAATGGTTTGTTGAGGCAGCGAAACGTAGTGGTATAGATATGTTCATTGATCATTGTTCAGTTATAAGTTTGATTCACAACAAGTGGCCGTACAACGCCCTATGTGTTCGACAAAATAATATTATGGTTGGTAAACATTACTTTGCCGATAAACTACTTTGTAGTTTGGCAAAATCAAAAATGTAACTAGCGTAAGAAGTTATGAGAAATAAATAAATTTCAAAAATATATATTATTCATCGAGATATATGTACTAACGTACAGTACATATATCTCGATGATATTATTCCTAACTAATCACCATCATTTCGAGCAGGTTACATTGCCAATCGACCATGTACTTTCTATGTATGTGCTTCCCGTGGGAATCGAACCCGCGACCTCTGGGTCAAAGGCAGACGCCTTAACCACTAGAACGTCGAACTAATAATATAAAAGCGAAATGGAGGCCGTGTTTTTGTTTGATTATTTACTGTTCACGCTTTTTTTACTGAAACAGTCTTCCTGAAATTTAATATTGGCGTAAAAGGCTTGTAGAACCAAAATAGAATTTATATTTTATATAGATAATTATCACGTCATTGCTTAATACAATATTCAAACTTTACCTAAATACTTTTTATAGGTAATTGAAAAATTAACGTAAATTAATTACAGAATGTTTCCTAATCCTACGGTATCTAATCTGAATGGACCACAGATTAAAGAAATTACTACAGATAGAGTAATCCAAAATACTAGAGTGCTACTTCTAGATACTTTATTTTCTCTGGAACGGACATTCTTTTTATACTGGATATTCATAATTTTACAGTTGTCACTTCATGCATTTTTAATCTCGAGTACATGTACAAAAGCTGCTTTCTTTAATCAAAGTGGTACCCGTAAAATACTCCGTAAAACAAAAAATACGGCTCTACTGGACATAGATAAATTTATCACTTGCATACACTAGCAGTCACATAAAAACGTCTAATATACTCTGTAACAAAGGCACGGATTTCAAAAGAGGTGAGAATACACCTTTATCAGGCCACTCCATTTGGTGGAATAATAGTCCCAGACAAGAATTAGTCCTATATGGGGAAGTTCCCGCGGTAATCCAATCTTTGTTCTGCTGTTTTGTTCCTTGTAAACTTTTTCAGCGGCAGTGTAGTTTCTTTTTTTTTTTTGATTCAGTATGTCCTAAAATATTTATATACTGTGTTTAAAAATACGGATAATAACATCGAGATTTTTACAGTAAGGTTACTGTTTAGGTATATTTGGATATTAAATAAATGATTTAAAAAAGCTATTCTTATTCGGCTCCAGAGTTTAACGTCAAAGTCTTAAATTTAAAGATTGTCAAAATCATTGACCAAACACACATGTCTTCATAAATAAATTTAAATTTGGATATTCCATTTTGGTTTAGTTTCGAGGTAATAAATTACTATTATCTAGCATGCCCAGTTTCATCCTAGCTGGTGTTGCCAGAGCAGTTAAGTTTTTAGTAGAATTAATTTGCAGTCACAACCGACTTTGGCAACGTCTTAATACTTTTGTGTGTGTTCAAAAGGGTGTTAATTATGACATTTTTAGCTCTATATGTGTTTATAGAGGGAATTTGATTGTCTAAAGTTTTGTCCATTTTTTTTATCTTATAGATATAATAATAATAGTAAACTGCAATTTATTCCTGTTTAGTCACGTCAAGTAGAAAGAAAAACGATATAAAAAGCGTGAATACTAATTATATTTAGCACTTTTCTATATTTAATATACATTTTAAAGCTGGCAACACTAATTCAGTCTTTGGCCCTTTCGCCGGACATGTGGTGTGTGCGAGGCAAAATCTCTTTCTGCGGACACTCATCCTCACTAGGTGACAGAATCGCCCGTGCACACTCCGACCTAGATTTTATTTTAAAATTAGAACGTTTCTATTTTTAAATTAGTTAGATGTGGCAGAAACTTTATAAAAAAATCTAGCCGCATGTAAACTGTACACCTATCTTATTAATTCCATATTTAAATGAAGAGTTTTTAATTTCTGTTAACTTTTGACGGTAAATGTTGGGTGATCAATGAGATTCCATCATCGGATTTATTTTTAAAACTCGAACGTTTATTTTTAATTTAAGTTAGATTTGGTCAGTACCGTAGAACTGCTATAAATCCTGGCTGCCTGTAATTTATTCTATATTTAAATAGAATGTTTTTAATTTGTCTTTATTATTGACTGATCTCCTAAATAACATGAGGTTCAGCAATTCAACGTATTTTAATAAGTACTAAATACATTAAAAGTACCTACAGCAAATTATTATTTTGTTAAGTAGAAATATTATAAAAAGCAATTAAGGACATCAGAATGACATCAGAATGAAAAGTCAGGACAAATGGTAAGATGACATGCAACTAGTAAAAAGCTGAGTAAAAAATACTTATCAGTCCGACCAAGTCAAGTTCTTTTGTTTCCCCTTTAGCCAACACTCCTGACGTTTGTACGGATCGCTTTAATTTGATTGCAACGAAATCCCGAATGGAAAAGCATTGCAAAGCAATAAATCTGAAATCGTTAATTGGAGAGTCAGATGTTGATTGAACGAAAACAGAAGTATTAATTTAGTCACTGTTGTATTAACATTTTTCGTTGCATATCCGAATTAAGCTGTACATAAGAATTTTTAAATTAAGGGAGTTTTTCATATTTCGTGGAGTGTTGTGGAGAAAACTAGGGAAACCTGAAAACAACTGTTTTTTTTCTAGAATTTTTTTTTATGATTCACCGATTAAACCCTGCCTCTATCTGTTAACACTTTTAATATATATTTTAATTATAATAGAAAAAAAAAACCATTTCAAAAAAGTTTAATTACAAATTTTAATTAAAAAAACACCCTAAAATCGATTCATCTATGGATTTATCTATGGAAACCACAGATGGACAAATATAAAAAAAGTATAAATGTTAGCCAGTGTAGAAATAGCGATTTTGGGAGATACCAAATACAAAAAATAGGTATATTTTAATTCAGTATACTTTTTCATTGGTTTAATTTGTAACATTTAGCTAGTTTCATCTGGACGTAGAAAAATGTAGGGAATTCTCCTTAACTAAATTTATATATAAATTGAGCTCAAAGTGCTTTAAAAAATGTTTAAAAGAGAACACGAAAAAACCGATTCCGCTTTTTGTGAATTAATTTATTTTTAAATGAACATTTAAGAGCAATTATCATTAGAGCTTAAATACAAAATTTATTTTTAATTCCTTGCATTTTTATCTCTGAATTTTTAAACCTTTAGCGTTGTCGGCTGGCACCTATAGAACCCTCATTAGGGAATTTTAAGAAAACGATTTTTAAGGATTTCTTTTATACATATATTAGCGACCCGTCCAACTTTTGCACGGGTGCCTCAAACGCCTGGATTTTCACTTACATTGCGACTGTAGGAGTGTTTATTTGTGCCATTAGTAGAGAATACAATCCCGAGCATGTTTTTCAATCCCGGGCTTACGGGATTTTTGAAGCCTTTTCCCGGGATCCCGGGCCTATCCCGGGATTAGACTATGTGGTTTCTAATTGGGCTAAAATAAAAAACACGAGTAATTAAAAAAAATGTCTTTAATGTCTTTGCACAACACAAATCAGAATAATAATAAGAAAAGAAAAAACACAAACCAAAAAATACTATACTTTTGCAAGAAATTAAAAAACAGCACAAAATAACTATTTAGAATTTCGAAAATATAATCGCAGAAATATCAAAGCATCCAATGTTTGACTTCCGAGCCTGCTTCGTAGTCTATTGCCAACATAAGCAGCAGCTGAAAACGCTCGTTCTGCTTCTACGCTGGTCGGAGGAATAGACAATAGATACTTATATGCTGCAACGGACTACGGAATACAAACTAGACTTGTTTGTGGCAATCCCAAAAATCCCGAGATTAGCCAAGTACAGTCCCGGGATTTTCGGGGCCAGAAAACGGTCGGGATCCCGGGATTGTATTCTCTAGCCATTAGCAACAGTTGTATATGATGGCACAACTAGATATATAGTTCTACATACCAGTTTAATTCTTTGAGATGTTTAATACTTGTACGCGTACGTGTATGCGGCGGTAAATACTGCATATTGGCAATCAATGTAAGAACGACTAAATTTGTAGGTGCATATATTTGCCGTTTATTGTACATCATTATCATAAATTTAAGAGCAAAGCTCTTGTAGATCGAATTTTTTACATTCTTTCCTGTCATTTTCGAGTGCCATAATTTTCTGCTACAATGAGACAAGATCATCATCTTTTCGTCATTTCGAGTAAGCGATATTGTCAATCGACCATGTACACCCAGGAGAGATAAGAAGCAACAGAGAAAGTACTAACATGTGTATAAAATACATATTAAAAAACGATCGGAAGTTTCTTTCAGTTTCACAAATTAGAAGAGCGATCAAAAACACATTTTAGTTAACATGAGCTTAAAAACGTTTCTTAAAATGAGGGTAAGTGATTAAATTCTTATTATAACCAGACAACGGGTGCTAAGAAAGCTCGGAAGCCACAAAGAATATGTGAGCTTTATCCAGGAGCTTTTGATATTAAAATGTTGAAGCTTATAAATATTTAATGTAATTTCATTGTTGCCCGAGCGTAGTTGTTCATTGTTAGATACATTTATATATAATTGAGGTACCTTTCATTCCTATTCCGTGAATAATTTCAATGGAAGGTAATATATTAGGTAGAATTTTGATACGTGTATAACTTTAGCGTATAACATCTTTTTTTTATATATCTACATTTTAGAACGAATTAGCATTTGAAAATGAAATTAATATTAACTGGCCTCCTGTCAGGGGACCAAAGGGCACAAATAAGGCATAAAACAAATAATAATTTTAGGTAACAACTCCATAATTTTTGTTTAGGGGATGAATATAAGGCTACGAATGGGTTCAGACGATGAAAAAGACTAAGTCCTTTAAGGCTTTTAAAAAGGGCTAGACTCATTTAAACGCCTCACGACTAGACTAGTATTTTAACCTTTTAGTCCTGAGTCATAAGACTAAAGACTGACGACTAGTTTTAGTCGTATTATTTTAACCTTTTAAGTTATAAGACTTAAAAGGCTTAAATAACTTAAAAGGCTTAAAGGACTAAAACGACTCGCGCCTTATTCGCCTCGAGTCGCACGAGTCGTGAAGCATGACAACAGAACGTTTAACAAACAAATAAACTCCGAAAGCAATAACATTGTTATTTATTTTTCTCTCTTATAGTTTCGCCAGATGTGAATGTCGTCTTCCGTGGTTTAACTCAGTTGTAGGTAGGCACATATTACTAAAAAAACTGTCCACAGCAAAACTTAACAGCTATTCTAGAGGCAATTTTTCATTTCTACGTTATCGTGACTCGTATTTTTTGATTGATCTGTGTTAAACGTGTCATTTTACTAATTAAATACGAAATTTGTTAATTAATATTGTTAATTTATGATTAAACATGAACAAATAAAACGTTTAACTTTGTATGAAATTGTACGAAATAAATCACATCTAGAGTAGCTACATTTCACATACAATTCAAATACATTGCGGATAACAAGACACATACGTAAGAAAAATGAATTCCATACGCGACTGGAGCGAGTCCTTTTACTAAGAACTATAGTCGTTTAAGTATTTTAGTCTTATAAACACAACTCGAGTAGTTTTAGTCTTTTAGTCTTTTAATACAACGACTAAGTCTTACTTAAAAAGACTCAAGCCTCTAGTCTTTATTTTAGAGTCGAGTCGTGTAAAATAAGGCTAGTCCTTTTTTATAAGCCTTAAAAGACTTAGTCTCTTTCAGACTTTATCAGACTATCCTAAGTCTAATATATTATACTATAACTGAAAGCATATATATATATATATAATGTTAACATATCGTCCTAAATTTTTTCATACACCCAGAAAGAAGTATTGATAAGGACGTAGGGTCAGACACATTGCATTTGTATTTTTTTTTAATATTTTGTAAATATTATGATGTAAATGTACCGCCTGGACATGATTTGCCCTGGCTGACATGAAAATCTCTGAACAGACTCCGAACTCAGGTCGGCCGATGCAGGGAAAACATTACAGTTCAGAGGACTCCTGCCGTTGAGGTGTCTCTCCTCAGACTATTGCGCATCTTTTATCTTGCCCTGAGTGCCCAGTCACCTGCACTCTTGTCAGTGGCGAAATTTTGGTCTTCCCAAATTTAACTTAGTCAGAGTCGACTCGCTAAGAAGACGAATATTCACGACGGTTTTTGAGGCTTTGCATTCATGAGGATCTTCCCAAAGTGGGTTGACGCCAAATAAGTGTCCATAGATTAATAATTGGTCTCGCGCGCTCGACTAGATACCGCGCTGTGAAGAAAAATCAGTTTCCAGAATGCGGCCACTTATTAGGAAAGTGTGTGTAAAACAATGTGCAAAGACGCACACTAGCGTCGATTATGGTGTTGCCAGCTACTTGACTGGTGCCCGACCAATGGGAAAATTATTAATTGCTGCGGTCTTGTTACGTATTATAAAAAGTAGCTCAGAAAAACCTTTAAAATGAAATTAGAATAAAACTGGCCAAGTGTGAGTCGGCTCGCATATAGAGGGTTCTGTACTATTTTTTATTTTTCTCCATTTGGACCTCCTAAACAAATTTAATATTATCTCATAGGTTTTCCTGTAATTTATGAATCGAAATTCTGAAATCGATAGTTTCGGAGACAAGGTAGGGGAAATGGTTAGTTTTGTCTACTTTATTTTATAATTCTAATATAGAATCCTAAAATTGCAAAAAAACTTTCTTTTGATTTATTATTACACAGTACAGTATGTTAAACGTTACTTTAATTTTCTATTTAGCTTGGAGCTAATTGATTACTAACCTCTTTTTAGTTATAACACGGGTTTAAATACAGATAAATAAATAGACATACACATCCTATTAATATTATAAACGCGAAAGTTTGTAAGTATGGATGGATGTTTGTCACTCTTTCACAACTAAACCGCTGAATTGATTTTCATGAACTTTGGTACGGATATAGTTCAAGGCCTGGAGTCAAACATAGGCTACCTTTTGACGCAGGCGGAGCTGCGGTAAACATCTTGTACATACGAGTAGATATTATCATGGCCTTTTTCCATACAGTAGTGTTGCCGGAAAATACATTACACATCGAATAATAATCGATTCTTTGATAGTTGAAAATATAATCTAAGGTATCGATAGTGATCATATATCGATAGTATCGATATTGATACTATTGATAATATATTTCTGTAATTTTTTTCTATATGAGTTGAATGACGATGATTTGTGTTATGCCCGCTGTACATCCCGCCGCCGAGTTCCGGTATATCTGTATAGTATCGGTGCCTGAAATGCTTGGTATTGTTGTTAATCCATTAATCGATTATTTTTCATAAATTCTCAAAAATCAATACTACAGATTAGATTATATCGATACTACAGATACATAATCGATTAATAACCATTGATATAAACGATTACCTTTGTTGATTAAATCGATATAAGTTATATCAACCCATTTCAATAATCGACTAATTGTTTGATATTGCAGTTAATAATCGATTAATTGTCAAAAATCGATTAAATTTATTATATCAATACTTTCGATATCCTAGATTATTTTTTAAAAAAACCAAATTCGTTTAATTAATTATCCGGCAACAATACCCTACGGGGTACCAACTACCTAAAGGCCATATTTAGAATGTTGGTCGGCGTAAAGTGGAAATGGAATCAAAATAGTGATAGGTTGCTAGTCGCTTCGCCTACTGATAGGTATGGTTCTTCGATTTTCGCCCACTTTGTCGGCCGGCATAAATGGTCTGCGCGGGAAGAGAAGCAGTAGTACATTCCACGTATTTACTTTTCTTCCAGATTAGCATTAAAGAAATAAGTTTATGTTAAAGACAGACAAAATTGTCAGAAAAAGTCAAAATTACAACATCCCTCTTTTGGAGTCGGGAGTTAAAAAACAAAATATCTAAATAATAAAAATCGAAACCTCGGGGAATTTGGGATTATTTAATACACGGCAACATTGAGCACCGAGCGGTACTTCGCGCCATATTTTAGGGTTATATTATTTTCATGAGTAATTTATGTCCATATTTCGAAATAATACAATACTTATTGATGGTATGTAATACCAGAATCTTCCTTATTTCTTTTAGTATTATTCTTACACAGTTTGACTACGCAAACTGCACATTTTGCGTCTTCTTTTACATTAAATTTTATATTTATCTAGACATCCAACGCACTCATCGGTCGCGGCATGACTGACGCGGGTATGCCGCAACCATGCCGATTTCGGCATGGTTTTAGTTGCGAATTTATGTAGTATGCCGACGGTATCTAGTCGTAGCGCAGCGGAGACCAATTATTAATCTATGTAAGTGTCGAAATTTTTTGACTTCACGAAAACTACTGCCGTTCTGCGACACCAACACAAATTTGATGATAGAAATTCAGTTACCTTTGTATTTTTCCTTCAGACAATGTTAAAATAATTTAAATATTCAGCCTCGAATTTTTTTATCCATTACCTCATATAAAAAAGTAGGCGAAAAAATATTACGGATCCCCAAAAATATTATTTTTAATAGCTCGCGCCTATTATTTTTAATACCTTGAGAATCAGCCAACCAAATACCAAACGAAAAAAAATGCTATGATGTGTATTTAATGTGTTCGTATGAAATCAGAACGTTAACATAATTTTTTGTTTGATTTTAGTTATTTGAATAACTCAATTCAATACTGAAAGTAAATATTTTTTTAATATTCATGTAACGTTTATTAAAAACATGTTAGTATTACTAGATGCTTCCCGCGGCTCTGACCGCGTCAAAAAGTAGCCTATGTTTGACCTCGGGTTCTCAACTATTTCCATACGAAGTTTCATCAAAATCGATTCAGAGGTTTAGCCGTGAAGGTGTAACAGACGAACAGACTTTCGCATTTATAATACTAAGTTTGGATATGAACTGCTCCTATGGTTCAGGGCTTGAGGCGTTGAAATTCCCATGGGAAGCAGTTGTTTCCAGTTTGGTTAGAACATTGCAGGCTGAATCACCCGATTGTCTGATAATAAAGATAATTCCTAACTTAAAAGTTCGTTAAAGATATTACTTCAGAGGCTGAAAAAGGTTTCAAATCCATGCCCAATTCTTTCGCATTTTGAGTAAACCGTAGATCATCATCATAACAGCTCTACTAGCATTTTTTACTTCGTGCTTATTAAATATGTACGTCAGAATCGCGGGTGTACTTCTCAGACTTGCCTAATTTTTTTGTTGTTATATGGTACCTTCTGTGTACACTGCTATCATATGACGCATCACTAATACTTTTAGAATCAAAAAAATAATCATAGTTCCTTTTTAGTGATACATACAATGCCTTTTCAGACATCTTGCACTGTAAATCCTTAGAAATCTCATTAAATATCTTATCCCAGGGTGACAGCAAATCATCTTTCAGCTTAAAATATTGCTCATATTTTACAAACGCTTGTTTTTGCTCTTGCAATGGGACATTACTAATATTACACGTTTCATTTTAAAAATATATATATTTTTAAGTCACTTTTCCTTTTTTTTACCGGGAGAGAACAAAAATTTCGCGATCCGTTAGATTCCGATATCGTCAAATCGACGTTAGAGGGTAGTTAGTTGTAACATTTTCATATTTACATCTACCTGCGTTAGAAAATGTTTGTCAGATAAATCTAATGTATCAAGAATCTATCTATTGCGGGTGTTTTTTGCTCAACATGTCTTGACTAGCAAGATTTAAAAAAATGTGAACAATCATAGTATATGTATAAATTATCTGGTTCGGTATAATTATGTGTTATGTTGTACTAAATCGGTCCAGGCGGCTTAAATGTGAAAGTGTAATAGACGAACAGACAGATTTTGGAGTTTATAATATTATGAGAATGTTTTCCATACAATAACCTCAACTCTATAATAAAATGAACCTTATGACATTGACATAATAGGCAAAATTTTGTTATTCTAATACTTTTTTGTTTATACTTTAACTGCAATTATAATAAATATATACTTTTTATAAAATACTAGCTGTTATTTTATATCTTTTTATAAAATAGTAACAACGTCACTTTAAAAAACCAATTTTCTCAGAAAGCTCAACATATTTTATTTATTTATTATTTATTTCTGCAGGTACACACGAGATACCAAATCTGCGTATACAATGCACAAAGCTAGAAACATAGGTTAACAGTACACCGCGGTTCTGACATCACAACGGCGGGTGTACCTTATTTTCAAAATATCATTGTACCCAGATAGGTACACAGATTTTTAGAAGAGGTACACAGAAGGTATGGTACCTTCTGTGTACCTCTTCTAAAAATCTGTTCTCTTCTAAAAAAACAACAAAAAATTTAGGCAAGTCTGAGAAGTACACCCGCGATTCTGACGTACATTATTAAATCTGTATGGATATTGGAAGAGTAGTTAGCCTTATGTCATTCTTAAAAAAAATCTTTAAAAATAGTAATAAATAAATAAATAAATTGTAACATTTATATTCACGGCACTCCCGGTGTCGGTCTTGCATGTCAGTGATGACTAAACATGTGCTACCTACATTGTACCTTTTATATCTAAGATCTTATTGTTTACCATGTTTATTGCAAATAAAGTTTCATTCATTCATTCATTCTTAAAACTTCATGCCGTTCGGCGAGTTTTTACTGCCACGTTTGCCTGAGCTGGGGACCGATCACCCTAAATGCAAATGATGTAAACGTATTAACCAAAAGAAAAACAAAACCGCGAGATCTATTTTTAGGTATGTGAAACCGGCGAGTCGATTGAAAATCACTCGACTCATCGATCATGTCGAATGCTAATCAGTCGATTCACTGGTTTTTAAGCAATCTACAAGCATAATAGATTTTTGAAGTAAAATTTACTTCTTGTTATGGAAGCCTTCCTAGTCAGTAACCTCGGCTTCAGATAGGGCTGTTGCAATATAATTTCGCGACCAATGCATTGTATTGATAGTCGTCCATCCAATAATACAAAATATTCGTCTAAAATATTTGTTAAAACTTTATTGTTCCATAAGTAAAAATACTTATAACAATTAGCGGACTTATCCATATCCATACTTTTATAAAGCGAAAGTCTGTCTGTCTGTCTGTTACGCTTTCACGGCCAAATCGCTGAACAGATTTTGATGAAATTTGGTATGAATATAGTTGAAGACCCGGGGTCAAACATAGGCTACTTTTTGACGCAGGCGGAGCTGCGGGAAACAGCTAGTGCTAAATAAAAAAAAAAAAATGTCTTTACTGAACCAGAAACATATTGCTTTTTTGCCTTATCTCATTTTAACAAGAAATAATTCTGTGAATTAATTTTGAAACTCTCACCAAGATTCCTATTTCATGGACTGTATTTTTAGGAAAATAAAGAAAATGGATGTAAGTCTAAAGGAATAAGTGACAGAATGGATACATGACTAAGTATTTGCCTCAAGCTTATTTACTACTTAGTCATCAAAAAAATATCAGCCAGCGATCAGGATAGCGAAGAAAAGTGGCCAGGACAATCAAGTGCTGAGGTTCGAGGCCCAACCCGAATCAGATATACGCTAAGCGTGATGAGCTCAAGTCCGTCAACATACTACCATTGTTTGTTTCTCAGTCGCAAGTTCGCAAAATTAAAATATACTAACGGATTGGAACCAACGCATATCCGCATTAGCAGTCAGAATGCATGGCCAATCGCTGCACCGGATATGCCAGAATAAATAACAGGGTATCTGGTACAATCTGTACTGTCTATCGTGTACCATACTAATATTATAAATGCGAAAGTCTGTCTGTCTGTCTGTCTGTCTGTCTGTTACGCTTTCACGGCCAAACCGCTGAACGGATTTAGATGAAATTTCGTATGAATATAGTTGAAGACCCGGGGTCAAACATAGGCTACTTTTTGACGCGCGGGAAATAGCTAGTATAGAAATAAGATAATACTCGAACGAAATAAAATTATAAAGTAAAAAATAAGAGTTAAGAATATTGATACTTTGCGTGTTAGGTTATTTCATTGATTCGAATTATTTTCATTGAACAAAACAAGGCTAGACGAATGATTTTCGTTCGATTTTAATGATTGCCATTGAACATGACAATGAGAGTTTTAAATTAGAACCTTTAATATTTATCGTAAATTTAATTTGTGAGCAATTAAAAAAGAACTCAAACTATTTTTAAATTGATTTACCGATATTACATACATAGCCCTCGTAGGTTGTGGTTTGAATGAATGAATGAATAAACACTTTATTGCACCATTATAAACAAAAGAAACACTTTGTTAAATCCAATACAACTAAATGGATACAAAGGTGGACTTATCGCTAATGCAATTTCTTCCAGCCAACCTTAGGGTAGAAATCAGCTGCGGTAAAAACAACACTTGCGTGAGTGGTGCAGAAAGCTTAAATGTTTGGTTTTGTTAATTATGTTTAAATGATTTACAATTAGCACGATTGGCCTGCAGGTCTCAGTACAGATGTGTCTTATATCCATAGTTTTTAATATTATAAATGCGAAAGTCTGTCTTTCTGTCTGTCTGTCTGTTACGCTTTCAAGGCCAAACCGCTGAACAGATTTTGATGAAATTTGGTATGAATATAGTTGAAGACCCGGGGTCAAACATGGGCTATTTTTTGACGCAGGCGGAGCTGCGGAAAACAACTATTACCCTATATAAATAATAATAAATGTGATTTGTACGTATAAATGGCGCTAAATTATTTATATTTATACTTATGTACATTAACACGTTCAGTGCCGGATGCGCATGTGCGTTGTAAACAATTAAAAATGCAGCAATTGGCAGCGAATGTATTAAGGAGCTCGATAGGAGAGCGTGACGTGCGTGCGGCGATACGCAGCAAGTATTGGATTGGTCGCCACTAGCGCCACTGTTATCGGCAGTCGTGGTTGTGTCAGAAACTAAAAGCTTCTGAAAAATCTAATAGTGTTCGGCACTAAAACACAACTGGTCATGTTCCTGTTGGTCTGGGTTACGGAGGTCAGACGACAGTCTCTCCTTTGTAATAACCAGTACCAGCAAATTTGGGATCCTGATTAAGCGTACCCTAGGCTCTGATGCTCGGTGTGGCCCAGGTCTAACACTTTGTGTGCGGAACTCGAAAATGTCTTAAGAGTACACTGATAGATAAATCTTCCCACGTCACAGTGGCTGGGATGTCAGGCTATAAAATAATTTGCATCGGAAGCCACCTCGGTGGCAAGCCAGTCAATCCAGTTGGTAATGAACTTGGAAATTTATTCATAGCTTTCTTGGCTGTTGTAAATGCGACAGTATACAATCGGAATTTTGTTCTGATAAGCTCGCTTCACTCGGGAAATTATTATTGATTTTGTTAGCTAATTGGAAAGGAAGTCTAACTTTCCCTCTGAGTTAGTGGTTAAGGCGGCGAAAGACACAAAATTAAGCATTTTTTAATAGGTTTTTCAGTCCGGTACGTGACCTACCTGGATAGATCGAAACACATCACAGAGGTATTTAATTTAATTGTATTTATTTATTAAACTTTGTAAACGGCTGACTTAAAGCCTGAGGCTTTATCTACCGGTCAACCAAATGGTCAACTAAATGTATCCAGTTTAGTTAGGAGATAGGTTCGAACCACCTGGATGATAATAATAAAAATGCTTCCGTGCTTCGAAAGGCACCTAAGGCAGTTGGTGCCATCTGCCATCTGGTGGTGTTAGTAGAACATCGTGATCTTACTGGCCTGGTTTCCCTATTGAAAGGATTACGGAGCTCAAACGAAACTCGTTTCACTGTAAAAACCGTAAAATCTAGGAACATTATTAAAGCGTTCTTAGAATTTCAAAACGCATCTAGGAAAAAACGCTTTGTAGAAAAGTCAAAGAATAATTAAAAAGAAAATCAGAAAAATATAGTTTTCTTGGATAACAGGCAGTAGGCAGATAATGCTTTTAGAAACAGTGTATTTTTATTTGATACTAGCTGTTTCCCGCAGCTCCGCCTGCGTAAAAAGTAGCCTATGTTTGACCCCGGGTCTTCAACTATATTCATACCAAATTTTATGAAAATCCATTCAGCGGTTTGGCCGTGACACTTTCACGGCAGACAACAGACAACAGACAGACAGACTTTCCCACTTATAATATTAAATATGGAAGTATGGATCAATGAAGTACGGAACCCCAAAAAGGGATCAGTTTGGAAGTTTAAAAAGGCGGCAGTAATTATTCAGGAAGACGAATGTTATTTAAGATAATTCCCCTCACGTACTACGCTATCTTTTTGACAAATTGCAAGTTAACGCACCTCCATTACTCAGGTATCTTAATCATGGAGCAAACACAAAGAGGAGACGGCGTATCGACTGGTGCACCGTTACGGTCATTGGCGCAGTAACGTCGAAAGTGGGCGTGGCTTATGTATTATTCGTTCAACTGTGAAAGATGCATGACGTGAAGCAAGATCTAATGTTTTTCTTATTTTTTTAATATACGTTTTGTTTCAGCTTAGAATATTTTGTAAAAAAAATTAAACCATTTAGTTTTAAGTGTCTTAATGCTGTACTGTTATGGGATCACAATAAACGAAAGTAAATAACATATTTTCAAATTTATTTGATATATTTAAATTTATTTAGTTTAATTAATTAAATCACTCAATTACACTGTAGCCTCTTCTCTTCTTAGGGGGACACCCTAAGAAGAGAAGGCCTTTTAATTAAATTATTAATAGAGCCGTGGCGGAAGAACTAACCTGCACTATGTTGGCAGTGTAGCCCGTGGAGTCCTTGCCTGTCGACGTCCGTGCCGCAAGGACAACGATGGCGTTCGACAATGGCACCCCCATCCTTAATCCGACAGCAATTCTGAAGCTGCCATTATCGTAGAGTGATCCGATTTATTATTTGTTAGATTGATTAATCTGTAATATAAAGAAATAGAAATAATTTTTATGTTGAAATCTTCGATTTGCTAGCGTCATCTATTGGTAAGTAGAGGGGATCGTCAATAGGGGCGGAAGCACGGCCAAACCGAGCTCCCCTCACGTCTGCCTTCCGTTCACACAATTTTTGTAAGGAAGCTCTCGATACGCCATCTTCTCTTAGTTATTATTTCGTGATCTTAATTATGGAGCTAATAAGTTTGGCAGTGACCGAAATTTACAAATTGATTTTGAAGTATACTTCTAAAATTGCAAAATAGAGTCAGATCATTTATATCGAGTGGGTTACATGGTCAATCGACCTTGTGCACCCTAGTGTCGGAGTATCAGACAATCAGGTGATTCAAGACTGCAATGACCTAACCAATCTAGAAACAACTAAACTAAACTCTCTGGAACAAGCTTCCTTTGGAGATAAAAGAGCTGTCTGCTCATTCTTTCAAATCTCGGGTTGGGAAAACTACGAACGATCGGATTGAGTTGAGCTTACTGTTTTTATGTGTAATTAAATTTGTATGTTAGATGTAAGTCTATGTATACTTTGTACCTAAGATTTCTTTACGTGTTGTACCCTTTTCTGAGCCCATATGTCCTATGTTGGTTTGGTTGACTGGAATAGATCCCTATTTGGGATAAGTCCGGCTTTTGTTGTAACCTGTATTCTAATACTATGTTCTTTATGTACAATAAAGATTTTTACAGATCCGGGTCGCCATTGGACCACGAAGGCAGTTAGAAATTCGAGAAGGATAACTTAGCTTTGTAACATTCATTCTTATCGAGCGGGTTTCATGGTCAATCGCTCTTGTAAAGCCTGGAGCCCTATCTTTGAAATGACATATATGTCAAATGAAAATCATTCGATATCAAACAAAAAATGTTTGACTCGCCGATTTTGCGTGAGTCACACTTTTCAAAAATAGCACTTTTGAGGTCGGAGTAAAGATGAAGCTTTATAATTATGGGTCTAGCTGTTTCAAGCGGTTCCACTTACGTACCACGGCTTTTTAGCCGTATATTTCGTGTTTTCACAACAATTTTCATCCCCCATTAGAACATTTTCAGGGTCGTTGTTTTTTAATATGTTTAACCCAGGGTTTTTAACTATATCCTTGCTCCATTTCATCAAAATCGGTTTAGTTCTTTTGCCGCGAAAGTGTAATAGACAGACGCATTTACAATCATTAATACAGAAGTATGGATTTCTGTACACTATTGTGATAGATTTCTCAATAAATTACGTTTACCAACACCAAAATGCAAGTATGTAACACACGAGCGAAATTGCCAAAAACCGCATCTGCCGTCCAACTTTGCTGATTACTGATGTCCAGCGGAACAAAGGCGGCTGATTGTGATTCCGTGCGATAATAACGGCTTTGGGATGTCCCGTCACTTTGGTAGAGTGCAGTGAAGCTTTGTATGGCATTCGTGGGTCCTATCGTTGACTACAGGAGGGCGACTATCGCGCATATAAAAGCCGAATTCAACATTTCTGAAAAAAAACATGATGGTAGAAACTACAGAATATACATAACTACAAAAAACTTCTACAACAAGTCCGCCATTTTTTTCGACTAATCTCGCATTTGATTTGAGAACGTAATCATTAATCGAGCGTAAAATTAGCTCATTAAATTAAACTATTTTAATACGGTTATTTTTATTTAATGAATAACAATCGCGAAAACATAAGAAATCGTAAAACTAAAAATCGCGAAAACAATCGTTTTCAGTGTCTACTCCTACTCGTACCTACATGTATAAGACTTATTTCAGGAAGAAAATGAAGGCAACTTAAAGGAACAATATATAATTGAAGAAAAAAAGTTTTTAAAACTCACCATCATTATTCCTCTGACGAAGAAGACGAAGCTCTACAGTGGCGATTGCATCTTCTGCACTATACTACTGCACTACATACACATTACAAGTTAAAAACTAAAATTGACATCAATAAGTAATAAATGATTTTATTTCATTTTCAGTGGTCAAACGAGACCAGCGAAATTCAAGGATGAAATTTTAATATTAAATCACAGCTGGTTGGTTTGAGCTCTAAAAGACTAGTAGTGTTACTGCGGACTGTCAAGGAGAAATGAAATGTGAGTAGATAAACGATTACATGTCGTTTACCTGCACCTACAAAATATTTTATTTTTTCTTAATAAAATGACTTTCTTAAAAAGCAAATGATTTTCAAATATTTGTTTTTATAAGTAGCTTTAAAAGTTAGAAATTCTTAAAGCAATAAGAATATAATTCTATTTTTCCAAAGACGCATCAAGGATGACACAAAAACACAACTTAATAATAAATACTACGGTTTCTAGGGTCCATCAGAATTCTAGGGACCACAGAATTAGACGATATAAATTAATAATAATGAAAGAGCTGATCTCACTTTTATGCTACTGCTCCATCTGTCTTTACGCGTTAATAAGCACGTTAATCAAGACGCTACGCAGGTATGGCCAACGTTTTAACGTGTTAACGTACTAGCGTAATTACTAATGACGTTAAGCGCTAAGCGATAGCTCGGGTGTCGGTTTTTTGGACACATCAAAGGGTTTTCCTGCGCAGTGTAACGCGCTAGAGGATCTCATTCCGAACGCGACGCATGCGTAGATGAACGACGTACTTGCTTTCCTTTGGCGCGAACGAAAAACGACAATGAAAAAGTCCTAGTCCAATCATTCACCATCTTCTTTTGAATTTTGTTGTTTTTTTATTATTTTGCCACATACCTATACATGACGAATGATAGGTAATCGTTCGATATCGAACAAAAATTATTCGACTCGCCGATTTTGAAAATACACAAACAACACACGCTTTTAAAAATAGCACTCCTGCAACGTCCATTTTTTAGTTTACATGGTCAATTGACAATGTAACCTATACGAAATGATGATGAACCTCCACTTGTGAGATAACACGTTAACTGGTTGAGAAATAAGTTTCTGCGGCGTTAATGCCTAAAATGTAGCCAACGCGCACTTTTAATGCATTAAGCGACGCGCAGTTTGGCATTAAGTCAACGTTAACGCTAACGCAGGTGAACTAGTAGCTTTATAAAAAGGAACAAAGTTAGAAGCCGAAAGGCGGTTCGAAAAACTTCTAATATTAGGGCTTATAGAGTAGACTGACACGATGAAGATGAATGAATGAACCTTTCTTTTTATCTTTATTTATATTTGTAATAGCCCTAGGTTTCCCAGTGCTGGGCAAAAGCCTTCCGCGCATCCTGGCCAAGTGCCTTTTTTTTAAAAAAGGGTAATTGATATAGCCTTAAATTATTACATACTAGCTTTTTCCCGCAGCTCCGCCTGCGTCAAATAAAATCAGAAAAATATGGTTTTCTTGGATAACAGGCAGTAGGCAGATAATGCTTTTAGAAAGAGTGTATCTTTATTTGATAATAGCTGTTTCCCGCAGCTCCGCCTGTTAAGTAAAAAGTAGCCTATGTTTGACCCCGGGTCTTCAACTATATTCATACCAAATTTCATCAAAATCCGTTCAGCGGTTTGGCCGTGAAAGCTAACAGACAGACAGACAACGGCAACGCGCTCGTGACATCTCCGGTGTTGCAGGAGTTAATAGGCTACGGTAACCACTTACCATCAGTTGTCGCCTGTTTGCCTACTTAGTTGTATAAAAAAAAAGACAGCCAGAAAGACAGACAGACTTTCACATTTATAATATTAGTATGGATAATTAAATATTTATTTCCATAATACCCAGATGAATTCAGCTCCATATCATTTCGCTGTACATGATCTTCAATAATTCAATACTCTGTTCTTGACATCTGACAATCATGTTACATAAGTATACATCGTATTTTTATTTTTGCTCATTCCGTTTTACGCACTGTATTAAACTGTCGGCTTCCGTATTTTGTATTGTGAAATGGGAAATAGGTGGTGCGTAAAATTTGCTTTTCAGTACCCACTTTTAAATTAATTAGGTCGTGTTCTTGTATATTTGATTGCAATAAGTAATTGGAGCGGGAGGGATGAGTGTTTTGAGTATATTATAAGAATTGTACAACTATCTGAATTTGAACCCACAAACACCTGGCTGGACTAGGGTCTCAGTCTACCGACCATGGAGCAATTACAAAGAGGAGATGCCGTGATAAGCGTTTTGTAAGAAAGTATTTGTGAGGCTGCACGGGGCGGATGGCAGACGTGCGGGGTGCTTGGTTTTGGCCGTGGTTCCAATCATGGAGCACGAGCAATGACAAGCTTTGCCCAGTTTAGTGTCGCGAGGCACCAATGATCACATCACTGCGCCATTTCAAACGGCATCTCCTCTTTGTAATTGCTCCATACTACCGACTAACAAAGAGTCGTGGGGGATTTTGGTTCTATTTCGAATAATTTTCATTCGACACAATAGTTGAGATCTTAACGGAAGATCAGCGCTGGCAATTCCATCTGTAGGCATAATGCTAAGTTGGGATCATTTTAGTAAATACTAATATGGATTACTTTGTGTACACAGTGTTTTTAAAATAATTCTTCCTTTTTTTCGTTCTGGTTTCAAATCAAGTAAAGTCCAAAACACGTTAATCACAACACCATATGAATGAATGAATTTTACACCGAATAAAAGTAGATAATAACTTTTAATCGTGTCTGTGTTTGAAACAAAGTAAATTCACTGATTTAGTTCTCACAAGTTCAAATCTCGCACCCACTCATCTTGACACACGCATCCTTGAATAACTCAAAAGGTAGGTAAATTTCTAATTGTATTTTTCTAGGGAAATCAGATTTCATTATTATTTTTATTTGCAAAATTAAGTTCTTACTCGTTTTTTTCATAAAATTTACCTTCAAGTTCAAATTATCTTTATTTGTTAAAACATCTGACAACGTTTGAAGACAAGATGTTGGATGTAATTTCTAAAAGTCTTAATAATACGGCATTATCCATGAAATAACATTACTGCGACCTCTAATAATTACAGCGGTACAGTTGCGACGAGGGCTTTACGCCACTTAGCCATATCGGCAAAAGCGCAAGGTCCAGTTAGGACGAATATCGGCCGTAGGCTTTGCCTTTAAGAAAGACGAGCATTGCAAACTTGCAAGCGATTGCAAATGCTCATTGTTATAGGGAAAATGTCTGAATGTCAGTGTAGTAGCAATCTACCAGATCTCGAGTAGACACTTCCACTCTATATGAATGGTTAGTGAGATCACATTGTCCAAGACGAGTGGGTGCGATATCTATGTTGGGTAGTAGCCAATACAATCTCATTGAAACTTTTTCGTTCCGGAAAAGCTCGGAAACCGGTCGGTATTCGCCCTGGGAGTAAATAAAACAATCCAAAGCAAAACTTGATTGATCACACAATAAAAAAATGTTACTGAAATGCTTCAATGTATACTTTTTGGGTTGTACTGCTTAATTCTTAATTAAAGGGAATATTGGCGAACTAGATAAAGACATGTACTTTTGAGGTACATTTTATGTTATGTCCGGAGAGATATTTTTGAAAAGTGTGATTTTGGCAAAATCGGCCACTTGAGTAATTTTTTCGATCTCGAACAGTTTTATTTCGTCAAGGAAGGATTTTTGTTCAATATCGCATTATTTTCATTCGACATTATTTGTCATACATTTTAAAAATAGGGAATCATATCATAGTAAGGTTGAAGAAACTTTTTAAGTCACCTAATTCGAAAATCATCAGCATCAAGTCATTCATTCATATTGGTCAATCGATATTGTGCACTAAGTAGTTAGAGTTTTTTCGGAACCGCCTTTCGGCCTCTTACAGGGTTCATGTAGCAGTGGTACAAAATGTGCAGATCTGAAACCCGTTTTGGCAGAAAGATTCTGAAAATAGTGATGGCAAATCTAGCTAAGAATATTCACCTAAGCCGATGTATTTATGTGTCTAAAATAGGTCATATAAAAATGTTAAATTAAACTATTTTATAATGGATTAAAGGGCGTTTATGACTTATTTACACAAAACGTTACAAATCTACCACCTACCTGCGAACATGAACGGTGTAAAGTGTTTGAAACGTTAGGTTGTAATGTGTAACAATCGCGAAAACATAAGAAATTACTGATATTGAAATGTATTCTTGAATCCCTTTTGGACATAGGTAGTAAACTGTATTGTATATATTTATTTAACTTCACAATAAGGTTACAAAAAGAAACAATAAAGTACAATGAAACTAAAATTCTAAAGAAAATGTAGTGTAGGGGTATATCCTTGTTGTGAAAGGATATCACTGTAGATCAGTAGTTCCCAAACTTATTTTTCTCGTGGACCACTTTCAAAATTTTACTGGTTTCGGTGGACCCCCTGCTGCTACATTTCTACCACATTCTTAAAGTCGCCAAAAAATAAAAATTGTGTCACTTCTGAGTTCTGTCCCTATATTTCGATATGTAAAATAAAAACGAAAAATGGTACATTTTATATCACTTTATTTATTAAAAGAATAGAATTACAAGAAAAAAATATTAAGGTAATATAGGTTCAGGTCATAATTTTAATTAATGGGAAGGATGTATCTGATGGAGTGTCAGCAAACGATCAATGTTTGGCTTTATTTTTGTGAGCAATAACCGCAAATCCCCCCGCTCTGTGATGTTTAATTTGCTCCTTTTTTTTGTTAAGAGGTTTGTAACGGCACTAAAACTCCTTTCGACAAGATATGACGAGGGAAAAGCTATTAAAAATTTCCTTGCGATTTCCCACAGTCCAGGATATTTTTCGGGTATTTCTGCTTGCAGCCAAAATGTTGGGTAGCCTTTTCTAAATTTCACCTTCAGCTCCTCATTAGTGCTTAGCTCGAGCAGCTCCTCTTGTAATACAACATCGGCCACTTCCGTTTCATCAAATGGATTTATTATCCATGGTGGTATATCCATCGTCAGTATATCTTCAAACCTGGTTTTGAAGTCATCATGCAGGGCACTTAAATGTTGACTGTAGGTATGGATATCCTCATCAATACATTCTACCTGCGACAAGTTTGGAAATTGAGAGAATTCGCGCCGACTAATGTTTTGCTTCATAAATTTCAATTTCCCAAGAAAAGCCGAAATTATCCCCTTTGTTTTTATTAAATTCAGGCTGTCCCCTTGTAACTGCAAGTTAATATCATTAAATTTTTTAAACAAATCTGTCAAATACGCAATGTCTGCTTTGAATTTGATCAAGTTTTCTTTTAAATCTGGATCTCTACTTTCTAAGAACTCTAATATGGAATCGAAAACAGAGTAAAATCTCGTTAAGCATGCACCTTTCGACAACCAGCGTACTTCAGTATGTAAGAGCAGTCGTTGGAAGTCTTCATCATTTTCGTCGCACAATTGAGCAAATAAACGTGTATTCAATGCATTGCTTCTGATTTTGTTGACAGCTTTTATTACAAAATGAAGAGATTGGTTCAACCTGTCACTTAAATGTTTTGCCACAAGATGTTGTCGGTGGATTACGCAATGAATAGCTGTAAGTCCTGGTATAATTCTTTTGAGATGACTTATAAACCCACGATATCGCCCGACCATTGCAGGAGCTCCGTCTGTTGCCACTGAAATAATGTTTGTAAATGGGATCGATTTTTCCGTAAAAAAATTACTCAGGACATTAAATATTGATTCGCCTTTAGTGTCAGTCTCCAAAGTTCTGGCAAATAGCAATTCTTCGTGAATTTCTTCCTCAACAATAAATCGGACATATGCCAATAGTAATGCTTCATTGCTGGGTAACGTTGACTCGTCCAGTTGTATAGAAAAATGAGTTTTTTGCAGATGATTGCACAAAAAGCTTTCGATATCAGAGCTCATTTCATCAATGCGTCTTTGTACAGTATTGTTACTTAATGGAATTCTTTTTAGTACGTCAAATGGAGATTTGTGCAAAACAGTTTTTAAAACCTCTTCAACAGCGGGTAAAATTAATTGTTCTCCGATAGTGTGCGGTTTTCCAGATTTTGCTATAAGTAATGAGATATTGTAAGATGCCCGCAAGCCATCATCGTTACTTTGAGATGTTGAAGCGAACATACTATGCATGGTGGGTCTCTTTCCATATTTTTCTTTCAATGTTTGAAAATATTTTAAATCTTTACCTATTTTATCAGTATGACACCTTTTTAGATGATCTTCGAGCTTTGATGGTTTCATAGAGTCATTGCTCAAAACTTTGTTGCATAATAGGCACATGGGCAATTGTTTGTCTGCCTCTGATGGAACAAAACCATATTTCAAATAATCGACACTATATTGTCGACATTTTTTCTTTGCTGTAGCCATGTTTCGTGTCAGTTACCTTACCTGTAAAAAAAATGTTTTAGTAACCAAGTTTTTTTCTGAATATAGGTATCACACCGCAGCCTTTGTCAGCACGCGGAAATAGAATTACGGCTTGTAAAGGGACCAACTAATAAACCGCTGAGACAAATACAAACGTTTTCACAAAACGGTATCAATTTTAAAGTACATAATTTACCACTAATTTTTAATAGTATAAATAAAAATTAGTGTACTCAGTATCGAATACAGTGGATCTAAAATGGCCACTTTGCACGAATTACAATATGATCACATTATGAATCATTGCAAATCTTAAAATAGCCACATTTTGGCAGTTCATGAAATGAATCATTTCATGGCAATTCTGCTGTTTGACGGAGAGTCGCAAAATGGCTTACTTTTCGTGAATTGCTTTACCTTATTGCCAGGCGTAAAAATAATCTTTATTTTTGCATAGCGTGCGTACTTTTACGATTTTTTTTGTGAAATAAGTTTATCTAACCAATAATGTTGATTTACTATCATAAATTAACTGTAGAATTATAAATATCAATAAAAATATTAAAATTATAAAATCTATTTTTATTTTATTACTATAGCAACACTTACATGAGAAGTGATTCAGAAAATGAATCACCAAATGAATTGAATTAGAGTTGAAACGTCAATGTCAAAATTTGCAGAATTGCTAAGCTTCGCAATTCATGAAATGATTCATTTTGATGAATTGCTCAAAGTGGCCATTTTAGACCTGCAGTGGATCTAAAATGGCCACTTTGCACGAATTACAATATGATCACATTATGAATCATTGCAAATCTTAAAATAGCCACATTTTGGCAGTTCATGAAATGAATCATTTCATGGCAATTCTGCTGTTTGACGGAGAGTCGCAAAATGGCTTACTTTTCGTGAATTGCTTTACCTTATTGCCAGGCGTAAAAATAATCTTTATTTTTGCATAGCGTGCGTACTTTTACGATTTTTTTTGTGAAATAAGTTTATCTAACCAATAATGTTGATTTACTATCATAAATTTACTGTAGAATTATAAATATCAATAAAAATATTAAAATTATAAAATCTATTTTTATTTTATTACTATAGCAACACTTACATGAGAAGTGATTCAGGAAATGAATCACCAAATGAATTGAATTAGAGTTGAAACGTCAATGTCAAAATTTGCAGAATTGCTAAGCTTCGCAATTCATGAAATGATTCATTTTGATGAATTGCTCAAAGTGGCCATTTTAGACCTGCTGATCATATTTGTGTAGGAAAAAATAAACGTCGAAATCCCAAAATTGTCCATAAAAACGATAACTAACATTTTATTAAATCAATGAGTTCACGCGCTCCGTGTATTTGCGTATTTTTTGTCTGCGGCTTCATTGTTAAAACGTGACAAACAGGCATCGAAGTTCAAGCCCCGCCCTTTTCCCGTCGCCCGCGCACCGCTCGCTCTTTCCGAAAAGGAATAGTTTTGATAAAATAGTTACTTCAAAATCAATTTAACATGATTATGAAATTACTGTTTTATAAAATTAGTAGTTATTTGCAAGAAAAATTACAAAATTAATTGCTCTGCAATATTGCTTATTCGGCCTTTTTAGAGAGGCAGTGCTTCTCTCGTGAAAAAACAATTGAATAAAACGTGCTGTGTTTGTCTTCAAATCGAAAGAGGACAATTAAAATATCTGTAAGTTACTAAGTTACCTATCTATACAGGCCGTTGTGATCAACCGACTAGTACACGTAAACAAAATACTTAAGTACTATAACAAAAAAAGGTAGGTTACTTACTTTTCTCCGGCACTAGCAAACACAGATATAAATTTTCTCACAACTTTTTTCCAAATTCCGCCTTGTTTTCGAAATTCCGGAAACAAATGAATGCGTTTGGTTGCCTTTGGCATCAAGTATTTATAGTGTTGATCAAGTTCATGTCTGAACAAGCATTAAGCATTGTCGGGCGGATAGCGCTTTGCAAGTCTGTACACGAAATTGTACGTAATATCGAATACACAAGTTTGGACAAGTAACAGTCGCTTGCCTTATTAAAATATTATCTGCTTAGATAGGTACTTAAAACAATGTAGGTAGGCCCTTATAAAAACTATGCTTACATTTTTGCTCTTTACTATCAAAAGCAGATAAATTTTCGTGGACCCCCATTAACATCTTATGGACCCCCATTTTTTGTTCACGCCTACGTAGACCCCCAGCAAGTCTCCCGTGGACCCCTGGGGGTCCACCTGGACCACTTTGGGAATCACTGCTGTAGATGTTGTATGTGGGAGCACAAGAGAAACGATGTTATAAGGTAGAAGTCGTATATTGCACTAAATTATGTAAATTGTTAAGTATGTGACTGTAGCGCGCACGCAGGCGCTTAGTAAGCAAATTGTATAGATATATGTTTGCATGTCGGGTTTGCCCGTACATACTGGCGACTTAAAAGAAAGAAAATTAAAGGATTATAGTATTAAAACAAAGTAAAATTAATCGTTAAGTCAAAATATTGTAAACAATTAAGAGATTGAAATAGGTATTAAGTAAAATAATAAGAATATAGAGTTGACAGAAACATGTTCAAGATAGGATAAGTGTCCAACTAGAATGTTATGGGCGACGTAGCCTTATCTATTTTCGGAACACTATCGAGACACACGCGCACTGACTCTACACCTTTATCGAGATTTGCCAAAGAATGACTATGCACTGTACTAGCACTTATCTCACACCTCGCACTGCAGCTCGGCGGCGGCGGCGGCGCGCCATGCACCGGCGCTAGGGCCAGCTGTACTGGTGGCGGGCTGTCCGCCCGTGAGCTGATGTTGTTGTTGCCACTAGATCTTCTTATTTTGTAGATGCTCCATATGATAAACACGGTTACACCAATGGAGAGCATAGTGTAAATAGCAGAATATTAATGAACATCATGGAGAGAAAGGCTTGTAGTAGCTGTGTCCTGCTGCATTTTAACGTCATCAATTTTTTGTTTTAGGTCCTTTAACATCTGCGAGTGTATTTCTGGCGTTGTTAGATTAAATGTCGAATTACTGACAAAGTTGTTTATGTCAGAAACTTGTGGGATGGTGATACTAATCTCATCTGTATCTATGCGAGTTTTGAAATCATAATGTGAATGTATGGTAAAAGTATCCCCTTTCAATGAACAACCTTGACCTAGTGTGATAAGGCCTGTGCTGGACAATGACTTCATACCAGCTGAGCAGAAAATGCGGACTGCAGGTTCCTCGCAACACGAGAAGAGCCACGAGCTGCCACCGCCGGGATGCAACTTGATCCATTTGTCGCTACAATTATCATTTATTGTTTTACATTCTGTTATCTTGTTATTATTTATTAATTGATCTTCACAATTGGATTTGGCGTCTTTAATGTTATGTATGGGTTGATAAAGAGGGCATAAAATGTGTGTTGCATCCGTTTGAATGCATGTTTGCAGTTGATCTGCCTGGAATGGAATAAACAAATCTTTTCGGAGATTGATAGCCATATATGATGCACTTGGAACAATAGATATGCTGCGTTTGTTGTTTCTGTGGGATCGGTATGACGCGATGTAATTCATACAAATCTTTGTTTACAAGAGGAATTTTTACTTCAAAAATCATAAATTCTTCTGTAACTCTGGTATGTACACGAAGCAGTTTATAAATGTCTCTAATGTTCTGACTATTGATAGGTAAAGCCAAGTCGTTGGGTAGTTGGCCAGCGATGATGTTCAGTTGTGTTTGGAGCTGTGTGGGTCTAAGCAAATGTAAATCGATGTGTTCGCTTCGCAGATCAGTTATGACGTCAAGTAGTGACTGTTGAATACGATGTAAATTCGATATGATGATGTTTGCTGCCAGGGCACTTGATGTAATATATAATGTATTTTCTTAATCCGCTTGCATTTTGTTGGTCTTGGTGTATAATTCTTTTATGTGATAGTTTATAAGTTTGAATTGGTTATTCATAGCTAGTTCATTTCGTTTTAGTAAATTATATTCCCCTTCAGCAATTGATGTCTGTTGTTTATATAAATTTTGAATGTGTTTTTCGTTGTCTTGGATTTGTTTGATGTCTTCAGTATATTTTTCAGCAAATCTCTCGTCAAGTACACCAAATAATGAGTTGGCTACGTAGCCGACCGCGGTAATTAGTCCTCTCTCGTCGTTGTATTTGAGTTCGTTGATTTCATGTTCTAGTTGATTGGCCAACGTCAAAAACTTAGCAGAATCTTGAAGGTCGGAGTATTTTAGCCTACCGCCAACTCTCAAGATCCCTTCCGAGGTAATGATTGGATGAAGTGGAAGAAGTTTGCTTTTTGTATTCACCTTACCTAAAGATTTAATAAGTGATATCTCACTCGAAAATACTGTAGACTGTATGTCTCTAATTATCAAAGAGCGAGCTTTATTAATTTCACACGATGTTAGGTATGTATGTAGTACTCTATTTGTTTTAACACGAGAATTTGAAACGAAGCGTAATAGCCATCCTATTACTCGTATGATAAGTGTTAATGAACTGAAGTTATGTAACAATTCTTCAATTAATGTAGGGTTAGGTACATTTTGGGTAAATCTGTCTGTTTTGTTATTTCGTTGGAACGTAAAATTATCCGTTCGCGGATTCCAGCGAATACCTAATGTTTTGTTAGATTGTGAATGTTTAAAATCGAACATTTTATCCGAATTTTTTTCTTTTGGTAAGGCTTTGAGTAGTTGAAACCTCCCCCCTGTAAGATGTTTATCAATTGTAACTGCATTGACTTCGCTGTTGTAAAATCATTATGACCGCTCAGTAAATCGTCCACATACAGTTGATTGTTTAGAGTTTCACAAGCTAAGGGATACTTGTGACCGTCGTCCTTTACTAATTGTTTTATGGTTTTCATACAAAGATAAGGCGCGGATTTTGTACCATACGTTACTGTGCATAATTGATAAGTTTGTAGTTTGTCTGTTTTGGCATCTCTCCAAACTATCTTCTGAAGATGCTGATCTTCTTCATTCACTAATATTTGTCTGAAAAACTTCTCTATATCAGCTGTGTAGACGTACTTGTATGTTCTCCATTTTAGAAGTAAAAATTGTAGATCCTGTTGAAGATTTGGTCCACGCAGCATCAGCTCGTTCAGGCTGTTGCCAGAGCTTGTTCTGGATGACGCGTTAAAGACCACACGTAGAGGCGAGGTAAGTGACTCTGGCCTGACGACGCCGTGATGAGGCAGAAAACAGCTTGTCGTGTTGGTTTTGAAGCTTAGCTTCATGTGATGAAGTTGAATATATTCGTGTATGAACTTCTTGTAGTTTTCTTTTAGTACATGGTCTCTTGACATTCTTCGTTCGAGCTGTAAAAATTGGGCGATTGCTTGTGGCCTTGACTCTCCTAGCTGAGCCTTAACATCCTTTTTCATGGGAATTCTAACTTAATATCTTCCGTCTGTCAATCGCTTCGTAGTTTTTTCGTACAAATGCTCGCAGTATTCGTCATCTGATGTCATTGTTGTTTTAGTGTTGTTTGTTATGCCTTCCATTTCCCAGAAATGTGAAATTTCATCTAGGTTATTAAGGACAGCAAAACAGTTGTATGTTTGTTGTCGTTGTTGCTCTTGATCACCGAACAAAATCCAACCGATTCTCGTCTGTTGAGCAATCGGCAAGTGCGGCGGTCCTCTTATACACCCTTTTTGTAAAATGTTTGCGTAAACTCCTGCATCGAGTAACATGTCAACATCGCGTGAAATATTAAAGTCTGGGTCGGCTAATTGAACACCCTGTATATGTGTCCAGGATGACTTGTCAAATGTGTTGTTTGGTAGACGACGCAATACCTTTGTCATTACATGTGCTTCTCTAGTAAATATATAATCGTCGTAGATCGATTTGCAAACTAATTGAACCACCCCTTTGCTTTTGTTAGTGTGAAGTTCCACTCCGAGGACGCTTTCTCCGTGATTGCATCTCTTCAAACCTAATTTTTGTATGGCATTCTCTGAGATGATGCTGCATTGTCATCCAATATCAATCAAAGTCCTCAACTCAATGTAAACGCCGTTAGCAGCTTTTACCTCTATAATGGCGGTGGCTAACATCACTCCCTCGGTATTCTTTACGACGTGGTGAGAGTTCAGTTGACGACGAGATGATTCTGTTGAAGAATCTGTATCATGAAATAAAGTATGCAAATATGTATGATGATAAGCGTTACATGTTTTGCATCTTTTTGTTGAATTACATATGTTGTCGCTATGTACGTACATACAATTGCGACATATGTTAAGTTCATTAATCGTATCTAATTTCTTCGGTTCATCCATGTTTTGAAATTGTTTGCAATATAATAAAATATGTTTGTTTTTGCAGACGGGGCATTTCCGTTCATTGCTAGACGCGTGAATTGTTGCAAATGATTTAGATTTTAAGTTATTTTGATAATTACGTTGTTTGTTAAAATTATCTTTAGTATTAATCTGTTTTTGGGATTGAAGTTGAGGAGATGTGTTACTATGATTTTTCTTCTCCTGTAGAGGTTCCAAGGCTGTAAATGTCACGTTGATGAAGTCCATGAGCTCCTCAAACGAGGGAAGTTCTCGAGGAGATTTCCTTGCCCGCTGATATCCCTTGTAGGTTTCTGGATCCAACTTTTGGATTACGTGGTACACCAAAACAGGATCCCATGTGGTTGTGTCGATGTCCATATTTTGTATAGCATGAACAGTCTCCATACTGACGTCATAAAGTTTCCCTAATTCGAAAGCACTTTGTTTTGTCATCTTAGGTTGGTCTACGAACATAGAAAACTGTTTATTGAATATAGTCTGAACGTTGTAGTACCTGTGACACAGTAACTCTCAGCAGGTGTCGTAGTTTTCATCTGTAACGTTGAGATGTTTAACCAGCCGCTCCGCATCACCCCTCAATTTCCCTTTGAGGATCCGCATCTTGTGCGCCTTGGTTAAACCTTTGTTGTTATGTATTGTTCCGATATACAGATCCATAAACGTAGGCCAAGATGTATAATTACCTGAAAAAATCGGCAGTTCGATTTTTGGCGTAGAGAGTTGACACAAGTTGACGAGTTGAGTTTCCGATGTAGAGATGTTTTCGTATCCTCATAAGTGGTTTCGTACTCGGTGTAGTCATTTTCATACTGATCATCCGATCGCATTAAGAGGTTATCAATCTGTAAATGAAGAGTTCTTATCTCCTTCCAGCAATCCTTAAGTACCTGGAGTTTGTCTTCCAATTGCCACTTATCCGTTAACTTAGTAATGTCGATGCCTCGTACATCCCTTAAGAACGCCCTAAAGTTTGTATATTGTTGTCTTTTTAAATCATCTGCTTTTGACGAAGACCCCTTTTCTTCTGTTGAAGTAGTCAAGTTAAAGGAAGTTAACAGATGTCGTAACGATTCATACCGAAGTTTTACGGAATCATAAATGTTTTGTGTAAAATAATCATGAGACTTTATTTCGACGGTTAATAATTTCGTATGATTATCGCTAAACTCACCCCACAAGTTATCTAACGCCTCAAACCTTTTATCGATATAGTCGGCAGTTTTCCTACTCGCAGAGTCTTTGTGAAAGTTGGTTGATAGTTTATTAATATTCTCTACAATCTCCCTTTGCCTAGCGATGATAGCCTCCATTGTAGAGATGATGTAGTGTTGTAAATAAAATCAGAAAGATCTTACTTGTGTACACGTTGCGACGACGATATATGTAGGTCACCGCGGATGTAGTTAGCTCTGGCTGACTATGTGTTAGTCAAGCAAAGCAAAGATGTTCATGTAAACGTGACCTAACTGTGTGTCCAGTCACCCTCCACGTGGCAGAACTGAAGATGTGAGCTGTATTGCCCACTAATCACTCCACCACTGGCACTGTATCCAAATGTCTGATTCTAAACCTCACCCGATTGAGGTACAAACGTATGAGGTCCTGTAGTAGTCGAAGGACCAAAAAACTATGTAGGGGTATATCCTTGTTGTGAAAGGATATCACTGTAGACGTTGTATGTGGGAGCACAAGAGAAACGATGTTATAAGGTAGAAGTCGTGTATTGCACTAAATTATGTAAATTGTTAAGTATGTGACTGTAGCGCGCACGCAGGCGCTTAGTAAGCAAATTGTATAGATATATGTTTGCATGTCGGGTTTGCCCGTACATGTAGAGAATATTTTCTGTAAAACCCATCTCTGTGAAGGTCTGGTGCCTGAAGTAGGTTTCCAAGCGGAAACCTGTGGCACAGGTCACCAGGGCCTCCCCGCGGATAGATGATGACAGATTTTAAGAGATGATACAATAGATGTCTTAATATCAATTAAAGTTGGTGAACATAAGCTTAGTAAGTAGCAAAAATAAAAAGAGAAAAATAACAATACTAAAATAAATTTCAGAACTAGTTTGGTTTTCAGTTTGTTAATGTTATCAGTGATAAATAAATAGAATGTAAGTGTATGAGTGTGCGAGTATGTTGGATTGAGTGTTAGTGTTAGTAAACTTCTTGTCTTCTGAAATTTAAATCTTAAATTTAACGGATTAATGTTTACTGGAACAAAAAGAGATACTAATCAATTATCATGTAAACACCAACAAAATCACAGTACTATGAGTGAATCCGGTTGTGTCAGCTAGTAAAATGGGAGCCAAATTGCGTGCATAATTACTGCTGTTAAGCTGAGGTATAATCGTTAATGAAACTGGAAACGGTTTCAACTTTTAAATGTGGCTATAAGACCAAGCTGTTTCTCAATTTCGGTAATTTGGCACGATTTTTACAACAATAGTCCGCGCTGACTTTCGGTTGGCGGATCTGAGAGTACAGTAGTACACCCGCCAAGTCAAGTTGCCGACGATTCGAATGCTGTGTTTGAATGGACACTTGATTTTAGGCAATTCGGACACCATCAAATTATTAAAGTGCGTCGAAAGGTGAAGATGACCAGACAAAACCATGGATATTTTTGTTCTGTTGGATTACTATCGGAAAATATTATATTTGGGGGAAACTAGATCCAAAAGAAACTCCTTAACACTTTCTATTATGAGGTGGATCAATTCTTGGCATTGAAATGATTTCGAAAAGTGATGTCGAATGACGGAATTGTACGTCGATAAGATAAGATTTTTTTTTCAGTGGATATAATATGGAGGATACTATACGTATATAATATAATTATAGTATCGTAATACTGATCCAAATTTTCATATAATAACGACAAATTGACAAATAAAAACGCGGGTCTTACTTTTTCAAATTCTTTGTATTGCTGCGAACCCGCTTCTAATTAAGTACAAATTGTCAAAAGGTGAAAAACCCATAATATAAATGATACAGACACCCCAATTCTTTATCAGTGTTAACGTTTAAACGCGGAGTTTATTATCATTAACGAATTCATTAAGGGTCGTTTCAGGTAGCTGTCATTAAATGGTACACGGGGTGTTGAACGACAATGCATTTGGTAGGATTATCATTTGGTGTATCATTCACTGGATGAGACGAGTAAAATAATTGTGGAGTCATAAGTATTAATAGAAATTAAAATTAATTTTGTGCCTGTCTATAATCACTTCATATTTCTCTCTCTCTCTCGCCTCGGCGCCTTCTCGGTTGTGTCCTCAACTGTCTGACTCGGAGCCCAAGGTCCGCTTTCCTACTCTTTCTTCTCCACTTCGCCCCGTCTTCGGCATTTCAACTTGTGAGACCACGTCCCTGCGACGTCAAGGCAGCACTTTGTGTCAAAGTTGTTTGGAATCACCTCTCGACCTCTGATGTGGTTTATTAAAACTCTACTTATAATAAGTGGCGGAAAGGGCAATCTTTACAAAGGGGTTTTAAAAAAGGGGTTCTAATATTTTTAAAAGACGGTATCATATTTGTCATCATTTTTTGTGTTCATTCATTCATTCATTCATCATCAGATAATCAGGTGATCTAAGCCTGCAATGTTCTAATCAAACTTGAAACAACTAAACAAAGGATGCTTTCCGTGGGGATTGTATCCACTACCTCTGGGTCTGCTTTGTCTGTTAATCATCGCCGATTTGCTCAAAATTTCAATTTGGTCTATTTTGTTACTGAACTAAAAAGCGACTGTCAGATGTCATGAGCCAGCTTGAAAAATCTGATACAAGTGTTGGCCACTAACAATAAGAAGAAACACTGTATTTTTATGTTACAAATATGAAAACTTGGTTTTTATTCTTAAAATGCCTACTCTTTATTCACAGCTCATAGAAAAGTGCATTATTATTTATGTCGAGTTAAAAATGTAAAATGCACTAACCCCTCTGTTCTATTTAGTAATTTGTATTCTACAGCTACGCTTGCTACGTCGTAGCACCGTAGCTGATCGTAGAGGTGCTACGACGGACGAGGCGCTTACATTAGAATTTTAAAGTTACGATCAAATGATTGTATGTAAAATTGAATTATCATCCTAGCGTGTATTTCTACGAGTAGTTACGTCGTCAGTTTACGATTTGGAGCCTAGGGTACGCTGTAAGTCATGGTCCTAGATTTGCCGGAACTGGTTATTACAATGGAGCGATTGCCGTCTGACCTCCGTAACCCTTTTACAGGGAAACCAGACCAACAGGAACATGACCCGAGGTATGTTAGTGACAACACTGACAGAATTCGAAGGTATCTGACACAGCCCAAAAAATAGCCTTCTAGTGATAACGACAGGGACCAACGGCTTAACGTGTATCCCGAATATCGCCTTCGCTTGACACGCGCAATGGTAACAGATGCGAATGTCGAGCTCGGTTATTGAGTTATGAGCTCCTAAAATATCTCTTCTAAATTCAAACATTCTGAGAACTTATTTATGCATGTTATCTATTCTAAGATAAAGCTAGGCTTCAATAAAATATGTGTATTCATGGCTTTTAACGAAATTTGTACAACGAAGTCTTGATGCAAAGTATATCTTTTTTTCGTATGCGATTCCGAGCATCTCGAAATTGTAATTGGTGATTTTCTCAAGATTTGACTGTAGCAGGATGATTTTTTTGTTTTAATTACAGAACTAGACAGATGCAGACTAGATTGTTAAAAAAATAAGTCATATAAATGGTACAAATTTTATTTTATAAATCATCAAAGTACAAAATTACGGAAAAAAACAATTCCTTTACATTCCACCGGTTCCTGCAACAGAACAACACAATATATTGTTATCAAAATAGCTTCGTCGTTAAGGTCGATTATCTATGAATAAAAAGAGGTATAAATTGTTATTGTAAACCTACACTCAAGTTGTAAACAAGGCTATAAATAAAACAATTGAAATGCGAAAGCGAAAGGGTTAAAATACATACTTATTAACATGCTTTCAAATTTTCGTCAAATCAGACGTAACCCGCCCCCTGATTATAACTTTGGGGATGTTCAACAGTGGGGGCCATGTCCAACCGTGGAACTATTCTGGTTCAAATGATGATGTAGCTATGCTTAATGTTGCTGTGTCTTAAAGTCCCATTTGCAAGTCATTTGTCTGACCTAAATTAGTGGGACATTCGTATTCATGTCGTGGGAAGCTTAATGACCTGAAAAAAGTGTACTTATAAGATTTTTCTATAACCTAAGTAGTTACTAGACGTAATTAATAATGTCCTAATGGGGAAAATAAAAATAATGTTACGTAAAATGCTCTTACTAATGTTTTAATGTAAAGTAAAGTCACGAGGGCATAATAACCTTAATTCTGGACATAAATTCAATGACATAAAGAGTCACCTCATGACAAATATTAGCTTCTTACTTTGTCAAGAAAAGATGTTTATCGAAAATAAAGTAAGTAATGATACCGCCGAAGGCGAATGCCTAAAGAAGCCGAGTACATGACCAATTTCGCTCACGGGTTGTCATACGACGATTTTCAACACATTTGCGAGTAAAAACACACTTATATTATTTACACAATATATATAATATAATGCTAGGTATCTCCAAATACATATATGTAGTTCTTGATTCTGTTTTAAAGCTTCGTTCACGCTTCGTCCTTCCTTTGAAGATTTAAGTTATGTAGCTATAGTCAGCCTACTTAGTTATCAACATTAGATTTTCGCATGGTTATGTATTTATTATCTGGCAGAGTCAAATTTAGGCATTCTTTTCTAATTTAGATCAACCTTTGTTATTAATAGTAATTTAAATAAAAAAAATAAATAGATTTAACAATGGCGCCCATGATACAGACAGAGCAGACCCTGATACCTAGTATTTATTTTTTTTACAATTGGTTTTACGGCCATGGATACAAGTCCTATAAAGTCCTTCTTAATTTTTCTACACAAATTAATATTTGTAGTCCAATACGGCTAACGTTCAGTAAAATAAATATAAATTATTGTTGATTTATCATTTGGCAGCTAAAATAATTTATATATTTTTAAAAACAATGAATTGGTTTGAGACTTAAAAACGTCTTGGCGTACATTTAAAAAAATGTGCCGTAGCCATGGAAACCATTACTTTACAAGTGCGATTATAATATAAACAATGTGTTATTTACAGTCCCCATTAATGGCTTAATTACAATGAAATAAAAGACACTTTATGAGATATGAAAAATAATTATAAGCAGCCATATATTTGTTTTTACAACTGCAAAAGTGACATTACAATATGGTCACACAAAATATGAATCAATAGAGTAGTTACGTTGAAAATATTGAGAATATAGAATTGTCACTTGGAAAGGTCACAAAAATACCTGCGAACCGATTAATTGCTAGATTATGTTAGTTTCTTTCATACAAATTTAAAAATTACTATGGATACAAACACTATTTCTTCTGTAGCCCGGAATGACCCATAGTCGGATATAGGCCTCTTCATGGCTTTTCTATTTTATCTGGGCTTTATCTGCGTGCATCCAGGTTTTGTCGATAATTTTAATGCGATCTTCGGCCCGCCGCACTATAAAAAACTACGTTAGATGCTGAAAGGCGGTTCCGTAAAACTCTGATACCAAGGTGTACAGGGTTAACTGACCATGTAACTCACTTGTCATAATGATAACTATAAAAACAATAATAGACATAAAAAAGGATCAAAATTACCAAAAGGAGTTATGAGATTTTTCGTAAATCCGACTATATTTATAAATGTATAATGATCATACATACATGTATGACTTCGCTAACAGTAACTAAATATTTATTGGAAATATAAATCAATAGAAACAACTTCATAAAATTTTTTATTGGAAAATCTACAATTTTCAGATTTTTCATTATTTGAAACTTTACATCGGATGGGGTGAATTAAGCAAAGATAACTTCTTCTGTTCTTTAAATATTGTTATTGTGGAAATTGAATTACGGTAGCTTTAATGGACGTCTAATTTATTTATAATTATTTCGATTATGATGTTTGTGGATTTGTTTCGTGGTTTCCTTTAATTAAGAGACTATTAATTATTGGTGATTGTTCATCAATTTTAATTATGAATTAAATATATTCTTTTTAATGTGATTTACAAATACATTTCTTTACATACTCTTTCGCCTGAGTTTTATGTTATGTAGAGTAAGATTCTCATTTCGTATGCACACATCAAGACCAGACCCTACTGCCAACTCGAAAAGCACACATGCTGCTACTTTGTATGAAATGAGAAGAAATTGTTTTAGTAGAATTTTTTATTGAATATTTCAGTTGGACCTCTTCTTGTTGGCTGGTCGATAATACTGTTTTTATTTTTTGTCATTTTATTTGTTTACGAGAGCGAGACGAACCCATACCGATAAATTAGATTAGTATAAATGTGTGCCGCTCACATCCTTGCCAACTTACACGTCGATTACTATATCATACCAATTAATTTATATCAATTCGTACAATAAGGCTTTTTTATTCTACCGACTTTGACAACAGTTTGCTAAACTTAATAAATAACTCTATATGTGGTAAAAAACTGAATCACTGTAGGGTTCTTAATAGACATCCAAACGCTATCGCTCTCCCACTGAGAAATGGGATTACTACGCGACCTACTATTATTTATAAGATGGATATTAGAGCCAAAGTAGATGCTATCATCATAGAGATAAGTAAGGGTTCATCACTTCCATACGTCACACTAATATTACAGATGCGAAAGTCTGTCCGTTTGTCTGCACCATAGAAAATAAAATATTATTTGTGACAATATGTCAATAGACTGTTGGGATATTGTCACAAATGGGAATCTCAATTTCTTTCTGCTTATTTATGATGCTATGTTAATAATGCTATTGACATTTTGTACTGTATATAATATACTAAGTTCCGAGTCTAAACCTCCTAGCGGTGCCCCCTGGTAAACTGACTGAACCATTTTATAGTTCTCATTCTCACACTATTTTACTATTTAGGCTAACGTGGCAGGAAAAACTGGCCAACATGCAATCGCGCTTAATGCATATAACGAATGAAAAACAATTAAAATATATTTATTTACCATTAACTACATTATGTTAAGTCCCTTTCTGTTTTATCTAATTTTGATGTGAAAGAATGTGAGACGAAACATATATTTTTTTATACTTTATTTAGTTAACTTGGTGATAATTTGTTATTCCTTAATTTTTATGAATAAGCGGGTAAATTTTTATTGCACTTTTAAAAAAATACAATTTACATTTATTTCGGATTTCAGACTTATAAAAACTGAATCCAATTCAATTCTAATTTCATGAATAGACGCAAAACCTTTTAATCTGAAAAGGCTGAATGGAATTTTATTGAAAGCTACATGAAATACATGTGATAGATTATAATTGAATGACCGTTTTAATGGAAGCCTTTTTTTGTATTTTATCGATATTGAATGTTGCGTTGATATAAAATACTTACTATGCGTTTTCTATATTGCATTATACTAATAATATATATATAATAATAACACGAATATCTTCATGTTAAAGCTCACCAGGGCTTTAACATGAAGATATTCGAGTTTCGTAAATCGATATCTAGCAAAATGTATTCTTCATGAAATTATCAGTCAATTAACTCTTCCTTGTTAGGTTTATCTTCTTTATAGGTTAATCAATTTTTTTATTAAGATTAACCCTACATAAACTTGTTGATTATTTATAATAATTTCGCGATTTAAAGAAAAGAAGAACTTTTTACTGTCTATCTGCCTGCGAGCTGTATCACGTGAACTTTAATAGCAACAAACTTTATTTTGTTGTCGGGCAAGTTTTCTTCGAATATTTATTCCATTTTGGTTTATATTAAGACTGACCCAATTCTTATAAGTGGTTATTATATCTTAATTCTAAATCCGAATCATACTTAGCCGATTTTTTACAAGACTTTCAACGGTTTAAAAAATTAAACAAATACTATTTAAAGTTATCACATGTGTATATCCGCATGTAAATTTGAAATTCATTGGTGGAATTCAAAAACTGAGCTCATAGTACACCGAAGCTACTCGATACTGCAATGCATAGCCAATAGAATTTTATAGGAATGTGTTGCCATTGCAAATAAACAGGGAAGCCTTTGCGAAATGCCGTGGAATATGCGGTACTCATATCTTATTATACATAAATAATGAGCGTTTACATTTCTAGTGAGGTGCACTTAGCTACTGCGGTTTCACTTTCAGAAATATTTGATTTTGAATTTAGAAACAATCCTGGCTTAATGTTTTTATTGGCCTTTATAAACCCGTATTTTTAGACGACAGGATTTTAACAAAACAAGTTTCATGGTTATGTAATTAAAATACTTTCAAAAGCGTTATCCTAGTTTTGTGTAAAGTAGGTCCTACACGTAAGGTAATGCAATTGATTCTATATTGTCGACCAAAGAACATTGAAACCGCCTCTTACGAATATGCGTTCCTTTCTCAACGCTGTTGACAGAAAATAATTCCTAATATATAATATATATATTTATATCCTCCATTGTGCCTTAATTGCGTTATTCAATATACTCCATATACGTCTTTTATCATTCATACATTCATAATAAAAAAAATACACACGTAAATTCTTATATACTTATTACGATGGGTGCAGCTTCTCCTCCGACACAAGAAGGCGCCATTTATTGTGGTCTTGTCAGTTGTCACCAGGCACTTCCAGACTTCGAAGGTCCTTCAAAACTTTATAGGACGTTCAATCGGCTTGTCTTAGTATTATATTTATTTATTCTCTAAACATGTCAGAACCAGCGAAGTCTGTTTCTATTTTTATTTTGTCATTTACATGCTTTAACATAAGTCTCTCATTAAGAAAATATTATAAACTATATTTTTATCAAACTCACCACCCAATTGAAACATACATATACCTACGTGTCTGACATAATTTCAAAATACGCTTGAGTAACTGCCGGCAGACTAGTTAAGGATAAAAATACCGCCTCGGTTTAGAGGTCGACCTTTAAAGATAAAATATTTTTATCAGCGCCCTAATAACAATTTGTAACACCGGGGTCGGCCGCAAGAAATATCGCGATTATGGCCCGGAACGCAGTCCATAAAACAACAAGTATAGTAACGGTATATTATAAGGCATCCCGCAGCTTAGAATAAAGTAGACGAAGAATCCTTGGTCGGTTGGTTGTATCCTGCTGTGTTATAAATAAAGCATAACTTTTGCAAGTGAATTTAATAAGTATTTTTGTGTTAACACTTAAAGGTTACTTGATAGCGAATTTAGGTTTGAAATTTTGAAAATTACGAAGTGAGTGAGAAGAGAGAGGAAGAGTAAAACGTCCTGTATTTATTCATTCATGCATATGCTAAGATGGTTAATCGACCTTGTATACCCTTGTGTCAGGGTTTTTCGGAACCGCATTTCGACCTCTGACATGGTTTCTTTAACGTCCATCAAATGTCAGCTGGTTTCTAAGTACGGAATTCACATTATTATCAGTCAATCAAGGGATCCAAGCCTGCAATATCCTTACTAAACTGAAAACGTTATGTTTCCCATGGGAATGGAAGTCACAATCTCCAGGCCCTCAAACACTGGATCACGGAGACAGTTATGATTTATTTAACAAAAGTATTTCTTTAGAAAATATTTGTGAAATCAAATTGCGACAGAACTTTCTGGCAGCGTTATATGTTTGAAATAAAATGTTTATTCTCAATATAGGATATAAATATCACATGACGTTATTTAACTTAAACTAAGTTTACTGCCACTTCCAAAGTGCAAGTGGAGAAGAAACGGCGCCACAAACCCCACTGCAGCATTTTCTTCAAAATGTAAATAAAAATAAAAATTATCCGATAGTAACTAAATGAACGAATTCACATGTTAGTCAACATTTCGCACATCTTTTGATTATCATGAGTTGGCGACTCCTCGGAAATAAATTAGGTACATGATGTTTTTATTCTTCCAAAAATATGAATCAGAAATGTTTAAATGATTTTTTTTTCGCCTTATAAAAGAAACACAGGAAACAGTCACTTAGCCAGGCAACACACGTAACTACCATAAAACGTTCTCAAGCCAACCAACTTTGGTACCTTGCCTACCAAATTTATGATCATAAATCGTAGACCAAAATATTTTATGTCGAATATTTTTTCACATTGTTTATCAAATACTCAAACGTTTTGCTAGCTCTTTGTTGGTAACATTCGATATTTAAAATATTTTTTTTAATGAAATGTTTGTATGGTCGCGTTCGGAAATGGAATGTTTTAGTTTTTTTTTTTCTTTTAGTATTATCCGACTGTATCAATGATGCATTTGCTGTTAGAGTATACATACAGTCGCACTCAGAGACGATAATGATTATATAAGAATTTGCTTATCGTCTAATTTAAAGTCAACGTTAACGTTTCTGAATACCGCTGATAGAAAAAATAACAAGATATCATGTTTTAGATGTCTTCTGCCACTTCAAAGAGCTAATCCGCTGGGCTATGTCGATGACTTTTGTTCTCCTACGGATCTCCTAATTTCTGATTCGATTTCGTAGGGAAACACCGAGCATCGCCCTCTCCATAGCTCTTTGGGTGACCTTGAGCTTTCTTATAAGGTCCATAGACAAGGACCATGTTTTGGACCCATATGCCATGATCATCATCATCGCTGGGCTATGTCCGTTACTTTTGTTATCCTACGGATCGCATTTCACACAAAGATCCTTTGCAACTTTTTCCAAAAGTCATATTTTAACCAACCGGTTCAAAGTACTCGAGAAACTTTCGAACACGACGAGACAAGAGAAATCCATTAGAATAGGACAACCTTTCTGCACTTGTATTTACTAATGGCCACTCCGTGTGTTACATAACCGCTGATTTACCGTTGTTCTAGCTGTACTGTGGTATGTACGATGATCTATATGTTCGACTATCGACAACTGCTTCTGTGGTCTTTTCTTGCACATCTGGAGGTTGCAGGTTCGATTTCCGAAGCAAGCATACTTTATTTTGTTGTTTAAATTTTTTTTGCGAATCTAAATGTGTGGCTGATAAAAATCTATAGTTTATGTGAATTAAATCCAACTTATTCTGTTAGGGTCTATTTGTCTCTGGGTGAAGCACCGAAATCTACCTATAGAAGAAGGCTTGCCACCATTTTTGAAATCAGGACAAAAGCAAGAGAGATGTCGCCTTTGCATTGTGCCATCTCGCTTACTCACTCTTTTCTGGCCTGCTTTAAGAGATGGTGGTAAGGCTTCAGGGCAATCGCACTAATTGCAAATAACATTAACGTACCTTATTACCAAATCAAACCACGTCCTTTACATAGTAAATAGTCAAAAATATCCCTAGCTGTAGCGGTTTGGTTTTGTATCAATGCTTTACCTTGGTTCTCAGTAGTTCCTTCAATTCCTTTGGAGGAACTATTGAGGTTTCGTTGTCTTCGTAGTTCCTTCAATTCCTTAGCATATGAATAGTATAGTATTTTTACTAAAGGCTCAGCGACCATTATGTACAAAATTTGTTTTGCGAGCGCTATCCCCGTTTGTCGGGAATAAACGCTCTTGCTAGTAAATTCGAGAACTAAACATATTTTAATTCGGCTTCTAACCCTAATTCCGCACTAACACATAAATTAGTTTAAGACCCTCATGTCGGTCTGTGTGTATATGGAATAATACGGATACCATTTCGGTCGCAAACGTTTGTTATGGCTTGTTTGTTTATTGTGAGGTATGGATTTGTTCGAGACTTATCGGAATTTCCACACCTGCAATACGTAAATTGGAACGTGGGGTGTGTTGACATCTCCTTAGGTTTTGCGGTATTCTAAGAACGAATAGTGAAACAGATTTTTGATTTGATTGAGAATTGATTCACTGCAATAAAGTTGCAACTTCTACATTTAAATAAATGCAAAACAAAATTATGAAAATTTAAATTCATGTGCCGATTTGTGTGAATAAGACATTTATAATGCCAATCACGTTCAGTATTTTTTTGCGCCACATTGACTTTCTGTTTCTCTTCTCTCAATAAACTGGTTGAGTTTGGTACTCTAGCAATCCGCTGTAATGTTAAGCCGTTAAACAATAAAGTTAAGACAACTGAACGGGCTCGTTTAAGGTTTTGTCGGTTTGTCAGGGTTGTCGTTGTTAATAAAAAACCTTGGATTTATTTTAGATATCCTTGTCGTGTCGTCGTCAGTCCAAAAACCCAAAAGTCAAGACCCTTTTTTCCTCTGTCAGTCAGTCTTGTTTTTTATAGTCATCAAGTCATAGAGTCATTGTCAATAAGGAGGTTGGACGCCGCAACAACAACAAAGAAAGGATATAGATAATGTAAAGTGGACATAAAAACGCGAGAAATCGGACCATGTGCTTTACAACAAACAACTGCAACGCCGAAAAGCGCTATCCAAAAGCGAGCAGAACTACACAGAGTTGAAATCTCATACGCCATAAGTTATTGTACTAACATAATGATACATACTATCCAAGTACTTCACGACTAATACTTTAATGGCAAAACATAGCGTTTTCTATTATCTGTAACAACTGCATGTTCATGTATACCTATGTTGCACAAATAAATTATTTGATTTGAACAGAATGAAGGATTATCAAGTAATTCATTAACATTCATCGAGGAAAATCATTCATCAATAACTTCGAGATGGATACCGAAGTTAGGACGAGTCGCTAAATAACGCGTTCACCAATACTTGCCTATATTTACGCTTTCTCTTCGTCTAAGCATGTTTCCCACTTGCGTCCTCAGCTTACGCTTCAGACCCTAGGGTACGCTTTGAATCATGGTTTTAGTTTAAGATTGAGCGTTACTGGTTATTATAATTAAGCGACTGCCGTCTGCTCATCATCATCATTTCGTATAGGTTACATTGTCAATCGACCATGTACGCCCTGGTGTCAAAGTTGCTGATGAGGCAGAAAGGATCTCGAATGGCAAGCGCAGCGTTGGACATCCACTGAGCACCTGGTCAGACGATTTGAAGAAAGTCGGAGCCAAGCGCGCTTATAACCGGTCATTTTGGAAGTCTTTGTAAGAGGCCTATGTCCAGCAGTGGACTGATTGCGGCTGAAATGATGATCACGATGACTACAGCATATATTGTATTTTGTCAATCATTTTTATATTGATAAACGTTTCAATAAATTATAGTCTATTTTATTCTACAGTCTGACTTCCGCAACCAAAACCAGATCAATAGGAATTTGACCTGAGGTGCCAGATTATCCAGGTTGCCCAAAGGCATCTGACACACGCCTTCGGAAACAGTGCTAGGCATGTCTGGCGTAAAACTGAGCCGCCACCTATTGAGACGTTTATCGTGTGCTTGTTATCTTGTACCTTTATTTTGTAAGACATTTCTGTAATTGATAGACGTTTCAATTAAAGATATTCCATTACACTTAGGAGCTCGAGCTCGATTTAAAATATCATTGATGACGACCAATCTAAAAAGGGCCGGGAAACTCTTCGTCTACGCTATATGACAGAAATAATATACAAAATCCATAATCATTTTATCACCATAACTTGATAGTCTTTCCGAAGATAGAATGAATACATAATCGTAATTGCGACAATATTATTTTTACGTAAAAGCCTTTACGATTCAGCCGCGATGGTGTCTATTCTTGAAAATTATCTTTTTCACGACCAACGAGCCTTTCAGCACTTTTACTGCTGCATCAAAATTTTACTACACTGGCGAGACAATTTTCACACAGAGAGGGAAAGAGATGGGGATATATTGCGTCTCGTTTAGTTCAAATTCGACTAAACGTCAATGCTAATTTCATGGTTTTTGCTGTTTATGGGGCGTTGGGTTTTATTATCGCAATAGGCTTTGTAACCGTGAATGTTTTTGTATTGTCTTTGATAATATTTCTTATGGTGATTTTAAAAATTCAGCTACCTGTGTAGTTCAGTGGTTAAGGCGTTTTCCTGCAGACTAGTCATGTGTTCTATTCCCACGGGAAGTATACTTTGTTTATTGGTTTCCAGTTTGGTGTCTGATTGTCTGAGAATAAAGATAATTGTCGCGAGTGCGATTAATTAATAATATCTTTAAAGAGTAGTTGTTTTGATTCATGTTTATTTATTGTGGCGAAAATAGTTTGAGAGAGAAAAATTACGCTGTGTCGGGGGGTAGTAGAGATACGCCGTGCGGAGCGGTTGTGTGTCAGAGAGATTATTAGAGAAAAAGAGTAGTGACGAGACGAGACTGCGCAAGAGATTGTATCGTATAGTGTTTTAATAATATATATAAACTCTGATATTTATTTGTGCCGATTGGCAGTTTTACGTGTGATAATTTCATTAGTGTATTTACCGATGCGTCGGACTGTTGCGAACAGATAGATCAGAGATAAGATGTGCGAGGTTTGGGGTGGCTATAGGGGAGGTTGGAGGCCACACGGGGCGCGATCCCCAAAGAGAGAATCCGATGGAACATCCATCATAGTTATCTGGTGGAACTGCTACGAAAGTCCGATGGAACAGCCATCGTAACGGGTGGAACAGCCACCACGTAGTATAAGTAACTTTAGTTCACCACATTCACAATTTAGATGAGAGAATTGTAATTTTTATATCATGTGCTTAACTAAGTACTTAGTAGTTTGTTATTTAATTATTTCGGCATACTTTATAAATTAAAGCAATTGGCGATAAAAAATCCGTCCTGGATAAGCTGGTCTCGGCTGCTATCTGGCGTTCGGTAGAGGGAACCACATCATAGACCGAAAGAGGATTTTGAAAATCTCTGATACTTATATATGACTAGCTGTTTCTCGCAGCTCCGCCTGCGTCAAAAAAGTAGCCTATGTTTGACCCCGGGTCTTTAACTATATTCATACCAAATTTCATCAAGATCCGTTCAGCGGTTTGGCCGTGAAAGCGTAACAGACAGACAGACAGACAGAAAGATAGACAGACAGGCAGAAAGACATACAGACAGACAGAAAGACAGACAGACTTTCGCATTTATAATATTAGTATGGATACGCAGATATTTCGAATACGAGTTCTTAGTCAGATGGGATTAATAATAGCAAGTTTTGATAGAGGCTTGTGTCCGGCGATACATCTGATGTCCTTTATGCAGGTTGTATGAAAATACATATATTTTTGGTAAGTTATACGTGGACACTTGCTTCGTTACAATTTTTGATTGCCTCTTATTTACATAAAATGTAACTGTCATGTAAATGTGTGTGTAGGTTACAGTAAGTAAATAACGTAAAAAAGTAAACATTTTTAAACCGTCCCATAGATTTTTATTCGCGAGTCCAGTAAGTAAACAAATGGCCGAAATGTAAAGCGCGCTCAACAAAATTTACTTTTATCGTCGATTGAGTCGATCAAATCCTTTAAAATAAAATGGCTCTTCGCAAAATCCCGACTGAATTGTTTCCTATGACAATTCGGTGTGTTCGGGATTGGAGGTTAGGAGAGGGATCGGGATAGACGTCGCGAGCCACGACCAGGATCAGACCAAATCCTACTTTGATACCTTTATCAAGGAATTTTCGGGAATGCCAGTGAAATATTCCACATTTTTATTGGAAATGCCAATTTTCCGATGCTGGCTAATTTGTCTCGAGCTCTCTCTTCTAAGTAAGTATATAGCGTTAATTATAGGGAGGGTTATAGGAAAAATGTGTGTGGCAATTTCAGATGTTTCAATTGTCTGTTCGTGACAGAGACAAGAGTCTCTGTTATACTTTAACCACGTATATTCTTTTTATCAGGTTGCGCTTGAGAGTCCAGGTGCTCTATTTTTGAAATGTTTGACATATATATCGAGTGAAAATCGAACAAAAATTATTCTTTTTTTAGATTTTGCGTGAGTAACACTTTTTAAAAATAGCATTCCATTAGCCCTATTTTTGGAATGTATGATTTACCCAAAATCGGCGACTTACCGATCCGTGATCGTGGAATGAAGATAAACGCATAATTTTACAGCAGACTTTCGAATTAATATTCTCATCGATTACAAAAATCGAGAATAACAAAACCCTAATCCTTTCAACAAAATCAATATTAGAACGAATAAAAAAATCAAAAATAACAAAACCCTAATCCGTTCAACAAAACCAATATTTGATCGAATAAAAAAATCGAAAATAACAAAACGCTAATCCGTTCAACAAAATCAATATTTAATCGGATCAAATTTAATTACTTTCACAAAACATCTACCGGGATTCAAGTGGGCTCTTCATAAAAGTTTTTGTAAAAAGAATATAAGTTCTTGAAGGGCCATTGAAGCGCACTCGAGCGTTGTAAAGGTGCTTACGTTTGTATTCGAGATGCTTCGTCGTATGACAGTGTACATGAGTAATTATATTAAAAACTGTTGTGCTTAGTGAGACATTGTTTCATGTTGATGTGAATCTAAAACGGTTCTCCGACTCCCATTTCGTCTACGAATGTTGAGACGATAGAATTTTTTGGTCATCGGACGATGGTTCGTAAATGAACAACCCTGTCGTTAAATCGCAAGATGACGAAAAATTCTGTTCTCTAACCATTCGTAGACGAAATGGGTGTCGGAGAACCCTTTCAGACTCGTTTGATGTGATGTAGGTACCGCTATTGGGATTACAAATTACGATAATCCAATCTTCTACAGTCTAAAGTAAAATCAGCTTGAAAAGTGCATGCACAATTTTTAGTACATTTTGTGCGAAAAATTATGCATGCACTTTTGCAGCCGACTGTACAAGGGAAATAAGAAATCAATAGCGGTCTTGATTTATTTTTGATAGGCATAAAGTTTTTTTCAATTATTTATTTTCTAAGCCACTTACGTTTTTATGGATCGTCGATATGACGAACACATCATATTTATGTGGCAATTAAGTAGAGACATAGCAATTTACATAATAAAACGTTAAGATTTTTTTTTAATTGTCACTAGCATTTACAATTTTGAATAAAAGGTTTAAATTTTATGGAATAAAGATTAAACAAATTTTACCAACACCGCCGTGCAATGACAGTATGCTTCACTCAGGCATTCAAGTGTGAATCACTTTAGCAAATTAAGAAGGAAAAATAATAGACTTGAAGCAATAAATTCTACCCAGATAGTTAGTATTTACTCATGAGGCGTAGTTCAGTTTTATGTTCGTGTAAAATTTAATGTCTCTCGAAGGTAAACCGAAGCCGAATGAAATCACTTGGGATTTAGTACAGCTTTAGTAATAATAATTTTAATCTTGGTTAGCGCAATCAAGTGGAAACCGGTTATATTATATGAATACCTTTTATTCATTCATTAATTTTGAGTAGGATAAATGGTCAATCAACCCTGGCTTGAATCAACTCAGATAATAAAGATGATCCGTCTCTCCCACTAGTCCCATTAACATAGTCCCATGATCGGAGAAGTGGGTTGGTTTTGCCCCACTTCTTTGTTTGTTTGTTTGTAATAACTTTATTGCACAGAAAAATACATTACAGTAAATACAAAACTAAAAATAAATGCAACGGCGGACTTATCCCATAAAGAGATCTCTTCCAGTCAACCGGGACGTTACAGGAATACAGTTAAAAGAGACAGATGGTAGAAGTTGTGCAACCAGAACAGAACTCTATTTATTAAATATTAAACAAAAATAATACTTATAATGACATAAACTACATAAAAATATGCTACATAAATACTTAGACACATACATATTCTTAGAATAATAAAGAAAAAAACAATAATACATACGAGTATTAATAGCTACAAAAAATATAATAGTTCAAAGCTGTGTTCAATTTTAAAACACGAGATTTGAAGGAGGGAAGAGAAGGAGACAATTTAATACTTCTTCTCGAATCGAAAAGTTTTGTCCGACTAGTTTCCTTAGTCCCGACTGTCTTCTGGTGGTCGTCAAAGAAACCACATTATTGGGCTGCTGGTTTCGAAAAACTGACGGCAGGGTGTACAAGGTCGATTGACCGTGTGACTCACTCGATATAAATGAATGAATTAAAATCGTGCTACATACTACGCTACACTGAACGATGACGAATAACAAGACAATTCAAACAAAAATAACATAAACAGCAGAATCAGTTCAGTGAGATTTCATATTCCACATATTTCGTGCAGTATTTATTTGGTTTTCCCCGATGCACGCTGCACCATATTGCACGAATCGCTACTTGGTTGCTTATTGCGGTTGTAATGCCCGTTAAATATCAGCTTTATAGCTGCCATTCGTGTGCCTTAAGTTAGAAACTAAAAATAGAGAGGGGTGGAGAAGTCTTGAATCTAGAAGACTAGAATTCTTCGGACATGTATCCAGGAAAAACGGGGATAATCTTGAGAAGCTATTACTTACAGGGAAAATAGGTGACCGTAGACCTAGATGCAGTCCTATGTGTGTTCTGACCCATGGAGTAATTACAAAGAGGAGATGCCGTTTAAAATGGCGCAGTGATGTGATCATTGGCGCCTCGCCGACACAAAAGTGGGCGGAGCTTGTCATTGTTCGTGCTCCATGATTGGAGCCACGGCCGAAACCAAGCACCCCACACGTCTGCCTTTCGCCCCGTGTAGCCTCACAAACACTTTCTTACAAAACGCTTATTACGGCATCTCCTCTTTGTAATTACTCTATGGTCCGACCAGATTTGCTCGACTCTCACGATGAAGTCAGCGACGCCGTCAGAGTACCAGAAAACCGAGCTGAATGGCGAAGCATAGCCCACAGGAAGGTGCTCCATAGAGATCACGAGCCTCAGCAGTGAGGTTTACGACGCAAGGAGGAGGAGAAGTCTTGTGTCGGAGGTCAAGATCAGTTTCGGGTCGCCATGAGCCAATGCAGTAAGTAGTTAGTTAGAAACTGATAGCAGGAATTAGCTTTTCCACTTACATGTGCTATGGTGAGAGTCACCTGATCATCATCATTTCGTGTAGGTTACATTGTCTAAGGCTGACCTCTGACGTGGTTTCTTTAACGACTACCAAATGGCAGCCGGGACCATAGGGTGACAAATGACCTGATTTGAAATGGTCACCATAAATGGCATTCCATAATTCAAAAGGCACATAAAGCCATTTTGACCTGATTTCATCATGACCTGATTTGGAATGGTCACCATAAGTGGCATTCCATAATTAAAAGGCACATTAAGCCATTTTGACCTGATTTGGAATGGTCACCATAAGTGGCATTCCATAATTAAAAGGCACATTAAGCCATTTTTACCTGATTTGGAATGGTCACCATAAGTGGCATTCCATAATTCATAAGGCACATAAATCCATTTTGCGTCAGACGGCAGTCGTTCCATTGCCAACATATATACTTAAAATGATTTAAAGCGTAAGCTGGGGAGGATTATATCAGGAAACAATCTTGGATAAAGAAAAAGAAGTTAATATTTATTTCTTCCAAACTAATAATTGTAAATTCAAAAGTGAAATTTTGTGTTTATCTCCTAAATTAATCTAGGTAGCTAAATTTTTTTATTTCAAGGAAGAGTAAGGATAACATTGGATTTTTTTTTAAATATTTAATGCTTAAGCAAGTAAGTCTTACCGCTTAACTTTCTCAGCATCGCCCATTTGGTTGACTGGTAGATAAAGCATCAGGCTTTAAGTCCGCTATTTACAATTATGTATAAAGCTTAATAAATAAACCCTAACCATTAGATAATAATAAAAATGCTGAACTGAGTTGGTATGTTTGTTCTTCATCTTACGAATTAACCTTTCTGAAATTCCGCACAAATTTAGGTTAGCCTTTCATCTGGAAAAAGTAGTGTTTCCGTAGGATTTTAAAGAATAAAAAATAAAGTATACGTGTGAAGATGCAAAAGCTAGCCTTTTACAAATTGTGCCACACGGCAGTAACACACATTATTTCCAAGTCGACATTATTACAACAGATATCGTATTTTCATTTGACTGCACGAGGAAAAGAGAAAGCAGAACCGATTACTTCAATAAGTAAATTGGTTTGGTGAACTTCGTAACCACACATACGAGATTGGTTATTCATGTTACTGAATTGACAGGCGACCATTACTATACTCGTAAGTAGGACGCATAAAAAACATTATTTTGGGTGTTATTCGGTTTTGTTTCACTGCAATGTTTTTTTTTACAACTAAGCAGGCAAACAGGCGTACGGCCCACCTGATGGTAAATGGACTGGCCTGCAACACCGGAGATGTCACGAGCGCGTTGCCGACCCTGAAGGATTATTTCATTAAAACAATATCTGTAACGTTATTACGTTGTTACTAACAAAACCAAACGAGGGCCACGAGGACTATTTTTGAGTAGGTATGTAAAACTGGTGAATCCATTTAAAAACCGCTCTTGAGTTCGTAGTTTGGTTTTGGTAAATACGGTAAACTGTTATGCAAATTGCGATTGGCCTCATAATTAGCTATTACAGAATTGTTACACCTAAATCATAAAATTTACTAAAACAATTGATAAAATATTATCATAATCATCATTTGCGCTGCAATCAGTCCACGGCTGTACATTTATTATCATCCTTTTTACGATTACCTTTTTCTACTTTGTTCTTTTATTAATTTTGGAGGAATGATTAATAAATAACTAGGGAAACGCTTTCTAGCGACGTTTTTCGGCGGAATATACGTGTATTTATTACGCCGCGCCTGTCTAACGTTTAGCCTGGTAAGCTCGCGCTTGACCGGTTTATCTAATTATAATTATCAAAGCATAAAGTTAGGTCATATTAGACCCCCTATTCAGATAAGGTGGGCCTGTCAGCGGCTTAACGCATAGTTAGTTTCTAATAGGTTTATAACCACTGAAGTGTAGAAGTCAGTAGGTGGAAACAGGGTGCATATGATATGAGTGAAATTGCATGGCAGTTAAATAAAGTTGTGGGGTGCCCAACTTTGCATAATTTTGTATGAAAATTCGGTGGTCTCGCCGTATTACAAGCGAGCCACAAGTGAGATTGCGAATTAGTGGGAAATGTAGTTTGAAGAACTAAATAAAAGTGTTTTATTTCCGAACGACAGCGCAACTAGTCTTTTGGGCTTTACGAGACTTTGCATAATATTGTGCTACTGTGTTATATAACTGTATTATGTACAATAAAGTTTAAATAAATAAATAAATTTTGTATGTATATTCGGTGTACTCGCTGTAATAAGGGAGCCACAAGTCTCAAACTTGGTCTGGTTTCTCTGTAAAAAATGTCACGGAAGTCAGACGGCAGTCTCTACATTGTAATAACCAGTGTCGGTTCTGGAAATGTAGGACCATGACTAACAGCGTACCCTAGGCTAGGTTTGAAGAACTAAAAAAACTAGATTTTATATATAACTGTCTCATTGCAGGGAAAAGATCTCGTCAATTGTGAAATTGTGGGTCTTTCTTTATGTCTTGGGTGGTATACCTACATTTCTGCCCAAAGCATATACTTAAAAACTTTTTCGTACATTACACATTTAAACACAGAAGTGTACTGTTTACATTTTTTAACTGTAATAAAAAAATTACTCTGAAAATAAACGATAAATATATTATTATCCTACGTTTCGTTCGTTCCGATGCAATGGACACAGAGCCAGTAGGTAGGTACTATTAAAAATTCTCTGGCAGAGCTTAATTTTCCTTCCAAAAATCTAAAGTCTAAGAAAGATAAATAGACTAGATATAAACGGTATACGCAAGCAAGTTCACGTTTGCTGGTTTTATAGCTAACGTATTTACATGTTTCCTGCAGTACGTGTACAAACCAAACTGTTTACTAAGCAGATTTAGCTATTGCAAACATGTATTGGTAGCCCAGAGCAATGTAGGTACAGTAAATAACGTTATTCGGTAAACAGCTTACTAAGTAAGGTAAATTAGTAGTAGTAGTCTGTAATCCTGCGGTGGGAGGTTCGACTGATGCGAGCACTAGTGCACCTAACTTCGTCGCAAACGAAATAGGCTTCATTAGTTGCAATCTGGGTCACAATGGTAACATTCAGAAACTTAAATAAATATTAATACAACTAGAGTTGTTGCGATAGCGATAGTCCAACAAAAGTATCTTGATACGGGTACTATCGTGGCCTCAATAACCAGTTGAACTATCGAGGGCTATGAAAACTATCGAAAATTTACGATAGTTTCGATACTATATAACAAAATCAACAACAACAAAAATCGATACTATCGATAGTTTTGTACTATCAATTGTTGAACATTATAAATCAAATCAAAACTATCGAACTATTGATGATTATCGTCGACTATCGATAGTTTTTATGTGATACTATCGATAGTTTCAATATCATTTTTGAAATCTGTGACTCATTAAAAACCGTTAGAATAAAAATCATTGGACGCACCGGATTAGAGTTTCAGTAACAGGTTTGAAACATAGCACTGTAAAGTTAAATCTAGACCAAAATTATCTAAAACAGGCGTACTATGTGCTCTGACCTGAAGGTGAAACAAGGTAACACGCTTCAATGAAGAAACAGTTTAATAACTGAATGGAGATTTTAACATTTGGGATTTTTTGATTCACTTAGGGCCGATTTCACCAACATCGTTCCTATTCAAGAGTATCTAACTAATCTAAGCATAAAAAATAGTTTGCAAACATTTTAATTCTAGAGACAAAGTCCTTACACCGGAGTTATACGTGGATTGACAGTATGTTCTCGGGTTAACTGTGTGGTGAAATGTAAACTTCATTATACGAGAGTAAATTGTGTCATTATCCTTGGAATAAAACTTATCCCACTTTGGCGAAATCGGCTCTTACGGTATAATTATTATGTTCTAATTTATTCTCAGTATGCCCATTAAACCTAACTTATTTTAGACTTTATCAGTATTTGAGTATGTAACAATTTGAAATTCAGTAACAGAAGGACCAACGGATTTCGAACCACCGGCGGAGCTAACATAATCCATGCTAGGCACTAGGCATTTTTTACATAGGTAGTTTTATTCATAAAAATGTCATGTTTATTCGACACGGAAACCTTAAAAATCCGGCTTATTTGTAAAAGTATGAAAAATTCTGCAATATTTGAACGGAATAGATTTATAAATTGCTGTTGTTGAAATATCCGGACGGATCGTCCGACGGATTTTCCGGTGCATATGTATCGTTCCGATTATACCGGACATTTGCAATGAAAATATTGTTGGAATAACTGCTGTTCGATTTTATTTTGTAAATTGGAGTTTTTCTACCTTTTTTCGATTGCTGCAAAGCCTAAAGCTACAGAACCCTTATATATGCAGTGTTGTGCGTTGAAACCCTCAATAAGAATGCCATTGTTAGTTAAATTCGCCGTTAATCAGATCTGACACAGTTACAAGTTGATTCAGACCTCTGTTATTCCTTTAGTCACCTCTCGATATCTACTAACGGGAAGAGAGAATATGATCTATTTCAGTCCACAAGATTAGACCAAGAAACCTATTCCAAGGAAAATAACAAGACCTACTGGTAATAACCAGGTTTTAGTATCCTAAAATCGACCTTTATTTTCATTTACCAGGTTAGACCCATATTTTTACTCAAAAGAATTTTTCATCTTATTCACTGCTATCGGGGCTTACAAAACAAAAAAAAATATTAGAAACAAAAATATATATTTTCCTTATATTAAAACTAGCTATTTCCCGCAGCTCCGCCTGCGTCAAAAAGTAGCCTATGTTTGACCCCGGGCCTTCAACTATATTCATACCAAATCTCATCAAAATCCGTTCAGCGGGTTGGCCGTGAAAGCGTAACAGACAGACATACAGAAAGATAGACAGACTTTCGCATTTATAATATTAGTATGGATGTTGTGAAAAACCTCAAAACCACGGTTACGAAGCAATTAAACGTCCTAGCTCATATATTATGCACCCATACTGTACATAAGGGTTCTCAACAAGCGTGGTCCCAAATAACGTAATTATTTTGTTAGAGAACGCGACACGTACCGGCTCCCTCGGGAACACAATAAGATCCTGTATCGCGACATGTAATTGTGACCCGAATAATTAACTTGAGAAAAGTGGACAAAACATATAAATTTATTTTGCACTGGCATTTGTCTGTCGCTTTGCCCGCGTGGGACTCTGTTTTATCGGTATGAAACGCCGATTTTTTTTATTCAATACGGGGCTATATATAATTTATTTACGTCATATGATAGTTTTATTTATAGGAAGACTTCTTAAAGACCACCGAAATTTTTACTGTTTAGTAAGTGAGACTAAACCATTTTCAATAAATAAAGTTTTTTTTTGACTTGCCACCATGGACTTTATATATTATACAGGACTGAGCTCTTTGACCTAAAACCCGAGCAGAAAAATATAGAAATAGTGGAGGAAACTATCTCTTTTTAATAGGGTAACCATGATAAAGTTTTTAATTGGTACAAAATATAATAATTTAAGCTTCGTAAATACTGCACATAAGTAGCTAGCTAGCTATTTAGCTTAGCGGGACGTGAATGTTAGTGACGATTACGCGAGTTAAGCAACAGCAGGTGGGACCCAACTTGGAGTGGACAACATTTGGCGTATTACGTTCAGCCGTTAGTCCTGGCCACTAGTAAAGTTTCCTAGTCTTCCCCGAGGGAGCCAATAGGGGAGACATGTGTACGAAATGTTGTTTTCGACTAGACTGCTCTCAACTTCCTAAAAGTCTGCAGAGAAAATTCTTGGAAGGAGGTTAGCACCTGCTCACTCGGAACATTTGATTGCGTCTGAAAAAAAATCTGCATAAAGTATGTAGTACCACCTTTCCTCTTTTTTTTTTCAGATGAGCGTTGTCACCCTATTTTGCACAAGTACCAACGTGATAAAGCTTGTATTTCCTAGAAAGAGACAGGTTCCTCCAATATCTCTATCTCGCTTGGCTCCAAATAAATAGCAACAAGTTTAGTTAAACGTTAGATAATATTTAAAAAAGTTTTTAATTTGGAAAGATGTTACTCGAAAAGTGTAAGACCTATAAAATATGTGCAATTAATTTCACTTAGTGGGGATTTTCTGTAGTTAATCACTTATTATTTATCATGACAGGTTTTCTCTTAAACAAAATAGTTTTGTGTAAGATCATGCGCGTGAAGCGGAGGCAAGCGGATTAGTCGCCATAGCCGATAGTGAAATTTACGGCAGTATGATTCCAGTAATTTATGTTTACCAAATTATATTGCGTGATTCCATCAACAGTTAAATAGTTCATGCAAAGTACTGCCGGCCGGCACCCACCCACTACTGTTAGTCCCAACACTCCCAACATACCACTTAGTAATTTATATTTTGAGTTCCTCAGTAAAAGTAAATGGAGAATAAGAAATTACTTCATTTGTTCTCCTAGATAAGCCTCGCATTTATTTAGTTTCACACGTAAAGTGGTGTAATTTGGTGTCTAGGCATTTCGTTAGGTCTAAGACATACGACACGGCTCTGGAGACCCCGCCTTAATAACGACTCGTGTGTCTTAATTTTGTTACAGAATATGTTATTTTAGTGGTATTAGAATAAATTTAGTAGTTGTCAGCCTTGGTGTAGAAATATTGTTCACTTTCGTAGGTGTACGTATTTTCTGGAATTTTTTCGTAGGAATAATAGATACTATTTATGTTTTTGTGTAATATTATCTTAAAGAGTTAACTTATTCCTATCCATCCAACTAAAATGCATTGTCATTCTGTTTTAATTTCTTTTCGGGACAAGTAAGCGATGTGCCGTTAACGGTTGTAGTTTTAAATTTTGAAAATTTTGCAGAAAACTAGAACACTACTTACTAGGACTGATTTAGACGCATACAAACGCACATAACGTCATCTCTACGCAAAATATCTTAAGAAAAAGGCTTGAGGCCGCATTTACACCTACAAGAAAACTTCTAAAAGTTCCTGTCAACTTGAAAATTTAAACCATTCGCTTTCCTTTTGTAGGGCGCAGGTCATGGTGTTAGCCATAACACCATACAGAAAAAGTTGATGATGGTGTGGAGATACAAGACCACGTCACATAGCTAACTGGTTTATTGTTCTTGATAAATGTCACATCTTAATACTTGGGTGACGGGTCCTTTCTCGACGGCTGCTCGATAGTATCTAAATTTGTATTGATAATTGATTTAAAATGAAGAGTAAAAACAGCTGACACGCGATCTGCATGTATGCGGCCGCGTGTCGGCGAAATGTGCAAGGTAAGCTCGTACATGCTCTCGACGGCAAAATATGATGGACCAATCGAGAAAGGGAACCGCCAGAAATGTACTCACATGTTTAAATAAATAAAATTTAAAACAAGTGAATATAAAAATAAAGTATAAATTGAAATTTGTGTAAAAATAAGTTAAAATTATTGTTCGTTCTTTAGGAGCTCTGTAAGGTCATCTCGGCGTTGTCCGTGTCTGCTGCAGCAGCGCACCCTCCCGTCGACCCCGTCCACAGGAACAAGCAACTCGGAACTCAGCTGTTGTAGTTGAACCCAATTCACGACGAATGATTGAGACGGCATTTTGAGATGATAATGGTTCCGTGATTCCGTTTGGTGTATAGATTCAACAACTTGATATAATTGTTATTTATGATAGGTATCGAATGATCTTGATGTAATGTTGGCTTGGTTCATATCAGCGCTTCAAATAAATACCCCGACGTATGATGTGTTGTTTGTTTTCTTCAGAATGATAAAATGTGATAAAGAATTGACCTATATTTTAAGTAGGCGTTCATTTTTCGAGATACTGGCCGTTTTGCAGGTTTGCAATTTGTTCTTGTTGTTGTCATTGCGATTGCCGATATTGCGTCAAACGTATGATCATATAACAAAGTATAAGTATCTACATTCTTGAAATCATACGATGTTTTCGCAACATGTATTTTTTCCCGTAATTTACATAATAAGCTCGATGAATTGTTCTATTGAATATCTTTATGATACTATTAGTTGTTGTTAGCGAATAATGTTTCAAGCCCTTGATTAATGATTTTTCATGATGCATAGTACCTCTTTCTGAGTAGAAAGTGTTCCCAAAAATTATAAAATGGAGATCCTTGCCAGTCATCTGTGCGCAGTAAATATCTTGATATTTCAAAGAGTATTCTTGATTTAGATATAAAGATGTTGTCCTGCTGGATGCAACTCCAACTCCGTTACTAATTGCAGTGAAACTTCAGTGATTGATGTGTTGATAATGTCGGTGTCCAGCTAGACGTTTTCTTGCCACGACGAAGCTTTAATGATTGCTTAATAATGTCTAACTGAACTTGAAGGCTACACCTACTTGATACTAAACAACTTGTTGGTTAAAGGTTCAAAGATCCATTGTCAACTGTCTTTATTATCCATTAAACAGGGTTTTTATACATATTGAAAATAGGACATAATTCGTCATAAGATGTGCTATCAAGATCTAGGTTGTTTATCTAGATTGAGTAATCTAGTTCGTTAAGTTATTGAACTAAGACAAAGAGGTCACATATGAGGGCGTGACGTATACGCTAGACTTGATTGTAGTGAAGCTCCATATTGCTTGATAGCATCCAGCTGGGCACGAGACTTGAACGCCGTGATGCAGCAAAGCCTCAATGATGATGATGACATCTGTAAAACTTATCAGCAGCAACACTTCATGTATGGTGTTATGGCTTAACACCATGGCCTGCACCCTGCATTTTGGTCCTTCGAGCCGGATTAGTGCTGCTTGCATATCCTCTTTCACCGCACCAATGAATTGAGAAGGCGCATCGTAAGGGCGCGAGCACAGAATTAGCGGTTGGTGTTGATAAGTTGATGATGGTGTGGAGATACAAGAACATGTCACAAAGTAGGTAAACTAGTTTATTGTTCTTGATAAATGTCACATCTTGATACTTGGGTGTGACGGGTCCTTTCTCGACGGCTGCTCGATAGTATCTCAATTTGTATTGAGAATTGATTTAAAATGAAAAGTAAAAACAGCTGACACGCAACCTGCATCTATGCGGCCGCGTGCCGGCGAAATGTGCGAGGTAAGCTTGTACAACTTTGCAAGTTAATAACTGCTAAATTTTAAGAAACGTCCTTAAGAAGTTTTCTTGCAGGTATAAATGCTGCATTAGAGAGGATAAGACGACAATGTCAGCAACTTCCGATGTCATTCAAGTGCTATTTTTCACAGCAACATTTAATCAAAAGCCGTTATGCAGGCTTTATTAATTAACATACCTAATTCGAGACACTTCACTTGCTTTAAGAAATTTAATTAATGCCGCTAGAGGTCGTTATTGTAATTTACCCCGTTATTAAAATCATGTAAAGCTGTTATTGTGGAATTTCAATGTAGACGGTTGTTAGATAAGTTCTGAATAAAATATTTTATCTACATTACTTTGTGTTTAAATAGTTCGTTAATGCTTAATAGAAAAATTAACACTTTCTGCTTTCAATATTTTCTCATAATGCCTCGTAGCTCTTTTAGGAACTTTGTTTAATTATTAAAAATATTTATTAACTGAGTGATTGACATATCATTATGTCAGTCACTCAGGTTTGGGCTTGCACAAAGGTGCTAGGTCGTTTGGTCGCAAAATTGACACGTGGGTTCCTTTGTGGACTAGGGGTGCATCAAGGGATTTTTCAAAATTCATACCCTAAGGTGGTTAAATAGGGGTTAAAAAGTTGTATGGAGAAAAGAGATTAGTTGGACCAATTTTGTGAAAACTTCTCGAGAGCATTGATAATAATAAATGAGTAAATACCCAAGAATTAACACCTAAAGGGCGAAACCGGGTGTTTATGTCTTAAAATCGACACGGATCTTTTTCATGGTTATTGGGGTCGCTGACTACGAAAACACACATTTTAAAATCCTCCTTATAAAGCGCGGATGCACGCGGGCGAAGCCGCGGGTAAAAGCTAGTGTTTCTTAAATAGTAAAAGAAGGTAAGGTACTATTTCATGAAAACACTTAATGTAAAAGGATTTTATGATGACGATTATTAAAAACAAAAAAGAAAACACAGCAATATAAAACAAAACTTGCTAGTATATTTATTTTTAAAGGAAGTAGAATTTAAATATTACATCAAATGCGTAAACAACTAAACAATGGTTCATATGAATTTAAAAGAGGATTCTTATGAAACAAAAAATGTCCATAAATTAAATTAATTGCTTTCTCAAAAAACTCAATTTCTATGAAGTAATTGAAATAACATAATGTTTTACCAGTTTTTTTCACAGGGCAGTGTTGAATAGTAATGATATGATTTAAACGATTATCAATTAATCAATAGTTGATATAATATTTAAAAAAAAAACAAGATTTCGCATTCTTTTTACAATGTGTACGACTTAGTACCGAGTTAAAGCAAACGTCAAAACAGGCAAAATAAGATAACAAGAGACCCCCGTTTTAATAAAAAATACGAAAGAGACGTAAAATATTTTAGTTAACTTGGTTTTATTAAACGTTTGTTAATTTTTATGAATAATGAAGCTATTTCCGTGCCATTGTAAGAAAGGCTTATAGCTTCAATTTCATTAATTAAATTTACAAGTATCGGAAAAAATGGAAAGCAGTAAATTCGTTTTTAATCATTGAAGTAATACATTAATTGTGCTAAACTTTTACAGCACAAGTATAAATTAAATTAATACTTATCTATCGTTTTATTTTTTTTCTATGGACATGAAATTCTTGTTATTTTTTTATTCATATCAGGAATGATAAAATAATGCTTGCTTTCACAGCCAAATTTTTAATAATGTCACAAATTTTCACTAAAAATATCAATAATCTTAACTAATAACTTAGTAATACAACTATAATACTCTTTATAATAATCTACTATTAATAATAAATGATTTTAAATCAAAAATATAATAAGTAGGAAATATGTTATCTTAACATTTAAGCTTTATCATAATAAATATTAAGGCACCTTCACCTAATCTAATGGAAGTCGCTTATGTTTTTTAATTATTCAAGTTATAATTTTTTTGCTATAAAAAATATAGATATTCAAACTATGGTCTTGTTATATTATTATACATACTTAATATATATATATATATATAACAAACATGCGTAATTCTGATGATGTAAAAGTAAAGTCAATATAATGATTCCAACAAAAATAAAGGCGCTGTTTTATATTTCAGAAAAAATAAGTCCGACCTTTGCACCATTTTGGGTAAAAAATTGAAAATAAAATAATAATAAAAACTTCGTTTAGGATTTCTTGGTCGCTTTAACTTTAATATTTGAAAAGGAATTGATACAAAAACAAATTATATTGAAACTGGCAATTGGAGTTAAAATTGGATGGATTTTGATAAATTCGAAATTGTTTAGTAGTGTAATATCAATCTTACGTCAATTGCAATAAAGTCGAATTAGGTGCACTCCTAAAATATACCATCTTGTTATCCAAATTTACTATAAACTATAACTGAAAAAGACTGTATTTTTAAGTGAACAAAATCATAGGACACTAAATTGGTATTTTTTTAGAACATGGGACTCGCATGGTCTTCACATAATAACCAGTGATCGGATAATCGGGCGTTAATATAAACCTAAAACCTAAACTTATTTTTTTCCCACGAAAGATTAATTTTAACTTGCTTGAAGATGTTATTACGAAATTGTTCAATCCCGGGAATACGGGTTACTTATTAATTCAGGAAGGAATATCCATATTATTCTTTCTAGGAAAGAAATTTAGGTCGATTATTCGATCACTGCATATAACATAACAATGGGTGTTGGATACCAGTCCAACGATTTTTTTTGACAGAAATTAAAGATGGGAATATATTAGATGTTTGTCTGTGGTAGCCTTTTACAAATCATTCTGCAATGTGTAATGAAGAGGAACGGAAAAAGCCTGAATCACTTTCGTTACAGAAAATAAGATCCAATTACCATTATTTAAAGAATAAACTTTTTCAGTCTGGCTTAAGTCTGTTTTAAAATTCATGATACTTTATGCTTTAGAGTAATAATAATAGAGTCTACTTTTCAATGCAACATCATAGATCAGACATCTGTTCAGTCTAAGAATTTAACATTTGAACATTAATTATAAAATCATACAGAAATGTCGACAGGAACTCACTGCAGTACTGTAGTCTTGTCACGAAGGGTCTTCGCTGCTTGGAAAGTGTTATGCATCAACATGGCTACCGTCATGGGTCCAACGCCGCCGGGCACTGGCGTGATGGCACCGGCAACTTTTACTACCTCTGTTGCAAAAAAAAAAAAAAACGATCAATTTTGTTCTTGCTAACATATAAAAAAAAATTAAAAGATTCAGGCATGTAAAAATAAAAAAAAAATATTAAAACAAATTAAAAAAAAAAGATGTTTATTGTAGTTCATCTACATCCAAACATTGCATTTAGGACTTAATAAAAGGTAAGAAAAAAAAAATGTGTACCTATCAGTCTTATGATATAAGTTTTGGTTATCTACATTCCTACAAATAAACAAGTTTGAAAAAGGACCTCACGATAGTAAAATCTGAATAAACATAAATGATTCAAATTATTTGAAAACAACTTACCATCGTAGTCAATGTCCCCAACTAATTTATGTTTTCCTTCAGAATCTGTGACTCTTGTGATACCGACGTCAATTACAGTCGCGCCAGGCTTTACCATATCAGCTTTTATCAATTTGGGAATGCCTTAAAAAAAGGTTTGTTTTTTTTTTTAATTTTTATAAGTTTTATAACACTCAAGTAGGCATACTAAAATGTATGCTGCCGGATTTGATTTGAACAAAAAAGTTTACATAGTACTTAATATCTGGTAGAAACTATCGTTAATAGAAATCAAATATTGATAAAGAAGTACATGAACTGAATAAAGTATAGTTTCTGTGTGAGTCATAAAATTTTATTCTACTTGATTTGTGGTAGAGAAACATTACTATCATTATTTATTCATTAAACATTGAAATTCAATTAGTAATTGTACAAATATAATTTTTGGAATAAAGAACATATTAGAAAAAAAATCTACGTTACCTGTAGCACTAATAATAATGTCCGCGTTCCGACAATAGTTCTCCAATTTCTGTTTAGGTGTGTATCTGTGGCATATGGTGACAGTAGCGTCCATTCCAAGGCCACTTTCGTGCCTTTTATCTGTGTGGAGCATCATGGCAATCGGCATTCCTACATTCTTCGATCTACCAATCACAACCGCGTCACGACCGTGAGTTTCGATTTTAGCTCTAAAAACACAAAAGCATGAAAAAAAAAAGTTTTTTTAGTTCCACTTCTAGCATGATTAAAATATAAATTTGAGGGATCACCTAACACCAATAAGGTAAGGTAAATTAACTTCATTGATAAACTAGCATAAACCAATAAACCCTGAATAATATATTCTTCTTCATAGTAGTTTTCCTTATAACAGAAGCTCGTGACCTTCATAACACAACTTAATAATAATAGATGAAAACAAAATTTAAATCTACCTTTTCAGCAATTCCACAACACCAAGGGCAGTAGCGGGCACAATAGTAGGCATATCCAGGCACAACTGTCCAATGTTGATAATATGGAAACCGTCCACATCTTTCTTCGGAGTAACAGCATTGCATATTCGCCTCTCATTTATCGTGTCCGGAACAGGTAACTGAATCAGGATACCGTCTACTTCATCACTGTTATTCAGGTCGTTTATTTTCTGAAGTAGGTACTCCTCAGTAATGTCACTATCTAACATAATAGTCTCGGCATTGATACCGCAATACTTTGCAGCAGTGACCTTATTTCGGACGTAGGTGTGGCTTGCCGGGTCATCCCCGACGATGATGCATTTTAGAGAAGGTGCCCTGTGACCCTCATCAACCCAGTTTTTAATTTTTACTAATAACTCGTCCTTGACCTCTTTAGCAATTGCATTCCCGTTGAGGATCTGGGCCATGATCCTACAAAAAAAAAAATATTAACTAAAAATAAAAAAAAATTGGTGAAAATAGCCTACAGTGAAATAAGAAACAAAACACAAAAACTTAGAATATCCACTTGCACTTAATGCCACAAGTCCACCATTTGTGCTTATTATTTTTTTTTTTAATTTGTGCAATAAAGCTGAAATAAATAGATAAATAAAATCTGTTAGTCAAAACACCAGCTAATGTAAAAGAAAGCGCACAGTATTTTGATCCTTTTTTTACCTGGGGGAGCCCAAGGAGTCAAAGTAAGTGTGGCTTCTCATTGTGGCTGTCAGAAGTCTACTGGCTAATGGGAGACATAAGATTTGCCTCATCACTTACTGTTGACGTACAGAGTTCATTAGGTCACATATACGACAAACAACTACTTTATTTCATGTTTACTACTGATAACGTAAAATACTATAGTATCTTTGAAATTCCGGATACGATCCAGTATTAAGTGCAATTTATTGGTAAAATATCGTATTTAGAACGATTTAAGGTTGTAAGGTCCAAAGATATCAATATGTCCAGTGAATACCAGTTTGGTTGAGAATTTAACTGGCATAAATGGTAATGTACCAACTCTAGTATTATAATTTTATAAAAAATGCATTTTCCTCTAGCAACTAGAAGAAATGGCATTAAATTATTATTTACATCGACCTAAGAAATGCTAGATTAATAAGCCAATAAATTGATTCAATGATTTTTCCTTTAGTTTTTAAATTTTTTACATCACAGAATGTCTCATGAAGAGGACCAGCTTTTTTTCTGTAGTTAACTATTGAAAATACAAAAGAAGGACCATGACAAACTGGTCCATTCCCCTTGATGAAATTTGTACAGAAAAAAAATGTGTTGCAGGACTAATGTTAGGCTGCTGGCAATGGCTATTAGGAACAAAATGATTTTAATGATTCCTTATGTTTTCACGATTGTTACACATAAAATTATTTTTATATCATAAATCGTAAATGAGTAATAAACGAGATACAGATCATTTTGAAATACCTAGTTTAATTAAATGATTTTACTTTTACTCATTATCTGCATACATACAATAGTTACATCAAACAAAAAATATGCACTAAATATATAATTTGAAACCGGCTATCACTAGTTGTATCAATGTACTTTCACACAACGTCATTTCAGAGTAATCCAAGCAAATGAATACCTTTATGGCTTAAATTGAACTTAACATCAGACAATGGAGCCGATTTCCTTGATACTGTTGTGAATATCAAATCAAACAAACAGATTATTGTAAACTACTTTAGGTATTTGAAGTAGAAGAGTGATGACTGAAGGACTTGGAAATGCCTACACAGACAGAGAACCCAAGTTGGGAGTAGTAGGAAAAATCTGTGGTAATTTGTAATTCACAAGTAATAAAGACATGGCCTGCGAGTGTGGTCCATCTCCCCATATCATGATCCACCTACTGTCCGGCCTGGCATGTCCTGACACCTATACACTGGATGACTTGTACAGGATTACAAATAGGTGCCCCAGTTTTGGGCATCAAAGGGGATATTCAGATTCACACGCTAAGAAGAAGAGTCAGTTGTATCGACTTGGCGGGGGCACGGCCGTGCCCCCAGATTGTAGCATGTACCCAATGTGATTTTTTCTTCGTACGATTTAGCTTTAGCAATAATTTAACAAATAAATATGGTATATAAATTTGAAAGTTATTATTGTTAATTTAGACTGCAGAAAGCCTTAACTTACTAACAATAAAGGAGTCACTTTCAGGAATATTTTATTTATGCTATAGTTATGCCACATTTGCAGGCACGAATTTGAACTATTTTGTATTGAATTTACTAAGAACTGCTCACACTAAACATGGATTTTCATAACCAAAAATCCAGTTTTAAATATCCCTAAGCATATGGATACTTAGTACAAGGCTGTATCAATAACGCTTTTGCCGATTATGCAATTTATTGTCGAAAAATTCCACGAATGTATTGGCTTAGGTTAGGAATTATTTTTCTATGCAATTTATTGTCGAAAAATTCCACGAATGTATTGGCTTAGGTTAGGAATTATTTTTCTAAGTTTTAATGAAAACTACCAACCCACCTTAGAATTGTTGACGACGTGTAACAAGGAAATATTAAGGCTTTAAAATAGGCGATAAATTCTGGTTTTTAATGTAAAACACAAAGTTATAGGCACAACCGTTACGGATAAAGCCAGGTAAACAAAACAAATCCAAGATCCAAGAAAAACTTGGACAATATTGCCTGAAGCACGCACGAGGCTGACACCTGTTAATCTGACTGACATTGACAGCGCTATGTCAGACAGGTGTTCACTTTTTTGTCTGCGTTCCTTTTTACACATTTTCAAAACTGCGTTCAAACAACGAATATTGTTTTTTAAAATGTTTTTTTGCTACACCTATGATTTCAAACGATATTATCTATTTTACTTTAAGAATATGTTCGTTGTTAGATCACAGGTAGGTATTTGCTCCATGGTATTTACGCATTATAAAAATGACGTATCCAACCATGTCGTGTTACTAGCGCGCTGCCAATTCATATAGCTGTAGCAAATTCAGGTTTTATTTTTTTACTCAAGATTTTTGTTTACGACTACGTAGTTGTGCTCAGCGTATTTCCCAAGTCCCAACGAAACATTTCAATAGTTATCACAGGTTACACCATTTTACGCATCGAGTTCGTCAGATAACGCAATAAAACATTTCCAGAAACTAGGTTTATTTAGACATTTGTGAGTAGTCAAGGAATTAAAATGAGAAATAAAATTATTACAGTTATTTATTTACCTACCTCTAAGCAAATATCTATTATTTTTTTTGTTAAGTAAGTTTATGTACCTTGGTAAGATAACACTAATATCCTAATTAATTAATTAATTATATATATATATATATATATATATATATATATAATTATAATATATATAATTATTAATTATATATATATATAAATAAAAAACCTACTACCAAATAAAAGTTTTTGACTGAGCGATCGAAGCGAGCGAATGTCTCTGTTTTGAGACTGATCATATTTTTCCTTTGTGGGGAAATATGTTTGTTCAAAGTCTCAATGAGGTCACATTCTGTACGGATCCTTACGAAACTTGGTACACGTGTTGAAGGTTCAAAACAGGGGTAGGGAAAAAGGGGACGTACGTAGGAAGTACGTATAAGCATTTTATAAATAGAATTCGTATTTGACAATTTAATGTCCTAACCAAACTGAAAACAACTAAACAAATTACCTATGTTTCTTATGTGAATCGAACCCATGACCTTCGGGTCCAGTGGTTCAGGCAAACGCTTGAACCACTTAGATACCTATAATTATCGATATGGGTTCGTCACACTTTGCCAAGCTATATAATATGCCGCTGGGTATACCTAAGCACTGTTCGTGGGTTCAAATCTCACGGGCACATATTTTCTGATCAAGATTTTTTAGTCTTGAATCCTGATTGTGTGATGGTGCGACCTCACTTTATCGGTATTTGGCCAAATATTTGTCATTGCATGTTTTTCCAAAATAACTCTTATTTTCGTACGAATTTATGTATATTTTGGCAAAACATGAATATTTGGGCAAATAGGCCATGTGTGGTCGCACCATGATGCAATGACTTTGCTCTTAAATCTACCGGACCTATCCCTTACGTCATGTTCTCTTACTACTAAAAGGTTGCATGGAAGTGATTGCCTAGCAATAAGTCCGCCTTAGCTCCATATTGTAAACAATGTTGACACCATAATATAGCCTATTCACACTAGTAAAATAATACTTTAGCGCCATGCCAACTCGTGTCCTATGTTTCGCCTCAGTGCCTCTGTGGTCTAGGTACTGGGTTAGGGGCTCCTGATTAGCGGCAGAGGTAGGTGGAGTACCCGAGTAAAATAATCAAGAAAAATAACATCTCCGATCAAGGAAAATAACCCGAAAAAATAAATCCCAATAACGTCAAACTCAAGTTTAATATTGTGTCTCCAATTTACGTTACTCTTATCGGACATGTGGTGGAGGCATGTCTCGTGGGCGGGGTTGTGACGTCGCCTCGTGTTATCAGAAGTCAATGCCACCGAGATTATTTAATAGAATAGGGGCGCAATAAAAACATAGTGTTGCTCATTCGTCTGAATTTAAGGGTGACCGTTCCATCCGTGATCACATTAGGAGAAAATCGCTGGGATAGAACACCTTTTGTGGAATGGAGATTGGGTTTATCTGGAGCCCTGAATGAATGACATATAATTATATCGCACAAAAATCCTTCGATATCGAACAAAAATCATTCGTTATCTCGCTTCGCCAATTTTGGGTGAGTGATACTTTTCAAAAATAGGGTTGCTGGTCTTTTTAAGTTTTTCAATTGTAATTGACGGACTAGCCGTTGAAGTAGAGCTGGGTCGGCGTCGCAAAGCAGGAATGCTTGATAAAATGGACACTCTGCCAAGAATGCCAAAGACCGGGCAAAGTGGAGACGTCAAAGTAAGAAAGCGGACCCTAGCCTCCGAAGCAATCAGCTGATGGATGCCACCGGGATAACGAAAGGATGAAGAAGATGACCGATTACTGCTTGACGTTAAAATTCCTTAAGAATGCTTTTGAATAGTGAAATCTGTGTGAAGGAGCTCGACTTCCGTATTCGTAGCAAATGCGCGTCTTGCGACGGCGAGACGCGACCGATGTTATCGATAGATGGTGGTCGTTAGGCTGTGTCAGATACCATTAGGTAGCCTGAAATAAACTGATAGTGTTGGCTACTAACACACCTTGGGGCATGTTACTGTTGGTATTTTTCCCTATAAAAATGATTTTGAAGGTCACACTGCAGTCGATCCATTGCAATAACCATGGCCGCCAAATCTACCATGGCGTACCCTAGGCTCCGAAGCATTAGGTAAGGACTAGGAAAATACGCTAAGACATAAAGTGAAATCCGTGTGCGTGTGCCTCCTAATGAGTTGCTATGCTAATAAGCCCCCTGCGAATATTACTCTAATCAATATAAGTAGGTAAGAACATTGGCGATAACATATTGAACTTTTAGAAATCGACAAATATTTTGTATCGAAATGTTATTTATAACGTACCTACTGACGACATTTTTAGTAATGTTTTCATAACAATTGATTATCTTACGTTTGAATTTCTGCATGTTAAGTGGCCAAGTTTCAAAAACACCGACGTTAAGAATTTTTTTCTACTTGGGTTACTTACATATTAGAATCAGGGACGCAGAATGTCATGATTTAGGAATATCCGCTACTCACATAAAAAAAGTCAATGTGCATTTCTCACAAGCATACTTCTCATAATGTGCATTTCTCAAAATGAGCCATTTTCTATGATATAGCTAAGTGAAAAAAGAAGTAGAAGATTAATACAATGCCTTGATTTCAAATCCCATTAAAGCAATCTTACCGCGAGAACACCACGTTATTATCAAAATCCTTAAATTGTTTATTTTAGGCCAAGTGGGGCGTAAACAGAAAATATTGCTAAGGGTTTGTCAGAAATTACAAAGTTTTAATTGAATATTAGCCAGCTCAAGTAAGTAAAAAGTAACTTTCTTCATCGAAACTCCAAATTCCGTACGGCGCTCTGAAAAACTTGCTAGATTGAAGTTTTCCGCTGAAAAACATCCGGAAAAATGTAATTAAATTTGACGGTTCAAAGTCTATGTAATCGGAAGAATATTACCTACTGTTGAAGCACATGTATGAAATGTTACATCATCTCTATCTGTATACTATTATTTATTTTAGTAGCATCACGACTCAGCTTATTTTTTTCTTTTATATGATATTATGTCGGTAGAATATTTGGATAATCGGTAGAATATTATGCTTGAAGACTAAATGCATGAGTTTTTACTTCATCCCTTTCTCTCAACGTTTAAAATCTCATCATCATCATCCTAGCGTGGATTCCTAGTTACGACGTCAGTTTATGCTTCGGAGCCTGGAGTACGCTGTAAGTCATGGTCCTAGATTTGGCGGAACTGGTTATTACAATTAAGAGACTGTCGTCTGACCTCTGTAATCCTTTTTACAGGGAAACTAGACTAACAGGAACATGACCCGTGATGTGTTAGTGGCGAACAATGTCAGAATTTTTCAGGCTGAGCATCTGACACAGCCTCACGACTGCTATCTATCGGAAACATCCGGTACCAACGGCTTAACGTGCCTTACGAAGCACGGAGGAGCTCAAGATTGAAAATGACACTAAATAGCGACCAATCCAATAATGGCCGCGTCACGCCGTCGCTTGACACGCGCATTCACTACTGATACGCGGATCGCGCTCGACTAACGAGCTCCACATCAGCTCCTCTCAACATTAAAAATCTCTTGTTATTTATTCATAGCAAGCATCACTACTCACGACCCCATTTGGTCCGTCTACAAGTGATTTCCAAATTTTAAAAAAATCAAAATAATGGCAAAAGATTTTTTCTGGAAGAAAAAAATATTATCCTTTGTCTACTTTGGAGTTGCGATTGTTGATGAAAACTGCCACTAGTCTTTTACGACATCTACTGAACGAAATGAAGTGACCAGTGTACACTGTACATAGGTAACTTTGACAATCTACCGTATTATAATAGAAATTAAAAAAAATACCGTTTAATCCAAAACAAGGCAATTTTATTAGATCCAAAAATCATTTTCTTTTTAAGCTAGTTAAGTATGAACTCCATTCTTACCAGTGGCAGTACTAGTAGTAGGTACTATAGATTAGTAGGTACTTAGCAAAGTATTATCTAGTCTATGTTATTAGAATTTAGTTTTTTGTAATTTTCATAATTTTTCTTGCACTTTGAGTTTGATATATAAAAGTTAGAACAACGTAGCAAAAACGTTTCATTTTAAGCAAATCCAAGATGTCATCTGACATGATCCCACTTGTGAACATAATTGGAATGCCAATCAAACTTAGCCGCCGATGGTATTTGACTCGAAAAGATTAAGAAAAGTATGATAATGAAAATGATCCGAGTAGGCTGTATATGTATAGCCGAATAGCTGTCCTGGCGTGGATTTAAAGATTGAGATTATTAATGAGGGCTTAGTATTTTCTCTTGAAATAGATGTTGATTTTTTTTGTTATTTATCAGAAAAGAAGGGGGTTTCAGCTCTTTTTTTCATTTTATCCTCGTATACCTATCTCAAATGGTTTTTCCTTCGGAATTTTACAACAAAAATGTTTTATAGTACTTTTCTAACTAGACAGAAAAAATGACAATTTTTAATTGTCTGGGGCTTTGACAAGTATTATTTTAGATTTATCTATTATTTTAATCACAATTTTCAATTTCTTTCAATTATTTTGGATCTCTAGATAATCGTCTACAAACTCCCTGTCTTCTGATAACCTAGATGGCCATTTATTTGGCCAAAATCTACGACAATAATCGGCAAAATCACAAAACTCATACATCACTATCAGACATCGACTATGCCTACCATATGTCTTTCAAAGACCTCGATATTGCCCCTGACAATACTATTCCATATAATAGAAATAAATCGATATCTTGAAGGTGATTAATTGGGGTCGACGATTTTATTGTGCCCCGTAATAAAAGGAAAAATCTTTTTTGTGTTCGTCGTACGATCTTGGCCACTTATTGGAGTATTTTGGATACACAGTATCGATTATTATCGATGTACAAATGCAATAATTAAAGATTACTCTCTTAATAAATAAATATATTTTAATTAATAAGAATAAGTGGTTTAACCACTTTCAAAAATGAAAAATGAGGTTATAATAAATAAATAAAAGAACATTCCCATTTTGTTTGATTAAACTATTCTGCAATTAAAATTTACATCGAAATTAATCCAACAGGATCAACGGTAATAATCGTTAATATGATGCATAATTTATTTTATAACTAAAGAATATAAAGCTAAATTCACACCAGTGCACTATATTTTTAGTGGCCACCAAAATTGCATGCGATATTTTGTGGTTGGCCGGTACTAAGCGGTTTTTAATGTCATCCGCTACGGAGCAATAAACGCCCTTATATATCACGAAAGAAGCTGTGAGAATGGAAAATATGCTTTTGGTTTTATTAGGGGCTATTCTTGAAGCTAGTTTGAAGTTTCGATTGAGATTGATAATTCTGTGATTTAGCGACAAGGTCTTGGCCTCTTTCGATAAAGTGTTCGAATCTCGGATAATGTCTCATCAAAAAAATTTGAAAATTACTACACACAAAGAAAAAGCTTCGTGCTTAGTGCGAGATTTTCTTACGTGCTCACCACGTTTACGTTAACTCAGAAATTTATGGCGTTGAATAAGCGCCCCTAGCGGTCACAACGCGAATTAAAATATGCGAGTGCGAGATACAAGTGACCGCGTCTAACGGGCGTTTATGGACATTCTGCGAGTGCGATGTGTAAGTTTGACAGCTCGTTCGGTAAACGTTCTCACGTTAAAAGTAACTTCACTTTGAATTTAATTGTGAGAGACAGGTAAAGGAAGTAAAAAATATTATTAAAAGGCTATTTAACTGTAACGAAACTATGTCAGCTTATTATTTTTGGCTTGAATTTGGCTAAAATTAAATGTAAAATTAAAAATGATGTATAACAATAAAAATCTTTGTACGTAGTTAAATTTACTTACTGCTCCATGTAGGTAATTAACAATTCAAATTGTTGATGACTTGTCTTAATTTTTCATTGATTTACTCACAATTAAGAAAGTATATGTATATGTAGGTATATTTTTTAAAATAAAGCAACGAATTTCAAAAAAACAACCACAAAACAAACAATGGCACCGAACGACAACGAAAAGTCATTGTTACCAGATATTTTTTTTTTACAAAAATACCGATGGATATCAATAAAATACAGAAAGCATACATTTTTGCTCTGTGAAAATATACCAATAAAAGCTCTTTTTTAAGCTTTCCACCGCTAGACTTATTTTTTGGAGGAAAACTTCGATGAAAATAAAGAAAAATCGCGTTCTATTTATATGATAATGAAAACGTACTAAACATTTGAGGAAATTCCCAAATAATAAAAAGAAATAATATTAGCGGGGATCAGTGCGGTGCTATGATAACATTTTCTACAACATACACAAAAAATACTGACTTTCGCTTAACCTACAAAGATGCTCAGAAAAGTTGATAAAATATGCCGAAAAGGTAATAAAACACCAAGTCTGGGCACACTGCAATGAATACACGGTGAGAATGCTACCAACATAGAAATAAATATAATCGCTGTTCACGGTGAGCAAACGTAACACACAACAAAATGAACACTCGATTGTAGCTCGCACTTACAATAAATCGATGCTCACTACTCACTTTGTTTATTCGTTTGACGCAACGGTGAAGTAATTCGAGTTCATTTTGGAGATTCGCACTAAGTACTCTGGTTCTAAATCCATACTAATATTATAAATGCAAAAGTCAGTCTGTCTGTTACGCTTTCACGGCCAAACCGCTAAATGAATTTTGATGAAATTTGGTATAGATATAGTTGAAGACCCGGGGTCAAACATAGGCTACTTTTTAACGTAGGCGGAGCTGCGGGAAACAGCTGGTACTCTGTAAAAAAGATTTCGTAGGACCGTTTCGTTTGCGCGCAGTGTTCCCAGCAATTTTGGCAATTTACGAATGGGGCCGAAAATATTTTAGTTTGGTTAATTGCCGGCTAATAATATTTCCAGAGGCAATCACTACGCTTGTCTATTAAATAGTGGAAAGTATCTTCTTAATTTAGTTAATAATCAGTGTAACACACAAAATTGTTATGAAATAGAAGTAAAAAATTTGTAGAAATTTTAAAGGATACTCGTATATACGAAACTCATCATGTATTGCTTTGAAAATAGGACCCTCTATAATTTTAACGCTTGTGTTATTAGACAGCAACTGAATACAAAAATATTACTCTGCATTAATCATTTTTTCTGTTACGAGTACCAGTATACTAATGTAGGGAGTTAATTTCGAGTTTGTTGTATAAAATTAAGTTTCATAAAAAAAAATCGAAGGTATGAGAACTTTGGCTATGACCATTCTCCCTGTTATAATAAAAGGTTCAATTTTATTACGTCAGTCTAATTTTCACTGAGTTAATAGACTTTCTTTTTGGTCAAAACCCTTCCAATCGAATATTTATGAAGAAAACCTACCACGACTGGCGATTTAAATTATGCACGTCAGAATTTCAAAGAGAAAAGTAATTTCTAAGAAAAATAGCAATGACAAAAAAAAAGGTTTCTTTACAAAATTAATTCATAGGCTAAAACGAACAAGTATTTTTTTTTCAAGTCCTTTATCAAGTCCCCTTAATTAGTTACTTGCGAAGACCTTTATAAAGTGACGGTTTAATGCTTCCCAGTATTCATTAATTTTCCTCAGTTGTTGATTTTTAATTTGACGTGTCTGTTTTATCACTTTTCTATGTTAATTGAGTACCGATCAAAGTCATTTTATTGAGATGGATACCTATTGGATTATGACTCAGCGATATGGGTATTGGAGTCTAACAAACTACAAAGTAAGATATCAGAAATAATTTGATTAATTTTATTTAAAGGTATATATCTGTGTAAAAATGTATTCCTCCTCCACACACACGCGAGAACCTTGCCGAGAAAAGCGATTCAGGAGTGACTTTTCGTTCTCACTTATTCTAGCGTTCTCGGCTTCTTTGAATGGGGAACAGTCGGCAGCAAGAAAAGTATGAGAGATTCATGGATCTTGTGCAGTTCTCGCCAGCCCCTCGCGTAAATGTAGAGCGGTCTTTATATCATTTAACAACTGAATTATATATTTATTTATTTTATATAATAATTATTCTTTGAACCAAAACCTTATTTTTTGAATGCTAATAAAATTTACACACAAAACTTGTTTTTTTTTTTAGAAAATCAATTTAATAAATACAAGTTAAAAGTACGCGTGGAGTTCTATTTCATAAAATATCGAAACATCGGTATATCGCAGCCAAATTCGTCGACACCTGATTAACTCTCAAAAAATATCAAAGGAAATCGAACCTAGACAGACGTTTCGGTATCAGGCAGATTCAAAGGTACATCAGTAGCACGGCTCGTCGGTTCATTGAACTCGGAGGCGGCTAATCTTTGTAATCACTTGTTCAAGTTTCATTCGCAGCATTAGTCTTGTTTTAGGGCATGGTAAAAAAAGGTTGTTTTACGTACTGGGCGACGGAAAAGGATAGATTTTACGTCCAGCGTTTTTTTCCAGTTGATGTATTGTGATCATTCAGTTGGATTACTGTGAATTGGTACGAAAATTCAAAAATGGCCACTATGAAAACGTATGTACCTACAGACTACAGAATTTCTAAATATAAGTACAATTTTTAAACAATGATTGTAAAAACAAAAAAAGAAACCAAAAATTTGATGAGCCCAGACTTACATCGAACAGAATAAGGCAAAGATATATACCTTCATATATTTCCAAAATATATTTCTCTTTTGGTATATAGTTTAAGGGCTTCGAAGTGGCAGAAACCAAGTCAGCTAATTGGTTTCATCAAGGGCCAAATAACCAAATTTTAATGCATGGAATACGTTAACTTAATGCACTGAATCAATATCCCTTGAAAAAGAAGAGCACTGAATGATATGAATGATAACTGCTTAAATATAGAATTACTTCTAATAAGTAAACATTTATTCAAAATTGGACATTAAAAGCAATAAATGGGCCATATTTCTCCGTTAATGCGCCACGTGTCAATGTAAGAACGCATTCGTTTCATTATTCGATGGCGTGTGAATACCAACTGTTTGTTTGGAAGAAATTTCCTATAGATTTTTCATGTGTCTATGTGATGTGTAACATGATCAATACATCTTCATACAATATGATGACCGTTGCAAATAAATGATATTATGTATCTACTCATTGACCTTCATAATGCGTTTGATTCCCATGGGCACGTAAATGTACACTTGGTTGAATTGTTTCTCTTTAATAGGCTAGTAGTTTCCAGGGTAAAAAGACTAACATTAAAATTAGCCCGTCATAAGGAATCAAAATATATTAGTGACTTATTTTTTCTTTTGTCAATTGAGCTATAAATTATAAAGATATAACGCATCAAAGTTTAGGAGTGGGGGCTCGTGACGTCACATATTGCGAAAAAGTGTAGCACACTGTGACGTCACACGGAACTTTAACGCACCATATCTTTACCATTCTTTGTTTAATTTTCATAATCCCCAATAATTTTTATTATCTAACTGACGGACTAATTATATTTTTTTAGGAAACTAGCCTATTAGGACGTTGCAGATTAGAATCACTTGTTTGCTTGATATTAAATAGCTATTTAATGTAAAATTGAATATGACTAGTCCCGCCTGCCATTTAGGGATCATTACAGAAACTATGTCAGAGGACTCGGAAGCCAATAGACGGTTCCGAAAAATGCTGACATTAGGATCGATCGACCACTTGAAATGAATGAATGTAAAAATATGTCTGGGCTTGCATTTCATAAACAATTCATAACCCGTGTAAAATTACTACTAGCTTGTTTAAAAAGCAAACTATATGTTACTATATTCTATTCTACTTATAGTAAAAGGTTACAAGATGGTCGATGCACAGATGAATTATTTATTACTTTATTGACTAGGTATACCGACTACTGCTTCAACCAGACTGGTCACGCAAATGTCATGTACTAAGAAACTGTTTAATTCAAGTTACACGAAATGTTATAGGTTTCTTCGTATATTTTATATTTTAAGATTTATTAGACACAAACTATTCTACCTATGACTTCGTATGCGTGAAATTTCACTCATAAAAGTAAGTTAGTAAAAACTCTTTATTGCACCAAAGAATAAACATTCATACTAATATTATTATAGCGAAAGTCTGTCTGTCTATCTCTTACGTTTTTACGGCCAAACCGCGGAATGGATATTGATGAAATTTGCTACCTAAAAAAATAGTTAAAGACCCAGGGTCAATTATGTGATTGTTATAACCATGGAGTAATTACAAAGAGGAGATGCCGTAATAACCGTTTTGTAAGAAAGTGTTTGTGAGGCTACACGGGGCGGAAGGCAGATGTACGGGGTGCTTGGTATCGGCCGTGGCTCTAATCATGGAGCACAAGCAATGACAAGCTCCGCCCACTTTTGTGTCAGCGAGGCGCCAATGATCATATTACTGCGCCATTTCAAACGGCATCTTCTCTTTGAAATTACTCCATGGTTATAACTTTTTCCTGAAGTTAGTTAACTGGAAGATAATGTATTAAGTTTGACCTTTTGCAGGTAATCATATAATGATGTACAATAATGTAAAATAAAATAAAAAATAAAAAAACTGATCCACTCAAACCAACAGTAGCTGCAGCACCTAAAATAAATAGTATCTAGTCCATTTTCAGAAAAAATATTGAATACATTTTGAAACTGTACTGGTTTTGCTGATTCATTCAGTATAGAAAAGGTTTTTGAATAGGCTATCTAGATTATACATACTAGTCCTGTACAAAATATATACTCACTACAAATTAAAGTTGCTACATAAGTGTCATCGGGATCCCTATTTTTGAAATTTATAATAAAAATCGTTCGATATCGAACAAAAATTATTCATCTCGCCGATTTAAGGTGATTCACACTTTTCAGAAATAGCACTCCTGATCATCTACATATATACTCCGTCATCTCAGTGAACCGGAAAGGAACTTTGCCTCCGAAACGAGAAAGCGCCATTTTGTTTTATTTTGCACGATGGCTCGCCAGTACACAACTCCTGTCTATCGCAGATCAGCCTGCACTACAACACTTTAGGTGTATCTAAGGTGGCAACATAGCTCGTTCTGGAGACAACTTATTCATCAGCACCCACCATTATTCGACTCCGATGCAAACAGATGAGGTTCCAACCGGGAAAGCGCTGGAATTTAGAAGAAGAACCACCATTTTTCTAGTTACATTTCAAATCAGATGTGGCCCTGATATCCGTATTCATTACGTTATGTCTCTCAGATGCGTTGAGAAATCGTAATTTATTAATTCAGCAAATTCTTTCGACTGAAAACAAAAATAAAAAAAATCTTCTTAGGAAGAATTTTAAATCTCAGTTTAAGTACTCATTAGTATATTTTTACATAGCAACTCATTAGTAATAGATTCATAGTAGATAGATAGTCCCTCTAAGGGAGATTTTTTTTTTAAGAATATAAGTAATCGTTAATGTTTTTATTGCCACTTTCAATGTTCATAAATTTTATTTTTATCTACTATCCCATGATATAAATTATTTATCTTTTGTTAATTCTGTATTCACGTTATTTTATAAGTCCGCTTTATCGACAATTCTCGTGTATGGTAAATTGCTTTTTTCTATTCTATTTTACAATGTAGACACTTAATAGAAAAATGTTGATAAAAGTCGCTAAAATTGAGTCCATTACTTTAGGCGAAGTAATTTTGCTATATTTGTACTAAATTGAGTCTGTTAAATTGTATCTAAGCATACGCATGACTAGCCGAGACGAGAAAATATAATATGGAATAATTAATTTCAATAAATGTAACTAGGGCTGTGGACTTGTTTAAAAAAATTGAGTCAATATACGCAATCATGGAACACATTTATTTTTCTTTTACTCATACTTATAATTTCCTGGTTCCAAGCGAACCCTGGGCTCCAAAGCTAATCGCTGAGGACGCAACTGGGTAAGCGCTAGGGTGACGAATATAATTTTCTGGTTCCATCTAGATACGTAAAGATTATACTATAAAAATTTGCAGTAAAGAATTCTCGAAGAAAACATGAAACGAAACGTCGAAAACTAGCATTAAAATTTTGTCTCTGAAACTTTTAACGTTAGAGGAAATTAAATCTGTAAAGTGCACGTTTGACGAAAGAATTTCAATATCTGGAGGAAACTCCATGAAAACTTGAAATATTATATAGTTTCTCTTTCCGCTTAATTAAATGTCTCCTATATTGAATTTTCCACATGAGGCCCATTGTGCGACATATTATATCTAGAAAAAATGCAGTGAGCTTAACAGACATTTACTAACAGTTGCAAAATAAGGTATTTTACTATTTTTCTTAGCGAGTCGACTCTGGCTTAGTTAACATTGTAATAAAAGAGTTTGCATATTTGTTTGTTAACTCTTTACACTTTATCTACTTATGTATTTATACCGTGTGGGATTAATCGACCCTGCACACCCTGACATCAGAGTTTTCTAAACCGCTTTTCTGCCTCTTACGTGGTCCCTTTAATGACCGCTAGATAGCAGCCGGTTAATGGCTTAAAGCAAGAAATCATCTTAAATATGAGAGATTCAGGTGATTCAATGTACTTTCCTGTTTCTTCCATTTTTTTGTTTCTTCAATTTTATCTATATTAAGTAGCTATTCGCAGGAAAATGCTGGAAACTGTTTGTAAGTTAGAAAATCCTTGAGACAATGACTATGCTGCCTTGTAGCTATTGATGATGATGGTCGACATAATCTGGGGGCATACCATAGTCTCTTAACTCCATCACATTGCGAATGTAAGGCATCACTTCACATACTCACTCGCATTTGTTTGGATTTAAAAGATCATTGTTACCCCTGGGCCTTTTCACCGCTAGGGTTACGATATTATTGAGTAGCCAATAGTTGCACCAATGTCAAAAAATAGCATATTTTTCGACTAAGATATAATCAAATCATTGCACAGTAAATGGATTTGCATTTATCTTGCATCCACACTATGTCATGCACACATTTACACATCAATATTAAAGTATAAATCAACTCAAACATATCAAAATTGTCAAAATAATTTGAATCTTATTTCTTTATCGCTACAGCTTATATTATCTTGGCAAATGAATATTAAAATATCGCCGCAAATAAAGTATTAATAGACTGGATACGAAACTGATTTAATGAACGAATGAATGAATATCCATTCAATCGTGAATGAAACGTTGGGAATCATGTTCACTTCATTGGGCTGATTAGCGCTTTGCCCGAATCTGCCGATCGAAAAGGATTTTCCAGTATTAAACTTTGAAAGTAAATATTGCTCTGATTATAGGAAAGAAAAATATGATCAGAGATCAGTCGTATGATTTTTTTTTAATTTTACGATTTTTATTTAGCCAGTCATTCAAATTCCGGTCATGAGTTAATTTCTTTTATGTGCTATATGATCTGTACTAGTCACAGAAATAAGATTAGGTAGACGTAGATTCTTCTTCTTGTGTCGAAATGGCTGCGATGAGAAGTAGATGTGTGGGCTAGATAAACCTCTCGAGTCTTAACTTAATATGGCGAGGCTTATCAGTAGCACGCAGGTATCGCCCACATGCCACTTCTACATAATCTTATGTCAGAGTGGAACCAAGGTTTGGTAGTATCAATTCATTATAATTATTTCTGCGGTGGTCAGTCCACTATTTTACATTTTGTATAAGATATATTATTATGTGATATTAATTTGCTGTTAAAATCATAGAAATACGTAATTAATTATGTGAAAAAATTTCAAGTCTCCAGCTGTTACAATAAAAACTCATTGACGGACGGACGTTGAGAAAGGCTTCGTGCAGTACCACTTTTTGCCAACGGAACCCTGAAAAGGTCAAAGAAAATACAGTTTTCCATTGCCACTTTGAAATTTACTTTAGATTTCAGCGAAAACTACTCACAGAAATACGATAAAAAGTCAATGCAATCAAACAAGACACAAAAATACGATATAGTTGAAAACAGATTCCTTTCTTGTGTGGATTTCTTTTGTATTTTGACCTTTTGTGTTGTCTGAGACTAAAAATACAACAAAATATCTATCAAACTTTGAACTGAAAGAAAAGTTATGAAGTTATAAGATTCATGGAGCATTTAGACGATGCCATGCCAATCCATGAGACATTCCGGAGACGGACAATACCATACGGTATGTCGTCGTCTGATTCCCTTGTGTGAAATTTAGATTGTATCGTAACAAAATTCTGCCATTTATTTCATTGTCGCACCGGCCCAAGGTTCTCGAGGGTGCACTAGGACGGACAGTGCAATAGATGCTCCATGGTTAAGCGCTGGATGCCCACTAAGAACCGGGTGTCAGTACCATTTTGTAATATTTGTATTGTATGATTTTATATATAACGTACGGAAAATATTGAAGCAACAACAATTATTAATGAAACTTACCAAGCTAAATAATACAATCCAAATAAATATTCCACGAATGACGTAATCATTGATTTTAATAGCAATTCAATTATTAAATCACAGTAGCGTGGTACGCCTAATTTATTAATTTCGTGTCTTGAATCCACAAACCCAAAACAAATTACGTAAAGAAAATAAGCCTCACGATAAAACGATTACTAGGCTGTATCGTTAAGCTGTCTGCTTGTGAAATATAAAAAAATAATAATTATATCTTTTGGACAGAACTTTCTCGTTTATCACACTACTCTCGCTAGTCTCTGCCTATTATAAAAAATCATTTATGATAACATATGCAAACTAACTTATCTAAGCAAACTCTACACTACATATAATATACTAGCTTTAGCTTTAGCTTTAGCACTACATATAATTACAGACATTCGCATTTATAATATTAGTATGGATACAGAAAAAATACCTTTCTAACTAGCAGCATTTTTATATTCATAATTTGTGACTTATGTCAGTTTGTATTAGACACCCCTGTCAATGAACTTGTACCTCTACTTGAAAATATTCTTGACGCAGATACTAGCGACTGCATTAAACAATTTTTAATTAAAATGTGTAAACATTGCATATGCAACGCAACGCATGGCAGATAGTAAGATAACTGAGAAATTCTATTTCAAAATTTTATAGCTACGCTAGCATCTGTGTTAATGAAATGGCATACTAGAGTTACCTGCAGTACGTCTGATCATACAAGAATGCTTTATTTCTCTACTTCATTGATTTATTCACCGGTCGATAGACGAAACAGTTTCTTTGAATTTACTTAATAGCTAAAACTACAACTGAAATCGTTATGTAAACTAAGTTGAATGGAAAGTGGAAAGTCTATTATAACTAGTTCTGTACAGAACTAGTGTACGCATATTTCAATAATGTTTAGATATACGTTGATGTAACATAGAAATCACAGTACCTTTTTTCTGGTTCTTCCCAAAAGTTCTAGTAGTACATTTGTAGAGAGGTAGGACATTTTGTAAGGAGAAGTCCGTCTGGGGAAGTACCTCCACCCTACAGAAGACCGCAGCCAAATAACACTGTGATGCAGTGTTGTGTTTCTGCTGGTGAGTAGGGTCGCCAGGCTCCAGAGGGGTCGCTGTGTTGATAGCGGACAGGTCAGCAACGCGCTCGTAACATCTCCGGTGTTGCAAGCGTTCATAGGCTACGGTAACCACTTACCATCAGGTGGGCCGTACGCCTGTTTGCCTACTTGTATAAAAAAAACATTAAATAATACTATTCAAAGATGGTTTTATCGGGTTTTTACTTACTAGCTGTTTCCCGCAGCTCCATCTGCGTCATATATGACCCCGGGTCTTGAACTATATTCATAAAAAAAACATCACAATCCGTGCAACGGTTTAACCGTGAAAGCGTAACAGACATACAGATAGACAGACAGACTTTCGAACTTGTATCTAATAAATATTAGTATAGAAGTATGGATACGTTTTATACGCGATTAAAAACGTATTAAATCAGTTTAATCGCGAAAACTAAAGAAATGATTAGTTCTAGTAGTAGTTTAGCTTTCAAAAACTATCGAAGTATTTTGTTAAACAGATTCGCATTTTCTTCAGTACTTTACCCACAATATTGCGGACAAAGTTACGAGAAAGATATTGATAGAATTGTATCTGTGTTCGAAAATGATTGGTTTATCGAAACTTTTTACATTTCTCTTTGGGTGAAAACAAGAAATCCGGCATTCTTTACTCGGACTTAAATCGCGGATAGTAGAGAAAAGTTTGGAGGAAAAAAGGAAAATTGGGGGCATAAAGCCGCGTTTTATTGGCTTTAGGATAATACTTGTGACGGTTTTATAAGGGGAATTTTATTTTTGGTGTACGCCAAGATTTTGGCTAGGTTATGTCAACGCGTAAAAGAGACTTTACAGCTTATTATGTCCCACTTTTAAAATGTCTAAGTACTCGATCATATTAACATAAAATTTGTTTGTTTGTAATATTTTTATTTATTAATTTACTTTATTTATGTGCACAATAAAAATGCAAAGGATTATACGAGTACATAAGAGGTGTGCGAGAATGATAAAATTCCTCGCCATATTGGGTGGCAGGCTACCGTTTGAAAATTCGATATGTAGCTGCCGCGATCAAGACCCCGTAACCAGAACAAGAAATAGCTCACCTCCAGTCACGTACGCCTTGTCCAAAAGCAAGCTAACATGCTCCACTTCTGGAATGATGAACTTGATCTTCTGATTTTCGCACTTTTGAAAAATCACAGCTCAAGAGTCTACGAAAAGTAGCTTTATCACAAACACAATAGTTTTAGATCAAATTGTCTTAAATTTCGTATTATTACACGACTCCACGTCACACGGAACACACGACTTTCTCTCGCGAAGAGAATCCGACCGGCACAGTCTCCTTGTGCCGAGCTGCAGGGGCAGATGCGAGAGAGATCCAGAATTTTCTACACTGGAGCTCGGCGGTGATTGGTCGACGAGGCGTATGAACGATTGAACGTTTCGTTCGACATTCGGTGATTCAAATTTCTGCTCCGATGGCGGGAAACTTGAACGCAGCATCAAATTCGATTTTCGATGGGTTTGGTGCCGAGATAACAATAAGAAAATTACGATAGAACTCTTAACCTAATAAATTAAGAAAACGATTTATGATTACGAAACATACCGCCCACCAAAATACACTTGTGTATTTTCTTACTTAGAAAACAGTTAAACTAATAAAACTATGTGAACGAAACGAATGCATATGACTTAAACTAAATAGAGTTTACGATAATGTTTTAACTAAAATACGAACTGAATAAATTAATCGATATGATTAGGTAAAGGGCAAAGTTTTGCCAATGGTCTCGTTAGGTGAGAGCCATCAACTGTACGTACAGTTGCCACGCGAACTACTCCGTCCGGGCCAGGGTAAAGTTTTTCAACGCGCGCAAGAGGCCAGTGTAACGGGACTGAGTTATCGGTTTTTATTATAACAATCGACCCTACGTCCAGTGGTTTCGATTGTTTGGTCCACTTTGCTCGCTGAGTTAGAGTTTGTAAATATTCTTGCTTCCAACGAGTCCAAAAGTCTTGTTGAAAACGTTGTATTAACTGCCATCGACCGAGACGGTTTAGATTAATGGGAGTTAAATCTTCATCAGGCACGGAGGTAAGCGGCTCTAACGTTAAGAAGTGGCCCGGAGTAAGAACGTTCAAGTCATTTGGATCTGAACTCAGCGGGCAGAGTGGTCGAGAATTAAGCATCGATTCGATTTGAACAAAGACAGTACTTAACTCCTCGAACGTAAGGGCTTGTTCCCCTATGATACGATACAAGTGAGATTTGACGGATTTGATTTGAATTTCCCACACTCCACCGAAGTGGGGGCTTGAAGGTGCATTGAATCGAAATTCAATATTTTCCGCATGAGCAGCAGTTTGCATAAGAGCATTTAGTTGATTGCTTGCGCCTACGTAATTAGTTCCGCAATCAGAGTGAATTATGCTAACCCTACCACGACGGCCGACTAAACGACGGAGAGCTGCAAGGAAAGCGTCAGATGACAAGTCCGAGACAGTCTCGAGATGAAGAGCTTTAGTGCTAAAGCAAATGAATAGGCAAAGATAAGCTTTTCCGATTTTAGTACCACGATGTTTTCCAAGTTTTATCTTAAAAGGACCGCCATAATCCGTTCCTACAATAGAAAAGGGCTTAACTTGATTAACACGAACAGCGGGTAGATCGCTCATAAATGGCTCTAAGGGCATAGGGTTGGTTTTATAACACTGTAAGCATTTAGATAAGCAATGACGAATTGCGCGTTTGGGAGAAAGTATCCAGAATTGTTGAGTTAACAGGTAATGCAGTGTATTAACACCAGCATGACAATTTTCACGATGGAACGCTTCAATTATCATGTAGGTGAGTCTTGAATCACGCGGAAGAAGAGCAGGATGTTTGTGTTCAAATTCAAGACCCGATCTCGACAGCCTGCCGCCCACCCTGAGCACACCGTGTATATCCAAAAATGGATTGAGCTTACGCATTTGCTTGGACAAGAGCCTTCCCGTTTGAAGTTGTTGGATTGCAGTAGCGAAATAACTGGACTGGATATGCTTGACGACAATCAAGAGAGACTTATGAAGCTCTATTTGATTAAACGCCGCGTCCCAGCGAGCTGTACGTTTACTACGAATGAAATAAATGAACTTAATCCAAACGCATATAACGCGTTGGATTTTTCGAATCGAAGAATAACGTTCAAGTAATAGATCTAAGAAAGATGTAGAAGCTGCGTCCTGAGCAAGCAAAGAATGTGGACTCTTTTCCTCCATATTTAATGTAGTTGGATCCAGTACTTCGTCAGAACGAGGCCAAGGAAGAACTGGTTGAGAAAGCCACGAGGGACCCGCCCACCATAAACGATTGTTGGCAAGAGCTGACGGAAGCTGACCTCGAGACACTACATCTGCCGGATTATTCTCGGAATTCACGTGATTCCAAGTAACATCTGGAATGACGTCTAGAATGTGACTTACGCGATTCGCGACAAAAGTTTTCCAACGGGATGGATGAGAGCGAATCCACGCAAGCACTACGGTGGAGTCAGACCAAGCGTATACGCCATCGAATGAAAAAATGGAAGAGTACGATTCTTTGACGAATCTCAAAAGATCAGCAAGGAGTACTGCGGCACAAAGCTCAAGTCGCGGCAATGATGTGGACTTTACAGGAGCTACTCGGCCCTTCGAGCATACGAAAAATACGTGGACAGTTTGATTTTCATCAACGATGCGTAGATAGACCACAGCACCGTAACCAGTTTCCGAGCTATCAGAAAATCCATGTAGTTCACAAGATTGGATATCTCTCACTGAAACACAGCGAGGAATACGCAGAGAATGCAACAAAGGAAGTTCATCCAAGTATAGGTCCCAAAGATTAACAACTTCCTTAGGAGGATCGTCGTCCCAACCCACTTTAAGAAGCCACAGACGCTGTACCAGAACCTTGGCGATAAAAGTTAAAGGCGAGAGGAAGCCCAAGGGATCAAATACGCGCGCTAGTTCACTTAGAATGTTCCTCTTCGTGCACTTCTTTTGTTGCGGAACAACTGAAAAGAAGAAACAGTCAGTCACAGGATCCCACCTTAAACCGAGAACTTTGAGTGTTGAACTCTCCTTATCATCCAACGTCACCGATGCAGTCAAACAATGGTCCGAAGGCAAACCAGAGAGAAGCGCAGGAGTGTTGGTCGCCCATTTTCGAAGTTCAAAGTTTCCTTTACCAAGTAATTCAATGATTTCATTTCGTGCTTGCAAAGCGATCTCAAGATTTTCAAAACCAGTCACTACATCATCGATATACAAGTCAGAAGATAAAACCCTACTAGCGATTGGCAACTCACGACCCTCATCCAAAATCAGCTGTTTAATCGTACGACATGCTAGAAAGGGAGCCGAAGACACGCCGTAAGTCACAGTATTAAGCCGATACTCCTGGACGGATTCGTTTGTATCAAACCGCCAAAAGATGCGTTGGTATTCACGATCAGTATCCGAAATTCGAATCATGCGATACATTTGCCGCATATCAGCTGTAAATACAACAAAATGAGTACGAAAATTGAGAAGAATTGTTGCAATGTTAGTTTGAAGCTTGGGACCGATTAGAAGAGTATCGTTAAGAGAAGTTCCCGTAGCATCAGGATAACTTGCATTGAAAACAACGCGCAACTTCGTGGAAGCAGAATCGGGGCGAAGCACACAATGATGAGGAAGATAATACCTTCCAGCATTCAGCTCATCAATCGGAACACCATTCATATGACCGCTATCTAGATAATCCCTCATAAACTCACTATATTTCTTGTATAATTCTGGATCCTTAACTAATCTTCGTTCCATAGAATGAAAATAACGTAAAGCAGTTTCGCGAGAACCTGGAAAATGTAGATCCTGTTTATCCTCCTTAAACGGCAAGGTAACAATATACCTACCTATGATATCACGTGAGTGTTGCGTTGCAAATATTTCTTCACAACGATGTTCGTCGGGAGTTAGAGGAGGAGTTCCATCAAAAGATTCCAATTCCCATAGGCGCTTGACTTCACTATAAAGGCAATCAGCCTCATTTACAAAAAATGACTGCACCTTATCCTTTCGATTGGCACAGCCGAGCAAGATCCAACCGAATACCGAATTAAGCGCTGCTGGTTGCTTAGATCCTCCACTTACACTACCCGGAAGAAGTAATGAAGCGAAGATCTCAGCACCGAGAAGGACATCGATAGATCCAGGCGAGTGACAATCTGGATCAGCCAGTTTTAGGCTCTGTAAATGTGACCATGAGGAGCGATCGATACGAGCTGATGGCATTTCGCCACATATACTGGGCAAGATGAGCGCCTCAATCTTAAACAGACTTTGGTCATTGACCCCAAGTTCGATCTGTACTGTACCGGAAACAGAAGCAGATGACTCGGCCAGGCCACTGACTCGCCGAGAAGTGAAGTCACTCTTCAAACCAAGTCGCTTTAATGATTTCTCACAAATAAAGTGCGCCATGCTACCAGAATCTATAAGGGCTCGAAATGACTGAAAGTTGCCTGAGGAATCTCGGATTTGAACTCTGGCTGTAGATAGAAGCACCACAGGTTGGGATTCGAGACTTGTAAGAACCTGAGTTTGATTTTTGCTTTGGGAACCAGAAGTAGGTTGAGTCGATGAAGAATCAGCGATATTGGGATTATCCAAGTGAAGAAGTGTGTGATGACGCTGATGACATTTCTGACATCTAAAAATAGATCTACATTCAGATAGACGATGTGACGGCCTCAGACAGTTGAAACACCAACGATTAGTTTTCGCATGTTCCATCCGTTCGGCTACAGAAATCTGAGCAAATTGTTTACAATGATTAACTGAATGATTTTCAGAACAAAACGAACATTTAAGAATGGGTACCGTAGATGAAGAGGTTGAGTTTGAACTGACGGATTGTGATGTCGGAGGGTTGGGCTTGGACCTCTCCTCAGTGCTAGAAAGAAAAACTGTAGTTTTGGACCTCGAAGAATTATCTAATTTGTTTTGAGCGTGGGATTTGAATTGATTACGATTATTAGAAACGTTAGATCGATTTTGACGTGAGAAGTGAGTGTCTCGAATGAGGGCCTCACTTTTGGTGTACACGAATTCCAATAATTCTTCGAAATTCGGTAACTCAGTAGATATGTGTTTTCTTTCATAAGCGCAACGCGTTTGTGAATCTAGCTTCGACAAGAAAAGATAACTAAGTACGAAACTCCATTCGGTAGTAGGTAATCCAAGACCTCTCAAAACATTTAAATTTTCTTTTGTATGGTCGAGCGCACGACGAAGCTCATCAGGTGAGTTAAAGTTTAAATTTATATCTAGTATTTCCTTCCAACACGTAAATGCCAGCTCACGTTTATCTTGGTACCTCTTCGTCAATGTCTGATATGCCTCACGATAAAAAGTACCTTCTGGAGGGTACGAACGTATAAGAGTATGAGCGTCTCCTGAAAGACTTGAGAAAAGATAATGCATGCGTTCAGCATCCGAAAGTGACAAATTATGATGTATTAACGAATTATAAAGGCTATAAAATTGAGGCCATTCTTTAATTTTCCCATTAAATATAGGAATATTAATTTTAGGTAGCTTTACGTTAGAGATACAAGAGCGGTCGACAGCGATTGTATTTGAATTAGAATCTCCTGTACCAGTAGGAATTAGCTGCCTATAAATGGTCATGATATCGAAATATATTTGATCGAAGTCTGCTCGGACCTCATCCTCTTGATCCTCGGAATCGCTATCTACAATGCAGAGGATATCAGAATGGGTATCCTCAAAGCTGCTACAAAGCTTTTGCACAGACGTAAAATGGGCTAAAAACGCGTCTAGATGAGAAAGATCCTTTTGGGCTAATTCAGCAACTTCAAGTGTCTTCCTCAAACGATTTAAAGCGAGAGTGCGTTTGCGCCGCAATATGGGTAAGTCTCGAGCAGTAAGAGCAGGTTCATCGTCAACCATACTGAAAGATTTTCTTTTCTTAGATGGATCAAGCTTTTGCTTTCGTTTTGTGTTGTAAGACATTTTTACTAAAAAATAAGGTGTAAATTTAGTATTTAATTTACAAACGAATATTAATGATGGTTTGGTAAAATGTATTTATTTAAATTCACCTTATATTTAACTATTACTTCGGTTGCAATATGCAACTAATACAAATACACTTTATATTTATCTATCACTTTGTTTGAAAATTTGTAACTGATATGAACACCCCTTATAATTTACTTGTCATACATGAAGTTACAATTCGGATGACGATAAAACAATGAAACGAAAAAATGCAACCGTTTTGTCACTGATCACAAACGAATACGAATCTGTCTGTACTCCGAACACTTTTACGGTAGGTATATTGCGCGAGTATATTGATATATATTAGCCTGGACACGAATGAGCACTATACAAGAGAATGAGAAACGAATAATTGTATAGTGCGAGAATTCCAAACTAATATTCAATGTAGGACGAGTGGATGATATACCTACTTGCTAGGAATATTGGAGAAAATGAAAAATACCTAACACAATCATAGCACGATCGTTGAGAATCGAATTGGGTACGAATATGCACTATACAAGAGAATGAAAACGAGTAATTGTATAGTACGAGATTCCAAAACAATACACGAAAAGGCTAAGTTTTTTTTATTTTATTTTTTATTAGGTATTTATTCAATCGATGTGTAAGATGTCGTATTTATAAGTCGATACGTAAAATACTTATAGGTAGTTGACGATAGGATACAGCGAAAATAAACGTGTACGTACGTTAAATTCGTGTTGACGCATTGAATGCTACCTATAAATCGATGTAGGTACAAATTACCTACTTACTTGAGATTTGTAACGTGTGCGTGGTGTTATTTGAACGAAAATGTTTATTTTATAAAACGAAATTTACGCATTAAAACACTTTGGTGGAGGCAAATATGTAGGTAGTTACGTACGGAGTTAATAAATTCCGAAGCAAAATATAAAATGTGCAGAAGTGACCTCTCGTGTAAACTTACACGGAACGTTATTATCTTTGTTCTTTTTATGAATTACCTATTTTAACTGAACTCGGAATATGTATTGTCCAACATTAAAACAAGAAACAATATCTAGCTAGTTCATATGCATTCGAAAGTCAAAGATAAAAGTGACCACACAAATTGCAAGTTTCACATCTAGATAATTTTTATTTTGTGATGATCACAAAAAATTCACAAGAAACTACCTACACTTCGGGCGTGTTTAATAATGAGAAAAAAAGGAAATTAGACAAATTCTGATAAATAGAATTTTATTCCCGGGTTTCGGCACCAAAAAATATGTGCGAGAATGATAAAATTCCTCGCCATATTGGGTGGCAGGCTACCGTTTGAAAATTCGATATGTAGCTGCCGCGATCAAGACCCCGTAACCAGAACAAGAAATAGCTCACCTCCAGTCACGTACGCCTTGTCCAAAAGCAAGCTAACATGCTCCACTTCTGGAATGATGAACTTGATCTTCTGATTTTCGCACTTTTGAAAAATCACAGCTCAAGAGTCTACGAAAAGTAGCTTTATCACAAACACAATAGTTTTAGATCAAATTGTCTTAAATTTCGTATTATTACACGACTCCACGTCACACGGAACACACGACTTTCTCTCGCGAAGAGAATCCGACCGGCACAGTCTCCTTGTGCCGAGCTGCAGGGGCAGATGCGAGAGAGATCCAGAATTTTCTACACTGGAGCTCGGCGGTGATTGGTCGACGAGGCGTATGAACGATTGAACGTTTCGTTCGACATTCGGTGATTCAAATTTCTGCTCCGATGGCGGGAAACTTGAACGCAGCATCAAATTCGATTTTCGATGGGTTTGGTGCCGAGATAACAATAAGAAAATTACGATAGAACTCTTAACCTAATAAATTAAGAAAACGATTTATGATTACGAAACAAGAGGAACATACACAATTAAATAACATACAATATTATGAAAAAGAAACAAAAGCACAATAGCGTACTTATTCCAATTTATTTGTAAAAAAATCAATTGAAATCTAAATATCTATCTAGGACCCATGATTAGGGTAAGTACGAAGCTTATGCATACTGTACGGTCATTCATTAATATCGAGTTGGTTACGTCGACCCTGTTCACCCTGGTGTCAGAGTATTTACGGAACCGCCTGTCGTCTTTTGATGTGGTTTCCATAACCACCTTTTTTTTTTTTTTGTTAACGGCGGGGAAATGCATTTACGCACAAAGTGTGGGACTCCCAGGCAGAGTGCCTGGACTACCCACTAAAACCCCTCCGGCGTTTCCGTACCGGCTGTTGAGGTAGGTCGCGTTAGCATTCTACCACGACGCCCTCCAGCCATGGCCTTTCGGCCCCCTCATTTGGCCTTTCGCCCCCCCCCCCCCCCCCCCAAATCGGGCAGTGGCCTATAAATGGACCACGCCCGTCCCCCAGACCCACATCCATTCGCCGTCTCATCATAGACGGCGGTGGAGTGGGCTGTTGGCAGAAATTGGCCGACAGTCAACAAGACCCCGACTACCAGGGAGTTATTAACTGTCACCCAGGGTGCACCGTCCCGAATCCCTTGTCAGCCCGCCCTCTCACCGGATCCTTGGGATCAAGTGAGAATGCAAAGCTTTCAAAGGACCGGGCACTCGAGGAGGTTCCCTGCCCTGCACCCCTTCCATAACCACCTGCCCAAACTCAAACAACTAAACAAAGTATACTTTGCATAAGAATCGAACCCACGACTTCTGAGTCAGAGGCAAACGAGAATATAAATTGGATGAAGGAGTTTCTTTAGGATAAGACTTGAACAGTAACAAAATCTTTAAAATAATTACATAATTCCCACTCTCGAGCTCCCAAGTAATAAAATCGAAATAGTCTCCGAAACACAAGACATTATCCCAAGTTGGCAATACCATTACAAGTTCGAAACAGTACGTATGGTTCAAAGTGTGAGCAAACTGCGCAATAAAAACAGTTTATCTGTGTAAAGTGTAATTAGTACGTAGTTTAATTACGGCCAGTGGAGGCTGGTGATTCGGGAAAATCTTGGCTTGGCTCCTGCAATTAAAGCAAGCTCGAACTGCGGCCGGTGGGGGCCGATCCAATTACTGCACGGGTAGTACAAGACACAAGCTGAAGAGGTTTGACTATGTCCAAAACACAGAATCGTCTTACTATCAGAAATAAAGAAAACACTTTTAGACGAAGTATTTTGCAGATACAGTTTAATTATGTATTTTATAAATTAAGTATGATTGTGATGAATAATACTAATTATTTTAGAAACACAAAAAATATCATCAAGGATAAAGGAATACAATAAAAAAAGTTCCACGTTTCCAAAAAAGTTTATCAATCAGAGGATTCAAGCCTGCAATGTCCCTGCCAAACTAGGAACAACTAAAAGTATAAAAGTACGCTTCTTATAGCTCTAGGGTCTATAACACCGGAGCGTAGCGGCAGTTCGGTTTGCACATGTGAATGAATGAATGAATGAATGAACACTTTATTGAATGTGTTTCTTTCTTTTCAGGGTTAGCATAGATTACTGAAAAATGAATGAAATTAATAAATGAATTCATTTGGCATGTCAGTGAAGGGATAACCATGGGAGCTACAAATTATGGATAGAGTTGTATAGAAGTCCGTTAGTACTATTAATAATTCTGTAACAAGTCAGAAAATGAAGCGGTTTTACTACTATGTGTGTTGTGTTAGTTTTATGGTATGTTAGAATGTCATATCATTGATAAATTCAACCATGAGAGCTGCTGATTTAAACTATTGATAAGGTGGAAGAAATGTACTTGTTTCAATATATCGATTATAATCCTTAGTTTATTTCTTAAATTCAATAAAGTCTTAAATGCGGCCGAAGGAGATTGATTTACTACAAGTGTAGTACCAAACATAGGCGGAAGCGGGTTCACTACGAAAATTACACTCAATGGTGTTTCCATACAACATTATTTTGAGTAAAAATAATTGAAACATTTGGCTTAAAAGTATTTTAAAGATGAGATAAATACTTATGTACTTTATTGTATCAATACACTTTATTAAAGAAATATTAAGACTAAAAAAGTATATAAAAATTAAAAAAAATAAAAGATTGTGTACAAAGGGCAATCTTAGGGTAGGTACGATAAATAGGAGGTGAGCAATATTTTCAAAAATAACAAATTATAATCGAATTGATTCAATCGTTTTGAAAAACAAAATCCATTTTCTTACTTAAGCTTAATACTTGCACCAATCAGCGACCTGTTTGGTAGCTTGCGCATATTATTATTTAGGTTTTACCTTGGGGACTTTATAAGAACGTTATTTTCGAACAACTTAAGAAATTTGTCAAACATTCTGGTGTACATCTTACAGTTTCTGAAAAAGGGTTAAAATTTGTGGGGACTTAAACTTGATCTTGAATTATTTTTTCTGAAATTTTGCATAATCTTAAAGACAGGAAAACTGAGAAGAACATAGAATACCTTTCATCTCGGAAAAAAACAAATGAGCCTCGTGGGATTTGAGGAAGCATGTGAAGCCGTGGGAAAAAACTAGTTTATCGTAATAAAAAAACTGTTTTGAATCAACATTTCTTAGCTTCACTGAACCCTAAACTAAATACGAAACTAACTTTAGGAGAGACATGAAAACAAAGTGCTATTGACTTTACAGTGTAACCGATTTGCTTCATGTTTGACCTGGATACCATAACCTGGCCTACTTGTTTTTGGCATGTGCAGGTGTCTTCATGCATATGTGACGTACTGCAGTTAATACCGACTCTAGAATGTTAAAAATAGATAATAATGGAATAATGAATTATATTCATTAAAAATTAAAAAAAAATAAGATGAAAAACGTTGTAGCCAAGGTCGTCGTGAACTCCATGGCGCAGAAAAAAAGTTAAATTATATAAAAATATTTTGGAATGTTCATACCGTTTCGGCCACTTACATAACTATGTTTTGTAACCGTTTACAAAAGAAGAAAATTTTCTCATTTCTCGTAACCAGTTACAAACTAGTAAATTTATACTTTAATGGACTTAGAAATATTTTTGAATAGTTACCACGACAGAATTTTGATTCCTATTTTGTAGTAAAGTTACCAATAACAATGTTTTGTTCTTATACAGCAATCTTTACCAATAAAAGCTGGCGGTGTTCTGTATCAAAATGTACTCTCTGTAGAAATGGCAAAAATTGAAATTTAATAATTATTCAAATTGTCTAAGTGTGATCAAAACTGTAACTGCCTCCATAGTCCAGTGGTTAAGGCGTTCGCCTTTGACCTGGGGGTGGTGGGTTCGATTCCCACGGGAAGCATACTTTGTTTAGTTGTCTCCAGTTTGGTTAGGACTTTGCAGGCTTGAATCACCTGATTGTCTGATAATAAAGATGATTCCGTGCTTCGGAAGGCACGTTAAGCCGTTGGTCCCGGCTGCCATTTGGTAGTTGTTAAAGGAACTACGTCAGAGGTCGAGAGGCGGTTCCGAACAACTCTGACACCAGGGTGTTACATAGTCAATAGACAATGTAACCTACACGAAATGATGATGAGTGTGATCAATTTCACGTCAAGGTTTTTCATTTAAAGATTTTTTATTTTATCTGTAAAATGACCAAAAACACAATGTCTTAAGCTGGCAGCTTTGCCATACAGCGTGGCAATGCTGCCAGCTTTTTGGGCACTTTCCCGGTAGACATCGAAGTGGATGAATTCTACGACGCATCAATTACCTGGGCAATTTTTTTAATAATATACTATATTTTTTTATTATATATATATACCAAATACTTCTTGTTTTGTAGTGTATATACCTAGTTATTCAAGATTATAGTTTATTATTAATTGTAGTTAGTTAATTTAATTTAGTATTAATTTATACCAATATACAAACATTTCTGTACGATTTCTTATGTTTTCGCGATTGTTATTCATTAAATTTGTGACGTCGTGCCTTCATCAACGGCTGCCTTTCCCCGCTTCCCCGCGCCGCATCACCCCGAGGGCCATATATAAGCCTGCGCGCGTCCACCAGAGGCCTGCTCGGATCATCTCGTCATCTCGAAGTTAAGTGGCTGGCTATTTCATAGCGGCTGCCTGACTGGATCTCGTGCCTACTTCGATCTCACGACCCCTATCTATATTTCTTCGTATATCCTTAACAGTCTATATTTGTAAAGTAGAAATAATAAATAGTGTGCTATTCGCTGTAACTTGGATTTATCTTCTCTCCTCACACATACCTTAAGTAGTAATTATTAACTACGTTATAAATTAAACTATTGAAATTGAAAAACATCCTAATTTCAATAGAGAGAATGGATGGCAGGTACCGCCAGCTTGGGACCCAGTCATTAACTTAATAAAATCGCAAACTCGGAAGCAGACTGCAAGACCCTTAGATACTGTGAGCCAATACTGCGTGAATCGGAATAGTTCCCAATAAAAATTTCAGGCGGTAGTTTGTAATCTTATGACATCAAAGACAAATGTTAACTTAGTCTGCCTGCGACTATGCACGCTGTAAAGTGTTTGAAACGTCAGGTGTAATAAATAAGTAATAAACGCGATAAAACCGTATTAAAATAGTTTAATTTAATTTCTGTACGAGTTCTTATTTACAACAATACATAAATAAATGATAATATGTCTTAAGACTTTAAGATATAAGGAATTTTTTTGTCGTTTTACCTTACAAAAAACATCAAAATCAATCAATACAATCTTTTTACTCTAAAGTAAAATAATCACTTTTAGAAAATAATCCAAAAGTGATTCCTTTGCTTGAAATCGATTCACTTTTGTCATTTACAGTGCAACTTAGTTTTGACCAATTGATTTTGAGAAGGTCAGTGTGATGAGAGAAAGGCACAAGACAGGTTAAAAAAAGGCCAGATCTCGATAAAACTTAAGAGTAATGGCAAATGGAAGAAACTATATCTATTTATGTTTGAAGGAATTTATATGAAACTAAGCTATTCGTAGCGTCAAACTAGAGAAGTTCAAGATGCAAGTCGCAATGTCCCGTGGACATAAAAGTATTTACAGGATGTTAGAACAGATAAGTGAATTACTAGCCAAACATGAAAAGACGCAATTTTAAATAAAATACTATTTAAAATTGCGTCTTTTCATGTTTGGCAGGAGGTGTTTTAGAACAGATCGAAGTAGAGATGTTCCTTTCGGAGGACTTACTCCGGGTCTAATAATGTAGTTTTCAACTATAACTTTAAAAATTTCAACTCAATAACCGAAAAAAGGAATTGTAAACATAAATCTTAAAAGTTTTCTACTTATGAGAAGGCTTTTCAGAAGGTTGAAGGTTTTGAAAATGTAGAGCAAAGAAAATATTTATCAAAATCATTTCGGAAGCAGACAGTCTATTTATAAAGTATATTAATAGAGGCCTCCTCCAAGAATTTCAGAGCAACAGAATGAAGCCATCTATATCCAGTACTTACCAGCATCATTCTTTAGGGCATCTAGCATATCTAACGCTACGAGTATCACTTACTACAATAGAAAATATGTATTTGGCTCGTAGTAGTCATCGCTTCAAGATTGTAAAGTTCGTTAAATTAAGACCAAACAAGATAAAGCATGTTAATTATATTTTTGTAAAATATAATACTTATTTGTTTATAACATCTTTATTGTTCAAAACACAAGTAACTAACATACAAAATCATGACGAAACAAAAGAATGGCGGACTTATCCCACTTAGGGATCTCTTACAATCAACCAGCGAGTGTCAGGAGAGGATATGCTTAAAAGGGTAGAAGCGCTCGTTATCAGTTATAATGATTATTACAATTTACTTCACAATAAATGTACAGAGATTGAAACACTCTGTGTATAGTCTACTTATAAACTAGCATCGACATCTACTGTTTCCGATAGCGCCCCAAGGCGAGAAACAGAATTTACTGTAGTCACGTCGTCTGTACCCTTATCTATGTAATATACTGGTACACTTATAGCCATTGAGACTATAAGTATCGTGTTGCAATCGAAATGTAAAGATCTTGATGTGAAATTGATTTAGTGGCAGTAATGTTGGTCATTGTAAATGTGGGGTGGTACAAATGAAGCTATAAAGTATAAGTACTACATAGTCACTTATAGATCTAGTCTTTGTTCAACAGTCGTATACATTGATACCAGGTGAAAATAAAGAGAGGTACGATATTTTGTAAGGAGTAGTCCGTCTGGGGAAGTAACTCCACCCTACAGAAGACCGCAGCCGAATAACACTGTGATGCAGGGTTGTGTTCCTGCTGGTGAGTAGGGTCGCCAGGCTCCAGAGGGGTCGCTGTGCTGACAGCGGACAGGTCGGCAACGCGGTCGTGACATCGTTCATACGCTACGGTAACCACTTACCATCAGGTGAGCCGTATGCCTGTTTGCCTACTTAGTTGTATAAAAAAATTAGCTATGCGACTCTGTGTCACAACATATGCTGAGCTGGCAACCTTTTCGACAGTAATTACGACACTGTTTTAGATATAAGTTTGTAAATTAACATAGATATAATTATTTTATATCAAATTATTATATTTATAGATTATATTTTATTTTTTGTTATGATTTCCATAATTGTGCTTATGTTTTTTATACACGGTTACAAGTGAATTTTCTGTCAAATAAAGTTTTTCTTTCTTTCTAAGTGATTGTTGAGCTGTGTAATGAAAATATAACCTCTGAGGCGAGGTTAAGATCATTTGAAACAAAAAAAGAACAAATCCCAATAAAAAATTAAAATAAACATCATTAACTCCGAAATGATTCATCTGTGTGGTAAGTTGGTATGACTATGGAGCGATTGCGTCTTAAATTATATTTAATCTCTTTTATATCTACTAAAATATATATATATATATATATATATATATATATATAAAAAAAAAAAAAACTGTAAGTCATTGCTCTAGATTTGGCAGAACTGGTTAATACAATAGAGCGACTGCCGTCAGTCCTTCATAACCCTTTTTACAGGGAAACCAGACCAACTGGGGCATGACCCGAGGTGGAATATCCCTTTAAAACAATTTTCATATAAATAAAGAGACATTTTTAAAGTGAAGCCAAAACCGAAATGCAATTTAGAGATCTTGTTGATAAAATTTCACAAATCATAAACCACCGATACACTCGGGAAATTCAGAGGTCATTGAGCCGAGTTTTCGATAAGAAAACGTTCGCTTCACGGAAATTTGAACCCTATTTTCATTTCGCAGAATCTAGGTTTCAATATTGGCTGTTATCGTAAATAGACGACGCATTCAATATCTCTTTCGAATCTTACTTTCTTTTTTTTCCAAGTCTAACGTTAGTGTCTACAGACATTCATGGGATCAGTAAAGTTGTATTATTTTCATCTGATTTGAATGAAATAGGAGCTGTCAACTGCCGCGCCATCATTCAGAGCAGAATACTCTGGTTGTCGCATATAGCTGTAAATAACTGTCGCATATAAGCTGTAAATAATATAAATAAAACGTCGTTCCTTTTTGTACTCCTTTATTTTGTAAGTAGGTTAAGATTGTAATTCTCCTTAAACTCATTATCTTTCATGTCTTTTAGTTATACATCATTTGTTATCAATCTTAGCGTTATAAGTATTATTATTGTCATGTACGATACAACCATGTAACAGTAAATGCATATAGAAGATTACCAATTCTTGTCAATCTAATAGAGAACCTTATGCATACACATTAAAGTTGTATATTGTTTGTACTTATGTATCCACGTGTTCGTCCTTGTATTATACGACACGTGTAACCTGAGGTTGACCTCGCATTTCAAATGTCTGTATCACAACTGGATAAAGAGTAAATGAGGGAGAATACCTCCTCACGGGGTTGCGCATGCGTCGTATAGTTCATTTAGTGTATAAAAGGGCACTAATTCGGTCCTAAAATTCATTCTAACAACAGCAAGCAAGTAATGGATAAGACAAGTGCGCGACCCTCGGAATAGTCACTCCCAGTTTGTAACTATATAAAATCTTTAATTTCCAAGTGCCAAATACCTATAAAATCTACAGTCCATTTCCTTAAGTTTATCCTCTGTAATTCACGACAGAAAGTGGTCCTTCGAGCCGGATACAAGTACCAGTGACCCACGGTGTTAGGTGAGCTGAACTCGCTCGGCTCGACAGCTTTAGCTGTATAAACATCCACCAAAGGTGATCGGCTTTTTAGCCTGCTCCCTGCGGTACCCCAAGGTGTGTGGCTCGAAGCACAGGCTCGCCGACCCTTGGGTTAAGTTCAGGTCCCTCAGACCTCACGTTGGCAGTGTAGTTGTGCGTCGGTCGGGAGGTCACGTACCCCCTGGCTTCTCCGTGTCATCTTATCCGTCGTGCAACAAAAGGACTGTGGGGGCGAGAGCCTCGCGTCCTTTCACCAAACTCAGTGAGTGACATTTTAGCCAAACAATAAGTGCAGTGAAAGTGTTAGTCGTAATTTCGCATTCTTTTGTTTTTTTTTTTTCCATTGTCGCATTTATTTTATTGTCTTTATTTTTTTCATTATTTCGCGTATTTTGTTCGTTGTTAGGATCATTTATTTTTATATAGGGATTTAAGTGTGTAAAATTAGGGTAAAAATGATGAGGTCCCCCACGCGCACCGATAGGTCATTAAGGTCTAGGGGCCCTCCGCCCACTCCCTCCTCACAAGAGGAAAGGGGAAAAACACCGCCCTCAGGTGACACCACTCCTGGTGAAACCAACACATGGAGCAAAAGCACCAGCCCGACCACTGACGCAAGTCAAAGTCAAAAAAGAGTAGAAGATGCAGTCGTGCCACCGTCTCCGCGACCGGAAGCGCGGAGCGGTGTTGTTGAGGATACGTTGCCAAATAGGAGTGCCCCGGGCACGGTAGTCCAAGCGCCGCGCTCGCCCCGGGAAAGCAGTGAGATAAGTGTATTGATGGCAGAGCTCGAAGTGCATAAGGCTAAGTTGGAACTGGCTCAACGGGTTGCGGAATCCGCCAATTGTAGGTTGGAGATCGCGCGCTTGAAAGTCGCGCAGTCTACCGACGGCGGAACGCAGCACGGGTTTAGTGAAGAGCACAGGGTGTCCGACTGGGTCGCACAACATACGAGTTCGAGGCCTGCTATTCAGGGCGCTTATCAGGACCCGGGTCCTAATACGTCGCGAGACAATAATAGAGTCCGCACGTTAAACAACGTTATCACGACACCTCGGGATCGTGTCGTACCCGTTATGCAGCGGACGGTACCCGAGCTACCTACCTTTGACGGAAATATTTCCGAGTGGATCGCATTCCGGGCTGAGTTTGAAGATAGTGCTCCCATGTTTAGTGCCGTAAATAACGTAAGCCGAATCCGCCGAGCCCTCAGAGGCGAGGCCCGTACGGCCGTTAAAGCCATCATGTATACCGTTCAGGACCCATTTGAGATAATGGAGGCCCTGGAGAGGCACTTCGGAGACCCCGAAGAAATAGTCCTCACGGAAATTAATAACGTTAAACGTATGCCGCGATTGTTCGAAGATAACAGTAACATCGTAACCTTCGCCGGTCATGTCGCTAATGTTGTAGCGACCATTAGAGCTCTCAGGCAGGATAAGTACTTATATGCCCCCGAGTTAGTTAATAAAATTGTTGACAAACTTAATTTAATTGTTCGGTACGAATGGAGTAAATACAGAACGTTAAACTCCAGTACACCGGACTTAGTCGCTATGGCTGAATTTTTAAATAATATCAGTAGTACCGCACGAAAAATGCACTCGCGTCAAAATAAATCACGGGCTCACGTCAACATTACGAACAATAGTCAACGTGAGCAAGCGTCGGGACGCCCTCAGTCGCCTTACTATCAGCACGCGCACCGACCATCCCCACCATCAGTCGATTCAAGCAGTGACACTGAATACGAACGCGAGCGCGCGGTCAAACGACCGTCACGAACGTCGGCTAAAGTCAATACCGGATCGCCAGTCGCTCAACGACGTAAGACGTGTCTACTGCTCGAGCCCTACTTTCGCTACAACTAGCTACTGTCGCCGGCTTCCACCGCGAAGCCCCAGCAACAAAGCACCCTCTGCCGAATTTTCGGTAGAGGCGGGGACTATCCTTCTTTGTAGCGCTCAATTCCAGGACTGCGGCGTTAATTAGTTCTCCGTTCGCCCTAGTAGCCGGCCTCCCAGAAGCGGGTCTCACCGGCGAAAAGGCGGCGGGGTCTGTTAGCCCGCAGCCCTCAAAGGGCTGCAAATAATGGGTGACTCCCCGACACGTGACACAACCACCTCTCCACCTACACTTATGGAGCACACGGAAGAGGACCTCCAAGGCGGTGAAGGGATGGCAAACCGCCCCTCCCGCCCCACCACGCCAACCGGGATGTACTTCACCCCGGATGAAGAAGAGGCGCCCCAATGGGCGCTCGGATCGTCTGCAGCACAGCGCCAAAGTGCAGTGCCGCCACCGCCGACTCAGCTATCGCCGACGTCAACCTACCAGCATGACGCCTACATGCTGGGCCACCTTATCAAAGGGGGTCTGGTGTCATCGGAGATGCAGCGGTGGATGGCGCTGTACTTCAGAGTCAAGGACGCCGAAGTGCGAAACGAGGAACCGTCGGAGGACGACAAGGCCGCCCTGGAGATGGCCATGAGAGGCCTGTTGTCCCTCCCCCCGGCCCTACCACCTATCCCGCTGCCCTGCAAGAGGCAGCGTAGTGACGAGGACGCCGAAGAAACCCCTAAGAAGGCCCGCATCAGGTCGAAGTCTTGGACCCCCAGCCCGCCTGACAGTGCACCTCCGGAGGTGCCGGCCCCGCGTGGCCCCGCGCCGCGCCCCGCTGGCGCGCCCCGTTCGCCTCCCGCATCGCAACGGTCGAGCATCCCGCTCCCGCAGCGAGACGCGCGTAGGAGGGCCCCGGCTGGCCTCGCGTCGCGCCCCGACGGCGCGCCTCGCTCTCAAATCGCGGTCCCCCCCGCAGGGGTCGACCCGCGCCGCGCGCCGCTGTCCGGAACTGCGGCGGGGCCCGATCGCCCCACGACAACCACACGCGCACCGCAACCGCCCGCGCCTCAGCCGCGCGAGCCGCAACCGCAAACAGCGCCACCACCCACGCAGCGGCCGCTGCCATACAGCGCCGCACTGAAGGCGACGCCGAGTACCAGCACGGCATCGTCTACAGCAGGGACCGTCGGCAAGACCGCAGCCGCAGCAACAAAGCCGCCGGCCGCACGGGGTAAGTCCCTCGCAATTAATATTACCACAGCATCGACCGCAAAAACTGCGGCCGGACCATCTACCGCCGCACCCGTTGCGGCCGCACAAGACGCCGCTAAAAAATTGCCGCTACCGACCGCAACCGCAACGCAAACTGGAAGAATTGCGGCCGGACCATCCGCCGCCAGACCAAGTCCGGCCTCAAATTTTCCGGCCGGACCAAATCCTGCCTCAAATTTTGCCGCCGGACCAAATCCTGCCTCAATTCACACTGCAACTTCGAGCGAGCCTAGGTACCCGCCGATTGTAGTGGAGCGACTCCCGGACTGGTCGGCCCATTTCCGGGAACTCGCCCGAATTTTAGGACGTTCCCCTTCGGCCCGCCCGTATAACGGCGGCGTTCGTTTCTCGCCGATAGACGAAAACGAGTACCGAGCGATACAAAAATATTTGTACCGCTTGGAGGAAAACGGTCAACAACTCAGCTGGTTTTCGTACTCGTTGCCAGCTGAACGCCACCTAAAGGTCGCTATTCGCGGCCTCCCCGCAGAAACCGACGAGGGCGAAATTAGGGACGCCCTCGCAGAAAAAGGATTTACGGCTGAGGCCGTAAAAGGAATTCGGGCAAGAGGCGGCCGTCTAGGCTGCGTTTTCTTTGCCCTCCTCAAACGAACGCCCAACATCCAGGAGGCCTATCAAATAAATGAGCTCCTTTACATGCCGGGCGTCAAAATAGAGGCATGGAGGGGCAAGCAAGGACCTGCACAGTGCCATCGATGCCAAAAGTTTAGGCACTCGTCACACAACTGCCACCGGCCTGCCGCATGCGTCCGGTGCGGCGGCCCGCACAGAGCGGCAGAGTGCGACCGACCTCGCGAGGAGCCCGCCACGTGCGCGAACTGCGGGGGGGAACACCCCGCCAGCCGAATCTCCTGTCCGGTCTTCGCCAAGGAGGCCCGCAACAAGCACGCCGGCACGGTGGCACGCACGGGTACGGCCCTACCGCCGCGCCAGGACACGACGGAGACAGCGGAGGCCACCCTAATGGCAGCCGCGAACCCGCCGACAGAGAGAAGCGCCCCTCTCCCGAAAAAGAAAAGGAAGAGGACAAAGAAGACAGCCGCTCCTGTAGGACCCAAAGAAGAGTCCCAGGTGTCCCCAGACCCCGAGCCCCAGCAACAAAGCCTGGGGGATAGGGACTTATCTAACCTCGCCCGTATGGTCAATACCATCGTGGCAGCCGGAGGCGTTATTACGCCTGAGCTCCTCAGAGGTCTCACTACCTTAGCCCATAATGTATAGTAGGCCCCTGAGGATAGTTCATTGGAACGCCGCAACGCTCCGGGGGAAGAAGAAAGCAGTCGCTCACTTCCTCCGAGAGCACCACATCGATGTTCTCTTGGTCAGTGAGACTCACTTGTCGGACACGGACAACTTTAAAATCCCGAACTACGTCACATACCGGAAGGACGAGAGGAGCCCAACAACTGGCGTCGCCTACCGAGGACTGGCGGTGCTTGTGAAAAGAGACGTCGTGCACCAAGCGATACCACACGAGGACTTCCAGTACATGTACGCGCTGGGAGTGTTAGTCAACGTCGCCGGCCGCGAACTCAGGATTTTCGCAGCGTATGCTCCCCCGAGTGCTCACTTCGAGCCTAGGGAGCTGCGTTCCCTACTGTTGCATCCCACGCCGACTCTCGTGGCCGGCGACCTCAACGCCAAGCACACGGCCTGGAACTCCTCCAGGGAGTGCAAGCGCGGACGACGTCTCCTACGGGATTCTATAGACCACGAATACGAGCTAGTGGGCCCCGACGAGCCGACCCACTACTGCAGCCAGAGCCAGTTCGCCGAGGACGTTATCGACATCGTGGCCTATAGAGGCCTGCAAGCACCGCCAACCCAAGAAGTTCTCCTAGACCTGCAGTCGGACCACAGGCCGGTACTCCTCGTCCTCCAGGACCAACCGGCGAGGGTCACACTGCCCAAGAGAACATCAAAAACGGACTGGAAAACCTTTGAGCGCGCGCTGGAGACGGTGCGCGTCGCTACCTCAGTCTCCACCAGGGAGGAAGTCGAGAAGGCGGCGGAAGACATCACCCGCAGCATCCGCAGCGCCCTGGACTCGGCCCAGCGCCCGGTGTCGGCGAGACACAGGCCCGACCCGCTTCCCGCCGACATCTTACAACTGCTGGAGAAGAAGAGGCGGCTGCGGCGGCAGTGGCAGATGACCCGCTGCCCAACGATGAAAAACCAACTGAACTCCCTGGTGAAGAAAATTAAAGAGAGAATGGAAGACCAAGCAGCCAGGTCGTGGGAGAACCATCTGCTTGCAGTGGGCGATGATATCCCCTCCATTCACCGCCTGTGCCGGCAGTTGTCGACGGAACCTCAACCCGTCCGACCGCTGCTGGCAGCGGATGGACTCCCACGATTTCTCGCCCAGGACCGCGCGGAGATCTTCGCGGAGCACCTGGAGCGTCAATTTACGCCGAACGAGCAGCAGGACCTGGAACACACCAAGATGGTACAGGAGCACCTTCGGGAGTATTTCGCCAGCCCGGACCCGGAAGAGGAAACACCGTTCTTCACCCCCGGCCAAGTGCGGCGGATTATCCGAAAACTGAAGACCAAGAAGGCCCCGGGCGCAGACGGCATCACCAACGAGGCACTGCGCCACCTCCCGCCTCCTCTCACTGCGGCGGTGACGCGCCTTTTCAACGGGATCCTGCGCTCGGGCCATTTCCCAGACTCCTGGAAGACCGGCCGGGTAATCTTGCTGCCCAAGCCGGGGAAGGACCTACGGAAGCCGGAAAGCTACAGGCCCATAACGCTGCTTAACACGCTCTCGAAGGTGTTCGAGAAGCTGCTGCTCGAACTGCTGATACCCTTCATCACCCCACGGGCGGAACAGTTTGGATTCCGCCCTGAACACTCCACGACGCTCCAGATAGCAAGGCTGCTCCACAAGATTTCCGAATGCGCCAACAAGAAGGAGTACGTGGCTGTCGTACTCCTCGACATGGAAAAGGCGTTCGACAGGGTATGGCATGAGGGGTTGCTATACAAACTGTCGACGTCCAAGACTCCCAAGAAACTGGTCAGGATAGTGGCCTCCTTCCTACAGGACCGCAAGATACGGGTGGCGGTCGAAGACGCCGAATCCGGCGAACGCCCTGTGCGCGCCGGAGTTCCCCAAGGCAGCTGCCTCTCGCCGATCCTATACGCCTGGTTCACCGACGACATCCCGGTCGCCGGTCAGGCCCAGCTCGCCCTGTACGCTGACGACGCGGCGCTCTTCACGTCGAGCATCAACGTGAGGCACGCCGCGAGAAAGCTGCAGCATGCCCTCGACGCCCTGCCTGACTGGCTCTCCAAGTGGAGGATGTCGGTGAACGTTGCGAAAACACAGGCTCTGTTCGCCGGAAACTCCAATTTGCCGCCGCCCGTAAAACTTCTAGGAACGGACGTGCCGTGGCAGCCGCACGTCAAATACCTGGGGGTGTCTGTGGACAGGCGCCTTAGTATGAAGACCCACGTCGACGGAGTGGTGGCCCAGGTGAAAGCGGCCAGGGCAAAGCTACGCCCGTTGCTGAACTCCAAGCTGCCCCTGAGGACAAGGCTCGGGATCTATAAAACCTATATTAGATCCCGCCTCACATATGCGTCTCAAGCATGGCATGCCTATTGCTCGGAGACAAACAAGAAAAGACTTCGAGCTCAAGAAAACCTGTGTCTCCGGGCAATGGTCGGCGCCCCACGCTATGTGAGGAACGCGACTATCCTCAGGGACCTAAAATGGGAGGGCCTCGACAACTTTGTATCCCGCCTGGCCATATCCACGTACAGGAAGGCGGACAGCTCGGCGCTTCCCCAACTCAAGGGGATAGCGCCCTTGCACGCTCGTCCGCCTGACTCAAGAATTCGCCCATCGCCACGAAATGCCATCATCCCGTCGATGATAGAAGAGGAGGAGTCGCCGCAAACAGCGGCGCCCGTAAAGAAGCCACATCCCCAGGTGTGAAGACTCGGCCGTCACGGCCAAACCCAGCATCCCGCCTGTAGTTGCAGGCGGCGGAAGCTCACTACTGAAGAGGACCACAAGTCCTGACCAGTTCCCTCGCTATCGCCCAAGGGCGAAAGCTGAGAAGAACCACCGAGAGATAAAGTCAATACCAACAAAGCGAAGGACTTCAAAAATTCACACAGTAATAATGATAATAAACCTAAGTCTGCACCCTCAGTGCAAAAGTGTGTATTATGTGGAAAAGAACATATGTTATCAAAATGTTCAGAATTTTTGAAATCCTCCGTTCAGCAGCGTTGGGAAATTGCAAAAAATAATAAGTTGTGTTACCGGTGTTTAAATTCATCCCATAAGCGACCCATGAGGTGCAAGTATGTAAGCGATCGTGATAGCTTACGTTTTTTGTGGAGGGGGGAGGACTGCTCGTCCGCGCCAACGGAGTATAGAATGAGGCGATTAATTTTCGGCGCCGCCTCCTCGCCTACTACCGCGTTGTACGTAAAAAACAAAAACGCGCAGGCTTTCGCGATCGAATTTCCTAAGGCAGTCGACAAAATAATCCGAAATACGTATATGGACGATATGCTTATCGCAATGGACGAAAGCGAAGAGGAAGCACGCGAAGTAGTCAACCAAATTTATAAGCTCAATAAGAAGGCGTCGTTTGAACTCCGTGCATTTGCCAGTAACGTACCCAGCGTGATTCGCGACGTTACCGCGGGGGGCTCCGACACCACCGTCATCGCCAAGAGCGACGTAGAACGTACATTAGGACTCAAGTGGAATCACAAATCGGATACACTGGGTTTTCAAGTTAACTTGCGCAACTTACCACAGGAAGTGTCCTGTAATGACGTATTACCAACTAAACGACAGGTAACCAGTAGCGCAATGTCGGTTTTCGACCCCACAGGCTTAGGAAGTCCTATTTCCGTCCTAGGCAAGGTCCTTATGCAAGAAGTATGGCGTAAGGGTATAGGGTGGGATGACACCATACCCCCCGAATTAAAGTCGGTTTGGATTTCGTTTGTCAGTAACATTCAATTATTAAATAACTTACAATTACCACGTTACGTGCCCGCAAACAATAAAAAAGTAGAAATACACGTATTTTGCGACGCCAGTGAAAAGGTTTATGCGGCCGCGGTCTATTTCGTAGCGACCGACAAAAACGCTAAGAGGACATCAACCTTAATCTCGGCAAAGGCGCGTGTCGCACCGTTAAAAACGATTTCCATCCCGAGACTTGAATTACAAAGTTGCGTATTAGGTACACGCCTCGCTAACACCGTAATTAGGGAAACGGATTACGTCATCACGGGTAAACACTTCTGGTCGGATTCACGCACCGTATTAGCGTGGATTAAGGCAGACCCGCGATCGTTCAAAAGTTTCGTAGCCCATCGTTTAGCGGAAATAGAGGAAAGTACTACACCAGCTGACTGGCACTGGGTACCTAGCGCACAGAACGTAGCGGATGACGCGACTAAGGGCGTCCCGAACAACTTTGATAAAAACCACCGTTGGTTTCACGGTCCCGACTTTATTAGGAGCTCAAAAGAGCATTGGCCTACTGACAAGTCCGACGCGACAGTAGCGCCAACGGGCGAAGAGCGAACTAGTAATAAGGTTACGGCCATAGTACATAGCGCTCAAAATAAGCAAGATTTTCTCCCGCCAGTAAATAGGTTCTCTAAGTACATACGGCTAATTAGGGCTGCGGCTTGCGTCTTGGTCGCGGCGGAGGCATTCAAAGCTAAATTGCTAATAAAGAAAACAGAAACGGAAATGAACACAGGGCATGTTAAGTTAGCAGAGCTTTTATTAATTAGGCGTAGTCAACATGTATCCTTTCTTGAAGAAATAAAGGACTTAGAGGCTGGACGGCGAATTCACAAGAAATCACCACTTTTCAAGATTGCAGTTGTATTGGACAAAAACGGCATTTTGGTTTTAGACTCACGAATAGATAGAGGTACGGCATACACTCCAATCTTACACGCCAAAGAGGAGTTCTCCAGACTGCTGGTACAACATTTTCATGAAAAGTTTAATCACGGGAACCATGCCACAGTAATCAACGAGTTGAAACAGCTGTATTTCATGATCGGCTTACGAAGTAGCCTGCGATACATATGTAACAGATGTCAATGGTGTCGGACCTACAAAGGAACAACTCTCCAAGTTCCAGTAGGCGACTTACCGGCTGAACGACTTCAGGCGTATCAACCACCCTTCACAGCTACCGGCGTCGACTTGTTCGGACCTATGACCATCACCATAGGCCGACGGCATGAAAAAAGATGGGGAGTACTATTTACCTGTCTCACCACACGAGCGGTTCACCTAGAACTTGCCGCCTCGTTATCTGCAGCATCCATGATAATGGCCTTACGACGCATGGTGTCGCGACGAGGCACACCTACCGTCCTGTATTCCGATAACGGGACTAACTTCATCGGCGCAGAAAATGAAATCAGAAGTGCCCTTCAAACCCTCCCTGAGGACACCAAAGCATTCACCTCAGTGAGAGGCATCATCTGGAAGAAAATACCAGCAGGAAACCCAGCCGCTGGAGGTGCCTGGGAGAGATTAGTGGGCAGCGTCAAATCCGCCCTCAAAATCACCCTCAAAGAGAAGGCACCCAGTGAAGAAGTACTCCACACGCTTCTTCTAGAGGCCGAGCATATTGTGAACTCGCGCCCTCTCACCCCTGTCAACCCAGACTTGGGCATAGAAGCCCTGACACCCAATCAGAAGGTGATTGGGTGTCATCCGCCTTACATCCTTTTGGTCGTTTTACTGACCACCAACTTTCCACTAAATCCTGGCAAGCCACTCAACTACTGGCCGACAACTTCTGGAAACGATGGATGCTGGAATACCGCCCACAGCTGGCCCTCCGAACGGCCAAGAAGGAAACACATCAGCTACAAAAAGGCGACGTCGTGATTATAGCCGATAACACTATGCCACGAGGAGTATGGCCAAGAGGCATCATCACCAAAACACATGCCGGTCCGGATGGACGAGTAAGAGTCGTGGAAGTCAAAACCGCTGCCGGCTCCCTACGCCGTCCAGCCTCCCGTTTAATAGTCCTTTACTTTATTTCCACAACAGTAAACAGATATTAGCACTTAGGAAAATCCAGGAACGCTTTAGACAGCGATAACACGAGAGTCTTGTACAATCCAGAACTAAGGGCTCTTCCGATGCAGCAGGCCATGGTCGAGGAGGTCTTCTGGATCCAACTTACTGCAGGCTAGGGCTCCGTCTGACTGTCGCGAGTTAGCAGATGTTGGTACAGCATGTGTAGATGGTTATGTTGGGGCAGCAGCAGCCGCCGCAGCAAGGGCCCCAGCAGATTATGAAGTTTTGGTTTTAAAGCACGGGAAAAACTAGTAGAAATGTGATAGTGAAAATAAACTTATATTTTTAAGAATTTTCAAAGTTGATATTTTTTTTTTTTGTATTTTTAGAATGTTGTGTTTCTAACGAAGAATTTCAATAAACAATGTAACATCACAATACAAAACAAAATATTTTTATTGCCCACATAGAAACAGATAATTGTACAATTACAAAAAGCTGAAACTTATGGAGCAAAGACGGACTTATTGTTTGGCAATCTGTTCCAGTCAACCCAACCCTTACGTGTTGAAATTACCTAGTTTCCCAGAGAAACTTCTTGTATGCTTCTGGTGGTTTACCTGAAGACCCGGAGGTTGTAGGTTCGACTTCCATGGGAAGCATACTTTGTTAACTTGTTTTTAGTCAGTTATGGTAAAGCGGGCTCTCCGCTCCGTTTTTCGGAAGGCACGACCGATCGGCACTTACAGTAAGTCGAGGCTACAATCTGGTGTTGGTATAAGAGACTATATCAGGGGTAGTATCGATAACCTCTGATACCTGAGAGTACACGGTCGATTGAACTTTTAAATAAAAAAAAATATCGGTCAAGTGCGAATCGGACTCGCGCACGAAGAGTTACCATCCATACTAATATTATAAATGCGAAAGTCTGTCTGTCTTTTTGTCTGTCTGTCTGTTACGCTTTCACGGCCAAACCGCTGAACGGATTTTGATGAAATTTGGTATGAATATAGTTGAAGATCCGGGGTCAAACATAGGCTACTTTTTGACGCAGGCGGAGCTGCGGGAAATAGCTAGTTATCTATAAAAACCTCCTTAAATATTTAGTTTATTCTGTTTGTTTAGCATTTATTATTATAGCGGCAACAAAAATACATTTTATTAAAAATGTGTTAACGGTTCACAGGAGAGTTGAGTCTTAATAATAAGGTCCCGTTTCACCTTTTAAATACGGTACCCTAATAACTTTGTAGATAAACGTATTATTTCTTCTTTAAGTCGAACTACTTACATTAATCTATCAAATAATTATGAGTTACATTTACTTCTTTTTACCCGAGCCTTTGACAAAGTTCCGGAAAGTTCTAGAAACTTTACCGTCCATTAATCGTTAAATGATCGTAGCCGGCCAGTGGGGAAGCGTGAAAGCCTTTCCGTGTATCGAAAGCTAGTCTCAGCAGGTGAAAAGTATTGTATCCGGGGATTATATCAGTTGGAACTTTAGTTCGTGTGAGAGTACTTAGTTACTAAGACGTTTGCCGGAGTTGAGGGCTAGATTCAACAGGAATTTTTCTATTTTAGGTTTTTAGGTCTACGGTTCTAGGTTCTGTTTTTAGGTTACTGAGTTGTATCTCTTGAAAAGATTGTTTGAAGATAGTAATTACTAGCTGTTTCTTGCAGATCCGCCTGCGTCAAAAAGTAGCCAAAATTTGGTCTTCAAATTCATTCCAAATTTTATTAAAACCCGTACAGCGGGTTGGCCGTAAAAGCATAACAGACAGACTTTCGCATTTATAATATTATTATAAGTATCGTTAAATTATCATAGCCGGCCACTGGGGAAGCGTGAAGGCTTTCCGTGCTGACGGAAGTCAAACAAAATTCCTTTTATTTACCAATATCTTTGGCAATGTTACAACAAAATTCAAAATTAATGTTTAAAGAAAACGTTTTACTGTCTTGTACGGGGTGTCAGCAAGGTGACCCACTCGGGCCGGCAGTGTTCAGTCTCGCCATTCATCCGGTTATAGAAAAACTAAATTCAAAATGTAATGTGTGGTATTTGGGTGACCGGACCCTAGAAGGTGATAAACAATCAGTAATGGAAGATTTAATTTATCTCATTGATCATCTTAAACATATTGGCCTTGAGCTCAACTGTTTAAGATGATCAATGAGATGCATTTGTCTGAAATAAAATGTGAACTTTTTATTTCAGACAAATGCATGAAGATAAAATTATAAGTGACTTTAAATTAATCATAGACAAAACTACACTCTACCTTAGGTTCTCCAATTTTTGATGAATCATTTTCCAATTTTATTGATGTCAAAATTACTCAGTTCGAAAAAGCTACAAACCGTCTTTTGGATCTTTATACACATTTCGCATATATCATACTAGCTGAGCCCGCGACTTCGTCCGCGTAATGTTTGATTATACCTACTTTCGTTACTTATTAATCTTATAATTATTCATTGCAGAGTTTTACACAAAATATTTGATGTTATCAATATTTAAAATGTTCAGGAGGTCGCTATGTAAAATATTGCGACGGAATACTGTTGGCATGAAAGAAAAAGTCAAACAATCGTGATTTTTACATGAACGCCCATAATCTCTTTCCAGACCTATAAAATCATGATTCTGGTGTGAAAGTTTCATTGACAACCATCAGATGGTAGCAAGCATAAATGCTGATCTTGAAATATATCTATTTTAGAGAATTATTTGTTTGACTCACCTCACTTGCCTTCGATTTCCATATATGGTATGACTCACCTTCTCAAATATGGGTATATTTCAAGGCGTTTCCGAAAAAAGGCATTTCTGAGAGCAGCGTGTGCAGGATTGATGTATCATGTAACCCACTCGATACGAATGATTGAAGAGTCATAATAAAGAACCCACGTCAGAGGCCAAAAGGAGTTTCCGAAAAAAATCTGAGAACAGGTTGTGCAGGGTCAATTGACCACGTAACTGATTCGATAATAATGACTGAAAAGTACTAATGAAGAACCCACGTTAGGTGCTGAAAGACTTCTCCAAAAAAAAAAAAAAAACTGACACCAGGGTGTGCAGGGTCAAATGACCATGTAACTTATTCGATAATAATGACTGAAAAGTAATAATAAAGAACTCACGTCAAATGCCGCAAGGGTTTCCGAAAAAACTCTGACACCGGGGTGTGAAGGGTCGATTGACCATGTAACTTATTCGATAAGAAAGACTGAAAAGTAAGTATGAAAAACCCACGGCAAAGGCCGAAAGGCGTCTCCGGAAAAACTCTGACACCATGGGTGCTGGGTCGATTGACCATGTGTAACCCACTCGATAAGAATGACTGAAGAGTCATCCCAGGTCAGAGGCCAAAAGACGTCTCCGAAAAAAGTCTGACACCAGGGTGTGCAGAGTCGATTGACCATGTAACCCACTCGATAAGAATGACTGAAAAGTCATAATAAAGAACCCACGTCAGAGGCAGAAAGGCGTTTTCGAAAAACTCTGACACCAGGGTGCGCAGGGTCGATTAAACATGTAAGCAACTCAATGTGAATTACTGAAAAGTCGTTATAAATGAAGGCGTCCGAAAAAATTCTGACGACGAAAATCGTCTCTGATAAAACTTTAACACCAGGGGTAGATTGACCACGTAACCCCACTCTATAAGAATGGCAGAAAAGTCATAACATAGAACCCATGTCAGAGGCGAGGTTTTGGTTACGTTAACGTCTTTCCATTTAGCGCGATTGCCCTCCAGTATTTTATGACCAAATTCTGAACACATGCTATAATGATTTCGTGCTTTGGAAAGCACGTTAAGTCGTTGGTCCTGCTATCTGGCGGTCGTTAAAGGAACCATGTCAGAGGCCGTAAAGTAATTCTAAAAAACTTTATCACCTGGATGTGCATGGTCGATTGACCATGTAACCCACTCGTTGCAAATGAATGAAAAACATTTAAGTAACTACGTTATGACATACATTTAATAATAACTCACATTATGAACACCACCATTAATAATTACTCCAATTACAAAGCAATAACAAAAATAAATTCTGTTAAAAAGGAAAAAATACCGTTTCTTTGTTTCCAAAAATTGAATGTCGAATGTTGTTTGACCTCTCATATAGTATGCGCACCATACATTTTAAAAGTCAATTTAAGTTTTGGTAGTTGTATATGTAAATCTACCTTTATGTTTCCAAAAATCACACTTTTGGCTTCTGTTACTGTTCTATAACCAGGGACCAATTAAAAAGAGATGGCGTTTCAAATGGCGCAGTGTTCCGATGTGAAAGGGCCCTAGGTCTATTACTACAGTTTTATTACATTTATAAATAGATGTACAGAATTAACCTTACAGTACAGTTTTATTATATGTAGATGTAGATTATAGAATATTGACAGTGAGGCAAAGTTGAAACAGTCATACCAAGGCATACACGGTTGATTGACCGAGACAACTTCTCCATGATCTAGCAAACAACTCCAAGGAAAATGCTGAAATAATGTATGTGATTTTGACGACTTACCTCTTACTCCGCTTATTACTTTGCTATGAAAATTATATTAGGGGAAATTGAAAAAAATCTTTAAATGATAATAACTTTCTTTTCTGGTGTCCGATTTTGATGAAACAAAGATTAAATGTTGCCCTTCGCTAAGGCCAATCAGTTTGTGAAAACTGAATTGAAATCTGTCAAGTAGTTCCTGTTTATCAGGAGAAATTGAAAAAATCTTTAATTGGTGATAACTTTCTTTCCTGATGTCCGATTTTGATGAAACAAAGATTAGATGTTGCCCTGAGCTAAGACCAATCAGATTGTGGAAACTAAATTCAAATCTGTCCAGTAGTTCCCGAAATAAGCGTAATAAGACAGACAGACGGACAGACAGACAAGATTGATATAAAACATTTTTCTGTAATCTATTCATCTTTAGTCGTTCCCTCTCACTTTCTAGCCGAAATAATAAATGTACAAACACGTCGATTCTACTCTTTTATTATAGTATCTATACGACCCTGCCTGTTCGTGCCAAATTTCACGTATAACCTACGATCCAGCCCTTTTTGGAAACACGAAGAGTTCACAAGTTGGATCAGTTTATTAGAAATTCCCTTTCGACCATTTTGAGTAAGAGGCTTTGTCCCGACCAAGCCTCTTTACCTGTCAGGTTTGGAGGCTTAGGCATCCGCAAAATTTCTAGTGTGGCTCTCCTGGCGTTTCTGTCTTCTATGCACAGCATTGAGGACCTGTTCAGGCAAATTTGTAGAAACAATGAAAACAAAATTAAATATGCTACAGAATCAGTAAGCGCCTGGTCAGCTAAACTACCAAATTCAAAATTACCTGATTATCCATCTTCGCAGAGACAATGGGTTAGGCCGCTTTGCAAAATTGAGCAAGATAATTTACTCGCAACCTCTTGCAATTTTGCGGAGCGTGCTCGTCTCTCTCTTTAATTTAATTCTTCTGGTTTTATCTATTTTTCAATATTTACTGCTATTTATCTATTTGCGTTTTATTTCGTTTTATGCGCCTGAAGCCCCAGAGCAACAGATTCTAAACATGCAGATTATTTTCTAGTTTTCTTTTTTATTTCAATATAGCTATATTGGCGTGCCGCGCCGGTCGGTTAGGGCGGCATGCCGCCCTCAATAATATCATCCACCGTGCTCTTGCCACCATCAACATTCCAGCTGCCTTAGATTCAGGATGAAGGCTAGAGACCGGATGGGATGACTTTAGTTCCTTGGCGGAAGGGACGCCCGTTAGTTTGGGACGCTACCTGCCTCGACACTCTGACGCTGACCCACCTCCTAGTCACTAAGTCAAAGGCCGGCAGTGCCGCAGCTGCCGCAGAGGACCTTAAAAGGCGTAAATATGTAGGTTTTGGAAGTAACTCCATATTTGAGCCTTTTGGGGTAGAAACTCTGGGTCCATCAGCACATGAACTTTTCAAATTCATTTCGAAAAGAATAATCGACATATCCCGTGACCAGAAGGCTGGATATTTCCTCGCACCTCTGTGCGATTGGATGGCAATGCTGATCCTCTGATCAGCATTGCCTTCCAAAGTGGCAACGCCAGCCTTTTGGGCACATTGCCACGATGTTATGATTTTCAGGGACTACATAACTTGTAAATATTTGTTTTTTTTTTTATTTGTTTAGATAGTTTTTAGTTTATTTTCTATTGGAATTCACGGGTTACCCCGGTCCTTTGAGAGGCTTGCGCGGGAATATTGATCCAACGTGTAGAGGCCCTTTGGAGAAGTTGATGTCATGTGGTGCTCCTGCCAAAACCCGTTCTCGGCCATATCAATAGTTGACATTTCCATGAACAGGTCTCGGCAGGAGGAGGAACTATTTCTAATGAGTGAAAAGAGTAAATGGGCTATGGTGATGAAGTTTGGGTGGTTTAAATCTGGGTTATTATATAGGAATTCGGACACCTGCCATAATCATGATTAGTTTATTTATTAATAGTATATATTTTTCAGTAAGGCCTATATCGGATAATATTTTTGTCATATCAATCATATATCAATCATAATTGTACGATAATAAATTGTAACGTATACAGTAGTTTAATAAATAAAACAGCGGACGATTTTCCAAATATATATCAAACATTTCAAAAATATAGATAGTTTTATCTACACAATAATAAATCAAATTTTACAATAGATGAATAATTAAGAATCAAAATAACCTACAATGAAATAAATAAATAAAAAAAATACGTGCAAGGTTGCTATAAGTTGAACAGTTCCGCCAAAGTGTCAACCCGCGTTAGAGTGCCCAGAAGGCTGGCAGGATTGCCAAATTGAATGGCAATGCTGATCCTCTGTGCAAGTTGATTGCCAGTATAAGGTCACGGGATATGTCAATCAGCCTCTCCGACAGAGTTAATAGGATAGATACGAGTATGAATTTGTACTAATTGTCAATAGAATAGTTATAGATTTTTAACGATTATGTCAATAAGATAGATAATGATTTATACTTCTTTTTATTTTTTTATACATATCTAATTTTTATCTTCTATATATATCTAATAATAAGGTCACTTCCGTCTTTAAGGACATCTTCTGGGGACTCACGTCTACACCTATATCTCCCATACTTTAACCTCAGGGAGTGGGGATGCCTGAAAAACAGCGTTACTCCAGTCGAGGCTAGGGTAACACAAGCTCGAGGAGCTGGTGGAGGGCATAGAAAGAGACCCGTGGGGTCGTCCGTACAAGTGGGCGCGAGACAAATTGCGTCCACAGGCGGCCCCATTGACGGAGACCCTCCAACCGGCTCTGCTGGAGGAGATTGTCGGGGAACTATTCCCCGGCACGGCCCGGCGAGGGGTGCGTCGCAGGCGCTACTTGGCGCGCCTGGAAGCGCCCCCATAAGCGGTGGGACATGAGCAGTCCCACCCGGTGGCAGAGGTCCTCCAGGTGTCGGAGGGCCTCTGAGAGTGGTGAGTCCGGTTTCTGGTGAGAAACCGGCCAGTCGCAGAGGCGTCTTGTGCTAGTCAGATCCGAGGCGCCTCCCTGCAATGCGGCCGACGGCACCCGCAGGGGTTTAGTGGGTAGTCTGGGTCGGCTTCGGCCCAGGAGTCCCACACTCTGTGCGTAAAAGCATTCCCCTGCGAAATCAAAAAAAAAAAAAAAAAGGGTAACACAAGCTGAGGCATTCCTTTGCTACACTTTGCTATTTTCCTTTATTTTTATTTTTTATTTCTTTCTTCTTTTGCATGTTTATTGTAAAAACTTGTAATTGTGTGGCAATAAACAACATTTTTATTTTTAATTTTTTTTTATGCCGAAAATATATATATTATATTAATAAACTTTATAGCCTTATTTATATTAATAAACTTTTGACTTAATTAACAGCAGCACATCGTTGCTCAACTTAAAATTCAATTCTCAACTGGAGAAAGCCCTTTTCATTGAGTACAACCAATGATCTCGTACGTTCCTATCTTTTTCCTTGGAATAACATCTGCCGAACCGAATATAAATCGAAAGCTCGTTCGCTGCGAAGACTTAGGATAAATACATTATTTATCCCGGATTAGGTGAAAGTTATGCCATGCCCTTATGTTTTTGATAGCCTTGATGAAATTGAATTTCGAAAATTCTTGATTATTTTCCAGTTATTAAAAAAGCAACTTGAAGGCTGTACGAAGATAATTGTGCGATTAACCTTTATTATATTCTATGTGTTGTACAACCAGATTTTTAGTTTTTACTAATATTAGGTACTTTAGTACTGTTATCTATTCTATGCCAAACAGGGGTAAAAATACCCGTGTTACCACTATGTACCCTAGTGATTTTGTTTATTTTTAGAGTTCCTTACATTGTTGAAACGTGAAAATTATGTAGTTGCATACTGAGTAAGTCTCCGTAGCAACAATCCATACTAATATTATAAATGCGAAAGACTGTCTGTTACGCTTTCACGGCCAAACCGCTGAACGGGTTTTGATGAAATTTGGTATGAATATAGTTGAAGACCTGGGGTCAAACATAGGCTACTTTTTGATGCAGTCGGAGCTGCGGGAAACAGCTAGTACTAAATAATTAAAATAGTTTGATTTAATGAGCAATACTAATAATAAAGTCTCCCAAAAGACGCATTTTATATTTTTATACTAAATATGCATAATTATTAGATTTGGATATGAAATCACAACAAAGGTTTTTTTTTTCTTTTTTTTTATATATTTGATTTGATTTTGGAATTGTTCCATTTAACTAATAGTGTTTTCTCAATTTATTCCTTAAATTAACATGATTAGGTATATCCCTTACTGTTAAGTGAATAGAATTAATTTAAACAAACTAATTATACTGCTTTAGAGATTATGATAATTTGATGAATAATTTAGAAGGAGCATTATGTTTAACAGTGTGATTTATTTTCCTTTTAGAAAATCTGTTTATCTAGGTCACAACTTTAATATTTTGCATATGACAAAAAAAATCTGCATCATCGATTGGTTGACTGATAGAAAAAGCCTACGGCTTTAAGTCCGCCATTTACATGTCATGTAATAAAGTTAAATAAATACATACAAAACTTCTAATTAAGAGATTGTTTAATATTTTCAATCGCGTTGTTTTATTTTTAACTAGCTGTTTGCGGAGCTGGGGGCAGCTCCGCTTGCATCAAAAAGTAGCCTATGTTTGACCCCGGGTCTTCAACTATATTCATATCAAAGATCACAATCCGTTCAGCGGGTTGGCCGTGAAAGCGTAACAGACAGACAGACAGACAGAAAGACAGACAGAGAGACTTTCGCATTTATAATATTAGTATGGATGGTACGGTATTCGTGCGCGAGTCCGACTCGCATTTGACCGGTTTAATCTTTTTTTGTGTCAATATCTAAGCACCAGCATCGAAATTACGTCCAAGACTCCAAGAGTATGCTATTTTTGAAAAATGTGACTCACCCAAAATCGGTGAGTCGAATATTTTTGGTTCTATATCGAATGATTTTCGATCGTTAACGAAGGATTTTTGTTCGATATCGAACGCTTTTCATTCGACATATATGTCATACATTTCAAAAATAGGGCTCCTGATTGCAGGATTATTGGCTGATATTAAACACTTGGATGTGTGCGCAAACGACGACCACAATTAGTAACTTTGTTACAATACAGTCATTAGACACGCACTGCTTAACTAATTATAACATACTAATCAAATAATATCAAACCAATATTAGAGGTGATTCAGATCAGTAAGCGTAAATAGTTAATTTCTATCAGAGATGGGCCGAGTAATGAACCGAAAAGACGAAAATGAACCGAATGCGAATGTGAACATTTCAAGACGAGACGACCATGTTCCTTTTTGGAGCTGCTACAAAGAACTGGCTTCTACTATTAAAGATGTTTTTATTACTTACTTATGAACCCTTTGAACGCAAATATCAAACGTCATTAGTTCATGTAACATGATGTCATTTAAATCAGATGTGCCATTGAAAAGGTTAAAATACTCCAATACTCGGCAGTTGTATACGAGTACTGAAAAAAGTGCCGAGTATGCCGAGTACCGAGTAACAACCAAGTACTCGGCCCATCTCTACTTTCTATTAAATTAGTAATTTTTAAGATGTTTTTTAAATAATGTATTTATTCAATTTCCTTTGTTTCCTTTGTTCGATACAAAAAAAGTCATTATATATTTTCAGTCAAAAAATATACCACCCCCATCGAGATATAATGTACTAGCGTACTAGAGAAGACACCGCACTTCCTTACTTTGTCTCGTTCAACTGCGGTGAACGCGCCGCAACTCACTTAGTCGCTTGCTAGTTGTTTCGGGCCTTGTGCTTCCGACAATTAAACATCAAAAATACTGTGAAAATCTTTAAAAAAATGCATTGGTGTGTGTTGAGGTATTGTAGCAATAATTCAAGGAACACGGCAAAGTGCAAAGGAATAACTTTTCATCGGTAACCACCCCGAACCTCGATTAAGCGTAATGGGCAGCCAGCGGGCTGCGTGCCCTCTCTGAATCGCAATGGATATTCAATTCACTTATTCGCATACATGTAAGCATTACAGATAACATTATTAAGAGCAGATAAACATGTACACAGTTTGGGCATAGCGGCATTTGATTAGTCATCCTCTGAATCAAGTACCACTCGGAGCGATAGTCAAAGTCTCTCGTCATAAGCGGCGCCCTATCTCACTCAAAAACTTCTTAGCCTTCAAACACCAGGGACCATCCGTATCGATAGCTACTGGAACAAACTCATACTGAGCAAATAAATTTGAGTACTGAATTTTTAAAATTTCTACAAATTGTTCTATGCGTTCTTCTTCATCCTAGCTTTCTCCCAGTTGTAGCTTTGTCTCAAAAACCTGCTTGCTTCGGAGCTTAGGGACCGAATTAATGATAACAACTTATTAAACATGAGTACACAATATATACATAAAACTAAGTAAGGAATTTCATGCGGTTTCTAAGCGTAGACAATAAAATTTTATTGTGAACCTATTATCCTAACCCTCTTAAGGTCGATATAAATGAAGATCGATTGCCGGGACCCGAGCGATTAAAACAAATAGCGAAATGTTTGCAAGAACGTGACCTATCAGGTAGATTACGGGTCTGTTTCAAAAGTTGCTGATAAATTAATGACAGCTCTAAAAACAAGCTGATTGGATTCAAAATTGATTAGATAAAATTAACTTCAATCTATTGATTCATAACTTATCGTAACAGGAAAAATGGAAGACAAAAGACCGAGAGGAAAACGCCCATTAAGGTTTTGGACCAAATAAAGAGCCAACTGGATACATCTGTGGTGACAGCATTCCGATACGCACAAGATTGGGACAAGTGGCTAGAATCTGATCGAAAAGTTGTTCGTCGGGGCTACAATCCTCATTTATGAGGGAACGTATTAGAGAGAGAGATTCATATTATCTCATGATAACAGTTTACTTGGTTCTTCCCTCCATTGCACTAAGGTGAATTGAGAATGAATGGGTATTGGCAATGAAAGGGTATAGAACCAAGTGTCTATCATCACTTCAGCTGCAGTAGCCTACTGAACGTAGGTCTGCCCCAAGAATTTCCAGAATAATGTAAAGCGGCCTGCATCCAGCGCTTGCCAGCGATCATCTTCAGGTCAACTGACCATCTGTTCGGCAGGTATCCAACGCTACGATTGCTCGTGCATGGTCGTCATTCGAGAATCTTTCAGCCTCATTTGCCATCGGTTCCTATGCCTATTCCTATGCCATCTTCTTCGTCCAAGCGTGTTTCCCATCCATGTGTTGCATCCTCAACATACGCTTCTGAGCCTAGAGTACTTACTATTTATCATAACCTAAAATTTAGTAGTTGTTACAATGGAGCGACTGCTGTTTGACCTCTGTAATCTTATCCCATCTATCTTACCGGGTCATTCTCACATCTTATCCCGAGTGAAATATCTTGCATTCACATTTACCATTTACCCTAAACCAGTGAGAGAGGCTATTGTAGCTAATTCGCATAATTTCCTGTCTAATCAACCAAGTGCCCCAAGGTTTATTAAGCCTGTGGGGTAACTTATAGGGTGTAAGCAAACGGACGTTTTAATGGATATAAAAATATACGGAATGTTTGTTCTGGTAAACGGTATTCATTGTTTGTTTACTTTGGACGAGTATGGCTTCCTAAATTCATTTATTCATTTAAAACAAAAAGCTTTAGTTTATTTATTTGACCTTTATTGTATAAAAAAATAAATACCTAAATGTAATCAGTCAACTTTTAATCCTGAAAAAATAAATACAGAAAAATCAAAACTTATTCAGTTCCACAATACTTAATACAGGGACATGCAAAAGGATATTAAAATGACAAACCTACTTTGAATATTAACATAACAATCTTATAATCATTGTTAATAAATAATCAAATAGAAAAAATCAAAAATTAACGGACTTGAAAATAAAATGAAAGTATAATAATACTTCAATTATTAAGAAAAAGATTGACCCAAAACACATCTTAAGTTCTAGCGAGAATCTCTGTTGCAGGGACCGCTTCCCTTACCTCCTCCTCCTCAGTCCAATCATAGTTTCATTTTCTTGTCAAATTCAATTATATCTGGATACAAGTTGGTTGAATCATGTAGAACATAACAAATAAGTATTCATAGTTTCGTTTATACCCCTACAAAAAACCTTTCAGCCCCATCTAAGCGTATTTCCCAGTTGCATCCTCAATTCCTCATCTTACGCTTCTGAGCCTAGAGTACGCTATTAAATATATAATACGTACTTGTATAGTAGAAGAGACAGACAATCGTCATATCTGTCTTAAAGTAAAAGGTTCTCCTAAAAATCAATTGTTGAGGTCTCAAATAATCAATCTTGCCTTGAAATTACTCATCTCGTTCAAATATAGTTATTTCGTCCAAAGTTATGGACCCATTGTGGACGGATGTGGACAGAGAAATTAATTTCAAGGCGTCACTTGGCACCGTTTGAAATATTTGCTTCCAGCGTGTACGGACTGCAATATTGTGGAATGTTCAGTTTGAGAAACAGAAGTTTATATTGTGTGGGTGTCGATAGACTAGCGGGAAATGCATGTTCATAATGATACGAATATCAAGCGATATTTCGCTACCAATAATAACATTTTATTCTTGTGTTTCTCCGTGTTTCTGAAGTTTTTCCCGACTGTTAATTGTTTCATATTGTGGGGGTTGAATGAGCAATTGACCCTGTACACTCGGGTGGCATATTCTGGCTTCTGACATGGTTTTAGGCTGTATGGCACTATATGGAAGTCGGTAGGCGTGTTTGTCCATTTTTAATCATACGACCTCATGTAAGTGGAATCTTATATCGCTCCTTATTTTTTTTTATACTATTTAGTAGGCAAACAGGCGTACGGCCCACCTGATGGGAAGCGGTTACCGCAGCCATAACACCAGGAGTGTCACGTTACCGACCATCGAGTAATCTTTTCACACCCTTTTTGAAGAACCCCATGTTGTAGTCTTTTGGGAAAACCATAGCAGGAATCTGATTCAACAATACCGGAGCACGCGCTTCTGTATAGTTAGCCTGAAAAATCTGACAGTAACCAATAACACACCCGAATCATGTAGTAGATAGTAGATTAGTTGCCCCATTTTTCATCCTTGAAAAAATGCATCATGTATGTACAGTGTTACCGTACAAATCGTCAACTCAGAAGATTATGCTATATGCGCACATTACTTATGACTTAATGAGTACACGCACACTTGGCTAGCATCGTGCCACGCGTGTCCTCTTAGCAGCAATTATCAATTAATATCAATCTATCAGTTTATCATCAAATCATCATCGTTTTATCACTTACAATTAATAGTTATCATCAGTGTTTTGGGAAGCTACGTAGCGTCTTCTCGTCCAAAATACCTCAGTCCCTTAAAACTAAGGTCTTCGACCAGTGTGTGTTACCAGTGATGACATACGGGTTCGAAACGTGGTCTTTGACTCGTGGCCTCATAAGAAAGCTCAAGGTCGCCCAGAGAGCTATGGAGAGGGCGATGCTCGGTGTTTCCCTACGAGATCGAATCAGAAATGAAGAGATCCGTAGGAGAACAAAAGTCACCGACATAGCCCAGCGGATTAGTTCTTTGAAGTGGCAGTGGGCGGGGCACATAGCGCGGAGAACCGATGGCCGATGGGGCAGAAAGGTTCTCGAATGGCGACCACGTACCGGTAAGCGCAGCGTTGGACATCCACCGACCAGATGGTCAGGTGACCTGAAAAAGGTCGCAGGCAAACACTGGATGCAGACTGCTGCCAACCGATCATTTTGGAAATCATTGGGAGAGGCCTATGCCCAGCAGTGGACTGAATGCGGCTGAAATGATGATGATGATGATCAGTTTTTTGTGAACCTATTGTATTGTGTGTTTTGGACAATATATCGGTTATCGGACTTAGTGATTTCTTTAACACTTCCCATAAGCATAGCAATCATAAAGGCCCTCGCCTACCACCCAGCCAGGAACGGGAAGCTGGGTGGTTATGTGGGACTCGAACCCACTAAAAACCACACGGTGTCAAACGCCTACCCCGTATTGCCGGGACTATGTGCTTATTCTTGCTCCACAGCTCGGCTTGGCCACTCTCCTCGGAGTGGCCTGCGGGTTGGGCCCGCAACCTCCTCTTCCCGCAAGGGTAAAGGCGCGTTGACACGGACGCGCCTTTCAACCCAAGGCCGTTCAGGTCGGGCAGCGGAATCCCGTTTGTTCCGTAACCCGGCCGGCCCTACTGTGGGGGCAGCAGGTGCAGGCCATAAGCCTGCCGTCTGCGCCCTATGCGCCTGCGGCGGATGGGAAGGTCGGAGGTTATAGGGGTTAACCATAGCCCAAACATTTTTTTTATTTTATAACAAAATTAATTCAAATAAAAACCTGAGTATGAAAATTATATTGTATGTTTAGATAATATTGGTTTTTGGATTGTAAAATCACCCTATTATCAAGTCGGTCAAAGACGATCCCCCACGCACGTAAGACTAACAACTTTTTAAAGACTAATAGCTTTCGCACGGGGATTCGCTTCCATTCATTGGACTCATAATATATTGTACGCCTGGAATGGCAGATTTTGGAGATTATTGTTATTTTTATTGACATCTTACTTGTACCTAAATTCAAACAATAAAGGCTTTTTATCTTATCTTTTTTATCTTTAAGCCCTCATTCATTGATAAAACGTCGCCATCAATCACTCGATCCAAGCTTTTTTCAGATAAAAGCCACTTTCATTGTATTTATATGTTGTAGCAATGAGATTTTCCATTGATGTCTTATGCCTCAAAATGTTGTGTCCCACTGCTGGGCAAAGGCTTCGCCCTTTCGTCTTTGTTTCGACTTTATATGCTTTTGGAAATTTTAGGAAATGCCTTTTGGCAATTGACGTTGTCGGAGTCCAATGACACAAATCCACAAAGATATAACACACTCACCATGAAGATTTTGTATTTTAAAATAAATAAACTTTTAGAGAAACTATTACCTATCCGCGTACACAGTAACATACCAAACAAAACACTAACAGACCAACGCATCAGCTTAAACTAGTGAATATGTAAACGCCCTAGGGTTAAAGTTGCGCATTCAATACCGAACTTCCTTTGTTTGCATTCGGACAGACGAATGGTACAATCTATCAAAGCTGTAGGTGAACCAACGTTAGGCTGTGGTACAAATTTATAGGAATAGCGTTAGTATGGTAGCGCGAGCGGTAAAGCCGTAAGTTTTCTGAGTTAGAAATATACTTCCTCGTCTCTTCCCGTGGTTATCGTAATCGTAAGAGAAAAAAGTAATTTCGTATTTCATTGCATTTTTTTTCGATAAGCCCGAGTTTCTCGTGCAGAATAAACTGTAAATAAATCTACCAGTGGTTTAATGGTAATTCTGTAAAGTCTTTGAATGCCTTTCTGCATTATAATATGCATACACCTAATTTAAGATTAAAGGACTGTCAATACAAATCAAATTAATATGAATACGACTGTTCCCATTTAAATTTTAGAAGAATGACACTTTCCATTTCCATGATCAGACACTGGATTTCAATTTAAGTCTCAGCAAAACAATGGATTTTTTCTGTCGGCTTTCAATTAGTATTAAAAAGCGATTACTTACTTTTACAAGTCAGATGACCACAAGAACAAAAATCGCCAGATGCAGACTTCCAACCGATCAATCTGGAATCAGTGCCCTGACTACGGCTGAAATGATTAATTACGATGTTTCGCTGGATAAGTTCTAACAAGCCTTTTGTTTGTTAATAGATCGCTCATGTTACCGCTCCCGCTTCATCTTCCATTTCAACTACATCCGCGTTGAGCCCCCTGTCATTAATAACCAGAAAGTAATGGTTCGAAAACTTTCTACGCACGTTTTTCATTAAATTCTCAGAGTGGAGAGGCGAATTTATAAATCAATGTTAGCGCGCATTAGAAATTAAACAGTGAAATATTTCCTCTCGGGCGTTGATTTGTTGTTATGAATATCTTATTCAATTAGCACGATGTTTTAATTATTCATAATTTGGAATTTCGTTTGCGTTAATGCGATAAAATGGCGATTCTTGGAATTTGTTTTAAGTAGAATACATATTTTTATTTTTACTATGTTGAAACAATACTGAGAGATTTCTAAGATTTTAAAAATAATAATAAGGTGGAAAAGAGCTCTGAATTCCGAAGCCTGAGGACGTGACCGGAAAAATCCTACCATGAGATAAAGACCGAGTGTTGGCGGACCCTACTCTCGAGTTTGAGATGTAAACGGGATTATGCTTATATTTTTATTATTATGACGTTGTAAGAGTGCAGAAAGTTGTGAGAAGGTACCCTATACTGTATAGTCACCAAGAGTCACTCAGTTTTCTTCTACAAATTATGCATGCATTTTCCTTCTGACCGTACACATGTGTTTTATAGAGATTAGGAAATAATATGAAAAAGATTTAAAGGTACTACTATAATTATTAATTTATTTCACGCATACCATGTACCTACATTTTATGAATAGATGGAGTTAGGACAATAAAGAATACTTAATCATCGTATTTGGTAAAACGTTTTTCACAGAAAACGAAAATATTAATTTCTTTTAAATCGATGAACCAAATTGTACTTTTTACTCGAAATGCACGTTTCAGCGAACAGAATGTCAAGAGCCAATTGGCTCAATTGGCGCAAAATGGGCAATTCAATAGGAATTATTAGTCGGCCTACTATGATGAGATCAAAAATGAACAAATTTTGAAAGTTTCATATCGATCGATTTCCGTAGTCAATAAGTTCATATGTAGAATTGTAGAACAGTATCCATACTAATATTATAAATGCGAAAGTATGTCTGTCTGTCTGTCTGTTACGCTTTCACGGCCAAACCGCTGAACAGATTTTGATCCGATGAAATTTGGTATCGTTACGAAATCAAAAATAAATAAAGATAAAATGCGGTCCGCGGAAGTTTGAGTAGCGCTGTCCGCGGAAAATTCTCGTACAATCGTCGCGTGTTTCCATACGGGAATAATATCGCGAACGATCTAGTACATCGATTATCCCACTTCTGACACCAATTGTTACGAGCTCGGGGTTCGCAATTTGGAGAAAAACACCTGATGACTCTTAAAAACGTTTATTCCCACAAGGATGGTCGCCGACGTCACTTTACTTCACTTATCACTAACAATGTCCAAAACATTTGCTAATCACAGTCACTATACCTTGCCGAGGTCGCTTGTATCACTTGTTATTCGCTCCGGATATCGCTTCTTGATCGCACTTGTAGCTCAGTTAAATTAGAACTGCCCTCCTGAGGCACCTTCCGATATTTATATGGCCCGGGAAACCCGCTCCATACGTTTCTAGAAAGATCACAACTACCCCGGAATAGAGAGAGAGGGATACCCTCTGTCTCGTTCCCTTAGTACATACTAGAAGTGCGAGAGCGAGACAAAGTAATATGTCAGAGCGAGATAATCGATGTACTAGATCGTTCGCGATATTATTCCCGTATGGAAACACGCGACGATTGTACGAGAATTTTCCGCGGACAGCGCTACTCAAGCTTCCGCGGACCGCATTTTATCTTTATTTATTTTTGATTTCGTAACAGTATGAATATAGTTGAAGACCCGGGGTCAAACATAGGTTACTTTTTGACGCAGGCGGAGCTGCGGGAAACAGCTAGTTACTTATAAAATATGACTACGTAGCTGTTTGTTTAGTCTATGGCTCATCTCCTGATGTATCCCAATAGACTAGTTTCCAGGGTCAAAATACTATCATTAAAATTAGTCCGTCATTTAGGGAATCAACTTTCTTTTGTCAATTGGGCGATAAATTATAAAGATATAACGCATCAAAGTTTAGGAGTGGGGGCTCGTGACGTCACATATTGCGAAAAAGTGTAGCACACTGTGACGTCACAGGGAACTTTAACGCGCCATATCTTTACCATTCTTTGTTTAATTTTCAAAAGAAAAAATACGTCTCCAATATTTTTTGATTATCTAACTCACGGAATTATTATATTTTTTTAGGAAACTAGCTTATTGCACAGATTCCTACACGGTTGGCGATCTTGGGACGGCCAACGACGGAACCGTCAACGTTGCCACGGTCTAGCCCAGTGATTCCCAAAGTGGTCCAGGTGGACCCCCAGGGGTCCACGGGAGACTTGCTGGGGGTCTACGTAGGCGTGAACAAAAAATGGGGGTCCATAAGATGTTAATGGGGGTCCACGAAAATTTATCTGCTTTTGATAGTAAAGAGCAAAAATGTAAGCATAGTTTTTATAAGGGCCTACCTACATTGTTTTAAGTACCTATCTAAGCAGATAATATTTTAATAAGGCAAGCGACTGTTACTTGTCCAAACTTGTGTATTCGATATTACGTACAATTTCGTGTACAGACTTGCAAAGCGCTATCCGCCCGACAATGCTTAATGCTTGTTCAGACATGAACTTGATCAACACTATAAATACTTGATGCCAAAGGCAACCAAACGCATTCATTTGTTTCCGGAATTTCGAAAACAAGGCGGAATTTGGAAAAAAGTTGTGAGAAAATTTATATCTGTGTTTGCTAGTGCCGGAGAAAAGTAAGTAACCTACCTTTTTTTGTTATAGTACTTAAGTATTTTGTTTACGTGTACTAGTCGGTTGATCACAACGGCCTGTATAGATAGGTAACTTAGTAACTTACAGATATTTTAATTGTCCTCTTTCGATTTGAAGACAAACACAGCACGTTTTATTCAATTGTTTTTTCACGAGAGAAGCACTGCCTCTCTAAAAAGGCCGAATAAGCAATATTGCAGAGCAATTAATTTTGTAATTTTTCTTGCAAATAACTACTAATTTTATAAAACAGTAATTTCATAATCATGTTAAATTGATTTTGAAGTAACTATTTTATCAAAACTATTCCTTTTCGGAAAGAGCGAGCGGTGCGCGGGCGACGGGAAAAGGGCGGGGCTTGAACTTCGATGCCTGTTTGTCACGTTTTAACAATGAAGCCGCAGACAAAAAATACGCAAATACACGGAGCGCGTGAACTCATTGATTTAATAAAATGTTAGTTATCGTTTTTATGGACAATTTTGGGATTTCGACGTTTATTTTTTCCTACACAAATATGATCAGTATTCGATACTGAGTACACTAATTTTTATTTATACTATTAAAAATTAGTGGTAAATTATGTACTTTAAAATTGATACCGTTTTGTGAAAACGTTTGTATTTGTCTCAGCGGTTTATTAGTTGGTCCCTTTACAAGCCGTAATTCTATTTCCGCGTGCTGACAAAGGCTGCGGTGTGATACCTATATTCAGAAAAAAACTTGGTTACTAAAACATTTTTTTTACAGGTAAGGTAACTGACACGAAACATGGCTACAGCAAAGAAAAAATGTCGACAATATAGTGTCGATTATTTGAAATATGGTTTTGTTCCATCAGAGGCAGACAAACAATTGCCCATGTGCCTATTATGCAACAAAGTTTTGAGCAATGACTCTATGAAACCATCAAAGCTCGAAGATCATCTAAAAAGGTGTCATACTGATAAAATAGGTAAAGATTTAAAATATTTTCAAACATTGAAAGAAAAATATGGAAAGAGACCCACCATGCACAGTATGTTCGCTTCAACATCTCAAAGTAACGATGATGGCTTGCGGGCATCTTACAATATCTCATTACTTATAGCAAAATCTGGAAAACCGCACACTATCGGAGAACAATTAATTTTACCCGCTGTTGAAGAGGTTTTAAAAACTGTTTTGCACAAATCTCCATTTGACGTACTAAAAAGAATTCCATTAAGTAACAATACTGTACAAAGACGCATTGATGAAATGAGCTCTGATATCGAAAGCTTTTTGTGCAATCATCTGCAAAAAACTCATTTTTCTATACAACTGGACGAGTCAACGTTACCCAGTAATGAAGCATTACTATTGGCATATGTCCGATTTATTGTTGAGGAAGAAATTCACGAAGAATTGCTATTTGCCAGAACTTTGGAGACTGACACTAAAGGCGAATCAATATTTAATGTCCTGAGTAATTTTTTTACGGAAAAATCGATCCCATTTACAAACATTATTTCAGTGGCAACAGACGGAGCTCCTGCAAAGGTCGGGCGATATCGTGGGTTTATAAGTCATCTCAAAAGAATTATACCAGGACTTACAGCTATTCATTGCGTAATCCACCGACAACATCTTGTGGCAAAACATTTAAGTGACAGGTTGAACCAATCTCTTCATTTTGTAATAAAAGCTGTCAACAAAATCAGAAGCAATGCATTGAATACACGTTTATTTGCTCAATTGTGCGACGAAAATGATGAAGACTTCCAACGACTGCTCTTACATACTGAAGTACGCTGGTTGTCGAAAGGTGCATGCTTAACGAGATTTTACTCTGTTTTCGATTCCATATTAGAGTTCTTAGAAAGTAGAGATCCAGATTTAAAAGAAAACTTGATCAAATTCAAAGCAGACATTGCGTATTTGACAGATTTGTTTAAAAAATTTTATGATATTAACTTGCAGTTACAAGGGGACAGCCTGAATTTAATAAAAACAAAGGGGATAATTTCGGCTTTTCTTGGGAAATTGAAATTTATGAAGCAAAACATTAGTCGGCGCGAATTCTCTCAATTTCCAAACTTGTCGCAGGTAGAATGTATTGATGAGGATATCCATACCTACAGTCAACATTTAAGTGCCCTGCATGATGACTTCAAAACCAGGTTTGAAGATATACTGACGATGGATATACCACCATGGATAATAAATCCATTTGATGAAACGGAAGTGGCCAATGTTGTATTACAAGAGGAGCTGCTCGAGCTAAGCACTAATGAGGAGCTGAAGGTGAAATTTAGAAAAGGCTACCCAACATTTTGGCTGCAAGCAGAAATACCCGAAAAATATCCTGGACTGTGGGAAATCGCAAGGAAATTTTTAATAGCTTTTCCCTCGTCATATCTTGTCGAAAGGAGTTTTAGTGCCGTTACAAACCTCTTAACAAAAAAAAGGAGCAAATTAAACATCACAGAGCGGGGGGATTTGCGGTTATTGCTCACAAAAATAAAGCCAAACATTGATCGTTTGCTGACACTCCATCAGATACATCCTTCCCATTAATTAAAATTATGACCTGAACCTATATTACCTTAATATTTTTTTCTTGTAATTCTATTCTTTTAATAAATAAAGTGATATAAAATGTACCATTTTTCGTTTTTATTTTACATATCGAAATATAGGGACAGAACTCAGAAGTGACACAATTTTTATTTTTTGGCGACTTTAAGAATGTGGTAGAAATGTAGCAGCAGGGGGTCCACCGAAACCAGTAAAATTTTGAAAGTGGTCCACGAGAAAAATAAGTTTGGGAACTACTGGTCTAGCCTAATTTGACAAGCCATTTCGACTCGGAGAAGGAAAACGTAGAAATTGTAGACCTATCTAATCGCTGTATCAGAGCACGAATAAGGACAATGGCTACACGCCCTCCCTTCCGCAAACCTCGGAACACTAATTCGACAATGGCAGCTTCCAAATCGCAGTCGGTCTTAGGCTGGGTGCTGCATTGTCGGACATCATCAAAGCCCATGTGGTGACGGTGTTAAATTTTTTGAGAAAATTTCTCCTAAGCTGACTGACGCCGCAGGTGACAAGAGGGCTGGCTCAGTCCTAGCGCATAGAATTGCAATTGCAATTCAGCGTGGGAATGCAGCCAGTGTTCTTGGCACCGTACCACACGGATATTGCTTAGATTTATATTTTTAGTACTTATTTTTTAATTTTAAGTTTTTGGGTTAATTTGTTCGTAATCATCTATCTAAATTGTTTCTGTGCTGACATGATGTACACCGACACGTAATGAAGAAAAATCACTAAATCGATCCTCAAGGTATCGAAAAGCTTTTTATTTCACACTGTCACCAAGGTGGTCAATCCAGGCATTGTCGACATACCAATCAATTACCGAACACGCGAACGCTTTTAGCTAATGCAATGTGGGGACATATTTCTCCCGAAGCTGCAGTTTTTGGTCCCAATTCGAATATCCTATCTGGAAAGTACATATGTGATTCATTGCTTTCAACCGTTTTTATGAGCTGAGGAAATAAAAATTTTGGTGATCTCGGAATTGATGTTCTGAAAATTTTCAGTGTTTTCTGCAGTTAGTATAAATTTTAATAAACAAGATTAGAGATTTTCTAAGTAAATTTACTTGGAATTCAGATGGTTGAAAGAGATTGCAAAGAAATCAGTCCAGCCCACCTTTCACATATATTTCAAAGTAGTTTTCCTCATAACTGAGTGTAGTGACCACCACAATCCAAGTTGGTAGTTAGTAAACAAACATATGAAATACATCATTGAAGCAAATTAAAACTAAACGAGTACTTATAAAGGCGGACCTATGTACTGCTAATAACTCATGTCACATAGGTACACAACGAAAAATTTACACACAGAAAGAGCATTGTCAATTGACATTGTAACACAAATGATATGAATTAATAAATTACTCTGATTATTAATTAGGTTAGGAAAAAGTCTTTTTGCATATAGTATGTATGAACTTGTTATAAAATCTCTTTGTATATAATTATGCTGTACTATTTGTATCTGGCTGGTTTTGGTATCATTAAAAGTTTATTTATTTATTTTATACAAACACTGACAGCACTTACAGTTTCTTAATGCGTGCTGTGAGTTAGGGCAGGACAAGGCAAGTAGTAATGAAGGAGTATGCTGCATTTTCGTCTAAGCTCCAATGTATCTAAGCCTACCATAAATGATACATACAGCACATACCTGATACAAAAGTTTAAATTTTAAAGAAGAGAATTCCAAATTCTGATTAGGAAAATGTGTGATTTTCAAGAAAATGTGTGTGTTAGGATGAGTATCTAATGAATAAATTCGATACATTTAAAAAAAATTCTACAAAAAAGGTAAAAATGCAACACAACGCGTTAAAAAAATTGCTATGTTTATGGACCTAGTGCAGTGTCTGTGAGAGTAGCACAAATTTGGTTTAAGCGTTTCCAATCCGGAAATTTTGATGTCAAAGATGCACGTCGTCGCTCTGGTCGCCCTATTACGGATAAAATGGATACCATTTTTGAAAAAGTCTAGAAAGATCGGCATATCAGTAGTTACGACGTAGCTGAAGAACTGGGAATTGATCACAAAACAGTTTTGGCGCATTTGAAAAAAACTGGGTACACAAAAAAGTTCGATATTTCACGAGCTCACTGAAAGAAACCTAATGAACCGTGTACTCATTTGTGATTCTTTATTACGACGTAATGAAACCGCACTATTTTTGAAGAAGCTGATAACTGGTGATGAAAAGTAGATCACGTACGACAAGAACGCGCAAAAAAGGTCTTAAAGGGTTAACTCACAACAAGGTGATTCTGTGTGTGTGGTGGGATTGAAAGGGCATTATTCATTATGAGCTGTTACCACTAGGCAGGAACATCGATTCTGAACTCTACTGCGAACAACTGATGAGATTAAAGCAAGAAGTTGAAAGAAAGCGGCCGGAATGAATCAACAAAAAGGGTGTGGTTTTTCATCATGATAACGCTAGACCTCACACATCTTTAGCCACTTAGCAAAAATTAAGAGAGTTTGGCTGGGAGGTGTTAATGCATCCACCGTATAGTCCTGACCTTGCACCTTCAGATTTTCACCTGTTTCGGTCTCTTCAGAATTCTTTAGGTAGTGTCAGTTTAACATCACGAGAGGACTGCCAAAACCACTTGTCGCGGTATTTTGATCAGAAGCCTCAAAATTTCTATAGCAATGAGATCATGTCCCTACCTACAAGATGGCAAAAAGTATTCGAACAAAATGACATACTTTAGTTAAATGTAAAAATTTTGAATTTTCTTAAAAATGCGAAGCAACTTTTTCCCCAACTTATTATATCATTGTCAGTACTTCAACTATTAAGTTGTTCTCAATGTAAAGAACTCCAACCTCTTAACTTTCTTTTTCTTTTTATATATATTTTTCATACATATTTACATTCAGATAGAGAAGAAACAAACAATATCAGTGAATTTGAAGCATGTGTCGCCGAGGATGGTTTCATGCATAATGCAAACGGTGATTGCGCCGCGAGCCGCGACTCACGGATCTTCAAAACATCCGCCGATTTGCTCGGCTGATACGACTGGCATATGTGATGCAGAATGTAATGTTTAGTTTGGAGTGTTTGTGTGTCTTCTGCCTTATATGTTTTTGTTATTCCCATCTTTTTCCTTTCCTTTGGGATTCGATATACTGACGTAAGAGACTGTTCAGTTCACTGATCTTCAATGCCACAACACGACTGTCTAAAACCGAGTATGTATTAGCTCAATGAGATATTTATAAGAGTTGAAACTTCAAATTTGACCACTTTCTCGAGTTAGAATGTTCATAAAAATGTCAAGATAGCATTTCTTCAATGAATTATTCAGAAATAGCCGGTGTAAATCGATATCTTTCTTTAGTTGCTACTTAAGATCACAGGTTAAAAAACATCAGCAGCCTTCAATAAAGTCGTTTAGGGTTGAAATACCACCGAAAAATGCTTAGTTGGCAATTTATATTTCTATGGCTTTTGATAACAGTAAATTAACATAGAAATAATGAAGGTCAATTCAGTTGATGATAGATAAGAGCTCCGAATTAATGAGACTGAAAATATGTCAGGATGATATAAACATAACTTTAGTTTTGGAAAAAAGAAGATAATTAAACAAGCAACATGAACAAAAGATCAAAAATGCTCAATTGTATAATCTTCTCGAGGTCTTCCCCTTTTTTTGGATTTTGGGATTAGTTGAAAAGAAATCTTGAAATCTTCTACTAAATGCGATTAAATCGAACTGTTTCCCTTTACATTTGCAAACGAAACTGCCTGATGAATACGTAATACATACATCATTTTGTTGTTACAAATCGTTCTCAGAACTTCGAATAAATCATTGGATAACGCAAGAACTACGCAGCCGCACGTGACTAATTCCGTAACACGGAAACGCTTTTACTAAACAACTATTTGGTATATAACTTTTCCGATAGAAAATATATTTCACGATATACGCTGCGGGTACACGATCATATAATATTTCTTGCTAATGCCCATTACAAATCTAGATTTTTAGATCGTTACTCATGTGTGTGTGTCACGTTTTTCTTTTGTTTCCAATAAATTAAGTAAGTATATTTTATGTCACTAGTGGTAGACCTTTACTTTTTTCATGTTCAAAAACTTTGACGATTGGCTTATGTATGATTATTGAATAAAACAGAATTTTAATAGCGTTCGAAAATTGACATATCTAGATGATTTTGTAATTTATGGGAAAATTTATTGGTCAATAAACGAAGAAAGTTGTAGCTAAGTTAGTATTGGTACGTCCGATAGAAGTCACTAGGTATTAAGCTTTTGTATATAGTATAACCCTTTTTATTCAAAAATGATATTTATACCTGTGACATCAATTCAACTTCAAATCCTAACCTTGAAGGATAACATCTCAAAAAAAAATCTTGCTTATCGCTAAAATTGTATATTCAGTTGTTAAATACATGTCCTCCTTCCAAGCTATCTCCCAGTTGTGTCCTCAGCTTAAGCTTCAGAGACCAGGGTGTTTATTCTCTTATTTTACATAGTGCACAATTGAATCGTAATTGGATCGCAATGGCAATTTTTGACGTTTCTGATATTTTGTAACTAATTGGGTATTCTACTCAATTTTTTTTTATCATCATATCAAACATTTTACTTTCAGAAACTAAAAACAGAAAGTTCTTAATTAAATAAGTTACAAGGCTTTGAAATTCCGTGGAAGGGGAAACTGTCAAAAAACAAGAAAAAGATGCACTGTGTGTGCAGTGACATCATTGCCACTTGGTTTCATGCGTACAAAAGAGATAGCAAGACGTCCCCACCACGCTCCCACTTCTCTTCTTGAGAAAACTTAAAAATCCAATTACTGCCTTAATTAACAACCTATTTTGTTGTTGCTTTAAAAATCTGTTACTTTTTAGTGTACATATTGTCTCGTATGCAAATATTGCCCAAGTATGAATACAGTCAAGTAGCCTATTATAATATTCCATTGGCATGATATTGAAATGCAACTGGAAAATTTTGCTAATCAGAAAATCATTACTTCTTTCAATAATCAGTACTCTGTTATTTATTATATTTACATTTTTTCTACTCCATTCAATTACTTGAGATTCAAAATTGTGTTAGCAGAATACCAATATTGATCATATCAAAAACGTATCGTAATTAAGTCGCAAATGGGTATTCTACTAATGTTTATTTTCACTTTCATATCAATATTTTTAGTACCAGAAACAGAATTATGAAAGAATTTTTGTAATCCGCTCAGAAATAAATAAGTTATAAAGCCTTTGCAATTCGATGGAAGGAGTAACTGTTAAAAAAACAAGAAAAGGATGCACTATGTATACAGTGACGTCACTGCCACTTTATTTCGTGCGTACATATGAGATAGCGATACGTCCCCACCATACTCCCACTTTTTATTATAAGAAAATTTTAAATGATAATTACTGCTATAATTAACAAACAATTTTTTCAGAATAGGTTAGTTTTTAGTATAACAATATTAACCAAGTATGAACACAGTCAAGTAGCCTATTGAATATCAGTTGCATGGTCTGTTAAAGTTTATTAATTAGCGGAATTGACATAGATTTAGATTTTTTTTGGTCTAAGGCAGTAGTTCCCAAACTTATTTTTCTCGTGGACCACTTTCAAAATTTTACTGGTTTCGGTGGACCCCCTGCTGCTACATTTCTACCACATTCTTAAAGTCGCCAAAAAATAAAAATTGTGTCACTTCTGAGTTCTGTCCCTATATTTCGATATGTAAAATAAAAACGAAAAATGGTACATTTTATATCACTTTATTTATTAAAAGAATAGAATTACAAGAAAAAAATATTAAGGTAATATAGGTTCAGGTCATAATTTTAATTAATGGGAAGGATGTATCTGATGGAGTGTCAGCAAACGATCAATGTTTGGCTTTATTTTTGTGAGCAATAACCGCAAATCCCCCCGCTCTGTGATGTTTAATTTGCTCCTTTTTTTTGTTAAGAGGTTTGTAACGGCACTAAAACTCCTTTTGACAAGATATGACGAGGGAAAAGCTATTAAAAATTTCCTTGCGATTTCCCACAGTCCAGGATATTTTTCGGGTATTTCTGCTTGCAGCCAAAATATTGGGTAGCCTTTTCTAAATTTCACCTTCAGCTCCTCATTAGTGCTTAGCTCGAGCAGCTCCTCTTGTAATACAACATTGGCCACTTCCGTTTCATCAAATGGATTTATTATCCATGGTGGTATATCCATCGTCAGTATATCTTCAAACCTGGTTTTGAAGTCATCATGCAGGGCACTTAAATGTTGACTGTAGGTATGGATATCCTCATCAATACATTCTACCTGCGACAAGTTTGGAAATTGAGAGAATTCGCGCCGACTAATGTTTTGCTTCATAAATTTCAATTTCCCAAGAAAAGCCGAAATTATCCCCTTTGTTTTTATTAAATTCAGGCTGTCCCCTTGTAACTGCAAGTTAATATCATTAAATTTTTTAAACAAATCTGTCAAATACGCAATGTCTGCTTTGAATTTGATCAAGTTTTCTTTTAAATCTGGATCTCTACTTTCTAAGAACTCTAATATGGAATCGAAAACAGAGTAAAATCTCGTTAAGCATGCACCTTTCGACAACCAGCGTACTTCAGTATGTAAGAGCAGTCGTTGGAAGTCTTCATCATTTTCGTCGCACAATTGAGCAAATAAACGTGTATTCAATGCATTGCTTCTGATTTTGTTGACAGCTTTTATTACAAAATGAAGAGATTGGTTCAACCTGTCACTTAAATGTTTTGCCACAAGATGTTGTCGGTGGATTACGCAATGAATAGCTGTAAGTCCTGGTATAATTCTTTTGAGATGACTTATAAACCCACGATATCGCCCGACCATTGCAGGAGCTCCGTCTGTTGCCACTGAAATAATGTTTGTAAATGGGATCGATTTTTCCGTAAAAAAATTACTCAGGACATTAAATATTGATTCGCCTTTAGTGTCAGTCTCCAAAGTTCTGGCAAATAGCAATTCTTCGTGAATTTCTTCCTATATAAATAAATAAATAAATAATAATAAATAATAAATAACAATAAATCGGACATATGCCAATAGTAATGCTTCATTACTGGGTAACGTTGACTCGTCCAGTTGTATAGAAAAATGAGTTTTTTGCAGATGATTGCACAAAAAGCTTTCGATATCAGAGCTCATTTCATCAATGCGTCTTTGTACAGTATTGTTACTTAATGGAATTCTTTTTAGTACGTCAAATGGAGATTTGTGCAAAACAGTTTTTAAAACCTCTTCAACAGCGGGTAAAATTAATTGTTCTCCGATAGTGTGCGGTTTTCCAGATTTTGCTTTAAGTAATGAGATATTGTAAGATGCCCGCAAGCCATCATCGTTACTTTGAGATGTTGAAGCGAACATACTGTGCATGGTGGGTCTCTTTCCATATTTTTCTTTCAATGTTTGAAAATATTTTAAATCTTTACCTATTTACTATATTGTCGACATTTTTTCTTTGCTGTAGCCATGTTTCGTGTCAGTTACCTTACCTGTAAAAAAAATGTTTTACCAAGTTTTTTTCTGAATATAGGTATCACACCGCAGCCTTTGTCAGCACGCGGAAATAGAATTACGGCTTGTAAAGGGACCAACTAATAAACCGCTGAGACAAATACAAACGTTTTCACAAAACGGTATCAATTTTAAAGTACATAATTTACCACTAATTTTTAATAGTATAAATAAAAATTAGTGTACTCAGTATCGAATACTGATCATATTTGTGTAGGAAAAAATAAACGTCGAAATCCCAAAATTGTCCATAAAAACGATAACTAACATTTTATTAAATCAATGAGTTCACGCGCTCCGTGTATTTGCGTATTTTTTGTCTGCGGCTTCATTGTTAAAACGTGACAAACAGGCATCGAAGTTCAAGCCCCGCCCTTTTCCCGTCGCCCGCGCACCGCTCGCTCTTTCCGAAAAGGAATAGTTTTGATAAAATAGTTACTTCAAAATCAATTTAACATGATTATGAAATTACTGTTTTATAAAATTAGTAGTTATTTGCAAGAAAAATTACAAAATTAATTGCTCTGCAATATTGCTTATTCGGCCTTTTTAGAGAGGCAGTGCTTCTCTCGTGAAAAAACAATTGAATAAAACGTGCTGTGTTTGTCTTCAAATCGAAAGAGGACAATTAAAATATCTGTAAGTTACTAAGTTACCTATCTATACAGGCCGTTGTGATCAACCGACTAGTACACGTAAACAAAATACTTAAGTACTATAACAAAAAAAGGTAGGTTACTTACTTTTCTCCGGCACTAGCAAACACAGATATAAATTTTCTCACAACTTTTTTCCAAATTCCGCCTTGTTTTCGAAATTCCGGAAACAAATGAATGCGTTTGGTTGCCTTTGGCATCAAGTATTTATAGTGTTGATCAAGTTCATGTCTGAACAAGCATTAAGCATTGTCGGGCGGATAGCGCTTTGCAAGTCTGTACACGAAATTGTACGTGATATCGAATACACAAGTTTGGACAAGTAACAGTCGCTTGCCTTATTAAAATATTATCTGCTTAGATAGGTACTTAAAACAATGTAGGTAGGCCCTTATAAAAACTATGCTTACATTTTTGCTCTTTACTATCAAAAGCAGATAAATTTTCGTGGACCCCCATTAACATCTTATGGACCCCCATTTTTTGTTCACGCCTACGTAGACCCCCAGCAAGTCTCCCGTGGACCCCTGGGGGTCCACCTGGACCACTTTGGGAATCACTGGTCTAAGGGAATTGACACTCAGAGGGTTACTATGGTCTTTTAATTCCATCCAAATGCATATGAGTAGGCGAGATGACTATAGATGCTGGCGGGAAAAATTCCGAATCATTCCCGTCGAATACTTCGGAAGTATTCCGAATTATTCCGAAACTTTGGGAATATTTCAACAGTCAAATATAACGAGGAATATCGACCTAACTACCTATTTCGCGCTTGGAAGTTGGGAATTATTATACTACGCGAATAATCGCGAATACTCGCGATGCGTACAGAGCTACATACAAACTAACCAAAAACATAGATACCCTTTTTTTCAAAAAACAAATATGCTAGGCATGTTTTTTTTATTGCACAACTGATATTTATAAAAATAGCATTCGATTTCGAAATAAGTTGGTACCTACCTAAAACAAAAGAATAAAAATCCTGTAAATCGCAGGCTAACGTATCTATTTATAAAAATATCAACATATAATCAATCCCATTTAAGTATAATAAAATAAACATTTATATTTTACTTACTTATATGCTACTGAACAATAATTAACTCACCATAGCATAAACAAACACGTTTATTCCCATTGAATTATTCTGGCGAAATATTCGGAAACATTCAATTGCGGGGTACGAATCTTTCTTGCGCGGGGGAAAACTTCTCCTGGGAGCATCTCCCTTCTTACCGCACCCCGCACCGCCTGCACGCACGCTACACAGAGTTTCATACAAACTAACCAAAAACATAGGTAACCTTTTTTCAAAAAAACAAATATGCTAGGCCTGGTTTTTTTTATTGCACAACTGACATTTATAGCATTCGATTTCGAAATAAGTAGGTACCTACCTAAAACAAAAGAATAAAAATCCTGTTAATCGCAGGCTAACGTATCTATTTATAAAAATATCAACATATAATCAATCCCATTTAAGTATAATAAAATAAACATTTATATGTTACTTACTTAAATGCTACTGAACAATAATTAACTCGCCATAGCACAAGCAAACACGTTTATTACCATTGAATTATTCTGGCGAAATATTCGGAAACATTCAATTGCGGGGTACGAATCTTTCTTGCGCGGGGGAAAACTTCTCCGGGGAGCATCTCCCTTCTTACCGCACCCCGCACCGCCTGCACGCACGACTCGGCGGCGATCGACGATCGATACAAAATATGATTTTTCAACAAAATAAATAAAAAACTTGATTAAATTTATTTTGAATTATTCTGATGTAAAGAAACTTTCCCAGAAGTATTCCGGAATTATTCCGAATTTTTCAGAAGTTTTGCAACTATAGAGATGACACAATACGTATGTAAGGCGACGTCTCTCTTGCTCACTCGCATTTGGATGTAATTAAGATAACATGGTAATCCACCCGGGCACGCTTTAATCATTTTCCTAGATTTGTTTGTACCGATTATGAAACTAAAGCTGAAAAAATAAATGAATAAACTTACCAATTTATGCTAACGTATTAATTTCCAACATATTTTAAATTCCAAATGGTTTGTACACATTTGTTTTCGACGGATCTCCAATGAAAATATATTTCCATTTCAATTCGATATCTGATTTTGGCATTTGTAATTTCAGATGTATTCGTTTTTTGGCGGGAAATGACGGCTACCATAAATAATAATGACTGTTTTTTTTTGATATCTCAATCATAATGCGATGTTTTATAGAATGCAGTAAAAATTGTTGAGTCTTTAGATAGATAGATATACACTTTATTGTACCAATCACAAAATTAAAATTAAAAGTAATACATTTAGAATATTGAGAACAAAGGCGGACTTATCGCTATTGCAATTTCTTCCAGCCAACCTTAGGGTAGATAGGATAAAAAGTGAAAACAAACAAAGGCGGTACAGTAATAAAATACTAACACTATCATCCTTATACAACAGTCAATAAATAAACCTACAATCAATTAATACATACTATACCTTTAATGAATATATACATATCATATACCTACATACAACATACAATATTAAAAAATAAAAGAAGAGAAGAAAATGTCTAACGATGAGCAGGATCAGCTTCAATTGCAGAGAGATAATGTTTTCTCACTTGATTTTTGAAAGATGAAATTGTTTTAGCCTTTCGTATTTCAACTGGCAAAGCATTCCATAACTGAGCAGCCTGCACCGCAAAGGAATGGGAATAGAAAGAGGTAGCAGCAGGAGGGATAGCTAGACGATGAGTATTATATTCACGCGGTTCGCGATTATTAACCTCACTGAGAAATCTGAAGCGTTCCTTAAGGTAAGTAGGAGTCCAGGGAATGAATAGAATAGAGTACAAGAGTGAAAGGATATGCAAATTTCGACGAAGTCTAATGGGGAGCCACTTGAGTTGAGAGCGAAAAAAAGAGACGTGATCATATTTACGTAAACCGAATATGAATCTTATACAAAAGTTTTGAAGGCGCTCAAGCTTGTTTAATTGGTCTTCAGTGAGATCTAGATAGCAGGAGTCAGCATAGTCAAGGATTGGATGGAGCAAGGATTGTGCAAGCGTGATTTTGGTCTTAGTCGGCAAGAAGTTTCTAATCCTTCTCACCGCACCAGCTGCAGCAAACATCTTTTTACTAACTTCTGCTATTTGCGGCACCCAAGACATATTACAATCAAAAAATACTCCTAGATTTTTAACCTTCTCACTAAAATTAAGAGTAAGTATTATGAAAAAGGAGAGGAGGAAGAGACAGCCAGTCGATCCTAGAAACTAGACGGAAACTACCCAAAATAATAGCCTGTGTTTTGACTGGATTGACTACGAGCCCCTGAATTTTACTCCATTCCGCTATTCGCATTAGGTCATTATTAATGTCAGTTATAGCCTGTGAAAGATTATCTAAAGAAGAATGACAATAAATTTGAAGATCATCAGCATAAAGATGATAAGAGGCGTGAATTTTTGAAGTAATGGAATTAATAAAAGTTTAAAAATGTGAAAGTGGTATTATTATCTAAAAATCGGAGTCGTATTTTATATTTTTTAAGATGAGGATTAGATAATTGAAATGTTAAAGCGTTAGTCGAACGCGACCCGCGTATCCGTAGAGAATGCGCGTGTCAAGCGACGACGTGACGCGACCACTATTGGATTGGTCGCCATTTAGTGGCATTTTCTATCTTGAGCTCCTCCGTGCTTCGAAAGGCACGTTAAGCCGTTGGTCGCGGTTGTTATCGATAGATAGCAGTCGTGAGGCTGTGTCAGATGCCTTGGGGCAGCCTGAAAAATTCTGACAGTGTTGGGCTGTAAAAAGGGTACGGAGGCCAGACGGCAGTCGCTCCATTGTAATAACCAGTTCCGCCAAATCTAGGATCATGACTTAGAGCGGCTCCGAAGCGTAAGCTGAACTAGAAATACACGTTAGGATGATAATGAGATGGAAAAGTATTTTTTTACTTCTTACTCCTACAGTTTGTTGTAAATATTTCAATTATCTAATTATTTGTCTACTGTGTGCTTATAATAGCTTTCCTTTAGGGAAGAAAGTAATTTGAAAATGAGAAATAAAAGTATGGTTTTATGTAATTGGATTGGGATAATGCTAATAACATTTACTTTGTATAAACAAACAAACAAAAAAAAAAACAAAAAATATATTAAAACACAAAAACCGATTTAATTGGGCGATGTTTTGAATCTGTGCATTGGTATTGGAACGTCACGCTCGCGCCGCTGCACTCTTGAGTTCGTGTCCGAGATCTCACATTTTACAAGATAACTGATATTTAAGAAACATTTTCTTTGTTTTAAACATCTTTCTTTGTAATTTAAATATAAAAATAAAAAAATACAAAACATTGCCTTTTTTATTTTTTTTAGTATGTAGATTGATGTCACTCTTACAGTAAATACGAATTTTACGCGCTTATTCATGTGATTTTATGTTTTAAATATTAATCTAACGACACCTCTCAAGCTAAAATCCAACTAGTCGTTCAGGCTGCAAAGAGTGACAAACAATTATACATAAATACATACCTACATACAAACTCTCGAATAACATAACCCTCCGTCTGGCGCAGTCGGTTAAAATTTATGATGAATGACAAAACGAAACCATAAGACTGAAATATTTCTAAAATCCAAGTTCAGTTGAAAATGAATAAATGAACACTTTATTGCACCATTTACAAACAAACGAAATACATAGTTAAATCCAATACAGCTAAATGGGTACAAAGGCGGACTTATCGCTAATACAATTCTTTCAGCCAACCTTAGGGTAGAAATGAACTGCCGTAAAAATAAACACTTGAATGTACATGGCTACATTAACACGCATAATATTATATATTTAATAGACTTACATAAATCCATACTATCCATACTTCCATACTAATATTATAAATGCGAAAGTCTGCCTGTCTGTCTGTTACGCTTTCACGGCCAAACCGCTAAACGGATTTTCATGAAATTTGGTATGAATATAGTTAAAGACCCGGGGTCAAACATAGGCTACTTTTTGACGCAGGCGGGAAACAGCTAGTAAATAATAAGAATAAACTTACAAATAACATACATAAATAAATACTGGCAATAAGTGTAAGAAGTTAGTGACAGCCTTATCACAATATAAGAGAGGAAACACATACACACATATAAGAGAAAAGTAAATTATTTCTCCAAACTCTTGTTTTAGACTGTAAAGATGAGATTTCAAAGGCCGTACCGTATCATGTGAAAATAAAAATGTTAACTTCAGGGAAATGAACAAACTTCGAATGAGAGAAATGCACTGTATACACTTTGAAAAATTATTAGAATCCAAAATGCTACTTAGGATAGATAGGTATTTTTGATAAAACATTACATAATAGTAATATGGAGTTTAGCAAAGGGATAAAACTTGTACATCTAGCCTATTGTGGGAACATCTTGCCTCAAACATTATCTATGATTTTGTATTTTCTTTGGTGCAATATAGAGTTTTTACTAACTTGCTATTGTAACTAATCAAGTTGCAAGGTGCCCGGTATCGGCTTTGAAATTGTATCTGCTGTAGTTACAATAAAGAATATCTTTGTTCATTAAATTAAACTATTTTAATTTTTACACCTGACCATGAACGCTGTAAAGTGTTTGAAACGTCAGGTGTAAATAAATAAGTAATAAACGCGATAAAACCGTATTAAAATAGTTTAATTTAATGAATAACAATCGCGAAAACATAAGAAATCAATATCTTTGTTGCCCACAAACTTATTAGTTTTAAAAAAATTCCCAATTTTCGGGAATATCAAAAAACCTATTTAGTAGGCAATCAGGTATACGGCATATCTCGCAGTTACTATTCATATCCATCCATATTCATACTCAATACTAATATTATAAGTGCGAAATTCTATAATGCTTTCACGGGCAAAACGCTGAACAGATTTTGATGAAATTGGGTACGAATATAGTTGAAGACTCGAGGTCAAATATAGGCTACTTTTTGAGGCAGGCGGAGCTGTGGGAAGCAGTTTTATATTTGAAAAACGAAAATGAAAACTTCGAAAACACAAATTGAACGAAACAAAAAGAATCACTTCTTTACTAAACATAGAAAATTTAATTAAATATTATAAATATGCGGGACTCATTATCTTAACTTTACATCCGTTCCTATGGGAACTTAGAACCTTTACTTAGCCGTTTTTGAATAATTAATAAGGAAATTTTGTCGACAAAAATTTTTGTTTACATTAGAATTCGTGGAAATATATTTTGCTAAAGTTCTAGTTCATTTCGTTTTCAGAAACATCGTTGAGTTAATAATTGGATTTAGAGAGAGTTAGGACTAGGTATTAGATTTATTTTGTAATGACTAATAGATTCAACAACAACAATCGATCCCTGATAGGGATAAGTTCCAGTAAAACATTATAAACAGCTTTAGAGCGTATCGAACTGAAGTACTGACTCTATTCCCGAATTTCACGGTAGCACTGTGATGTAGTGTTGTGTTCCTGCTGGTGAGTAGGGTCGCCGGGCTCCAGAGGGGTCGCTGTTCTGACAGCGGACAGGTCGGCAACGCGCTCGTGACATCTCCGGTGTTGCAGGCGTTCATAGGCTACGGTAACCACTTACATCAGGTAGGCCGTACGCCTGTTTGCCTACTTAGTTGTATAAAAAAAGCACAGAATTATAAATAGAACTAACGTACAGAACGGTCACTCACATCCGTCCACCCTTAACAGATACCCGCACATCACTGCGCAGATCTAGGGTAAAAATCGAGAGTGAAATGCAAGGATGTCGGTTCAACCTCCAGCTCCTGCGACGACCAAGACGCAAATACGGTAAATAACCATTGCCGCGTGTGCGTACGCGATCAAATCGTAGTAAGTTATCGCGCTCGCCGCTGTTTTATAGAGTGTTCGGGGTGTGACGATACCAAACGACAAATACCTATGTAAACCACTATTTTTAAGTCAGGGTTAATAATAGTAAAATGTTGTATGCATTATTTTCTTTTCCATTCAAATTATTGTCGGTGCCATACCCCGACACTATTCAACACCATCGAAATGTAATCAATTTAGATTTTTTTCGTGTCCGCCTTCGAAACCTAATTTAATCAATTTAGAATTAAACCAGGGTCATATTTACAAAGCCAATTTGAATTTGAAACGCATGGCTATCGTATTCACGATTAGGTAATCAATTTAGGCCTGTGATTGATTCCTGCAGTTGATGACTCGTCCAATTCATCAGGGAATTGTGTTACACAGTTAATTGCTAGTTGCCGTGTTATTAAAGTTTGCTTTTATTTTAATTTTTTTATCGAAAATGATTACGCTTACGTTTACGTTTAAGAGAGGTAGTACATTTTGTACGGAGTAGTCCGTCTGGGGAAGTACCTCCACTCTACAGAAGACCGCAGCCAAATAACACTGTGATACAGTGTTGTGTTCCTGCTGGTGAGTAGGGTCGCCAGGCTCCAGAGGCTACGCGAGCAACGCGCTCGTGACATCTCTGGTGTTGCAGGCGTTCATAGGCTACGGTAACCACTTACCGTCAGGTGGGCCGTACGCCTGTTTGCATACGTAGTTGTATAAAAAAAAAAATTACGCAATACTTGTCTAACGAGTTGCAAAATTTTACATAAATAAAGTATTTTATTTAAGTAGGCATATAAGGAGATCTGTATGTAACGACTGAAGATGTACAGAAATATCACATGTTATTGTAAAATAAAAAACGTTAGCAAAATGTTTATCTTGAAAAGATTATGTAATTTATTTGAATAAATATATACGCGTATCGAATTTCTAAGAGTCCTTCCGCAATTCGCCACCGAAATTCCTTTTAGTGATAATTCCTACATTTTTCCCAATCCACACTTTTATTTTTCTTTTCAAAGCAATCATTCTTTTGTTTAATAAAAATTCTGATTAAATCATGTTCCTGCCCAAAGTTCAATATTAACAGCTTTTTGTTTTGTTTTGTTTGAAATATTGTTGGGGGCAGGAAAAAGTTGGATATTATACAACAGTCACTTAGTACCGATGTATTATTTGCGACTTGGTTCTGAATTATTTTTAATTGCCCCAGTTTGTCGTAGCTTTTTTATATTAATTAAAATTTTGTTTTCATATTAATGATTAAATCAAAAGGTTGATTTTATCAAAGGTATAAATTGAAAATTATTAACATCCCCGAGAGTTCCGAGGTATATGGATAGGGAACACTTTCTCTTAAGTTTCAATGTAAGTATCATGAACAAAAACATTCCACTTGTAAATAAATGCGAAAGTCCGTCTGTCTTTTTGTCTGTCTGTTACGCTTTCACGGCCGAACCGCTAAAGGAATTTTGATGAAATTTGGTATGAATATAGTTGAAGACCCGGGGTCAAACATAGGTTACTTTTTGACGCAAGCGGCGCTGCGGGAAACTGCTAGTATATTATAGTTCAGTTATGTCTAACTCAAATAAACCTAATAACAGCAAGACAAATAGACGTTTCGAACATTAACTGTTAACTCATACAACTCATTCAAAGGTTATCCAAACGGGGTGGCAATAATTACTTAATACAATACATACAAGACTCTAATTTGTATTGTATTGGAAAATAATTTCCCTTAAAATGTGCAGGCTTTAGATAAAAACTTAACGTCACTCTGCATCTGAGTATGCTTTATCACTAGAAAACTTTGACACCAGCATGTACATAGTCGATTGACCATGTAACCCACTCGTTATGAAGATGAATGAATTACAAATTATTACCCTTTATTGTTATGTTATCTTTTTCAATTATACCTAATTATATGGAATAAAATATTTGGTATTTATAATCTTTAATTAATAACTTCTATGACATCGTAATAAGATTAATTGTAAAAAAATTAGTCAACATTTTTTTTTAAAAGAAACTAGGTCGAACCCACAAACGATACAAAGCCTTAACATCTGTTGGTCTTATAAATTTTATATTAAGCGAACGGATAGAGAACTGGTTTATTGTTCAAATTGAGTTACTATTGTGTATTTCTAACCAAAACATTCTCCTATGTAAGATTAATGTTAAGACCATTATACATATACTGAAGAAAATGCAGCCTATTTTGTTGTTTTAATGATGATGTTTTGAATAATGAAACGTGGATGTAGTAAAGTTAAATAGAATTCCTGAGATACGTCATCCAAAGAAAATTTTATTTATAGATACTGAAGTTAAATATCTAATTCGAGAAACCCCTTTACGTTCGTCTTTTTATCGACAAATGCCGCACTCGACTTAATCTGTAATGGCGCGAAAATCGGCGCCCTTGAATGTGGGCTTCGAATTGTAAACATTAAAAACAATTCAAATAGTGATGATGTCCAAAAAAAGTTGTTACCAACCAACAAATCAAAGGGTTATTAATAAATAAATAGAAAAATATTATACCTCACCCTTACACCTGAAAATATATAAGTATTTGATGCCATTGTTCATAGTCTAGTAACTGTTACACTATGTGAAAATGTCTTTACGAATTGGACTTGTGTATCCCTGAAACGGTCTCCAATGTACTATTAATGTTGAACTACGGTCAAAGGCGGTCACGTTTGGACAATAAACATTTCTTAACGGCTTTGTACTCTCTTAATGTCTTAAGCTTACCAGATCTAGTATTCAGAATTCTGTCTTGCTAAGTGTTAGGGCTTAGACTACAAACGACCATGGTTGTAAGTTTCTTCTTTACGAAATTAGAACAAGTTAAGTAAAATAAACTACTACAAAAAACTTTTAAAATACAAAAAATGGATAACCAATGGAGAAAGTTTTTGTTCTTCGATTGTGTGCCGTAATTGACCCTTCAGCTTTAATTTCCGAGTAATTCCTAGATTTGGCGGTATAATAACTGACGCATACCTTTCATATAACAGAAGAACCATACTAACAGGAACATGATCCGAGGTGTGTTAGGACCACCTGATGAGAAATAGTTACCACCTGCAACACCAGGAGTTGTACGTGCCTTGAAAGTTGAAAGCAATCTGAAAATTTCTGGTATAAAAACATGATTTTGTCATACACGCTCGTCTATTACGGGTACCGCCTTTGTGCCTCACTTTATTTGTAACTAGCTGTTTCCCGCAGCTCCGCCTGCGTCAAAAAGTAGCCTATGTTTTGACCCCGAGTCTTCAACTATATTCATACCAACTTTCGCATTTATAATATTAGTATATGGATCTATGGTCTGAAATAAATGAATTTATTATTATTATTATATAGATATTTTCTTTATTGGTGCAATGAAGAGTATTTGTATTGTATTGTACTCGACGTGATGTGAGTGATGAGAGTAGAGGAAGCAAGAAAGGTCTGTAAGAATCATAGCAAGTTTATCCATAGTCTCTGCCTACCCTCACGGAAACAAGCATGATACAATTTATGTAAGAATAATCATAACTGTGTTAGTGCATGAAAAGGAATTGAAAATTTTATTTTGTTCGACAATGAGTTCAATAAAATCTTCAATGTTGCTCTTAGAAAACATAAAAAGATTATGTGACTACTGCTCTAACAATTTAAGTGGATAGTGAGACGTTACAAAATTAATTTTATGGTTCTTCCTGGAAATTTCAAAGTAATTCTTAAATTCAATTGTTGGTAGCAAAACTGGAACAAGTTTTATTTCAACAAAGTTGGTTTTCATTTTCTTTCTTTCTACCTCTTTCATTTATTTTCAGACAATTAAAATTGAAAGAATGACTACTATATATTGCTTGACTATTGATCGCATTATATATCAGCCCAGAAACCAGCCACCCAAACAGCCCTGTCACACGCCAAGTATAAATCATTCTTGGTGCAGGTGTTTGAGCACCTAGAACAAGATAGCAAATGCGCCATAGTTTGACTTGAGAAGAATAATGGCAATGGTTGCGTGCCATCAATGATTCCCCATTGGTTTAGGTCAGTAGTTCCCAAACTTATTTTTCTCGTGGACCACTTTCAAAATTTTACTGGTTTCGGTGGACCCCCTGCTGCTACATTTCTACCACATTCTTAAAGTCGCCAAAAAATAAAAATTGTGTCACTTCTGAGTTCTGTCCCTATATTTCGATATGTAAAATAAAAACGAAAAATGGTACATTTTATATCACTTTATTTATTAAAAGAATAGAATTACAAGAAAAAAATATTAAGGTAATATAGGTTCAGGTCATAATTTTAATTAATGGGAAGGATGTATCTGATGGAGTGTCAGCAAACGATCAATGTTTGGCTTTATTTTTGTGAGCAATAACCGCAAATCCCCCCGCTCTGTGATGTTTAATTTGCTCCTTTTTTTTGTTAAGAGGTTTGTAACGGCACTAAAACTCCTTTCGACAAGATATGACGAGGGAAAAGCTATTAAAAATTTCCTTGCGATTTCCCACAGTCCAGGATATTTTTCGGGTATTTCTGCTTGCAGCCAAAATGTTGGGTAGCCTTTTCTAAATTTCACCTTCAGCTCCTCATTAGTGCTTAGCTCGAGCAGCTCCTCTTGTAATACAACATTGGCCACTTCCGTTTCATCAAATGGATTTATTATCCATGGTGGTATATCCATCGTCAGTATATCTTCAAACCTGGTTTTGAAGTCATCATGCAGGGCACTTAAATGTTGACTGTAGGTATGGATATCCTCATCAATACATTCTACCTGCGACAAGTTTGGAAATTGAGAGAATTCGCGCCGACTAATGTTTTGCTTCATAAATTTCAATTTCCCAAGAAAAGCCGAAATTATCCCCTTTGTTTTTATTAAATTCAGGCTGTCCCCTTGTAACTGCAAGTTAATATCATTAAATTTTTTAAACAAATCTGTCAAATACGCAATGTCTGCTTTGAATTTGATCAAGTTTTCTTTTAAATCTGGATCTCTACTTTCTAAGAACTCTAATATGGAATCGAAAACAGAGTAAAATCTCGTTAAGCATGCACCTTTCGACAACCAGCGTACTTCAGTATGTAAGAGCAGTCGTTGGAAGTCTTCATCATTTTCGTCGCACAATTGAGCAAATAAACGTGTATTCAATGCATTGCTTCTGATTTTGTTGACAGCTTTTATTACAAAATGAAGAGATTGGTTCAACCTGTCACTTAAATGTTTTGCCACAAGATGTTGTCGGTGGATTACGCAATGAATAGCTGTAAGTCCTGGTATAATTCTTTTGAGATGACTTATAAACCCACGATATCGCCCGACCATTGCAGGAGCTCCGTCTGTTGCCACTGAAATAATGTTTGTAAATGGGATCGATTTTTCCGTAAAAAAATTACTCAGGACATTAAATATTGATTCGCCTTTAGTGTCAGTCTCCAAAGTTCTGGCAAATAGCAATTCTTCGTGAATTTCTTCCTCAACAATAAATCGGACATATGCCAATAGTAATGCTTCATTACTGGGTAACGTTGACTCGTCCAGTTGTATAGAAAAATGAGTTTTTTGCAGATGATTGCACAAAAAGCTTTCGATATCAGAGCTCATTTCATCAATGCGTCTTTGTACAGTATTGTTACTTAATGGAATTCTTTTTAGTACGTCAAATGGAGATTTGTGCAAAACAGTTTTTAAAACCTCTTCAACAGCGGGTAAAATTAATTGTTCTCCGATAGTGTGCGGTTTTCCAGATTTTGCTTTAAGTAATGAGATATTGTAAGATGCCCGCAAGCCATCATCGTTACTTTGAGATGTTGAAGCGAACATACTGTGCATGGTGGGTCTCTTTCCATATTTTTCTTTCAATGTTTGAAAATATTTTAAATCTTTACCTATTTTATCAGTATGACACCTTTTTAGATGATCTTCGAGCTTTGATGGTTTCATAGAGTCATTGCTCAAAACTTTGTTGCATAATAGGCACATGGGCAATTGTTTGTCTGCCTCTGATGGAACAAAACCATATTTCAAATAATCGACACTATATTGTCGACATTTTTTCTTTGCTGTAGCCATGTTTCGTGTCAGTTACCTTACCTGTAAAAAAAATGTTTTAGTAACCAAGTTTTTTTCTGAATATAGGTATCACACCGCAGCCTTTGTCAGCACGCGGAAATAGAATTACGGCTTGTAAAGGGACCAACTAATAAACCGCTGAGACAAATACAAACGTTTTCACAAAACGGTATCAATTTTAAAGTACATAATTTACCACTAATTTTTAATAGTATAAATAAAAATTAGTGTACTCAGTATCGAATACTGATCATATTTGTGTAGGAAAAAATAAACGTCGAAATCCCAATATTGTCCATAAAAACGATAACTAACATTTTATTAAATCAATGAGTTCACGCGCTCCGTGTATTTGCGTATTTTTTGTCTGCGGCTTCATACAGGCATCGAAGTTCAAGCCCCGCCCTTTTCCCGTCGCCCGCGCACCGCTGGCTCTTTCCGAAAAGGAATAGTTTTGATAAAATAGTTACTTCAAAATCAATTTAACATGATTATGAAATTACTGTTTTATAAAATTAGTAGTTATTTGCAAGAAAAATTACAAAATTAATTGCTCTGCAATATTGCTTATTCGGCCTTTTTAGAGAGGCAGTGCTTCTCTCGTGAAAAAACAATTGAATAAAACGTGCTGTGTTTGTCTTCAAATCGAAAGAGGACAATTAAAATATCTGTAAGTTACTAAGTTACCTATCTATACAGGCCGTTGTGATCAACCGACTAGTACACGTAAACAAAATACTTAAGTACTATAACAAAAAAAGGTAGGTTACTTACTTTTCTCCGGCACTAGCAAACACAGATATAAATTTTCTCACAACTTTTTTCCAAATTCCGCCTTGTTTTCGAAATTCCGGAAACAAATGAATGCGTTTGGTTGCCTTTGGCATCAAGTATTTATAGTGTTGATCAAGTTCATGTCTGAACAAGCATTAAGCATTGTCGGGCGGATAGCGCTTTGCAAGTCTGTACACGAAATTGTACGTAATATCGAATACACAAGTTTGGACAAGTAACAGTCGCTTGCCTTATTAAAATATTATCTGCTTAGATAGGTACTTAAAACAATGTAGGTAGGCCCTTATAAAAACTATGCTTACATTTTTGCTCTTTACTATCAAAAGCAGATAAATTTTCGTGGACCCCCATTAACATCTTATGGACCCCCATTTTTTGTTCACGCCTACGTAGACCCCCAGCAAGTCTCCCGTGGACCCCTGGGGGTCCACCTGGACCACTTTGGGAATCACTGGTTTAGGTTGTCTTTAAAGCGACCAACTTTGGTTCGAAATCTATTGAAAGACTTACAAACAGACTAGGGCAAGTGATACATTTTAATCAGACCTGACATTTTCACAAGTCATATTCATCCATTTAAATAAATGATTCTGATTCATAACGAGTGGGTTACATGGTCATTCAACCTTGTACAATAAAACTTCTATATGTAGACTCTGGTGTAAAAGTTTTAAGTAACCGCAATTCGCCCTCTAACGTTGTTTCTTTAACGACCGCCGAATGGTGGCCGAGACTAACAGACTAAAATCACAAACCATCAGGTGATTAAAGCTTTTTATTTTTTTATTTATAATTTTCACAATTTATCAGACATAATAATATACTTTATCTAAAATAACACTGTTGTAAACCACTGAGGTTTGTCTACGGCGCTGATGATTAGCGAGTAGATAATATTTTCCTTTTGATATTGCTTGGCGTTAAGACAACTTTTAACGAAGTGGCTAGTGCGTTAATTAACCGCGGGACGAGATAGCGCGCTGTCCGCTCCCCGTACGTGTTGTTGGCTATTGACGTGCACAGATGTTCTTTAGCCACTGCACGAGTGAATATAGGATGATTTGATTTATTTTTTTGAATAATTCATCATTAAAAAAAGTATTCAATCAATCAATCAATCAATCAATCAATCAATCAATTCCTTTATTTGTTAAACATAGGTAACAGATAAGTTGACAATTTTTAGATTGTATCACTATGTTTTGCCACTATTTAGGCATACAAATTCACATTTTATAAAGAAATATTATTATCATACATGCAATAACTTATTATGTCACATATCAAACAAAGTACACTTAATTTACTAATATTAGTTCTTTGTCAATAAAAAATTCAGTCACAGAGTAGTAGGCCTTATTAATTAAAATGGATGTCAAAGTATTCTTAAATGTAGGAATGTCTTTCTCTAATAAGTGTCGGGGTAACTTATTATAAATTCTCACGGCCATACATAATAGGCTGGCTCTTTTTAATTGTGTTTTTGAAGTTGGTGTTATTATTTTATGACTATGACGTTGTGGTCTTCTGTTAAGTAAATCTGAAAATATTGGGAATAGATATTGATTATACTTAACAAACATTGCTATTTCATAGATGTATAGTGAGGGAACCGTTAGAATTTTTAGGACTTTAAAATATTTTTTGCAACTTATAGTTGATTTTAAATTTTTTATAACTCTAATGCACCTCTTTTGAGCCTTATTATTATTATATATTCTTTGAGAAGATTACATATAATTAAAGTGTGAACTGGTAATACTTTACAATAGTTACAGCTTGATGACCTCCTTATTGTGGTCTGATGATAGCGACTTCAAGACAAATTTTTAAACAAAATATGCTTCTTTTAGAATTGAATTGGGTCTAAGGCAAACACCTTAATCACTGAATCATCGTGGTCAGCTCTTATTGAGTCTAAATAAATAAATAAGAAGTATGTGCATATTCAATGTAAAGGCATGCGATTATCCTGATAGAATACAACTCGCTTTTAGCTCCGTCGACCGCTTACTATCCCTGTCCATTCCTGGATGATCCATCATTTTTATCGCGTAGATGATGATGAAATAAAAGGTCGGTGGAAACTACCTTAAAAAAATAACAAGAATAAAGTTGATTCATGACGTTGTTAACCTTTCCTTTATACAAATTGTAAGCCGCATCATTTGTTCCTTTCTCGAAGCTCGTGTAGACGTGCTACACCGGATGAAATTATATCGAATATACCTACGCAATTCTTCCTATTTGATATATTCTACACGATCTGAGTTAGAACTTAGACGCAACTGCAGTTTACGATCGGCGAATATGATTATTTTTATCAAGATTATAATGTTCTTTCAATGAGGAAATCCAAAAAATTTCCTATGCGATTTGTTATGTGTGTGTCAAACTTGTAAAACGTTCTTGGCGAAAAGTTAGGCAATTAAAATAATTTGTTTAGAAATTGTAATGTCACTCGCTTCTATAAAATCTCTAAAAATTCTATAAAACTGTAAAAAAGAGATGACTGTACAAACTGTTCTGTAGCCCTATTTTTGAAATGTATGACATATCCCTTCACCTGATTTGGTGCACCCCGCCACCGCTTGAGCTACCGTGTTGAGAAACGCGCGCGCGCGCGCGCGCGTTACAAGTGTTTTAGATGAAGCGTTGTTTACAACTCGAGTGTAGGTTTACAATAACACGTAAAATTTATTTTTGTTCACAGTTAATCGACCTTAACGACGAAACTGTTTGGATAACGATATCATAAGTGGTTCTTTTGTAGTAACGGGTGGAAGGAAAATATTTCTTTTTTGTCCCCGTAATTTTGTACTATAATGATTTTTTAAATAAAAGTTGTACCTTATATATGCCTTATTTTTTTATAATCTAACAGTATCTATCTAGTAATTAAAACAAAGAATACTATCCTGCTACAGTAAACTTTTGAATGAAAAATAAATTACAATTTCGAAATGCGCGGGTTTTCGTACGAAAAAATGATATATTTTGCATCAAGACTTTGTTTTACAAATTTCGTTAAAAGCAATGAATACACATATTTTATTGAAGCCTAGCTATCTTAGAATAGATAACAAGCATTAATAAGTTCTCAGAATGTTCAAATTTTGAAAAAACTGACAAACAATGGACCTCCGTCGTTTTTTATGGTCGGCTCGACCGATCTTTACCCAAGGTCAGTATAAAAACTACTACACGAATCCAAAAAAAAAATTCAGTATTGCTTGGAAAGGAACGTACTGTCGAAAAGAAATACAAACCAAAAATATATTAAAGTGGACTGCTCCCATAAAATCCGTTTGTGGCGCATATTTTCGCGCGCCCGCTGTCCCATACTAAGATGCTACGTTAGACAAGGACGCGGTCCTCCACTCGCGCGTTCTTTTTTTGAAATCATGAAAGATCGATTGAATTATCGTGGTTTCTTGTTATTTTTTATTGCTTATTATTAAATTAGTAATATAAATAGAAAAAATAGCACAGAAAATAATGAATTTTATAATTTATGAAAAAATAATTTATGGAAATGACACATGAAAACATAAAGTGATCAATTATGTTTGTATTTTATAATAAAATAGACTTATTTAAGCATTTTCTCAAAAAAATTAGTTATAATAAAGAATAACCTCCCTAGCTAGGCACTTTCCCGTACCGTGATCCTAGAAAAAATGAGACCCGTCAAGCTCAACTACAAATTCGTATTTAAAAATTTTTTCGGCCCTGGATGGCAATGGAATTATTTTTAATCGATAGTGGCAGGATCGTATTAAGCCGAGAGAAAGCCATAGACACATAGAGTTACTCAGTGTTGTGTAAATAAAAAGTATTGCAAGCGAAAACGTTGGGGCTGATCGAGCCCGGAAGCACAGTAGCTCAGAAACAAGGTTGGGCTCGATCGAGCCCAAAAGCATGTCAGGGGAATGTCACATGAAAATTGTTCGATATCGAACAAAAATCATTCGAAATCGAACGAAATTTTGTCAATATCGATCAAAAATCGACTCGCCGATTTTGCCTGAGTCACTTTTCAAAATAGCACTCCTGATCTCTGTCCAAACTTCCGAGTCCTTAGAGTCCGTTCTAAGAGCAGATTAGGAGTGCATGCAATCATGGTGAGGAATAGAGAACTATGAAAGGATAAGATATAGATACATACGCTAGTTACATGGGTGTATGTATCTTTATTTATATGCATGTATTATTATTCTATATAGGTATGTAGGCTTTTTTAATGTATTTTCTTTATAATAATATTATATTTTACACGCTTCTACCCTTCTGGTAAGCATATTCTCTCATGTCACTCGCTGCATGGTTGACTGTAAGAGATCCCTTAGTGGGATAAGTCCGCCATTGTAATTTTTCTTTTTTTCCATGCTTGTGTATGTAAATTATTAGTTTTTTTTTTGTATAATAAAGATATTACAAACAAACAAACATTATAAAAAAAAGTAAGGGGAAATGGTTCAACTCTTTGAAAGTACAGTATATAAATAAAACGTACGATAAATCGCCAAAACGGAATGAGGAAGCAGCTCGTCTACTAAGCCCTTAAAAATATATCTTAAGTGGGAAGTGTTTTCGCAAATGAGTTTAGCGGAACTGTGTTTGTTGAATTTCCAAGTGGAAAATTTGGTGAACGTTCTCAACAACTATTTTAAGTTTGTTTTAGAAATTACACTTGCTATTTGATTATTCGAAATTTATATCCCTTTGTCCTTAATTCGCAATCCTGGGCTAAATAAAAGGAAACCGTGCCAGAGGGTAGGTCAACATCGTAAGGAGAGCAACTGGATGCAGCCTATACTTTAATTATGCGGTTCATACCACTGCCGATCGCGCACTTGTCCTCAGCAGCCAGCAGGGACCGATACAGAAGAAGAATCCTTTCGGAGTATTAAAGAAAAGCTAATTTTTTCAATTATCTTTCCAGACATTTTCTGTGGAAAATTAGTTTCTCCCATAGATATTCTTAAGTCCCTTTTATTACGACACGCACTGAAAGAGAGGAGATAATTATGAGCACTGTTTCTCATACTTTAGTAAAGGCATCTACAATGGAAAACAAAAAACTTAAATTAACTAAAACAAAAAAAAATCTTATGGAGGATGAAGAATGCATGGAGGTAAAATAATGTGATGAGGACAAGTTGTCATATCTAGTAAAATATTAAGTATATTTTTATTACGTCTTTATCGGTCATACGTCCTAAATAGACTTCCCATCCAACATATGTTTTTTCCAACGGAAGGCAATTGGATTCTTGGATGGGGCACTTCCATGTACGTCCTTATTCTGGAGACTAACAGGCAATCATCACATTCAGATGAAAAATAATCGCAATGTAAATATTTGAAATCAATATATAAATACATCGCATTGTTTGTACTGAAAACATAATAAACGAACAGTAAGCTTACTATTTTAAACATTTTCAGCAAATATTTTCGTTCGCCGCTATACTCGGGAAATTGAAATATTGCAGTAAACAAAATAAGTGTTGCCTGAAAAAAAATAGTCGTGTTGAAACCTTGACGTGGGCAAACGAATAGGTACTGGAATTTCGAGAATCTTATTTGTATTTTCGAATTTGGATGAAAAAAAGGGCCCAAAAACTTTTACAATCTGTTTTGCAATAGTTCTTTTTAGGTATATATCGATGGGAAATAATAGACTACCGTAAACTATGTACCCAGAGAGCAACTACATTAGAATTTTGGATGAAAATTCATTGCCTTTTACAGATTTGATGTGGAGAATACAATTATACGTTTGTATGTAAAAACTTGATTTTGAAGAAAGAACATTGTTACAACAAAATAGAACACAATAAGAAATTCAAATTTCACAGCGAATTTGAAGGGCGGGCCCTACGTAGCTCCTACAATCTTCGTCTAGTGATGCCTGATTACAATGGCCCATTTTTTCCTCAATCCTACACAGTGCAAGCTGCGAGACTCTGGAACGCTCTGCCAGTTGAAATTCGGCGTGCTCAAACTCTTGCGAGTTTTAAAGCACTAGTGAAAAAGCATTTTCTAGATGGGGGTGAATGATGTGAGATGTTACGTTAGGTCCTAAAATTTATCTTACATCATTATTTGAGGTATTATAGTACATTTATTTATTTAATTCTGTATCTTATATGTGTACTGCGATATGTAACTTTAAGTAAGTTTATTTTAGTTTATTTTGTGTAAGTTTATACTATTATACTTAGCTTATGTTTCTGCACCATACCTGTCTCTTTTCCTGAAATGTTTCCTACAAAAAGGGTTGCCTGTAAGAGATTGCTATTGCGATAAGGCCGCCTTTGCACACCATTATGTCTACATGTACATGTCTCAAAATTGTATTTTCCTGGTGCAATAAAGTGTTTATTATTATTATTATTTTATGAAGATGGTTCATTCTCCAGCCAAAGCATGTAAAGGGAATTAATTGATGGTGTTATTATTAAGAGGCTGACTTATCCCTGAAAGGGATCTCTTCCAGTTAACCCGTAGACCAAAGGAAAAGAATAGTACATAGGCACGAAGAGTGTACAGTACAAAAGGTACGATAGATATAAATATAAAACAAACTAACTTAACCTTAATCTAAGTCAACTCAAGTCCGGGGTGCAGGGCAGGGAACCTCCTCGAGTGCCCGGTCCTTTGAAAGCTTTGCATTCTCATTTGATCTCACGGATCCGGTGAGAGGGCGGGCTGACAAGGGATTCGGGACGGTGCACCCTGGGTGACAATTAATAACTCCCTGGTAGTCGGGGTCTTGTTGACTGTCGGCCAATTTCTGCCAACAGCCCACTCCACCGCCGTCTATGATGAGACGGCGAATGGATGTGGGTCTGGGGGACGGGTGTGGTCCATTTATGGGCCACTGTCTTATTTTGGGGAGGGGGCCGAATGGCCAAAGGACGGGGCCGAAAGGCCATGGCTGGAGGGCGTCGTGGTAGAATGCTAACGCGACCCCATGGCGCCCTCAACAGCCGGTGCGGAAACGCCGGAGGGGTTTTAGTAGGTAGTCCAGGCACTCTGCCTGGGAGTCCCACACTCAGTGCGTAAATGCATTTCCCCTCCGTTAACAATAAAAAAAAAAAAAAAGTCAACTCAAGTCCGAACGCATGTGATGATCCTCAACCAATAGTCTACCTGGATCCCTCCCATGCTAACTCATGAAACACCAATATCAATTGGTAAACAAGGGCCAAGGGTACACAATCTCTAGAGCATCTCTGCGCTTCTCTAAACTCCAGGTACAACGCCCATTTGGATAACAAGTATTAGCTAGCTTTTAGACCTAACTTTACAAATAGTTGCAAATACGTATAATCACGATATAATACAAACACTACTGGCACGGTTTACTGACCAGGATACACGCTCTCACGTCCCAATTCAAAGTGGACGAACGATATCGAATCTTAACTGTCAACGCGATTACTTTAAGAGTTGCCAACCACAAACAAAGTGTGGCCAACTTCCGTACCAAAACCGAAAGCTAAAACCAGTGTCGCTAACACTTCAGGAGAAGAGACAGGGATACTGCAACATTGTGTGACTGTGACATACAAGCATCTCCCTGGCGGCACATGTGTGGTAAAATGCGATTTTAATGTGTTTCCGTCGCAATCTTCCAGGCTTATTTTATCTGTCCTTTATGAGACGTCAGTCAGATGTGTCAAGTGTACTGGGAGATTGGAAATGTATTTCGAAGTTATAGGTTTTCGTTTGAGAAATGAAGCTATTTCTAGTTAAAGCGAATAAACGGACATCAACCCTAATTGTTTCAACTCTACCACTTGTAGGTATATTTTTGTCTTGTTTAACATTTAATAAAAAAATAAGTGAAAAAGCAAGAATGTTTTTTTTACCTTTCATACAAAATCCTGTAAGGTAATCACTAGATTGTATGAGAGTTCAAAATTTTGAAAGTGGAAGTGGTTTATTCTTCGGAAGGCACATAGCCGTTGGTCCCGGTTGTTATCGACAGATGGCAGTCGTTAGGATGTGCCGCCAAATCTAAGACCAAGACTTACAGCGTTCCCTAGGCGCAAGCTGATGATGCAACTAGGAAAAACATGCTTGGGCGAAGAGGAATGCGAATGTGAAGAGTGTGAAATAACCAATTGTGTTTTAGGTGTCATGGCTAAGGTCAATGAACTACTCTCTCAGGCTGAGAACGAAAACTTCCTAAAGCGACATCTTCCTAGAACGTCTATTGCAAAGATATCAAATTCCGCAAATGATCAATTCCGGTAATGACAAATTGCGAAAATAATTGTGTTTTGCACTTTTAATGAAAAATAAATGTCTTAAAAAAATATAAAGCAACGTGATACTAATTGTGCGTTTTTTCTATAGAAACTACCTCTATACAAAACCACTGTCTTGAATCTCAGCCGCGAGTTAACAATTAAATCGAAACAAGATTAAGGTGTCCATCAATTTAGTATTTTATTTTTCTAGAAAAAGTTGAACGTAGTATAAAGTTAAATTAAGAAGTTCACAACTTGAGAAAATGTCAAAGAAGGAAAAAAAGAGAAATATTTGAAATAATATACAAAAATAAATTATACCAAGTCGAGTTTGAAAATTATTTGTAAATTGTGTATAATACAGATAAATAAATATTTTTTCTAATGAAAGAGTAGTAATTGAAAGAACGGGAAGTTTAAAAGATATCAAATAAATATCTATTTTTCTAAAAATAAAATATTTCAAGATCATCCTAAAGTAAACACCTGTAAGTATTTATTCACGCAGTAGAAATTGCGTCGTTTCTATGTAACGCTAGTGTTAGCAATTCAAAATATAACATACAAGTACTTTGGCCTTAACAAAGAATAAAAGTAAAATATGTGGAAATTCAACAAACTTTATTAACAATTAATCTAAAGCGCGCAACTTGGATGGTTCTATGTACTACATTATGCACTAGAAAAGCCTTTAAGAACCGGTAGTCGATGGGGCAGAGAGGTTCTCTAATGGTGACCACGTACCGGCAAGCACAGCGACATCCGCCGATCAGACAGTCAGATGGCCTGGAGCTGGAAAATTTTGAAATGTATGACGTATGTTGAAAGCTTGCTTTTTTAGTGTAAATAAAGAAAGCAAGGTTTTCCAGTGAGTGGTTGAAGATGAGATGAAACTACCCTTTGTCGTTGGAAGAATTTGTTTTAAATTATAAGGAACAGGGCTTCTTCTATAGATTTATACCAACAAAATACAAGTAATACATCTAATTTAGTATTACAGACTCTTATCTTTTTCGCTATGTCTCAGAAAACAATAGAATCCGGCATGGATTTAACATTACTGCTCCCTTACAGATTCTAAATTCTAAATTGTTCGTCTTTAACCCTACATATTTATGATGAGTGTTTAGCTTGAACGTGTTCCTCGTCTCCGGGATGATTTTAAGTATGGGAATGACAACCCATTTGTAGAGGAAGTTCAAAGACTACAATCTCTAAATGCAAGGATCATAATCTTAAAGCATTTTAATCTATTAACGATTCTTTTGATTAAATAAAAATAATCAAAATCAAACATCAAAATCCCACCTGAAAAGATAGAACAAAAGGTTAGTCCTTGAAATCTTGACTTCAGCACACAACCTGTAGTTAGGTCTTTTTAAAGACAATACACTTACTGAGTGAAGGAACCTTAGTTAGTCATTATTATTAATTTCACTCACTCCCTCCACTGATGTCCCAAATTTATTACGTTGTATGCTAAAACGAGAAAACCATTTTGTCAGCGTGAGAAATTACAAATCCAAGTTGATACAAAGAAATAAACTGCAAATTTTCATCGAAACTTACCTTGAGAACTTAATTATGTGATTTAACCAGGTTTTTTATATAGGATGCGCCGCATTTTCAGCGCTGAAAATAATCTTAGAAAACATCTTTCGAACTCCTGCGTCAGCCAGATCAAAAGTGATTTGACAACTCAAATGCCATTCCGTTCAGCAAATCGATCCGTTTTAACCCAAGATTCTTGACTCAAACCATTTAGAAGACCACTTTATGTTATATCTATTTTTATATTTATATTATAATATTAATTACTTATTTAGGAGTTGAAACAATTAAATTAAACTATGTAACGCATTTCAATTAATTTGCCAAAAGTTTGCTTTTCTAAAACATTTCCTGATAATCGTTCTTAATAATGCGCCACACATCCGGTAGATGTCGTTAGTATTTATTTGAACGAAATACAAATAGTAATAGGTTTTTACGCCGGACTAGGCAAAGTAAGGAAAATGCCACGTTACAATGTATATGTCGAACAAAAATCCTTTGATATCGAACAAAAATTTTGCGTATTCTGACACTTTCAGGAAAGCGATGGTTGCAGGCCGCTTCCAATTGGTCTTTTGGAAACCCTCGGGGCCTGAAATGATAGGGATGTACTTTAAATCACAAATCACAAAAGAATAGAGCATCAACCTCTTATAGTTTAGACATAAAAATGTTCCAAATTTTCAGAGAATTTTGGGCTCCGTATCTTACTCTCGAGGCGGTAGGTAAGCAAATTACCTTCATTTGTGTAATTGGACATCTAATGTTTTTGATCATTACGTCCCAAGGCAAGTTGAATGCTGGAATCAAGAGACGCTGTTTTTCTACCTTTGTTTCACTAGGTTTATTTTTACGAAAAAATAACACGCGAGAGTTAAGCTGAAATAAACTTTAGTTTTAATGCTTGCTAATGTAGTTGTAAGCTCAAAAGTCTGTGTAATGTAAGAATTTAAAGAAGGATAAATTTAAAAAAAATAATGGAGGCAAGGACATTTAGGACGTGCATAGGTTGAAAAACTAGTGGAATAGGTCAATATCTAATCCTCAATTTCTTTAATAACTAAGATCTTGTTAGTAGATACAAAAAGGAATAGAAGAGACTTCCAAGTTTACGAACAGTTGGAATATGGTCCTTCTTCAGATTTTTTGATTCGGCCAATAAATTTATTAGGTACCCAGATAAATTCCAATTTCTGACTCAATGGTCTATTCCTTTGCGTAATTCAATCGTAATAAAAGAATTTAAAAAAAAAGCAATGACATGTGCGACAGTCTGTTTGTCTATTACGCTTTCACGGCCAAACCGCTGAACGGATTTTAATGAAGCTTAGTATGAAAGTAGTTGAAGACCCGGTGTCAAACATAGGCTACTTTTTGGAACAAGCCGAGCTGCGGGAAGCAGCTAGTTGTTCATACATTTATTCTCATATTACACCGCCCATGCTAGTTAAACACAATTTGATGTTTGAAAGGGATTTGAATTTTAAATAAATAAATGATTTGATTGGTAAAATGTATCAATATTAATGACGCCATTTGGTTATCAGGTCTCATTACGATTGGCAGTAATAATAAATTAGTGTGTTTGTCATCTCATTGTTTGCATAATATTAATTTGCTTCTTTTTACCCGATTATAATATAAAATCCATACTAATATTATAAATGCGAAAGTCTGTCTGTCTGTCTTTCTGTCTGTCTGTCGGTCTGTTACGCTTTCACGGTCAAACCGCTGAACGGATTTTGATGAAATTTAGTATGAATATAGTTGAAGACCTGGGGTCAAACATAGGCTACTTTTTGATGCAGGCGCAGCTGCGGGAAAAAGCTAGTATAGAATAAGAATAAGGCGGTCATATTTCATAACGAACAATTAAGTTTTGTCTTATATTTTAAAAAAAAAAATTTCTGTGCCCTTAATATGGCATATATTAAATTGAACAATTTTAATACGGTTATGTCGCGTTTATACTGATTTATTTTACACCTAACGTTTCAAACATCTTACAGCGTTCATGCGTGCCCAAAACCCTGGTTTCGAGCCCCGGCCAGCTCAAGATGGAAATTATCTTTTTCTGTTTGGCCTGGGTCGTTGATGTATAGATATCTATCTATACATCAACGACCCAGGATTGATAGATAGATAGATATACACTTTATTGTACCAATCACAAAATTAAAATTATGTAATTTATGTTATTTATTATGATGTATTTGTAAAAAGTAATTCAGAATTGTTTGCCAGGTTCGACAACGAATGCGAACACAATACACCGTGAAATTTTAGTCGTTTTGGACCCATCGTCCAGTGACTCCATTCATGCAACTGTTCAACTTTCCCCAAGGTACATGGGTCGAAATATGGAGTAAATTTTTGGACCTTCCATACAAAATGTCTCATCACGTGACCTAACTTAGTATGGGAAGTCTAAATTTGTTTTTCATGTTTCTAGCTATGTTCCGTGGGGTTTGTTCGGTTGCATGAATGGAGTCGTTAGACGATGGGTCCAAAACGACTAAAATTTCACGGTGTATATATATGTCTGCACACTGATGTACTATGGCTCAAATAAAAAAGAGTGTTATGGGTATGGCACCCAAGATATATAATAAGCTACTAAATGCGATAAAAATGCAGTGTCTTATGAAATTCAAAGAGCTATTTTCATTTTTAGTTGTCAAAAGTTACTATTCTGTAAATAACTTCTTGCATGATAATTCTAATAATTTGACACTTTAATAAAAATATTAAAAATTGTAAGGCATGTTTGTGACTATCAGCAAAATCATAGTGATTCCGAATTGCTGCTCTAATACGAACACCTTTATGTACTATATTTTTACAAATAAATGATTTAATTGATTGATTGATATATTTATGTACTTTCTAGTTGCTATTAAATATAGTAGCGTTAATTTATTCTTCTTTGCGAGTCGAAATGGCTTTTTAAATGTGATTGGACCAGAATGTACCTTAACCGCTCTGTCGTTAGCCTCCTCCAAATACTCAGCCGTGCAGGTGACTGGGCAATTGGGGCATTCCGATAGGTGGGTCATAGACTGGACAGCCCCGCATTCGCACAGGGAATTGCTAGAAAAGCCCCACCTCACTCTATTCACGTGGCATCAACCGACTCCAGACCGGAGTCGGAGATCATTGGAGTTAGTATCTCATAACACAAGTGTCGAACTCACTTTGGGGCTACTAACTCTCTGTGTGATTTTTGGTTATAAATTTATTTGTTTAATGATTTTGTATCTATGAACCTTATGTTTACGTCAACTCAGTAATTGGAGTAGTCACGAATCTCAAAATCAAACTCAGCATTCCCCTTTTTAACAAAAGTCAGATTAATTGAATCCCGTATGAGAGGCATAAAATCGACATATAGTAAAACGAATGATTGGTACTGCCCGAAAAATAATAGGATAGCTGTCAAAAAAATAAATTGAAATTCGTTTTAGATACGACTCATTGATTTATTAATTTGCAGGAAAAACGGGTTGTGTGGCTTTGTTTTTGGTACACGAATTTTGATTAGAGATTCAAAATAAATCCTGTGCATTTGTAATACAAAATAGATTCGGGACTACTCTAGCGCACGAATCGGCAAGCGTAGCGTTGGACACCCAGATTATCATATGACCTGAAAAAGGTCGCAGGTAAGCGATAGATGCAGGCCGCTTCAAATAGTCATTCTGGAATTTTTTGGGAGAGGTCTATATCCAGCAGTGAAATGACTGAGGCTGAAATTATGATGATGATAGCGCAGTTAACTTTTAGATTCAAGAATTTAAAAATCATTGTCCGAATTTTATTTAAAAAAAACGTATTGATGATTTTTTTATATCCAAGATTTTACGGATTGAAGATACGTATTACAAGCTTCGACTCTTCACTCTTACTACTGACATTACATAGATAAAATTCGCTTGCTTTTTTGTGGTGGTCGAGTACATCACCATTGCTTCCGCCTCTCTTAAGATTTCATGCGAGAATTTAATTTGGAAAAATAAGTACGAAAACAAAGTTACTTATTTTTTAAAATTACTTTTGCTGATGGTATTGTGAAGTTAACAGTAAAAGCTATATAGAGAAGTTCATGCACTAACAAATGCTTCACAATCAACAGTGTTTTATTAATAACTGGCTTGGTTGATCAAACAATACAATTGAATGGTCTAGTTCATGATTTCCATTCTGAAATTTAAAGGAATTGTTAAAGAGTTTTCACATTTGAAAATTTTACTTCTCGGAGCTATTAAAAAAAAATAGACCTTTGGAAACTTTTTAATTTATTTATTTACGTACTATTTGGTCTTCAGAGGCCAAATGGAATGTTTACAAAAATGATATCTTTTTCATTTTCGTACTAAAAAGGCCACGATAATTTTCGTTCCCAAACATTCAAATTCACTTAATCAAGTTAGGTTGAATTTGGACTGTAACGTTCTTCATTAAGTTAAACACACGGTCAGTTACATTTGTGTCCTGATTCATTACGTTCTAGGTTTTAGGTTAAATTTTATACTGTTGCTGTTTGTATATCCCATGGCGAATACGAAGAGCGTAGAATATATGATGTACAGACATGAGCATTAACATGTACACACATTGGTTCTTAAGTCAAAAAAAAAAATGCCTAAAATTGAATACAATTGTATATTGTATTATGCTCGTGACTGTACGCAATGGTGTTCTAAAAAAGTTGGACCAAAGAAAAAAGGTCGGACGATAATGTTAGTGTCATGTGTAGTATTACAGTTTTTGTAAACCCGGCAAAGAACCTACAGTTTCTTTAACCCCAGCAAAGAAGCGTTATTTTACGCGCGAAAATGTAGAGTTTAGATTCTATACAACATAACAGATAAATATCATGTAGGGATCAATCTAAACCTCATAAATTATACAGCTCATTTTTCCATACAAACATTTTTCTGCCATTTAGTATTTAGTAGTGGCGAATCACCGAGCAATACTGGTGGCCGAATAATTGGGGAACAGTAACGAAGTGAAGATTACTCTTTTAAAATCTTACTGCCAATCATTTTATTCCTGTAGCCTGTGGACCTCATACACCCAACGTGCCTACAGTGACCTCCGGGTCCTTTATAATAACATATTTAGGGCACTGTTGCGGCTGCCACGTTTTTGTCGCGCATCAGGAATGTTTGCAGATGACACTATGATTATCATGCTGTGATGCGTAAAAAGGTGCACTCTCTGATGGGCAGGATGCGTGGCAGCGTCAATAGCTTTCTTAGCGCGCTGTCAAAGAGATTTTTTTTTTTTAAATCATTTATTCAGTAAATATCAAATGCACACATACAACAGTTACCGAACCGCGGAAACCTCGATGGGTTTATCTGTATTCGGTGAGTCGCTATTACATTTAGAAATACTTAAGTATTTTTTCAAACTTAATTTAAATTTTTTAAAGTTATTGTTATACAACTCCTGAAGTTCTGAAGGAAGCTTATTTAGATAGTTTGGTATCATATAATCAGGAATTCTTGTCCCATACAGATTATTAAATTTTGGAAGACTATATTTATTTAAATAACAAAGTGTTCTTAGGTAGCTAGGTCGCATTTTTTCCATCAAACAATTTTTTTGACATGATTCAGTTAAAATTTGATATTGAATTGAAGATGGGGGCGGGCGTATGCAGTGCCACTGGGACGCTGTACTAAAATCCCAATTTAGTTATGTAAGGAACTAACATTAGTATGTAAGTGTGTGTATTACTAACAGATATGGACTACGGTCTGAAATAAAAGATTTTTTATTTTTATATTTTTTTTAATATAGTGCAAAAAGTACTTACAGGGATAGTTGAATATTTTCAGCTGCTACTAAACTCTTGAAACCAAACCTCCTTTTCATTTAATTACTAAATCTTAGGACAAAATCTATTTAGGTCGAAATTCCTGAATAGTTTCCCAGTGAATTGTGTTGTAAATGGAGGCAATAATAACATTAACTTCGCGATTCGGCATAGTTTTATGTGGGCGGTCAGTGAATAGAATTTAATTAACTGCTGTGCACTCTGAGGCTGACTCGCACTGTCTGTAGGGACTGACGTATGGTACAAGAAATGAGAGATACAATTCATAAAATAAATTATATTATCTTTTTCTGCGTGTCCGTCAGCTTATAACTGCGCAACAAATTTCTGCATTAATCAAAAAATCTTGCGAGATGTTTGTTTTAGCAAATCCATTTATATATTTATTTACTTTATTCATGTACACAATAAAAATGTAAAGGATTATACATAAGAGGAAAAGAAAGTACAATGGAGCTGCTTATTTCTAAAGAAATTTCTTCCAGCAGACCCAAGAGAGGAAAAGACAAGAAAAGGGTAATTAGCGTGTACAAAAAGAAAGGAAAAGTGAAGACTATACCTTATAATATAAACTAAATAAATTAAAACTTTTATAAAATCCTTATAATATAAACATACATACACAAATACTATTACAAATAATACATACTTAATAAACTTACATATAAAATACATCCAATTCATGTGTGTTTTAAGAGGCTTTTGTGCTTGTAGTAGGTGAAATTTAAGCTATGTTGTCGCTACGTGTACCATGTTACGTTTTAGTTGTTAGGTTATTCTACATTTGGCAAGTGTAAGAGTTAATGTATGATTCCAATGATAAGCTAGTTATTTGCTTCCTTATTTTCTTGAGTTTAATCCATGTAAGTTAAATGCCTTACTTTCTACTACTTAGAAAAAAATATTTTGTGTTTTCGATAAAATTAGTTAAGTTACATAAAATAAAGGTAAATAAATCATTTGCTCAATTACGTTTTATCAATTTGACTGACAGTACTATATTTCGTAAATTATTGTGTTTTTTTTACTGATTATGCATGTGCAGTTATTCAAACGCGTGACAGATTATCTTTAATTGCCAATTTAATTTTTTTTTAAAGTTAATTGAATGTTTTTTTTTTTTTATTTGAAAATTGAACTATGAAAATTTGGTAATCTCCCGCGTTCGCTTTTACCTTGTACTCGCGTACCATACAACACCCCACTCTCTCTTCTTACATAAGTTATAACCCCGCGTCATAGTTACTGGGATTTTGGGTCAGCCTTCGTCTTGGGGATAAATATTGGAGAAATAATGTTGTTACATTGTCTTACAGAAATAACTTTGGAATATGTTCATTATAAGAACTTTACTAATTATCTCTCTTCGTAGATCTATTTTAGGAAACAATGGTAAATTTCTTATTTCAGCCTTGTTTTGTTAATTGAGTATTCTCACCTCTCACCTCTCACTCTCACCATGTATGCCAAATTGTTGTACATATATGATAGGTCACCTATAAAATTGCCGTTTTGTAAAATAAGATGCAGTACTGATTTCCAAACTCTTTTATCTATACTATACTAATATAATATATAAAATATTCAATACAGAGCGGAAATGCCGCCAGTATAATGGGAACTTTTGAGCCAGGTACGATACGAGGCGGCCTTTAGATTCATAATACTTTGTCGAAGTATGTTGCGGATACGTTTTTGAAATTTGTAACAACTTTGTCGATGCGTGTTGCGGATATATAATTATTATTAAGCTGAAGAGTTTGTTTGTTTGTTTGAACGCGCTAATCTCAGGAACTACAAGTCCGATTTGAAAAATTCTTTCAGTGTTGGATAGCCTATTTATCGAGGAAGGCTATAGATTAAGTCGGGACGGGCTGCTAGTTTCTGATGTTGAAAGTAATCACCAATGCAATCGATGCATCTTTACCAACCTTTACTAAGTTTGTACTTTAAAACCATTACAACCGAAGATCACTAGTAAGATCAAAACTGGCAGCTTGATGTTGCAGTGCAAGATATATAGATAGATATATACATTGTAATCACAAAAGTAAAATTAAAAAAAATACATTTAAACAATTGAGTACAACGGCGGGCTTATCGCTATTGCAATTAATTGTTATTATTTATTTTATATTCTTTTTATTTTTTTGCCAATCAACTTAAATGTGTATAAATATGTACGTTAAAGTTGACCGTATTCTGATATTTTTCACATATTGCATCTACACACGGTAAGAGACCCTAGCAAGCTGGTGGTAAGTCATCATCCATCCAGCGCATGCCTGCGACTTTTTTTAGATCCTCCTCCGATGTCATGTGGATGTCAAACCCTGCGCTTGTCTGCACGTGGTATATCCTTGAACATTTCTGCCCCATCAGTGTTATGCCATAAATTAGATAAAAAGAGACCATGTAACCTCTACGCTAGTGTCTTTCCCTCGTATTATTAATATTTTACTAAGCTGATTATTAGCTAAAATGTATTGTGTCTCGTTTTTCCAAGCTAAATATCGAATAGGACAGAAAGGGACGTAACATTTGGTTCACGAATTATTTAAAATAGAGGGTTTGAACTTTATTTGAAAAAAAGAATACTTAGTACTGCAGAGAGATAAATTACAAACAATAATCACGAAGTTGCCTCAATGCCCAGGAGAGTAGTTCAGTTCTGCTAAGCGACCGGTTGCATTCCAGTGAAATACAGTTCCACGAGTGCCTCATGTAAGTTTGTACTTTCAACAATTTCGGGGTTCACCCCAAAAGTAGTAGCTAGATTTTCCAGTGCAAGATATTTAGGTAAATTGTAAGAAACCAGAAATGCTGGTGTTATAATATGCTGCCTAACATAAATGTATGTATGTATGTATGTAAAAATCTTTATTGTACACAAAGGACATAGTATCAGAATACAGGTTACAACAAAAGGCGGTCTTATCCCAAATAGGGATCTCTTCCAGTCAACCAAACTACCATAGGACATAGACATATGGGCACAGAAGAGGGCACAACACGCAAAGAAATAAATACACATATAATAAATTACACATACGATAAAAATATACAATTATTTATCACTTTTTTTATCATTACACATTTAGGTAAATTTAATTTAAAAGAAATGACACTATTACTTAGTACTGCAGTCAGATAAATTACAAACAATAATCACGAAGTTGCCTCAATGCCCAGGAGAGCAGTTCAGTTCTGCTAAGCGACCGGTTGCATTCCAGTGTAATCCAGCAGAAATTCATCAGCTGAGTGGGTTGTGTCGCGTAAATTAATTAGCACAGGTCAAAATTGTAGAGGTAACAGATGTTTAAGATATTTAAATTTGTGCATTCAGTTTTACACCAATATCTATTTCAATTTTATGATTTCCCAGGTGTGGACAATAAAGATCTATTGTACAATTTTATTAGGAATCTACATTTTAGCAAAGAAGATAACAAGAAGCTGGAGGATGAAAAGTTAAGGATTTATGTAATTCAATTCTTTTTGTATTTTATTTTACAAAACACATAAATGCATAGTTCGAAGCCAGTTTTACTGTTAAGAAGAAAATATTTTAATTTTAATATTTTTTATAGAGAGGCGGTAACTAGTCCTACAATATTTTTTCTTATTTTATATATTAATAAAATAGCCTATATTATAGGCTATTTATTACATGGCCAAATCAAGTAACAGATGGCATAAATAAGATAGTTGGATGAGAGGATAATCTTCAATCATTTTTATAAATTGATCTATCTGCATTCACGTTAATTTTGTCCCAGCTCCCTCGGGCAGAATTAAGTGGAGTTATTAAGCAAATTAATATACATAGTCATTATGAGATGCTTTAAAAATATTTGGTAAATAGAACTTATTTCAAATTATTACATTTATTATTCGTAACAATTCATTTTTTAAACCACCCAAGCTTGGGATCGTAGTCGAAGTATATTTCAATTTTTGACATTATTTTCTTATGCTAATATGTCAAAGTTCATGGCACTCTGAAGTTATTTTCATTTATTTTCCTAAAATGCCTGACGTTGTACTCAAAAAGAAAATAGTTAAATTTTGACTACATTTTGTTCAGTAATTCGCAATTTATAAATAACGTCGTGTCGCCCGACTTTATTTTATGTAAGTATTTAGATTTTACCTATTCAGACGTTCATTGCTTTTTCGGCCGAGGCTTGTACTTACAGTGCTTTCATTTTTATAACTTGCAATTTTTATTTACTGATTTATTAATTAATTATTCTCATAAACAGTAAAAAATACATTTACAATGTTACATAAACCAAATTGGGTTTTCCGAACATTGGGATTGAATCAATTCAAAAAGTCAACCTATCGTCAAACAAATCTAAAGACAATGTTGATAATTTTAAATGATATAGTTAAGCAGGTAGGTATAAGTTATGGACTCGGCTCGAGCCCCAGGTAAGTACAAGACATACTCCAATGCATCAGCTGGCTTCGCAACAACCTCGCAATGAATAGGACTGGTTTGATGCGTCTGTCGGGGTTACAATAATAATTAATTATTATCGTATTTAGTTTTTCAACGACGCCAAACAAGCAGCAATTGCAACAGTTCCATTTTGAAAATATACCAAATTCAAATAAGTATTTATGTAAAACAATGGCCTATTTTGCGACCTATTTATGCTCGCAATGAGCTAATTGACGTATTTTTTTAAATAATTTAAGCCATTTCCTACTTGAAGAAAAATGTTTAACCGTTTTCCTTCATTAATATCGTCGCGATACAGTACTGAGATGCATTGATGTTATTTCGCCACAATATCTTGTAGGTGCTCACTGAGCGAAAACTGTTAATAATTACAAGTTCCTAGATGCACGTAAGCCACTAAATTTAGGAGAATATTCTGTTACATAAATCAGGTTATCCAACGTCTCGGAAACACGTCTGTTTTTGTCGGCATCTTGAGTTGTTGAGATGTACTATCTATATCCATCCATACTAATATGATAAATGCGAAAGTCTGTCTGTCTGTCTGTTACGCTTTCACGGCCAAACCGCTGTACGGATTTTTAATAAATTTGGTATGAATATAGTTGAAGACCCGGGGTCAAACATAGGCTACTTTTTGACGCAGGCGGAGCTGTAACAACTAGTAATTTATAAATGTTATGTACCACAGGTAAAAAACACTTTTATTTATTTACTCTTCGGAGCAACATGTGACAATAATATGCTACTCGCAATAACAACAACTTGAAAGGGCATTGCCGAATTTAGGCCCAGATGTGCACAGAAAATTATAGATATTAAAAAAATCAGTAAAATTTAGACATTCATCATCATCATCATTTCAGCCGCAGTCAGGCCACTGCTGGACATAGGCCTCTCCCAATGATTTCCAAAATGATCGGTTGGCAGCAGTCTGCATCCAGCGTTTGCCTGCAACCTTTTTCAGGTCATCTGACCATCTGGTCTGTGGATGTCCAACGCTGCGCTTGCCGGTTCGTGGTCGCCATTCGAGAACCTTTCTGCCCCATCGGCCATCGGTTATCCGCGCTATGTGCCCAGCCCACTGCCACTTCAAAGAACTTTAGTCATTAAAAAAAAGTTTTTATACATTAAGTAGACAACAAGACATATGGTCTACCTGATGGTAAGTGCGCATTTCAAAACCCTATAAAATATAGGTAGAATAGATTGAGCACCTATCATAGTAAAATTCGCGCATTTTCGCCGATTTCAAAAGAAGCAGTTCTATGTTCGATTCGAAGTCTAATAATAATACGATCTTCTAGGCGTTCAACTAGCTTCCCCTAAGTTCCCTAATAAACATAGGTAGGTTCTTAACACAAACAATTCCATACAAAAACTTTCAATATAAATCAATAAATCGCTTTCTTTCACTCGTTTATAGAACAGGAAAAACATTGAATGGCCGTCGCAAACAACATTTTAAACAAATTATTTTCCACCGAAGTGTGAACTGAAAGGGAATCGAATCTATTCAATCGAATTGCCGCCGTACAAAAGTAATCAATTCCATTATTTTGCAGTTTACAGCTATATGGTAACCTACTGAGGTTTACTTCTTTACAACATCAACACGACATTAAGAAGTGAATTAGGTAGTGTCTGTTGTTAGAATTCAGCATTAAAAGCCTTAGTAACATAACTATCCACTAGGTATATATGTCATCGAATAAATTTCAATTCATAGTAGAGGCACAGTAAACTGTAAGTCTAAATTGATTTTATTCACCAGTCGGCGGAACAGAAAAATCGTGGAGATTTCAAACAAATCATTTTCCATCGAACTATGAACCGCATACGAATCTAACTGCAGTATAAAGGTAATCAATTCCATTCTTTTGCAGTTCCGGCTTTAAATTCTGTAGGTAGGTGGTTTATATAGGGTTTCTCAATTCAACATGCTATCAATAAATGTAACATTGTTTATAAGCATATTGTTATATTTTTGTTTCTTTTGTTGTTGATTTCGTTCTATGATTCAAATTTTTGGCTGAGCGAGCAAAGCGAGCGATAGTCTCGACTGGACGATATTGTTTTTAAATGTAAATTGGGCTTGTTTTGGGATAGAGCTGTGTTTCTCTGATATTATTGACCGAGCGAGCAAAGCGAGCGAAAAAACATTGTTTGTATGTATGTTCGGCGATAACTCTCGAGCCGTTAGTACGATTTCGATGAAATTCAAAAGGTGTATAGGATAACATACATAGAATTTTCAAGTTTGTTCGACATCAAAATCGGTTTAGTTGTTTTTAAGGTATTTGCATTAAGGTAAAAACAGATATTTCTTAATCATTTCAAAATCGTTGGTCGAATTTCGCTCATATTCAGAAAAACTTTAAAACACATCTCGTAAAAGAATAGTTTTAATTGTTTTTAACCGACTTTCAAAAATAGGAGGTTTTGATGTATATTTCATATTTGACCTAATAAACACCGTTGTTTCTAAGTCGATTTTTAACATTTGTGACATATGCCTACACTTTCAGTATATTCTCCTGAAATTTTTAATGCAATCGGTTCAGTAGTTTAATTATAAAATATAAATAACTGAAAAAATACCTAGATGACCATGTCGGCAAGGAAAAAAAATTTTTTTTTTTATTTAAAAAAAAACAAGATTTTTATTCTTTTCATTTACTGGGACCAAGTTGAAGATATGTTGAAGTCGGGAAGTTAATCTTCAAATTTGCGTGGTCCCGGTTGTGGGTTATCTTCGGCTAGACTTAAGTTTAGACGGCATTGTTTCGGCTAAACCTGCCGTTTAGCCAATTTCTGTTGACCAATATTAGGTGCAGGATAATTTTTACCGTATATATTACTATTTATGACTGATGTTTTTGATTTACCTACTCTCCAAGTAAATCATTTAAAAGGCAAGGTTGTCTGTTTATATAAAATAATCGCGAGGTCTATGTTCGCGGCGAACAACTAGTAATATACTTTGATGTATGATTTCAGTAATCTGGGTGATATAATCAGTTCATATATGTTAACGAAAATGTATGTAATACGTCATTGTATACAATTTCTAGGAAATGTATATAAAGTAGGTTAGGTTATGGTTTTACAGTGACCATAACATATCATATTGTAACCAAGATTACTGTAATAAATGACATTTTTTTTTTTGTTACAGGTTAGCGAGCGAGCGAAGCGAATGAGTGGCAAACCTTGTGACAGAAACGTTTAAGTTTCAAAGTTAAAAGTTGTCTTACTTGGGTAAAATCCATGTAGCTTGAACTCATTGGATTGACCATTGGGTCAATCAATAGTTTACACCCTGGTGTTAGAGAGGTTAATTGATTCTGTTTGCCTTGGTCTACTTATATTTATCTTCGTCCTTCAAGCGTATTTCCCAATCGCGTCCTGAGCTTACGCTTCGGAACGTAAGTATGTTGTTAATCGTGTTCCTAGATTTGGCAGTACTGGTTATTCCCATGGAGCGACTGCCTTCTGACCTTCGGGATGAACAAAAACATGGTCAGAGGTGTTTTAGTGGCTAACATTGTCAGATTTTTCAGTATGCCTAAGGGTATCTGACACAGGATTACGATAAATCTCTCCCAGGTGTATGAAACTTTTGGGTTCAGAACATCTTAAATATGGTCCCAGTAAATGATAGGAAGATTTATTTTTATTTTTGTGGCTAAACTTTATTAAGTGAAATTCGCGAGGTCTATGTTCGCAGCGAACAACTAGTAGTATGGATATTGTTCTTGATAGTCAGGGGTTGAGGACTGTATTTTTCCCACAAATAAAATTCCCGGTTCTTGATTCCACAGGTTTATTCACAGTTCACAATTCACAATTAATTTTCACGATTTACTGGCTGAATGACCATTGAACTACACTTGAACTATACTACACACACTTTACAAGAAATCTTACGCTATTATATGCTAAAACTTAAGCCTACGACGCGTACAAGCGGTGACTCTAGCGCGAGTTAGTGGTGGGGGAAGCGCTGTTTCCTTTGTTCTGCGGGTTCCCTCGCCCCGCGCTTCCCCTCTCTGCCTGTGGGCGTCCGACGTAGCGTTTCGTCCGTAACATCCTCCTCCCGGCTGCGTTCGTCGTTAGCAGCAGCCTCTTGTATCGGGAGGACGACCAATTTTCTTGTTGGCCTAGTGAAGACTCCTCCAATGGTCTTCACTTCGGCGCTTCGTACATCTCCGTCGGGTCCGATATGTACCTTTCGGACGATTCCTCGTGGCCAAATATTGCGTGGTAGTGCAGAATCTACTACCAACACCAGGTCTCCCTCCTTTACGGGTCTGCGGCGATCTTGAGCTCCTTGTCTTGGTACGAGTATGGGAAGGTACTCGCGTATCCACCTCTTCCAAAACTGGTCTGCCAATCCTTGTGCTGCTCGCCATGCTCGTCGATCGGCCATATCACAAGGACCAGTTTGGGGTAAGCCCGTGGATGACCCGAGCAAAAAGTGATTTGGAGTCAGTGCCTCCGGGTCAGACGGGTCCATAGTCACGTGGGTAAGTGGGCGACCGTTCACCGCGTGTTCTGCTTCTAGCAACAATGTATGCAGGACTTCTTCCTTCGGTGTTTGTTCCTTTAGCGTGGCGTGCAACGCTGTCTTAATAGAGCGTACCAAACGCTCCCACGCTCCTCCCTGGTTTGGCGCACCCGGGGGAATAAATCGCCAGTCCATCCTGTGTAGTTGCGCGTAGTCTCGTAGTGCCGGAGTCCATTCGTTGTAGGCTGCGCGTAATTCTGTGTCTGCGCCGCGAAAGTTCGTCCCGTTGTCGCTCCACATCTGTCGGGGCCATCCTCGACGCGCGGCCATTCGTCGTAGAGCCATGATTGCCGAGTCAATGTTTAAACTTGACACGATCTCGATATGCACTGCCCGCGTAGTTAAGCACGTAAATAACGCGCCCCATCGTTTTTCTCTTCTTCGGCCGATAGTGACCATCATCGGTCCGAAGTAGTCGACGCCGCAGTTGGTAAACGGTCGACAATATGGGTCCAGTCGTGCGGGCGGTAGGTTTCCCAGTGGTGGTATTCTCGGCATTGTGCGTCGTATTTTGCATAATGCGCAGGTTCGAGCCGCGGATCGTACTGTAGGTCGGGCACGCAGAATCCAATAGCGTTGTCTTAAATCATTCAACACGCGTTCGTTGCTTGCGTGTCCGGCGGCGATGTGTGCCTTTAACACGATGAGTTGTGTCAAACGGTGTCGGCCGTCTAGGATTAAAGGCCTCTTGGTGGTTGTGGGCACGCGGGCGGCGTCGATCCGGCCGCGGACGCGTAGTAGTCCCTCTTCTAACATCGGGTCCAGTTTGGCGAGACGGCTAGCGGCTGGCAACGGTCGGCCAGCTTGCAGACGTGCGATCTCCTCGCCGAAACTTTCTTTTTGTGGTTGCGACACCCAAAGTTGTTCTGCTCGTTCTAGGTGTCGTATTTCCAGTTTGGTTGCTTTCTTTTGGCATCTGTCTATGAAGCACAAGGCAGATGCCGTCGCTCTTATAAGCCGTTCGTATGAGGAGAAACGGCTTATGTCTGGCAACACGCTGAGTTCATCTGCTTGAGTTGTGTGATGAACGACCTCGATGTCCTCTGTTTCTCGGTTCGTCTGTTCTTGAGGCCAGGTTTCTTCGGGTTCGTACAAGAAGGTGGGGCCGGTGAACCATCGATCATAACGTCCTCTTGTAGCGTTATCTGCTCGGGTGGCGTCGTCCGCTACGTTGTCTGCGGTCGGCACCCATCTCCATTGGCGGCTGTCCGTTAGTTCCGCGATTTCTCCGAGCCTGTGCGCTACGAATGGGGTATAGCGGCGGGCGTCTGTTCGGATCCACTGGAGGACGGTTCGGGAGTCACTCCAGTATGTCACTCGGTCGGCCTTCCAGCGGTGTTCCCTTATTATCATGTCGGCCAGTCTGACTCCGGCCACCGCTGCTTGTAGTTCCAGCCTCGGGATTGTGTGTGGTCGTAACGGTGCTACCTTGGCTTTAGCTGCGACCAAGGCGACCGTGATTCTTCCATCGGGATGAGCTAGACGCCAATATGCTGCTGTGGCGTAGGCTTGTTCGCTGGCGTCTACGAATATGTGAAGTTGCCGCTTGACGTCTTCTTCGTTTGGTCCGTAGCGGCGCGCAAGTCGTAGACGTGACACGTCGTTCAGTGTCTCCATCCACTGATCAAATCTAGCGGCGTGTTCTGGTGGTAGAGGTTCATCCCACGCTAGTTGAATCCGCCATAAATCTTGAAGCAGGATCTTGACTGTGATGACGTAGCAGCTCAGCAGGCCCAGCGGGTCGAAGATGGACATAACGGTCGCTAAGGCTTCTCGTTTGGTCGGCGCTCGTCGTCGTTCTCGCACCGCTTCAGGGATACGAGCCAGTGTGGTGTTGAAGCCCATCTCGTCGTTTACGGCATCCCACAGCATTCCCAGTGTTTTGAAATCTTCGCTGGAGATTAGGGCGGTCGGTTCTCTGGCTCGCAGCGTCTCGGGAATGGCGCTTAACACTCGCGGACAGTTAGAATTCCAGCTCCGGAGTGTGAAGTTAGCTCTGCTGTGAACTTCAATGACTTCGTGGACGGTCTGCTTCGCTTCCTCGGTCGTGGCGAAGCTGTGCACCAAGTCATCCATATAATGGCTTTTCGTGATGATCTCTAGGGCTCGTGGATGAGTTTCCGCGTGATCAAGCGCGTTTCTGTTTCGCACGCTATGAGCCAGGAACGGAGAGCTGGCTGCCCCAAAGAACATCGACGTCATCTTGTAGTGCTCTGGCTGCTTCTTTCTGTCGTCATCTCTCCATAGAAACTTCTGAGATGTTTGATCCTCTGTTCTGATTTTGATCCTCAGAAACATCTCGGCTATATCGGCTGTCACGGCGATCGGTCGTTCTCGAAATCGCAGCAGTATTCCAGGCAGTGATTGTAGCATGTCGGGCCCCATTAGCAAGTGGTCGTTTAGGCTGACCCCTTGCGATTTGTGAGCGGCGTCAAAGACCAGGCGAATCTTGCCTGGTTTGTTCGGGTTCTTGACCGCAAAGTGAGGCATGAACCATTCTCTCTTGCTGTCCCTCTCGCTGCCGTCGCATTTTCTCGCGTAGCCTTTGTCGAGTAAGTTTTGAACTTGCTGCGTGTATTCTTCTTTGAATTTGGCGTCCTTGTCCATTTTCTTTTCAATCCCTCGGAGCCGTGTGAGTGCGTCCGAGTAGCTAGGTGGCAGGACGACGTCATCGCTCTTCCATGGCAGGCCGACTTCGAATTGGTTGTTGACGCGGCGAGCTGTCTTGTTGAAAATTTCGACAGCGCGTTGATCTTCGGGCTTCACTTTCGTTCTGAGTGAAACACCCAATGCGTCGATTGCGAAGTGATGTTTGACGAGTTCGTGAAGTTGCTCGTCGTTCTTGTTTGCGGACGGTTTGCCTCGTTCTTCGTCCGTTATTTGTAGCACTGTGTCTTCTCCGCGTCGGTATAGTAGATGGGGCACCGATCCGTATATCACCCATCCTAGGTCCGTTCTTGACGCGGCAGGCTCGTTCTTTTTTCCGACACGTAGTTGGTGGGACGTCATTAGTTGCCAGTGATCGGCCCCAATGAGAAGCTGCGGTCTCGCGTTCTCGAAGCAGGCGTTGTTGAGGTCTCGGAGGTGAGCGTACCGCTGTGTAATATTGCGGGGCGCGCTCTGTTGTCGAAGTTCCAAATCAGGGATTGTTCGGGCCGTGATTTGGTGGGCGATCCGTTCATGTCGCCCTCGAACTGTGATGCTGACTCTTCGGCTGTTTTCGCGTCTCTTCGCAGAATTTACGCCCTGTATTCTCAATGGTGCTGGGTCTCCAACCGCGCCGATTTTGTCGGCCAGTTTCTCGTCGATCAGAGTAACGGTGGAGCCTTCATCCAATAAGGCGTACGTGTTTATTTTCCCTGCAGGCCCGGTGATCACGACACTGCAGACTTTCAGCAACACAGTAGGGTTCTCGTTGGCTATTGACATCACTGCGGCTTCCGTTTCAGTCTCAGTGGGTTGTGTTCGGCTCTCGGTCTGAGCTCCGTCGGTGTGTAGCAGCGAGTGGTGCGGTCGGTTGCAGTTGTTTACGCCGCACCGCGGGGCTCTACACGTTGTACGTCGATGTCGGCTCTCGATGCACTTGAAACACAGGCGAGCGTCCTTAGCCCAGTTCCATCGTTCGTTCACAGGCATGTCGCGTAGCTTGCGGCACGTTGACACTGAGTGTTGGTCCCCACAGCAGATGCATGGTTCCGGTTTCTTGTTGTGGGACCCCGGTGCGTCTTCCATCGTAGCGTACACAGTTGTTTTGTGCAGATTAGCTCGTTCGTTTCGTTGCACAGGCTTGTTGATGTTGCTGCCTCTGGGTCTCGTGGGTGCTGAGATCGTCGATGCGTAGGCAGTGTTGCTCGCGAAGGCGTGTCGTAGAGCACGGTCAGCCTCTTGCGTGAGAAAACGGGACAGCGTGATAATTGTTGGTTCACTCGCGCTGCCGTTATCCTCCGCGTAGTCGCACCATCTCGATCTGAGGTGCGGGCTTAGCTTCTCAAGCACTTCTTGTGTCAGCGTGGGGTTGTAGAGGTAGCCTCGCTGATCGACGTTCTCCAAAACTTGCACTATGTTCTGTAGCCGCACTGCCAATTGGTTGAGATCGTTGGCAGCGGGGCCCGGTCGGGGCAAGCGGCGAAGATCCTCAAGCGTTTGGTGGACGATGACTTCAGGCCGCCCGAAACACTGTTGTAGCGTCTTCATCACGACGTCTGGATCGGTCGCAGTGTGTAGTAGGGCTGCCACGGCTTGTCGTGCTTCCCCACGCAGGCAGTTTCGTAGTCTTGCCATATTCTCAGCTTGCGTAAACTTGTATATGGCCGATGAGTCACGCCATGCTGCTTTGAATGGCATCCACTCGATAGCCGCGCCGGAGAAAACAGGAAGGTCGATTGCTTGTCTCGGCGGCGGTCGGCTTCTGGACATTCTTTCGATGGCCTCGGCGAGTTGCTCGATGCCTCGAGTGCGGTTGTTCGACGGTGTCATCGATCGCCGTCGTCTCTCGTTCGGGGACAGCGATTTTCTTCGTTGATGATACGTCGGCGAGGGCGATCGTTCCAGCCTCGCTTGCTGTGTGTGACTACAGCACGGTCGTTCTTCTTGGCGTCGTTCGTAGCCAAGAGTGTGTGGAGCCGGAGCTTCGATTCTGGCTCGACGGCTCTCGGTCTGGACGTGATCCTCTTCGCGTCGTTCGTAGCGATGAGTCTGGCCGTGGTCCTCTTCGCGTCGTTCGTAGCGATGAGTCGGCGGTGGTTGTGAATTGTCGACACGGCGTTCTGTGTCGCGTTCATCCTCCTGTGGCTCGGTGATTCGTGGCACGGTGCGGCAGGCAGACTCCTCCCGTAATTGGACGCTGGGGTCTTGCTCGATCACTGTGCCTCGCGGTGGAATAGACTGCAGCCATTGGTCCACTCTGGATCTGCTTTCATCGGGGTCTGCCAGGCTGCCTTCTTGCTCGATTTCTGCGATGCTGAATTGCAGTCGTCTTCTTAAGTTCTCTGCTTGGATCTCTAGCTGTTGTTGGCGTATCTCCGACAAACGCTCCGCGGTTTCCAACTCCAGTCGTCTGATACGGGCGGCGGTCGCACTCGAGCGTCCGGTGCGGTTCGATGCGGCGGAACGCGGAGGGCTGGGCTGCGGCTGGATCTGCGCAGCATGCACCGTAGCAAGACTGCTGCTGTACGTGTCTCGCGGTAACGTAGACGGCGACGCGGGTGGTCCGAGGCGAATTAAGCGCTGCGGTAGCGCGACACTCGGTTGTGCAGTGGCCTCATAGTTCGGAGATACAACTGCAGGATCCGCGGTAACGTCAATAAGCTCCATCGTTGGAACGCGCACTTCCCGTTTTTCACTGCCAGTAGCTGCGACGCGACTCGTCATGGCGGCACTGCGGTTATCACTCGCGACGCGGCTTCCACTGGCGACGGCGCCGCGGTTCTCGACGGCGACGGCACTACGGGTTTCACTCGCGACGCGGCTTCCGCTGGCGACGGCGCCGCGGTTCTCGACGGTAACGGCACTACGGTTTTCACTTGCACGGGAATCGTCCCCGGTTTGGCTTCTGGTGATGACCATTGTTCTTTATCCGGCTCGAAGGACCACTTGTTCTTGATAGTCAGGGGTTGAGGACTGTATTTTTCCCACAAATAAAATTCCCGGTTCTTGATTCCACAGGTTTATTCACAGTTCACAATTCACAATTAATTTTCACGATTTACTGGCTGAATGACCATTGAACTACACTTGAACTATACTACACACACTTTACACCTAGAAAATCTGCTCATACCTGTAAGGGCATGGGGAAACAGTATCGAGGCGACGGCCTCTTGACTGTAGTCTCTCACGCCAGCCGTAGATACGGCCAGGTCCTGGGAGCGGACACTGCCTCTGGAACGTTGGTTTGCTTACTTACACGCGCGGCTCGCAAGCTGCTCAAGCCGTGTGAGATACGGCGAGCTAGCACTGCAAGCTGGACTGTGCTTAAGCAAACCTATGTGTCGGGATCAGTGGAGGTCATGTAGAGGTCTCTGGCATATTGTTTACGATCGGGAGGTCGTGCGTGGTACGGGGCCAGCTCCTGTATGTGAGGCAGGGCCGACCCGTCTACACGCTCAAATAGCCTCCTCGTTAGATGCCTAATGAAGGCGTCCAGGCTCTCAAGCTTCAACCCTTTCTGGATCGTAGAGTTCCTCACATAGCGAGGAGCTTTCACTATAACTCGAAGTGATATCGACTGTTGTGCTTCCAGCTGATTTCTGCGCGACTGGTTAGTCAGCGCGTACCAAGCCGGGGCAGCGTACGTGAGGCGAGGCCGTATGTATGTCTTATACACACCGAGTTTCACCTTTAAGGGGAGCTGAGAATCGAGCACTGGACGCAGTAGGGCTCGGGCAGCACGTGTAGAGTTAATGACGGAGGTCACGTGATCCTTCATCGTAAGGCGTCTATCAATTTGGACTCCTAGGTATTTCACCGAGGTAGTCCAAGCGATGTCCTGACCTAATAGACGAAGGGGCGGCGGTAGAGCAGTGTTGCTAACCACTATGGCTTGCGTCTTAGCTACATTAATGGCTAGCCTCCAACGGGACAACCAGTCTGGGAGGGCATCTAGAGTTTTTTGGATGATCTTGACTGCCTGTAGGGCGCTCATAGAGGATGTATAGTACGCGGCGTCATCGGCATATAAGGCCAACTGCGAGCCACTCTCTAGAGGGATGTCATCTGTGTATCTGGCGTAACAAATGGGCGAGAGACAGGAGCCTTGCGGCACGCCCGCCTCTATCCTTCGTTCGCTAGAGGTAGCGCCTTCGACTGAGACTCGGAATCGTCTGTCTGTAAGAAAGCTAGCCACGGTCTTAACGATTCGTCTAGGAGTCGTAGAGGTGGATAGCTTAAAAATCAGACCAGGATGCCAGACGCGGTCGAACGCTCCCTCCATATCGAGAAACACACCTACAGTTTTTTCCCCTTTGTTGGAGGCTGCCGTCATGTGGTGAAGTACCCGTGTGAGTTGGAGCGTCGTGGAATGTTCGGCTCGAAAGCCATATTGCTCGTCTCTAGGTGTCAAGTGGGGCGTAAGGCGGAGAAGCAGAAGTTTCTCAAACACCTTAGAAATGGTAGCAAGAAGCGTAATGGGACGATAGCTCCCTGGAAGCAGTATGTTCTTATTAGGTTTGGGAAGCATAATGACTTTACCTACTTTCCAAATGGAAGGGTAATGGCCAATACGAAGGATGCCGTTGTAGAGTCGCGTCAGTACCGCGATTGCTCGCGGTGTTAAGTGACGGAGGGCTTCATTAGGTATTCCATCGGAACCTGGGGCTTTGCGTAGCTTCGTTTTCCTAATCATTGAGGCCACTTGGCCCGGAGAGAAGACTATAGGGTCTTCATCTGGGGGAATGGGACGACTAAGATACTCATCCAGGAGCTTCTCGACTTCATCGGCGTGCTGTGAGTCGGTAGAGGGATTCGGTCTGAATCGCTTCTCTAGATCGTCTGCGAAGATCTCGGCTCTATCTTCCGCTCTGTAACGGGGGGTCCCGTCAGGGGCGGAGAGGGGGCGTATGGGCTGTGGCTTGTTAGAAACTTGCCTACAGAGTTTGTGGATGGACGTCCAGTCATCACTCGCCCTCTCCATAGTCCGCAGCCATGTCTGAGAGGCCTCCGATTCCAAGGCCTCCGCAATTTTTGCAGACATAGAGTTTAGTTGAGTTTTGATGGACGGGCATCGGGACTGTTGCCAGCGTTTTCGCAGAGTTCTCTTTATGGCTATCATCTCTAGAATATAAGACGGGATAGGGACTCTCTTTGGGGTACACACGGGTTCTACGGTAGCATGTTTAATCGCATCCTGCAATGTTTCACAGATGTGCGAGGCAAGAAGTTCTACGTCCGCGGCGCTGTTAACGGGGCGGGAGGTGAGGTGCTGCTCTACAAACGTGCTGTACGAGGCCCAGTCAATCCTGGTTTTGGGCGGCGGGGCCGGTTTGGCGATGAGGGAATCATCCACTGTAACGAGTACTGGGTGGTGGTCGGACTCTAAGTTATCGTCGAGCACTTCGGTAGTAATCGTGTTGGCTGGAAAGCCCCTAATGAGCGTAAGGTCGATTACGTCTGGCATTTGGGAGGCGGCACCGGGATAGTGCGTCGGTACCTCTGCACCTCTTACCTCGTAACCATACCTTTCAGCGTCATCTAGAAGGCGGCGGCCGTCTGGGCAAATACGCGTGGAGTTCCAAGCGGTGTGCTTGCAGTTGAAGTCGCCCGCTACGATAGTCGGTAGCGACGAGTCCAGTAGGAGATGGACGTCGGACACTATCAACCTATCGTGCGGTGGCTTATAAAGTGCAAACACACGAATCGGAGAGTTATCAATACAAATCTCAACGCCTAGCGCGTAGATCGACTGAAGCTGCAAGTGAGGTATCGGCTGATGTACAATTTTTCTCTTTACCAGTACCGCGAGGCCTCTGTAGGCTCGCCCGGCGTCCGAGACTGCATCCTGCCGATAGACATGAAAATTCGGGAACTTCAGTTGGTCTGTAGCTCGCAGATGCGTTTCTGAGATCAGTATGATATCGGCGTTTTGCTCGATTACCATACACTTCAGAACTACTGCGTCTAGGCGCTGTGCGGCGGGCTGCGCTGGCTGCTGGGGTTCGGACTTACCCTTACCCCTCCTCCTGCGGCGGCGTTTGGCCTTGCCAGAGCGATCGACAGGGTCGTTCGCCTCTGCCATCAAGGTGGTGGGCCTTTCCTGCCTCGCTGGGGCCGTGGGCGCGGTCGCGCGCGGCTTCGCGGTGGCTGTCAGCAACACGGTCCCTGCCTTCTTGTTCCGCAGCTCCTTGCGGTACACGGGGCAGGACGCGCTGTTGGCCGTATGCTCACCTTTGCAGTTCGCGCATGTGGCTGGATCCTCGCGCGGGCGCGGGCACTCGCGAGCGAAGTGCTCCTCACCGCAGCGAACGCAGGCTGCACGACGGTGGCAGTTATGCGAGCTGTGTCGGAACTGCTGGCAGCGGTGGCACTGCGCGGGGCCTTGCTTGCCTCGCCAGGCTTCCACCTTGACACCCGGCATACATAGAAGCTCCGAAACTTCATATATTGCCGGTATGGTAGCAGCGTTCCTCTGTAACTGCACAAAGAAAATGCAGCCGGGGCATCCTTGGCGCGCACGGATCGGGCGGACGTACTCGGGCGTAAAGCCCAAGCCGCGAAGCTCCTCCTCGATCTCTGCGGGCGGCGTGTCGGCAGGTAGGCCTCTTATGGCAACTTTGAGGCTGCGTTCGGCTGGAAGAGAATAACAAAACCAGGAAATACCTGATTCCTTTTCCAGCGCGGACAAGTAGCGTTGGATAACGCGGTACTCATCCTCCTCGCGTGGCATAAAACGCACCCCTTTGCCAAAGGGGCGGGCGTTCGGGGCGTGGCCGAGTCGCTTCTTCAGCTCCCGGAAGTGGTAGGCCCAGTCCGGGAGGTGCTCCACGACGAGCGGCGGGTAGCGGGGGCGCGGCGGCTGCTTCGGCTGCGCGGCTGACTGCTGCGGCGGCGATGCGGCGGACGGCGCGGGCGGCGTCGCGGGACGCGACACGGGCGACGTTCCTCGCGGGGAACGCGCGGACGCCATCGAGGCGTAAGAGGCAGGCGGTGCCGCCACGACGACTTCCATGGGCTCTAGCGACGGCATAGAGCGCGCCTGAGACCCAGGAGAAGTGCGCGGCGCTGGCACCGGCGGGGACATCGAAGGCGCGCGCGGCGCGGGCTGCGGCGCGGCCTTGGGAGAGGGCGGACGGGTGGCCCAATTCGGCGTCGGCTTGTGATGCGGCGGCGACGCGAACCGCGGGACTACAAACTGTAGTTCAACCGCGGGTGGAGAGCGCACGTCGGACGCGGGACCTCTCCGTACGAGGCGCGGGTCGCGCTGCGGCAACGGCGCAGCGCCCGCCCCGGGGTTTTTCAAAAATTCCAGCGGGGTGTGAGCCCGCTGGAACTTTTGAGGCCTTTTAGTATGGGCGCGTCTTGGGGAAGCGGAGGAGGCGGCGGCCCACGAGGGCTTCGCCGGCGGAGGCATATTGTGTTTGTTATAACGACGGCGTCATAACAAAAACAATTATGCCGAAACCCCTTGGCAGGGCCGCCCTTCGAAGCCTAAACTTCGGAACGGCAGTCCTGGAAACGGGGGCCCGTCGTCGACCACTAACAATGGGGCCACCAATCCGCAAGCGCAATGACCGAATGCCCTATGGACCTAGCCACCGATAGAAATTCGGACAGTCAATGCTCGGGGCAACCCCTCGCTTGAAACCGCTCGGGGACCGGGCCAGAGACGCCAAACTCTAGGGCAGCTGAGGGCAGACGGCAGAGACAAGAAAGAAAATCCCCTCCGAACCCTGCACAATCACACTGCGGTGCTACACGCGCGCGGGAGCACAAAGTTCGCACTTGTCGCACTGAGGTCCGTATCGCACACAAACTCGCGGAGCCGATCATTGACACACTTTACAAGAAATCTTACGCTATTATATGCTAAAACTTAAGCCTACGACGCGTACAAGCGGTGACTCTAGCGCGAGTTAGTGGTGGGGGAAGCGCTGTTTCCTTTGTTCTGCGGGTTCCCTCGCCCCGCGCTTCCCCTCTCTGCCTGTGGGCGTCCGACGTAGCGTTTCGTCCGTAACAGATATGGATATGGATTTTCGGTAACATATATAAATATCGTATCGCCGAACTTGTAAACCCTGGTGTCAATGTTTTTTGGAACCGCCTTTCTAACGTATTTCCTTTTAGAACCACATAATGGCAGAATGGGACTAACAATATGGTCGGTGATGCGGTGGGTTAAATATGGATCGTTTCCTTTAGACTTGGAGATCGTAGGTTCGATTCGCACGGGAACCCACTGATTGTCTGATAATAATGATGATTCCGTGCTTCGGAAGGCACGTTTGGTTACGAATGCCATTTGGTAGTCGTTAAAGGAACCACATGAGTGGCCGGAAGGAGGTTCCGAAAAAGTCTGACACCAGGATGTACAGGGTCGATTGACTACGTAACTGATATGAATAAATAAGTACCTATGTGTATGCCATCAGGTAAATGCTTAATTTGACAAAGAGCGACAGAATACAGAAACGTGAAAAGTCGAGGATGTACGTCAAACAACAGCGAATAATAAAATATGTAGCATGAAAATGGTAAAACTAAAGTTGAATATGCGAACAGACAAATCCTCTAACTTTAAATTGTTAACTTTAAGACAAATAGCGCCGGACGATTCTTTATTAACATAGTGGTTTTGGCAACCAACATAGATCAGAGAACTTTGACTTGCAATATGTTAGTTGTAAACCAGCGGGAATTGTACGATGCGGTACTTGCAGTTGAACTATTTAAGGCAGGGAGTAAAGACAAAATAGAGAGTGTAGACCGAATATCATTGATCTACCCGGAATTTGGTGTCAAGTGGGTAAGTCGTTCGCCTGCAAACCCGAAAGTCATGGGTTTGATTTCCATGGTATGAATACTTTGTTTGTTGTAAGTCCGTCTCAGGTGAAATTTTAGGAACATTGGTTCATAAGAAAAATTGCGAAGAGTCTAACAAAAAACAAATAAATTCATTTTCACATTTATTAGCTAGGTAGGATAGATCATAATCTATATGTGTACATCAAAGACACAGCACAATTAGAAAAAAAAATCAAGTTGACCCGACTGGGATTCGAACCTATGGCCTCCAGATCGCCGATTTTGTGGTTTAAACAATTCTCTTCACTTCTTTAGAAAAACCTGCCCAAAGATTTCACATAAATTTTTCTAACTTGAAGAGATTGCTTATGCAATAAAGCCGCCTTTTGTATACGTCCTGTGTTCATGATTTATGTTGTACATAATATGATGTATTGTGTATTTTTGATTTAGATTATACTGTGTCTAAGGAAGTGTTAAACAAATAACTTAATTAATAGGTTGCGAAAAAGTTTCTTCGCATTTAAAAAAAATTCAAAACTTTTTTAAAATAGTTTATTTACATTTAACTAAAGTATGTAGGTGCCATTTTGTTCGATTACTTTTTGCCATCTTGTAAGTAGGGACATGATCCTGTTGCTACTTGTTCAGGACCCTTCGATCCGTCCTGAAACGCGTCGAGGGGGTTCAGCAGCTCCAGTGGACTGTAGTAGGGTGAAGGTGACGGGATCGCGAAGAAAACACGTAGTAATTGAAGCCAAACGATGAGGAGAGGGAGGCCAGCCACCAGAGATTCTCTTCGTGTGGTTCTCAGAGAAAGGTCCGCGTGTCGAACTAAAACATGGCCGCCGGGCGGCCGCCTATATATTTGGAGTCTCCGGCGCCTTGAGCCCCCCCTCCCCCTCTATTCTTTATTTCCGTATTTACTTATTCTATTTACACGTTTTATTGCTCCTTTGTACATAATTCTCTTAACACTAAGTTAGATCACCCATCTGCACCCGTTCGTTCGAGGTAGGTCGCCCCGTGTTCAATATATGACCATTTTTCCTACTTCGTATGTGGGCTGACCCCGCCCCGCCGGCCCGACCCCGCGGAGCCGTTATAACGGTCTCCTGCCGCCGGTACTAACGGTCGGCCGTTTTGGCGGTTGCTAACCGTTATGCAGATGAGTATCTACTTATGGTACTTATGTCTAATGACTTAATCTAACTTAGTCTAACTTATTCTAATTAAAAGACAGGGAGAATATCGTTTTATTTACAAGTTTTGTGACTTAATCCTAGTTCGTCGTGAACATTCTCCCGCCGTCGCCTGAAGGCGATACTTCTGGTAACACGACGATCTTCCTTGTTGGCCTTCGAAGCACTTTGCCGCTGCCCGTTTGGATGTCCACGACGCGCACCTCTCCGTCGCCGCCTGGGTGTACTTGCACGATGCGTCCTCTTGGCTAGGTGTTCCGCGGTGAGTTCGGGTCGCAGATGATCACGAAGTCTCCGACCTTCGGTGGAACGTCAGCATTGTAGTTCTCCCGCCGGCTTTGGAGTATCGGCAAGTACTCTCGTGTCCATCTCTTCCAGAATGCGTCGGCCATGGCTTGTGCGCGCCTCCAGTGTTGTCTCGCTGTCAGGTCCTCTGCTTCGAAGTGACACGGTGGTGGAACATGGCAGTTCGGCCCAATCAGGATGTGGTTCGGCGTAAGTGCTTCTGGCTCGTCCGGGGTGACCGCGACATGAGTGAGCGGTCGCGAGTTCACGGTATTTTCCACCTCTGTCAGTAAGGTGGCCAGCGTCTCGTCCGAAGGATAGCGCTCGTGCAGTGTTGTCTTCAGTGCTTCTTTGACTGCGCGTACCATGCGCTCCCAGCTGCCTCCCATGAACGGGGACGCCGGAGGTATGTACCTCCAGGTGATGTGGTGAGCGGTGACCTCGTGCTGCAGTCCCGCCAGTGCCGCTTCCGCCAGTTCTTTGTCCGCAGCCTTGAAACACGTTGCGTTGTCGCTCCATAGCTCCTTCGGGCAGCCGCGGCGCGCGATGAACCTCCGTAGTGCCGAAATTGCCGAGTCAGCACTTAGCGAGTGAGCGATTTCGATATGTATCGCCCGCGACGTCATACACGTGAATAGCGCCCCGTACCTCTTCTCTCTGTGCCTGGCGACTGTGACTTCTATGGGACCGAAGTAGTCCAGGCCGGTGAATGTGAAGGGTCGTTGATGGTGTGCGAGCCGGACTGATGGTAAGTCCCCGGTCACCGGGATTGATGGATGATCTTTCTTGCTATTCGACATCGTAGACATGACTTGATGACGTCGCGTACCGCCGGTCGTATCCTGAGTATCCATACGCGCTGCCTTAGTTCATTGACGACTGTTTCTACGCCGCCGTGATGGAGCTTCTCGTGTACGTGTTGAATGTATAGGCGCGTGTAGCGGTGTCTTCCATCTAGTACCGCCGGGTTGATTTGTTCCTCTTGTACCCCGGATGCGGCCGCCACTCGTCCTCGTAACCTCATAACGTTCTCCTCGTCGATGTAGGTGCTCAGCTGGGCCAGTCGGTCGTTATTTTCCGGTTTGCCGCCGGTTTCTTTACTCGCGTTATTTCTCGCGCGAAGCTATCTTGCTGACTCGCCGTAATCCATAATCTTTCTGCATATATAAGTAGGTCAGCTGACATCTCGACGTAGATAGCCTGCGGTTGTGCCGGACCGGTAGTGTGGCGCCGTGCGTATTCTTGTTTCTTCGTAGCGCGCGACCAACTGGGATCTTTTCCTTCGTTTTTCTTAGTGCTTTTCCGTGTTGCCATCGTAGACTCGGTGTTTTTTGCTCTTCTTATTAGGCGTATAAATTGCAATACGCGAGCCGTAGTCCGTATGAGTCTCGTCCATTTTGAAAACTTCTCGATGCGGGGAAGATGTGGATGACTTTTCTCTTCTTTCTTCCGCTCCACGTGACATTTTTCGGTTCTTCTTTCTTCCTCGCCCGTCGAGTCTTCTTTCTTCGGCTCTTCTTGCCGTAGGTTTTCTTCGTCTTCCATGTTTACGTGTTTGGTCTCCATCGCGATCCAAACTCTTCTTAGCGGAATGCCGTCTCTTATCCGCTTGTGTGCCGTCGTTGGGAACTTGAGCGTCTTCTTTCTTCCGGAGTGCAGTCGTCTTCCGTCCTCTTCCTGACCGCCGCCGACTCTTCTTGTGGCGAAAGGGCAGAGCTTCACTTTTTTCTTTACGCTTTTCCGGCCCGGTGCGTAGAGGTGACTTGCGTACGACGTCATTGTTGTGCTCTCCCATGTTCCTTTCTTTTCGTACAAAATGCTTCATACTTCCACAGAAGGCGGTGGTGGCGGTGTGAGACTTCTGAACTCCATGAAGTACCCATCCTAGCTGTGTATACGACGCTACAGGCTGATTTTTCCGTCCGATGCGCAGTTGTCTTGAAACGATAAGTTCCCAAGCGTCTTGCCCCAGTAGTATTTTCGGCGACGCGCGTTCGTACACTATTGCGTGCAAAATGTCTGCCAGGTGATCACACGCAGATAAGTCCTCTCTTCTTACTGATTCGGGCGCGAAATCTAAACGTTCGATGGTGCGCGCTGACTCCAACGTGTATTCTTCCTTGCCATATTTTCCTCGTATCTTCGGGCAGACAATTTTGCTATTTTCATGACGTGTTTCGCTGCTTATTCCTTGTAGCCACATCGTCTTCGTAGGGCCGTCCAGACCGATGACGTCCGCGACCGATGCGTCTATGAGGGTCACCGTGCTGCCTTCGTCCAAAAGAGCGTATGTCTCGATACTTGATAGTGGGCCCGTTAATACAACAGGAACAATCTTCAAGTAGGCCCGTCGACTATTATCGAGACCCGCTGCGACCGTTGTTGACGTGACGGCTTCGTGCCTCTCTTATTGTTGTTGTGGCCCGGTGGTATGTGACTCTCGTTGATCCATATGCAGCAACTTGTTGTGTGACATTCTGCATCCACGTTGACCACACGGTGGGGCTCGGCAGGACATTCTCTTGTGGCGACTCTTCAAACACCGGAAACAAATACCATTCTTCTTAGCGGTTTCCCATCGTTCTTGAATGCTTGACCCGATAAATTGTTCACAGTCGGGAAGCTTATGTTGCCTCTTGCACATTGGACACTGATATTGATAATCCGCTCCTTCTTTCTTCAGTGTGAAGGTACGCTCCCTGCTCTTGAACCCTCTTCGTTCTTGAAAGCTTCTGTCTTCTTTGATCACTTCCGGCAAGGCGTATGAGCTGCACTTGTCGGCCTCTTCATTTAAAAATGTGGATATTTTCTTAATGTCCGGAATTTCTTCTTTCTTTCCGGCCGCGTAATCGTACCACTTGTTCTTCAAAATCGGCGTTAATTTATCCACGACGATCCGTGCCATTTCGGGATTGTAGAGATAGTGCGGCTTCTTCAATGCTTCAATAGTTCCGACGGCGTTGGCCACACTTCCCGCAAAAATACACAAGTCCCTTGGATTATCGCTTAACTTGTGTAATGCCTTCATTTTTTCCATCTCGACGTGTATGAGTGCTTCTGGTCTTCCAAATCTTCGTTCCAGAGCCTCCATGATGACTTTTGGGTCGGGCTGGCTGAGTAGTAGACACCCGACGACGATTTTCTTCTTCTTCTTCGATCTGTAGCCGTTGAAGACGTAGCTCCTGAATTTCCTCTTCCGCCTGGGCTTTTTTCAGCCTTAACTCGGCCAGCTTCTCCTTGGCCTCCAACTCCGCGAGGAGTCTCTTGCGGGAGGCCGTAGATCGGACAGACCGAGTGCCACCAGGCCGCAGCGTTCTCGACGTTACGGATCCCTCCCTCCGAGCGCTTGATCCATGATGTTCCGAATCCGTCGTAGTCTCCTCTGATCCGGACGATCCAGCGAGCGGTGAGGGACGAGCGGCGTTCTTCAAAAATTCGTCCAAACAGGCGGTGGGCGCGTAACATCTTCTTCCATGTGAGCTCGGGCACGTGGGACTCTCTCCGTGGGCTCAGATGTCCCTGCGACTGCCCTTTCCTCCCCTTCTCCAACTTGACTGCGTGTGACGACCATTCTTCTTCAGTTCCTTCGATAATCCCGCGCTGACAATCCGGCGACGCAAGGACCAATGTTCAGGACCCTTCGATCCGTCCTGAAACGCGTCGAGGGGGTTCAGCAGCTCCAGTGGACTGTAGTAGGGTGAAGGTGACGGGATCGCGAAGAAAACACGTAGTAATTGAAGCCAAACGATGAGGAGAGGGAGGCCAGCCACCAGAGATTCTCTTCGTGTGGTTCTCAGAGAGCCGCGTGTCGAACTAAAACATGGCCGCCGGGCGGCCGCCTATATATTTGGAGTCTCCGGCGCCTTGAGCCCCCCTCCCCCTCTATTCTTTATTTCCGTATTTACTTATTCTATTTACACGTTTTATTGCTCCTTTGTACATAATTCTCTTAACACTAAGTTAGATCACCCATCTGCACCCGTTCGTTCGAGGTAGGTCGCCCCGTGTTCAATATATGACCATTTTTCCTACTTCGTATGTGGGCTGACCCCGCCCCGCCGGCCCGACCCCGCGGAGCCGTTATAACGGTCTCCTGCCGCCGGTACTAACGGTCGGCCGTTTTGGCGGTTGCTAACCGTTATGCAGATGAGTATCTACTTATGGTACTTATGTCTAATGACTTAATCTAACTTAGTCTAACTTATTCTAATTAAAAGACAGGGAGAATATCGTTTTATTTACAAGTTTTGTGACTTAATCCTAGTTCGTCGTGAACACTACTCGTATATAAATTTTGAGGCTTCTGATCAAAATACCGCGACAAGTGGTTTTGGCAGTCCTCTTCTTTATTCAGCTTTTAAAGATAGTCTTTTCCTCGTCATCTTACATCAAAAACTTAACGGTTGGGCAGTATTCATGAAGCACAGGTAGCCCCAGTTTTTAAAGTTAAGTGGGCTTAAACTGGCAGCTATCCAAAACTATAATAACTTTACATTATAAGTGTCTCTCTGAGTACAGAGGCTCGTGCGTAACGAATTCAAAAAATAGCGATTTGGCAACAGATATTGTTGGAACCCGTACGGCGGGTAATACAGCTAGTCACGGTAATGCTTTCTTTATAACAATTTATGGCGCTTAAAACTTTTGCATTGATAAATTGGAACTTAGAATCTTGACACGAAATATATTTTTAGGAATATAAAATAATAAGTTTGACTGTAAAATAATGCTTTTAGCATTAAGTTCACCTATCGTGCTTTACAATTGTATTTGTATGATAAAGTTTGAATAAGTAAAACAGGAAAAGTGGTCCCAGATACGAATTCTCATTCGATAATGTACGAGTATAAGTATGATCAATCCATGAACTAAAAGATTAAAAAAAAAAAATTGTTAGCCCTACTTTAGGCTACTTAGTACTCGTATTACCGCAAAAGCCAATATTACTATCAGAGCACTAAGTACGTAATTAAAAAAAAATGTGCTCAAAAAGTTAAAAAAATTGAAGCAACCTAATTTTATTCAGTAATACACTACATCAAATTATCCAATTTAAAGTGGTCATGGTCACTTTAAGTCGTAAGTTCTATTCATAACCTAAATAAAATTATCAAAAACAGGCGAATTGGAAACTACCTATGTGGATACAAACTGAATTGAGAACCTCCTTTTTATTAAGTCGGTCGAAAATTCACACCAAAAAGCCGTTATGCAAAGTCCGAAATTGAACACATAACAGGCAATACGAACAGAAACAGCCAAAATAAATGTAATCGCGAACCACAATAATCATTTGAATAGAAATGTACTGATTTCGACAGGATTCCCTTATACGGAGGTTTTGTTCGACCTTTATAGGAATTTGGTTTTTTGGGCGGAAGAATTGGCACATTTCCTATTTGTTCTTTGTTTTGTTTTAAACGTATTCTCAATTCTCCATTAGCGTGTATTTATTTAGTTTGAAGGATGTGAGTAGAGGTAAATTTTGGTTTTGTGACATAACAATTAAGTAGGTGACTTTCGGTGTTTTTTAATTTTAATTAAAAAATACAGGGTCTTCTGTTATTTTATTGTAAAACTAGCTGTGTTCCGCCTGTTTAACCCCGTGTCTTCAGCTATATCCATACCGTTCAGTAGTTTGGCCATGAAAGCGTAACAGACAGAAAGACAGACAGGCTTTCGCATTTATAATATTAGAATGGACGATGGATATGGAAGTTGGGATAAGGTATGAAATCGTCATCATCAATCCTAGCCATTTCCGATACAATACAATACAATACAAATACTCTTCATTACACCAAAACAAAAATATTACTTTATTGCATCAAAACAAAAATATTACACAACAAATATACAAAAAAATGAGGTTCAAAGGCGATTTCAATTGGCCCAATTTCAATTTATGTCGGCTCTCCGTATCTTCTTGCGCCAATCTTCCCATTTATACACCATTTCAGGTGTTATACCTTCTTATGGTATTGCACCTAGTTTTGACCCTATTTATGTAAATGGTCCTTACCATTATGGACCTTTACTTACCTTACTTAAGGTCAAGTTTACGTCTTTGACTATACTTTCTTATCGTTAAACAGTTATGATACAAAACTTTATTTATGCTTCAAAATTTCTAAATGGTGGGTATGTCTATTCCATACTTAAACTATTTGATAATTAGGCATGACTAATAATAGACATATTGGTAAAAAACTAAAACTAACTGAGATATGATATAGAAGTTAAACTCACGTGCATTTTGGACGATACCAAATGCTCCATAGTAATGGATACCTAGCGATGACGTGAGACTAAATTTGCGTTTAAGTAAATAGTTCCTAAATGAAAGTTTCTTAATTTTTTATGTGTTCATCATCGCAAAATTACTATATAATTTTATAGTAATTTTATATTTTCAAAATGGACGTTAGCATCGATTATTAAATTGTTATGAAAAATCTCCTGTGCAAAAATTCAAAGTGTTAATTTTAATAACGAATTTATATACATGCATGCATGCTATCATAAAATATCATTAATTTTTCAATTTTTGAACCTTGTCGTCATTCCAATTCGGATGGCCCGCGTTCAGGATTTCCCTGCTGGTTAATTCATAAATATAATAGTGGGAAATCCATACTAATATTATAAATGCGAAAGTCTTTGTGTCTGTTACGCTTTCACGACCAAACCGCTGAACGGATTTTGATGAAATTTGGCATGAATATAAATGAAGACCCGGGGTCAAACATAGGCTACCTTTTGACGCAGGCGGAGGTGCGGGAAAAAGCTAGTGCCCTATAAAACAAAACGCCCTATATTTTCTCTCATACACCAGTTCAGACGGTAGTCACTAGGTGCACTTACAATATTGTACTTAGAAAGTTATAACCCTTTGGGTTCTGCAGCTGTCGCGTAAAAAGGTTTTGGTTATAACTTCCTCTCGTTTTATTTTGTGCTATAATACTGTGACCTCTTAAGTACTGGGCCAGGAAAATAGCGGTTATGTTCGGAAGCCTATTTTTTATTGCAGGCTACGTGGTACGTAGTCTACAAGACTCGGAAAATTTGTAAATTTATTTTCATTTCCGGCGAGCCGTACACCTGTTTGCCTATTTATTTGTGTATATAAAAAAAAACCGTTTTTATTTTTGTCGCTGGCAACTAAGTAGCGATTTAGTTTAATGTGTTACAATCGCGAAATCATAAAAAATAATTAGTAGCGAATCTTTTTTTTTACATTTTAATCTATTCTGTGGTCGCGCGGAGTAGGACAGTTAACCAGAAAGAGATCCGTGCTTATAATCTCCAAAGTGATGAAATAGAGTATAAAAAAGTTGCCACAGTAATTGGGTTATGGCAACCAGTTTTCTTTAGGGGCAGACGGTTTTTTTTTCCCAACTTATCAGTCTAAAGAGACTGACTATGTTTAAAATGAATATTAATTATTGTGTCAATTGTGGCAAACGTTTTATTAAAATCAGTTTTTTAGTAAGATATAATTTGTTGGGAAAAGACTTATGATAGTTTATCAATATATTTCAAAGGAAAAAAATCGCTTGTTTCATGGCCCAAGCTCTGGTGTGAAATGGTTTCCCTACAAGTTACATTTTACGACATCCTTTTAGAGTTCTAAGTGTAGACCAGGCTTTGTTGTATGTAAGTGCATTTATTTAGAATAATAAAAAAAATGGAAATTTCACAAATTGTTCAAAACTTAATTAATTATTGACTTGTATTAAAATAATTTAATTTGACGTGTAACAATCCCAAAATCATCATTATGTAGTTTTTTAAATAACTGTTTTTTCTTTTTATTTTAATATTTTGAATAAAAATCGGAGGCCGCCCTACCAAAAAAAAAAGAATAATTGATATGTTATTTCTGAACAAAAGATGTGGCAGATTTCAATAAAAAAATGGTATCCGTAGTAATTCTTATGAATTTCGGGGAATATACGAAACAAAGGTATGCTTTATGTAATAAAATAAAATCTCACAAACCCATGCAAAACCAAGTCTTCAATATTCATAGTCTGAATACACATACTTTCATTGAGTGAAGAATAATATGCAGGTATTTACAGTAGGCACCTAAAAGCTACCGATGTTTTTGTTAGCAACATTTACCTTCATAACATTGCGTGAAATCTTTGTTCTATTCTCTTGTGTTTTGTTTCAAAGACTAAGGTCTCAGATACAGCGAGTGTAGGTAATAATAAAATCAGATGAAATATCATTTTTCACACATTTCCCAGAAAAATACAGGTATAATATTTTGTTATTATTAAAAACTAGCTGTTTCCCGCAGTTCCGACTAAGTCAAAAAGTAGCCTATGTTTGTCTCCGGGCCTTCAACTATATTCATGCCAAATTTCATCAAAGTCAGTTCAGCGGTTTGGCCGTGAAAGCGTAACAGACATACAGACAGACTTTCGCATTTATAATATTAAGTATGGAAGTATGGATTCTCAAGTTATAGCCATCCGATTCTTCACATCTGTCGTTTTACCAAAAAGAAATCGGTGGGATTTTTTTAGTCACAATATATCTAACAGAGCTGCAGTGGTCAACAGCTAGTAATCGAATCAACTATAGATACGCAGAATATTAACGTAGCGAAACGGATTTTCCACTTATTTATGGGTGTGCAAATTGTGGCTTTTTAATTTGCGGTCCACGATTGTACCTGGTTGGTGCCGCATAGCATGAATAAACTATAGAAATGTCACCGCAGGACATTAATTATTGTTTTATTTTGTCGCAAAATTACAGTTGTGTCTGTGCTCTACATAAATTGTTTGCTGTTTTTGGTGGTTTCGGGTTACGTCAGACTTTTCGATCTTGATAAAATACCGACGAGACAAAACAATTTTCTTTTAAAAAATCGACTCTATGTATAGGTATGACTTTATTTATCGCAAACAGATTGTATATATTGAATTTTATTTGTGAAGTTACTCGTTTATTTGTAAAACTACTTTTTGAATGGAAAAGCGTTATTTCGTTCAATAAATTTTATTACAATATGTTTTATACAAATATCTTGTTCTAATTAAATTCTCATCTTACAGTATAACACATTAAATGGTGATGTAAAATTGGGTATTCTACTAATTTTTATTTTTTCTTTCATATCAATATTTTTATTTTCAGAAACAGAATTATGAAAGAATTTTTGTAATCCGTTCAAAAATAAATAAGCCTTTGAAATTCGGTGGAAGGGGAAACTGTCAAAAAACAAGAAAAGCATGCACTGTGTGAGCTGTGAGGTCACTGCCACTCGGTTTCGTGCATACAAAAGAGATAGCAAGACGTCCCCACCACGCTCCCACTTTTCTTTTAGAGAAAACTTTAAAATCGAATTACGGCCTTAATTAACAACCAATTTTGTTGTTGTTTTCAGAATCTGTTACTTTTTAGTGTATATTTTGTTTAGTATAACAATATTAACCAAGTATGAATACAGTCAAGTAGCCTATTGATCTTAAAGATTATCAAAGTCTGGATACGAAGTATAAGTATGATACGAGTATTAAGTATTTCGAAACTTACATACAATACTTACATTGTAACTTTAATTGTAATAAAACAAGTATTCGTAACGGACAACGATTTTTAAAAGTATTTCTTTTTGTCTTTTTCTCATACCTATATAGGTTGTTTTTATTCAATTTCATCTATTTTAACTAATATGCAAAACTTCATATAAAGGAATTCGTTTTTACACTGTTGGTTGGAACGACTTATGCGTACTTATACCAAAAAGTTCATAGGATTTAATCCTGTAAACATGTTTATTTTCCCACCATTCACGACTCTAGCTCAGCACAAACAATAGATACATTTTAAATCGGCTTGCAAACAACTTTCAAACAACAACATTGACGGGCGCCACTGAACGACTTATATGGACATTTTTATTTTTGTTTTAAAATTTTTAACATTTAATGAATCAATTCTTTTTTAATAGGTTTTGTTGTCTACTTAATAAATGTAAAAATTGAACAAAATATAGCATGTGTAATAATATTCATTAAATTCAAAACTAATAGGTCTCCTCGCTTACTAGCAAATAACAAACTCCGCGTAAATACCTTATAATATTAATTTCGCGGTAGGAATCGAAAGCAGATCTTTGATCTGGTAAGAAATAGAAATCTATCGATTTGTTTAGCTAAATAGGAGCTGTGAGAGCGTTATTTTTAGGTTGATTTCCTTACCTTTAATCGACGAGCGTTGATGACATGATGAGGGTGATGATCCTAGCGGATATGAAGGAGATCTATAAGGATCGTAGCAAATGAAAATCCGTAGTCTCTGCCAACCTCTACGGGAAACAGGCGTGATTATTTGATACGGTTGAGGTTGGAAGGCAGTAAAATATTAGCAGATTTTTTTTTTTTTTATAATTAGTCAGGTTTTTGATCCCTATTTTACGCTAAAACTGACACCGCTCCCCACCATTCCATTGTAAGTATTTGTGTAGGTCTGTCTTTGCACCTGGTTCTTTGTAAGTTGGTAAATGTTGGCTTCCTAAACAAACTCGCCAGTAGTGGGGTGCCGACAGTGGCCTGGGTTTAGGGACATTTGTGAAGGTTGAATGGCGGTCAAGTACCGAAATGTATATGTATGTTCAAATATAATACGTATTGTTACTTTGATGTTTAAATTAAAGAGTGCTATAGTGTTTTTAGGGTTTCCGATTTTGTGAAAGAAAATGAAAATTTTTGTAATAGTAATAGAAAAGAGTAGGCGTACGAGATCCCTTTTCCGAGCGGCTGTCTCAAAAGTACAGATCGCATTGATTATTGCCGACCTACGTTGAAGATGGTACCGAAAAAAGAAGAATAGAATAATGAACAAATCTCTTTTTATGTTTTTAACATACATACTGTTAGCACGTTCTAGAAGTGAAACACAATCTTCAAATTACATTGATGTTTATTCATTGCAACACAAAATTTATCCACGTTTACTTTCAATTTTATATTTAAACTTTTAATTTAAACGTTAACAATATAAATTTAATTAACAGTTAGGTAATTTACATTCAACTATTTCCCTACATTTATTTGAGTCTTGTTTTATATAACGCAACTAATATAATTATTGTCAAGTCGACCTCTCAAAGTCGATGCCAAGAATAGAATGCTTCGATAGTCAACCCCTTCTTATGACGTGAGCCATGAAGAGGGGGTTGACTGTTAAATTATTCAAATTCAATGCCGTTATACTGAGAAGTCAAAACAAGTACACAAGTTATTTAAATAGTTAATATAAATTAACTTATGGAGTTACTTTTATAGTTAGTATATTCTTGTTAAAATATTTATTTTTAAAAATACCGCTAACAATACGTTTAGCCGTTGGTCTCGGCTGCCATAGGTAGTCGTTCCTAACAACTCTGACACCAGGGTATACATGGTCGATTGACAATGCAACCTACACGAAATGACGATGACGATAATATAAATACATCATTAATCTTCTTCATCCAAGCCCGTGTTTCTCAGTTGTGTTCTCAGCTTACGCTTCAGAGCGTAGGGTACAAGACGTGGTCCCTGATTTCGAGGCACAATATCAAAAAAATGTTTGCTGCATAACTCAAAGGTTAACTATTAGAAAAAAACAAACAAAAAACGAGTAAAAGGAGGACTTATCGCAAATGCAATTTTCTTACAGCATATCTTAGAAACGATCATATATTAGGTTGGGGAAAAAAGTCTTTTCGCATATAGTATGTATGAACTTGTAATAAAATCTCTTTGGCTATACTATTTGCATCTGGCTGGTTTTAGTATCATTAAACGTTTAAATTTTAATGAAGATAATTTCAAATTCAAATTAGGAAAATGTGTAATTTTCATTTGTTTTTCTTACTGTCAAGATGAGTGATTCTAATGAAGAAATTCGATATATTTTAAAATTTTACTACAAAAAAGTTAAAAATGTAACGCATACCGCGAAAAAAATTTGGCATGTTTATGGACCTAGAGCACAGTATCTGTGAGAGTAGCACAAATTTGGTTTAAGTGTTTTCAATCCGGAAATTTTGTTGCCAAATATGCACGTCGCTCGACTGGTCGCCCTATTACGGATAAAATGGATGCCATTTTTGAAAAAGTGGAGCAAGATCGGTATTTCAGTAGTTACGACGTAGCTGAAGAACTGGGAATTGACCACAAAACAGTTTTGGTGCTTTTGAAAAAACTATGTACACAAAAAAGCTCCATATTTGGGTACCTCACGAGCTCTCTGAAAGAAATCTAATGAACCGTGTACTCATTTGTGATTCTGTATTACGACGTAATGAAACCGAACCATTTTTGAAGAAGCTGATAACTGGTGATCAAATGTGGATTACGTATGACAAGAACGTGCGAAAAAGGTCGTGGTCAAACAGACTGTGGCGAAACCCGGGTTAACTCGCAACATGGTGATGCTGTGTGTGTGGTAGGATTGGAAGGGCATTATTCATTATGAGCTGTTACCACCAGGCAGAACCATCGATTCTGAACTCTACTGCGAACAACTGATAAAGCAAGAACTTGAAAGAAAGCGGCGGGAATCAATCAACAGAAAGGGTGTGGTTTTTCATCATGATAACGCTAGATGTAAATGCATTCGCCGTATAGTCCTGACCTTGCACCTTCAGATTTTCACCTGTTTCGGTCTCTTCAGAATTCTTTAGGCAGTGTCAGGTTAACATCACGAGAGGACTGCCAAAACCACTTATCGCGGTATTTTGATCAAAAGCCTCAAAATTTCTATAGCAATGGGATCATGTCTCTACCTACAAGTTGCAAAAAGTAATCGAACAAAATGGCACCTACATACTTTAGTTAAATGTAAATAAACTATATTAAAAAATGTTTTCAATTTTCTTTAAAAATGCGAAGAAACTTTTTTCCCAACCAACATTGGAAAAACGTCTTATTTAGACGTCTCACCTATTTATATGTTTATGTTATTTTTAAAAGCTGTGTACCTACGTTATGTTCCATTGCTGGATGAAAGCCTCTTTGCTCTTTTCTTTTATATAATATTTTTCTTCATTTACATTTCATGATGCGACTAAGAAGATACGGAAGGAAAAGGAGAAAATAGCGCGACGATTTGGACCGTTTCCAGTCGTATCGGATGCTGAAAGCTCTATGAAGAGACGAATCTCCATTAGTCTCTTTGTCTCCACAAAGGGGAGGGCCTTTGTCCATTAGTGGGACACAACATATTCAGCAAAACATCATTTAGCTAAATTATAATTAAAGCGAGACAAATTGAAACAATTAAATCAACATTCTAATTTGTTTCGTAAAAGCATCATATTTTAATAGGTATAAAAATAAATTATTTAAAAGTATACCCTAAGTCTCTTGAGGTTGATGACGGAGAGGTAATCTAACATCTATACTGAGTTGTCTAATGGTACGCGGGATACTAGCAGGAAAAGTAAAAAACTTTTTTATTTTTATTTATAGAATAAACTAACTTTTTCCCGCAGTTCCGCCTGCGTCAAAAAGAAGCATATGTTTGACCCCGGGTCTTCAACTATATTCATACCAAACATCAAAATCCGTATAGCGGTTTGGCCGTGAAAGCGTAACAGACACACAGAAAGGCAGACAGACTTTCGCATTTATAATATTAGTATGGAGTATGGATATGAGGTTTGTCCTTTTGTTATTTATTCGTTTACATCAGATGCAACTCTCAACACTACATTTTTAAATCTTATGACTGAATGAATGAATTTTTATCGCTTAAAATGTGGTACATGAATTTAGTGATTACTACCTATTTAAAAGCCTCTATTTATATAAAAAATATGTATAACATAATATTTGTGTTTTTTCTAAAATATATAAAGCTGGGGGATTCAATCTCCATTTAAATGCAAAATTAAAAATATCCACACACTATTAGGCAAGAATAAATCTTTAATTTCATTCTATCGTGTGTCTATTATCAGAAAGTTGGCTTTTTATGAGATTCACTATCGATTAAAAATAAAAAAATAAAATAAAAAACATGTTACTCTCTCGCCAGTTTCACACACACAATTTTTCCCCGCCTTTCTTCAACTAAGCGCAGGCTTCAGACTTGGCTCTGTCACCTGACAGTTTCTCTTAGGCGTGTCTTTCATAATTTTCTTTTATCCTGTCCTTTCCTAGATATTATCTTCTATCTATGAAATTAAAATCGGTATAAAGACGTTGTCATTTTTCAGAGCGACTCGCTTTATTATTGTAGAGAATGAAATTTATAATAAAACTAGCTGTTTCCCGCAGCTCCGCCTGCTCAAAATGTAGTCTTTGATTGACCCGGGTCTTCAACTATATTCATACCAAATCTCATCAAAATACGTTCAGCAGTTTGGCCGTGAATGCGTAACAGACAGATAGACAGACAGACTTTCGCACTTATAATATTAGTATGGATGAGATTTAGTATAGTGAATGTCTCCTTGATGATTTTGTTAAACAATTCAAATTTTTACTTACCTTTCCACATCTAAGAATATTTTCGGTGAAATTGGTATTTCAAGAAGCCTTATAAGTTTCGAGTTCAGGTTCCTATAGGCCTAATTATGACCAGCCTGCTCGAAACCAATATATTGAAACATGGTGTTTTCACGGAATTCACGGAAGGCTTTCGACAGCGTCGAGCACTGGGCCGTGTTCAACTCCCTTCATCGCTGCCAGGTGAATGCACGCTATGCAGATATACTGAAGGAAATCTATAATTTGGCAACAAGGCAGGTTCGTCTACATCGTCATACCAAACCTATACTCATAAAGAGAGGCGTGCGGCAAGGGGATGGCTATCTCACCCAAATTATTTACTGCTGATCTAGATGATACGCAAAAAATTCTTGAATGGGATTCTTTAGGAATAAACATCAATGGGAAACATCTATCTTACGATTTGCGGATTGCTTGCTGAGACGCCGGACGATCTTCGAAAAATGTTGACCGATCTCCACGATGCATCATAAAAAGGGTCTGAGGATGAACATGTCTAAGACGCGGCCGCTCTCTCGGCCACAAATATTAATATTTGTGGTAAAACGCTAGATGTGGTTGACAAATACAAGTAGGTATCTAGATTTTTTCTTTTTAAGAAATTTCAATATTCAAGATTCTTTATTTGTAAACATGTTACTCATGTTAGTCGGACATAGTTTATCCTTTGATAAAGATGTTCGAATGAAGGAGATTGATCGGTATACAGTTGGGGTGGGTGGTATTCGGTAAGTTAGCTGACATCTTGAAAAATAGAAAGATACCTCAATGTCTAAAAACCCACCTTTTCAACCAATGTGTCCTGCCCACAATAACTTATGGCGCCGAGACATGGACTCTCACTAAAGGAACCATGTACAGAATTACAGTTACACAAAGGGCCATGGAACGATTCATGCTTGGCATTAAACTGTAAGATCGAGTTCGCAACCTAGAGAATCCGACGAAGAACCAAAGTACACGGCATACTCGCTAGGGTTTCAACTTTAAAATGGAACTGGGCGGGACATTTGGCTAGAAGGAACGATGTGGAGTGGTATCCAAGAAATGGAAGACGAAATACTGGACATCCAGCTGCTAGGTGGGTCGAAGATATTAGGAAAATTGGATTAGCAACTGGATAGCGATGGCTCAGGACAGAGGTGGTTGACGTAGACTGAAGGAGGCTTACGCCCAGCAGTGGGTAATGAAAAGCTGATGATGATGACGACAGAATTTACCACCAACTCGGTTCTAGTAGCAATCACTTAGTTTTTACCTTAGCCGCCTTTTTGATAATCGAAAGAGAAATAAAAGTCAATTCCTAAGACGAAGACCACACGGCTAATCAAAATTAATTCATCATTATAATTTCAGAAGCAATTAGTCCACTGTTTGACCTATAGGATTTTCAGAATGACGCCTCGTAGGAGTCCTGTTTTCAGCGCTGGCCTGAGACCTCACTCAGATCGTCAAACAATATAGTGCGCGGCAAGCGAAGTCACCATGTGAAGTCAAAAATACCTTCTTCTTCTTCAGACCATCGCCAATGCTGAGTGTAGGCATCTAGGCTTTCCACTCCATTCTCCTCGGTCAAGTCAAAAGATAAGCTTTTGGTAAACCTTATACCAGAGGACCTGGTCAAAAAGGGGAGCGCAAACGCATCTATTAGAATGTATTTCATGCATCATCATCATTGCGTTCTGCATGCGAGGATCAAACGTTGATATCAAGGTTTCTCAACCAGCTTACGGCGTCAGGTGTGAGGTGCAATTCGTCATGCCACAAAGTGGACATTCGTTTACCAAGTCGGATAGGTTCTGGACCAGACTAATATTTCAAAGCTTAGCATAATAAATAGTGAAGGATCGTACCCTGATCGCTTTAAAACTCAATTTCTAACCCAAGTGCTGTGTAATAGGGGAGTATAATAGGGGGAATATGGCACAAGTGGTTGAAATGAAATGTATTAAGCGAGTGAGTGCGTTCAGTGCTTATACCTTTGTAGTCCAACTACAATTCTACCGGCATTCATGGACGAGGGTTTAGGGAGAGAGCATACTGTATTTTGTTACATCCCTGTATTTTGTTACTCTTTTCTGGGTGTATAATATAGATTTTTACATACATACTGGACAAGCAAGTTGATGATTGTACTTGCAATAGTTTTATTCTTTTAAATTCAGAATTTAATTTATAAATATAAAAATAAACAATGTTTTGGTATAAAATAAATGTAACATTACCTAAACTTATTACAAAAAATTTGAATAATTATAAATTAAACAGTTTCGCTAAGGTGTCAACTCGCGGTAGAGTGCCCAGAAGGCTGGCAGCATTGCCAAATTGAATGGCAATGTTAATCCTCTCTGCGTAGTAATTTCCAGCCTTCGGATCATGAGATAATGTCAATCAGCTTTTTCGACAGAATTTTTATGTTTTTTACAATTTAATAAGCAAATAGGCCTGTCTGATGTGAAGTTGGTGAATAATTATGAAGTTATTAAAGAAAATCCACCATGACCGTTCTCTACCCGGGGTGGGTCTCTTACTTGAGAAGTTACCTAGGAATTAAAAATCTATCTTGCTCTGAATATTACAGGATAATGATATTATCATAGAGCTTGATGGGTACCTTTGAATTAACAGTCTGTCATGTATACTTTAATTTTTATAGTGTTATGTTTTGTTCTGAATAAATGAGTACATTTCAAAAAAAAAAAGCATAGTGCTACAAGAACCTCCGAACCCGTATTGTACCGATCATATTAATAACATGTCATTTTTATCTGGTGTCCCTTGACCATCTGGTTAGCTGTCCCATGATACAAAACTTTCTTTTTTATTTATCCAACATTGCCCCACTACTGGTTGGAAACCGCCTGCGTCCAGAGTTTGCCTTTCTTTTAATTATCGATTTTTCCTAATCGCTATTCTTCAGTAACAAGTGACCAGTCTTAAAAGTCAGGCAAAGTGTAGAGCCCTCACGATTGTAGGTCGACGGTGTTTACACTAATTGCCGAGACACTCCCACCGGTGTCTGAGATCGCATGAAACTTGATTTCGAATTGGAATTTAATTTGCTAACCTACCTTTATGTAAGTGATGTATTATAATATAGGTATTTACAAAAGTAGAAAGAGAGAACCTAAAAAATTTAAAGCATGTAGTTTTATCAATAACGAGCTGTTTCCCTCGGCTCTGCCCGCGTCAAAAGTAGCCTATGTTTAGCCCCGAGTCTTTAACTATACATATAAAATTTCATCAAAGTTTTCAGTTCAGTGCTTAGCCGTAACAGCGAAACAGACAGACAGACAGACTTTCGCACTTATATATTATAATATTAGTATGGAAGTAGGGGTGGATAAATACAACTGACAACAATATAAGAGGTTAAAGCGTCCCTTATAGTTCTCCACATCAGATTGGCTTGCATCTAGTGTCTTTATGTGAAATGCAATACATAGTTTGACCAATCGTCCTAAAACACATACACGTAGTCAGAAGTAATGAGAAGGACAGAGTTTTATCCACGAAACGTATTGTTCCCGTTAGAAATAAATATGCATGTGAAGTTAAATGCAAAAAAATAGTGGAATATTCAAGAAAATAGAGAAAAATACCTGTGAAATATACGCTATAGAAAACCAAGATGGTCGTTTTAGCACTAGAGTGTAAACATAGGATTACCCAAGCCTTAAGGAATGAATTCCCAATCACACCCATTCTCTAGAGGGATTTAGTTTTATTGTTTTGGTTGGAGTACAGCCAAATAGGCACACGGCTTAAAGGATTGATATTGTAATTTTGTGTTGAAAGGGAAATAGTAGGTATTGAATTCTTTTATAAATAATGCTAAATCTTTCAAAGTTTTTTATTTGAGATAGGTTACTGGCTTAGTCTACGTTTTTTAAATTCGTAAAATAATTTGAGAACAGTTTACTTACAAAACTCTTACAAAACTGTAAAATGTTTAATATGATAATGTTATTTTTTTTTTTTACGATTTTTTTTATCACAGACAAATGTTATCTTACTACCTGTGACCATGAACGCTGCAAATTTTTTAAAACGTTAGGTTAGTAAGGTTTTTAGTAAATCGAAAGTCTGTCTGTCTGTCTGTTCCGCTTTCACGGCCAAACCGCTGAACAGATTTGGATGAAATTTGGTATGAATATAGTTGAAGACCCGGGGTCAAACATAGGCTACTTTTTGACGCAGGCGGAGTTGCGGAAAAAAGCTAGTAAGTAATAAACGCGAAAATATTGGGATTCAAACAAGAAAGCACTAAACACGACAATCGTCGTGTTTAGTGTCAAATCGACAAGCGTCATACGCTAGCCTTGATAAATTAAATAGCATTTTATACTTAGATATGTACTAAAAGTGACCATACACAGTTTAGGCGCGAAATTGCCTAAAAGTTCAAACAAAATCTTTATTAAAAACCGGACACACACATTCGTATATCTCCGAAATACTGGTTTTAGATCAACAAGCTTTTGATAAAAGCTTTTCTCATTATACTTGACCAAAAGCCTGACATGAAAGCTTATCAACAACATAAAAGGAATAATCTCTAAAAAACAAAACGGGCAGCATGAATAAGAAAATTAAAAGCTCTGTAGAAAGCTTTCGGGGCATATTTAAAAACTATGAGGGTAATACACGAAAAGCAATCTCAGTCGGTAACCGGGTTTACCGGGATATTACCCGAGCGAGTACAAAAAGCGGTTTAATCCGGTTCTGACTGGATATAAGAAGGTGAGAATATGACCGCCGCGATAACAGAAGTTTGGATTATACTTGTATACTTTTTCAAGATATTTGGCTAAATGTAGTCTAGTATTATGTCTATTGTTTAAAGAAATCTAAAGAAGCAATCCTTTGGCCAACCAAAGAGAAAATTTCCCCCGACTTTTTTGTTTGGGCGCTATTTTTCATTTAAGAAAATTCAAGTTGATCGTTTGTTTTCTGTTTTTTAAATAGATACCTAGTTTGCTATAGATAACGAAATTTCAAGTCTGTCTCCGTGGTTCAGTGGTTAAGACGTTTGCCTTTAACCTGAAGGTAGTCGGTTCGAATCCCAAGGTTTAGGTTAGTTTGGTTAGGACATAGGAGGCTTGAATCACCTAATTGTCTGAAAATAAAGATGTTTCCGTGCTTCGGAAGGTTCTACTTTGTTGGCGGCTCCGTAAAATTCTGAGACCAGAGGTTTTACAGGGTCGATTTACCATGTAACCCACTCGATATTAATTAAGAAACGAATCTCGCCCAAAACGAGTTTAAACACATTTGGCCGCTTTTGTTTTTGGCACCTATTAAGGCCCACATAATAAGACGTATAGATTTTCACGAACTAAAGAATAATTAACACAGAAAAACAATATTAAGTTATAGAGAATCTTTGTCTGATCCGAATAAGAACTGATTTGAAGTTTTCCGATTCCGTACTCCGAGACGTGATAATAATAAAGTTTCGCGAGATCGTTTCATTTGTACTTACTTACTTTCACTTTTTCCGAAGTACTGAGAAAATAGCGAAAGTAGGATTAAGTTTGATGTCTTTATTTAATGAGTCGTATAAATGCAGTAAGTACGGAGGTTTTGGATGTGGTGGGTTCTAAATTTAAAGAAAGAATTGTCGCTAGTTTGATTTATTATTTCTGGCTGGATCCAAATGATTGTCTTATAAAAACGATGGTGTATGTATGTGCTTGAGAAGACATGATATACAAAACCAAAGGTCTGGTCTAGTAAAGCACCAAATGGTGATCTGATTGTTTAAATTTAATTAGATCCATACATCACTACGTACTCGTTCTTGTCAAACTATATTCGACATATCGGAATATTGGGAGTTAATTCTTGATACTTTAAAGATAAAGGAACAATTGTGATTAGTCAAAAATAATGACAGATGACTAAATGACTACTGAAAACTGCATTTCTTCTAACCTTCGACTTACCTCTCTTACGACTGTAAATCTCAAGATTTTTTTTCTAAAGACAAGAATCAGCTTATTGGTCCTACCGTACAGCACTTTCCTCATCATAACATCTTCCGTTGCATTCTCAATTGAAGCTTCCGCCTGGTAATGACCTTCCCTGGGCAGTCTAAAAATCACATAACAGACTCCGGACTTGTGTTGAAAGATGACAAGAGAATCGTGCATTTTTTTTTTTTTAAAGTTGTGTTTCGTGGTGCTGTGCAATTAATGGCCCACCTCCTATTATTCCCCTATAATAATAGTCCCGTCTCTTGGAAGATTAAAATATGGTGAATCACCAGGAAATAGATGTTGCAAAGTATTCTGAAAATATAAAGTGCGGTAAATAGCCATTTTGACTCGACCAGAAGACTTTGGCCGGAAGTTTTGTATTCTTTTGACATCACGGAGAATTGTTTACTTTGTCTACCTGCGATCATGAACGCTTTAAAGTGTTTGAAACGTTAAGTGTAAATGAATAAGTAATAAACGCCATAAAACCGTAATAAAATAGTTTACATACATACCATCACGCCTTTTTCCCGTAGGGGTAGGAAGAGACTACGGATTTCCATTTGCTACGATCCTTACAGACTTTCCTCGCTTCTTCTACGCTCATCACTCTCGTCATACACACTCGTCGATTACAGGTACTCCTGACATCTCACTTTTTTAATATGTCTGCGATTTGGTCGCAGTATGTTCTCCGAGGCCTTACCGACTTTTCCTGTCACCTTTGATTTGTAAATACCTTAAAATAGTTTAATTTAGTAGTAAGAAGATTCTAAATTGTAAATATGTACCTATTGTTTTAGAATCACTCCATTGAGTGAACCCCACGCTTAAACTTTGGGTCATCTGACTGAATGAATACCATATTAACTTAAGCCGAATTTATGCGATCAATCCTTCTAAGTAATTCAAAAGGTTAACTTAGGTAACTAAAAGGGTCAACCAGTTTAAAATCGGATTTCAACCTCTATGCCAATTAGTTCAGTGTCGTCAACTTAATTTTCTATTAAATTGAACAAGAATTGAATTGGTTGGTCTGATTCTGCCTTGTTCGATCGGGTTGAAATTATAAATTATCCATTTTGTTTGGCAGAGTATTGTGTTCGTTAAGTCGTGTGAAAATCCTTTATTTTGGTTTATTCTATTTACTTTTCTAAAGGGTTTTGCAAAAGATCTTTCATAATTCATTTTGGTATTATTTACGCAAAATGAATTCTTCATATTTAAGGACGTCATTCAGTCTCACTCAAAGTAGCTGCTAGTTTTGCAAATTCTTCAAACTAAAAACACCCTCAGAGGAAGTCTTTACTAAGGAGTTGCGTAAGTATCTATACTAATGAGTGACCAGAATTGCTTGCGACGAAATAAACATAAATTTCATGGTATGTTGTGATCATTATCCCAAAATTTATTAAAATTGAGAAGTCTTTGATAATTGAGGTTTCGGCCGAGTTAGCTGAGCAGGAAATTGGTTCAGTAAAGTTGTGATATGTATCAATTTTGCCCCCAATTAGGGTGTGAAATTTCAATGAGATTTATTTATGTTTTGGTCACTCGCCTCAGTATACTCTGCAATTATATTATGGGCGTTATTGATTTATGAAAATTGTGTTATCAAAATCAAGCGTAAATTCCAATCGTGTTTATGAATATATTTCTGCCTATTTTCCGTATATATAGGATGACTGTGGTATTTTAGTGACTGTGAAGTATTTCGGTATATTTGATGAGCTGTTTTTGATTTGTTATTTTGTATGAATAATATATGTGACGGACTATGAAGTCACATTATGCCAAATAGCATCAAAACCGTTTCTTTCTCAATGCATTGTGCGTATATTTCCTTCTCTTTGGAAAATAGCTCTGGTAACTCCTATTCCTAAGCGGCCCAATTCAACATCTTTGGGAGACTTGCGCCCGATTAGTATCTTACCATATTTATCTAAAATCATGGGTAAGGTAGCCTACTTGCAACTTTCTAAATTCTTGGAGCAAAATAACATCCTGCCCAATGTTCAGTCTGGGTTTCGTGGGTCTCGCAGTACCACTACTGCTCTGTTGGATGTAGTAGATAATGTACTCACTGCACAGAATCAAGGCATGGGTACCATACTTGTATTCCTGGACTATTCTCCTACTTTCTAAAATGGCCTATTATGGATTTGGTATAAAATGGTTTGATAGCTACCTAAATTCAAGATCCCAGCGAGTCCAAGTTAGGGGCGAGGACGGGTCAATGTCAGTGTCTGATGAACGATTGGTCAAAAGGGGAGTTCCTCAAGGCTCCATATTGGGGCCCTTACTCTTCATCCTATATACTGCAGACATGGTCTCCTGCATCCAAAACTGTAAGTTCCATATTTATGCAGATGACCTCCAAATTTACTACCACTTCAAAGCATCCGATACTCTTGAAGCTGTAAGGAAAATAAATGAGGATCTTAATCGTATAGCTTTATGGTCAAGGGAAAATGGCTTGGTGCTGAATCCTAAGAAAACCAGATATTTGGTCTTGGGCTCCAGAAAACAGGTCAAGAATATTAAGGAACACAAACAAGATATTTTTTGGAAAACGAATCCATCGAATGTGTCCTGGAAGCCAGGAATCTCGGTCTTTTAATGGATTCTCAGTTGCAGTTTGAGAAGCATGCCAATGATACTGTGCGCGGCTGTTTCTATAGACTTAAGGTCCATTATAACATTCGGCAGTACTTATCAGTGGACATGCGTATTCGTTTGTGTGACAGCCTTGTTCTTTCAAAATTGAACTACTCCGACTGTGTATATGGTCCGTGTTTGTTGGCTAGGACGAAGCAACTGTGTCAGAAGATTCAGAATGCTTGTATGAGGTTCTGCTACCCCATTCCTCTCCGCACCCATGTCACTCCTTACATTAACAAGGCTAATCTTATGAAGATGGATGCTCGAAGAAAATTTTACTTGGCATGCTTACTATTTGGAATGGTAAAATCTGAAAAACCTTCCTACCTTTATGAAAAACTCAGGTGGTGGCGTAGTCACAATAATAGGGCTGTGCGCACTTCCTGTCTCCTGCGTCTTATGTCACCACGCCATAAAACTGCGGCTTTTAGAGACAATTTTAAATATGCCGCCTGAGGAACAATCTGCCGCCCCCGTTGCGTGCTCTGAAATCATTTTGGTCATTTAAGAAACAGGTCAAAGAATATATATTAAATGAACAAATTAATTCATGATGCATTCTTACCTAGGTTATGCACGAGCGAGCAAGGCGGCTTGTCCCAGTGAGAATGGCGTCGGTGTGGTTGATTCTATCATTTGAAACCACTCTTTGGCTTGACTGTGCGTATTATTAGGATATAATAACTCAAATCAGTTTGTAAAAAAACAAAATTTTAAGCGCACATGATTATCGCAATGGCACTGCCACGCACACAATAGGACATGAGTCATCGTTAATCATGTCAAATGATATGCTGATGTGGGCTAATTGATAATGTGCTTTGTTTTTTATTATTTTAAACACATTGTGTGTCTGTCTTTATTTGTTCTGTAAGTTTGTCACACGTAACAACTATGAGACTTAGTTTTAGGTTATGTTAATAGATTGGATCTCAGTCTTACGTCTTAAATATCTGTGGTCTTGAGCTAGATTCCATACCATAGTGGCACAGATCAGTCACAGAATATAAACAGTAAACTTTTGCCATAGATATAGGTAACAGTATTGAACATGTGGATTACTATCATCTCTTGTTTCCGTCCGGGTGCGAGTGGGTGGGATTTGCAATATGGTGTGTAAGGCGATATCTTGCTCACTTGCTGGAATTTGATTCTCAGACCTGGATGAGGGTGTGAGATGGTAGTAAGACACTAGTCAAGGATTATGTTATTTGGGTTTAAATCTTTGTTCCGGGACTCCTCAGAAGGTGGTGGCTGAAAATCAGTGCTAGGCATGCCTGCATGTCTAGCGTATCACTGAGCCACCACCTATTGAGACGTCTGTCACGTACATTATAAACATGTAGCTTATGCTTAAGTCATTTGCTGTACTTACGTGATAGCTTTCTTAATAAAGATATATTCTATTCTATTCTTTTCTATTCTATTCTATCCTATTCTATCCTATTCTATCCTATTCTATCCTATTCTATCCTATTCTATCCTATTCTATCCTATTCTATCCTATTCTATCCTATTCTATCCTATTCTATCCTATTCTATCCTATTCTATCCTATTCTATCCTATTCTATCCTATTCTATCCTATTCTATCCTATTCTATCCTATTCTATCCTATTCTATCCTATTCTATCCTATTCTATCCTATTCTATTCTAACTGAACTGACATCAGGGCGTGGAGGGCCGATACTTAGACGTTACATTCTAGGCGAATAAAAGTAGATACTCTAATTATTGTTTCCGTATGAAATTGGAAGTACAAAAAAAATACCTTTTCACGATATCGTTATTATAGCCGCATTTAGCCACTAATCGATATCTTTTCCTAAATTGACAGATTAAAAGCAGCCTGCATCCAACGCTAGTAAGAGTCCTCCTGGTGTCCGCGGAAGACCAGCGTCGTAGTTATACTACGACATATGCTAAGCTGAGACCATTTTGGTACTCTTCTCTTTTTGTAATAATTATATTAATAGAATAGAATATATCTTTATTGAAAAAGGTATCACGTAAGTACAGCAAAGGTCTAAAATTAATTAATAGATATTGTAAATTTTGTGAAGTGAACAAAACAAACAACAAATAAACGCCTTTTCTTTCTTTCATTCTTTCTTCTTCATGTCATGTAACCATCAGGAGGGTTATCTCACTGATAAATCAAGTTATTATCAATATATTATAACCAAACCAAGACCGCTGGGGCTATTTTTGAGAACGTATGTAAAACCGGTGAGTCTATTGAACATACGACTTATCGACATATTGATATATACTATGTCGAATGATAATCATTCGAAATTGAACGAAAATCATTCGACTTACTGATTTTAAGTGAAACATGATCCAAAGATAGCCTCGTGATCGTGGTTAGGTTTTGATAATTACAATTAGTGTAGGTAGATGTCCAACGCTGTGCTTGTGATGTGTGTGGTCACAATTCGAGAACTTTTGCCACATGTGAAAAAAATGCTATTATTTTTGGAAAGATTTTAGAAATACGGTTACCACGAGAAATACAAACAATAGATAATGATTGTTAATGTCATTCAAACCGCGATAAAACTCAGCTGTTATCGTGTAACATATTGATCTGTTTGTCCGCGATCTTGGCACACGTTCAAATGCTTATTTGCAATATGCAATAACACATGGCGGAATAAAGAGCCAAATTCTTGGTAAATACGATGAAATATAAAGTATTTGTTTGGTTTTAATAATTTTCGGAGGGAAGAAAAATTAGCGCTACGTATCTCGTTAGCTGGTGCAATTATTTGATTTGATTTGATGGTACGGCGGGTCAAATGTGATACTTTATAAGGATCATGATCACATAAGGTGACGCAAAATTGATCAAACTAGGTAGGGTCCTTTTTATTAAGAATCAAGAATCACTTCGGCTATGCCCTGCTATTTATTTAGTTCATGCAAAGGATATCTTGAGGAAATCGTAAATCTGATCGAGTGTTGAGATAAAGTCAATCTTATTTTCAGTCTTCAAGCTAAAATATATTTGTGTAAAAAAATAATAATCACAATCCAAAGCCAATTTCAATCATCAACTTTGAAAATCCTCCAACGCTTTCTGGGTCTGCCCTGTTTTCGGCGTCCACCTTCAGACCATGGAGTTGGGGGAGACCATGGAGTTGGGGGATACCTTTACCCAGCAGTATTTGTCTCATAAATGGTTGAAGAAAAATTAAATTGAATAGAGAACATATCCAGTGCTTGATTTATAAGTGGGACTTTTAAAACCTTTTTTCTTAATCATTCCTGAAATATCAAGTTACGAAATATTATCTAGTAATAAACAAAAATCTAATTGAAAAATTCGATTGAAAACAAAACAAAGTTGGTTAGATAAAACTCCCCGATAACATTACGGGTGTGAAGGATAAGCCGGTTTCACCAGGGGACAACACACACAACATAAAGTTGGGTTTACACTGGTATTCAGGCTTAGTTTACCCCATTTTATTTGAATGTAGCCATTTCCCGTGGTCCTGCGTCAAAAAGTAGCCTAGGTTTGGCTCCGTGTCTTCGGCTGTATCCATACCAAATTTCATCGTTGGTCCAGAGGTTTAGCCGTGAAACCGCAACAGACAAACACACTTTCGAATTTTAGTATTAGTATGGACATGACAGTATTGATGGATATGGAAGTATGGATGAAGCCAGATATCTATAAAGATTCAATAATTTATTTTGAATCAATATAACTAATAGATGCAACTATTTTTCAAATTATTTGGTAAACGATCTCGCCTCCGCAAGGGCTTGATGGGAGAAGCGCACCCAAACAGTAGTTTGACGTCGCCATGTTGGATATGATTGCATTAATGGTCGCACAACTAAGGATGCTAAATACTGAGAATATATTTTTTTTAAAACATTCAATGCAGTATCTTAATCTAAGCAAAATAATACAATGAAAATGATACTTGAGAGAGAGAGAGTTTAGGTCTAATTTGTTCGTCATACGTCAACACTTTTAAATATTAGTTCAATTAGTTTCTACTACCACTAGAGTTAGTAAGTTTGACTAGTATTCGTCGCTTCTTGCCTCATCCTCTAGGAGACAGCGTGGTCTAAAAAAAGTTTATACTCTGTATTGAATATTATTCTGTTTTATTAGACTATAGCTTTATCGCTCCATTAACCGACACGATATTTCTAAGAAGTCGTAAGATCCCTGGAAACGTAGCTTTAGAAATATATACATAATTTCACTATACAGCCCTGGTTATTGCGGCCCTAATACAATTACTCGCTTCAGCGATGTCCTCAGTCCCTTAGTCTCAAAACAATTAGTACTGACGACGTTATTTTTGTGTCACGCCTGTATTGTACTTTTTGGCTTACTATTCTCAAGGGTGATAGGAATTTTCCTTGCGATTCCCGCGGGAATCTCGTGTATCTAAGTTAACGATTCCAACGTAATCGTTTTATGGATAAAGTGATTTAGTAGCCCGAGTTTTCCAAACGTACGGTTCATGCCATAGATGTCATAATAATATATAGAGTCCAAACTAATATCCATACTTCCATATTCATACTATAATATTATAAATGCGAAAGTCTGTCTGTCTTTCTGTCTGTCTGTCTGTTATGCTTTCACGGCCAAACCGCTAAACGGTTTTTGATGAAATTTGGTATGAATATAGTTGAAAACCCGGGGTCAAACATAGGCTACTTTTTGACGCAGGCGGAGCTGCGGGAAACAGCTAGTTATAAATAAATGCGAAAGTCTGTCTGTCTATCTGTCTGTCTGTTATGCTTTCACGGCCAAACCGCTGAACAGATTTTGATGAAATTTGGTGTGAATATAGTTGAAGACCCGAGGTCAAACAAAGGCTACTCTTTGATGAAGGCGGGGGGCTGCGGGACACAGCTAGTAGGAAATAAGTTTGCGTGGCTGTATCATTTCGATGAATATTTTTTTTGTTTATCAAAAAAATCGCAAAACATCTGTTGTTCTTAATTTAGAACGTATTTTTAGATTCTAAATACTGTTCTGTCCTATTCATAGCTCGGCTCTACACCTGAGATGATATGTACCTATTATTAATAAATACCTATTATTTTTTATATTTATATTATACAAACTAAGTTTTACTGAAATATAAGTCCACATTTGTAAAATGTTTATGTAAATAATACTTACTTATAGAGTTGACTACTATCCTGTGATCATTAACTTGTCAATGATTACATGAAGCTTGGTAACATTCGCAGACAACTAGTTGTCAATTTTAGTGAAAGTCACTTGGGATTTATCTCTTGTTAGATCCTGATATCTATGTTTCGTACATATAGTTCATCAAAACAGTGGATACGGTTTCAGTGATTTCTCCAGGGGATCAGTCTATTATTTTTTTAGTTTCTCACTGGATTTTTTGTTATTGGTTTAACTCGTATTCATTTTAATATTTGAACAATCACATATAGAAAATATAGGATATTTCCACGATTACTTCGGTTATTTCGGTTGAAGACATTATTGGAAAATCAGAGTTCTTTTATGGCGAATAAATAGTATTTTTTTGCTTTTTCTTATCTCTGGGAATACTCGTAAAAGCCTTTTAAGTAGGTACCCATATATTAGTCTCGTGAATATGTTTAACAATTTTTGTAAAAAACAAATGCTTTTAAGATTATGTCATTTGATTTTTATTATGCCTTTCTATTATCCCTTGAAACAGGTTGAATTTTTATATAGGTTTTTTTATACAATTAAGAAGGCAAACAGGCGTACGGCCCACCTGATGGTTAGTGGTTACCGTAGCCTATGAACGCCTGCAACACCGGAGATGTCACGAGCCCGTTACCGACCCTGAAGGAATTTTTTCACGCCCTTTTTGAAGGTTCCCATGTTATAGTCACTAGCGAAACCCGTTCATTCCATAATCGCAGTGTACTAGGAAGGAATATTTTGTTAAAAAATATGGTATCGTAAAGTTAGTATATTATTACATGCGTCTCTAACTAACTTTAGGGCTTGCACAATCTGTGGGATTTGTCCTACATATATTTACTACCTATTTCTCGCGACTCAGACCGCGTCAAAAAGTACCTTGTGTTTAATCCCGTGTCTTAAACGATATCCAAATCAAGTTTCAATCAAAAGAGGTTTAACTGTAAAGCGTAACAGACAGACTTTCACATTTATAGTATTGATTTTTTATGCGATTGTTTAAAAAATAAAAAGCTTTATTGTGTAAATTCCAACAGAATATGTAACAAAAGTAGCCTAATTATAATAACATCAGCAAATTGTAGATTTTATTATATGCACAGTGATTACGCCCGTCCAATAGAGGCATAATAATGAAACTTGACTGTCCCAGAGGTCGACCTAAATTTAATTACTTATTTGACCCGAGTCGAGGACAGGGTAAAGATGTACCTTTCAAATCTGTATTCAATTATAGACGCAAATTAATGTCTAGTTTGATGGGATATGGAGGAATTTTAAATCAGAGAGTAAAATAAAAATTAACTAAGTAAATCAAGTAAGTTAGCAAGCTTCAAATCACAAGTCATGTCGCACTTTTTACGTGATACTACTACTTAATACTATCCTTACTTATCATGGCTATGGTATTCTACCTTGTTTGTAGTAATGGTGTGTGTATGTGTAGTGAATATGTTGTTATATTGTATGTATATATATAGTTGTATTTATGTAAGTGTGTAATATACATTATATGTGTAAGTTTATGTTTTGATATTTATTAAAATTATTAAGTTTCTTCTTACTCTTGTTGACACCTACCGCGCACAATCTTTAATATTTTTACTCAATTTTCCGTAAGGTTGCCTGGAAGAAATTGCTATTGCGATAAGGCCGCCTTTGCGCAAGGTTATTTTTCTTGTAATTACTTGTATTTAACAATGTATCCTTGTTGTGCAATAAAGAGTTTTTGTATTGTATTGTATTATAATTTAATCGCAAAATAAACGCAATGAGTACTTCACAAAACTGTTTATTTCTTGCACAGCCAAAATTAAAACTATAGACACAGTTCGTCGTAAATCTAGTTAGCGCCATTCGTTTTCTTTCTCTCTCGCACACATACCTCTCTCCCTTGCATCCGCTCCGTTCCGTTTAGCTAACAATGATAAGCTACATTCATATTTAGTTGTTATTACAATATTTTTATTCCACATGTAAGTAGATTAGGAGTATAAGATCTTATGCACATAATTAATTCTAATGTGTGTGTAACTGTGTAAATAGTGTGACGGGTCGTAGGCCTATCAATTCAGATTTTTTGTCAAACATCTTTGTTAGGTTTGGTTTTAGTAATTACGCTAAAGTTAGCGATATTAGCCTCCTGGGTATTGAGAGTGTATTGTTTCATCGTGAAAGAAGCTCGGAATATGAATAAAAAGTTTTTACAAACAAATGTCTTTTCAGTATTTTACTGCGACCTTCACCGTTTCCGACCTCCTAGGTCGTCTGGCCAACTGCCCTTATCCCTTTATAATGGACACAAGAAATAAGGGCGGGAAAAAAGGTAGCCTTACTACATGTGATAAATAAATTTGTACAAAATGGACACCTTTAAATTTCATTTAATTATTAGTAGATTCAGTTTCAGAGGACTAAATAAGTATTGATATCTTGGTGCTTAAATTCATTCATATCGAGTGGGTTCTCAATCGACCCTTTACACCCTGGTGTTAGAGTTTTTCAGAACTATCTATCAGATTTAGGCTCTGAAGCGTAACCTCAGCTTATGTTTTTACGCAACTGGAAAACACGCTTTGACGATGCAAAATAATGGTTGAATTTAGGTAATTTTACCATTAACCTATATCATAATTCTCTAACTAAGCATTGTCCAAGTTTTAAAGATAACTACGCTAATATTTAGTAACATTTACTCAACAGAATCTAGACTAAAACAAAAAAAGATTTTTGAACAAATGATACTAATATAATTATACAATGCATCAACTAATCATGTTATAATTAGATTGATCAAACCAATCAAATGATGTACGATTTATGGCGCACAAACCGAAGCGAATTAATTTAAGCTATCAAGCATTGCCTGTGATGTATATAAGGCCTTATCATGCTAATTAAGCTATATCACTGTCCATTACAGGACAAATATTTCGTTATGGTTGATTGCCTTATCCATAGAATTAGGAAGTGTATACCACTTTATCAAACACTTCAGCGAAAATTCTAGCAAAAGATAGAAATTTCCGTTTTGTTTACAGGAAAATAGTTGAGAATTAATAGCAGTTCATTTTTTTTTTTTTTTAACTTATTAAAGACCATAAACAGGTTTACAATATATTAATCTTAAAGCTATTGTACAGAGTTATTACAATTGTGAACCCAACAACAATGGTCACAAATAATATTTAAATAATTTCTTCATGTGCGAGACCAAATATCGCTAAATAGCAAACAAATGTTTTCACGTACCTATGTAAAGCTTAAACACAAAGCCGAAACTTGTTCATATTTAATCAAAGTTTTGAGCATTCCAGTCACACCCTTATACAAACAATTCTAAAATAGATTTTTTTAAAACGTTATGTGACAAAGTTATAATGTCGATGTGGGATAATTTATCATTGTACAATTTTTGTATACGTTTTAACGGAATACGAATACCTGCATTTGTTCGACTGGATTCAATGAAAAACAAAGGATGAGGACGTGACGATCTCATCTGGGCTCTAAGTGGCACCCGATATGATACTTTACTGGTGATTTCAATACAGTCATATCTATGATGAACAATATCATGTAAAAGCATAGAACCCAGCTGTGAGCGTCTAGATTTAAGATCTAAGATCTTATAATGTTTTAATAATTGTTCATATGGTAGGCGACTACGATGACATTTATAATGAATACGTCGAAGAAATTTTTTTCATTCAAAAAAGGTGTAAATTACTTAATATAAATACGAGTAATCAAAGGATAAATCAGCCATTCAGTTGATATGATTATTAAGTATTATGTTTTTTAATTAACTGTTTCCTTATAAGTACGAGTACAATGCTACCTGCGTGATGGGCTCTTTACCAACAGGTCCCTTTTTACTTTACATAATATATTATTGATTATATACATCTTCAATACAACATGTGACCAGTATTTTTTTAAACAATCTCTGACATCCATTGACAATGTGTATGCTGCTCGCTCTCGATAATTCCACAACCTCTTATCTTATCCCGGACAAAAGGAAACCAGCCGAAACATTAGTAAGCACTCTTGAGGACGATATTTGAACTAAAACTTTGATTTTTATTTTTTTTTTCTTTATTTTTATACAAAGTAGGCAAACAGGCGTACGGCCCAACTGATATAAATTCCATTTAATCCATGCATATATTATATACACTTCATGTGTTGAGGGTCTGATGTATACACGCTCTGCTTAGTTCAAACTTCGGTCCCTCACAATCTTGCCATTTCTGTACTAAACAAATTAACAACTATTTGTAATTGTAGGTACCTAAGTAACTTTGTTATTGTATATTGTGGAAAAGTGAAGAATTTGAAATTTCATGCACGTTATGCCTTTATAATATAAATGAAGAACACTACAGAAGACCACAGCCAAATAACACTGTGATGCAGTGTTGTGTTCCTACTGGTGAGTAGGGTCGCCAGGATCCAGAGGGGTCGCTGTGCTGATAGCGGACAGGTCTGCAACGCGCCCGTACCATCTCCTCCGGTATTGCAGGCGTTCATAGGCTACGGTAACCACTTACCATCAGGTGGGCCGTACGCTTGTTTGCCTACTTAGTTGTACAAAAAAAAAAGACTATTCTCTTATCTCAGCGCCTACACGGCTGCGTCCTTAGCTGTTTTCCTCTTAGCCCGAAGTCCGCATCGGATAAGTTAAAAGACTGTTATACTTCAATGGGTAGCAAAGTTTCTATGAAAAACACATACATTTGCTGCGGATGGAGCGAAGGCCAAAAAACAACACTTTCTCAAGTGCCTTACGTGATATTAATTAAAGCTTGCAGTTTGAGATTCCTTACACGATATGTCGGAAGAGGGAATTTAATTGAAATTGTTCAGTAGTATGCGGCTTATCTAAGATTTGGACGAGTGGGGGTTCTGGCCAGTTTTCAGTCAACAATTTATTCTATTTACAGTTGGTGTTTCTTAAAAAAAAATCTAATTAAATTCGTCTAAGTTAGTTAGATGAGTCAATTGGTTAAAAGGCTAAAAATTTTTTGTAAAAGAACAAACACTTGAAAAATCATACGGGTTTTTATTACGTTTATTACTTACTAGATTTTACCCGCAGCTCCGCCTGCGTCAAAAAGTAGCCTATGTTTGACCCCGGGTCTTCAACTATATTCATACAAAATTACATCAAAAGCCGTTCAGCGGTTTAGCAGACAGACAGACAGAAAGACATACAGATAGACTTTCGCATTTATAATATTATAGCATGGATTTATTTAAACCTAAAGTTTCAACACTTTACAGCGTTCATGGTCGCAGGCAGACTAATTTGACATTTGTCTGTGTCACAAGAATACAAAACAAAGCAAAGCCTATAATTTTATTGAAAACTATTTCGATACACGCAGTATTGGCTCACAGTACCCAAGGGACTTGCAATCTTCCGTTTTGTATTCTTGTGACATCACAGACCAATGTCAACGTAGTCTGCCTGCGACATTATGAAATGAACTTCCTATGACGTTCCTTTCTCAATGGCCTGAGACCATGAACTATTTCTTTTCTTTTATCTAGAGTATGGATACAAATAACAATATCCTGTAAATCCACAATGCCACTGCGAAGTGACACCTTGCAAACGATGTCGCACCTGCTGGAGATCCTACTGTGTCCTGCTGCGTGTAGTAGACACGATCTTGCGGGGGCAAAAGCAGATGCGGCCAAGGAGGACTCCTGGAATCCTCTCTATTTTTAAATGTATGACATATATGTCGAACAAAAGTCCTTCGTTAACGAACGAAAATTATTTGATATTGAACAAAAATTATTCGACTCGCCAATTTTTGCACGAGTCACGCTTTTCAAAAATAGGGCTCCAGTTAGCAGCGAATTCGAGCCCAATACGTGTCGAAATGGAAATCTGTAGTCTCTGCCTACCCCTATGAGAAAAAGGTGTGATGGTATATATGTATGTATGTAGAATAGAATAGAATAGAATAGAATATATCTTTATTGAGAAAGCTATCACGTAAGTACAGCAAAGGACTTAAGCATAAGCTACATGTTTATAATGTACGTGACAGACGTCTCAATAGGTGGTGGCTCAGTGATACGCTTGAGATGCAGGCATGCCTAGCACTGATTTTCAGCCACCACCTTCTGAGGAGTCCCGGAACAAAGATTTAAAACCCAAACAACATAATCCTTGACTGGTGTCTCACTACCATCTCACATCCCCATCCAGGTCTGAGATACAAATTCCAGCAAGTGATGTACGTGTCGACACACGAAAAAAAGAAAAAGAACCCGTTCTTCTACCAATCTTCAAGAGGATCTATGAATTTACATTAATTTGTAACATCGTCATTGATTCTCTTTACGTATATTAAAAATTTTCACGGCTTAAGAATATCATATATAAACTGGAATATTTCCTACATCCGTCGCGTAATAAAAGTCGGGATGTGAATAAATAATCTCAAATGCTTCTGGCAAGCTATTTATTTTGCAAATTGAATGAGGGGGGCGTTCCCGCAAAATAATTTATCAACAAAATGTGTTACATTACATTGCTTATAAAAAATTATGTTTTGTTTGTGACGGGCGTTTACCCGACTGCGCTGAGAAAAATGGTTCTTGTATGTTCGAAGGAATTCATGTCTCTACATGGAGCGAAATGAAATCGTTTATTTTCAATATAGGATATAAATACCGCTTATTGACGTCAATTTACTTATTTTAAGTTTACATGAACATAGGTTTTAAGTGATGATAAATCGACTGATGAACTCAAAACGCGCAAATTTTGATTCGTGTCAGAAATATAGACCCTAGCAAAGGTGTTATCTGACAAACATGTAGAATTTCAGAATTGCAAATGTGGTATGAGCAGATATATTTTCGAAAGATCATTTACACTACGCACCTTTAATAGTAAAAAGAAATAACTCAAAATTTCAACTTTGTGGAAAAACGCAATTGAAGTTTGACACATTTGGTCAGTTAAGTTCAATATTTCTTTAAATAAATACTAAACATTTCTCGTCAATTCCAAATATAGCATTATATAGTTTTATTATTCAGCTATTGAATTATTGTAAAAACTTGTATTTTTATAAATGGAAAATATTTATTTAGATTATTTAAAAAAAAGTTCGTACTTCTTTCACTTTATGATTTATCATATTTTAATATGTGTTTATTTATCATATTTTAATATGTGTACAAATTTGCCGGAGCAATTCGTAATATTACGATTTTATTTTAAAAGAATTCAAACTTTTTTTTAATCATTTAGACTTGTTCTACTTTTGACGTGACAACGTCTAATAACTCGATACTACGGGCTGCATGCACGAAAAAGATGACGTCATTGTCCCGTTACGCTCATTGTCGCGTTTTGCAAGCGAGAGCGCGGCACGAACGAGAGAGAGGCATGATCATGTGTATTATACTACAGTAATGTTTGACGTTACTTTTTAGTTAGAAACAAGAGGAGACGAGTTTAAAGTAGAGCGAGGTGTAAGACAAGGTGACCCGTTGTCCCCCAAATTATTCATAGCGGTCTTAGAGAGCATATTCACTAAACTAAATTGGGCTTTGGAAGGCATCCAGATTGACAACAGACGTTTAAGCCATCTAAGATTCGCAGATGATATCGCAGTCTTCGCGGAAACACATCAGAAACTGGAGAAAATGATATACCAACTCAACGATGAAAGTAAACTGGTAGGCTTACATATGAACCTAAGCAAAACGAAAATAATGACTAACGCCAAAAAACCTGGTAGAGTTATGCTTAACATTGAGGAACTGGAATATGTGGAGTACTACGTGTATGTGGGAAAACAAGTATCCTTCCGGCAATCTTACAACGAAGACGAAGTGAACAGACGAATATCATCAAGCTGGAACAAATTTTGGGCGCATAAAGATATACTGAAGGGTGATTACGACCTTAATATGAAGAAAACTATCATGGACACCTGTATCTTGCCTTGCCTAACTTATGGCTTCCAGACTTGGACCTTCACAGAAAAAAATAAAAATAAAGTTTCAAGTTCTCAACGGGCAATGGAAAGAAGCATCCTAAAGTTAAGAAAAATCAAAAAAGTTAAAAGCCAAGAAATTCGGAATAACACTAAACTTACAGATGCATTACATAAAGCTCTGAAGTTGAAATGGAACTGGGCCGGACACGTAGCGAGGTATACCGATCAACGGTGGACTATCAGAGTCACCAAATGGGATGGGCCACACGGTAAGAGAAAAGTTGGGAAACCACGCAAAAGATGGGCAGACGAAATAAAAAAGGAAATAGGAAGGAACTGGATGGAGAAAGCAAAAGATAGGAAGAAATGGAAGAAATTGGAGGAGGCCTATACCCGAAAGGGGTTCCTATGAATTTAGTTTAAAATTTGTATCTGTTTTGTATATATTGTGATCCAAACCTATAGGAAATAAAGAGGCTTTATTATTATTATTATCAATGTTTGACGTTGTCACGGCAAACTACCGTCCGTAAACCGACTTTACAGACAACCAATTTTTTTTACTATTATTAATAGTGCAATTGATTTGCTTGGGGATTATTACTAATTGTATCCTTAATTTAATAATATTGAACAAACATAAAAAAATAACATTATTTTTGTATTATTCTTTATTTTAAAAAATCACAGCATTTGTGAAGATCACAATTAAATACTTTTTCTCCTTAATTCTCAATAAACATCGCTAAATGCAACAAAAGAAACTTCTAAAAACGAAAACATGATAGTTTTTCTACTTAGGTAAAACTTTGCCTCTCAAATCCTTGATAAACATCAATAAATGCAAAAGAAAACTTCTAAAGAACTAAAAAAATACACTTTTTCTTCTAATAAACATCCTATACTATTAAACGAGCAATATTTGTATGTATATTTATATATATATTTGTCTCGCGTTTTCGAAAACGGCTCTAACGATTTCTTTGAAATTTTAAACATAGGTTCTCATAAAGTCAAACAATTAATCTAGCCAGGTTCCAAGTCTGGGAAAATTCGTTTTTCCCATATTTTCCAGCAAAAAGATTTTCCGCATGAAATTGTAGTTATAGTACAATAATTTCGGCGCCGGCGGGTCTGCTTCGATAGCCCAGTGGTTAAGACATCTGCTTTGTACTCTGGTGGTTCCAGGTTCAAATCCCAACTAAAGAAAGTTTTGTTTTTCTTTTTTTTGTGTTTTTTTTGTTTTGGAGTATAAAAGTATTAATCAGTATAAATCGCGCATATATTATTTTAAAATGGCTTGAAAGAATTATTAATTCGGTTATAAAGTATTAAAATATTTTCCTAAGAAACATTATAGTTTCAAATCACAAGTCATCGTATCATACAAGTATCACCATTTTCTCAGGATTCCGTCATCAGAACCTGTTGAAACTAATATGGGACCAACTAGACGGTCCAACCTTTCAGACAAAAAAATGAATTTCAAATCGGTTCACGCGTCTTTGAGAAATCGAGTAACAAACATAAAAAAAAGATTCCGACGAATTGATAACCTCCTCCTTTTTTGAAGTCGGTTAAAAATTGAATGATAAATTCTACCACTGACCCAAAGGAAATACTTACCAATCCAGGGAGTAAATAGTGTACCTACCAATTCAAATAGGACTGAAACGTGGAAAGTACTTAAGGAATGCAACTAACAACGATTAACGCTAGATGGCGGTAATCTATTTACTGAAAAAGTACAACGCGCTATCGTTGTGTTTTCAAATCGCATAGGTGATGTATGTAAGCCATACCAAATTTCATCAAAATCCGTCCAGCCGTTTGGCCGTGAAAGAGCAACAGAAAGACAGACAGACATACTTTCGCATTTATTATAATATTAGTATGGATGGATACCATAACTACCGAGCGGAGCTCGGTCGCCCAGGTACTTAATAATAATGCAACAAAATTATAAAATTATAACAAATTTACTGTTTCAGATCAGACTGTCAAAAATATTTTAAATTACGGAATTGTAAAAATCTGCGTAATATAATGGAATCAATGCTTTCGAGATTAGCTCTTTCAAATCCTTCTTGTTTTCACTCAATTCTTGTTTTCCAGTATACGCTGATGTAAGTGACACTTCTGTTAATCGTTTCATTTTCTTTCTTTTATTTCTTACATCAATTTCTTTGTAACTTTCTTCCATGTAGGTATGATGTTTTATAAAAAAAAAAAAACAATTTATGTCGTTCCAAGTAACGTTTTGCCCATCTTTATTTGTACTCAAATTATACTCCCATTTTTCTTGTAATGAATGTCTTAAGTCATAAAATGCTGCAAAATTTAACTCATACACACTGAAAGCCGGTTTAGTCTTTTTAGCATTCTTTATTAAAGTAATATATTTATCAGAAACCTTTTTTCACTCACCCCTTGAAGTAGAATCGGTGCTATAAACTCCACTGCAGAATTTTCTTCTAAACGTAATTTTATAAAAATGTCTTGTATCTAGTTAGTCTAGCTGAGCATTCCAATAATATACACAAATACAAGAATCGTGGTCCTATTTACTTAGGCTATAGATTATAATTAGAATTGCATAGTAAGTATTATAATTGGAAAGGAAAAATCCTCTGCTAGTCTATGTAACTTTTAGGCACTGAGAGTGAATTGGCTTGAAGCACCTAAGTGCAGTAATGTTTAAACTTTCAAGAGCAATCTGTAGCTTGTAACAAATACTACATTGTTTACGAAAAAAAAAACGTTGTTGTTAATAAAAAAGTCGCTGATATTCAACCGGTCGTCAAAGTTCTCATAGAGACAGAGCGCGGACAGTAGCTAGTCAAGTATAAAACTTGCGTCACTAGGAAAAATATCAAAGTTAGTCGGCTGTCTCTTAAAAGGACAGGAAATTAAGAATCATTTTGCTCGATTTTCAAGCGTTTGCTCTTTTAAAACAGCGTACAGCGAAAAATGCAGCTTTCGAGAGAATTGAATTAAAATGGCGCCTGCTTTCTGTTTTGTGGACGCCGCAAGTGGACAATTAGCTGTTTTACAAACTGTTAAAAAGGTTCTTTATAAAAGTAATTTGAAGTCTGAACTATAAATCTAAAATTGTCATTTCATCAATAGAGAGAAGAAGTATCTATAGAACTAAAATGAAAGATGGCATATTGTTACAACGTGGTCCATAAGGTATCATTAAGAAATTAGAGTCAATAATAGCTAAAACGATTATTGAATGAAAGTTCGATTCCAATGGGAATTATACTTTGCTTAGTAATTTCCAGTTTGGTTATGATATTGCAAGCTGGGATCACCTACGGAAGGCACATTGCAAGACATTGCGTTGGTCCAGCATGCCATTTGCTTAGTAGTGAAAGCGCTCAGTTTGGTTTGAGACTTTTCGTGCTAAAGGTATAGGGAGGTCAAACGACAGTCGCTGTAATATAATAAACAGTACCAGCATCAGGATCATAAAGCGTAGGAACTCTTGGCTCTAAAGCGCTTGCTTCAGACACTGGGAAAAACGCTCGGATGAATAAGTGATCATTAAGTATCGTAGGCGTTCGCTACAGTTTTTACAGCCACCGAACGCGATAATAAACAATTAAAATTCCACCGAGATGACTGCCGCGTTGGGAATATCAAATGAAACTTCCTGAATCCGTTTCAGATATTTCACAAAGGGCTGTTCTCACAAACCTTAAATCATTTCACAAAAACGTCTTTATTTTTCGAGGCTTATAAGAATAGGATTACTAACATTTAGGCACTGAGAGTGAAACATTTAACCACCGATACCCACCGGCAAAATGGTCAAACGAAGTATTTATTTATTTATTTCTCATAACTTCTTACGCTAGTTACATTTTTTGATTTTGCCAAACTACAAAGTAGTTTATCGGCAAAGTGAAGTGGTTTATCGGCAAAGTGAAGTAGTTTATCGGCAAAGTGATAAACTTTTATCAGGCAGGCAGTCGCTGGATGCAGGTCAGGGGATACCATGGTCTATTAATTCCATCCAAATACGCTCGCATTTGAATAAAATTATGAAACGATAAAATCACACCAGTACTGATATATTCTAACTCCCTTATTCATAAAAACATCGAAAAGTATGTAGTATATGTTAAATAAGCCCATTTTAACTAAATTATGTTATGTCTCGTTCTTTCACGTAAATTTTTTACTATGAGAGAAAAGGGCTAAACATGTTTTTATAAAACTAGGCTTAACGAAAATTCGAGGCTAAATCTATAAATATCAGTAAGGAAATAACACGGGAAGTGTGCAAGTGCCTTTACCTTTCTCATGAAAAAAGTGGAAATCCAGCTAGCGAGACGCTCGAACATCTAATTTAAATTTGAACAACGTAGTTGATTTGCATTCAATTTTTCACCATTTGTAAGAGACAGACAGACGGGTCGGTATCAACTCTTTTGTAGTAATGATTCAGTAAAAAAAATATTTTTAGACTCACAGGACGAATCATAATGAATTTTCTGTTGAGAAAATGTAACATTATGATAATGAATTGTATTTATTCATTCTCAATCAGAAATGAGGAATCTGTAGAAACTAGATTAGCTCTTTAAATTGGAAGTGACCAGGGCGGTGTACCCTTATATTGCAGACAGTTGTTTTAAAGAATTTCGTAACGTAGAAAATGTTCCAAATAATAATCAGTTCTTATATTTATATTTCTAATATTATTATTTCAACTACGATTTACTTGAATGAAACATATTTTACGTAATCACAAATGAATGAATTTTATGATTTTTACTTTTAATTAACAAACCTATTAAAGAATAGATTATTTTTTTAACGAATATTGTTTATTCGGTCTATTCTTCGACAGAATTTTTATTTAAAGAAAATCGAAATAAAAGATTTTTTTTATTCAAAAATAAACAGCCGAGTGTCAAAGAACGACTTTATGACAGAAAGTAGGTTAGGTATGGATAAACAACCTGGGCCCGAATCGTGGTAACTAAATAACGTATTTACCAAAAGCAAGTTCCGACTATTTTCGATTATGTAATATCGGCGAGTCGAATGATTCTAGTTCGACATAATGGGCGAGTCGAACTATTTTAAAACGACAAAATCGTGGCCGTGGATGGAGCGACTGCCGACTATGGATGGAGCGATTGCCGACCATGGAGTGACTGCCTACTATGGATGGAACGACTGCCAACCATCAAATCAAGTAATCAAAATTAATGAAATTATTGTCTGACTATCTCACAAATGTCTCGTACGTTATGCCAAAATGTTCCTAGGCAGTAACTTTTTTCCAAACGTTATTTTGGTAGTGGCTCGTACGTTCCTTTTGTCAGAAACTTTTGTCAAAAAATGGCGATATACGGTTGCAATACAAAAAATTCGACCAAACATGATGCGGCCAACAAAATTTCCGATAAAAATTATATTTTCTTTGTTTTTCTATTTTTTACTTAACTTTTTTAACGGCTATTTATTAGTATGTAAAATGGTTGTATCGATTGAAAATACTTCGATCTCGAATTACTGTTATTCGACATAACTGGTAAGTCAAAAATAGCCCTCGGAAATTGGTTTTAGTTCGAACGTTCGCGTCATTTAAAATACCGAAATTGCCTTTCTTGCGACAGAAACGATTGAATACCTCGCAACACATTATATTTGAATAATGAAAATATGACAATTAATAATATTTCATCCAAAATTCTAATTTAATTTATATTGAAATTTTAAATGTTATTTGTAAAAATAAAACTATTATTAGTAATTATTAAAAATAATTAGTGCAATAAATTATATTACAATAAACAAAAATCAATATTTAAAAATTATAATATATGTATATTCATTGTCTTGTATATTCTATGAATTAATATTATGATAAACATTTAATTTATTATGAAATTGTTTAAAAATGTTTTCTACAAAATAACGCACAACCGGGCAAGGCATATAGCCCGAAGAGTCGATGGTACAACAACACTAGTATAGTCATCAGGCAAACTCAAACTTTGAGTAACAAGTATCTACATGATATTGTTTTTCAAAGACCAAAATCTTGTACTTAAGTAAAATTTAATTGGTTGGGTTTACTAGGATTCGCGGTTCAATCTCCTTCTCGGTATATTTCCTCGTCTTAAAGTGGTATTATCCATTGACATAAATATATTCAAATCGTAAGGACATGGCCAACTGTTTCCTGGAATAGTACTAGTTTTTTGGCCTAAAATATTTAATACACACCAACAGTATTTATAAATATGACACTGCAACATATCTCTCACTTCTAACTTAGGTCTAATGTAAACACCAATTTTGTAAACACAAATTAATTCCTGTAATATAGATTTTCGTTTATTATTCACAGCACTGTAGTTATAGACCAAAAAAGGAAAATAAATTGTTATGTCATTTTTCATTTGTTGTGCCCTTTAGAAACGTTGTTCAGTGGAAGGTTAAAAAAATGACCCCGAAATTATAAATAGTTCATAAAATATCGTATCATCTTAGCGGACTCCGGGTTTCAAAAAAAAAACCGCTGAGGACGCAAGAGAGAGAGATGATGATATTTTTTCGTATATGGAGAATGTTTTTTGCCGCACAAATTTTCTGTTTCTTTTTATGGCTGACAAATTGAGAATGTTTTAAGTATTTTCTATTGTTTAGTTGTGTTATTAGTTATACTAATTTTAAAACAACTTTTTAATAAATAAAAAATACCGATAGGCCCATCCTGAATTGAAATCAATGGCATCACCGGATTTAACTCCCTTTAGTCTCAACTTATTCCATACTTTGTCTTCTATATCCTGTTCCTAAATCCAAGCGCTACAACATTTTGAAACATCGATTAATATTTTGCACTAGTGTTTCCTACGGCTTTGCATCTTTCATATTTCATAGATATACGACCAAGACTTGGTGAAATCCTAAAGACTAGTATCAAATGAGCCGATGTTCAATCTTAAAGTGGCTGAACCGATCTGTATTACTTTTGAACGAATGAGCTAAGAACCTGCACATTCAAATCAATTTTTTATTTTATTTTCAAAGAGAGGTAGGACATTTTGTAAGAAGTAGTCCGTCTGGGGTCGCTGACAGCGGACAGGTCGGCAACGCGCTCGTGACATCTCCGGTGTTGCAGGCGTTCATAGGCTACGGTAACCACTTACTGTTTGCCTACATAGTTGTATAAAAAAATGAAAAAAAAATCTAAACAAAAAAGCCGCATCAAAATTGGCTTATCCGATTTAAAGATTTAATGACTCCTCAAACTTATTATAACCCTTTCTTTCGTCAAAGGTTCAAAATAAGTTACATTAAGTCCTTACTATGAAACTACCAAGGAGTACCTCACGAGTCGATGTGATATTTTTCCGATATTCTTAATACAAAGTACACTGACGTAAGATCTTTATGGACAGATATGAAAGAAAACAGCGTATCAGTTTACTGATACTGATACGGCGACGTGCGTCGGCGACACTAAGCCATTCATATGTAGTCTTTTCAGGAGCGTATAGTATTTAAACTTATTTGTTACTCGTAGATTCAATTCATCCATCCATACTCCCATACTAATAATATTATAACTGCGAAAGTCTGTCGCTTTCACGACCAAACCGCTGAATGGATTTTGATGAAAATCGGTATGAATATAGTTGAAGACCCGGTGTCAAACATAGTCTACTTTTACGCAGCTAGAGGCGCAGGAAACAGCGAGTGTGAGATATAATATACTCGTAAGTAGCAAAAGGAATTGCCTAGGCTTGTATATGTAAATTAAATATCATTGCGCTATGTCATAATATTAAATGAGAAATGTCTTTTTATGTATGTGAAATGAAATGAAATTAAATCGTTTATTTTCCATATAGGATATAAATATCACTTATTGACGTCAATTTACTTATATTAAGTTTACCACCACTTCTTCACATAATAATATGTCAATTTGTTGAGGACCTTGCCAAGCTTAAGTTCAACATTCCTGTCCTTAAGAAAATCACCAGTACTTTAAGCCTTTTTACAAAGAAGGTCTTTAACATGGGCTTTAAATTGTCCATCAGGAGCTAGTGATCGATTCAGAAAGCTTATTAAAGAAGCGTATACAGTTCCCCACAAATGAGTCTTTAATCCTACACAGTCTTTGAGGAGGTAAAAATAATGTGTTAGTTTGTTACTAATACATTTACCATGATCCGACTGTTGTGGATGTTGATGAAATTTGGTATTGGTTAAATGGATTTTGATGAAATTTGGTATGAATATAGTGTAAGACCCGAGGCCATCAAATAAATTCTACTTATGACGCTGGCGGAGCTACTATTTCATATGTTTCTGTAACGTTGTGACCTTAACTTTGGGAAATTTTAGTACTAAATACTTTTTATTTAGAATTTCTTCCACGTGTCACGGGACAGCAAATGAAAAGGGAATATTGTCATAATGATATTTATATTTTCATGTTTGTCGACGATTCACCTGTTGTGGATGTTGTCTATGATAAAGCTCGCTGGCGAAAAGACCAAGGTTATGCCTGCTGGAAGGGAGTTCTAGTGCTTCGCTGTGTGGAGTATATATGAAGAAAAGCATTTTGGGCGAACTTTTAGAATTTCGAGAATATACTTATTTATATAATTGTAATATTTCATAATAAAACAGATAGTACAAGTCTTGCAATTCTTGGGTGGTAGAAGAACTATTACGTAAACTTGATTATTGTACAACATTCAAAAACGTAAAGCACAAGAGATGGAGTTAATGTTAAAAGTATTATCTAAGATAAAAAAAAACTTGAACAAACTCTGACTTTATAGAATTCGTAGTTTTGAAGCTTAGCTTGTAAATTCATCTAGGCGAGCTTAAAGCCAACTAACTTTGTCATCTTTTGAGCACAAAATGTCAGTTTAAGTGCATGACGACGCTGAACGTGAAAGTAGTTACGTGGTGGTAGAACGTACGTGTATTTTCTGGTTTCTATACTAAGTAACGTTTTTAAACCCCCAACGAGAAGATGGATTTGTTAAATTTAACGTGGCATATGAGTACGACCCCATTTTGATTATTATTTATTTATTTAACATTTTCCGAAATTCAATCATCAAACACTTCACTTAACCATAACGTTAGTTTAGAAATTCAGTTGCATTCGAATTAAGTTAATTTAATATATTTATGCTGCTATAAAAGATAAATATTCGTAGACCGGTTTTTTAATGCTGATTTCATTATGAGGGTCTGAGTTAAATTTTATAGTGATTTATCTACCTGTTGGAAGATCAACCTAAATTTATTAATTCAACTATTTTACAATCTTTTACAGACTAAGCACTGGGTAGCGTTAGCGTTCATAAAATCTCATTTATACAAAGATTCATATGAAATTCAATTCGTTTGTTGTCTCCTTGGTATTACAATTGCAAGTACATCACACTCATGTTATTTCTAAAATACAACTTAAAACTTTTAAAAATTTTCCTATTAGTGCACTTTCGTTTAGCCTTATAATCCGCCAACAGTAAAAGCATTTTTCTTAAAAAGTTCTATATAGTTTTGGTTCTGAAACTCGATATAAAGATGATGACAATACAATTACAAATATTTTATCAAACTTATCCGCCTTCGTTATTATATCCGAGCTTCGGAAGGCACGTCAAGCCGCTGGTCCCGGCTGTCATTTGATGATTGATAAAGGAACAACGTCGGAGTTTAAAAGGCGGTTCGGAAAATCTCGGATACTAGGGTATACGTACAGGGTATATAAACCATGTAACCCACTCGATATGAATGAATCGAACTTGTGTTCGTTATATCATTTATTTGGCATAATATTGTAAAAAAGTAGAACCAGGAAAATCGTTTATATGTATATCCAACATGCCACTTTTATATTGGAATGTGACACACATCAAAATGGACATAAGTAGGGTCGGATCGTCCCCACTTATGCTATGTCACTGTTATAGCCGCAAAAAATTGTTATTCACAAACGTACCCGGCTCCCGGACTACTTAATTTGCATATTACATGGCTCTTGTGTCAAAGGATTAAGGGCTATAATTGGTTGCAATTTGTAACCCAACCCTCCCATCATGCTTTGAAGTTATTTTTGCTTTGATTAATTCAGTTGGTTACGTCGATTTTGAATGAAGAAAATGAATTTTAAATTCATCTTCCATACTAATAATATACGTGCGAAAGTCTGTTACGCTTTCACAACCAAACCGCTGAATGGATTTTGATGAAATTCGGTATGAATATAGTTGAAGACCCGGGGTCAAATAAATGCTACTGACGCTGATAAACAGTTAGTAAGTAATGTATATATTTCTGTAACGTTGTGACCTTGAGGCGCTGTATCCCTCAACCTTTCGGTATTTGATATCGCGATATTTGATATAGTACGTACTCTTAATGAAATAAGGTTAAATGTCACCAGTCTCAGTTAAAACCCGTGTCTGCTATTTCGGGTGTTATTTTTCAGTTATAATTTAATAATTCAATAATTATAACCAAATATTGTAATTTTTGTTAGGTCATTAAGTTGCTCATTAAGTTATTCTTTTTATAGACGCAAAAAAGTTTGTAGTTGTCGCTGAAAATATCAAGTAATTCGCGACGAAACCTTTTCTGGATATAGCTATTATGCTATTTTATTTTGCTAGGCTGTACTTTTTTGAAAATATTTTGATGTAATCATTTATTTTGATCTTTGAACTGTAGTTCATATTTTTTTCATGCTAGTATTCCATGGAAAATAAGGCTAAATGCGCGACGAAAAAATAGATGTTTTACGGTATTCCTCTGATGCACAGCGCCTTAACTTTGGGAAATCTTAGTACTGAGTACTTTTCATTTAGAATTTCTTCCACGTGACGCAGGACAGCAACTAAAAAGGGAATATTGTCATAATGATTTTTTACATTTTCATGTTTATGCAGCTTAAGCAATTATAATGATTAAGCAATAATAATGATAAACATAACCAAAACATACAAATAATATATTTCCTCTCCACAATGAAATACATAGAGTTATGCTAATCTAAACGCAGAGAAATGTCATCTTCAATTTTTTCAACAAAATTACAAACTTCTTACATAGAAACTGTGTATAAAACTGCAACCCATTTTATATCTCCAATACGTGGCACGTCAAATGAAGCATGTTATCTAGAAAAGTCTTTGAATACAAAACATCCGAGGGTAATGGATTGAAACGAGGTGTAAAACCGTTTATTGTTACAGGGGCACTCTTGAACGACGCACGTTTATTTCCTGCAAGATAATATGACTTGGGCTTTTAAACTCTCATAGGTACATTGAAAGTATACGTTATGATATGAAACTAAAAAAATAGTTTTTTTTTCGACAGAATTTAAATGTTTAGTGTCCTTTAAATTATGGAAAATTAATACGCTTCGAGAAATACGCAGAAACTTGTACTATATGTAGGTAGTATACTAGCTTTTGCTTGCGGCTTTGTATGCGTAGTAAAATCCATGGAGTAATTACAAAGAGGAGATGCCGTAATAAGTGTTTTATAAGAAAGCATTTGTGAGGCTACACGGGGCGGAAGGCAACCGTGCGGGGTGTTTGGTTTCGGCCGTGGCTCCAATCATGGAGCACGAGCAATGACATGCTCCGCCCACTTTTGTGTCGGCGAGGCGCCAATGACCACATCACTGCGCCATTTCAAACGGCATCTCCTCTTTGTAATTACTCCTTGGTAAAATCCCTCTAGATGAAAAGTACCCTTTGTCCTTCTCTGTACAGAAGTATCGACTGGGACAAAGGGTACCTCTTGATTAAAAAGGCTTGAATGTGCATATTCGTATTTTCCTAAATAATATTATGAGTATGCAAAATCAAATCTACAAACTTTCGCTTTTATCATATTAGTTTGGTAACGTTTATATAAAACTTAGATTTTAACATTACTCCGTTTTTTTATAAAGTAAAAATAATACAAGAATCAAAATAATTCTTAAAATTACAAATAGGTACACTATAATTTAACCTACTATCATAATTTTTTTAAAAATAGCTTTTGTTAAAAAATACACCAAATGCTTCACGTCAGTTTAAGTTAAAAAAAATCGTATCGTTGTTTCATTTGCAAATAAAAACATCAAAACATTGACCTTCCAAAAAATATTTCCGCTCTATATTATTTCCACTTTGCTTTGTTTTCATTGAAAGTAATGCACACAGCACCTTTATTTGAGAAGCCCTCAAAACTTCAGTGGTAGCGTGAATCGGAAAATCGTCTGGTTCAGAAACCTGCATTTTACGATAGCTTTTTAAACTATGAAATTTCCTGAGCTCACCCACGCTTTTTAAAATATTGAAAAATTTTCTGTTTATTATCGCATGAACTTGCAAATTCGACTGAAAATCTATATATATATATATATATATAGATATATATATATATAGATTTTGTGTAGGGAAATTAGAAATTTGAGGTAAATGTCGTAGAAATAGGATTGTTGTTTCTCAATCTTTAAAAAAAAAAAAAAAATAGTTTAAAATGTTCTGGTTCTGGAGCGAGTTTTTAACAAGGCTCAGACTGTGCTCAGAATAAATAATATTATCCACGGAAAGTAAACACTGAACATATAGAAGCCCCTTATAAACTAGCCCCCTCATTCCACTTAGATCCACCACTAGGATCCAAATATACTTTTTCTGCTTGCGATGCTTCGCCAGCCGTGGCGGTGGTGTAGCGCGTCAGGCATGTTCACTCGAAACCGGGTGAACATGCCTGACTTCTTCGGCCCCTGAAGTGCTAGAACCATTTAATTCAATGTATTTTAACAAACTGTTACAATACAAACAAAAATTTTATTGCACTATGATTGCATATTTGTTGACTTTTATGTATATTGATTATTATTATATTTAAATGTATCCTTTTTAATATAATTTTAAGTAATTAATTAATAATGTTATATTATATAAAGCCTTCAGTACATAATTATTTAAGAAAAGTATTTATAAGATACTAGCTGTTTCCCGCAGCTCCGCCTGCGTCAAAAAGTAGCCTATGTTTGACCCCGGGTCTTCAACTATATTCATACCAAATTTCATCAAAATCCGTCATCATTGGCCGTGAAAGCGTAACAGACAGACAGACAGACTTTCGCATTTATAATATTAGTATGGATGGGACTTGGTACCTGGAATAAATGACATTTTATTTTATTTATATTTTCTCTTCGATCCATTCCGTTTTCAGTTTCCACAGTGAGACGCGCGCTACGCTTATACGCGTGCGTCGTTCCCATCGCGTTGTATGGTGTTATATTCTATGATGTATGTATGTATGAGAGGATCATTTATGTCTATTTATATAGTTTATATAAAACATTACGGAAATAAGTAAAAAATTAACTGCCAGATAAGTAGGAGTTGACGTTTTAAGTAGTAATAAGCAAACTGGATATACCAATTTACAGAATTTTGTTATGAACAGGACCTTTACAAGATAAATTGAATACTTTAAAAAGATTTCTTCTTCAAAGGAACACTTCCCGAGCAACAAGCTATCTGAAACTTTTTAATCTTAAAAAGTACCCGGTTTACCCGCAAAATATTTAGCGCCACTGAACAGCCCCTTGGTACAGCTTATACATAATGCAGACTTTCAATTGTCTTTCGGTAGTGTCGAAATAAAACATAGAGGATATAGAAGTTTATCTTCCTAGTGTCTTCACTATCCATACTTCCATATCCATACTTCCATCCATATTTCCATCCATACTTCCATCCATACTTCCATCCATACTTCCATCCATACTTCGATCCATACTTCCATCCATACTTATAATATTATAAGTGCAAAAGTCTATCTGTCTGTTTGTTACGCTTTCACGGCTAAACCGCTGAACGAATTTTGATAAAATTTGATATGAATATAGCTGAAGACACGGGGTCAAACTTAGGCTACTTTTTAACGCAGGTGAAGCTGCGGGAAACAGCTAGCGAAAAATATTTCATAAATAATTGTTAACTATTTAATTATTTAATTTGGAATTGAATATTAAATCAGTAGATTTTCATACAATCATAGCAAAATACACACTTACCTATATACGTTCTTTGACGTTGCATTCATTGTTTAGTAGCAAAAATATACTTCTTTTGACTGAACAAAATGGCACTTTTCACAGTATGTCTAATTTCAATTCCGTTACAGCAACAAAAACTATTTTACTCTCTCTGTGCACGCACACTAAAATGTTTGGTCAGGGTCGGAGAATATTTTGTAGGGCTCAGTGACATATAGATCCTACGAATCATTCAAAAGTTCTTTAATTCGGTGGCACAATTTTAATATCAAAACAAATAAACGATAACAAGAGGATTTTAGTTTCCGACCAACTTTCAGTTATAAATTTTCTAAGAACATATCTTTTCACAGGTCTCTCTTCTAGAAATATTTTATTTGAGGTGTTGGACCTCTTTAAAATTCATTTTGTATTGTACGCTGTCTCGTTTTGTACACCGTTTCTTATCTGTGCTTGAGGGTTAGGAAGACCTGGTAAATCAGTAAGTTTACGCCGACTGAATAATATAAACCTGATTAATATGTAGGTTGATAGTAGAAATTAAACAAACCTACTCGTATAATGGATAGTGTCAGTGGACAGTAGAAATAAAAAAAATCAATGCGGCGTCATCAAAAACTTTTCTGTCTGTACATTGTAGTTTTGGATTAAATGTAGACAGAATTTCTTTTACATATTTTTATACTAGCTATTTTCCGCAGCTCCGCCTGCGACAAAAAATAGCCTATGTGTGACCCCGGGTCTTCAACTATATTCATACACAATTTCAGTAAAAAATATAGTTGAAGCCCCGGTCTTCAAACATAGGTTAATTTATGACGCAGACGGAACAGCTAGACCTATATAAAATTACCCATTGTCATTAGATTGAGCCACTAGCAGACTGAAAGGAATCCCTACCTACGTTCAACGGGCGCATAGAATTAATTGTCTCATTCCATTGAGATAATTTCTACATTACTGATTTTTATTTCTATAATTATATTCATTTAAGTAGTTAGTATGTAGGGTTATTTTATATATATGTAATCTATGTATTAACATTGGATGTTTTATTTGTTCAAATGTATAATTTAAAAACATTTGCTTATCCCTTTCTGTATCCTATCCTACAAAGTAAAAGTAAAAATCTATGTACCTGTTTTAGTTCTCGTAATGTTATTATTAGTTAAGATCGCCTCATCGCCGATCCATAGATTTAAGGGATTTTTTTTGCTTCGCACACCTAATATGTTGGTGCACCGTGACTCCTCAGGAGGCGGCGGCTGAAAACCAGTGCTAGTCATGCTGCCATGTCTAGCGTAATACTGAGCCGCCACCTATTGAGACGTCTGTCATTTATATATTGTACTTTGTCAATCATTTTTGTAAATCATTTTCTGTATATTGATAAACGTTTTAATAAATTATATTATATTCTATTCTATAATTAGGTAATTAGTCTATCTTTGCACTCACTTTTGTCTCTCAACACCACTTAATGGTTGACTTGTAGAAAAAGCCGACGGCTTTAAGTTCGCCATTTACATTCTTTGTAATAAAGTTTAAATAAATAAATAAAATACTGGTATCTACACTAGTATCGACATCCACTTGTGTCAGGTAGTAAATAGTGGTGGGGTGCAGGGCAGAGAACCTCCTCGAGTGCCCGGTCCTTTGAACGCTTTGCATTCTCACTTGATCCCAAGGATCCGGTGAGAGGGCGGGCTGACAAGGGACTCGGGACGGTGCACCCTGGGCGACAGTTAATAACTCCCTGGTAGTCGGGGTCTTATTAGCTGTCGGCCAATTTCTGCCAACAGCCCACTCCACCGCCGTCTATGATGAGACGGCGAATGGATGTGGGTCTGGGGGACGGGCGTGGTCCATTTATGGGCCACTGCCCGATTTGGGGGGGGGCCGAAAGGCCAATTGAGGGGGCCGCAAGGCCATGGCTGGAGGGCGTCGTGGTAGAATGCCAACGCGACCCCATGGCGCCCTCAACAGCCGGTGCGGAAACGCCGGAGGGGTTTTAGTGGGTATTCCGGGCTGACTAGCAGCCCGGCGAGTCCCACACTTTGTGCGTAAATGCATTTCCCCTCCGTTAACAAAAAAAAAAAAAAAAAAAGGTAGTGAATAGTGGTAGACCAGCTTAAACAAAGCCTTCACATAGTCTTCTTCACCAACAAGAGCATACCTAGCTCTAAATTTTGGATTATATATGTAGTAATAAAAATAAATAATGTTATTCAACAGTAAACAGATTTGTGTAGAAGATAGTACACAAACAAACATATTCCTAAATAAAGATAAATGTACATTTTAGGAAGAAATCAGCAAGTATAATATTTTCCTTTCATACACCCCCTCTGATCTCATAACCTTTCACTCGTCACATAACTGACCCAAGCCGTGATCCCTAGGGTCCAAAACCCCTAAACTTTTTCAATACATCAAGCTTAACTTATTACATCAACTATAAGCAAAACAAGGGAGAAAGTAAATATTATAATACTCCACCGCGACATTGTTTGCAGTAGTAAGTTATTAAAAACTAGCTTTTTTCAGCGGCTTCACGTCATGTATAGGTAGGTTACTTAACCCAATGGGAACAGTATTTTTTTCTGGAATTAAAGACTTACAATGTGTATGTAACTTTGTCTATTTGACTATACCACCCATTGGTTGACTACATACACATTGTAAAAGTCTGTAACATAAAAATCCTACGGCTTTAAGTCCGCCATTTACAAGACATGTAATAAAGTTAATTAAATAGATATACAAGTTTTCAGACGAAGAGATTTTTGAAAAATTTGGATATAGATCCAACATTATTTGGCATTAAAACTACAACGGGAATAAAATAAGTTTTGCCATAGAATACAGAAGTCCGCATACTCTATGGACAACATAATACCTCGTTTTCGAGTAGTTTCACGATAAAGCATCGATATTAATATCGCTGTCACTTTATCTAGTTTTCTGTAAGCGCCACAAGGAACCCATTTTAAAGTTAGATTGAGTTGGACAACTGTGTGTCTCATGTGTTTTGTCCGCTTTTTGGGTAGTATTCTTTTAATATTATACTTCGATATGGCATAGTCGGAGGCAAAATATTCAGACCCTAAAACGTTGATAATGAATCAAATCTTAGGTACCTACATTATTTATTTTCTCTTGCTCGTGTCGTGCTCGTTTTGAGTATTCTTATTCATTGATCTCTCACTGCTGTGTTTTCAAAGTGCGCTACGATGAGGCTTTACTATGTCGACCAATCTCGCTGGAGGTTTCCCTCTGGCACATATCCCTTTTATTTTGTCCAGTTCTACGAGCTTTTTCAGGACAATGTCTAGGTAATCGCATGATATGACCGATAAAACTGAGGGCCTTTTTTATGGCAGTGCAAAGAAAGACGTTTCGAGATACCGAGTCCCTCAATATCATGGAGCAATAACAAAGAGGAGATGCCGTTTGAAATGGCGCAGTGATGTGATCATTGGCTCCTCGCCGACACAAAAGTGGGCGGAGCTTGTCATTGCTCGTGCTCCATGGTTGGACACGGCCTAAACCAAGCGCCCCGCACGTCTGCCTTCCGCCCCGTGTAGCCTTACAAATACTTTCTTACAAAACGCTTATTACGGCATCTCCTCTTTGTAATTACTCAGTGTTCAATATATTCTTAAGGAACTCGGTTCTAACGGCAGTCCAATCCAGTCCAATCTACTCCAGCACCAAATCTCGAAATTATCTGTTGTCTTCTTATAACAACTACTAGCTTTCAGCACCATAAAGAAAGATTGAGAAGACCAATTTTACTTTTGTGCTATGGCGAAACCCTCTGTTCTTCCAGATCTAAGGTGAGTTTTATCATGGCACTCTTGACCATCGCGGAGCTGCAGTATATTTCCTGCAGCGACCCAAAGTGAGTTCTTATTATAGGAGCAGCTACTACTACTACTACTACTACTACTACTACTACTACTACTACTTGTTATTAATACCTATATAAAGTTGTTTTGAGTAGATAAATAAAATAAATAAAAAATAAAGGCTTCTTACTCTGAATTGTTTTTTGTACGATTAGGAAAATAGTAAAACCGTTTGCATAATGGAAAGTTACAGGAAAAGGAAATATTTGAAGGACACACCTTATAAAAAATTACATATAAAATATTTTATAGGTAAATTCTTAGTTTACCTTTGCCACGTAAATTCCTGAGACATGAATAAATTAAGTAAAGAACCAGTCGCCCTCTTATGTAATTGCAAATGTATAATGCATGTTATATGGGTGATTCTGTGTTGTTCTAAGAATATTTTCTTAACTAGCTTTTACCCGCAGCTACGCTTACGTAAGCAGTGTCAAGGAAAACAATGCTATCTAAATTACCCATTAGTGAATCCAAAGATCTGCCAACCGAGATCAGAAAATTAATCACAAAACAAAAGACACTCCTGTTTTTAGACGTTATTTTTGTCTTCATGTCATCTTATTTATAAAACTTACAAAAGACGAAGAAGATAAACCATAGATCACTAAAACTAAATTTGACTGAAATTAGTCCGATAGAATGAAAAAGCAGCTCGATAGTCGAGTGGGGTGCAGCATCAATCAGTATCTCAAAAAAAAAACAAGAAACAAATAAATGAAAAGTGTATTAAGTTTCGTAACGATTCGTTCAGAAATGCCTCTACCCCGGAACATGCATTTATCTGTACAAAAGCAAAATTGACCAGTCTCGAAATGGAGATTTCGCTTCCGCGCAGCAAAATATAAGTGTGTTAAAAGTCACTGTGTTTGCAAAACAATTATTTAAAGCGCAGTAGTTATTTCTATGACAAGAAAATTCAGCTCGTGTCTCAAAGTAAAATTTCAACGTCATACATTTTCTCAAGAAATACAATTGCCATTCTCGTTTGAGAATAACCCTGTGCGATATACACAGTATGTGCGAGCGTGCTTTTAGAATATTGATATTCGTAGTCACGCTCTGAGGCACTTACAGCTCACTCTAACGCTAGTTGTTATCACATTATCTAAATTTATTTGGAAAAATACAAACAATTTTGTTTGCAAATGATTTCTTTAAAGAAATTCTGGTAATCTAATACTTTTAAAATCATTTCCATATAATCATAGTACTTACATAGATGTAGTCAGCTACTGAATTTCGCTATGGAACAAGACGTGGCATATAAATGCCTATAGGCATGAGCATACGTAGATTATATGAATAAAATATTCGTAGCTTCGTTCTGAGGCACTTACAATTACAACTCACTCTAACGCTAGTTGTTACCACATTATCTAAATTTATTATGAACTAGCTATTTCCCGCGGCTTCGCTCACGTGATCTAGGATTTTCCTTGGTCACGTTTTTCGGCGCGAATTTCCCTTGCCAGCCCTATTTTTGAAATGTATAACTCATATGTAGAAAGTAGTTCGTCTCACTGATTCGTCTCACGAATCATAACTATTCGATATCGAACGAAAATCATTCGACCCGCCGATTTTTCGTGATTCATACTTTTCAACAAAAAAAGGGCTCCAGGGTCTAGGACATGACGATGGAGCGACTGCCGTTACGTAACCCATTCTACACGGACATCAGACCAACAGAAACATGACCCGAAGTGTTGTTATTGACCATCACTGTAACTTTTCAGACTACTTAAAGACATCCGTCACAATCTAACGACTGCAATCTATCGATAACAACCAGAACCAACGGCTTGCACGGAATAGCTTGAGATAGGAATGCCACTAAAAATAGGTCTTGGATAGATAGCTAGGAGAATGATTAGGATAAGGATTTGCGCATCTCGTGCTTAGCGCATGCTGAGGACATATGTGTGATGTGCTAATGAGAGAACTGAGAATTAGGTAGGTATAATATGTGAGATTAACAGCTGCATTCAGTTCTTCAAACTAAAAAAAAAAATCACCCTCAAACATTTGTTTAGAGCTTCTCTGTGGTCCAGTGGTTAAGGCGTTTGCCTTCAGTCTGGAGGAGATTGATTGGATTTCCATGGGAAGCATCCTTCGTTTAGTTATTGACAGTTTGCCTAAGACATTGCAGACTTGGAGCACCTGATCTTCTTCTTAGCGAGTCGACTCTGGCAGTTATTTGTCTTGCCATTGAGTCGCGGTGGAAGGATCGTCCAGTGTGCGTTACCGACTTACCGTCCTCGCAGATTGTTGTCCAGGGTGGGCCGGGAGCTATGTATACAATAATGCACCACGCGCTTGATTATCAGATATTATAATGATTCCGCGCCCGGCTGCCATCTGGTGGTTGTTAAAGGAACCTCGTCATAGGCCGAATGGTTGTTTCAAAATTCTAACACCAGAAGGCACAGGATCGATTTACCATGTAACCCATTCGAAATAAATGAATGAACCAGGTGAGTTCATATGCCTGTTTTCCTACAAAATGGTAAAAAATACATATCTTACTGATCCATCAAAATGAATAGGTCCTTCCTGCAATGTTTATTTATTTACGGTGAACTTCAGGTTTAATCAAAATTAAACGTTTGTACTAAGCTTTATATCTCTGCCATTGACTGTTGAAGTTGTGAGAGGACAATCCTGACTGTGATGCCTTTCTCGAAAGTGATTTCGAGATAAAAAGTAAAGTATACTGGTAAACTGTCTTTCCAATTTCCATGCAAATTCGTTCAGCCATTTTTACTTAAATAATATTTCGCTTTTCCCTTGGGATCGTGAAGTTTTTCCGGGATATAATATGATACTTAAACACCTTTTCGATATATATTTGTTGAATGCAAACATATTGGAATTCAAAGTAATCTGCAAAGTGTATAACTTTTAGCTTATCCCTCGGGAGTCTATGACTTTTCCTGGGTTAATTTTAAAGCACTTTCTTGTTATACTGGTTGCCTGCATTTTGAATTTTACATTGATCTGTCTAATAGATCAGTTTAGAAGAAATTCTGGTAATCTAAATCAAAAACTTTTGAAATTATTTGCCTGTCATAGCACATAGATGCAGTCTTCCGCTGAAAAAAATTCTCCATATGCATTGCATAGTACACATTTCTCTAGCAATGCTAAGTAAGCAAACTAAGCACATTATTAAGCAGATCTATAATTCGTAAAACTTTCAGAACTCAACTACTAAAACGTTAAGATGAAAAAAATTACATATTTTTCTCATATTTTCTAAGTTGCAGGGGATCAAAAAACGAAAGACAAAGTTGTGCAAACGCCAGCAGTGTTTTGTAAAAGTTTTGTATGCATTTCTGTGATATGAACTGTGTCTTTACAACTCTCAGATTTCCGTTGACTATCCAAGTTTTTGAACAAATATTGCTCGACTTAGTATAAAAAGAAGCTTGTAGCTTGTTTTACTTGACTAGTCGCAACGTTAGACACGAATTCACTTTTCTTGTACAATATCATATTACTAAACACAGACACTACAAAAAAAAATACAAATTTTGAAACATAAAATACAGCGCCATTTCAGCTTCCCGCTAAAAGTCATTGGACCGTTAATAGTTGTAATTTCAATCCTCATCCATACTGATATCCATACCCTACTATAAATGCGAAAGTCTGTTTTTCTGTCTGTCTTTCTTTCTGACTATCTGTCTGTCTGTTACGCTTTCACGGCCAAACCGCTGAACGGATTTTGATGAAATTTGGTATGAATATAGAATAGAATAGAATAGAATAATTTTATTTGCATAAAATATGGTTACAGGGATGTTACATGTTACAGTTTAATTTGGATCTACATATTTCACCATACATGGCATGCAAAATAATATAATTATTTATGTCAACATTTTTGAATTATTAAAAATTAAAATATAATATAGTTTAAAACCCGGGGTCAAACATAGGCTAGTATGAAATAATTTACGTTCTTTTATAAAAAATAATTATTATATTATATATTTAAGTTTATTAAAACTTATACTATATTATTAATTCAAAACAGTATTTTTTATTAATGTACTATATTAGTTATTTTATCAATCAAACTTTATCTTTTTCCCCAGAAAAAAAAATTAAACTTATACCACATATTTTTGATTTTATTATCTTATTCTACCCAAACCTTCCTTGACCAGATAAGGTACATTTATTGATTACTAGCTGCCCGTTCCGCCTTCACCCAAGCCTAATAACCTTCCTTGATATTCATCATGAATCATAATAAAATCAAAAATATGTGCTATAAGTTTAATACTTTTTTCTGGAGAATAAGATAAAGTTAAAAATTGTTTGATTGATAAAATAACGAATATAGTACATTAATAAAAACTACGATAGCCTATTTAGGCTATCCAAAAAGATTTTTTTAAATCGAACCAGTAGTTCCTGAGATTAGCGCGTTCAAACAAACAAACAAAACAAACTCTTTAGCTTAATAATATTATATTATACTTATTTTATTTTTATTAAACCACATAGAAACATGCTTACATAATTCAAATACATTCTGGGTAGACTTCAGATCAAATTTAGATGAATTTCAGTAAAAAAAAAAAAAATTGCATTTTCCAGATCGTGGAAAATAACGAAGTCTAGAAATACTACTCTTTCACAGGTTTCTAAGAAGTATTTAGTTCATTTTTATAGCTTCTATTTTCAAAGTAAGCGGAAAAAATAAACTCGGAACAAAAATTTAATAGATAACATCGTCTCATAAACATGCAAAAGAAACTCGCGGAAAATAGGGTAAGAAAAATATTTTCAAGCGGGGCGTAAACTTAAAAAGTTGTGTCTATTCAGAGCTTCCAAAGCTGTATTTGTACTGGTTCTTGTTTGAGTTTGACTGTATACAATGTAACGTTTTACATTCCTCCTTTTTTTCTCATAATTATTATTAGTTTCAATTTGCATGATCTTGATTAACCTTGCCAGGTTCATGCACATTTACCAGACTATTATACTGTACTTGTTATTTTTAAAAATGAATATCACGCGATTTTTCGAAGCCCGTCTAAAAAGGCCATTTTGAGGAAATCATCAAAATGAATTCTTTCATGAATTGCGAAGCTTAGCAGTTCTGCTAATTTTGACATTGAGGTTTCACTAATAACGTAAAGCAATTCACGAAAAGTAAGCCATTTTGCGACTTTCCGTCAAACAGCAGCATTTCCATGAAATGGTTCACTTTATGAACTGTAATTTTAAGATTTGAAATATTTTAATTCATACAAAGTGGCCTTTTTAGACTCATTGGTGGTCCAAGAGCAGGTGTTTTCTTCGCTCAGCGAATAAGTCTCGCGGTCCAGAGGTAATGCTGCCAGAGCTCTGGGCACACTGCATCGGTGCGGCGCGTTTGAAGAGTATTTTTATTTAAAAAAAAAACACTTATCACGTACAAAACTTGACAGTTCTGTACACAAATTATTAAGATACTAGCGGCCCGGTACGTGCTTCGCTACGTATAAAGTGATAAATGAAAAACCGCTCGACCGATTTTGTGCAAACTTGACATAAACCATCTACTAAATAGTCCGAACAAAGCCTAAACATTTGGTTTGGATAGGTGACCCCGTTCTTGAGTTATAAAATTACAACGAAAAGTGGCATTGATTTTTATATTTATAGATGTAATCTACTGCCTTCATAATCCTTAAGGCCTTAGACCCGGAGTGTGTGGATTTAATTTCCAAAGGAAGCATACTTTGTTTAGTTGCTTGCAGTTCGTTAGGACATTGCAACCTTGAATGATGATTCCATGCTTCGAAAGGCATGTAAAGTCGTTGGTCCCATTTGGTGGTCGTGAAACCATGTCAGAGGCCGTAAGGCGGTCCGAAAAACTCTAACACTAAGGAACACAGGGTCGATTGACCACGTAACCCACCCAATTACGAATGAATAAATCAAATGTAGAAAATAAAATAATTTCTTTTTCTCCGGAACATCTTCCTGCCATCTCAGAATCCTTGGAATTAAAGAACAATAGTGAGTATCAAAGGAAATGACTAAAGTGCGACTTATTGTCAGCGATCTTCTAATTCTAGGTCTTTGTGATTTCCGAGGCGTTTCATTCGAGAATTAATTGAACTCAGTCGAATTGTTCGCATACTTTAAGATTTTAGTAGCAAATTCACCGGTTTTTATTTGATAATTTTTCTACATAGCACCAGGATTTATGCTAAGAGCCAACGCTCTTGTGAGACAACTCTCACAGTCAATCTTGGGGCTTTGTAGAGAGCGAAAAATTAGGTTTTTTGGGCACAAAATTAATATATATCGTACTTGGGACTAGCTTTATATGGTTTAGTAGTTATAATATACATCAGCAGAGGAGTGGAAGGATAGCTTTAGAGAAAAAATCAAGATATTCATCACGCCTGTTTTCCGTCGGATTTCCATTTGCTACGATCCTTACAGACCTTCCTCCTCTACGCTGATCACTCGTCATACACGCTCGTCGATTGGAATCCGAGATTTGTCAAGAAAAAAGACGGATGTATTGAACGGTTTTCAGTAGTTAGCCGCCATGTTTATCTCAAATTCAATTCTTCCCAAAGGCGCGAGAGTAGACTGTAGACGTCAGTACAATTCGTTAAAGTATTAAAAATGGTGATTCACACAAAATTGACGAGTCAAAAGATTTTCGTTCGATATCGAATAAATCGATGAGTCGAACAATTTTTATTCGACATTCCAAATTATATATATTTATAATTATACATAATGCTACTGGTCCTCTTCTCACAGTTTTCTTTTCATTCTTTGACAGTGGCTTTATAAACACACATATAAAGACCAAATTAATATATCACAGAATACAGGCTTCAATTTCCCGCATCAAAAAATTTCGACAAAGCCAATTTCAGTGGATGTCAGTGGAGTATGTAGATGGATCGCGGTAAGCGATTTTCGATTATATCATGCGGGTATCTCCCATGTCGCTTGAGGAAGATAGATGGCGCCCTCGCTGCTTATCTGACGGCTTACGATATACGCCTTTTAAAATGTATAACTTTTTAATTTACTCGTTGAATTTAAACCTGATGGGATCTTGATTATGGCTGTTAATGAGTTGTATGCTTCCCAAAAGAACTTGCTTTGTTACTCGAGTAGGTATGTATTTGACATCTGCACTTAAAAACGTTTAATTAAAGCAAATTGTTAAATAATTCCTATTCTATAAATTACCACGGAAATGCCAGGTGCGGATTTGGATCTCTTATTTTGATTAGTTTCTGGAGTTAGTGTTACAAAACAATCGCGACATCATATCAGGAGTGATTTGATTATTCTTCAGGAGTGTATTTTTGACATGCCAATATGTTCATTTGAAATCGAATGATGTTCGTTTGACATAATCGATGAGACCGACAATTTTTATTCGACTCTGTTTTTAATGAGTCGCAGATTTCAAAAATATCACCCCTGGAATTTAGGGTACATTCGTACAAACGCGTCTAGCGTTACTTAAAGTTCAGAAGTAAATTATAATGCTATTTGATGACTGGTGGTATCAAAATCTATAACTATCCATAATATGGATAGTCTAGATTATAATTTATTTTCTTATTATATAATATTAGTATATACATACTAATATTATAAGTGCGAAAGTCTGTCTGTATATTACGCTTTCACGGCCAAACCGCTGAACTTGTGATAAAAGGCATGAATATAGTTGAAGACCTCGGAGTCAAACATGAGCTACTTTTTGACGCAGGCGGAGATGCGGGAAACAGTAGTAATTTATATATAAGCCGTAAAACGTCGAAAATGTTTTTTCCAGCGCCCCCTGGTGTTAATTTCCCAAGAGCAGTCAATTCCGACTTCATCAATCTGCGTCGACCGTCGTGTTTAACTGTACCCTTTCATGCTTTAAAAAAAACATTGCTCTTTTAGATACCTTGAGATTTTACGCAATTTGGTTACATCATAAAGCAGATTCGGTTAAGATTAAGATGTACCGGGGAACACTAGCTGTTTCCCGCAGCTCCGCCTGCGTCAAAAAGTAGCCTATGTTTGACCTCGGGTCTTCAACTATATTCATACCAAATTTCATCAAAATCCGTTCAACGGTTTGGCCGTGAAAGCGTAACAGACAGACAGACAGATTTCGCATTTATAATATTAAATTAGTATCATTCTGTGTACCAAGTATCGGGAATTTGTCAATAAAACAAAAAATACAAATTATTCATCTAAATTTATTTTATCGCCTTCAAAGTAGGCCCCATCGCTTGCAATACAACATCTCCAACGCTTCACCCAGTCTTCCATACATTTTTCATAGGCTATTTGCGGTATGGCCTTTAGCTCATTCAGCGAATTTTCTTTTATGGCTTCTATCGACTCAAAACGTTTTCCTCGAAGTGGTAATTTTAACTTGGGAAATAAAAAAAAGTCAGACGGAGCCATATCAGGTGAATACGGTGCTTGGTCGAGAACTTTTGTTGAATTTTTTACTAAAAACTCTTTCACTATAATGGCTGTGTGTGATGGTGCATTATCATGGTGCAGCATCCATGAGTTGTGTTGCCACAAATCTGGACGTTTTCGGCGGATACTCTCACGCAAACGCTTCATGACGCCTAAATAATATTCTTTATTCACTGTTTCTCCCTCAGGAAGGAATTCGGAGTGAACCACACCACGGTAGTCAAAAAAAACTGTCAGCATCACCTTGATTTTGGAGCGACTTTGCCGCGGTTTTTTGGGTTTCGGCTCGTTTTCGAGACGCCATTCTGAAGACTGTTGGCTTGTTTGCATGTCGTACTCATAAACCCATGTCTCGTCGCCAGTTATTATACGTTTCATAAAGGTCGGATCCGTAGAAGCTCGAAAAACCATGTCTTCAGCGACATGCTTTCGCTGCGCTTTTTGAACGAAATTGAGCTCTTTCGGAACTAGTCGAGCGGCGACGCGTTTCATGCCTAAAATGTCAATGAGAATGTTGTGGACGGACTTAAAAGATATGTTTACCTCACTAGCCAACTCTCTCAGACTCATACGTCGATTTTCGAGCACTAGCTTCTTGATTCTGTCGATGTTTTCTTTGGTCGTAGCGGTTGAAGGTCTACCAGAACGAGGCAAGTCTACTACTACTTCTCGGCCTTCTTTAAAAGCCTTATACCATTCATAAGCCCTTGTTTTCGATATACACGATTCGCCGTAGGTATTTCGCAACATTTTTAGTGATTCACCACATGAAATATCATTCGAAACATAAAATTTAAGGCACACTCTTTGTTCAACAATATTTTCCATTGTAAAAATCGCCGAGAACTCAAAACTATGACCAACAAAAAGTGTAGTTTAAAACAAATTAAATGATAGATCCCGCTCAAATTTTGCGCGCTAAATCAGTACAGTGCTACCAACATGCAGTAAAAAAATTAGAACGACCTCTTTTACGCAGGTCTTTTTATTGACATATTCCCGATACTTTTTACACAGAGTTGTATATCATCATGTATGTTAAATATTATTTTTCGTTGTGTCTTTTTCAATACTTACTTTACTATTAGTAAATTAGTAATTAGTATTATTAGTATAGTATGGAAGTATTTTCTTTCTCTCTCTTTCTTTATCCTACCACCTTCCCAGTTTATCTGGGGTCGGGCCTCCTCGTAACTCGGCGCCAGGATTGTCCTGAATCCTGGGTTGTTGCGGAAAGTTTCTTCACGTCTCTCTTTATACTTAACCACCACGTGGCGATGGGCCTCCCTCTTCCCTTCATTCCGCCTCATCAGGTGGCCATACCAGTCGCTTACATGACTCTGCTCCAACAGTCTCATCAACACCACCTTACTAATACGACTGATCGCAATCCATGAACCGACAGCTAGCAGGCACCCAGCTATGTAATAAAGATGATTTAGTACTTCGCAAGGCACGTCGTTGGTTCCGACTGCCATCTGGCAGCCGTTAAAGGAACCACGACAAAGGCCGAGAGGCTCTAACTGTGAGGGGTGTACCTGGTCGATTGAACATGTCCACGCGTTATGAATGAATCAATACGCTAAGATGATATTGATGATGTCGTTGTATAGAAACCTTTTGGCTGATCGGGCATTTTCAGATAGGTCGGGAGATACAAGAGAAAAAATCTTACTTCTAATGCGTGTTAATATTTTTATGACGATAGAATATCGTTCATACCTAATTTATTTTTGTTTTTTGCTAACTTTATCAGAGTTTCTACTTCCAATTCCAATACATTTTTCATCACTATTGTTTTGAAGAACAAACAGACACCGTGGACAAATTAAATCAATGCCTTAATTTGACGACTTGAACAAGCCAATTTGAATAATTAAATTACTCCGTTCCTTTACTAATCACTAAATTAGATTGGAGATTTAATAAAAATTCAAATATTCATCGGGCTGAATTAATCAGTTGCGACGGAGTGGAGTAATTGACGGTATTTTTTGAATAACTTTTCTTTGGAGTTGATTGTAAAAGATTTTTATTCTATTTACTCAACAACTGAATAAATTTTGAATATTTTAGACAGGAATCGAACAAAGACTAGTTTCTGCCTCGATATAAATGTACTAGTATATATAGTAAATCGATCTGTTACCACGTTACCACTGATGACAATATGAGTCCAAAACGTGGTCCTTGACAATGGGCCTCAAGTTGAACGTCGCTCAAAGAGAGATGGAGAGGGCGATACGTGGAGTTTCCCTATGATCGAGAGGTTTTCAAAGGGCAAGCACGGTTTTAGACATCCATTGATCAGATATTTATCCAAGTTCTATATAAATTTCCTGAGTCCGTGAATTAATTCTTATGAAATCCTTTTTTAAAGTTTCTCTTTACTTTTGTGCAATGTTTACTGTAAAAGAAAGTGATAACACATTATAAGCATTTGTAATTCTATTGTTTAAAAAAAGGGGGAAGTCTACACAAAATTTAAGAGGCTATGAAAAATGTTAGCACAATAAGGCGTATACAAATACTTGTAGAGTCCAAGCCGAGTATCAAATTTACTGTTTTAATTATAAACAAGGGAATAAGCATCTCATTATTTTCTTTAGCTTATTTTCATTTTAATTTACTGCGCGTTGGCGGTGAAAATACTGAAAGTACAAAAGGAAAATGTGTTTCTATTAGTAGTACAAATAATTCTGTGGCGAAAAGTCCAAACAATGACTATCGTAGATATTATGAAACAGAATTAAATTAAATTAAATATTGAATTATTTCAGGCACAATTCAAGTTACAGAACAAGACCCATATAAAATTAAAAACTAAATTATAATTATATATGCTTACATACATTAGGTGTAAATGGTAACTAAATTTTGCTAGTAGAAAGCCAATATTTTGAAATAGGGCTGTTCTGATACTCCGACAGGGTCTGTAAGATTTTGTTATCTGAATAACGTACAACGACGCTACTCGGGGTCTAATTATAGCATAAAAATCGCATAAAAATAAAAGTAAAATGAATCTTATTATTTTGTTTTTATGAGAACAAAATGTTTACATTACAAACAAGATAAAGTTTAAATTATGATGATGGTAAGGGCCATCCTTAATGAATAAGTAGGCACAACTTCGTATATTCTAGATTATATTTATTAAATACCAATTAAAATAAATTTACACCATCAATAAATTTTTACATTCAAACGGCCTTTTATGCGAAATAATTTAGATTTTGTACAATATTGCTTTAGAGGTGACCAAATGTTTACTTACCTACTTGTATTTATGTAGAATTAATTATTTGCTTCAAATTTTTCTTATATTATAAAAACATACATATCGTTAAGTTGATCTAGAGAGCTTTCCATCTTTCTTACTATTTTGCATTATACATTTATCATTATTTCATAATAATTTGCATTTAGTATATTAAAATTTTCTTATTCTGTACATTTAGTATTCTACTCTGGTGTTAAAAAAGTACTTAATGTAACCGAAAATATTCTTTAATTAAATAACTTATAATTCATTTGCTAGTTTAGGCTTATTTCTTTGTATGCTGGCGGAATAATCTTATTTAAGCACAATAGATTCTAAATAAATTCGAATAATAGATTATTGGTTGAACTATATACCGTGAAATTTTAGTCGTTTTGGACCCATCGTCCAGTGACTCAATTCTTGCAACTGAACAACTTTCCCCAAGTCGTACATGGGTCGACGAACAGTGGAGATCTCTTGTGTCGGTGGCCAGATCCTCTTTGGGTCGCTGAGTCATAGCAGTAAGTAGTAAGTAGATTCTTGTTAATGAAACGTATGTTACATTCATAAAGACATTCCGTGCCTCTACTATGAGATTACGCAGACTCAGTCAAGATTCTATTTGGAACTAGCTGACCTGACAGACGAATAAAATCTTGTAGGATCATAAAATCAACAAGTTTTATGAATTGATTTATGCTGTTTTCCACAGCTCCACTTGCGTCAAAAAGTAGCTTATGCTTGATGCCGGGGTCTTCAAATATACCAAATTTGATCAAAACCCGTTCAGCGGTTTGGCCACGCGAGCGTCACAAGTTCGTCAGACTTTCGCATATTAAAGATAATTAGTCTCACACCGTCTCTGGTTCTAGCGTGAATAAGTGACGGGACCTGGAGGGCAATCGCGCTGATTTCAAAGGTAATTACCAAAATTGGTGGTTTGGTTTTGATTTGGAGGTTAAACTGAATTTTAATAAGTGCGATTGGTTCATTATTAAAAGTGAATTGTTACAAGTGATCTAATTTAAACATGTAAGTTTATTTATTTATTCTAAGAAAAAGACTTAAACAACGAGTTCAGGAGCTCTATTTATGAAATGTATGATTCATATACCTAATGAAAATCGTTAAATATCGAATGGATTTTATTTTATATATATTATTTATATATATATATATTATTACGGAGTAATTACAAAGAGGAGATGCTGGGGCGGAAGGCAGACGTGCGGGGTGCTTGGTTTCGGCCGTCGCTCTAATCATGGAGCACGAGCAATGACAAGCTCCGCCCACTTTTGTGTCGGCTAGGGGCGAATGATCATATCACTGCGCCATTTCAAACGGCATCTTCTCTTTGTAATTACTCCATGTATAATAAACACAAAAATCATTAGAATGCCAATTTTGCGTGAATCACACTTTTCAAAAATAGCACTCCAGGCGGCTCTTGGAAAACGAACAATGTCACCGGCATCTTAATGTCTTCTATATAATTTACTGGAGGTCGTATCTTCGAATTCCACGAAAAACTTTGCTTAGTTTAAGGACAGGTTCAAATCTACTGACCGTCTGAGAAGTTAGATAAGTCTGATAAGTTTGACATTTACTAACTTATCTATGTGTTTAAGACAAATGTGTTGAGAGACCATTATCAAAAAGTGCTGGCTCGACGTCGCAATGGTCTACTAAAAATGTGTGTTAGTGGTGTTCTGTTACCCCTTCTTTTCTTGGGTCTGCTGGAAGAGATTCTTTAGAAATAAGCAGCACTCTTGTACTAATGTTCTGTCATGTCATGTCTGTACATGGGTTTGGTAATTATACACCGTGAAATTTTAGTCGTTTTGGACCCATCGTCCAGTGACTCCATTCATGCAACTGAACAACTTCCTCCAAGATACGAAAAATGGAGTAAATTTTTAGACCTCCCATACAAAATGTCTCATCACGTGATCTAACTTACTATGGAAAGTCCAAATTTGTTTTTCATGTTTCGAGCTATGTTTCTTGGGAAAATTTGTTCGGTTGCATGAATGGAGTCACTGGACGATGGGTCCAAAACGACTAAAATTAAACTATGTATAAATAAAAAATAATGTTTTAGTTCAGGCTTTATCTCCTAGTTTCATTCTAAGCTTACGCTTTGGAGCCTAGGTAAATTGTAAGTCATGTCTATAGATTTTGCGTCACTGGTTATTACAATGGAACGGCTGCTGTCAGGAGCGCTATTTTTGAAATGTATGACATATATGTCGAACAAAAATCCTTCGTTAATGAACGAAATTCATTCGATATGGAACAAAAATTAGTTGACTCACCCATTTTGCAGGGGAACCAAGCCAAAATGAAAATATTTTTAACATGCCTAAATTGACTTGATTTTCCACTTAGATAAAAATCATTTAGTTTTTTGGCATTGAAAGTTAGTTTCGTTACATTTATAATGTGGTTATATTTAACACACTAATAACACTGTAAAAAATTTGCATTTGAAAAGTTATCCCGTATGCTGTGTAACATATAGGTATATATACATAGCCACGCTCCAAATTATATTAGTTACGTTAGCTCCAATTTGTGTTTTATAGTAAAATATTTTTATTATTTAATTAAAATTTTGATAGAAATAGAAAGCCGAATTTTCGCTAAAATCACGCTTGACAGGTTTTGATGCACGATCCGCACGGGGCACCCAACTAATTGGATTTTTCACTGGAACCATAGGTACGTGAAATTTATGTTTTACAATTGTGTCTAGAATACTTTATTCTGTAGTGCTATTTTTGAAATGTGTGACTCACGCAAAATGGCGAGTCGTATAGTTGATATCGAACGATTTCCATTCGACATATATGTCATGCGTTTCAATAATCTCTGGAACAAGCTTCCTTTGGAGATAAAAGAGCTGTCTTCTCACTCTTTCAAATCTCGGGTTAGGGAATACTACGAACGATCGGACTTAAGCTGAGCTTACTGTTTTTATGTGTAATTGAATTTGTATGTTAGATGTAAGTCTATGCACCTAAGATTTCTTTGCGTGTTGTGCCCTCTTCTGTGCCCATATGTCTATGTCCTATGTTAGTTTGGTTGACTGGAAGAGATCCCTATTTGGGATAAGTCCGCCTTTTGTTGTAACCTGTATTCTGATACTATGTTCTTTGTGTACAATAAAGATTTTTACATACATACATACATACATACTCCTCCGGCTCCTGGACCCACGATTTCCTGCTGGTATACTTGCAATTTGTACCCCTGTTTATTTATTTATATATTACTAGTTGTTTCTCGCAGCTCCGGCTGAGTCAAAAAGTAGCCTATGTTTGACCCCGGGTCTTCAACTATATTCATACCAAATTTCATTAAAATCCGTTCAGCGGTTTGGTCGTGAAAGCGTAACAGACAGACAGACTTTCGCATTTATAATATTAGTATGGATTCTTGTCGAATCAAAATGGCTATTGATGTTTATGGTAAAAACAGTATGTGTAACGTTGACTTTAATTATTTCCGCATATAACTTTATTACACAAATTGTAAACGAAGGTTTTTCTATCAGTCAACAAAATTGGTAATACCGAGAAATGTACCCTCTATCATACAGAATTTCACATGGAATTGACGGATGATAAGCAGCTGGTCATATTCATCACTTTATGAAACAAAATGATATTATGTTATAGCCCATTTCAGCTGGCCGTTTATTGCACAAGAAAGAAAAGTAGTTATTGAAAATGTGTAAATTTAATAATGCCTTGAATTTAAAGATAAAATTCATTAAACTTTTTATATGTATCATCTTTAAAAGATATAAGATAACAGTGACAAAAAAATTACGATATGTAAAAATTCGCAATTTCTAATTGTAGCATTGACATTTATTAAGTAAAATATTGCATATTCATTTAAAATAATTAAAAGCATTCCCTGGCTTCTGCAAGTTTAAAGATGCGACTGAAAATCACAGAATAACTAAGATTGACATTCAAAATTATATAACAACTGAAATTTCAGTCAAAAACCAGCTTTGAAATTTTAAACAAAACTCAAATGAATGCTCTAAATCTGACATTATTTTAACTTCGTTCACAAATCTTATATCTGATTTATACGTGCCATTTTACAAGGATCGTTTCGGCTTATAAATCTCTTTTAACTTGTTGCCGAGGGAATAAGCCTGGAGTGCGTATTTCGATTTTTCCAAATTCCTTATCCATTTTTTATTGGATATGGTAATTCCGTTTTGCTTATGTAGACAGGTTTGTTGCTAATTTATTTAAATATGTTTGTTTTGAAAGTGTTTTGAGAGAATGATTTAACGAAAGAATGAATTATTTTAGATTCTTCTTTCTTTTTTTAAAAATAACAATGAAGTCCATCGATATCTCGGTATTTCTGCCGTTTTAGATTTTTAATGAGATTGGCTATCTGAGTATTTAGTTTTGAACAAATCAAACGTGACTACATAAGGCAGTGACTACAAATTTACTTTGCTAACCGCCCGTCTGGCTATCAGAAGAATCTAGCATTCTAGGGAATAGAAAAACTTAAGAGATTTTGTACTCCTTGGAATTCTCCAGGGGAGCTATTTTTACTCACTCAAATCCGGTGTGTTGAATGATTTCTTCAACAAAGTCATTGTGACTCTCTTGTTCTGTTTCTTTGTCTTTTCTTGTTTGTTGTGTTTCTCCCCTATTTAGAATTATTTAATGTGTAACAATCGCGAAAACATATGAAATCAATATATTTAGATATACTTCCTACCAACTTAGTTCTCGTATTTGTATAATATATAAATAAGCACGTGACTGCATTTAAAATCACAGTATTTAACCCCACAAGATTAAAAACTGCGGTACGAGAGTCGTTAAAATGTAGGCCTCGTAATAGTGCTCGCTCCACTGACTTCAAAAACTTGACTATATACTCTTCTTGTTTTTGGGGAAAATATTTTTACTGAAATGGTATTTTTTTATCTGGAAAAAATACGATACGAGAAACTAGTGGTGGTGGCAAATTAACATCTTGGGCAAAACCAAAGCGACTATGCTTCCGTCACGATCACGTGTAATAAATAAAATAGACGCGTTGTACACTGGAGTTTTATTTTTGAGAAATTTGATCATCATCATCATCCTAGCGTGTATTTCGAGTTGCGTCGTCAGCTTACGCTTCGGAGCTTAGTACGCTGTAAGTCATAGTCCTAGATTTGGCGGAACTGGTTATTACAATGAGTGATAGTGATCTGACCTCCGTAACCCTTTTTACAGAGAAACCAGACCAACAGGAACATGACCCGAGGTGTGTTGGTGGTCAACACTATCAGATTTTTTCAGGCTGTCCTATGGCATCTGACACAGCCTCACGACTGCTATCTATCGATAACAACCGGGAACAACGGCTTAACGTGCCTTTCGAAGCACGGAGGAGCGAGAGATAGAAAATAACACTAAATGGCGACCAATTCAATAGTGGTCGCGTCATGCCAACGCTTGTCGCGTCGGTCGCGCTCGACCATGGAGCAATTACAAAGAGGAGATGCCGTAGCGTTTATTTTATAAAAGTGTTTGTGCGGCTACACGGGGCGGAAGGCAGACGTGCGGAGTGCTGGGTTTCGGCCGTGGTTCCAACGATGGAGCACGAGCAATGACAAGCTCCGCCCACTGCAGTGTCGGCGAGGCGCCTATGATCACATCACTGCGCCATTTCAAACGGCATATCCTCTTTGTAATTGCTCCATGCGCTCGACTAACGAGCTCATTTTGAGAAATATGATACACTATGGAAATCATTTGATATCTAACAAAATCATACAACCATGACCGCGAGGTCTATTTTTGAGAATGCAAATCCGGTGAGACGATGATTTTCATTCGACATTTTTCATGATTCGAAATTTACAATTGACTCAACGATTTGTATTTCGGTTTTGGTAAATACGTAAAAGTCATTTGCATATAGTACGATCAGCCTCCTGATAATATGATGTAGATGCAGGTTCAATCATATCGATTGGGTTACATATGATAATTCGATCTCATACCTGGCGTCAGAGATTTTTGATGATCAGAAGATAGTCGCAGACAAGCGCTGGATAGATTCCGCTTTCTGTCCATCATTCTGAAAATACTAGGAGCCTATCTACAGCAGTGGACTGAAATAATTACGATGTTGAGTAAAATTTTTACTGTTAGAAGTATATCGAACATACTTACATGAATCTAGTTTACGAGCTGAACAGCTAAACGAACTGTAAAACCATTTGACTTTCATTGTTTGCATTGCAGCCAGATAATAGCACTTAAACATTTTACTTGGCTGACTGGGCATATTCTAAGGCAAAACAAAATGTTATGGGGCCTTTGTGCCGTGTGACATCAAAAACCGCTTAGCACACCCCTGGAATGGCACCTCTGGTGTACTGTTATACATTTTATGTGTGACCAAGTTGTAAAACTGTGTTCGCTCAAGAATTGTACACATTTTGTGGTCGTAATTAAGAATTATTGTGGACGAAAGGGTTGTTTAAGTGAACCCTCTTGAACTGATGTAATAAAACTAGCGAATTTTGTTAATTTGGAGATGAATATATCCAAGAGTAACTAATTTAAACATAAAAATGGTTGACAAACGTTTAATGGCATATGACATAACAGTATATTCTCAGGTTAACTGTGTAGTGAAATGTAGAATTCAATAAACGAGAGTAAATTGCGTCATTATTCTTGGAATAAAACTTATCCGACTTTGGTGAAATCGGCCTTAACACAAATAGTCTAACACAAAATTGATGAATAATCTATGAACATTGTCTATAATGATTGTTGGTCAGATTCAGTTTACGGCATTTATTTATTTAAAAATTAAATCCTGGGATATTAATATGTGCTATTTATTCATATTTCTTTTACAATTTCCTTATCGCTACCAAACAAGATGCTCATTTCATATCTGAAGTATCCGCCACGCCAATTGAGTGTCTTAATTATCGAAAACATCATCTTTATATTTTTAATAAATGTAAAAACATATAGATATCTCATAATTAGTATTTACAAATAAAATAAAGTGTATTCAATTATTTTGTAAATTAAATAATATAACTTTCCATATAATTATGTTTTTGACTATATCCGTTTGCCCATACAATTATCAGGAGCATTCTGTAAGGTTAAAGGAGTCAATATAACTACCATTTATTATTAACAAGCTTACATATGATCATATTTTGATGCTTTTAGAGAACGAGACTTAATGATTTTTTGCGAGGGATTAAACAAATGCAATTCTTTAAAATCGCCCTATTTCTAGATATGAACAAGGAAGACAAACCGGAATCTCTTTTATCATTCAGCATGATCCCAAAGACCTCCGAAATGAACAAATTTTTATTCCTTCAAATTAACCAGTGACTATAAAATAAAAACTTGCCCATATTTTACTTGTTCAAGCGAAATAAAAGCCAATAAAATGAAACGGTAACTACGTTACGAGGGAGTATAAACATTTCCTCTCAAATTAACAGGGGATTGATCTGATTTCCGAATTTAACGGAGCGAAAACTCCATCGCAATGCCAATCAGAGGCCGGTCTCTTTACGCCCAGCCCAGTTGTAATTTGCTGCACATATGTTGCATAGCTTTGTAGATCTATTTTGGTAGTTTAAGTAATTTGATGATCTTGATGATTTCACGACCTGGGCACTTGGACATTCGACGGCTTCGATGTAAAACCACTTTCTACTGTAGCGCTACATCGCACATAACTGCCTCCGGCGCCTAAGACCTGGAGATTGTCGGTTCGATTCCCACAGGAAGCTTACTTTGTTCAGTTGTTTCCAGTTTTGTCAGCACATTACAGGCTTGAATCACTTGATTGTTTAATAATAATTATGATTTCGCGCTTCTGGTCCCGGCGGCTGTCGGCTATTTGGCGGTCGTTGTTAAATAAGGAACCACGTCAGAGGCCGCAGGAGATTTCGAAAAACTCTAAGACATTATCGATTGACCATGTAATTAACACGATAAAATTATGACTATTCATTATGCAATGATGAAAAGACTTAATAATTTCTAATGGTTTTTTACAAAACTTTTTCATCACTAAGTTTAACTTAATTTACACAGTAACGGCCACTGAAAGCCTCAGTCAAACGTCTCATCAAAATAAAATTTGGTCACTTCTTTGTTACACTACACACCATTGTGCCAACTTCACAACTGTACCAAAATATTTCAAGAATACGGAACGTCTTCAATGCCACAATACAATGTAATAAGCACGCCAAAGCTTCAACATTACGTGCTCAGACGGCATCCTTTTCCACAATAGCTAAGCTGAAAGGTGGTCGTAACTAAGATATTTCGAGAGCCATACAAACATACGTCAGACATGAGCTGGAGTGAGGTCCCTCGACGCGACTCGTCGAGGCATTAATGGTTTTGGACTATGTTATAAGAAAAAGCGTTTTAAATCGTCAAATGGTCCTTTCATCTAACTAGAAGCTACTTCACTCTTTACATATACAAAATATAATTTACCAACATTGTCAGCCAGATATTAATACTCACTTCATAAAAAAATATTCAAAAATGAAGGTCTACCACAAATTTTTTTTTTTCAGTCTGAATGATTTTAAGTAAACGCATAGTTTCTTTGGTTCCATAAAATGCTGTCGGATGATCTATGTGGACATTCCATACACTTGCCTTCCTTTTTTAACTGGGGTATGTCACTGATCTCATGACTCGGCCATTGACACGAAAGAAGAAGCAGGCTGTTCGCATGATTTCAAAAAGCTGAAAACTTATTGCAAAAATAATTGAATTTAAAGAATTTGCTTTTAGTATTATTGTATAAGTATGTTTACTTGTGGTACAATAAAGTTATAATAAATACTAGTCACTAATACACCTACTTATATATATCCCACTTATATAAATAATCCCACTAATAATATATTAATAAATTATTAATATTATAAAGGCAAATGTTTGTGAGTATATTTGTTACTTTTTGTAGCTCAAACTGCTATCAAAAGCTAAAGTTGTTTGGATCAAATATAGTAATCGAAATTTAATTCCCTTCCTATTTATTGGCATAGGCTAAACCTCGGGGGCAGCTAGTAAATAAATAAATCAAATCCAGCTTCGTAAAGGAAGTTCTGGCCTCCGATAATAAGGATAGTCACTTTGATCTTTCTTTTGCCTTCTATTGCCAATTTAACGTGCAATTGCGCAGACCAATCTCCATTTCTTAGTTTTATTTCCATAGTGGAATATAATGCTTCTCTTATAAACTTGCACCAAACCCATAAGTTTTACGAAGCAAGGTCTGTCGTAAAGTCTGTAGCGGGTCCGCAATGGGCGCCTTTCGGACGTGATATGTCACATTCATGGGAGCTGATGGATTTATGACGCTCGATGCTTTTCTTGATGTCTTTGTTGCCTGTAAATAAGGTAGGTGAACTAGGGTTTGTCTCATCTTGTAATCTTACCCTATTTATGTCAGGAACGTGGTCTCTGAGTATGGGCTCTTGTTTTTTGACTGTCCTTTAAGGTCCTTTTTTATACTTGTATTGTTTTCCGGTTGCATCTTAAGCCGCTGCCTAGGCTTTGGATTTCGGTGTTTGATTAAACGAGATGTCAGTATTACTTTTTCTACATGAGGTACCTTAGAACAAAAAATACTTTTATGCTCCACCACTTGCCTGTAGTGAGTCAGTCTTTATAGTTAGTATTAGTATAGTCCTTCTTCAGTAGCATAGAAATATAAGTCAATTGAGACTATTGTTATTCCCATAGTCGCCGTTTACGACACGCACTAGAAAAAAGTATCTTTTATTTTTAATTAGATAGTTTTTAAACCAAACCTCTCAAATTTTATGATTTGATCAAATGGGTGAATTTTGTATGGGACTGGAAAAAATCATTGACTACTCTTTATTGTACCATTCACAAACATTATAGTCGGTTCATAGGTCTAGATTTTTTTACGCTATGTTTTACGAAAGTTTATCTGTAGCCGCGTGTACGAATCATCATTTTGCCTGAGTTGGCCATACTTATTCGTTTTTTTTTGTCGACATTACATACCTAACTTTAATAAAATCATTAGGAGAAGTTTCGGCGTCAAAAGCTGAACAATTTCGACTACCGATAATAGAGACAGCAATACCCTATTAATTCCTTTCAGATTAATTTCGAAGCGTTTGAGAAAACTTTGTCTTACGAGCGCCCAAAACAAATAAGATCCGGTTCAGGCAAGACTTTGTCATGGTTTGGCTTTATATAGCAGGGATTTCATACAAACCACTATCGTAGAAGATTACAAACCCCGTGAGGGTAATTTTGTATGAGTTAGTTTCGGCCGAACATAGAGTCGATGATGGTAGAGAATATAGAAGTGGCATTTGTGGGAAAAAGTTGATGTTACTTCTTGCCTAACACCTATATTCTCAAACGTTTGCTCAAACTTGACTCAACCTTACTCCAACTCATTGGTATGATAAGTCGTCACTAGCTTCCTTGACTTAGGAGATTTTTTATTTGAGGTGAGAATCGAACTGTCAAATATAAGTATTACCCCCTTATTCATAAAAAAATACGACCGTTCGGTAAACCTATATTAACTAAATTATGTACCTTTCTGTCTTATCTATTTTTGATGCGAAAGAACGATACGAATATTATATATTAGTTACGTAACTTAGTCTTATAGAACGTTCCTTAATTTTTATGAATAAGGGGGGTTAATTCAGCATGGTGATATTATGCTGTAAGTATAGTATGTAGGACAATACTACTTGCATGACGCTATAGGTAACGGTTAAGAAAAAATACATTTTGCATATTATGTCCATGTGGAATAATTTAAACACTTCAAACAAAATGTTTCCATCGTATTTTCTCAGAACAGCGCAAATAATATATTTTTTTATTTATTAACATATATTTTTTAAATAAACTTATAACAAATAAACCTTCATAATTGGAGTGTAAGTAAAATATCGGTGCGTTAAGTACTTTTATCTTTTGTCAGTTTATACATCCTGATAAATAAATAAATACTTCCATATTCAAAAGGAAGTTTCGTATGGAAACTTCTAGTATTTTCTATGTCCTCGTCGGGTCCCTTCTAAGTACACAATCTTATTGGATCAGGCTACGCGAATGTTTGCTCAGTCCACGCAAAACTGCTTAGATCCAATTTTATGTACAATCTAGCACAGATCACAAGCTTTAGGTAGTGTAAACATTTTTATGGTGTCACTTAATTGGCTCATGTGGATCATGGTTGAAATGACAAGTTACACGTGTGACTGATGAGTAGGTATTTTGGTGTGATTCTTGCATTGAAAAACGAAACGTCATTTGTAGGAGTGACGTTTCTTTGTCAATGGAATTTTGAGAATTCTTAATTAGAGGATATAGGAGGAGGATAATACAGAAAGGCCAAATGGATCTTATATTTCTGCAGCGAATCCTAAAAGTCAGTAAGTACTAGAAAATGTTTTTTTTTCGGTCCGGCAACACATCTGTTTGTTACAGTCGTATTTATTGCAAACCCTTGGCAGCAATATTTTCCAATAATACGGCCTTACTACTAATATTGTAGTAGTTCATGTTGGAAATGAGGAAAGCCTTGGTGTAATAAATATTTAGTCTTGAAGCTTTTTGTGTGAGATTTTTGAAGAAATGTAATTGGCGCCGAAAACCGGTAGTAGTGAATAAAAATAGCCATTTTCGGACCGTACACAGTGAGTAAAATTTGAATTTGAGTGTAAAAAAGCCCAAGGCCTAAGCTCTTATTACAAATACTAACTACTCTCTATTACGTTTATAGAGTACACATTTCTAAAAAATTGCAGCAGTTAGTGCAAAGCATCCTTATTTTCTTCTTTTTTATTCCTTGCTATGACAAATTGTCGAAGCACAATTAAGTTTGATTGACAAGCAAGTTGCTAACGTCGCTCCTTGCCGATGATTGATGGACTCTTTTGATGAGAAAATTTAAAGGGTTTTCTCGGCTTTATTGTTTAAAAAATTAATAGTTTTATAGCTGTTATTAGATATTTATCTATAAGTTGACGGAGGTTGGACGATAGTCGCTCTTTTGTATGAACCAGTTTCACCATGTTGCAGACATAATTCCTCGTCAAAAATTCACACAAACATTCTTTATAATGTAATTATTTATTTAGAAAGCCAATAAATAAAGCATTTTAATAATAATAAACCTTCGCAATAGAAAATTGTTTACGTTGATTGTTTCCATTTAAAAAGGAACTTTAACTTTAGGTTTTTCCCCTGTAATGAATATCTGTTAAAAAAATATTTTAGACATTCAAACTTAAATTGAATAAAATCTATGAGAGGCAACATGGCAGTGATCATTAATTCGATCCAGTTCGACTTCATTAATTAAAAATATACAGACGAGTGAAGCCGGGGTGAAAATATTGTCTGTATATTTACCAAAGGGTTTTTGAAATTGATCAAAGTTTACGGATAAATTTTATTTTGATGAAGTGATTCTGAGGGTTGAATTTAATTGAAGCCAGATGAGACTACAGATATGAAGAATTTATTCGTGAATCAGTTTTGACTTAACCTTTTGGCAATTTGAATAAAATAATACACCGTACCCTCATTCAGTCGTTTGGTATCTTTTTGAAAATTTGTGGCGATCTTTTGCTCCGTGGATTGCGAATGTGTCGAGTCGTTTGTTTACTCATGAATTGATTACTTTATGATTATTTGATGGCCCATGTGATTGTTTTTACGTGTCCAAAATCGGGACACCTATGCGTGACCTAATTTGAACTGACTGTAGTCGCCTATTTCTTATCTTATGACTGGCATTGTCATCAAAAAGGCTTTGACTTCGAGATCTTATTAAATTACTTTTTCAAGTCACATAGTAACCCTTTGATAAAAAAATAACAAGACAAGTTTTGCAATTTGTAATAGAGGAACCCTTTTGTCTATTTACAAAGGTCCCATCGAACTGAAATTAAGGGAATTCCTTTGTATCCTATCAGACCAACTTTCGGGGTAATGGTGAATGTAAAAAGTTGTTTATTTCGACTTTTCGGAAGGTTTGTTACATAGAATTGGTAATTTCGTGGTTTTCAAGTACAGACAGACTTTTCTTTGGAAAGTTATTTTTACTTTACATACCTACGTAAAATTTTTGTGTAAGATTTTTGGATGGAAGTTTCTTAAAGGGGCTTGCGATAGGAATTTATGAATTTAAATGATAGGTTACAAAATAAAAAAAACATTTATTTATTTATTTACCTGTTGCTGTTATATTGTGCAAAAACGGCGATCAAAATCACGTTTTTTATACGAGATGCTTAAATATTTAATTTATTCTGTTTCTATAGTACTTATCAAAACCTGTAATTGTAGTATGCAAGAAAGTGTAAATAAATTAACTAATATACCGCTATAATAACAATAGAAATACATCATCTGTGAAAATTTAATATAATACAGATTGTCTTGCTAACACGGTTCATGAGATTTAGCTTGGTGGCGTGAAGTCTTAGTAATATTGTCCCGTTTTTACTCTTTGGATAGGGAATCCTAAAATTATTATAATTTTTATATGATTATGGCTATTAAGCGTAAGATCATCATAAGAAAAACAAAACATCTTTAAATTTTTCCTAATTGTTTTATACACCAAAGTACAATGACCTAATTTCACATTTTTTCCAAATAATGTGCTTACAAGTGATCCATGAATCAATCACAATTTCTCAGAAAACAGATTTATAAAAGAAAAACAATCATTTGCCCCTTAGTACAGTCATTACATTTACGCAAATGCTTCGCATACGAATAGGCTACTTGACTGTGTTCACGTTTTGATAAGATTTTTATACGAAATAATACATACACTAAAAAGTAACAGATTCCGAAAACAACAACAAAATTGGTAATAAATTAAAGCTGTTATAAACATTTAAAGTTTTTTAATGAAGAAAAGTGGTGGAGACGTCTTGCTATCTCTTTTGTACGCTTGAAATCAAGTGGCAGTGACGTCACTCCACCATTAAGTGCGTCCTTTTCTTGTTTCTTGCCAGTTTCCACTTCCACAGAATTTCAAAGGCTTATAACTTATTTAATACTGAACGGATTAAAAAAAAATCTGTTTTCGAATTCAGAGACTCAAATTTATGATAACTACGAATATGTATATAAAAATCAATTGCTGTTCGTTAGTCTCGCTAAAACTCGAGAACGGCTGGACCGATTTGGCTATTTTTGGTTTTAAATTATTTGTGGAAGTCCAGGGAAGGTTTAAAAGGTGAGTAAATATAAACAAAAAGCTTGGAATATATTAAAAATAACAATTTCGCTTTCCCTTAGAAACTATTCCTTTGGTTTTGAATGTCAAATTTGACATTTGGCATTGACAACCAACACTTGCCGATATTGTAGTCACTCGGGAAAACAGTGTTATGGAGTACATTATGTACGCAATCTTTTATATTAGGATGATATAGGTACATAAATAAGGATGAATTTCCTGTCGATGACGAGAAGTGCAAAGTTTATAAGAATATAAAGTTGTACTTTCGTCAAGTCTGAATTAATAAATATGTATTGTTGTCAAACTCTGTGTTTATAAATTAATTAGAGATATTTCAATCGACTTTCTAAAATGTATGGTTAGGTTCTTAATTCGGATGTATTTACTTTAGTTTGCTACAATTGATTCATGACTCCGTCAATTCGAGATCAATTTATTATTAAAAGTATTACAATCGTTAATATTGTTTGAAAATGGTACACTAGAAAGGTGTCTATTCTGTACTGTGTTGAAATTGCAAAGGAAATTAAAACAGTTTTATTTTTAACCGACTTCATTACAAGAACTAAGTAAGCGGTTACTGTAGCGTACAGACTGCAATGTCAGATGAATTTCCAAATCGATCGCGAGGGTTGCGGTGATAAAAGAATGATAATTACCATGCAACTTTTATTAGCGGCGGTAAGAAGTTTGCCGGGTCAGCTAGTGAAATATAAAAAAAGAGTAGCCTATTCAATTTCTAACGCATAAAGTCTAAATTGGGTAGTAGCATGTTAAAAGTATTTGCGAATCGAACAAACAAGTTGTTATAACACCGAAACTAATAAAATGTTCAAGAAAATTTGTTGTTTCTGTAAAAATAGTTACAACAAATGTTGTACAACTCTCAACCAATAGAGGTTTACGATGGATATGTGAAAAACTTTGATAGTCGAATAAAAGCAATAAAAGTTACCACAATTCAGCTTTGAAACGGACATTGAGTAAAGTTTTTTCCATTTGTATTCGATTCAAAAGGACCTTTGTAAAAGAAATTGGCACACTTAGATTAATAATTGGTGTAAGTTGGCACAGTTAAATGCATTGGTCTTTGAATTGTAATGTTCAGTAAACAATTTTGATTATATTTTATTGTTTTTTTTAAGGACTTCTTCAACTTAGTGTTTTATTTATTTATTTCTTTAGTTAACTTTATTGTTCCACAAATTAAACATACTTATAACAATTTGCGAATTTAATGCTAAGAGCGTTCTCTACTAGTCAACCACTGGGAGAAACAAAAGATGGGTACAAAAAAAGTTAACGGAAAAATGTAGTGGTAGGTGAGCGGTGATGTCGTTTGTCTGGCGTGGGACACTCAGAAAGTTTTGAGAAACTAAAAAACTAACTTGAAGAACTCTCCACCAGCCTCTATGCAAAGTTTAATGCGTCTGAACCAATTTTCAAAACTTTTTTCCAGTCCGCCGTAGACACCTCTTCCACGGCTTTCTCGAACGCTGCTAGCGCGTATTCCGGCGATGAAACCCTTTGAGCTGATTTTTTTATCTTAGTTTGAGCTTTAGATGCAAGTGAACATTTAAATCGTAGTTCAAGGCTAGGACGACATTGCAGGCTTGAATCACCTGATTGTCTCGTAATAATGATGATTCCGTGCTACGGAAAACACGTTAAGTTGGATTGGTCGCCATTTCTTGGCATTCTTTACATCAAGCTCGTCCGTGCTTCGGATTGGTTTCAGCTGTTATCGATATATGGGAGTCGCTAGCCTGTATCAGAAGCTTTTAGGCAGCTTTAAAATCTGACAGTATTGGCCATTTACATACCTCAGGTAGAAGGATAAGCTGACGGAAGAAACCCTCTTAATACAATAACCAATACCGCTAAATGCAGTACCGGAACTGGAAAACACGATTGGACGACGTGTTTCAAGTAAAAAAAAAACGCGTTAAGATACGGGAAAAATGTAGTGGTAGGTGAGCGGTGATGTCGTTTGTCTGGCGTGGGACACTCAGAAAGTTTTGAGAAACTAAAAAACTAACTTCTATGGATAAAATATTTTAATTAAATCTTTTGAAGAACTCTCCACCAGCCTCTATGCAAAGTTTAATGCGTCTGAACCAATTTTCAAAACTTTTTTCCAGTCCGCCGTAGACACCTCTTCCACGGCTTTCTGGAACGCTGCTAGCGCGTATTCCGGCGATGAAACCCTTTGAGCTGATTTTTTTTTATTTTAGGGAATAAAAAGAAGTCACACGTTACCAGATCAGGATTGAAAGGAGGATGCCCCAAGACTCTGACCTGTGTAGTGTTCAGGAAGTCCCTCGTTTTGAGCGCTGAGTGCACGGGCGCGTTGTCATGGACAAGCTGTACCCTGCGAAGCCCGGTGTTCGGTCGCTTGTTGCTCATTGCAGACAAAACTTCTAACAGACATTATGTGGTATACCAATCGGCGTTGATGCTGCACTGGTCTCGTAATGGATTTGAAACCAGATACCCCGTCAAAGTGAAGAAACTAGCGAGCAAAATTTTCCCTGCGCATCTCGATCGCTTCACTTTCGTAGGCGTTTGTTCGTTTTGAAACAGCCAAATTGTCGACTGACGCTTTGTTTCTGGATCGTATTGATAAATCTAGGATCCGTCACCTGTCACAATGTCGTGAACGCGCCGAGACGAGCCTGCTTCAAATTTTTGAATCATATCACGGCACCACTCCACACTTCTGAGCTTTGGTGAGGTTGTGCGGCACCCAGCGCGAAACTATCCTCCTCACGCGAAGGTGCTCGTATAGAATCTTGTAAACGCTTCCCAAGTCAATCTGCAGTGTATGCTGAATCTCTTCGTATGTAATTCGCCTGTTTTGATATATGATCTCGAGATCTGCATGCCACATTACCAACTACTGACGACAGAGACCTTGGGTCACTCATATCGAGTGGGCTTCATGATAAATCGACCTTGTACACCCTGGTGTCAGAGTTTTTCGGAAACGCTTTTCAGCCTATGACGTGGTTCCTTCAACCACCACCAAATGGCAGCCAGGACCATTTTTATCACACAATTAGGTAATAAAAATTCCGCCACGGCTCTATTAATGATATAATTAAAAGGGCGCTTGCCACCGTCCTTATACCCAGTACTCTAGAGCCAGTGGGTATATCTCGGATATGGGGAAGGGCTTTAGTATGGGACGCCACTTCTGTCGATACTGTAGCCCCTTCTCGTCTTAGGGGAACGTTTCCAAGGCCGGAGCCGCGGCGGAGGCTGCTGAAGACGCCAAGCGGCGCAAATATGATATAAAAAATATTTGGTGATTCAAGCCTGCAAAGTTCTAACAAAACTGGAAACAACTAAACAAAGTATGCCTCCCGTGGAAATCGAACACACGACTTCCAGGTGATTTTAGGTGTAAGTGTAAGATTTGGTAAACTGTATTACGTGCCACACTGTACATCAAATTCTGATAGCCATCAATCAGCAAATGACTCCCTTACCACTGGGCCATTGAATCTCCGATGCTAAATAACCGCATTTCCATAAAGACTTGACTAAAAATCTCATTATGATAATACGCCACACATAAATCCTTCAGGGAGTTGCGTGCCAAAACCTACACCTTCTGATAGGGATGATTTTTCTCTCTGACACTTTGTATTAATTCCATCATCATAAATTCTAGAGATTCTATTGTCGGTGGAGCTTTTTTCGTTCTTGGCGATAGCTAGATACGATAGTTAGTGTACTACGTAACTGTACTTTTCTATATAAGACACAACGCTTTCTCCATTATTTCCTACCTTATCCGACTGCGACAGAAGGAGGGTTATGTTTTTCGAGAGTATGTATGTATGTATAATTGTTTGGCACGCTGTACAGCCTGAACGGCTCTATGGATTTTAGATTGAGAGGTGTCATAAGATTCGTATTTACAGTGTGATTCTGGGTACCTATCTACACTAATATTATAAAGAGGAAAGATTTGTATTTTTGTGTGTATGTTTGTAATGAATAAACTCAAAAACTACAGTGCCGATTTCAAAAATTCTTTCATCATGGGAAATCTACATTCACCCTGAGTAACATAGGCTATATGCCGCAGGTGGAGCTGCGGGAAACAGCTAGTATCAAATAAAAATGGAGGATTTTTCGGAATCTTTTCATTCCCATATTGCCCAAAAACGCAGTCGGGTGTTTTAGTTTTTTAAATGACCGTTATCTTGTTTACATTGTGTTAATTTAAGATGTTTACAAATATAATGTGTTTCAGTATTCAGATTTTAAAATTCGATTTTTGAACTAAGATTAAATCCTATCTTGGCTTGAAAAAAAAAAGAAAAAGACTAACATTCATTACGTTGTAATGCGGCAGTTTACTATTAAAAAGTTAACATATCTCGGGAAATAACATGGTAAAACTGTCGTGGTAATACAAACTTCTCAAACAAATTACATTAAGTAACGACAACAATTACCTACCAATCGTCAAATTGCTTGCAGTCCTTGCTTTCACAGAGTTAAAATTTATTACACTACGGATACCAACGGACAGTAGCAAAAAGACAACATCAGAGAAGAAAGAAACCTTTATTCAAAACAGACGGTCGTTAAGGATGTATAATTAATTCGTTGTAATCACTCCGATCAGGGCAAAGAGCGTAGTATTACCCGGCCGAAGTTGGATCAATACCACGATTTGAGTCTACCAATATTAATTATGCGCTTAAAATGCTTAATTCCGGCTAATGCTTCAGTTGAGATCATTCTGTCTTCAATAGAGTTCAATTTGTTCTTCTTAGACAATAATTCGTAATTTTCCGGAAACCGCATCAATACATGACATGTTAACATACGTTTATATCTTCTTGTCGCGAGTCGACTCTGAGTGCGATCGTTTGCCACGATAAATCCTACGTCAATCTCCAAAACTGAAAGTATCACCTGTGAAAAGATCAATTTAAAATAACGTAAGCATTAATCCATTCAAATTATTCTTTCATGTTATAATATCGATTCCACTGAGGATCGCGTATTAAAATGAGCTTATTTATTTATTTACAAATATTGGCACAATTATTTTGGGGAAATATTTAATAATTTTGTATGAATACCTTTTCGGAATAATCATGAATTAAATATACACTACTTAATCCATGGTATGGTTTGGAAATTAAAGATAAATAGTGTGTAATGTAAAACAAAATATTAAAGTGAAGTTAAACTATTTATTATACTCGTGTTACAAACAGACAAATATAAAATAGCCATTGGTAGCAAGATGGGGTTTCTTTTGTATTTCGGAAATTCCCCAATTACAAATCTATTGAAAGTCATTCATATTTTCTCGTACATCACCAAGTCCCTCAATATATTTCATTAAATCTCTTTTCGTCCAAGCGTGTTTACCAGTTAAATTCTTAGTTTGAGCTTCAGATGCAAGTGAACATTTAAATCGTAGTTCAAGGCTAGAACGACATTGCAGGCTTGAATCACCTGATTGTTTGGTAATAATGATGATTCCGTGATACGGAAAACACGTTAAGTTGGATTGGTCTCTCTTAACCCTCTTAATACAATAACCAATACCGCTAAATGCAGTACCGGAACTGGGAAACACGCTTGGACGACGTGTTTCAAGTAAAAAAAAAAACGCGTTAAGATACGCTAATGCGTGCCGAACTTAAAACAAGCCGCTGGCACGAAAAAGATCATTAGTTCGCGGCCTCACAAAAACTGGAGAGAATTTTCTTTTCCGCTAATCGTGTTCCGTATTACGCATTTTCCTCATCATAATCTTCTATGAACTTAGTCTTTATTGTAATAGACGTCGATTCGTTTAACTTTATGAGACCATCGTTTAGGTGTTTTGTAATATTCTAGTATTTTTTTAAATTAACTTTATTATTAGGAACGTGGAATAAGGAAGGCACATGATAATAATATTTCTAGCGGTAATTAGAAGCAATATTAATTTTTTTGTTCATACAAACTTTTACCTCCTATCAAGGTTAATACCGCTTCTGACCCATTATCTCTCTCTCTCTCTCTCTCTCTCTCTCTCTCATCTCCCGGTTGCGTCCTCGGCTATTTTCCAAGGAGCATATGCAATACGAAACAAAATTTGGCAATCTTTGAAGGAGGTCTAGGAAACAGCAGTCGGCGTCTTGCAGTTGACAACAATTTATTCTCCCAAACCATAGGTAACAACAATAATAACGGAACCCTAAAAGACATGTAACTTATTAAACTATGCAAACGGAAGAAATTACCCCCACAAATAGGCAATTTGCCGCTATTCGGCAAATATAATTGCCAAATTGTGGTGTGGAATGGCTCTTTTTGTCTCGCTGTATTTTGGTGGATTAATTTACAAATGGGCCTATGAGATTATGAATTTTGGCTCGTGACTGCATTTCGTTGGATAATTAATAAGCTTTTATGTTTGTTTTAATTCTTGCGTGTATATGGATGGACTTTGTGGCGCAGTAACGATGATTACTTTTGTGAATCCGTAACTCACTCAAAATCGGCGAGTCAGGCAGTCGATGATTTTAATTTTACATACTTTCTTTGTCGAGTGTAAAATAAAAAAGAAACATCGCATTTATACTTACTTACTAATTATAAAGCTGAATGGTTTGTTTGTTTGCTTGAACGCGCTAAACTCAGGAACTACTGGTCCGATTTGAAAAATTCTTTCAGTGTTGGATAGCCTAAATAGGCTCCGGGTCGTCTGTAGCCTTCCTCGATATTTATCGAGGGCTATAGGCGATAGGCGACTCGGAAGAAGTCGGGACGGGCTGCTACTGCTAGTTAATTTGTACGAGTTTGAGCTGGATTTTTAGATACCTGGCTCGACTTTTGGTTCAACCTTCTACAGAATGACCCAAGTAGCCGACAATTCATACTTCCCTAATAGTCCCTGCTTAGTATTATAAGTGCGAAAGTCTGTCTGTCTGTTACACTTTCACGACCTAACCGCTGAACGAATTTTGTTGAAATTGCATTTGGTTGAAGACCCGGGGTTAAAAATAGACTACTTTTTGACGCAGGCGGAACTGCAGAAAACAGTTAGTAACCTATAAACAAAGGAGTTTACACGCAAGCTTTGTCAACCCTGAAAGCGAGTGTCGATTTGTGAACAATGTTAAAATGTTAGCCTCAATACAATAATGAAAATTATTCGTCAACATTTCGTTATTTGAATAACCTGCCCATAATTTTCAAAAGCAAGGCAATTTGAAATTTAATTAAACTTTACTCATAATTCATGTCCAAATTAACAAAATTTTGGAGTTGAAAAATTGTTATTTTGATTGCATGAAAATAATAGATTTCGCTTGATATATTCATAAATTCTACCGTCCCTGTTGTATTATTTATGAATTAGGTGCGTTTGTTTGTTTAAAACGTTTTATAGTATTAAAGGTATTTTCTTTTCTTTTGCATTAAAAAAGAAACCTTTTCCTGCTACTTTTTAATGTATTACAGCCTTATTTTTTAATGTTTCACTCACACAAAGCTGTGAGTCGAATGATTTTGCTCAATATCCAATGATTATCATTCGATATAATCCTTGAGTTAAATATCTGTAATTAAAATGCCACCGGGTGGTCGCAACCAGTTGCCGAGAGGCAGTTCCGAACTATGACACCAAGGTGTACATGGTTGATTGAACCGTAAATCCCCTAATCTAGTACCTGGTTACCTTATACTTATATAATAGGTAGTACGTACGTACCTTAGGCTCTGAACTATTCTGTAGCGTAAACTGAGGAAGCAAGCCCTATGCTCTATTTACAAGTTTACTTAGCGGCTTTGTTCATTCAATTTGCGGTTTCTGTGTTGAACTGTTGATGTTTATCAAAGGTACTAAATCAGTCGGGTTTCAACGCTGTAATTCAGTTTAGTGCAACTCCTAAATGAAGTAACTGTTTACAATGTATACCGTAACAGTGCAATGTCTGTACAATACTTAAATTAAAAATAATAATAAACACTTTAATGCACAAAAAATACAATTTTAAGACATGTACATGTAGATATTATGATGTGCAAAGGCGGCCTTATAGCAATAGCAATCTCTTACAGGCAACCTTTTTAGTAGGAATATTCAAGAAAAGAGACTTAGGCATAGGCATGGTGCAGAAACACAAGCTAAAAATGTGCCTTCTTTATCAGGGATCTTATTCCATCTACTTGGGGTCGGCCTTTCTTGTCCGTCTTTTCCACGATCTTGAGCCATTGAGGAGTTCAAGCTTCCTTGCTTTAGATCCCTTTAAATCGTCGTCAGCCAGGAAGTAGGTGGTCTTCCAGGACCCCGCTTCTTTGTTGGCATGTCAAGGACAAACTTAACTAAATGAAATATTGATTTTTGGTCGTCTCTGCACGTCATGTGACCATACCATCCAAGGCGGTTTTGGGTCAACTTTTCTGATATTGGAGCAATTTTAAAAAGAAAGTCTTATATGAAACGTATTATTGCTTTGTATGAGTAAATGAAACCAACATTTATAATTTTTTTTATTAAATTGTAGTAATCAGTGCCGGTGACTTTACAGCATGCCTTAAGCTCCGAAGCGTAAGCTGAGAACGATTGAATGAAGTATGAAATATACCGTGTTTATTTATAAATACAATGCCTGCTTGGTTACTGAATATTCAGGCTTCTAGTTTTATTCAAAACGAAGTAGGTTTAAAATGGCACAGCAGTTCAGAAACTGATCCGAGAAAAGGATGGGTACGGCCGTGCCGCTTTTTTGATCAATTTTGTAAGGGACACTGCCGTGCCCCCAGATAAGTAATAATCGCGATAAAAACAATACTGAATCCCTTTAATTAAATGTGCCTGATTCTTTAATGTATAACAATGCCATTATAATTTTATTTCGATGGAATTGGTTGAGATAATGTTATATTGGAATTTAAAATATTGAAGATGAAACTTTCTACCAGGTTACTGAAAAGTAGCAGGCAATGTTAGCAATAATGTATGTTACCCTATAAAACCAGTGTTAAATTTATGATCACAATTCTAAAAGCCATTTTGCTCTTAAAACATAGTTACTTTTCGAAGACTTCGAAATAATGATACCTTTGGGAACTGTTAGTTTAAGAAAGCATTGACTTGACTTACACTTTACCCAATAAAATGGTGAAAAGTAGATTTTTTTTAAATACTTTTTAAAAGACACATAAGCCCACTTCATAGAAAGCTGTTTTGGCAGTCTGTACGTTTCGGATCCTTGATTTTATAATGTTCAGAAGACAAAGTAATATTATGAACTAAGACCAAAAAGCTAATTATCTGTATATGGCAGTCGTTAGACTTTGTTTATGCCATTACGCAGCTTAAAAATATCATTCGATTCGTCGGTCATTATACACACTCAGATCATAAACCAATTGTTCCGTTTTTTCAGCACGATTATCAGATATAATCGTGCGACCTGATGACAGCCATTGACAACTATGTACCACATTTTTCCGTAATAAAATTCATTAATTCATTCATTTAAGGATTGTTGGATGGGCATCCGACACGTAAAGAAAAAGAAGATTCATGACTAAAGCTAACCCTAGGATCGGAGTAAAACAAAACTACGAAACATGCATTGGTCGGGCATATAGGGAGGAGAAATGATGGCCGATAAAACAGAATGATTCTCGAATGACAACCACGCATCGGCAACCGATCAAATGACCTGAAGAAAGTCGCAGGCAAGCGCTGGATGCAGGCGGCTACCGACCGGGCACTCTAGAAATCCTTGAGAGAGGCCTATGTGCAGCAGTGGAGTGACTTTGGCTTAAATGATGATGATATATAAGTATACTCACTTCTGTCACTTCCTATGACCATTATCCTACAACTTTTACACCTGCCATTAACCGTGATCAGTACCTAGCAATAAAAACCCTCCTGGAGCCCAATTTTTGAAATGTTTGACAACTATGTCAAACAGTTCAACAATATGTGAAATAATAATAATTAGATATCGAAGAAAAATCATTCGGATCGCCGTGCTTGACTCATTTTCATCGGGCACCTCCAACTTCACATTTTCACCGATAACTGCACTCGGCAACGTGCAATAAAAAGTCCCAGTATTTTTTCTGCTCCGTCGACCGTCGGTCAGTCCCTCCAGGGAAATCTGTCTGCTGATTCAATAGAATTTTTTGCCCACAATTTTCCGACTTTACAATAAAAATATTACAGTGTTTGTTAGTAAATATTTTCGCGTCGGTAATTGAATGTTGTATGCGCGAGAAGTAGGTGTAATCGTGTGGAAATAAATCTATTGGGAATAAAAAAATTGAGGCATTTTAGAGTAGGTAATGTATTAGTGTAGTGGGGAAGATATCAGGGAGAAGACCGCCATCACAGATACCGCTGGAGCAATGCAGTGCAGGTTGATCTGCGGGAGATAGCATGCAGCTAACAATTGGCGAGCCATGGCGCAGAATAGAAGACGTGCTCTCTTTTCGGAGGCCAAGATACTTCGGGTCGCTGAGCCAGCAAAGTAAGTAACTATTAGTGTAATTATTACAAGAGATATTTTTAAAATTGATTAATGATTTATAGTCTTTTTCTGTTATTGGAAAAGTAAATGGTCACAATGTTCCAGATGCTATTTACGACTCTGAGTATGGCGGTTAGTCATCACTTATAGCAAGCTAGATATTAAAATATTTTTTGTAAGGTCCCGTTTACTGACTGTGTATAAAAACTTTGGTAGTCGTACAATTTTATTTTACTTAAGTATAGGTTACCGACTGAAAATTTTAAATGAAAATACGATTTTGAAAGTTTTTATGTCTAGTAACAGGCAACTACTGGCAAACGAAGTTGTTTAATCTAACTTTTGGATATTATGACATTTTTTCGTAACTTCTATTTCAGTATAGCGAACAACATTTTGATATAAGTTTTATTACAGACAGAGTCAATTTTGCTAATTCACTGCAGAAAGGAGTTATTAATTTCAGGTCAATCGACCCTGTACACCCTGGTGTCAGTTATTCAGAACTGCCTTTCGGCCTCTAGCGGGGTTCCCTTGGCGACTTGAGTACTGGTAATTTCATTAGAGCGACTGCCGTCTAACCTCCGTAGCCCTTTTATAATAGGGAAACCAAACCAATAATTGGATTATGACATTCTATAACGACCACTAAATTTCGGGACCAACGGCTTAACGTGCCTTTTACAGCACGGAATCATCATTATTAACAGACAATCAGGGGATTAAAGCCTGCAATGTTCTAACCAAACTGGAAACAACTAAACAACGTATGAACATTGCACTCTGAGTCATCAGGCAAAATTTTTAACCACAGGTAAATGAAAATGCAGGAGATGACATTTACAGGTAGCAGTTATGTGTAATCAAACCTACGACCTCCGGGTTGAAGGCGAACGCCTTAACCACTGGACCATGTTGGCAATTGCAGAAGTAACCTATCGATTCGACCAGGGTAAGAAGATGTTCAAAGATAATACCCTCCCTTTTTACAAAGCAGGTTAAAATATTTACCGTCTTTAGATTCCTTAGTTCTTCTATATCACTTTTCTCATATTTGCATAGTTGGCGATTCGCCAAAGCTTTTCGAGCTTTTTCTTTTCCCCGTTTAAACTGTGCTTACGTTTTTATAAAGATAAGATTACGTTTAAATTTCAATGATACTGAATTTATTAATGTGGTAATTATATTAATTAAACGAGGCGTTGTGTGAATTTGTTCGTTACAAATTAATTGTTTTTGATCTTTCAGTGTTAACTCTATTTGACCAGGACTTTTGGCGGGAAGCTGTGAAGAGCAGTATCGGCGCTGTATTTAATTTTCCAAAATTTGTGTTTTTTTGAGTGTTTCTGCATAATAATGGTGGCGGGTAATTCGCAATGTGTTCGATAACAAGCGTAAGTGTTGGGAAGTGTTACAGTGTTTGATTTATGTAATTTTCATGCTTGTTGCCAAAAGCTCCTAGTAATCGCTAAGTGCAGATTTTCTACCACTTCACTTAGCCTGATTCTTCTGACTACCGACTAGACTTTCAGACTTGACTAGGACTTGACGAAACCACACTGTAGGACTGAAGAAGATTGAAAAATTAAGAAGGGCTATAAAGGACTTGTATCCATGGCCGTAAAACCCATTACAAAAAAAAAAACTGTTTGACCAGACTATGGCGGAACCGAAAATGGTAATGACTACGATATTAATGTATGTTTGTATTTTTTAATCGATAAAAGTAATCATTTCAGCCACAGTCGTGATATGTATATATTCATTTAAGGATTAGTATGTATTAATTGATTGTAGGTTTATTTATTTATTTACTGTTATGTATTAGTATTTTATTTTTAGTTTTAGTATTTTATTACTGTATCGCCTTTTGTTTGTTTTCGCTTTTTATCCTATCTACCCTAAGGTTGGCTGGAAGAAATTGCAATAGCGATAAGTTCGTATTTGTATTCAATTGTTTAAATGTAATGCTTTTAATTTAAATTTTTTGATTGGTACAATAAAGTGTATATCTATCTATCGATCTATCTGCTGGACAACCTCTCCCAAATTGAGGAGTTGTTGCCATCTTCGCCACGCTTGGCAGATGTGTAGGCGAGCGCTGTTTCGGCGGCTAATCTCACTTGATAATAGTAATAAGGAATAATTACTTCTAAACAACAGTATATTACATATTTGTACAAAAAAGTCTTCTCTATTAGTACTTTAGAGATATAGTTCAAAGATTGTACATTGTGTTTAATGTGTTCGTGCACACAGACACGTAGCAAAAAAAAGAATAATTTTAGCACACAAATAAAATAGAAAGAAAAACATGTCAATACATTTACATTACATCAATTATATATCATATATATATTACATAATTATATCATGGCAAAAATATGTCTATGTACGAGGTCTTTACATTAGGTCTAAAATTTATAATCCATTAAAAAATTACATTACATATACAATACACCTTATATATATATATATATATTATTCGGTTAAGTAATTTATTTTTTCTAAACGGAACAGCTTTTTCTCAAATTCTCTTCAATTTTGCATAGCCCTAAATAGAGAAATATGAGTAAATTTATTTTTCTAAAAACACAAATTACAAAATACTACATATTGAACACAGTACCTAGGTAAATTTTCGGAAAAAAGGACATCAGCATAAGTTGGCAATTAAGCAATAGCACGTTGGAGCGGTTCCGAAAAAAATATAAAACACTGCATTTATAGAGTCGATTGACCATTAATCCCACTCGATATGAAATGAATTCCAACTTGCGTAAGTTTCTTACACAATACAAAAGTCAATTGCACAACAAATGCCCAGAAAATTTAAACAAAATTGAAGCAAAATTTGCATTCAAATAAAAAGTATCAACAGTTAAACTCTGCGAAGCGTTAAGCAGCCATAGCATATTGTTAAGAGTTTATACTCTTTGAATAAGTTTCGATTGTATGCCGCAGTGCGCCGCCTTAGAAGCGTTACGATCACAATAAACTGCGGGTTAACTTTGACTTAACTTCTGTGGTGGAACTGGCTTGTTTGGATTTCACACAGCAAGTTGATTTATAATGTAACTTTTTTATGTGTCGGAACAAATCGCTCCGGAGTTTAAAGTCAAAAAATTATTAAATTTTTAAAATCGTCATCGTCATCCTAGCGTGTTTTCCTAGTTGCGTCGTCAGCTTACGCTTCGGAGCCTAGGGTACGCTGTAAGTCATGGGCCTAGATTTGGCGGAACTGGTTATTACAATGAAGCGACTGCCGTCTGACCCCCGTAACCCTATTTACAGGGAAACCAGACGAACAGGAATATGATATTTAACTCTTCTTTGTACACAGTACGAATGCAGAGGCCTTATCGCAGAAACAAAATCTATTAGAAAAGTAAAAAGTCATTCAGTTTTTCTGAAAAAGACTAAGTCTAGACCTACTATCTCAAGTAAGTTTTTTTTCACAGCACCCTCTGGGAATTCTAGATACTATGTTGCCACCAAGTATGATTGAAGTCCGTTCTTAAATGACGCTACAGCAAATATTTCCCCTTTTTTCTCCAGTCAAAAAAGCTCTCGACTATAAAAAATATAATAAATCAAAGAACACGTGTGGCAACAGTCGTTAGGGTCCGTTCAGAAATGTGACCTCTATCTAGCCCGAAACAAACATCGAAAGCAAAATTGGCCAGACTCAAAATTGAGACTTTCGCTCGCTTCACTCGCAGCCAATTATTATTTAGCTTTTATCCGATTGCTTGACCATGTTAAATTTATAATCCACTCGATATAAATCAATGATTCGATCACAAAAAATTAAAAAAACTCTGCAGGTTATTTCATAATTTTATCAAAAATACCAAAACGGTCCAATATATTACTGACGAAATGTGTTCGATGCAATTCATTCGATTGTTGTAAAACCATTTGCTTTATTTGCGCAAGTTTAATTAGATGTAATAAATACGGCTACCGTCGGGGACGATTGGTTTAATGCCGATCCAATAATCGTTAGCCCTGCACTATTTCGGCTCCATAGTATTTTATTTTGTTTCAGTTTTTTACCCAACTGCGCCAGAAAGAGGGTTATGTTTTTCGAGAATATGTATAATTATTTGGCACGCTCTGCAGCCTGACCGGCTCGATGGATTTTAGCTTGAGTATAATTAGATTCGTATTTACTGTGAGAGTGTACCTAGTCACACATTCATAAAATTAATAAAAAAAGGGCTATTTTTTTTTTTCTTTTTTTTTTTTAAATTTCAAATTACACAGAAAGGTAATCGAAGTTTTTTAGTTTTTTAAATTACCAATATCCTGTTATGTCCGCTTATACGTATACATGTGGCAGATTCCACTATGTTAAATGTAAACCAACCCTGTAAAAATAGATAGAGCTTTTATGAATAAATAAATAAATTAAAAAAAATATTTAAAAAAATGTTGAGTAGTTATGTTTAGTTTTTCGGAACCGTCTCTTAGGCCTCATTTACACCTGGAATTTTTTTTTACTATCAATGTCTGGGAATCTGTTAGGCAGCAACGTGCAAAAGAAAATATATTGTTTACATTTGCAAGTGACAGCAACTTGCAGAAGAATTGTTGCAGGTGTAAATGAGGGTTAGTCTACTATCCATACTAATATTATAAATGCGAAAGTCTGTCTGTCTGTCTGTCTGTCTGTCTGTTACGCTTTCACGGCCAAACCGCTGAACGGATTTTGATGAAATTTGGTATGAATATAGTTGAAGACCCGGGGTCAAACATAGGCTACTTATTGACGCAGGCGGAGCTGCGAGAAAAAGCAAGTATGGCTATATGGCAGCTACTAAAGCACAAACTCAACTTTTTATTAATATTTCTATGTATTTAAAGTGCTTTCTGGGAGTTATTCAAATAAACAAGGTGAAATGTTAATAACAAGGTTTTATGTATACACTTGATAATATAAGTATTAAATATAAGATTCTCTTAATGGAAAAAATGATGGAGTTTAATAAGCATTTTGAACTTGTAAAAGCCTACAGACTTTCTGTGGCTAACAAAAGTTTAAAGCTACGCATCCATTGTTATCTGCGACATCGGATCGGCTCTTACGGAACTTCAGAATATCGTAACTTTAAAATGTATTTCAAGTTACATAAAGTGTTCAGCTCTGTACATAAAGATTATTAAAAAACATAACAGCCGTTTTTACTATATTTTATTTCTTCTACGGCCAATTTATATAGATCCAGTAAATTTGTCAATTATAATTTTGGTAATCAATGGGCACTGGAAAAAAATAAATTTATTTCTTTGATTTAAAACCCACAAATACTTATGTTAATTAACACATGTTGTTAACAAGTAAAACTAAATGAAAGATCAAATATATCTGTTCTGATGTCCGTAGTTATTTCATATAAAAAAAGAATATGTCTGGTTTTTTTAAACTCAATTTTCTCCTTAATCTGTGGTCATGTTAAAATCATCGTTTCTAAAAGCCTTGACAAAGAAAGACTTAACCTAAAGTAGTTTAGGATATGAAATACCAAAATTATTCAATGGATTTTTCGTTTCATTTATAATCTTGATCAGTTTTCAAAGAATTTTTCAGTGATATAAGAACAAACTTGAAAAACTCCGTCGCGTAACCACAGTCGTGTCGCCTTTGATGTGCGTTCACCTTTTTCAGCTATAAAAAAGTTTATTTCGAGAGGAGTGTTGTTAGTTATGGCCAAGAATCGCTTCATTTCAAGATGTCCGTACAATGAAGAGGCCGTTGTGCTAAAGCATTGTGCCTTTGTTCTTCAGGAAAGGGCTGCCCTTTACAAGTCAAGATCGTTTGTAGTGAAATTCACTTGGCTTGATGTTCCTGGCAGTATGGTTATTGGGCGTTAGAGAATATAATTTTTTTTGTATAATGCAACATAAATTTTTGATTTATTTTTAATTTAAATAATATAAAACCAGCGTGTTGCTGAGAAATATATATATATATATATATATATATATATTTAAAACTTTAGTAAAAAAAATAAAACATACGTACTGGAATATAGTAAAGTACAATGGGCGAACATATTATTAAAAGCATTAACTGACAGTCATTATGTTTTTTCTGAGACAAATAATAATAAAATAAAAAACGTAATAATAATAATTTCTATGACAATAACCCAGATTTAAATCAGCTAAACTTCATCACCATAGCCCATTTAATCTATTTACTCATTAGAAATAGTTCCTCCTTCTGCGGAGACCTATTTATGAAAATGTCAACTATTGATATGGCCGAGAGCGGGATTTAGCAGGAGCACCACATGACATCAACTTCTCCAAAGGATCTCTACACATTGGATCAATATCCCCGCGCAAGCCTCTCAAAGGACCGGGGCAACCCGTGAATCCCAAGCGGAGATACATAATAAATAAAAAACATATAATATTTTTATGTTTAATATTTTTTTTATTCTGAGATCTCTTGTGTCGGAGGCCAGGATCCTCCTTGGGTCGCTGATTGATCGCAGTAAGTATTCTGAGACAGATAATGTAAAATTTTCAGAATGGGATTTTTTACAATTTGTGGTAATCCATACTAATATTATAAATGCGAAAGTCTGTCTGTTCGTCCGTGTGTTACGGTAAAATTTGGTATGAATATAGTTGAAAACCTGGGGTCAAATATAAGCTATTTTTTGACGCAGGCGGAGCTGCGGGAAACAGCTAGTTATTTATAAAGCAACTATTTTAATGTAAGGCCAAATTGAGAATTGTCAATTTTGAGATCACTCATTTGAATTTCACAAGATTTAAGTTTCTAAATCATGCCAGGTGCGAATTTTGTAACCTAAAACTTGAGCTAGAAATGAGTCTTAATCATAAAATGGCAAAGTAGATACTATATTTCTGTGTTCACAACAACTTATATTTGTATGCCAAATCCCAAAGGAATTCGGTCATTAATCACTGGAAGAGGGCTAACCTCAAAAATTCGACGGCAACCATTGTCCTTCAGAAACGCTGCGTCATGGTCGAGAGAACTTTTTGGACAATCACTCTTGGCTGTTTTGTTATTAATAATCTTTTTTCGGGAACCAACTGTTTTTTGAAAGATCATGTTTTATAGCTTTCTTTATGTATAGAGCGGATCAGGCGTGCTAATTTTGAGAACTTTGATTCTCTCAAAAAAAAAAGATAAAGATAGGCGTACCCCAAGGCTCGATACTAGGACCCTTACTCTTTTTGATTTACGTCAATGACTTGCCTTACGCGGTTGAAAAAAAGGCTGGCATAGTTTTGTTTGCAGACGATACGTCTTTGATTTTCAAAATGGATCGCCATAGCGGAAATGTCGACCATGTGAATGATGCACTGTCTACAATATCAAATTGGTTCTCCGCCAACAACTTAATGCTGAATGCTAATAAGACCCAATGCATAAAATTTTCTTTACCAAATGTGAGACAGACGCAAGTGGACGTAATGTTAAATGGAGGAAAGTTAGTTCTTGTAGATGACACCACCTTTCTAGGAATCAAAATTGATTCAAAATTGCAATGGGGTTCACACGTTTCAGCTCTCTCCAAAAAACTTAGCTCTGCGGCATATGCTGTCAGAAAAATTAGACAAATAACAGATGTGGCAACTGCTAAGCTAGTCTACTTTAGTTACTTTCATAGCTTAATGTCTTATGGATTACTGCTTTGGGGAAGGGCAAGTGACATACAGACAATATTTATCTTACAAAAGCGAGCAGTTCGTGCCATCTATGGTTTAGCCCCAAGGGAATCTCTTAGGGAGTTGTTTAAAGAAATAAATATATTAACAGTAGCTTCTCAATATATATTTGAAGTTATCATGTATACGAGGAAAAATATTACTACTTTTAGAAAGAACTCGGATATAACTGATAGACCCTTGCGCAATAAAGATAAATTATTTTTACCTTCCTATAGACTGTGTAGGGTTAAAGACTCTTTTGTGGGGAACTGTATACGTTTCTACAATAAGCTTCCTGAATCAATCACTAGTTTGCCTAATGGACAATTTAAAGCCCATGTTAAAGATCTACTTTGTAAAAAGGCTTATTATAGTACTGGTGATTTTCTTAATGACGGGAATGTTGAACATAAGCTTGGTGCAGAGTCCTCGGCAAATTGACATATCATTATATGTTCTGACATTTCTGTTCGTTTGTCATTTTTTTTTTTAATTATTATTTAATTTTTTTAATCAATTTTTATTTAATTTAAATAAGCTGATATAACCATTGTGCTAAATGTTGACAAACATGTGAATTCGTTCATTTAACTAGGTAATTAAGCAAAGTTTTTCTTATTTGTAAATTGACGTTTTGAAGAAAATGCTGCAGTGGAGTTTGTGGCGCCGCTTCTTCTCCACTTGCGCTTTGGAAGTGGTGGTAAACTTAAAATAAGTAAATTGACGTCAATAAGTGATATTTATATCCTACATTGAGAATAAACAATTTCATTTCATTTCATTTCATTTCATTTCATTTCAATAAATTGATAAAATGCATTTTTGAAAATTTTGTACTTTTCATTAGTGCTATAAAGATTTTAAATGGTCTATGGTTCATTGGTATAGCAAATTTTTTGTTTTTTAATATACAAGAAAGGTTGGACAAGAACATGTGCTATTAAAGTACTATTTAAATCTTATCGCATAATCAAAACCGGTTACGTGGAATTAAAAAAAATATATCCGCATTTGGTTCATTCACAATTCACAACATTATCGGTTTTTAAATAAGTTTCAAAACTAGTACTTCAATAGTACACTAGAAATGGTAAACTTAAAGCTAAATATTCTTCACCAATCAACCATAGACTATACAGAAAGAATGGGTTGGTGACGAAAAAACAAAACAAAATTGTAGGTTAGTTTATCGTTATTTCATTATGGTAATGACTCTATATTTACGTAAAACATAATTTTGTTTTATGTCTCTGTAAGTTGCTATAATTTGTAAACAAAATGGGGAGGTAATAATAATTAGCCGTATTTAATTTACAGAGATAATTACATGGTATCAAACGGCTGCCAATTAAAACCCACCAAATTACAGTTGAAGAAAACTTCAAACGAAGTTAATTCCCATTAAGCCTATTATTACACGCACGGTCTCGATTCCATAGAAACAAAATAACATCGTAACTTACGCTTAGAAATATTCTTTGCTTAGGAATGCCGCTATTGGCGATCAATACGACATGTATACCGTGTAGGTTCATGAGATATTTGACAGGCAACAATTAATTATCTACTAAAGATTTTACTGGTTGTGTACTACTGAATAAGTTTTATAATATTATAGTAGTTATCAAATTAAATCGTAAAATAAAGAGTAAACATACGTATTTATTCATATCGAGCGAGCTATATTCCGAGTGAGCTACACGGTCAAGCGATCCTGCATACCCTGGAGTCCGAAATTTTTAGAACAGCCTCAGAAGTTGAACTCCGGATGTGGTTTTATGATAATGATGACAATGAAATGGCAGTTGGGACAAATAGAAGATGAGATGACATGTCGAGAGCTTCCTTACAAACATTGTGTGAGGCTACGCGGGGCGGAAGGCAGACGTAAGGGGAGCTCGGTTTGGCCGTGGCTCCGCCTCTATTGACGATCCCTTCTACTTACCAATAGATGTCGCTAGCAAATGGAATATTTCAACATAATAAATATTTTTTTATATTACACAATTTCGAACAATTAAAACAGACATTTATTTTGTGTAACACTAAATCAATCAAATAAATTCGAAAATGTATTAATTATTTACGTTTATTGTGATCCCATAACACTACATCATTGAAACACTTTAAACTAAATGGTTTAAAATAATTTACAAAATATTCTAAGCTGAAACGAAACGTAAATTAGAAAGATAAGAAAAACAAGAGCTGGCTCCACGTCACGCATCGTTCACAGTTAAACGAAAAATGACAAGAGCTCCGCCCACTTTCTACGTCACTGCGCCAATGACCGCAACGGTGCACCAGTCGATACGCCCGCCGTCTCCTCTTTGTATTTTCTCCATGGTTGGGACCAACGGCTTAACGAAATTTCCAACGCAAGGCATCATCAGTGTTATCAGATAATCAGGGGGTCTACCGCCTAACTAGCGTCGATTTCAAGCCGACGTCGTATTCCGATTACGATGCCGATGCCGTCGATATCATTTCATTGGTACCGCGCAATGATAGCGGCGTCGCCTTGAAGACCGTCGAATACAAGTGAACGGAAAAAAGAGCGTCGATTTGCGATTCATTTTACTCAATTTAAGTACAATTTTTTTTATAGTACTTTGTTTTTTAATTTAATAATAATGTTAAAAACAACAATTATTGGTATAGTTTTGATTAAATAAGTAAAAAAAATTGATTGGAAGGTGGTACAATTGCGTATATATATATAATTGTGTTTTATCACATTATCAACAAATGCGTTCCGTAAAACCGAACGGGGTAATATTTGACAATTACGAATTCATAACCTCACTTTGTTTATTGACGTGATTGTGTAGTGAATTAAAAAACAGTAAGTAAATAACTTGCTTTTTTGTTATTATATGATAAAACAAACATTTAACTAGTTGCACAGACCTCTGGGACTTCATTCCTTTGTAATTTGTAGATGCCAGCACCAAGAAAAGTGAGCCTTCAGCAGGTGGAAATCCTGCTGAATTACATGGAGGACCACATGGATATGGCGAAAGGGCAGGCCGCTGACACCCCACAAGCCAAGGTGGCAGTTCGCAGGCTGTGGGAGGAGTTAGCGGCCACACTTAACGCTCAAGGCACGGGCGTACATAAAACTTTTTCGGAGTGGCGGGACGTAAGTGTATACAAATCTTTCTAAGTGTGTTATTTATGCTTTGTGTCAAGGGTATTCATTTCCTATATACATCCATAATGAGTATGTTTTTAACCTATGTTTTGTTTTTATTAACACAATGTTTTTCTGTGATGCTTGTTGCACGAAACTAAATCTTAAAAATTAAAGGGGGTCCTCATACAAAAAACGTGTTTTTTAGCGTTTTAAAACATTACAAACTAAGTATGGTTATCAGTCTGTGATGCCCGTAGTATACAGTGGCTTAGCCTAGTTTGGGACGGATGACTGTGTGTGATTTTATTAAATCTTATTATTTTTTATTGTATGTTTATTATCTTATCAATACTTAATATCACTTATGTCTTGTTTTAGGTACCGTGGAGATACCACAGCCTCGGTGGGCTTGGGAGGCCGAGCAGGATCGGCGGGCGCTGGACGAGCGCCGACTGCAGGCGGAGGAACGAGTTGCTGACGCTAGAGTCTATGGCTAGGTCGATGGCTTCACGTCTGGAAGTGGACCAACGCCTAGCCGACTAGTTTTATTTGTTATGAACCTAGTATTTGAATGAAAGAACAGAAGAAAACTTAGTCAACGCATTTATAAAAAATAACAGTTTTAAATATATGTCATAAAAATAATACACAATCTTTCGGAAACAACTAGTTTTATTTGTTATGAACCTAGTATTTGAATGATTTATAAATAAATAAAAAACAGAAGAAAACTTAGTCATTTATGTACTTACCCTACGCATAAACTAAAATTAAGTACTTACATTTGTACAACTATAATAACTAATTTACAATATGCAATTTGATACATAGAAAAAGAGTACTTATACAAAAAAAAACCTCAATCTTCAAAGCCCCATTCCGGTGGTTGTCCACTTCTCTCCTCTGGTATCTTCTTTACTCTGCAATAAAGTGTCTTTTTAACATTTGATTTGAGAAAGATCATTATTTAAAGTTATAAATGTTCATTTTATTTTACAATATACCTACCCAAAAGCACTAAAGGTATAATTCTCTTATTAATCTAGATATATACATACCTAGCGTCGTCGGTTGCGCCACAACCGAATGACCACACTTTGCCTATCAGCACTTAAACGCCCATCATCATCGGCTGGCACTGGCAAGCGAGGAGGCTGTCGCTCTGCATCGCGACGCATTGCATCGCTGTCAACCTCGAAGTTTGGGTCGTTTATTAGATTATGAAGAACAACACACGCATTCATAATCTGTGCAGCCTTTCTTGGTGTATAGTGCAAAGTTCTATGAGCCAAGAGACAGCGAAACCGGGACTTAAGTACCCCGAAGGTTCGCTCGACCACTTTACGTGTCCGCACGTGGACTGCTGTGTAATTGGCTTCTGGGGAATTTGGTAGGGTGCCGAGGATGGGAGTCATCATCCATTGTCGCTGGGCATAGCCAGAGTCACCTGAAATATAATTAAATCTTTGTTAGTTTTTTTAAATACCTCTCTTTTTTTATTTTGTTTTTCATATATAATGAATGTGCACTCATTTTTCAACTCCACTACTTGCATGTCTTATGTAGAATATTATGTATTACAAATATAATTTAGACAAATACTAATCAACTTTTTATGGACCAAATAGTATTTTATAGATTGACTAGAATGTAAAGTAATATGACTGTCCATCATTTCCTTGTGACTGCTATTTGAGACATAATCTAAGGTATCATAATATCCAACTTACCCAACAACCAGTAAACCTGCCCTTCACCATGCAGTCTCATTATGGCTGTGTTGACAGGAGACATGTTCCATACATGGGAATCATGGCTTGCACCACCAAAAGATGCATCAACATACAAAATCCTGAGATCCGCATCACAAATCTAAAAATAAACAAATAGGTAATAATGGTAGGTATATTTTTAAATCTAAGGGATATCTCACAGAATTTTTTTGTTTTTGTAAAAACTTACCACAAGACAATTAAGTGAGTGATAGCCCTTTCTGTTGTAGTAGACCTCCTCATCAACCCTTGGCTTGATAATAGCCACATGGGTCCCATCGATGCACCCGATGACCCCAGGGAATCCAAATTTGCTATTGAACCTAAACCAATATGTTAGTTTATTATTTTTAAACAATACATATGAATAAAGTAAACCTAAGTGGAAAATAAATTATATTAAAGGAAAAAGTGAATGACTGGCAGATGAGAGAGACAAATGGAAGAGAATTCATACTCCACCGACAAGAGCATAGCTCTTAAATATAGATAGATGATTAATATTCTATGTCTTTAAGTAGGTACCATTGGTGGCTGTAACTTTTGGGTAGCATGCATTTATTATTATTAAGTACAAGTGTGAAATTTGCAATAACATACCTCCTTGCTACCGAGTCTCGTTCTGTTTGAGTATGTGGAAATTTTATATACTTTCTGAGTATTTCAGGCCTGTTAAGAGCCTCGGTGACCTCTTGCAAGCATTCTGATGTTGATTGCTGGCTAAGGTGAAGAACGTCGTTATCTCCTACACTTCCTTGGTAACTGCCGGTAGCGTAAAAGTTCAATGCCGCTAACACCTGAAACAAGCAAAATATTTTAACACTTCAGCATTTGTCAATAGGTTACCTAAGTTTTACAAATGAAGTACATACCTTAATTTCGGGTTTTATTCCACTGCTCCTTTCATTTGTGGGCAAAAACGGAATGATGTCCCCGCATAGCCTGACAAATGTAGCTTTGTTCACGCGAAATCGTCCTTGAAATTCCATCTCAGGCAGCAGCAAAGGCTGCGCCACTGCGCGCTGTTGGCGTCTCCGCTCAATGTTGAGTTTTTTCAGCCGCTGATCCTCCGCTGCACCCATGAGCGCCATCCAAGCCATGGTTTCCCGCCTTTGTCCTAAAACACACAAACAAACAAAAACGAAACAAAATTTGTGAAATATGACTATACAACAATAAGAAAAAGCCTAAAGCTTTCGTAATACAGCAATATAATTAAAAAAAGCAAGTATAATTGAAGAATATTTCTTATCGACGGTTCAATGCGGTATCCCAAGAGTCGCCGTATTCAATTTGAAGCGTCGGTATCGGCTTGAAGCCGATGCGTCGGTGTCAAAACTTTGCGCGGTAGCTTTTATCTGTCAAAATCACTGAAACCATTCGTTCAATTGGCGTCGTAATCGTCTTCCAAATCGACGCATCGATATCAGGGAATGCGCGGTACAAAATCAGCGTCAACTGTCAAATTGAATTCGATGCCGACGATAATTTGAAATCGACGCTAGTTAGGCGGTAGACCCCCAGGTGATTCAAGCCTGCAATGTCCTAAGCAATCTACAAACAACTAAACAAATTATTCTTCCCGTGGGAACTGAACCACTCCAGATCAAAGGTAAACGCCTTCTGGTTACATAGAGTAAATAAAAGATGTCGTCAGATATATTTAAAATTGTTTGCCTATAACTTCAAATATCTACGTACAATTTAAGGCACAATTCCCTAGAACGGGGTAGAGACTTTGAAATGGCCTGTTTTGTTTAAAACCATCGTTATTCTTGATGAAGTCCATTGTCTTGGAGTGCCGAGGCAAATGGAAAGGATTATTCATTTCTCGACATCAAAAGGCAGCTTTTAAAGTTCCGCAAGTTTCCATCTGATGACTCTTAATAAATTCAGAAATGAGTGGTTTGACGGTTGGATTTAAATATGAATCCGTGATTTGTGATGCTGCAATATATTCTGGTTGTTTTTGTCATAATCAAGATTGTTTTTTAAGGTTTTTAATGTCTATTTTGTCAATTATTTTTTAAGTGATATTTTTTGCTTGGGGATCTTGATCGTGCGCGTCAAGCGTATTTTTTCTACTCTATCTATCGCTCAATATTATATTTTAATCAATTAAATATTCTATCGCTCATTCGTATCCTCACCCAATTCCTGTTTCTCGTAAAGGTAGGCAAAGACAAGTTTTTTTTATGAATTTATGTTAGAATGTCCATGACCACGATTCTATCTATTGTTAAGTGCAGAAGTGGTCGTATATGGCTCATTAATAGCCTATTCTCAATCTCTTGTGTTGTTGCGACAATCATGGACTAATTAAAAAGAGGAGATGCCGTAATAAGCGTTTTGTAATAAAGTGTTTGTGAGGCTACATGGGGTGGAAGGCAGACGTGCCGGGTGCTTGGTTTCGGCCGTGGCTCCAATCATGGAGCACGAGCAATGACAAGCTCCGCCCACTTTTGTGTCGGCGAGGCGCCAATGATCACATCACTGCGCCATTTTAAACGGCATCACCTCTTTGTAATTACTCCATGGCGGCAACTCGATACTTATCAGTCGCTGTAATAGTAAAAGAATTTTTACTATTGCTAGTTGATCTTGAAAAATAGTCAATAACTCCACAATATCGAACCATAAAGAATAGAATAAAAATTCAGTCTACTCTGGATAGTAGATTTATTTTTGCTTTATCACACAAAATTCTGTCTATAGTATCGATTGTAGAAACAAGACGTTAGCTTTGAATTTTGTTGATATTAAAGGTTTTTTTTTTGCCGCAATACATCGGCTGTATTTAAAATAAAAGACTAATTTTCAAGGTAACGATCATCATCATTTCTGTTTGTTAATAGGTTACTTTGTCAATTGACTATTTATGTACACCGTGGTATCAGAGTCGTTAGGCCACGATACTATTTATAAACTATCGCCATCACTACACAACGTACAGTTACACTTATCGTACCTTCAAAATATCATCCAACCATCTAAGCTTGCAAGTACTAATTCCCTCTAAACGTTTAACATGTGATTGTCAATGACGGGCGCAGAACTGGCATGCAGATTTCAATTAAGATGAACGTCAGCTCTCAGCGGCTCAAAGGTATAAATTAAAGAGGTTGTTAGAGATACCACTTCTTTTAATTTTATTTTTCTTTTGATTGCATGCATGCATAATCTTATCTTATGTATATGAATAAAATAGAATAGTTTATTTTATTGACCAAAACATTATTACAACAATTACATTTTCAACAGTTGAGACTAGACTGGGCCTGAATCGTGGGCATCAACGGACAAAGTACAGTTACTATATGTGCCAGTTATATATGCATGTACGTGACTCTGAAGTTCGAAATTTGTGCAACGTCAAACCCGATATTTTTCCGTTACACTCTATCTAACCGTAGTATTTTGAAGACTAAAAATTTTAATTTTCAGTAGATGATTTCTTTATCGGATCGGTAAACTGGTTAAAATAATAATAAACTAGCTCATTTTTCTGTCCAATAACGGCAATGAGTTTTACAGTAATTTTGTTTCCGTTACATAAAAATAACGATTTTATCACAACAGTGTGAACGGAGTATCGGGCACTGATAGTTTGACAAGATTACAAGAAAATCGTCACTGACTAAAAATATTTTGTACCTAAAATACCTAAGAAAATCACCTGCAAATACTTAGTTATCAATAGATTATTATCGCGGTAAATGTCTGTACTAAGGTTGTTTTGTAATGTATGCCTTTGTCTGATTTTCATTCAGAATTGATACTTATGTCGATACCTACCTACAGCCTATTGACGACCTCTGTAGTACATTTCAGTAAATCTACATTTGATTTTTCGATAAAATAAAAAAAAAACGATAAAATAATTTGACATAATTTGTCACGTAGCTTTAAGTGTGGTCTACGGCGTAGCACTTTGTAGACGTGCTACGTAACTGCTACGACGCAACACAATTTTAATTGCAATAACAAAACAAAAACACAAAAAAATAATTTATACAGACTTACTTTATTAACAGACAAATTTTTATTTTTATAAAAACACTAGCTGATCCGGCAAACTTCGTACCGCCGCCAATAAAAGTCGCATGGTTATTATCATTCTTTTTTCACCGCAACCGTCGCCATCGATTTGGAAATTTATCTGACATTGCAGTCTGTACGCTACAGTAACCGCTTACCATCAGAATGCCAAATATTCGTTTACCAACTAAATAGTTCTTGTAATGAAGTAGGTTAAAAATAAACCTGTTTTCATTTCCTTTACAATTTCAACACAGAATAGACACCTTTCTAGTGTACCATTTTTAAACAATATTGACGATTGTACGAGCTTTGGAATAATAAATTGATCTCAAATTGACGGAGTCATGAATTAATTGTAGCACACTAAAGTAAATACATCCGAATTAGAACCTAACCATACATTTTAGAAAGTCGGTTGAAATATCTCTAATTAATTTATAAACACAGAGTTTGACAACAATACATATTTATTAATTCAGACTTGACGAAAGTACAACTTTAAATTCTTATAACCTTCGCACTTCTCGTCAGCGACAGGGAATTCATCCTCATATATGTATATCATCCTAATACAAAGGATTGCGTACATAATGTACTCCATAACACTGTTTTCCCGAGAGACTACAATATTGGAAAGTGTTGGTTGTCAATGCCAAATGTCAAAACCAAAGGAACAGTTTCTTAGGGAAAGCGAAATTGTTATTTTTAATATATTCCAAGCATTTTGTTCATATTTACTCACCTTTCAAACCTTCCCTGGACTTCCACAAATAATTCAAAACCGAAAATAGCCAAATCGGTCCAGCTGTTCTCTAGTTTTAGCGACTCTAACGAACAGCATTTGATTTTTATATAAATAAGCGAAAAAAAACAGAAATTCTCGGCTTTCACTTAATTAACGAATTAATAAAGTATCTTAACGTACATACATACATTTGTACAAAAAATAATAAAATACGTAGGGATTGTTACATAATGTGCCTTTGTGATTATTTCACGGACCGAAAAGTTTGCGTTTGCGCGAACCATAAATCACGCTTTACGTGGATAAAATGAAACTTTAAGTGCGAGAAGATTGCATCAATTTCACCGGCTTTTTGTGAGCTTTGAACTTACGAAAATGTTCTTGACTCGAATAAGCTTGAATTTAATAAATCGTTGCTTTGTATCTGAGAATAAACTTTCGAGGTAGGCCCTTTATGGTTCAAGCGTGTCTCCCAGTTGCGTCTTTAGCTTTCGTTTGAGAAACTAGAGTACGTTTTAAATCATGGTCCTAGATTTGGCGGTATAGATAAATATAATAGAACGACTGCCATCTGATCTCCACAAACTTTTACAGGGAAATCAAACGCTTTAGAATCCATAACTTATCCATAATGCGATACAATGAAAGTATATTCCTTCAAACAAAAAAATAATTTTCTAAATCAGTTCAGAATGTCTGTGTTATGCGATAAGAAACAGAAAAATCTGCCGAATTAAAAACCTTCTTGAATTTTGTAAATCATCATAAAATAACTAGCTGTGCCCGCGACTTCGTTCGCGTGGAATAGTTATTTTGGGAATCATATTTATTTTTTGTTTACAAACTTACCTCCTCAGCTTTATTATAAATTACCTATAGCTGTTACCCACTACTTATTTTAGACGATTTAGTTACATAATTAATAGAATATATTTTAAAGTAGTTTTAAAAAGGATATATTTTAAAGTACTTCTGCGTAAATTATATTTTTAGTTTTATTTTCTTGTGGCAGAATCAATGACACATTTATTTGGATAAAGATTAATATTATTAAGTTGATTCAATTCTGACAAATAATTTGTAATAATGCATTAATTTCGACCAAATTTGATTATCATAAAAACTGTTATTGTAAGTTAATCTTAAAAGATAGATATATACTGTCGCGGACATTTTTTTAGATAATTTAAAGAGGAATAATTCTTTCATACATATTTTTTGGGTATCTCTTGGGTAACGTGATGTTATAAAGCCTTCCTCGATAAATGATCTATCCAACACAAAAAGAATTTTTCAATTCGAACCAGTAATTCCTGAGATTAGCGCGTTCAAACAAACAAACAAACTCTTCAGCTTTATAATATTAGTATAGATTTGTGTGAATAGTACTTAAATACTTAGGTACTAATTGTACAATATCGGTATAGTCATATTTATACGAGCTCCACTCAATTAGTTTACTCAAGATAAGTCGATCGGCCTCTATTTATTTTTTTATTAGACTCTATTACTGCTATACCGAAAATTTACGACTCCAACCTATGTTTATTGTAGTGCGAGACGAAAATATGGATAATAATACCTACAGTCAATATTCATTCATTCGTAACCTAAACTCGTGACATACCGGGGCATGTGTGTCAAAAAAGAATAAAACTGTAACCTCGTTTGGATAAATTTAAAAGGAGACAATTATGTAGTATAGAGTCGACCTGGTAGCTTTATTACTAGTCTTTTCAAGATTTTTAACCGAGTCGTAATAAAAACCCGCTAAAAACTATAAATATACTAAAGAAATAGTTCAAAATCTTATAACTTCGATACAACTGACGCTACTAGTTACTTCTAGGTACTAGACGATGTCTGCCCGCGCTGATAGCTAACGAAACATTAAAAGAAAAATACAACAATAGAACAATCCAATTAGCTCAAAGTTTTCGCTGTAAATTAAATTAAAAAAGGTCAAACGCAGCAACTAGGAAGATTCGATAGTGAGTTTAAATCCAGTAGCCCAGTGGGTCGGAAAATTGAGAAGTGGATTAGGCAAATCACTTTTCATTCCGTCCTACGAAGTTTGCCCCTTTTAAATTTTATTATCTCGGAGGTACGCTGTTTTGCCACGGGGCCGGTTATAAGCGACTCGCGATAAAGTAAACATTTGGAGGGAATCTGTCGGATTTTTTTTATTTATTTTTAATTTAATTTTATGCATGGAGTTACGGATGGTGCTTAACTTTATGAAGGACTATCTGAGTCCCACGTCTTTAAATGAAGCTTATTTTTGACCTCGGGTAGTCAATTATATTTATAACAAATTGAGGTTATGGTTTTTTAAATTTTAAAAATACAAGTGCATATTTTTACATTGTCAATAAAAAATAAAACTGACCTGTTTCACGTACCTAATAATGCATGTTACTAGGCGGTTGTACTTAAATTTACTTTTTTCATTATTTCTTTGTATCGAAAATAAAGAAGGCGGAATCACAATACTAATATTACGTAAAAATATATGTTTTTTTAATTGATATTTACAGAGGTTTTGGAAGAAAAATATTTTTAGATATAAAATGACTTCAGACTTCAGATCAAACTTCTAGTGAACAGATATTTCTCTTCCTATTTGGCCTTAAATGTCACCCTGTGAATAACATAGTAGATTTTTCTCGCTGGAAAAAGCACCACACCTTTTTAAAAGTGAAAATGAATTTCATCTCGATCGAGTGGGAATGCTAACTTACGGGCCTATAAAGAGTTTGTGCGTCACAAATTTAACAATTTCTATTTTGACTGTTTGATGTTACAAATTGGGTGGTTTTCGGCTTTGTTGTAAGATTTCTTTGAATTCTATTCGCCTGCTTAAATTGCTTTTCAGTCATAATCAAACGTATTTTGTTTTAAGATTGTTGTGCATCTGATGGCGATGTATTTTAAAAGGAATAAATGTAAGCTGATTTTAAAATATTTTTTCACAAGCTTGTTCTTTGGCTTAGATAAAATCTGTTACTATCTGGATTAAATTTTAGATAAAATCCCTTTTTAAAAGAAATTAAATATATTTTCGTTTCATTTGTTTATGTTGTTAGTTATTAAAACAATATCAGAGGTTTAAAAAAATGATAATACAATTTATCTTTATTGCTCATATCTGGGAAATTACAACATTGTTTCGATATGGAGCAAAGGCGGACTTTTTTAGAATGGTTTGTCCTTTTTTGACATCTACGAGATAATACGCTATAGCAGCTATGGTCTATTTCAAGGCTTGATTCAGTTTGCAAAAATATTTTATTTTATAGCATAGCATAATAACTGGTTGCATAGATTAAATTTTTGTTTGTGAGAGTTCGTTCTGTCAGGTTTAAATCGGATTAATTATTATTACTTTGACTTTTATGAAAATGTTTTGCGAAAATAAAAATTTAAATTTATTTTTGGGAGAGTTTAAGGGGAAAATTAAAAAAATCATTTTAAAGAAATTTCATAATTTGGGATACTTATCGTCTGCTGCTTTAGTCAATATCACTATTTTAAAATGGCCAGCTTTCAGCATTTTCTTAATGACATATATATATTTATATTTACAAGTTATTATAATGTAGATTTTTAATAAATAATTGGGATTTATTTCACCACTAAAACTAAGCATTTTCTTGGCCGAAAAGTTCCATCTGCACATCTTCTTTGTATATTCAAACCAAGCTTGATTATACATAGCAATAACAAGATGCATCTCTCTGATCACTGTCCACTGTATGCAATAGATGGGGGCATCCTGAAGATCATGAGGTTGTAAAATGGATTGACAGTCTCACTGTATATAACTTAGCTGCAATACCCCATTTTCGTCCAAACGTGCTTTCCTAGTTGCGTCCTTAGCTTACGTCATGTAAAGTCATGGTCCTTGATTTGGCGGCACTGGTTAATATTTGCCATTCGCAAATAATAATAATAATAGCATCAACCTGCGACTTCAGACAGTAGACCATCTGGTCAGTTATCATGCGAAGAAAGAAAGTTATTTTAGAAACACACAGAAAAAAATATCACAACATTTAAAAGCTTGCCAAAATCATTGCTTGTTAAAATCAATAAATACATCAAGCATTTTCAAACGCCAAATATTTTTCATGTTTCATGGCTTTTTTTTCACAGGTATCCCAGTTGAATGAATGAATGAATGAATGAAATGAAACGATTGCCTCTTAGCTGGTCGTTTCGTGGCCCAAGGGTTTCTGTTATTTTTCATCATGCGTTTCTTACACTGTGACGTCAAGCTAAAAGCTCTTGCGAAGAAAAAACTTAGTATATTATAGACGCTTTTCATAAAATTTAATTTACAATTTACTTCATTGTTAATATCACAGGCACGATATAATTGAATTTGTTATTCTGAGAACTTTGTCCTGAATAAAAAAATCTCACTTTTTTTAATGTTTTCTTTGTAGCATTTTAAGAAATTTATATTAACTACGTAGATACTTGTGAAATGATACCTAATGAGACTATAGCGAAGGTAAAATTGTCTTTCTTAGGTATTATTAGCAGGAGTTTACCGGTTGTATTGTGTAAATTAAAGTGTGGATAATTTCCCTTAATTTATGTTTAATAGGGCTCTCAATTTTATTGATTGTAGCTCAGTTTATGTCTTTTTTTAGGATTCCGTAGTAAACACAAGGAACCCTTATAGTTTCGTCATGTCTGTCCGTCTGTCTGTCCTACTTTTATCTCAGAGACATTAGCCCTAGAAAGCTAAAATTTGATATGCCTATGTATAGCACTTGCGTGGAGCGAACTGTAACATTAAATTATGAAAAATATTTTTTTTTCGGGTACCTCCCCTAAGTGTAAAGTGGGGAGTGAAATGTTTTTTCGACTTTCCTATTGTGTGGAGTATTATTCGATAGGTATTCGAAAAACATTCATAGTACTCTTTAAATGTCTTTCGATTAGAAGTTTCAGAAATTGAGAGTTGAAGATATATTTAATTTTTAAATGATTTTTTTTTCTGGGTCCAAGTGTCCCCTGGTGGTCCTGTAAAAATGATAGCATTTGGAAACCTGTAAAACGTATAAAGGAAAATTTTAACTGTCGTAAAAATTTACGAGTAATTTTTGATCAATTGAAAAACTCATGATATTAAAATCCATTGAATAAGCGGCAACGTCACGCGTCAAAGCAAATTGTTTGACATTTGCCTATTGATAGATGACATTGTCGGTATCTAGATGGCGCTATCTAAATTTGATACGCGCTTTGGTTTCGTTTTAGCCTTTTTTAATATGTAAAGGTTATTTAACAACCGTTTTTCTCCTGGTGAAAATCCCCGTGATTATTTCACGATGGCGAACCGCTTCTTTCTTTTCTTTCCGTCTGCTCACCGAACGGAAATGAGGATTCTCAATATGAAATAAATAACATTTTGTAATATCAAAGCTAACGGTAGCTTTAATGTTAAGTTAGTAATTACTAGTCCATTTTGGCCAATAAAACACTGTAGTTATTTCTGTAATTATCAAAGCTTGCGGCAGCTGTAATATTTAGTCCAGCTTGACCCAAAAAATTCTGTAGTTTTTTATTGTGAAATTCTTCTTCGACCCTGCGTTTTTTCTATTCTTGACCACAGCTCGCACTTTACCGAATACGGTACGCTGTTAATCATGATCATAGGTTTTGCGGTGCTGTTTATTACACTGGAGCGACTGCCGTCTGACCTCCGTAACCTATTTTACAGGAAAAATAGACCTACATGATATGACCCGAAGTGGCCAACACTGTCAGATTTTTCAGGCTACCTAAAAGCATCTTACTCAGCCTAACGACTGCTATCAATTATAACAAACAGGACCAACAGCATAACGTGCCTTCCAAAATCTAGTATCCCGGATTCGGTTCGGTTTCGGGTTTCCACACATTCGTGTTAACCAAAGCGGTGTTCTTGCGGCTTTTTGAGCTTCTTTTTTATTTGGGTTACTACGGAACCTTACCTTGTGCGTGACGTGGCCCGACACGGACTTGACCACTTATTATTGTTATAGGGATATCTATAAAAAAATGTTACAAGTGAATTAGAAATGTAAAGGTTTAATATTAATAATGAATTTATTATACTTATTAATATTCACTGATAAATTTAAACTAAATAGCAAAGTGCCTGGGACTTATTTAATTTTCATAAAATGTGAAATATTCTATAAACAATATTAAAAACGATTATTTTCAAAATACTTATTTTAATGAAAAATTATTTGAGATTAACACATTTTAGTACAAGCAGCTACAATCTTAGAAAAAAATCACAAAAATCAAAATTTCATAATAATAATTTTGTCGTAATATTTACTATATCAACATGTTTAATATGATGAAATTACATGTGTAAGTTTAATTGATTCCTTTGATGTTGATTGAACCAGCAAGTACCTATGTTATCGCCTTAGAACCTTGATTACGTCATTTCATACTTTGATGTGAACAACTTATATTAATGTGGAAACGCTGAGATAATTATAGAAAAAAAAAAACTAAAGCCGCTTTAATTAAGGTAACAACTTATTTCCATTTTAAAAGAACGTTATAAACTTTCGCACAATAAGTTTGAACACGGGACCTTCGACATCCTTTTGTCAGATAATAGCTATCTCACCAATCTTAAATTAGCAGTCAAGTCAGAATTATTTACAAATAAAATAAATAATAAAATAATAGTGGCATAAATAATAATTTCTATGACACTGTTACCACTATTATCATTTGTAGACTAGTTCTTTAAATTATCCTACTTTTATCTTTGTATATTTCTTTTTTCTATTGTATATATATCAGACAAGCAATATAGATTCATAAATGCGAGAATATGTAAATGGTCATCAGATATTGTGTAGTATTGTTGTTGAAATTGAAAATGTATGTTCTCCGAATAAAGTAAAGTAAATAAAATAAAATTCATTATTAAAAACGTGGATCGTTGACGAAGGATAATTGATCAAAATGGTGATGACTTTTGCAATTAAATCGCCCTAGCAACTAGCACTTATTGCTTGTTTAAAGTGAATATTCTAAATGTAAACATAATTAATAAGTTGTTTTATTTATTGCCTTAAACATCAGAGGCATCACGGGTGATTTGTAATTAGTTTGACTAGGTGTGATTATGCCTCTCGAGTTTTAACCTAATTTGGCAACGCTTAATCTTGGCATACAGGCTACGCCCACATGGCACTTCTGCCTTATCTTGCCTTTTATTTGTGTCCAAAGTATGACCTGTGCGCGGGTTGCCGTGTCGTCAACCGACGTCCTAACAGAAGATCAGCGCTGTCAATTTCATCGGATGGCAATACGCTGAGTGAGGACCCTTTTTGGGAATAGCGTTACCAGGCGTCCGGATAAAGCCGGATATAGTTAGGCTTTTTGATTGCGTGTCCGGCCAAAATAAACAGTGTCCAGCTTGTCCGGCTTTTGTTAGGCTTTTTACATTTAATTTAATGTAACAAGTTTTGTGGTAATAATCAGATAAGCTTTTAATACTGAGACACAGTCCTCAATAATGTAGGGTGTCCTGCCGTTTTAGCCAAATGTCCGGCCAAACTGGCTGGTCTGTCCGGCTATTAGGTTTGGCGACCTGGCAACCCTATTTGGGAACATACATCCTTTTTTCTAAGGCTTTTTTCTTTTTGTGTGTTTCTAAAATAAATTATTTTCTTTCTTTCTTTCTTATCTAAATAGTTATGTCTATTTTTAAGACGCTTTCATGAGCGTCGTTTGTAACTAATCATCATATTGAGTGGGTTACATGGTCAATCGAACTTGTACTACCTGGTGTCAGAGTTTTTCGGAACAACCTTTCTGCCTCTGACGTGCTTCCCATAACGACGACCAAATGGCAGCCGAGATGGCTATATATACCGAAGCACGGAATCATCGTTACTATCAAAAAATTAGGTGAATGAAACCTGCAACCAAACCAAACTATAAATTGTTAAGTTTTTGGAAATCCGCATGTCATAGAAATACGAGTTTACAAAAAAGTATTATTTAAACCGTATCTTTATAAATTATAGGTGTGTGAGATTGACTATTTGCTTTAACGAATGAGCTATGTTTTTTTTTCTCCAAAACTATATTAAATATAAATAAATAAATTTATCTTATCGAAGGATATAAACGCAAAAAATTCTCAAATTTCCCACAAGAGTAAACCGCTCCAATCTAATATCTTGAAAGTACGGATGACTAATTATCCCATTAGGTAAGATCCAAGAAAGTACAAAAAGAGAAGTAATTGCATCCGAGAGATTAAAAATCATGGGACAAACATCGGGTCATTTGTCCCGGTGACTAATGCCCGCCGTCCAATAAATACGGGATCCTTCGCATTGTTTCCAGAATTCTGTCATTAATCATTTTTATGCCCGTAATTAATATAAAGATTGTAACGACAGTCTTTATTGTCGTTTGGTCGAAGTTTCCCCCTGATTCGGCGAGCCTGTCTCCTGTCGGTCCTGACTAATGGCATTGGATTATTTTATTAACGCTTATTATTATCGTATTTATTAAAGAAATTTCGCAATTATTATTTAATATTTTTTAAACCAGAAAATTCGTTCATTATATGTTTGGGTGTTGTTTGGCTCTTTAATATATATCTAATGAAATTTATTTCTTGAAATTTGGCGTCCTTGATTTAGACAAGCGTTTTCACTCCGGGTTAGTCGACGCGGTTTCATACAAAATGTATGGGAGCAACTAACTCATGGGAGAGTCGGCGCGTCTCAACTCTGCTCCATTATAGACGCGGGCCTTAAGAAGCACCTAATGAGTTACCCTAGTGATACCTATTAGCATAGAATAAGTACCTACAGATGAAAGGATTTAGACAACGTGCCGTATACGATGCACTTACACAACAGCGCGTCTTTTAGCAGTATCGAACCAGCTAATAAATACAATATGAGCGCGCGCTTTGAGCAAGCGTAGCGCTTGCAAGAGCTTCGTTCACGAAGCGTTGTCTGAACCCTACCCATATAACCATTCTGGTAGCTGTGTAGAAACTGACTGTCTAACAGTTTCTACACTGCGACCTGAATGGTTGTATGCGTATCGTCTGTAGGTAATATTATTTATTCTGTGCTATTTACACTAAGTTGTCACTAGAGTACCTCATTGGGACCTTATCGGTATTCCTGACTAAAAGCCTTTCTTATGGACTATAATATATTCAGTAAGTTTAGTTACATTTTGTGGTAAATAGACTACTGTGACTACAGTCAATCTTTCAGACGTCAAAGTCTTAAAATGTCTGTGTCGAAAGCGATATGACGAAGTACAGTAAATTAACTTAAGCACAGTTTTTAAGTCAAGCCCTGAGTGTAGACAACGTCCATGTCCCGCTGTGTCTTATGATACGATATTTTTCAGAAAATTGCTGTTTTTATTAGATTAATATGTCACAAAACAAAAATAAACCTTAGAAGTAGGTTAATGTTTACAGTACATGACTGTACGCATTTAAAAACACTCGCTAATTAAGTGCACCCTCCTCGTAGCTTCAAAAATCCATATTTATGTCCAACACTGTACCTGTGACGTCCGTAGATTACTGAAACAATAGATATGTACATTAAGTTAATCCTAATAATCGTACTCCTCATATTACATTGTTCAAATAGTCGATAAAATTACATGTAATATATAATAGGTAGATAGTTATTATTTGTCATCTGCTTTTTCATTCGAAATTTCTGTCTGATATGACAATTTGTTGTGATAAAAGTTAGAAGCTTAAAAGAACATGAATTAACTGAGATTATTTCTGTACTGTATCGAGATAACAAAAAAATTCTTACAGTGTGTACAAATTTAGGCTCTTATGAGAATTCGATTCTCTTAGAAGTTGTCTAATCAAGAGGCAATCCGAGAAACGATAACGATATTTACCTATTAGTATGAAAATCAACCAATTGATTTAGCGCGGCTTATGCCAATCCCATTCATAATTCGTTTTCGATTGTCGTTTTCGCTTTCAAACCGTGACTTGGCCTACGGGCCCGAATGGGGGAAAAATTAGCAATGAAACCACATCTCCTCACATCATTGAACTTTGACAACTCGTCTTTATTATGCAACTCAACCCGTTGGATAATGTATGGGGGCTATTGGGTTGTCGACTCGACAAAAAAAACCGTCGAAAATATGGAACGAAAGATATATTCAACCCTTGTCAAAAGGAAAGTCCAAACGATGTTATTTGAAAATAAATAGTGAATTTGCGTTGGGCCCAAAGGCGTAAATTATGAATTTATTCAAAGGTAGCGATCCGCATTATTGCCTATATGGTTGTGTATATCTTTACAAAGCAATGTAAATAGGTTTTGTTGACATAGTTTTGAAATGACACTTTGTATGACACGTTCGGAATAGCGCTGAAAATGTCATGTATCTTTCAAACGACCCCTGTATTTTTCAGTAAACTATTGAAACTTCTGTGCAAAACCTGGGACAGACAGCTGGACAGACATTACGAAACTGTGAGGGTTCCTTGTGTTTACTGCGGAACCCCAAAAGGGCTCGCTTTGATTGTTAAATATGAAACATATACAGTAAAATGTAAAAAAAGTGTGTATCTGTGTATACGTAAAAGTGTCATCAAGAAGCTCTCTGTATAATTATTTTTTTACGTCCATATTGCCACTAATACAAATTTAAAGTTATATTGCCATAATCTGCAGTGTTCGAGCAACATATCAGTTATAGTGACTGTTCATAAAACGTACTATTTACAAAGAAAAGTGCAAAAGAATTTTGTGATTCCAATGGTAGCACGGAAAGAATACCATGGAAGTTAACCTAACATATGCACGGTGCCTTAAGCCCATAGTAAATCGCCAATACCTGGTGTGTAGCGCATGTAAACAGAACTATGATATAATTTGCGCAAACGTATCAGAACAGTAGTTTTACAATACATTGTCTCCCGAACACAAATCATTATGGAACTTTTTTTTTATGGAACTTTTTTTTTATGCAACTAAGTAAGCAAACAGGCGTACGGCCCACCTGATGGTAAGTGGTTACCGTAGCCTATGAACGCCTGCAACACCGCAGATGTCACGAGCGCGTTGCCGACCCTAAAGGAATTTTTTCACTCCCTTTTTGAAGGCTCCCATGTTATAGTCACTAGGAAAAATCATGGCAGGGAGTTCATTCCATAATCGCATTGTACGAGGGAGGAAATTCCGTTTGAAGCGTACTGTACGCGATAACATGGGATCCAAGGTATGGGGATGAAACCCCTGACGATGGCGAGAGGTGCGATGGTAAAAAGTGGCTGTTGACATCATGTCAAACATTATACAAGCGATTGAACACGCATAAGGAAGCGAAGTCTCTCCTGAGACTCAAAGGCTCAATACCGCTTGTAATCACGGGATCTTCGGATATTTGTTAAAAGTTATAATTTCAGAGCTCTCATACATGAATACACTTTTTCTCGTGGTTTTTCTTGCTTGGATAATTTTCCCACTAATTTACCAGAAGAGCAGATTGTGAACAGCAGAGTGGATCACAACAACTTGGCAGTTGGTCATATATCATATCATCATAACTCTATGCATAGAAATAGGAGACACTTTTAGAAATTGATGCAATCTTCTCGCACTTAAAGTTTCATTTTATCCACGTAAAGCGTGATTTATGGTTCGCGAAAACGCAAACTTTTCGGTCCGTGAAATAATCACAAAGGCACATTATGTAACAATCCCTACGTATTTTATTATGTTATGTACAAATGTATGTATGTACGTTAAGATACTTTATTAATTCGTTAATTAAGTGAAAGCCGAGAATTTTTGTTATCTTTCGCTCCCCTGACCTGCTTTTGGGCTCGATCGAGCCCAACATTTTCTGAGCTTCCGGGCTCGATCAGCCCCAACTGTTTTCGCTTGCAACACTTTTTATTTACACAACACTGAGTAACTCTATGTGTCTATGGCTTTTTCTCGGCTTACTACGATCTTGCCACTATCGATTAAAAATAATTCCATTGCCATCCAGGGCCGAAAAAATTTTTAAATACGAATTTGAAGTTGAGCTTGACGGGTCTAATTTTTTTTTAGGATCACGGTACGGGAAAGTGCCTGGCTGGTGAAGTTATTCTTTATTAAAACTAATGAAATTTTTTGAGAAAATGCATAAATAAGTCTATTTTAATATAAAATACAAACATAATTGATCACTTTATGTTTTCATGTGTCATTTCCACTTTTTTATCGAAAAAGTTGGGAACAAAATGGCTGACCACGCAAAAAACATTTTTTTATAAATTATAAAATTAATTATTTTCTGTGCTATTTTTTCTATTTATATTACTAATTTAATAATAAGCTATAAAAAATAACAAGAATCCACGATTATTTAATCGATCTTTCATGATTTAAAAAAAAAACGCGCGAGTGTAACACCGCGTCCTTGTCTAACGTAGCATCTTAGTAAGGGACAGCGGTCGCGCGAAAATATGCGCCACAAACGGATTTTATGGGAGCAGTCCACTTTAATATATTTTTGGTTTGTATTTTTTTTCGACTGCACGTTTCAAGCAATATTGTTTTTTTTTTTTTGATTCGTGTAGTAGTTTTTATACTGACCTTGGGTAAAGATCGGTCGAGCCGACCATAAAAAATGACGGAGGTCCATTGTTTGTCAGTTTATTCAAAATTTGAACATTCTGAGAACTTATTAATGCTTGTTATCTATTCTAAGATAGCTAGGCTTCATTATAATACGTGGGGCGCACTATAAGTTTCCGGAATGAATATGAAAATATACTATTAAAGGTACAAAATTAATTTATTGTTTTTCAAAATAATCTCCCTTGGCGTCTATGCACTTTTTCATTCGATGAAACCAATTTTGAAAACTTTTGTGCCACTCCTCTGTGGTGACCTCTGAAACGTGTTTTTCATACTCCTCGACAGCCTCTTCTGGTGATGAAAATCGTTGACCGCGTAATTGGTTCTTAATTTTTGGGAACAGAAAAAAGTCACAAGGTGCCAGGTCGGGACTGTATGCAGGATGACTCATGAGTTCTACATTTTTCGCCTTCAAAAAGTCGTTTATCTGTCTGGCCGTGTGAGAACTAGCATTGTCGTGGTGCAGGATGATACGGCGTTTACGGTTATTTTTACGGAGTTCGTCAATAACTTCCGGCAAACAAATGGTCGTGTACCAGTCACTATTCACTGTACGACGATTCTCTAAAGCAACAGTAGCCACGTGTCCAGTTTTATTAAAAAAAGAAGCAATCATCCGCTTAGATGCACTTTTTACGCGCGCCACTTTGGTTGGTTTCGGCTCATCTTGAAAGACCCATACGCTCGATTGCTGCTTTGTTTTGGGATCGTAGCAATAAATCCATGTTTCGTCACCTGTTACTATGTCCCACACCAAATTTGACGCACCTTCGTTGAATCTGGTAAGCATGGCACTGCACCAAGTGACGCGGTCCGTTTTTTGAGCCTCGGTCAAGTTGTGTGGGATCCACCGCGAGCACAGCTTTCTCACACCCAAATGTTTGTGTAGGATTAATTGTGTTTGACTCATGCCTATTTCTAAGGATGCGCGAATTTCATGGTAGGTCACATGCCTGTCTGTTTCAATCATACGGCGCACAGCATTGATGTTTTTGTTGGTCACAGCGGTGGACGGCCGACCATCGCGAGATTCGTCACTGAGATTGATACGACCACGCTTGAATTCTGCAAACCAGCTATAAACAGTTGTCTTGCATGGTGCTTCATTGCCAAAAGCTGTTTCAAGCCGAGCGATGCTCTGTTGAGCTGTCAAATTACACTTAAAATCGTAGAAAATCATACTACGAAAATTTTCCCGAGTTAAATCCATGTTGATGCAGACACACAATTTTTTAAATGGCGCCACAAGGTAAAAACAAAAGACAGTCAGATGAAACAAACTGCATTCTACAGCCAAAGAGTTCTATTTTCAAATGTTGCAATACATTTTTAAATATTGTTTATGTAAGTGGCCAGTTCCGGAAACTTACAGTGCGCCTTATGTATGTGTATTCATTGCTTTTAACGAAATTTGTAAAACAAAGTCTTGATGCAAAATATATCATTTTTTCGTACGAAAACCCGCGCATTTCGAAATTGTAATTTATTTTTCTTTTTTTTTTGATAGTATTCTTTGTTTTAATTACAGAACTAAATAGATACTGTTAGATTATAAAAAATAAGGCATATATATGGTACAACTTTTATTTAAAAAAAACATAGTACAAAATTACGGGGACAAAAAAGAAATATTTTCCTTCCACCCGTTACTACAAAAGAACCACTTATGATATCGTTATCCAAACAGTTTCGTCGTTAAGGTCGATTATCTGTGAACAAAAATAAATTTTACTTGTTATTGTAAACCTACACTCGAGTTGTAAACAACGCTTTATCTAAAACACTTGTAACGCGCGCGTGCGCGAAGAAATTTCGCTGTTGTTAATTATGTAAGTCTGTATAAATTATTTTTAACTTCATTTTGACATTGCAATCAAAATATAGTAGTCTAATAGGTAGGTATTAGGTTGGGGAAAAAGTTTTTAGCATATAGTATGTATGAACTTGTAATAAAATCTCTCTGGCTGTAATATATAATTTGTATCTGGATGCTTTTGGTGTCATTATAAGTTTACATTTTAAAGAAGATAATTCCAAATTCGAATTAGGAAAATGTGTGATTTTAATTTATTTTTCTTACTGTCAAGATGAGTGAATCTAATGAAAAAATTCGATCCATTTTAAAATTTTGCACTTTACAAAAACAGTAAAAATCATAGCAAGCCGCGAAAAAAATTTGCGATGTTTATGGACCTAGTGCAGTGTCTGTGAGAGTAGCACAAATTTGGTTTAAGCGTTTTCAATCCGGAAATTTTGATGTCAAATATGCATGTCGCTCTGGTCGCCCTTTTACGGATAAAATGGATGCCATTTTTGAAAAAGTGGAGCAAGATCGGTATATCAGTAGTTCCGACGTAGCTGAAGAACTGGGAATTGACCACAAAACCGTTTTGGCGCATTTGGAAAAAACTGGGTGCACAAAAAAGCTCGATATTTGGATACCTCACGAGCTCACTGAAAGAAATGAAATTAACCGTGTACTCATTTGTGATTCTTTACTACTACGTAATGAAACCAAAGAATTTTTGAGGAAGCTGATTGTGGCGAAACCTGGGTTAATTCGCAACAACGTGATGCTGTGTGTGTGGTGGGATTGGAAGGGAATTATTCATTATGAGCTGTTACCACCAGGGAGGACCATCGATTCTGAACTCTACTGCGAACAACTGATGAGATTAAAGCAAGAAGTTGAAAGAAAGCGGTCGGAATTAATCAACAGAACGGATGTGGTTTTTCATCATGATAACGCCAGACCTCATATGTGAAGATATGTCTTTAGCCACTTCTTTAGTTAATGCATCCGCCGTATAGTCCTGACCTTGCACTTCAGATTTATACCTGTTTCGGTCTCTACAGAATTCTTTAGGCAGTGTCAGGTTAACGTCACGAGAGGACTGGCAAAATCACTTGTCGCGGTATTTTGATCAGAAGCCAACGCCATAAAACAGCCGCTTTCAGAGGCAACTTTTGGTATCAGGCGACGAAGTGTTGAAACAATATTCCACCTCCAATTAGATCTCAACCAAACATTTTTTCATTAAAATATAAATTTCGCACTCATCTTTTGGCAAAGTAAATATAATATAACCCAATACGTCGCCGGTGGCTATTGCTGTATTTGAAAAGATTTTTCAAACCCTCCAAAATATTTTTCGCTAGTTCGGGGGTGCTTGAAGCTTATTTGATGTAATGTATGTTTTTTTTTTTGATATTTCCGGGCGACTCATTTACCATTTAATTGTATGTGCACTATGGGCCATTGTAGCCTGAAATAAATGTTTTTTTTTTTAATTTTATTAGTTACAGTTACAGCCCTTTTCACAACTATCATCCATTTACCAACCATCTTTTTTAACGTCCATGTGTCTTATAAACCAGAATCTTCATGAAAAATCTGAACTATAATAGAAAAATTGAAGAAATAATTTACGTAATAATATTAAGTATAATTTTACAGATTGAATCTTAAGCTTTTTCTTTATTATATTTTCTGTAACGATTCTAGTTTTAAAAAACATAAACGTTGAAAAGATGGCAATGACGATAGCAGGTTGATGATGTAGCTGCAATACAATCGAATACCCATAAACGTATAGTGTAAATTGCAAATATATACGACGGGGTCATCGGCGTAAAGTTAAATTGTATTTCAGACAAACCGAATCCATTACTCAACTCCCGAAAGGGATGAAATCCTTTTTTTTTATTTCTATTCCCGGTGGTTTTGGCTACTGTCACACTCGCACTACATTTTTTATTCGTTCAATACACTATTGTTATTTTCGGAACGGTCTGCGTACTTTTGTTCAAATCAACTCTAATAAATTTAACTCTATCTAAAAAAATCTAAATCCGTTCTTTTCTAATCAGTCCGAGCTCACTGTTGCTTGATTCACCAGTTGTTATATGCATGCATGTTCCACTAGACTGTCGAGCTTTTCACTCAGTGTTCCTAAATTTAGCAAAATGAGAATCACCTTTTAATAGTTTTCTAACGCACTCTTTTAATAAAAACAGATTTTAGGAATTATCACGGACGAACGAACTACGAATATTCGGAGTCACCGGTGATTGATTAAATCCCTAATTTTTCATTACAATGCTATATCTAGTGTAAATATGGTACCAAATGGAGTTTGCATGATCACTCTAGCCTTGAAAACTTTGCCCAAAGCTTTCTTTACACAACTTTTTCTTGTGTAATGATATGGTTTTTTTTCAGTGACTTGTGTAATGCCATTTTTGCTATGCCATAAATATTAAGTCGATTAACTGCCTAATTGCTCGATTGTTGAGTAGGGGATCGAATCCGCTAATGAACTTTTAAAGGCCACGCAACTGATATTCAATCGCGACTTAATTGTGTTGCATTTTTTTTAGATACACTCAATAGTGGTATTCTGCTTAAACAGTTTTGAATCTCTGTTCATTTGCGACTGGAGCGTATTTCAATGATATTAGTAGGGAAATGTAAATAAAACGAGTAACGGAATATCAGAAGCGTCAAAGTCAAGTCATTACGATCCAATTGCGATTCAATTGTGCACTAGGTACCTATTTAAAATAAGAGAATTGACTCCTCCGTGAGATGTATCGATTGCGATCGTGGAAGCAACATTCTGTATTTTTGAAATGTACGCGGGTGGTAATTTTTGATTTCGACTGGTGTGGTCTGGCCGTGCGAATAACTCCACGAGCCGGTAAACGATAATCGAATCATTCCTTACTTGTTCCGGATTTATTTAATCACTCATTGAATCCGTGCGAGTTGGTTTGATTGTCGCCGGCGTATCTCAAAAATCGATACTACATGCCTGTTGTTTTCACACGGTTCGGCACGAAGTCGATAGATAGTTCATCGAGTCGATTCGAGTAAATGTCGACTCCCGATGTCCCCATCACTACGACTGAAAATGAAATGTTTCTTACCTGGGTTTGCTATCTAATTCCTGTCCTCTATGAAATTTGAAGGGAAATAAGCAAAATTAAAATAAAATAACAAAAAAAACTTTTACAATATTTATTTGAAGAAGAAGAAGCTGAAAGTTACACAAAGTTAAAAACTCAAATTAAAAAAAAAAATGAATTTATATTGGAAGTTACCTATTTAATGTTGAGTAAAGAAGTAATTGCGATTAAAACGAGAAAAGAAAATTAGGGGCGCAGGAGATCGAATGGCCAATATTTAGATCCCTTCTTTAAAGTTTTAAATTAAAAAAAAATAAAATAAAGGGTTAATAAAATAAAATGTAGAAAGCGCAGGCACTGGCTGACCGATAATGCTGGCTTCGGCTGTGTGGTTACCTCAGTTTAAGCAAAAATGTCTATCGCAGATTAAAACGGTAGTATAAGCAGTGTCCTCTTGTTTCAATAAAAGAAATGTGGTATGCACTCCTGACACCTCGGGAAGCTGGTAGAACTCCCAGTGTTCAGCGGAGGGAGTGCTGAGGGAAACTTGAGGTGTTCTTTTTAACCCTGAAGTAGGAATAACAAAATAACTTTCAAAAGACTGCTTATGAAACAATGGTTTACTATAGGGCGGGGCTCTGGAAATTTCTAGGTTTTATTCCTGTTCAAAATCCTTTTCAATATATGTATAATTTTGTTTTAATGGAGTATGTTTATTCCTAAATTTAGAGCTGAATCTTATTTGGTTGTAATTATAAAAAGAAAGTCATAATTCCAAATGGTAGGTTACCCGACAATGAAAAAATCTACTTAATTTTGTAAAAAAACGATTTTGTATGAAATATTTCAATTTGAATTTATATATTCTACGCTTATTTATGTGTACCAATGGTGAGAAATCATTTTAAGACCGAAATTAGATAAAATTTTAATAAAATGCACATGTGAATAAAATACACATTCTACCCACTTTTGTAAATTATAAATTTCTCACAAAACCCCCAATTTAACCAGAAAGTTATTAGACCAAATGGAAGAATTAATCGGTTATTTAGCTCAATAGGACAATAATTAAAATAAAATAAATTACCTTTTCAGGGTTCTTTATGTATATCCAACAAAACACTTTTGTCTTATAACGCCGTACGACAACCACGTCGGCGAAAATATTTGTTACGACGGTTGCACTATTAAACTCCAAAATAACAGTATAAAATGGCTATTGAAACCTTTAAATTATAAAAATAGCGAGCAACTATCGACCCGCTCCGAAAATCATCTGATTTCGTCTGCCGGTGGCGGCAAGTGTGCTAGCTGTCAGTTCAGTCGTAGTGATGGGGACATCGGGAGTCGACATTTACTCGAATCGACTCGATGAACTATCTATCGACTTCGTGCCGAACCGTGTGAAAACAACAGGCATGTAGTATCGATTTTTGAGATACGCCGGCGAAAATCAAACCAACTCGCACGGATTCAATGAGTGATTAAATAAATCCGGAACAAGTAAGGAATGATTCGATTATCGTTTACCGGCTCGTGGAGTTATTCGCATGGCTAGACCACACCAGTCGAAATCAAAAATTACCACCCGCGTACATTTCAAAAATACAGAATGTTGCTTCCACGATCGCAATCGATACATCTCACGGAGGAGTCAATTCTCTTATTTTAAATAGGTACCTAGTCCACAATTGAATCGCAATTGGATCGTAATGACTTGACTTTGACGCTTCTGATATTCCGTTACTCGTTTTATTTACATTTCCCTACTAATATCATTGAAATACGCTCCAGTCGCAAATGAATAGAGATTCAAAACTGTTTAAGCAGAATACCACTATTGAGTGTATCTAAAAAAAATGCAACACAATTAAGTCGCGATTGAATATCAGTTGCGTGGCCTTTAAAAGTTCATTAGCGGAATCGATCCCCTACTCAACAATCGAGCAATTAGGCAGTTAATCGACTTAATATTTATGGCATAGCAAAAATGGCATTACACTTGAACGTGACGTATATTAGGTCAGACATGACTCAGAACACTTTCAAACTGAACTTCTTCTCCGTCCCTCACTGCTGAGGGTCGTGACAAGCATGAGTCTCCAAGGTCTATACCTATGTTTAACCCCGGGCCTTCAACTATATTCATACCAATTTCATCAAAATCCGCTCAGCGGTTTGGCTCGGCATTGAGGCGTCGATGCATCTTGTTTATGTTTCAAATGCATAGACAAGATCTGAAAATATGGTTAGCCATTTTTCAAAATCTTAAGGTTTAAATATCTATCTATCTATAGATACCTAGCCTGCCTAGTTTTAAATTCCTATAATGGGTTATTGCAAAGTAAACTTTCGCAATAAATTTTATTTAAGGACAATGTCCGTGCAAAACAAAACTGCTTATTATTTATGGCGCTTAGGAAAAAATATTTAAAATGGCGTCTTATCCCAACTCTGCTGAAGCTAAATATTCCAACGACGATAAAAATTAAAATGAAGACATGTCATTTCTATCACTTACTAAAAAGCATTTTACATTTTTGTTTATAAATTGTCTTATGTAGAATTACCTTCATTATAACTTTTTAAATTATACTTTTACGTGTTAAGTTTACTTTTAGCTAGCGTCAAGACAAGTTTCAACTTGTTAAAACTATCTTTATAATCATACATCTCAACATTAGTTTTTACTTACCAAAGGTAGAGGATTTTTCTTAATTTTTATAGCTACATATATTGCACTCAATTCATAAAAACCTCAAATTTATCCCAACCATCCTTTATCTTGTTTATTTCTAAAAAATAAGATATAAATTAATTTGAGTGTAACAATATTGTTTTACATAAGAAACAAAAATCTCGATAAAATAAAGAAACTACTATATTCATTAAAAGTCAAGTAGTCTCTATGTTTCAACTGGTAATAGACAAAGCGACCAGGCGACTTTATTTAATTTAAATAGTTATAAAAAATAAATTATAAAATAATTAAAATGCAATAAATGTAAGTATTTAGATGAAATTGAAGACCCAAAACAATCCAAACAAAAAACCATTTTATACTTAACTACTACGACTAACTAACACTATCGTGTGTATAATATTTTTATTTTTATGGTAACTTGATCGCACTGATTAAGAGATACTTACTTACTTATGTATTACAAAGCTCAATAGACTTACCTACATCTATTCTAAAACGACGATATTTATCGACGACCTATCTACATTTTCAATTTACGAGTAATCTGTGGTGACTTTACGAGTAAAATTTTAATTACAGAAAAATATTTCCACCCAATAAAAAGGGTAGAAATTTTATATTAGTGTCCATAAAAGTGACTATAAAAGGGCTATGAGATAGCATTTCATTGAGGTAGATAATGAAAATTATTACGTTTTGTGAAAATTAATGGTAAAATGTACACGAATGTTTACGAATTTTGATAAATACTCCAAAAGGGAGTATCAATTTACGAGTGGGCTTTATGTGATTACTAGCTGTTTTTCGCAGCTCCGCTTGCGTCAACAAGTAGCCTATCTTTGACCCCTGATTTTCAACTAAATTCATACCAAACTTCATCAATAGACGTTCAGCGGTTTGTCCGTGAAATCGTAACAGACAGACGTACTTTCGCAGTTATAATGTTAATTAGTTTGGATTATATTAATTACTAGCTGTTTCCTGCAGCTCCGCCTGCGTCATAAAGTAGCCTATGTTTGACCCCGGGTCTTCAGCTATATTTATACTTAATTTCATCAAAATCCTTTCAGCGGTTTGGCCGTGAAAGCGTAACAGACAGACTTTCGCATTTATAATATTAGTATGGAGTATGGAAGTATGGATTATATTAAGAGTACGGAAGTACGGATGTCACAATTGATGATGATTACCTTTATTTTTCACAGAAAGATTATGTTTCAACAAAACTATTAATATAGTCATAAAAGGGAAAAGTGTCTTGTGGTTTTCGTAGAAAATCTAACTAAGTAGTCAATACGAGTAACTAAAAAGAAATATGCTACTTCTTTTGATCTTCTATAATACATTATGAACCTATTTGTATAGTTTTGCTAGCATAACTTTTTATTTTCAGTGGTTGACTTGACCGCGGCTATGCCTGCGTGATACAGCATTTTCCGCATACCTTTGGAGAATAGAGTTCATTCAACAGCAACATTTTATGATAACAAGATAACGGTCATTCAAAACACTAAAAATCCCGACGGGTAATGTGTAATTTGGAAATATAAAAAATAAAATAAAAAAATAATATATCCAGTGTCACTCTTACGGTTAATACTAATCTAACGACCGACGCCTATCAAGCTAAAATCCATTGAGCCGTTCAGACTGCAGAGCGTGCCAAACAATTATACATATATACATACATACCTACATACATACTCTTAAAAAACATAACCAACCTTCTATCGCAGTCGGATAAAACTCGGCATTTAAATAGAGTCAAATGTCATTGAAAAAAAAGAGACAAGTGATTTTTACCGCGAAAATATCATCGATCTTTGATTATTAATGCAATGGCATACCCAGTGACTTTCGCAAAAAAGCCAAATCTGAGATATTATATTCCAAATGTCGAACTGAGTAACCAACTGACACATAATTATTCATAGTACTAAAGTTACTGATTATGATAATAATAGGGGCAGGTCATGCCAATTAAATAAATATATTATCAAAATAAACCCGCATAGCATCCCAGTAGTGATAAAAACATTAAAATTTATGCAAGTGTTCATTTTATATATTACTAGTATATCCAGAAGACTTTTTTGAAAACAGCTAGGTTTATTTTATCGCTGCACTAAGCACGCATTTTATCATTCAGATAGCGATTCACATCGCATACTCATTTAACGCATTGTTCACGGGGAAATATATAAAATGTACAGAAGTGTAACCCGTATTTATTTATTCATTATTGGAAAATATTGCTTAGCAATAAGTTCGCCTGTGCTATAGGTTTACTTACTTACTGCATTGGCTCAGTCACTCGAAACGGATGTTGGCCTCAGGCACAAGACTTCTCCACTCCTGTTGTCTTTTTTAGGGTTTCCAAGGCCTTTCACACTTCATTCCTCCAGCGATACCTGATTACGATACCTCCATATTCTTATTATACAATTATTAAAAAGGCTGAATTATATAAATGACTAGCATACAGAGTAAAAAGTTCCATTCTCAATTGAATTTTAGAGGAAAAAACATCATCCAACTTTCATTCCAACTTTTTGTATTTATAGCTATACGTTTTTAATACCCACACGACGAAATCTGTTTAACCCAAAGGTTGACTGTTAGATAATGCTTTTAGCATTAAGTTCGCCTATTGTGCTATACAACTGTATTATGTACAATAAAGTTTAAATAAATAAAAAAGTTAGGCGCTCAATAACTTTTACTTAGATGACTTCTCATCAAAGATAAGAGAAAAAAACAACCAAAAAGCAATAAGTAGGCTGAGGAGTGAAAAGCAACAGTGCCTCTAAAATCTATACATTATTTCTTTATACTAGCTAAAAATATGTATGTATGTAAAAACTTTATTGTACAGAAAGAACATTGTTACAACAAAATAGAACACAACAAGAGGCGGACTTAACCCTGATAGGGATCTCTTCCAGTCAACCCGAAAACCAAAGGAAAAAAAAGAGTACATGGGCATCAAAGAGTGTACAGTACAATAGATACGATAAATATAAATGAAAAACAAACTAACTTAACCTAAACCTAAGTCGACTCAAGTCCGAACGCTCAAAGTATTCCCTAACCCGGAATTTGAAAGTATGAAGAGATGACGACTGTTTGATTTCCAGAGAAAGCTTGTTCCATAAACCTGCAGCAAGTGTTAAAATTAATGAGAAAGAGCGTTTGGTAGGCCCAATGCCCAGCGGTTCCGAACTGGAAAAATAAATATCAGAATGTTACTGGGAACGCCATAAGGTGCTTCAACATATTCTAACAACCGTTTTGGGAGCACCAAAAGATATGTAAGTGATCGATCTGCGGTATTATTAATTTATGGCGCCACCGACTGTGAAAATAAAGGCTTATTTTCTCACGGCATTTGTTCCCTTCCAGAAGATGTATTTCGGATGCGAGACTGTTTATCTCTCGAGTTAGTTGCCTGTGACACACGGTTATCTTAGATTATTAACATTTTATATATATTACAAGAGGCCAACTAATTTAATGTTATTATTACCAAAACTCGTACCACTATCAAGAGTGCAATTTTTTGTGATCATACCAAAACCTGCTCATGATCACTTATAATATCTCAAAAATTGGTTGCTTACAAACATTTTTAATTAATAAGGTGCATTCAAATTGACGCGAATCCCGCGCGACTGGCGGGATGCCCATAGATATAAGAATATATAGATTGAGATATGCCATTAGTAGGCCAGTTAACTTTAGCACACGCTTCGGCACTTCTAGCGATTCTTACGCTATAAGATACCCAGTTAGTACGTGCAAAATTAAAAATTTGAGTTCCAATTTGATTCGATACTGATTTCGTGTTTATTATATGAGTGAGTCGGAGATCTTTCACTGTTGAATGTATTTGCTATAGGGTGCCTTTATAATCTTAAAAGTAACTTGATAACTTGATTATCGTTCGATAATTTTCATTCGACATAATATAAAATTTTGTATAAAAATATAATTTACTAGATGTTCCCAGCAGCTCCGCCTGTATCAAAAATAGTTTATGTTTGATCCCGGGTTTTCAACAATATTCGTACCAAATTTCATCAAAATCCGTTCAAAGTTTTGGCCATGAAAGCGTAACAGACAGACAGATATAAGACAGACTGACAGACTTTCGCACTTATAATATTTGTATAGAAGTATGGATGTGTTTTTTGAATATACCTACCTGTATGGTATGTAGATTATTATTTGTCGTTGGCAAGCATACGCGCAGAAAAGGGAGGAGTGGAGAAGTAAAGTTGAAGGCCAAAGATCCGCGGTCGCTGAATTTTTCAAAAAGCCGTGTGCCCCACAAGTTACGTATTGTCACCAACAGTGTGGGTAATCTGTTTTTATTGTCGCCACACTAATGGCATCATTTTTACCCACTTTCAGTTGAGTTTCACTTCATTTCTTAACTTCTTACAATAAGTACTAGCTAAATGACTAAGACTAATTGAAGAAACATTCAAAGAAAAAAAGTAATATTACTTTCTATTAAATATATTTACAAACGGAATCAAAGAAAAAAAGGTGTAAGTGTTAGAACAACATACCTACTCCAATCAGATAACACAACAGGCTAGTTTCTTAAAAAAATATAATTAGTCCGTCAGTTAGATAATCAAAAAATATTGGAGACGATTTTTTTCTTTTGAAAATTAAACAAAGAATGGTAAAGATATGGTGCGTTAAAATTCCGTGTGACGTCACAGTGTGCTACACTTTTTCGCAATATGTGACGTAACGAGCCCTCAATCCTAAACTTTGATGCGTTATATCTTTATGATTTATCGCTCAATTGATTAAAAAAATATGTCACTAATATATTTTGATTACCTAAATGACGGACTAATTTTAATGTTAATCTTTTGACCCTGGAAACTAGCCTATTCTTTCCTCTGTTCAACGCTAAGTTCCGCACTTACCTGCTTGAAATACAAAAATTAAATAACCCAATTCGCCGCCGGTAAAGGTAGTTAGTTGTCATAGGACTTTGCACTGCTATCACAAATCCTGGTCCTAAATTATTTTCTTTCTTAATTATTGGTTTAGTCTAATTGCTCCTTAGACCACCTTAGACTCTTGTGTTTAAGTTAAAGCTATTTTTATCTCGTTTATCATTACTTTTTATTTTATACCTAATGTTTCAACCTAACGTTATATTGAGAATAAACATTTAATTCTGCCCTTGTTTCAAGTTGCACTCGCATCGTATCTAGGCTATACTTGAAAATCAATGTATTGCCCCCTGAGCTATTATGCCGCTGACTTGTCGCCTGTTTGTATTGCTGCAACGCACTCTTGCTGTTTTTGCTTGAAATTTTTTTTTGTTTGTATTTGTTTTGAATGTGGCTTTAATTGATGTGTGTATTGTAGCAACAAATAAAGTGTTTATCTATCTATCTAGATCTTTAAGGCTGCCTAAAGGCATGTAACACAGCCTTACGTCTGCCATATATCGATAAAAACCAGAACCATCGGCTTTTCGATCCTTCCGATGCACGGAGGAGCTCGAGTACTGGATTGGTCGCCATTTAGTGGCATTTCCTATTTATATTGTATTATCTTTTTTTTTTTTTTCAAAAATCATCTGAATATGATTTCCGAGTCATTACTCGGTGATACTAGTACCGATACTGCCTCCGTGCTCCAGTGGTTAAGGCTTTCACCTTCGACGTCCTTCGAGTTAGTCTGATTTCTACGGGAAGTATATTTTGTTTAGTTGTTTCCACTTTGGTTAGGACATTGCAGGCTTGAATCATCTGTTTGTCTGAAAAGAAATGATGATTCCGTGCTTAGGAAGACACGTTAAGTCATTGATCCCCTGCCATTTGGTGGTTGTCAAAGGAACTACTTTAGAGGCCGAAAAACTTTGAGTGGGTGCCCAGGGTCGATTGACCATGCAACCCACTCTATATGAAAGAACCGGTACTGTAAGTACGTTCTTTTTTTTCAAGGATCGGCTGTATATGATCACAGAACAACCAAAAGTAATATACTACAATCGCAAATATGTTTCATATTGTAACTTAACTGCAACTCGGTATGGACTCCGCGATCCATTGTATTATGTTGGTTTGTACTTCTATGTTCTTATGCCTTTTGGAAATAATATATCTGTAAGTTTATAAAACTCAGTTGTTATGGGCACGAACATGCCGAAGATGCATCACTGCGACACCTGACTGTCGATGTTTAAGCTCAATAATTCGATATCTCCCCCCACATGTATGCACGTGCTGTACTAAGATCTGCGAACTCCCGACAGTCACAAGACTGAAGCCCTAACCTGCAGCAAGTCGGATCAAGAAAACTTCGTCGACGATGGCCTGCTGCAGCGGAAGGGCCCTTAGTTCTGGATTGAACAAGACTGTCTTATCGTTGTTCCTGGATTTTAATAAGTGCTCATTGTCCTTATCTATGCGTGCGCATTCTGAAAGACACCTCACTGCGATACCTTGCGGCCAGCTGTACAGTTCAGCTCGATGTCTACGAGAAAACAAAACATTAATTTTTGTTCGCGGTCGGTGATAAGCATTAATGTAATAGGAAACTTTCCGCCCTTTGACGTTGTGTTTTTAGCCAATTCGTTCCAGAACTTAGTCTAAGATTGAAAGAAGAAGAATGCCTCTATGCGTCTTCTAAGAACCTCTTTATGAGTCCAAGCCTTACTTACATCCATACAATACACTGGGCCAAATGTAGCATTGAAGAAACGAGGTCGTAGAGATGTGTTAATGTTACAACTGAAAGTAGTTTTTTTATTGAATTGAAAGCACGGCGAGCAATTTTGATTCGAGTCTTTATCCCTAGCTCGCTATTCCATTTCTCATTCACCCATATGTGCCCAAGTATTTGTAGTTCTGAACCTTTCCAAATTTTGGCCTGATATCTCAATATTGAAGAAGGATTCTGAGACTTTGCACATTGCATGTTACTATTCAAAACGTTCGCCCGATTCTTTGCATCCCTGACCCACTTAAGTTACGCCAAGATCTCGGGCCGTATTTTTATTGTACTTTATCATTATCACGCTAAATAACTAGGGAATTGTAGTGCTTATAGGTTAGTGCTAGTTAGTTGGTAGTACTAGTAGGCATAGTGGAGTATGCGTTGAGTTGGTGTAATGTGCAAATACCTTAATTATTTACCTTTAATTTGTAAAATTAACTTTTAAATTGTACATTTAATACATGAAATTACACAGGATTAAGCGCGTAAAATACTGGAACGTCGGAAGTATGAAGGTATTTTACGCTTTCATGTAATTTTATTTCAATTTTTATTTATTTATTTATCGCATACATGTTACTATACTCGTAAGGTTGACAAAGTAGAAATTGCAGTTTAACATGTACCCAGTAAGGGTATGGCGACATTGTAAAACAGTCATGTTTTATTATATTTACACAAAACGAGACAAGATGACTTTGATAAATTGAATCAAATTTTTTTTACAAAATTTTAACAGATTTGTTCCGGATGTAAGATTAAGATTTATTGTAAGTTCCTATTCAATTTAATTTATCATCAAAGTATTCGTCAATTGTATATAGTAAGACTTTAGTGCTAAGATTTTAATTCTTTTGAAAATGTATTGTCATTTTCTTCCAATTTTATTCTGTTGGGTAGCTTATTGAAAATTCGTATACACATTACATAGGGACTCTTGAGATACATTTGGAGATTCAATACCGGTAATTTTATTTTTAATGTTCTTATAATTGTAAATAGATTTCTTATTTCAAAACAAAACTTACCGTAACGAACCCGCCATTATTCAGTCCACGGACTGGCTACTGTTATTAATGTCTTTGTACCACAAAGACGGTTCACCCGACCGAAGGCAGATTAATAGTTGTGAGAATAAACATTCTCTCGACGCCTTGTACTCTGATTACGGCGAATACAGGCTGTGTTTAGGTTTATTACTTAAGCTTATCTATGTAGTGGTTTTTTCGAACTTTGAATCATACTATTTAAGTATATCATGATCGACTCGTCAACATGAAGAAGTTTAACGTCAAAGTCGTAAATTGTCAAGGTGTTAAGATCGCGGAATGTCAAGATCGTTAATAGTAGGTAGTTAAATGTTGTATTGTATGTTTAAGAACTCGTTATAAATGTAATATATTCAAATAAAACAAAACACATTATCCGTCATAAAAACCATCAATATATTTACAATTATCAATTATTTACATATTTACAAAACGACACCTTATAACTATAATTGATTATTACTGATATATATTATATTTACATCACTGAATAGAATGACAGATCAACAATTTAGCCCCTGAAACAAAGTTACATTTAGATATGTAAATATTAAACTCTATATGAAATATTTTAAGGCAAATATAAATAATAAAAGCAATATTTAGGTCCCATAAAACAGTTTATAATTCTGGTCCGTTGAAGCAACTGCATTATGATACAGCATTGTTTGTATGAAAATTAATAATAGAGTACTAATTATTAATATTCAACTAAATCAATGCATTATATAAATTAAATTAATGAATAAAGTAAAATAAATTAAAAAAGTAATTTAATGAACATAGACTTCATTGAAAATAGAAATAGGATTGTTAAAATTATAGTTACATTAGTTTTGCATTCAAATATCGTATGTATTAAAATTTAAAAAAAAAACACACACGTTTTTGCATTATATGCATTCCGTAAAAATAAAAATTAATTATAATAAAAAAATATAGATATCTTAGTATAATTTTAGATACGCACTTAATAAAAACAATTGTCATTGTTCCTCTATGTTGTATATTTGTTAACAAAAAATAAAATGTAAATACCCATTTAATCACATAATTGTGCAATTTCACTAATATTCTGATTAAAGATATTAAAGTCTATGTTACTTGCTAAATTTAGATAACACATTATATATTGAAATATGATCATAGATATATATCATATGTAATACTCGTTTTTTTCTTAGAAAATAATATTTCATCACATGATCTCTGACATAATTGAAAGTAAGTAACGTCTTGCATAAAATGCCAATGAGTTTTATTCATTATATAACATGTGACTCATACGTGAAAAATATATTATGTAGGTTTTATTTAAATGTAAAAAATATCATAAACAGGTCGTCATTTTTCGCGTCGAACTCGAGATTTGTCGAAAAAAAAATGGATGACGGATACGGTTTTCTGTACTCAGCCGCCATTTTGTTTTGACAAATCTGGAATATGACATAATAATATCTATGAAAGCCTGAGAATTGTAGCCCAGGTATAGCAAATACGCATAAACGTTTTGAATAAAATACAATAAACAAATGAATAGTATGTCAGTTATGAAATCTTGTCTGTTGTTTCTAAAATTGAGTTATTTGCTCATAAAGGGAAACAAAACAAAGTTTATGGCTTGAAATCTGTTTTTACAGTTCAGCAAAAGTCGGTAATTAGCAAGATATTACACAAGAGGGAAATCTCTATTTGGGTGTAAAGATACTGCACATCTGAATTGGAAAATAGAAGCGTGTTTTTCGACTTGTGATTTTGACTTTTACCTGTTTTCTAAATGGTATTAAAAAATACTAAATCAACATAATTGAAAAAGAAACTGCAGTTGCATGTAACTTATATTGTGTAGAATAACGTATAGGAATATGAGTTTCTGCTGTCGATCGCATGATTCGTTCTGACCGAGAATTAAAAATGGTAACAACATTTACACTCGTAACATAATATTTATCTAGTAAGTAATTTGGGTAATAACGGACCATATTACTAATCAGCATAATTAAACAAATCATACTCTACTTGTAAGTAAATATAACATTTTAGATTTACTTAAATACACATTTGCCAATATATACATTATGTATATAACATCTACATATCAGTCTGCAGTGTATATCTAATCTACTCGTATTGACATATATTTTGCTATGTTGGTTCCTCCACAACACTCATAGTTTGTATGTTTTCACTGGCCTTCAGAATTGTTGATGATGGTAGACCTACCAAGTCTTCATCAATGGTAGTCAATTGGGAGTACTCTGTTTTTGGAAATAGGGCACGATGTTTATGCCTTCTTGTCTTTAACTGTGAACGAAAATTCATTTTTAAATATATAATCCCATTAACATTATCGGACGGAAGGCCCGACAAATATCATTATGCAAAATTTTTAAATCTGTTTAGTTTTTATGAAGATTACTTCTACAACTCATAATCTTAGAAACAATTCTCCTTTTTAATATGAATATATGTATTTTTATTTCTTTATTTAATCATACTTTGTCCTTCTGATGAGTACAAATCTTAAGTCAGATCGACATTAATAATACCTAATATTACAATACTATAAAAGAATGTAATAAAAATTAATTTCCAGATAAGCAAAGTCGTGGGAAAAAGCTAATTTAATACAAAAAGGAAATAGCGCTATGACATAAAACTTTAAGCTATAATTCTTTGTAACAACATAACTTTAAGCATGCCGCTTGCCAACAGAGAAAATTATTTTTGTGAAGCAACCATTATTCGCATTTCGTATGAAATTACCTAAAAACAACGATTTTGACTCAGGATGGGTCCACGTCCGCGTATTTTATCCAAGCAAAAAATATTTATCAGCCTTATAATACGATATTTTATGAACTATTCATATCTACTTCTGATTTATTTAAATAACCTATTTACAAATTATAAAAAAATACTTTTCTTTTGTCTTTATTGTCAGGTTTACACCTAAAGGTACTTTAGAAGACAAAAAAAAAGGCTAACAATAATTAGCAAACGCACACGCGCGCTACTGTCTTAATATATTAATGAATATATATTATTTGCAAGTGAGTAAGGTATAAAAGGTGTTAGGATAAAACAATATAAGATCATCTTATTCAACTATATTATAAATAGCACCTAATTTTTTGACATGTACATATTTACATTATAGGACCATAAACGAGTGCCATTTTGCCTCATGATTGCCCTCGTCATTACGCCAGTAATATTATATCAATGCATAAACAAAGAAAATCGCTACAGGGTTTAATTTGGGAGAATCACGTACCTACACGCACGCAAGCATAACTATGGATGTTATTATTGTTAATTGTTATTGTGTTTCAAAAGATTACTGCAGTATACTAAATGAATATATATTTAATATAGGGACAAATCACACAGATTGATTTAGCCTTAAAGTAAGCTCCAGACTTGTGTTTTGGGATACTAACTCAACGTTACTATATTTTTAAACGTTACTAAAAGTTTGCTCTCCCGCCTTCTCCTGAAAATGTATACTAAATTACCTGCGAGACGTCAACTGCTGGACATAGGCCTACTATACGTATGAGGGATCATACGTATTCTATCTGAATGATGTTAAGCGACCTACATTCAGCATCTTCCTGCGACCTCAACTTGGTCGTCGGATTATAGGATCAGTGGATATCCAACGCTGCGCGTGGTCGCTATTAGAGACTCTTTATGCTCAATCGGATATTTATCATCATTGGAAGCCTTAACATCCTACTGCTGGGCATAGACTTCATTTTTTCTCTAATGTCTTCCATAATCGGTATTTTGAATAAACATAACATTACATAATTTCTAAAACTAAACGTACCTTTATAATAATAACAATGGCTGCAACAGCCAAAATGGTGGAGCCTATGCTCCATAAAGTCAACAAGTTTCGGTTTAGTAAATTAGAGCCTTTGTGTGAATCATCAACAATGAAAGAGGCAGTAATGTGTGTTCGTATATTTTCTGCTATCCGACGTTTCCCAGCCGATGAACCGTTTAGGCAACCACCTGTAAAAAGTTTGTCTTTTTATTTTTTAAGTCTTTTAACGATGACGAAGAGAGTGAAGAAAAAAGAAGGAAGAGGTGGGGTCTGTCAAGCAACGATAAGTGTATTTGTTGCGCAGTATAAACGATGGACCACCAGCTATCGTTCCTCAGTCTGTCCTAAAGCATGCACGCGGGCTAATTTGGCTGTGGCTTCTGACTCGGCCGTGGATGTTGCGTTCTACTGGACCAAATTAGTGTAGTTTTGTGCCATTGAACGAAAGAACGAGGACGATTCGACAAGCCAAATGGATTTTTTTTTTATTCTGTCGGATTATTGGCGTTCAATGATTTAAACCTGCTTTTATTTTAACGTGTTGAGAAGGCACATCTTTATAGCTTGCGCTTCAGAGTTAACATTATAGTACGCTTTGATCATGGTCCTATATCTGGTTATAACAATGCAAATACATCTATGATCATACATTTTCTAGTATATTGTGGAAAAAACATTGAATAAAGATTTATTTATTTATCACTGTTACCCTTTTTTGTACGGGAAAAAACAAATTCAGTGGTATTTTTGATTTTTCAAGCCTATACACTGCAGCCATTTTTGCTGCTTCTGAGTTACACGTCAATATCGCAAAATGTCATCCAAGAAATTACGTCCAAGTAGGACAACGTCTATATTTTACAACGCCCAAGTCGTTGAATGTCAAGGTCGTAAAATATCAAAATCGTAAAATGACCAGGTAGCAAAATGCTTGTTTACTCGTATACCTACATAACTCAGATAATAATTACTTGTCATAGCGGTACGACAGACAATGTTAGGACTGATTTAATTACTAGAATTATAGCCACCTCGAGAAAAAATATGATTAGACCTTTGGCAAGTGAAGAAAATTTTTCAAAAGCAATAAATGTTTTGCGAATCTTCTGCATACCTTGTTATTGACAAACGATAATTTCATGTATCATTTACACACACCTACAGAAACTATTGAGTCTATTGAAACCACAATATTATTCGTAGCTTATAATATTCATAACTAATTGAATAATTAAGCGTTTTACCCAATACGCGAACAGCTTAACTGTTGGAATTATATTTAACTAATCGGCTTTCGATAACGGAATGGTTTGTAATACGTAGGTAAGTAGAACGCTATTACTCGATTTGATACAAACGAATTCAGACTTTGTATGAATACTACAATCGTCTTTCTCACACAATTGCGCGTGTGAAGCGAGAACGAAATGTGACCTGTTTTGGATTAGTCGTTATTAGTAGCATTTACTAAAATAGGTAACCCTTTGGTCCCCACTGTTATCGGTGGAGGGCAGTCTTCTATCTATGTCAGATGCCTTAAGATTGTCTGAAAAATCGGAAAATTTTGATCACATACCTCGAGTTATGTCCCGATCATCTAGTTTCCCAGTAAAAAGGGTAAAATGACAGTCATTGTACATAATAACCAATATTTAATTGCCATATCTAGGACCATGACGTGACATGACATGGGTACCTCAGGCTCTAAAGCGTAAGCTAAAGACGCAGCTAAGAAACACACTTGGATGAAGACCTTCTCCTATCCTTTTCTCTCCTATCTACTGATAGCTGCCCATATCAACCAACTTCAAGCTACACCAACGTATATCAAAGAAAAAAAAATTAATCTCTTTAAAACACTCATCTAAATCAAACGCTATAATTACTGTATAGCTATGTTTAATGATTTTAATTCAAATAAATTCGATAAAAGCAGTAAGTTGTAAGGATTTAAAATATAATTATCGCCTTTTGTTTCAACTTTTACGTGATTTTCCCTACCAAAAGGCAACCTACCCTTGGTTTTTTTAGGTAAGGCGATGACTGCATTGCACCAAGAACCAACAAATTACAATTATGTCATCTTTGTTATATTATGCACTTGGTCATTTTGAAACCTATTTTAATTTTGACTTTAAAACAAATTAGTTAGCCGTAGAACACCAGTTTTTCGGAACTTCCTTTCGGCCTCTGATGTTCCTTTGACGACAAAATTTTGTTCTCTAATGGTAAAAGGTTATAAACCAACGGCTTTACGTGCTTTCCGAAGCCCGCAATCATCATAATTCAGACAACCAGGTGTTTGAAGCCTGAAATGTCCTAACCAAACTGGTAACACACCTTTTCCGTACATACCTATTTAATTATGGTGTTGTACTAATTTTGTTTTATACCAAATATCTTTTCTTTCTTTCTACCTAATAGATATAAAATGCTTTAGACCCAACACACTTTTATTATTAGATATAAATTTTGTATAAAATCAACTTACCAATATCTTTGTCACAATGACAACAGTCAGTTTGGTTGCTACTTGAATACAACGACACCATGCTTTCCGTACAGCATGGCAAGCATTTGTTATTCACCCTGAAAATAAGATTAAATGTTAATAAAAAATGAATTGAAAAATGGCCTTAAATTGCTTTACTACTAAGTACTATTTTTAAGATATTTTCTAAACGCGGTCGCTATAGCTACTAAATAATGTAAGTAGAAGTAAAAGATATATAATTTTTTAGATACCTAAATACCCGCCAGGGGCGCTGCACCAATTTGTCATACAAAATTTTGAACGCAGTCACTGCGTCTGCTTCTAGAAAACCTCATGGTAGAGATACAGCTATTTAACTGTACTACACTAATTTTTATATTTCATATAGTATAAATATTAATTTCATAAATTATTAAATGTAGCTTCGCATTATGTTAATCTCTTCTTCTTCATCCTAGCGCTTTCCCGATTGCTTCCTCAGCGGTTTGCTTCGGAGCCCAGTGTCCGCTTGCAGGGTTCTGCGGCGCATTATGTTAATCTAATAAAACACAAAGTTCCTAATTCAAAACAAATAGTTGGCCGCGAAAAAAAATCTAGATGAGCGAAAAATTCCCTCTGAACAAAAAAGAGACACCTTCTCATTTACGTGCATTTAATTTTTAAACCGCTAGTAGTACTATAAATAATAAAAAATCCCCGCGCAAGCCTCTCAAAGGACCGGGGCGACCCGTGAATCCCAAGCGGAGATATAATAATAATAGTTCTTTATTTAAGGTAAAAACCCACACATTCATCGTGTAATCATTTTTTATGTAAAATAAAATGTAATTAACTTAAACTAAAATAATATAAAATAAAAACGTGAACAATTCTGTGTCGCTAGTCTCACTTTTTAAATATAAGGCTACATAAAACAAAATCAAACTATATTCTAAAATCAAAAGTACTTAATTCATGTAATCGTTTTCCCCAGTAATAGAATCCCATCGATCAGTAGACCGTATTGAAAGGTCCTTGAAACCGTCTTATACGGCAGTTCGTGTAATCAAATTGCTTATTAACAACCCAATTGGTCCATACATTAACGCTAGACACGCTCAAGAGTAAAAGTGGAATAATAAAATTTATTTCACCATAAAAATTTTGATAAACATGATTAATGAGGAATCAATATTAAAAGTAAAGCAGATTTTAGGTTGCGCACTGACTTGGGTACACTACATACTTTCCGGCTCAGTCATAAAAAAAAATAAGGAACGTTCGTTAAGCCTAGTTTAACTTAAATGTGTTCAGCCCTTTTCTCTCTTACTTATAATGTGACGTGAAAGAACAAGACGGAACGAATTTTAGTTAAAATGGGCTTAACAGACGTTTTTAACATAAGCTAATCCCTAGTACAGATTTAAGTATTTTTTTTTATTTGAGTATGAAGAATTTGCCTATGTAGGCATTAACAACTCTAAGTGCGGCAGTATATAAATATCTATATTTTCTATACAATTCGCTTCTGAACTTAGAAAAAAATGTGTTTTTGATCAGTTCTGTCCTTTATAAGCATTAACTCAAATTTTGCGAGCTCTGACGTTATCACATCTAAGAACCCTCATTAATTTTATTTTACGTCTATTAATAAACGTATTTATAGCTATTACGTGCGCCATTTTTATTTTACAGGCCAAAGTAGGGAGTAAGCCTGAAACAGGAAAATAAAAGTGTAAAAATTTATGTTATTTCAAATATCATAACTGCTATGTATTACTTTTGCGTTGTATTGCTGTGCGTTGTTTAAAAATATTTAAATATTTTTCAGTGCAAAACAACATACATAGGTATGCATGGTCAATATTTTTTTATTATTTCGGGGACTGTTAAAATAGCAAATAAAAAAAAAACGAAATAGTTTTTAGCAGGATCAAAGCAATTTATGCTTTTTTAGTTGAAATCATAGATGTGTCTAAAGTCTAAAGATTCAGAAGACTTTGCTCAACTAATTGCAATTTTTAAGTGTATTGAATTTATGCGAATTATAATTTGATGTGATCTATTCCATAATTATCAAAAATCGAGTGATGAATTATCGACGATCTACAAACCTCTTTGGTTGTTTAAAACATATGTGAAAATAGTAACAGGATGTCACTTGTGTTCATTCATTCATTCACTTACCTATCTAACCGTAAAGGATGTGCACAAGTGACACAGCTAGTAGGACCAGGTCCAGAACACGACCTGCACGAGTCATGGCACGGACGGCAGGTTCTAGTCCTAGGCTCGTAGTATTGAGAACTAAGGCACTCCACACACAACCCACTCTCCAGCGAAAAGTGTGGTGGGCAAGACGTACAACGCTGAGGCCCCGCGCCGTGGCAATCTTGGCAGTAGTGGTGACATCGGCGACAACTATCTCCCCAAGGAAAAAAGTTCTGAGGACACTCTGGCCTACACTCCCCAGCTGCTAACCTCCATTCAGGAGGACATGATGCACATTGATCCCTTCGTGGACCAGTACACGTCTCACATGATAAATAACACTTCGAACAAGTCCCTTCATCAGGATAGTAACCAGGCGCGCATGTCGCTCGACAAGTCCCAGATTGCAAACGTAAGGCACCAGCACATGACGTGCAATTCAATCTCGATACACATGTTGAACATGTGTGCAAGCATGGAGAACATCTCCCCGCTGTCTGATAAAATCCTGGTCCGCACTCAGCAACGCATCTGAAAATAAAACATTCCATTAATCTCTGCTTACGGTTTGTCAAGAAAAATCGGACGTAATAAGTGCCATTACCTCGATCCTTGCAATAACAAAGGGCTTGAACAAGACAAACAATCCCACTCATTTGGACCGCTACATTTCTCGCAAGTCGAATGACAATTTTTACATCGACCTCCTTCGTGATACTCGTCTGAAAAGATAAAAAAGAATCAAGAATTTCAATAAAGCGGCATTAAAGAGAGGAATCATTGTTTATCGAATAATACTCACTGGTGTCGCATTTGTCGTTGCCATCCGGAAGACAATTCCCTCCTTTAGTAAGAATCCATTTCTCTTGGCAAACGGAACAAACGGCACACGTGCAAATTGAACAACCGATCGGACACCTAAAACAACATAAAATGTATCATCATTTGTTCAGTGGGAATGAAAAGTAGACATTATTAAGCGTTCTTTACTTACGATAAGCATTCTCGTCTTTGTGCATCTGCGTAGTATCCCACGGGACATTTTGGGATACAACGGTTTTTAAAAGCATAAGCTCTTATTTTACATGAAACACAGTCTGTTTTGCTCGGCCCGTGGCAGGACTCGCATGTTTCGTCGCAAGGCATGCAACCGAAATCATCTTTTTGGAATGTGCCGGGCGGGCATGCGGCTAAACAAGATCCATTATACAGAACATAATTATGAGCGCATGAGGAGCACATATCTGCTTTTTCTGAGCACGTATCGCAGTGTTCCGCGCAAGGAAAACATGCATTTGCATCGGGGTCTTCGTAATAGCCATCCGGACATTGTTGGAGGCATACAGCTAAATCAATTACTAGTAAATGTGCCGGAGCGCATGTCAGACATGAATCTTGTCCTGCCCCGGCACATGTTTCACACGATTCATGGCAGGGCCAGCATACGCCTCCTTGGTTAACGAAACTACGAGGCGGGCATCTCGAGACACAAGAATTGTCCAATCGATAATGCTTACAAGCAACACATTGAGTGGGACCCTTCCCGTAGCAACCCTGCGAATCACATTCCGGGTCGCACAATCTCTGTACTTGCTTATCGTTCGCGTCCGCCAATACATTTTTTCGCTGTGCCGAGGGAATGTTTTTCGGATAACTTCGACGATCGGAAATTCCAAGCTCGATCTCGTTTAGAAATTGCGAATACTCTGAAGCATCATAAACATCGTTTATATGGTACGTTTTTTCCTCCTGATAAGAATTGCTATTGAAATGGCCTTTATTACGTAAACGTAAGGGATTCATGGCGGTGCCGTAAAATATTAACTGCCACTTTTTTAATACTCCTTGTTGTGTTACGTGATTATTCCCGGCGTTTATTATTTGAAGAGTCCATCGACCCTCGGCGTTTTCGCCCCAAAAATGTACGCTTAAAAATGGCCAGTCGTCGAAATTGGAGCCAGTTGCGTCATAGGTTCTCTCGAATAAAAGGGTGGACGTAGTTCCCATTGGCGATGTAAGCAGTATTCGCAAATTACCTCTTGGGAAAAAGCTCAGTGAAATTTTACATTGAACATGTTCCAAATATCTGACCTCGTTCATTGTTCCGCTGCAACCGTTCACGTCCATATGTACGGAAATTGTATAGCCAAACGACGTCTCTATGGATTTATCCTCATTTATTTCTTGAGACTTACAAATATGTTGGGGCGGCACCGTCGTCCATTGTTCCGCTAATGTGACCATTTGAGCTGCATCCATTAGTCCGTAGCCGAACTTATGACTGACTTTTCTTTTGACGCCATTAACTATCCAGCCCTCTTCCTTTTCTAAAGGCTGAGATCGTGAAGTTATAACTATAAGGTGTTGAATATCTCTCCAAGTTAACAAAGGATTCGCTTCTAAAGTAAGTGCACATATCCCTGCGGCTAAAGGAGCCGATGCCGAAGTGCCTGTATGCTCCACTGTGCATATGTGATCAGGTCGTAATTGAACGTCCATGTCAACAGTGGCGACGCTTTTGTCCTTTCCCGGAGTTCCCGAACTGTACGTCGAAGCTAAAGTGGACGAGCACTCCTCGAGATACCATGGTTTATATCCGCCTTGCGTGGCACTCGAAACAGATATCGTGAATATGCTATTAGCGTAACCGTCGCAATTACATGAGTCCGTGTGCTTTCCGCCGTTGCCAGACGCCCATATGAAAATAGAACCTTTTCCTCCCCTACCATTAGTGACTCCGTTTATGAATGCCCTGAAACAAAACACTTTTTAATGAGCTGCCTCTAGCCGTCTCGGTCGATCGTGCGCAATTAGACAATACCTTCTAGCTAAGGGGCCGGGACCATCAACGGTTTTGCCGTCATCCTCGGGTCCCCAGGAAGCGCTATAAATATCAATGTGATGGGTGTTGAAGCCGAGTGCTTTTGCTTCCACTGCGTCGTTAACGAGGCCGTCTAGCATCCGGACCCCTCCGATGCTGGCGTTGTATGCGATGCCGACGCCACAATACGTATTGTAGGCGACCGCAGCCACCTCTCCCGCGCACCGGGTGCCGTGTTTATTGTCCCCATTGTCCTGCGGGGTTGGATCCGTATCGTTTCCATTTATGTCTGTCGATGCGGCAGGGTCCTAGAAATTGAGGTTTATATTCAATAAAATTTCCCGTTCACCATTTGAATTTATATTGTTTTATTCAGACACTAAGCCTTTTTGTTTCCAAATATCAGCATTTTAGCAGAAATAATATAAAAGAATTAATTTAAAAATAAAAAACTAGATTTGAAAACTATTTGAAAACAAAAAGACTTTATTAGTAACCAAATTTAATGTAAATTCAAAAATCCACAAAGCGAGTTCTTGTTGAACCTAAGATAAATTTTTCTAGTAATACTTTAAAAAATTCAAAGGCTTTCCAGTATTATTTTTCTACTTCAATTAAAATTACATTTATGAAGTTTAAAACTATACAAATAAAAGTAACTTAAATAATGTTTTTCTTGATTATTAACTATTTTCAAATAGAGAACTGAATACTTTTAAATTATACTAAAGAATAGATTCATCATTATCCTAGCGTATTCCTAGTTGCGTCGTCAGCTTACGCTTCGGAGCCAAGGGTACGCTGTAAGTCATGGTCCTAGATTTGGCGCCACTGGTTATTACAATGGAGCGACTACCGTCTGATCTCCGTAAACCTTTTTACAGGGAAACCAGACCAACAATAACATGACCTGAGGTGAGTTAGTGGCCAACACTGTCAGAATTTTTCAGGCTGCCCTAAGGCATCTGACACAGCCTTACGACTGCTATCTATCGATAACAATCGGGACCAACGGCTGAACGTGTCTTCCAAAGCACAGAGGAGCTCAAGATAGAAAATGCCACTAAAATGGCGACCAACCCAATAGAGGTCGGGTCACGACATCGCTTGACACGCGCATTCGCTACGGGTACGCGGGTCATGCTCGACTAACAACCTCCTCCTTTACTTAAGAATATATTCTATACCTATTAAAAATAAATTGGGTAAAGTGGTTCAATTGAAATATACATATTTCTTCAAAGAATAAAAATAGTAAGTAGGTGTCAAAATTATAGAAGGCTTTTCACACTTATAAAAATTAGAAGAGTTCTACTATGACACAAGCTATTATTTTGTCCACAATCTACACTAATCTACACTTCTACATCTACATCTACACTATCTACACTAATATTATAAAGAATAAAGATTTGTATTTTTGTGTGTATGTTTGTAATGAATAAACTCAAAAACTACTGAGCCGATTTCAAAAAATCTTTCACCATTGGAAAGCTACATTCACCCTAAGTAACATAGGCTATATACCGCAGGTGGAGCTGCGGGAAACAGCTAGTGTTAAAATAAATTTAAAGTAAGACTAGTTCATTTTCAAAGGGTAACACTATCCAAATTCGAATGATAACTAAATGTGTTACTACCGCCAAAATGTTCCGCTAAAATATGGTCTAGTCCTGGCTTGAGGTCCTGATATCTAATAGTAAGTACATAACTTCAAATTAACGCACTGCGTATCTATACATAAATTATAAAACTGAAGAAATTGTTTGTTTGAACGCGATAATTTCAGAAACTACTGGTCCGATTTGAAAAATTATTTCACTGTTGGATAGACTATTTATCGAATAAGGCTAAAGGCCTTGACGAAGTCGGGACGCGTTGCTAGTTCAAAACATATGGGACCACGGCAATTGTATCGCGGTTTAAACGTCGAAAATTCACAAAATATATCATCGGCCACTTATTAATATGAGTTTCCAAGTTATGCGATCATCCAAACTATGGAACACTTTGTATACGCTGCCCCCTGCAACCTTTATCGCACTGTCGATTTATCTGACTGCTGATTTTCCCCTGACACGCCTTCCCTCAATAATACTACTAGATAAACTTACTTTAATTTGTAACGTTTTACGCTATCAACGCGTAAATCGAGATTGTTTGTTAAGGAATTAGACTACTTTTTAGTGCGATAGAACAAGGTGTCACGCAAACGGGCAATAGATAAAATACTCACATAATTCTGTGACAGGTCGGGATGGTTAGGCTGTATGCCGTCATCTAAGATAGTGATGACGACCCCCTTTCCTGTATAACCCTTTCGCCAGGCGTACCCCACGTTCATGTCTAATCCATCTGCTGCGCCCCCATTCTGAAAATACACTTGGTAAATATATTGGAGTCGTTAAATATTAAAAAAAAAAAAGTCGGTCAAGTGCGAGTCGGTCTCGCTTACGTAGGGGTGCCGTACCATTCATACTAATATTATAAATGCGAAAGTCTGTCTGTCTGTTACGCTTTCACGGCCAAACCGCTGAAAGGATTTTGATGAAATTTGGCATGAATATAGTTGAAGACCCGGGGTCAAACATAGGCTACGTTTTAACGCAGGCGGAGCTGCCGGAAAATTATCTATAATAATAAAAATAATCACGTTTGTTGTATGGTATCCTGTAATATTTATTTTATTCTGTTTTTCAGTATTTGTTAATATAACGGCAACAGAAATACATCATCTGTGAAAATTTCAACGGTCTAACTATCACGGTTCATGAGATACAGACGGACGACAGACAGACGGACACCGAAATAGAGTCCCGTTGTACCCTTTGCACACGGAACCCTAAAAGTACTGTGATAACTGGGTACAATTTTGAAAAAGCTTTTTAAACTCCAGCCTATTTTTTACCGCCCATACATAATCCTGTCAGCTGAAAACTGAATTGTATGGGATCGAAATTTTTTTAATTTTTTTATTAGTGGTTTAGATTTAAACATAACACACTATAAAATTGACTGGTGTTTAAAAAGTCACTCTGTATATTTCTTTATTTTTATACATCTAAGTAGGCAAACAGGCGTACGGCCCACCTGATGGTAAGTGGTTACCTTAGCCTATAAACGCCTGCAAGACCGGAGATGTCACGAGCGCGTTGCCGACCTGTCCGCTGTCAGCACAGCAACCCCTCTGGAGCCTGGCGACCCTACTCACCAGCAGGAACACAACACTGCATCACAGTGTTATTTGGCTGCGGTCTTCTGTAGGGTGGAGGTACTTCCCCAGACGGACTACTCCTTACAAAATGTCCTATCTCTCTTACAAATATGCGCAAATGTTTGATATAAAAATACACTAAGATTCAAATGAGAGAACGGGATCCAATTTCAATCAAATAATTTCTAAAGTCCCAAACTACAAGAGTATGCTTGTGTTTGCGTAAAATACTGAAGTTTATTTAAACAGTTGAAGTTAAACTCGAATAACACCTAGTTGTTTAAAATGAAACTCTTAGATAATATTGTTCTAAGTCACGAAGTTCGTCTTAAACGTAACAATTTTCCTAAAACAAAGTTGTTACTACCGCAACTTAGTTAGTAAAACTAAAAGTACGAAATTTGGAGTACTTAGTCGACTCTCTGAGTAAACTGTACTATAAAATGTTTAAAATATATGCTAAACAAATTTAATTTTAGAGGATTCCGCTTAAAGACACACTAAAATAGTAAATATGATTTAGATACCACTGAAGATATTTTAATGAAAGTTAAAAATATTTTAAATGCATTTTTTTATAAATTGACGTTTTGTAGAAAATGCTGCAGTGGAGTTTGCGGCGCCGCTTCTACTCCACTTGCGCTTTCGAAGTGGTGATAAACATTAGTAAATCTTGACGTCATGAAGTGATAATTAAAAATGATCGATTTCTTTATACCTGCCTAACTCTTATTTATTATGCTTACGGTACAGACTAGGACGTAGTAATCTATCAGTGTAATTTTATGAACACGATTGTACAGTAAACCATATTAAAAAGTATACCACTTTACACTTACACCTAAATTATTCTTTTCTATTTCTATTTCGTCTACTGTACATAGTGAAGAAGAGAATTTATCAATGACTAGCTTCTTCCCGCAGCTCCGCCTGCGTCAAAAAGTAGCCTATGTTTGACCCCGGCTCTTCAACTATATTCATGCCAAATTTTTTCAAAATCCGTTCAGCGGTTTGGCCGTGAAAGCGTAACAGACAGACAGACTTTCGCATTTATAATATTAGTATGGAAGTATGGATGATTAATTAAACTCACCGTAACATATACACATAGAGCTATAGCTGGGTGTATTTATTTCGGAATCGATAAATTATACAAAAAAAAAAACTAAAAGATAAAGAATTGCCTAGATATAAAATGAAAGATGTTAACAGAAATGCGATTATAAGACAGATGAATTTAATTTGAAAAAACTACCGTCACTGTTTAACTTTAAAATCTCTAGGTGCAATGACGAGAAAGCGCAGATGGCATATTACTTCTTTAATGCCTAGTACAAAGTACAGAAATTTTCAAGCGAATGAACTCTCGCTTAGCAGACGAAATGCATTCAAGTGATCCGACAAAGCAATTCAAGGTAAATTCTGGGCAAATTTATTCAACGAAAGTGTTCGTTGTAAATTACAATAGCTTCTATAAACGCTTTGAGATTAACATATATAAGAATTTTGTGTTGTATAACGGGACGTTATTTTAATTTTTGGGACCAGATGGTCAGATGTTCCGAAAAAGGTTGCTAGCAGTAGCTGGATGCTTACGTCACGTCACTGCTTTCTGTGGCTAAAATTACTTTTTTTGAGCAGCTCACAGGGCAAAAGGGCATAAAAGATGCGGCATTGTTTTGCGCATGGTGATTGTTTGGTTGCTGGCATTGGGTCCCTCACGGATCTTAGTAACCTCAGCGTACCAGATTAACCCAGATACGGCCTATCAGTATAGGCAGCGTGCTTACGTAGGCAAAACATGTAAATAAGATGTACTTTTACGACTTTTAACAAAGCACAGTTCAGTCGGACCGAATGAGCTCTACTCTATTTCGTGATATATTCAAATTGTTAACAAAGTCAAAAGCTTCACTTTATTGAGTTCATAACTTAGAAGAGTAATTACGTAACTTACCAAGTACCATTGCTCTTTGAACAATGGATCTGGGAATGATGGTGATTTGGACTGCCTCATGACATGCCTCGGGCTCCACTGATGGTCCCGTTTGGACCTCCTTAGTTCCCGCTGCTGCATTACCCATCGCACCTGATAACAAATAATTAGAAATTTTGGTATTTTTGTAGATACTACTCGAGAGCTGAGGTGTTATTTAATATTTTTTTCCGTATCTCAACGTCACCGACGGATACAATAATAGAAAGCTTAGCGCGGTTTTGTACTAACAGATGTTAAAAAAAGGCTTCGATTATCGACAGCTTGTAAAAATTTACATTATAGTATAACTAACAAAAAAACAAAAAAGTTGAGGAACCAACAGAAAAGCGCAAAGATGAAAACAAAATACAGTCATATTGGATTTGCCAAACGTTGATGAAGGCTAAATATGCGTGCTCATGTACTCTCTGTTAAGGATGCTGAAGATCGAGCGACGTGGAGACGTAAAAGCAGGAAAGCGAACCCTGGGCTCCGAAAAAATTAAGGTTATTTGAAATAAATCAATCGACAAAAGTTTAATTATTTCCCAGTGAAAATTTATTGTGAAAACACTATCCAATCCTTACACCGCCATAAATAAACATTTACGCCCTTGAAGTACGGGCATCAATATTGGTCTCAATCTATTATTCAAAGTAACACTAGACCCCAAACTCGGAAAGATTTAGATTCGTAATGAATAAATTAGTAAGAAATCGGTGTCAATTGTTTGACATTCTGATTTGATTTGGGGACTTAGGGGACTCTAATAAATTAGAATTAAGATAGAGTTTTATTGTGAAAAATATTAATCATCATAAATTTGAGAGCTGGGCTCTTGTCGATGGAGTTTCTTCCATTCTTCTCTATTATAAGCGAGATTCTTTAGTCCTTTAGTAGTTAGATACGACACGACGTTTACTTTCTCCTTTATTTGCTTTTTGTAGCTATGTCTTGGTCTACCTGGACCCCTTCTTCCGTTTATCTTTCCTTCAATGATGTTTTTCATGAAGTCGTCATTTCGTATCAAATGCCTTAACATGTATCCCCTTTTATTCTCGATTACCCTTTTGTCTTGTTACACTTCTGCATTTGTTAGTCTTTTAGTCCAGCTTATTCTTTCTGATACTAACTAGTTAAATACATTATTTATCTTCTATCTATATATATAAAAGAAGACTGTGTAAATAAATAAATAAAAGACTGAGTGACTGACATATCACGCTGCAGTCAAAACTGCTGGGACGATTGGTTCCAAAATTGGTAAATGGGTTTCTTTTGTCGACTAGGGGTGCACTAAAAAGGGATTTTTCAAAATTCATCCCCTACGAGGATTAAAGGGGGGTTTGAAAGTTGTATGGAGAAACGAGATTAGCTAGACCAATTAATAGTTAGATAATAATAAATGAGTAAATACCGGTTTTAGGATTTTGACCTTTGTCTTAAAATCGACAAGGATATCGTTTTGGTTATTGGGGATATTACGAAAACACTAATTTTAAAATCCTTGTTGCGCGGATGCACGTGGGCTAAGCCGCGGGAAAAGCTAGTTCACTATATTTTTATCTAAATTGAATTGTTTCTTCATAGCGAGTCGACTCTCGGTAAGTTAAATCTGGGAAGACCAGAATTCCACCACTGACAAGGCATTGTCTAACAACTGCCTCTGTGGTCTAGTGGTTAAGGCTCGATTCCCTCGGGCACACTTTATTTACTTGTTTCCAGTTTGGTTAGGACATTGCAGACTTGAATCACCAAATTGACTGAAAATAAAGATGATCTCGTGCTTAGGAAGGCACGTTAAGCCGTTGGTCCCGGCTGCCATCTGGTAGTCGTTAAAGGAACCAAGTCAGAGGCCGAGGGGTGGTGCCGGACAACTCTGACACCAGGATGTACATGGTCAAATGTCAATCAAAATGATGATGAAGGCATTGTCAGTGGTTTCAGAAAGGTCTTTGAGAGTGCAGGTGACTGGACACTTAGGGGCAAGATAAAAGATGTACCGTAGTCTGGGGAGAGGCACCACAACGGCAGAAATTCTCCGAACTGTAGCCCCACCTAAACATGGTATGGCAAAATTGTAGCAGCTTCATTAATATTATACTTATTTGATATTACATGAAATTATTTTGAATTAGATTAAGTACTTACAACTTATAACATTTCTACACGTTTTATTGAAATATAATTTCTGTTTTCAATTAAATTTAATATACCACACACAAAAACCATTTCATAAAAGTTCTTAATTAAATTTTCTAGATTTAAATATTTCATATCTTGACCTCTAGACGTTATTTACTTTTATTTATTAGATTTCGCATTGAAACCTAATATTGACATGTATTCTGTAAACTTCATTACAAAAATACCTGGAAAATAAAATCCAATCTTTTTATGCATACTATTTAGTAAGTAAAAAAGCATGCGTGGCTTGATGGAAAGCGGCTACCCCAGCCTATGAATACCTGCAATACTGGAACAATCATAAGTGCGAAGCTGGCCCTGAAGATTCACGCCCGTACACACAAAGCCCGTATCCATACTAATATTATAAATGCGAAAGTCTGTCTGTCTTTCTGTCTGTCTGTTACGCACGTCTAAACCGCTGAACGGTTTTTGATAAAATAAGGTCTGAATATAGTTGAAGACCCGGGGTCAAACATAGGCTACTTTTTGACGCGGACGTAGCTGCGGAAAACAGCTAGTACATAATAAGTTTACGAGGATTTTGCCTCACCTTTACTTAGTGTGAGATGTCATAGTAAAAGTTGGTAATCACGACGAAAGCACAAAATATTGTATTTAAAAAATGTTGTATGTTAAGATATGTCATACTAAAACTTGATAGTCATAAAAAATAATTAGATTTTCCAGAAATTAATAATAGTCATATATTTAGTCGTGTACTGAAATCCCACGGGAGCAGTATCTTTTCTGGGATAAAAGACACCCTAGTCTTTCTCAATACTCCTACTGTATGCCTATATGTAATTTCATGATGATTAAGCGTAACAGGGTAGCAAACTAACTCACTTTTACTTAAGTGTCTATACTCAGCGGAATCACATGTTTAGGAGACTTATGAGTGATGCTGATAATAAGATCTAACTCTATGATATTGAATTAAGTTTTGGTTTTGACTATTACTGCAACGGCTTAGCAGAAAACAAGGCCATGGAAGCGCTGGAGCGAGGACCTGAAGGACTTCCAGGCTTCCAACAGCGGTGGTTAGAGTGGCCTTGGATCTCTGTTCATCAAATCTATTAATCAATATAATTTATCAACATATGTTTGGAGAGAGATGGGGGACATCTTTGCCCAGCAGTGGCACGAAATAGGATAACAAAAAATATATTTACCTGTGGGTCGTTTTTTAGTCTAATTTCGTGGTCAATGCTGGCATTTGGCGATCTTTTGCTTATGTGTGGGTGTGACAGGAGAAAAAAATTGCTCAGCGTCCCGATCTGCAACAAAAATAAAAAAATAAGTTGACTATTTGAAATAATTTTATTTATTACAATTTATTGCTAAATAGCGTGAAACCGTGTGAGGATCTCTACTTATATAATTGAGAGTGGTGTAAGTATCCGTACCGATTGCGAGTGTCAAGCGATGGCGAAATGCGGCCCGTGTTGGATTGGTCGCCATTTGTGGAATTTTCTATTTCTCCTCCGTATTTGGAAAAGCGCATAAAGTCGTAGGTTCCGGCTTTTATTATAGCTATATGACACTCGTTAGGGTTAAGGCGGCATATGCTTTTAGGCAGCATGAGAAATCTGACAGTGTTAGTGCCATGGAGCAATTACAAAGAGGAGCTGCCGTTTAAAATGGCGCAGTGATGTGATCATTGGCGCCTCGCCGACACTAAAGTGGGCGGAGCTTGTCATTGCTCGTGCTCCATGATTGGAGCCACGGCCGAAACCAGGCACCCCGCACGCCTGCCTTCCGCCCCGTGTAGCCTCACAAACACTTTCTTACAAAACGCTTATTACGGCCTCTCCTCTGTGTAATTACTCCATGGTTGGTGCCAATAACATTGAGATGTTAGGTTCAGGTTATTTTAATATTGATCCAGTTTCTTTAAAAGTCAATGTAAGAATGGTTATAGAGTCGCTTCATTATACGTAATTATATAATAAAAGGAAAAGATTATTTATTAAAAAAAGGTACAATATAACTTATGACTAACTTATCCTTAACGAACAAAGAAAACCGAGAGCGGAGCGGAATGTATCTAACGAATTCCACTAAATCTAGGACTATGATTAAATGTTCTGAAACGTAAGCCGAAGGTACAAACAGAAAAGATATTGGGTGGATGATGTATGATAGAGAAAGTTTCTTGACAGTGTTTTTTTTTCATGACAGGGTTTTATTCGGGATTTTTGTTGTAACCACGATAAGTATGAATAAAAAAGTACTACCAAACATTGCTAAAAAATATTCGTCAAAATAATGTTTTCTAAGATATGTGTTGTCGAAATAATAAGCAGGGATATGGTTCTCCTAACAATGCCTCGTAAACTGAAAGTTCTGACACATATCATAAACACTTATATTGTCACTGGACAGGTCCCCAGTGTATGTAAAATCGGCCATCGTAACACCACTGCCAAAGATAAGTAATCCCAATGAACCACAGGCCCTTCGGCCAATCAGCATCTTGCCTTACTTTCAAAGATACTTGAAAAGGTAGTGTATTTAAAGGTAGCTTTGAAGTTACATTGAAAATGACAATATACTGCCGGTATATCAGCTGGTTTTCAAAAGGGTATGGGTACGGTTACTGTATTGTTGGATGTCGTTGACAATATTCTTTCCGAGCAAGATTTTAGCGTGCTTTTGACTGCATAATAATCCCTCTACTATTATCTAAGTTAGCCTAACACGGTGTTGACCTAAAATCCCTTTCTAGATTCAGTTATTGTAAAAGAGGATGGTAAACAGATCTTCTCTGAACATAGACCTATCAACCGCGGGGTGCCTAAGGGTTCAATTCTCGGTCCTTTCCTGTTTATGGTGCCGATCTGGTTCAGTTTATCAAGCACTTTAAATATCAACTGTATGCAGATGACGTTCAATTATATAACTCTGCAAAACCACAAAACGTTGACGTTGCAGGAACAAAGATGAGCGAAGATTCGGATAGCGTGGGTAATTGGGCAGATACAAATAGTCTAACTAGACCTCTAAATCCTGAAAAATCAAAATTTGTCATTTTGGTATCAAAAACACAAATATTTAAGGGTCTTAGTTCTAAACCATTAGTGAAAGTCAAAGTCGTAATACAAATATTGCTCGTGTCGAGGAAGCTAAAAATCTAGCTATGCTTCTTGACAGTCAACTACGATTCGAAAAGCATGTTGCAAATCTGGTAAAATCATGTTTTTATGTTGTATCGTTAAACACCTCCTAAACCAAAATGTAAAAGTCACGCTTTGTGAGTCTTTGATTCTTTTCCGACTGAATTATGGAGACTTGATTTATGGGCCTCGAATGATATCTAAATTATGTCGTTTGGTACAAAGAGTACAAAACGTCTGCTGTCGATTTTGCTACAATATCCCACCAAAAAGTCGAATAACGCCTTACTTAAATGCAAACTCCAATCTTAACGTGAATTCGCGTATATATTTGCACCTTGCCACTCTACTTTTTGATGTGGTTAATTTTCAAAGGCATGCCTACCTCTTCTCCAAATTGAGAATGTCAGCATTCCATAAAAGATATGGTACTAGAGTAACCCGTCGTAATTTGTCACATTATCCTCATAAAACGGCTGCCTTTGCAGGCAGTTTTCGCTACTTAGCAACCAAACACTGCTAGAACAATAAACCTCCACCTATAAGGATTGCCATTCTTTTAACATTGTTTTAAAACACATCTTAGAGAATCTTTATTAAAAAAACAAAAAGTAGGTAAAAATTCCAATTGGTTGGTCAGTAGCGGATTTTGTCATTTAAAGGTCTAAATGACAAAATGTCTAAATAGCTTGCCTCCCAATCGTTCATTGTCCTATTGTTGTTCTTTTGTTTTATTTTGTTTGAAGTTTGTATTGATTATTTGTGGTGCATCTCCTTATGAAATGGTGTGTGCTCTGGATTTGAGTAACTGTACGTAAACCAAAGCAATTGTTATTATTTCGGTGTATTTTAGGTTTTGTATTTTTATTTTTATATTTTTGTTAATGTGTGATTTTTGTTTGTGTGTTGGAGTCGATCGCCAGTCAGGTCACAGCAGAATATCACTGCTTTGCTCACTAATTTGGTGAGTAAAGATCTAACTGAGCTGTGACCTTTTTGGTTGTTACTTCAGCGCACACTCGCTGTTAAGTTTTAAGTAGCCTATATAAGTTTTAATATGCATTGTATTACCCCGTGTTGTTTAAGTATTGCCAAAAAATAATTCATTCATTCAAATAATGTGACTCGAATACCTGTTTTGTCAAACACTATTGTATTTATTTAGTGGCATTAATACATAAACAATTCAACATGATGGGAACTCTGTCCAGGAAACCTAATTTAGATTTAGTTTTAAAGTAAAATTATAAAAACAAAATATTGTAGTTTGGTCAATAGTTTATTTACGACATTTAACTAAAAAAATAAACTTTTTAAATTTTTTTTTTAATTTTTTTCATTATTTTAATGCAATTCTCGGCATAATTTAAAAAATTACGAGTATTATTTCGAACTATTCTGAACACGAATATATAGGGTGCTCATTTAAAACAACTGACCCGTGAAAATGGATGCTTCAGTTTTCTTTTTAAACGCTAAAAGAGAATATCCGAAGTTCATTATTAAGAGTGGAATGTAAAACGTTTAAAGTGAACTTTTTAAATTGAACAGAATTTCATTAAATATTTTTTAATTAGTAAAAGCACTGTTAGTGCTATCGCTAGCATACTTTAATTATTTTTTTTTTTTTACTTTTACCTTTTGTTTTATTATAACATGTTTTTTTAACATTCTTTAATATTTCTTATATTAATTTTTTAATTAATTTAGTGTTCTGCATTCCAAATATTCAAACTAATGCAAATTTGTTATTGGACAAGTCATGTCATCCAGAGTAAGGATTTTTTTTTTTAATTGAACGTAGACATTCTTGTTAAGTTATTAGTATTTAAAAATACAGTGATAATTTTACGGTACAGTTCTATACATGTTGCAAAATAAAGGTTCCCGCTTGTTTTTGCGGTTTTTATGTTATGTTACGACTATTGACCGAAGTGCGGCTACACTTAAGATTAGACGGTTAATATTAAGTGTAGCCGACCCCTAACGGCTAAACTTAAGTGTAGCCTCTCATCTACGGCTACACTTAAGATTTGCCGGCATCATTTCGCCTAATATTAAGTGTTGCCGACCCCTAACGGCTAAACTTAAGTGTAGCCTCTTATCATCGGCTAGACTTAAGTTTAGCCGCTATCATTTCGGCTAAACCTGAGTGTAGCCGGTTTATGTTGGCCAATCTAGGTGCAAGATTATTTTTACGGTATATTGCTTTTTATGACTGATATTTTTGATTTACTTTCTCAAGTAGATAGGATCCAAGTAATATATAGCCATTTATAAGACAAGGAGTATTACTTGCGTACTGTTACCGTTCCTCAAATAATTTTGTAGACAATCAAGCATACAGCCCGCCAGATGGTAAGTGGTCAAAGAAGTCTAGACACCTGCAACATCTGGAGTGTTACCTGTGCATTGCCGACCCTTAAATAATATAGTAGGCAAATAGGCATATGGTCTTCCTAAAAGTAAGATGTCATAGTAGTGTAATAGACACCTGCAATTTTTAATTTTTTGAGGATTGGTAACACGCGAGTGACACTCCTTGTCTTATAAATGTCTATATACTACTTGGATCGTATCTACTTGGGGAGGTTAATCAAAAATATCAGTCATAATTTATTAACTATTATTAACGGTAAAAATAATCTTGCACCTAAGATTAGCCAACAGAGACCGGCTACGCTTAGGTTTAGCCGAAATGGTGGCTGCTAAACTTAAGTCTAGCCGTAGATAAGAGGCTAGCACTTAGGTTTAGCCGTCAAGGGTCATTAGCCGTTACATATCCTAAGAAAAGTTTTGATGTAAATTATATTTTATATGAGCTAACATTTGCGCCAATTTAAGTAAGCATGTGATAAATTTTATTGAAGACAGAAAAACCTTGCCTTTGTGGGCCACTAGTTAACAAATTTTATATGACTGCCGCTTTTATCATAAAGTCACTTGTGTTGGAGCCCAATTTTCAAATATATGACAGTAGGACTCGTATGCCAAATATAAATAGTTCGATATCAAACAAAAATCACTGTAAGTGTTTGAAACTTTAGGTGTAAAATAAGTCTTCAATAAACGCGATAAAGACGTAAAAGTTTAATGCGAACGCTTAACAGAGCATTTCAATTCTTTATCATTCAGGGACATGTGTAAATAATAATCAAACAAACGACAAAAAACGGTAATTATTGAAATTCCCAGAGATGAATGGAAATATTTCGAGTGGAGGCGGGAACACGAATAATGAGAGTGGGTGAAAATGGGTGGAACAAAAGCTTTGGATAATTGAAAACTCGACCGGCTTCTTAATTAATATGAAAAACTGGAGAATATGTAGGTTACATGGTCATTCAGTTAAAGGTTGTGTTAACATTTGGAAAGCAGTAATTCCTCCTAAATCCTAATTATTCGACGACCTCTGTAGCGTTATCCATATCCATCTTAATATTATAAGTGCGAAAGGATGTCTGTCTGTTCAGCTTTCACGGCCAAACCGATTAAAATCCGTTCAGGATTTTAATATTTGGTATGATAAGTATATAATAGGGTTATTTATAAAACATCAATAACCTCGCAGGCCTAGATACCTACCAACATATCCAACAACGTTTGTTCTACGACTTTTGATAATTCGTTTGTTTTCACTTTCATACAAAAATAAATATTAACTTTAAATTCCGCGTGAATTTTAATAACTCTACGCGCAATACTATTATTTATTAGGTACAATTGTTAGCGCAGCCGCGCGCGATCGGCGAGTCATCGTTTCGTTTATGAATGAAACATAGACTTAAAATTTTCACGACAGTACATTAAAAACTTTAAAAAATATTTTAATTAAATGTACTGACCTATATGGAAACTCATAGAACAAATGTTGTTGGATATATTTTAAGCCATGGAGTAATTACAATGAGGAGATGCCGTTTGAAATGGCGCAGTGATGTGATCATTGGCGCCTCGCCGACACAAAAGTGGGCGGAGCTTGTCATTGCTCGTGCTTCATGAGCCACGGCCGAAACCAAGCACCCCGCACATCTGCCTTCCGCCCCGTGTAGCCTCACAAACGCTTTCTTACAAAACGCTTATTACGGCATCTCCTCTTTGTAATTACTCCATGTTCTAAGCGATCTAGGCCTGTAAAGTTATTGATGTTTTACAAATAACCCTGTATAAAGAACCGGACTAGGCTACTTTTTTGACGCAAGCGGAGCTGCGGGAAACAGCTTGTGGTTTATATGCCTGCCCGTTACTCACGAGATCCCGGGTTCGATCCCTGTTAAGGTCATGATGGAATATGATCTTTTCTGAATAGCCTGGGTCTTGGATGTTTATCTACTCGTATATACTTATGTAAGTACCTATTTGTTTCAAAATGAAGAAAACGCCGAGTTAATATCCCATAACACAAGTCTCGAACTTATTTTGATGTTAACTCAATCTGTGTGGTTTGTTCCTATAGTTTCATTAATAAGCTAGTTAAGTCTAACTGCTAGGCAAAAGCCTTAATATTGTCTGTTTTAAACCTTTCTATTTCTTGATATTACTTTCCACCCTGTGTCAAAATGTTCGTCTTTCCATCATTTTCTAGGTCTGCCCCTTTTTCTTCGCCCTTCCGAAGTTTTCCTCGAATCCACCGGTGGATTAAAAACCGTATCCTTGGATCCACTGGTGGATCGTAAGGATGGATCTAAGTGGAATGAGGGTCACTCCGTAGCAATATGACTATCTTTCGGGATACATTCTCTTCACGTTTCTTGTCCAATCCCACACAGACTAAGCTAATTTGCAGTGGACCATCCGTCTATTTCTAACATCCATGATAAAAAGCTATTAGCTTTTATTGCTAAGAGTTTTCCAAAATACAAGAATCGCTTTTACAGCTTGTTCATTAGTCAGAAAGCGCTTTAAATTTTACTGTAGGTAATTTCGGTGCACTTTAGCAAAAGCAATTTAAATCTTTAAAAAACTAGTCATTAACTAGTTTTTTAAAGATTTAAATTGCTTTTCGTCAGTTTTACAGCCGATTTCTTGGTTTTTGGGTTTATTATTTGTTCACATGGTTAGTAATAGTAGATAGATACAATATATACTCTTATATAGTAAAGTAAAATTAATAATTTAATGATTTGGGGATGTTTAAAAATTAATTTATCGTCATCCCTATCGGAGTAATATTGACTGTTAGATATAGCTTTTAGCATTTAGTTCACCTATTGCTTTAAAATTAAGGAACGTTCAATAAGACTAAGTTAACTAATTTATATCTTGTCACGTTCTTTCACTTCAAAAATAGATAAGACAGAAAGGGACTAAACACAATTTAGTTAATATGGGTTTAACGAACGTTCGTATCAGAAGTACCAAGGAGATTGACTCAGGCCATCTATACATATAATAAAATTGTAACAGGACGATGTCTGTAAATTGAAGATTTTTAGAAAAAAAAACAATATGAAGGTTCGTTATTGGACCAACAGAAGCCAAAACAATAGGTTTTAGAATTCTTGTCTGTCTATCTCTCTGTTTGTAATCGCGTCACGCAAAAACTACTGCATAGAATTGAATGCGGTTTTCATAGATGTGTTGCTAGAGGTCCAACTTAAGAATTAGGCTACAATTTATTGCGAATTTTTCACCAGTTCCCGTAGAACAATCAAATTTTTATTCCTATTATATTACAGATCTTTTCACATTTACTTAATTTGACAAATAATGCAACATTGCCTTTATTTCACCTAAGATTTTTTTAAATATCGACAAATGGTGGATACCATTTCGCCATACGACACTAAAATCCGCCATATTACAATTATTAGAACAACATTAGAGGCCGAAAGACGGTTCGGAAAAATGTATGACGGATGTACTGGGTCGATTGACCATGTAGTCCACTGATCTAGGAGCCCTATTTTTAAAATATATGAGTCACACAAAATCGGTGAGTAGAATGAAAATCATTCGACTCATCAATTGTGATTATGACCATACAAATGAAATTCATAGGATATCGATCGAAAACACTTTTCATAAATAGCACTTCAGACCTATACGAGGGCGACACTGAAAGTCTTTAGAACTGATCACTTGTAAACAGTATATTAAAAAATAAGTTAAAATTTTGAAAATGGAACTCTTTGCCAATATTGTTGAGTATGTATTTTATTAATTTGTCATTTGTTTTACGATTTGGCGGCAAATTGAAAATTGTCTGTGTCACGTCAGCATGAATTTAACGCGAAAAAATTTTCGTGCAATGATTTGTTATGACTTTCGTTGTCATTTAAGCCAACAAGAAAGTTATGATAGACTTCGATTGGCCTTTCACGATGAAGCCCCAACTCGTGCCACTGTTTACAACTGGTTTAATGAGTTCAAACGTGGTCGCACTAATCTCACCGATGATCTGCGTGAGGGACGGGCTTCTACGGCGACGACTAAAGATCATCAGTATTGTGCGGCGTATGATAGAGACTGACAAAAGAGTGACCTATCAGCAGATTCAGGCAAGTTTAGGCATCGGTATGATGCCTAAACTTGCCTGAACTGGTAGTGCACAAAATCCTGCATGAACATTTAGCGGTCAGGAAGCTTTGTGCCCGGTGGATACCTCACGATTTGACCGAGGCCTAAAAAATCCGTCGTGTTGATTGGTGCCGTGAAATGGTTCAAAGATTTAACGGAGTTGACTCAAATGCTGTGTTTGACATACTTACGGGTGACGAAAGCTGGATTTACTGTTATGATCCCGAAACCAAACGACAGTCTGCTCAGTGGGTGTTTCCTTCCGAGGAGTTGCCAACTAAAGTGTAGAATCAATGATCCGGGTGTAAAAGTTTATTTGGCGACCACCAGTTGGTATCAAGAAGGAGTGCTATTCATATAAGCTATTTTTGAGAAGTATGAGTATGATTCACCGTAAATTTAAAGGTGACTCGAATAAAAATCGTTAGTCATCGACTTACTAAATTATGTCCAGCTTTTAGAAAAGGAACATTTCTTTATATGCAACGAAAATCATTCGATATCGAGTCATACCTACTTCTCAAAAATAGCAATAGGTGGGAAATGTTCATTTACAAATCACGATTGTTTGATTTTGTCTCCCATGCGAAACAGGATTCCGTTGTAGTATTTAACATAGTGAGATTCTGAACCTTTTAAATATTAGTTTTGTTATACGAGGGGCGTGCCAAAAGTAATTAAATACTCTTTGCTAAATTACTACTAATCGAACGTAACCCGGACGAAGCCGCGGGCACACCTAGTTACAAATAAAAAAATACTTCAACCCATTTGAATAAGTAAACAAATACAATTAGGAACAAAACGAAACTGAAATCTTCTGTGTCCGTAGCGTCTCCACAATTTCGAGCAAAATTTGGGTCGGACGAAACCTTAACCAGTAAAATACTGCATTACAGCCCAAATGAAACTCGGAGAGACCGAATTTAGTCCAGAAAGTTGTAACCGAATAGACTTAACTTACGACTTGCGCGCCATCTGTTGGGCCGCAGGGTATCTACAATTCGATGTGGAAAATTCAAATGAAATGTACATTTTTAGGGTATCGCACACAACCCGTCTATAGCTAAAAAATATCCTTTCTAGATAAAATTTTTAAAGGACAGTTTGTATCAAATGCAAAGACATTTGAAGAAATACCTACAAGGCAGTACGCAAACAAAGCCGCAAGCATCCACTAGTCCATCCATTTTATCCTACTTCCCTTCTATACTTCCATACTAATATTATAAATGCAAAAGTCTGTCTATCTTTCTGTCTGTATGTTACGCTTTTACGGCCAAACCGCTAAACAGATTTTGATGAAATTTGGTAACTATTTGGTAACTTTGGTATTTGGTAACTTTTGGTAATTCTTAAGTTAACTTAATATAATATATAATCCATCCATACCAATATTATAAATGCGAAAGTCTGTCTGTCTCTTACGCTTTCACGGTCAAACCGCTGAACGGATTTTGATGAAATTTGGTATGAACATAGTTGAAGACCCGGGGTCAAACATAGGCTACTTTTTGACGCAGGCGGACCTGCGGGAAACAGCTAGTAATAATATAAATTAGGATATTTTGTACCATACCTGCAACTTAAAAAAATACAGACATCGTAGAATGAACTGCGCTCACATGTTGTGTTGTGTATCGCCGTTGAATGGTGATTGGTGGTGGTGTCTCAGAGTTGGTATATTTCAATTATTTGGTGCCAGACGAAACGTTCAGATTTTAAATTTTTCTTTTCAATAGAAAAGAAAAATTTAAAATCTGAAAAAAAGAACTACAGACGTAATCTTACGTAGAATACTACGTAAGATTACGTCTGTAGTTCTTTTAAACCTGTGACTTATCCTAATTTCATGATAAATTGATGACAAAACATTGGTCCTATTGCGTCACAATAAGCCATTTATTTTTTGACCACGACTATTGACGCTTTTCCTCCATCAATCTCCTTCGTATATATATATATATATATATATTTCCTGTAATGTACGATACTTGACGAACATTTATTGATGGATCGCAACATAGGCCTACTGGGAAAAGGCACCGTTATAAACAAGCTTTTGCATGCATCTCTGCTCGTGAGTCGTGACATTTTCTCTAATCATAGTCTATGGTTATTAGATAATATAATTATTCTCAGTTCTCTCATTCTAAATTTGATTTTCACTATATTATTTTTGCTTTAAAGAATTGCTTAAAAAAGTACCTAGTTATACGATGTTTTTTGCACTAATAAACAAGTCAGAAATTCCAAACATCCGAATATTTAAAAACCTGACCAATGGAGCCAGGTTTTAGTATAATAGAAATTTTTATAATGTCATAAGACAGCAGATGATTAGCTTAACTATAGACAAATGGCATGTGTCAAAATATGTAAATTAATAAAATTATGAGGATCTGATAAAAATACATATTATAAAGTATAGAACAGTTACAAATAAAGTACCTATATGTCTGTTAAAATCATGCCCTTTTTTGAATTTGTCAGGTTATAATTAAACTACGAATGTTTTATTTTTTTTACATGAAATGGAACAAAGAAATCTAAATCACAAAATTCCTTTAGTTTATAGAAAAAAGGACATGATTAATAAAAGACTTTCTGTTCAAAACAGGTATCACTGAATAGACCCTCTATGTACTTTGGGCATTGAAGTCTGAAAAGGTTAACCAAAGGACCCGACTAACCAAAAAAAGTTACATACTCAAAAATAATGGCAAAATGAGATCGACATTTTTCAGGATTCTGTAATTCTGAGTACCAGTCCACATGTGTATTTATTTACCCATTATTGAGAATATATATCCTATCACAAATGTATACGGAGCAATATGTTTAAATAGGTAATTTCTACAGCGACTAATAATAAATCAATATATATTAGGCAGTATGTCGTACAGTAATAAGTGAAAAACCTATATTATATGTTTTTATATAAAGTATATAATATAGGTATATAAAATATATTATATATATATATTATATATACTACGAGCTGTTTCCCGCAGTTCTGCCCGCGTCAAAAGTAGCTTTTGTTGGACCCCGAGTGGTTAACTACATAATATCCGTACCAAATTTCATCCAAATCGGTCCAGAGGTTTATCCGTGAAAGCGTAACAGACAGACAGACTGACAGACAGACTTTGACATTTATAATATTAGTATGGAAGTATGGATATGGATGGATGGAAGTATGGAAGTTGTATGTCCCCCCTCCTTCCACATAAATCCACCGTTAGGATCTAAATATAGTTATATTTCTGACTGGCAGTTGGCATCTCTTAAATTTGAAACGCTGAAGACTTTCCCGTTATCCACGAATGAATTGTTTATTACTTTTAAAACTAGTTTGTTTATGTACTTACTCACGGATTAGGGCTTAGATTCTTATAATGGCATGGATGGCACCAATATTTTTAAATTTTGAATTCTTGTTTGACCAAAGCCCCAATCAATTCTATGGCTAATTCGAAACCTCCAGGTTAAATGTCTAAAAATACATCCGACGAAAAATTCGAACTTCATAACTAAAATAAAAAACTCGATTTGAATATTGATTCAAATGTAACAGAGTTATTGCGAATTTTTATTTGTACAAATACATTTATCGAAAAAAAAAACAAAAGCTTAAACATTTTCGGATTATCGTTTTCGGTTTTATTTCTCTTTGTAAAGCCGTGCACGCATTAGTGATCCATTAACGTCCATGTATTTTTATTTTTATTTTTTGTTATATGATTTAAGACACTCGTGGTTATAGTGATTCTTATATGTAGGCGATACAAATGCAAATATCGTTCATTGCTCCAAAATGGTTTGGCCCTACTATTCATTGCATATGTAAACCGCCATTTTGTTTTTTGTTGACGTCACATTCCTTATATCCAAAGAATGCAATGAATATAAAACAATTCACTCGTCTATGTCTGATAAACCGTTCAACGTATATGGTGGAAGAATCTCACATACATACAAACAATACAATCATAGCTAAAAATCTAACACTTTTTTTTTGGTCAGTCTTGTAAAAAATACAAAAAAAAAATCAACTCCTTTTATTATGGAATCTTTTCGTAAATTTTCTATCTCGCATGATAAGTACCATTGATTTAGGAGATACAATTTAAAAGTCCCGTCATTTTATTTACAAGGTTAAGTAAAAGAAAATACATACAAAACAAGACAATCGCTCAACCTTCACATTAAATTGTGTTTATCGCTTTTCCTCCTCTCAAAACGATACCAGCCCTATTGCGAAGTTATAAAGTCCTTTATCAATTGATTACTCGAATTCGATATCGTGAAATATCGGAAAAGGAAAACTCTTTGTAAACGATATATAAAATAAAGTTTGATATCTCGCCTTTTAATAAGTATATTTTTGTGAATGCAAACAGGCTAATAGCCCTCTGGTATTTTTAGTTCAGCAGATGCTTATAATTGTTTTTTTATTTATTTATTTATTAAACTTCATTATGAAATATGTAAATGGCGGACTTATCAAATTGATTAGTCGAATTTATTCGTTAAAGGGAAAGCAAAACTCTTTGTAAACGATTTATGAAAAAAAGTTTTGATATCTCGCCTTTTCATCATCATCATCATCATTTCGTGTAGATTACATTGTCTGTCGACTATGTACACCCTGGTGTCAGAGTTGTTCTGAACCGCCTCTCGGCCTTTGACGTGGCTTCTTTAACAACTACCAAATGGCAGCCGGGACCAACGGCTTAACGTGCCTTACGAAGCACGGAATAATCTTTATTATCAGAAAATCAGGTGATTCAAGCCTGCAAAGTCCTAACCAAAATCTCGCCTTTTAATATATTTTTGTCAATGCAAACAGGCAAGTTTTTGTTTAGTGGATCCAGCAATGCTAATAGTGTTTTTTATTTATTAAACTTTTTTACTAAATATGTAAAATTGGAGGACTAAGACTGTGGTGGGTTTTTACTAACATTCAAACAAACAATGTTAAAAAATTTGTTCACATGCGTAATAGCAAAATAAATGTTAGTGAACATGATCGATTTGCCATGCAACATAAACGATTTCACGATTTCATTCTTAATGTCATTAAAAGATAGTTGAAAGTTAAAATCGAGATAATTTCTTTTTTTTTTATTTGATCGGATATCGAACTCTTAAATTCAAAATTTTAGAAAACGCCTTAATACATAGGGCGCACTGTAAGTTTCCGGAACTGGCCACTTACATAAACAATATTTAAAAATTTATTGCAACATTTGAAAATAGAACTCTTTGGCTGTAGAATGCAGTTTGTTTCATCTGACTGTCTTTTGTTTTTACCTTGTGGCGCCATTTAAAAAATTGTGTGTCTGCATCAACATGGATTTAACTCGGGAAAATTTTCGTAGTATGATTTTCTACGATTTTAAGTGTAATTTGACAGCTCAACAGAGCATCGCTCGACTTGAAACAGCTTTTGGCAATGAAGCACCATGCAAGACAACTGTTTATAGCTGGTTTGCAGAATTCAAGCGTGGTCGTATCAATCTCAGTGACGAATCTCGCGATGGTCGGCCGTCCACCGCTGTGACCAACAAAAACATCAATGCTGTGCGCCGTATGATTGAAACAGACAGGCATGTGACCTACCATGAAATTCGCGCATCCTTAGAAATAGGCATGAGTCAAATACAATTAATCCTACACAAACATTTGGGTGTGAGAAAGCTGTGCTCGCGGTGGATCCCACACAACTTGACCGAAGCTCAAAAAACGGACCGCGTCACTTGGTGCAGTGCCATGCTTACCAGATTCAACGAAGGTGCGTCAAATTTGGTGTGGGACATAGTAACAGGTGAAGAAACATGGATTTATTGCTACGATCCCAAAACAAAGCAGCAATCGAGCGTATGGGTCTTTCAAGATGAGCCGAAACCAACCAAAGTGGCGCGCGTGAAAAGTGCATCTAAGCGGATGATTGCTTCTTTTTTTAATAAAACTGGACACGTGGCTACTGTTGCTTTGGAGAATCGTCGTACAGTGAATAGTGACTGGTAAACGACCATTTGTTTGCCGGAAGTTATTGACGAACTCCGTAAAAATAACCGTAAACGCCGTATCATCCTGCACCACGACAATGCTAGTTCTCACACGGCCAGACAGACAAACGACTTTTTGAAGGCGAAAAATGTAGAACTCATGAGTCATCCTGCATACAGTCCCGACCTGGCACCTTGTGACTTTTTTCTGTTCCCAAAAATTAAGAACCAATTACGCGGTCAACGATTTTCATCACCAGAAGAGGCTGTCGAGGAGTATGAAAAACACGTTTCAGAGGTCACCACAGAGGAGTGGCACAAAAGTTTTCAAAACTGGTTTCATCGAATGAAAAAGTGCATAGACGCCAAGAGAGATTATTTTGAAAAACAATAAATTAATTTTGTACCTTTAATAGTATTTTTTCATATTCATTCCGGAAACTTATAGTGCGCCCCACGTATACCTCTAGCGGCCATACACTGTTCAAAAATAAGTTTTGTCTTGATTCTCGAACATAAATATAAGGCGAATAGGAAAACTTTGAGGATATAATCCAGTAGTTCGGAAAGTTATTTATGTGGAGAACTCTACCGGCGGTTATTGAGGTTTCCAGGCAACTACCTGGCTTACTTTTTTTCTTATTAAGTACCTCGAAACAGTTTATTACATGTCTAGAGGCGCCTGAGCTGATAATGTATCACGATCAAAGTTAAACTTTAATGTAAGTAAATGCGCTTAGTTTTTGTTTACCGTATACATAGAAATCGATGTATAAACTGGATCTATGATAACATACAATAAAATTGTAAACTGCTTTGTTTTTGGAAATTCATAGTGCACTGAACGTATAAAATAGACAATAGTAATATTATATTATTTAATTAAATTGCACTAAGATTAGGTACGACCAAAATTTTTCAATCTCCCATAGAAATCTAGTGAGCGGTGACAGGTTTTTGAATGGGAAGTCAACAGATTTTTATCGGTTTACACATAGTATTTTTATTGTAAATGAAATGGTTTAGTTTCATTAAGTACACGAACACTGTAAAAATTTGGCCAATGGTTTCAAAATGGTTTCAAAATAACCCTGTGTTGGTTGAAAAAGTATAACCCATACTAATATTATAAATGTGAAAGTCTATCTGTCTAACTGTCTGTCTGTTACCCTTACGCTGGGTGGATTTTGATGAAATTTGCTATGAATATAGTCGGGGTCTAACATAAGCTACTCATTGAAGCTGCGTGACACATCTCGTATGTGCTCTCTATGTATGAGCATACAGTTAATATAATGTAGTGGTCAGGAAACCTTCAAAAATACCAAATTTGTCAAGGTCATAAGATAACTTCCTAAGCGAAAAACAAACTCAGAGAAATTAGCTTGGCCTCCTTTGAGACAATACGGGGTTGAACTTACGACCTTAATTAACCTTATTTGACCCACAAATAGTCTAGTCATAATCAGGACGGATAGTTTTCCTAAATTAAAGCCTTGCCATAGCCAATTTACCTAGGGAGATAAAGTTTACGTAGGAATTATACGGTAAATAAAGGTACTTAAATTCCTATTCTACTCGTACCTTAGCAAGTTTTTTTTTCTGTTCGTTTTCTTTCATTTTATAATGCATCTGTGATTCAGTGGTTATGGAGTTTGCCTTAGACCCAGAGGTCATGAGGTTGAATTCCCATGGGAAGCATACTTTTTTACGGACGGACTGTTGGACAGCGTGTCCCTTTGGGTACCATAAAAAGCACATTTATTATACTCATCATCATCATCATTTCAGCCGCAGTCAGTCCACTGCTGGACATAGGCCTTTCCCAATGATTTCCAAAATGATCGGTTGGCAGCAGTCTGCATCCAGCGTTTGCCTGCGACCTTTTTCATGTCATCTGACCATCTGAACGGTGGATATCCAACGCTGCGTTTACCGGTACGCGGTCGCCATTCGAGAACCTCTGCCCTATCGGCCATCGGTTCTCCGCGCTATGTGCCCCGCCCACTGCCACTTCAAAGAACTAATCCGCTGGGCCATGTCGGTGAGTTTTCTCCTACGGATCTCTTCATTTCTGATTCGATCTCGTAGTCATTTATTATATTAGTTTTTTATTTTTTTTGTATTTGTTGTTATAGCGTCAATAGAAATGCATCACATGTGAAACATTCAACTATGTAACTATCACGGTTCATGAGATATAGCCTGGTGACAGACGGACAACGAACTCTCAGTAATAGGGTCACGTTTTACCCTTTGTATACGGAACCCTAAAAAATATTAGTGTCTCGGATTACGTTTGAATGTCAAATTAAAATCTCTTTGAAATAAATTCGCGGTCTCATAATAAACAAAATATATTTTCTTATGATGAAAAAGACATTAGAAGAATTTTTAAAAGGGAAGGAAAAAATTACAAGCATGACATCCAGCACTTTGCTTGATTAGATCTTCCTTAAAGATGTTTTTATAAGATGTCTTTTGAATTTAAGGATCTGAGACTTCTTAATTTATGTTTCTTTGTCAATTATAAATTTCATTTGTTGAGTATTTTATGTAATTATTTTTTTAATAATTCAGACGTGGAAAGTGGAGACGCAAAAGTATGTAAGGCGGATTCCGAAGGCAACAGTTGAAGGTTCAATTGGGAAAGCGTTACAATGAATAACATTAATCTTATTCCGAGAATAAAACAAATAAAATTGTATATTTACCAACTGTGGCCGCTACTACAAACAATTTGAATCATCCTAGCGTGTATTCCTAGTAGCGTCGTCAGCTTACGCTCCGGAGCCTAGGGTACGCTGTAAGCCATGGTCCTAGATTTGGCGAAACTGGTTATTACAATGGAGCGACTGCTGTCTGACCTGCGTAACCCTTTTTACAGGGAAACCGGACCAACAGGAACATGACCCGAGGTGTGTTAGAGGCCAACACTGTCACAATTTTCAGGATGCCCCAAGGCATCTGACACAGCCTCACGACTGCTATCTATCGACAACAACCGGGACCAATGGCTTAACGTGCCTTCCGAAGCACGGAGGAGCTCAAGATAGAAAATGCTACTAAAGGCGACCAATCCAAAAGAGGTCTCGTCATGCCGTCGCTTGACACGCGCATTCGCTACGGATACGAGGGTCGCGCTCGACTAACGAGCTCCTCGCTACAAACAATTTGAATGTAAATGATATTGTCTGGGGAAAATATGATCTCTAGAATTTTTGTGTCTTGTTGAGTTTGTAGGTACAGAAAGAAATCTATAACTGTATTGTAACAACACGAAAACTGTAACCAATTTCATGCTGTAGTTTTTGCATTATATGTATTTCTATGTATGTTTTTGTATTATTTTGTACATATGTGCTTTTCCTATACTGTATGTTATTTCAAAGTTTAAACGTTAAGTGTAATAAAACTATTAAAACCGTATTAAAGTAGTGTTATTTAATGTATAACAATCGCAAAAACATGTTAACTTTGTACATTTTTATGAATAACGTGGTTAATATAAATATTAACAGTTTTACTAGTAACAGTTGGACCCTGAGCTTCGAAGCAAACAGATGAGGACGGAACCTTGAAAACGCTTGTATGAATCATTACACTAGTAACATATAGGAAGATGCTATTAATTTACAAAGTGATTCTAAAAGTACTTATAAGGGTTCTGTCTTGCCTTTGTGGTCCGAAAACCTAAAACTTCGTCCATTGTTAGCAACTACTGACGTAACTAGCAACCAATCGCACAACAGTACTAAAAAATTCTATGAATAGAAAATGAGGTTTCTTCGACGAAGTAATTTAAAAATAAAAGCAAGTATTTTTACTTGACTTCGAAAAATAGGGTTAAGGTGCACGTCCATTGTATCAGAATCGGACCACATGAGTTGACTTTGGACATTGTAAGCCAATACTGCGTAAAACGGGAACGTTTTCTACAAAAATTGTAGGCAGTAGTATTGTATTGAAATCATAGACAAATGTTAACTTGGTCTACCTACGAACATGAATGCTATTTAAATTGTTTGGAAATTAGGTATAAAATAAATATGTAAAAAATGCGTTATAACCAGTGATCGGATAATCGGGCGCTTATATACCTAAATTTCTTTCGTAGAAAGAATAAAATGGATATTCCTTCCTGAATAAATAAATAACCCGCATTCCCGGGATTGAACAATTTCAATTAACTTAAAATTAATCTTTTGTGGGAATAAAAATTAAGTTTAGCTAAATTTGCGCCCGATTATCCGATCACTGTTTATAACCGTAAGATTGATTATTTCGCGCTATCATAACCACGAAAATATTTATTTATTATTTTTATAATGTTAATATGTTTTTAATGGGTAGGGTACATAAAACAAGACCACTTTCAATAAAAAAAAAAAGTTAATGGAAACCTAGCAAAAAAGTTTCTACTTCCTATAAAAATCTAGTAACCACTGACAGAATTTTGCATGAGATAGAAAATGTATACTAAAAACAACATTATGTACGATATAGTATACAAATCCGTAAAACTGTTCCGATACAGTGGACGTGCAAATTATACGACTGAAACTGTACCTAATTTTTGTAAATTAATACCTAATTTCTAATTCAATGTTCGTTTGAAGTACTCGTGTGTAAGTAATTGAATGCGACGCATATCTTTTTGTTACTAAAATAAATTCACATTAACATATTTTTCGTGAAATTGGATGTATTTTTTGATGCCATGTTAACCATTGATTACGACAAAATAAGAAGTGTCTTATTAATCTTATATAGTTAGTGACATGGGATATTTTACAATGAAGCTCTCTTCATTGTATAATAAAAAAAATATATAATATAATATATTAAATCAAAAACCCTTTTTTGATTTATTTTATTATATTATACTAGCTTTTTCCCGCAACTCCGCCTGCGTTTAAAAGTAGCCTATGTTTGACCCCGGGTCTGCAACTATATTCATACCAAATTTCATCAAAATTCGTTCAGCGGTTTAGCCGTGAAAGCGTAACAGACAGACAGACAGACTTTCGCATATAAGTATGGATTTACATGAATACCTAGATACGAAATTTTTTGTGTGATTTATAATAAATAAACATCCATCTTTTTTTTTTAAATAATTTATACTTGTTATTTTTATGATTGGTCGTCTTCCGTATAATGAATGAATGAATGACACTTTATTGCACCATTTGCAAACAAAAGAAACACATAGTTAAATCCAATACAACTAAATGGTTACAAAGGCGGACTTATCGCTAATGCAATTTCTTCCAGCCAACCTTGTATAATCAGCCAGCAGTTACTTTCTGAGTTTTATAGAAATTAAACGCATCTATTGACCATAGACATAACCTCTGGTAGATACCTATTCTATAGATACCTTTAACGAATACCAGATGGCTAAGAGAATTACGACTAATGTTTTCTTATGTTTTCGCGATTGTTATTCATTAATGAAATTTAATTAACTTAATAAAATCGCAAACTCGGAAGCAGACTGCAAGACCCTTAGATACTGTGAGCCAATACTGCGTGAATCGGAATAGTTCCAAATAAAAATTTCAGGCGGTAGTTTTGTAATCTTATGACATCAAAGACAAATGTTAACTTAGTCTGCCTGCGACCATGAACGCTGTAAAGTGTTTGAAACGTCAGGTGTAAATAAATAAGTAATAAACGCGATAAAACCGTATTAAAATAGTTTAATTTAATGAATTACGACTAACCTTCATAATTTTAAAAACAGTTATATTAGGAAGACGGAAGGGTCTATCATGAATAAATTTTGGGTTAAACGAAATCGAAAACGAATTATGATCGGTTTAGTTACGATATTTTCTTATTATTGGAATTTATCACGCAATAATTTTGATCATTTTGTACTCGACTTCTAAAAGAAGGAATTTATTATGTTTACTTGTTTGCAGTCTAGTAAATTGTTTTTTGCGCACTTAACAAAAGATCGTATGTAACCCGTTATGTTTAATACATTAAGGGGTTTTACATTGTATCAAGGATAATACGAGTGGGAAGTATGTTGACATGGAAATAGATAGAGATAGAAAAAGTAGGGTAAACTGATATACTGTGCCGAACCCGCATAACAAAATGGGATAAGATAAAGGAGAAGAAGAAAGGGTATTGTATATATGTAATAAAAAAAATACTAAAGTTTGTTGCAAATTAAGCAAAACGTGTTATGTCGTATTTATATTTTAGAACGCACTCGTCAGTTTACCTTCTCATTCAGCTCTCTTTAACTGCAAAATTAATGCAATTAACATATTTTATGTCTGCAAGACTAATAACTCAAAAATAGTAAGTGAACTCAATCGAATCCGTTCACAAAATCAATCATCCTTTCTAAAAAAATTACATTGTGAATTGTTTATTTGTATTGTTTATCGATCATCATCATCCTAGCGTGTATTCCTAATTCCTCGTCAGCTTACGCTTCGGAGCCTAGGGTACGCTGTAAGTCATGGTCCTAGATTTGGCGGAACTGCTAATTACAATGAAGCGAATGCCGTCTGACCTCCGAAACCCTTTTTACAGGAAAACCAGACTAACAGGAACATGACCTGAGGTGTGTTAGTGACCAAGACTGTATTGTTTATTGATTAACTTTTTAAAACTAAAATATCACTTTGAACAAACTCATTGACTATTTACAACCAAGGGATTCGATGCAACTTATTAAAATTTCAAAGGAATCATATCACAAAGACATTTCTTAGATTGAAAGAAAACTGAGACACAATTTACTACGACAAAGAAATAAAATCAGAGAAGTCTCAAACTATTCAAATTAAAACGTGCGAATTCACTCCAGTTACTACTGCTTTTTTATTTCTCAAAAGACTTTAAGAACAATTAGATTTTCCGATATTTCTTTTAAAAACATTTTCTTGGAGCAATTATGATAATATCGCGTGAGCTTTCGGCTCTATCGAGTTTCTCCGAACAGTTTATTCAACGCATTAAAAGACCCTCTTATTCCCATTTGAATTTTTCATAATTTTCATCAAAATTTTTAAACGATTACGGAACATCAAAGTTGTAAATTTTGCCCTGCTTATTACGAAAGTTTTTAATTTATTTTCTTTTTTTTTTTTTGTGATGTAAATTGAAAACGCGGTCAAATTGTCAGTTACTAAAGAAAGTTCGAATATTAAATTCTACTTCAATCTTGATACAATATATTTTATGTGCCACAATTCGTACTTAACTAGAAATTATTTTTAACTCCATATTTGGTTTTAAGTAGAGATCATCATGTAGGTAGTAGTGTTATATGAAATTGACACAGCATTGATTTAACCCCTTACATTGAATTTTGTGTAACTTTATCGTATATTTTTTTAACTAACAGTACATAGATTACGTCGTAATAGTCGAATGCGACTTGAATCATTTCATTAATTATGTACGCGTCAAGTTACACTTGTCACAGAAGAGTTATTACATCTGTCCAGTGTACACCGAAAGATTTACGAGTTTGTCAGGGTGTGTAAACTACTTTTTGTTGTGTGCGTTTCACCTCACCTGCCCATGATTGACGAAGCCATGTCTGTGAGCAAGTTCGTCTGCCTTCGACGGCCCACCAGGCACGTGGACAGCGAACTGGTGATGGTAAAACGGAACACAAGGGTCCAGCACTGTCAATAGCACGATGAAGCCCAGCGGTATCATCACGCACACCTTGCATCCCTAACTGACCCCGGCCATCAGTCGCTGATGCTATCCGAAAATCACTCGCGACGAATTCCAATTTCAAATTCCCGCAGACAGTCGTGACGTCCTATCGTGGTGACGGTCGCGCGAAGACTGAATCCTCGTGAGTGGTCTTTTGAAGAATTTTCAGTCGCGCATGCGTGGAATTTCGCGCCCTTTCTTGCCCACTTGGCTATCAACGTATTGTGTGTCAGGCATCAATTGACTCGCATGCTTAATTGGATCAAGGCTCCTGCCTGTTACTTATTGTTATTTTTCTATAAGCTTTTAATATGGCTTTGTATAGCCGTGTTTATCTATTAAGCGGATCTCTCGGTATTTAGTTATTATTACTGATAATACGTGTGTGTATTGTGTTGGGCTTTGTATATTTATTTTGTATTTGTTCTTCTTTCGATTGCTTTTTTTTTACCCGACAACGGCAAAGACAAAAGGGTGGATTGTAAGTTTAGTAGTGTATGTATGTATTTTTTGTATTTACATTGAACCACCCTAGGTCCTGATTATTACTTTTCCGACCTCAATAATGAGGTATTTAATGAGGATTTGTTGTGGTAGTCGATTATGAATACTTTTTTGTTACTATATTGCATGGTTAGCAAGTTATTTTGAAAATACAGAAATTTAAATTTTTTTGTACGCTATCGTATAGAATATATGAAATGGAAATGAAAGAGGTAAAAAATTCTGATAATGATAATTATTTAACTTTTAAATTGTTAATTTCAAATGATAAATTACTTATTTTTTAATTTCTACACTTCGAACAAGTTACTACTAACGCCATCTATGGTTATTTGAAAGAAATTCAGGAATTGTTCATGAGTAGTTTTTAGTTTCAAAATTTTTTCTCTTTTTTTTAGCTACAGTCGTGTATATAATGATAGAAGTGCTTCATCGCCTCATCAGCACATTATTTTTGCGTATGGTGCAGCCAATTTAGATGGTAAATGGAGGCAATCAACTCGGTCACTTAGTCTACTTTGTCCGCTTTGTGGATCTTATACAAACCACTCTCGATGGATAAAAGGGGACATAAATCAGTGAGGTGTTTCATACTCTGTATTTCTCCACAGGGGCATAGCGCACTCGAAGAGATGTTCCATTTGCATGAGTTCCGCACATCTAAGTTCTATACCTAGCTAAACAAAAGAAAAAACATTGTTTGGCGGGTAATCCGACGCCGCCACTTAATTACATATGAAAACTAGCAAGAGTCATATAATCTACCAAAAACCCACGAAATATTTGAATAATTTCATCATTTAATATCTATGCTAAGTTTTCTCATATAGTTACATTTGCTCTATAGATGAATTTCCTTTATTTTAATTGCAAATGATAAACATTTTTTTTTTGTAAATACATTTGGCAATAATGATGTGTCGTATTGTATTCTTTTGAGGTAGCGATCACCTTAGTTTTGTTAAATAACGAATCATATTCTATAAAAAAAAAAAAAAAAAATACCAAAATAATTTCGGTGAATAATAAAGGATATAAAAAATATTTTCAATTTAATTGATAATATCAAGATCTAGATTTCAAACCACGGATTCATAATTTGTTTCATACAAATGAGGTTTTCATCCGATAAAAGCATTATTACCCCAGTCTTTGTTAGTGCTTCCTGTCATTTTCACAGAGTACAAGAAGAGGTATTTATTATTTCCATAGATTTTAAAAAAAAGTTTCAATACATATATTTATAATACACTAAATATCAAGGGTGTAAATCAGCACGTCCATGGCTCAAAACACCAAATTGAGAGCTTTGATTCACCATCATTTCGGCCGCAGTCAGTCCACTGCAGGACGTAGGTCTCCTAAAGATTTCCATTAAGACCGGTTGGAAGCGGCCTGCACCCAGCGTTTGCCTGCGACCTTATTCAGGTCATCTGATCATCTGGTGGGTGGATTTCAACGCTGAGCTTTGATTATTACTCTGTAAATAAAGTTGGAGAGTTTGAGGAGCTTGATAGTCGAGCGCGACCCGCGTATCCGTAGCGAATCCGCGTGTCAAGCGACGGCGAGACGCGACCACTTGGATTGGTCGCCATTTAGTGGCATTTTCTATCTCGAGCTCCTCCGTGCTTCGGAAGGCACCTTAAGCCGGTTGTTATCGATAGATAGCAGTCTGTGTAGTAGTGAGGCTGTGACAGATGCCTTAAGGCAGCCTGAAAAATTCTGACAGTGTTGGCCACTAACACACCTCGGGTTGGTCTGGTTTCCCTATAAAAGGGATTACACGGTATTGTTTAATTTTCTTGAATACATTTTCAGAAGAAAAAAAAATAATTACCATCGAACAATAAACTTTCGCAGAAGAAAAGTTAAATATTCTATTAAATCTATTAAAGTTTATATAAAATTTATATAATATGTACATATAAAATGTTTGTCTCTTAATAGAAGCTCAATTTTAATTTCTGTTTTGTTTGTTGCATTAGTGTAGCATGTTAAACATCACAAGTGAATTATTAATAGTTTGATGATAAATTCACTTGTGCATGCAGATATTAATAACTGTGTGTTCGTATAACGTCAAACAATTGGAGACAAAGAACATTTGCATTAGTATCCAAATGCAACGGAGAATGCTATTTTCCTAGTTGTAATGTCACAGAATGTTTTACTTGCAGAAATTAATGTCGTTAAAATAAATTAATACTCTGGTTCATAAACGAGTTTTTCATCAGACTTTTAAAACGTCCTTAAGAACAAAACACTTCAGAATCCAAGGTCATAGTTAACGATACAATATTAGTTGCAACTGTCGCAAGAGTAAATTTTTGCGAACCTACCGCACTGATATCTTTAAATCTGTTAATAAACGTCATTTTCGGTAACAACATGCTGAACTTATGTTCGGCAAGTCAAGTTGAGCAATATTTTCCTAACCTCTGGTGTCAAAGATAGCGCTCTTCTCTCTGGAATCTTTTATGAAAACGAAATCAATTTCAAATTGCAGAATTTTGTAGACAGTGTCAAACTCAACGCGGCTTTATTTCTACACTCCCGATGTGTTTATCTCCACGTTGAAGTTCTGGACTTCTAAAACAAATATGGTATTTGAATTTGCAGCTGACTCTGAATATAATCATTTGTGATTCATACACCCTTTCAAAGTTGTTTGCAAATGCAAAAAAGGTTTTGGCGTCATACAGTTTTTATCTTTTCTCTTCAGCCTTTCTCTGCCAACGAGTTGGTGTAAGCCTCCTTCAGACTTTCTCTATCCTGGGCAGTGAGAATCCAGTTGCTGCCGATTCCGTTTTCAATGTCGTCTTTCCATTTCATTTGTGGTCTTCCTCTATTAAAAAGTTTCAAGCTACTTACTAAAAGTATAGAAATAATTATAAAGTACAATGTGTTAGTTATATCTGAAATAACAGTAGTGTTACTAGACGTTAAATATAGTTTTATGAAAGTGTAGTATATTTTCTGCTTTTGACATTTTATTTAGTTCTTTGTTATATTTTTAGATACTTAAATGTTATTTTATTAGTTCATAATTGTAGCCTTCCAAGTGCTTGAATAAGGTTCTATTATTTGATTTATGTTATGGCATTTTACATCTGCATGTTACTATTGTTAACAATATTGCACACTATTCTTATATGTGCATATCATATTACTTATATTTTACTTCTTAATTTGATTGATGGGTTTGATATTTTATATTACAAACATGGGTTTCATACTGCTCTTAGTTAATAAGATATCTTAAAACTCGGCTGGCGACACATAACAATTTTAAAATTCTATTTCATTAATTGCAATTAAATAGAGATTAGTTGTAGCTTCGTTATAAGATTTATTAAACGGAATAATTTAACTATAGGTCTGATAAATCCTGGGTCACTCGGTAATTGGCGTCGTCAAAAGTTTATTGTTACCATGGAAAGGCACGCGGTAGATGTGCTTGCTATCAATGAGATGTGGCTCAAAGAGAACGAAGACGCGGGAGCGCCAAAAGTTCTTGGCTACAGACTGCGTCATTTACCGCGTTCTGTCGATGCACCGCACTTATATGGCGGTGGAGTCGGATTTTACCTTAGACGTGGAATAAGTGCGCGCGCATTAGAACATCCCCAAAGTCTACATGTTGAACAAATGTGGCTTAGTAGGTATTAAAAATGGTGGCTTTAAACTTGCTATTGGTACTGCATACCGCCCGCAGTGGATGAATGTCGACACGTTTATCGATGCAATGACAGAATTGGTGAGTTTTATCTTGAAATATGATCATGTCGTTTTGTTGGTAATTTTAACATAGATTTATTTTCTCCCAATGATAGTGACTCAAGAAAACCTTTAGATTATGATAACTGCCTGAGTCTACAGCAGTATGTTACAGAAGCGACGCATTTTACTGATCACTCCGCAAAAGTATTAGATGTTGTCTGTTGTAGTACAAAGGTGATAAATCTTGTTATTGACTAAGTTCCAGATTTAAACCATCATGTATTTATTTCTTTTGAACTGAATATAAAAAAGCCGAGACCACGATGGATATGATATCGGCCGCCCAAAGATATCAAAATTGAAAATTTTAAATATGATGTAAACTTAATACCAAGGGATGAATTATTAAGTGATAACGTGAATGACACGCTGAATGCCTTTAACAAGCAGATAACAGAATAATTTGATCGTCAATTATGGAGGTGATATTCTCACATTAAAGTGGTTCTCAAGCTATCTGACCGGACGTCATCAAAGGGTTGTAATCACTAGTAATGATGGCAATAAAATTATTTCGTCAAATAAGCCCTAAAATAAGTAAAGGAGTTCCTCAGGGATCAATATTGGGGCCAATATTAATTATACTCTATACTGCCGATCTACCAAATGTAATTGTACAGATGATGTTCACTGTTTTTAAATAGTGAACATCATCTGTATCTGATGATGTTCACTGTTTTTAAATAGTGAACATCATCTGTATGCAGATGACCTACAAATCTACAAAAGTTTTAAGCAGTATGATACGAATGATACCACCAATAAGTTAAACGTAAATTTTGGACGAGTAGTCGAGTGGTCAAAGGTTAATAATTTAGTTTTAAAACCTAATAAATATAAGTATATTGTCATAGGCACAAAAAACATATAGAGAATATCAAAAAACACACCATGATTTAGATTCTTGATTCCACACTAGGGAGTATAGGTATTAGTGTGGAATCAAGAATCTATTTATGTGAGACACAAATTTTGTCCAAGTTAAATTATGCAGATGTTGTTACTGCAAATTGTTTATTAATCAGAACAATTAAATTAATTCAACGAGTTCAAAACTCTTGTGCAATATCTTTGAAAAGCAGTATCTGCTTTTTAATTTCACGCAGAGCTCATATTACTCCTTATCTTAACTAAAATGATCCCCTTAATATGGAATCCCGGCGTACTCTACACTTCTCATCACTTCTTTTTAGTGTAATTAAGAATAAGTGCCCATCGTATTTGTTCGAACAATTAAAATTTTGTAGAAGAACTAGAATACCTGAACTTTTAATATATCCAAAATATAAAACTGTTGCTTTTCGGGGTAGCTTTAAACATACTGCCACTAAGTGCTGGAATACTATATCACCTCGTATCAAGAGTTTATCTTCTGTTATAACATTCAAAGTTCATTTTATACATGCTTAGTTAAAAATCGCAATTTATATCTCTATATACACTAGAATATTTATATATAATTATATGTCATCATTGTATACCACTGATATTATAAATTGTCGCCAGCGAGGTAACACAATTATTGTTATTTAACAAACATCTTTTTGATTTTATTATATTAGTACATAAGAAATAGATATTTAAGCATGGCATTCGCAGAAGATCACCGTCACGGTCCACTTACACCATGACATTATGCTGAGCAGATACCATTTTGGTACATACACAAAAATATTTTTTATGTTCTTTTATTCAACCTGTAAAATAGTTATTATATAAGAGTATAGTTATGTACCAATTAAAGACTTTCTTTATTTAAATATCTAAAAGAGTATTTTATTAATATGAAGTAAGATGTATTTTAGTAGAATATAATTTAATTGTAGAATATAATTCTATTCTATTTAGTAGAATATAAAGAGGAGAGATGAATATTGCGTAAATCGGAATAGTTTTCAATAATATTATAGGCGTTATTTTTGTATTCCTATGACATTACAGACAAATGTTATTATAGTATTTCTGCGACTATGAACGCTGTAAAGTGTTTGAAACATTAAGTGTAAATAAATAAGTAATAAACGCGATAAAAACCGTATTAATAATAGTTTAATGTGTAACTAAAACTTTATTTCGATTGCATCCTAGTCCGTTTGGGTTTCATTAGATTATATTATTCGGCATTTTTTGTAAATGTGTGCTTGTCTGACAATTCCAAAAAACAATCCTGCTACGACAACATGAAACTGCTTTCATTGGTAAAATTTACTACTAAACATTAAAGCTGGGATTGTTTAGATAGAAAGTAAACTTTAAAACTATACTACTTCCATACTGTCTTAACGTCTGTCTATCTGACGCTGGATGGATTTTAATGAAATTTGGTATGAATTTAATCCAATCCCGGGGTCAAACATAGGCTACTTATTAGTGCAGGCGGAGCTGCAGGAAACAACTAGTATGCTATAATATTAAACATTAAAATAGGAAGCAATTCCGGAAAATCACAAGAAAATAATTTCAGCCGTTAACTCTAAATAGATTTAATTGAATGACCGCCCTATACTTTACCTAAACTAAGCAATAAATTTAATTAACTTAATAGTTTGACGAAGCCATTGCGTAGTAATTAACGAATTAACTTGGAATTAATTGCTCACACCGGCTGTTTGATTATACGATAGTTTACGATTACGTTGTCTATACAATTTTGATTATAGTGTTACGAAATCACAAATAAATAAAAATAAAATGCGGTCCGCGGAAGTTTGAGTAGCGCTGTCCGCGGAAAATTCTCGTACAATCGTCGCGTGTTTCCATACGGGAATAATATCGCGAACGATCTAGTACATCGATTATCTCGCTCTGACATATTGCTTTGTCTCGCTCTCGCACTTCTAGTATGTACTAAGGGAACGAGACAGAGAGTATCCCTCTCTCTCTATTCCGGAGTAGTTGTGATCTTTCTAGAAACGTATGGAGCGGGTTTCCCGGGCCATATAAATATCGGAAGGTGCCTCAGGAGGGCAGTTCTAATTTAACTGAGCTACAAGTGCGATCAAGAAGCGATATCCGGAGCGAATAACAAGTGATACAAGCGACCTCGGCAAGTTATAGTGACTGTGATTAGCAAGTGTTTGGGACATTGTTAGTGATAAGTGAAGTGAAGTGACGTCGGCGACCATCCTTGTGGGAATAAACTTTTTTTAGAGTCATCAGGTGTTTTTCTCCAAATTGCGAACCCCGAGCTCGTAAAAATTGGTGTCATAAGTGGATTTGGAGATGCCATTGACTCCGAGAGAAGACGTCACCAGTGAGGGTGTGAAGACGAGGGCGAAGCGTGCTGCGGAAGCCAGTTCTACTGGATCTGCTGACCAGGCCGCTACCACCGCGGCCACCGGCCACCAGGTCACGTCCAACGCCAACCAGGCTACGTCCAACGCCTACCAGGACACCTCAAACGCCCACCAGGCCATGCCCAACACCCACCAGGCCACGTCCAACACCAACCAGGCCACGTCCAACACCTACCAGGACACGTCCAACGCCTGCCAGGACACGTCCAACGCCCACCAGGCCATGCCCAACACTCACCAGGCCACGTCCAACACCAACCAGGCCACTTCCAACGCCCACCAGGCTGCGCCTATCTTTGATTTTGGGGAATTGGTGCGAATGCTGGACAACAAATTTACAATGCAGGAGAAGCTTCAACAAAAGGCTCAACAACAACTCCTGTCAGCTATTGGTGAAGTTAGTGGCGTGGTTACCAAATTACGCAAGGATGTTGATTTGGTGGAGGAACGCGTCACGACTCTGGGGAACGACATGGAAAATATGAAGACGGACCTTTCTACATTACAGAAGAAGTTCGTGCGCCTTGAAACAACGGGAGTAGCAGTTGCATGTGGCGGAACAGTCATTGCCCACCACGGAACCAGCGTGAAATTGCCGCCATATGACGGAACCTCGTCCTGGACCGCATACCGTCAACAGTTCCAGACCATCGCAGCTGCTAACGGATGGACAGATGAACAGTGCCTGACAGCTCTCACCGTCGCACTCCGAGGACAGGCTCTGACGGTCTTGGAGGTTCTTCCGTCGGGCAGTGGATTCAAGGACCTGCTGGAGGCACTAGAGTCGCGATACGGGGAACGGCATTTGGAGCACGTCTTCCGCGCTCAACTCCGCGACAGAGTCCAGCGCTCAGGAGAGGGTCTGCAGCAATGGGCGCTGGAAATAGAAAAACTCGTCCGCAAGGCGTATCCAGGGGCCGATTGGAAGATGCTTGAGTCCAACACCGTGCAGGCGTTCGTCGACGGCATCAAGGATTCGGAAGTCAGAGCTGCAGTAAGGCTAAACCATCATGCCTCATTGAAAGATGCACTGGCCCACGCTTTGGAGGTGGAAGCCGTCAGACATGACATTCGTTATTCCGCGACTCACAAAGTGCGCGAAGTAGTAGAGGAAGTTAGGGAAATAAAAGCTCCGCTTAGGAAGAGACCTGGATCCATGTGCTATAGGTGCGGCGACCGAGGACACCTACAAATGAACTGCCCAAAGATCAAGAAGCTTGAAGACGACGTGAAGGAACTGAAGATTAAGCAGGAGGCTTCATCATTGGAGAGGAACCAGGGAAACGAGTAAGAGCCAGGACTAGGGGGCGAGTACTGGCTGGCGCGAAGGAAGCCCCGACAACTATTATCTCTCAGGCATGCAACGGAAACAGTCTCGCAATATCTGGAACTGTAAATGGGATCAACTGCAGGATGACGCTGGATACCGGAGCATCAAGAACAATAGTCCAACCTCACTTAGTAAGGACCATAATGAGAAGCATGAGGAAACTGGACTGTTGGCTTCTTTCTGCCTCCGGCCAACCAAAACCCGTCTGTAAAAATGTGTATGGGAGAAACCACATATACCCACAACGTCATCGTGGCTGAAATTATGGACGATTGTGTATTGGGATTAGATTTCATGAAAAAGTACAACTGTAGAATAGACGTTGCTAGTGGTGTATTCAAGTGTGGTGAAGAAGAGATCATCATCCTAGGAGGCATTAACGGGAGAGTGACATGTTTAAAGCAAACGGTCATACCTGGGAAAGCAGAAGCCCAAGTACTAGTAAAGTTACCAATAACAAGGAACAAGAAATCTACCGGATGCGTGTTGATTGAGGAGATAGCTAACAAACCTGCGGCTCGAGAACTCATGACCGCGAGGACTCTCGTGAAAGGAAGAAACACCGTAAGTACACAGTAGTAAGAGAACTTAATCTAGGCGACCAAGAGAGGACCTTAAACAAAGGCGACATTATTGGAAAATGTGAAGAAGTTTTCTGGCTGAAAAAGTGCAGTACAACACAAAGCTCAGATACAACGAGTACCAGTTATTCTACAGTCAAGGAGCTTCTAAGTAACTGCAAAAGCAATCTAACGTACTCGCAGAGCATTAAAGCTAAGAAGTTTCTACTGCGCTACTCCGACATCTTCACCAGCCGAGAAGGAGACTTAGGAAGAACGTCGCTAGTACAACACAGGATTGACACCGGAAATGAGAGACCCATCCGACAGCGAGCGAGAAGAATCCCTATAGCCAAAGAAATAGAAGTCAAAGAGCTGCTGGCGGATATGGAAAGGAATAAAATTATTGAACCATCAGCAAGTCCATGGTGTTCACCAGTCGTGCTAGTAAAGAAGAAGGACGGAAGCACGCGGTTCTGTGTTGATTACAGACGACTTAATGACATCATCAAGAAGGACAGTTACCCGCTGCCTCGGATTGATGACACCTTGGATACCCTTAGTGGCATGAAATGGTTTTCAACATTAGACTTAAAATCTGGGTACTGGCAAGTGGAAATCCATCCGAAGGATAAGGAGAAGACTGCATTCTCGACGGGCAAGGGATTATGGCAGTTCAACGTCATGCCATTCGGATTATGTAACGCGCCAGCTACCTTCGAGCGACTGATGGAATGTGTACTAGCAGGATTGGTAGGAGAAGCCTGTCTAGTATATTTGGATGACGTGATCATCGTTGGCCGAGACTTTGAGGACCACTTGCGGAACTTGGAGCAAGTCTTCGAGAAAATTCATGGAGCCAACCTAAAATTGAATCCGAAAAAGTGCCGCTTATTCAGGAACGAAGTGAGCTATCTAGGCCATGTCATTTCCAGTGAAGGAATCCTGACTGACCCGGAGAAAGTGGAAGCCGTTCAGAAGTGGCCTACCCCCAAGGACAAGACAGAAGTACGGGCATTCCTTGGCCTTTGCTCGTACTATAGACGTTTCGTGAAAGGATTCTCGGAGATTGCAAAGCCATTACACCGACTAACTGAAGATAAACGTCAATTTAGTTGGGATGAAGCTTGCGAAATTGCCTTCGAAAAACTGAAGAAATATCTGTGCGAAACACCAGTCTTGGGATACCCTCAACCAGAAGGTCAATTTATAGTGGATACGGATGCAAGTAATACCGCAATCGGTGGGGTACTGTCTCAAAAGCAGGAAGACAGGGAAGTTGTTATAGCGTACTTCAGTAAATCGCTGTCTAAACCGGAAAGGAACTATTGTGTGACAAGAAGGGAGCTACTGGCAGTAGTGAAGACGCTACAACACTTTAGCAAATACCTCATCGGTAGACAGTTTTTACTTCGCACGGATCATGCAGCGTTAAAATGGCTGTTGCAATTCAAGAACCCAGAAGGTCAAGTTGCTCGATGGATTGAACAACTTCAGGAATATGACTTCATTATCGAACACCGTCGAGGACAGGCCCATGGAAACGCGGATGCGCTGTCACGCAGACCCTGCCCAGAAGATTGTAAGCACTGTATCAGGCAGGAGTTAAAAGAAATGACAGTAAAGCTAACTCGGACAGAACCATTAGAGACCTGGGAGAACGATGCGATGAGAAAGGAGCAAGAGAATGATGATGACCTACGGCACATCATCAGGTGGAAGGCACAAAGTAATGATAAGCCAAAGTGGAGTGAAGTTGCACCGACAGGCACTGTTTCCAAGGCGTACTGGGCGCAATGGGATAGCCTCGTTGTACAAAACGGAATACTCTACCGGAAATGGGATAAACCTAACGGCCGAGAGTTTCAACTGCAAATTGTGGTTCCAAGAACAAAAATACGTGATGTTCTTCGGGAAGTACACGACGGCGTGTCCGGTGGACATTTGGGAGTCAAGAGGACGCTAACGAAAATCCGCGAAAGGTTCTACTGGCTCCATTGCCGGGAGGATGTGGAGGACTGGTGCCGCAAGTGTACAACTTGTGCTGCCGTAAAAGGGCCACATACCAGGAGCCGAGGGAATTTACGACTGTACAACATCGGTGCACCTTGGGAACGCATTGCAGTCGACGTAGCTGGACCATTTCCTGTCACTGACTCAGGGAACAGGTATTTCATGGTTGTCATGGACTACTTCACTAAATGGCCGGAAGTGTTCGCCATACCAAATCAAGAAGCTACGACAGTTGCAACCAAGATAGTGGAAGAAGTGATTTGTCGCTTTGGCGTGCCCTTGGAAATCCATTCCGACCAAGGCAGGAATTTTGAGTCACAGGTTTTTCAAGAAGTTTGCAGGATTATGGGAATGAACAAAACCCGAACCACGGCTTACCATCCTCAGTCAGACGGGATGGTCGAACGGTTTAATCAGACGATCGAGAGACATCTGGCAAAAATAGTGGAAAGCCATCAAAGGGACTGGGACAAGTACATTTCACTGTTCCTGCTAGCGTACAGAACAGCAGAACATGAAAGCATAAAGGCAACTCCGGCATATGTCAACTACGGTCGTGAGCTACGGTTGCCAGTGGACCTCCTAACAGAAGGCTCACCAGATGAACCTCAAAGTGTTCAAAACTACGTTTCTGATCTGCGTGACCGAATGCGAGAAATACACGCCGCAGTTCGAGAAAACGGGTTGCAGTCGAGTGAGAACATGAAGACCAGATACGACAGAATGTCGAATACAAATGGCTTCGAGGAAGGCGCTCTAGTCTGGCTTCACAACCCGACTCGCCGGAAAGGGAAATCGCCAAAGTTACAAACCAAGTGGGAGGGAACATACAAGGTGGTAACGCGACTAAATGATGTGACGTATCGGATACAGCGTCAACCAAGGGGAGCAATGAAGATTGTTCACATCGACCGCTTGGCGAAATATCACGGAAGTAATGATGATGCTCGGGACGAGCATCTCTAAGAAGGGGGCAGTGTTACGAAATCACAAATAAATAAAAATAAAATGCGGTCCGCGGAAGTTTGAGTAGCGCTGTCCGCGGAAAATTCTCGTACAATCGTCGCGTGTTTCCATACGGGAATAATATCGCGAACGATCTAGTACATCGATTATCTCGCTCTGACATATTGCTTTGTCTCGCTCTCGCACTTCTAGTATGTACTAAGGGAACGAGACAGAGAGTATCCCTCTCTCTCTATTCCGGAGTAGTTGTGATCTTTCTAGAAACGTATGGAGCGGGTTTCCCGGGCCATATAAATATCGGAAGGTGCCTCAGGAGGGCAGTTCTAATTTAACTGAGCTACAAGTGCGATCAAGAAGCGATATCCGGAGCGAATAACAAGTGATACAAGCGACCTCGGCAAGTTATAGTGACTGTGATTAGCAAGTGTTTGGGACATTGTTAGTGATAAGTGAAGTGAAGTGACGTCGGCGACCATCCTTGTGGGAATAAACGTTTTTAAGAGTCATCAGGTGTTTTTCTCCAAATTGCGAACCCCGAGCTCGTAACAATAGGTTTACAAGAATGTCTTTAACTACACGGTTTTGTAAAAAATAAAAATTATGAGGACCATTCTTTTCCCAAATAAACGGGTATGAGACACCTTTAGTTGATTAATAAGAAAAGTTGATATTGATAAAAGAGTTTATTGGAAAACTTATGATAATTGATAGTGAGGATCTGAACTGATTTGACAATTAAAACATAATTAAAAGTAATGTAAAATGCGCGGCGTAGCGAATTGCTGAGTTATAAAAAAATAACGATTTACTAAAATGTGTGGTTTGGACCATACACGCTGCCGGCCCAGAAAGATGACGATATAAAGGAGTGCTAATTACTAAACCTTATTGCTTAATAGTAAAAAATAAATGATATAGACAATTTGCGAAATAATAAGAAATTAAAACGTTAATTGTCCGTGATTTCGCTAAATTTAAATTTTTGTGAGAATGGGGGAGGTCGCTTTATTATGAACGCGAGAGTCCTTTGAACGATCACTAACACTTGTACACATATTCAAATACTCCGCTTTTACACTCCCGCACTGAACACTTTCACTAATGCTGATGCATGCTGTGTCGGCGCGAGGTTCCGTGGCGGCGGTGTCTCGGCGGCAATGGCGCGCCCGCCAGGCGAGGGTTGCTCCCGAGATCGCTGCTGCTCCGAGTATTACATATATAAGTACGTAATGATGTACGTCATGATAGGAAATGTTATCAATGATGGGCTGTTCTTTCTTGATATCTTGAATTCTGTCACCAATCTGCTGTAGGTGACGTTGTTGGAAATTGGCAGTTTTATTATATTGTTCAGGGCAGGTATCACTAATTTAATGAAGTCAAATTTAGTGTACAGCTCATTTGGTCGTTGTTGGTGAGAATAAACAGTAAATGTATCTCCTTTGATGAGACAATTATTACCGAGACTGATAATACCGGCGGAGTGCACTTGTTGAAAGGTAACTTGAGATTCACATATGATACGGAAAGTAAATTCGCCGCAACAAAAGTACATGTGAATGATTCATTGCAGTCAGCTGATTCCATGTTTTAGTACATTCTTGCTTGCTATATTTACATTAATTTGTTCCTTGCTCGAGTTGACATAAATTGGTTTCCGAGGTCATTTGATAAATATGAGTAGTTAACGAACACAGGTAGCTGTTTGTGTCAAAGGTTACACAGTTAAGAAAATAATTATTAAATATTAGTAAGTAGTTATCTCTTTGTATGTTGATGGCTAGATGGGTTGCGGTGGGAACGATTAAAATTTTGCGGTTGGTGTCTTGATGCGGTACTGGTAACATGTGGAATATTTCGTAACTTTCTCTGCTGACGAGAGGAATTTTGATTTCGAAAATCAGGTAGTCTGTGGTAACTCTGGCTTTCACTTTCAGTAGATGATATATTTAATGGGATTGAATGTTGCTGATGAGGAGAGCCAGATCCTTTGACAACTGTCTCAAGATGATATTTAATTCTTCTATAAATTAATCAGGCGTGATAAGATGGATGTCAAATTTACCGTGGAAGATGTCAGCAATTGTGTTCAGAAAGCAATCTTAAATGTGTTTCAAGTGAGTCACCAATCCATTTGCTAAAATTGTTGACATAGTAAATTCCATATGTGCTTTTAGGGTCGTTACATTCGTTTCCAAACGGTTAATATATTTATAAACTGACTTATATTGCTTCTCCATGTTATTTTCTACTCTTTTCAAGAAGTTGTATTCTGCTTCAATCACAGATGTCTGATTTTTCCATAATGACATAACGCGCTTCTGATTTTCTTGAAATGTCCTTACTGTACTGATCGACAAAGTCTTCGTGTATTATACCAAAAAGACTATTGGCTAGATGTCCTATGCCATTGAAAGTCCACGACGCGAATAAAACGGCGCGGCGGCGTTGAAACGCTGATTTAGCAACATGTCATTGTAATACTTGAGTTCGTCGTAACTATTACGTAGCTGTAGAAAAACGCGCCACAGAGGTCCTTTTCAGATAGATTTGTGCAGATGTTATCTAAATGATTGATATAGGTACTTGCTATATAGATCCATACTTAGCTAATATGGATCCATGTTATAATACACGATGAGTTTCCAATCTTCGAGAACTAAATACATGTCAGAAATGTGGTAAGGTCATGGCCTCCGCTAAGAACGTCATCCATGTAAAATTGTTCTGTAAGAACCTTTGCTGCTGGGCTTTTGCTGACGTTCATCCGCTGCTAATTGGTAGCGCTAAGAACGGCGCTGCATTAGTGCCGTATGTTACTCTTGATAGTTGATATTCCTGTAATTTGTCTCTTGGCGAATCTCTTCAGATGATTTTTTGATTAGGTTGATCTTTGATATGCAGTAGAATCATTTTATACATCATTTGTATGTCTGCTGAAAGTGCATATTGATAAGTACGCCATTTTAAGATAAAATTTAACAAATCTTGTTGTAAGCTTGACCCACAGTACATGACATCGTAGCTGTATCCACTGGAAGTTTTTGATGCTCCGTTTAAAACGACGCGTAGAGGGGTGCTTGCTGAGTCAGGACGGTGGACTCCATGATGTGGTAGATAGTTGCTGAATATTTGATTATTGTGGGAAATTTGCATGTGACCTTGTTGAATATATTCTGACATAAATGATTTATAATCGGCTGCTAATTTTGGGTTTTTGTAAAATTTATTTTCAATTTGTAAAAAATTAGCGACAGATATTGATTTGGAATTTCCAAATTTTTCCTTGGCATCTTCATGCATTGGTAACCTTGCGACGTATCGGCCCTCTTCATTCCTAATAATGGTCGATTTATAGTGCTGTATACACTTAGAATCTTCCTCTGATGAGTCCGGTTGAATGTCTTCAATCGTCCAAAATTGCTTGAGTTCATCGACGTTGTTTACGACAACGTTGCATTTATATGATTTGAAGTTTCCAAATAGAATCCAGCCGTTTTCTCTGATGATACCGCTCATGATGATGCTGGCATATACGTCGGCCCTCTAACAATAAATCTATAGGACGACTGATATTAAAGTCGGGGTCAGCTAACTGTATACCTTCTAAGAATTGCCATGATGGTTTAGAGAATGAATAATTTGGTAAGTTATTGATGAGATTATTCAAAACAAGAATATCTGTGGTAAATGAATAGTCGCTGTGATTCGAGTGACATGTTACTGTTATTACTCCTTTACTCGAGTTTGCGCTTGAACCGATGCCGAAAATGGTGCCCTTACAATTTTGACGAGGTAGCCCTAATAATTCTGCAGATCTTGTCGCTATTAGGGAAACTTGAGATCCAGCATCAATAATCGATCTGAGGTTGATAAAGGACCCGTCGTCTGCTTGAACCCTCACGTAAGCTGTTGCTAAGAAAGTTTCGTTGATGTCATTTTGGGAAACGTGATTTACATTTTTTCGTGAGTCTGACAGAGATTGCTTCACGAAAGACCCATGGATGAGAGTGTTGTGCTGTTCGTTGCACTCGCGACATCTTTTTTCGGACATACACGCGTTCCCACGATGATCATAAAGACAATTTATGCATAATTTGTGTTTCGTAATTACATTGCGACACTAGATAGGTTGTAATCCGAGAAAAGTGTCTATCCTATATAGATGTTATATTATATAGATGTTTGTGCCTTTTTTTCGATAATTGAGTTTTACTTTGATTTGTAAATGATTTAAATAATTATGTTTTTTGTAAGAATTTGATGTTTCTGATTGATTTGATTTAGGGAGAGTGGTTTCCTGTTTACGTTTGGAGACGAATGATGTAAATTTGTTTTCAAGAAAATCCGTAAATTCTTTAAGATTTGGTAAATCTCTGGGGTTTTTAGGGACTCGATGTATTCCTTATGAGTTTCAGGATCCAATTTTTGGGAAATGAGATGTACTAACAGAGGATCCCATGTTGATATGTCGATACCAAAGTTTTTGACGGAGTTTAAACTTTCTATGGTGCTATCGTGGACTTTCTTAATATGTGCTGATGATTGTTGCTGAGAGGTCGGTAAATTTAGGATGATATTAATGTGAGAGCTGAAAATTAATTTGCTATGATTATATCTGTGATTCAAAATGTCTCAGCAGACCTGATAATTATCCCAAGTGATTTTCAGATGTTGAATGATTTTTTTGGCTTCTCCCGAAGTTTCCCCTTTAAATATTGTAATTTTTGGGCGTCTGATGTGGATAGCCTAACAATAGAGATCTTTGAACGAAGTCCATTGATGGTAAGACCCGTTGAAAGTTGGAATGTCGATTTGGAGAGTTGATTTCTCCCGATGACATGTTGGCCACATCTTGATATTGACTTCTTTCTTAATTTGATTGAATTTTTCTTCGTACATGCTGTATGCTTGATCGTAGTCGGGGTTCTCCTCCAGTTCCCATCTAGCCGTAAGAGTATCAAGATCGGTGTTTGATAATGTACGAGAAAATGCTCTAAAATTGCTTTTTTGTTTACGTAACATTTCCTCTAATCTATTGTAATTACCGCTTGATATGAGTTTAGAGGGTTGTTTGCTACCTGATGAAGAAAAAAATGGAAGTTCAACTGACTGTGACGTCCCCGGAGTAGGTCCGGAGGGAGCATCGGCATTGGGTGACAACTGTTAGGAAGGTTTGTCTAAAAACCTAGGCATTCTAACGGAGTCGCCGGTCTGATGAGCGGCTTATCCTCTTTTCTAGGATCTGATGGAATGTACTTTTGAAAAATTTTGCGAGTTGCATTATAAAATATATACGTTTTTTGATAATAATTTTCAACAAACTATACATGAGACTGATCTTCGAACTCACATAACTTATTGTGGTTGATCTGGAACTCATTCCAGTATGATTCCAGTGTATCCAGACGCTTTTTGATATACGAAGCAGTCTTGCGATCTGCTCCATCATTTTTTAAGTTAACAAGGAGCTGGTTGATAGCTCCCATGATTTTGAGTTGCGAGAAGATCTTTCATGTTGATAGGTGATTGATATAAGAAGTGTAAATGGAAAGATCTTACTTGTTCTGCTGATGAACTGCACCCTGATTGCTGTTGATGCTGGTGGCCTTAGCTGCTTGCTAAGATCCTTGATATCCTTTGATGAGGTGGCACTGCATCCAAGTTATTGCTTACACAGAATCACTCAAGAATCACTCATGAGTTGTTCAGATGTTTATTGAGCTACTGGAAAACTTATGTTAATTGATGGAAATGATAGTGAGTACGCGTCCGCGATCTGAACTGATTTACTCGTAATAATTAAAAGTCATGTAAAATGCGCGGCGTGGCGAATTGCTGAGTTATACAAAAATAACAAATTATTTAAATGTGTGGTTTGGACCATACACGTTCCTTTGTCAATATGTATAAATAACGCTTTCCAGCACTGATAATCACACAGGTCACAATTTATGTACCGAAATAAAAAAAACTTAGCTTCTGACACTGTAGTCTTAATGTTTTATTAGATTAGTGTAACTACTGAGCACACCTGAGACTGATAAACAGTTTCGCTAATTACACAATAAATAAGCCACACATGGCCACGGATGGAATAAATTTGCGTATAACAAGACGCAAATCCGCTGTAATATATAATTAGAATAATACATACCTTTGAAACAAATAATTAAATACGATTCTATGACGTTTATTACTAATTTTTTCACACCTAACGTTTCAAATACTTTACAGCGTTCATAATTATGTTTTGTGTTTAAAATGTTAGGTGTAAAAAAACAAGTGATAAACGCTGTGAAACCGTAATAAATTGTTTAATAATTCTACTTGTTATTATTGCAGATTAAACTTAATATACTATTGGTTTGGATTTGATTAATATTTTGTAGCATAAAGTCTGAAGTTCTTGCAAATAATAACAAAAAGAAAATCTAAATATATAAGTTAAGTACGTGTATGCATTATTTAATATGTATCAGAAGAATAACATATAAACATAATAACATAAAATACATAATATATGACACAATGCCAAAAAGTTGGCCAATTGTTAATAAGTATTTGTATTTGTGGTACAATAAAGTTTTAATTAATAAATAAACAATTAGGTTGTCATGTATGCTTTATATAATGTATGAAATTATGTGTATGCTTGAATCACCTGATAATAAAGATGATTCAAAAAAGTCATAAGCCGAGCGTTGGTTCCGGAAATCTCTGACATGAAGATTAACAGGGCGTCAATTTGCTTATTTTACATAGTGCACAATTGAATCGTAATTGAATCGCAATAACAACTTTTCACGTTTCTGGTATTATGAATATAGAATGAATTAATTTTATTGTATATAATGAATGAAATATATATAAAATTATTTAATAATTTTAAGACCAATCGTATTCCAATGGCACGCCATTGAACTGCAACTGGAAAATTTTTCTTATCAAAAAATCATCGTAATCATCAACTTTTTAAATAATCGGTACTCTGTTATTTATTATATTTACATTTTTTCTACTATTACCATTCAATTACGTTTTAGTTGCAATTAAACTGAGATTCAAAATTGTGTTAGAAATATTGAGCATATCAAAAATGCATCGTAATTGAATGTCAGTTGCATGGTCTTTTAAAGTTTATTAGTGGAATTGACCCCCAGGTTCGATTGACAACTCAGTATGCTTTAAAAAAAAGAAAAATCAAGTTTATAGGTTTAATTTAAATGAAAGATCTCACTGAATCAACTTTTTGACACAATAATACTTACTTTTGCAGCTAACTCAATCTGTGTGGATTTGTCACCATATGTAAAATGGTAAATTTCATTTTCGTATCTGGTTATCAAATATCACTTTCGAACAAGCTTATATTATTACTATTTAAAAAAATATATATTATACAAATCATACGCATATCCTTCATTGCTATCAAAACTCTATTTACGGTAATTGAATTTGAATCACAAAGTACTATATTATCAAATTATGAACATTATTGAAATGTAACAACGTTCTATTGTGAAGCTCCACACAGTCTTGATCTAAGGTAAATGAGACTATAATAGGACCCTTTCACAATAGAACATCAGAATAGAGTTATAATGAGTAGGATCGAAGACTGCTGGCCCGAATAAAGGTTGCTGTCTACTTACTAGAACCACGCTATATTAAAAATTAATGAGTTGTCCCAATTTTGGCAAACTAGTTTTTAATTTTATCTTTATTTTCAATTTAGTTATCGAAGTAGTAGGCTTCCGGTAGTAATAAAAAAAATATGTTAAAAATAATTTTGCGAAGGTTGATAAGAAGAGGAAAATAGTTAATTCATTAATGCGATGCATCAACTCGCAAAGAAGAAGATGAAAGCAAATTCTTCAGACTCAAGTAAAATTTTCTATATGCTTTGTACTCATTGTAGGTAAAAACGCCTAAAAGGAAGAGAATATGGAAGAGAGTCAATATAAATTTGGGAAAAAATATTTTTACGTAAACATATTTGTACTATGATCCCAAAGGTACCTCTTCATTTTAGATAAAAATAAACCATTCTAATATCAAACTGGTACTACTCCATTTACAAATTGTTTCTAATATGGGATATTTTTTTTATTTGAGTTTAAGAATTGGCTAAAGTAGTCATTAATGACAGTGTAAGTTTCACCAACGTGCGAGCTAATACAAAGTATTATAAACCGCTTACTAAGCCCTTCATTTTGATTTTAATTTATAAACAAAATCTATCGTTATATCTTTTCTTCCAAGTGGTAAACCAACCTTAGCTTGTCTCTAGAATACGGTAGTCTGAATAGGAAGATCCCTGATATTGTACTATTAGTTGAATGGGGTTCATTATAAAGACATCTACAAAATTGTCTTTGAATGCCCCACATTTAGCATTGTTTGTGGAACCTAGTTCCGTTTCCTTCGCATTTTTGAGATACCTACGAGTACTTAGTAACACCGAAGAATGAAAGAGGTCATAATATTAATAGTTGAAGAATAGGGAAGGAAATGTATGTATCGAAATTCTTCGGACAAAGGACTTTTTAACACCGGCCAAATTTTTACAGTGTGTCTCATTTTTAGGGTTTCGTGCCCAAAGGGTAAAACAGGACCCTATTTCTAAGACTTCGCTGTCCGTCTGTCACCAGGCTAAATCTCATGAACCGTGATAGGAAGACAGTTGAAATCTTCACAGACGATATATTTCTGTTGCCGCTATGACAATAAATACTAAAAATAGAATAAAGTAAATATTAAAGGGGGCTCGCAAACACCTAACGTGATTTTTATAGATAATGAAATATACGAAACACTTCGTGTGCGAGTCAGATTCGCACTTGACCGGATGTTGTACTTTACCTGCCTTATTAATGACAAATGAATAAATAAAATTTATTTTCTCCACAAATCAATGTCATACAAATGTCTTAAATAATGAGGAAATAGGTACAAATTAAGTCATCATCATCCTAGCGTGTATTCCTAGTTGCGTCGTCAGCTTACGCTTCGGAGCTTAGGGTACGCTGTAAGTCATGGTCCTAGATTTGGCGGCATTGGTTTCAATGGAGCGACTGCCGTCTGAGCTCCGTAACCCCTTTTACAGGGAAACCAGATCAACAGGAACATGACCCGAAGTGTGTTAGTGGCCAAGACTGTCAAAATTTTTCAGGCTGCCCAAAGACATCTGACACAGCCCCACGACTGATATCCATCGATAACAACCGGGACCAACGGCTTAAGGTGCCTTCAGAAGCACGGAGGAGCTCGAGATAGAAAATGCCACTAAATGGCTACCAACCCAATAATGGTCGCGTCTCGTCGTTGCTTGACACGCGCATTCGCTACGGATACGCGGGCCACGCTCGACTATCGAGCTCCTCAAATTAAGTAAAAACTACTACATACTACTTTATCATATGTAATGTAGAGAAGTGCTTATTTCTACCCAACTAGTGCTAGGTGCTGTGATAACGGGTCACCAGGTGTCTTCATTCTTATGAAACATTTAGCAAAAATAAAGAACGTTCGTTAAGTCTAGTTTAACTAAAATATGTTTAGCCCCTTTTCTCTCTCATCGATATTTTAACATGACGTAACATTTTTTATTATGAGTGAAACACACTTTTAGAATTTTTGTTAATAAGGGAGTCAAAGTCACATACTACCTTGATTTTATGTTCATCCAATAAAAAGCGACTGCCAGAGCGAAAGGTACTTTTTCTATAGACCTTAATGCATAATATTTTGCCGTTAGCTGCTCTTCCTGCGCTGTCCAAGGAAGGTTTTCCTGGGGCACGGTTTCATTTCTTTTTACAAAAGATTTTGATTTTATAGAACATAAAATAATGTGTAGAAAATGCCTTTATGCAATAAAAACATTACTATTACGAAATAAACAATGCTACGAACTCTCGTAGCAGTCGTGGCAGCGTAGCAGTGTCGTAGACACTTTGTAGACGACTTGTCATCTACAAGTTACAGCACTTTGTTAGCTAAGTTGTCGGGTTATATTTAAGTTAAAGTTAGTATGAACAATAATTTGAATTATTATGTTATTTTACATTATAGCCGCCCATTTTTGCTAAAGGCTTTCTGTTATAAATATAATGCCTACAAGTATATTAACATTAGTATTCAATTCTTCCAGAAATCGTTTATTATTAATTTCGGATATAAATATCACTTATTGACGTCTCGTCAAGTTTACATATATTATATAAAGTTTACCACCACTTCAACAAGCGCAAGAGGAGAAGAAGCGGCGCCACAAACTCCACAGCAACATTTTCTTCAAAACGTAAAATTACAAAAAAAAAAAATTCTTAAGCTTCATTTTTGAAAACTAATTACAGCATTTTTACTTAATTATCATTTTGATATAGAAATAAATGTCATATCGTAATCGTATATATTTAATCTATAGTAATATTTGCACATTTTTACTAAATGAAGACAAAATGTTATTATTTATTGTAGTTGGCTGTGACATCTCGAGTCATTAGGAATTCTATCACGAAGAGTTTAACGACCGATATGGCCATTACAATGAACTAACAGCTGAGAAGAATGTGAGCGACGCACCAACTATCAGAATGGCCGTGTTAGCCGGGTCCATTTGTTCGGTACTTTATTGTCTGGACATTCATTATATTTTTACTACCTACTATATTTCATTTCGTCTGCTTCTATGGTATAGTGGTTAATACCATGTCGAGGTCGGGGGTTCGAATTTTTATAGAATACTAGTAGTTTGTGTAAGTTGGGTCCTGTCTGCCATTTGGTGGTCGTTAAAAGGAACCACTTTAGAGACCTAAGTATGGCACCTTATGAAAATATACTTAAAAAAGTCAAAATATGCCAGTAAAAGACGAACACGCTGGAAATACAAAGCTTTAGAAATGCTGAGCCAGTCGTTCCGTGACAACCGTTGTAACACAGTTGAAACGTTGGACGTTTAAAGGATTATACACACTCAATCCTGTTATTTTATGACTCATTCATATCATAATGTTTTCTTATGTTTTCGCGATTGTTATTCATTAAATTAAACTATTTTAATACGGTTTTATCGCGTTTATTACTTATTTATTTACACCTGACGTTTCAAACACTTTACAGCGTTCATGGTCGCAGGCAGACTAAGTTAACATTTGTCTTTGATGTCATAAGATTACAAAACTACCGCCTGAAATTTTTATTGGGAACTATTCCGATTCACGCAGTATTGGCTCACAGTATCTAAGGGTCTTGCAGTCTGCTTCCGAGTTTGCGATTTTATTAAGTTAATGACTGGGTCCCAAGCTGGCGGTACCTGCCATCCATCCTCTCTATTGAAATTAGGATGTTTTTTGTTGCACTCACCAACCTTCGCAAGAACCCAGACATTACTATTTTACGAGCTGACAAAGGAAATTCAACTGTTATAATGGACACCTCTGATTATAACACAAAAATTCAACAACTGTTGTCGGATGAGAATACATATAAACAAGTAAAAAGTGATCCTACTAACAAGATCGTAACAAAAACCAAAGAATTAATATTAAAATACTCCGACACATTAAACTTAGACATCACGTCGCTCGTGCCTTCCTGTGTGAAACCACCAAAATTATATGGCCTTCCAAAAATACACAAAAAAGACCACCCATTAAGACCAATTGTAAGCCAAATAGATTCGCCAACTTATAAACTAGCACAACACCTGGTGAAGATATTAACACAACTTCGTGGTCATACTGATACTAATGTCAAGGACTCTTATCACTTTATCAGCTTAATAAAAGATCTACGATTAACTGATGAAGACACAATGGTCAGTTTTGATGTACAGTCATTATTTACCAGCCTACCTTTGCATGACTGTATTGATATTGTCAAGAGAAGGCTTGAGGACCACCATCTACCTCAAGAGTATGCAGAGTTACTTGAGCATTGCTTAACATCAGGCTATCTCTTCTGGGAAAACAAATTCTACATGCAAATTGACGGTGTAGCTATGGGGTCTCCAGTCTCTCCCATTGTTGCCGACATTTTCATGGAAGACCTTGAGGAGAAGGCTCTTTCAAGCACCCTGGCTATGCCGAAGATGTTCAAACGGTACGTAGATGATACTTTTGTTGTACTCCCCAAAACTCAAGTCTCTGTTTTGTTAGATCATTTAAATTCCATTAATAGTAAAATTAAATTCACTATGGAACCTGAGATCAATAATTCATTAGCCTTTCTTGATGTTTTAATAACTAGAAATCTTGACAATAGTATCAGTCACACTGTGTACAGAAAGCCCACCCACACAGACAAATATCTCAACGGTAAATCTCACCATCATCCATGTCAGTTAGCTACCGTAGGCAAATCTTTGTTACAGAGAGCACACGGCATCTGTGACACCCACCATCTTAAGGAGGAGCTTCAACGAGTCAAGTCTGTCTTAAGAAGCAACAATCTCAGCCTCCCACACATATGTCACAGAAGTCGACTCAAGCCACACACAGTTGATCGTTTTCCTGCCATCTTACCATACATAAAGGGAGTCACGGACAAGATTGGTAACATACTTAGGCGAGCTTCAATTAAGACCTATTACAAGCCGCATAAGAAAATAAACCAATTTTTAAGACCTGTAAAATCCAATATCCCATTGCAAGATGCTGGAGTTTATAAAATTGACTGTGACTGTGGTTTATCATACATTGGGCAAACAAAGAGAAGCATTAATACTCGTATAAAAGAACATATTGCTGACATGAAAAATAGACGCTCAACCAAGTCTGCAGTCTGTGAACATGCTCTAGACAAACCCAACCACTATATGCGTTTTGATAATCCTCAAGTCCTTGCAAAGGAAAACAGATTCATTCCAAGGATGTTACGTGAAGCTATTGAAATTAAAAAACATCCTAATTTCAATAGAGAGGATGGATGGCAAGTACCGCCAGCTTGGGACCCAGTCATTAACTTAATAAAATCGCAAACTCGGAAGCAGACTGCAAGACCCTTAGATACTGTGAGCCAATACTGCGTGAATCGGAATAGTTCCCAATAAAAATTTCAGGCGGTAGTTTTGTAATCTTATGACATCAAAGACAAATGTTAACTTAGTCTGCCTGCGACCATGAACGCTGTAAAGTGTTTGAAACGTCAGGTGTAAATAAATAAGTAATAAACGCGATAAAACCGTATTAAAATAGTTTAATTTAATCATTCATATCATGATCCAAAAAAACGTACCCCCGCCTTTGCAGCGTACAATACAATACAAGGCGTACAATACAATACAAAATATATTTATTGCCCACATACAGAAACAAATAATTGTAGAATGTCTGAATATAACTTGATCCGAGTGTGAGCGGGACAAACCTAAATAAACGTAATATGAGTAAATACGTCCTGCTAGAATTAAGTCAACTTATACGTTTGCAAAATGAAGACGTCATCATCATTTTCATATTGCGATAAGGCCGCCTTTGCGCAAGGTTATTTTTCTTGTAATTGCTTGTATTTAACAATGTATCCTTGTTGTGCAATAAAGAGTTTTTGTATTGTATTCTCCTTACTGTTTCCCCCCAATATTCTCTTGTCTCTGTATAGTCTTTTCCTTTCAAAATTCTCGATTCTTTGCCATAGTTTTATCAACTCCTACCTTCCTCATATTGTCCTCTCCTAAGCAACCATCCATCGCTTCCTTGGTTTTTTCTTTTGTTTTCATCCACATTCCTGTTTAGGGATTTATTTAGCACTAGCTGTTTCCCGCAGCTCCGCCTGCGTCAAAAAGTAGCCTATGTTTGACCCCGGGTCTTCAACTATATTCATACCAAATTTCATCAAAATCCGATCAGCGGTTTGGCTGTGAGAGCGTAACAGACAGACAAACAGACAGACAGACTTTCGCATTTATAATATTAGTATGGATGTATTGATCTTTTTATCTCATCACATGTTCAACGTATCAGATAAAATCGCTAGGTCTATAATCTAATGATCATATATATGTGGGATTTTTTTTTTATCATATGTTAAAATTTTAAAATGTAGGAACACAACTTGTAATTGAAATATACAGAACGCAGCGAATGAATGAAAAAAAAAAAAAAGAGGAGGGCGGAATCTAGGTTAAGACATGAAGACGTGTAAAATTAGTTTTAAATTCAAAATAAGTTGTTTTTTTTTGAAGAAGTGCCCAATAAACATTGTTTTCCGAAGAACATCTTTCATTTGAGAAGAAATCACCACAATTTTTGGGGGCTCGTCCGGGATCAGCGTTTTTAAAGACGAACAAAAGTTGGCAACCGCGTGGCGTGGCCGGCAAGACGGTAACCGGCAACGGCGTGGAGCGACTTTTTTGAAGACTGAAGACGTTACTGTGGTGATTGCAGCGTGGTGTTCACTGCTAACATTGCGCCTACTCATTATTATGGTCGATAAACAAGACAACGCTGGTTCGACGGCGGGAGCATCGACAATGGCGCTGGATTCGTTCGGCGTGTGCAAATTTAATGGCGAAGACAAAACCTACTCGTCTTCAAAGTGGGTCACTGACATTGAAGATAATGCTGAAATATTCGGGTGGAGCCCGCAGCAGAAACTCATAATTGCAAGACGATCTCTAGTCGGTACTGCAGAATTATGGCTAAAGTCCGAAAAAACATTCAGGACATTCGAAGAGCTGAAGGCGGCTTTGCTAAAAGAATTTCCCGATACACTCAATAGTAAAGAGATGCATGAGCTGATGGCAAGCCGTAAAAAGAGGAATGATGAGACAACATACCAATATATGTTAATAATGAGGGAGCTAGGAAAACGAGCCAAATTTCCAGATTATATTTCTATTCAGTACATTATCGACGGCATAACAGACTATGAAATGAACAAAACAATTTTGTACGGCATTACTACGTACAGCGTGCTAAAAGAGAAGCTTGCCTTATACGACGCCATGAAGGCAAAAATGAAGCGAGTTAACAAAAATTGTAGCACAAGCGCTGCTGTGTCATCAGGCAAACAAGCAAGTACCAGTAAGCAGTCATCAACCGGTCGCGTGTGTTACAAGTGTGGCGAAAAAAATCATCTCGCCAACCAGTGTACTAAAGGTGTTAAGTGCTTTAAGTGCAATTTGTTCGGACATTTAAGCAAGGATTGCAGCGTTGGCGGCAAAACCGATGCGACGAAGACATCTTTAGGCGCAAGTACATCAGCTGGACATTCTATGTGCGTGACATCGCCGGCAGAGTGCGCGTCGAGCGACACACCTGAAGTTCGCGACGACAACAATCAGTTCGTTCTTTCCGGTCATGCGAACGTGAACGGTACGATGAACGGAGCGAACGTGGTGAACAGTAACAGCCCTGAACTGTCAACGTCAACACGTGTTTTGAATGTAAACAAGGTAAACTCTTCTGCATTAGTAAATAAATCAAAATCTTTGAAATACGTAAAGATGTGTGGAATTGTTATTGAATCTTTAATTGATACAGGTTGTGACTATAATTTAGTAACGTCTGATCTGTTTTTTGAACTTTCCGATGTATCATTTATAAAAGAAAATATAACATTAACTGGATTAGGATCGACAAGAGTTTGTACACTCGGTAAGTTTACCACTGTAATACAAATTGACAACAACGCTTATGAGGCTTGTTTTTATATTGTTCCATCAAGTGTTATTCCTTAACGAGTCATATTAGGCCAATCTTTTTTGTGTAATGCTATTGTTTTATTGGATAAAGGTGATATTAAACTCGTGTCCCAAGATGATTACAGTCTGTGCTTGTTGGGCTTACCAACAGCAACTGGGGAATTGGTTTCTAATATTCCGGTAGTTCAAGATATTGTTAACAATTATAAACCATTAAAAATAAAAGAGGCACCGGTAAAATTAAAAATTATTTTGAAAGATGATATTCCCATTGCGCAACGTCCTAGAAAATTAGCCATTAAAGAAGAGGCAGTAGTTAAGCTTCAGGTAGAAGAGTGGTTGCAAAAAGGCATCATTAGACCTAGCTTTTCTGAATATTCCAGTCCATTAGTACTGGTCAAAAAAAAAGATGGTAGCTATAGAGTTTGTGTTGATTACCGAAAAATTAATCAGAAGATGGTTAAGGATGAATTTCCTTTACCCATAATTGATGACCACATTGATAAGTTAAGCGAATCAAAAAATTTTAGTACATTAGACTTAAAAAATGGTTTTTTCCACTTGCCTGTTGATGAAGCCTCAATAAAATACACGGCTTTTGTTACCAGTAGTCCAGAAGGACAGTATGAGTTTCTAAGAGCTCCTTTTGGATTGTCTGTGTGTCCAAAATACTTTAGTAGATTCATTAATATTATTTTCAGAGATTTAATTGTAGCTGGAATAGTTTTAATCTTTATCGATGATATTGTAATTCTTGCAAAGAGTGAAAGAGAAGCCCTAGAACGACTCCAACTGGTTTAAAAATTGCTTCGGAGAACGGCTTAGAAATAAACTGGAAAAAATGTCAGCTATTGCAGAAGAAGATAGAATATTTAGGACATGTTGTTGAAGATGGAACAGTTAAACCTTCACCGGCCAAGACGGAAGCCATTTTAAATTTCCCAGAACCTAAGTCTACGAAGCAAGTTCATAGTTTTGTCGGTCTGACTTCTTATTTTCGTAAGTACATTGAAAATTATGCGATTTTAGCTAGACCACTCACGGGATTGTTAAAGAAAGATCAGCCATTTTATTTTGGTGAAGATGAAAGAAGATCATTTCAGATTTTGAAAAGTAAACTATGTAGCGAGCCTGTTCTAAAAATATTTCAGGTTGGATTGGACACTGAAGTACACACCGATGCATCAAAATATGGATTTGGTGCGATTCTATTACAAAAAGACAGCCAAGATGAAAAATTACATCCAGTGCATTATATGAGTAAGAAGACTAGTCCGACAGAGCAAAATTATCATAGCTATGAATTGGAGGCGTTAGCAGTTATCGAAGCAGTGAAGAAATTTAGAAAGTATTTATTTGGTATCCATTTTAAAATTCAGACGGACTGTTTAGCTTTTCAAAAAACACTGTACAAGAACGAAGTCTCAGCGAAAGTAGCAAGATGGGTCCTATTTTTACAAGATTTTGACTATGAAATTATTCACCGGCCTGGTAAGAAAATGTCACATGTGGATTCATTGAGTAGGAATCCCCATGTTTACATCATTCAATCAGAATTACATTCACGAATTTGTAAAGCCCAAAAGGAAGATGAAAATTTAGGTGTAATTAGAGAAATACTTCAAGAAAAAGAATATAAAGACTACTACATTCAAAATGATTTGATTTATAAGGGAGTTGAGGAGAAGTTGGTGATACCAGAAGTTATGCACAATGAAATAATAAGAAGAGCTCATGATGTAGGTCATTTTGGAAAAAAGAAGACTGCTGAAATGGTAGAGAAAGATTATTACATACCAGATCTGATGAAGAAGACAGAAAGGATAATTTTGGGATGTGTTCCATGCATATTAGCCAGCAAGAAGGAAGGGAAACAAGAAGGTTTCCTTAACCCAATCGGAAAAGGAGAAACTCCGCTGGAAACGCTCCACTGTGATCACCTCGGCCCGTTGGATACTACAAAGAAATTATACAATTATATTTTGACAATTGTAGATGCTTACACCAAATTTGTTTGGATTTACCCCACTAAGACGTTAACATCAAAAGAAACAGTTGATAAACTAAAAATACATCAAAAAGACTTTGGGAATTCAACAAGGATAATCACAGATAAAGGTACTGCATTTACTGGTAAAGATTTCAAAGAGTATTGCGAAGAGGAAAAAATTTATCATCATACAGTGACAACAGGAATTCCCAGAGGTAATGGACAGGTTGAGCGCATCCATAGAGTTATTATTTCCGTGTTAACTAAAGTGTGCATACAAGAGCCACAAAATTGGTACAAACATGTAAGTCGGGTTCAGCGTGCCATAAATAGTACTTATCACAGATCTATCAATACTTCGCCTTTCAATTTGTTCATTGGAACGAAAATGAAACAAAAAGAAGATTTACAAATTCTGGAGCTAATAGAAGAAGAATGTAGGCAAGATTTTATTGAAAAGAGAGATAATTTGAGACAGGAAGCTAAAGCTCAGATTTTGAAGATTCAAGATGAGAATATGAAGACCTATAATAAAAGAAGAAAAGGAGAACATAATTACAAAGAGGGAGATATTGTCGCCATTCGTAGGACTCAGTTTGGCAATGCCATGAAATTAAAGCCGAAGTATTTAGGTCCATATATGGTGACAAAGAAAGTAGGTAAAGGTAGGTATCATGTTGAAAAGGTAAATCTCAACACTGAAGGACCCGTTAAGACTTCAACGGGTGCAGACTGTATGAAATTGTGGCCATGAGTTTACTTTGTTATTTAATAACATTTTTTTTTTTTTTTTTTGTGTATACTTACCATTTTTATCTAATAATAATTCAACATAGTTGAACAGTAAGGAGCAGTATAGTACTAAGGTTTGTTAAGTACATAATTATTTTGTTTTAGTGTTAAGATCTAGCTGAGTGTTAGCATTAGTGACACAATTGTTGTTATAACGAGAATAAAACTCCATATTTGTTTTACTAGCACATGTTTATTTTGTAAGTAAGGGTTTGCACAAGTAAGTACTTAGTTTCTAACAGTGTTTATTGTCAGTTTAATTTCTTTTTCTAGTTAAAAGGAAATGTAGGCTGTCTTGTTGGCTAGTATACAAATTGTTAATATTATTATTCATCTAACATTATTTGCACAATTTTTGTTTATTGTAGCATATTTGGCCTGAAGTCTACCTAATTTATCGTTGTCTATTGTAGTTCAGTTTTAATTGTTTTTCAGTTAGTCTGGGGTCAGACTAAAGGTCAGAATGGCCGATCTGTGGGATTTTTTTTTATCATATGTTAAAATTTTAAAATGTAGGAACACAACTTGTAATTGAAATATACAGAACGCAGCGAATGAATGAGAGGATTGAGTGAAGGAGAAAAAAAAAAAAAAGAGGAGGGCGGAATCTAGGTTAAGACATGAAGACGTGTAAAATTAGTTTTAAATTCAAAATAAGTTGTTTTTTTTTGAAGAAGTGCCCAATAAACATTGTTTTCCGAAGAACATCTTTCATTTGAGAAGAAATCACCACATATATTTCATACTGCAACTGAAGAACTTTTGGTAATTTTCAGTATTCATTACTGTGGTCAGTATGTGCAAACGTATTTGAATGCATTCAAAACAAGTTAACTGTAAGTAAAGTCGCATTAGTGGACTGTTAATTACTGGCTGTTATCATTACTTAGTGGACATTATCTACTGCTTTCTGGTTTTTAATTGAATAATAAATGAAAAAATCTGAAAATAAAAAAATTATACATTTTTGGAAATGATTTAATATTTTAAAATGTGTCAACTCTTGAAGGAAATAGTTACCTCTATTTTCCTCAAAAAATAAGGCTTCCATACTAATATTATAAATGCGAAAGTCTGTCTGTTACGCTTTCACGGCCAAACCGCTGAATGGATTTTGATGCAATTTGGTATGAATATAGTTGAAGACCCGGGATCAAACGTAGGCTACTTTTTGACGCAAGTGGAGCTGCGGGAAATAGCTAGTTTTGCGATAAAGTTACAAACAGTTTGGACTAATTATAGACACAATTTATTTTGCTTTCTTTATTTTCTGAATCAGCAGCACTTAATGAGTCAGTTTGCAGTTTAGACAAATAATAATGATTTCAAAAATTTATTTAAGATACACTATTTACTAAATTATAAAGTTATTCTTAAGATATCTAACTTGGTAAAATAATAACAATGACCAAATAAATTAATTTAAAATTTGTAATTTTTTTAAAGTTTATTATTTTTTACCATTTTTGTAAATATTACAGCTTCATCCAAGTCGATCATTAGATCAGCTTTGATCAACACAAACCAATAAAGTATACGAAAATATTCTTCAGGTTTAATAAAATAACACTTGACTTACTACAATATAGAAAGCCATTTTTTCGAAAAACCTAATGTCGGTCCCTATTATGTAAAAGCAACGCCCTCACTAAAACACTATAATAACAAACTAAAATTCTTTTACAATCAGAATTTTCTAAGAATTGAATAAATCACATATTCCACTCAACAATTTTGGAGGTAAAGTTTCTTAGCTACTATTAGCTTCTTCACAGTCTGATTTGTATACAATAGAAAAAAAAAATATAGTAAGATAAAAATAGGATAATTTAAAGAACTAGTCTACAGATGAGAACCATCAAACCTAGCCACTGACAATGCGTTTTTAAATTTATTCGGGGTAGAGTTAAACAGGTCAAGATAGGGACAGACAGTCAGTTTATTTACCTCTTCGCGTCTATAGCTTTTGTTTGATGTAATTTTGTCCACATTCAATCTGTCTTTTACAATTTTCATGTTTAAAATTAAATGTATGAACTCTTTTTATTGGCAAAAAAAATAATAATTTTAAGGTACAATTTCAGAAACAAAGTTGCAAATTAACGATTCGTTTTTGTTTATGTTGTATTTTTTTTAGTAATTTATACCTAGATCACAATTACTTAACATACAAATTATTTGAATTCCGTCCTTAACTGGATCCGTGGATTCGGCACGGACAATCTTATGATGCAATCAGGATATCGATTATACTATTGAAAGAGGGAGAAAAGAAAGAAAATAGTTATGCTATAAAAATCATTACCTCCAGAACTGTAAAAACTCGATCACTTATGATTATTCTCATATCGTCTCGAGAACACAACAATTCAATTTAGTAATTTCAAAAATGATTTCTTTAAAAATTTGACAATATTTCTAGGAGCGTTGGCACCGTAGACTATTGCTTTCAGCTTGATGAAAATATAAAATATGACCTATTTCTCGGAAACCTGAAGACATTTTCTTGAGTCTGACACCTTGATACTAATAAATGTGACATAAGATACGTAACATTATGCCACGATCTTATTAGAATTTAAAGAGGAATTACATATTGACAAATTATCTATCACATGATGTAAAAATTCAAGTTTCTATCTTGAGCTCTTATGTTGCTTGTTGTGTATCTCAGGGCTTATTTTTAAAATATTTTTTTACTAAATCATTTCTATCTGTATATTGTTTTAGTATCAGGTTAAATAAGTAATTTTTAGTTTCAAATTTAACTGTATATAACATTTACCTAATAAAGTAGAATTAATGAATTCATAAGTGTAAATAAGTAAGTAATTAACGCGATACAAACCGTATTGAAAAAGTTTTTGAATAGAATAAACGAAACTCAAAATAAAACAATTCACATAAAATAAATAAATGAACACTTTTTTTAATCATTTACAAAATTCAAATTGAATAAAACAGTATCCGCCTTACTACTTAAAGTTGCACATCTGTTTAACACGTGTCTAAAAAAGGTTTATCGTAAAATTACGTTTATCCATAACCTAAAGTACTCTTAGACTACTGTTTAAAAAAAGCTTAACACTTTCGCGGACAGTAACGTCTCTCGACGTAGAGAACAATTGAGTGTCATTGTTATTTTCTTGACTGTCCGTGAAAGTGTTAAAACCATGTCTATACTCTGTTTAACTTTAGACTATTGTGTAGTAAGACTTTTTTGTAGTAGTAGTGTTTAAAGTAAATTATTACATAGATTTAAATGGTAGGTAGGTATATAGTTTTTTATTAAAAAAAATGTATTAAAAAAATATGTAACAATGCTGGACTTAATGCATCAAATGACAATATGGCACATTGCTTCAAAATAAAAAAAATTTAGTCTGTTATATTTCTTTTTTCGATGCTAGTTCGTCGTAACATTGTTGTACCAAAATAACCGAGCCAGTTTCTTTTCTGGTTAATTTAAACTGAGTTCGTTGGTTTAATGGTCGAATTTATGTACTGGTTTTATGCCCTAATAAAGTTGCTTTAGAGAAGCAACGTCGTTAATCCAAAGTTCCAATAAAATGGAACTCCAATGATGTGGCTAGTATGTTTTAAAATGTCAACTTTCAATCTTGTTGAAGAGCATTGACAGTGATGAAATGAATTAATCTTATAAAATTGTAAGTAATATTTTAATCCATACCAATAATACATGCGAAAGTCTGTCTGTCGGTCTGTCTTTCTGTCTGTTACGCTTTTACGGCCGAACCGCTGAACGGATTTTGATGAAATTTGGTATGAATATATTTGAAGACCCGGGGTCAAACATAGGCTACTTTTTGACGCAAGTGGAGCTGCGGGAAACAGCTAGTATGTAATAAATATATGGGGACTAATCACATAGATTGAGTTAGACCCAAAGCAAGTTCGAGACTTGTGTTATCGGATACCGACTCAACGATACTATATTTTTTATCAAATACATATTATATATATCCAAGACCCAGGCTATTCAGAAAAAGATCATTTTCGATCTTGCCCTGACCGGGAATCGAACCTGGGATCTCAGAATAGCAAGCATGCTATGTTATAATTACGCCACAGAGTTCGTCAATTTGGAGCTTGAGCGGAGATATACATCATGTAGAGGTGCTCATTGCATATAATTATTTTAGGTAGTGTGAAGTAGCTAAACTAAACAGCTCTCAGCTATATCAAAAACCGTAAAAAGGAGAACCCTATTACTAATACTTCAATCATGCTATGAACAAAACCCATTTGTTAATTCTAGACAATACGAGTTCCACGAAATTTATTATTATTCCACGGTCATTATTCGAATCCAGTAAGAATTCTCACAGGCTGATATTCTAAAACGAATTCCCGAAAATATATTGAGTTTAACAAAAAAAATGTCCCTTCTTTCGTCCCCTGTGCGTATATATCGTTGTTTAAGCAAAACAACTGACTCCCTACGCGGACATAGCCACGGTGTTCTGATAGCGAAACGAAATATCACACCCCTGGGCTGCATTCAATTAGCGGGAGAAATTCGCTTCCCGATTCCTGTAATTTTGTTTTCTTTTTTATAACATTTATTTTGAGAAATATTTTTCTGGTGTTGAAATTACAGAACTATCGTCAAGTTAATTAATGCCTTGTGTTGTTCTTTGAGCTGTTCCGTTGAAATAAAGAGTACCAGTTGATATTTATTCTGCAAGTGCTTTCGTAATCCGGCCTGGGTTCGATTCTTAACAAACATTGTTTATTGTTTCCAGTTTGATTTAGACATTTGAGGGAAGCGTGGTTACGCTTTCTCGCCTCCTTCTTCTATTTGTTTGTAATAAAAATATAAATTTGTTAAACTTATCCAAGCCAAGTTTATCAAATTCTTATTTAAAGTAAAAACAAAACAAACGATTGAAGTGTACCTTCATGTCAGTAACGTGAGCTAAAAATGCAACTGGGAAATACACTTGTACGTAGAAGAAGACCATTACTCTTAAAACATAGATTTTGCAGATGCATGGCTTCACCAGAATGGGCAACCAAAAAACCTGATGATAATAATAATAATGATCCAAAGGCGTAGGGATGCAACGACCCCATCGCCCACTGGGTTTCCTTCCCAGTGCAGTCAGTCTCCGCAGGCTGCCCTGCTTGTGGCGAGCTGTTGATGAGTGGCGACACCGCGGACCTGAGTGCTCTCAGGGGAGGCCTACGTCTCTCACCTCCGACCTTCCTTCGCCAAGGTCGGAGTGGACGCCGATGAGGGACAGGACCGCTACCTCTGGCTTACCTTAGCCGGCCGGCCAGAGTGGAGTCGCAAGAGCTATATGCTCGAGGGTGGAAGTGTATTGCACGTAATGGGGTAATAACGGGGAAACCCGCTCACGAGGAAACTCGCGATGGCGAAACCGGAGCCGCACCTCTCGGCACCCTTAGCCGCTCATTCCAATGTATGTATTTTTATTTATTTTTATTATTTACTGTGTGGCGAGTCACCGCCTGCCACAAATAGTCAGGAATGATGATTATGGCAGGTGTCCCATTTCTATTGCAATAGCCCAGTTTAAATCCATCCAAACTTCATCACCATAACCCATTTTATTCTTTTCACTTATTAGCAATAGTTTCTCCTCATGCCAGACCTGTTCATGGAAATGTCATCTATTGATATAGTCGAGGACGAGTTTGGGCAGGAGCACCACATGACATCAACTTCTCCAAAGGGCCTCAACGCGTTGGATCCATATCCCCGCGCAAGCCTCTCAAAAGACCGGGGCAACCCGTAAATCCCAAGCGGAGATACATAATAATAATGATCCATTAAAGTTAGAATAATAAAATATAGAGGTACCCATTTTAAAGATATTTTTATCTAAGAAAATCAAATAAGTACCTCACTTTAAAGTTGAAGACTCGCTACAAACCTTTGTGTATTTAGACAATGTTTTAGCCCTATCAATTAAATCCTAAATTAGTATTGTTTGACAACGAAATGAAATTCTTATTCAGTGACTCTTGAAAATTTCATTAGTCACAAATGGTCTGGACCCTTTACTAATTAAACATTTGTACAATTTGGAATAGTAAGTACACTCGCCTTCTTTGTTCTCTATCTTTACCTATATTATTAAAAGTTGATAAGTTTCTTCATTTTAAAATATTTATTTATCTTTACCTATTAAAAGATAATACAATTATTATGACCTTAAAATAATTAATAAAAAATTGGTCAACACCTCTGAATTATCAATCTTAGTTAGATTGTTGAAATCTTTAACTAATGTAAATTCCAGCTTAATTTTTTTCTTAATGTTTTTAATCCAGCTACAGAATTACAAAATAATGCATAGCGACCGATGCCGACCTTCGCTTGGGTAGTAAGGCATTAAACAATCTTTCGTGTTAGACACAAAAAAAAAAGTTTGAGTTTTCTGTCAAAAAATATTCACCGAAAATCCACGAAAGTTCGTAAGTTCATCCAAACCTGCGTAGCTATTTAAATTTACCAACCAACCAACCGCCACGGATTTTTAACCGCCCCATTTCTTGCTTCATTAACCCTACATTGCCTTGGGCTATGAAAATATTAGCTGCGGCGTGAAATGACGTCACGCTTACACACCGTACACATCTTGTTAGTTCCAAATTTGAATATCAGCCAATCAGCGCCCGCCGCTGAGGGAAGGAACGACCAATCCAGATTCAATTATTGTTTTATTTTCATTTATTTTGCGGGTATTTGCAAAACTTCGGCAAACAAGTTTTCGTATTACTCATGCATGCCTATTGTGATTCGATATTTGAATTTCGTTGTTAGTGTATGTAAATATTTGGTTTTGTATAACGTATTCGTGTAGTCAAATCAATATTTACTTTTATACAAGTATTGGTTCGAAATTAGGTTTGATGATTGTAACATTAGCATACAGTGAAATATTGTGATATTAATTCGTCTTTTATTAACCGTGTTGTTTTTTCAAGCAAAAAGAGAATTTTTTTTCGAATGTACATTTTTTATTTTAAACCATGTGGTTTTTTGGCTTGATATTAAGATATGTACTAGTTGTAGTCAAGGAAATAAACTGAAAATCCTAAAAAGGCTGACAACAGCAAACAAATCATCAATATCCAAGCTAAGCTAAAAATCTAGATATAGTCAGCTCTCAAACGAAATAAACCCGCATAAACTCGGCCCATTTTAGCTCAACCATATCACAGAGGCTTCAAATATATGACACAACTTTTTTTTTCATAGTAAGCTAACAAAACGTAACAGAACATAGCAAATACACTCGTTATTTTCCAATTCTTATAAAAGCCAATCAAACGTAACGGGCCCGCCAGCAAACGTCAATAAAGCTTATACATACATATAATGCAGCCATAGATTTCTATCTTCATTTACTGGACAGAGTTTCGACGTGAGTTTGAAAACTCGACATAATTATCATGTGTAACGTTGACGCCTCTCTCCCCGCACTACATGCATACTCTAACGGCATATAAAAGGCTAGACAATAATAAGCGACGTGCTTAGAGATTTTCCATAGGGTAGGCAGAAACAAATTTCAAGAGCACTTTACTTTTTATTATTACTTTAGGTACTTATTACCTATTTAAATAATCTTACGAATGTTTATCTATTGAAATAGGTTGAAAAAATAATATTTTTTGTGAAATAAGAAATTATAGTTACTGCTTCACAGGGTACAATTCCACAGGGTAGACAATGTCTAAACGTCTTTATGGTATGCACGCCACTGACAATACTGTACGAGCTAACTTTCCGCATCGATAAGCTAAGTCAAGTATTCAATGTGTATTGTCCGGCTGTCCCTTATGTCTTAATTTCAATATTCATCCATCAATTCAGTGTCAGAAGATGTTCTACGAATCTACTCTCTTGTATATAACTTACTGCGTTACTGGGCATCATAATTGATTAAATTTGGTAGGTCCTGTTAACCTGTAGTTATTTTTGCGCGGCCAGCAGACCTTGTATTGTACCTTGTAATAAGCTAATAGGAATTATTAGTAGGCAACCTACAAACACACTTAGACACCTATCATGGTTTATAGCTAGCAAAAATTGAGGTAGGATTCAATATTTATCACTCCAGTAGACGTTAAAACAAATATGTCAATGGACAAAAGATACGAATCAACTGGAAGGTAAATGTGTTTTTTATTAGGGATCCGCGGCTAAAATTTGTGAATGCATTGACTGGCAAGGGTTACTTGAAATGAAATGTGCAGCAGGTATGCAATACATCGATATATCATTTAAGCTATACATGAATATTTATATTGATTCATGAAGTAAATTCAACACCTTTTGATATAAAAATACATTGATTCATCCGCAACACGCATCGTCAAAAGTGATATACGAGCATCAATCAATACCTTGCATATCATACACACACGCATATACAGTAACAGTAGACCATAAAAAGGTTCACACTTTTACTGCATTTTTATTTTATTTTATACTAGCGGTTTTCCGCAGCTCCACCTGCGTTAAAAAGTAGCCTCTGTTTGACCCCGGGTCTTCAACTATATTCATACCAAACTTCATTAAAATCCGTTCAGCGGTTTGGCCGTGAAAGCGTAACAGACAGACAGACTTTCGCACTTATATTATTAGTATATAAGTATGGATATTACTGCTTACTGTATATAAATTTAGGAAACAGGCGTGTTGAATCTTGCACAAGAATTTGAGTTTTTTTTTAGATTTTTTTAATTTTTTTATTTATTTAACACTTCTTTGCACACAGTAAAATGTGAACACAGTATTTTACCTAATTGCCTGCAATAGTATCCTTACATTCCATGCTCACATCCTCTACCTACTTATCAGCCTCGTCACACAATTCGTTTTCAATCCGCCAAATTGGGCAGTAAAGTGGCCAACATATGTAACATAACGTTTATATTTAACGTCAGTCCCGCTCATGGAGTAATTACAAAGAGGAGATGCCGTAATAAGCGTTTTGTAAGAAAGTGTTTGTGAGGCTACACGGGGCGGAAGGCAGACGTGCGGGGTGCTTAGTTTCGGCCGTGGCTCCAATCATGGAGCACGAGCAATGACAAGCTCCGCCCACTTTTGTGTCGGCGAGGCGCCAAAGATCACATCACTGCGCCATTTCAAACGGCATCTCCTCTTTGTAATTACTCCATGATTCTTCCATACAAATTTTTATAACAGCGGCAGGAGTGGTGGCACGACGAAACAAAGTATCATTGGAATCAAATCCACGTCATCCATCGTTACTACAGCCAAACCCCTAAACCACTGTTATATATGGCAAATATAATTTTACACATAAGTTTACACACAAATTGGTTAAGCGCTATTAGGTACAATACAGAAATACCAGTGTTGTGAGAGAGTGGTGTCTGAGATAGGTATCCGAAGAAACCTGTATTACAGATCACCACAGCGCTTAATGGATTTTGATGAAATTTAGTACGAATATAGTTGAAGACCTGTTGAAGGTCAAAACATAGGTTAATTTTAGACGCAGTCGGAACTGCAGGAAACAGATAGGATCTTTTATTTACCACTACAGAACCGTTCCCATCAACTCTTATTTTGTAAAAACTAATTCTCGTCTATTTTATGTATATTACAGATATCGTTTTAACCGAACGTGCTAAAAGGTTATCGACGCTGTTAGCATCTGAACCTTACTATATTTTAGTATTTTTAGCAGATAAAATTGTTCTGAATCTCTTTTGTAAAAAAAAAACTCAACCCTCAAATCGGTAGGTATGTTTCACTGAGTGTGGATCCGATAAGATTCCCAACAATATTAAACTTTAAGATAAGAAATTCGATCAATAACCATCTTCTGATATCTTTAAAAAATCGTTTCAAGTACTAAATCTTGGCTGTGATTCTAAATGGAATTCACACTTCGCTGCTCACTTAAAATCTTCAGAAATCAAAACAAAAACTCCGCATAACTCTACTGCTTAATGTAGTCCAACAATCGATTCCAAACTTTCATTGCCCAACTTTAAAAGCCTAAAGCAGTCCCACAAATGTACCTACCGCCTCGTTTCAAATTTAAATTGGCTACGAATAGAGATGGGCGAAGTGTTCCTACCTGGTTGGGAAAATTGGGCAGATTCCCGGATCTTTGTGCATTATTCTTACAAGCCAAAAAATTTGGCCATTGACAAAAATAGAAGCAAAAATAAAAATAATAATAAATGAGTTTTTTATTGCCAAAAGTTGCAAATAGAAAAAGTTTTTCTTTTTTCTACGTTTTTTATTTATTTATTTAAACTTTATTGTACATAATACAATTGTATAGCACAATAGGCGAACTTAATGCTAAAAGCATTATCTAACAGTCAACCTTTGGGTTAAACAGATATCGTCATGTGGGTATTAAAAATATATAGCTATAAATACAAAAAGTTGGAATGATATTAAACTTACTTATGGTACTTACATAATATACTTACATATATACGATGAAATAATAATCAAAATACAGTTAATTTTAAGAGTTATATCAACGAAATAATAGCAGCAACTCAAAATTTACTCATGTTTAACTGCCTAAATTTGCTCCCGTAACCGCGAGAGTAACCGTTAATATAGAAATGGAAAAAATATATTCATAAAATTTTAATTTTGTGCCAAATATCTTATAGCAAGAATTTATTGGCATATGTTTGTAAATCTTCCCGATTTGCTTTAGTGACCGGGTACGTGTTCATCTGTGTTTTGCAAGTCAAATAATTGGAAAAAAATTGGTTGTCTGTTAAGTCGGTTTATGGACGACAGTTTGACGTGACAACGTCAAACATTACAGTAGTATAATATACATGATCATGCCTCTCTCTCGTTCGTGCCGCGCTCTCGCTTGCGGAACGCGACAATGACGTCAACTTTTTCGTGCATGCAGCCCGTAGTATAGAGTTATTAGAAGTTGTCACGTCAAAAATCAGTAACTGCATAACGGTTAGAGCTATTTAAAAAATGTTTCGTTTAAAAGTAATTCCCAGATAAATTCCCAAGTGTCAGAATTTATAAAACGTATATTTGTTTATCTTCCCATTTTGCTTCAGTGCCCTGACGTTTGTCCATTACTAGCTACGAACGTGTTTTGCAATTCAATTAACTGAAAAAAAATCCGAGAACGTCTGTTCTCGGATGTTTTTTCTTTTTTGAATGAATTCATTGAAATGTTTTAAATAAGACAAATTGTTAATTAAATGCCCAAGAGTCAGATTTTATGTACGTCCATTTGTAAATCTATCTTCCCAATTCGCTTTAATACCCTGACGTTTGTCCATCACTAGCTAGGAACGTGTTTTACAATTCAAATAACCGAGAAACTTGGTCAGCGCATAAAGGTGCGAACTGTTTTATTCCTAACTTGATCCTTTTTAAGATGACTTATAATGCCCTTAACTGAACTTTGTTTTGCCTTGGTCCATCACTGATCTTTGAGAATCTTGTTATTAAAATATATGTTATTGTCTTAAGTCGACATTGACATCGTAATAGAAAATATATTCTAATAATAAAAAAAATACATAGATACTTACGTCAAAATATTAGTCGAATAAAAAAGTAACTAAATAAACTAATACTCTTAAAACAAACGTTAAATGAAATAGACAATTAAAATGTAATTAAATTAAATTAAATTTTGTAACAATTATTTTCGGTAATTTATGTATTATTTATTTAACACTTCTTTGCAAACAGTGAAATGTAAATTAAATATGTTACATAAAATGTGAACACAGTATGTATGTAATTTATTAATTATTTTGGATTTATGGAGAAAATTCATTTGCCTAAAATGTAAGAACAATTTTAATAAACTAAATCTGTTAAATATTATTCTTTAGTTTACTTCATAGGCAAATCACGGAATTTAGATTTTAAACATCATGAAAACAAAGCTAACAATTGTTAAAACAAAACGCAAAATGATTTCTTAACAACAAAAGCACGATATGGCCAACGAGATCTTTGTTTTCAGCGAAAAACAAAGATCTCGCGCAAAAAAGTTCTTACGTTTGTAACAAAAGCTACAAGCTTTTGTTACAAACGTAAGAATTTAAAAAAATATTATTAAGTTGCTCGTCCACTGCGTCGAAATCGCATTACACGAATTATTATTTTTGTGCTATAAGAATTCTGTATTTTATTTGATTTAAACTTAAATTTCTTCATCATAATTTTAGCTGCAGTCAGTCCACTGCTAGATACAGGCTTCTCCTAATGATTTCCAAAATGACCGGTTGGAAGCGGCTTGTGTCCAGCGTTTTCCTGCGACCTTTTTCAGGTCATCTGACCATCTGGTCGGTGGATGTCAAACGCTGCGCTTGCCTGTTTGTGGACTTATTTTCCTTTAAAACTGTACAATGCATTGGAAACGAAACATTCAGAACGTCAGATTTTGTTGTAATATTTGAATATCTTTACTGTGCTCCTACTCTCAGTGTAGGTACTTTTACTGTGGTCCGATTCCGACGCAATGGACACACAGCTTGATAGTAGAACAAATATAAGTTCTAGTCACAAGTCGTTGTAAAACAACAAGATTAAACAACAATCGTTCAAACTTTGTTTTGTACTTAAGAAAATTAAATATGAGAACAAATAGTCGCATAAAAGCTGAGTTCAGACTATAGATAGATATACACTTTATTGTCCCAATCACAAAATTAAAATTAAAAGAAATACATTTACAAAATTGAGTACAAAGACGGGCTTATCGCTATTGCATACATATAACGTTATATATAACGATGGATGACATTTATTTTGTTTTAAGATTCACATAAAAACGAAGTTAATCAGAATATGGAAGTCTGACGGCAATAGCTCCATTCTATTGTAATAACTAGTACCGCCAAATCCTAGACCATAAATAGTAAATAGCGTACCCTTGGCAAACTATTTCCGTTTGACTCTCTGATTCTCTAGATCTCAAAATTAGCACTCCAGGGACAAGATATTTTTTTTTTATAAGCGGTGTACCAAAATAAATAAATTTCAAACAAAGTCATAGGCGAGTACTAGTAGTAGTACTGTAATATTTATTTTTGTGCAATTAAGAGTATTTGTTTTGTATTGTACTAAGCTGCATGTGGTTTAAGAATAATGTACAGATGTGCTGAAGAAAGCAATTGGGGATAATCCTACGCAAAGGAGTGACGGAGTAAGCCTAAGTCCTTTAGATTTATTGAAGCGAGAACCCTGACCTTGTTTCAAGTATTTCACTTAGTATAGCTTTTATTTAAATTCAGCCCTTTATTTTGTGATTTAAGGCTTTACGATAATAAAAAAAAATGATAATACTTTGTCACCTATATTGCCCGTATTAGTATATTATATGGCTTTTAAAATCAATTAATGACAAAATAATTTATAATTCTAAACTCAAACTCAAAACAATGCAACAGTCTGTACCAGGTGTCCGTAGGTGTCATAACAGATGACGGAATAACAGAGGTATTTATTTACACCCACAAGAGCATTTTCAAAAAGGGTTTACGTCAGAAAAGCGACCTATTATAATAAAAATGTACAATCTATTTGAAACAAAATATCGACGCTTGAAAGGCAAAACTTCCTAACTGACACAATTTGGTAAAATGAGTTATATATACCAATTCGACTCCCAAAAAAATTCCGCGTTGATTGGTCTGTGTTTCGTAGCGCTGCGCTGAGTTTTGTTGTCGCTTAGGAAGTACGTGAATCCCTATTATTCTCACATTTTCAGCTGACTAACCGACAAAAAATTGCTCATTTTCTTTCAATCGGTTGGTTGGACAGTTTGATTTTTTTATTTATATCGAATAGTTATTTATTTGTTCCTATCATAAAATTATTTTAACCGCTAGCTTGGATAAATTTACCTATAATTAAATCATAAAAACCCAGCAGTAAGGCCACCGATAGGTTCTTAGTAGGCCCTTCAGGTACAATAGTGTCGGCCCTTGTGGCATTGAGCGTTTGCTACCGCTCGCGAGTTTGCATTGCTCGCTTGATCAAAGGCAAAGCCCATGGCCGAGGTTCGTCCCAACTGTCCCAACTCGTTTCATTTCGTTTCATTTCGTTTCATTTCGTTTCATTTCGTTTCATTTCGTTTCATTTCGTTTCATTTCGTTTCATTTCGTTTCATTTCGTTTCATTTCGTTTCATTTCGTTTCATTTCGTTTCATTTCGTTTCATTTCGTTTCATTTCGTTTCATTTCGTTTCATTTCGTTTCATTTCGTTTTATTTCGTTTCATTTCGTTTCATTTTTTTTCATTTCAAACCAAGCACCCCGCACGTCTGCCTTCCGCCCCGTGTAGCCTCACAAACACTTTCTTACAAAACGCTTATTACGGCCTCTCCTCTTTGTAACGCCATGGTAAAAGTCAATCGAGGAATACATGTAACCGATACCGTATAGCCGGTGCTGGTTTTCCCTGTTCTAGGGTTGTTTCCGGTTTGCCTTTTGGGTTACAGAGGTCAGACTGCAGTCGCTCTGTGTAAACCAGTAATCTCGTGGATATACCCGTCTAATCACTTAGGTTAGGTATGCAGTCCCCGGGGTGCAGGGCAGGAAACCTCCTCGAGTGCCCGGTCCTTTGAAAGTTTTGCATTCTCACTTGATCCCCAGGATCCGGTGAGATGGCGGGCTGACAAGGGATTCAGGACGGTGCACCCTGGGTGACAGTTAATAACTCTCTGGTAGTCGGGGTCTTATTGACTGTCAGCCAATTTCTGCCAACAGACCACTCCACCGCCGTCTATAATGAGACGGCGATTGGATGTGAGGCTGGGGGACGGGCGTGGTCCACTTTTGGGCCACTGTCTGGTTTGGGGGGGGTGGCCGAAAGGCCAAAGGTCGGGACCGAAAGGCCATGGCTGGAGGGCATCGTGGTAGAATGCTAACGCGACCCCATGGGTTTTAGTGGGTAGTCCAGGCACTCTGCCTGGGAGTCCCACACTCAGTGCGTCAATGCATTTCCCCTCCGTTAACAAAAAAAAAAAAAAAAAAAGGTATGCAGTCCCCGGGCTCTGAAGCAAAAAGCTGAGGATGTAACCGAGAATACGCTATGATTGTGATGAACATTCAAATTATAAAGGCAAAGAGTGTGCATGTGTCTGTGTGTGTCACACACGAAGTGAAATTTATTATTATATTTTTCCAGGAGCCGCTTTATTAGTTTTCGGTGAAAACTGTTTTATGCAGCGAAAATGCATGCAAATGTTTTGTTTAAAATATTTTAATACTTGTATTGATTAAGTACGAAAATCGTTTTATTTATTAATTTCACATGCCTACACAATGTTGGTTAGTTTTGCTAATATTTCTTTATAATATGTATTTAGGTGATTTTTCTTGAACGACTTAACAAAAATTTTATGTTTTCGACAAATATACCTGTTTTTCAAAAATATTTTTCCATTACTAATCCACTTTTACCTGTTGGCATATAAATTAATACTGGCGTGTTTCAATTAGTACTGGCGTGTAGATAATTTTACCTGTATTTTTTTGAGGTAATAATTTACTAACAGACTCCAAACTAGAAACTAAAAGTGGTAAGTAAATAAAATGTTTCTTGCAAAAAAGCTTATATTATTACAATGTCTAGACAGTAACAACTATTTTTCTATGATTAAAACTAAAGATTTTATGATTTTTTTTCCGTTAAGAAATAACTTTATTTATTTATTTAAACTTTATTGTACATAATACAATTGTATAGCACAATAGGCGAACTTAATGCTAAAAGCATTATCTAACAGTCAACCTGTGGGTTAAACAGATATCGTCATGTGGGTATTAAAAATATATAGCTATAAATGCAAAAAGTTGGAATGATAATAAACTTACTTATGGTACTTACATAATATACTTACATATATACGATGAAATAATAATCAAAATACAGTTAATTTTAAGAGTTATATCAACGAAATAATAGTAGCAACTCAAAATTTACTCATGTTTAACTGCCTAAATTTGCTCCCGTAACCGCGAGAGTAGGAGATCGTAGACAAGCCTTTTAAAGTTGGCACGGCTGGAGAATGTTCTAATGGACTCAGGAAGATTATTCCAGAGTCTAACAGCCGTCACAGCGAAGGAATTGGAGAAAAACCCGGTATGGTGAGAAGGAGTAGCGAGGGTCTCTTTGATCGGCTCTCTTGAACATTTGCATATATGTCGGTTAGGAAAGATTGCCTTTCATGCGTCGATATTTCAAACATCACGAAGGAAAACATTGATACAACTTCGAAGCCTTATGTATTCGTAAGTATTGATGCAACAGGATAAACACTAGGAGAATGACGATGGGTCCTGAATAATATTGTTTCAAAACATTTAATGTGATCCCAGCTTTAGATGGCTTTATTCAAAATTGAAGCACTCAACAGCAGTGCAAACAACTAAGCTCAAGTCTTCACTGTAATATAATTGAATTGTTCAAAATGCGAGTAGGTAAGTATACTAAAATATTATCTCATAATGTAATATTTGGTGTATATATTTTGTTTTGTTATATTAAAGCTTACATAATAACATCGCTTTGGTATTTTGTGATTTCATCCGACAAATAAATATGAAATGAGGGTTTGGTTGGAACAAACCCAAGTAACGTGCATTCGCATCAATTTCATCTATATTTTTCTTGTTTTAAAATATCTGTTTTGTCTACTCACAGAAAAGACATAATAAAATGTTTTCATAGCAGAATACATGGAGCAAATAAATATGAACTTACTAGCTGTGCCCGCGGCTTCGCCCGAGTGGAATTCCGTTTGTGTCACGGAAAAAAGTAGCTTATGTCACTCTCAAGGTCTCTAACTATTAACAACATAAAAAATCACTTCAATCCGTTGTTCCGTTTTAAGATGAAAGAAGGACAAACAAACAAACACACTTTCGCATTTATAATAATAATTTATAAATAATTTATAATATTAGTATGGAACTATGGATTGTTAAACAATCTTGGTAAGAGGAGAAAGATAAATGTTTACGTAGGTAAGTACAAAATTCATTGGACATTTTGAATAAATGAATGAAAAACAGTTTATTGCACCATTTACATAGATTTAATTGATAAAATAAAATAAAAGTTTATATGGAATATGTAATGTGAACTTTTCGCATTATAGTTTGATATGTACCACGTGCCTGAAGTCAAAATAATCTCTTCATTTCCTTTTCTTGCATCAAATAATACAATCGATTATTGAAATCAACTGCGGTGAATTCGATTCCGCATGATTACCTTTCTAAAAGTTAAAAGTCACTTGACAGCGACCGGGAACTATGAATATTCACAGTGTTAGCTGGCCATTAAAATTAGTACAAATTAATTCAGACACCAAAGTGGCTAGCTCTTGAAATTATTTAGTATAATGAACAGAACGGTGGAACGAAGCCACATTATTATTTTCATTTGTTACTCTAGAAAATTGTAAGTTCCCCCCATTTAAAAATCTGACGTAGGTTTTCTTTCTATTGAATTTTCATTAGTAAAGGTATTTTATGACATCCAAAATTGTTTCTTTGTCTAAGCCCCCAATTGGCTAGTAAACTTTTTCATGAAAATGTCTAATTCGTAAACCATTTCGAGGAATAGGCTTAGGGAACAGATTACATTAATCAAATCTTTAGATGAGCAAGTATTTTTAAAGAAATTCGCAGAAAACCCAATGACTTTCATTTTTTAGCAAAGTTAACGTTTGACGTAGCCGGTTAACTTCCGGATACATTACATTTAATTTTTTATGTTGGTAGCACAGGGTAGTGAATAAATATTGTTTGTTTGGTAGCGCTAATTAGGTGTTTCTCGTACTTGTCACCATAACCCATATTTAACCTAACTACATCTTCATTACATTCATTCATACATTATAATGAAGAATGGGTGTCCAATTATTGAAAAATCAGATGTCTGTCACTTTACTGCCGTCTAGTCCAATAAACAGGCCAATATGCAATAGATACGAGAAGTGGGGTAGGTAACTAGATATTTGGTGATTGTAAACAAACAAGAAACCAACTCGCGGCTGGCGGTCCATCCTGATTTTAACATTTGACACTGACATACATATTTTTTAATACCTTAGTATTTTTTGCTTTCTTGCAGTTCGAGATGGTCATTATAGCTGCGTGACGTCATCACAATACAATCTTTAAAATTAAATAACAAAATAAATATAATTTTAAGAATTTTTTCGTTTAAATTGTATCTCCGAAATAGTCTATTCTATCAATAAAATATATAAAATACACAATTTATTTTTTTAGTTGACTAGCCAATTCATGTACAAGTATCACGTATAGTATAAGTATGTATGTAAATGTATCAAGGTAATAACAGCGCGTACTCAAAGTCTTTCATTATCATCCTAGCGTCTTTTCAGTGGCATCTTCACCTGTTTTCTTTGGAGCTTTCCTGCTTTTACGTCCCCACTTCGCCCGGTCTTTAGCATCCTTGACATAGAGTCCATTGGAACGCATATCCTGAGCACTCAGAAACGTTAATGACTGTCAAAGCAAATACTTTAAACCCAAAAACAAAATTCTCCTGTATAGAGATAATTTTTAATTTTGTATCCATTAGTTTTGATTTATTTAAGACTACTTAGTTTAGATTTAAAACATTCTCTAAATAAATATAAGTTAAAATAATTTGCCCATCTATACTTCTATATTAATATTATAAATGTAAAAGTCTGTCTGTTACGCTTTTACGGCTAAGCCGCTGAACGGATTTAGATGAAATTTGGTATAAATATAGTTGAAGACCCGGGGTCAAACATAAGTTACTTTTTGACGCAGGTGGAGCTGCGGGAAGCAGCTAGTATTATAAATGCGAAAGTATGTATGTCTGGTACGCTTTTACGGCTAAGCCGCTGAACGGATTTTGATGAAATTTGTTATGAATATAGTTGAAAACCCGGGGTCAAACATGGGCTACTTTTTGACGCAGGCGGAGCTACGGGAAACAGCTAGTAATACTATATTTCGCATTTTTGTTTTTTAATAATTTACAGAAGTACTCGCCTGTACATATTATTATTTGCTTTTTTCATTAATTTTTTTCAAATTAGTATCACTAACTGGACACGAAATTTCATTTTTCAGATTTATACCATCCTTGCCATCTCAGTATCCGGTACTTTAACTAAAATAATGTTCTGTGACTGTCTCTGACAAATTATCTATAAGAAAGGCAGTAAAAATAATTCAGTTAAACTACGCTTAACGAACGTCCGTTAATTATATATAAGGCAGTTAAACCGTGCAGTTTCAGCATTTTTTGGAATCTATGAATGTAAGAATCAGGTATATGAGTACTACAATCACCTACGAAACATTCCAAATAAAGTTACTCTACAACTACTGTTTTACTACACATCTTAGAATTTGTTGTTGTAATAAAAGCCTTCAGTGTTCAGGTAGACACATAGCACTATAAAAGAGACTAACTGCACAGGCTTACCATAATGTGCGGATTACTTTACCGCAATGGTATCGTGGAGTTTGTATTATGTTAATTACAGAAAACTGTGATTAGTACTGGCTAATGTTTGGGGTTGTTCCGGGGAGTGTTATGTGTCTTTGTCTTTTACCCGACAGATTTAAGGAAGGTAATGTTATCCGTTTGGTTTTTGTTTTATTATGAATCATCATCATTTCATGTGGATTACATTAATCAATCCTGTATATCCGTATGTAATTGTCAGAGTTTTTCGAAACCGAAACACTCATGGACGCTTTCAACATGACAAAAACATGGTTCCTTTAACGATTGCCAGATTGTACCCACGACATCCGAGTTTGCCGGTAAACGCCTTTACCACTCTCTGTAGACAGCTTAAGAATAGACTTTTTCCTGTCCAACTCTTAAAATATGACTGAAGATCAATAAATATCCTATTATTTTCATCCTTATCCGACTGGTGAAAATATAATGTAGCCTGTATTTGGCTCCTGGTCTCTAACTGTATCCAAGTCAAACTTCCAAATCCGTCCAGAGTTTTAGCCATGAAAACGCTACAAACAGACAGACTTTCGCATTTATAATATTAGTATGGATACTTTGTTAATCCTGAGGTACAATGGGGTACAAAAACTTTGTACCAAAACGTACAATAAGGTAATGTTTGTTTTCCAACATTTTCTTACTGCTTCCCAAATAATTTCAAGTATCCCAAGGCGTCCCTCGTTTATCTATGTTAAAATATTGAGACTATGTGAAAAATACACAAGTCACCCCCCTAGAAAATCTCCATCGATAAATCTGCCCACGCTAACTTCGTTACAAAGGTGGAACAATTCGGGATTATTGTGACCCACCGTATATCATTGTTATTGTCTTATATATTTTGTCTTTGACCTATTTACATAAGTTGTATTGAAAGTAAATCTATTTTTATCTCTTAAATTAAAGATATAGTCGTAAAGGAAATGCATACTTAATCTCAGACTCAAATCTATTCGCGGTTCGCTAAAAGGTCAGTCTGGAAGGTATGCGTGACTAAAACAGCACACCGACATCAACTTTCTATAAGTAAAATACCACATACTTGCAATAAATAAAGGCAAATCTTATTAACATCAACAACTCCGAAAATGTTGTCAGTCGAAATAAAAACAGGCATTTTAGATCCGTCCTAGACAAATAAAAATAAGACATTAGGTCTTAGCAAACCTCTCTCTAGAACTCCAAAGCCTTAAAATTACTTTTTCTAAATTCTTTTTCATTAATTCATTCATATCAATGCCGTAAAATTATAAAACCAATAGGATTCACCACCGCTTCAGAGGCCAAAGACAAATCAGCCTCAGACCTAAGAAACGGTTAAATCAAGCTACCTGGAGAAAACAACTAGTATTTGCATTTCCATCCGAATCGTTGCGTTACGTACTTTCCGAAGCATGGACGTTAATGATAACTGAATGTCTCGTGGCGGCGACTAATCTAAGTCCCGAGCCATTGACCCAAAAAAAAGAAAAATACTTTAAAGGGCATTAGAGTTCTTGAGTTTGCTCTTGTTCATGCCTAAGTAGTTCAAAATTTGGACATAGTTTACATCAAAATACTTCAAACACTCTAAGTTCTATCAAAAGCTGTAGCACGCTACTTTATTTACTAGTGACTGCATTGTTTGAAATGTGAATGTATCCATGCAATAACTAACTGACATTGTAATTTTTTTTTTTAATAATGGGTTTTACGGCCATGGATACAAGTCCTTTATAGCCCTTCTTATTTTTTCTATCTTCTTCAGTCCTACAGTGTGGTTTCGTCAAGTCCTAGTCAAGTCCAAAAGTCTAGTCGGTAGTCAAGTCTAGTCAAAAGAATCAGGCTAAGTGAAGTGGTAGAAAAACTGCACTTAGCGATTACTAGGAGCTTTTGGCAACAAGCATGAAAATCAAACACTGTACGAGGGCGACACTGAAAGTCTTTAGAACTGACCACTTGTAAACAGTATAATAAAAAAATAAGTTAAAATTTTGAAAATGAAACTCTTTGCCAGTATTATTGAGTATGTATTTTATTAATTTGTCATTTGTTTTACGATTTGGCGGCAAATTGAAAATTGTCTGTGTCACGTCAGCATGAATTTAACGCGAGAATTTTTTAAGCAATGATTTTTTATGACTTTCGTTGTCATTTAAGTCAACAAGAAAGTTATGATTGACTTCGATTGGCCTTTCACGATGAAGCCCCAACTCGTGCCACTGTTTACAACTGGTTTAATGAGTTCAAACGTGGTCGCACTAATCTCACCGATGATCTGCGTGAGGGACAGCCTTCTACGGCGACGACTGAAGATAACATCAGTGTTGTGCGGCGTATGATAGAGACTGACAAAAGAGTGACCTATCAGCAGATTCGGGCAAGTTTAGGCATCGGTATGAGCCAAGTGCACAAAATCCTGCATGAACATTTAGCGGCCAGGAAGCTTTGTGCCCGGTGGATACCTCACGATTTGACCGAGGCCCAAAAAATCCGTCGTGTTGATTGGTGCCGTGAAATGGTTCAAAGATTTAACGGAGGTGACTCAAATGATGTGTTTGACATACTTACGGGTGACGAAAGCTAGATTTACTGTTATGATCCCGAAACCAAAAGACAGTCTGCTCAATGGGTGTTTCCTTCCGAGGAGTTGCCAACTAAAGTGAAGAGAGGTCGAAGCGTGAGAAAAAAGATGGTGGCCTCGTTCTTCGGAAGGACCGGACGTTACGCGACAATTGTTTTAGAGGATCGAAAAACAGTTACTGCAGAGTGGTATACTAACAATTGTTTGTCACTTGTCTTGAAAAAAGTTCGGGAGACACGACCTCGCAGTAGGATCCTCCTTCACCACGACAACGCCTAGTCACACCACCAGGCGAACGATCGACTATTTGGCGACATCAAACGTGGAATTACTAGGTCACCCTCCATATAGCCCCGACCTTGCGATTTTTATTTATTCCCGAAAATAAAAGAAAAACTTTGAGGAAAAAGTCCCATTGTAATCTTTATTTCAACAAACACTCATTTTGTCATTTAATTATTTTTTATGACGAGGTTCCAATGTCTTTTACAACATCGCATTAACAACTGAGGCCTTTTTGGCGGAAAGTTGTGTAGAGCAGTATCGGCGCCGCTGTATTTTCCAAAATTTGTGTTTTTTTGAGTGTGTGTGCGTAATAATGGTGGATTATTATTCGCAAAGTGTTCGATAACAAGCGTGAGTGTTGGGAAGTGATACAGTGTTTGATTTATGTGATTTTCATGCTTGTTGCCAAAAGCTGTTATCGCTATATATGTAAGCTAGTAATCGCTTAGTGCAGTTTTTATACCACTTCACTGAGTCTGATTTTCTGACTAGACTTAACTACCGACTAGACTTTTAGACTTGATTAGGACTTGACGAAACGAAACTGTAGGACTGAAGAAGATAGAAAAATTAAGAAGGGCTATGAAGGACTGGAATCGATGGCCGAAAACCCCATTACTAAAAAAATATTAGCAACTGACATCTGCCACAAACATACCTAATGTGTGTTTTGTTAGCGCGACTTTATTAACAGTATCACACAAACATGTATCACGGTATCCCGTGTAAGTTATTCTTCTAAAATAATGAATCAAAACTCAGTAGTATTATATTGTATTTATTTATATTCATTTACGAAGGGTACGATACGAGGCAGTCTGCTCGATTAGATTTTATTTTATTACTATTTTTTGGTTAACGTTGTTTTAGCTATTTAGTTTGATTTTATGTTGATTATTTTTATTTTTAATTATTTATTTATTTTGATTGTATGTACTTAAGGATCACGGCAGACGCCCATACATCAAAATAGTTGACTCAAATCGTCTCAAAGCGTCTACCTATCGAAAATAATTCCTGAATAATTGCAATAAAGAATTTTTACCTAAGCAAGCCGAGAAAAAAATATATTTCTGTTTAACTTTTTGAGGTAAGAGCAAAGCTCAAACCAAATAATACTTCATTAGAGCATATTGACCGGTAGAAAACATTTGTGATAACTGTGAAGTGAAACTGATAAATGGCATACCGTATGGCAGTTCACACACGGCGCTATGCGATTCGTGAGACGCGACTGCGACGAGACTGCAATGCAACTTGAGTCACGTACGACATATGACATGGTAGCGTCGTCGCACAAGTCGCGTCGTCTGCGGACATGGCTGATTTTGTATGAAAGATACTTTTGTGCGACTGGTGGCATACGGGTATAATACTCAAGTATAATTAAATAGCGCCGTGTGCGACTGCCTTACAATATTCGTGTCAATCTTTGTACTAACGGCAACCCTCAAATGGAGGAAATATCTCTAGTGGTCACAGCAGTCAGTACAAATTCCTTTTATTTGCAATATTTTTCTAAAACTTTTATAACAGTTTTTATTTGGTAAAATTGCAGAAAATTATGTTAACGATTAAACCATATAACATTTCTAGACGCTAAAAAGTTGGTCAAATATTTTTTTGCCGTGTTCCTATATATAAAGTCACAACTGCTAGAAATATTAAACTTATCCAAGTTACATCACATCCTAGCTTGTTTAAGTTAGTTTTGCTTAGTGAATTTAATAACCGTTAAGTCCAAATATTTTTTACAAATAAAATACCTCCTTTGAGATCAGTGGATAAAAGAATCGACCCTATATCGCGACTCTAAATTAAAACGTACTTGATTTATCTGACGCAACCATCCCAGGGACAATTTACAGCTTACTTGGAAATAACAAAGTATATTTTTACTAAGATTTTTATTATTTAGCTTCCGATAATATTTTTGGGATGAGAAATTTATGTATCTATCAGAATAGCGGATGATTACTTTCAAATATTATTTTTTTTATATACAATTAAGTAGGCAAAATGGCATACGGCCCACCTGATGGTAAGTGGTCACCGTAGCCCATGAACGCCCGTAACACCAGGGGCATCACGTGCGTATTGCCTACCCTTGAAAAATCCTTTAACGCCCTTTGTTTACATGTCAAATTGAGAAAAGAGAAAAAATACTCACTCTCTGTGTAATGTTAATAATATGATGTTCTACTCAATTTTTTTTTTATTCATAACCAAAATCTGAGAACAGAAATATTTTTCAATCTCATCATCATCATCATCATTTAAGCCCCAGTCAGTCTACTGCTGGACATAGGCCTCTCCCAATGATTTCCAAAATGATCGGTTGGCAGCATTCTGCATCCAGCGCTTGTCTGCGACCTTTTTCAGGTCATCTGACCATCTGGTCGGTGGATTTCCAACGCTGCGCTTACCGGTACGCGGTTTTTCAATCTGTTTAAAAATAAATAAGTTAAAAGCCTTTAAAATCCCGTAGAAGAGGAAACTGTTAGGGAACAAGAAAGGGACGCACTAATGGGTAGAGTGACGCGATTTCGTGCGTATAAAAGAGATAGCAATATTTTCCCACCACGCTCTCATTATTCTTCATTACAAAACTTTAAATGCTTATTACTGCTATAATTAATTACCAATTTTGTTATTGTTTTCGAAATTGGTAACTTTTTAGTGTGTTTTTAGACTATTGTTCCCTATAAAAAATTTATCCAAATGTAAATACAGTCAAGTAGCATATTTATTTTATTCAAGTATTCATTCAATGCGACATAATATTCAAATACGATACATCTGCTCTGTAAGTTAATAAGAAATTGCGTACCTCTATAACTACAGCGCGCGCGCGAGGATACTGTTGCATCTATCATCAAACAACTGAATGACAACAAGAGCCCCGGCTACGACGGTATTAGAGCCAAAGACATTAAGATTCTATCCGATCATTTAATTCCAGTGATAACTCACCTTATCAATTGTTGTCTTGACTCATCAACCTACCCAGATCTCCTTAAAATAGGAGTTATTAGACCTATATATAAAAAAGGAAAACATGATGAATATAATAATTATCGGCCAATCACAATATTGTCCTGCTTGGATAAAATAATTGAACGTTTCTTGGGTGATCAAATAAATAACTTTATACAATTAAATAACATAATTAGCAAAAATCAATACGGATTTCAAAAACATAAAAGCACTTCTCAACTCCTAAGTAAGTTTTCAGATGAAGTAAACGAACACCTAAATAAAAAAATGCATGTACTTGCTCTTTTCATTGACTTCAGCAAAGCATTCGATATGCTCAATTATGACACGCTTTATGACAAGCTTTCTCAAATTGGAATACAGGGCCCACTTCTAAACTTAATAAAGAACTATCACAGCAATAGATACACGACCGTAAAAGTCCAAGATCAACTGAGTGCGATGACCTTGACCTGCAAAGGCACGGCACAAGGTTCCATAGTCGGGCCGACTGAGTACCTCATGTATGTAAATGATATGTGTAATGTCATAGGGTCGGGATCGGTGTACCAGTTCGCTGATGACACGTGTCTCCTGGTAGCCAGTAGGAACTCAACCCAAGCCGAATATATTTTGCAACAAAACTTTACCAGCATGTGTAAATGGGCACATGATCACGGCCTTGTGATAAACGCTCAGAAAACTAAAATAGTTCATATACGCTCATCACATAATAAAACAAAAACCGCACCAGCTGTTAAGGCCCATGAACACGCCTGCTTACATTCGAATAACTTATCTGATTGTCAATGTCCCATACTAGAAATAGTAGATAAACATAAATACGTTGGTGTCTGGATTGATAGCCGTTTTTGCTGGGGACCACATAAAGATCATGTTTGCAACAAGCTGAGGTCAGTAATTAGCAAGCTTTACATGCTCAAATATAAATTACCTTTTAAGATCTTGAGATTATTATATTTTGCCTTGGCGGACTCTGTTGTCAATTATGGCCTAAGTAGTTATGGAAGAACGTATTCGACATACATTGAATCTATTTATAAATTACAACTAAAAATGTTAAAAATAATTGTTCCAAATAAAATCTTAAAAAAGCTAGCTAAGGATGATGCGGAGTTATTTAAATATTGCAATATAATGAGTGTCTATGATAAAATTCAATATCTTATTTTAACTGAATCATGTCAAAAAAATTGTTTAAGGGAAAAAATGCGACCTAGCTACCTAAGAACACTTTGTTATTTAAATAAATATAGTCTTCCAAAATTTAATAATCAGTATGGGACAAGAATTCCTAATTATATGATACCAAACTATCTAAATAAGCTTCCCTCAGAACTTCAGGAGTTGTATAATAATAACTTTAAAAAATTTAAATTGAGTTTGAAAAAATACTTGAGTACTTTCTGAATGTAATAGCGACTCACCGAACACAGATAAACCCATCGAGGTTTCCGCGGTTCGGTAACTGTTTTATGTGTACATTTGATATTTACTGAATAAATGATTTAAAAAAAAAATACTTTCTTATGGTTCAAGATTGCTTCATATTAGGAACACCACCAAAGTCATCATCATCATCCTAGCGTGTATTCCTAGTTGCGTCGTCAGCTTACGCTTCGGAGCCTAGGTTACGCTATAAGCCATGGTCCTTGATCTGGCGGAACTGGTTATTACAATGGAGCAACTGCCGTCTGGCCTCCGTTACCTTCTTTACAGGGAAACCAGACCAACAGGAACATGACCCGAGGTGTGTTAGTGGCTAACACTGTCAGAATTTTCAGGCTGCCCTAAGGCAGATAGATCAATAAATAGCAGTCGTGAGGCTATGTTCTGATACATCTATCGATAACAACCGGGACCAACGGCTTAACGTGCCTTCCGAAGCACGGAGGAGTTCAAGATAGAAAATGCCACTAAATGGCGACCGATCCAATAGTGGTCCCGGTTCAAAAGGATCCGTGGATTTTCAAAAATATACATTTGATCTATATTTAGCAAATACAAGTTTAATCAGTATTGGAAAACGAATTTTTTGATAATTCATAATTTTTAAAAACTCTTATTTGTGACAGTAAAAATTAGTTTTAATACTAATCCAATTATACATTCGCAAGAAATATAAAATACAGATATGATAATATTATTTACTTTGTTAGTTATCCATTGATAACATATCGGATAATTTTGAAGTGGGCCGTGATTATTGGCATTGATTTGTAGTGATATAGCGTCAATTTTACAACAATTTAAATATATGATATAGAAAGTTCAAAGATATGGGATAATGTTTCCAATTCCTCACAATGTACCCCCGTATAAAGATTTAGAATTAGAATCATATTTGTTCTTTCTCGGCCAATAGATTTTGTTTTGTGATTTTACGTCATTGTTTTCTTGTTATGCCTAAACAAACGTCATCATATCTTTTTATTTATACAACTAAGTAAGCAAACAGGCGTATGTCCCACCTAATGGTAAGTGGTTACCTTATCCTATAAACGCCTGCAATACCGGAGATGTTACGAGCGCGTTGCCGACCCTGAAGGAATCCTTTCACGCCCTTTTTGATTTTGATGTTATAGTCACTAGGGAAAACCATGGCAGGGAGTTCAATTCCATAATCGCAGTGTACGAGGAAGGAAATTCCGTTTGAAATGTACTGTACGCGATCATTGTAAACTGATATCATTGCAAATTGTTTCACTTTTTCAACATTTTTAATACGATTTGCATTTCTTATAGAGTTCTAAGAAAGACACAAATATTTTTCTTCTATAATAACGATCCACAAAGGAAAAGGAAATCGCACAAAGGATATCAAATAACAGAAAACTATCGCGACACCATGGTCGGGTAACAAGACTGACTTCGTAACATCAAAGGGGGTCGTTATCTTAAAATATACTTTAGTTAAGGATGTAACTTCATCCCTATTTGTTTCGGCGTAGTCTTATGCCTTGATGTTTAGTGGTTAAAGTGTGTTTTATGATTGTAGGAACGTGCGTTTGAGAGAAACAAGATTTACCTATTCGATTATTTTTAAGGTTCTATACCTCAAAATGTAAAAAAAGGAACACTTATACGATCACTCTGTTGCATGTATATACCTTTAACTTCCTCCATAGTCCTATGAGGACTACGGAGGAAGTTGAAGGACTACCCAGAGGTTGTGTGTTCGATTCCCACTGGAAGCATACTTTGTTTAGTTGTTTCCAGTTTGGTTAGGACATTGCTTGAATATGTGAACGATAAATTGTTATGTTATGCATAAATGTTACTCACAATCTAAATACTTACAGACAAAGATACAAAGAAATCGACGGTTAATTTTACATACTTAAATATACTACGTTGTATGTTTAGCTCTTATATAGAGTAGATATAATATATATATAATTACAACATTTAAAAAAAAAATTTTGCATGCCAGTAATGGTGAAACATGTAGATCCTTCACTACTTATTACATCTAACATAAAATTACTGTTACCATGTTTTAGCAAAATAAATATATAAATATTTCATTTCATTTCATTTCATTTCATTTCAAAGAGACTTAAGAGACCAATAAAGATTACGTCATAATATTATATAACAGGTAGAAGGTGGAGATCGATGTACAAAGTCATCCATCATCATCATCAATTCTAGCATTTTCCCATTTCAATTGGGGTCGGCTCTACGTATTCTCTTGCGCCAATCATCCCTATTCAAAATCTTCTCTCCGTCTCAAAATTTAAATGCAGTTAGACTACATTTAAAAAAAATAATTTCACGACCATGAATAAAAACGAACTTAAGATAGTTCAAAGGCTCTTAAACGCCGTACTGCTTGAAGGCATAACAAATTATAGACCCATCACATTTATAAGTTGTTTTCCAGGGTTACCACGAATCACATCTCTAACAGGTTCGAAGACTTCCAGCCGCCCGAACAGGCCGGATTCTGAAAAGGCTTTAGTATAGACCACATTCATACGCTGCGGCAGGTTATACAAAAGGTCGTGGTAGAATGCGAAAGCGATCCCATGGCGCCCTCACAACGGCTGGTGCGGAAACGCCGGAGGGGTTTTAGTGGGTAGTCTGGGCCGATTAGCGGCCCAGGAGTCCCACACTTTGTGCGTAAATGCATTTTCCCTCCGATAACAAAAAAAAAAAAAAAGTTTATACAGAAGACCATAGTGTATAACCGGCCATTGTGCTTGGCGTTTTTGAACTATGAGATAGCCTTCGATTCGATCTTAACTTTGGCTGTGCAGTCTCTTCAGCGATGCCGAATTGACTATCGATATATCAATGTGTTGAGGTGCCTATACCAAAATGCCACTATATCAGTCCGAGTACAGGAGAGTATGAGGGCTATACCACTACAAAGAGGACGACGTAATATCTCCGAAACTGTTCACAACCGATTGCAGTCTTCCATTGGAAAGACGTCTTCAAACTCCTCGACTGGAAAGGACTAGGCATCAATTTTAATGGCTAGTATCTCACGCACTTGAAAAATTTTGACGATATTTATTTATTTATTTATAAATCTTTATTGTACCACAAGTTTACAATTGGCGGACTTAATGCTAAAAGCATTCTCTCCCAGTCAACCATTAGGAAAAACAGAAAAGTTATGTCATCATGATATTGTCATCATGGCAGAATCAATGGAGGACTTGGGCATAATGTACGAAGACTTCAACCGAGTATCCAAGCAGGTGGGCCTCAAAATGAATATGGATAAAACAAAGGTTATATTATGTCAAATGTCCATGTTACACCCACTCCTATCCATATTGGAGGATCGGTACTCGAAGCTGTCAGACAGTACATCTACATTTTTTTTTTTTTTTTTGTTTACGGAGGGGAAATGCATTTACGCACAAAGTGTGGGACTCCTGGGCCGCTAATCGGCCCAGACTACCCACTAAAACCCCTCCGGCGTTGCCGCACCAGCCGTTGAGGGCGTCATGGGTTCGCTTCCGCATTCTACCACGACGCCCTCCGGCCTCGCCTTACGGCCCAGCTACTGTTGGGCGAGACGGGCATAATGCGCCCGTCGTCTGCCCCTTCCTCGGCCACGACGTAGATTGGGCGCATCAGCTCTCGCCTCGCGCTCCCTCTCGGCGGCCTCCTTCTGCGAAATTACGGTTTCACAAAAGGAGGTCATCGCTTCCCAGTACCCCTCGCCGCGCAGCATCTGTGCAACGACACTGTGCAGCGAGAGGTCCAGGTGCCCGAACACCACTCCGAGCCTCACCCTCTCCGGTGCCCACATTTGGCAATCTGCCAGAGTGTGTTGAGCTGTGTCGTCCGGCTCCCCACACTCATGGCAGACAGGGCTCTCCTCCCTACCTATATTATGCAGGTAATGACCGAAACATCCATGTCCGGTCATTACCTGCGTCAGCCGGAACGTCAGCTGGCCGTGCCTTCGGTCCATCCACTCATGGAGCGATGGAAGGAGCGCCCCTATGGTACGAGTACCGTAAGGGGAATTTTCTAGCTCGACTTTCCATCGCTCCCTCAGCCTATCCACAGCCAGCCGACGCATCGCCCTCACGGCTTCGGGAGCGGGCTCAGCACCACTTGCTCTCACTCTTGCCCGCTCCCAGTACACCTCCGCTTGCACCTCGGCGTCCATCTCCCATGGCGGAGTGCCGGCCAGGACGCATGCTGCTGCCCAAGACACCGTCACATAGGCCCTTGCCATTCGGTTGGCCACTGTTCTTTGTGGCCTCCGAAGCAGGGCCCTGTTGGCTCTGGAGAGCCTGTCTGCCCATAAGGGCGCCCCATATAGCGCCATGCTGCGCGTTGCGCCCGCATATAGACGACGGCATGGGGCGCCTGGCCCTCCAACATTGGGCAGCAGTCGGCCCATGGCCGATGCTGCGCCGACTATGCGGGGAGCTAGCTGTTTGAAGTGCTCCCCGAAGTCCCAGCGCGAGTCCAGGATAAGGCCCAAGTATTTGATATTGGGCTTTACCTGGACCCATTCTCCACCAATGGGTACGGACGCACCAGGTAGCGGGCGCCACCTTCTGCCTCTTCCGAAGGCAATGACCTCACTCTTGTTGAGGGCCACCCTTAGTCCCAGCAGTCTGATGCGGGTTACGATCAGATCTGCTGCGACCGTCGCCCTTCTCAGGGCCCCCTCTAGTTGCTCACCCCGGACTACTATCATCGTGTCATCCGCGTAGCAGATGACAGTCATCCGGGGGAGCAGAGCCCCGCGGATGGCCCAATCGTAGCCGATGTTCCACAGCAGGGGTCCCAACACTGACCCCTGTGGAACACCGCAGGTCATTGCCCTCTCTCTTCTGAGCCCTCCTCTTTCCTCGTAGAGCACTACCCTCTCAGTGAGGTAGTGCTCCACGATGCGCCGCAGGTAGGGGGGCACTCCGTGGTACCGGAGTGCCTCCTCTATTACTTCGTAGGGGAGGGAGCCAAACGCATTGGCTATGTCTAGGGACACAGCCACAGCTCCCTCCCCTTTCTCGGTTGCCTCCTCCGAGAATGTCCTAAGGGCCCCTAGGGCATCAATGGTGGACCGCCCAGCTCTGAAGCCGTACTGGCAGTCCGACACATTGGGCCCAGTTCCCTCAAGGTGCGACGATGGACGATGCGGGAAGCGATGATGCGCTCAAACATCTTCCCGGTCTCGTCCAGCATCAGTAGGGGCCTCCACCCCGAGGGGGAGTCCTCAGGTCGGCTCTCCTTCCTTAAGAGGCAGAGCCTGCCCTCTTTCCACGGCCTCGGGAACCGCCCTACAGTACATCTACCTAGGTCAACTGGTCAAAATAGGTAGCTCCAGTTTCTACGAATACGATTCGGTTGGGCAGCATTCGGGAAGCTACGCCATGTCTTCTCGTACGACTTACTACAGTGCCTTAAGATGAAAGTATTTAACCAGTGTGTGTTACCGGTGATGACTTACAACTCCGAGACGTGGTCCCTTACTATAGGCCTTATAAGAAAGCTCAAGGTCGCCCAAAGAGCTATGGAGAGGGCTATACTTGGTATTTCCCTACGAGATCGAATTAGAAATGAGGAGATCCGTACGAGAAAAAAAAGTAATCGACATAGCCCAGCGGATTAGCTCTTTGAAGTGGCAGTGCCTCATCGCACACTGACAACACTGGCTAAAACTGATTATTGCAACAGACGGGCTGTTTAAGACAACCCTGAGTGTAGAGAATGTGCAAAGGGAGAAGAGTCCGAGAATTACTACAGGCACTTCGCACCATGTGATGTTCTAAAGCTCGTGCAATTCTTCATCAGAAACCCTGCTGAGTGTCAGTAAGACGTAGGGTGGGTACAAAAGAATCTAGAGATTCGACGTGCTCCCTAAATAAACCCATACATAAGATAACATGTTTGCTTTCTTTTCTTACTGCATTGGCTACAGTGTCAATCGACTCTACCTAATATGGTAAGTTTCTTGAGGTCAATCAAAAACTGACCTATGATGAAGAATAACGAATATGGATAGTTGTGTTCTTCTAATTAAGCACTCGTTTCAGAGGCCAAGTTTCACTTCGGGTTGCTGAGCTAACAGAGTAAGTAGTAAGTTTTTTTTTTGTTATTCATCGCATAGTTTATACCTTGGTCTCTTGTACTTAATCTACTTTCTACCTCCAGGCCCACGAAGTTCAGTATGACAGATCAGGCCCCCCTGATTGCGACGTGACAACTCCAAGGTATGTAAATGTTGCTAACAATCACAGATAAACTTGCAAATTAAGTTTACAATTTCACGCGAGGATGTACCGTTTCATACTGTGTATTCCTTGAAACTTTGTTAATCATTGGATTGTAAGCAAACTCGTAATAAGTATGTCTTGATTTATAACTTTCAACATCTTTGAAAAAATATGTTTTTACCAAAGCTTACAATCATATTTACAAATAATATTTAAATTACTGAAAGTTTTGTGAATTTTTTTTTTAGCTCTTTGCTGGGCAAAGGCCTCCCCTTTAGCCGTCCACGCATCTCGGCCAAGTGCCGTTTGGTGCCATCCACTGACGAATTCGTCCAGGTCGTCCCGCCATCTTTTACGTGGTCTTCCTGTAGGTCTACGTCCCTCAGGAACCCAGAATGTTGCTAATCGAGCCCATCTGTCTGACGGCATACGGCCAACATGTCCAGCCCAATTCCACTTAAGCTTGGCCGTCTTGACGCCCACGTTGACTATTCGAGCTTTAGAGCGTAACTCGGTGTTTCTTACTCGATCCATACGACTTGCACCTAGTATGCTGCGCACCATAGTCCGTTGGTAAACCTTAAGTCTCAACTTTTGATCCTTTGTAAGCGACCAAGTCTGTATACCATAGGTAAGGATGGGCAGAATTTCTTTTATTTTTTGTGAAATTATTTACCTACACTATTTTATTATGATCTGCAAAGCCAGGACCAGGAGCCCTATTTTTAAAATGTATGACATACATATCGAATGAAAATCATTACAAATATCCGACTCGCCGATCTGGCATGAGTCACACATTGCAGAAATAGCACTCCAAAAAGCTTACTAACACCCAGAAGCGAGTATGTGGGATCCGATTGTATTGCGCCATCTTACTTACTTGTTTCTGCCCGGTTATGGTGGTAGTAATCCACCTGTGATACAACAAAGGGCGTAAAGTATAAGTACGTAAGTAAGTATTACGATATATATGGCAGGTCATGTTTATTTGCCCCCGATGTAGAAGATCACAAAAATTACGTCATCGCGTATAAAAATAAGTGGTAGCTACCTCTCCTCGGCATTTGTAACTACAAGATATATCGTCACACTACCCTTATCAAGAAGGCAGCATAATAAAATAGAAAGTTTAACCCATTACAAAATTCAGACTTTTCTCCTTAAGCCTAAGCGCCTACATAAGACTAAGTCGCTTTTACAAGAAGCAGATTAACTAATTAATATAATCCCGGCACCCAGTACACGCGTTAGACGCCCAACATTTAAGATAAAACTTTTAGAAAGCACCAAGACAATAAATCGTCAAGTTTCCCTTCTCGTTGGCAAGTCTTTCTACCTTGGTTTAGGGTTCTAGAAGCGGTAAGAATATTTTCTTAGTAATTTTGCTCTAACCTTTATGAACAGGATGCACTCTATCAAAAGGAACAGTAGTGATAGCCGCCTATTGTTCATCTTGTCATAGACAATATTAAATTTCGGCATTTACCATGCCAGTCGGCCGTCCCGGATACGTGTAGGCTGATCTGAGAGAGATGGGAGCTCTCTCGTTTTGGAAGCTAAAATCCACTTCGGGTCGCTGGTCCAGCAATGTAAGTAAATAGTTACACTCGCAAAAATTAATTTAAAAAGTATAGCCGCACTCAATGACGTTAATGATTACTTAAGCAACTTTAAACTCGTAAAAAAAAGTTATTCAGAGGGAGAATTTTTAATACGAATTATATTAATGAAAAGTAGAGTTGCTCAATAATAAAATATTAATTAAATAGTAATAGTAGAAACAAAAGCTTCTGAAAGAAAAATGCATTTTTTGGGTTTGAAGAAGTTGCTTAGGTGCATTCTCGGGTAGTTAGCAGTTAGATTTAAAATAATTATTAAATTGTCGACAAATTATTGGACTTTTCTTTGTTCTATTCAATGCATTTGTGTGATAAACGATCCTATTCAAACTAATACCAATATCACAAATTTGTCACGATTTTCGCTGTGACTGTGGTTTGGTAATTGTTGATATCTCGCATATATTTATAGCATGATTTATTATGAGTATGAAATCGGCCGTATTGTTCAAATCAGCACTGAATTTTGGTATTTGTTTTATTGTTACCTAACGGGTTTCATTTTCAACATTGATTTAACACATTTAAACTTACTATTTTGTATTGAGAAGTAAATGTTTATTATTTAAAAATGCTTAGATTACAACAGTTTTGTTTTTGTATTGTGTATAGCTCGTAATTTTTTTTTAAATTTCATTCAATTAACATCTGAATATACTGGCTACAATTATTTGTTATAAATCGCTGATCTACTGTCAGAAGCCGAACTCATAAGATACTTTCAATAAACACTCAAATAGGACGTCATTATCATCATCATCATTCAAAGATTTAGTTAAGTCTCACTACCTTTCTAAGGTTCGTTAAGCTTGTCTCTTTTTTTCATGTCACTACTCGTTTTATGTATTTTATTTATTTAAGTATTTTATGTATGTTCACATATACAAAAATATCTATGTAAGTTTATTATCTGTTTTGTTGTAGATAACATCTTGGCTTTCTGCACCGCTCGCTCAAGTTTTTTTTAATTCTCTGCTCCTTTCTACCATAAGGTTGGCTGGAAGAGATTGCATTAGCGATAAGTCGCCTTTTGTTTGTTGTTGTTTCATTTATCTTAATGTTAATTGGTTTCTTTGCTGCATCTTTTCTTATATGTATGTAAATGGTGCAATTAAGTGTTCATTCATTCATTCATCATTTCAACCACAGTCAGTCATACGCCCATAATGATTTTCAAATTGACCGGTTGGAAGCAGTCAGCGTTTGCTTGCGACCATTTCCAGGTACTAAAATAGTCCAAAGGGTGACTAGATGGTCAGATGACCAGAAAAAGGTGGCACGTCCAATAATGTTGGAATTATCCAACGAGAAAAGCAATGAACTTACCAAAACTCTAGGTAGGTTGCGTCGTCTGCTTGCGCTTCGGAGCCCAGGGTACGCTTTAATCATGGTCCTAGATTTGGCAGTACTGGTAATGAACAGAGGTCAGACGGCAGTCGTTCGAATGTAATATGTATATGTTCGAATATAATAATGTTATTACATTCGAACGACTGCCGTCTGACCTCTGTAACCCTTTTAATAGGAAAACCAGACTATAATACTATGCTCTTCCAGCAAAATACTACATCGATCACTGCCTAGTCCTACCTTATGACTTAGCTACGGCATAAATTAAGCTGGCGGACGTAATGGGGCAATATTCGAGACAAGACTGTTATATTGCCATACTTCGAGTGGAAGTTGAGAACGTGTGTCCTTGCCTTACGTGCCATTTTAAAAATAACCATTCGATACTGGCCATTGGCATGAGTAGTGTTCTAACTTTTAAATATAGAACTTTTTATCTTACTGCGTGTGTTACTTTTTATCTTATGTGACGGTAAAACGTAAATGTTCTTCACATTTTTTTCCTTTCTATGCAACTTGAGTCCATACTCAAAATCCATATTTTATAACATTTTCAGTCTCTTTCTGTATACGTTTGCTGATATTAAACTTTATTGTGTTGATATTGTTTGTAACATATTTGTAGATTAAATTTTGTAATAAAATATAAATATCTACGTTCATGAAATTATGTTGATGTACAACATGTTTACAAGAAATAAATGATTATGATTAGGCAGCCGGAAAATGTGGATAATAACAGCCATCAATGGTCTTAGAGAAAGAAAGTAATTTCATTTATTTTTGGTTGCTATTAATATGGATAAGAATTGTTTTTTTTTTCCTTGTCACCACCAGAGCAGTTATTTAACAACCCTTTATTCCACCCTTTGTACCATTTTAGAAAAACATTGTTTGAAATAAATAAAACGGGTAAAAAGTGCCAGTTTTACAACCAGTAGTAACACGAGAACAAAGAAATTAGGCCTTCTATACCAGAAGCCAGAAGCCTAATATTATTCTCATTAAAATTAATAAAGTCGAATTTCTATTTGAAACTTACGAAATCAATTCACGAAACCCCTTAAACAAAACCAAAATATTCGAATTCCAATTTAATTAACGCAATCTTGGGTACCTTTAGGCACCTGGCAGTAAATTAACGGAACCGCCAACTATTCCCCCTAATAGGTCACTGACACCCCGGATCTTTATCGTGGAAATTTAATAACAGTAAAACAAGTGAAACTTTGAGATCATGTTCATTAAAATTAGCCAACATTTTTTGGTAAGTTTCAATTATTTTTTGTCAAGTTATATGAGCTTAATTCTTTAGTTTAGTGTTGTCATAAGATCTATCAGTACGTCAAATATGACATTTTATTGATGCAATCAAATTCATTCATTCATTCAGACGCTAGCGACTGCGATAACAATTTATTACAGCAAACCTGTATGTACAGCAGCGCCCCTGGTGGATAGTATTTAACGATCTGAAAGTCTTGATACTGAATGATGGATGAGTGCTAGTGGATTTTCTAGACTTCTTAATAATATATATCACCTGATTATCTAAGGAAAAAACAATCATTTAAAAAACAATGTATTATCAAATGCCACCAGATAATCAAATTAATTTGGTAGAGTGTCTGATGAGTGACTTATCCATGGCAGGAGTTATGCTTACAAGACGTAAGCATAACAGGCCTGACAGATCTAAATAAGTAATTGATTAAGAGTCTCTTATAAATGAGCTGGAATCAACCGATTGATCTCAAATCAAGAAGAACAAAGATATTAATGGCTGAGATAAAAAAGTCTCCAATGAACTACTTAGCATGCGTCCCGATGCCACAGAATCAGTCAATGTTTGTAATAATTATTTCTCATTCGTAGAGAGCAAATTAGCGAATTCCGTCTTAACAAGGATTAATGAATCAGAAAAATCTCTTGCGTCTGCAATTAAAAATCCTCAGGCTTCGGTTAATTAATTTTTCATATCTCCAACAGATGCGGACGAGGTTTTAAGCGTTATTAATGCTTTGGATTATAGCGGTACGTCTAACGTAGTATGAATAACATTTTAGTTAAAAATATAGGGAGTGCTATTGCTGGACCTCTGGCCAACATTTTCAACTTAAGCATCACTTCTGGTACATGCCCGGAGGATTGGAAGAACGCAGTAGTTATACCTATTCACAAAGGAGCTCCAAAGACGAACTCTGCAACTTCCTTCCAATCTCACTTTTGCCTCTTTGTGCCTAACTTCTCGAGTGTATCATCAACAAAAGACTTATTAAATTTCTTGAAGAAAATAATTTAATCCATGACCTTCTGTTTGGATTTCGCGGTGGCAAGTCTACTGAGCAAGCAGCAATGCTTTTGACTGAAGCGGTGGTTGATTACCTTGATAACGGCCGAAACTGCATCGGCGTATTTGTCGAGGCTTTCGACGCTGTTTCTGGCACAATTCTTTTCAAAAAAATAGAAGGACTAGGAATACGGGGTCTAGCCTTAAAAAGTTATCTCTTTTCTAGAACTCAATGTGTCAAAATTGGCAATTATGTTAATGATCCAGGCGATGTTCACTTTGGGGTGCCTCAGGGAAGTATCCTGGGCTTGACCCTATTTTTGGCATTCATTAATGACATCTTATGAATTCCTATCTCAAACTGTATAGTCTTATGTTATGCCGATGACACGGCTTTAATATTTCACGGGAACTACTGGGAAGAGGATGACAGAATTAAGCTTACAAAAACTAGGTTACTGGATCGATCACAACAATATTTCCCTTAATGCTTCAAAAAACAATTTTTTTGTGCTTTCATAAAACAGCCAGCAGATTATAAAAATTCTTTGTCAAACATTTGCCTTTGTCTTGGTCCGAACTTAAACATGGATCTTAGCTCTGATTATGAATGCAAGTCAATTATACGAGTATAATCTAAATCAATTAAATATTTGGGAATTGAACTAGATAAAAAACTAAATTTCGGTAATCATACTGCTATGATCACAAATAGGGTTCGTAAACTAGTTTTTAACAGTCCTATATTGAAAACAGTATACCTGACCATCTGTCAGTCGGTAATCAACTATTGTTTACTTGTCTTGGGCGGTGTCGAAGGAAATCTTGTTAGAGAGAGCCCTGAGAGCTGTTTTAAAGGTTTAAAGGAATCCCTAAGGAAACCTAAATATTATAATACTGACGATCTATATTAAGAGGCGGAGGAGGTACTTAGCGTTAGGTCATGCTCCTTGGAGCAAGTAAATAAGCCTATCACTAATCTACTTGTGTCGTGGGTCTATGAAGATGCCGAAAATATTCTGATACCTAATGTATGATTTTTCTCATTCATACCTCACTGTTGAAAATGTGATTGTAATGTTTTAGTCAATAAACGAAACTATTCTATTCTATTATTCTATTCATCGTGTTAATTATCATTACTTATAGATTATTTATTGGTCTACTTTGGTGTAAAATTTTAATCCTGATGGCTACCATTATTGAGCTGATATTGTGATGTCAATAACAAAAAAATATAGTGATGTCCCTTTTGTATTGTGATTCCTTTTTTCTTCTTCTACTTATTTATGTTCGCCATCCTATCCAGCAGTGTGTCTCACATGAAAAGGGTTATTCATATATCTCATTAAGTACTTATTTGACGATGCTATGGGAGCCACAACAATGAGCCGTTAAGGCTGAGGCCTGTTTAATTAAGCTTAGTTAACTAACTATAGCATGTTAGGCTCTTAGCACCTTAATTGATGATTTTGATTAGCGGAATATCACATTGTTTGACACCGTCTACAAAGTCCTGGACGAGGCGATATGGCCAGACACTTGTTTCCGATGTATGTTGCCGGTTTTCATAAGACATGGCCGTATTATCGCAGGCGATTTTCCTGAAGCTCATCTGCTATGTCACGGACATGAAGACTACCCCAAATGCGGGAGTTCCTTATGCGGTGGTTAAAATAGTCGTAATATTAGTAAACAAATGTATGGACTCTTGTTGTCGAGTCGAAATGAACTCAATCTGAATGATAAATCTGAATTTTGCCCTACTGCTGGGCAAGCTTTGCCTTTCTCGGCTAAGTGTTGTGCGATCTTTTGCTCCTATTATTAGGTACCTATTCACATATTCATAATACCCACGTGACGTGACGATCTCTGTTTAACCCAAATCTTGACTATTAGATAATGTTTGCATTAAGGTCACCTTTTGTGCTATAAAATTGTATTTTGTACAATAAATAAATTAAATTTGATTGATTAGCCTGAACTGTATCACAAAACCTATCTCAGCCCGCTGTCCTATCGGCCGCAGGTGGATCGTAACCAAATCAATTAGGGTTATTGCCGGCCGAGACTAAAGGTATTTGCGTTATTTCTCTTTTAAAGGTGGTCGTATTTTTGAGTATTTAGCCGATTAACTAAATTTAATATTAGTTAAAAGTAAGAAACTGCCTTCAATCGGCTTTGAGTTCTTTACGTAAGCTGAATGGTTCCGTTTTAGGAATGTTTAAAAACATTAGATGTTTAGTCTTTGTATAGACACATCCGTTTACAAATCGGTGCAAAAAACGGATTTTTCACCAAATTAAATAATATCTATCGATATAAAATATATGCACATTAAACTATTGATGCATATAATTCCCATTCCCCCTAATGATATATCGTGCATTATCTCTTTGCAACCCTTAATTTGTTAAACTGTACAAATATCGTCCGTCGCGTCTGTCACAAAATTTAAAAGACAGTTGGCCATATCCCTTATTATTACATCACATACATGGTCGATTGACAATGTAACCTACACGAAATGATGATGATGATATCCATAATTCAAATAAAAAATACTTTAAGAACCTACAGTAACGTGTAAAACCCAAATAAAATCATAGAATGTTCATTTTTAATGTCTACCTACAATTTTCTGTCATAACAGTCCCATAAAAGGCCGTTAAAATATTAAGCTAAATCTGCATAGGCCTTACACAAGGAAAATAGCAGCTGAAGCCAATATTCTAAGGTAGTATATTTCAGTCCAGGTAGCAGAAATCTTATAAAACTCAATTTACTTAAAATCGGATCGCGTCTCCCCTTGCACTGGGATAAAGATGCGAAACGACGATCACGGACGCATTTATCGATGTGACTAATTGTAGGTATAACCTATTTGTGATCTTAAGGTGCGTTTCCATGTTGAATCATTACCCAAATGCTTTGAATCTCCACTTGCTTGACAGACAGCTGTGATGTTAAAGTGTTAATAAATTCGAAACCTGCCTTTTACAACAAATACGAATGTGATTTTTATATATGTAGAGAAAGAACCCACATAAAGCTCTCTGCTTGACCCAAAGGTTGACTGTTAGATAATGCTTTTAGCATTAAGTCCACCTATTGTGCTTTACAATTGTATTTGTACAATAAAGTTTAAATAAATAAATAAATAATCAATGATTTTTGTAGAGAAAAGTCAGTATAGATGCTGGAAAATTCAAGTTTTATTTTAATTGAATCACGCGATAAGTTTCTCAGACAAAACTCGAGAATGACTGGATGAAAAAGGATTTTAAAAATGTCGTAAATTTTGTTTAAAGTTTCTCTAAATTGTCTATTGGTTGACTGATAGAAAAATCCACTGCTTTAAGTCCGCCGTTTACTTGTTTGATTTTATAAATAAATTGAAAAGGTAAATGGAAATAATAAAACCCCACTTTTTCCAGTTCATATTTATTAAACGGTGATAATTAATCTTTCAACTATTACAACTTCTTACTATCGATATATTACACAATATCAGTACAACACTACGACAGGATCTTGCGGGATCCTATGCTACGAATGATTTCAATTCTAGATAAGTAGATTTGACTTTAATATGTTTTTTTATTATTAATGTGTTGTATTTTAAGATTCAATATTTACTTTCTGACATACCGATATCTAATAACCAAACCTAGTTCTTTCGCCAAATGAATTGATCAATGTCGATTTTTTGGTACCTAAAAATTATCTGATTAAGACTGAATGTTTGGCCGTAAAAATGACCTGGTTAATTATTTTTACCAGGTTTCCAATAACTTATTTCCGTCTACTGATGATCATCCCCTCAATATGTTTCCAGAGTAAGACTTCATCATCAGGTAAATGACCCCTGGTGAGCCTGATGATGTATTAGGTGGTGGTGGTTTGTATATATAAAAGGCGCTATCTTCTTGCAACTTTTCAACTTTGTGATAAGTTAAGTAAGTTTAGTGGAAATAAAGTGTAATAGCCAGTGCATATTCATCGCTCGTTGACCGTCTGCCTCGTCAGATATTTCTGGCTCAAAAAGTTAAATCCAAAATGCAATCCAGCGACAAACTAACATAACTATTCGTCTTCCCTTTAATTTGTATATGAATAGCTGTAATTTAGACAAGAATTAAATCACAAGTCCCTCAATATTGCAGTCTTGAATTTTAAGCATGTACGTCATGCTCAAACTAATCAGTTTGATGAGGAAATATCTTACTATCTGTTTACAGCAGTTTCACATGCCCGTGGTGTACTTGTTAAGACCTTTGTCTATCGCTGCCTGCTGTTCCGTGGTAAAGGAGTTTGCCCGTTGATCCGGAGGTCGTAGGTTCAATTCTCACTGGTAGTATTTATTTAGTTGTTTCATTTTAGTTAGGACTTTGCACGATTAAACAGCCTGACTGTCTGAAAATATAGTTGATTCCGTGATTATGAATGTTTAGTACGATAACTATACACTTGTATTAGTCGATCCTGCATATCACATCCTAATCTTACCCTAATAACTAACAATAAATATTAAATAGATCAGAGAGCTTCATTTTCTTAGCGCGTCAACTCTGGGAATTATATTTGTGAAGTCGTAAACTAGGCCGACCGAAAAGGCATTTTCAGTGGATTTTTATTTGTCCCTGAGGGTACAGGACTGGCACGCAGGGCAGCGTAGAAGATTCTCTATTATTTGGGATAGACACCACATTCCCCGAGCTGCAACCCCACCTGTATAGTAAATATAAGCTTTCTTTGCAATGGCCGACCCGAATTTGTAGTCTATTTGTTTATAGACTTCTAAATAAGCCATTGCAGGTTGGCAGGTATAACACCATCCTTTCTAATTTCTACATCTAATTAATTAACGTCAACCAGTGTATGGAAAGCGTTATCCTTGTAACATTATTCTGCGATAAAACCACTTAGGTAACACCATCGGGTTACACCTATAAAACTAACAGGGGCCGTCCTAAATTAAATGAAATAAGGATTTCTCGTCCTTCGTAAATTGTGGTCGTATAAAGTGTCGGTGACAAGAAAGAAAGTTACAACCCCTAAAGGGAAAGTATCGTAGGTTTGACATAGACTTCGAATAATTTATAAACAGAGCCTTGATTATTTTCATGTAAAAATAATGTAGCCGCTGTGGTATCGATACTTTTTCACTACAGCTTTTCGATCTATACTTACATGCCAATAATATAAATGCAATAGTCTATCTGTGACATTTTCACGGCTAAACCTTTGAACCGATTTTAATGAAATGTGATGTGAACCTTAGCTCAAAACTCAAGGTCAAGCACAGGCTACATATTCTCCGTCACGGGGGAGTAAAATTGTATGCAACAAAATGAACGATATTGACAATTTTCAACTTTGACATTGTACCATCTTGACGTAACTTCGAGGCTTGACAATTTAAAACTTTGACATCACACTCCGGATGCAACACTACTCACAGTATTTCGATTACGCCTTGTCCATTTTTCCATAGTCTATGTTAATACTCCAGATTTTATTACGTGAACAAAAAGAGCCCTGCCTGTTATTCTTTGAGGGACAAAAAGTGTTGCGCGAAAGAAAAATGTGTTTCTGTAAGTCTGACAGCTTGAATCTATTTTTTGTTGTGTTACGGTTTTTCTATGATACTATTTACCTTTTCTTAGACCTATCTCATTAAAAAAACATAAGATATTTTTAAGGCGTCTTCTCCAAACGTTATTTAATGTAATATTTCCTTGCCACGCCACAAAAGCAATTTCAATGGACTTTTGCAGAATTATTGTCTATAATTATGTATCCCTACGTTTCAAAGCCCAGGATATGCTTTAAATAATTATGGCTCTAGATTTGGCATTGCTGGTTATTGATGTGTCTGCCGATAGAGTGACCAGTGCTGTCTGACCTCCATGACATGATTATGTGTGAGAAAGGTCTCGTAAAGGCAATTGACACAACCAAAAAATTGCTATCTTGAGATAACTTTTTAAACTATATCCTTTACGTGGATTCTCAAGCGCGGGAGAGCTCAAGATAGAAATTTCACTAAATGGCGACCATTTGAAGACAGAAAGGGGTCTTACTACTAAGAGGTGAGTAAACGAAATGTCGCCTTACACCTTGTATTGCGCCATCTCGTTCACTCACTCGTTTCTGCCCTGTTATTAGAGATGATAGTAAGGGCCCAGAACGCCCTAGCTTGACATTGCTTGTTATAAAACTATTTCCTCTTATCTAGCTCTATAGCTACTAGACTTACAAAGACTTAAAATGTTCCAACATTAACCAGAACACTAAAACGTTACATTCTGAGCATAATCCTCGACGCGTGAGTTTTAAGAAAATTTAATTAACTGAAGCCCTAAGTTCAATTTATTATCGTCCATAAAATCTAAAGTGTTGCGATAAAACAGGCAACGTCACGACTGCGGCTTCGCGCTTGGAAATGGTACACGATAAAATACTTTATGGCTGTATATATGGAGAAAACTAAATACTAATCTTGTGGATACTTTGAAAAAGACCCATGCTTTTTTGATCGATTATCCTTTTTGACAGAAAGAATTCGATTTTGATGGCTGGGCGACATAAAGAGGATGGTAGGGGAATATAGAGTCAAGAGAGAATACAGAGGAGAGAGGATAACCAAGTAGGAAGCTACCAGATTGTATCGGAGGCCAAGATCCTTATTGTGCCGTACTGGCGTATTCTTATCAGCTTACGGTAAAAGGAATAAGTCCGCCTTTTATTGTGTTATGTTTCGTTAAAACAAGGAATGCCTAGAAGAACTTGGATGGAACGATTTGGACAGTTTCTAGCCGGATTGGATGCAGAAAGCGCTAATAAGATACGAATGAAGACAAAGGCCCTTTGCCCAGCAGGGCTTTTAGGAATTCTTACAAGAATTTTTTATTTTATTTTTGTACAATAAGGTTTAATAAACACTAGCTTTTTCCCGCAGTTCCGCCTGCGTCAAAAAGTAGTCTATGTTTGACCCCGAGTCTTCAACTATATTCATACCAAATTTCATCAAAATCCGTTCAGCGGTTTGGCCGTTAATGCGTAACAGACAGACAGACAGACAGACTGACAGACAGACAGACAAACTTTCGCATTTATAATATTAGTATGGATACATACATACATATACCTTTTTACAAGTAAGTAAGTAAGTTAAAATAAGTAAGTTACAGCAATTCTCTACTGCACTCTGCTTTATGTGCTTGTTGAAAAATGGTAAAAAAGTGTAAATCTTCAACAATAGAACTTTTACTGCTCTGTAAAGTTCCTCGTTGTATTTTTACTACGAAGAAAGTCGCCGGTTTCTTCATGAATAGTGAAAAGGATGTTAATTATGGTAACACGGATGTGGCACAAGGTTTTATTTGATGATTGATAACGAAATATTACAAAATCAAGACTGATAAAAATTTATTCCAGTATGCATTTATGCTCCATTTGCCTATTTGTAATTTTGGTAAGTAATCTTTTCATATCCCGAACGAAACGTAGGTAACTGTAACAAAAATGTATATTTTTCTGATTAAGGCTATTATGATTTAGTCATGTCAAAATAAAATCACATTCTTCTTCTTCTTCTTCATCATCTTAGCGGTTTTCCGGTTGCGTCCTCAGTGGTTTGCTTAGGAGCCCAGGGCCCGTAAAATATAATCATATTACCGTGAGGCCATTCACAGGTAAACCACGGGGTCGATTGACCTTCAACTCTTTTATTAAATAAGCGACACTTAACAAGCTTTCAGAAACACATCAGTTCATTTTCCGCTTTAAGCTAGTCTCCTTCCATTTAGACAGAAATGACTAAGTTTTAGGCGAAACTTTAACTAATAGGAACACTGTCCATCCGACAGCCGGGAAGAAGCGGGATATAACAAACTTGTCTTTACGACACGTTTCACAAGTACTGGAATCGGGGACATGTATATTTATTTGCAAATATGTACACAGCAAAAATATACATCATTGAGAATAATACATCTAAAGGGAAAACGGCTGATATGAGAGCCAATTACAGGTATTTACAGCATTGCCAAAAAGAAATATTAAAGCAAACACTTAAAGAAACATAACACAAAATTAGATGTACAACAATTTTAATTTGTTTGTTATTTTCAATATGAACAGAATCAAATACAATGGTTTTTTTGCAACAAAAATTAATATTTACAATACAAAAAAACTTACGCTAAAACGTATGTAAAATAAATAATAAGTAATTTTAATTTAAATAGAATATAGAGCCCAAATCGCTGTCATCACTCGGTATAGTACCCGACATGCTGGCGGCATTTCCCCTTTGGATGGCTATACTAATTCTTTGACCGAAATAAGCGCCAGCCTTTGGGTCCCCGGAAATGTCAACTAGGCGTATGGGTATCTCTTTAAATAAAAGCTTGGCATCCGCACCCCATGGTCCCATAGTCTCAACGGCAAAGGGCGCAAATATGTACGGCTCCCATAGAGCCAGTACTGCAGGCACACCAATACTGGCTAGGGCCCGACGGAAGACGTCATGTAGGGCGGCATGACGCGAAATGCGACGTCTTCCCCGCAACGACAGCGATGGGTCTCATTTGTTCTAGCCTACAAAATTATCATTATATGAAGAGTTTAAGAAAAAAAATATGAAATAAACTTACAATTATAATTAAATAAATAATTCATCGATCGAGTGAGTAACGTGGTCGGTCGACCCTGTACACCCTGGTATCAGAGGCTCAATAATTTTGCCAATTTTATTCGTCGGATGAGTTTAAATCAGGGAAGTAATTTCTAAGTTTATACAAGGTAATGAAAGCTAATATCCGTCCTTTCTTAATATTTTTATAGGCCAGAAACGTGCCTGAAAAGCTTCTACGAGTAGTCCTTGGACTTTGCTAGCTTTGGTTTCTTGGGAAAATACTTCTGTATTTGTTGAACATTTCATCAAAAAATAGCAGAAATGAACTGTTGAGGAGCTCGATAACCGAGTGCGACGCGCATATCCATAACGAATGTGCATTTCAAGCGACGGTGAGACGGGCCCATATTGGATTCGCATGGCGACAGTGTTGGCCACTAACACGCATCGGGTCATGTTCCGGTTGGTCTAGTTTCCCTGTGAAAAGGATTACGGTGGTAGCACTTGTTTTTACAATGGAGCGCATTGTAATAACAAGTTCTGCGAAATCAAATACCATTACTTACAGCGTATGCTCTATAGCGTATGCTGAGAAAGCAACTATGAAACACGATTAGAAACCCCTTAGGGTTTGAACGAAGATGAGGGATAGAATCGATTCTAAAACCTGGTTTCTGTTTCAACAACTTGACTTCTTGGTTAATTACTGGCAGAAGCAGCGATAAACATCGACTTATCTGATTGTCTAAAGCATTAGCTTATCTCAATCTCATGCTCAACACTAAGATTCTTGAACCGCGTAACATCAAGCTGTCTGAAGGCAGTACTGAAGTCGCGACAGTAACTATCATAAGCTGGACAACTAACTTACAACATATCTCAACGTGAAGGTGTAAAGTAATTATACCGCGTCACTTTCCGCTCCGTCGAGTTCTAAACATTGATGTTGTAGCTTCTTTGATATTTTTATCGTATTTCATACTTACTTTCAAAGTACCGAATCATCATTAATATCAGACAATCAAGTGATCTCAAGCGCTACTTAGGTTCTTACTTTCCCTTGCATACTAGTAGCATTGTAAAAACTGTTACCTATTAATATTACTACATTGGTAACAGTTTCTACACTGCGACCAGAATGGTTATATGGGTTAGCTGCGGACGCTTTCGTTAACCAGGGTGTGCACCGCTAGGAGGTGATGGCACCTGAACTGCTGTCACAATAACATACCTACAACACAAAATTACAATAGAATTGTTAAATCATAAGATACCACGATGCTCATTTCTTGAACCGTGTAGTACGAAGCTGTCTGAAGGCTGTACTGAAGTCGCGACAGTAACTATCATAAGCTGGACAACTAACTTACAACATATCTCAACGTGAAGGTGTGAACTAATTATGCCGCGTCACTTTCCGCTCCGGCGAGTTCTAAACTTTGATGTTGTAGTTCCTTTGATATTTTTATCGTATTTCTTAACTTTTGCTCTAAGAATTTCATTGTGTGGACTACTAAACAATAAGTACGCCTTTGCTCTAAAGTTTTTAAGTACCAATAATATATTAAAGAAAGATACCATAAAGAAAGTTGTATTGTACAATGGAGTTCTTTAAACAGGGTGTGTAATTATTTTGAGTCCTATCAGTGAAGTTATACCTAGGCTAAATTTTAAGCAAAAGATGGAGATAATCATGAAATCAATGACGAATTAAAAGTCACTCTGAATCGTAAATGACTACTTAAGTAAATTCATATATAAAATTTTGTAAGAGCTAATTTCTTAAGAATGTATCTGAACCACTATGAATAGGCATAGGTTATTCATAAAGGTAGCAATAAGTACGATAATGTTTATCTTTTTTTGGTGCATTATAAAGAATTTGTATTGTAACTCGCATTACATACACTTACATCACTTATACACACCACACTCCATACTTATACGCTCTTAATATTCTCTTTTCTCCTAAATTAAAAACTATAAATTTTATTAGGTACTTATATGCGCTTACCCAAACATCTAGAAACGAAGAGGCTAGTAATCTGTCCTACAGGTTTTCCTAGTAAAGATACCAGTCTTTCACATAAATTAGCTTTAATGGAATGTGCATAGAAATTGTTGTTTTCGTGTTAATGTTATCTATGTGAGAGAAGAAATTAATATTTATTTGAATTTGAATTTCATTGTACAATGTCTCTAAAAAAAAGTTGAACTACCAAATAGGTTTGAAATCGTATACTTCTCGTAATACCATAACGAGCGCGGTATTCCAGAACATGAAAAAATTAGCAAAACACCTATCCTCTTTTTGCGATAATTTAAAAATAGGATTGCCGAACATTCAATCTTGTTGCGCATACAAGCTTTTATCGTAACATGCTTTTTGTTTGGCGGAAAAACGTCATTTTGCTGTCAAACTTTTTTTGAAACAACAATCAAACGTGGACAAAAGTTGTTAGTATCGTTGAGTTTTGCGAAAATGTATCAAACTAATGGCCAATATGTTTCAAACGCCTTTAGATTGTTCTTTGTGTAATTTTTGAATAACAGTCGACTTTTGCTGAAAGTCTAATTCGACATTTCTCGAAACAAAGTGGTGGTTAACTATGGAAAACCGTACACATCCGTCATTTCTTTTTTGACGTATCTGGCATTCAATAAATAAATTAAATTCGACGTCCTTTTGGTCTAAGTATTATTGTCAAACCATGATACAAAAAAAATATATGATGATAGGTTACAAATAAGGCTTAAATTTTAATTTGTATCATCAGAATTATGCCTGATTTAAATGCAAATTAAATGTGGTTTTTCTTTAAAACTTACATTAAAAAATTAACAATGAAAATAATATTCATACAGTCGCCTGTACCGAAAAACGTTCAACCACAACTTTGTCTCCTTTAATAATTTATTGTGGGGTCGCGAACCTTGGCCCTTTTTGCGTGTAATTGTAACACGAAACGCTTTTTTTTCTGAAGGTGACGGTCGGCAGTGTCCCCAAAAGATAAATGTGCCAGAGTTTTTGAATCCTTTCCGTGAAATTTAACTTTGCCGAGGGTTTTTTTTAAAATACTTCATATTATTTGCTTAGGTGGCTTGGCAATTTGGTTTTATAATTTATTGCTTTGTGTTTAATTTCCCTCCGTTTCCCTTCGCCTTGAAAGAAATATTTAAACCCGTTTCAGTTTATGTTAACATTATACTTAATTTCAATTTATACGTACTTTTAGTTCAAATTGTTTTTTTTATATTGTTTGCAGTGTAGGGGGTTTTCTTCAATAAATCTTTTAATTTTAAATATAATTAACGTATTTATTTCTTGAAAAAAATTACAATATTTTTCCTTTTCTTAATCACTGATAGATGGCGTGTGATCTAAACGCGTCGCAAGCGCATACAGGAATGAACGAGTCGCATGCGCAAACATGCCCCCGGCGTTGGAATGCTCCGCTTCCAAAATATTATAAATGGATCAATCTTCTGTTTGAGTAGGTAACGGGCAGATTTTGGAGAACGATCTTCTTATGATCCCTTTCGCAGTCCTGATGTCAGCAACTCTTGATACGCCGTCTGTGCCAGGATACGTCTTCACGATTCGTCCCATTTTCCACTTTAGAGGCGGCAGGTTGTCATCCTTGATAAGTACCAAGCTGTCTGGAACAATCTCGCTTTTATTTGTTTTCCATTTATACCTCGTTTGTAGCTCGGAAATGTATTCTTTAGACCACCGTTTCCAGAAGTGAAGTCTAATCTGCTCAATGCGTTGGTATCGATTAAGCGTCGTATTTCTGGTTGCTATTACGTCATCAGTGCTTACAGGAGCAGTCAACGGCCGGCCAATAAGGAAATGACCAGGCGTGAGAGGGTTGAAGTCGTAGGGATCTGCGGAAAGAGGGGACATAGGACGGGAGTTTAGAACAGCCTCGATTTGTGTCAAAACTGTGCTTAGCTCCTCATAAGTTAGCCTAGCATTACCAACAATACGTCTAAGGTGATGTTTACACGACTTTACTCCACTTTCACATAATCCCGAAAAATTAGGACTAAATGCTGGGACAAATCTAAAGGATATGCCGTCATTTGTAGCAAATTCAGTAATTTGTTCTGAATTATCTTGTAAGAATTTAGGAAACTCTTTTTCTGCTCCAACAAAATTTCTCCCGTTATCAGAAAAAATAGCATTAGGTTTACCCCTTCTGCTAATAAAACGTTTCAATGCTAAAATATAATCGTTAGTGGTGAGACTAGTGACAAGTTCTATATGTACAGCTCGAGTAATAAAACAAATAAATAAACAAACATACGCTTTAGTTAATTGTGCTCATCTGCCCTTCCGGTTCAGTATGTATACTGGCCCACAATAATCACAGCCTGTTCTAATAAATGGATATCCAGCATCCAGACGTCCAGAAGGCAAATTTCCCATTATTGGCGATAAAGTTTTGCCCCTAATCCGCGCACAGGTTACACATTCATGAACTATTTTCCGTACTAAGTTTCTACCACTCAGTGGCCACCAACACTCGCGCATAGAAGACAAAAGAAGTTGCGGACCGGCATGAAGCAAGCGTCTATGCTCGTACCTAACTAACAGTATCGTGAAGTAATGTTTGTTACACAGCAACATCGGATGTTTCTTGTCGTAGTCGAAATTGGACGAATTTAATAGTCTTCCACCAATTCTAATCACTTTATGATCATCTAAAAATAGGTTAAGACCTGATAATCTATTATACTGCACGTTATTTGTTTTAATAGGTTTATTATGTAATAAATTATTGTACGCATCAGGAAACGACTCGCGCTGCGCACAATTTACTATGAGATTCCGAGATGCACGCAGCTCGGCTGTCGTTAGGAAACCGGTTTGTTGTTTTGACTCGCAATGCAGCCTGCTACGAATGTTACCTACGAACCTCAATACGTATGCACCTATGCGTATAAGTTTAATGTAAGACGAATATCGTTTAAATACAAATAAGTCATTTTCGGTTGGCGTGCAAATAAAACTAACTTTAGTTTGAGGTTTCAATTCCGGTAACTTATCGATTTCTATGGAATCCCTATTTTGCGGATACGAATAAGTAGAACTATGAAATTCACGAGACTGCAAAAAGGTTGGCCCTAGCCACCATAAATTATTATTAATAAGGGAATCCAAGTAAATGCCTCTGGACAACAGATCTGCCGGGTTGTCCTTGCTAGGTACATGTAACCACTCATTTTCATTTGTAACATTTTTTATCTTTGAAACTCGAGTCTGTACAAATGTTTTTAATAAATGAGGAGACATACGCAACCACCCAAGGACAATGGTTGAATCGGTCCAGAAATATGTTACAGAAAAGGATAGGCGTAAGGAATCTACAATTTTTTTATACAGTTTAGTACCTACATAAGCACCACAGAGTTCTAGACGCGGAATTGTAAGGGACTTTAGGGATGCGACCTTAGACTTTGCGCAAAGTAGCCTTACTGTAACAGTAGGTAAATCATCACTGTAGGTACGTATGTAGGCACACGCACCGTAGGCATTCGATGATGAATCGCAAAATATGTGTAACTCAGTATATTGCCTATTTGGATTTAAAACATGACGGGGAATTTTCAATTCGTTTATACACTCTAAGGTACTGAGAAAATAATTAAAAGATTCGGCAATATCCTGAGGAACCACATCATCCCAACTTAATTTGTTCATCCATAACTTTTGTAATAATATTTTGGCAATTATTACAGTTGCAGATAAAATTCCTAAAGGATCATAAATTTGAGCAATTATTGACAACATTTTACGTTTATTTAAACTAGACGAATCAATATTAAAATCTATTTTTGTAGTAAAATGAATTTCATCACTTTCGCTATTCCAACCTATACCTAATGTTTTGTTTTAAGTATGCTCATCCTCAAATGTTTTAGTGGAGGCACAGCGTGTGACGTCAGAGTTGAATGTCCACTTACGGAGCGGGAAACATCCAGACTGTAAAACCTGTCGTGTTTTCTCACAAATGTCTATCAAAACTTGGTAATTATTGTGGCCTGTTATCAAATCGTCTACGAAGAAGTCTTCATTGATAACACGAGCTACGACTTCATCTTTACACTCTAATGCTAACTGACGTATACAACGCATACTTAGGTATGGAGCTGACGCTGTCCCATAAGTCACACAAGTCAACTGATAAACTTGCAAGGGATCAGTAGGATTTTCTCGCCACACAATAAGTTGCAGTGACCTTTGATCTGACTGTACCATTACCTGCCTAAACATTTTACAAACATCGGCACATGCAACATACTTATATTGCCGGAATCTTAAAAGAATAGAAAATATATCGTTTTGAAGTGCTGGACCTGGTAGCTGGATATCATTTAACGATATATTCGATGTAGTCACAGCACTTCCATTAAAAACAATTCTAAGTTTAGTAGTCAAACTACCTTCTCTGTACACACCGTGGTGTGGTAAAAAATAATTAGGCTTATCGGGTTTATCTATACGTTCCATATGTCCTAAAGCCTCGTATTCACGCATAAATTCAACATACATACGTTTATATTCAGGGGAACGTTCTAATTTGCGTTCCATAGATAAAAATCTATTTTTAGCTAACATATAAGAATCGCCTAACACGTCAGCTGATTCTTTAAGAGGGATGCGAATCGAGAATCTACCATCAGCCACACGTTTAGTCGTTTTTATAAACAACTCCTCACACAAACGCTCGTCGTTGGTAAGGGGTTTGTCCAGCAGTGGAACCTCTTCGATTTGCCAAAATCGTGTAAGTTGGTCATCTAAAGTCTGAGCGAAATGACAATGAACTTGGTTTGTACTTTTCTTTTTATTATTTATAGGTCCAGAAATAAGCCAACCTAATTTCGAATTTTGTAAGCAGGGCCCATTCGACAAGTGAATCCTATTTTCGCACAAAATACTCCAAAATAAATCTACACCTATCAATATATCAATGTCTGAAGGGATACAGAAAGTAGGGTCAGCAAGCTGAATATTATTTGGTATCCGTATAAGGGCTTCGTCAATGCATGTCGTGGGCAAACTGTTTGTTATGCGCTGCAGGACAATGCATTGTACTTTAGCCGTAAAATCGCATGTTTTCGATTTTAATAAAATTTCGCATAAATGATTTGAGTGCGAGACCGATTGCCCGACACCCGAAATTCGAATAGTGGACTGTATGAGAGGCGCATTAATACGTTTTCTAAATTTATCTGTTAAAAGACAATGTTGGCTGCCGTTGTCCAAAAGTAAACGGGCTGTAAATTTTCTATTATTGTTATCAAAAACGTCTACTAATGCAGTACACAACAAAACAGGCTGTAAAGGTACATAGCGGCCGATGTCGTCGCCGACGTCTCTCGCGCATGCAAGTGAATCTGAGTGGCAGCCATCATTACCTAACGATAACAGGTGCATCGATGCGGTGGGCAACTGAGTAGCATGGGGAGAATCGCACATGTCCTTATTACCTGTGTTGTTGTTATTAGTTGATTTAACAAAATGTAGTAAGCTATTGTGTTTGCCCTGACATTGCTTGCATGGACCAAATGTGCAATCTAATAGTGCATGCCCAGTTCGTAAACAATTGCGACATAAATTATTTTTATCTACAAACAGGGACCTATCCTTTATTGATAAATTCAGAAAATTATAACACATGTAAAGAGCATGACTACCATTACATGAAGGACATTTATAACGTTTAGTACTATTAGATTTAGATTTAGGGTTACTATTTTGTGTGGAAACGTAACTATGAACTGGTGATTTATTACTTGTTTGATTAGAAATAACCTTATCGTTATTAGTTGGCTTAGATTGCAATTTATTATGACTAGCACTTATCATGTCCAACATATCGGCCTTATTTCTAAGGAATGCCAATAAATCATCCAATTTCAACCTACGAGAAGAGTCCAACACAAGAGTGCCCTTGTACTTTTCCCAATCACGCTCTGTAGCTAAATCGAGTTTCGACACAATTAAATAAATTAACAAGGTGTCCCATGTATCCACAGGCTCCTCTAGTGTCTTCAATGCACGGAGATTACGCAATACGGTATCTATAAGTTTTCTGATTGGTGAAGCTGATTCCTGTTTAACCCAGATATGACTGAAACTATTTTTTGTATTATATTACTGCAATTTTTTGGTATATTAACCTAAAGGCATCTAGAAATCATGGAAAAATATTGAAAAAAATCTGGGTTTTCCGGAAATTGCGGAAAATGTGGATCGTTTTAACGATCAGTAGTAATAAGCGGTTATATGACCGCCCATACTATTACCAGTTCTACATATACATTCAACATTTTTAAATAAAACATATTTTTTACTATATAAAGGTTTAATTATGGAATCAGAAATAATCAGTATAACTGCTAGCCCAATTATTGTGCAGTGTGATAGGATACAAAACATATTTTCGGGTGCAGATGAACTTTACATTTTTGACAAGTGAAGTTATTGTTTTTTACAAAGCAAACATCGAAGCTGAAATTCATTGTATTCTATTAAATGATCAATTCTGTCGTAGCGTGAATTTTCCCTATGACTTCCAGGAGTAGGACATGGACCGCGCTTTTCACTTTTTTTATATGTCTCTAACATACTTCAGGCAATAGTTCTTCTGAATGTAAGATGGTCATATTCTCCCCCGTTGATTTTATAAAGCTGCCACGAATTGTTAACGGCCATGCCCAAGTAGTGACTAAATAATGAGAAGTACCATTTCTTGCCACGAATAGAGGAACGATAAAGACCAATATTTTGGTCAGACCTATCAACTCCTCCTATATTTTCGTTGTAGGTTTTTATAATTGCAGGCTGATCAATCTGCACATACTTTTTTTGCTGCTGCGAGAAGCGTCTGGCTTTGTGTAAGGGTTCTATAGTTTCTGAATTTGAAGCTGCTGTGACGACAGTATTGTCATTCCACTTGCATACCAAAATATGCTCTGGGCGGCTAGACTTATACTAGAAAGTACCTCTTTCAGTTTTATTGAACTCTTTATTGGAAGGCAAAGGACATTTTGTTGTACGGTCCTCGCGAATTGTTCCAGTAGCTTTGAGGCCTCTATTACTCAGTTCATGAAAAAGTGTAATAGAAGAAAAGAAATTGTCAAAGAATAAGTGATAAGGCATACCTGGGAAACAAAATTGTAAATGGTCTGCGAAACGCAAAATAACACCAGCTCCTAGACCAACTGCCTATAAGCTGGTGGAATAATTGTTGTGTTGCCTTGGTAAGGATCAAACCATAATATGTATCTCAATCTAGTTGAACCGACCCAGAACTTATACCCCCATCGTATTGGTTTGCCACGTATGAATTGTTTACAACTGTGTCCTCCATAGCCTCGTCAATGCTGTACATTTCTTCTAATGGAGCCATAGTCAAGAATTTTTCATTTATCATATCGAAAAGGGCTCTCAATTTAGCAAATTTATCGCTATTAGTTGTTACCTGAGTATTGTCGCAACAATGGAGATGAGTCATAATAAACCTGAATCTATTCCTTGATATCGCATTATAGATAAGGCTGAAGTCAGTGTCTGAAGATTTCTCCCAGTACATGTTTCTTCTGGGAACCACCACATATCCACTGTAAAGAAGTACAGCAAGAAACATTTCATTTCGTTGGCTGTCACGTTACCCACTTTGTTCTTTTGAACAGCGTAAATATTTGTATATTTTACCAATAATTCGACAATGGCTATATCAAACATGCAGTCAAAGTAATATAAGGGCGTCAGGAGGTATTTTGGCAAGTCTTCATCGTCTAACTGTTCCGATTCATCAATAATTTCGCTGAGAGACAACGGTTTGATATACCTTGGCCTGGAAGTTGAAAACACATCCCCAAATTACTACCGATCGTTTTAACGACCATTAAAAGCATCAACAATTTTTTTTTTAAATGTCGAGATAATACCACAAGTTTTTTTTAAATTTACTAGTACATATTATAAATTTATAAAAAACAGCCATTAAACATATTAATATCACAAACAAATTTGTTAAAACTCACCGTTTTGGTGACATAATGAACAAAAATTATTCTTTCAAAATAGAAAATACAATAATTACATTAAAATTACGACTATTGAAATATTTGTATACGCCTAAATACCCACAAACAACCAGTATGGTGATTCATAAGCATTGAGCACAAATATTTCTTTGGTTAATATTTTTAAAATGAGGGTAATTTAAAATAAAAAAAAATGATCTTTATAACGAACGGTCGCTTTAAATGGGTTAAGACAAGAAATCAAAAATAACGATTTATTATGATTATGAACTAGAATTCGCGTATTATGAAATCTATTTTCGAGTAATTCCCACGCATGGAGGTAGTTAGCGGCGGTGAACTCCAGCGCACTAATCACCTGTAGGGCACTTCCACTGAGCGAAGAACGTAAGTAATGGAACTTTTGAATCGCATCTAGGTCTGTACGTTTATGAATCATTGTAAAATAAGAATTTCTATATTCGAGCCAATGATCATACTGACCATCGAAAGTTGGCAGTTTAATTTCGGGTAGTTTAACATGCGCGCGAGGCTTTTCGGAGTTACCGGAACAAGTCTTATGTACACTAGAACTGTCCCTACTCTCAACACTCTCGAGTAAACTATCAGCATTAGCTAAAGCACTAAAATATAAAGACTCAAATGACTCGACGTATTCATCCGACTCATCAAGATAAAGCTCAATTTCACTTTGAATTTTATTAAAATTATTAAAAATATCGTTTGATGCTTGCATTCTAAACTTTATTTATTTTGCTTGTAGTTTAGAAGGGCTAGTACTTTTGAAAGAATCTAAAAATTTAGTAAATTGAGTCAATCTACCTCGCAAAGTACCTCTTTGTTTTTTGAGGTCGGCAAGATAATTTGTTTTTGTAGAAGGAGAAACTGATCATGCTGAAGGCACAGTTAATTTATCGTCACCAAGCATTTCGGGAATTTGAAAGTGGTGTAAAGTACTCACAGGTTTTGTAAGACTCGGAACGGCAACTACCCGACACGTCACTTAGTGATCCTGGAATTTGCACAAAAAACACAGTTTTAACACAATTCGATTAGGGAGGGAAGTTTAGTTTAACTGCTAAAGTGTTAGTTTAACTGCTGATCTGGTTCACACGATGTAGCTCGACTTGGAGGTCCACGACGTATATTTTTAACGCATCGACGTGGTCTTCTCTCGTCTTGAAGAATCCTCTTCGTCAAATCCGGCCGAAGGTCCAAATGTTTGCAGTGTAGGGGGTTTTCTTCAATAAATCTTTTAATTTTAAATATAATTAACGTATTTATTTCTTGAAAAAAATTACAATATTTTTCCTTTTCTTAATCGCCGATAGATGGCGTGTGATCTAAACGCGTCGCAAGCGCATACAGGAATGAACGAGTCGCATGCGCAAACAATATAATTATAAAATATGAAATACTTTTTCTCACAGTCTAGCTTTTCTTCCTAGCGTGTTCCCTGTTGCATCCTCAGCTGTTTGTTTCGGAGACCAGAATCTACTTTCCTACTTTGACGTCTTCTCACGACCTAGCTAATTTATGGGATAAATCTGACATTGTACCTTCTGTTACGTTTCTCTATTTATTTATTTAACATTTTCCAAAAATTGATACAAACAAATTAACATAAGATGCATTTCACAAAACCACTGAGGTTTGTTTAGAAATAGGAGGTACATTCATTTCTATGTAAGTGTAATTGCGTCTTTTTTTGCAATAAAATGATGTATAAATGATTGAATGAACACTTTATTTAACCTTTTTTTATTTAACCATGTACTAATGCAGTTTCACAAACAAAAAACAAAACAATTTATGATTTAAAACAAACAACAATGATGTAATACAGGACTTACTTAATTTCTAATGATTTTGATAGTTAAATTAAACACCCACCAACAACCTTTTGTTGTAACCTGTATTCTGATACTATGTTCTTTGTGTACAATAAAGATTTTTACATACATACATACATAAAATATACAATTCTGAAATACAGCTATTTAAATGATAAATACAAATTTTAATGAAGACGTAGACTAATTCAGACAATTTATTACCATACACTAGCTCTTACAAATAGGCTCTAAACCTAATATTAGGAAAATGAATAATAACCTCCAAATACGGCTAATATAGCGAATAATACAAATTCCAGTGAGTTATGCGTCACAGTATATAATATTACGCAAAACATTACTTCTGAAAATTGCAGTGTAATGTTGCATAATTTATACCAAGTCTTGAATTTGCACGGAGAAAATTACGTTTAGGAGTAATGATACTTGAACTTGTTTGTTTTGCGGTGTGAAAACTTGATAGTCAGAAAATTTGTTAAAAGAATAATTGCAACTTTAATACTAGATTCAAGTTTTTGTATCAGGCTATGTGTAATTAATGTTAGTAAACTTCTGCCATTGATAACTTAATACGTATCAAGTTGTGTACCTACACTGTGCATTGGTTGATGACTTCTACACACCTGAAAAATATTGAGGCAATTTATTTATTTATTTAACACTTCTTTGCATTCTTATATAAAAGAGTGGGGATGGATATCATGTCGTCTCGTTTCTTGACACTTGCCTGCCATTTTTTCGTCTGACGCCATCACCACTCTTTCATACTAGATTGTCCTATATTTAATTATTAGTCTGGACTCCAAAGATGCAAATTGATGAATGAAATTTAAATTCAATAGATGAATCCAAGTCAAAATTAATTAACAAACGAATTTGGACATTTCGATATAAAAAATAAAAAAAGAAATCGTAGTATCTGTCTTAACCTACAAGAACTGGCGTAATTAGTATGTATGTTAAAGAATTTAATATATATTTTATAACATTTAAGTTGCAGGATGTTAACGAGTTCTTAGGCACAAATTTGTTTTAATATTAAATTAAGATCAAAGCCACGAAAATTTCTGATCGTACTTTAATATTAATTTTAAATATGTTAGAAGTTTAAAACTCACACGCGGTAGAAATCCTTTTAGAACAATGTGAAATACACCACTTATTTTCTCGTAGATATTGTACTTTACGAATAAGGGAAGAAGTAGTAGTGTGAGAGTAGCAGGAAGCACAAAAAAGGTAATGGTAGTAGCCTGGTTTTCCTTGCACCCTTACTTGCAACTTTAGTAATAAGCTACATTTTTAAAAGCATAAAACAATGAAGTGTTACATTTCTAACGTAATATTTTTATTATGTACGTAAAGAAGCTAACCTGACAGTTTAGTTCTATGTATTAAAATGAGTTCTTTTCTCCAGAGTAAATTCAGATCTCTAATAGACAACCTTCGAAATTCATCTTAGTAACTATAACTTAATCGTTTTACACAACATTGAAGTGAAAATAACTGAATACCAAAGAGAACCGAGAGCTTTACAGTTTGGCCACGAAATTAACCTGCGTTCTGGGAGCTCAATTTCTAAGATTAATTTCATTTGTGCTACTTACTATGTAAGCCACAAAGTATATAATACCGTAAGATTTAGCTCCCAAGTGACTACGCCAATACATAATAAGGTGGGGAAAAGTTTCTTCGCATTTTTCTAAGAAAATTCAAAAGATTTTTTAATATACTTTATTTTCATTTAAATAAAGTGTGTAGGTGCCATTTTGTTCGATTACTTTTTGCCATCTTGTAGGTAAGGACATGATCCCATTGCTATAGAAATTTTGAGGCTTCTGATCAAAATACCGCGACAAGTGGTTTTGGCAGTCCTCTCGTGATGTTAACCTGACACTGCCAAAAGAATTCTGAAAAGACCGAATCAGGTGCAAATCTGAAGGTGCAAGGTCAGGACTACACGGCGGATGCATTAACACCTCCCAGTCAAGTTTCTCCCACCGAGAAAACAGAGAAGTGAGCATTCGTTTACCTCGTGAGATAGGGTCAAGTCAGGTGCTCTACAGTCGCACTGAGGGCAATCCTTTAAACCCCATTTATGGGATTCATGGCTAGTTTTCCTGTTATGGATTGGAATCGGATTAGGACTAAGTTTAAGCGTCGAAGCCAATGTTAACATTTCATTATATCGTATTTAAATTTTCTATAACTTTGTCTAGGGATTGGTCCTTCGAGGACTATTAGTTCTATATATAAAAAAAAGCGGCTAGCCCGCTGTAACAATTTTTTGTGGCCAACTTCTTAGACGGTGTAAAAAGAAGCAAAAAAAAAAAAAATAGATTGCGTAGCCAGTTCAATGAGCACAGAAGGTTCTGTCGAGAATTTTAATACGAGGTCACTTAGCGGGACTTCGTCGGGATTTCTTGAAATAAATTGCTGGTCTTTATAACTACCGTCTGGTTCCCATTCGTGATGAAATTTCCATAAACTTACTGTCATGAGTTGTCTGTGTCGTCATAGTGACCCATTGAGGAAGAAGGAACTTTCGACCATGGACGTAATAAGGACCTACCGCATTTGATTCTATATAATCTGTGACCATACATTTTGACATATATTCATGATTTTGGTTAGCATCTACAAAAATTTACCTGTCTAGTCTTAGCGTCATTCTTGCATTGTTTTGCCCGCGATTTTTAACCTAAATTTGCGTGTCCGTTCTCTAGTTTAGTACTATTTCTGTGCCTATGCTTCCAATAATCTGAGTCGTACACCTGATTACCAACTAATTGGATAAAAAATCTACTACCTAAATAATAGACAGAAATATGCTAAAATTAGAGACAGGTAAAATTAAAAAATAGAGAAACTTCACGTTGGCAAAGTATAATTCTTATTTTGAACATAAACCGCATTTTTATGCAATTGCAGTAAAAATGTTAGACAATTAGGAAGATTCATGCGTCCGTACATTAGTCGGTCAGCAATTTAAAGCAATCTGTTTGGTCTAACAAGACCTGGGAAGTAGCTAACTATAACCGGTTTGGTACAAGTTTTAAGCGGAGCGGATTTGAAATAAAAATAAGGGATTGACGGAGCCTACTCTGGCCCTTATACAAAACCAGCTTGTGATGTAATCCAGCTAATAACTAAGTAAAGTCTGCTAGTTAAACTTATTTAAATCAAAAGGACATTGGAACACAAACGCTTCCTATTTGATATTCTACACAATACGATGAAAATATTATCTCCCAGTTGAGTATGGAACCCAGGCCATGCATTATGTGATCATGTATAGCAAATGGGTCCCTCTGTTCGCGCAGTCTACTGTTTACATAACATAATAAGTAGTTTAACTAATAAACAAGCAAAGGAGAGTTTGTATATTTGTTTGTTACATCTGTACTTTTTATCTACTGAACCAATTTCTTTCATATAAACATAATTTCATCCCAGAAAAATTACTGTTCCTGTTGATGTGAAGTATTATTCGAAGCCGACGTTAAAAGCTAGTAATATCACCTCTATCTCTCTCTAATATAATGTTCTCTCATCAATAAGGTTCGTGACTTCGTCAACTTTTAAAACAAGTTCTCGCAAGTAACAACATAGTTATTGCATAAAAACGCTACATCTTATACACTTGAGCTGTATAAGCTTCTCCAAGCCTGAAATTAAATCGGCCGTGTGATTTACATTTTAATATGTCGGGGGACCTACCTGTAGTAAAACCAAATTTATGGTATTGACGGAATTGTCCGACGCAGATGTTGGTTTTTATGTCTATGGAATTAACTATTCTACTCTCTTTATCGATAGCCACTTATCTTGATTATATCTATAGTAATATTATAAAGGGAAGTTTATGTCTTTGGATGTTCGAGGTAGTCGTTACTTTTGACCCGATTTGGAAAATTCTTCTTGCACAAGTGGGTTAGGTACATAAAACGTGTCTTCCTGTAGTGTAAATTAGATTAAAATATTTGTTTTGTAAAATTGGTAATCCAATATCGGGCGAAATCCTCCACTATCAGTGTTCAGAAGGCTGTGTCGCTCGAGAGTCTCGTCCAAGGGGCCGATCTTGTAACTACATGTCACATTAACGTATTTTTTTACAAAACCCAAACCACGAGGGCTTTTTGAGTATGAAAAATCGGTGAAACGATTTAAAATCGTTTGACTTACCTATTATGTCGAAGGAAAGTCATTCGATCTCGAAATAAAATCTATCAATTCACCAGTTTTACAATCTCAAAAATTGTTCACACGGTTTTGGTTTAGTTTTGGTAAATACGTTAAAGTCTTTTACAGATACCGCAATCAGCCTCCAGGTATATTTTGATTAATAAAAGGGTAAAACGCTAAAAATAAATTAATTTTTGTTCCATCCATTAACACAAACTATCATTTCAATTTAAGACATGCAAAGCAAATCCACCAAAAGAATTAACATAACCTCAAAGCAGTGTTGCTTATCTTACGCTTAAAATGTATCAACCCTATTTCGTTCCTTGGGGTTTAATAATTTCTTTTGGATTGTAACAAACATAAACTGCTAGATAAATAGACAATCACCAGATAATCTTTACCATCAAGGAAACTGCTAACAAAACAATATATTATATTCGCACCTTCGCAAACAATTCATAAGAAATATTATAACCTATTACGATGTCCGCAGTACGTCACGAAATAAACTATCAACCATTACTGGAACGAGAGTTTAAGTCTGCACCGAATGTGCCGATTTCGTTTCGTCAGTATTACCTGGCAGGTACGTACTCGTATGGTAGGGTTGTCACTTTTAGTTTTCAGGCCAGGAGGGCGCTAAATGCAAATGACTTTAACGTATTTACCAAAACCAACCCACGACTGCGAGGGCTATATTTTATATTTAAAAGCGTTGAATCAAGCGTTGTTTCAACTTGAAATATTCCCATTTCTTTACTCCCATTCTCTTTTACTCTTCAAACCGGGATCTCTATTAATCCATACCGGGCTTCTTTTTTTCATAGCTTTTGTGTCCCACTGCTGGGCAAAGGCATCCCCTGTTCGTCTCTATTCGTCTCCGGGCTCCTAGATTTCAAAAATTATGATATGTCGCTACGAAATAAATACTTTCATTTCTTAAAGTGCCAACCCTATCAGGCCAGCGCGCATTATTCATGAAGCTATTTATTTGTATTGCTTACTTACCTTGCCTTCGTTTTGCAGGTTTTTCCGTGTAATTCTTTACCCGACTGCGACGAAGCCTAAAAAGGAGGGTAATTTTACTACTCCGGTGCAAAAATAAGACAACTTATTTTCCTTCTTGTGGATATCATAAAGGCGACATAGACAAAGCTAAATTTACTTTTTTCCATCTTTCGCGGGCCATTTACTATAAAATTTATCGTATAAAAAGAAAAAAAAGGAGGGTTGGCGTTAAGGTCTTAACCAAATAACAAAGTTAATTCACTAGCAGAACATACCTATTTGATAAAGCAAACTTAGCCACATCCGCCGGAAATCCGTGACGTCACGCCCAAGTCCGGAGTTTCTGCTACAGATTTCAACACATTAAAGGTATTTTCTATTTTATTTTCATAGATTTTTCAGACTATGATGAAACTGGATTTATCATAATGTTTTCTTATGTTTTCGCGATTGTTATTCATTAAATTAAACTATTTTAATACGGTTTTATCGCGTTTATTACAGGCAGACTCTGCCTGCGACCATGAACGCTGTAAAATGTTTGAAACGTCAGGTGTAAATAAATAAGTAATAAACGCGATAAAACCGTATTAAAATAGTTTAATTTAATGGATTTATCATATATTTTTTTTGGGATACAAACAAAGATGCAATTTTTTTTATATTTGTTATATTATGTCCCTAGTACCTTAGGAAAAATAGTAAAAAAAATTAACTCTTCTGGAAAAGCTGGAAAATGACATCCCATATATGGGTCGGTCGGCACTAGCGCTCCCTTTTACTTTTTCTATAAAACATTTTCAATTAATCAATAAAATATTAGTACAACATTTGTTATCAATAAAAATAGGTTTAAGCTACGTTTTAAAGCATAATTGTTGACATTAATTTAAAAAAAAATGTCTTTTAGTAATTTCAAAATATTTTTAGTATGGGAGTCCATGATACACATCATGCGAAAAATAAACAAAAATATCATGATTTTTTTTAATTTCAGTAACTTTTTATTGCAGTTTATTGTATGACAATGTAGCCCCTGTAAGTTAGAACCTGGTAGGTAATCAAATTTTGGAAATATTACGCTCTTCTCCAGAACCTCCAACAGTAAGACGCTAGGGTAATTATGTGGAATGCAATGTATTGATATTTGTTGAAATTACATCAACTAGATATATTTTTTTTATCTGAAGTACTACTAAGGTTGTACCATCTTGTGCCGACGGACCCATATATGGGATTATGAAATTAATGATGATATAAAAGATGCAGAAAACCAAATTATTAAAACTTTGTTCGCAATATTAATTGGTTATGTTTTGTAATTTTTTATTTTGAATATAAGATTTGAAAAATATTAGTTAGCATCTCACCTAAACCGACCTTTTTGAAGACATGTTTTACAATTGACAATTCAAATTTATTCACTTGACAAAAAAGAAGAAAAGCTATACGATCCACAACGTTATTTGTACATTACATCAACTGTCAATTAATAACGTTTTTAAAAATGTATGTAACTTATATTTAAATCATCAAGTAATGGAGGTAGAATTTTTTATTTTACAAATCCCATGTATGGGTTGGTCGGTCTATCTGGGTTAAGACCGCCAAATGTATCTATATATATATACGTATAAAAATCAATGCCACTTTTCGTTGTAATTTTATAACTCATGAACGGGCTCACCTATCCAAACTAAATGTTTGTTATGTATGTAAATGTTGTTCGGACTATTTAGTAGATGGTTTATGTGAAGTTTGCACAAAATCGGTCGAGCGGTTCTTCATTTATCACTTTATACGTAGCGAAGCACGTACCGGGCCGCTAGTATATAAGTATAAATTATTTGTAAAACTTTAAAGTTGTAATAAATCAATTAATTATAATAAGCGTGTGGTAACGATGCGATTTTGATAAAATTAAGTATATGTATAGTTGGCAAATGGTCAAACATAAATTCATTACATCTATAATATAAAATTGAATCACTGAATGTGTTGCTAAGCGCAAATCTCGAGAGCACGTGAACCGATTTCACTAATTCTTTTTTTAGAATATTCCTTGAAGTACGAGGACGGATCTTACGGAGAAAAAAATTTAAACCTAAAAAATTTAAGAATCGACTGTTAGGCGGTACGAAGTTCATCGGGTCAACTAGTTTTATTATAAAAATCAATCTTCAAGAGGTAGCCATTATCTGAACCAAAGCTATATCTATTCTGTTACGTAAGAATGAAGAATACTTTTCTTCTTATTCTTTGCCTACCTCTTATCCCATTTTATCTGGCGTCGGGTCACCTCGTACTTCTGCGCCAGAGGTATCTAATCCGGGTTCTCTGCTTGTCCAGCCTTCCTTCTGGATCCTTCCACATTTTTTACCCATGTAGCTGGTGCCACACTCTTAGGTTTCTCAGGGATATTGAGTACCAAAAATAAGTTTAATGTATTCAATGAAAAATACATGAAACTTTGAAGAATTCATTTATTAATTCAAACTTAATGTTACGGAAGATTCACATTGCTTGTGAAGTCTTCGCCAATCAAGCGGCATTCTAATTCAGATGCGGGCAGTTCAAGTTTGGCGGCAGGTGTTCGCTCTACAATGTTAGTCTAGTGGAGTGTCGCCACTGACATTAATGGATACTTACTGGACAGAATTAACATTACATCTTGGACATAAATATAATATACTTTGTCAAATGACAAGTCTCTATGATATTATTTCATTATTCCAAACAATCCGAAAATAGCAAGGAATTAGAACAAAGTTTTTATGATAGACAATTTGATGTCTGAAAGAAAGTTGACACCTTTTACAAAGGTAAAATGTATTTGGGTACCTATTTATATTGTAAAATCATTGTAAAACCTACATTTTATGCAAATAAATATTTGATTGATTGATTGGTTGTTTTATTGAAATAAATAAAATCTCTTACTGAAATTATGTCGCCTTATGGATTCGGTTGAACAGATAATCTATGCTTTTAAATCTCAGTTAACTGTCCCTAATATTAAACCTAATTTTTTTATTAAATTTCAATTAATTTGACAGCAGCGTCGGAAACGAAACAAGCCGAACAAATTTCGCTGACCAACCTGTTTTTTAAACGTGGTGAGTATGGCAAACCTCCGTATGTAATAATTTTTCATATATTTTTTTTTATTATTTTTTATGACAAATTTTTTCGGATTTTTCTATCAATCTTATTTTATGGCTCTCGGGGTAATAAGAGAACAGAAAACCTTTAAGGAAAGTACTGTTAAACAGTCCTCAATCCAGCATAATTAATATTTGAAGAGGTCAGTGCCCACTTCTGACATATTTTAACTATATAGAGCTGTAACTAAAGTTTGATGAATAGAGTATACTGAAATGCTATATTGTATAATAACACCTAAGTCTAGCCTGCGATAGCCTACCATGAGCTAAGTTTATCAATCATTTGAAATCCATAGGACAAGTTTTGATGAAATTTGACAACGTTGATAAACATATGAGAAGGATTTCATTAAATTCCTTTAAGCGGTTTGGCCGTGAAAGCGTAACAGACAGACAGACTTTCGCACTTATAATATTAGATTTACTACAATAATACAATTTACTTATATAATGTTTACCGCCATTTCCAAAGCGCAAGCGGAGTAGAAGCGGCGCCAAAACTCCACTGCAGCGTTGTTTTCATCAAAATGTCAATTTACAAAAAAAAAACTTTCCAAATATAACTAAATAATCGATTAAACATGTTTGTCACCAACATCTACATATAATATCAATACAATTTGTAAAATGACAGCATACTATCACCCGTATAAAAGGGCCGGCTTTGCTAAGACGATTAAGGCTCTTTCAAATTTAAAAGTATCGGCTTAACTAGGGTTGCCAGGTCGCCAAACCTAATAGCCGGACAGACCAGCCAGTTTGGCCGGACATTTGGCTAAAACGGCCGGACACCCTACATTATTGAGAATTTTGTGTCTCAGTATTTAAAGCTTTTCTGATTGTTACCATAAATCTTGTTAAACTAAATAAAATGTAAAAAGCCTAACAAAAGCCGGGCAAGCTGGACACCGTTTATTTTGGCAGGACAAACAATCAAAAAGCCTATGCCCGGCTTTATCCGGAAGCCTGGCAACGCTAGGCTTAACTCTGACACCAGGTTGTGCAAGTTTAATTGTCCTTATATCTGTCACAATATGAATGTATAAGTACACACTTTAATCTACATTAACGCAAAGGTTAGTTTTATATCCCAAAATACCTCACGGAATAAGTTTTTTTATTTTATTTTTATAAGCCAAAAGCTTTTATTTCTGTAAAACAACAGAGAATTTTGCGAATATCGTGTACAAAATAATTTTTAGATATTCAAAATTGTTTTGTGCTCCTAGTAAGTTCTCTCAAAGTACTGCTCAGCCCCCAAGTTGTTTGCCCCAGCAACTAAGAGAGTGAGGACGGGTTTTGGACCTGAAAAAGGCAAGCGCTGTATGCACACCTTTTCCAGACAATTCTCTCGGTCATTATGGAAATGTTTTCGGAAGACTATGTCCAGCATAATAATGCTAACTAGTAAGATAGCCTAGAATGAGGGATGGGGAGCTCGTTAGTCGAGCGCGACCCGCGTATCCGTAGCGAATGCGTGGCGTGACGCGACCACTATTGGATTGGTCGCTATTTAGTTGCATTTTCTAGAGCTCCTCCGTGCTTCTGAAGGCACGTTAAACCGTTGGTCCCGGTTCTTGTCGATAGATAGCAGTCGTTAGGCTGTGTCAGATGCCTTGGGGCAGCCTGAAAAATTCTGACAGTGTTGGCCACTAACACACCTCTGGTCATGTTTCTGTTAGTCTGGTTTCCCTGTAAAATAGGGTTACGGAAGTCAGACGGCAGTCACTCCATTGTAATAACCAGTACTGCCAAATCTAGGAGCATGACTTGCAACGTACCCTAGGCTCCGAAGCGTAAGCTAACGACGCAACTAGGAATACACGCTAGGATGATGATGGAGTAAGATAGCCTAGGATTTATCTTTTTTAATTTTTAGATACATTTATTCGTTCCGGAGTCTTATGTCAAACTCGTTAAATGTCCAGCCTCGAACTTACGTCCATTTCCGTAGGTATATAACAACATCTAAGGGTATCTTACAACTTTTAAGTCGTTGGATGTCAAGGTATTTCTCTTACATTTCAGCGCTACGTTTCTGAAGTCTGATGTTACTCAAGATATTATGTCTTCGGCTGCCGTAATAATCCATTGAGTAACTCGGCATCCGAATATCGCTTGGGACGTAAGAAGTTAAAATCATTTTAATTAGCGCCGTTTGTAAAAAAACGGCCAAACTTTTCAAAATTTTTAAAAATAAGCTAGTTTGGAACCTTTCGAATGATACCAAAATCGAGTCCTGACATCGTTACAGTTATTTACGTTCCCCGATACCGATTCTTCCTTTCGCACATATCGTTAAACACAACAACATTTGTTTCTCTCTCGTATACCAGTCACACTTGTTACCCTGTCAGGCCAATGGACTTCGAGGAATAATGGTCTAGATGTTCAATGGATAATGTACAACCCTGTTTGTTTTTTTTTTATTTATTTGCATAGAAACAAACAAATCTTGCACTATTTTTCATACTAATTTACACAAAATCTTCCAAATAAATTTCCTTCCACATATTCAGGGTACTTATACCTAGAAATATATTTTTGCGGCTGTAAATATGATTTTGAAGGGGGAAAATTCACGTGTGTGTCTCTTCTAACATACAAAGAAAACCTGTATGGTCTTTGGAAAGAAATAGTATTTCTGGAACGGCGAGAATCTACATAAACATAGATACCGTAGTATATTCGACTACCAATTATTAATTCCACAACCTAATGGAAGCAGAGCGTCACACAACACAAAATGAGTAATTTATACATATTAGTCATTTTCTCAAGTTGTTGAGATAAATATGAAAGTAACTGTAGTGTAGTGATTAGTTTATTTCATATGGAAATAGAGTGTAATTTACTATGTAGGTAGTACTTAATCCTAAACTATCTAAACACAAACGATATTTATCAAGATTAAATAAAATCGGTTATATTTATTTCATTCTGTTTTTAAGTATTTGTTGTTACAGCAACAACAAATATACATCAAATGTCTAACTATGTGATAGTTCACAGTTCATGAGATACAGCCTGGTGACAGACGGACGGATGGATGGACGGACAGCCGAGTATTAGTAATAGGGTCACGTTTTACCGCTCACAAGCAAACATCATCCAATGTTATGCCTATCTTTCATGGAAAAGATATCTGATAGCTGAACATTGACGTACATTCTTGATACTTGAAGATGTTAATTCTAGTGACACAAAAACTATCGATATTGCAATTGCAAAAGATAAGATTGCATTTTGATACGTATTTGTTCTATTAACTGCACGTGTTTGGGAAATCAAGGAAATGATTATCAAAATTAATTTACTAAGATGCAAAATAAAGTTAAAATATTCATATTGATATATTTAATAATCTGTGTCATCTGTGAAGATAAATATGTCTATGTAAGCTTCAGAAATGATCATGAAATGTGCGGTGATCTTCCAGCTTGGAATTTATTTAAATCTTCAAGCAATAATGACCTCATTTCACCAAAGGAAGTTTTGAGTTGTGTTACGTCTCAAATTATTAATGTTACTGGAAAACTTCAAGTCGAAATAGAAATGGATCTATTATCGATTGATGACAAAATCATTTTGATAATTTACGAAAAAACATCATTTATTGACACAGTCGAAAAGGAAATAGATGTTTTAGCTTCAGTTGATAAATATGTGAAAGGAATTCATTTAATAACAATTAATTTAGAAGAATTTGACAGACCATTCAACGGCTATGTAAGTATTTGTATTAGCTATATTTATAAAATTGTAAAATTATAATACAATACAAAACTCTTTAAAGGACAAATTGACGTTTCGAACTTACATGTTTGGAATTAATCCGACTGTATGAATTAAAATTGAACAAAAACCTACTTCCATTCGTTTACTGGGGGTCAACTTGAAGATATTCTAAACCAGAGAAGTTCAGACTACATCATAACTAAATAAATTAATTTCAATGAAAATTGACCCCTAAAAAACCATAAAAGTGGAGAAGGTTTCATAACGCTGACACACGCGGTGTTGTTTGACCTTCGAAAACAATAATAATAATAATATATAGGCGTAAGGATGTGACGACCCCATCGCCCACTGGGTTCTCTTCCCAGTGCCGTCAGTCTCCACAGGGCAGCTTGTGGCAAGCTGTTGAGGAGTGGCGGCACCGCGGACCTTAGTGCTCCCAGAGGAGGCATCCATTCCTCGCCTCCGACCTTCCTTCGCCAAGGTCGGAGCAGACGCCGATGAGGGACAGGACCTACCCTACCTCTGGCTTGCCTTAGCCGGCCGGCCAAAGTAGAGTCGTGAGAGCTATATGCTCGAGGGAGGAAGTGTATTGCACGTAATGGCGTAATAACGGAAAACCCCGCTCACGAGGCAACTCGCTTTGGCGAAACCGGAGCCGCACTTCTCGGCACCGGCAATGTGCCCTTCTGTTGCCAAGCGCGGCGACTATTTGGGGAGCCCATTCACTGAGTGGCGAGTCACCGCCTTCCACTAATAGTCAGTAATCATTATTATGGCAGGTGTCCGAATTCCTATATAATAACCCAGATTTAAAACACCCAAACTTCATCACCATAGCCCATTTATTATTTTCACTCATTAGAAATAGTTCCTCCTCCTGCCAGGACCTGTTTATGGAAATGACAAGTAATGATAGGTATGTCTGAGAACGGGTTTTGGCAGGAGCACTACATAACATCAACTTCTCCAAAGGGCCTCTACGCGTTGGATCAATATCCCCGCGCAAGTCTCTCAAAGGACCGACCTTGAATCCCAAGCGGAGTTACATAATAATATAACTCTTTATTGCACCAATAAATTATAATAACAAATCACATAAGAGATTTGCAATGTAAAATGGCGGCCTTATCGCTATAGCAATTTCTTGCAGGCAACCAATGGATAGAATTTAATAAAATAACATAGGTATGGCGCAGCATCCATACTCATATTATAAAAGTGAAAGTCTGTCTGTTACGCTTTGCCAAACTGATGAAATTTTGTATGAATATAGTTGAAGACCCGGGCTACAACATAGGCTACTTTTTAACGTAGGTGGAGCTATGGGAAACCTCTAGTGTAAAATAAAGAATATATACGTTAATTTATATTAAAAAAATAAATACGATTACATTATGTATTTTATATACATATAAAGTACATATACACAAATATTGCACAATACATTTATTGCGAACAGGACACATATTTTCAAGGTGTTCGAATGGTAAGGTAAGTAAGTTGTTAACAGATACATGTAGCAGATAAGAAATGGGCTTAAATAAGTGACTTAAAAACGGGAAGAGTTTATGCGAGTCAAATGATATCTGGAAGAGAATTCCATAAACGGATTGATTTGCCAGTAAACGAAAAGGAAGAAATTTTTGTAAAGTGGACAGATGTTACCAAATGTAGGTTACACAAAAACGATTTTTAGATATTGAGGAAAAGAGGGATTAAAAAGAATAGAGTAACGCAATGAAAGGGAAAGCCAGTCGCGGCGTAACAATTCTATGAACAAGCAAGCAACTAGAAAATAAAATATCAGAATTGAGGACCTCCGGTATTTTGATTTCGAAAGTCAGTCCAAGCATGAGCAAAAAAATTAAATCTGCAAAGAGCATCGAAATATATCTTCAAGTCGGTCACAGTAAATAAATGAAAGATGGTTTAAAGTTTTTGACACAGACACATAGAATTTAGTTAAATGGTTTTTTTTCTTCTAATTTACAGATAAAACTATTAGGTATGTCAAAGCAACAAACAAGACTTTACATCAGGATTAAGCACATGAAAAACAAAACCAAAAGCAAACGTGATCTGATATCTAGAGAAGAGTTTGTACGATACATTTACAATGGTAAAAAATCAACATATGTAAAAGACTCACAAAAAACTAAAATTCACAATTCCGACCATTCTTCAAATCACAATTACTTCATAAAAGTGAATGACTCCAAATTTAATGGGTACACACTAACAACAACTGGATCCACAAATAGCTATCATACACCGACAGACTCGACAACCACTGACTCAGCAACTAGCGATCATACAAGGACAGACTCGAAAACCACTGACTCCACAACTAGCGATCATACAACGACAGACTCGACTAATACTGACTCCACAACAAGAGATCATACAACGATAGACTCGACTACTACTGACTCCACAACTAGCGATCATACAACGACAGACTCCACTACTACTGACTCCACAACTAGCGATCATACAACGACAGACTCGAGTACTACTGACTCCACAACTAGCGATCATACAACGACAGACTCGACAACCACTGACTCCACAACTAGCGATCATACAACGACAGACTCGACTACTACTGACGCCACAACTAGCGATCATACAACAACAGACTCGACAACCACTGACTCCACAACTAGCGATCATACAACGACAGACTCGACAATGACAGACTCGACAACCACTGACTCCACAACTAGCGATCATACAACGACAGACTCGACAACCACTGACTCCACAACTAGCGATCATACAACGACTGACTCAACAAGCACTGACTCCACAACTAGCTATCATACAACGACAGACTCGACTACCACTGACTCCACAACTAGAGGTCATACAACGACCGACTCGACAACCACTGACTCCACAACTAGCGATCATACAACGACAGACTGGACAACTACTGATTCCACAACTAGCGATCATACAACGACAGACTCGACAACCACTCACTCCACAACTAGCGATCATACAACGACAGAATCGACAACCACTGACTCTACAACTAGCGATCATACAACGACAGACTCGACAACTACTGACTCCACAACTAGCGATCATACAATGACAGACTCAACAACGACCGACACGACAACCACTGACTCCACAACAAGCGATCATACAACGACAGACTCGACAACCACTGATTCCACAACTAGCGATCATATAACGACAGACTCGAGTACTACTGACTTCACAACTAGCGGTCATACAACGACAGACTCGACAACCACTGACTCCACAACTAGCGGTCATACAACGACAGATTCGACAACCACTGACTCCACAACTAGCGATCATATAACGACAGACTCGAGTACTACTGACTTCACAACTAGCGATGATACAACGACAGACTCGACAACTACTGACTCCACAACTAGCGATCGTACAACGACAGACTCGACAACCACTGACTCCACAACTAGCGATGATACAACGACAGACTCGACAACTACTGACTCCACAACTAGCGATCATACAACGACAGACTCGACAACCACTGACTCCACAACTAGCGATGATACAACGACAGACTCGACAACTACTGACTCCACAACTAGCGATCATACAACGACAGACTCGACAACCACTGACTCCACAACTAGCGATCATACAACGACAGACTCGACAACCACTGACTCCACAACTAGCGATCATACAACGACAGACTCGACTGCAACTGACTCCACAACTAGCGAACATACAACGACAGACTCGACCACCACTGACTCCACAACAAGCGATCATACAACGACAGACTCGAGTACTACTGACTCCACAACTAGCGATCATACAACGACAGACTCGACAACTACTGACTCCACAACTAGCGTTCATACAACGACAGACTCGACAACTACTGACTCCACAACTAGCGATGATACAACGACAGACTCGTTAAGTACTTACTCCACAACTAGCGATCATACAACGACAGACTCGACAACCACTGACTCCACAAGAAGCGATCATACAACGACAGACTCGACAACCACTGACTCCACAACTAGCGAACATTCAACAACAGACTCGACAACTACTGACTCCACAACTAGCGATCATACAACGACAGACTCAACAACTACTGACTCCACAACTAGCGATGATACAACGACAGATTCGACAACCACTGACTCCACAACTAGCGATCATACAACGACAGACTCGACAAGTACTTACTCCACAACTAGCGATCATACAACGACAGACTCGACAAGTACTTACTCCACAACTAGCGATGATACAACGACAGACTCGACAACCACTGACTCCACAACTAGCGATCATACAACGACTGACTCGACAACCACTGACTCCACAACTAGCGGTCATACAACGACCGACTCGACAACCACTGATTCCACAACTAGCGATCATACAACGACAGACTCGAGTACAACTGACTTCACAACTAGCGGTCATACAACGACAGACTCGACAACCACTGACTCCACAACTAGCGATCATACAACTACAGACTCGAAAACCACTGACTCCACAACTAACGTTCATACATCGACAGACTCGACAACCACTGATTCCACAACTAGCGATCATACAACGACAGACTCGACAACTACTTACTCCAGAACTAGCGATCATACAACCACAGACTCGACAACTACTGACTCCACAACTAGCTATCATACAACGACAGATTCGACAACCACTGACTCCACAACTCGCGATCATACAACTACAGACTCGACAACCACTGACTCCACAACTAGCTATCATACAACGACAGACTCGACAACCACTGACTCCACAACTAGCGATCATACAACGACAGACTCGACTAGCACTGACTCCACAACTAGCGATCATACAACTATAAACTCGACAACCACTGACTCCACAACTAACGATCATACATCGACAGACTCGACAACCACTGATTCCACAACTAGCGATCATACAACGACAGACTCGAGTACTACTGACTCCACAACTAGCTATCATACAACGACAGACTCGACAACCACTGACTCCACAACTAGCAATGATACAACGACAGACTCGACAACTACTCATTCCACAACTAGCGATCACACAACTACAGACTCGACAACCAATGACTCCACAACTAGCGATCATACAACGACAGACTCGACAACCACTGATTTCACAACTAGCGATCATACAACGACAGACTCGACTACTGCTGCCTCTACAACTAGAGATCATACAACGACAGACTCGACTACTGCTGCCTCTACAACTAGAGATCATACAATGACAGACTCGAGTACTACTGACTCCACAACTAGTGATCATACAACGACAGACTCAACAACTACTTACTCCACAACTAGCGATCATACAACGACAGATTCGACAACCACTGACTCCACAACCAGCGATCATACAATGACAGACTCGAGTACTACTGACTTCACAACTAGCGGTCATACAACGTCAGACTCGACAACCACTGATTCCACAACTAGCGATCATACAATGACAGACTCGAGTACTACTGACTTCACAACTAGCGGTCATACAACGTCAGACTCGACAACCACTGACTCCACAACTAGCGATCATACAACTACAGACTCGAAAACCACTGACTCCACAACTAACGTTCATACATCGACAGACTCGACAACCACTGATTCCACAACTAGCGATCATACAACGACAGACTCGAGTACTGCTGCCTCTACAACTAGAGATCATACAACGACAGACTCGACTACTGCTGCCTCTACAACTAGAGATCATACAACGACAGACTCGAGTACTACTGACTCCACAACTAGTTATCATACAACGACAGACTCAACAACTACTTACTCCACAACTAGCGATCATACAACGACAGATTCGACAACCACTGACTCCACAACTAGCGATCATACAACTACTGACTCGACAACCACTGACTCCACAACTAGCGATCATACAACGACAGACTCGACAACTACTGACTCCACAACTAGCGGTCATACAACGACAGACTCGACAACCACTGACTCCACAACTAGCGATCATACAACGACAGACTCGAGTACTACTGACTTCACAACTAGCGGTCATACAACGACAGACTCGACAACCACTGACTCCACAACTAGCGATCATACAACTACAGACTCGAAAACCACTGACTCCACAACTAGCGATCATACAACGACAGACTCGAATACTACTGACTTCACAACTAGCGGTCATACAACGACAGACTCGACAACCACTGACTCCACAACTAGCGATCATACAACTACAGACTCGAAAACCACTGACTCCACAACTAACGTTCATACATCGACAGACTCGACAACCACTGATTCCACAACTAGCGATCATACAACGACAGACTCGAGTACTACTGACTCCACGACTAGTGATCATACAACGACAGACTCGACAACCACTGACTCCATAACAAGAGATCATACAACGACAGACTCGACAACCACTGACTCCACAACTAGCGATCATACAACGACAGACTCGACAACCACTGATTTCACAACTAGCGATCATACAACGACAGACTCGACAACCACTTACTCCACAACCAGCGATCATACAACGACAGACTCGACTACTGCTGCCTCTACAACTAGAGATCATACAACGACAGACTCGACTACTGCTGCCTCTACAACTAGAGATCATACAACGACAGACTCGAGTACTACTGACTCCACAACTAGTGATCATACAACGACAGACTCGACAACTACTTACTCCACAACTAGCGATCATACAACGACAAATTCGACAACCACTGACTCCACAACTAGCGATCATACAACGACAGACTCGACAACTACTCATTCCACAACTAGCGGTCATACAACTACAGACTCGACAACCACTGACTCCACAACTAACGATCATACATCGACAGACTCGACAACCACTGATTCCACAACTAGCGATCATACAACGACAGACTCGACAACCACTGACTCCACAACCAGCGATCATACAACGACAGACTCGACTACTGCTGCCTCTACAACTAGAGATCATACAACGACAGACTCGACTACTGCTGCCTCTACAACTAGAGATCATACAACGACAGACTCGACTAGCACTGACTCCACAACTAGCGATCATACAACGACAGATTCGACAACCACTGACTTCACAACTAGCGATCATACACCGACAGGCTCGACTAGCACTGACTCCACAACTAGCGATCATACAACTATGGACTCGACAACCACTGACTCCACAACTAACGATCATACATCGACAGACTCGACAACCACTGACTCCACAACTAGCGATCATACAACGACAGACTCGACAACTACTGACTTCACAACTAGCGATCATACAACGACAGACTCGACAACTACTGACTCCACAACTAGCTATCATACAACGACAGACTCGACAACCACTGACTCCACAACTAGCGATCATACAACGACAGATTCGACAACCACTGACTTCACAACTAGCAATCATATAACGACAGATTCGACAACCCTGGACTCCACAACTAGCGATCATACAACGACAGACTCGACATCCACTAACTCCACAACTAGCGATCATACAACGACAGACTCGACTAGCACTGACTCCACAACTAGCGATCATACACCGAGAGATTCGACAACCACTGACTCCACAACTCGCGATCATACAACTACAGACTCGACAACCACTGACTCCACAACTAGCTATCATACAACGACAGACTCGACAACTACTGACTCCACAACTAGCGATCATACAACGACAGACTCGACTAGCACTGACTCCACAACTAGCGATCATACAACTATAAACTCGACAACCACTGACTCCACAACTAACGATCATACATCGACAGACTCGACAACCACTGATTCCACAACTAGCGATCATACAACGACAGACTCGAGTACTACTGACTCCACAACTAGCTATCATACAACGACAGACTCGACAACCACTAACTCCACAACTAGCGATCATACAACGACAGACTCGACAACCACTGACTCCACAACTAGCGATCATACAACGACAGACTCGACAACCACTGACTCCACAACTAGCGATCATACAACGACAGACTCGACAACCAATGACTCCACAACTAGCGATCATACAACGACAGACTCGACTACTGCTGCCTCTACAACTAGCGATCATACAACAACAGACTCGACAACCACTGACTCCACAACTAGCGATCATACAACTACAGACTCGACAACCACTGACTCCACAACTAGCGATCATACAACGACAGACTCGACAACCACTGACTCCACAACTAACGATCATACAACGACAGACTCGACAACCACTGACTCCACAACTAGCGGTCATACAACGACCGACTCGACAATCACTGATTCCACAACTAGCGATCATACAACAACAGACTCGAGTACTACTGACTTCACAACTAGCGGTCATACAACGACAGACTCGACAACCACTGACTCCACAACTAGCGATCATACAACTACAGACTCGTCAACCACTGACTCCACAACTAGCGATCATACAACGACAGACTCGAATACTGCTGCCTCTACAACTAGCGATCATACAACAACAGACTCGACTACTGCTGCCTCTACAACTAGAGATCATACAACGACAGACTCGAGTACTACTGACTCCACAACTAGTGATCATACAACGACAGACTCGACAACTACTTACTCCACAACTAGCGATCATACAACGACAAATTCGACAACCACTGACTCCACAACTAGCGATCATACAACGACAGACTCGACAACCACTGATTTCACAACTAGCGATCATACAACGACAGACTCGACAACCACTTACTCCACAACCAGCGATCATACAACGACAGACTCGACTACTGCTGCCTCTACAACTAGAGATCATACAACGACAGACTCGACTACTGCTGCCTCTACAACTAGAGATCATACAACGACAGACTCGAGTACTACTGACTCCACAACTAGTGATCATACAACGACAGACTCGACAACTACTTACTCCACAACTAGCGATCATACAACGACAAATTCGACAACCACTGACTCCACAACTAGCGATCATACAACGACAGACTCGACAACTACTCATTCCACAACTAGCGGTCATACAACTACAGACTCGACAACCACTGACTCCACAACTAACGATCATACATCGACAGACTCGACAACCACTGATTCCACAACTAGCGATCATACAACGACAGACTCGACAACCACTGACTCCACAACCAGCGATCATACAACGACAGACTCGACTACTGCTGCCTCTACAACTAGAGATCATACAACGACAGACTCGACTACTGCTGCCTCTACAACTAGAGATCATACAACGACAGACTCGAGTACTACTGACTCCACAACTAGTGATCATACAACGACAGACTCGACAACTACTGACTTCACAACTAGCGATCATACAACGACAGACTCGACAACTACTGACTCCACAACTAGCGATCATACAACGACAGACTCGACATCCACTAACTCCACAACTAGCGATCATACAACGACAGACTCGACAACCACTTACTCCACAACTAGCTATCATACACCGAGAGATTCGACAACCACTGACTCCACAACTCGCGATCATACAACTACAGACTCGACAACCACTGACTCCACAACTAGCTATCATACAACGACAGACTCGACTAGCACTGACTCCACAACTAGCGATCATACACCGAGAGATTCGACAACCACTGACTCCACAACTCGCGATCATACAACTACAGACTCGACAACCACTGACTCCACAACTAGCTATCATACAACGACAGACTCGACAACTACTGACTCCACAACTAGCGATCATACAACGACAGACTCGACTAGCACTGACTCCACAACTAGCGATCATACAACTATAAACTCGACAACCACTGACTCCACAACTAACGATCATACATCGACAGACTCGACAACCACTGATTCCACAACTAGCGATCATACAACGACAGACTCGAGTACTACTGACTCCACAACTAGCTATCATACAACGACAGACTCGACAACCACTGACTCCACAACTAGCAATCATACAACGACAGACTCGACAACCACTGACTCCACAACTAGCGATCATACAACGACAGACTCGACAACCAATGACTCCACAACTAGCGATCATACAACGACAGACTCGACTACTGCTGCCTCTACAACTAGCGATCATACAACAACAGACTCGACAACCACTGACTCCACAACTAGCGATCATACAACTACAGACTCGACAACCACTGACTCCACAACTAGCGGTCATACAACGACCGACTCGACAACCACTGACTCCACAACTAGCGATCATACAACGACAGACTCGACATCTACTGATTCCACAACTAACGATCATACAACGACAGACTCGACAACCACTGACTCCACAACTAGCGGTCATACAACGACCGACTCGACAATCACTGATTCCACAACTAGCGATCATACAACGACAGACTCGAGTACTACTGACTTCACAACTAGCGGTCATACAACGACAGACTCGACAACCACTGACTCCACAACTAGCGATCATACAACGACAGACTCGACAACCACTTACTCCACAACCAGCGATCATACAACGACAGACTCGACTACTGCTGCCTCTACAACTAGAGATCATACAACGACAGACTCGACTACTGCTGCCTCTACAACTAGAGATCATACAACGACAGACTCGAGTACTACTGACTCCACAACTAGTGATCATACAACGACAGACTCGACAACTACTTACTCCACAACTAGCGATCATACAACGACAAACTCGACAACCACTGACTCCACAACTAGCGATCATACAACGACAGACTCGACAACTACTCATTCCACAACTAGCGGTCATACAACTACAGACTCGACAACCACTGACTCCACAACTAACGATCATACATCGACAGACTCGACAACCACTGATTCCACAACTAGCGATCATACAACGACAGACTCGACAACCACTGACTCCACAACCAGCGATCATACAACGACAGACTCGACTACTGCTGCCTCTACAACTAGAGATCATACAACGACAGACTCGAGTACTACTGACTCCACAACTAGTGATCATACAACTACAGACTCGACAACCACTGACTCCACAACTAACGATCATACATCGACAGATTCGACAACCACTGACTCCACAACTAGCGATCATACAACTATGGACTCGACAACCACTGACTCCACAACTAACGATCATACATCGACAGACTCGACAACCACTGACTCCACAACTAGCGATCATACAACGACAGACTCGACAACTACTGACTTCACAACTAGCGATCATACAACGACAGACTCGACAACTACTGACTCCACAACTAGTGATCATACAACGACAGACTCGACAACTACTGACTTCACAACTAGCGATCATACAACGACAGACTCGACAACTACTGACTCCACAACTAGCTATCATACAACGACAGACTCGACAACTACTGACTCCACAACTAGCTATCATACAACTACAGACTCGACAACCACTGACTCCACAACTAGCGATCATACAACGACAGATTCGACAACCACTGACTTCACAACTAGCAATCATATAACGACAGATTCGACAACCCTGGACTCCACAACTAGCGATCATACAACGACAGACTCGACATCCACTAACTCCACAACTAGCGATCATACAACGACAGACTCGACTAGCACTGATTCCACAACTAGCGATCATACAACGACAGACTCGAGTACTACTGACTCCACGACTAGTGATCATACAACGACAGACTCGACAACTACTTACTCCAGAACTAGCGATCATACAACCACAGACTCGACAACTACTGACTCCACAACTAGCTATCATACAACGACAGACTCGACAACCACTGACTCCACAACTAGCTATCATACAACGACAGATTCGACAACCACTGACTTCACAACTAGCGATCATATAACGACAGACTCGACAACCACTGACTCCACAACTAGCGATCATACAACGACAGATTCGACAACCACTGACTTCACAACTAGCTATCATACAACGACCGACTCGACAATCACTGATTCCACAACTAGCGATCATACAACGACAGACTCGAGTACTACTGACTTCACAACTAGCGGTCATACAACGACAGACTCGACAACCACTGATTCCACAACTAGCGATCATACAACGACAGACTCGAGTACTACTGACTCCACAACTAGCTATCATACAACGACAGACTCGACAACCACTGACTCCACAACTAGCAATGATACAACGACAAACTCGACAACTACTCATTCCACAACTAGCGATCACACAACTACAGACTCGACAACCAATGACTCCACAACTAGCGATCATACAACGACAGACTCGACAACCACTGATTTCACAACTAGCGATCATACAACGACAGACTCGACAACCACTGACCCCACAACCAGCGATCATACAACGACAGACTCGACTACTGCTGCCTCTACAACTAGAGATCATACAACGACAGACTCGACTACTGCTGCCTCTACAACTAGAGATCATACAACGACAGACTCGAGTTCTACTGACTCCACAACTAGTGATCATACAACGACAGACTCAACAACTACTTACTCCACAACTAGCGATCATACAACGACAGATTCGACAACCACTGACTCCACAACTAGTGATCATACAACGACAGACTCAACAACTACTTACTCCACAACTAGCGATCATACAACGACAGATTCGACAACCACTGACTCCACAACTAGCGATCATACAACTACTGACTCGACAACCACTGACTCCACAACTAGCGATCATACAACGACAGACTCGACAACCACTGATTTCACAACTAGCGATCATACAACGACAGACTCGACAACCACTGACCCCACAACCAGCAATCATACAACGACAGACTCGACTACTGCTGCCTCTACAACTAGAGATCATACAACGACAGACTCGACTACTGCTGCCTCTACAACTAGAGATCATACAACGACAGACTCGAGTACTACTGACTCCACAACTAGTGATCATACAACGACAGACTCAACAACTACTTACTCCACAACTAGCGATCATACAACGACAGATTCGACAACCACTGACTCCACAACTAGCGATCATACAACTACTGACTCGACAACCACTGACTCCACAACTAGCGATCATACAACTACAGACTCGAAAACCACTGACTCCACAACTAACGTTCATACATCGACAGACTCGACAACCACTGATTCCACAACTAGCGATCATACAACGACAGACTCGAGTACTACTGACTCCACGACTAGTGATCATACAACGACAGACTCGACAACTACTTACTCCAGAACTAGCGATCATACAACCACAGACTCGACAACTACTGACTCCACAACTAGCTATCATACAACGACAGATTCGACAACCACTGACTCCACAACTAGCGATCATACAACTACTGACTCGACAACCACTGACTCCACAACTAGCGATCATACAACGACAGACTCGACAACCACTGATTTCACAACTAGCGATCATACAACGACAGACTCGACAACCACTGACCCCACAACCAGCGATCATACAACGACAGACTCGACTACTGCTGCCTCTACAACTAGAGATCATACAACGACAGACTCGACTACTGCTGCCTCTACAACTAGAGATCATACAACGACAGACTCGAGTACTACTGACTCCACAACTAGTGATCATACAACGACAGACTCAACAACTACTTACTCCACAACTAGCGATCATACAACGACAGATTCGACAACCACTGACTCCACAACTAGTGATCATACAACGACAGACTCAACAACTACTTACTCCACAACTAGCGATCATACAACGACAGATTCGACAACCACTGACTCCACAACTAGCGATCATACAACTACTGACTCGACAACCACTGACTCCACAACTAGCGATCATACAACGACAGACTCGAGTACTACTGACTTCACAACCAGCGGTCATACAACGACAGACTCGACAACCACTGACTCCACAACTAGCGATCATACAACTACAGACTCGAAAACCACTGACTCCACAACTAACGTTCATACATCGACAGACTCGACAACCACTGATTCCACAACTAGCGATCATACAACGACAGACTCGAGTACTACTGACTCCACGACTAGTGATCATACAACGACAGACTCGACAACTACTTACTCCAGAACTAGCGATCATACAACCACAGACTCGACAACTACTGACTCCACAACTAGCTATCATACAACGACAGATTCGACAACCACTGACTCCACAACTAGCGATCATACAACTACTGACTCGACAACCACTGACTCCACAACTAGCGATCATACAACGACAGACTCGACAACCACTGATTTCACAACTAGCGATCATACAACGACAGACTCGACAACCACTGACCCCACAACCAGCGATCATACAACGACAGACTCGACTACTGCTGCCTCTACAACTAGAGATCATACAACGACAGACTCGACTACTGCTGCCTCTACAACTAGAGATCATACAACGACAGACTCGAGTACTACTGACTCCACAACTAGTGATCATACAACGACAGACTCAACAACTACTTACTCCACAACTAGCGATCATACAACGACAGATTCGACAACCACTGACTCCACAACTAGTGATCATACAACGACAGACTCAACAACTACTTACTCCACAACTAGCGATCATACAACGACAGATTCGACAACCACTGACTCCACAACTAGCGATCATACAACGACAGACTCGACAACCACTGACTCCACAACTAGCGATCATACAACGACAGACTCGAGTACTACTGACTTCACAACCAGCGGTCATACAACGACAGACTCGACAACCACTGACTCCACAACTAGCGATCATACAACTACAGACTCGAAAACCACTGACTCCACAACTAACGTTCATACATCGACAGACTCGACAACCACTGATTCCACAACTAGCGATCATACAACGACAGACTCGAGTACTACTGACTCCACGACTAGTGATCATACAACGACAGACTCGACAACTACTTACTCCAGAACTAGCGATCATACAACCACAGACTCGACAACTACTGACTCCACAACTAGCTATCATACAACGACAGACTCGACAACCACTGACTCCACAACTAGCGATCATACAACGACAGATTCGACAACCACTGACTTCACAACTAGCGATCATATAACGACAGACTCGACAACCACTGACTCCACAACTAGCGATCATACAACGACAGATTCGACAACCACTGACTTCACAACTAGCGATCATATAACGACAGACTCGACAACCACTGACTCCACAACTAGCGATCATACAACTACAGACTCGACAACCACTGACTCCACAACTAGCTATCATACAACGACAGACTCGACAACTACTGACTCCACAACTAGCGATCATACAACGACAGACTCGACTAGAACTGACTCCACAACTAGCGATCATACACCGACAGACTCGACTAGCACTGACTCCACAACTAGCTATCATACAACTATGGACTCGACAACCACTGACTCCACAACTAGCGATCATACAACGACAGATTCGACAACCACTGACTTCACAACTAGCGATCATATAACGACAGACTCGACAACCACTGACTCCACAACTAGCGATCATACAACGACAGATTCGACAACCACTGACTTCACAACTAGCGATCATACAACTACAGACTCGACAACCACTGACTCCACAACTAGCGATCATACAACGACAGACTCGACAACCACTGACTCCACAACTAACGATCATACAACGACAGACTCGACAACCACTGACTCCACAACTAGCGATCATATAACGACAGACTCGACAACCACTGACTCCACAACTAGCGATCATACAACTACAGACTCGACAACCACTGACTCCACAACTAGCTATCATACAACGACAGACTCGACAACTACTGACTCCACAACTAGCGATCATACAACGACAGACTCGACTAGAACTGACTCCACAACTAGCGATCATACACCGACAGACTCGACTAGCACTGACTCCACAACTAGCTATCATACAACTATGGACTCGACAACCACTGACTCCACAACTAGCGATCATACAACGACAGATTCGACAACCACTGACTTCACAACTAGCGATCATATAACGACAGACTCGACAACCACTGACTCCACAACTAGCGATCATACAACGACAGATTCGACAACCACTGACTTCACAACTAGCGATCATACAACTACAGACTCGACAACCACTGACTCCACAACTAGCGATCATACAACGACAGACTCGACAACCACTGACTCCACAACTAACGATCATACAACGACAGACTCGACAACCACTGACTCCACAACTAGCGATCATACAACGACAGACTCGACAACCACTGACTCCACAACTAACGATCATACAACGACAGACTCGACAACCACTGACTCCACAACTAACGATCATACATCAACAGACTCGACAACCACTGATTCCACAACTAGCGATCATACAACGACAGACTCGACAACCACTGACTCCACAACCAGCGATCATACAACGACAGACTCGACTACTGCTGCCTCTACAACTAGAGATCATACAACGACAGACTCGACTACTGCTGCCTCTACAACTAGAGATCATACAACGACAGACTCGAGTACTACTGACTCCACAACTAGTGATCATACAACGACAGACTCGACAACTACTGACTTCACAACTAGCGATCATACAACGACAGACTCGACAACTACTGACTCCACAACTAGCTATCATACAACGACAGACTCGACAACCACTGACTCCACAACTAGCGATCATACAACGACAGATTCGACAACCACTGACTTCACAACTAGCAATCATATAACGACAGATTCGACAACCCTGGACTCCACAACTAGCGATCATACAACGACAGACTCGACATCCACTAACTCCACAACTAGCGATCATACAACGACAGACTCGACTAGCACTGACTCCACAACTAGCGATCATACACCGAGAGATTCGACAACCACTGACTCCACAACTCGCGATCATACAACTACAGACTCGACAACCACTGACTCCACAACTAGCTATCATACAACGACAGACTCGACTAGCACTGACTCCACAACTAGCGATCATACACCGAGAGATTCGACAACCACTGACTCCACAACTCGCGATCATACAACGACAGACTCGACAACTACTGACTCCACAACTAGCGATCATACAACGACAGACTCGACTAGCACTGACTCCACAACTAGCTATCATACAACGACAGACTCGACAACCACTGACTCCACAACTAGCTATCATACAACGACAGACTCGACAACTACTGACTCCACAACTAGCGATCATACAACGACAGACTCGACTAGCACTGACTCCACAACTAGCGATCATACAACTATAAACTCGACAACCACTGACTCCACAACTAACGATCATACATCGACAGACTCGACAACCACTGATTCCACAACTAGCGATCATACAACGACAGACTCGAGTACTACTGACTCCACAACTAGCTATCATACAACGACAGACTCGACAACCACTAACTCCACAACTAGCGATCATACAACGACAGACTCGACAACCACTGACTTCACAACTAGCGATCATACAACGACAGACTCGACAACCACTGACTCCACAACTAGCGATCATACAACGACAGACTCGACAACCAATGACTCCACAACTAGCGATCATACAACGACAGACTCGACTACTGCTGCCTCTACAACTAGCGATCATACAACAACAGACTCGACAACCACTGACTCCACAACTAGCGATCATACAACTACAGACTCGACAACCACTGACTCCACAACTAGCGGTCATACAACGACCGACTCGACAACCACTGACTCCACAACTAGCGATCATACAACGACAGACTCGACATCTACTGATTCCACAACTAACGATCATACAACGACAGACTCGACAACCACTGACTCCACAACTAGCGGTCATACAACGACCGACTCGACAATCACTGATTCCACAACTAGCGATCATACAACGACAGACTCGAGTACTACTGACTTCACAACTAGCGGTCATACAACGACAGACTCGACAACCACTGACTCCACAACTAGCGATCATACAACGACAGACTCGACAACCACTTACTCCACAACCAGCGATCATACAACGACAGACTCGACTACTGCTGCCTCTACAACTAGAGATCATACAACGACAGACTCGACTACTGCTGCCTCTACAACTAGAGATCATACAACGACAGACTCGACTACTGCTGCCTCTACAACTAGAGATCATACAACGACAGACTCGACTACTGCTGCCTCTACAACTAGAGATCATACAACGACAGACTCGACTACTGCTGCCTCTACAACTAGAGATCATACAACGACAGACTCGAGTACTACTGACTCCACAACTAGTGATCATACAACGACAGACTCAACAACTACTTACTCCACAACTAGCGATCATACAACGACAGATTCGACAACCACTGACTCCACAACTAGCGATCATACAACTACTGACTCGACAACCACTGACTCCACAACTAGCGATCATACAACGACAGACTCGAGTACTACTGACTTCACAACCAGCGGTCATACAACGACAGACTCGACAACCACTGACTCCACAACTAGCGATCATACAACTACAGACTCGACAACCACTGACTCCACAACTAGTGATCATACAACGACAGACTCGACAACTACTTACTCCACAACTAGCGATCATACAACGACAAACTCGACAACCACTGACTCCACAACTAGCGATCATACAACGACAGACTCGACAACTACTCATTCCACAACTAGCGGTCATACAACTACAGACTCGACAACCACTGACTTCACAACTAGCGATCATACACCGACAGGCTCGACTAGCACTGACTCCACAACTAGCGATCATACAACTATGGACTCGACAACCACTGACTCCACAACTAACGATCATACATCGACAGACTCGACAACCACTGACTCCACAACTAGCGATCATACAACTATAAACTCGACAACCACTGACTCCACAACTAACGATCATACATCGACAGACTCGACAACCACTGATTCCACAACTAGCGATCATACAACGACAGACTCGAGTACTACTGACTCCACAACTAGTGATCATACAACGACAGACTCGACAACTACTGACTTCACAACTAGCGATCATACAACGACAGACTCGACAACTACTGACTCCACAACTAGCTATCATACAACGACAGACTCGACAACCACTGACTCCACAACTAGCGATCATACAACGACAGATTCGACAACCACTGACTTCACAACTAGCAATCATATAACGACAGATTCGACAACCCTGGACTCCACAACTAGCGATCATACAACGACAGACTCGACATCCACTAACTCCACAACTAGCGATCATACAACGACAGACTCGACTAGCACTGACTCCACAACTAGCGATCATACACCGAGAGATTCGACAACCACTGACTCCACAACTCGCGATCATACAACTACAGACTCGACAACCACTGACTCCACAACTAGCTATCATACAACGACAGACTCGACTAGCACTGACTCCACAACTAGCGATCATACACCGAGAGATTCGACAACCACTGACTCCACAACTCGCGATCATACAACGACAGACTCGACAACTACTGACTCCACAACTAGCGATCATACAACGACAGACTCGACTAGCACTGACTCCACAACTAGCTATCATACAACGACAGACTCGACAACCACTGACTCCACAACTAGCTATCATACAACGACAGACTCGACAACTACTGACTCCACAACTAGCGATCATACAACGACAGACTCGACTAGCACTGACTCCACAACTAGCGATCATACAACTATAAACTCGACAACCACTGACTCCACAACTAACGATCATACATCGACAGACTCGACAACCACTGATTCCACAACTAGCGATCATACAACGACAGACTCGAGTACTACTGACTCCACAACTAGCTATCATACAACGACAGACTCGACAACCACTAACTCCACAACTAGCGATCATACAACGACAGACTCGACAACCACTGACTTCACAACTAGCGATCATACAACGACAGACTCGACAACCACTGACTCCACAACTAGCGATCATACAACGACAGACTCGACAACCAATGACTCCACAACTAGCGATCATACAACGACAGACTCGACTACTGCTGCCTCTACAACTAGCGATCATACAACAACAGACTCGACAACCACTGACTCCACAACTAGCGATCATACAACTACAGACTCGACAACCACTGACTCCACAACTAGCGGTCATACAACGACCGACTCGACAACCACTGACTCCACAACTAGCGATCATACAACGACAGACTCGACATCTACTGATTCCACAACTAACGATCATACAACGACAGACTCGACAACCACTGACTCCACAACTAGCGGTCATACAACGACCGACTCGACAATCACTGATTCCACAACTAGCGATCATACAACGACAGACTCGAGTACTACTGACTTCACAACTAGCGGTCATACAACGACAGACTCGACAACCACTGACTCCACAACTAGCGATCATACAACGACAGACTCGACAACCACTTACTCCACAACCAGCGATCATACAACGACAGACTCGACTACTGCTGCCTCTACAACTAGAGATCATACAACGACAGACTCGACTACTGCTGCCTCTACAACTAGAGATCATACAACGACAGACTCGACTACTGCTGCCTCTACAACTAGAGATCATACAACGACAGACTCGACTACTGCTGCCTCTACAACTAGAGATCATACAACGACAGACTCGACTACTGCTGCCTCTACAACTAGAGATCATACAACGACAGACTCGAGTACTACTGACTCCACAACTAGTGATCATACAACGACAGACTCAACAACTACTTACTCCACAACTAGCGATCATACAACGACAGATTCGACAACCACTGACTCCACAACTAGCGATCATACAACTACTGACTCGACAACCACTGACTCCACAACTAGCGATCATACAACGACAGACTCGAGTACTACTGACTTCACAACCAGCGGTCATACAACGACAGACTCGACAACCACTGACTCCACAACTAGCGATCATACAACTACAGACTCGACAACCACTGACTCCACAACTAGTGATCATACAACGACAGACTCGACAACTACTTACTCCACAACTAGCGATCATACAACGACAAACTCGACAACCACTGACTCCACAACTAGCGATCATACAACGACAGACTCGACAACTACTCATTCCACAACTAGCGGTCATACAACTACAGACTCGACAACCACTGACTTCACAACTAGCGATCATACACCGACAGGCTCGACTAGCACTGACTCCACAACTAGCGATCATACAACTATGGACTCGACAACCACTGACTCCACAACTAACGATCATACATCGACAGACTCGACAACCACTGACTCCACAACTAGCGATCATACAACTATAAACTCGACAACCACTGACTCCACAACTAACGATCATACATCGACAGACTCGACAACCACTGATTCCACAACTAGCGATCATACAACGACAGACTCGAGTACTACTGACTCCACAACTAGCTATCATACAACGACAGACTCGACAACCACTGACTCCACAACTAGCAATGATACAACGACAAACTCGACAACTACTCATTCCACAACTAGCGATCACACAACTACAGACTCGACAACCACTGACTCCACAACTAGCGATCATACAACGACAGACTCGACAACCACTGATTTCACAACTAGCGATCATACAACGACAGACTCGACAACCACTTACTCCACAACCAGCGATCATACAACGACAGACTCGACAACCACTGACTCCACAACTAACGATCATACAACGACAGATTCGACAACCACTGACTTCACAACTAGCGATCATACAACTACAGACTCGACAACCACTGACTCCACAACTAGCGATCATACAACGACAGACTCGACAACCACTGACTCCACAACTAACGATCATACAACGACAGACTCGACAACCACTGACTCCACAACTAGCGATCATACAACGACAGACTCGACAACCACTGACTCCACAACTAACGATCATACAACGACAGACTCGACAACCACTGACTCCACAACTAACGATCATACATCAACAGACTCGACAACCACTGATTCCACAACTAGCGATCATACAACGACAGACTCGACAACCACTGACTCCACAACCAGCGATCATACAACGACAGACTCGACTACTGCTGCCTCTACAACTAGAGATCATACAACGACAGATTCGACAACCACTGACTTCACAACTAGCGATCATATAACGACAGACTCGACAACCACTGACTCCACAACTAACGATCATACAACGACAGATTCGACAACCACTGACTTCACAACTAGCGATCATACAACTACAGACTCGACAACCACTGACTCCACAACTAGCGATCATACAACGACAGACTCGACAACCACTGACTCCACAACTAACGATCATACAACGACAGACTCGACAACCACTGACTCCACAACTAGCGATCATACAACGACAGACTCGACAACCACTGACTCCACAACTAACGATCATACAACGACAGACTCGACAACCACTGACTCCACAACTAACGATCATACATCAACAGACTCGACAACCACTGATTCCACAACTAGCGATCATACAACGACAGACTCGACAACCACTGACTCCACAACCAGCGATCATACAACGACAGACTCGACTACTGCTGCCTCTACAACTAGAGATCATACAACGACAGACTCGACTACTGCTGCCTCTACAACTAGAGATCATACAATGACAGACTCGAGTACTACTGACTTCACAACTAGCGGTCATACAACGTCAGACTCGACAACCACTGATTCCACAACTAGCGATCATACAATGACAGACTCGAGTACTACTGACTTCACAACTAGCGGTCATACAACGTCAGACTCGACAACCACTGACTCCACAACTAGCGATCATACAACTACAGACTCGAAAACCACTGACTCCACAACTAACGTTCATACATCGACAGACTCGACAACCACTGATTCCACAACTAGCGATCATACAACGACAGACTCGAGTACTGCTGCCTCTACAACTAGAGATCATACAACGACAGACTCGACTACTGCTGCCTCTACAACTAGAGATCATACAACGACAGACTCGAGTACTACTGACTCCACAACTAGTTATCATACAACGACAGACTCAACAACTACTTACTCCACAACTAGCGATCATACAACGACAGATTCGACAACCACTGACTCCACAACTAGCGATCATACAACTACTGACTCGACAACCACTGACTCCACAACTAGCGATCATACAACGACAGACTCGACAACTACTGACTCCACAACTAGCGGTCATACAACGACAGACTCGACAACCACTGACTCCACAACTAGCGATCATACAACGACAGACTCGAGTACTACTGACTTCACAACTAGCGGTCATACAACGACAGACTCGACAACCACTGACTCCACAACTAGCGATCATACAACTACAGACTCGAAAACCACTGACTCCACAACTAGCGATCATACAACGACAGACTCGAATACTACTGACTTCACAACTAGCGGTCATACAACGACAGACTCGACAACCACTGACTCCACAACTAGCGATCATACAACTACAGACTCGAAAACCACTGACTCCACAACTAACGTTCATACATCGACAGACTCGACAACCACTGATTCCACAACTAGCGATCATACAACGACAGACTCGAGTACTACTGACTCCACGACTAGTGATCATACAACGACAGACTCGACAACCACTGACTCCATAACAAGAGATCATACAACGACAGACTCGACAACCACTGACTCCACAACTAGCGATCATACAACGACAGACTCGACAACCACTGATTTCACAACTAGCGATCATACAACGACAGACTCGACAACCACTTACTCCACAACCAGCGATCATACAACGACAGACTCGACTACTGCTGCCTCTACAACTAGAGATCATACAACGACAGACTCGACTACTGCTGCCTCTACAACTAGAGATCATACAACGACAGACTCGAGTACTACTGACTCCACAACTAGTGATCATACAACGACAGACTCGACAACTACTTACTCCACAACTAGCGATCATACAACGACAAATTCGACAACCACTGACTCCACAACTAGCGATCATACAACGACAGACTCGACAACTACTCATTCCACAACTAGCGGTCATACAACTACAGACTCGACAACCACTGACTCCACAACTAACGATCATACATCGACAGACTCGACAACCACTGATTCCACAACTAGCGATCATACAACGACAGACTCGACAACCACTGACTCCACAACCAGCGATCATACAACGACAGACTCGACTACTGCTGCCTCTACAACTAGAGATCATACAACGACAGACTCGACTACTGCTGCCTCTACAACTAGAGATCATACACCGACAGGCTCGACTAGCACTGACTCCACAACTAGCGATCATACAACTATGGACTCGACAACCACTGACTCCACAACTAACGATCATACATCGACAGACTCGACAACCACTGACTCCACAACTAGCGATCATACAACGACAGACTCGACAACTACTGACTTCACAACTAGCGATCATACAACGACAGACTCGACAACTACTGACTCCACAACTAGCTATCATACAACGACAGACTCGACAACCACTGACTCCACAACTAGCGATCATACAACGACAGATTCGACAACCACTGACTTCACAACTAGCAATCATATAACGACAGATTCGACAACCCTGGACTCCACAACTAGCGATCATACAACGACAGACTCGACATCCACTAACTCCACAACTAGCGATCATACAACGACAGACTCGACTAGCACTGACTCCACAACTAGCGATCATACACCGAGAGATTCGACAACCACTGACTCCACAACTCGCGATCATACAACTACAGACTCGACAACCACTGACTCCACAACTAGCTATCATACAACGACAGACTCGACAACTACTGACTCCACAACTAGCGATCATACAACGACAGACTCGACTAGCACTGACTCCACAACTAGCGATCATACAACTATAAACTCGACAACCACTGACTCCACAACTAACGATCATACATCGACAGACTCGACAACCACTGATTCCACAACTAGCGATCATACAACGACAGACTCGAGTACTACTGACTCCACAACTAGCTATCATACAACGACAGACTCGACAACCACTAACTCCACAACTAGCGATCATACAACGACAGACTCGACAACCACTGACTCCACAACTAGCGATCATACAACGACAGACTCGACAACCACTGACTCCACAACTAGCGATCATACAACGACAGACTCGACAACCAATGACTCCACAACTAGCGATCATACAACGACAGACTCGACTACTGCTGCCTCTACAACTAGCGATCATACAACAACAGACTCGACAACCACTGACTCCACAACTAGCGATCATACAACTACAGACTCGACAACCACTGACTCCACAACTAGCGATCATACAACGACAGACTCGACAACCACTGACTCCACAACTAACGATCATACAACGACAGACTCGACAACCACTGACTCCACAACTAGCGGTCATACAACGACCGACTCGACAATCACTGATTCCACAACTAGCGATCATACAACAACAGACTCGAGTACTACTGACTTCACAACTAGCGGTCATACAACGACAGACTCGACAACCACTGACTCCACAACTAGCGATCATACAACTACAGACTCGTCAACCACTGACTCCACAACTAGCGATCATACAACGACAGACTCGAATACTGCTGCCTCTACAACTAGCGATCATACAACAACAGACTCGACTACTGCTGCCTCTACAACTAGAGATCATACAACGACAGACTCGAGTACTACTGACTCCACAACTAGTGATCATACAACGACAGACTCGACAACTACTTACTCCACAACTAGCGATCATACAACGACAAATTCGACAACCACTGACTCCACAACTAGCGATCATACAACGACAGACTCGACAACCACTGATTTCACAACTAGCGATCATACAACGACAGACTCGACAACCACTTACTCCACAACCAGCGATCATACAACGACAGACTCGACTACTGCTGCCTCTACAACTAGAGATCATACAACGACAGACTCGACTACTGCTGCCTCTACAACTAGAGATCATACAACGACAGACTCGAGTACTACTGACTCCACAACTAGTGATCATACAACGACAGACTCGACAACTACTTACTCCACAACTAGCGATCATACAACGACAAATTCGACAACCACTGACTCCACAACTAGCGATCATACAACGACAGACTCGACAACTACTCATTCCACAACTAGCGGTCATACAACTACAGACTCGACAACCACTGACTCCACAACTAACGATCATACATCGACAGACTCGACAACCACTGATTCCACAACTAGCGATCATACAACGACAGACTCGACAACCACTGACTCCACAACCAGCGATCATACAACGACAGACTCGACTACTGCTGCCTCTACAACTAGAGATCATACAACGACAGACTCGACTACTGCTGCCTCTACAACTAGAGATCATACAACGACAGACTCGAGTACTACTGACTCCACAACTAGTGATCATACAACGACAGACTCGACAACTACTGACTTCACAACTAGCGATCATACAACGACAGACTCGACAACTACTGACTCCACAACTAGCGATCATACAACGACAGACTCGACATCCACTAACTCCACAACTAGCGATCATACAACGACAGACTCGACAACCACTTACTCCACAACTAGCTATCATACACCGAGAGATTCGACAACCACTGACTCCACAACTCGCGATCATACAACTACAGACTCGACAACCACTGACTCCACAACTAGCTATCATACAACGACAGACTCGACTAGCACTGACTCCACAACTAGCGATCATACACCGAGAGATTCGACAACCACTGACTCCACAACTCGCGATCATACAACTACAGACTCGACAACCACTGACTCCACAACTAGCTATCATACAACGACAGACTCGACAACTACTGACTCCACAACTAGCGATCATACAACGACAGACTCGACTAGCACTGACTCCACAACTAGCGATCATACAACTATAAACTCGACAACCACTGACTCCACAACTAACGATCATACATCGACAGACTCGACAACCACTGATTCCACAACTAGCGATCATACAACGACAGACTCGAGTACTACTGACTCCACAACTAGCTATCATACAACGACAGACTCGACAACCACTGACTCCACAACTAGCAATCATACAACGACAGACTCGACAACCACTGACTCCACAACTAGCGATCATACAACGACAGACTCGACAACCAATGACTCCACAACTAGCGATCATACAACGACAGACTCGACTACTGCTGCCTCTACAACTAGCGATCATACAACAACAGACTCGACAACCACTGACTCCACAACTAGCGATCATACAACTACAGACTCGACAACCACTGACTCCACAACTAGCGGTCATACAACGACCGACTCGACAACCACTGACTCCACAACTAGCGATCATACAACGACAGACTCGACATCTACTGATTCCACAACTAACGATCATACAACGACAGACTCGACAACCACTGACTCCACAACTAGCGGTCATACAACGACCGACTCGACAATCACTGATTCCACAACTAGCGATCATACAACGACAGACTCGAGTACTACTGACTTCACAACTAGCGGTCATACAACGACAGACTCGACAACCACTGACTCCACAACTAGCGATCATACAACGACAGACTCGACAACCACTTACTCCACAACCAGCGATCATACAACGACAGACTCGACTACTGCTGCCTCTACAACTAGAGATCATACAACGACAGACTCGACTACTGCTGCCTCTACAACTAGAGATCATACAACGACAGACTCGAGTACTACTGACTCCACAACTAGTGATCATACAACGACAGACTCGACAACTACTTACTCCACAACTAGCGATCATACAACGACAAACTCGACAACCACTGACTCCACAACTAGCGATCATACAACGACAGACTCGACAACTACTCATTCCACAACTAGCGGTCATACAACTACAGACTCGACAACCACTGACTCCACAACTAACGATCATACATCGACAGACTCGACAACCACTGATTCCACAACTAGCGATCATACAACGACAGACTCGACAACCACTGACTCCACAACCAGCGATCATACAACGACAGACTCGACTACTGCTGCCTCTACAACTAGAGATCATACAACGACAGACTCGAGTACTACTGACTCCACAACTAGTGATCATACAACTACAGACTCGACAACCACTGACTCCACAACTAACGATCATACATCGACAGATTCGACAACCACTGACTCCACAACTAGCGATCATACAACTATGGACTCGACAACCACTGACTCCACAACTAACGATCATACATCGACAGACTCGACAACCACTGACTCCACAACTAGCGATCATACAACGACAGACTCGACAACTACTGACTTCACAACTAGCGATCATACAACGACAGACTCGACAACTACTGACTCCACAACTAGTGATCATACAACGACAGACTCGACAACTACTGACTTCACAACTAGCGATCATACAACGACAGACTCGACAACTACTGACTCCACAACTAGCTATCATACAACGACAGACTCGACAACCACTGACTCCACAACTAGCGATCATACAACGACAGATTCGACAACCACTGACTTCACAACTAGCAATCATATAACGACAGATTCGACAACCCTGGACTCCACAACTAGCGATCATACAACGACAGACTCGACATCCACTAACTCCACAACTAGCGATCATACAACGACAGACTCGACTAGCACTGATTCCACAACTAGCGATCATACAACGACAGACTCGAGTACTACTGACTCCACGACTAGTGATCATACAACGACAGACTCGACAACTACTTACTCCAGAACTAGCGATCATACAACCACAGACTCGACAACTACTGACTCCACAACTAGCTATCATACAACGACAGACTCGACAACCACTGACTCCACAACTAGCTATCATACAACGACAGATTCGACAACCACTGACTTCACAACTAGCGATCATATAACGACAGACTCGACAACCACTGACTCCACAACTAGCGATCATACAACGACAGATTCGACAACCACTGACTTCACAACTAGCTATCATACAACGACCGACTCGACAATCACTGATTCCACAACTAGCGATCATACAACGACAGACTCGAGTACTACTGACTTCACAACTAGCGGTCATACAACGACAGACTCGACAACCACTGATTCCACAACTAGCGATCATACAACGACAGACTCGAGTACTACTGACTCCACAACTAGCTATCATACAACGACAGACTCGACAACCACTGACTCCACAACTAGCAATGATACAACGACAAACTCGACAACTACTCATTCCACAACTAGCGATCACACAACTACAGACTCGACAACCAATGACTCCACAACTAGCGATCATACAACGACAGACTCGACAACCACTGATTTCACAACTAGCGATCATACAACGACAGACTCGACAACCACTGACCCCACAACCAGCGATCATACAACGACAGACTCGACTACTGCTGCCTCTACAACTAGAGATCATACAACGACAGACTCGACTACTGCTGCCTCTACAACTAGAGATCATACAACGACAGACTCGAGTACTACTGACTCCACAACTAGTGATCATACAACGACAGACTCAACAACTACTTACTCCACAACTAGCGATCATACAACGACAGATTCGACAACCACTGACTCCACAACTAGTGATCATACAACGACAGACTCAACAACTACTTACTCCACAACTAGCGATCATACAACGACAGATTCGACAACCACTGACTCCACAACTAGCGATCATACAACTACTGACTCGACAACCACTGACTCCACAACTAGCAATGATACAACGACAAACTCGACAACTACTCATTCCACAACTAGCGATCACACAACTACAGACTCGACAACCAATGACTCCACAACTAGCGATCATACAACGACAGACTCGACAACCACTGATTTCACAACTAGCGATCATACAACGACAGACTCGACAACCACTGACCCCACAACCAGCGATCATACAACGACAGACTCGACTACTGCTGCCTCTACAACTAGAGATCATACAACGACAGACTCGACTACTGCTGCCTCTACAACTAGAGATCATACAACGACAGACTCGAGTACTACTGACTTCACAACTAGCGGTCATACAACGACAGACTCGACAACCACTGATTCCACAACTAGCGATCATACAACGACAGACTCGAGTACTACTGACTCCACAACTAGCTATCATACAACGACAGACTCGACAACCACTGACTCCACAACTAGCAATGATACAACGACAAACTCGACAACTACTCATTCCACAACTAGCGATCACACAACTACAGACTCGACAACCAATGACTCCACAACTAGCGATCATACAACGACAGACTCGACAACCACTGATTTCACAACTAGCGATCATACAACGACAGACTCGACAACCACTGACCCCACAACCAGCGATCATACAACGACAGACTCGACTACTGCTGCCTCTACAACTAGAGATCATACAACGACAGACTCGACTACTGCTGCCTCTACAACTAGAGATCATACAACGACAGACTCGAGTACTACTGACTCCACAACTAGTGATCATACAACGACAGACTCAACAACTACTTACTCCACAACTAGCGATCATACAACGACAGATTCGACAACCACTGACTCCACAACTAGTGATCATACAACGACAGACTCAACAACTACTTACTCCACAACTAGCGATCATACAACGACAGATTCGACAACCACTGACTCCACAACTAGCTATCATACAACGACAGACTCGACAACCACTGACTCCACAACTAGCAATGATACAACGACAAACTCGACAACTACTCATTCCACAACTAGCGATCACACAACTACAGACTCGACAACCAATGACTCCACAACTAGCGATCATACAACGACAGACTCGACAACCACTGATTTCACAACTAGCGATCATACAACGACAGACTCGACAACCACTGACCCCACAACCAGCGATCATACAACGACAGACTCGACTACTGCTGCCTCTACAACTAGAGATCATACAACGACAGACTCGACTACTGCTGCCTCTACAACTAGAGATCATACAACGACAGACTCGAGTACTACTGACTCCACAACTAGTGATCATACAACGACAGACTCAACAACTACTTACTCCACAACTAGCGATCATACAACGACAGATTCGACAACCACTGACTCCACAACTAGCGATCATACAACTACTGACTCGACAACCACTGACTCCACAACTAGCGATCATACAACGACAGACTCGAGTACTACTGACTTCACAACCAGCGGTCATACAACGACAGACTCGACAACCACTGACTCCACAACTAGCGATCATACAACTACAGACTCGAAAACCACTGACTCCACAACTAACGTTCATACATCGACAGACTCGACAACCACTGATTCCACAACTAGCGATCATACAACGACAGACTCGAGTACTACTGACTCCACGACTAGTGATCATACAACGACAGACTCGACAACTACTTACTCCAGAACTAGCGATCATACAACCACAGACTCGACAACTACTGACTCCACAACTAGCTATCATACAACGACAGATTCGACAACCACTGACTCCACAACTAGCGATCATACAACTACTGACTCGACAACCACTGACTCCACAACTAGCGATCATACAACGACAGACTCGACAACCACTGATTTCACAACTAGCGATCATACAACGACAGACTCGACAACCACTGACCCCACAACCAGCGATCATACAACGACAGACTCGACTACTGCTGCCTCTACAACTAGAGATCATACAACGACAGACTCGACTACTGCTGCCTCTACAACTAGAGATCATACAACGACAGACTCGAGTACTACTGACTCCACAACTAGTGATCATACAACGACAGACTCAACAACTACTTACTCCACAACTAGCGATCATACAACGACAGATTCGACAACCACTGACTCCACAACTAGTGATCATACAACGACAGACTCAACAACTACTTACTCCACAACTAGCGATCATACAACGACAGATTCGACAACCACTGACTCCACAACTAGCGATCATACAACTACTGACTCGACAACCACTGACTCCACAACTAGCGATCATACAACGACAGACTCGAGTACTACTGACTTCACAACCAGCGGTCATACAACGACAGACTCGACAACCACTGACTCCACAACTAGCGATCATACAACTACAGACTCGACAACCACTGACTCCACAACTAGCGATCATACAACGACAGACTCGAGTACTACTGACTTCACAACCAGCGGTCATACAACGACAGACTCGACAACCACTGACTCCACAACTAGCGATCATACAACTACAGACTCGAAAACCACTGACTCCACAACTAACGTTCATACATCGACAGACTCGACAACCACTGATTCCACAACTAGCGATCATACAACGACAGACTCGAGTACTACTGACTCCACGACTAGTGATCATACAACGACAGACTCGACAACTACTTACTCCAGAACTAGCGATCATACAACCACAGACTCGACAACTACTGACTCCACAACTAGCTATCATACAACGACAGACTCGACAACCACTGACTCCACAACTAGCGATCATACAACGACAGATTCGACAACCACTGACTTCACAACTAGCGATCATATAACGACAGACTCGACAACCACTGACTCCACAACTAGCGATCATACAACGACAGATTCGACAACCACTGACTTCACAACTAGCGATCATATAACGACAGACTCGACAACCACTGACTCCACAACTAGCGATCATACAACTACAGACTCGACAACCACTGACTCCACAACTAGCTATCATACAACGACAGACTCGACAACTACTGACTCCACAACTAGCGATCATACAACGACAGACTCGACTAGAACTGACTCCACAACTAGCGATCATACACCGACAGACTCGACTAGCACTGACTCCACAACTAGCTATCATACAACTATGGACTCGACAACCACTGACTCCACAACTAGCGATCATACAACGACAGATTCGACAACCACTGACTTCACAACTAGCGATCATATAACGACAGACTCGACAACCACTGACTCCACAACTAGCGATCATACAACGACAGATTCGACAACCACTGACTTCACAACTAGCGATCATACAACTACAGACTCGACAACCACTGACTCCACAACTAGCGATCATACAACGACAGACTCGACAACCACTGACTCCACAACTAACGATCATACAACGACAGACTCGACAACCACTGACTCCACAACTAGCGATCATATAACGACAGACTCGACAACCACTGACTCCACAACTAGCGATCATACAACTACAGACTCGACAACCACTGACTCCACAACTAGCTATCATACAACGACAGACTCGACAACTACTGACTCCACAACTAGCGATCATACAACGACAGACTCGACTAGAACTGACTCCACAACTAGCGATCATACACCGACAGACTCGACTAGCACTGACTCCACAACTAGCTATCATACAACTATGGACTCGACAACCACTGACTCCACAACTAGCGATCATACAACGACAGATTCGACAACCACTGACTTCACAACTAGCGATCATATAACGACAGACTCGACAACCACTGACTCCACAACTAGCGATCATACAACGACAGATTCGACAACCACTGACTTCACAACTAGCGATCATACAACTACAGACTCGACAACCACTGACTCCACAACTAGCGATCATACAACGACAGACTCGACAACCACTGACTCCACAACTAACGATCATACAACGACAGACTCGACAACCACTGACTCCACAACTAGCGATCATACAACGACAGACTCGACAACCACTGACTCCACAACTAACGATCATACAACGACAGACTCGACAACCACTGACTCCACAACTAACGATCATACATCAACAGACTCGACAACCACTGATTCCACAACTAGCGATCATACAACGACAGACTCGACAACCACTGACTCCACAACCAGCGATCATACAACGACAGACTCGACTACTGCTGCCTCTACAACTAGAGATCATACAACGACAGACTCGACTACTGCTGCCTCTACAACTAGAGATCATACAACGACAGACTCGAGTACTACTGACTCCACAACTAGTGATCATACAACGACAGACTCGACAACTACTGACTTCACAACTAGCGATCATACAACGACAGACTCGACAACTACTGACTCCACAACTAGCTATCATACAACGACAGACTCGACAACCACTGACTCCACAACTAGCGATCATACAACGACAGATTCGACAACCACTGACTTCACAACTAGCAATCATATAACGACAGATTCGACAACCCTGGACTCCACAACTAGCGATCATACAACGACAGACTCGACATCCACTAACTCCACAACTAGCGATCATACAACGACAGACTCGACTAGCACTGACTCCACAACTAGCGATCATACACCGAGAGATTCGACAACCACTGACTCCACAACTCGCGATCATACAACTACAGACTCGACAACCACTGACTCCACAACTAGCTATCATACAACGACAGACTCGACTAGCACTGACTCCACAACTAGCGATCATACACCGAGAGATTCGACAACCACTGACTCCACAACTCGCGATCATACAACGACAGACTCGACAACTACTGACTCCACAACTAGCGATCATACAACGACAGACTCGACTAGCACTGACTCCACAACTAGCTATCATACAACTATGGACTCGACAACCACTGACTCCACAACTAACGATCATACAACGACAGACTCGAGTACTACTGACTCCACAACTAGTGATCATACAACGACAGACTCGACAACCACTGACTCCACAACTAGCGATCATACAACGACAGACTCGAGTACTACTGACTCCACAACTAGTGATCATACAACGACAGACTCGACAACTACTGACTTCACAACTAGCGATCATACAACGACAGACTCGACAACTACTGACTCCACAACTAGCTATCATACAACGACAGACTCGACAACCACTGACTCCACAACTAGCGATCATACAACGACAGATTCGACAACCACTGACTTCACAACTAGCAATCATATAACGACAGATTCGACAACCCTGGACTCCACAACTAGCGATCATACAACGACAGACTCGACATCCACTAACTCCACAACTAGCGATCATACAACGACAGACTCGACTAGCACTGACTCCACAACTAGCGATCATACACCGAGAGATTCGACAACCACTGACTCCACAACTCGCGATCATACAACTACAGACTCGACAACCACTGACTCCACAACTAGCTATCATACAACGACAGACTCGACTAGCACTGACTCCACAACTAGCGATCATACACCGAGAGATTCGACAACCACTGACTCCACAACTCGCGATCATACAACGACAGACTCGACAACTACTGACTCCACAACTAGCGATCATACAACGACAGACTCGACTAGCACTGACTCCACAACTAGCTATCATACAACGACAGACTCGACAACCACTGACTCCACAACTAGCTATCATACAACGACAGACTCGACAACTACTGACTCCACAACTAGCGATCATACAACGACAGACTCGACTAGCACTGACTCCACAACTAGCGATCATACAACTATAAACTCGACAACCACTGACTCCACAACTAACGATCATACATCGACAGACTCGACAACCACTGATTCCACAACTAGCGATCATACAACGACAGACTCGAGTACTACTGACTCCACAACTAGCTATCATACAACGACAGACTCGACAACCACTAACTCCACAACTAGCGATCATACAACGACAGACTCGACAACCACTGACTCCACAACTAGCGATCATACAACATCAGACTCTACAACCACTGACTCCACAACTAGCGATCATACAACGACAGACTCGACAACCAATGACTCCACAACTAGCGATCATACAACGACAGACTCGACTACTGCTGCCTCTACAACTAGCGATCATACAACAACAGACTCGACAACCACTGACTCCACAACTAGCGATCATACAACTACAGACTCGACAACCACTGACTCCACAACTAGCGGTCATACAACGACCGACTCGACAACCACTGACTCCACAACTAGCGATCATACAACGACAGACTCGACATCTACTGATTCCACAACTAACGATCATACAACGACAGACTCGACAACCACTGACTCCACAACTAGCGGTCATACAACGACCGACTCGACAATCACTGATTCCACAACTAGCGATCATACAACGACAGACTCGAGTACTACTGACTTCACAACTAGCGGTCATACAACGACAGACTCGACAACCACTGACTCCACAACTAGCGATCATACAACGACAGACTCGACAACCACTTACTCCACAACCAGCGATCATACAACGACAGACTCGACTACTGCTGCCTCTACAACTAGAGATCATACAACGACAGACTCGACTACTGCTGCCTCTACAACTAGAGATCATACAACGACAGACTCGACTACTGCTGCCTCTACAACTAGAGATCATACAACGACAGACTCGACTACTGCTGCCTCTACAACTAGAGATCATACAACGACAGACTCGACTACTGCTGCCTCTACAACTAGAGATCATACAACGACAGACTCGAGTACTACTGACTCCACAACTAGTGATCATACAACGACAGATTCGACAACCACTGACTTCACAACTAGCGATCATATAACGACAGACTCGACAACCACTGACTCCACAACTAGCGATCATACAACTACAGACTCGACAACCACTGACTCCACAACTAACGATCATACATCAACAGACTCGACAACCACTGATTCCACAACTAGCGATCATACAACGACAGACTCGACAACCACTGACTCCACAACCAGCGATCATACAACGACAGACTCGACTACTGCTGCCTCTACAACTAGAGATCATACAACGACAGATTCGACAACCACTGACTTCACAACTAGCGATCATATAACGACAGACTCGACAACCACTGACTCCACAACTAACGATCATACAACGACAGATTCGACAACCACTGACTTCACAACTAGCGATCATACAACTACAGACTCGACAACCACTGACTCCACAACTAGCGATCATACAACGACAGACTCGACAACCACTGACTCCACAACTAACGATCATACAACGACAGACTCGACAACCACTGACTCCACAACTAGCGATCATACAACGACAGACTCGACAACCACTGACTCCACAACTAACGATCATACAACGACAGACTCGACAACCACTGACTCCACAACTAACGATCATACATCAACAGACTCGACAACCACTGATTCCACAACTAGCGATCATACAACGACAGACTCGACAACCACTGACTCCACAACCAGCGATCATACAACGACAGACTCGACTACTGCTGCCTCTACAACTAGAGATCATACAACGACAGACTCGACTACTGCTGCCTCTACAACTAGAGATCATACAATGACAGACTCGAGTACTACTGACTTCACAACTAGCGGTCATACAACGTCAGACTCGACAACCACTGATTCCACAACTAGCGATCATACAATGACAGACTCGAGTACTACTGACTTCACAACTAGCGGTCATACAACGTCAGACTCGACAACCACTGACTCCACAACTAGCGATCATACAACTACAGACTCGAAAACCACTGACTCCACAACTAACGTTCATACATCGACAGACTCGACAACCACTGATTCCACAACTAGCGATCATACAACGACAGACTCGAGTACTGCTGCCTCTACAACTAGAGATCATACAACGACAGACTCGACTACTGCTGCCTCTACAACTAGAGATCATACAACGACAGACTCGAGTACTACTGACTCCACAACTAGTTATCATACAACGACAGACTCAACAACTACTTACTCCACAACTAGCGATCATACAACGACAGATTCGACAACCACTGACTCCACAACTAGCGATCATACAACTACTGACTCGACAACCACTGACTCCACAACTAGCGATCATACAACGACAGACTCGACAACTACTGACTCCACAACTAGCGGTCATACAACGACAGACTCGACAACCACTGACTCCACAACTAGCGATCATACAACGACAGACTCGAGTACTACTGACTTCACAACTAGCGGTCATACAACGACAGACTCGACAACCACTGACTCCACAACTAGCGATCATACAACTACAGACTCGAAAACCACTGACTCCACAACTAGCGATCATACAACGACAGACTCGAATACTACTGACTTCACAACTAGCGGTCATACAACGACAGACTCGACAACCACTGACTCCACAACTAGCGATCATACAACTACAGACTCGAAAACCACTGACTCCACAACTAACGTTCATACATCGACAGACTCGACAACCACTGATTCCACAACTAGCGATCATACAACGACAGACTCGAGTACTACTGACTCCACGACTAGTGATCATACAACGACAGACTCGACAACCACTGACTCCATAACAAGAGATCATACAACGACAGACTCGACAACCACTGACTCCACAACTAGCGATCATACAACGACAGACTCGACAACCACTGATTTCACAACTAGCGATCATACAACGACAGACTCGACAACCACTTACTCCACAACCAGCGATCATACAACGACAGACTCGACTACTGCTGCCTCTACAACTAGAGATCATACAACGACAGACTCGACTACTGCTGCCTCTACAACTAGAGATCATACAACGACAGACTCGAGTACTACTGACTCCACAACTAGTGATCATACAACGACAGACTCGACAACTACTTACTCCACAACTAGCGATCATACAACGACAAATTCGACAACCACTGACTCCACAACTAGCGATCATACAACGACAGACTCGACAACTACTCATTCCACAACTAGCGGTCATACAACTACAGACTCGACAACCACTGACTCCACAACTAACGATCATACATCGACAGACTCGACAACCACTGATTCCACAACTAGCGATCATACAACGACAGACTCGACAACCACTGACTCCACAACCAGCGATCATACAACGACAGACTCGACTACTGCTGCCTCTACAACTAGAGATCATACAACGACAGACTCGACTACTGCTGCCTCTACAACTAGAGATCATACACCGACAGGCTCGACTAGCACTGACTCCACAACTAGCGATCATACAACTATGGACTCGACAACCACTGACTCCACAACTAACGATCATACATCGACAGACTCGACAACCACTGACTCCACAACTAGCGATCATACAACGACAGACTCGACAACTACTGACTTCACAACTAGCGATCATACAACGACAGACTCGACAACTACTGACTCCACAACTAGCTATCATACAACGACAGACTCGACAACCACTGACTCCACAACTAGCGATCATACAACGACAGATTCGACAACCACTGACTTCACAACTAGCAATCATATAACGACAGATTCGACAACCCTGGACTCCACAACTAGCGATCATACAACGACAGACTCGACATCCACTAACTCCACAACTAGCGATCATACAACGACAGACTCGACTAGCACTGACTCCACAACTAGCGATCATACACCGAGAGATTCGACAACCACTGACTCCACAACTCGCGATCATACAACTACAGACTCGACAACCACTGACTCCACAACTAGCTATCATACAACGACAGACTCGACAACTACTGACTCCACAACTAGCGATCATACAACGACAGACTCGACTAGCACTGACTCCACAACTAGCGATCATACAACTATAAACTCGACAACCACTGACTCCACAACTAACGATCATACATCGACAGACTCGACAACCACTGATTCCACAACTAGCGATCATACAACGACAGACTCGAGTACTACTGACTCCACAACTAGCTATCATACAACGACAGACTCGACAACCACTAACTCCACAACTAGCGATCATACAACGACAGACTCGACAACCACTGACTCCACAACTAGCGATCATACAACGACAGACTCGACAACCACTGACTCCACAACTAGCGATCATACAACGACAGACTCGACAACCAATGACTCCACAACTAGCGATCATACAACGACAGACTCGACTACTGCTGCCTCTACAACTAGCGATCATACAACAACAGACTCGACAACCACTGACTCCACAACTAGCGATCATACAACTACAGACTCGACAACCACTGACTCCACAACTAGCGATCATACAACGACAGACTCGACAACCACTGACTCCACAACTAACGATCATACAACGACAGACTCGACAACCACTGACTCCACAACTAGCGGTCATACAACGACCGACTCGACAATCACTGATTCCACAACTAGCGATCATACAACAACAGACTCGAGTACTACTGACTTCACAACTAGCGGTCATACAACGACAGACTCGACAACCACTGACTCCACAACTAGCGATCATACAACTACAGACTCGTCAACCACTGACTCCACAACTAGCGATCATACAACGACAGACTCGAATACTGCTGCCTCTACAACTAGCGATCATACAACAACAGACTCGACTACTGCTGCCTCTACAACTAGAGATCATACAACGACAGACTCGAGTACTACTGACTCCACAACTAGTGATCATACAACGACAGACTCGACAACTACTTACTCCACAACTAGCGATCATACAACGACAAATTCGACAACCACTGACTCCACAACTAGCGATCATACAACGACAGACTCGACAACCACTGATTTCACAACTAGCGATCATACAACGACAGACTCGACAACCACTTACTCCACAACCAGCGATCATACAACGACAGACTCGACTACTGCTGCCTCTACAACTAGAGATCATACAACGACAGACTCGACTACTGCTGCCTCTACAACTAGAGATCATACAACGACAGACTCGAGTACTACTGACTCCACAACTAGTGATCATACAACGACAGACTCGACAACTACTTACTCCACAACTAGCGATCATACAACGACAAATTCGACAACCACTGACTCCACAACTAGCGATCATACAACGACAGACTCGACAACTACTCATTCCACAACTAGCGGTCATACAACTACAGACTCGACAACCACTGACTCCACAACTAACGATCATACATCGACAGACTCGACAACCACTGATTCCACAACTAGCGATCATACAACGACAGACTCGACAACCACTGACTCCACAACCAGCGATCATACAACGACAGACTCGACTACTGCTGCCTCTACAACTAGAGATCATACAACGACAGACTCGACTACTGCTGCCTCTACAACTAGAGATCATACAACGACAGACTCGAGTACTACTGACTCCACAACTAGTGATCATACAACGACAGACTCGACAACTACTGACTTCACAACTAGCGATCATACAACGACAGACTCGACAACTACTGACTCCACAACTAGCGATCATACAACGACAGACTCGACATCCACTAACTCCACAACTAGCGATCATACAACGACAGACTCGACAACCACTTACTCCACAACTAGCTATCATACACCGAGAGATTCGACAACCACTGACTCCACAACTCGCGATCATACAACTACAGACTCGACAACCACTGACTCCACAACTAGCTATCATACAACGACAGACTCGACTAGCACTGACTCCACAACTAGCGATCATACACCGAGAGATTCGACAACCACTGACTCCACAACTCGCGATCATACAACTACAGACTCGACAACCACTGACTCCACAACTAGCTATCATACAACGACAGACTCGACAACTACTGACTCCACAACTAGCGATCATACAACGACAGACTCGACTAGCACTGACTCCACAACTAGCGATCATACAACTATAAACTCGACAACCACTGACTCCACAACTAACGATCATACATCGACAGACTCGACAACCACTGATTCCACAACTAGCGATCATACAACGACAGACTCGAGTACTACTGACTCCACAACTAGCTATCATACAACGACAGACTCGACAACCACTGACTCCACAACTAGCAATCATACAACGACAGACTCGACAACCACTGACTCCACAACTAGCGATCATACAACGACAGACTCGACAACCAATGACTCCACAACTAGCGATCATACAACGACAGACTCGACTACTGCTGCCTCTACAACTAGCGATCATACAACAACAGACTCGACAACCACTGACTCCACAACTAGCGATCATACAACTACAGACTCGACAACCACTGACTCCACAACTAGCGGTCATACAACGACCGACTCGACAACCACTGACTCCACAACTAGCGATCATACAACGACAGACTCGACATCTACTGATTCCACAACTAACGATCATACAACGACAGACTCGACAACCACTGACTCCACAACTAGCGGTCATACAACGACCGACTCGACAATCACTGATTCCACAACTAGCGATCATACAACGACAGACTCGAGTACTACTGACTTCACAACTAGCGGTCATACAACGACAGACTCGACAACCACTGACTCCACAACTAGCGATCATACAACGACAGACTCGACAACCACTTACTCCACAACCAGCGATCATACAACGACAGACTCGACTACTGCTGCCTCTACAACTAGAGATCATACAACGACAGACTCGACTACTGCTGCCTCTACAACTAGAGATCATACAACGACAGACTCGAGTACTACTGACTCCACAACTAGTGATCATACAACGACAGACTCGACAACTACTTACTCCACAACTAGCGATCATACAACGACAAACTCGACAACCACTGACTCCACAACTAGCGATCATACAACGACAGACTCGACAACTACTCATTCCACAACTAGCGGTCATACAACTACAGACTCGACAACCACTGACTCCACAACTAACGATCATACATCGACAGACTCGACAACCACTGATTCCACAACTAGCGATCATACAACGACAGACTCGACAACCACTGACTCCACAACCAGCGATCATACAACGACAGACTCGACTACTGCTGCCTCTACAACTAGAGATCATACAACGACAGACTCGAGTACTACTGACTCCACAACTAGTGATCATACAACTACAGACTCGACAACCACTGACTCCACAACTAACGATCATACATCGACAGATTCGACAACCACTGACTCCACAACTAGCGATCATACAACTATGGACTCGACAACCACTGACTCCACAACTAACGATCATACATCGACAGACTCGACAACCACTGACTCCACAACTAGCGATCATACAACGACAGACTCGACAACTACTGACTTCACAACTAGCGATCATACAACGACAGACTCGACAACTACTGACTCCACAACTAGTGATCATACAACGACAGACTCGACAACTACTGACTTCACAACTAGCGATCATACAACGACAGACTCGACAACTACTGACTCCACAACTAGCTATCATACAACGACAGACTCGACAACCACTGACTCCACAACTAGCGATCATACAACGACAGATTCGACAACCACTGACTTCACAACTAGCAATCATATAACGACAGATTCGACAACCCTGGACTCCACAACTAGCGATCATACAACGACAGACTCGACATCCACTAACTCCACAACTAGCGATCATACAACGACAGACTCGACTAGCACTGATTCCACAACTAGCGATCATACAACGACAGACTCGAGTACTACTGACTCCACGACTAGTGATCATACAACGACAGACTCGACAACTACTTACTCCAGAACTAGCGATCATACAACCACAGACTCGACAACTACTGACTCCACAACTAGCTATCATACAACGACAGACTCGACAACCACTGACTCCACAACTAGCTATCATACAACGACAGATTCGACAACCACTGACTTCACAACTAGCGATCATATAACGACAGACTCGACAACCACTGACTCCACAACTAGCGATCATACAACGACAGATTCGACAACCACTGACTTCACAACTAGCTATCATACAACGACCGACTCGACAATCACTGATTCCACAACTAGCGATCATACAACGACAGACTCGAGTACTACTGACTTCACAACTAGCGGTCATACAACGACAGACTCGACAACCACTGATTCCACAACTAGCGATCATACAACGACAGACTCGAGTACTACTGACTCCACAACTAGCTATCATACAACGACAGACTCGACAACCACTGACTCCACAACTAGCAATGATACAACGACAAACTCGACAACTACTCATTCCACAACTAGCGATCACACAACTACAGACTCGACAACCAATGACTCCACAACTAGCGATCATACAACGACAGACTCGACAACCACTGATTTCACAACTAGCGATCATACAACGACAGACTCGACAACCACTGACCCCACAACCAGCGATCATACAACGACAGACTCGACTACTGCTGCCTCTACAACTAGAGATCATACAACGACAGACTCGACTACTGCTGCCTCTACAACTAGAGATCATACAACGACAGACTCGAGTACTACTGACTCCACAACTAGTGATCATACAACGACAGACTCAACAACTACTTACTCCACAACTAGCGATCATACAACGACAGATTCGACAACCACTGACTCCACAACTAGTGATCATACAACGACAGACTCAACAACTACTTACTCCACAACTAGCGATCATACAACGACAGATTCGACAACCACTGACTCCACAACTAGCGATCATACAACTACTGACTCGACAACCACTGACTCCACAACTAGCAATGATACAACGACAAACTCGACAACTACTCATTCCACAACTAGCGATCACACAACTACAGACTCGACAACCAATGACTCCACAACTAGCGATCATACAACGACAGACTCGACAACCACTGATTTCACAACTAGCGATCATACAACGACAGACTCGACAACCACTGACCCCACAACCAGCGATCATACAACGACAGACTCGACTACTGCTGCCTCTACAACTAGAGATCATACAACGACAGACTCGACTACTGCTGCCTCTACAACTAGAGATCATACAACGACAGACTCGAGTACTACTGACTTCACAACTAGCGGTCATACAACGACAGACTCGACAACCACTGATTCCACAACTAGCGATCATACAACGACAGACTCGAGTACTACTGACTCCACAACTAGCTATCATACAACGACAGACTCGACAACCACTGACTCCACAACTAGCAATGATACAACGACAAACTCGACAACTACTCATTCCACAACTAGCGATCACACAACTACAGACTCGACAACCAATGACTCCACAACTAGCGATCATACAACGACAGACTCGACAACCACTGATTTCACAACTAGCGATCATACAACGACAGACTCGACAACCACTGACCCCACAACCAGCGATCATACAACGACAGACTCGACTACTGCTGCCTCTACAACTAGAGATCATACAACGACAGACTCGACTACTGCTGCCTCTACAACTAGAGATCATACAACGACAGACTCGAGTACTACTGACTCCACAACTAGTGATCATACAACGACAGACTCAACAACTACTTACTCCACAACTAGCGATCATACAACGACAGATTCGACAACCACTGACTCCACAACTAGTGATCATACAACGACAGACTCAACAACTACTTACTCCACAACTAGCGATCATACAACGACAGATTCGACAACCACTGACTCCACAACTAGCTATCATACAACGACAGACTCGACAACCACTGACTCCACAACTAGCAATGATACAACGACAAACTCGACAACTACTCATTCCACAACTAGCGATCACACAACTACAGACTCGACAACCAATGACTCCACAACTAGCGATCATACAACGACAGACTCGACAACCACTGATTTCACAACTAGCGATCATACAACGACAGACTCGACAACCACTGACCCCACAACCAGCGATCATACAACGACAGACTCGACTACTGCTGCCTCTACAACTAGAGATCATACAACGACAGACTCGACTACTGCTGCCTCTACAACTAGAGATCATACAACGACAGACTCGAGTACTACTGACTCCACAACTAGTGATCATACAACGACAGACTCAACAACTACTTACTCCACAACTAGCGATCATACAACGACAGATTCGACAACCACTGACTCCACAACTAGCGATCATACAACTACTGACTCGACAACCACTGACTCCACAACTAGCGATCATACAACGACAGACTCGAGTACTACTGACTTCACAACCAGCGGTCATACAACGACAGACTCGACAACCACTGACTCCACAACTAGCGATCATACAACTACAGACTCGAAAACCACTGACTCCACAACTAACGTTCATACATCGACAGACTCGACAACCACTGATTCCACAACTAGCGATCATACAACGACAGACTCGAGTACTACTGACTCCACGACTAGTGATCATACAACGACAGACTCGACAACTACTTACTCCAGAACTAGCGATCATACAACCACAGACTCGACAACTACTGACTCCACAACTAGCTATCATACAACGACAGATTCGACAACCACTGACTCCACAACTAGCGATCATACAACTACTGACTCGACAACCACTGACTCCACAACTAGCGATCATACAACGACAGACTCGACAACCACTGATTTCACAACTAGCGATCATACAACGACAGACTCGACAACCACTGACCCCACAACCAGCGATCATACAACGACAGACTCGACTACTGCTGCCTCTACAACTAGAGATCATACAACGACAGACTCGACTACTGCTGCCTCTACAACTAGAGATCATACAACGACAGACTCGAGTACTACTGACTCCACAACTAGTGATCATACAACGACAGACTCAACAACTACTTACTCCACAACTAGCGATCATACAACGACAGATTCGACAACCACTGACTCCACAACTAGTGATCATACAACGACAGACTCAACAACTACTTACTCCACAACTAGCGATCATACAACGACAGATTCGACAACCACTGACTCCACAACTAGCGATCATACAACTACTGACTCGACAACCACTGACTCCACAACTAGCGATCATACAACGACAGACTCGAGTACTACTGACTTCACAACCAGCGGTCATACAACGACAGACTCGACAACCACTGACTCCACAACTAGCGATCATACAACTACAGACTCGACAACCACTGACTCCACAACTAGCGATCATACAACGACAGACTCGAGTACTACTGACTTCACAACCAGCGGTCATACAACGACAGACTCGACAACCACTGACTCCACAACTAGCGATCATACAACTACAGACTCGAAAACCACTGACTCCACAACTAACGTTCATACATCGACAGACTCGACAACCACTGATTCCACAACTAGCGATCATACAACGACAGACTCGAGTACTACTGACTCCACGACTAGTGATCATACAACGACAGACTCGACAACTACTTACTCCAGAACTAGCGATCATACAACCACAGACTCGACAACTACTGACTCCACAACTAGCTATCATACAACGACAGACTCGACAACCACTGACTCCACAACTAGCGATCATACAACGACAGATTCGACAACCACTGACTTCACAACTAGCGATCATATAACGACAGACTCGACAACCACTGACTCCACAACTAGCGATCATACAACGACAGATTCGACAACCACTGACTTCACAACTAGCGATCATATAACGACAGACTCGACAACCACTGACTCCACAACTAGCGATCATACAACTACAGACTCGACAACCACTGACTCCACAACTAGCTATCATACAACGACAGACTCGACAACTACTGACTCCACAACTAGCGATCATACAACGACAGACTCGACTAGAACTGACTCCACAACTAGCGATCATACACCGACAGACTCGACTAGCACTGACTCCACAACTAGCTATCATACAACTATGGACTCGACAACCACTGACTCCACAACTAGCGATCATACAACGACAGATTCGACAACCACTGACTTCACAACTAGCGATCATATAACGACAGACTCGACAACCACTGACTCCACAACTAGCGATCATACAACGACAGATTCGACAACCACTGACTTCACAACTAGCGATCATACAACTACAGACTCGACAACCACTGACTCCACAACTAGCGATCATACAACGACAGACTCGACAACCACTGACTCCACAACTAACGATCATACAACGACAGACTCGACAACCACTGACTCCACAACTAGCGATCATATAACGACAGACTCGACAACCACTGACTCCACAACTAGCGATCATACAACTACAGACTCGACAACCACTGACTCCACAACTAGCTATCATACAACGACAGACTCGACAACTACTGACTCCACAACTAGCGATCATACAACGACAGACTCGACTAGAACTGACTCCACAACTAGCGATCATACACCGACAGACTCGACTAGCACTGACTCCACAACTAGCTATCATACAACTATGGACTCGACAACCACTGACTCCACAACTAGCGATCATACAACGACAGATTCGACAACCACTGACTTCACAACTAGCGATCATATAACGACAGACTCGACAACCACTGACTCCACAACTAGCGATCATACAACGACAGATTCGACAACCACTGACTTCACAACTAGCGATCATACAACTACAGACTCGACAACCACTGACTCCACAACTAGCGATCATACAACGACAGACTCGACAACCACTGACTCCACAACTAACGATCATACAACGACAGACTCGACAACCACTGACTCCACAACTAGCGATCATACAACGACAGACTCGACAACCACTGACTCCACAACTAACGATCATACAACGACAGACTCGACAACCACTGACTCCACAACTAACGATCATACATCAACAGACTCGACAACCACTGATTCCACAACTAGCGATCATACAACGACAGACTCGACAACCACTGACTCCACAACCAGCGATCATACAACGACAGACTCGACTACTGCTGCCTCTACAACTAGAGATCATACAACGACAGACTCGACTACTGCTGCCTCTACAACTAGAGATCATACAACGACAGACTCGAGTACTACTGACTCCACAACTAGTGATCATACAACGACAGACTCGACAACTACTGACTTCACAACTAGCGATCATACAACGACAGACTCGACAACTACTGACTCCACAACTAGCTATCATACAACGACAGACTCGACAACCACTGACTCCACAACTAGCGATCATACAACGACAGATTCGACAACCACTGACTTCACAACTAGCAATCATATAACGACAGATTCGACAACCCTGGACTCCACAACTAGCGATCATACAACGACAGACTCGACATCCACTAACTCCACAACTAGCGATCATACAACGACAGACTCGACTAGCACTGACTCCACAACTAGCGATCATACACCGAGAGATTCGACAACCACTGACTCCACAACTCGCGATCATACAACTACAGACTCGACAACCACTGACTCCACAACTAGCTATCATACAACGACAGACTCGACTAGCACTGACTCCACAACTAGCGATCATACACCGAGAGATTCGACAACCACTGACTCCACAACTCGCGATCATACAACGACAGACTCGACAACTACTGACTCCACAACTAGCGATCATACAACGACAGACTCGACTAGCACTGACTCCACAACTAGCTATCATACAACTATGGACTCGACAACCACTGACTCCACAACTAACGATCATACAACGACAGACTCGAGTACTACTGACTCCACAACTAGTGATCATACAACGACAGACTCGACAACCACTGACTCCACAACTAGCGATCATACAACGACAGACTCGAGTACTACTGACTCCACAACTAGTGATCATACAACGACAGACTCGACAACTACTGACTTCACAACTAGCGATCATACAACGACAGACTCGACAACTACTGACTCCACAACTAGCTATCATACAACGACAGACTCGACAACCACTGACTCCACAACTAGCGATCATACAACGACAGATTCGACAACCACTGACTTCACAACTAGCAATCATATAACGACAGATTCGACAACCCTGGACTCCACAACTAGCGATCATACAACGACAGACTCGACATCCACTAACTCCACAACTAGCGATCATACAACGACAGACTCGACTAGCACTGACTCCACAACTAGCGATCATACACCGAGAGATTCGACAACCACTGACTCCACAACTCGCGATCATACAACTACAGACTCGACAACCACTGACTCCACAACTAGCTATCATACAACGACAGACTCGACTAGCACTGACTCCACAACTAGCGATCATACACCGAGAGATTCGACAACCACTGACTCCACAACTCGCGATCATACAACGACAGACTCGACAACTACTGACTCCACAACTAGCGATCATACAACGACAGACTCGACTAGCACTGACTCCACAACTAGCTATCATACAACGACAGACTCGACAACCACTGACTCCACAACTAGCTATCATACAACGACAGACTCGACAACTACTGACTCCACAACTAGCGATCATACAACGACAGACTCGACTAGCACTGACTCCACAACTAGCGATCATACAACTATAAACTCGACAACCACTGACTCCACAACTAACGATCATACATCGACAGACTCGACAACCACTGATTCCACAACTAGCGATCATACAACGACAGACTCGAGTACTACTGACTCCACAACTAGCTATCATACAACGACAGACTCGACAACCACTAACTCCACAACTAGCGATCATACAACGACAGACTCGACAACCACTGACTCCACAACTAGCGATCATACAACATCAGACTCTACAACCACTGACTCCACAACTAGCGATCATACAACGACAGACTCGACAACCAATGACTCCACAACTAGCGATCATACAACGACAGACTCGACTACTGCTGCCTCTACAACTAGCGATCATACAACAACAGACTCGACAACCACTGACTCCACAACTAGCGATCATACAACTACAGACTCGACAACCACTGACTCCACAACTAGCGGTCATACAACGACCGACTCGACAACCACTGACTCCACAACTAGCGATCATACAACGACAGACTCGACATCTACTGATTCCACAACTAACGATCATACAACGACAGACTCGACAACCACTGACTCCACAACTAGCGGTCATACAACGACCGACTCGACAATCACTGATTCCACAACTAGCGATCATACAACGACAGACTCGAGTACTACTGACTTCACAACTAGCGGTCATACAACGACAGACTCGACAACCACTGACTCCACAACTAGCGATCATACAACGACAGACTCGACAACCACTTACTCCACAACCAGCGATCATACAACGACAGACTCGACTACTGCTGCCTCTACAACTAGAGATCATACAACGACAGACTCGACTACTGCTGCCTCTACAACTAGAGATCATACAACGACAGACTCGACTACTGCTGCCTCTACAACTAGAGATCATACAACGACAGACTCGACTACTGCTGCCTCTACAACTAGAGATCATACAACGACAGACTCGACTACTGCTGCCTCTACAACTAGAGATCATACAACGACAGACTCGAGTACTACTGACTCCACAACTAGTGATCATACAACGACAGACTCAACAACTACTTACTCCACAACTAGCGATCATACAACGACAGATTCGACAACCACTGACTCCACAACTAGCGATCATACAACTACTGACTCGACAACCACTGACTCCACAACTAGCGATCATACAACGACAGACTCGAGTACTACTGACTTCACAACCAGCGGTCATACAACGACAGACTCGACAACCACTGACTCCACAACTAGCGATCATACAACTACAGACTCGACAACCACTGACTCCACAACTAGTGATCATACAACGACAGACTCGACAACTACTTACTCCACAACTAGCGATCATACAACGACAAACTCGACAACCACTGACTCCACAACTAGCGATCATACAACGACAGACTCGACAACTACTCATTCCACAACTAGCGGTCATACAACTACAGACTCGACAACCACTGACTTCACAACTAGCGATCATACACCGACAGGCTCGACTAGCACTGACTCCACAACTAGCGATCATACAACTATGGACTCGACAACCACTGACTCCACAACTAACGATCATACATCGACAGACTCGACAACCACTGACTCCACAACTAGTGATCATACAACGACAGACTCGACAACTACTGACTTCACAACTAGCGATCATACAACGACAGACTCGACAACTACTGACTCCACAACTAGCGATCATACAACTATAAACTCGACAACCACTGACTCCACAACTAACGATCATACATCGACAGACTCGACAACCACTGATTCCACAACTAGCGATCATACAACGACAGACTCGAGTACTACTGACTCCACAACTAGCTATCATACAACGACAGACTCGACAACCACTGACTCCACAACTAGCAATGATACAACGACAAACTCGACAACTACTCATTCCACAACTAGCGATCACACAACTACAGACTCGACAACCACTGACTCCACAACTAGCGATCATACAACGACAGACTCGACAACCACTGATTTCACAACTAGCGATCATACAACGACAGACTCGACAACCACTTACTCCACAACCAGCGATCATACAACGACAGACTCGGCTACTGCTGCCTCTACAACTAGCGATCATACAACGACAGATTCGACAACCACTGACTTCACCACTAGCGATCATATAACGGCAGACTCGACATCCACTAACTCCACAACTAGCGATCATACAACGACAGACTCGACAACCACTGACTCCACAACTAGCGATCATACAACGACAGACTCGACAACCACTGACTCCACAACTAGCGATCATACAACGACAGACTCGACAACCAATGACTCCACAACTAGCGATCATACAACGACAGACTCGACTACTGCTGCCTCTACAACTAGCGATCATACAACAACAGACTCGACAACCACTGACTCCACAACTAGCGATCATACAACTACAGACTCGACAACCACTGACTCCACAACTAGCGATCATACAACGACAGACTCGACAACCACTGACTCCATAACTAGAGATCATACAACGACAGATTCGACAACCACTGACTCCACAACTAGCGATCATACAACGACAGACTCGACAACCACTGACTCCATAACTAGAGATCATACAACGACAGATTCGACAACCACTGACTCCACAACTAGCGATCATACAACGACAGACTCGACAACTACTGACTCCACAACTAGCCGTCATACAACGACAGACTCGACAACTACTCATTCCACAACTAGCGGTCATACAACTACAGACTCGACAACCACTGACTTCACAACTAGCGATCATACACCGACAGGCTCGACTAGCACTGACTCCACAACTAGCGATCATACAACTATGGACTCGACAACCACTGACTCCACAACTAACGATCATACATCGACAGACTCGACAACCACTGACTCCACAACTAGTGATCATACAACGACAGACTCGACAACTACTGACTTCACAACTAGCGATCATACAACGACAGACTCGACAACTACTGACTCCACAACTAGCGATCATACAACTATAAACTCGACAACCAATGACTCCACAACTAGCGATCATACAACGACAGACTCGACAACCACTGATTTCACAACTAGCGATCATACAACGACAGACTCGACAACCACTGACCCCACAACCAGCGATCATACAACGACAGACTCGACTACTGCTGCCTCTACAACTAGAGATCATACAACGACAGACTCGACTACTGCTGCCTCTACAACTAGAGATCATACAACGACAGACTCGAGTACTACTGACTCCACAACTAGTGATCATACAACGACAGACTCAACAACTACTTACTCCACAACTAGCGATCATACAACGACAGATTCGACAACCACTGACTCCACAACTAGCGATCATACAACTACTGACTCGACAACCACTGACTCCACAACTAGCGATCATACAACGACAGACTCGAGTACTACTGACTTCACAACCAGCGGTCATACAACGACAGACTCGACAACCACTGACTCCACAACTAGCGATCATACAACTACAGACTCGAAAACCACTGACTCCACAACTAACGTTCATACATCGACAGACTCGACAACCACTGATTCCACAACTAGCGATCATACAACGACAGACTCGAGTACTACTGACTCCACGACTAGTGATCATACAACGACAGACTCGACAACTACTTACTCCAGAACTAGCGATCATACAACCACAGACTCGACAACTACTGACTCCACAACTAGCTATCATACAACGACAGACTCGACAACCACTGACTCCACAACTAGCGATCATACAACGACAGACTCGAGTACTACTGACTCCACAACTAGTGATCATACAACGACAGACTCAACAACTACTTACTCCACAACTAGCGATCATACAACGACAGATTCGACAACCACTGACTCCACAACTAGCGATCATACAACTACTGACTCGACAACCACTGACTCCACAACTAGCGATCATACAACGACAGACTCGAGTACTACTGACTTCACAACCAGCGGTCATACAACGACAGACTCGACAACCACTGACTCCACAACTAGCGATCATACAACTACAGACTCGAAAACCACTGACTCCACAACTAACGTTCATACATCGACAGACTCGACAACCACTGATTCCACAACTAGCGATCATACAACGACAGACTCGAGTACTACTGACTCCACGACTAGTGATCATACAACGACAGACTCGACAACTACTTACTCCAGAACTAGCGATCATACAACCACAGACTCGACAACTACTGACTCCACAACTAGCTATCATACAACGACAGACTCGACAACCACTGACTCCACAACTAGCTATCATACAACGACAGATTCGACAACCACTGACTTCACAACTAGCGATCATATAACGACAGACTCGACAACCACTGACTCCACAACTAGCGATCATACAACGACAGATTCGACAACCACTGACTTCACAACTAGCTATCATACAACGACCGACTCGACAATCACTGATTCCACAACTAGCGATCATACAACGACAGACTCGAGTACTACTGACTTCACAACTAGCGGTCATACAACGACAGACTCGACAACCACTGACTCCACAACTAGCGATCATACAACTACAGACTCGAAAACCACTGACTCCACAACTAACGTTCATACATCGACAGACTCGACAACCACTGATTCCACAACTAGCGATCATACAACGACAGACTCGAGTACTACTGACTTCACAACTAGCGGTCATACAACGACAGACTCGACAACCACTGACTCCACAACTAGCGATCATACAACTACAGACTCGAAAACCACTGACTCCACAACTAACGTTCATACATCGACAGACTCGACAACCACTGATTCCACAACTAGCGATCATACAACGACAGACTCGAGTACTACTGACTCCACGACTAGTGATCATACAACGACAGACTCGACAACTACTTACTCCAGAACTAGCGATCATACAACGACAGATTCGACAACTACTGACCCCACAACTAGCGGTCATACAACGACCGACTCGACAACCACTGATTCCACAACTAGCGATCATACAACGACAGACTCGAGTACTACTGACTTCACAACTAGCGGTCATACAACGACAGACTCGACAACCACTGACTCCACAACTAGCGATCATACAACTACAGACTCGAAAACCACTGATTCCACAACTAACGTTCATACATCGACAGACTCGACAACCACTGATTCCACAACTAGCGATCATACAACGACAGACTCGAGTACTACTGACTCCACGACTAGTGATCATACAACGACAGACTCGACAACTACTTACTCCAGAACTAGCGATCATACAACCACAGACTCGACAACTACTGACTCCACAACTAGCTATCATACAACGACAGACTCGACAACCACTGACTCCACAACTAGCGATCATACAACGACAGATTCGACAACCACTGACTTCACAACTAGCGATCATATAACGACAGACTCGACAACCACTGACTCCACAACTAGCGATCATACAACGACAGATTCGACAACCACTGACTTCACAACTAGCGATCATATAACGACAGATTCGACAACCACTGACTCCACAACTAGCGATCATACAACGACAGACTCGACAACCACTGACTCCACAACTAGCGATCATACAACTACAGACTCGACAACCACTGACTCCACAACTAGCTATCATACAACGACAGACTCGACAACTACTGACTCCACAACTAGCGATCATACAACGACAGACTCGACTAGAACTGACTCCACAACTAGCGATCATACACCGACAGACTCGACTAGCACTGACTCCACAACTAGCTATCATACAACTATGGACTCGACAACCACTGACTCCACAACTAACGATCATACATCGACAGACTCGACAACCACTGATTCCACAACTAGCGATCATACAACGACAGACTCGAGTACTACTGACTCCACAACTAGCTATCATACAACGACAGACTCGACAACCACTGACTCCACAAATAGCAATGATACAACGACAGACTCGACAACTACTCATTCCACAACTAGCGATCACACAACTACAGACTCGACAACCAATGACTCCACAACTAGCGATCATACAACGACAGACTCGACAACCACTGATTTCACAACTAGCGATCATACAACGACAGACTCGACAACCACTTACTCCACAACCAGCGATCATACAACGACAGACTCGGCTACTGCTGCCTCTACAACTAGCGATCATACAACGACAGATTCGACAACCACTGACTTCACCACTAGCGATCATACAACGACAGACTCGACAACCACTGACTCCACAACTAGCGATCATACAACGACAGACTCGACAACCAATGACTCCACAACTAGCGATCATACAACGACAGACTCGACTACTGCTGCCTCTACAACTAGCGATCATACAACAACAGACTCGACAACCACTGACTCCACAACTAGCGATCATACAACTACAGACTCGACAACCACTGACTCCACAACTAGCGATCATACAACGACAGATTCGACAACCACTGACTTCACAACTAGCGATCATATAACGACAGATTCGACAACCACTGACTCCACAACTAGCGATCATACAACGACAGACTCGACAACCACTGACTCCACAACTAGCGATCATACAACTACAGACTCGACAACCACTGACTCCACAACTAGCTATCATACAACGACAGACTCGACAACTACTGACTCCACAACTAGCGATCATACAACGACAGACTCGACTAGAACTGACTCCACAACTAGCGATCATACACCGACAGACTCGACTAGCACTGACTCCACAACTAGCTATCATACAACTATGGACTCGACAACCACTGACTCCACAACTAACGATCATACATCGACAGACTCGACAACCACTGATTCCACAACTAGCGATCATACAACGACAGACTCGAGTACTACTGACTCCACAACTAGCTATCATACAACGACAGACTCGACAACCACTGACTCCACAAATAGCAATGATACAACGACAGACTCGACAACTACTCATTCCACAACTAGCGATCACACAACTACAGACTCGACAACCAATGACTCCACAACTAGCGATCATACAACGACAGACTCGACAACCACTGATTTCACAACTAGCGATCATACAACGACAGACTCGACAACCACTTACTCCACAACCAGCGATCATACAACGACAGACTCGGCTACTGCTGCCTCTACAACTAGCGATCATACAACGACAGATTCGACAACCACTGACTTCACCACTAGCGATCATATAACGGCAGACTCGACATCCACTAACTCCACAACTAGCGATCATACAACGACAGACTCGACAACCACTGACTCCACAACCAGCGATCATACAACGACAGACTCGGCTACTGCTGCCTCTACAACTAGCGATCATACAACGACAGATTCGACAACCACTGACTTCACCACTAGCGATCATATAACGGCAGACTCGACAACCACTTACTCCACAACCAGCGATCATACAACGACAGACTCGACAACTACTCATTCCACAACTAGCGATCACACAACTACAGACTCGACAACCAATGACTCCACAACTAGCGATCATACAACGACAGACTCGACAACCACTGATTTCACAACTAGCGATCATACAACGACAGACTCGACAACCACTTACTCCACAACCAGCGATCATACAACGACAGACTCGGCTACTGCTGCCTCTACAACTAGCGATCATACAACGACAGATTCGACAACCACTGACTTCACCACTAGCGATCATATAACGGCAGACTCGACATCCACTAACTCCACAACTAGCGATCATACAACGACAGACTCGACAACCACTGACTCCACAACCAGCGATCATACAACGACAGACTCGGCTACTGCTGCCTCTACAACTAGCGATCATACAACGACAGATTCGACAACCACTGACTTCACCACTAGCGATCATACAACGACAGACTCGACAACCACTTACTCCACAACCAGCGATCATACAACGACAGACTCGGCTACTGCTGCCTCCACAACTAGCGATCACACAACTACAGACTCGACAACCAATGACTCCACAACTAGCGATCATACAACGACAGACTCGACAACCACTGATTTCACAACTAGCGATCATACAACGACAGACTCGACAACCACTTACTCCACAACCAGCGATCATACAACGACAGACTCGGCTACTGCTGCCTCTACAACTAGCGATCATACAACGACAGATTCGACAACCACTGACTTCACCACTAGCGATCATATAACGGCAGACTCGACATCCACTAACTCCACAACTAGCGATCATACAACGACAGACTCGACAACCACTGACTCCACAACTAGCGATCATACAACGACAGACTCGACAACCACTGACTCCACAACTAGCGATCATACAACGACAGACTCGACAACCAATGACTCCACAACTAGCGATCATACAACGACAGACTCGACTACTGCTGCCTCTACAACTAGCGATCATACAACAACAGACTCGACAACCACTGACTCCACAACTAGCGATCATACAACTACAGACTCGACAACCACTGACTCCACAACTAGCGATCATACAACGACAGACTCGACAACCACTGACTCCATAACTAGAGATCATACAACGACAGATTCGACAACCACTGACTCCACAACTAGCGATCATACAACGACAGACTCGACAACCACTGACTCCATAACTAGAGATCATACAACGACAGATTCGACAACCACTGACTCCACAACTAGCGATCATACAACGACAGACTCGACAACTACTGACTCCACAACTAGCCGTCATACAACGACAGACTCGAGTACTACTGACTTCACAACTAGCGGTCATACAACGACAGACTCGACAACCACTGACTCCACAACTAGCGATCATACAACTACTTACTCCACAACTAGCGATCATACAACCACAGACTCGACTACCACTGACTCCACAACTAGCGGTCATACAACGACCGACTCGACAACCACTGACTCCACAACTAGCGATCATACAACGACAGACTCGACAACTACTGATTCCACAACTAACGATCATACAACGACAGACTCGACAACCACTGACTCCACAACTAGCGGTCATACAACGACCGACTCGACAATCACTGATTCCACAACTAGCGATCATACAACGACAGACTCGAGTACTACTGACTTCACAACTAGCGGTCATACAACGACAGACTCGACAACCACTGACTCCACAACTAGCGATCATACAACTACAGACTCGTCAACCACTGACTCCACAACTAGCGATCATACAACGACAGACTCGAATACTGCTGCCTCTACAACTAGCGATCATACAACAACAGACTCGACAACCTCTGATTCAACAACTAGCGATCATACAACGACAGACTTGACATCCACTAACTCCACAACTAGCGATCATACAACGACAGACTCGACTACCACTGACTCCACAACTAGCGGTCATACAACGACAGACTCGACAACCACTGACTCCATAACTAGAGATCATACAACGACAGATTCGACAACCACTGACTCCACAACTAGCGATCATACAACGACCGACTCGACAACCACTGACTCCACAACTAGCGATCATACAACGACAGACTCGACAACCACTGACTCCATAACTAGAGATCATACAACGACAGATTCGACAACCACTGACTCCACAACTAGCGATCATACAACGACAGACTCGACAACCACTGACTCCATAACTAGAGATCATACAACGACAGATTCGACAACCACTGACTCCACAACTAGCGATCATACAACGACAGACTCGACAACTACTGACTCCACAACTAGCCGTCATACAACGACAGACTCGAGTACTACTGACTTCACAACTAGCGGTCATACAACGACAGACTCGACAACCACTGACTCCACAACTAGCGATCATACAACTACTTACTCCACAACTAGCGATCATACAACCACAGACTCGACTACCACTGACTCCACAACTAGCGGTCATACAACGACCGACTCGACAACCACTGACTCCACAACTAGCGATCATACAACGACAGACTCGACAACTACTGATTCCACAACTAACGATCATACAACGACAGACTCGACAACCACTGACTCCACAACTAGCGGTCATACAACGACCGACTCGACAATCACTGATTCCACAACTAGCGATCATACAACGACAGACTCGAGTACTACTGACTTCACAACTAGCGGTCATACAACGACAGACTCGACAACCACTGACTCCACAACTAGATATCATACAACTACAGACTCGTCAACCACTGACTCCACAACTAGCGATCATACAACGACAGACTCGAATACTGCTGCCTCTACAACTAGCGATCATACAACAACAGACTCGACAACCTCTGATTCCACAACTAGCGATCATACAACGACAGACTTGACATCCACTAACTCCACAACTAGCGATCATACAACGACAGACTCGACAACCACTGACTCCACAACTAGCGATCATACAACGACAGACTTGACATCCACTAACTCCACAACTAGCGATCATACAACGACAGACTCGACAACCACTGACTCCACAACTAGCGATCATACAACGACAGACTTGACATCCACTAACTCCACAACTAGCGATCATACAACGACAGACTCGACAACCACTGACTCCACAACTAGCGATCATACAACGACAGACTCGATATCCATTGACTCTACAACCAGTGTCGATACAACTGACTCCACAACTACTGAATTTACAACTTCAACATCTGTTCCTCCTGTTGTCCGTAGTGATAGTCTTTTTACTCCTCTGAATATTTTTCTCATAGCTATAGGGACTGTATCAATTTTAGTGTTAGTTGGATTTAGTTTCTTTTATTTTGGACTTTATAAAGGTCGCGAAGCGGTTCTTTACTATATAAATCGTAGAGTTGAAGATTTGCCTAGAACTTTTTTTTTACCTAGACCTCAAATGAGGCTTGATTATTTTGATGTGTTTCCTGTTTGATTTTGATGTCATTTAGTAGTAAATTTTCATTTCATTAATATACCTATTAATTACTTTTGTCTTTGTCTAGATGTTTTCCTACCTCATAATATTTTTTAATGTTTGTATTGTCATTTTTACTTGTTGCGTGTTTATTCATTCAATTTATTGTTTTATTATGTGAATAGGGTAAACATTGTTCTTGTAAATATTTATGGGTTATTTTTGTCTTATGCTTAATATAAGTTGTCATAGAAAATATAACAGTTGAGTGAGATGATATACTTAGAAAAATATAGACATAGAAACATAAAAGTAGGTATGCTTCCTAAAGTTTGACTAGTACTACTACTTATCTTAGCGCCTTCCCGGTTGCATCCTTGGCTGATTGCATAATCCGCTTTACTTCGTCTTCTCCTCTATTTGGCCCTGTCAAAATTTTGACAAATTGTTGGCAAGTATTCTAATACATTTCGTATTTTTATATGTTTGTCAAAAAAAAATCCCCTGAGAAGTGTAAATTAATTTTATATAAAATTTTTTGAGGTTTACAAAATATGACATTTGTAACACCAATGTTTAACAGATCATATTATGACTACATTTATCTAAAATTAAATAATTTTATAGCAACTAGACATACAAAATATAAAAAAGCATACTTTCCCTTCATGTGTTCGTATTTAAACTTTCTAAATATAAAAACCGAAATTTGTAACTACAGTACAATGTCTCGTTAAAAAATTCGATGTCTTTAATTTTGATTATTTTGTTAATTTGTTATAACTTTTAATTTGATTGAAAGTTCTCTCTCTCTCTTTTAGTTTTGTTGCATATAAATATTCTAAAAACTTATATAGTGATTATTATTACAATTATAGTAATAATTTTTTGTTAATAATTTTAAGTTGTTAGTGATTATTGTATCCTATATTTAGTATTAGAAAATATAATTGCCTATATATTATTAATTACTGTATTAAAATAGTTTTATTTAACGTGTTACAGACGCAAAAATATAAGAATGACAGTATAATTTAATTAATATAAATCAGTACAAGAAAGTTTTTACATACATTAGTAAGTCATAGTCATAAGTCCGCCATTGTACATAATATATAATATTTTTTTCTGTTGATGTTGTATTAACTGTTTTCTTTTATGTACAATAAAGAATTTTACAAACACACATATGTATATTATTGTTAGCCTCAGCGTTCCAAATACAATACAATACAAAACTACTAAAATACTTCGTCAATTAGATGCCAGATAACATAAATCTTTATAACGTTATTCCCATAGATTAATAATTGGTCTCCGCGAGGCTACGACTAGATACCGCGCTGTGAAGAAAAATCAGTTTCCAGAATGCGGCCACTTAATAGGAAAGTGTGTGTAAAACAATGCGCAAAGACGCACACTAGAGTCGATTATGGTGTTGCCAGCTACTTGACTGGTGCCCGACCAATGGGAAAATTATTAATTGCTGTGGTCTTGTTACGTATTATAAAAAGGAGCTCAGAAAATCCTTTAAAATTAAGTTAAATTAAAACTGGCCAAGTGTGAGTCGGCTCGCATGGAGAGGGTTCTGTACTATTTTTTATTTTTCTCCATTAGGACCTCCTAAACAAATTTAAAATTATCTCATAGGTTTTCCTGTAATTTATGTATCGAAATTCTGGAATCGGTAGTTTCGGAGATAAGGTAGGGGAAATGGTTAATTTTTGTCTACTTTATTTTATAATTCTAATACTGAATCCTAAAATTGCAAAAAACTTTCATTTGATTTATTATAACACAGTACAGTATGTTAAACGTTACTTTAATTTTCTATTTAGTTTGGAGCTAATTGATTAATGACCTCTTTTTAGTTGTAACCCGGGTTTAAATACAGATAAATATTATAAACGCGAAAGTTTGTAAGTATGGATGGATGTTTGTTACTCTTTCACAATTAAACCGCTGAATGATTTTCATGAAATTTGGTACGGATATAGTTCAAGACCCGGAGTCAAACATAGGCTACCTTTTGCCGCAGGCGGAGCTGCGGAAAACAGCTAGTACATACATATTATCATGGCCTTTTTCCATACAGTAGTGTTGCCGGAAAATCGATTACACATCGAATAATAATAGATTCTTTGATAGTTGAAAATATAATCTAAGGTATCGATAGTGATCATATATCGATAGTATCGATATTGATACTATCGATAATATATTTCTGTAAGTACAATATTTTTTCTGTATGAATTAAATGACGATGATTTGTGTTATGCCCGCTGTACATCCCGCCGCCGAGTTCCGGTTTATCTGTATAGTACCGGTGCCTGAAATGCTTGGTATTATTGTTAATCCATTATTCGATTATTTTTCATAAATTCTCAAAAATCAATACTACAGATTAGATTATATAGATACATAATCGATTAATAACCATTGATATAAACAATTACCTATGTTGATTAAATAGATATAATTTATATCGACCCATTTCAATAATCGACTAATTGTTTGATATTGCAGTTAATAATCGATTATTTTCGATTAATTGTCAAAAATCGATTAAATTTATTATATCAATACTTTCGATATCCTAGATTATAAAAACAAAAACCAAATTCGATTAATCAATTATCCGGCAACAATACCAACCAACTACCCAAAGGCCATATTTAGAATGTTGGTGGGCGTAAAGTGGAAATGGAATCAAAGTGATAGGTTGTTAGTCGCATCGCCTACTGAGAGGTATGGTTCTTCGATTTTCGCCCACTCCTTCGGCCGGCTTATATGGTCTGCGCGGGAAGAGAAGCAGCTAGTACATTCCATGTATTTATTTTTCTCCCAGACACTTCAATTGTGCGATTTAGTCCGCCATATTAATTTTTGCGTCTTGTATGGGAATTTCTGTTTTTCTGTTTAGCGTCATCTGTTGCGTCGGTGGTGTAACTATTGGTTGTGCGAATGTGTCGCCACTATTTCAATCCCATATTTGACAAAATAATTTAAAATAATATTTCGGAGAAAAAGCTTAAAAGCAAATAATACAATATCCTAATAAAAACTGAATCCATTGTCACCCGTCATAATAAAGCATCGGTTGATACATTTATTTCAATCGGCTTATTAATATAGGCGCTTGAGTGGAACATACGTTAACACAAACTTACATGATGTACATAGATTGCCAAACTCATAAACCTTCCTCTGGCTTTGCCATAGTCGGGTAAAAAGAGAATGATTCGTTTGAACATCCATACTAATATTATAAATGCGAAAGTATGTCTGTCTGTCTGTTACGCTTTCACGGCCAAGCCGCTGAACGGATTTTGATGAAATTTGGTATGAATATAGTTGAAGGCCCGGGGTCAAACATAGGCTACTTTTTGACGCAGGCGAAGCTGCGGGAAATAGCTAGTATGTAATAATCTCTCTTAAATTATAAAGCTAATGAGTTTGTTTGTTTGAACAAGCTAACCTCAGAAATTACTTGCTCCGATTTGAAAAAAAAATCCGTGTTGGATAGCCTTTTTATTGAAGTAGCTATAGGCCCGAACGAAGTCGGAACGGACTGCTAGTGTATGTATAATTCGTTTTTGTACACAAAGTTTAGAAAAAACAAACAAGATATGAAATTGAAACAAGAATTTAAAAAAGCTACAAACAGTGTTACTACTAATATACAAAAAAGCAAAAAAGGTATATTACACCAAGTATTTTAAGGGCCATATGAGCAAACCAAAGAAGATGTGGAAAGCTATAAATGAGCTAGCTAACAACAAAGTGAAAAAATCTGTTGGGCCTAGTAAACTTACCATAAATAACATTACAATCACGGATGAACAAGAAATCTGTGAATCTTTAAATTTGTTCTTCTCCACAATTGGATCATCACTCGCAAGCGATATTCAAAATAGACATGTGACAGAGGAACCAAGTGTAACAGAACTACCCGATGCAGCTGAAAAACTCGCGAATTTTGAGCCGGTTACCACTGATGAAATATTTAAAATCATTGACGGCCTTGATCCAAATACACGGACTATTCTACGCGGACGAAGTCGAGGGCACAGCTAGTTTAGTTATAAAGTGAAATTTGTAATCTTTGAACACTAACTTTAACGTTCACTATCTGTTCTATGTAAATAACGTTTTGATTTTCTCAAGAAGTGAATTTAATTGATGTAAATTCGTATGAGAAATAAAGTTCTTAAACATTAAATATACAATATAGTTTAATGTCTCATAACAATTTTATCATGTGGACTTGATATCACCATGCAACCGATTAAAAGTTGAGATTAAAACGTTGTCGTTCAAACAATTACTATCAATTACTTACTAAAATCACATGAAAATCTCTTCGCCGATAAAATAGAGCTGTAGATAACCAAATTAAGTTTGTAGGTCATTTAGTTTTGAGTGTGCGTAAACATAATACCTACACAATAATGTGTAGATTAATAAAAACAACGTTATTTACTTTCACTGTATTCTCATTTGTGATCCCCGATTCAGTGGTGTTCGATAACGAAGATAACCTGTGCAGTGATATGAATTTACTAATTAATACAAATTTAGACTTTTTAGTGACCGAAGATCTTAAATGTGTTCAATCAAATAATGTGTATTTGAGAAGAGGAGTTTTAGAAGCACGTATTTTAATACAGTCAGCTAATATCGAAGACACCATAGCACTAATTGTGTATGCGAGAAAAATAAAAAGTGTTTTAGCACGTAAATCTCTCACAATGAGTGGAGGGTTGATAAACGGGTCAAACTTAATTTCTATGGACATGAGTTCTATAGGACAATGCGACGGATATGTATGTATTGTTCTATTTAAACGTGTATGTAATGTTTTTTATTAAAATTTATAATTTTAATCTTATTGTTTAATATTTTTGCAGGTGATCGCGTTCGCTAAATGTGCTGCTTGCATTGTTTATATAGAATCACTGGAAATTTTACCTCAAATAATAAACGATTCTATGATTACCAAAACTTCAAAAATACATCGTTTTGAAAGAGATTCACGAGAAGATGTACATCGAAGTCATTCTTCTAGGATCAATTATGCTTTACTATTTGAAATACCAGCACAAACTCATTACAATGATGCTTTTTACACACAAACAAGAAATGATGATATAATCGGCACTAATTACAACGTGGAGGAAATAAAGACCACACACAATGTCACAAAAACTGAACTTCTTGTCGATAGTATAAGAACTGACATTTTTACAACAAAAACGAACGACATAGTTTTAAGTGACGACACAACTGAAAATACTCATTCTAATGCAGTTATTACAACAGACTCCAGCATAAATTTAATAACTGATGTAACTATAGAAACGAATGCCGATGACACTACTATTGACAATAATGATTTAACCACTATTATTACCACAGTTCCTATTACAACAGACGTAGTTACAGATATTACAACATTTGACCCTGTTAATGCTACAGATATAACCGAAGAAACTACTACGGATGAGACTATAATTATCACAACAGGCCCTACTACTTTAGATCCGATCACCACAACGGCAGAAACTATTGATGGCAGTACAATTGACTATACTGATTCTATCACTACCACTATTGATGATACTACACCTGTTTTTATAACAACAGACGCTACGACAATTGATCCTGTAACAACAACAGAAATTTTGACTGAAGTCACACCAGAAACTATTATTGACGACACTTCAAATGCCAATACTGATTTTACTACAATAATACCCACAGATCTTACAACAGAAAATACTATTTCCTCGACAGAAATAACAAATGAATTCACCACAGAAACTACTACTGAGGATGTTTTACCTACTCTTGTAATAACAGACGCTTCTACATTCGATCCTATTACAATAACAGAAGTTACTATAGATACTTCCACTACAGCTATATCCACAGAATCAACAACAGAAGATCTTATCACAACAACATATATACCGACTGTATTCACCACAGAATCTACAACTGATGGCACTACAATTGATAACACTGATTCCACCACTTCTTTACCTACGGATCAAACAACGGAAGATCTTACAACAACAGATATAACGACTGAAATCATCACAGAAACCGATATTCAAGATACTACACCTATAACAATAACAGACGCTGCTACACTAGATCCTGTTACGACAACAGAAATTGCGACTGAGATCGCCACAGAATCTACAACTGATGGCACTACAATTGATAACACTGATTCCACCACTTCTTTACCTACCGATCAAACAACGGAAGATCTTACAACAACAGATATAACGACTGAAATCATCACAGAAACCGATATTCAAGATACTACACCTATAACAATAACAGACGCTGCTACACTAGATCCTGTTACGACAACAGAAATTGCGACTGAGATCGCCACAGAATCTACAACTGATGGCACTACAATTGATAACACTGATTCCACCACCACTTTATCTACGGATATAACAACAGAAGATCTTACTACAACAACAGATATAACGACTGAAGTCACAACAGAAAACGATACTGAAGATACTATACCTATTACAACAACAGACGCTACTACTATAGATCCTGAGACGACAACAGAAATTGCGACTGAGATCACCACAGAACCTACAACTGATGGCACTGCAATTGGAAATACTGATTCCACCACCACTTTATCTACGGATATAACAACAGAAGATCTTACTACAACAACAGATATAACGACTGAAGTCACCACAGAAAACGATACTGAAGATACTATACCTATTACAACAACAGACGCTACTACTATAGATCCTGATACGAACACAGAAATGGCGACTGAGATCACCACAGAATCTACAACTGATGGCACTACAATTGATAATACTGATTCCACCACTTTTTTACCTACGAATCTAACAACAGAAGATCTTACTACAATAACAGATATAACTACTGAAGTCACCACAGAAACCGATACTGAAGATACTACACCTATTACAACAACAGACGCTACTACAGTAGATCCTGATACGACAACAGAAATTGCGACTGAGATCACCACAGAATCTACAACTGTTGGCACTACAATTGATAATACTGATTCCACCACTACTTTACCTACGGATCTAACAACAGACGATCTTACTACAATAACAGATATAACTACTGAAGTCACCACAGAAACCGATACTGAAGATACTACACCTATTACAACAACAGACACTACTACAGTAGATCCTGATACGACAACAGAAATTTCGACTGAGATCACCACAGAATCTACAACTGATGATACTACAATTGGTAATACTGATTCCACCACAACATTACCCACGGATCTAACAACAACAGCTATAACGACTGAAGTCACCACAGAAACCGTTACTGAAGATACTACACCTACTATTGTTACAACAGATGTTACTACACTAGATCCTGTTACGACAACAGAAATTGCGACTGAGATCACCACAGAAACTACAACTGATGGTACTACAAATTTACCCATAGATCTAACAACAGAAGATCTTACAACAACAGATGTAACGACTGAAGTCACCACAGAAACCGTTACTGAAGATACTACACCTACTATTGTTACAACAGATGTTACTACACTAGGTCCTGTAACGACAACAGAAATTGCAACTGAGATCACCACAGAAACTACAACTGATGGTACTACCAATTTACCCATAGATCTAACAACAGAAGATCTTACAACAACAGATGTAACGACTGAAGTCATCACAGAAACTGATACTGAAGATTCTACTCCTATTACTACAACAGACGCCACTACACTAGATCTAATTACAACAACGGAAATAACAACTACTGAAGTTACAACTGAAACTTTACTAGGCACAGATGATGCAGAAGAAACAAGAGCGTTTTGGATTTTGGTGACCTTAATTACGTTATCTTCAATCACTGTTGTAGGCATAATATCATTTGGTATTTATAAATTGGTTATTAAAAATCAAAAAGCTTGGGAAATGTCGCCTTTGCAACGGTCATCGTATATGTCCAATTTTGAAGGACAGCCAACTTTAACGAATCTTCCTAAATTAAGAAGCATAGAGGATGGGTTTTGAATGATATGAGATGTGATGAATGATATATGAGAAGTAAATTTTTAATGGAACTTTTTTGTTATCGTTGACGTACGACATATTAATGTCACCTAACTTTTCTAGAAACATCAATAAACGGTGAATATCATAGATTTAGAATTTTTTTGACTATGTCAATAGATTGGCTGATCAAACGAGACCAATTTGAAAATTGTTGGTGTGTGTGTGTCATACATGTGTGCCCTGTCAAATAGTGCTGCGTCGAGCAATGTTGACATCACTATGATCGATTTTCATAACGTGAGAACATTGCCAAATTAAATATGCAGTATTCTTTGGGATAAGTTAGAATAAAATTACATAATAAACATGCTACTTTAGTATTTTTATTTTTAACGAGCACTCCGACTCGACTTCGAATAGGTGGACATTACTTTGTTACAATTTTGAGACCAGTGCCCGATTCTCGCTCCATATAGTTAAATATATTTTGGAAAACCATTCGTCTCTGCCAACCATTTTAGGATAGAAATCTGAAACGTAGGTATTTAATAGAAATTGTAATAATACAATTACGAGAGATGAATGAGAATACGAACACTCAGTAGAAATTTGCCAGGTTTATTGTAGGGGTTTGTAGGGGTTTTCAGTAGAAATTTGCCATGTTTTTTCGCAATATCTCAAATTAGACTTTTTTATCTCTAAAGGCGTAAGAGTTTTTTCGAGAAATCTCGAATTCGACTTATCTTAGAGACGCGAGAATCATTACCCGCGTTCGTAGCGGACTTTTTTCATAAACCGTATTTGTACTCGTTTACGGATTGCTGAATTTTAAATATATAGGTACGTTTGATACCAGTAGGTTTCCTTTCTAACTTTTGGGTGCAATACTATCGATATGATGTTTGACAACATCGATGTCAATCCCTAAACTTCAAGAATTAGGTTGCAAATTGGGAAAATTCACGTATTTATTTTTATCCAAATTTGAATTCTTATGCATCTTACACAATCATGAGATAAAACTACAAGATTTTTCCTATATATTAGTGCGGAGAAACTATCGAAACAAGAAATCATGGATTTATACAGTGATAAACTTTGGTGGTACTTAAGTGTAAAATGTGAAATTATGTAGGTTTTATTTGTTACTTGAGTTAGATTTAGGCACTGCGCATGAGAAACCCTTGGGCTGTTTCCAGTTTTCTTGTGATACTATGTTTCCGGGCTCGATTGGCCCCGTCATTTTTCGCTTAAAAAGTTGCGACAATGAGTAACTCTATGTGTCTATGACTTTTTCTCGGCTTACTATGATCCTGTCACTATTGATTATAAATACCTAATTCAATTGCTATCCACGACCGAAAAAATTATACATCGAATTTGAAGTTGACCTTGACAGGTCTCATTTTACCTAGTGTTCAGTGGTACGGGGAAGTTATCCTTTATTAAAACTAATGAAATTTTTTGAGAATGAGAATATGCCTAAATAAGTATATTTTAATATAAAATACAAACATAATTGATCGCTATAATTTTTCATGTCCACATTTTTATCAAAAAAGTTGGGAACAAAATGGCGGACCGCGCTAGAAATTATTTTTCTTAAATTATAAAATTCATTATTTTCTGTGTTTGGCTAATTTGTATTGCAAATTTAATGATTAGTAAAATAAAATAACAAGAAACCATGGTAATTCAATAGATTTTTTAAGATTTGAAAATAAAGACGCGTGGTACCGGGAAATTGGTCACCTTGACATTTTAGTATGGACGGCGGCCGCCCGAAAATGGGGGTCACAAGCGATTTTTTAGGAGGCGTCCACTTTAACTACATGTTTGGTTTGTATTTGTATTCGAAAGTACGTTCCTTTATCTGCAATACTCAATTATTATTTTTTTGGATTGGTGTTGTAGTTTTTGTACTGACCTTGGGTAAAGATCGGTCGAGTCAACCATAAAAAACGACGGAGGTCCATTTTTTGTCAGATTTTTCAAAATTTGAACATTCTGAGAACTTATTAATGCTTGTTATCTATTCTAAGATAGCTAGGCTTCAATAAAATATGTGTATTCATTACTTTTAATAAAATTTGTAGAACAAAGTCTTGATGCAAAGTATATCTTTTTTTCGTATGAAATTCCGCGCATCTCGAAATTGTAATTTTTTATTAAAAATTTTACTATAGCAGGATAGTATTCTTTGTTTTAATTACAGAACTAGATAGATGCAGACTAGATTGTTAAAAAAAGTAAGGCATATATATAGTAAAACTTTTATTTTAAAAATCATTATCGTACAAAATTACAGGGAAAAATAATAATATTTTCCTTCCACCCGTTCCTGCAACAGAACCACATAATATATCGTTATCAAAACAGTTTCGTCATTAAGGTCGATTATCTGTGAACAAAAAGAAAATTTCGCGTGTTATTGTAAAACTACACTCGAGTTGTAAACAACCCTACAAGCTACAACTAAAACACTTGCGCGCGCGGGTTTTCGAAACAAAGTGGCGCAGCGGTGGTGGGGGGCCCGAAACAGGTGAAGGGTGCGCTTCTACTGAACAGAAATTCGTAAGGCCGCTATGAGACATTATTGTATATATGAAATGGTCTCGCTCTCTATCTCATTCTAACATAGCATACCTATCCTATTTATTTCTCTTTCGCATTTGCCGTCTATTGGATCCATAGTCTAAGGTGACTAATAGAGAATAGTAAAGAGCTGACACCATGTAAACCTAAAAAAGGTTAAAATGAAGTGTAAATTAAAGTATTATGTTTTAATTTTGTTACAGAATCTGAAATTATAGAATGACATTATTTGTATTTTTGTAAGTCTAATAATGTATAAGTCAATAAAAAATAATAAGTGCCATAATAATATAAAATTTAATAAATGCAGTTTAATGTTCATGATGTTAATTAAATCATATCAGGTGTTAAGTACTTTATATAATTAAGAATTTATAAGTATTTAAAGTACAATCAAAATTAAACTATTTTAATACGGTTTTTATCGCGTTTATTACTTGTCTGCCTGCGACCATGAACGCTGTAAAGTGTTTGAAACGTCAGGTGTAAATAAATAAGTAATAAACGCGATAAAAACCGTATTAAAATAGTTTAATTTAATGAATAACAATCGCGAAAACATAAGAAATCATTACAATCAAAATGATGAATAAAACATAACCCAGGATATGTTTAACACGTGCAGTGCCGGAAACTCACATAAGCGTCTTAAACAATAGAAAATGCATTGTTATAATTTATTGGTAGCAAATGTGGTAATGTAATATCAGTAGTTTTCAGTACGTGAGGAGCTCGATAGTCGAGCGGGACCCGCGTATCCGTAGCGAATGCGCGTGTCAAGCGACGGCGAGACGCGACCACTATTGGATTGGTCGCCATTTTGTGGCATTTTCTCTCCGTGCTTTGGAAGGCACGTTAAGCGATCGATAGATAACAATCGTGATGCTGTGTCAGATGCCTTAAGGCAACCTGAAAAATTCTGACAGTGTTGGCCACTAACACACCTCGGGTCATGTTCCTGTTGGTCTGGTTTCCCTGTATAAGGGGTCACGGAGGTCTGACGGCAGTCGCTCCATTGTAATAAAACAAGAACTTCGTGAGTCCCACAATGCCACTCAGATTAAATAATTAAATAACCAGTGCCGCCAAATCCTGAACTATGACTTAAAGCGTACGCTAACAACGCAAATAGGAATACATGCTAGAATGAAGAATTACTTTAGTACGTATTCATTCATTAGTTAATTTGAACTAATGAATGAAAAGTAAAAATTTATGACCACTGTGCCAGAGAATTATTGATAGTTGAATGAAGTGTATGAAAATTTGTGTGTGTCAAACATTAAGAAAGGAACATTCATGCGGTTTCGATGCTCTTTGATGTCAAATGATCAGATTCTGATGTGTATTTAAATATTTACTTATCATTTGACAATAATCTTATCATCCTTTTGAACCTAATAGAATTTTATCAGAATAATCGGTGACGTAAGTAATTTCTTTCTTGTATTTTGAATTTATCCCGAAACAAGATTCACTTTAATTTTTAAATGTTGATTGATTCAAAGATTTATTCAACACTAGCTGTTTCCCGCAGCTCCACCTGCATTAAAAAGTAGCCTGTTTGACCCCGGGTCTTCAACTATATTCATACCAAATTTTATCAAAATCCGTTCAGCGGTTTGACCGTGAAAGCGTAACAGACAGACAGACAGACTTTCGCATTTATAATATTAGTATGGATGGAAGTATGGATGTTATAATTAGCTTACGGCCTAAAAATTAACGATAACAGAAAGAGATGCTTTTCATGGGTGGGCAAACAGAGTAGATCCTCAAATCCATCAAATATAAACAGGTCATGAAGGATTGATAAACCTACAAGGTACTGATCCCTACGAAAACGAACTCCAACTTTTTATTTGAACCGACTTCCAAAATCCGGAACGGAGGAGGTTCTCAATTCGAGTGAATGTTAACAGTATAACTCCGTCATTTATGTCTGAACCGATTTTTTTTTTGTCTGAAAGGATATACTTACTTTCAATGAGTATACCACGGAGCAATTACAAGAGTATACTAACATAGATTAATAACAATCTTAATAACATAAAAAGATCTAATAGACGTAAATATAATCTGTTAATTCCAAAATCGAACCTTTGTCTTAGAAGAAAAAGCTCATATTGTATGTTTATAATATAACTAATACTAGCAGTTTCCCGCAGCACCGCCTGCGTCAAATGTTTGACCCCGGGTCTTCAACTATATTCATACCAAATTTCAACAAAATCCGTTTAGCGATTTGGCCGTGAAAGCGTGACAGACAGACAGACTTTCGCATTTATAATATTAGTATGGAAGTTGCCAGACTCATATGAAACAATGGCGTTCAATGAATTGAAATATACACTGTATAATTTTTTGATTACTTACTCATTGTTTTTATTCTGTTGACGATTTTCAAAATGTTCAATTCGTAAATTAAGATAACATAAATAAGAATTATGCATGTGCAAACTAAAATATGTATAATTTAAATAATCACATACCATTGCTGGTGGAATATAGGACAACTGTTTTGAACCTAGGCCCAATAAAAATAACTCATATTATTTCATTTCAACATACAATTTTGACTTTTTGTAACACTTTGACATCCTATTATAATATCAATTTACTTTTCAATTTGACATAGATGAGATCCCAAGAAAATTCCAAATCCCATAGATACAAAAAACTTTAATGAAATCGTAGAAAAACTATATAAATACATTTTTGTCTCGTTTATTACTTATTTATTTATACCTAACGTTGACATAATTTAAAATTAAATTAAATAGTTTAATTCAACGTGTAATAATAATAATAATAAGTGACTATTTGACCCTTTCACTGAGTGGCGAGTCACCGCCTGCCACTAATAGTCAGTAATCATGATTATGGCAGGTGTCCGAATTCTATTGCAATAGCCCAGTTTAAATCCATCCAAACTTCATCACCATAACCCATTTATTCTGTTCATGGAAATGTCAACTATTGATGTGACCGAGAACGGATTTTTTCAGGAGCACCACATGACATCAACTTCTCCAAAGGGCCTCTACGCGTTGGATCAATATCCCACAATGTTGGATAATATCCGCTCAAGCCTCTCAAAGGACCGGGGTAACCCGTGAATTCCAAAAGGAGATACAATAAAAATAATAAAATAAAAAATAGAACTGAAATACAGATTACACAAAAAAATTTATGTCTATGTACAAAGGCGGCCTTATCACAAAAGTAATTTCTTCCAGGCAACCTAATAATCAAAGGAAATGTATACAAAAATAACACAGGTAAAGTGCACAGATACATACCAACAACTCACAGATAAGAAATGCAGAACATACAAAAAGTAAGTAATGATTTCTTATGTTTTCGCGATTGTTATTCATTAAATTAAACTATTTTAATACGGTTTTTATCGCGTTTATTACTTATTTATTTACACCTGACGTTTCAAACACTTTACAGCGTTCATGGTCACAGGCAGACTCTGTCTGTCTGCCTTTAATTTAATGAAAAAGTAAGTATCTATAATAAACGTACACACAATATCAATAAAAATAAACATACATAATATATATAAATTAACGAATGACGCAACATACACACAAACTGTCCGTTCATAATGTCGGGTAATGGGACTTGACTTGATCTTTTAAGCTGGTAAGAGTCTGAGCGTTTCGTACTGAGGCTGGCAGAGAGTTCCAAAGGCGCACAGCCTGTAATGAAATGAATTTGAGAAGTACTGCGTATTGAAATGGGGAGTTATCAGATGGAGATTATGAAACTGGCTGAGATTGTGTAACTATCGCGAAAACCTAAGAAATCATTAAATCGTAGAAAGTCAATGTGACTGGAATAAGAGAGAATGATAATAAAGTCATCCAAATAAACTAAATTCAACATTGTTGATCTTTTATATTCTAAAAGTCACTTACTTGATCTTAAAAAAAAATTGTGTATGTTTTATGCCCGTCAGACTACGAAACCACTTCACGCGGCCATTAAAACCTCTTTAATCTGTTCTGTGATTAAAATGCTCTTACACTCTGGTGTTAGAGGTATTAATTGACTCTTCCTTGGTATCTTCTTCATTCAAGCGTATTTCCCAAACGCGTCCTGAGCTTACGCTTCGGAACGTAAGGTATGCTATTAATCGTGTTCCTAAATTTGACCGTACTGGTTATTTCAATGGAGCGACTGCCTTCTGACCTTCGGGGTGAACAGAAATATGGCCACAGGTGTTTTAGTGGCTAACACTGTCAGATTTTCCAGAATACTAAAATTTCCTAATACCTATATAGTCTGTCACAGGATAACGATGAATCTCTCCCTGGTGTATGAAACTTTTGGGTTCAAAACATCTTTAATTTGGTCCCAGTAAACAATTAGAAGTTTTATTTAATTTTATTGGCAACATATTATTGAGTAAAATTCGAGAGGTCTATGTTCGCAGCGTACAACTAGTATTAATTTCATAAGGGTTTGGACCAGTTTCCTTTATTCTTCATGAACATGACGAATTTATCTTATTTCTAAAATAAGAGGGAGAACTCGGAAGAAATATAAATAAATTATACTAACTAATATTTACATCCGACGTTACAGATGCATTTAAGCCACAGATAAGATCTGTGATTTAAGCTTAATCATATGTACCTATGCAGCGCCTGGGTTCGTAAAGATTTTAGTGTTTTCGGTTTAGCACAATTGCTTCGCAATTATCTAAAGGCGTTACTAAAGTCTTGTCAGTCTTTTTAATGTTTTGTTACTGACGCTTTCTTCATTTTCTCGAGTGTATTTGCCAACTGTGGTAAGAAATTTTACTTAAACGTGTCCCACGCTCAAAGTGAAATTTTACTAAGCAGAATCTTAGTTTTCCAAACATGAGTCGTTGAAATTTTACTAATAGCATTGGTGCAGCCAAAATAAAACTACTTATATCCTAAGAAGAATGCATCGAAAAGAGAAACAAATAAAGTTTAAAACAGAGAATAGAGGCGTGTATTAGTCAAAAATCATTCATCATTATTTCGTGTAGGTTAAATAAAAAATTTCCGTCAAAAAGCAGAATTGCCATGAAATGATTCATTTCATGAACTGCCAAAATGTGGCTATTTTAAGATTTGCAATGATTCATAATGTGATCATTTTATAATTCGTGCAAAGTGGCCATTTTAGATCCACAGATTTAAATTGGCAAAAAATGATTATTAAAGGGTAGAGAAAAAAGGTCGAGGACCTCGTTTGCTTAGATAGAGAATATGCGTGTCAACGACGGCGAGACACGATCCGTATTGGATTGGTCATCGTTTGATTAGTGGCATTTTCTATCTCGACCTCTTCCATGCTTCGCAACACATAAGTCGTTGGTCCTAGTTTTTATCAGTGGATGGCAGTTGTCAGGCTGAAATGAAATAAAATCGTTTATTTTCAATATAGGCTATAAATATCACATGACGACAATTTACTAATATTAAGTTTACCGCCACTTCCAAAGCGCAAGTGGAGAAGAAGCGGCGCCACAAACTGTATCGCTGTATCAGATGCATCTTCATCTTGTGCTTCAGAGCCCAGAGTACGCTTTTAATCATGGTAGATTTGACGATTGTCGTAACTACCATAGAGCGACTAAAATCTGACCATCGAAACCCGACTAAATATAACTATCTATGTAATATAAAAAATATTGTGGTTAATATTTCTATGCAATATCACAGATTACAGAAAATATTGTAGTGTGTTTGAAATTTTAACTGATACAAGTTATCAGTTAGACCATTTCCACCGCCATATCCATCCATCCAACCTATTATAAATACGGTAGTATTTATGTCTGTTACGCTTTCACGGCGAAATTGCTGAACCAATTTTGATAACATTTTACTAAATGATGATTTTAAGATGAAATTTTACGAAATGATTTTGTTCGTTTAGTTGAAGCCAAGGGGTCAAACATAGAATATTTTTTTGGCGCAGACGGAGCGAGGGGTAATAGCTTGTAGTAAATAAATAAAAATATTAAATTGTTCATTAAACGTTAGTGGTTAAGTGCGACAAAGACAGCCGAAAGCTCTACAAAGCCGAAATCTTTGAAGCGCAACTACCAAAGTGCTATATTATTATTCTTTGAACTGCAAAGAAGGTGCGCTGGAAAAATGAAGAAAATATAATCATTTTATTTGTTTCTCTTAACGGTGCGCTTAGAGGAATTATATTTTTTCTGTGTTTATATCATCAAAGTTTAAATGTCTGAGGTATTCCTCGAAGCGCATCCATATTCAAGCGCACCTAACGAAGCGCACCTATATTATTCTTCGAAGAGCTCTAAAAAAGTGCGCTTCAAAAATGGAAAAAAATATTATGCTTATTATTCTCGAAGCGCACCTATCGATATAATTTATAATAGAGATGTTTATTGTTGAATTTAAATGTTATAAACATACTGGCTGTATGGATGATGTCATGTGCGTGGAATGTAGTAATTCTAAGTTTTACCGCTAGAGGCGCTGTTTTGTTTGTCAGTGTACGGCGCTTCCTGCTGTTTTTTTTTTTTTGTTGCGTGGTTTTTGTTCATGTCGGTGCAAGCAATTTTTTTTTATAGTTAAATAAAAGTATTCCATTCTTATTTCCGAAAGTTTTTTAAAGCCTTCTTTGCCTTCTGCTTTATATCCTCTTCCAGGTTATTGCCTTTTTAGAAATGACCGCTCCTACAATATAACACGCCAAGATGATAGTTCCAGGGTTGTGGGAGGTGGTGGAGTGGCTATTTATTTGCGATGCGACATAACAGCACAAATCGTGTCTCAATCTATCTCTTCCCCTAATCCTCCTGAACACCTTTTTCTGAGTATTAACCTTAGGGGTTATAAAATTCTTCTGGGTGTATACTATAGTCCATCGCTTCATATTGATTATTTTAATTCATTTGATGCTCTCTTATCTGATCTGCGTTGTCAGTATGACGATACTATTCTTATGGGTGACTTCAACACCTATCTCAACAAGAATGACACCCGCTCCGGCACCCTTCTTTTAATCCTCCAGTCTCTTGATCTTCATGTCCTTCCTCTCGGCCCTACTCATTTCTTTCACATTGGTCCCCCTTCTCTGTTGGATCTAATTGTAACATCTTCGCCTAATTTGGTCTTGAGGCATGGACAATTTAATGCGCCTGCTTTTTCAGAACATGACCTTTTGTTTACTTCTTTTAAGTTACGAACCTCGCGACCTAAACACAAATTTGTATTACATCGAAACTTTGGGTCGATTAATTGGGAGGAATTTTGGGCCGATATCCATGAGTTGCACTGGGACTCTATTTGTTCTATTCCGGATGTTAATTGTAAACTAGACACCTTCAATTCTTTTCTCCTTTCAGTTTATGACAAACATGCACCGGTGGAACAAGTTAGGGTCAAACATTTTCCGGCTCCATGGCTAATACCTGAATTGAAACAACTTATGACTAAAAGGGACAAGTTCAAGTTGAAATTGCGACGCTGTTATTCTGAGGAAAACAAGGAGAAATATGTTTATTTGCGTAACCTTTGTAATAAACGTTGTAGGGACGCTAAAAGGAAACATATTCATAATAATGTTGGGAATCGTTCTCCTAAAAAGCTTTGGAAGTTTCTTAAAGGTATGGGTGTGGGTAGGCAGGCTCCGGACAACAATATTGCTTTGAATATCAATGACCTGAATAAATTTTTCTGTTCTACTACTTTTGTTCTTGCACCAAATGTAAAGCAAAAAACACTAGCTGACCTGCACACTGGTCCCATATCAAGTTGCCCGGAATTTAAATTTGATCCGATTACTGTAGACGATGTTGTGAAAATTTTTGGTAGTCTTAAATCCAATGCGATTGGTAATGACAACGTATCCCTTGAAATGTTGTGACTGATAATAAAACTGGTTGCACCTTTTTTAGTTGACATAATTAATAGTTCACTGTCTTCAGGCATATTTCCTTCTGCGTGGAAATATGCGCATATAATTCCGCTGCCTAAAGTATCTAACCCTTCGTTATATTGTCACTTTCGACCAATTTCAATTCTTCCAGTCCTTTCCAAAATTATAGAACAGTTCGTCCAGCAACAGCTATCAAAACATCTAACACACTATAATTTATTAAGCCAAATTCAGTCGGGTTTCCGTTCTGGGCACAGCACTACAACAGCCTTGTTGAAAATTACGAATGACATTCGTTATAACATTGAGAAAAAAGAAGCAACTATTCTTGTACTACTTGATTTCTCAAATGCCTCTAATATGGTTGACTTTGATATAATGCTAGGTGTTCTTAAGTCTTTAAATTTTTCTTATTCTTCAATCAATTGGTTTTCCTCTTACCTTTTGGGTCGCCATCAATTAGTTAAGTGTGATCGACGTAAATCGGATTGGTGCGAGTTAGCAGCTGGAGTCCCTCAAGGTGGAATACTTTCTCCTATACTTTTTTCAATTTTAATTGATGGCATCACAAAACTCCTTTCCTCTTCATTTCACCTTTATGCAGATGATCTGCAGGTATATATGTCTGCTCGTCTTGATGACTTTGATCGTGCTATTGCTGTCATTAATTCTGATCTTAATATTATTACATCATGGTCACGCAACTTTGGACTTAAGTTGAATGCAAATAAAACTCAAGCCATTATTATCGGCAGCTCATATTTCATTTCTAAATTTAATTCTTTATCTTTTTCTAATTTAGTTCTTGATGGTAATATTATTCCTTTTTCTCCAAGTGTTAAAAACTTGGGCATTATATTTGATCAAACCCTGTCCTGGTTACCACAAATTAATGATGTTAGTCGTAAAATGTTTGTAGCTCTACATTCATTACGACGTCTGCAAAATTTTCTTCCTTTTCAAACCAAAATATTATTAGCGCAGTCTTTGTTGATACCTATCTTAGATTATGCTGACGATGCTTACTTGGATCCAACGGAAAAACTTTTAAACAAATTGGAGCGGCTACAGAATTTAATGCACTAAATTTATATTTGGATTGCGTAAATTTGACCATATTTCGGAATTCCGTAATAAGCTAAAGTGGTTGCCTATTAGGTTACGTAGAAACGTTCATATCTTGTATCTTCTTTTTAAAGTTCTCTTTATCCCTTCTTCTCCTATCTATTTAAATGAAAAATTTTCCTTTCGTCGGATTGATGACCGGTTACGCTCTGCCGGTACAACCCTTGACGCGCCGCCTTGTTCGTCACACTCTTACTCAAAATCGTTTGCTGTTGTGGCAGCTAAGCTTTGGAATTCACTTCCTGTGGAAGTAAGGTTGTCACAAAGTTTAAACGCTTTTAAAATAAATCTTTCAAACTCTCCTTTGCTATACTTAGACATTTAAAGTATAAGCTAGTTACATAAGTGTATGTATGTTTATTTATATGTATTTATGATTATTCTATATAGGTATGTAGGTTTCTTTAATGTACTTTATAATAATATTATATTGTACACACTTCTACCCTTCTGGTAAGCATATCTTCTCCTGCCACTCGCTGGTTGACTGTAAGAGATCCCTAAGTGGGATAAGTCCGCCATTGTACTTATTGTTATTTCATGCTTGTGTATGTAAATTAGTTGTTTTATTTTGTACAATAAAGATATTACAAACAAACAAAAGTTCTCACAGAAATCTTACTCGTTTATCTTTGATAAGTTGTGACGCCCACTGCCTCAAGAAACCTTAATAGGTTATGGGCCCAGAAATTAGCAGAAGTCACGGAATAAAGAGCAAAAAGTACCTATCAAGAAATTAACGTGGTTTGCTTGCCGGTAACCAAAATGGAGGTCACGAATTCCATGAGAATTGAGAAGTTCGATGGGCGAAATTTCAGGCAATGGAAGTTTCAAGTTAAATGTGCTCTAAAAGCAAAAGGCCTTGAGTTAAAAACACCAAAACCAAAAGACGAAGTCGAAATAAATAAATGGTCGAAAAACGATGGCATGGCCATGTTCATTATCACGTCATCAATGGATTTGAACCAAATATCACTCATTGAAAACTGTGAATCAGCTTCTGATGTTATGGCAAAATTGGAAAGCATTTACGAATAGAAATCGGAATTAAACAAAATGTTGGTTCACGAACGTTTTTACCAATACAAAATGTCGCCAACAGACAGTATGGCTCAATATGTTTCAAAGGTGGAGAATTTGGCTAAGCAATTAAAAGAAAGTGGTGAAGAAATTAGTGACACGGTAATTATGGCTAAAATACTGAGTACCTTGCCATCAAAATAAAGATATTTGCGTCAAGCATGGATGTCGCTGGATCCAAAATGTCAAACTATTCATAATCTGACAGCACGGTTGTTGGATGAGGAGTCTAGTCTTACTAAGGATGAAGAAACAGAGACAGCCTTATTGACAGTCAATACGGCAAACCAGAAGAAAAATAACAATGGCTCAACCTCTAAGCAGACACATAGATTTGTATGCTACAACTGTAACAAGCGAGGGCATTTTGCAAGGGACTGCCGTGCTCCTAAACGAAAAGACAAGAAGCCTCCAGAGATGTTAGCATTCAGTGCTAATCACTGCCCAACAGAATTAAACAATGATGTATGGATATTAGACAGCGGAGCATCTGCGCATATGACATATAGGCGTGATTTGTTTTATAGTTTTGAGGAATGTGATTAAGAAAACAGAATTGTGAGGCTTGGCAATAGCAAGGAACTTGTTGTACGTGGCTGCGGCAACATACTTATTGAGAAGTGCATAAATGGAGTGACAGAACGCAACATAATAAGAGATGTGCTGTATATCCCTGAATTAAGACGCAATTTGTTCTCAGAAGGTATAGTTACTAGAGGAGGTTATACTATAATTAAGAAAGAAAATACTGCAATGATCATGAAGAATAAAAGGGTTGTTTTAATTGCAACACTAAAAGAAAACAACTTATACGAACTGAACTTCAAAGCTGAAGTGCAGGCGGCATGTAACATAGTACAAGAAAGTTCACTGAAAACTTGCCACGAGCGATTGGGACACTTAAATCTAAAGGAAGTGAAGAATATGTGCAACATAGGTGCTATACAGATATTATATGTGAAGCATGTCAATATGGAAAACAAAGTCGCTTACCTTTTCATAAATCACAAAGAGGAAAATGTCGTCCCGGTGAAATAACCTATAGTGATGTGTGTGGTCCAATAGAGCAGCCCTCTGTCTCAGGTGCAAAATATTTTGTACTATTCAAGGATGGTGTTACTAGTTACAAGCATGTCTACCTGATTAGAAACAAGAGTGATGTCTTTGATTGCTCCAAGAAATATAATGCCTTGGTAAAGAACAAGTTTGGCCATGGTGTGCAAGTAATTCACACAGACAATGGACGTAAGTATATAAATAATATCTTTACAACTTATTTACAAACTGAAGGTATTGTCCATGAGAGAATTGCCCCTTATACTGCAGAGCAAAACGGGAGAGCTGAACGTGAGATGCGCACAATTATGTATCTGTTTAATGGGTTTAAAGTCATTTTAGCACTATATGTAGATGATGTTTTATTATTTTTAAAAGATAAAAATACATTATTACATATTTTAAATGATCTCTAAAATAATTTCAATATTGAACATAAACTATTTTGTGGGGATGGAGATATTGCAAACTGAAGGTTGTATTTCTATTAGTCAACGTCAATATGTAGATCAAATAATAAGAAAATTTAACATGTGTCTAGCAATACCTTGTAGTACTCCTGCTGATAAGAATGTTATTTTAACTAAAAATAATACTGAAAATGATGTTGTACAGAATTTTCCATATAGACAAGCAGTGGGAGCTCTTATGTTTTTGGCAACTGTTTCAAGGCCTGATATTGCCTACTCAGTTAATTTAGTTAGTAGATTTTTAAATAGTCCTAGTAAAGACCATGTTAATGCAGTAAAACGAATAATTCGCTATTTAATAAAAACCAAAAATATTTGTATTACTTATGATTGTAATAGTGAGTTAGTTGGCTATTCTGATGCTGATTTTGCCTCTGATTTGTATTCCAGAAAATCTATCACTGGATATATATGGGCTAGTCGGAAACAAAACACGGTGGCACTTTCAACAACAGAGTCAGAGTATATGACTGCAAGCGACGCTGCCAAGGAAATTTTATGGCTTAAGCAATTATTAAATGATATTAAAGAACCACAAGATATGGTAACATTATATATAGATAACCAGAGTGCCATTAAATTAATAAAAACCCCAGTTTTTCATAAAAGGTCAAAACACATTGATGTTAAGTACAATTTTATCAGAGAAAAAGTTAAATTAAACATTATCAACATTAAACTTCTAGAAAGTAGTTGTCAGCTTGCTGATTTTCTAACAAAAGCCTTAAGTCTTGGAAAATTTATTACAAACAGGGAACAAATATTTAGAGAAGATTAGCGTAGCTCTGTATCTATTATATTGTAATAGTTTATAGATGCTCCTTTAGAGTAAACTGAATACACCTGTTATATGTTTGAAATAGTAGGATGTATGTTTTCATATGTTTATTCATATTTAAGTTCTTGGATGTACCTTAAAATGTATGTAATTAATAGGCAGTACTTGGTTACGTGATACTTCTATAGTGTAAGAATTATCTTTTAATATTTAAGTAGCTTAATTTTTTTTCTGTTTGGTTATTTGGGAGTATCTGTTTATAAAATTTAAGTGGGAGTGTTGAATTTAAATGTTATAAACATACTGGCTGTATGGATGATGTCCTGTGCGTGGAATGTAGTAATTCTAAGTTTTACCGCTAGAGGCGCTGTTTTGTTTGTCAGTGTACGGCGCTTCCTGCTGTTTTTTTTTTATTGCGGGGTGTTTGTTCATGTCGGTGCAAGCAATTTTTTTTTATAGCTAAATAAAAGTTCTCACAGAAATCTTACCCACCCACTGCCTCCAGAAACCTTAATATTTATAACGAATATTGCGTTGTGTCCAGTCCGCCCTGCCCTCCGTGATCAAGCGCGGCAGCAGCGAGATTCAGCATCGATAGTTTCGCAGAGGAAGAGGAGGATCAGTATGGTGATGCGCTGTTCTCTTTATCCTCTGCAAGAAATATGTGGAGGGCCTCGGTTGGCGATTCGGCCCATTTGAGGCAGGGCCTGCGTTAGCAGGCTTTTCGAAATTTGGGGCTGGTTGTGTGCCCACCGGGTAAGTTGCGTGTATGTGTCAGCACTGCTTTATCCAAGCGGAACATTTGGCTCTCTTCCCGCTAGCTGCTTTCCGACTCCTTTGAGAGGGGTTCGTAAAATTATGCTGGGAAGGGGCTGCCTAAGGGCGTCCAGCCGAGCCGGGACTATGGAGCATGAATAAGCACACGGCCCCGGCAGCCGTGACGGACACAGTGAGGTTTTGAGTGGGTTCAAGTCCCACATAACCACTAGGCTGGGTGGTAGGCGAAGGCCTTATCCTCACGTTAATAAAAAAGGCTGACCGACATGTCTGGGCAGAGCTGGGGAAGCTCTGTAGTATATTTTCGTCCAAAATACCTCAGTGCCTTAAAACTAAGATATTCGATCAGTGTGTTTTACTAGTGATGACACTCATGTGTCAACTACCCTACCAATATCGGACATGGGTCCGAAATGTGGTTTCTGACTATTGGTAGGTCTCATAAGAAAGCTCAAGGTCGCTAAAAGAACTACGGTGAGGGCGACAATGTGATCGAATCGGATTATACAGACATCCGTAAAAGAACAAGTCACTAACAAAGCCCAGCTGATTAACTCTTTATGTGAGAATTTGCGTGGCAGTGGGCGAGGCATGGAGTGCGGAGATCCGAACTGGTTTGCGCAGCATGGGACACCTATGACCAAATGGTCAGGACGACCTGAAAAAGGTAGCAGACAAGCGCTTGATGCATGCCTATGTCCAGCAATGACTGCAGCTGAAATGATGATGATGAATTTTTCGCTAATACGAATACAAGAAACGTGTTAATATATTCACGAATGCTAAATGCGAATTCTTATTTTCCTTACATCACTAGTATGTATGATGCTGATATCTACAATATCCCTTCACCTACAAGTGATTATTTAAAATAAATAAATTCAAAAGCACGTCCGTCTATTATGGAAGTACCTATAAATAAATTTACCCATCGTTAATTGGGCTTACAAATGAGTTTTTAGCATATATCGATAACATTCATTACGTAATCTTCAATTTGGTATCAGCCACAAGCTCTGCACAAATCTTTAACCGCGAGACTTTATGTCAGTTGTCGTTCCCCCAGCGCGAAGCGTAGTGAATCGAAAATAAATACCTACAAAAAATAGAGACGTGCAACACTTACGTATTAAGATATCGATAATGATTGCAATAGGTATCCATACTTAATATTATACGTACGAGCTATCACAGCGGCAACGTCCAACGCGACAACCTACTGCCATGCCATAGGTACTGGAAGGAGCGTTGGCCGATCATACCGTCTTGAAACTGAGGAGTGAACCCCCGATGCCTAAACCACATAGTAAATAATAGTAGGTACTAGCGTAGAATAACTAACAGTACTAGCGTTTTACGAATTTCCGTCTAAGATATAGCAACTCAACATAGTTATAGGTAAGAGATTTTACTACAAGATATCATAAGATTAGTACGCACGTACCTATCACCCGAACTATATATATATATATATATTTTATGTAACTAGCAGTGGTACATGTATCATACATATAAACCTTCCGCTTGAATTGTTCTATCTATTAAAAAAAACCGCATCATAATCCGTTGCGTACTTTTAAAGATTTAAGAATACATACATACATACAGACAGCGGGAAGCCAGGGAAGCGACTTTGTTTTATACTATTTAGTGATAAAGAAACTCACATACATACATGTACATTAACTATTTCAATTACTCTACTTTTGTAGCAGTTGGTAACAAAATTAAGTCTCCGTAGGTACTTACTACTCCCGCAATTGAAATAGGTAAAAATAAAACGATGTAATAAAAAACTTACATCATTAACAATATCAAATTCATCATCTGTATGAAATTCTTCATTATCGTCGCCTTCTAGAATTCTTATCAATTCTTCCGCAGTAGTCATCACGAACGCAAGCAACAACACTAAAGAAGTCGGCGCTCGCCTGTGACGTCAAAAGCTATCGGATATATCCGACCGTCGCGCAGGGGAACTACCAACATTAGTTTCTAAACATCTAGGCTTAGGGATGGGAAGAATCAAATCCATTGCTGACATTTCGATAGTTCATTTACTTAGTTTCAAAGGAATTAAATAAAATATACACAAATATTAGTATTAAAATGATTTAATAATAATATATGTGATAATTTTGGTACTTTTTATGGTGATATAGTCGGTATAAGAAAGAATATTTCAATTTACGTTTATTTTTTATCACTAATTATATCGTAGATGTCCCATCCCTCGTGTCGGATTTTTCCGACGTTCGCGGTGGACAATTATACAAAATTATGAAAAAAATATCTGTAAATTCGTCAAACTTTTGGAATTATTTTTGAGTCTTCTAATAAATATGAATATTTTTTTATCCGAATACAACAAAATGAATTAAAAAATCCGGATTTTACAAGGAGTGGTTTTTGTCGGATATATCCGACGCTCGCGAAATGGGCTCGAAAATTTTTGTCGGATATATCCGACCTTCGCGGTTAATGGGTTAACGTGGTTGCGCTTCGCAGAATAAAAGTTTATTTTTTATTCAATTAACAAAGAATCGTTTGTTGCTTGCGCTTCGTTAGTTGCGCTTGAAAATGTGTGCTTCGTAAGTGCGCGTCGAGGAATAACTCGAAAATCCAAAATGGTCTTTTAGAGGTTTGTGTCGCAGGGTACCGTATTAATTTGGTTTATACGTACTTTCATCTCTGTACTTTTAACAACAGTACTTACTGTTCTTAGGAAATCATCAGGAAATAGATTGTCAGAATATCTTGTGGACAAGTATCAAATGACCTCATTATCGACAAATGCCTGAACTTCTTCATAAACTACATAAATAAAATATGTAGTGATTCTTCTTCTGTGACGTCAGGCAATTGGCAGTCATAAAAATATAGCAGAATCTTAACATTTATCTCACTTTGTTAATTCCGTAGTGATCATCATCAATTCGTGTAGGTTACATTGTCAATCGAACATGTACATCCTGCTTAACGTGCCGTCCGTAGCACTGAATCATCTTAATTATCAGACAATTAGGTGATTCAAGCAAGCCTGCAATGTCCTAACTAAACTGGAAACATCCAAACAATAGTACATTATTGCAAAGGCAGCGAAATAGGCAATTGCAGGTCGAGTATGAGTTTGAAGGCCGAGCCGCAGGCGAGGACTTCAATGATACGAGACAGGCAATTGCCATTTCGGCCGAGGCATTTATAGTGATTTTCTTAAAAAAATGCAATAAAATAAAAAAGGGCCTTTTACATAATACATTTAATTTATTTTTCTTAAACATGCGCGGAAATATTGTCATTACTTTTGAATAAAGAACACGCGAAGTAACATATTTACGTAGACTGAAAATCAAATTCACTTCCCGGCGCGTTCTTTGAATTTGGAACGAAGAGCGCGCCGGCAATGTTGTATGAAACGGTGCGTTCGTCGTGTGTAAACATTGCGTTCTCATGGCTGTATCTAAAAAACCAAAATCAATCAACCGACTTTAAAAATCCAAACAAAGAAGAGGTTATCAACTCTTATGTACTAGCACAGAAATATTTACAAATATATAACAGGGTTATGTTTTAAAGTTATAGACACGACCCGTTCGTTCTATGCGTCTCCTTTTTTTTGACACAACAAATCATTTTCTTTGGTTTCACGTTACTTATCTGGTTTACCTAGATTTTATTTGTCTAATTTTTGAAATAAGTACATTAAATTTTCACACACTTTTTCTTTAAATAACGTGTATTAACAGCGCATGAAGTCTTCTTTATGCTTTTCAACTTCCTCATTAAATTTAGTCTCCGCTTCCTTCACATTATCAGAAATTAAATTTTCAACATATAAATCATCTTGCAATCAAGGAATAATATCTAATCAGTGATAAATTGCTTTAAAAAAATTTAAGATAATAAGTACCCATACTTGTGGATTATTTTTTGAATAGATCGTCAGCATAATGAGATTATAGTAATTAAGAACATTACAATGGAACGACACTTAGTGATTTTTTTACTTTTATTTCCTGCTATTTATGGAAATTCGTGTGTAACGTACAATTTTGAAGATGGCTTTGAAAGTTTTGACCCTTCGCTTGGACCCATTTGTGAAAATATAAACGATTGGTTATTGAGACCATATAGTTCAGTGAATAATGTTGCTCGCCCTGACCTACTTAGTGAGATGCACATAACATCGGTAGCTCCTGAAAGTTGTATGTCTTCATTTTTGTTTGATATCGAGGACGGTGGTATGGTTGAAGTTACTGTTTTTATGACTTTCAATGAACATCTAACAATAAATGTTCATAATGAAGACCATGAAGAGATATCCCATTGGACGACTTTAGCAAACCCAATAATAGCGAATAGCTGGCAGACAGTGAGGTTCACTGTGACTACTGATGAACCATTTCGGGGATATGTAAGTATTCTAAAATCTAACATTTGACTGTATTTTAGGTTTACTCTCACTAATGTTTATATTCTAGAAATTCAGAATATTTAAGAAAGAATATACTTTCACACTAGCCCTTGGCCCAGTAAGGATCCGATTTAAAAACATGTTAAGACAATTTTCTCACCACTTCGTTTTAAAGTTTAGTTTTATGATAAGCAATCACTTTTAACCTAAGAGAAATTTAGGAGGATTTCTGAGGCAAATAAATAAAACAACATCATCGTTTGTCCTTTTAATAGATACAAACAAATATAAATCAATCAATAACTCATAAAATCATGAAAAAAAAAAACCACCTAATGATTTCCTGGCTGCAGCTGCAGCTAAAGCTATAGATCACAGAAAATGCTAACCTCTTTTTTATTATGCTACTTGACTGTATTCATACTTGTTATACTAAACAAAATATACACTAAAAAGTAACCGATTCCGAAAACAAAAACAAAATTGGTTGACAATTAAGGCAGTTATTCGATTTTAAAGTTTTCTCTAGAAGAAAAGTGGAAGCGTGGTGGGGACGTCTTGCTATCTCGTTTGTACGCACGAAACCGAGTGGCAGTGACGTCACAGCTCACACAGTGCATCCTTTTCTTGTTTTTTGACAGTTTCCCCCTCCACCGAATTTCAAAGGCTTATAACTTATTTATTTTTGAACGGATTAGAAAAATCTTTCATAATTCTGTCTCTGGAAATAAAAATATTGATATGAAAGAAAAAATAAAAATTAGTATAATACCCAACTACTCCCATTCTTAGGTATTATTTTACGGATGCTAACCTGACGTAATTTTCCTTGGAAATACTGTTGTTAGTGAAACCAGCTGTCAGTACAAGCATTTATATATTTATATACAAGTTTTGGTGTTTTTGAGTCTTTTATGAATTTAACAGAATCAGAATCATTTATTTTTCTAAAATACATGTGTAAAAAGGTTTACAAACAGGAATAACCAGGAAAGATTATTAATTACGAGAATAATCTTCTTGTTGTTGTCGGATGTGTTTATTGTTAAGGTAATTTTATTCTCTTAGTCCAAAAACTAGCCACCTAATCGGCTCTGTCAAAAGCCACGTAGAATAAAACTATAGCACATAAAAGTATAGTTCTATAATTTGTGATAATATTCTGAATGATGGAAATGTTTCTAGAATGGTAACCTCAAATTGACAAACGCACAGTTTAACATCCACTAAACAGATGATCCGAAGGGGTCCATATTAGCTCAAATAAAATTCTAAATCGTATTCTTTATCTTACTACCGATTTGTGTTCATAATAATCACTCTTCATAATTTTATCTTCCATATTTTTTTTTAGTCATACATTTATATTACTACCAATGGAGCTCATAACAGTTAGTGATCATAATTTTTTTATTAATACTGTTACTACCAAGAACCAGTTTAAATTTATATTTTTTTTCATATCTTTTTTCTTCATAACATTCAATGATCATATTGTTTTAATTAATAATGTTGTTACTGTTATGTACCTGTTATGTACCTGTTATGTACCTGTTATGTACCTGTTATGTACCTGTTATGTACCTATCGTATTTTTGTTATATAGTTAGTTGCCTACGACACTCGTATTGTCGTATTTTTCCATTATTAATTAATTATTGCATCAGCTTACTTATCAATTTTAAGGAATGGCATACGTGCCACCAAGCCACGGTCTGGCATCCCAAAAGCACCCCATTATCATATTCATTTCTAAGAAACATCTCGTAAGACCACCCAAATTCGCACTAATTGAATATCTTAATTGCTTTAGAAAAGCATGTTTTCGCGAATCGTATGATTAGAGAAGACCCCTAAGGTCAAGCCCTTCCTTGCTTGCGTTGTTTATCTCATACTATATAAACTCGCTCGCAACACTTCACAAATTAATACTTACTACTTAGTCGTCATACTCCATCCTAAGCACACCTTGCTTAGCTCTCATCGCATCAAACGCGTAAGCCCTGTTATCGTCGTTCAAATTGTCATTTAACACCTCCACCTCTCCTGTTGTACTCAAGGACCAATAAAAAGGAAATTGAAGACACTTGTGTTTTATTAAAAATACACCCACGGCCCCGGGATACATAACAAAAAATTGGTGTCAGAAGTGGGATCTGCGAAACTTGCTTAGGTAAGTCAGTCTCTTGGCTATAAAATCGCAGAACGAATAATTAAATTGTATCCCAAGAAGAGGGCTTAATATATTGAATCCATCCGCAAACGTTTAAGACGTCAGGAAGATATCGATAGAATAAAAGGAGAAACTACGAGCCTACCACAGAGGAAGACTTGCAGAGGAGGTCGATTGCGACAGTTAGAAAACGGCAAGACGACAATAATCGTGACAGTATACACCGACATCGGTTGACGGCGATCGAGCGGCGGACAGCGGTTTACTTCATCAAAACTCCATCAAGACTCATGAAACTCATCATATTGAAAGTAGTTTTAAGTTATAATTTTAAGTGTGCCTAAAATTTTTTTTATTACCTTGACACAAACCTTTGTGACCAGATAACCTTATCTGAAAGAATTAATTAATTTGTTAAATATTGAACTTTAACACTTTTGCTATCTAAATTAATAAGAGGTCTATTTTTTATCAATTATGTCAAACCCTATATCACAATCAAGTGCATCATACGATGTAGCTGGGAATTCTAACCCAGTGACCTTTATGAAGATTGATACATTACTTAGATTTATCGAATCATATGATGGTGACAGAGACAATTTAAGTTCATGGATAGAAAAATGCGATCGTGCATTTCAACTAGCCTCTGATAACCAGGAGAGAATACTATTTGCATACGTTCAGAATAAGTTAACGGATAGGGCTCAATCTATTTGTTCTAATACAGTGTTTGATTCATGGAAAGATTTGAAAGAATTCCTCAAAACCAGATTTGGGAACAGGAAACATCAAACACACTTGTTAATGGAACTGCAAAATTGTAAACAAAATCCACATGAAACTATAGCTCAATATATATCTAGATTAGAAAGTTGTTTGAAACGATTATTGAGTACAATAAAACAATCTACTACAGATAAGAACTTATTACCTGGACAAATTGAGAATACAAACCAATTGGCATTACATACATTTTTACTAGGAGTAAATCCAAAGATTTCACAAGTACTAAGATCTAGAGAACCTAGAGATCTAAATGAAGCATTTAATGTAGCATTAGAGGAAGAGAAGTTTTCGTTACTCGAGACTTCGAGGTATCAACCACCATTGTACTAAATGTAACAAAAATGGTCATACAGCTCCATTTTGCAGAACATATCCTAATAATAATAATAATTTTAATTCGCGTCGTAATAATAATCCTAATAAAACTAATCGACCACTATTCCATATAAATGAAGCTTCATATTGTAGATGTTGTAAAAAACAATACTCCCCAAGTGAAATACCTGTAGTAAGGTATATGTACAACAATGGTACTGATTATAATAATCCTAATATTGTTGCCAATAATTTCCAAAGATTACCCTACGCAAGGCAACCAAATCAAAATCAACCAGGTCAACAAACTATATCAAATACTAATCGTAATCAAGGTAATCGTCAGAATAGAATAACCCGTGAACCTTATATGACACGAAGCTTCACTCGTCAAAATACTCGTGATATACATACAATGAATAATTTAAACGAGGAAGAGCTATTTTACTACGCCAATTTTAAATGAAATTATTTTCTCAATAGAATCTATAAATACTATAACCATTAATTTACCAATTGAAGAAACATATGATGAAACAAAACACTTAAACTTTCTTATAGACACAGGCGCAAGTATATCAATTATTAAAGGAGAAACCCTACATCCAAAATTACCAGTAAACGTTAATCGTACATTTAATATTCATGGCATAACGGAATCAAAACAACCATGTAAAACCATGGGGCGCGTAAAAATAAATCTTAACTTGCATAATAATAAAATAGAACACACTTTTCACCTTGTTAATCAACGACAAGTACCAACCCTAAAATATGATGGCATATTAGGAGATGATTTTCTTTATGAAAATAATGCAATAATAGATTATAACTATAAAAAATTATACTTAAACGGTATCGAATTATCATTTCATAATATAAATAAAAATAACTATAAACAGAATAATGACGATAATAATATTAAAACCTACCACAATAAAATAAAGGAAGAAACTAGTACTAATTACCTTGGAACCTAGAACCGAAACGATAGTAAAAGCATATATAATAAACCCTGAAATTAAAGAAGGAATCATAGAAAACAAACAAATCCTAGACGGAGTTTACATATCAAACTGTGTTACTAAAATTGACAATAATAATAAAGCTTTTATTTCTATTTTAAACAGTACTGATAAGAGAATTGAAATAAATAAATTAAATTTAAAGTTACATCCCTTAGAAACCATTATTAAACCAACAAAAACTGATACAACAAATGATAATGTTTACATTAATACAATAAACACTGAAACAAAAATCCCTAGAATAACTAGATTGAGAAATGAGTTGCGTACATCTCATCTTAATAAAGAAGAACAAGAATCTTTAATAACCCTTTGCGAAAATTATAATGATATTTTTCATTTAGAAGGAGATACTTTAACATATACAAACGCTATTACTCATGAAATAATAACAGAACCTCAGCAACTACCAATTCATACAAAAACATATAGATATCCTGAAATTCATAAAACAGAAGTAAATAATCAAATTTCCAAAATGTTAAAAGATGGTATTATTCAATCTTCAACCAGTCCATGGTCATCACCTTTATGGGTAGTACCAAAGAAAAAGGATGCCTCAGGAAAGACTAAATGGAGAGTAGTAATTGATTATCGGAAACTAAATAACATCACTATAGGAGACGCATACCCTTTACCTAATATAAACGAAATTTTAGACCAACTCGGAAATTCAAAATACTTTACAACATTAGACTTAGCTAGCGGATTTCATCAAATAAAAATGAGCGAAAAGGATATTCCAAAAACAGCATTTTCCACACCAACCGGATTATATGAGTACACTAGAATGCCTTTCGGATTAAAAAACGCTCCTGCGACATTTCAAAGATTAATGAACAATATACTTACCGGACTCCAAGGAATCTATTGTTTTGTCTACCTTGATGACATAGTTATTTATGCACATTCTATACAAGATCACGAATTTAAGCTAGAAAAGGTTTTCCAAAAACTCAGAGAACATAATTTGAAATTACAGCCTGAAAAATGTGAATTCATGCGACATGAAGTTGTTTATCTTGGACACATTATCTCAAATAAAGGAGTATCACCAGATCCAGAAAAAACTAAAGCTATTATGAAATTCCCAATTCCTAAAAATCAAAAAGATATTAAATCTTTTCTCGGATTAGTGGGCTATTATCGAAAATTTATCGAAAACTTTTCAAAACTGACAAAACCACTCACTAAACTTCTAAAGAAGGACATACAATTCATCTGGACTGACGAACAACAAGTAGCATTTGACCAAATGAGAAATATATTAGTCTCACCTACTATATTACAGTTCCCTGATTTCTCTAAAGAATTCTTACTTACAACAGATGCGAGTAATTTTGCTATTGGCGCAGTACTGAGCCAAGGTCAAGTAGGGAAAGATCTACCTATAGCTTATGCATCTAGAACTTTAAATCATACAGAAAGCAATTACAATACAACCGAAAAAGAACTTCTTGCCATTAAATGGGCTATTCAGCATTTCAGACCATATCTCTATGGCAGACGATTTAGGATCATAACCGATCATAGACCATTAACATGGTTATTCAATGTTAAAGACCCAGGAAGCAAACTCATTCGTTGGAGACTACAACTCGAAGAATTCGATTACGAAATAATCCATAAACCAGGCAAAGCAAATTCAAACGCCGATTGTTTATCAAGAATTATCATTAACACTCTCGACACAAGTAACAACCTAGAAACCTACACAGACTTTCAAAATTTCTTTCTAACTAATCAGGAATTTACTATAACAGACTTTCAGGAAATTGACGAACATTTGTTTGACAACAAACATAAGACTATCGCTAACTTTACGAACATAAACTTTGACGAACAAAACCCATATACAGAAGAAGTTTTTTCTAAATGCAATAACATAGACGTAATATTATCACAACCCAGAGAATTACACAAAATTTATAATTTAACAGATCAACAAATAATATATCATTGTGTATCTAAATATAACCATTATGATAATTTAACATCAAAAGATTTATTCTACACCCTTCGAAATTTAAGAAATCAACTAATAGAAGACAATATACCCTTAATATATTTTCCAGATTTTAAAGATCCTTTTTCATCCTTACATCCAGATAAAATAAAACAAATAATATTTTACTTATTCCGCGATTTAAAAATATCAATCAGAATTTGTCACAATAAGATCATCACCCCTAAAGAAAACGAAATACCAATTATCTTAAAAGAAAATCATAATAGCACATCTTCAGGACACAATGGAATTTACCGAATGTATGGAAGAATTAAACAAATGTATAATTGGCCTAATATGAAACAAGATATCATGAATTATATTAAAACTTGTAAACAATGCCAAATAAATAAAACTAATAGAAAGAGAATAAAAGCACCAATGATCATCACGACGACTTCAACTCAAGCGTTTGAAAGAGTAGCATTAGACATAGTAGGACCATTACCTGAAACTAAACGTAACAATAAATATATACTTACTTTACAAGATGATTTAACTAAATTTTCCCAAGCATTCTGCATACCAACACATGACGCTGAAACAGTATCAAGTAAATTAATATTATTCATAACTTACTTTGGAATCCCCAAAGTCATACTCACAGATCAAGGAACAGAATTTATGTCAAATCTTTTAAAAGAAGTAGCTAAAATGTTTAAAATAAAGAAATTAACATCAACAGCTTATCATCCACAAACTAATGGTGCACTCGAAAGAAGTCACTCAACACTTAAAGATTATCTTAAGAATTACGTATCTAATGACGAATCCGACTGGGACGACTACGTTCCGTTAGCAATGTTTGCTTATAATACAAGTATACATAGTAGCAGTAAATATACCCCTCACGAATTAGTTTTCGGACATAAACCTAATTTACCTAGTTCAATTGAAAATCAAACATTAGAACCTAACTACGATAATTATCTTCAAAACCTAAAATATAAATTAAATAAAAGTTTAACAACTGCACGACAAAACTTAATAAACAGTAAAGAAAAATCTAAAATACGTTATGATGAAAAATTTAAAGTTCATAAATACAAAATAGATGATGATGTTTATTTAAATCATAGAACAAACAATAAATTGGAACCGAATTGGAAAGGACCATACAAAATTATAACGTTAAGACCAAATGCGAACGTAATAATAAAAACAGAAAAAGGAAAATTAGTACGTGTTCATTTAAATAGAATTAAGTTAGCCAACAAACCTAAAATTAATGAAAATAATACCAAAACTAATATTAATAAAACAAACGGTAATAAGAAAGATACAAATAATGATAACCATCTTTCAGGTTATTCATTACGGCCACGGCTGCCGTAAGGATCACGCCGATCGAAAAAGGAGCAGGAATGTATTATGACAGGATAGGAACACTGAAAATTTTAATCGACACTTGGAAATTAATGACATTTAAGGACTTTTCAGCAATACCAAAAGCTGTGATTTTCCTACAACAAAATTATCAAGAATTAGCAGACAAATGTCACTTATTATCAGGTTTCCCAGTAAAATGCGTAAACAGATTAAAGACAATTAAGAAACAAATCGATAAAATCGAACAAGTGTACTCGTCTTTAGCACATCTCACAAGCTCAAAGCGAACTAAAAGAGGATGGTTCGACGGTATCGGATCAGTCTTGAAAACTATTTTCGGAACAATGGACTCTGAAGATGCACTTTATTACGACAATGCTATAAACAAAGTAATCTCAGATGACAAAGAAATATTCAACCTCATGAAAAACCAGATACAAGTTACTCAATCTGCAATAAAAAACTTCAATGCAACAATCATAAAATTAAACCATAATGAGAAAATTATGATCAAGAATTTTGAAATACTAAAAGAATTCATAGAAAGTACAAATAATAATACATCACTTCTTGAAATGAAAAGTACCCTAAACACTCAATTCGGAATTTTAGATTCACTTAGTTTAGATGTTTATGAAGATCTAGACTTACTATTAAATTCAATTCTTTTTGCAAAACAAAATGTACTACATCCGTATATTATAACCCCAAGTCAAGTTTATCACGAATTGTCTAATAATCGGCATTATTTAAAACAAAATAAAGAATTTCCATTACAATTGAACATGGAGGAGGATTTACTAATAGATATCTCAACTTTAGACGTATTCTACATCAATTATAAATTGGTTTTCATCTTAAAAATCCCTTTAGTTAGTTTAAACGAATTTGAATTATTTCATATTTTCCCATTACCAACACCACATGCTCATGATAACGAAATATTTGCACTAGTTCAACCCAATAGAAAATATATCGGTATGACTACAAACAGACAAACATATGTACAATTCGACGACTTAAAATATTGTAAAAATCTTTCTCCAGAGCATCTCATATGTGCTGATCTTAATGAATATTCAACAATATCTAATCCATCATGTGAAACTCAGTTATTAACAAAAGTAATAAATACTTTACCTAGTGATTGTAATACTAAACTACTTTACGGAAATTTCGAAATATGGCAAAAACTAAATAATAATAAATGAATATTTATCTATTCTAGACCTACTAAATTAACAGTAGATTGTCCAAGTCAACATGAGATCAAAGATTATCAATTAAAGAATACAGGAATACTAGAATTAGATAAAGGATGCAAAGCTTATGCCAACTTAATTCAGTTATCAGCATCAGACAGTTTAGCCACAAATTGGTCATCACCGGCTATAACTTTTAATTTAGCAGAAGACAATTGTTGCGATAAATCCAAAATAAATATTACTAAACAAACTTTGTTACCACTCCATTTGAATAATATACAATTAGACGATTTAAATTTAGCTTCAATAAAGCTTAGGTCTATAGAAAAACAAATCGATATTGACGAAAAACAGCATTTAATTTCATGCCAACACATCATATATCATGGATTGTTTATCTATTATGTATAACTGTTTTATCATTTTTGATATGGAAATTTTGCAAATTAACCAAATTGTATAGAATGATATCATGCTTTAATAACGGAGATGATCCGAATAATAAAAATTGTTGTATACAAATCTATAATCAATGTAATACAAAGAGAACAGTAGAACCTTCTGTCAGAATGTCTATTAGAGATAATTTAAACGATGAGGAAATATTGGAATTACGGAGACCCTTACGACCGAAATCACCTTTGTTAGATAGTAAAGCAAAATACAGCTATAACCTAGATAGCTAGAAATTGTAAAATAAAAAAAAATAAAAATAAAAAAAAAAAGATTTTAAGCAAAAGCGAAATAAAAAACAAATGTAATAATAAAAGGCAAATTAGTTTTAAGCATATTTTTAAATGGGTTAAAAGCTACAAAAGCTTATTATATTTTAAATGGGTTAAAAGCTGCAAAAGCTTATATTACCAAATGGGTATGAAAGCATAATAAAAAATTAGAAGTATAAGAATCATTTAAATTGTAAGAATCATCATAGCCATGTAAGAATTATAAAAGCAATCCAGCAAAATAATTATATTCGTTATATAAAGATCCATTATGTAAATGCTTTATATTGTGAACAATCAAGTTCAATGTTATGCTTTTTATTGTGAACGAATCAAGTTCGATGTTTGAAATTTTTTTGAAATTGAATTATGAAAATTATTTGAAAATTGTTTAAAAATGAAAATTATTTTGAACCAAATGTGTAATACATTGGACATATTGAATTATTATTGAAAATGTTATAAAACTGATTATTTTGAAATCATTGAAATTGTTTATTGTGAATCTTATATGACAAATGTTATGTTTCAAGTATAAAATATACTTTAATTATTGTCTAAAGGAACGGAATTGTAAAAGTTGTGAAATGAAACAAACATTAATATGAAAATGTTTATTGTTTGAATTTAAGAATCATCATTAGTTATTAATTGGAATATTGTAAGTTGTTATTGTTGTTATTTTTGTAAACAAAACGTGTATACCCTATGTTTACTTTTAACAGGGGAGGTGTTATGTACTTGTTATGTACCTGTTATGTACCTGTTATGTACCTGTTATGTACCTGTTATGTACCTATCGTATTTTTGTTATATAGTTAGTTGCCTACGACACTCGTATTGTCGTATTTTTCCATTATTAATTAATTATTGCATCAGCTTACTTATCAATTTTAAGGAATGGCATACGTGCCACCAAGCCCCGGTCTGGCATCCCAAAAGCACCCCATTATCATATTCATTTCTAAGAAACATCTCGTAAGACCACCCAAATTCGCACTAATTGAATATCTTAATTGCTTTAGATAAGCATGTTTTCGCGAATCGTATGATTAGAGAAGACCCCTAAGGTCAACCCCTTCCTTGCTTGCGTTGTTTATCTCATACTATATAAACTCGCTCGCAACACTTCACAAATTAATACTTACTACTTAGTCGTCATACTCCATCCTAAGCACACCTTGCTTAGCTCTCATCGCATCAAACGCGTAAGCCCTGTTATCGTCGTTCAAATTGTCATTTAACACCTCCACCTCTCCTGTTGTACTCAAGGACCAATAAAAAGGAAATTGAAGACACGTGTGTTTTATTAAAAATACACCCACGGCCCCGGGATACATAACATTACTAAGAACATACTTCAACTCATAACGTCGTTGTTCAGAATAGCTTAATTTATAACAGACAATTATCATAATTTTTGTATTTACTTTTTTACATCAAATATTAGTTTCTGTTGTTGGGGTCACTAACCTTTTTTTTTTTTGTTAACGGAGGGGAAATGCATTTACGCACTGAGTGTGCGACTCCCAGGCAGAGTGCCTGGACTACCCACTAAAACCCCTCCGGCGTTTCCGCACCGGCTGTTGAGGGCGCCATGGGTGTCGCGTTAGCATTCTACCACGACGCCCTCCAGCCATGGCCTTTCGGCCCCAACCATTGGCCTTTCGACCACCCCCCCAAATCAGAGAGTGGCCCATAAATGGGCCACGCCCGTCCCCCAGACGCACATCCGTTCGCCGTCTCATCATAGACGGCGATGGTGTGGTCTGTTGGCAGAAATTGGCCGACAGTCAACAAGACCCCGACTAGAGGTCACTAACCTAACCTTACCTACTTGTCTGATAGCATCTCGTTTCTGGTAGCAATTTGTTTTTCACTATTTTCAGTGGAGTTGCATTTTTAACTTAAACTAACTTTAACTTTTACTTGACTTATTATTAAGAAATTTATATAAACAAATATTAGAATAAAAGACATTTATGAATATAACAGTTATTTATTCGAACGATTATGAGTTTCGATCATTAGTATAAACAAATATATTAAAACAAATATTAGTAAAAACTAAGAGTATAATAAGTGATTTTATGAATTTCAATGATTATAATTTTTAATATTTAGTTTTTAATTTTTTTATGAAGAATGATCATTATGATTTTAAATGGTATAAGAAATATTTTCTGACTTGCGATGATAGGAATTGAAAAGTTATGTAAGACAATGCGCACCCGATCCGAAGACCTCATTATGGTCGTTTGAAGAGACTAGACGTGGTCCTTTACGTCGGTGATATTGTTTATGTATGAAAAAAGCCTATGCCCAGCAGAGAACGTCTTGCTGCTGAAATGATGACAGCAATATCTAAAAATCAGATTTATTCAAAGTGGCATTTATTATTATTAATATAATTTATTATCTTCTATTTCAGATATCGATATTTGCGATAGTAACTGTAAGTTCAACAGTCCTGATTGATTCATTTCGATATATTCCTCCAAATTTCGATGAAAATGACAGTGAATGTTCTATCTATTATGACAATGTTGAACAACCCACAGAATCAATCACCACTGAAAATGGCTTTACTACTGAGTTGATCACAACTTTTGAGGTTATAACTGAGGAAGTTATGACTGAGGAAATTATAACAGAGGACGTTATGACTGAGGAGGTTACAACTGAAGAAGTTATAACTGAAGACGTGAAAACCGAGGTCGTTACAACTGAGAACGACACAACTGAGGACGTCATAACTGAGGACGTCACAAATGAGGACGTTACAGCTGAGGACGTTAGTACTGAGGACGTTACAACTGAGGACGTTACAGCTGAGGACGTTAAAACTGAGGACGTTACAACTGAGGAAGTTACAACTGAAGAAGTAACAACTGACGAGGTTACAGCCGAAGAAGTTGCGACTGACGCGGTTACAACTGAGGAGGTCATAACTGAAGAAGTTACAACTGAGGAGGTTACAACTGAAAATGACGGCACTACTGAGGTGATAACTACGAATAATGATTCTACTACCGAAGATGATGGGAGGACTGAAGAAAATATTGATAAAGATGTCACAACAGAAATAACTACGGAACAAGATACCGTAACTGATGCTCTTACTACTGATAATGACAGCACAACAGAACCTGTTCCTACAGAATCTGATACTACCGTTGGTAATTCGACTAATCAAACAACGGAAGAGACTAATTTTAATTCAAATGAAGAAGATACAACTACCAATGGATATACTACAGACCTAAATTCTGGTGAAGAAACGACAGACGGTTCTGAAGAAATTACAGATGATTCGTCATCTTTCTGGACTCCTTTAACAATATCTTTGGTGGTTATAGGAGCGTTTACATTCCTTATTTTATTATGTTACATATCATATAGATGCGGAAAAAGTAGAGAGAAGAAAAAGATTCCTGAAATTTTGTATTTAGATATTGAGGAAATTCCCAAAACTGTAGTCGTTCCTAGAGTTAAGAAAGTTTATTCCGAATCTGTAACTAGTAGTAATCCTTACGCTAGAGAATATTATTGATCATCATGTTAAATCCATTAACTATTTTAGATGATGATCTAATTATCTTTTGTCTACTAAACATAGTTAATACGAATTTTTTTAATTGATTCAGTCTTTACTATGCATAAGTTAAAGTTACAGTAGTGGTGTAGTTTGCGTGGATCAATTGGTGGCGGAAGTAAACAAAATAATTTGGTAAGTGCTTGTACGAAAATATTTAGCGAAAAATCACACTAACCATGATGATGACGATGAACTATGTAAAAGACTATCGATACCGGATTTATTTTCCGTCGCCATATTAAAATTGTATTGTTTAAGCTAGATAGCTTATCATTGTAGGTATCCTAACTAAGCTGGTCTTTATGTTTATTAATTGTATTAGAATAGTAAATGTATTTAATTAAGATTGTAAAAGTATACTTAAACAAAATAGTATAATGTTAGGATTGTTTGATTAACGTTATTCTTAGCACAAGTATATACGGGACTTGAAAAAAAGAAAAATGAAAAAGGGCGTGTGAAATTTTAAATTACAATCTTATTTAAGATTTTAAGTATGAACATTAAAGAAAAAATATCAAATTATAAATTTACTCAGTATTTATGACAGAAAGACCTAGCTTATCAATAAACAAATTCTTAATACGATTTACTTATTTACTAGTTTTATAAACTAATCCATTTATCTTTATCTTCCGTATTCCTTTTTATTCTACTAGCTCTTGCCCGCGGTTTCGCATGCGCTCTCGTATTTATGTCCCACGGGATTTACTGTTACTTTTTCTCGGGTAACAGGTACGCTATGTTCTTCTCAGTACAGTACTCCTGTCTATGTGCATGCGAAATTACAGAAAGGTTAGTTCAATAGAAGAAGCGTGAAGCCAATAAATAACGTACAAACAACTAGTCATATTTGAAACAACCTTCTCAAATGTAGCAGTCACATGACTGCTCCATTTTCAGAGAAGAATAAACGCTTTATAGTATCTACATATACACCACGGGTGGAACCGCGGGGAATACCTAGTATTTGTACAAAGTTAAAAGATTTGTTTGTTCACTGTAGCGACCCGGGATTTTTTCAATAAAAAAATCCGGATATACTTACCAAAAACATAAATTTAATTAAAAAAAAAAAAAAACAATGTGTGTACGAGCCGTCATTAATTTCTGCCTTGGTGTTAGGTAGGTAAGTACTTCCCCGGGCGCGGTCGACGGTCGACGGTGGCACGTAACGGTCCAGGTGGATTCCTGGGCGAGGAGGACGGTAGCAGTCGGACCGTTCGGGAGTCTACGATGTGGAGGGGCGATGTCCAGCGCTGGCAACAGCCGTGGATTCGAACAATCTTGAACCCTTTAAAGGACAATGGTACGGATCAAGCAGAATCCCATGAAGCTTGATTTTGCCCACACTGGAATGATGACTTGCGTTAGGCGCAGAGGAAGTTAAAAAATTATTGGTGCAGTGCAGTGTGGTCAATCAGAGCGGGTTGCGCTAATACAAAATGATAAAATTAAGAACAGCTATAGATAAGTTTTTATGATTATGGGCGAATTAGCAATTTGCCAAAGGGAAAAGTAAGTACTTGACACTATGCAGACAAAATGTAGACGATAGTCGTCAAACAAAGCATGAAATGTAGGTACCCATTTCATTACTACGATAATGAATGCAAAATCAATATTTTCTATACAATGCCAAATCAAAATAGTTTTTTGATATTATGCTAGGGCAAACATAGACAGATACAATAATTAGGGTTTTCTTAAAACTAAATAAATAGTGTTACAAATCTTACTCAATTAAAGGTGTAAACAGGTCAAACTCAAATAAACAATACAATGGCACGTATTGCAAAATACATTCAAGCACTTTGGACTCTATAATAAACAATCGTCAGTATGAAACGTGACGCAGTTCTCGGAGCAAACGCAGTACGTGCACACTCTAAGAGATCGAATCAAGTGTGCAAACCACAGATATCTGTGGTGCAAACTGAGCTAGGGATATTCGATATACATCGATGCATTGAAAACATCGATGTTTACAATACGATACATCGAATCGATCCGATGTTTTGAAAGGCTTTCGATATACTCGATATATCGATGTTTTCAGTTTTTAGTAGAAAAACATCGAATCGATTACAACCAATTAATTTCATAAAAAATCAAGTTTGACCACTAAAATTTTACCTAAAATCTTTTTTCCTATTTGTTTATATAAAAAAGAAAAGTTTATTATTCAATAGTGAACTGACAATATAGTGCCGTCGCGGTCAACGTGTTACTAAACTTCATACAATTGCATACAAATACTAAACCATGGTAGGAACTTCAGTCCCATCTGTACTTCGATCAATAGATAGTTGATCGAAGCATCTGTACGTTTGTTTTCTAAAGCGGCACAAGTCGTCAATCAACAACGAAATAGACTGAAAGGCAAACGTTTAAATAAACTGTTGTTTTTGCAAAGTCTCCCAAAAGAACACTGACATTAGGACATGACAGACTTAGCGAAATTATTACGGATGTTTTTTTGTTCTTACGCAAATTACAATAAAGATTTTTGTCATACATGGCTTTTACTTTTTTTTAATAAAACAATGTTTGAATTAGTGATGGTTTGCATGAAAAGTTATGTTGAATTTTATTACCTATACTGAATTTATTTGTTAGTATTTGTTGTTATAGCGGCAACAAAAATACATAATCTGTGAAAATTTTAACTGTATCACGGTTCATGAGATACAGGCTGGTGACAGTCGGACAGCGAAATCTCAGTGATAAGGTTCCATTTTTTCTCTTTGCGTACGGAACCCTGAAAAAGTACTCGATGCTTACAAAAAAACTATGTTTTCACCCGAAACATCGAAAGACATCGATGTACAGTACTGATTTATCGAATCGAAAAAAACATCGATGTTTTTTTAAAGTGGACACCCCTAAACTGAGCTGGCGCACGGCGAGCGAGTCAGCGAATGCCGGAGGCGAGTGAACAAAAGAGTTTCTGGAATGTTCGCGTAACGTCCATCGGAACAAAGGAAACCTGTTTACCGGTACAGTCACGAGTACACACACACGTAAATGTATGCGACGTGGATTTAAGTTTAGTTTAATTTAAGTTTTATAATTTGGATAGTGATAGGTTTCATTTAGTAATAAGTTATATTGTAATTTCTTAGTTTTTTTTTTATTAATTTCGCTTTGTTTAAATAAATTGTTATTTATTTATTTAGGTAACGTTTATTACGTTACATCACGTTTAAAAACTACTCTATAAATACACTGGTAACAGTTTCTACACTACGACCCACGGCTGCGACCAGAATGATTGCATGGGTTAACACGAGTAGTTCTTATGAGAGGCCTATGTCCAGCGGTGGTCAAAATGGTGATGAAATAAATAGACATAATCAGTTTTGCATAATGACGTATGCTGAAGTAAATCAAATTATCGCAGATTAAACAAGATTATGTCTGATAATATTTTGAGTGTTTAGAGCAACCTGAAATATGTCAAATATTCGTTACACGTATTAAGATAACAAAAATATCTATAACTGAGTCAGGCGTTACTTTTTGGACGCCCAAATCGCTAGAGCTAATATAACCAGTAGTTTTGTGAACAGTAGGCTTCGCGTACATTTATAACCTTATCCGCCTTTTGTCAGTTTTTTCTATTTTACAACAACCAGTGACATACAATATTGACCTTGACCTGATATACAATATTGCTTCCAAATCCATTTATAAATAACTCAGCAAAAACTTTCTGTCTTTTTGTCTCATTTTAGCTCCATTCATAAATGGCTCACAACTAAAACTAAATAGATTAGGGAACACGTGTGCCTAGTTTCGTAAAGATCAATCAGAAATGTGACCTCTAGGCAGGAGAAAACATATTAAGTAGCACAAACAAACATTCTCACTAAAGCAAAATTGGCCAGTCTCAAAATTGAGCCCATCGCTAGCTTCGCTTGCTCAGTCAATAACGAAGAATTTGTATTTAGGGAATCTTCAGTACTAAGTTCATTCGATTTCAAAAAATGTTTATGCCTTGAATAGTCTCCAGCGGAAGTATAATAAAGTACATACTGCAGATAGGATACCTTGGCATATCGCTGAACCTGGGTCAAAAATAGGCTACTTTTTGACGCAGGTGGAGCTGCAGGAAACGGCTAGTAATAAAAACAATCTATGCTTTTTCCGCTACAGCAACTGGTTGTCTATGAGAACTTTTTAGTATTTACTGGCAACCAGTTGCGGTAGATTACACAACTAGTTGAGAACCAGGAAATTAAAACCCATTATGACCTGAATTATTTTTATTAGATAGCAACACTATTGCGTCACTTCCGGTTCCGTGACGCCGCGTGCTTACACTTGTATTTGTCATGTCGCCATTACATCTCACATTATAATTAATAAACCCAATAACAAAACTGGATTTTCATTTAACATGGTGTCAGAAGACGAAGCGGTAAACAAGAAGCCGACAATGCCATCGTCGTCATCACTTTCAACAGTAGGCCCAGGTACTCTAAAGCCACTTAACTTACAAAATAATAATATGCCATTGGCCTGGAAGAACTGGGTAAGGCAGCTAAAAATTTACTTGCGAGCCAACAATTTAGAAAAAGAAGATGACCACAGAAAGGTAGCCATTTTGCTACACTTTATTGGACCTGACGCTTTAATAATTTTTAATTCATTGAACGTTGACATAGACACGATTTCATACAAAGAACTCACAGAAAGGTTCACCAACTATTTCACGCCACAAATCAACATAACGATGGAACGCCACAAATTGTTTAATAGATGACAAGGGCTCGCTGAATCAATAGATGATTACGTCACAGACTTACGAAATATCAGCAGGCAATGTAACTTCTCCGATTTGGAAGACAACCTAGTAAGGGATATTTTCAGTTGGAATTTGAATACAAATAACCAATATATTAAGGAGAGGATACTCGATAGGAAGCCACCCACTCTGCAGGAAGCCGTGCAACTTGCAAAGCAAATTGAAATGACAAAACTTCAAGCCAGAACCCTAGAAGACTCTTCATTCGTTGGTCGAGTAGAATCCTAAAGACAAGGACACACAAGCAGACAAACAACACAGTTAAATAGTTCCGGACAATATTCATCAAGACAGCCAAATAGCTCTGGAAATCAGTCAAACCAGAATACATGCGGCCGATGTGGACAGGTGCACAGATACAAGTGTCCAGCCATCGGAGTTAAGTGTAAAAAATGTGGAGTTTATAACCATTTCGCCAAAGTATGTCGTAATAAATAGGTAAATAATATTGATACTGGTTCTGATAGAGATCTAGATCCTAGTTCTAATAGTTCACTATTTTTAGGCTCAATTTATGTAAACAATATACAGTCACACCCATGGAAAACTGATTTAATGATAAATAATGTGAATATTCCTTTCCTATTGGACACAGGTGCAGACACAAACATAATTTCATTGAATACTTTCAATAAATTGAATTTAAGTCATGATACTTTAACAAAAAGTACACACAAATTGTCGACTTACAGTGGTGAGACAATACCAACAATAGGCCAATGTCATTTGTCAGTCAGGCTTAATAATAAATTTAACAATGTCATTTTTCATGTTGTTGATCTAAATAGTCAAAATATCATAGGTAGAGATACATGCAAAACACTAAATTTAATTAAAAGACTTAATAAAATCAGTATGACAGAAAGTTTTTCAGAAAATGATAATTCTGATCTTTTTCAAGGACTAGGATGTCTAAATAATTTTGAATGTGACCTGAAACTTAAAACTGATTCAACACCATCAATAGATGCTTGTCGCAGAGTCCCATTCCAGTTAAGGAAAGCCTTGCAGTCGGAGCTAGATGAACTGGAAAAAACTGGAGTTATTTGTCGAGTCGAAGAGCCAACGGAATGGATAAGCTCTATTGTAATAACTACAAAAAAAATGGTAAGCTTAGATTATGTATTGATCCCCGCAAACTTAATCAAGCAATCATGAGGTCTCATTACCTACCTTGGATGAAATAAAATCTGACCTTGCGGGAGCAAAGTTTTTTACTACACTTGATGCAAACAAAGGTTTTTGGATGCTAAAACTCTCTGAGAGTGCTTCTAAGCTGTGCACATTCATAACACCCTTTGGGCGCTATAGATTCACCCGTCTACCCTTTGGTATTAATGCCGCTCCAGAAATCTTTCATAGAGAAATTGCAAAAAGGTTCAGTGATATTAATAATGTCAAAATAATGATTGATGATATCCTAGTGTATGGTAAAACTCTTAAAGAACACAATGAAACTTTGAAGAAAGTCTTAGACAGGGCTCGTGAAATAAACATAAATTTTAATAAGGATAAATCAGTCACATGTGCCCCTGAGGTAAGATATTTAGGACATATCTTCAATCAGAACGGTGTAAAAGTCGATCAAAATAAAGTCAAAGCAATTTGTGAAATATCTAGCCCTCGCTGTGTAAACGATCTTCAAAGGTTCATGGGTATGGTTAATTATCTTAGTCCATTTATACCAAACCTGTCAAAAGAAAATAGTCTACTTAGAACACTTTTGTCAAAACAAAATGAATGGATATGGTCAGAACAGCATGAGGCAGAATTTAATAAAATTAAAAAATTAATAAGCGCTGCCCCTGTTTTCACATACTATGACCCAAATAAAGAGATCACTATGTCAGTAGACGCCTCTAAGAATGCTTTGGGTTCGGTAATCCTGCATGATAAACAGCCAATTGCATATGCTTCTGCATCATTAACAAAATGTCAACAAAACTACTCTCAAATAGAAAAAGAATTAATGCCAATATTATTTGGTTGTACTAAATTTCACCAATACATATATGGTAGGACAGTCACTGTAGAAACAGACCACAAGCCATTGATCCCATTATTTAAAAGAGGCTTGTATGATATTCCTGCTAGACGGCAAAGAATTATGCTGCGCATAAAACCATATGATCTTAAGGTCGTCTACAAACCAGGTTCATATTTATATATAGCCGACACGTTATCACGTGCAGCCTTGCAGGAAAATACATTAGTGGATCTTGAAAATGATATAGATTTACATGTCAATTTTATAATGTCTAACTTGTCAGTCAGTGAGGAAAAACTGAAAGAAATACAAAAGTCGACAAATAATGATCCTACTTTAAGTAAAATACAACAATACAATTCTGTCAGAATGGCTGGCCGGAACACAAAAGTTGTGTTGGTCAATTAATAAAGCCCTACTTCTCTTTAAAAGATAATTTACATGTCATAAGTGATATAATTTTTCTGTCTGACAAGATTGTTATTCCAGATTCAATGAGAGAATATGTTTTAAAATTAATACATGAAGGTCACCAAGGTATCAATAGTTCTATTCGATTAGCTAAAACTACTGTGTATTGTAATGATATTGAGAAATTCATAAGTAACTGTCATGTATGTCTCACTTATCGTAGAAATAATAGTAAAGAACCAATAAATTATCACGAGTTCAAACTTTTGCCTTGGAACAAAGTTGGTATTGATCTTTTTGAATTGGACGGTAAAAAATATTTAATTATTGTTGATTATTTCTCTATTTTTGAAAAGTTTGATTCACGCAAAAACGATGAATCGAATGATTATTTTTTTATATCAAATGATTTTCGTTCGATATCCAATGATTCTTAATCGACATATGAAGCTTATATTTCAAGAATAGGGCTTCTGAAGAGCAGTCAGAACGATGATTGTATAGTTGAATTCTCTAATCTTCTTGACAAAAGCGCTAGATATTTTGCTGCAGTGTCCAGTTGTTACCCTAATTTCAAACTATAAAACAACAATGCAAGATATTCTACTAATTTAACAGAAATACGGTGAGAGTAATCTACTGAACAAGAGTCGAAAATTTCTAGTAGTGAAAGTAGAAAGTCCTAAATTACTGAAATACAAGACACACTAAAAATATTTTATTCTAAGACAGTTATCAATATTATTTATAGACTTAAAGAGCCGGAAATTAACTGATTTTTTATCAATACATAAGGTATGTTGCTGGTATTAAATTCAATCATTCCTAATACTTGGCACATTGCAAACAGTCGAAATTACAAAATGTAAGCATTTTTATTTGCGTCATTGCTTTTTATATCAGCAAATGCATTCGACGAACACTTTGATTCTCATTTGACCTTGTGATCCTTTACAGTCCAAACAAATTGTGATATTGATAACACTAATGATTGGGAGTTAGTTGATTACAAAAGTGTCGGGGTCAAACCTAGATTAACAGATTTAGCTCTACGTTCAAGTACTTATAGTTGCTTAACAGTGGTTAATCATGCAACAGTCAATGGAACTATGGAAATTGATTTGTGTATGCATTTAGTGTCTCAGGATAGTGGCGTCGAAATACTAGTTTATAACAATTCTGATGTGCTACTTTTGAAAAAAAGGTTGTACAAGTTTGAACATGGAATACAAGCCTGGATGGATAACAGTTGAAGTGCCATTATCATAAAGGATATGTAAGTAAATCTTAATTATAATAAGTGTACGTATCTTGCTTTACAGAATTCATCAATGGGAAAAAATGTTATAACTAGTACCGTCATATGTAGGACCAAGATTAACAGCGTACCCTAGGCTCTAAGGACTCCAATATCACTCTCTTATTTTCCAGTTATTTTGAATTTACAATAAAACTACACTACCGATTTCAATTAAATTTCTATGAGATCTCATTGAAGGTACCAAACAAAAAGATATTTTTTTTTAATTAGTTCACCAATGACGGAATTATATACGGCAACAAATATAAAAAATCTTTCACCCGTATATAGAATCCTCTTTGGATTTTAAAAGTAGCATTTTATATACGAAGTTTTCAGCGTATTTAATAGATAGACTAATTTTAAAATTTATATTCTAGACTAAAAGCAGGTATTCTACGTAATAAGTTGTTGAGGTATAAGAGCAGGGCAAACGATAACTATTTTAGAATTATCTTTATGCCAATCCTTACACTTAAGATGATGTTCTTTTTTTTAGATTGACATAATAGGGCACAACACAGGCATCGAAGTTATTTTGATCGATGCAATCAGATTCAAGCTGCAAACATCAAGTCAAATTCAAGTTTTAGATGTCAGATTACATGAAGACTTAAATCATAGAGTCGTACGTAAAGATAAAGCAGAAGAAAATTATGGTTTAATAGACGATATGCTTCTTATATATAATTAGCCTGATGACATCGATAATATAGAAGGTAGTGGTACAGAAACTTCTGAATCAACACTAGAACCTTCAACAGAATACTTATCTACGGAAAATCCAACGGCAGAAGATCCTCTTATAAGAAGAAGAAGGCACTGGACCTTGGACTGCTTTAACAATATCTCTTGTTGTTATCGGTTCTGTTGCAGGTATCAGTGTATTAGTTTATTGCGCATATTATTGTGGAAAAAGAAATGGTTTCAGGGAACCTTTCTTAGAAAGTATTGATGAAATGGAATCATCAGTGACTATACCACGAGTAAGGCCTACGTTTAGATTTTGAAAAATATTGTTACAGAAAAAAAATATTTACTTAGGAACAATTATCAGGATAGTCGAAGTGACCCAATTTATGGGGAATTTAAAACAGGTCAAATATATGTGATGAATATAAACAAAATCATTACAAAAAAATTTAATTTAAAAAAAAATTATCCCAATCCTACATCCTAACTAAACTTAATTAATACAAAAGTTAGTTGGTTTATAATTTGTTAATCTTTTTACGGCGATCATAGTACTGACTTAAATAATTTAAAAAATAATTATAAATATACCTATGCAACTTTTTGTCAATTTTGAAGACAAAAGTATTTCAAATTTTAATCTCATTGCTATTAATTATGTTACATTTTTCCACGTTATTTCTAAACAAGTGACCAATACCACATATTTCCTTTATCGAGTGCAATAAAATGTTAATACTCTTACCGATAATGTACTTGACTAACTGATAAAATATAAGTCTATATTGCTAATTTAGAATTTGTCGAACCATTACTACAATTATGTGAATAAGAAAAAGATTTGGTTTAAAATTGTCTCATTACTGAGTGTTAGTAATATTCAAATTTCATTGCTGACGTAAAGTAATATATTTTGACCAGTCCTTGCTTCATTTGTTATCACAAGAGATTAACATCAAGTTTTAAGTAGGTACTATCCAATTGGAACCTGTATACCAACGTAAGTACTGAATTAACAGGACCACATTTATTTGTTGTTATAAATAGATAGAGAGATGGATGATTAGCAAATTTCTCATATCTTGCATGATATTATTTGTATTGTGTACATTAGTAACACTAAATGTGAATTTAACAATGTTAACGAGTTTTATATTTTGTCTAGCTTCCTGTTTACTATGACGCTTCCTTATTAAAATACCTCGATCTCTAAAACTAAAGGTATATATGATGTAATATAATCACGTATATGAAAATGTTCAGCTATTCGTAAAGGTAAAAGATAAATTTATGTGGTAAAAATCGCACTACATATTTAAAACATAAAATTACAGGATAAAAATACATAAAAATAAAATACGCGTCAAATCGTAAACGTCGGAAGTATAAAGGTATCTTATGCGCTTAATCATGTAATTTTATGTTTTAAAATTTGATATGTTTATTAACAAGTTGTTAATCTTATTTCAGTGATATAATATTCATGAGTACATATATATACAAATAATAACCCATACTCTCCATCCAACAAATTGAAGACTCTACCGTACATACTTTATAAGGAGTAAAACGATAATCTAGTAACAGTGTTTTAAATGCTTAACAGAATATAAATATATAAATTGGACGTGATACATTTTTACAACAGCAAAGTGACAGAGCAAATGAAATGAATAATATTTAGAGATAAAATGAAATGAATAATATTTAGAGATAACATTCTCAGAACAAGTGAAACGTATTATATTTAGAGATAACATTCTCAGAACAAGTGAAACGTATTATATTTAGAAAGAAGTTTCTTGAAGAAAAAGATTCTAATCACTCTCGAAAATAGAAATATACATAGATGGAATTCGAAATCATCACAATAAGATGATGGTTAGATAATTACAAGAATCTAGAACTACTTGTCCTTGATCACAAACTAAATAAAAATGGATATTCCTTGGTATTATATTATAGTGATTATAGCTGTTGTAATAATCATATTATTAATCTTAGGCTATGGAGCATATTTTCTGGGGAAACGAAAAGCTGTCAAAGAAGCAACTGATTTCGATGTTGAACCAAAACCAACTATGGTCATACCTCGTATTAAAGGTCTTCACAATTTAGATAATGACATAGAAAAGAATTGGTGAAGGAGAGATAACTTTGCGATAAAGAGACTATTGTAAAAATAATATAGGACAAGCCTGATGCCATCCACTGACCAGATGGTCAGACGACCTGAAATATATCGCAGAGAATCGCTGGACACAGGATGCTTCCAACCGGTCATTTAGGAAATCATTAGGAGAGGCACACGTCCAGCTGTGGACTGACTGCGCCTTAAATGATGATGAAAGCCTGAAGCCTAAAGATATAAAATCTTGGAAGCAGATTAATAAAATTTCAGCAACGAAAAAATGGATGTATGATAGATACCTAGATAGATAGTGGTAATAGTTATAAATATTATTTCGCAAATAAGTCTCAAAATTACGTGTATTTTGATTATTATGTATTATAATATCATCGTATATAAGTAAGTAGGTTATGTTAGTGTATTAATATCCTTTAATTGTACAAATATGTAATTATATTATATATTGTTATTACCCATATAACGTTCTCTGTTTAACCCAAAGGTTGACTATTAGATAATGCTTTTAGCATTAAGTAATTGTGCTACACAATTGTATTTTGTACAATAAAGTTTCAATAAATATTTAAGTATGCTATTTATTCTGATTTAACTTGTAGTGTATATGTATACCTTATTGTATCATGTATGTTTTTGGTAATAACTTAAAATTTCAGAATTTAAAATTGTCAGCATGTCAGCATCCTCTCACTCACTTAGAGCTCTGACACAAAAAAATCATTCTCAACATCACCTGTTGGTTGACTAGTAAATAATGCCTACTGCTTTAAGTCCGCCAATTACATTCTAAGGACCCCATATGATTACCGTTTCGACTACAAACGATGATTTCTTTGTATAACACTATCAAAATTCGAATAGTGACCTAGACTCGCGCTTACCCAGTTTTAAGATCATGAATAAATCACGTACAATCAGACTTAAAAAAGTTATTTCGGCTTTTTTAACAATCGTTCGTTAAATACGTGATAAGGGTCAACCGCCAAAGTAATTTGCTATCCATTTTAAAAGGACGACCTTTGGATTTTTATATGCTTTATTTCTGTCTCTTAGCGTTTAAATCTAAAAAATATTTCTACTTATATTTTTTAAACTTTTATAAGTAAGTAGATAATTTCTGCATTTGCATATCTTGATTTGCAAATGTATCAAACAGTAGCATTTTATCTTGGACGTTCTAAATCTACATAATAATATCTCACTAAGTAATTAATTTAAAAACATTAAAGAAATAGGCTATTCTGCTTAAATATTTTTTATTATTCATAACAAAAATTTTTGTACCAGAATTCGAACAGATGTCTAACTTTTTGGAATAAGACGGAGATATTTTAAGGGATTGAAAAAATCTTTCTGTTTTCGAATTCTAATACTAAAAAATATCGCTAATCATAAATACACCGTGAATTTTTAGTCGTTTTGAACCCATCGTCCAGTGACTCCATTCAAGCAATCGAACAAATTTCCCCAAGGAACATAGCTCGAAACATGAAAAACAAATTTGGACTTCCGATATTAAGTTAGGTCGCGTGATGAGACATTCTGTATGGGAGGTCCAAAAATTTACTCCATATTTCGACCCATGTATCTTGGGGAAAGTTGTTCAGTTGCATGAATGGAGTCACTGGACGATGGGTCCAAAACGACTAAAATTTCACGTGTATATTTAGTAAGAATTATTTACAAGCATTAAACAATTAGCAGCCGTTTACATATGTACATGTTTTCAAAAAAGGACAAGCATAACACACATCTCAAGATAAACACAATAACATTGAAGATGTATCAGCAGACCTTCTTAATCCGATATTACTTAATAAACTTTATAACATTATCCCCATATAAAATTGCAACGGACTTGACACACTTAAGCCAATGACGTCACAGCCCAGTATAACCAGAGTTGTCAAGGTTATTAGGAGCACAATACCTAGAAGTCTTGTCAGTTCTGTGACAATTCAAAAGAATTGCCGTCTTGTACGAACATGTATCTACCTAATTGTCATCAAGGAGGTCAGGGGACAACATTGTTGATAAACGAAATTGTTGACCTTTTTTTTGGTTTGTGAAGATCCGAGTCACTGTAAAAAATTTTGGTTTTTTTTTGTGTGTTTTTGGCAAGCTACGGAAACGATAGAGCCACGACCTGAAGGGCTTTCAACAGCAGTGGTCTTGGAGAGAGATGGGGCCTTTGGTACACAGTGACTCATATTGCACTAGCACATATTTTATATTTGGACATTGCACCCTCAAAACTCTGAATAGCTGTCGTTTCCGTCGAAAGTATAGATCATTCTCTTTCTGAGATAAATAATTGTCATGAAAGAAGTGACTGTCGTAACAGGCGAATTCACAGACAACACAAATCAAAATTTCTGCGAACCTCCGAGTTTAGTTGGTAAGAGGATGAATTCTATTGCATTCCCAATGAAGATTGAAAGCAAGATGCAGGTCATATAAACAGTACTTTAGTACATATATCTCGATGTAAACATCACGTTCTCTCTGAACTCATAAAAGCTCTTGGTATAATCTATAAAACGCTGAGATGTTTTTGATGGTGTATTATATTCAAACACCTTGGAGGTCTGCTGGCATTTTCAGGACATGGATATTAATATCGCTAATCCGGCAATACCTGGTAGCCATGACCCGGCTGCATCCTAAATGGAAATATCATAAGGGGTATTCCGAATTTATCAAGGTACCGACCTCGAATTTATGCATGTGATTTACGCATGAGAATTAATGTCATATTGTTGAGTCATATTGTCTTAAGTATACCATGATTTTATAAAAGAGAAGAACGGCCTCTTATAGAATATATTTAGGCAAATATAATTAACTGAATGAGCGAAGCGAGCGAAAGTCTCAATTTCGAGACTGACCAATAGGCATGACGAATAATTTTCGATTTCATGTTTATACGAAAGACCTCACTTTAATAGGCACAATGGTAAAAACGTCGATAAAACTTAAACTAACTGAGATATGACGAAGTAAAACTCAAAATAGCAAAATTTCAAAGTGAAAATTTCAAAAATGAGCTATACATGTAGGCTATCATGCCATCACGTAACTTTTTCAACTTTTGAACCTTGTCGTCTACCCAATTTTGCTTTTGTGGGGATGTTTGTGTTTGCCACCTAATATATTTTTGTTCCGTTTGAACGGATCCTTACTAAACACGTGTTCCTTGAATTATTTGTTATTTTTAGTCAAAAGCTTTTATTGATTGAAAAATGAGGGCAAAAAGTTTTGCTGTAGCGTTATACGAACTGATATCGAGCATTTGGAAGCAACATTGTAAGTCGGGTCTTTCTCTTAGGCATACTATTTATGTAATCATCATCGAGATATATGTAGTTAACATATACCTATCTCGATGGTAATCATAACAATGTTTACATTGTCATTTTGTGTAGGTTACATTGTCAATAGACCATGTACAACCGCCTTTCGGCCTCTATTGTGGTTCATATAACGACCACCCGATGGCAACCTGGACCACAGCTTAACGTGCCTTCCAAGGCACGAAAACATCTTTATTATCAGACAATTAGGTCATTCAAGCCTGCAATGTCCTAACCAAACTGGAAACAACTAAACATACTAAGCATACTTCTCGTGAGAATCGAACCCGAGGGTCGGCCCGGGTTGAAGGCGAACGCCTTAACCACTGGTCCACTAGGGACCAGAAGGTGATTATCGGGTGTAAGAAAAGAGAAGATATAGTAAAAAAATAAAAGATAGGATTAAGAAAGAAGACAGAAGCTTCCAAATTTTAGACCTTAAAAACAAAGACCCGCTAGTCATCTTCCGGGACCTACTGGAAGAGCATTCCGATGATACGGTGTTGAAGGCATTGCAAACTCAGAACGTTGGCCTCTTTGAAGGACTCAAAGAGGATGATGTCCGAATGCAGATTGCCTACAGGAAGAGGACGAAAAACCCGCTCAAAAGCCATAGAGTCCTCAGGGTATCTCCCATTCTGTGGCAGAGACTGACCTCAGCTGGGGCTGTGCACGTGGACCTCCAGCGGATAAGGGTCGCCGACCAGTCCCCTCTCATTCAGTGCTCGCGCTGTCTGGGATACGGGCATGGCCGGCGATTCTGTGAGCTGGAGGTTGACGTGTGCAGCCACTGCGGAGGCCCGCACCTGAGGGCTCAATGTGAGGACTTGGTGGCGGGAGTCCCACCTTCCTGTAGGAACTGCAAGGAGGCTAAACTTGCAGACCTGGTTCACAATGCCTTCAGCACTGAATGCCCTATTAGGCAGAGGCGCGAGGCTCTGGCTAGAGCCAATGTGGCGTACAACTTGTGACTCGACCAGACAGACAGACAGACAGACAGACATAACATTGGAACGACAGGGAAGCATAGACAATAATCGAGTGCGAGGCGCAAGTATTGGATAAGAGCCTTGATCAGAAAGATAGGAACTATCTCTTCTGATCAAGGCGTACACCACGAGCAAAATATCTTGTGTCTCGTAGTCGATTGTTGTCTAAAATAAAGCAGGAAATTGGGTATTTATAATTTAGATTATAAAACTCCAGATTTAAAGGAAGGATGATATAGGAAAAGAAGACAAATAAAAAACAGTCATACGTAAGGAAACAGATATACAGAGAAAAATACAACATAATTATAAAATATAAATGGAAAATAAAAGATATAATACAAAAGTTATGATAAGTAAAAAGTAGTAAAATAAGGAAAAGTTAAAATATGATCTCATTGCAAAATAAAAATTAGTTAAATCGTACGATGAAATAAATTAACAAGAAACAAAAATAGAAGATAAAACTTCAAAAATACACACACACACACAAAAACAAGTTGTACAATAAACAAAAGTAGCTAAGGGCGCCTCCACCCGTAAGGCGGAAAGAAAGAAATCAATTAAGGGAAGCAAAAAAAAAAAAAAAAAAACCATTGGTCCACTGTACATAGAATAGTGTATAATATATATAAATAGCATAGATTAATAATTGGTTATATATAAACCAATCTATATATAAAAATCTAAGGTAATACGGAGTGTTTTGTTCTCAAGCCGGATACCATCATCGTGTACCTACATCAGCTACTTCTATCGCAGATTACATAATTATCTATTGACCTCAAGCGGCCACGTGGGTGCCGGCCACTGGCCTCGCTTCGGCCAAAAACCGTCGCAACCTTGACGTGGTCAATCCGATACGGAATAAGTCTGACTCACAGCAAATTGGCATAGATAATAGTCTGATAACAGCTTTGTCATGTAAACATGTAAAAAGTTATTTTTTTAATTTCGAATTTATTATCGATAGGTAAAGTTTTTGCCACGTATAATATTCCTTCAGTAACCCGAAGGAACAAAGGAATTAACAAGGTTACACGGGAGCCGGCTGTCTGATTGAAAATCATTGAGATATGCCAATATATGTCTAGCAGTGGATTTAAATGATAACGATAATTAATATCAGTGTCGATAATCAACTTCGTAACACAGGACGTACGTCAGCTGCAAAAGTGCATGCGTAATCTGTAGTACTTTTTGTTCTAAAAATTATGCTTACTCTTTTACAAATGACAATATGTGTAATGTCAAAAAGTAGCCTATGTTTGACAACGGGTCTTAAACTATATTCATATCAGATATCATAAAAATCCGTTCAGCGGTTTGGCCGTGAAAGTGTAACTGCAGGTACACAGAAAGATAGACAGATTTTAGCGCTTATAATATTATTTAGTATGGAAGTATAGGTATGGATTTTGAGCATTTATGGTTTTGGTGGAACCTACTCAAATTAGGTTGTGTTTGAAATTAATCCAAAACACCTATCAACAAACAAATAATGTCGTGAAATTAACAAACACTGAATGCGCTCCAAACAGAGCAGTCGACAAACAATGCTTCCTAAGTGGATGCTTAATTAAGCTCCGTTGAAGCATTTTGATGGCGTCACATTAATTTTTGTTTTTCTGGCTTTCCTTACCAATTATCTCGAGTCGAGAATCTTTCCCGTCAGTTTTAATTTTGCCCGTCCCAATTATATTTCGGTTTACGATCAAACGTTCGCTACTAAGGTTTTTGGGTAAATTTTTAGGTAAATATATTAAACGACCATAAAGATATTGAAATTTATCGGTGTGATAGATAATAATTTCGGCTGCAAGTAGTTCATTTCTGGACAAAGGCTCCGTCACAGATTTTCTCTACTACTAGTCGTCTTAGCGCCTTCCCGGTTGCACCCTTGGCTGGTTACCTCGGGCCCTAAAGCCCTAAGGGCCAATTTCACCAACATCGTTCCTATGCAAGAGTAACTTATCTAAGCATAAACCAAAATGGAGAAGACAACAAGAACAAATACTGACTTAATTATTTAAAACATATCTATACTAAAATACAATGTTTGAAAAATATAGAAATCCACCGCCTACCTAAAAATATAAAAGTTCACTCCACGAACAAATCGGCTATCGACTTATCTTATCTATATATAAAAAAATCGATTTCTCTTAAAAACATATCTGCTTACCAATTTTTGGATAATATTCATATCCTCGATCGAAGCGCGTGTTGTGAATTCGAAATCACATAATTCCATGGTAAATTCTTGAAGTACGAAACACCGAGATTAGAAAAGTAAAGCATCGTATAGAGCGCAAAATACAGCCAAAACCGACTAAGTTTTATGATCAAATTTGTCCACTACTATGAAATATAAATTATTTCAAACATTTGTTACTACTTTAACAGCTCGAAACCCCGTAGGCTGGTAAGTCAGAAAGGTAATGGAATCGGTCAGAAATATACCACACCAGTAAGACATTCTTATTAATATTAGTAGGCGGGAAACTTAAATATAGTTTTAATAATATAAAATATTGTTTATTCGGAAATGATTTGGCAACTCTGATTTTGAAAGTGGTTTTCCGAAACCGCCTTTCGACCTCTGACGTGTCTTTTTTTAAAACGACCACCAAGTAGCATCCGGGACCAACGGCGTGCCTGCCAAAGCACGAAATCATCATTATTATCAAACAATCAGGTGAATCAAGCCTGCCGTGTCCTAACCAAACTGAAAATAACTAAACAAAGTAGGAATTCTCTCTAAACCTCTAGGAATCGAACCTTTACCACTAGATAGGAAGGTCTCCTATTTAATAGTAGGTATAAAAAAACTGTCCTCTGAATTTACATACATAGCCGTGTTTCTATACATTCAATTGTTTGTGTTCATTATTTTGCGGTCGGCCTCTTGCTTTGTTTCTCAATGGCTCTAATTTCCTTTGTCCTCAAGTTAAAGAAAAGACGCTCCAAGCAATTTGATTTTATGATGTTAATTGCTTATGTGGCAGATGGCTAATTCAATATTAATTTATTAGAGTTCTTTTGGAAATTGTTACAGTTTGTTAATTAATCATGTTTGGGTATAAGCAAGTTAAGATGAAACGAGAAAGAGAATAGATGATAAACATATCATAGATAAAAAATATTCTAATTGTTTACCTAGAACCTAGATCTATTTTTGGAAATAAAACTTAATGCATAATAATTTTAACAAATATAGGCACTACGCATTTAGATGTTCTTCATATCGAAACACGATCCGCCCCGTCCATTTTTACCGGAAATTTGATATCAGAATCAGAATAATTTATTTTGATATCGTGTAAGTACTTAGATGTATGAAGAGCAGGTCAATTGACCCCTGCACAGCACAGGTCGTGTCAGAGCTTTCTTAATCTACATAATATGTATGCTTCTACGGGATTCGAACCCACAACCTTTGAATCGTAATCCATGCCTACCTAGATCACAAACCACGGAAGTATCATATCAATCCGATCAAAATCAGTTCCGACTTCAATCCTACCTAAATTTACTTAAAAAAAATTCTAGAGCTAAAAGTTTTAACAACCTCAATAATCCCGATCTGACCCCACTTATTTCACGACAATATAAAATTAGCTGACCATTTTTCTAACGTAAAAATTACCCCAATCTATCCGAATCGGTGTAATAAAGTACAAAGAAAATAAAGCGTTACATCCTTCTTTTAGCACGTGCTATTTATTATCTCTCGAAAAAATCTGAGCGGCGTCTTAGAAAATCCCATTTTCTGCCTCTAATATGAGGAAGAAATTGTTTTTCATCACGTTGATATTAACGCTAGATAAATTCGTTTCGGAGGCCGAAGGTTGCGACGTCACATCAATGTCTTACAAAGTTAGGAATTTGAACTTAATAATAGGAATAAGTACCTATAAAGAATCCTTGAAATTCTATTAGATTTGCGACTATTATGGTACTCAAGTAATATGTTTTGTACCTATATTTTTTCTTCTAATAATTTCTCCGTAAAAGGGTCTATGAGGTCAGACGGTAGTCATTTAGTAAACCAGTAACACTAAATCTAGGACCGTAATGAAAAGTATACCCTGGGCTTAGTTGAAGGTGGTTGGATGAAGTTCACTAAGTTTTCATGTATTAGTATTTTATCGTTAGGTATGTAGGTAGTAGCATAATCCAAAGGTTAACTTTTAGACAATACTCCTACTACTTCGCCTTTTTGTACTCTACCTACCTACGCATTGTATTTTGTGCAATAAAGTTTAAATAAATAGTACTATTAAAATAAATAGAAGTGTGTCTGAAAAGATACTCTATGTCGATTTCAACACCCTTTATTTGGTTTTTCTACAATCGTATAGTTTAACTATTTTCTATTTCACCCATTTGTAATGCATGTCATGACAGCACATACCACACAAACGTCAGTCGCCAAGCGCGCGCCGCTCCGGTTCCACAGATAATCTTTACATTTCTTTTTCTTAAACGTCAAAGCTGATGCGTTAAATATCGGCATGTATATTTTGAATTTTTGCTAAGTATGTGAAACAATACAATCAATAATGAGTTAATTACAATAAGAAACTATTTAAATAATATAATCTGCTAACAGTACTTATAACATGTTTCATTTTGTTATACTTATGTATTTTAAAACTAAAACAGAACTAATTAATGTATAATTTGTAGGCATAACATTAGATGATGTTTCCTTTGCATATGATTATTACGAAAAAAAAAACTCTTTGTCGAAAAAATTCGTGAAATCAGTTGACCGTTCCGATCATTCGTGCTCTCATAACTGTTAAAAAATCCGACAAATCGGTAACTAGGCATTTATACCCTGTTCAATGACATCTATTACAAGCCAGTTCTAGACTAGTTCCCAGACATTTTGCGCCGCACCTGACTGGCTGAATCTAAATGTGTCTTTTGTATGTGCTGGTTCCGAGTTCCAGACGAAAATCACGGAGACGCGAACAATGGAGGTGGGATCAACGCATTACCATCAGTAGGGTTACCAAGTCGCGAACGAAACCTGTATTATACATATATGTCTTAGGTAGATCTAGATAATAACAGAATTATTCATAAGAAATAATGAACGTGCGTTTAGCCTACATTAACTTTAATATGATTACTCACTTTCTGTCTTATCTACATTTGACCGGAAAGATCGAGACGAAACACGTGTCCCTCGCGGTTCCCCTAAAATACGCCGGTTGTCCACGCTTTGCCGTCGCGCGGTAGCAAGTGTGCGCTTGATATTTTTTTAGTAAAATACCCAAAGTATCCCCAAAATATATTTAAAATAATAAAGCTAGTTTTGTGTGCATTACAATAAATAAACAACATGAGATCATTTACGAGAAAGCAGACACGTAAGACACACGGACACTAATAGCGTTTGGTAACTTCAATAGCAGCTGTCAGACCTTAGAGACAAGTCATAGATTAATAATTGGTCTCCGCGGCGCTACGACCCGCGAGACCAATTATTAATCTAAGGAGACAAGTATTAGTTTTGTCTAATAAACTTTTTCATTGCAACTTTAGTCGGAATGCTTTTTTAGTCACTATAAATTATTAATCTAAGGAGACAAGTATTAGTTTTTTCTAATAAGCTTTTTCATTGCAGCTTTAGTCGGAATGCTGTTTTAGTCACTATAAATCATTCTAATATTGAATATTTTTTTTTAATAACCAAATAAAATAATATAAATTTAATATATTTTTTTTTTTGGACCGGGTAGTATAGTACCGACTACAGTACACAGGGACAATTGATCGGATATGCTAGTTAACTTGGAGTTATCGAACGTTAGTAAATTTTTATGAACAAGTAGGTAAGAATTACTACTTACTAATTATTGCTACTTGCGTACTTAAGGACTCACTATCCACTGTGTATGGATCCTTGACAACCTACTGAGGATAAAAGCGGGAAAATGCTAAGTTAAAGAAGAATATGTCTAAAACATTAATTGTGCCTGTGGATTATCACATCACCTAATAATATTTCACCCGAGCGTGTTTTCCAGTTGCATCTACAGCTTGCACTAAACAGAAACAAAACATTCTGCAAAATAATACCTATATTCGAATATGAAATGGGTAAAGTAATTATCTGAGCTGGAAATTTTTGAATTAATCCGGGAAATTCCGATTGAAATGGCAACCTACCAACCTAGCCAAGAAACTAATTAACGGAATTCCATTGAGGCTTCAGTACTTTTTGAATTTGCCCCGGTTGCAATGCTGGATAAAAAATTCAGGTAATCGGCTAATTGATAAAATTACCTTTGTTTGCTAGTCTGTAGAGCTGATATGCGGAACAATATCAGTCTATGTTTTTTCCTATCTTAAAGGTAGCCTGGAAGAGATTGAACCAGCAATAAGGCCGCCTTTTGTAACAACTTTGTTACAGACAACATATCTTTGTATGTAATTATCTATGGTGCAATAAAGTGTTACTTAGATACGTACAGTATAAAAAATAGTTGGCCTCCTACAAATACGCCTAATTGACAACCAGATAAAAAATAACGTGCTGTTTATATTGTACTTATTGCATAGCCGAAAACAAAAAAAAAATCCATTGGATATTTTTAAGTTATATTTTTTTGAGAATTTCTTTCAAAATTAACTATCCGGTGTTTGGTTTGGTCTATTGCTACTATGTCTATTCATAAACATTGTAGCTACCAACTCGACTAATAAATTTTAAATGTAGCAATTTGTTTCCCCAACAGAACAGATGTCAACAAAATTGCGCTTTGGAAGTGGTAGTAAACTTAATATAAGTAAATTGACGTCAATAAGTGATATTTATATCCTATACCTATTAAAAATAAACGATTTCATATCATTTTCAACCAAGTCCCTACAAATTATGTTCAATCAAGCAAAATTACAGTTTAAATTACAACAAAATTGCACGAAAAAAAAATATACAGAGTTCATGCGACAGTTCACGAAATTTGGATTTACCAGACATAGGGACTTAAATATAATGGATGTTGCAGTTGGCAATCCATACTAATATTATAAGTGCGAAAGTCTGTCTACTTACTTTCACGGCCATACCGCTACAGTTGGGACGAACCTCGGCCATGGGCTTTGCCTTTGATCAAGCAAGCAATACAAACTTGCGAGCGGTAGCAAACGCTGAATGCCATAAGGGCCGACACTATTGTGCCTGAAGGGCCTACTGAGAACTATCGGTGGCGTGAAGTGCCCTGGTACATTCGGTGTGGTTATACTCCGGACTCCGTTGAGTCGAGGGGGTTTTGAAGGGCGTCGAGGGCGTCCAGTCTTATTTATAGGAGGCCAAGACTCACTTTGGGTTGTGTCTAGTTTGAAAAAGTGGGGATGCTTACTAGATTTGGTCATGTGTAGGCTTGCAGCGTGTTGCCCCTGCTGCTTGCCCAACATCGGCCGACCGCGGTGGCTTCCTAGATTGCCCCAGCCGGCCTGCACGACACAGCGTTTGTAGCGTGGTCGGACCAATTCGTCGTGAGACGGAAAATTGGCTGGCAAGTGTGTGGCCGCAATCTTGCTCCAACCTAGATTGTACAGGAGCAGAAGAGCAAGCTGGCAAGTGTGCAGAGATGACAGAAATTACACCTGCAACCTAGATTGTGCATGAGCAGGAAAGTCAGTACAAGCTCTTAGAGATAAAAAAAAAAAATTTTTGAGCATCTTGAGATTTGGACGCCATTCACCCAATCTCAAAAGTGTACATGATCATAACATAAAACGAAGAGTACCTAGGTATATTTACTTTGTAAAGCATAAAAAGGGAAAGAGCAAAAATTGCCAAATTGTCTCTGCATCTTTTTAGCTAAATTTTAACGCCCATAAACGGGATAAAGCTGTATAAAGCCTGGAATTCCCGGGATGGCTTACACGCGAATATTACATTAGAGCAACATAGACCTTGTGACGTCATTTTATAATGCAGTAAAATCTCCCCGTTATGGGTTCTCCGTATACGAAAATGAAGACGTAGTAAATTAACACTGTGTCTGCAAGTTATACGTAGGTATAGAATAGATAATGATAAGTTTTTGTTTTGAATCGACAAGGATATTTATGTAGATTAGATAAATCGAACACTGAGCAATTGCTGGAAGAAAGTTATCGAATATCCAGGAGCGTTGTGCACCATATATAATACTAGCTGTTTCCCGCAGCTCCTCCTGCGTCAAAAAGTAGCCTATGTTTGACCCTGGGTCTTCAACTATATTCATACCAAATTTCATCAAAATCCGTTCAGCGGTTTGGCCGTGAAAGAGTAACAGCAGATATGGTGATGGGTTATAATATATGGTGATGGGTTAAAAATTATGAAAGTTTTTTGTGAACCACTCAATCTCAATGGCTCAAGTATAGGATAAAATTGACAAGCTTACTAAACCACCAAAGATGACAAACACAAAAAAGGACCATATCTACTAGACATCGACCACCCAAAAGTCTCACAAAGGGTCGATTGACCTTGATATGAGAACCGTTTACAAAAAAAAAACACTTATCCTATACTCATCTATAAAAACTAGAAACGTAGCTTAGTTTAATACCGGTACTTACAGAATCTTTCGACCGAAGAAGTTCACATAACAAATGAATCATATCAATATCCCTTATTATTCCATCCTTGTTCCAGCCATTATCCTTGTCTGAATGTCTTACGGGACAATTAGGAACACTATTATGAGCCTTCCGTGTATTCAATTTTAAATATTGAACAATTAAATACAAGCCCTATTGGACATTATATTCCCTTAGCGCCACATGTGTGTGTGAAATATTAATCGTTATATTTTTTCGTTATCTTCGTATTTGCTCTGCCTTATCACAGATATCGTAAGAGGCAACTATGGGTTTCAATCAATCAATCATTTATTTCATTGTGGATCATATGTTGTACAAGGTGGAAATAGTAAATATATAAGATCAATATGTCCTACCGCTAGGGTTTACAATGATATAGGGAATTCAAGTAAATAAAAATATAATTGTAGAGGAACTCGTAGTTATATATCCCACTGGTAGTGGCAAATTCCACCAAAATCTCGGGTTATAATTTTTTTCGATCATAATGGAGAGGGCCATGACCCATGTAGGAATCTAGTTATGTACATTTTATTGTGTCGTCTTTGTCTAACATATCTTATTAGAAATGGATTTCCCATCCACCTTTTGTTTTTACCACCTAACGGCACGCAGAAATCTTGGTTAGGGCAGTTCTATATACTTCTATATTCTAAGTTAAGTAAGTTTTCGCCTCATGGAGGGAAAACTGACATCGCATCATGAAGAGTAAAGGTCCATTCAAACTGACGCAAATCCCGCTCGACTGAAGGGACGCCCACAAAAAGTACGGTAGAAGTGCCGTAGCGTGTGCCAAAGTTAACTGGCCCGCTAATGACACTTCTCAATATTCTTATTTCTTTTATAATAGAGATTCAGGTAATCCTTGCAAATTGGCATACTCGTACTTACGTAAAGTCGGCCCAACTTAAATTGTTGTAAAAGAGCTGCCGAACAAAAATAAAAATGAAGTTTCGGTTCACACAAGGCGAAGGACTCAATACAAAAAACATATACCTTAGTAGAGCTGATAACTTAGGAATAAACGCGATTGTTTATATTATGTTTATATCGTGTGAGTATTACGTTTTTTGGACAAAGACGTGTAGTGTAATATTATCTACTTAGTAATAGCATTATGGCAAGGCTGATGGTCAAGAGCGAACTTATAAACTTTAGTTCCGTAGCATGCATATATTTTTTAGGTTTTCGCGCGAATATATAAACCTAAGCTATCCTGCCCTAACTTTTCATAACGATTCTTTTAACACTTCCCATAAATTAATCAATTTTTCTGCACTACCGATTGGTTGACTGGTAGAAAAAGCCTACGGCTTTAAGTCCGCCATTTACATGTCATGTAATAAAGTTAAATAAATAAATAAGCCTAAAATATTAAAAATGCTACCTTAACAACTTTTACAGTTTCATCTCGGTAGTCAGTACCCAAATCAATTAATCAAACAATAGCATTAAAAATCGTAGATATCAGCAATCAAACTTAATAACTCAGTTCCTATAGGAAAACTCAAACAACTTGACAGGAAATGTAGCATTTCTTTCGGCGTCTATAATTATGTTACACATCTAACAACACTAGATAAGTAGCGTACAAAAAACCCTGGAAACTGAATCTATCTGTTCATATAAAAGACCACAATGCTGAGGCGAATTCATTGTGTGTATAAACTGTTGAGCGTTCGTCGCGTACTATTTTAAATTATGAGTTTTATGGTGAGATAATTTGAATATTAAAATTTGATTTTTAAGTGTGTGCCGCGAATTTGAAATCGGAATTTGAATCAGAGCTGTATCGCTTTTCTACCCAGTGTCCGATTATGATTAATGCTAGATTTTTTTTTATTAATTTCTTTTTTTTTGGTTTCTTTAAAAAAATTTGTGGTGGTAGATAATGTAATTTTCAATGTTCAAGAACGACCCGTCGGAATTTTTAAACAAGTTTTTACAGAGAAAGTAAATAAAATGTGAAAATTGCAATACTTACGCCGTCACAGCTCGAAAAAATATCAGATATGATTTTATATGTGTTTCGCCACCTCAATATTTGGTAAATGTAAATTAATGATAGTGATCAATTCCGAAAATGTTTTGTAGGATTTTCAATTATTTTGAAAAGCAGATCAGACACAATTTGACTGTATCCTGAAGATTTCCTTAATAATAATTTAATTAAAAAAAAATATTCATTTAAATTTTTATTTATTTATTACAATCGTAGTTTATTTTCTTTGGAACAAAACATTTTATTTTCGTGTCTCCCCATCTTTGTTTATTATTTTTGATCGATCGTAATAGTAGTAGATTATGTCAGTATGTCTCTCTTCTGTTAAACTCATAAATTTATGCGATTTATCGCATTAATCAATTTAGCTTAGTTTTCATATGTATTCTATAGGATTTTACTATCAATTACTTTATTTTTCAGAAAATAATCGTATTAATATGCTCAATAGCAACAGTAACAAAGGCGTTAGGAGAAAGTAGTAGCGAATTGGACACAACAAGGAGAAGCGGTGGTTATGGTTTATTAAGACCCGGTTATTCGACCGGTTATCAGGGAGGCTATAACCAGGGTTATGGGGGATATGGAGGTTATGGAGGAGGATATGGAGGGGGGAACGGAGGAGGATATGGCGGATATCCGGGTAGCGTAGGCTATCCGGGAGGCGGTGGTTATCCGGGTGGAGCAGGAGGTAAGTTGTGCATTTTCTTTTTAGTTTTACTCGTATATTCGTTAAGTAGAAGCAGATAGATATCCAAATGGTATATTAAAAGTAAAAGTTTTTGATGTTAAAAGAGTCATGAAACAGTACAATAGATTTTGTACCAAGCTACTTATTTCGATGTAGATTAGATGTATATAGATACTGTAATGTATAGAGATAGATTCCTTTTGATGGTAAGTTTTTGATTTTATACTATCTTTACGCTAGATTGATGATAAGAATAATATATATATATATATATATATATTTGGGTGCATTTGTTCGTACTGGATCACCATAGGGGACAGCGCACGTGACGCTAATTAATTTTATGAAATACTAAACAAGAATTAAAAACTAATATTATCTAAGTTATTATTAAATTACCTTAATAACTTCAAAAAAAGAAGGCGGTTATACGTGGGGCGCACTATAAAATTCCGGAATGAATATGAAAAAATACTATTAAAGGTACAAAATTAATTTATTGTTTTTCAAAATAATCTCCCTTGGCGTCTATGCACTTTTTCATTCGATGAAACCAGTTTTGAAAACTTTTGTGCCACTCCTCTGTGGTGACCTCTGAAACGTGTTTTTCATACTCCTCGACAGCCTCTTCTGGTGATGAAAATCGTTGACCGCGTAATTGGTTCTTAATTTTTGGGAACAGAAAAAAGTCACAAGGTGCCAGGTCGGGACTGTATGCAGGATGACTCATGAGTTCTACATTTTTCGCCTTCAAAAAGTCGTTTGTCTCTGGCCGTGTGAGAACTAGCATTGTCGTGGTGCAGGATGATACGGCATTTACGGTTATTTTTACGGAGTTCGTCAATAACTTCCGGCAAACAAATGGTCGTGTACCAGTCACTATTCACTGTACGACGATTCTCTAAAGCAACAGTAGCCACGTGTCCAGTTTTATTAAAAAAAGAAGCAATCATCCGCTTAGATGCACTTTTCACGCGCGCCACTTTGGTTGGTTTCGGCTCATTTTGAAAGACCCATACGCTCGATTGCTGCTTTGTTTTGGGATCGTAGCAATAAATCCATGTTTCGTCACCTGTTACTATGTCCCACACCAAATTTGACGCACCTTCGTTGAATCTGGTAAGCATGGCACTGCACCAAGTGACGCGGTCCGTTTTTTGAGCCTCGGTCAAGTTGTGTGGGATCCACCGCGAGCACAGCTTTCTCACACCCAAATGTTTGTGTAGGATTAATTGTATTTGACTCATGCCTATTTCTAAGGATGCGCGAATTTCATGGTAGGTCACATGCCTGTCTGTTTCAATCATACGGCGCACAGCATTGATGTTTTTGTTGGTCACAGCGGCGGACGGCCGACCATCGCGAGATTCGTCACTGAGATTGATACGACCACGCTTGAATTCTGCAAACCAGCTATAAACAGTTGTCTTGCATGGTGCTTCATGGCCAAAAGCTGTTTCAAGCCGAGCGATGCTCTGTTGAGCTGTCAAATTACACTTAAAATCGTAGAAAATCATACTACGAAAATTTTCCCGAGTTAAATCCATGTTGATGCAGACACACAATTTTTTAAATGGCGCCACAAGGTAAAAACAAAAGACAGTCAGATGAAACAAACTGCATTCTACAGCCAAAGCACGTTGCAATACATTTTTAAATATTGTTTATGTAAGTGGCCAGTTCCGGAAACTTACAGTGCGCCCTATGTATAGGTACGTTCTACTTTTTTTGGTCTTAAGGTTAGACAGACATGGTCCTCATATTTTGTACCCGACTACGTCAAAGCCACCAGGAGATTTTTGTTTTTGACCGGTTAGTATGTTTGTTCATCTAATCCCGATTTTCTTCTAAACTACTAGTGATAATTAAACAAATGAGGTATCGTTGGAAAGGTCTTAGTTATCCGCTGGTTCTTAACTATGTCACGTATTGTTTAATATACAACAGCGCCATCTAGAGGGCATAAAGTGAGGACCTGAAAAAAGAATATATTTTGTTGTTGCCTTGTGGGGTATCAAATGAAACATATATATTGTTAGCTTTAGCTCTCGGGTTTGCTTGCTTTCTTCTTTCTTGATATTTGAAAATTTTCTTCATACAATTTACAAATTTTATTCTAAACTACTAGTGTTAATCAAACAAATGGGGTATCGTTGGAAAGGCCTTAATTATGTGGATGACGTAGACTATGTCTCGGTGTGTTAAAATATAAAATACGAAACGCAATTTAATTCTAAATTACTAGTGATAACTAAACAAATGGAGTATCGTTGGAAATTTCTTATTTATCCGCTAGTTCTAGGCTATAAGACGTCATATTAAAATTGAAACAGCGCGGTATAGCGGGCATAAAATTAGGACGGAAAAATCTTTTTTGTTGATGCCGTGTGGGGTATTAAATAAAGGGCTTAATTAGCACAAATCAAAAATGTATACCTATATTGTTAGCATTTGCTCGCGGGTTTGCTTGATTTCAAGAACGGGCTCACCTATCCAAACCAAATATTTAGGCTTTGTTCGGACTATTAAGTAAATGGTTTATGTGAAGTTTGCACAAAATGGGTCGAGCGGTTCTTCATTAACACTTTCTACGTAGCGAAGCACGTACCGGGCCGCTAGTATAGTATAAAACAAAGTCGCTTTCTTCCCTATGTATGCTTAAATCTTTAAAACTACGCATCGGTATTTGATGTTTGTTTTAATAGATAGGGTGTTTCTAGAGAAGAGAAACACTGATCATTTTCGAGGTTTCTAATGTGAGGTCGTAAATTAACACATTTTTGGCGCTTACATTTCAAACGCTGGCTGTACCATAAGAGATAGATTAAAATAATGTACTACATACAGTATTGTACATCTCAAAAAGATCTACAAAATAGTCCGCGGTACCAAATGTCTAGCTATTGCAGTTACGTTAAAACAACTACTTTTTTATGTTAAAATTTGCAATAGTTAAAATTCAAAATTTGCAAACGCCGGAAAAAACTAGGCAATTGATCCTTATCCAAATAAATTATTTCATATTCAAAAATGGTTTAATACCTGTAAATTACTCTTTGAATGAATGAAATCGTGAGATAATACGAATTTTGTTTCGTGTTTCATCCCCTCGCGGGGATCCAGGAGAAAGAACACCCAGGAGTGTTATTTTTGAAAAGGTTTTTCCACGCAAAATTGGCGATTCGAATAATTTATCAACGATGTCGAATAAATTTCGATTTTCTTTCGAAATATACGTCACACATTAAAGAAATAGGGCTCCAAAAGGGCAAGCGTCATGGAAGCGGGAGCTGAGGACGTATTTTGCAATCCTAAGGAGGGTTGAAGTTAGGCAGGCGGCCAGTCGTAAAAACATGCCAAGATAATAATAGGACTGGAAGCAACCGGAAGGCATGCGTCATGGAAGCGGGAGCTGATGACGAAACGAAAGGAGTGCTAAATTTTTTTGTGGTAATTACGTGTTTTACAAGGGGACGTTCTGATACTGTCATCATCATCATTTCGTGTAGGTTACATTGTCAATAGATCAAGTACACCCTGGTGTCAGATTTGTACGGAACCGCCTCTCGGCCTCTGACGTGGTTCCTTTAACGACCACCAGATGGCAGCCGGGACCAAAGGCTTAACGTGCCTTCTTTAATAGAAATGATAGATGAAGAGTTTAGCTGCTTCAACCTACTACATAATTTGTATAACCCGGACAAAGTCGTGACGGACTGCTAGTACTTAATAAACTGCTTAGGATGTATGAAAAATAGTTACATACTAGCACAAGTCGCATATCGATACATGGAGAAGGACAAAAGATATTTCTATAATACTCCCTGCAAGCATTGTCCGTCAATCGGATCGGATTTATATTGTTAGGTAGGATCTCTCAATTTCCTGTAACTGAATACCAAATTAATATCTCAGGCATAAGCATGTCTTGCACCATTACACTTTAGTAGATTATGAAAAGAACGGATCATACTTATTATAGGTAGGTACTCATAGTATTAGGTCTTGCCAACGTACCTTATTTATTTTGGACTTGGTAGGAATGCGTGGAAAACAAAAGGGGAGGCCTTTGTCCAGACACCTGATAAAATTGTGTAATTCTTTTCTGTTTTCACTTGTTGTCCTGACCCCTGTGCTCGGGATAACCTGATGGCAGCTACAGTTGAGACCGTGAATGTGGCAGAGCACTTCTCGGGAAGAATTTAATTTACTTCGTTGGAAGTACATTGACACGCAAAGAATACTTCACTCTTTTGAAATACAGTTAAATTTGTCTAAAATCCAAGTTACCGCCGAGAACAAGGTCGTAGAGAAACTAAACCGTTTTACGTCTACATTCATATCTTAGGTATAACATTTTTTGTGTGTCCCAGTTTCCCTGCACTTACATAACTGGTATCTAATAAGTTTTTTTCCAGTAAAACCTTACTAAGTGTTTAGGCATATTCATCTTCGTTGACCGAACTTGTCTATTTGAAATATATATTTTTTATTTGGATTGTGTCTGATATTATTCATTATTGCGTAGGTTATGGTGGTTACCCAGGTGGAAACCAAGGCTTCGGAGGACCAGGTTATCCGGGCTACGGAGGTTTGTTATCATTGTGTATAACAATACCACAAATAACAAAAACATGATTTAGTCATTATTAAAAAGAAAAAGTTAAAATATTATCACCTTTGTACTAATTTATGTACCGTACTCAGTATCCAGTTGTTATTTTGTGTACATAAATAAATAAATGTCAATAGTTTACGTTACTGAAAATAAAACGATATTCCCAAACTGTCATTATCTGGAGACAGGCATAGATGTCTATTGCCGAATTTTCGAATTACATATGCCAGTTGAATACTAATAAATCTGCTAAATCTTAATTTCTGTCGAGAAAACCTAAAGGGATTAGATTTTCGACTTAAGTCTACTGCATGTTGTAGTGTGTCATACTCTACCACTGTTAGGTAGTTCGCGTTTCGTAATAAAATCGAATGAGCCTACTACACTACATGATAAAATATTGACAAAACGCTATTGAAAATACTTAAATATCCATTCTCTCTTCAGGTTACCGACCAAACTACAGGCCAGGCTTCGACGGTAGACCCGGTTATCAAGGCAGCGTAAATTTTCCCGGTGGAGCTAGCGGGTTCCCAGGAGCGGGAGGATATCCAGGGAACAATTACCAAGGCGCTTACCCTGGTTCCCGGCCCGGATATAACCAGTACAGACCCGGTTATAACCAATACCAGGGCAGTGGGAATTACTTTGGAGGTTACAATGATGGTTATAGTGATAACTTTAGGCTTTTAGGGAGAAAAGTGGGGGATAAGAGCACTTCTACTGAAAAAGATGTTAAATAGTTAATTTATTATAGAGATTATACTTGCACTATTTTAATATATAATTTAATAATCCAATACCCACTTTGTTTAATTTAGCACATCTATTTATTAAAAATATGCTTATGGAAAAATATGGCAAGCGAATAGAACCAAGGATATAAAAACAAGTTGATAAAATATATTAATTTATTTAAATCATAACAATTTTTCGATACATAAACATAATATACATTAAATAATTATTTGGAAATGAAATACAATTATGATTTCTTATGTTTTCGCGATCTATATTAGTAATATAGTAATAAACGCGATAAAACCGTATTAAAATAGTTTAATTTAATAAAATACAATTATTCAATAATGCTTCTGGATGTATAGCATCCAAAATTTAAAAATGCAAGGTTGTCTGTTTAATATAGTTGACTGCACTATATTAAATTATAATACTTAGCCACCTCTTTTGCCCGGTGATTCGACATATAGAAGAGACGGAACTATTGCCTCTCTCACTCTTGTAGTTTGATATAAATCATTATTTACTATAATGGCGTAGGATCTAAGGCAAAGTAGTTGAACAGTGTGAGCGAGACAAAACTGTTTTACTATAAGAAAAAACCAGCAGTCTAACCCTAACACTTAGATCAATTTATTCGCTCTCTTCTTTCTTAATTCCCCAACCATTTCTTAAGAAATGTATGAACGATGTAGGTTAAGCTAGTAGTAGTAGTTCTAGCTAGTAGTAGTTCTAGTAGCAGCGCTTAGCTGCTAAACCAATCAGAAGTCATGGAATTGAAAAAGGACGCTGCGCCAGATCGAGCGTTTGCAAAATTCAATGGTAGCGACTTCGTCATTATTTCTGATAGCTCCGACTTCGATTTACTTGGACTTGCCGATGTGACTTGTTTCTTCTTTGACTGGAAAATTTAAAAAGTTATTAATTTTTATTTTAACATTAATTGTTATTAAAAATGTTTTGGATGGTCTGAATTCATTCATATTAAGTGGGTTACATGATCGAGTAACTATTATTGGTTACAAAATATATAAAACTAGCCGTTTTCCGCGGCTCTGTCCGCGTCAAAAAGAAGCTTATGTTTGACACCGGGTCTTGCAACTTATATCTAAACCAAATTTGAAATTTCATCAAAATCCGTCCAGAATATTAGCGTTGAAAGCGTAACAGATAGACAGACTTTCGCATTTAAAATATTTGTATGGAAGTATGGATAATGAATTAATATAAAAGTTATACATGCTTGAATTTATTCCGTTTGCAGATTTATTAAAATGAATGGTGTGCTTAGAATACTTGTATTTTCTATTATCAATAATAGGCTAGTTTCCACTATGAACTAATCAGAGAGGTAAAACTTTCATTAAATTAGATATGTAGAATTGAAAAAAAAAAAACTATACATCACAAAAACTAATATTGTTGCTATTTTTAGAAAATATAATCGAGGAAAGTAGCCATTTTATCACGAGCCACTGAACACCAATCAGAAGCGATTACGTCATATCATGTAAAACATAATTGTTGACGTTGACTTTGACGTTTTACAATAGTCACTTTCCATAGAAAACTGTCAAACCAGGTCAACAAATGTGACCATCTGACATTGACACATGTTTCTCAATGGCTTAATGCTCGTTTCATGGCGGCTGTACTGTGAAACGTAAACTGTAATATGAAACGACATAACAACTTAACCTTATTTCTGTATGACTCGGCGAGAGTGTACAGCGACAAAAAATTATGACGTCATTCTAATCGCCATGACAGTGCAAAGCGTTTTCGCACGATATTAAAAGTGTGTTTTTTAAATACAAAATACATAATGTAAGATTGAAGTATTGCAAAAAATACAAAATTTTTCGAATATACTACACAATGAAGTATATCAATAACTACATTTTAAAATTTAGTAAACTAGCCTATTAGTATAGCAAGAACACACTCCAAAAAGTATTAAAACATATTAGTATATTTAGTATATATTATTTGTTATGTTCAAAGTACCACTCAATGCCCCTGCATACCATTAACTTCACAATTTGAAGGTATCGCCAGTCTGTGTAAATAGAATTACTATATAAATATAGGAAAGAAAACTGAGAAACCATTTTTCAGTTGTAATTAGTACCCAGTTTCATCCAAATTGATAATGTCAAACGAAAGCAAAAAAAAACGTACTCAAATTAAACCAATTTGTGTTTTTTTTTACCTCTTCACACTTTATATACTGACTGAACGAGTCTTCCTGATATTGCGAATACTATTTTCGTCTTTATTTTTTTTAAATTACGTCATCGCATAGTTACGAGTACTGTGAAGGACAAATGGTATTTCATCTTGGAAAAAATTACTGAACTTTTTGAAAAGGTGACTCACGCAATCGGCCAGTCGAATAATTTTCGTTCGATATCGAATGATTTTCATTCGTAATAATCGGTGAATCGAACAATTTTCATTCCACATTTGAATCATATATTAAAATAGGCCTCCTGCTGTGGGATTTAAGTACGCTTGCGAAGACAATTAATCCAAGAAAAAAAATAAAAGATTACTAACCGGCTTATCCTGTTTCTTCTGGCTCGGTGGCGCCGCCACCGGCAAAAGCGAGAACCAATGGGAATCGCTTGCGGCTAGCAATCCTGCAGCTTTGTCCCCACTTCCACCGGATAAAACCGGTTTAGTCCCGATAATACCGGTTAATTGGCCGTGGTGTAGTATCAGGCTACCTAATAGCGTCTGAAAATATAATTAACATTTTGTGTTTGTTATATATTTATTGTACAAAACAGAATAAATACAAAAGTATGAAGAGACAAAAGTACAATGGCGGACTTATCGCAATTCCCTAATTGCGATAAGTCCGCCACTTATCCCTATAAGTCCGCCATTAAGTTTTGTGTTTTGGCAAAAACAAGATTAGATAGAACCATAGATGCCATAACGTGTGTCAAAGTTTTGCCTCGCCATACTAAGTTAAGAATCGAGAAGTTTAACTGACCTGCATATTGCACTTTTACGTAACGTTTTACAACGAAGAAGATAAAATAATAAATCTAAACTTACAGATTATAAATGTACAATACAAACTATGGCATACTTAAGGTGCAATTATCCTTCCTAAATTTAATACAGATTACATAAAATCTAGCATATTTTCAAAACTTTTAGTTTGGGGCAATGCGACAGTCCTGGTGTTGCAGGCATCCAGACTATATATAATACAATACAAAATATCTTTATTGCCCACATACAGTAACAAATAATTTAACATTTACAAAGACTTCAACATAATATGAGCAAAGGCGGACTTATTGCTAGGCAATCTCTTCCAGTCAACCCTTACGAGGTGAAAGAGAAACAGTTAAATCAGTTAAACTATAAACATACACAAATATTGCATATAAAATAAACATACATAAATAACTTACATAATGTAACATTCATACGTACAGTATGAATAACTAAGCGAAAATAACGGAGAATTTACGAAAATAAGAGAGGTAGTATTCTTTCAAGCGACTCTTGAAACTGGTTATAGTCTGAGCAGTGCGAATATCTTCAGGCAAAGCATTCCAGAGACGTGTTGCTTGTACAGTGAAAGACTTAGAGTATGCAGCAGAAGTATGAGTTGGAGTTTTAAGGCGAAGGGCGTTGATACTAAGAGCGGGACTTGATGGAGAAATGTGAAGCGCTCTTTTAGATAATGAGGTGACGAAGGAATAGAGTATAGTGAACAGGAGCGACAGAATATGATAATTACGACGAAGTCTGATCTTGAGCCACTTGAGTTGCACGCGGAAAGAAAATACATGATCATACTTGCGTAATACAAATATGAATCTAATGCAGAAGTTTTGAAGGCGCTCAAGTTTATTGCAATGCTCTTCAGAGAGATCGAGATAACATGAGTCTGCTTGTTAAATTAAACTATTTTAAGTCGTCAAGAAACGTCAGGTGTAAATAAATAAGTAATAAACGCGATAAAACCGTATTAAAATAGTTTAATTTAATGAGTAACAATCGCGAAAACATAAGAAATCATTATGAGTCTGCTTGGCCTAGGATAGGAGAAGTAAGGTCTGTGCAAGTGAGGTACTACAGTGACTATTTTCCAGGTTGGTTATAGTTTATTTAAATTTATAATTATTAATTAGATAAAATTCATAATTACCTGTACTCTTTGAACTGATCGCTTCAAATTAGTCTGAATATATGGATAGAAGACATCGTAATCAAATGGATCAATCTTCTGTCGCAAAAACTCGCAAATATTCTGCGAAAACTCCATACTTTTCTTATTCTCCCTCGGAACGAGTAACATCGTTAAATGCCTGACATCCATTAAAAGTTGAAGCGCGCATCTCTGGTTTATATCCGTCTCGTTCTCTCTTATGACACTATCGTAATGTGTGAGCGTGATAGTAGTAACGTTTTCAATGAATTTTGTGTGGATTTCGACGGGTAAAGTGTGTGGTACAATTTCGTCTAGTATTCGGCTTATTGCGTATAAATATTCTTGGAGTTTTAGTGAAGGACCGGCTGGTACTTTGATGGTTGATTCTATAGTGTTGCCCTCGTCGTCCTTTTCTTCGATTTTTATAACGTCCCATTGCTGGAAGAAATTTTTGTAACTTTACTACATTTTTGTCTTCAACAGCCTGGCAAGGAAGACGCATAAGTTGAGAACTCTAACAGCCGCACTCAAGAGTCGTTCATGATTATCTATGCAAATTCTTCAAACTCAAATAAAAAGTTCTCCATAAGAGGAATAAATCCGAATAATGCATATTCTTACAACAAATATTTAACAACTCCTTAGTATAGATTTTAAAATTTTCTCTCAGGGATTTTTGGAGTTAAAAGAATTTGCTTTAATAGTCATTACCGACTCTAGAGCGCCGCGTAATAGTAGCGAAGATAAGAGGCAAAGATCCACTGTGGGTCGCTGAGCCAATGCAGTAAGTACTATTCAAATACTTTACAACAAAAAATATAAAGAAGTTTCGAGGATGGTGGAGCTATGTCACAATAAAAAAATGCATTTGCATTCTTTAAAAAAAAATCTTGTTTCAAAGAAAATCACTCAATACTTATTTAACCAAAATTATACGCCAATAAAAAACTTACCATCATCAAATAATCTATATTAGCTTCCAAAGTAAACTTTTGTGGCAAATCTTTGGTCAACTCCTCAACTTTTTTCATTGCAATATCGACCCACTTTCCCCAACAATAAATGCAATTTTCCTTCAACACAGCACATATATCGTTCCACCTTTTTATAGCTACGTCGTCAATATTTTCCAGTCCCAAGTAATTCTGTTCGGGAATGTAGCATTTGCGTAGATGTGGCATGAGGGTGGGTATTGCTTGAGTGAATCTTGCTGTGTATATAGCTGTTGTTTTTCTTTGAAGATCCGTTGATTGTAGTGTTGGTTCTTCGAAACACACCTTTATGTATTGCAACATGCTGTGGATATACAGAATATTTTGAATATCAGCCAACGTTTTACAGTGAAATTAAGATTGATCTGATCTTCGAAAAAGACAAGGATGACATAAAACTAGTGTTAATACATAGGAATAGTCAATCTTATATAGCTATTGATACTAGCGAACTATTTATTTTTAAATCTTCATGCCACAAGTAATAAAAATACTTTGACAATAGGCTAGTTTCCAGGGTTAAAAGACTAGCATTAAAATTAGTCCGTCATTTAGGGAAACAAAATATATTAGTGACGTATTTTTTTTTTTTGTAGATTGAGCGATAAATTATAAAGATATAATCAAAGTTTAGGAGTGGAGACTCGTGACGTCACATATTGCGAAAAAGTGTAGCACACCGTGACGTCACACGGAACTTTAACGCGCCAAATCTTCGGCATTCTTTGTTTAATTTTCAAAAGAAAAAATACGTCTCCTATATTTTTTGACTATCCAAGTGATGGACTTATTATATATTTTTTTATGAAACTAGCCTATTGGCAGACTTAATGCTAAATGCATTCTTTCCCAGTCAACTATCCGTGATCATCATAGACAGTTCGATACTATAGATAGCATTGTATCTGAATAGTATAGACACTGCCGCTTTAATTTCACTATCGACACTTCACTGAATTTTTATAGCCCTAAGTAAAGTATCGACTATTTTTCAATTATATCTCTCAATAGTTAGCCCGACCAGGAAAATACCTGACCTGCATTGGCGTCGTTAAATGACATTGTCAACAACAAAATTGACATTTAAATAAATCGAAATCAATCATTCATTTTTATTCGCATTAAATATACTCGTATCAGTTTCTTTTTCATCACTATAAATTATTTTTCCCATTTAGATAAACAAATCGTAGGAATTAATCACAAAATACACAACGTCCACTCCTGTCTCTTTTTGGCAGATGACGTTGAGATGACGGAATGTTACATGAATGCTTAGTTGCCAGTAAAAGAAATTAGATCCAATATATTTCCGCAATATGGCGAAGCCTGCTATTTTACTGGTCGGGCTATAAAACTATCGCCCAATAATAAAACGAAGTACCAAGAAGACTAATCCCAATGGTTGATTGGTAGAGAATTCTCTTAGCATTAAGTCCGCCAATTGTTATAAGTATATGTGTACTTTGTGGAACAATAAAGTTTTAATAAATAAATAAGAAGACGAAGGACAAAACTAAAACCTATTAAACAAAATAAAACCTTACCTATGTATATTCCTATCAGAAATATCCCTCAAAAACATCTCAATATCCCCCTTATCAATGTACATCTGATCCAAATTATCGTCATCATCATACGAGAACAGAATCCTGTCTTTGTTAACCCTCTTGCGGTAGAGGTAGATCTTCAAGTCTTCTAGAAGCTTCTCTAACTCGCTGTCAAGGCTTTGACATAGTTTTTCTAAGGTTGGAGTGAAGCCTCGGTCTTGACGGGTCATACCTTAAAAGAATAATGTAATTTTTATCGTTATTTCTCTGCCCTTTATATATTTAATTTCTGCTTTTTCTTTGGTGCATTTTCAGATTATCAGGTGATACAAACCTGCAATGTCATAACGAAAGAAAAAAAAATAGTAAACAATTAAAAACCTTCTTCATCCAAGGGTGTATTCCTAGTTACTTCGTCAGCTTACGCTTCGGTACGCTGTAAGTCATGGTCCTAGATTTGGCGGCACTGGTTATTACAATGAAGCGACAGCCGTCTGATCTTCGTAACCCTTTTTAGTGGCCATAACACTGTCAGATTTTTTTCTGGCTGCCCAAAGGAAATCTGACACAGCCTAACGGCTGCCATCTATCGATAACAACCGGGACTAACGTGCCTTCCGAAGCACAGAGGAGCCCGCAATAGAAATGGGCAAGTGGTTACATGTGCAACACAAACTAAATTAAAATGGGACCTACAAACCTTTCATTAAAGAGTTCATGACCTTGATGACGTCATTTCTGGACTCGATGACCGTCTCCCCGATAAGGTCTTTCCACACGAACCAGTTTATATCAGATTCTTTTTCAATTTCACTGTCGGATGAAACCTACAAGGTACAAACAGTCTTAGTTTAAAAAATTTAAAACCAGAATATGTCATAATTCAGTTTGAAAAAGTACGAAGCAAGGGCGTTATTTGGTACTCATTGTGACGTCACATATACGATAGTGGCTGTGTGAACAGTAGACCTAGCGAGCCCTTAAAACCACGAAATAAAAACGCAGGCGCTTAACTTTTGTAATATGTATAGATATAGATTAAAAATTACCTTCGTCAAATCAATAAGGATCTGCGTCTTAAACGAATCGTAGATTTTGATCCATCTGTTCTGTATGATAGCGGTGACTCTGTCCGTCAGCAGCGGCTGGAAGTAGCGGCACCAGACGTGCTCCTCCGGGAAACCCAGAGACGAGCTGATTAACGACCAATTTGTAGGGGTTTCTGTAAGACAATTGCTGGTTTAACCTGATTGTCTTAAGGTCGATTTCACCAACATCGTTCCTATCCAAGAGTAACTAATCTAAGCATAAAAAATGGATGGCAGACATTATTATTCCAGAGAAAGTCCTTATACCGTAATTATACGTGGTTAATTGTAAGCTTCATTATACTAGAGTAAACTGCGTCATTATCCTTTGAAATAAACTTATCCTATTTTGGAGTGTCTTTGACTGAGTCTTTAACAACACCATCTGTCGGACGTCTAATAAAACCACGTCAATGACCGCTGGTTGATAGCAGGCGTACAATATTAGTTATTATTGTACAACTGAGCAAAGTGAACTACTTTACTGCAAGTGACGATCTTAAATACAAACTAGAGAAATTACTATTGAATCCCGGGAGTAGCGAGTGATTATAATATAGACTACTAATAAAAGTGAGGACCTTCGGCGTAAAATGCCTGAAATAAAGATGCATCTGGGAAATCCCTTGAATGATGACAATTTAGTTTCGTTACCAATTCTAAAGGCGTCTTCTCTGATCTCGTGCAGCACTTTAACCCTAGTGACATTCTGCAATAACTTTCGAACATTCTCCTCTATAAACGACTTAACCCACACACTCCATTGTTGTACGCATTCGGTTACTTCCTCTTTAGCTAACGCTTGGACTTTCTTTTGTGAGGTTAATCTGAAAAAAGAGCTAACATTTTAGAATTATAATAAAAAGTTACACGTCGAATGTCTCGTGGTATTTTTAAAGACCACCACACTGCTGCTCACGATTCAATATATTAATTAGGTTCCATGGTCAATCGACCCTGTAGACCCTGGTATCAGTATCAGACAATCAGGTGATTCAAGCCTGCAATGTCTTAACCAAACTGGAAACAACTAAACGGAGTATGCTTCCCATGGGAATCGAAAGTTATGTTAAAAAATGAACCTAAATTCCTAAAGGCTATTTTATATTTGTCTTTACCTGAAACTGGAAATTCCTGATGGCAGTAGCTTTAATCCAGCTGTGTCGGAAAATCGCACAAGTCCAATAAGAGGTTGTGAGTCTTTACTGAACAATTCTTGCAGTTTTGCCAGTACTGCGCCACCTTCATTATCTAAAATTATAGAGTGGAATTATTCGACTGCGACTGCGCGAATTATTAGAATAAGCTAGTTTCCAGGGTCAAAATACAAATATTAAAATTAGTCCGTCATTTAGAGAATCAAAATATATTAGTGACGTATTTTTTCTTTTGTCAATTGAGCGATAAATTAAGATATAACGCATCAAAGTTTAGGAATGGGGGCTCGTGACGTCACATATTGCGAAAAAGTGTAGCACACTGCGACGTCACACGGAACTTAAACGCGCCATATCTTTACCATTCTTTGTTTAATTTTCAAATTCTCCAATATTTGTTGATTATCTAACTGACGGACTAAATTTTTTTTTTTAGGAAACTAGCCTATTTAGTATGGCAAACCTGCACAGCGCCTCTGGCAAAGATAACTAAGAAATTCCACATTAAATCTTAACACGGTCACTAGCGTCTGCGTTAATAAAATCTCGTGGTAAAGGTGCATGCCACGAATTGGCAGCACATTTTTTTTTATATTTGCATGAAAAAAATAAATATTTAATGTAAGTTTAAAACACCATCCAAAAATCAGACTTTATGTAAGTTTATTCACATTAAAGCTATTTTCAATTTTGAGTAATGAACACTTCAAGTAGATAAAAAAACTAGTTTAAAAATTTGGTGATAATTAGTCAACGTTATAATGATGGTAGTTAACTTTACTGTCTACTTTAGCACTGCCTGCATAAGTGTCAAGAAATTTTTCGTCAAAAAAAAATGTAGAACAATATTATGAGTTCTATATCTACAAAAATAAAAAAGATACATAAGCTTACCCACAAAACAAGCATACACCAAAACAACAGTCTTCAAAACAATCTTGACACTACTAACAATTTTATCTTTTATCTGTGCCTTTACGTCTCCTTCCAAAATCTTAGTCAGATCGAACTGTAGAGTGGACTTCTGGCTACTATTGCTTTGTAGACTGATCAGTGTATTGAGGAGTTCCACCATGGTTTGAGAGTCTAGGAGGTGCAAACTGACAAGGCATGAGCAGGCAACCTGGATGAATTGACAAATTAAATATACTGGTATATTTAGAATATGAATAGGAATGAAGTGCATTAAATAAAACCGGTAGAGCACATATAAAAACTGCAAAAAAGAAAACATCATGTCTGCTGTATTGTATGGGACTGTAAATATTTATTTTATTCTACTATAAATACTAAAATTTATTGTTGTAGTTGCAGATAGGTCAGTAGACATTACCGACCGACCGGTAATGTGCTGTCCGTATATGTATTTTATTCTTTATAAAAAAAATCATATCTAAAAATGAAAAACCCAGTTTACCTCAACTGTGATGTCGACATCTTGAAGTTTCTCCCTGCAGACATTCACAATCGTCTGATTGAAGTTGGATATAGAGGTCCACTGCTGTTGTACTAGCCTTTGCAAAGATTTCATCTCTGGCTTGGCATTCTTACCTCCAATTTGTAACTGTAAACCTGGAGAAAGACATAATGGTAAATTTTGATTTATTGAACAATATTTGTATCAAGTTTTGAAGAGCGCGATAGCAGAGCGCGACGCATGTATCCGTAGCGAATGCGCGAGTCAAGCGAGGATGAGGCCGACGCATATACTTGTGACAGAATGTCGGTACGTAAAAAATGGTGTTTTAAAAATTCAGTTTTGTATCGCCAAATACTTTACGATGATAAGGTACTTGATACAAGTAAGACCTATGCTCGTTTAAAATATATTTTCATCAAAAATAATTCAAATAAATGAAAGCACATATGATCACAACATAACTCATAAAAACAAGATACTATTACTTTAAATTGTATTTTAATGCATTTAATGTATAATAAGTATAATGTATTATGATTGATGATTTTTGATATTAGATTATAATATGTTTTCATAATTACTTAAAATTTATAAATAAAAGAATAATGTCATGCTTTTATTTATCGCCTTTTTGGAATAATTTATCAAGATACGAGTCTGAAATTAGGTAGGCCTTATTTGTATCAAGTACCTTATATACATACATGCAGGCCGATGTACATGTGGTTCTCCCGGCTCCTCATTTAGTATGTGTTTATAACTTATTAATATGTTTAAAAAGAAAAATTACCAGTATTAATGTGTCTCGCCATAATAAACAACTGTGTTGCTTTTACATAGTCCTCGGTCTCAATGGCTGTCCATATTTTTTCTGGAATATCCATCAAGAGTTTGATTTGCACAGATATAGCTTGGGCTGGGTTGGTATTGTACTGAAAACTGAAAGTTTGCAGTTGATATATTTCTGCTGCCGCTATAACAATATAACTTCCCATGACAACAGATATGTTCTTAATTACAGTTTTTATAGATAATGTTATGGAATCCTTCACGTGTGAGTCTAGAAATTGATCCGCTCAAGATGCTTGCATGCAATGTGTGTTTTCATAGTCTGTTACCCTAATAACCATGAAAAAATATCTGTATCAATTTTAAGACATAGTCACCCAGTCTCCCCCTTTTAGAGGTTGATCATAAAACAGGTATTTACTCCATCATTATTATCAATGCTCTCGAGAAGTTTCCACAAAATTGGTCTAACTAATCTCATCCATTTAATTTGATGTATGAATGATTGATTTTAAAAAATACCTTCATAGTGCACCCCTCGTCCACAAAAGGAACCCATGTGCCAATTTTGGAACCAAACGACCCAGCGGTTTGGGCTGCAGTGTGAAATGTCAGTCCCTCAGTCTTCTTTTTTTTATGTATATTATTATATACCATATTATAGAGAAAATAAAGAAGAACAATTATACCTCTGTGGTTGTTCAGGCGTTTTGTCAATTTTGAAGCCAACCAAATGTGTGTTATGTAGATTTTTACATGCGGCTATCATCTCACTGATGTGATCGAGGGTGCTTGAGGTGGTGACTTTCATCTCCTCTATAGTATCTGCTGCATGTATGAGATCCCTGTACCTTTCCCTGTATTTGTGAATAAAAGGTCATTTACTCTAACTATGGAAATTAGTATCTGTACTGTATTTAACTTCTCCTGATCAATGTAAGTTGTCTATATATGTAGAAGAAAACATTAAGTGATGTAGGTAAACGCACATGTGTGTTGTAAACAATTGAAAATGAATTGTTATAATTTATTGGCAGCAAATGTTTAAAAGGAGAATTGTAAGGTAATTGTTAAAAGCACATAGACAAGGTATAAAGAATGTTTAGATTTTTAAGTACCTATTGAATTAATTTAAGCCCAAAGAAATCCTTTAAAAGACTAATAAACAAGACAATGTAGTAGCTCTAACATACATGTTGGAGCATAGTTTAGTACAGAAATATACAAACTTATAGATGGAAGGGACTCATCCAACAAAATGACTGGCCCGAGCCTGTTTCAGTTAGCCTATTTAATTAATAGCATAAAAAAAATAAAGGGCTAAGACTATACATACCCGACCATAGCACGCAATTCTTCCCTTTTTCTCTCAATTTCATATTGTAATTTCTTTTGAACTTGGTCTACATCACTGATAAAATGGTTCTGAAACAGTTCTTCAGGAACTATTTCTAATAAATTAGGCTGCGACATATTGGTAAAAATATGTCTTAAATACAATAAATCTTTAACACCAGTATTTATATATGCTTTATTCGTATATTAAAAATTCGTAAATTGTCTAAAACTATTTAAAACCCAAATTTATGCAAAAACCATTGCACTGCTGCACCACGTATACTATATTTACAAAATAATTATGTACCTACCTACCTTATTAATTTAACCTAACCGTAATTGATGTGACTTTGACAATTGAACTGACATAAAGCTGACACATGGCTGACACATTTGACAATGGCCATAATGCATGGAACCTCCCCTTGAACTTCGCAGACAGTACCTAGCAGACAGATTCTTCTATAAAGTTCTTCATATTGCATCCCATCCCCTACTTTCAACTTTAAATTCATTATCCCAATCCCTACCTTCATCGTCTTATTGGACCCACAAAGAATTCCCCCCCCCCCTTCTTAAATCCTATCATGAGCATAAGAAAATTCCCTTTCCGATTATTCAATCTGATTGCAACCCTCTTTTTTCTGTTGATTTTCTGTCCCTTATTTTTCAGCCTCATATTCTCTTGGACTTTGGTTTATACAAGGACTCTTTCTGTGCAAACCAACAATTTAATTTTTTGATAAATGAACATTGGATTGATTGGCTTCTTGTGTTCACAGATGCTTCCAAAATTTCTGAAGATGGTAACGTTGGCTCAGCGGTATGGATCCCGAAATATAATGTAGTTTTAAATTTCAAATGTCCTCCTCCTACTTCAGTATTTACTGGCGAAGCAATTGCTATTTTGGAAGCTGTCAGTTTCATAGAATCCCATCAGATTAAAAAAGCTCTTATTCTTTCCGACTCTAAAAGCTGTCTTCAGGATCTTGAAAAACTTCCTCTTCATGCTAAGGATAATTTTTCGATTACTTTGATTACGAGACAAATTTTATTCCGATGCCATCAAGCAGGTTTGGAAGTCGTTCTAGCATGGATCCCAGGTCATACTGGTATAACGGGAAATGAAACTGCTGATATGTTTGCTAAAAACGCCATTCAGTCGGGTTCTGACAAACATTACCATTGCCACCCTCGTGATCTTAGATTGTCGGCTAAGTCTCGTTTGAGGAAAAATTGGAACAAGTTGTGGTGCAACATTAAAGAATCTCGAGCAAAACTTTACTCTAAGATCCAACCTGACATTCCATCAAGACCGTGGTTCTCAAAATATCGTAATTTTGATAAACATCCTACCTCTGCCATAATCAGATTACGATTGGGTCATGTGTGCTTTCCGGTTTTTCTTGCTAAAATTAGAGTAAAAGACAACTCCTTGTGTGAATGTGGTCTGGACGAAGGAACTCTGGAACATATTTTTTTCAGCTGTCCTTTGCGGTCTGAATCTCTGTACGATCTACTTCCAAAAAATATACCACGTCCTGTAAATATTCCATATTTGCTCACCTTGGTTTTCTCCCCCTTTGTGTCTACTCTTGCAAAATTTATTAAAAACAACAACATCTTTATTTAAACTTTCACTATTGTTACCCTACCCTCTTTTCTTTTGTTCTTTGTTATTTGTATTGATACAAAATACTTCTAAAATGTCCAATTATTATATAATAAGTACTTACTAACCCTTTTTGTTGTGTTGTTTTAGGTTACACACAGACTGCTGAAAACGTCCTTGTTTATTTACTTTTTGAAAGTGTTACATATGTTATTTCCAACCATGACATTGGCAAAATCATCGTTTAACTAAACGATGGAGCCATAAAAATAAAAATTGAATTGAATTGATGGCTTTTACTTCACCCCGATTGGTCTTTAAGGGTCTTCCCCAAGGTTCAGTTCTTAGCCCTCTGCTCTACAACATCTATACGTATGACCTTGATCTCACGGTTACTAGCTTTTGTGAAATTCTCCAATACGCCGATGATATAGCTATTTATGCTCGTTCAGAAAAATTTGAAGATGCAGCTGACCGTTTGAACTCTGCACTGTACTATCTTAATGACTGGTTAGAAAGACATGGCTTGTCGCTTTCAATGGACAAATGTAGCGTGGTGGTATTCTCTCGTAAGAGAATTATACCTCCCATTATGTATATTTATCAACTCCGCCCCTATTACTATTCATACTGAAATTAAATTTTTAGGAGTTATTTTGGATTCCAAAATGACAGGTTTATCTTTTTTATATCGTTTATCTTAATTATATATATGTCACAAGGCTGAACAGGGAATTAATGTACTGAGAGCAGTTTCGGGCGTCCGTTGGGGATCTCACCCTTACAGTCAACTTCTTTTATATAAAGCTATTATACGCAGCCACTTTGATTATGGCTGTTTTATTCTTGAGCCCTGTAATAAGATAGCCCTTGGCAAACTGGACAAAATTCAGGCTAGGTGCCTTCGTATCGTCTCTGGCGCTATGAAGTCATCGCCTATTGCAGGACTTCAGGTGGAATGCTCAGAACCTCCTTTCAACATGCGCAGACAATACTTAGGAGATCGATTTTTCTATAAAATCCTACAGAACTCGTCTCACCCCTTGTTCACAATCTTACATTCATTGTCTCAGTCTCTGCCTACATCAACATATTGGAACCGCAAAGAATTTCCACCCCTTCTGAAAACCTTTCAAGAGTACAAGAAAATACCCTATCCAACCACACAATTTGAAGGTAATCCTCTTTTCTCTGTTGACTTTCAAAGTCTTGTCTTTCAACCTCATATTCTTCTGGATTTTGGTATAGCCAAACATTCTTAATATGCAAACCAGCTTTTTAATATGTTGATAGACAATCATTGGCTTGATTGGATTCTCATATTTACTGATGCCTCCAAGATGTCAGTTGAGGGCAATGTTGGTATAGCAGTATGGATCCCTAAATATGGTATTCTTTTGAGTTTTAAATGTCCTCCACAATCATCTGTTTTTACTGGTGAAGCTATCGCCATTTTGGAAGCTGTCTCTTACATAGAGTCCCACCAAATTAAAAAAGCCCTAGTTCTGTTAGACTCTAGAAGCTGTCTCCAGGATATCATAAAAATTCCATTCCATTCTAGGGATAATTTTTCGATCACACTTAAGACCCGTCAAATTTTGTTCCAATGTCACCAAGCTGGTCTGGAGGTGGTCCTAGCTTGGATCCCAGGTCATTCCGGTATAACTGGAAATGAAACGGTGGATATGTTTGCTAAAAGCGCTATTCAATCAGGTACTGACAAACATTTCTACTGTCACCCCCGCGATCTCAGACTGTCTGCTAGATCTGATCTTTATAGAAACTGGAACAAGTTGTGGTGTAATGTAGGTCAGTCACGGGCTAAATGCTATTCTAAAATTCAACCTGATATCCCTCCTCGTCCTTGGTTCTCTAAATACCGTAAATTTGACAAACATCCCACCTCTGTTATAATCAGACTACGTTTAGGTCACGTGTGCTCTCCGGTTTTCCTGACTAAGATTAGAAATAAAGATAGCTCTTTGTGTGAATGAGGAATAGATGAAGGATCTTTAGATCATATCTTTTTCAATTGTCCTCTGCGGTCTGTATCTCTATATGATCTACTTCCCCGCAACATCCCTCGTCCTGTCAATTTTTAATTTTTACTAACCCTAGTGTTTTCTCCGTTTGTCTCTATTTTGGCTAAATATATTCAGAATAACAACATTAACATTTAAATTCCTCGAATTGATATATGTGTTTTCTATTTCTTTTCCCTTCCCTTGGATTTGCTTTTCTCATCCATTCATCCATGACTCATCCATTGTTTATAAAATGTCTAAATACTAATATTGGCTAGAAACTTACTAACCCTGTTTGTTGTGTTGTTTTAGGTTACACACTGCCCGCTCCATTCGGACATTTTATCAAAGTGAAACACGTTGCTTTTCCCAACCCAGACATTGGCAAAATCATCGTTTGATTAAACGATGGAGCCATAAAATAAAAATTGAATTTAATGGCTTTTACTAATAGTATTTTATTTTCAATTTAGCTCTTACTTTGATATGTAGCCAGTAATAAGGTTTTTTTTTTTAAATAAGTTGTTTATTCAAACAAGTATAAAGTCAAGTCAGTAGTTAAGTCATAATCAAGTCGAGTCAGAAGAGTCAGGCTAAGTGATAGAAAAACTGCACTTAGCGATTTTCAAGAGCTTTTGGCAACAAGCAAGGAAATTACTTAAATCGAACATTGTATCACTTCCCAATACTCACGCTTGTAATTGAACACTTTGCGACTAAGAACCCACCATTATTATGCACAAACACTCAAAAAACTCAAATTACAGCGTCGATACTGCTTTTCACAGCTTCCCATCTAAAGTCAGACGTATTTAGCCAGTAACAAGTAACAAAACTGGTCAAGTGCGGCCGGTTTACGATCTACTCCTCCCCTCTCAACAGAGATTGAAGGTGAACCTATTCCTCTGAAGGACTCATCTAAATTCTTGGGCGTAATCTATATTTTATTTACAAAATTTATCTGAGGAAATAAGCAAAGTAAGCGAGCGACAGACCTTGTGATAGAAGCGACCTAGTGGCAAAAGGAGATTGTATATATGCTCCAATTCCTTTAGAAACTTCAATTGCGCGATTTAGTCTTTTTAGCGCCTGTTCTGTTGCGTTGTGTTGTAACTATTTACTGTGTGCGATTTTGTCGCCACAGTGCCTTTGTGACAGAAGGTAGGTTAGGTTATGGTTATACAGTGACCACAACAATGAGCGAGCGAGCTAAGCGAGCGAATGACAGACCTAGTGAAAGAAGCGAACTAGTGTCAAAAGGCGACTTTGTGACAGACACAGAGCAACGAATATTCATGTCGCTCGCGCGCTCGAGCGACATGAATATTCGTTGCTCTGTGGTGACAGAAGATAGGTTAGGTTATGGATAAACCCATGGAACTAAAGGTAAAGATGGAAACCAAAATGGCATACAATAGGCTAGTCCCAGAAAATTGACCTTATAGCGCCGCACAGGCGCCCTTTAAGAACTAACAGGGGAGTGTTGCCCGCACGCTATATTAACTGAGTGGACATGTCCAATCACTAATTTTGATTCACATCACTAGCCGAGAGCAAAAGCTCTCTCGCTTTGCTTGCGGCAGCCAAACTAGATGGTCGAGCGCGCACCGCTCCCTACATTTAAATCTGTTTAGATTTAACCTTTGTTTTCAAAGATACTCCTTGCTAAAATATCTTTTCGTGTCGCGTCTCATAGGAGAGATTCGAGAGGGCCGAAGAGAGTCGTCGCCGATTTCGTTTCGTGAGTCAACCATCTTTTCTAATGCCGCCGTCACCGGGGCCAATTTTGCAAGGTGCCAGGCTAAATTCAGTGGCTCCGAGGGAGAGTCGGTGGAAAATTTTATAGACGCCGTCGAGGTTTACAAGACCGCAACGGGAATGACGGACAGTAACGCGCTGCGTGGTCTGTCTTTACTGTTGTCACACGACGCTGGAACATGGTGGCAAGGAGTAAAAATAAACATTAAAAACTGGCAAGAGGCTTTGGAGCAGTTAACGGGTGCTTTTGGTGAAAGGAAACCACCCTTTAAAATATACAAAGAGCTATTCGCGATGAAACAAGGATCTCAAAGAACGGATTTATTTGTGGCTAAGGCGAGAGCACTAATGTCAAAGCTGCCCGAAGGGGACATATCAGAAAAGGTTAAGATAGACATGATATACGGGCTGTTAGACATTCAAATTAGGAAGAGAATAGAGAGGGATTCTGTTGACAGCTTCAGTGAGCTGTTACGACGGGCACGGAGCGTGGAGGACGCGGTTGCCGAGCGGGCCAACGGAGCCCCGGCGCCGACTCCGCTTCGTGGGACGCCGCGGCCGCAGCCGCCAAGCGGGGTGCGCGTGCCGCCGTCGCAGTCGTCACTACGGGCGTCGCCGCCAGCGCAGCCGAGCGCGGGCCGCACGCCAACAGCGCAGCCTCCGCCGCACGCGCCCTCGCGGACTGCCGTGGACGAGAGCGTGAGTGCTGGCGCTACCCAGTCACAACCGAACGTACGTAGACACATGCAAAGTGGATCCCAAGGTACTGTACATCGTTTTTTTAAACCTAAAAATGTGAATTCAGATAAATTGTCTTGCTACGGTTGCGGGGCAAGTGGTGTTATTCGTGCAAAGTGTTCAAATTGCAATACGGGAAGTGTGAACGCTTTTTATGCTATAAATTCCCAAAATAATAAAAGTAAACAAAGTTTATATGTAAATGATAGTGCTATTGTAACGCAGGGTAAAGGTGCTTATTTTAGCTCAAGTATTTCACTAGGTGAAAACATAAGTAACTGTCCACAGGGCTTGTACCAACATAAAGTTGAGCATTGTGCAACGAATACTACTAATACTAATATTGATTTGCATGATACTTATTTAAATAAGTTGTGTTATTCATTTAATAATGCATGTGTTGATGATTGCACAAATACTTTTGGGCAATGCTTTACTTCTGAGTTACCCTGTTCCAATGTATTCATCAATCAGTGTGATAATAATTTTGATAAACAAGGGGAGCCTGTGCAGTTACACAAAGTAACGGGAAAGTGTGACTTGCCTATTGTGACACTAAATACAATAACAGGTTGTGTCCAAGGGGAGCCCTGCCCTCACACTTCAATCAATAACCGACCTCTGTTGAATATTGAAATATTAAATTCAAAAGGAACTGCATTAGTCGACTCGGGTGCTAAAGGCTGCTTAGCAGGTCATACGTTGTATGCTCTCCTCCAGTCAAAGGGGCATCCTCTACAACCAGCCTCACGTTTAATTAAACTTGCTGACGGTTGTACTAGATTAATGAATATTTATATTACCGAGGTAGAGGTCAAACTTATAAATAGGGTTGTACTCACAGAGTTTTTAATTTTACCAAATTCTAATGATAATGAAACATTATTAGGAATGGATTTTCTGACCAAAGCGGGTCTTATTTTTGATTTTAATAAATCATTATGGGGATTTGGGGACAGTAACCAGAAGTTTATTCTCCGCTATGAACCGTGTGTCAGCTCTGCATGTAAGCATGATGTGGCTCAAATAGGTGGAGAAAACTTGGATGCACTTTCCCAACTTTTGGCAGATTATGCTGATGTGTTCAAGGAGGCAGGACTGCCTACGGAGTTTGCAGAGCACCGCATCGAGACATCCACCAATTGCGTTGCCACCGTACCGCCTCACTCCTGCAAGGAAGAAGGTGATGGAAGAGGAGCTGGAGCAGATGTTGGCTGACGACATCATCGAAGAGTGTGAGTCAGCATGGGCACTGCACTGCACTACTCGTCCCAAAGCGAAATGGGAAATTTCGATTCTGCGTAGACTACCGTAAGTTGAATACCATTACTAAAACGGATGCTTATCCAATGCCAAGGATTGAAGAACTACTGCATGTAACAAAGAGAGGCTGTGTAATGAGCACAATTGATTTGCATTCTGAATACTGGCAGGTGCCAATTGAAACTGATAAAGATAAGACCGCTTTCACTACGCCTATGGGAACCTTTCGCTTTAAAAGAATGCCATTTGGATTAAAGAACGCCCCTGCAACATTCCAAAGGCTGATTGATCGCCTACGTTCAGGGTCATCTTTGAAAAACGTCACAATTGTGGCATACCTGGACGACATCCTCATAATTTCAGAGAATCTGGACAAGCACATCGAAGATCTACGTGCAATCTTTGACAGGTTGCGGGAATTTAAATTGAGAGCTAATAAAGAGAAATGTGTGTTTGCTCGTGAATCTGTGAAATATCTGGGACACATTATTTCAGGACAAGGTATCTCACCTGACAATGACAAGATTGGTGCTATTCTGGAGATGAAGAAACCGACTTCATTAAAACATATGAGAACCTTCCTACAGACCTGTTCATGGTTTCGTAAATTCATTCCTGGATTTTCTCAAATTGCAGAGCCACTAACACGCTTAACGAGGAAGAATCAAGTATGGCAATGGAAGGAGGAACAGAATGAAGCGTTCGAGAAACTGAAGAGTTTGCTAACCTCTGCTCCTATTCTTGTGCAGCCGGACTATGAGAAGCCATTCATTCTTCGTACCGATGCCAGTAACTATGCGTTAGGTGCTGTACTTCTGCAAGGAGACAAGAACGACGAGAGACCCATCGAGTATGCAAGCAGGTTACTCACATCGGCTGAAAGGAATTATTCAACCACGGAAAGAGAGGCTTTAGCCGTAGTCTGGGCTGTGGAGCGCTTCCGTGGCTATATTGAAGGACATCATGTAATTGTCGGTACAGACCACCAAGCATTAAAATGGCTTTTGACACTGAAATCACCATCAGGACGCCTTGTAAGATGGGCATTGAAGCTACAAGCATTTGATCTGGAAATTGAATATACACCTGGGAGGTTGAACTTGGTTGCAGACTCGCTTAGCCGTCCCAGCTGCGATGAACACACTAACGCAATATGTGGTTTGTGTTCTGTTATTATCGATTTACCTACAAAGAGTCCCTCAGATCTACGACAAGGCCAGTTAGATGATCCAGAACTGGAAAAGATCATCACCGAGATTGAAGGTGATCAAGAAGTAAATAGGCAAAGATGGATTGGTCGTAGTTACTTAATGGAGCAAGGTGTGTTGTACCGGTATAACCCAGACTCCGACAGTGAAGAACCACAGTTAGTGGTGCCCATGAATAGAAGAGAGGAGATACTAAAGGAATGTCACGACTCACCTTTGGCTGGTCATCCCGGAATAGAAAGGACCTATCAGAAAATTTCACAGAAATTCTATTTTCCTGGCATGCGAAGAGCAGTCATTGAATATATTAAAACATGCATAACATGCCAAAGATATAAAGCATCAAATGAGAAACCACCGGGTCTATTGCAAACACCTGTACTGAACCAACGTAATGAAGTTCTGGCCATTGACCTTTTTGGGCCATTGCCGACTGGAGAAGATGGACAGAAATGGATACTTCTTGTTGGAGACACAGCAACCAGATGGGTAGAACTCTATGCTTTACGAGATGCTACAGCTGATGCATGTGCACGAGTATTAATAGAAGAATATTTTCTCAGATTTGGTTTACCAATAATAATCTCGGATAATGGAGTCCAATTCATTTCTGCAGTCATGCAACAGGTTACATTTATTTTGGATATCAAACAGGAGCTGTTACCAGTGTTTCACCCAGAAGGAAACCCTGCTGAAAGGAAGAACAGAGATTTAAAGGTACAAATTTCACAACTAGTCGGTATGGATCACCGTTCTTGGCCTGATAAGCTTCCGTCTGTAAGATTTGCTATGAATACAGCAAGGTGCCAAACAACAGGAGCGACGCCAGGGTACTTGATGTTTGCCAGAGAACTTAGATCACCGCTAGAAGTCACAAATGACCCAAGAGCAATTTTAGGAAAAGAAAATTTTGTGCCGCAAATAACACCCTATTTAAAGAACTTCCTAGGATCGTTAGCTGCTATAAGAGAGAAAATGGAGACACAGCAAGATAGGAGGAAGGAATATGCGGATCAATCTCGAAGAGAAGGTGAACAATTTAAGGAAGGAGATCAGGTTCTCCTCAACACTCATGTTTTAAGCAACGCGTCAAAGGCGATGACATCAAAATTCGTGCCTCGTAGGGATGGGCCATATCTGGTGTCTAAGAAGGTAAGTCCAACTACTTATTTAGTTGCGCCACTTGAAGACCCCACCCAGCGTATAGGGAAGTTTCATGTTAAAGAGCTGACACCGTTTCATGGTAGGGATACTGTTCCACCGGTTCCGATTGTTCCTAAGCGTAGGCGCGGACGCCCTAAACGTAGGCATCGACCTTCCGAGGTTGAAGAGGATCCTCCTTACACTCCTCAGGACGTGCCAGTCCATGAACGAGGACGTATACCTGGACTGGAAGGGGAGTATATAGCGCCGCACAGGCGCCCTTTAAGAACTAACAGGGGAGTGTTGCCCGCACGCTATATTAACTGAGTGGACATGTCCAATCACTAATTTTGATTCACATCACTAGCCGAGAGCAAAAGCTCTGTAGAAAGGTGGTTTAGGTTACCTTAGTACTTAGGTATTTCCAAGGGTATGCTCCTTTCTAACAGAGTAGACGGCAGCACTCGATGTAAGGCGAAGCAGTACAAGCAGGTGAAACAGCAGTGAAGCAGTGAAGAAAAGTGGGAAGAACACGAAGGCGAAAGAAGAAAATAGTTTGTATAGATAGGCAGTATATTAAGCACTAGTTAAATAGTTTACAATGTTTATCGAATTCACTTGCACGGCAAAATAAATAGATAGGCACCACAAAAGTCCAAGATCAAAGCGCGGAAGTCGCGATAGGTATAGAAGCGCGCGATACGTTTTATGCGTCAAGCGATGAAACAAAGACTGGCGGCGGCCGGCGGTTGGCCACGCCCCGCGCGCCCGTCTGGATTATTCGAGAAGGCACTACATTGCAGCGTGCACGCAGCGGTCGCATGATGTAAGGCTGCGGTTTGACCTCCGCGAATCATAGCAGCGGCAAATGACTCGCCACAGCTCTCTCGCTTTGCTTGCGGCAGCCAAACTAGATGGTCGAGCGCGCACCGCTCCCTACATTTAAATCTGTTTAGATTTAACCTTTGTTTTCAAAGATACTCCTTGCTAAAATATCTTTTCGTGTGTGTAAAATAAATACACGGCATCTTTTCCGTAAATGCCATTGTTTTTCTTGAATAAACCAGCTAGCCATAAACCCACGCCATAACCTGGAGTAACCCCTGTTTTCCCAAAGTATTACCATCACTTCAAAATTTTGCCTAGTCAGAAATACAGTAAAATAAAAATGTCAGTTTGCTTAATATTTTTTTTTTATTTTTTAATAAAAATCTACCTCAAAATAAAGATATCTAATATTGCTACGTAACAGTTTATCATTTTTTCCAACTTTTAGGGTTGTTATCAAATGCTGTGATGGAAACCCAGATTCACACCCTAACACATCACGAGTTAGAAAGACAGAGGTGGGTAACGAAATGCATTCAAGTCAAATTTTCTGCCATCAGCGTATTGTATGCCCGCGCGCTATCCCTTTAGCTTTAGATCCATGGGATAAACCATAGATATAGATCTTTTTGACTACGTCAATAGATTGGCTGATCAATAAAAGAAACGAGACCAATTTAAAAACTGTTGATGTGTGTGTGCCATACACATGGAATTAATGTATTAAGGAGCCCTCGGGGAAGACCAGGAACCTTTACTAGTGGTCTTGGCTCCACTAGACAAGCAGAACTAATGGCTGGACGTAATACGTTAAGTGTTGTCCACACCAAGTTGGGTCGCACCAGCTGTTGCTTAACTCGCGTAATTGTCACCAACATTCACGTCTCGCTAAGCTATCTAGCTAGCTACGAAGCTTAAAATATTTTGTTCCAGTTAAAAACACTATCATATTTTTTATTTTATTTTTTTGGTGCGTGCATCTAATATGTTGGTGCACCGTGACTCCTAAGGAGGCGGCGGCTGAAAACCAGTGCTCGTCATGCTGCCATGTCTAGCGTAATACTGAGCCGCCACCTATTGAGACGTCTGTCATTCATATGTACTCTACTCTACGCTACTCTACTCTACTCTACTCTATTCTACTCTACTCTACTCTACTCTATTTATTTAAAAAAAAAAACTAACCAAGGAACATGACGTGGGGTTAGTGCTGTAATCGGGATGGTGCCACTGGTGCCCAAGCACAAGGCGTAGACTCTGGGGGGCGCGAGAATGGCCAGACCAAGCAAGACTATTATTTTTTCGGTTTGCTCCTGTGATTCCCTTCACCCCTAGTGCTCGATTCACTGGTCAAATAGTACGTCTAGTAAAAAACGCTTTATAATCTTGTATCCAGGGCTGTAAAATATGTCACAATAAAATACAAAAAACTACATGTCTTGCAAATATCTTGCTACTGCTGTCTGTCTGACAGACAAATTTTGAAACTTGACAATCGATCAAAGTAGGTAGGTACCTACTTTTGTCCAGTTCTTTGGTTTCGTCGTGGTGTTTTTCGATTTAATTTCGCTATGATTCGGCGTAATAAAACTGTTTGATTTATTAATTTTACTTTAAATTTGTGTTTTCATTTATTCAATTCAATTTTGATGGATAAATAAAAGTGCTTAGTTTATCGTTGGTTACGTTACGTTCGTAATCCTACGCAAACTGTAAGGTTATGATTAGCACATAAGTTTTTTTTACAGTAATAGTAAGTATACGAATGTATTTTCTATGTAATGTTTATTAATTAACACATTTATATGTATAGATATGCACGGAATGTACAGGACTCGTCTTCTATCAGAGATCAGCCGGTGTTTATACACCGATGACGATGTACTTTTATTGTAAAGTACTTCAGTTCTGTAATCTTTTTACCCGCATTCTTCAAGTAAATACATGAAACAAAGTTCACTGTTTTATGTTTATGTATTTATTTTGTGAATATTATCTATTTGAAGTATCTGCAATATAATCAATACATTTTGTACTAACACAATGTTTAAGCGGCCATATGTAAGACTGCTGTCTGCTATTGCGTGCTATAGTAAACAACGTGTTTGTTTGAGGAAGAAATATCATTGTCGCTGTAATCGACTTCAAAAAATAAAGGTTATCTATTGAATCTGTATATTTTTTTCTACTAAACCATTATGTTGTGAAAACTTTTATAATCTTCATGAAATATTGTTTTACCATCAAATTATGATTCCATGCAACATTAATACATTTAAAGTACTGTTTCTATTCTGTGGTATTGATTAGTGTATTTTAAAATAATGTCAGGATTAAAATGATTTTTGTCGTGCATTGAACTACCTAAATGTTATGAGAATTCTCTACCAGTCACCTATTCTTACATTTAATGTGTCTCATTGTATACCCAGTCATCTACATACTCAAAGAACCTGTATGAAGCCACTGATAATGTCATGTTAATGGTGGAGTTCTAATCCATTGATAGGAAAAGTGAATAAAGTGATAGAATTTGACCCTCTATTAATATTTTAATGTTGTATTGTTGTTTTAATGTCTGACTGTCTATCTTTGCCAATTATTATTTTTTTAAGTAATGCTCTAAGTCCTTTAAAGCCCTTTTTAATTTTTCTATCTTCTTCAGTCCTGCAGTGTGGTTTTCGTGAAGTGTAAAAGTCTAGTCGGCAGTCAAGTCTAGTCACAAGAATTAGGCTAAGTGAAGTAGTAGAATAAAAAAACTGCACGTAGGGATTACTAGCTTTTGGCAACAAGCATGAAAATCACATAAACCACTGTATCACTTCCTAACACTCACGCTTGTTCTCAAACACTTTGGGGGTGTAAAAGTTGTTTACTATTTATTTAATAATGCAGCTATGTCATTTCACAGATAGTCTACACATAGTCTATTTTTCTCGTAAAGGTACATCTTGTTCATAGATAGCCACTGATTCCAGAATTTTTTGGAATATAATACAATGACAGAACCCCTTGCTCAACTTGGGCCCTATTTTTTAATTGTCAATGTTTTTGGTTGGGTATAATTAGAAACGGATGAAAATTACAAAAACGCTTGATTGGTTTTCTGCTAGTAAGAATAAGGTTCCTTTTAGTCCAAAAATAAGCTAATTAATAAAAAAATAATAATCACATTTTATTCCCCTGAAAATTCGATTCCCTATTTGCCGAGTCAACTCGCTAAAAAGAACTATTCTTACAGAACTGGTGTTAGGGTAACCAGTCATGGATCCGAACATCTATGTGATGGTTCTGGATACCCTGAACCGGGCCACTAGTCAAGATACGGAGGTGTTGAAGCCGGCTGAGAAGAAGCTTCAAGAATGGGAAATCGAGCCTGGTTTCTATTCTGTACTTTTGGTGAGAGAATTGAATTTACTTTTTTTTTTTAAATAGTTTACCTCAGAGCTGTAGAGTTTAATTGAAAATATATTTATAAGCAACTGTAATATTTTTATTTTCATGGTAATAAAGATAAAGTTTATTAAATGTATTATACTGCAGTTTTTTTTATTTCTAGAGCTAGTCTAGAATATTTACTTAATGATATTATTTTCACTTCTAATATTTTTTAACAATGCATTGTCCATTAACATAGGACTCCACCAAATCTTTTTACTACACTCCATCCTTTACTTTCATCAAGATAAGTTTAGTAACATGGTAACTTTGTTGTCAACTAACAAAAGTTACTAGAACACAAACTCGGGTCAATCAATCCCATTAACTATTCTTATTACTAATCTAATTTTCAGGATGTATTATCAAACCATTCCATTGACATCAATGTCCGCTGGCTAGCTGTAATGTGCTTCAAAAACGGAGTAGACCGGTACTGGAGACGTAATGCACCGAATGCCATAACTGACGAGGAGAAACAGAAACTCAGACAGGGACTGTTGACAACTAATATACTGGGCGAACCGGTGGCTCAGATTGCTACGCAACAGGCTGTGTTGATCTCTAAAATAGCTAGGTAAATCAAATTAGCGTTACGCATGCTGCCATTATTAATCTCACTGAGAAATTTAAAACATTCTTTTAGATACATATGTGTAAAAGGATCAAAAAAGGCTTTGTAAATTACGACAAAGTGAGTTTCATGTTAAAAGTGGAGATGTGATCATTTTACGTAAACCAAATATGAACCTTTGATAATTAAGTATGTCTAATTCTTTGTACCATGCTCTCTGGCTTGAAAAGCCTTGATCAACAAATGAGGTGACATTGCATTCATGAGTGTGACATTGGAATCCATTGCTACTTCCACTGTTTTTTTTAATAATTCACGACACCTATCGAATCTAAAAATTTGAATATTCAAATTAATTTTCACGGAATTTATCTGTAACAAGCAATCGCGAAAACATAAGAAATAATTTATGCACATAATTTCATTCCGCAGGTTCGATTGCCCCACAAATTGGCCAAGTTTAGTACCAGACCTGGTTTGCGCGTTGAAGGCGCCACAACCTCTGTTACAGCATAGATCTTTACTGATCTTCCATCATGTTGTAAAAGCATTGGCTTCCAAAAGGCTTATTGGGGATCGGAGGACATTCCAAGTAAGTTATATGTCCATTAAGATTCATTCAAACTGACGCGAATCTCATACGGTACGCGGGAAGCCGATAGAAATAAGATTTGGTAAAAGCCATTCTATTGACGCCCCACGTCACGCGCGGGATTTCGTCAGTTTGAATGGAGCTTTAATTTTTGCATTATAAAACAAAGTTTGATTGAAATTAATGTGTTAAGCTTGACACAATTCTTTCTTTTTGAGTATGCCACTAACACTGGCAAAAAATGTATCATGCAACTTGAATATTTTCTAGGATTGTTTCATCTAGTAACCAACTTGCAAAGAAAGCATAAGGTTCATAGCAAATAATTTAAAATCGTCCTTTTTTAATCATTCCTAATGCTGTCAAGAAGCTTCTAATCTAACATGTACTTATATATCCAGCGTTTTTAATACAAAGTTCGTTTTAGTATCAAACATTGGTTCATCTTTTTTTTAAATTATTATTATTGGTTTAAATATAATAATTATTTTCAGGAACTAACTAATTCAGTATACACTTTCATACTCAATCTATGGCACGAGAACACGGAACTATTCCTACGTCACATCCAAGATGGCGCCGCCACGGAGCTTATAACAGAACATTTGGAGAAGGCGCTTCTCTGCCTCCGTATACTGAGGAAGTTGACAGTTTTCGGATTTAAGAAAGCGCACGAGAGTCAAGACGCTGTGGCGTTTTTGAATGTTGTGTTCGATCGCGCTAAGACTAGCTTGGAATGCCGTAAGTATTTGTTATTTAGATTTACTTTACTACAATGGCTCAGAAACGCAAAGTGGATCTTGGCCTCCGACACGAGATGGCGCCTTTTCTTGCGATCTTCCGTCAGTTAGAATTAAGATGTAATTATTTGTTAGTTTGATATCGATCAAACAATCATTAAAAAAAACATTAAAAACAGAAAAATATCATTAAAACATTGGGTTTTAATGATATTTTTCTCTGCAAAAGGAAAAAGAAATATATAAAAGGAATAGCTCTATTTTAATTACTAGGAGCTATATTTTTGAAATGTGTGTCTCATATTATATATTATGTCGAATGAAAATCGTTCAATATCGGTCGAAAATTATTAAAAAACAAACAATAACCATTCGACTTGCTGATTGAGTCACATTTTTCAAAAATAGCAATCCCGTACTACCATATTAACGTCCTTAAATATAGTGTACCCTGGGTTTCGAAGCGAAGTCTTACATGAGTTTGTCTCTTCATTATCATCTTCTGAAATTTTGCATTAGTACTTAGGGTCCTCCCTAAGTACTAATTCAAAATTTTGATACCAAAAGATGACTGTTCTCGAGAGATTCAGACAGATAATCGTTAAAAAACTAGTCATAGCAGTTAAATAAAACTATGAAAAAAAACAAAATGCAAGATTTTCTTTCCAGGTAAGCTGCTCAAAGGGCGAGGTATATACCCGCTAGAACTGTGCGAGAAGTTTATAATACATCTGACCAAAGTAGCCCTGGGCGTTTTGGGCTTCCATCCGTTTTCTTATGTTCCTCTTATTCGGCCTTCTTTGGAGTTTGCGCTGTACTACTGTTTTACTGAACAGGTATTTTTTTCTTCTGATTTACTTACATACCATTACGCCTATTTCCCATAGAAGTAGGCAGAGACTACAGATTTCCACTTGCTACAATCCTTACAGACCTCCCGATAGCGTTAAGCCCGCCTTTGTACTTTTTTTTTTAGTAATGGGTGTTACGGCATGGATACATGTCCTTTATAGCCCTTCTTAATTTTTCTATCTTCTTTAGTCTTACAGTGTGGGTTCGTCAAGTCTAGTCTGTAGTCAAGTGTAGTCAGAAGAATCAGGCTAAGTGAAGTGGTAGAAAAACTGCACTTAGCGATTACTAGAAGCTTTTGGCAACAAGCATTAAAATCAAATAAATTAAACACTGTATCACTTCCCAACACTCACGCTTGTTATCGAACACTTTGCGAATAATAATCCACCATTATTATGCACAAAAAAAACCACAAATTTTGGAAAATAAAACAGCGCCGATACTGCTCTACACAGCTTCCCGCCAAAAGTCCAGACCGCCTTTGTACTCAAAAAATTGTAAATCTATCTCCCTCGCTTCACTCATCACTCTCGTCATACAAGTTTGTCGATTATTAGCACTCACATCTCCCATTTTCAAGATATTTGCGATTCGGGTAAACAAATTGATTTCCGTTTCGTTGGTGCCACTGAATTTTTCGAATCTTATCAGAAATATATTGATAAACATAGTATATTACCAAGTGTAAAAAAGAAAAGCACTTTACAAGTCTCTGTTAAAATACTGTTAACGTCAAAAGGCGTTAAGTTTACCGATTCATATTGTATCTGTTCTTCATATAAATGTATTAAATATTCTGTTATCAATTAATTATTATCATCATTATCATTGCGATTGAAAAATCTTATGTTTATTTTTCAAGTTAGAATTATGTTTTTCAGGGCATGTCGTTGATATACGAAAGGTTTACAATTCAATGCCTGAATATTGTGAAGGGAATATTACAATGTGTTGAATATCGGCTGCCCAAAGGAATGGACCTGTTGACGGATTCGGATCCCTGTAAGTAAAACTATATGCTTAAGATTTGATTAGTAGTTTAATTTTTATCTACAACATTAAAAAACACTCAAACCTTGATAAATTCGTCTGGTTAGGACATTAAAGTCTTGCATCGCCCGATTGTCTCATTACTAAAACGATTCTGTGCTTCGGAAAGCCTTTGACCATGTAATCCATTTATTATTTAGCTTATCTTTGTCTAGAGTAACATTGTAAGCCAACCAAATTAAAATGGAAGTGTTAGATGCAAACACTGCATGTCACATGTGTCGCCATCTGGTGACGCATTCATTAATAATGACATTCTTATGTTTAATACAATTAAGGTTGCCTTTGTGTGTTTATGTAAAGATCCGGAGAATTTAGGATAAAAATAAAAAATAATAAAATAAAAGGATTGGCCAAGACATTGCTGGCTAGAATCTCCTCATAGTTTGATAATAAAACAATATAATAATAAGGTGTGTAGAACATGGAGCAATTACAAAGAGATGTCATAATAAGCGTTTTGTAAGAAAGTATTTGTGAGGGTACGCGGGGCGGAAGGCAGACGTGCGGGGTGCTTGATTTCGGTCGTGGCTCCAACCATAATGATATCCATCTTACGGAAAGTAGCAGTACTACGTTATTTACAAATTATCAAGTACTTCAGACACCAGACACTAGATGTCACTACTGTTCACGACCCGGTTGCTTTTATCCTAATATTAACCAACCACATCAGGGTTGTCAATAATTTATTGAGTCGAAGTTTTTTATATATTTTTTTCAAATTTCAAGAAAATAATAATAAAATAAATATATTTCCATAGATATACAGGGTGATTATAACAAATGGCCAAATGTTTACAGTGAGTCATAAAAGGGTACACGGAACCACAAATCGAATGATTGGTTAATAGGTTTTTTTTTTTTCAATTTTGACTAAATAAAGAATCTCACTTACATACAAATATATTAAGAAACATATAATACAATACACATAAAACTCTTTATTGCACAACAAGGATACATTGTGAAATACAAGCAATTACAAGAAAAAGCCTTGCGGCAAAGAAACATACATGAATGTTGAAAACGACTCTTCTTTTTTGGTGTAAAAATGAAATCGATGTGATGTAAACCGTGCATATGAGTATTTGTTTTAATGTTCCTGAACTTTTTCCAGCCCTTGCCTGGCCATTATTGACAAACAAAACTCAGCTTTTTGTCAATAGATGTCCAAAATTCAGCTACTTGTCAATAGATGTCACTAGTACGTCGAAGTTCCAATCTTAAAAACATTGTGATATTTTATAAATTATGAACGCTGTAAATATTGGTATACCTATAATATATAATTTAACAGAAACTAATTATTCAACGCTAAATTCATAAAAAAGCCGTGGAAAATCATAATACACTTAGGAGCTCGCGATCTGTTTCTCGGTACGCTTTTGAACGAGTAGTGATAAGCTCCGCCCACTTTTGTGTCGGCGAGGCGCCAATGATCACATCACTGCGCCATTTCCTCTTAGTAAATGCTCCGTGGTAGAATATATATTATATGTATTTCTTATTAGTGACTGTCCCTTGTTCCCAAATTATATCTATGTCTGTGTTGATCTAAGCGCACGGTAGTGCGCAGGCCAAGTTCCAGCAACAGTAGACATTATTTTTAATTCTACTGGGCCCACCCTTATTTCATGTTCTCTTATTATACAAAGGTTGGCTGGAAGAGATTGCTTAGCAGTAAGTCTGTCTTTGCACCATATTGTTAACAATGTTATAATTTCACTTTTGTGATTTCCCAGATGTAGGCAATAAAGTTATATTGTATTGTATTGTATAAAATAATGTTACGCCTGCCATCTGTTGGTCATTTTTAGAAACTTTTCAGAAGTTGAAGTTTAACAAGGGTGTACAGGGTCGATTGACGATGTAAGCCATTTATTATTTAGCTTATCTTTGTCTACAGTAACATTACAAGCTCACCAAATAAAAATGGAGGTGTTAGATGCAAACACAGTATGTCACATGTGTCGCCATCTAGTGACGCATTATTTCCTACTAAGTTCAGACGATTTGGCGTTATGGGACGCTGAACCAGAGAGTTTTGCCATTGACGAAGCTGGGGAATCTTGGAAATATAGTCTTAGGGTAGGTTTACCATAGATTATAGAATTTATAAAATTAATCTTAGGCTGCTAGAAACTTTATAACAATAAAAATTCCATTGTTATTAACCAAATCCAGTTTTGCACACTTGAAGGGATTTTAAGGTTGTCTGTTAGATAATGCTTTTAGCATTAAGTCCGCCAATTGTAAAATACAATTGTATACTTTTACAGTAAAGTTTAATACTGGGGGTATTAAGAAACGTTCGCTAAGCACATGTTAGCTAAATCGCAGCATGTTTTGTCCCTTTCTCTCCTATTCAAAATTTTGTGTGAAAAACGAGACTCAACACATTTTAGCTTACATGGGCTTTAAAATGATTCTTACGGCGGTTCATTTATTATTACCTTAATACCAGGGTAAATAAATGAACCGCCCTACGTGGAAACGCGACTTTCTTGGTTACTCCTTGGATACTTTCATACAAAATCATTGTTATGCTATCTATCGAAAACGTAGAAGTTGTATTTATTTATTTATCACTTTTTAAATACGGCACTAAATCAACATCAATTTTTAACGTATACCTAACTAATACGTATAGCCCGACCAAAAAAACTAAAAACCCTATATTAGCGTCTCTACTGATTGCCTTTAGATGGCAACATATTGTATGTGTTATGTCAACAAAAAAAATGTCAATGTTATATAATGAAATATAAATCAGTCTTTTGTTTTTATTCGCATTCAATATGATAATATCTTTTATATTACTTTTTTATTATTACTATGTATTATTTTTACCATTTCAATATTTTTATTTGATAATCACAAAATAAATAACGTCCACTCCTGTCTCTTTTTTGGAGATGACGGAATGTTACTTAAATATCTAGTTGTCAGTAAATTAAATTAGTTCTAATATTTTTCCGCAATATGGCCAGGGCTGCTATTTTCCTGGTCGGGCTATAAAAAAATTGTTTCAATAATTCAGTTTCTTATTTGATTAAAAATAAGCGAGATCAGTACCTAATTTAAATATTTACTTTGGATTATATTATGACTTTTACTTACCATTTCCAGCAAATAATATGTTTATTCTTCTCTAGCCATGCACGGAAGCCCTGTTCCTAGAATTATTTCAATTCCGCAACGTACTCGCGCCAGAATTGGTTCGCCTGTTGGCATCACTGCAAGAACGACCAATCACGCCTGATGATTTGTCCGCCATTTTGAAGAAAGACGCCATTTATAATGCCGTCAGGTTGGCAGCATTTGATCTCTATGACGATGTGAGTATTCTTTGTTCGTAATTTGAATCAATCGTAGCGATCACCGTGGATTACATGGGCAATTTACCATATACGGATGTAAAAGGTTATTACTTTAACAGCCATCAAATGGCCTACGGCTTAACATGCCTTCCGGAATCATCATTTTTGTCATACAATCAGGCGATTCAAGTCGGCAATGTATGAACCAAATTGGAAACAACTAAACAAAGTATGCTTCCCGTGAAAATAGAATCCTCGTCCTCTGTTTTGAGATGTAAATGTGAAACAGGAGAGGAGATGAAAAATCTTAAAAACCAGTTGGTATTTTCATTGAATCAGATATTAACGAAATTTCTTTTTAGGTGGACTTTGACGAATGGTTTACGAACGTACTGAGCCAAGAATTGAAAATGAAAGATAACAACTACAGAATTATAAGAAGGAGAGTTTGTCAACTCGTAGGTGAGTGAATACCGACGAATTTTACAAATTTTCTTATAAGCTTGACCCAAGTTGAATTGTTAATTTATGTCTGTAAAAAATGTTCTTTCGTGAATTGGAGGGAGATGGGGGAGACCTAACAGAGTAACATTGTTACTCACACTACTTAAGGGGATATTAGGTAGGAATTAAAAGAATAAAATGTTAATTGCAGGAATTTGGTGCGGCGTTCGTGCATCACAATCTCTTAGGCCAGCAATGTATGAAGCTTTAATAGCTCCTTTAACTCAACCAGACGAAGATGCAGCAGTTAAACTTGCAGCGGCTGAAGCGCTTAGAAGTACTATTGACGATTTCAACTTCGATGTTGATCAATTTGCTCCTTATGCGTCACACGCGATTGCAGCGCTTTATGAATTATTGGTGAGTAAAATTACAGCGAAAATCCGTGAGCAATCAGCGGCTAAAGCGCTGAATGTGGAAATTAGGTGAAGATGCTGGTGTTAAACTTGCAGCGGCTGAAGCGCTTAGAAGTACTATTGACGATTTCAACTTCGACGTGTACCAATTTGCTCCGTATGCTTCGCTTTCGCGATTACAGCGCTTTATGAATTATTGGTATAGCCTGACCAGGAATATAAAAACCCTGCATTACCAAAAATAAAAACCCAGTAGCGACGCCAGCTACTGATCGCCTTTATCTGGCATCATGTTATATGTGTCATGTCAACAACAAAATTGACAGTGTCATTTAATGAAATAGAAATCAATCCTTCGTTTTCATTTGCGTCAAATATGATAACATTTTTTTATATCACTTTTCCTGTAACTATCAGGAAATCAGGTGCATTTGTATGTATGTATGTATGTAAAAATCTTTATTGTACACAAAGAACATAGTATCAGAATACAGGTTACAACAAAAGGCGGACTTATCCCAAATAGGGATCTCTTCCAGTGAACCAAACTAACATAGGACATAGACATATTGCAATTAAAATTTTGTATGGAATAAAGTTATTAATTTTTTTGTTTGGTTAAGGAGTGATATTAAAATGTTATCATATTTGATGCAAATGAAAACGAAGGATTGATTTCTATGTCATTAAATGACGTTGTCAATTTTGTTGTTGACATGACACTTAAAACATGTTGACGACCACATGAAGGCGATCAGTAGCAACGCCAATGCAGGGTTTTTTCCATTATATCGGGTCGGGCTATACTTATCATTATCGTGATCTGACCATATCTCAATAGCAAAACAATCTATTTTCCTCCCAACAGGTAGAATCAGAAGAGTGCGATACAAAAATGCACGTACTCCACGTAGTTTCCTACGTGATGGAACGTTGTGGGGCACACGTGGCGAGGGGCGGAGGCACCGGAGCGTTGTTCGCGTATCTACCTCAGTTGTGGCAACACGCCGCAAGCCATAATATGTTGAGAGCAGCTGTTTTATCTGCTACTGTGCATTTACTAAAGGTATGTGTAGATGGCGCTGTTTCAAATTTGAATCGCGGTGGTAATGTTTTTATTGCTTTATTTAATGATTGAGTATGTTCGCGCACCTACCTCAGTTGTGGCAACTGTTTTGTCTGTACTGTGCATTTACTAAAGGTATGTATGTGTGTGACTTGAAAAAAGTCGCAGGCAGACGCTGGATGCAGGCTTCTGTCAATTGCGGCTGAAATGATGATGATGATTATATATGTGTTTTCATTAAAAATAAAAGTATGTCTATGTCTCTTAGATTGTCCAAGAGTAAAGCTATCCAACGTTAAAAGAATTTTTTAAATCCGACCCATAGTTCCAGATTTATAAGCGTTCAATTATAAAACTTTTCAGCTTAATAATATTAGTATAGATGGCGCTGTGTAAACTTTAGATCTCAATAGCAGAGTTTTTATGATTTGAAAATAGATTGCTCTGTTTCTAGCCAATAATGTACCTCTTCACAGGCAATAGGCGAATGTTCGCCGAACGTTCGCCCGTGGATCGTGAGCGTCGTGAACGAATCGACTCGTCTATCGGAACCGGCGCATGTATATTTATTAGAAGATGCCTTGGAACTGTGGCTCGCCATATTGGAAACCTCGCAAGCCCCTGACCCGCCTACATTGACGTTGGCTGAGAATCTGTGTCCTATATTAGGTTAGTCGTGTTTCTGTACATTCATATTTAAATTATTTCTGTTATATATATCAATGACTGTTATCTATTAGTGTATTTAGTAAGTAAAACTCAACCACTTTTTCAATAAAAAATCGACCTCCCACGCAATATCCTGGCTGATTATTTCCTTCGCCTTTGTACTCATTTCTCTTAATGTTATGGTTTCTGTGCTGTATCTTTTCTTATATGTATGTAAATGGTGCAATAAAGTGTTCATTCATTCATTATTAGTTTTGTTTGGGAGGTTGAAAGGGACCAAATGTTTCTTAACATGATGCTTCTTCTCAATAATATTAGTATAAGAAAATATCTTTGATTCGCTCACTACTCGAGCTGTGAAGCCATTATTCAGCAGGTAAGTATGTAGTTAAGAAATATCAGCTGAGCACAGATTGTATATTTATTAGAAGATGCCTTGGTACTGTGGACCGCCATATTGGAAACCTTGCAAGCTCAGACCCGCCTACATTGAGACGTTGGCTGAGAATCTGTGTCCTATATTAGGTTAGTTGACTATCTATATGATACAATGTTATATATAATTAATATTTAATAGTACTAACGTACAGAACGGACACTCACATCCTCCCACCCGAAACTGATACCGCACCTCACCGCGCAGATTTAGGGTAAAAATCGAGAACAAAATAATGCAAGGATGTCGCTTCAGCCGCCAACTATAACGCAGTCAATAAATAATCAACTCTACGAGCAACACACATTGACGCGTGTGCGTACGCAACCGAATATTAGTAGTCGTAATATGTATCGCGCTCGCCGCTATTGTATGGAGTATCCGGGATGTGCTATTAGTGACTTTTTAAACACCAGGATAATTTTTATAGTCTGCATAGTATGTGAAACTTTCAATTAAAAAAAAAAGCGAAAACGAAGAAACAAAAATCAACCTCTCATCTTTGATTCTTTTTCGAGTTATTAAATAAATAAATTCTTATTTATTAAAACCAGTTATCATTATTTCATAACTGGTTTTGTAATTTCCTTGCCCGTCTTATCAGACATCTACCCAAAAGAAGTATCTAACAAATTCTGTTTCCTTTGGCTTTGAAGACTAAATTGAACGTGTGAGAAAAACGACTGAATTTATTTTTCAAAATCTTTTTCTCCACAGAACAATCAACCGAACACCTAAGAATAATAGTTTACATAATGCAAGCGTACACTCTATTATGCCCTGAAGAATTCCTAACCGGCGCCGGCGGTAAATGTATGGCGTTACTAGAAGACATGTTAAGCGACATGAGAATAGAAGGCGTGATCACGGTGCTCAAGATGGCTGAGATCTGCGTCAGCGTAACATTCCCAGAAAGGAACATGTATCTAGGAGTTAAAGTCATATGGCCTATACTGATTAGGGTTATACAGTAAGTTTTTGACACATTTTTCCTTTAAAACTTGTAAAAATAGCATATGTTAATCCCGACATGCGCGCCACTAATAGGTACACACACACACAATCACTATATATATTGTTTTTGCTGTTTTTGACAATTTTCCCTAATATCTCGTAAAATAGCATGTAGTAATCCCGACATGCGCGCCATTAATAAAGTCATACAGTACTTAAGTTTTTATTGTATAAATAACTGATACTGTTAATCCATGCATGCTTGTCACTAATTGTTGTTCTGCCCGGGTCATCTAAAACTATTTTTTTTGGATTTCTATATCCATCTTTTAAGATACTTAGAGTTAAGATAGTTATTAAGGTATTGGTAAATGTATGGCGTTACTAGAAGTTTTTGACACATTTTTCCTAAAAAAAACTCGTAAAAATAGCATTTGTTAATTCCGTAATGTCTTCAACTAATAGGTAATACACAATCAAATTATATAGTGATTTTGCTGTATTATATGATAACTTTTCTCTCATTACCTACTCTGAGTTATTTGTGCCATTTTGATAAATTTATTGTAGGAAATAATCACAAAATAATTAATATTTAATAGTATTCTGTGTGTTACGAATTCTGTCCAAATTATGAACATATTATTGTTATGGGTGACTTCAATACATGCCTTATCAAAAATGATTGGCGCACTCACAAACTCTTACATCTTTTAACTTCCTATAATCTTAATGTCCTGCCTCTCTCAGCAACTCACCATGTACCTAACCGTACTCCTTCTCTCCTAGATTTGATTATAGTGTCCTCTCTCGACTTTGTTTCTATGTATGGTCAACTAACTGCTCCTTTCTCATATCACGATCTTCTCTATCTTTCTTACTCTATTCTTCCCCGCGTGAACCTGAGTATATTTTTCGCCGTAACTTTAATGCCATAGACTTGGAGAAATTTTATACTGATGCGAAACACATTGACTGGACAGCAATCTACACTAGTGACTATGTTGACACTAAGGTTGAACAATTTAATAGTAATGTCTTGAAATTATTTAACAAGCATGCTCCCTTGAAACGCATTAAGGCAAAACGTAACCCTGCACCTTGGCTTACAACTGAGATCAAAGAGGCCATGAGGCGAAGAGACAGAGCTAAACATAGATTCAAGCGATGCCCCACAGAACACAATGGCACCATATTTAAGACACTCCGCAATCGCTGTAATCGTCTATGTAGAGATGCCAAGCGACAGTACTTCCATAACTCTCTTGCTTGTAAAAGCCCCACGGAGATGTGGAAATTCCTTAAGTCGGTTGGTATCGGTAAATCCTCTCCACTTGATCACAATAATTTAGACCCAAATGACATCAATAGACATTTCTCTCTTCCTCCTGTCTCACTATCTCCTAATATTAAATTGGATACTCTGGCACAACTGTCCAATCTACCTACTCCACCATATTCTTCACTTGAACTATCTTCAGTTACAGAGGATGAAGTTAAGAAATGGGTTCTCCAAGTGTCCTCTAATGCGGCGGGTAATGATCAAATTTCAGCAAAAATGATTACTCTACTACTTCCTGTAGTTCTTCCTATTCTCACTCATATTCTTAACTTCTCCATTTCGTCAGGATTATTTCCTTCGGCCTGGAAATCAGCTTATATTATTCCGTTGCCTAAAGTCTCTAATCCCACTTCTCTTTCTCAGCTCAGGCCTATTTCTATTTTATCTTTTCTTTCAAAAGTTCTTTAGCTAATTGTTCACAGTCAACTATCTGCCTTTCTCTTGCGCAACAACATTATTAGTGAATTCCAATCAGGCTTCCGTGCAGGCCATAGCACAGTGACTGCTCTAGTTAATGTCACTGATGACATCCGCTGGGCTATAGAAAATAGATCTCTTACTTGTTTTTCTCGATTTCAGAAGTGCTTTTAACTCTATCGATTTTGATGTTCTGCTGGAAATTATCCGATCTCTAAAGGTAACTTCATCAACTCTTTCTTGGTTTGAGTCGTATCTTCGGGGTCGCTCGCAGTGTGTCCGCCTTGGGGAGGTGAACTCTGATTGGTGTGAGCTCAGGGCGGGTGTGCCTCAGGGTGGCGTACTTTCACCTCTCCTATTTTCTATCTTCATTAATACTGTTACTAAAATTCTATCTTCCAGTTTCCATCTCTATGCAGACGATTTGCAGCTCTATCGCCAGTTTTTACCAGCGGAAATAGATTCAGCCATTAACTGTATGAATGATGATCTGCAGAGGTTGAGTGTATGGGCTGAGTCATACGGTTTACTAGTAAATCCAAATAAATCCCAAGCAATGATCATAGGTAGTAGTTACTGGAGGAATTCGCTTGATCTAAGCGCTATTCCATCACTTCTCCTGGACGGTACCGTTATCAATTTTGCTGAGACCACTAAGAACTTGGGCGTTGTTATTGACTCGGGTCTAAACTGGAATGCGCACGTTTCTGCAGTTAGTCGTAGGGTTCACTTTACCTTTCACAATCTAAGATGCCTTCAGACTTTCCTTCCTCTGGAAACTAAAATTTACTTATGCCAGTCCTTTATATTGCCACTTCTTGATTACGCCGATGCCTGTTATCTGGACGCTACAGAGGAGCTGCTGAACAAACTTGAACGTCTGCAAAACTCATGTATCAGATTTATCTATGGTTTGAAAAAATTCGACCATGTCTCCGACTTCCGCAGCCAACTCAAGTGGCTCCCTATCCGACTTCGCAGAAATATGAGAATCCTTTGTCTTCTATTCAACGTCCTGTACAATCCCTCCTATCCTTCTTATCTAAAGGATCGTTTCTCCTTCTCCCGTCCGATTGATGCACCTTGCCGTTCCCACCTTAGAACCCTCCTCAATATTCCCATCCATCATTCCGATTCCTACACTCACTCCTTTTCAGTCCAAGCGGTAAGATTGTGGAATTCTTTGCCAGCTGACATACGAGACTCGAAAACTATCTCAATATTTAAGAAACTAGTTAAAGAGTATTATCTGTCCTTAGCACAATAGGTATTTATGTATGTATTTTATATGTAAGTTTATTAAGTATGTATTATTTGTAATAGTATTTGTGTATGTATGTTTATGTATGTTTATATTATAAGGATTTTATAATAGTTTTACCTAGGTAATTAGGTATAGTCTTCACTTTTCCTTTCATTTTTGTACACGCTAATTACCCTTTTCTTGTCTTTTCCGCTCTTGGGTCTGCTGGAAGAAATTTCTTTAGAAATAAGCAGCTCCCTTGTACTTTCTTTTCCTCTTATGTATAATCCTTTACATTTTATTGTGTACACGAATAAAGTAAATAAAATAAAAATAAATAAAATACACAACATCCACTTCCTGCCTTGTTTTGATAGTTGACGTTGAGATGATAAATGTTACGTGGAATGCAGTAAAATAAATTAATTCCAATATTTTCCCGCAATATGGCGAAGGCTGAATATATTAAAATTTTGTCCTCAGATGTCTACTCGATAACGACGATCTACCGATGGTGTTATCAATACAACTCTCGCTCCTTTCGAGGGTTATCCTTCTATCTTCCGATCTCTTCTACAAGGCCATACAAGAAGCATCAGCTACTCTTACCGAATATGATCACGATCCGGGAAAGGTGTTTAAAAGGTATGTGTACTTTGAATATTTAATTTTAACTTATTTTAGCATTGAGCGTCAAGAAATTCATACTATAGTTTGATTATAAAAATAGTGGGCTTATCGTGCAAGAAAACTTCCTGGCAACCTTCATATAGTAGTTACAAATATTAATATTTCGTTGGAAGAACTTTTACATTTGAAGCAAAATAGTACGGATTTTGAATTGACCAATCACAATGCTGGGAATATCCACTCGTGAAATGTGATTGGTCGATTCATAGTCCGTTATTTTGTGCTTGGCCTCACTGGATTGGAATGCCTATGATAGAAACCAACTTTTGATTTGTTTATACAGAATTTTTTAAAACACCAGCCAAATTTTCACAGAGTATTTAGTACCAAACCAACTTTCTATTTCTTTGGATTTCAAAAACATAAAAGCACTTCTCAACTCCTAAGTAAGTTTTCAGATGAAGTAAACGAACACCTAAATAAAAAAATGCATGTACTTGCTCTTTTCATTGACTTCAGCAAAGCATTCGATATGCTCAATTATGACACGCTTTATGACAAGCTTTCTCAAAATGGAATACAGGGCCCACTTCTAAACTTAATAAAGAACTATCACAGCAATAGATACACGACCGTAAAAGTCCAAGATCAACTGAGTGCGATGACCTTGACCTACAAAGGCACGGCACAAGGTTCCATAGTCGGGCCGACTGAGTACCTCATGTATGTAAATGATATGTGTAATGTCATAGGGTCGGGATCGGTGTACCAGTTCGCTGATGACACGTGTCTCCTGGTAGCCAGTAGGAACTCAACCCAAGCCGAATATATTTTGCAACAAAACTTTACCAGCATGTGTAAATGGGCACATGATCACGGCCTTGTGATAAACGCTCAGAAAACTAAAATAGTTCATATACGCTCATCACATAATAAAACAAAAACCGCACCAGCTGTTAAGGCCCATGAACACGCCTGCTTGCATTCGAATAACTTATCTGATTGTCAATGTCCCATACTAGAAATAGTAGATAAACATAAATACGTTGGTGTCTGGATTGATAGCCGTTTTTGCTGGGGACCACATAAAGATCATGTTTGCAACAAGCTGAGGTCAGTAATTAGCAAGCTTTACATACTCAAATATAAATTACCTTTTAAGATCTTGAGATTATTATATTTTGCCTTGGCGGACTCTGTTGTCAATTATGGCCTAAGTAGTTATGGAAGAACGTATTCGACATACATTGAATCTATTTATAAATTACAACTAAAAATGTTAAAAATAATTGTTCCAAATAAAATCTTAAAAAGGCTAGCTAAGGATGATGCGGAGTTATTTAAATATTGCAATATAATGAGTGTTTATGATAAAATTCAATATCTTATTTTAACTGAATCAAGTCAAAAAAATTGTTTAATAGAAAAAATGCGACCTAGCTACCTAAGAACACTTTGTTATTTAAATAAATATAGTCTTCCAAAATTTAATAATCTGTATGGGACAAGAATTCCTAATTATATGATACCAAACTATCTAAATAAGCTTCCCTCAGAACTTCAGGAGTTGTATAATAATAACTTTAAAAAATTTAAATTGAGTTTGAAAAAATACTTGAGTACTTTCTGAATGTAATAGCGACTCACCGAACACAGATAAACCCATCGAGGTTTCCGCGGTTCGGTAGCTGTTTTGTGTGTACATTTGATATTTACTGAATAAATGATTTAAAAAAAATAAAAAAAATAATACAAATTTAGGAATCAGCTGGCAGGATTTTTTATGGGCGGTCGAATTTTTTACTCGGTTTTCACTTACTTTTTCTATTGAGAGTGGTTTACGCCGAGATTACTACTACTGCAATTCGGTCGTGTACGCACGCGCGTCTCGTCAGTTTGTGTGTCACTCGAGTCGTATGGTTGGTTATTTACCACGTCTGCGTGATAGTTGTCCGTCGATTTTTACCCTTAATCTGCGCGGTAAGGTGCGGTATCTGTTTCGGGTGGGAGGGTGTGAGTGGTACATTAGTACTATTGATAATTCTGTGTCAGTGTTTAAAAAGTCACTATATATTTGTTTGTGACAGGATTCTTCAAGTATGGACTGAGAATATGAATCTGGTCACGCAGGTCGAGAGGTGGAAGGTTGTAGGTAAGTAGTATCACAGATTACAGAATATATACAAATATTCAACCGTCATATCTACATTGAAACACGGCAACTTTTTCTGGTTACTCCTGGTTACTCTCATATAAAGTCACTATTACGCCACCTATCAAAAACAGTGAGAAGTTATAAACTAAGTCGATAACTTTTAAAATACAGTATATAATCAACTTATGATAGAATTTGGGTACGTAAAAAGTACCGTTTTAAATGTTTAGTTCCTTATTTCGCCAAAAATAAGCGAGATTAAATTAAGTACAATTTAAATATTTTTCTTTTTGAAGCGCCCGCTTGAAACAAATAGGAAAGCTAATTCTTTTTATAAGCCAATGGAACCCCATGGTAAAATTGTAAGAAAATATATTTTTAACAGGAATATTTGAAAATAATGATCTACGATGCAACATTAGCTAATTCTGTTTTTTAACAAACAAACTGAATACTAAGAAATTAAAATAAACAAAATTTCAGCTATGTAGTCTCGTATGTGAATGGTTATCAATACTCGGTATTTTATTACAACTTGTGTGTGATTCTCAGTTATAGTTTTGACAGTTATCAAGTTTATCATTTTAGATAAAGCAACTCGAAATTTGGTCCTTAGAGCCGGATGCCTTTATTCATTTTTTTATTTATTTTAGGTTTAGGATTAGCGGCTTTACTGACGACACAAAACGCGACTGTCCTGGAACGCTTTCCAGCGATATTACTCAATTTGACTGAAGTTATGAATGATGTCATGAAGTCTGAAGATAACGGCACTTATGTTGAGTGAGTATTCTTTACTTATTATAGTTTTCGCAATTGAGGAGCTCGTTGGTCGAGCGCAACCTGCGTATCCGTAGCGAATGCGCGTGTAAAGCGACGACGTGATGCGACCACTATTGGATTGGTCGCCACTTTAGTGGCATTTTCTATTTTGAGCTCCTCCGTGCTTCGGAAGGCACGTTAAGCCGTTGGTCCCAGATGTTATCGATAGATAGCAGTCGTTAGGCTGTGTCAGATGTCTTAGGGCAGCCTGAAAAATTCTGACAGTGTTGGCCACTAACACGCCTCAGGTCATGTTCCTGTCGGTCTGGTTTCCCTGTAAAAAGGGTTACGAAGGTAGGTCAGACGGCAGTCGCTCGATTGTAATTACCAGTTCCGCCAAATCTAGGACCATGTTTTACAGCGTATCCTAGGCTCCGAAGCGTAAGCTGACGACGCAACTAGGAATACACGCTAGGATGATAATGATGATAGTTGTCGCAATTTTCATTTCAGACACCTACCTACTTATTGATGGGGGGGGGGGGGGTAAAATGGCAATGATAAGATTTCTGTAGCGTTATCTAGAACGGATTTCGATCACACTGGGAGGAAACATAAATACCTAACCTTACGGGAAACAGGCGTGATTATATGTATGTAATAGGCTAGTTTCCAGGGTCAAAAGACAAACATTAAAATTAGTCCGTCATTTAGGGAATCAAAATATCTTAGTGACGTATTTTTTCTTTTGTCAATTGAGCGATAAATTATAAAGATATAACGCATCAAAGTTTAGGAGCGGGGGCTCGTGACGTCACATATTGCGAAAAAGTGTAGCACACTGTGACGTCACACGGAACTTTAACGCGCCATATCTTTACCATTCTTTGTTTAATTTTCAAAAGAAAAAATACGTCTCCAATATTTTTTGATTATCTAACTAACGGACTAATTATATTTTTTTAGGAAACTAGCCTATTTAGGGGGTGTAATGTAGTACACACCACGGGGCTTTAAGAGTAATTGGTAACATGTTTTTACTAAGGGCCGATTTCACCAAAGTCTCATATGTTTTATTCCAAGGTTAATGACGTAATTTAGTCTTGTATAAAGGAGTTTAAATTTCATTACACAGTTAACTCGAGAATATATGTATACGTATAATTCCGGCACAAGGAAAATGTCTGCCATCCATATTTTATGCTTGGACAAGTTACTCTTGGACAGGAACGATGTTGGTGACATCGGCCTGTTTTTGCACAAGGATGGAATTTCTTTACTAAAAAACTTACTACAAAAAGGTTAATCATCTGTTCTACACGTGTCTGAAAAAATAAATCATAAAATTACGTTTATATATAACCTCAAGTAGACTTAGACTACTGTTTTATTTTAATTTTATTTTATTTTATTTTATTTTATTTTATTTTATTTTATTTTATTTTATTTTATTTTATTTTATTTTATTTTATTTTATTTTATTTTATTTTATTTTATTTTATTTTATTTTATTTTATTTTATTTTATTTTATTTTATTTTATTTTATTTTATTTTATTTTATTTTATTTTATTTTATTTTATTTTATTTTATTTTATTTTATTTTATTTTATTTTATTTTATTTTATTTTATTTTATTTTATTTTATTTTATTTTATTTTATTTTATTTTATTTTATTTTATTTTATTTTATTTTATTTTATTTTATTTTATTTTATTTTATTTTATTTTATTTTATTTTATTTTATTTTATTTTATTTATTGGCACACTAAACAGTTTTACAACAAAACATGACTTAATAAATATTACATGGGTTCATGGGCTAGTTGGAAAACCAAGAGATTAGCGCGCACAGCATGTTTAACTTTAGCGCTTGACAAAACTATAAATACATATAAATGAGAACACTACAAATGAGTTGAAATTTATATCAAACGGTGGAAACATGTATATGTGTAGACACAGGACAGCATGTATATGTGTATACTATTAATGTTAGGACAAGATTTGCATTAGGTACTGAATAAGTAATTATATAAAGTAAATAAGAATGACTAAGGCATTCATACTTAAATCAATGAATTAATTCATAAATTTTGTATTTAAAAGTATTAAGTGATAAGCTATAGATGTCAGGTACCTGATCAGAATTATGAAGTCTATATAAATTATTATATTCACGGCATATTCTTAGAATCGGATTGTGGAAGGAAACATTATTGTTACACGAGTCTATGGAGAAGGGAATAATAATGCGAACTGACCTGTTAGGAATTCTAAACTGCACACTCGATATTAAAGAAGTAGAAAGTTGGGCGTGTATTATTTTAAAGAGGTAAATAAAATTTTGTAGGAAACGTCTCTTTTCTATACTATCTAGTTTAAAAAATGCAAGACGATCCTCGTACGTACAAAGTTTTCTTTTGTAGCCATAACGCCTAGATAGTAAACAGTGTGTAGTGTTTAACAAGCTTATGCCATGTCTATCCTCTGTTTAACTTTAGACTATAGAAAGACGTAGTTTAATGGTAGCAGTTTTTTTAAAACACATTTTGAACAGTTCTCTTTCACTTTTTTGTAGTAAGAGGGTTAAATTCTTGAAAGGTTATTACGGAAAAAAGATATTCACAATAGAAATGACAAGATAAAAGTGTTTTTTTTTTTTTATAAAACTTACCGCGTACAATAATCTGACTGTTATAACGGAGCAAGATTATTGAGGATGAATAAATGTTGCTTTTCATTCAGGCGCTTGACTACGGGCCTTAATCTTTCAAATCTTACAGCATCGACACTGGAAGGCAGGAGCGGGGCCGCGAGATGGGGTTCCGTTGCACCCGACACACCATACATAGGCCCCTCCTAATGATTTCCAAAATTATCGGTTGAAATCGACCAGCATCAATCGTTGGCCTGCGATGTTTTACAAGTCGTTTGACAATCTGAATAGTAAATTTAATAAGATTGAACTTAGAATTTAATTGCCAACATGTTTTACTAAATCGCTCCAATCCTACAGTGGCCTCGTAGCGCCTCCCGGGTCACGACCTGCATCGCCACTGGAAGGCAGGGGCGGGGCCGCGAGATGGGGCGACACATTGGGTTCCGTCGCACCCGACACACCACACGAACTGAGAAGACAACGGTTAGCGGCAGCGCACCCCGCTAGGGTCATTGACCTGCGGGCCGTGGTGCATCATCAGGTGAGATACTAGAGACCATGAATTGTCAGTCGGTCTTTAGCCTTCCTTACCAATCCCTCTGACTTTAGAGAACCTCTTGGTTTCGTAGAATTCGATACACCAGACAATACAAGCTTTGCGGCTGGACATAAGTATCTCTCATATATTTCTAAGGTTTGATTCAACGAGATGAGAGATTATTTTGGCTATTAATACTCAGGGATCAAAGTCAATCCGAGGTGTCAGTGGCTCCATTGCATATCTAAAGCGTACCCTGAGTGTAAAGAGTATTTTGGGACATTTTTATTTAAGTTCATAGTACATATTGGCCCGGCTTCGGCTTAGACGTAGTCTTATTCTCGCATGAATATGAGAATGAGTGTACTACCTATGTGGTAGTAGTTTAAATCACAGGTAATGTAGAGATGTCATGTTGGAAAAAGAAAATTAGTTTAGAAAATTATGTTCCCCAAAACGTTAACCGAAAATGTGGCCACAAATAAACTAGGACGACAAAAAGGTAATACAATTGGAATCATATCGGATTTTCGTTTCAGTTGGAGACATTGAAAGGTCAAGTCGGAGCGGAAACATTCGAGCGTCTCTTACAAGCGACAGATCAAGAAACACTTCAACAGATAAGAGAGTACATACCGCTTTAAGTTTAGTTGTTTTGACGCGAATTCGCTTTCGAAGAGTTTTTTCATCATTTTGGAATGCGAGATTTGTCGAAAAAAAATGGCGGACGTATAGGGGTTTCCTTATCCGTCATGTTTTTTCGAATCTCGATTTCGACTTATTTCTAAGGAAGACGTGAGAATCGGCCCCCTGATCTGTATTTTTCTTATCATCCGCTGTGATTTTTGACGCTAGGAAATGAGCTACATAGACCTAAGTCTATTAAATGTGTTTATTAAAGTATTTATTACACACCAAAGAATAAATCAAAATAAAAAAAAATAAGTAGGCCATTGCATTACTGCACTTTTAAATTGACAATATTATTATGTGTCTTTTTTTTTCAAAATTTCAAATTACTAGCGTTTTGGAAAACCCTATAAAGGGCGGACTTATCCATGATGGTGATTTCTTCCCGGCTCACAATGCTTAGAGCATAAAGTTGATTATTTGATGAATAAATATTAGTTTATGAATACTTCCGCCGCTCGAAAGTCAATATTGGTGTTTGATATTGTAACTAGTGATGTACCGCTGGAATTTTTCTTAATTTACTGTGTTAGCTTTAGACTGAATACGTACGATTTCCACGGGAAGCATACTTTGTTTAAATGTTTCTAATTTGGTTAGGACATTGCAGGCTTAAATAATCTGATAGTCTGATAATAATGATGTAGCTGTTGCCATCTGGTGGTCGTCATGACGACGACAGAGGCCGAAAGGCGGTTCCTATGATTTAACTTGAAAGTTTCCGAAAATCCCGGGACCTGTACATCACTGATTGTGACCCATACTCAAGCGCCAAGAATAATAAGCATGCCTGTTTTTATGTTTACACGTACGTAGCCAATGTTTAACATGAAATTGTCTATGATCATGAAGAACATGGCCGCCATTTTATTTGCCAAATCAGTTTTACTTATGGCATCTGTCAAGATTTCATATAAAAAACTTGAAGTCTATTTATTGATTTGTATACAAAATTTCGATTTTACATAAATACAGAGATAGGTACTATTAATTGTTTTAGTGCGAAAATACTTGAGACATTCTTGCACAGAATTATGATTACGTAGAAGTGCCCTAACGTGTGCCAAAATTAGCATGCCTGTTTTTATGTTTACACGTACGTAGCCATTGTTTAATATGAAATTGTCTATGATCATGAAGAACATGGTCGCCATTTTATTTGCCAAATCAGTTTTACTTATGGCATCTGTCAAGATTTCATATAAAAAAACTTGAAGTCTATTTATTGATTTGTATACAAAATTTCGATTTTACATAAATACAGAGATACTATTAATTGTTTAAGTGCGAAAATGCTTGAGACATTCTTGCACAGAATTATGATTACGTAGAAGTGCCCTAACGTGTGCCAAAATTAAGCTTCTCCATACTAACCCTCGTATTCTTAAACATAACCTTAAGGACGTCCTTCACTCAAACTCATTCGAAGTCCTCGAACCGTACTTGAAAACGATATTCTAGTTGGTTGCTTGAGCAAATTCCAATAAGGAACGTCACAGGTTATAATAGCAATTCTGAACACAAAAATAGAAAATTACAAAAGAATAGAGTAAAAAATAAAATAAAGTAAATGGCCTAGGCCAAAAGTGGCAAAAACTCGATTTATATCCACTTTATTTCATTTTAAGGACGCCTCAAGGTACCTCTCGACCAACTTTATATTTGACAGTTCGATACTCACCTCCAATGAGAAATCATCTCAAGTCAAGCGAGTTTGTGACGACTAATCATACCAATGAGGTGGAGTAAGGTTGAGTCGAGTTTGAGTGAAGGTTTAAGAATATGTGTGTGAGTCCCGAGAGGCTCAACTGGCTTGCACATGCCATTTCTACCTATTCTTATTTCTGTGTTCCTTGATTTGATCTACTGATGATACTTCATAATGTTTGCGATTGCAACATTTCCGCCGATGGAATATATATTTTTTAATCTGAACTCTTCGGAAGCAGTTTTAATTTACTGTGTTTATATTGTAAATTTTGTATTGCATGTTCATATTGTCCTTAAATGACTTCTGTTAATTCGCTATGCTATTTGATAATATGAAATATAAGAGGTTAATTAATTGATTATTTTGTTTCTTTTATTCGCCTTCTCCTTAGCGAGTGCTGGAAAATGGAGTGTAACGTATTTAGATTCTTACGGTAGCGTGGGACTATCCATACTAATATTATAAATGCAAAAGTCTGTCTGTCTGTTAGCTTTCACGACCAAATTGCTGAACGGATTTTAATGAAATTTGGTATGAATATAGTTGAAGACTCGGGGTCCAACATAGGCTACTTTTTAACCCAGACGGAGCTGCGGGAAACAGCTAGTTTATAATATTTGTAAGCATTACAGTATGTTTTATGTTGTGATTTATTAATTAATCCACTAATGTGTAATTTAGTTAGCATTGTTTTCCTTGACACTTACCCTTGATGAAGTGAGCGAAGCCGCAACAGGTAGTTGACAATAATTTTCTCGACCTCCCATTCAAATATAGGGATCAGCTGATACGATTTTGTATGGGAGCTCTGTGAATTTTTGTCAATTTTTCACAAAGTTGATGGTGACATACAGGAACTCCCGAAATTGTCTTTTATTGTTACATAGGTACTACCTATCTACCGTATAGCAAAAGATGTGGTATCTGAATGGTGTGACTAAAGATTAGTTGGTATCTGTAGTCACGTGGTCACACCGGAGCCGATAGTCTGACCAAGTATAAATAAAATTAATAACCGCTTCACAACACCGGGTGTTACTACGAATCAGTTGGGAGAACAAACCCTACTAAAATATCACGTTTTAAGGACACAAGGATTTAACATACCTATTTGATTTCCACAAGAGTTAACTGGTTTAATATATGCGGTAGAAGATTTCTCCAGGGCCCGACCTAATGGGCATACATTTTAAAGTTACCTAGACCGACTGGAAGGCTGCCAAAAGATAGCTCTTGAGTTTCCACAAAAATCCATATTAGGTCGCCCATTTACAGTTGGCGGTACGGATAACTCCGAGTTACGGGAAGTTAACTCGTTCGTAGATATCGTCAAGTTTTCATGTGAAGGCTCTTTTAGATTGTACTACGTCAGTAGGTACTATTATCTATTCTGTGGTTATACGTACAATAAATCATTTATTAGTAACGTTATTAGTACATTTTGTATGAGTTTTGAGTTACACATTTTATACTCGCAAAATCTACTGCGTAATGATTGCACTCTTTTTATACTTAACACAAGTTAACTATTCTTAAAAAAGCAAGTTCAATTATCCTAAAGTAGCTAAATGCCACAAAAGATTGTCTAGTATCATGATCATGACTTTTCACTGCTTGACGAAATAAGATAATAAAATGACCAGTGGATCTAAAATGGCCACTTTGCACGAATTACAATATGATCACATTATGAATCATCGCAAATCTTAAAATAGCCACATTTTGGCAGTTCATGAAATGAATCATTTCATGGCAATTCTGCTGTTTGACGGAAAGTCGCAAAATGGCTAACTTTTCGTGAATTGCTTTACTTTATTGCCAGGCGTAAAAATAATCTTTATTTTTGCATAGCGTGCGTACTTTTATGATTTTTTTGTGAAATACGTTTATCTAACCAATAATGTTGATTTACTATCATAAATTAACTTTAGAATTGTAAATATCAATAAAAATATTAAAATTATAAAATCTATTTTTATTTTATTACTATAGCAACACTTACATGAGAAGTGATTCAGAAAATGAATCACGAAATGAATTGAATTAGAGTTGAAACGTCAATGTCAAAATTTGCAGAATTGCTAAGCTTTGCAATTCATGAAATGATTCATTTTGATGAATTGCTCAAAGTGGCCATTTTAGACCTGCTGTTGTACATATGTATCACAAATATGATGTGAAACGGCACTGCAAATTAAAATTTGCGGATATCTACTTAAAACGATTCCCGCAAGCATTGGTAAACTACTTAATTGAAAGTTCGGTATTTTTGTTAATAGCCTTAGGTGTCACACTGCTGGGCAAGAGGATAGCTTCCAAGCATTTTGGCCAAGTGTAGTTTGATGCCCTCCTCTGTCGAACCCGGGATATAATAACGCTCAAGTGGATTGGGCTGGGCATGTTTGCTGAATACCGCTAGATAGATGGGCTCGACAAGCGTCATTCTGGAGTCCTGAGAAGAAGACCACGTTAAAGATGGCGGGATGACCTAGGTCCTAGACGAATTCGACAGTGGTTAATAGAAATTCTTTACATTTAGAATTGGAAAATTTCCGTAAATTTAGGAAATTTTCTGTGACCACTAATCCCAAGCAGTAAAATATTGTCTATTGCCATAGCCTCATTAATTGAAGATATTTATTTAGGAATGTGTTCAAGATATCTCTCAAAATAAATATTTGAAATGATCTTTAACTTTCTAAACTAGCAAAAATGTTACAATATAAGCTAAACAATAGAAAAGGTAGGGTAAATTCCCACACATTGTCATTTCACTATCAACCATATGAGTTCGTATGTCGCGACTTCAAAGAACCCACATTTGAAGTTGGCAACCTCCCAGTAAGATAACATTCTTAAGGTATTACGTTAGTTGTCGGCGCAGGGACTAACTTATGATAATGAATTTTTGATTGCCATAATAGTTTTGCTTTTATGTCTCGTTCGAATTTTGGAATGCGAAGTTTGTTCATTTATTTATTTTACCAAAAATTATTTACAAATATTTTACAAGTTACTAAGACATAATGGTAGGTACAACTTAACTCTTCGACTTTCTTGTATCTTTCTCAGTCATTCTTTTCTAATCCTAATAATGTTGTTTACATTAGATTATTTACATCCATATACAATTTGGTGCAATAAAGAGTTATTTATTTATTTATATGACATTTTTTATGTGACTATCTGAATAATTTGCAACAAGATTACGATGCTTGTATTGGGTCGTCCTTGGCGTACAATTTCTATTCCCTAAGCCATGCGGGTGACAAGGAGTTATATCAGAATATTTATCAGTTTAGAGCATTAATCAAGATATGATATTTATTTCAAGCGTTCGTTACGACGGCTAATTGCGCCGTCGCTGTCCTAGCTCCCGTCCATAAATTATAATGCGATGCAAGTTATAGGCTTCTGATTTTGTTTGTTCTAATGACCAGCACAGGATGCAACATCTTCTTATTCTTGTCGAGACGAAATGGCTGGCACTTTTAATAAATGGCCACGCTCACCGTTTTATCGTTGGGCGCTAAAAGATCGTCATACGTGCAGATGTCCTATCGACTGAACGAACATCCCCGCACTTTCACAGGCTGTCAGTCGAGAACACCCCACCCTGACATCTCCCAATATCGGCCCGGAGTCTTTTTAAGGATTTTCAAATATCCCAGGGGAGATCACCACCAGGTGGAACGAAAGCTACTGTATCCATTGTACTAAGTACCTACCTACCTAAGTTTTGCAAATAAATAAATGATTGACGATTGTTTGAACTAAAAAAAAAATCTGTTTATTCTAAACTAGCTGTTTTCCGCAGTTTAGCCTGCGATAAAAAGTAGCCTATGATATTTGACCCGGGTCTTCATACCAAATTTCATCGAAATCCGTTTAGCGGTTTGGCCGTGAAAGCGTAACAGACGGACAGACAGACTTTCGCATTTATAATATTAGTATGGATAATAAATCAACACGCGCGTCCACACTTCCGTAGAGTCCCAAGTTTCTATATTTTTTTTTGGGAAATCCTTTTACTATTAGGTAATTAGGTAGTTATCTCATCTTATCATTTGAGTTAGTCAAGGTCAAGTCTGGTCTAATCATCACTGACGATGACCAATTGGGCTCTACCTGTGTTCTGCAATAAAGATAATTGGTATCTAATCGATATGTGGCAATACTCGTACGTACAACCACGATGTCATAGAGAAGTCCGTTGGGTTGCTTCTTACCCGCTTCAGCCTGTGCCGTACACCGCAACCCGTCGCCAGCTCTCGTGTTGCCAACACCATTAGTTTTGTTTCTTGCAGACGACTCCGGATAGCTGGGACTTTCTCAAGAATAAATTAGTTAATGAACCGGAGGATAGCTGTTATCTGATAAGCTTCATATTTATGGCGGAACACTTTCCGACCATGAATTTGAAGTTGATAGAGTTTGATCGTTTCAAGTTGTTTATGACACTCGCGCTAAAACTTTGCTTTCATAAAAAGGGAGAGTAGCCATTTCAGTCACTCCCATGGAGTAATTACAAAGAGGAGATGCCGTAATAAGCGTTTTGTAAGAAAGTGTTTGTTGGCTACACGGGGCGGAAGACAGACGTGCAGGGTGCTTGGTTTCGGCCGTCGCTCCAATCATGGAGCACGAGCAATGACAAGCTCCGCCCACTTTTGTGTCGGCGAGGCGCCAATGATCTATCACTGCGCTATTTCAAACGGCATCTCCTCTTTGTAATTACTCCATGGTCACTCCCTTCCCTACCTATATTGTAATCCAAAGATGATTATTTTCTAGTAAATGAAATGAAATATTTATTTTGCAACAGTTAACAGATATTTAGTAAAGGTTCTCATATACTTACTTACATGCATGAACAATTTTATAAAGTTTTGATTGAAAATTGGCTCATTGCTCAGCACAATCCGTGTGTAATAGTTATGTCACAAACACACCCATCTTTTTACTGTTTATTTTTTACAATTTTATTTCATGCGAGAAATAGTATGTAAAGTCTATGTGATAGTTACGTGAAAGATTTAATTTGATTTAAACTTACACTTGTTATATACTCTTACTTTATGCTCATCTTCAAGTGAAAATTAATAAAAATAAATGAGTACAATCCTTTCAAAACAAAGCCCTAAAAATCCGCGAGATCAAGTTACAAACATAGACTTTTACAAAGAATAGACAAGTCATAGTGGATCTTCAATTTTCTAAACTCTATGTTGACGTATGTATATCTAAATAACTTACAAACTCATATATAAGTATTAATAAAAAGTCTCACCCACTTTTCTTTATATACTAAATCCTTTTTAAGTCACGACAAATTTAATAATAATTTAGAAGTTGTATATTTTTTTTATTTTCTATTAATGTTCAATCATTTTACGAATTGGAAATAAATGAGTAAAAGTTAAAATTATCGTCATGAAATTTGTGATTTTTTCAACTTCTATTCAAACCGTGTGTTTTCAACGTGTGGCTTTGGGTCTTCAAATTATCAGTTCTGTCTACCCCTCAAGGGTACTAAGACGTGATGGTATGAATTATTGAAAAAAAAATTGCCTCTCTATCTCAGCTTTTTTTTTCAGCCTGGTGGCGGAATATTTCATGTATAGTTTTTTTTTTCCGGGTAGGTAAGACCAAAGGGGTTTGCCTATACTGGACCAATCCAATCCGTCTTACAAGTCTATGGTCGCTAACCGTTTCAGTCTTTGTGTACACTAAGAATGTTTGGCGAGCAGTAAACCGCTTTGTGCTTAGCCACCCATCTCATTCTTGCGGATAGATCTGAGATGAGCGGATAGAATGCTAGATAAGAATTTAAAAAATCTGCCAAGTATGAGTCAATTTCGCGTATCAATGGTTTTGGTACCTATTAACTGCCAGATGTATTGCTTAGCCACACATTTGCTGAATCCTTGAGGCTAGCCTCAATATCTAGATATGGGTTGAATTTAAACATCGCAAGTTATTCGTTTTTGCGCTTTGTAAAGAGTGTGTATTGCCATGGCTATTTGATATCAATAGCCCCCGATACAAGAGCGATGGATGTGTGGATTATCGCGAAAAGATCGCATAAGAAACTTCCGTATCCGGGGCAACCTTCATGTTCGTGACATAGCGGAAAAACTTCAGGAGAACCGCTTAAGATGGTACGGCCACGTCTTGCGAAAACCAGCTAATTATGTGGGGAATAAGTGTCTAGCTATGCTGCCTCCGCCGGGCCGGGGTAGAAGAAGAGGCGCACCCAAAAAATGCTGGCCCGACGACGTCGCAACGGAGGATACGCGTGCTAATGGACTAACAGCTAGGGATGCTGAAGACCGTGCGAAATGGAGAAGAAAAAGTAGAAAAGTGGACCCTGGGCCCCGAGGTAATCAGCTAAGGATGCAACCGGAAAGGCGCTAAGATGAGTAGTAGTACAAGAGTTTTCCACTTTCATTTCAGATATGACTTTACAGAAGTATATATTTCGTTCGAATGTACATGTGACAGATTATAAATATCTAGCAGCCAGTATCATCTGCTCTACAGTGATAAAGACGAAACCACGAACACACAAGAAAGATAAAATATGTTAAAATCTACTTACAAAAAAAAGTAATAATACATAAGATTACATATTATACATAAATACATAAAATATGTATATAAAATATATACATACAGTACATAGGATATAAATTGGATGACTATGACTCCGCGACTTGCTGCAGAAACAGTTTATGAACTGCGCGCTTGAAGGCAGAACGGCTGGGGGCTCTCCTGATTGTCTCAGGGAGAGCATACCATAACTTTGTGGTCTGGATTAAAAATGATTTTTATTATATCAATACCTAGCGGTTTCCCACCGTCCCGCTCGCGTATCTAGCCTATGTTTAACCCTAGGTCTTCATCTATATATCAAAACACAGGCTATTATTTTGGGTAGTTCCCGTCTAGTTTCTAGGATCGACTGGCTGTCTCTTCCTCCTCTCCTTTTTCATAATACTACTCTTAATTTTAGTGAGAACTCTAAATTTAAGGAACGCTTCAGATTTCTCAGTGAGGTTAATAATCGCGAACCGCGTGAATATAATACTCATCGTCTAGCTATCCCTCCTGCTGCTACCTCTTTCTATTCCCATTCCTTTGCGGTGCAGGCTGCTCAGTTATGGAATGCTTTGCCAGTTGAAATACGAAAGGCTAAAACAATTTCATCTTCCAAAAATCAAGTGAGAAAACATTATCTCTCTGCAATTGAAGCTGATCTTGCTCATCGTTAGACATTTTCTTCTCTTTTTTTATTTTTTATTATTGTATGTTGTATGTAGATATATGATATGTATATATTCATTAAAGGTATAGTATGTATTAATTGATTGTAGGTCTATTTATTGACTGTTGTGTAAGGATGATAGTGTTAGTATTTTATTACTGTGCCGCCTTTGTTTGTTTTCACTTTTTATTCTATCTACCCTAAGGTTGGCTGGAAGAAATTGCAATAGCGATAAGTCCGCCTTTGTACTCAATATTCTAAATGTATTACTTTTAATTTTAATTTTGTGATTTGTACAATAAAGTGTATATCTATCTATCTATATCCATACCAACTTTCATCAAAATCGGTACAGAGGTTAAGGGACGAAAGACAGACATACACACGGACAGACAGACATTCGCATTTATAATATTAGTATCCATAAGTATCTATACTTCCGGATTAGTATTGATATGAATATAGGTACTTATACATATATAGGTCTGTAGGTATTTTGTAGGGCATCCAAGTCCTTGCACACTTCATCCCTCCTCGGTACCGAGGGCGACCTACTGGTCGTTTCCCACTCGGTCTTCCCATGTACGCTCTCTTCACAGCACGGTCCTCTCCCTCAGCACATCCTCCAGGTGGCCGAGCCAACGCCGCGCAGAATAGGGAGGTGTGGAGAAGGCTTGTGTCGGAGGCCAAGATCCGTTTCGGGTCGCTGAGCTAATGCAATAAGTATAGATATAGAGGTACTTATTTATCCGCTCTTCTAATCTCAGTCCTACATTTAACCGGTATTGTTTGTTCCTCGGCGTCTGCTTCCGAAGTTATCTCAGATTTTTGCTCGTCATCTTAATTATCTGATCCCATGTTCGCTGCATCTTAATTCGTTGGAAACGTAAGGCTTTGTAAATATTTCTGTAGCGCCTTATTTGTTTGACCTCCATTGTTTTAAATACAAATTGTAGGGCACAATAGGCAATGTTCTATAACATGGAAGATTTATTTATCTAATTTAGTGTATATCTTCTTCAAATTATTTTTTCTCATAAGTAGCTAAGGGCGATCACAATCCAATTTGGCAGTTAGTTTATTAGGAGCAGATCTGGGTCTAGTATTCAACAATAAAAACTTAGCTCTTGAAAAAAACTTACTGAAATGGTAGGAAGGAACTTGATGTCAGAAAAAAATCAGTAAATCATCATATACATCTCTGATAAAATATGGACGAGAACAACTTGACGTAAAGTTTACAGAACCACCAAACGGCTAAAACTTGGAAAGCCAATTAAAATGTATGTACGCCACGGAACTTGTAGCAAACCAAACAACACAGTGTAATGAAGTGTATCTACACTTATAGGGGCATACACGATACTAAATGGGGATTTACTCGAGCGTCCTGGTATCCATTGGATTTTGAAGATTGATGTTAAAAGAAGTAAAGCCTACTTATATGAAACCTTTTTACGGATGACTTCTATAGAATTTCAGAAATATAAAATAGAATAATTTAGACAAAATATAAGTAGATTTAGAACAGTTTTATTAATTGAATTAACTTATTTGACTTACTTAGAACATCGGAAACTTACGTTAGGAAATCTTGGTACAACTTTTAAACTAAGTTTTTTACTTATAATCATTTAAAAATATCAATTAAACCTAAAGGTAAGGATTCAAAATATTAAAAGAAACAATCAAGTAAATATTTTAAGTCTTCACAATTTCTAATCATTTATGTTGAACATTATAAAATAAATAACTGACTTTAACAAAATTTTGTATAGTTTACACTGAGAAAGGAACGTTTTACTTTCGTGTGCGGTTTAGATGCTCTTTGATATTTTTAGAACGCAGCAGAAAATCTGAACAAGATATCCTGTTGGATCCACTAGTGGATCCTAAGAGTGCAACCCTAAGGATCAATGGGGGCGTTTTCTCGCTTAGAGAATCACTATATTGCCATTTAACATGGCAATACCGCTAGCATTTTGGGTACATTGACGCGATGTAACGATGTATATTTTAGTTACTTAAGATTATTTATTCGATTTTTTAATTAGTTGTAAAGAAAAGTTTGTGAAAGGAAAAGGGCCAAGGTCGCCCAAAGAGCTGTGGAGAGAGCAATGCTCGATGTTTCTGGTATTCTGTTACTAATTTTAAGACCGATTAGTATTCCATTGGCATTAAATTGCAACTGGAAAATTTTGCTATTTAAAAAATAAATCAACGAGCATGTATGAAGAGAGTGATGAGCGTAAAGGAAGCGAGGGAAGTCTGTAAGGATCGTAGCAAATGGAAATCAGTTGTCTCTGCCTACCCTTACGGAAAAAAGGAGTAAGATATGTATGCAAAAAATCATATATTTTTTTTTTTCAATTATCGGTACACTGCTATTTATTATATTTACATTTTTCTACTATTAATATCTTTTTTATACATCCATTCTCTATCAATTACGTTTGAGTTGCAATTAAATTGAGATTAATTAAGAAGTAATTGAATATCAGTTGCATGGTCTTTTAAAGTATATTAGCGGAATTGACACCCAGATGATCAGATGACCTGACAAAGGTCGCAGGCAAACGCTCAATGCAGGCCGCTTCCAATCGGTCATTTTGGAGACTGATTGATTGAAATGATGATGAAAAGTTTGAAATAAATATGCACAGAAATATAAACTTACTCTACATTGTCATAATTTTTCTTCTAACTTATACTTTACTTATATACACTAATCGATAAAGATATAAAAAAACTTCGAGGCCGATAACATAAGCTTCTCCTACAATATATCGTCCAATTCACACAGCCCAACAAGTATCGGTCAGTCCACTTGCTTATTCTAGACACGAAGTCCTTTTTTGCGGTCCGTTGTATCGAAATGTGTGGAAAATTTCGGTAAGCTATCTTGATTCTCGCTGTTTGGTCAAACGAGTTAATAAAAGAATCGAGTAAAGGCGAAAATACCGTCACATGCCGCCTGAAAAATCAATACCAACAAAGTTTTACGTGTACTATTTTTGAGAAGTTGAAGAGAGTCGAATGGTGAAAGTGTTATACTCACCGATTAATTTGACAAAAATGATTCGATATCGAATGAAAATCATTTCATTCATTAATTGTGCTTGAACGAAAGGTTTTTGTTTTTATTTTAAAATCATTTAAATTTTCAAATCATCTTATTTTTATCTAAATTGTTTTCACGTCATCTCTTCACTTTCCATATTCATCTCACAAGAGCAAGAGCTCTCTGTATTTTCTATTCTATCTAACATCAATTTTATTAATGTGTGGAAAACTATTATAACTTTCTTATAAACAAAATTAAGTTTCGTGAAGTCTCAGAAGATTTGTGTATTTCACTTATATACGAAGAATTCCACTACAATACTCCTTCATCTACTACGTGTGGCAGGGCTCCCATACAATAGACTCCGAGCTGGTGAGCCCGCCACAAAGTGTCATCTAAGGATGTAACAGAAATACGCTCGATATATAAAGTGCAATTGTGAATTATCTAGTTAAAAACTGTACCCATTTGAAACGTAAGAATTTTTTTAAAATTAAATATCGTCGAGAAAAACGTATGATGCGAAAAAGAGAAACCCAGAAATGAATTGGAAGAATCGCGTTATACTTTTGTCAGCAAAATCCGTCATCCCCACCACGTTTATTAGAAGGCAATAAACACAGCTTTGCATAAATATTCTAAGAAATAACCCGCAGTTTATATTCTAGTCATATAATTTATTAACCCGCAGAATGTCACGTTTCAAGGGGTCACCCCGACTGGACTCGACGACTCGGGAATCGTGGTGTAACATTTATTATTTATCTGAATTCGGCCCTATACGCTGGCAACACAGACTGGAATGTTCGAATTTTAAAGTTAAGTTGTTTTAATGGCCAGTAACTTTTGCGTCCTTTTGGAGAAACCATTGTTATGTATGTGGATTTGGATAATCAACTTTATAATCAACGTTTCTATTAATAAGTTGTTTTTTTTTAATATAACAGTTTTGTTATGTATCAATTACAGACTTTTTCTTTCTTTCTTTTAGTAAGATTAATTAAAAGCTAAAATAAGTCAGTTCTTTAATTTGTGTAATAATCCCCCATTTCTTACACATGTCAAACTCAAAATAGCGTTAATTTGTTAAACATCTTTACTATTTGAATGTTACTGAAAACAGGAACTTTTTGACGATGACACCTCTTTATTTTAGGAGTTGTGTAGTGTATTTCTTTGAATGGTCGAACGAAATGAACCAAAATTATGCTAAGCAATCATATTTCAAGCATGAATTTTGGAAGCTCCCCAGTGAGGTAATATGGAAAATAGTTTAAATTTGAATAGTCTCCACAATAATTAAATGCTAAATTTTGCAAGGCAAGTGTTCGCTGCGAATTCGCCGTTTTTAATTACATAATAATTTATTTATTAAGCCTCGTCGAAAAAGAGGGTGTTATAACTTTCACGTTTCTGTGTGAATGTTTGTGTAAATAAGTACAAAAAGATTAAAGGTTCGCCATGCTTTCTGAAGTAGTGAATAGACAGTGAAAGATTTCTGTTGAAAACCGACTTCTACTAAATTAGTTTAGTTTTGGAAGTCATGACCTACATACGGCCCTTATTCATAACTTCCCGATTTTTTCAGAGCTTGTCTAAGCCCTTTTAGAATTCTGACGTGACGTTACGTATGTTCTGTAAATGCAAATGCAATTTGTAACAAATATTGACTTAATTCTTGAATACTCAATTAAAAATGTGCATTAAGCAAATATGTTGTAACCTAAAAATATATGTAAAATGTTCAAGTAACCACATTTCTGCAAGTAATTTATTTGACTCGCTGTTTCCCGCGGCTCCGCCTGCGTCAAAGAGTAGCCTATGTTTGACCCCGGGTCTACAACTATATTCGTACAAAATTTTAATAAATTCCGTTCAGCGGTTTGGCCGAACAGACAGACAAACAAACTTTCGCACTTTTAATATTAGTATGGAAGTATGAATTGATTTGGTGACCACAGGAGTAGGTACCTACAAAAGTCGCAACTTGGTCTTACCTGTTATAAACATCGATACATTTATGAAATTTGAGTGGATTGCTTCAATACGAGGCAATTTCGGTAATGCACATCGCTTTCGGCTGACGCAATGAAAAAAAAAGTTTCGGAAACAAGCCTTGCTTATATCGTCGCGGTTTTCAGATTAATAGAAATAAATATAAGTACTTTAGCCTATGTAGATATTCATAATCATCATCATTTCAGAAGCAAAAGCCCACTACTTCGTACTGTTTCGAATATTAAAAATAATTTACAATATAAACAAAGTAGGGTTATTAAATTAAACTATTTTAATACGGTTTTATCGCGTTTATTACTTATTTATTTACACCAAATAATCTTATGACATCAAAGACAAATGTTAACTTAGTCTGCCTGCGACCATGAACGCTGTAAAGTGTTTGAAACGTCAGGTGTAAATAAACAAGTAATAAACGCGATAAAACCGTATTAAAATAGTTTAATTTAATGAATAACAATCGCGAAAACATAAGTAAACATTAAAGTAGAGTTAGTTACACCATTTTTAAAATCAAGAATGGCAAAACAAAATTGTCTGAAATTTGTGAACACAGATTGGAAAGTGCAAGAGTCAGAATTAGCCAAGAGCATAAAAAAATTTAATAAAAAAAACTTTGTTCGGAACCGTTTTGCTCTTACCAATTAATAGTTTTAGCTTTCCCCAGATCACCCGACTGGAAAATAAAAAAAAACTCAGTCCCGAAAATGCTTTAGCAAATTCCTTGGGCGCGTTACCTCAAAAGACGTTAGATTACCTCCTGACGTTTAAGACACAGGGCGGCATTCAGGCATTCAGTGTAAATCTTGTGAGCGCGGAATGCGGGTCTGCGCCGCCATGACAGTTTTGTAATTAGGCGTTCCAAGATGGCGACTGTTAAGAATTTGGCTGTGCACTGTTGTGTATTAGCAAGTGACTTGCATTTACCTACTTTTCGGTGGAGTACCGCGTAATATAAATAGTTTGATGTTCTTTTGGGGTCAATTGATTTCGGCAGCCGACGAACGACAAGAGAGACATTTTTTTTTGTGATTTTATACACTGTAGAAAAGAGAACTTATTAAAGTTTCCGCTATTTTAATTAATATAAATTTAAAAAAGTAATTATGTGAAGATATTGAATACAAATAAAAAAAAAAAATATAGAGCGGAATTAATCGAACAAACTGAATCAAATCGGCTCATTCGTTTAGGTAATGTAGAAGCTACGACGCGAGGACACAAAAACGATGACGTCATTAATTTTATTATACAGCATAGGTATAAGTAGTTACTTTTTTCACCAAGCTTTAAAAATACAGTTAATTCTGATGTTCAAATAAAACAACTAAAAATGTACCTAATGTCAATAATTCACGCCTAAAAATGTAAGTCAAAGAAGAAAGCCTAGAAAAGATAGGATTTAGGGCTTTACCTTCAACATACGACATTATCGTCTCACCCTTGTCCTTATTCAAATACGTTAAAAGCCTGCCCCAATATATTTGCGCAAATACTCCGAAGCCATTAAATAAGATAGGTACACATAGGTACCCTCATTTCTAAAATTCGTAGATTTTTTTTTGTATTTTCTGGACACCTGGAAATTGCCTCAAATGCCCGGAGACTAAGGAATGTTAATACTGGGAGTAGTAGCCACAGAATAATTGATAATTATTTCTGTCGCCTGGTAGCTGAGAACGAAAAAAGTACTGAACAGATTTAAATCAAACATATAGTTTAATCTTAGATTTGGATGTTTTTGATTAAAAGTATAACGGATTGCATAAGGCTTCTTTTAGGCCGAATATAAAGAGAACTGGCGAAATTTCAATAATTCTGTTCACTAGAACTTTGACCTGAATTATAAAATTTTTTTTGGTATGTTCGGTTATGTGGCTACTTGTTAAAATATTTTTAGAAAGCCTTTTCCGCCGTCCGTCTATCATCAGGCTGCGTCTCATTACCCGTCATAGATGGAGACTTGGGGATATATAATTGTGTACAGTTGGGGCAGTTAAACGAGACCAGGGGTGCAGGGCAGACAACCTCCTCGAGTGCCCGGTCCTTTAAAAGCTTTGCATTCTCACTTGATCCCAAGGATCCGGTGAGAGGGCGGGCTGACAAGGGATTCGGGACGGTGCACCCTGGGTGACAGTTAATAACTCCCTGGTAGTCGGGGTCTTGTTGACTATCGGCCAATTTCTGCCAACAGCCCACTCCACCGCCGACTATGATGAGACGGCGAATGGATTTGGGGCTGGGGGACGGGCGTGGCCCATTTATGGGCCACTGTCCGATTTGGGGGGGGGGGGGCGAAAGGCCAACAAGAGGGGGCCGAAAGGCCATGGCTGGAGGGCGTCGTGGTAGAATGCTAACGCGACCCCATGGCGCCCTCAACAGCCGGTGCGGAAACGCCGGAGGTGTTTTAGTGGGTAGTCCAGGCACTCTGCCTAGGAGTCCCACACTCAGTGCAAAAAAAAAAAAAGTTAAACGAGACCCATCATTAGGACAAGCACGGTAATGGTGGCAGTTTTATTTGCCCCCGACTGTACTAAAATTGACCAAAAATTTTACGACCAAGTTAAAATTAACATAAATACCAAACTACTAATTGTTTCAGTCACATAAATCGTGACAATAGTACGTCCGCACTTTGTTGAATTTCCGGAACATTTGCAGGGAGCGGATTTAAGTACCAACATAGAGGTATAACAGAAACAAAGCTTCATATTGGCACCTAAATATTTGTTCTGGCTTGATTATTTGAAAGATTTAGTTATAAGGATTATGCAAATACTGCCCATGCAGGAAGAAAGACGAATATCAAAATTTTTGATGCAGATTTCATCGTTATTCAAAGGTGTTCTTTCTTGATTATCTATGATATCCGGATAAGGTCGGGGCGCTTGTTAACAATACATCTTTCGTTGTTATCAGTTTTCTTTTATTTTTCGGTATTTTTGACCCTGAGATAAAATTCGAATACACATGTTTGTATTAAGACTAGACTAATGAATTTTGGGCATGTGCAGTAAGGAGAGGGTCATGAACTTGTAGCGTAGCTTACTGGTAGCTTGCTAGCTTTATTTCTATACTCTCGATATTTTCTCCTGTTTAATGCAAATCAAGTGGAGTGCAGCGACCAAGCTTTTTGTTCGTCGAACTATTGAGGATTAAAATGGAAATATTTAATCTTACATGCTACTTATTAAATTTGAAGAAATATAAATTTCAGTGAAAAACAATTCTATTTGAGTTATTAGTCTAACTACTTAAAAGAGCTACACGTTTGAGCATAATTAAGCGGTTACCTATACTTTTCGTTTTTGGGTTCTTTATTAATTTAATGAATAGGAAGATTTAGTAAGGAGTAAACATGAGAACTCTGAGATGTAAGGCTTCTCAAAATGTGCAGTCATTTGTAGGATTTTAGTAAGTGACTTTATAATTAATATTATATATTATAATGAATAAATAATGTATATATTGTTAGCTACCCGAGACGGGAAGCATAAAAAAACCACAATTTTCCTTGATCCTACGTTTTAATCTTACACAGAAACAAATTTTACACAAATCAAACTTTTAAACTGCAATTTTAATTAAACACAAAACAACAATCAATTTAAATAAGAGTTTGGCAAGAATTCTCAAAACGGACAGTAATTTGCAACGAAAAATTCTGTCGAGACTGAGCGCGCGCTTGGTTTTATATACGGGCGCGCTACCGCCACCCGTCGACATCCCCTCTACTAGGCGTTGCTGCTCTCCAGTGCTAACAATATATTATAAACTATTGAGTTTATATCGGACTTTTTGATGGTTAACCATAAAGATCTGGATTTAACTCAGTTAGGGCAAGTTAAAAAAATGCATTTTGCGATTTGCATTATTCTTACAGAAAATGCTTTTTATACATTCGACGGCCACGAACCCTATTATTGAAATGTAATTAACTATTTCAAATGAAAATCGTTCGACTCACCCATTTTGCGTGAGTCACACTTTTCAAAAAAAAGCATTAACGAATTTAATTTGCAGGATGTTATCCAATTCACAGTGACGTGAACACAAGGAGTCGCGGAGAGCTTATTGCCATGGCATTGTTGCATCCAAAACAGTGTTCCGTGGCTTCGGTTACAGCCACCTATTTGCAGTCTCTGTCAACTCGAGTCGGATGTTGTGCAAGTGACGGGAGAGATGAATTTCTTTTATCTTGTGTTGTAAAAAGCTTAGGAAGAAACTATTATTTATAGTTTGCGGTTTTGCCTCTACAACTAGGCGTAGTAGATTTTTTGCAAGTTTCGACATGCAAAATCATCTAAGAAATCTTTACATATAATTTCGAATATTATTGTTTCATTCAAAACAGTGTTCGGTGGTTTGTTTACAGCTTATTTGCAGTCTCTGTCAAATGAAGTAGGCGGTTATGGGAGATGGGAATTACTTTTGTTTGTACTTATAAAAGTGCGATTCGCAACGCAAGTCGGTTGTTTTTTTTTTCTAAATTGTTCTATGCAAACAGATAATTGACTGACTGCCTCTTTGAGAACGCTGTTGTTGCTAAAATCTGCTACCAGTCAGACTAGGGTATTCTGTTATTCTCTTAGTACCCATTTTTACAACACCAATCGAAAAAAGCCGTGCTAGCTGTTCTAAAATTTCTTATTCTTTTCGTGTCAATTTACACGCAGTTTAGTCCCTTAAGAGGTCGCTTCAATGGTAGACGACAATAAACACCACATTTGTCTTTATTAGACAAAGTCCTTTTCTTTCGTAACTACTGACATCTTCTGACTCCAGTTCTCGGATCTGCTTAATGCATCTACTACAAAAAAAAAATATACAACATTCATCAATGGCATTTGTATTTCCTTCAATCCGCTCCTCACATGTGCCTCGGCCATCATCTCAGGAACATTTGTCACCTGTTTCTGTTAAATTGCAACGGTTTGCCACATCCAGCAAACTCTATCCGTAAACTTTGATTAGAAATTCGGTGACGTCGACGTGTGGGACGTACTGATTGACGAAAACTTTCTGACGCTACTTTGTAAAGTCAAAGATAAATACCCTGCTGATTAGAGAGTTATGTGGTTTCTGTTTACTTGTAGCTTTTAGAACTGAGGAATGTATATTTATACGAGTATTGTGCAGTACTGATGGCCAGACCATCAGTTTTGTAGGAATTTTCTGTTCTATCGAGGATGCTATCGGGCAAAATGGCCAGTGTAAGCAGAGCAGCTCAAGGCATCATGCATAATGTCTCAATTTTCTGAATGTATTTCTTTTAATTTTAATTTTGTGATTGGTACAATAAAGTGTAGTGTATTTATCTCTCTCAACACTATTCTCAGCAGTTTTGGACCCATAGATAAGAATCAGAAGCAAGAGAGAGCACGAAAAACTGATGAGCAGATAATGTAGATATGTTTGCGGAATAATTGAAGTACAAACCCACCTTTCAAGTCGATTCCACCTGTTTATTTCAGATTAATTTATGATCTTAAGGGCCGATTTCACCAGCGTTGGATAAATTTTATTCTAAGGATAATGAAGCAAGTTATTCTCGTATAAAATATGAAGTTTACATTTCACCACACAGTTAACTCTAGAACGGACGACACAAACAAAAATGGAATTTAAGATTGTATCTAAAATAGCAAGAAATCCAACTCCAAAGTACAGCAGACACACAGAAAAATAATACCTACGAGTACGATACAAGCGTAAGGGTGGATTGAAATACTTTTCTCTACATGCCACTGTCCGTCAACATGCAAACTGGTGCATGTTCGGAAACTCGTCCGTCACGACGTTGGTTCCGCTAGATTTACAGCACCATTAAAAAGTTAAATTGTTCGGAGTTGGCGAGGTGATACACTGGCTGGATTTTATGAATATATTTTGTTTAAATAGTAGTAGTATAAATCTATATTATGGCAACGCTTAAGTAGACGTCAGTTTACAAACAATGACCTGGATCATTTATTAATAAATATATTTACAGGTGAATTGGTTAATGAACGAGATTTCTTTGTCATGTCTCTCCTACGAATGAGTATCTGTCAATATATTCAATTCATTCAAAGACATTATTTCGTATATGTAGGTCCACACTTTGTTAGTAAGTAAATTAACTATTCTATATTAGTAACAATCAGTCATACTAGTACTATAAAATCAAAAATTAAAATCACAGGGATGTGCAATTTTAGCCAATTTTTCAAATACGAAAGTCGTAACGACATATGGTTTCCCAACTAAGTATGCGATCATCAGCTTTAAAAAAACAACATAATAAGAAACAGTTTAGTATTGATGTTCTATACTAAAATCTAACAAGGCGAAACGACTGCCGGAGAAAGCTGGTAGAATCAATGGCTGTTCTATATTAGCTGACTTCAACTGAATTCCTAACCAGCTATTTGACGTGTTTTTCTTTTCTTTAATGATTTTACTACCGTATATTACAGACAGCAGGCACTCACGGAGCATAAAATTTCAAACACAACGACAGAAACAACGTTAAAATACAAACAAAAGACATCCTTATTTTTTTCGTAATGTGAAAAATTTCCCCACTTTCGCTTTCTGCGTTATAAAATTTGGTGAGCCCTGCGTTGAATACTTAAGAGGCGAGTTGTAAATAGGTTATTACATGCAATAGTCTAAACAAGCTCTCGAGCTTTGCGTGCACGATCAACTCTCTTGGACGCATATGGTACATAGAGCAAGTTATTGTAGATATGGCATATTTCGGTTACGTCACTATCTCTCAATTTAACGCCTTTTCAGCTGGTGGTTTTCGAGCCAAAAAGTCCCGGTTGCTTCTTTTTGTTCCCCGTTTTGCCCATTATTATTATCTATTTTATCACATTCAAATGACCGTTTGGAAGCGGCCTGCGTTTGCCTGATAATTCATCTGATCGGTCGGTGGAGTCCAATGCTGCGTTTGTCGGTTCGAGGTTGCCATTTGAGAACCTTTATCGGTCATCGGTTTTACAAGCTATGTGTCCCGCCCACTGCCACTTCGGTGTGCTAATCCGGTGTCGTAAGTTTTAAGTATTGAGAAATCTGTGCTATTAAAAACCCTGATTTCTTATGGAATTTATGTCCCTAATGATTGTTTCGCTTGAGTTTGATCTTAAAAAATAATTCTGTTTTAGAATTCCTAAATTTGAAAACTGTTTTCAAAGCTACTCGTAAGTTTCTAGAGATGCTTATAGTACCTATTATATAACGACATAGATTAGAATACCTTATCCATATCTTCGCACCTCCAAACAGTAAGCAAAACACGTACCAACCGTTTGTTTCCATACATGGGAGACGCGGGTTCCGTAGCGGCGAAATTGTACAGAGAATTTTGGGGATAACCGCGCTGCGAGGAAATAAAGCATAAAACCACCGCATTTTCATACTTCCATCTAACACAAATATAGTGGTCGCTGAGAAATTGTCAGCGTTTGTGGACGTCTGTCTTGAGCTTGTGGCTAATGCACTGTATTGTTCGTTTTGAGTTGTAGAATTGTGATGTTTCTATTTTATGGTCTATATGGATACAGCTAGGTAGTTAGGTACCTTTATCAACTAATAACATACATATGAATTAATACATTAATGCAATAGATGATTTGATTGAATTAGGAATACAGAAGTCTCAATTCACTTGTAGCTCTCATCTGTTCAATATCAAAAGATAGAGATATTGGAAAATTGGTCACCAGTCGAACAGAGGAAACAATATTTCTAGGAGAGTTCACGGGATGACATAACGTTGCACAGCAACAGACATAGGATTTTGTGGAAATGTTAATAGAATTCATGTTCATGAGATTTGACATAACATCTGAACAGACGGACAGCGGACAGCAGTGACTCTGTGGAGTTTCTTTCATTCTTATCTGTCATTAGCGCCACTGAAGAGTAGGTACGAAAATATTCTTCTCTCAGCATTAGTCGCAGTCGGACCACGAAGCTAGTCTTTTGCGGACACCAAAAGTACTAGCTAATTCCTCTATTTCTTGATAAGTACGGTATCTTCTTCTTTGCGTGTCGATGGCATTACACTCTCCCAACCCAGAAAAACCACAAACAGTCGTACGGCTGTGTGTGGTCTAAGATCTTGTAATTGATGTATGTAACATCATTATAATGATGTTACATACATCAATTGGGTGTATACACCCATAATACGCAATAAAGTTGATTGATTGATTGATTGAAAGAAACCACATGAACAACACAGTCAAAGGCCAAGCACAAGTCATTCATGGTGTAGGTATTGGAGCAGCCAGCACACGACGGCAGATGCGCCAGATTTCGTGGGGAGAAACATATAAGCAAGCTATGATTTCGTAGCGTGCCATGTCATATCATATGACGCCAACGATTAGGTCACCGTCACTCGTTTCCCTAAGTACCGTTTTCAATCTCCGAAATTCGTATACTTCTCCATTGTAAGAAAAATGTTACCTAACTCAAAAAGCAGACATGCAAAATAAAAGATATGAAGTCGTTAAATCGATACCTTGTGAGACCGGCGAAAAATACAAATTCATGTTTGATGAGACAAATACCTTTACGTATTCATGAGGAGGCACGATTGAGAAATAATTCCCTCGGGAGGGTAGGGGTTCCATACAGACGTTTAAGTAGCATACGCATGGTTTAGTCACCTTTTTTTCGGATTTTATTAAGTTTTTGCTTTCTTTGCGTATAGTACAGTACTTTTGACTTATTTATCTTCATTCTAGCGCTTTCCTGGTTGCATTTTTAGCTGCTTATTTCCGAGCTCAGTAAGCTTTCTTACTCTTACGTCTCCACTTCGCCCGGTCTTCAGCATCATTGGCAGAGAGTCCTTTAGGTACCTTTAACTGTTAATACAAAATATCTGAGATTTTGCCCGGGTTTTGCTTATATACGATATTTTATTAATTTTTGGTTCTTATGGAATTAAAACATTTTATTGACAAATAAATATTTTGATTCGATTCAAAATATTACATACACCGTGAAATTTTAGTCGTTTTGGACCCATCGTCCAGTGACTACATTCATGCAACTGAACAACTTTCCCCAAGATACATGGGTCGAAATATGGAGTAAATTTTTGGACCTCCCATACAAAATGTCTCATCACGTGACCTAACTTAATATGGGAAGTCCAAATTTGTTTTTCATGTTTCGAGCAATGCTCCTTGGGGAAATTTGTTCGGTTGTATGAATGGAGTCACTGAACGATGGGTCCAAAACGACTAAAATTTCAAGGTGTATAGGAGTGAGACTTGCTCTCCACGTAATCTTGCGGGAAACATTTGTCAAAATTATTGAAAGTAAAATCTTAAAATGATTTTGTTTATCACAAAGCTCTAAAACCTCTACACTCAAAATTTACCAACATTTTCGTCAATTTACTACCGCCAAAAAATAAGGCGTCTATTCGTTCATATTATCTGTGAGTCACGGACCCTTTGCAATCCCCATGACCAAACTGATATGCGGCATGCTTTTGGGATTTTTACTCTTAATACCTCAGTTCGTTTTCTTGATAGGTTTCATTTGCACGAGATTGTTAAAGATCTGATGCTATCAGGTCATTAGGAAACCAGGATAAAGTTTTGTAAATGGCACACCCCGGACACTCCATACAACAGCAGCGAGTGCGATACCTTTTATGACTAGTGATTCGGTCGCGTACGCACACGCGTCAATGTGTGTGTGTTACTCGTAGGGTTGCTTATTTACCGTATCTGCGTCTTAGTCCTCGCAGCGGCCGGGCGGCTAAAGCGACATCCTTGCATTATTTTTGCTCTTGATTTTTACCCTAAATCTGCATGGTGATGTGCGGTAGTACTATTGATAATTCTGTGGTAACGGTCTGGATGTTCTATTGTAGATAGAGTTAGCCCAAAAAAAATATGTCACAAGCAAGAATGCTGAGAAAAGTGGAGGAGAAAAAGTAGGTAAATGTTCTTTGAGCTTCAAATCAGGCGGCCGTAAACGCAATCGGAAAAGTGCTAAGATGGCTTAGATACCTATTGACATGTAATTTCTTGAAACTCCGTCACTCCGGCGGAAAAAAGGCATTCTTCAGTACATGCGATGGGTCTGGTTAGGTGCTTAATCTAATTGAAATGTCATGATTTCACTTTTACCATTTAGTCAGCAAGTAAAACGACAGTTGAAACACTACATTATATGAGAATTGCAGTGGAAATATGTTCGATTATCGAGTACAAAATATATTGATTTGCTTTAAAAGAGTTCATAAAGCGAGTGGACCTCTCTCTACCTACTCCTAAAAAATAATATACGATCCAACTCCAGGCACCCTCTTAACCAAAACAAAAAACAAAAACGGTGCTCAAACACAGGATACAAAAAAAATGTTGTAGTGCTACTAGGTCGACTTGCCGAAAATATAAAACTATCCACGAATAGTGCAAGAAATACAATGATATAATGCTAATAGAATAGTCAGTCGGCGCGAACGGAGAAACATTCAATAAAATTGGGACACGAAATATTCTGGATGTTGTATCAACTTCCCTCTGTATTGTTGGCCTTGATATCGTCACGTCTATTTTTCCGCAAAAAGTATTCCATTTTTGTTACTAGAATTTGACCTATTTGATTAAGCCATACTGAATATCAAACTTAATGCCATTGTGTACTTTCACAATGTTATGTTATTATACGAAATTATTCTGTCGGGAAACTTGTAGCACTTAACAGGCCTGTTGTTTCCTTTGAGAAGAAAAAGGGAACTAACAGTCCGAAAATTCTTAAAAAGAAGAGTACAGATTCCAAACGCAGTAATTCTGTTTGTTCGTCTTTCACGTGCTAACAGCTGAACCAACAGATGATAGGTATCCTTCCAAGGATCTCAAACTATGAAACTAATTCACTCTGTTGTAATAATCAGTGCCACTCAAGGATTATGACTTACAGCGTAACTAGTCTCCGACCTGAGGACGTAACTAAGAAATCGCGCTTGACGAAAGGTGGAAAGTAGAAGTTAAATGACTGCTTATTTTCCTGCCAATTATGGTTACACGTTACTGTTTATATTTCGAAGTGGTCTGGACCGTGCTAGTCACCAAGTTGTTTCTTGTAACGTTCGCATGTGCTAATTTCAGTAACTAGGGAATAATATAAAGTCGCTTTGTGGTTAGCTAATAAATATTTCATTCATTCATAGGTTCATTGAGCTCAGTTTACCCAAACGAATGCCTACTTCGATGTTTTCTCGGTGGCATGGCGGAATTGCAGAACTTCTTATCTGATGCCGCAAGCTGGTTGAGAAACCTTGATATCGACGTTTGATCCACGCATGGAGAATGCCATATGCAATGATGATGATGATGAGTTTACCAAATGACATCGTTAGAAATCTCTATTCTACCTGTAACATACTTAACATTTTATATATTCACAAAACGTATTTTATCTACGTAAACAAGAACGCAACTATTTTGTTCGTAACTATTAGAACATGAACAGTTTGCCTTTTCCGATATTACAGCCGAATGATCGCTTGTTGTTCGTCAGATGGAAAGTTATTTTGCTCTGGGTCAGTTCACAAAACTGGCTGACTGTCACACCGTATATGCTTGGGTGTAACAGTCGTGTTACATTTAATTTCACAATTTCAATCGATCAACTTTAATGCGTCTATGGTACACTAATGTCAACATAGTACAAGATCTTAGACCATAAACAGCCGTGAGGCATGCAAAATTTGAGAGTATTGTATTGTATGCTTTATTGATCTATTAGATGTTTGGATTTAGCCCGTTGTATGTACTAATGTACCCTGTGATCTGAGTTCGATAAAAAATGGAAACAAACACTTAGCCCTAGATAGAGTTGTGTGAAAGAAATAAGGGGAGGCTTTTGGCCAGCAGTAAGACACAAAATAGCTACAAAAAAAAATTGGTACTTAGTCCGACTAGGAAAACAACAGCCTTGGCCATATTGCGGAAAAATATTAGAACTAATTTCTTTTACTGGCACCTAAGTATTCAAGTAAAATTCCGTCATCTCTATGTCATCTGCCAAAAAGAGACAGGAGTGGACGTTGTGTATTTTGTGACTATAAAATAAAAACATTTATCAAAATGGTAAAAATAATATATAGTAATGAGAGAAAAGTGGTATAAAAGATGTTATCATATTTGATGCGAATGAAAACGAAGGATAGATTTCTATTTCATTAGAGGACATTGCCAATTTTGTTGTTGACATGACACATACAACATGTTGCCACCTAAAGACGATCAGTAGCGACGCCAATGCAGGGTTTTTATTTTCCTGGTCGGGCTATACTTACTTTATATAGCGACAAAATTCGCTCAAATCTTACAACAAAAATCAGCGACGCCGCCCGTCAGAGCTGCAGAAAACCGATCTGAATGGCGAAGCATAGTCCACAAGAAGGTGTTCAATAGAGATCACGATCCTCAGTAGCGAGGTTTAAGACGCAAGGAGGAGGAGGTTATGTCAATTCCATAGGTCGGTGTGATAGACGGACAATAAAAATAATGCATTGTGAGGTAAATCTGCAAGATCAGCGCTGTGTTCGCTCGGCTTTGGTAAATAAAAACAGGGCTTCAATCGTTTACACGGTAACCTCGTTACTCAGGCACCTTTATTGTTTAACTGACATTAAATATACGGGAAATTTTAAATTTTTAAGGTAATATTTCAAATATAAATCTATTCGTCTCTGGAATGCACTCTCCAAACCATCGCCTCATTCAAAGATTTAGTGTCTTACTCGTACTACCTTTCTAAGCTTCAATAAGCTTGTCTCTTTTTTTACGCCACTACGGTCCTACTCGTTTTATGTATTTTATTTATTTAAGTATTTTATGTAGGTTTATGTATACAAAAATATCTATGCAAGTTTATTATCTGTTTTGTTGTAGATAACATCTTAGCATTCTGCACCGCTCGCTCAAGTTTTTTTTATTCTCTGCTCCTTTCTACCATAAGGTTGGCTGGAAGAGATTGCATTAGCGATAAGTCCGCCTTTGTACTCATTTCTCTTAATGTTAATTGGTTTCAATGCTGTATATTTTCTTAAATGTATGTAAATGGTACAAAAAAGTGTTCATTCATTCATTCATTCAAATCTAAGAGCGTGTTTTCTTAGATTTGTGATCCTTAGGTTATGTAGAGTTCTGGGTTAGCCATGGGTTTTGATATCGAAGTGTTAGTAAACTTAATGGAAGTAAATTGACGTCAATAAGTGATATTTATATTCTATATTAAAAATAAATGCTTTCATTTCATTTCATGGCGACAGTGGGTCTGTCTATTACAAAGGAGCGACTGCCTTCTGACCTCCTTAACCTCTTTATAAGGGAAACCAGAGCTACATTATCCATCGATATTATTATGATCTGGGTGTTAGTGGCCAACACTGAAATTAAATAAAATTAAATCATTTATTGTCAATATAGGATATAAATCTCACAAATTGACGTCAATTTACTTATAGTTTACCACCACTTCCAAAGCGCAAGTGGAGAAGAAGCGGCGCCACAAACGCCACTGCAGCATTTTCTTCAAAACGTCAATTTACAAATTATAAAATAAACTTTCCTTAATTAACTAGTTAAATGTTAAGTATATATTTTTCAGACTGCCCAGAATGCCGCATGTATTCTGGGGCCAACATTAAGATATTATATACCGGATGAAGAATAACATGAACATTAAAATGAAACCCGAGATATGCATACATCAATGGCGTGGTCGATTGATCTTGTAGTCTGACGGACTAAAGATACAAAACACATACGGTTACATAAACATTGTTACCAAATCAAGGATCATGGATTACAGCGTACCCTGAGCTCCGAAGTGAAAGCTGTGGCCGCAAATAGGAAATCACTTAGAGGAAGTACACTTCATTTCACTTTGATTGTGCGACAGTGACTTGTAATTGTAAAGAAACAACATTAAATTGTTAACATAGTAAAAATAGTTTTATGAATTACGACGGACGGACTAAAGATACAAAAGCACGTAAGGTTACAAAAGCAGTAAGGCAATTTTGAAACAAATATTCCTCGAAGGTCAATTGATCTTTCACACCGTGGTATCCAACTCTGTATGCCCTGAAACACACTCGATTGATCTCACAATGCTATAACTACATGTATTAATCTCAAAGAAAACGAATTCCAAAAAGACTTTACATCGTTCAACTGACCGATTATGAAGAATCAAAATCATTTGACTCGCCGATTTTGCGTACATCACTGAAAAATAACACTCCAGGCCAGCTGAATTTAGAACCTTCTTGTTTTTGTATTTTGGAAGTCGGTTAAAAAATGGCATTACTAGCCAAACCATGTTTGTCGTAGCCGCAGCTCGCAAAAAACAACAAACATGTAAATTAAGCTATTTTTCATTAGATTTATGACAAGTTATCTCGCATAAGACTCCTCTCCCATCAGTTTTTCAGACAAAGCCGAGTTGTTCGGGTTGTTCCAGACGTTAAGATCAGAGTCTGGGTGTAAGTCGGAACCGCTTTGTTTAACTTGCGGTCTACTAGTTTGCTTACTAACTATAAATAGGTTCTTATACTTTGCACAACATTTGGCTGAGACTAAGATTATTTGCTTGGTTTAGTGATGTTGGATAACTTTGGATGCAGCGTCGAAGGTGAATAAAGATTAAAAATAAGATAATCTTTGTTTTATATGTGCAAGAAAACCTGCATTTTAGCCTGCATTCTAACCACGTTCTAGCACAGTCTGGTGTCCTATTTTCTAAACGTATGACTCATACTTATGTCGAATAAAAACCGTTCGACTAACCATTCTTTTTTAAAAATAGCACTTTGGTGTTTATAATTACAAAGCGATGATTAACAAAGCTTCCGAAATTTCTAGAACAGGTCGACATACTCGTAATTTAAACAACTTTCCATGCTGCGATAATTACTTTAAAAGTATATATATACCTATTTATATTGTTAGCTTTCTAATGAGTAGCAACATACTACATAGATCTGCTGAAAGTAGCCAAACAGACTGATTGGTAAAACGGATTGCTACAACTAGAAGTCCTTTTCAAATTCGGGCAAAGAAAAAGAAAAGACTTGTTAAACTTCAACTTGTCTTGTGATGAATCGTAAAAAATGACATTTAATTACCCTTTTTTCTGTTCGTATATGCCATTGTAAGTATCGACGAATCCAACCCTAATACGATTTACTTTGACACGCACGTATAAAATTGTGTAGAAAGAGTCTATTCACGGCAAAAGATATCGACCTATACTGTCAATCGAATAGCCGCCCTCACGTCTATCAATCCACATAATCTTGTTTGTTAGCTGAAAGGTCTTTGAACAAAACAGTCACTCGCTAAGTGCATTTTATTCCCTTAGACCCTTTAAGAGACCCTAGGCGATAAAACCAACAACACTGACCTCTGAAAGTGTAAAGAGATCATAGAAAATTAAGTTCTTTTGTATAGCGCTAGTCGGGGTGCTAAGGTCAAGTTATAATGGTTGTCTGTTAGTACACAGAGGTTCGCGAGAATTGGTTAAAATTCAATTATATCCCGCTATTATTCGTACTTGGAGTTTGAAGTGAGGGCACACCACTTAGAGCGCTCATTCAAGTCAAGGGTTTCGTCTGATTCTGCTTAATCTAACTTTAATACAAGGCTCGGTAAGTTCGCTTGTATCCTGTTGTTAGTTTGCTCAGAGTTAGGAAAGATAAAGGTTTGTCATGAGTTGGAAAGGATATCTATAATTCAGTTAATTGTGTTTCATTTTATTTATTTCATGTACTCACTCTAATTTTTCCAGTGACAAATGCGACCCGCGACAGGAACTTCGAAAGAAAGAGGCAAATAAAGCACTTTCAATAAAAAAGTTAGTATGAACCGAAAGAAACATCCATATCCCGTACAAATCAAGTGATCATCATACAGGATTTCATTGATTTGTCAGTTTTAACTTTTATAATTATTTTCACGTTCTAAACACATTGTAAAAATTTGGCTTGAGTTTGAAAAGTCACCATGTAACATAATATGGCAATTTATATTTGTAATTATGGTAAGAGTCTAGCCTAAGGACCTTACCCACAAAATTGAGTATAAATTGAATAGTTTCAAAGATTGAAAGATTATATCAAAAATTGAAAGATTACTTTGTAGCAAGTAACTCAACGGCAATGGTTTACTACTATTCGTAGTACTATTTATATATTCTGTGACATCGTTTATGATTTGAACAGTCTATGAAGCTTGTATTGTACTTTCTCCATCTAAAAATATGAATGTAGAAAATTGCTTTATGCTACTACTAATCCTAAATAAATGTCACTAGTACCATTGATGGTACTAAGGATACAATGTTGTATAACTTGTACCACCAATGGTACAACTGACATAACCAACATGTATGGACTTTAATGGTCTGAAAATAACTATTTTTTTATTTTATTTTTATTTATTTAGGGAAATATTCAACTTTATACCTGATGGTATGGTGATGATGATATTCTTGATATGATGGTACTCGTATAAGTTTCCAAACAAGCTGATGCTTGTTTTGATTAAGGTCTGTAAAACCTATCTCAGTTTTATTGCGGTTTTATCCTCCGGCAGGTATATTACTTTCATGAATCTTTGATTCAATATTTAACATTTTTATGTACTTCATTTTAACCCGTAATAACCATTGCCACCAAATCAAGGATCATGGATTACAGCGTACCCTGAGCTCCGAAGTGAAAGCTGTGGCCGCAAATAGGAAATCACTTAGACAAAGTACACTTCTCGATTGTGCGACAGTGACTTGTAATTATTATTGTAAAGAAACAACATTAAATTGTTAACATAGTAAAAATTGTTTTATGAATTAACTAAAAAAAATATTTCCTCATTTTAGCATCGCAGTACATCGTTCTGAGAAGCTAGTAGCGCTAAGGAGGAACTTTCTCGAAGTATTTAAAAACTAAACTAGGTCCTTTTGTTCCCGGCAGTTTACACAAATTAAAGTTAAAACTCAGTTTGGATTCGTATTTAAATGGCAGCGAAACAAAGAACTAAGTATATTTTATGATTTCGTACTTTCTGTATTGGCGACGATGATAATTTAACTAATCGAAAATTATGTGATCTTACCACAAGTCAAATTAATCCCATAGGGTCCGCTAAACTTATGGTCTTCACATGTTAAGGATTAAAAAGGTTGCAGTTGCAGCCGCTGTAAATATACTGGCCAGTAACAAATAAAATAAAAAAATGTTTACAATGACGTTCCTGATTTGATTTTATGTAATTGTCATCTCAATTTTCCCGCTCGTCTGTAATATTGTGAGAACTAAAACGTAGCGATTTCTGTTTGGTGAGAACAGTTTTTAGTATATTGATAATTGCTTATCTAATAATTAATATTTTTTTTAAATTTCGGTCGCATCTTTATTGTTGAATGGATATTATATATACTTTCCCAGCATATTGAAGTACGTATTAATTATAAAATACAGTAATAAACCAAAGTAATAAATACAGTTTATTTTATACTAGCTATTTCCCGTAGCTCCGCCTGCGACAAAAAGTAGCCTATATTTGACCCCGGGTCTCAATTATATTCACACCAAATTTCATCAAAATCAGTTCAGCGGTTGATATTAATGGAAGTATAATATGGATTATAGATAAACTAGCTAACCCGAAAGACGTTGTCCTGTATAAAAACGTTTTTTTTATTAGAACTGTAACGGTTCATTATCTACTACAAAATATTCTTAATTGTTACAATATAACTTACTGTTGCTTACTTATTGTTGCTTACTAACTAAAATATAAAACTGAATTAAACAAAACACAAGTATTAATAATTAATTAAGTAAAACAATCACGCTACCAGTGTAAAGTATTTTTCAGCAATTTCGCTACATTATACTCATTTATCACAATATATCGACAAAATAAAGATATTATGTAACCTGATTAACAGGCATTAATTTTGAGACTGAATTTCTACTCATAATGAGAAATACTCACCAATCAAATAATCCAGATCAAATAGTAACTTCAAATGACAATTCTATGGACTAACTACAATATGAATACTTTGATAGCGATCCGTTCCATAATTTGTATTTTATCACGGATCATTTATCACTCGCAAGAAAACTTTTCCATATTAATGTTATCTTCCATTTTTCACGGAGCCCTCTGATTGGACAAGGGTGTCAGGTGACGTCATAATTCTGACTTCAGTCGTTAATTTGTGATGAAAATGTTAACTTATGAATTATGTTGAAGTCCATATCATAATTGGGGATTCATTTCATGATTTGATGTATGCGGATGTGTGATGAACAAGTTACTATACTACGGCAAATAAAACAGGTGGCAAATTTATTCATACTTTCATACTAATATTATAAATGCGAAAGTCTATCTGTCTGTCTGTCTGTAACGCTTTCACGGCCAAACCGCTGAACGGATTTTAAAGAAATTTGGTATGAATATAGTTGAACACCCGGGGTCAAACATAGGCTACTTTTTGACGCAGGTGGAGCTGCGGGTAACAGCTAGTACTAACATATTTTAGACATGACAACGTCTTTTGGGTCCACTAGTTTAACTATAATCCATATATCCATTTATACTAATATTAGTCTGTCTGTCTTGCTGTCTGTTGCGCTTTCACAACTTTTAGACGCACGCGGAGCTGCTGGAATCAGCTAGTTACTTTTTGCGTGAATGGGCAATTAAACGTAATGTTATAATCTGACTCCCAATGTCCAGCATTTCCCCAACAGTCCGCAAATACTTTGAGCGTGTTCAAATAAATACGTGAGGGCAATATAGTGGGCTCGCGACCGTGACACGGGTCTCCACCCTTGTCCCTCTATTTTCCTGTTAATTTCGCACGTCTGTTAACAATTCCGTGTTAAGATCCAACAAAACTGCTTAGATTAAATTAAATTTGGTGAAGTGGGAGGCTGTCTGAGGTATTTTTGTATCAAAGGGCCGTTATCGGACTGTGTAGACTTCTTATAAAGTAAAAAGTGTTTTCCTTTTGCTTTTTACAAGACATTCCCTGGAAATTGCAGATTTTAATTATTCTATAACATGGCTATAACCAACGTTTAATTTTCTCTACCTATTATTCGGTATAGTGGATCTCGGTCTTCGAAATGAGATAGCGCCAGAGTGTATAATGCGCGAAGGATTTGTTGTTAGCTCCCATCTCTCGAAGATCAGCATGCACCGCATCGCTCCAGCGGTATCTGGGACGGCCAACTGATTTTCTGCCTGATAACTTCATCTACAGTCATAGATAACATAAAAAAAAACAAATTAATTCAGAAGTCCTATTTTTAATGTACGACTCGTATGTTGAATAAAAACATTCGATATCCAACGAAAATCATTTGGTATTGAACAAAAATTATTCGCCTCACTGATTTTGCGTGAATCTCACTTGTCAGAAATAGCACTTCACTATGACATAAATAAGAGTTTCCATTGACATCGTGTGGTTTATACATGGAGCAATTACACAGAGGAGATGCCGTTTGAAATGGCGCAGTGGTAAAATCATTGGCGCCTCGCCGACACAAAAGTGGGCGGAGCTTGTGCTCCATTGTAGGAGCCACGGCCGAAACCAAGCACCCCGCACGTCTGCCTTCCGCCCTATGTTGCCTCACAAATACTTTCTTACAAAACGCGAGAATCCCACAAACCTTAAAATTTCTGAAAGCTGGAGGGAGAATGACATGTGTTCTCTTCCATACAAAAAATTGCTAAACCTAGATTTACACCTTGATTAAACTAGGGCCAAAATGAACTTAGTAGATAATATTCAGGAGACTGAACTTAACGTATATTTTTCAAGACACCCGTCTACTTAATTCGCTTTCTAAAGTTACAACGAAAAGTTGTACGATAATTTTCAAAAGTTTCTCTTACATTGAGCACTTTATAAATTATACTCGTGGTCCCATTATTGTTTTTGTGTACTTAAATATGGCTGAAGGTTATTCTAATGTATATATTCTTGTCGAGTCGAAATAGCTACGAAGTTAGATAAAGCTATACCAATACGTGGCAACGTTGACCGCTCCAATATCCTCAACCGTACATGAATCTGGACAATTTGGACACTTCAGGAGATGTACCATAGACTAAACAAATTGGAAATCTTAGCGGGACATCTGCGAATAGAATGTCATACCATCTGGCTTTAACAAAGGAAGTCGCAACAAAAGAGACCAAAAACAAGAAAGCGGTGGATTAATTGTGTGGAAGAAAACCTCGGAAAAGTGGATACTTACCTAAATTTACCAAATGGAATGTGGCAGAGGCCAAGCAAGGGGTTATAGTGCCAACGAAAGTAATGAAAAAAGTAGTTAAATCCAATAAGTTTGTTAAAAAATATGGCCTTGATTTTACGCAAATCCAACTGGCGTTTCAATGGATGTTGATGTTTCATTCATTTATCATATTTAATGCCTGATTTAATTCCAATGTCTGATTAATTTTATATGCATAGTTTAATTGTGATAGGTACTACGTTAGTACTAAATAATTCTGTGATGACACGACAGACAAGCCGCATGTAACGGGTTTGAACTAATTATATTTATGATTGAGGAAAATGGCCACATATATGCGCAGTGTTATCATAACATATCATACGTAGCCAACCATGGCACAATGAACTTTAAACAAGAATATACAAAAAGTATACCAATCTCTTTTTTTCCGAGTGTCTTTCCCAGTTATCCTCAGGTCTTTTCATTCATATAGAGTGGACCACGTAGGTCAATCGACCCTGCACACCCTGGTATCAGAGTTTTAGGCGGACCGCCTTTCGGCCACTGACGACCATCAAATGGCATCCGGGACCAACGGAGGAGCTCAAGATAGAAAATGCCACTAAATGGCGACCAATCCAATAGTGGTCGCGTCACGTCGCTTGACACGCGTTCGACTAATGAGGCGCTATTTTCTTAAACAATACAATACAATATAACTTTATTGCCCACATCTGGGAAATCACAAAATTGAAATTATAAGATTGTTAACAATACGGAGCAAAGGCGGACTTATTGCTAAGCAATCTCTTATATTTATGATCAGATCTTATGGTCCTTATCCCTTAAATCCATACTTCCATGATAATCCATACTATCCATACTAATATTATAAATGCGAAAGTCTGTCTGTCCATCTGTCTGTTACGCTTTCACGGCCAAACCGCTGATCGGATTTTGATGAAATTTGGTATGAGTATAGTTAAAGACCCGGGGTCAAATATAGGCTACTTTTTGACGCAGGCGGAGCTGCGGGAAATAGCTAGTATGAAATAATGTAGAAATAAATTGATTTGAAAAGGACTCTACCGACAAGAACGCTGATGGTATAAATGTTAAATATGTAAATAGACTTAAAAATAATAACTTAAATAGACTATTATTTTCGTCATGCAGATTAATTAAGTATTTATTTTTCTAATTAACCATTTAAGTCCCACTGCTGGGCAAAGGACTCCCCCATCTTCCTCCACGTGTTCTATCCAAAGCCATCTCCAATCACTAACTTTTGAAATCCTTCAAGGTCATTGCTCCAACGGGTTAGACCCTGTGGTCCTCTGAATAACAGGTCGGTAGATGTCCTACCCTGCGCTTGCCGGTTCGTGGTCGCCATTTGTGAACCTTCCTGCCCCATCGGCCTTTATTTTTTTATTTTTTTATCTTTTTTAATTAAAAGGGGTTTTGTCACGTAGTGACTATGTAACATATACCCCCGTATGGTTAACACAAACTTTTGTTACTTACATAATATATACTAGTACTTGGCCTTTGGTTACTTTTCAATTTGTAATCTTCAATCTTGAAAAATTCAGGCAGGCTTTAAAAAATCATAACTATTTCAGTAAGATTTTTATTTACTGGGACTGTAACAAAAATCAACAAATATTGCCAAACCTAAACGGATAGGTAAGGTTGTATGCAGTTTTATAAACTTTATTGTGTCAAGCAAGAAATAGGTATGAGAATAATAATATGTTTTATGAAGATGTTTGTTACTTTTTTTAATATTACGGCTGAAATATACAGTAAAATCAAAATGTTGGGCTGTATTTTGGACCAAAAATTTGCATTGCTATCCACGTTGCCTCAAATTTTAGATAATTTTTATTATTATGTATCTCCTCTTTGGATTCACGGGTTGCCCCGGTCCTTTGTGAGGCTTGCGCGGGGATATGGATCCAATGCGTAGAGGCCCTTTGGAGAAGTTGATGTCATGTGGTGCTCCTGCCAAAACCCGTCCTCGGCTATATCAGTAGATGACATGTCCATGAACAGGTCTTGGCAGGAGGAGGAATTATTGCTAATGAGTGAAAAGAATAAAATGGGTAATGGTTATGAAGTTTGGATGGATTTAAACTGGGCTATTGTAATAGAAACTCGGGCACCTGCCATAATCATGTTTACTGACTATTAGTGGTAGGCGGTGAACATTTATTATTATTTTAATTGCTTTGTTATTTAAAAATAACGGAAGAAATAAAAAAAAACAGAAGGCAAAATTTTCATTTTATTACTTGAGCTGTTATTCCGTTTGTTTTATTTTAGCGAACATTTGAAATTGAAGATAGATGAATTTGGGGTTATGTAGAAGAATCAAATGCCATTATTAATGTAAGTTTATCAATGTCAAATAAACTTTTTGTAAATTTGGCTGAGTTAATTGTTATTAATAAAAATATTTTTTTAATTTATTAGACGTACTTAATGAAGAAAATTAAAGCTGTTCTCTTTTTTATATTATACTGACTATGAAAAAGAAATAAAACATTCACTAATTAAACGAATCTCAGTAATGAACAAATATCAAGTATACATGCAGTACCTAACCAAAAATAAATTTAATTTAGATTTCATTTCTTCGGCTGTAAGTATTTCTGTAACAGAAAAGAAATATACTAACATTACCGATACTTCAATAATAATAATATTTCAGACTAAATCAACAAGTATTCCAGAAATAGAAATAAGACTGCAAAATGTCACTCAAGATAAAATGATTAATAATATATGATATCCGAATGAATGAAACATAAAAGTATTTAAGATATCGTATCTTTCTTATTTAAAAAGTCTAGATTTAAGGTATTTTACCTAATCTTTTTAATTTTTAAAGATTTACACCTGATTAAGTACTTATTGCTTTTGGGGATCATGTATTATTTATGTGTTTGTGATATTATTGCTGATATTTGAACAGGTTTTGTTTTCTATTAGTATTAGTTGTTACTTACTTTTCAAGTTACTCTTATTTTAATCAATTATTGTCTACTTTACAGTTGTAATATCTGATATTTCATCAAAACATATAGCAAGACATAAACGGGTAAGGTAACATTTTATATTATAGCCCGACCAGGATATAGCAGCCTTGGCCATATTGCGGAAAAATATTAGAACTAATTATTTTACTGGCAACTAGATATTCAAGTAACATTCCGTCATCTCAATGTCATTTGGCAAAAAGAGATAGGAGTGAACGTTGTGTATTTTGGGATTATCAAATAAAAATATTTATTAAAATGGTAAAAATAATATATAGTTATGATAGAAAAGTGATATAAAAGGTGTTATCATACTTAATGCGAATGAAAACGTAGGATTGATTTATATTTCATTAAATGACATCGTCAATTTTGTTGTTGACATGACACATACAACATGTTGCCAACTAAAGGCGATCAGTAGCGACGCCAATGCAGGGTTTTTATTTCCTTGTCGGGCTATATTTTATTTTTTATGTTTTAAGGGTTAGTAGCAAAGTAGGTTAACAGCAAGAGTTTAGTTTATAAAAACGAGTAAATAGTTCAGTTCATTGATGGCGTATGGCATTCATCCTGCATGGATCAAACCTCCATGTCTAGGATTTTTTAACCAGCTTTCAGCAGCGGATGTGAGTATATATAGTACTAGCTGTTTCCCGCCGCTCCGCCTGCGTCAAAAAGTAGCCTATCTTTGACCCCGGGCCTTCAACTATATTTATACCAAATTTCATCAAAATCCGTTCAGCGGATTGGCCGTGAAAGCGTAACAGACAGACAGACTTTCGCATTTATAATATTGGTATGGAAGTATGGATGGATATGGAAGTATGGATATTTTACTGAAATGATAAAAGTTAAGATTTATTTCATTTATCTGGTATTAGTATCATACAAGTTTGTATAAATTTTTGAAAATGTTAAATAAATAAACAAGTAATTTTGTTTATGTACTCATTAAAATTTATCCTTTTTTAGCAAACGTTTGAAATTGATGACAGATGGGTGTGGGGTTTCTACGAAGATTCACCTCCAATTTTTAAGGTAATTAGTTTGTAAAAGGATGGGATAAGATATCGTTTAAAACACTAAAACATTTTGTAAATTAAAATGTTAAAATAGTAATTGCAAAGCACACAATTATGATTAAGTTATTTTGATTTAATTTTTTTTTCGCAGAAAAATACGAGCAACGTCATAGCGCTAAATGTTTTGGTTGAGTCGGACGAAAAACTTACGCCAAACAGTAAATCTAAAGCAGAATTTGTCGAAAACCAAAAACCTATAACAACATCAATTACTGTAGCCCCATTTATATCAAGACGTATCGAAGCTTCAACTGTTTCTGTAGCGGAAACCAAAAGAAGTGATATTCAGGGTACTTCAACAACAAAACCAAATAAAATCATAGCTACAAATGCCCCGCTAGCTGAAAACAGACTGCTTAATTCGACACAAAATATACAAATAACAACAGATGCTATAACAGAAGTCAAACCAACGGACCCTACTACCATTCTGCCTGAAACAACAACTCTTGATTTTTGTGACCCGATACCAAAACCAGATTTCACTGCGCCCGGACGGAGATTGAGTGAATCACGTAAGTACGCATACAATATTGGATCACATAGAAATGTCTACCACTTTTCCCTTAGACTTACACCCAAGGCTTTCTTCATGTTGACAACTCTCAAACTTTGCGACCCCAATACGCTGCCACCCGGGCCGTATCTGTTACACCCCGGTTATACCCAAGGTAGTACATTTTTATAATGTGGCTCACTGTAAACATAAGAAAGTTTTATGTCGTGCTCAATGATCGAAATCTGACACAATCTACGCTCATGACAATAAAAAATTTGCAAAGGCAACAAATTACTGCTTTATTAAAAGATTTTTGTTTTATTCTTTGAGATGTAATGAGACATTTCAAATTGTTATTGTTTTCTAAATTTTAATTTTCAGAATGCATGGGATATATTTGGGAAATGAAAAATAGGATAAAATTGAAAGAGCAAGACAACATCTGTGAGTAATTATTCTGTCATCTGTAACTTTTTAATTGTTGATTGATATAAAAATATAAATATTTCCAAAAAATATTCTTCATCAGGTAACACGCTGAAACGATGGAATATCAACCACGCTGTTGGAGGTAGAAAGACAGAAACTGGTGAATTTCCTCATATGGTAGATGTATTTTGGTTTATTTTAATGGACATCACAGACAGGGATTTTTCATATCACTGAGCAGCCCTACGGCCCACCTGATAAGAAATGGTTGGCGTTGACAATGGAAGTCTGTCATCCAAAAAACTTTATCCGAACAACCTGTGGTTGAAAATTGTAAATCTTCTAACTACCTGCTTAATAACTTGAAGCAGAATTTAGATGAATAGCCATACAGTAATAGTAAAATAACTTTTCTTGATACGAAATACGTAATTATACAATTTTGACGAACAAATAAAAGATCAAATTACTTCACGCACTCGTGCGATAATTTTTTTACGTATTCGCGGCTAATGTTTGCGCTGGTGCGTGAAATAGTGTACGAATGCATGTGTTTTACTGGGCCTGTGACAGTTTAATTAAATCTAATTTTAGTAGGATATTACCTACCTATTATCATAACTTTATTTTGTTGTATTCTGATACCAGGGAGCCTTAGGATGGAAAGCAGCAGTTGGAACATGGGTGTTCAAATGTGGCAGTTCACTAATCAGTGCAAATTTCGTCTTAACTGCTGCTCATTGTGCAAAAGCATCGCCTAAAGACTCGTCCATTGCTGATCCGATTCCGAAGATTGTACGACTTGGAGACAAGTTAATCGTCGACATACATGTAAGTTATTTTAGTAGCAATTTTGCTGTGCAACAGCAAAATCTCCTCCGGGAACCGATCAGTTATCTGAAATTGACTTTGCCGAATCTCACTTGACCCAATACGTTTCATCGACGTCTTGTTTGCTGTATGTATTATTTGGTATATATTTATATTATAGAAGCATAATATGTCATATGTACCATTTTATTTAACTTTGTTATACCGATTTAAAAAAAAACTTTTTGTTAATGGCCGAAGTTTTTTTTGACCTTTTTTATTTGCCAGATGATTTATTTATACTACTATCACATCAAAACAACTTCTTAATGAATATTGTTTGGCTACGTTCTTATCACTAAAATAACTTTATCGAGTGTCGTTTGGCTACAAATTTTTTACTACTACTATCTGTGTGCTATTCTACTAAATTAAACAACGAGTTAGTAGTTTTTCTGGATGCATATTTATTGGCTTTAGGAAAAAAACAGGAATGGGGGTGCAGGGGGGTATATATTTACCTTCGAGTGTTTCTAAAAGTTTATGGAAATAAAGTGGTATTTTATTTTATTTTTAAATTAATTTGAATAAAAATATACCATATCAAAAAGAGGCGTAATGAATGTTTGTAAACATACCGAGCATCAATCACTAAGGTAAAAAGTTTTGCGATCCAATGTCAAGTTGGAGTGACGAAAAAAAAAGAATTGATGATAGGTCAACTGATATCAGTTGACATATCATTTGTCACCATATGGTGACAAATGATATTTCGACAAAGTAAAAAAAAGGTGAAACGTTCTTGGTAAAATTAAAAGCTAAAAAGAAAAAATCGACTTTATGGTAACCCTTTACTCCTCTCATGTGTAAGTAATGCCTGTAAAATAAAAAAGCCTGGGTGTGAAATGAGTTTTTTTACAGCACGAGTACTATTATTTTTACTTCATCCATAACTTAGTGCTTACATTATTTGGATTATACGGTGGTATTTCTGAAGTTCAAGGACTGCTACGTCTACTTTTTTTCAACTTTGCTCGACTTTTCGATCTTTCATTAGTCACTTTGAGCAAATCAATTGTACTGAGATTGTTCATTTTACCATGTTTTATGTATTTCAAATGTAAAGGACTATTTTATTCATATTGTGTAAGTCAGGATCATTGAACATGTAGTACTTTGATTATTTACTTTGGTCGTTTTGTAGATCTGATAATTATTTATATTCTTTCAGAACTTTTTTACGTTCCCAACGGATGCAAATATCTCTAGGATCATAGTACATCCTGACTACAACCCTCCAATGCAATACAATGACATTGCATTGATGGAGTTGGAAGAACCAGTAGAATTTACTAGACTCATTCAGCCTGCTTGTTTGTGGCAAAGCTTCTTTACTGGTGATATTGGCCATGAAGCCACATTGACAGGCTGGGGGGTTATAAAATCTGGTAAGTTTATAGTTGGGACAGATGATATGATATAGATAACAAACAAGCAACGCGTTAGCGTGATAAACTACATATGGAAATAAATACATCTACTTTTAGTACTAATACATAAGATAGGCATGAAAACTAAACTATTAGAACAAAACGCAAAGAAAATAATATGAGACAAAGGTTTTCAAAATTGCAGGGTCTCTTGACATTTCCCCCGAGCTGCAAGCAGCTACGGTTAATGTTTTAGACACAAAACAGTGCGACAAACTATTGGAAAATTCTCACAATAGGAATTGGAAAGGATTCCAAGATCATCAATTGTGCGCTGGAAAGCTGGCCGGTGGAGTCGACTCTTGTCAGGTGGGTTTGCATTTAAACATCTATCTTTTACTTTACACCAAATGAAGATTGCTATATCTGGTACAAAGAACAACAATATTGCAAACATTTCGTATAAGTCCGTTTAAGAAATTCAAAATCACTCTTAGAAATATTTCATGTGTATGATAATAATATGTCTTTTTATACAGCAATTAGAAGGGGATTGCATCATTAAAAGTTTTTCAACCATACCTACCTCATTCATTCATTTCGAGCGGGTTACATGGTCAATCGAACTTGTACCAAGTCTTCTTTCTATAACATTTCTGCTCTTACAAACATCATTATTTGTATTTTCGTGCTTCTTTCATTTCTACTTGCAAAATCATTTTTAAATATTTTGCAAATAAAAATGCATCACTATTTTCATGACAAATTTTTAAAACCGTGACTCCTCAGAAGGTGGTGGCTAAAAATCAGTGCTAGGCATGCCTGCATATCTAGCATATCACTGAGCCGCCACCTATTGAGACGTCTGTCACGTTCATTATAAACATGTAGCATAAGTTTATAAGACCTTTGCTGTATCTACGTGATAGCTTTCTCAATAAAGATATATTCTATTTTATTCCATTCTAAATATATTACATGTTGTTTATCAGGGTGATTCCGGTGGACCCCTACAGATCAAGATCCCACTACCAAAAGACATTACTGACCAGCAAGGTTCTATGCACTATGTCATAGGTGTTATAGCATTCGGTGTAGGATGTGCACATCCAAACCTCCCCGGGGTTTATACTAGAGTTTCTTCTTACCTCGACTGGATTGAAGATAATGTATGGAAAAATGGACACAATCGGACTTATGTGAAACCACCTCCAACGAACGTTTTGAGTTTTTCATTGCGTTGAATTTTTGTTTAAAGCGCGTGATTTAAGCTTGTTTCAAATGAAATTTTCGTTAAATAAAGAAGTTTTTGTAGATGCTGAATTCACTTAGTTTCCTTTTGGTATGATTTACACCTTACAAATTTGGATTATAGCCATTAAAGATTTTGTTAAACAACGTATCTATAAAAAGAGTATTCATAAAAAAATTTGAGTCTAAACTACTTATTGTTTAAAATTCAAAACAAAGTAATTATTTTGAGTTTTTGCTGTATGGCAATTTATTTCTCTGTAATTTTAGCGTTTGGCTACGTTTATGTTTTCCTTAATAGGTATATCAAATTAGGCAGAATACAGATGTACAGCTTCCATATAATATACTTACCTATCTATAATTATCATAACCATATCATAATTTATTTTATTAGTGTGAGAACATTGAGAAAGGGGCGTTTATCTGTAGGAGTTTCGGTGTTCTTTATTTATAAAGGATGGGATACTATTGGTGACTGGTATCTGAACCACCCGACCTGTTTCTTGGGTCTCAGCAGAGAGATTTAGAGAATAGGGATCTCAACTTGCCTACTTTACACTGATAAGGGGCAGAACAGAACACTATAAGAACATAATTCCTAAGAAGGGTTGAGGTCAAGCGGCCAGTGATGCCCCTTATTTAAATTGTGAAAGTTAGTTGAATGTAAAAAGTCCTGGAAATCTTGATAGTATATTAAAAGAAAAAGTTTACAATTAACTGGCGTCTGATTGAATGACTTTAGATTAGAACTAGCTTTTACGAACGTTGGTGGGTGAATTATACATCTGAGGTCGGTAGCTTTTGGCAGATGCAGCATTCGCCTGGCTTGACTGATGCAGGGTTCATGATAATTTGCTGATGACTTGCAGTAGGCACGTGAACAATGGTTTATGCATTAAGTAAATCGTTAAATTTATTTTTCTTTTTGTAAATTTTTAAAATAGTTCTTTTTTTCATGGTGCCATTTTGAGAAAAAAATATTATTGATAATATTTAATGTATTTACCATGTGAGGAAATTCTCCAACTTCAGTTTTCCTGCCACCTACTGCATGGTTGACAAACAATCTCCTGGTACCTGTTTAAGGACAATGTTTTGATTACACTAGAGTGGTTGGGGTTGATGAATTTTTTAAGTATAATTGATACGAGTATAAACTCACATATCACGGTTTATTTTTTATTCTATTTTTCAAATCCCAAACGTATCTCATACATTCTAAATATATAAATATATATATATCATTTAATAAATATAGAAATATAGAAATATATATATATCATTTATATATCAGAAATATATATATATATCTAAATAAATATATGAAAAAACATACAACTTCATCAGTCAATTAGAATAGCACTGTAACTGGTTACATAAGTTTAGTTATCAAAGTGGAATGACAATTCTTCTCTTACAACTATTTACCAAACAGTGATAAGAAATTCTTTACTGCTTACGTATTATTTTCAGTTACTAACATGAATGAAGTGTTTCTATTTCCTTAAAGACACGAATTAATAATTGTCACATTTTTCTTACGTGCTTCATTTATTCTTCGTCCTGGTGCACTGAAATCTGGTTTGTCAAGTAACGGGTCACATATATCTTTAGATTCCGCCTGTATTTTTGTTGTAGTTTCTGTTACATTATCAATGAGAACTTCTGCAGTTGAATTAGCTAATCTTATTTCAGCTAATGAATCACTTTCAGTTTTGTTGAGACTTGGTTTTATTGTAGATATATTAGAAATATCATTTAATGTTGTAATCGAAAGCGTTGTAGGCAATGCTTCTGTTGTGAAAGTAGTTGGGATATCAAAAAAAGTTTACAATCAGAAGCGTTTGTTACTATTGAAGAAGTATCAGGATTAACAGTCCCTTTTGTAGGTATTGTAGAAAAGGAAGACGATTCCGTAGATGTCGTGTCTATTTGAGAAGCGAATGGAACATCTAATGATTTCGTTTCTATTTTTATCGGTGCATTTTTCGCTTTGTCTATTGTAAAATATGGGGTAGTTATGGGTTGCTCAGTCGTTGGAGAAGTAGGATAAAGAGGATTCGATTCTGTTCCATAGGAAAATACTAATTCAGGTATGGCGACAAAGTTTAACGAAAATGAAAAAAAATTCTGTAAAAGTAAAAGGATTCAATATTACTGCCGTCCATTAACAAGAAAGGCGTTAACCCTCAGAGGGTCGATTTTGAGTTATTAACGCCATCGTATATAGAAAAATATTCTCTATCGATCTGTCTAAGTATCATATTTGTAACGTTTATACTTTTTGAAATATTTTTTACGAAAAAGTCGTTAAACATTACAAAAGTAATAGTTTACGCAACTTAAAGTACGTTAACCATCCATATTTAACTAAAATGTCACATGTAACCCTTAACGCCATAATTTTTCAATATTTATCCTAATTTTTGCTTGGCAAAAAAGACGCTTTTTAACACTACAAGACAAGAAAGTCCTAAAGATACTTTAATTACTTTCAAGCCAAGAATCATTTTGGTAGTTTGCATCAATATCCTAGGCTAAAAAGGCGTCTAATAAAAATAATACACTAGAAAGACGTTAAAATCTGCTAACGACTTTTTAGCGTAGTAATCATATAATATTAATCAAGAAATACTATTCTCAAATCGCTAACCGCCTTTAGTTACTCATTTTATGGTATAATCCTCCGCTAAAAAGTCGCTAAGGCACAATAATTGGCTAAAAAGACGCTATTTGCTCTCGCTTCTCACCCCCGCACAGTCGTGTTCCTAGTGTCACATAAGTCATTGTCGCGGGAGGACGCGTGTGATGAAGGATTTCCCGCCACGTTTACATACTGACAAAATGCCGGGGTAAGCTATTTTAAAATATTTTATGGGTCTCATAAGTACAAAACCCTCAAAATGGTACCCGGGGACGAAGATTTTTATAACGTTGCAGTTACTATGTGCCATTCCATATAGTTAGTCACCTACCAATAGCTACCGCGGTCGACCGCAGGTTTTTTGCTTAATCGGAGTAATCGGTGAAAATAATAAACGTGGCATGGTATGATTTAGGCAGCTTATAGTAAACGGAATTATTCAAATTTGCTTTATGCTTATTATTTATTTTGACTTATTATGTCGGCGTCCTGACCTAGTGGACCGGAGTACGTACTCAAAGGTTATTAGGTTTGAATTCTGAAAGGGGAAAACGTTTTGTTGAACATGATATTTTGTACTTAAAACATGGGCATTCGTATTAATATCCTATAAATAGTTGCCATATAGTAAAACGATGCTTAGTTTATGGCTAGATAATTTCATTGGTGTGAATATTGAAAGAATTAATTTAATGTTTGTCATTAATATTACTTTGAGATCTGGTCAATAAGCATGAGAATGTTTAGGTAGTCTATTTTATATTTGTTAATAATGTGTTTTAGTGTACTTATTAACATTTTATTTACGTATTAGTTTTTTGTTTATTTTTAATTTATATTTTTAAAACATGTTAACTTTTTTTAACAGATCCAGAAGATCGCTGTTTTCCTCACGAGCCAAAGCAATACTCAATTTGGTAGGTGCTGAAAAAAATGATATTATCTCAATTCCGACATCAAGCAAAGAAAAATCGAAACGAGAAGTTGATCCAACAGTTGAAGAGACAATTAATAAACTTTACGAACGGCCATACTCCATGACATCACAGGTGTTCGACAAATTTTGTGAAACACAAACGACATTACGTTCTCACCACATTCAAGATCTAGCAATACATGTAGATAACTTGAACGAGACCTTTCGTTCATTTAATACCGCTTGTGAATTATTGCCTTCATCAAGTAAAACACCTAGGCTTGAATTCAAGGATTTGACTTGTTATGAAAAAATGCCTTCTATACTTGAAGAACAGCAACCATGTGCATTAAATAACTTAAATAGTCCAGCTGCACACAATAACGATGAACATTTTAAGGATATTTCTATGTCAGAATCACCATCGTCAAAATTAAACAATCAGTTAGCCCCCAATTTTGATTCTGATGACTCAGTTCGCGACAAAGATTATATTCCCGACTCAAGTGAGGATTCCGACGATGACTTTCCAACTACATCTTCAAGTCAAAAAACTTTGGTCAAAAGTAACTTGCAGGCATCAATATCAGCTAGACACTCACCTCTCTAGCTACTGCAACCGGTCAAATCCGTTGAAAAAATTATGTCAAAGAAAAAACGTGTCACTGTTGATGACGCAATACACGAGATTACAATTAACAATTCTGCCTGCATGCTATCCAAAAACTGCAAATTAATCTTGGTCGATTGTGATCCTAATGTCTCAATTATTATCAAGGATAATACATCTAAATTAATTAGTGATTCCAACAATGACTTTACGGCCGCCACTTCAAGACAAAAAGCTTTGGTACAAAACAACTTAGAGTCCTTAGATTTCCGGTTGGACCATCCTACTGAACGAGCTCTAACCAAGAAAAGACGTAACACTATCGATTTCCGCGAAGTAAAATGCATAGAATTAGAAAAAGTTACACACAAACGTCGAAATACTATTGACGCAGTTCAAGAGAGTGGAAATAGTAATATTGACTGCATTCCTTCTAAGAAACGTAAAGTTTATAAGACCAGTTTGGCTGACAGAATTAATGAAAAAAAGCAAATAAAAATGATGGAGTACACTGTAAAACCAGGATGCAATGAAAAGTGTTTTAAAAAATGTCCCACGCATATCAATGAAGAACAGCGGAAAACCCTAAATCAAGAATACTGGAGTCTTACTTGGGAACAGAGACGACTATACATACGGCAAAGAATATCTATAGCAGTTCCAAAAAGAAAGTATACTAAAGAGCCAGTCAGAAATCCCAGAAGGTCTTTTACATTTAAGACAAGTGACGGAAATGTATGTGAGGTGTGTAAGGTGTTCTTTTTAACTACACTTGGGTTCAAAAAAAATAATGATAAAGTTTTACGATTAGTCGATGATGTCAATGATGTCGACCACCGAGGCAATCACGTAAAAACACCTGCTTATGATAGACAGCTACTTACCCAACACGTCGAATCTTTTCATCCATACGAACCGCATCATAGACGAGAGCATGCTCCTTTACGACGCTACTTACCAAGTGATATTAATATCAGGCACATGCACAGAGATTATTGTGAAAAGAATCCAAGTGTAGTGGTTTCATATGAGCTTTATCGTAAGCATTTAAAAAGCATGAACATTTCATTCACACGGCTTGGCAATGAAGAATGCGAGGTATGCGAGTCGTATCACTTGCATAATAAACAGACTACGCATGATGCAATTGCCCAGTTGCATTCAGAATGTAGCATTTGTGTACAGTATTATCAGCACCATGAGAAATATACAAAAGCAAGACAACTTTACAGAACACACAAAGATTTGCCACAAAATGAAAAGCAAATATTTTTTACTGCCGATTTGGAAAAAGTCATTATGCTACCCCGAATGGAAACATTCAAATCCGTTATTTTCTGTCCGCGCCTTATTGCCTTCAATCAAACATTTGTGCCTGTTGGTAAAATAACCAATAGTAACAAACCGGTTACTTGTTATTTGGCATGATGGAATAGCGGGGCGCAAACAAGATGACATAATGAGTGCGTTCTATGCCTTTTTGATTCGTAATCGTGATGTTGATAATGTGAACATTTGGCTTGACAATTGTAGCGCCCAAAATAAAAATTGGTTGTTATTTTCATTGTTGGTTCATATGGTGAACAGTGATTTAATTTCTACAAACAATATCACTTTGTATTACTTCGAACCTGGACATACGTTTATGAGCTCAGACCAAGTTCACCATCAAGTTGAACTGGCAATGAAAAAAAAGGGGAAATTGTACGACTTTCAGGATTTTGTAGATGCTGTTTCATCTATAAATAACAGCAAAGTAATAGTACAGTCGCTCTCATCAAACAATTTTATCAACATTCCAAATTTGATATCTGACAGGCGCATTCAAAAATCCAACCCTAGAGCATATCTAAAAAACATGGTACAGATTACCTTTAAACGAAACGATTTTGACCTTTATTATAAAAATAACTTCGACGATGAATTTACTGCATTGCGTTTTATGAACGATAAATACCTGAAAAGTCCACGTATTATGAGTATTACTTTCCGTTCATCACCAAAAGGTATTGACGCTGCGAGAAAATCTACCATCATAGACAAGTTAGCTGCCATAATTCCTCCACACAAATTAATATTTTGGAACAATCTGCCAACAAATGATGAAGGAAATACAAATGAGACTGAAAGAAATGATATTAGAGGTAGAAATATAATTAAGTAATTCAAAGACTGATCCAAGTGCCGTTTTTATACTATTAAGTAATAAATAATTTTGAATATATAATGTAGACATTAAAAATGTCAAATTTTGAGAAAAGCATGTAACTTTTTAAATATTTTTGAGAGAAAGTTTGTTTAAATTTTTTGGAAGATTTATGTTTGATTTGATTATGTTTGTTTGATTTAAGTTTTTATTCAAAGTTTTAATTTTTCAAGAAAAGGGTCTTAATTTATATTAAGTTTTAATTTTTTAAGAAGTTTGTTGATTTATTTCTTAGTCCTTCTAAATTTTTTAATAAACTAATTTGATATATTTTGTTTTTCTTTTAGAATTTTCAATCCCAAATGCATAAGTAAAAAGCCGTTAAGATAAAAGTTTGAGCGTTTAACGACCTTGAAGTGTAGTAAGTCTGAAATAAAATATTCCTAAAAAGACACTAAACTCAAAAACATAACTATAAAGGCACTAAAGCACTATTGTGTTAATATAGCTAAGAATTAATGCTAAATGAAAATCGGCAATACATAATTATAAAGCCACTAAGTAACTAAGTGCCTGTTTAGCTAAGTAATTTAGATTAGTTTTTAAACCAAAAAATATAACTCTTCATTTATGTTGGAATCATAAGCTATAAAGTCGTTAAGGTGCACTTAGTGACTTTCTAAGTGAGTATTTATTTTAAAATCTCCTAATTATACACTACTTAAAGGAAAAAAGTGTTTTTTTCCCCCTTAAAACAAATTGTATTAAAACAAGATTAACGCCATTAGTTAGTAAATTTAACAAGCTATTTTTTCTCGTATACATGATAACTTCAAATATAAATTGAGAAGCTACTGTTAAGATATTTATTTCTTTAAACAACTCCCTAAGAGATTCCCTTGGGGCTAAACCATAAATGGCACGAACTGCTCGCTTTTGTAAAATAAATATTGTCTGTATGTCACTTGCCCTTCCCTAAAGCAGTAATCCATAAGACATTAAGCTATGAAAGTAACTAAAGTAGACTAGCTTAGCAGTTGCCACATCTGTTATTTGTCTAATTTTTCTGACAGCATATGCCGCAGAGCTAAGTTTTTTGGAGAGAGCTGAAACGTGTGAACCCCATTGCAATTTTGAATCAATTTTGATTCCTAGAAAGGTGGTGTCATCTACAAGAACTAACCTTCCTCCATTTAACATTACGTACACTTGCGTCTGTCTCACATTTGGTAAAGAAAATTTTATGCATTGGGTCTTATTAGCATTCAGCATTAAGTTGTTGGCGGAGAACCAATTTGATATTGTAGACAGTGCATCATTCACATGGTCGACATTTCCGCTATGACGATCCATTTTGAAAATCAAAGACGTATCGTCTGCAAACAAAACTATGCCAGCCTTTTTTCAACCGCGTAAGGCAAGTCACGTAAATCAAAAAGAGTAAGGGTCCTAGTATCGAGCCTTGGGGTACGCCTATCTTTACCGTTGAACCGCCTGACTTAACGTTATTTATGTCAACAGTCTGACGCCTATCATTTAAATATGAATTCAATAAATTTATTGCTTTAGCGTCAAAACCATAATGTGCAAGCTTGAGCAGAAGTGTCTCATGATCAACACAGTCGAATGCCTTGGAAAGGTCACAGAACACTCCAATAGTATCCTGAGACTCCTCCCAGGCGGTGTAAATATGAGTGATGAGAGCCACTCCCGCATCGGTTGTTGACTTGCCGGCAGTAAAACCAAACTGTTGCCTATAAAAATATCATAGACCTTAAAGTGCCGCAGCATTTGATTGAGCATAATCTTTTCGAATATTTTACTCAATACGGGCAATATAGAGATAGGTCTATAATTGCCAGGCTCCAACTTCTCTCCTTTTTTAAATAATGGAATTAATTTACTATACTTCATTAAATTTGGGAAGATGCCTTGATCAATACATTCATTGAATATATAAGCCAAGTCAGGAGCAACAATACCAATGATGTGATAAATTACACTAACAGACATACCCCAGTGATCTTCAGATTTTTTCAGGTTAAGCTGTTTAAATGTTTTAATAATATCACTGGGATCAATATGCGAAAATTTAAAGTTGGACTCACAAGGGGTGACATTTGTTTTAAGTAGTGTTTCTGCAGTCTGAGGGCTTGAATTTATATTTGAAGTTACTTCTAGTGGAATATTCGAAAAATAATTTTCAAAAGAATTGGCTATTTCTTTAGGGGAAGAAATTATACTATCCTGAAATTTAATTTCTTGTATATTTTCTTTATTTTTACATTTACCGGTTTCTTTGCTAATAACCCTCCAAGTCTCTTTCATTTTGTTAGGAGCGTTATTTATCTTTTTCCTAATATAATTGGCTTTAGCCACCTTACACACTTTTTTGAATGTTTTTGAATAATTTTTGACATGATTAACAAAACTGCTATCAAACGTGTATTGTTTTTGGCCATACAGGTCAAACAATTTTTGTCTACTCTTATGAATACCTGTAGTAGCCCATTCATTGAATTTTAATTTATTACTACGTTTAAGTTTTTTCTGTTTGAAATTCTTTGAAAAGCTGTCGGAGATGACACCAAATAGTTTATTGTAATAATTATCAGGATTATTACCTGTATAAGTCACTGAGCATAAAGTATTTTCGATCGAATTTTTGAAATTATGAATTTTTTGAGTTGTGACAGGTCTGCAAGTAATATTAACTTCATGTACACGGGTATTTTTCTTTAATAAAGTTATCAATTGCCCGCAATGGTCAGACGGTAATTTACTAAAAACCGATTTATTTAATGGTGTTTGGCTACAGAAAAAATTATCAATACATTTAGCAGATGTATTGGTAAATCGAGTTGGTTCAAAAAAAACATTCTCCAAATTGTAGCTGCTAAAAGGTTTAAAAATTGGATACTTGTTGCTGAATCTACTAAGATGTCAATATTAAAGTCACCACAAAATGTTAATCCTTTATTACTTTTTGATGCTATTGATAGGACACCATCAACAACCTTTAAAAAGTCTTTAAAACTGCTATTGGGTGGACTGTACACACAAACAACTATATATTCCTCAAGCTCGACGCAGGAGACCTCAGCACAGCGTTCAACAGAAAGTCTAGAAATGTCTGGCCGCTCTTTATATAGTCAAAAAAAAATCTAGTACTAACCTACATTTTTTTGATAATTGTAAAAAGTCTCACCTTCGTTATGGGTTATATTTCTTCAATATAACCCCACTCTCATTGGCCCTGACATTCAAAGCATTCCTAAATAATAATGAAAAAAAAATAAGCTATACATAGTGGTGGGAAACAGCTGGCGTTCTTGGAACTATGTCACAGGGACATCGGTTTTATAGATTTTTAATTTTTGTTTTTTTGTAGTTTAGTTTTTTTAAGTAATAAAGTATTAATAGTGTATGTTCTGTTTTAGTGAAAAAGAAAATAAAATAAAGACAAGTATCCACGGGAACTGACAATAAACTAATAATATCATACCTATTGTGCTTTACAATCGTATTTGTACAATAATGTTTAAATAAATATTATACTAAAGTCAGGTAAATGTATAAAATTAAATTTATGATATTGTTTTGTCAGACAAAAGCCTAAGGTGTGGCTAATATTTATTGATATTTATTTTTTACCAAAAACGACCTTTGTAAATAAAATCAGGTTTTAGGTATTTTTATTAGTTTTTATAAAAACTAATAAAAATACCTAAATAGCTAACTATAATTAACTGTTATGCCGATAACAGTTAATTATAGTTAGCTAGTAATCATTACGCTTACCCGCTTAGGTCGAGTAATTTATCTTGAAAATGTAAAAATTGTCACTGTAAAATAATTTAGTCGTTTATAAATTGGTAAAACAATGCACTGATACTTCTGTTTATTTATTTTGTTTTACAAAAACACATGTTGAGAAGAAAAGGACAAAAATGCACTAAATCTTATGGTTTCGAAATAAGCTTTCGAGACATAATAATTTATTTTGGTATCAAAAACAAATATTTTACAATGAAGAATGTAATAAACAGTGAGAATATTAATACTAATAAAATTATTAGAGGACCTGCAAATATAAATACATGTAGTGTCATATTCTCTTAATTAACAATGAATGTCTTCACAAAATTGCGGTCCCTGCGCCACTTGTTTTGGTACTACTCATCGAGTTTTGACAAAAAACGCATAGGTCTTCATGTTGTTGTTTTTTATCTGCTCTCATCCCAGTCTAACTTGTTTTGGTGAAATAGTACTAACATATTTCAGTCGTATAGTATGCAGGCTAGGTGGATTAGTAATTTTAAGATGTTGATATTGATTTTTTTGATTTTAAAACATCAATTTAAAAAAAATACATTAAAGGCATGACGAATAATTTTTGATTACATGTTTAACTACCAGACCTCAACTAAGATATGACAAAGTTAAACTCACGTGCATTTTGGACTATACCAAACGCTCCATACTAATGAAATCCAATGGTTACGTCACGCCTAGGTAATTTACATCACCTTAAATATTGAGTTTGTGTTTATAGTTACTAAATGAAGTTTCTTTATTTTTCGTGTATTTATATATTATTATATATTTTTTTAATAACTTTACCTTTTCAAAATGGACTTTCCCATCGATTTTTCAATTGTTATATAAAATCGGCTGTGAAAATTTCAACAATGAATTTAAATACGTTTATACTATCATGCAATCACATTACTTCTTCAATTTTTGAATTTTGTCGACGGGTCGTGCTCTTGAACTTGCGTCTTGTGTCTTGATTAATGAAATTGCCATCAATTTGTTTAAACATGGTGTGTCAATAGCACTACTTTCTTAATTTTTTGTTGATGAAATATTACAATTATATTTTTTGTTTAACCTATTTTGACCCACTGCTAGGCAGAGGTCTCCACCATCTCCCTCTAAACATTTCTTTCCAAGACCGCTGTTGGAACAATGTTACATTATCGTCATGAAATACCTACAGGAAGTCGCATCTGAGGAATATCGATATCCATCCAAGTAGGAAACTCTGCTAATATAGAATTAAATGTGGGACAGGTAGTGGTGGCATTTTGGAATTGATTTATTATATTTTTTTGTAAACCTCAATTTTGTATAAAATACATGTAATAATTCTTAAAACCCGTCGACCTTTTGACACCTCAAAATTTTGATAGGCTTCGGCGGTGTTAACACGAGCCCTTTGGAGAATTTGATGTTTTGTGATCGGAAGATGTTTTTGATTTTGATTTTGCTCAACTACCCAGCTTATATAAACGATAGAAACACGTGTGGGAGTGACTCGGCAGGAGGAGAACTGTCTCAAATTGATGAGAAGAATATCAATTCTTCAGTGTGGAACAACTTCAAATCCACCTAGGATTATCAATCTATCTAAGGGGGATCAAATAAAATGAAAACAATCATGCATGACAAATATTTTTATTAATTAGACCATACATTTTGTTCAATCCAATCTATAAAGCTAGACACCCTGGTGTAAACTCCTGGAAGGTTTGGGTGTGCACATCCAACACCAAAAGAAATGATGCCGATGACGTAATTCATGGAGCCTTCTGAGTCTGTGACGTCAGTCGGCAGTGGCATTTTCATTTGCAGAGGACCACCTGAGTCACCCTAAAATGTTTAGAAAAATAATTGCAGTGATCTTTCTCTATATGATGTTACTCTTCCACGATCTCACTTAATGTTGTATCATGTGGTCTTAGATGTTCATTAGGTAATAAGCTTATTGACTCTTAAAGATAAAGAATCTCTACTTCTGTTATAAATAGAAATAAAAATCTTGAGAGGTCTAACATTTTGTGTGTGAATAGGTTTGTTGTAGGCCTTAAAAGAGAAAAACTCCTGTGAAAAGTTTTTTGTAATTTGGTCTCATAGTCTTATGGCACTGGTACTTTCTTTCTATATCAATTCATTTATTCATCTGACCATTGATTCATACATAATTAAAACATGTCATACAGTATACAATCGCCTTAAAAATAATCAATTCAACAACTTATCATAAATTAAACAACTATCATTACATTTAATATTGTCGGACCCTTCCCCGCGTAACCAGTACCTCGGGAACGGCCTGTCTGTCCTGTTTGCAATGCCATTTAGTAGGCTATTGCGGCTGTTGCGTATTCTATCAGCGGTGGAAGCTACTTGTTTGCGTATTGTTGCATAAAAACAGCCAGTTTTGGCATCCGGGAACATTCCTGACGCGCTACAGAATCTACGCAGCCTAATGCCTCTCTAAAGAGTATCTCATAGTCTTTTTCCTATTGAATTACCTGACAAGAATCAACACCACCAGCCAGCTTGCCAGCACAGAGCTGATGATCTTGGAAACCCTTCCAGTTTCTGTTATGTGAAGTATTAAGAAGTTGATCGCAAAGTTTTGTTTCCAATACATCTACTGTTACCGCTTGTAGTTCTGGTGAAATTTGTAGGGAGCCTGAAACGAAAGGAGTATCAAGTATCTATATCTTCGTTACAATTTATATGAATCGTAAGTATACTTGCAAATAAAAAACCTTCAGACCAAAAGTAGTAGTTTCTGATTCTGTTTCCAAAAGTAAAATCAAAAGATTTAGATGCAAATTTTCTTACTAGTTTAGACACTCACTTGGCAATAATGTGAGGATATTTGCGTTAAATTAAGAAAACTGGGAATGATGTCAAGTAGACAGTCAGTCTACCGGCCCTGATCACACTGGAATGATGTTAAGCAGACTGATCTGCGTGAGCTGGGAGCTCTCAACTGGCGTGCCACAGCACAGAACATAACACTCTGGCACTCACTTATTTCGGAGACTATAAGATCCACTTCGGGACGCTGAACAAGAAAATAAACGATTTACTAAAACGTTATTAGTCTAAATCATACCAGATTCTACCACTCCCCAACCGGTCCCAATTGCTTGCGTTCCTAATTTGCTCGTAGAAAAAGTGTTCCAAAGGCAAGCCGGTTGTATGAATTTGGAAAACCGTACAGTTTCTTCTAATTCTATAAGAGCGATATCAAAATATTGTATTGGTGCTTTGTATTGAGGATGAACTATTATTCTGCCAATATTTGCGTCTGTCTTAGGTGGACTGTTGTAAGCCTGGAAAAAAATTGTACTTGTATTATTATTAACATAAATTCAAAGGTCATGCTTAAATTGTCCTCATAATATGTGTGTAAAAATCTATAACAAACTACCAAACGAAATAAAACAGCTGGAGATTCACTTATTTAAAAAGAGTCTAAGAACTTGGTTGCTTGAACGGACATTCTATAGTATCAATGAATTTTTGGACCATTATTGACTATAAACATTGCCAAGTTGTTTTGTTTATCACTGTCTTTGATTGTTTTTATTTTTATTAATAGTTTCTTTAGGCTTACGTTTCATAAAATATTCATTTCATCTACTATGTATTCGCACGCCACTTGATATGGCAAACATGTGAATCTAATAATTAATTGTTACCACCAATATAATTGTACCAAATTTTAAACTAATTAAAACTGTTTAATAAAAATTTAAAATTGTAAACTAGTAAGTGCCGCCATTAAACGTAGATTGTGAATTCTTGTTATGTCGCTGCACCTATGAGGGTGGCATTTTCATTGTTAAAAAACCCTCTTCCAATAAATAAAGATATAAAAAAAATAATTGTACCATGTTTTGTGAATAAAGATCTATCTATCTATGAAGCTCATGAATAAATTTTATGTAATCATATAATTAAGAAAAATAAAAATACGTCGTCCGATCAATGGGTCTGAGCTGTAGAACCAAATTGAGTGTTCAAAGGAAAATTGTAATACAAATTTCTCACCACCCTATTCGTAAAGATTATTGAACGTTCCTTAAGATTACATTAACTAAAATTTGTTCAATCCCTTTCTGTCTTACCCATAATTGACGTTAAAGAACGAGACGATACATGTTTTAGTTAACTTGGACTTATCGATCGTCCATTGCCTTTTCAGAACAAGGGGGTCAATTTTGAAAGCAAATACGTTTTAGTAATTAACTTAACTTATTGCAAATTCATCTCTGTCTTTCTCTTTAACTTAATATAATATTCGTAATTTATTATAATTTTTTTCTTATATTAGTAAGATATCATATTATTAACTTTTTATTATTTACACAATAAATAGAAGTTATATAATATGTCTCACATAAATGAAAAAAGATCTTTACGTACTACTTTATCGATGATGTTCTTATCACCAATCCTAACAATCTTCGGCACCACATCTGCTATCGAGGGGTCTCTCTTTGAAGCTTTAGTGCAGTGAGCAGCAGTTAGTACGAATTTCTCACTGATAAGGGAGCTACCACATTTGAACACCCATGTTCCGATTACTGCTTTCCAACCTAAAGCGCCCTGTAATACAAAAGTATTTAAAGTTTAAGAAATTTTAACCAAAAGCACAAAATATATAATAGTTCTACAGTGCAGAACCTATTATTAAGTTCAGATAGTTACGTTTTTTAAACAACATCTAAGTAAAATATTTTTTTCACAAAAAAACTAAAATCTTGAAGATATTCTGAGCCCAAGACGTTCATACGAGTACACTATGAAGAGATACATCATTAGGCTCCTGAAAAATCTGACAATGTTGGCCACTAACACATATCTGTTAATATTCTTGTCGTTCCGATGGTCAGACAGAAGTCGCTAAATTGTAAAATTCAATAGAATAAATATAATTAATCAAACCCGGGACCTCTGGATTAGCGGGCAGGCATGTTAAAGAATCGTTATAACTTATAGAAACTTTGACATTATTGTTTGACATTATTATTATATATTTCGTTGTACCTTGGTTGTTTTGCAGCACCTGGGTTAAAATATGGAGTCGTCATCAACACTTCAGCAGCAGTCAGTCCACTGCTAGACATAGGTATCTCCTAATAATTTCCAACCGAAACAAAATGACCGGTTGGAAGCGACCTGTGTCCAGCTTTTGCCAGTGATCTTCCATAAAAAGCGGAGCGTTGGACATCCACTGGTCGGTAGATGTCCAACGCTCCGCTTACCGGTACGTGGATTGCACTCGAGAAAGTTCTTCGCGCTACGTATAATAGGAGTAGTATCTATTCTAATCAAGGCTGATACATGTAGTTATTTAGGATTACCATATGCGGAAATTCTCCTGGTTTTGTCGCACGGCCTCCTACTCCGTGACTGCCACCATATTTCTTTTTTGAATATTTATTGCCTGCAAATAATAAATTCTATATTTCTTTAAAATTCCTGTATTTAAGCTTTTTCAATAACTGAATTATTTGTGTTTGTGCTCTTTGACAGTGTTGTTCAATAAATTTGTTTTAAATATGAAAAGAAAAACAAAATTACTAAAAAATCACTCACAAATGGCTTTTTCGTCTTTTTCTCGTTTACGTTTGTTTAGTTCCCAAACGTACTCTAAGCATTCTGAAAAAAGAGATCAGTCAAGTCTCAGTCGGAATCATACAAGCGCCTTTGAGGGACTTAATAATTAATTTATTTTCGAAAAACACAAAAAAAGAAAAGTAAATAACCAAAAATTACAAACTTAACTAATACAGCCGAAGACAGATAAAAGTGATCCACTTAACGTACTTACCGCATCAACTGAGGGGTCAGGTTTATCTATCGTCGAGTGTACATAGTTCACAGTATTTTTTTAGCTTATCATAATGAAAATCTTTTTCCAATACACCCACGAAACAATGAATAATTCTGTGTTTAACTACATCGACCACGAATGCTTTCAGAATTAACTTTTAGCATTGCTATTAATTGTAATTAAAAGTAGTAATCTCCCAGTTACATCTGCATAAAAAGAAGCCTATGTCGCTCTCAGACCCTTCAGCTATAAAGTCACTTTAGACTTTTCTTAATTTTTTTTTTGCATCTTTGATTATTTATACGGATATTTATACAAAAGAATATTAAAATCTTACTTGCTTCACTTATCCTCCTTCCCGGTTCACTGTAATCTGGCTTCACTGGAGGTTCGTATGATGATGAACAGAAAACAGGAGTAGTGGATGGTCCTGGCGCTGTGGTTGTAGATCCGAGAGTAGTTGTTCCAGGTGTAGTAGTTGTAGCAGTCGTGGTCTCGATTGGTCGCCTTGGAGTAACGACATTCTACAAAATTTTGAAAATTTGCAATCTATATATTTATTATAAGATATAAGACACTTTAGTTACGTCAAATATACGTTAGATATAAAATAATTTAGTGTGAATACCTACTACAGGATTAAGCGCGTAAAATACCTTCTTAATTCCGATGTTTCAACCGTGTTACAACGGCTGTGGTCAAGGAACGACTGGCTGAGCATTTCTACAGCTCCATACTTCCAGCAGAATCGGCTTCCACCGGCATATTTTGATTTCTCTAAGTACTGCCACGAAACACACACAAATAGTGTCCATAATACGTATCGCAACCGATGTGTCCGTCCGTATCCTGGTAGAATAGGCTAGTTTCCATGGTCAAAAGACTAACATTAAAATTAGTCTGTCTTTTAGGGAATCAAAGTTTAGGAGTGGGGTCTCGTGACGTTACATATTGCGAAAAAGTGTAGCACACGGAACTTTAACGCGCCATATCTTTACCGTTCTTTGTTTAATTTCCAAAAGAAAAAATACGTCTCCAATGTTTTTTGATTATCTAACTGACGAACTAATTATAATTTTTTAGGCTAACTAGCCTATTGCACTGACTTTTTTTCCGAACACGATTGAAACGTCAGAAGTATGAAGTTACGCGCTTAATCATGTATTTTAATATTTTAAATATGCAGTGCGTTAGTTTTAAATTAATAAATACCTACTTACATTATTAGGTGTTTGTTGATCTATGACACCGCCCCATATCCATCTATCCTCAGTTTGCTGAAATAAGTAATATATTTAAAATTCATAAAAAAATAATTTGAAAGATCTCGCGGCCAAAACCCACTACGGGTTGGTGTTAGTAAGAATTATCCATACTATCCATCCATAATTAATATTATAAGTACGAAAGTCTGTCTATCTATCTGTCTGTCTGTTATGCGCTTTCATGGCCAAACCGCTGAACGGATAGAGTGAAATTTGGTGCAAAACAGGAGGTCAAAAAAAGGCTATTTTTTGTGACTCTATACTAATATTATAAGTGCAAAAGTATCTCTGTCTATCTGTCTGTCTGTTACACTTTCACGGCCAAACCGCTGAAATTTGGTATGAATATAGTTGAAATAACCTACCCGGCGTCAAACATAGGCTACTTTTTGTAGTAGTAGTAGCTATAAGCGGCGGGAAACAGCTAGTTGTAAAATACACGAAAAAAATATACAAACAAATATTCATAAGTAAGTATTATTTTTAATATTTTCCTCAACGAATAAAAATCGTATTTATGGCTAAAGGAAAATAAAAGTTAGTCTCAGGTAAGCTCAGTCAATGGCGCGTCAAGCGAACAGGAAAATAACAATTTTAAGCGTTGATATCATGCAGATGATAAATGATCTTATAATAACAAGAATAGTCTCAGAGGTTTTATTATGAACTAGCTGTTTTCCGCAGCTCCGCCTGCGTCAAAAAGTAGTACTATATTCATACCAAATTTCATCAAAATCGGTTCAGCGGTTTGGCCTTGAAAGCGTAACAGACAGATAGACTAGCGTATTTATAATAATAGTATGGAAGTATGGATACACGTAAATACACTGCTCTCGTTATGCATTATAGAATGCTCTTGATAAAGTATCCCATGCTTACTTAATACTTAAACTTATTAATATTTATTATTAATTAAAACTTTATTGTTCCACAAGTACAAATACTTATAACAATTAACGGAGTTAATACTAAGAGCATTCTCTACCAGTCCTAATGGTTACAAGAAACAGAACGATTTCTAACGTAAACAGAGTCGGGGGAAACTGCTAGTTAATTTTTTTTTTTTTTTGTCAATGTGGTAGAATATTTTATAAAAATTATAATTACAATATACATTACCACATGTATTATTAAATTGTTTACAAAATTGTGTTCAAATTTGAAATTTGAGGGGGACGGTGAATGTGAAGTTGCCAGTGCGCGAGTGATATCCTCTAGATTCAAGTTGTCACAAGCTTCAATAGGTTACAATCCTTAAATTATGGTTCTGTATACTAAAAATAATAATGCATTCGAAAATTACAAAAAATTGAGAAAAATATAAAAATAAAATGTTTACTTACTCTTTTCGTCAATTTTTTTCCACTCGTCTCTACATGAGTCACTATCACTGTTAATAATAAACAAATAAATAAAAAATCGAATAACAAAATGCTAAAAACATTAAACAAACTAGTTTCAACATGCATTACGAGGAAAATTGTTTAATAAAATTGCCTGATGCAATATATTCAAATAAAGAACAAGTTTTATTTTGACAAAACAAGAATAAATTTCAACAAATTAATTACCGGCACACACACAAACAAAAATCACACTGGTTACATTAAACATTGTTACACAAAAATATTATAACATTCACTCAAACACGTCTGTCTGGACAGAGCATTTCTTTCTTATGAAGAGACACTTTTCGAAACAGGTTTTCCTTGTCTTATGAATATACAAATCACATGGATATGAATGTGATGGCCATTAACTAAGTTGGCCGCGTGCATAGTCAAGTAAATAGTCACTTTATGTAGGTATTTTAGAATGTAAAATATTTTGATCATTATAGATTTTATTTATATATAATTATTACGATGAAATTAAATTATGGTAATGGAAACTTCTTACAAAAACTTGTTCTTAAAAAAAATCTTCTTCAATAAATCATCAAACAAGCACTTTCATTATTTAATTGTTTAGGAAACTGAACTTATTAACAGTTCCGTCCATTTATATTTTTGAATGTTGTGTTTTTGTGAAAACCTATCCTAAGTTATTTAAATTAAAAGATGATTTCAGGACACATGCAAAACCCTCAAGGTATCCCAATAAACTCCTTTTGCCGAGCATAAAAACAAAATATTGTCATAGAAATTGTTATTTTAGCTGCATAAGACTATATAATAAGTTACCAGAACAAATTAAAGAGATGGACCTAATACCTTTTAAAAATATTCTCTTTAAACTACTTAACGGGAAATGTTTTTATACTGTCAAAGCATTCTTAGACAGTAAAATTGACATAGCGCAAATAATGCTCTCAAAATAAATATTTAGATATAATGATAATATTTGACTGGTTTAATAATATTTTAAGAATTATTTTATTGTGAATTGAATTAATTTAAATGTAATGTAGATTCATTTGTTTTAATTTTTTTTGCATACCTAATAAGGTTGATTGTGCGGCCATATTGTTATGTAACACCAGATTGTACCACTTTCATTGCAAATAAACTATTTCTTTCTAAAAAAACTATTTCTTTCTTAAAAAAGTACTCTTAAAACTTCGTAAGTTTTGGTCGGTTTCGACCATGGAGTAATTACAAAGTGGAGATGCCGTAATAAGCGTTTTGTAAGAAAGTGTTTGTGAGGCTACACGGAGCGGAAGCCAGACGTGCGGGGTGCTTGGTTTCGGCCGTGGCTCCAATCATGGAGCACGAGCAATGACAAGCACCGCCCACTTTGTGTCGGCGAGGCGCCAATGATCACATCACTGCGCCATTTCAAACGGCATCTCCTCTTTGTAATTACTCCATGGTTTCGACGGTTTTCTCTTATCCCATTGGAGTTTAACAAACATATATTCAAACTGTAAAAATTTGCCCAGTGGTTTTAAAATAACCTTGTTACTTCATACATGGTTTATCATATCGTGGCGCGTACCTAAGGATTTTTTTTAATTACTTAATTCAAGTCAATAAAAGAGGAAAATACAACATCATAGTTTTATTTCTGATTTCTCCATACATTATCCTCAATCCAATCAATGAAACTTGACACCCTAGTATAAATTCCAGGAAGGTTTGGATGAGCACATCCTATGCCGAAAGATATGACGCCGAAGACGTAGTGCATTTGTCCTTCTTCTTTAGAAGGCAATGAGATGTTCACTTGTAGGGGACCACCGGAGTCGCCCTGAGAAAAAATAAATAAACAGTTATGGATCTAGTAAAAAGTTATTTGGTTGTTTTCTGAAGTGCCCTCTGCCACACACTTATACAAGCGTAGCGCGCGCCTTTGACTGACAACTAGCGAAGCCTGTATAAACACGCCCGCTAGTTTTCAAACTAAGGTGTGCGCTACACTTGTGTAACTGCATCGTTCACGGCGCATTTTATATGAAAACTTCTGTAGATTATTTATTTTCCTATGCCTCTGCTGTCCAGTAAAGTCTTCTTCGTCTTAGCATGTATCTACAGCTCGAGCTTGAGAGCACAGGGAACTAAATATGTCACTACTGGCTATTACAATGTAGCAAGTGCCGTCTTATCGCCGTATCCCCTTTTCAGGGAAACCAGTCCAGTAGGTAAAAGGTCTTCAGACTCATGTGGTATATTACCTGACAGGCGTCCACGCCGCCGGCCAGTCTACCGGCGCAAATCTGGTGGTCCTGCATGCCACACCAGTTCCTATTACATGAGGTCTTGAGTAAGTCATCGCACAGTTTCGAATCGAGGATGTCTACTTTTGCTGCTTGGAGTTCTGGGGAGATTTTGAGAGAGCCTGAAAAATATAACACCTTATTATCTGCGAACTAATAATTAGTGATTTTATTTAATACGGTTTCCCGCAGCTCCGCCTCCAAAAGTTTGCCTATGTTTGACCCCGGGTCTTCAACAATATATCATACCATATTTCATTAAAATCGATTCAAAGCTTTGGCCGTTAAAGCGTAACAGACAGACAGATAGATAGACTTTCGCATTTATAATATTAGTAAGAATGGAAGTATGGATGTGTGTAAAACAGACTTCTTACTAAAGAAATTAAAATTAATTACAGCTTACAAGCACAGGTAATAAAATACATCCAGTCTATAAAATATTGGAGAAGGATGACGATTCTGACAAAGAAAATTAAAAAACTCTAAATAATATAATAACGTCTTATGACACAATAGGAAAATACAAAACAATACCCTATTTCATTATTGCCCACATGTGAGAAATTACAAAATTGAAGTACAATTAGTTAAGTAGAATCAAAGAGGATAATGGCTATGCTATCATGTAATGATGTCATCTATCTAGTCATCTGCTTTAACAGTAGGAAACTAATAAGTATTACAACCTAGGTAGGTGCAATCTCGAGAAGAGCATGGATAGACTAAAATCTCTCATCTTAGAGCTTTCCCGGTTGCGTCCTCACCTCAGCTGGTCACTTCGAAATTCAAGGTCCGCTTTCCTACTCTTTCTCCTCCAATCCAGCCGTTCTTTGACGTACTTGGTTTTACCATAAGCTGTATGGTGGATATGAGTATTTTCACCATAGTGACAACGTTGAGCTGGCATTTGGGCGCGTCCCTTCTACCAGAGACGGAGGCGGCATGGTCAGACAATCGTTTCCAACGTAATTTTGCCGTTTTCCGAAAGACTTCTTCATCCTTGCGAGTATTCCTAGTTGCGTCATCAGCCTATGCTTAGGAGCCCAGGGTACGCGTCAATTATGGTTATAGATGTGGCAGAACTGGATTACATTGGAGTGACTGCTGTCTGTCCTCCGTTACACTACGTAGGGGGTTGAAATTTGTCTGCCAAATCATAGTCACTTGAACATGTAGACTGCCCGAATGCGGGAGTAGTCAGTCGCTAGTCTAAACTATCTATAGTACATTAATATAATCCAAACTTATAAAGCAAAAGAAATAATTTGTTTTTCGAACTCAATTTTTTTGTTTTGCCTGAAACCTCGGCGTAAAAATATAAAACCTTACCAGTTTGCACGACTCCCCAACCGGTCAAGGTAGCTTCCGTTCCAAAACTGCTAAGATCAGAGTTAGTCCAAAGACAGGCTGGCTGCAGCAACCTGCTAAATTGTACCTCCTTCTCCAATTCCATCAGGGCAATATCAAAATATTTCTTTGGCACTGAATATTGGGGATGTACAATGATCCTTGATATGTTTCGATCTGTTGGTGCTAAACCACGGTAGAACTGAAAAACAAGGGATTTAAGCAAAAAGCTTAAGATTACAGAGAATCGAAAAAAGTTGAATTAGAGTATGCATGAGAAGAACACCTGAGTATATACTCAGCAGCTAATGTGTGGAAATTGGTTATGAAAGAAATAAATTAAAAAAATAGCATACGGTTTTAACTCCGCCATTTACATTGTGTTGTAATGAAGTTTAATAAATAAATAAAATAAAAAATTGCTAATTATTTATCCCTTTTGCCACGTAGTCCTCCGACCGGCTTGTCCAAGTTGCATTCAAAGATAGGGTTTTGAAAGTTCATATTCTAATAATTTTGTCTGCTGTATCCCTAACATAAATAAATAATTACTTTAGCTTAGCTTCAAAATACTTGAATCGATTCACTTACAGAATCAATGATATTCTTGTCACCAAGTCTAACAATTTTTGGCACTGGGTCAGCAATAGAGGAATCTCTAAGAGATGCTCTTGCGCAGTGGGCGGCAGTCAAAACAAATTTCTCACTGATAAGGGAACTGCCACATTTAAACACCCAGGTTCCTACTGCTGCCTTCCAGCCTATAGCGCCCTGAAATATAAACATAAGAAACTGAAATATATATATTGTAACGAGTGTAAATTTGCTCGCAATAATATTGTTCATAAATAGCGCAATAAAGCGTATCAGTTAGTAAAAGTGGGGGTTAGTCTTTGCTCGACAGGCGTGGCGTTAGCATAGGTCTTAGCAGACATAATGTCAGTAAGTTGTATAATTTGTTGTTGTTGTTGAGCCGGCGTTGTAAATAAAATATGGCCATGTAGTGTAGTTTATTTATTTATGTTAGTTAGCACGGTGGACATTAAATTGACTATGGTTGTGATGACAGATACGTGCGGATAAAGGTGCACGTATCCAATAGCCGTATACATATTTTAGTTAAACCTACATACTTTAGTTAAATGTAAATAAACTATATCAAAAAATGTTTTGTATTTTCTTAAAAAATGCTTCTTAAAAACTTTTTCCCAACCTAATCTACACTATCTACATCTACACTATCTACATCTACACTATCTACATCTACACTATCTACATCTACACTAATAATCTACACTAATATTATAAAGAGGAAAGATTTGTATTTTTGTGTGTATAATTACTCAAAAACTACTGTGCCGATTTCAAAAATTCTTTCACCATTTGAAAGCTACATTCAGCCTGAGTAACATAGGCTATATACCGCAGGTGGAGCTGCGGGAAACAGCTAGTAATATTATAAAGAGGAAAGATTTGTACTTTTGTGTGTTTGTTTGTAATGAATAAATCAAAAACTACTGTGCCGATTTCAAAAATTCTTTCACTATTGGAAAGCTACATTCACCCTGAGTATATCGCAGGTGGAGCTGCGGGAAACAGCTAGTATATATATATAAGAGTGTAAGAATGAAAGAAATAATAGATTTGTTATTTTAGCTAGATATCGCAAGTCTGTCTGTCCACATATTTTTATTTGGCACCAAAAAGAAAAAAAGTTCTCCAGTTTGTAGTTTCTCAATCCTCTTTTATCCATTTGACGTTATGTAAATAGTTATATATTATATATAAGCACATCATTTACCAGTGTAATACACCAGTGAACACATAGAAATCAGTGAATACGTAGAACACGTAGAATACGTAGAATATCGGATATACTCGGGAAAACCTACAAAAATTCCGTGTCTAGCCTAATCTAAATCTGTGGAGAAATACAGCGGATTAAATTCATGATATGCTGCTAAATGCTCACCATATGAGGGTAGTCTCCCGGACCTGTAGGAAAACCCCCAATAGCAAACATGACACTATATTTTTTTCTCCTCCACGCCAAACCTACAGAAAAAATATTTAAGTATTAATAGTGTGCACACAACTTGATTGTAAAAGTCATGACCGCACGATATCCGGCATAAGATTAGCCCCTCCTTTGGCTTGTTAGCTTAATGATAACAAGCTATTGTAATGAATGCCATATCATATCGGTTATCGAGCTTCTCAAAATTACTTTGGCCATTTGGTTATGGCCATACTCCTCTATGACTTAGGACTACATGCGTACTAATCCATATTCATACTTCCAAATTATTATAAGCGTAAAACTCTGTCTGTTTATGTGTCTGTCTGTTTCGCTTTCACGGCCAAACTGCTGAACAGATTTTAATTAAATTTGGTATGAATATCCGTGGTCAAACATAGTCTATTTTTAGATGCAAGCGGATCTGCGGGGAATATTTAGTAATAAATAATTGGTTGTGACAAAAATTCAAACTTACATTTATGAAAAAAAACATTCCTTTCTATCCGCACGTTCAGCTCCCAAATGTACTCGTAGCATTCTGCAAATATTTAATTGTTTAAAAAAAACTAGTATAGTAAAATGAAGTGGAAGAAAGTCATTAAAGAAACTATGTCAGAGCCCGAGTAGCGTTTATGATCTCCTTCAAATCCCAATGACTTTCTTATTTACCATCTTTAATAATTATTAACTATTTATACATACTTGCTTCGCTTATTCTTCTACCAGGCTTATTGAAATTAGGCTTGGGGGGGTCATATGGCATGCAGAAACTGGGCTCCGTTTCCGTTTCAGGGCGCGATGTGGTTGCATTTTCTGAATGCACGCGTGGGCTAACTGTGTCCTGCTGTAAATTAATTAAATAATTAATTGCTCCGATGAATGAGTGACGCGAAGAATGGAAGAAATTCACGCATTCGGAAGCAGCCGACATGTTCGTGATTTCAAGAAAGCCGTCAACGATGATATGGTCATGTTTTTTTACTCCGCGTTCAGTTGCGATTGTTTTTGGATAGAATATACGACCTCTCTCTCTTTTGAAATATTTGATTTTATTTATATTTTTTTCTTCTTTTTTGTAAACTTTTTTTTATTGAGTTTTGTGACTGAGTCTGTTAAAAGCACTCGTTATTCTAGAATTTATTATAGACTAGCTGTTTCCCGCAGCTCCGCCTGCGTCGAAAAGTAGCCTTTGTTTGACCCCGGGTCTTCAACTATATCCATACAAAATATCATTTAAATCCGCTCAGCGGTTTGGCCGTGAAAGCGCAACAGACAGACAGACTTTCGCTTTTATAATATTAGTATGGATGCACTTACATTTGGCCTGACAGTTACAATTTCGTCGACATAGCCCCAAGACCACCTGTCTTCGTCATCTTGCTAAAAAAAGAAAAAAAAACATTTTAAGAGAGATTAAGAGCCAAATTGCAGAGTATTGAGAGATTTTCTTCACATTTATTATACGAGTAAAAAAATACACCTACCTACCTATATAAGTAAGAAACTATTTGACCACGGCCATAGATCATTGTTAATTTAATACTTTACGTATATCACTATAACGTAAGAACGGATATACTTTTTGCATCAGTACATATAAATAGACATTATAGTTACGGAGCGATGTTTTTACTATAGTTATCACACTCTACCTAAAATAAAGAATTATCACAGATAACAAAATATTAATTATGAACTTCAATAGTTCATATTTACAGTTGATATTTGTAATTTCTGCTTAAGTATCTTTAATGATTTAGCAAGTTTTGTTTTGGCAATTCTTTTGTGAGTGGGTAATGGGTAATTCCCTGATACTGGTGCGACATGTAGCAGGAAAATAATATGTTAATTTAATTATGCAACTAATAATCAGTTGTATGCATAATAGTAAATTATCAGGCGAGGACTTCAATGATACGAGACAGGCAATTGCCATTTCGGCCGAGGCAAATATAGTGTTTTTTTTTAAAAAAGTGCAAGGATATAAAAAAGGGCCTTTTACATTATAAATATAATTTATTTTACAGTTTGTACCGAAAGGTAAACGCATCTGTGGCTATACAGCCACGAGAACGCAATGTGTACGATAGATAAAAGAGTTCTAAATTCAAACAGCACACCGTTTCATACAACATTGCCGGCGCGCTCTTAGTTCCAAATTCAAAGAACGCGCCGGGAAGTGATTTTGGTTTTTCAGATATAGCCATGAGAACGCAATGTATACGATAGATGAAAAAGTTCTAAATTCAAACAGCACACCGTTTCATACAACATTGCCGGCGCGCTCTTCGTTCCAAATTCAAAGAACGCGCCGAGAAGTGAATTTGATTTTCAGTCTACGTTATTTAGGTTACTTCGCGTGTTCTTTATTCAAAAGTAATGACAATATTTCCGCGCATGTTTAAGAAAATATATTAAGCCTCTTGCAAGGAAGATTGTAGATTAAACAAAGCTAAAAGACTGGCAAAAATATAAAAAAGAATTGCTGGTATATACACATACTATTTTCTAACTATATATATATTTATAGCTATTTAAGAGAGGTAGGACATTTTGTAAGGAGTAGTCCGTCTGGGGAAGTACCTTCACCTTACAGAAGATCGTAGCCAAATAACACTGTGATGCAGTGTTGTGTTCCTGCTGGTGAGTAGGGTCGCCAGGCTCCAGAGGGTTCGCTGTGCTGCGGACAGGTCGGCAACGCGCTTGTGACATCTCCGGTGTTGCAGGCGTTCAAAGGCTACGGTAACCACTTACCATCAGGTACGCCTGTTTGCCTACTTCGTTCTATATAAAAAAAAAACTATTTTAGAACTTCTCAAAAGGGAATCTTTTGTATAATTACTTAGTGGTATGTTAAGTATCATCACAGTAGTATGTCAGTATTCACAGTATTTTTCTAATGAACCGGATGTTATAGGTACAAGTTGCAGTTTATAGTTTAGGTTTTAATCACCGGATTGTCTTAAAAAAGGTTTCAATGAATGAATTTATTGCACCATTTAAACCCATAAAAATACTTAAGTGAGTCGGATTAAAACAAAATTCAAAGTATGTGGTACTATGCCGAATACTAGTAATAGTTTTAAAATAATTGAGAATCATTTTTTTAAATCCTCTATATGCAGAATCAATAAGAAAGTGAAGTATAAAGGTTTACTTACTCGTTTCACTCTCCAATGTTCTCTTGATAGTACGTTTGTGAAAATAACTGTAAGATAACACGTCATCATAAATATTTATTTTTATACTTTTATTAATTTATTGTTTCACAAGTAAAATACTTACTGCAGGCGGACTTAATAAGAGCATTCCTTATGAGTCAACCAAGGAGAACCAGAAAGAAAGTACAGCGCAAAAAAGATACGAAAAGAACAAACCATTTTCCAAACCAAATTCTATGAGAAGCTTAAATTTATACACGATTATAAACCTATGTGTATAACATTCATATACCTACCATATCTACCAATGACCATATTTTACAATAAAAATGTTGTAAAATATGGTCGCGGAAAAAGTCAAAACACTTTACCAAAGCGATGTTGAACTTGTTCTTGTCGTACAATTTTGAACAAGGAACTATCTGCCTAATGATAATGTAAAAAATTGAATGTTTTTGTGTAGAACATTACAAAATATTTTAAAACAACTTTATTCTTAGTTCGTCACCAAAAAGGATCAACGAATGTTAATTTATAAGTTTTGATAGGAAAACTCATTAACATTTATTTCCATCATTAAATTGTTTTTACAAGCAAATTAATGATATAGGTACAGTTGAATAACGGTGTATTGTACACCTTAGATAAAGATATATTGTATTATGGTGGTATGGTGTGCATTAGAGCTGACTCTACATTGTATTGGAATACTCTTGTAATTATACATACGCATTTCAGATAATTATACACTGGGCTAAAAATCGAAAAATGTACATTACCTTTTTATAATTAAATTTAACAATAAGCAATGTGACAAAAAATAAATAAACATAAAATAAACAAAGCGTTTACCTGTAAAAAATATAATTGAAGTAAATTCACTGTACATGGTTTTCACAGTCTTGTATTGTATCACGGTTTATGTATTTATATTTTATTATTTTATATAACTGTAGTACAATTTGTAAACATTTACTTTACTATAAGACACAAGTTATATAAATTAAAATCACAGTTTTACAGATATTATTTTACAAGACACAGAATAGATCCACAATATTAGAACGCGCGACTACTTATTATCCGTGCTTAAAGATAAATAAGTTGAAAACGCTATGTTGTTTATTTTGTATGACGTTAAAACAGGTTTGTTATACAAAGAAGGATCTATTATTATAAAAAACAGTACTCCAAAAAACATACATGACTTCTTAGCGAGAGAGCTTCTCGTAAACCATATTTGTAGACCAAAACTTCGCCTCTGAGAAGGCATGAAAGTGCATACAACAGCCCTATTTTTGAAAAATATGACCAACTTAAAATCAATGAGTGGAATGTAAATAGTTTGACTCAACGTTTAACGTAGGTGTTGAGTTTGTTGAGTTGACTTGGTTTTAAGAGACGCTAACATCATCATAATCATTGCACTTGTTATTATGTATATTGGTGTTTTTATAGGTGATGGGTACTTAATAGGTATGGGTTGTACATTTGAATGTATAAGTATTCACGAGAACGGCTGCCGACAAACTGCATCACAGTTTGGCAGATTGTGAAAAGTTGTTATGCACTGTATATTTATGAAATAAAGAACTAATAATAATAATCACCGATTATGCAACAAAATTTGCTTTCAAGAAAAAGGTTCAAGCTAATCTAATGAATTCTCTCTAACTTATAAACCAGAATCACAATTTCTCTGCATTAAAATCTTTAAATATATATGTATGTATATTATACTCCCTATTTGTGTAAATCTATGTATGTTTATTTAGCTGTAGGATTCTTTTTTTTCTGTAATATCACACGAAGCTTTCTTGCGCCGCTTTGTATTTTTTCTGTTTTTCCTGTTGGTTGACTGGGAGAGAATGCTTTGAGCATTCAGTCCGCCAATTGTATTTTTACTTGTGGTACAATAAAGTTTTAATAAATCTATAAATAAAATAAATTATGTCGAATGAAAATTATTCAAAATCGAACGAAAATCATTAGAGTCACCGGTTTTGAAGTCATACTTTAAAAATAGGGCTCTAATATCTTACACTTTTTTATTTTCAAAATTGCACGGTATCGTTGGTTGAACTAGGAATTTATATATATATATATACATATATAATTTAAAATAATGAAATAGAAAATAATAAAATTAAAGTGGATAACTGACGGTGGACGACAAAGTTATACTATACGGGTTTCGATGTTGCGGATTCAGAACCCTAAAAGCCAGTCACGAACCTTGTTATTTGTGCTAAAATACCGGTTTTGTTCGTGCGTAAAATATGTATAAACTTAGAAAGGATTTAAAATATTAATGGACCATATACTTGAGTACACAGCATAGATTTCTTTAGTTAAAATTATTTTTTATTTATTTAGTAAAACTTTATTGTTCCACAAGTACAAATATCTATAACAATTGGCGGACTTAATGCTAACAGCATTCTCTACCAGTCAACTATTGGGAGAAACAGAAAAATAGTTCGGCGCAAAAAAGTTAAGAAAAAAAATATTACATACAAATTTTATGAAAATCTTAAATACAAACATAACACTACGTAAACATACATAAAAATATAATATATATACATATCTTCTAATGATGAATTAGTCCCAGATAAAGCTGGATTGACCTTGAATTTAACCCTCACGGGGGCAGCTTTCTCACTCAGCGAATAGCTATAGCTATTCAACGCGGGAATGCTGCCTGCGTGATGGGAACTCTGCCCAGGGGACCTAATTTAGATTACATTTAGTTATTATTATTATTACTTTTTGTATTTATTATTTTAAGATAGGGTAGTTAGTTTTAATTTTTATATGTTTACTTGTGATATACCAATAAATATTTTATATAAAGTATAAATAAATAAATAATACATACAGCAAGACCATAATTGGCGGTATCGAAGTAGAGATCCATATTATAATAGGACAAAAGTCATTTAGTAAGAAAAAAGAGAATTAAGAATTTGCTGATCACTGAACGGTTGCTGAAAGCACTTTAGCGGGCATCAGAAAGAAATTTTCTCTTACGTACGCTGTGACTGTGGAATGAGCTCTCTGGTATGGTTTTCCTAAGAGACACATCATGGCCTCTTTTGGCCCCAAAGGAGGTAAAAGTATTTATCAAGCCCAAAATTGTACAAAAAAAAACCAACCAAAATAAAAATAAAAAAAAACAAATTACACTTAAGTATCTTCTTTATTTCGTCTCATTTGCCCACACGATTCCTTCGATCCAATCAAGAAAACTTGAAACTCTAGTGTAAACCCCAGGAAGGTTTGGATGTGCGCAGCCCACGCCGAATGATATGACTCCAAAAACATAGTGCATTTGCCCCTGTGTTGTTTTATTTTGTGGTATTTTCACTTGCAAAGGGCCTCCAGAGTCACCCTGAAAGAGAATTTTTTTTGTGCAATTATTTGGGCTAATCTAAAATGGCTGACAAAAAAAAGACGCACGGTAAAGTCTATTATTTTGCCACTCCTCTTTTTTGATATATTTAAAACATACCGTGATTACAACTTTTTATCACAGTAGTTCAACTTTCGGGAGGATTGCATTAAGTTTAATTACTGAGAAAAAAAACTCTCACTAGGTCGAACTTGATGGAACTAGGACTATTATGACCCAAGTTAAATAAAGAGTATGAAATTCGCAAAACTTGTGTGAGTGTGGTGCATCTCCCCAAAACAACGAGGCACTCATTAACATGTGCATGCGGGATGACCAACAACAAACCGACGTTCATTTCTCAATGATTGGCAACAAACGAGGCGATGATTGTGGTGCACCCATTGAGAAAGGAACGTGTATCAGTTTCGATACTCTTTGGGTGCAGCATTGATTCCGGGAAAACAATGATATCTTTACGGTGTTACCAGGGTGCTGCGAACCCGTTGCCTAGAGTACCATGACCGTTAACAGCCTATGATAGCCGCACGCTCTTATTTAGCGAGCAGTATGCTCGAATGCCAAAGTAATTGTAAAAAACATCTTTTTTTTCACCCAAGAATGATGATTAATCATTCAAGTGTTATGTTACGATCTCCCTCCACCTCTCACGGCTCTACCAACCTTGCGATTATACGAGCTGAACCTCAGGAGAGTGCCTTGTCGAGGCTCTTTCCAGTCGCACCTACTTGATCTCCCTATAAGTTCTCTAATATGATCTATTTCCCTATGACTTGCCTATGTGATCCATAATTCAAAAAAGTATACCTGACAAGCATCGACACCACCAGTCAGTTTTCCAGCACATAGCTGATGTTCCTGAAGACTACACCAGTTTCGGTTGCGCGAATGTTTGAGTAACTCATCGCACATTTTAGAATCAATGATGTCGACTTTTGCTGCATTGAGCTCTGGTGATATACGGAGAGAACCTGTTATGATGAAAAAAAGGTAATATTGAATTGTTGTGGACAGTTTACAACTTAGTACAAATAGTGTATACAAATCTCACAAGTTTCCCATCCGGATTCGAGAAAACCATCATCGAGATATTTATTCAAATGCCTACCAGTTTGCACTACACCCCAACCAGTCAGCGTGGCTTGGGTCCCGGGCATGGTGGCCTCCGAAAGGCAAGCAGGTTGTAATAACTTCGAAAATTTGATGGGTCGCTCCAGTTCCATTAGTGCGATATCAAAATATTGTTTGGGAGCTTTATATTCAGGATGCACAATGATCTTCGCTATGTTCACATCAGTTGGTTCCACGAATTTGTATTTCTGAAAGGTATAAAGTAATATTAGATCCATCACAAGGCAAGTCGATGGCATTTTGGGATTTTGAGATAAATATTACATGACTAGATCAATAGCGTAATTTATGGTAAAAAGAGTCAAATTTCTCTGTAGGCTGCAATAAATACTAGACAGTGTGACCAGCTAGCCTTAGTTCACTATATGATAATCATACTTACTGTGTCAATAATATTCTTGTCGCCAAGTCTAACAATCTTTGGCACAGGATCCGCAATAGAAGTATCGGATGTCGATGCTTTTGCGCAATGAGCTGCAGTCAAAACAAATTTCTCACTGATAAGAGAACTGCCACATTTAAACACCCATGTTCCTACTGCTGCTTTCCAACCTAAGGCACCCTGGAAACAGAGGTAGACCCTCAATTATTTGTATTTTAATAACCAATTGCTCCTTAGTCCCTGGATTACTCGAACAATACTTTAATACAGAGTAATTTCTCAATTGTTTTCTGGTCCAGGTTTGGTTAGGTAGCCAAAAGTTGTGGGTTTGATACGCATGGGAAGCGTACTTTGTTCAGTTGTTTCAAGTTATTCTATAGTAGGTACTATTATTTAATTCTGTGCTGCAAGCTGACCTGATTGATCTCCTGATTGTCTGATAACAGATTATTTCGTGCTTCAGGATGTACATTAGTCCCTGCTGTCATAAGGCCTGCGTTTATTATTATCTTCAATAAAGCATCACAAAAGTAGGGAAATACATTAATAAGTATGATCATAACATTATCGTTGCAAATTTAAAAATACAAATTACTAAAGTAAATTTCGTAATAAAACGTGATCGTAAATTTTACTTTACTTATGGACGCAGGTCGCTTCTAACCGGTCATTTTGGAAATAATCAGCAGAGTCTTAGGATCAATCTTAGGAAAAAGTATCCTATGATCCACTGGCGGATGGTAGAAGTGGATTCAAGTGGAATGAGGGGAGTCATATGTCCAGCAGCGGCTAAAATGATAATGGTGATGACTTTACTTACGTATAGTAAAATTTTACCATATGAGGGTATTCTCCCGGACGCACTGGCGATCCTCCTATGGCAGCTCCGATTTTATATTTTTTGTTGAAGTATTGGATACCTATAAACCAAACCAAATATTAAACAAGATTTAATAAGCTTATTATTGATATTTTGTTTTGCTGCTGTGAATTAAACTTTTTTTTTAATTTTAATTACGAGGCTTAATTTATTGCTTTAAAAATTCTTATAACATTCATCGAAGTATACGTCCATACTTAGATAAAATGTCTTTGCGCCCTGAATTTTTTTAGGATTTAGTTTTTGTGAAGGCGGGATACTTCTCGTAACTTGTCAATTTTTGTTGCAAGGCATGTGAAACAGGCATAGTTTTTTTACTGAATGTTTGGTGCTATAATCTTACAATTTACTTACACTTTAATGTATTTTCGTCCTTTTTCAACCGAACTAACAGCTCCCAAATATAGTCGAGACATTCTGAAATAAATAAACGTTTTTATTACATGTTACTGAAATTAGGAATCCATACTTTATCAACGCAGTAAAAATTATTAAGTCGAGTCACTGTTGGCGCGCTTGTATACTCTGTGTGTGTTTAGCTTAGGGCTGCCTGGCGCGATAGATGTCGCTGCCGTCCACAGCGAGTCTTGAGTGCAATCGACTTATCGAACCCCCCGCGCGAGCGCTACGCCGATCTCGGCGCTGGCGTCTTCAGTCGCAAATTCGCTCTTGACGTGACTCCACGCTTCATTACTCAACCGCCGCCGCTCGCCAAACCGCGCTTAGAACTTACGCGAATGTGAATTGTGTTTGTGTGCTTCCTTATAACTGTTTCCACCTAACACCGCACTTCTGCATGCACGCACGCTATCCCATGCATCAAACATACTGCCTCGCTTGGTGGATTGTAAGGTAAGGCCCTTTTTGCTTCACACATTGAGTTCGCGTGCCAGCCGCCACCATCTTTTTTTTCCGCTTCGCACCACCATAATTATTTGTGGTCACTTCGACCCGGATTGAACCCCCTTCCCGCATCTTTTCATATTATTTCACCGCGTTATAATTTATATTCCCGCAATATATATATATATATATATAAAATTACCCCGCATTTATAATACTTAGGTGTTTTATTCCCATAAGAACATTATCTGGTTGCAATGGCGGACGCTAAATTGAAACTAGTCATTGCGAAAAAGCAAGCTATATTTGCACGTATGAACACGCTTTATAATTCTGCCAAAAAGGTTACACCAGATATTTCAACTCGCAGTAAAACTGATTTTTTTGCAAATTCATCCAACATAGAGAAATTGTATGACGATTTCAATATGTTGTGTGACCAACATCACATTTTGCAATTAGAATTGAAACCGGACGCCATTTTAAGTATGGATGACTGGACTTCCTTTGAGGAAATTTACACTTATGTAAAACATATTCAGTCAACATTTACTACTTCGCTTAATACTACTACCGCTTCTCAAAAACATTCTAGTAATGATAACCTTAATATAAAATGTAAACTGCCTCCCATTGAATTAAGATCGTTTGACGGAAATCCAAATAATTGGCCATTGTTTTACGAATCCTTTAAAACAAATATTCATTCTAATACTAGTCTAACAGACGCTCAGCGTATACAATATTTAGTCGGCAAATTAAGTGGCCGCGCTTTGGATATATTCGCAGGTATTGTACCTGACGAGTCTAACTACCAAATTATTTGGAATTCACTCATAGACAAATATCAGGACATACGTCTTCTAGGTACATTATACTTAAATAATATTCTTGAATTAAAGCCCTCATACAATTCCGCTGTACAATTAACCAATTTCATAGAAAAGGTTAATTCGTCTTTTTCCGCTTTAAAACAACTTCAAATTTCTGACTTGACAGATTTCATTGTAACCCATATTGCGTTGAAAAAACTTGATGTTCAATTACTTCAACGATTCGAATCACAAGTGCGTGACAAAAATATACCTACATGTACAGACTTGATCGAGTTTGTTCGACATCATATAAAGGTACTTGAACGCTCATCGGTATCTGTCTCTGTCAAAACACCGAATATGTCAATGACACAAAATAATTCCCAGTCAGTTTCACGCGTGTCAAAGCAAAAAGTAACTCACTCCTTTGCCATTATTGAAAATAATAAAAGCGAATTTAACGCTTGCTTCTGTTGTAAGGATCCGAATCACTTGCATTTATATCAATGTTCAGTATTTAAAAATTATCCTGTAAAGGAAAGATTTAACTATGTCAAACAAAATAACCTTTGTGTCAACTGTTTTAGTTCAAAACATAACACGTTAAAGTGTAACTCGCGTAACTCTTGTAAACATTGTAGTAGTAGGCACCATAGCTTACTGCACTTTGACAACGCTGGCTCTCATAGTCAAAGTTTGACATCATCTCAAGTTAAGAATAATAATAACGATTTGGATACTCAATGCACTGTGTCAAGGAAGGCAAATTATATGCCGCCTTCAAAGGATAATTCTACTAGTGAGACGTCTGTCACCCACACTTTTGGTCCGACTGTACCGTCTTTAACTAATCAAACAATAATAATTTTACCTACTGTTAAGGTGCATGTTCCCTATAAAAATAATTATTTAACTATCAGATGTCTAGTAGACTCTGCCTCACAAAACAATATTGTGACTCTCGCTTGTTGTAAACAATTAAATTTAAATATTCAACCGCTGGTTAATTCTGCTATAAAAACAGTAGGGTTAGTCTCAACACCTATCTTAGGTTTTGTAACACTTAAAATAAAATCACGTTTCTCTAATATTCAGTATGACATAAAATGTCTTGTGGTCAATCAAATTACTGATCAATTACCCACTCAGTCAGTAACCTCGGACTTAATAAATAATTTCAATCACCTTTCTTTAGCCGATGACACCTGGAACTTGCCCGGTGAAATTCATGTCATACTTGGAGCACAACTATTTCCGCATTTAATATTGGGTGATAAATTTACACCTGTTCGCTCTAACGCTTCACAATCGTCATCTAAATACTCGGTTACAGCCCACACACTGCCTTATGCCCTCGAGACAACGCTTGGCTATATCATAGTTGGAGAGGCCTGCAATGCTAATCCTGATGTGGTAGCCTGGTCCTTCGGTCCTTTAATTAATAACTCTTTAGATAATATTTTAACAAAATTTTGGCAAATCGAGGGCGTACCTACTTCTACTGTTATGAGTCCGGACGATAATGATTGTGAAACTTTATATAAGTCTACGGTCTCTCGTACCTCTTCTGGACGTTTTGTGGTTTCATTGCCGTTTAAGGAGGATCCTAAAATGTTAGGTGACTCATACGCTTGTGCTCAACGTCGGTTAGTGTCACTTGAGCGCAAATTTGATTCATTGCCTGCTCTGCGTCAGGCTTATAATGAAGTGATAACAGAGTATATGCAGAAAGGTTATTTATCCGAGTTACCTTCTACTCCTGACACTTTGTCAGAAGGTTACTTCATACCGCATCATGCTGTTGTGCGGCCTGACAAGATCACAACAAAGGTACGCATAGTTTTAGACGCAAGTGCAAAAACTACTACAGGCACCTCGCTCAATGACCTTCTTCATGTGGGTCCCAACCTGCAGGCCGACTTATTTACCTTATTGTTGGGGTTTCGTTACTTCAAGGTGGCACTTACAGCTGATATTCAGAAGATGTATCTTCAGATAATAGTGTCTGAAAATGATCGCAAGTACCAGAAAATACTATACCGCTTTAATAAAAATGAACCTTTACGTGTTTTTCAATTCAATTCAGTCGCTTTTGGGCTGCGCTCTAGTCCTTTCCTAGCCATGCGCACTGTTCGTCAGCTAGCTCAGGACGAGCATGAACGTTTTCCGCGCGCTTGTGAAGTAGCCACAAGTGAAATATTTATGGACGATTTAAGTACCTCAGTTTCTACTGAGGCTGAAGCAGCTCAGCTGGCACATGATTTAATAGCATTATTCAGGTCTGGTGGATTTAATCTTGTAAAATGGGCGAGTAACTCTTCTCAACTTCTTGAACAGCTGCCAGATTCACACCGCGCATCAATTGAGTTCAATAATAATAATGATTCTCTTAAAATATTAGGGTTAAAATGGTTACCAGTTTCTGATACTTTCACATTTATAATTAATAATTCTTCTACGGGAAATACCAAGCGTGCCATTTTATCTACTATCGCTCGCCTCTTTGATGTGCTGGGACTCGTAGCTCCTGTTATACTTTACGCTAAACTTTTATTGCAGGAGTTATGGCTCTCAAGGGTGGACTGGGATGAAGAGCCCCCCCAAAACGTAGTTGACCGCTTTATTCAATTTAAAACAGAATTAAATCTTTTATCGAACTTGCAGATACCGCGGCATTTAGGTATAACAGTGGACTGTACTGTACGTTTATTAGGGTTCGGTGACGCTAGCATTAAGGCTTACGGTTGCGTTTTGTATTTACATATTACCCATCCTAATGGCAATGTCACTACGCAGTTAGTATGTTCCAAGTCCAAGGTATCTCCGCTCAAAACTGTAACGCTCGCTCGACTTGAATTATGTGCTGCGCTTTTACTTTCTGAACTTATGAAACAAGTTCATTCTACGCTTAATAATCGTTATCCTATTAAGGAAATTTTCGCGTTCTCTGATTCTACGATCGCATTATCTTGGATTCACTCATCGCCGCACCGTTGGCAAGTATTTGTCGCCAATCGTGTTAGTAAAATACAGGAAAATATTCCTTCTGATCGCTTCTTTCATATAAATGGAACTGATAATCCGAGTGATTGCGTCTCGCGAGGCCTTATGCCTTCTCAAATTTTGGATCACCCTCTGTGGTGGCATGGTCCTGATTGGACTCGCTTGCCTGTCTCCGAGTGGCCGGTTGTGCCTTTTGAGTCATCTCTCCGCAACTTACCAGAAATGAAGTCATCCGCTACCTTTGCTGTTGTGTCTTCTATAGACAATAACCCGCACCCGTTTTTGGTACTCGCTTCGCGCCTTTCCTCATGGAAAAAATTACTCCGTGTTTTATGTTACGTTTTACGCTTTATTAAAAAATTACCTCGCGAAACTTTTATTCAGGCTTCCGATCTAGAAGTCGTTGAAGTGGCTTTGCTTAAGGCTTTACAACATCAATATTTTTGTGATGAAATAAAAAATATTTCCAGGGGTAATCTACCTTCGCCTTCCCTTCGTAAGCTTGATCCTTTCATAGACAACAATTCTTTACTTCGCGTAGGAGGTCGACTTACGAACGCTAATATTCCCTTCGAGAATAGACACCCCGTTGTGCTGCCTCGTCGTCATCATATCGTTGACCTAATTATTGATGACTGTCATCAATCCAACTGTCATACTGGCTCTCATCTCCTTATGTCATTATTGCGCCAACGCTTTTGGATAATTTCTGCGCGCAATATAATTCGTCAACGCATCCGTAAGTGCAATATATGCTTTAAAAACGCGCCTTCTCATCCTTCACCTATGATGGCCAGTCTCCCAGCTGCGCGTGTTCAAGAAGAAATTAAGGCCTTCACGCACACTGGTGTAGACTATGCTGGGCCTATCAGCATAACACTTACTCGCAAACGAGGCGTTAAAAGCCAAAAGGCATATATTTGTCTCTTCGTCTGCTTGACAACTAAGGCGATTCATATAGAGATTGCCTCGGATCTTAGCACTGAAACGTTTCTTAACGCCTTCAAGCGCTTTCTTTCAAGGCGTGGTCCCGTATCTTCTATGCATTCCGATAATGGAACTAATTTTATTGGTGCAAAGCGACATTTGGATGAGCTCTATACTTTCTTAGCTAGTCAAGAAACGTCTAACGCATTTCAAAATGAATTTAACAATAACAGAATTACCTGGCGCACTATTCCCCCTCGCGCAGCGCATTGGGGAGGTCTATGGGAGTCCAATATTAAATGTATAAAAACGCACTTGTATCGCACGATAGGTCGACAGTTGTTAACGTTCGAGGAACTTTTAACGGTTTTAACCCAAATTGAATGTTTATTAAATTCTCGTCCTTTATGTTTACTGTCGGATCAACCGCACTCAATTTTAACTCCTGCTCATTTTCTAATGACTACTCCATTAAAATCGCTTCCTGCGCACGAAATAACTTCGCAGAGTCTTTCCAATAGGAAAGCTCTTTTAGATAGTCTGGTGCAAGGTTATTGGCAGAATTGGCGTTTAGATTATTTACACACGCTGCAGCAGCGTCAAAAATGGAACACACCTAGTGTCCCTGTAACTCCGGGAACACTTGTTCTTATCCATCAGGATGGAACTCCCCCGCTTAACTGGCCTACTGGTATTATTGAAAAGGTGTTTCCTGGAAAAGATGGTATAGTTCGCGTCGCTTTAGTTAAAACTGCAACTGGGACCTACAAGCGACCAGTTGTCAAGTTATGTCCGCTTCCAACCCAATAAGACTTAACCTTAACTATTCCATTCTTTATTTATATTATCCCTAGTTTTATATTTATATATTCATTTTTTACTGTATAAGCCCCGCAATTCATATATCTTACTTGCTAATCTTTGCAAACTCATTTTTTGTTGATATTCCTGCGGAATATCAAGGGGGGGAGGATGTTGGCGCGCTTGTATACTCTGTGTGTGTTTAGCTTAGGGCTGCCTGGCGCGATAGATGTCGCTGCCGTCCACAGCGAGTCTTGAGTGCAATCGACTTATCGAACCCCCCGCGCGAGCGCTACGCCGATCTCGGCGCTGGCGTCTTCAGTCGCAAATTCGCTCTTGACGTGACTCCACGCTTCATTACTCAACCGCCGCCGCTCGCCAAACCGCGCTTAGAACTTACGCGAATGTGAATTGTGTTTGTGTGCTTCCTTATAACTGTTTCCACCTAACACCGCACTTCTGCATGCACGCACGCTATCCCATGCATCAAACATACTGCCTCGCTTGGTGGATTGTAAGGTAAGGCCCTTTTTGCTTCACACATTGAGTTCGCGTGCCAGCCGCCACCATCTTTTTTTTCCGCTTCGCACCACCAGTCACGTCATAACTAAGAATTATGCTAAGTGTGTAGACAAACTGCATTTAGCGATTTCCAGGAGCTTTTGGCAACAAGCAAGAAAATCACATAATTCGAATCCATATCCATACTATATATTACTTAATATTACTTAACTATATTATAAATGTGAAAGTGTGTTTGTTTGTTCGTCCTTCTTTCACGTTAAAACGGAGCAACGGATTGATGGAGATAGTTGGAGACCTGGAGAGTGACATAGGCTACTTTTTTTTGTGGCAGAAACGGAATTCTACGCGTGCGAAGCAGCGGGCACAGCTAGTACTGTATATTTCCCAACACTCACGCTTGTTCTCAAACACTCTTCGAATAATAAACCACCATTATTATGCACAAAAACTAAAAAAACACAAATTTTGGAAAATACAGCGCCGATACTGCTCTTCTCAGCTTCCCATCAAAAGTCTGATTTTAGCAGTTATTTTACAATTTGTCATAAACTTTATTTATTCAGTAAGAAACAAAATATGTACAGAATATGACAAAAATTTAAATATGTCATAATGAAAAACGAAAACTAAGCAAATGCTGATTAAAGACTACAAAATATTTTAAAAGACTACGGATTTCCATTTGCCACGATCCTCTACGCTCATCACTCTCGTCATACACGGTTGTCGATAACGGGTACTCTTGACATCTCCCTTTTTTTTAAATGTTTGTGATTTGGTAGCAGTATGTTACAAAACAGATTTAAAAAAATATGTGTAAGAGGTACTTACTTACAGTAGATATTCTTGTACCTTCTGGGTTGGCAGGTCTAGTGTCATTATACGGAAGGCAGTAGCTTGGTAATGGTTCCGTAGTAGAGAAGAGTGGCTTAAAAGTCGAAGAAGCTTTAGTAGTAGTGGTAGTAGATTCGGTTGTGGTTATTTGCAACCTTTCTTTGATGGGGTTCTGTTGAAAAATATTTATCCTTTACATAATGAAGCAAAGTAATTTATTTGAACGATAAAGTATTTAAAATTACCAACTGCCTCCGTGGTTACCATATGTCGAATGAATATCATTCGATATCTACCGTAAATCATTCGAATAAACGATTTTACGTGACGCGACTGGCGATATTTGTTACATAACTTTAGTCGCGACGCTACAAAATATATTTATTGAAAAGTTTGTTAAAAATTAACAATAATAATTAGCAAACTTACGTCTTCAATGGTAGTCGTAGTGTTTGGAACTGGATCATTAAAATAACCCCATATCCATCTGTCTTCAGTAATTTCACCAGCATTCTGTAAAAAGTACGATCGACGATACTTTCAAGTTATCTAATGGAAACACTTATTATCCGGCTGCGGCAGAAGGAGTGTTATGTTTTTCGTGAGTATTTATATAAGTATGTGTGTATAATTGTTTTTGTGTTTGGCTCGATGGATTTTAGTTTGAGGGGTTGTTGAACCTTAGTCCCATAGTAAAGATGTCACGTTTTAAAATATTCATACATTCAAAGTTTCCTTGTCACATACATACAATAAAATCAGTGGGACGTTTTTACTTTATAAAAATAGTACTGTGACTTAATTAAACGGGTTGTTGCATCTTAGTCCCATTGTAAAGATGTCCCACAAAAAATTATGTGTAGGTAAGCACAGTACTATTTTTTTAAAGTAAATGCGTTCCACTGTTTTTGTTTTTGAAGTGATAGAAAAAAAGTAAATCGCTTTTAATTTCATAGCAATATAAAGAAAAAGTACTAGGGTTCCGTTTTTTCCTGTCGAGGTACGGAACCCTAAAAAAAAATGGTGGATTTGTGTTAGGTTTTTCTTAACAAGCAATCGGGTGTTTTAGTTTTTTAAATTACCGTTATTTCGTTTAGATAAAGCTGTATCCAATTAAAACATTACCTGTCTGGAAATGTCATCTTCCCCTGATGCTACATAGTTGATGGTTGCTGTAATGAAGTTTAATGTATAAAAATTTGAATTTGATGAAGAATAAATTTTAAAATTTCAACCCACTTTGAAACATTAGGAGTTTATATTAAAACGATGGAACAATTATTCACTTTACATAAGTTGAAATATACCAAGCATATTTATTTATGTACATGTTTGTCTCCTATTAAGTAAAATATACTTTAGGAATATAAAAATCGGTTTTAATAGTTACCTCGACCAAACGACAAATGAAACATCTTTTTAAATATTGACTCTCGCGTACAAAATCGCTAGTATGAAATTAAATACAAAATAGTAGGTATATAAACCATAAACAATCATATTTGAGAAGTAAAATGTGACTACCCTTTATGCTACAATCGTAAAATGTATAAAAAAACATACCTATGTACAGCAAAATTTTTAAAACCACGTTAGGCATTTGCTCAAATATTTGTCACAGAATTATTATTTACTAAATAGCGCTCACAACCGCTTCGAATCGTAACCTTTAAAATATTGAAATTTAAACCTGTTTCTTTTGCATAAATAAAACATAATTACGAACATCTTCCTCAAGCATGTTGTTTTATTATATATTTATAATAATAATAGCATCATAATTTGTTTCCAGTTTGCTAAGGAATGTCCTTAGCAAACTTTAATCACCCGTAGTATCTGGTTAGATGATTGCGTGCTTCAGAACTGCCATCTTAAGATCGTAGGAATCAAGTCGGATGCCAAAGGCCGGTTCCTTAAAACTGTGATATACATGGTATAGTGTACCGAGTCAAGAGGTCTCTCGATATGAATGAATGAACAGAATATTAAGAAGCAATTTTTTACTTACTCCGTGCTAAGAGAAACAAAGTTAAAAAAAAGAAAACAACTGCACTTGCTGTTCAGCTCCAGCAGCACATTTTGCTTGAATAGTCAATTGTTTAAGTAACCCCTTATTCATAATAATAAACAAACGTTCATTATGACCAAATTAACTAATTTATGTTGCGTCTCATTCTTTCACGTCAAAATTAAATAAGGCAGAAAGGGACTAAACATAAATTAGTTAATTTGGTCTTATTGAACATTTGTTTATTTTTATGAATGAGGGGGTTAATCTTTGTTGCACTTTTTAAAACTGAAACAGGTGGATTTAATGCCATAAGGTATTCTCAGCCAGACAAACCTTAGAACCAAACTGACGTTAGATATTTGTAATAACTGGTGTGTATCCTGGGCTCCTTAGCGGACGCAGCTAGGAAGTAAGCTTGGACAAAGATTAAAAAGTCACAAATATTTTATAGTAGCTGTTTCCCGCAGCTCCGCCTGCGTCATAAAGTAGCCTATGTTTGACCCCAGGTCTCCAATCTTATATAAATCAGTTCAGCGGTTTGGCCGTTATAGGTAACAGACAAACAAATAGACTTTCGCACTTATAATATTATTAGTATTAGTGCATATGAGTTTCTTACGATTAAAGTATTGACAAAATAACAATGAAAGCACATTTTAAGATTTCAATGCGTTTATTTCAAATAGTTTCCCCTTCCCATACAATATTCTCGATCCAATCAATAAAACTGGACACCCTGGTATAAATTCCGGGCAAGTTTGGGTGTGCACATCCTACACCAAAAGATATGACGCCGAAGACGTAGTGCATTTGTCCTTGTGAGGTGGAACGTTGTGGAATCTTTACCTGGAGGGGGCCGCCGGAGTCACCCTGAAAAATAAATAAAAATTATGTGTAAACAAATGATTTCTGATGGCACCTGTCATATACAATAAGCTACCAAACTCCAGGCACAACCAGTAAGATTCTGCTGTAAGCTTAACTTAATATGGTGAGGCCTGGTTATGGCACGCTGGTCACCCACCATGCCGCATGTATTATTTCTGTGGTTACCAAGAGCTTCTAAAAAATTAAAAAATATTTTTTCAACGTCATCGACTGGTGAGAGATTCCATCAACAGTAGCCAAACTTAATTTTTATTTTAGCCAAAACAGTAGCCAAATTTAGGTTTTTTTTTTTTGGATTAAAATTTTGTTCAGTCTTTGATACCGCTTAGATGTTGATAGTGGTAAACCATAATGTTATATTGTTATTATTGAGAAAAGAACGGCAGAACGTTTACTTGCGGTTTCGATGCTATTGAGTAAGTTGATATCATACTTTTCTTTTGCTTTCTGTCAATGGCGAGCGAGCCTATTATGACCTGACATCATTGAGAATGTAACTTTTTTTGTGCGGTTTCAATGCTCATTGTCTGACATGTAAGAACCACGGAACCTAGAATCTAGCTTTTCTAAGCATATATTTGAATTTATTGTCCAAACACTAACGCTATCTTTAGTAAGTACCTGACAAGCGTCTACGCCGCCTTTAAGTTTCCCAGCGCAAATCTGATGGTCTTGAATACCACACCAGTTTCTATTGCAGGAACTCTTGAGCAAGGCATTGCACTGTTGTGAATCAATTAAGTCCACTGTAGCGGCTTGAAGTTCCGGGGATATATTTAGTGAACCTGCAAATCAAAATTTAATAATCTCATCAAGAAAACTTTTTGATTTCAATCTAGAGGTTTCGTGTTATGAACGGATTTTAATGAAATTTGGTATGAATATAGTTGAAGACCGGGGTCAAACATCGGCTACCTTTTGACGCAGGCGGAGCTGCGGGAAAATGCTAGTACTGTATATGGTGAGTAGGGTCGCCAGGCTCCGGAGGGGTCGCTGTACTGATAGCGGACAGGTCGGCATCGCGCTCGTGACTTCTCCGGTGTTGCAGGCGTTCATAGGCTACGGTAACCACTTACCATCAGGTGGGCTGTACGCCTGTTTGCCTACTTAGTTGTATAAAAAAATATATACTATTGTCGTGTTTTGTATGAAAGCAAAGAGTTAGAACGAAGAAAAAAATTTAGAACGTGAAACAATATATAAGGCCATTTGATACGACTCGATGACTTTATGAAAAGCATCACTGAAGGAAAGATAAAAAGAAAGAATGGGTTCAGGCAGACCAAGACATATCTATATGAAGCAAATAAAGGAGTAAATGTCAAATAAAGTAAATGTCGTGTTGTTTCAAAAATTAAAGCTATTCGCTAATAATCGCCAATAATGCAAGGAATTCTACTGACAAGAGCTCAGCTCTTAAATTTATAATGATGATGACTTGTTAAAATATTTTGATAATTTAGCACGTCTTTATCTTCGGTCAATGATCTTTTTCTGATTGGCCTGCGTCTTGGGTGTTTATCTATGTATGTATTTGTTACTAATATTATGTCGTAGAGTTAGTATCCCATAACAAAAGTCTCGAACTTACTTTGGAGCTAACTCAATCTGTTGCTTTTTTGTAAGGTCATCATTAATCTTTTAATTAAGTAGGTACCTGTTTCCACAACACCCCAGCCAGTCAACGTAGGTTCATTTCCAAGTTCGCTTGTCGAAAATTTGTTCCACAAGCAAGCAGGTTGAATCAATCTAGAAAATTCAACTTTTCTCTCTAATTCCATGAGAGCTATATCGAAATATTTCTTCGGCGGAGAATAGTTGGGATGTACTATTATCCTGGATATGTTAACGTCTGTCGGCGGCAGAAAATTATAAGTCTGAAAGCATTAAGACTGAATTAAAGATTGCCTCATAATTTATATTGACTGTCGTAATAGGTTTCGTTTCAAGGTGCAATGAAAAACCTCGTATTTAAACAAATGATTAGAAAACCCAAGGAATTTAAGAAATGTGTATTTTTCAATTTTTGCGCTGTAGATATTCTAATCATTTAAAACAAGATATCTAACGGTAATTTAAAATACTAAAAATCCCGACTGCTTTTCTGTATGATTTGGAATAAAAAAACCATAAAAACCGCCATTTGCTTTTTAGGGTTCCGTAGCACAAAAGTTAAAAAGATACCCTTAAAGGATCACTTTGTTCTCCGTCCGTCCGTCTGTCTGTCAAGACCCTTTATCTCAGGAACGCGTAGAGGTATCAACCTGGAATTTATATCAAATACGAGTACTCAGGTCTACTGGCCCTTGGAGTTGTGAAAAAATCAAATTTCTAAGTCCACACAATCAAAAGATACAGCCGTTTATGGCGCAAATTTCCGCAAATTTTCGACACTGAATCAATCCCGTGAACTCAGAATCTTGATATTCGGTAGGAAGCAACGTCTTATAGCACAGGTAAAACCGTAAATTTTTAGTTTATATGATATTTTTAAACTTACTACCCGGTGAACGCGTCTATAATACCTTTAAGCTATAACAAAATCAAACTTCTTTGTCAACGCAATCAAAAGAAACAGCAATTTAATCCGCATATAAAATCCGCAAGTAAAATAAAATAAATAAAATATTTTCAAACTTGCAACTACTCGCAAGGGAATCAAAACCTAAAGGGTACTTCCAGTCGACCTAGAATTTTGAAATTTAGCATGAAGCAATGTCAATGTTATAACAAATATAAAGAAAAAAATCCGAAAACCTTAAATTGTTAGTTACCGTAATTTTTTTTACTTGTTTTAGCTTGCGGCAACTGGTAGACATTGAAATATTATCAAAATATTTAGTTATAAACTCACATATTCAATTAAAATAAAACAAATATTACTGCTTAACTTTGTCAGCATCGCCCATTTGGTTGACTAGTAGTTAAAGCCTCAGGCTTTAAGTCAGTTAAATAAGTTTTAAAGTTTTTTTTAAGTGTAGTTGTTTGGTACGGAACCCTTCTTGCGCGAGTCCGACTCGCACTTGACCGGTTTTTATTTTTATTTTGATATACCCAGTCACTCTCACAGTAAATACGAATGTAACGACACCTCTCAAGCTAAAATCCATCGAGCCGTTCAGACTGCAGAGCGTGCACAGACCATAAAATTATACATACATGCATACATCTGTTGCACAGACATACTCCCGAAAAACATAACCCCCTTTCTGGCACAGTCGGGTAATAAAAGGCTCTCTTTTCCCTTCTAAAGTCTGTGATAATATAAGAGAATTTAACTGGCGAATTATTATGAGTAAAATTGTAGGCGTATGTTAAAGGCAATGCTCTTACTTACAACATCAATTATATTCTTATCTCCAAGTCTAACAATCTTTGGAACTATATCAGATATAGAACTGTCCCTAGACGATGCTCTTGCGCAATGAGCGGCAGTCAAAACGAACTTTTCACTGATGAGAGAGCTGCCGCATTTGAACACCCATGTTCCTACTGATGCCTTCCATCCTAGAGCACCCTGAAAAATATTATTTATTCATAGGATTACGTTTTAATCCCTCGTAAATCAGATAGAGCTAAGAAGATCTGTCTCTGAAGAACCAAAGTAAAAAATTTACAGCTTAAGTGATCAAGGTAAATCTTGATATGCATACAATACTATAATATAATTATAATAAGAAAATGACGATGATTGTTTATTTCAAAAATTAAGAAAGGAATGTTTACATGTGCGGTTTTGATGCTCTTTGATTTAGTAATCAATCAATAAATTAATAAAAAAGCTAATCAATTGTTTGTTTTTTTTAAATATTTTATAAAAGTTTTACCAGAAAAGTTGGCTGGTATACATTAATTTATCATACGGTTTTTATCTTACTTAGGTTAGTATACTTTTAGGAAGGAACGTCTACCATGTGCGGATAGTCCCCCGGGGTGGTCGGATGACCCCCGATAGCAGCGTAGGTGTGGTACTTTTTTGCCTGATAATCGATACCTAAAATAAATTAAGCAATATCAATGATAGCCATTTTCAAGAATAGATCACCCACATTACTTTGCCGCATTAAAACCTTTATTAAACAAACAGCTTATCCACTAATGCAAACTACAGATAGTCTGCGCTTTGAAATACTTAGCAGAAAAAATCTAAATTATATCGCACAATTTGTTACAGGTGTTACGGTAGGTCAGATTGTGGTACCGATTATTGATAAAGAAACCAAATTCATGTACGCAGTAATTCACGTGTCATTCTTCTTTGAGTACGTATAAAAATAATTTAACATAGACACCAATTTAGTCATACCTAGATTTAAAACTAAAGCTCCTGTGAACTTTTCGCATGTTGTGATTTGTATTTGTGTCTATCGACCTCATAACAAATTAATAGATAATATTCCAAATACCGGTGTCGTTAATTTTATTTATTTAGGTACTTACATTGTAAAAGACGTCGGTCAAGCTCTAATCTCACATTAAGTTCCCATATGTAATCATAGCATTCTGAAATAAATAAATTAAACAATTATAATTTTGAGTATGATTTTGGGGAAAAATGTTAATAACACCACACAAATATCTTATTTTAGGCCTCATAACTCTTTGTTTATATTTTTGGGACATTTCAGTATTTTATTATATAATAGTGGTAATACTTTGGAAATCTCTATTCATTATCTATGAAATTACTATTAGATATTACAAACAAACAAATAGTAAAGATGAGCAGTGTTTATAATGTAACAAGAAAAAAGGGGGGCTTACTTGCTTCACTAATCTTCCGGCCCGGTATTTTAAAATTAGGTTTAGTTTCATTATAAGTTTGACAGAATATTGGTGGAGGTTCTCTTGTGGTTATGGGTTCCGTAGTACTTTGTGTTGGTGAAGTGTTTTGATTTGTTAGTCTTGCACTCATTCGGTTTTGTGGTTGATTGTTATTCTGTAATAAAAGAAAAATAACATTATTTACAATAAAAAGACTAATTTCTTCGCCATCATCCCTATTTTTGCCTACTGTTGAGTATTATACCTATATACTATCAATTGGTATTCATATTCTTCTGAGCATTAAATTTCCGAAATGTGGAATTTTGATATCAGTTTTCACTTATTTTTATCATTGAAAGGGATTAAGTGTTACTTTAAAACACACCGTTAAAATTTAGCTAGTACCTAGTTTCTTAATAACCCTGTACAACGCCACGCTGGGCAGTGCATGGTGGCAAGTTCTCCCACCATGTCTGTTTAATCTGTCCAAATTCACTCGAGAATCTCGGCGAGGATCTTGCTGAGAACCGCGATGAGAATTCTTGCGAGAAAAGTCGATCGGCTGCCGCTGCACAACGACAATGTGAATGTCTTTCTCGCTTCTTGCCCATTTCTCGCGTTCTCGGTACTTTTGACTCGGATCAAAATACTGACAACACGGCGAGGAAAGCCCGAGAAGCGAGAAGAGTACGAGAACGCTGTACACATCGCAGAGAACTGTGAATCTGGATGGCCGAGAATAAATAAAGGATATAAGCACCTTGATGGTTATCATACATTGTCAAATGATCAACTAATGCTAACGCATTAGTCATTATGCCTAATTAATGGCAACAGGAAAATATAGAAAAATATCTACTTACGTTTTGAGGTATGGACGCCTGTTTGATTGGTATATCGACATAACCCCATTCCCATCGGTCCCCATTCTCAACTGGCTGAAAAGAAAAACACGTCATTCATTAATTATCAAGTGGGATCGAACCTGTACTGTACCCCGGTGTCAGAGAACCGTATATCGGCATCCAAGCAGACGGGATCAACAGCTTCATTTGCCTTGCAAAGTACGGAATTAACTTTTAGGTCAAAAATAATTCATTATTTTTTCAGCTTCGTTTTGTACGTTAAGACGTTTCGAGTACAGTATAATATCTCCTAGGATAATCAAATATAACTTTTCATCGTAGAATCTAATAAGTGATATCGGCTGACAGTAGGTAAGTAGCATGATCTATCTGATTGAGGAAATACGCGAATGAGTGAATTAATGAACACTTTATTGCAACATTAACGAGTATATACATGAATAATACATAATCCATAAAAAATGGGAGGATAGACGTTAATAAACTTAATTGAATCATATCGACTTCAGAAAACGAGGACTTACTTGTTTTGATAATCCCTCAGTTCTTGATAGCCCATCTGAAAGAACGTATCATCGATATAAAAACACAAAAATGAAGGCAAATGCATTTCCAAAATAATATTTGGAATAATTTAGTTCTTATTTTGCAAAAAACAGAGATCGGTTTTTACTTACATTAATAATAATTGATTGTACGTGCACGTCTTTCCTAATTTACTAATTTAACTTATTAATGTATTCTTAAACTAGCTTTTTCCCGCAGCCCGCCTGCGTCAAAAAGGAGCCTATGTTTGACCTCGGGTCTTCAACTATATTCATACCGAATTTCATCAAAATCCATTCGGGGGTTTGGCCGTGAAAGCGTAATAGACAGACAGACAGATGGATAGACTTTCGCATTTATAATATTATAGTATTGATGTCATTCGTGTCATTTTTGATATATTAAATGATTACATTAATATTTCTCCGAAAAACCAAATTAGATTGGATTCAAGTTAAATTATTTTTGTTGCAATAATTAAATTGTTTAATTCTATGCGTGCTTTATTAAGTCTCCTACGAATTATTTATTTTTATTCCGAAAATAAAAACCCAGATTTAAAAAACTTACCAGTACTAACAAACATTGTAATAATAAACATACGATACATTTTGAACATTTGTTGTAAATTAAAAAAAAACAAAAAAACAATTCACTTCACAATATGGCACGTCTGACCCGTAAGCAAATTACCAAAGAATAATAATATATATGCTTATAACCTGTTTATTTCGTGGCACAATATCAATTAAATATGAGGATAGCAGATATTAACATTAGCATTTATTTGAAACGTGTTATACGAGCTTTATAATTTTTTAAAGGTAGCCAAGTATTAACTTGTATGATTTTCTAACCCATTTGAAGCGGGAAATAAGAATTTTCTCTTTCAGGAAAGACATTTTGTAGGTGATAAAAGGTGACAAAGAACTAATTGAAATTTCCCACGTTGTATGGCAGGGCCATAAATGTAATGTGGCGACACAATCGCACAGTAAATAACTACAACTTCGACGCAACAGTTGGCGCTAAAACAGAAAAACAGAAATTCCCAAACAAGACGTTCAATAAGCATGGAAAGACTAAATCGTGCAATTGGAGTTGATAAGAAATTGGAGCATATATATAACCTCCGACAAAACACCGTCGGAGCCGCGGTTCTCCAGGCATACCACCACGCCTGGCGGGAAGTAATTCCCTTTGCGGCGGTCGAGCATAACATCATCGCTCCCGCCGTACTCCAAAGTAAGTTGTAAGAATATCATTTATCAAAAATAAAAGACGACGATTCATTACCTCAAAATCTTCTTTATCGATCCCTCACTGCTGAGGACCGTGACTACATATATATTTCCAAAGTGCGCGATCGGTAGTACTATATATTCACATTGTATAATACCAGCAGCCCGTCCTGATTTCGATAAATAGGCTATACAACACTGAAATAATTTTTCAAATCGAATCAGAAGTTCTTGAGGTTAGCGCGTTCACACAAACAAACTCTTCAGCTTAATAATATTACTAGCAGCCCGTTCCGACTTCATCCGAGTCGCCTATAGCCTTCCTCGATAAATAGGCTATCCAACATTGTTTTTTTTTTTCAAATCGTTCCTGAGATTAGTGCGTTCAAACAAACAAATAAACAAACTCTTCAGCTTTATAATATTAGTATAGAAGTATAGATTAGTACGGATTCTTCAAGATTCCGCAGTATTTCCTCAAGATTCGTGAATGTAAAGAGAGGCGGCGGTTGATTTCACCAATTATAGCATTCCCAAAAGGAATTGCCATCAATCAAGCTGTAAATAAACTTTTCAATACCTCGAAATGTGTGATGCACCTAATGGTACAGTAAGGCTGTGGTCTCCTATTTTATGCTATACGCGGCGCGGCGTACGACTTCAGCGCAAACGTTCCGATTGACGCTGAACACATCGTCAGCTGTGGAAAAAACTAAATGAATTAATGTTAAGACAAGCAAAATATATTTATTTCGACGGATTTCCCCACACATTGTCCTCGATCCAATGAATAAAACTGGACACCCTGGTATAAATTCCGGGTAGATTTGGGTGTGCGCATCCTACTCCAAAGGATATGATGCTGAAGACGTAGTGCATTTGTCATTCTGAGGGAGAACGTTGTGGAATCTTAACCTGAAGAGGACCCCCAGAATCACCCTGAAATGGTATATTGTTATTTATAATCAAACTAAACCACAAGGTAAGTAAGAAATTTACAGAAATTGCTGGTAATAGAAAAGCCTATCTCAGTTGATATTAGCAATTTTAAATAATAGTGATTCTAAATTCTTTGCCTCTCTAACACCATAATGTACCTATGTTTTTACAAACAAATGATTTGGTAGATAGATTGGTCCAAAGAATTTTCATATACCATCCTAATGCATTTATTCGCCTTTTTATTTTCAAATTACCGTTATCATGTTATAAAATACTTTATTTAAATAAAGTAAGTAATACCTACCTGACAAGCATCAACTCCTCCTGCCAGCTTCCCAGCACAAAGCTGATGATCTTGAAGTCCACACCAATTTCTATTGCACGAATTATTGAGTAAATCATTGCACAGTTGAGAATCAATGACGTCAACCCGTAGCTGCTCGAAGTTCTGATGAGATTGTCAGAGATCCTGCAAATTTTAATTTAATAATCTACTGATCAATCAATCAATCAATCATTTATTTCATTGTGGATCATATGTTGTACAAGGTGGAAATAATCACAACTTCTTGGCTTTGAACTAGTAGAAATTTTTCTACAACGATAATTTTCGTAACGTTGGTCAGTTTCCGACTACTTGATATGCCGTGACCCGTGAGTCCCGGCTGCCATCTGGTGGTCGTTAAAGAAACCACGTCAGAAGCCGAGAAACGGTTCCGAACAAATCTCGTCAAACATCAAGGTGTACGCGATACTTTGTAATCTACACGAAATGATGCCACACAATACAATATAACTTTATTGCCCACATCTGGGAAATCACAAAACTAAAATTATAACATTGTTAACAATACGGAGCAAACGCGGACTTATTGCTTAGCAATTTCTTACAGCCAACCTTTGTACAGTAAGAGAACATGATGTAAGGGTGGGCCCAGTAGAATTAAAAATAATGTCTACTGTATAGACAAATCAACACAGACATAGATATAATTTGGGAACAAGGGACAGTCACTAATAAGAAATACCTATAAATAATAATATATTCTACACACCTTGAAGGGACAGATAGTGCTTCTTGACCTGAACCTTAAAACTAGTAATAGTGAAATTATGACGATAATGACTACTTGAAATTTCATATTATACCTAAATAAATTACTGTTTACAATCTTTGCGATTGCGGGGCTCATCTCCTGAAGCGTCTCAATAATTCAGATTACTGCACGGTTGAGGATCTTGGAGCGGCCAACGACAGAGCAGTCAACGTTGCCACGTATTGGTCTAGCTTCATATGACATTGTAGTCAATTTCGACTCGAGAAGAATAATTACTGTGACTATATACTTACCAGTTTCCACCACACTCCATCCAGTCAACGTGGCTTCAGTTCCAAGCCTGGTAGTGGAGAAACTATTCCAAATGCACGCAGGTTGGAGTAGTCTAGAAAATGAGACTTGATCCTCCAATTCCATTAAGGCTATGTCAAAGTATTGTTTCGGCGGTGAATACTGGGGATGCACAATGATTTTAGATATCTTCACGTCTTTTGATGTTAAGAGCTGGTAAACCTGAAATGAGGTAGATAATTTATGATGCTAATTTTTTAATGGTTTGTAAGTTCAGATTCACCAGAATATAATTTCATAACAGGTCGTCTTGTTAACGTTATACTCTATTCATGTAAAAAAAGTACAAAAACATTAAAGTTTCGCTGATACCTCTCCTTCCTTCGTCCTTAGATAACCAGCTGAAACAATTTCAAATGTTTATAACTTACTAGCTGTTTCCCGGAGCTTCGCCTGCGTCAAAAAATAGCCTATGTTTGACCCCGGATCTTCAACTACATTCATACCAAATTTCATCAAAATCCGTTCAGCGGTTTGGCCGTGAAAGCGTCACAGACAGACAGACAGACAGAAAGAATTTCGCATTTATAATATTAGTATGGATTTTACCTAGATAGCACAAAATCTTTAAAAAATCACGACTCATTTTAAAAATTATAATTTTATCACTGATTACTACTACATCTTCCTTTTGCTAAAACATAAATAAACTAAAACCAGTTCTAAACCTTGCCTTGATTTTATAATTAATTTTAATATATATTTTTTTTTATTAATTTTTAGAATAAAACAAACATTGTATAATTAAATACATTTTTCGTCAACCTCAAGGAATATAAAGGCCATGAGTTTTAAAATACTAATTACCTATTTAATGGTATAGGTATCGGCAATTAATTTTACCTAGATGTAAGTGGAATACTAACCCAAGAATAAATAATCATTTGTTAAGCCCATGTTAGGTAAAATGTGTTGCGTTTCGTTCTTCTCGTTCTTAAATAGGCGAGAACAGGAAGAAACATTTTAGCTAACATGCGCGTAACGAACGATTCTTAATATGGAGGTTAGTTTTTCTTCAATAAGACAAATTAACTTATTTATGTTTCGTCTCGTTCTTTCATGTCAAAAATAGATAAGGCGGAAAGGGACTAAAAATAAATTAGTTCATTTGGTCTTATTGAACGCATGTTTATTTTTATGAAAAAGGGGGACATCTACATTTTTACTTTAACTTTATAACGCAGTACAATCTTTCTATCCATACTTACATACTATCCATATCCACACAAATATTATAAATGCGAAAGTCTGTCTGTCTGTCTGTCTGTTACGCTTTCATGGCCAAACCGCTGATCGGATTTTGATGGTATGAATATAGTTGAAGACCCGGGGTCAAACATAGGCTACTTTTTGTTGCAGGCGGAGCTGCGGGAAACAGCTAGTTTCTTATAATGGCTTACTGGTTAGAAAACTCTTTTATCATTTTATACCCCAATTGGCGAACTTACAATAGTTATATTTGTAGAACAGTTAAATTTTAATAAATATAAGATTTTACACTTACTATAATCGTAACAAATTATTAATCATCATTTTAGCCGCAGTTAGTCCACTGCTGGATGAAAGTTCTCCTCCTCCTCTTATCCTTCCCCCTTCCCTAAAATATATCTGGTATCTGTTTGCGGCCTTTTTTAGGTCATCTTACACCATCTAGTCGATTTGTGTCCAGTCCAAAGCTTCGCTTGCCGGTTGGTCTGCCCCATCAGACATTGAATCTATGCGCTAAACATTTTATTATTATTAGATAATATAAACCTAAACGTACACCACAAATACAGAGCTAGTAAGTAAAGTAATAAACCTCTAATAGGATTCTACTAAATACCAAATGTTAGCAATACATGCCAAAATCATGTATGAAAGAGATACAATCTATGTCTTATAACATGTGAAGCAATGTCGTATCAACCAATCTATTTAGAACTTTCCCTGATACCAATTTTTAGCAATTTTCTACTAAGTTTGAATAAGCTAGGTGTCAATTTATTCTGGTTTATCTGCAAAACGTGGTGTCTCGATTAATTCTTAATGGAGCGGAAGGGAAAGATTAAAATTGCTTCAGGCGGTTTTGGAACCGTATTTCTTTCATAAAGCTAATTGAGATATGATGTTTTATAGCTAAAATGATAATTATGATTCAAAAGAAATGTTTCAGAAAAATTTTGGCGTATACAGCAAAATGTATTCGACAATATTTTGCTAAAGAATCAACGGACTTAGCTTTAGCGGTTCTTCTAACAATGTTTTTTAAGCACGCACACGCACAGGTATCTTGAGACAATTTCGCATAAAAAATTTGACGTAACTGATTTAAAATCAGCACTATTTTGGAATTTGACGTAAAAAAACTACCAACCTGGTCGGGTGACTAGAAGGTTGAACGACAGCGCTAGATGCAGGCCGCCTACCAGATATTCTTAAAAAGCTTGGCAGATGACTCATTCCCAGCAGTGAAGACTTTACAAGGAGAATACGCAGTAAGTGTAGTGTGTATAATTATCGCGGAAGACAAAATAAGAAAAACAAAACATTTATTTGAGATACAAAGGTGATAATTAAATAATAACATAATTTCAGTTTCTCCCAAGTTCTATTTAAGTAAAAAGGCGTGCCTGTCAAGGTGAAAGTAGAAAACGGCCTCTTTTTTTCTCGCGTGAAAAGTCAATAAACTGAAGTGGGTTAAGATCATCCTCCTTGGAGACTGAAAAGTGATACAAATTCTTTTTAAACACGTATTTGAAAGGCCTGTGATTGGCTGCTCCTTTTTGAAAATAAATCTTTTGGATTTTATTTAAATACAACATTGTTTGGGAGTTTATTGGAAGCTTTTTTAGATTAGTATTGAAAACTAAATCGCTTTAAATTTAAAAAAAAAATACGTCAGATACCGAGAGGCTGTTCCTAATAATTCTGACACCACGGTGTACAGGGTCAATTGATCATGTAAGCTAATCGAAATAAATGAATCTGTTTACCTGTCAGCTGAACTAGAGTATATGGTCATATAACATAGAGTTGTATGGTGGGCTGAATTTTTTTTCTCGGTTTTTACAACTACTAATGTTTGATACTTCAATAATAACAATCAATAAAAGCTTTCACACATCATTTAAACCGACAATTAAATATAACAAGTATCTTAATCCAATTTAATTAAGATGTCTTACATAATGGGCGGACTCGGTAAGTTGAACACCTTAAAATTTTTATAGCTTAACTTTCGACTTTATTTTTCGGGTCGTAAAGTTTGATGTCGCTTGGTGTCGGAGTTTCTTTTATGTGGCACCTTTAGTAATAAAGTGTGTAATGAGCTCAGTAAACGGGTCCACTTCGATTAATTGTAGATAATAAATGACCTCAGTTGCTTCACACGGTAGATTCAGGTGTAATTTCAGAATTTGCAGGTTTTTTTCCTTCTTCATTAATATGTTCTTGTCGACATTCGGAGTACAATTTTGCGAATGAACAACTTGAATTTATTGAAAATAAATAAAGAAAAAATGAAAAATAAATAATGAAAAAATGAAAAATAAATAATGAAAAAATGACTTAATACATAGGAAGTTTGCTGAGCTAAATAGGCTAAGAGAATACTCTAGCAGCCAACTATTGGAAAAAGCAGAAAGACAGCACGGCGCAAAATTTAGGTAACGAAGTTTTTGTTATAACAATTAATTCATACTCAATACTGTGTTAACATACATTACTATTCTTCTAACCGTGCAAGAGGGTAACTGCGCTGAATGCAAATAACTGTAAATCGAATGAAAAACATTCGACTAACTGGTATTACATACTCAAACATAACCCTAGCGCGATTGTTATGCAGGAGGGAAGGCGATCGCACTAATTGCAGATCATCATCATCCTAGCGTGTATTCCTAGTTGCGTCGTCAGCTTACGCTTCGGAGCCTAGGGTATACTATAAGACATGGTCCTAGATTTGGCAGTACTGGTTATTACAATGGAGCGACTGCCGTCTGACCACCGTAACCCTATTTTACAGGGAAACCAGACCAACATAAACATGACCCGAGGTGTGTTAGTGGCCAACACTGTCATAATTTTTCAGGCTACCCCAAGGCATCTGACACAGCCTAACGACTGCTATCTATCGACAACAACCGGGACCAACGGCTTAACGTGCCTTCCGAAGCACGGAGGAGCTCAAGATAGAAAATGCCACTAAATGGCGACCAATCCAATAGCGATCGCGTCACGTCGTCGCTTGACACGCGCATTAGCTACAGATACGCGGGTCGCGCTCGACTAACGAGCTCCTCGCACTAATTGCAGATAATGCAATTTTTGCCTATGTTACTTATTGGTAAGAAACAAAAAACTTTGTTTTAAGTAATAAAAAAGTAAAAACCATCTAACAATCTAATAAACTGCCAAAATTGGAAACTCCAAATAAAGAAATAACCAATCGCACGTCTTTCACAAAGGGTCAATTACTGTTGACCTTTATTGTATCAGGCTAGTGAGCAGTGACAGCCAATCGTGGGCCAAAGGACATGGGCGAGGACAGAGTGTAAATGGTGAAGTTATATTGCCCATTGTGATATACATTGACGGAGAACTAATCGACCAATAATATAGCATTCTCTAATTTGTGGTGTTGACGATTAATTTTACTTTCTACAGGTCTATTATCTAACATTAGGTATTTTCTGATAGAACTGAGATTTTTTATATGATTTAGGGCCGATTTCACCAACATCGTTCCTATTCAAGAGTAACTAATCTAAGCATAAAAAATAAATAGCAGATATTTTTATTCAAGAGACCGGACCTTATACCGGAATTAGACGTATATTTCCGTATACAACAACAACAACAGTATATTCTCAGGTGAACTGTGTGTTGAAATATAAACTCCATTAAACGAGAGTAAATCTGATACCTGCAATACCAGTATTATATCGGGCGTGTTACTGACATCACATGAACTGGGAAGGTGGCAGGAGAAAGAAGGAGTTACCGAAGAAAAGATTTTTTTTTAATTTTTTTATATATTTTTCCTCTGTAGGAATGAGTAAATATACAGACCAAAATATAAACATTTATTTAATCTTTATTGTACCACAAGTAAAACAAAAACTTACAATTGGCGGACATAATGCTTAAAGACATTGTCATCATCATGATAATTATCTTAGCGTTTTTCAGATTTCACCCAAATTTTTTCAGCATTTCCTCTCATCAGGTATTTCGGACATAAACAAATATTTTAAGTTAACAAAAGTTTAGGCATCAAAATGTAGTACAATCATTTTACTCTAGAGAATAGAATTGTGAAGAGGAAATAAAGAACTTATTTATTTATTATTTACTCTGGCTTACTAGTGCATTCTACTTACCATCGACAACCATCGATAGTAGACTATCGAATGGCAACACTATTTCACCAGTTTTCGAATTATTTTCTTTCGACATCATTTCGTTGAGTCGAAAGCAAATCATTTGATACACCGGTTCTTTGTGAATCATTCATCTCAAAAGAGGATTTCGAGTATGAAATAGGTTTATGTATATTTGATGATATAAGTATCAGATGATTCGTACACATGCTCTGCCCGAACTGATCAAGTGAGTAACTAGAAAAATAAGAGAGCATCTTCAAAGTTCTCACTAGACAGGTTCCGTACACTGATTCGTTATGCAGCCCCAAATAAGATTAACATCGGCACCGTTCGTCAAATAATTAAGCGAAGTGACGGACCGAACTCATGAATGTTAACTCTAGTATAAATAGGATTTCACGTCCTCGGAATACGAATAACCTGGCCAGACTGTCTATCTCGAAATTGTACATGTATGGTACATGTATGAAGGACTTTAATCCATTGTTTGGTATTTGGCTTGAATAGACTTTGCTTCCAGTCAAATAGTTTTTTTTTTGCACTCAAATACAAATTGATCAATGGAGATATAAATGTGTTTGTATATCTATTAAAAAAATTGTTATTCTACGCCCTGAGTTATGAAGGTGTACTAAAACTTCTGAAAGATAATATTCTTAGTTATTGAATTTTCATATGTTTTTTCATTTAGTTTATTATTAGAATTTGGTATAAAGCTGTGTCCCTTACAAAAAGTATCCTGATTGGATAACAAAACGGTTTTATAAGGTTTTCTTCTTTTAGAGATACGGGGCCTTAAAAATCAAGAAAGGGTTTTTTTGTCACCATAATTTGATGTAACTGAAAGTAAAGAGTTTCAGCTTCCAGTACATCATTACATCAGCTCCTTGTCACTTTTACAACTTTGATCCAACTGAGGCACTTTACCCCTATAAATCCACTGCACTACCAGTAGGTAGGTACTAATTACTAATGTGGCGCCGACGCGTGCCCGCGCATACATTGGGATCCCGATCAAATATTAACAACCGGTTAACTTTAATAAGCCACGCGTTGTTTGCAGACTCACCCAATTGTGACCACTCTCAAAATTGACGCTTTATTATTATACGGACATATATTACATGACTAGACTTTGCTCAGGGAGTTGCTTACATGGAAAAAATATTTTTTTATACATAGGACGCATTCAACAGGTCTTTTTGTAATTTTTTGGTAGAGGCATATGTTCTGAAGTGGCTGTGACAGTGAAATGATGATGACGATAAAAAGTTGTAAGTAAATTTTAGCATTTTCATTATCATCATAACTGCAGCCGTAGGAACTTCACTGCTAGATGTAGGTTTCCCCCAAAAATTTCGAAGTGACCGAATGGAAGCGGCCTGCATCCAGGGCTTGCCTGTGACTTTCTTGAGATCATCTTACCTTTTAGTTGGTGGGTGTCCAATGATGCGCGTATGTGGTCGGCATTTGAAAGCCTTCGGTTTTTCGGGCTATGTGCCCTGCCCCGTACCACTTGAAAGACCTAATACGATGGTTTGTTTTTAGGTTATTTATTATGCCGCAGTTAAATTTTTGATTTAAGAGAAATTAGCGATGCACTATATTGGATGCAGGCGAGAAAGCAAGTAGAATCAAGGATGTTTGTGAAATGTCACAACTTCAAGACATATTTGCCAAGCCAACCTTGAATTGTCACATGTTTATAACTTGTAAGCCCAGAGGACTATTAGGTATACATGCATCATTCTTAATGCGATGGCTCAGCGACCCAAGGAAGCTCTTGGCCTCGGACACAGGACATCTCCATTGTTCCCAGTTTAGCGCAACCTCCTGCAAGTCGACATCATACAATTTCGTATTTGTATATATGTGTTATGTATATTCATAAAACAATTTCCGGAAGCATTTAAGCCACGAGCTATATCGTACCTGACGATGATCGTTTTTTTTAAAGCTTTCCTTGTAAAAATTCATCATCATCTTAGCAAGATAGATGAATAATTTTGATAAGTTTCTAAGCAACAAAGTTTTAATATAATCGTCTCATTTTCATTTGCGTAAAATGGTGTTAACGCGTAACCCGTCGGTTTACGTTCACGTTAATCTGAATGGTCGTAAATCACAAACGGTGGCAATAATACCGCCCCCACTCTTACATTTCATTTGATATATACTCTTGTACTCGCTATCGTACACGGTTTTGTCTGTGTGGAATTGTAGTGTGCGACCTATTTTAATATTTTTATTTATTTTTACATTTCATAACAGTTTCACAGTTCGCACCAAAGCGATGTTAGAAACAAATATATTTGCACTTAATTATACTTATTATATGTACTTAGAAAATATATTATGTAAAACAAAAGTTATGTTATTCTTATCCGTGTGACTCGTCTAGAACAAAGAACTTAATGATTATATAGATTTCCTAGTTCTAAGAGATATTTAGACCCTGTATAACTAGTGATAAACCTGTTGCCTTTTTTTTAAATTAATCAACGAACTTACTACATGATTGTGTTTCATTTTGAGAAACTTTGACACAAGGATATGCGAAGTCAATAGATCATATTTCGTCAGATATACTTAAAGGAACCAACCTGTACCTAGACCAAAATTGGTAAGACTTGTACCTGTATCAAACGTGAAATATAATAGGTGCGGTAAGATATAGTTATTTTGCCTAACGGTAGAAATTAAAGAGGCTGCCTGACTTTGACTCAGTCCGAAAAACTTAGTCTCAATCAAACCTATTTCGATCCAAGCACAGGAAAACTCTCCATCATCTCCCTAAATAGGGATTAAGCGAGTGTCCTTAATGCGTTAGCAGAACACCTGACCATACCCTATCTCAGGTGGTAAACGAATGCCCACTTCGCTGTTTTCCCGATGGAATATCGGAACTTCACCAACTCCCACCCGATGCTGAAAGCTGGTTAAAAAGCTAGACATAGAAGTTTGATCCATACAAGACAAATGCCTTATGTAATGATGATGATGGGAAAAGTCATCAAATGTTCGTTAGTAAAGGATTTATTTTCATTTGAAACAGTGATGATTTACCAACCGTTTTTTTGTTCTGATGCGTCTTTACTGTTCTTGAAAACTATGATAGGTATAAAATCCTATAACGTCTCATGAAGCTCTGAAATATTTTTCTTTTACCGCCATAAATCCATATCCCACAAAAGTGTATGGGACGTCGAAAATAAGGCTAGCAATAAACAGACCGACACGTCGGCGCGACCACACTTCTCCATTTCGCGCCAAATTGCCACGTTACGTGACCTACGACAAACTGAACCCACTTGAATGACCCGTTTTATTTGCGTGGTAGTGTACTCGAATGTTATACAAGGAGAGCGGTTAGGTGAGTTCCTCTGAAGATTTACACGAACAAAACTAAAATCTAAATTTATTCTAAGTTGCTTAGTAAACGACTCTAGAGACTACCTTTTCCTATCCTCAAATAGATACTTACTGCCGCACTCAGAGACGTAAAAATATGACTTATGTCGTGAGAAATATATATTTTATTTTTCATTATTTATTTTTTATTTTTTGAGATTGAAGAATTTGTTTAAGTTATAATTTAACGTCTCTGAGCGTACCCGTTAGCTTTTTATGTAAACAACGATATACCGAGCTAGCTCGGGTTTTCGGCAGTTAGGGGAACTCCCCCAACTGCGTTGTACTCGTATGTAAGGACTATTTAAATCGGTCAAGAACATAACTGCTGGACAGCTTCGTTTTACAGGGAATAACTGCCAGATTTAAATTCAAATGTCGTGGAGCATACTTTTATCAAAGTCTTTTGTTATTTATAAAAAAATATACATATTTGTATCTAAGTCATGCGAGCTCTGTTCTACAGTTAGTACACTCGCATAGTGTAAACAATCTCATTTGTTGAGAGAGTGCTACTGACGTGCAGTGTACGGAAGAAAATGTGATGTTATGTACCTTCTTTTTCTTCTGAACTATTCCAAACACGATCTTTGCATTAGAGAAAAATACGAAAAAATGCTCAGAGTTAACAAATTGTTCGTTACATGAACTGGTAAATTTTTACACACTCATACATTTTTACACAAACGATCATAATCTTGTGTGTAATGTATGTTTATCTATAACACTTTAGATAGAGTTTTAAGTAACTTTATTTTAGCCCACTAAGTGGATATATATATATAATAATATACATAGGCACGCCATATAATTCTAGCTACTGTAATAGTAAGTTCATTTAAAAAAAAATTTAGAATGAAAATAAAACAAAGGAACGGGGAATGGCGGATTTATTAAAATACATCTCATATTATGGAGTTTGTATTTGTAACCCGGCAAACTTCGTACCGCCTCAGAATATATTCACCTTTTAAACCTTCCCTGGACTTCCACAATTAATTGAAAACCGAAAATAGCCAAATCGGTCCAGCCGTTCTCAAGTTTTAGCGAGACTAACAAACAGCAATTGATTTTATATATAGAGATAGTAAAGTTCTTGTCGAAATTACTTTTGGTCAATATCAAGTTTTTTTTTTACCGTGGAATCACAACACGAGCGGACGCACAGGAAGCAGCCAGCATTAAAATTTGCATAAAATCTATGAGCCCTTGTAACAAATAAATAGAAAAAGTTCTCGTTATAAATGAAGATATCCACGAAAAATATTCAAGAGCGAAGGATTTTTTGTCAAAACCTCTCTTATAGTCATGGTTGGCTGAAACCCTTATTAATAAAAAAAGTATCCGGAACCCGACCGAACTTTCAGTTACAGGACGGCTATTAACTATAAGTTATCACATGCCATAAATAAAGCCAGCCACTCGTAAAATGTTTGACGGAAAAAATTGCTTGGTCGTAGTTCAACGTGAAAACTGATTAGATATACGAGTATTTTTGTATGATGTCACGAACGAAATACTAAGTACTTAAGTTTAATAATTGGTCTCGCGCACGCTCGACTAGATACCGTCGGCGTACTTGACAAATGCGGCAATTAAAACTACGCGAATTCGGCGTTCTTGCGACATACCCGCGTCAGTCTCGCCGCAACCGATAAGTGAGTTGGACGACGAAATAAATTTAAAACAGAAGCAAAATGCCAGTTTGCGTATTAAAGCTACCTATGTAAGAATAATAGTACAAGAAATAACTCTTTCTCGTTTCGTCTTTGCACATTATCTTACACACACTACAATATAAAGTTGCCGCATTCTGGAAACTGATTTTTCTTCATAGCGCGGTATCTAGTCGAGCACGCGCGAGACCAATTATTAATCTATGACTAAATACAATAAAAATAAAACGAATTTTAATTTCATACAAATCGAAGCGTTTATTTTGTGTTAGTCGTTGCCGTCGTTATCATTTCACTGCTGGACATGAGCCTTACCCAAAGATTTTCAAAATTACCGGTTGCAAGCGACCCTTCCTCTGCAATCCTGCAACCTTCTTCAGGTCATCCGACCAATCTAGCAAGCGGATGTCTACGCTGCAGGTCTGTTTTGATGTTAATGATAAGTAGAATGTTCTCATCAAGACTGTCAATGAAAAGTGGGGGTTTTAAGAAACTGTACGTTACGTTGCACATAATTATTAACAGAACTACTAGGTTATAGGTTAGGAAAATTTTGTCATTTAATTCGTGTATTTTTTCTAACAGCGCAAATATTATTATTACTTACTTACAAAAAGTATGGAATTAATATGTGTAATAATACTCTAACTGAGCTTAGCGAAATCCCCGTTCAATTGTATAAGTATCCAAAAAATCACACTTCTCACTTCTTCCAACTTGTTCAAAAACCTTTTCCATATTTCACATTAGAAGTATGAAGTAACTCATTATAAGCGCTTCTGTTTCGGAATTACGCGACAACTTTTGTATGCAAAGCTTTTAGGAGACGTGGTTATGTGTAATAATATGTTGAGTTACTTCCCACGTACGGGACACACGGTGAGAAAGAATTAGGCCAAAAGGTCTTTTTTCTCTTTTTTAGGATTCTGTACCTAAAGGGTAAAAGAGACTAAGATTTCATTGTCCGTCCATCCGTCCGTTTATCACCAGGCTGTATCTCAGGAACTGTGATTGTTGACAGGTGTTATTTTCACAGATGATGTATTTCTGTTGCCTCTATAATAACTCTAGCGCCTCGTACTTGACCGATTTTACTTTTTTAGCTTCCCCTAGTGTTTCGTTTTTATTTAAGTCTTGAACCCCTTTCATCTCTGGTTCGCTGTAATTGTGCACCACCAGGTTTACTTCGCACTTGGGGCTCCACTGGAGAGGTTGTCTCGAAATTTATGTTGTATCTTCCCTCAGTATGTCGTCAATCATTGATATCTATTGGTATTTCCCGGCATTGCTTACATAGGTAGCGGTTCGGAAAGATTTGAAGGCCGATTCTTAGAAAACACGACTTTTGACTAATTTCCATCCTAAATCTATATTAAAAATCAAGGTTTTTAATAGACATTTGACATATTTTTCAAGATATGTCTAATCTCAATCATTCGGCCCCCTGGGATTGCTCGTGTGATATTCTACGATTCGCATCCATACAGCAGGATCGATTAGTAATTTGACCGATTTATTTTTAATTTTACTCAAAGGTAAGTAGTAGATACTACTTAATCGCCGTATGAGTCATGAAGTTATGCAAAGTATGAGCTGTCCTAGCGGCAGTGTCCTCTTCTTGTGTGAAGGTCCCAATTTCACTTAAACCATGCATTTCTAATAACTCAAAATATACCTTTTCTAACTAATAACAATCATCAGCTTTGGATTTATTTTGTAAAGAGGAATTTGGTACAGGACCAGACACGTCCTAAATATCACCATCGGGAAAAGAGGCAGAGATCGCCCCCGCACAACTTGGCTGAACACCATAAGCAGAGATAGATAATGGAGATCAACCTTGAAATGGTACATGATAGGGAACATTAGCACAAGAAATTACGGAGAGCCGATCCCAAATGACAGGGCTAGAATTGAAATTGATGAAAATTTTTAGTATCTTTTAAAATTCGCGAATTTCGGACCTTTAAATACCTATAAGGATACGAAATGGTATTTGAAAGCCGTGTGTAGTGTACATACGAAAGAGCAAAGTTTGGTGCACCGTTGCACATCTTTTATAAGCATTTTACCATCTGCCACCAACTCATACGCTCCAGTGACGTGATTTACTAACTCACAAAGTAAGACATTGCTTAGAAAATTAATATTTGATGAGACTTCTTATTCATCTAAACTAGTTTTTCAAGTCCTTTAGCTTATGCTTCAGTAGGATAGTAGGTAGTTCTAGATTTGGCGATATTAGTGGAGCATCTATCATCTGTCTTTAGTAACCTTTATTACAGGTTAATAAAATCAATATGATCAAGTTCCGCGTAAGCTTTTTTAACAATCACCAGAATTAAACCAACGGCTTAACGTCCATCCGGAAACCTTCAAGGAATCATCATTATTTTCTGTGAAAATTTTTACATTCTCAAAAGATAAGTTAAATTCGAGATAGATATCTCGAAAAATTCTTGTTCTTATCCTTATTAATCACTCGTAATTGTAATATTATATATATAATAATTGTAATATATATAATATCTATTAAGTACCTACGTTTCAGATTTCAATCAAATGTAGATATTCGCCAAAATTGGTTAGCAAAGAAGAATTGTTTCCCAAAAAATATTCAGCCGTATTATTTATGGTAAACACTTACACACACATACACAGTTTTCAGCCACCTTTTGAAAAACGGTGCGAGAATTGGGCACGGGTCTCAAAATTAGAACAATGTTTTTGTCTAGAAATAGTAAATTTTAAGTTATTAAAATGTCCTTCTATTCGAAGTCGAGTCGGGGTGCTCGTTAAAAATAAAAATCTAAAGTAGCATGTTTATTATGTTATTTTATTCTAACTTATCACAAAGAATACTGCAAAATTAATTTGGCAATGTTCTCACGTTAAGAATATCGATCATAGTGATGTCGACATTGCTCGGCTCAGCACTATTCGACAGGGCACACATGTGTGGCACACACACATCAACTGTTTTCAAATTGGTCTCGTTTTTGATACTGGCCAGCCAATCTATTGACGTGACGTCGTCAAAAAAATTCTATATCCATGGTACAATCAATACTTACTTTACTACGATGGCGCAGAAGCACAAAAGTGAATCTTGGCCTCCGATACGAGTAAGCGCGATTTACAATCAATATAATAAAATAATGCATCGAAGCACTGAACATAATTCGCAAACAGCGTCCAAGTTTATTTGCCTCAGCAGTACAGTCGCCAAGACAGCTGTTGTTTGTCCAGCTAATGACGAGCCACTCCGCAAACATGTCGAACTTGTGTTGACATATGTACAAATGATACATAGCTTAAATTGGAACGAAACGGAATAAGAAAATGTATGAAGATATTAATCATTCATGCAATTTTACTATATCCTACTCGTAACTATCGATAACATTATCCTATCCTTATGCCTATTAACATTATAGATATAAAAGTGAGTTTGTATTTGTTTGACTTACTGAACAATCGTTCCGAAATTTCTCATGTAGTAGTACTGAGAGTTGAGGGTTTGAGGTGCTTGTAGTCGAACGCGACCCGCGTATTCGTAGCGAATGCGCGTGTTAAGCGACGGCGTGACGCGACCACTATTGGATTGATAGCCATTTTGTGGAATTTTCTACGTTAAGCCGTTGATCCCGGTTATTATCAATAGATAGCTGTCGTGAGGCTCTGTCAGATGCCTTAGGGCAGCTCGAAAAATTCTGACAACGTTGGCCACTAAAACACTTCGGGTCATGTTCCTGTTGGTCTGGTTTCCCTGTTAAAATGGTTACGGAGGTCAGACGGCAGTCGCTCCATTGTAATAACCAGTCCCGCCAAATCTTGGACCATGATTTATAGTGTACCCTAAGCTCTGAATCGTAAGCTGGCTATGCAACTAGGAATACACGCTAGGATGATGATGATGATGATGACTGAGAGTTGAGGGTCTTAAGACTTAATATTTAGGCTTCAGATCAAGAAAAGAAAGATCAGAAATAAAGAAGAAAAGTGTAAATTAACGAATCGCTTTTGTGATATTTATCCCATAATACATAGTCGAGACAAATAAAAGAAAAAAGTAAAAAAAAAAATCCGGTCAAGTGCGAGTCGGACTCGCGCACGAAGCCATTACCATTATTAAAGCGCAAAAAAATCTTTTGTTTGGTATGGGAGACCACTTAAATATTTATTTTATTCTGTTTTCTAGTACTTATTTTTTGTTGTAGCTGTAACAGAAATACATCATTTGTGATAGTTTCAACTGTCTAACTATCACGGTTCATGAGATACAGCCCGGTGAATTCTTAGTAATAGCAAAGATCACAGAATATATGCTATTCAAATATTCAACCGTCATACATTTATCATCATCATTTCATGTAGGTTACATTGTCAATCGACCATGTACACCCTGACCATGTACCCTGTGTGTACCGTCATACATTCAAACGCGGCAACTATCCTGGGCACTATACAAAGTCATTGTGACGTCATCTATCAAAAACATGTAAAGTTATAATTTAAGATTTAAACAACTTTCTAAATTTATACAGCGCATAATCTACTTGTGTACGTAAATTTGGGTACGTAATAACATAGTGTTTTGAAATTTCGCTAAAAATAAACGAGATCAGTACTTACATAATATAAAGATTTTTCTATTTGAAGCGCATAACCGCTTACATCAAACAGGGGAACTAATTCTTTTTTAAAGAAAAGAGTCCATGGTAGTAGGATCCCGTTTTACCCTCTGGGTACGGGTAATATTAAACAAATAGAAAATATGTACAACAAAAAAACTACGTAGGTAACGACTAGGTTTTGAACCCAAAAAAACTTTCTTTGAGGACCGAGCTACTTACGGCCACGCCAATTCCATCTTAGCCAACTTGGCGAAATTAATATTGATATGAGGCGGCAATGTTTTTTATTTTTATTTTCTCTTAGTAATTAATAAACATTTATTATCAAAATAAAAAATTAAATGACACTGCTACAAGAACTACCACTTTTTTTTTTTCAAAATTTTAAGTCCAGTAACTTCGGACATGCCTAGAAAGAACGCTCATTTTTGTCTTCTTTCCTAAATAACTCTAAAAATACCGGCCTAAAAGATACTGAACAAAAAATCATGAATATCTTCATACTGAGCCCTTTCGTTTGATATACAGCTCGATTTTTTTTTTTTAATTTGACTACCTTACCCCCCAAAACTAGTCTCCATATTTATAAATAATCTATTTTTTCAATTAGCCTACCTTCGGGCTTCACACATATGTGTCCCAAATTTCAATGATCAGTCCAGTAGATTCGGAGAAAATCGACTGTGACGGACAGACAGACGACACGAGTCTATAAGTGTTTTTTTTACCTTTTGAGATACGAACCCTAAAAAGTAAAACTGTATCATTTTACGGCTAAGCCAAAGCTTTGATGAAAATTTGAAGAGGAAAGAAGTCAGGTTAATTCATTTTATTTTCGGAAACAACTTTCGTACGAATCACAAATCCTCTTCAGGTATTCAAAAACAACATCTTAATTAAATTCTCAAAAGTTTCCAAATATTCAAGAATGCCCTCGTGAGAAAATGAATAAAAAAGGGAATTAATTCTCTCTGAATCTTAAAAACTCTTGTTTCATAAATCTTGTTGAGGATAAGACAAATATGATACAAAAAGTTGGCGGAGCGATCCGTCTAATACACATTTTTCCTCATTAATATGAAGTACATGAAAATATTAATCAAACTTGCTAAGTTTAATTAACTTACGACAAGTTATTAAGCGACTTTGGAGTTTTATAGTTAATTACAAAAGAGACCCTCTCTTGATTTAAAAAATTCGGTCATTGATTTTGACTACTACCTAAAAGATGATGTCTAATCTATCTATATGCCCATATGTGCATTGTAGGGCCATGCTATTTTAACACAGTTGTCTATTCTGTAAAATAAACAAACATTTAATAAGACCAAATTAACTAATTTATGTTTCGTCTCGTTCTTTCACGTCAAAAGTAGATAAGGCGGAAAGGGACTAAGCATAAATAAGTTAATTTGGTCTTATTGAACGTTTGTTTATTTTTATGAATAAGGAGTATGTCTTTACATTAGTAATACACAATACAAACACTTCTTCTCATATAGATTTTTCTCCTTCCGTGGACCTCTTCTTTACAATAGATTAAATTAAATACTGGAATTCTATCCCTTTAAAATTAATACAAGTGAGATAATTTTACAAAAAGCACTTATGAAGATATCATATGAGGAAACCGAGAATTTGCTAGTGGCCTTAAAATAACTACATAAATATAATACTATATCAATTTTAAACTTATAATTTTTATACTATTACATAAATTTTATTATTCTTAACTTACCCCCTAATTTAACAATCTTGCAGTGTTTACATTGTAATAAAGGCCCCCGGAAACGTTGACTGCGGAGTACGGATGTCTAATTAATTAATAAAAAAAAAATATTTGTCATTTTAATCTTAATTTTTTAACAGCCTGACGTGTCCCACTGCTGGACAAAGGCCTCCACTTTCGTAATCCACGCATCCATCGCTACCATGGTCCCTTTTGGTTCCATCCACCATCAAATTCGTCCAGATCTACCTCTAGGTTTACGTTCTTCTGTGGTCCAAATTATTCTATTTCCTTATAATGTAAAACATCTTAACAAATATTAAAGGCATACAAAACCAGGGTCGGATTGAATACACTTAAAACGACGGGTTACATAGAAAAATCGCTGCCTCAAAGCGACCGTACGAAGACTTTGTAATAAGCAATGTTAATATTTCCCTCTGACCCTACCCAGAGAATTTATGAGTGGCCATAAAGGCGGATATTTTAAAAGTATTGTACGTACCCATGATTAGCATTTTTTCTCTCGTACATATGTTGATGGTAGCATTTGCATGTTAAAAGTTTTGTTTTTTTAATTTTTTTTCTACGTCCATCAAGTTAATTATGCCTGGTTTTTGAAGCGCTTTGATGGCTGAGACTTTGATGTTGAATTTGTATGTTTTTTCATTATAAATTAAGATTTCTTGTTTTGAATATTTTTTTATAATGAGAGATGCGTGTCATACGGATCATATAAATCTATATTTTCATCCGAAAGGTGACTCATGTAAATACGAAGAAAATCTCGAAAAACTACTGACGCTACAATTTTGCAGATAGGCAGTTTATCTAAGAGACGTCAGCTAAAAATGGCATTTTGGAAATTTCTATGCAAACATGAGTTATTGGGTAATTGTTAGTGTTATTCATTTCTTCAGATTCAAAATGTCTCCTTGAGGGAGAAATTTTAAATCGTACAAGGCCGAGAGGCGCGGCACGATTTATGCGCTGTTATTGTTAGGCTTGTTGACGGCTTGGGTTTATGTGTACGATAACAATGTGTACCTTGTTAGCATCTGTGATAACTGGACTATACTCTCCAAGTAGTTTGTAAAAATCATTACTATTAATGATTTCTTATGTTTTCGCGATTGTTATTCATTAAATTAAACTATTTTAATACGGTTTTTATCGCGTTTATTACTTATTCATTTACACCTGACTTTTCAAACACTTTACAGCGTTCATGGTCGCAGGCAGACTAAGTTAACATTTGTCTTTGATGACATAAGATTACAAACTACCGCCTGAAATTTTATTGGGAACTATTCCGATTCACGCAGTATTGGCTCACAGTATCTAAGGGTCTTGCAGTCTGCTTCCGAGTTTGCGATTTTATTAAGTTAATGACTGGGTCCCAAGCTGGTGGTACCTGCCATCCATCCTCTCTATTGAAATTAGGATGTTTTTTAATTTCAGCCATTTTGTACTTTGATGATTTAAAAAATAAAACATTTTATCTACCTTATTTTATTACTAACCTAGTCCAAATTTAACTAACTTAGTATTATTAAAAAAAAAAAAATGTATTCATAGACAAATGTTGAGAAAATCACTAGAAATTATCTCGAGATGGACGGCATAGTTCACGAAAAATAGGTATACTTTGTATCAAGACATTGTTTAAAAAAATGTATTTAAATGCAATGAATATACTTATTTTAGTAAAGTTTAGCATTAGTTTGATAGATCACAAGCACAATTAATATATTATATCGCGTAAGTTATGAATAATATGAAAAACAATGGACCTCGCCGCATGAATGTCGAATCGGCCGCTACTAAAACTAAGGCCATTACTAATACATTAAATTTAGATTTACAATAGCAACTCTTTCCTAAAGATTCTAAAATTCTCGCTCTATTAGAGTTTTTTTTTTTAATTGAGTTTGAATAATTTGCTTCCCTTCTCCTGCGTAGAAACCATATTTGGTTCTTAACAATGGATTTTTTATTGTAATCTCGTTTAACGCAGATGAAGGGTTGGGTTAGTGGTCTCAAACGACTTTTATAAAGGCTGGTTTAAAACTATTTATTATTTTTCTTTTTAGAGTCAACCTACACTACAGAGAATTTCTCTCTTCTCTGCGTACTTGCCTCGATACTTCGGGATCGAATTTTCTAGAGAAAATTCAGCATTCTACGTACAGTGAATGAACCAGAAACCATAGATCGTAACTTCCAGGGCGGGTTCATTTGTTATTCCGTTTTTTACGACGCATAAATTTCAGGGTTCCCACAATTCGGACCGACTGTAAGAATCTGCATATATTTTGCATATCAACCAACGATTTTTGGGACATTTCTCATTAATTTTGATAGGATTTCGTTCATGTTTGGATTTTAACGGCTTTAGTAAGGTAATAAGGTTTTTACGATGGTCATTGGGTGAAAGCTTTTTTAAGGATTTTGTGGTTAGAAATTAGATATTGTCGACTTTATCGAAATAAATTTATATACATTATATAGATATTTTGATCGACAAACATCTTTTCTTAGAAGGTAGCTAGCTCACTTCTTTTTAATTCGAACATATTTCTTAATTATATATTCAGCTTGTACGTTTTCTGTGATGACGATATCACAAAAATATACATAGATAATTATGCTCTTTATTGTACTAATCCCAAAGATAAAATAAAATAAACAATTCAATATAAAGGCCGGCTAATCGCTATTGCAATTACTTACTTCATTCCGTTCATTCCGTAATCATATTTTTGTTCTAATCTTGCTTGGGCTATTCACTGAAGATTGCAATTTGGACTAAAATTGATGAATAAATGCTGAAAGATTAATTTGGAGATAAAATAATAGTAAACTATACCACTAAATAGCCTTGCCATGACCTAATTCTACCTTGGTTAGTGCGAAAATAGCTTGAGATGGCGTTAAATGGAGATAGTAGAGATGTGCCACTTTCTAAGTGCATTGGAGACAAATAGTGACAAGTCGGAGAACAAAATTGATGAACTCGATATATGGCTTCTACGTAAATTTTGACGTGACAACGTCTAATACCTCGATACTACGGGCTGCATGCACGAAAAAGATGACGTCATTTTCCCGTTACGCTCATTGTCGCGTTCCGAACGGCACGGACGAGAGAGAGGCATGATCATGTGTATTATACCACTGTAATGTTTGACGTTGTCACGTCAAACTACCGTCCGTAAACCGACTTTACAGACAACGAATTTTTTAGGAGATAAAATGGTAGTGCGATACGACGTACACTGACATTATTTTTTAGCAATAAACATTTGTTTGAAACAATGGTGAGCAAATAGGCTGGAAGTTATACACCCAATAGTAGAGAATGGTGTACTGATATATTCCACAGTCATATTTTTGCCGCTTTTTTCCATACTTGCTGTTACAGAATGTTACATTGCAAGTGTAAAAATTCAAAGAAAATCCAGACATACTTAAGTTAATTGACACAGGTTGTCGCACTTGTCGCTTCGCTGTAACACCGATGAAGAGAAACATCTTTTGTACATTCTTTAATTTTAGTAGATGGGATGGGCAGGTGCGTTCAATTATGAAAGGCACTTGTTGCGCGACGGTACCAAGTTAAGTGTGTAACTTGGCGAAGAGCGTTCATAATGCACGCGACTGTACCACAGCGTTACAGTGACCTAGTAAGACTAACCTGTTATTAAATGAGTTTGTAAGTTGGTGTCGACCATGGAGCAAATACAAAGAGGAGATGGCGTGTCGTCTGGTGCTTCGTTACGGTCATTGGCGCAGTGACGTCGAAAAAGTGTGCGGAGCTTACGTCATTTTTCGTTCAACTGCGAACGATGTGTGACGTGGAGCGAACTCTTATGTTTTTTCTTATTTTTCTAATTTACGTTACGTTTACGGCTTAGGATATTTTGTAAAAATTTTGAACCATTTATTTTTAAGTGTTTTAATGCTGTACTGCTGTGGAATCACAATAAACGTAACTACATTATTTATTTTGGAAATTATTTGATTGATTTACTGTTGCACAAAATATATAACAACTATTTGTAAGTAGAGGGTATCGTCAATAGGGGCCGAGCCACGGCTAAACTTAGCTCTCTGCACGTGTGCCTTCCGCCCCGCGTAGCCTCACACAATTTTTGTAAGGAAGTTCTCGATACGCCATCTCTCTTTGCTCCTGCTTATTACTCCGTGGTGTGGACTTTATCTTACAGGTAGGTGTACTGCTTTCAGGACTTTTCAATTTCCATCTATGTACATTTGTTGATTTATATAATAACTAGCTGTTTCCCGCAACTCCGCCTGCGTCAAAAAGTAGCTTATGTTTGACCCCGGGTTTTAAACTATATTCATACCAAATTTCATCAAAATCCGTTCAGCGGTTTGGTCGTGAAAGTGTAACAGACAGACAGACTTTTGCATTTATAATATTAAGTATGGATTCTGTATTAGTTCGGGTAGGAAGGTTTTTTTTTAATACAACTAAGTAGGCAAACAGGCGTACGGCCCACCTGATGGTAAGTGGTTACCGTAACCTATGAACGCCTGCAACACCGGAGATGTCTTGTTATGGCTGGAATAGCAACATGCTAGGCTGTATCAAATCTTTTTCATTTCTTGTTGATTCGAGCTTGGTGGTGCTCAATACGAGGTGGACACGAGTTAGTTGCTCGATAGCCCGGCACGGCACGCGTATCCGTAACGATAGCGTGCGTCAAGCGACGGCGTTGGGCACACACATCTTGGGTTATGTTCCTAATGATCTGGTTTCCTGTAAAAGAGATTACGGAGATTAGGTAGGTGGTAGCCGCTCCATTGTAATAATCAGTACCGCCAAATCTAGGACCATGACTGGATCTGAAGCATACGCTGAAGACGCAACTAGTAAGTACGCTAGGCCGAAGGATCGCTTTTACGCTTTCACGCCAAACCGCTTTTGAACCGAACGAATTTTGATGTAATTTGGCGTGAATATAGTTAGTTGAAGACCCGGGTACAAACATAGGCTACTTTTTGACGCAGGCGGGGCTGCGGGAAAGAGCTAGTGACAAATATTTGAATTAATCAAAATTCCATAAAAAATATTTTTTTTTTACTTCAATGCCCATGCAAACTATAAGTGCTACAAACACTGATACATTGCCTCGATTCCCCCAAAACTGTTTACGATCAAAAAGACACTATTTCTCTGAAATGGAACGCTTCGCAGACGAATCGCTCTCACTAAAGGCAGATTATACCAAATCCGTACATTCTAGATCCATTCAAATGGAATCCGACCATAGACCCAACAGTCGAGATTGGGAATCGGGATTGTCTTTGCTTTTTAGTTTGTTTAACTGGTTCTGTGATGGGTAGATTGGAGAGAATTAATTGACATTTTATTGCGTGTACTCACTTAGTTATTTTAATTCCGATCCTATTTAATATTGTTATGTTTCATATAAGGTCCAAAAAAATGTTTTACCTATTTATTACTTTCTTCTTCACATGAGCGTGTTTCGTAATATATAACAGATTACTCCTCAAAGACACTATAACTTTAGAGACAGACATTATAAATTTACACAGACCAATTTTTTTAGGATTTTTTGTCGTCGTTGAGTTGTGCATTTCAACGCGATGGATGTATGTATACCATGACTGTTTGACTTAAGGTTGACGGTAAGAAATTGCAATAGCGATGAGTCTGTCTTCGTATACATTGTTTGAATTTGTATTTTTTTTTGTCAATAGTAAAATATAATTTGAATTTCAGGGACAATTAACAGGACCGCAGAAGTTCTCAGGAAGTTGAACTAGATGAATACAAAACAGAGGCGACCCAGTAATCCTATACATCGTTCCACATTTAATTGGAATGAGCTGTGAGTCTCGAGGCTATGGATGTAGAAAAGAATTTTTTTTATCAAAACTTTAGTTTTAGAAAATCTTTAATAGCATTTAAATTTACAGCCAATGAAACAAAGAGCAAACCTTAACAACAAATCTAAGCTACAATTTTAAGTCATAAACATTACCAGGAGCGCAGGAGTTCCCAAGAAGTTGAACTAGATGAATACAAAGCAGAGGCGACCAAGTAATCTTGCACATCGTTCCACATTTTGCGTCTCGAGGCTATGGGTGTAGACAAGTTTTTTTTAGACCTGAATTTGAGATTATTAGAGAATCCTTGGAAGCACATAAATCAGCCAAAAACACACGGCAAACTTAAAAAAAATCTAAGCTACAATTTTAATTTAATTGCCAATTACTAGGATCGCAGAAGTTCCAAGGAAGTCGAACTAGATGAATACAAAGCAGAGGCGACCAAGTAATCATGTATATCATTCTACATTTAATTGGAATGAGCTGTGCGTCTCGAGGCTACGGATGTAGAATAGATTTTTTTTTATCAAAATTTAAGTTTTAGAAAATATTTGGAAGCATATAAACTTGCAGCCAATGAAATAAAGAGCAAACCTTAAAAAAATCTAAGCTACAATTTTAAGTTCATAGATATTACCAGGAGCGCAGAAGTTCCCAGGAAGTTGAACTAGATGAATACAAAGCAGAGGCGACCGAGTAATCCTGTACATCGTTCCACATACAATTGCAATGAGCTGTGCGTCTCGAGGCGAATGGGCGTGGATCATGGCGGCTTGCGAGAGACTGCTATCCGTCTACTAGACAAATCGCTCCCTCAAATGGAAGATTACTGTAAAGCAGGATGTGTGTTACACCGTTGTTTCTTTTGGTGCTCCCACACTGCCGTTACAAAATGTTTACAAACATTTTGTAACACTAAAACATTTACTAACATTAATTATATTGTAAGTAAATTTTTTTGTTAACAAATGTTTACTAACGTTAGTAAACATTTTGTAATAGTAGTGTGGGAGCCATTTGAAAAATATTTGTAGTTGAAAACTTGAACCGACTGCTTAGATGATTTCTTCCCCTAATAATTTGATATTTTATTCCTGTCTAACCCATTGAACAATTAACCTTTTTAAATGATTTGTTTCTTATAGCGACTCGGATTGTGAGGTTCACCTTTAAAATATTGAGTTTCACGAATCTATTTAAAAACGAAATAGTTTCTGTATAAGTTTAAAAATTGACGAATTTTGATAGTCATAAGACTAAACATACCTTATGGTAGCAATAGATATTATAAGCTTGTAGTACGTATTTTTTTTCTAGCATGATCATGTCATGTGTTGCTGGGCAAAGGCCATTATCGTAACACCGCATGTTTTCGATAAATTGTTTGTGTTGGTGTAACAGTCACCTTCCATAAGCCGTCGTCCTCAGATATCCTCGACTGTGGCTAGTTTTATTGTTTGTAGTGCTCATTTTACGAGGTACTGTGTGACTGCCTTACGGGATTCATAACTAAACACTGAACAGCTACACAGGTGTAAAAAGTTATTGACACTTATCTTTTTAATCTAATATCTATCTCAAAAATTTATGACCAGGAAGAAAATGTTTTGAAATGATTTGTTGATAAGTTCTTAAAACAAGTTAATTACTAAAGTGCAATTTGTCCAGAGAAAAGTTTGTCAAAATGCACCCAATAATATTTTGAACATGAAGAGACGGTGAAAAGTAGACAGGAAAAGGCTTTTACTATGATCACTGCTACCATGTGCCATTCTTCCAATTAAATGAAGTCCTTAAATCTAAAATTTATGAATTACTTCAAGATACAGATCGTGTTAAATATAACATGCGTCCAAAAAATATCATCCAGCTAACCACATATCTTGTAAAAGCGCAAAAGTGTTATCTGGCGCAATATGTAAGTCATCATTCTTCTTTCTCCTGCCACCTTCCCAGTTTATCTGGGGTCGGGCCTCCTCGTAACTCGGCGCCAGGATTGTCCTTGATTGTCGCAGAAAGGTTCTTCACGTCTCTCTTTATACTGGACCACCACGTGGCGATGCGCCTCCCTGTTCCTTTCGGTAATATGTAAGTCATCATTATTCCTAATAATTTCAGCTAGGTTTCCAATATCTATAGTTTAAAATGGCTCGAATACTTACTTCATGTGGTCACAACTAGATGGTCATATCATCTGGTAGATTTTAGTAGTAGCTCTAGACTCCAGTTGCCTGTACGTGATGGACATTCAAGAGAAGTCTTACATCAACCACAGTGTTAAATTAACTCTGTCTTTTTTGTTCGTCGGTTCAATGTCCAGAACCAGAATTCTGTCATTTTCATTGCATACCTATTATGTTACAATGTTGCGACTGTCGTCTGACCTTCGTAACCCTTATAAGGTCAATTGGATCATGACAATCTTTGACGACCACCAAATGGCAGTCAGGAATGGCAGTCAGGATCAATGGCCTAACGTGCCTTCTGAAGCAAATGCAAAAAGTTTCTCTTTTTCGTAGACAAACGTGTGCTGCAGTTAAGTTAGACCATGAGACATGCACGCTCATATAAAACAATTAATATAGGTTTCTTGGAAATTATGTGCTCAATAAACTAACACAAATTGTTCGTCATATAGATATCGCTCCAAATTGCTGCTAGCAATAAGGCATTGCTTAGAGTGTACGTCAAACTTGTAATCGTTGCTCAGTTTGGTCGTTATTATATCCGAAACTTAACGTACTTGAGTATTATGATGTAGATATTGAAATAGTGGATGTGGTACTTATTTTTATGTGTTTGAACTATTAAGTCCTAATGTGAGCAATCGCGGAAATATAGAAGTTTTTTCTTCTTAGTGTTTGAATCTAAGGTATAATTTTCTTTCTAAATATTCCCTTTAGCAGTTTCAGGATAAGTATATTGCTTCGAAGGCTGGTGTCTACTTAATCCTCACAGAAATGTAAATGTTGAATCAGTTATAGACAGAAAACATGCAAAATAGTTTCAATAAGTTACTTAATTTAGATAGGTAGGTAAATTTAAAAATAATTTAAGTAGCCACATGATACACAGGGTACATAATAATATTAGAATGTCAAAAAACATAATGCCTTTACTTGCTTAAAATGTACGAGCCCAAAATACCCGTATTCTAAATTTCAGGTATTTTAAATCTTAAGGTATTTTGATTTTGTGCATTTTGGGCTTATACATTTTAAATAGAGGCGTTATGTTTTTTGAGATTCTAATATGTATCTGGTATACACCTTACCTTATTCTTACACCTAAGCTAATACACTAGTACTATTCTGTCATCGTTCACTATTTCGAAATAATCATCGATTATGCTGATGAACAATAACATATAAATGGTTCTCTATTAGTCGTAAGCCACTTTACTATCAAAGTATTTTTAATTATTCTGGTGTGGCATACGACCACGGCTGTCTTCTGTACATTACTAACTATTGAAACAATAACAATAACAAATTATTGTCTTGTTTCATACATTTTAGAGCGTGATTTTGCAGTAATCGGGTTTAAAGATTTTGAACTTATTTTTATGTAATTAGTTTTGGGGTCCGTCATTAAGACACATTCTTTTGTCCACTGCTCATATGGAGAATCGCTCAAAATTTTAATAAACTATACAGCCAGCAAAAACCAAGACACATTATTTGGTTCTGCTTGATTTGAAGAAAAATATTTCTAATTATCGAATGAAAGTAAGTAAAACCACCAGCAAAATCAAATTATATATTTTTCTTAGATGAGCTAATTAAGGTTTTTATTAGATAACCCAAACGACAGTAACACATATTTTTTGCAAAAATTCCTTTGTCCTTTTGAGGGCGCTGTTTCAAATTGAACATGACGTCACATAGTCTCACTTAGCTTTCCAATGTCGTAATCAAATTACTCTATTTGTTTGATTATCACTAGTAGTTTAGAATAAATTTCGAGAACAGACGAAGCATTCGATTTGTATGAATATTTTCAACAAGTCAAAATTATAACCCTCCTGGTGGCTTTGTCGTAGTGAGGTAAAAAAACTGGCTTCAAAGTTGGTTATGCTGATGAATCATAACCTTTTTTTTTGTAGCACATCCAATCATTACAACATGAATGTACTAAGAACATGGATACAGTATAGTTGGAGTTGTGGAGTTATCGCGCCACTATGACACTAGTTTTAGTTTACCCCGCTCCATTAGACGAATACTTGATGCATACTTTGTCAACTAGAACGTTCGCTCTTGGCAGTTTTATGTTGATGCCTTTCGTGATGATCACACGATAGATGTAATAAAAACTTTTCATGCCAAGAAGCTAGTGGCGTTTTTTCCTTGAACGTGCTTTGGAACCGGCAATTATCGATAGATCTTAAGACTGTATCAGATGCAAAAAGCATCGAAAATATACGTTCGTTTCTCAATGGGCAGATGCCTTTAACCTTAGGCTAAAAATATGCCATTAACTACATCCCAGCAAACTGAACCTCAATAACCCATTGGTTATTAACTAAATGATGTCGAAAGGGCGAAAATAATTTGGTAAGTGCTTGTAGTTTCTATGTAAAGAGGGTTATGGAGGTTGTTCAGCAGTGTATTTGACAAGACTTTCACCCAACCTAAAAATATAGTGTAAACTACTAAAATATTCGAAATAATCATAATAAGGCGACTATTTGGGGGGCCCATTCACTGAGTGGCGAGTCACCGCCTGCCACTAATAGTCAGTAATCATGATTATGGCAGGCGTCGGATTTCTATTGCAATAGCCCAGTTTAAATCCATCCAAACTTCATCACCATAACCCATTTATTCTTTTCACCTATTAGAAATAGTTCCTCCTCCTGCCAAGACCTGTTCATGGAAATGTCAACTATTGATATAGCCGAGAACGGGTTTTGGCAGGAGCACCACATGACATCAACTTCTCCAAAGGGCCTCTACGTGTTGGATCAATATCCCCGGGGTAACCCGTGAAATCCAAAAGGAGATACAATAATAATGCTATTGGTTGGCTACTGCCTCCGTGGTCCAGTGGTTAAGGCGTTCGCCTTTGGCCCGGGGGTCGTGGGTTTAATTCCCACGGGAAGCATACTTTGTTTAGTTGTTTCCAGTTTGGTTAGGACATTGCAGGCTTGAATCACCTGATTGTCTGATAATAAAGATGATTCCGTGCTTCGGAAGGCACGTTAAGCCGTGGGTCCCGGCCGCCATCTGGTGGTCGTTAAAGGAACCACGTCAGAGGCCGAGAGGCGGTTCCGCACAACTCTGACACCAGGGTGAACATGGTCGATTGACAATGTAACCTACACGAAATGATGATGATGGTTTGGTCTCCCTGTAATAAGGGTTGTGGAGGTAAGACGGCAGACCATTGAAAGAATCAATATCTATATATATACCACATAAATCTACTTATGTTAAAAGACAGTACACCAGTCGTTCAGCCGTTCTATACAATGCTGTAAATGAAATTCTAAATATTTACCCTATGCCAAAGAGAACCTGTAAGACAATTTTGACCGAACTATTGAAAACATGGAACTATGATGCGACGGAGGCTTTTTCAGATAATTAATCCTCATTATCATAAACCAATATTGTACATACACACCCATCACACACTTTATCACATACATATAAACAACATTCATACATACACTCTTATCATATTCATTATTATGGAAAACATTCTGGATGTTCTGAATTGTATATTAAGCAAATCAATTTATTTTTAGATAATCTTAAATAATGCAAGTTGTTTAATTGTCAGTAAACTATAACGGTTGTTAAATTAATTTAATTTCAAATTTAATTTTTGAAAAATTTAACATTTTCTTTTCTTTTCTATCTTAAATTAATGTACGTAGTATTTAGTATTGATAAGGAATGTAAACGATAAATGAGAAAGGGTTCCTAACACAAGTGTGCTTCACGCTTAAAGGGAATCCCTAATCACATTACAGAATTGCAATTGCTAAAACTGAATAAATGATTTATTTATTTATTATTTATTTTAAATATCACCCTAAGTAGTAACAGAATTGAGCTCTGAAGTGTAAATTTAGTCTGTAACTACTTTTTATTACTATCTTTAAAAAAAAATATTAGAAAAAATTTAAAAGAAAGAAAACACAAAACTAGAAATTAAACAAATCCTTCCCGTATGGCATATTAGCAAGAACGTTGGCTGCATTTCACCGTTGGATAGCAATGCTTATCCTTTGGGTTAAATAGCGATCTTGCTAACATGCCACACGGGCAGGATTTATTCAATTTCTATTGGTGCAGTTACAGCCGTAACTGAAAATAAAAACACAAATGACGATAATAATGACGATCAACGATCACACAGAACGTAAAATACGTAGCAATTTTAATAAAAACCGAGCCCATAATTTAAACTGCATTACCACAGCGACAATTTCAAAATGAACGACGTGAAATAAAACCCATTACATGCCGTTTAATCGGCATCGAAATATTATAAGCGGTTCCCCGTTTCGCGGGATTACTGGCCGAATCCCCGGAACCCGCAGACGGGATTCCCAATCCCCAGGTATGAAATCCGCATTTTACTCAATTGATCTGGAAGCGATTATTTTATTCATTAGCGCACACATGTACGCGGCTTTAGTTTAAATGGTACAATTTAAAACGATCGTATTCGAGATGGCATGTTGGGTTTTGTTGAAGCACTCGAACGAATTCGGTCGATTACGTGTGAATTATGGTCTTTGTATTAATTAATATTTCATTGATAAATAAAGAGTAACTTCTTCTTTTGTTTAGTAAATCATTGGGATCATCTCGTCAAATAGTTGTAAGAAAAACTCTTTGTGAAAAAACTTCTTTAATCTGTCGGTTGCTTGCTTTAGTTGGTAGCTAACTCAAATGATTGACTCAAAAAGTTTACAAATCCACTGTAGACTTAATTTTATTAATTTCTTGTATCTTGACTTTGATCATTGGTAGGTAAATATTCGAACCAAAATTTTTTAATGCGCATGGTAACTGGAATTTGTAGATATTCTATTCTGTCTTGTCTTTTTTGAAGTCACGTCAATTATTTTCCTTGTCGATCACGATATTTAAAATACGGGTTTCTTTTTTTTTATATTAAATACATGGGTTATTTGATATAAAAAAGTTAAAAGACTATGTTAAATAATAATTAATACTAATAGCTCTATCCTAGTAAGCTGGCAGACACTTAGTAGCCGAACAGGATTTAAGGCTGTTCCTCTAAGACGATCCACTGCAGGCTGTTAGTGGTCAACGCAATTGGAGTTCGAAACCACATTGCCGCTTAGTAGGATGACATCCTTCTTTAGCTAAGCCTGGACTGGCACATTAGGAGCCCTTCAGAAACAATTCTACAAAGTATTTGGAGTTAACAAATTGATTTCATTACAATTGCGAGCGAAAGGCTGTATGTGCTGCATCTATATTTAGCAGTTTGTTTATCAGATTACGTCTATTTATATCTAGAGTTGTAAATGTTAAAGCAATCAATATTATAAGCTTTATTGGTTGAGATGAGTAAATAATTAATACTAATAGCTCTATCCTAGTAAGCTGGCAGACACTTAGTAGCCGAACAGGATTTAAGGCTGTTCCTCTAAGACGATCCACTGCAGGCTGTTAGTGGTCAACGCAATTGGAGTTCGAAACCACATTGCCGCTTAGTAGGATGACATCCTTCTTTAGCTAAGCCTGGACTGGCACATTAGGAGCCCTTCAGAAACAATTCTACAAAGTATTTGGAGTTAACAAATTGATTTCATTACAATTGCGAGCGAAAGGCTGTATGTGCTGCATCTATATTTAGCAGTTTGTTTATCAGATTACGTCTATTTATATCTAGAGTTGTAAATGTTAAAGCAATCAATATTATAAGCTTTATTGGTTGAGATGAGTATAATGATATATTATGAAAATAATAAGTACCTTCAGAAGATAAAGACAGTCTTAACTATAGACAAATACCCAAGATTATTGCATCCCATTTTCGAATCTCCGTAAAAACCCCAAACAGTTTTTATCCGGACAGCATCTCGGATTGTTTTTCCTCGCAGCTTATCACATCTTTTGTCTCAGTAATAAATTCGTTTTGCTTTTCCACCCACAATGCGTTAAGTGAGATTACCTCGCGTTTTTATTCAAGATATTGTCAATCTAAGTGGTTTTTTGTTATGCTTTCTTTGTCCTGCTCTGCGTTATTTTAGCCTGGAATAAAAGATATTTTCAATTTGATAAGAATGTTTGCTGGACGTAATTAAAATCCTATTTAAATTTTGAAATTTTAAAGTTTTCATCCAAATCATGTATCAGATATCTTACTTTTTTAGTACTTCAGTTACTTGAGATCGAAGAGTTACAGAGACTTAGATCTTCTTGTAGAAGAGCTTATTTCTTAATGCTTGAGTTACCTGATATAAATTTTGCCATATCTTTTTCTTCGCCAGGCAACACTTGCTCATTGTTGAATAGAAACGTTTCCAAGAAGTTTACTAACTTTCTTTTGAGAACATTTCTGATTATGGTATGGATCTGAAATAGTTTATTGGATATTATGATACAGATTTCTCATAGAAAGAAAATAGATTCAAAGAAAGAGCTGTTTTAGTAAAAAATACTAATTTCGAAATTCACACTCACTCTTAATAACAAATTCGTTCTTGACTCAACACACCAAAGTTGAAAATTGAACAAAGTTGAGCAGAGCCTTCCGCAGCCGACGATACATGTAGTTCAGTCTCCTGAGCCCAGTAAACGCTAAGTTTTCTTGTTAGCGACTCTAAGTGCGGACTTTTAACAGCGTCTGATTATGATAGCGCGGCAAAGTTTCAATGAATTAGTGCGTGTTATGAAGTTTATCTCATTTGAATGTGTAGTGGAAGTAACGACGACTTGTATTGGTTATCTTGCAGTTACTTGTATTCCCTCATGTATATTGACGTACATAGGTATTTTAAAAGGTAGAGTAAAGAATATCTCAACTATTTTAATAATCCATAGTTCATGGCCCTTACCATCTCAAACAAGATTAGCATTCTTGTCATTGACATTTCTAGTGACTTTCAGTTTTGCAGTTGGCATCTAGAAATTTCGTCGTGCTTAAAGAAAAGTATTCTACGTTGGTATTTCAAGCTGCATCAAAAGTTTTTGCTTTATAACGCTTAAATTCAGCTACTTATAGGCATTGCTGTCTTTTGGGTACCTTTGGGTATCGGACTATCGAAGTAATAAGTACTTCCGATATATTCGACTTAATACAGAGTCGCGCTGTCAGAAATTGTCGGCGACCCGATGGCGGTATGGTAGATACTTTGGTTACAAAAAGAAGTTAGATCAAGCGTTTGGACTTTTTAAACGATAACGAAATTTTGTAAACGATAACGACATTCTAAGACATAAGCCGCCCTAAATCACGTGGTCGATTTTCATAGTAATTCCGAAAGGTCGGGAACACGAATGCCGTTATCGTTTTTCAAATTGTGACTTTGCCTACGGGCCAAGGTCTATTGACGTCAAGTATTGACATGTATCAAATCAATAAAGGTATTTCCTACTGAATGCAACTCATTGTATAAACTGACCCCTGTAGCAGGATGTGCGAAATTGATGGCCGGATTTGTCGAAAGGCGGTCTGCGAGTTTTGTGACACATTGCTACAATGTCCAAACCAATGGTAGCCCGTTACTCATAATAATAGAACTATCTGTTTTTCGGGTATTTAGGATATATGGATCTGTCATTTTTGGGATGATGACGTAGTATTGCCTCGAGAGTGAGGTCAAACTAATGAGGGCATGATAACCTTTTTTGAATGTCGTTCACGTATAAATATTTTTTTTTTCCTGAGGTCTGCAGAAGACATTTTTTATTTATCATTATTTTCATAAGACGACATGTACCGAAATGATAAAAAAGTATCCATTTTTTTATTTAATGTATGTAAAAATCTTTATTGTACACAAAGAACTACTAATACTTAAAATCTTTGAATGATAAAGGCCACTCATTAACTTATAAAAAGTCTCAACTAGAAATAGGTAGATTGTTTATGACTGGATTGGAGGGTGCACTCCTGAACGACTTGCAGTAAATGCCTATATTTTTATATCTGTATGTTATATTTGTATGCGTGAAATGTAATCTCTTTTTAGAATGCCGAAGTCTAGGCAAAGGGGAGACCAGCTGAGGATCCAACCGGAAAAGCGCGAGGATGAGGGAGAATAAGAAGACCTACATTTTAAAGTTGTATGCGTTTGTCTGAACATACATCTTTGAACTTATTCTTCTGGAAGGTCAAACCTGAGATCCGCTCAAATATTAATAACGGAAGCCAGTAAATTGAACAATCAGGATTTCCTTCCACAAAAATAATAAACATAGCTAATATACTTACTGCCCCAATTGTTTACAAAGTGCTGGCCCTCTGTGTCCACACAATAACCAAGAACCCAGACCTCGAGTTAACGCCGCGTAACAAATCCTGATCCTTCCTCCAAGATTAATTTCTTGACTTAACAAAGATCTGAGTGTAATGGTGAACTCAATTAAGAAGTTCCAATTATAGGAGTGCCCCTTCAAAACGACTATTAATGGTCCGTTGACGGTTAAGGCAGTGTTTGGAAGGGTTTGTTTTGGTCCGAAAATATTTTTTAAAATCAAGTAATTCATTTACATTAAATGGATTGCATGGTCAATCGACCTTGTAAGTACACCCTTGTATTAAAATTTTGTGGAACCGCCTTTTAGTCTCCATGTGGTTCCTTTAACGACCATTTAATGGGTGCGGAACCAACGACTTAACGTGCCTTCCGAAACCGGAATCATCATTATTATCAGATAATCAGAGAACACAACGACGAACAAGACAGGCAATAATTTATACCGTTTGTTTATTGACGTTCCCTAGCTTTGTGGTAGAATTTTGGAAACCAAAATAGGGTTTTTAATGTGTTTTTTTTCCAAATACCGAATATCAACCTGATCCAACGGTTTACTATATTAGGTTGTTTCAATCATCAAGACAGTAATTCCACATAAAATATGAATCGGTTTCAGCCGCAATCGGTCCAGTGCTGGACTTAGGCCTCCCCCAAATTGAGGGGTTGTTGCCATACTCGCCACGCTTGGCAGGCGGGTTGGCGAGCGCAGTTTCAACGGCTTATTGTACTTCCGACGCTGCGGCCCATCGGAAGTATTTTTAAGCTAGGGAAGGGTGGGATGAAGTTGGGTTTGGAGAAAGGATGAGGTACTAGGATGCTACTGACTTGGATGGGCATGGGTTGACTCAGTAGCAGCTTGGGTAAGTAGGGCTCGCGGACCCGTGTGTTATGTATCCAAGCCATCGGACAGATGCTTGGAAACAATACCCCTTAATATGAATCAACTTCTACTAAATTAGTTAGAACTCTTTAAGATTGATTATCGGAGTAACTCCAAGGCTTTTATGGTCAAAAACTTAGATGTACTCAACTAGTTTCCGTCATGAACTCACTTGAGGTCGGTTTAATAGGACTTATATGAGGTCGGTTTAATAGCTCAACATGTCGAAACGTAGTGTTTACTGTTCTGAATTTCTGTGACGGCCGTTGTGTTAAGATTAATTTCATGTGTTTATGGATGTTATAGTTTGAGTACTGAGAGTAAAGTATTGTTTGTTTATTTTAATTGTATGTGGTAGAATAGGGCACTATTTTTCTGTGTATGTCGTTGAATAGGAGTCTCAATATCAGACAGGGGTCAGTGTCCGACAAGTTTAGTCCGCTACAAAGATATGTAAACTTTTGTATTTTATCATCTGAATGTAGATGTATGATCCGCGCAGGATGAATGCCATATGCAATGATGATGATGGTCGATTTCATGAATAACAGCTTTCGCTGGGGAAAATAATGTTAAGAAGGAAAAGAAGACGTCATATTAACCAGACTCCGAATCTTCGAATGCAACCGAAAGACCGCTGAAACGACTATAAGAAGCTATATGGAATGTCTTTCACCTAGAGTTTTTGCAAAGACCAATTATCTACTTTATGCGCTACTTTTATGTGTATCTGTTCTAAGTACAAAACTTTATGTTGCCATGTTAAAAAATAAAATAAAAAGTTACTTACAAACTACATACGGACTTTTCTAAAGAAAAGAAGTGAAATGAACGTCAGCAAGTTGCCTAACGGAACATGTGTCTGGTTCCCGAGGGACTTTGAATGCGTCATTTGTCTTCTTATATTGAGTTCATTAGTATCCCCGATAAGGGGTCGGTATTGCGTTAACCCCCACTTGCCGCAGGCGATCTTGCGTTTTTGCTAACTCTACACATAGAGATTAATTTTCACAGAACTGACTTAAGTAACAACTATTATTTGCATATGGTGCGGCGAATTTAGATTGTGAAAGGGAGGATGACATTCTACTATAGATCTTAAACAAACCAACCTCGATGGGCAAAGGGGACACAAATAAGTGAGGTGTTTTATACTCTGTATTTCTCCAATACTTTTAATTTAGTAAACATATTTAAGATTTATTTATACAACTTTTAGTTATTTAACAGTGCATCATTTGTTTTATTTTATTGAGTTAGTTAGAATAAAAGCACTTAATAAATTATTTTGCGTGCTTCCGCCACCAGTTAGTTCATGCAAATGCACATGCATGTGCAAGCTAGTGGTGGCGGGCATGTTGGGACTAATAGTAGTGGGTGGGTGCCGGCCGGCAATAGTTTGCATGAACTAACTGGTGGCGGAAGCACGCAAAATAATTTATTAAGTGCTTGTAACTTTAACTTCCGCAAAGTAACGCCTGAATCGGTTAAATATCTTAGTTAGAATAATAATAATAATGAAGCAAATTAACGTATGATAAGACATATTACAGTAATAACCTAACTAAAATTAATAATAAACTATAAATTTAATTAACTAGTTATATACACTAAAAAACAAAAGTATTACATATATATACATAAAAAAAAAAAAACCCATGTAATTTAGGCGTCGTAGAATTCATCCACATCGATGTCTACCGGGAAAGTGCCCAGAAGGCTGGCAGCATTGCCACGCTGTATGGCAATGCTGATAGTATTTTTAACAAATGCGATTAAAGTTTGAAATAATAAAATAATTTGTAGTTAAAGTCTAATTGTTTGAAATTGTATGTTTCTTCAACTGTTTGATTTACAAAAGTCAATGATTTGATGACATGTAAACATTAGTCGTCGGTAATTGACTGAATCTTAATTCAGTGGGGGTAGGGGTACCTACGAACCTACATTAATATAAAATTTGGTTTTGGTTGGCTCTCAATCTTATTCGGCTAAGCAGACTTGACAGAAGATAATTAGTATTTGTTATTTGACTTCATTGTTTATTGAAGTATTTAATAAATAATTAACGTAAACAAAATATTATATATTTACTAGAGTGGCCAATGTTACGTCACGGTATTTTGGTGGGAGGATATTAAGTTAGGTATTTTGTACTTATTCTCTTTGACGCAATATGTGTTATGATATTTTAATATTTTATAAAAAAAGACAGCAAGATGTAATGTTGCTTTTTCCATTGCTTATTTATTTTGTCGTGGCAGGTAGTTGTGATAACTGAATTGACGGTACCGACATTTGTTTTTAAAGTTAATTAAGTCTGTGAATAATATCGTAACATGTTAATTGCGCTTTGTACTGAAATATTTTTTACTTGATTTGATAGTTTTATCATGTTTTACAATTGAAGTGATATGAATTATTGTAACTTGAATGTTGAGCATTAAATTAAACTATTTTAATACGGTTTTATCGCGTTTATTACTTATTTATTTACACCTGACGTTTCAAACACTTTACAGCGTTCATGGTCGCAGGCAGACTAGGTTAACATTTGTCTTTGATGTCTTATGATTACAAACTACCGCCTGATATTTGAATGTTGAGTTTAAAAAATAAAGGAATCATAAAGTATTGTCCTAAGCCCTTCTGGCACGTTAGGGGCCAACACTGAACAGGTTTTCTTGATAAATTCTTTTCTGCAGTGGCCGTTGAGAATTATCATAGATTGTAACTTAGATATAATAATTTGGACAATTCGTAAGTGCTAAAAGTAGCCGATTCGAACATGGTTATGAACTGAGAAAAACAGTTATTGGTCATAAGATATAAGACAGTTTGAGAAGAATAGGAAAATATTATTATTTTCCTAATCTTCTCAAACTGTCTTATTTCACAAACAGTGATTTGAATTACGGATAGCTATAACTTAGTACATGAAAATACATAAGATTTTATTAAATGAGGGTAGTACTTAGAATTCCTGATATAATCTGTTTATATGTAAAATGATAATTCTGATTTAGTACGATAATGCCATTCTACCTGATTAATTTTATATATAGATATACATATATATATCTCCCATAACCTATCAAGTTTACATGTATGCTTAATAAGGGGGCGCTATTGCGTTTACCCCCTTAACAGACTCTACAATGAGCTTTTAAAATATTGATGATGTATTTTTGTTTGTAAATTTTCTTCTTTTTCTTGTCCACACATGTTACGCATAGAGATAATAAATGTCAGTTCTTGACATATAACCTCAAATTCCTCTACAAAGGTTTACCTCTATAGTTCATTTTCTCGCTAAGGCGGGAAATAAAATAAGCTGAGAGGAAATAGTTTTCTTTGACGCCTGTTGTTTGGGACTACAAAAGGATTTTGTGAAATTTGGCGACTCTAAATTTTATGCTTTGTTTCTGCATCCATATAGCTTGTTACGTAATAATGTAGTGTGGTGACAAAATTTTATACAACAATTTGAAGATCTCATTAAAAAATTGTAGAAAAGTTTCAACGTCGTCTTTTTAAATTTTCTTCCTCATATCCTTTAAATTATAAATGTATTAAATCAATTTTACTGAATTTCTCTTTATAATATTATAGTATTTAGCTTAGTATTTTGCAACATTTTTAATTTTTCCAGCTTTATTTACAGGAACATAATCTACACGCCAAATTAAATATTTAAAAGGCCTTGCTTAAAAAAGAAACGTCATCTTTATATTACATTTATTTAAACGTACCTGTGACGCAATTACATATTACAACGACCTTTGCGACCACTATTTTACTAGACTGATGCCATGCAAAAATATCAAAATACATATTTCAGTCCATAGTCTCTGCACCACTACATGAGACATGCGTGATTGCATGTATGTATGTAAGTATTCTAGTCTTTTTTACCTAAATTTTTCAAAGGTCGAACTAAATGTCAAATAATTCTGTATTAGGTTGGTCTGGTCATAATAAAGAGTAGTTTTAGGTCTTTTATTTGTTTTCAAGGCCTTGCCCTTTGATTCACATCAGCTGCCCAATACTCTGGGTATTGTAAAAACGACTAAGAGAATAATGAGGTCTTCATTAACTTGCAGAAGTGATTGTGTTTATTTATTTCTCTCTCTGGTCCCAGATTCTACCAACAACATGCATTCTCAAGGAAAGTTGACGTTAATTAGGCGGCCGATTTAAAAATGTTGCAAACTCTTCTTCAATGTGGAGTGAAAACCTCGTGGATACCATAGTTTTGCTTGCGTACGAGCTTGCTAGATAAAGTTAGAAAAGATAACTACATTTTCTGATTTTGAAAATAAACAAATAAAAATGAATTAGGAACTTAAAAAAAAATAACAATAATTAATATTTCATTTCCTACTAAGAACCACTGAACGGGGTAAACTCTCTAGGAAAATGAACGAATGTGAATACCATGCGGAAAAATTGGATTGTACTTTTGTAAGCAACTCGACAGAAGTACGATTTAACGCCCCGTCTGTTACGTATTACAGGCCGTTGTTACACAGCGAAAAAACAGCAAACGAACCGAATAATTGCGGGAAAAGGCTGAATGTGTAACTGTATAAAGGAAAATCCACAGCTTCTCTTTATGAAATCAGCGAAATGTGCAAAAACAGTAAGAGTTTTGCATTATGAGGTGAAAAAGAGCTATAGCAGTCAAAAACATAGGTTCATGTCTATTGTGTGTATCAGCCTACATGAAATGTAATGGTGTTGCCAGCTACTTGACTAGTGCCCGACCAATGGGAAATAATGTGGTCTTGTTACGGATTATAAAATGTAGCTCGGAAAATCCTTTAAAATGAAATTAAAATAAAACTGGCCAAATGTGAGTCGGCTCGCGTGGAGAGGGGGCTGTACGGTTTTTTATTATTTTATTTTTATTTTAGGGTTTTATTATTTTCATGAGAAATTTATGTCCATATTTCGAAATTATACAATACTTAATGATGATATGTGATGTATCTTTCTTATTTCTTTTAGTATTTATTATTCTTTCACAGTTTAACAACGCAAACTGCCATTTTGCTTCTGCTTTTACATTTTAAATTTATCTAGACGTCCAACTCACTCATCGGTTGCAGCGTGACTGACGCGGGTACGCCGCGAGTACACCGAATTCGGCGTAGTTTTAGTTGCCACATTTTCTAGTACGCCGACGGTATCTAGTCGAGTGCGAGAGACCAATTATTAATCTAAGTTATCTCGTATACGCAGAAATCATCATCATCATCATAATTTCAGCCGCAGTCAGTCCACTGCTGGACAAAGGCAATGATTTCCAAAATGATCGGTTGGCAGCAGTCTGCAGCCAGTGTTTGCCTGCGACCTTTTTCAGGTCATCTGACCATCTGGTCGGTGGATGTCCAACGCTGCGCTTACCGGTACGCGGTCGCCATTTGAGAACCTTTCTGCCCCATCGGCCATCGGTTCTCCGCGCTATGTGCCCCGCCCACTGCCACTTCAAGGAACTAATCCGCTGGGCGTGCCTTGAGGATTGCGTTTCCGTGGACGAGATTAATAACGAATTCATAGAAGTTGTCCAGGCGGTGAGAAAGAAGATCTTAAAAAAACCACAAAAATTCTCACCTCAGACCCTAGATCTGATGGCTAAGTGACGGTCCATGGTGCTGCAGACCTCCGAAGACGCCGACGTCTACCGGCAGCTCAATAGACAAATCCGAAAATCCTTGCGGAACGATACTCGCTCCTTCAATACAGAACGTATAAAGGAGACAATAGAGCAAAACAAAGGCATCAAAGTGTCCGCAAAGGTGAAGTCTATTGGGCAGATCCAACTGACCAAGCTAAAGATGGAGGACGGCAAAGTGGTATCGACGAAAGCCGAGGTGCTGAGGGAGATCGAGAGGTTTTACAGACAACTCTACACTTCAGTAGCCAAACCCGTAGAAAGCTTGGCCAAGAGCCAAGCTTAGAATAGAATAGAATAGAATAAATCTTTATTGATTGGTCCATCACAACACTTGAAAGGTCTTACAAGTATATAAAAATGCGTGACAGACGTCTCAATAGGTGGCGGCTCAGTGTTACGCTTACCCGACACTATGCCAAAGATATCAGCCTGTACGAGATTAGGATTGCCCTAAAACAGCTCAAGAATAACAAGGCGCCGGGCAAAGACGGGATCACAGCAGAGCAGTACTGAAAATCCTTCAGAAGCTTTTTAAATCCGTTTTGCTCGAGGGCGTGACGCCAGAGACGTCGACGAAGGTGAAAATTACCCTATTGAAGAATTATAGACCCATCACGCTCCTGAGCCACATCTTTAAGCTGTTTTCAAGGGTAATCACGAATCGTCTCGCGAACAGGCTCGATGCCTTCCAGCCTCCCGAACAAGCCGGTTTCCGAAAAGGGTTTAGTACCATAGACCACATCCATACACTTCGGCAGATTATACAGAAGACCAAAGAGTATAACCGGCCACTATGCCTAGCGTTTGTGGACTATGAGAAGGTCTTCGATTCGATCGAAAAGTGGGCGGTGCTTTAGTCTCTCCAGCGGTGCGGCATTGACCATCGGTACATCGAAGTGTTGAAGTGTTTGTACAGCAACGCCACCAGGTCGTCCGAGTACAGGAGCAGAGCACGGGGGCTATTCCATTGCAGAGAGGAGTAAGACAGGGAGACGTCATTTCTCCGAAACTATTTACTGCTGCTCTGGAAGATGCCTTCAAACTCCTGGAATGGGAAGGACTTGGCATCAATATCAATGGCGAGTATATCACTCACCTTCGTTTTGCCGACGATATCGTGGTCATGGCGGAGTCGCTGGAGGACTTAAGTACCATGCTCAGCGACCTCAACGTGGTCTCCCAAACAGGTGGACCTTCAAGATCAAATGAGTTAAATCAAACGAACCTACACTATATGTCAGGATGATTTTTTGAATAACTAGTATGTTATCTAAGATTTATAAAGTACTAGCTGTGCCCGCGGCTTCGCCCGCGTGGAATTCCGTTTGTGTCACGGAAAAAAGTAGCCTATGCCACTCTTCAGGTCTCCAACTATCTCCACACAAAAAATCATATCAATTCGTTGGTCCGTTTTAACGTGAAAGAAGGACAAACAAACAAACACACTTTCACATTTATAATATTAGTATGGAGTATGGATAATATGGATGGAAGTATGGATGTTATAGCTTTAATATAGTAACATACAAAGCACAGTTTACTGCTCTAGAGTAACAAACGACTGGACTTCAAAATAAAATCCTATGAAACGAGTAGCATATCTCGAGTTAGTTTAACAAATGACGTAGTTTAACGGATTTTGGCGAAGTAACATATTTTACGAGACGTTATTTTTCTTTCGAGCGAATATTCTAGATAGTTATTTATTTGTTAAATTAATATTTTACCGATCTGTAGGTATTATTTTACTCTCAGTGCTACGCTATCTCTTTTGCAATACTTTCTGCACGTTTATGGAACAAGCTTCCTCTGGAGATCAAACAGTCGTCCTCTCTTTATACCTATCTTCAAATTCCGGGTTAGGGAATACTTTGAGCGTTTAACTTGAGTTGACTTAGTAGAATGCGAAAGCGATCCCATGGCGCCCTCACTACGGCTGGTGCGGAAACGCCGGAGGGGTTTTAGTGGGTAGTCTGGGCTGACTAGCAGCCCAGGAGTCCCACACTCTGTGCGTAAATGCATGTCCCCTCCGTAAACAAAAAAAAAAAAGGTTTAGGTTAAGTTGGTTTGATTTATATTTATCGTATCTATATACTCTTTGATGCCCTTGTACTTTTTTTTCCTTTGGCTTTCGGGTTGACTGGAAGAGATCCCAATCAGGGATTAAGTCCGCCTCTTGTTGTGTTCTATTTTGTTGTAACAATGTTATTTCTGTACAATAAAGTTTTTACATACATACAATATTTATTACCTACATTTTTAGCACGTTAAGCCGTTGGTCTCAGTTGACATTAGGTGGTCGTTAAAGGAACCATGTCAGAGGCCGATAGGCGGTTCCGAAAAGCTCTGACTAAAGGGTCGATTGCCCCACTCGATATGAATGAATGAATAACTTTTTTATAATTTGTGTGATGTTGCTTCTATCTTACCAATAGCCATACCTACACACACAAAGTCCTTGCCGTCGCAATTTTATGGGTGGGCAGTCGTTCCTTGAAGTTGTCATTTTCAACTTTAGGGGTCATACTTAAGCTATGTCGCTTGCTTGCTTCTTGCTCGCTCACTCATGCTCATTATAAAGTATAGCCTTACATAAACCTTTTATTTATATTTCCGTCAAATCTCGTTCAATCTTTCGAATATGATTTAAATCTGATGGATCTGTCCCGATACAGCAGTACGAGTCAATAATAATATTAACTGTATATGAAATTGACAAATATTATCAAAAACCACTATTAAGTTCATTGATAGGAATTAATATACAAACCATTACTGATGGATATCATGAGCACATCACATCAATAATAGTTTATTCCGTCCATTATAGGTGGGAGAACAATTGTTTAAGTATGTATAATTGGAGTGGCTGTTAATATTTATAGTTCGGGATTTATTTGATTAATTTTAATTACACGACAGATGTAAACACTGGCCAATTTTATAGTCGTCAACATCTGAGCGAGAAATAATAACACCCACATCGTGATTCCAGTCGTTTAATTTTCCTATTAAAAAAGGTTATAATAAAAACAATCTTTATTCAGACAACAAGAGGTTTTTTCGGACACCCTTTCCGTAGTTCCTTTGTCGACCACCAAATGGTAGCCGGGACCAACGGCTTACGAGCCATCCGAAGCACGAAATCATCATTAATTAGGACATTTTGTACGAAGTAGTCCGTCTGGGCAAGTACCTCCACCCTACAGAAGACCGCAGCCAAATAACACTGTGATGCAGTGTTGTGTTCCTGCTAGTGAGTAGGGTCGCCAGACTCCAGAGGGGTCGCTGTGCTGATAGCGGACAGGTCGGCAACGCGCTCGGGACATCTCCGGTGTTGCAAGCGTTCATAGGCTACGGTAACCACTTACCATCAGGTGGGCCGTACGCCTGTTTGCCTACTTAGTTGTATATAAAAAAAAAAACATTATTAGACAATCAGGTGATTCAAGCCTGCAATGTCTCAACCGAACTAGAAACAACTAAAAAAACTATGGTTCTCTTCGCTAAATCGACCTCCGGGTAAAAGGTAAAGGCTTTACCACTGGACCACGGAGGCAGTATTAACTTATGTATGCGCCACATAAGGCTTTAAATACGTCTGCCATCGTCAGATTGCAATCCATCTAGTGATTGCAAGTAACCCATTGGAAAGCACGAAGATGAAAGAGATACGTGCCATTACGACGTACGAGTGCCATTTCTTTTAAATATTTGCCATTTCTTTTAATATTTGCCATTTCTTTTAAATATTTTAACATATCCAGTAATATTTTTCTGAGTCACCAAGAGGGTTTTGGTATAACTTATAATTACTTAAATATAGTCTACTTCTAAGAAATAGTGACATGGTTTCCCGAGACCGCTTATTGCTCTTCAAAACCACACCTACAAGATAATAGTCGCTTAAGAGAACTATTTCAAGATAATTTGCTCGAAAATTCAGGGCATGTTGAAAATTCAGTGTGCGTTTACATCAAAGACCGAGCAGAAACATAAAATATTGAAGTACAGATATAGGGCTATGACTTTTAGGGATTGATAGCGATTATCGCAATATCTACAAATCAATAAAATTGTAATTGTTGTTGCATTTTACATGGAATCAAACAAGACAAACCAATCTGTCAGCGTAGTTGATATAGAATTTTATTCAGAGACAAAAGTGCCTTAATTTTTTTGTTCGTTTCTAAGTTTTATTTATTTAATTACTAGCTGTTATCCGCAACTCCGCTTATGTTAAAAAGTATATATATCTATAAATAACATAACAAATATAACATATTTGACGCCGTGTCTTCAACTATATTCATACCAAAATTCATTAAAATCTGTTCAGCGGTTTAGCCGTGAAAGCGTAACAGACAGACAGAAAGACAGACTTTCGCATTATAATTAAGTATTGTCAATTAATTAAATTAAGTATTGATTTACAAATGATTCTATTATCACATATTTAATTTTTAGAAGTTGGCATAAATAATGTTGAAATCATTACAATGGAAACTGGTGACAAAAATCAAGATAAAATAAAATTATTTCAAACTAGCTGTCTCCCGCAGCTCCGCCAGCATCAAAAAGTAGACTTTGTTTGATCCTGGTCTTTAACTATATTTCTACAAAATTTCATTAAAATTCGTTTAGCCGTGAAAGCGTAACAGATAGACTTTCGCATTTATAATATAAATATTATGGAGTATGGAAATATGGATATGAATTAGTATGGGTATTCTTCCTTCCGCTAGTATTCTTACATAGACGAAAAAAAGTACCATTTTCTTTATATAACATACTAGCTTTTTCCCGCAGCTCCACCTGCGTCAAAAAGTAGCCTTTGTTTGACCCCGGGTCTTCAACTATATTCATACCAAATTTCATTAAAATCCGTTCAGCGGTTTGGCTGTGAAAGCGTAACAGACAGACAGACAGACAGACTTTCGCATTTATAATATTAGTATGGATGGATAAGAAAAAAATTCGTGAAAAATTGTATCTGTTCTCTCCATGTGTTATGATCATGCTGAGCTGCGTCTCCAAATTTATTGTTCCTCGGTTCCACTGCCGACGCCATTTTCGGTCGGAGTTTTACAAAATGCATTTTCTTTGTACTTTGTACGTTCTCGCGTACGTTCCGTGGTACGAATTCGATGTCCTTTGAAACTTTCCAAAGGTTCTATTGTGCTTTAAAGAATTCTTCTGTATTGATTTATATATTAAAAATTCTTCCTTTGTAAGTTGTTTTAACTCGGACGGAACGTAATAAAATAAATAAAAAATATAAATGATATATTATGGATGTAAATATTTTTTGAATTATTATTAATGTAAATGGATTTATGGTCTGATAAATACAATTCATTTACCCATACTTTTTTGCTTAATAGCGTAAACGCGAAAGAAATTACTCAAATAACCACTTAATTGTATCCTAAGGCCGCCGCTGCAGCGGGTAAATTTCTAAAAATATTGACTTTAACATAAAATGTAACAACGTCGAATTTCAATTTCGACAAAACAATGAAAACCGATAACTCTTCTTCGAAAGCAAAATTTTAGCCCAGCATTCGTTTAACCATTGCATTGTCTCCACGATTTCAAATCAAATTCATCGCTTCAACTCGGAACGAAATTAAAGTAGAAACGCATAAATTAAGACTTCTCTAAACTTCCGTTCTCAAGATTTATTCAAACGCGCTCTTTTGAAGGATTGTTCCTATTCAACCTCAGAAGCAAACCGACAAAGTTTAACAGACTTCTAATAAAAATCTGATGACCTCTATTGATTAATAGTTAAGGTGCGAAGTTGAGTGCCGTGTTAGATTATGGAGGAACTCAGATTTGGTCGAGTTATATGCTAATATACAACTCCCATTGGAAAGATTCTGGTACCGAATTGTATGGTGGATCATAGGAATATTTATTAGGCTTGGGATTTGGTGGTTTGATTCGTTGCGACTATAAGAAGCAATTTAGAATTTACAAGATGACCTTATAATGGTTTATGAAATTCAATGCAATTTGAGGTTATGCTTTTGATTACTGACTTTATCTATAAGATAGAGTTGGACATGGACAACTATCGACCAAAAGTTGCCACGCCAGACTAACTAAAAAAGCATGCAAGCAAGTTCTGAATGCAGGTCGATTCTAACCGATTATTATGTCTTATGTCCAGCAGTGGATTGAATATGACTAAAATGATGTTTATGATATGTTGTTTTCAGATATTTGTAATTGACAGAGCCCTTTAATTAAGTAAGGGGTGTTATTTCCAAGCATCTGTCCGATGGCTTGGATACATAGCACGCTAGCATCCTAATACTTCATCCTTTCCCCAAACCCAACCTTCCAAGCTTAAGAATACTTTCGATGGGCAGCAGCGTCGGAAGTACGATAAGCCGCTGAAACTGCGCTCGCCGACCAGCCTGCCAAGCGTGGTGAGTATGAAACAATCCTATGTCCAGCAGTGGATTGACTGCGGCTGAAATGATGATGATGAATTAACAGAGCCACTTTATAAAACCAAAATTTTTAATATTCGGTAGTGATATCAGTGACACTACAAATTTTATGTACTTCATTATCAATATTGAATTTAGCAATCCAATCTTAAATTAGCCTTCAAGTCACCCAGTTACTTGAGTAGAGAACGGCCAATGTAAATGTTTTGCATGAACTTTATATTACAAAAACGGAGGGCGTGATAGGTCCAGATGAATTGGCGTTAATTTTCAGTTTGTAAACGAACTCCTTGAAGTATTTCCTGGTTTAACTTGATCTAAAGGAAAACTTAAATGTAGGTAACTGCATATATTACCTATAGGTAGATACTATATGTAGATACATCCACATTTATAGGAGAATAGCTTTTAATGTACTTGTAACTTGCGTTTTATTTTAATGGTAAAATATTAGGAACTAGTAAGAAACTTTTTGGAAGATTTCACTTAAATTGAAGAAGCAAAGTCTTCTAAGTTTCTTGGTATATTTAAAAAAAACGACACTGTTATGGATCTTATTATAATGGAACTAGTGAGAACATTTTTGGAAGATTTCACCCAAATTAAATAAGCGAGGTCTTTTAATTTTCTCGTATATATTTTACAAAACGAGTGGAGTTTTATTCCATCCAACTGCCTTAAAGATATTTACCCATTGTATAATTCATTATCCTAAAAAATTACAGAATTACATCTTTGATGACTACCAGATGTCGTTGGATTGGACTGATCTAACGGCTTAATGTAACTACTGAAGCACGGAATCATCTTCTTTATCAGATAATCAAATGATTCACACCTACTATACTCTAACCAAACTAGAAACAACAAATTATGCTTTCCATGGAGATCGTACCCATGGTTCCAAAGTCTACGGGCGAAACTCTTAGCCACTGAACTATAGGCAGTCTACGACAGTGAAGTCTATCAGCTATCATCACAAGGCAGCTAAGTCGCTCTTCACTATGAACTTGGACAACTTGTAAAATTGGTTGACAGCGACGGAATAATCTGGAAGTTCCAGTTTAGATTAGCACGTTTAACAGACTGGCATGTCTATATTTACTTATTTTGAATCATAAATACAGATAGAGAAATCAAAGATATTTACAAAAAAAAGTGATTCAAAAATACTTCCTTGAGCTGTACCTGGCTCAAAGTTACGCTACACTATAGAGAAAGACATATAAAACACCGGCCAGATTTAAACAGTGTGTTCAGTACCTACGTAAAACTCGACTAATTTATAGAAAACTAAAATTTATGAGAAATAAAGGTCACCAATAAACTATGTAGAATTCAATCACCCGGGTGATTTCAGGATACAAAAAGATATAATTTTACTGTTCTGGAATTTGAGATCCCAGGTGATTTACCAAGGGGATATTTTAGGGCACAAAAATGTGGAATTTGAACACCCAGGGGACTCAAGTGGAATAAACCTAAGTCGATATTCCTTACATATCAACTTCAGATACGTGATCACGCTGGCAGAATTTTGTATGAGTGCCAAAAAAATTAATATTACACACATATTTATTATATAAATCTACACAATATTTACATAGTAACAAACAGAAACATACACTTTTTCAAAGAGCAGTAGAAAATGACAATCAATTAAAACTAAAATTAATCCTCCATAAGTCACTCGGCAACCGATTCACGGCCAAAATTTAATCTAAAGCAGGCATACACTGTAAACACAGCACATCTGCAATTCAATTCTAAGTTAAATTGCTTCTAGCTCTATAGTGGCAACATTGAATTATTTGCCAGCTGTTATAAACTGCCCATAAACTACATAATATGGCAGATTTATGCACAAATAAATCCGTGATTCAATTTTAAAACAATACACAGATTATCTGTGATCGGTATTTCTAGATTCTTTTTAAAAAAGTGTTTATGAGTGTTATCAAACATACAAATTTCGTAAGTTTGTATGTACGAAGTAATAGTGTTTCGTTTAATATGACATGATGATACGACAAAAGCATAACATCATAAGAAGAAAGTTATGAGAAAAAGGGGTCAGGTAGACAAAGGAAAACAAAATAATATACATAAATATATAAACACATACATTAATCAAATAAGCGGGGGCAACTCACCGATGTGTTAGATTATCAGTAAGGCGAATAGCCACATAAGACGAAAGTAAGTATCAAGAAATTAGAAGGATCTAGCAAATTACCGGATTTTTTTTTTTTTTTTTTTATTTTTTTTTTATTGATTGGTCCATCACAACACTTGAAAGGTCTTACAAGTATATAAAAATGCGTGACAGACGTCTCAATAGGTGGCGGCTCAGTGTTACGCTAGACATGCAAGCAGGACTAGCACTGATTTTCAGCCACCACCTTCTGAGGAGTCACGGTACACATGATGATTATTTTTTTGAAACTATAAGCACACAATTTAAATTTAAGTTAGCATTAATTAGACAAAATTTTAATTACCTATTAACTTATTTTTTATTTAATTAATTAATGAATGATTCGCGACATTACGACATCCCTGCCAAGCGCCGCGACAACGCGAACACTCTCATCAACGCGACAGTGTGGCCGGGGCATCATAGGTGGCCCTACCATCATCTCCAATAGCAGGGCAGAGACGAGCGAGCAAGCGAGATGTCGCTTTACACCTTGAATTGCGCCATCCCGCTCACTCACTAGCCCCCACCGCGCGTCTAGAGGTAAACCCAGCACTGCCACCTACAGTCGAATTGAATAGTATCTGCCATCAAGAGCAGGATCGTAGAATATAATGATTTCATGTTGGTAAACTTAGAATTGTAGAATTCGCCTTGATAATGAAAAATGGTCCAATCATATTGATTCTTCATGTTTTTGGGGCTTTAACATTCCGGTTTCCATCCCAAATCAAGCAGTTTAAAAAGACGTAGTACTGTTTAGTTAGATACATACGCTTTTTAATAGATAAGTTCTAGTGCAGTCTAAAAACAAATATTCCAGTGAATAAAGATAGCAATCCTAACTTAGGATTCCACACACGCTCCGCTTCGGCATTAATGGACTGTTAAAACTGCCGGATCTCTCATGAAAATATCTCAAAAACGCTATTCCATTTCTGATTCACTCAACTTAACATTTTATTTACTGAGTTTACTTACGTCTATTTAAATATAGCAATTATTTTGGTTCCTGAAGCATTTTTGAAGACCACATTATCTTTTCAAAGGTATCGTCTCGTGCGGCAATCTTAGATATTTAAGTACACGGAGGTGAGACGGTAGAAGTTTCATTATGTAATAATCTAGAACCACTATTAATGCGTACATTAGTCTCTAACACGCAAGCTAAAGCATCGTCATAAGTAAGACGAAAAAGACTGGTTGAATATCATCATCAGAAGCGTTACCCTAATAGAATCGTAAACCATGAAGCACTGGATTCGCGTCATTTCTGTTATTCTAAATCCTTTAACAGTGGAAGCGGTAGTTATTGATAAACTGTCAAACTTACAATACATAGGATCTTTTCAGTAAAATCGTGAGGTACATTGAAGAAACTAAGCTTTGCCATTAGGTTTTTTCATTTCTTTCAGTTGTTCACGTGACCCCGCTAGATCGAAACTCATAAACTTTCATGCTAGAAGTGATTAGGATTTGTACTTTAACCTAGATTTATGTTTTCGGGTAGAGATTTCTTGGATTATTAACACTATTGGCGAAAATTAAAAACTATGTAATTTTAATGGATAGGTCCATTATTAAGAACATTTTGAAAATTTTTCAACTAAATCAAAAAAGCTAGTTCTACACATTTTTCTTGTCTATTTTACGACGGCTGTTGTGGGCAATATGTTCAATGGAACTATTTGGAATGGAACTAGTAAGAACCTTTATTGGAAGATTTCACTTGAATTGAAGAAGCAAGATTTTCTAAGTTTCTTCGTATATTTAAAAAACGATTATGGATCTAATCATAATGGAACTAGTGAGAACATTTTTGGAAGATTTCACCCAAATTAAATAAGCTAGGTCTTTTCATTTTCTCGTATATATATTTTACAAAACGAGTGGAGTTTTATTCCATCCAACTGCCTCAAAGATATTTACCCATTGAATAATTCATTATCCGCTGACCGATCGGAGTCCAATGAAATTTGTCGACGTACTGACTTCAAAATGGCGGACTTAGCAATTCAATCAGCTACGGTTTGAAACAAAAAATACTCTAAATTACCGCTTTCGAAGTTTAATACTTTGCTGGAGTTTGTTTTGTATTCCTTTATTTGAAATTCCGCTTTTGTAAAGAGAAAAATAAACGCTAAGATAAGCGGAAGAGTCATAGACATTTGGAAAGGAATCTTTTCGACTTTTGGTCACCATTACATTCCTTATGATAATGAGAAAAAGAATGATTTATTTATCGAAGTATTAAATTCCCCATGAAGTAAAAACACATGTAAATAGATACGCATCCGTGAAACTATACACTTGATGATAACAACGAAAAATGCTATGAATGAAGCTTTTTTCTCGATTCTGTTATTCAAATACTCAGCATCATCCTAGCGTGTATTCCTAGTTGCGTCGTCAGCTTACACTTTGGAGCCTAGGGTACGCTGTAAAGTCATGGTTCTAGATTTGGCGGAACTGGTTATTACAATGGAACGATTGCCGTCTGTACGGTGCAGGTCTTGGTGTTAGCCATAACACCATACATGAAGTGATGCTGATGATAAGTTGATGGTGTGGAGATACAAGACCACATCACAAGTAAACTGGTTTATTGTTCTTGATAAATGTCACATCTTGATACTTGGGTGTGACGGGTCCTTTCTCGACGGCTGCTCGATAGTATCTCAATTTGTATTGTTAATTGATTTAAAATGAAAAGTAAAAACAGCTGAAAAGCGACCTGCATGTATGCGGCCGCGTGCCGACGAAATGTGCGAGGTAAGCTCGTACACCGTCTGACCTCCGTAACCCTTTTTACAGGGAAACCAGAGCAACAGGAATATGACCCGAGGTGTGTTAGTGGCCAACACTGTCAGAAGTTTTCAGGCTGCCCTAAGGTATCTGACACAGCCTCACGACTGCTATCTATCGATAATAACCGGGATCAAAAGTTTAACGTGTCTTCCGAAGCACGGAGGAGCTCAAGATAGAAAATGCCCCTAAATAGCAACCAATCCAATAGTGGTCGCGTCACGTCGTCGCTTGACACGCGCATTCGCTACGGATACGCGGATCGCGTTCGACTAACGAGCTCCTTCATGTTATTTAAATACACAGTCATGTAAATTTCGGTATTCCATATTATGAAACATTCAAATAAAATCCAAATAAATCCTTGATACGGCTCAACACTTGCCTATGGCTGGCAAAAAGGGTTAAAAAATTCTAACATCTGAATGGGCCGTCGACTGCAGTGGTGATTAAAAAGCCCGATAGCACGTTCAGTGTCGGGAACACGGGGCTGGCCCGATTCCAAATCGTCGTGGCAACTGTGCGTTTTTGTGGCCTATGACACATTTTAAAGGAAGAACAGAAGAGACTCTTCTAGTCGCAAGTTCCGTTTTCCCTGTAAATAATGATTTGACAACAGTTGTTTTCCCAAGGATAAAATTACAAGATTATCCGATTAAATAAATGTTAAATCCAAACTTGTTCCAATTCCTGTTGTCAACTATCGACGATCTTTCAGCTTCGCAACGCTTACGCATTATTATTTGCATTTAAGCGTAATATTGGGTGGAACGTTTTGACTGACTTTTCATCTACTTTTCACTATTACCACTTATATCACTGTTATTACACATTTTATTTGTAATAACAAGTACCGCTACATCTTAGACCATGATGGAAGTCATTTTGAGCTCTGAAGAGTAAGATGAGGATGTAACTGCAAAGTAAGCTGTGAAGATAATGAATTCTTCAAGCAACTATTAACTGTATGGTTTTTATAAATTATCGACTTACATGCTGTCTGAATGATGGTAGATTCCACTAACAGCAACATTGCCAAAGATCATTGACGTCAGGCATACAGTCGGCAATATAAAGGGTTGAAACTTAGATATTGCATTTTCCAAAACATACCTACAAGTTGGGTTATCATTCTGTACGCTTTAATTTTGCAATGGTTCGTAAAAGATGTGAATAGAATTGGCAAATAAAGTTATTCTACTCTATTTTGTATAAATCATACTATCATTTTGTTGATTTTTTTTCTGACATTATACATGTGTAGCAAAGTTTTAGAATAAGCTTAAAATTAGTGGTTTTAAAAAATAGAGTTCTAATACTTAGTCCAAATTGTAGAATTATTAATATTACTAACGTACAGAATGGATAGTCACACCCTCCCACCCAAAACGCATACCGCACCTGTTAATGACCACCACGCACCACGCAAATTGGGCAAAAATCGAGAGCAAAACAATCAAGAGCTTGCCGCTGTTGTATGGAGTGTCCGGAATATGGGTTCACGAAGCAATAATACGCCGTGTGTGGTTCAGATGCTTAGCATATTTGACACCAATTCCACAAAAAATTCCGGATTATGATTTCTGCGTATACCATCTTACTCTAACCGTTAGTCTTAGACTGTTCACATAAACACAAATAACTTAGTAAAACACAAAGTTTTACGTCAAAAGCATTAGTTAACGCAAGTCGGTCATTTGTTCTTAGATTTTTTTTGGGTTCGTGCAATGAAAATTCGTAATGTTTTGGCAAATTTATTAAAAGTGGTTAAATGTAACATTAAAACAATTAACACTGAACAACTACAAATCCGATAAGTATAAACCGCCTATGAGTTTAATTTAATTACTTACTTTACTAGCGAAGACATTAATATTATTACTAACACAGCCATATTTTATAATAAGAAACCTAATAATTTAATAACATCCATTGAAAATGAACTAGTGTGAAAATTGCTGTATCATATTACACAAAAGTATAAAGAAAGTATAAATACGTATTCTATTCTTTATCAGGCATCCATTGTCAAGACCATGGAGTAATTATATAGGGGAGATGCCTTAATAAGCGTTTTGTAAGAAATCGTTTGTGAGGCTACACGGGGCGGAAGGCAGACGTGCGGGGTGCTTGGTTTCGGCCGTGGCTCCAATCATAGAGCACGAGCAACGACAAGCTCCGCCCACTGCAATGTCGGCGAGGCGCCAATGAGTACGTCACTGCGCCATTTCAAACGGCATCTCCCCTATATAATTACTCCATGGTCAAGACAGTGCAAGGTGTCTAAATTATTAACATAATAAACATTAAATAAGTCTATGCATAACTAATATCTGCTTTAAAAAGTGACTAACAACAGAGTAAAAAAAACGTTTTAACATTTTCGTATTATGCTATGAATACAGTAGTAAAGTTGAATACATGTTTTAAGTTGACACAATAATTACTTACTTAATTTTATTTATCTAAAATGTAATGGTAAAAAGTCACAGCCTATTTTGGCTTTAAATTTATTCTAAAATCTTAATAATGTAAATTAGCTAGATACGCATTACAAGATTACAATGCTACTTATTTATCACCCTAAACTATTGAAAATAATGAAGAAAATATGATAATGCTTATTATAAAAAAAATAGTTTTATTTTAGTATTATGTAGATATCAAAGATTAAAAGTAGGGTCTTGAAAATCAGAAATAACAAATTCAATGTGATCCATAATAAAAACTTCTAGAACTAATTCTAGATACGTCTGATAAATGGACTTAAACGGTAAAAAAAGATTCACAAATTTAAACATCAATTCATTCCGCTGCACTGACATAACGTATCAAAATTTAAGGATCCCCACTATCGACAGGCAAAAATTGTTGTTGGGCTACTGACGACAAGATCATATCAATAGGTTTGGTATCATCGTAGAGTGATGGTGCTTCGCAGAGGATAGCGAAGGTCCCAACAATGGAGGCGATGGTGAAGATCCAGAGAAACAGACGGTCTAGTACCATGGCGACGAAACCCCAGTCTTGGTCTTCCTGATAAAGGTAAAGTAAATGCGTTCTAGAAACATGTAGATCATAGATTACCGGCAAGACGTGACACAGAGAAAGATTTTAACTAATTCAATTGTTATTCCTAAATTGTATAGGTGCAGTTAATACAGAATTATATCCTAAACGAAAGAATTTCTTATGGTTCGAAATAAATGATTTAAAAGCCAAATTGTAGGAGTTTTGTTTTCGTAGAAAATTTTCAAGGAACATTTCTCAATGTTTTGTGATTTCACGTCAATAAATATTACAACATTAATTGTTCGAATGTACGAGTATATTTGCAAGAAATAATACATACCGCATTAAATTCATCCTGTCTCTGCATGTGATGTTGAATGAACATGACATTATGTATAGCCTTTTCAAGTTCAAATGGATACTTCTTTCGAGGAGCAACGTCACTGAGAGAGTCATCTAGGCCAGACATCACTGATGGTAGACCATTGTAGCCGGCACCAAGACTTCCAAGAGCTCCAACTAGTCCGCTAAATCTGTTTTTAACAAAATGATTTTTTTTTTGGAGTATGGTTTCACAAAAACTACAAAAATTTAGAAAAGAAAAACCTCTAAACTTTGTACAAGAGTGTGCAATTTTCGATTATTTTCAGATCTTGTAACCTACATAATATTAATGAATCAGTAATTGTTTAATTCGGAATCCATTTCATTTTATGTTTCCTGTTTAAGATCCGACCATCAAGTGCAATCTTGACCTACAGTAAATTTTTTTATACAACTAAGTAGGCAAACAGGCGTACGGCCCACCTGATAGTAAGTGGTTACCGTATCCTATGAACGCCTGCAAAACCGGAGATGTCACAAGCGCGTTGCATACCTGTCCGCTCCCTCTGGAGCCTAGCGACCCTACTCATACAGGAATTAATCAATTTTTTCAATATAAGACAGTTATGCTTAGAGTATTGTAAAGTTGATCATGTTATTGTTATCTGTAGTGAAATACCTGTTAGTTGCAGTAGTAGTGTGTAGTCCATTACATCCTCCAGGCAGATGATGTCTCAGAGAATCAGGGCTCGAAGCGTTGGAATTAGTCTGTTCAACTGCAGCCAATGCATCTTTAAATTTATTCTTATTCTTCATACTCCTACCCGCAATCTTTTGAGCAGCCAAATCCCTAAGAAGATCTTTCGGAACCCTCATGAGTAAAAGTTTTGGCAATTTTGTTATAAAGAATTTTCTAACCCATGGTGCCATTTTGTGAGTACTAGGCTTCCGATAATGTACATTTAGTATTATTATAGTAATCACAACAGATAAACCTACAAGCAACATGGTAAATAGTAGATATTTTCCCAATAATGGTAAAGCTAAAGACGTTGATGGTATAATTTCGGATATTAGTAAGAAAAACATGGTCTGGGATAGTAAAATGGAAATGCTTAATGCAATCTTCTCGCCAGAGTCAGCTGGTAGGTAGAAAACTAGTACAGAGAGATATGATATGCCCACGCAAGGAACGATGAGGTTGACGGTGTAAAATAGGGTTTTCCGTCTCAATGTTATATTGAAAAAGATATCTGAAACAAGAAGAAAAACTCACAGTTAGTCAAAATCAAACAGGGTTTTTTTTTTTATTAAAAGAAGTAGTTCTCATTGCGTTTTCACAATTTTATAATTTCTATTTCTATTACGCGATCGACAACACAATTGAATTGGTCTTTGTAAATAACTAAATTTAGTCTTCTCGAGATTGAGAAGTTTATTTGGAAAAAATAAATTAGCTTAAAAATACGATGTAATAGAATACTCAATATCCTATTCTAAATAACGATTAACTGTGAATAAAGGGGCTCCGTAGAATAAATACCTCAAAAACATAGGAAAATCTAACCTGCCATTTTCCGACAAAAATGGTGATAAAATCTAAATATTTTGCCACAAACTCACAAAAAATTAAACTAAAAAATAATTACCCGCTCAACAAAGGTTACCTTAAAAATAAATCAAACTATCATTTACTAGGTCCTCGCCCGTAAAAGAAGAACAAAAGACAAAAGAATTTCCCCTTTACCGAGTATTTTTCTATTGTAAGCGCAGGAAACGAGTTTGTGGTGGCTCTAAGAATAATGCTGGGTCTAAGAATGTGGCTTATTTTAGTTGGAGCAATTAGAGTGGGGCCACGAAACCAGCGATTTTATCTGCTCAATATCTTGATAGAGAGAAGTCAGTTGACGGTTGGATTTATTTTGCAGTACAAAGGTTACATTGTGATCGAACCGTTGCAAACTGAGGTAGTCTATTTAGAAACTCGGCTAATCGAGCTAATTAATTGATTGAATATAGTCTTAAATCTTAAATGTAAATGGTCTAAAGTTTGAAAGTGTCGCAAAATAAGTTAGTACGTAGTAGCAACTAGTTTAAACAAAGTGTCAGATACCTTAAGGGAGTCTAAAAATCTGACAGTGTTGGCCACTAATACCATGGGTCATGTAGCTGGTTTCCCGATACAAAGGAATTACGGAGATCAGACGACAGTCGCTACGTTGTAAAAAAAACCAGTGCTGCCAAATCTGGAACCATACATACTACATACCATACTTACAGCGTACTCTAGGCTCCGAAGCGCAAGCTGCCTCAGCTTTAGAAACACGCTTGGACAAAGAAGATGCTCAATCGCTAAAGTAATTCATGACCACACACGTCTGTTAGCGTGTTAATCGTGATTAAACACGTGTCTTTAGTGGACAAATTGAGTCGCACGGAGGCAGCATGTTTATTAGGCCCATTAGGCCTAGTGTTTGTGTAACTAGAGATGTGGTTACCTAAACTAAAAGCTAATTTAAGAACAGGAGTTAAAAAAAAAACATTTATATCGAGTGGGTTACATGGTCAATCGACCCTGTTTCTGTAGTGTCAGAGTTGGTTTCTGTAACGATTTTCGGATTCGGACTTGGTTCCTTTAACGTCCGCCGGCCGAAATAACTGAGACCAACGGCTTAACGTGCCTTCCGAAGCACGTAATCATCATTATTATCAGACAATCAAGTGATTCAAGTCTAATTGTAGGCAGGTTTTCTAATCAAACTGATACAACTAAACAAAGTATGCATTACGTGGAAATCGAACTCACGACCTCGGGGGCTAAGGCAGATAAATGGAGGCAGTTTTAATAACCGTGTGGAAGAAAAAACAAGATTTTATGATTCATGAGTTTGTTGGGGTAACACTAGATCCAAAGGCCTCCTGGCTTGTAGGATAAAAAAGTCTACGATGAACTAAAACTGGCTCTGTGAGCTGTAGATCTTGCGAGCTTATAGAGATTGCAGATCGAAGGAACTTTTCACACCATATGTTTTTCATTGAATATTAAAATCTTGATAATGTTCGTTCCGCTAATCTTTTTAGTCTTTTTTCCTCCTCTGTTCTTAATAGAAGGAGTAGTGATAATTACAAAAACTTGGCGTTTATACAAACAACGATGAAGTAAATTATTCAATTATAATAATCAATTCAGTCATTTTTTTTTCTTATACCAGCTTTTTATTTAACTTGCAATCTATGTATGTTCGGGTCAAATCTCGTAAGATAAATTTGATCTAGTAAGTACTTTCCGGTTTCCAATTAAGCTGAAATTTGGCACACAAAATAAAAATAAATAAAATAAAAATGTTTTTTATTGCCACACAATTACAAGTTTTTACAATAAACATGCAAAAGGAGAAAGAAATAAAAATAAAAATAAAGGAAAATAGCAAAGTGTAGCAAAGGAATGCCTCAGCTTGTGTTACCCTAGCCTCGACTGGAGTAACTCTGTTTATCAGGCACTCTTTCTATCTATCCCCACTCCCTGAGGTTAAAGTATGGGAGATATAGGTGTACGACGTCAGTCCCCAGAAGATGTCCTTAAAGACGAAAGTGACCTTATTATTAGATATATATAGAAGATAAAAATTAGATATGTATAAAATTAAAAAGAAGTATAAATCCTTATTATCTATCTTATTGACATAATCGTTGAAAATCTATAACTATTCTATTGACAATTAGTACAAATTCGTATCTATCCTATTAACTTAAGTACATAGCATTATATTTATTAAAGTTTGAGGTGTATGTGTAGTGTATGTGTGATGTGTATGTGTGATGTGTATGTGTGTGTGTGTACACACACATATATAGTGTATGGTGTGAATGTTGCATTCATTTACATTTGATATTTGTTAAGGGTTAATTTTGTAATTTATCTTTGTTCATAATGGGTATCTATATTTTTTATAAATAGTGTTTTAGTTGTAGATCTTTCCAGCATGCATGCTTTAAATTTTCAGCAGCAAGTTGTTTTCTTTGAAGAGCACTCTTATATTTGTTCTTAAAATTACTTCCATATAGTTTATTTTAGATAGATCGTGTAGTCGACGGTGTTAGGTGCAAAGTTCAGGAGTTTGTAAATCAGAAGACAGGCAAGTATTTTTGAAGGGCTTTCGGGATATAGGCATGCGTGCGGTTGCGTCCGTTTGTAGCGGTCAACTGCTTGAAGGATTCCATTATCTTAGTGTGACACTCACACACACATGCGTACTCCTTACGGCGTGCTTTTATTATAACACAATGATATCTACACAGTACAGCGGTATATGGTAAGTACCTATCTTATTTATTTTACGAATTACTTGTATTTATTTATTAATATTTTTAGATTTATGTTCACAGGTGCAGCCAGGGGATGCAGCGGTGCTTCGCGTCGTCTACAGATCGTTCCATATTTTTGCTGACCTAAATTTAAAGCATGCTTTATATCGTGTAGATTGGTGGGTGGGCGTTCTGATGAGATTATGGGTGGTAGATCGGAGGCGAGTACAGTTTTTTTCATTGTTTATCCAGTTTAACTTTTCAAACAGGTATTCAGGCTTCTTATTCCAAATTATCCTCTGCACGGTACATGCGTACAAAAGTTCACGTCTAGCTGCCATATTTAAGATGCCTTTCTTGTTTAGATATGGTGTTATGTGCTCCCTTCTAGGCACATTGAAACAGAATCGTATGCATGAGTTTTAGACTCTCTGAATCGCAGTTTCTGTATTTTTGTTTATTCTAGGTCCAAAGATATCGCGTGGCAATGCAATATTATAATGACTTGGAGCTGGTCTGATGGTGGAGCTAGGAAGCGGTCATAGGAACTCTTAAATGAAACAACGTACTCGTAATCCCATCGAGTTTAGGCTCGTTTACCTTTGGCCTCACAATAAAATATTGTCAAAAAAAAACTTCTTACTTTAGTTATGAAAATGAATTCTTATAAAACTTTGGTAAACTGGTAATTTTGGTAAAGTAGACTAAAACGAATGTTTGCTGTAGTTACATAATTCCCAAGAAAACAAATAAGTATATTCGTACTTTTAAAAATCTTTTTAAATAAACTTCAAGATAATGGTCGCAAAATAAAAATAAATACATTAAACTAAAAAGAGAACCACCTTCCGGTGAGATTCGAACTCTAGACGCTTAAGTCGATCAGATCTCTTTATAAATAAACTGGACTATTCATCTTTTGACAATATTGGTAAAAATATACTATGTCAATACAAAGTGACAACGAAATTTAATTTTTTTTTCTAGGAAGAAAGGATTTTTATTTTCTATTATGACATACAATAGACGTATATTTTCATTTGCCATAAAATTCAAAGGCGCTCAGGCCCATTTTGCCAAATCGTCATTTTCGAAAATTGCTCGACTATCGATTTTCATATGTTTATCGAACCTGCTCCCAAAATTTCACGGGAATCGGTTGAGAAATGCGAACTCTAGAGGAGAACACACAGTCGTACCAAAGCATTTTTGGCGAAGTTGTCAAACATCTCTGATAGACATTATCATTGTAACAGAACGCATTTTTTTTTAATTGTTAAAATAGACGGCGCTTATAGCCAAGCATAGAGCCAGATTACAGCTACGAAAATTCTATCGGAAAACTGTAAATTTGATTAAAATTTCCCTTGAAAAGCTTCCGTATTATATCTGTAATGTTTAATTCGCAAGAATGCTCATAATTGTAAATACTCTTTATTTTATCGTCACCTAAAACAATAAGATAACTGAAAAATACATCAAAAAGATTTAAAACCAAGATCTCCATCTTTCGCCTTCGCCTCATTTATACAAACTGCCACGGATAGCCAGGTGAAACTTAGTATTCTAACTTTGTCTTGACCTAAAAGCTAGATGTGCAATGACCGAAATTGCTAGTATAATTGCAGTGGTTTCCGTGCAATTTCATTCCTTCTGACGTCGACGTCCCAAGACATTTGACTTTACGACGCCAGGCGGGTTTCTATCGATAAAATTCCATTTTGAAATTACTTTTTTTTATGTAATACTAGCCAGTGATGTGTTTGTAGTTTCGCGATAGAAATTATGGAAACGCATTCTATGTACGCTTCTATTTTTCAAATTTATTTTGTTAGTGGCTAGTATTATTGGAGACGTAAATAACTTTCTATACATTAGAGCAATTTACTAATAATATATACCTTTGTTCTTAGTAGTTCCTTTCGTAGTTCCTCTGAAGGAACTACAGCGACTTTTTATACAGCTGGGTATTGTTTTTAAAGTTCCGCTGTTGGTTTTTTATCGTGTAAATAACATTTTACGAGTGAATTTGTTTTTTACACGATATTTTATTTTATTTGCTTGGTCACATTTCTGAATCGATTTGACCTCACACAATGAACAACAAAATTAACTCAAAATAATTAATAAAAAGAAAAAAAACTTTATTCACGTCAATATTTATAAAATAACGACAATATGTAGTACAAACAATAATGAGTTATTTCTTTTTAACATAAAAAGGCAAATTTTTAATGTCAATGTTAAATTTATCTGTCTCGTAAAAAACGAAAGAGTTCAAGCCCCAAACAAAAGACAAAGTTACTATCGGAATTTATAAAATTATAATAAACCACTATGGCGCATAGCATATTTTCAAATACAGTCCACTCAGTACTAGTAAATTTCTCACTGGTCCATTTTCGTTCTAATGAAATATACTAGTAGGTCTATTCCAACGAATGGGATTGTGTATTGTTCCGGTTATGATGTATGATGCTGCTATCCATAAATTTCCAGGTACCAGTCCCGAGGGGTCCGATACGACACATTTCATAAATATTACTTTTAAATATTTAAAAGCTGGCCGAAATAATGTGACTTTTATTTTGTATCTGTTGTTCACGGTTTTGCCTGCGTAGTTCTGGAAGTATATTCGTGTAGCTTTATAATTTTAGCCAATGCTGGACATAAGCCTCTCCTTATGATTTCTCCAAAATGACCGGTTGGAAGCGCCTGAATCTGTCTTTTGCCCGTGACCTTTTTCAGGTCCTCTGACCATCTGGTCGGCAGATCTATCCAACGCTGCGCTTGACGGTTCTTAGCGTAGTGTCATACTTTAAATACATACACATGCATACAATGAACGAAAACACTTTAAAAATGGTAAGTATCCTATATACAGGATGATTTTTGAACACCGACCCAAATTTTTAACGATTACCACAAAACCACATCTCAAGGCGTACCCGTTAACTCTCTGGCAATAAATTTCCGCTTATCTATGCTAACGCTAAATTACTCTCAGTACAGCCAAGTACAGGTTAAGCGGTTGTTCTGCTAATACTTACGAGTTGTGGTTAACCATTGGAATACTAATCAGGCTGCGAGGCTTTCAATACGCCGAGTAAAGGGACTTTCAACTGTCTGCCTTTACATCAGAACTATTACACTTATGTAAATAATCACAGACTATGGACGTAATGTTTTATTAAAATATTTCTTGAGAGCACGTTGTGATAATAAATTGTTTTTTTTTTTTTTTTAAACTCCGCTCTAATGATTGCTTGGATAGCTGATAAGTTGAATCACCTGTTTACCTAATTAATTTGTTTTGGAAAGCTAATTTATAAAATATTGTGTTTTCCTCTTTTTACTCTTCTTTCTAGGTTTCTCATGTTTATAGCTGATATTTCGTTAAATTTTTAGTTCCAAACCATTCCTATTTATTACAATTAAAGTGTAAAAAAATCGCGGTAACGCAAAAAATAATCTCAACAAATTTCGAACGAAATGTGTGTCATTTAAAAAGCGAATATTTACAAAAATTAATCGGTCAGCAGTGTCAAAAGTAATAACCATAAATACGGTCAGCGAAAAAGTCGTGATATCTCGCGAGGGCCGTTGAAGCTTGTGAAAGGCTCATTATGTGCTTGTGTTTATCTAAACGCCAAACGTATGCTCTGCGTCCGCGGTCACCGCGGTGCCAGCAAATTCAGTCATCTAAAGGGTTAATGTTTGAAAAAAAACGTTAAAAAGAATCAACCTGTATTTTTGGAACACATATTTATGTTAAGTTTATTGGCATTTCTAATATTCATCTTGTAAATCTTGTAAACCCTGGTGGTAAAGTTTTTCGGAACCGCCTTTCGGCTCCTTTAACAATCAAATGGCAGCCGGAAACAATGTCTTAACGTGCCTTCCGAAGCACGGAATCATCATTATTATCAGACAATCAGGTGATTCAAGCCTGAAATCTAACCAAACTAAACAAAGTATGCATCCAGTGGGAATCGAATCCACGATCTCTTGTGTAAAGCATACGCCTTAACCAAGTTTTTAATTTAACAACAAATAAATGTCAATCTTAGATTAATAATCGGTCTCGTGTCTATATGTCTATCCATACTAAGATTATAAATGCGAAAGTCTGTCTGCCTGTCTGTCTGTTACGCTTTCACGGTAAAACCGCTGAAGGGATTTTGATGAAATTTGGTATGAATATAGTTGAAGACCCGGGGTCAAACATAGGTTACTTTTTGACGCAGGCGGAGCTGCGGGAAAATGCTAGTATAGAATAGTAGGGCTACTGCGTTTTTGTAGTCCAGCGATTGTAATTGGTCGCCATCGCCATTATCTTGAGTTCCTTCTTGCTTCAGAAGCTGTTAAAAATAAAGATAAAAGATAAAAAGCCTTTATTGTTTGTTGGTCCCAGCTGTATCTACTAGTTAACAGCCGTTAGGCGTATCTGATAATAGGCAGTCTAAAAATCTGATAGTTAACTAATTTACTTTAACGTTTGGGCTCGCATTTCACTTGTTACGTTTTAATAATCAGTGCTACCATATCGAGGAACATGAAGCGTACCCTAAACTGGGATTCTTAGTTAAGGAAGCTGAAAAATATCTTTGCAAGAAAAAACCATGTAGTCATGAATTCTCAAACTGAACATTACATATAAAATACACGAGCCTCACGCCTGTTTTCAGGTTGATCTGATTAACCGTTAATTTTACGAAATGTTCTCATATAAATTACTAAGTCGGCTTTCGAGGCCACAAGCAATTTCCACGGGCTTGGATGATACAAGTAATTGCTAGTAAAATGTTGTATGTTTTACTTTACATCTGTTCGTTGGTTGATTATGTTTATTTATTTATAAATCTTTATTGTACCACAAGTTTACAATTGGCGGACTTAATGCTAAAAGCATTCTCTCCCAGTCAACCATTAGGAAAAACAGAAAAGTTATGTGCGGCGCAAATTATTTTAAAAATACAATGAGAGAAAAAAAGCACTTAACTGCTAAATAAACATACATAGATTTACATACAATATTCATAACTATACACATACATAAATAAACATACATAAAAGAAGAGATAAAACGGAAAAAGATGACGATTTAGGGTGATATTATGCTGAATTTTGACTTTTCTTTTGAAAGTGAATTTAAGAATGGTCTCTTTGATGTCATCGGGTAGAGCATTCGACAGCCGTGTTGCTTGTAAGCCGTGTTGCTTGAATTAGACATAAAACTGGACCGAAATAGGGGAGTAGAAAGGGTAAGTTTTTTGGAAGATCTAAGTTGCCTATCGTCACCGTCAGAAATATACTTGAACTTACACCTTAGATACTCCGGGGACTGAGGCTCCTTGAGAATTGAAAAAAGAGAAGTAAGCAACCGAAGTTGACGACGTTGGCGGATCGGAAGCCATTTCAGTTCGGATCGATAAGAAGAGATGTGGTCATATTTACGTAGACAGAAAATAAAACGAATACAGTTATTTATGAGACGATCCAGTTTATTGAGAAGACCTTGATTGAGATCAGAATAGCACACATCAGCATAGTCAATAATTGGAAAAACTAACGTTTGGACTAATAAAATTTTGGATTTAATCGGAGAAGAAACTTTCTTTCTTAGACGATTAAGTTGTTGGAGAGTAAGGTTAATAGAGCGACTAATTTCAGCAATGTGAGTGGTCCAGCTAAGAGTGGCGTCAATATGGAGTTCAAGATTCTTCACGCATTTACAGATCGTGATGACGTCATTGTTGTACCTTATAGGCGCAATTGTACTTATGTCAATCTGACTAACCTGCCTAGAGCTACCCAAGATGATTGCTTGACATTTTGAGGGATTAACCATAATGCCATAGTCATTAGACCACACCAAAATCGCAGTCAACGCTGTGTTAACGCTATCAATAGCCGATTATGGTGAATGTATAAAAAAAACAATACTTTTGAATTCGGATTGAAAGATGCCTCTGCAATCTTCTTTACCCGAACATGTATCCCAAAAAAATCATCATAATTATACCTTTAAGAACCCAGGGTACGCTTTCATCATGATACTACTTGAAGAGGCGCTGCGCTTTAAGAGCTCTAATGTACTGCCATCGATATAGGTACTAGCACTGTAAAATATTTGTTTTGTGGCAAATAATAATGTTTCCATCGAAACATGGTCATATTATTACAAAAACACGAGTTCAGAAGTAAAGTGGTAATGAAAAAAAATATTTTTCTATATATTGTAAATCTAAATGAAAATCTAAATTTTTTTATCCTACATCTAAAAATAATTGATCTGGGGGCACAGCAATGTCCCCGCCATGTTGAACAATTACTTTAATTTCTTAAGATATTGTCATACCTATATAATCGTGACCACCATATAAAATTATCAGTTCATCTTACAGGCGGATCAATGCTTGTCACATTTATAAGTTGCAAAGGGAGAGTCAGTCCAGTGATATGGTAAATGATAGTTGGAAGATATTTCGCACGATAGAGAAAAATGTCATGTCAATCAACTAATTGTCACGGTGGTGTAAAAATAATAAATCATAATGTTAATACCGCAGAAAAAGCAAAATTCCTAACTAAATTATTATTCCTATGTGTTTCAAAACAAAATCAATGAATGTTGTAAACATAAAATCATATTTTCAAAAAAAAACCAGCATACTATATTGTTACGAGCTCCGGGGTTCGCAATTTGGAGAAAAACACCTGATGACTCTTAAAAACGTTTATTCCCACAAGGATGGTCGCCGACGTCACTTCAATTCACTTATCACTAACAATGTCCAAAACACTTGCTAATCCCAGTCACTATAACTTGCCGAGGTCGCTTGAATTACTTGTTATTCGCTCCGGATATCGCATCTTGATCGCACTTGTAGCTCAGTTAAATTAGAACTGCCTTCCTGAGGCACCTTCCGATGTTTATATGGCCCGGGAAACCCGCTCCATAAGTTTCTAGAAAGATCACAACTACTCCGGAATAGAGAGAGGGATACTCTCTGTCTCGTTCCCTTAGTTTCTCAAATCACATACTAGAAGCGTGATAGCGAGACAAAGCAATATGTCAGAGCGAGACAATCGATGTACTAGATCGTTCGCGATATTATTCCCGTATGAAAACACGCGACGATTGTACGAGAATTTTCCGCGGACAGTGCTACTAAAACTTCCGCGGGCCGCATTTTATTTTTATTTATTTTTGATTTCGTAACAATATCAAAGATCACAGATAACAAAGCACTTGACAACTGCTTACGATTTTGTATAATTTTCAAATAAGTACACGGAGCCCCAGATACCTACCTACCTATATTCAGAAGAAATATTACATGGTGTTGTATGTAGAAATTGAATATTTACTTCAAGTCCATTATAGAAATAGACTATGGAATGAAGAAGACATCACTAACCTGGATATGGTTCCTGACAGCACGGGTAGTACCTCTCGTGACGTTCAGCTGGCACCCCCAGGATGTCCCATTCCACTGATGGATAATATTCCCGAAGGTCTATGCCCACGTCAACCATGTCTCCTTTCTTCTGGTTGATATGCTTCAAGTCGATCTAGGAGATAAAGTAATGTCTGTTAAATTTGTTTGCGGAGCCAAATTACGATTTCGTAGTAACACAGCCCACATCCTTGACTTCTTTCTTCTTTTCCATCTTTCTGTAATATAGTTTGCTTGAGTCGGCTCGCTAAGAAGAAGAATTCCAGATATTGGTGGAGTGATGCGATACATCAATCTGTATGTAGAATGGGAGCAGATGTTAAAAGTGTCTAGAAAATTTTGCAAAAATCCAAATGACAAATCTACCAAATTGTATTTATTTTTCATTATAAACGGTAATCACTTTCCACAAGGTGGCCAGTATGCCTGTTAAATTATTATAAAAAATATGGCGACTTAGTCTATTTAAGTGATTTTGAGTATACAAACAGACATTTAAACTAGTAACTATTGACTTACCGCTTAACTTTCTCAGCATCGCCCATTTGGTTGACTGGTAGATAAAGCCTCAGGCTTTAAGTCCGCCATTTACAATTATGTAATAAAGTTAAATAAATAAATAAATAACTTATTATAAACAACACCAGGAGTGAAACTGGCGCGTTTCAGACCCTGAAAGAATCTCACGCTCTGTTTGAAATTACTTGATAAGCACACTAAGTGTAGTAAGGTAATTAATATGACAACTTTCTCTCAGAACATTTGGTCCGATAGTTTAGTCCAATTTTCCACCTAATAGTGTCGAAAAGGTACTCGGACCAAGAGGATCTACTACATAAAGCAAATTCGTAAGATATCTGTATTTGAAAATGTATGGAGTGTATCCGTTCTATCCACTAATGTATCCAACACGGTTTGTCCTTGGGATGGTGGGGTACAACTTCCTGGAGGTAAGACGGAACATGAGTCTAGCGACATGTTTGTTTAAACTGTTGCCTGGCATCCAGCATCTGCAACCAGGCAGTGTTGCAGAAACATATAAAATACTGTTTTAGATAACCGGGTCTGACTGATTTGGTTTTTTTATCTGAGTTTAAAAACATACCTGATCGCCATCATAGCTCCAAGATCCGAACTTCAAGAAGCAAGTTTGCTGGTCAAACGGGAAGTATCGTACGTCAATCTCGCAGGAAGACTTGAAGATGGCTGGCGGGGTCCATAGCACTTTGCCGGTGTGATGCAGTACGGCTTTCGTCATTGTTGTCACTACGTATTCCCCGTCGGCACTGTGGAGAATTATTCTTTTAGTAAGTTATGTAAATATTTTCAATTACTTCTATTTTCACCATTTTTGGGGATTACAGTTTAAACACCGGTCTTTTGAGAGGCTTGCGCGGGGATTTTGAAGGCATCTCCCAAGGATTTCAGTCTGATTGATGTAAATATTATATTACATCTGTAGTTGCGTACAATAATATTAGACATAAAATTTTATAATTTAGAGAAATATTAAGACAATAAATAAATTAGTTTAAATATACTCATTTCAAACTCTAAGAAATTTACCCACATACACAAACAAATTCGTGTCCATGAAAGCTACTGGATTGCCAGCACTGGATACGTTTAAATCGACCTTAAGTTTTTGACTTAGCAATGATGGTTATTGCCCGGTATAGGTTTGTAGTTAGTGTAGGTTACTTAATAACGAACAGCCTAAAATAGGCTGTTCGGTAAGCTAATTGCCAGAATCGGAAGATTTCGTTGCTATACCGCACTTCTACAAAGAATTTTTTTTTCTTATAAAAATTTTCTAACGAAACCTACTGTTATAGAAAAATAGCCTCTCATGCCACTACTTACGGATTACAATAGTAAAAAAATGCGCATAAAGCTATAAACCACGTGCAACGTACGGTAGGATTTACGACAAGCCGTATCACTAAACAGTGCAATTTTCTGCAGTTTATGACCATCAACGTTACTTGTCTGGGACAAAGATGGGCTTTATGACAATGAGTGGTAAAGTTAGGGGACTTAAAAATTCAACATTCTACTCGTAAATGCAACCTGTTCAAGCATGAGGATTTAGTAAAGTCGCTTGTGTCTGTAATAATTTTGAGGGTTTAGTATAGTGTGTGTAATTAGAATTTGTATTAATGAAAACCCTGTTGCCAAATCAATCTATAAAAAAATAAATATATATTTTGATATAGGATGAAAATTTCCCTCCGTAGATGAAGCAAGCAAGGCAGAAATTTTTAAATATGAATAATATTGAAATGTAACATGAAGTGAGAAGAAAATGTATGCGATTCGTGAAGACAAGGGCACCATTGCCATTCGATTGTGGGCGTCACGCCAGTCACGTGGGATTGGCGTCAGTTTGAATGGACCTTTAAGCTAGTAGCTTAGTCTATTACAGTAGTCACTTGTTAACTGATCGTAAGCTTGATAGCTACGTTAGACGTACAAAACGTAAATTAAACTCATAATAAAAATATATTTCTTTATCAAATACAAAATATATAAAAGTATAACTAACTATAAAAGTAGACTATAAAACTATTTCAACAAAACATTGAACAATATTTTTGCGTGAAGTGCGGTCATAGCAGCAAGTCCGGTAGATTATGTGCGCTCGTCCCGTAAACTGCGATCTTCCGGTTTATGACAGACACATAAACCTATCAAAAGTAGGGCCAAATGGACATGAGGTGACCTGTCTCAATTTATGAGAATTTAGCGATTTTTCAAAGTTTTGAGTGGGATTTGTGTACTGAATCTTTGATTCAGTGATCTTTCGGATCGTGACAAGCACATAACCCATCAATGGTAGGCACGAAATTTCCGTTTATTGAAGAATGAAATGTTTCTTTTTTTTCAAAACTGTGAGTATTGTGACTGTTAAAGTCTCTGGTATAAAAGTGGGATTTTATATAAGAAGGCGACTCGGAAAAAGGGTAATGATAATTATTAGGGCAGGTGTTTTAATTTTAAACACAGGTATGTTGTTATTGAAACATCAAAGTAAGATTCAAAACTATATTATGTTTAAGTTGCTTGTTTGAAAAACTGTTTGATTTTCCGTCTTTGACAGCCACATAAACCTATCAAGAGGCGACTCGAATAAATGATGATTCGGTCGTAAGTTACAAGCAACGAGCGAACTTAGTTCTTTATTAATTTTCAAACTGCAGATACAAGTGAGATCTCAGTCTTATGTAAATGTACGATTTTCCAGTTTATGACAGACACATAAATCCATCAAAAGGAGGCTCGAACAAAGAAAGACAGGATGACACGCCGTAATTTCTGAGCACAAAGCGATTTAGTATTATAAAACACAAAATTAGACATACCTAATACGAAACATTTCATTGCACCAAACTTAGAGTACAGCATTATTTTAGTTGCATTATTGCCTTAGTAATCTCATTCTCGCAACGTCTGAAAACTATTTTGAGTAAAAAAAGTTTTGTGGAAATAATTTTTATATTTTTAAAGATAAGACATTTTATTTTACCACGCCATTCTTTTAGAGCGTAAGAAATTGAATTAGGTCTGAACATTTTTTGACTTAAATTAAAATACAACTGCCTCTGATTTAATACACGCCACATGATTGCCATACGCAATGATTATGATCCTTCGAAATATTCTCACCGCCGAATTCTTATGACTCGCGACCCATGCAGTTTTGCACACTGTAAGATTAGTCACACGTGCGTCACCCTCATTCCCAGATGATTAATAGTATACCAGGCTGTTTTGACACAACATGATGTATCATTTCCGAAAGGTTTCTTGTCGATATCCGTCGCAATCAATTAACTTTGGTATACGATGCGACGTTAGGTCAGGTGTTTATTAGAAGCGACAGTGACAAGTTTTTATAAACGATTTATATATATTTTTTATTTATGTTTCACTAACATCTTCGTATTAATAAAACATAGATATAGGAAACATATTAAAAGTACATTCACCCAGGCTGTGTGAATGTACTGGATGTGTTTGATACATTTATTAAACTTTGGACTGTGGCCGCTTCCAGTTGGTCATTTAGGAGAATGTTTTTCTTGATGCCTATTTCCAGCAGAGGACCACCTACGGCTGAAATGATGAAGTATTAACTTTATTTTTAACCCACCAAGTGTCTCTTTTTAAATCCATATGAAAAAATTTACTTGTTGTAAAGAACGATGTCTGGCAGCCATATATGTTCCGATGGTACGTAAAGCTCCTTTACACCACCATACTCCAAGGGGTCCCATTTGAACTTGTGATCTTCCCATTCCTGAGAACAAAAAATAAATTTTAACACATGTTTGTTTATATCAAAAAATTAAAGAATGGAAAAAAAACTCCACCAACAAACGCCCAGCTCTTAAATTTATACATACATATATCGGCATATTTTTTTACTAATCAAATTAATTAACTATCATTAAATTAGTATTGAAAGTAATAGATGTAAACAACACGTGCGTCTGCTACCTCAACTAAAGCTCTTACTATTGCCCGTCCTTTTGATCGATCGCACTATGGCTGAATCGTCAGTCTTGGCCAGTCATGGCTCTGACTCGGTGAGGTGCACTTCTATCCACTATCCTTGTTTAACTCTGACTCTTAATGTTAGCATGGAAGAGATCCAGGTAAACTATTGTTGTAGATCACCGTATGACGCGGGGAGTCGTGTGCGTCTGCTTTAACCATGATTTGGGATACCGTCCCTCTATCGGGACGAACAGGCCTCTCCAATTTAACCAGATCTTAATTAATCAGTTGTTAACCTAATCATATCTCTCTCATTACAGAGAGCTTTCATTACCGCCATCCTGTCCTGTCACTTGATGAAAGCCTACCCTTTTCGTCATTTCGACACATACGTGTTTATATTGTTTACATAGTATAATAGTGTCTCCGAGTTCACCCAATATTAAACTCTTAATTCAGTATCTTCAACTATCTCCTTAGCAATTTTAGGCAAAATCAGTACCTACAGCTGTTTAGCTGTGAAAGCGTAATAGACATACTTTCGCATAATAATATTGGTAAGGAAGTTTCGATAGAATTGATACAGTTGTATTTTTTTTTACAATAATATCATTACGCACTAACTTGATGCGAGAAGCCCCACTGATGCGAGCGTTGCGAACACTGAATGCTGCGGCTCTTGAGAACGACCTATTTAGTTGCACTATGACTTTTTTTTAGAACTAACACGTATATTATTATCGATAATTTGTTATAAGGCTTAAAATATATGTATAATATTGTAAATGTATATTTATTAATAGTAGCTACTCTATAGTATACGGACGGTATTCCAAATGGTAGAATATGTGACCAAAAAAAAAATTTACAAATAAACATATTGACGTACTACGACAACAAAAAATAACATTCCCATTACATAATTCATGCATCAGAGATCTATATTCCGTCACAGCTCCGCTTGAATATGGACCCCTCAGTTGATGTAGATTTCCCGGGTGACCAGTCGGGAACAACCTGCATCATGCATACAACTTCAAGTGATCTTGGTCATAGTATATCGCATAGATATGTTGGAATATGTATGAAAAATAAATATTGTAAAACCTAAGCCTCATTTACTGAAATAATAAAAATATCTATAATGATTTTGTTGCAGACACTAAAGTACTAGCTGTTTCCCACAGCTCCGCCAGGGTCAAAAAGTAGCCTATGTTAGACCCCGTGTCTTCAACTATATTCATACCAAATTTCATCAAAATACGTTCAGCGGTTTTGGCCGTGAAAGTGTAACCGACAGACAGATTTTCGCACTTATAATATTGGTATGGATATACTGCTTAAAAAATTCGAAAGATATAAAAATAAAACTTACATGTTCAAGCCATACGTTGGTAGTAAGGATTTGGTCCTTAAGATTCTGGAACAAAAAATATTTCGATTACGTACCTATAATATTACGAACAATGATACTCATAATATGTAGGTAATTTTTCTTATTTTGCAGAAGTGTATTCTATGAAAACATTTTATTTTTTATATAGGCACATCAAGTTAATCAAATTTTCACCCATTTTGCTCTCTAGGTATAAACCTAGTTCAGATTGGTATAATTTCTGTGCCAGTATCCTGGAGTACAAATGTGTCACAGTGGTCAAAGTGGTGTGAGGTGACTGGTGTCACCTGTGCTCCCAAAATTCCTGTCGGGCTTAAAGGACAGGTCTATAAAACCATGATTAGGCCTGCCCTTCTACATGGCAGCGAGGCGTGGCCGGTGCTCGAGCGGCATAAGCAAGTGTTGCGTGTCACGGAGATGAAGATGCTGCGATGAATGTGTGAAAGATCGCATACAAAACTCCCGTATCCGGGGCAGCCATCATGTTCGTGATAAAGCGGACAAACTTCATGAGAGCCGCTTAGGTGGTACGGCCACGTCTTAAACCTGAAACCGGCTAATTATGTGGGAAACAAGTGTCGTCCATGCCGCCTCCGCCGGGCCGGAGTAGAAGGGGAGCATCCGAAAAATGCTGGCTCGACGTCGCTACGGAAGATATATGCTAATGGAATTACCACCAACTATGCCGAAGACCGGGGGGAATGGAGGAGAAAAAGTAGAAAGCGGTCCCTGGATTTCGTGGCAATCAGCCGAGGATGAATTCTCGGGAAGGCGCTAAGATGAGTAGTATCCTGGAGTCTAAATAAATCATTTAGTAGCTACAAGATAAAGTAGATAAAAAAAAATCTTGATCTGAAGTACCTGTATGTATAAGTAGGAAATACTTCAAAACGCAGCCTTAACGTAAATACATTACCTATTCATAGGAACGGTAATGAGTTTTTTTTTTAGTTTTTACTATTCAATGCTTATGTATAATATATCAAATTCAGAAACACGTAAATTAAATATTTCTAGTCAGATATCCGAAAATGGACAGGGCAATCATAGATATTTAGGCACACTTTACATAATTATGAAACCTTAAAACAAAAAAACTCAACCCGTATTCTTAAACATAACCTTAGGGACGTCCTTCACTCAAACTCTTAGGAGGGAGAGCCTTATGGAAGTCTTCGAACTTTCCTTGAAAATTAAATTCATAATTGGTTGCTTGAGCAAACTCCAATGAGGAAAGACACAGGATGAAATAACAATCCGTAGCACAAAAATTGAAAAATACAAAAGACTAGAGTAAAATATAAACAAATTAAGTAGTTAACTAGGCAAAAAGTGTCAAAAAACTGATATTTAACCAATTTAGATGCCGCCTCAAGGTACCTCTCGACTAACCTTATATTTGACAGTTCGATACTCACCTCCAATGAGGAATCTCCTTCAGTCAAGGAAGCTAGTGACGACTAATCATACCAATGAGGTGGAGTAAGGTTGAGTCGAGTTTGAGTGAAGGTTTAAGAATATGGGTGTCAGGCTAAAGATTTCCACTTGCATTCTATCCTTACAGATAAACAAAATAACCAAAACTAAAAAATCCAGTGTAAGCTACCGCGCCACTGAAACGACACAAGAAGAAGATTTAACATTTTACTGGCTCAATGTAAACCATGTCTTAGTATCGGAAAATCGATTGATTCTTGGCCGCCTGCCAAGAATTTCCCCTGGCTCATCAAAATGAATGTATCTATGGTAAAAGACACGGAAGTACGAATATCAACACCCGGAATTGTGTTGACTTACAGGGTTTTGTATTTATTACCTTTTTTCTCAATTTCTTTCCTGGCTGGAGAGATTGAAACGAAAAAAAATAAGTGTTCGTTTTTTTAATTTCGTAGAGCTGGGCCTACTGGCTGGCTAACTTGTCTACTGACAAGTTACAATTTTAAAGACGACATTCGATAACAAAAATGTATGGGATTGACATTAGCCGCGCTAAATCACGTGGTCGATTTTCATAATTCCGAAAGACCGCGAAAACGAAAGTCGTTATCGTTTTTAAAATTGTAACTTGTCTACGGGCCCTGGTCAGTATTTATAAAATAATGCCCATTTCATTTAAATTCATACATCTATATCTACAAAAAATTGACTGCTAGATTATACGCCTGGGTCAAATAGAAAGTGCACAAAATTATTTCTTATGTTTTCGCGATTGTTAAACATTATAAACTATTTTAAACTATCGCGTTTATTACTAATTTATTTACTAACCAAATAATAATTTATTTTGCCTGTGACCATAAACGCTGAAGTGTTGAAACGTTAGGTGTACAAATAAATAGAATGCAATGGGTAATGTCATATAGAGTCGCAATTCTGATTATCAGCTGGGGGTCACTAATAAACTTTAAAAGACCATGCAACTGACATTCAATAGGCTAGTTTCCAGGGTCAAAAGACTAACATTAAAATTAGTACGTCATTTAGGGAATCAAAATATATTAGTGACGTATTTTTTCTTTTGTCAATTGAGCGATAAATTATAAAGATATAACGCATCAAAGTTTAGGAGTGCACATTATCTACACAGAGTAGCACACTATGACGTCACACGGAACTTTGACGCGCCGGATCTTTACCATTCTATGTTTAATTTTCAAAAGAAAAAAATACGTCTCCAATATTTTTTGATTATCTAACTGACCGAGTAATTATATTTTCTTAGGAATCTAGCCTATTACGACTCAATTACGATGCATTTTTCATTTTTCATGCTCAATATTTGTATTCTGCTAACACAATTATGAATTTCAATTTATTTGCAACTAAAACGTATTTGAATGGTGATAGTAGAAAAAATGTAAACAAAACAAATATCAGAGTACCGATTGAAAGAATTGATGATTTTTTGATTAGCAAAATTTTGCAAAAATGAAATACGATTAGTCTTAAAATTAGTAACAGAATACCAGAAATGTCATAGCGATCCAATTACGATTCAGTTGCGCACTATGTAAAATAAGAAAATTTACGCCCTGGTACTAACTAAACTAAAAAGTGAGGCTTTTATCCGGCAGTGGATTTAATTTAGACTTGCTGTTTCCCGCAGCTCCGCCTGCGTCAATAAGTAGCCTTTGTTTGATCCTAGGTTTTCAACTATATTCATACCAAATTTCATCAAAACGTTTAGCGGTTCGGTCGTAAAAGCGTAACAGACAGAATTTCGCACTTAATATAATATTAAATATGGATAAATTTCAATTACCATCTATCTGTAACTTTATCGTGGAATAAAACTGGCACGTTACTTAACATGCGTTTCAGTACTCTTAACTGTTCCTTCATTTGATCAATAAGTAAACTGGATTGGCTGACTGAGGTGATTCGTCTCCGAGGACAATTTTATAGTTGAGGTTTACGTGCCGTTAGTTAAGAACGTGTCCTGTATCATGATTCGAGCTGTTTTGCATGCTATGTCTCGTGAATTTGTAAGGAGATTACTCATACAAAACGGTTTTGACAGTGTAAAGTATAAATTTTACTTGTTACAGTTGGAATTTCAAATATTGCAAAGTTTTTATTAAAAATGTGATAATAGATTGAAAATTGGCAGAGTAATCGGTGAACATACATAAAAAATATAAACATATAACATAACACAGAACCCTGTTTTAAAGTAGGTTAAAAAGCGTCTGAAGTTTAATACTTTTCAAATTCGCATAAAAACAGCATTAAATCATATTACAAAGGCAATATAATAATTATCTTTCAATAATTCATAAAATATTCTGCTGCAAAATGTGTGTATTTGTTCGATTGTTAATTTATCACGCTTAATGTACTGAACCATTCTTTGTGAAATATCGTTAATACATAATAAGTAACACGTACTGCAAAGAACACAAGGTACCTTTAATGGTACTTTTTGTTTACAACATTTTGTTTGAAGTTTCATACATTTTTAGGTTAGGATTTACAAAAATTATAAATATAAATTTCCGCATCTTTAGAATTTAAGGAGGTACTCAGAACCTCCTGCCCTTCCCCTTAGAACCTTTATTTCATCCAAATTTGTGCCAAACGAAACAGAATTTACAGTAGAAAACCTCATTAGTAAAAGTGTAAATAGGGATAATTTCTTAGAGGTATTGAAAAACGATGAACTAGAAACTATTCAACATCTCAGGACATCCTCTTTAATCTCCAAAGTAATTCGAAATACATACAATTTGCTTGTAAACAATTCTGAACCCTAGTCAAAATCCTATTCACTATAGATTGAATCGACATTACGGAGTACTAAATGAGATGCTACTCTGTTTAGTTGTAAAATAACTACATTAACATATATTTTACTAATGTACGAGTACGTGGATAGGCAAGCGATAAAATGTTCTCATTAGGGTCGTAGCGCCACGTTTATTGAATAGTGTTTTTTTGTTTCCTGAAGGTGCCTTGTAATGTGGTTAAAATATTTATTCATTCATTCGAGTGGTCTTCATGGTCAACCGACCCTGTATATCATACAACTTGGTTAAAAGATACAAAAATATAACATTAAAGTTACAAATAGTTAGTTCTCTTAGAATTATTATCTCATTCACAAGATGTCCACGGCTGGACACAGCCTTCACTTATAGATTTCCAATCAGACCAATGTTAAGAGCCCTGCATCCAGCGTCTGCCTGCAACCTTGACTCGGTTGGACCATTTGAAATAAGTTCGAATACGATTGATAGGTATTATGATCGCTATTTTTTCGCGGGTCCCTAAGTGTTAAGAATGTATAGCAAAATTGTTCCTGCGGTGAGCTAAATTAAAATCATTGATTTTACAAAGATAAGATCATGAATACTTGTAATACCAGGGCCGTACTAACATCGTTTAAATTATACGAATGACACAGGTGCGGATTCCAGCTATTTCTGACAGCAAGGGAGAAATGTCAACTATTTGCACAAAGGGCGTATTTTTAGTTGAAAGGTAAACGAGCCATTTCTGAGACAGCTTTTATTTGCATGCGTAAGATTTGAAACATTTTAATTATGTTACTCAACTGAATGTCTGTTTTGTTTTAATATCTAATTGGCTAGTTTCCAGGCTCAAAAAACTATCATTCTAATTAGTCCGTCATTTAGGGAATCAAAATATATTAGTGACGTATTTTTTCTTTTGACAACTGACCGATAAATTATAAAGATATAACGCATAAAAGTTTAGGAGTGGGGTCTCGTGACGTCACATATTGCGAAAAAGTTTCACACGGAACTTTAACGCGCCATATCTTTACCATTCTTTGTTTAATTTTCAAAAGAAAAAATACGCCTCCAATATTTTTTGATTATCTAACTGACGAACTAATTTTTTTTTCTTTTAGGAAACTAGCCTATTGGTATATGTTACAATCAAGAGTCTTGGGTCTTCGTAAATAGTGTTACATTTAAGAAAAAATAAAACTTAAAGTTCATAATAATCAAGGCCCAGAATCAGCTTATAATGGTTAAAGTGTTCTTTAATGAACGCAGTTACCGTCAATGGAATTGTAATTTTACAAAATGAATTCAATAAAGTTGTTGAAATCCTGAAATCAAATGTATGCGCAGGGCACATAGCGCGAATACCCGATGGCCTATGGGGCAGAAAGATTCAGGAATGGCGACCACGAACAGGCAAGCGCAGCGTGTACGTTCACCAACCAGATGGTCAGATGACCTGGACGCAGGCCACTTCCAACCGGTTATTTTGGAAATAATTAGAAGAGGCCTTTTTTCAGCAGTAGACTAACTGCGGCTAAGCGATGATGGTGATGTACCTCAATTTTTATGTATTGTTTCGTAATTTTTTTATTTTGGTGCAATAAGGAGTATTTGTACTTGTGATAATGTACTCAAATTAGAAAAAAGCTGATTATCTTTAAACGGCTAGCTGTTCCCAGTCATCTTAATCAGTTACATTAAAATCATCCCAAGCCACTACGATGATAGATAGATTCACAAACAGGAAAATTTAAACAAGCCTCTTTCACATAACGGGTCAAAAATACAATAAAAGTAAAGACCATAAACAATCATTATCAAAACACATTGTCAGCTCAAGTAATGGCGATAAAAAGTAACAAGCGCACAGAACAATCACCCTTTACATATTCAGAATTCAAACGAACTTCGTCACCGAACCGCTGAGCTGTAAAAACGACATAAAACGAAGCAGAAGCAGTCCTGAATGGCTCAAAATACTTCAGGATGGCTCGCAATGGCTTGGAATGGCTTACGTGGCGAACTGCATAGCAATTAAGAGACCCTGCCCGCGTTGTAAACGTCAATTTCATTTCAATTAAGACCCTTTTACTGGGGATCGTTAGTGACTAGGTTATGCGGGGTTGAAATTCTATACTTTTTTATTTTATTGCATGTCTGTCGCTTCTGGTAGTATTTTATTTATCATTTATTTATGTATGTATGTATGTTTGTTTCGCGATAACTCTCGAGCCGTTAGTCCGATTTCGACAAAATTTAAGTTCGTTTGGCATCAAAATCGGTTCAGTAGTTTTTGAGATATTTGCATTAAGATAAAAAAAAATATTTCTAAATAATTCCAAAGCCGTTGGTCGGATTTCGCTGATATTCAGTTTTAATTATTTTTAACCGAATTTCAAAAATAAGAAGTTTTGATGTTTATTTCAAATTTATTACCTAATGACACCGTCGTTTTAAAGCTGATTTAAAAAGTTGTTTTTATGTTCGAAAGCGTACACTTTCAGTTTATTCTCCTGAATTTTTTAATACAATCGGTTTAGTAGTTTAGTTACAAATTAAAAATAACTGAGAAAATACCTGGATGTTGAATAATCATCCAATTAAACAATAATTTTTTTATTCATAAACCAAGAAAACTTTTTTATTTATTTACAGCCTGTGGCCACAGGGCAATTCGCCACGGCGAATTTTGCCGCGATGCCATCGGCGACTAAAGGAAATACATAACAAATGCACCAAAAAACCACGGGAACTGGTGGCTGACGAGGCGAAATGAGGAGTAGTAACGATTAGTGCACTGAAACAAATGAATTTGTATGTATTTCTTTTAGTCGCCGGTGGCATGGCGGCAAAATTCGCCGTGGCGAATTGCCCCGTGGCTAGGTTATTACTGGGACCAACTTGAAGATATTTTGAGGTAATCAAATACAAGGGTGGCGGGGTCAATGGACTTTGTAGTCTAATAAAAAAATAACAAGAGTACTAGTAGTAAATAAAGAGAGATAACAAGACAGTCCGTATGCCTGTTTGCCTACTAAATTGTTTAAAGTTCTGCAATTCGCATGTGATCTTTAGGCTATCTATAGACTACTGTGAATACTCACCATTAGGCGGGCCAAATGCATAGTTTGTTGCAACTCAATTGTTTAAGAATCGGTAACGATACTACTGTGTCCTTTTAGCTGGCAGGCCGTATGCTATTTGGATCCTGTCTATATTAATATAGTAAAATAATCGCGAGGTCTATGTTCGCGGCGAACAACTAGTGATATTTTTGAGGATACTGTAGATTTATGGAGGCCTGTGATTTGTAGAAAGTTGATGATAAATTGTTTGTAATTACTTTATTTTACAAAACATTAACATATCATGCTGATACCAACAAAAACAGAAAAATCAAAATAGAAAATACAAAGAATGTAATTTGACAAACATGTAATAGTAAACATAAACAAAATAGCGGACTGCGTTCTTCGATAGTTCAAAAATACATGACAGTTTCAAAGCTAAATTATGAATAAGCCCTAAGACTGAAATACCCAGCTGTAGTTTAATCAAATCTCGCCAGAGGATAGTCTGTACAAGGGCTGAAATAATACGGACAACTCAATTAACTGCAGCCGAAATTCAGCTAAATTCGTTAGCTACGAACTAACCTATAAAATATTAAGTTTTATGCCAAAATTTTTGTTTTTAATGTTTATGAAAATGGATCGTTGCGGGGTCCAGTCTCCTTTATGACAGTAAAAACTGATAGAAAAAATTCACTGACGACCAGGACATATTTCTTTAAAATAAAGCAAGTATTTTTATTTCTGACGAGTGACAAACCCTGATCACGGAGCAGCGGGCTAAGAGGAGATGCCGTTTGAAATGGCGCAGTGATGTAATTATTGGCGCCTCGCCGTTCACAAAAGTGGGCGGAGCTTGTCACTACTCGTTCAAAAGCGTACCTAGAAACATATCGCGAGCTCCTAAGTGCATCACGACTTTCCACGGCTTTTTAACAAAGTTAGCATTGAATAATTGGTTTCTGTTAAATTAGATATATTTACGGCTCTAAATGTTATACCTAATATTTAAAACATTCATAATTTATGAAATATCGCCATGTTTTTAAGATTGGAACTTCGACGTACTAGTGACATCTATTGAAAATACTTGATAAATTGTAAATAACGTAGTACTGCTACTTTCCGTAAGATGGATATCATTATGGTTGGAGCCACGGCCGAAACCAAGCAACCCGCACGTCTGCCTATTGCCCCGTGTAGCCTCACAAATACTTTCTTACAAAACGCTTAGTACGGCATCTCCTCTTTGTAATTGCTCCGTGACCCAGACAAATCTTGATGGGATATAGGTTATTATGGAACTTTCATGGAAACCGATAAAAAAAACCACCTCCCATACAAATCTAGTGATCATAACAGGATTTTGTATGGGAGGTTGAAAGGTTTTTCCCTTTTTCTATATATTTTTTTTACTATTATGAATGCTTTAGTTTCACCTACTTCAAACACTGTCAAAATTTAGCTGGCATTTAGAAAGTCTGTCCGTATTTAAATGCACGCCGATGACTGGCAAGAGGTGGCGTAGGATAGATCGAAGTGGAGATTCTTATTATCGGAGGCCAAGACTCACTTTGGGTCGCTGCGCCATCTTAGTAAATCTGAATTTAATTTTTTTTTACTAGTCTCAAACATATTTTTATGTCATTATGAGTACTCTCTAGTACTATGAGCAGGTGAGATGTAGGATATAGGTCTGGAATTTTTTTTATCCAATGACAAAGTCTCTACATTTTAGCTGGGCAAGTCTATTATCAAACTCCAGTATATTAGCTCTTTTCAGTTTTTTGCTGGGTTGTTAACGAGTATCTTCTGTGCCAGTTCGTTCGGGTGATTTGCTAGGCGTGCCATGTATTTGTGACTGTGGCGATATAAGCGAAGTGGCGAACCTCTGTATTAGTGATGAACCAAGGTGCCTGTGTGTGTGTGTTTTGACATTGTTGGAGGATTTCGATATTCAAATGACTAGCTTGATAGTCTCAAACATGTGAACAAACATTTGGCAAACTTTAACCAGAATATACAACTAACATATAACTGCGTTGAACATCAGCGCTTCGTTAGCAGGTCAAACACAAAACGGACTAATTAGTACGGCGAGTTACTTCAAAATATCCTGAAAAGAACGCCCTCTAGGCGTAACCTGTTTATCTTTCAAATTTATACAATTATTTTCGACACTGACATGTAAGCTAATTTGCCATTACAAGTTTTTGAGTTCCGAGATTTGAGTTATTTCTATTATATTTTACGGGGTTGTAGTTCACAGTTTGGGTTGCAATTGCTCATTTAGTTTATACTAGCTGTGCCCGCGGCTTCGCCCGCATGTAAACCTCCTTTAGGAACATTATGTTTCTCCAAGACCAAAAGTAGCCTATGTTACTCTCCATCCTTTCAACTAACTCTATGCCGAAAATCAAGTCGATTGGTTGCTTAGTTAGGGCGTGAAGGAAGGACAAACAAACACATTTTCACATTTATAATATTAGTATGATTATACTTGCTTTTTCTGGCAGTTTCATCGACGTCAAAAAGTAGCCTATCTTTAAGTATATTCGTACCAAATTTTTTTAAAATACAATCAGCGGTTTAGCCGTGAAGAATGTGTAGTGGTAGAATCCAAAGTATCCTATCCTAACGAATACTATCAAAAGTGAGTTTGTACATTTGTCTTTGTGTTCCCTATTTGTTTATTACTTCGGTTTAAGTATTTCTTTCTCTTAAGACCTCGGATCATATTCTTGTTGGTCTGGTTAACCTGTAACGTGGGTTACGGTCAGACGGCAGTCGCTCTATTGTAATAACCAATGCCGCCACATATAGCACTATGATTTACAGCGTACCCTAGGCTCCGAAGCGTAAGCTGGTGACGCAATAAGGAAAAACACGCTTGAAAGAAGAAAGTGTCTCTTTTTCTTCTTCAACCATTTTCCACCACCACACTAATGCTGTGCTGAGTGTATCTCTGTGTATGTGTAGCTACGAGTACATGATTCTCATGTCTAAGCCATTATCTGCTAGCTCAAAAGTCATGTCGTATCAAAAACAAAGGCTCGCTATTGATCGACAGTAATGGAAGGAACTCCTCCGGCAAGAGCCCAGCTCTTAAATTTATGACGATGATGATGTGTAGAAAATATAGATTTCTCAGCCATAAAATCTGATTCAATCCTTTCCCCTTAAAATCAGTCGTATTCTTTGTAATACGAAACACATCCATACTAATATTTTAAATGCGAAAGTCTGTCTGTCTTTCTGACTTTCTGTCTGTCTGTCTGTCTGTCTGTCAGTCAGTCTGTCAGTCTGTCAGTCTGTCAGTATGCCAGTCTGTCAGTCTGTCTGTCTGTTACGCTTTCACGGCCAAACCGCTGGACTGATTTGGATAAAATTTAGTATGAATATAGTTAAAGACCCGAGGTCAAACATAAGCTACTTTTTGATGCAGGCGGAGATGCGAGAAAAAGCTAGTAAACGATAGATGTTTCCGGAAATTCGAAATAATGTTAGACATAGGTCTCCCATGGGAAAACAGTTTGATTACGGATGAATCTTAATTAATACTAAAACAGTTGCATACATAGTCGTAAATGATTAATAAAGCAAATTATCAAACTCAAATAAAACATCTCCTATTTCATTAATTCAGGTGTTTGAGGCCGGCAATAGTTTGCATGAACTAAATGGTCGCTAAAGCATGCAAAATAATTTGATAAGTGCTTGGCAAAAATTCTCCATTAGAGGGGGATGTTTTTTAATTAATACTTTTTCTTCTTTGCGAGTCAAAGTGGCTATTTATTACACTAGCTGTTTCCCGAAGCTCCACCTGCGTCAAAAAGTAGCCTATGTTTGACCCCGGCTCTTCAACTATATTCATACCAAATTTCATCAAAATCCGTTCAGCGGTTTGGCCGTGAAACAGCACATCAACAACAGTAACAGACAGACAGAAAGACAGACAGACTTATTAGTATGGATGACTAATTTAAACTAATTAGCATATTAATATCCGAACTTCAAGATATGCGTCAAGACCTGAACAGGGCAAGACTTGAGGTTGGACTTACAATGAATCAGCCTAAGACTTGGGTAATACAATAGCACAAAAGTAAGGTCGAGGTTGATAAGAAATTAAATATGTCGATGAGTCTAATAAACTTGGGCCAGTTAGTGTCGTCCGGCTATAGACAAGAAAAAGAAATAAATCGTCGTATAGAGCCTGGAGGAGTTATTGGTCCTTGTAAGAACTAATGAAGAACGACCTGCCAATGTCGCTAAAGCTAGACTCGTGGACATGAGCATATTGCCCTTCCTAACTTACTGTACTCAGAATTGGTCATTAACGGAAGAGCAAAAGTCCAAACTCAAGATTTGTCAAAGAACCATGGAACGAAGTATCTTGGGTTTAACAAGATAAGATAAAGTTCGCAATTCAATACTTCGTTCTAAAACAGGGATCGCTGACGTGGGCCAAAATACAGCGAGATTGAAGTGGAATTGGGCGGGTCATGTTGGTCGTATGCACCTAGAAAGATGGGCCAACTCAACTACTTGGATACCTGAAGGTGGACGTCAAAAACGGGGCAGACCCAGAAAGCGTTGGAGCGATGACCTGAAGGATTTCCAAAGTCGGTGGTTGGAGTTGGCTTTGGATAGAGACACGTGGAGAGAGATGGGAGGGACCTTTGCCCAGCAGTGGGGCGTAAATGGTTAATTTTAAAAAAAACATATTTACATAGGCAACACTTTAGTATAGATTTGAAAATTCTTTCTTTCAGGGATATTTTTTGTTGATTTTAAAGAATTTGCTTAAGAAGTCATAAACAACTCTAAATGTAGCGGTAACTCATAAGAACTAACCGGCACCTAACCAACACGCCTCGCCTCCAGCGGTTTTTATACTCTCACTACATTAAATCCGGAGCGTCGGGCCAGGTGGGCTGACCACGCACGGACAATAACGTGACGACCACTATTCATTCATTCATATTGAGTGGGTTTCATAGTCAATCGACCTTGTAAACCTTGGTGTTAAAGATTTCAGGAACCGCTTTTCGGCCTCTGACGTGGTTCCTTTAACGACCACCAAATGCCCCAGCCAGAACCGACGTATATACCTTCTGTGGAAGGGAATTAAATCATTATTATCAGACAATTACGTGATACAAGCCTGCAATGTACTAACCAAACTAGAAAGTTTGCTTCCCATGAGAACTTTCGACCACTGGGTCTAAGATGAACTTCTTAACCACTGGACCACGGAGAAATAATAATTGTAATAAAATAATGTTTATTACAATTATTATTTCATTAAATTACGGCGGCTATTAAAACAAAAACATAAATAAACTCAAATAAATAATAAATTATTGAATAATAAAAACACATTGCAGCACCCGTCAAGGCTCTTATATTTTTCATAATTTTATAACAACGCCCTGTATTATACATAAATGAAGCAAATATTAATTTAATTTAAATGATCAGTAACATGCACTTTGCTACTCACCAAATCAATGAGCTGTGACAATCTCAGGCCCAACTTGACAAGCACCGTGTTGTTGTTTTTATCGACAGGTCGAATTAACCTGTTGTAATTACTCAACAAGTCATCATACAGTCTTTTCGCGTCCGGGTTAGCGTAACACACGCCAAAAATAATTAACAACTCAAATATTACTGTCCTATACATTTTTCTTGGCAAAAACATTGAACACACACAGTTTAGCAGAAAAATGTTAAATTACTGGCCGGAAACACTCGTAATTAGAAAAAAAAAATGTAAATTTTAATCAATTTAGATTCCAAAATTGTATCATGCCAGTATTTTTGTTATAAAAGGAAAAATAAATATTTTCTAAATTGAAATTTTGACAGATACGCCCGAGAGACTGCAGCGACGGTGGCGCCTCTAGCGATACTAGCGGGAAAAGTGTGTCAACTGTTCTCTACTGCGCAGACTCGGTGTAAGAAAATTGTCAACAGACTATCAACTCTCTTCTCATATTTTTTTAATCGAATTCTAGTATTGTTCACTTTCGTTTGTATATATATTGTTTTTAAATTATCAAATGACAAAAAAATGTTTGTTTAATGCATTGGAACAAAAAGAAAAAATATTTTTAAAGCAAAAAATAAGTAATTAATAACTAAATCATATAATTATGCATCGGATGTGTACTGCCAAATATTTAAAAATGATTTTTCTCGAAGAATAAATTATTTAAGTTGGGGTATTTTGGATCAATGCACAATACGCATGCGTGTTGCTTCATTCATATGCCTCTAATGCGTGTCTAATGCTGAAAATAGGAACACAGATGGCAGCACTTATCGGGGTTAATAGTAAATATGAAATTTTATTTAAAAGGAGGTTAAGGAACTCCTAAATAATACTTTTTTTTTATTAATATTATCGCAGTATATGTATGTAAAATTCTTTATTGTACATAAAAGAAAACAGTTAATAAAACATCAACAGAAAAAAGAATCTTAAATATTAATTTACAATGTCGGACTTATCCCTATGAGGGATCTCTTCCAGTCAACCACTATAACAGAGGAAAGTATGTGGCTGTAGTAGGAGTACAGATTAATGGATCTTACCTGCATGTACAAAAAAAAAAAAAAATTAAGATTTTTATTTTTATTATTTTTATCAGAAGCCAAGACTCACTTTGGGCCATTTTAGTAGTAAGTAGAAGTAGTTTTTTTTTTTAAATTAGAGATTACGTAACAAATTCTTGAAACAAAATTAATACAAAACAATAAAGTCTTCTTTTGGTAGCTCAACATAGAGCAAATTATATTATCAGTTGATGGTTATTAATTTTTTATATTCATTCATATAAAAACTATAAGGTCAATGACCCCTAAAAATTTGGTGTCAAAAACGTTTGAAGAAGATACCATTATGAATCGCAGAACTTTTAACTTTTTTTTTTTGTATTTTCGTACCATAACACATCCTCTTACATTTCAAAAAAAATAATGTGACCAAAATAAATCGAAATCTTAGAACCGAAAGAACTGTAATGTCTCTCTAGAGAATTGTCAAAACCGATTTCGTAAAGTAACAATAACAAGACGAACCAACCGCCCTCAAAATTAGAAATTTTATAGTACGAATAAAACGCAGTGGAGACAATTTGGGGTCGAGCAAACTACAGAGTTGTACAGAGAGAAGGCAAGATACATAAGTAAATAAGTTTAGATGCAGTAAGCAATAAATAAAAATTTGGTAACGTGATTGTTATCGAAATTCTCCGAAACGGCTACATTGGTTTTTAAGATTTTTTTCTGGGAATATTTGATACTGGAAAGTTTTTAGGCTAAAATACCCGCGGCTTGGCCCGCACGATTATATTTTCGATGTTCAGCGGTCATTGAGGAAGGCACGTCAATCAAATAACGTCCCTTTCTGAATGTAAGCGGTCTATCAAGGTAGATAATACCTCTATGTCAAGATGCTAGTTATATAGACGCTATGTTAAGATATGATGAAGCTACACTTTAGGCTAAAATGCCCACGGCATGGCCTGCATGATTATAATATTTTCGATGTTAAGCCGTATACATCTACCTAGATAGATCATTTTAGCCTAAAGTATAGCTTCATCATCATCATTTCAACCGCATTTAGTCCACTGCTGGACATAGGCCTCAAATAATGATTTCCAAAATGATTGGTTGGAAGCGGCCTGCTTCCATCGTTTTACCGCGACCTTTTTCAGTTCGTCAGGTCAAAGTAAATCTTACTTTCAGACAAATTGTAATGAAAGGGGTTGTGCAATAAAATAAGAGTTTAACTCTATGAGTAGCGTAAATAAATGGCACCTGTCCAATAATGTGCTTTTAAAAGTAGCCTATTTTCCATAACCTCAGTGTTTTTGCTGAGACCCCTGTGATCTATGGGTTATCCTTGGACGCGTCCCTTAATTTTATAGTATGTCACATTTTGTGTAGATTTTAGGACTTAAGTTACTGTTTTGAAAGAACTTCTCAGAAAATTACATTAAATACTATTACGACGTTGGAAATGTACATTCAGTACGTTAATAAAAATAATGAGTAGTTTGTAGTAAAATGTTTCATGTAGTATAGAAAACTAAATAAAATTGTTCATAAATATATATTTTTTTATATTTTTATTAACAAGCAAACTGAAAAAAATGGCCAAACATTCAATATTACACTTTTTTATGTACATGCACTCTACTCTTTCAACTTTACTTTGTGACATGACATAGCTATTTTAATCTGATCTTCAATACAGTACCTCTAGTAATATATTTAAAATGAAACAGTATTTGTGTTTTATGTATGTTTACGTAGTGTATGAACTAAAGCTTTTGATAAAATTTGCTCTATAAGTAATACATTTTGTCCCCCTTAACTTTTTTGCGTCAAACTAATCTTTCTGTTTCGCCCAATGGTTGACTGGTAGAGAATGCATTAAGTACTCTTAGCATTAAGTCCGCCAATTATTATAAGTATATGTGTACTTTGTGGAACAATAAAGTTTTAATAAATAAATAAAATTGTATTAACGCAGACGCTAGCGACCCCGTTATGATTTAATTAAGTACTTGTTAGTTACCTCACTATCCGCTAGAGGCTCTGCACAGGTTTGCCATACTATGTTGTTACTGCAGACGCGTCTGCGTCAATAAAATAGACACACAGGTATTATTACCCCTGAACGAGTACATTTAAAATAGCTACAACTGCATTTAAATACTAAATATTTGTACAAAATTGTTATTTTTTTACTTATAAAAGGGTAGGTACGTAAAACCAGCCCTTCTTTTTCTAGAGCGAAGGTATTTTCAAGTCTCTACATCAATCTCGAGCGAAAATACGTTTGTCGGTAACGTTCGCATAAAATTCTGAAGTGGTCGAACTTAAACGAAAAAGTTTTGACATTTTTCAAATCTGTATTTGTCGTTTCGGCCAGATTGGCATTGACGCGTTGATAGACTTAGGTACTCGAATATTCGTGTTATGGTGGAATTGGAAAAAATCTACCCTAGCTGTTTGTTTGGTTAAATTTATTGGATGTTTAGACCGATTTTAGAGTACTCAGTAGAATTAAAAGCAAACAAAAAATTAAATTTTTAATACTGCATTAAGCATGTCCGTACAATAAAAACTTATGAAGTGACTTTAAGAAGTCAATGATTTGGCTCTGAAAAACTTAAAACATTACACATCAGTATCCTTACCAAGACATTTTACTACCGCAGACTCTAGCGACCGCGTTGAGATTTTGCATGGAACTTTTTTATTACTTTTCTATCAACTTAGGCCGCTTTGCAGATACATCATCATCAACCCAACCACACGACGTCGACTGCTGAACATAGGCTTCTCTAGTGGATCTCCAATCCCACCTATCTGAAATGGCCTACATCCAGCGTATACCTTCTTCTATAACATACATCCGCCACTAATGGAGTGCCTCCCTCCTGGACGTGACCTGCCATGGCTTACATGGAAGTCTTTAAACAGACACCGGATCTTGTAGGCCGAAACAAGGAAAACATATTCAGGTGGGGCTACAGCTCGGAGGTGGCCTGCCAGTGCGGTGTCTCTCCCCAAACCATGACGCATCCCCTGTCCTGTCCTGCGTGCCCAGCCACCTGCACGCTCAGGGACCTCTACAAAGCCAGGGAGTTTTGGTCCTCTGAAGTTTGATAACAGCCAGAGTCGACTCGCAAAGAAGAAGATAACATACAAAATTGTAAACACTTTCACTTATGTCAACTAAAATCTTACCTAGAATTAAACTCTGGAAGACAGAAAAACACAAGATTCTCAAGTAAACAAATAATACCTAAATAAATAGTTGGAAATGTTCAATGAATAAAACAGAGTCATATAGAAGTGCACATACACGAGTACAAAATATGTCAGTAATAAAGCCTAATCATAATTGTTTAGACAGAGTAAACAAACAAAATAAACATCTACGTAGTAATTTCCCCAACTTGACCCCATTTATATCCATGTCCTGTCCCATTAATACTATTTCTTCGCCACTCCTAACACAAACAAAATAGTTACTACTAGACATTTTATTATGTTTAACTGTCCATTTTTAGGTTATAATTTTGAAAGATAGAGACAATGATTTTAATTCCACCAATAAAGTAGCAAGTCAGATTTGATAAGTAACATTGCAATATCAGTAGCTGATATTGATAGTTCGTGGAAGATGATTCTACCCACTATGCCCTAACGTCTACATCTACTCGACGATCTAATGTTGACAACATATGAGGCTGTAGTGGCCCAACATTGGCCGTGGAAAGTTCTTGAGGAGCTCGCGCGCGCGTATCCGTAGCGAATGCATGTGTCGACGGCGAGATGCAACCCGTATTGGATTGGTCGCCATTATGCCATTTTCTCTTTCGAATTTCTCCTTGCTTCGGTAATCATGTTAAACTTAAGTCCCGCTTGCAATCAATAGATAGGCAGTCTTTAGACTGCGTCATATGCCTTTAAGAAGTCATTTTCCTGTTGTTTTGGTTTCTCCGAAAAATGGCCAGGCTCAGTCGCTCCATTTTAATAACCAGAGCCGCCAAATCAAAAACCATGCACAACGTACCCTAGGTTCCGTAGCGCTCGCTGAACACACAACTAGGAACCACGCTTGAACGAAGAATTAGTGGGTAGAATTGACACGCAAAAAAAAGCTAACAGTTTATATTGCGAGTTAAATCGTAGGCTGTACCTTGGGAATTAAACCAAGCTAGAACTTGAAGCTATTTATATCCGTGGCCGTGCTATGAATACTTCCTTCGGGAACCTCCAGACCTGCCAACGACTGCAGTGCGACAATCGCATGCTTTGAATAATGTATTACGATGTCCTGTTTGCGGGGATCGCTACATTTTTGTTGTTTATTTTTAATCTTATTAAACTTGTTTGATATTTTTATACCTATACTATTGGTATAGTAGTAGAAAGTAGTCTATATTTGATCCCGGGTCTTCAACTATATTCGTGCAAAATTTTATTAAAATCCGTTCAGCGTTGGCCGTGAAAGCGTAACAGACAGGCAGATTAATATTAATATAAATAGTTTGGTTGTATTAGGTATTATAGATATATTTAGTGTTTTTTCCGCTGTTTATTTAAATATATTATTTCTTTCTATCTCAAGGTTGACTGGTAGAGATTGCATTTACTAAAAGTCCGCCTTTGAATTCATTTACTTAAAATTACAAACTGTTTAAATTGTAGAAAGGACCGTATATCCGGTTTCGATGCTCTTTGGTTTGAACCTATTAAATCTATTTAAATGGTGTTCATTAATTCATTATTTTTTTATATTAAAATAAACTTAATAAATGAAAGTTTAGTGGGTGGAGTAGATAAATTAATTAATGAATAGATAACTTAGCGTTTCAATTTCTATCAATTAACAAGGTCTTTGTTTCAGATTTTTTTCATAATTTACGACAAGAAATTGTACGAGAATACATGTGTCTGTTAATTAATTTGGGCCTCTGTATGACAAGCCGTATGTTCGGACTAATATTGGCACTACCAAACGGTTTTACGAAATTCATTTTACATTTTTATAATTAGATTAATAAGCTTCTTTTATTAGGTATAATGTAATTGTACATATATCAAATATTAGAGATAAGGAAAGGTATATAAATTTTAAAAAAAGTAATAAAGATTTACCTTTATGGCCTTAGAACAATAATTTAGATGTAGATGAATCCACAAGCAGAAAATCACACCATATTCCTACTAACACACTTGAAACGAGTTTTTTCTTAATTTTCCAGCTAAAACGAAATACTTACCCGTAAAATTCCCAGCATGAGAGCTTGCTTTGCAAGATTGATGACTATGCATGCAAAGTGAATGGGGTGTCAGAGTAGAGCCAAGTGGCGTTAAATTTTACGTGATCGGACGTGCTAAGGTAAATATGATTTTTAAGACGTATTATCGATCATTACTGACTCCGTGATACACTGTTTATGGACCATCACTCACCGGAGCCACTCCGCACCCGATAATACAATACAAATACAATACGGAAACAGATTAACAATAACAGTGAGGCACCAAGACAAGCACCTCATCGCCTCGGTTAGTATTCTTTATATGGAGTACTATCGGTATATGCTCACTACATCAACTCAGAAGCGCCTCGTCTCGCGGGTTGAACACGCGAGGACGGCGAGTGGACCACTCGGTGACCACCCGTTGCTCGCAAGCTTCCCTCGCGTCGTCCACGGGCGGGTATCGAGTGGATCGTGCGCTGCCCACGAGTGGTTCTCCCTTCATTCTATAGCCTTTTTTCTGCTATGTATACTGAAGTCTATAGTAACATTCGCCTAGCAACCATTGTTGTCAATGACACAATTAAATGAAGGACACCGCGATGTCTACTCGTTGACCTCGCGGCGTCCACCCGCGGTTCACCTAACTTTCACCGCTTGAATCGAGGCATCCACCCGGGGCCACCCGTTGACAACGAGTGGACATGGAGTGACGAGGCGGTGCTAGTCGGGTGCGGGGTGGTTCCGGTGAGTGGTGGCTTATGGCGCTTGCCTTAGACCCGGAGTTCGATTCTATATTTATATATATTAACTAGCTGTACCCGCGACTTCGTTCGCGTGGAAAAGTTATTTTGGGAATCATATTTATTTTTTGTTTACAAACCTACCTCCTCAGCTTTATTATAAATTACCTATAGCTGTTACCCACGACTTATTTTAGACGACTTAGTTACATAATTAATAGAATATATTTTAAGGTAGTTTTAAAAAGGATATATTTTAAAGTACTTCTGCGTAAATTATATTTTTAGTTTTTCTTATGGCAGAATCAATGACACATTTATTTGGATAAAGATTAATATTATTTAGTTGATACAACTCTGACAAATAATTTGTAATAATGCATTAATTTCGACCAAATTTGATTATCATAAAAACTGTTATTGTAAGTTAATCTTAAAAGATAGACATACACTGTCGCGGACATTTTTTTAGATCATTTAAAGAGGAATAATTCTTTCATACATATTTTTTGGGTATCTCGAACTGTTTTCGCAGCGCACGCAACGGAAGCCCTCAAAGATGAATATTTTTCCCCGTTTTTTCCACATTTTCGACTGTTTCTTCGCTCCTATTAGTCGCAACGTGATGTTATATAGCCTAAAGCCTTCCTCGATAAATGATCTATCCAACACAAAATTAATTTTTCAATTCGAACCAGTAGTTCCTGAGATTAGCGCGTTCAAACAAACAAACAAACTCTTCAGCTTTATAATATTAGTATAGATTAGTATAGATATGATATTCCGGATACTTTCTTTTGTTTCTAGTATGGTTAGGACATTGTAGGTGTGACCTGGTTGCTTGATAATAATATTGATTTAGGATTCTATGATTGGCGGTAACTTCAGGTCATGTTCCTGTTGGTCTGGTTTCCCTGTAAAAAGCGTTACGGAGGTCAGACGGCAGTCGCTCCATTGTAATTACCAGTTCCGCCAAATCTACCCTACCCTAGGCTCCGAAGCGTAAGCTGACGACGCAGCTAGGAATACACGCTAGGATGATGATGATGACGATTGGCGGTAAATATCTAAAACTCAACTAGATGTAACCTGATAAAATAAAATCATTATTTGACGAATAACAAGAAAAATATTTAAAAGTTCTTTTAAAAATGAACTGGTTTTAAATAAAACTTAGTCTTAAACTGACTTGAATATTAAATTTACTTAATCGTAAAACCTTTTCCCTTTGCTTGTACACAAAATACCTACTTAAAATGTAGAAAACAAAATTGAGAATTATCTTCTGGAAAACTGTTGCGTATGTGTGTAATTCTTAATTTGAGAAATAATTTGGTAACAGCAATTAAAAAAAAGTAACTGGTGGCACATAAAAAAAAATGTAAAATGCTTTTATTTATATAAGTCAATGAATTTTTATGCTACAATACAATATGATACAGATCATAACACGAGAAATCTTTATTCTTTATCGTTCACAAGAAGGAATTTGCTCTAGAATAAAGTTTTTCTCTCTACTCTGTTTGATTTGTGCCATATAGCACCCAGGTGGACCTCTTTAAAATTATTTATTCCACGATAAGGTAAAATTTTGCTAAGCGATTGTTATTATTATCGGTTCTGGGTTAAGATTAGTTTACAAACCTCAGCTTTGCATAAGGAATTACTTATTTTCTACACGAACACTTTTTTACGTGACGAAAAAAGTACTTCTGTTGTTTCTAATCTAAATCTAATTGTTTCTAATTAAATAATAAAATAATAATAATTTGTTGTTCTCCAAAAAAAAATCATCTTATAAACATCTTATTAACATCTTATTAACATCTTATTAACATCTTATTAACATCTTATTAACATCTTATTAACATCTTATTAACATCTTATTAACATCTTATTAACATCTTATTAACATCTTATTAACATCTTATTAACATCTTATTAACATCTTATTAACATCTTATTAACATCTTATTAACATCTTATTAACTTCTTATTAACATCTTATTAACATCTTACAATAGGTTTAAAGAACTTTATTCTCATAAGAAATTTACATTTCACTTAATATGAGACAACTACGAACTAATTTACAGGTATAAGTTAGACATTATGTACAGGTCGCGATATGTAACTTAAGTTTATTTTAAAAACATTGATACTGCATGTTCTCAGCTCATTTGGCAACTTATTATATAGCTGTACTCCCTCGAAAAGTTTAGTCTTTTTTTCCATAGTTAGTCCGCGGCATAATTAGGTTAAGTTTATTTTGTTTCGAAGATTGTTTGTGATATTTCTTTTATTTAGCTGCATGTTAGTTTTAGTAGTATTGGTAATTATTTTTTTAATCAAAGTACATGTGTTGTATTGCTATTTTTGTGTAAGATTCAACAATTTTGTTTTTCATATACTTGTTCTGTCGTTGTACAAAAGGAGTAATGAAATAACGTTTTAATTCAAATTAGTTGGCGCAGCAGATCCCCATATCTCAATCAAATATTCTAAAAGCGCCTTAACTAAGCTATTATTATATGATAGGCTTAACTTTTCTTTAACAATCTTCTCTGGAGTCCAAGAACTCTGTCTGTTCCATCTATGTTTGAATTCTTCTTTTCCTTTTCGTCTTGATTAGCTTAAAACAAATGGTCTGATCAATCAGTAGCTAAACACCCAGATCTCCAACGCAATCCACGGTGCAAAAGATCGCCACAAGCAAAACGAGATCGTCAAAAAGATGGGACAGCCACACCACGATGCTCAGCAGTGAGCAAACGACTGAAGGAGGAGGAGGTGCTAAAAGAATCAAATCACTTACACACATTTAAAACTTAGTTAATGGTTTCAAAAAAAATTTGGTTTTGTGCTTGAGTTAATATACCAATTACATAATTCTTTCTTCTCTGCTTACACCTTTCGCCAAAATGAAATAAAAGGCATCATACATTTTGGTCCAAAAAGTGAAAATTACCGGCCAGGAACAAAACTAGGCTATTTTGATAGATGTTGTCTACCCAATTAATTTTTATTATGGCACCAAATCTGTATCAGCATTGTACTTGATTTTATTTGAGTTTAAAAATTATATTTTTCCATACATTTTCTAACTAATATTTATCAAGATTTAATATTTATAATAATATAAACTAACCTAAAAATATGAAGAGCGGATGATGTCTTTTACAGAAAGTGTACTCCGGGATTAAAATAAGGTTGCTATCTCAAAGGCGATAAGATGTGATGAAGGGTCATCTCCTATCGCGACATCAAAAAGGGCCTGTGAATTTTACTGCTATTTTTATTCCAGATGACCCTTAGATTGGTCAGATAATTTTTTAATCTCTATCTTTGAATGTTTGGTCTTTTTTTTTGCACGAAAAATCAGATCCTTTTTGTTCGCCCTTTTTTACAAGAACGTGTCGGTGTAAGTTTGTAACAATTAGGTATTGTTTGTTTGGACGGTGAAGACTTTAAGGGTCACGCTTAACTAAATAAATTGAAATTTAACACAAGATCAAAAAATATTTCTAATTGACCGACAACATTCAAATTGGTCAAGGGTTTTTTGACCGCAAAATTATTTTGTTACTATAAACATGTTACTACATTACCAAAAGAAATCTGTCGGTAGCAGTTTGTATTTTTATCTAATTCAAATTGAATTAAATGTGCAAATTCATCTTACGCTTCGTCATACTAACTCATACATCGATTTTCATTGCTCAGAGTCCAAAAACAATTACTTTTTCATTCATTCATTCATTGTTTTTCTGGCTTCAGTTCTAAGATCAAACTTATGACATGAGTTGGCAAGAACGGACATTAATTGTTACAAGTCTCCCGAAGATTCTGGAAGAATCATAAATCACTAACGTACGAGTATGTGATATGTGTAACCAAAGCTTAGCTGTCAAAACTTTATCAAATCGTCACAATTTGTATTTATCAGGTTATAAGAATGTTTAAATTTTATGTTGTAAATTTATAAGAGCAGCGTTGGACTGGACATCCGCCGACCATTTGATCTGATAACCTGAGGAAGGCCGCAATTAACAGGTCTTTTTGGAAGTCATATATCCAACAGTGGCCGTGAAATGATGATGATGATGACGGAATTTTTACGGGGAGTAATTAGCCATCGATGTCTAAGATTGCAGTGCGGCCAACATACAGGAAGAAAGTTGTGGGTTTCCGTGACGTCACTAGTATGACCTTGCAGAAAATGAAGTTCAATAGAGTTGTTTTGCTTTGAGACTAAAAAATCGAGCTAATTTTAAATTTTGAAGACTGCAATTTTATCTCTTTACCTAGGCCTCAAAATGATTTTCGAATTATTCAGTCAACTTTCCTATATGTTTTTAGATTCATTACATACCAATATGAAACTATATAGCTACTTGTCTTTTCCTCCCACGTAGTAGAAAACTTTTTGAATTTCAAAACACACCCTTCCCAAGGAAAGTTGTATGAAAACAAGGATAGTTCATAACTTTTCGAATATATTTCCGCATCAGCAAGACGAAGTGTCATCGGCTTATTTATTTGTTCCTGGTATCTTTTTGTGTTATCGACATTGTTCAAGTGTATCGATGAGTTTATCTTGTTAGCCGACGTAAAAAGTAGCATGTTATGAGTGAGTGGGAAATCTGACTTTGGTTATTACGGTAAGTACGGTAAGTGTTACATTTATCTGCCCTCGACTATGCTTGTAGAGTGACACTGAACGAAATTTGCCTTAGAATTTGTTCTTTGCCATATCGATACCACCACTTGTACACCTTGAAACATCATCATCAGTCCACAGATGGGCATAGGTTTCCAAACCGACGGGTTGAAAGCGGCCTGCATTCAGCGCTTGCCTGCGACCTTCTTCAGATCGCCTGGCCACCGAGCCGATGTGAATCTGACCCGGGGTTGACCACTGATTCTTTGTTGTTCTTTCTATGTTTATTTTATCTGAAATCTGACAAATACAATAATAATTATTTAAGCTTATAAGCTTTCATAACAACATCTGTTAACACACCTTCCTACTACTAATTATCACTCGAGTCACGCATGTCCTGGAGTGATATTCTAACAGCTACATTCCAACAATCTAAATCCGAACCTTAATACAAAGCTACGAAAGACTGTACATAAATAACACAGATGTTTTTAGACGTCGGGTTACTATTAACGCGCTTATGCCTTTAGACTTAAGGTTCAAAGTTGTAAATAGTTTCGCATAGTTTCTCGTTCACGTAGCACTGACAAGGGTGTGCTATTTATCATAATATCACGGCTGCTGTCAAGGTGCCGGGTAACTCTTATTAGTTTTTGGTACCCTGGTACCCCTGTTTTATGCATGAACGAGCGAGGTAATAAACGCCCGTATCGATGTATCGGATTAATATATAATGCGAAAGGGTTTGTTAGGTTTTCGAACGGCATTGATTGATAAAAGGAAAATGTTTTGTTTGTAAGCGAAATAGGTTAAGTAAGTCATTAATACTCGTGAGAACATTGAACCTGAACTTTAAATTTCCAGGAAAAGATATAATACGAATAGGTCTCCGATTTTACTTCGTGGTAATTCAAATTCAATTTAACATACTTAAATAAATGTTAAGAAAATTAATAGAAATTCCTACCACAGATTAAAAAGTATTAAAGTAATCTTTTTAAGACATGCCACGGGTTAAGATAAAACAGTTAGAATGCTAATAATAAGGAGTAAGTCATATCATATAACTTTACTAACCACAAAAATTCGATTACAAAAAAAAAAAGCTGCAACAAACCACTCAAACTTAATAAAATTGAAAGCTTATAAAATAACTCGCAGGTGTACAGGAAATTATACAAAATAGCCAAAAACTCTTGCTCATAGAAGGCACCTGTTCCAACAAGTTTCGTTTAAAAGGCCCAGCTAATTGCGCAAGTCTTCGATCTTTAGCCAAATCGAGTTCGGTCGAAATTCGAGTCGGTAATTGAGGCAACTTTCTTCACGCAGTTCGTATGATACGTGCTATGTTTCAATGAATCATTAGGACTCTGGAACTTGTAGGAAATAGGGATAAACAAAAGGCTTTGATAAAATAATGAATGGTCCTTTTTAGGTCGAAATATGGACGCTGGACGCATAAAAATTTAAAATCTTTTGCTGCTGAAATAATGTTTTTTTTTTATACAACTAAGTAGGTATACAGACGTACGGCCCACCTGATGGTAAGTGGTTACCGTAGCCTATGAACGCCTGCACCACCGGAGATGCCACGAGCGCGTTGCCGACCCTTAAGGTATTTTTTACGCCCTTTTTGAAAGCTCCGATGTTATAGTCACTAGGGAAAACCATGGCAGGGATTCATTCCATAATCGCAGTGTACGAGGGAGGAAATTCCGTTTGAAGCGCACTGTATGCGATAACATGGGATCCAAGGTATGGGGATGAAATTCCTGATGATGGCGAGAGGTGCGATGGTAAAAAGGCTGTTGGCATCATGTCAAACAATTCCTCTGAGCATAGCTCATTATACAAGCGGTAGAACACGCATAAGGAAGCGAAGTCTCTCCTGAGTCTCAATACCGCTTGTAATCACGGGATCTTCGGCAATTCTGACAGTGAATGATTTTTAAAAACTGTATAAGAAAAAATGGAATGCCATTTTGATAATACTTCATTATGTATTTCTTACATGTACGTTGAGAATGTGAAATAAGCTTCCTGCCATGGCTCAAGAAACTACAACATGGGGCCTTCAAAAAGAGCGCGAAAAGATTTTCTATTGGTGAGCAATGCGTACGTGATGCTCTTAACTTCTTCTTCTCAGCGAGCTGACTTTGGCAAACTATATTTGTACCATAGCCAAAGATTAAGTTGTGATGTTCCTGTTGACGATCGACCACTTGTGGTGGACCGTAGGCCTTTTGCGTACTAAATTGTAAATAAAAATAATTTGATTGAATCAGGATGTGCTACTGATTCACATTATATCTAACAGTGCTTAGCTAAGTTTGTGTTTTTACAGTTGATATTATATATTTATAGTCCGTTTTATTTCACCATTTGTTTTTTGTATAGAAAATGCAAGTAAAGGATATCACCAAGCAATTCAAACTTCGCATGTTTCTGTCAGAAAAAAACTCACTTATTTTTCATCAACATAAACGAATTTAAAATAATTTTGTTCAAATTTAAATTTTGCCGCTAGGCAACAGAATTAAAAAGTTCAAACATGTGGCGAAAAAATTAATGTCCTTTTAACTGTGGATATAATTTTTGAAAACGTGTTTATATTTCACTGAAATGTAACTTTGATTGTGTCAATAATCGAGTGTGTGTTTTTGTTACAGCCACAACTTACAATTCAGAAGCCCTATTTTTGAAATTTGTGACAAATAAGTTGAATGGGAATCGATCAATATCGAACAATATTCCTTCGATAGCGAACGAAAATCCTTCATTATTGGACAAAAATTATTCGACTCGCCGATTTTGTGTGAGAGAGTGTCACACTTTTCAAAATTAGCACTCCAGATCCCAGAGTACGATTTCAGCGTTTTTTTTTTACTTTCATTACAGTAGAGCGACATACCAACGGTATTCTGCTCTGGGTGTATTAGTGGCCAGTACTGACATTTTCCGGCTGTCTAAAGACATCTAGACGAAGCTTTAGGTATGTCACATTATAAAACTCGTAGGGAGATCAAGCAGGTATGACTGAAAACCATTTCACATCGCGCTTCTTTCAAAATTTTGCATGAGAGTAAAGTAACAGCTTTTGAAACACTTAAAATCCAACGTAACAATCTAAAATAACGTTCATGCTAGACTATCAAGCTCCTTGCTAACCTAGGACCTAACTTATCTTGAAAGAATTTCTAAGGCAAGCCAACAATATTTCTAAGCTATGACCTGCAAAGCAGTAACTCTCCGAAGTTAGTTGCATTCTCTTGATGATAATATATATTCGGCGGCACCACTGACACGCTGTGTATGCAATTTAAGCCTGAAGCCGCATTGCGGAGCGCCGTTGTACTTAAAACGCGTTGTGAGGTTGCGCTATAAAATAAAAAAGGATAGAAGTAATATTAGTTGACATGACAGTTCCTACAGTAAAAGTCGTTCCAAGTTAAAAGAACGTTATTAGTGGTGCTAGTGAAAAATCTGTAGTTCCACTAATCGCCGCCATTTTTTACTTGAAAAGGTCTGTAACCAGCAGTAGAAATGCGTATCTATGGGATAGCAGACGCAACTAAACTGTTCCGTAGAGCGAAAAACCATAAGGTATTTAATAGAGTACTCGCTAACATTTACTAGTTGGGGAAATGCCCTTAAAAAAAAAGAAGGTCCTTCACATCTTTCGGCAATCATCGCTAAATTGTATAAATAGGTAGTTGCGACAGAAAGAGATAACGCTCTACAAAGCTAAATATCTATGTATTGCAAATCTGCTTTTCAAATTTGTAATTCGCCTGGTTTTGTGACCATAGAGTTTTTATGTTTTCGCTTTTTATCGAAACATGCATTACGGAATTTAACGTCAAAGTTAGACGTAATAGAACCAACGCTTCACCATGTTCCTTTCCGTTCGACGCATCAGTAATACGGTATTTGCAAAAAGATTCAAAATTTGTGACAGGAAAGCTTACTGTTCAAAGTTCTAATACCTGACCATTTATATCTCCTCAACCACAAGTGCTTACAAAGATAATGAAATTAATGAAATGATGAAATACATAGAAAAATATAATGTGACGTTCGAAAGGTATCTAAGTTATTCATCTGTACTCTTATTATTTTTCAACTCTCTGATTTATAGCCCGGACAAGAATTATTCTGACTTTAGAATACATTTATATCATATTTTTAACAACTTCGAAGATATTTGTAACAGTAACGTAGTGTATTAATTTATAAAACTTAATTACAAAACATGTAAATGTTAATGATGTTTTTTAATAATTTAAATATATATTTCTTGCCGTGTTTATGAACAAAAAAATGTATAGAATGGATATTCGCTAGTTCGTAGAATTTCTCTATGACAAATTTAAACTTTTCAGTATCTTTTTTTGTCAAATTCACTATTAACTAAAACTAGGAAAGTCTTGGGCGCTATACAAGTCGTCCACTTCATTTTGTGAAGGACTTAGTCTCAAAAGCGTACTGCCAATTCGTAACCTACGATTTTTGAGAGAAAAAATTTCACTATCAGAAATAATAATTACAGAAATTTTACTATCTGTCTGTAACGTTAACCTCAGTTAGTTAGATCAGTTTTTCCAGACTTGGCCCTATTTTTGAAATATTTATGTATATCGAACAAAAATAATTCATATCGAACGAAAATTATTCGACATCGACAAAAAAAATATTTGACTCGACGAAGAAAGGCAAGTTTATGTGTTTGGGGGACTCCGGCCAGTGTGGTGTCTCTGTCCAAACCATGGCGCATCTTCTGTCCTGCGCTGCATGCTCAGCCACCTGCACGCTCGGGGACCTATATGCAAATACTGACAATGCCTTGTTGGTAGCTGAATATAATTACCAGAGTCAACTCGCTAAGACAAATAACGTTAACCAATAAAAATTGTAAACTAATTTCCTTTGCAGCAAAACACCACATTCTATTTCCTTACAAGCGACCAATTTCAATGCAACAGAGAAGTCAAAAATCAAGGTGCATTTACCAACCGAAGCCAATTCAACGCTGCACCTGCGGGCCGCCATCTGCTCCGGATGCAGCCATTAGCCGGCCCGCTAGCGAGATTGCTTGTTTTGTGTTATGTCTGGTTCACACTATGCTTTGAGATGCTAGGAACGCAGTGTCTTAGCAAGTGTAACGTGGAAGAAAATTAAAGAATAATTGCAAAATTAAGCGATTGATTTAAATTAAATTAAGTCTTTGGTAATTTTGCCTATGGGCGTGCCTGCACCTTTCCCGCACTTAGGTGTCATCAAAATCAGACTTTGAGTAAAATCCATCTTGTTTCTATCGCTTTTCTAACCATGTTCCGCTAGCGAATTGAAGTAGAATTGTATTATGTTTGGTTCATACTATGCTTTGAGAAGTTAGCAAGTCTAGGAACGCGCTGACTTAGAAAGTGTTATGTATGCAGAAAAAAATTAAAGAATCATTGCAAAAGTCATTAATTTAAATTAAATCACGTCTTTGATAATTTTGCGTATGAGTGCGTGCGCCATCCCCGCACATACATGTCATCACTTGTTTCAATCGCTTTTCTAACCATGGCCAGCTAGTGAGATTGTTTGTTTATTATTAAGACTGGTTCACACTATGCCTTGAGATACTACGAACTCTAGGAACGTACGGCCACACCTCCGAATGGATTTTGATGAAATTCGGTACGAATATAGTTGAAGACCCAGGGTCACTACTTATTGACGCAGGCGGAGCTGCGGGAAACAGCTAGTAATTAATAAAAGCGATACAAACCATATATTTAAATTATTTTATTTAATAAGTTATTAGAATTAAAAAGTCATTGTAAGTCGCTCATCATTATTAACTAATCAGTCTCCATGGTCATTCCTTTAATTTTTTGACCCAATCCCCAGTCCCTACGTAAAGCCCAAAATTACAGAAGAAAATGCCCTTCCAAGATCATACATAAAACATGCCGCGGAGTGTGAACTCAATAACACGTTGTATTGTTTGACAGTATAGCTGTGTTCTCGAAATTATGTTAAAAAGAACCCTTGGCGTATACGTAGTGCGAAATATTATACTGTGATTATACGGGGGACGCATAATGATTTGGTAGCATAGCCGGCTGAATGTTTGTAAGGACCTTGCGAGTTAAGCGACGAGTAAAAGGTTTTATTTGGACTGGTTGCCACTTTAAAAGTATGTAGTACTTCTATCTTGAGCTCATCTGTTTTCCTAAGTGACATTTATTGATGCTATCTGTTGACACTAGATAACAGTCATAAGGCTCTGTCTTGCGTCAGACTGAAAAATCAGAGGTCATTAACAATATTTGATTCTATTAATCTGATTTATTTATTGACATACTAGCTGTTTCCCGTAACTCCGCCTGCGTCAAAAAGTAGTCTATGTTTGACCCCGGGTCTTCAACTAGGTTTATTCATACCAAATTTCATCAAAACCCGTTTAGCGGTTTGGCCTTGCAGGCGTTACAGACAGACAGACTTTCGCATTTATAATACTAGCTGTGCCCGCAGCTTCGCTCGCGTAGAATTTCACGCGGGCGAAGCCGCGATTGACATAGGCTAATTAGCCTATGTCAATCTGAGTCTCAGAAGGACAAAAAAACAAACACACTTTCACAATTATAATATAAAAAATATTTTATTATACATAATTATAGTATATATAGTGGATTAAAGTATGGATGGATGTATGCATTCAAACTGAGGCCACTAACTATGTGTCTGTTCTATATGTCATTTTTAATTCGAAGAAAATACAGTCTTCAATATAAAAAGAAACACTGCAATATATGGGCCATTTACATTATCGTATTTAAAAAATAGATTACCGTAAAGACTTTTCCACCATTTTATAAATTTATTGTCCACGAGTTTCTTGGGGTTTAATATCAAAGTCGTGAAAATAAATTAGACACTTACACTAACAAACTGTCACCTACGTTATTTTGCATCTGAAGTTAAAAGAACACCTAAAGATAAGAGCATTCTACAAGTTAATTTATGTAAATTCTACCAGCCGTTACTTTGCGAAAATGGAGGGGAATATCACTTTTCTTTGAAATAAAATGCAAAATAGAAGAACTGAAAATTAGGTTGATGCTTGTCAACTATATTTCATGCTTGAAACGCAAAGAAACTAACTTTTACTTAACGTGATATTTTCATATTTCTTGTTACACTAACAACACAAAACGATGCTGTTGGTATACGGACTTGGATATTTTTGCGAAGTGGTGTTTCTTTTATGGTTTCATAAATTAATTTTGTTTGTTTGGGATTCCTTTAAATTTATTTTTATTCATCAGTAGCTTTTCACAGTGGTTTCGACCGCTAGCACAGCCTACATACCTTAGAGATACCACATAATCTTACAGATTTCGAACCCGAATTGAAAGTGTTCCATTTGCGTCCCTTCTTAAGATGGCAAAAGTAGGCGGAAATATTACTGACTAGCTTTTTCCCGCAGCTCCGCCTGCGTCAAAAAGTAGCCTATGTTTGACCCCGGGTCTCCAACTAAATTCATACCAAATTTCCAAATTTCAAAAAAATTTCAAAGGTTTGGCCGTGAAAGCGTAACAGACGTCTGTCTAGACAGAAAGACAGACAGACAGACTTTCGCATTTGTAATATTAGAATGGATAATCCAAACGAATCTAAACTTAAGCGTTAAACACACACACCCAGTTTTATTATATTCCGTGTACCACGTAAGGTACGTCTAGGATATCTTAATTACTTCAAAAGAAATCCTTTTCGAAATTTTGATTTCCAAAATTAGAAACGAACCAATACCATTAATAACACCACTAGTAATCACCTCGTAAGGGTTGACTGGAAGAGATTGCCTAGCAATAAGTCCGCCTTTGCTCATATTATGTTGAAGTCTTTGTAAATGTTAAATTATTTGTGGGCAATAAAGATATTTTGTATTGTATTGTATCGTATTGTACCATCGATAATAAGGATGTCCACTTCGATTTATCCTGCGCCACATCTTGCCAGTCATCGTCGTGCAGGTAAATACTAGGTACTGGTTACATACCTACTAACCATTTAAACAAACGTACTTTCCAGTTTTAGTTTAGAAGTAGGTATAGATTAGGAATCAAGAATGTGTTTTGTTTTATACAACTAAGTAGGCAAACAGGCGTACGGCCCAACTAATGGTAAGTGGTTACCGTAGCCTATGAACGCCTGCAACACAGGAGATATCACGAGCGCGTTGCCGACCTGTCCGTTGTCAGCACAGCGACCCCTCCGGAGCCTGGCGACCCTACTCAACAGCAGGAACACAACACTGCATCACAGTGTTATTTAGCTCCGGTCTTCTGTAGGGTGGAGGTACTTCCCCAGACGGACTACTCCTTACAAAATGTCCTACCTCTCTTATTTCTCTATTTGTTCTCTAATTTCTCTATTTTAGAAAAATGTTCTCACGCAAAATCAGCGACTCGAATGATTTTTATTTAATTATTTATTTAAACTTTATTCCACTTAATACAATTGTATAGCACAATATGCTAAAATTTAATGGTAAAAGCATTATCTAACAGTCAACCTTTGGGTTAAACAGATATCGTCATGTAGGTATAAAAATATATAGCTATAAATACAAAAAGTTGGAATGATAATAAACTAACTTATGATACTATACTTACATATATACGATGAAATAATAATCAAAATACAGTTAATTTTAAGAGTTATATCAACGAAATAATAGCAGCAACTCAAAACTTACTCATGTATAATTGTCTAAATTTTTTGTTCGTTAGTGAATGATTTTTATTCGATATGTGAAAATTAAATTCAAAAATAGGGCTTCAGTAATTTATTTATTCGAACCATGTTATTGCATATGATAAAAATTCAACATACAACTCTTGCAACTTACGTCGTAACGTTAACAAAGTTTTGCGGTGTTCATACCAGTTTACTGACAACTTTTAACTGGCCAGATGTGGCCTCTGCCTCTTGGGTATGAATCTGATTTGCTTTTATATTAATACGGGTATGGCAAAGTTTTTAGGGTTCATTATTAGTAAGAATCTGTGTTTGTGTTTGGAGTCGATCGCCGGTCAGGTCACAGCAGAATATCAGTGCTTTGCTCGCTACTTTTGTGAGTAAAGATCTTCGCTGAGCTGTGACCTTTTTGGTTGTAACTTCAATACACACTCGCTGTTAGTCATCGGTTTTAGTTTTATAATATGTATTGTGTTAGCTTGTGTGTGTTTAAGTATTGCCAAATAAATAATTCATTCATTCAAGAATCATCATCCTAGCGTGTATTCCTTGGCGTCGTCAGCTTACGCTTCGGAGCCTAGGGTACGCTATAAGTCATGGTCCTAGATTTGGCGGAACTGGTTATACAATGGAGCGACTGCCGTCTGACCTCCGTAACCCTTTTTACAGGGAAACCAGACCAACAGGAACATGACCCGAGGTGTGCTAGTGGCCAACACTGTCAGAATTTTTCTGGCTGCCCCAAGGCATCTGACACACACAGCCTAACGACTGCTATCTATCGACAACAACCGGGACCAACAGCTTACCATGCCTTCCGAAGCACGGAGGAGCTCAAGATAGAAAATGCCACTAAATGGCGACTAATTCAATAGTGGTCGCGTCACGCCGTCGCTTGACAAGCGCATTCGCTTAGGATGCGCGGGTTGCGCTCGACTAACGAGCTCCTCAAAATTCTCTTGCTCCTCCTTATTTATTTATTAAAACTTTATTTTACCACAAGTAAAAAATACAATTGGCAAACCTTATGCTTAAAGTATTCTCTCCCAGTCAACCATTATGAAAAACAGAGATAATACTATATATTAGTAAGAATAAACTTGTAAAAGCCACACGCGACAGGCGGCTGCCGCGTAACGTTAAGGAGTTTGTTGTTCCCTTCGGGACAGGGATCGGAGACCAAGTTCACACTTGTCAGGGCAGGACGGAGGCATTAGTTAATACAATAGATCGACTGCTGTCTGTCCTTCATCTATTGAAACAAGGCCAATAATTATAGAACTATAATCCGGATATTAAACACGTCACAATTGTGGCGTGTGTGTGTTTACTATTCAAATTTTGTTAAGCTATTTTGGATCTATCTGTGAGGACCTATAGTGGCTCACTTGCTTTATATAATTGTTACCTTACTACTTTTATACAAAAGAAGCTGTTTGTTGGTCTTTTTAATAAATAAATAAATATGTAAGTGTCCAATATTTTTCGGTCTCCCTAAAAGCATCTGAAACCATGATAACATTTTGTGACTTTTAAGTACAGTAAGTCAAAATTAAATGAGCACCTTAGGCGTTAGTTTAAGTGTACTGTGGTTCACTTTTCTCTGTGGCCACTGTACTTTTATTGTCGGGAATCCCAGAAATGTTGTCTTATCCTCGCTCTTGACTAATATAATACTCTTCTTTATTTCATAACGGCTAAGTTTGAAAATGTCCAAGAGCTTTTATAACTTCAACATATTGAGTGGTTATGGTCTGGGGAATTCGAGTTTCGGGATACATTTTCTTTTAAAGGTCATGGCGATAAATTGTGATTATTTATATCAAATAAATTTGGTCAAGCGGGAATCGCATTTGCGCATCAATGGTTCCTTTTGTTGAACTATAACGTTATGAGTCAATAAACGTTCGCTTTTTTTTATCCTACTAATACTTGTTCACCATCCCTTACGTGAATAAACATATAATTATTATCTATACTAATATTATAAAGCTGAAGAGTTTGTTTGTTTGAACGCGCTAATCTCAGGAACTATTGGTTCGAATTGAAAAATTCTTTTTGTGTTGGATAGATCGTTTATCGAGGAAGGCTTTAGGCTATATAACATCACGTTGCGACTAATAGGAGCGAAGAAACAGTCGAAAATGTAAAAAAAACGGGGAAAATTATTTATCTTTGAGGGCTTCCGATGCGTGCGCTGCGAAAACCGTTCGAGATACCCAAAAATATGTATGAAAGAATTATTCCTCTTTAAATTATCTAAAAAAATGTCCGCGATAGTATATGTCTATCTTTTAAGATTAACTCACAATAACCGTTTTTATGATAATCAAATTTGGTCGAAACTAAATAGTCTAAAATAAGTCCTGGGTAATAGCTATAGGTAATTTATAAGTAATAAAGCTGAGGAGGTTGGTTTGTAAACAAAAAATAAATATGATTCCCAAAATAACTATTCCATGCGGACGAAGTCGCGGGCACAGCTAGTTAAGAATTATACTGAAATATAAATGTAGCTTAATAAATATTGCCATAGATATTCTCTGACAGTCAAAAGAGATAGCTGAAAATTGTTTTAATAATTGCCTTATTTATTTATTTATCAAATCATGTACACAATCAATCGAACAAGATACAACATGGAACATAACATATTCAATTACTAATTAATATTTGTACCGTAATTGTTTTAAGATTCGAGTTCGAGTATACCTAATGATGCTGATCTCAAATAAATTTAATAAATTTTGCTTATTTGCTAAAGCTTTCGAAAGGCAATGTCAAAATTGAATAGACGAATACTGATACAAAAACAGTTACTATTATCTTTACGATAAAATAAATGTGCCTTTAAATATACAATGTTTACATAGGCAAATCGATAAATTAGTTAATTCATTTTCCTCTTAAAGAAACGAAGCCCATATTCGAAGACCTACCAAATATTGAAGTTGCACCTCAAAACGAGGACTTCGTTAAAATTACGTCACTACTTGAAACTCATCAAAGAATATAGGCTCATTAAATTCGACACGCAGAAATTTCGAGTGTAACATAACGCACCGCACACTTCACTTATAGGTAGGGTTGTCGAAATCATAAAATCAATGAAATATTCAACAGAAAAAAATATAAATTGAAAATTTACAAACATCCGCGATAGGTACGGAACAGACATATAGAGCTATTTTTTTAAAGTGGCATATCAAATGAAATACGCCGTGAGCCCAAATACGCTACATCGTGATGAGCCCAAATACGCTCATATGTATGTATATGTATGCTGCGTCATAAATGCCTATGTTTGACCCCGGGTCTTCAACTATATTCATACCAAATTTCATCAAAATCCGTTTAGCGGTTTGGCCGTGAAAACGTAACAGACAGACAGACTTTCGCATTTTTAATATTAGTATGGATCGAAACACCACTAAAGTTTCTGTACACCTTTCATAACATCATTATCTCTTGTAGGTAAAAAGAATCTCATAGCTTAGACAAAAGACTACTTAAGTTTGCAGAGCTTTTACAGATAAAATGACACATTTCATGTATATATTTATGAAGCCATGTCAAATTCCGCTGAAATTAAATCCCTGTCTCAAGATCCTGCGACAACCCTAATCATACTTAGCAAGTTCCCAACTCAAGCTACTGGTGCGTAGCTTCCAGTATTTAGATTTTATGCAAAATAGGTAAATAATATCATCCTAAATACATATTCATAATGAGATTCGGGTGCTAAACTTGTAGTTATAGTTAAAATTAACTGTGCTTAAGTAGCAAACTGAGTCGGTATTGTAAAGTCAATATAAGTTTTGATAATTAATTCTGAAGGTGATATGGATAAGTTTGTGTGATTAGATACAGGTGAAGATTGTCTCGATAGAAGTTACATATTGGATATCAATTAGTCTGTAACAATCTTGTATTACATAAACTTTCTTTTGTGAGTTAATATGCTTTTATAACTGTGCTTAGATAATTTTAATCCCAAGCAACAGGAGGCATCAGTAGAAACCATAATAATATATAGCATCCGGCTGTCGTTTGGGTTGTGTTGTGAGGCGTTGTCTATTACCATACTACCTGTATATATTTTGAATCTACGCATATCTTTATCTTAGTACTTACTCTAAAGTGACAAAATTCCCCATATTTTCGACAAAAGGTTACGATCGTAAATGTGAAAAGATGATTAAGGGATAACTGTTCGATTATACTATGAATTTGGTAAATAAATAAATAAAACAAAAAAAAAAGACTTTAAACTTAAGTGTCTTACTTCATATTTAGTTCGTTCAGTTACTGTTACATAATTATAACATTTTAATATACAATAATTTTATTTCGCCATGAAGATTTTGATCTCACATTCCCCTTTTGATATTTACGTTCAAAGTTTAAGTGAAAAAACGAATACATATTCTGAATATACAAAGCATTTCCTCAACTAAAAGTTTTACCTAGGAAAATACTCAATCGAAAACATTATTCCACAATTCAACAATAAATTCGTACAAGTCAGTGCAACAAAAGTCGCGGGAAAAAAAGCCAAATTTCAAACGCGTGCGAATCGGGTGACATATCGCACTCGTATTTTCTGAAGGCAAATTCGCAACCCAAGATTAACGAATGGATCGCGTGAAAAACTTCCAGTAATAAATTTAGGTAAAGTCACAAAACTCCCCAAATACACGTTAAATTTTATTACTGCCTGAAGCTGGAGCGTTGCGTGGCTATTAAACTTGGGATATTATTGAAATGATCCCAGACAAAGGTTGTTATTGTACGAAAATATATGCGAAGTTGCGAGTGAGAAGTTTAAGTGCCCGATCGAAGTTCTGCCGATAATGCGTCGGAAAAAGTTATTAGAATATTCCGTTATTACTATTGGTGCGCCGTCGATTGGTTTTACCGTGAAAGAAATCAAACTGTTGTTGTCAACGGTTCATATAACAGTCTTTTATCTTTATCTTTTGCGACTAGTTTACGTTGTCCACGGGATCTCTATATGCGACGGCGTCCCTGTATATTTAAATGAACTATGACATCATGATTTCTTATGTTTTCGCGATTGTTATTCATTAAATTAAACTATTTTAATACGGTTTTATCGCGTTTATTACTTATTTATTTACACATGACGTTTCAAACACTTTACAGCGTTCATGGTCGCAGGCAGACTAAGTTAACATTTGTCTTTGATGTCATAAGATTACAAATGCGTTTTGATAATCCTCAAGTCCTTGCAAAGGAAAACAGATTGTTACGTGAAAAGGATGTTACGTGAAGCTATTGAAATTAAAAAACATCCTAATTTCAATAGAAAGGATGGATGGCAGTACCGCCAGCTTGGGACCCAGTCATTAACTTAATAAAATCTCAAACTCGGAAGCAGACTGCAAGACCCTTAGATACTGTGAGCCAATACTGCGTGAATCGGAATAGTTCCCAATAAAAATTTCAGGCGGTAGTTTGTAATCTTATGACATCAAAGACAAATGTTAACTTAGTCTGCCTGCGACCATGAACGCTGTAAATTGTTTGAAACGTCAGGTATAAATAAATAAGTAATAAACGCGATAAAACCGTATTAAAATAGTTTAATTTAATGAACTATGACATCGTAAACACGTTTTATAGTTGAAGTTTGGACCCCGAAAGGTGGTTCTGAAAAATAGTGCGTTGGTGGTCGATTGGACATGTAACCCATTCGATATGAATGAATGAGTAGTAAACGTTAAATAAATACATATACTACGTTTATGGTTCGACGGTGAACTAGACTAATGCGAAAAACGGTTGAAAAAAACCGTTAGTTGATTCAACGCTCATTCCCAGTTATTACTTTTCCTTGGCCTGCAGTGTATTGTTTCGCTTCTGTACTGGAGTTTAAATTGTATTCTTATTAAAGTTTTCAGAGTTAAACGGCCCGAAGTTTCTACTAGGGACGTAAAATCACTTAAATTAATAGTATCATACTTATTTTTTATTCAGTTGTAATAGAGTTTGTTTAAACATTATTTTAACTTTCTGCTGGCACGATTTAGAATTGGCATATAGTTTTAGTTTTGGCATACTTACATTTTTCCTACCTCTATGATTTTTAGAAAATGCTTAGGTATATTGTATGTCTATAAGTTCCGTAGCTACCGATATTTTAGTTTTTAATTGATACTTGTTATGTTACTAATTGTTTCTTTTTGCACCTTTTAAAGTTACATTCTGTGTGCTATTGTGTGTCAAAACACACGCAAAATCGGTCAGTCAAATGATTTTTTTTCGTTACCAAGTCCAATATTAAAAAAGGGCCCCAGAGCTCAGGTCGTCATATTTATACATTACTTGAAAGTCTAGCAAATTTCGTAACAAGACCAATAAAATTATATCTTAGGGGCTTCGAAAAACACCAAGGCACGTGAAACTAAATACAAGCTCGTAAATCGATGTTTTTTGTTTTCGTTGCGGTGTAATGCATACTTTGATATTATTTCAGTGTTACATTGGAATTGTTTTTCGTTATTTATTTACTTTATTCATGTACAAAATAAAAATGCAAAGGAATAAACATAAGAGGTAAAGACAGTTCAAGGGAGCTGCGAAATTTCTTCCAGCAGATCCAAGAGAGGAAATGACAAGAAAAGGAATAATTAGCGTGTACAAAAAAGAAAGGAAAAGTGAAGACTATACCTAATTACCTCGGTACAAATTTAATCAAATCATTGTAATGTAAACATACTTAATTTAATACACAAATACCTTTACAAATAATACTATAATGAACATACATATAAATACATAAATATCTATTGTGCTAAGGACAGTTAATACTACTTATCTGAGTTTCTTAAAAAATCAGATACAATTTTTTGAAAAAGTTTTATATCAAAGGGAATTCTTAACTTTATTCGGAACAAGAGCAAATTAAAAGCAGAAATGCTTCAGCCATATTTGCTTTGTCTTTAAATATACGGACTTCAGAAAATTTGTTAGAATCTAAGTGATGAAATTTGTATCTAAATAAATATGATTTTTCAATCATCTTTACTAACACCTGTCAAATGTATAAGACAAAAAATGAGAAAAAGTAGCGTACAATTTTTTTTATTTTATCTTATCCCGGCTTTCCAGGTTACAGCGTGATTAAAAAAATAAATATGCAAACTATCTGTTTCGAGAAGCATGATACAAATAGTAAGCAAAAATTTATTTAAAAAAAAAATAAACAAAAAAAAAAGTCCACCGCGCTCAGTCTTACATTTATCATTGACATACGATACGCGGGCACAAATTTTAAAGTACTTTATGTACCTGGGAATTACAAGCGTCTTCTAAGTAAAGCTCATTTGAATAATAATAGGGTTCAATGCCAAATTATTCGCGAATGATAATGAACGTGTGAGTAATGAGGTGCTTTATAAACTTGTTCATTCACTTGTAACAAAACATATAGATTTTGCCGTTTTCAGGGTTTCAAACCAAAAAGGTAAAAAGAAACCATATTACTATGTCTTCGCACTCTATCTCATGATATGAGATATAATTTTCACAGATAATGTATTTTTGTTGCCGATGTGACAACGAAATATACTAAAAATATAGCGAAAGAAGGTATGGATGGCTACTATGATAAAAACGTGATATTTTTCCTGTTTGTTCAATATTGAATCACGGCATCATGTAGATGCTTGAAATATTTTCAGAATATGGTAGGACCCTTTTGGCTGGTAGTTTTTTTTTTACTGTCGAACTGAACAACGAACTGTACCAAATGTTTATTGCAAATAAAGTTTCATTCATTCATTCCAAACATAGTTATAAACATTTTCACAATTATTTTTATCGAATGGTATTCTAGTCGACGCTAGACAATTTTTTGTTTTTCAGTTCAACCGCTCTACAAACACCTGATGGGAAGTGGTTATCGCCTGCAATACCAGGAGTGTCACGAGTACGTTGCCATCCTAAAATATATTTTCACAACATTCTTAGAGTGACGAATAAGACTTATGGTAAGCCATGGTAGGCAGTTCATTCCAAGAGGGAGAAAATTACTCTTGAATTTTTTAAAAGTACGTGTGTATGTCATAAAAGCCATGGTAAGCCATTCCAAGAGGGAGAAAATAACTCTTAAATTTTTGAAAAGTATGTGTAAGACTAAAATATGGTACCTGTACTAAAACACTGCACGTAACATTCACTAGAATGTTCATTACAAGTGAATGGTCTACCTCCACCTTTATAGAGCACAGCCAACAAATGAGTAAAGAAGTTGCTTCCGGTGCGAAATGTTAATTGTCTCCTATATAAAGCCGTGTGAAGGCTTTTGAGGATTGTTCGTGTGTGCACCAATTCACCACAGACGTAATAATTACATTCGTTCGCGTGAAATTTTTGAATCCATACTAATATTATAAATGCGAAAGTCTGTCTGTCTTTCTGTCTGTCTGTCTGTTACGCTTTCACGGCCGAACCGCTGAACGGATTTTGATAAAATTTGGTATGAATATAGTTGAAGACCAAGGGTTAAACATAGGCTACATTTTGACGCAGGCGGAGCTGCGGGAAACAGCCAGTACTTTAAATACTAATTATACTTTGAGATTAAATTTTAGTGGACTTATTTATTTATTTGTTTACTGTAAGAGTACTTTTAAATTAGTTACTTATTATACCTAACTTTTAATATAATGTTTTAAAATAACGCTGACAAGATACCTTAAATTAAACTTAAAACAGAAATGATGCTGAGCGTGACGTAAGGAACTTTATAATGTTATTAGTAAAGAACAAACAATAAAAATCGAATTCTTTAACTTTACAATCTATATCTATATCTTCTATACTAATATTAAAGCTGAGAGTGTATTTGTTTGAATGCGCTAATCTCGGGTACTTCAGGTCCGATTTTTTTTATACAACTAAGTAGGCAGACAGGCGTACGGCCCACCTGATAGTAAGTGGTTACCGTAGCCTATAAACGCCTGCAACAACAGAGATGACACGTGCAACATGTTTTTAAAATCATAAACAAATTATAAAAATGAATGGAATAAATTTCTGTAATCTGACTTCCCGGCTAGTTAACCAATTATCACAAACATGCCAATTTGGTTGCACTCGCCACATCATTTACATATCCAAACCAACGGAATAGTAAACTTAGAGTCGGTTACAATAACGTCAATTCAATTATATGTGCTAAAAGCCATAAAAATTCAGATATGCAGAAAAAAAATTAGTGAAAATTAACAAATTGAGCCGCACGGTTTCGATGCTCTTCGCCAATGACCCGTCAAAACAAAAGAATACTCACTGTTATGTCGAGTCTTCGGCCTGTCACATATTGGCTTAATGTTGAGCAATTGTAGCAAATCCTCTCTTTCGAGCTCTTCCTACTACCTTTCACTGAGTTTAAACGAATTCCGATTGAATAGAACATCATACGTATATAAAGAATTGTATTATAATAATAGAATAAATAGACTAAATTGATAAAATCAGTTTATCTACTAGAGCAGTAGTTTATGAAATAGATGAAAATTTAAAAAATCCTTCCTAAAAATATCTACTTAAGTTATTTTTTGGGTAACAAAATTAACTATTTTTTATTAATTATAAGGCTGATTTTAAAATTTTTTCCTTGTAGCCTTATTGCTACCAAAAACTTTACTATGAGTATCAAAGGCTAGATTATTTGCTGTATAACACCGATGTCATCACACGGCTTCCGAATCGGAATCAAACCGGATTGTAGCTTTCCAAATACTATTTGGATGTCGCATTTATTGGATGGTGGATTGAAAGAGATACCTACTACCTACCTACTACTATGTTGTAGGCTTTAGATGAAAAAGTGTAAGCTTGGACGTATGTATAGGTCGTTAAAAGATATTAAAGTCTTTTTTTCGCTGAAAATTGAACACACGAAAAATCAGTTTCCATGTAAAAGCTAAAATGGATTTGATACAGCTCTTTGGTAAAAAGTAGGTCAGTAAAGCTTTAGATTTGCTAGCCTTTAAGTATTAAAATAGCTTCTGACAAATTGCATATCTGTGAACGAATCATTAAGTAAAGGACCATGGGCAAACATGTATGGACTCTGGTCCAAATACTACAAACTTTGATCAACAGTGATACAAACTATGCCAAATGAAAGCATTTGAAGTATGGATCATTTCATTGTACTAGTACCAAGCTGAAATCGAGTACCATCATGGTGTCTTTACATACTTTTTATTACTATTAAAAATGTACTTACCTAACTAAATTGACACCATGATCGCGCTAGATATCAACTTAGCCGTCATAATATAAAATAAAGTATATTCCAAAACCTTTCATTTGGTATAACTTCCAACGGGTACGTATTTGAATACGTAAAATTAAAATATCTGCAATTAAAAACCCCAACGGGCAAACATTTTAAATACCTTATACCTACTTCAAACACCCTAAAGACGAAACAACGATCTACAAAACACTAAAGTTTGTAATTCTTAATGCACAAATTTATCTTATGGTCCAAAATATCTATAGCTATAATATGTAAGTACACAATATCGTAGTTTTGAATCACTTACATGAAATAAGACAAACCTTTTTTTATTTACAATTTGTATGAATTCCTTAAAAAGTTTAACATTTCTCATTGAGGTCAAAACAATAGTTAGGATGCCAGAAGTGCAGCGACATTGTTAGATATTTTTTATAAATAAAATTATCTTACGAGTTAAATTAGCTTACCTAACCAAAATTGCTACAACAATAACGAATGCTTTTCCAACAACTAATAATTGTAATAACGAATTTGTGTGACATTTCTACTTGCACCCAACACTAGAAATAGGTTACGAGGAGCGAAGTGACGAGTATTAGGTTTGATATGAAAGATCACCGCCGAAGCGCAGGTCCTATTTTATGTTCAAAACTTCGTTTATATAAAGAAGATTTTTTTTTCAAACACAATAAAAAAGGGTTTTCATAAAAGGTAAGTTAGGGAATGGCGCTTCGGAGGCCACTGCCGCGGCACGTCCCCGTCGCTCGCTCGCCTCGCGCGTGTATTTTCATGTCAAACCTAGCGATCGTCGCTTCGCTTCTCGCGACCTACCTCTAGTTTTAAGTGCAATTTTGTACTAAAGATATTTTAATTTAACGTATTCTAATACCCCAACGATGTTGAGAAGTTGGACCAAAATGTCGCAATGTCCTTTATCATGATTGATGCAGGCAGCTTCCAAACCATAGTTATGGAATTCCTAGGTGGATATTTCCAGTAGTAGACTGACTATTGCTGGAATGATGAATCCCTGAAATGAATCGAAAACTTTGATTGGATGCTGAAGGATTTCCAACCGCAGAGAGAGAAAAAAAGCGTTGGCGTGAGTACATTATCTCTTCAACCTTTCAGCTGAATACTGCTTCCGTAGTCCAGTGGCTAGACCCGGAGGTCGCGGGTTCGATTACGGGAAGCATACTTTGTTTAGTTGTTTCCAGTTTGGTTAGGACATTGCAGGCATGAATCACCTGATTGTCTGATAACAATAGTGATTCCGTGCTCGGACACGTTATACCATTCACGTAGGTCCCGGCTACCATTTTGTGGTCGTTGAAGAAACCACGTCAGCGGCCGGAGGGTCGTTCTAAAAAACTCTGACACCACGGTGTACGGGATCAATTTACTGACCATAATATTACCATAAATGAGACTTTTAGTTAAAGAATTAGGCTGTCGACTCCCGAAATTCTCAGACATCGCAGTCCCGAACGATATACTAACGAGAAAAGTTCCCTCCAACTTATATCTGCAAGTACGAATTCTGGCATTCAATTTTAAAAGCCTCGCGGCGTGGTTAGTCAGCCTCCAAGAACTAGTAATTGCTTCATACGTATTTTTAGTATTTGAAGACGCCATATTGGATTGGAAACTTGATTGAGAAAAGTTCTTAGTCCTTTTAAGTCAATATGTCTTCGGACTTATTAATTCTCAACTAATATCAGATAGTATAGTAGTATGATAGTTGTAAGTAGTATTTGTATTTTTATGTCAGTATAAATAATAATCATAATTTTGGCTATAATTATTTAATGACTATGTACACTATACCAGGTAATTTCGATTTTTTTTTACAAAATTTAACAAAATTTTAAAATTATGTTAAATTTATACATTAAATTAGACCATTTTTAATAAAAACATGAAAAAAAGCTACTATATAAATCAAGAGTCGTCAATATTTTTTTACTAATTACTAGGTATTTCGATAATCTAAATACCTATTGTAAACTCGTAATATTGGTGAATTTGAACTGCGTACAAGTATTATGAAAGAATATTCATAGGATACCTTTAAAATGTTTCTTACAGAACCTGGAAGCATAAAGATCTGAAAATGTCTGAAAAGCGTTTGTATAGTACTTTTGTTAGTTTGTTTGTGAAAGAAACATTTTTTCAAATATAGTTTACAATCTTACTGATAGTAATATCAAAGCACTTTTACTGCATACCTAGTAAAGGTAAGGTGGGAAACACAGAAGAGTAAAATTTGTCGATAAAGTTTTTTATGCTAGGTGAAGCATGATCATTTTTAACTTTGTGTGTGATTGTGCAATCATGTGAAATTATATTTTTTTCAATAAAAAAAAAATAAACCAAATCCAATAGATAAAATTGAACCTCCCAAATATAAATCTATTTTAGTATCTCGTCGAATTTTCTTCAAGTAGTTTAGTTACACGTAATTTGCTCATAAATTGTTTGGAATTCAGAAAATCTAAATAAGTAAGTACCTATTGTAAACACGAAATATCGGCAAATGTAAACTGGCTACAAATATTATGAAATAGATCTGGTCACATTCCATCAGGAAAGCTTGCATTTATGTTCAAAAAAGTTAGTTCACCCAATTGTGAAGTATGTGGCATAGTTGACGATGCATCTCACATCTTGATGGAATGTGAAAGAAACCAGATTCAAAGAAATTTATTTAGAAGTAAATATAATGTAATTGGCTTGGACGTGGGGTATGTCCAGAGTATCCTGAGCAACCCTACATCTAACGCTGCCCGGGACTTGTGTCGTTTAGTGGCGTACCGCCAGTAAAATACACAAGTTCTTTTAATTATTCTACGTGTCTTAGTCATTAAAGTTATTCATGTTTGTATCGATGGAGCTGACATGTCATTAGACAAAAGCTTCTAAATAAAATAGATTAAAAAAAAAAAAAAAAAAAAGAATATTCATTGGATTGGATTGGATCAATCGCAAACATATTAAAAACGGGATATGTCAGGAGTATGACGTCGTAAAGCCCGTAATCGAGTATGAGCCCGTAATCGACGAGCGTGTATAACGAGAGTGATGAGCGTAGAAGAAGCGAGGAAAGTCTGTAAGGATCGTAGCAAATGGAAATCAGAAGTCTCTGCCTACCCCTACGGGTAAAAGGCGTGATGGTATGTATGTACGTATTCATTGGATACCTTTTCCGTAGAATGTTTCTTTCAGAACAATTGTCTGAAAAGCTTTAGTATTGTACTTTTGTGACTTTGTTTGTAAAAGAAACATTTTTCAAATACACTATACAATCTCACAGAAAATCATATCAAAGCACTTTTGCTGCAGACCTAGCAAAGGTAAGAATAAAAACACACAAGAGTAAAATTTGTCGATAGAGATTTTATAACTAGGTGAAACATTACTTAGTACTCTGTGAGGTTGGGTTTTTGTCCATTGTGTGAATTGCAAGACTGTTTTTTTTAAATTTAAAACAGTAAAAATATTTTTATTCGACTCACCTATTATGTCGAATGAAAGTAATTAGATATCGATCGAAAATCAATAATTGAATCGCAGGTTTTTGAGTGAGTGAACGATCCTAAAATAGCACATCAGATTCTTCTTATATTTGTCAATCCAGTGACAGTGGTTCGGGGGACCACACGCCGTCCTGTCAGCTTTCCCACATACGCCCCTGTTACTGCTCGATCCTTAAGTTCCATGAGGTGTCTCGAATTTACCACTACATTCTCAAGTTTATTTTAATAATTTCTGAGTTCCGGAGGTCAAGACTTAGGTCCAGCATAGTTAGATTATATCTGCCCTGCACTAGTAAGGGATTGTTCCCGTAAGAATTACGCTAGCGAATCCACGAAATGAATACAAGACCTACAACGTCCTACCGCAAAAGTTATGAAAATTACAGCGCAATCAAGGAAACACCAGTAGAATTTCGGTTGAGCAATACAGGAGCAATAAACGCCGAGTATTGCTCACTGCAAATAGAACGTCATATTGCAATTACGACTCGTTTGCCGCAAGCCACTTAGTTGTAGTCGTACGGATGTTGCGGTAACATATTGGATGTCATAGAAATAGAGGCACTAGAAGGGAATTTCTTTTTTTTTAAATAATATATTTACACTTCCTTACACGTTTCTGTATTCTTGTATTTTATGAGCTATGAATCCATATCCATACTAAAGTCTGTCTGTCTTTCCGTCTGTCTGTCTGTTACGCTTTCACGACCAAAACGCTGAGTGGTTTTTGATGAAATTTGGTATGAATATAGTTGAAGATCCGGGGTCAAACATAAGCTACTTTATCAGGCGGAGCTGCGGGAAAAAGCTAGTTATAGTATAAATGCGTAATTGCAATGTCAAAGTCACATAATTGTAGTCATATAATTGTTGCACTTACATATCGGATGTCATAGAAATAGAGGTACTAGAAGAGAATTTATTTTTTAATAACATATAAACACTTCCTTGCACGTTTTAGCAGACACTTTATTATGTGATCTATGACCTGTATTTAATGCAAATAAATGATTGATTGATTGACTTATAAAAGCGTAATTGCAATGCCATATTGCAATTACGACTCGTTTGTCGAAAGCCACTTAGTTGTATGTTGCACTTATATTGGGTATATTGAATGTAATAGAAATAGAGGAGCTGGGAGAAACCCATGATTAAGAAAAAGGAAACAGAAGCTTTTTATCAACCGATCTACTGAGACGACGGAAAGTGATACAACCATGAAGCAATTACAAAGAGGAGATGCCGTAATAAGCGTTTTGTAAGAAAGTATGTGTGAGGCTACACGGGGCGGAAGTGAGACGTTCGGGGTGCTTGGTTTCGGTCGTGGCTCCAACCGTGGAGCACGAGCAATGACAAGCTCCGCCCTTTTGTGTCGGCGAGGCGCCAATGATCACATCACTGCGCCATTTCAAACGGCATCTCCTCTTTGTGATTGCTCCATGGATACAACCGAATGAAAATATTTAAGCTGGTGACGTTATGAGTTCGACATCAAGTATGACTTTATATCATTGATGTACTTACGTAATACATAGGATGTTAAGTTTACCTATATTTTCAATTGCTGGTTCAGTTGTCTGATCAAAAATTTTATTTTCAACAAATGACTTTAATTGTTATCACTCATTATCGAACTTATACCTACTTCAAATAAGAATAACTTGTAAAATAGGCTAGTTTCCAGGGTCAAAAGATTAACATTAAAATTAGTCCGTCATTTAGGGAATCAAAATATATTAGTGACATATTTTTTCTTTTGTCAATTGAGCGATACATTATAAAGATATAATGCATCAAAGTTTAGAAGTGGGAGCTCGTGACGTCAGATATTGCGAAAAAGTGTAGCACACTGTGACGTCACACGGAACTTTAACGCGTCATATCTTTACCATTCTTTGTTTAATTTTCAAAAGAAAAAATACGTCTCCAATATTTTTTGATTATCTAACTGACGGACTAATTATAATTTTTTAGGAAACTAGCGTATTGTGGGTTAGGACCGAAGTTCTTTGAGACATAGTACCAAAAAAGTTTATTTCCTTTTAGTTGCAACAGCTGAAGCGCCAAATGGACCTTACTGATATCTAGCATTCTGTAATATTTGGTTCTATTAAAACATAATTTGAACACATGATGATTATGAAATTGTCATACAAATTAGTTTTTTATCAGTCGATTATGCAACAAAAGTGTACTTTGGCAACGCGATATCACTTTGTTCTATTTTCTGATAAATAAATCTTTTTAGATAAGGATTTTGTATGAATGCACTACCGGCGCCAAATCTGATAATCAAAGAGATCGATATTTTATTCATTACAAAAGCTGGTATTTCTTTTCGTGATCAGGTTTTTAAGGTTCACCTATTAATATATGAATAGGATGTCTGTCAGCATATGCATTGCCACAATCGCTGAAAAACATACTCGTATACATTTTTGATGGACCCTAAAATGAAGGCGTTTAATATTAAATTAAGATAACAGAGAATCTTTGGAGAATAAGTACCAACATAATTATTAATTTATGGAACGACACATTTCCAAAATCCATACTTCTATCCAAACTAATATTATAAATGCGAAAGTCTGTCTGTCTGTCTGTCTGTTACGCTTTCACGTTCAAACCGCTGAACGGATTTTGATGAAATTTGGTATGAATATAGTTGAAGACCCGGGGTCAAACATAGGCTACTTTTTGACACAGGCGGAGCTGCGGGAAACAGCTAGTATGTTATAAGTATGCGCACAAAAAACATAATGCACATTTTTAGTTGCTTTAAAGAGACGGGACTCAATCAAATTTTTAATCATGTTCTATTTTACAACATAAGCTCTTCTCATAACATGCGAAAAATTGAATTTTTTCCGATTCTTGGAAATCCCGATCACCAACAAAGCCAATTACCCACTAAATGTAATTTCCCGGAAAAGTGTGAACAATACCTGGTATTGTTCTCCCGCTGGTTCAGCGGGAGAGTGCGCAACAAACAACCCATATAGTATTCTCAAAATTGTCGTAGTAATTCTGCGAGATTCAATTTAAAATCGCTCAGCGCTCGCTCGTCCAACATTTTCCGCGGGGACCGTCCGGATAATTGGTCCGGTTGCAGGTGCATTCAAAAATCGGATCCGATCCGAGGCCGGTCGCTCGCAGGCTGAAATCCGCTGATTGTTTCGACGGCTGTTTGTAAATACGCGGCTGCGAAATTACTTTTTACTTACTAGCGGACAAGCTGAATTGGTTTCGTTCAATATAGAAACAGCATTCTATATTTAAAAAAAATATAGACAAATAGAATTCATCCTTTCTCCAAACCCAACCACATCCCACTCTGCCCTAGCTTATGAATACTTCTGAATGGGCAGCAGCGACGGAAGTACTATAAACCGTTGAAACTGCCGAGCGTGGCGAATATGGCAACAATCTCTCAATTCGGGAAGGACTAAGCCCAACTGTGGACTGACTGCGGCAGAAACGACAACGACGAATAGAATTAAATTAAATTATTAAATAAAAAAAGTATTTGATGAATTAACTGCAGGACAGATACTAAAAACAACACAGTTTTCCTTTCCCTTTAGTTTTCCAGGGCCCTGAAAATAAAAAAATAAATAAATGACAATTAAAAAAAAACAAAATAGGACCCAGTTTATACTGACATCACTTACGAATTAGAAAAAGCTTAAAAGAAAACGTTGAAATTTTGTACACGTGTACAAAAATGGCAAAATCTAATCGAAACTTCGCGAAAAAACATAAATAAAAAATCAATTTTCATCATAGTTATTTTCTACCAGTATTTCTACTACAAGGCCACACTTTTCTTTTAAAGCATATCTGCCACAGATGTCCTAATATGATGTTACCAATACCAAATATTTTCCCTTCTTTTTAGCATCAAGTTTTTTCAAATTCTCGTAACACGAGCCACCCGACTCTTGTGAATCAAATCAACTTTTTGAATGTTTTATTGATCTCTGACGGAAAGCGTTGTAATTCGAATAAGCCTTTGCAAAATTATATTTTCCTTCAAGCAATTCTGAACTAACCCTTAACGAAACGTATTAAGAGCTATGGTTTTTATCGTGTAAGTTGGCAAGTAAAAGGGTGCTGTATTTTGTCAACAGGAATCCGACAAGACAGACATACCTTCTTTAATAATATATGAGGAGGAGATCTCGACGCCTTTTTCTTTATTTAGTGCAAATTTAAACGTTTTTGATAGAAAATGAAACTGATAATAGTCAACAAAATTTCGGTTGAAAATGACCCGATTTATTTGTAATAAAAAAAAAAAAACTATTCGAAACGATGCCGGGAGAATTTTAAAAAGGATTTTTCTATACTAACATTGGTAATTTTTGTCACCTGGAGCACTTCTCCAAGTCCCATAATTTTCCAGAAACATTCTTAACCGCGCCGTTGACATCGCTAAGTATTTAGGTTCACAAAACAAGTCTCTATCAAAATATTAAGGTCTCATAAGAAAGTACGATCGGCCAAAAAATCGGCCATTACTACGACATCGGGCATTAGAATTTTTAATTGATACTTGTAACTAAATAAGAAGCGCTAACGTTTTGGAGGGAAGACGCTCGCTAGGTCGATCTTTAGTTGTATTAAATAGCCGCTCTACATTCACCTACAGAAGTTATTACAGATAGAAGAATCGTACAGGTAACTACACTTGGTCAGAATGCTAGTTTCAAGCCACAATTTTATACTAGAGTACTACTTCTAGATGCTTCATTATCTATTCATTCACCCGAGGATCTCGTGAGAACTGGACGAGAACCAGGAATGTGGAGTTTGTTTCTGTAGTTTCCTCGCAGTCTTGTACTCTCTCGAATATTTCGGACTCTAAAGAGCCAAGAACAAGAGACTCATTAACGCTAAATCACTCTTCGTACTATTTCACCTTTCTCGACAAGACTCTCGCGTGAAATGTGGAGTGGCCATAACAGAAAGATCGGTATTAGTTAAGATAATCTAAGATATGTTTCAATGGAAACTTCAGTAGATAGGATAAGATTATGAACATATGCATCATACTTTATACTCAAGCCTTGAAGACAGATAACAAACGATTATATTTCAAATCTTTCCACAGCAAAAAAAGCGGGAATTTCATTCCCACAGTATGTCAAGTTTTCATAAAACTCTATAAATTTACTCTTCCTGTTTATGAAATTTTGAAAGTGCCTTTGAAGTATATACAATTACTTAAGAGCCTCCACTAAGCGAATTATGATGTTGTGACGTTGTCGATACATTGAAAGCTCACTTTGGATACAAATTTGTAGGTCACGGAGCTGCAAAGAACTTATATGGAAGAAGCAATTTGGTCGAGCAATATACAAATGCAAGCATTTCTTAAGAGTGACTAGTAGATAGTATTTTTCAATGGAGCTTGGGTTGGGGAAGATCGGGTTGTGTGCATTCATCTTGTGCGTGTCATAATCAGCGTTTTAACTGAGATGTCTCATTTTATTTGCACCAACCTCTTGGACTTCCTAAAAATTTTATATGTATTCTAATCTAAATCATTTTGAATAATGACGCATCAATACCAAGAACGGCAATTTCAAGGAGGATTGTCATAAAGGAGGCAGGAGACATGTTCTATTTGTATTAAGTAGGTACCTCAACCAATATAGATATACTATAAGTAAGTGGACAGCGTGAAGAGACCGCCTGGCAGCAGCTTGTATAATGCGGTCCATAGTACTGCCGATCGCGCAAACGCCTCAGTTTCAGTTCAACATTGAGGAATAATGATGGCGACGAAGGTACCTCCATGTAGATAATCCATCGAATCAAATTCCCCTGGCTCCAAAACCATACCTTGACAAAATAAAAATGATAGCTCTACTCAGATAAGAATGACAATTTAAAAAAATATGTTTTCTGATTTCCAGTCTAAAAAACTCTTTGTGCACTATTTATCAAAAAATTCTTATACACAAGCTGTTTCACGGGTCTAACATAATTTATCATGTTTGTCTTCAACCATAGACTAACAACTTGAATAGACAATGACAACCAATAGACAAAACAAAATGGGACAAAATGGGCAGTCAGGCTCTGTATTTTTTTTCGGTGCAAAGATTATTCGTATTGAATATTCGACCATAGAAATAATATCAAATTGAATGTACTCGTATAATGTCATTCAGGTAGGTACCATGTGGGTAACTAATTAGCCAACTATTATGGATTTTATGGTTGACTGGGTGCTTTTAGCATAAAGTTTGCCAAGAGCCTGAAAATAATCAAAGTATTTTTTATTTGTGGTACAAAAAAAAAATATAAACAAATTATGCCAAACAATCTTTCAATCTACAGAGATATGAGACACATTTGGATGACGATATTTATGAACGCAATTCGCAGTCTATTAAAATGGTTATCTTTGTTTGTCTCTAAACAGTTTATCGGAACTTTGTTCATCACAAGACATGGCTCGAAGTTAACCTCTTTTCCTCATGGAACGATTACTTGGAAAACGCGAGACAAAGTAGTTGCTCATTTTTTGTTGCATACAGAGTTACATTTTGAGTAGAAACTATTGCACTTTTTGCATAGAGTAGGTTTATTCATGAAACACAAAGCTACTGATTTCTATATTTTGGTGTACTCTAATTCAAGTTCCACACATTGACATTGAATTTTTAAATTAAAATTAACACAACACTTATTTTAATTTAAAAATATTAGATTCACTCAAACGCATAATAGTGTGAAACGCAAAAGTCGATTACTACTTTTTTGTATAGACTGCAAATGTCAAACAACATTTTTTACATCATCATCACCGACACGGGACACACACTGAGAGAAGTATTGATGATTAGTTATAAAAATTTATTGATGTGTGGAACTCAGTTCCATTGTTAAAAAAATGTGTGCATATACCGAATCTTCTGCAAAAGCAAAAGGGATTTTTTTTTTTTGTGACATTCCAAATTATGACGATACTTGTAGCTTAACATCAATCTTGTACCTATCCTAGAATTTTAATTAAGACCTTTGATTATATACTGAATCTCTACAGACTAGCCCTTTAATATGACATCCGTCAGAGAGAAATTTACTCTCAACCCGAAAACTATACTATTTCAATATTAGGGTTACCAATTTCTTTTTCATTTGAATGGAATGTTTCAAACAGTAACTGAATGTAAACTTGTTAGAACATCGCCTGTAAGAACTATTGGCTAAACGCCAGCCACTTCTTTGCCAAGTTTCCGATGTTCTGTACTGGCCTAAAGTAATCTTTTTACTGACAAGCATATATATTAAAGGCGCCAAACTATTCCTATGTACAGATACACAGATACGATACGAGTACACTTTTTAAATAAACAATTCTGTAGGGTTTATCTGGGCTCAGGTAAGTCGTCACACATAATATTTGTTTTAGAAGAATTCTTTTAGCTGAAATTTAAGCATAGCATTTTGATTAAACGCATTTTGTAGTTCAGAATGAAGTTAATTGTTCTTTTATTGTTAAACTTACTAATTGTAAATCGTATCTTCAAGCGTGTTGTTTTACGTATCTTTCTGTCTTCTATGTATATATACCTATATAAAGGAACAAGGGTGACTGATTCATCAACGCCCAGCCTAAACCATAAAAGCTATAAACGTGAAATTTGGACAGAAGTTTTATGTTATAACAGTGCTCAGATAAGAAAGGTTTTTTAAAATTCGCTCCCTTAGGGGGTCAAACGGGGGTCCAAAATATGTATAGAGAAAGGAGATTAGTTATTCCGATTCATTCGAAACTTTACAAGATTATTGGGTTTGATAAATGATTAAACACGTGTTTTAGGATTTTTCAGAATTTACCCCCTTAAAGGGGGCAAAGTGGAACAAACGCTGAAAATGCAACTAATCGGACAAGGGGTGCACTAAGAATGGATCTCTCAAAGTTCACCACCGAAGAGGGTCAAATGACGGTCCAAAATTTATACGGGGAAGGAGATTAGTTTAGTCCGGTGCAGTCGAAACTTTACAAGATTATTTATTTTGATAAATGATTTGTTACCTGTTTTAATGTCTAAACACATAAAAGAACATCTTGAGAGACCTGTCATTTACATATAATCTAAGTATTTTAAACCTCATTGGAAATCCCTTTTGAGTTAGTCATATTATAAATTGACACTTCTTTCAAACATTTTTTTTTTTACCTTTTTTTATCGGTCTTCTCAATTTTTTTTCTTTTAGTTAGTAGGATGGAATTGCTGCAGTACATGAAAACCAAAGAAAAAATTTCAACCTCACGTTAAAAATATGTATGGTAATTTTACATACATTTTTACTAGGTGTTTCCCGTAGGTCCGGGAAAAATAGAAAATAAATGTAAAATGGGCCTGCGTTTAAAAGTACCCTATGTTTGACTCCGGGTCTTCAACTAAATTCATACAAAATTTTATAAAATCCCTTTAGCAGTTTGGCCGTGAAAGCTTAACAGACAGACAGACAGACGGACAGACAGGCAGACTTTCGTATTTATAATATTAGTACATAAAGATAGTATATTAGTATGGATTAGTTTCATAATAACCCTGATATATTTTGGTTTTGCTCTACTTAACCAAAATGATAACTATTAATACGAGTATTATATATGAGAAGTTATAAAAACAGATTCAGGTAATGTATTGAATTATAAATAAGACTTCACAATTATCATAACAGAGTTTTCGAATTCAATCAGTAAAGAAGGTCAATTTAAATACGATGGAAATATTTCATACGCGAATTGTAAAAATAAATAAACCGGGATTAACAATTCAGATAATAGCATTTATTGATTGTTGCACTATTGTTAATTGTAATGTACATTTTTATTTAATCGAGTGGGCTGTTATTGCTATTGATGATTTGGCTTCCCCACTTTCCTTTGCCAAGGCAATCTGGACCCCTATTTTTGAAATTTATGACATTATATGTGGAACAAAAATCTTTGGTTAACGAACGAAAATGATTCGATATCGAACAAAAATTATTCGACTCGCCGATATTGCATGAGTCACAGTTTCAAAAATAGCACTGCTCTCTTTTGTCTTCTCTCCTGCTCATGTGAGAAAACATTATCTCTCTGCAATTGAAGCTGATCTTGCTCATCGTTAGTCATTTTCTTCTCTTCTTTTATTTTTATTATTGTATGTTGTATGTAGGTATATGATATATATATTCATTAAAGGTATGTATTAATTGATTGTAGGTTTATTTATTGACTGTTGTGTAAGGATGATAGTTTAAGTATTTTATTACTGTATCGCCTTTGTTTGTTTTCACTTTTTATCCTATCTACCCTAAGGTTGGCTGGAAGAAATTGCAATAGCGATAAGTCCGCCTTTGTACTCAATATTCTAAATGTATTACTTTTAATTTTAACTTTGTGATTGGTACAATAAAGTGTATATCTATCTATCTATCTATCATGTATCCGGCCCATCTCCACTTTAATCTGGACACTACCAGTGCAATGTCGGTAACCCCAGTCAGCTTTCTTATACCTGTGTTACGGACGCGGTTGATGAGGTATTCCGAGATTTTCCTTTCCATTGCTCTGCTGCGGGTGTAAATTTTCTTATTTTACATAGTGCATAATTGAATCATAATTGGATCGTAATGGCAATTTTGACGTTTTTGTTATTAATTTTTAGACCAATTATATACCATTGGCATGCCGTTGAACTGCAACTAAAAATTTTGCTAATGAAAAAAAAACATAAATTTTTCCAATAATCGGTACTCTGTTATTTATTATATTTTATTTTTTTCTACTATTACCATTCAATTACGTTTTAGTTGCAATTAAATTGATATTCAAAATTGTGTTAGCAGAATACCAATATTGAGCATAACAAAAATGCATCGTAATTGAGTCGTAATTGAATATCAGTTGCATGGTCTTTTAAAGTTTATTAGCGGAAATAACACCCTGGTGTTTCCGTATTGGCTTTTTTGAGAATGTCGACGTCTCAGCACCATCAAGGAGGATACGCTCTCTTGAGAAAGATATTAAGCCTCTCTCAGTCTACGCAAACCATCTCTGCCCTGATACATTGCAATCCAGTTATTTCCAACTATTTTCTTAATATCGTCAACACACCTAGCAGCTGGATATCCAGTACTTTGTAGATTTTATTACCTACCTAAAGTTAAAACTAAAAATCATATTTTCTTAATAGGCTACTTGACTGTATTCATACTTGGTTAATATTGTTGAACTAAACAAAATATACACTAAAAAGTAACCGATTCTGAAAACAACAACAAAATTGGTTGTTAATTAAGGCCGTAATTAGATTTTAAAGTTTTCTCTAAAAGAAAAGTGGGAGCGTGATGGGGACGTCTTGCTATCTCTTTTGTATGCACGAAACCGAGTGGCAGTGACGTCACAGCTCACACAGTGCATCCTTTTCTTGTTTTTTGACAGTTTCCCTTTCCACCGAATTTCAAAGGCTTATAACTTATTTATTTTTGAACGGATTACAAAAATTCTTTCATAATTCTGTTTCTGGAAATAAAAATATTGATATGAAAGAAAAAAGAAAAATTTGTAGAATACCCAATTCCTGAGATGTAAGTACATAACTCCAGAGGTAGTTTTCTAAAAGCAATGAATATAATAGCATCGGGCATCGAAATGAAAGCAATCTCTGAGTTCTATTTCGTCCAATATTTCAGATTGAAGACATAGACCTTCTGTCTAAATAGACAATACATAGAAAACGAGAAGAATTTATTGCATTTTATAGGTGTTCTTTGAAAATGGAAGCCAAGTTAAAGATCGTCTTTGATCGTAATTGCCCACCTGTGTTTATTGTAACTTTATGGTCAGACCTTCTGCAATGTACGTGACATCTCCTCCGGTGTAGCAGGCGTTCATAGGCTATGGTAACCAATTACCATCAGGTGGGCCGTACGCGTGTTTGCCTACTTAGTTGTATAAAAAAAAATGTAGGTTAAAAGACACGCTGACTTAATTTATAATAGGTTAGTTCTGTTCTATGAACACCGATTTTATTTACACCTCACACATGCCCACACTCATATTCCACACAAACCCACTAAAATCACCTAATGCTCATTCCTCACTCACACAAACTCCATTACACAAGCTTGCTTTTTTATGTCTACAAATTATATTCCAATTTCGTTTTCATAATTGAACACCATTTTATAATTTTGTTACTGAAGAGCGGAATCTCCTAAAACGGGTACACTCTTACTTAACTCGAGATTCTAATCACGAATCAGTTACTGCATTTTTTTTTTTTTATTTTTTTTTTAAATTGAATTTTGCTTCGGTGAGTCGAACAATTCACGTTCGATATCGAATGATTTCATCCGACATATAATGTCATACATTTCAAAAATAGGGCTCTTAATTATCCCTTCATTGGACAATTTGAGTTCGCAATGATTTTTTTTTTTCAAATTAGATAAATTTTTAAAAGATGATGCATCTACCTATATTTTATTACTTTGAGGCCTAAATTCGATAGCGGCGACGGGTTAAACTTGTATTATTAAATTTAGGCCAGTTATATCATTGTGCTGATGTTTTGAAAGCTTTTAATTTTTATTCATTCATTCGTTCTTTAGACCCTGGTATCAGAGTTTTCGGCTTTACAGCCTTTGACGGGGTTCCTTTACCGACCACCAAACGGCAGCCGGGATCAACGGCTTAACGTGCCTTCCGAAGCCCGGAATCATATTTATTATCAGACGATCAGGTGATTCGAGCAAGCAATGTCCTAAAAATAGAAACAGGTTCTTGTAGAGTAGTATTTTAATAATGTATGTATTGAACACATCATCAAAGAAGTTAGGTATAGAAAAAGTACTTAATTTTTAATATTTTTTTTATTTCTTACGAGTATCCAGAAAACATCAAAGAGACTCATACACAGTGATGTATAATTCAAAGCAGACCATTAAGTAGGCCGATTATAAGATGGGCCACAAAAATAAGTGCGCGTAAATGCGGCTGTAATGTCACATGAGTACATACAGAAACAGAGCTAAATTAACCTGCTTCATATTAAATTAAACAATTTTAATACGGAAAAACACAATATATCGCGCAAACATAAGAAATCACTAACCTGCTTCATTTTATACCCTGACCAATACAGAGTGACTTTTTAAACACGACCTTAATTTTTACAGTTTATTTACTACGTGAAACTTAACCACTTTTAATAAAAAGAAACGCGAAAATTTAAAAATAAAATAGAACCTACCATACAAAATCAGTTTATTTGTATGGGAGAATGAACAAAATATCACAATTTTCTTTTGCTATATAATCCTACCTAAATCGTACGTCTTTAAGCTTCGATCAAAATTTAACTCAAGTTATGGAAATATTGAACGTCTCACACTAAATAATACAATACAAAATATCTTTATTGCCCACATACAGTAACAAATAATATAACGTTTACAAAGACTTCAACATAATATGAGCAAAGGCGGACTTATTGCTAGGCAATCTCTTCCAGTCAACCCATACGAGGTGAAAGAGAAACAGTTAAGTTAGGGTGGGTACAGCAACAGATATAGTTCAAAATTATAAACATACACAAATATTGCATATAAAATAAAAATACTTATATAACTTACATAATGTAACATTCATACGTACTGTATGAATATCTAAGCGAAAATAACAGCAGTGTTAAGTCAAAGTGAGAGGTAGTATTTTAAAACGACTCTTGAAACTGGTTATAGTCTGAGCAGTGCGAATATCTACCGGCAAAGCATTCCAGAGACGTGCTTGTTCAGTGCTTTCACTTTTATATTTAGAGTATGCAGCAGAAGTAAACAATAAAAACGTCTTCTATGTTTTTTCTATGTGAAACATAAATTTATTCAGCTTGATGAATTATACCTGCCAAATAATTATAACTTTTTACTAATTAGAATTTTTTGTAAACATTTGAGCCTGAATTCGACATTTTTTATCTTTTTGTTCACCATGGCTGTGTTGTAGACCATAAAGATTATATTTTTTATTTAATGAGCCTAGTTTTGAATCCAGAGGCATTTCGGGAATTTGTCCAAAATACAAAAGCTACAATTCTGTACTATGAGATTTAAAATATTTACCATGAGATTTTTAAGAATTTGTATAGGATATCTATCTTTATAGACGGTCGATTCTGGATTTAGAAAATCTCGTGGTTATGGCACACGTTATTTACTCCCGTGTTAGTTGTGTTCATAAAAATGCATCGTTTGGTTTTTTTCTTTTGATGTCATATCTATAACCACCTCGAAGAAGTATAGTATTTCCTCGTTTAGATGTGCTTGTTTCAAAAGCTACTCCAGCATGAGAAGTTGATGGTTTTTGGGAATCCATGACAGCATCTACCAAACGAAAATATATTTTTAGTAAATATGTTTTTTTAATATTTTGTTCCTATTAAAAAATTTAATATTAAGATAAAGAATACATACTTACAACAACTTTTTTAAGAACGCAGACACTTGCATAGTCACATAAGTCACAAAATTTCACAGATTCAAGTCACAATAAATGTCACAACAATAAAATATACATTTTCTTTCACATCTACTGAATGATGTTCTGACCTTTTCTGTCGGAAAGTGTAAACCATACTAAGTAACTTATTTAAATTCTACAGAATACTCCCTCTCCTAGTCATGCACGTGTACAAAGATAAGTAGGTAGTTTTATTGCTTTATTGATCCTGGCATACTTTACTTCAAGGGTTACTTACTGATAACAACCGCAAAAACATAAATAGTCAAACAAAAGAATTCATTATATCTTCCATTGGTATCTGCATTCTATTATAGGGACGGACTTCATCAAAAGAATGAACAAATAATACCTCTTAAAAAGTGACCACCGCATCCATTGTTTACTTATCTGGAAGCCATACATGTCAACCAATTGTATTCATTTCGGTAACACTTGAACTTGTGCGTGTTCTTATTATATGAAACAATTACCTGTTGTCTTAGATAAAACATTCAGCAATAACATTTTTTTTTCACAATCAATGTTTTTATATTTAGCTATGAACAAAACCATAGCAAAATGTAACAATTCTAACGAAATATACATTTATCTTAATTCTTGTCTCACTGACTGTACCAAGCGTTGATAAGGTTTAAATTTCCATACAAAAAAAGAATGGGACGAATTGCAGAATGAAATTTTGATTAATTTTGATTTTCTGCATTTCGTCCCAAATGGGCCGTAGGTACATGGGACGAATTACTGAATTACTCGGAAAATATTGTTGTACATTTCAACTCCGACACCTTTCCCTTTTATTCTAACTCTTTCTTGGTAGAATTACAAGTATAACCTAATTATCAAACCAATTATTTTGCGGTTTAGATATTTTTTTTGTAAAATAAAAACACCAGATTGTACTTAGAATGTGGTATCACAAGAATGTTGTTTTTTGCGAATTTGGTCTTAAAAGATTATGATGTTATGAGCATATGATGTTTTGCGAATATTGTGTTTTGTGAATGTGGTATTTTACGAATGTGATCTTTTAATAAAATGATATTCGGCGCCAGAGGGTTATAGAGTTCACTTCACTCAGAAAATGTCCGACTCGGACGGACGTTATGGAAACTGAAAGCCTCAGCTTATACATTGTAATTAGTTTCATTTCCAAGAATTTCAACCTAAATACTGTACGAGTATGAGTAAAAAATACGCGATAACATTTTCCAATTCAGATTCACAATTATATTTATTTTCATAACATTAAAAAAATAGGCCTCTCAACCTAAGTTGTGAACCTTTCAAAAATAAGCTTACGCTTAATAAGCCCAGGTAAGTTTACATGGGGGCGACTGTCATAAAGATGTAGTACGCAAATAAAACCATAGCGCGTTCTAAATCGTTACAGAGCCATCTATGCATCGTTGAAGAGAACTAAGTTAAATTTTGTTCATGACATGCCATCGATGGGAAAGTAAGAGGTTTCAGCTCAATAAATCGCTCGATGACATCGGATGTAGGGTAATTTTCTTATTTATAATTTTTATTCTACATTTATTTATGATTATAAATCTATTAAATGAAACTGTTAACTGTTTTTAAATTAGTTAATTTGGTCTTATTGAACGTTTGTTTATTTTTATGAATAAGGGGGAAAGTGTTTATCGTTTCTTTCTTCCAAATAAAGAGAGAATGGGACAAACATGACAAAACAAATTGTTTATTTTTATAGGTGTTCGTTGATGTTTTATGACAACTTGCCATATCTTGCTAACCATATCGATGTCTTAGTTCACAAATGTACTAATTGACCGAGCGGGCGAAGCGTCTCCAATTCGACTTTTGCATCGGAAAATGTATGTTCCGGGCTAGAGGTCTCTGAACGGATTTTTATGAAACTTGGCTCGTGTATTCCTTGATTTTTTTTTTTTGTCAAGAGTTTTTTTTCGATTGAGGAAAAAATTAGGGCATAAAGGAGGAAATTTTGCTGTAGTGTTATTTATGAACAGATCTTTACGAAACTTGGCATACATGTTGTATGACGAAAAAATTAATGCGAAAAAGGGGGAAATTCACAGTAGCGTAACTCTAGATATCCAGTGTTAGCGCAGGTGCTAAGCGCTCAGTCTGTTATTCAGGCAGCCCCGGGTTCTATCCCCAGTCAGTGAAAAAGTTTCTATTACTACAAATTTTTTATTTTATTGCAATAACAAGTTTTCTTGAAAGTAATTGACTAAAAATCAGCTGGAAATTAATTAATTCAATTTAAATGGTATTTGGTTAAGCATACTTTATTTTGTAATCAAATCAGAACTTCCAAACAATGTTGATATTGTTTTTTGAAACTTCTTAATTACTTTAGTATCCGCAAGGGTTTACAATTTACAGTTTTTTTTTATTCCGTACCCAAAGAGTAAAACTGGACCCATTTGCTAGAACTCCGATGTTCGTCTATCTGTCTAGAGCAGTAGTTCCCAAACTTATTTTTCTCGTGGACCACTTTCAAAATTTTACTGGTTTCGGTGGACCCCCTGCTGCTACATTTCTACCACATTCTTAAAGTCGCCAAAAAATAAAAATTGTGTCACTTCTGAGTTCTGTCCCTATATTTCGATATGTAAAATAAAAACGAAAAATGGTACATTTTATATCACTTTATTTATTAAAAGAATAGAATTACAAGAAAAAAATATTAAGGTAATATAGGTTCAGGTCATAATTTTAATTAATGGGAAGGATGTATCTGATGGAGTGTCAGCAAACGATCAATGTTTGGCTTTATTTTTGTGAGCAATAACCGCAAATCCCCCCGCTCTGTGATGTTTAATTTGCTCCTTTTTTTTGTTAAGAGGTTTGTAACGGCACTAAAACTCCTTTCGACAAGATATGACGAGGGAAAAGCTATTAAAAATTTCCTTGCGATTTCCCACAGTCCAGGATATTTTTCGGGTATTTCTGCTTGCAGCCAAAATGTTGGGTAGCCTTTTCTAAATTTCACCTTCAGCTCCTCATTAGTGCTTAGCTCGAGCAGCTCCTCTTGTAATACAACATTGGCCACTTCCGTTTCATCAAATGGATTTATTATCCATGGTGGTATATCCATCGTCAGTATATCTTCAAACCTGGTTTTGAAGTCATCATGCAGGGCACTTAAATGTTGACTGTAGGTATGGATATCCTCATCAATACATTCTACCTGCGACAAGTTTGGAAATTGAGAGAATTCGCGCCGACTAATGTTTTGCTTCATAAAAAATCAATTTCCCAAGAAAAGCCGAAATTATCCCCTTTGTTTTTATTAAATTCAGGCTGTCCCCTTGTAACTGCAAGTTAATATCATTAAATTTTTTAAACAAATCTGTCAAATACGCAATGTCTGCTTTGAATTTGATCAAGTTTTCTTTTAAATCTGGATCTCTACTTTCTAAGAACTCTAATATGGAATCGAAAACAGAGTAAAATCTCGTTAAGCATGCACCTTTCGACAACCAGCGTACTTCAGTATGTAAGAGCAGTCGTTGGAAGTCTTCATCATTTTCGTCGCACAATTGAGCAAATAAACGTGTATTCAATGCATTGCTTCTGATTTTGTTGACAGCTTTTATTACAAAATGAAGAGATTGGTTCAACCTGTCACTTAAATGTTTTGCCACAAGATGTTGTCGGTGGATTACGCAATGAATAGCTGTAAGTCCTGGTATAATTCTTTTTAAAATGACTTATAAACCCACGATATCGCCCGACCATTGCAGGAGCTCCGTCTGTTGCCACTGAAATAATGTTTGTAAATGGGATCGATTTTTCCGTAAAAAAATTACTCAGGACATTAAATATTGATTCGCCTTTAGTGTCAGTCTCCAAAGTTCTGGCAAATAGCAATTCTTCGTGAATTTCTTCCTCAACAATAAATCGGACATATGCCAATAGTAATGCTTCATTACTGGGTAACGTTGACTCGTCCAGTTGTATAGAAAAATGAGTTTTTTGCAGATGATTGCACAAAAAGCTTTCGATATCAGAGCTCATTTCATCAATGCGTCTTTGTACAGTATTGTTACTTAATGGAATTCTTTTTAGTACGTCAAATGGAGATTTGTGCAAAACAGTTTTTAAAACCTCTTCAACAGCGGGTAAAATTAATTGTTCTCCGATAGTGTGCGGTTTTCCAGATTTTGCTATAAGTAATGAGATATTGTAAGATGCCCGCAAGCCATCATCGTTACTTTGAGATGTTGAAGCGAACATACTGCGCATGGTGGGTCTCTTTCCATATTTTTCTTTCAATGTTTGAAAATATTTTAAATCTTTACCTATTTTATCAGTATGACACCTTTTTAGATGATCTTCGAGCTTTGATGGTTTCATAGAGTCATTGCTCAAAACTTTGTTGCATAATAGGCACATGGGCAATTGTTTGTCTGCCTCTGATGGAACAAAACCATATTTCAAATAATCGACACTATATTGTCGACATTTTTTCTTTGCTGTAGCCATGTTTCGTGTCAGTTACCTTACCTGTAAAAAAAATGTTTTAGTAACCAAGTTTTTTTCTGAATATAGGTATCACACCGCAGCCTTTGTCAGCACGCGGAAATAGAATTACGGCTTGTAAAGGGACCAACTAATAAACCGCTGAGACAAATACAAACGTTTTCACAAAACGGTATCAATTTTAAAGTACATAATTTACCACTAATTTTTAATAGTATAAATAAAAATTAGTGTACTTAGTATCGAATACTGATCATATTTGTGTAGGAAAAAATAAACGTCGAAATCCCAAAATTGTCCATAAAAACGATAACTAACATTTTATTAAATCAATGAGTTCACGCGCTCCGTGTTATTTGCGTATTTTTTGTCTGCGGCTTCATTGTTAAAACGTGACAAACAGGCATCGAAGTTCAAGCCCCGCCCTTTTCCCGTCGCCCGCGCACCGCTCGCTCTTTCCGAAAAGGAATAGTTTTGATAAAATAGTTACTTCAAAATCAATTTAATATGATTATGAAATTACTGTTTTATAAAATTAGTAGTTATTTGCAAGAAAAATTACAAAATTAATTGCTCTGCAATATTGCTTATTCGGCCTTTTTAGAGAGGCAGTGCTTCTCTCGTGAAAAAACAATTGAATAAAACGTGCTGTGTTTGTCTTCAAATCGAAAGAGGACAATTAAAATATCTGTAAGTTACTAAGTTACCTATCTATACAGGCCGTTGTGATCAACCGACTAGTACACGTAAACAAAATACTTAAGTACTATAACAAAAAAAGGTAGGTTACTTACTTTTCTCCGGCACTAGCAAACACAGATATAAATTTTCTCACAACTTTTTTCCAAATTCCGCCTTGTTTTCGAAATTCCGGAAACAAATGAATGCGTTTGGTTGCCTTTGGCATCAAGTATTTATAGTGTTGATCAAGTTCATGTCTGAACAAGCATTAAGCATTGTCGGGCGGATAGCGCTTTGCAAGTCTGTACACGAAATTGTACGTAATATCGAATACACAAATTTGGACAAGTAACAGTCGCTTGCCTTATTAAAATATTATCTGCTTAGATAGGTACTTAAAACAATGTAGGTAGGCCCTTATAAAAACTATGCTTACATTTTTGCTCTTTACTATCAAAAGCAGATAAATTTTCGTGGACCCCCATTAACATCTTATGGACCCCCATTTTTTGTTCACGCCTACGTAGACCCCCAGCAAGTCTCCCGTGGACCCCTGGGGGTCCACCTGGACCACTTTGGGAATCACTGGTCTAGAGGTTGTATCACATCTGTTATAGTTAGACCGTTTTCACAGTTAATGTATTTCTGTTGCCACTATAACATAAAATCCATACTAATGTTATAAATGCGAAAGTCTGTCTGTTTGTCTGTCTGTCTGTTACGACTTCACGGCCAAACGGCTGAACGGATTTTGATGAAATTTGGTATGAATATAGTTGAAGACCCGGGGTCAAACATAGGCTACTTTTTAACGCAAGCGGAGCTGCGGGAAACCGCTATCACTAAATAAAAAAAGAGTAATATAATATTTATTCTTTTATTCGATTTTGGTCGATATTGATAACAGCAATATTTTGTTATTTATTCACTTTAAAAATAAATAATTTAAATATTGAATACAAATTTTTTGAGGTGTGAAAGTGAGACCCACTTGTAATTGGGTCTCACTTTCACACCGTTTTTTTTTTGGGGTTTTCATAGATAATGGTACGGAATCCTTCGTGCTACTTGACTTTGTTCACATTTTGACAAAATTTTTATATGCAACCATACATACACTAAAAAGTAACCGATATCGAAAACAACAACAAAATTGGTTGTCGTGAATGACAGAGGATAACTTGAGGAAATGGACTGTAGATTTTATAGGTATTTGGCACTTTGAAATTAAAGATTTTATATAGTTACAAACTGGGAGTGACTATTCCGAGGGTCGCGCACTTGTCTTGTCCATTACTTGCTTGCTGTTGTTAGAATGAATTTTAGGACCGAATTAGTGCCCTTTTATACACTAAATGAACTATACGACGCATGCGCAACCCTGTGAGCAGGTATTCTCCCTCATTTACTCTTTATCCAGTTGTGATACAGACATTTAAAATACGAGGTCAACCTTAGGTTACACGTGTCGTATAATACAAGGACGACACGTGGAGGCATAAGTACAAACAATATACAACTTTAATGTGTATGCATAAGGTTCTCTTTAGTTTAACAAGAATTGGTAACCTTCTATATGCATTTACTGTTACATAGTTGTATCTTACATGACAATAATAATACTTATAACGCTAAGATTGATAACAAATGATGTATAACTAAAAGACATGAAAGATAATGAGCTTAAGGAGAATTACAATCTTAACCTACTTACAAAATAAAGGAGTACAAAAAGGAACGACGTTATATTTATATTATTTACAGCTTATATGCGACAATTATTTACAGCTATATGCGACAGTCTCCCCCACGTGCGCTAGCACCACTTAAAGCGGAGCATATGACTATTAAACGGGAGGCTGGACGGCGTAGGGAGCCGGCAGCGGTTTTGACTTCCACGACTCTTACTCGTCCATCCGGACCGGCATGTGTTTTGGTGATAATGCCTCTTGGCCATACTCCTCGTGGCATAGTGTTATCGGCTATAATCACGACGTCGCCTTTTTGTAGCTGATGTGTTTCCTTCTTGGCCGTTCGGAGGGCCAGCTGTGGGCGGTATTCCCGCATCCATCGTTTCCAGAAGTTGTCGGCCAGTAGTTGAGTGGCTTGCCAGGATTTAGTGGAAAGTTGGTGGTCAGTAAAACGACCAAAAGGATGTAAGGCGGATGACCGCCCAATCAGAAGGTGATTGGGTGTCAGGGCTTCTATGCCCAAGTCTGGGTTGACAGGGGTGAGAGGGCGCGAGTTCACAATATGCTCGGCCTCTAGAAGAAGCGTGTGGAGTACTTCCTCACTGGGTGCCTTCTCTTTGAGGGTGATTTTGAGGGCGGATTTGATGCTGCCCACTAATCTCTCCCAGGCACCTCCAGCGGCTGGGTTTCCTGCTGGTATTTTCTTCCAGATGATGCCTCTCACTGAGGTGAATGCTTTGGTGTCCTCAGGGAGGGTTTGAAGGGCACTTCTGATTTCTTTTTCTGCGCCGATGAAGTTAGTCCCGTTATCGGAATACAGGACGGTAGGTGTGCCTCGTCGCGACGCCATGCGTCGTAAGGCCATTATCATGGATGCTGAAGATAACGAGGCGGCTAGTTCCAGGTGAACCGCTCGTGTGGTGAGACAGGTGAACAGTACTCCCCATCTTTTTTCATGCCGTCGGCCTATGGTGATGGTCATAGGTCCGAACAAGTCGACGCCGGTAGCTGTGAAGGGTGGTTGATACGCCTGAAGTCGTTCAGCTGGTAAGTCACCTACTGGAACTTGAAGAGTTGTTCCTTTGTAGGTCCGACACCATTGACATCGGTTACATATGTATCGCAGGCTACTTCGTAAGCCGATCATGAAATACAGCTGTTTCAACTCGTTGATTACTGTGGCATGGTTCCCGTGATTAAACTTTTCATGAAAATGTTGTACCAGCAGTCTGGAGAACTCCTCTTTGGCGTGTAAGATTGGAGTGTATGCCGTACCTCTATCTATTCGTGAGTCTAAAACCAAAATGCCGTTTTTGTCCAATACAACTGCAATCTTGAAAAGTGGTGATTTCTTGTGAATTCGCCGTCCAGCCTCTAAGTCCTTTATTTCTTCAAGAAAGGATACATGTTGACTACGCCTAATTAATAAAAGCTCTGCTAACTTAACATGCCCTGTATTCATTTCCGTTTCTGTTTTCTTTATTAGCAATTTAGCTTTGAATGCCTCCGCCGCGACCAAGACGCAAGCCGCAGCCCTAATTAGCCGTATGTACTTAGAGAACCTATTTACTGGCGGGAGAAAATCTTGCTTATTTTGAGCGCTATGTACTATGGCCGTAACCTTATTACTAGTTCGCTCTTCGCCCGTTGGCGCTACTGTCGCGTCGGACTTGTCAGTAGGCCAGTGCTCTTTTGAGCTCCTAATAAAGTCGGGACCGTGAAACCAGCGGTGGTTTTTATCAAAGTTGTTCGGGACGCCCTTAGTCGCGTCATCCGCTACGTTCTGTGCGCTAGGTACCCAGCGCCAGTCAGCTGGTGTAGTACTTTCCTCTATTTCCGCTAAACGATGGGCTACGAAACTTTTGAACGTTCGCGGGTCTGCCTTAATCCACGCTAATACGGTGCGTGAATCCGACCAGAAGTGTTTACCCGTGATGACGAAATCCGTTTCCCTAATTACGGTGTTAGCGAGGCGTGTACCTAATACGCAACTTTGTAATTCAAGTCTCGGGATGGAAATCGTTTTTAACGGTGCGACACGCGCCTTTGCCGAGATTAAGGTTGATGTCCTCTTAGCGTCTTTGTCGGTCGCTACGAAATAGACCGCGGCCGCATAAACCTTTTCACTGGCGTCGCAAAATACGTGTATTTCTACTTGTTTATTGTTTGCGGGCACGTAACGTGGTAATTGTAAGTTATTTAATAATTGAATGTTACTGACAAACGAAATCCAAACCGACTTTAATTCGGGGGGTATGGTGTCATCCCACCCTATACCCTTACGCCATACTTCTTGCATAAGGACCTTGCCTAGGACGGAAATAGGACTTCCTAAGCCTGTGGGGTCGAAAACCGACATTGCGCTACTGGTTACCTGTCGTTTAGTTGGTAATACGTCATTACAGGACACTTCCTGTGGTAAGTTGCGCAAGTTAACTTGAAAACCCAGTGTATCCGATTTGTGATTCCACTTGAGTCCTAATGTACGCTCTACGTCGCTCTTGGCGATGACGGTGGTGTCGGAGCCCCCCGCGGTAACGTCGCGAATCACGCTGGGTACGTTACTGGCAAATGCACGGAGTTCAAATGACGCCTTCTTATTGAGCTTATAAATTTGGTTGACGACTTCGCGTGCTTCCTCTTCGCTTTCGTCCATTGCGATGAGCATATCGTCCATATACGTATTTCGGATTACTTTGTCGACTGCCTTAGGAAATTCGATCGCAAAAGCCTGCGCGTTTTTGTTTTTTACGTACAACGCGGTAGTAGGCGAGGAGGCGGCGCCGAAAATTAATCGCCTCATTCTATACTCCGTTGGCGGGGACGAGCGGTCCTCCCCCCTCCACAAAAAACGTAAGCTATCACGATCGCTTTCGATAACTTCGACTTGTAGAAACATTTCCGCTACGTCGGCTATTACGGCGATTTTACCTTCCCGAAATCTTATGAGTACTCCGAAAAGGGATTCTAATAAGTCCGGACCAGCTAGGAGCGCGTCGTTCAGGCTCTTACCACAGTATTTAGCCGCGGCGTCGAAAACGAGACGCATCTTCTTTTTTTGCGGATGTGTGGTTGGAAAGTGCGGTAAGTACCAATTACGAGGCGATTCTACCGGTGGGCTAGACGACATTTTTTCCGCGTAACCTTTATTCAACAAATTATCTACCTGAGCTGTGTACTGAGATTTAAGTTGCGCGTCTTTGTCGAGCCGTTTTTCCAAACTATACAACCGACGGAGAGCCATGTCTTTATTGTGAGGCAATGCCTCTGAATCGCTACGCCATAGGAGGCCCGCCTGATACCTATCTTCGGACGGCAGTTTTTTGCATGTATTTTCCAGCACGGTTATTGCCCGTTGCTCTGGATCTGCCTTGGGTACTTTGCGTTCCACTCCTAACGATTCTATACTAAAATGTTGTTTCATCAAATCCAGCATCTCGTCTTCCGGGGTGACCGGTTTAACGTGACTTATGAATGCCGTGTTGACGCTTGAGGAGAGGTACTGCCCGTGCAGCACCCAACCTAGGGATGTGAGCGACGCTACAGGTTGGTTTTTACTTCCACTTCTAATCTGTCGCGACACGATAAGATGCCAGTTGTCTTGGCCTATGAGAACAGTAGGGGTAGCCGATTCGTACGACAATTCGTCCGCGATGTCATATAAGTGGTCGCATTCCTCCACCATAGTACGGGGCACCGCCTGAGGGGCGATGTTTAAACAGGTGATGGTACGCGCCTTCATCGTTTCAAAATTACGGCTACAGTGACCACGAATCGATACATTTATTTCGCAGGATTCGATATCGTTTATTATATTTCCCCCGATACCCGTTATTGTGAGCGGATCTCCCCTTTTTCTGGGACAAATTTGATCAGAGATTTCTCTTTCGACCAAAGTCATAGTGGACCCGCCGTCCAAAAGGGCGTATGTGCTTACGACGCCTAGGGGACCCGTCATTTCGATGGGAACGACTTTTAAAAATGTACTCGATTTGCTTACGTGGTTAATACTACTAACGTTAGCTCGTGACGTAGTTGCCTGTGATGACAACCCGTGCAATAATTTGTGGTGCCCTGCTTCACACTGGTTTACACCACACGGTACATATTTGCACCTCATGGGTCGCTTATGGGATGAATTTAAACACCGGTAACACAACTTATTATTTTTTGCAATTTCCCAACGCTGCTGAACGGAGGATTTCAAAAATTCTGAACATTTTGATAACATATGTTCTTTTCCACATAATACACACTTTTGCACTGAGGGTGCAGACTTAGGTTTATTATCATTATTACTGTGTGAATTTTTAAAGTCCTTCGCTTTGTTGGTATTGACTTTAGCCGATGTTCGTGACGGTCGTTTGACCGCGCGCTCGCGTTCGTATTCAGTGTCACTGCTTGAATCGACTGATGGTGGGGATGGTCGGTGCGCGTGCTGATAGTAAGGCGACTGAGGGCGTCCCGACGCTTGCTCACGTCGACTATTGTTCGTAATGTTGACGTGAGCCCGTGATTTATTTTGACGCGAGTGCATTTTTCGCGCGGTACTACTGATATTATTTAAAAATTCAGCCATAGCGACTAAGTCCGGTGTACTGGAGTTTAACGTTCTGTATTTACTCCATTCGTACCGAACAATTAAACTAAGTTTGTCAACAATTTTATTAACTAACTCGGGGGCATATAAATACTTATCCTGCCTGAGAGCTCTAATGGTCGCTACAACATTAGCGACATGACCGGCGAAAGTTACGATGTTACTGTTATCTTCAAACAATCGCGGCATACGTTTAACGTTATTAATTTCCGTGAGGACTATTTCTTCGGGGTCTCCGAAGTGCCTCTCCAGGGCCTCCATGATCTCAAATGGGTCCTGAACGGTATACATGATGGCTTTAACGGCCGTACGGGCCTCGCCTCTGAGGGCTCGGCGGATTCGGCTTACGTTATTTACGGCACTAAACATGGGAGCACTATCTTCAAACTCAGCCCGGAATGCAATCCACTCGGAAATATTTCCGTCAAAGGTAGGTAGCTCGGGTACCGTCCGCTGCATAACGGGTACGACACGATCCCGAGGTGTCGTGATAACGTTGTTTAACGTGCGGACTCTATTATTGTCTCGCGACGTATTAGGACCCGGGTCCTGATAAGCGTCCTGAATAGCAGGCCTCGAACTCGTATGTTGTGCGACCCAGTCGGACACCCTGTGCTCTTCACTAAACCCGTGCTGCGTTCCGCCGTCGGTAGACTGCGCGACTTTCAAGCGCGCGATCTCCAACCTACAATTGGCGGAATCCGCAACCCGTTGAGCCAGTTCCAACTTAGCCTTATGCACTTCGAGCTCTGCCATCAATACGCTTATCTCACTGCTTTCCCGGGGCGAGCGCGGCGCTTGAACTACCGTGCCCGGGGCACTCCTATTTGGCAACGTATCCTCAACAACACCGCTCCGCGCTTCCGGTCGCGGAGACGGTGGCACGACTGCATCTTCTACTCTTTTTTGACTTGCGTCAGTGGTCGGGCTGGTGCTTTTGCTCCATGTGTTGGTTTCACCAGGAGTGGTGTCACCTGAGGGCGGTGTTTTTTCCCTTTCCTCTTGTGAGGAGGGAGTGGGCGGAGGGCCCCTAGACCTTAATGACCTATCGGTGCGCGTGGGGGACCTCATCATTTTACCCTAATTTTACACACTTAAATCCCTATATAAATGATCCTAACAACGAACAAAATACGCGAAATAATGAAAAAAATAAAGACAAGAAAAATAAAATAAAAAATATGCGAAATTACGACTATCACTTTCACTGCACTTATTGTTTGGCTAAAATGTCACTCACTGAGTTTGGTGAAAGGACGCGAGGCTCTCGCCCCCACAGTCCTTTTGTTGCACGACGGATAAGATGACACGGAGAAGCCAGGGGGTACGTGACCTCCCGACCGACGCACAACTACACTGCCAACGTGAGGTCTGAGTGACCTGAACTAAAACCCAAGGGTCGGCGAGCCTGTGCTTCGAGCCACACACCTTGGGGTACCGCAGGGAGCAGGCTAAAAAGCCGATCACCTTTGGTGGATGTTTATACAGCTAAAGCTGTCGAGCCGAGCGAGTTCAGCTCACCTAACACCGTGTCACTTGGTACTTGAATCCGGCTGCCGAATGACCACTTTCTGTCGTGAATGACAGAGGATAACTTGAGGAAATGGACTGTAGATTTTATAGGTATTTGGCACTTTGAAATTAAAGATTTTATATAGTTACAAACTGGGAGTGACTATTCCGAGGGTCGCGCACTTGTCTTGTCCATTACTTGCTTGCTGTTGTTAGAATGAATTTTAGGACCGAATTAGTGCCCTTTTATACACTAAATGAACTATACGACGCATGCGCAACCCTGTGAGCAGGTATTCTCCCTCATTTACTCTTTATCCAGTTGTGATACAGACATTTAAAATACGAGGTCAACCTTAGGTTACACGTGTCGTATAATACAAGGACGACACGTGGAGGCATAAGTACAAACAATATACAACTTTAATGTGTATGCATAAGGTTCTCTTTAGTTTAACAAGAATTGGTAACCTTCTATATGCATTTACTGTTACATAGTTGTATCTTACATGACAATAATAATACTTATAACGCTAAGATTGATAACAAATGATGTATAACTAAAAGACATGAAAGATAATGAGCTTAAGGAGAATTACAATCTTAACCTACTTACAAAATAAAGGAGTACAAAAAGGAACGACGTTATATTTATATTATTTACAGCTTATATGCGACAATTATTTACAGCTATATGCGACATTGGTTATTAATTAAAGCAGTAATTAGCTATTAAAGTTTTATAATGAAGAAAAGTGGGAGCGTGGTGGGGACGTCTTGCTATCTCTTTTGTACGTACGAAATCAAGTGGTAGTGACGTCACTCACCATTAAGTGCGTCACTTTTTTGTTTCTTGACAGCTTCCCCTTCCACAGGATTTCAAAGGCTTATTATAACTTATTTAATATTGAACGAATACAATTTTTTTTTTCTGTTTTCGAATTCACGTACCTTAATTTGTGATATGAAATATATAAAAAAATTGAGTCGAGTAGCCTATTGACCAGTTTGATTTAAATATATGTGTTGCATATATAAATATATATGTTGACATTGTCACTAGCGTCTACGTTATACATTGTCATGGTGGTACTGTTCGCGGGGTCTACTGTTCGCAGAACTACTAGTTACAAAATTTTCATTTTTCACATTTTTTGTGCCAGATACATAAAATTTCATGCTCTTTCGTTTCCGCCTATTGAAATAACATAATTCCGTCTCTTTCTAGCAAAATGACACAATTGTATGAAATGCACTATTTACTAAATTCCTCGTCTCCAAATGTCATAACCGCAATTGGCTAGTCAACTAAAAAATAAATTGTGTATTTTATATATTTTATTGATAGAATAGACTATTTGGGAGATACAATTTAAAAGAAAAAAATCTTAAAATTATATATTTTTTTAAATTTAATTTTAAAGATTTCATAGTGATGACGTCACGCAACGATAATGGCCATCTCGAACTGCAAGAAAGCAAAAGTTACTAGGGTATTAAAAAATATGTATGTCAGTGTCAAATGTCAAAGTCAGAATGGACCGAAGGCCGCGAGTTGGTTTCTTGTTTGTTTACAATCGCCAAATATCTTAGTACCTACCCCATTTCTCGTATCTATTGCATATTTGGCCTGTTCATTGGACTTTACTGCCGTCTCTTCATCCGTTGACATCTGATTTTACAATAATTGGATAACGATTCTTCATTTTAATGTATAAATGAATGTAATGAAGATGTAGTTAGGTTATGTATGGGTTATGTTTACTTGAACAGTTGAACAGAGATGACATTTGACATGGGTGACAAGTACGTGAAGCGCCTAATTAGCGCTACCTAACAAAAAATATTTATTCACTACCCTATGCTACCTAAAAAATTAAATGTGAATAGCCGGAAGTTATCCGGCTACATACGTTAACTTTGCTAAAAAATGAAAGTCATTGGGTTTTTTGCGATTTTCTTAAAAAATACTTGCTTATCTAACGATCTGATTAATGTAATCTGTTCCCTAAGCCTATTCCTCGAAATGGTTTACGAATTAGACATTTTCATGAAAAAGTTTACTTGCCAAAATTATTTATGGAAATCCAAAACAAATTTCATCGTAACTGATTTTAGGTTAAACGATTGGTGAAAAAATTAAAACACAAACGTAATATTATAATTTTTAACAACTGCACATTTATCATCGCAAGTGTTTTTGATACATTTGAATCCAAATATATTATAAAACTAGCTGACCCGGCGAATTTCGTTCCGCCTAACAGTCGATTCTTAATTTTTTTAGTTTTATACTTTATTTATCTAAAATAAAAGATTGTTTCTAAAATTAACGTAGCCTAAGTTATTCCTTATTGCAACAGCTACCTGCCAATAAAAGTCCCGTCAAAATCGGTCCAGCCATTTCAGAGATTAGGCGGAACAAACAGACAGACAGACACAAGTTGTAAAAAATGTTATTTTGGTGCATGTACCGTTTATATATTCATATGCATGTAGTAAAAAACGGTTATTTCAATATTACAAACAGACACTCCAATTTTATTTATATGTATGTATGTATATGCATGTATGTATGTATATAGATGTATAGATTATATGTATAGATATGGTATAGATGAGCAAGTAAACAAATACATTAAAATTTAAGACACGGTTCCATCGTACATGTAAACATAATAGAAAATTACAATTTAACTATATAAACATTTCCTTGAAGGTGGTAGGTACGTCGATTTTAGGGCTTTTGAACTGTTTGTGTCTGGCGTTTGAACTTCAAGTATAACTTTTTCATCCAGGAACTCAGAGACGATACACATACAGTACGATTTGTGGTTGTACCTTCAGAAGTGACTTTTGCTTCTTTTGAATTAATGATAAAGTACCAGGTGAACGCTGGTATTGAGCTAGGAGTGGTTTCATGTAGCCTTGCACCTCTTGCTACTTTTATTTATTCTTTTGTTAATCGGGTCGCTGTGCCGATCTCATCCTAGGTTCTGGCAGAATAAACAGCGTCACGGCTCGACCTGTCGAACTGTGACATTATGCTGAGTCAGAGCCTTTTCACTGTCTCATTACAGTTTGTAGCTGTTAAATTGTATTTTCTTTCTCTAGATATAATCTTTGGCTATTAATATTGTAATATTTTATATATGTTTTCAACGTTAGATTTATGTTGTTACCTACCTACTGTAAAAGTGAAAGTGAGTAAAGTTTTTATCTATCTAAAGATTTTTGTGATTCCTGAATATATACACAGTTTCAAGCTATGATTCTATTACATAGTTTAATGGTATTATAATGATATTAGGCCCGATGTTTCTGTAAACGGTTGTAATTGTTTCTTGTATCGATTCCTTTCAAAACACATTCTGAAGATAATGTTTGTTTTTATTTCTGTCAGATGCAATAGTGGTCGGTAGCGATTTCCATGGTTTTATTTATTTATAAATCTTTATTTTACCACGCGCAAAATAAAATACTTTTACAATTGGCTGACTTAATGCTAAAAGCATTTTCTCCCATTCAACCATTAGGAAATACAGAAAAGTTATATGCGGCGCGAATTATGCATTAGTTTGTGCATTTTTAGTATTATTTCTTTATAGATTGTTATAGCCTTATGATAAAAGGTTATATTACCATAATATTTTAAGTTATGTTTACTTATATCACTTAAAAATATTTTAGCTCGTCTCACCGCCTTTCGGCCACCCCCGTGGTTCCTTTACGACCACCAAATAGCAGTCGGGACTAATAAATTAGTAGTCCCTGTTTGTCTGCAAAATCGAACTACCGATTAGAGAAAAAAAAACATGCTAAGTTGTCGGACCAAGTGTCCAAAGGTAATGCAAGGGTTTCAACACAACAACATCTTATCATTCGGACGTATGGAAAGATAAAAACAAAAATTAGTTTTAACCATATTAAAGGCTTAAGTCAATTCTTTTTAAGACAAACATCCAATGAGATTTTAATGGTCTATTCAATTCACCGAAAATCAGATTTACTTAGTTTGCGTTTACAATACATAGATGGCGTTGTTGCGAATTAGAACGCGCTATGGTTTCATTTAAATAAATCGGTAACAACTTTCAATGGGTTATACAGGTCAACAAACAAACTCAGCTTTTTTCAGTAGATAAAGCGTTCGCGGTATTTACCGCATGTTTTTGTAAGGTTTACAACTTCGGTTGATTGGCCTCTCTAAATTATAAATTTTATTTTGTTTAAAGTAGGTATACGCCAGGCTCGCTCTGAGCATCTGATATGATAGTCCAACGAACGTCATCTATCGATAACAATCGGAGATCAACGGCTTAACGTGCCTTCAGAAGCACGGAAGAGTTCGGTATTGAAAATTCAATGACGACCAGTCAAATACGGGTCGCGTCTCGCTGTCGCTTGACATGCGCTTTCGCTACAGACAGGCGCGTAGCGCTCAGCTATCGAACTGCTCTAAGAAGATTTAGTTTTGAATAATTTTAGTTATAAAAGATTGTATAACACATTCTTTTATTTAGTCTTAAATGTTTTCTCAAATATAACATGAAAAATTGTTGACAGACGAGAGCGCGTTTCCTACACACTTTCTAAGGAAATTCTTCGACATTTTGAAGCAAAATTAGCATACAATTTGTCACAATATATTACAGTGTGGTTGTGGCTTCTTAATACATAGTTTTAAGGCTTCAGAGGGGCTAAGAGCTCAGATGACGGAATCCAATCTCTAAATATGCCAGTTAAGGTAGGTTAACCATTAACAATTATGATTATGGGACATTCGTTTTTGATATTTTTTTATACAACTAAGTAGGCAAACAGGCGTACGGCCCGCCTGATGGTAAGTGGTTACCGTAGCCTATGAACGCCTGCAACACAGGAGATGTCACGAGCGCGTTGCCGACCCTAAGGGATTTTTTGATGTAATAAATTTTTGTTTGTTTGCAAATATATGGTGTGCAAATAGCTAAAAATAAAATTAATATATGATTAACATAAAAGGCACAAATTTTGATTAGGTATAGTGGAAACTTAAGTAAATTTTGAAATAGTGAAATATTAAATTTTCTCTTTCATAGTAAACTAAACAAAATTTAAATTGGTGTAAATATGATTCGTTTTTCATCGAAATAATAATGACAGTATGCCTAACCATATTTTGGTGGAAAATGTACATACATTAATTATTTATATATACCTACAGGAGACTATATATAGGTACCTATTTGACTTATCTCATGAAGAGATCTTTCCCAATCATTTGACATATAACAGGTTGCAAAAGAAAACTGGTGGAAGTTGCGCAACCAGCACAAATTTGTGAAAAAATCCATAAAATCAATAAACCACTTTTGTAAATACTACATAAATACTTAAAAAAAATAATTCTCTTATGAATAAGTATTCGTACATACACAAAAAATAAATAAGTCTAAATGTAGAATCTTAAAATTTAAATTAAATTTTCTTACCTTAAACTTTGTCACCCTAGCTAATACTTGACAGCTTATACTTAACGATAACGAGATATAAGCTCTATGGAAATGCACTAATATTCCAAACGCTTCAGTTTAATGAAAATATTGCTTTTTACGTTGGTATCCCTTTTCAAAATAGTAATATTAGAAATACCCGTCAAGGAGCTCTTTTTAGCAAAAAACTATCCAATCGCGAAGTATGACATTTAATTTTTGATTTTGCATACACAAAAATACTTTTGAACACACACATCGTCATATTTTTCCGTTTTTATCTTTTCTGTATGTATGTAAAAACTTTATTGTACAGAAAGAACATTGTTACAACAAAACAGAACACAACATCTGGCGGACTTATCCCTGCTAGGGATCTCTTTCAGTCAACCCGAAAACCAAAGGAAAAAAACAATACATGGGCACGAAGAGTGTACAGTACAATAGATACGATAAATATAAATATAAAACAAAGTAACTTAAGCTAAATCTAAGTCAACAAGTCCGAACGCTCAAAGTATTCCCTAACCCGGAATTTGAAGGTGTGAAGAGAGGACGACTATTTGATCTCCAGAGGAAGCTTGTTCCATAAACGTGCAGCAAGTAGCAAAAGAGTTAGCGTAGCACTAAGAGGAGTAAAATTTTCTTATATGTATAGGTATGAATACTCTATGTATTTAAATTTAAGTATGTTTATTCAGCAGTGGGTATTTTTTACTTCTCGTCAAATTTTAAAGACAATTCGCGCTGCACATATCTTTTGTGTTTTTCCTAATGGTTAACTGGAAGAGAATGCTTTTAGCATTAAGTCCGATAATTGTAAAAGTATTTTTTAACTTGTGGTACAATAAAGATATATAATAAAATATCTAAGTCACTTATCATTTTTAATCAGCTGTAAAAACCTTTTTGTACCACACTATTTCGGAATATTTAATTGAAAACCAAGTTGTCAAAACGAAAACGCTTGAAACAAGTTGATTACTTTAGACTACATAGATAGTTCCTTCGAGCTGTTAATATCCCTCTTGTTATATTTTCGGCTTTCGGGATTAAATTATTGAGTTGGTCTGGAGTATCGATACAGTAAATTCAGGTATGCGAACCGAAATATAATGTTGTAATTTGATTAAAAACAAGTGTCATGAGTCATGACGCTTTGATCATACTGTTGCGCGAGCGAAACTAACCAAATTTGTACAATGTGTTTAGCACGTCAAACTTAATTAAACCATTTTTAATAAAAAAATCAGTGTGAAGCAGGGAAAATTTTAGAACTTCAAAATCCTGTCAGCGATTAGCAGGCCGAAAAAAATCACTTTTAATTATTTTTAATTGAAAGTGGATTAGTTTCACGGACTAAATGAAATGAATCTTGTATGAGATTGTCCTTGTTCACAATTGGACTAAATAATGTTATACCGCAACTGGTTGCCAGTAAATAATGAATAGTCCTGGTAGATAACCAGTTGGGAACATCATCAGTTGCGGTAGCGACCGAAAGGGCTACTTCTCAGGTGCGTGGGTGCTAAGCAACTGACTTGTTTGCTTCAGCACAATCTAGGATAAAAGATTGGGGATGACCTTGAATCGATAGATTGTGACTTAAGCTTCCTTGGCAAGTCAGTAGTTTTAAATGGCTGCCTCAGTGGTTAAAGTGTTTGCCTGTAGATCCGAAGGTCATCACAGCTCGAGTTGCATGGGTCATATTTTTCGTTTAGTTGTTTCTAGTTTAGTTAGGAGATTGCAGGCTCAAATAATACGATTGTCTTGTACTGATGTTTTGTGAACCAAATAAAAAAACTCGAGTTGGGTCAAGGGAGTTTGTAGAGCAGCGTTTCATGAATATATTTTAATATACGCGAAGCCTACGTTTTACAGAACTAGTCTTAGTTATTTCAACACGACAAGAAGAAGATTGTATACTAATAAAGTCAAGTCCATTCCGTTTTAAAATAGGACAATAATCTCAGATGTCAGCTATACATAGATAATCTGACGATGTCAAAGCCTTTTATTTGATTTGAGAAATCAATTCGTCTCGATGGCGCGCGGTAACCTAATATATCCATTAGGAAAGCCTTTTTCAATCGCCTCCAAGTAAAGGTAGTTTCAGTTTCTTGTGAAAGGAAAAATAATAATTTAATGAATGTTTTTTGGTATGAAATGAACATAAAACAAATAGGGGAAAAAAATAAAATATGATATGCAGCGCCCCTGGCAAATACTAAATTATGGAATGCCTTTACTATTCAGAGTCCTAAGGAAATACGAGTAATGTTTCTTTTAATGGTAGAGAAGCACTGATTATTGTTAATTACAAGAAGGCCCTGTTTAAAGGGATTATTTTTAATAGGCTAAGGCCCACGGCTTCGCTCGTAGTACCGCTAATTTTACAAAATGCGCGCATAAAAAATATAGAAAAAAAAGAATAATGCTATTAACAAAATCCAGCGAGCTGATCTTCCGTTAATATCAGGTTAATGACCCACCTAATGAGAAGTGGAACCTTAGTCTAAAGACGCCTGCTCGCTACCATTCGTATCATGTGCGCGTTGCCAACCATAAAGTAATATTTTCACGTCCTTCTTCATGTTAGAGTCCTTAGGGAAAATCAAAAATCAACTTATTTCACAATACAAGTATTTTGGGATAAAATTTGTCTGAATTCAAGCCTGTCCTGTCAGTAATCGTTGAATCTATGCAATTTTATAAGGTTTCTTGCTCTGAAGTACTACACAATTATGCTTTATTTGCAATACTTTTATAGCTGAGAGCAAAGTTTCCTATTCAATTAGTCGAAGCCTGTATTTTATTTTGTTCTTTTTTAGTTGAATTTTATTGAAATACTAAGAGCATCTCACAATGAGTGGTTATAACAGACAAAAATCTTAGTCCAAGCGTGTTTTTCTTAGTTGTGTCGTCATCTAATGCTTCAGAAGATTCGCTGTAAGTCATGGTCCTAGATTTGGCAGCACTGGTTACAACATGACCCGAGGTGTGCTAGTGGCCAACACTGTCAGAATTTTTCAGGCTGCCTAAGGCACCTGACACAGCCTTACGACTACTATCTATCGATTACAACCGGGACCAGCGGCTTAACGTGCCTTCCAAAGCACGGAGGAGCTCAAGATAAAAAATGCCACTCAATGACAATCAATCCAATAGTGGTCACGTCATGCCGTCGCTTGACATGCGCATTCGCTACGGATATAATGATAATAATAAAAAATAAGATCTTTATTTCTGTACCAAGAATTACAGTAACTTATTTGTGATCAGGATCTCCATTTAAGTTTTGACACTAAAGTTGGCCGTTAATAAAGTTAATTATGCATTTGCACAAAATGTAACAAAGGTCAGACGGTAGTCGCTCCATTGTAATAACCAGTATCGCCAAATCCGCTTTTCCCCATTGCTCAACTGGAAATAGCACTGCTCACAGAAAAAAAAACATCGAAGCCCGCAATAAGGGCGAAATATTTTAAGATGAAAAGATCTGTTACCCTAGTACTTCTGATGATCTTTAACAATTATCTTGAAAATTCAGATAGACGCCCAATCGCTCTCAGTTGAACAGTTTATAGTTGAGCAGTGGGGTATGCCTGCAACCAATGACTGACTGCTCAACTGTGTTGAACTTGAGTTGAGCAATCAGTTGGTCAGTGGGGAAAAAGGGGCCAAATCTAGTATATGGTTTGCAGCGTACCCCAAATTCTGAAGCGTAAACTGACGACGCAACTATAAAACTTAGCAAACTATCTTCTTCTATAACTAGAAATTAGACCATCTATAAATCTAGATATGTATTTACATTGAATTGCTACTGATCCTTAGACGTACTGGATCAATTTCGCCCACAATATCTTTGCAGTTGCAAAACTTATAAATAGACTAAATAAAGTTGAGAATAGTTTAGCAAAGTGAAATGGATATTGTGTTTTTGTATACGAAAGCTACAAGGTATTGCTATGTCAAACAGTTTGTCAAGGGTAAATTACTTTTTGAAGTATTTGACGTGCAAGTAACATATAACGATTTATGACATGTTTCAGAAATTTTTGTATTGTTATGTACAATGGGCAACATGGATAAGTATACCATCATAGATGTAAGTTCAAAGGTAGGGAGGTGTACTTTTCAAAGTTGCTCTCTGTACATCATTTTTTTAGATCAAGTGGAGTAGTTAGTATCTGGCTTAAGAATAGGACATTCCCATTCCGTGAATTTAATGATAAGTAAATAGAACATAGTAAAAATGCAATACAAATAATTCTTTGTGCTCAATATTTTAAATTGTTTATTTATATTCTTACAGGACGTTACTTATTTAATTAGTGACATGTGTGATTTTTATACAAAATCATTAGTCGAGACCTGGAGTCATAGGTAGTATCTAATTTTAATAACAGAAATACTAAAAAGTCCTCGTAGACAAGCACTTGTGAGAAGAATTTGCGATAGCGGTCGAAAGGGCAATGATTCAAATTTTTTCAATGGTCATACTAAATCTGTCATAAAAACCATGAATTTAATGTTTCAGATTCAAATTTACAGTCAAAATTGATAGCAGAAGATTTTTTTATATATAGGCAAAAACTAACACATTACGGCCTTAAATTTTAAACATTATATTTTGGCAATCTCAATTTCAAACAATGTAAATAAAAATAATAAATTGTGTCAAACAATACAACAATAGTAACTTCAAACCTTTTCCTGTTATACGCTAGCAGCGCGTTCTAAGAATTGTTTACATGACAACTGTACGTGCGTTGTACATTAACGTTACGACTGAAATCATTTACCGTATTCACCCATGAAATCCGACCATTACGCTGCAGCGCGATATGCTTATTATACAAAATAGTCGAGTTATCTTTAATTAAATGTAATTATTATAGGTTAGTGTCTTTGTTCGGTACGGTGAGTGGAGACGGCCTTATCGACTGGGCGGCGCCGCTCGCGAGCGCTCGGGCGATGTCGTGTGCGACTCGCCTTCGTTCGGGAAATTCCGCCGCCGCTTGCCGAGTTTCACTACGAATTTAAGGGCTGCGATGCGAATTTTCCGTGCCACGATGCGTCTCTACGCGGCAGAATCACCCGCATGCTGTTACATAATACATTGACCTGGATATATGATTATGAGTAACTAGATTACTTGATTATTTAACAGTCTATATAGGCTGTAACAATTTGTTATGTAATAAAGTAGAAAGAAAGATTTAAGCGAACTTGGTGTAAACGAAAGCGGCAGCTCAAAGCGCGGCCAATTGTCACGACAAAAAGACGATAGTAGCAATTTCCCTTTGCCGACAACCCTTTGCGAGGCGAGAGGCTGAGCGCGCTCCGGGCACATGGCGGGCGGCGGGCGGCGGGGGCGGTGCGGGGGAGCGGGCGAGCGGGGCGCAGTCCCGGGCCGCCCCGCCTCAGTGGCGGCCTGCAGTGGCAACGACGCGCGTGTCGCCTCCGACACTTCCGCCCCGCGCACACCTAATCCGCTCATTTGGCAAGCAAACGCCGCATACGGTGTCGTGGCGGTGGCAGCCCCTAGGCGCCGAGCCCCCAGGGCCGATGCGCTAGCGAGCCGGGCCCGACCGCCGGCCCCGGCTCCTTCGATCCGCGACCGACCGGCATGTGATATCGCGCCACGCCACTCGACAAAATGATCGTGTGTTCAATTGTTTACGTTAACGATAGTTGATAACCGGGAAGCCGACGCTGGCATGCTAATGTGAGTATTACTGACGCACTCCCGAGCCCTAAGCTACGCGTCGCGAATCCCCTGTCCGTACTAACAGGCTGCATGTAAAATTAATGCCAACCCTCGCAATGTTCGAGGCGAAAAAACAAGCCGAAATTGCGATATTACTTTGCGTCTGCAATGCGACAATGTGCGTTCGAGATATTATAAATTTTTGAGTATGTGTGTTAATATTCGACTTGGAGTTTCGCCTTGATAGTGACGAGACGTTATGTGAATTGTTGACAGTCGAACTGTTGGTGAGAATACGTGGACTGGTTGCGGCGAGGTCGCGGTTCGGGTCGGGTTGGTTGGCGGGCCGGGCGCGGGCATCAGCGCGGTCGGCGCGGGAATCAGCGCGTTCGGCGCGGTCATCAGCGCGGTCACTGGCGCGTTCGGCGCGGTCATCAGCGCGTTCGGCGCGCACGCGAGCTGGCGGTCGTTCGCCATGCGATGGTAGCGCGGCGGCGCGGCCGAGCGGCGGGACACTCGTGCGCTCTCGGCTATGTGCCCCCTTTGCGTTACTACGTAAGTAAATGTTTTATTAATAAATAGATAATTCTTAATTCGATTGTCTTAAGCAGTAAAATATACTTATGTAATACTAAATATTGAGCTAAATGTAGCTTTTTTTTATGTAGTCAAACTACCTCCAAATAAAATTTCATCTATGTATAGGTAGCTTCAGATGTGAGATACAACTTAACCGGCCTCCAGCTTTACATCAACCTTCCTTGCAGTCTGATGATAACAAGTAAACAGAAGCAGAACAGGAATATGTATTCATTACTTATTGACAATAACTTTGCCTATTTGCCTCAGCTCAGATCTTACGAGACTCAAAAGAAAGTATGGAAATCTAAAGCTAGAAATCACACATTAAGTTACATGAGAATATTGAACTTAACTAAGAGGAAATTACGATCAGCAGAAAATAACACATTACAAATGTGGGAAAATTAAAATGAATTTGCATTTTTTTACACATGCCACAATGATTTTATTTACAAACTTAGTTGAGAAATGAAATAGAGTATTAGTATGTTGATTATTTTGATTTACTAACAACTCTAAAAAACTAAGTCAGTAAATCATTTGTTGTTTGAATGTGTAATCATCATTCATGAAACGAATGCCACACACTTTTTCATGATACTAAATTTTCTTCAGGAAGTTTAAATGTTCAATTGACAATGACAAAAAATAAAAATCTTTACGATAGATTACACGACTAACTCTCAATGCAAATGTATGAAAATAATCTAAAAATTGAGCTTAATTTTTTTATTTGTAAATGACATGATTGGCCACATGAATGAAGTGATACGATATCGCCACATTGGCCACGGCATCTTTACGAGTACTTACAATTTTATAGCTGTTTCCCGCAGCTTCGCCTGCGTCAAAAGTAGCCTATGTTTGACCCCGGGTCTTCAACTATGTTCATACCAAATTTCATCTAAATCCGTTCAGCGGTTTGACCGTGAAAGCGTAACAGACAGACAGACAGACTTTCGCATTTATAATATTAAGTATGGATTCAAGTGCAATCAATATCGACACTAGCTTTGTGTAGCATATCTTCATCGTAGAACATACGCCGTGCATGTAGAATGCTCTACGTCGTAGCCCCTCTACGAAAGCATAGTAAGCTTAACATCGTAGACATTCTTCGAATGTGTAGGAAGGTCTACGTCGTAGACATTCTACGAAAGTATACGTCGCGATCTCATGTTTGCATACTTTTTCTCGTATGCTAACATACGATTGGTTTATAATTTGGTATATGATGCCTTCTTATTTACCAAAATTTTTTTATTACTAGATTTTGTTTTACTACTACACTGTTAAGTAATTTTATCTAATACAATCACAAATTGACCATCCTCTCTCTTCTTAACTTTAAGGGTGACTTAGCGATTATCACAAGCCTCACTTTGTTTAAGTCTCTCTCTCGTTCCAATTGGCGGCAAATTTCACTAGAGACGATACGGCAACCCGCGCACAAGTCATATTTTGGACACAAATAAAAGGCAAGATAAGGCAGAAGTGCCATGTGGGCGTAGCCTGTATGCCAAGGTTAAGCGTTGCCAAATTAAGTTAAAACTCGAGAGGCTCAACTGGCCAATAACATGGCACCTCTACTCATCCAAACAAACCACCGTTCCCGTGAACGCTACATATGATTCCTTAAACCATAGGCATCAGGAGCCGTAAAATAATATAAAAAAGAATAAAATAGCTTCATCCATGTTCCATCTAAAACTAAACATGACATTAACGTATGCCAATTTGATATACGATTCGACATTTACCATTACAAACTTCGTAAACAAACAAAACGGCTGGCTACCTAGTTATGCAGAATGACCCTACAGAGAGTCGTAGTTCTTATCAATGCATAATGCATATTCCCAGTACTGCCCACGCTATGCCGGACCACCGTGTTTTGCCGACATGGCATTTCGCCCGTAATTTGTTAATAGATTTAAGTTTGTTTTAAGATCTCTGTAATTAGCTCTCTCTCAATAAATTTCTCTTATTTAAACTTAAAAGTTCGTTTTTAAAAAGCTCCCTGTCCGTCGCCGTAGCTTAAGTACCTACCTACATTTTTATTTATTGCTCCCACCCACGCTCTCAGTTGAACAGTTTATAGTTGGGCAGTGGGGAATGCCTGCAACCAATGATCGACTGCTCTACATGTGTAACTGAGTTGAGCAATCAGTTGGTCAGTGGGGAAAAAGGGGCCAAATCTAGTATATGGTTTGCAGCGTACCCGAAGTTCTGAAGCGTAAACTGACGACGCAACTATAAAACTTAGCAAACTATCTTCTAAAGTATGGACATCTTCTTTTCCATAAAAAAGAATATGAAATAGTATAAGTAGACCCCGTTGTATTAGAACCCATGGCTTATGAGGTAGGCAAACGTCTCGACTGCTGGACTATACGTCAGTTATGTCCTGATGTAACATTATTATATCACAACAGCTTTAAGATTTCTTAATTGACCGAGCGAGCGAACCGTCTCAGTTTCGACTGGCCGAAAATTGTTTTGTCCGTCTGTCTGTCTGTTCTCGCGTACAGGTCGCATTTCTTAACCTATTCTTATGAAATTTTAGGAGCAGGTTCGGTAATTACATATAATACTAGATTTTTCCCGCAGCTCCGCCTGCGTCAAAAAGTAGCATATGTTTGACCCCGGTTCTTCAACTATATTCATATCAAATTTCATCAAAATTCGTACAGCGGTTTGGTCGTGAAAGCGCAACACACAGAAAGACAGACAGACTTTCGCATTTATAATATTAAATATGGAAGTATGGATTTTTGCCAAGCCAGTTTTTAGAAATTTTCAAAAATGGCGGAAATATGAAACTTAAAATATTTCATATCTCCGCAATAAAAAAAATCTCAATATACTTTTTTGTTATTCTCATTAAGACGCAACTTTTTGTCTGAACAACTTTTGTTATACGATGAATTTGAACGTGTTGATAGTCGGCAATTCGCCCAAAAGTTGTCTTGAAATCGATTGTCTGTATATTTTGTATTTGTAAAAAAAAAAGTATATTCAGTATGACGTGGTAAATATGATATAATGTATGGGATGACAAGTACGAAAATGGTGGGTAGTAACTGTGACGTCGGCAGTACAGAGAAAAAAATGTTTTTTATATAAATGTACCAGGGTCGAGTAGACTACACAGTAATAAACTTCATTAAAGCATGATACTGTGATCCATTCTTATGTTTGAAAATACTGAATTAACTTAGAATCCTGAAATAAAAAAAAATAAATGCTATCTTCCTGTGACTTGAAACAAGGACTTATAGGTGCCGGCCACTTCTTTACCGAAAGTGCGAATGTTTGTCTGCCTCTGCCATAGTTGTTGAAACTGCACAGGCCTACGCAGATTGGCAGGGGTTGGAAAAGACTCTTTACATATGTGTCGGGAGCAAAGACATGCTTAAGACTAGAGATAGGCGTCTTCCCGAAAAATTTCCCATTTACTCCCGGAATTAAAAAAAAAATGACGGGAATAAATGTGAATCATTTATTTTTTTACCTTTTCTTCCCTTTGCATTTCAATTTTTCCCTCTTGAATTTCTTCCCGCTGCCCTCTACTTAGGACCAATTTGTAGGTTTAAAAGGACTTGGTAAAAGGTTCATTAGGCGCGTTACCTAATTGATTTACCCTTCAAATTGCGCCACCTACAGCTCGACCTTTCGTGATTATCGTTCAATTTGAGACTAACACTAGGCCAAATATTAATAATTCAGTGCCAACAGAGTTTGACACTGCCAGGGATGGTTGTAGATTTAGAAATCCGTGAGTTAGCAGTGGATGGTGGGATGTTGCTACGTTGCCCTCTCGCTTTCTTCGGCTAGCGGACATAGTCCTAAGCTTTTTAATTTAGACCGCCTCACCAGGTTATGTACAATAAAACTTCTTCTTATAAGAATAGAGGAGGAAAAACAATTAAAAAGGCATTCAAATGTAAGGGGCGGGAAAAGGGTTTGAGTAACGAAAGGTAAAACTACGGTGGAGCTTATGGGTAAGAAGGATGGGTGTTTCTACTTTCTTTCCAGCATTGCTAGTTTGGTTTCAAAACTCTTAAATGGCTTTGCTAAGCCTGGAAAACGGTAAAATATCGGTTATTTCGTGGTTGTAAGGGCTCGCGCGGTCTACTGTTATCACAGAACGACTAGTAAAATAGTATTTTATATTTACAGCAATAGTATTTATTTAATAAAATAAAAAATACAGCAAACAAAAATACCAATTCAATTTTCCATTTGGTAATGAGCACAAAGTATTGAATTTTTTTTAACTTTTGGCTTTTTCACCGTCCAAGCGGAAAAATATTGGCCAGTGAACTGGTCATGAAAATCGAATTAGATCACGTGAACAGGAAATAACCATTATGTTTCGCATATACTCCTAAATGTATAATAATTCTTGACGATATCGAATCGGAAATGAGGAGATCCGTAGGAGAACAAAAATCATCGACATAGCCCAGCGGATTAGTTCTTTGAAGTGGCAATGGGTTGGCCACATAGCGCGAAGAACAGACGGCCGACGACGGGGCATAAAGGTTCTCGAATGCCGACCACTAAACGGCAAGTAAATCGTTGGACATTCACTTACCAGATTGTCAGATGACCTGAAAAAATTCGCAGGTCCTGATGACCTGAAAAAATCCAGTCGCTTTTAATCGGTTATATTTTAAATCATTAGGAGAGGCCTATGTCCAGCTGTGGACTGACTGTGGCTGAAATGATGTCTACAATAAGATTTTGTATCGCAATAAAATGGTGCTCGTAATGGGGATGACAAATAATTTGTTCGACAACTACCTTATTATTGCGTTTTTGTGAATAGTTACTAAATGAAAGTTTCTTTTTTTATTCATCTATTATAATATATTTTTTATTTTCAAAATGGACTATCCCATGGCTTTCTAAATTGTTATAAAAATTCATCTATGCCAAATTTGAACAAACATTTTCTTACAATATTTTAATCTTGTCGTCATCCTGATTGTTATTATTCTTGCCAACTCTACTTACTTTAACGTAGATTAACCTAATTTTGAGATTGATTTTCACCTTTTCACGTAATCCCTGCATTGACCAACCATTAGTAAACCTAATGATTCCCTTTCCTGTAACTATACAATCCATACTTCCATATCCATACTATCCATACTTCCATACTAATATTATAAATGCGAAAGTCTGTCTGTCTTTCTGTCTGTCTGTCTGTTACGCTTTCATGGCCAAACCGCTGAACGGATTTTGATGAAATTTGGTATTATAGTTGAAGACCCGGGATCAAATATAGGCTACTTTTTGACGCAGGCTGAGCTGCGGAAAACAGCTAGTATAATATAATCCATACTTTATATTATAAATGCGAAAGTCTGTCTGTCTGTCTGTTACGCTTTCACGGCCAAACCGTTGAACGGATTTTGATGAATATAGTAAGTAGAAGATCCGGGGTCAAACATAGGCTACTTTTTGACGTAGGCGGAGCTGCGGGAAACAGCTAGTATTGTATAAGGATAAATGAATTAAACTGATCAGACTATTTTGTGACTTCAGATAAAGGTTTGTGAATTCACGATAGGAAAATCCTACACCCAGTAGTAATTTGTATCACCTTTTCACTGATCCCAAGACCTTGTTTAAATTCATGCTCTGTAACCTAGTGACCTGCTACACAGGTATCAACCTGCTATACAGGTATCAACTACTGTTTATACTAAGTGTTGGCACCAGTTGTCCATAACTTTAATCTTTTGTCAGGGTTTAATTTTTGTTTGTTTAATTTAATGTGTAAAAATCGTGAAAACATTAGCTATCATTATTATTACCCCTTTATATTTTGTTCAAATTAAATTTAAGTAAGTCCTGTGGAGATAATATGAAGATATTTTTTTTAACGATTATAATAGGATCTAATAAATATTTATTAAGAGATTTTAATAAAAAACATCGTAACTTTTATAAACCCTTTTCCTACGGCCAGTGTCGTATCTCGGACGGAAATATTTACTAAATCAATCTATTTGTTTGTTTATAACAATTTGTTTTTGCTAGGTATCGCTTTAATTAAATCTTGTTTAAGTTCAGCTTCGAACAAAAGCCAAACATCTTGGGAGCTTTGAAAGCTTCCGATTGTATCGAAGATGTATTTTTGTTGTAAGTTTTACGGAGTTTAATATTTGAGTTTTTATTGTTTGTTGATCTTTTCTCTCGTCATAGCTTTGTCTTTGTTGTATATTTAAGCTGTTTTGCTTTTAAAGTTTAATTTAAATTAAAACTAAAGTATTGCACATTTTATTTTAAATTTCATGTACACACCGTAATATACATTGGAAACTCTATAATCTCTAATAAGGAAATCTTGGTTCAAGGGTTCTTTTTTATAAAAATAACTGAATTCATGCCCGTGAGGATAGATCAAGAACTTCGACTATACCCGAGACGCTTTTTAGAAATAAAGCAGGCCATATTGAATGGATAAAAATGCTTAATTGCCGAGCAAAATCATACAACACGCAGACTAGTCAACTTCCAGGCAAAATAAAGAAAAAATACAATTTAAAAAAACCTCATTCTTCTATCAGAAAAGTGTAATTAAAACACGCGTTGTGATAAAGATCGTCATTGCATAATGATGCAGCGGGCCAATCAGCGGCGTGATCAATAACCCGCGAAGGGCCCTTAACCCGTTAAGGGGTGGTTCCGGCACCGTGCAAAGCCTGGAAAATATTTCCAAGTAATTTAGCGTGATCGGATGTGATGGGTTATGCATTGTTTTTTAACATTATTTATCTTTCAAATTGCATGGTAGTGTTGTAATGGTTTCATTTGCAGTGTAAGATCATCATCATCCTAGCGTGTATTCCTAATTGCATCGTCAGCTTACGCTTCGGAGCCTAGGGTACGCTATAAGTCATGGTCCTAAATTTGATGGAACTCGTTATTGCAATGGAGCGACTGCCGTCTCACCTCCGTAACCCTTTTTACAGGGAAACCTTAGTGGCCAACACTTATCAGAACTTTTTAGGCTGCCCTAAGGTATCTACAACAGCCTCACGGCTGCTTCTATCGATAACAACCGGGACCAATGGCTTAACGTGCCTTCCGAAGCACGGAGAAGCTCAAGATAGAAAATGCCACTAAATGGGGACCAATATATGTGGTGTAAGATGTAATGAACTAATTAGGTGAATGACAGATTTTTCATATGATTACCCTTCAAACTCATGACCTGAAACGTGGCCACAATACCTAGAAATTTACCTGATTCTGTCACGTTTTAATGAATTTTGGGTTTTCAATATCGAAAAAGTAACACTGGGCTCATTTTTTTAACCTATAATATTATGGATAAAATTATGGGTTTTAAGAGAGGTAGGACATTTTGTATGGAGTAGTCCATCTGGGGAAGTACCTCCACCCTACAGAAGACCGCAGCCAAATAACACTGTGATGCAGTGTTGTGTTCCTGCTGGTGAGTAGGTCGCCAGGCTCCAGAGGGGTCGCTGTGCTGACAGCGGACAGGTCGGCAACGCGCTCTTGACATCTCCGGTGTTGCAGGCGTTCACAGGCTACGGTAACCAATTACCATTAGTGGTCTGTTTGCCTACTTAGTTGTATAAAAAAAAAATGGATAATAGAAAAATAGTCTCAATAAACTTCAAGTGACCTTTTATTGTTGTGCTTGAAATTAATTTTAATTATTGTAAATTAGAAGTATCATTCTCAAAAATTTTATAATATTTATACAATATAATTTATCTTTATTACCTACACGCAGAAAAATAAACATTAAATACAATAAAAATTTAAATCTATGAAACAATAGCGGATTAATTTTTAAGCAATCTCTTCCAGTCAACCTAGTACAGATTTATGCCAGTTACCAAAGGTGCTACAATACAGTTTAATCATACGATTTCCAATTTGAAAATATCGCTTTCGCCTGGTATTAAAAATGTTGAGTAATTGTTCACCACCGCAACATACAGAACGAGCGCTAAACCAAAACATTGATTTATGATCGCAAAAACAATATGTTTGGTAACTAGCTTCTGCAGCAGAATCTGCTTTAGTGGGAATGACCAGAAATATTTAAAAACAGACAGTGGGTTGGTAAGAATTTTCGGAAAGTGTTACGGAAACTAACTGAAATTTACTGAACAAGAAAATGAATACCTTTTCACATGCATTTCGAAACTCTTGGAATCTATACTATAACTATAATATAACATTATATATTTATAATTATAATAATATTACAAAGCTGAAGAGTTTGTTTGCACGGGCTAAACTCAGGAACTACTGGTCCGATTTGGAAAATTATTTCAGTGTTGGATAGCCTGTTTCTCGAGGAAGGCTATTAGGCGATCCGGACGAAGTTAGGTCGGGCTGCTAGTTTATAATAAAAGAATCAATGAAATTAAGGGTGGTTTGATCTTTGTTAAAAATCCACAAAGCGGACAAACAAGTGACCGAGTAGATTGACAGCCTCCCCTCACCATCTTGATTTGCTGCATCATACACAAATAATAATGATATTTATTTTCTAATCTTTTAGGTTCTCAATTTGACTGAATATTTTATGACAAAAAACAACTATTGTTATTGTAGATATAATACAATATTTGGGTCACATCCGGCTCTAAGGGTTAGCCGTCCTAACAAACAAACATAACTTCCCACTGTATACACAAACATAGATAACAAAAAAATGGATTGAAAAACGTCCAGCAGTTTTTCATTATGCTAAGTCCGGTTACGTCCTCAACTGGTTACTTTGGAGCCCAAGGTTCGTTTCCCTCCTATTTCTACTCCACAGCTACATCTATTACAGTGTGTATAGGGTCGATTTACAAAATAACTCATTCGAAATAAATGAATGAAGCTACGTCAACCCTTTAAACTTTGAGGCTTGTCCTTACTTTTCACCTAAGACATGGTCATATACCAATGAAGGCTGTTTTCTTCAAGTTTGCTTGCAAAGTCATTAGCAAAAGCTGCGCCAAATGCAGGCGTTTCTTAAACTGTCTTTTTACGACTGCCCATTAAAATGCATTAAATACTTTGTATATTTAATGGAAGATATGTAGTTGGCTAATTTTCTATTCTACCAGACAAGATAGATAGATATACACTTTTTTGTACCAATCACAAAATTAAAATTAAAAGAAATACATTTAGAAAATTGAGTACAAAGGCGGACTTATAGCTATTGCAATACCACAACAACAACAATATAAGATGGTTAACCATTAGGTTGCAGAGGTCATAATGATACGAGTCAAACTTAGTTTTTCTTCAACAAGTTTAAACTAAATACTCAATTCAATAAGATTAACATATTTTGTCATGTGTTTATTAGACAGTAGTAGTACTAGATGTAGTTTGTTTTTCAATAGCTTTGACTGAGGCATAAATATAGTCACAGCCAGAAATAAAACATTGTACGCATCAAAACAATACTCCGAATCAATAACGACTGATGGCAATCGAGTAGTGCAAATTAATACCGGATAAGTCGTTACCGTGCCGGGATGTAAGGAAATGACTCGGAATCGTGTTCACTCGAGTGAGGAAATCGTAAACCTTACGACGGAAGTTTCGATTCGTACGCATCCGACGAGTCAATTAGGAGACTCGATTTAACTTGTATCGATTGACATTGCTCGTTGATAAGACGTTACGCCTCTTCGTGATTAATAGGCGGAAGAACATTGTTTGCATGAAGATGGAATACACAGTGTTCATTAATACTTGGAATAAGTTTGTCTAGGACGGACAGTAAATGTACCTCTTAGCGTAATTATTAATAGATTTGGAAGTTATTATAACACAGTGACGATGATCCGAAAGAACAAAAGAAAATCTATTGTTTGTCGGGTCATCGGCGGTCAATGAATTTTTTATAATGATGGTAGGATTACCAATTGATAAGAATCTAGTCATATAATAGGATTCACATTATATTAAAGAAAAATGAATATGAAGGTTGCTGAAGCTAGAAGAAATAAAGGGAAAATAAAAAAGAGTTAAAACGTCTTTATCAAAGAAAAATAGAAAAGAAAGATTTTACAAAGTGAATGGCTAATGGACCGGCATTACATATTGTACCGAACTCACATGACAAAGAGAAATGAGATAAAGTACAATTTCATTGATGATTTTTCAAGTAGAATTTCCATTATTAGTTGTAAACTAATTTTGATAAAAAATTAAACTGCTTTAAGTTTCTACCAAGTTCACTTTAAATTGTTAACTGGCAACACTATTGAGGTCTAGTTTCTAGGCTTGCCATGCATAAAGTACATCCATTTAGTTCCGCAAACTTAAGCCACTACAGAGCGCGCTCACGCTCCCGGAGCATAACACTACGCTACGATTAATCCGCAGTGACACGGCGTAGCGTGCTTTTATCTGCTACGAAATAATTTGTTGCGCATGAACAGATTAATTGGTATGTTAAGTGAAAGCAAATAATGGTAAGTTCAGACAGCTCTATACATTATTGTTATGAAGTTAAATAAATAAATCCTCAAATGGCGTAATTTTCTGCCTGTAAAAGATCATCGTAAATGATGAGCTTATTCCTATCCTGAAGGCTGTTATAGGTAGAATATAATTAAAAGCAGATAAAAAATGTGTTCCAAGGTTATATTGAAACCACTGGCAATTTTTTTTACAGTATAGTTGTTTACTTTCACAAACTAAATAACTTTTTTTTTTAAATAAGTGAAAATACAGAAAAAAATTCGCCCTTCCATACAAAATCCTATCAGCTGATCACCAGATTTATATGGGAGGTTATTTTTTTTTATTTTGACGCTCGTACAACAGCATTTCACAAAACATCAATAATCTCTTAATTAACAATATGCACCATTTTATTTCATCATTCATCAATCAATAATATCAACACCTACCATAAAACAAACCGTTACAAGCCTCTACGAAGTGCTACAAGACGCTACGAAATGCTACGACATCGTGCTACGAAACGCCACATCACGCCAAATTCCGCTACGGCATGACTTCAATTGACATTCCCTTAAAACCACTTGTACGCTGTTCAAAACTTAAAGTATTATGCGATAGTTTGATGAGCTTATAAAGTTTTCACGCATAACTTCAGAGTTAGCAGCTTTCAGGCGGGGCCAGTTTAACAATAGTTACATATTTCAAAGTTTCTCGTGGCTTGCAAACAATATACGAAATTTCGTGATGTGAAAATGAACGGAATTACATTTTGTGAATGTTATTCAAATAAAAGACTGCTTGTAGACTTATTTAAAATTTACGAAAGTTTACGTTCATATCCTTTACGGAGAGCCTTAGATTTTACACCTAAAATCCACCAAAGCAACTCGCATTTTCGAAAATGTATCTTTTTTCTAATTTTTTATTTTATGAGAGCGATGCGGAATAAAATTAAACTAACCTACACGGAACACGGTCAGCTTGTTTATTAATAACATTTAGTATATAAGCACATTTGAGGCGGCTAATTTCAAAACCCGCTAAAATACGTTTTGACTAAAACTGACACAACACTGTCAAACTATTTTTGAGACTTGTGTTAATTAATGGGCTAGTCAGTTTTTAGCAAAACCCATTTATTTACTTGCTTTACCCATATATTTGCCTTAAATCCAATATCTAAACGTTCCCTGCAATTATGTTTAGGAATAACATTTTGAAAGTTTTGTTCTAATGTAATACCCACCAAAATCTTTTAGATTCAATCTAAGTACTTGACAAAGAAATTTACTCAATCTAGATCAAGCCCCGAAATTTAGATAGGTTAACCTTTTCGCTGCTACTGAATTTTGAAAAGTTTTCACCACGATCCACCTGGTTTTCTTATGAAATATTATTGAAAAACTATGTAGATTTTAGTATACGTATATGAAAAAAATCGAAAAAAAATTCAAACAGTAAAAAAGCGATAAACGCATACGTTGCGTTGGTGGCACGCAGCAGGAAAATTTTATGCAGATATCCGGAAACGCACCATTGACGGATGGTGTTATGCCGTGGTTAGCAAGCATAGCCGTTGGTCCCGGCTCCTATTTGGTGTATTACAGTTATGTATATATTTTTTAGTCTCAATTATATCTTCGTTTCTAAAAATAATGTAAATATAATACGTTTATACTGCACTATAATCAAATAAGACAAAATCCTACTAACCTAGTGTACCACAACTAATCCGAAATGTTTTGCATAAATCCATCCAATTCGGCATGTGCCATTGAACCATTTGAGTTCTACAATATTCAACTCTCAATTTAACCTAAAAACTTAAAAAAACTAACTGAAAGCAAAAACTTAAAATTAAAAAAAAAATACTAAAAATTTCAATCTAAGCAATGCCCGTATGGCATGGTGCCAAGAACACTGGCTGCATTCCCATGTGGAATTGCAATTGCAATTCTTTGCGCTAGGACTGAGCCAGCCCTCTTGTCACCTACGGCGTCAGCAAGCTTAGGAACTCAATTGTTATATAATTCAAAGTGCCAACAAGAAAAAATTCAATTTTCAAGTAGTTTAGGCACTGGCCTTGAGTTTTAATACCAAAACTGAAAGTCAAAACCGGAAATCCACGAAAAATGATTATCTCCTAACGATTTCCAAAATGACCGGTTGGAAGCGGCATGCATTCAAAGACAGCCAGGGACCTTTTTCAGGTAATCTCATCATCTTGTCGGTGGATGTCCAATAATTCGCTTGCCAGTTCGTGTTCACCATTCAAGAACCTTTCTACCACATCGGCCATCGGTATATCATATACAACTCCCATAATTGTACAGGCTCTTACCACAGCCACAGATTTTTCTCTATTGTAGTAGTTGACTAGATGAGATTCTTCACTTAGAGATATTTATTTTGTTATTTAACTGTGATCTATTTTTTACAACACATTATTAACAAACAAATTATCTACTACAGCAATTTATAGGTTTCAGGCCGCACGAGACCCTTTCTTGTCGTTTGGACGCGAACTAAATAAAAGGTTGCTTTGGCGCATACAATGCTAAGTAATTAAGTCCGCCTATTTTGATATACAATTGTCTTCTTCATCCTAGCGTGTATTCCAAGTTGCGTCGTCAGCTTACGCTTCTGAGCCTAAGTTACGCTATAAGACATAGTCTTAGACTTGGCGGAACTGATTTTTACAATAGAGCGACTGCCTCCTGACCTCCGTAATCCGTTTTACAGGGAAACCAGTCCAACAGGAACATGACCCGAGGTGTGTTAGTGGCCAACACTGTCAGAATTTTTCAGGCTGCCCTAAGGCATCTGACACAGCCTCACGACTGCTATCTATCGATAGCAACCAGGACCAACGGCTTCGTGCCTTCCGAAGCACGGAGGAGCTCAAGATAGAATATGCCCCTAAATGGCGACCAATCCAATAGTGGTCGCGTCACGCCGTAACTTAACACGCGCATTCACTACGGATACGTGGGTCTCGTTCGACTAACGAGTCCCTCCTGTGATATACAACTGTATTGTATACTTGTACAAGAAAGTTTAAACAAGTTGGTTTATGACAAGTATAATCTATTTAAGTGCGTGCTCACATAGATTCAAACTCGATAACAATTCGGTCGGCCACTCGATCATAACCTTCTACATCAACCCGGTTATGATTAATTTGACAATATACGACCAATTTTAATATCCCCTCAACACAAGCGTCTACACGGTAAATCCATTCGTCGGCTATTTTTCCAATATTCTCATCAATTTAGCCGTTTGTTACCCAAACGCCCTTGGGTACCAACATGAGTTTTCAATCAAATGTATTGATGTGTTTAATTTATATTTCGGTTATATTTGCCCGCAAAAATAAAAACCATTTAATATTTATCTTCTGTCATTATGAGAGTGGATTTTGTTTGCATTGTGAAATTGTATTAGGTTTTAAGCCAATATTTGGGATTAGTCAATATTTAGACGTAACTAATTTTCACACGTTTCTTTTTATATCATGTGTATACAAAAAAATAAGTACTAAGTTTTACTAATTGCTTATTGATATACCGTTACTAATAAAATGATCGCCTTAAAATTTTGCCAAAATGTATTTTTTTAAAGTGCAAAACCCTGTCTTTCTGTTACGCTTTTACGGGCAAACCGCTGAACGAATTTCGATGAAATTTGGTATGAATATAGTTGAAGACCAGGGGTCAGACACAGCCTCTTTTTTGACGCAGGTAGAGCTGCAGGAAACAGCTAGTTAGATATAAAAATAATGTTAGAAAGCGTGCACACTGCACATGCTTAATATTAAAATTAATGGTATTTTTTTTTTGCTTTTTAACTAATTGTCTAATTAGTTTTACTACTAAGTTGGCAAATAGTAATCAATGAAAAATATATGGCCTTTATAGGCGCAATATTACAATTCATATTACCACGCATCTACTTACGTAGCATCTTTTTATAATACTTTCAGCTTCATGACTACTTTTGTTATTCATTGTCCCGTTCTATATTAGTCTTAAAACAAAACAAAGACTTCGATGATCCCACTTCTGACAGATACAAATATGATCCATGATTAATAATGCTAATCATACAATTTTGACGTAGTTTATTGGTTAATATTATCATCGAAGCGTCTTCTCTCAGTTCTATCCTCTATTTGCAATTCATATGATCACGCAAATAGTATATTACTGTAGCATCTTATTATATTAGTTTTAGGTTCATGACTACTTTAATTATTAATTGTTTCGTTATTAATTGTGTTTCTTATAGTTTTGCAACAAAACAAAAACGCCGAAGCTCCCACTTCTGACAGATACTAATGTATTTCATGATTAATAATGTTAAATATACAATGTTGACATAGTTTATTGATTGATATTATTTCTCGGTTCTATCCTCTACAAACTTACGTTTCATAACACAGATTGTAGTTTCTTTATGGTTCTACACATTAATTTAGGAACGGCTCTTTTAAAAATAACGTGACAAACTCATATTTCTATGTGGTTCTAGATATGGCGGAGTGATGACCAAGGAATATTCGAAAATAATATAAAAATACCGGTCAAGAGCGAGTCGGACTCGCGCATGAAGGGTTCCGTTCCATAACCTAAAAAAAAAACAAAAAAAAAACATATCTGTTTTATGGGAGCATATTCATATTTATTTTATTGTTATATTTAGAGTGCAAATCATAATAAAAAGAAAACAACTGAAAATATAATATTTTAGCAAAGAGATTTTTTTAGTATTTGTTGTCATAGCGACAACAGAAACTGGTGGCAAATGAACGGTCAGATGGACAGTAATCTAAGTGACAGGATTTTACCCTTTGTGTACGAAACCCTTAAAATGATACAAACTCCAACAAAAATATAGACTGATAACAAGACGATAGCTTATCAATTAAACTTTCCTAATTTCCTATAAAACTCGGAACAGCCAATATTACTTTCATTAACACGGTCCGTAACAGCCATTTTACGATTTATTTTTGTTCTTGCAAAGTGTATAAATGATGTTTCCAGTTTGATTAGGACATTGCAGGCTTGAATCGGCTGATTGTCTGATAAAAAAGATGATTCCGTGCTTTGGAAGGCACGTTAAGCCGTTGGTCCCGGCCGCTATCTGGTGGTCGTTAAAATAACCACATAAGAGGCCAATAGGCGGTTCCGCACAACTCTGGCACCAGGGTGTATTTGGTCGATTAATGTAACCTACATGAAATGATGATTATGATCTTAATGATATCGTTCATGGAGAGGTATTGTGTTGTATGTATTTCTTTAGTACAGCGGGGGCCAGATGAACCTGAACCCCACTTTGCCGTTGCGTTAAGTACGGTAGAGGGGTCACATTTGAATAAAATTTATATAAGAGAGTATTTTCTGCAAATCCACTAATGAACGGTAAAACTGAAGCTAAAGGACTGTTAAGTAATGACACTTAAGTTTTTTTCTAAACGTTATGAAGAAGAAAAAAAACACATTATTTGTTCGAACATGAACTTTATTGCAATGGTATTAGGATTACAATTACAGTTTCTTTGGGAAAATTTGATCAAATTGACATTGATAATTTTTTATTCCAAAATAGAAAGTTACTCGTAAGCCATTATCAATTTTTTTTTCAAGGTGACGAATGTTTGTATATTTATTTTCTCAATCCATACTAATGATAGTGTGAAAGCGGATTTTGATAAAATTTGGTATGAATATAGTTAAAGTCAAACATTTGCTTCTACTCGCAGGCGGAGCTGCAAAGCTACCTAAGAATATAATATCAAAAATACACATTTTGTCATATAATTGCTTCAACTGCCACAGTCATGCAAAATGCTTTCCTTTACATCGCGACAATAGGAAGTGCTTGCAGATCCAAAAACAGTTCATTACTTGTACATCCGGTTAAAAGGCGGTGCACGAAACACAAAATTTATCCTCCCCCCCTCTTTATTGTAGCCATTTGTGCCCCGAATTCACCCTACGCGGGAAATCCTTTGTAGTTTCCAGCTTGTGGCACAAGTTATGACATTTTAGCGAATTGCCATATAGGCACCCATTTAAACTCGAAAGAAGAAGAATTAAATTGTTTTGCTCATTTTAGGGTTTCATACCACCAGTATTAGGAAGATGGCGCTATGAGCTAAAGTTTGTCTTGGCCTCTGATAATAGGGACATTGATCTATCTTGCGTCCTTACCTCTTGCAGTCATCGTCTTGCATCTCGTGCAGATACAGTGAATCTGAGACGTAGGTACCTACATAGTATAAAAAATAGATTATCTTTAGCTGCTTGCCTCTAAGTCCAGGGACCGCGTGTTTGCTCGACTTCAACTTCGAGCCAGAACATAATTGGTTTGTACATGAGTGAGTGAAAATTCTTTTTAAGTATATTTTAAGTAATTATTACTATGTCCATTCTTTTGTTTATAATTTGGTTGTATCAGTAATGGTCGTTGTAGACTACATACCTTTAAATGATTTGGCTTAGACAATATCATAGTTAAATAGGTATATAAAGGTTTTAAATAAGTTATACAATAATCTTGTAAATAAGTAAAATTGTGACCTATAAACGCGACCGCTATAGAGACAAAACGCTTCAGTTTATCACTTACACCAATATCAAGGACCCAAGTCAGATACATTTGACATAAACTCAAATATTAAAGTCCATTCACTTATTTATTTACCGAACCTTCGCTGTAAGCTGTTGAAATACAAAGAAATTTTGTTTCATCCTTTAATAAAAACATTAAAAAAAAAAGTGTACATTTTGAGGATCATCATTTCAGTCGCAGTCAGTCCACTGCTGGACATAGGCCTCGCCCAATGATTTCCAAAATGATCTGCCACTTCAAAGAACTAATCCGTTAGGCTATGTCGGTGACTTTTGTTCTCTTATGGATCTCTTCATTTCTGATTCGATCTCGTAGGGAAACACCAAGTATCGCCCTCTCCATAGCACTCTGGGCGACCTTAAGCTTTCTTATGAGGCCCATAGTCAAAGACCACGTTTTGGACCCATATGTCATCACTGGTAACACACACTGGTCGAAGACCTTAGTTTATATATTTAGTAATTATTACAATACAATACAAAACTTTTTATTGCACAACAAGGATACAGGTCGCGAGGCGTAAGCTGATCTTTGCATTTGTGTGAGCGATCACGAAAAAAAGTGGTACAAGAGGTGAAGTGCGGAAGGTGCGCGGCGGAGTTCGGTCACGCGTACACGTTATCTATGCGCACTCACACAAATGCAAAGCTCAGCTTACGCCTCGCGACCTGTACCTACATTCAAACTTGTAAATTTATTTACAAATATTGCTGCTGTCTTGGTTGCAACCTAAGTCTTATCTTGATTTTCCCTCAAATCAAGTCAAATCAATCTCTTAATTTCTTGTAAGGAAAGCCTAACATTAACCCTTCTTACATGGATCATTTATTTATTCATATCGTGTACCTGGTGTCAGAGTTGTTTGGAACCGCTTCTCAGATTCCATCAGATATCAAGCGGGACCAACGGTTTAATGTTCATTCCGAAGCACGGAATCATCTTTATTATCAGACAATTAGATGACTCTTACCTTAAAAAAAATAGAAACAACTAAACAAAGGCCTTCCGTGGGAATAGAACTGAACGATCGTGCCTCGGAAGTCCTGGTTGCTATATGGTGGTCGTCAACGGGACCTCGCCAAAAGCTGAAAGGCGGCTCAAAAAAACTAACACCAGAATATACAGGGTCGATTCACCGTGTAACCCAATCCATTTGAATAAATGAAAACTTATAAGCTTTGCTAATTAAGAGCTACAAATGACATAGAAAACAGAACATTTCGCCCTCCTTTCCCAGCAGTGGTTATAAATAACAGGAAAGAAAATTGCATTTCAGCACAGATAAACATGAAAACGCAAGTTTAGAGATAAAATCCTGTGCAAAAGGTAGCTAACAAATACATCAGAGTCTAAAATACGGGCAAAAATAAAAATGAGCATAGAATATTGCAGCTATTTTAAAGCAGTGATTAGTGAGGTTTATTTCACTGTAAGCTAGTAAAAAGTAATTTAAGTAGACTTTCTGAAAGGTATTATTCTTCCTCGTGTCTAGCCGAAATGACTATCTCATCAGATCCATTTTTACTAAATAGCGGCTACTAGCGATCAGAGTTATATCAACGAACTGTTTTTACAACCGTTTATTTTGCATGACTTATTAAGTTTACCGTCGAATCATGAAGAAACTTTAGTATTAGATTATAAAAGAAAAACTAAAGTTTATTAATAATTATATATAATCTTATGTTACAAAACCGGTAATTTTACATGCAGAGACTCCGAACGTCTTAAAAGCTACTGTAGATTAATTAGATTTATAGAAAACTAGCTGTTTCCCGCAGCTCCGCCTTCGTCAAAAAGTAGCCTATGTTTGACCCCGGGTCTTCAACTATATTCATACCAAATTTCATCAAAATCCGTTCAGCGGTTTGGCCGTGAAAGCGTAACAGGCAGACAGACTTTCATCTACCTTAATCTACCTGGGGCCTTACTATCAACTCTAATAGCAGGGCAGAAACGAGTGAGTGAACGAGATGGGGCAATACAAGCTGTAAGGCGACATCTCGTTTACTCACTCGTTTCTGCCCTGCTATTACAGGTGATAGTAAGGGCCCTGAACCTTCTATTTTCTTTCAATCCATGAGATCAGACTCGTACATACACGGCAATGCTTAAAATGTATATTTTGACAACTTGTTGTTATAGCAATATAGTTCATTCATTCATTCGTTTCCGAGCAGACATTACAAGGGAATGCTAATAGCCTAATCAAATTGACTGATCAAGTTATTTTTCACCTCCATTTGATAACAAAGGCTCAACTCAACAAGTCAAAGTGTAACTTATTAATAAAGAGCTAAAGTTATATTAAGAATAACACACAAAGCCCTAAGGGACCGAAGTGACCGATGGAGGTATGTTTTTGTTGACAAATGAATGATTTGGGGCGGGTATACCATTGTTAGAGTAGGTAAGATCTCATAATGGACGTGTCCGGTATTTCTGTGTAAATAGGGCGATTCAAATACTGACAAATTTACATCGTAAATACATATTATGACACTAGTGTATTATTGTTAGGTTTACTAGTGAATAAAGGACAAAGTAAGCATTGTGTCTAAATAATTAGGGAACTGGTGTACTAGCAGGGAATAAACTCCACCGACAAGAGATTTCCTCTTTTTTTTAGTCATTTAGAATTATCAATTAAACAACTGTACCGATTTCAATACCTACATTTCTAGGGTGTACAATGATTGATAATATAATCTACACGATATGATAATGATAAATACCATGGGTTCAAATTGAAAGTAAATCCTTTCGAATAAATTAAATAATTTCAAAATCAACAAGCACAAAAAAATATTTAGTTGAATTGAGAACCTCATCTTTTAGAATTTCAATTCTGTTGAAGATACCTAGCAATTTGAAAAAGCTATTTAAACAGTGTCACATACAATTTCGTTTAACCTCCACTAAGTACAAAATACAGGAAATTTCGGGACGTTCGCTGCCGAAACTCGGTAAATAACTTTAAAACAAAACGTTGAAAATTAAAAGTTAAAACCCTGAAAACCTTGAAGGCATTTTAAATGTGGCTTACCTGAAAAAGTTTGAGAACCTCAAATGTTCCGTTCTTGTTTGTTGAAACTAAATGTTAATAGCACACTACAGTGTACACAGTACAAACACGGTATAATGTTTATTTCCCCAGCTAATAGCACACAGCTTGCCAATTTAAAGTTTTTATTTTGCTTTGATTTTCGAAATAGTATGGTAGAAAATGCCGTGGTCGCCATTCGAGAATCTTTCTGCCTCATCGGCTATCAGTTTTCGCGCTATATGTCCAGCCCACTGCCATTTTGGAGAACTAATCCGCTGGGCTATGTCATGTGTGTTCTTTATTCCTGATTCGATCTCGTAGGAAAACTCGTACAGAAAAACCGAGCATCACCCTCTCCATAGCATTTTGGGCTACCATGAACCGACAAGCGCAGCGCTGGACATCCACCGATCAGATGTTCAGATGACCTGAAGAAAAACGCAGGAAATCGCAGGCAGGCCTCTTCCAACCGGTCATTTTGGAAATCATTAGGAGAGCCCTATATCTATATATATATATATATATATTTATCAGTAGGCTGACTGCCGCTGAAAATTATGATGATTGTAGAAAATCTTGTCATTTTTTTGTTCTCAAAAATATTCCAAAAGAGTAAAAACTCTACCGAGAAATTATTAAACATTTAAAGATTCCCTATAAAAAAAATGTTCTAATCACACTATAAAAGTCTTCTGTTTCCCGATTGTCAACACTTCTAAACATGAGCCAGCGTTCAGTCCATGTTATTCTTCCTGATCTTACGCAACACCACATTTTAAAATACCTCTGCTTCTTTACTTGAAAGATCCGTGCATTAAAAATATACACATTGGTTCTTAATTCCTTGAAACATGGTCTAAAATTGAATACAATTGTATGTGTTAATGCTCGTGACTGCATAGAGCAGATGTGACATGTATTTTCTGGGAAAAATGATTATGATGAGATAACTCAGTATGTGATAAATAGTTATCTCTACAAACGTAAAATATTTTATGTCATTTAACCAAGTTGTTGCCTGTTTAAATTTAATCGGCTATTTTCAATTGTTGGTAACTTTGGTACTAGTAGACTTGGCACATAACGTTGGCAACTAGGAGTAGGTACGAGTAATTTGTGTTTTGGAACACAGCCTACTGTAGCCGACTTCAAATATTGCACTGTACACACACACACATAATATTTATTTATACATAAAACTTGTACCACATTTCGGTAAAATAAAACGTACGTTAGGTGTATATAAATAAGTAATAAACGTGATAAAAATCGTTAACGTTGTAAAATTTAAATTTTATTTTATTTTTTACTTCACTTTTGGAATACTATCGACTTTATACATGGTTGCAACAATATAGTTCTAAAAAGTCATTCCAAAAGTCTCCACTGATAGAATTAATTATCTTAACCTAATTTTAAACCGACAATTTGGCCAAATGATAACCTCAAATATAGAACGGTTATGTCTATTCTTGTAGCATTAGCTAAAAAGCAAGCTTATCATACTATATGCAAGCCACGATGCTCATTTACTTACTTAAAGTTGGAGAAAAAGTAGCAAAAACATCTCAGTTAATTATCTCAGATTTACAATTCTTCAGATGCAGATATTTTTATGCTCTAAATTTTATAAGGTCGGATTTCTTAATAACAACTTCCCTCCAGGCGCAAGCTAGCGAATATCAAAATTCTTTAAAAAGAGTTCAGAGAGATGCTCTTTTACAAACAGGTATTCGGTAGTAAAATATCCTATACCTATATTATAAGTGAAATGAAAACTCATCACTTTTCTCGGAAGTTATCGTAAGTACTTCTTTCGAAATAAAAATCATATGTGCTTTCTAGACAATACCCATGTTTCTGGATAGGATGGAGCCTTTCCAATGGTCAGATCAAAGGATTTTGGTGAAAAGAATAAATCCATAGAAGTTTTATCGAGATAAAAAGGTCGAGCGGATTTAAGGGAGCAGCGGAAGCGATTATACGGATTTTGTGTGGTTCAAGTTTCATCAATAAAATTTAGCAAGAATTTGTGACCCTTAATTTAATAAATAGCAATCAAGTCTTTCGCTGGACGGAACTTTCTTTGAAGCTTTAAAATGCAACATTTGACCCAGAATAATAATAATAATATAACTCTTTATTGCGCCAAGAAATTAAAATTACAAAATTACATAAGAGATTTGCAATGTACAATGGCGGCCTTATCGCTATAGCAATGTCTTACAGGCAACCAACGGGTAGGATTTAATAAAATAACATGGGTAAGGCGCAGACATGTCAAAATAAAGAATATATACGTTAATTTACACTTAAAAAAGTAATGTAAAAGTTAATCCATACTTAACAATTATGCGTTCTATATACATTCAAAGTACATATGTGGACACAAGTATTGCACAATACTTATTGCAAACAAGACACAAGTTTATCAAGCGGTTCCAATGGTGAGGTAAATAAGTTGTTAACATAATCATATAGATAGGAAATGGGCTTTAACAAGTGACTTAAAAACGGGAAGAGTTTGAGCGCGTCGAATGGTGACCGGAAGAGAATTCCATAAACGGATTGCTTTGACAGTAAACGAGCGGGAAAAAAATTCAGTAAAGTGGACAGGTGTTACCAACCGTAGGTTACACGAGCTGCGTGTTCTATTTTGTTCTTCACTACAGAACACAAAACGATCTTTTAGATATTGAGGAAAAGAGGGATTAAAAAGAATAGAGTAAAGCAATGAAAGGGTATGCCAGTCGCGGCGACGTCGAATTGGGAGCCACCCGAGTTCATTGCGGAACTGTGAGACATGATCATATTTACGAAGGCCGTAAATGAATCTGATGCAGAATAGTTATGGAAGAAACTAACTGTCTAATTAGTTTATGGTTTAGTGATAAGAAATAATTAGTAATTTGCTTACATGATTAATTCCGTTCATTCCAAGAAAATAACTTGTTATAGGCTAGGTCTATAATTATATTTTCTAGAGAAATCAATATATGTTCAGTTTCTATCTTGCATACATCCAATATATTATAACCCCTTGGTACTTACCTCTGTTGATGTGCTGATTTTTACATCTAATTTAATTCATAAGCCAATGGTTTCTTTTTTACAAAAATTAATGACTGTTTTATGGAGGCTATCGAGCGCAGCGTACTAGGCATACGACTGATCGAAAAAGTAAGAAACACCAAGCTGCGCTTCCTAACGCAAGTACAGGACATATTAACTGCTAGGCTGAAGTGGGACTGGGCAGGATATGTTTGTCATGCGGCCAGAACGGTAGGCGAGATTAGCTACCTTCTGAGTACCGGACGGCCGCGCCGGCGCCGAGTTAGAAGAAGACCAAGGAGAAGATGGCGGGACGATTTGGACAGTTTTCAGGAAGATCTAACGAGAGACGAATGGAGACGAATGACAAAAAATGACTGTTTTTGATAATTTAGGTTGAAAAAGTTTTAAAAAATTACGTAATGAAAGGTAATTGTTTAAGCTTTCGGTCAGATTCATAATAAAAGTGTCACATCATAATGTTGCCTCACGAAATCCACAAGAAGATTGTGAGTGGTCTAAGTAACCCACGCAGCACTATCGCTGTTTCTTACACTTTGAACCAAAAATTCGCGGTTTCTGCGTGACTTGAACCACGACCACTATCCAAGGGTCCTCCATGAGGCTTACTTCGGATAAAATAAATCTAAGGCAGAATACTCTTCGATAGTTTTGTTAGAAGCAATTACGTTTGTAAATACCCTTTTAACTTCTTTGGACGTTGCACTGGATTCGGTTGGATTTTGTCGTTTAAAAGTTGCCTTATTTGTGGCCGTATTAGACCCATTCGTATTTGACCCAATTACGGGGTTTGGAACAGTAATGTATCTACTTGCAAAAGTGTTTTCTGATACACGGCGTAGATTATCTGATATTGTATCCTCCACGAATTAAGTACCAGGTCCTTCATATCGTGTGGATTATAAGGTAAATTGGCCTTGCTCTGGTACCAGTTTTTAAAAACCGCCTTTGACAAAGTTTTTCTTATCATTTTCCTCTTAATCGAAAGAAATCGCTTGCATTTCAACATTTTCCAGTTTCTTTCATATTCGAAAAATATCATTATTTGTAGTAATATATTATTATTTGGGTAAAAACAATATTTTTTATCGCTTAATAATGTCGTTAAAACAAGCATGAACTCACGAAACCAACACTCATGCTAAAATGTCCTTAAGTAATAAAATAGCCTAAGTCATAAATCGTCTTTAGACCCCAAAACCATAAACAGGACCCGAGAATATATAAAATTCATTGCCTACATGCTCCATTCATAATTACCGAAGCCAGAGAGGCCTTGTATTGTATAAAGAAGCACAAATGTCCAATTCCGTGACCCAAGATACTCTGGGGGCTTGGCACGGCATTGTTTAATAATAAATACTTACAAAGTTTGTCGCCAAAGCTATGTCTAAGGGAATAAGAGAGGTCTTCATTTTAGTTGTACCTGTGTCACTAATATAGCTGGATTAACTATTTGAAAAGGGATCAGAGGTTACCAAAATCTCTTAATTCTACCTAAATATGAGTGATTAAGTGAGATGGCGCAATACGGGATGAAAGGCGGCATCTGGATTACTGACTCGCGTGTGGATGGAATTTAGAAGTCGTGGTAACCTGTGCGAGATGAGAGAGATGGCGCAAGTCAGATCGGAGGCCTTTTCATCTGCGCTATTGTGATTCACGTTTGTTTCAAATCACGCTCCTATAGAAGCTTCATTTAAATATTTGTTTCATTGTGTATTTGTTGTCATAGCGGCAACAGTAATTTTTGAAAATTTCAACTATTTGCTATCATAGTTTATGAGATACATCCTAGTGATATGATAGGACAGAGTCTAAGTAAAATGATGTTTTTAACCTTAACCTATTCCCTGTCCAAAAATTTTACCAACAACAGTTATAACAATTGATTTGCTCACATGTGATTTATGGGACAGAGAACCTGTTAAGGTACATAACCATTGAAAGAGTAAAAGAACTGAGATAGGAGCTGACAACTGGGGAGCCATCGCACAGAATATAACTCTAGCGCTCTCTCGTTTTAGAGGCCAATCTCCACTTCGGGCCAGCAGAGTAAGTAAGTAAAAGAACAGAGCCCAAAGCCAAAGTCTCAATTGGAAAACGATAACAACATTCGAAAACAAAATATGTATGGGATTGATATAAGCTGCGTTAAATAACTTCATTAATTTTCATACTAATTCCCACGGATAGCGAACACGAATGACGTTATCATTTTTGAAATTGTGACTTTGGCTAACTTACGAAACTAAATGATATTTTAATCATTCAACAGCCAGGTCAATTGACAACAATTCAAATAATCCTATTCAAATTGCTATTGAACCATTGATGAGATATTTTCGTGCAAATATCTAACAGCGCTGTGGTTGTACAACAGGCATTGCCGTCGTAACGACCCGGATGTTTTGCCTCAATATTGTGGTACGGAGTTAGATAAACAAACGGATAGCAATTACATTGTGTCTATTAGTTGCTTTGTCTTTTCAGGGTTTCATATCTTTTGGCGACTCTTTTAAAAGACTATTGAGAGAACTGTTTTAACATTATAACTTAAGAGTGGTAGATTTCTGAAAAGTCGTCTGTCCGTGTATCACTATCATTTATTTTTGGTGCTAATAACAGTGCTTTTATTATTGTATTCAGATATGAAGTGGCACGGAAATTAATGTCTATGGTAAAACATCCAAGACTAATTGGCAGCGCGTTAGTGACATCCTTGAGGATTCGCAAGAGTAAATAGACTACGCATGACCACGCGCCTATTTGTCATGAACTGCATGCTGTCGAATAAAAAACTTTGTGTAAAACAACAAATGAACATTATAACAATTCTATCGTTATTAATTTATTTATTTCAAATACCTAAACAATACAGTAATTGAGGTGAATATTAGCATAAATAAAAAAGTTAACTAACTTTCTAATGGTTATGATGTCAACAAATTATGTTGTTCCTCAAGTAAGCATTCTGGGACCCCTGTATAGTTGTATAATAACAATCTCTCTTAAATGAAATACTGACGTATTATATTAAAACAATTCTTAAAATACAGCATATCAGAATTTTCATAAGCAGAGATCTCCGATACAATAGGAATTTTCAACAAAAATTGGCAAAAAACACTTTGACAAAACATAACTCATTCCGGCTTGCTATTTTATTTCGTTCTCAGTATAAGTTCGCCCCAGTTCTATGCGGCTCCTGCCAGTACTATATAACACTTTTATAGTGCTATTTGCAATGCTAATACGCAATGTAAGAATAGCATTGCAGTATGTGAATCGGAATAACTGTTGTTATCTTTATTTCTGTGATAAATTGTTACAGTTTTCGATGGTTATTATATTTTTTGTGGAGAGATATTTTTTTCAATCAAATTAAACAACGGGAAACTGATGAAATATTTTTACTTTTTTTTTGTCACCACTAAATGAAAACCGCGACCGACTGCTTCTAAAGCACGAAATCATTGTTATTATATATATCAGACAATTAGGTGATTCAAGCCTGCAATCTCCTAACCACAGTAGAAACAACTAAACAAAGTATGTTCGATCTCCGGTTCTAAGGCAGACGCCTTCACCACGGAGGATCATGTAAAGTAATTTGGCTTTATATAATATTATAGCTTTATACATTACTAACTGTTTCCCGCAGCCCCGCCTGCGTCAAAAAATTGCCTATGTTTGACCCCGGGTCTTCAACTATATTCATACCAAATTTCATCAAAATTCGTTCAGCGGTTTGGCCGTGATAGCGTAACAGACAGACAGACAGACAGAATTTCGCATTTATCATATTAGTAAGTAATGTAAGTAATAGTAAGTATGGATGGATATATAGATATCAACTGGGTTTCGAATCAGGCTAAGTTAATGCTATACCTGCCAGGTATAGCATTAAAAATTTACTATTTCTGTACCAGGTATTACCTGGTACAGAAATAGTAAATTTTTAGAAAGAAAGAGTTCATAATGACAGTTTCCATAAAACCAGAAAAGACAAAGTCATCAAAAAATGGCGAGAGAAAATCACCCACAACGCAAAGGCCCTAACAAGAAATATTGTTAATAACTCATTTCATGTAACTCTCACAGAAATAAATCCGTCAATATTTCAGGGCGCGGTGTACCTGCCAAATGGCTCGTTGTAACTGTCCTCTTTCTTACACAACGGACCCCAAAAAATAAAGCCAATTCAACGGAAACCATTCCGGCCGTAATGTGTACGTTTCTCACTTCTCCGGCATTCCTTTTACTTGTGTACGCATTTTATTTTACGTCTTCATTTTGATAGTGGCCATTTTTTCAGCAGAAAACAAAGCTATCAATATAGAGTTTATTTTTTAGTATTTATTTTAGGAATTAATACAGAATCCACATCTGATTGCGTGGCAGCTAATAAAGGAGTTATGTATTTACCTATTAGGTAAAAATGTATGTAAGTCCCTTTGGTCCCTCGAATCCAAAAAACGGCTTAACCGATTTTGATAAATGATAGGTTGCATTGCATTGTTTTTGGCAATAGTCGGCAAGACCATAAGATTACATAATAATCAAATATAGTATGAATTTACTGGGCTCTTGGTCTTTGCAATTTTCTAAGATACTGAGAATATTCATCAATTTTCTTTGATAGCTAGCAGTTATCTGGACCCTCATTCGGGAGTGGACCGGGACAGCAAACGCTATCCCGTAGAGCGAAAAACAAAAAGGACATATGGAAGCTAGTCGCCAACCTTTACTAGTTAGAGAGGCACCCTTAGAAGAATGATAACAGCCACATCACTAATATTTTATTTATATTTTATCATCATGTTTATGTCTTGCCATTGAGTCGTGGTGGAAGGATACCCTTCGGCCTCATCTCCGCCACTATCGGGGTGCCTCCCTCCTGGGCATGACCTGCCATGGCTTACATGGAAGTCTTTCAACAGACTCAGGACCTTCGTAGGCCGAAGCAAGGAAAACATGTTTAAGTGGAGCTACTGCTTGGAGGTGGCCTGCCAATGCGGTGTCTCTCCCCAAACCATGACGTTTCTCCTATATTGTCCTGCGTGCCCAGCCACCTGCACGCTTAGGGACCTCTGCGAAGCCACCGATAATGCCTTGTCGGTGGCGGAATTTTGGTCCTCTGATGGTCCTCTGAAGTTTGAGAACAGCCTGTTCATAAAATATTGCCAATAAAACAAATATAATAAGTGATTTGCATTGATGGTTTATTTGTAAAATGCAGACGTACGTAATTTTGTCACAAATACGTAAAACATTAGATGTTATTAAGTTCAACGGCTAATTTAGCAAGTCAGTTGCTTTAACGTGTTCGTCTCCAAAAGGCTTGAAAGCGTACAAGTGCTCTGAGGCAATCCTATATTTTTAATAACAGCCTTCAAATGTTCTCTTAATTCATTAGTAAACAAAATAGTTTCATAAGATATAGATCTCTTCACGCGTAGCAAACCAGGTAAAATATTCTCAGATATACCAAAATTATTTTTGCTTTCACCTTTACCAGAAATTAACGGGACTTGTCTTTCCGTAACCTTTGTTAGATCAGCCGTGTAAGTCACCAACGATCTCACCCCATACATAACCACAACCAAGAATAGGGAAAAGCCGGCGACGATGTAATTTCTTTCTATGCGATTTATTAACACAAGCTTATCGTATTCATTATATTCGTTGGTAAAAATCAATCTGTGAATGTTTTGGAGCGGAATATACATGCCGAGGTAAACGATAGAGCACAAGTAAAAAATCACTGCTGTAAAATAGGAACTTTTCCGTTTTGTGGTCGTGATTCTGATGATTGAAGCAATCTTCTTCACATCATGGATAGGATTCAACATTCCAAGTGTGAAACACATTTGCAGCAGAAGTATTATGGTGAGATATATACAAGCCCCATCCATTTTGTCGTCTTGACGACACGAAATTATTATGACATTTTCTGTAATGCAAATCACAAATTTGTTTTTATATCACCGAGCTTTCTACATTTCGATAAAATTTAGCGACAAATTACTGACAATCTATTGATGGGCATTCGTTTTGTGAAATAGATTTATCTTTTGTGTCGTTCGTTGACAGTTGTCATTGTGATTGAATTTTTGTAAAGGCCCAATATCGTGAGGGTGTACCATGGAGGGCATATAATTTTTCCATTATTCACAAAGGAAATAACACGTACTACTAGTACTGCCATACGCGGTAGCGATTGATCTTCGCATAGAATTTATTGGAAGCGGGCCCCGTCATTGGTTTCGAGTTTAGTCAAATTGTAAAGAAAATGGAATGATTTTCCAATCCAAATAATCAAAGGTAATATTGATCTGCTTGCTGAACCTTTGGCAAATTTTTTCAATCAGCGTTTAGAGGGGGGTGGGGGGTCTTTCCTGATCAACTCAAAATAGCTAAAATCATACCTGCATTTAAAAAGGGCTCTAAACAAGATGCCCATAACTATAGGCCTTTATCTTTACTACCAATTTTCTCTAATAACTAAGCTAAATATTCTAAATAAGACACAATTTGGATTTCAAAAAGGACTAGGTCCTAAAAATGCCATTCACACTTTTATTGACGATGTAGTAACTGAAATAAGTAATTAAAAAAAGAATTGCAGGTATTTCGCTCGATCTTAGCACTGCATTTGACCTAATAGACCATGAAATTCTAGAGTCTGCCTAACGAAAGCGTGACCTGAGAAAAAGCGGCAAATAAAAAAAAAAAATTATATGGTATCCCTGACTATAATTGGAGAAAAATGCTTTGATACTTGAATTTTTTTATTATTTTTATACTATGACGTTATAACTAAATGTATAATTTAAGAACCAAACCATGTCTTTTGTTCAAAAGCCTTATGGTACAGTCACCAGCAAGTTAAGGTATCTATTTCCATTATATGATATAGTTCTCTAAATATACTATCTGTATAACCAAAGTCATACTGGAAATCCTTGGGGGAGGCCTAGCAGCATCCATCCCGCAGTGAACTTCTTGTAAAATGATTATAATGATAACCAGAGTTCAGCTTAATATGGAAATTAGTACCTTGTTTTTCTGTTGACTAGTACCTACTATTAAGTTTATATCATATTTCAAAATGTTAAGTTACATTTGATGTATTGGAAACTTGAATGGGCGTGTGTGAATGAAACAAAGGAGAATATGGATTTACAATATATTCAAGTAAATTCACAGGCATTATTAATCTCCATATTCAAAATCTGAGTCCAAAAATTCTACTTCTAACGGCTCTTCTGAATCAGTGGAATCATCGTCACCTACACTTATTATACATTTTTCTAATATTTCTTCTGTAATGTTTTGTATTTATTTTCAACTTTTATTACATGATCCACCATCGTTTTCCAGTCTTCTGCTGTGATTCGGCCAAATGAGATTTTTATAAGTGTTTCAGTTTCTGTTGCAGACAAATTTGTTTTTTTTTTTGCCACCATACGCTTAGCTGAGCTCCATATTAGCTCGATTGGATTCAGATCGCAATGGTAAGGTGGCAATCTCAGAACCTCATGCCCATATTGTTTTAAAATTTCATCAGCTACATACAGGGGCTCGGGTTTATTTTTGTTAACTAAGCATAATAGTTCAGCTTTGGTTAAATAGTCCTCATAATTAATTCCATTGGAATTAAGCCACTCTTGTATTTCAGCTTTTCTAGTTTGTGTTGTAGGTACTTTATTATTTTGTACAGTGTGGTAACTGACATTATCCATCACAATGACGCTGGGCTTTTTTAAATTTGGAATTAATTTTTCTTGTAGCCATTTTTCAAAATTTTCAGCGTTCATGTCGTGATGATAGTCCGCCAACTTTGATTTTGTACTAAAAACTAACAGTGCCTTTGGTACAAAACCGTTTTCAGAGTCAGCATGTACTATTATAAATCTTTTTCCTGAAGATATTTGTTCCAGTGGGCTTGGCTGCGGGGCACCACTTGTCGATGGACCTTGCCATGACATTTTCGGCTTATAATTTTATGTACATATGTTTCATCTAAATTTTCCTTCTGCTCGCTTAGCAGCTATTTCTCGTAAGTAGCGATGTCTCCACGCAGAAATATCATTACGTTCAACTAGAACCATTCTTTCATTTTGATTTTTCTTGAATTCATATCCATTAGCAATCAGTATTTTTCGCAGAGTTTCTCTACATCCACTAAAGTTAATACTTGAACGCAATTCTTCCAACAATGTTCGCAATGTCGGAACCTCCTTCCTCACAACATAAAATTAATTTATTTTATTTCTAATTACATCAATATCAAAACTGTCCAAAGCTGACACTGATTTCGCGTGAGGGCGATTTTTACCTGGAGTGCTCCACATGCCTTCATTCCCAGACCCCTCTTTTTATTTTTTTTTAGTGTTGTGACACCTACATCTGCAAAACAAAGTAAGTACCTAATTATATGATGCATATTGAATAATAAAAATGCACTTTGTGAAGTAAAACTAAATATAAAAATACATCACGATGCAAGTACATACCAGTCAGTGAAGATATTTCTTCTAAGAATTTTGTCTGCGTATTTATTAATGTTTTTTTCTCCAAATTTCTTAAGGTTTCAACAATGCTCTTAATTGTGCTGAGTCCTTCAATATCTCCAAGATTATCTACAACCATAAGAAAAAATATCACTATTAAGTTATCACTATATTGTAAAAGTATCTATTAATCAGCTATAATATATGTTGGGTTTTAAACTGCGGAATTCTTTCGAATTTATTGACCGCAATCAAACCACCAGGACCCCTAGAACCTAGTTGGCACTTGTTCCTAAGTAAGAGTTTCAGACGCCTGGCTTACAGGGCAAAGTGAACGGGTTAGGGGAATTGTATGATGAAGGCGAGACCCACTTACCGATTGACGGCTTCTATCGACAGGAACCGGCGCGGTTAGCTTGTTAGACGCAGTTCTTCCAGCAGTAACACACACACACACACACTATAGGGTCGACCCTGGACAGCACACCGAACCGGGATAAGTCCGCCACAGACAAAATTCTTTATATGGGACGAGTTTTCATCGCCATATTCAAAACACTCACGGCACTCGACACATCGCGAGTCCAACGACTACTGCGCGTCTTCTTATTGGTCGATGAAGCGCGCGATTTTATAATACATTTCACTAGATGGCGTTAGGGGTCTCGATTTGATTTAAGGAATAAAGGAAATGGAAGGAATCTAGGATCCGAAGCCAGAACAATATATATATTAATTATAGCAAACATCAAGATTACAAACTCGTACTAACCTAAAAATTCGGAGATAGCATCTAAACATTGCTGTTTTTCTTGGAAAACATCTTCTTTCTCTACTTGTTTTAGTTTCAACTTATTGATCATATTATGTAACAGTTGTCGCACTTTTAATCGTTTTACCCGTGTGCACATTTTGGACTCGCTCAGTTAATGAAAACTTCTCAATGTGACTTGACTTCATCATTGATATTTGTGTAGGTATATGTATATATATATATATATATATATATATAGGTATATATTTAAAATGAAATAGTATTTGTGTATGTTTTATGTATGTTTACGTAGTGTATAAACTTAAGCTTTTGATAAAATTTGCTCTATAAGTAATACATTTTTCCCCCTTAACTTTTTTGCGCCAAACTATCTTTCCATTTCTCCCAATGGTTGACTGGTAGAGAATGCTCTTAGCATTAAGTCCGCCAATTGTTATAAGTATATGTGTACTTTGTGGAACAATAAAGTTTTAATAAATAAAATAAATAAATAAATATTTGCAGCAATTCTCTTTCAATCATACATAATAGGATACAGTTCGTGGAAATAAAAACTACTGATGAAGCATGCGAAAGCATTCAAAAATCGAAAATAAAAACGAACAGCCAATTCGGCGAACCACAAGGCTCCATCCTGGGGCCAATTTTGTTCATACTATTCACAAATGACTTAATAAAGTATCTAAATAATATACTGCCCGATGCTAAAATAGTGAGTTATGCAGATGACACAAACATTGTTCTTACTGGAAACAATATAGATGATACTTTGAAATCTTGTATGGAGTGGTTTGACTACAACAATCTGAAAGTAAATTTAGGTAAGGCTGGTATCATTCTATTTAAAACTACTGCAAAAAATAAGGAAACTCTCAATATTTACATTGATGATAACAAAATTGCTGTGCATGACTCCATTAAGTTCTTGGGGGTCCAAATAGATTCTTTGCTAAACTGGAAAAACGAACTCGATTCAATCGAAAAATCAATAAGATCAGCTTGTTATGCCCTTAGGAGTCTTAGAGATGAGCTCACTACAAATCAACTGAAGTCAGTTTATTATGCCATGGTAGAGAGTAAGTTAAGATATAGCATTAACTTCTGGGGTGGTAGTTACCAATATAACATACACAAAGCATTTGTTGGTCAAAAATGTGCGCTGAGAACAATAGGCTACTTGACTGTATTCATACTTGGTTATTATTGTTATACTAAACAAAATATACACTAAAAAGTAACCGATTCTGAAAACAACAACAAAATTGGTTGTTAATTAAGGCCGTAATTCGATTTTAAAGTTTTCTCTAAAAGAAAAGTGGGAGCGTGGTGGGGACGTCTTGCTATCTCTTTTGTATGCACGAAACCGAGTGGCAGTGACGTCACAGCTCACACAGTGCATCCTTTTCTTGTTTTTTGACAGTTTCCCCTTCCACCGAATTTCAAAGGCTTATAACTTATTTATTTTTGAACGGATAACAAAAATTCTTTCATAATTCTGTTTCTGGAAATATAAATATTGATATGAAAGAAAAAATAAAAATTTGTAGAATACCCAATTGTCAAAATTCCACATTGGGAATCGTGTAAGGAACATTACTAAAAGCTGGAAATATTGACCGTACCCTCTCTTTATATCATGGCTCTATTGTGCGACTTATACAAAGAGTTGTGCTTTACTGAAAGTCCAGAGGATAGAAAGGAGCGAGAAAATACTAGGCGTAAGGATCTAAAATCAGATATTATGCCAAGTCCATGCCGCTGAATATCAAGCAGTACGTTTGTTTAATAGATTGCCGGTCGATTATAAATGTATTCAACACTTCATTTTTTTCAAAGATACACTGAGGTGCTTCTTGGTGGAAAAATGTTTCTATAGTCTGGAGGAATTTACTGGTCCTCAAAGTTAAAATATACTCGCAACTTATTTAAATATAGATAGATTGTACTTACATTAAATTTGAAATAAAATTCTTATTATTATTTTAATTGTATTTTCAGACACAATGTATATTGTTTTTATGAATAAATTAACTATGAACAACAAAGTCAAGATTCTTCAATGAAGATAGTACGATCAGAAACCTGTAAAAATGAGATATTTTTTCTACTTGTACGTTTTTGGTACAAGATGCGAACCAGGGGTAACTGATAATCTAGTTTAGTTCCTAGGGAGGGTGTACTGTTGTTCAACAGTAACTTAACTAAACAACGGTTTTGAACAACGATATTGTTTCCTTTGCATAGCAACTTTTGTTCATGGAAGTACTATGTACTAATCATGCTTTTGCCTGTTTACTTAAAAAGTGCGTGCACTGAGACCGGCCCAGCCGGCTCGGCTGCAATGCAGACAACGGATGAACGGAATTGCCGATAGCCCGCGTCCACTGCATACGGATTTTAGGGATGTCGGAAATGTAAAAAAGTATCGATATACTGTGATGAAACTACGCACTGTGACCCCGAAATGCACCAAAGGCGGGACATTACGTCATAGCCGAAGTAGTTGTAGTGTAGTTTCAGCCAGATTAATACGCAACCATGTTACCCATGGAAGTAATAAGTACCTCCAGAATCATAGATTCATGAATTTTTTACAATCGCCCATCTCTATACTGGTTTTTGTAACGCGCTCAGTGCACGCGCTCCTTTAGTCTTTTATTGAAACATGTAGAAGCTTATGTTTATGACATATTAGTTTTGTCAAATTTGGAAAGGATTGCTATTCACAACAACTTAATCATTAAAACTATCCGATTGCCTTGTTAATATAGCATGTCTGCACATTAACTCAAATTCCAACAAACGTGCTATTGTTATCAAGAAATGAATAAGTCTTTCGACTACTACTAATAAGAACACTGTTAATATCAATCCAGTGAACGACATAATCACTTTGCTGTAATAAAATTTTGTAATGAGATCTGATGCACTCACTTCATTAACAATGCTGCAATAGAAATTTTGTTCCCATATAAAATCCAATAAAGTGTTCATTACGATACTGCTTATAAAAAAGAGCGCTATATTTGTATATGGACATATCCCAATATCTTGAAAAGAACACCAAACATCTCTGATGTAGTAAGGTTGTTTAATAGGCTTCAGAAGCGCCATCAGGACAGCACATTCAGAAGAAAATATTAAAATAAATATTACTCTAAATATATTTATCATTTTGTGATTGTTTTGTTACCGCTTTTCAATTTTTATACTAATTTTGCTTGGTTCTCTTGTTTCTCCTTCTACATCATTTTTTTCAGTTTTTTTGGGAATTTCAACTACTTTGTTATCTGCTTTTTTCGGATTTTTATTCTCTTTAGTTTCAGCTGCAGTCAATTCTCGTTTACTTTTTGTTTTTTCTATGATTCTTTCTACCAAACTTTTCCTGTTAGTGGCGTTGCCAGACTCTCTTCTGGGTATGGATCTGAAAAACTGTCTTATTTTGCTTTGCTCTTTTTTATTCAATTTTATTATTGAAGGCCATCGGTACTCAGAAATATGCTCCGACTTCTGATCAAGAGATAAAATGTCATCAAATATTAATATTGTTTCCTCTTCTGTTTCAACGTCGGATCCTTTACAAGTGATATCTATAATATCATAGTCGCCCATTAGATCATAAAACTCGTGTAGTTTAGCTGAAAAAGTTACATAATCTAGAATTCGTATTGTAGTGACAAGTAATAGTAAAGAAAAAGCAGCTAGTAAGTAGTTTCTTGTGGCGTCAGTGGTCTTAATAGCACGAAGTATTATTTGTTCTGCAGTTTCTTCATGAGATTTTAAGTAATTCATATAATTTAGTGTTCTTGTAGGACCTATTATTCCATAGAAAGTAATTATTGTTCCATAAATCACTGTTGGAACCATCCAGAATACTGTGTTGGATAATATGATATTTTTCGCGTTGTTCAATTTTCTGGAGAGTTCAGTAATATCAATAACTGGTAATAATAATATCAATATAAATACCATTTGGACGGTGTTTATGCATATGAGTAAACGGGAGGGTATATCGATAATCATTTTCTGGAATATGCAATTTGAATACGAATATATTATTGTGTCTGAAGATATAATGGAATATTCAGCCGAATTTTTTATACCAAACTTTGCTTATTGATTTGACGTTAGTAGAGAATGACATTGTTAGAAGAAACGCAGGTTTGACCATAGAAGTAATACGTACTTACCTGTTTGACTTCGAGTCAAAGTTGAAGTTTGAGTTGAATACGGTTTTTTTTATTTAATCGAAGTGAAGTTTAGTTAGGGAAGTGTACTCAACACAAAAAATACGTAATTAACGCTTTACACCTAATGCTTTTTTAAACGCTATAATATTATGTAAAATCGTCATCTTTCCTTGTAATCAAATAAATATTTTATCCATATCTTGATAAAATATAATAGGAAAATGTTGAGATGCTTCCTATTATAAGCTCTACTACTACTAAAAACCTATTTCCATGTAAAAAAAATCTTAAAAACCGTGTCACCCATTTCCATGATTGAATTTGTTATCAACCCACATTCGCAATACGTTTACAAAAAAAGAAAAATGTAACAAGAAGCCTATTTACGTCGTCGATATCTCGCTGAGAAACAAAATAACGGGACAGTATGTGGCATATATTTTGTCTTGAAACATATGTTGCTTCCATTGCTACAGTCTTGCTTCGATACGCATGACACCTACGCTACCTGTAACCACACTTTGCCATTAGTGCGAGCGAGATGGCAGAGACTTCTCACTCTAGCAAGTAACACGTGGCTTGCCTCCCAGGTGGTGTCCCCCATACTCTCTAAAGGTCGTTACACACCGAGCGTTTGTGCGTTGTTCCGCTTAATCTCCGCTGTGACAGTCAAAACGGGCTCACTTCTTGCGTATTGGAATATGAAATGTTGAATTAATTAGATTTGTCTTCAAAACAAACGTGTCGGATTATTCTTTATTTTGAATGTTTTTTTTTACATCTTGATGGCCGATCGATTGATTCCCAAATATTGTGTTATGATGTATGTGCGGGATAAAATCCAAAACAAATAGGTTGGGGAAAAAGTTTTATAGCATTTTTAAGCAAATTCAAATTATTTTTTAATATAGTTTATTTACTTTTAACTAAAGTATGTAGATGCCATTTTGTTCGATTACTTTTTGCCATCTTGCAGGTAGGGACATGATCCCATTGCTATAAAAACTTTGAGGCTATTGATCGAAATACCGCGACAAGTGGTTTTGGCAGTCCTCTCGTAATGTTAACCTGACACTGCCTAAAGAATTCTGAAGAGACAGAAACAGGTGGAAATCTGAAGGTCAGGACTATACGGCGGATGCATTAACACCTCCCAGCCAAACTATCTTAATTTTAGTTTTTTAGTTTTTTTAATTTTTTGCTGAGTGGCTAAAGACTTGTGACGTCTAGCGTTATCATGATGAAAAACCACACCCTTTCTGTTGATTGATTCCGGCCGCTTTCTTTCAACTTCTTGCTTTAATCTCATCAGTTGTTTGCAGTAGAGTTCAGAATCGATGGTCCTGCCTGGTGATAACAGCTCATAATTAAAAATGCCCTTCCAATCCCACCACACACACACAGCATCACCTTGTTGTGAGTTAACCTGGGTTTCGCCACAGTCTGTAAAGCCTGACGGGCCTTTGACCACGACCTTTTTCGCACGTTATTGTCATACGTGATCCACTTTTCATTACTAGTTATCAGCTTCTTCAAAAATGGTTCCGTTTCATTCAACGTAATAAAGAATCACAAAAAAGTACACGGTTGATTAGGTTTCTTTCAGTGAGCTCGTGAGGTACCCAAATATCGACCTTTTTTGTGTACCCAGTTTGTTTCAAATGCGCTAAATCTGATTTTGGTCAATTCCCAGTTCTTCAGCTACATCGTATCTACTGATATGCCAATCTAGCTCCACTTTTTCAAAAATGGCATCCATTATCCATCATTATAGGGCTAACGGAGCGACGTGCATCTTTGACATCAAAATTTCCGGATTGAAAACGCTTAAACCAAATTTATGCAACTCTCCCAGATACTGCATTAGGTCATCGCAAATTTTTTTCGCGGCTTGCGTTGCATTTTTACCTTTTTTGTGGTAAAATTTTGAAATGTATCGAATTTCTTCATTAGATTCACTTATCTTCTCAGTAAGAAAAACAAATGCAAATCACACATTATCCTAATTTGAATTTGGAATTATCTTGTTTAAAATTTAAACTTTTAGTGATACGAAATCCAGGCAGATACAAATAATATAGCCAAAGAGATTTTATTACAAGTTCATACATACTATATGCGAAAAAACTTTTTCCCCAACCTAATACTTTACATTCTTGCATATTCTTATAAAAATGTTGTTATTTTTGTACAAATTTTGATACATATTTAAAAAAAATCGCAACACAACTTATCCGAACCGTTATCGCCGTTTCACTAAACATCAAGTATGAAACGGCCTTTATCACGACCATTACCTATGTCCATTCAATTATGCTGAACAGTTGACTTTGCGGACACCAATATTTTCCAAGCTAGCCTGTTTAACGATTCATCAAGAAGGCCAATCAGCTTCCGATGATAATCTTTTAATTAATGGACGCTCCGACGTGCAATAACTTAAATTGGTAAATATTTAAGATATCCCCGATAGTTTTAGTAATAGCTCAGATTAACAAGCATTTTAATGGGTTGTAGTTGGACGGGGTCGGGTTAAATATTTCTTGTTTGGGATTCTCCAATTATTTCGCAGGGGCTTTTAGGTCAGGCCTTATTAATAGATGGACTTTGAGATCGATGCGGATTTAAACATTATCTTTTTCTACCCTTCAAGTGATTATTAACCGGATCCGGTCAATAACACTGGAATTGTACATTAAATTAAACTATTTTAATACGGGTTTTATTGCGTAATTTATGTGTAACAATCGCAAAAATGTAAGATACTCGTATCATAATGGAATTTTAATTGTTATAAAATGTCCGATAGCCTAAGAGTTAACTAAATTAATGTTAAATTGAACAATTTTAATGCAGTTTTTATCGCGTTTCGTCTTCTTCTTTCTCCTGCCACCTTCCCAGTTTATCATTTATCTGGGGGCACGGGAGTGCCCCCACCAAGACGAGTCAAGCGGAGCGCAAGGGCACTACCTACCTTTTCCCGAAACGTTTCGTCGTTTTTTTGAACTCTCATAACTTTGGTTTGGATGATGCTAAATAGTTAAAAATTTCAAGATATAATGACACCAGTACAATCATTAAACATACAAAGTTTGAATGTCATAGCTATTATACTTTAGATTTTATTAATGTCTCAAAACCCCCGATTTCGTTACTGATTCACTCACTGACTCACTTACTGATCATCAAAATTCTTAAGGTACTTCCTGAAGTCCTAGAACGCTGAAATTTGGTATGTAAGCTAATATTACTACAAAGACAACAAAAAAATTAAAAAACCAAACCTAACCTATCCCCTCGGAATAGGAGGTAGAAATTTGTATGAGACTTGCACTACATTTGCATTTATTACATATATATATATATATATATATATATCTCATTTATTACATATTACATATATATATATGAAAAAAATAAAATACTTTTAATAAACTCAAAAAAGTCCATTAACCAACTTACAAAAATAAATGAATTTTGAAATTTAATAATTATTATTTATAATTTATTTTACACCTTTCTATGAAAGTGGTCAGATCTCATGTAGAGCTAAGATTCTTGATCTATGCGCCCTTACTTTACCAAGCCTAACTTGACATACTCTACATTTCAGTCAAAACGCGATGCTTGGCCGTTTTGCTACCGTTACGAAGATTTTATAGGCATCCGTTCATCGTGTGTGAAATAAAACGGCCAAGCCACACATTTTATGGGATATTTAGGGCGCATAGATCAAGAATCTTAGCTCTACATGAGATCTGACCACTTTTTCATAGATTTTGATTAAGGTGTAGTGTAGAACTTGTAGGTTTATAACGTGTAGTCTTTAGAGCTTGGCTTTATATGAGATCTGATAACTTTATCACAGGGAAAGCTATGTAGACTCGTCTTGGCAACATTTTTACAGAAAAATGTTTTTTCATATATTTTACAGCGTTCATGTTCGCAGGTAAATGCGATTAAAACCGTATTAAAATAGTTTATTCTAACGCGTAACAATTGCGAAAATAAAATTAAAACTGTCATTGACTACAACCAACATGACTTCGTTTGAACCATAGATTAGAATGTTTTTAACTACGTCAATAGATTGGCTGCTCAGTAAAAGAAACGAGACTAATTTGAAAACTGTTTGTGTGTGTGTGTGTGTGTGTCATACATGTGTGTCCTGTCAAATAGTGCCGAGCAATGTCGACATCACTATGATTGATTTTCTTAACGTGAGAACATTGCCAAATTAAGTATGCAGTATTTTTTGGGATAAGTGAGAAAGGTAGGTATTTAATAGAAATTGTAATATTACAATTACGAGAGATGAATGAGAATACGAACACGGGTTTTTCAGTAGAAAACCGCCATGTTTTTCGCGATATCTCAAATTAGACTATATCTCTAAAGGCTTGAGAGTTTTTTCGAGAAATCTCGAATTCGACTTATCTCAGAGACGCGAGAATCATTTACCCGCGTTCGTAGCGGATTTTTTTTTCATAAACCGTATCGGATTGCTGAATTAAAAATAAATAGGTACGTTTGATACCAGTAGGTAGGTATTTATTCGTCCCTAGCGTTTGGGTGCAATACTATCGATATAATGTTTGATAGCATCGATGTCAATCCTTCAAGAATTAGGTTAAAAATTGTGAAAATTCACGTATTTATTTTTATCTAAATTTAAATTCATCTTACACAATCATGTAAAACTACATGATATTTCTCATTTATTAATGCGAAAAACTATCGAAACAATTATGAAATCATGGATTTATACAGCGATACACTTTGGTGGTACTTATGTGTAAAGTGTGAAATTATGTGGGTTTTATTTGTTACTTGAGTTACATTTAGGCACTGCACGTGAAACTATAATTATGCGCTTCTACTGAACACTTTTTAACACTTATGACTAGACACTTTATTTATAATTTAAATATTTGTTTTTGACAAGAAATCCGTAAGGCTGCTATGGGACATTATTGTGTATATGAAATGGTATCGCTCTCTATCTCATTCTAACATACGTATATCCTATATATTTCTCTTTCGCATTTTCCGTCTATTGGATCCATAGTCTAAGGTTCGAACACAAGATTTTCAGTAGATATTTTTTCTAGATTTTGTCTTTAAACCATACCCCAAGTAACGCCCCCAATTCATTTTAATAATTAGGTATTTTGTGATACATATGGTGCTCCCACATTGCTGTTACAAAATGTTTACTAATATTAATAAACATTTGTTAACAAAAATTTGACATACATTTTAATTGACGATAGTAAATGTTTTAGTGTAGGAAAATGTTTCTTACGTCCGTGTGGGAGTACCATTAGACTGCAGAGAAACAAATTAGCAAGAAAGAGTAAAACATGTTTCTCTTCGTCCCAACAGCCTCTGTCCTCGCCATTGTTTTTACATACTTAGTTAATGTTTATTGCAATTCATTAATTCTGTTCCAGGTAAGTGATCCCGACCGTCATCAGCGAATTCGAACCCATGTCGAATTGGTACGATGTAGTAATTTATTTGCATTTATTTAGTTATTGTAGTGATTACCTCTATACTGGTATGTAAGTTGGCCACAGTGTGAGCATGACAAATTTATACTTATCTAATCTAGTATGGGTTCGTCTCCCTCACACTATTGTCAACTTATATGTTGGATTGCCTAACAAAAAGAACCTACTAGTTATTTTACCTGATAAAAAATGGCGCTACAAAAAAAATAGTATTTCAATAATCTAATCTCGAAAAGTTTTTGGCCGAATGAGAATCAAAATTTTTTTACGCAATTTTTTATGCTATCACAAGTTGAATTAGTGTTGATTTGAGAAGTAGATGCGTCTGAAAAAGGAGGGCTCGACGAATGCAAACACTACACTATATACACACATACAACACACATACATACAACATACATATACACATACTATCCAAGGGTATCAAGTTTCTAAAAATATTCACGACCAGTCTCCGAAATCAGCATACTTTGCATCCACATACTCGTATGTCCGTCACGTACTAACTAAATTTCAAGTCTGCATCTAAAAGCCTAACTCACTTTGTAATCCTTAGAGTAACTATTAACTAAAGCTCCCAGTTACTACGGCTAACTAATACACGTAATAAAATTTGGTAAAATTTATTGATGGTGCCCGCGGACTAAGTTTAAGTGGACTTAGTCTAAGGGCCAAGTTTGACTGAGTGAGCGTAAGCGAAGTCTCCATTTCGAGACTGGCCAATTTTGCTTTTGTACGGAAAAGTATTCCGGGCTAGAGGTCGCATTTCTGAACGGATCCTAATGAAACTTGATACGCGTCTTCCTTGATTTTTTTTGAAGCTTTTTTGATTGGGGGAAAAATAAGGGCAAAAAGGGGGAAAGTCTGTTGTAACATTATTTAACGGATGAACAATCACACTTATTTGATACAGCATCAGCAACATGACAGCATCGTATGCCGTCGTCGTAAATACTCAAAAAGGGGGGGGGGGGGGGGGTAAATAGGGGAAGTTTTATGAATAAATTGGAGTAAAGTGTTTTCAGAGGTAGTTACTTGTTTTAGTTGAGTCGAATCTAAAATTTAAGAACAGATTACCATGGTCTTTTAATTTTGAGTACAATGGTCCACTGTGCTCTTTGACTCTACCATGAGATTTAATTAAAGCAAACACTGGCGTTAACAATTTGTATGTAAAGTTTGTACAATGCTCCTGACCGCGTGACTGGGTTAGTGCATTTGTTATGTATCTGTTATCATCACACATCACACGATATTAAGTTAAGTACAAAAGTCAAAGTGTACTTGGCAATTGTCCTTCTAAACTTTTTATACTCAGCAGAAACCTGGACTGTATATACAGTCCAGGTTTCAGTTGCACATACGGACTTTAGACAGATTTCATGTTAAATATCTACGCGATATTCTAAACATCAAATAAGAAACACTGATGTGTTGCGTCGGGCCGGAGTCTAAGGAATGGAGGCCTATATAATGCGTCGTCAGTTTCGCGGGAGTGGACATATGGTGAGAATACCCGATGAGATGGAACTGAAAGCGAAAACAAGGCGGCCAGTTCCTTAGATATAAAGATGTTCTGAAAAGGCACATGAAAAGATGCAATATTGACCGCACTCGTTGGAAAAACTTGGCAATGAATAAGACAGAGCGGAGAGGAGACGCTCAATTCAAAATAATGTATTTTTTTTTGGAGGATTATACGAGACATGAATTGGATGCGAAGCGTGATGCCATCAAGAGTAGACCTCGCTCCTTAATACAATATAATCATATTATTGGTACCTTAATGTGTCCTTATTGCGCTCGTACATTTATAGCAAAGATAGGGCACGTCAGCCATTTCAAGGCACATCAACGAAGCCTTATTTAACTTTGATAGACTTAGTTAGGTACCATAGCCGAAGACGGCCAGGGAGGTGTATGTGAGGTGAAGTGATGAAGTTTGGGTGGTTTAAATTTGGGTTATTATATAGGAATTCGGGCACCTGCCATAATCATGATTACTGACTATTAGTGGCAGGCGGTGACTTGCCACTCAGTAAATGGGCCCCCCAAATAGTCTCCGCGTTTGGCAACAGAAGGGCAGCATTGGAATGAGTGGCTAAGGGTGCCGAGAGGTGCGGCTCCGGTTTCGCCATCGCGAGTTGTCTCGTGAACGGGTTTCCCCGTTATTACGCCATTACGTGCACTTCCACCCTCGAGCATATAGCTCTTGCGACTCCACTCAGGCCAGCCGGCTAGCCAGAGGTAGGGGTCCTGTCTCTCATCGGTGTCCACTCCGACCTTTTCGAAGGAGGTGAGGGACGGATGCCTCTTCTGGGAGCACTTAGGTCCGCGGTGTCGCCACTCACCAACAGCTCGCCACAAGCTGCCCTGCGGAGACTGACTGCACTGGGAAGATAATCCAGTGGGCGATGGGGTTGTCACATCCCTACGCCCTCCCTTATTATTATTATTTGTTTAGTCGTCGGTAGCGTCGTGCCAAAATACGCCATTTTCTCATTTTTAAATTTATAACACTATATTACTATTTTTACAGCCTAAACAATACTTAACAATTAGTTTCGAATTTAATTATGAATAAAACCTACCATAACATAATTTTCTTTATAGAGGCAATATTTCCACCGATAAAATTTTATTCTCTTTAGAGATCGACAAACAAGTTTATTGAATAGATAATTTATTTTACGAGCCATGATTGGGAGTAGCCAATAGAATGCGAAAAATATGGTCGTGTATAACTTGGCCTTGAAAAGACATGATGTTCTATTTCGTCACAGTAATAAAACTAGTGGCCATCCGTATTTTTATACGTAAGAATTACGTGAATATTTTTTTTTTTTTTATATGTATGAAATGTTCGTATGTGCTCCCAATACTGAAAATTTGCTACCACTTAATTTGTTAGCACGTTCTACTTTTTCTTCATCGGTCTGAGGATCGTGATCAATATGTATTTACAGAAAGCGCGATTAGCAGTACCTACTATGGACCGCATAATATAAAGATGCCTAATAGTCACCTATTTATCGATAAACTAGATCTTACCACGTTAAAATGTACCCTATTTCAATAATGGCAACAATGTGTGTGCGAAATTTCAAAAAGATTGATTTAGTAGATCAATTGTAAAGTGGTAACAAAAAAACTCAATTTTATGATTTGAGGTTTAGTTAGATACATATGGTGCTACCAAACTGCTGTTAAAAATGTTTACTAACGTTAGCAAACATTTGTTTACAAACATTTGGCATACTTGCATTATATAAATCCTAGTAAATATTTTCGTATGAAATACATTTTGTAACGGGACCATTACGATTCCTTTTATTCTTCCGATGAACAATCTTATCACCAGTTCCTTTAGATACCTACAAGTATCAAAAAACTCACGGTTATCTGATAAGCTGAGTATGTTAGTAGCTCTCCTAAATTCACTGTTTAAAATTCAAATCTCGTCGAGTGATACACTCGTGAATACACGCATCGATTTTGGTTCAGTACATTTGATTTCACCTTCGGGTTCAATGCACAAAGAGTAAAGAAAGGGCGTTAGAACTTTTCTCATGCATACGAAAATATTTTGGAAGATGTTTTTTTTCCAATATACTCTTAATGTAACAAGAGTTTCATCGATCAAACAGCCCCACTCAGAGTCGACAATGATTACGGAAATTCTCCAAACAAAAATATATATTTTTTTTAATTTACTCATTAGTCCACATTTATTTATGCAAATCTTTGTACATATCATTCTTCCTAATTATTTTGTTTGATTGAAGAGTTGCTTATTAAATTCAGTATTCTTTAAGTATAAAGAAACAGGAACTTAGGCGTATAACTTTTTTTTTCTCTTTCACCTCGTAAGGGTTGACTGGAAGAGATTGCATAGCAATAAGTCCGCCTTGGCTCATATTATGTTGAAGTCTTTGTAAATGTTATATTATTTGTTACTGTATGTGGGCAATAAAGATATTTTGTATTGTATTGTATTGTATTAACCACAGCTCTCATATCCTTAATGATTATTTTACTTTACATTCTAGACTCTGAGAGCGCCGGTCTGACTGAATACTGAATTCAACTTAATTTATTATAATTTAATTACTTATAAACTCAGTAAAGTTTGTTAACATTTTATTGCAAAAAAACGGGTCAGGAAAGGCCTAAACTAAATTAGTGTCATCTCTTTTAGTGCAGTAAGCTAATTTTGGATATTCTGTATACAATATTCGTATTAAACGACTAAGCATGTTTAAAAATATGTGTCCAGTTTTGTAACGAAAAGTGTGTGTTTTCACATAATATGAAACCAATATGAAGACTTTTTAGAACACTGAAAGTGATCTGCGAAGAATTTTTTTCTCCAAGGACCTATCGTATTTCGTCTTATTTCTTTTCTCCATTAGTGTGAAGTTACGGTTTATATATATTTTTTTATTGAATTTGGTTTAGTATTCCATTTTATGTAAGCGATTCTGATATTTTTGCGATCGGAGCTCGAGTATCGCAACGCGCACTTAACAGAATTATTACAGAACTAGCTGACCCGGCAAACTTCGTACCGCCTCCGAATATATTCACCTTTTAAACCTTCCCTGGACTTCCATAAATAATTCAAAACCAAATATAGCCAAATCGGTCCAGCCGTTCTCGAGTTTTAGCGAGACTAATGAACAGCAATTGATTTTTATATGTATAGAAGACTACCTGTTTCCCGCAGCTCCGCCTGCGTCAAAAAGTAGCCTATGTTTGACACCGGGTCTTCAACTATATCCATACCAAATTTCATTAAAATCCGTTCAGCGGTTTGGCCGTGAAAGCGTAACAGACAGACAGAAAGACAGACAGACTTTCGCATTTATAATATTAGTATGGAAGTATGGATACTCGATTGTAGTGATTTATACAATCATGTAATCATTAAAAGTAAGATCTGTCAAAGCCTAAAATAAATCTGTTTACGGTCTAGTAGTAGTAGATAAGTTTTTACTATGTTTTGGTCTAGGTCTTTTGATAGCTTAGAATGCAAACATGATAATGCTTAGAAAATAATCCATACTTCCATCCATCCTTACTATATAATACAATAATATTATAAATGCGAAAGTCTTTCTGTCTTTCTGTCTGTTACGCTTTTACGGCCAAATCGCTGAACGGATTTTGATGGATTTGGTATGAATATAGTTGACGACCCGGGGTCATTTTGACGCAGGAGCTGCGGGAAAAAGCTAGTTACTAAATGTTTCTGGAAATGTTTATTTATTTATTTAACCTTCATTGTACAAATTACAATTTGTAAAGCACAATAGGCGGACTTAATGCTAAAAGCATTATCCCAGAACTGTAGATTAACATAGATGCTAGATAGATATACGCTTTATTGTACAATTAACAAAAAAAAAACATGTACAAACAAATTCAAACAATGTGTGTACAAAAGCGAACTTATCGCTATTGCATTTCTTCCAGCAATCTGTTTGAGCGATGCGGGCATTTATTGAGCTTCTGATAATTTCCTTTAGAAGTTTGATAGCTCAACGGGGCATGTATTTCTGAAACAACCATGAGTTTAGATAGTACAAAGTGCGTTTGGCAGAATCGCTATGTAGAGGTGGGACGACTGATTAATATTACACTTTACATACCAAACATCTGTGCCTAACAACTAACTTGCTGACTAACTAGTTAAGAAAACAGGGCTTAGATGATGTATATGTAATAATGCTTAATAAAAAAATTATTTATTACTACTACATTACACTTAGGTTGCTCGCCTCTAGTGGCTAACCCGTACCCAGGGATCTATTGCTTAGATAATGATGGCTCCTAATTCTTTAGTAAATAGTCAAAACAACAGCCTTTGAAATTCCTAGACCTGTATGACTATGTTTGTGCCCTGATTGAGTGGTGCGGGCGATCCTTTGAGCGACACTGATCGACAGTCCCGAACATCCCGAATAGCATTCAAAGCCATCACCAGACACCACGGGCTGAACGATCGATTACAGGATTTTGATCATGTAATTTCTGTAAATTTCAGTGTGCATGACAGCGACCTTTATATTTTAGCGAGTGAGAGACACTACTTTAACTGACTGGTCAATTTGTTTTTGTCGGTATGTGTTTGTTAGTTATGGACTAGAGGTCGCATTTTTTAATGGATCCTTACAAACCTAAAATTGTTTGTTTCTGATTTAGTCAAAATTATTAAAGAGAGATTTTATTTTATTTGGTGTGAAAATTGGGACAAAAAAAGAGGAAATTTGATCAAGAATTATTAATGAACGGATATTAATGATAAGTTTTTTGAAGAAAACAGTTTTGTCGTATTCTGTAAAAAAGTAAATCAAAAATTAATTAGTTTTAAATTACTTCGTTAACACAAATTTTAATTTTTCAGACGTTTTTTTACGTACTTCCATGGCTCAACTCAACCACTACTGTTAGTCCCAACACGACCGCCACCATCTAATTAGCTCTTTATGTAAATTCTGTCAGCTTCTGTTTGAAATTTGATACACATGTTTTGCTCTAATTATATTTAGGTTAAAGCCATCCGGTTCAATTTACTTAAGAAGTAAATATACAAGTATTGATAATATAGATATTGAGAACGCCTTATTAGAAGTTTGAATCAAGTAGGTATCAACCAAAATAAGATAAACCTTATATGATGCGATACGTGAATACTAATGAGATGATACAGAAGTTTCGAATCTCGTACTTAGGGGAACTTTACTTGGCTTGCTCGTATATTTTCTTCAGAAATGTACTGGAATGCCTAAGAAAATTATGTTTATTTTTCTATTTGTTGATGATTTCGAAGGGTGATGTAGGTAGCATTAGTTTTCTCGAACATTAATTTAGTTTATATCTATACTAAATTATTATAGAAATAACAAATATTTAAGATAAAAAGCCTATGAGACTAGACCATGTAACCCATTCGATATAAATGAATAATGAATGAACATAAACATCAAGAGTAAGTTTACATACGCAATGAGGGTTTCGTACATTGATTGGATTAACTTAATTTTTAATTTTTTGCATGTAGTTAGAAAATGTATGACATTTTGATTCAAACAGAAAAATGTAACTTTACATTCATTTTTATGCATTGTGAGGTTTTTATTATTTTTTACAAGTAAACTCTAAATAATTTTTTTAATATAGGTACCTAAGTAAATAATCGCTAATAAATCTGTTCAAAGACCTTGGTTAAGAGATGGTAGCTTGATGGAAAAATAGATACTAACATAGACAAGACCTAGAACAAACATTAATTACATTTAGTTTCTAGTTCGAATACATACAAGATGCATATATTCAAAATTTGCATAGTTTATATGAAGACATATGATAATAGTCCACCATCTTACTTGGAAATGTACTTGTTTATGGTTCACAAGAAATGTTGCTTTGAATTATGTCTTGTGATGAGATATTCTAATTATTAAATTATATTTCAATGATAGACCCCTAAAATGATTTACCGGAATTAGTATCTGACAGGGTTAAAGTTTTTATGTCCACAAAAATACAGAACACTGTAAGTTTGATGATATTTCAATGCAAAACGTGCAGTCTACACAAAAAAGAAAATGAATTCTGTTTATTAACTAAGGATGGGCGGATTATTTTTGTAACATTAATAGGTATACATTGATTTCCACGTCGTGAATCTGTTAGCATACCATATCTTGATTAGCCTCTTCAAGCCAGCTCTTTTTTGGTTTATCCTTTCTACCAGGCCCCGGAGAAAAGGCCCATAATTCTAAAGTAACTTCTGGTTATACTATAGTAGATTTACGCTTTTGCCTACATAAACATTAAAAACTTAGGGATCAAAATCACACCTTTCTTTTTCGATTGAATGAAGATTATAAACCTTTGAGACAAGTTGCTTCTGGGGATTATTCGCCGTTTTGTCCTATATATTAACTATGTGTCATACAAACATAAGTTTCTAGTCACAATCTGGACTCCAATCTTAAACTCCACACGTAACTGTCACAACTTAATCAATTTAACTGTGGAGTACATTGAGATGCAAATTGCAGTCTCTACCTCACTGTGAATACATTCAAATTATTACTTAACTTGTAAGTTGTAAATCGGTTTAATTAACTAGAATTCTAGACAAAGTAAAGGTAAATTTGTTAAACAAGCGTTGGTAGATACCTGCTTCCGTGGCGTTTGTCTTAGCCATGGAGGTAGTGGGTTTGATTCCCACAAAAAAAAATACTTTGGTTTGTAGTTGTTTCCAGTTTGGTTAATACATTACAGGCTTGCATCACCTGATTTTCTGATGGTTTCGGCTGTTATTTAGTGATCGTTAAAGTAACCACGTCAGAAGCCGAAAGACGGTTCCGAAAATATCTGACGGCACGGTGTACTGGGTCAAATGACCACGTAACCCCTTTCCTTCCTTCATTCTATCGATTTCATGGTTGGGTCTTCAGCTATTTGCTTCAAAGACCAGATTCCGCTGCCCTGTTTTTCGTCTCCCCTTCATCCGGTCTTCAGCATCCTTGACAGGGAGACCATTGGCACGTATATCCTGCTTTGCGACGTCAAACCAGCTCTTTTTTCGGCGTGCCCCTTTCGACCACCTCCATACTGTACTTAGCTTCGCTCTTCATGTCAGCTACTATGAATCAGATTTAGTTCCCCTTTGTACTTACTCTCATCTTTCGCTTTCCTGGCTAAACTGCTCAACTGGTTGCTTCTAAAATAGTTTATTCAAGATTAGTCTTAGATACACAGTTTTCTTGCTTTTATTTCTACATTTCTCAGTTAATTTTCTTCTTTAGTTATATCACTTTCTTCCCCGGGTTCTGGAAAAATAAACTTTTTAAAATTAACAAATTTTGTAATGGTATACTTATCATTTATCAAAAATAATAATTTATGTGAGCCAATTTTCAGGGGCTCCATTACAATATTAGTTTTTAATTCAATTGAAGATTCCTTAGTAATAATGGTACAACTTTCTCATTGATTAGAGTTGGCATTACTAAGAAATTAAATAAGAAAAAGTAAGAAAACCAAATAACTCACAAACTTGGGGGTCACGGTTGTGTCCTGCTATCAATTTTATCCAAAAAAACCCTTACTTTCTCGTTACAAATTCATCCGATTGCGGCTCCTCACTTTAGAGGTGTTTTAAATAGGTTATACCTAACAACGTACCTTAAAACAAAGTAATCCAAAAACTGAACTTTACCCAATTGTCATAAGGGTCCCGAAATTAAGCAAAATTCCCTAAAGATGTCATGGTAGCATTTTATCCCAGCAGGGTTGTATTTTATTGGAAAACTTTTTACAGTTTCTTATTATTGAAAGTTGATTTTCTTCTTTGTGGATTGGGAGAAAGGGTGTAATTTGGATATCTTTTGTTGAGATTTAATAATAATATAACTCTTTATTGCACCAATAAATTAAAATTACATAAGAGATTTGCAATGTACAATGGCGGCCTTATCGCTACAGCAATTATATTTAATATAGATTTGTTGTGCTTCTATGAGAAGTTATAGAGATGAAATTACAAAGCATTTTACTTTTACTTCAGATGGAAAGAAGTAACCATCGCAATTAACAAACCTGTTTATGATTTCACACAACTAAGGATAGATTGTAAGTAAAAATGACAAAGAGCGAGATTTTATAGGGCATGAATATATTTTTGACATAATGCCAAATTATAGTTATACTAGCAGCCCGTCTCGACTTCATCTTAGCCTATAGCCTTCCTCGATAAATAGGCTATCCAACAGTTAAAGAATTTTCCAAATCGGACCAGTGGTTCCTGAAATTAGCATGTACAAGCAAACTCTTCAGCTTTATAATATTACTGTAGATTTATTCATATTTCTATAATTAATACTCAATGTTTGACAGCATTGATTCTCTCATCGTGTACCTTTTCATTCTTTTCAAAGAAAAACTGCGAGCTTTCTATCCAAAGAACATCGAAACACGTTTGTTTCTCAATTTTTCTAACAGAGAGGCACAAAGACACGTCAAATCTCTCCTCATTTTTGTGTGGGGGTTGAAAAATAAAAACAAAAAGCAATGGACACGGCAACAAAAACCCGAACGGCGAAAATGTCCAAACCAATGTATTCTATTCCACCCCACTAGTTATATTCTGATAAATGATTGCTTGTGATAAACTGTTGTGAAAATGCGGCTTTTTGTTTCTACGGCACAAGTAATCGCTTTTTTGGTCGGGTTCAAATGGTAGGGGTGTTTTTAACTATTTTATACAATACTAGCTGTTTTCCACAGCTTCACCGTCACCGTTTTTGCTGCAACGTCAAGAAGTAGCCTATGTTTGACCCCTGGTCTTTAACTAAATTCATAATAAATTTCATCAAAATCCGTTTAGCGGTTTGGCCGTTAAAGTGTAAGCTTCCTGGCTTGCGTGGTAGTCAATAAATATATATTTAGGTGCACCAAACAAGTCTCTATCATAATTTAACCACACAAGAAAGTAGGATCAAAATTGGTCTCTCGGACGATGGGTGAAATAGATACCTATTAATTGATTGGGCAGACACTAGATGCGGGCCGCTTTGATTCAGTTAGATTGAAAATTTATGAAGTTACCCTTTGTCCAGTAGTGGACTTGATTGGAAGCTGAAATGATGATCGTGGTATACATGCCCGAGCAAGATTTAACTTAATAATAAAAGATAGGCAAAAATATTGATCATCCTATGCTTAAGAGAGTTTGTTATAAGCCGGAAAGATGTAGCCCTGAATAGAGATGTCTTGAAGAAAAGAGTTTTTGCCCAGCAGTGGGACATAACATAGCTATTAAAAAATGAAAAACACGATGATTCGTCTAAAAGTGGGTTATGGTTATCTTGTAAGTCTTTTATTTCTAGAGAGTTGAGTCCAGAATAACGATCAAGTGGTTGAGAATTTAGCCCAATTAAGTGTAAATTATTTTGACTCAAAACAAAAACTATAGTAAGCTGTTTTAATAGATACGGTTTTAAATAAGTAATTAACGTATATAAATAGTTTGATTTAATGTGTGACAGTCACGAAAACATAAGAAATCATTAAAAACTATAATCTTGATTGTAATTTTTGCTCGCGATCTCGAAAAAAGGGCAGAACAGATATTACTGAAATTTGGAACATAAACAGTTTATAACCCAGAATAACACTCAGGTAGCATAATTTTTATCCCAAAAAATAAGCTACTTCTGCAATTCCCAATCCTGCATTTACTATTATTAAGCAAAAACATTATAATGCTGCTTAAGTGCTGCATTTGTTTCACTTGATTGTTTGAAAAGCATTGGAGTGGATCCATTAGCAATTTCATAACATCATCTTAATATCATCTGAGAGCCCATTATGCCTGTTAATGACTTTTATACGCACAAGGATCGGAAATATTGACACATTTGCAAATATATTGGGTCAATATACTTTGTTCGTCGATATTTGAGTTGAATATCGGAGTAAATGAACACATACATTTGGGGAGTAAAGTTTGATAAAACATTAACATTTGTTTTTAGAGTTCCGCACCGGAAGAAATATCTAAATATGGGATAATAAAAGGATTAGTGTGTCTCTCTATTCGTATTAATTTGATTTCATTTTGACAAGGATCGTCAGTATCGATAGATTTTGTCTAGTAATGAAATTTGCTAAAAGTAGTTTTCAATAATTTTGTAATATCGGAAGTTAAATATTTTACGATAGGCAATGCTAAGTGTTACCAGACTACACATAGTATAGTATCTGTTGATAGTTACTAAATCAAAACTATCGATACTACCTATCTATTACAATAGATATTCGATGTTATCGATAGTCTTATTTACTTTATTTATTTATTTACTTTATTCATGTACACCATAAAAATGTAAAGGATTATACATAAGAGGAAAAGAAAGTACAAGGGAGCTGCTTATTTCTAAAGAAATTTCTTCCAGCAGACCCAAGAGAGGAAAAGACAAGAAAAGGGTAATTAGCGTGTACAAAAAAGAAAGGAAAAGTATACCTAATTACCTAGGTAAAACTTTTATAGAATCCTTATAATGTAAACATACATAAACATACATACACAAATACTATTACAAATAATACATACATAATAAACTTACATATAAAATACATACATAAATATCTACTGTGCTAAGGACAGATAATAATCTTTAACTAATTTCTTAAATATTGAGATAGTTTTAGAGTCACGTATATCAGCTGGCAATGAATTCCACAATCTTACTGCTTGGACTGAAAAGGAGTGAGTGTAGGAATCGGAATGATGGATGGGAATATTGAGGAGGGTTCTAAGGTGGGAACGGCAAGGTGCATCAATCGGACGGGAGAAGGAGAAACGATCCTTTAGATAAGAAGGATAGGAGGGATTGTACAGGACATTGAATAGGAGACAAAGGATTCTCATATTTCTGCGAAGTCGGATAGGGAGTCTTGTCATGATAGTATCGATACTTTCGCTGAATTTCTATAACCTTAGTTTTAATAGTAAAACTGACGCTCACAACAACTTTATGAAGCGGACCGTGGACTTCATAAAGACCACCACACGTCACAATCCGCAATTTATAAAGATACCATGAGCAAAAGCGCGCTCAAAGCTAGTTTCGATAAACCTTCCGATATATCCATAAAAGCGAGGCTCTCCTGCTTTTGATTCGCCATTAATTAAGGGCTGATTCATTAATCTCATCTGTATGAATAAGGCAATTGTGTGGAGGTTGTTTATTGCACCATTTTATTGTGGTAAAAACAAAATAAATATACATGAAAATGAGGTACAAAGGCGTGTTGAAGATGTTACCAGACGACATTGAAAACTTGTTTATACCTAGTTACTAAATGAAAACTATCGATAGTATCTATAATAATCATAGATACTTTCAACAGTGTTGGTGTAATATTATCGATAGTATCGATTAATTTCGAAAGCCCTTGTTTAACTATTTTTCAAAGTCAACTATTAATAGTAATACTAACGCTTTGACAACACTAAAAAGTGGTACCTAGTCTCCACAACGGCCGATATTGATGCCATGGGCAAAAGCTCAAAGCTAGTCTCGATAAACCTTCCGATATATCTATAAAAGCGAGGCTCTCTTGCTTTTGATTCGCCATTAATTAACGGCTGATTCATCAATTAATCCGCACAAAGAAAGCTATTGTGTGGAGGTCGTGTGAGAGCCCTCTTTATAAACGGGGGAGTTTTGCGACTGACGCTGACACTCTTAAAGGCAATTACGAACGATTACAAAATGCTTGTGTTAGAAACGTAGAAGCTCATTCTTGACACAACACCAAGGTTAGTGTTTGAATTGTTGCACGTCGAAAGGACAGAAACTACCACAGTCTGAAATGAATATAAATACCTAAAATAAACATAAAGAGTTGGTTGAGGAAAGCACAAGATCGAGGAAAATGGCATGCTAGATGCCTACAGTGATTAGGTGACGATTGGGTGAAATACATACTAATATTATAAAGCTGAAGAGTTTGTTTGTTTGAACGCGCTAATTTCAGGAACCACTGGTCCGTATGTCTGTCTGACGCTATCACGGATAAATCTCTGAACAGATCTTAATGAAATTTGGTATGGATATAGTTGAAGAACCGGGGTCAAACCACAGAATTATTATTAGTACTCGTACTGTCAAACATAGGCTACTTTTAGAAGACGGTGGAGCTGCGGGAAACAGCTAGTATTTTAATTAAATACTCCCATACTTCAAAATTAATTTCAAATAATAAATCAAATATTCAAGAAAACGAGAAAAACACTAGTATTTTTAATTAGAAATCAAAACGGTCAGCTTACACAGAAACGCTCTAGAGTAAGAACTTTGCATCTCAACATTCTCAACTCAAACATTAGTTAGGACAATATTCAACTAGTTACTTGCTTTTTCCAATGCGAAAAGAGACTAAATTTAATTTGCAACGTTCGCAAAGTTGTCCCTGTACTAGGTCTTGAAGTTGAACCTGTCCGAGTATACTTTTACTATTTTATAGTACGTTTATTTCTCACTAGATATAATATCGTTTCGTTCGGTGACGAAACTGATTTATGATTTTTTAAGTTATTTTAGAGAACATGACTCACTGTATCATGTACAAAAAGAAACTTAATTAATAAGGATTAATGTTAAATATTTTTAATTGGGGAATCTCTCAAAAAAGAGGTAGATGGGTTTTTCCATCGACAACCTTGTCGTCCTTAAAATATACACCATCTTCTTTTGTCCAATACCATATATTTTCAGGTGAACAAGATGTGCACAAAAACTTCATTTATGTACCGTCGAAGAGAAATAAACCTGACCCCTCGACCATTACGGTAGGTAAGGTAACAGGGCCATGTTTATATGTATTCGACTGTACTTTTTCTTTTATTTATTAATTAAAATAATACAAACAAACATCACAAATATCAGTACAATATAAACTTGCATAATTTTAAAATAGGCTTTTTAGACTAGTTAAAAGCTCGTAAGCTCGTTTCAAAACGTGTTGAAGTGGATGAACTGAAACTGAGCCGATTTCTTTGACAATTCCCAACTCGACCACTTATTAAGAAATCTATTAATGACGTGTTTATATATGTCATTCTGTTCGCGAGATATGCTGATATTCTTTAAAAATCATTCAAAGTGAAGCTGAATTTAAAATATTAGGTGTACTATTTGCGAATACCTTCCTGTTTCATTTCAAGAAATCCTGTGTATTGGTTGCCTGGAACTTCTTCTTTGCGAGTCGACTCTCGCTGTTATCAAACTTCAGAGGACCAAAACTCCGCCACCGACAAGGCATTGTCGGTGGCTTCGTAGAGGTCCCTGAGCGTGCAGGTGGCCGGGCACGCAGGACAGGACAGGAGATGCGTCATGGTTTGGGGAGAGACACCGCACCGGCAGGCCACCTCCGAGCAGTAGCCCCACCTGAACATGTTTTCCTTGCTTCGGCCTACGAGGGTCCGGAGTCTGTTTAAAGACTTCCATGTAAGCTGGCAGGTCATGTCCAGGAGGGAGGCACTGCGATAACGGCAGAGATGAGGCCGAAGGGTATCGCTCCGTCCAAATATCCACTCTAGACTGAGAGGCTTCGCCAGTTAGTGGTTTTGTTTCTTTGACGAAGCTGTGTCGACTCTTCAGTCTTTGAGTGACGGACACGTGGTTGTTTAAAGGATGCCGGTGATCCGCTTCCATTCACTGGACCCATAAACAATCATAAAAGTGACGTACTTTTTACAATTTGGTGCGCTTTACAGTGCTGTAAGGAAAAGCAGTTCCCCAAGGCACTACTACTGGTCACGCGGTTGTCCTACGAGAAAAAAAAATGCCCATAATTGCGCTTTGTAAGTTTTAAATAAAGTCGTTATATAGAACATCATAATATCATAAATAAGTGCCACAACAGCTCTATCAGAAATCCCACGAGCAACAACGTAAAAACTATAAATCAATATCTCCAATGCACTACATAACAATAACTTTGGAATAACTCCGCGTCGTAGATAATACGTGTTTTTAGCACGTCGGCGAGTTCGCTCGAGTTTGTAGGCGTCTACTTGTACGGCTTCGAAACTTTGTGGTCTAAGTTATAAGCCGATTGCTCGGTTCAATAAATGTTTGCAAATGTTTGGACACGCCTTGATGATTTTGATTATGTTTTGTTCAGGTTCACTTTAGACACTGTAATTTATGGTTATATAACATTGAGAATGTTTGAACGTTTTAATTGGGGTTTCGATGCTCTTTGGTTATGATATCTATGATGCTCTGAATTAGTTCTACTTTTTGCGACTTTGATTTTTTGCGCTTTGTATGTAGTAGAAGTATTAGCCTCGAACTTATAGAACTTGTAGTCATTTTCTCATTTTTTTTATAAAATGTATATGAAAACTTCCAATCAAACTATATAATCTTTCAATTATCATTTGCATTAGACAAATTGTATATTTTTTTCCAGCATTATAGGTAAATGCCATACGATTTAATAGATTTAGCCGGTGTGTGTAACCATGTCATCTGCATACATCAAAGATCAAAATTATGTTAAAAGATGTGATTCCGAAATGGGCCGCAGACTGCAACCGCAGGCGACACTGTCCCGTGCCGCAGGCCGCAGACGGCATTGAAGTCGCATTTGGGTGAAAGAAATTTAGAATAGGATACAAATAAATTATAACACAATTTACCTTAATTTTCATACCAGTTTTAGTTAAAACTAAAATCAATCTCGGTATTTAAATCGTTATTAAAACGAATTTTTCTTTTCACTTGCACCACAAGACGATCCTTCCGCCCTCGATAACTTCTTTGTGAGATGTTGATGAATTTGAAATTCTCGATATCTTTGCGAAAAGAGATTAAACCTTAGAAATTTTGCCGCCAAAATGTCTTCGGGGTTACGCGTAAGCCTCTAAGTCAACTTAATTTAACGGTATTGTTGAATTCGATCTGTATAAAATTAATCCGAGTATACTTACTGAAATTTTAGGGATTGCAAAAAGTTCTGGAAAGATAATGATTTATTTATTTTATTCGGTCGAATTTGGTAAAATCATTTGAAGATCGAAACTCCCGCCACCAACAATATATATTTGGTAGTTTCAAACATATGCAGGGCACGCGGAGCAAGACAAACGATACAAATATATTATATGATCTAGAGGATTCTACAATCAATACTAATATTATAGATGCGAAAGTCTGTCTGTCTGTCTGTCTGTCTGTCTGTCTGTCAGTCTGTCTGTCTGTCTGTCTGTCTGTCTGTCTGTCTGTCTGTCTGTATGTCTGTCTGTTACGCTTTCACGGCCAAACCGCTGAACGGATTTTGATGAAATTTGGTATGAATATAGTTGAAGACCCGTGGTCAAACATAGGCTACTTTTTGACGCAGGCGGAGCTGCGGGAAACAGCTAGTTACAGATATTTTATCCACAACATTTTAGGCTGTGTAGAAAACAATCGGAAATAACACTTGCAAAGATTTTTTGAAACGCTATTGTGTGACACACTGCTGGGCTCTTTTCTTCCAGCTTCGAAAGATGTTAAAGTAAAACAGTTTCATAATTGAGTAAGGACACAATTTTGGTTTTATCTACTTTTTGAATGCACGCACATACCCTAATTCAATACAATAAAAAATAAATTATAGCTTCGAAATGGATGGAACCAAAAAAATAGATCTATTGCGACACTTGGATGAAGTAGCGTTTAACTCTAAGTGTTTGTTAACATACAACAAGTTAAATGATGCAAAATTGACAATTATTCTAAGATAATATTGTTTTAAATAACTAGGTCGATTTTCGACCCATGGAGTACTATTGACAAACGGGGGATTTTATTGAAATAGCTAGCCCCAAAAAGGTCGATATTTAGACGTAGCGTTGAAAGTTTATGAGGCAGTGTCGTATTTTCTCATGATTGCCAACGAAATAGCCTTTTTGGGAATTCCAAGACTACTTCTAGCCCTTTACCCTTCGCTCAATTATTTTGGGGTCGCCCGTAGTCGTTTAGTGTGAATTTAAAGCTGCAAAAGTGTGTCAGATCTTTTTTAGAAAAAAATATATTACCGTTGGTCCCAGCTGCCATTTAGTAGTTGTTAAAAGTCAGAGGCCAAAAGGTGGTTCCAAAAAACTCTAATACAGCATCGATTTACCATATAACCCACTCGATATGAATGAATAAGACTTCATCTCTTTCAAAGATTCATTGAGGTGCTTCTTGGTGGAAAAATGTTTCTATAGTCTGGAGGAAGTTATTGGTCCTCAAAGTAAAAATATACTCGCAACTTGTTTATATATAAATAGATAGATATTAGTATTGACACAATGTTTAATGTTTTTATGAATAAATTGACTAGTATGAATGAGTGAGGATCACAATTCCAAAGTCAGAGAAGAGACAGAGGAAGAGAGAAGCGAAGCGTATTAGATTGACCGCTATTAGTGGCATTTTCTATCTCTTTTTTTCCGATGGCATGATGTAATGCAAAACCTCATACCTGCCGCTGCAAGCTGACTTGACGACGACGTTTGATCCACGCATGGAGAACGCCATACGCAATGATGATGAGCTTGTCCGTGCTTCGGAAGGTCATGCAAGTATATTCTGTCAAAGCAATGTGAAGTCGAACTTTTGTTTTCCGTAATTGAGACCATGTTGTAATATTGACTCTTGAAATTAAGAATGATACTCGTCATTCATAACTCAAAAATAGCTAAACAGAATTGGCTGAAATTTTGTACACTGATAAAGCGTGTACAATATAACACGAGAGCAAAGTCCCTTATAAAAGGCAGTAAATAGTAATCCACCAAGAATCTTAATAACTTTAGTATTTTTTTTTTTCAAGATAAATCCCGCGGGCTCATCCCTATAACATAATTATTGGGAAAAATTGACAACGTAAATTGAGAATGACGTAAACACTTGCCGTAATTAATTAATTTTTAAATTTTGTTACCAAACCAAACGTTTGTTAAATCTTTTTTAAAAATCCTATTTTCTTTGGTGACGTAATGAATTAAGATTTCATCGATAACATTTTTTTTAATATGATTTATTACGTTGCAGGTTCTTAGGAACATATTTATTCATATCGAGTGAGTTACATGGTCAATGGATCCTGTACAGGTTGTCAAAGTTTTTGGAATAGTCTATCGGCTTGCCTTTCAAAACTTGTGTTTTTGAAAAAAAAAAAGAAATATTTTTGCTTGTAATAAATTTCACGCATAAAAGCCAAAGCCTCCTCTAGAATCGAAGTAGAACGATTTTTATTTTGTTAACATCAATTTCATCCCACTGCCGGACAAAGGGCACCACCTGTAAAGATAGAGTAAGTTTTGTTTAATAAATAAATAAATAAATAAATAAATAAATCTCTGTCCAAAGCCAACTCTAACCAAAGCTGCTAAGTCGAAGTGGGAATCGGCGGGTTATGTTTGTCGCCTGTACCATAAAAGATGGGTAATTGCTGCGACCGTCAGGATGGAAAAAATGAGGCACGGAAGCGATAGAGCGACGATCTGAAGGGCTCCAACGATGTTATAAAATAAAATTTGATTTTAGGTATCAAAAATGCGGTGAAGCAATTATGCCTAGTACCCGCATGTAAAATAAAGGAGGTCCTAATATTTCAAATCAAAACTAATGGAATGCGGTGTAGTCTAACCAACCTAATAGAACGTGGAATTAAAACAGTGGATTTGATTGCCGAATTAACTGTGGTTTTTGTTCATTAATTTTGAAATACTTTTCATGAATTTTACTGGCTCTATACATTGTTTTGGATGAGTTACGTTCTTCAACATTGTAAACCATAGATAAAAGAAGAACAGTATTTGAAATTTAATCTCATATTTCTATGTTTTAAACTTTGGCTAGAAGGAACGAGAAATAAAGGTGGTATCTCGTATATAACTAACACAATAATACATTTTATAACAAATACATTAGATAAACATTCACGGCCCAGACCAATCAGAAAAAGATCATTTTCCATATTGACCTGACCAGGGAACCCTAGACCCCCTGAGTAACAGGCAGGCATGTTGACCATTACGCCATAGAGGTCATGAAATAATTCTTGTAAACCTTGAAGTCTCGGATGCAACTGGTATCGAGCAAATATGATGATGATGATGATGATAAATTACCAACAGTAATCTGAATTTCGTTCAAACTTTTACTTTGCCAGCAACAACATTGCATTTTTTCAATCCATCACGCTGAAAAGATAGACACTTTTTCATAAAAAGTGGCTAGAGTTAAACAGAAAGTGATTTATGAAGAGATTTGAGTTTGAAAAGATCTACAGCGGGTAGACACAGTTCTCCAACTTTTTGTTACAAAACTTCCTGTCTTGTTCTCTTGTCAGTCGATGAGACATCAATCCCCTTAGTAAATTAAAAAGTGCAGACGCCGTACTCTGTACCATGTGTCAGTTTTTTTCAGGGAAGTGATATGTCTTAATTTAGGAAATTGTAATTGTGTAGTAAGCACCTGTGAACAAATAAATAATAAGTATGCACCATTAATTCCATGGTTTTGTTACAAATGTGCGTAATGTGCAAAATTTTGACAATGTTATATCATTTAGATTGAATACAATATTTTTTTAGTTCATAACAAAGGTGGTTGCTCCAGCATAAAACACAACATGCCTTTTTATTTCTAAGAACTAGTTATCTTAATTAATTTAATATTATCTTCAATAATTCAAAGAAATTAAAGTTAAAATTGGCTAGCTTTTGTTCAAATACATTTCGTTTTTTAATATATCCCGCAGCCTTACATAATTACGATCTAAGTTGCTAAACGAATCATATCTTCAAGAATATATTTCTAAAATAAATCTACCTGCTATTTGCCAATATCTTTAGGTAGACACACTAATTATAATAATCAGAGTGAATATTAATTACCATCTTACATTTTTCATAACATCACACTCTGTCTTAATTTTTGATTTTCTTTTATCTTTTCCTCGTTGACATGGAAAATATTAAACGATCAAGTCTTCTGAAGTTGTAGAAACTTCAAACATGATTTTGATAAGGTAAAAATTAACGGTCTCGTAAGCTGGTCTTAAAGGTATTAACGCCGACTTACACTTCATTTACATTATCATTAATTTGGGGTATTAAATGATGTCTTTATTTTTTGCTAATTTTAAAAGCCAAATCCAATGATTTCCTCAATGGGTATTTTTGTTATCGAACTTGTGTATTGAGTGAATGTATTGTAACTATTCATAAAACTTAATTTCTCTTCTATATCTTATCTTTATCGCGGAGGTTGAGCAAGACTTACCCCCATATTCTCAAACTTGACTCAACCTTACTCCAATTCATTGCTATGATTAGTCGTCATTAGCTTCCGTGACTTAAGGAGATTCCTCATTGGAGGTGAGTATAGACATGTGAAATATAAGGTTGGTCGAGAGGTACCTTGAGGCGTCCTTGAAATCAGTTTTTTTGCCCCTTTTTGCCAAAGTATCCATTACTTTATTTTATTTGTTACTCTATTCTTTTGTAATTTTAAATTGTTGTGCTTAGAATTGTTATTATAACCTCTGACAATCCTCATTGGAGTTTGCTCAAGCAACCAACTAAGAATATCGTTTTCAAGGAAAGTTCGAGGACTTCCTTAAGGCTTTCTCCAATCGTTTGTGAAGGACGTCCTTAAAGTTATGTTTAAGAATACGGGGGTGTACGTTTGTAAAGGTTTGTTTTATTAGTGTATTTTTAATGTTTTACTCGTAATTATTAAACATGGATTGAGACACACAGATTGAGTAACAACAAAGTAAGTTCAAGCCTTGTTTGATAACACTTAAAGTACTTTATAATGCTTTTCAAAATATTTCTAGATGAAATCTTGCACAAATTTTTTGTCAAAATCCATTAAAGGATTTAAGTATTAAATAAATTTTCCTTTTCTTTCAGGTAAGTCTCGATTTGTCGATGACACAACCACGGAGGACCCATGTCTTACTGGTAGGCCTCACTTTTAATATTTATATTCAATGTAATAATAGTTATACTTAGTAGATAAGATTTAGTATCCATACTTCCATACTTAATACTTATAAATAAGAAAGTCTGTCTGTCTGTTAAGCTTTCACGGCCACCACTGAACGAACTTTGATGAAATTTGGTATGAATATAGTTGAAGACTCGGGGTCAAACATATGCTATTTTTTGGTCCAGAGGTTTAGCCGTGAAAGCGTAATAGACATACATACGGAAAGACAGACTTTCGCATTTATAATATTAGTATGGAAGTAGGAAGTATGGAGGGGCATAAATGTGCCTCATTTGTGCAAGGTACCTAAAGATAAAAATGCCACGTCAGAACTGTTGTCTATTCAGGAGCTCTATTTTTGAAATGATTCGATAATTTTAATTCGACATAATATGAGTCATGTACTTAAAGAATACTGTGAAGAAGTGTTAATGGCGACATGAAACGAGGCAACCCGCGCTTGCAATCTCTTGACACATTCAATCGTAACATTTTAGTTAGTTTTATTTGTTTATTTGTTCATCTGTAACACACATAAACATATAATTATTACATTCAATCAACACTATAGACACACGCACACACACACAGATACATGACAAGCTTATATGCATTTGTATGCCACAGCAGCACAAAAAGGCTACAGCTCAGCATAAATGTTACTTTATCTAAAGCAACTGCTGATTTTCAGCTGGCACCTTTGAAAAAGAGCGAGCGACTGCAGACTCATAGACTCCAATATATTACTTCATCACATGCACAAAAAAGAGAGATAAAAAAAAGGAAAACCATAAAATTTGGATACAATAATTCTGGTCTTCCACTGATGATGTTAAAAATATTTATTACGAGAAAAAGCTATGTCTAAACATCTATACTGTAAATACGCGATTGGTAGTGCCGTGTTTTTGTAGTTCGAAAAAATGTATTTAAAGATGTTTTCTATAACCTGATTTATTCTTTAGATTTCTTGAAGGCGGTGGATTGTTGCTCCAACACTTTGCTGCCGCATATCTAAGACTTCCTGTAAATGCTACAGTCTTATGGTTTTGCAATGAGAGGACTGGACGCGTCGACCTTACATGACGTTGCGACATAAAACGTAGCTTGTCGTACAAGTATACGTACATACACATGCCTCCGTGCTAATCATGCTAATATTCTAAAACAAAATACCCAAAACTCTCAACTCTACTAAACAACTAAATCTGCATCTCAAAGCAAACTATGACTATTTAAAAAGCCACTCTGCCAACTTTCTTAACTCCAAGCGTCTGCATTATTTATTTGTGAGGAATCACTTTAAAAACCATGGCCCCCAGCGGAACAGTCTCGCCTTACAAGTTACGACCTAATTACAAGCTGGCTTTCCAGTGGGCTTTAATAAGTAATACTAGGCGTTACGCCCACGTTCAAGAATGGACATTTACACCGTGTAGTGGGATTAAATTTAGCAACGACACGGCAAAGTGAATTAGTGTAGTTCAGACTAACATTTACAATTCGTTTTATTATGTTGTTATTAACTCTAAATTATTATTAAGTTACATATAAATAACAAATTTTTACAAGTAGGTAATCAGTTAGGTTGCGCTGTCTTGCATTACACTGTTTAAATGGAAAAATATACGTTGCAAATGGTCTCAAAAAACAAAAATATATTTAGTGGAGGAGAATAGGAAGTAGAAGCCATCTGAGAATGTAACCGGGTAAGCGGTCAAGGCCTGTAGATTAGAATGGAAAGTCGAAAATTATTTTTGGTCTTTACATTTATTTAAATTTAAAGTGATTTAGTTTCGCATACTACACACTAACTGTCGAATATGAAATTCAAAAATAAAAAATGTATGTATGTGTGTGACCAATCGCGAGCACCTATGTCGTCGTCATTAGATATTAGGATTTCCGCTCAGGCTAAGCTCCTTGATGGGAGAAAGCAGTGACGTGCATATATTATAGACAAAAAGACATTGCCTACCTTGTGCAGTTGTAATAATATACATTTTTTTCCATACAAAAAACGCGTTGCGATAATTTAAAATTGCACGCATATTCTTTCTATTTTGCAATGAACGAAACAGAACGGCGCGCACCAGCTGGCCCATGGCGAAGAAGGCTACATAAAAATAAAACTATGAAGTGCCTATGATTTTACGCACACGGACAAAACTACTGTGTAGTGATATGTTTCACGAATAGAACACATGCGCATCACATTTTAAGAGTGCGTGAGTTCATACGAAATGCAAAATTAAAAGTCACTTCACTACCTCTACGAGTAGGTGACGTCACAAGATGAAACAAAAATATTAACTCTCTCTCTCCCACTTAGTTTCGTTCGGCGTGTAGTTTTGGCAATTATCGCGTGACATGGCAGGGTTTTGTTTACAAACAGAATAGGCTAGTTTCCAGGGTCAAAAGACTATCATTAAAATTAGTCCCTCATTTAGGGAATCAAAATGTATTCGTGACGTATTTTTTTCTTTTGTCAATTGAGCGATAAATTATAAAGATATAACGCATCAAAGTTTAGGAGTGGGGGCTCGTGACTTCACATACTCGTAATGCGAAAAAGTATAGCACACTGTGACGTCACACGGAACTTTAACGCGCCACATTATTTGTTTAATTTTCAAAAGAAAAAATACGTCTCCAATATTTTTTGATTATCTAACTAACAGACTAATTATATATTTTTTTAAAAACTAGCCTATTAGTAAATTGTTTCAAGTATTTTCTATAAGAATGCGTTGGTATGAATAATTTAAATTAAAGTGTTAGTGTATAAATTGTGAATTGTGACATGGAGTTTAATTCAAGATTAAAACCCAAGATTATTTCATCAAAATGGACAATGTGACTGTTGAATTCTTCAAATACTTCATTGGTAAGTGATAACAACCTGTTTTTTATAACCATAAAATTGCCAATTCATTCGTGTAAAAAAAAAATATCTAGGTACATTTTTTTTCATACTTGTTCATGAAAACCATTCATATATCGTGAATACCTTTAATTTTTTCAACCTAAACAACCAAGTCAATTTAATTTGGTAGTGGGAATAAACAGAGGCCGACACGAAGCCGAGAAGCAGAATGACTGACACCAGTACACTAAATCGATTGAACATCGCTCTCTTAATATGGATCACTTTTCATTTTTAAGTATTATTAAAAATTCCACAAATTATAGATAGGTATAAAGGACTAATTACTAAATGTATTTCCTCGAATTTTTTGTGCCTACCTTATGAAAAATTTTTAGGCACGTCACTGGGAGAAAGAGATAGGTACCACACTAGTCATCATATTTTGAGCAATAAAAAACTTTAACAGAGTAAAGTGGCTCTATGTACTTTTAAAATACTTTATTGTACAAAATAAAATACGTGTTGCTTTTATTTGTAACTTTGAGGTTTTACATGTTGCCAATCATGTTTTGATAAGACAATATCCATACTAATATTATAAATGCGAAAGTCTGTCTGTCTTTCTGCCGTAAAAGCTTACGGCCAAACCGCTGAACGGATTTTGATGAAATTTGGTATGTATATAGTTGAAGACCCGGGGTCAAGCATAGGCTACTTTATGACGCAGGCGGAGCTGCGGGAAACAGCTAGTATCTTTATAATAATGTCGCACAAAAAACTTAATTTACAAAACGTCTACACGAACACTTGGAAAAACAATAGAAAACTGGCAATCGTTTCAACGCCAATTCACGTTTACAACATAATAATGAAGGGAGGTAAAAACGGTATACACAGACACAGTAACAGTAACGGTATCATTTAGCGAAGTTTTTCCAACATCTCTCAGTTATCCTAAGTTTCTTCGAAGTTATATTTCAGTTCGTGCGATCATTACGACCGATCGTGACCGCGTTGATTAATTCATCGAAATAGTATAGAAGGTATTGTTTTTTTTTTTCCTTTTTCGGCCGTTTCGTTGTGATAAATGGATGAATTTTTCTTTTGTTCAGCTAAAAGTGCTTGAGAATGTGTTTTAGTGGTAAGAAGCGGATAAGCGCAATTCAGCTTTACACACTGATGGGTGAGGACGTATTTCTATCTCATTTGTACGCACGAAATCAAGTGGCAGTGACGTCACGGCACACACAGTGCATCAATATCTGGTTTTTTGACATTTACTTCTTCCGCCGAATTTCAAAGGCTTACTAATAACATATTTATTTTTGAACGGATTACAAAAATTGTTTCATAATTCTGTTTCTGGTACTTAAAATATTGGTATGAAAGAAAAAATAAAAATACGTTAGAATACCCAATTTTAGCAGTATAGAAAAAGATGATTTTATACGACACGATGACTTTATGAGAAACGGGGAAGAAAAGGGGTCCTTGTAGACCAAGGCAGGCCACACACACATATATTTTAGCATACAACATAATCACAGCGAATAACAAAGTCATAATCATCATTTCGTGTAGGTTACATTGTCTAGCGACCATGTACACCCTGGTGTCAGAGTTGTTCGGAATCGCCTCTCGGCCTCTCACATGGTTCCTTTAACGACTACCAAATAGCAGCCGGGGCCAACGGCTTAACGTGCCATCCGAAGCACGGAATCATCTTTTATATCAGACAATCGGGTGATTCGAGCCTGCAAGGCACAATTACTTATAGGAAACTAGCTGTTTCCCGCAGCTCCGCCTGCGTCAAAAAGTAGCCTTTGTTTGACCCCGGGTCTTCAACTATATTCGTACCAAATTTCATCAAAATCCGTTCAGCGGTTTGCCCGTGAAAGCGTAACAGACAGACAGACAGACAGACAGACTTTCGCATTTATAATATTAGTATAGATAAAGAAAAAAATAAGCGTCGTGTCGTATCAAAAAATAAAAGAACTGGCAAGTGATAGGGAAGAATGGAAAAAGCTTCTAGAAGAACTTAGCTCTTAAATTTATGAATGAAATAAAAGATGAGTAAATAAAGCAAGTTTAAAAAAAATAACTGTAAAATACCTACTAAGTTTAGATTGCACAATTTCCGAAAAAAAGTGAAATTAACCGGCCAATTACATTTTTGATTCCTGTCTATCAACGTTCAACTCCTTTAGAAATTCTCAAAGTATTTTGAACTGTCTGTATTTTCTTACATTTATATTCAAATATATTCAGGCCCTCTGAAGGGGATCGGTGCCGAATCGCTATTAGTATCCACTGTTGTATCCCATGAATGTAGGAAATTAAACAGATGGTGCACCGAAAAGAAGCGAAGTGAAGCCGATAGTGAAATAAACCCTGTAAAATAATTAACAAGTTAATTTCTTGTTCATACATTTAACAACAATCCTTGATTCGGTTTGGCATTTAACCCAATAAAATATTGGTCTTAAAACCAAAATATAAGTACAACCTTCCCTGAAATCAACCTTTTATTTTTATACCTGGTTAATTAGGTCTTTAAAATATTTCCCTCCCACCCTGGGTGCGACTGGATATGAGTAGAACAGAGGGGACACACTAATACAGAATTAAGTAATTCCGATTGAAACTGTTGTTGTTTGTTGCTGCGATACATAAAATGATAACACTTTAGTCATATATATTATAATGAATTAAACACCGTGAAATTTTAGTCGTTTTGGTCCCATCGTCCAGTGACTCCATTCATGCAACCGAACAAATTTCCCCAAGGAGCATAGCTCGAAACATGAAAAACAAATTTGGACTTCCCATAGTAAGTTAGGTCACGTGATGAGACATTTTGTATGGGAGGTCCAAAAATTTATTCCATATTTCGACCCATGTATCTTGGGGAAAGTTGTTCAGTTGCATGAATGGAGTCACTGGACCATGGGTCCAAAACGACTAAAATTTCACGGTGTATAATTATGTTGTATGTATGTATAGTTTATAATATTTTGGTATTATATGTACTTGTAGCAAACGCATTCATAAGCCTCGCGGCGGTAAATTTTAATATTTCGGAACATTCCCGGGAAATCACGTGGTCCGCGCTCAACCAATGAGAGCGCGGCCCGACGGGAGAGTTCATTTTGCTAACCTAAAGACATATTGGTCTGGGCTGTTTTGGATCTCGTAAAATAATTGTCAACGCGTGGATATTCACTACAAATAATGTAACTGTTATGGTACACCTCCAATAAAGATATCTGCTTGACCCAAAGGTTGGCTGTTAGATAATGCTTTTAGCATTAAGTCCGCCTATTGTGATATATAATTGGATATTTGTACAATAAAGTTTAAATAAATTAATAATAGTACCAACTTCAATGATGTCGCTTCAGCCGCCCGCGCAGACCGGCCCCGTTGCGACGACTATGACGCAGACGACCGAATCGGTGTAGTAGTAATAGGTATCGGGCTCGCCGCTGTTGTATGGAGTGTCCGGAGTACACTACTACCACCTTGACTTAGCTACTAAGCAGTGCGTCATCCGTATTTATTTCTACATCCATGGCTATATCTATTTTGTTTGAGCATTATCCAGTCTTTGAAACAAACTATTTCATTTGTGCTGATTGTTTTCTTAATGGCCGCCTTTGTGAATTTAATAATGGTTCTTCGTCTTCTTCGATCATTATGTTTTGTTCAGTCTTGTTATCCTCATAATATTTTAGAGGAGTTTTCGCTCTTTGCTTTGTTTTCAACGGATTACATTCTCATGGTACTTGTTCATTATTTACAAGTAAATCATACTTAAAAAAGTAGATGCAAAATTCGTTATACTGATTAACTATAAAGGGTCTTAAGCTTAAAGCGTTACAATGGAGCTGAATGAAATACTCCAAATTAAAAGACATTACAGTTGGTATCTTATATCTGTTTCTTGTTTTCTTATTTGGTGCAATAAAGAGTATTTGTATTGTATTGTAATTGTATTTTGACTACCATTTGTAGCTCTTATCACGTAAAAAGATTTAGGTTATAAAAAATATTTTTTTTATTTATCTTACTTTGTTTTTGACAAACATCAGCTACATACATTTTTAAGTTGTAACTCGATCAAAGCAATAGATACCGAAACAGAATAAGAAAAATAAAACTATTATCTACATTTTCAACAACGAAAACAAAATAATTTCGCTCAACGCTAGACCACTGTGGCAGATCTAGTGTCGTAAAAATGCCAGCATCGTGATACATTGCCTCTGTAAACGGCCCTACGTCGTATTTTGACTGATAAGGGCCGTAATGTAAACGACACAGATATTTTAACACGGGAATGTTGTAGAAATTATTTCACGGTAGAGTAGTTTTTGTTGCCTATTTTGTTTAATTTATTCCCTGGTGTCCACCGTAGATAAAGATTGTGAAAATTTATATAGAAAAGTTTCTAAAAATGTATCTTTACGATATCAGGATTTTTTGGAAAATATTTTATTCAGATCTTTATATTTTGTCTTATCCATACTAATATCATAAACGCAAAAGTCTGTCTGTTACGCTTTCACGACCAAACCGCTGAACTGTTGGATTTTAATGAAATTTTGTATGAAAAATCTGTGAAGATTTCGAGTTACTATCTTTTACGATTTTTGAGATAAAGCCTCGTGACAGTCAAACGGACAAACTGCAGGATTTTTTTTTTATACAATTAAGTAGGCAAACAGACGTACGGTCCACCTGATGGTAAGTGGTTACCGTAGCTAATAAACGCCTGCAACACCGGAGATGTCACGAGCGCGTTGCCGACCCTAAAGGAATTTTTTCACGCCCTTTTTCAATGCTCCCATGTTATAGTCATTACGTTTGTTGACAGGTTCCCATTTGTACATTTTGAGTACGTAAGCAATCCTAATGGTATGTACGATCGTCACTCTACAAAAATATGTTCTGTATTATAATTATTCTTTATATAAATTATGCCTCACTGCTGTTATTTTTATAAATACCATCCATACCGTTCTATTTCTGGTACTAAAAATACGTTAAGATCGTCATTCCATCTTCCTCCTCTTTGATCTTATATATTTATTTCATGTACACGCTGTAAATATATATTGGAAACTTAATATTAATAATAAACTAAATAATAAATACAATAAAATACCTACTAATATATATAAATATTATACGATTTATGAGTTTAAGGAGAAATAATGATCTTACTTATCTTAAGGAAATCAAAATCCAGGCCACAAATTTATGAAATGCTCTCCCTGAGACAATCAGAAGAGGCCCCAGCTGTCCTGTCTTCAAGCGCGCAGTTTATAGACTGTTTCTGCAGCAAGTCGAGGAGTCATAGTCATCCAATTTATACTTATCGTATGTATTGTATGTTTATATTTTATATACTTATTTTATGTATAATATGTATTATTACTTTTTCTTTTGTGCGTAGATTTTATTATATTTTATCTTTCTTGTGTGTTCGTGATTTCGTCTTTATCGCCAAATTTTCTTTCTCTGTTTGGTCCCATGGTTGACTGGTAGAGAATGCCACTTGGCATTAAGTCCACCATTTGTACAAATTTTTGTATTGTGCAATAAAGCTTAAATAAATAAATATTGAAATGACATAACTTGAAAATAAACTTAAAACAAGATAACGGTAATTTAAAAAACTAAAACACCCGACTGCCTTTCTCTGTAATGTAGAAACGAAAAACCCAAAAATAACCGCCATTTTGTTTTTTATATTTATGTCACTCTCGCAGTAAATACGAATCTAACGACACCTCTCAAGCTGAGCCGTTCAGGCTGCAGGGCGTGCCAAACAATTATACATGCAAACATACATACTCTAGAAAAACATAACCCGCCTTCTGGCGCAGTCGGATAAAACTAATGATATTTTTAGCTATGTATGCCCCACTGCTGGATAAAAGCCCACCACTCCCCCACTCTCGTTCCATAAATATCTGGTCATAGCACTCTCTTATAACAAAAAATAAATAAGAATAAAAAATAAATACTTACAACATCAATCATTTCAAAAATATGAAGCCTGAATCAAGCAGGTTGTTGGGGCAAGGTTTGCATAGATAAGGGCAGAATAAACAGCGCCTAAATAAATTTGCGCGGTTCCTATCAGAAATAGGATATCCTGAAGAGTGTTACCTTGTACTGGTTTCGCCATATTAATTTACATTGCACATAACAAGGTTTGATATGAGGAGCTCGAAAGCCTAGCGGGATATGCGTGTTGTAGTTATATGTCTTCACAACCATTAAAGGCAGCCAAAAAGACACAAGAGATTTTATGATACATCAAATACCATCCCAATGAACAAATTCCACATTAAATTAAATTATTTTAATATGATTTTTATCGCGTTTATAAAAAAAACAAGGTGTGACCCGCAGCTCCGCCTTCGTCAAAAAGTAGACAATGTTTGACACCGAGTCTTCAACTATATTCATACCAGATTTCATCAAAATCCGTTCAGCGGTTTGGCAGTGAAAGCGTTACAGACAGACAGACAGTCTTTCGCACTTATAATATTAGTATGGATAATAAAAAAACTGAAAATTATAAATTAATTAAAATAAGATAGGTAGTTTAATTATTATGTAACAATCGCAAAAACATAAGAATTTCCATACAAAATCCTAACGTTTGCGTTTTTTAAATATCGTGGTAAAGATTAGTTAACATTAGTTCGAAATCATACATAAGCTTACGATTCACTGTTATACAGTCGGATCAAAAATAAGATTGATTTAGGTAAATTAAAAAAAATATTTCAAATTAAAGATTAGAAATGGCCACTAGAGGCCATTACACAAAGGCAGTGCATATACGATAGTTCAACTCTATGATAGAGGCCAGTGTACTAGAAATCCAATCACACGTTTGTACCGAAGTTTTTCGATTGAGCGAGTCAGGGTTCGAGCGGACTAGGGAAATTTGTATGCTTGGAACACAGACTTAAAAGAACTACGGAAGGTTCACGTACAACTGAAGTTTGTCTTAGTGATTTTGATGACAGAGGTAATCGTTCGTTAATCTCCGACTTCGTACGCCGATTTCTTACGAGTACAGTGTGTTTTATAAACATTTATTTAACGCACAAACACTCCTATGGAATACCGTGCCAGTTGAGATCCATACTTATCCAGTGCTGACAATCCAGTAGCGAATTTGTCTATGTAGACGCGTTTATGAACATGAAAACGTTTGTGTGTGTGTGGGTAAATTTTGTGTCCATGAAAGCATCGGATGTTTGATGATCTAATTTTATTCACTCTTTGTCATATAGTTCATAATTTTAATGTAGTTTATGTATTGTTTAATAATTTGTATGTATATTACGATCGTGTGTACCCACAATTCATTAATATCTAGTGGATTATAGGTATGGTCAAGGTAGTGTCTTTAGAAACGTCTCTCGCTGTCGTGAAGCCTTTAACAACCACCAGACGACAGCCGAGATAAACAGGTCGCTTTCTGAAGCTCAAAAATATTTTATTATCAGACTATTACCTACAAAGGTCTGACGTATGTCAAAAGTAAATGAATAAAATTAAATGAGACAAAAACAATAAAATACAAATCCATTTCTGGGAATGTTTTCAACAAGAACCCAAATCCACGTCGGCCAGTTAATATAATAACACAGGGAATTCGGTATGAAGCGCCCTGAAGGTTATCTGTGACGTCACGACCCCACCCACGCACCCTTAACTTGATAAATAAAAAGGCTCCTAAATCAAATAATGAATTTTACGCAAAATTTTTTATTATTCAAACGAGTATTTGGTTATGAGATAAAAATCGCAGATTTACACGAAAGCTAAAAATTAAATTTCATTGGCGCATTTACTCTAGGTCTTTAGGAAAAAAAGGTTACGCTGCAGAGTGTAGGATACGCTTTGGATTATGGTCCTTGATTTGGCGGAGCGACTGCCATCTGACATCCGTAACAACTTTATACAGGGACCAGACCAAGAGGAACATGACCAGAGTTGTGTAGTGCACAACACTGTCAAATTTTTCAGGCTACAAGGCATCATACATCAATACAGGTCCTGCAGATGTTATGTAACGACATAACATAAAAGTAACCACTTTCTTCTGGTCTGGGTTCGCGTACAGTAATATAAAAAATCATCCGTGGTTTTTTTTTTATTTAAAACATATAACCAGAAAATAATATGAAAAAATGCCCAATAAATACATCATGTTATATTTTTACTTGATAGCTATTATTACGGGCTCTTAACCCTCTCCACCTAAATTTCCCACGGATCCAAGACTGATTACGAAACCTTTGAGAAGAACGTATGAGTCACCGTAGAAACTGCTGACACGAAGCCACCCTGGGAGCTTCTTCGGACAACCAGAGCGAGTCGAGAGTCTGAACTATAGTCACGCGTCGTGTGACTCCTCGCTGATCAATCGTTGATCGCTAGAGTAAGTCCTTGGTCAATCGCTGACTACTAGTTCATAAGTTTTTTTGTACTATTCGATTTTTTTTAAATCCTCCGCCGACGTCCTGTTGACATTACTCGCTCAAGCTTTTAAAAAGTTTGTATGACATTGAACGCGAACAAATGCATCCGAATAGTATTAATAAAACAAAGTAGACCAATCAAAAACAAAGAACAAAAACAATCTAAATCTTATATAATAGACGTCGGTAGCATCTAACTTGGCCATAAAAATGTCAACTGCCCTCTTGTAAGGACTTCTTGTAAAGACTTTGTTCCACTACTTGCGATGATATGAAGCGAGACGATCGTATATATCCCGGTAATAAAACGTTTGTAATGCGTAGGTTAAGTAAAATAGATATGTTTGTCTTTTTCTCCCCTATTATATGTATCGTGTAAGAACGAGATAAAATACATATTAGTTAATGTGGGCTTAAGAAACGTTTCTTGATACGGCGGTTAAACAAACACTGACATAAAAGTGACATGAAGATTTTCGCGCCTTCAGAGAAAAATTATGTCGCAGATTAAGAAATAAAGCTAAACTCTATTAATGTCGGAAAATTCCTAAATCAAATAAAAGAGAGTAACCCAGTGCAAATGTGAAATTTCAGGAAGATTGGATCAGGAGGTTAAAGCGTTACACATACAGAAATACAAACTTAAGTACTTTAGAATTTCTGCCATTAGGATTAGGATGTAGTAGTTTTTAATCATAATTTGTTAGTTTCATGAACAAAACGACAAATGAATACCACCAGCATTTCTAAGGCGAGAATAATAAGTCCGCTACTTCGCAAAAAATAAGCGATACCAGTCCTTTTTTTCTATTTTGAACACCACATAACATCAGATAGAGAAACAATTTTCTTAGATAATGGCACAGAATTCTGTGATTTAATAATGATTAATAGCCCATGGTTTAAGTAAGCATTTCTTAGGCAATATAGCTCACAGTGGAATATCGTCCTCAGGTCTCGAAGTTACCGAGCTGTCACGTCACTTACAAACTATGTTATATAAATGGTATTCTTTTGTTTGTCTGGTCGTAAATCATTGGCGCAGTCCCACTCAATACTTTTGTAGTTGACATTTTACTTGTAACTTGTACTTTGTATCATGTTCGAGTTATATTCTGACGTGAGATCTCAACTAAACACATTTTTGGCGCTTACATTGCAAACGCTGGCTTAACCCTGTGAGATAGGTCAAAATTATGTACTACAGTATTGTAGATCTTACAAAGGTCTACAAAAAAGTTCACGATACCATACTACTTTTTCAGTAAAAATTTGCAACAGTAACGCCGGTATAAACTAGGCTACATTATTCGTTTCACGGTATTGATCCTTTTCCAAATAAATCATTTCATATTCAAGACTGTTTTAATACCTGTACAATAACTCTTTGAATGAATGAAATCGGACATTCCAGTCCAAAGATATTACGGATTTTGTTTTGAGTTTCAATCACTTGGCGTGGCGCGGACGCAAACCCCGGACGAAGCGGTTCTAAATAGGCCCATTTTCTTCCCGTGGCGCGTGGGGTTCCCTAATATTTGACAAAAAACGATAGAAAAATAATCATTTTAAAAATAACAAAATAAAAACCAATTGAGAATCATCACATTTACCAAACATATTACTTTTAAAGTAATCATTTAACAAAACACAGATTTTAGAAATGTTTCCTTTTGAAAATATTGCAAATGTTAAACTAACATTGTCAAAAAAATTATTTGACCAATTAAACTACGTTTATAAAATGTGTTACTTTATAAAAAAAAGGTAGATAAACACTGTCTCTTGTTAAAAAATATATATTAGAAAGCAAGCTTTATAAGCTGCCGCTACTTTCAAAAAAATATTGACGCTCGCTCGCTTTGCTCGCTCGCTGATTTTATGGACACTGTATAACTATAACATATACTACCTCCTGAAACAAAGTCCAAGTAATTAGGGTTGCGTACCTGAAAAAGTTTTATTTAGTTAAACTTATATTTTTCATTGCAAATTATTAAATATATGAAATTCTTTTGTGAGCTGTAGCTAATTTCAAAACAAAATAGACGCTCGCTCATGTCCTGGTCACTGTATAACCATGACCAGTGTATAACCAGAAACAAAGTAGGAGTAATGAGAGTTCCGTAAATATAAGGAATTTAATTATGTGATTATAAATCTTTATAAGTTATAGATAGGCTTCGAATTGAATCTTTTATAAACTTTGGTTAGACCAAAGAAAACAGATTTAATAGATTTCTCACAGAGATTTGTGGCAATTGAATCAATTATCAAACAATGCATTTTTTTTTATGCTATACGCATAATAACGTTTGAAAAATGCATTGTTTTTTTTTTAATTTGACATAATTTACAAAAATATTAGTTTTTAAAATTATGCTTTAGTGTAATAGAATTTTGATTAGGTAGTTTGTCAAATGAGTGATTTTAAGAAAGACTGGTTTATATGGTATAACTTTGTCAAGCAAAAAATTATGTAACGTTTTTTGTCAAATGATTGTTTGTCATACGTTTTTTATCTAATGATACGTGGGGCGCACTATAAGTTTCCGGAATGAATATGAAAAAATACTATTAAAGGTACAAAATTAATTTATTGTTTTTCAAAATAATCTCCCTTGGCGTCTATGCACTTTTTCATTCGATGAAACCAGTTTTGAAAACTTTTGTGCCACTCCTCTGTGGTGACCTCTGAAACGTGTTTTTCATACTCCTCGACAGCCTCTTCTGGTGATGAAAATCGTTGACCGCGTAATTGGTTCTTAATTTTTGGGAACAGAAAAAAGTCACAAGGTGCCAGGTCGGGACTGTATGCAGGATGACTCATGAGTTCTACATTTTTCGCCTTCAAAAAGTCGTTTGTCTGTCTGGCCGTGTGAGAACTAGCATTGTCGTGGTGCAGGATGATACGGCGTTTACGGTTATTTTTACGGAGTCCGTCAATAACTTCCGGCAAACAAATGGTCGTGTACCAGTCACTATTCACTGTACGACGATTCTCTAAAGCAACAGTAGCCACGTGTCCAGTTTTATTAAAAAAAGAAGCAATCATCCGCTTAGATGCACTTTTCACGCGCGCCACTTTGGTTGGTTTCGGCTCATCTTGAAAGACCCATACGCTCGATTGCTGCTTTGTTTTGGGATCGTAGCAATAAATCCATGTTTCGTCACCTGTTACTATGTCCCACACCAAATTTGACGCACCTTCGTTGAATCTGGTAAACATGGCACTGCACCAAGTGACGCGGTCCGTTTTTTGAGCCTCGGTCAAGTTGTGTGGGATCCACCGCGAGCACAGCTTTCTCACACCCAAATGTTTGTGTAGGATTAATTGTATTTGACTCATGCCTATTTCTAAGGATGCGCGAATTTCATGGTAGGTCACATGCCTGTCTGTTTCAATCATACGGCGCACAGCATTGATGTTTTTGTTGGTCACAGCGGTGGACGGCCGACCATCGCGAGATTCGTCACTGAGATTGATACGACCACGCTTGAATTCTGCAAACCAGCTATAAACAGTTGTCTTGCATGGTGCTTCATTGCCAAAAGCTGTTTCAAGCCGAGCGATGCTCTGTTGAGCTGTCAAATTACACTTAAAATCGTAGAAAATCATACTACGAAAATTTTCCCGAGTTAAATCCAAGTTGATGCAGACACACAATTTTTTAAATGGCGCCACAAGGTAAAAACAAAAGACAGTCAGATGAAACAAACTGCATTCTACAGCCAAAGAGTTCTATTTTCAAATGTTGCAATAAATTTTTAAATATTGTTTATGTAAGTGGCCAGTTCCGGAAACTTACAGTGCGCCCTATGTAGGATACCGACGCGTGGGTGTCGTTAAATGTATGATTATATCAGTCTAACTGTACATTCTGTGTTTCCAAGGAAGGTTGACGTTAGTCGAAGGCATGTGTCATGGAAGCAGGAGCTGAGGACGAAACTGGGAGAGTGCTAATAATTTTTGTAGTAAATTATGAACTAGTATTTCAAGAGTTTAATTTTACATAGACTATACACTCCTTTTACCCCGTAGAGGGAATTGATAAAAAATACGCTTGATTATTTTTCTGGTGGTAAGAATAAGGTAATAAATAATTCTTTTTATCCGAAAATATATATCAGATTTTTAGGATCAGCCAATCAATTTAAAAAAAAAATCATATTTAATTCCCCTGAAAAATCGAACTTGACGACTCTATGGGCATATGCCTGTGCTTTCGATCTTCCTTGGAAATACAAATAAATAAATAAAGTTTCATTCATTCATTAATTCATTCATACATTCGTACAATATTCATGAATATTATCTGAAATATCATTGTAGTCGGTTTTGAAAGAGATTCATAATGAAGTGTTTATCTTTAATTTAACTTACTACATACTTTGTATTACCCGGACGAAGTCGGTGCAGGTTGCTAGTACAATATAATATAGTACATTACAATACAAAATATCTTTAATGCCCACATACAGTAACAAATAATTTAACAATAAAAAAACCTATACAAAATATAAGCAAATGACTTATTATTAATATCTTCATCGTCTCATGTTTTTTTTTCATGTTTCGCCATCAGCTTAAGCTTCTAACCCGTACGCTTTTAATCATGTTTCTGAATTTGGCGGTAATTGATATTACAATGCAGTGTTTCTTGGTGACGTCAACAGCGACCAACAAAAAGGAATATGTAGGAATTTTGATTTTCCAATTTTCGTTATCATGATTATGAAAGTCAATAAATAATTAGTTAATGTTACAAAGTTTATATAAGCTTGTATGTGGAGAAGATGAGGCACCAGAAACTACACTGAAGTATTTTCTCAAAATTATGTCAAATCAAGAAACCAATTCAAATCTACCTTTCTATCTTTAGCCAGAATTAAAAATAATTATAATTTTTGAGCTATATAAAGAAAAAAACAAGAGTTCGCCTTGGTTTAAAAAGATCAAATTCCATGAAAACTTCTCGTAATTTTTTTTTTTTGTTTATTTTCCTAGACACTTGGTAAACGCGAATCGTTGATTTTTGATATGGCGCCAAGTTTTCGAATCCAGTTAAATCCGGTTTCAGTAGTTCTATTTATTGTTACGTTAGGATATTCACTGCGGACAATAATATTTGAAAACTATAAAATGGCCTTTGTTTCAATATCTTTTCAATTTGATTTTGGGTGGCTATTGTCTGATGGCATATTTAAATGAAAACTAAAGTAAGTTTGTATGTTTGTGTGCTTGTTACCGATTCAATACCTATTGAATTATTCATATAGGCAGCTTAAATATTGGTAGAAGAACTGAGAAAAAATATAGGGTACCTTTTAACATAGAAAAAAAATCAAAACAGTTCTCGAGTCAAAATCAAATCAAAATAATTTATTGTGAAATATAGATGATAAGTTGTATTAAAGGGTAATTAAGCGACCAAATCGCAGACGTATTAAAAAATGGAGATGTCAGGAGTACCCGTAATCGACGAGCGTGTATGAAGAGAGTGATGAGCGTAGAAGAAGCGAGGGAAGAAAATGGAAATCCGTGGTCTCTACCTATCCCTACGGGAAAAAGGCGTGATGGTATGTATGTATGTAATACATTTATGTTTTTTCTGCTATGATCTGCTCAAAAAGGACGTACATGACTGGGTATCTTGTCCCCTTCGCACACAGGGTTACTCAAATCTTCGGTATCTGACTAGTTTGGTCTTTATGCGTCTACGGCAAAATAAAACGGAAAAAATGACGTTTGTTCAAAAACCTGAATGTATTTGTATTGCCGTAGAGTCGCCTGGAGACTATCGTCAAGTATCGGAGAGTTCCGTAGCCTTGTGTGCGAGGGAGATTGACTATCACTATGATATCAGCGTCCTATAAATGAAGACTCAATATTTTTAAGTAATATATTTATAATAAAAAAAATATTTTTTTTTTGTGTAAATTAACTTCTACGAAAGCGTTACAACGAGTAGGCATCCATACTAATATTATAAATGCGAAAGTCTGTCTGTCTGTCTGTTACGCTTTCACGGCCAAACCGCTGAACAGATTTTGATGAAATTTAGTATGAATATAGTTGAAGACCCGGGGTCAAACATAGGCTACACATTTGACGCAGGCGGAGCTGCAGAAAACAGCTAGTTTATTATAAACACGACACTTTACTTTCACCAGATTTGGTTGCGTAAAATATGAACCCTATTGTATTTCTTTAACACGTAGTCATTTAGAACAGAATATAAGCCCTTGGTTTGATAAAACTTGATAAATAAGGTGGCAATACATTCATCATTGTCAATATGCACGTGCTGAAAACAGTAGGATATTTATTATTTTTGTCAGACTTTCAAAGGGCATAATAATACTTTTCTATGTAAATGTTATCGTCTTTCAGTAACATTATATTTTACTAGCTGTATCCCGCAGCTCCGCCAGCATCAAAAAGTAGCCTATGTTTAACGCTGGGTCATAAACTATATTCATACCAAATTTCATCAAAATCCGTTCAGCGGTTTGGCCGTAAAAGCGTAACAGACAGACAGACAGACTTTTGCATTTATAATATTAGAATGGAAGTATGGATATGGATTTTTGTTTTTTAAATGCTTTAGCTAGAGGAGGATTAAATTTATAGTCTAATATCGGAATAAAAAAACTAAGCGAAGCTAGCTTCGAACTTAGTTTAAAATTATTAAATATTCTACTCATCATCATCATCATTGCATATGGCGTTCTCCAAACATAGATCTAACGTTGACATTCAAGGTTCTGCTACTTATTCTGCAACTAATTAAAAAAATAGTTTGCAATACATACATTCTCTTAAATATAATAAACATAAATTGTTGCAGTATTCACACGCATCAGCTTATTTAAGCTGCTAGTGTGATCAAAAATATAAATAAATAAATACATTTAGCCTGACTAGTAATAAATCCAAGTTAATTTCGTACCAACACTTTGAAACCCTCTATTTTTTCCAAACAAAAACACAAAACAAATTAAACCATTCGTTAATCATATCTGAAAACGATTATCTATATCTCCGAATCTGTTTCCATCTTATTGTCTTCCGCAATCTAATTCCAAAGGGCTTTCCAACCGCAAAACCGTTTAAAAGACGCCCTCAAAATTCCGTATAATCTTCAGCATTGGGGCGCTATTTTTGAATATGTGACTTACTCGAAATCGGTGAACAAAACAATCTTTAGAGTAGTTTTGTGAAACGCTTAAGCCACGAAAACGTTGAAAATAAGCCAGTCAGCCATGCAGCTTCCTCTGTAGCCGAGTAGAAGGAACAAACCCAAAAGGAACTAGCTTGACGTTACTAAGAAGTGTAATCCGTGCTAATGAACTCTAACACCGGGGGGTACATAGTCCATTGATAATGTAATCTACACGAAATGATGTTGATGAATGAACTCATTGCCAAAGATGTCGAAGAAGAAAAGCGAACCCTGTGCTGCATAGCAACCGTGTATTGCGAAAACGCATCATAAAAACCATCCGAAAACGAATGAAAATCATGCAACACAGACACGTGCAGAAAAAGTGACTCGCAAATTCCAAAAATAGCACCCCTGGCCGCTTACAATTGATGAAACGTTATCTTTGTTGAGACAGTCTTGATCCCATTTTGCTGGGTCTAATCGTGAAGCATGGACCAATAAGAAAGTTCTCAAAGTTAAGTCCTGTTAGCCGGTTTCCTACACTAATGAAAATGTCAATGTAAACTTAACTTGACTTTATGGGAGAGATGTAACAACCTTTGCTAGGAGCTTGAGTTTTTGCCCTTCTGAATTAATAAACAGGTGTATGTGTTAGTGACACCTGCTGACTGTCGAGAAGACACTGTATCTTTTCGAGTACTGTTATTAATTATCGGTTTTTAACACAATGTAAGAACATTCAAAATCAAATACAGTTTTATAAAATTCATACTCGTGGCTATAAAGTTCACCACATAGGAATATACCGCACTTGACCAACTATGGAAAACTGACCATCTCCACTATAAATGGGGATTAAGGGGGTGTCCTCAGTGCGACTGCAGAGCACCTGACCGCCTGACCAGACCCTATCTCACGTGGTAAACGAATGCACACTTCACTGTTTTCCCGGTGGAATGTCGGAACTCTTAAATCCGCCGCTTAAAGCTAGTTATAAAGCCTATACATAGAGGTCTGATACTAATCCTAAAATATTGTTTAAGAATTATTCTAAAAGTAAATACCTCGTCATTTAGGCTTATAGACCTTCTGTAGTCTATAAATCGCAAACTGCTGATTGTGCTAGACTGGTGTTTGTCAATAGGTTGATCGCAGTACCAAATTGGCGGGAAGCCAATTCTTGAAATGCATAACATATGAAACCTTGGCTTTTTCACGTGCGAAAATGTGAAACTTTGTGATGCATGTTTGATTGTAATGTTACAACAGATTATTATTTTGAGTTATTAATATCGGCATTTTACTGACCGATTACTGAATTTATATAGTAGCTCGATATTTCTTTCTCGCATTCTTCTTCTTCATCATCGGTCCCTCACAGCCGAGGATTGTGACCACATACGAGTGTCCAAGCTGTACGGTCCTCCAAACTATGAACCGCTCTGTGTACTTTCTCGGAATACACTTTGTATTTTTGTTAAATTTAATCAAAATATTATCAAATTTTATCTGTGTAATGTGCTTGAAGTGAAATAAATATCGTCGCTTTAAATAGTGTTTGAGTTGCCCACAATCCAATTACCAGCTTGGCAGTCCACTCCACAAATAAATTATAAAATAAGGCTACGAACAATTTTTTATTATAGTTTAGTTTCATAGATTGAATTCACTGTAAAAATTTGGCTAATGGTTTCAAAATAACCTCTATTCCAATAATCCATGGGAAAAATAAATTTAAGGATTTGTCTCCACTCTATATAACTCTGTATAGTCGCAAAATAACCATTTGCAAATTGTCCTGCTCTTATCAAATCCAATCATATTTTAGCCAGCACTACGTTTCGTGTCTGTCAGCTACGAGTATTAAACTATCTTGAAATTAGTTGTCAATTCTAGAGAGAGTGTTCACAAAGGACGATTACAAATGTGTCATCCTGATGCAAAAGCAGTTTCGCAACCGGTCAAGCGTGAGTTTCGCTGACAGTATTATTTCGGGTTTCAATCAAAATAATCTCTATTCCACTCTAATCCATGAATACATATCCACTGGACTTTCTTCAAAAAATTTATGGAGTCGAAAAATAACCATTTGCAAATTGTCCTGTTTCTATCAAATCCAATCATATTTTAGCCTAGGTTAATCTTGAAATTAGTTGTCAATTCTAGAGAGAGAGTACTTACAAAGGACGATAACATGTGTCATCCTCATGCAAAAGCAGTTTCGCAATCGGTCAAGCGTGGGTTTCGCTGACAGCATTATTTCGGGCGTTACAAGTGTGGAGTCAGCGATGTGGAAAGTGGGCCAGCAATTCTGCAAGATGAACCGATGCCCGGTTTTATTTCTTAGACGTGTCGAGAATTATTTTTTCTTTGTTTTACTCCTAGGGTTTGTGCACACTTGACTTTCTTCTGAGCGTTGTTAAACAGAAATTTACGATAGATTTAGATAGATTTTCGTTTAACAACGTACACTTAGATTATAAGTAGGTATTACAAATAATTTCAAGTAAAATAAATTAGAAAATCCTCGTGGTTTTCAAAAATTATGAGTTTTTTTGAGGCATAGAACTATAAAACTAAGAAGATTCGTCAAATGCTTACAATTATTATTAATATATAAAATTGTGTAATAAATTGGCAAATTAATATATATTTTAATTGGAGATACAACGACCTCTAAAATCACATTCGGCGTGGTCGAAAATCTCTCTCATGGTCATAATGATATCTTTCACATTAACCCATTATAAAAGCTTTTTATAAACATATACAATAATGTCTTTGATACATTAATGATATTTAATTTGACCATTATATTCTCTCAATCCATTACAATAGGCTACTTGACTGTATTCATACTTGGTTAATATTGTCATACTAAACAAAATATACACTAAAAAGTAACCGATTCTGAAAACAACAACAAAATTGGTTGTTAATTAAGGCAGTAATTCGATTTTAAAGTTTTCTCTAAAAGAAAAGTGGGAGCGCCGTGGGGATGTCTTGCTATCTCTTTTGTACGCACGAAACCAAATGGCAGTGACGTCACAGCCCACACAGTGCATCCTTTTCTTGTTTTTTGACAGTTTCCCCTTCCATCGAATTTCAAAGGCTTATAACTTATTTATTTTGAACGGATTACAAAAATTCTTTCTTATTTCTGTTTCTGGAAATAAAAATATTAATATGAAAGAAAAAAATAAAATTAGTAGAATACCCAATTGGTCTAAGTATGTTTGTTTTTCATATTGATGATCAATTAATACATTCTTCCGTAGACAAAAGTGCCGTTGTCTAGGTTTTAATAAAGGTCTTGGAAAACGTGCTGATTATTGGTATAAATCTCAACTATACTTTAATTTGTATCTAAGGTACAATGCAAGGAAAAAAGGAAGACCACACTGCAGATGGGAGAACGACATCAAAAATACAGCAGGTCCTACATGGATGTGCTTGGCGAGAGACCGCTCACTGTGAAGATCTCTAGAGGAGGCATATGCTGAGAAGCAGAATTTTGAAGAAAATTAATTTGAAACTCAAATACCAGTGTCAAATGATAAATCAATTTATATTTCAATGAATATTATTTATGTAATTTCAATATTAATCAAATTGTAGTTTAATTTTCAATAAATGTTAATTTATGTTATTTTTTATACTTTATTTTGACTCTTTAATTATTCAACCCACAACACTGCAATACAAGAACCCACTATTTGGCAGCGGAAATAAGTGAAAGCGAGATACTCGTTTCCAAGCATATCTTTGTATTAGCTCATCTGAAAGAGTTGTTGGTAACCAAATGTTATTATCACTTGCATGAATTCTTTTCTGACAAAATGTTAATTGTGACTTTAAAGGACAGTTGATCTAATTTTTGTAAGATTAACTCGCAATTGTTTTCTGGTGGTTTGATGATGTGTGACACCACTGACTTCACTTTTGTATGCCTAGTAGGCTAAACATGTATGTGCTTAATATTTTCAATGTACCATCTTGAATTCAACATGTTTACAAAAGAATAAATGATTATGATTTTAATTTGTTTACTAGAAGAAGCTCCAGTAAACAAATTGTGTTTTTGAGAGTTTGATCTATACGCGTTTTCACCGTAGAATCGATTGTCAGTCACAACTATTTAAAGCAGAGCGTGAAGTACTTGACGTGTAAACCTGCCCTTAGTATAAGATTTGATTTAGTACACAATCCAATGATATCAAGTCAATAATACCCACATCTGACATAAATCTGTTTTGAAATCCTCGCGTGGTTTGCTAGTTCAAGATTGATGACATATCTATTGTGTTGATTAAATTGTTTCATGTATTCGCATAGCCTTTAAACCCTTACATAAGCTTTAAGATAATTTTGCAGATATTAGATCAATATTTGATTGTAATATAACAATCAGAGGTTTTAAGCTTGCAATTGATTTACTTTTAGGGATTAAAACTCATAAAGTAGAGAAATAACAGTCAGTTAGGTGACCAGTACCTTTACCATTAATATTTGCAAAATTGACACTACTGCTTGCGCCTTTTGTACCCATTTAGTTGTATTGGATTTAACTGTGTGTTTCTTTTGTTTGTAAATGGTGCAATAAAATGTTCATTCATTCATCATATTTATTTATTTAAACTTTTTTCTAAAAAATATTATAAAAATTGGCGTTGAGCATTCTCTACCAGCCAGGCTCTCGCTAGACGTTTTTACAGAATAAATAAAAATAAGCATACTTGATGGCTAATGACTTTACCATTTTTAGCTACACATGTGAACCATTGTTAGGTGGTACCTGTGACGTCGTGCCTTCATCAACGGCTGCCTTTCCCCGCTTCCCCGCACCGCATCACCCCGAGGGCCATATATAAGCCTGCGCGCGTCCACCAGAAGACCTCTCTCGGATCATCTCGTCATTTAAAAGTTAAGTGGCTGGCTATTTTATAGCGGCTGCCTGACTGGATCTCGTGCCTACTTCGATCTCACGACCCCTATCCATATTTCTTAATAACGTGTATCCTTGGAGTCTAAATTTGTAAAGTAAAAAATAATAAATATTGTACTATTTCCCTGTAACCTGGATTAATCTTCTCTCCTCACACCCTTTAGTAGTAGATTTTCTCTTCGTTATATAGGTACCTTATAAAACAGTTGAACAAAAGCCACCATTAAATCTGCTTATTTATTTACCGCCAATAAAAGTATATGACGTAGACCTATATCATTTGATTGTACTGGATGAGGCATAAGATATGCTTTGTTATAGGTCATTTATTTCGTTGTTTGTTTACGTCCGAGAAATGAGCCGTAAACGAATGTAGTGGTTTCTGTCCATAGTAATTCTGTTATATGGGACGTAACTTGACGTTTGTTTTATCTACGATTATAAATTTTACATTGTTTGTTGTCACAATGTTTGTTTAGGAATGTAAATACAGCACAGAAAACAAGAGGGCCTGATAATATTATAAACTAGAGCCCTAATTTTGAAACCTGTGAGTCCGCACGGATTTTTGTTTGTTTTCTCTGTTACATTTTAGGACTCTTTTCGAGCATATTAAGAGTGTTTTAAGAGTGTTCGAAACCTTAAGGATTCGACTTACACTATACGACTTACATTATAGTACATTTTAGAGCATGTAAATTGTTTTTATAAATTCTATTCCGACGCTTTAAAAGAAGCCAATTCATCTTATAATTTTAAAATCATTTCACTATTCTTCATAAATTATGATCTGTTCTTCACTACGCTACACTACTTACCTGGTTGTCGCAAATGTAATTTTTATCAAAATATATTTACGATATGCCAGACTTTTTTACACTTTACGCAATTAACACCTGTGATTGAATGCAACTTTTACTCGAGGCTTTGCATGCGTCCTGAAAGATAGTATAATATGATGATGCTGAACCTTAGACCTGAAGGTGGGTTTGATTTTCACGTAGATAGATAGATAGATATACACTTTATTGTACCAGTCACAAAATTAAAATTAAAAGTAATACATTTAGAATATTGAGTACAAAGGCGGACTTATCGCTATTGCAATTTCTTCCAGCCAACCTTAGGGTAGATAGGATAAAAATTGAAAACAAACAAAGGCGGTACAGCAATAAAATACTAAAAGTATCATCCTTACACAACAGTCAATAAAAAACCTTTAATGAATTTATAATTATACCTTTAATGAATATATACATATCATATACCTACATACAACATACAATAATAAAAAATAAAAGAAGAGAAGAAAATGACTAACGATGAGCAAGATCAGCTTCAATTGTAAAGAGATAATGTTTTCTCACTTGATTTTTAAAAGATGAAATTGTTTTAGCCTTTCGTATTTCAACTGGCAAAGCATTCCATAACTGAGCAGCCTGCACCGCAAAGGAATGGGAATAGAAAGAGGTAGCAGCAGGAGGGATAGCTAGACGATGAGTATTATATTCACGCGGTTCGCGATTATTAACCTCACTGAGAAATCTGAAGCGTTCCTTAAGGTAAGTAGGAGTCCAGGGAATGAATAAGATAGAGTACAAGAGTGAAAGGATATGCAAATTTCGACGAAGTCTAATGGGGAGCCACTTGAGTTGAGAGCAAAAAGAAGAGACGTGATCATATTTACGTAAACCGAATATGAATCATCACGTACTTTTTTTTTCATACTTTGTTTAGTTGTTTCTCAGTTTAGTTAGGACATGAATCCTCTAATTGTCTGAAAATAACGATTCGATGATTCCATAATTCGGAAGGCACGTCAAACCTTTGGTTCCGGTTTATATTTAATGGTCTTTAAAGGAGTCACGTCAGAGACCAAAAGGTAGTTCCGAAAAACTTTGATACTATGGTGTACAGGTTCCATTGACCATCAAGCCCATTTGATATGAATAAATGAAGATAGAATAGCATGCAATAGAGTTTATATATTCGATAATACACTACAGAGTTAACCAAAATTTTTATCCTTGCAAAATCAGGACCGCTACCGAAATAAATTAGAACAGCCTTATATGCCCCAGAGGGTCAAGTTTTCTCGAAATTGAACAAATTAATTTTCATCAGTATAAAGGCCGCCAGCTGTCTACACACATTTTTCCAGAGGCAAGCACCATTTTCAATGTTTCACGTTTGGGCGTGTCAGCTAAATTTATTGAGACAGATGGTGCGACAGTGTTCAGTGATGCGCTTATTTTTTTTTTCATGGAACCATTCTATTAGGTACATTACTAAAAGGAACAAGAGTCGACTTTACTAATCTCCATCATTAGCTTGCCTTTTTGATACGGTGGTTAAAACGTTTGTTGGCAGCATACTTTACTTGGTTTGGTTGTTATTGCAGACTTGAATTTTTTGTTTCTAGGAACTTTTGATTTCTTGACATATACGAGATCCCTTTAACGACCGGATAGCTCAATGTGCCTTCCGAAGCACGTAGGAGCTACGGAAATACTACTACTAAAATAAAATTAAGTCGACGTGCCATTGTTAAGCCTCGCTTTATTAAGTTATGACTTGAGAGGCTTAACTGACCACATAGCTGCTACTTATTCTTATTTCTTTGGTGGCGACCACTCCAAAACAGGCATCGTTTGCAGTCACTTTTTATGATCATTACGAATACGCATGCCCGCTAGACTTTGCTCCTCTCAAGTCCTCTAAAGGTACATAATCGGGTTTACTAAGTTTTTTTTTTTAATGATTGGAATATTTTAACCAATGTTACAGTCGTAAAATATAAAACTCAATCCTACAGTACTGATCTTGTTTACATAGCTTTTCAGTAAATATGAACCGTTCCATGCCGTCAAACAAACAACCCCTAGTTTTTATACTCCGGGTCGTTGAACTCTCTTCTGAATACGAATGCCGTGGCGCCACGATGTTGGCGCGTCATGTTTGGCAACTACGCAAATATTTGGGCAAACTAAGTTTCGTATTGTAAGGAATTTCTCTAATTAAGATAAATTTTGAGAAACTGAAATGTTGATAGAGACTCTGTTTTATTAAGGACTGTTGAAGATATCTTTTAATCACACTAACATATGAATTGCTAGAAGATTTCTTATGTTTTTGCAATTGTCATACATATGAAAACGCGATAGAACCTTAACAATCCATTTACGAAAACATATAATAAAATGATGTAATAAAATTCAGTAAGGTTGGTCATAGATTCCATTGACATCTGCGTACTATGTTTTCCAAATTTCAAAAAGACACTTTCGAAATATATATGACATGTGTTACAAAATTATGTAAATACGGTAAACTTGGTAAAGACTGTCTGACCCTTAACCCTATATCAAGTTCATCGTGTCGGTACAATTTTTCATTTTTGAAATTGAGAGAAATCAAAGTACGCAGGTGTCAATCTTAAAGCACTCTATGGCCAACCTTTTTATATTTTACTATACCATAACATTCTATCTTTAGGGAAACGGATTATTAAAGTTCTATCGCGTTTTTCTACTATGTCTCCAATGGATTTTATGGCCAACCTTATTTAATTTACTTTAGAATAGAGGCACCTGTTCCTGATGTACTCTAGTAATTTATCCACCATCATCATCATCCTAGCGTGTATTCCTAGTTGCGTCGTCATACGCTTTGGCGCCTAGGGTATGCTGTAAGTCATGGTCCTAGATTTGGCGGAACTGGTTATTACAATGGAGCAACCGCCGTAACCCTATTTACAGGAAAACTGGACCAACAGGAATATGACCCGAGGTGTGTTAGTGGCTAACACTGTCAGAAATTTTCAGGCATCTGACCCAGCCTCACGACTGCTTTCTATCGATAACAACCGGGGCCAACGGCTTAAAGTACCTTCTGAAGCACGGAGAAGCTCAAGATAGAAAATACCACTAAATGGCGACCAATTCAATAGTGGTCGCGTCACGCCGTCGCTTGACACGCGCATTCGCTACGGATACGCGGGTCGCGCTCGACTAACGAGCTCCTCTAACTCCCCATTAGTTTATCAACCACTGGTGGACAATTCAAAATACCAGCAGCTACTCAAATTCTACTCGTGGCATTGAGAAACGAATAGTAAAAAAAAATTACTGTGCCAACGAACATTTCAAACAAGCCTATTCATTGAATTTTCATCAGAGTAAATTACATATGAATTGTAAAAAAGAAAGCAAATTACATTTCAAACAGTAGAAATGTTATAAAGTATTTTTAATGCGAAACCGTAGGTCTTTGATGTTGCATCGAAATATTGCGGCTTTTTCAAAGTAGTGAAATATGCTTAGGTTGTTATTTTATTATGTTTTATGGTAGGTATACTTTGGCCAAACAATTAATTTTTCATGAAAAAATGTTACAGTGAGATTGCTGCTAATTTATTAATATTATTGGAATTTCATATGATCATTGAGGAGCTCGTTAGTCGAGCGCGACCCGCGTATCCGCAGCGAAAGCGCGTGTCAAGCGACGGCGTGACGCGACCAATTATTGGATTGGTCGCCATTTAGTGGAATTTTCTATCTTGAGCTCCTCCGTGCTTTAGAAGGCACGTTAAGCCGTTGATCCCGGTTGTTGTCGATAGATAACAGTCGTTAGGCTGTGTCTGATGCCTTGGGGCAGCCTGAAAAATTCTGACAGTGTTGGCCACTAACACACCTCGGGTCATGTTCCTGTTGGTCTGGTTTCCCTGTAAAAAGGGTTACGGAGGTCAGACTGCAGTCGCTCCATTGTAATAACCAGTTCCGCCAAATCTTGGACCATGACTTACAGCGTACCCTAGGCTCCGAAGCGTAAGCTGACGACGCAACTAGGAATACACGCTAGGATGATGATGATGATTGGAATTTAATTTAAGAATAAGTGAATAAATAAATAGTAATAAATAAAGGAGAACTTATGTACCTAATATTAATTAATTATTCATTAATTACTAGACTCCCTTAAAGTTCATGATGTAGTGCAATTTAAAAAAGATTTAAAATTATTACTCTTGCAGAAATGTATTGATTTTTTAAGTGATAATTTTATATTGCAATAATACAATATTAATGAAAATAGGTTAATAATTTTCCCTGGATGTATAAATTGTTATATATATTCATTAAATTAAAACTATTTTAACACGGGTTTTATCGCGTGTAATTTAATGAATAACAATCGCGAAAACATAAGAAATCATTATTTTAATTGTTATTAATTATTTTAAAATATTTAATTTTGCATGTTTTTATTAATTTTAAATATATTGTACGGGCAAAGCACAGTGATACCAAAAAGAAAACTGTATAACCTTGTAAACTACCTGTGTTTCACAATAAAGATATTTTGCATTAACTATTTCCCGCATAACCACCCAGTCATGAACGGGAAGCTGGGTGGTTATGTGGGGCTGCTTCGCCTGCGCCAAAATCCAAGCACCAACTAATGTTATAACTGCGGATGTGAGTTTGTACTTGTTACCTTTTCACATTTAACGTACTGAAGCATTCTTTCTGAAATCGCAAATATATAGTTTAAGAGCACTAAGAAGGACATGAAGTTCCTTTCGTCCTGGACAAAAATACCGCTCCCATGGGATTTATGTAGGCACGCATGTGAAACCGCGAGCAAAATCTAACCTAAGGCCGAGCTCGCTTTGGATACGAGTTTCCTTCGTGCATGAACGCACAAAACTGGACCCGTAGACAGGTTACAATTTGGAAAATGATGACGACATTCGGTAACAAATAATGTATGGGATTGACATCAGCCGCGCTAAATCATGTGGTCGATTTTCATACTAATTCCGAAAGATCGCGAACACGAATGATACCAATACTCTAATACCTTTACCTCTCATTTGCCTCTTTGAGGTCCTCCATTGTATACATAGCATTCCAGTCGCTTAGCGACCCGTAGTGGATTTTGGCCCCCGAAACAAGAGAGCGCCAGAGCGTTCTATTTATTCTACGCGATGGTTTGCCAGTTGTCAGCTCCCACCTCTCGCAGATGAGCCTGCACTACATCGCTCCAGCGGTATTTGCGTCAGCAAACTGTTCTTCTGCCTGATGTCTTCTCCAGCTAGGCTACCTTGACGCAACGATCCTCATCCATTCTCTCCAGATGACTAAGCCAAGTCGCTGGGACTTTGCACAAAGTTTAATAGGCAATTCGTTATCATTTCGAGGTTTTTAAACTGTAAGAGAACATTTACAAGGAAAAATCCATTTTTATAACAGTCAGTTGATCTTAACCGTAGGAAAAACCTCAAATTGGGTTCTCGAAACGTTTAAAACCATAAGTAATCAGCCGTTTGAAACCCTCTTTGATCCCAAAGAAATCCTTTTTACCCCGTTCAAAGGGACACTTTGGAATTTTGTACAAAAACACGTTCTTAACACCCTTTGGCCTTTGTTCTTATTAACTGATTTGTGAACTAAAGGATTATATATTTTTTTCCTACAGGGTGACCTTCTTTCACTCACCATATTTATGATCAAACTGAAAAAACATAGAAATATGATTGAATTTAATGTTATATTCTATGCAACATATATAATAAATATAAGTACCTGTTTTGATTATCTATTGTTTATTTTTTTATAAATTTATCTCAATTCTTCATGGGGATAAAAAAATATATTTTGAATTCATGCCTTAACTGAAGATCGACGTACAAGTTTAATTTTTGTTGTTGCATCTATGTACGAACAATCGAACTTTCGATAGTTTTCATAAAACATCTGTGCAAAACCTGGGCAAGTAACTAGTGTGCATAAAATAAGTTTCTAACTGCAGAATTTTTCGGTTTAAAATGTTCAGTAAACGTCTATTTTTATTTTATCAGCAGACACGTGTCAATAACAAAGGCATAGCTTCGTTTAACGGAATAAAAATTAATTCCTGTGGTTTTTGTACGAGCGAAAAACGATCGCTAAATATCCAAAATATTTTAACATTTTGTGATTATGTTATGGAACTCTGATCAAGCTGACAAGATTTGTTTTTTTTTTTTTATATTGGACCAAAATGTACAAAGAGAGCTTGTGAATTATTAAAAGTTTTATGGAAATAAGTTGCACTTATATGCAACGTACTGCCTAAAAACAATCTTCATACAGTCTTACCATTCAACTTTTGAATCTTAACAGATCATAAATTAATCTATTGATGTCACTCGTCTTTCCATTAAAATGTTTTTTTTCCTATCATTCATTCATGTGATTGTGTACCTATTTATTCCCCTGGGGGTAGACAGAGTTAACGATCCGAGCATCCAAAGACACACACGACAAAATACTGGGCCAATGACTAATGGAAATCTGACAGCTACGAGCCCAAATTAGTGTTCTTTGTACATCTGTCCTGAAAGAAAGAAACAAAGATGACTCATTTGGATTAAATGCAAGTGACATTTCTATCTGATTTCTATATGATATCCATCTTACGGAAAGTAGCAGTACTACGTAATTTACAAATTATCAAGTACTTGTCAATAGATGTCACTAGTACGTCGAAGTTCTAATCTTAAAAACATGACGATATTTCATAAATTATGAATGTTTTAAATATTATGTATAACTTTTAGAGCCGTAAATATATCTTATTTAACAGAAACTAATTATTCAATGCTAAATTTATAAAAAAGCCGTGGAAAGTCGTAATGCACTTAGGAACTCGCGATCTGTTTCTCGGTACGCTTTTGAATGAGTGGTGACAAGCTCCGCCCACTTTTGTGAGCGGCGAGGCGCCAATGATCACATCACTGCGCCATTTCAAACGGCATCTCCTCTTAGTAAATGCTCCGTGATTACAACAATACTAGTACACTACTGTTTGGTAGCACAATTTATGTGGAAGCAAAGCTATGAAAAAAAGCTAGATATCGTCATTACCATTGCGTATTGTGATCACCATGCGTTGATCAAACGTCAAGTTTTCTCAACCAGCGGCAGGAAAGATAGGCGGCAAGCAAGATATAATAATATAACATTAGAAAAAATGAAGTAATATAAAATGTCTTACGAAGAAATCGTGCATTGAATATTGAACCGCCCATTAAGTTATATGGTAGGGTGGGCTGAAGTTCTTAGGATTACTGCGGAATGTCAATATACATTTGTATTCTATTGTTATTGTAATGCGAGGATCTAGCCGGTAACTATTGTTCTGTTTGGGATCTCAGTAATGTGGTTTCGTAGAATTCTTGATAGTTTGATGGCCCTTGAAATTGTGTGGATTTTTGGGAATAAAATAGAAAGTAAAAAGATTTTTACATACATACATACATAAAATTTAATTCGACGACGAAGTAAACCGATGTTTAACATAATAATTTGACATAATTCTTTCTATCTTTAATAAGCTTTTAATATAAAATTGTGTTTTTCTATTGGTATGCAGTGGTGTGATTGAATGTGTAAATGTGAGTTATTAGTCTATTAGACAACTGTAAATGCGATTCTACGTAAATTGGAACAAATGATTCGATTTTAGAGAATTCTTATTAGCGGGTTAAAAAAAATTTTGTTGTGCAATTTTTTAAATTCTGTTTTAGCGTTATTTCCGCCAATAGTATAAATGTGTTTTCTTTTGGAACAAGTTAAAAAATAAAGGAATTAACGTTGTCTTGAGATGAAAATGTATAATCTACTAAGCTTAATAGATAATAGAACCACTTCTTCTCGTACAATTCTGAGGCAAAGGCAGAGACTACGGATTTCCATTTGCTACGATCCTTACCAGACCTTCCCCGATTCGATGGAGAACTGTAGTATCTGCCTATTCCTACGGAAAACAGATAAAATATTATGTATGTATAATACTAAGCAGTTGCTAGACCACGGACGTCAGAAGACACCATTCTTTTTCATTTCACACATTCTTTTCTTTATTACCATTTTCGACAACCGTATTGCCTGATCTTAAAACTAAGCCATAAAGTGAGATTTTCACCGCGAAATCACATTTCACTATCGAATCGTTGAAATAAAGTGAGTAATAAAAACGGAAAAACACCATCATTTCAATTAAACTTATTTAAGTGTCTTAACTTCCACTAGAGAGTAATAAAAAGGTGTTTTAGTGCATACGTAGTTCGGAATTAGTTAAATGGCACTTTATTTATCCAATGATTTTATTCAGCTATAATTTTTTTTTACTTTTTTTTAAAATTTGTAATGTTTTTTTTTTATTAAACCCAATTTTCAGAATATTTTAGGCGAATATCTTTAAAATAACATACAGTACCTTATGTATCAGTATGTTCCCTTGTTGTGCAATAAAAAATGCGCGATGTTTTGCCATATAGAGAGATTAAATCGACATATCTAGGTTTTCCTCTATAACATTTGCCTCTAAAATCACTAGCTCACATTGATTTTTCTAACAATTTGGAAATCGGGGGGTTCGAGACCCACAAAACGCGTAGGTACTTAATACAAGTTGTTACTAGTCTGCCTTGGGTCATTTTAGGCTTGAATCATCAAAATTTCTGATGAAGAAGATGATTCTAAAAACTTCTCTCCAATTGCCGAAAAGCTGTTTAAAAACTCTAACCCCAGGGTGCTCATGGTCTATTGACTTCGTAACTCACACGATACGACTGAACCTAATTTCAAATAAAAATACCAAAACCTTCTTTCTTGTCGAGTTGGAATGGCTATTAACCATATCCATATTTTCCATACTTTAATATTATAAATGCGATAGTATGTCTGTCGCCGCTGTACAGATTTTGATGAATTTTGGTATGAATATAGTTGAATACCCGAAGTCAAATATAGGCGTCTCTTGACGCAGGCGGAGCTGCGGGAAACAGCTAGTGATAAACAAGGCTAAACCAATACGTGGCAACATTGACTGCTCTGTCGTTGGTCGCTCCAAGATCCTTGTAACCGTGCAGGAATCTGGACAATTGGGACACTTCAGGAGATGAGATGCAGGCTGAACAGCCCCGCTGTCAAATTCTAAAACTTAAATGGGACGTCTGCACTGTACATACACATTCACATAGAAATAGAAAACGATTTCTCCCTCGGTAAGCCCACAAAATGTAATGTAGGTAAATAATATTTTTTTGGGTTTATTTACTCTGCTTCGAAAGTACAAGCTCCTTGTGTTTTCTTTGTACGTTTGTCGTGAGTAACAGAATGTGATTTTATTCCTGGGTAAGTACTCCTTTTGTGACGAAATCCGATATTTTGCTATATATTATACTGAAATTTTGTTGTGTACCGAAACGTGTTTCGTTGGTAGGAGTCAACAATTACGCTCACTCTTTTATGTGGACCTTTTTTGCATTACTTTACCTCGTTGTTGTATAAAACGTACTTAGGTAATATTTATTTTTATGTTAGTTGATAAAATCATTAACTTTCTCTTTTCCAACTTAATTTAAGTTAATCTTGGTCTCCAGCCCTATGGGTAGTTTGAATTGGGACGATTTTGACAAGGTACATAATTTTGAGAAAAAACTATGCGTATCTCCTTTATGGCTAATGTGAAACATATAACTAGGTAGAAGTGATAAATCATCTATCAAGACGTATCAACATCGATCCTATAGGCACAGGAAAGAACATAAGTAATAGGAATCCGTTTGTCCTTGCAATATAAAGAACCCTTCCAAAACAACTTCCTCATTTGTTTCCTCACAATCGTTATAACCGGCAGCAAATCTAGTTAACATGCAAGGCATATCTCACACGCTGCGGAGTTCCCGTTCCAAAGATTTATTGAACTAATGTTTTCCCCTGTTGACGGCAATATATACTTTCATTGTTGATGTTTGAAATTTTCTGTGATTTACCATTGCTTAGGTAAGAATATTCCATCGTTATTTTTAGTACCATTGAGTGGGTTTCATGGTCAATCAATCCTGCATACCCTAGTGTCTTGAGATTTTTTGGAAAAATAAGGCAGCCCACACCCAGTGCATCATAATGTGTAACCGTTTTATAAAGTGTACTTTGTAAGCTACGAATTATATATAATTTTTAAATTTTATTTCTGTTTGGAACAGGTTGCAATCTAGAATAATTGCAAGCCTAACCTGTTGTAGATATGAGTGATTAAGCCAAGGCATATATTATAACTTTATTTTGATAAAATCTATACTTACTTATTAAAGTAGAACGTGTTATTTTTTATGAATAAGACGTTAGAATCAGGTTAGGATCACTTGACTATTGAGAAATGAACTGTTTTTAACTCTCGATTTTGATTCTCTTTGCACTGGACAAACATTTCACTTAAAATAGGTAATATTAGAAACAGGATACCAAGACCGCAGAATCACGTAGAAAATGTCACAACAAGACAAGACCAAAGCTGACAAAACCCAAGTCAGAACGATGTGACAACATGAGACAGAAAATAGACAAAGCAAAATAATTCACGGAACGCGTAAAATTACACAGAAAACTCTCCAGGCCTCGATGCCGAGATACCAGAGATCAGAACCGTTGAGTACTATTATTTGCAATTGTCACATTTTCGTGTGATATTTATTGAAAACTCTTTAGAAATCATATATTCCTGATAGCTGTCGGCTATTAGGCATTGTCTAAGACACGTTTAGAATTTTGGTAATGTTCGTATTATAATTAATTAGGACATGATAAAACTTATTTAGGTTTCGACTCTCTGCGATTTTGGTACAGAATTCAATACTTTCCTAATTCAAAGTAGTCGTATTCCGAAAGCAATAGTTTTTTCTTGTAACTGATATGCGCCACAATCTTCGAAATTATTCAGAACTGTTAATAACAATTCATATATTTTTAATATGCACGGACAAATCACACACGATAAAAGTGTTTCACTCTCATATGATATCCAATTCATTTCAAACTGATAACCACTGGACAAGATAAGCACCTCATAGCAATGCAGATCTTGGGCAATCCCTTTCGGGCTCGTCTGACCTAAAATTAAAATTCTCGACCCCTCTTAAGTGGCAATGTTTCACTAAAATGTACACTTTGTTACAGTTAAGTTTAATAATTACGGCATTCGTTATGTCCAACTTGAGAGTTGAGCTTTATTATTTTGACTTAATTAATTACCTTTGAACATTATTAGACATAGTCATCATTATTAAACTTAAAGTATCCGTTCCATAGCACTGCCGATGCACTAGATCATGCACTAGATAAACATATTCTATCTTGAAATCTATATAACATACTAGCTGTTTCCCGCAGCTCCGCCTGCGTCAAAAAGTAGCCCATGTTTGATCCCGGGTCTTCAACTAAATCCATACCAAATTTCATTAAAATCCGTGCAGTGGTTTGGCTGTGAAAGCGTAACAGGAAGACAGACAGACAGAATCATTTGACCCTTAATAGCGAGAGACTGTCAAAGAAAATTTTTAAAGCTTAGGATTATTTTGACGACTACTTTGGAGAAATTTTACAAAATCTTTCCTTGCTTCTCTGGCTTGGTCATAAGATGGTATGAGTGCTTTTATATTGTCATCAGTCACTCTCCTCTTAATCTGATAAATAATTGAATTTTAAAATCTAATGAGGTTTTGAGATAAGCAGAGAGCCGATTTCGCACGGGTGGTGCATCCAATCTCTCAAACGTGAATTTTCAGAACGGACGTTTTTCCCGCAATGTCCTTAATGTTTTTTTTCCATTTGAGATAATACTATTTTATACCTACAAGGTATTTCTGTATTTTACAAAATAAAATTATTGAAACGTAATAGCAACGCACATTTCACTTTTGTTAAGCCTCGTGAGACTTATGAATTTGGTTTTTGGAACCGGATTTACGAAAAAGCCGAATGTAAATTCATATCTGAATAATTTTTTGACAATTTTTTTACTACTTATATTGCTTTTGAAGAGATCAAAATATATCTATCTATTAACTTTGCTATAAATAGTAGATACTCGTAAGATCATGTTTTTTGAGAATTAGGATAGGTAAGGGAGGTATATATCGAAAAGTTAGTTCATATGATTAATCTTTATTGTTCACACAAAATTGTAAAGCGCATTATTTTAATTAACAGACATATAACGGAAACAAATCATACACATGTAGTAGGTACTGAGATAGCCCCAAAGTAAGTTAGAGACTTATGTTACGGGATACTAACAAATACATATATAGGATTCGGTTCAATCGGGAAAATATCATTGTATCATAGAAATCATCATATTTTTTAATTTCCTAACTATGAGGATGCAGCCCTTACGAAGGCACAGCTTCTTACTTGCGAAAAGAATTGGAATGCTCCTTGTTGCTGTTTGCTTCTCACGAAATGCTTAAAGGCCTATCAAATAACAAAACGTTCTACACAACCTCCATTTTAATAACCTCTTTCTTTTCAATGTTATTTATAAATGGATCGCCAACTTTTACGCCTGCAGTACAAGTACTTTAAAGTAATATAAAATAATTCACGCCATGCTCTAATACTCTATAAATCGCGTGAGAATGTTTCAAGAAACTTTCATATAAAACGTAACATTTCAAATTTTATGTCACTTTACAAGGACACTCAGCCGGCACCCGAGAACATTGGGGTTGACAGGGAGTCGAAAAATCGAAGTTGACTGTACCGAAATACCTTTTAGGATATATTTTTTTGTATGCACTTACGAGGCTTTTAGGTGGTACTCGAAAACGATTCGAGCAAATAAATGGTGAATGTGTAGTGTTTTGTAGGAAGTAGTGATATAGTGATCTTAGGTCGATAAAGATTTGAAAATTTAGAGGTTGAGGATTCGCAGTAGTTCGGTTGTTAGTCCGGTTGGTACAAATCATCACTATCTACACATTTATTTATTTATTTTGGAAGTCTCACAGACTAATTACACAAACGTTTTGAACAAAAAAGGTATCGTAACAACCGTATCGTATTTAGTAGCAGTAGTCGGTTCAAAGGACACCGATCTATCGCTATTCTTTTAGTAGCAGTAAGTAGTTCGGTTAATGACGCAAGTAAGAAAAGAATCCTTATTAATTACTAATGAGGAAAGTACTTAGTGTCAAAGTACTTTGTTATTAACTGTAACTGTAACTGCATCCGTGGTTAAGGCGTTCGCCTTCGACCCGGGGATGGTGGGTTCGATTCCCACCGGAAGCATACTTTGTTTAGTTGTTTCCAGTTTGGTTAGGACGTTGCAAGCTTGAATCACCTGATTGTCTGATAATAAAGATTATTCCGTGCTTCGGAAGGCACGTTAAGCCGTTGATCCCGGCTGTCATTTGGTAGTCGTTAAAGGAACCACGATAGAGACCGAGAGGCGATTCCGAACAACTCTGACACCAGGGTGTAAAGTGGCCGACAGACAATGATAATTATGACTTTGTTATTCTGTGATAATGTTGTATGCTAAAATATATTTACCTACCGCTAACACTGCGTACCATCAACAGTTTGTAATTGTTTTGTTAAATTGTTTTTGTGTAATATTTCAACACTGAAGAAGTCATTATTACACAATATCGGTTTTCTTCGAAAGCCTGTAACCTTTTTTGCTGAGTCAGCGTTTTTGTAGACTGTCATTAATTTTATTGACAACAACTAGGCTCTACTATAATAATCCTAGCTAAAATAAGTAAATTTGTGTTTTCATGATAGTGTATTTTTTTAAATACTTTGAAGAGAAAGTAAAATGTTGGTACCTATATTCAGAAAAAAATTGCAAATTGTCTAAAAGACGTGTCTTAAGATTGTTTGGCTAATTTGTTTCACTGCATTCAATGGATTACATAGATATTGTTTATCAACGCGATTTAATTTTTTTTTACGAAAAAATATACACCACAAGTCATAAATAAGCCTGTACGGCTTTTTAAATACGCCTCCCGCAGTGTTATGTGTATATTTCAGTGCCCCAAATATGTTGTGAGATTTCTGAGCGACTGGTCGTGACTTTGTAAAAACATGAAAATATTGAATCATGATTTTTATATTATTTAGACCTTACACTTGCAAGAGGGAAATTATTTAGTATAACTAATAATTATTGATTACTAAGAACCTTATAATATATCGTTGTTTAATAATAAGATTATAATATATTTTAATAAAATTACAACTCTACGATGACTCCGGAATTCAATTTGAGCTCTTGACTCTAGAATTTTCCACACTTCAATTTAAAAACATAAATTGTTATCATATTCTGAATTCAAAAATGTCTGTTATTCATTACTTAATCTCTCTTATTTGGATGAATATGACAATGGTAATGGAGTAAGAAAGGAAGAAAGAAAAAGTCTTTATTTGATACATAACAAAACTCTTATATAATAACTATTTTACAGGTTGAACAAAAGAATATAAAAAGTATTTTTGTGTATGTATCAAAATGGTAACCGCTCAGCATAATGTCATGGTGTGGACCATGACGCTGGTCGTCCGCGGATGCCATGCATAAATTTATTTCTTATGTACTAATATAACAAAATCAAAAAGATGTTTTTTAAATAACAATAATTGTGTTACCTCGCTGGCGACAATTTATAATATCAGTGGTATACAATGATGACATATAAATTGTATATGAATATTCTAGTATATACGTATAGATGTATAAAATAATTGTAAATACTTTACTGAGATTTTTAACTGTTTTGAGCACTAAGCATATTATATATTTTAATTGAACTTTGAATGTTTTAACATAAGACAAGCTCTTGACAGGATATTACGCTCATTCTAACAGACAGATGTGTCTGTTAGACACAGCTACAGCTGTTACTAATATTGAAGCAACGCACTCCATAAATTTTCCAACCCACAAAAGACATTACTTCTTTGAAACTGGAATACCCATTCCTACAATCCTGAAATCTATTATCAAGATTAAAGAATGGAACTCCAAAATTACAGCTAAACGTTTCGAAGGTTCGGAATAAGGCCGTAGTTAACATCGCTAACGGTCAATAAAGGGCATAAATTTCGCCCATTCACCCCCTATCAGCCAGGATGTGTGATCCAAAAGATTTTATAGCTGTCCCATGTGGTATTGACAACTCAGCGCAAGCACGATTTTTGTTTTAGACATGGCTTGCTTGTTTCTGATACGTTTGGTCTATCTAGATGATTTGTTTGTTTTTGGATAAATTGCCACCTAATGATCGCTTTAGCATTTATGGTTGAACTGGAATTCGCGATGGACAAACGTCAATGAAGAGTCACATCTGGTACCGGACATTAATCACATTATGACATAATGATCACTTATTTTACCGCGTTAAGAGTGTTTTCAAACCTTTTTCCACTAGCTCAGGAGTTCAAAGTAGTTCTTAGCCTTCTAAACGAGAGTAGAGTATTATATTGGTTATTTTGAGCATGGTGACAGCCAACTGGCCCTCTATCTGATATATTTCCTAGATAAGTATTCTGACATAGCTGTCCTCTTAAAGTTGTCTAGCGCAGTTGCTCCGATTTCAATATGTCTAATATGTTTTTAAAAACCAGTGTTTTATAAGTAACATCCTAAACTTTAATTGTTTCACTGTATCTATTATATTGCTGACTATTTGGAGAAACAAACTGTATAAAAATCTTTGACATCTTTATATTGAAGTATCAATTCTCAGTTTCCACGTCCATTGATCTTAACACACGCTGCACTCGCCCCGGTCTGTCCAATTTATTGTTATTTCTCGACGATTGTCTTTGCAATCTTTGATCATGATAAAGTGCTGTCTTCGTCGCTTGTTGAACATACATTTTCAATTTGTACTGCCTTATTCATAATTTTATTAATGTGTACTATATACATAGGGGGCACTGTAAGTTTCCGGAACTGGCCACTTACATAAACAATATTTAAAAATTTATTGCAACATTTGAAAATAGAACTCTTTGGCTGTAGAATGCAGTTTGTTTCATCTGACTGTCTTTTGTTTTTACCTTGTGGCGCCATTTAAAAAATTGTGTGTCTGCATCAACATGGATTTAACTCGGGAAAATTTTCGTAGTATGATTTTCTACGATTTTAAGTGTAATTTGACAGCTCAACAGAGCATCGCTCGGCTTGAAACAGCTTTTGGCAATGAAGCACCATGCAAGACAACTGTTTATAGCTGGTTTGCAGAATTCAAGCGTGGTCGTATCAATCTCAGTGACGAATCTCGCGATGGTCGGCCATCCACCGCTGTGACCAACAAAAACATCAATGCTGTGCGCCGTATGATTGAAACAGACAGGCATGTGACCTACCATGAAATTCGCGCATCCTTAGAAATAGGCATGAGTCAAATACAATTAATCCTACACAAACATTTGGGTGTGAGAAAGCTGTGCTCGCGGTGGATCCCACACAACTTGACCGAGGCTCAAAAAACGGACCGCGTCACTTGGTGCAGTGCCATGCTTACCAGATTCAACGAAGGTGCTTCAAATTTGTACATAGTAGGACATAGTAACAGGTGACGAAACATGGATTTATTGCTACGATCCCAAAACAAAGCAGCAATCGAGCGTATGGGTCTTTCAAGATGAGCCGAAACCAACCAAAGTGGCGCGCGTGAAAAGTGCATCTAGCGGATGATTGCTTCTTTTTTTAATAAAACTGGACACGTGGCTACTGTTGCTTTAGAGAATCGTCGTACAGTGAATAGTGACTGGTACACGACCATTTGTTTGCCGGAAGTTATTGACGAACTCCGTAAAAATAACCGTAAACGTCGTATCATCCTGCACCACGACAATGCTAGTTCTCACACGGCCAGACAGACAAACGACTTTTTGAAGGCGAAAAATTTAGAACTCATGAGTCATCCTGCATACAGTCCCGACCTGGCACCTTGTGACTTTTTTTCTGTTCCCAAAAATTAAGAACCAATTACGCGGTCAACGATTTTCATCACCAGAAGAGGCTGTCGAGGAGTATGAAAAACACGTTTCAGAGGTCACCATAGAGGAGTGGCACAAAAGTTTTCAAAACTGGTTTCATCGAATGAAAAAGTGCATAGACGCCAAGGGAGATTATTTTGAAAAACAATAAATTAATTTTGTACCTTTAATAGTATTTTTTCATATTCATTCCGGAAACTTATAGTGCGCCCCACGTATTTAAGCTTGTTGTTATGAGTTTTTTTATTTTTGTACTGAAAACTTCCACGTTCAATGCTCAACTAGTCAACGCGGAGTTTTTGGCGGGAAGCTGTGAAAAGCAGTATCGGCGCTGTATTTTATTTTCCAAAATTTGTGTTTTTTTGAGTGTTTGTGCATAATAATGGTGGATTATTATTCGCAAAGTGTTCAAGAACAAGCGTGAGTGTTGGGAAGTGATACAGTGTTCGATTTATGTGATTTCCTTGCTTGTTGCCAAAAGCTCCTAGAAATCGCTAAGTGCAGTTTTTCTACCACTTCACTTAGCCCGACTCTTCTGACTCGACTTGATTATGACTTGACTTGACTTAACTACTGACTTGACTTTATATTTGTATAATTAAACAACTTTATTAAAAACTGTTACTTGTTACTGGCTAAATACGAAAAAAAGAGCCAAATTGAAAAGAAAAAAAAAAAAAAAAAAAACTAGTCAACGCTTCTTTAAATTTAGAACGTCTTATTTGAATTATTTCTGCGTTTGATAGCCTTCTCTTAATAGCTTGTAGGCGTTACGAATGACTAAATCCGCGAGAAACAGCTTGTAACAACATATTAAGTCTTTAAAGCTATAAATTAAGAATGACCAATATGAGGAGATAGTAATCTCTTCTCATCAATATTGCTCTGCATATTGGCCATTCTTAATTTATAATGTATTATTAATCCATACTATAATATACTATTTATAATATTATAATATAATATTATAATTGCGAAAGTCTGTGTATCTGTCTGTCTTTCTGTCTGTCTGTCTGTTACACTTTCACGGCCAAACCGCTGAACGGATTTTGATGAAATTTGGTATGAATATAGTTGAAGACCCGGGGTCAAACATAGGCTACTTTTTTACGCAGGCGGGAATCAACTAGTATAATATAAATCTAGTAATACTTTTCTAGATACTACGATGACTAGGCCAAAAATAGGTGATGCGTGCGCTCCGGCTATAAGTTGTTACGTTATGGTTGTCTTAGCTAAGGCAGATAATAATAATTTTCAAAACCATGTTATTTGGATTATACTGACTGTATAAAAAAATCTTGTAAAAAATTACTCAGCAAATTTGTATGTTGTCAAATCAAATCAAACGCCGAAAATTATGAAAAATTATAGGTTGGCAGCCTAACCTCGGCATTTAATTATTTCTGATAAAAATTGACGTTTCACCAAGGGACTAAAAATAGAAAGCTAAATTTTTTCGTAAATAATTTTATGTATTTTTAGTCGATGTCTCTTAGATATGTTATTTCTTTTGAAGTATTTTTGTTAGTGAGTTTTATGCTCATAGGAGATCAATCGTTCTGTATCGGTTTCGGTACATAAGTATTTTTGTAGGGTTCATTCTGTTCATTATATATTTTTTGGATTGATTTTCGATGTGTATTTGGGATTAATCTTTATTGTACGAATATTATTATGTTTGTCTGCAAGATCGATTGCTAACATGAAATCATCTACTCAAACAAAAGTCAGATTCTCGTCCAAGTTGCTTAGAATATATTGGGTACCTTCTTTATATGACTTTAATATGGAAAAAAATTGTTTTTTATATTTTTTCTCCTTTGATTTCGGCAATTAAATTTCAAAATCAGTGAATATCAACCCTCTTTATATGAAAAAATGCACCAGATTGCAGAGTAGGAGCTTGATTAAGCGTAAACACAATACATTTCTTAAAACTTGACGTAATGGAACCCTAAAATAAGTTTTACTGTTGACGCTTGTCCCTATTGTTGTATTTTAAAATTTTCTCTTCTTTTTTTTTTTTTTATTTAATTTTGTTAATGTTTTTTTGATATGTATTAATTTTGAAATAAAAACTACTCAAATAACTGTGACAATTTGGAAAAGATTAAATTTTCTCCTTCTTGCGTCAAATTGTATATTGACTCTACTAGGTATATTATATTAAATTTACCCAACCACCTATATTGCTCGGTAATCCATAGAGCAAGAGATCAATGATTTACATCACACCAGTCATTGCTAGAAACCTAACCTAGCGCGATTCTCGTGACATCTCCACCATTCTGCAGTGAGAATTATCTTAGTTAAAAGGAAAAGTGCTAACTTTCAACGTTGTAAATGTTGAAAAAAGTTGGTTGAAGACTCTTTGAAGTATCAACAAGGCAGCTCATCACATAACTACGGACCACTTCTTTGAAACTTCCAGCTATTGTTCGGCATCCTCTCAAAGTATGTGAGTGACAATTTCTATAGCGTTTATTTCTCCTAAAGTCGGTTCGATTTTTCTGAAATATTTCTAACCCAGTGGTAGAATGTTTTTTTTTATTTGAAATTTTTATTATGCTATTGGTACTAACATTTTAAATGCAAAAGTCTGTCTGTCTGTTACGGCTTTTACGGCTTTTGATAACATTTTGTATTGCTATAGTTGATCTGGTGTCGAACCAAGGCTACCTTTAAAAAAATATCCTTAAAAGGTTGTAATGGAAAATGTCTATGAAAGATGCTTATAATATGTTTTTTGGCGCAGACAGAGCCGCAGAAAATAGCTAGTTGTTTGCAATTTTTAAATTGACACAGCTAAAGGCGCTGTCGAACTCTTGGAGGGTAAATAAAGCTAGAATGATACTCAATCTGCCTCCGGGGAATAAACGAAAATGATGAACGCATTTTGCTTATACAAAGTTGGGAGTCATAATTTTTATGTTATGAATGAGAAAACTTGAGCGGTGTACGATCAATTATGTTGTCCTTTTGAATAATAAATGACGATTTTTTTACAACAAAGTCTTATACAAAGTAAGGTGGTATTTCGATTGAAGTAATTTTAAAACCATACAAATGCGTACCATTTGGATTTGGTATCAGAATCTTCTTCGTCGTTAAGTTGTATTTTATTGTAAAATTTTTCGATGTCAGTAGGTACCCTATTGATGACATATTAATGCTTTTGCGTTTTTCCCCGTTTTATATTCAGTGTAAGATAGATAAATATAGAAGATTTGCCCCAAATGTACTGTGTTTCAGTACTTTTGCTTCTTAAGTATCGTTTAATATAATTAAATATGTATCGTCCATTTGGTGACAATGTTTATTATAAACTTTACTACCTTTTGAATTATTATTCTTTTTTAGAAGTCATATCCATGAAAACATGATGTTTAAACTAAAAATATAAACTTTTAACTCATTACAATTTTCAATTCAATTCTTAAAAAGTACCGAACAAATTTTTATAAAAGCGTTTAAAATTCAATTCCAGCACCTTAAAAAAAAACTTTATTTTCACGTTTAATTTATGATCTCCAAGGGTCTATTTACCACGGACGGTGACCCGGGGTTAAGTAGGGGTAATCCTATTGTACACGACCCTAGATCGTGGAGTTTTGCACTTGACAGTTTTATTTTAATTTCATTGTGCGAGCTCGTTATTCAGGCTTATATTAATTTCCATTATCTGATTCTGTTCGTGAGTTCTACCAACGTATATCTCCAAAGTCAGACTCAGTAGTCCGACTTTGGAGATACACGTTGGTAGAATTACAATACAGTGCTTTACAGGGTTATATGAAAACGACTGGACAAATTTTACAGTGAGTTAAGTGTGTATGAAACTAAATTCTGATTTCAAATTCATATCCTATTTTATTGAAAGAGGTTCAATAAATAAGATGTGATACAAAATACAGTCAGCTCGTCACTAGGTTTGTATGGAAGGTCGAAAAATAGAAAACTTGGACTTGTCCTTTTGAATAATAAATGAGGATTTTTACACGAAAGTCTTATCTAAAGGAAGGTGGTTTTTTGATTGATGCAATATTAATAGTCCTAACAAACAAATACGTAGGTACTAGGTTTGTATGGGAGGCTGAAAAATTGTTCTCAAATTTTTTAGTAAATGTGTTTTAGTTTCACTAATTAATAATAATGCTGCAAATTTTTTGCCATTGGTTTCAAAATTACCCTGTAAGCGTAAAATTAGAACAAAAAACTAGGTGCTTACATAGTGCTTACGTAGAAGGAGACACAGGTCGCCAACTTAGATATCTCACTCTTTCATATTTCTGTTGCCAAACTGCCTTTATGGTCTAGTGAATAATGCGCTTTCCTGTAGAACCGGAGGCCGTGGGTTCAATTTTCAACGGTTTGGTTAGGACATTACACGCTTGATTTAACTGATTGTCTGATAAAAAACATTACATGGTAAGGACATTTTCTCCTGATGAAAATTTTTACAGCTTAAAGCATAAATGTAGTTACTTAAAAATATATTTTTTTTGTTTCAGGTATGTATCATGGTGAACACGTTCATTGAGGAGAGGTTTAAAAATATTATTTTTATATTGTCTTAACCATAGATTATGTTTGGCAACTTTTTTTTTATTCGCTAAGATTTTGAAATGTACTTAATGAATCTAGATATCAACAGAAAATCTCACCATGAATATATTATATGAGATGTTGTGACATCACATCCTATTTGAAGAAAACACAGTGTTGCATAAAGAAGTACCCTGACATCACATGAATTATTTCCTTCCTTATAATGTACTGCTTGTCAGGGGCGACAAAAATCTTTTTCACATAAAAGAATTATGTATTTGAAATTTGTTAAAATAATTTTAAATAGTTATTTTCTGATTATTTATTAGTTTGTATTTTCTTACAAACACATCTTAGAGAAATAAACAATCTTGTTTATAATTTGAAATATTTAATTTGAATACTAGCTATTTCCAGCTGCTTTAGTCGCGGAAAAATTAGTCTCCAACAACCCAATTATCTCTGTCCAAAAAATTTCAATATTAATTTAATAATCAAATACTTAACGCAAGATAAACAACTTCCGTCATTTCAACCTACTTACAAAATCAATTAGGCCTGAATAAAAAATATGAGGGGCAAACGAAAACATATAAGTATATTGGCCGCCCCCTCCCAAATAAATCAGATCGAAGCTTAGTGAGGCATTTCCGCGGCAAAATGCTACCATGACTTATAACAAGGAATATCTGCCCTATATATTACATTACTCCCCTTTGGTTACGAGTTACTAAAGCTTTATGCGGTTGATATTCATCCCTGCTTACGCAGTTTTGTTGTTGAGTAAAATATTTGTATTTTTGTTTATCTCTAGCGTACATGTTGTTGTTTTACTTTGAAGTATTCATTACTAGCCGTTTCCCGCAGCTCCGCCTGCTTCAATAAGTAGCCTACGTTTGAATTTTGTCTTCAACTATATTCATACCAAATTTCATCAAAATCCATTTAGCGGTTTGGTTCTGAAAGCGTAACAGACAGACAGACAGACTTTCGCATTTATAATATTAGTATGGAAGTAAGGATTATCTAAATTAAATTAGCCTTTACATGCAAGTAACTTTAAACATTCTCTAACTACTATCCCATTATATTCTACAGCAACATCTATTCACTTGATTTTCTCCACTTCTATCAAGTTTGATGGTTCTGTACCAACTCATGAGAGTCACAAGGTACATTGATTATGTGATGAGATAATTCGGACACCGAAGAAGGCTTGAAAGAAAAGAAAATCTCAAGGTTTTCTTCATAATGTTAGACGACTTTTCATAGCTACTTAATGGGAACTCTCTCTGGGCTGTTTTTTTTTTAATTTTGCTGGTAGCAAATGAAACTAGTAGAAAAATGAAGCGTTACCTTTTACGATTTACACAGGAAGAATTGGACTGACTGACAAACGCTTTCTTCTTAACGTGTCTGGCAAACTCTCGCCATTGAGTGTTTGATGGGAACTCTCTCTGGGCTGTTTTTTTTTTAATTTTGCTGGTAGCAAATGAAACTAGTAGAAAAATGAAGCGTTACCTTTTACGATTTACACAGGAAGAATTGGACTGACTGACAAACGCTTTCTTCTTAACGTGTCTGGCAAACTCTCGCCATTGAGTGTTTGATGGATCGACCAGTCTGCAAAATCGACTTATCGTCCTTTTAGACTTCTATCCAGGGACTGCCGGACGCTTTAATAGGCTAGTTTCCTAAAAAAATATATATATAATAAGTCCGTCAGTTAGATAATAAAAAAATATTGGAGACGTATTTTTTATTTTGAAAATTAAACAAATAATGGTATAGATATGGCGCGTTAAAGTTCCGTGTGACGTCACAGTGTGCTACACTTTTTCGCAATATGTGACGTCACGAGGCTTTTGGCCCTGGAAACTAGCCTATTATTATTTATCACAGACAAAATGATGATAATTATTTATCACAAAAAAGTACTAAAATAATTACATGCTCATTGAAATTCTCGAAGCACCAACAATATCTCGAGGCAGTTGACTGCACGACATTCCTACACAAGTCACAATTCTAAGTAGTTGTATTAAAACATAAACCGTAAATCTATCAACATAACATGCAAAATCACTTAAAGCAGCTAATTATACGTCATCAAATATAAATTCCCACTTAGCCATCAAAAGCGACGATTTGGCAGATGAAACTGGTACGGCTGATCGTTTAATAATTCACAAGCTCTGTGCATTGAGCTGACGTGCGGTGCATTGCGACTAATTTGATTTGAGGCAAGAAATAAATAAAGTATTCAGTCGGGTTAGCTCTCTAAGGAATTACCTAGTTAAGATGTTTGTTTACTACCTTGTAGTCTTGGAATTGGAGAAGAATTCAGACGAGTGTAGACCTTTATGTTCACGTCAGTTATGAAGAAATGACAAAGAAGAAGTAGAATTTTCATTGTTGGGGAGCAGCATATGTGATATAGCTATTTCTTTGCTATATAACCTGCGGTGACTACATTCTAAAAAAATATTTTTTTGAGGAATCAAATTATTTCGTTTAATCCAATTGAGAACCATCTACTTTTTGCATTTTGTAAGGCAGAAGTATTGACCGTAGTTATTGTGCTTACATTACATGAACAATAGCCGGCTAGAATTGACCTTATTGTGGTCTGACCAAATCAGATAATACTGTATTAAGATCAACACCAAAATTCAAATGAATCTCGTTTTTTCACTACCCCGCTGAAGTGATTGAGTATAAAACTACTTTCTATTTGACGGTATCAAAAACTACACACAGTAACTTGATACTTTGTTCCAGATATTTTATGCTCGTTTTGATACTTGAAACACCTCGTAAACTTGAGTAACTCGCAGTTTTATTACATTTTACTACAGAACTCACGCCAGCGTAGAATATCTTGATAAGTAATTTTCATGACTTTACAATAGATTTTGATGCAACAATGTATCTTAGAATGTATGATACTTCAGCGCAGCGAGTGAAATTTTCCATTTAATTTGCGATAATTCACTAAATTGTAGAAAGATTCGTCTACTTCGCCGTTCAGTATTCGACTTACGCTTCAGAGCTTTTTTTTAACGCGAGGAAAAGGTATTCGTCTACCACCCAGCCTAGTCACTAGCCTGTGGTTATGTGGGACTTAAATCCACTAAAAACCTCACGGTGTCCGTCACGTTAGCTTAAAGCCAGGGCCCTGTGATTTCTCCACGCTCCATAGGCCCGGCGCAGCTGGTACGCTTCTGGGGTAAACTTTAATAGCCAAGGCACAGAATAGATAATAGGTAAAGAAGCAGCCGAGACTAAGGGCCTTCTGAAGTACGGAGGAGCTCTTGAAGTCATGATAGAAACACTAGCAAGCTAACTAACCGAAGTCTGATCTTAATGTCACAGAAATAAGATATTTTTTTATTTATTTAACACTTTGCACACAGAACAATAAAACATAAGTATGTCACATAAACATAAACACAGATTAGGTAGATGTAGGCGTTTCCTGTGTGCTAAAGTTAAGCCTCTGGAGATGATTAACTGACCTAGACTTGTCACTTCTACCTTTAATCATAACCCCAACCCTTTTCTGTGCTTCAAATGCACTATCGTTTCTAACATAATATTACTGATGGATGTGCTCTAAAAAAGTCACCTGTTCATTATGTAAACTGCCTCCATGGTCTAGTTGTCAAGGAGTTTACCTTAGACCCGGGGGTTAGAACATTGCTGATTTAAATCCCCTTGGTCAGAGAGGCGAAAGTAGGTGTCGAAAAAAATTGACACCAGAGTACACAGGGTCGATTGACTATGTAACATACTGAATATGAAAAAATGAAATAATTCTGTAAATCCCACAAAAAAAAAACACACACAAACAAAAGATACGAATATCGTATCTTTTTTGTCTGTAATGTGGATTCCCACCGGACAAAAACAACTTTACACACGCAAACCTATCTAAAAGACAAACTATGCGACTTTTAGCTTTTAACATTTTGTAATTGTAGTTTCCTACGTCATTTTTTCTACTTACCCGACCCACAGCTATAGTTAATGGGGGCAAAATGGCACAATATATTAGTTTTATATGTGGCCATTCCCTGTTGGGTCGTATTTACGCGATATCAAAGTAAAATGGGCTTCAATGAGATCGCGTCCACTGAAAGATGATATAGCATTATTTATGATGTATCTTTTTGTGTCATATTTTAGTAAGTAATCTGGGAAAGAAGTGTTTTTTCCTCTTCTGGGAATAATATGATATTATTGTTTTTTTTTACACCAACAGGTTGCATAACAACATTTGCAATTATTATTTCAAATCGTTTTGACCTACATTGTTCCAAAAAAGTAAGAAAAAATATAAGCTTTATTATTTCTGACATGTTCAGAATCAGGAAATTATAAATAGTTGAATTGTGTATGACCTAGCCTACCGGGTTTAGCTGTCTTAAGGACATGATGATAAGTAGAAAATCTCTTCTAGATTATTTTCTCTTCTCTCAATGACTGGTAGAGATTTCTCTTAGCATTCAAACTGCCAATTAAATTCATTGAAGTATTTTTAATTGGGGTTTTTCGAAAACCAGACTAACAGGAACATGGGTGTCAAAACTGTCAGATTTTTCAGGCTGCCTAACGGCTTCTGACGCAGCCTAATGATTGTTATATATCGACAACACCAAACGACTTAACGTGCCTTCTGAAGTACGGAGGAGGTCGGGATAGAACATACCACTAATGATGACTGATCCAATCCGGGTTGAGTCACTTCTCACTGTCGTTTGACACGCGCATTAGCTACTCCTACTTCGGATACGCGCGCCGCGCTCGGTTATCGAGCTTCTTGTTATATAGATCTTCTAAAAGACATTATGTAGGTGTGCTTTAAGTGTAAATTCTTTTTTAATGGTACTACTTCTACGGATTCCTACATTGCGCATGGCTTGATACGGCACTTACCCACTTATTTTAAGGTAATTAGGGAAATAATATCTTAGGAAGATTGGTTCAGTAGATGTATTTCTTAATCGGAAACACAACAACAGAACAACCAGGAGCCTGATAAGTAAGTATCTTTTCTTCTCAAAACATATGCCCTGCCATTTGATAGTCATTTGAATACAAGCCTCTAAAGAAACTGAGTGACAGGACAATTTTAAGTTTAACTTCGGTGCGCGTCGAGAATTTCAATTTTCCTGTATCGCATCCGCTACATCGCGACAGTGCTGTGGTTCAAGTTGAAAGACCAGGAAATTATGTCTGGGTACATATTTTGATTCCCTGTTTGAATCTACAAATCTAAGCACTTCTCAGTTATCTCAAGCCAGCATGGGTCACTGGGGTTCAGCTAAAATGCAATATCTTTACAATTTGGAAAGCTATTTATGATAAGTCACTAACGGACGTAAACCCATGGAAATTTATTTATTTACTTTTGGAAGTTTTACACACTAGTTACAAAAATTTGTAAATAATAAGTACCTTCCGGTTAGTCTATGCGTCAACCCTTATTGGTTAACTCCAACACCTCTCACATTACTAAACTTTTGCACTAAACTGATGTTACTTTCCATTCTTTGCCAAAATTTCTTTTATCGTTTGTTCATCTCTTGCTAGGTCTGTCCCTTTAAGCCCTTCCGGAGTCTACTTCGTAGCAACAAATGCTCATCTTTCCAGATACATTCGATTCAAATTTACCGGCCAATCCAACTTCCATTTCGCTATTTTCAATCCTATATATTTTTTAGAGTTGGGGCGCATTATGGTATTTTTCACACGATCCGGTCTTCTAACTCCTAATATGTTCCATTAGCAAACCTTCAATCTGGACATATGAACGTCAGTTAAGGACCAAGTTAGTGTCCCGTAGGTTAGATACTATTTAGATTATATTTTTTTAAATTCAGTAGTATGTATTCAAAGGTGCAGATAAATCCTCGAGATGCAGCTGCTAGTGAGCATACAAAAGTATCTGTCTTGACTTGTACCGTGTCTTTAAACTTTGTTGTCTCAGAATTACCCAGCCAAAGAGTTTTCATCGCAAGTCTCTATGTGAGTTCAGAGAAGTTCCGAGCGCTATTGAAGTTACATGAAGCGGTGAAATGCACTATTTGTTTATCAAACTTATTTTTGACATTTTGTTCATTATTGTCCTGTAATATGTTTAAATTACACAGTACATATTGTGGTCCAGTCCAGTGGTTACATTTGCTGCACTGAGAAAGAAGTGTTTTACTTTGTCGCTTTCGATGCTCTTTACTTCGCTGCCCACAAATTACAACAATGCATTAAAAATTCACTGTTTACGACGTCTGCGAACCCGGAGGTCATGGGTTCGATTTATTTCCATGAGAAGCATGTTTAGTTGTTTCCAGTTTGGTAAGGACATTGCAGGTTTTAATTATTTGATTGTCTCATGATAAATATGATTTCGTATCGTCTCCGCTGCTACCATGTCAGAGGCCGAGGGGCGGTTCCGAAAAACTCCGACATCAAGGTGTACTGGGTAGATTGATTTAACCAACATGATAATGCCAGAATTAATTTTTAACCCAAAACTTCTACGTGGTAGAAACTGCGGGAAAGTTCTAGTATGAACAAACAAGCATATTATCGGCTTTATTTGCCCAAAGATAATTAGTGGTAATGAGTAGCGGCAGGAGACAATAACAATTAACATTCGACGGGCTATAAATGAGGCTATTTTGAACCGATTCCGTTTTATTACCAACTAGCGACCCGCCTCAGCTTCGCGCATAAAACGGAAAAATACAATATTGCATTAAACTATAATAGAAAAGAAAAACGTTTGCCTAGTAGAAAGATGCATTTATGATTCATGAGTAATATTCTTCTTAGCAAGTCTACGTTCATCTTCCTATCTCCTGTGATGCCAAGAACTGGGCCACCTATGCAGCTTGTGTTGTTTGCCATATTTATATAGATTTACATATCAGTTCTTACAATAAATTACATTCATATTTGCGTATGGCATTTGTCCTGCTTGGATTAATTAAAACCGAGTGTGTTTTTTACCATTTTTCTATCAATCGGTTTATTTGTGCTTCACCGGCGAGTATGAGTTGGTGAAGTTCCGAGTGTAAATAATGCCAACGGAGGATCAGATTGGCACAAAAAGTGGAAAAAATTCATCGAAGATTCAGAATGGAAAAAGAACACACCATTAAATAATCCATTAATTGAATTGAAATAGATGCCGATATTCCTAAAACAGCGAAGTGAATATAAGTTGGAGATAGTCACGTCAGGTGCTCCTCAATTTATTTCTGGCATTAGGGCTAGAGACACTATCTTAATTCTCATTCATCAATCAAGGAATCAAGATGAAATTATTTTTATATATATTAGCTATTGTGTGTCCCACTGCTGGACAAAAGCCTCCCCTCTTATCTTTCAAAATAAAATTAAATTAATGAAGACAAAAGCTGATTTCCGTATTAAATTATATTGATACACAAGTGACGGAATTTTCAAGTAAAAGTACTGGTAATTTTTATTTCCCAGCGACGTCGCTATAGATTTCCAATCCATTTTAAAAGTCAATGCAATTTTCCTGGATTTCCTGCAATTTTTCATGAAGCCAATCTAATTTTCTTATAGCGTGTCTACTGTCTACTTTGTTACGTTTAAGCCGTAAAAGAATTTTCTTGTTATCTCTTGCAAAAAGTTTAAAACTTTGAGTTAGGGAGAGTCTCATCCGATCCTAAATTTCGTCCCTGGGACTCTTCCTATTTTATTTTTGATAGAGTTGCACTTGTCCCACGGCAGACAAAACTTGTCTCATGGACCACGTTCCACCGTTTTAAATGTGTTAATTCACAAGGGCAGATAAAGAGAAACTAAGCCAAAGAAGCTTTATCAAATTTATATGTTAATTTACCTATACAAAGAACTTCTAAACTATAGTTTCAAAACTTCTGAAAAATTCGGAATAATTCCGGAATACTTCTGGGAAAGTTTCTTTACATCGGAATTATTCAAAATAAATTTAATCAAGTTTTTTATTTATTTTGTTGAAAAATCATATTTTGTATCGATCGTCGATCGCCGCCGAGTCGTGCGTGCAGGCGGTGCGGGGTGCGGTAAGAAGGGAGATGCTCGCCGGAGAAGTTTTCCCCCGCGCAAGAAAGATTCGTACCCCGCAATTGAATGTTTCCGAATATTTCGCCAGAATAATTCAATGGTAATAAACGTGTTTGCTTGTGCTATGGCGAGTTAATTATTGTTCAGTAGCATTTAAATAAGTAAAATATAAATGTTTATTTTATTATACTTAAATGGGATTGATTATATGTTGATATTTTTATAAATAGATACGTTAGCCTGCGATTAACAGGATTTTTATTCTTTTGTTTTAGGTAGGTACCTACTTATTTCGAAATCGAATGCTATAAATGTCAGTTGTGCAATAAAAAAAACCAGGCCTAGCATATTTGTTTTTTTGAAAAAAGGTTACCTATGTGTTTGGTTAGTTTGTATGAAGCTCTGTGTAGCGTGCGTGCAAGCGGTGCGGGGTGCGGTAAGAAGGGAGATGCTCCCCGGAGAAGTTTTCCCCCGCGCAAGAAAGATTCGTACCCCGCAATTGAATGTTTCCGAATATTTCGCCAGAATAATTCAATGAGAATAAACGTGTTTGTTTATGCTATGGTGAGTTAATTATTGTTCAGTAGCATATAAGTAAGTAAAATATAAATGTTTATTTTATTATACTTAAATGGGATTGATTATATGTTGATATTTTTATAAATAGATACGTTAGCCTGCGATTAACAGGATTTTTATTCTTTTGTTTTAGGTAGGTACCAACTTATTTCGAAATCGAATGCTATTTTTATAAATATCAGTTGTGCAATAAAAAAAACATGCCTAGCATATTTGTTTTTTGAAAAAAAGGTTATCTATGTTTTTGGATAGTTTGTATGTAGCTCTGTACGCATCGCGAGTATTCGCGATTATTCGCGTAGTATAATAATTTCCAACTTCCAAGCGCGAAATAGGTAGTTAGGTCGATATTCCTCGTTATATTTGACTGTTGAAATATTCCCAAAGTTTCGGAATAATTCGGAATACTTCCGAAGTATTCGACGGGAATGATTCGGAATTTTTCCCGCCAGCATCTATATTCTAAACATCTAGGATTTCAATTTGTGTTTTATTGCGCTATATAACTGTATTTATTTATTAACACTTTAATGTACAAATTACAGTTGTATAGAACAATAGGCGAACTTAATGCAAAAATCATTATCTAACAGTCAATCTTCGTGTTAAACAGATATCGTCATTTAGGTATTAAAATGTATAGACAGGTACTTTAATTATATATTAGGTATTATACACAATAAAGTTTAAATAAATATTTAACTTAAATTAAAAACAATGTATATATGAAAAGATTTCTACCATGGTTTATAATAAAAACCCGTAGAAAACGGTTAAAAACGAGTTTTGAACCGTTTTTAACAGTTGAGATTGAGCCCATCACTTTATCCAAAAAAGTTTACATGCGAATCAACACCATAACCGTCTGTGTGACTTTGTCATACTCATTTTGTTTTAATCCGATTTAATAATGTATTTTTATGTTTGTAATTGGTGCAATAAAGTGTTCATTTATTCAATCAAGTAAAAAGTGAAAAGCGTCGGTTTTTCAAACAATTTTGACATGTGTTATGTAGTGCAACTATTTTTCAATATTTGTGACGGTCCATGAGCAAGAGAAATCCGTGCAAAAACTTTTAAAATGTAGCTATTTTGCTGCTCGACTTTGACTGCTTCTCGTGACCAGCATTAAGTCCGCTAATTGTTATAAGTATTTGTACTTGTGAAACAATAAAGTTTAATAAATAAATAGGGCAGGTAAAATTTCTGATTACTCTCATGAATAATTATTCAGCGCATCATTAGTTTTAGTAATAAATTACTCATATTATATTGAATTTAAGTGGAGTTCGGTCATCATCATTTCATTCACTACTATGCTAGGTAGGCCTCTTTCTTTAGATTTCTACTTCGAAATTTAATCGACAATTATTTTTAATGACTTTGTTCAAACGATCAAAGTAATTAAATACAAAATAATCAGTGATCAAGACCGCGCAAGGCTACTTGCTGTCTCGGAGCCGGAATCGGGCCAATGGCTACACGCACTTCTGGCTGTCAACCTCGGAACACTCTTCGACAATGGCAGTTTCCGAATCGCTATCGGATTGTCCTTGCGGCACGGACGTCGACAGGCAAGGACTCCCCGGGCTACACTGCCAACGCAGTGCAGGCAGGTTCTTCCGCCACGGCTCTTTGAACGATATTATTAAAAGGGCGCTTGCCACCGTCCATATACCCAGTACTCCGGAACTAGTGGGTATATTTCGGGACGATGGCAAGCGTCCCGATGGCCTGACATAAGCCCCCTGGGAGCGGGGAAAGGCTCTAGTATGGGACGTCACTTGTGTCGATACTGTAGCCCCTTCCCGTCTTAGGGGGACAGTTTTAAGAGGCTAAGGCTGCGGAAGACGCCAAGCGGCGTAAATATGAGTCACTGGCTTGTGACTACATATTTGTTCCGCTTGGTTTTGAAACTTTTGGGCCGTGGGGTCTAGCAATGACATTTTTTTTCAAAATCCTGGCCCCAAAACTTGTCGACGCTGCTGATGACAAGAGGGCCTGCTCATTTCTGCGCAGAGGCAATAGCAATCGGTATCCAGCGCGGAAATGCTGCCAGAGTTCTTGGCACCATGCCGCAACGACAAACATTACATTTTAATTCGTTTTTATTTAGGTTTTTTATTAGGTTTTAGTTTTTAAGTTATATTTTTATAATTTAACGAATTAGTATTAATAGAAAATCAATAATACAAAATAATTGACTTCCGACATTTCGCTTTAAATTTCTTCACGAAAAATACAATCGTCTTAGCAGGGACAAAGAATAACGTCCCTTCGATGTTGTACGTAAGTGGAGCAAATTAAAGGCATAATGGCCCCAAAATGAGGTCACAATTCTTTCGATTGTCACCCTCTACCATGTTGATGCTTTAACTTTACTCAATTTTGATAGGAGCCATTTATCTTACGAGATAAGGAAATGTTTCGAATATTAATTATTTATACTGTGTTCTGTTCCTTCTCAATTTCCGTATAACATGCTTACAAAATTATTTTTTTATTTATTACTATTTTATCACAAACTGCTTTTATTTTAAGTACTTTCTCTGATAAATCTCTATTATTATATTGGACCCTACGGTCCATAATCATTTTTTTTAGTCTCAGCTCTTTTGCCAGCTATTCTACATAAGCTGTAAGAACAATATGGTCTCTTATTTATGCGTAACACACATTTAGGAGTCATGGTTCCAATCATGGAGCAAATTCAAAGAGGAGACGGTGTATCGACTGGTGCACCGTTACGGTCATTGGCGCAGTGACGTCGGAAGTGGGCGTGGCTTACGTCAGTTTTCGTTCAACTGTGAAAGATGCATGACGTGGAGCGAGCTCTAATGTTTTTCTTATTTTTCTAATTTACGTTTCGTTTCAGCTTAGAATATTTTGGAAATTATTTTAAACCATTTAGTTTTAAGTGTTTCAATGCTATACTGTTATGGAATCACAATAAACGTAAGTAAATAACATATTTTCGAATTTATTTGATTGATTTAGTGTTACACAAAATATGTGTCTGTTTTTAATGTTCAAAATATCTGTACCATAAAGAAATATAAATATATATATTTTCATGTTGAAATCTACGACTTGCTAGCGACATCTATTGGTAAGTAGAGTGTATCGTCAATAGGGGCGGAGCCGGGAGCCAAACCGAGCTCGCCGCACGTCTGCCTTCCGCCCCGCGTGGCCCTACACAATTTTTGTAAGGAAGCTCTCGATACGCCATCTCCTCCAATCGTTTCAGATTAACGCAATATTTACATTTTTTTTTGTACATTGTTGTTATTCTTCTATGTACCTCTGAACAGCGTACTAGAATAAAAGTTCTAGAATAATATTCTTCTGAACACGACCTGCTTTCGATAACTCTCCTTTCTAAACAACATAATCTTAGCGAGTTGACTCTGGTAGTTATTATACTTCTAAGAACAATAACGCTTCGTGAAGAGTGAGGTCGTCGAGCGTCCTAAAGAAAATTACAATAAATCTTACAACATACATATAGACAAAGTAATTCACTTCAACCCAGGAAACTCGCAGATTGCAGTTAATATTTATAACTCCATCCCACAGCCATAACTTGAGTTTCAATTAAATCCGGACGTTTCTACAAATCCACTCCATTTGACTCGACGTCCAGTAATATGTCGGGAGTATTCCAGGGAATTACGGACAGTCTAGAAAAATGAATGTAGCTGACAGACAAAGTGGACTGAGCGTTTTGTCTTACTCTGCGTCAGGCGTTACTCTGTGGTCTCCTGGAGTTATTTTGTTTAATGTTGTGTTCTGTTTGAGCCACCGAATGAGCCAACACTACTATAATTAACAACGGATACCTAGAACCATTAATTTTATTTCTCGCGTGAGGAGAGCTCCAGACAAATTGCAATTTGATTTGACTTAAATCATAAAAAATAAACAATAAGTATAGTAAGTAAGAATTAAATTCATCTAGATCGAGTGATTTTCTATCTTTTAATTTCCTCCAAATTAGAGTGAATAAGTGGGACGTCGCCCTACATCCCGTATTGCACCATCTCGCTCATTCAGTCGCATTTACATGGAATAGTAGACCTCCAGGGCTTGAAACCAAGAAAGAACTTCTAGCGCAAACAAAAGTTAAACGATATTCTCAAAACATTTTTTCTTATCAAAATAAAACATCAAAAATAAAACTTTCCAGTAGGATTCGAAGTAACAAATCCATTCGTTTCATATCAAAAACATTCCTTAAATATTAATAATGTAAATGAACCTATGGCAAGCAAACCACAACAAAATTATTGAAATTGTGATTCTACAATTCAAAATAGTTTCGAACTTTCGAATTTTATCACAAACTCTCACAAGCGAAACTTCTCAACAATTAAAGTCATTCCTAGCTTGTTTTCACATTATGAAACAGATTAAAAACGAACGCTTCCCACCTTTTCCTCTATAATTCTATGCTGGAATTTTTCGCAAAAGAACCATTTGCATATTTTCATGGGGCAGAGAAATTTACAAGAATTATGACTTTGAATCTTAAGTTTTTAAATGTAGTCTTTTAATGGAATATTTTAACTCTTAACTTTCCCTTTATTCGCCTTTAACCGCAATAATTTTCGCGGATGAAAAAGGTCTTCATATTCAACCTTTTATTCGACTTATTTATGTATTTATTCACCTGCTACTCACTACACTTACAGTTTCCCAAGACGTATAGTGAGTTAATTAAACAGGTACAATTAGTAAAGCTTAATATTATGTAAACCTAAATATGGATTCATCATACTAAATATCATTAACATTCATAGCGATTTCATGATTGCGTTCTATGTCACGTGTTACATGGATATGTTTGAAGTCGTGAATTATTTTCGTAAGAAATATCGAATCTTAGAATTTTGACAAGTTTAAGACTGTGAAAGTGTCACGAAGTCACAGATAACTTCTTGTAAATTATTGTTGTTATTGAATCACATTTGTGGACGTTTACTCGCTGACCACTCAAGGGAGTGGGAATGATCGTCATCATCAGAGCACTATAGACTTAAGCCTTGAGTGGGTCTGTAAGTGATTTATGATGAATAAATGAATTCATCGAGTTTATTGCCTTAAACATGTTCAACATCATCATAATCAACGGCAACATCAGATGTTGCCAGATCCTGATACCAAGGCCAGAAGAGAGAAAGAATTAGTATAATACTGAAATTTACTACAGAAATTGCTACTATGACACATCGTGTCCCAAATACAAATTCCGCATCTTTCCCAAGAGAGAACAAAATATTTGCTCAAATTTTCTCTTTTACTTTGTGTTAAAATTGAGACATAATATCTTGTTCAAAATGAACAATAACAGCTCAAGTGCCATCTGACTGGCGTCTAGTTTTACATCTTTCGCTCAACTACGTCATAAAGAGTATAGTATTACTTACTAAGGACTTTTTAGTGACACATATAGATGCTTAACTTGCTTTCTGTGAAACAAAGTCTTTTCAGTTTGTATGTACATTTAAGAGCTGATAAAACTGACCCCCTACTTTACTTACCGTAATGAGTTAGAGGTTAGGTTGATCTACTGTCCCTGATTGTACAATCAAGTTAAGACATAAAGTTCCTCAATTGTCGAAAAAATAACATTTCCTAATTAAGTGGTTGAATTGAGAAATGCTCTGCCACTTTCACGGCCACATCGGTAGCGGTCGAGTAAAAATATATGAGAATGTGTTCAATTTGCCCAATTCTTTTGACTATCTCTATTAATATTACAATAATATTGTCATAATATCAAGCTACAAGCAAATGTAAATAAACATGAAACGTATGATAAACTAAGTACGAGTATAACCCAACCTATTTACGTGAAGAGTCTGTGGTTTAGAAAATAAAGGAAAAACCCGCTTACTTACTATAATCAGCTTATTGCGAAGAGCCCACTGCGAAATCCAGACGAATAAATATGACGCCTTTTAAAGAATGTATTTCTTATCTTTAAATTCATTCGTTTTGTGTGAGTGAATCTTCTCAGAGAATTAGGTTTTCATGTCTTTTGGAGCAAATAAGCCTTCAGATTGACGACGAGGAATTCAAGATTCGATGACCGTTGTTGCGAATGCTATCCCCGATTATGAATTATGTGTATACAATGTACCAATATAAACGCCTTTTATGTCGAAAAGGCATATAAGAGTATAGTGCGATTTAGTTCTCTTGGGATGTGTTTTAAATTTAAATTCGTGGTTTAAATTGTTTTAATTTGTTTTTGTGTGTTATATTTTTGTCCTGCAAGGGATGCCGGCCATACAGTGAAAGAGGTAAAGACAGTTTTACATATCAGTTGAGTTTAGAGTAGAGATCTCTTCCACTAACCTTTCATGGATTGATGATTATGTTACTCAATTGATAGTAGCTGCCAGCTACTGCTACTAGCTGGTTATTAGTCTGCTAAAATAATGTAATTGTGTGCCCCTCCCTGGACAGTCTAAAAGTCACTTAACAGACTTCGAACTACTGTTGGAAGATGTCAAGAGAATCGTTCTAGGTGGACCTTTTCAGCAACCAGTTTTCATGTGGAGCTGTACAATCAATCGCTTACCTCCAGGCGAGCCTCAATTTCCCCGTCTCCTGTACTATGGAAGACTCAAATATAGCGAATCACCGGACAATAGATATGGCAAAGTATTAGACAAAAATATAGTGCAATCAATAGCTATTTTGACTCGAAAAGAAGAAGCTTGCTGGCCTTCAAGTAATTGTTTCGTACATGATCTCAACGCCACATTCGCGCCCTACACGTACCTAAACAAAATTCTTAACAAAAATCGTTGGCAAAGTTTCAAGTAAAACGCAGAAGCCATCATATAATACCAAAAGTTATAAAAGAGATAAATCAGGGTGCATTTACGATATCGTGGATGTTCTAAAAAAACTGTCGACTGCAATGTCGGCTTAGTGCCAACTTGCAATGGTATGGTTTATGGCACCGACAGATGGCGTAACTGTCCTTATATACTATAGGTAGCTCTTAGAGTGATAGTATGGCAAAAACTAAAGTTCCTGTGGAGAGGCTTGTTTATCTTGAATTTGAAGATTTTTAATAGAATCTATAGTAAAATAACTTTTAAGCGTCTGTAAATCTACGCCCCCTGTGATAAGTGGTCTAAGTTGAGTTGTTCCGTTTTTTCTTTTTTAACTTGGGCATAATCAAAAAAAACATTACGATGTTTTGGTCTAACTCACGTTCTTCTATCTGCTATAGTTTCGGAGATCATTTTGTGCAAAAGGATATAACTGTCGGATTTTTGGCAAAAATATCGATATTTGTCAAGTTGTAACCTCCCTAATTAGTCGGTGGACATTTTTTGTGCCCAGTGATTTAAATGTCAGTGTATTAAACTTCACATTTTATTGTTCAGAATGTTTTTCGTGAATATTGATGTATCTAGAATGTTCATTTAAACCAATTCCCTTTCGATATGCCTAGAGTACAAATCGACATATACCTACAGACCAGAATATGAATTTATGCTATATTTTGTGGAAAGTGATACAATTTGATCCAAATCTGTTTTTTATGTAAAAAAAATATAAATTTAAAGTAAAAAAAAATATCAAAAAATTTGGTTCTACCACCATTTATTTAAGTACTAAATTTCATTACAAAACATGTTAATGGCGTATTTAAAGCCATAAACGTTTTCTACCAGACAACCAATAGGTGACTGTATTTATGGGAACAAACTAGTGTGGTATTTTCTATCATAACTTGTGGACGATATGTGTTCGAAAGGCTTTTGGCCTAGGTGAGGTAGCATTCCATGAGGGGAAAGAAAGGCATGTTTTAGGTACATGCAATGCATCTGAAGGCGGGTAACCTACGTAGAAAAAGAGCTACGGGGAGGGAAATGCTCGATATAACGTATATATGTGATATTACTGAGACATTATCGCTGTCTTTCCAACATGCCAGTTGATTTACATGAAGATGGAGTAATTGAAGATGTTGATAGTACTGGATCATGTCTCCCTTGTTTCCAAATGTCGAAGTTCACATCCAATTTGTCAAATCATTATGGTTGGCATCGAGCTCATCGTCAACACTGTCCTCGTCCGTAGCATGACCATTCAACTCAGTAGATGGTCATCTACTATGTTAATCAACTATGTTATCAATATTATCATTTCAGAAGCAGAAAGTTCACTACTGGAAATAGGCCTCCTCCAATTATTTCTAAAATGAACGGTTGAAACCGGCCTGCATTCAACACCTGCCTGCAATGATTTCATCTTTCTTCAGGTTGTCTGACCATCTGTTCGCTGGATGTTCTCACCTGTAGTCTCACTTTGCGTTGGGTTGCTTTACTCCATGGCCAAGCACAGGTTCTCCGCACCATGTGCCCCGCCCACTGCTTCTTCAAAGAGGCTATGTTTGTGACTTTTTCCTCCTATGGATCCACTAATACCTGGTTCGATCTAGTAGGGAAACAATGAAAATTCTCTTTCCATAGCTTTTGGCGACCTTGAGTTTTATTATAAGGCCCATCAAAATAAATAGATATCAGTATTATCTTCATCAAATTCGCATTTTAAAGCTAATAAAATTCATGCACTTTGAAGCTGTAAAAAGCAACAAAACACCAAATTGTAAAGAAGTATATAGCGTCCGATATATCGGACAGCATCAAATCACACACAAAGTTCACATAAATTAAATTAAAACGCCACATAGGTGAACTTATCTTTAACCATTACCATGTTTAACTTTTACTTCTATTGCAACTTTTAGCAACAAAAAAATGGTATTTATATTTTGTGGAGAAAGATTTCTGGCTCGCCGATATTTTCGAAAAAGTCAAATTATAAGTGGCATTTGTCAGTAAATTAATAAATACCTACTGGGTTAAAACTAACTACTGGCAAATAAAAAATACCAACGCAGGTACTATTGAAACATAAAACAACTACTAAAATGCTTATATTTCTACTCATTCTAAAAATTTTCATTGTGTCCGATATTTCGGACAGTATGCTGTAGTCCCACTACATTATTAATAAGATATTGTTGAATCGCGACGACTAGATCTCAATATATTTAATTAAAGACATTGATTGATTGCTTCTTTGTTGATTGATTGTGTCTTAAAATATGAGTATTTAATTAATTTTGTAAAAGTTAATAAACGTTGATTCTGTATCTTGTATGTATTTGCACAAGCCATACGTTTTTTGTTGAGGGGTATATCTTGACTTGTACGTTTTTACACTTATTATAAAAGACTGGAAATTAAGCAAACTGATAAAAGTTAGGTCATTTTTTGAAATAGAAGACTGACAAGTAAAAAAATAAATTGTTGTGGTTATTATAAAAACTTTTGTTTCCGAAATATTCTGCTAGGATCATTACTCTATTAGTTATTAAGTGTTGTAACTGCATATACATCAGTTTACACCAAGCCAGTTTATTAGTGTTACGTATTTCAATTGTACATGTATCATTTATTACATAAATTTTGCAAAATAAATATGCAGCATAAAAACTGAATTATACAATTAATAGGGACATTTTACTCTACTAAACAAGGTTCTCAAGTTCAACGTATCCCTCTCAGTTCACGAGTATGAATTTTTTCTCTCTTTTTTTGGCTCTCCTGTAAAATTAGGAGTTTTGACTTGTATCACTTATCACAGGAGGCACAGAAATGTAAATGCTTTTTTTTATTCTACAGACTACATTTACATGGTAAATCTAGGATTTTGGTTGAATTGGTTTTTGTTGTTGTTGTTATAATGAATGTCATTTTATATTGGTACCTTCTCGGTTGCCTGAAAAAAAAATCATTAGAGCGTACGCAGTTTCAATAGGTATTCTGTGTCCTTTTCTATTGTTTTTATTTGAGAATAATAAAGTATTAACTAACTTAAAGACACCCGTTAGAGTTACTTTATCTTCAAATCCATCGAAGTTTCTAAAATATGACGAGAACTATTACGAGTATAAAACTAAAACCGGAACATTTATGATTTCCTCTGACAGCCAATGTATTTCTGTTTTAAGAAAATTTTACAATAACGACCAGACGACTAGCAAAATAAATGATTCTGATTCTGATTCTGACAATAAAAAGAAAACAAAATATGTATTATTAATAGTTTGGATGAGTAAATAAGTTAAAACACTTTTATTGCACCATAGATAATAATTACACAAAAAGGTAGGTTAACAAAGATGTTATTGCTAGTACAATCTCTTACAGGCTTCCTTAAATATAGGAAAAATAGACGGCAGTGCATAGGCATCCAAACAGAAAACAAAAATGAGATTAAAGCATTTGAATTACTTACTAATTTAAATCAATTTCTAAATTCTCGATGACCTAACATGTCCGACATACCATAAATATCAATTTAGGCTTTTGATCTATTAACATCTGAGTAGAAATTCGTGTTTAAATTTTATCAATAGTCATAATAAAATGTCGAACGGGGGTAGCTTTGTATATTTAGAAACATTGATGCAGGTGTCTAACTATTTTATTATGCCATTAAGGAAATTTCTTTCTGCTTCATGTACGTATGTACGTCCCTCAAGATATTATTCCTCAACGGTGTGTTCACATACCCGAGTGCAGAAATTGTAACCAGGGTATCCATGGTCGATTGATCATGTTGCCCACTGTATATGATGATGATGATTACTGAAACGTCAATAAAAGATGGCGGTTGATTACTGACTGGTTTATTAAATGTACTTGACAACATATAATACTAAATACCCTACACTTTTCCCCTCTTAATTAACTGTTACAACTACTTAACTAATGGGGAGCCGATGTCGAGTGCCTAATACGGTTACGGGAACAAAAGTTTTGAAATTCGAATGAAAAAAATGGTGGGCCGTTATCCGTCACGAGCTGTGATGGTAATCCAAATCTAGCAAACACTGATCTAAACACTGAAATGGTTGACTGTGCATCCGTACGGGTCATTGGTATTGCTTCGATCCATTTGGAGTGCGTATCTATTATGATTACGTACCTCCTGCCAGCACACTCTCCAAAATCAGCATGGATGCGTTGCCAAGGCACCAATGGGTACTCCCAAGGGTGCACAACCGCGCGGGGTGGGGCATCTCGTACCGTCCTACAAGCCTCGCAAGAACGACATAAACTTTCTAAATCAGTGTCTAAACCAGGCCAATATACATAATTGCGTGAAAAATTTTTCATTTTGTTAATGGGTATAATTATTCTATATTTGTAGATTAGGACTTTAGGACGTCTAATTCCGTTACTATCTCCCTTTTTCGTTCAAAATATGGCTTTTCTTCCTCACAGCTCGCTCTGGTCGGCCAACCAAACTTGACGTATCCTAATATCTTACATATTAATACATCACTTTTAGTTTGTTTACTAACGTCACGAAAATCAACAGGCATGCTATCTATAACTACATTCATATAGTTCTGCGGCTGATTAGTGTGGCGGCGGCGCTCGCTAGACAAAGGCAAGCGGGACAGCGCATCGGCCGGCCCGTTCTCGGACGATCTTACACATTCTTCTTTAAAATCATACGCCGATAAATGCACGGCCCATCTCTGCAATCGACTAGCAGCCGTTTGAGGAATACCCTGTTTTGGTCCGAATATATGACTTAAAGGCTGGTGATCGGTACGCAATATAAATTGTCTACCGTATAGATAGTGGTGGTGTCGCGACACACCAAAGAAGATAGCCAACGCCTCCTTGTCTAACTGGCTGTAGTTCTTTTTGGCCTCATTAAGCGTCCGGGACGCACAGCTGACCGGGCGCTCGCCGCCCGCCAGCCTATGTGCAAGGATAGCCCCCACTCCATAGGCGCTGCTATCGACAGACAAAATAAGGGGCCGCCCTTCCTCATAATGCGCCAGTACTCTGTCGCTTAACAATGTATTTTTCGCTTCATTGAACGCGCTCTTACACTCCGAGGACCATTCCCACTCTATGCCTTTCTTTAACAGTTTAAGTAACGGGTGCAACAAAGTACTAAGATTAGGTATGAATTTACCATAGTAATTTAAAATTCCAAGAAAACTTTTTAATTGAGTAATATCGGTTGGCCGCGGTGCGTGAGCTATCGCGTCTACTTTTTTTGGATCAGAGTGTAAACCCTCCCTATCAATTATATATCCTAGATATTTGACACTGTTTTGTAAAAAGTTACATTTTTCAATTTTTACTGTTAAGCCCCATGACCTTGAGCCTTTCTAACACTTGTCTGAGGTTACTTACATGCAATGCCCTCGTGGCTCCCGTGGCTGCTATGTCATCTAAAAATACCACAGTATTCGGTACCCCTCAAGGTTTCTTCCATCAATTTTTGATTTTTTTCTGGAATACACGACAGACCATAAGGAGTATGAAGATAAACAAAAGTGCCGAGGTGAGTATTGATCGCGGTATACGGTTGTGATTCCTCTGTTAGCATCGTTTGTGCGTACGCGTGTGATAAGTCTACTTTACTAAATTTCTCCCCTCCACTGAGGGTTGAAAATAATTTCTCGATGCGAGGGAGAGGGTAAAACTCACGGTTCAACTTCGGGTTAATCGTGACCTTATAATCCCCGCAGATTCGAATATCGCCGTTCTCCTTAACTACAGGCACGATCGGGGTGCCGTATTCGGAATGCTCCAACCGGTAGATTGTACCTTCAGCTTCAAGCCGCTCCAACTCGGCTTGCACGCGCGCGCGCAGCGCCAGCGGCACCGGTCGCGCGCGCACATATACCGGTACTCGATCTTTTAATTCTAACTTAATTGATTTTTTACAGGTACCTAATTTCTCAGTAAACACTTCAGGAAACTCTGCGGTCGGTCGATTCACGATCGGATCGTCTCGTATTTCATTAAAACTAATTTGTTTTATATTCAAGGCGCGAATCCACTCTCTGCCCAACAGTGGGCGACTACCGTTTTTAATAACATGCATCGATAAATTGTTAGCTGTCACATCTCCGAGAGTAACATTAACTATTATTGATCCGAGAGATTCGATCGGTGAACCGGCATAACTGCGCAATAAAATGTTCTGACTAGTTATAGGTTTATGAGTAAAATATTGTTTGTAGAAATTTTCACATATCGCGGAGATGCGACTACCAGTGTCTATTTCGCAATCAACCGGGTAACCGTCGATGTTCACTTTTATAAAGAATGGTTTGATAACTTTAGCCGTCAGCTCAATGTTGAAGATGTCCTCATCATCTGTTACCTCTTCTGGTTCACTCACAAAATTTTGCCGCCCAAACGGCCGATCACCACTACGCACTTGTTTGCACATCACTTCTAGATGACCTCTTTTATTACACTGATCACAGTTGTAGTTGGCGTACCGACACCTATCAGGCCGGTCCGCCTTCCCGCACCGCCAGCAGGCCGCCACCTCGCCCGACACCTCCGCCTCGCCTCACGCTTGCCTGATGCAAGCCCTCATCCGCCCCGCTGCCTTCCGGACATGAAGTCTCCTATGCGACAACCCAAGTGGCTCCGCTCACCTCCGCGTGCCTCTCCGCAGCCTCCAGCGCCAGAGCCAGTTCGACCGCCTCCTTATATTTAATATCTCTTTCTGCAAAAATTCTAGACCGCATGGCCTCATTTGCAAGGCTAGAAATCTCGGAGGTTTTCTTCCAAATTAGTCCCAAAATTGCATGTTGTAGCGAGATGTTTAAGATTTTGTGGCGCTCAGCGATCTCCGAGCATTGTGGTTCCAGGTGTTGTGCCACAAGGTCTACTAATGTATCGAACGTCTTGGTCTCCGGGTGGGCGGGCGAAGCCAAATCGCACATAAGGGAATATGTCGTTTTGCCAACGATTGTTATTAATAACGGAACACGCAATTCGTCTTTAATTTCATTGAGTACAATGTATTGTCTCACTCTGCGTATATACGCCGGCCACTTCTGCGAATTTAAATCGAACGGATCCAATTTACCTATCGCCATTTAGTTCAAATAGCCTTAAACCCGGCACAATATTTAAGTTAACACGCACGTCGCCAGTAAAACGTCAATAAAAGATGGCGGTTGATTACTGACTGGTTTATTAAATGTACTTCACAATATATAACTAAATACCCTAAAATTACTACTACTATTATAGGTACATTGTTAAATACAAGCAATTACAAGAAAAAACCTTGCGCAAAAGGCAATTTTTCTAGGCAACCTTGCATAAAATTGATGACCTTTAAACATACATAGGAACATGACCCAAAGTGTAAGTTAGTAGTTGACCAGAATCAAGGATGAGTTCGAGATAGAAATTGCTAATGGCGACCAATCCAATCCGTCGCTTGACGCATGCAATCGTTACGGATACGCTGACTGCGCTCAGCTATCAAACTTCTCGTAAATAGGCTAGTTTCCAGGGTCAAAAGACAAACATTAAAATTAGTCCGTCATTTAGGGAATCAAAATATATTAGTGAAGTATTTTTTCTTTTGACAATTGAGCGATAAATTATAAAGATATAACGCATCAAAGTTTAGGAGTGGGGGCTCGTGACGTCACATATTGCGAAAAAGTGTAGCACGCTGTGACGTCACACGGAACTTTAACTTGACATATCTTTACCATTCTTTGTTTAATTTTCAAAAGAAAAAATACGTCTCCAATTTTTTTTGACTATCTAACTGACGGACTAATTATATTTTTTTAGAAAACTAGCCTATTCTTCTTACTGCGGTATATATAATATATGAAATAACTACTGCAGTCATAAATAAGACAAGTTACTTTATTTTTCAACGCAATGCATTATGGAAATAAGCCTTTTATGTCGAGAGGCAAAAGGCAATAACCGTTTAAATAAGTCGGTTATAGCGAACCAATTTATTGACGACAACAATTTTATAATACCAGACAAATTTACTGCATAAATATATCGGTTCTTGTCATGATCTTAGGATGCAATCGAGAATGTCCTGTCAACATCCACCATGTTCTAAATATTAAATACAAATACAAAATATCTTTATTATAAAAAATAATCTTCTTGTTATGTTCTCTTACTATTATGCTGTGCCCAACAGGGTCCATAAATGGTCTTATTTCTGTTTTTTGCTATCTTTATTCACTTTATGGTTTGCAATTAAAGTATTGAGTATATCCTAACAAAATATAAATGAATGAACACTTTATTGTTAAGAAAAAATACAGCACTGAATCTAATTTACTTAATCTATACAGAGAAGTTAGTAGTTTTTAGTCAACCGACCCCGTATGTCAAGGTATGAATGGATTTTTCTCGCTGGTTTAGTTTCTAATTAATTTAAAAACAAAGTTTTACAGTTGTAAACACACATCATTTGCCGGCGAAACCAAGTACAGTTTAAAAATTATATTTTTTTAACCAATTTACTTATGTAAAGACCAAAATATATAAAATGTATAACCAAAAAGAGCGACTTTGGGTCAAATTTGCATAATTTCGTCATATTTACAATAGACTAAGCGAATTAAATTACTTAATGATTTTATTTACGATTATATTTGTAGAGGACGTCCCTTGTTTTAATTATTTAATTTCCAACACAACTTTACTTAAAATTCGAATATGTGGAAATGCTAATTTTTAACTTCCCGACCCCAAAGATGGATTATGTTAGCTATGCCGTAAAATGACTCTTTAGGCCTTGTCATAGAATAACGTACACTGACTCCCTCCCATCCGAAACAGATACCGAACCCCATGGCGCAAATTTAGGGTAAAAATCGAGAGCAAAACAATGCAAGAATGACACTTCGACCGCGCGGCCTTGACTGACAAATATGTGCGCCATCATTCATCCATACTATCCATATCCATACTATCCATACTTCCATACTTCCATACTATCCATACTAATATTATAAATGCGAAAGTCTGTCTGTCTGTCTGTCTGTTACCGCTGAACGGATTTTGATGAAATTTGGTATGAATATATTTGAAGACCCGGGATCAAACATAGGCTACTTTTTGACGCAGGCGGAGCTGCGGGAAAAAGCTAGTTATTAATTAATAAATCAACTGTACGAGTAACACACACTTATACGCGCGTGCGTACGCGTAGTAGTAGTTATAGTGTATCGGTACGCCGCTATTGTATGGAGTAACCGGGGTGTGGTTTTGTCTAAACATTGCTAGTCTTTAAAAGTAACTATTATTGGACACCGTTTCTTGCGATCTTGCACCAGTTTTCAACAGTCGCCTACTCCAACTCCTGGCTTGTTTTGTGATATACCTACTATATTTTTGTTAACATTACGTAATTACGCAACTTACGCATGGATGGATGGATATGGACAACGAAAAGTCTTATTCCCATCCCCTTTGATGACGGTACTCTAGAACAATTTTATTAGTAGATTAATTAGTTAATATCGAGTGGGTTACATGATCAATCAACCATATACATTGTATAGGATATCGCAGGCTTGAACCACCAATTATCTGATCGATCTTGTAACCCGCTGTCTTAATTAAATAAATGAATAAAATTGCAACACAAAAGCCACACACGTTGTACAGTCACGAGCATTAATATATATGCAATTGTATTCAATTTCAGACCTTATTTCAATGACTTAAGAACCAATGTGTATGTACACATACATGTTATTGCTCGTGACTGTACACATACACAATACCTTGGGATGTCGCATTGCGAAAACTCAGTATAGTTCCTCAAGCCACTCTCACAGGAACGATGCAGAATTAAGTTTACAACAACTGTAGTTTTAAAACTAATTTACTTCAATAGACTTCTTGCAACATTTGTTCAGACTTTCGTTTCCTGGTTTATCAAAAATATAGACAGGTTTTTGTTTGGAATTCAGGCTAAAGCTTCGTGTATACAGAATTACAGAGATATTGTAAAATCACTGGCCAAAATATTTCAACTCGTGCAAATCGAGTGACCAGCGGGCTGGATATTCTAAGAGAGGTCAACAATTTTTATCAGCTTTTACTTGATTTTTCTATTGTAAGTGGATGGTTTCACGGTCTAAACACACTGTCAAAATTTGGCCAGTATTTCAACATAACGATATAGAGGGACGAAAAGAATGAGGTATTAAAAATAAATAAATCAGAGTCGAAGTGAACAGGTTCCCATTGGAATCATAATTAGATCAGTTAAGTTGGAATTTTAAATATACCCTTTTTCTACATCTCGCTTGCACACTTGTTTCTGGCCTGCTATTAGAGGTGGTGGTAAGGCACCAACGTATGTCAGCATCTACGCATCGTATGGTAAAATCTATTCATTTTGATGAAATAAAAAATGATTTTGAACTTGATAATGATTATAAAATAAATAAATAAAATAAGAATGATATTTGTGATTGATAGCCATAATATAGGGCTGCTGTGCTGATGATTATTGTCACAGCGGCACAAAGAGATGATTTTAAGCCGAATTCCTTTTTAGTTCATTTCGTTTTTCGTATTGTTTGTATTGTACTTTTTTGTATTCTTAGTAAGTCTTTAACTTGGCAGTGTATCTTATTAGATACATGTTATATAATGGCGTTTATTGTATGTGTCAGGCAATGTGCATTTAAAATACATTCAATTAAAAACGAATAAATTAAAATATTCTTTTTTTTCAAAATGCAGTGTGTATACTAAGTTTGGTTCTTTAGTTGGACTATTCTTGTTCTATTTGTGAGGACCTATAATTGCCTTCTAAATTGTTTAAGTTAGTTACCTATTGTATAGATATAAGCTGTTGGTCTTCCTAATAAATAAATTTAAAAAAGAAACTAAAAGTTTTTTGCCGTCTCTTTTAACTCCCTTTAGCAAGGTACAGTACAGAAAAATAATTTTTAACTTACTTTATTTCTCTGCCAAGTAAAGGGTTAAACTGCAGGCTTAGATCACCTTACTGTCTAATAATAAAAGAGATGATGCAAACAAATGATTGATTGAGATTCCATGCTTCAAAAGGCCATGCCAAAAATCACTTTTTGGACATCACAAACATACTCGTAGTTTGCCAGAGTCCACTCGCTAAGTCAAAGGAGTAAGGTCGATGAAGAAAGAACATCGATTATTTCCTCAAATTTAAAAGTATCCCATTGAAATGGCGCGATTGATCAAAATCTGTCGGATTACAAACTGGAGGTACGTGGCCATTAGAACTGGCAGTAATTCATCCTACATAAGTTCCTAACGACATTTCTATTGTCTGAACTCCGCAAACGACATCTAGCGGTTAGACGCGGTTTTGCTTGTGAAACAAAAGCGATTAACCATGTCTGAAGGCATATTCAATAATTTACATAAACTAGATTATTGATTATTCATGCTTGTTCAAAATTATAAATACTATTTTTGTCTTTATATCCAATGGGATAAAATATCTACTGCACTAACGTAGACCAAACAGAAAAATATACAAATTGAAACTGTTTAAATATTTTATTTATTTATTTATTTACCATACTTCATTCGGTACGTAATCCGATCAGATGTGTCATATTCATTATTTTATTAATGTAAAACATTGCCGGCAATCTACCTGTGCCAATTTATTTGATATACGTAAGTGTTAGTTACGAACATGTACGTGACTATAAATTAATTTGGAAAATGGACGGAAGTCCCTTTAACCGCAGCGCCTTGGCGCGCTGCAGTCCACCACCAATCTACAAAACATCTACACCCCCGACTCAACGACCTCCGCAAAGGCCTGTCCAACGAGAGGACGACCCCCCTGAGCTTATCTTCAGCAGTGGATGTCTTCTATTGAGCAGTATCTGAACGTGGTATGTACGATCTCCTCAGAAAGAAAATTAACCACCGACCAGAAGGTTAAGATCAGCACTTTGTGTCTGAAAATAGGACATGGAACTTCGCAGTTGGCCGTCCAATATCAATCGCTAAAACAGAAAGCCATTCATGCCCACTCAATCGTCCAAGTCCCGTAGGAAGAAGAAGGCCTCGTCTGCGAAATCGCAAAGCTTAAAGAAAGCATTAAGGAGTCCTTTACACCTGTGACGGGATCTGTGACCTTCGCCGACATGGTTAAGAAGTCAGACCAGAAATTTTTCCAGCCGAACAAGTTTAGCTCTGTAGCGATCTATTTTACAGACAAAATAAAATCTAGAGAGGACACAACAAATCTGGCCCAGAAAATTATAGAGCCGGACGAAATGAAATTACATGTGTGAGAGGTGCGTAAGACAAGGGATGGAGGCGTCATTATCAGTACCGACATCAAAGATGACATCGAAAAGCTGAAGAAGTCTGTTCAGCTTAAAACATCAGTCCTAACAGTTGACGAGACCTTCAAACGAAATCCTAGAATAATCATAATAAGAGTACCTACTTCAATGCAGGAAGCGGAAGTTTATAGCTGCTTATACCAACAGAACTTAGCCGAGAAACTGCAAGAAACAAGTTTAGATATTTTTTACAGCTAAATCGAAGAAAAACGTCTCGGAGACCTAATACTATATCATAGAAGTTACCCCACATATCCGGAAGACTATAATTACGCAAGGACGGGCGTTTATTAACTGGTCGTCTTGCCCTATCAGAGACTTTACATTGGTGACAAGATGTTACAAATGCCAGAACTACGGACAAGCCGCCAAATCATGCCCAGCAGAAACTTCCACGTGCGGTCACTGCGTGGCCGTAGGTCATTCAATAAAAGATTGCAGTGAGAAGACCGAGTCACCGAAATGTGCAACATGTTTGCATTTCAAGAAGCCGTCTAATCATAAAATAGGTAATGCTCAATGCCCTGCTAAAATCCTGGCCGAAAAGAGATTCATTGACACGGTTGATTATGAATGCACTTAAAACTCCATACTCCACATTATTATACACTTGTAATCTTAGGACATATGTAGTTAAATAGTAGCATTAAAATAATAGAGAAATTAATAGCGGACATAAAAAATTACACAATGTAAATATTTACCTGAGTCACATATCTGAGGTCATTGTATTGATTGATTGACGTTATATATTGAATATTATTTTGTAATAAATATGGCTAACTGTTAATGTCATGGATTTGGTATTTCGTACTATTTCAAAAATGTTCTAATTTTGTTAATGTTTGGTTTTAGATTATGTTGTGACGAGACCTGGACGCCCGTAATCACAGGTTCTTAGGAAATCTAGCATGGCCTCCAGTTCTCCAAAAACATACCTAAATAGTATTTTTGTAAAAATTTTGCTCTAATTTGTTTTTATTATCCTCTAATACTTGATAATATTTGCCTTCTAAAGTTTGTTAGTATTTAATTTTTAGGCTTAGCAGTTTTATTTCCTAACTAGCTGTGCCCGCGACTTCGTCCGCGTGGAATAGTTATTTTGGGAATCATGGGCGACAACTCATCATGCGGCGCGTGTGAATTTTGTTTCAGAGTTATTTTAAAATTGTATTATCTTATAAGATGTTTATTGAAATAAGGTGATGTCAATTTTGTTCACAGTTAAATACTCTTAATCAATAACACATTTATTTGGATAAAGATTAATATTATTATGTTGATACAACTCTGACAAATAATTTGTAATAATGCATTAATTTCGACCAAATTTGATTATCATAAAAACGGTTATTGTGAGTTAATATTAAAAGATAGACATATACTGTCGTGAACATTTTTTTAGATAATTTAAAGAGGAATAATTCTTTCATACATATTTTCTGGGTATCTCGAACGGTTTTCGCAGCGCACGCAACGGAAGCCTTCAAAGATCAATAATTTTCCCCGTTTTTTCCACATTTTCGGCTGTTTTTTTCGCTCCTATTAGTCGCAACGTGATGTTATATAGCCTAAAGCCTTCCTCGATAAATGATCTATCCAACACAAAAATAATTTTTCAATTCGAACCAGTAGGTCCTGAGATTAGCGCGTTCAAACAAACAAACAAACTCTTCAGCTTTATAATATTAGTATAGATCTACATCTACACATATATTATAAAGAGGAAATATTTGTATTTTTATGTGTATGTTTGTAATGAATAAACTCAAAAACTACAGTGCCGATATCAAAAATTCTTTCACCATTGGAAAGCTACATTCACGCTGAGTAATATAGGCTATATACCGCAGGTAAAGCTGCGGGAAACAGCTAGTGTGTTTCATAAGAATGAAGAACCCGTTATACAGGTTTTACCTAGCACCTAGTTGGGTAGAGTCTTATCATATAATAAGACATTTTGTATGACATTCATTTGTTGAGAACAATAAATTTTGTTTTCATTTATTTATTTATATATTTTCCAAAAATTGATACAATCAAAAATTTATCATTATCATCATTGGGTATGGCGTTCTTCATCGGTGGATCAAAAATCGACACAGAGGCAGATGTGAGATGGTGCAATTTCGTCATGCCACCGGGAAAACAGCGAATATGTTTGATAAAATTTCCTTACAAAAGAAAGCCTACAAAAACTGTAAGCACACAAACTACGTCATCAACTTCCCTACCGTCTAAATAACATGCAAATCCTTTGTCCTTTGTACAAGTAATAGCAAAAAATCAGGCCTTCATAACTATCGGTCGCGTGGCATTTTGCATCACAAACGGCGCACGTCCAATTTATTTTAACTAAGGCCCAGAATCGAAGGTAACTTCGCCAGTTTTTTGGCACATTTGCATATTTCCCGGCACTACGGTGTACGTAAATACATTAATATTTATGGATTCTGGTAGCCAGCGTGCGTTTATGTTTTAAATGATTTTTAGGATTTTTGATATTTTTGTTTTTTCCCCGGTAGCATTGTTTTTGGAAATGTTGCCAGTTTCAAATGAGGCAATATGACACTATTTTTATTTACATTTTTTTTAATATTTGTTTTATATTTACCCAATTTAAGCATGGATTGATATGGACAACGAATAGCCCTGTTCTGGTTCCTCAACTTGAACAGTTCTATAATAGCATAGATTAATTTATTAAGTTTTAAGTAAGTAATTAGGTTGTAAGATCAAAATAAATTAAGCGCATTGATTCGTTTAGCGACTATTTCACAGTTTGGCGAATTGTTCAATTTCAAATACTGTTACAATTTTGTTCATATGCGCTAGCATTTATTTTTCTTTCCGTGAAAAATTTTCCTTTTAAATGATATGAGTGCCGTTCAAAAGCCACGAATCTGACTCGTGACAAAAATTTATATATTTTTTTTCACTAAGGGTCGATTTCACTAACGTCGGATAAGTTTTATTCCTAGGATAATGACGCAATTTACTCTCATATAATTACGCAAGAGTTTATTTTTAAGTTTAAATTAATACCACACAATTAACCCGAGGATAAACTGATAATCCACGTAGGTATAATTTCGATATTATTTATATCTCTGTCTGTAGAATAAAAATTTCTGGATTTCTTGGATTAGTTACTCTTAGATAGGAACGATGTAGGTGAAATCGGCCCTAAGTTCCTTGATTATAATTAAACCAGCAACATTACACAATAATAATCACAAGACCTAGCAACATCTACCGGCATTCGCAAATTAGCTCCATAAATTACAAAGCTCATCTTCAAAGAGCTTCCGTGGAAGTAGGGGCAATCCGAACGCATTTTTTGTTACCGTCAAAAAATTTTCATTTCATTTATAGCCAAGTGGATCCCGCAAATTACTTGGGATTCCCTCTTTTAGCTTTTTGTAAAATTGCCCCAAGTCCACTTAAGATATTAAAGGAGACAAAAGCTCGCGTTACTTAATCACGTTTGATATCTTACGTCATTTCGCCGTTTGAGTTCAGGATTTTTAAATCATCTTCTTAGCCACATTTATTCATTAATTTACCCTGTATACCCTGGTGTCAGAGTTTTTCAGAAACGCCATTAAATATAACTGTCGTGGTTTATTAAAACTACCACCAGATGGCAGCCTGACTGCTATGTGGTGATCTTACAAAGCATGAAATCATATTTCTTCTACTTCATCCAAGCATGCTCTCTTAGTTGCGTCATAGGCCTACGCTTCAGAGCCTAGGGTAAGTCATGGTCCTTGATTTAGCGGCACTGGTAATTACAATGGAGCGACTGAAGACCAGAATCATAATTATTATCAGGCAATGGTGATTCCAGCCTCCAGCAATAATAAAATAGAGCATGCTTTCAGTCTTTCAATATTCGAACTCCTGCTGACCTCTGGGTCTGCAGGCCTTAACCGATACTCTGTAGTTATTATAATGATAATGCCTTTAGAGTCCCGAATAGCTTGAATTGTGGCTCAATAGATGGCGGTAAATTGTATTAAAAAAAACAGCTCAACAACTTTCTTTACGATTTCAATTCTGTGTTTATCTATAAAAAAATGGACCCTTCATGAAATATATGTCTGTCTCAATATAGTACTTGTTTTCTTCAGCAAGTTAAATATCATCCATTAGGTCAGGCCATCCTAAGTCTGATAAAGACATGATGACGACCAAAAAATTAATTACTGTTTAAAAGCATCGGAAAATTCAAGGGCTGACTAAACATGATTTGCGAAATATTTTGTTCATAAATAAATGGTTTTGATTTATAGACTCGCGAACCCTTTTTGACTTAACCTTTTAATTAAAATTGATTTAGTAAAATATTTTGTAGTTATTAAGGCATAAGAATTCATTAATGGAATTTAAGTCTAAGAAAATTATTTTAATCGAGATTAAAAGCCATTTTTCTGAGTATTTCTGAATGTTAAAGGAACATATGAAATTGTTATATCATTTAAGTTCTTACTAGCAGTTTTCCGCAGTTTTTTCTGCCCGTGGTGTAAAATTATGTACATAGTATATGCCTATAACAGTCTTGAATAATGTACCTTCCAAATGGTTAAAGAGTTTTTTATGTAAGTTTACCCTCCATTCATAAATTAATAATTAATTTTGCACATCTCTGCTAGCAGACAGAATACACTGGACGGATACATTTTTGTAAACTTTTTTACACATGTATTCTAGCAAAATAAATGATTTTGAATCTGATTCTAAATAAATAGTTTGACCCAATCGTTAAAATAGCATCGTCACGCTAAAAACGCTAGAAACTCACGAAATTAGCAACCTCTTTGAGTTTTTATGACGAATTCAGGGGTCTATCCACTCTGGTCTTTTGAGATGCTTTCGCGGGAATTATAATTAACGACATTTGAGAAGTTGATTATGTGGCGCTCCTGCCAAAACCGGCACTAATAGAAGTTTAGATTAGCTATATAGACTTATAGATTTTAAAATATTATTATATTATACACCTAACTAATCTATAATTATTTTTCGTTTCAGGTAAGTTCCATAACAGTAAAATTTTAACGTGGCCAACACTTTTATACAAGATGATGCCTGCGGCTTCATCTGAGTAAGTTTATCACTCATTCATTAATTTCGAGTTGGTTCCATGGTCAATCGACTCTGTACACCCGGAGTCTAGTAGTGGTGGTGTTACATTGATTTTAATAAGTACAATTTAATATTCTCCTTATTTATGAAGTACCACTTACGAAGTCTTTAACTTAAACTTTAGCCTGCACATAGAATCAAACCATTATAAAATATGTTTAGAAAAAATGCATAGATAAGTAAATTGAGACCTCTGCTGGTACTTACAGCCACACTGCATGTGCGGCAGCCACGTGTTATGGCAACCACGTATACTCGTACTCAAGCGCAGCGTTGGACATCCACTGACCAGAATATGATCAGACGATCTGAAGAAAGATCTAATTGGATTAAAATGAAACGGAAATTTAAAACAATGATATTAAATCTCTAATAAATTAATTGCAGTGTATTGTATTGTATAAAAATGACAAAATGTTTTTGCACGCCTATGATAAGGTTAGAAGTGAGAAACAGTATAAATATTGTGTAACACCATGTATTACCATTTTTAATGCAAATAAATCATTTGATTTGATTTGAAAGTTGCAGGTAAGCGGTGGAAGCTTGGAAATCTTTTGGTGAGGCTTGTGTCCCGCAGTGGACTGACTGTGGCTGAAATTATGTTAGCTAAGCAGAAATTCTAAGGCTCACAATAATATTAAAGTTTATTTCAAGTTATTACCAATATTTCGTGCCGCATGTCGGTCTGTGGCGCCAATATCATGAATTACGTTCGTATTTTATGACTAATATCAACTCAGTTTATGACTCTACGTCACTCGAAAATTTACTGTACCACTCAGTTGTGACAGTTTGAAATTGTATGTACGATATTTCAACTAAAAGGGGGTATTTCTTTTACAGTTTTTATTTTGTTTTATTATTTCTAGAGGTGTTATGGTGTAACTTCTGGTCTTAAAATGTAGTCATTTGCAGTCAGACAGTTATTTCATCCATACTAATATTATAAATGCGAATGTCTGTTACGCTATCACGGCCAAAGCGCTCAACTAATTTTGATGAAATTTCGTATGAATATAGTTTGAAGACCTGGGGTTAAACATAGGCTACTTTTTGACGCAGGCGGAGCTATGGGAAACAGCTAGTTATAAAATAAATTAGGAAGCATACACAGGTCTCTATGGCCATTAAACAGATGATTACAAATAACATCATCATCATTTAAGCCTCAGTCATTCCATTGCTTGACACAAGCCTCTTCTAATGATTTCCAAAATGACCAGTTGGAAGCAACCTGCATCCAGTGATTGCTTGCGACCTTTTTCAGGTCATCTGGCCACTGAAATGTTTATTAACTGGGTTTGCTATCTAATTCCTGTCCTCTATGAAATTTGAAGGGAAATAAGCAAAAATAAAATAACAAAAAAACTTTTACAATATTTATTTGAAGAAGAAGAAGCTGAAAGTTACACAAAGTTAAAAACTCGAATAAAAAAAAAATTATATTGGAAGTTACCTATTTAATGTCGAGTAAAGAAGTAATTGCGATTAAAACGAGAAAAGAAAATTAGGGGCGCAGGAGATCGAATGGCCAATATTTAGATCCCTTTAAAGTTTTAAATTAAAAAAAAAATAAAATCAAAGGTTAATAAAATAAAAAATGTAGAAAGCTCAGGCACAGGCTGACCGATAATGCTGGCTTCGGCTGTGTGGTTACCTCAGTTTAAGCAAAAATGTCTATCGCAGATTAAAACGGTAGTATAAGCAGTGTCCTCTTGTTTCAATTAAAGAAATGTGGTATGCACTCCTGACACCTCGGGAAGCTGGTAGAACTCCCAGTGTTCAGCGGAGGGAGTGCTGAGGGAAACTTGAGGTGTTCTTTTTAACCCTGAAGTAGGAATAACAAAATAACTTTCAAAAGACTGCCTATGAAACAATGGTTTACTATAGGGCGGGGCTCTGGAAATTTCTAGGTTTTATTCCTGTTCAAAATCCTTTTCAATATATGTATAATTTTGTTTTAATGGAGTATGTTTATTCCTAAATTTAGAGCTGAATCTTATTTGGTTGTAATTATAAAAAGAAAGTCATAATTCCAAATGGTAGGTTACCCGACAATGAAAAATCTACATAATTTTGTAAAAAAAACGATTTTGTATGAAATATTTCAATTTGAATTTATATATTCTACGCTTATTTATGTGTACCAATGGTGAGAAATCATTTTAAGACCGAAATTAGATAAAATTTTAATAAAATGCACATGTGAATAAAATACACATTCTACCCACTTTTGTAAATTATAAATTTCTCACAAAACCCCCAATTTAACCAGAAAGTTATTAGACCAAATGGAAGAATTAATCGGTTATTTAGCTTAATAGGACAATAATTAAAATAAAATAAATTACCTTTTCAGGGTTCTTTATGAATATCCAACAAAACACTTCTGTCATAAAACGCCGAACGACAACCACGTCGGCGAAAATATTGGTTACGACGGTTGCACTATTAAACTCCAAAATAATCGTATTAAATGGCTATTTAAACCTTTAAATTATAAAAGAAAAATAGCGAGCAACTATCGACCCGCTCCGAAAATCATCTGATTTCGTCTGCCGGTGGCGGCAAGTGTGCTAGCTGTCAGTTCAGTCGTAGTGATGGGGACATCGGGAGTCGACATTTGCTCGAATCGACTCGATGAACTATCTATCGACTTCGTGCCGAACCGTGTGAAAACAACAGGCATGTAGTATCGATTTTTGAGATACGCCGGCGACAATTAAACCAACTCGCACGGATTCAATGAGTGATTAAATAAATCCGGAACAAGTAAGGAATGATTCGATTATCGTTTACCGGCTCGTGGAGTTATTCGCACGGCCAGGCCACACCAGTCGAAATCAAAAATTACCACCCGCGTACATTTCAAAAATACAGAATGTTGCTTCCACGATCGCAATCGATACATCTCACGGAGGAGTCAATTCTCTTATTTTAAATAGGTACCTAGTGCACAATTGAATCGCAATTGGATCGTAATGACTTGACTTTGACGCTTCTGATATTCCGTTACTCATTTTATTTACATTTCCCTACTAATATCATTGAAATACGCTCCAGTCGCAAATGAATAGAGATTCAAAACTGTTTAAGCAGAATACCACTATTGAGTGTATTTAAAAAAATGCAACACAATTAAGTCGCGATTGAATATCAGTTGCGTGGCCTTTAAAAGTTCATTAGCGGAATCGATCCCCTACTCAACAATCGAGCAATTAGGCAGTTAATCGACTTAATATTTATGGCATAGCAAAAATGGCATTACACCACCTGGTCGGTTGATGTCCAACGCTTGCCGGTTCGTGGTCGCCATTCTTTCTTATTTCCATTTCTTAATAATTCCAAAGCCGTTGGTCGGATTTTGATGATATTCAGAATGTATGTAGAAAACGTTAAAGTACATCTGGTGAAAAATTAGTTTAGTTGTTTAAACCGACTTTCGAAAATAGGAGATTTTGATGTTCATTTCATATTTGTCACCTAATAACGCCGTGGTTTCTAAGCCGATTCTAAAAATTGTTTTCATATTTTAAAGCGAACACTTTCAGTTTATTCTCCTGAAATTTTTAATGCAATCGGTTCGGTAGTGAATAAAATGTAAATAACTAAAAAAATACCTAGATGATCATGTCGTCCAAGTAAACAAATAATATTTTTTTATTCAAAAAACAAGAAAAATATTTCCATTAATTTACTGGGACTAATGATTTCTTATGTTTTCGCGATTGTTATTCATTAAATTAAACAAGAGCACACGGCATCTGTGACACCCACCATCTTAAGGAGGAGCTTCACCGAGTCAAGTCTGTCTTAAGAAGCAACAATCTCAGCCTCCCACACATATGTCACAGAAGTCGACCCAAGCCGCACACAGTTGATCGTTTTCCTGCCATCTTACCATACATAAAGGGAGTCACGAACAAGATTGGTAACATACTTTGGCGAGCTTCAATCAAGACCTATTACAAGCCGCATAAGAAAATAAACCAATTTTTAAGACCTGTAAAATCCAATATCCCATTGCAAGATGCTGGAGTTTATAAAATTGACTGTGACTGTGGTTTATCATACATTGGGCAAACAAAGAGAAGCATTAATACTCGTATAAAAGAACATATTGCTGACATGAAAAATAGACGCTCAACCAAATCTGCAGTCTGTGTGTGTGTCATGCTCTAGACAAACCCAACCACTATATGCGTTTTGATAATCCTCAAGTCCTCCTTCAGGCGGTAGTTTGTAATCTTATGACATCAAAGACAAATGTTAATTTAGTCTGCCTGCGACCATGAACGCTGTAAAGTGTTTGAAACGTCAGGTGTAAATAAATAAGTAATAAACGCGATAAAACCGTATTAAAATAGTTTAATTTACTGGGACTAACTTGAAGATATTTTGTAGTCGTGAAGTTAATCTACAAGGGTGGCGTGGTCCTGGTTGTAGTCTGTTATCTTCGGCTAGACTTAAGTTTAGCGGACATTATTCGATCTCTGTTGACTAATAATATTAGGTGCAGGATAATATTCATGACTACTGTTTTTGATTTACCTTGTCGTGTATAAAAAAAAAAAAAAAAAAAAAAAGAAAAAAAGTATAAAGTGTCGGTTAATTATTGTTGTGTGTAAATGGAAGAAATGTCAATTAATTGCTGGTTACTGGATATGTTATGCTAACGGCTGAAGGCCATTGTCATGTGTAAAAAATAAAGGGGAATTTATGATATCCTTCAAGATTAACGACAAGGAATCTTAACTGTGTTCGAAATGTACTATACACGAATTTACATACAAAAGCTAACCAAGAGGGTACCTGAATAGACCAGAGCAGGGCAGCAGACCTTTGGAGTACAAGGACCTCTTGCGTTACCCTAGGAAATGGGGGTTTGACAGGAGGTAACACTAATGACACCAACTAATGAATATCAAAATGCTATTTATTTGAAAACTCAAACTATTATCATTAATCGCATAAATACATGAAGGTTATAGGGGCGTCCGCTGAAGGCGAACCCTGAATGTAAACAACTTAGAATCTAGCTTTATGCTAATTACAATGAAGTTTCAAAAATAAGGTACCAATCGCAGAAGGCGAAATTAACAAATAGCCATGGCGGGATTACCGAACGCGCGTTAAGGATACATAGGAAACACTATACCTGGCCAGGTCCAAACACCACACGTGATCCGGATTCACATCTCGTTATCGCGATCCGTTGTAGTCCGGTGGGTTATCCGTTACCGGCACAAATCCGAGGTTTCCTTGTGGGCGATGCACCGAGCGGGTGATAGTAACGCTTGTCGTCGATCGGCCCGTCGTCACGCCACGCCGGGTTATAGGGCTGCGGCGGGAGGTTGGACCCGCGTGAAACACCTTGGGGTCGCCGTGTGGCACGCAGCCCGCGGGGCCAGGAGCTGCGCCCTGCGGTGGATGATTGGAACCAACGCCAGCAGGCGCCGTTAAAACGAAGGCCGCGTGCGCGCAGCGGTACGTGGGCACATGGCGGCCACGCACCCGTAGGGGCAGCGGTAAGAATCCTTCTTACGCGGCGATCTTCGGCGTCCACTTAGACTTATACTAAATACAAATACGGCGGGGCGTAAAATACGGTGAAGGGAATCAACCAAAAATCCCCATTACAATGTTATATTTTAGAGTACCAAAAAATCACCCAGCCGCTAGGCGACTCGGCGAAGAAGACCCATCTCATCTCGCTCGAACTTCGCACTTTTCCAAAACGTTCTGTTTTACACGCTTGCGTCCTACATCAAACCAATTTACGGGTTTTCCAAATCGAAGGGCGCTTGGGCGTAATAGATATTCATCAATATTTATTATATTATCGGAAGGCAATATTATTGTCTATTATCAAATAAAATTCTAAATTATAACGGGATTCCGTATTCCGTTATGCTGGCCAATTCCGACCGAGCTAGGTGGAACGAAACGTCACCGGCCGTCAAATACGCAACAACGTCAGATTGTTTTGACCGCCGCTATGTGTTTTTGTTTCTTTAGGATTTTTAGTGAAAGTACTTAAAAATACAATGAATTGTTGGTTTGAATAATCAAAATGCGTTATGACGAATAATCTGGTGTATAGATTGTCGCGTTCCTTTCATTGGAAACTTTGCAATCCTCGTATGAAGTTTGAGCAAGATCAACTATGTGTTTGGTGCTAATATTCCAAAATGAGATGAGATGAGAGGGCTGATGCCTCAATGTAACAAAAGCCTAGCATGTAGTTCAATCACCTACGTAAGTAACATGCAAATATATCTGCTAGATTGTCTAAAACATGACATTCAAAGATGCATAACCCTACATCTTACTTATCTATAAAAAATATGTAGTTATCACTACAATACCCCCCTTTTGGCAAAGAGGTTAAGTAGCGCTTAACCGAACAGCCGGTATAACCGGAGAAAAAAAACTCTAAACTCAACCTAAGACTAAAATTCGTGTTATATACCATACACCTTGTTGTGTTGTGTTTTAGGGACACAGTGTCTGGCCAGACCACTGTATTTCCTTCACACAACCGGAAGACATATATATACAGCTTAGACTCCTCGGAGGGTAGTCTTCAGCTGAGTGTAGGTCGCTAACTATAACTTACTATGCCTAACAAGTTATATCTAGTTTTCTGGAACCTAAATAAGATATTAATTGTTTTTAATATCCTTTAGATTCATGATTCCTATATACCTAAGCAATAGACTATTTATTTAGTTGTGCGTACAATTTAACATTAATATACACTTAATAAAGTGAGATAGGGGTAGTAAGGATCCTTATTAATTACCTAATGTCTGAAATTATAAGCCTAGTATAGGTATTGCATATAGGTATGCAATGTAGTGGCTGGCTATGTACACTAATGTTGTCTTCATGGTGGAAGCAAAATTATGGCTTGCACCTGAGTCAAAGTACCAAATGTATGGCCGGCAGGCTCATACTTAATGAAAAATGAAAACTTCATTTTCATTTTTTCTCCAAAATTAACAAATAATATGTGACGGTTTAACATCACCGAGGCCCGTCAGGGTGTGTAGCTACACAAAAAATTGGTTTTGATGAAAACGCTTCCAAAACAAATTTTGGACTTTTCAAGTCAAGTATGATCATACTTTATTGGTAGATGAATATAGAAGATAGGTATTCCAATTGATCCTACCAACCAAAATAAATACATTTTTTGCTTCTGGAGCCAGAATAATATGATTATTCTTAAAAGTTGAGGATTTCAATGAATCCTACTTATCAAATTCAAAATGCAAAAGTTGCTAATTTGTGCATACACCTTGCGTGACCTTTATTATGTCCTTGACATGATATTTTCCAACTTTACCGGTATCTATCTCTTGAAGGTCATAAACGACATCCGAATGCTTCTTGATGACCTTGCATTTCAAGAAGCGCGGTGCCAGTTTAGCAGAGAAGAAGTGTGCTGCGTTTGACTGTACAAAGTTACGCCTCCATACGATATCGCCTACGCATAACCGTAGTTGTTTGCGGCGCAGGTTGTATCGTCCCGCGTTTCGTTTGTACGCTTTGGTCAACGCATCTGTGACCCGTTGGAAAATTTCTGCCATTTCGTTGAGAGCGGTTGCTCTCTCGGACCGGTTGGAATTTTGAAGGTCGTCTAACGAATCTGGAATGCCGCCCCTTATCGAATGCAGCATGCCATCCGTCATCATCTCTCGACCTTTGGCCAAGAAAAATGGTGTATGCCCTGTTACCACGTTAACAGTGCTATTCAAAGATAACTGAATTTGAGGTAAGTATTTAGACCAATTTCTTTGATCTCGGTCCACCAAAATAGCTAAGCAGGTTTCTATAGTCTGATTAAAGCGTTCTACAGTGTTAGACTGAGGGGCGTAGTATGCGTTGTAAAATATTCTTGGTATCGAGTGTCTTATACAAAAATCTTTAAATTGTTTGCTCTGAAATATTGTTGCGTTATCGCAAATTAAAATACATGGTATTCCTTCCTTATTTAAAATTTCAAATTCAATAAATGATGTTACTGTATTAGCTGTTGCAGTTCTAAGTGGGTGAATCCAACAATATTTTGTAAATACATCAACTATAGATAGTATGTAGACATGACCAGAATGAGATTTAACTAGAGGACCTATTAAGTCGAGGGACAAAGTATGTATAGGTTTGTTGACCCTCTTCTGGTTTATCATGTGTCCATGTGGAGGTTGATTTGAGTGTTTATATGCTTTGCACTTCTCACACCTGGCTACGTAGTTCTTAACGTCCTCATACATGCCTTTCCAAAAATAATTTTCTTTAATCTTGGACAAAGTTTTAAAGGTACCAGGATGAACTGTATGTTTTTCATGATTTTCTGTGATGCATTCTTGAACTAATTCTTTGGGTAATACTATTTTCCAATCGTTTTCTGATTGTAAATTTGATGTTGACTTTGAATATCTAAATAGTATTTTATCTTTTATCTGATAATTTTTATGGAACATTGGGTTTAGTTCCACGTTTTTATACAGTTTATTATACCAATCATCATTAGAATTGCAACCGCCATCAAATATGACAGCCTCGATACGGGACAAAACGTCTGGTACTACGTGCATAGAACCTTTTTTATGCCTAACTTCAAAATCAAAACAAGATAACTGCATTGCCCATCGTGCCAATCGACCTGATGGGTTATTTAGAGTTTTGAGCCATTTCAAAGACATATGGTCGGTCACTACTATAAAACGACTACCTTCTATATAAGGTCTAAAATGGTTTATCGAATCCACCAAAGCGAGCAATTCGCGCTCAGTTGTACTATAATTTCGTTCCGTTTTCGAAAGAAGTCTAGAATAAAAGGCTATGGGATGTTCGATACCATCGATTTCTTGGATAAGCACGCTACCAATACCGACGCTTGATGCGTCTGAATGAATTTGAAACGGCTTAGAGAAATCGGGACAGGCTAGCACAGGGGCCTGGGTCAGGGCTTCTTTGAGCGCTAAGAACGACCTTTCTGCTTCCTCTGACCAGTCTACCGTATCTCTGCCCTTTTTCTTGCCTATTAGAGCCGTCATTGGTGCTATAATGGTTGAAAAATTTGATACAAATCTGCGATAGTATGAACAAAGCCCAATAAACGCGCGTAACTGTTTAGCGGTTGTTGGCCGCGGAAAATTTTTGATGCATTCTAACTTTTGTGGATCTGTCTGTAAACCTTGTGAACCGACTATGTATCCCAAATATTTAAGTTCATGCTTACAAAATTCGCATTTGTCAAAGTTTATGGTTAAACCTGCTTTGCTCAAAGCTTCAAGAACCTCATTCAAAATAGTTATGTGTTCCTCATATGAGCTAGTGGCTATGAGAAGGTCATCGCAGTACGCGAATATCTTCTCGCCATATTTGTGGTGAAAAAGTGAATCTACCAACCGCTGTAATTCGCATCCAGCGTTAGAGATTCCAAATGGAACACGTTTGAACTCAAATAAACCACGGTTAGGTACCACGAACGCGCATTTTTGGCATGACGTGCCGGAGCCGTCGACATTATCCGTGTCACATAAAGAAATCTGCCAGTACGCTGCTGATAAGTCGATGGAACTTAAGTAACGAGTGCCACGTAAGTTATCCAGAATTGAACTAATATAGGGTACGGGGTACGAGTCTTTAACCGTAACATCATTAAGTTTCCTAGCGTCTAAACAAAATCTCCATGAACCATCCTTCTTTGGAGTCATAACAACAGGGTTCGACCATGGTGATTTAGACGGTGCTATCACACCTAGCTGAAGCATTCGGTCAACTTCCTCGTTCAAGGCCTTCAGCTTGACCGGTGAGAGAGGATAATATCTTTGTTTTATTGGTGGCCCTGTTGTTTTGATCCTATGTTCTACTAAAAATGTTTTACCTAAGCCTTTCTCCTCTGTACTAATTGACTTAAATTTTTGTATAACTTTATCTAATTGAATTGCTTCAAGAGGGGATAGGTCGTGTTTTGGGACTATGGCACATATAGATTTGCATGGCTCCGGCCTAAGATGAATATCTTCTAATTTAAACAAATTTATCAAATCCAATGTTATGATAGAGTCCATGCCGAAAATAAAATTATCAGATACTGATGGAATTACCATGAACATGATATTGTAGACAGAACCTCTGAAATTGACTGGTAATAGAATTTTACCTATAACCTCAACAACAGAACGGTTTGCACAAGTCGCTGTAGTATTATAGCTAACCAAATTGAAACCCAAATTCAAAAAATGTTTATGGAAATTGTTCCCTATTATGCTCAAATTCGCACCAGAATCCATCAAACCTTTATAAGTTTTGTTTCTAATTTTAATATCAATATAAATTCTGTTATCACTTTTGACCGTTTTTACGCCAGGAGTCACTGTGCCCAAGTATGTCATATTAGATATTTTACTAGTGGCTCCTGGTTTACCTAGTTTTTTGGAATATTGCTTGTTTCCTGTAATGGTGTGCTCCTTGGTGCAGAGTTACATTTATGACAGGTGCTTGTTAGCACGTTTGTTCGACCACACCGGAAACACACAATACCAGGAATAGTGCGGCATTGTTTATAAAAGTGTCCGACTTTTTTGCATTTGTTACAAACTGGCTGGTTTTTACTAATATCCTTTTGTATTTGTTTATTATCGTTGTTGAATTTTTTATTATTAAATGATTTTACAGCATTAATTTGTTTTAATTGTTTAGTATTTTTGGAATAATTTGCGGCGCTGGGAAGGCCTGAATAAGCTTCAAAGCGTTTACCAATAGCTATAAGGTTCCGAATGCTATTCAAGTCATCGACGGCCAACAGGTGTCCGTATGATGGCAAAATGTTATGTTTTATAATTTCAAGTAAAGTTGTATCTGACAATTTATTCACCAGGCGCGCATTCATGGTTTGCATTTCTAATATATAAATGTGCAGGGGTTGACCTGCCGATTGTCGGTGTTCGCGAATTGTTTTTTCTAATTTAAAATCATTGTCTATGGTCGTGAAAAACGACTTAAAATGATTTTCTAATTCCGATAACGAGTAAACACCATCCCTAATATGCCTATAATAATCTAAGGCTTTTCCACTAAGTAAGTCTGAGAAGCATTTAAGTACTTTATGCTCTGGAGTTTCACGACTACGTCTAAAGTCATCAATTCTAAGAAAAAAATCGGTAACATCCGATTCACCTGAAAATTTTAAATTCCACGATCTCAAATTATCCTCCTTTAGTACATGAACAACACGTTCGCGTTCCCTAGTCTCAGTAGCGGTAATATGTGTGTCTAACACCTTCAAATTGGCATGACGCACTAAACTAGGAGCATCGAGTTGAAACAATGTAGGGTCGAATGCTGTTGATGTGGAGGGGCCGGGCGGGCGGGTTTCCACAGCACCGCCTCGCGGTCGTGTACTAACAAATGAGGGAGAAGTAGTGGAAGGTGGTTTGGTTTCCCCTCCACTCACTTCATGAAATTGGTCTCCTTCGCCGTCTGACATTTTGTCAAAGATGTAGGATTACTTGTGACGGGGTGTGTAATAATATAGAATTCAATAAATTCTGATTCAAAATATTCTAGATAATAATTCAAAATATCTGTATATGCAGAAAGTGAAAAAAATAATTAGCTTTCTAATTGAGAAATTTCAATAATATATGGCCAAACACTATGCTACTTGTTCATAGTGTTGCCTAGAAAAATTCAAATAATTAATTAATATAGATTACAATATTCGAATATTCACCACCCAGTCACGAGCAAGCCCAAAGATTGTTTGACACTAAAAATTTATCATCAGTATTATTGCCAAAACACAATGTATAAAATTTAAAAAAAAAAAAATTTGTTCGAGAAAAAAAAATCGAAATTTGTTTTATTATCCACTGTCAAACTCCCATGACCCAAAGGTTAAAAAGAAAATATATATGTTCGGGCGCCATTGTCGTGTATAAAAAAAAAAAAAAAAAAAAAAGAAAAAAAGTATAAAGTGTCGGTTAATTATTGTTGTGTGTAAATGGAAGAAATGTCAATTAATTGCTGGTTACTGGATATGTTATGCTAACGGCTGAAGGCCATTGTCATGTGTAAAAAATAAAGGGGAATTTATGATATCCTTCAAGATTAACGACAAGGAATCTTAACTGTGTTCGAAATGTACTATACACGAATTTACATACAAAAGCTAACCAAGAGGGTACCTGAATAGACCAGAGCAGGGCAGCAGACCTTTGGAGTACAAGGACCTCTTGCGTTACCCTAGGAAATGGGGGTTTGACAGGAGGTAACACTAATGACACCAACTAATGAATATCAAAATGCTATTTATTTGAAAACTCAAACTATTATCATTAATCGCATAAATACATGAAGGTTATAGGGGCGTCCGCTGAAGGCGAACCCTGAATGTAAACAACTTAGAATCTAGCTTTATGCTAATTACAATGAAGTTTCAAAAATAAGGTACCAATCGCAGAAGGCGAAATTAACAAATAGCCATGGCGGGATTACCGAACGCGCGTTAAGGATACATAGGAAACACTATACCTGGCCAGGTCCAAACACCACACGTGATCCGGATTCACATCTCGTTATCGCGATCCGTTGTAGTCCGGTGGGTTATCCGTTACCGGCACAAATCCGAGGTTTCCTTGTGGGCGATGCACCGAGCGGGTGATAGTAACGCTTGTCGTCGATCGGCCCGTCGTCACGCCACGCCGGGTTATAGGGCTGCGGCGGGAGGTTGGACCCGCGTGAAACACCTTGGGGTCGCCGTGTGGCACGCAGCCCGCGGGGCCAGGAGCTGCGCCCTGCGGTGGATGATTGGAACCAACGCCAGCAGGCGCCGTTAAAACGAAGGCCGCGTGCGCGCAGCGGTACGTGGGCACATGGCGGCCACGCACCCGTAGGGGCAGCGGTAAGAATCCTTCTTACGCGGCGATCTTCGGCGTCCACTTAGACTTATACTAAATACAAATACGGCGGGGCGTAAAATACGGTGAAGGGAATCAACCAAAAATCCCCATTACAATGTTATATTTTAGAGTACCAAAAAATCACCCAGCCGCTAGGCGACTCGGCGAAGAAGACCCATCTCATCTCGCTCGAACTTCGCACTTTTCCAAAACGTTCTGTTTTACACGCTTGCGTCCTACATCAAACCAATTTACGGGTTTTCCAAATCGAAGGGCGCTTGGGCGTAATAGATATTCATCAATATTTATTATATTATCGGAAGGCAATATTATTGTCTATTATCAAATAAAATTCTAAATTATAACGGGATTCCGTATTCCGTTATGCTGGCCAATTCCGACCGAGCTAGGTGGAACGAAACGTCACCGGCCGTCAAATACGCAACAACGTCAGATTGTTTTGACCGCCGCTATGTGTTTTTGTTTCTTTAGGATTTTTAGTGAAAGTACTTAAAAATACAATGAATTGTTGGTTTGAATAATCAAAATGCGTTATGACGAATAATCTGGTGTATAGATTGTCGCGTTCCTTTCATTGGAAACTTTGCAATCCTCGTATGAAGTTTGAGCAAGATCAACTATGTGTTTGGTGCTAATATTCCAAAATGAGATGAGATGAGAGGGCTGATGCCTCAATGTAACAAAAGCCTAGCATGTAGTTCAATCACCTACGTAAGTAACATGCAAATATATCTGCTAGATTGTCTAAAACATGACATTCAAAGATGCATAACCCTACATCTTACTTATCTATAAAAAATATGTAGTTATCACTACAACCTACTTTCCAAGTAAATCTGATCCAAGTAGTCTATAGACATTTATAAGACAAGGAATGTTAGTGGCGTGTTGCCAACCTTCAAAAAAATTTATAGGCACACATGTAATACGGCGTGCCAGATAGTAAGAGACCGTAATAGTCTATAGACACCTGCAACTCCTGGAGTCTCACATGCGAATTGCCGACTCTTATACAATTTAGTTGGCAAACTAGCATACCGCAAGCCTAATGGTAAATGTCGAAGTAGTATCTATCTATAGACTACTTCGGGAGTGTGACTTTTATCTCCACATATATCTTGCCGGTATCCATTGACTTAGTAGTCTTGGCATACCTCTTACCATCACGCAGGCCGTATGCCTGTTTTCCTAATAAACTGTTTGGGGGTCTGGGTGATCGGCAATACGCATGTGATACTCCAGGTGTTGCAGGTGTCTATAGACTACTACAACGTCTTATTATTAGGCGGGCCGTATGCCTGTTTGCCTACTTAATTGTTTAAGGGTTGGCAATGCGCACGTGACCTACCATGTGTTGGTTTAATGGTTTATAGACTACTGTGAAATCTCACCATTAGGCGGCCTTATGCATACTTGCCTACTAAATTGTTAAGGTTCGGCAATGCACATTTGATACCCCAGAAGATGTAACTGACAGGCCGTATGCTTTTGTGTCTACAAAATTGTTTGAAGGTCGACAACACGCAAACTTTATTAGAATCCTGTCTATATAAATAAAATAATCGCGAGGTCTATGTTCGCGGCGAACAACTTGTTTTATTACTATCACGATTGGCGTTATAATAATGAAATATAATGATACACTAACAAATCCTCATAGACAAGTGGTGAACAACATTTGACTTTGCGGTAGAGTTTGCTTAGCCGTTGCCATATCTGAGTGCGGCTGATCTCTAGCTACAGATCCAAGGTTGCAACTAAGCAAGCTTTAAAACAGCGCACAGTTAACCCGAGAACATCCAGAATGAGTCACTAGTGTACCATAAAAAGCAATTGCGTAAAATCGTCGGATACGTGGGTGCAAGAGCAGCCGGCGTGGGCTTACTCTGAATATTAATAACTTGCAAAGTACATACGGTAGATTGAAGTGAGGTTGGGGTATTTTTGAACTCAGCAATGAAAGTAAGGTTAAAATGTACGCAAATAAAAAATACATACTGGCGTTTTGGTAAGAGACTACGCTTTGTTGAATTTGTAATAGTAAAAGTTACTTTGACTGAATTTTTCTAGTGTTTTTCACTTTGGAAGTTATTTTAAACGGCTGCCAACTGTTTAAGGAAACATGTTAGAGGCCGAGAAGCTGTTCCGAACACTTTGACACTAACAGGGTCGATTGATCCAAATTTTTGTTTTAATGAATAGAAAAAAAGTACTTGTTTAGTATTGTATGCTTTAGTAAGATCGTCAATGCATATTATCAGCAACTACCGAAATACAAATCCTGCCTATCCAAGGCACACTCCATTACTGTTCCTGTCGCTACCGGGTTTTGGTTATAATGGAATATTAGATTTCCCCATAAACCGGGTCATGACGATGCGGCCACTCAAGGTTGACCTCTAAAATTCTCCTTATTACACCTCCGTCGCTCATTTCGCTACCGTCCCAAGGGAGCGCGGAGGTCAAATTATGTTGGTCGTAGAAACGATGTGTTTACGTCAGCAAACAAAATTCTAGGGAAATTACTAAAAGATGTTTGCTGAAGAAAAGTGTTGTTAAAGCGAAGGGCGGGAGTAATTGACAATATTTTATATTTCAAAGGCTCTTAAATTAAAAATGTTGCTTCTTTATCGTCATGGCCCGGGGATGGAGAATTTGAGAGAATTTTAGTGATTTACAAAATAAAAAGATGCAAAGAAAATTCTGTGTGATAATTAGCTAACACTGCACATTACTTTAAGAGTAATAAACTGGTGCAAAACTGGAATAGATTGCCCGAAGAGTGGTCTCACCGTCGTCGCCTGTTATCACATCTTTTAATAATCAACAAGACATTTCAAGTTGATACAAGTAAATAAAATACATTTTTTGTAGAAGCAATTTTGTCTGATATAGACACATCAGCTGTAACAGCTGTCTACCTGTCTATAAAATATATTTAGACAAAATGGATTGGTTATATTACAAAAGAACATTTCATATCTCTTTACATCAAAAGCAAAATACCTTTTCAAGCCACAACTCAAACAAAAACATCATCATTATTTCAGCCGCGGTCAGTCCACTGCTGGACATAGTCCTGGCCTCTTCCAATGATTTCTTGTTCTCCCAAAACGACCGATTGGAAGTGGCCTACGTCCACCGTTTGCCTGCGATCTTTATCAGGTCATCTGACCATCTAATCGGTGGATGGCTTGTCCGGTTCGTGGTCACCATTCGAGAACCTTTCTGCTCCATCGGCCATCGGATCGTGCCGATCGATCTAATCCGCTGGGCTATGTCGGTGACTTTTGTTCTCCTACTCCTCCTACTCAAAACAATAACATAGAAAAACAAAACAGATAAGTTAAATATACTTGTAATTAACATTAGTAGAAAACATATAAAATTAATATTATAACTTACAATTCTTACACATCAAAGTCACGACCTTCCAAACTTTTATGACAGCTCCCTCGCCAGTAGAATCACTGGCAATATGTAAAATTGCCACGCATTATCTAACTCACTGTCTAAAATTACTCAAATCCCCTCTACGAGGCAGGCTATAAATTTCTTGGAAATATGCGTGATGTACACACGTATAGGCTTAGGAGATTTGGGGATACAAATGGAAGTATTCCCAAGAATTTTGTTGGGCAAACAACGGGATAGTATGTGCGCTGCATTCATAATGAATGATTATAAATGTTAAATTCTTAATCTCAACTTTAGAAATTAATTCATGAGATTAAGTATTTTGTTATTCGAGTTTTTAAAATGATGTATGAGGCTTTGCTGCCATATCTAGTACTAAACGTAAAGCGTTTTCTTTGCTTTGTAGCATACGCTGTTATCAGAGGAGACACGAGCGTATAAAAATGGTAGTTTTTACATTAGGTTTGTTTATAGGGGATACAACCAACCATGGACAAGTCTGTCTTTTTGATTACCTATCAATACTTAATATCATAAGTGCGAATGTCTGTCTGTTACGCTTTCACGGCCAAACTTCTGAACGAATTTTGATGAAATTTGGTATCAATATAGTTGAAGACACGTTGTTATACATAGGCTGCGGGTAATAGCTCGTTTCTTATATTTTAAGTAGGAAGGTACTCTTTTACTTTATTATTACGTATTTATCGAGTATATTTTTAAAATAAAGAATAATGCTCAAAAAAAACCTAGACCCGGAGCAAAAGAAAAGTAGCTCAAAATGTAGGTCAAAGTAAATAATAAAATACTGCATAGGGGGCATCATCGAAATCAATGGCTATATATATGAAATTGCTCTTTGAATTTCTATAGAGGGCTACAGTTATATTATTAGTCACTGGAACTACTAAGTCAAACACAACATGATACTCCACACAGTACCCATATAAACAGTACAAAAACTGACGTGATACCTTGGTGCGTTGGACGATATGGTCATTCAAAGATTTTTCACTTATGCCAACCAAGTAATTATAGCATGAGGATGGATGATTTCGTATCAACAGCGGCCGGCGTGGCGCGTAGATCGCTTATCTGAATGGAACAAAGCCAGTCTGCTTCAAAAATGTCAGTGCGTTAGTCTGTTACACGCATTTAAAAAAAACGTGTAAAAGGTTTTTTAAGGAAAAAATATTTAGACAGACTGATTCATAAATGTAATGATACTCCACACAGTGCGAACAGTCCAAAAACCGACATGATCCTGTCGTGCGTTTGGAAGGTAAAGCCGTTCAAATATTTCTAGAATAGACAAAAAAGTAACAAAAACATTGAGATGGCTGATTTTATATCAATGGTGAGTATATCACTTATATGAATAGAATAGAGCCGATCTGCCTTCAAAAACACGTGTCATAGGTTTGTTGTGTAAAAACATTTAGACCGACGAAATCGTGAATAATATTGTTAGGTACGGTTCGGTCCACAATTGGCGAAGAAATCGGTGAACATAGATAGAAAAAAAAACTACACACGAATGTAGAACCTTCTCCATTTTTGAAGTTGTTTAAAAAAGATGTATTCAAAGTATATATTTAAACTAGCTGCCCGTCCCGACTTCGTCCGGGTTAAACAAATTATTTAGTAGGTAGAAGCTAACCTCTTCATTTAGCATTTCTTTTAAAACCGGCTACATAGCCTTAGGGAGGCCTAGATCCCCTAAGGCCGAGTTAAGCTATTAACCGATGAATACCATAAGTATTTATCTCATGATGTGGTGGTGAATCCCGCCACCGAAAGTATTTTTTTCTAAGGAAGATCCATGGGCTCCATCTTTATGGCTCTATGGGCGTATGCCTCTGCCACTTTGGAAGGCATATTAATATTTTTAAAAAGTAAATGTCAGTGTCAAAGTCAAACTTTTAAAATGGTTAAATCAGTATCTCTTTATAGTTTGTGAATTTAACGTTTGATTAGGCCGTTGGATAGAGCAATCAAGATCGATTTTTCAGGAGAATCAAATGTGATTATTTTTAAAAATTCTAAGCCGTTTACGACTTCGTCTTTCCAGCGGTACCTGGAACGACCGACTGGTCGCTTTCCACTTGCTCGTCCCGTGTATGCTTTTTTTAATATCTGTCTACCCAGCTATCCCTCAGCAGTCTCGTATTTTTAGCACTCCCTTTAGTTTCGTCATTAGCTCCCGCTTCCATGACGTATGCCTAATGGTTGATTCCATTCCTATTTATTATCTTGGCATGTTTTTACGATCGGCCGCCTGCCTTACGTCAACTCTCCTTAGGAATGCGTCCTCAATTCCCGCTTCCATGACATTGAATAAAAAACCTTCGATATCGAACGAAAATCATTCGATATCGTACAAAAATTATTTGACTCGCCGATTTGGCGTGAGTCACACTTTTTAAAAATAGCACTACTGAGTAGCTTTCATACCTATTATTATTTTGCCCTATTTTACGACTGACCGCCTGCCTAACGTCAATCTTCATTGGGAATGCAGAATGTACAAATGACGACACCTAAGTGCTACGGAAAGAAAGCGTGTACTTCCTCCGCGCCCCGCGAAGTGATTGAAAAGCAAAACAAAATCCGTACTATCTTTGGAATTAAAAGTCCGATTTCATTCATTCAAAGAGTATTTTATAGGTATTAAACCATTCTTGAACATGAAATTATTTATTTGGATAAGGATCAATACCGAGAAACTATGGCCTAGTTTGTACCCGCGTTACTATTGCAAATTTTAACATGAAAAGGTAGTTGTTGTCACGTTACGACAGTAGTTAGACTTACTGTACCGTGGACTTTTTTGTAGATCTTTTTTAAGATGTACATGACCGTAGTACATTATTTTGATATATCTCTTATGGTATAGCTGGCGTTTGCAATGTAAGAGCAAAAAATGTGTCAATTTACGACATCACATTGCTTTAAGTCCGCCATTTACATTCTTTGTAATAAAGTTTAAATAAATAAATAAACCTCTAAAATGGTTTGTGTTTTTCTAGTATATTATGCTTGTGTTATACATATAAACCTTCCTCTTGAAACACCCTATCTATTATATCAAACTCCATCAAAATCCGTTGCGTAGCTCTAAAGATTTAAGTATGCATGGGGACAAACAGCGGAAAGCGACTCTGTTGTAATGATGATAATGATTAACATGACGTAAGAATTAAAAAAATATTGGATGTCAACGTCCTCCTTTCACTGGTACATTATGTTATCCCTGGTAAGAAAACGAGTGACAATTTCACACATATAACCATTGATTTCGATGATGCCCCCTATACAGTATTTTTACTTATTTTACCTACATTTTTTATTAAGCATTGTCCTTTTACTTATAATAATTTTGTTTGTTTGTTTGTAATATCTTTATTGTACAAAAAAAAAAAACACAATAACATTTTTAAAAACAGTGTTGTCACTAGGAAACCCTTAGGGGAAACTAATAGTCATTTTTAATCGTAATTTAGGTGAATTCTTTATGTCAGAACATCATAATATATTCATCATTTATATTTTTTGAACACAGCCGATCAATCACACTTCTTGTAAAAATATTTTCTATAACTTAATTTCAAACTACTGCCGTTGCTTTTACGCAGAATCCCTTAAGAAAAGGGTGGAATATAATGTAATTTATGAGAACACTTCCCTATTTGCAATGATCAAAGTGACGAACAATTGTGTTTGACATGAGAAATTCGGCACTGAGGAAATGACGATCCCTTCGTCATTCGGAGATGACAAAATAAATTTAGTTTCTCATTATAGCAAATATTGAGAGGACCGCTTATGTACTACAAACTAAACTTAAGTCATTATTAACGAAGAATTTAGCTACCTTTAAGTATGACATCCTCCATAACCTACGACAAGGATGCCATATTATGGAAAGCGTGTCTAAGTCAGGGGTGTTGTTTCCAAGCATCTGTCCGATGGCTTGGATACATAACACACGGGTACGCGAGCCCGACTTACTCGAGCTGCTACTGAGTCAACCCATGTACCTCATCCTTTCCCCAAACCCAACCACATCCCACCCTTCCCTAGGCAGCAGCGTCGGAAGTACAATAAGCCGTTGAAACTGCGCTCGCCAACCCGCCTGCCAAGCGTGGCGAGTATGGCAACAACCCCTCAATTTGGGAGAGGCCTAAGTCCAGCAGTGGACTGATTGCGGCTGAAACGATACGAACGAACTAATTTATTTACACCTTATGTTTTCGAAAACATCTTGTGTAAAACATAAGAATTTAATAAAAGGTGTTAAAAAAATGTAATAGGTACATTGTTATGCAGAGACAATATTAATTTTTATCATTGAATTGGAATGAAATCGTTTATTTTCAATATAGGATATAAATATCACTTATTGACGTCAATTTACTTATATTAAGTTTACCACCACTTCCAAAGCGCAAATGGAGAAAAAGCGACGTCACAAACTCCACTGCGTCATTTTCTTCAAAACGTCAATTTACAAATAAGAAAAAGCTTTTTTTAATTTACTAGTTAAATGATAATTCAAGGTACTGTATTTAACACAGTTATTCATATACCACATCATTATTGCTCAAACTTTGTGAAATTCGCAAACAAGATTCACTTACCGTATGAGATTTAGTTTATATCCTAAGCCACTCAGAATATATGACGTGTAGCTATTAATTAAACAGTAAGTTAAAAGATGAGCATCTGTCAAACAACAAACAATTAACCAAATTATTGTCGTATTTGTACTGCTTATTAAGTTAAGTGACAATGTAGAGACAAATTCATTCTCCAGTTCTTTTCACTTTTTTATGATCAAAAGCCGAAAGGCGCTTCCAAAAAACTCTGAAATCAAGGTGAATGACTTTTTACTTATTTTTTTCCAAAATTCCTGTTTTTAGACGGGGATTAAAAGCTTAATTACAAAAGTCAAGCAAAGGCAGCTTTAGTCAAAAGAATAATCTCCTAAAGATATTGCGTCAGTGAATAATAAAATCAATAATATGCAAAAGAAGGAGTTAATTACTTTTTCTTACAAAATGCTTCTCTTTGATCGGCAAGGCACAACAAAGGATCACTGAATGGTCTTTTTTTCTTAACTATTTTTTTATTTCCTGCGTTATGCTTCTCTATTTTTGCGATGGAACGGCACGGTAATATCCTTAAGGGTTCCGTAAACAAACTATTGGTGGTATGTATGTTTTTGTTATTTAAAAACACGTTATTTTTATTATTATAGGGAACATTTTGCAACTGCAAATAAGCACGTCTCATGCCCGGTGGAAAGTGGTTAGCGCAGCCTGCAACACAAAATAACTTTCATATCTTTTACCACGAACTTTTTAAATGTTTTAAATCGCTTTTCATTACGATCTCAAAATATATAGGTGCTTCTGTATATTTAGGTACACATATATTGGTTACCCTTAGAGCTAGAAGAGTGATTAGCGCAAACGGATGCCACGGGCCCAATCAAGCTTAGTTGTAACTCAACCGCACGAGTAATGCGTCTGCAATGCATGCTCGTTTACTTTACTAAGACATAGAATACACATTATAGTACAATATAGTAGTATAGCCCTAAAGAACAATAGAAATACCGTTTTTGATAAAACTTCATTACCATAGTCAATGAAATGCACTTCCCTTGGACATGAGGAATGCTCAGTCTCTTGCACAATTTAAACGTCTTGTGAAGATACATTACCTCTCCTCTCTTTCTTAATCTGCTGTATACTTGTAAACTACTTACTTAAAAATGTATTTTTATTTATATTTTGTTATATATGATTGTATGTGGTATTTACGTAGATTTGTATGTACATGTTATATGTATGTGGCATATATATATATATATATATATATATATATACCACATATATGGCACGCGATGGCGCAGTATAATTATATATATATATATATATATAATTATACTGCGCCATCGCCTTGTTCAACGGATTTTTCATCCACCCTAAGATTTGACTGGAAGAGATCGCTCTAGCGATAAGTCCGCCTTTATACGGCAATTTTTATGTACAGAAATTGTTTTGTGAAATTTGTATTTTTTGCATTAAAGAGTATTTGTATTGTATTGTATAGTCCTAGGATGAATTTACTCTATTTAAAGTATCCACCAGCGGATTCAAGAGGACATAAAAGTATCCGCGAATCCACCAGTAGATTCTAGAGGGCATAAGACTGTCCATGAATCTGCCTGTGGATTTAAGTGGAAATAAAAGTTTCCACGGATCCACTGGTGGATCGAAGAGGAGAAAACAGTATCCTTGGACCCCCTGGTAGATCGTAAGGGTGGATCTATGTAGAATGAGGGGGTTTGGCGTTACTGGTTATTATAATAAATCAACTTTCAAACCAGACAAAATGTTGTAGATTAGAGGTCAAAAAGCTTAAAAAAAAGGGTTGTCAGTTGTGTTGGGAAATTTAAAATTTTTTGAGTATTTACAACCACAGTGTATCAGGGTGATCTGAGGTGCGGTCACCGTGTCCGAATAGAATACGGCCGTCCGGTGCCGATTCTCAGATAATTCACTGTAGTTGAATTATTACGGTGCACACGATACTCGATATAATACCACTGATAATACGATGACACAATATCAATTAGATTTTGTTGTCAACAATTTGTCATTGTCTGTCATGTATCATAAATAAAGGTATAAAAATTATATCTTAAGTTCTTCTAAACAAATGTACTGAATCATCGTCTCGTTAACCGTTTTAATACAACCGCAGTGTACCAGGCAGATGTCTGGTGCGGTCAACGTGTCCGAATCGAATGCGGCCGTCCGATGCCGATTCTCGGATAATCCACTGTGGTTGAATTGTTCCGGTGCATACGATACATAATATAATACCACAGATAATACGATGACACAATATCAATGAAACAATTTGTCATTGTCTGTCATGTGTCATAAATAAAGATATAAAAATTTGATCTAATATACTTCTCAACAACTGTACTGAAACAGTCTTGTTAACCGTTTCAATATAACCACAGTGTATCAGGCAGATGTCAGGTGCGGTCACCGTGTCCGAATCGAATACGACCGTCCGGTGCCGATTCTCGAATAATCCACTGTGGTTGGATTGTTACGGTGCATACGATGCTCGATATAATACGATGACACAATATCGATGTGGTTTTGTTGTACCACATTTTTTGTATGCTGATTGGTGTTTGTTTTTTTTTTTTGTTGATAGAATGCACGGTCAGTCGACGTGATTTCAAAGCTTTACTTTATTGGAATTTCAAAGCTTTACTTTATTGGATACTAGCTGTTTCCCGCAGCTCCGCCTGCGTCAAAAAGTAACCTATGTTTGACCCCGGGTCTTCAACTATATCCATACCAAATTTCATCAAAATCCGTTCAGCGGTTTGGCCGTGATAGCGTAACAGACAGACAGACTTTTGCATTTATAATATTAGTATGGATTAAGAAGTTTATAGATGTATTCCTATAGATGTAGACCAAGAGCATAAAGCAAATGTCAGGTTTCAATAAATTTGACGTAGAACAGAACTCTGAATCTTCATGTTTGAAATTACGAATATTTTTTTTGGTATTTAAGGCAACGTCCGTAGGATCAATATTACTTATACATAACAAAAAAAATGCCGAAAACTTATAGCGCAATATTCAAGAAAAAGCAAGTGATTGTATAACGAATCTTATTTTAATCTAGTAATATAATATATGTAAACAAAACCTAAAAAAACTAATTATTTAAATAAATTTGGTCTATAAAATTGAACATTTTTGATTATAGAAAGCCCAACTCCAGTTTTCTGTGAGCCCGACTCATTTCAAATATTATAACTATTAGAAGTTACATCACAAGTATATACAGCAATAACTTATATATCCTGTGGCATTACCGTGTTATATACCTACTATGAAAGCTATACTATACAAGGGACTCTGCTAATGACAGGGGCGTTAAGTCATGTGTGAGATCAGAGATGTAGGTCCATAACATATCTTGGCTGGCTTGTAATCATTATTATCTGATTGCAATATAAGCATAACAATCGTAAGGTAATTTATCCCCTTTTAATCATAATATACCTAATCCAAACGATCATTAATTTCTCTAAAATATTATGTTCGCTCTTTCACGTCAAATTATCGATAAAAAGAAGGGTATATTTCCCGTCTTTTATATGAAGTATATAATCTCAATCATAATATAACTATTTTTGATTATCGTTTCAATGTAAACAATTTATAATAAAAGTTGATTATAATATTGACATGATTACTTAAGGATCTAATTAAACGATTAACGAAATTTAATTAATTTTGAAACTATAAAATCTGGTGGTGATTGTCAATTATTTTTCCAGAAATCCCTACTAAGCTGAGTTTGTTTTATTAGTGAGGATTTTTGGAAAAAAAATAACAACCCCCACTGGTAGGGATTTGTCGGTGGGGATTTCCGGAATAAACCAATATTCGGCCTACAACATCGAGTAATTTCACGTCAATCGAATCGTTTCTTGTCCCGCTCAAATGAGGGTAGTTTTAATTGAGTTCGGAATCCCAACGTTGATAACCGCTTTTATCCGGTAATGTTTAGATTTAGGGTTGTACGTAAAGGTTTCCGATTCAGCTTCGTAATGAAGTACAACACTGTTTACATTGGTTTGTGTTTAGTTTAGATGAACCGTTATTTCAGGTGGTAGATTAGTGAACATTTCATTAAAATCTCATTAAGGTTGAAATCATTCTCGTTTATTCGTAACGTAACGGACGTTTTTATTAGCGTCTTTTCAATTAATAAAAAGGTTCCTTATAAATTATTTTATTTATTATACAATAATACAATGTGTCAATAATTACAAACTGGGTTTTCATGTATGATCATTAGTGAAACGAATTTTTTTTAGAAAAGACATGTAGATATACAATTTATTGAACTAATCCAAAGAGCTTCGAAACCGCAAACGTCTTTCTCAAAAGTAAAATTAAAAGTAAAACATTTAATTTTAAACAATATAGTACAAAGGCGGACTTATCGCTATATAATATAACATTTATTTTGAGTAGTAGTCTATTTTTTGTTATGTTTATAAGGTCATCATAATCTCTCTCTTGTCTCTTGTCAATTAAGCTTTTTCCAGGTAGACCAAGGCAGGAGAAAGTAAACATATTGCCGTTTCAAAAATAAAAGTCTCGTTTGAAGGTAATAAATCATTAGAAAAAGGCAAGATAAACATTAGATGTTTACGCCGCAAAAGCTTTGAACGTCACAATTTGTTGAATTATAAAAATCCTTTGCAAGCAAAAACTCGAAAAATTCCTTACCAGATTAAACCAGTGCAAGCCAGTTCATTGGAATCCGATATTACATACCTGGAAGAAATAAAAAGGAGTTTACACCCTGAACGCGGCGAAAAACTATTTTCTCGAAATTACCGGAACTTACCGGAACATACCGGACGGCTCACGTACCACGAGAGCAGTGTAAATAACGCTCTAATGGAAATTCAGACTCACGGATATACGTTAAAATATACGTAAGGACTACGCTCCACTGAAACGAAGCTAAGCAACAATTAGAAAGATTTGCAATCGTTACAAAACATGTTACTTGAAAATTATTTATTATACAAAGAAGCCATGCAAGTTATTATTTTTTAAGTTCAATGGTAAAAAATTCAAAATGCGTAATTCAATTATTAATGCATTACAACAAAGTTTGCTTATTCCTAGACAAAATATTTAAGTATCCCAGAAACCTAAAGCTGGAGTTCAAGTTCTATAACTATTCATTTAATCATGGCGAATGGGTTATATGGTCAATAGACCCCATACACCCTGTTATCAGAGATTTTTGGAAACGCATTTCAGCCGATTAAACTGACATAAAAAATATAAATTCGCGTAAATTATCTTTGTTGTTCTCATAACTGTCCATTAGCTATTTTACTAGTAGTAGTAGTAGTTAGAGATCAGCTTATCAAATTGAGAAAGGAACGATTTACTTTGAGCGTTTTGCTGCTTATTGGCTCAGCATAGCTTAGCGTAAGTATAGCACAAACCTTAGTAAATACGTGACGCGGCGTAGCATCTCCAGTTGGTATTCGAAATTGAGAATTGGAATTCGAATTGGTTTGCGGTTTTAACGTCACTTGTCTGCGTTGATAGGTGTTTATTAAATAACAGGCTATATGCAGCTAGCAATGCACATTTATTTTATTTACTTTAGTAAAGTTCCCTTGCTTGTGTGCAAATTAAGTGATGCGTCGAATTTCTCAACTGACTGGGTCTTTTTGATTGAACTGACTGATTGGGTCCTTTTGTTACAACTAGGAAAATATTTTATATTTGTTACTAGCTGTTTCCCGCAGCTCTGTCTGCGTCACAAAATGACCCTGGGTCAATATCCGTTCATCGGTTTTGCCGTGAAAGCGTAACAGACAGACAGAGTTTCGCACTTATAATATTAGTATGGATGGATACAATTAACTTTCAAACGACGGCACTCCATATTTAGGATAAGCAAAATACTTACATTATTCTACGTAGAACATGATGTGAGTTCATTGAGAAAGGAATGGAACGTCATACAAATGACGTTCCTTTCTCAACGTGTGAGTTAGATAGATTCAAAATTTATTGAGGACACTTCTTATTTAGTAAAATAACAATTCAATACTGTTAAGAATACAAAATAACTATCAATCTTAATTTAACCCAATAAAATTATATATTGTAATCCTACATACACCTATTTATTAATAAAGCGTATTGTATTACATCAGTCACTTAGTCGACGACTGATATTTAATATCCATTCAAAATGAGCTGTAAAGTCCAAGATATCCATAATACTCAAAAGAAATATCTTCAGACGTAGTTACATAATTTATTAGACCACTCGACGTTGTCGCCCCTCGCAGAATTCAATTTTGGTGCAACGAGGACTCGCCCGTCGAGTTGAATTTAAATTCACGAATCACCCTCGTGGGTCGCTGACGTGACTCAAAATGTCAGGTACCCTGGGAATATTGACTAGCTTAGACCTAGGACATTTCTTGTTTATTTTACGTATGGTTTTTGCTTGTAGTAGAGCATGTTTATGTATTGTTACTTTGTTAATGAGTGCGTGGATTACTACATCGTCTGGATCACTTAAAGAAGAAGAATATTTACAAAGAGAAGGTAATATTTCACTCTCCGATATATAAATATAAGGGGAAATATATAAGTACTTAGTTAGCAGCAAAGTTCGAGACTTGTGTTAAGGATTCCTATCTCAACGATACTGTATTTTATAACAAATATAAAATATAGATACACATTCAAACACGGGCCAGTCAGAAAAATATCACTTTCTATCTTTACCTGAGCGGAGATTGAACCCGCGACCTCCGAGTAGCGGTCCTGTGAGGTAAATGGAAGTAATAAGTGCCTACCAGTGAGAGGTATCATTATAGGTATTTCAAAGAGCTATCAGTTTCTATGTGTATTATTCATGCTTCTAATGTATAAACATCGCAAAAGGGACATTCAGCTTTCAAAGAAAACAATACAAATGCCTATTCAAAGAACAACAATGAACGTGAAACCGAAAACACTGATACTGTCTAATGAGGATCGTCTAATACTAGGATTTAAGACGATACTAAGTAAACATTGAAAAAGCAATTCCGCTTGGGAGAAATATTGAAAACATACAAGGGGCACTCACAGATGAAAAAGAAAATTAAACGTTTTAGGAGTCAGACGAACCCGAGTAATAGAAAACAAAAACAATTTGTGATTCTTCAAATACACTCGAAAGTTCGAGAATCTCGTTTTGGGCCTGAAAAGTTTTTCAATTAAGAAATGTCCGATGGCGATAGGAAAACGTAAACTCTGTCCCTGAAAAAATATATCGTGTAATTTGACACCGTTCCGTTTCTTGGGATTTTGGAGCTGAAACGGAGATATGTAATTATCTAAGTATTGAATTGTAGTCATTTTGAACAGTGTTTCTTTGCATCATAATCCTCTCTGCTGAGGGTTTTGATCTCTGTATTACTTTCTTATTTGAAACGTTTTACCTAACGACGGTTCGGATTTTGTAGCTCTGACGGCATCACAGTATTTGGTTTAAAAATCATCTGTTCCTTCCTTTGAGATATTTTATCATCCTATGTCTGTCTTCCACCATACTAATCTATTGTTTTCAACCATACTTGGGATTGCTTTTACTTAAACAAATCACTATTTATCTGAAAACGTCTTAGATGAAGATGCTGCGATGGATGTGTGGCGTGTCGCGGAAAATTCGCATACGAATCTCCAAACTCGCATACGAATCTCCCGTCCGGGGCAGCCGCTTAATTCGAAAACCAGCTAATTATGTAGGAATCAAGTGGAATCAAGGTCGTGGCCCCCATTGACGATCCCCTCTACTTACCAATAGACGTCGCTAGCAAATGAAAAAGATTTCAATATAAAAAATATATTTATATTTCTTAATATTACAGATATTTTCAACATTAAAAACAGACATATATTTTGTGTAAAACTTAATCAATTAAATAAATTCGAAAATATATTATTTACTTACGTTTGTTGTGATCCCATAACAGTACAGCATTGAAACAAAACTAAATGGTTTTAAATATTTTACAAAATATTCTAAGCTAAAACGAAACGTAAATTAGAAAAACATATGAGCTCGCTCCACGTCACGCGTTGTTCACAGTTGAACGAAAAATGATGTGAGTTCCGCCCACTTTTCGACGTCACTGCGCAGATGATCGTAACGGTGCACCAGTCGATACGCCGTCTCCTCTTTGTATTTTCTCCATGGTTAAACCCCCACGGTGCTATTAGAATGCAACTTGAGTATGCTAAGTATTTACTACCGATCGCTTGTGATAAATCTTCATCTTCTTTGCGTGTCGATAAGCTTGCGACAAGTGATACTTATTTACAAATGATTTTTGTTTATCAACTGTTCACACCATGTTTGTAGCAATAAAGTTGATTCATTTAGTTTCAGTTTTTGGACAAGTAAATATCACTTTTACTTATATATAAGTACAAATTCCATTTCAAACTTTTAAACCTTTTTTGCTTGTGCTTTATTACAAACAACATATTCATTTGAAAAAAAAATAAGTCGAATATGCGAAAGGCCTTTCGCTCACGACGCAACACGACTCAAGCGACAAGATTGCTGTAGGAAAATTTAAATAAAAGGCGACCTTTCGGTACGATTTGTATTTCCAGACAGAAGATTTGACAAGAAATATAAAATAAAACAATTGAGTTATTAAAAACTTAAACATAGTAAAAAGGTTTCCAACAATTGCAATTCAACCCAAACCTCCACTCAACAGAAGACCGCAGCCAAATAACACTGTGATGCAGTGTTGTGTTCCTGCTGGTGAGTAGGGTCGCCAGGCTCCAGAGGGGTCGCTGTGCTAATAGCGGACAGGGCGGCAACGCGCTCGTGTCATCTCCGGCGTTCATAGGCTACGGTAACCACTTACCATCAGATGGGTCGTACGCCTGTTTGCCTACATAGTTGTATAAAAAAAAATCAACCAAATTTTTATGAGCATATAATTATCAATAAAAAATATTTAAAAAAAAATTATGCATATTACCTATTTCGTCCAATCCGTTGCGTGCGGTGCGGCCGGCGCCTTTCTATAAACGTGCACTAGCTGATTTTATATGAGAGCTGCTCGCGACTCGGACTATACACTATCGAGTATACACTCGAGTCGCATGCGGATAGCTTCGTAGGCAAGAGCAAACTCTTGCTCACAAAATTTTTATCAATAAGTACGTACTTTTATTCAAATGTGTTTTGTTTTGCAACTTATTTGATTTTATTATTACGAAAACATCATACTTAGAGGAGGCCAAGCCAAGACCCATATAAAGTTGTAGCGCCCAAGAAACATGGGAATGATTGGACGTTAGTACATACAGATCGGGGCTAATATTTATAGTTTCCTCTGTAAATGTTAGTATTAACAAGCGAATTTCTCTGAATCTATAACATCTATACTAAAGCTACAGCATATTTTTAATGACTTCTAAACTTTTACTTATCTACTTTTACTTTACTTTTACTTACTTACCTACAACATTTTTGCAAAGAGCTAGATTAATTTTGTATGTGTAAGTTAGTATGTCATAAGTTTCAAGTTTAATTTCAATCGATATGAAAAAGCAAAATACAAGTTTAGAAAGAATGCACCTTTGATAAAACCTACCTTTAAATATATGTATTTTAATTAAATTACAGGATCAAAAACCAGTTAGAAATCAAGACTATTCTGTCTTCACCAATATTTTACAATTTCAAAAAAATCACATAGCTTCTTCTGCTCATGTAATACATTGTTAAAACTTTACCTAATTACAAGCCCGTGACTTATTAGTATCATCCCAGTCATAAACTGTAAGCTGGCTCTAAATTTTTAATCGCACTAAGTGCTTATCCAAATTGGACCGGAATTTCGGGACTATAAAACTCTACAGTGAAATTCAATTTGAACAGACATAAAATTGGGTTAATACTGAACGTCTGTGGGTGCCTTCATATCATTGAATAATGATTTAAAAGATGATGGGAATAATTTCTTACATTCTTGTTAAAAGTCGTAAGTCTTTGAGGAAAATATTTACTTTGTCAGGGCGAAGTTTTGGTCATCACAAATATAGTTTGATAGTCAACTCGCTAAGATGAACTGGTAGACTACGTCGTCCCCTTACAACAAAATGTGGCTATGTTAGTGATGAACAGCGCTTATTAAGTCAGTAAGCAAAAACTGAGGATTAAGAACCGAATAACTCAAGTTATACTTATCTTCTTCTTCATCGGTCCCGCACTACTAAGAATCGTCACCACAAAAGTTTCTCAGCGAATTGACGGTTCATTTAAATATTCTATGGTGCTCAAAATTCAAAAGCGTCGTCTATGGCATCAAAAAGAGATATACGCCTCACTCGCAAGTACCATTGTAGCTCCACAGATTACAGAATATATGCACTAGAAATAGTCGACCCCCTCCTCCATGCCTGGTAGAAGAGGCGCGCCCAAAAAGATCTGGCTTGACTTTGCAAAGCAGGATTTTAGTGCTAATACACTATCTGTCAAGGATGCCGAAGACCGGGCGAAGTGGAGACGTAAAAGTAAGAAAGCGGACCCTGGGTTCTCATCCGCAAAATTTTGTCCAAGAGAGACAGTGGCCAGGTGGTAGAATTTCTACCGGTATTACAAAAAGCTGATTAAGGTTCATCTCCTTAGCCAGAGAAACGCTTATAATAAAGATGATCTAAATTTAAATTATTTTATTTAAAATAAAAGTTCGCACCCATAGTCCAAGAAATATAAAAATTCTCATTTCCAATAACTTCAATTCGCAAAAAGATCCGAGGAATTACATTTTAATTAAAACATCGAAATCGAATGAGTCTTTATTGAATTCGATTGGCAATTTGTAATGAGGCAAACATTCCCAGGCGTGTATAAAAATATTTTTCTGTTCGGGCGATCAAAAGAATTTATTTCGCATGAAATTTTTAGTGCATTTAGTTTTGAAACGTTGTATTCCTTTGTTAGTAGATTTTCGACGCATAACCGACCTTAATGACATAATGGCATAGAATTATGAATAGTATTAACGTAATAATAGTAGCTTCTTGATAGTTGGCGTAACAATAACAAAATATGAGAATGCCCAGGAGTAAATTACCTGAAGTTAGCGCGTTTCAATGGATTTAAGTATATAGCATATATTCTGTAATCTGTGGTAGAAACGCAGCCTTAGATGCGTCGCTTAGTGGCATTTATCTTTTGCAATGAGAATTGCTTCGGTAGACAAGTAAGCCTGATAGATGGCGGCTGTTAAACTACGTGGATATCTTTAAGATATCTTGGGAAATTCCGTAAGGAGTACAAAAAGTAAATTTCAGATATGTAGAACCTGCCTTCAGTGTTGTGCTGACGTAAACGTTAAAGTTGTAGTAAGAAAAATCTTTGTGCAGAGGTCAATTGTTTTGCATATCTATAGTAAGGAGTACTGCAAAGGAGATGGTAGGTACCTGTAATTGGTGAATGTTCCCGTGGGATAAGTACGCGTGCGAAGCCGCCAGAAATGACTAGTACGAACATTAATTTGTATAAAGAAAGACTCGGCGTATACCGTATTTAAAAAATTATATAATTTAAATAGGTATGAATTGACAATAAACTCTATACTCGTCACGATACTCTGCAGCTCAAAATGAACAGTAGATGTGTGATCCAGAAATGTGTGTATGTATTTATATTTGGATGGTCATTATCCTCGGATTGCACGCTGACGTAAGCTAGAATTAACTGCCTGCGCTCAACAGCCTTATTGGAGGCCGCTAAAATGTTACTCGACACATTTGTTTAAAATAAAATGTGTTAGTGAATTGAAACAGAGATTGTTCTTCAAAAGTTTTAACAAAGATTTGGTTTTGGCTGTGAATGTTGCGTACTACTACGTGGGGCGGACTATAAGTTTCCGGAATGAATATGAAAAAATACTATTAAAGGTACAAAATTAATTTATTGTTTTTCAAAATAATTTCCCTTGGCGTCTGTGCACTTTTTCATTCGATGAAACCAGTTTTGAAAACTTTTGTGCCACTTCTCTGTGGTGACCTCTGAAACGTGTTTTTCATACTCCTCGACAGCCTCTTCTGGTGATGAAAATCGTTGACCGCGTAATTGGTTCTTAATTTTTGGGAACAGAAAAAAGTCACAAGGTGCCAGGTCGGGACTGTATGCAGGATGACTCATGAGTTCTACATTTTTCGCCTTCAAAAAGTCGTTTGTCTGTCTGGCCGTGTGAGAACTAGCATTGTCGTGGTGCAGGATGATACGGCGTTTACGGTTATTTTTACGGAGTTCGTCAATAACTTCCGGCAAACAAATGGTCGTGTACCAGTCACTATTCACTGTACGACGATTCTCTAAAGCAACAGTAGCCACGTGTCCAGTTTTATTAAAAAAAGAAGCAATCATCCGCTTAGATGCACTTTTCACGCGAGCCACTTTGGTTGGTTTCGGCTCATCTTGAAAGACCCATACGCTCGATTGCTGCTTTGTTTTGGGATCGTAGCAATAAATCCATGTTTCGTCACCTGTTACTATGTCCCACACCAAATTTGACGCACCTTCGTTGAATCTGGTAAGCATGGCACTGCACCAAGTGACGCGGTCCGTTTTTTGAGCCTCGGTCAAGTTGTGTGGGATCCACCGCGAGCACAGCTTTCTCACACCCAAATGTTTGTGTAGGATTAATTGTATTTGACTCATGCCTATTTCTAAGGATGCGCGAATTTCATGGTAGGTCACATGCCTGTCTGTTTCAATCATACGGCGCACAGCATTGATGTTTTTGTTGGTCACAGCGGTGGACGGCCGACCATCGCGAGATTCGTCACTGAGATTGATACGACCACGCTTGAATTCTGCAAACCAGCTATAAACAGTTGTCTTGCATGGTGCTTCATTGCCAAAAGCTGTTTCAAGCCGAGCGATGCTCTGTTGAGCTGTCAAATTACACTTAAAATCGTAGAAAATCATACTACGAAAATTTTCCCGAGTTAAATCCATGTTGATGCAGACACACAATTTTTTAAATGGCGCCACAAGGTAAAAACAAAAGACAGTCAGATGAAACAAACTGCATTCTACAGCCAAAGAGTTCTATTTTCAAATGTTGCAATAAATTTTTAAATATTGTTTATGTAAGTGGCCAGTTCCGGAAACTTACAGTGCGCCCTATGTATTGTGTGAGTCTAAATGTATTTAATTAAGCCATTGAAAGAAAATACGAAGGACATAATTAGGTTATTTTAAATTTGGTATAAAATTCTATAAAATATTAAACTTCACTAATGTGACACTAACACCTCTAGCGGGAAATTCAAAAAGTGAGCAAGCCACATTGATTTATTAAGTCCATAGCCAATAAATTAAAATGAAAACAAATTTATATATATAATTTTAATTCTGTTTTTTAATATTCGTTTTAGATTTGTAAATAGTTTTAAAGTAAGTGCCAAGTTTTAGTTCTCAATATTAAATTGGATCAAAATACTAAAATATCTGTGCCACTGCCAGGTGATGTAAGAATTTTTATATTTTATTTGCCCTCTAAAATAGATAACACGATTCCATTTTTAAAACTTCAGAATTTATTTTTCGGATAAAGTTTATTTCTTCAGTGAAATAAATTTGACCTTTCGCTCCTGCGTGCAATATTTTAGGCGCCCGCTTCTTCCAAACACAATAAATACAGAATGGACCCGTAAATTATCTTGTTTAAACTCAAAAAAGGTGGAAGGAAATTAATTTGGGAGCGACCGCACGAGCCGTAGGTGTGCGACGGCTAATTGGCTAATTCTTTACCGGGTTTTATGGTATGGGTAGATAAGCAAAGGGTTTATTAAATAAATTATACCTATCATTGTCAGATTGAGGAGAGAGTACGTTAATTATTATTTCTATGGTAAAATTACGCGTATATTTTTTTGTATTTTGTCTTTATTGTACGTATTACCTTGAAACGCAACCGGCCACTGCTCGTGGCTGCGACATCGGCCACGGATACCGCGCGGTACTCGCCCACTAACCAGGCCATGGTACTCTTTGGCGCCTTGATTGCTCATTTGCCAAACGTAGATATTTTTTATGATAAGCTGAAATCCTTTGTTCCATGTATAATGTATGTGACTCATAAACCTGTGTAATTTGTCTTGTCCTAACTCAGCACGCATTGGGAAATTGTAAGTGCTGTCAGTGTTTGTATAAAATAAATAAATAAAAGTAGTTTATGGATCTCGAGCATATCCGCAGCGAATGCGCGTGTCAAGCCACGGCGAGATGCGACTCGTATTAAATATTAGTCGCCATCTAGAGACATATTCTGTATCGAGCCTTCCGTGCTTCGGAAGGCACGCTACGCCGTTGGTCCCGGTTCATATCGATATATGGCAGTCGTTAGGCTCTCTCAGATGTTTTATGGCAGCCCGAAATAATCTGTCAGTTTACGAAGAAGTAGTTTATATATAGTAATAACAAATAGGTATAGACACTATTCAACATGACCATGTTACAAAGTCAGATGATAAATTTTTGCTTCGATTGCACGTTAAAATTTACATTTATTTCTCATCCATAGTAATATTATAAATTCGAAAGTCTGTCTGTTACGCTTTCACGGCCAAACCGCTAAACGGATTTTGATGAAATTTAGTATGAATATAGTTGACCCGGGGTCAAACATAGGCTACTTTTTGACGCAGGCGGAGCTGCGGGAAAAAGCTAGTATAATATAAGTACAGATATTCAAAAAACAAAAGACCTAATCTAACATCGCACGGAAAAAAATCCAAAATTTTCACCTCCATTGCTCCCAGCACAAACAGTGGCAGATTGGTTTTAAATAAAAAAAATAAAAAAAACAATCAAATCTGTCCACGTCCAATCTAAGTTCGAACGTGCTTCCGTCGGAATATGAAATCACTGTGCAAATGGAAACGGAACGGAGTATAATGTCCAGTACGTAGATTTTGAGATATTGGAACTTTCATTTAAAAATTTAAGCTTTATTTCATTGAATTTACTACAAAGTTTCTTTATTTTATTGTCCACTCTCAACTTTGCGGGATTTGAATTCTTAAACCATGATCCAAGGAGAGGAAGAGATTGCCTAGCAATAAGTCTGCCTTTGCTGATATAATGTTGAAGTCTTTGTAAATTTTATATTATTTGTATGTGGGCAATAAAGATATTTTGTATTGTATTGTATTGTATCCATCATCATTGATCGACCATACCTGTGCCCTAACATCTGCACTCGGGATGACCTGAAGACATCTCGGGAATTTTTTTTATTTTTTTTTGTTGGAAAAACATCGACACGCAAAGAAGAAGAATAGACCATGGAGTAAACACAAAAAGGAGACGGCGTATCTGTTGGTGCACCGTTGCGGTCATTGGCGCAGTGACGTCGGAAGTGGGCGTGGCTTCCGTCATTTTTTCGTTCAACTGTAAGATGCGTGATATGGAGGTCTAATGTTTTTCTTATTTAACCCATGGACCATCCGGTCGATTAGTTAATTTAAAATACTTAAACCTTTCCAAATACCTATTTGGTACACCTGTACCTAGAAAAACACCTAACCGAAAATAATAAGAATTCTGGACTTCCTGCAAAGATAACAAGACTAAAATAATCCTAACATTAATGTGTAAATAAACTATGAAAAAGATGGCTGTAAAAACGGATGTAAATTGTGTTATGTTTCGTATGAGGCGTTTAAGGCTATAACAGATATTATATTGACCGGAAAAAGGGGAGGGCTAAGTTATCACTTATGAGGCCGTAAAAGAGAAAGAATTATAAATACCGTTTACCGCACGAGTTGTAAAATTACCCCTTTCGTTCAATTCTTCTTTGCTCGATAGGGTTTTATTTTGGTTGTGTTTTTATTTTTTCTACATTAGTGAGATAATTATAAAATGAAATACCTACAATACTAACTTTTGCCTGCGTCTTCGCATAGGTGTCAACCTACTGGTAAACCATAACAGAAACATGACCCGAAGTGTTTTAGTGGCCGACACTCTCAGATTTTTCAAGCTGCCTTAAGGCATCTGACACAGTCTGACGACTGATATCTATCGATAACAGCCGAAATATGCTTATGGTGCCCTTCGAATCTTAAGATGGAAAATGCCCCAAAATGCGGCCAATCCAATCCAAACCGCGTTTCTCTGTCGCTTGGGACACGATTATTTTCTGCGCTATTATTATACTATGCTAAAGTATCATAAAATATGAACATTCAGAGATATCATGCCAAGTTACACTAGCGTGTAGCCTCAGAATTCAATATAATTCTCTACCCACGGAACCCACGGGAAATAATCTAAATAGTCCTGTTTAATTCACCTTAGGAATATCTGTTCGGGACTACTCACAATTTCGTAGGAAAGAATATTTACTATTCATTATTTTGTATGACTATGAGACCATAAATTAGGGACTGATACATAGGGGGGTCGTTATTGACCATTAACTCATTTTTTTCAAACTCAAAATTAAATAAATATTTCTTAGAGGATTTGAAGTTTATACTCATTGTTATAGATTCAAGCAACCTCCTTGGTATAAATTTAAAAATTCTCTCTTTCTTTCTTTCTCCTGCCACCTTTCCAGTTTATCTGAAATTCTATAATTTTATAAGATATTTTTGAGTTTTAAGTATTTTCTTGAGTAGTATTTAACGACTCTGAGTGCGACGGTATTACAGAGTGCTGCATTCATAGTCGTTGATGGTTGATTGAGCAAAGTTTCCAAACTTTAAAAAAACACCTCTCATTTATACTCATTAGTAAAGATTTACATCAACTCTGTAGATATAAATTTAAATATTTTTTCTAGTTTAAAGAATTTGCTTGAATAATCAATAACGTTTCTGTATGTATGTATGTATGTAAAAACTTTATTGTACAGAAAGAACATGGTTACAACAAAATAGAACACAACAAAAGGCGGACTTATCCCTGATAGGGATCACTTCCAGTCAACCCGAAAACCAAAGGAAAAGAAGAGTACATGGGCATCAAAGAGTGTACAGTACAATAGATACAATACGATTTCTGTTTGTGGCGGAAAGGAATATTATTAGTATTTTTATTCACAAAGTACTACTGTATAATAATAAAAATACTACTGATGACCACCAAAGTTTACAAAAGGCCTTATCGCAGTGCAATCTTCTTGGCAACCTATGCGCTATAAGGAAATCAAGTTATCCTCATTTGATTTCAGGATGTTATTGTATTTTTTTTTCAAAAACAAAAATACCTTTTGATACAGCTTGTATTGAAGAGAAGTTAGACAAAAGGTATTCGTATCGAACTGAACATACTTGAAGCTTTCTATTTATTAAACTTTCGATTCATAAAAAAAACTCCCAAACCGCGATTTTATTATAAATCAGCATGGGCCCATTTATTTATTTATTTATTAAAACTTTATTGTTCCACAAAGTACACATATACTTATAACAATTGGCGGACTTAATGCTAGGAGCATTCTCTACCAGTCAACCATTGGGAGAAACGGAAAGATAGTTTGGCGCAAAAAAATTAAGGGGGGAAAAAATGTATTACTTATAGAGCAAATTTTATCAAAAGCTTAAGTTCATACACTACGTAAACATACATAAAACATACACAAATACTGTTTCATTTTAAATATATACCTATACATACATATACATACACAAATACCAATGATGAAGTCAAGTCACATTGAGAAGTTTTCATGAACTGAGCGATCGATACATTTAAAAAAATATTATCGATACAAGAGAAATTCGAAGTAGAATAATACTATCACCAGATAGTGAGCGGGTCACATAGCGCGAAGAATCGAAGATTTATGAGGCAGAAAAGTTCTGGATTGGTGACCACGCACTGGCAAGTACAGCGATGACTTGAAGAAGGTCGCAGTTTTAACCAGTCATTAAATTAAATTATTTATTTGCCAAAATACAGTACAGGAAGTTCTAACAGTTATGTCGTTCAATGTATTTGATCTCAAATTGAAGCATTCTGGAAATCTTTATATCAAGCGGTGGACTGACTACAGCTATGCTGATAATTAATGATAAAACCAAATACATGGGCAATACGATGCCATACAAACTATTTTCTACTTAATTTTTGGTTCCTACTTAGCTTTTGTATTTTTAGGAGAGAAAAAAAATGGAAACCCAAATTATTTCGTGGCAAGTTTTTCGCCTCGGCCCTAATACAGACATTTTAAGACCGTGGTGCTATTTTATCTCATTGTCGACAGCCACATACTTACGCTACTAATATGAATATCAGTGATTCCGACACAACATTTCCGAACAACTCACTCGTGCAGACATGGTTAGTTCAATGCACGTATTAACATTCTTGCTTCGTACATAACTATTTGCATCCCGTTTCATAGACGTATTGTCTAGCTAGACTGAACTATAGAAAATCTCGAACAAAAGCTGGAAAAATAAAGTCTTGCAAATTAATTCGTTTATTCTCAAATGCATTTTATGTGTACATTTTGTGTAAACTGTAAATTGAATTCAGAATTTTTAATTGAAATGCTTTTTAAGGTTCGTTATTAAACTCGACGTTTTATTGCGTCATATAATCATTGATTTTAATCCAATGAAAAGCATACTATGTTATACTCAAAACAGAAATAGCCCGTTTATGGAACAATAAAGCAATCATAGCCCCAATAGGAGCTATCAGTGTAGTCGCCAAAAGTCTGCGACGGTTTAATCAAAAAGACTCATACTCAAGCCTCAAGCTCAAATAGACATATCAGTCATGCAGAAACAAGCCGCAATACATACAACAAATATTCTAGCAAAGGTTTCAGGAGATTCAATCTTTATCAGCGGGAATGCTGAAAATCCCTCTTACTGAAGGTTTCAGGGCGGGATTTCCGCTCAAAACCGATCTCACGGAGGTCGAGAAAATAAACAACCAATACAAAATATCTTTATTGCCTACATACAGTAACAAATAATTTAACTTTTACAAAGACTTAGCTTATTGCTAGGCAATCTCTTCCAGTCAACCCTTACTAGGTGAAAAAGAAACAGTTAAGTTAGGGTGGAGTTTAAATACTTGAAATTTACCATTAAGAAATCTTGGGACTAATTTTTTACATTTTGGCGCTTTTCCGGTTGCGTCCTCACCACCTCTCCAAGAAATTTCTGACAATCAATCCAACAAAAAACACTGCTAATTAAATACCTATTAAAAACGAGAGCAAATTGAATAGGCTAGTTTCCAGGGTCAAAAGACTAACATTAAAATTCGTCCTTAAATTAAAGTCCGTCATTTACGAAATCAAAATATATTTAGTGACGTATTTTTTCTTTTGTCAATTGAGCGATAAATTATAATGAATAACGCATCAAAGCTTAGGAGTGGGGCCTCGTGACGTCACATATTCCGAAAAAGTGTAGCACACTGTGACGTTACACGGAACTTTAATGCGCCATATTTTTACCATTCTTTGTTTAATTTTCAAAAGAAAAAATACGTCTCCAATATTTTAATATCTAACTGACGGACTAATTACATTTTTTTACTAGCCTATTCGGTGCAAATAAAGTCGCTTATACATTCTTAAGAAAACTAATGTTTCTGAATGTTAACAATGAACTTGCTACCATGTTTACGATCTCTATGAAGCTTCTGACAATGCCTTGTCTGTGGGGCAGTTTTGGTCATCACAAATTTTGCTGCGGAGTTTACCGGTTTTCTTTTTTTTCTCCTTATTTTAGCCCCGGTCTTCGGCATACTTGGTTGTAAGAGTATTAGTACAACCCTCCACTGCGACATCGAGCCAAACTTTATGGACACGCCCTGGCGAAGGCGTCATGGCAAGATTTTTTTTTATTTGCTCTAATCATTCCAACATAATAACTAAAACAAAAAAGGACGACTGAATACCTTCAGGGTCGGCAACGCGCTCGTGACATCTCCCGTGTTGCAGGCGTTCATAGGCTACGGTAATCTCTTACCATCAGGTGGGCCGTACGCCGGTTTACCTACTTAGTTGTATAAAAAAAACTGATAGACAAAAAGTTAGGCCGCGTTTACACGTACAAGAAAACTTCTTCAAGAAATCCTGAGTATCCTGACAGTCCGACGGCAGTTTGCAAATGTAAACGCCAAGTTCATTATTAGCGTTCAGAAAATGTTTGCAGATTTTTTTGCAGAAATTTTCTTGCAAACGTACAATACAATACAAAAACTCTTTATTACACAACAAGGATACATTGTTAAATACAAGCAATTACAAGAAAAATAACCTTGCGCAAAGGCGGGTTTATCGCAATAGCAATTTCTTCCAGGCAACATATCGGAAAATTGAATAAAGATATTAAAAATGCACAATCTTAGGTAGGTGTCAAAAAGATTTAAAAAAAAATTGCACCGAAAACTTCTTCATAAAATCCTGAGTATCCTATACACATTTACATTTTTGTACCGAATTCAATTTGCTATAATTCTAAATAGATTAGTGTAGGTCTCCTAATTGATAAAATAATGTGTAATAATATTGGATTCGATCCAATCGGAACTCCACATTCGTGTGTAATTATGTATGATAGCTCACGTCCCGCCGTTCTCGGCTGCGGATTAACTATATATGTATGTCAGATGATATGTTATTAATAAAAATTATAATGTCTGCCTGTGACCATGAACGCTGTAAAGTGTTTGAAACGTCAGGTGTAAATAAATAAGTAATAAACGCGATAAAAACCGTATTAAAATAGTTTAATTTAATGATATGTTATTAATATCATGATAGTTTGTATGACATCTATACATCTATACATATAAATAAAATTGGAGTGTCTGTTTGTTATATTGAAATAACCGTTTTTTACTACATGCATATGAACATATCGTATATATACGTGCAATAAAATTACATTTTTTTTTACAATTTTTGTCTGTCTGTCTGTTTGTTCCGGCTAATCTCTGAAATTGCTGGACCGATTTTGACGGGACTTTTATTGGCAGGTAGCTGATGTAATAAGGAGTAACTTAGGCTACGTTTATTTAAGAAAAAATACTTTATTTTAGAAAAATAAAGTATAGTTGCAATGACCAAGTACTGTCCAGTACCGCGCGCAGCTCAAGCGCATGCCACCACATTAAAAAAAAAACTAAAAAATTAAAAAACGAACGAAGTTCTCCGGGTCAGCTAGTACTATATAATTACACTAGCTATTGTCGCGTTTTCATAGGCATTTCAGAAGGTCTTAAAAGCGTATTATTTGTAATGTTAAATACTTTGTGTAATTTTTCAAAAGAGAATAGGCAAAGACTTTACACACACATAATTATAACATTTTTGCACACAATCAACAATACTAGTGCAAAACTTGAGATGCGTCAAAAACGACATGAACATTATTTTGCAAAAATATGCTATACTCGATGTCCCGTCAGAACCTAAATGGTATTTTTGAAATATTGATGCAGTGATTTATTTTTTAACATTTAGTATTAAGTAATAAACCATTTTTATAACTAACTACATTTTTCTTTGTTTCAGGTAAGCATTCTCGAGGATAACATTCAATCTTACGTCAAAATACGAGGAAAAAAATGGTCAGATGTAAACTTGACACCAAAATTATTTATTTCATATTAGGTATATAGTTATTTATTAAATTAAACTTGAAGTAGTCTCGACGACTGTTGGTATAAAATTGTAAAAGCCACTGATCCAGCCCGAAGGAAACTTTAAACCGTTTGGAGGCAAAGATATTACCGCACTATCCTAGAAACTTGTAATAACATTTTTCCAATGCAAGGAGCTTATTGGTTATATAACCATTACGTAACCCCGAGTGCACACCCGAATACGATCTTGACCACATTCATTTAGCAATTTATTTGCAAACAGAAACACGAATTACATTTTAAATTCGAACACATGACGTTCTTAATTGGAATTCGAGATGTTTCGTTTACTCAGCCTTTGCCACGTACTGGTTGGATATAAGAATGAATTTTCAATTTGAATTGCTTATTCGAGTAACAGCCGGCCATATTAACTTTACACTGTTTTAATTAATATGAATGGTACTTACCATGTTTAATTTATATTGTAATTTATATATTTTATTCAACCTTTATTTTGTACTAGCCGTTTCCCGCAGCTCCGCCTGCGGCAAAAAGTAGCCTGTTTTACCCCGGGTCTTCAACTTTATTCATACCACATTTCATCAAAATCCGTCAAGCGGTTTGGCCGTGAAAGCGTAACAGACAGACAGACAGAAAGACAGACAGACTTTCGCATTTATAATATTAGTATGGATTAACTTCAGTATTTGTGTTAAATGACTCATTGAAAAACATTTACTATTTTTGTGATATGCATTTATGACAAAAAGCTATGACTAAAATATTTCAAAATGTTTAAAACAGAAAGCATGTTCACACTGTACTCTCTAAACGACGCAATTCACAAAGTTATGAAAAAGTGCAAACGCTATTTTGATACAAAATTTTATTACACTTCAAAAATAGTTTATTTCGTTTGGGGATTAAAAACTGGAGTAAATAATTGTTATGTAGAGAATAGAGAACAATTTTTATGCTTTAAATGGATGGGCATGGTTGTGATTCTATCACAATTGCAGAATAAATGTTATATCATTTTATTTATTTATAATTTTCACAATATAACATAGACATAATAATGTACTTAATCTAAAATAACACATTTAAATTTAAACAAGCTAGAATGAATAAGAGAATGACATTGAGTACTTTTCATTCCAAAATAAATATACAAGTATAGAAAAGTACCGCCTCCGTGCCCATACAGCCAGTTCAGGTCACTGCGACTTGAATTTCGGTAACAAAATAATATACTGGTCATAATGTCGTAACTATTAATACGCTCTGTATCTGTGTGAGGTTTAGCAACAAAATGTTGTAACATAGTGTACACTTCACGACTAAAATGTGTTAGTTTGTCAGTTTTTGGTAACAATGTTTTGTAATTATTGCTTACTACTTTTGTAACCAGGAACAAAGGTTTCCAAAAATTAATACACTGTGACTACATTTTTGTTACCAGAATGTTACTAAACTTTGTGTATGAATAGTGATTGAGTAAATGTTTATAATGTGTACTGTGTTTCGTAACATAGTCAAAACTACTACAAATTTCTAGAACATTCTTTCGTAATGAAAAGTCAGTGTTACTCAACATTTTATGTGATGATTGATATTTTTTAATGATTTTTCTCTAGAAGATTTTAATGAACTTCAGATTCTGTGAATTCACAGAATATTGTAAATTAACAGTACGCAGGTAGGTGGGAAATATAAAACGTTCCTTGCATGCACCATTTATATATGATAGTTACAAAAATAGAAGTCTTTTTTATTTACATAATCAAATCAAATCAAAATTTATTTATTAAAGACAATATGGTCCATCTGTGTTAGTACCAATCCAATAAAAATAAAAATACAAATACAGAAAAATCTTCAATATTAATTGTTAGTGAAAAAATTAAATAAAAGTATCAGTTTATTATTTTTTGTTATTATTAATATTTAACAATAATGCAAGACCTCGTCCGTTGAGTGAGCTCCCACATGAGTTTACTGTCGAACCGGTCTGCTATTATGTACCTCGTTTATTTTTATTTGTAATGGCTGACATTGGCATTTAAAAGTAACAATGACAGCTGTCGTTTTAAGTTCGTTCGTCGTGCATAAACGTTCAATCATTCGTTTCATCCACAAACCTGAAAGATTCTGGTAACAATGTTACTATAACGTTACGAAACATAGTTTCTAAAATAAAACCACTTTTCGGTTTCGTAACAGTTACTACACCGCGACCGGAATGGCCTTCGATCCGGAGGTTGTGGGTTCGAGTTTCACGAGAAGCATATTTTGATTAGTCGTTTTCAGTTTGGTTTGGTTGGACATTTCCGGCTTGAATCACCAGAGAGTTTGTTAATAAAGATGATTGCGTGCTTCGCTAGCGTTTGGTCTTGGTTGGCATTTGGTGGTGGTTAAAGTAACCACGTCATAGGCTGAAAGGCGAGTCGGGGTGTGTACAGTCGATTGACAATGTAACACTCGATATGAAAGAATAAAGTACAGAAAATTAAAAAAAAAAAAACTTCGGTCAGCTATACTTACATAGTCAGAAGTACCGAGAGAGAGACACAAGGTATTTTTCATTTCGAAAAATATATTCCTTGCGATTTAAGAAACCGTGTGAAGCCGTAGCTAAAAGTTAGTGAATCATAAAGTTAATATTCCGCTATCCGGCTGTCGGCCCTCCAAGCGCCCTCTGTCGCCATAACAAGCAATATTTCTCTAGAAAATTTAAAAGCAAAATTTAAAATTGAACTTCGAATAGTCTTTCCCTTTGGATTTATAAGTTGTTGTTATCAAGGAAAATTTAATATTGAGCCGATATTTTTATATAGTAAGTTCAGGTTTCGTCTTATATTGCTTTCGTAATATGCACTCCGAATCTTTCTTCTTCGAAATTTCGCTTCGAAGTGTCTTGAGAGTTTGGTTTCAATGATATTGGGGCCGATCTTTATTGGAATAGTGTTTTTGTATTCTTGAATTATATGATACTAGCTGTTTCCCGCAGCTCCTAACCTAGCCTATGTTTGACCCCGGGTCTTCAATTATATTCATACCAAATTTCATCAAAATCCGTGCAGCGGTTTGGCCGTGAAAGCGTAACAGACGGACAGAAAGACAGACAGACTTTCGCATTTATAATATTAGTATGGATATACTTAGTATGAGTAACAGAGTAAGACTCTGCGCTTAAGAACGCTTGTTTAGAGAATAGGTATAGGTTAGGTCCAGAGGCAGAGCTGTAGTAGGTATGTAAAGTAGTCAAACAGCAGTGCTCGTTTATTTTTTTGTTTCTGTTTGAGTGGGGGGAGAGACAGTAAGTTCTTGAGTACTGCCACGAGTTGACAATGATCTAGTAATACCCTCAAGGTGTGACGAGCGTTATTAGACTTATAATTTACAAGATAGTAATTTTACAAGAAACCAAAAATATTACCACTATTCTGTTTCTTTTTAAGTCTGAATGAAACTGGCCACTAACAAAACAATTGATTCTCAAATAAATTCCAACTTTGAATCTAGTCGAAGCAATAACGTTCCAAAAACAAAAAGTAAGAAAAATTTAAATCTGTCAATTCTAAATACGAATGCCAATCTACACAAGTCCCCGCGAAGCCGTAACGTTCCGATTTACGTAATCCAGGCGTTTGATAACACGATCGAATTTAGCTGCAGCTTATAGTCTCAGGGTCTGAGCCCTAATTCTGACGACTATCGCCGACTGCCAGCCTTCGTTTCTTAGGAGCCGTGTGAGTCTCTATATGTTTGCTAAAGTTAACCTATCTCTCTATTATTATTGTTGTCTCGTTTACTTTGCGTCCGCTTGTGGTCATTGCCGTGTTACTCTTTGAAAATGTAATTATATCGATTAATAATATCATTACATGGTAAAAAACAAAGTAGCTTTACGCTGTCTGTCCCTGTGTATGCTTAAATCTTTAAAACTACGCAACGGATTTTGATGCGGTTTTCTTTAATAGATAGAGTGTTTCAAGAGGAAGGTTTATATGTATAATACATGCATAAAATAGTAGAAAAACACTGATAATTTTAGAGGTTTCTAATGTGAGGTAAATTAACACTTATTTGGCGCTTACATTGCAAAAGCTAGCTATGAGATAGATCAAAATAATGAACTACAGCATTGTACATCTTACAAAGGTCTACATATATGACACTATATATCTAACTATTTGCAGTTACGTCACAATAACTACTTTTTAAGTTAAAACTTTGCAGTAGTTACGCTGGTACAAACTAGGCCACTTTATTCATTTTACGGCATTGATACTTATCCATGTAGCTATATGTAGCCAGTTTTGCAATAGATGCTTAAGGATGAGGTCCAATGGCTTGGATACATAGCACACGGGTACGCGAGCCCGACTTACCCGAGCTGCTACTGAGTCAACTCATGTCCATCTCATCCTTTCAAAAAACTCAAACACTTCCTACCCTTCCTTAGCTTAAGAATACTTCCGGTGGGCAGCAGCGTCGGAAGTACGATAAGCCGCTGAAACTGCGCTCGCCAACCCGCTTGCCAAGCGTGGCGAGTAACAGCCCTCAATTAATGGGAAGGCTCAAGTCCAGCAGTGGACTGACTGCGGCTGAAACGACGATGAGGTTAGCTTCATCCTTTTACATAATTTGTTTAACCCGGACGAAGTCTGGACGGTTAAAATAATATACACTTTTAGTCGCAGCGCCAGAAGTAAGTAAAATAATATTTATTTATTTTCATAAGTAAAGTTAATTTTTCTTGTAATAATAGCAGGAAAGTCGTAAATAGTAAGCAAAATCCATCCATTTGTTCGCATTTCTGATACAAAAGCTTACAAATAGCCGTAATTCGAAGACTCAATCAATATTAGGTTATGTTATAGGCAATAACTCGGAGCTCCTTTGTTACCCTATTACTTGTATTCTATTGTCCGTTTTTCATCATTAGGACGTTTTTACATTGACGATTTGTGAATGAATGTTTGGTAGTTATTCTATCTGCCACTAGAGTGCGCCAGTGACATTGTATGTATGTATGTATGTAAAATTCTTTATTGTGCATAAAAGAAAACAGTTTATACAACATCAACAGAAAAAATATCTTAAATATTAATTTGCATTTTAATTAATATTCTTACTTTCTTCCATTAAAGTGCGCTAGTCATAAGATTTACGTTTGACAGCTTTTCTTATCTGTATTGTTTTTGTTTTTTTTATAAGTATATATAGGATGGATTTTTATTAAGTGCAAATATTTTGAGGGGTGGTTTATTAAGGCCAAAGAAAAGTACTAAGAGCAAAATTTCAAAAATCCACAGGCTAGTTTTGTTTTAATTTTCCTAACAAAATGAATTTAATTTTTAGAAAAAATAACTGAAAGCGTACTAGAAAACTTGTTCATTGTAACAATCTATCAATACTCTCTCCCCAATCTATCAATGCTCTCTCCCCAATCTATCAATGCTCTCTCCCAAAACTACGTTTGAATAGAATTTATTTGCCGTTTCCCTCATTCCGTTTGTGATAGACAAAGACAAAATGAGTTTTACAACTTCTGTCAGTATGCCAGCAAAATAGAAGTAAAAAAAAAAAACACTACAGGATGACTTAATTATTACTATTCAGTAAAACATAAAAGTTCGATTTTCTCCAAAACAAAGTGTAGAAATTTATGAATGTGTTTCATATGACTTAATTTTTTAGCCCTGAAAGTATTTGTTTTTAATTTAAATTCACCTTATACATTGTATCCTCAAGATTAAGTATGTTAACGTGTTAGTAGTAATCTTTTATTGAAATTGGTATTTTCTATGGTATTGCGTTGGCGTTTGTCTATAAGGGCTGCGGGAAAAAGCTACTATATAATAAATACGATAAAACCTCTAAGTACGCGATTTTAAAACTTTGTCTATACGTACTAAATAACGTAAAGAGCCGACTATCAGGAGGTTGCACTGAACAGGGAACAATGGAGACCTCTTGTATCAGAGACCAAGATCCTCTTTCGGGCTGAGCCATGGTAGTAAGTAGGCAGGAGGCTAACAGGCGTACGGCCCACCTGATGGTAAGTGGTTATCATAGCCTTCGAACGCCTGCAACACCGGAGATGTCACGAGCGCGTTGCGCGTACCTTGAAGGAATTTTTTCACGCCCTTTCTGAAGGCTCCCATGTTATAGTCACTAGGGGAAACCATGGCAGGGAGTTCATTCCATAATCGCAGTGTACGAGGGAGGAAATTCTGTTTGAAACGTACTGCACGCGATAACATGATTTATTTATTTATTAAACATTTTCCGAAAATTTATACAAATCGCATGTGAAGCTTTTCTAACCAATGAGGTTTGTTTATAATTCGACGCCATGTGATAACGCCTTTACATATTGTTGTCTAATCACTTCAGACTATTATTATGTATGATCTCATCCGATAATTGTAATGAGGTTGTGTATGTAATTTAATAGGAACCGTTACATACATAAAATCTTTTTGATAATACATAAGGAATCCATGTACTAAGGAGGCATTATATTCTGTGCTGAGGAGTTTTGTACATACATTCGAAAACTTTCGATATGAATGAATTTAAAAAAGTTAAAATTTGCCCAAACACCTTGAATAGGCTAGTTTCCTTAAAAAAAATATAATTAATCCTTCAGTTACATAACGAAAATTTTCTTTTGAAGATTAAACAAAGAATGGTAAAGATATGGTTCGTTAAATTTCCGTGTGACGTCACAGTGTAGTTTTTCGTAATATGTGACGTCACGAGCCCCACTCCTAAACTTTGATGCATTATATCTTTTTAATTTATCGCTCAATTGAAAAGAGAAAAAATATGTCACTAATATATTTTGATTACCTAGATGACGGACTAATTTTAATGTTAATCTTTTGACCCTGGAAACTAGCCTATTGGAGCAACTTATTACTAGCTTTTTATTTGATTAACAATTGAAATAATCATTAAATATTTGAAATTATAAACCATTTTTAAACAATTAAACAAAACGCATCGACTATTAATTAAGATGCTACGATAGCTCTTTTAAATTTAAGTAGTTTCAGATTTGAAAAATTAATCCTTCTTTAAAATTTTTAACATTTTGGAAAATTTCAACCGCTATTCAAGCGAATACCGCTTTGATCATAATTAGTAAGGTATAAACTATTAACACTACCGGGTGAGTCAAAGACATTCAAATCCCTTCATTGGATCCTAGCAGTTTGAAAGCAAATGAGGGAAATTGCAGAGAAATTGCAGAAGATAGGAAGCGCGAGTTCGGCACTTCAATTCGCTACCTAAACTAATTATGTTTGCCCGAATACAGGATTCGCTAAGTCTAATTAACTCTATTTGAACTTGTCTATCAATTTGTTCGTCGATGAGTTGTTGTTAAGTCTTCTATTAAGGATCTATTTAAATTCGACTCCATTAACTGACTCATTTTTATTGACGTGTTATTTTATTGATATAGAAATACAAACTTACAATGAGCAAAGTTTTCATATTTTATCAATGTCAATATACATACTTAATATAAGAATAAAAGTGTGAAAGCCAAACCGCTGAACGGCTTTTAATGAAATTTAGTATGAATATAGTTGAAGACCCTTGGCCAAACATAGGCTACTTTTTGACGCAGTCGGAGCTGCGGGAAACAGCTAGTACTTAATATAATATTATAAGTGTGAAAGTCTGTTTGTCTGTTACGCGTTCAGGGCCAAACCGCTGAACAGATTTTGATAAAATTTGGTATGAATATAGTTGAAGAACCCGGGTCAAATATAGGCTACTTTTTATGGTAGGCGAAGCTGCGGGAAACAGCTAGTATCAATATAAAATAATAAATGCTTAACGAGTTACAAAACAGTGCAAAGTATTGATATTTCATAGATGTCTTTGTTTACCTTTGGTATTAAATCTATGTCTCTTCACGAATACTTAAAGCAAAATTTTTCAGATAAAGGAAAGAGGAAACCATGGCACCCTTGTTTACCCAAACTTCACAATTCAGGGCTGTCAACCAGGAAAATTCATTAAAAACTCACCGGAACTCGTGTCACACGTCAATTATTGAAAAGGAATGTTTGACTGAGCTCTATAATAATTCAACACATAGCCTTGGCACATTCCGCGAGGCGAAAAGTTTTTCAATTAAGTCCGTCTTCGGTCGATATCATTAAAATTCCAACATAATTCGGTCTGGCAGCCCTGAACACATTCTTAGTTGGGGACTTTAAAATTCCTTCGTGTTAGAAGCGTCATTCTCTATTCCTCTACAAGTTGATAACTATTTTGCTACGGGTTGGTTTCTAGATTATCATACCTAGTTTTGTTATAAATGTTTACAAACTTACTAAATGTTTTATTCAATTTTAACGTTATTTTAACTCAAGTTTAAATTTAATTATTTGATTTCGATTTAGTTCTAATTTAATTTTATATGATTTACTTAATTATGGATTTGATTGTAATTTAATTTGTGTGTATTTTAAATTTTATGTTGCTGTCCTCGGAAGACCAGCGTTGTCGTTCTCACCACAACATTAAGCTGAAAGGAGAGAATGTTCAGTCATGAATCGTTTGCACTGTGTGTGTTGTAAATATCAATCAAATAAGCAATCTTTCTCATCTTTCTTTACCAAATCATTTTGCATGATTTTAGAGTTTCAAGCATATAACAAATTATGTTATGTGCAATCTATTGCTACCATTTCGAAGTTGCCAGTAGTCATGCAAAATAATTCGGTAAGTGCTTGTTTTTTTAACTTTAGCCAAGTAACACCTTTCAAAAAACATGTATTATGCATTTGTTTCTATTTTCATGACAGTGAGATCGAATTGCACAAGAAACATAAGTAAGCACTTAAAGTTGTTTTCAGTTTGGTTGAAACAAAATCAAACCAAATCATTTATTTGCCAAAATACAGTACAGGAAGAACATTGCAAGCTTGAATCACCTGATTGTCTGATAATAAAAATTATTCCATGCTTCGAAAGGCGCTTTTAGCCGTTGGTCCCGGCTGCCATCTAGTGGTCGTTAGAGAAACCAAGTCAGACTAAAAACTGATTTACAGATAAACATCGTAATGTGTAAATTGTTTGACCTTGTTACACATATTAATGAACATTAGTTGTTATCGTTTTTATGATGTACTCAATATAACCAATAACTTTTATTTTCACACAAATATTCTTCGATATTTAGCAGTTGATTGCCGCCATGATAATGCTGAAAAATGTAGAGCAACATCAATTTACTGGTTAAAATGTAATGATGTGATTACTTGATTCTTGGCCAAATCATGATGAAATGTTGGAAACTCAATGATCTAGTCGATTCTCTTTTGCCATGTCATTAAATAGTTTTACTTCATTATATGGGTCGACACATAATGAAATGTTAAATTCAACGATCTGGCTACAACGTATACTCTGCAACCATCTACAATGTAGACTATTATAAACCATTATAAAACATTTTTGCAAACAACAAAACCAGCGGACGGAACACGTTTCGCTAAAAAAAATTGCGTCGGTTAAACGGAATTAATGAAGATAATTAATCAAAGTGCTAATTTGTAAGTGGATATTTATTTATCGTTGAAATTGTTGCACGGTCTCCAGGGTAATCTATAAGGGTGAAGAAAGTTTATCCCTAGGGAGTGTACCTGTTGAGTAGAAACTTCAGATGATAAACTCTCTTAAATTGGAGCCTTTGGTTAGGATTAGCTGTGTTGTTTTGAGAATAGACCTGAATAGATTGTTTGGAGAATAGACCACCCTACATTAAACTATGTTAATACAATATGTCTTTATTGCCCATATAAAGAAACAAATAATTGTATACTTACAAAAACTTTAAAATATGGAGCAAAGGCGAAATTAATAATTAATGTTTGTAACGTTAGGTGTAAATAAATAAGTAATAAACGCCTTCAAAAAGGGCGTGAATAAATTCCTTCAGGGTCGGTAAAACGCGCTCGTGACATATACGGTGTTGCAGGCGTCCAAAGGCTACGGTAACCACTTACCATCAGGTGGGCCGCACGCCTGTTTGCCTACTTAATTGATCAAAAAAAAACTGCGATAAAAACCGTATTAAAATAGATTAATTTAATGTGTAATAATCGCGAAAACATAAAAGATCGCTAATATAGACCACCCTCTATCTTACTGGCTGTGCTCTGATTGGTGAAGGACGTTTAACAAAATTTTCAATGACAATAGGAGGCAAGCGGACCATTTTAAAAATCAATGGATATGTTTAATAAGCATATCGCATAGATACGCAGAATACCCACCTATTCATGGAGGGAAAAAATTATCACACTTTATAGCGGATTTTGTAGATGTAGCCACGGCTTTCTGTGAGGATAAAAAAATGCGTTTTTTCATTAAATGTGAAATTGGGCAGAAAGGTAGTATTAGTCTTTTAACGCCAATGATCTCTGCTGGTATGGCCACCTGATGAGGCGGAATGCTGACCACCCTGCCAAGAAGGCAATGGACATACCTAAGAGGCCGAAAGGAAGAGGGAGGCCCATCGCCACGTGGTGGTCCAGTATAATAGAGACGTGAAGAACCTCTCCGCGACAACCCAGGACAGACAATCCTGGCGCCAAGTTACGAGGAGTCCTGACCCCCAGATAAACTGGGAAGGTGGCAGAAGAAAGGAAAATCTAACAAAACAGTGAATTTTCTTTTGTTCTGTTGCGTAATCGGTATTCAATGTATGCGCTTAGTATGGATTTATTGAAATTCTTACAGTAGCGAAGTCACGGTGGATTGTCCGTCTAGTAAATTGATATTATTTCAGTTTGAGTATGAGTAAATTGAATTTGATTCTTATGTACACGCGATAAGTCCTACAAATGTTTGACATTCTTGTTGTTCGCTATATTTTTTTACTCTCATGCTAACTGCGAATAACTTAGTTTCAGTTCGTTAGCTTGTTACACTTTTTTACATAGAGGTAATGTTATTTTTAAACTAAAAAAGGTAAACATTTTTGTTTCAAAGTTTATTTTATTTAAAACTAGCTGACCTGGCAAACTTCGTACCGTCTCCGAATATATTGAACTTTCAAACCTTCCCTGGACTTCGACAAATAATTCACAACCAAAAATAGCCAAATCGGTCCAGCCGTTCTCGAGTTTTAGCGAGACTAACGAACAGCAATTGATTTTTATATATATATCGATTAAAATTCTGGTATGAACATATCGATAACCTAATCATTAAATATGGCGGTACGGTCACACTACCGTCTGACCACCGTAACTGTTTTTTAAAGGGAAACTAATCCAATGGGATCATGATTCGTAAGTGTTAGGGGCTAACCCTTTTATTGAATTCTATGGCTAAACACTATCCGATTTTTCAGGCTGCCTAAAACTCGATAAAAAAAAAATGCATTAAAATAATCAGTCAAAATTTTCTCATCATATCATAGGAACTCAAAGGAATTCAAATAAATTTGTTCGAGAACGTCAAACCGAATATTTCAACTCGTGGAATTCAGTTATAGAACATTCGATAAATGAAATTCGAACTGACGCGTTAATGAATTCTTGAATTCCATTTTTTAATTTTCTCTCCAACCTAAATTTTGCTTTTGTTGAATAGATGACGTTGTTTTCAAAATATTGGACAATTAATTATATTTATTATTGGACGATTAATTTAAGTAACATTTTAGCTAAAGACGTTTAGTCGCGAAACTTAACTATCTTTACATTTAAAGATGTTTATTATATGATACGTGGGGCGCACTATAAGTTTCCGGAATGAATATGAAAAAATACTATTAAAGGTACAAAATTAATTTATTGTTTTTCAAAATAATCTCCCTTGGCGTCTATGCACTTTTTCATTCGATGAAACCAGTTTTGAAAACTTTTGTGCCACTCCTCTGTGGTGACCTCTGAAACGTGTTTTTCATACTCCTCGACAGCCTCTTCTGGTGATGAAAATCGTTGACCGCGTAATTGGTTCTTAATTTTTGGGAACAGAAAAAAGTCACAAGGTGCCAGGTCGGGACTGTATGCAGGATGACTCATGAGTTCTACATTTTTCGCCTTCAAAAAGTCGTTTGTCTGTCTGGCCGTGTGAGAACTAGCATTGTCGTGGTGCAGGATGATACGGCGTTTACGGTTATTTTTACGGAGTTCGTCAATAATCATCCGCTTAGATGCGCTTTTCACGCGCGCCACTTTGGTTGGTTTCGGCTCATCTTGAAAGACCCATACGCTCGATTGCTGCTTTGTTTTGGGATCATAGCAATAAATCCATGTTTCGTCACCTGTTACTATGTCCCACACCAAATTTGACGCACCTTCGTTGAATCTGGTAAGCATGGCACTGCACCAAGTGACGCGGTCCGTTTTTTGAGCCTCGGTCAAGTTGTGTGGGATCCACCGCGAACACAGCTTTCTCACACCCAAATGTTTGTGTAGGATTAATTGTATTTGACTCATGCCTATTTCTAAGGATGCGCGAATTTCATGGTAGGTCACATGCCTGTCTGTTTCAATCATACGGCGCACAGCATTGATGTTTTTGTTGGTCACAGCGGTGGACGGCCGACCATCGCGAGTTAAATCCATGTTGATGCAGACACACAATTTTTTAAATGGCGCCACAAGGTAAAAACAAAAGACAGTCAGATGAAACAAACTGCATTCTACAGCCAAAGAGTTCTATTTTCAAATATTGCAATAAATTTTTAAATATTGTTTATGTAAGTGGCCAGTTCCGGAAACTTACAGTGCGCCCTATGTAGTACCCACGAACAATAATAATTTTAATTTTTTAAATGTATCTTCCCAATTTTATTCGTTTGTCCTGGCTGTTATGGCTATACTGCCAAGTGTGCACTATATTTGAAGTGTATATTACTCAAATGATCTCGGACGTATTTCACTCAAAATTGTTATATCAATAATGCCTTTTATATCGAAATAACATTCAAAAAAAATCTTGAAGTTTGACAGTACTTTTATAGAAAACATTTGAGACCTCCATCTAATTTCTGTAAACTTCGGGAACCTAGACATATTAAACCAGGAATATACGAGTACCACGTTCTCTTAAAAATTTATGTTTTTGTTTTGAAAACCATCAGCCGAAGTACCAGGATAGCCGAAATTATAAGGAGGTTCACAAATCTTTAGCAGATTTCACAATAATTACAAATGTAGAGTACAAAGCTTTAATAGACAGTCTCCCTCAATAATAATTAGACAAACTTTAATTAACGCCCGCCCATAATTCACAGAGTCACCAGACCAATGGCAGCGTTGAAATTAATTCATTTTAGTTGCTCTCATTCTGGGGCACAGACACTGACAGTTTCAGTACCCATATCGCAGATTACAAAATACAAACTTTACGTTACTGTTGTTTGGATTACGATACATCGCACCCTGAGAACGAAAGTGACCGAATTCAAAATTTGTGTTTTTTGGGAAATCGCGAAATTGTGTTCGCATTTTAGAGAGGTCCGTATAAAATAAGTCATAATTCGTTAAAATGAAAAGATTTTTATATGTTTGTAATTTTAGTATTTTATTTAGACTCATATTAATCCGTATCGTCTAAAACCTATTCAAAAATAATTTGAATTACTTTTCATAATAATTATCAAAAAAAACCTAACGAAAAAGTGTCACTTTAGTATTATAAATGTTAAAAAATCTTTGGCTTATTTTGACATGGGTCACTTTAATAGTAAGAAATAATGCACGTCTAATGACTTAAATAAAACTAAGTCACTTTAGCACTTATATTTTTACGAAAAGTGGGTCAATAAGACTATTTATTATGTATGAAATCATATTTATTCTTGAATTTTAACCAATACGATAAAATCAAAATAAACAAAAAAAAAGAAACAAAACCTCCAAAAACATATAGAGCACAAAAAACAATCAACTAACCATTTCTATACAGAAATAGTACATACATTTTTAACAATTGTTTTATTTTTAGTCATAAAATCAACTTAATTGTTAAGTAACACTCTTGTATTTATTTTAATAAAATATTTTAAAACAATAATTTCTATTGAGATTTAAATTATGTATGTATGTCTAACAATTATTATTAGAGTAGGAAAATCAAATCTAAATTAAAGAAACATTAACAAATAAACTTAAAACTAGTCAGTAAATTTCTCTGTAATATTATTGTTTACTTATTCTATAAACCATAAATATGAACTTATTCAGTCTTAGGTAGGAACTTTACTTGTTATAGGTAAACAAATCAATGAAATTACATTTTATAAACTATTAGTAACTTTCATGACAGTAAGTAAATGAATTATTATAAAATCAAATCACTAATTAAAAAAATATAATGAAATCAAAACATGCGTTATAACCACACACATTATAAATTATTATAATAATGTGTGTAGTAAGTAGGAATCAGATTCTTTCTTACTAAATCCTTTAAATCTTTTTTCTTATGTTCTTTTAAATCAAGCGGTTGTGCATACAATTTTTGTAAAGTAATTTCTTCTGAATTTTTCATTTTCTTTCTTTTGTTGCGCATACTAATTGTACTATATTCTGTTTTCAAATAAGAAGTTTTATAATGAAATTGAAATTCGTTTCCTTTTCTGAAATTTAAGGTTCTAATGTCACTCCATAGAATTGTTGTTTTGTCCGTATTTTCGTTGAAATTGTATCCCCATTCGTTTTGCAAGTCCTTGATGTCATAATAAAAAGTATAGTCTAGTTCTTTAACTATGAAGGGTTTACCTGTCTTTCAAGCACTTTTTATAAGAGTTGAGTATTGACAAGGTATATAAATAGGACCTGCTTTTTCATTTTTGGTTATTTCTTTTTCAATTAAGCTATGCACGTTGTCAGCCTCATTGTGTGTATGTCCTTTTATCAAGTATTTATGAGTTATGCTCTCAATACTTTCTAAATTATTTACTGCAAAAGAATACAACGTCGCCATTGACTTGTTTTATGTTTTGACCAGTAGCATTATCTGAATAAAAAGTGATATGCATGTTTTTATTAGGGTTTTGAGAAACAATTTCTTTTAAATAATCATACACACAAGAACCTATTTCTACTCCTCTTTGGGCCTGAGTCTCATCCCAAAAATAGCAATAAACCTTGCCGTAAGCACCAGAAGTACTATCTTCCTCTTTTTTATTCAGTTCTGTTAAAGTAAAGTTAAGACAGTTAATTTTTGAGCAGTAGTAAAAATACGCAGGACTTGGACAAAGCATTACCGATTGCAAGTCATATACAGCACAAACATTATTTTCATCTAGATTTTCGCGGTCTCTCAATTTTTCTTCACGACATTTGTTTTTTTCAATAAGATGCTTATCATAGTTAGTTTGAAGTTGTACTTTTACTTTTGCTGGGGCAAGTTCAAAAGCTAAGCAAGTATCACATCTATCTTTCTTAGGTTGATAGAAACCTAAATTATCTTTATTGAATATATTAAGATACAACCAGTAATCACATTCAGGTCTGTTTTTTTCTTTTTGAAGTAAGTTAAAGTCTTTGCAAAGGTCTTTAACAGTTTTACAAGCTGAAATATACTCCCTACTTGTTTGTGCTCTTAAATAATGTGATTCTATTCTAGGTATGGAATCGATGTGATCTTTTATTTCTTGTATAAGTGCTGGTTCGATAACTTTTCTATTAGTGTGTCTTCCTCGCTGATCTTTTACTACAAAGCCCTGACTGTTTGTCTTGTTCTTAACAGTTCTTAATTGTCTATCTGTAACGTCTAGAGTATTAACAAAAAAGGTTTTACAGACTCTTATCCTATCTCTATTTATGCTAAAGTAAAAAGCATTATTAGCCTGTGTAGGTTTTTGCGCATTGGAATATTTATATTTAGGCTTTGCTTCAACCCTACAAGATCGAATAAAGGCACGCTGTAAGTCAATGTCGTTCAATTGCCAATAATTGTTAAATAATTTGATTCTATCTTTATTCTCTATCTTCTCTAAACATTTCAACCTACAATTACAAACTTCTCTAAGTTGACGAGCACGAACATATTTATTCGTTTTTGATAGAGAAATATACGGTTTACCACTATTTCTAAGAGATTTGTTTTTATTCTGTTTCCAATTAGATGGGTTTCTCAAACGCTTTCTTGATTTTTTTTTCTTAGTTATATTATTATTGCTGGTAATCTGAACAGACCTAGGACGTGATGACGATGGTGATGAATGCCGCAAAGATGAAGGACTACTCGATGATAAAATAATAATATTTGCTCTTTTATCATTACATGAATAAGTACGATCATCATCGCTTAAATCTACGTCACTTTCGTCACTATTTATTGGCGATATTTGGTAATTTGGATCACCTCGGCAACGTGACACAGACTTATAATCTTTATGCTGTTTATTCGACGACGAACTCGATGTTGAGCTTGATGAGGTAGACCTCGATGAAGAAGATTTGGATGACGATGAGGACCTTGATGAGATTGGTTGATTGGAAACGTGTGTATTAATGTTTTTTGGAGATGAAGTCGATGGTTCGTTTGTATTTTTTCTTACTACAGATTTTGTAGTTATTACCTAAAAAAGAAATGGAATTAATAATAACTATAACATTTACAATATCTTATGCTCACATTCAATAGCTATAAAAGTATACATATTTAAGTAAAACATGGACTTACGGCTAGCCGTGTCTCGGTAAAGGTACGAGCTTTTTTTATTTTTCTGGTGAGTTCTTAATAAATGATGTACTGTCATCACTTTCAGTATTCTGTAAATAAGAAAATGTGTAAATAGTTATTTTTTAACAAAACAAATAAATTATGTTTGTACAAAAAATATTAAATACCGTATTGTCAATGTTACTCAGCAAATATGATCGAGTAATTTGTGATTCCTGTGTTTTTGGTGGTGAATTCGTTACGAATACTTCGTTTTCTTTATTTTCGTGCTAAAAAATAAATATTTCTATTAACATTAAGTATTACATAATTTTGGGGAAAAATTAAATAATAACAAGAAATCGTACTCAAAGTTCTATAAATATTAATATAAGTACTATACTTACATCATTTCTTTCGGCTGTAACCATTTTCATAATTAAATTCGCTCTACGTTTCATTTTTTTCGTGTAGGAAAATGCCCTAAATGAAAACATACACTTAGACTAAATGCAGAAAAGTGACTTAACACTTACTAAGACTTTAAGTTGTATCGACGAAAAAATTTTAAAATGACCCAAACACAATTAGTACAGTTACGTATTTAAAACGTTTAATAGAAAACAGACATAAATCAAAGTGTGTCATGTCCTTTATTTTAGGTATATTTATATATTTCATATAAAAATGACTAAATTAGATTTAAGCCACCTCAAATAGCCCAATTCATAGGCCAAAAATGACCTAATACAAACATCGGTCACTTTACGATTAAAACTTTGACGAAATGTATACTCACTATTTAGTAAAGAAGCGGCAAATTAAGGATTAGGTTACTTTATTTCGGACAAATTAACGCCCAAGCAAAACCTCTGTCAACGCAACACTGAATCGGTTACTATTGTTGCGGGGGAAGGGTCAAAACGAGGTGGAATGAAAGAGACGCAATATGTACGTTTTTCCTGTTCTAACGCGAATTGGTCAGTTTTTGATTAACCAGGCGATAGATCTTGTTGTGCTGAGTCTTTATGTATTAAACTCAATTCACCAAAATTTCGAATTCGGTCACTTTCGTTCTCAGGGTGCGACATCTGCATTTCTGTTTAGGTCTGTGTGTAATATGTATTGTTGGTATTTTATGCCAGACTGCGACAGAAGGAGGGTTATGTTTTTTGAGAGTATGTATTTATGTGAAATTGTTTGGCACGCTCTGCAGCCTGAACGGCTCGATGGATTTTAGCTTGAGAGGTGACGTTAAATCTGTTTTTACTGTGAGAGTGACACTGGGTACCTATAACAATATAAATAAAACTAAATGGCGTTTTTTTTTTGTTTTTTCATTACCAAATTACACAGAAACGCAGTGTGGGAATGGAGACTCGCGAGTGAAAGTTTCGCTAACTCAGTTAAGAAAGTACATTGTAACTAACATAACTTCTATCGCAGTCGGGTAAAAATAGCCGTCGTGGTCATGGTTCGGTTCAAATTTGCAATTAGCGCCTTTGCCTGGTTCCACAACTTATCAAAGGCCAAACACGTAAAATATGACCTACTAGCTGTTTCCCGCAGCTCCGCCTGCGTCAAAAAGTAGCCTATGTTTGACCCCGGGTCTTCAACTATATGCATACCAAATTTCATCAAAATCCGTACAGACAGACATACCTACAGACAGACTTTCGCATTTATAATATTAATATGGATAGGTTAAAATTTCTTATGTATAAGCAACTTAGAAGCAACGACGTAATACGGCTGCAACAATTCACAATGTAACTCGGCAAGTACCGTTAGTTTGGAAGTTTCTGCAATCTATAAAGCAAGTTCCCACAGGACTGTTATCCAATTCGGTACAGAATATTCTGGAATCCCTTGTGAGTCGTCGAAGATTCGGAGCAGTTTAGATTTGACTTTAATAAGCAGTGATTTAAACTTAGGTTAAGTCTACTGGATTGTTTTTCCTTTCGAAACTCGGAATTCTTTTAATCAGGCCTATTTTTGAAATGAACGACATGTATGCCGCATGAAAATCGAACGAAAATTCGTCGATATCAATGGAAAAACATTCGACTCGCCGATTTTGCACGAGTCGCACATTTCAAAAATAGGGCTCCTGGTGATTTCGGACTTCAATGTCCCAGCCAATCTGGATACAAATAAATAATATTTTTCCCATGAGAATTGAACAACCTCTGGGTCTTCAGCACAAGACCATACAGAGGCAGTTGAAAGAAAGAACGAAAGTAAGAAAGAAAGAGAAAGAAAGAGAAAGAAAGAGAAAGAAAGAGAAAGAAAGAGAAAGAAAGAGAAAGAAAGAGAAAGAAAGAAAGCAAGAACGAAAGAAAGAAAGAAAATGTTTATTTGCATTGAGAGAGTTGCGGTAGTTTTTGCAGCTACTCCAATAAATACTGCTCGTTTGGATAGAAATAAAAATACGAATAAATTTATTTTCAATATACACAATAACAAAAAAGGGGAATACTGAAAGAAACTAGATAACGGTAATTTATAAAACTAAAACACCCGACTGCGTTTCTTGGCAATTTGAAAATGAAAAAATCCTGGAAAATCCGTATTTTTTTAATTTTTTTATTTTGATGTACCCAGTGTCACTTTCACAGTAAATACGAATTTAATGACACCTCTCAAGCTAAAATCCATCGAGCCGTTCAGGCTGTAGGGCGTGCCACATACAAACATACATACATCTGTATTTTTTTTCTGTTGATGTTCTATAAACTGTTTTCTTTTATGTACAATAAAGAATTTTACATGCATACATACATACATATACATCTTTTCTTATTTGTAAATTGACGTTTTGAAAAAAATGCTGCAGTGGAGTTTGTGGCGCCGCTTCTTCTCCACTTGCGCTTTGGAAGTGGTGGTAAACTTAATATAAGTAAATTGACGTCAATAAGTGATATTTATACCCTTTATTGAAAATAAACGATTTCATTTCATTTCACTTACATACATACATATATACATAAATACTCTCGAAAAACATAACCCTCCTTCAGTCGCAGTCGGGTAAAAAGAATACCCACCTCAGCATAAGCTGTCAGTTAAAACAGAAAAAAAAAGCCCGCGCAATATCCACTTATCTTCCCATTTCTAAACACGTGCAAAAGAAATATTTCAACTATCTTATATTTTTCTAAGAAAACTTTCTCTTTATCATCCCAAGCATGTTGCGAAAACTCAGACGTGCCTGTTTCCAACGAATGTTCCTGTTTCGAACGAATGTTTGGCGCGGCACTAGTCGCCCGGTATTTGTTAACACCCAGATTAACTGAGAACAACTTTGTTTCTGTTATGGAGTATTTTTGCGATGCCGTTTTTGATCTAAAAGCTAACTAACATATCTAGCAGCTGTTAAATTTGTTAACGAGATGAAGTATTTCGCGTTTCATTTATGTGTAACAATATCGATTGTCCCTGCACATCCACGTGTCAAAGCTTTTTAACCTACCAGATGACAATCTTTTTAATCTCAGTGGCATAGAATAAAAAACGGACAAAACAAAATGCTTGTAAGATTCACACACCACGACGCATGTCAAACAGTGATTTCAATACACATAAATTATTTTAAACGTAAAAAATGTATATAAATTGTTACAGCGACATCGCAATTAGATAATCTGCGAAAAATAGAAAACATACGGACAGTAAAGAAAGTGCGCTTTTTATACTATGCCTTCGAAATTTAAATGTAACAACATCATCATTGTTTAACGTTTTAGTAGAGCAACTTCGCCTCAAAAGTCTCCTAACCTCACATACTGCACTAGAATCATCAAGAGTTAAAGAAAAGAAAAATGCATCTGCAACTGACCGGGCACGTCAAACCTTCACGTCCGTAGATGCGCTGCGGGTTTTAAAGGGAACTAGATTCTCTGATATTGAAATTTACAAACGTCAAACCCATTTTAAACGTTTTTCCGCCTTAACCGCATTCAATTTTCGAATCCGACGATGAAAACATCAATATGTAACTGGCCAGTTCGTTTCGCTTTGACCACTCGCCTGTCAATCAGATGTGGCCTCTATAAATTCACGAGTAGATTCAATTTTCTTTCAATATACTCTTGGAAATAAAAGTAAAAGTCTATTGGACATTTATTACACCGGTCAAGTGAGAGTTGGACTCGCACACGAAGGGTTCCGTATACACAAAACCGCAAAAAAAAATCGTATGTGTGGTATGGGGGCCCACTTAATTTTTTTTTTCTGTTTTCTAGTACTTATTTTTTGTTGTAGCTGTAACAGAAACACATCATTTGTGATAGTTTCAACTGTCTAACTATCACGGTTCATGAGATACAGCCCGGTGACAGATGGACGGACGGACAGCTAAGTCTTAGTAATAGCAAAGATTACAGAATATATGCAATACAAATATTCAACCATCATTAATAGAATATGTACTTACATTGTACATAATTTCGCTAAAAATAAGCTAGATCAGTACTTACTTAATATAAAAAAAATCTATTTAAAGCGCGTAACAACTTACATCAAATAGGGGAACTAATTCTTTTTTTAAAGACTAGGTGGTACAGACATGTAACATGGTAATAGAATCCCGTTTTTGAACCCAGAACTTTTCTTTGAAGACCGAGCTTCTTACGGCCAAGCTAATTGCATCTTAGCCAACTTGGCGAAATTATTATTGATATGAGGCGGCAATGGTTTGTTTTCCTTAGTAAGTAATAAACATTATAATAAAAAAAAAAAAAATACATTTGACACTGCCACAAGAACCCTCTCATACGGCATACCACATGGTAGAGATTGAAATACTCTTAAAAAATGTAGTGGTACATATTCTCCAAAACTTACCCTTCCATATGACGTGCTTCTGACAATTTTTCCTGTAAGTTCAGCACAAAGTCTACTTTCAGATTCTTTTTCAAAATTTTAAGTCCAGTAACTTCGGATATAGCCTAGGGGGAACGCAAATTTTTTATCTTCTTTCCTAAATAACTTAAGAACTGATTATTTCACATATTTGAAAAAATATAATTAAGATGGGCACAAGCCCTTTCGTTTGGTATATCACACCTTACACATTGAAAAACTTTTTATAAAATATATCACTTAACCTCACAAAAATTACACCTCCTTTCTTTACACGTGCTTCTGATTATTTTTCATGTATAGTTCAGCATAAGATCTACTTACTGAATTTCTTTCAAAATAAGTCCAGCAACTTCGGAGGTAGCCTTGGGTGAACGCTCATTTTTGTCTTCTTTCCTAAATAACTTCAAAAATACCGACCAAAAATATACTGAAAAAATATCATGAATATCTTCAAACTGAGTCCTATCGTTAGATTAGATTTAGAGCAATGTTTGGACTAAAACTTTCAGATAGCTGGCAATTATATTTCCGTAAATTTTAATTATTGACTGTGCATTCGCTCTGTATCTTTGAGGTTAGTGTATTTGTAAAATCTAATCCTCGTCTATTTACAAGACTAGCTGATGCCAATAATAGAAATAGAAGAGATCCTACTATATTGCAATTGCCAAACGAGGCTCATGAGTAATAGTATCTATAGCATGGCACCAAAAGTGTTTAAACTGCGTTAGTGTATAAATTTAAAGCTCATCTGAAAGAGTTGTTGGTAACCAAATATTATTAAGACTTGCATGAATTCTTTTCTGACAAAATGTTGATTGCGAATTTAAAGGACAGCTGATCTAATTTTGCAAGATCAACTCGCATTTATTTACTGGTTTTGTATTGTTTTGCATGATTTTATTGAGATGATGTGTGACACCACTGACTTCACTTTTGTACGCCTAGTAGGCTAATTTTCAATGTACCATCTTGAATTCAACATGTTTACAAAAGACTAAATGATTATTGATTATTATTATTGATATATCACAAGGTATAGTTGGAAAAACTTTTTTTTTAATTGACTACTTAACCCCCTAAAACTAGTCCTCCATATTTAAAAATAATCTATTTTTTTCAATTAGCCTACCTTCTGATTACAGACACACATCTGTGCACCAAAGTTCAACTTGATCAGTCTAGTAGATTCTGAAAAAATCGACTGTGACAGACGGACAGACAGACGACACGTCTGAGACTTTAAGGGTTTCTTTTTACCTTGTGAGGTTCGGAACCCTAAAAAGAACGAAATATGTAAATTTATACAAAAAAATATTAAAAATGCCCCAATTGTTATTACATTAAGTTCGAATTTCATTTAAATTAAGCGAATGTTCAATAACTGAATTCTCTGTTGAAATATTCGATTTGACGTTCTCGTAACAATTTACTCGAATTCTTTACTCGTTTTTTTGAATCGAAAGTTTACAGATAACGTCAGAGGTTAAAAAGCGGTTCCCAAAAACTCTAACACCAGTGAATGCAAGGTCCACTGACCATGTAACCAACTCTATATAAACAAATTCACGCTATACAACTAAGTTTAATGTTGTTATGTAGGAATTCGAGCTTATTGTCAAAACATTTCTATAGATTACTAATATTACATCGTGCGCTTTGAATCTTTAGAAATCCATACAACACAATCTCTGACGTTCAGTACACTCTGCTTTTCATAAAAGGGCGAATTCGAAGCTCTTTAGAAACACAAAATTAATCCTATATATACAAACAAAAGACTTCATTTAATCGCTGGCTTAATTATCAAAGGTCTAAATGACATTTAATTAAAATCAGGAGTGGTGAAGTGTCTGATAAATTACGCTCAATGTCGCTTGCAGTTGGTCGGAATAGCATAGAGATGGTTTATTTAAAGGCCACTTTTTAACATTAAAGTCCAATACGAAGAGAACTAGCCGAATTTCATGTTTTCTGTTCACTAGAACTTTGACCTTACATAAATCTAAGCTTTAAAACATGTTTTGCAGGTTTATTTGACGGTGATGTTTTTAAAACATTTTTTTGAATCCATACTAATCCATACTTGCATACTAATATTATAAATGCAAAAGTCTGTCTGTCTGTCTGTTACGCTTTCACGGCCAAACCGCTGAACAAAATTTTGATAAAATTTGGCATGAATGTAGTTGAAGACCCGGGGTCAAACATTAGCTACTTTTGACGCAGGCGGAGTTGCGGGAAACAGCTAGTTTTGAAATAAATCACTATAACCATCAAGAATAGCATTAAAAAATAATATAAAATGATTTTTCTTCCATATCTCTTTAAATATTGATTTGGGAAAAAATATTTATAGGCGTGAAAATATTTGTATTGTGATCCCAAAGGTCATTTTTCATGAAAAGATATAAAAATAAATCGTTTTCATAAAAAAAATCTAGTAATATTGCTTTTGTCAAATGTATGGGAAATGACATTTATTTCATAGCAAAGCTACCTCAAGTCGACATAACTATTCAATGTATTGTTTTATTTCTGCACCAGCTGTTTTTCTTTCCCGCAGCTTCACCTGCGTCATACCATATCTTTGAACTGGTCTTTAAGTATATTCACATACAACCATTACTTACCGGGTAAAAAGGCTTACGGAGGTCAGATGGCAGTCGCTCCATTGTAATAACTAGTGCCGGCAAATCTAGTACCGCTAGGAGGATAGTAGAACTTACAGCGTACCCTAGGCTTCAAACCGTAAGCTGACGACGCAACTAGAAATACACGCTAGGATGAAGACAGACAACCATTACTTGCAATAAAAACTCAGTATGTAAATGTAAATGTGTGATTTATGTATAAGTTTGATATAGAGTTGTTGCGATAGGGATAGTTTCACTATCAATAGTTTATCTTGAAAAATAGTCGATAGCTAACTATCGAAATTCATCGATACTATCCATACTGAAACAAGGGCGGTAGTATCGAATTTTTTTTTGTTACTATCGATAGTATTACGTTAAAACTAATAGCTTACTTATTTTTAGCTATCGATACTATCGTAAATTTTCGATAGTTTCGATAGCTATCGCTAGTTCAACTGATTTTCGAGGTCACAATAGTATCGCTATCTCAACAACTGTAGTCTGATATTATCTCAAATTTAAATGTGTATGTTTAGCACTATATTGCACTACGTTGCACTAAATTACAGTCACAACTCAACTGTCCGGACGCACATTAAATCTTACAGCACTAGGTATTGTTGCTTTAAAATGGAATTCTATGTTAAAGTATGTTCATTTTCACTTCATTGTGATTTCGGAATTTATTTCCTTGTGAACCAAACAAGTAATGAAGCTTTAAAATATTGTTGTGAGCATAATTACGAACAATTTTTAATATTTTAATTTTAGAGGCATTCGACTTATTTGAGGAATATATTTTAAAACGTGTTCAAGCGCCTAAATGAAATAATAGGCAACATTTATTTGCCCTATCTTGCTCCGTAATAACCGTGAGATCATGTACGCGGTAGATTTATAAAAAATCACTTTGAGCTTGTCATTTATATTGTGAATATCCTTTTTTCGAAATTACACGTATATTCAAGAATTTAAGTTTTTTTTACTAAAGAAATTCCATTCTTGTGCCAAAACAAGAAATTGGCGACCGATGTCAGGACGAAAATCAAGAAAAATCAACGGTCATTGATGCAAACAATAAATATCGAACAAAGAAAGTTCGTATCATACCGTGACCTTTGGACTTCTTTGTCTACTATACATCAAGAAGATTGGAGGTGCTTATGGTGATAGAAGATCAATTTGTCAGCCTGGTCAACTAATCAACAAAAGATTGTGCCGGACAACTGCGTATTTTCTTCAAAAACAGAAAGTTAAGTGCCATTCCTTTGTCTTCATATCCAGACTAAATTCCATTATTTTCCTCGTATGTAACCAATAGAATCCTTCAAGTTCGACGTAACTGTTTGAATAACCATCCACTTGTGCAATTTTTGGTATTCAAACATATATCCTACGAATTGATATTTAGGTACAATAACAAAGACTAATATCTATGCGCATAGAATTCACTCCCGTAGGAATTTGGAAAATCCTAGGTTCTATTTCAGGTTGTACTCGACCTGTATTGTTCAGTATTATGCATTATTTAATTACATAAGTACATCCGAAAAGTTGCATTCATAAACATTTGTGGAATTCAACATTTAATTTGTTTTCACAGAATTTATTAAGTGCTAGGTCATTACAAAAATATATCTACATAGATAATTTATTTAGCATAATATATATCCAAATTAATGTATCTATTTAGTAATAGATATTGACCCGATTTCGCTGAACAATTTCAGGCTTTTCCTGCGTGCTACACTACTTATTAGGGTCCTTATCAGTTTCGGCCTCCTCGGGCTGTTATCAGTTATCTGCGGGTTGCGGTGTTGGTGGACAACACGTCTGGGTTCCTGTGCTATCCATCGACGCGGGGAGCGTGAGATCATTTCGTTTATTATTTCATTTTATATATTATATATATTATACTCAGGCTTTGTTGATATACATTTTTATATATAGATAGGTATATAAGTTTCCTTTTCTATAAAGTTACAAAATGCCAGACGATATAGTTAAGCAAGCTCTAAAGGATCTTATTTCTAAAAGAAGTTCCATTAAAGGGCAAGTTACAAAACTTAAGAATTATTTAGATAAAATTAGTAATGTAGTCGAATTTTCTAATGAACAAATTGCTGAATTAACATTAAAACTTAACAAATTGGAATGCTTATCAACAAAGTTTGATGATATTCAGACTGAGATCGAGGTTCTTAATGCTGAAGCTATATATTCGGAACTTGATGAACGTGAGCGCATTGAAAATGAAATTATCACTAATATTGCCAGAGCAAAAACTTTAATTGGTACTGATGAAAAACGCCGAAAATCCACTTCCAATGCGACATGCGATCATCAAAATATAGGGTTTAAATTACCTCAAATACAAATTTCAAAATTTAACGGTTCTCATTTTCAATGGCTAGAGTTCCGTGACACTTTTTCAAACTTAGTTCATTTAAATGAGCGCATTTCTGACGTTCACAAATTTCATTATTTGTTGTCATACCTTGAAGGCGATGCGGCACGCGTTATATCAAACCTCGAGGTTTCTAGTATGAATTACCGTAAGGCTTGGTCCATATTATGCGAAAGATATGATAACAAAAGAACTCTTATCAATCATCACTTAGATTCATTGTTCAACATCCAACCGATAACTCGCGAGTCAGAGAAATCGCTACGGTTCCTAGTTGATCACGTGACTAAAAACTTACGAGCATTATCAAGTCTTGGTCAGCCTACAGATCATTGGGATTTGTTAATTATATATATGTCATCTTCCAAATTAGACAGCCGTACTCTTCTTAAATGGGAAGAATATCGTAATACGTTACAGGATGTTCCTACTTTGGAGCAATTTAATAAATTTCTGATAGATCGTGCTGACGTTTTGGATACGCTCAATCGAAATAAATTTGGAAATCATAGCAATAATAATTTAAATAAACAACCTCCACGCTTAAGCACACAACACCATACAGCTCTAAACAAAAATAACAATATTTTAAATCGTTCCCAGAATGTTAACTCATTTGTGTCAACTAACAATCAAAATTCATCGAGTAATTTTCTTTGTATAATCTGCAACGGAAATCACAAAATATACGATTGCGCAACTTTTAAATCTAAATCAATTACAGAAAAGTTGTCTTTTGTCACTAAATACAAATTATGCCAAAACTGCTTGAGGCAGGGACACCCTGTGAAAGATTGTCGTATGGGTCCTTGTCGTCTTTGCACTGAGAAGCATAACACACTTCTTCATGATCCTAAAAAGGAAAATAATGGTTCAGTTGTTGCCTTTACACATCAAATAAGTCAAGTGCTGCTGTCGACAGTAATAATACAAATTTGTAATCCTTTAAATAACCAAACAGAAATTATTCGCGCAGTTTTAGATAGTGGTAGTCAAACTACCCTCATATCCAAATCTCTCCAACAAAAACTAAATCTTAAGTGTACTTTGATTGATGCCATAAATATAATAGGTATTGGTAATAGCTGTACTAATCAAATAATTGAAAGTTGTGTTGTCCTACTAAAATCTATGCAAAATAACTACAGTGTTTCTCTATCATGTTACATCCTTGATGATCTCACTGGAGACTTACCAAAGTCTGCCATTGACGTGCAAAATCTTCAGATACCAGAACATCTAAAACTAGCTGATCCAAATTTTAACCATCCTGCACCTGTTGATTTATTAATCGGTGCTGACCTTTTTTGGGATATCCTTGGCTGCGAGCAAGTCTCCTTGGGTCCCAATAATCCTAAATTGCATAGCTCTAAATTCGGTTGGATCATAGGCGGTCCTATTGGTACAAAAAATACTAAAAACAATATTCATTGCAATAATGCAATTTTTTCAACTCCTAATATTGATTATACAGTAATTAAATTTTGGGAGCTTGAAGAACTTCCACAAAGGAAGTTTCAAGGCCTAAATGACACTGAATGCGAAAAACATTTCATAAAAAATACAATTAGATTATCTTCGGGTCGGTTTTGTGTGCGGTTGCCCCTAAAGGACTCCCCTGACTGCCTCGGGGATTCTTATACACTAGCGAAAAAACGTTTGCAAAATCTCGAAAAACGATTCCGAAAAACTCCTGATTTAAAAAGACAATATTTGGAGTTTATACGTGAATATAAAGATTTGGGACATCTCTCGGAGTTTTCTGTGGGTCCTGGAATTGTTCCAAATCCATCATATTTTCTTTGCCATCATGCGGTTTTCAAGGAAGAGAGTGAATCCACCCGAATCCGAGTAGTGTTTGATGGATCCGCTCCTACATCCTCTGGCTATTCAGTTAATGACATTTTAATGGTAGGTCCAAACATGCAGAACTCTCTTTTCTCCATCTTAATCAGAGCAAGACAGTACAAATTTATTTTGACTGGAGACATAGCTAAAATGTACAGGCAAGTTAAGGTTGATGAAAATGACTGCAATCTACAGTTGATTCTTTGGAGAGAAGATGAGTTTCATCCTATCAGAATGTTACGATTAGATACCGTCACTTACGGCACCGCATGTGCGAGTTATCTTAGTACTAGATGTCTGTGGCAGGTGGGGGAAGAATGCGAAGATCAATTAATTAAAACCATTATTCAAAACGATTTTTATGTCGATGATTTGATAACCGGATGTGACGATGAAATTCAAATGAAATATATACAAAATTCTATTTCTAATGCTCTAAATTCTGCCTGCTTTCCGCTAAGAAAATACAAAACTAATTTGTCGTCACTTTTTCAAAATACAGGTGTTAATACTAAGGAAAAACTTACCATTAGCGAATCGTCGAGCACTCTCGGGTTGGGCTGGGATCCATCCAATGATAAACTTCATTTTCCAGTAAAAATTCCGGTTGAAGATGGTGTAATTACTAAGAGGTCAATTATGTCTCATTCATTTCGTATTTTTGATCCATTGGGCTTACTAAGTCCCTGTATAATACAACCCAAAATTCTAATACAAAAACTTTGGCTTAAAGGGATCGACTGGGATGAAGTTGTGCCAGATGATATAAGGCAAAATTGGCTAGAAATCTCTGAAAACTTGCCTTCCCTTACCGATCTTCAGATTCCCCGCAGAGTTTTAGGTAACAATTCAGAAATTATAGAGATGCATGCATTTAGCGATGCATCGCAGTGTGCATACGGCGCCTGCATTTATACAAAATCAATAAATGCGCAAAATGAGGTGACAATTCAATTATTGTGTGCAAAGTCTAAAGTTGCTCCTTTAAAACCTACTACAATACCGCGCCTGGAACTTTGTGCGGCTCTAATGTCGGCTAGATTATGTGGAGCAGTTTGTGAATCTATCAGATACTCTCCCACACGTGTAATATATTGGTGTGACTCCAAAATTGTACTATGTTGGATTAAAAATGATCCCAGGAACTTAAAAACTTTTGTAGCAAATAGGATAGTTGAAATCTTGGAGCTCACTAATCCACAATCATGGCGCTATGTGCCTACAAATTTTAATCCAGCAGACCTAATTTCTAGGGGTATTAATGCAAACCAAATTATCAAAAATTCATTTTGGTGGCAAGGTCCCTCATACCTTCGTGATGATGAATTACATTGGCCAAAATGTAAGGATGATCTTGTTACTGATTTACCGGAGCTAAAAGTAATTGCTGTTTCTATACCTGAATCCAATTTTGATTTTACCAGGTTTTCAAGTTTCAACAGATTGCAACGTACTTTCGCATACATTTTACGCTTTTTACATAATGCAAATTCCAAAAATGCTAAACGCACAGGTATTTTAACAGTTGATGAACTAAAGGATTCCTTAAATTTTATTTGTCGTGTTGCCCAAAATCAAAGTTTTACTATTGACTATAAAAATCTTAAACAAAACAAACCATTAGGACCAAAATCTAAAATACTGAATTTATCGCCATTTTATGAAGAGACTACAAAATTGATAAGAGTTGGCGGGAGATTGGATTTATCTAATTATTCTTTTGAGAAAAAGCATCCTATTCTGCTGGATTCTGCTCATCATGTAACTAAACTTTACTTTGAACGTGAACACGTTCGCAATCTGCATTCTGGTCCTCAGTTGACTTTATCAGCTGTTAGAGAAATCATATGGCCCATAAATGGAAGGAAGCTTGCGAGACGTGTAGTCAATAAGTGTGTTACTTGTGTGCGTGTTCGCGGTCAAACACTAAATCCAAAAATGGGTAACTTACCGTCTAATCGGATCTCTGTCGACTTCCCCTTTAAATCAGTGGGAGTGGACTATGCAGGTCCATTTCTTATACTAAATCGAAAAGGACGCGGAGCTAAATTAATAAAATGTTATTTGTGTTTATTTGTTTGTCTGCGTTTCAAATGCGTGCATTTAGAAGCCGTCGGTGATTTAACAAAAGAAGCCTTTATAATGACACTTCGTCGGTTCGTTGCTCGTCGCGGAAAACCAAGCGAGATATATTCAGATAATGGTCGAAACTTTGTAGCCGCCGCTAAAGATATCGGTATTTTTCTAAAGAGCATTAATAAACCTCTATCTGAGTACGCTTCTGCGGAAGGAATTAAATTTTTTTTCATACCGGCCTACGCTCCCCACTTCGGTGGCATTTGGGAGGCCGGCATTAAGTCCGCCAAATACCATATTAAGCGCGTCATGGGAAATTCCCATTTAACTTATGAAGAACTCTCTACTCTCTTCGCACAAGTGGAGGCAATTTTAAATAGCCGTCCGATATGCCCCATGTCATCCTCTCCTAAAGATTTCCACCCCTTATCTCCTGGGCACTTTATTATTGGGAGACCTCTTAACGCATTACCAGTTCCAAACTTAGAAAATAACAACGAAAACAATCTTCAACGATACGCACGTATTGAAAAAATTCGCCAGCACTTTTGGAAAAGATGGCAAAAGGAATATATTTTCGAACTGCAACAGCGCATTAAGTGGAAGACTGATAAGACAACACTAAATGTCGGAGATTTGGTCCTCTTACAAGAAGATAATGTGCCTCCACTGAATTGGCGTCTTGGTCGAGTTCTACGGTTGTTTCCCGGACAAGATGGTATATCTCGAGTCGCCGATGTTGATACAACGCGTGGCTGCCTTCGCCGTCCCCTGGTTCGCCTGTGTCCTCTGCCTACGTATGAAGATTGTCTCTGTGCTTGAAAGTCTACACCTTTCAAAGGGGGGAGATTATGTTCAAGCGCCTAAATGAAATAATAGGCAACATTTATTTGCCCTATCTTGCTCCGTAATAACCGTGAGATCATGTACGCGGTAGATTTATAAAAAATCACTTTGATCTTGTCATTTATATTGTGAATATCCTTTTTTCGAAATTACACGTATATTCAAGAATTTAAGTTTTTTTTACTAAAGAAATTCCATTCTTGTGCCAAAACAAAACGTTTACGTGAATGTAAATGTGTAATAACTATACTTTTTCTTATTCTATTTACCTATGACATTAATTAAATTGAATATAATTTTCAGTTATAGAGAGCTATTATTTTATTTATTTATTAAACTTTTATTATTCCACAAAGTACACATACACTTATAACAATTGGCGGACTTAATGCTAAGAGCATTCTCTACCAGTCAACCAGTTACAGTGAAGTACTCTACATTCTACAAATAAAATTGATATTTCGACGAGACGATCATTTAAATAGAAAGATTATAATATAAGTTAACAAGCGATAATTTAAAAACTAAAAAAACTCGACTGCTATTCTGTGAAATTCGGAAATGAAAATACCCAAAAAAAACCGCTATTTTGTTTTTATTTTTATTATTTTGATATACCCAGTGTCACCCTCACAATAAATACATATCTAACGACACTTCTCTAGCTAAAATCCGTCGAGCCGTTCTGGCTGCAGAGCGTACCAACCAATTATATATACAATACATACGTATACTCTCGAAAAATATAACCCTCCTTCCGGCGTAGTCGGGTAAAAAAATACGCAGGAATGCAGATCTAGACACCAAACCAAGCAACACCAGAGGATACAATCGGGAAAGCGTTAAGATGAGACACGGATTAAACCTTAAAACGTACATAATTTCCAGGAACACTCTTGGACAGAAAGCAGATAACCAAAACAATAACATGTTAAAGCTGGATCAGGTTTACCCGAAATTTTCGTTACCGTATTCAAATCGTTCGGATAAAACAAAGTAAAAATTTTGAAACTAAAACCTACTGAAAGTAATATTTGACGACATTTCCTCAACTATCTTATTCGGAAATCAAATGTCAAGGGTCGACCGGTCGGACCTTTTACCCAAGGGCCTAATGATAGCCCTAATTTCAATGTTTTTTGCATAGTGGAAGTGCAAAATACATTCCGCTAGGCTGAAGTTTTTGTGACAGCCGTTCTTTGAAACTATTGCTAATGTGTTTCGAAATTTACATTTTGAATTCAAATGTGGAGTGAGAAAGTTTCATTCGTGATCACTTACATCTTCATTGGTCCCTCACTGCTGAGGATCGCGACTAGATTAGTGATTCCAAAATGCGCGATCGGTAGTACTAGGACCACATTAAACAGAGTAGTATATTAATTGTACTTTGTCAGGAAGAGCTGCTCTCCTTACGCTGTCGACCCATCTATCTGGTTCGCAGGTTTCCCTCTGGCACGTTTTCCTTCTATTTTCCTCAGAATTATGAGATTTTCCATACAGTGCCTGATTAGCGATGACTTTATGGCAGTATACAAATGTAAGTAGGTGAAAGTCACGCGAACAATCATGAGTTTAAGACATCAAATTAAAGAATAAAGTGCGTGTTATATGTAACTTGATATTTATCCTTCTTTTAGGTAATTTTGTATTAGTACTTTATACTGTAATTTTATGTTTAGAATACTTAAACAGTGTGTTGGTTTAAGTTAATACGCGTTTAAAATTGTAGGAGTATGGATTTTTTATTTTTTCTTTGTAAACATGTGACAATACATAAAATTTATTACATCTGTAATCATCCTCATCATAGTTTCAGTTACAGTCAGCTCACTGGAAATATTAAAAACGACAGATCGCCAAGTCTTGATCTTGGAGTGGCTGATTGACTTTTGATACTTAGTACTTATAACAATTAGCGGACTTAATGCTAAGAGCATTCTCTACCAGTCAACCAGTGGAAGAAACAGAAAGATAGTTTGGCAAAAAAGTTAAGGGGAAAAATGTTTATAGATTATTTTTTTTTTGTAAAAAAGCTTAAGTTTTTCATCATTATCTAACCAAGATGAAAATTGCTTATTTAATTTAAGAATTACATAACTTAGTTGAAAAATAACATAATCTAAAACTCACTGAAGCCATTTTCACTATGAAAACACACAAGCATACGAAATTCAATTTGCATTCCGAGTTCAAACGAAGAATCTTACTTCGCGACTCTGGCACGCATTCTGTGTAACATTCAAACTTATTAAAACGAGTTAACACTGAAACAGAGAATTTTTAAATCTATGGTCGGTATTCGCAAGCTTCTCTTTGATCATGTCTCCTCCCTGAATTATGTCAAAAAAGCTTGGAGAAGAAAAAATACCTATATATTAACTTTCCTAATTACCTACCTACACTGGTAGGTAGGTTCTAATTTTGTATTTTAATAAGTCGACCGAAATAATTTATAGATTTTATGTTTATGTCATGATAACTAGGAGTTTTAACAGACAATCGCAAATAGATTTACTTTAGTTTCGAGCCGAGATTAAATTGCCATGTGTAAAGACTAAGGAGATCTGTAAAATTTTAAAAATAAGACGATTCAATAACGTTTTTGAGAATCGAAAATTTTAACGATTATGCGGGATTTAAACATAGAGCTACATTCGAACTCTAAAATAAAAAAAATACAGTACAAGAAATTCAAGTAATACCTATTACTTCAGAAAAACTGTTCGACATTCAAATGTAAATAAATAAACAAAATCGAATCAAGCATGGCGGCCGTCCAACTGATCATATTGGATTCTTACGCTACAAAGGTCGTGGAAGGAATTTAAAGCGGGAACACACTCTGTAACCCTTTGCCGTTGAAGAACGGAAAATTGCAAAACGAAACTCGTTTTAAGCATTTTATAAGTCTTTTTAAGAGGTTAAAGGAAAATTGGCCTTATGAACAGCGGCACAAAGCAAATTTTTGAATCAATTTCGCTTTCAATTTGAGGAGAATTATTGCCTGATGGAGGCCTAAGAACCCTTGTTATGTTGTACTAGATAAATCTGGGACATTCTTGTTACAGTATTTAAACAAAAACTAGGGTTGAAACAACAATAAACGTACTGGTTTGCTTTTGAGAAGACAATAAATGCGGTTTCAGTCTTGCGGTTGTAATTCTTTTCAGGAGTCGAAAATTTACTTACTTTACCGCAGGCGAGCTCACATGAAACTGCTAGTATACCATAAAACATCTATAAGCAGAAGATACATCTTTAAAAGATATAGATGTCACTGAGAGATCGCTGTCGGAAATCAGATGCCAAGGAACCGGAAGTTAGCAGATGACGACGTTATAGCACTGGATCTTGGCTAAGAAATGAAAGGAATATGCTTACTGTCTGATATATATTTTGTAAGAGAAATATAGTCTTGTGTGTAAATAAATGTGAAAAAATGCTTTCTTATGTTTTCGCGATTGTTATTCATTAAATTAAACTATTTTAATACGAAAACGGAACGGAATAGTTCCCAATAAAAATTTCAGGCGGTAGTTTGTAATCTTATGACATCAAAGACAAGTTAACTTAGTCTGCCTGCGACCATGAACGCTGTAAAGTGTTTGAAGCGTCAGGTGTAAATAAATAAGTAATAAACGCGATAAAAACGTATTAAAATAGTTTAATTTAGTGAAAAAATGCGTTTTTAGACATGTATTAGATGCTCGATAATATCAGTGACATTTCGGAGAATTGAATAGCTTGGAAACTCATATGTGAACCTAGAGAGAAGCCACCTAAACAGCTCTGTCAGAGGCCAAGCACAGAGATATTCGTGGTACAGGTGTACCCAGCATAAGACAGCATATGCGCCGTAGTTGAAGGAGAGAAACCACACTCACACTAATTTTTGTGTACCGTCAGTAATTCACCAGTAGCTAAGGTTGTCTCTACATCGACCAACTTGGGCTCGCAAGCTTTAAAGATACTTCCAAACAGGCAAGTGATACCCATCGTAAGTTTTTCTCGTTCTCAGCAGTGAGGGACCGATGAAGATTATCCTTAACTATTGAAGCATTTTTAGGTATGTTCCGCGAAGCTGAACTAGTAGAGCATAATTTGAATCTAGCTTTTTCAACGTAAATACTCAAAAAATGGCAAACAAGCTTCGCTCTGGAACTCGGTAACTGAAAAGTAAATCTACCTCAAGATTAAAATAAATAATATTTTTTATCGTTCATCATTACAATGTAAACCTTAGTGTTTCAACTTCGTTTAAATTCTATTTGTTATTTTATATTATTCTTCTTCTTCTCTTGGATCACTTTTGTCATTGAGCTAGGAACGTTTTACTTTATTTATTCTGATTTTCTCCGCTTTGGCTCTTGTTGATCGGACTGTTGTTCCTATTTTCGAACAGCGATGAATACCTCGGAGAAGTATTCATCGCTGTGTGTTCTATACCAGGTATTTGAAGTCCTTAATAAATGAATTGAATTGAACTGAATTAATAGACTAAATCGCCAGATTGTCTGTTATTGGTTTAGTTCTTCTGAAGGCCTTGCTGAAAAGAGTCTCGGGCTGTGTTTTCTGCTGCATTGCTCTTGGTGACTATTTGAAAACCAAGGCCCGTAGGCAAGTCACAATTTGAAAAACGATAATGACATTTGTGTTCGCGATCTTTCGGAATTAGTGTGAAAATCGACCTCGTGATTTAGCGCGGCACGTTATCATTTTCAATTTGCGATTTTGTCTACAGGTCCAGAATGTGTAGGTTCAAATTTTACCGATTGCCGTTGGGGCAGGAAGGATATCAAACGGCGACAACGCACTGGCAGGCGTAGCGTTGGACATCCACCGACCGGCAATCTAGACAAGGTGTCAGAAAGACGCTAGATGCAGACTAGTTTAAATCGGACAGATTGGAAATATGTGAGAGAGGCCTATGGCCAGCAGTGGACGTTTTGTGGCTGAGCTGATGATAAATAGACTCACGATAAAAATGATTAGTGAACGTAACCTCATAAGCCAGAATGAAATGAACTTTTAACGGGGGAATTGTGTCATAATTCTTTTTCGTTAAAAAGAAATCTCATTCTCCTAAAAAACTGCCGGACAAAAAGTTACAGTACCTCTTATTTTGCATATGGGATAAAAACTAAACCGATTTCACGTGTGGCAGAACTTAATTTGCCTGTTTTTAGGGGGTACCGCGGTTAGTTATGCCCGCCCAGTTACGGAGATATTTTGTTGTTTACGAAAACTAATTAAATAAAAGGCCCATGCAAATTAGTTGGTTAACTTTAAAATGTGCGTCGAAAGGGGATGGGAAGCTTAATTTTACGGCGGCGGCGAATTTGAATTTTAATGAATAGGGTTAAAATATGCAGTTATTAATATCGTTTATTGTCATATTTTTGTGTCTTTAGCATTTTAGAATTTCTTTTATTGTGTCATTATTTTTTCCTGTGTTGATTGTTATTTCTAAAAAAAGGATTTTATGATTACTAATTTATCTATAATTATGTTACTTTTATAAATGTAAGTAAAACGAAAGTAATGGTGTTTGAAAGAGATGAAAGTAAAACAGTTTGTAATGTAAGTTTAAATAAAAAGAGTGTTGATCAAGTGAATGAATTTATGTATTTGGGTTGTTTATGAGAAATGGAAAGCTTGAAGGTGATTTTGAAAAAATTGTGGGTAATCGGGTAGTAGAGTTGTATCTAAAAATGCACGTCTGGCTGTTCATAGAGCAGTGTTAATGCCAACTCTTATGTATGGTAGTGAAAGTTGGATCTGGCAGAAAAATAAGGAAAGCAGAGTGAATGCAGTTTAAATGAGAGCTTTACGGAGTATGTGTGGCATAATAAAAATAGTGATAAAAGAAAAAGGTGTGGGGTGAATGAGGATGTAGTGACAAAGATAAAAAAAGGGACGTTATGATGGTTTGGGCATTTAGAAAGGATGGATGAAAGGATACTTACAAAAGGTATTTACAAAGCAAAGGTGACAGGAAAAGTCGGTAAGAGCCGGCTTCGAAGAACATACTGCGACCAAATCGCAGACATATTAAAAAGAGAGATGTCAGGAGTACCCATAATCGATGAGTGTGTATGATGAGCGTAAAAGAAGCTAGGGAGTCTGTACGGATCGTAGCAAGTAAATAAGATGTTTTTATAATAATATTTCAATTGTTTGTCAAATCCGATTTGCTTTTTGTATTAAAGAAAATGCTGATTTCACTGATTTTTTTTTATAAATCAAAACCTTATTCGCACACATTAGTTTAAAAACTTTCTCTAAATGAAATTTTATCGTGATTTCAAAGATTCAGTTCGTGTTGTATCCGATTTTTCATTGTAATGGCTCTCGACTGCATTCGAGTGATTTATTTCTGGGAAATTGGATTTCTTGCGCTCACTTACAGTTTTTTTTAATCTATTACAGTGTAAGTGGCAAGTAATTGAACAAAGCTTTGGTTTTAGTGACGCTATCCGTGTACCAAAGTAAATCTAATTTAGTCTTGTCGTCTACTAGATATGTAGCATGAATAGACTTCTATTTCTCATCACTTGGATGGCGCTATTTGAATTATACTTGTTTTTCAATTTTATCAATTAATTTATAAAATCTAATAGGTATTAAATGATTGTTGTCTAATAAAAAAAGAAAGGAATTTTGATTTTCACAAAAAATCATTCCACAAAAAATATCAGCCATAGGTCCCACTAATGCGACCCACCATCGAACTAGGCTCTGTAGAGAAGTCTGTATCTCGAGTAGTAAGCGGCACTCGTAGAGGATTATGGAGATTGTAAAAATGTAAACATCAATAATACTAAATCAATGTTAAGTAGACATTATTGGTAACTATGTACGCTTTAATTCCCAAACTAGATTTTACTGATTTTTGGGAATTATCGTAATAGATTGAGATTTGAATTACCAATACCAGTTAGTTAGTTAAGTTAGCCAGAGTCGACTTAACTGTTGGATTCCAAGAACTTCATAATTCCTAATAAGAGTTGACGACACGACAAGGCGGAAAATAAATTATTTGTAATGATTTTTACCCTTAAGAGAAAGAAGAGCTCCGGCGCTTAAACTTATAAAATAAACAGGCTGTTTCACACAAATACGATTATCTCTTAAATATATTAAAAACAATCTAGATGTCGCTTGAAGTAGTTTATAATATCCCACTTTGTTTTGTGGAGTCAGTTCTTTTCACTTGGGTATAACTTAAATGTGTATATTACACCTAACGCGAAAATATGACTTCAAAAATAAGGCTTTTATGATCATCATGTTGCCTAGCCTTCGTTAGCATACGAGTTAATTATGCTATCAAAAAACCATGATTATCACGTGTCGACGAACAACCCTTGTATCGGATATTTTAATTCCAAACGAGGGATTATACGGTCTCAAGGCGCTTCAGGGTCCAATTACCTACGCTCTGCGAGTATAAGGGTGCAAGGTAAAGGATGAAGAGGAAATAGTTTGTAAATTTTAAATACCTAAATTAAAAAAATTAAGATAAAACCGAAGTCACACAAAACGTATGGAGATCAAATGCTTAGCAAAAATCTCAATTGGAAACTTCGTCGAATGAAATCGAATCGAAATCTTAGTCGGATCAAAGAAGGATTGTCAGTCCTACAAAGAGCATCGAAATCCTACGAATGTACGAGTAGGTTCTTTCTTAATGCAATCCTAGATCAACCAAATACTGTAAATGAAAATTTTTATTCAAATCATGAGAATTACCAAGTTCTCTTTACTGATGAGCATCAATCTTCATTGTGTATTTTTTTTCGCTTTTCTAATTTATTCACTTGTATTGTTGTTGTACATTAACGATATTACAAACAAATTCGAATGCGAAGTCTGGATGTGTGTTGTCAATAAATTTTAGTCTTATAAAATTTCACTCAGGCATAAACATTAAGGTACAATAGGTCTGGATAATGAAGGGAATGAAATTGCTAGGTACTTTTAAAGTCACTTTATTAACTTTATTAAATAGCAAGTTCTAAAGTAGCCTCGACACAAATAAAAACTGCGAATCAATTCTTTTCTAAAACCCAAATGCGAAGATTTCGGCTAACGCTTAAAGTATGATGAAAGCAGTCAAGTCGCGACCACTTAGATTAGGGATACAGTCTAGCCCGCAGTTTCTTGTAGCTTGGGACACACTTCTAACCCCGCGGCATGCCTATTCATATTTAATCTTTACTAAGCCGATTTTCATTTTAGTAATCCTCGAAATTCCAGCGACTGTTCTGTAACCCAAACAGCGTAGATAATAAACAATAATTAAGATTCACCTTTCATAAATTAGTCGATGATACCGCCGCCGTTTAAGACCGCCTTTACCTAATGCATAATGTAATAAATAACAAAATATTTTTTTGTTGAAATGTGATCCCTGAGTATAGTAGATAGATAGATAATTACTTTTTTTGTAATACTGTAACACAAATATACATGACATTCATAGTGAAGTCGAAGAAAGTAACAAACTTGGGCTTAGGTCTAATGCATACATGCATACTGAGAGCAACTGCTGATTTTAAGCTGGCAGCATATGCTCATCTAAGGAAAGCTCAAGGACGCCCAAAAAGCTATGAGAGGGCGATGCTCGGTGTTTCTGTACGTAATCGAATCGGAAATGAGGAGATCGGAGATCTATAGAAAAAAAAAAACACTATCATTAATGGTCACGATCTTGCTTAATTGTTAAATATAATAATAAATAATAAACTGATACTTTTATTAAATTAAACTATTTTAATACGGTTTTTATCACGTTTATTACTTATTTATTTACACCTGACGTTTCAAACACTTTACAGCGTTCATGGTCACTTATCATTCATGGCCTGATACTTTTATTTAATTTTTTCACTTACAATTAATATTTAAGATTTTTCTGTATTTGTGTTAACAAATGGACCATGTTGTCTTTAATAAATAAATTTTGATTTGATTTGATTAATTAGAAGTGGCAGTGGGCGGAGCACATAGCGTGGAGAACCAGTGGCCGATGGGTCAGAAAAGTTCTAATGGCGGCCACGAACCGGCAAGCGCAGTTTCTCATGTAACTTATTGTAGTATCACTTTGTGCTTAGCCATTAAATATTTCGTTCGTTCATTCACAGCATTATTGCACAAATCTTGCTAAAATTTGTCACATGGTCGTGAGTACTGACAACGACATGTTACCTTTCACCTCGAAATAACTACTATCCTAGGGGTGTTTAAGTAAGCGTGCAAAGCCGCAGACAAAAGGTAGTAATGAATAAATATATACAAACACTAACTACTAACGATCGGACTTGAGCTGAGTTTACTGTTTTTAAGTGTAATTAAATTTGTATGTTAGATGTAAGTCTATGCACCTAAGATTTCTTTGCGTGTTGTGCCCTCTTCTGTGCCCATATGTCTATGTCCTATGTTAGTTTGGTTGACTGGAAGAGATCCCTATTTAGAATAAGTCCGTCTTTTGTTGTAACCTGTATTCTGATACTATGTTCTTTGTGTACAATAAAGATTTTTACATACATACATACTAAATAATTATGAGTATAAGTATTTAATTCAACAATCGAGCAATTAAAATTTAAATTTCCCAGAAGATTAATGTCACGAAGATGGAAAAAGCAATGAATTTTGTATAATATCTTCGTTTTACTAAGTAAAACATTTTTAAAATATTGTAAGCTGACTGCAAATATAGTACGGAAAGTTACAGCCATATTTCAGTTTACAGTGTACATTTTTAAGTACCCGTTATGTCGTTCCTGGGTCAAGAGCGGGTTTCTTGGGGGGCGATTCTCGCGCGAAAGAAGTCGAATGCGAGATTTTTCGAAAAAGAAAACATGGTGGTTAACTACGGGAAACCCTATAACGTTCGTCATTTTTTGATAATTCTCGCGTTCGACTTGAAGGCGCGAAAACCATGCTCCAAGAGTGCTATTTTTGAAAGTATTAGTCACACGTCGAATGAAAATCGTTCGACTTACTGATTATATCGAATAAATATCATGTGATATTGAACATTCGATGTTGAGTCACCGAATTAGAAAATAGCACTCTACGATCAATAAATACCACTTTGCAAGTTCATGTCGTAAAAATGCTACATAGGTGGCTTTGAAAAATGTTTGCTCGCACTATGTTGTGCATTAGGTTTAATCCTAGCGTGGCCTTTGATGTCTGCGGTGTTCTGCACGGCTACAAAACCGTTGGTAGGTGTGTGAATGACGAAAAACTTTGAATATTTTAGTCTACTTAAAAATGTTCTCTTCTCTTCAAAAATACATTTTTTTTGTGTTTCCGATGCCATAAGCATATTAAAATTAGGGTGTTAACAAGTTAGCAGACAGACATATTTATGAACCATGTCAAAGGGGACAAAATAAAAGATGTGCCAAACTATGATATTACAGCAAAGAGCATTGAAACTAAATGTTCGTTTCTCAATGCATTACACGAATACCTAATAGTTTTCAGCTATTGATACTATAGATAATAAGAAAAAGCAACACGTCGACGTTTCATATTTACATGATTTCACTGTATCCTTTGTGTGCCATGAAAATACTGTTTAAAACTTTAAGATATCAATAAATTTAAAAACATCTTAAAATTGGTAGCGCTGTGAACAGTAGACCTCGCGAACAGTGCCATTGACATGACATTGTAATAAATATCGTAGAAGTGAATAAATAAGTAATTAATAAAGGATTTTTAAAGCGTAAACCTGTTGCCATTGTCAATATTGAGCAAAAACGAGCAAAAAATATAATTTTAGTTGTATGGGAGAGCCCCCTTAAATATTTATTTTATTCGTTTTTATTTGTTGTATTTTAAAGAAACTGGTTTTGTAGCAAAATGAAAACGATAAAAAAAACTTCTTCACCGACCGGGGATCGAACCCGGGTCTTCCTGAATACAACTAACACTCAGGTGTTTTCGACGAATTCGTCAATGTTATTGACTTAACCTTACAGCAAACTTCACCCTTTTTGCCCTCATTTTCTCCCAATAAAAAAAGCTCTAGACAAAATAATTTAAATAAATCAAGGAATACATGAGCAAAGTTTTGTAAAAATCCGTTTAGAAATGTGGCCTCTAGCCCGGAACATACATTTTCCGAACCAAAAGCAAAATTGTCAAAATGGAGACGCTTCGCTCGCTCGGTCAATAAGTCATACCTACATAATACAAGTTATTTGTAATCCTAAAAAGAAAACTACTGTAAAGTTTCGGTATCAAAAATAGTTGAAACTTTCCTCCATATTTTTAATATTCCCAGCTAAAAGGCAAATTGAGTACTAGGGCTACCCGCAAATCTAGATCAAAATAGAATTTGGTTGGCAAAAATAAATCAGAAGGCTTTTAAATCAGAACCGCAGTAATCTCGTTTTCTATTACATACTCTATAATTTAAAACAGCACTTAAAATTAACGGGTTTAAGTTCAAAACGGCGTGCAAACGAAACCTCTTCAATTTAATTCTAGTGCAGATATTTTTTATTAAATGCAGACCCTTATTACTCATGTCATAAAGTTCAAGTTGGCGTCCATAATCTCATTTTGAGTTACGGATGCGTTTTATAACCCAGTGATTTTGACTGGCTTTGGTAATAGATAGGGATTTTTCTCAGAGAATTAAAGCTTTAGTAAGTTTTACGAGGTTAGTAAGTTTATTTGAGGTTTTTGTGGACTTTATAACTTTGTAATACTATGTTTTCGATATGAAAGGTATAGGTATTACAACTCAAAAAGTTCCATTTTGTTTCACATGACGGATTGATGCTGATAAGATTGTGGGTATTTCAATGACGTAATCTTAATTTAGAATTAAACAATGATTGATTTCGATAGTCATGACAATTCTTTATTATCATAAGTATCTATTGCCAAATTTTAAGTATGTTGAAGACTATGAGATCGAAGTAGGTTTGTATATCGAGAAGGAAATAAATTATATAACAAACACTCCTGGAAATATCTTCTAACGCAAGCTTTTTTGTGAACGTGTCTCCTTACTTATTATTCTAAATACATACTACATACTTCCAGTATATCTTCAGATTGATTTATACGGTCGTTTTATTGTGGATTATCCGGACTTTATCTTGTAATTAAGTCCGACTCTACTATAATCTGGGTCGGCTTTGAAGTCCTCGGTAAGATTGTTTGTGGGCCAAAAATAATAGAAATATGTACTATGTCACGGCACAAATCTCAAATTTAATATTGTAGAAATAAAGCACACATTTGTATGTTTATTGTACAAATATTGAAACTTGTGTATTTTGAAGGCTATTTGTGTACATGATATTTATTAAGCCTAAACCACATTTGCACCTAACATTGTGAATGATGATAAAAGGTATCCTATATCCTCCACAGTCTATGTGTAACAAAATGTTAATAAGTCACAATTTTTATCACTAGATAAAGCGAGAAGTGATTATAAAATTTTAGGTAGGATTTTATATAAGAGTATTTAAAACTATGTGAACTTAATGTTAAGTAGATAGATATGTAACTTTGGGATCAGGTCTCCTTCATAGATATTTTTTACAGACGTAGTCTTACACGTTTCGACTGTACGGAAGGGTTACTTGACCTCCGATAGAAAAGTTTTTAACTGTTCCTTGTTCAGTGCAACCTGCTCCCATGTCCTTCATCACTTCGTTCGGAATGAACTGTACTAGCTGTTACCCGAGGCTCCGCCGTCCGCTCCGGGTCCTTATCTGTACTCGAGCCGGATTTCATCAGAATCGGTCTAGCAAGTTTGGCCGAGAAGGCATGATAGAAGGATAGATATGGACGGACGGACAGACTTTCGTACTTGTGATGTTGGTATGGAAGTATGGATGCTTCAATGTTTAAATTATATAGCTGTAATCCCTGAGAGGGAGAATTGTATTTTGTTTGTTGTTTATTTCATTGAGATGTGATCTTTCTTTTTTAAGTTTAAATTCTTAGAAAAACATAATAGTACATGTTGAATAAGTAATAGTTACGAGAACAACTGCCGACAAACTGTTACACAGTTTGGCAGATTTCTAATACTGTTTATATCTGATTATATTATATATTGAAATAAATAAAATAATTTAAAAAAAAAAACTTTTCTCCAGCTGTATCTAAGACGACCGACTGGATTTAAAAATTAACATTCCAAAATTTTCTCTTGTCCGCAGGGGTGGTGTTAGCCTAAGATGGTGTTGGCGCTGGTGGTCGGACTCCTGTGCGTGTGGGGCCGCTTGAGCGTCGCCAATCCTGATGCGAAGCGGTTGTATGACGACCTCCTCTCCAACTACAACCGCCTGATCCGGCCTGTCGGCAACAACTCAGATCGGCTCACCGTCAAAATGGGCCTGCGTCTCAGTCAACTCATCGACGTTGTAAGTACTTGAATCAGTAGTTATATTATTGAAAACATCTTTATATATTTCATAGGGAGTCTGTCTGTTTACTGTCTAAGTGAAGAGCAAGATTTTTTATTACAATCCATTTGCAATTGCTTCTAATTAAAAAAGTACTCAGGCTCATTATGAGAATGGGACTGCGTCTCTTTTAATTCAATGACGTTGTAAGTAAATGATACTTTAGTAGTTATATCACTATAAACAAAACTATAAAACACTAAAATGATTCAACTATAAAAATACAAAACACACAATCAAAACTTGTCAAATCATGACAAGTTGCACCAACGCGCTACTAAATGGACTTATTCCAAAAGCTATATAACTAGAATGTTAAAAAAAATGATTCATTTTGTGAAACGGAAAGCTAAAAGAAAGAAAATATAATACGCTTAATATATCACGCTTGCACAATCCTTGCTCCATCCAATCCTTGACTATACTGACTCCTGCTATCTAGATCTCACTGAAGACCAATTAAACAAGCTTGAGCGCCTTCAAAACTTTTGTATAAGATTCATATTTGGTTTACGTAAATATGATCACGTCTCTTCTTTTCGCTCTCAACTCAAGTGGCTCCCCATTAGACTTCGTCGAAATTTGCATATCCTTTCACTCTTGTACTCTATCCTATTCATTCCCTGGACTCCTACTTACCTTAAGGAACGCTTCAGATTTCTCAGTGAGGTTAATAATCGCGAACCGCGTGAATATAATACTCATCGTCTAGCTATCCCTCCTGCTGCTACCTCTTTCTATTCCCATTCCTTTGCGGTGAAGGCTGCTCAGTTATGGAATGCTTTGCCAGTTGAAACGAAAGGCTAAAAACAATTTCATCTTTCAAAAATCAAGTGAGAAAACATATCTCTGCAATTGAAGCTGATCCTGCTCATCGTTAGACATTTTCTTCTCTTCTTTTATTTATTATTATTGTATGTTGTATGTAGGTATATGATATGTATATATTCATTAAAGGTATAGTATGTATTAATTGATTGTAGGTTTATCTATTGACTGTTGTATAAGGATGATAGTGTTAGTATTTTATTACTGTACCGCCTTTGTTTGTTTTCACTTTTTATCCTATCTACCCTAAGGTTGGCTGGAAGAAATTGCAATAGCGATAAGTCCGCCTTTGTACTCAATATTCTAAATGTATTACTTTTAATTTTAATTTTGTGATTGGTACAATAAAGTGTATATCTATCTATCTATCTATAATATTGTGACAAACATACAAATAAAAGACTAAAATGATTGAATAGTTGAAACTATTAATACAACAAATAAATAGAAGGTGACGACAGGTTGTATCACCGCTAGCGTGGATTTATTCCGATAGCCAATGTACAAATTGAATTCTCACCACTCACGACAGTTAAATGAGTTTTGACCGACACAGAACAGATGGTTAGAAGTTTAATGTATAAATTGATACAATGGAAAATTGGAAACGAAAACAGCACATTGTATTTGTAGTGAAATGTGATTCTGTTGGAATGTTTGTACTCGATATTGTTTTTCTCTCTGTGCTCAGTTGATTTAAAAGGTGACTTTATTCTCTGGATTCAGGTGACCCATCAAAGCAAATGCATTAAATTTTTCTTTTTCACAGCCGGGTTATCGCCTACTTTAACTGCTGAAATCAGAATAGTGTTCGATTATAAAACAAATGCCTAATCTTTTTATGCCTGAAAAACGCATACATACGTACAGAGAAAATATATAATTAGTTTTAGAACACCTAATCTGAAGCGATGTGACTTTAAAATATAGTCAGGAAAATGCTTAGGTAGTAAAAATTTTGATACCGTGTTGATTGTTTTACTAACTTTTTATCATCTTTTTTTACCTCAAGAAAGTTTCCACTTTGGTCTTGCTGCTCTCTTTGATCATTCAAATGTGGCCTGCATCCAGCATCTTCCAGCGACCTTAATATGAGTGATATATAGATAGATTCGATAAACATGTATATGAAACACACGGCAATCGCTTGTAATGTACGGATTAGATTCCGCAATCCGTCCTATTTGGATCTAAATACTATTTAGTGCGCCAAATGTTAATCATAAATTTAATTAAAATAGGATTACAGACCAAATTTACTTATGGGTTTATTTTTGTTTGTGTATTTTAAACAAGGATGTTGAATATAAACATTGTAACTATTTGTCTTAGACTTGGTCTCCTGGTTTCCTACTGAAGAACAGAACACATTCTCTTTCCATGGATTTCGTAAAAAACGACTAGGATAAAGTAGTCCAAATGAACTTGTACCTTTGCGACTGGTAGCAAATTTCACCAACTACAGTATATTATATTGTTTTTTAATCTAAATTTTATTTTATTTAAAGTACCTTATTGCGGGAAAATAATTTCAGACATTGCGTTAAAAGCAGGCCCCGGGTATCAAGCTACCGATTTTGATTTTTTAAAGATAAAACCTTTGGTGTAACCGAGAGAACGCTAGGATGATGGTGCGATGCAGCAAGACGCTGGCTGTGGGTCGCTTTAGCTTGATCAATTGACAATCTATTAGGAAAGCCTATGTTCAACAGTGGACGTACTGGCTGAGATAATTATGATAACTAATGTAATTTTAAGTTTTCACATTAAAAATATTACTTAGCTTAGTGTTTTTATGTGAAGTTAACTAGTTAGTAATAGATTACATATCGTAGTTTACGAGTTGCCATAAAAAATAAAGTAATAGCTTCTCTTTATGGATTTTGTGTTAAAATCAATCGTACGTGAAATTGGAGCAAGGTAAATCATCTGTAATAGAGGGAAAGTCACAAACTACCTTCATAGTTACTTATAATTACAATCGATTCTGTACACCCTGGTGTAAGAGGCTACTGGCTAAAAGTGGTATAATTATTAACAGACAACCTAAACTTTTTTCTATTATTAGTGGAACAATCATTTAGAATGACAAAGTATAAAGTAAGATTAATTTATATGTAATAGTATAAATTAATCTTACTTTATACGAGTACTTTGTCATCAGGCGGCTGAGTTTCTCAAAACCGGCTTACATCCTCTCACCCAGATGGCAGCCAAGATCAACGGCTTGTAGGGCTTTCTGAACCAGGCAATCATTATTATTATTAGACAATTACAATCAGGACTAAACCTGGCATAATCCATACAAAACTGAAAACGACTACCTATCTTTATAAAATGCTTTCCTTGGATGAATTTACTTACTTACTGCATTGGCTCAGCGACCCGAAACGAATCTCGGCCTTCGACACAAGACTTCTCCACTCCTCCCTATTCTGAGTGGTTGTTTGCCAGTATGCTGTAAACAGTTAAGTCAGGTGAGTTATTTCCAAGCATATGTCCGATGGCTTGGATACATAGCACACGGGTACGCGAGCCCGACTTACCCGAGCTGCTACTTAGTCAACCCATGTCCATCCGAGTCAGTAGCATCCTAGTACCTCATCCTTTCCCCAAACTCAAACACTTCCCACCCTTCCTTACCTTCAGAATACTTCCGATGGGCAGTAGCGTCGGAAGTACGATAAGCCACTGAAACTGCGCTCGCCAACCCGCCTGCCAAGCGTGGCGAGTATGGCAACAACCCTCAATTAATAGGGAGGCCCAAGTCCAGCAGTGGACTGACTGCGGCTGAAACAACGACGACGACGATGCTGTAGCTGTGTGTGTGAAGAAAGCGTACATGTCAAGACCGAGTAGGAAATGACCAGTATCGCCTGATGTATCTGGTTGCCCCAGGTATAGTTGAATCCTGAAGTGTGCAAGGGCTTGGAAACCCTACGAATGGCATACTGGATGAATTTAATTCGAAAATTTGTACTTAATTTCACGTGATTAAAACTGGGCTTTTAATTGATATTAAAATTATTTGTTGGGACATTTAATACGGCACGATGATTTAATGAGGAACATAATAGAAGGAAAGATAAAAGGAAAAAGGGTTAATAAAGCAAATAAAGAAGAAAATAAACGTCGTGTCGTATCAAAAAATTAAAGAACTGGCAAAGGATAGGCTAAAATAAAAAAAATAAAAAACTTCACCGTCAAGAACCCAGCGCTTAAATTCATACATACATGAAAATTATGTAGCCTAAGGTATCCTAACACTCATCAAAATTCATGACATCTGAATCACCAGTCCGATTTGTCGCCACTTTTAATCGCAACAATTACTCATTCGCGAGAGCGATCATTTCTGCCAAATTGGTGCCGTGGTCCGGTCCAATACGACTGTTGTTTACTGTCGATTTAGCCCAAACAAAACTGACTTTGAACCGGGAATGTAAAACAGAAAACTTACAGAAGAACACTTGAAAAAGTTGGCGATGGAAGTCGAAAACGCCATACCTAAGGTAGTTACACAGTCGTCTTCGCGTGTAGATTCTGTCTTTGAAACGAGCGATGTAATGGTGCTTTTGTTATACAATTAAGTAGACAAAAAGGCATAAAATGGAATTGGAATATGAAAAAAGTTTACCCCTTTAAAAATTTCAAATTCGAATCGATCTGAAAGGAAGAAGATCAAAATTCGTTTATAAGTATTGTGTATAAAAGATTTGCATTTGTGTAAGATTTTTTGTGAACTCTTACAAAAAAATAAAATGTGAGAAGTAAACAATGTTGACATACAGAAACAATGAATCAACGTTACATTGAAAGTGTTTTTGTAAGATATGTGTCTGGTACAGCTCAATTTTCTTTAGGAGCCCTTTAGTTCTGGCTCCTCTTTGTTTTGTGTCTATGACAAATGGTGAACCCTTTTTACACACGGGAAAATAGACCTTACTACATGTTCTTAAAAGTTATTGTATCCGATATTACAGCATGTACAAAATTCATATCACCTACAAGCAAAAATGTGCTTTATCGCACGGTTTTAAGGTGTAAATACTATTTTTCTTTTTGACAAATGTTAGTCGTCAGGTCATATATGCTGATAGGGCGTAGTTACATTCACACGTTCCGGTTTTCGTATTTTTTTTCTGACTGTAAGCTGAATTGATTGAAAGTTTGCACTTCCATTTACATTGGCGAATATTTCAAGTTTTATATTTTTTCCATTTCAAACTAGATCCAGCATATGACTTTTTGATGACAAATTGTTATTACGAAGCAGGTGTGTTCAGTACATTGAGAAAGAAACTTTTATTTGGTTCAGTACGAATTATGTTGTTATTTCATGCTTTCATTTAGTTTAGATTACAGGGTTTATGGACTACAACTGTGCACTGACTGACCAAATTGGAAATAATTCGTTCTGAATTCAAAATTTCTCGCATGATTACCAATCTTATTAGCGCCATCTGTTGTCTTTTTAGCGAATTTTGCACGCGAAAGCGCCACCTATAAGTTACTAAAATCCAAACTAGTCCTTTACCTGCAAAAAGCATCGAAATCGTACAAACGTTCTCTTCTCGATGTTAGCCTGACAAGATTACCTGTAAGCTGTGAGGTTCTAACGATATAGTAAAAAACTTATACAAAATCCTATAACAACATACCTATATTATAACATCTTATATGAATATAAAGGTTACCTCGTAACCGATTCATCAATTTGAATATCGATAAACGTCGTTCTGATATTCAAATTTTAAAATTCATCACGTTTCCCTTTTCTTGGCAACATTCGAAATTCTAAATCTTTGTTTTTTAGCCGAGAAATGATATTTCATTTTTAACATGACACTTTTTTGTTTAAAGGAACATACACTTCGACGCGTTCGTAGAGTTTTAGTTTCTCTATGGTTTTAAGTGAATAATCGTTACTGCTTTGTTGCGAGTTTCCTACATTAAATGCTTTTTTTGGTATCAAAGTCGGAAGTACGAAACCGGCACGAGCTACGTACTTAGCATAGAAAATGACTAAAAAGACGATCTTGCTATTCACTTAATCATATATTTATGTATGTAATTTAGTGCCAATAAAAAGCCGTACTATTCTACTCAACATTTTTTTAAATTTCTAATTACGAATTTGAGTCCCTGAATACGAAAACAGATGAATTTTTGGAATCCGTTCAATATTAAATAAGTTTTATGCCTTTGAAATCCTGTGGAAGGGGAAACTCTCAAGAAGCAAGAAAAGGACGCACTTAATGGTGGAGTGACGTCACTGCCACTTGATTTCGTGCGTACAAAAGAGATAGCAAGACGTCCCCACCACGCTCCCACTATTCTTCATTAGAAAACTGTAAATGCTAATTACTGCTTTGATTAATTACCAATTTTGTTGTCGTTTTCGGACTCGGTTACTTTTTAGTGTATTTATTGTTCCGTTTAAAAATCTTGTCAAAATATGAACGCAGTCAAGTAGACTATTAACATCGTCTAATAACTTACATCATCGTGGTATTCATGGGGTGTGCTCACGGATCATAAAGAACCCCTATTCGAATCGGATTCTATATTCATCTTCTCTTTTAAAGTTTACTGAGTAAGAGACGACAGAAAGAGATAGAAGCGCGAGGTAAAAAAGGAGGAAAGAATATGAGAATAAATAAAGATTGAATTGAAAAATAAATACTTAACATAAACAATACCTGTCTGTCACACTATTCCATAGTACCCGACAAAACTAAAAATGCAAATCTGTACCGTCAACCGCTTATAATTCCAGAAACTTCTCGTACTTAAACCATCTGCAGTAATTTCGAAATAAAACGAAGGAACGCCGAAACGCGACATTTTCTTAACAAAGCGCATAATTCAGTTTTAGTTCGGCTGTAATTATATTTCAACAGATTGTGGCCACGAAGAGAGCGATTAGTGTTTGAATTATGGAGTGCTATTTTTGAAATGTGTGACTCACTCAAAATCGGCGAGTCGAAAAATTTTTGTTCGATATCGAATCATCATTTCATTTAGGTTACATTGTCAATCGACCATGTAACCATGCATCCTGGTGGTGGTGCGATTAATTTTTATTTATTAACGAAGGATTTTTGTTCGACATAATATGTGTCATTCATTTCGAAAATAGGGCTCCTGATATTTGCTACACCTTATTTTATTCCTGGCATTATTGGATACACGCTGTCAGTGCGGAGAGCCAGTACAAGAGCCAGTAAAAGCAAGGCCCATGGGGCGCACTTGCTGGTGTGCCCCATGGGCCCTGCTAAGTGTAGCAGAAGCTACCTTATGGGGGTGACAACGGGTGCAACTCAGGTGGCTGCATACTGGGCACATAAGATTTAAGTGATCGACACGATGGAGAAAATATTTTCTGAAGATTCTTGCATGTTGCTTGCATGATTCTCTGTTGCTAAGCATTGGAATGTTATTGTTGCTTGTCAAAATAATTCTTAAATTGACTGATGGTTATAAAGTAAAAGGCGGTTATTGAACAAATAATTTTTCAGCTTTGTTATTAGAAAGACCAGCAGAAGATGTAATGGTACCTGGAAAGAACTCCGCCAACAAGATCGAAACTAAAATTGGTTGATGTCGATCAATTGGGAATTTTCTACCGATATTTGGAGATACGGCGGGAGCGATAGCGATTAGTGCTCGACCGCCGCAAAGGGAAGGGGAAAAATCAGAAGTGCCATTTTTAATTAGGTTTAAACGATTTCAGACAACAGATTTCAAAAATGTAGGCTATAAGAAAATACCTACTGAACCACCAGTCCTCGTGTATTGCAAAATATTACAGATAAATTGTATATCAAACCCGCTTATCTTGTGGCTCGACCTCACAAGAGCTTTTATCGTAGCGTGCATTTGTTATAATTACAGCATATGGAGATTACGTTGAGTAACGCAGTTGAGTTTCGGTGTAAATAGACGCAGTGTTATAGCAAATTTACTTAAGAACATGCTTAAATATATAGACTGTAGGTACTCTTTTTATATTTATTTAAACTTTATTGTACATAATACAATTGTATAGCACAATAGGCGAACTTAATGCTAAAAGCATTATCTAACAGTCAACCTTTGGGTTAAACAGATATCGTCATGTGGGTATTAAACATAATAACTTATAATCTTACATTGCGAATTTTCTGGAAGGAAATATGAAAGAAATATAATAAGGAATAGGAAAATTCCTCGTGATTATGAGACGTGACTATCACAGTCTTTACTCGTCACAATTATTCTCTGATCCTACCCTTAGCTAAGTGACCTTTTTCTAGGGTTCCGTATCCAAAGGGTAAAACGGGACCCTATTACTGTCACCAGACTGTATTTATGAACCGTGATAGTTTTTATAGATGATGTATTTCTGTTGCCGCCATATTATCAAATATTAAAAAATAAAATAAAATAAATATTTAAAGGGGCTTTCATACAACAAACATGATTTTTTGCTATTTATAGAACCCTTTGTGCGAGTGTGTAGAGTCCGACTCGCGAATGGAAGTCCGTCCAATGTGCAGGAGGACTTTTCTCATTTGCTTTTAATTCTTTCAAACTAATCAAGATCAAAATAAACAAACCCATAAACCGTTCTCCTGTCTGTAACGTCACATTCCAATTTAATAACATTCATGTATGTATCGATACTAGCAGTGCATTTGTATTCTAAGGAGCATCCCAGAGGTGCATCGATAAACAAGTTTGAATAAGAGATCTGAGGAAAGTGCATGCATTACTAGAAGCGATACTTAGATGGGATAGTTTCATACTATGTTTATTGGAGATACGTTTATTGAAGGCAGTTCGTGTATATTCTGTTACATGGCAACGTATACCATCTACCATCATACCATTTTACATGTCTTTTGTATGAGTATAGATTTTTTTTTTTTTTTTTTATATAATTAAGTGGGCAAACAGGCGTACGACCCACCTGATGGTAAGTGGTTACCGTAGCCTATGAACGCCTGCAACACCGCATCGTTCATTTAACTAGTTAATTATGGACAGCTTTTTCCTATTATTGTAAATTGACGTTTTGAAGAAAATGCTGCAGTGGAGTTTGTGGCGCCGTTTCTTCTCCACTTGCGCTTTGGAAGTGGTGTTAAACTTAATTTAAGTAAATTGACGTCTATTTATGATATTTATATCCTATATTGAACATAAACGATTTTATTTCATAAAATTACTTCTGGGAATCATAACCTGACATATAGCTGAGGCATTGCAGGTCTAAACCTACGGCGGCTGACCAGTAGATGTCTATTCGGTCGATGTTTCATCATTATCATTTTAGTTGTGAGGTTAGGACGTCTACATATGAACAATATGGGATATATGAATGCCTTTTGAGCTCTTGTCTAAGTTTAAGTGAGTAGCATCCAGTGAAAAGTTAAGGTTCAGGAACGTAGTTCTTAACTTGTTACTATTATCAAATAAGAATATGCTATGAAAAGAGTGAATAAACATTCTCCGTGAGATCACCAGGAATCATTTGATCTACATGAACACAGGTCACTGACATAGCCCATCGCATCAATTATTTGACATGACAATGTGAATGGCTCATGGCGCGCAGAAGTGCTGAAATTTATATTCGAAGTGGTCGACTTTCCACAAAACGAAAAGTTTACCTTAACAACTGCTGACATGACATCGACATTGAGCTAATCCTCAAAGACATTTTCACTAAAACATTTTGCTCCAGAAGCTTTTTGACTTTAGTACAAATTGACGATGACGCCTTTTTGTACCGGAGGGATTCCTTGAACGCTAAAATATCGCGTATATACATACGGCTACTGATTTAGGTGTATAAATTCATCACCATCACCATAACTGCCCTATTTTTGGCAACTATTGAGCATTAAGCCACGCCACGCTGTCCTGAGCTGGACATAATTACATATACAGAGGTAAACATTATTAAGTTGCTTAAATTAGTGTAACAAAGGGCACCGCTATTATTATTATTAATTATTAGGTTGTAACCAATTTGCAGTTGTGGATTTATAAATGCAAGGATCGTAAATGATAGTTGAATCTGCTGAATTGTTTTACCAATCCTTTGTCTAAACTTTTTCGAAATTTAGTAGAACGGCTCGTACAATTGGCCTATAATCTTTCATTTTTTTAAATTTACTATTCCTTCAGGAACGGCAAAAGGAATTTCTACTTAAGATCTGTATGTGTACGTTTGATATTTTCTTGAATCATTAATTGAGATCCATAAACCTGGTAACCATGGATTCTGAAACCGAAAACTTGGTTTTACAAAATGATAATGGACACTTACAATATTTTTTTTAATACGACAAACAAAATGCCTTATCCCACAACCAATCTCCACATAAACTTTCTTCATGAATGTACCCAAGGGTGACAGGATTAAATCAACTAAGTGTAAGAGGGGTAAACTAGGAAAGTTACTGATACGGGCCTATCATTATTTATATCCCTAAGGAAGAGGTCGCAACATAAACAATGATGATAGCGCTAACTCCACAGTGTTGGGACCTTAGAGATTGGGGATTTTAAGGGGCTAGTCACGTGTGAAATTATAATTAATTTATCTGTTATCTCTGTGTATTTTTCAATGTTTTGTTCTACTTTTCTGTTCTATTATTGTCACGGAAATAGGTTTCTTGCTGTAGCTAAACATAAAACGCAATATGGCTAGAAACATATTTCAACGTAACTGCAAGATAAAATGTATTATTTTAATAAAGTCCTTTATTTTAAACGGTACATTTCCACTTGGAAGGTGAGGAAACGTTAAAATATCAGGAGAACGTGTCAAGATTGCAACGAATGTCTTACGTAAGCTCTCTATCATATTCTCTAGAGCATCTGCAGTGCCATCTGCTGTCGAAAATCCTACTAATATTTTATGTTATAAAGACATTGTCGTATTCTCACAATTTTGTTGGTCTTTTTTGTGGTATTAAAATTAGTTTTTCTAATTTGCAGCTACTCGAACGCTTGCCAAATTCCATTCTACGTATAAGCTCAGGGCATGTAATTATAACTCAGGATTGTACATAATCAGTACCAACTTATTATTTCGGTTTAGTAACTGCTTCTTTATCTTCTTGACGAGTCGAAATGGCTGACTCTTCAACTGCTGAACCTCGTATAACTTTTCATCAAGAGTTTGATTATAGGAACGCCTCAATCGCATGAACTGCCAGTCGGATCTAAAATCTTATATTTGCATGTTTGTGGCCTTATTGTTGATTAAAACTAGGAATTATTATTTGTGATTTCAAATGGCTCATTCAATAATACATACACTTAGATCTTTTTCTACGGACTATATGTATTTTAACCATTTATTTCTTAATTGCTTTATTACCATTTATCAGCCGTATACATAAAGGGCTAATTAGTGATAAGAGAAGGGTTATTATCAAAATATTATTAAACATTCAATTCTAATGAAAGACAAACGTTTAAACGTTTTATATTAATATAGTAACATATTAAAAAAAAAGGAATATTACAAAATCAAAGAGAGATACCATTTCAAAAGTTTACATTGGTTTCCCAACTAGGTCAAAAGCTTGTTACTTAAGAACTTGTGAAAATTATTAAAATTAATGAAAAGAACATTGGCGAAACTGAATATTGGTAGGTATAAATAGAAGCATATATACCACAATAATGTTATATTACAATTTTCAACAGAATGCGTGAACGTACCATGTCACGAATTGTTGCAATTTGAAATTCAAATAACAGTGCTGTAATACTTGCTCCATCAGCTATGCTATGCACTGCTAACAGTAGCAAGAATTTCTAAACAACCGTCCAAGATGTGGCCACAATGTTTGATGAAGTTCTGCAATTTACGTCTGAATTGGTAATCAGTTTCGGGATAACTTGGATATAGTGTGATTAATTACGAAATCTAGCATACAAATTACAATTACCGGATTTTATAGGTGCCTGTTTTGACTTTATTTCAAGATTTTTTAAAATCGTCATCCCATTTTGTTACCAGTGGTATTTTAATTCAATTCAAATCATTTATTGCGTTTCATATAGTACATTAACAGTTCTTAACTAGGTACACGCACTGTTTTTATAAAACAAGTACAATATGAACCCTGTCGGATATTGCAACTTAAGAAATGGAACGGCAAGCGGTTAGTGGATGTTAATAACTTTTAAACCAATCAATCTTAGTAGCTCTAAGACATTCAACATTTTCAACTACGTTTTCATCACTTTTGACCTTCTTGGGTTATTGATGACCAACAATCCATAAAATCATTGAAAATGGTTCAATTTCCGGTGGCAAAACAATTAAATTCAATTTCTCTTTCTGTCTTATTTTTTTTTAAAAGGCTATTATGATCTTCTCTATGATGAACAACTTAAATGAGGGGAGGATGAAATCATTTCTCACTTCATCCTTAAGCGTTATGGAGTAAAAATTATTTGACCAGCAAACGAATCTACTTTTGCGTAATGTGCTATTCCTACATATTCCTTATTCTCATAAGCCAGCATTTGAACTATACGACAGATAAATGAATGTTACTAAATCGAATATTCTCGAATGTTAATAAGAAAAAGATTAAATATCCCAAAAATTTACTTAACAAAATAATAAAGTAAGACAGTAGAGTGCTCAGCTGCTCTCTTTACTATTCGTATAATACTTTTTGTATTAGATCATCTTGTCAAAGATCAAAGGCCTCAACACCCGTAGTTGGACAATTTGGACATCCATTAGTGCATTTTTTTACCCCCTCTGTTCCTTTGCCAAAACTATGTTACGCCTTTTATAAGAATTTCCAAGTAAACTAAGATAAATTCATGTGGCTCGAACTTGTGTTTTATTATTATAGCAAAGTAATTATTATCGTATCGACTGGGATACATGGTCAATCGACCTTGCACTTTGTCAGAGTTTTTAGGTACCAACTTTCCGCCTCTGATGTGGTTTCTATAAAAACCACCAGATGGCAACAGGGGCCAACGTGATAACGAGCCTTTCAAAGAATGGAATCATCTTTTGCCTGCAATGTCCTAACAAAACTGGAAACATGTAAAGATAGTATATTAATTTCGAATGGGAATCAAACCCATGAGCTCCAGGGCAAACGCCTTATCCACTGGATCACAAAATCAGTTAAGCAAAGTAATAATTTGGTATAATATAGTTCTGGTACCTTGACGCTATATAAGGCCATATTAATATAGTAATCACTTAATTTAAAAGAATTAAAAGCATGTAATTTTGTATCTATCTCTCTTTCAACTTAGCGTTTTCCATGGAAACTGAAAATACTTTTTTACAAGTAAAATAAAAAAAAAAAGATACCTTATTTGCTAATAAAGCCTAATTAATGCGAATAAAATTCAACTGTGTTTATGATTAATGTTTCAAACTGTACATTTTACAGTACCTTCAAATAAATTCTGAAAGCAAAGTTATGTTTAAATTACTTTATTTTAAAACAACTGCGTAATATTTAAATTGAACAGTGGAGTGCGGTTTCACTGAAAGTTTTCAACTGAAATGGGTAAGTACTTTGGATTTTACCTTCACGTGATATAAACAAAAGAATCGATTGCTTTTCAAAAACCACACTTCTTTGCTTATATATATTAATGATATATACACATATATATATTGTCTTATAAAACAAACATAGATATAAATATAAGCATGAACATAGTTTTGTACAGTATCTCGTATATTTTTATCTCTCATTTTATCTTTGCCAGAGCTTTGAATCGTGCAAAGAAACATGAATTAACTTTTAAACTAACGCATATTTATAAAATTACAGGCTTATGCGCGTAAAATTGAACGTAAACGTCGGAAGTATGAAGGTATTTTACGCGTATAATTGTTATTTTATAATTTAAACATGTTTAAATTTAAGGCTTTAAGAATACGGGGGTTAATGGTCTTCGGCTGTTTTGATCTTGTATAATAATTTGTCAACGCGTGGATAATCACCACACGTTCCAGATACGCATATGCGGTTAATTCATAAGAAACAAATGAAAATCAATCGGCTTAAATGTTTCACATTTTTTTAAAATCGAACTCGAAAACTTGTGTGTCATAATCATTGAAATAAGAACATATATAACATTTTAGTGGATGTATATTTACAGTCTGTATATGAAATAAATAAATAATTTATTTTTCTGTTTCGACGCTCTACAGTACAGCTTCCTAATATTCATAACACTATTCAATTTCAAAATGCAAACCTAGCTTACCAAGTAAAGAGAAGTATATTTTTAAATATGTACTTTATTCTAATCTACGTTAGTAACATATTTATAGTGCATGCAACGCGGAATAAAACAGGCCATTAAAAACTATATAATTCTAGACAGCAAAGTTGCCGGCACATTTTCTCATTAGCTGCGAAAACTAAAGCAACTCTAGAATAAAAAAAGAATAGAATAGAATAATTTTATTTTATTTTGTTTTATTTTATTTTATAAGGAAAATACAAACTTTTCTTCGTCCATGCGATTTGCCTTTCTAGCTTGCGTTTTATATCAATATACTAGCTGTTTCCCGTGGCTCCGCCTGTGTCTAAAAGTAGTCAAAATCCGTTCAGCGGTTTGGCCGTCATAGCATAACCGACAGATAGACTTTCGCACTTACAATATTTTAGTATGGACCAGCCGTTTACTGCATTTCTGCCGGCACCAAAAAGTAAATTTTGTGTGTTTTTCATAAAAACTTACAATTTTTGGAAAAAGTAGCGTATGTTGGACCCCGGTCTTCAAATATATAAAGTTTCTTTTTTTTAGGTTTGTATGTCATACTGCTGGACAAAAGCCTCCCTTTCATAAGTCCTTGGACATAGCACTTTATTGCTAGGTTTTATCGAATTCTTGATATCCCTGCGCCCATCGCGTTCTTGGCATATAAAGATTTAATAAATAAAAATTATCTTTGCATTTAAAAGCCTTATTTTTGGTAAAAGTTATAAAGTTACAAAAACGCTATGTAAGAATTAACAGCAGGGAATAGTAAATTAAAATTGTGACAAGTTTTAATTCTATTCGCTCTATATTTTGTGACTGCTCTTTACTCAGATCTAAAGTGACTGGAACGGCTAACTCGTACTTTGAAAATAGTTATGTCATTTCAAAGTTAAAATCATAAGACGAGTTTACTAATGTTCAACAGCACTAGAATAGATTATATTGATATCATCTTTGCCTACTTATTTTGGTATCGAACAGCCGTTACAGAAATCACAATCTTTGTATTATTAAGTGTGTATAAGCAAAGACAATTGGTACAGATTTTAAAAGAAACAGTCTGACAGTTTTAATTAAAAACAACAAGAGTAAGTATGTTGTATATAAGTAAGTAGTAATATACAATAATTTGTGTAAGTTTATGTTTTGATATTTATATTTTTTTTTTTCTTTTTGACACCTACCGTGCACAATCTTTAATGTCCTTATTCAATTTTCCGAAAGGTTGCCTGGAAGAAATTGCTATTGCGATGCCTTTGCACAAGGTTATTTTTCTTGTAATTGCTTGTATTTAACAATGTATCCTTGTTGTGCAATAAAGAGTTTTTGTATTGTTGTGTACGAGGAGACCCGAGCCCAGATAAACTGGGATAAGGAGTGAACCAAGAAGAAGAAGAAAAAAGGGGTGAGGTGTCAAGGGACACCCGGATGGAACGAAGTTTTGTTGAACACCACACTGTTCAATGCGAAATAGAAAGACGAAACGAAAATAATTGGCTTGCTTTCTATGAGAGAGAGAGAGAGAGAGACAGAGAAACACGCGCACGCCGCACGGCTTACAACTATAGCAAAAAGTGATGTTACAACTTTTGGTCTGTATTTTTTCCGTCTAGCCCCCTTTCGCAACGCGCGATAAGGAACTTCGTTCCAAAAAATCTGACAGATTTAATTTGATTTGGTATAGATGTGAGTGAAAGTACATTAATTGTGTCTGTACAGAAAAAAAGAAAGAATTAAAATAACCGAATAAGTACTTTTGAGTACATTTCATAAATTAAATAAAATTATTTCAATTAGCTTGCTATTTATTTATATATGTTACAGCTAATGATCGAAATGCGACTTAAAATTAGCCGACCCCTGACGGCTAAACTTATCATAAATTTATAGGCAATTATTTAGCCGTCAGGGGTCGGGGTAGCCACACTTCGGTCATCCTTATCGACACATCTTATTTACTTACCGGGATAGCTCAGATACACTCTGGTCTGCTCTCCGACTCCTCTTTGAGTACAAAAAAGATCTTAGCAGACGACAGAGAACAGTCCTATGTCGGAGAACTACACTGTTCTCTATTCAGTGAAGACATATTTTACTTACTTACTCACTTCGATGGTTCAGCGACCCAAACAGGATCTTGGCCTCCGACACAAGAGATCCCCACGATTCCCTGTTCAGCGCAACCTCCTGCCAGTCGGCTCGTTGGGCTTCCAGGTCCTTCACGACTTCGTCTCTTCAGCGGTACCAAACACATCTAGAAAATTTAAATCCGTTTACATTTCTTAAAGTTACCGCATTTTTCCGCAGTTCGCCTAATTAGCATTACCGAAGAAAATAAGTCTTTCTTTGCTTTACCAAGTTCATTATTTGCGAAGACCAAGCTAAGCTTGGAGACTGCCAAGGAATTGTTAGCTATAAACGGAGCGTGGCTAAAATACTGATTGTTTTTTTTTCCTATCTACTAATTATATTATTCTACTTCCAAGCATACGCTTCATTCCTAGTTCTGGTTATTACAAAAGAGTGGCTGCCATCGAAACTCCGTTACTCTTTTTACAACGAAACCAGACCAACAGGATCATAATCCATATTTCCATACTTTTCTATACTAATATTTTATGTGCAAAAGTCTGTTCGTCTATTTGTCTGTCTGTTACGCTTTTACGGCCAAACCGTTGAACGGATTTTGATGTAATTTGATATGAATATAGTTGAAGACCCGGGGTCAAACATACAGGGAATTTGCGGAAAACAGCTAGTTCTTTCTATTGACGGAAATTGTATAATTTCATTGTTCAAGCCCCCAATGTTAGAACCAAATTGAAAACAACTAAACAAAGTATCTTCCCCAGGAAATAGAACCTGCGACCTCTGAGTCTTCAAACAAACGCTATAATCACTGTCACAATATCGACTCGATATTATGTGTGTGTAAACCGCAATTAATTAAAGGAATGAAATCTGATAACACTTTTATAGCTCATTAGCCTGTCTGATGTCACACTCCTTTACAGTATTTCTTGTTGTGAGATCCTTCCACATTCGAACAGAGGTAAAAAGGTACGTAACTGTTTGTTATGATCAGGGACCCGGGTCCCTAAAACCCAATAATAAATGTGAGGCTTCATATCCTCCCCCAACGAATATGTCCCCATAGCCGAGGACCTTCCACCGGGACAAACGTCACCATGGCCAACATGGAGATCACTGAATCGCCTGCGGGCCCATGTTGGCCGCTGCAAAACAAATATGCAGAAGTGGGAATATTCTTTAGATCCACTGTAGACGATGTCGCACCTGTTGGTGTGCACGCTGCGTGTAGCAGACGCGACCTTGTGGGGGCAGCGGCAGGTGCGACCCAGGTATTAGGGTATTAGGCTCAAAAAAATTAAAAGTCATCGAAGAAGAAAGAATAAATCGTTACCATCTAGATATTTGTACGCTAAAATCGACTTTTATTTTATCGGTCATACAAATCGAGTGGATTACATGATCAATCGACCCTGTACACCCTGGAAAGTTTTTTGGAACCACCTTTCGGGGACCAACGACATAACGTGCCTTCCGAAGCAAGGAACCAATCAACAGACAACCAAATGATTCAAGCCTACAATACGAGTAGGTATCCTGTACTAAACTGTTAACCAATAAACAATGTATGCTTCCCGTAGAAATCGAGACCATACGACCCCCGGGTCAAAGACGTATATGCAGTTATTTAATATATTAAGTAAATTTTACGGATTAAAGAACAATTTCTTGACTTTAAAAATGTCTTTAATCTGGTATTTCTCCAACAGCATGGTTCCGAGATTAAGAACAATTCCTTTTACGACATCTGTACTAGTAAGAACAAAAATAATTTCACTGGACTGTTACATAAGAACCTTTTCGAACACTGGACTTAGAGCCAATATAAATTCAGTCGAAATCCATTGAGCTACACTTAACTCAGCTAGGATGTGTACACAACGGGTCATACATAGTAAATTGTAGAAGATATTGCTATTGAGCGAACGATGTTTCGTATCTCGTGTTCCAGATTTCATGTTAGCACGTATTTTGGACGCTTTCGGATGAAAATTCTTGTAGATATTGGAAGTTACTTCTTATATGCTGTCAGTATAAAACAAAACATCTTTATTGACCACATCTGGGCAATCAAAAAATTGAAATTACAACGTTGTTTACAATATGGAGCAAAGGCGGACTTATAATAAGCAATTTCTTCCAGCCAACCTTTTTGTAGTGAGAGAACTTAATGTAGGTACTAGTTAATATCTGCGTTTTTTGATAACAATGATGATTTCTACTTTTAAGGGCCGATTTCACCAATAACATTACTATACGAGAGTAACTAATCCAAGCATAAAAATGGATGACAGACATTTTTGTATGTATGTAAAAACTTTACTGTACAAGAAAGAACAATGTTACAACAAGAGACCTTGTACCGGAAATTCACATGGATTAAAAGTATATTCTCGGGTTAACTACGTGGTAAACTTCATTATACGAGAGTAAATTGCATCATTATCCTTGGAATAAAACTTATCCGACTTTCGCGAAATCAGCCTTAAGTCCAATAAAACGCGACGTCTGAATTATTTTCTTGATGAAAAAGAACCTAAAGCACCTCCCGGTTGCTTAAAAGACCAGTTGCTTTGGAGCCCAAGGTCCACATTTCTCCTACACATCTTTGTTCCATTTTTGAGGCCATTAAAACTGGATGTCCGAATCATTTTCTCGATGAAGAAGAATAATCTAAGAGCCTCCCAGTTGCATCTACAACCAGATGCTTATTGGAGCTCAAGGTCCAATTTTTCTCCTCATTATTTCTTTCCTCCTTTCCGCCTCCTCTCCTTCTCCTCCTTACTTCTGGTCTTTAGCGTCCTAGATTGGGCATTTGCACGAGTGTCCCCCTCTGCGACGTCGAACCAGCACTTTTCGGGCTTGCTTTTTTTGCCAGTACCTCACAAAGGTATCTTGTTTTTTACTTTTTTAAGAATGGTTTTTAATGGAATGCACCACCAACGAGAAGTGAAAACAAATCTTAATTTCTGTAATTCCTTTAGTTATCTTTATCACTAGTCTCGATTCAGCTATCGGATATCCTTACGTAACATTCCATGTGGCCATTTCGTAGCCAATATAAATGCAGTTCTAAACGGCTGAATCGACCTTAAATTCTCTGTTTAAGAGCGTTTCCACAACTGGCCGTATGTTGTAAATTGTTAAAAGATATTGGACGCTCAGTGTTTTATATTATTCTTTGCACTTTTAATAACTTCAACAAGGCTACTCTTTACAAAATTAATCAACTCTATAGACGTATAAGATTTAAAATATTATGACGATCAAACAAGTTCAACATTTTTTAAATCTTAGTGATTAACAAAAGGAAAGAAACTAGAAATTAAATAATCTTATCTGTGTGGCATGTGAGCAAGAATGCTGGCAGCATTTCCCCAGCATTACCAGCCTTCCTGCCTCCAGCAGCGGAGATTAGAACTCCTATATTATAAATTTCCTTGGAATATTCTCGAAGTATTGCTATTTACTAAACGAAATAGCTAGTTACATGTATAGAAAAATACATATTCCATTTAAAGGGTTCATAAGCTAAAACGTGTTTTAGATAATCGACTGAACCTCTATCAATTGCAACGTTTGGCTGCGTAAAATATTTTACAATCACCGGATAAGCTTCGCTCGGAGTAGATAATATTTTATAGCAATTTTAAAGCAATCTATTGTTTAGTAAAGTTAATGGAGTGTTTATAATGAAAATATTACTAAACTAGAGATTTAAAGCAGCTTTAAATTCTCATGATAGCAACAAGATTTTTTAGTAAATAATATATGCATTTACATTTTGGCTTTTTTGACTGGGGGTCTTTAATATTGCACATTCTATTAACCTTTGTTGTAAATAAAGATATGTACATAAATGGAAAGACGTCTTGCTAATGATGCAATACAATGTAATGTCGCAACGGAAGATATGCGTGCTAATGGACTTACAACAAAGGGTGCCGAAGACCCAGGGAAATGGAGGAGAAAAAGTAGGAAAGCGGACCCTGGGCTCCGAGGCAATCAGCCGAGGATGCAACCGGGAATGCGCTAAGATGAGTAGTACTAATGATATAATCATAAAGAAACATTCATTTATTCTACGTTACTTAACAGTAACAACAGCTAAACGTTTTTTTTTTCTAAGAGGAGCTCGAGACAGAAAATGGCACTAAAGGCGACCAATCCAATACAGGTCGTGTTTCGCCGTCATTTGACGTAACAAAAACGGATACATGCACCTTCAACCTCCTCATATCTACAACTTACACTAGAAAGAAAGAAATACAGAAAAGATTTTATTTAAAAACACAACAAAAAAATCTTGAATGATCTTCCGTTTGGAATTCGGTTTACTATCTAAAGCATATCTTATACTTAGCACTAATAGGCTTTGACTATCAACATAATGGCAATATGAACCAAACGCCATCTGTATGCATCTAGTAGACATAAATGGCACATGTCAGACATTTAGGCCGAGCCAACATGTCCTTCGGGAACACATGTCTATAAGCATAGTAGTCATTTCTGATGAATACACGATTGACGATGTAGCAAGGCAACGTTTAGTTGCCTGATAGATAGGCAAAATTTGCGTCGATTTTTTTTAAACTAATTTGAATGGCATGCGAAAGCCTGTCCATCTATCTGTCAGTTTTCTAAATTTATTTCTTTTAATTTTAATTTTGTGATTGGTATAATAAAGTGTATATCTGTCTATTTGTCTGGCTGTCAACGGCTAAACCGCTAAACGGATTTGATGATTGATATGAATAAAGTGAAGACGTTAACGCAGACAGAGCTGCGGGAAACAGCTAGTGCTCTTTATAAAGAGTTTACAGGGTTATTTTGAACCGCTGAATTTTTTTATACAGTTAAGTAAGCAAACAGGCGTAGGGCCTACCTGATGGTAAGTGATTACCGTAGCCTATGAACGCCTGCAACACCCAAGATGTCACGAACTCGTTGCCGACACTGAAGGATTTTTTTTCACGCCCCTTTTGAAGGCTCCTATCCTATAGTCACTAGGGAAAACTATGGCAGGGATGTTCATTCCATAATCGCAGTGTACGAGAGAGGAAAGTCCGGTATGGATTTTTTTAAGGATGGTATTTTTTGAAGTGTGTTAAGTGCATGAAACTAAACCACTTTCAATTAAATAATAATTTGGTCAGTGGTTTCACAATAACCCTATTTGATACTAAAAATCTTAGATTAATAATTGGTATCCACGACGCGCGCGCGATACCAATTATTAATTTATGCTATAAATATTAATAAATGTGAAAGTGTCGGCCAATAACAGACCTCCGATCGTGTTCCTGTTGTTCTGGTTTCGCTAAAAAGGGTTACGAAGATCATATGACAGTAGCTCCATTGAAATAACAGAACCACCATATCTAGGACCATAATAACAGCGTACCGTTAGCTCCGAAGCGTAGGCTAAGGACGCAATCGGGGTAACACGCTTGAAGGGAGGAGAAGCAGTGAATTTTGCTCTCCGAATTCCAAATACCTAAAATAATTAAATCTTCAACCTTAACTGCCCACATCGCTTTCCAATACACTTGCCTTGATTAAAGTATAAAACAGGTACCGACATCAATCGCCAAACCCTTTCAAGCTAAATTGAGTGTGACAAATGTATGGGTATGCTGTTTAATGACTAAAGTTAATTTTGGTGAGCCTACGATTTCCTATTGACGTTCATGGATGATGTGGCTTTAATGATTTTTGTATATTTGGGAGCCGTTTAGTGGGCTTTGGCAATAAAAGGACCTTACTTTAGGTTTATTCAAATCAATATTGTTATTGGTATTTAGGTTCAAGTGTTCATTCATTCATTCATAAGCAAGACTAAGAGTAATCGAAAAAGAAATCTGGTAGGTAACAATATTTCCACGGGAAACTTACTTTGTTTAGTTGTTTCCAGTTTGATTTGGAAATTGCAGGATTCACTTCAACTATTCGACTGTCTTTTAGTAATGATGATTTTTTTTTGACGATGAATGAATAAAAATTTGGTCATCAGAGTAGGAGAAATAATGTAAAAGTTCAAACCACATGTAATTAAATATACTTAAAGTGTTGTTTATTGAAAACAGTGAAAGCAGAGAAGGTAAAACGAGGACACTGTATCTGCGAATGTGATAAGTAGTGTCTATACTCATTTAGCTAAAGTATTACTTTGAATAAAATTAAAGATTGTTTATTAAATTAGATAAATTTCGTTTGGATTGACGTTAAAATGAAGGTTGACTGTTAGCTAAAGCTTTTAGCAGTCCGCCTATTGTGATGTAATTTATTAGTACAATAAACAAAACAAATAAACATTAACAAAAATTAAACGTAATACTTAATTAAATTAAATCCAATTAAAATAAAGAGCATCGAAACCGCACACGACACTCCTTTTTCTATGAATAGGCTAGTTTCCAGGGTCAAAAGACCATCATTAAAATTAGTCTGTCATTTAGGTAATCAAAAAATTTTAGTGACGTATTTTTTCTTTTGTCAATTGAGCGATAAATTATAAAGATATAACGCCTCAAAGTTTAGGAGTGGGGGCTCGTGACGTCACATATTGTGATTTATCAGACATTTACGTCACACCGAACTTTAACCCGCCATATCTTTACCATTTTTTGTTTAATTTTCAAAAGAAAAAATACGTCTCCAATATTTTTTGATTATCTAACTGACGGACCAATTATATTTTTTAATAAAACTAGCCTATTAAACCTAAATCCTAAAATACTATATTATGTACCGATAAGTTAATCTCAGTGAAAATAAGTCAATCTCAAAACTCATAACTGGTATGCAAAGCACTATTACAAGATATTCTTTATTTAACTAGAACCAAGCTACTAATTTCCATAGTGTCAACACTATGAAATGAGTTATCTACTATGTAGGAGATAGAATGTTGCCCTAGGGTGATAATAACATACGGCAGCATATTACGGACGTCTCCGATGCTATATTTGACACGTAAATGTGAGTTGATAGTGCCGGTGAAATTGCATTTTAGATGTTTCAATGTAACGGAGTTCGAATTTTGTTAGTATCGTAAATATACAATGCGCATGCGATGCTCGTAGTGTTGCAGGCACGGAGTAATAGTTGCGGGTGTCCATGAGCTACGATGACCACTTACCATCATATTGTCCATTAGTATGCAATTTTACATTGAATTGTATGGTTAGTGATAAAATTAATGTATAATTATTAAATATAGTAAATTGAAAAAGTGCACTTTTTTAAGTTTCTACTTTTTTTTCTGCTTTGAGAACGTAATTTACAGAATATAAACGTAAACAGTCATTATGAACTAAATTAATTGTTGCATAAATTGTGAATATGTTGATTGTTTAATGAGTAATGTATGAATGTTGACAATAATTACATCTGCAAAACCATACCGATGAAAAAGTTGAAATAAAATAATGTGTTTCTTTTTTTTTTTTTAAATAGCATCTCATCTCGACTTTGGCCTATAGCCTTCCTCGATAAATAGCCTAATCAACACTGATTATTTTTTTAATCGGACCTGTGGTTCCTGAAATTAGCGAATTCAAACAAACAAACAAACAAACTCTTCAGCTTCATAATTTTCAAAAATACTCTTTAGCTTTATAATATTAGTTTCAAAATTAAATGAAACTGCAACTGCAACTTTCTAATAAATAACAGGATAATATTTTTAGTATAATATTTGCTTTTAGTAGTTTAAGGAACAGCTTCAAGTAGTTTATAGAGCATGTGGTCTGGCTTTATATATTTGCACTAATATTTATCTTGTCTTGCTCTTAATTTCAGCAGAGACAACAATGCAAGTTAACATTGCGGAAATGTAGTGCATCTTCATTTCAACTACAATGTGACACATAGAATATCACCCTCGGGTGGTAAACGTACGAGCGAATAGCAATAACACTAGCGCTTGCAATGTTTATATATCTCTAAACATTTCATCTAGATAAATATAGATATTTATTTTTAGTGTGGCGTTTAAAAATAAAATGAAATTCTATAAGCGTGTTGTGTAAAATCCGCTCGCGTGTTTACACGAACCACTCGAAATGCATCCAGCATAGAGCGGTGTTATTGAATTTTAGTCTCGAATGTTGTTTGTTTTTGGTTTAATAATGCATGATGACAATCTGACTGTTTCGAGGGTATTTTGACTTATTAAAAGGAGGATATGAAATACACATACAGAACATAATATTATGTCTTTGTAAATACTATTTATAAAGTTCTGATAAAGATACTGGTGCGAAATCAATGAAGTTTTCTATTATTTATTCATGGATTTCGTATTCAATGTGGATAATTTGGTGAGAGTGAGATCTGGGATAATGATTTTTTTATAAAAGTTGGTATTTTGTTAAGTGCAATATTTTTTGACGGGTGGTTTATTTAGGCCAAAGAAAAGTTCTAAGAGCAAAATTTCGATAATCTTCACGCTAGTTTTTCTTTACATTTCCGTAACAAAAATAATGTTTTACAGAATAGTAATAGTTAAGGCATCCTGTAGTGATTTTCGTTTTTTATTCACTTCCATTTTGCTGGCTATACTGACAGAAGTTGTAAAACTCAGTCAGGAATGAGGGAGATAACAACTAAATACCATTCATACATAGTATGGGGGAGTGAACTGATAGATTGTTACGATAAATGAGGTTACTAGTACCCTCACAGTTAAAAAAAAAATGTTAGGAAAGTGTCGAAAATACTAGCATGTATATTTTTCAAATTTTGGTCTTAATAAATTGACTAAATAAACCACCCCTGGAAATGTTTGCACTTAAAAAACAACACTTACTTTATAGAAATACAAGCTTTTTCCCGCAGCTCCGCCTGCGTCAAAAAGTAGTCTATATTTGACCCCGGGTCTTCAACTATATTAATACCAAATTTCATCGAAGTCCGTTCAACGGTTTGGCCGTGAAAGCATAACAGACAGACTTTCGCATTTATAATATTAGTTGTTAGGAAAGTGTCAAAATTAATACTCGCATGTAGATTTTTAAAATTTTGCTCTTAATGCTTTTCTTCGGACTAAAAAAAACCACCCCTGAAAATGTTTGCACACTTACAATATATGCATACACGTTTGTATATGTAGGTATACGTGACACGACATAACTGCGGTGTTACAGTATTCGGGCTTCGAGTGTTGTTTGCTGTAGCTTTCATAATATATTAGATGGAAGTGCTGTCGCCAAATGCAACTGAACGACGTGTTGGGTCTTTGACAACACAAGTACTTAGCGATATTAAACATTGCATAGTTTTTAATCACTATACTTTTATAGTTGTTTCCAGTTTGGTTAGGACATTGCAGGCTTGAATCACGTGATCGTCTGATAATTAAGATGATTCCGTGCATCAGAATCGGTTCCAACTGCCATCTTGATGGTCGTTAAAAGAAACCACATCAGATGCGCGTTGACGGTTGCGCACATCTAACACCAGACATGGTCGATTGACTATGTGACTTATACGAGATGATGATGATAAATCACTGTACCTCTTATTTCATAATTTCTATAATCCTAGTACTTTTATTCTCATATTCTTAGCGTATTAGGATGAAACCTTTCCAAAACCTTTAGTGACAATACTAAACTATTTACATATTTATTTTGCTTAACTATTTCTAAAGGTACTTAATCAAAAAACTACTGAGAATACTGAGTTTTCTGTAGTTGAAGGAACGACCATTTGGTTGACTGGTAGATAAAGCCTCGGGCTTTAAGTCCGCCATTTACAATTATGTAATAAAGTTAAATAAACAAATAAATAAAGACATCAAAGTCTTAGTAGTCCCTTCAAAGGAACTACGAAAGAAACCAATGAGAACAAAGTTATCCCTTTTATATCACTTGAAACGACACTTACATTCTCATTTATTTCCTATAAGTAATTGCTTTATGCCTTGGTCTACCTGGATCCATTTTTCCTTTTATCTTGCCTTCTATAATAATCCTCGTAAATTCATCGGGTCGTATCAAATGTCCCATCATGTTTCCTCTTCAGTTATCTCTGTCTTCAATTTCAATCACTTTTAAAATAAGATACCGATAAAAGCCTAGCTCTAAAAATAAATGAATTAATACCTTGTTATGAAGTGTTGAAAAAAGGGAATAATTTCGTACAAAGATTAATTGAGTCAGTCATATATTGTTAGGATAAAAATTAGTTCAAGTCAGATTAAACCTAGACTTGAGACAACCTGAGTTCATCTCCTACAAAGTAGAGATAGATAATCATAAAATAATATTTACACTAATAAATGAATAATATAATCATATTGTGTTCAAAGTTTTTTGCACTGACTGAATGCTTGCAATGATAGTGATTGTCAATATTGATACTGTAACAGATTTAAATTTAGTACCTAATTAAAATTCCAATCAAAATTCTACAAACATAAATGACATTTTGATTTTGTGTTTACGTATCTTCCTGATCGAATTAATGTGAGCTTATTGCTTAATTTATTTACAAATATAAATGGATTTTAAATAGGAAATTAAAATTTCATTAAATATAATTCCACTTTATTACGATAATTTCCACTTCATTACGATACGAATATTGAAATAATATTTTGTATCTCTCTTAACATGTGTGGATATATAAAGATTAATTCAGCAGTGAGCACCAAAGAAGCCGATTGATATAACTTTTTTATGTAATTTTGTCATCAAATGAGATAGAAATTCCTTTGGATGATAATTGTATATGAGGCGTGTTTAAATATTACTGACACCAGGGTTTTCATGGTCGATTGAACACGTAACCCACTCGAAATTAATAAATTTTATCTATGTTTAAACAAATAAAATTACTTACTGTAAAAGTAGTGCCAAACTGAAAAAAAAACCGCTCAGCATTACCAAACGCTCATTTGAAGACGGCCTTATCTCGCTCCGTCCAGATTTCTTCTTTCATTGTTCTGTTTAATTCCGCGTCTTTTTACAAAGGGCTTAATGTTAAATTCCATTAATTCGGCCACATAAATCCCGTTTAGGGCAGGCTACTGATATCGAGCGCCCATTTTGTGTAGAGCCTTTAGCTTTTCAGCTGCCATATATTTTTAGCTAGGGATCACCATGGTCTTGTTGTGCTACAATTAATTACATAACAATATTTTTTTATCAAGTATTTTTTTTAATTTAATTTTCAGCTACTTTATCGAACGATTAAGTACACTGCGAACTGCGGTTTTAGCATGAATGTGGTTACCATTCTAACTAAAGAATTATAATGTTGATTGTTCAAAATATTCAGTAGGTAGGAATATTGAATATTACTATGGAATTCATTTCGAAAACCGTAAACTGTCTTAAACTTCATTACTATAGAATTCGCATACTTTTTTTACTAAACAGTTCAGTACGTCTTCTACCGATAAAACTCTATGGTAAGGCAAGAAAAATCTCGGACCCAAAAAAGAACGAATGATACCAATCTAAACTTTGATCAGTTAATTAATCCCAATTTTGGAAGCACAAAAATTCACAATAATTTTTTTTCAAATAATTTATAAAGGCTGATAAAAAAATTCCCATCTGCCAACCCTCAATTTACTAGACGGAAATCAATGGAATGACAACGGTTCGACGCACGCTGGCCCCTTTTATCGCGTGGATCCGCTCCGTGTGACGCGACCCTAATTAAATCAGATGTGTGTGAGACGGTATTTCCCTATTTCCCTAACCGACGTAGCTTGAATGTGTGCTTATGCTCCCATGATCATTTTCAACCACCTGTATATGTAAATAAAGATTGATGTGTGCCTAAGTATATATGTATTTGTTATAAAATATAGTATCGTCGAGTAAGTCCATAACATAAGTCTCGAACTTACTTTGGGGCTAAATGAATTTGTCCCGAAATATTTATTAATTTAAGTTGTACATTGTACATTATGAGTATGTTTGCGATCTCGTAAGGTCAATATTAAACACGTGATTTTGTGTTATATCTATTGTGTTATAATTTTGTACCACACAGTACATACTAATTCTTAATTTTTTTTGTAATTATACCTGATTTAATTACAAGGTTTTACAGCAAGACATTCAGAACGATAAAGTTATTATTCTAATAAAAATAAGAGATTATTAATTCATGGTATCTACAATCGGATTCCAGAAAAATATTGCTTTAGACCAAAAAAGTCGACCCTAAAATCGCTCAAACTTTATCCAAAGAAAATGTCTTATTTACTCAACAAATATTATATAAATGTTAGGGTAAATGGGCGCTCAGTCGCTCCGATTTTCTTGTTATTTTTGCAAATACGCGACAATGTGTGCAAACAAACTATGTTTTGATTACGTGATCGTACTCGACAAGTAAGTATTTGTGACTTTTGTTGTGGAATTAGTTTAATCCGACAATAAATTACTGTACAGACAAGTATGTATAGATGAACATTACAGTTACGTACGGTTGAAAATAGATGCGCTTCTAGGGATATCTGGTATACTCACAGATATCTATGTACTACACTCGTACTACACATACAGTTTCCCCAAAACGTGTAAAGTGTGTTTAAAACTATCAAGTTGTATACATATGAATTATAATATTTAGTGGGCAACATGCGGACGGAAAGCGATTACCGTAGCTTACAAAAAGGTACGTAACACAAGAGCTATCACGAGCGCGTTGCATACTATCAAGATATTTGTGTATAAATTTAAAGCTCTATAGCATTTCTTGTATCAAATTTAGAATTCTTAAGAAAAATACAAGAAATGTAGTTTATGATAAAAGAGAACCTACAGGTAAAACGATTCAATAAAAGATGTAAATTTGTATGCGTATTTGTGAGTAACTTAACAAAGAAATGCCTATTTATTTGATAAAATGCGTGGACCTCTAACTTAAAAGGTTGATGATGCAAGGAAGGAAAGCAAAAACTTCTATATTTAAAGTCATATTATATCCATACAAGATAGCCCAATAATTTTGAAACTTTCAATGCTCCGCAATTTAAATTCATCGGGCCAAAATTTAAGCTCCATTTTTGCATCTCCATTGGCAAGTGTTTCCAATGTTTTCATGACAAACCGGGTTGGCCCAACGCCAGTGTAATTTTGAGCACAATAAAAAAAAATCTAATTGCCCTCTTGTACTGTGATGGCGATTCAGTTACGCAATTTTATGTGTGGTTGCGATGTTATAGTCGTTAAGCGCAAATTGTGTACCAAATAGTGCCATGAATGTTTGATTGTGCTGATATTTTGGAGTATTTTATTTATTATCTTATCTGGCTTATCCTCACTCTATGGTTGGGTACTTTTACCCTTTATCATGAGGACTAGAAAAAAATATGAACTAGATTCTCGAAACCGCCATTCGGCCTCCGACTTGGTTTTTTTAACGACCACTAAATGGCAGCCAGAACCATTCATTAAGTTCCAAATTACCAGTAATGAATCTAATTTGCCTTCTACAAAGTTCTAATACCTATAGTTTCTCGTTTTTTCATCCAGTATCACCTTTTATGTTTCAAAATTATTTATTTTATTTTACAAATTTTACAGCTTGTAACACTGTCTTGCGATTGCGACCTATATACGCAGACACGTCAAGTGTTGACTCGTTTCGCGAAAAAAGCTGACTCCGGGACATAGTTTTGTTCCGGCCCTTTCGATCTAACCATCCATCATTGATCCTTCTATGCCCTGAAGATAACCCCTAAGTCCCCTCCCAGAATCGGCTAGAGAGGGGCGTGAGATGTCTTCGTAAAATGGTGTTACATGACTATGGTCGTCACGTATGCAACAAAAGGAATTGTGATGAAGGTTCAAGGCGTTATTAAAATGGAGATCACTTGAGCCCTTTTACGTCCTTTCAAGGTCGGAGATGTAGTTAATGGTTGTGTTATTTCCATTAGATTAGGTTAATATGGTTACTAGGTCTGGCTTCCGGATTAAGATAGATATTCGACCATTGGATCAACAGAAGTTTAAATTTGTTTAACCTGTCGATACACAAGTGTCGTTCCTTATTTCTCATATCTTTATAATTCACTTTCACATTATTCCACTAAGATATGGCTAAAGTAGTGACTTTAGCCATATCTTTGACAAACTAAACATCTCTCTACAACCTGAAGGATAAGGCGTTGAAAATCTCTCCTGTTAATGTAAAAATAAATTGTGTTTTATGTTTAACAAAATTAATTCCCTAAGTGTGTGACAAAGGTTGACATTTTGTAAAATGCTGATAAAGATCATTGCCAATAAAAAAGATTCAATACTAAAATAAAAAAATACATTTCATATAAATTTCATGCATAAGCCAATAACTGAACAGATTCCATATAAAATACGTTACGCTCATGTAGTAAATTACACAACGCATTCAGTTATTTTTGATCGAAAACTTATTGAATTTTCGGTACCAGATAAGCCCTTGAATCGGTTGAAATAATGCAAATACAATAAGCAATTTTTCCAAAATAAATATTTTGTATCAATCACGGATATGTTTTATTTATTGATTTTCGTTATTAATTTATTATCGGTGCATTTTTTACGTATATCCTCAGCTAGTACTAAAGCATTATCCTGGGCATTCTTAAAATAGTACTGAAGTGCTATTTTTGAAAAGCGTAACTCACGCAAAATCGTTGAGTCAAATCATTTTCATTCGATATCGAATGATTATCATTCATCATGTAAATGTTATGGTTTGTTGGCAGACCACCACCCTTGACGAAATAAAAAACTAAGAACGGTCAAATTTTTCATGCTTTGTGTTTCTCTACAGGGGCACGGCAGATCCGAGAAATGTTGCACCTGCTCAAGATTTCCACATATTCCCTATGAAGTTCTATTTCTATTTATTTGAGTGTAGTATTTTCAATATTTAGTATAGCCAGGTTTTCCTAGATTTGGTTTGGATTAAACAAAATTCAGCGTCTTTTCATCTTATGTGCCTCGTTATTACATGGAATCATACTTGATGCCTAGTTATACATAGACGATATAGTTACCGCTACATTTACCGTAGACTAACACCATATTGTCTCCGTTGGGTACAGATAGCGCAATAGCTTCTATTAAGTTCCATTGTTAGTGAGTTAATAGTAAGATTACGTTCCTAAATGCCAGAATTGAGGACAGGCCTCCGATATAGGCAACTGCATCGAATATAATGGTTCAAATGTTTGGGATATTGAAGACCGGACAATTTGTGTGGCATACAACATATTTCAAAAGTATTTTTGAAAGTTCTTATTACTTTTTTATTTTGAGTTTCGAAACCAACGACGAGACAAATATTAATGAAACAAAAATTAACTGCTCTGACTCGACCAATTTCAGCGTTCTTTATGACAAGGGCTTTAATAAGCTCTTGGTTAGCATTACATAACACGATTCCATTATGACCCCACAATAGACGGCCATAAATCAAGAGGCATAGTCAATGTTGACATCTTTTTTAATAACAATAGCGTGTCATCTCTCCTTTTGTTTGGCTTATCTCGAATGTTATAAAGAGGCCGCTATTTTCTTCGCTATATCTATGATTCAGGTAGAAGTGTATGTTTTTATATGGTAATATTGAATGGTATCAGGATATTTGCCATAGACATAATCTTGTTTGCGTTTTCTGACAATTTGTGCCACAACCATAGCCTCGGTAGTGCCTAAAATTATGTCGTCCCATGTGCAGGTATGGCACAGAAAATTTTCACTCAATCTCATGAAATTCATCTTGATTATAAGGTTATACTTAATACCACCATTGCACTGAGAGAGACCACCATAAAATATTAATAGTAATGAAGATTATGGTTTGCAGACCCAGAGGATTCGATGCCCACGAAAAACGTGTAGCAGATAGATAATAAATAGGACTCCTTGTTTTGGAAAGCACGTTAAGCCGTTCGCTTCAGCTGCATTACTGTGGTCGTCAAAGGAATCAAGTAAGAAGAGATGGTCGGGTAACTTAAAAAAGATCGCAGGCAAATGATGGACGCAGGGCGCTTACAACAGGGCATTTTAGAAATCGTAAGGAGAGGTAGTGCGGCTGAAATGATGATGATGAAGAGACCGAGAGGCGGTTACAAGAAACTTTCTACATGGTCGATGATCATTGAACTCCACCCGATATGAATGAACATAAAAAGCTCTCCTAAACGGCTCAAAACATCAAAATACCAATTACAAACTTATATTACGTATCATGTTACAAAGAATGTTCTCGGCGCTGTCCGGGTGGCAGAATGACTTCAATTTTGCGAAAGTTGCCGGTGACCTCCCAGATCCAATTATAAAGTTTAATTACTCATCAGGGCACTAGTTCGTGAAACAGATGTCGCTAGTCATGTTGAATAGTTAGCTGATGAACGAGGTTTTGCAGCTATTCAATTTGCTGTTGTGAAGGTTTAATTTAATTATGTGTGTAATTTACATCTCAGAAAGCTAAAAAAGAAGCCAAGAAGAAAAATAACTCTCCTTTTATATACAATCATTAAAATATTATGTAAAGGGTACCCTACATTTTTTTTTTTTCTCTAGGTATTTTTCCGATTATATTTCAAGTTGTAGCATAGCTTCAGAAGTTGGGTCCGTAAATATCAGTTTTTTTTTTGACATTTATAAAATTGATATTGGCTACTGTTAAATAGATTTATAAGTATAGGATGTAAAATTAATCATTGTGTTTCCCTGAGTCGTAAAGTGATAAACTATCGGATATAACAAACAGATCTTTTCAATATTGCAATGATCTTGAAGAAGTACCAAAACTATTCGTGGTACGTTGACATAAGAGATTTCATGAATCTCATATATTTTCTTTACAAATCCTACTTGATCTTAACACAAAAACTGAGTAGGGTTTATGTGACAGTTTCGATTACGATCGGAATCTTACAGTCAACACTTTCGTGATATAGAAATGATTATTCATAATAATTCCTATCTCACGAAAGAGTAGAATCACAGGGGCTCGATACTTCCAAATTCTTTATTCGAGATTTCTCGGAAAAATTCACAATATTGTTAACCAATATGGACAGTGTTATCTAAAATAAAAATAATATTTCTCTTTAAGGATGAAAGATTTAAAAACGAACCTGATAATAAAGATGATTCCGTGCTTTAGAAAGTACATTAGGTTGATGGTCCCGGCTGCCATCTGGTGTTTTTTTAAGGAACCACCTCAGAAGCCGAAAGGCGATCCCGAAATACTCTGACACGAGGGTGTATAGGGTCGATCGATCATAAACCCACTCGATATGAATGAATGACGAGTTGTTTTTTATTGAAGATTTTGCCCATGACTTTCATATTCATAGTTATATAATGACATCTCATTAAAACAGGCAAAGAGTCAGACATTCGTTATTCAAAACAAAAATGAGATCTAAGAATCCGCACAATTACATTTTTTTTTTGACATGTTTACTGTCTAACCTAATTGTCAAATTTACAAAAAGCCAGACAGACTAACAACTACAGTTAAAATTAAATTAGAGCGAGCACTTGATCTCAGTCTACCTCAATTCTCAGAAGATTGACACAATTATTAATTACTTGCTCTGCTGGGGCCGACATGCAATATTCTGGATGAAATATTACTCTATGTCCAGTTAGGCGAAAGGCTTGTCTTGTGCCTCATTTACAATTTACAAGAGCCGAGTTAGAGTTTAGTTAATATTCAGAATGTTTATTTGTTAGCAAATTGATTATGATGATAATATATAAAAAAATATGATTTTATCTCAGTAAAACTAATTGGATAATGTACTAAATTAGCGAAAGAAATTAGTCTTGATATACTAAAAATTAAATAGAAGAGAAGAGTAGAAGGGTTGCGATTGATTTCTTTGCTTAGCAATACGCCTCTGGAATGCTTTGCCAGCTGATATTCGCACGGCTCAGACTTCAGCTTCAAAAACTGGTTGGAATACTTCATGAAATTTTCTGATTCATTGTAATGTTGATTAATGAATAAAATTTCTTCTTTGTGCTCCTTTTGGTTCGTCTCCTATCGGAGGTTGGCCAACATCATAGCGATTTTCACTTTGCATACCGCTGCAAGGTGTTATCTACAGCCGAGCCAGTCACGGATGTTTTAGCCAGAAGTGGGTGCACCTAAACTTATAATATACATAAATATAAATGAAATATTAAAGGATACAGTGTAGAAAGATATCAAAATACCTTCAAGAAAACTTTTCGAATGTCAAGTCCTGCAACTAAAGAACAAGTACTAAGTCCGTGTAAACATATACAGAGCAGCAATTGAAAACTGCGGGGAAAAAGGACACTTGTACTTACACAATAAGAACTGGTAAAGTGCATTTTTGTCAGGACAGTTTGAAGACGGTTACAAATGACTAAAGAATGTTGGTATAGAAAAAGTTAAGATTGATCTAGACACTGTGCGGCTAATGATACTACGCTTGTTTAAATGGAGCACAGAATTTATGTTTATTGTTGTTAGAATTCATTTTGCTAATTTTATTGATATAGTATAGATAAATTATCATTTTTTTTTTGGAATGGTTGGGAAAACCGATAAAATTTATAATTGTGAAGAATTATGAATAGGTACATAGTTCACTTTAAAAATAATGTAAATAAATTTCTAAAGTAAGGTATGGTATTACTATACACCTTACATCTCATCCAATGTAATAGCTGCATGGGAAAATATTTAAAAAATGCAGTGTTGTCTTTCCCCTCCTTCATTAACTGCTACTCTATTTAAAATGTTCAGTGTTTTTAATAGACTTCTTTGTCCAAGCGTGTTTTTAGTTGCGTCCTAAGCTTACACTTCAGAGCTTAGGGTAGTATAAGTCGTGATTTTGACTATTACAATGAAGCGACTACCCTCAGACACCTTGATGTAAACCTATCTCATAACGCTTCTACTGATAAACCTGTCATATATTTTACATTCGTATAGAGGCATAATTTAACTGAGATCTTTATTACTCCCTGCGTCCTCTCTTACTACACCTACGGGAAAAGAGGTGGTCTTTTCTTATGCCAAACACAAGACCGCAGCCAATTAAATAACACTGTGATGCAGTGTTGTGTTCCTGCTGGTTAGTAGGGTCGCCAGGCTCCAGAGGGGTCGCAGCGGACAGGTCCGCAACGCCGAGCATCTCCGGTGTTGCAGGCGTTCATAGGCTACTGTAACCACTTACCATCAGGTAGGCCGTACGCCTGTTTGCCTACTTAAAAAAAACACTAAATTTTAACTATTTTACACACAACACAAACATGATGTGCCTGAATTTAGAGAAGGGTCGGCTGATTAAACTTCGTAATTGGCTGGCGGGCGGTGCATAGGTATAAAGGTTGTTTATTCAATATTAACGAGCCACTAACCAAACCAAAATGATTTGATTTTGCCTCGGGAACTCGCGGGGTTGGATCATAACGTTTACATGTTACTGGTGGATGAGAATTTGTTCCTTTTAAAAGTGTAAATTTAAAAGCGACGTCGACAGCGACGATTATGTTTAAGGACTGGTATTTTTCTCAAACTAAATTATGTTGTCATAGTACGATAAGTAAAGAAATCCCAACAAAAACAAAAGGAAGTAAGTATCTATTTCAAAAACATATTGAAAGTGAGCCAATCTAATGTCCACCATTTTATTGCCTACCTAACAATTGCCATAGCTCTAAACAGGTTTAAGGATTTGCCAACGATTATTGTAGGGGTGTCTCAACGATGCCATAAATGCTAAATGACACATAAAAAATATTATGACGATTTGTTTTCATAGCAAAGTGTTCCGATTAGCTGTCGAACGATTGTTGTTTACGAAGCTTATCGATTAGAATCGACTGAATAATTTTGGCATTGATTTCATTAGATTTGACTTTATCTAGTTCATTATTTAGATACCTTTGATTTTAAAATGATTTTTTTAGATGCGTTAAAGTTGCAATCAAAGAATTTTGATATTTTGTTATCTACCAAGCAAAACTATCAAAAGCTGGCGTCGCAAAGCAGGATATACGTACTTATGAACTCTCTGACTCTCTGTCAAGGATGCCGAAGACCGGGAGAAGTGGAGATGTAAAAGTAGAAAATCTGACTTGGGCTTTAAAGCAACCACCAGGGAAATACTAGGATGAAGAAGAAGATATTTTGTTTTCAAAAATTTTAATCGAAAAACAAACATTTTTGCTCTGTAGTTATTTTTATTAAAAATCACCATTTCTTATAGATTACAAAATACACTAAAGATTTCCCGAAAATTCTATGTACTTTAATCTGAATAGAAGTCCTAGAGACCGAGTGCAAGTTCATCTGATCCTTGGTAATTAAGGAGGCCAAAACTTCCTCAACAATGGTAGTTTTTATCTGCTTTGTGAAACTAAGGCGGACGTTGTGAAGTTTGTGATAATTTCTCTGGTTTTACATTGTCTTTATTGCTTAAAGTTATATAAAACATTATATTTCAAATCTTCTATTCAAATAAACAATTATATAATGCGTTTTGTATTATAATTTATTGTTATTTATACATTAATTAACTATTATTTGAGACATTTAAATTCGTGAAAGTCATCACAATAAACTACTCAAAATTTTTCTAGCCATAATCAACAGTTTTCAGCGAAATTATGTTCATACAGGGAATTATTACAATCTGATTTTTAACGCATTTGTGTAATCCTATTTGTATCGCTATCTATAAAGGCAGATGATTATTTTATTATTTGTATTTGTGAAAGTTGATTTTTTAGAGAGATAGCACAGTTTAAACACCAAAACTCAAGTTGAAAATCCTGTCTGATCGAAAAGAGTTGTCGCAGCCTCCGCAGCCTATGAAAGATTGAAACGACATTAAAATTTGCCAGACAATTTAATTTTTGCTCCATCGACACACCAGAGTTGTTGTGTAACACTGTGTAATATTTTTTTCTTTCTTTTCAGAATCTCAAGAATCAAATCATGACAACGAACGTATGGGTAGAACAGGTGAGTGATGTTTTGATTTTCTCCTAAACCTTATTTAGTATCTAAATATTCCAAAACATTTGAATAATGTAAATGATGTTTTGAGACCTACCGAAAGTTCTGAGATACCGAAAGGTAGCATACCTTTCGGTATCTCAGAACTTTCGGTAGGACACAATGTTTTATGTGAAATAATTTGAAAGATAGAAAAAAGGAAAAGTGAGTCCAGGTAGACCAAGACGCAATTATAACAAGTAAGTCATGTCTAATCAAGAAACTCGTTAATAAGAGACCATTATGGAATAAAGTCCGTAATGTCCTAACTAAACTGGAAACAACTAAACAAAGTATGCTTCCCGTGGGAATCGATGCCACAACCTCAGGATCTTGACTACAGGACCACGGAGGCGGTTGTTATAAATACATACATGACGTTTGTCTGTCACTCGCTTTGCCAGACAAATACCTATTAGTTTACTCTTGGTTGTTTCTGTACCGAATAAGGCTTCATCCATTAAATTTTCCCATATCATTGACGAGAGAACTGCCTCAAACGCTCGGGTGACAACAACTCCTCTTAAACATGAAGTAGACAATGATTTATAGGAAAATAGCCCATCATCCTATAACACAGAGCAATCACCGACAATCTATTAGTCACCTTGGCAGTTACAGGGCTGAAAGAAAGGCTCAGTCGACACGTCAGGGTCCCTTCCGGACAGGACTATTTGTCAAAGGTATTGGGGGTATAGGACATGTCCTGTTTGCCCCAATTCCGTCGCACTTTTATAAGGATAGTCCGTGCTGAACATTCAAATGTTTAGGGAAAATGAGATCAGCATTTGTTCGCGTAATAACAAAAATATCACTTTTTTTATTTACTTCTTCTTTTCATGTTAGATGAGAGAGTGAGGATTTTTTTCTGTTTGCTCCGAATGCCCCGTTTTCAGAAGCTCAGCTGTGGTTCAGTCTTTGCCCGGCGCCTTGTTGTCCTTAAGCTGTTTGAGGGCAATCCTAATCTTGTATAGGCTGATGTCTGGGATATCTTCGGTATAGTATCGTCGGGTAAGCTTGGCTCTTGGGTCTTTAGCTAAGCTCTCTACGGGTTTGGCTACGGAGATGTTTCTTTTTGTTTGCTCTGTTGAATACTACGTTTAGTCATTCAAGGTAAAGGTATTTGGGCGTCCCAGAACAACAAGTTTATTAAACGCGCTGGTTTTGTATGTCCTAAGTAATTCCCACTTGTTTAGTAGATCTTAGAGTAAAATAGATCTGTTTAGAGTAGTCTTTATTGTAGATACAACCTAAATAGGTGAGAAAGTGAGATACATAATAAAAAAATAAAAAAATAATGTACTGAAATGAGAAGATTCTCAAAATAATGTAATTTTAGTATATTCGTCTATTTTCGAGTTAAAATAACAGAAAATTTTGATCTGTATCTGACCACATTTAACCACTGGTAATTCGCTTCGGTCCTCTATTGTTCAAGAGACATCGCAACTAGGACTAACTATCTCTAAATCAATTTTGTTCCATCTAAAAACATCCGACTTGAAAGTTCAAAGATCTACCTACTAGCTAAAGATTAACAACAGTTACATCAACTAAATATACATACACATTCCTATGAAAGGACAGTACATTTGTTCCCTATAACAACGAAGGTCATTTATATCAGATAAAACTGAAGTATGGCGAAAGATGAATAAACACTATTTTATTACAACATACATTCTTGACTCGCCAAATAACCCCAGAAATAAATCGCGACTCTTCTTCACGATCATAACAATTTTATTATCAGAACTTCCTTGAAAGGGAAACTTGGTTCGATAGTGAGAGCGGGATAAAGATAAAAATTTAGATACGTTAAAAAGAGATGGAAAGTGATAAAGTTTGCGAGCAATGAGTATGTTGTTATTGCGTGTTGTATGGTCTAATAAGGTCATAATTTTGTTGGTCAGTTTGTAGAGTGTCTTCAATAGTTGACATACTATTTTGTTTTAATGATACAGGAAAATAAACAAAAAATATTGTGATTACAAAGGTTTTCACCAGATATAAAGAACTAGCTTTTTCCCGCAGCTCCGCCTGCGTCAAAAAGTAGCCTCTATTTGACCCCGGGTCTTTAACTATATTCATACCAAATTTTATCAAAATCCCTTCAGCGGTTTGGCCGTGAAAGCGTAACAGACAGACAGATAGACTTTCGCATTTATAATATTAGTATGGATTATTAGTAGCACCTTTACTGATGATCTGACAGAAAAAAAGAAAATTTGTCGGGGCATCTGTGGTCAATGTTCAACCATTTTTACAAGACGAATAATTCAGTAACGTGTCTTTTAATGCGGATTTAAGTGATGGAACCAATATTTAGTTTTAACGTCAAATTGTTATCTACGTGAAGAACAAATTCATAAAGCAGAGGTCAGAGACCCAGTTCAAAAATGTCAAATATTTGTGTGCAATTTATATTTGGGCATAAAAACTGTTAGACCTAGGGTTCAAAAAACAATTGACGCGTCGAACACGACCCAAAAAAAACTGCGTTAAAACTTTTAATCTACCTTAATCGACTTTCAATGTTCGGGGCTGAAATATAAAACATGTCTATATGAAGGGATGTTGAAAAACGTGTTAACTCGTGACTTGGGATGATTTACGACCCCTGACAGGGACAGGCAAAAAGCCTGCCTGCTAACTCTGATACTAGAGAAAAGTTTGCGTCACTGATGTTATAATAAAAATATCTTTTCGAGTTTGGGTCAGTTGATATGAAACGTACTAGGAGATTATTGGACTTCATCTTTGTTTATTATCGCTGGATTGTACTAAGTCGTCCACATATTTGATTATTTTTCTTGACGAAACATGTTGTGGTTATTTTTCTGTTGGTCTTTGACAACGCTTGTTGCTTTGAAATATAATTATATTGCAGCAATTAAATAAATGAGAAATTGAACTAATTTTTGAATAAATCATTTTTCATTCATTCATTGTATATTCTGGTACCGACTGGCAAGAAGTAGCGCGGAGTAAGGAATGGATAATTCTCATGTTTAACCGCTTTAGATAATATATCTTAGCAAATACGAAAGTGTAAATTAAATGACTTTACATTAGAGTTGGACTATCTAATGTCGAGTTCTAGAAAGATAAAACAAAGTCCTCAAATTTTTTATATATTTTTTTAGTATTAGCTGTTTAGGTCCATTCGCTGGGCAAAAGCCTTCCCCCTTCATTTCCATCCCGATTCATTGCTGTTACTCTCCAATGTTGATCAAAATTTCTAAGGTCTATATATTATTGCAAAAAATTTTACAAGTAACTCACAATGTTCTACTCATAGGCCTTTATCCGAATTTGAGCGGTCACGTCAATATATGATCCATGACACGCTATAAATCACCATCGGATTATCAAGATCCGTGTTCCAAAGGCAACCTAACTTTTTAATATAATAAGAATCGGTTTCTTACTTTGAAACTTGCTAATACTGAAATTGTCCGTCAGCCGATGTTAATTCATACTGGTTTTGATTAAAACCAAAACTTTAACAATCGTTCCTTCAAAATACGGAACATTCTTATTACATATATTTCACTTTACAAATCTGCTAATCAAAATCGAAAATTGAATGATTAATACAACCGTGAGATCGAAATCTTCGGCAACATTAAGCATGAGTTTTTTTTTTTTTTTTGAGAAATCTCATGCTAAATTTATTCCAAATTCAAACGCAATATTGCCAATCGCCACGTATAAAAGGTTGACATGCTGTCAAACAAGACACGTATCAAGCGACTGAACGACCCTAAACTTTCCTTTTTTAAATCGCTAGAAACGTCAATTTTGCTTAAACAGGCACGGACTGAGATTGCATTCTTTCGTTTAAATTCTTACCGGGCCCGGCAGGGCTACCAACTTTTCGACATTTTTGTTCCGAACAATATCCTGTATTACTGTCAGTTTGTTTTTCTCTTTGTTGATAATATTTTGGCGTTGTTCAGTCTCGAAGTTATTTCGTAACCCATTGTCTGAATTGTTTTTGTAAACAGCACAACAACACTTGTAAAGTTTCCAGTGTTTGGTCATTGGACCTGAGTCGAGTTTTATTTTTACAATGGCGCGAACTATTCTTCCCATTTTCATCTACAGTTTAAGCTAGGTTCAAAAAATGTTAGATTGTTTCATTGAGCGAGCGAGCGAAGCAAGCGATGGCTACAAATCAAGTTGGGGCGAAGAAACATTGTTTGTATGTATGTTCCGCGATAACTCTCGAGCCGTTAGTCCGATTTCGATGAAATTCAAACAGTGTATAGAAGACATGCATAGAATTTTCAAGTTCGATTGACATCAATATCAGTTTAGTAGTTTTTGAGGTATTTGCAATAAGGTTAAAACAAATATTTCTAATAATTCCAAAGCAGTTGGTTGGAACTTGCTGATATTCAGAATGTATGTAGAAAACGTTAAAAATACATCTGTTAAAAAAATAGTTTCAGTTGTTTTAACCGACTTTCAAAAATTGGGTGTTGATGTTTATTTTATACTCCTTACCTAATAACACCGTCGTTTCTAAGCCTTGTTTTTAAATTTGTTTTCATATTTTAAAGCGTACACTTTCAATTTATTCTCCTGAAGTTTTTAATGCAATCGTTTCAGTGCCTAGTTAAGTTATAATATGTAAATAACGTCGTCCAAGTAAATTCAAAAGACAAGAAAAAAATGTATATTCAGAAGTGTGACTTTTATCTCCACATATATGTTGCCGGTATCCATTGACTTAGTAGTCTCAGTAGACCTCTTACCATCAGTGCATAAGTACCTACGGATGATGAAAATCAAAATGAAATGTACATCAAAATAAATCAATGTTTAGTAAAGGACTCTCCCTTTGTTTTTCACGCAGCCTGCCAAATGATGATTGGCACCAAATTGTATAATAAATTTTAAAAAAATCATTCATAATAAAAAAATAAATAAACAAGACTTGAACTGGCACAAAACAAACAATTAATTATGCCAATTCGAAAATCGAATAAAAAGTACAAAGATTCACTGGCGCTCGCATCGAACCGTCCAAATTCGAATCACACATTTCACGATGGTCGCATAATCGAGAACTGAAACGGTCGGAATAAAACGCTTTGTAATTTTCCAACAAAAAACCGCGGAGTCTTATATTAAAATTCAGTGCTTTTAACACAGACAAGGGTGGGGCAATCGTCAAGCGATTTTCAATTGACCGCGCCCGCCCCTAGTCGTCGTTTTCTGACAGCCGACAGTTTTTTTTTTCTTTTCTTAGTATCTTTTGGGCTTGGGAACATTATATAATTTTATTTTTGTTTTAGAGTTCCGTAAATATACCTTTTGTGATAAATAAATGTATGGTTTGCAATAATTTTGACTTAAAATAAAAATAAATGAGTTAATTTTATTCAAATTACATTGACTCATTAATAAAGACTAATTGGATCGTTATTACATCTTTTCTCAAAAAAATTCATAATTAGAAAAAAAACAATGTCATAATTTTTCTTTTTTGTATTTAATTAATAAAAGTGGTATTCAAATAGCTGTTCACAATTACGGTTCCCATTACATTTAGGACGCGTAAAAATGATCCATATGCATAGTGTTAATTCCGACATATGTTCACAATAAAAGTACATTATCCTGCGTTAATTACATCATAATGATTTATAAACCAAACCCCATTTCTCGAAAGCGTAACAAAAGCCGTATTACGCACTCACTTTTGTTAAGAAAGTTAAAATGAGCTCTGTACTAATACACTACGTCCTAATTTCTATTGTCTCGCGAGTTGTAGTTTCTCATCCCATTTGTTCTTAGTGGCTTAATTAAATTTTAGTTTTCATGCGCGCTAAGGATTTTTTTTAACCCATAGTTTAGTTTGATGTTTTATAAAATAGGTTAAGCACTTTCTTTTTCTTATCAACCTTTCTGTAGTATACTAGTATTTTAGGGACAATATTTAGGGACGTATCCGTATCTCTCCTTTCTTTATATTTCAAACTACCCTAAGGTTGCCTGGAAGAGATCGCTTGAGCGATAAGGTCGCCTTTTGTAAAAAAAAAAAAAAAAAATGTTGTTTGTTGTTGCCACACAATTACAGTTTTTACAATTAACATGCAAAAGAAGAAAGAAATAAAAAATTATAATAAAGGAAAATAGCAAAGTGTAGCAAAGGAATGCCTCAGCTTGTTACCCTAGCCTCGACTGGAGTAACGCTGTTTTTCAGGCATCCCCACTCCCTGAGGTTAAAGTATGGGAGATAGACGTGAGCCCCAGAAGATGTCCTTAAAGACGGAAGTGACCTTATTATCTATACTAATATTATAAAGCTGAAGAGTTTGTTTGTTTGTTTGAACGCGCTAATCTCAGGAACTGGTTCTAATTGAAAAATTCTTTTTGTGTTGGATAGATCATTTATCGAGGAAGGCTTTAGGCTATATAACATCACGTTGCGACTAAAAGGAGCGAAAAAACAGCCGAAAATGTGGAAAAAAACGGGGAAAATTATTGATTTTTTAGGGCTTCCGTTGCGTGCGCTGCGAAAACCGTTCGAGATACCCAAAAAATATGTATGAAAGAATGATTCCTCTTTAAATTATGTAAAAAAATGTCCGCGACAGTATATATCTATCTTATAAGATTAACTCACAATAACCGTTTTCATAATAATCAAATTTCGTCGAAATTAATGCATTATTACAAATTATTTGTCAGAGTTGTATCAACATAATAATATTAATCTTTATCCAAATAAAATTGTCTTTGACATCACCTTATTTCAATAAACATCTTATAAGATAATACAATTTTAAAATAACTCTGAAACAAAATTCACACGCGCCGCATGATGAGCGCTCGCCCATGATTCCCAAAATTACTATTCCACGCGGACGAAGTCGCGGGCACAGCTAGTTAGATATATATAGAAGATAAAAATTAGATATGTATAAAAAATAAAAATAAGTATAAATCCTTATTAACTATCTTATTGACATAATCGTTAAAATCTATAACTATTCTATTGACAATTAGTACAAATTCGTATCTATCCTATTAACTTAAGTACATAGCATTATATTTATTAAAGTTTGAGGTGTATTTTATATAACATATTTAATTTTTATTTTACTGTGTGCAAAGAAGTGTTAAATAAATAAATATTTTGGGCTGGAAAATAAAACACGTAGGTATTTTTTGAGTATAGCCCGACCAGGAAAATAAAAACCCTGCATTGTCGTAGCTACTGATCACCTTTAGGTGGCAACATGTTGTATGTGTTATGTCAACTACAAAATTGTCAATGTCATATAATGAAATAGAAATCAATCCTTCGTTTTCATTCACATCAAGACCCACTGACTTTTTGACAGATGACATTGAGATGACGGAATGTTACTTGAATACCTAGTTGCCAGTAAAGAAATTGGTTCTAATATGGCAATATGGCCAAGTCTATTTTCCTGGTCGGGCAATACTTGACATGACTGACTGTTATTTTATTGTTTCTAAGACAACAAACAAAAACTAAAGATATTATGAAAACTATATCTATAAAAAGGTTCAGTTCTCAACACTTGCTCTACCAAAGAGTTGGTGTAGGCCTCTTTCAAACTCCATCTCTTTCTTTTACTACACTCTGACTAATGAATATCCATACTAATCCATACTTCCATACTCCGTCTGTCTGTCTGTTACGCTTTCACGGCCAAACGTTGAACGGATTTTTATGAAATTTGGTACGAATATAGTTGAAGACCCGGGGTCAAACATAGGCTACTTTTTGACGCAGGCGGAGCTGCGAGAAACAGCTAGTATTCTATAATTATCTTACATCTACTTATTTTACTCTTACATTTCTAAGCATACTTTGTTGGTAGCTGTAAAAACAAAGAAATCATTGATGGAGGTTTCTCTCATCAAATCATGACGCATTTATTGTCCTGTTCTAGATCAGATGCCCAAATACCTGATACCATGAACGATTTGACAGGGCTGTGCAGATAGCTTGTTTCTGGGCTGATATAATACCATCGACACGCAAAGCAGAAAAATAATCATAATTAACACTTGTTTGATGAAAAGAATTTCATTGCAAGACAATATCTCCTACCTACCACCAGAACTCAATTATTATTTCGGAGGGCGGCGTTCCTAAATTACACTTCCTAAAACTCAATTTAAATTTTGTCTACGCGGGATAACTCAAAGCGTCTTGCTTATGTCTTCATTGCTAGCCGTTTAATTGAATTGCGTAAAAGGAATGTGAGCTACTAGGAACACTCTGTGGCGTATATTCGCTCACACAAATTCTTTAGGAACATGAATTTGTTACTATTTCCAGATTTTTTAAAATTTATGAACAAAACTGTGACAGACATTTTGTTTTTATTCTAGTAATTCAATGATTACAAGAACGCTTCTTCTTCTGTATCCTTGCCTAGCAATAAGTCCGCCTTTGCTTATATTATGTTGAAGTCTTTGTAAATGTTATATTATTTGTTACTGTATGTGGATAATAAAGATATTTTGTATTGTATTGTATCCTCGACACTTTCCGTTATGCGGGGTCGGGTTTCCCAATCATGCGGCAATTCTTGCAATGGTTATGAGTATGTTTGGTCTTCAGGCCGTCATTTTTCATGTATTTTCGGACATTCGTCATTCAGGTTATATACGGCGTCATATAGCATGCCTTTTGCTTTTCTCTTTGTAGCTATGGAAAGGCAATTTTTCAAAATCTAATGGTCATCGGGCTGACGCATCATATTTCGGCACTATCTCACCCTCGCCTCAGTCAGCACTACAAAAGGTTATTAAAAGAAAATTTTATGAAAGATGCTCGTCACTTACACTTGTGTTGTAGCCAAAATACTAAGTTAAAAAGGAGGGATTTTTCTAAGTTATTCAATGTAACGTCCAACATGCAAGACAAAGAAAAAGTAATAAACGCGATAAAAACCGTATTGTAAGTAATACTTTAATATAATAATAAGAGAGGTAGGACATTTTGTAAGGAGTAGTCCGTCTGGGGAAGTATCTCCACCCTACAGAAGACCGCAGCCAAATAACACTGTGATGCAGTGTTGTGTTCCTGCTGGTGAGTAGGGTCGCCAGGCTCCAGAGGAGTCGCTGTGCTGATAGGGGACAGGTCGGCAACGCGCTCGTGACAACTTCGGTATTGCAGGCGTTCATAGCTTACGGTAACCACTTACCATCAGGTGGGCCGTACACCTGTTTGCCTACTTAGTAGTATATAAAAAAAATAATTGCAAGACAAAGGTTTAATTATGTGAGACAGAGCAAAAAAACGTAAATTTCTAGTAAATCGAGTCCTCACAAAGCAAGCATTTTATGAAGTAACCAAAACCGGCTGTCCCACGTAAGAAATTCCCAACAATAAAAAAGGTACTCAACTTTAACGAGTAGTTCCTTTGATTTGGAGTCCATACTTTACAGTGGCGTAGCTTCATAAAACCGTTTCATATCCGACCCTCGTGTCTTGGGCACTAAAGAGTCGCTGTTGACTCGGCCCGAGGAAATTGCGGGGCTTATTGGGTTCCGGGCTACGATTGGAAATCTAAAACTGAACGGACTGTGTTTTGAGTCAAATTTGCCATTTTAATGTATTTATAAAAATTAACTGTATTTAATCTGGAGGAACTTATCCGCTGGGCTATGTCGGTGACTTTTCTTCTCCTACGGATCTAATGATTTCTGATTCGATCTCGTAAACGAAAACGCTGGCCGCTTACAGCCGGTCATTTTGGAAATCATTAGGAGAGGCCTATGTTCAGCAGTGGACTCACTGCGGCTAAATTGAAAATTATAGAAGAGAAAGTCAGTTCCTTCGTCAATGGAGAAAATAGGCTCCTATTCTTTACTTAAAATGTTGATTTTAAATTAGTATCTAGATCATAGTATTTCAGGATTCTGTCTCAGTCTCGGAACCCTGTATTTACTCGATCTTTGATAATATCATTTTAGAGACCATATCCATACCTACTAATATTTTTTAGAAATACTTAAGTATATCTTAACACTTTCGCTGACAGTGAAGGAAATAACAATGGCACTCAATTGTTATCTACGTCGAGAGGCGTTACTGCCAGCGAAAGTGTTAATTGATCGTCTCGCTGACATTGACCTGACTGTTTTAAAAAATACTATATATTTCCCGCAGCTCTGTCTGCGTCAGAAAGTAGCCTTTGTTTGACCTCGGGTCTTCAACTATATTAATACCAAATTTCATCAAAATCCAATGGTTTGGCAGTGAAAGCGTAACAGACAGACAGACTTTCGCACTTATAATATTAGTATGGGAGTATAGATTGGAATTAACTCATCCTTTCTAATTATAAAGTTATTTTATATTGAAGAACAATACTAATACCCTTTTTTGCACAAAAAAAAACCATTACAGAAACATTTTAACAAAAACAGTAAGACACGAAAGCCAACTTATCGCCGAAGTAATCTCTTTCAGTCAACTTTAGGACAAAGATAATAAAACATTTAGTATACCGCAAGAGGTTACCGTAGACTGTTAATGAATTAAAATATTATTGTTCACAGGAATGGAATGATTACAAACTGAAATGGAACCCTGAAGAATACGGGGGTGTAGAGACACTGCACGTGCCTTCTGAACACATATGGCTGCCGGACATCGTACTTTATAATAAGTAAGTACATTTTTTCATTCACCATTTCCCATAATCTGGAGTCGGCGCATTATGTCTTTACCTTCCAAAGTTCCCCATTCCCTTCTAAAGCACTATCAACTTCTACCATCCTCAAGTCTTCTCCTATTCAATCTGTCTAACGCTTCCTAAGTCTCCCTCTCCTTTTGTATTAGTAGGTACCATAATAAGTAAGTACTCTCACCAATCAAATAAAAAAAACCACTTTTGTGGGCAGCATAAACGAATGCCCATTTCGCTGTTTTCCCGGTAGCATGTGAAAATTGAAAATTCTTACGTCTGTCGCCGCAAGCTCGTTGAGAAACCATTTGAAGCATTTGTGACTGCAGGGCTGATGATTCTTTGGTACATCTTTATTTCAACTACCCAGACTCCCAGAAGCTCTTTCGTAGTCGGTAGACATTTGAAATGGCCTACCGACTACGAAAGAGCTAAGTTTTCCAGCTACCCATAACATCGACAAGAATAATTTATTATGAACATAATTTGCCCCAGCTGGATATAAGCAATAATACCACTTTTCCTGCAACCAGAGCGATATATCAAATAAACAATGACAAATTACTCTTAGCATACCTCGAGCTCCAATTCAATATACCTAGCTAAGTAGGCAATCGGGAAATCACTAGGATAGGCTTAGGGAATTCTGTTGTAGGCAAAATTTCAAGATAAAGTCTTACACCACGTCGTTTGTGAATAAATAACTTGTCCACCTAAGCATTTAACCAAATAAAAATGAAGTGCGAGAAACAAGATATCATCAAAAGAATTCAAAACAAAGATTAGGTTATATTTTGTGGAGTTGGCAAAACCTTTGATCAGAACCCCACTTACTGTGTTATACAAAATCTAAATCTTTGCTTCCAAGATTCGAACAATGGGTTATTTGTAATATTCGACAACGTCACAAATTGTAATATCCAGTTTTGATATGCTATCAGAACTAATATTTTTCCCCGTTTTTATAAAGTTAAGTTTTTATAAGACTAGTATTTTGCTTCTTTAGTTTATACTAAAACAGGTCTCATCCTTATCTGACCTCATCTTTAAAGGTGAAACGTAGGTAAAACCAATCAACACCTTTTGCAGATTTTCAATATGAGTGGATCTTAGTTTGTAAGTAAATTTCTTTAACTGGATGTATTGTGTTGTGACAACTATTTACAGAAAGATTTGGCTAAGACACAATAATAGATATTATAATTTACTAACATTATTATGTAATGCTGTTGGTCTTTAAATAAATAAACAGAATTCCAAATATACAACATGACTTTTGTTTTGTTCGCTTTTGGCGGACAAACCAAAACTCGATTAAGATCTTCGATCATAATGTCTGATTCTCTAATCCCCCTAGGACGTATCTAGCCTAAAAAGTAACACAAGAAAAACCACTTAAAGCAGAGACAAGTCGGTAGAAGTTAGACAGTTTGCGTCCGCGGTTAAACTTCTGATAAACTTGTCGACTCCCCGTGATAATGTAGAATAATGGTATTAGTCCGAAATCTACGAAAATAAGAAGATACCGGATAGGAGTTTATAGGTGTTCGTAAAGTAAAGTTAACTTTTATAGGAAGGAACGGGCGTGAAGAAGTTTTCTAAATTGATTTGAGTATAAACTTAGTGGAAGTGGACGTAATGAAAGTTCAGTGGATTGTTTTTGTGTTTTAAGATACTCGTACAGTGTAGCTGTGAGGTCTCGATGTTAGAAAAACAAGCAGTAGACTTAAAATGCTATATTGAGCACATATTTAAATAGAGATTTTACAGTTTCGCGAAATTATGTAGAAAATAGTCAGCAGACGCTCGTTCGCTTTCTTTGCACGAATCTAACGATTTCACAGTAGGCCTATATGGATTTTTGTTTTAGATTTAAGTGGATACAGAATAACACCTACCTACCTACTTTAAATGTATAATGAAAATTCAAACAATTATTTATTTAACATTTCCCAAAAAAAAAAAAAAAAAACAAGTCACATAAAATTATTTTCTCAAAACCAATGAGGTTAAAAGACATCTCAAGGATTTTATAGAAAATTAGAGTTCAATGCTATACCTCCCATTCAATGTGTTCTTTTTGTCAATTCTGTTATCTGGTAGTGATAGTTCTTATAATACCCAAGAGCGGCGCGCGTATCCGCAACGAATGCGTCAAATGACGGGGAGACACGACATGAATTAGATTTTCTATCTCGAGCTCCCCCGTGCTTCGGGAGGCACGTTAATCAGTTAGCTCCGCTAGTTATCGACAGATAAAAGTCGTTAGGCCTCTCATATTGCCTATAGGCAGCCTGAAAAAATCTGACAGTGTTGGCTCGACACGCCTCGAGTCACGTTCTAGTTGGTCTGATTTCCCTGTAAAAGGGTTATGGAAGTCAGATGAATCAGTCGCTCCATTGTAATAGCTCCATAAGAATTCCCGCTTGGTCGAAGTCGAAGATAAATCGTTCTTAGAAGTTCTGTTTTAACATACGTCGACGCTTCAATTTTATGAATCCATTAAATAGATTCATTTCCTTCTTGTTCCTTTCGACTATTGACAAAAATTCTTTGTCTCCTCTAGAAAGTATGTAGCGTGTGTCGGAAGGAACATCGATTTATGGTCTTGAACTATTGCCAGAGTAGTAATGGCCATCCGTAATATAGCCTTCGATTGAATTTGGTTGTAGTCCCCGGCTAGCTACAACTCTGTTTTGGACTTTACTGCGCTAGTATTAAAGTATATGATTGAGTTTATCTTCTTTTGTGGTAGACTGTACGTCTCGATTTTCGCGACGTAAGTATGTAATGGATTGAATAAATCAATAGTCAGTTTTAAGTAATGTTTGATTTAGTTTTTCTAAGTTTATGTTCATAAAACTTTTAACTTAAGCTTTTTGGTGAACTTTGTTACATGACACAAGCATGTCTAGTGACTATGAAGTTTTGGAAATCTGATGAAACAGGAACCGATTTCAATTAGTTCGTGATTGTGTCTAACAACCGCTCTCAGAGTCGTTAATGACTTAAGTGAATTCTCCGTTAGAGGGAGAACCTGACGACCTTCGCCTGACTGCTACTCTGAGGTCCCGGGTTTTCCATCTTGTCCCCGGTCAGGACAAGATAGAAAATGATATTTTTCAATAAGAAATTCTGGATTGAAGTAGGTAACTTCCTGGATTAAAAACTGAAAGTTAAGCATGAGTCATTGAGATTTTTTTCTTTTGCTAAGAAACATTTACTGAAATAATATAAAGCTTTGAAAAATGCCAAAAGGATAGTTTATTTAACATACCCTCTTTATTTCGGTGGTGAGCGTCCATTATTTTTGTGAGCCTTTTACTAGACTTATTTTTTTGTTTTTCCTGTAAGATAAAAAAATTCCTACAATATAATGGCCAAGTATTTGTAGAAAAGAAAAATGTAAAAGAACGATTCAGCTTCCAGAGCATTCAAATTTGTTAGATTGACAAAGCGAATCTAAATAATATGAAATTCGTTGGCGTCAGTAATTTCGATCGAGCACAACGAAAAGTTATTATGAATAAAAAAATATGGTACATGGAACAGACATAACATCTAATAATTACAATAAATAGATAAATTTCCTTAAATTCTTACAAAAATAAACTTATATATGCTACATCGAAAACTTTGCTGTATTTCAATAAATGTTGTTTTTCAGATTTTATGAAACCATTGAGGGAAAAAACGAATCATTCAAATGACGGGTTTTATGGTCATAACAAAGATACGATACAAAGATACATTGTAACATTAATTAAGTTAGTATATTCTTGGTGAAATAAAGAGTTTTTATGATTATTATATATTCCTTTTATTTTCTCGGATTCCAGAGTGGAAAGCCGGTATACTGATACACACTGGCCTAAGCCAATTTATGTTTACCGTATCAGTGACTCCATGTTGAATACTTAACTGCGAGATGAGTATATTTATGAGGGGATTGATACCAGTCTGTAAAAACTAAGCGACAAGGTATTTAAAATGACTGCTTTTTGGAGCAGACTGTAAATGTACCGTGATAGGTTCAAGATTTTCAGGGGCTGATGTAGTTGCTTCGGTATAACTCCGGTGGAAAAGAGAACTATGGGGACTATTGTTACTATCTGAAGGTGTCATATTCTACAAATTTCCTCTTTTAATTCTATGCACTTTGTTAGTTTTTCAGCTATTGTATTTTGTAGATTATGTGTATTTAGGTTGGCACTGTCAATGAGGAGAGCAGTTTGGTTGGCTTTATTTACAAGTGTGATATCTGGTCTGTTATAATGCATGAACGGTTCTCAACAACTGGCTGAGGTAAATATTTATAGTATCTATATATGTATGTATGTATGGTATCTATGAAATTATTGGAAGGTAAGGTTCTGATGTATGATATTAGCTACTTGGTCATGTCTGTGTTTATAGTCGGTCTGGGCTATGGATTTACATGCGCCTGTAATATGCCGGATGGTTTCTGGTAAACTATTACATTTCCTACAAGTGTCTGATATTGTATTTTTTATTATAAACTTTTGGTAGTTCTTATTCTCAATCACCTGTTCTTGGATTGCCAGCATGAAACCTTCCGTGTCAGGGAAAAGTTCGCCTCAAATAAGCCACGCGTTCCACGTTTATTGTAGTATTAATAATGCGTTGTGAATTTTTAAGCTCTGATTTATTCCAGTTTATTATTCCAAATGAGTAGGTAAGTATTGGAATGGCGTATATGTTTATTGCTTTAATATGTTTTTTGAATGCAACTGTGATTCGGAAATACTATTTAATCGATGGCGAAATTGGATTATTAAATTTTGTTTAATTTGCTTGTGTAATATTTGGAGAGCTTGATTGTATCCTAAATATTTATAAGTACCATACTCATCTAGTGGTTCTATCTATTGTCCTGTTTGCATTGTATAGTGATGTTGAAAATTTTTACCCTCTTTTACTGAGTTTATATTTCACTTATCTAGTCCGAATTCCATTTTAATGTCACTGGTAAAATGTTCAACTATTTTTATTAATTCGCATAGTTGATTTTCAGTGTTGGCGTACAGTTTTATGTCATCCATATAAAGAAGGTGGTTAAGAATTGTAGTGGTCTGTCTATCTGTTTCTGTACGTGATAATTGATAACTAAGAGAACTAGCATTCAATATATTGGAGAGTGGGTTTAGGGCGAGGCAAAATTATTATATAAGTCTTATGTTCCCTGTAACAAGTACAATATGTGGACGATCATTAATTCAGATAGATAGATAGATTTACACTTTATTGTACCAATCACAGAAGTAAAATGAAAAGAAATACTAATACATTATTTACATTACTCACAAGCATAACACGATTATTTTAAAAGACCACGTTTTCGCAGCGCCACCCATTACAGGTAGCAGTTCACCAAATTTATATGCATTAACACCGACTACTAGCATTCTTATGAATTTAAATCTTGTGTCACAAGAGATAAGGCTGGTATTTGAATAGGCTTATAATCTAGGAGAGATGCAAGCGCTGAGAGTTGCTCAAGTGGAAGAGTAGATAACTGCTGTCTTTAATCTAAAGAGCTCAACGTTGGATGTAAACTTCCGATATGATGGAGCTTTACAAAATTAGAATGCCTTTAATACTAATAGATCGAAACTATATTCAGTTTTAAGTCTTTAGTTATTCAATGGATTTTACCAAAATCGTTATCGTGATTTGAATTAATTAGAAATTGAGTTTTGGTTTGAGAAGAGTATTATGTGTTCAGTTAACAATGTATAGTTTGATCTGTAACATCATAACCTATTAAGTTTATTTTATTACTTAATGGTGCCTTCTCTCTTGGCTTGGGTTTTTGCGTCATCGTAGTAAGTACTAATTTTTTTTTATATCTTTATTTATTTTATTACTTTAAAAGTGTTCAAGAAGTTTTAGAACGAAGTAAGTGAAAGAGAATAGGTGAGACTTTCGGATGAAGAACATTGATGAAGTTTATTTAAAAATTATAAAAAATGGAAATTATAAATTAAAATATTATTCAACTTACTCAACACGTTGCGAATGGGGTAATTCGTTGAAGGCAATATTTTTAAATTTAGACATAGATGTTACACTTTAATGCACCTGGTTCCTAAAAGCTCTCCACGGTATATTCCGTGTTAACTTTATTTTTAATGGCAGAACGTTAGCCTAATGGAAGTGAGTGTGACCTATTTTATGAGACAATTTTCAGAATACTCCGAAGTTGAATATGACAACGCTTTTAGAGGTCTCAGAAATGTCACACTTTTGGATGGCTATGGAAGGACTTAGACTCGAATGGTTACGCAGAATTTGTAGTAAATTAATTTAAAGAAAGCATTTATACATTTGAATTCTCATCAAAGTGAAACAATACTATCTAGATTTAATAAATAATATTATTTACAAAATATTCAAATACATATGAAAATGTAACAATGTTACAACAACAGATTTTGTTACAAATTATTATAAGTTCCAAGTAAATAATAATTTTATTTCATTTAACAGAAATCTGATTACAGTGTTGTCAAACGATAATGTTTAGTAAGATCAATAGACATAGGTCAAAAATTTATTTCAGGACCAATTCAAAATTTAATCTAATTGTTTCAACCTAAATAGAATAAATCCACATAAAAGCAACTGAAGTGGTATTAATAAATCGCTAATGTTTTAAAATAGTAAAACGTCACGTACTCAAATCCGGAGAGCATGCGACTCCTAACGGCTCTTCATCACACTAATCCGGATGAGGCGAGCTGCTGTGCACGTGATTTACGTTTATGTCCAGATAATTGTTCAACTGTTCGTGCAGTGAACATGCAACTTAACATCAGCCACATTGATTTCTATACTGCAGTCATTTATTTAGAAATTGCTTAGTTTGTAAAATTTTCCAACGCGTTTCTTCTAAGCGAACATATTATGTCCAGATAATTGTTCCACTGTTCATGCGGTCAATTGTTTGTATAATGCAGTCAGTTTATTAGAAATTGCGAAGTTCGTAAAATTTCAAAAGGCATTTGGGACTCAAGATTCAAACTTTTGGGAGAAATCATAATGTTTCGTCTAAGGGTGATTCTATTATGTCCAGATAGTTTTTGTTTAACTGTTCGTGAAGTCAACATGCATCTACGTTGATTGTTTGTATAATGCAGTCAGTTTATTAGAAATTGCGAAGTTCGTAAAATTTCAAAAGGCATTTGGGACTCAAGATTCAAACTTTTGGGAGAAATCATAATGTTTCGTCTAAGGGTGATTCTATTATGTCCAGATAGTTTTTGTTTAACTATTCGTGAAGTCAACATGCATCTACGTTGATTGTTTGTATAATGCAGTCAGTTATTTAGAAATTGCCAAGTTCGTAAAATTTCTAAAGGACTGTTGAACTTGACGCTCAAAAGTATTTTAGAGAAATCATAACGTGTTTCCTCTGAGCGAGCATTTATGTCCAGATAATTGTTCAACTGTTTGTGCAGTCAATACATCAACTACATTGATTGTTTGTATAATGCAGTCAGTTATTTAGAAATTGCCAAGTTCGTAAAATTTGGGACATTTGGGACTCAAAGTTCAAACGTTTTTGGGAGAAATCATAACGTGTTCGGTCTAGGCGAGCATTTATGTCCAGATATTCAAAAAAATGCAACTTAACATTAACTACATTGATTGTTTGAATACAGCGTCAATTATTAAAAAAATGCCAAATTCATATAATTTCAAAAGAGATTTTTTTTCAAACTAATTTGAGTCATCATATCATACCAAGATACACACAGTCAAGATAAAGAGTGGTTTCAAATGGTAGAATCATGTTCATTTCTCCGAAACTGTTTACCGCTGCTCTGGAAGATGCCTTCAAACTCCTGGAATGGGAAGGACTTGGCATCAATATCAATGGCGATTATATCACTCACCTGCGTTTTGCCGACGATATCGTGGTCATTGCGGAATCGCAGGAGGACTTAAGTATCATGCTCAGCGACCTCAACGTGGTCTCCCAACAGGTGGACCTTAAAATGAACATGGACAAAACCAAGGCAATGTGTAATGGCCATGTTACGCCATCACCGGTTTCTGTCGGGAGCCACACCCTTGAAGTTGTAGACCAGTATGTCTACCTGGGTCAGATGATCCAGGCTGGCAACTCCAGCTTCGAGAACGAGGTCTTTCGTCGAACCCGACTCGGCTGGGCGGCGTTCGGGAAGCTACGTAGCGTCTTCTCGTCCAAAATACCTCAGTCCCTTAAAACTAAGGTCTTCGACCAGTGTGTGTTACCAGTGATGACATATGGGTCCAAAACGTGGTCTTTGACTATGGGCCTCATAAGAAAGCTCAAGGTCGCCCAAAGAGCTATGGAGAGGGCGATGCTTGGTGTTTCCCTACGAGATCAAATCAGAAATGAAGAGATCCCTAGGAGAACCAGCAGATTAGTTCTTTGAAGTGGCAGTGGGCGGGGCACATAGCGCGGAGAACCGATGGCTGATGGGGCAGAAAGGTTCTCGAATGGCGACCGCGTACCGGTAAGCGCAGCGTTGGACATCCATCGACCAGATAGTCAGATGACCTGAAAAAAGTCGCAGGCAAACGCTGGATGCAGACTGCTGCCAACCGATCATTTTGGAAATCATTGGGAGAGGCCTATGTCCAGCAGTGGACTGACTGCGGCTGAAATGATGATGAATGACGAAGCTTTTTTTTAAATTTTGAATTGATTGATTGTTTTAAAGTTTTTAAATAGCGAAATAAAGTGTTCGTTATTCAAAATCCAAATTCTTAGTTTCATTGCCTTCTATGATCGACAATCCAATTATACACGTATACACACTATGGACACAAAACACTACGGCTTGCGATGGAGCGCGAAACGACAATGCATTTTCATTTCTGTCTAAAGTCTGCATAATTGACTAAATGTCTGACTTTCCAGTTACGCTACAATTTGGTGCACCGTGTAACCGAATGTTCTAATGATGCATTGTCTTTAGAATAGTTTATTTCTAAACTCATGGCCTTTGGAGCCGCATTGCGGATAGTAGTTTTCGTAGTACATAAAGTACGTTACTTTGCAAACAGCCAAGAAATCAGTCAAAATTTGGTAACTGGGCTCGGTAAAGATAATTTTACATCAGAAATAAATAGATAGTTTTCAAATTACGTTAACATCGAATGCGTTTGAATTTGGTTAATTTTGCTTAAACTTTATAATCTTCAACATTAGCTACATCATATAGTCTTAATAATCACCAAGAAATTCTCTTCTAGGATATGTCCACCGTTATTTATACGCCTGTTTTTTTTCTATTTTTGTGTTTTGTTATGTCTAAAACAAACATTTATATCTTTGCATCAAATATATTGTTGGCCCCGGCTACTATTTGGTGTTTGTTAAAGGAACCACATCAGAAGCCGATTCCGAAAGACTCTAACACCAGAACCCATACAGGGTTTTGTATATATATATATTGTATTGACTATATATTTTTCAACAGCGCTGATGGCAACTACGAGGTGACGATCATGACAAAGGCTATCCTCCACCACGACGGGAAGGTAGTTTGGAAACCACCAGCGATCTACAAGTCTTTTTGTGAGATCGACGTCGAGTACTTCCCCTTTGATGAGCAGACCTGCTTCATGAAGTTTGGTTCTTGGAGTTACGATGGTTACACGGTATGATACATCATATTTATCTTCAATAAATTTCTTTTTCATATTGGTTAAATTCAAATTTTGTTATCATTGTCAATCAGTTGTTCTTATCTACAACTTAATTAATTTAAGTGTTAGATATTTCGCGGATCTCAAAATCTATTTGCACCAAACCTATATAAGTGCAGAAATAATAAACAAAATATGACAATCAAAACTTAAAATAAAACACAAAAATACTTACTAATAAATATTTTATTAGGTACAATACTTCATCCATATTAGAAAATATGCGTAAGCAATCTGCAAATTAAGATTGACGAAAACAAATATGCCTAACTGTATATATCGTGAAAAAATCTCTGGCAATACATAAAAGGAAAATAATCGAAATTCCTTTAGCGCTGTTCAATATCTTGAAATATGTTGGGTATCAATAAATATTATGGACAATAAGATATTGAACGAAAGGCGCAGTGATAAAAACTTTCAGAAATTTTAGTGAAAGGCCTTAAGACGCAACAGAACGTAAGATACGAGGAAGCTAATAAATCAATGCGTTTCTGTTTCCTTCAACATAAATAAAGCCATACTCACCACGCCTCCTTATATCGCCGGGTTAAGGTTTAGGGGGGTTTCCATGTTTATCTATCCTATTCACACGTATGATGAGCGTGGGAGATAGCGATAACATTTGGTTTGATTCTGTAATAACGAATGGCCGCTAGCGGGATGTTATGCTACATTTTTCTCTTATCTAAGCCTTTTATATCTAAGTAGATGTTTTGGTTATCTCAATTCAAAGGATCATAATTTTACTGACTTACTATTGAATGCTTTCTTTGAAATAATATTTTATGATCGGATCTCTTACCTAATACTAAACTTTTTAATGCATCTTAATTTTTAAAAGATTCTTTTGTACTTTAGATTAGATGAAGTTTATTTTCTAAAATATTATTAACGTTGTACTTTTTTACAGGTGGACTTAAGGCATTTGAAGCAAACGCCAGACTCAGATCAAATTGGCATGGGCATAGATCTATCAGAGTATTATATCTCTGTTGAGTGGGACATAATGCGGGTTCCAGCGACGCGAAATGAAAAGTTCTACTCTTGCTGCGAAGAGCCATACCCCGACATCATTTTCAATCTCACTCTTAGAAGAAAAACACTTTTCTACACTGTCAACCTTATCATCCCTTGTGTTGGGATCTCCTTCCTTTCAGTCCTAGTATTTTATCTGCCATCAGACTCTGGAGAAAAAATCTCACTTTGCATTTCAATCCTTTTGTCTTTGACAGTGTTCTTCTTACTGTTAGCAGAAATTATCCCGCCGACATCACTCACGGTGCCGTTGTTAGGAAAATATTTGTTATTCACTATGATGCTAGTCACATTATCAGTAGTTGTCACAATCGTGGTGCTAAATGTAAATTTTAGGTCGCCAGTCACCCACCATATGGCCCCGTGGGTGCGAAAGGTCTTTATAGATTTTTTACCCAGAATATTGTGTATACAGAGGCCAGAAAAGCCACCCGATGATGATGATGATGATAAGCCAATTGAGGTAAGATATATGCGATACTTAGTACATAAGTAGTTCATTTCATTTATCATGCTCATTCTATTCCTTAAGCAATCTACTAGTATCACTATTTGATAAATTTATTTTCATTTTACGCCCAGTAAAATTTAAAGGTGAAGCAGTTAATACTATACCTACTTTATCATAATTTAAAATGACTACATATGCAATGTTGATAAATCTATGACTACATCATTAATGATATGGATATCATAACAGACAATATCATTTATCAAAAAAGAAATCGATATTCATAAAACTCCACTCCGAATGAAACTCCACCTAGTAGCGTTTAATTAAATTTGTAAAATAAAAGCTCTCAAAATCTCACAAATGAAGTTCACAGACAGAATCCCTTCTTAAGTGAAAAAACAGGGCGTTTTTTCATCGCGTTTCCTTCAAACATTTTCCATCGGATTCAATACACACAGAACGGTATTACGAACGAAGCCCTCAACAATAACCATTTTAATTGTCCTCAGGCAAGTCTCTTCTGGGAAGCGTTCCTTTCAGCGATATTCTAAATCCATTGTGCTCTGTGTGTATCGCGAAAATATCGCTTCCAGCCCAATTTCATTCCATTTCGATTTTCCTTTATTACTGAACGCCGACGGGCTTAACGAGCGCGAGCGGCTCCGTTATTTATGTTCCCCTGGTGGCTGCGGACGGAGCCGCGATATACGAGCCAGTAGGAGCGCCTGAAACCGAAACTGAAACCTCTGCGACGGAACACTGAGAGTACAGAAAGGATGCGTCTTTAACAGTTCGGTACAGTCACAAGCATTAACATATTCACATTGGTTCTTAAGTCATTGATATAAGCTCTAAACAATTGTGTATTTGTTATTGTTCGTGATTGTACTTAGTAGGAATCAGTTATTCACAAAAAAATCGGCATTAGGTAGACACGTGTGATTACATTTTCTAGTTAAACAAAATAAATGCTGCTAGACATAGAGTTTCAATATTTGCAAAAGTTATAGGTACATTATAATTAAATGCTCTTACGCCACGAAGTCCGATCTGCTTGTGATCACTTGAACCATACGAACCAACAAAATTACTTGCTTTGATTAGTATACTTTTCTTAGTACATTAAATTCATGTAAGTGGGATGAAAAGATCCAAATTTTTGTATTCAAGAAACTTTTTCAACAAATACTATACTATATTAAACATCATCTCGCCTCTCAGATGATCGATAAAATAATACTTCTGTACCATCAGCGTTCTACAAATCTACTCCAGCCTAATTGTGTGCCGGCTTAAGCCGCATCGATACACTGCCCCCGCGGAACGCCAACTGACGTTTTAATCTCTAGCCATTTCGTCGAACAAGTCATTGAGTATTATTGCACCTGAATTAATCTAGCTCTCGAATTTCGTATTCGTTTCTTCTGTATTAGCATCGTAAATGTGAACTAAAGGGATATTATATCCGTGACTTTGAGCTATTTTAAAATTGTCTGAGAATTTAAGTTTAGAAACTTTTTTTAAGTATTCATATGCTAACGGAAATGTATGTAATTCGTCATTGTATACAATTCCTAGGAAATGTGTGTAATTCCTAAAATCGCCCGGAAATGTGCGATATAATATAAATCAGACACATTTCCTTGGAAATCTATACATTTCCTAAATAGCGATCGGAAATGTAAAAAAAGGCTGAAATTATAATGATGACGTTTGCGAAAGAAGCGACTTAGTTTCAAAAGACGACTTTGTGGCAGAAAGCAGGCTAGGTTATGGTTTTACAGTGACCATAACAGTTAGCGAGCGAGCGACAAACCTTGTGACAGAAACGCTTAAGTTTCAAAAGATGACGTGTGAACGATATTGGAATTATATACAATTCCTATTAAACGTATACATTATCCAGTTTTAAAATTTTTAAGTGTTTTAGTTGCAATTTCTTTTTAGTTTTTATAGTCTAGTTTCAAAAAAAGACTTAACAACGTGTTTTATTACAGAAAGCATTCTTTTTATACTTTTCCTAATACGATATTGGAATTATATACAATTCCTAGGAAATGTATCATTACCTAGTATGTATTAAATAATTTTTAAAACAATATTTTATACATTTCTTAAATTGCTTCGGAATTGTATACATTTCCTAGGAGATGTATACAATTCCTAGATTTCATACATTTCCGGTAACACATATAAAAACAATACGGATTAAAACTTACAAAGAAATTTCTGCTTAGAAATAAATTCAAAATTGATTTTTTTTTGTTATATAATCAAAACTATTTCAAAAATTATTATCTGTGTCCGTGATTTAGTGGTCTATTTCCTTAACGATCCTTAAATCGTGGGAAATTCCACGAGAATCACTTTGCAACTTTTTTATTTAATGCTAAGTCAGATTGCGGACTTAAATTACGTTTATATCAATTAATGACGATCTTGTGCTTCAGATAGAAAGGCACATTGCACCATTAGTACCATATGATAGTCTTTGGATCGCTTGTTGATGAGCACTTTAGTGCTGTTGTCAAATGCTTCTCACTCTTCCAATTTCATCTCATCTTCTTCTCAATCATTTAACTCGTTGTTGTGTATTTACAGCGACTATTCACTATTTTTAACAATGTTCAAAATTTTCAGGTCATCACTGACGTGTTCGGCAGTGACGAAATGGATGGAAAGTTCAAAGAATGGGGCTGTGAGGAGTATGAGCTTCCAGGCATGCCTCCCTCCCCACCGCCTCCTCCAGGTGGTGACGACGAGTTGTTTTCCCCTTCCCCTGGTTCGCCATGCCGTTTGGACTTAGACGATGGCAGCCCATCTCTAGAAAAGCCCTACGTGAGAGAGATGGAAAAGACTATAGAAGGTTCCAGATTTATTGCTCAGCATGTGAAAAATAAGGATAAGTTTGAAAGCGTAAGTATCTAAATGTGTTTTTCCTTGAATTAACATCCTGCTTGGCAATTATGAATTGTCTAGAATAAATAAAAGGAAAAATCTTCCCACCTTCCAAAAATGTAAACCATGGATGTAATATCAAATTATACCTATACTACAGAGACTAGAGATAACTATGGATCCATTTCCGAATTGAATTATATATAACTTTATAAGAGGAGGAACTCGATAGTCGAGCGCGACCCGCGTATACGTAGTGAACGCGTGTCAAGCGACGGCAAGACGCGACCACTATTGGATCAATCGCCATTTAGTGGCATTTTCTATCTTGGGCTCCTTCGTGCTTCGGAAGGCAGGTTAAGCCATTGGTCCCGGTTGTTATCAGGAGATAACAGTCGTGAGACTGTGTCAGATGCCTTTAGGCAGCCTGAAAAATTCTGACAGTGTCGGCCACTAACACATACTCGGGTCATGTTCTTGTTGGTCTAGTTCCCCTGTAAAAAGGGTAACGGAGGTCAGACGGCAGTCGGTCCATTGTTATAACCAGTGCCGGCACTGGTAGCGTACGTATAGGCTCTTGAGCATAAGTTAACGACGCAACTATAGGAATACAGGCTAGGATGAAGAAGATATATAAGGGTAATTTTAAATAATGGCAAAATTTTTAGTGTGTTTGTTAATTGAAACTAAACTTTTTTCATAAAAAAAATTAGATAAAAACTGACAAACATTTGTCAAATTTAGTTATCAGCTGACTGGATTTTGTAAGGGAGGTCAAAATATTTTTTTCGGTTTTCGTTTTAGTTTTAGTTTCATTTATCAATTATCAAAATCAGGCCAGTGGTTTCGAAAGAATAATAATAATAATAATCCCTGTATATCTCTGTACGTTATAGTGGCTTGTAAATATTAATTTATAGAGGGTACACGGGACCCAATATGCCAAGCAAGAGGTATTCAATGTTTATAAGAATGTTATTAAAATCACATACCAAAGCCATATTAAATAGACAAAAATGTAAAAAAAAAAAAATTACAACCACTTCAGAAAAGTAATATTGTACTTTTATTTCATTGTAAAGAGGATCATTCTAACATTTATCATTACCATGATTTTATTTTCATTCTTAAGGCTTTTAAGTATTTGACGATAAGATGATCTCATATTATCTGAAAAGCTTTGTAAGTATGTCGTTAATTTAATATTTTGTTTCAGGTGGAGGATGATTGGAAATATGTCGCAATGGTATTGGACAGAATCTTCCTCTTTGCCTTCACGATAGCTTGCGTTGTTGGTACGGCTCTCATCATATTCAGAGCGCCGACATTCTACGACAACAGCAAGCCAATCGATATTCTCTACTCAAAGATTGCGAAAAAGAAGTTAGAGTTGCTCAAAATGGGCTCCATAGCAGACCCGAGCCTCTGAAATTCGTCTTACGTCTTCGGCCACTCGCCGCCGAAGACGTTCTGGGAGCTGATCGTCATGTGGTGGCACGGGTGATCCATGTAAGACTCCCAGTGGGAATTGCTAGGCGAGAACATTCTGTTGTGAACAGTGTGGTGCCAAGATGGTGCGTGAAGGGACGTCTGAACGCCAAACGCGTGACCGTAATCGTCTTTTTGTAATACAAACTCAACTTGAGACTTATCCGTCGATAGTGGTGTCGAGAACGGAACAACTTCAACATAGTTGTTTTGTGTTGATGCCGGATCTATTTCAACTATTTTTATAATTAGAATTGCTGTAAACGTTTATACTTTAAGCGAGCATTTTGTATGTTTTCGTCGTTTTTCTTTTTCAGGAATTATTTAATACGAGCGCACAAACATTGTACAGATTATCTTTAGGACATTTGTTTCTTGCGATAGAATATATTTATTTTATGGTTACAAGCAGTATAATGTAACAGTTACACGTAAGATTTACTTCGAATAAAATCGAGCTCAATTTCGTAATGTATAAGTATTGTAAAGTGGTACTATTCAAAAGTCGATTAACATCAATATTGATATAATATTTTTGTGCAAACGTCCTCAATGAGAGCCGGACAGTCTAGATGATATATTTGATGACGGTAATGTAATAAATTTGAATTATACATTTAGTATTTGATAAACTACGTACTCGCGTAAAAACCATAAGGACAATATTGATAATTTGACGAAAGGTAATAATTTCCCTGTAGTAGTAATGAATTAATATGGGACTGTAGATATTATTAGCTCGAAATAAGCCTAGTCATCTGGAATATAAAAACAAAACACTTATCATATTGCCAACATAGATATAGTCACGTTACGACGGTGATATTATTTGACTAGATAAAATTTATGAAAAACAATTGACTGCCAATTGTAAATTACATTTTTATAAAATCGGATATTCTTAGATAGATCAACAACTTGTTTTATTAGATTTTTTAAACGGAGTGCCAAATCTGCCAGTGCTAACGTCATAGTTCCGGATAATTATGCCAACTAAATGTTTAAATTAATTTAGTACTATATTTGTATCGTTTCTAGTATTGCTTGTCATACTGAATCTGATAATTCTAAGGAACAAACGAATGCTTGCCCAAAACGTAATGACTGATTGACTCACTAATGATAAATTTTGTACATGTCTGAACGGCAATTGCGCTAATTGCAAATAACGTTAATGTAATTAATTACCAAAACCAGACCACGACCGTGAGGGCTATTTCCGAGAATGATAAACAGGTAAGCCGATTGAAAATCATCCGACTAACAGATTATGTCAAATGGAAATCATTCAAATTGGAACAAAATCATCATTCACCGGTTTTTTATTCTCAAAATTAGCCCTCGTGGTCGTGGTTTGGTTTCGGTAATTATATTAAAGTGATTTGCCATTAGCTCGATTGACCTTCTGTTATGGCACCGCGATTGCCCGCCCTTTATTTCCGTACGTGTAATTTTATCTGTAATTTCACTAATAATGCTAGAGTACAGGGTAATTTTAGTACACAAGTTTCTTCTCCTGGTTTTTATTCTCACAAATTTTTCACTGATTTTAAGTCTTTTACTCACCTAACGGCACTTTACCACAATCAATTTTAGGTAATAAATCATTGTTGAGAATTGTGACCTAGTCTGTAATGATGTAGGTAATTTTAATTTGTACCTAGATTAGATACAAAATTAGACATTTCATTTCACTCATAAGTGTTACCTCTCATGACTCACGTTCTAGTATGTTTCTTGTTTTAGTATGTTTAAAAGTCGTTTTAATTATATTTGCGCGTCACAGCGTTTTACCTCACTTCGACCCATTTTGTAGGGTATTGTAGCGATCTAACGTAATTTAAAAAAAAATATTTCGAGCCGCGTAATTGATATGTCAAAGTAACTCATGATAATGTTTATTAGATAAAGATTACTTAGGTATCTCGGTAATTTTAATGAATCCACAGCGAGCAGATAGGTAAACAGGGATGGGTATAGTAAAAGAATTCAACATGTTTTGTGTGATTCGTCTTCATTAATGTAAGTGTTATTGAGTGTGTATAGCTGTTTATGTAAAATGCATACACTTGCTAGTGTAGATTAGTTGATATGTAATAAAGGTAGAATACATACGATGGTTGCGGTCTAATTTGTAAGGAAAAAGGAAGCTCGCTGAAGGTTGAATTTACGATAGCACCGTCTGTAAATGGAAAGCCATTTCAGATTTCATTTAGTAAGGCTCTAATTACGTCATGTATCTTTGAAGGAATTTTGAATGGAATTGTTCGTATACCTAACTGACTACTAAAATTAATTTTCTAATAAGTGACACTTTCACGTTAATCGGAAGTAGGAATGTGCTATTGCACACACCGAAACACACCAATTTAATATTAATAACGATATCATTAAAAGGCTAGTTAAGTACACTGGCTTCTCACTGTTTCGTGGTCATCCGAACTTTTATTGTAGATATTTGCTAGAAAATAAACAGTCTGTTGTTATTTTTATATGACTGCAAAATAATAATAGTTTTTCTAAAACACTATAGGGTAATCGTTTAAGGAAGTGTTATGGTTGATATAATAATTGAAAGTATGAATGGGATGCTAGGTTAAGGATAACAAAATATTTATTGTAAATATTTTAGGATGGTCAAGCCTGAAAGCTGGTATGTCTTAAATGGTAAAGGGGAAGATTTTTGCAAGAATGACATTGAACGAACTACTTATGTCATGATATTATTGATATTTAAACAAATCGATTTTGATTTAGGTATTTATATTATTGAGCTAATACAACCTCTTTTTAATAACTTTTTTTACTTACCTATTTTGTTCAACTACCTGGGCAAAGATCTAATCTCCTTCCAATTTTCATTATTTTCGCAACCTCTGACAACTTATTCTCAAATCTTCCTAACTTGTCGCCCCAGCTCATCCGTGATCTTCCTGTCTTTCAGCAACCACATCCACTTTGATAACTGATAGATCCGCACTTGATGGACCTCTAGCTTAACTTATATCAACGCAATAACCTGTTGTTTTGTGGTTGTTTTGTTGTTTTATTACAAAGTACGTCGTTAAATCTTTTTATTGTTCAAAATTCTATGATATCTGCTGTTATCTCTGTCTCTAAGACATTATTAGCGGGCTTCTCAACAAAATTTGGGTTTGATGAAAAATCATCATTGAGATACAATCTCATGCTTTATATCTGCGTGGGGTTTAAATACGTGTAACAATCCGAACAGGTAGGTAAAACAAGATGGTAATACAATATTTTATTATTAAATTCGCGAAAGGAATTATGAATTTTCCGAAACTTTTCGGTAAAATTTATGAAAACTGAGGTGTGAAAAATGAAGTTATTCAAATTATTAATCGCAACGTTGTTGTAGTTAGGAAAGTTCACACGTTTTTCTCGTACATTATTTTTGTTTTGAGAAAATTTTAAAATACACTTGTAATAACTTTTTTTATAATGATTATATAATTATGGCTAAGTATTGAATCAGGCGAATCGTCTTTTGGGTTTTTGTATGGCATCTTGACTTGCATTTCTAGAGTGCATACTTTTACTGGTTGACACTCGTAAATATTTATTTACGTACAATCAAAATACAAAATGATTTTAATGAAACAATTTCCTTCACGCAAATATAAAGCTGTGGACTTTAAATCATTTTAACTGCGTTGCTCTTTAGGATAATGTGAATTTACAATGGAAATTGTTAGTCAGATATGACGTCTGAAAATATAGGTAATGTTTCGGGTGATAACGGGTAAGCAAAAGTAGTGAAAATGTCGTATATCTGGCAGTAGATAGATAATAAATTACCAATAATCTCAAAATGCTAGATTCAACACTTGTCAATAAGTAAGTTAAAATGGGTATGTGTAATATTGTAATAATATTGTGGTATTTAGCTTCTCAGTGTATTAGAGTTAGTCGACGAATGGGTCAGCTCAGAAACGCGGTGTCAGATAAATTTGTTATTGTACTCTTGAAACCTAATTTACTTCATCTTGATCTAGTCACTGTGCCAAAAATCACATTAAGTTTTAGTACAAACGTTATTATTTTGAGCTCTTTCACTAGACAATAAATAGTTGATAACATATACTAGTCATTATTTCCCAGTAAATGATTGTTAATGAACGAAATAGTGAGATTGATCTACTTTATGGTTTTATTATTAATTTTATTGTAACAATTCATCAAATTTCGTGACTTGAGTTTAGAAATAAAAAGAAATATGAATTATGAATGAATATGATTATGAATTGTTTGAAAGTATCTTGATTCATGATGAGACGTACAAACAAGATCTTGTAAAATTATTATAAAAACTGAATTCGAAAATGCTGAAACATAATTAGGAAGTTAGGAAGGTGCAAAAAGATAATTCAGATTTTATAAGTGTAACTAATAGAGATCAGTATTTGAACACACGCAATTTGCGTCATATGATGATGACCTTGTAGTTTATGTCTGTCGTGAACTCTTTTATTACTGCAATATGCAAATTTTATGATATCAACTTCATGAAGTAGAATCTTCAAAACATTTTAATAGAGAAAATAATGAAATTAAGTTTTAACATTCATAATTTGTAGGTACCTATGTGCTAGCAATTTTGTCTGCATCGAGTCGTGGAGTTGCAAACTCATAGTCAGCTATCACATGGCTGTCAATAATTTTAAGAAAACAACAAAATGTTGACGTGTAAATATAGCAGATCAACATAGAAATTTAAATAATTATAATTGACAAGTTGTTTTTCTACGTTCCTTTCAACATGTCTTTAGTGCTAATGTAGAAATTGTAGTGAATGGACGTTGTAGACAAATTAGTTCACGATTTGAGTAATAACGGAACGTGCAAAAAGATTTTGTGTCGACTATAATGTTGAAATAACTGAATGATTCGTGAATGTTTTGTATCACTGTCAAAATAATACAGAATCAAGTTGAGAGGAAGTCAACAGGGAAAAAGTCTGTTTTTGTCATGCTATATTCTCTTGTATAATGTTTTTAGCAAATAAAACGTTACATACAGAATTTTCAGAAATTTGCAAAAGGATCAAAATTTTTTTAAGTAAAAAAGAACGCCAAGGACTTAAGAAATTTGCAACACTTATGGAATATGTTAATAAGTCTTTAACGCACGCTCCGAGATTACAAATCAGCGATCTCATTTGTTCTGTTAAGATCTCATTATTTACATGATATTAATCAGCAATAAATTTTCTATTTGGATTTCCAATCAGTTTAGTATTTTTCCTAAGTATTATCATAATACTTGTAAATTTTAAAATTTACTTTTAAAAGGAAGTCAGTATTAACAGATAATCCACAACGCTTTATAATTAGGTTGTTCGAAATCTAGAATTTCGTCATAGTAATTTCTTCAATACACCTTTTGTACTTACTTGCTTTTTACGGTTTCAATTTTTATCATTATCTCATCGATATCTGCGTATATAAAAATACCCTTTATCTTATAAATATCTATGTAAGTTAGGCGTACTTGCATGTTTAATCAAACGTCTTCCAAAGTGACGTAAGTTATTGTTTCTCTTTTTTTACTATTCACTGTACCTATTATTTAGTCCAATTATAAAATTGATTTTCAGTAAACCTATTTTGGTTAACTACTACTGTTCCTTCAATAGTGATTTCAGGTCAGTTAGCGTACTTTTTATTTGATGCTGTAAATCCCATTTCAAGTTATTGATATTTTAAATACTTACTCATAATAATATTAAATAATAGAATTAATATGTACTTAGGTAGTCAAACCACACGAAATTTGCGTTGAGCTTCCAACACGATTAGATGTAAATACTGAGATAATAAATCCACTTTCGCACTATGATAAATATACCTTTTTGTCTGCGTCTGTACAAATTTTTATTTTAAGGCGTGTATATATCAGGCTTAGATTTGTTTGCAAATAAACTGTTGAATTAAAATTTATGTCGAGAAAAAACGGGTTACTTCTTACGGTTTGTGGGGTGTATTTATTACTTCATTTCTCTTTTAAGTTGAAATGGAAAGACAAATTGTTTCTCACCTTTATGAACACTATATTCATTAGTTTAAAAAAAGAATGTATAGGATGTATATTAATAATCAAATACTACGATCATAACACTCAAGTTACGCAAATTTCAATTCAAAATGATGTATATATAAAAGCATTTATCGCCCATTAATTTTCGGCTATTCAGCAAGCAACCTATTGGCAAATCGTTCCACTGATTCCAGCTAAATGCAAAATAGAAACTGGAACCCAAACCCTGATACGATTTATGTTCACCGATTACGCGATATGTACACGCCTAGGTCGCTTTGTAAAATGTGTTTGAGAGATTTAGGCAAAATCTTTTTGTATAAATTATTTATCCTCTTTCAATACTATTGAATTGCCCAGAATGTGAATCTCATGTACTTAGTTACTTTTGTTAATGGCTTTGCTCTTACTGATAATTTGTTCTAGACTTTCTGTGTGCCTTATTTTATTAGTCATTAAATCTAAGTTGTCATTGATCTCACCGATTGAATGTTGTATGAATTCAGATAAGTTCTATCAATTTGAATGATTTGATCATTCATTTGGTTGATTAAAAGCAATCGTTGTATTAATATGTAAGTTCAATTTTGTAATTACGGAGTTTATTGTCATTTAATAATTTTGATTAAGTTCTGGCCTCATTGGGTGGACAGTATACAGTTTATTGAATTTGGTTACATACAAAATGGCATACTTTCCATACAAATTGGTTGTTTTTGGTGTAAATGAAGAAGAATATTGGAGGTACAATGCCAGATAAGGTTTACCCAATAAGGTCATACCTTACTGTCGCTGAGGCATACTTAGGTTAGGGATGTATGTTTGAAATTTTTGTCTCTTAATATTAATATTAATGTTCTCTACTAGTTATATGGATTTTATTTTTATTATGACGTTATTTTTCACCTTTCTAGTCACGAGTAACGGTGTTTTCTGTGTAACAATTGAAGATCCAGGTACCTACTATTTTAGGTATATTAATTTAATTAAGAACGTTTGTTTCCCAACAAATAATTTTTGATTGTACATACATTTAAAGTTATGATTGTAATTCTTTAAATGTTCTTTGCTTATGTTTCGATTACGTCAAATTTTTTATGGTTCTACAATTTTTACACATTTCAACTAACTGGTGAAAGTGACATTTGCAAACGAACACCACACTAAGGATACAAAATATAGTTTAGATAGTAACGAGAGTGAATTTCTAATTTATTTTAATATAAGGTACTTAATATAACATAAATACAATAATAGACTTCTATGAAACACTTTCAATAGTCATTAGTGTTAGTGGATTAACAGCCAACAATAATTCGTTCAACATAATTTATATCACAATAAGGCCACTGGATAATTTAAGGTTCAATGCACTATGTTATATACATACTTAAATAAATAATTTATGTACTATAAGTTGTAAGTCATAATAGCTAAATAATATATGAAAATATGAAATTGTATAATAAATACGTAGTAATAAGCAATTATTATTTATAAGTAGGTAAATGGTATGTAATAAGGCGAAATAATACTTATACCTAATGGATAATATAGCGAATATCTTACATGTTAAGTACCATTTTGTAACGTTAAATTAATTAAAATCAAAGCACTACCACGTACTATGAATACACTCATGACTTCTTACTGCTAATATTGAAATGTATTATAAATATGAACTATAAATATTAAATGTTATGCGTTAATAATAACAACGAGTTTCATTTCTCATTACTTAATTTTTAAAACAGCTTATAAATTAATGAAACAAAATAAACAAAAAGATTAACCAACAATCAATTAACTGGAACTTTAAAAAATGGAATGCATGTTACATACGAAGTTACCTTCTGATTGCCACATAAACTTTATTATATATTAGAAAAGGTACAATTTAAAACAAGCAATCTTAGATTATTAGCCCCTTTATTAAATTCGTTAAACAGATTCAAAGCCAACAATCAACTAAAACCACTAGTGAATAAAGAAAAAGGGTTTCCCACAGGGAACGGTGTTGGGGCTTGCGCGTTATAATATCCTTGTGCCCAGTCAACCAAGGAAATCGGACACCTAAAGATATCACAATTCTCCATCATAACGCCTAATCGATGAGCAGCGTCATATATCGCATGTTCTTCAGGTTCATTTGGTAAGATTTTGCTAATGGGCAACCTAAAATAATGGAAATGGTCTATAAAAGTTGTCAATAATTTAAATCCCAAGTAGATTGTAGATTCTTTAATAGTTATTCTAATTTTCTGACATATCAATTTCATTCGTCAAATGAAATTGTTATTGTAAAGACGATTTGCAAATTTTCTAATCTGGGAACATCTTAAGATTTTTTTTTAGATGCTTAACATATGCATAATTAGTTGTATGCTTAGGCTGCAGTATTCTGTATTTTGCCATATATCGATTTATTTGTACTAAATTCTGCTGCTAACAGAATTGATTAAGATATGAACTCACGTGAATAAAGTTCTAAACATTTCCTCCAGCATATTATCTCCATGTGGTACAAGACGCTGAGTGGTTTCACACAAAGTTTTCAAAATACATTGTCTGCCATTGTAACCAAGGCTGAAAATATAAAACAAAAAAAAATATTAAATTTAATTTATATAGCGTATTATTTAAATATATTGTTTGTGTATAATGGAAGAAGCTCCACCAACAAGAGCCCAGCTCTTAAATTTATGATGAGTGCATTAAAGAGCACTGGTAGGTTACCTTTACAAACGAGTGTTTCTTCCTTGCTAACAAGGCATAAAGGTAACGAAACGAAACAAAACGAATAAGCAATATGGCGTAATACCGTTTATAAAATGGCATCTCCCTTACTTAGTCGTTGAGTATTTGCCTCTCGACAGTTAAGAACAATAAAGATAAGCATAGTGAAAAAAATATATAAAAAACTATACCCTACTGTACTACTGTACTGTAAAGCTTTAAGTAAACTATACAGTAACAGCACTCACTGCCAATTATAATGTTTAGAGCCTAAGAAGAAGGTGTCTGCGTAACGGAATATTTGTCCATTGAAGCCCGACCGATGACGCCCTTGATCTTAAGTCTTAAAATTTAACAATGATGTTAATCATTTTAAGATTTAACCAGTTCATTCGTATAGAGTGGGTTAAGTGATAAATCGACCTTGCACACCCTGGTGTCAGAGGTTTTTGGTCTCTCTCGGTCTCCGTCAAATAGCAGTCGGGACTACAGCTTAACGTACCATCCGAAACACGGAATCATCATTATTATCAGACAATCAGGTGATTTAAGTCTGCAATATCCTAACCAAACAAGAAACAACAAATAAAGTATGCTTCCTGTGGGAATCTAACCCAAGACCTCCATATCTCAAGCAAACCACTGGACCAAACAGTATCAATTGATCTTATTAACCTTAATAACTTTACAGATTTTCATCCAGAACTTAATGAATAGATACAAGAACATACTTATCTAAAATTACTTCAATTTTCTGATACAAGTCCCTCCGGTTCCTTCTCTGAGCTAGTGGCTTTTTCAATCTATACTTCTTGTGATAAAACATTAACGTGTCTGTTACATTAGGAAGGTCATAGGCCACACCCCAGTTTAAGGCAAACACGAATGTTCCCGGAGATGAGGCAGGAGCAGGCTGACCAATTACACCTACAGTCATGCAGATAGAACACTGGAAAAAGTGTAGTCAATTAAAGATTTCAGTTAAAAATAAATATTTCCTGTTTTAAAATGGTACTAAAATACATAAACATAAGATGTTGGTTAAAGAGAAGAAATTTTACAAAAAAAATAAAAATAATTAATAATCTCACATATCCTAATTTCGGTAATTTTACCAATAAATAAATTTAAATAATTTCAATGGTTTTGTAAAAGATTATGATTTAAAATAACATTTTAAAAGCTTTTCTAAACTGTTTAATTTTTAATGACAACAAAATGTTTCAAACATTTTGTTGTCGATAATGATACGAGATACCAAAAATAACGTACTTACCGAAAAACTTGAACCCTCAGGAAAAGTAACGTATCGTCTCTTCCTGGACAAAATCTTTGATTTTCCATCTAAAGCTAAACATGATCCTATACAGAAAACTAATAAAAATAATGTTAATGACTTATTCAATTTTGCCATAAACATTTTCAATTATAATTTTAAGAACACTAATAAAGTCACAGATATGTTTATTGAAGTGGATCTCATTGGATAATGAGAAAATAATTAAAAAGGCGTGATTGTTTTTAAAGTACAAGTAACCAACTGAGAATTTAACATACAGGAAAAGATGGTTACTGAAAAGAATGTCCGTTGTTGACACTTAGTTTAGATGGTTTATGTGTGTATGCTAAAAGCCACAAATTAGTAAGTCGCCCGTAGAATAATAGGGTTAAGAATGTAGGCTGCGAAGTTCAGTAAACATATCAGTTTAACCTTTAAACGAATATGCGGTGTTTCGAATTTTTAATGGTGATTTGGGTCTACTATTGTTTAAAAATTCTTAAGCGTGGTAATAAGTATTATTTAGTAAAAATTCTTGGTATATTACACAATAATTACAATATTAAAGGCGTAAGTAATTGATTTTTTATTTAGAAAACATCATCATCTTAGGGCCTTCCCGGTTGCTTTCTGAGCTGTTTGTTTCGGAGCCCAGGGTCCGCTTTCCTGCTTTTACCCTTGTTCATAAAAAATAACGAACGTTCATTATGCCTTTTTTAACTAAAATATATTTAGTCTCTTTTTCTCATAGATAATTTGAAGGGAAAGAATGTTAGAATTTTTTTATGAATAACAGGGTTAGATGTAACATTCGCCGTTTATTCTTCACTACTCCGTTTTATTGCACCTTAGTTTGGTTAAATAAAATTACAAAATTTTATCTTAATCGAATAGTTGACGTGTGAACGTGTGCAAACACAAAACATACGCATTTGTAATTTTTTTTTAATTGATGTAAAAAAACGAAAACATTCGTTATAAAACTAATATTGCTATATCATATGTATATGAGAATATAGTCCACTAAGAGATATACTTACGATCAAACTGACTGCAAATTGTTGGTCAAAAATAAGTCGCTTCATTTGTATTCGATCCCTGTTATGGGGTTTGTTTATTATTGTGATCTTTCCAGAGAACTTAAATAATAAAAAAAAAACAACAAACGCACTGAATTTCTTTAATTCCTAGCTACGAGTATTATGGCCAAATAATCAGGTATTCAATTATAATTATTAAAGCTGTCACTATACAAAGCCCAGGGATGAGTAGCAATGTCCAATTTGGGTGCTGGTGCGTTGTAATAACCCTGGGCCCAATCGACCAAAGAGAGAGGACACTTGAAGATATCGCAGCTCTCCATCATCACACCTAGACGATGGGCAGCATCGTATATAGCATGTTCTGCTGGTTCTTCTGGTAATACTTTACTCATTGGTAACCTGGAATCAAATGAGTATACTAAAGACACTCTCACCAATTTCTTTAATACGATTAGGTTAGCAATCCATCATAGGGCATGTAGAAGAAACGACACGTTCGGCTGTTTGACAAAGACTCTATTTTTAAATAAGGTGATAAAAAATGTAAGTAAAAATCCATACTTAATATTATAAATGCGAAAGTCTGTCTGTCTTTCTGTCTGTTACACTTTCAGGGCCAAACCGCTGAACGGATTTTGATGAAATTTGGTATGAATATAGTTGAAGACCCGGGGTCAAACATAGGCTGCTTTTTGACGCAAGCGGAGCTGCGGGAAACAGCTAGTGAATGAATAATATGTAATAGATGATGAAGTAGATGAATAATAAATTTATAGCTAAGGATGTCACTAACAGCATGAGATAAATAGACTACCGATCACCGTAGGTACTATATTAAAGCTCGTGATACCTCGAGGGTATCAATAGTGCACTACCAAAACGTTGCTTATGGTTTTACAGCACAGTGCCCAGTAATTACATTGTCTCGCTTACCTTTAAACCGCGAATATAGGTGAGAGATCTATGTTTGCCAACATGTTTGAATGATGAAAGAGGTATATATATATATACACTTTATTGTACCAATCACTAAAGTAAAATTAATAGAAATAAAAGTATACAATTGAGTACAAATAAATAATTAATAAAATAATTTTACTGAGTACCTATAGTAAAAAGCAATTAGATCCTATCATAGAAAATAATATGGTAAAACATTTTAATTTTGCATCCTCAAAATACTCACGTAAACAAAGTTCTGAACATCTCTTCTATAATATTGTCTCCATGAGGGACAAGCCGTTGTGTGGTTTCACATAAGGTTTTCAGAATGCATTCTCTGCCATTGAAACCCATGCTGAAATTGATAGATAATTAACCTAGACATTGTTAATTTCAGTTTTCACTTGTTGCGTCTGTCTTCAAACCAGTTAGGTACTCCAACCAAATAGAGCTTCTCTGTAGAATCCTTAGTTGAAAATTTACTTTTAGTTTCGTAGTTTAATTGTTTGCATTTAAAAGTATGTTGTTCAAAGTAAACAACCAAATAAAGTGATGTTTACAAGTAATTTTTGTTTTTGATTGATAAAATAAAATAAAAACAAGTTTCTTGCCGGATCTTCTCAACAAAATGCGAATGAAAGACAAGGCCCCTAATATTTTTGTTCTAATTACTGATGTGTGAAAATCATATTGTACATACCTTTTTAAAATGATCTCAACTTTTTGATACAAGTCTCGTCTATTTCTCCTTTGAGTGATTGGTTTATTTGGTCGATGCTTCCTGTGGTAGAACATTAGAGTTTCTGTTGCATTCGGAAGGTCATAAGCAATACCCCAGTTGAGGCCAAAGGTAAAGGTTCCTGGGACCGTGGCAGGAGCTGGCTGGCCAATAACACCTACTGTCATACATCCCGCAGCCTGAAATGTACAAAATAATGATTATTTGTTGCGTGTGTGTGTTTTTTTAATTAATTTTTTAAAAAAACTTTAATATAGTTTAGCTCGCACATACAGTGATTAGTGTTATTATTTATCTATTCATTAAAACTTTATTATTCCACAAAGTACACATATACTTATAACAATTGGCGGACTTAATGCCAAGAGCATTCTCTACCAATCAACCATTGGGAGAAACGGAAATATAGTTTGGCGCAAAAAAGTTAAGGGGGAAAAATGTATTACTTATAGAGTAAATTTTACCAAAAGCTTAAGTTTATACACTACGTAACCATATATAAAACATACAGAAATACTGTTTTATTTAAAACATATACATATATACATACATATACCTACATAACTACCAATGATGAAGTCGTCACATTGAGAAGTGTTATCATTATTCACGTTACTTTGAGCAGGGCACAGTTATTAACTAATGCTTTTGCATAAGCCATGAACATTAGAAATTAATGGTACTCGCTAATGATCAGGGCCGCCTCTTGAGCATCAGTATGGAGATCTATGGAAGAGGCTTATTTCAGGCAGTGGGCGCAAATATGCTGCGAATCTCAGAATTAAAAAAAAGTCTTTTACCTTTTCAACTGGTATATTCGACACCACCAGTGACGTGAACAGTGACGAAGTCATTCATTTTAATTCAGATTTAACTCAACAATAACCTATAATAGGTAGTTTCATGCCGCTCTGAATTTCGACTTTCAAGAATGAAATGATTGCAAATCCAGAAGTTTAATGCCCGCTCAACACTTCACGTAAGAATATTTCTAAAATAGGCAGAAGTGTAGAATGGGTTAGCGTTCTCGCCTATTCCATCTTCTTCGAAACGTCAAAAAACTGCAAACAATCCGAGAACATGCCGAGAAAAGTACGAGAACGCTACAAGAACAGTTTCCACATTCGCGGATCTCGTGCAGTTCTCGCGTGAATGTAAAGCGGGCTTAAAATTAAAAAGTATAATAAAGAGACTTACAGAGAAACTCGAACCCTCAGGAAACGTCACATACCGCCTCTTTCTTGATAAAACCTTCGTTTCACCTTCACTAGGTAAAGCTGATTTTAAACAGCAAAATATTAATAACATCCGCAACCATTGGAGCCTTATCACGTCCATTTTTAAATCACATTTGAATTCATCAAATAATTATTGAGTAATCGAGTTACTTTACATAGAACTGTTTAGTTACTGAAGTCTATATTGGAAAGTTTTGTTGGGCTTTTCCACACTTGTTGAAACCAGATAGAGTGCTAAATGACACAAATTGGTAAATAATTCGTATACGAGTAAGTGTACGGTCAAAAATTTAGGACGACGGAATTTACACAAAATATTGTCCGACCACGACGGTCACGCATAACGTATTTTCATGTTTAGTGATTCAAATAGGAAGTGCCATTCTATTTTTTTTAAATTTCTGCAAAAATAACATTCAGCAAGACTATGTACATTCAAAGATTAGTTAACATAATTTTCATTGGAGCATTGCATTTGAAACGCATGTGTAATCGTTACTTTATTAAATTCGTTGCATGTATAAATTACCAGTATGAGAGCTGTATGTATTTAAAATTATTGTATGTATGTAAAAAAAGGTGTTGCACCTAAGAAAATACATATAAAGCAAACGTTTCAGACACGTTTCAAAATTTGTGAATATTTTTTTTTTTTTATTTAACTTCTCGCGAAATGGACACACTTAAATTGGGCTTATTAATCACGAGCCTTTTTTAAACTTCCTGCCAAATGACTTATAGTTATAGTCATGTACTTTGTTTACTAGTCAGTCGATAGTGTCAATTTCATTTTTGTTTTTTCAAACTAAAAGAATAAAAAAAAAAAAAAAATATCTTCTACAATATTGCTGTCTATTTTCTAATAACCGGTTAAACTCCAACGTGTAAATTTGTTAATGCACCAACTCCACTGACACTGAAAGCTTTTTCCTCTGATCTATTTGGTCGAACGTGGAAGCCATACGAACGAGAAAAAAACTGAAAATACCCAGCATAAGTGCTGCCTACGCCGAAATTGGGTTACAATGCCTATACGGGGTCGTTGCAGGAAAACGTAACAGCGATGCTACATTTGTAATCAAATTGATATTGATGATGCTATGGAAAGAACAGACTTTTTATGAAAATTTTAGGTACAATCGATAAATGGAATGGGAGAAATCCCTGACTATGGGCCTTAAAAGAAAGCTCAAGGTCGACCAAAGAGTTTTAGAGAAGGCGAAGGCTCGGTGTTTTCCTATGAAACGAGTAGATCCGTAGGAGAACAAAAGTCACCGACATAGCCCAGTGTAGGCGACAAAGTAGGCGGCTTCCAACCGATATTTTCGCTTCCACCGCCTCCATGGTCCAGTGGTTAAGACGTTTGCTTTAGACCCTGAGGTCATGGGTTTGATTCCCATGGAAAACATACTTAAGTTGTTTCCAATTTGGTTTAGGACATTGCAGGCTTGATTGTCTGATAATACTTCTATAGGCACGTTAAGCCGTTGGTCCCAGCTGCCATTAGGTGGTCATTAAAGAAACCACGTCAGAGGCCGAAAGGCGGTTCCGAATAACTCTGACACCAGGGTATATAGCATCGATTGATCATGCTACCTACCCGAAATGAATAAATGACCGCTATTTCGGAAATCTTTGAGGGAACTGGGGTGGACTGCCTGTCCTTTCATGCAGCGAAACTTCTGCACTTTTTCTTATATGTTTTGACAACATTGCGTCCATAATCCTAGCAATCAGTCAAAAAGACCTCCAATCCAATTGGAAACAGTCTGCAGGATTTGTCGCCAGTGTAAACTAAAATAGCTTGTTTTCTTTCTCAGACGAATTGTCTGGCAAGTGCACTAAACTCTGTGTTGGAAAAGGTTTTAAGTAAATCCCTTAGATTCATTCGTCTAAATCTAGGAGTGTGGAATTGGCTCTGTTTATTTATATTTTTTTGCTGATGTAGAATTATATAAAAGGAAACTAAATACCTATATTAAGAATGACTCGTGCGTCAATCAGAAGTAAACAGAAAATTATGTTTGAATGAGTCGGGAGTTGTTATAAAAAAATATATATATTTCTTAAAAAAAAAATAGAAAATATATACATTCAAGAACAAAATTGATAAGAATGTAAATGAATGATCATGTATGAAATTTTCTAGCTCTTCATTAATATACGCGAATCATACTTTCAGTATTATTTCTTAACCTTTTACATCTTACGTATTTTAAATCAACAAAAAATAAGATATATTATATATACATATATCTATATAGTAGGTACTTATAAAAATTAAAAAAATGCACAATTAAAAAAAATATATTTTATTGTTTATAATTTATAATATAATGTGTACATAAAATAACCTACTATAAAATTAAATCGACAACAAAAACATAAGATTTATATCAACTATATTAATAAAAAATTGCACAATTAAATCGAAATGCCTGTGGAAAATATAATAATAACAAGTTATATGACATTTAATTTGTGAAACAATTTATTTTACTTATTAATTACTAGCTGTTTCCCGCAGCTCCGCCGGCGTCATAGAGTAGCCTATGTTTGACCCCGGGTCTTTAACTATATTCATACCAAATTTCATTAAAATCCGTTCAGCGCTTTGGCCGTGAAAGTGTAACAGACAGACAGACAGACAGACTTTCGCATTTATAATATTACTCGTAGTATGGATTTGTATTGTTTTAAAGGAATCATCAAAATTCCTGGTAAATATTATGTCTGATTTAAAACAATAAGATATCTATACTAATATTATAAATGTGAAAGTCTGTCTGTCTGTTACGCTTTCACGGCCAAACCGCTGAACGGATTTTAATAAAATTTGGTATGAAAGATATAGTTGAAGATCCGGGGTCAAATATAGGCTACTTTTTGACGCATGCGGAGCTGCAGGAACAGCTAGTTGTTAAATATTTTGAAAAAAAGGATTCTGTGTAAAAATAAAACGAATAATAACTTCATAGTTAATTATGATAAATTAACGATTAGTTGTTCTCTGAGTATTTGACTGTTTATCTTAAACGATGTAATCGAAGTTAAACCGTGTTTTTATCTCTATTGTACATCAAAATAAAGTTAATTAGTGATATCGGACATTGTGTAAACTTTTCACAGAATTCTGGGTCCAGCAGCTCATCGTAGGAGCCTCGTATTTCTTCCTTGAAAGCCTCTTCGAAAACTGGAGCCCTGAAAGTTAAATAACGTAAATTGTAAAACTAAAATATCTTTCCGTCCAGTAAAGTGCCTAAATCGACAGATTCCTATCGATTTATAGGATAGCAAGTAAGATTTATTATTTTATTTACTTATTTCAGGTAACAAAACACAATATTATTGGCCCATGTAATAAATATTAAATATACACTATTCAACTAAGTTATTCTACAAAAAAAATATATATTAAAAATTAAATTTAAAATGTATGTTTACAGCGTTTACATGAAATAAATAAATAAATAAATTATAATTATAAACTATACAGTTCCGCCAAGTTGTCAACCTGCGGTAGAGTACCCAGAAGGCTGGCAGCATTGCCAAATTGAATGGCAATGCTAATCCTCTTTGCGAGGTAATTTCCAGCCTTCCGGTCACGAGATATGTCTATTAGCTTTTTCGACAGATGTCGAAAGAGCTGATGAGCCGATGGGCCCTATGGCGCCAGAGTTTCTACCCCAAAAGGCTCAAATATGTACCTAGTTGCTACTTGTATATACATATTTTCGCCTTTATAATGCTGGAAAGTTTTACTACCACAAAGTTACATCTAAGTCAAATTAATAGAAGTAGGATATATGAAATAAATATAAATATAAAAGACTGGCATGAAATTGCACAGAATACAGAGGAGTGGAGAAATTTTGACTTGGAGGTCAATATCCGTTTCGGGTCGCTGAGCCAATGCATTATGTAAGTATTTATTATCCTATAATATTCCACGAGTGATTCAATATATTTCATTGATTCAGGCGTTACTTTGCGGAAGTTAAATTTACAAGCAATAACCAAATTATTTTCCATGCTTCCGCCACCAGTAAGTTCGTGCAAACTATTGCCGGCCGGCACTCACCCGCTACTATTAGTCCCAACATGCCCGCCACCATTAGTTTGCACATGTGACACCTTGGTCTAGTGCCTGAAGATGCCTCGCGTAGAGGCAAAACACGTGTCGCATGTGCAAACTAATGATGGCGGGCTTGTTGGGACTAATAGTATCTAGTGGATGGGTGTCGGCCGGCAATAGTTTCCATGAACTGGTGGCGCGCAAAATAAATTGGTAATTGCTTGATTCAACATACGTTGGGAACAAGTAGCTGGTTTGACGGTGCAAAGCAGGATATTCTAGGACTCTCTGTCAAGGATGCTGAAGACTAGGTGAAGTGGAAACGTAAAAGCAAAACGCTGAGGGCATAACCGAGATAACGCTAAGATGAAGAAGAAGCACATTCCATGATAAAAATGGTTTTTGAGATCCGCTTACAACGTTTATTTAGTTTCTTTAAAGCGAAAGTCAGCTTTATAGGTTCCATTGTTTCCTCCGGCAGCTAAATTAAATTCTGCTTACATAATATACGACCCATAGAGCATATACTAGTGTTCAATCATGACAAGATAAGAGGTATTGTATCGCCAGCCAGTTTACTCCATATACACTGCATGTGGATCCCTTCTGCACATAATGGCAGACTCCGATAGTTTTTGCCCAGTTTTTGTCGGCAAATATATCGTGCGGGAAAATATATTGCTAAACTTGGAGATAATGGAATATCACATATTTATTCCTTATGGAGTAAACAGATATATACACTTGAAATGTCGTTACAGACACAAAAAGTTTCCTAGTGGACTGAGGATATTTTAGGGGGACTTTGCAAAATTAGCAAATATTAAGCAGCTAAGAGACTAAGTACCAGTATAATATTAAATAGTCTCCTAACTGCCACTGTGTATATCTGAATACACAGAAGTCGCGGGTTCTATTCCCGCGGGAAGCATACGAGTACTTTGTTTAGCTGTTTCCAGTTTGGTTAATAAATTGCAGGCTGGAATCACATAATTGTCTGATATAATAAAGATGATTCCGCGTTTCGGAGGGCCCCGACTGTCATCTGGTAGTCGTTAAATATCATCGTATTGGTCTCTTATTCCTTAAAAAAGAGTTACGGAGGTCAGACGGCAATCGCTCTAGTGTAAAAACTAGTACCACCAAATCTAGAACCATAATTAAAGCGTACCCTAGGCTAAAATGCAACTGGAAAAACACGTTTAAACGAAGAAGATAACATTCTGTAATCTGCTGTAGCAATAGATGTTTCTGAGTAGCACTCAATATTCTTAATTGAGTACTCAACTAACCAGAAATCCCAAAAACACAGCACAATCTTGAAATGGCTGACGATTCCGGATAATGGCCGCTTTATACGCAAAGTGATCCCTGCGGTTTAGCAAAAACTATTGTTGTCATTGACATATATTTTACTTCAGTAAGGACGTGGCTAGTGCGACTAAATGGCACTAGCTTTGCGGCCCTGAAAGTTTATATTAGGACCGTAGAGCTGCAAACGTCTATTGAAACAGGAAGGTAGGCCAAGTTCTTCTTAAAACTCCAGACTACGTGTATGCGAACTACGTCGAAATATCATTTGTCACCATATCAGTTGACCTATCATCAATTCTTTGTTTTTCGTCACTTCAAAATGACATTGGATCGCAAAACTTTTTACCGTATTGATGCTTGGCCGAATAACTTTTGTTTTAAATATATATATATATTGTACATTATAGTATAAGATAATAGAGATATATACAATTCAATATATTGATATAGATAAGTACATGAATTGGCTAGTCAACAAAAAAATAAATTGTGTATATTATATATTTTATTGATAGAATAGACTATTTCGGAGATACAATTTAAACGAAAAGATTCTTAAAATTATATTTATTTTGTTATTTAATTTTAAAGATTTTATAGTGATGACGTCACGCAGCTATAATGGCCATTTCGAACTGCAAGAAAGCAAAAATTACTAAGGTATTAAAAAATATATATGTCAGTGTCAAATGTCAAAGTCAAGATGGACCTCGAGCCGCGAGTTGGTTTCTTGTTTGTTTACAATCGCCAAATATTTAGGTACCCCATTTCTCGTATCTATTGCATATTGGCTTGTTTATTGAACTTTACTGCAGTCTCTTCATCCGTTTACATCTGATTTTTCAATAATTGGACACCGCTTCTACATTATAATGTATGAATGAATGTAATTAGGTTATGTTTACTTGAACAAAGATGACATTTGACATGGGTGACAAGTACGTGAAGCGCTTAGTTAGCGCTACCAAACAAAAAATATTTATTCACTACGCTGTGCTGCCAACCTAAAAGATTAAATGTGAATAGCCGGAAGTTATCCGGCTACGTCATACGTCAACCTTGCTAAAAAATGAAAGTCATTGGGTTTTCTGCGATTTTCTTAAAAAATACTTGCTTATCTAAAGATCTGATTAATGTAATCTGTTCCCTAAGCCTATTCCTCGAAATGGTTTACGAATTAGACATTTTCATGAAAAAGTTTACTAGCCAATTTTTAATCAATAGCCGTGTAATTTTATAGAATAGCAGTTTGAAGCTACGGTTTTATTTAAAGTATTTTTTATAGCAGGGGGCTTCTGCCCCCGACCCCCTGCACCCCCCCATCCCATTAAACAAAGTTGTTTTGGTGATGTGATAGTAGTATAAAAAAATCATGTAACAAATAAAAAAAGTTGAAAATAAATTCGGCCATTAGCAAAAAGTTTTTTTTTTTTAATCGCTAAAACATAGTTAAATAAAATGGTACATCTCTCATACTATGCTTCTATAATATAAATATATACCAAACAATACATACAGCAAACAAGACGTCGAGGAAACGTGTTGGGTCAAGTGAGATTCGGCAAAGTCAATTTCAGATAACTGATCGGTTCCCCAAATAATTAACCTGCTCATTTTTCTGCTCATAAATTTAACAGTGTGGAACCAGCTCACACGCTATCAACCCAAAGATGACGATCGTAAGTAATCTATATTTATTTATAAGTATTTTTTTACCAAATTAAAATCCGTTGTTTTTGTATCTTTAAGTGGGATATACATACGCAAAATATCCGGGCGGGCTTATCCTGAATTTAAATCATTGGCTATTACATTCAAGTTGCTATAAAGTGCAATGGGACCGTGTTACCCCCTAGTGGGCAATGCATCAATGCGCCACCTAGCGGCGAACCCTGTGATTTATTTTAAGAAGATAATATTTTTGTGTCCTTTGGTAGTAAATATATAGTTGTATTTTATAGCCTACAGCTAACACCTTTATTTTTGCTAGATGATTTCAATACGGCATTTCAAAACACTACATATTTATTTTCTGCCTTATATAAACCACTACTAGGTATATTTTGGCAATTCAGACCACGCTTTTTATTTTAAACTAATTTGTATTATAATAAACTTATTAATTTTTTATAGACCACAAATGAGATGGAAAGAGGACATCAAAAGATAGATGGCAGCATTTATGGATTCGTACTGCCCAGGATAGAAAGAGCTGGAAGAGTCTATAGAAGGCCTACACTAACTCTTTGGTAGAGAAACGCTGAAAAGAACAATTAATTTTAGTTAACTAATAACTGGAGCAAAACGGTTCAAGAATACGCAATGGCAAGCGCAGCGTTGGACACCGACCCAGTGAAATTTTGGTAACGTTGGTATTGCAGTAGAATATATGTGTTTTGTGACAGTGCTCTTATTTGTCCGAAAAAATCACGATCATCAACGTATACGAATAGGAAGGAAATGGGAATTAGACATTATTCCACATAAAAAAATAGGTATTCTATGTATTTCTTCAAGGTCTATGGTATCTTTATATCAAAAATTCATCATTATTACCCGCCACAAACATTTAAACAAACAAACAAATGTTACCTACTTATTAAAATAATTAAATATGATATATCTCTTATTAAATAATCTATTTTTGTTATACAACTAAGTAGGCAAACAGGAGTACGGCCCACCTAGTGGTAAGTGGTTATGAACTTATATACTGTAGCCTATGAACGCCTTCAACACCGGAGATGTCACGAGCGCGTTGCCGACCTGTCCGCTATCAGCACAGCGACCACTCTGGAGCCTACTCACTAGCAGGAACACAACACTGCATCACAGTGTTATTTGGCTGCGGTCTTCTGTAGGGTGGAGGTACTTCCCCAGACGGACTACTCCTTACAAAATGTCCTACCTCTCTTAAAAATACAATATATCTTTATTGCCCACATAGAGTATATAATTTTTACTCCAAAAACCTAAAACTTTGAATATGAAAGAGTAAATATTTATTGAGACATGATCACAATCACACACAAAGTTAAAAAATACTAAGACCATATCATGAGCGTGATCCGACCATGTCTCGATAGGTGATGCCTCGGCGTTACGCTAGGTATTGCAACTGAAATTTAACCAGTAGGCATATATTTTCTCAAACATTAACGATCAAAGTATCCGAGACAAAGTGCAACAGATTTTCCTCGTACAAAAACATCTTACAAGATTAAAAAACATGAAATACTTACGTAAAAATTGCTCTTAATACGTCATGAACTAATGATTTCCCTGGGGGTGCCAGGTAGAATTTCACCTCACATATACTCTTCAGTATACACGCTTGGCCGTTCAGGTTGTAGCTAAAATACAAAGAATAAATTATTAGATGTAAGTATGTATGCCTTTTTAGGAGATTTCCTTGGTTCTCGAGAAAATTTCGTACGAGGTAACACTTTGTTTTTAATGAAATAGTTTTGACTTTCTGGAACAAGCATAAAAATAAGGATATTTTAAAGTCTGTGGGTTTCCGGTTAAAGGTCTTATTCTGAGCATTAATATAACATTTGATTGTATAACAATATCGAGTCGAAATGTATTGCAGAGGAATAAGAATATATCCTGGACGAAAGAGTGGTATGTAATAGACTTACTTTAAGTTTGTTTTAATAATTGAATCTGGGCACTTAGACGAAGATGCGTATCTCATAAAATGTATTATTTTCGAATATCGCTTTTAAAAATATGATTTCTTCTTCTTCAACTTACATGTTCATGGAATTTTGAAGTCGGTCCCACAGTTCTCTCTTCTGACTATGATGTAGTTTTCTTCGACCATGGGCTAGGGTAAAATTGGCCTCCGGAAGCGGAAACAGTACATCGATTTCTATAGCGAAGTTCCAGCCAGCGGGCGCGTGCGTCATTATAGCTTTGACCAATGAAGCTGTAAGCTGCAAATAAATCAATGTCAATATACAAACTGTAATTAAATTTCAAGTGGTCCTGGGTATCAATTCAGCTAATAAACTTTAAAAGACCATGCAACTAATATTCAATTTCCACTCAATTACGATGCATTTTTAATATGCTCATCAATATTGGTATTCTGCTAACACCATTTTGAATCTCAATTTACTTGCAACTAAAACATAATAAAATCGTAATAGTAGAAAAATTATAAATATAATAAATAAGAGAGTACCGATTATTGAAAGAACTGATCGATGTTTTCGATGATTTTTTTGATTAGCAAAATTTTCCAGTTCAATGGCTTGCCAATGGAATACGATTGGTTTTAAAATTATGAACAGAATACCAGAAACGTCAAAAACTGCCATTGCTATCCAATTACGATTCAATTGTGAACCATGTAAAATAAGAGAATTGACATCCTGAGCTAACGCTTCAGAACCTACAGTACCTATGCTTTTGAATCATGATTTTAAATTTGGCGGTACCGATTATACCCAACTATGATACGCCAACACTGTCAGAATTTTCAGTTTGCCTAAATCGTCTGACACATCCTAACGACTGCTATTTAGCGATAACAGCCAGTCCAACGACTTGACGTGCCTTCCAAAGCACGGAGGAGCTACATATAGAATATGGCACGAATGGGTCATTTTTATTGCGACTGCCACAATAGCCGGAACAATCCTTTATAGGTCGTGATTCGCCGTCGCTTGACAAGCGCAATCGTAAAAATTCTGAAGCCGCCGTTCTCTGCTAAACTGTACAAAGTTTGCATGAATGAGAATGCTGGATTCTCATTGTTTCGTCATGGTATCAAAATATCACCACGTTGAATGAATGGATGAAAGATGAATAAATGAAATTTTATTATAATAATATCACTCAGGTGTCTCAAGTGGAATAAACCGTCTGATGAACATAAACTGTCGGTTTATTTATTAAATTTTTATTGTAAACATTGGAATAGTGAGTACAAACCAATTCTTGCAGACTTTTCAGAAAGTGGGGTGATATTTGAGCTAATTTCTGAATATAAAATGACACACAGTAAAAAAAAATTGATTTTCCGTACGAGTTCAAAGAGCTTCAAGTTCCCGCGGACCCAAATATAAATATAAAGATATACTCACAATTACATTACTTCCTTCTGGAAACACCAGGTGCCTCCGCTTTCTCACCAAACTGAATGGATTTTTCACATTAGGGCAATCAGTTGATTGGCACTCGATCATAGCCAATAGAATTACAATAACAAAGCATTTTGCCAGCATTTTTCAAAAAGTCCAGTAAGAAATGGCTAGTACTTAGAGATTTTGACCTTTCAAGACTCCTTAAGTCTTCAGCCATTCGTCTCAGCTGACGTCAACAGGCGGCGTTAGTGTGCCCAGAGATCAATAGAGCGTAGTTGCAGAAACACTCGATGTAAACTCAATGATGTCACTGTATCATCTAATATCTCAGAGTAGTTTCTACTCTCTCACAGTAGGCAGTTTACTAATATTTAGAAGACTACGGCTGCCCTTGTGATGTGTCAAACACGTGGTGTCACGTGCGCGGCATAACAGCTCTGTTTGATTTTCTTTAGAGTGTTTGGTCATAATGTGGATGGTTTAAAGTAAATCCCTTGCTATGTTACTTGTTGTATTAGCATTGATTTAATTTGGCAGGGTTATTTTCAAACCACTGGCTTTACAGCTTGTTTAGTAAGTAAAACTAAACCATTTTCAACCTCCCAACTCTCAAATCAAGTGATAAACTGACTGATTTTTGTAACAGAGGTCAAAAAAGATTGTTGCATTTTACAATTATTTTTTTTTTTAATTGAATGTATTATAATTTCATGTACACTCTGCAAAATTAGTAGTGCCAAAACCCTTAAAATAATAATAATAATAGTATCAGAGTATAAGCGAAGTTCTCATTACTCACTAATTGTTAGCAAATGTTAATAAAGTATAGTGTACAGTAACGCAACAATCTGTCAATCCTTTCAAAATGACTTTCAATCCGTCAACGCAGGAATCTCCACATTCTTTGTCAATTTTACAATATTCTTAGTAATCCCTCTTCTCCAAGCTACCTTTAAAAAGACTTCCAACTTAAAAGTTCAACTCACGAAAGAGCCTTGCGTTCTTCAAATAAGTTAACTCTCGCCACTCCTCACCGTACTGGGTTCTACTCCAACTCTTTCGCCGTTACGGCTGTCAGACTCTGGAACGGGCTTCCCGAATCTATTAGGAGTGCCTCCAGCCGCGATGGTTTCAAAGCTCATTGTCATTGTCAAAGGACATTGTCTCGCTCAGCAGGGCAACTTGGTTTAATGACGTACATTGCATCTGTATTTTATGTAACATTATATATGATATGTTTATGTATAGATATATATTATATATGTTATTTGTATAGGTATATGTATTGTTTATGCCCGTTTATTGTATTATAAAATGTATGGTTGTGTATGTGTATTCGTGTAAGTATAGATTTTACAAGCTGTTCCCGCGGTATTTTCAGTACACCCACATTTAACCTCTCTGCTATACCCAAAGGTTGACTGTTAGATAATGCTCTTAGCATTAAGTCCGCCTATTGTGCTTTACAAATTGTCATTTGTACAATGAATGTTAAATAAATAAATCTGTTACTGTAAAGAACTACTTATTTTCACCATCGACATTGAGACAATCAGGTCTCAGCAGCTGTTCTGAAATATTAATTCATAATTTGACGATACTCTTTCTTTTACTTTCTATTAGAAATTGTATCAAATTTTCACGTCGGTTATGCTTTCAACGTTTTCCGATAGGGATAATAATTTTACCAAAAATAATTTACAAATTCTTATGTCTATGACACCATCGTGCATCCAAATATTGTCCTCCAAAGTACCTCAAAATTGAAAGCATATCGTTGGTAGATTTTCCATTACAACTAATAGACTAGTTTCCAACTATGTATATTTAAACACACTTTATTATACCACAGATAAATAACATACAAAAATACATGCAGTCTTATCGCTAGTGCAATATCTTCCAGGCATAAGAATAGGAAAAACGGCTAACTACGAGTATATTTATCAGAATTACATTTCAAAATTATAATATTTTTTATTTTGTCACAAAATCTTCAATATTTCAAAATATATCTCCGGGTTTATCCACAACAGTCGAAGAACCATGAACATCCAGTCTTGTTCAGTGACCCGGGATGTTTGATCAAATAATTAGACCGACTGCCGCCTCCACTCATTAGCTTACTCACGTTTAACACCTCCACGGAATTTCTCTACGAATAATAGCAAATTGAACTTTATTTTTCATGCAATAAGAGCTATCGTTCTTAGCTTCTTGTCTTGAATTGTGATTTGTGTATGAAAAAAATATTTGCCCTTTCCTTATTTGATTTTTATCAAATGCTCGTTTGTGCTAAGGCGACAAATCGGCATTCAATGTTTTTTCATAATCTATTTTACATGATTTTTATCACTTTTTCTCTCGTCCAAGTGTTGTTTTTTTTTTTCAATTCCAAGTTTTGTTCTGTTATCTGCTCGATTTATTTTCTCTACTTGTCCTTTGCTACAGGCAAATTTATACAGAAATCAAAAAGATATATTTATAAATACATATATTAGGTTAGGGGAAAGTCTTTTCGCATATAGTATTATATCTCTTTGGCTATACTATTTGAATATGACTGGTTTTGGTATCATTAAAAGTTTGAATTTTAAAGAAGATAATTCCAAATTTAAATAAGGAAAATGTGTGATTTTCATTGTTTTCTTACTGTCAAGATAAGTGAATCTAATGAAGAAATTCGTTACATTTTAAAAATTTACTACAAAAAAGGTAAAAATGCAACGCAAGCCGCGATAAGCTTTTGCGATGTTTATGGACCTAGTGCAGTGTCTGTAAGAGTAGCACAAATTTGGTTTAAGCGTTTTCAATCCGGTAATTTTGTTGTCAAAGATGCACGTCGCTCTGGTCGCCCCTATTACGGATAAAATGGATGCCATTTTTAAAAAAAGTAAGCACGATCTGCATATTAGTAGTTACGACGTAGCTGAAGAACTGGGAATTGACCACAAAACGGTTTTGGCGCATTTAAAAAAAAATGGGTACACAAAAAAAGCTCAATATTTGAGTACCTCACGAGCTCACTAAAAGAAACCTAATGAACCGTGTACTCATTTGTGATTCTTTATTACGACGTAATGAAATCGAACCATTTTTGACGAAGCTGATAACTGGTGATGAAAAGTGGATCACGTACGACAAGAACGTGCGACAAAGGTCGTGGTCAAAGGCCGGTCAGGCTTCACAGACTGTGGCGAAACCCGGGTTAACTCGCAAAAAGGTGATGCTGTGTGTGTGGTAGGATTGGAAGGGCATTATTTATTATGAGCTGTTACCACCAGGATCATCTATTCTGAACTCTGCTGAGTGGCTATTTAGCCACTCAGCAGACTCAGATTTCCACCTGTTTCGGTCTCTTAAGAATTCTTTAGGCAGTGTCAGGTTAACATCACGAGAGGACTGCCAAAACCACTTGTCGCGGTATTTTGATCAGAAGCCTCAACATTTCTATAGCAATGGGATCATGTCCCTACCTACAAGATGGCAAAAAGTAATCGAACGAAATGGCAGCTACATACTTTAGTTAAATGTAAATAAACTATATTAAAAAAATGTTTTGAAATTTCTTAAAATATGGTGAGATTTTTTTCCCCCAGCCTATTATATATATATATTTATTTATTGAGCATATATTTTGTAATTAAAATTTTCTCTGATTTTCTTACCTTTCTGTATGTGTGTTTTTATGATTCAATTTAATATACACACGAGTTTTGAGTTTTAATAAAGCCTTTGACTTCTAAAGCTTTCAGAAAAAAAAGGGGTGAAGTGTCAAGGGACACCCAAATGGAACGAAGTTTTGTTGAACACCACACTGTTCAATGTGAAATAGAAAGACGAAACGAAAATAACTGGCTTGCTTTCTATGAGAGAGAGAGAGAGAGGCAGACAGAGAAACACGCGCACGCCGCACGGCTTACAACTAGTGCCGTATCGCCATAGAATAATTAAATATTTGATACAGAAGATAAGGTAACATGCAACGCGCAGTGAACGATGCATTCACTGACATCTACTGAAGCCAGAGATTTCTCAGTAAAGGTCAGCTTAGATCAAGAGGAGCACAGCGGAGAGGATTTATTTGAGATACTTGAAAATCAACTTTTAAATTATTACTATAAAGTGAATATTATGATTGATGTGCTCGCGCGTCCTCGAGGATACACTTTATAGTAATAACCATATTCCATAGACTTCTGAGCCAATTCCCAGCAATGCCTTAAGTACATCTCATTGGTTTGCTTGATGTCATGCCTTGGATTGTACCCTGCCCTATTTATTGTAAACGTATCACAAGGCCTCTACATATTGAACCTGTGTCACCATGCAAGCCTCAAAGGACCAGGTTACGGCTAGCGGCCAGGTTAATAAGAAAGTATAGAGACAACATAATATTAATAAATAAAAATAAATGCAATAAAAACTAGTTATTGCACCAAGAACAAACTTACTATTAGTAGTCATCATCATCATTTCAACCGCAGTCAGTCCACTGCTGGACATAGGCCTCTCCCAATGATTTCCAAAATGATCGGTTGGCAGCGTTTGCCTGCGACCTTTTTCAGGTCATCTGACCATCTGGTCGGTGGATGTCCAACGCTACGTTTACCGGTACGCGGTCGCCATTCAAGAACCATTTCCAAGAACTAATCCGCTGGGCTATGTCGGTAACTTTTGTTCTCCTATGGATCTCTTCATTTCTGATTCGTTCTCGTAGGAAAACACCAAGCATCGCCCTCTCCATAGCTCTCTGGGCGACCTTGAGCTTTTCACTATTAGTAGTATTAGATACTATTAGTGAGTAAAGGTTTAGAGTTGATTTTCGAGTGTTTAAAAAAATCTTTTTCGTTGCGCTTTTTTGGTCTGTGTTGACCCTAAGGTGCGTGCTGTGCTTGTGTAATTAAGTGTGCATCGTTTACGGAGCATTATATATGAACCTTAACTTCTGTGGGTAATTTATTTTTTGAAGCTGAAGAATGTATAAATATATTTTTCTCGTTAGATAACTTTTCTAGTTAGTAAAGAAGCATTAATGAAATATAGACCGGAATGCTCCAAATTCAAACAATAAATGCTATGGAAAAAATTAAATTCTAATATTTTGCTTTTTCTTTTCGTTTATTATCATATTATTTCGTTTATTATCAGTTTTATTTTCGATATTAGTTTCGCAATTAAAAAATATACTCATAACAATAAGCGAGTAAATGTTAAAAAATGTAAGTAATTATTAAATTAGAAATAGCCTTACCACGACACAAACAATCTATCGACATTTTTTTTGAAAAATATATGTCTCAATCGAAACGAATGAATTTGTTTAGCGTTGTTTATTTATTCAACATATATCCGAAATCCGCTTCCTAATTCATTTAGAAGGAGCCTGCTAACTGTTCAGGATGAAGTGGAAAAATCTACAAAACTATTTTTTGTATCGTTTTCCTGTTTAGCCTTGTCGGCAATTAATTTTCAAAATGTGAAAATTCTCTGTGATTTCTTATTATTATTTCAGCCGCATTCAGTCCACTGCTGGACGTAGGCCCCTCCTTAGACATTTCCAAAATGACCGGTTGGAAGCGGCCTGCATCCAGCGTGTGCCCGCGATCTTCTACAGGACTTCTAGACCTTCTTGATTTCTTATATTATCCGTCAGTAAAATGTCTACTGTAGTCGGGATTAATTTTTCATAGCATTACACCGATTTTAATACTTTTACTCTAAAGTTTTGAAAGCAAAATTAAAAAATTATCTGTGAAATAAGATAAAAAAAACACATTTTTTAATTTTGTTAGAATTGGGGCGCGAAAAAATTTGTGTTTATTAAATTTTCAGTTCCTTATTTTGCCAAAATAAGCGAGATCAGATATTAGCATAGATCATACAGATACTAGGTTAACAGAAATTATGACGAATTTTACAAATCCTTCAAGGTTTAATCCGCGCAGAATATGACAATTGACGATAAAAAAATAAAATAAAATAAAAAAAAAAACCGCTACATACTACCATTTATTGTTGGTATAATGGAAATCCGTTGACATCCTCACATTTTGGATACAATGCGCCGCAGTCGCCATCACTCCCGTGGGCCTCGTCATATCGCTTGTGTTTCTCAAGCTCGAACCTACGACCTCGAGGCAATCTGGAAATATTAATATTGCTGTTTTTATTTCCTACGACTGTTTCTCAGAATGGATACCAATTTCGTTTTTGTTATAACACGAATGATTTTTTGTTACATATTGTTTTATTTATTACATCATTTTACTTAAACTGATAGAGGGCGAAGAAACAGTTGTAAAGTTTTCTAAAACTTATCATTTTCGGTGGAATTTTTATTTTTGTAATATTTCTATAAAGTGTTTTATAAGTTATGATTGAATAAAATTAAGTATAGAAAGCTCATACCTTACACTACTAGGACCTATATTACAAATAGACGCAAAAGATCGAAAATAGCGAATTTGGTGGAGGTTTACGTCTTGCAATAAGTAGATGAAAGAAACTCTCCAACTAAAGTAAGGTCAATTTAATAGGTCCCATTTGACATCTGTCAATCTTAGTCTCATAGTGAAGTGACTTGTTAATTGAATACCGAGAAATATCGATACAAACTCGAAATCGATACTGATTTGGTATTATACTTTTAAAGAAATATGAATAAAAAACAAACTGTTGTAATATTAATTTAATACAAGTAAATAACTGTACATACTTCAATCAAATATCAATCCCTGTGTATATGTAATAATTTATTTTTTAAATGAAATGACATAATTTAGTTTAAAAATCCATTTATTCAGTGGAACTACAGCTATTATCAGTGTCATCATCATCACTACTGTCCGCACTTACAGATATAATCAACTCATTTTCGATGATATTGTCAATTTTAATATCGCGTTCAAAATCACTTTCGATGATTTTCTTTGTTTTTTCAACAACCTTTTTCCAATCTTCTACAGAGACACTGTCACATGCATTTTTTAACAGCGTAAGCATTTTTCCTGTGCTGAAAGGTGGCTCGGTGTTATTTCGTGCTGCATGACCCTTTAATTGTGCCCAAATAAGCTCGATGGCATTATACTGGCAGTGGTAAGGAGGCAATCGAATCACTTCGTGTCCATACTCTAGGGCTAGTTCGTCGATAACATAGCGTGGCTTGGACGACATAGTTGCATGCACTAAATTCATTAGCTCGACTTTTAATAAATTTGGATTAACTTCCACACTATGTCTTTCGAGCCACGAAGCTATTTCATTCTTTTTATTGGCTTGAGTTGGTGGTTTGTCAACCTGTACCGAATGGTAAGGAGCATTGTCCATTATAATTTTTGAGGGGTTTTCTAGGCTAAGAAGTAGTTTTACAAACCATTCTTTAAAAACATCAAAGTTCATTTCTTCGTGATAGTCACCTGTTGATTTGGATGCAAATGCTAGGAGGCAATCTGGAATAAATCCTTGTGAAGCTGAACCCGCATGACATATAATAAGACGGGCTCCTTTTCCTGATGGTACTTTTGATGTTGAGGCTGCTGTATCATCAGTCCACGTCCGTGAGACTGTATGGTTTGCATTTAACCATGTTTCGTCAACAAATACAACATTGTCCCAATCTGTAATTTTATTTACTTGCCGCAAGAATGTCAGTCTCTTCAGAACAATATCATAGCGTTCTAGGAGAATTTTCCGCTTGTCTGCCTTTTTATATCTAAATCCAATTGATTTCAAAACTTTTGACAGTGACGTTCTTCCGCCAGAAAATAAGCCTGCCTCATTTAATGAAATAATTAGTTTCTTCCTTGTAGGATATTCCTTTCTTGAGTAATATCCATAAATGTGGTTGCGAATTGCAGCAGCATCAAAATTGTCAATACCGACAACTTTCTTCTCTCTCTTTCTTTTTTTCGGTGTTCGTAATCTATTCTCTTCAAAACCTGAGGGTCCATATTTCTCGTTGAGAATTTGCGTTACAGTCTTCTTCCCTATTCCTAATGCATCAGCAACGCGATCCCTCGTTTGTGTCACAGGCAAAAGAGGCCCACCGTTGGCCGACTCACGTTCGAAATAAGTGTATAATTTTACCACTTATTCGCGAGCTTGGCTGTTTAAGGTTATTCCTCGTTTAGACATGGTTAAACCAGAACAAAGTCCAAATAATAAGCAATCGGAGTCCAAATGATAGCCAGGTAAACGTTTGCGGAAGATCCGATCAGTAAGAAAAGCCAGTTCAAAAGATAATAAGGGATACAAGGAAATCGCACAGTCACTTCGCACTACAACAAAAGACTGCAACACTTAATGGCGTCGTGGCGTCACTGTAGGTTTAAGTGTTGCCAGGAATAAGTTATACTAAATACTATGAGTTTATACTAAAGTTATTGCTTAAGTATTCCAGTATAATTGTAATTAAACATATTTCACAAATAAACAATTTATGGTTTTATATTTTTTCGTACACACGTAGGTAAGTCATTACACATACATAAATCATTATATCGATTCAACTAATTCGGTTTTGTCGGGTTTTTTTTGTGGTACATCTCTAGTGATAAAAAAGAAAAAGCGTTAATCGAGCTGACTTTGTAGTGACGTTTAGATTTTATTAAAAAAATAGCTTTGTATTTTACATACATTCAAAATGAATGTCTCTTTAATCGAAACAAATGGTAAAAATACCGTTTTCTGTCATCACTATACAATAATTTATGAATTAAACAGAAAATGCTTAAAAAATTAATTAAATCTCACTTTTGCAAAAACAAATAATTGAGCACCCGCCGTTACAAGTACACATTGTTGAATTTAAATGAAGTGTCAAATGTGACCTATTAAAATGGCCCTACTTTTAGGTAGCGATAACTGCTAATATAATATAATACTGCAATATTATTTCAACTTCATCTGCTGACGATCGGAAACATTGTTAACTAATATATAAAGCATCTTAATATTAGCTTCATTATTATTTATGATAGAATTTTGAATCATTATTAATTGATTAATTTCATATCATTTTTAATTAAAGTTTCAAACCAAAATCAATACTCACTTAAATAAATTTAAAGCAACTTTATGCTATATATGTAAACGTTTAGAATCCCATAATTAATATTCATAACATAAATCCCAATTCTCTTGTCGGATCATTCCATGATTCCAATAATTCCGTATTTCGAGAATATCGCCTATAGTTTGTGCTTATTTGAATAGATTAGGTAATCCAAATGGAGGGTGGTTGTGACGAGCGACGAGGCTTGTTTTGTAATTAAGTAATTTCAAGTTATATCTTAGATAAGTCTCGTCAAATAAACCCCAGAATAGGCAGTGAATTATTTAATAACCCTTAAAGAAATACGACTTTAGAGCAATTCAACATATTAGATAAGCGTAATTGAAAAAAAAAGCTCAAAGGAAAAGTAAACTATTTAAAAACTGATAAACTCATCATTATTTCATGTAGGTTATATTGTCAATCGACCATTTTGTTCGAAATCGCTTCTCGGCCTCCGACGTGGTTCCTTTAAAGACCACCAGATAGCAGCCGAGAACAGGCTTAACGTGCCAGAAGCACGGAATCATCTTTATTACCAGACAATCAAGTGATTCTAGCCTGCAATGTTCTTACCAAACTGGAAACAACTAAACAATGTATGCTTCCCGTGGGAATCGAACCATCGAATCCACTACCCCCGGGTCGAAGGCGAACGCCTTAACCACTGGACCACGGATGATGTTAATAAATAATAAACATAATTTATTTTTAGTTTTTAATTGTTTATTTAGAAAATCTGCAATATGAGGTAGAAAATGGTTGTGTATTTTTTTATTTTATTTTTTGTGTTCTAGAACTGTTAGGCATTCATTATTACACTAGTTTCGTGCATGTTCTTTTACGTTCCCATGGGCTTGAAAAAGCAGTCATAAAGTTTGAATGAAGGTAAACTTACGTAAAAGTGGCTTTGAAGATTTCTTCCAAGAAAGCACCTTGTTTGGGCTTCCCTTTTCTTGCTTCGCACAAAAACCTTAGTACGCACTCTTCGCCATTCCAGCCCATTCTAAAAAGTTACTAATTATTTGATAAACTATTAAATTGTACCACAAGTAAAGATACATCCTCTGTTACTAATATTATAAGTGCGAAAGTCTGTCTGCCTATAACGCTTTCACGGCCAAACGGCTGAACGGATTTTGATGAGATTTAGTATGAATAGTTGAGAGAGTTAAGACCCTGGGTCAAACATAGGCTACTTTTTGACGCAGGCGGGGCTGCGGGAAACGGCTAGTATCACATATGGGGAGACTTAATGCTGAAAGCATTCTCTACCAGTCAACCATTAAGAAAAACAGAAGTATTTGGTGCGGCTAAAAAAGCGTCATGTGACAAAAAATTATTTGGTTTTTTTTTGTTTCAATTACAATACTTACATACAATTGTCTTTCACTGACCACTTTGAATAAGGTAGCGGAAAAACAAATATTTTTTCCTGTTCTCTGGATGAATTCCAAAACAGCGTTACTTGTTATATGTTACGAATAGGTTAATTAGTCTATAGGTATAGTAACGCTATTTTATTAGAGTAAGGCCTGTAAAGATAGTGTAAAAGTGGAAATAAATAAATACTAAATACTTTTTACATCCGTGGACACATTCACATAAAAAATTGATATTTTCATACCTAATCCATACTAATATTATAAATGCGAAAGTCTGTCTGTCTGTCCGACTGTCTGTCTGTCTGTTACGCTTTCACGGCCAAACCGCTGAACAGATTTTGAAGAAATTTGGTATGAATATAGTTGAAGACCCGGGGTCAAACATAGGCTACTTTTTGACGCAGGCGGAGCTGCGGGAAAAAGCTAGTTTTTAATAATTCATAAATATTATTTCAGCCGCAGTCAGTATACTGCTAGACATTCTCTCTATGATCATCTCATGCCTATCCTAATGATTTCTAATAAGACCGGTCGTAAGCGGTCTACATCCAGCTTTTGACCGCGACCTTTTTCAGGACATCTGACTATATGGTTAGTGGATTTTAATAATTAGTTATCTTGAAGTAAGAAATTAAGTAAATAACCGCGTCTTACCCATTTAAAAATATTTCTATCTTCTCGTATAGTTCTTTTCTTCCCACTCTGTGAAAGTCGACATCTTCGGGAGGAATATTCTGTATAAAATTATTCTTTCTTTGCATGTCATGTAGTCTCTTAGCATTAATCCGTTCTGAGATCCCGTCCACACTTCGCTTTGCAAAAACTGGAATCAAGATAGATTTTCTGAAAGAATAAATTCAAATTCAAATCATTTATTGCGTTTAATACAGTACCTACACCAACAGTTCCCAACTAGGTACACACACTGTTTTTATAATATAAGTACAATACGAACCCTGTCTATATGGAAATAGTATACCCAAAATCGGTAAGTCGAATAATTGTTTAAAAGAATTTGATACTGAGTGAGTCACAAATTTAAAAAGAATTGTGACTAACTCAATATACTTACTCATACATAGTCTTGACCGACTTTCAGTTAAAGGAAGAAGCCACAGAAAAAGAATTAGTAAATAGTGATAGCCATTGAGTTATCTCACAATTTACTTGGCTTATTCTTCTCATACGTATGCAGAAAATTTTGTTCACTTCATTGAGAGAGGACTAAATTATCTTCAATCGGTTATAAACTACATTACCATTTCTGAGATAAATAGATCCTGGACAAAGTTACAGAGCTTCAAAAATAGCCTGAATGGCTTCCAGAGTAGCCTTTACCTTGTTTTTTTTTTCGTTACGGTTTAGAGGCGGAGGACTTCAGATACAGCCGCTGCTGCCGATATCAGATATTTGACCAGTCACAAATATAGCTGAATCTTTTGATTATGTAGACCAATCTATTTCATGGGGGAATAAATATATGGAACATTGATACAATACGCATTTAATGTAACTTATGGAGATCTGTTGTACGTGGGGCGCACTATAAGTTTCCGGAATGAATATGAAAAAATACTATTAAAGGTACAAAATTAATTTATTGTTTTTCAAAATAATCTCCCTTGGCGTCTATGCACTTTTTCATTCGATGAAACCAGTTTTGAAAACTTTTGTGCCACTCCTCTGTGGTGACCTCTGAAACGTGTTTTTCATACTCCTCGACAGCCTCTTCTGGTGATGAAAATCGTTGACTGCGTAATTGGTTCTTAATTTTTGGGAACAGAAAAAAGTCACAAGGTGCCAGGTCGGGACTGTATGCAGGATGACTCATGAGTTCTACATTTTTCGCCTTCAAAAAGTCGTTTGTCTGTCTGGCCGTGTGAGAACTAGCATTGTCGTGGTGCAGGATGATACGGCGTTTACGGTTATTTTTACGGAGTTCGTCAATAACTTCCGGCAAACAAATGGTCGTGTACCAGTCACTATTCACTGTACGACGATTCTCTAAAGCAACAGTAGCCACGTGTCCAGTTTTATTAAAAAAAGAAGCAATCATCCGCTTAGATGCACTTTTCACGCGCGCCACTTTGGTTGGTTTCGGCTCATCTTGAAAGACCCATACGCTCGATTGCTGCTTTGTTTTGGGATCGTAGCAATAAATCCATGTTTCGTCACCTGTTACTATGCCCCACACCAAATTTGACGCACCTTCGTTGAATCTGGTAAGCATGGCACTGCACCAAGTGACGCGGTCCGTTTTTTGAGCCTCGGTCAAGTTGTGTGGGATCCACCGCGAGCACAGCTTTCTCACACCCAAATGTTTGTGTAGGATTAATTGTATTTGACTCATGCCTATTTCTAAGGATGCGCGAATTTAATGGTAGGTCACATGCCTGTCTGTTTCAATCATACGGCGCACAGCATTGATGTTTTTGTTGGTCACAGCGGTGGACGGCCGACCATCGCGAGATTCGTCACTGAGATTGATACGACCACGCTTGAATTCTGCAAACCAGCTATAAACAGTTGTCTTGCATGGTGCTTTATTGCCAAAAGCTGTTTCAAGCCGAGCGATGCTCTGTTGAGCTGTCAAATTACACTTAAAATCGTAGAAAATCATACTACGAAAATTTTCCCGAGTTAAATCCATGTTGATGCAGACACACAATTTTTTAAATGGCGCCACAAGGTAAAAACAAAAGACAGTCAGATGAAACAAACTGCATTCTACAGCCAAAGAGTTCTATTTTCAAATGTTGCAATAAATTTTTAAATATTGTTTATGTAAGTGGCCAGTTCCGGAAATTTACAGTGCGCCCTATGTATCATCTAGTCTCGGGTTTAGAATATTTTTTTTAGTGTCGCATCTTCATATCGCACTGGATATGATGATGCAGATCATACATGGAACTTCCACCTGTGACCATACATGGTCGATTGACTCTGTTCCCCAGTTGGCTGTTGTCGTTTGACGCGGATCTTTTAACGACCACAAAATGGCGGCCGGGACCAACCACTCAACGTGCCCCTAAATGTATGTTGATAGAGATAAACAAAACACATTTCTGTACTTATGTTTTATCGCGGCTAGCTTTGTTCAAGTTCCACGTAATGAGATTGCTACAGAGATAGAATAGACCAAATTCCGCAGTTCATTTGTGTAACAGCTCGTACTGGTGTTTGCAGCATATTGTTCTACATATTGTAAGAATTTACAATGCACTTTGTCCCATAAAATGTGTAGAGTGGGAGTGAAAATTAAAGTAAAAGAAATTACATTTACAGGATTCCACTACTTCTTACTCCTTTCTTTAGTACCTTAGGACCGGTTGCAGCTTTATTTTTGGATCATTTTTATAAATTCCCATCTTTACAGGATTTACGGAACAGAGAGAGTTTCGGATACTAGGAACTTTACCCAGTAGATAAGCCAATATTTGACCTCATGCCTATTCCAAAATAAGCATGATGAATCAGGAGCCCTATTTTGAAAAGTATGATATGTGCAGAATCGTTGAGAGAGATCGTCGAATGAAAATCATTCGACTCACCGATTAAATCGAATGAAAATCATTCAATATCGAAAGAAAATTTTTGGACTAATCGGTTTTGCGTGAGTGTTCAAAAATAAGGCTTCTGAAGTGTTTCTAGCCCATAGAGCCTTCAAAAAGAACATGAGAGCCTTCAAAAAGGGCGTGTAAAAATTACTTCAGGGTCGTCATGACATCTCCAGTGTTGCAGGACATCTCCAGTGTTGCAGGCGTTCATAGGCTACGGTAACTACCATCAGGTGGGCCGTACGCCAGTTTGCCTACTTAGTTGTATAAAAAAAATAGAGAAAGTAAGTTTTTGATTTCGATGTCGTTTTGATGCTCTTTGTTTTAGTCATATTAAATGTATGAATCCGATACGCATCAAAATACAAAACAATATTGTGTTTTTGACTTCAGTCGTTAATATGTTTAAGATACGCTTCGTTTAAACGCTTACCTTTTGTAAGGTCTTTTCCCAAGGACTTTTCCATCTTCATCCAAATAATAAATAAATTTCGACGTGTCAGATCTCCTATTCCCAGTCGTCTCGTAAACTTTCTTATGGTCTTTGAATAAAGAGAAGTACTTCGGGTCTGAAGGCAGCTCCCACGCCAAGGCAGTCGTTATAGCGAACCATACTATGTCACCAATTTGGATGTAACCGTGGTTCTGGGCACAAAATACTGAAATAAAAAACGAATGTACGGTGACGTAACAGGCTGTATTACTTTAGTATTTTGTGGCCAAGGTCCTATTTGACACTTGGGATGTCCAGATATATGTATAAACGCGAGCTTCTTCGTGAGAATTCTCGCCGAGGATCTTGCCGAAAACCGTCATCGCAAGACAAAGATCAGTGCAAAGCTATTTTTATATTTATTTATTGCCCCCAAAATACTCATCAAAAATTCTCAAAATATTAGTGGCATATCTCAACATGTTATATTTAATTTTGACAATTATTCTCGTCCAAGAAAGGTGAGTGTGGATTGCTTTCTCGCGTTCTCACTCTTTCTTGCGAGAAAAGTCCGAATAGCGAGAAGAGTACGAGAACGCTGTCCACATGCACGCTGGTTCTCGGGCTTGAGTATCTGGTTAGCCCAGGGTTAAATCAGACTGTAGCCAGCTTTTTGTATGAAGAATGAACTATAAAATTAATCTGCTATAATTACTTGATAAAAAATATTTTTCGATCAATTTTTTTTTGTTTTTCATGTTGACTTTTAAAGAAGGCTTTGAGCATTAAGTTTGGCAATTAATACTTAATATTTATAATGCTAAAGTCTGTCTGTCTTTCTGTCTGTTCCGCTTTCACGACCGACCCGCTGAACGGATTTTGATGAAATTGAATAAATGAATATAGTTGAGGTCCCGCGGTCAAACATAGGCTACTTTTTGACACAGACGAAGCTGTGGGGAACAGCTAGTTGTATATAAATAAGTTTTGTTCGTGGAAGAGTAAAGTTTTAATAAATCAAGAATAAGACTATCTAATTTTTTATATAACACATACGAAAGAAGTTGTAATGGTAAAATGGCATACAACGATACGAGCATACTCGGATATCAACTATGACTTGATCAATTAATTGATTTTAATTTAGGGAATCTAAATCAAGTAACTATAAAACCACTCACCTAGCTGGAACGAACTTCCTTCCGGAAAATCCAGATACCTTTTTCTTCTAGAAAGCACCTTTGATGATTCAATAGGATCTTCAAGAGAAGTATTTGTACATTTCTGTATGTTTTCCGCAGATATATTAACCATGTATATGATTAACACTATCAAAAAAAGATAGATTTGCATAATTTGAACTGAAATCATACGGTATGTTTACCCTGAAAAAAATATTTGGCAAAAGAAAAAAAGTTTTTTTTAAATAACTGAAAAATATTTCTTAATTTGATAATTTGTGATTTAACCAAGTGAAAAATTCGTTGAAATTACTAGCAACGAATTTAACTACGTGTGCCCATTAAAATCTTTGCTATCAATTAAATAAATTAAAATTAAAACATTTTTCACACAGTTTTCTAATACTAAAATAAAATCTCAATATTCGAAATACAATTTAAGTCGTATTGTATTATTGATAATAATTTAAAAAATATTACGTTTTGTGATCACGATTTTATTAGGAAGTAAACTTTTTTTTCCTTTTTTTCTCTTTTTGCCTGTACGTATCTAGGTTAACCAACAATAAAAAAATAATGAACGCTATCTCAAGCCCCTAAAATAGACTCTTGTCTACTAAACCCGTACAACCATTCTGGTCGCTGTGTAGAAAATATTACCTATATATTGCTATAATGGTAACAGTTTCTACACTGCAACCAGAATGGTTGTAATGGAAGCCAGTATTCATCAAGTAAATCTCATAGTATATTTTTAATGGTTAAAAAAATAATTACCGTACTGCATTGATACAGTTACAAAACGAGCCCAGGTCACCCACTAAAGGTACACCACCAGTAACAAAACTGCTTACATCAACACGGTTGCTCTGACAATAGCCAACTAGAGTGGTATTGAGAATTTCAGATATTTATTTAGCTCATAACAACAAATTGAGTTAGCCCTGTTTGCACAAATTAAGGCCTTCTAACTATACGTTTGTCTCCGAAACCTGCTAATTTCGATAACTGTAAATGTTAGTTTTAAAAGTGCCACACCCCATATGAAATGGTTACTGACTGTAACATTTTCTGAATTGGTTTCAATAGTAAAACGTACGGGACAAGAGGTTACACCGGAATAATGATATGGAAGGCTTTCTTTTTAATATATCGTTCATCGTTAAAAATATTCCAATGAAAAAAAACAGTATTGAATTTAGTGCTTCCATAAAATTGCAGTTTTGAAATTTGTGTTTATTGGTAAAAAGGCTATTATTAATTTGGATATTTTTAACAAAGTGTAAACTTTTGAAAAATTTAATTAAATTATTAAGGAATACATTTTAACAATGCTTGAAAATAGTGGGTAAAGTATGTTATAAAAAGTAGCTGATAATGATTGCAACTTACGGATGGACCCATCCGTACACTTTTATATAAATTCTAGATTCAAGTAAAATACTAGAATACAATACAAAACTCTATTGCACAACACAAAGAACACAATAATTACCAGCCATGTGATGTTGTCTTGTGGAATATTTATAATTTTGTTGTAATATTATTTTTAGTCTTTCATTTCAATATACAAGGGATACAACAAGGCATATTTAGGATATCATAATCATAAATGTAAGAGCTAGGCGCTTGTCAGTGAAGTTTCTTTCATTATTCCCTGACATTTCCTTAATTTTTTGGTGCGACAAAAGCTTACTATCTCCTTTGTTCATGAAACTGTGTTTGTTTGTGATATCCTTATTATTCAATACACAAGTATTTAACTTCCAAAAGCATAACAAAAGCACAATGGCGGACTTATCCTACTTAGGGATCTCTTACAGTATACCAGCGAGTGACAGGAGAATGTGTCTTGGTATTTTATGTATATTTATTCTTTTATTTTTCCTTCTATCATATTTCTTATAAAGTCATCGTGTAGTGTTTATTCCACTTCGTGATCAGTAGATGGCTGTGGCGTTGCGGCCTCCGTTACCTACATAACTTTTATTGCCGCAAATCCGGTGCCATTTCATTACACCATAGGTCTCGTCCTTATCCAAGTAACATATATCAAAGACAGCTGAAGATTGTAGGCCTTGAAGGAATTCCATCGGCATTAAATTTAAATTAAGACAAACAAAGAAATTACATTGATAATTTAAATTGAAAGCATTTATAGAGTAATTTTATCGAAGTCTTCACAACCTGGATAAGCTGCTTCGCAGTCTTCATGCTCCATGTGTGCCTTGTCGTATTCTCTATGCTCTTCTATGTCGTATTCGTTGCCTTTGGGCAGACTGAAAAAAAGTATTAATAGTAAAAATAATTCATAGACAAAGACTATTGTGCTTTACATTTGTAATTTGTATTCTTCATCCAAGCGTGTTTTTCTAGTTGCGTCTTCAGCTAACGCTTCGGAGCCTTTAGACATGGGTAACTCCGGACTAGAAGATTTAAATGAGCCGATACACCGACAGGAGCCGATTCCCATAATTAGTCTAGCAATTCTTATCGACTCCGGGAGTTATTGAATCATTTGAATCGCATCGTGTTCTTGATACCGCCGGGATTCGGCGCCTTTCGTGTCGCGTTCTTGTCGCGACTTGTATTAGTACTCGTGACTTCGGTGCCATGCGAACGGGTTTTCTCCAAAGCTGGACAAATTTTAATAGAAAAACGTTCGAGACTCACTTCGACGAAACTAAGTCAATTATTATTTTTGAATCATAATATGTAAAAATGGCGATTACACATTTTTTATAAAAAAAGTATAATTACCTAGTGTAAATAAAATAAAAACATAGAAAAAAAAATCATATAAAAACATAAAACTGGGAAAAAATAAAGAAAAACAAAAATAACAGACAGACATTGTAAAGCATTATTGTTTAAGAAAGCTAATTGTTTTTATGTACGCCAATTTAATCATATTTTATCTTTATTTTAATGAAAATTTCAAATAATGCTAATGTACGACTGACGAGACGATGCAATAAAAATACTTGAGTGTTATTAGATCAATAGAATCAATCAGTTTACTTAGCTTAAGATTGACTATTGAATCACCAGACTGTGATTCCAGTTTCCAGTACCGGTTTCAATAAATTCTGTATTGAATCTGGTACCAGAAAGGACGTCCGGGAGCGGGAGCCGATAAGGGACTCAGAATCAAGAGGAGCCGATACCGGTTGCAGATTAAGATTTAGTGAGCTGAAACATGAGTCGGAGTCGAAATTACCCATGGCTAGTACACTTAACATTCTTTAAGGTTAAACTATTTTGATACGATTTTATCGCGTTTATTACTTATTTATTTACACCTGACGTTTCAAACACTTTACAGCGTTCATGGTCGCAGGCAGACTAAGTTAACATTTGTCTTTGATGTCATAAGATTACAAACTACCGCCTGAAATTTTTATTGGGAAGTATTCCGATTCACGCAGTATTGGCTCACAGTATCTAAGGGTCTTGCAGTCTGCTTCCGAGTTTGCGATTTTATTAAGTTAATGACTGGGTTCCAAGCTGGCGGTACCTGCCATCCATCCTCTCTATTGAAATAAGGATGTTTTTTAATTTAAATTTAATTTAAAGTTTAATTTAATGAATAACAATCGCGAAAACATAAGAAATCATTCTTTAAGGTTTTTATATGTCTGAAAAGTGTTTAAAACTTTAGGTGTAAAATAAATGAATAATGTACGCAATGAAAACGGTATTATTATAGTTTTATGTATCTCACAACTGAGGCCCGTGTGATTACTATTCAACATTCTTTAAGTTATTTTGTATCTATTGTGCGAACCAATCTTCCTGAAATTCTGCATACACATCGAAAAGACTACTGAGAAAAAACAGGGTGCTTTTTATCCCGGGAAAAAGTACTGTTCCCTTGGGATTTATTTAAGTATGCGTGCGAAACAGCTAGTTGTACTTAACAAAAGGATTTTTTTTTTGTTTTTTTTCTTCATGGTTCCCAATCACGTCATCAGCTGGTTCGGATGCCAGGGTACGCATGGTCATGGTCCTATAAATGGTGGCACTGATTATTAGAATGGATTTATTCCAATTAATGCAACTGTTGTCGTCTGACTTTCATTGTCCCTTTAACAAACGGTCACCCATCATTTCTCAAGGCAGTGCTATATAGCCTTCATTATCATCGATTCCCACACATAACAACAACAATTTTGGGTGAAATTTCTACACCAGATATCGTAGCCCTCACGCTGACCGCATGTGTGCCTAATGTATCATCATCTTGAGAAAAATGCGGATAATCTCATATTTTTCTGATAAAAAATATAAGTCGATAAAGTATATATTTGAAAAAAAAAGTTATGTGATATTGTATTCTGAAAGTTTTTTCTTATTTTATATATTAAAATACAATATAACTTTATTGCCCACATCTGGGAAATCACTCCTCATCTTGCTCATCAGTGTCTCACTTGGTTTATATAATTATCATAGTATTATTACATTAAAGTAGCTATTGATATTCTTAATAAATAAATAGTAATGACGAAAACATGAGACTCTAAAATATTCCCACTAATACATAATATGAACTCCCTGCCATGGTTTTCCCTAGTGACTATAACATGGGAGCCTTCAAAAAGGGCGTGAAAAAAATCCTTCACGGTCGGCAACGCGCTCGTGACATCTTCCTTGTTGCAAGCGTTCATAGGCTACGGTAACCACTTACCATCAGGTGAGCCGTACGCCAGTTTGCCTACTTAGATGTATAAAAAAATATTCTTGATTCACGACACTGGCTACTTGAAACAGTAACGTTTTGTAAAGTTTAATCTTAAAAGATAGTGTTCTGCCAAGTACACAAAAGTTACCCTTATTAGGTACTAGCTGTTTCAGGCAGCTCCGCCTGCGTCAAAAAGTAGCCTATGTTTGACCCCGGGTCTTCAACTATATTCATACCAAAATTTATCAAAGTTCGTTCAGCGGTCTGGCCGTGAAAGCGTAACAGACAGAAAGAAAGACAGACAGACAGACTTTAGTATGGATACATTTCCTAGCCATAATCATTCCTTGCGGGCCCATTACAGAGAAACTAAAGAGATATTTTAAAATAAAACTAACATTAATTATACCCGCAATTCTCGTATGAAAAATTCTGAGAATTTTACGATTTTTAAATTTTAATCAACTTTACTAAAAACTGGGGCTGTTTCCTTTTCTGTGGGAATTTTAGAAATTCAAAGCTGAGGTCCTACGATTTACTTGCAAAATTCAGTTTAGTGAATATGTAGTTTTTGAGACTTATTGCTATTAATTTAAACTCATTAAATCGGTTCTAGTTTAAATATAATAATTATTTTGACTTACTCCGCTGGCTCAGTGAACCGAAATTGATCTTGGCCTCCGAAACGAGAGAGCGCCAGAGTATTCTATTCCGCGCGGTGGCTTACCAGTTCACATAATTAGGTGTTTTCAACAATAAATTAATTTTTCCTTTTTGCCTTGTCTTTCGCCCTGTTGCATCTATTTATCTATCAGAACATGCCAAATCAATGAATATTACTTCAAATTAATAATTGCTTTAAATTTTCCGATGAATAATGTTTACTTTATCGCACTATGTTTAATATTTCGTATAATTGATTACTCGCCAAATAAATTTGTGGTTTGATGTACGTTGATCGTTTCCATTTTTACACGTCAGAAGCACTCTGCACTATTCGCAAATATTTTAATGACACCGTTTTAAGGACCGTTCAAACCGACGCGGATCCCGCGCGACTGGCGGGACGCCCACAGAAATAAGAATATATAGTAGTGTCATTAGGAGGCCAATTAACTTTTTCATACGCTACGGCACTTCTACCGATTCTTATTTCTATGGGCGTCCTTTTCAATTATCCTATTAAAATATGGTTAAATAAGAAGGTGTAGGAAATAGAGAAAGACCAAAAAAGAGATGGCTGCTCTACATTATGGTAAATTAAAATTTATGAGTAGGGTGTTGTTATGGAAATTGGATAGAGATAAAAAAAATGGAAGAAACTGACATACTGTGTCGACCCGATAATAAAATTTTAATATTGCTAACAATAACTGACAGGAATATGACACGAGGTGTGTTAGTGGCCAAGACTGTCAGATTTCACAGGCTGCCTAAAAGGCATCTGACATAGCCTAATGACTGTTATCGATTGATAACAACCGGGACTAACGGCTTAACGTGCCTTCATAAGCACGCATCGAACTTCTTATAGACGCGACATATAATATAATAAATAGTATAGGTCACACAATTGAATTGAGGATTAACCTATTAAGGAATATAGTTCGGAATAATAGGTTTATCCAAGCAAATTAATCAGGTTTATACCTTCTACGATTAGGGCGTAATAGCTTATTTCCGGTAGTCACATTTTCACCTCGTTAACAATTGTTTGAGGTTCGGATATAAGTAATATGAGAATATGTTGTTATGAGCAGGTACCTACGTTTAAGTACACGTAATGCATAGATTAATAATTGGTCTCGCGCTCGCTCGACTAGATACTGTCGTCGGCGTACTAGACAAATGCGGCAACTAAAACTACGCAAATTCGGCGTACTTGCGGCATACCCGCGTCAGTCACGCCGCAACCGATGAGTGAGTTGGACGTCGAGATAAATTTTAAAATGTTAGTTTATCAACAAAAGCAAAATGCCAGTTTGCGTATTCAAACTATGTAAGAATAATAATAGTACAAGAAATAACTCTTTCTCGTTTCGTCTTTGCACATTGTCTTACACACACTACAATATAAAGTTGCCGAATTCTGGAAACTAATTTATTTTCATAGCGCTGTATCTAGTCGAGCGCGCGCGAGACCAATTATTAATCTAAGACGCAATGTTTATGTACAAACAAAAATCTTATAGAAATGACTTTAATGCCAATCTTTCAAAAGGCGCAATCGAATTAAATTTGTGTTATATGCTGCAGTCGTGAGACTGTCAGATGCCATTAGGTAGCCTGAAAAATTCTGACAGTTTGGTCACTAACACACCGTTGATCATGTTCCTGTTAGTCTGGTCTCCCTTAAAAAGGGTTAGGGAGGTGAGACGGCAGTCCCTCTATTGTAAAAACCAGTTTCGCCAAATTTAGGATCATGACTTACCTACCATAGGCTCCGAAGCGTAAGCTGACGACGCAACTAGGAATAAACTAGGTAGGAATACACGCTAGGATGAAGAAGAATGAAGAAGTTATGCTTTTTAGCAAACCCTGGGGTTCGAAGCAAACAGCGGAAGATGCAGCCGGGATAACGCTAGGATGATGATAATGAATCGAATTAAATAAATTTTTAAGAAACATACGTATTAAAAATATCTCTTTTTTGTGTGCAGTATGTTTATAAAATGACTTTAAATTAGATAAACGTCTATATCCTAGCAAGCTTATGAAATTAATATCATCTTTTGTACTCTATCCTACCTACTATATCCTTACGTGGGGACTTAGTTTCTTTTAGAAATTAGTAATTGATACTAGCCAGTTTAGCTGAAGTAAAATATTTTAAATATAACAAAGTAGTCCTCCTAAACATAGAATTATTTATTACAGTACAAATATTCAGCTTCATAATATCACTACAAGACTCTTTGAGACTCCGTCTCGAAATAAATATAATTTATTTTCCTTTCCTGTGTACAATGGGTCACTAAAAAAGTAAACTACATTACGCTTTCACTTGAACCTAAGGTGGTATGCCTTTCTAAGTAGCCGACTGTATATTAGGTACTCACGTGAAGACGACCCTAAGGAATTCCTGTAGGAATGTTCCTTGCTCGAGGGCGGTTTGCGCCGCCTCGCACAGCCTGTAGAGCACGCATTGCCGGCCATCTTGCCCCAGCCTGCAGAGATTAAAAATATTTTGAATGTCGAACGAGACGACTTTAAAAGAGAAAATCTTGTTGCCAGTGTTATTTTTATTAGCTAGTTGTTGTATTTTTGCGTTCTTAATTTATATATTTTGAGTAGTCTTTGGTAAATTTCCCGTTAAACAACTACATGGTTTTTATTGCAACTGAATCGATTAAACACAATAGACAAGACGGTCATTATGAAGTTGACACGAGTTTTATCTTTAATGTTAGGCAATTTTACAAATACAGATTTTGCTGATAAATCTCGTAACAGTAGGTATTGTGATAAAAACCATAAAACAATTTACAGCACTCAAATGTAATAACAGCGCACCAATAAAAACAAGAAATATTGTAATTGAAAAAACGTTGATAACGGCCAATATAAAAAAAAAAAGATATAGCTAGCAACATGGAAATCTGCGAAAAAGAAAAAATATATTCGAATCCTTACGTCGTAACTAGCTTTTCTAATTTCTCGAACAATCCCACTCGACTGCTCCGATGGAACTCGACACTGCTCGGTTCCATGAGTTCTTTTTTCAAATAATCCCTATTCACTTGTTTTTCATGCATCCGCATTCTGTCTATTTTGATTTTCAATTTTTCTTTGTATGTAATTGGCTCCACGCTCCGCTTTGCAAACGTCGGGTTTATGATTGGTTTTCTGAAAAAATAAAAGTGCGTTTTGTTAATACTTTTTTGTAAACCGAACATGATATTTCTAGACGTCATAACACATTTCATGTACTGTTTTCATTTAATCTATGTACCACTATTTAAGTGGAAAACAGATCAGTAGAAATATGATAGTATACTGACATACTATCACGTGAAATCAGATTATTCAGGCTGCATTCTTGTACATATCTTTAACTTAACATACCCTCCGATGCAAACGAAAGGTTTCAGATAAAAATGTTACCAGTGGCGACCCATCCATGTCAGAATGAGCTCGCTCTTGCTTAGTATACAAGATCATTGTGTATTCTTATGCATCACGCATTAAGCCCACCATTTGTACACATTTCAATAAAATTAAAAAAAATAGATATTTACACACCTTTTATAAGGAACTCTTTCTATTATCCTGCCATTCTCATCAACATAGTTGATAGTATTGACAACATTATCTCCCCTTCTCATGGCTTCTTTTCCAAACATGAAGAGCATCTTTGGATCTTGAGGTAGACTCCAGGCTAGAGCTGCAGTGCTGCCATATAAGAAAATCTCGCCGATCGGTATGAGGGCTGATGTTTGAACGCAAAACACTGAAACATCAAAGGTGTCAGTATTAGTTTAGTTCTTGAGGACAATTTTTTTTTATTTTTTTATTTTTCAGTCAGAGTTATCAAGTATTTATTTTTTATTATCCACATTCACGCAAGGATGTGGTGAAAAAACCCTATTCTCATACTCTTTATGCGTTTTTGTTCCTATCTCGTCGTGTACTGTAATAATACTTAGTCGAGAAAGCTAAATAATTCGACACAATCTCATATAGCGCCAAGGTTCTCGACATGGTTTTGCAAGAAATGTCGAGTGGGCCAATGGCACGTGTGCATAAAACATTAAAGCTGCTGTTTATTACCATTTTTCTGACTGAGTTGAACAATTATTTACTTACTAGCTGTTTCCCGCAGCTCCGCCTGCGTCAAAAAGTAGCGTATGTTTGACCCCGGGTCTTCAACTATATTCATACCAAATTTCATTAAAATCCGTTCAGCGGTTAGGCCGTAAAAGCGTAACAGACAGACAGACAGACAGAAAGATAGACAGATAGACAGACTTTCGCATTTATAATATTAGTATGGATATGGATGGAAGTATGGATTAGTGGAAAAACTATAAAAATGATTTAAATCACAAACACAAACAATCGCCTCATTCAAAGATCAAGTTAAGTCTCACTATCTTTCTGAGGTTCAATAAGGTTGTCTCTTTTTTTATGTCACTGGACAGTAGTGACATAAAAAAAGAGACTAGTAGTCTCTTTTTTGTATTGTTTTGTGTATTTTAATTATTAAAGTATTTTATGTAGGTTTATATATACAAAAATATTTATGTAAGTTTATTATCTGCTTTGTTGTAGATAACATCTTAGCTTTCTTCACCGCTCGCTCAAGTTTTTTTAGTCTCTGCTCCTTTCTACCATAAGGTTAGCTGGAAGAGATTGCATTAGCGATAAGTCCGTCTTTGTACTCATTTCTCTTAATGTTTATTGGTTTTTTTTTTTTTTTTTTTTTTTTTTTTTATACAATTAAGTAGGCAAAATGGCATACGGCCCACCTGATGGTAAGTGGTCGCAACACCAGGGGCATCACGTGCGTATTGCCGACCCTTGAGAAATCCTTTAACGCCCTTTTTGAAAGACCCCATGTTGTAATCTCTTGGGAAAACCATGTTGGGGAGTTCATTCCACAGTCTCAGCGTACGTGGGAGAAAATTTCTATTAAAGCGCACCGTACGCGATCCTTTGAATTCTAATGAATGCGGATGAATCCCCTTTCGATGGCGAGAGGTGCGATGGTAGAAGGTGGGTGTTGGCATCATCTCAAATAGTTCCTCGGAGCACAACCCATTATACAGGCGGTAGAAAACACATAGAGACGCGAAGTCACGTCTTAGGCTCAGTGGCTCCACACCGCCTGTTATCTTGGGATCGTCGACGATTCTCATAGCACGCCTCTGAATGGAGTCAAAAGGCTTTAATTGACATTCGGGAGCTCCGGCCCAGAGGTGACAGCAGTACTCCATATGTGGCCGTACTTGCGCCTTGTATAGTAGCAGCCTTTGTTGCGGAGTAAAGAACTGCTTTGCTCTATTGAGAACTCCCAGCTTTTTAGATGCCAGCTTTGCCTTATCTTCCAAATAACTAGAGTATTGGACGTCATGAGATATGTCGACGCCAAGGATCCCAATTTTATTGTTAATGAAAAGGGTCGAGCCCAGGAACTGAGGACCAACAACAAAGGGGGTTCTTAGCAGTGAATGCGCAAACTTGTGTCTTCAAGGGGTTGAATTCGACAAGGTTATTGTGTCCCCAATTGGCTACTTTTTCCAAGACTGATTCAGTTTCAGACACAAGTTTATCGCGACTCTCTTCAACAACGGAACGAGGGATGTTAGCACGGCCCGTATAGGATGAACTACCCGTACTGTCATCCGCATAGCAATGAATACTCTCATCAATTAAGAGCATGTCATTGATATGCAAAAGAAAAAGAGTTGGGGATAGTACGGAGCCTTGCGGGACACCTGCATTGATGACCATGCTATCAGAGCAGCCACCGTCAACTACTGCTCTGATGCACCTACCGGACAGAAAGCTGGCAACCCATTTGCATAATCCCTCGGGCAAGCCATATGATGGTAACTTCGAAAGCAAGCCCCGGTGCCAGACCCTATCGAACGCCTTTGTCATGTCAAGACTGAAGGCCAACGTCTCTCCCTGACTCTCGATAGATGAAGCCCACTGATGAGTGAGATATAGGAGGAGATCACCTGTGGAGCGACCATGGCGAAATCCGTATTGACGGTCGCTGATAAGGTCGTATTTCTCCAGATATCGCAATAATTCAGTGTTGATTACACGCTCCATCACCTTCGAGAGAAGGGAGGTTATGGCAATTGGCCTGTAATTCGATGGGTCCGATCTATTGCCCTTTTTAGGGACGGGGTGAACCATCGCGGTCTTCCAAGACTTTGTACTTGCCCAGTTTGATAGGAGAGCGCGAATAGGCGCGTCAGAACCGGGCACAGCTCGAGAGCACATTTCTTTAATACCACCGCTGGGATGCCATCTGGCCCACTCGACTTATGTTCGTCTAGAGCTAACAATTCCCGCCGTACCTTACGCTGTGTAATTGTTGTTTTTTTCTGTATATTTAAATGGTGCAATAAAGTGTTCATTCATTCATCAGTTCACCAGGCGACACCGCTAGAAGAATTCTGAATTAGTGTCAATAGCGAGAAGAAACATGGGACAGAGCCTCTTTTTCCCCTTAAAATATTATTAGAACCCATTCTACCATCGACTATCAAGCTGACTGCGCCCGTCAGTTCGCTTTAGTGTTATAAGATACAAGTCATATACGGCATTCGATTCTCGATTAAATTACAATGTTGTTGACAAAGTAAACATCCCTAACGAAGCCGTTCAGACTCGTGAACACTAAATATTGCAGTAATTGGATTTTGAATCCCTGGCAAAATTTCGTTGAAGAAATGTTTCTGCAGCGGAAAATGTTTTTTATGATTATCTCGATGATTACTTCATATACAAATTTAATTCAACGATACGGCTGCTTTACACTGCAAATCACGTATGGTCAACATTTAATATTGGGTAGAATAAATTTCGCTGGGGTAACGGATTCCCGCAAATGATACCTAATATAATCAAAATTTTCATCGCTTTGAGACTTGCAAATGCGTAAGTGAGATGAAACACTGGGCGATATACCCGTCTTTGTCACCTCACCCGCGCGGGTTTAACCAGGTTTTTTCCGCTCGCGAGACTAATTCCAAAAGGTTTTCACTCCTATCGTAATGGGCCAAGCGTTAATGCGTAACCTGGTCAAAAACACATATTTTTGGGTTTTTTATTAACCGGTTTCAAGTCCTGGTTCAGAGTTTCAATTTGTCTATGGGCATAATTCACCGCTTCAAAGCATTTCTAACTTTGATTTCACGTGAACTGATGTCTATGTCTAAGGCCGCACTTCCTCCTACAAGAAAACTTCAGCAAGAAATGTCTGATCGTCTAGCAGTCAGACACGTATAAATGTAAACGCTGTTACAAATCCTTTGGAGATAAAGTCCAATTCGAGATGAATAAATGGAGTCTCACTACTTATAAGCGATATTTTTATTGACATTTCCCTGGTTCCGTCGAGAAATTATCACGTTTTATTTGTAAAGTGTATATACTTCTGCTGACTGGATCTGACTTAGCCATATAAAGCTTGCTTAGATGATATTTGGTATTGACATTTCCCTAGTTCCGCCGAGAAATTATTAAGTTTTTATCCTTTATCCTTTCTTTATTTTCGTGTTTGTAATTTTCTAAAATACTTCTGCTGACTGGATTTGACATAGCCGTCTAAATCTTGCTTAGATGATAACATGCGGCTAGTGAAGACAACCAATCCGAGTCACGACCTCGAGTTGCTACGTACACACCTACCACTAGGAGGCAATTGGGTTCATCATGTGTGCAGTCGTACTCGACTTGAAGTTGGCTACATTCCATGATCTTTCAGTTTTTCCTTATGATTTAGTTACTTGTATTTACGAATGAAAAACATTATTGAAAATGTTTATTATAAAATTGACTCTAAACAAACTCGAGGTAGGCACATAACTTAGCAAGATATAGACTGTTTGCTAAAATGGCGTCATAACATAGCTAAATCTGAGAACCAGTTGAGGAATTAAGGACAAAATACAGTAAATTGTATATTTACCTAACTGGAAGGAGCTTCCTTCGGGAAATAACAAGTACCTCTTTCGTCTTGACAGCACCGTTGACTTATCATCGTCACATCCAATGGTAGTGTTGCTTTCCACGCCACTTTCGGTAAATAATGTGAAATAAATCATGAGCAAAGCAACATAGACTAACTTCATTTCAATCAATTCAAATTAAGATTCTAAAATTAACACTGGCCACTTTTTAAACGTATTTTAAATTTTAATTTATTATTTTTAATCTTATTTCAAAATTCGAATTTGAAATTTTAAACGCATGGCTCAAGTCAATCAGAAAACATGGAGTAGACTGTATTTGGTTTCTCATTCTGTCCACGTAAATGTGTATAAATGAAGCATCAATTAACATGGTCAGTGTCAACGTAAGTATTTACAGTTATTTCGTGGTTGAAATATATAGAGTCACAAAAAAAAGGAAAAACGTAATTCTTTTAAATGTGTGATTTTATCAAATTTTCTATGTTCATTTGACACATTTCAAAGTAAATAGAATTGAGTGATTTCAACAGTTATAGTTTTATTGATTTAGTGATATTAAATTGGAAAGGAGACAAAATAAATGTGCAAAGAAGCATTTTTTATTTGCATTTATTTTCTACGTGTTCATCAATTACCTTAATTTTATTTACAATCTTAGCTTTTAACTTACATATATTGATGAATCTAACTTTTGAAAATTTATCTTTATTAATAACGATAGATAATTATATCAAGTACATTGTTTTCATAATCTTACTAATGACATAAAATTGACACATTTGAAAATTATTGCATATATTTAAACAAATACTTTGCATCGATAAAGTTCAAATTTATTTTACATAATAACAAATGAAATTAATTTTTAAACATCATTCTATGTTTTCTTTTTTTTAAACAAACACACAAATATAACATCATAAGGAACTGAATTCATTAACATTATAAAATCAATATGGCACTAATAAATATCATGTAAGTAATAAATTAGTGATAAATACGAACTGGTTAATTTTATTTGTACAAATTTACATAATTAAAAAAAAACTATTTTTTAAAATTCTGGAGTAATTCTGAATTTAATTTGAAGTCAACAAACTACGTGTTGGTTATTTATATATTTAATTACCAAATACATGTACACAGTAAGTTTAAAAAAATCCATAGAACATTAGTACAAGAATGCTGATTATTTTTATTTAATAAATTAGCAGTGGACTTCACTAGAAGACTGCTATTAAAATGCAGTCGTTTGAAATACCTATATTCAAAAATTAGGCTACTACGAGCTTCTTCCTATTTGCCCCCATTTTTCTTCCAATCGAAAAAAAAACCGTAGACAAACAATTTAAATAATCATGGAACTCGTGTGCCAACTTATGTAAGGATCTGTTTATACAACTAAGTAGGCAAACAGGCGTACGGCCCACCTGATGGTATGTGGTTCCCGTAACCTATGAACGCCTGCAACACCGGAGATGTTACGATCGCGTTGCGGACCTGTCCGCTGTCAGCACAGCGACCCCTCTGAATCTATCTGTTCAAAAATGCGATCTCTAGGCCGGTTGAAAAATATTTGAATAAAGGAGACAATTTCAGTAGCTCTGTGTAGAAAATCCTGGTTCAGATAGAGGCTGGTCACATTCCGGGTACAGTTCTTCGCAAGGCCGTGTAGCTGACAAGGCTTTATCATAATCGGCAAAATATTCGTCGTTGTCATCAAACTTCGGGAGCCTGTCAAAAAAATTCTAATGTTAACGACTTTCAAACAAAATATTGTTTTCTGCTGAGTAAATATTCACTACAAAAGTTTCATTTCATGAATTTAATTAGACTAGCTGAAGACATCACAATTTTATTACCTACGTTTTTCTTTTTACGCGCGTCTTTTTTCCAAAGACTAGTTTTACTTTTAATACTTTTTTGGATAATATACTTTTTGAAATTTTAATTAAATTCTTAGGCCGCATTCACACCCCTCCCGCAAGAAATGTTTGACAATCAAGCAACCAGCAACTTCTGAAGCTGTAAAGTATGACATGCTACGGCGTTTATATTCAGACAAAACATGACACACGGTCAGACATTTCTTGCAAGTGAATATGTGATTTAAAAAAAATTAAAATTACTTAAATCTGTTATCAAAATGGTCTTTTACTTCTCCTGATTGTTATTCAGAAGAAGTAAATCTATGCACAAGACTGCTGACAGAAATGAGTTCTTACGTGAAAATAGCTCTTAATATCTCCTGCAGTAAGGTTCCCTGGGGATCGGAGTGGGTTTGTCCTACAAGGCACAGAGTTCTCAAAAGACATTCCCGCCCGTTCACGCCAAGCCTGTCAAAAAATAGTGATAAATTTAGTGATTTTGGATTATTATGTCGGTAATAAAATTCTTGTAGATAATTACTCATAATTCAAATACATATATTTTAAGTATATAGCGGTAAATATTGCATTTCCATATACAAACGCACAAACGTAATTGACCATTTGCTAAACGTTTGTTTTTTTTTTTATTTTCTTTCTGGGTGACGTGCATATTATATGTATAGTTTTATAAACAAGTACGAGAAAGGATGCAGTTATAAATCATTTGTAATTAATTATATTGCAAAAATACTGTTTTCTCCAAACAAACCAAACACCTCATCTTTTTATTTCAAAGCGGAGTAAAGCGAATTAAAATTGCAGTTGTACATGCGATGCCACTACATTTAAGTACTACAATCTCACAACGGTAACAGCGAACCAAATTTATAAAATTTAAACGGAATCCTCTGCATGAATTCCCGCCAAAACTCCATTGCGCCAGTTTACACAGGGAATCTTTATTCCGTAAACGAAACGCGCATTTAAAGGCACAAAACCACTGCTGCGTAAGATATTTACACTCGCGCCACGCTACGTAAGTACTGTTACATATTCTGTGCCTAGCGCTTCGCATGAAATCTTCGTTTTGCAAAATTCAAATTTGTCTTTCATTCAAGTCTGAAATGTGTCAAAATAATAATTAAATATTCATAAAGTATAAAAGTACAGTTCTAAAAAAGAGTTGTGTTAGTCTGTAGAATTATTGAAACTTATAGTTTTGTAGTAATAAGTGAGCAAATTTTGTAATAGTAAAATTTCCATAAACATCTGCTATTGCCCATCTGTTCTATAATGTTGTTGTTGTTATAAGGGCACAAAGTACAATTAAATTTATGCATGAATAATGCATATATAAATATTGCAAGGGAAAATAAGGTCAATGTAAAATCTGAAAGTTTAAAGATAGTTTATTTCTTAAACAACCATTGTTAATAAGAATAGCTGTAAGTTTTCCTAATATTAAATAAATAAATAAATTAAACACACATCTAAGTCGAGAATCTCAGCTAAATGGCACGACAGAAAAGAAATCAGAAATAAAAAAGTACTCTTCCAGCAATACCCATTCCAAAGATATATTCAGTGCATAGCATAGCATGTAAACGCTTACAGGATCCAGTGCCTAAATACGTACCCTTGCAGCATTGTCTCTATTTTCTGGTAGAAAACGCCGCGACTACTCCTGTGAAATTCCACGCTGCGCTTGTCCATATGTTCGCTTTTCAAAAATTTGCGTTTGTTTTTCGAAGCGTGCATCTGCTTTCTGTCTATTTTAAATTTCCCTCGAACTCCAGTTTCGAATTGGTCCACTGGCGTGTTGACGCTTCGCTTCGCAAATGCTGGGTTTACTACGGGTTTCCTGCGAGTGTTGTAAGACATTATGAATTTTAAATGTTACTGCACCTTATCGTTTTTATTAGTAACTTTCCTCAGGGAGTAGAAGCTTAGCCTGTTAGGTGAAATAAAAAATATGACTTAAAGATTTACTTGACAAGTAGTAACATACTTATATTATTTATAATTATTAATATTATAAAGCTGAATAGTTTGTTTGTTTATTTGTTTGAACGCCCTAATCTCAGGAACTGCTAACCCAATTTAAAAAATTCTTTCAGTATTGGACAACCTATTTATCGAGGAGGAAGGCTATAGGCTAGAACGAAGTGGGGACGGGTTGCTAGTTATTGATAATTCCACAACTGATTATAAGTAGTAATGGCAACGGCTACTGAGAATTAGCTTAAAGAAAAATTTGTACAAAAGTAAGTTTTGTCGAAAACGGGTTTTCGGTTCAGCAGCTACATCACATAACATCCTTCAAGGGGCTTTCCCTTGTTAGATAAAGATAAATTGTATACCCCCGCGCAAGCGTCTCAAAAGGCCAGATGTATTTTAAAATAGTAATATTACAAAAAGTTAAAAGTATTCAATTTTCTCTGAGAAATGAATAAAAAAATATTATTGTATTTTTTCCTTGTCAAAAAAAAAGAGGTAGGTAGACAACGAAAAAGATGGACAGATTGTTTATAAAAGTTTGATAAGAGCTGGAAGAGAGCAACAGGGAAACAAAGAAAGAAGTGGGACATTACAGTATTAAAAAAAATATCTATTCTTACCTTTTGTAAGGCCTCTTGTATAGTACTCTTCCATCTTCATCAGTATAATAAATAGCTTTAGAATCAATCCTGCGATGTAGAGGATCAGCTCTATGGCGAAAGGGTGAGTAGGGGTCTTGTGGTAACTCGAAAGCCAGGGCAGCCGTATTACCCCATAGGATAGTATCCCCTAATGTTAACATGGGATATGTGCTGCAGAATACTAGAATGGAAAGTAAAAGGCTTAAATTAACTGTTTGTTAGTGTCAATAGAAGCCAAGGTACACTTTGGGTATAAGTAAGTACCATCGGATCAAATGTTCATTCATTCATTCATTCATTCTCCATGAACCCTTTCTGTATATGTATTCTTACACACTCTCACCTATTTCAAACGACGGTGCATAAATTGCTGCATTTATTTTTAAAATTGGCAGTAAAATAGTACTGTGAACTGTGACGTAAGTGTTACATATTCAAGACATCACGTGCATAAATCTGAAGAAACCGTAAGACGGTTTCAAAAAACTTTGACACTAGGTTGACCGTACAGAGTCGATTGACCATGTACCCCGCTTAATATCAATGAATAAGCGTAAGCGAGATGACTCCTCTTTCGTGACCTGCTTGATTGACTATCAAACTAAATAAAATATTTAAAAAAAAATCTTGAGTTTTGGAGAAAAGCTCGCTCAAACGCAGTCAAGAGATCGACGAACTCTTTACAATAGGCACCTGTTAATTGTTATCACGTTTTCATGAACAGCGATCATGAAAACGTGATAACAGCTGTGTTGTATGACACATGTCAAAAACTGTATGAAAAACAAACTAAAGGTGTCAACTTGTTATCTTTTGATTGTATGGGGTTTACTTCTATATAAATTCGCTAATAATTATCGTTGAAATATTTGATCAAAATGTTGCCTAAGTATGTAATTGTTTTGAATTTGATGAAATATAAAAATGTTGATTTATTAATATTAAACAAATATCAGAGAATAAATTTTGATGCAGCATTCATTGATATATTCCCGTATATCTTTCACAAATTCTTTAAACATGATTTCAAAAATGGATCTGATAAATTTATTAAAAACAATAAAATAGAACAATAACATATTTTATAAGTATATTTTATATAAAATAAGTATATTTTCTCAAATTGATGGCATTTTTTAAGAAATATCCACAAAAATAGCACCAATTTATTATCCTTACCAAGCTGCAACGAACTTCCTTCAGGGAACACAATAAATCTTTTTCTCCTTGATAAAACTACACTGCTTGAATCCTCTAATTCCGTACTATTTACATCTAAAATTTGCGATTTTACAGAAAAAAATAAACACGCAAAAATTATTAACGTATCCATACCTATTCTAAATTTCAAAACAATTGAAGAAAAACTTTAAATTTCACTGTTTATTTACAGAACTTTCAAATTTGGAATAAATCTATTGTTATAATTCAAATCGATATAATCTGTTCATAACTGGCTTGATAATGAAACCGGTTTTATTTTTTATTGGTTCTTTTTTCAAAAATATGCGTTCCGATTGCAGTTAAGCATTTCTGCGTAATGGCGTGTGTTTGACTTATCCCCGCAAGTAGGAAACCGTTACTCACGATTTACAAATAAACTCAGGGGAACCGTTATTGGATTTAGTAGGTACAGGTGGATGGCTAATGTGTTCTAAGATGTGCATTTGTACCTGCACTTGGGATCTTTCTTCGAATTTCAAATAAAATCATGTATTGTATAAAATCATGTTGATTTGATTGATTTGATTTAGATTTTTTCTATGATTCGAAGTGTATACTGTACGATCACCGGTACAAAGTTTGCAATTTTACAATAATTGTTTAGCATCAAGTCTACTACTTAACATATTAAATACAAATCACACATAACATAGTGTTACTTCTTTAAGCGCTCTCCCAGTCTCTTGTAAGTAATATAGTTACAAATTATTCAGAAGCATCTACTTTCGTCTCTACAGGATTTCCAATTACCCTACATGTGAGTGTATGTACCCTAGAGCATTAGTAGATTAATGGAAATAAAGAGTAAGTTGTTACATTTTGTGAGATAAAAGCCTTATACGGGTAGGGCTGTGAGTATTGTGAGTTAACTAATTAAAACGTAGAAAATTTACTTACATTTACCGTCTGCACATTTTTTCAGGCCACTTTTCCATAATGTAATTATCTTGTCATAATTGCCTTATTCATAGAGTATTGCCGCGTCACGCTTCTCAAAAGAAGACGTATGTTCTTAAGAGCTTAAGCCCCAAAATAACGGGAATGCAGAAGTACCTTGTCGGAGTGTTTCCAAACCTTTTTCGAAACATTATCTGATGTGATTCCTTTTACGACTAACATATGTTTAAGGGTGACACATGACAGATTTTTGAACTTTCAATAAAAGGAACCACGTATAGACTATTTCACGTTGGAAGTCTCGCGGTTATAAATGTAACTTAATATTTTACAAGGAAAAATTCTACTGAACCTAGATACTAGCGCCACTCCCGTGGAACTTATTACGTGAAACGGTCTACACAGAATTGCAGTAACACAAAAAGCCATTGACAGCCATGAAATTGCATGATCTTACATCTAAAATTATGATGTCTCCGGATAGAGAAACTTGGCGTCGGGAGACGGTGGCTTATGCATTAGTAGTATATTTTTTTCATTATCATTATTTCAGCCGCAGTCAGTTCACAGCTGGACATAAGCCTCTCTTAATAATTTTCGAAATGACCAGTATTAATCGGCCTACATCTAGCGTAAAATTATATTCGCAGTCCGAGACATTACTGTAATTCGTTCAAATTAAAAAAGGATTCTGAAAGAGAATACTTTTTCGATTTTTAAGACTTTTCTTTTGCCATTTATGTCTCCGAATGCAGCGGTCAAAAATTTTCCTTACTTGAACCTGTTGGTGTCTATGATTCACTCAACAAGTGAAGTAAGCAAAAACAACATGCTTTTAGAGTAAGTAAAGATAATGTGTAAATAAAAATCATTTAGATTAATTTAACTCCGTACTATCTATATTTTATGCCTGTAGAAAATAATTAACTCGGCCCCAGATGTTCTTTCCCTTTGCTTAAAGGGATAATTCCTTGGGACCATAAATAAATTTCACTTTTTTTCGTTGCGCGTGTGAAAGCCTATGACGCAGTTTGTGATGGAGATTAGGATAAATTTTTTAATCAATGTTTCTTTTGTTTTCAGCCTGTTTCTAGCAAAAAGTTGGTGGTCTGGGCAATAAGGTTGTCCACTATCTTTTTATTGTTCTGCCTAGTTCGATACACTGATGCTTTATTTTTTATTTCGACAATGATTTATTTATTTTTTATCTTAAATATGTGTTTGTTTATTTATCGACGAGATATGAGCATCATTTCATTTTGTTGAAATCTTAATATCATTAGAAGTTGTGAAATAAGTAAATGTATAAATTTCAATAATCATATAAATAATTTTATGTACATTCACAGTTCTGGTGAAGCTCGGGTTTCAATTATTTACAAACATTGATAAACTGATAGCGTTTGCTTTAAAAATTTTATCGATCACGTATTCAAACTTAGTACAATACAAGTCGGGCATATAAAAATAAAAAAAACTTACCAACTTAGAAAAAAAAATATTTAAAAGCTAAAATAAATCTAAACTAAAAATTAAAAGAATAAATTTCATTCTATTTCACAATTGAATCACACTGTATATTGATATTCTAAAACATAGCACGCTTCTAAACCAAATCAAGTTCAGGTCAAGTAAAAAAAAAAAATGATAAATGTAACCACAAACAAACCTACATTTTACAATTACCGTTCAAAACGCACACGTTTTCTGTTACAATTCGTGTTCACCAACTACAGTCAAGAAGTGACAAATTGTTTTTAATTAATAAACCTATAGCATTTTAAAATTAAATTCTAATCTATTTTTGAAAATTTTTATTCAAATTTTCCAAATATAATGTTCGATTGCACAGAAAACTGAAATTAGTGATATTATGATGATTAAAAATGATTAGTTCTAATTTCAAATATATTTTATGACATTGGCATTGTTCCGATTTTAATTTGTAATTTATTATGAACAAGTTTATGCAAGTTGGTGTTTTGTGCTATGTGGCAATCATAATTTTCTTAATTCTAGACTTTGGTAGTGCTAATAATAGTCAATTACATAAGAGAACGCGAAGATATTTGAATTTTAGAAACCACTCGCAATTTTTCGTAAGTAGACACAAGCATTTGAAATTTATGAAATTCATTTTATTTTCGGTCACTTTTAAAAATCGTTCAAATACAGCCAGTATTCGTTTAATGTTTGTTTGTTGTTGTTATCAGAAACAAACAGTTAAATTCGTATTTTATTACATTCATAGAGAAAAGAAGAGTTTCGAACCCAACTGCCTAGGCCGAATAGTCTAGTTTCCTAAAAAAATATAATTTGTCCGTAAGTTACATAAACAAAACTATTGGAGACGTATTTTTTATTTTGAAAATTAAACAATAAGTGGTAAAGATATGGCGCGTTAAAGTTCCGTGTGACGTCACAGTGTGCTACACTTTTTCGCAATATGTGACGTCACGAGCCCCCACTCCTAAACTTTGATGCGTTATATCTTTATAATTTATCGCTCAATTGACAAAAGAAAAAAATACGTGACTAATGTATTTTGATTTCCTAAATGACGGACTAATTTTAATGTTAGTATTTTGACCCTGGAATCGTTTGCTCTGTGGTTGCTTTCATAAAAATAATGCCGTATCATTTGTAAATAATTTAATTATTTATCGAAAAAGATAGCCTCCAAAATAATTTTGCTAAAGAACCTTATGGTTCTTACTACCTACTCCTACCTACTCCTACAGATACTTAATATGACGGGATGACATAACAAATTTGTTTTTTTTTGTTTTTTCATCAATGATTCGCTTACTTTCATGAAACAATTAAAATGTTATAGGCGTAAAATATGAATGTATAAAATAAAGCATGTTATGTTCATGGGTTTATTTTATAACATATTTTTTAAGTAACAATCGCGAAAATATAAAGAAATCTCTCAAATTTTTCTATATTTTAGCTCCGATTAAACTTCAAGGCTAACATGGTTTGGTGGAATCAGATCTTCGCACAAGCCTTAGGGTTCCGTATCAACTGGGTGGAACCGCCTGACTCATTCCATCCTTACCATCAGCTGTATAGGAGATCAGTGTATAAGAATTTAGAAGTATTATTAGACAAGTAAGTTTCTTTTCTTTTTTTTTTTAATTGTAACAGGTCCTGTTTTTTTCCTTAGTTATTTAGTGCCTTAACGGTAAGCAGAAGATACTATCCTCTTTACTTCCACGAATCCATAGTTGCAAATTCATCCAATTCTATATTATATTAAGTCATTTGATGATCTCGCTCCTTTTTTTTTGTTGTTGCTAATATACTACCACAGACGTAATAATCTTATTAATTTGTTAAACGCGAAAGTGTGTAAGTACAAATGGATGTATGATGATGATGTACGAGTACTCTTTCACACCTAAACCTCTGAACTGATTTTGATAAAATTTGCTTAGCCAGAGGCAAACATAGGTTACTTTTAGGCGCAAGCAGAGCCACGCTAGTAATATTACGCTTTCAATATTCTGACACAGCCTATCGACTGCCATTTAGCTGTAACTACCTAAACCAATTCAAAAGCACGATAGAGCTCATGATAGAATGCCACTTGCTGCGACCAATCTAAGATTTGCCTCGCCCACCGTCCTTTAAAACACACGCGCAATCGTATATACTTTTACCCTACTCGGTTATTTTGCTCCTCAAAATTAAATCAATTTTCTTCTTAGCAACTTCACTTGCCAATTATATAAAGTAATCATAAGTATATAATGCGAAAACTAACAAAGTCCTTCTGCCGTGTTTAGGATATCGAATCGATAAAAAAAAATGTCGCCAAACGCGGTCCAATTTGTAATTTATTCCGGCAATCACCAACCGTATTGTCAATCATAAATATTCATTTTCATTTTAAAATACCCAATCAAAGTTTAAAATATCCATAAAAATGCTCGATTGCTTTCAGAAATGGGATGAATGGGTACCACTGCGTACGGCGGGCCATTTGCGAGATAGGAATGATCGACCAACCGACAACCGTGTATTACAGAATTTTAAAAATGGTTTTCAGGTAAGCTTTTTATGTAATGGCAGTTTGAAACGTTTTTGATCAGGTTTCGAATTTTTTTTTACAAAGAAATAGTTAATTTTGTAGATCAGCCTGTATTTCACAAAGTAATAGTTATTCATCTGTTAAGTACTTTGTATGAAAAAAAGCCTTTCACCCTAACTTCCAAAAATTACCTTAAACATAGACAACTTAATTTCGAAACAACTAAACAGCTGGTTATTTTTTTTTATTTCATCTCCCCACTACTGTATTTAGTACTAGCTGTTTCCCGTAGCTCCACCTGCGGTATATAGCCTATGTTACTCAGAGTGAATGTAGTTTTAAAATGGTGAAAGAATTTTTGAAATCGGCACAGTAGTTTTTGAGTTTATTCATTACAAACATACAGACAAAAATACAAATCTTTCCTCTTTATAATATTATAGTGTAGACTATTAATAATTCAGTGCCAAACAACCAAGAAAACAGAGTGTGGCAAGAGTCATTAAATTTTCAAGTAATTTCTCATTTTAGCGCCTTTGCATCGTTTTATCATCCTTTCCCATATTACTAGGAGAACAGAAAGTTTGAGCTGTTAGAGACAAATTAATTTTCAAACTTCACTACACTGATTTTCAGAACGAATGAACTTATTTAAGTCAAAGAATTTGCTAACATTACGTTTTAATTAATAAATATTCCAATTACTCGTAATAAGTTTCGACGATAAAATGATTTCTGTTTATCTGTTTGAATTCTGTCATTGACCTAAAATTTAATAACCGAAATAAATTGGACCAACAAACTTCTTCTAAACGTGTTTCCTAGTAGCGTCTTTATGTGCCAGACCAATGAGCGCATGGTACGCTTTCATTATGTTACTAACACCGCCATCTAGTCGTAACAGCCTAAACCAACGCTTAATGTGCCTTCAAAAGAGAGATGGAGCTCAAGAGAGAATGCCACTTGCGGCGACCAATCCAAGCCTTTTGCCTTGCTCCCTTGACACCCGCAATCTTATTCTTTCTCAAATACTCTTGCCCTACTCGGTTATTATATTGTACATCTTCTCTCAAACATTATTATATTTGTTATTTACTATCTTTGGTGCAATAAAGAGTTTTTACTTACTTATCTAGCTCGTATTTTTTTTTCTTAAACTAAATTATTTTTCTTCTTAGCGACTTGACTCTGGCCAATTATGTATAAAATGATCTATTTTTAGTTTTATACAAATTTCCTCAAATGTTAAAAAAATAAATGCCCACCCGTGCGAAGCCGGGGCGGGCCGCTAGTGTAGGATATAATTATTGACTTATATGTGGTTTCACCGCTAAGTCATTTGTTCATTATATCGTTTGTTCGACTCACCAATTATGATGAATGAAAATCATTCGACACACCGATATTGCTAAATATATACACCGATATTTCAAAAATACGCTGGGCACGCGGTTATCGAATCACTAGAATTCATATAAAAACCATTACTTTAAACTCAAATTCTTGATTCTTCTCTTGCAGGCAGCAGTCCTCGGCAACCGACAGATGGCATAGAGTACCAGAAGAAGACTGCCCCACATCGATCAGCTCCTGCCCTTTCTCCTTGCTGGAAGTGTCACTTTATACGGATATGTAGCAATAAAAAATTTCATCAATATTTTGTTTCAAACGTTAGCCGAATGATTAAATTTCCACTTATATGTATCCATCCATAGCAGCCCTTATGATATCCTTTTTTCACACAGGACCTTCCTTCTGGACTTTCTGGGCCACAGGGCCTTCTTGATATTCTTCCAAATAAATCTCTACCGTGCCACTTGCATCCAGTTTGTACCTGTAGCCTGCGTACAATACAAATACAATTGTCCAGATTCCTGCACGGTTGAGGATCTTGGAGCGGCCAACGACAGAGTAGTCAACGGTCTAGTCTTAAATTACATCGTAGCCATTTCGACTCTACAAGAAGCATGATTAATTAACTAATGACTAATGTTTCTAGGAATCATGACTATGAATTACGACTTAAACGATTATTTTGTTTGGCATGACATTACCATGTAATGCTCTATGGTTTGCGAGATTCCTTGTACGAATATGTACTACTGTACTTCTTTTTAAAGGAAATTAGTTTAAGAAAAAAGGATTTTCCTCTTGACTTGGACTTAAGCCGCGGTATTGCAACTAAGAGCCCTAATGAAGAAGAAACGCGCAGTGACGCAAACTAAGTCCGGACTGGGAAATGTAGCCGACACTAATATTTGTAATAAGGAGAAAGCATCTTAGATTTTCCTTTTTTACAATTATAATGTATTTAAATCGGTAGGTACTATTTTTTTTTCATTTTCTCAGACAGGCATCTTTACTAAGAGCTAGTTAAGTTTATGTTTTTATACGTATTTGTATTATATTAGTGCTTAGACTGTTAATATCTGACATACAGTTTACGTTAAACCCATTAATAATCGTACGTAATAAATATTTATCTTATTGTTTTATCTCATTCTTTCTCAAACGTAATTATATTTCCGTCCTGCTCTCATTGCAAGCTCAGCTCGCACAAAATAAATCCAGTTAGTTGCCAGCCAGTATAGAGTGATGATTTATTTGAAGTAGAGCGTTTCAAAGGCAGAGAGATACAGTTATAAAAGGCCTTCAGACAATCCATACTATCCACACTATTATAAATGCGAAAGTCTGTCTGTCTGTTACGCTTTCACGGCCAAACCGCTGAACGTATTTTGATGAAATTGGGTATGAATATAATTGAAGACCCGGGGTCAAACATAGGCTACTTTTTGACGCAGGCAAAGCTGCGGGAAAAAGCTAGTATCACAATATAGAAGCTATAAATGTTGTGTGTCACGTGGTCATTCCTAATGGAGATCGCGACGTAATGCATTTACGGACATAATTATTGTTTTTTCTAATTGGGACTTTGTCTAAAGGTAGCTTGCAAGGTAACTATCGCCTCAGTACCTTCCCTGGGTAGTTACTAAGGCGAAAGTTCCTACATTTCAAAACAATGGCAGCACGCAAAACCATCATCTAATTGTCACATATTTCATTTACAGTTCATAGGCTATGGTGACGAACTAAAAAAATAATTAAAAAAAAATAATTAATAATGTTATAAACTTACAAAAAATACATTAATAGATAGATAGATACTTACTTATGCTGAGTCTAAAAAAACTCTAATAACAAAAACTTTCAATCAATACATTTAACTTTGATTGTATCAATTTCTTTTATTTATATATTTTTTCGATCTCTTTCGCTTAAACAAAGTAACATTGACATACATAAATATATGTCATATTATGACACAGCTACATAACTAGATTAGTTCGCGCGCTCTACATCTCTCTTCTTCTAAACTTGCCAGCATTCGATAAATTCCCTGAGCATCTAAATCGGCGAACTGAAGTGATTGCCCATTGGGCCCTGTAGCAGCTACCATCGATTCTCGATTACCAAGATCGATTCATTCGATATAACAATTCAATTGGTGATTTGTTAATATTTATTGTATTTTCTTCGTAAATTGACACGACTTTATTTGAGCTGACTTTTTTTCTTTTGTTTGTTCTTGTGCAAATAGAAGTCGCCTCAGAACCGAAACTCGGTTGTATTCTCCGTCGGCGTCTTCAGTTTACGCTTGGAAGCCTAGGGTACGCTGTAAGTCTGCTGAAATTAAGGAGCTGCCGTCTGACCTCCGTAACCATTTTACAGGGAAACCAGACCAACAGGAATATTATCCGAGTGTGTTAGTGGCCAACACCGTCACAGTACACAGCCTAACAACTCCCATCTATCGATAACAACCATGACCTACCTTCTAAACTCAAGATAGAAAATGCCACTAAAAGGCAACCAATCCAATATGGGTCGCGTCACGCCGTCGCTAGACACGCGCATTCGCTACGGATACGCGCGTCGCGCTCGGCTATCGGGCTCCTCAATAACAATTGACTTGCAAACAAATTTAAATTCTTTATTGTGGAAAAGGGTACAAAATATGATATTATAAATTTAATGACAGGATCACCAAGTCCAGTCCATTATTGGCCGTCATTGACGATACAACCGGTTGGGCATACAAACACAATCGAGAACTAATAGTGAATGCATTCTAACATTTCTAACTCAATGTAAATATCTAACCGAAAGATCGTCGCTACGTGCCTTGCACTCCATATGAGATTTACTTAATTTGCAGAAACGTGCCGTCGCGGAACAAACGCTTCAGACTTTTGATATAGACTCTAAACCAGTGATTCCCAAAGTGGTCCAGGTGGACCCCCAGGGGTCCACGGGAGACTTGCTGGGGGTCTACGTAGGCGTGAACAAAAACTGGGGGTCCATAAGATGTTAATGGGGGTCCACGAAAATTTATCTGCTTTTGATAGTAAAGAGCAAAAATGTAAGCATAGTTTTTATAAGGGCCTACCTACATTGTTTTAAGTACCTATCTAAGCAGATAATATTTTAATAAGGCAAGCGACTGTTACTTGTCCAAACTTGTGTATTCGATATTACGTACAATTTCGTGTACAGACTTGCAAAGCGCTATCCGCCCGACAATGCTTAATGCTTGTTCAGACATGAACTTGATCAACACTATAAATACTTGATGCCAAAGGCAACCAAACGCATTCATTTGTTTCCGGAATTTCGAAAACAAGGCGGAATTTGGGAAAAAGTTGTGAGAAAATTTATATCTGTGTTTGCTAGTGCCGGAGAAAAGTAAGTAACCTACCTTTTTTTGTTATAGTACTTAAGTATTTTGTTTACGTGTACTAGTCGGTTGATCACAACGGCCTGTATAGATAGGTAACTTAGTAACTTACAGATATTTTAATTGTCCTCTTTCGATTTGAAGACAAACACAGCACGTTTTATTCAATTGTTTTTTCACGAGAGAAGCACTGCCTCTCTAAAAAGGCCGAATAAGCAATATTGCAGAGCAATTAATTTTGTAATTTTTCTTGCAAATAACTACTAATTTTATAAAACAGTAATTTCATAATCATGTTAAATTGATTTTGAAGTAACTATTTTATCAAAACTATTCCTTTTCGGAAAGAGCGAGCGGTGCGCGGGCGACGGGAAAAGGGCGGGGCTTGAACTTCGATGCCTGTTTGTCACGTTTTAACAATGAAGCCGCAGACAAAAAATACGCAAATACACGGAGCGCGTGAACTCATTGATTTAATAAAATGTTAGTTATCGTTTTTATGGACAATTTTGGGATTTCGACGTTTATTTTTTCCTACACAAATATGATCAGTATTCGATACTGAGTACACTAATTTTTATTTATACTATTAAAAATTTGTGGTAAATTATGTACTTTAAAATTGATACCGTTTTGTGAAAACGTTTGTATTTGTCTCAGCGGTTTATTAGTTGGTCCCTTTACAAGCCGTAATTCTATTTCCGCGTGCTGACAAAGGCTGCGGTGTGATACCTATATTCAGAAAAAAACTTGGTTACTAAAACATTTTTTTTACAGGTAAGGTAACTGACACGAAACATGGCTACAGCAAAGAAAAAATGTCGACAATATAGTGTCGATTATTTGAAATATGGTTTTGTTCCATCAGAGGCAGACAAACAATTGCCCATGTGCCTATTATGCAACAAAGTTTTGAGCAATGACTCTATGAAACCATCAAAGCTCGAAGATCATCTAAAAAGGTGTCATACTGATAAAATAGGTAAAGATTTAAAATATTTTCAAACATTGAAAGAAAAATATGGAAAGAGACCCACCATGCACAGTATGTTCGCTTCAACATCTCAAAGTAACGATGATGGCTTGCGGGCATCTTACAATATCTCATTACTTATAGCAAAATCTGGAAAACCGCACACTATCGGAGAACAATTAATTTTACCCGCTGTTGAAGAGGTTTTAAAAACTGTTTTGCACAAATCTCCATTTGACGTACTAAAAAGAATTCCATTAAGTAACAATACTGTACAAAGACGCATTGATGAAATGAGCTCTGATATCGAAAGCTTTTTGTGCAATCATCTGCAAAAAACTCATTTTTCTATACAACTGGACGAGTCAACGTTACCCAGTAATGAAGCATTACTATTGGCATATGTCCGATTTATTGTTGAGGAAGAAATTCACGAAGAATTGCTATTTGCCAGAACTTTGGAGACTGACACTAAAGGCGAATCAATATTTAATGTCCTGAGTAATTTTTTTACGGAAAAATCGATCCCATTTACAAACATTATTTCAGTGGCAACAGACGGAGCTCCTGCAATGGTCGGGCGATATCGTGGGTTTATAAGTCATCTCAAAAGAATTATACCAGGACTTACAGCTATTCATTGCGTAATCCACCGACAACATCTTGTGGCAAAACATTTAAGTGACAGGTTGAACCAATCTCTTCATTTTGTAATAAAAGCTGTCAACAAAATCAGAAGCAATGCATTGAATACACGTTTATTTGCTCAATTGTGCGACGAAAATGATGAAGACTTCCAACGACTGCTCTTACATACTGAAGTACGCTGGTTGTCGAAAGGTGCATGCTTAACGAGATTTTACTCTGTTTTCGATTCCATATTAGAGTTCTTAGAAAGTAGAGATCCAGATTTAAAAGAAAACTTGATCAAATTCAAAGCAGACATTGCGTATTTGACAGATTTGTTTAAAAAATTTAATGATATTAACTTGCAGTTACAAGGGGACAGCCTGAATTTAATAAAAACAAAGGGGATAATTTCGGCTTTTCTTGGGAAATTGAAATTTATGAAGCAAAACATTAGTCGGCGCGAATTCTCTCAATTTCCAAACTTGTCGCAGGTAGAATGTATTGATGAGGATATCCATACCTACAGTCAACATTTAAGTGCCCTGCATGATGACTTCAAAACCAGGTTTGAAGATATACTGACGATGGATATACCACCATGGATAATAAATCCATTTGATGAAACGGAAGTGGCCAATGTTGTATTACAAGAGGAGCTGCTCGAGCTAAGCACTAATGAGGAGCTGAAGGTGAAATTTAGAAAAGGCTACCCAACATTTTGGCTGCAAGCAGAAATACCCGAAAAATATCCTGGACTGTGGGAAATCGCAAGGAAATTTTTAATAGCTTTTCCCTCGTCATATCTTGTCGAAAGGAGTTTTAGTGCCGTTACAAACCTCTTAACAAAAAAAAGGAGCAAATTAAACATCACAGAGCGGGGGGATTTGCGGTTATTGCTCACAAAAATAAAGCCAAACATTGATCGTTTGCTGACGGAGTGTACAGATACATCCTTCCCATTAATTAAAATTATGACCTGAACCTATATTACCTTAATATTTTTTTCTTGTAATTCTATTCTTTTAATAAATAAAGTGATATAAAATGTACCATTTTTCGTTTTTATTTTACATATCGAAATATAGGGACAGAACTCAGAAGTGACACAATTTTTATTTTTTGGCGACTTTAAGAATGTTGTAGAAATGTAGCAGCAGGGGGTCCACCGAAACCAGTAAAATTTTGAAAGTGGTCCACGAGAAAAATAAGTTTGGGAACTACTGCTCTAAACTAACCGGATTTTAATGTAAATCTCATCGTTGATTGGAAAAGTTATTGAGGTCATTGAATGTATATTGTTAAGGAAAGTCTTATGGTTTTTAAGGATACTTTATATTTGTTTAAGGTTTACAATATAATAGAAAAACGTCCGTTTTATGCAAATGTTTTCTTAAGACAATCCTTCTGTCATGTTTCTTTTTTCCCTTCATAGATTCAACTTCATAGGTTTTAGTCGACCTCTTTGTCGACATCCTCCCCACCTTTGCCCACTGCTATCTTGATGGGAAGAGGGCAAACTTTGTTTACTCCGCGTCGCTCGATGCCGCGGCAAGTCTTGAAGTCGGCGACTCTAACTACCCCGTCGTTTCCAGGGTAAAGCCAATGTACTCGTCCTAGTTTCCATTTTAGTGGTGGCGAGTTAGGTTCCATCATGACCACCATATCGCCTTCTTTTACATTTGGATTAGTTGATCGCCATTTGGTCCGTTGCTGTAACTCCGCTAGGTACTCCTTTCGCCATCTTTCCCAAAAATTATAACGCAATTGTTCAATTAAATGATATCTGGTACGTATGTTCATGTCGCCTGGTCTTCGTGGTGTTGGTAAAGAAGTCAGTGGCCGCCCAATCAGGAAGTGTCCAGGGGTCAACGGAGCGAGATCATTTGGATCCGAAGATAACGGAGTAAGAGGACGGGAATTAAGGATAGCCTCAATTTGAATGAAGAGCGTGTTCAGCTCCTCATATGTGAGACTGACATTTCCCGCAACACGCCTCAAATGAAATTTGGCACTTTTAACACAGGCCTCGCACAGGCCATTGAATGTGGGACAGTATGGAGGAGAAAAGATAAACTTTATGCCATTATGAGCTGCGAAGTCAGTTATGTCATTAAGGTCTGGCTTTAATGCTTTGCCTAACTCATTATTTGCTCCAACGTAATTTCTACCATTGTCACAGTGTAAATAATCAGGCTTACCCCTCCGAGCAATAAATCTTTTAAGGCAAGAAATAAACGCTTGAGCTGTAAGGTCACTGACCGTGTCAAGATGCACAGCTTTAGTAGAGAAGCAAATAAAGATGCACAAATAGCATTTTGATGTTCTACTGCCGCGACCTTTTTTACTAGCAATCATGAAAGGACCTGCGAAATCAGTTCCTGTTACTTGAAAGGCAAAGGATTGCGACACTCTTGTTGCAGGTAAATTGCCCATTAAAGGATTAATTGTCTTACCCTTCAACCTAACACAAGTGATGCATTTTCGAACTATGCTTCTAGCCAATATTCTGCCACCAATAGGCCAATATTGTTCTCTGAAGGAGCTCAGAAGCATCTGAGGACCAGCATGAAATAGTCTTAAGTGTTCACTTGTCATCATGATTTGCAGATCATCATGATTCAAGATAATGGTCATTGGATGTTTTGTGTCATAATTAAGAGTTGAATTTTTTAAACGACCGCCTACACGTAACAATCCAATGTTATCAATAAAAGGCGACAATTGCAAAATGTTACTTTTAGGTAGTAGAGGCTTATTCTCAAGAAGAGTTCTTATTTCAAGGGCAAAAGACTCTTGTTGTGCAGCCTTAAGCAAGTACGTAAGAGATTGATGAAGTTCTGTTTCATTAAGTGAACCTATCATTCTGCTCGCTCGATTTCTACAATTACCAATAAATCTGAATACATAAGCAAATATACGTTTAAGTCTTAAAGGGTTAGAATAATCTTCAAATTTAAGGAATCTACAATTGTTGTCTTGGGTGTAATGTACTTTAAGTTCAGGTAGATTAACATTAACATGCTGTTGATGTGGCCATTCGGATTCGGGCTTAGACAGAAACCTAGGACCAGTCCACCACAAAGCCGAATCGACCAGTATGCCCGGAGCAACTCCTCTTGATGCCATATCAGAGGGATTTAGATCCGTAGGCACATGTCTCCATGAGTCCCGTTTCGTCAATTCATGGATCTCATTTATGCGATTACAAACGAAAGCTTTTAAGAGTTTTGGCTGAGTCTTAATCCATCCTAAAGTTATTGTCGAATCAGACCAGAAAAACTTAGAATCCACCTTGCACCGCAAAGCTTCACCAACCTTTGTAGAAAGTCGTGCTCCTAAAACAGCAGCGGAAAGTTCAAGTCTTGGAATAGTTAATAACTTTAAAGGCGCGACACGAGTTTTTGCGCATAAAAGATTTATGTTTATATTGCCACCCGCATCTATAGAGCGCAAGTACACGCAAGCTGCATATGCATCTTGTGATGCGTCTACGAAACAATGAAGTTGTATAATGTCTGGAGTGGGACTCAAAACACATCTGGGAATAGAAAGCGTATGTAATGTATTTAAGTCTTTGATCAAACCATCCCAAATTTTCCTTATGTCTTTTGGAACCTCATCATCCCAATCCAGTTTAAGCACCCAAAGTTTTTGAAGTAGTACTTTGAGCGTAACAGTACACGGACTTAATAAACCTAAAGGATCAAACACTTTACATGTATTTGATAAAATGAAGCGCTTCGTAAGGTTTGGTTCATGAGCATTTAATTTAATGCCAAATTTAAGTGTGTCACTACTTGGTGCCCATAACACCCCTAAAACACTAGATTCTTTAAACAAATTATGTGAATCTGGTTTCATACCTTCTTCGAAGATTTGTGGACAGTTCGTTCTAAATTTATGAAGAGGAAATCTAGCAGAACTCAGTGTTTGTTCAACGGTTTGTTTAATGTGCAGTAATTCTTGTTCCGATGTGGCCCCTGTCAAAAGGTCATCTACATAGAAATCGTTCATTATGACTTGAGATACAATAGGATCTGGACATTCCTTTGCTAACTGAAGCAGACATCTAGTACTCAAATAAGGAGCACAAGCAGTCCCGTATGTGACAGTATTCAATTGAAGAACTTTAAGTGGCATATTATTATTACGTCGCCATAGAATGAGCTGAAGATGCCTTTGTGATTCATCAACCATTATTTGTCTGTACATTTTCTGAATATCCCCAGTTAACACGTATCTATGTTGACGAAACCGAAGTAATATATTGAATAACTCCTCCTGCACTACAGGTCCTACGTATTGTATTTGGTTGAGTGATAGATTTGATGATGACTTAGCTGAAGAATCAAAAACAACACGTAGTTTAGTTGTCTCGCTCTGTTCACGTATAACGGCATGATGAGGCATGAAATATCCGAATTTCGGTCTGTTTATCTCAGTTAAGTGACCCAATTCTTCGTATTCATTTATGAATTCACAGTATTTAGCTTTAAGATCAGGGTTTTTATTTAATTTTCTTTCAAGACTCAACAGTCGTTTTACAGCCATGCAATAAGAATCCCCGAGGGCTATTTCAAGAGATTCTCTAAAGGGCATGCATACTGAAAACCTACCATCATCAAGACGCTTAGTAGTTTCGACAAAGTAGCGCTCACAAAATTCATCATCAGGTGACAAAACAGGTTTTGTAGTTGAAACTTCTTCGAGGTTCCAAAATTTTGCCAACTGGTCACTTGTTTTTTTCGTAAAATTACAATGTAATGTCTTTTTGTCTTTTATGTTATTTAAATAAAGAGGACCTGCTACAATCCAGCCTAATTTTGAATCTTGAAGTACTGGTTTGCCTGATCCTAGCTTTATCTGATTAGGAGACATAAGTTCAAAGAATAAATCAGCTCCTAGCAACATATCAATATCTGAAGGGCGGTAAAAGTCAGGATCCGCTAGTTGCATATTACGAGGTAAGTTAAGTCCTATATTTATGAAATAATTAGGTAACAAGCCAGTTATTTTAGGAACCACTAAACAATTAAGATGTGCACTGAACTCGTTGTAACGTGATTGTATTATCATCTTGCACCTATCAGATACAGTCATCTGACAGTTATTTATGCCAATTACGCAAAGGTTTTCCTTGCCATTAGTAATGACACCAAGCCTTTCTTTAAGATTCGTCGTAATGAAGGACGATTGGCTGCCTGCATCAAGTAAAACACGCGCAATGTAAGTATTCTTATTCTCAGGATTCGTTACATTTACTAGAGCAGTGCCCAGAAGAACTTGATGAGGAGATTGAACTGTTAAAGATATAGGTAAGTAACTACAATGGTTCGACATTGTTACGTCTTCAAGATTATGACTGTCTTCATGTATTAATGAGTTATGTTTCTTATGACAGGTCTTGCATGAGCCACGAATCTGACAGTTGCTGACAACGTGACCTCTGCGTAAACAGTTCAAGCAAAGATTCAATTTGATAACTGCTTAAAGTCTGTACAATCTATGATACGATGTTGCTGACTACAGAAAGGACATGAATAATTGGAATTCGCATTGGCAGAAGCGACAAAGCTTTTTGATTGTTTATTGTAGTTGTCATTATGTCTTATGTTAGGCTTTTTATTTTTGTCTTTAAAGAAATAAGGTTTATTTTCACGTTTGTCGCATTTACTGATTGCCATAGCTTCCAAAATATCAGCACGATTACGTAAGAATTGCATAAAGTCAGATAAAGTAGGTAAATCCTTGAAAGAGTTTTTGTATTCCTCCCATTTAGAAAAACTAGTTGCATCTAATTTTGTTGACACTAGGTATATTATTATGACATCCCATTTGTCAGTAGCCTGTTCTAAAGTATTAAGAGCTCTTAAGTTTTTAGATACATGATCAATTATGAAACGTATTGCTCTATGAGACTCATTAGATAAGGTTTCTATTTCAAATAATGCCTTTAAGTGGTTATTGATAAGAACCTTTTTATTATCATAACGTTCACAGATTAAGTCCCATGCAACCTGGTAATTTTTGGTACTAAATTCCAATGATTTTAAAATTAAAGTAGCACTACCTTCTAGTGCCGATCTTAAATAATGAAATTTATTCACATCAGGAATTGAATCATTGCTATGAATCAATGACTCAAATGTGTCTCTGAATTCGAGCCACTTTAAGTAATTACCATCAAACGTTGGCAATTTAAGGTGGGTAATTTTACGTGACTTTTACTACATCCATTTGAACATGAAAAGCGAGCAGAATGAAGACTCGCTTCTTTATTCACTGAAGTATTAAGACGCGTTTCAAGTACATTTTGAGCGATCGAAAGAGTACTATAATAAGAACTTTCAAAAGCATCTCCTTCACTATCATCCTCTCCAGGCGACAACAATTCAATTTGAGACTGAACTTCATTAAACTCATACAATAAATTTTCTATTTTTTCTAAACGAAGTTTCAGTTCTTTAAGTTGCAACTCGTCACATTTATTTACGTCTAAGGCAGTTACGAAACTTTTGAACCGTGTCATACGTCCTTTTATGATTCCACGTTTTATGTTTAGTTCTTTCACTGTTACGAGAACCTCCGAATTACGACGAGAAGGTTCACCTGAATTCACAGTGTGACCTTCCATTATAAAGTGTTAAAATATTAGGAATAATGAGTTAAACAAGAACACTGTACGAACGTGGCCGCTGTCCCGCTGCCGAACTCAACAACCACGCAGCAATAAAACGGACGTCGACGATGACATGACAATCGTCGATCACGTAGACGCAGGCGATTGAGAACGCTGCATCATAAAAATACAAATGTGTTATAAATAGAACTTCCTCCTTAGCACACTCAAGGCAGTGCTTTAATTTAAGAGCACAGCAATAGTGGTAGTGAGTGCTTTCGTTTAAGAGCACAGTAATAAAGGCGTCAGAGAAAATTATGTAAAATGAGTAAGTATTTACAACGTTCGTGCAAAAACAATTAAAATATTGTGCGGATTGTGCTTTAAGTGCCAAATAACCTTTAGGCGTGAAGTGCACAAAATCTCAAGTGTCAAAGGGCTGGAACAAACACGACTTCACTCAAATTTAAGGGATGAAAAATAAACAATTTTTGTGAAGATGTGAAAATAAAGAGAGACACTTCCCTGGTAGAGTTGTAGTGTTCCCACTGACTATAACTCACGGTTTCGTTGGTTTCGTTCCATTGAGTTCGGTGGCCCCTTGGTAGTTCGTCGAATGCGATTTTATTATTATGATCCAAAGATTGCAGGTTCTTTTATTCGTGTCCTGTCACGGTCGAAAACTTGTTAAGGAAAGTCTTATGGTTTTTAAGGATACTTTATATTTGTTTAAGGTTTACAATATAATAGAAAAACGTCCGTTTTATGCAAATGTTTTCTTAAGACAATCCTTCTGTCATGTTTCTTTTTTCCCTTCATAGATTCAACTTCATAGGTTTTAGTCGACCTCTTTGTCGACATATATCTTGTAGTGTAGTCAAGGCTCGAAAAAAGTATTCTTTTTTTTCGGTGCCATCTTTAACTAAGGTTGGCAACCATCAATGCAATCTGTACCCTTGAAGCAGCCTCTCGGAACAGGGATCGTGTGCTCGCGGTGTACCATTGGTGTAGGTCTTTTAACCACGAAATTCTCCTTCTTCCAGGCCCCTTTTACCATGGATCATACCTTGCAGTATAAGTTTAAGGAGCTTATATTTGTTATTATGAATTATGTGGCCCAAGTATTCCAATTTCCTAATTTTTACCGTTTTCAGAATTTCAAATTACTTGCCAATTCTTTCCAAAACTGTAAAATTATGTACTCTCTCTACAATCGATTCTTGAGCATTCTGCGATAGACCCACATCTCAAACGCTTTAATTTTTTGCATAATAGGTCAGTAAGTGTCCATACCTCTATACCGTATGAAAGTACAAAAAATACGTAGCACCTGACCATGTTAACTCTTAGTTTGAGATTTAGTTTTATTTTTATTTTTTTATAAGTCCTGTGCCTAACAATGCTTGACTTCTGGGCTCATAACTAGCTGTAGATGTAACCACGAAGGTCCTAAAATGAATAGTAGTAAGAGTTACTTAAGTATATTTGTGCATAAATACCTCTACGAGCAAAAGAAATAAAAAAACTTAGCAAATTTAAAAAGCTTTTTCTTCTTCGTCGTGTCGACGCCTCTCAAAAGTGAGAACGTATTGAAATCAACTTAATTCACCAGATTCTGGTGGTGTCAGTTTTCATTTAGTGACCAAAACCACCAGTAGTACCTTGTATCAATAGTCATAGTCAATAGTATTGATTGTATATATATATCTTAGACTGATACATAGGCATAACTATACCTCAGAATGAGGAAAGATAATCTCTTTCTTTCAGAGTATTTTAAAACTTAGGCAGGTCAATCGACCCTGCACACCCTAACACTAGATTTTCGGAACCGCCTTTTGGCCTCTGACATGGTTCCTAACGACCGCCAGATGTATGTCAGGACCAACGTATTAACGTGCCTTCCGAAACACGCCGGAATCATCTTTAACCGTCTTATTAATAAAATTCGCCTATTCCAAACATAATCCGACTTTACACTAGGACTTGTTAATCCCAGAGTAGCGGAGTATTAACTTGCCAATTTCATTGTTATTAATAAACGTGGTGTAACCTCGGACTAACTATATATTCCTTAAACCTAGATTAAAGCGAATGTAATGGCAACCCCGTTTTTTAAAAAGTAAAAAGAGTAAGTAAAGGAATGACAAAGGAATGAAAATGAAGCTACTGTCAAATTGACAGTTCACTTTTTTTATATATAGCTTTTACTTTCGTATTTAGCCAGTAAATAACAAGTAAAAAATTAATGCAATAAAGTAGTTTAGTCTAAATTCAAGTCAGTAGTTAAGTCAAGTCAAGTCAAGTCGAGTCAGTGTAGCATTTTAACTCGACGATAATTGTTTCGGTTTAATAACGAAGAGTCTCGTAATCTAGGGAGACTATCGCTTGGCAGTTGGGTCAAGGCATAGTGAGAAGATTCCTCTCTCTGGAGCTCTGACGACCGGCAGCTTGGTTCAAACTCCGCTACCTATGGATGCCTCTCTTTTGTATATTTTAAAATATCTTTTTTTTACTAATATAAAAGAACAATAGAGTCAAACGGCAGCTCGGGAAGATTTTTGTAAATGGAACATATTTTTCATTCTAGGGGTTTCCAACGTACACTTTGTAATATTTTACACGCCTAATTAATAGCATTTGATCTTCGATCTTGTTTATTTCATCTATCACTCTTAAATCATCAATAAAATTTATACACTTTAGAAAGAATATGCTTAAATAAACAACACATAATGAAGTTACAACATAAAAAGAACGCCTCAACGCCGAAAAATGTTAGGTTGTGAATTCAATGGCCAAAAAATGATACAAAAAGACCCATATTCTATGTTTAGTCCATCCTTAAACCATGTGGTGCCTTGGAGTATCTTTTACTCCGAGAGTACGCTCGGATTAGTTTACTTCATCGTTCCTCCATGTTTATTAATACGAATTATCATTACTCCAAGCTTAACTTGGAGTAAAGTTATTCTTGCTTTAGTCTAAGTTTATTAATAAGGCAGTAAGAGTTCATAAAACCATGGTAAACCGAGAACTAAAAGACTTGGCTTGCCCCAAATAAAAAAAAAAGTTAAAAGATTTATTATGGAAATATATTTATCATTCATCCCTAAGAACAGATATGAACTCCATGATTCCCTTTCCCTCAGGACAGCCGCTGTAAATATACGGACAGCTGAACATTTGCCGGCCGGCAATGGCGGCATCCTTGTAAACTGTCATGGCTTCTACCCACGATGGATCTTCATTGTCGAACGCGGTATGTCCGTAGTCTGGTCTGAAAATAAGAAAAACCTTGTTTGCGATAAATATGTAAATACTAAATAAAATAATTAATTAAATTAAACATTAGAATATTTAATTGATTCAGACGTTACTTTGCGGAAGTTAAAATTACAAGCACTTACCAAACTGGTGGCGGAAGCACGCAAAATAATTTGGTAACTACTTGTAAACATTAGAAATTACTATCAAAATAATTAATTCCACCAAATATTTCCAAAACATGACCATCGTTTTAAAATTTGTCAATGCTATGATGATAACGCTACGAGTATCAAAATAGCGAGTAAAAATTTAAAGCTAACCTCTCCATAACTGATCTAGATCCAAGTTTAAATTTGATTGCCCTACTTTATAAAATCTATTTTTTATATTATGCTACTGTTGTATTAAAAATAGTTTTTCAGTTTGCTACTTGATAGTATGATCTCGCTAATGTTCTAAGAAATAAACGTCTGTATTCACAAACAATAGCAAACATTTATTTCCCAACTGAACTTCATGGTAGCCTTAAAAAAAGCTCTTCCTATTTAGTAACGTACTCTTTGGTGTAACACACACATAATGGCCCAACCGGTCCACAGGGGCTCCACAGGCGGTGTAGCTGTGGTGTGCGCAAACTTCAGCACCGAGCCAGAGAGCGACAGCAATGCATAGTGTGACTGGGTCCATGAATGATACATGAAACTTGAAATGGTACATGATAAGAAAGATTATTGCAAGAAGATATGGGTAGGCGACCCGAATGGGAAAAAAGAAATGGGAAAGGGCTAGGATTGGTGATAAATACGATTAATTCATGTAACTAACATTGAATTTCAGAAAAAGCATGTAGATTAGAATGGCCAACGTGGACTGCGTTCACAAATTATTAAAATCAATTCTATAATAAATGCAGAAATATACAGATTTTTTAAAAATGTTTTTCCCGTTACAGTATCTCATAAATATCGAGTAAATGTTTTCCTTTTATAAGATTTACTAAACAAACACATTCCGTTCGCGTGCTCTGTGCACATTTACTGATAAGTTTATGCAGTACAGTGTCATATCTCTGTGTAGCTTGATTACAATTTTCATGACTGTTTTTCTCGTTTACCTAGAGTCTAAACGTTCGCAATATAAATAAAAACATTATCATGTAAAAGATACTGTTTTGATAATTTAATTCATATTTCAGAGCAGTTATGTTTTCCGCGAATTTCATCAAAAATCAAGGGAATAAGTAAAATTCTATTATACATTTTTCGCATATGTTAATGGACGACTAAGTTGAAAGCGACTAGTCGGTCATCCTAAGTACCGCTGGAGAGACGAAGTCATGAAGGACCTGGAAGTCCTCGTAAGAGCCGACTGGCAGAAGGCTGCGCTGAACAGGGAACTGTGGAGATTTCTTGTGTCGGAGGCCAAGATCCTCTTTGGGTCGCTGAGCCATCGCAGTTGTAAATATTTAATTTCTATGTAGGAATTTCTTTGCTAGTTGCGAGGCTTAATGGACAGGACATAAAAAAATATCAACTGTATTTCGACTCAACCATAGCGAAATAAAAAAAATCATTTGATGAAAGGAATAATCCCTTATTCATGTTCATGACGCGAATCCAATCCGCCAATCGGTCGAGTTTCTAAAGCCAGTTCAGGCTACTACGAAATCCTTTTAGACCACCTGCGAAACTATATAAATTCCGTCTTCGTGCCAATATAGGGTGAGATTTCTGAAAATTGTGATTGTAATCTTTGGTAGTGCGCACGTGTTATACGGGAGTGCAAGTCCGTATGCTTTGCGATTAATGGCGCCTGGGGTACGTAGGGAATACGACACAGATGTACTTAGAAATAGATAATTTAAGAAACTTTACGCCGCGTGTTTTTTTTTTTAAAGAAATTTAAAAAAAAAACTCGGTATTGTATATACCCATTTTCAAGAAGTATATTAACATTTTGATCGTCTATGCTACAAATGTGGCTTTATCGCTAGTGCAATTTCTTCCAGGCAACCAAAAGTAGCCTATATTCTAAGTCTGGTCTTCAACTAAGTATACTCCCAGAACTTATTTCTGGGAGTATACTTAGTTGAACCTACCTTCTTAGAACGTAACGCTCGAAACGTGTCACTAAAGTCTTTTTTTCGAATTATGGCAAATTTCATTATCAATCGCCTTTCCAAGTTATTTCTAATTTTTATTACCTACACCTGATCTGGTGACTAAAACTCAATCAGCGTCGGATTTAACCGGTTTAACGCTTAGATATAATCATCCTATGCATTAATCTAGACATGTAATTGATGCAGTGTCTATTACATAAGATGATCTATGAAATACAACGGTATAGATACGTTTTTGCCCCATATTGCATTCATTTCCAACACGTAATTTTTCAAACAATTTTTATTTTCAACCGATTTCCAAACAAGCGAGATTTGAATTATATCTTTTAATAGTAGATTATAATACAAGGATGCGAAGTTGGTCATTATTTACGAGGCGCTATAAAGGCATGAGCCAAAGGTGAATGCCTATAGAAGCCGTGTATATGGCCAATTTCGCTCACGAGTTGTCATACGACGATTTTCAACACTTTTGCGAAAACACACTCTTATTATTAGCTTTTTATTATTATTTACACAATAAATAAAAGTTCTCAAGCGATATCAAAACATTTCTTTACATTAACTTTTATTAGTACACTGTGAACACTTTTCATATTTAGAAACACTATTAGAGCAATATATAATTGGGCTTGTTTGTTTTATTAATGTATTGCTAGGTATCTCCAAATACAATTATAGTTTTTGATTCTGTTTTAAAGCTTCGTCCTTATTTCTTCCTTTGAAGATTTCAGTTAAGTCAGCCTACTTATCAATATTCGATTTTCGTCTGGATTAGTATTTATGGCGGAGTCAAATTAAGGTATTCTTCCCTAAATTAAATCGACATTTGTTATTAAAGGTAAATTAAATACAACAACAAATAGATTAAAAATGGCAACACTGATACAGACAGAGCAGACCCTGATAGTCAATTTTTTAGCAATGGGATTTACGGCCATGGATGCAAGTCCTTTATAGCCCTTCTTATTTTTTCTACACTCATTAATATTTGTAGTTCAATACAGTAAATGTTCAGTAAAATAAATAGCAATATGAAATTTAGTGTTGATTTATCTTTTGGAAGCTAATAAAATAGTATATAGTTTTTGCAAAAACAATGAATTGGTTTGAGACTTAAAATCCTCTTGGCGTACATTTTTTTTTTTAATGTACCGTAACCATGGAAACCAATTCTTTACAAGTGCGATTATAATATAAACAATGTATTGTTTACAACCCCCATTAATTACAATGAAATAAAAGGCACTTTATGAGCAAATGTGTTGAAAATATACTAAAGAAAGAAGGGAATCTCTAAATCATTCTACTTCACCGTGGGAACAAGCAATCCGTTTAGTTTAGGCTTTAGCAGAAAACATAGAAATTTGAACTTGAAACACTTGAAAAGCGTAACCTTCTTTCTGCCGAAATCAGGCAAAATAGGGCTGTTATAACCATTCATTCATTCATTCTAGAAGATAACATGGTCAATAGACCCTATACATCCTGGAGTGGACGTTTTTCGGAACCGTTTTTCAACCTCTTATAGTGGTGGCTGCTATGATGAAACTCCTTTCTCATTTACCTTGTCCCACTTTTTAATATTGGGTCGACACAGTAGATTAAAGAATATAAGTATCTCTTGGTAAACTAGTTCAATACCACAGACTAAATCAACATTCCATTCCATTGTGACAGGAAATTTTTAAAGAATTTTATTCCTGAGATATCATTATATAAAACGCAATACATAAGAATGTTATGTCCATTGAAACACCTTCATAGATCCGTGTGGAAGAGCTTACTGAAATATAATCTACTTACGTTAGTAAGATATGAATAAGCTCCCCGACTAAACCTTCCTCTTGTACGGGATACTGCGCTGCTTCACATATAGCACGTAACACGCATTCTTGTCCGTTGAAGCCTTTCCTGTAGGATGTTTAAAAAATATTCTCGTGTGTTTAAAAATAAATATAACTTAGATTCGAAAGGGAGTAGGATTATGTGTTGGTGCTTACTTTCAATAATGTAAGTCTATTATGTAAATGGAATTTTCTTCTACTTTTTGAAAAAGTAAATCAAACAACCGCATCGGCGGCGTAATTATTAAATGATTGCTGAAGTATACTCGTTAGTTCTTGAAAATAAAGATTAATAGTAGTAAATCTATATTTATTACTACTCCTCTCTGAAAGGCGTAGACTCTCTGGTAGACGTAAAACACATGGCTGAGGAACATAATGAGAGTGAATCGGAATTGCTTAAGTCCACGAACTTTTTGAAATAGTAATAGATCGCGCGGAGCTGACCAACCTTCAGTAATTTAAAAAACAAGTCATTACACTCGAAGAAGAAGATTTATCTCATCTGCACAACTTTGTCATCATCATCATCCGAGCGTGTATTTCTGGTTGAGTCATCAGCTTACGCTTCGGAGCCAAGGGTAAGCTGTAAGTCATCGTACTAGATTTGGCGGAACTGGTTATTACAATGGAACGACTGCCGTCTGACCTCCGTAACCCTTTTTACAGGGAAACCAGACCAACAGGAACATGACCCGAGGTGTGTTAGTGGCCAACACTGTCAGAATTTTTCAGGCTGCCCTAAGGCATCTGACACGGCCTAACGACTGCTATCTATCGACAACAACCGGGACCAACGGCTTAACGTACCTTCTGAAGCACGGAGGAGCTCAAGATAGAAAATGCAACTAAATGGTGACCAATCCAATAGTGGTCGCGTCATTCCGTCGCTTGACACGTGCATTCGCTACAGATACGCGGGTCGCGCTCGACTAACGAGCTCCTCATCTGAACAGCTTTGTCAGACTAATTTAAATGCTCGATTTTCTCGATTCTCGATTTCAGTGACACTCCAAGTCTGACGTCAGTACGTGAGGCTTAGAAACCAAACAGCTAAGAATTCATTCTTATATACGTTTTCACCAAAATCGGAAAAAGTTTTATTCAAGAATAATGGCACAATCTATTCAAAAATTAAATTTAAATTACACCACACAGTTAACCCGACAATATACTGTTAATCCACGTATAATTCTGGGCTCTGTCTCTAGAAACGTGACCTCCAGGCCTCTGACCTGGGATGACTCTTCAGTCATTCTTATCGAGTGGGTCACACATGGTCAATCGACCCACTGGTGTCAGAGTTTTTTTCGGAGACACCTTTGGCATCTGACGTGGGTTCTTCATTATTACTTTTCAGTCTTTCTTATCGAATAAGTTACATGTTCAATCGACCCTGCACACCCTGGTGTCAGAGTTTTTTCGGAAACCCTTTCGGCATCTGACGTGAATTCTTCATTATTACTTTTCAGTCATTATTATCGAATAGGTTACTTGGTCAATCAACTCTGCCCGCCCTGGTGTCAGAGTTTTTTCGTAGACGTCTTTCGGCATCTGACGTGGGTCCTGCATTATTTCTTTTCAGCCATTCTTATCGAATAAGTTACGTCTGCCATTATTTTTTTATGCTTAAATTAGTTACTCTTGGATAGGAATGATGTTGCTGAAATCGGCCCTAAATTAGATAAGGTTGCGGTCTAATGAAGAAAGGTATTTCTTACGTGTTCAACAAGTCCTCGAGCGCCTTATAGAATGTCAACCTCTCGTCTTTTCTGACAGCCCAGTCTGCCTCTCGTTGCTCTCTTGAAACCTGAAAAAGAGTTTTCAGTGCTAAGAAAGACACGTCAACAGCCGCACTGAGAGTCATCAATATAAATATTAAAGCAAATTATTATTCATTAAATTAAACTATTTTAATACGGTTTTATCGCGTTTATTACTTATTTATTTACACCTGACGTTTCAAACACTTTACAGCGTGCATGGTCGCAGGCAGACTAAGTTAACATTTGTCTTTGATGTCATAAGATTACAAACTACCGCCTGAAATTTTTATTGGGAACTATTCCGATTCACGCAGTATTATTTTATTATTTAACTAACTTTTACCCAGTGATTTATTGGGATTTTAAACCTAATTCTTTGTTTTCGATAACTGGTTGCGCCACAGTGTTCTTTTAGTTTAAATTTCGCGCCTGACTTCTGTCAGTCGGCTTTAATCCCATTTACCAATAATAATAATGTTATCTTTGATTGACACCCCCTAATCCTATCCTTTTCCCGCACAACCCGTGTGTTTGAGTGTGAGTGAAAAGACTATATAATTTGAAATACGCGCCAATTGCAATACTTGTGGCGACCTCCCGCACTTGTTTTCTATCTACCTGTTGTTGCGGGCTAAAATTTCGAAACGACGCGTGCGCGTGCCTCCGCCAATTAAAATTAATAATTTAGTGTTAATTGTGTTTGTCGATAGACAATTTTACAAGGAATTAGTGTGCGGACGTTTCTGGGTACCCAGTGTTGTGAAGTGCAGCATCAAGAGGATCCTAACTCAATAACTAGCGATCTCACCAGCTTGCCGTCATCAACAAAGGTTTGTGCTTAATTCCTTAAGAACTGCTATCCTTTCAATTCCCACAGCAGTCCTATCATCCCGCGTTTACGGTGTCGATCAATTTTAGAAGCATCCTTTTCAATATACCTATAGTCCACTAACAATTAATTACCAGCTCAACCAATAACTTTATTATTTAATGAAGAACAAATTAATATGAAAACTAAAATTAGGCACTTATCTCTGCGACCCGAATAACCATAAAATCGATACCCATGTCAATTTTGCGTGAGTCACGATTTTCAAAAATAGCACTTCTAGATCAGCTCCGTCGGATGCTAAGTTTAAGTCATTCATGGTGCAGGTTACCTAGACATCAAGTATTTTTGATTTTAATGCAATGAAGGTCAAACAATCAAACCTCATTAAAAACATAGTACTGCGACAACTCCGTGATGTTGGTGAACTGGCTGTATTGGTATTGGAAGTTGGCGGCAAATGCTAGGCCCAACATCTCCCTGGTCGGTACTGGACAAGCAAAGCCGACGAGCAACTGTAATTACAAATGGCCGTTGATGAAATAGAAAATAATGGAAATCCTATGAAAGTGAAGACTACAAATCAGGATTCAGGGCTACAAAGCGAGCTGAACTGAAATATAGAATTTAAGTTCTGATAAATTTTTTAATCAATATTTTTGTATATTTTTAAAGAATAGTGTTGGTAATGTTTAATTGGCAACACTATTCAATAATAAGATACACTTGACAGACTTCATAAGCGGGCATTCAGATTGATTCAGTAATTTTGAAAAGAGATTAACAAAGTTTAAAGAAATCAGAAAATAACAGTAAAAGAAGAAATATACAAGTTTGGAAAGAGATTTATAGCAGTTTTATTAGATTATCCTTACAATAATAAATAATATGACTTGATTAAGTTCATAGAACGCGCCGAGAAAGATGCACTTTCATAAGCGTAACGCATGCCCGTATAAACAAACACGATAAACGATGCACTCACACGCTTGTGCATCGTTTACAACGCGTTGTTCGAACCTATCTTCTTATAACCTTTAGGTAATATTATTCATTAAGTGACTGAACCAAGAAAGCAGAAAATAAAATACCGGCAATGATTTCAATTAAAGATTATTCTATCGGAAAATTTTCCTCTCAATGATAAGAACAGTGGGTAACATAGAAAATTAAACGGATTTTTTTAAATAATTTGATAACAGATATTGTACGAATCTGTGGATGTCGTGGATTAAATTCTCACTGAAAGCATACTTTGTTTAGTTGTATCCAGTTTTTTAGCTTGCCAGATAATAATGATGATTTCATGCTTCGAAAGGCGTTAGCCGTTGGTAGCATTTTGTGGTCGTCAAAGGCACCTTTCGTCCTTTATCTAAAAGGACGAAAGACGGTTCCTTGTTAATTGACAGAAAAATCTAACAACAATTTAAATTCCTGCCTTTACCATGCCTTATCAAGCATTACATTAATTTGCGATTGCACCCAAGGTCCAAATAATTGGGTTGGCTAGCTGCCCGCGCCCCATTCAAAGTTGGCTCGCATTGGACACTCTGAAGCTTATCCTTTGATTTTAATTGGAATGACCAGTGCGATTATCATTATTTTAGATAAAATCCAAAATTTGAATAATTATCAATTACTGTAATTAACGATACAAACTAATTTTGTTTTATATTTGTATTGGACTAACTGCAATTTTTGTCTGCCTCTTTATTTGCCTGCAAGCATACTATGATTAGCTGATGCCAGTTTGGTTAGGACATTGCAGGCTTGAATCACTTGATTGTCTGATTATAAGATAATTACGTGCTTCGCAAGGCACGTCAGAGGATTAGGAACTCTTAGTACAAGGTTCTACAAATCTACATATTTCTAAAGAAATTTCTTCCATCTTACAAGTTTCTTACAATCAAAGACTAGTTATCTCAACGGTGTTTTAAATTCCATACAATGATAGATACAGATAGCAATGCCACTGAGTCCGCCGTTTACATTGAAAATATTAGTACCTTATAAGTCGCCCCGTAAGGGTATACCAGCGGCAAACTGTTGATCTGTCTTTTGGTCCTCATCTCATCCTCAAATGTGCTAGAACCTTCTAGAACAGGTAGTTGCAACAGTTGGCTTATTGCAAACAGCAATGAATAGAACCTGAAAATTTTAAATTATTTTAAACACTTACTAATCTTTAAAAAAAATCTCACCAATAATAAAAATTGTTTGCTTTTTATCCATGCCACTGAATCATTATTGTCAGATACGTTAAGAAGGTCGGAGGCTGAATTAAAGCCGCTACTCACCGGTCAGGTGGATATCTTTGTGGAAAGCCTGTGTCCAGTGGGGGACTGACTGCGAAACTTGGATTTTAAAGAATAGAGACCTTAGAATTTCATGGACAGCACGTGTGGCTTCTTCAGCAGTTATAACCCTGATTAATCCTTTTATTCTATATTCTTCAGTAGTAGTATAAGAGGCCGTGGTCGCCTTCGCACTACTTGGCCAATTTGATGATGATGATGAGAGTTCGCAGTTGAAAATAAATATACATAAATAGTATGGAGATACTGTTTCTGCTAAAGTATGTTATGTCCCTCGTTTGGACCATAGAATATATAAGCGGGAAGTATCCAACTAATTTTAATAACCTCTCCCTTCTTTTCTTTTATTGCTAATAATGCAGGTTGACTTGAGTGAATAAATAATAAATAAATAAAACTAACCAACTTTGGTTCAGTCAATCATTACCTTTGTAGAGAAAACATAAACAAAACACAAGTTAAAATTAAATAAAATGTGTTGATTATTGATTACCTACCACATGTTTTGGATTCCAGCGCGTTCAAACACCTACACAAAATCTTACATCCTGAAAAATATTGTTTTTTATTAATGGGTTTTACGGCCATGGATACAAGTCCTTTATAGCCCTTCTTAATTTTACTATCTCTTTCAGTCCTACAGTGTGGTTTCGTCAAGTCCTACTCAAGTCTAAAAGTCTAGTCGGTAGTCAAGTCTGGTCAGAAATCAGGCTAAGTGAAGTGGTAGAAAAACTGCACTTAGCGATTACTTACTGCTTTTGGCAACAAGCATGAAAATCACATAAATCAAACACTGTATCACTTCCTAACACTCACGCTTGTTATCGAACACTTTGCGAATAATAATCCACCATTATTATGCACAAACACTAAAAAAACACAAATTTTGGAAAATAAAATACAGTGCCGATACTGCTCTTCACAGCTTCCCGTCAAAAGTCACTAACAAAAAAAAAACAAAAAAAAACTGTCATAGTTTTTTTTACTTAAAAATCTAACTAGCCAGTTCTATGATGAAATTAAATTGTAAAAAAATTGCTCACTTTGACACAATTCTTTTGAAACAATTAAATTAGCTAATGCATAAATTAGATAATATAATACTTTATAAAGGTAGCCTAAAACGGGCAACTCAAGTACAGTCCCTACCAATTGTGAAGTTAACACTTAGGCCGTATTTACACTAACGGACACTGTAATGAAATGGTATATGAAAATGCTATGGAAGGTAAACAACGCGTGTAAAGCTAGTCAGAGTTTTTATACTACACAAATTAACTGTATTTGGTATTATAAGATCGTAGTCACAATGGTTTGATAACCTATAATATTCCAGTCGACGGGCTTCTGCGCGATGCCTCGCTTTCGTACGTAAGGAATGAGAACAACAATAAAAGTGAAAAATCGCTGAAAATGTTATGCAATGGACAAATTCAATAAATTCGAAACTAATTCTGTGATATTTTTTTTTATATTTTAGGTTTATATAACTTTACTTTTAATATAAATAAAATTTTATAAGTATTGTGCTCATTGTGAAAGTTTAAACGTTACCAACCTTCAAGCGGTAAAATGCTCACACTTTTGTTAACACCTTCTTAATCTGGAATGAATGAATGAAATATTTATTGCCTAAGCACAAAACGACACTACAATTTAGTTACATCAGTAACTTACTAAAAGTATTTAGTGGTCAAAGGCAACATGGACAAACCAATGTTTAATGATAGAGTTCTCCTAGTCGCTTTAGGTATTTGTCAACCGATTCCCTTGACACAACTGATTAAGGTGGGCTTCTCGAGTGATTCCCTGTACAACTGCGGGGCTGTCCGGTCTATGGACTATTGAACTACCCAAATTGCTCAGTCACCAGCACGACTGAAGTTCTGGAGGAGGCTAACGACAGAGCAGTGAACATGGCATACTGGTCTAAATACGTCTATTAAACCATCGTCATATTTTTTTCTGTATTCATCTGTTCTTTTATCTCTGTATATTTATGTTTAGATATAAATACTCTGAAATGTATATAACTAACTATATTTATTTAGCAGTTAGTGTTTTTTTTTTTATTATGTACTAGCTGTTTCCCGCAGTCAAAAAGTAGCCTCTATATGTTTGACCCCGTGTCTTCAACTATATTCACATCAATTTTAATCAAAATCCGTTCAGCGGTTTAGCCGTGAAAGCGTAACAGACAGAATTTCGCACTTATAATATTCGTATTGATATTACGAAAGTATGGATTTAAATTTATTATTCGCGGCAACTTTTTATTTTTTTCTTAACATCTTAGAGAGATTTTAGCAATAAGTCCAATAATAGACAAAATTACTTCATTGTGGATGAGCCCTTATCTCCTAACCCGCAGTCACATGATGAGTTAGTGCCACACAAATTTAAAACGACAACAAAAATCCTAAGTGTAAAAAGGTAACAAGTGCATATCTCTCTCTCGGCCCTATAACGTGTCGATATAGCAGTTTTTGAGAGCGAGGTACTCTTTAGAAAGTACAGTTTACGGGCAATGCATGACAATTGCATATACTTAAGTATTCGATGAGTCTTAACATACAACGACATATAAAAAAATTGCATGCACAAAAATAAAATGGTTTTATGAAAGCTAGACGTGGGAGAAAATCACATCATATGAAGTTTTGAATTTTCTGACTGTCCAGAAGTCACTTAATACATTATGTCGAAATATAGGATCTAAGTAATGGATGACGCACTACAGAATATTCGAGATCAATACAAGGTAAAGTAAGGTGCTCTCCTCATTCATGTAAAGTTTCCACTATCGAAGCTTTATTTATTTTATGTTACTTTTTGCCTAGTCATCTATCTTAAATCATGTGACTGTGAACGCCATATCAGGACGCTCTACACAAAAATATTTTATTATGTACGTCATAATATTCGAATTTCGAAAAGTAAACTCACGCGCCAACATTAGCATGCTAGTGAGATTCCAATAAATCCGGTAAAATCCGTCGCCTTCTGTATACGTAATAGGGAAGGTCTTGTACAAATGCTGTCTCATTCGCGGTTTAAACTTTGCTAAGGAACCATGTCTATGAATTACTTATTAATTCTAACGTTTCCTCTCTTTCTGTCAACTATAAGTGTGAGTGGGACGGCTATAGGTGAAGGGGAGACGTTTCACAGAAGTCGAAGACAACTCTTGTTTCCAAATTCGACGTTATTTCAGGTAAGTTGGCTAACTTTTGGCCGAAAAGTTCGCTTTGTATTACTTCGCTTTACTTTGGTTGGTATGACGCTAATAAACGCGAAAGTTGATGAGGACGCATATATGAAGAGATATATTTTTCTTCGTACAAGCGTGTTTACCAGCTACGTTCTCAGCTTACGCTTTAAAGCCTACAGTACGGTTTTAATCATATTCCTACCGTTTGTCGGTACTGGTTACAATGGGATGACTGTCTGTCTTTAAAAGGGACACCAGACCAACAAGAACATGATCCAAGGTGTGTTGGTGGCGGACACTGACAGATTTGCCTTCTGAAACACGGCAGAGTATGAGATGTCTATTGCTATGGAATGGATTACTCAAATTATCGAAAAACTTACGAACCTTTGAACAAAACCTATGTGTATTAGCAATATTTCGCTTTGGAATCTAATAATTTAAATTTTCAAAGAGAAATACTTATTGTTAACCAGCTGTTTCCTGCAGCTCTACTTGCGTCAAAAAGTAGCCTATGTTTGACTCCGGGTCTTCATCTATATTCAAATCAATCATCAAAATCCTATTAGCGGTTTGGCTGTAAAAGCGAAACAGACAGACAGATTTTCGCACTAATGAAATTAGTATGGATTCGTAATTATAAACACTACATAAACTATAAAGCTGAAATTCGACATGTACTTAGGCTGTTTATACTTGAAAGATTTCAGAGTAACTACAACATCAGTCTATAATAGGTTTTCCAATACCTACCATTTCCAATACCTTCAGCTAATACCTTTTGCATTTGCAGTCATGAGTCTTTCAATAATTCTTGAGAGCTTTTGATGAACGTTGACAAATTGGTGCACAGAAACCTGTATAATTTCCATAGGCGCTTTTTTTAACATCCAATATTATTTAATAAAACTAAGACAAACCCGTTTTTTCTTAAGAATACTTCCGATGGGTAGCAGCGTCAGAAGTACGATAAGCCGCTGAAACTGCGCTCGCCAACCCGCCTGCCAAGCGCGGCGAAAATTTTTTATATACAACTAAATAGGCAAACAGGCGTACAGCCCACCAGATGGTAAGTGGTTACCGTAGCCTATGAACGCCTGCAACACCAGAGATGTCAAGAGCGCGTTGCCGACCCTGAAGGAATTTTTTCACGCCCTTTTTGAAGGCTCCCATGTTATAGTCACCAGGGAAAACCATGGCATGGTATAGCAACAGTCCTTCAATTTGTGGATTGACTGCGGCTGAAATGATAAATGATGATTGTTTAATTGCAACCAGTTCCAAGAAGTCCTGAATTGGGCAAACAGGTATAGACAACTTGCGCTACTTTTTGAGAAACATAAGTATAATAAAATGTGCATGTACATGCAGTAGTCACAAATAATAAAATTAAACTAAAAGTAAATAAACAAATCCTAAGACACAAACAGCTAGAGATCAAAGCAATATTCCTTATTTCTTGTTTAATAGCAGAAAATTGTCTGAATCTCTTAATGGTGATCGTTTTACAATCACACTTAAAGGTTATTTACATTGATTCCTATTTCATTGCTGCCGTCTGTCGCTAACGGCATTGTAAATACTCCTTGTTAAGCAAATATTTTAAGGGTGAGTTACTAACTTATCAAAAGTATGCCATTAGATTTAGGAAAACACTATTTCTTCTCTTCCCGTGGACTATGTTAAAGGCGACTAAGAGAAAAACAGAGGTCTAAATGATCTCAACTTGTGACCGACTGCTGAAAAATTCGATCACTTACAGCATTAGGAAGGGCACAAAAAAGACGGAAAAACTCTGTTCATAACTTATTATGTGGAAACAATTACTAACGAAAGGGTTTCCAGAAAATATAATTATGACGTCCCCGTCTTTTCTTATGCTTCGACTTGGCGGGAGGACACCCAGATTTCCATGTTACTCTTTCTATTCTAATTCTGAAATGAAGCAACTTTATACTGATGCGTTACTTGTACGTACTTGATTCATACATTAATCTTGTTCTTCGTTAGGGATCTTATCCCATCTATTTAGGGTAGGTCATCCTCGTCCGTCTTTTCCACACTGCACGATCTTGATCCTTAACGCCAATTACAATTTAATTCCGCAGTTCAATATGGGCATTGGAACACCCAGTCCCGCGCATTTGGTCTACGTAAATTGGGCGTTTCAAGCAAACTTCCAGCTGCCTTGGAACAGATCCCAGATACCGATTGATGTGCTAGAAGCTTACAATGGATACACAGGGGAATCGAGGAAGAAAAGAGACGTAGATAACAAATTGGATGTAATAGAGAGAGATAGCTACTATGAAAACGATGGAAGATTGTACCATTTTTATAAATTGGTTGAAAGTTTTTTAACGGGGTAAGTTTGATTTCATAAATATTAAGTAAAACTTTATTGTTCCACAAAGTACACATATATTTATAACAGTTGGCGGACTTAATGCTAAGAGCATTCTCTACCAGTCAACCATTGGGAAAAACGGAAAGATAGTTTGGCGCAAAAAAGTTAAGGGTGGGAAAAAATATTACTTATAGAGCAAATTTTATCAAAAGCTTAAGTTTATACACTACGTAAACATACACAACTATACTGACATGATTAAATTTAACATAGTTTTATAGTTAAGATAATTATTTAAGTGTTTCATGCAGGCAAATATTTTGCCTACATTAAAACATATAAACATAAGCGGAGAACCAATGGCCGATGGGGCAGAAAGGTTCTCGAATGGCGACCGCGTACCGGTAAGCGCAGCGTTGGACATCCACCGACCAGATGGTCAGATGACCAGAAGGTCGCAGGCAAACGCTGGATGCAGACTGCTGCCAACCGATCATTTTGGAAATCATTGGGAGAGGCCTATGTCCAGCAGTGGACTGACTGCGGCTGAAATGATGATGATGATGAAAGGTTAGGTTACTCAATCAAAAGCATTGTCATCCAAAAATTTGGCAAATCTCATCAAGTGGGTCCCTTTCTTTCGATTTGCATTTACTTTGTACTGCCATACTCCCAGATATAAATCATTTAACAGTTAAAAAGAAAAGAAAAAAGTAAAGGATTCGCAAAAAAGTTTATTTTAACTATATTGTATAAAATACATGAGATGAGACTCAAGTGTAAACATTTTCTTTTATTGAAAATGTTTATTATTATTTTTTATGTTTTTTTTTTGTGGTCTAGTTTCATGTACTGTAAAATTTTGGTCAAGTTTTCAAATAACCCTAACATATTATCAAGTAGCTATTTCTTGCAGGATCCTGGGTTTTCAACTATATTCATACCAAATTTTATCAATATCTGTTCAGCGGTTAGGCTGTGAAAGCGTAACAGACAGACAGACTCGCACACTTTAGTATGAATAAACAAAAATCTAAATCGCACTTATCCAAACACAAAACCCGACAAGATCTATAAATGAGTGAACTTTGGATGTCTTCAAATGTAAATTATCAGATCGTTAAAAAAAGCTCCGTGATTTATCACGATGCGACGATTTATTCTTGTGAAGCAATTTAACATAAATTGCTTTTGTCAATTCCATTTTCCGAATGTCATAATGTAATTTATTGCTGTTTACCCGCAGAATAATAATTGCGATTTTGCAAAATTTGTTTACATAAGTGGTGGGTTTTTTTAATTTTGTTTATTTGCCAATGCGTGACCGACTCCTATTTTCATTTTTATAAGTTGTCATACAGCAACTTAACCCCTTAGATTACGCGTCACAGCCCTGGGTACGCTTTCATCATACTGCAAAGAGCGGTACTGCGGCATTCCGAAGCAAAGTGGAGCTTGAGATTGACATTGTCGCTTTTACACGCGCAATTTGACATCGGTTTATGGATACGAACGCTGCACTCGGCTATTGAGCTTAGTGCACTCTATACAACAGCGGCGAGCGCGATACCTATTACTACTACTACGATTCGGTCGCGTACGTAAATGTGTGTTAACCACAGGGTTAGGTTTATTTACCGTATCTGCACCATAGCCGTTGTAGCGGCCGGGCAGCTAAAGCGACATCCTTACATGCCCGTTGAGGTGCGGTATCTGTTTCGGGTGGGAAGGTGCGAGTGTGCATTCTGTACGTTTGTACTATTAATTATTCTGTGTTGCGACACTAAATAAAGAGATTCGATTTCTTAATTTCAGACTTGGCTACAATGGTACCTCGTGTGTACTTCGGACGCTGTGTCAGCTGGGTTCCGAGCCTCTACATACAGAAGATGAAGAAGACTTATTGCACGAATTGGCTACATACATTTTAAAGTAAGTTTCAGGAGCACTTTAGCAAAATGTGAATTTTCATAGATTTTTTCATACATTAATTAATCTTTATTTGCGTTTCGATCTCATTAAATAGTTCGTTGTTGGTAAAAATAGCGTATAAAAACTATAAATATTTTTTTTAATTTCTGATAAAAATCTTCTAATTTCCCAAAAATCTACCTCAATTATTTCATCAAATCTGGGACGTTGTTATTAATATAAAACCGGGAAACGTTAAAATGAGAGACAATTCGAATAATCTGAATACATTTTCACATTGTAAACTTGATGAATATTGACGAAATCATAGGTAATTTTAGTAATTGGATGATGGGCGTGTTTTCAGTCTGCAAATCCAGTCCTGTCTAGACGAGTACATTATTAGCATTTTCTTTTACATATTTAATTATGCATAACCTTCTATCTAACTATACTGGCTTCGCACGAGTAATGTACTTTTTCTTTGCGAGTCGAAATTACTGCCTAATTATTTTTCTTCGGATCGCTATGTGAGTTAAAGAACTGGCAAGTAAAAAAGATGGAAAAATCTTCACCGACAAGAGCCTAGAATGAATGAAGACCGGTGTGTGGTGACCTTGCCGCTCTGTTGTTAGCTTCCTATAACTCTAGACCGTGGAGGAGACTGGTCAATTGGGGCATCTCAATAGGTGGGTCATAGACGGTTCAGCCCCGCAGCAGTATAATACTATGTTTCTTAAACATGCGCGGAAATATTGTCATTACTTTTGAGTAAAGAACACGCGAAGTAACATATTTACGTAGACTGAAAATCAAATTTATTTATTTATTTATTCAATTTGGTACACCAACAGGTTACATGAAATAACATACAATAGACATTCCCACAAATATGCTAGCATGCAACCCAATTACAGGTGAACACAGCACTCATAAACATTTTGGCAGCAAGCAAAATAAATCAAATATTGTAAATTGTGAATTGTAAATTGAATTTGGAAAAATGAAATAATTTAGATATAAATTGAATTTGAATTGAATTTGAATTTGATATAAATTGAATTTGAATTAAATTGAATAAGGAATTAAATTAAATTCGACTTTAATTTGAATTATAAGATTAGATTGAGTCGATACTAAATTAACATTAAATTAACATGCATTTTGGTGGAATGACTGAATTTTCGATTTGAAATTAGGCAATGGGTCATAGAAAATATCTAGGTCGCATTTCGAATTAATTTTATTGTAAGAAGAAAGAACTCTGGGCAAGGGCGCATGTCTGCCAAGGTTAGTATTTGCTCGTGGTACAATAAATGTGTTTGTAACCTTTCTACGGGCATTTGGTCGGGGCACTGTAAGACTGATCATATCTGAGAGAGCGTGATGACAATCGATTGCTCCGCGGACAAGCTTGTAAAGGAATATTGCGTCCCGGCGGAATATTATATTATTCATTTCCCGGCGCGTTCTTTGAGTTTGACGAAGAGCGCGCCGGCAATGTTGTATGAAACGGTGTGCTGTTTGAATTTAGAACTTTTTCATCTATCGTACACATTGCGTTCTCATGGCTGTATCTGAAAAACCAAAATCACTTCCCGGCGCGCTCTTTGAATTTGGAACGAAGAGCGCGCCGGCAATGTTGTATGAAACGGTGTGCTGTTTGAATTTAGAACTCTTTTATCTATCGTACACATTGCGTTCTCGTGGCTGTATAGCCACAGATGCGTTAACCTTTCGGCACAAACTATAGAATTAAAAAAAAAAAATGGGGGTAAAGCGGAGTTCATTGTTATTTTGTTAATAAAAATAAATTAAAATGAGTTCCTATGATTCTGAAAGTGAAAATGAAATGGACATTGACTGCACTCTACCAGATTTAAGATCGGAAGCTAAATTAGCGATGGAAAACCTGCTTCCATCGAAATCAAAAGAAAAATATATGACAGTATATGAAAATTTCATGTTCTGGAAAAACGGGAAAAATGCAAAATTGTTCTCCGAAATAGTGTTTTTGGCAAAATTGCTAAAACTAAAAAGCCATCTACATTATGGGCGATTTATTCTATGCTGAAATGTACAGTTCATATTAAAAACGGCATATTCAAAAGTAATGACAATATTTCCGCGCATGTTTAAGAAAATTAAATTTATTATGTAAAAGGCCCTTTTTTATTTCCTTTCATTTTTTAAGAAAAACACTATGTATGCCTCGGCCGAAATGGCAATTGCCTGTCTCGTATCATTGAAGTCCTCGCCTGCGGCTCGGCCTTCAAACTCATACTTGACCTGCAATTGGCTAGTCAACTAAAAAATAAATTGTGTATTTTACATATTTTAAATAAATAAATAAATAAAATAAATAAATTACATTTTATTGATAGAATAGACTATTTCGGAGATAGAATTTAAACGAAAAAATTCTTAAAATTATGTTTATTTTGTGATTTAATTTTAAAGATTTTATAGTGATGACGTCACACAGCTATATTGGCCAACTCGAACTGCAAGAAAGCAAAAATTACTAAGGTATTAAAAAATATGTATGTCACTGTCAAATGTCAAATTCAAGATGGACCGCGAGCCGCGAGTTGGTATCTTGTTTGTTTACAATCGCCAAATATCTAGGTACTGCATTTCTCGTATCTATTACATAATGGCCTGTTTATTGGACTTTACTGCAGTCTCTTCATCCGTTGACATCTGATTTTTCAATAATTGGACACCGATTCTTCATTATAATGTATGAATGAATGTAATGAAGATGTAATTAGGTTATATAAGGGTTATGTTTACTTGAACAGAGATGACATTTGACATGGGTGACAAGTACGTGAAACGCTTAAATAGCGCTACCAAACAAAAAATATTTATTCACTACCCTGTGTTGCCAACCTAAAAAATTAAATGTGAATAGCCGGAAGTTATCCGGCTACGTCATACGTTAACCTTGCTAAAAATTGAAAATCATTGGGTTTTCTGCGATTTTCTTAAAAAATACTTGCTTAACTAAAGATTTGATTAATGTAATCTGTTCCCTAACCCTATTCCTCGAAATGGTTTACGAATTAGACATTTTCATGAAAAAGTTTACTAGCCAATTGCCTATTTCGCTGCCTTTGCAATAATGTACTATAACCTTGCATCTCCCGACTCCAGTCCGGAGTCTATTTATAGACTTCCTTTCTCAATTGACCGTAGTACTAGAATTGTGAAATGTGCCCATTGAGAAAAGAATATTTTACTCTGTAGGTTTCAATACTCTTTGAATGCGTCATATACAAAAAGGTACCTAGCTGTAAAATTATCTGTTTTTTTTTTGTTACAGTTTGTAGATGTAGGTTTTAGCAACGTCTTTGTTTTTTAACAAACATTTTTACAACACAGAACAAATAAATGCATCTATCATTATCACAAATTTAAGAGCTAGGATCTTTTTGGTGGAGTTGCTTCCGTTCTTATGGAATATTAGCGAGTTACTTAAGTTATAATTTTTATTATACTAAATGAAATTCATTTTTTTTCAGCCCAAGAAACGACGTCTACCATCCTGCCTACCATCACGAAATACAGCCTTACATTGAAGCCTACGAGCATGGAGAAAATAGTACCGACTGCGACACTATGTACCAGAATTGCCCCACGTCACTGATAGATTTATTCTCAAAACCTTATGGCGTTATCTGATTTTTTTGTATAAAACAACTCTTTTTATATTTAATTTTATTAAGGCGGCATTTGGGCAAATGGGTTACAGGGGTATTAATGGTACTTATTATAAAATTGAGCCTTCGTTGTCCTATTTATAAGCGGACCAATCTCTAAGTGCCCAGCTCAAAGGCTTTCCATAGCATTTCGATACGGAAATGCAGCCAGCCTTATTTATTTGACCACTAGCTGTTACCCGCGGCTTCGCCCACCTGATCAAAGGGGATTTCCAATAAGGTTTGAATCACTTAGATTATATATGACAGATCTCTTAGGGTCTTCTTCCCACGATCCCGCCTTATATATAGTTTAGTCGAGTTTGTCCCCCCTTTTAGAACTGGAATTCTAAAAATACTGATACCGGTATTTATTCATTTATCAAAAGCTATAATCTTGTGAAGTTTCGAATGAATCGGATTAACTAATCTTCTTCCCCCATACATACTTTGGACCCCCGTTTGACCCCCTTGGAGATGAATTTTGAAAAACACCTTTCTTATCTGAGCACTATGTAATAATATAAAACTTATGTCCAAATTTCACGTTTATAGCTTTTTTGGTTCAGGCTGTGCGTTGATAAATCAGTCAACCCTTATTCTTTTATATATAATACTAGCTGTTTCCTCCACCTGCGGTATATAGCCTATGTTACTCAGGGTGAATGTAGCTTTCCAATGGTAAAAGAATTTTTGAAATCGGCACAGTAGTTTTTGAGTTTATTCATTACAAACATACACACAAAAATACAAATCTGTCCTCTTTATCTACATTATTATTATTATTAGTGTAGATTAGTGTAGAAGTGTAGACGTAGATGTAGATGTAAATAATATATAGGTAGATAGTGGTCGTACAGGGTAAACGTTTTTTTCTTTTGTAGGACATTTTTTGAATATTTTTGCCCCTTAAAGAAGACCGTTATAATTTCTTTAGTCTGACATCTGTATCCATTCATTGATTAATATCGAGTGGTTTATTTGAGCAATCGACCCTGTACATCCTAGTGTCAGAGCTTCACCAGTAGATGGCAGTCAGGACTCACTGCTTAACGTGTCCCTGATAGTGCATTCCGAAGCGCAGAATCATTTTTATTATGACACAATCAGGTGATTCAAACCTGCAAAGTTCTAACCAAACTGGAAACTACTAAACAAACTATGCTTCCCGAAGGAATTGAACCCGCGACATCTGGATATTTAGGCTTTAGGAAAACGAGCGTCATATCTTAACTAGTATGTAAATAAATAAACAATAATTTATTTCAGTCAAATTACAGGGTCCACACATATATGACATTGTTACTTAAGATTTATAAAAAAAAAAAAATTATGTGTATTTCATACAAACTTTCACTACTGTTGACCAATATTGATTTTTGATAAAAATTTGCCTATGTTTGACCCAGTTTCTTCATTTATACATACCTATATCTGTTATGCCGTGTGTGTAACAGACAGACAGACTTTCACATTTGTAAAATTAGTATGAAAGTTCAGGTTTATGTCAAACCATGTGAAAATAAAAAACTATAAGAAAATTTTTAAAAAAAATAGTATAAGTAGACATAAGACGCAAACAGGTTTCTGTCTAGACGGATCTAAACAAATTATTATTCATAATGTTAATTTGCCTATTCTGCAATTTCTTAATGGAATAGTGAACAGTTGTTTATAGATTTCAAGTTATCAATAAATTTATATTTAGCGCTTATCACATCATTTTAGTGCCAGATATTTACACAAACCTATGGGATTATAACACAAGTCCTGAACTTACTTTGCGGCCTTTTATTATATGTATTTATTTATAGATTGGGCGGGTCCGCATGTGACGTCTGCCGCATGATGGCGCCCTGAAGATGGCTGACGAAGGCCCACCATTGTAATCTTTGGTAGTGGCTTTCGTCTAGCTAGGGTTCCCTTACAAGTGTGCAAGCGAGATGTTGCCTTACACGTTGTATTGCGCCATCTCGCTCACTCACTCGTTTCTGCCCTGCTTTTAGTGATGATCTTACTTACTTAGCTTACTCTTTTAAGTCCCAATAAACGACGCTACAAAAACTAATCACTTCAATAGGCTAGTTTCCAGAGTCAAAAGACTAATATTAAAATTAGTCCGTCATTTAGGGAATCAACATATATATTTTGACACTAATATTAGTGACGTATTTTTTCTCTATCAATAGAGCGATAAATTATAAAGATATAGATAGTGCATCAAAGTTTAGGAGTGGAGGCTCGTGACGTCACATATTGCAAAAAAGTGTAGCACACTGTGACGTCACACGGAACTTTAACGCCCCATATCTTTACCATTCTTTGTTTAATTTTAAAAAGAAAAAATGCCGCCGGACCACCTGTACAATTAAGCAGTACCATTGGTGGTACAAATGGTACTAATTTATCCTATTAGTACCAGGAAAATAAATACAAGCGTAACACTCGACATTACTTCAATAAAAAATGAAATGGTACATTTGGCACTATTTTATTTTTTACGTCTCCAATGTTTTTTAATTATCAAACTGACGGACTAATTATATTTTTTTAGTTAACTAGCCTATTTAGCATCTCAAACTTTTATTGGAAAAAAGTGAATTATTTGATAATAAAGATGATTCCGTACTTCAGAATTGATCCCGGAATCACGTCAGAAGTCAAGAGGTGATTACGAGCAACTGACATCAGGGGATCGATTGACTATCTAACGCACATAATATGAATTAACGGATAGACAATGATTTTATTTATTTATTTCAACTTTATTGTACAAATACAATGTTAAAGCACTATAGAAGCATTATTTAACAGTCAACCGTTTTTTGTATGAAATGTTGAAACACCATTTGCACACTACTGCGTTTTTATTTTTTTTGAGATGTAACATCTTCTCCCGAACATGTTTTCCCAGTTGCATCTGTTTAAGTCTAGGTAAAGAATAGATAATAGTACCTACTGATGCAGGATAAGCATTCTAGATGGCCCTAGAGTTGGCCGATACTAGTCTTATGTTACTAATATGATAAACGCAACAGTTTGAAAGTATGTGTGGATGGATGGATCTTTGTTACTCTTTCACGGGTAAGTCTCAAAACCGATTTGATGAAATTTAATATGAATACAGTAGAAGACCCGGAGTCAAACATAGGCTAATTTTAGGAGCAAACGGAGCCTAATAAAATAGCTAGTAAATAAATAAAACACCACTTGTACTTTAATTGAAAAGACCGAATTTATGCAGCGTATCGACACCGATTTCCGTAAACGTTTCCAGAATGGACCCCTCGCATTCCGGGAAGAGTGTCTCACAGCTTGTTCCAGCTTCTCTTCCCAGTCTCTCTGCTGCATGGTATTCGTTGTCTGTGTGGTGTGACAAAGCGTCTCTGGTTGTCGATGGTCTGCAATCGAAAAACGAACTGTAAATATTTGAAGAAACCACCACCGTGCCCTTATACCGAGTGGGTTACGTGACCCTTTATTTATGTATACCCTGGCGTCTGAGTCACTTGGCCTCTGACGTGGTTTCTTTAACGACCACTAAATGCCAACCGGGACCAAAGGCTTAGCATGCCTTCCGAAGAACGGAATATCGAAATGAAATGAAATTACTGAATGAATCAACCAGGTCAAGATGACAGCTGCTGATTTAAATAAAGTAAAAGATTCAGTTATAGTTTCCAAAAAATTAGAAATTATTATCACTGTTCGGATCTATAATGTAAAAAATTAATAAGATTTATTTTAATATTTTCAGTTCTAGATACATGTCAAAGAATTTATGTAATATTATGTTCCGATACAATACAACTTACAATTATTAATTTTACCTGGAGAGCTTTTATTCTACCAAATAAGATATTATAATATTACAAACCATTAATTTATTCTTCTAGGCAAGGAATACATAAATAATTTTCTATCCCGGACGCCTGGTACGTTCTACAGACAAACAAGAGTAAACTACAAATTAATTTACTCTATATTAATTCGGCTTTTATCAGTTTATGTTGCATTTAAGAATTACAGGTCGAAGAAATCATTTCTTGTGACATATCTTACAATGATTAATTCCATAGAATAAAGAGTTACATACCAAAGGATAATTTTGTCATAAAACATGTTTATAAAAATTTTCTATCTCAGTCTTATAATTATGGTTTATGATTCTATCTAATATATTAAATCGTTATTATGTTGAATGTGCCCCAATTCAACGCCACACACACAAGTGTAGTGATTAAGTGTCTTTATCCTCCAAATTATAATAACATTTTTTCACTAGATATAATTTAAATTCCTTTACAAATATGTTAATCTTTTCCTAATTTTTCTTCTTTTTTGGTACTTTATTATAAACTTTCATGGCACTCTCATATGGACCTTATAAAAATAGCTTTAATTTTGAGTTGGGCAATGCTAGCCATTTCTAAGATTTATTGTATGCCCACGATGGTCTGATGTTAGTGGGAAAAGATTCCTATTTCTTTTTACAAACTTACAGATCTCTAAAATGTATATTGAGCTGAGAGTCAGTATTCCTTGTTCAATGAAATGAGGTCTACAGCTGTCTGTCTTTTTTATGTTAACAAGAATTCTAATACACTTTTTTTGAATTATAAACATTTTTTTTTAATCTACGCTATTTCCCCACAATCATAGATTAGCCAAGATTGAACTAGGCACTCAGGGCTGTTTTTTTTTTTATTTATCTAAGAGCATAGGTTTAATTTTACCGTTATCATTTATATGCATTTTCCAATTTATATTTGTATCAATATTTATTTCTTACAGTTTGAAGTTATCTACACATTCTATTTGGTTATTATTAAATTAAAAATTTAGAGGCTTCCTTAGTAAGGGCTTAAATTGCATCAGCTTTGTTTTATCGAAATTTACCTTTATGAATATTTTGAATATTTTTGTAAACTGCTGTAGTAGTAGATTGGTTTTTTTGGAAGCCATTTTGACTTTCATCTTATAATAATAAATTTTTCACAAAAGGGGGTAAGGCGTCTTGACATTTCTATCTCCAAAATCTTGGCAAATGTTAATGTTAGGATCACTGTTGTTGTGTATTTGCCTGATTACTGAAATGTTTAGTTGGTCAGGGAAAACACCCTGTGTGAAATATTGGTTGATGAGAAGCATGAGAGGATGGGCAAGTTCACTAGCACATTGCCGGACAAGCATAGGTGGAAGTCCATCATCACCATGACTTTTTTTTATTTTTTAATCTAAAAATGAAATTTAGAACTTCCTCCTCATCTACAAGCTTTAAAAAGATTGAATTTTCCGTGGGTGATATTACAGGTCTACTTTTTGGTTCCTTCCTGTTATTCATGTTTGTGTTACAATTTCCGTCGACCTCTGTACCTATTGATAAGAAAAACTTATTGAAAGAGTCTGCAATTTTCTAGTTCCTAGTTTTATTTTCTATTTTAAGTTTAATGTTTTGCCTATATGTTTTTAATTTCTTGCCAGTACTTTCTTTTACAATATTCCACATTGTCCTAGTAACATTGTCACAATTTTTTATTTGTTTGATGTTATTTAGTTTTTTAGCCTTATGAACTGTTTTTTAAGTAGTTTTTCATATTACCTTTGATATATTTCGAAAATTAGGTTTTCTATTTGTGAATTTAATATTTTTAGTAGGTGTTTATGTTTACATGACAAACGAAGTCCATTTGTAAGTCAGGTGTTCCTATTTTTATTGCGAAGACATATTTTTACCTTCTGGATGCACTTATCAAGGTTTTCAGTAATAATTTTCATTAATAGTATTTTTTCCAGTATTAATTGATGTCCAGTCAATCTTCCCTACCTGTTCTTTAAACTTTTCTACATTCTTTTTACTATGGATTATTTTCTCTATTTTCTTCTCAAGGCTTTTCATTTGTGATTTTATTTTTGGAAGGAATAACAATCATGATGCCCCTGTGATCTGATATACCCAATTCTTTAATTTTGTTTCTATTATTCCTAAAAATGTAATGCCTAAATTTTATTAATATTACAGTGGAAATGCCTTCGGATATTATGCAAATTAACATTATGCCAAGCCAAATTAACCTAAAATTTAATTATGCCAAACTCGGTATGCCTCAGTGCATTAGGACAAAAGAAATTATGCGTAAAGAAGGGATCCCTACTGAGTAGGTAGTATGTTTGGCCAAGTGTTTACCTTGTACCTAGCTCAACGATATACGAGAAACAACCACAAAAATAGACGACAAGCATCTAAATAATTAGACAAAAATATACTTAAGAAAGAAACACGACCTTTAATGTTGTCAAACTTAAGAAATGACTTCTCAAATTATCCATTTATGGACGAAGGATACCACCAAAGTACCACCAAAATCTTATTATAAATGATAAAGCAATATAATGGTTTCAAAAAACTCATTATGCTTAGGCACATATTTACCGTGGCTGAAGCTTTTGATTTACTTACGTGAATAATATATGTCCAATTTCTGCGAGCAAGCCATTTTCGTGGGTGAAAGGCACCTCCGCTGCCTCGCAGATTGTTCGAAGCAAGCATGGACGGCCTGAATAACCGTATCTGGAAATATTTTTATGACACATTCATTTTACTGCCGTTTTAAGTTTTTAATCACCTTAATAATCTTTTCAAGGAATCATCAGGGGACAGAAATGTGTAGAAACAAAAAGAAATGGATTTTGCATCGGCTATTTAAAAAAAAATTAAAAATCTTTCCATTTCAGTCCGTGGTGTAAGTATTAAAATAAGTCTATAAAACTTTCCATGAAAACTATTTGTACTTGTAATCAGTGAAATACTAGCTGTTTTCCACGGCCTCCGTCTGCGCTGAATGTACCTATATTTTATATGTCTTTTATACAAACTTTTACCCCCCTTTACAAACCCTAGGCGGTTTAATATTGAAAAAAGTAACTTTGTTTGACCCCGGGTCTTTAACTATATCCATACCAAATTTCATGGTTATCCATACCATAGTTAAGCGGTATAGCCATGATAGCAAGTTTGGTAAAACAGACAGAAAAAGTATGATAGTGGATGTGAAAATATGCATAGCATTACGTATTTTATAAATGAATTAATAATAAATAAATAGGTTTAAATCTTTGTTCCGGGACTCCTCAGAAGGTGGTGGCTGAAAATCAGTGCTAGGCATGCCTGCATGTCTAGCGTATCACTGAGCCACCACCTATTGAGACGTCTGTCACGTACATTATAAACATGTAGCGTATTTTTAGGACCTTTGCTGTACTGACGTGATGGCTTTCTCAATAAAGATATATTCTATTCTATTCTATTCTAAATATAAACTTAATACGAAAACTAATAAAACAATGAATTTTGACAAAACTATTTCATGAAAATTGTAAATTTTAAACTGTAAAAAATTAAGTTTTAGCTTAGCTACTTTAAAATTTTACAAATATCAAAATCTCACCTTTCCACCATATGTTCAAGAATTTTGTAAAAGTCCCATCTATTCATTCTTTGTGGTTCTTCATCCTCTAAATTGTTCTGATCAATAATTTCCTGACGCCTTATGGCTTCGTCGAGACTCAATTCTTTGCTTTCAACCCCATTATCGCTTAATATACCACCTTCTGTATAAATCAGAGATCTTTTCCTTCTATCATCAAAAGTGATATCAACTAAAGTATTGTTTTCATTTTCTGAATCTTCTAGAATATTATTTGAGTCAATTACTTTTGCTTCACCTATTTCAACTTCTTTTTCATCTGTTTCAGTGTTACCATCTTCATCCATATCTCTTGAAACAGTATTAGCAAAACCATAAATTCGACTTGTGTATTCAGTACTATTTGTTGGTAAGAGATATTGAAATTTTAGTACTGTACCAACAGTAACTGATGCTTCTTTTAGATCTACTGGAACACCCAAACCAAGAATGAACTGAAAAATTAAACAAGTATAAGACTGTGATTTTCTTTTGGACATTTTACAACTACTTTGAATATTTAGTTGTAGATCTTACTCCTATCATTTTGTAGAAAGATTGACAATCACGTAGTTCAAAATGTGTTACACAAGATCTTTTAAATTCAAGTCCATAGGCTATTGATATTTATGTGATTTTGTGCTTCCGAGAACAGAATCTACTTAAAGGTACTCAATTTAAAAAGCTCCATTTCATTAAGAGATTTTTTAAAAAACCATTTACTTTCCTTTGCTGGGCAAAGATCTCTCCCATCTTCCTCCACGTATCACAAAGCCAACACTACCACGGACTATAGAAATCCTTCAAGACATCACTCCAACGCTCAATGAATCTGCCCTGTTTTCGCCGTCCACCTTTAGTGCAATTACGATACCTTTACGCAACAAGTAGAAAATAAAAAGAAGCAGGAAATAAATGACATAAATTCTCTAACTATAGCCCCTAAGGATCGCTTATTTATCGCTTTTACTTGTTGCGTTTGAAGATATTTAATGTACAAAGTTTACCTTAAGAGATAAGTATCTACTCTAATTGTAAAACTCCGTTCCTTTAATTTGTAGTCACTCCAAAAATTGTATTGTAAATCTACTTGAACATTCTGGAAACTTAGAACAAAGAAGAGGAATTCAACACAAACGAAATACTAACGAGTTAAGACAATAAAACAACGGAATTAAAACAGTATTGGATTTTGGTGAAGACGTTTAGAATGTTTGTTTCAGTCTTTAGATAGGAATATCTTGAAAGAGCTGCGTTTTCCTTGTAATTTTGTTTAAGTGTCAAAAAGTTAATAGTTAGGAAAATATATATAAATCGATTCAGTTATTAAGGCGTGGAAAGACAGACAGACTGGCTTTCAAACTTTTATTTATTTCAGAAAGAATAAGTATCGTCTTACCGTACTGTACATTTAATAATGTATATCGGTTAATTATGGGTTATCCAGGTTGTGCTATAGATTCTCATTAATTATTTATTATATTCTGTATTGTTACAAAATCTAAAGAAAAGTATAGCCAAAATAGCTACACGTATTTGTAGCCTATTTTTATCCCTTAGCCGTCTTTTACGAAATTCACAACACTCATGCGATCAAAACTCGAAATAACTAAATCATGTTCTCAAAAAGATGAAGACCAACCGGAACTTCATCAGAACACTGTAAAAATTTGAACGCTTAGAAGAAAAGATACCAATATAAGTAAAACACTTGTTTATCACTCTCCTTTATTATTTATAATTAATTATTCAATATCGCAGCACAAAAATCTACAACAAAATCTTTAACTCGGACGGCTAACAAAGTGCCTAATTGCATTTGGACTCTAACAAAAAACAGGGCTTCGTTAGTCGAGATCCAGAGTGCAAAGGAAACATCATTTACTTAAGTCAAATCAGCTTGGTTGTGTAAATTTACATGGGATTTGTGTAAAAACGTACCTGAGTTCGAGCTGGCCCACCGTCTGGGTAAACGAGGTATCTCCTTTGCCTATAAGCAAGAATCGTCGCGAGAAAATTCAGAAAAATTAGCCTGAATAACATAGCGAGTGTTTTTATGTATGGCGTGTACTGCTCAGTGCCGTATAAGTTGGAATGTATGTTTGTTCTGAGCCTTAGGCGTTTGTTTAATGAACCGTTATGTTTTCCCGTGATTTCGGATCTACACGGCCCAGTTAGTCTTCGTTTGCGTAGCAACTGTATGGAATGAAACTTGGATGGAAATTCTGATGTAATGATAACAACTCGTCCGTATTTTTGGAAAGGATCTTTATAGCCCTGTTTTTCATTTAAAATTATCTAATTAGGTATTTATATATATACTTATATGTATTAAAGTACTATACCTATAATGTTTAGGTTTTGTTTAATCCTTAGCATAATTTTCTGAAGAAATTCGGGGTTCGCTAAAACGTCTTACACTAAATTGACCTTTTTTTATGACCTAACGTCAATAGGTAAAGAAAATATCAAATGAGTGTTTAAAATACATAAGCAATACAATAAAAAATAAAACTTTTAGGTGCGATTCTCAAAAGCGGTCCTGTGCCAACCTCCTGCCATATGCGGGAACACTTTATAAAAAGTTACAGATTGAAATAAATCAAAGTATATCTTTCTTTCTCTTTCTTAACGGGGGCATTAGTGTCAAGTTTAAAATTTTCTGAAGGCGTCTGGTTTAGCTTGAGGACTGTCATCTAATTATAGCAGTCCGAACCAAGAGTACAGAATTATTAATACCAAGAAAGAGCTTAATATGCCTTAAAAAGTAGGTACTAAGCCATTGTACATAAATTTTTAAGTTACTTACTTTTTGTTGTTGCTTTTTAACTGTGATATTTAATGTACAATAAAGAATTTTACATACATACGAAATCAATAATAAATTAAACCGAGTCTTCGTCATCATCGTTTCAGCCACAGCAATTTTTATATTTATATCAGAAAAGATAATTTCTATAAGTAATAAATGGAAGCTGTCTACTTTACATCCTGCGACCTCTTTCAGCTCATCTGACCATCTGGTCGGTGAATGTTCAACGAAACAAAATTAATTAGAGCTAATGCAGTCGCGATGCAACATAAATATTTTATGAATCAAAAATTATCTGCGACATGAAACTTTTCGCGGAAGAATTACTGAAACCACTTCAAGTATTTAAATATTCTAGTAGTAAAACGATATAAATATTAGTACAGTACATTAAGGCTGCCAATGATTTTATTTCAGGATAGGCTAAATAAAGTAATGATGTTTTCTTATGTTTTCGCGATTGTTATTCATTAAATTAAACTATTTTAATACGGTTTTATCGCGTTTATTACTTATTTATTTACACCTGACGTTTCAAACACTTTACAGCGTTCATGGTCGCAGGCAGACTAAGTTAACATTTGTCTTTGATGTCATAAGATTACAAAACTACCGCCTGAAATTTTTATTGGGAACTATTCCGATTCACGCAGTATTGGCTCACAGTATCTAAGGGTCTTGCAGTCTGCTTCCGAGTTTGCGATTTTATTAAGTTAATGACTGGGTCCCAAGCTGGCGGTACCTGCCATCCATCCTCTCTATTGAAATTAGGATGTTTTTTAATTTCAATAGCTTCACGTAACATCCTTGGAATGAATCTGTTTTCCTTTGCAAGGACTTGAGGATTATCAAAACGCATATAGTGGTTGGGTTTGTCTAGAGCATGTTCACAGACTGCAGACTTGGTTGAGCGTCTATTTTTCATGTCAGCAATATGTTCTTTTATACGAGTATTAATGCTTCTCTTTGTTTGCCCAATGTATGATAAACCACAGTCACAGTCAATTTTATAAACTCCAGCATCTTGCAATGGGATATTGGATTTTACAGGTCTTAAAAATTGGTTTATTTTCTTATGCGGCTTGTAATAGGTCTTGATTGAAGCTCGCCTAAGTATGTTACCAATCTTATGAACGCTGTAAAGTGTTTGAAACGTCAGGTGTAAATAAATAAGTAATAAACGCGATAAAACCGTATTAAAATAGTTTAATTTAATAAAGTAATGATTTTTAGTTTTAATTTATATCTATTTTCATTTTATTTTGAAACACTAACTGTAGTCCCTTAATTCCATCATTATGCAAGTGAGTGCGCGAGATGGTAAGGCAAAATCATGGTATTCTTTCACCAAAAAGATTGGCTACATAAGCCACATGAGAGTCATAAATTCCTGAAGTTCTGTCGAAAGTCATCATCATCAAAATACGAACATTTTAGGGTTAAAACCTCTTAATTCCCACCGTTGGCCACGTCCTTATGCTAGTAATTTGTACGTCAATGAAGGTTACAGATCAAAGAAGCATTAATGGTGGAATTAAATGGTAAAACATGCAGCAAACATATCTAAACGGACCGCAGAATTCCATTTGAACCCTTCTTTTCAATAAATTGGACGGTGGTTTCCCATTTTGTCCAAGAGTTACGAGTCTACGTAAAGATTTTGAACGTTGAGTTGATAAACTATCTTATTCACATTTCACACAGTTTTATATTTTCAAAAGAAATATAATAAAGTTAGTTCGTTTTAAGGGAATTTATATGATATTAATTGATCACGCTACATTTGAGATGAGTTTTAAATGTTTATACAAAGGAAAATAAATTTGTTATTAGCAGCAAATATATGGTATATAAATATTACCTATATATTTTCATCTAGTCCTTTAGAACTAGAACAAAACATCATTAAAAAATACATCCTATACTAAGCGCTAACAATTATAACATTTTGTGAACACTCTAAAGAGTCTTCAGTCTAAAAGATTTTGATTTTATATTTCCCTAAAATATCTGTAATCAAAATCGAATTGTTACTAACATCTTCAGTTCAAATTACTAAAACTCGCAAGAATAAAGCGCCATTTTGTTTGATTTCAAAGGGGAGCAAATGAGATCGGTCAACGGAAACTCGCCAATTGGACCCGTATAAAATACAGAGATTTTCCTTTGACGTGGCGAGTGCGCTGCAGGAATGGATGTGGCATTTATTGACTCCGCTACGTTTGAATAGAGTTTTGAGTGGTTATCGTTCAAGAACTATTCAATTCGTTGGTATGTTTCTTTGAGGAAATGTCGCTTTAAAACGTAAACAATTTATTCCGAGGAATGAACCTGCGTGATGTTGCGGAATCGTCACAAACATTTTTCGAGATTTCATAATATTTTCTTCAGTAAATAAACTTCCTATGCTCTGCTTGCTTAAATTTTCGCGATATTTTGCATGATTTTTATAAACTGTATACTCACTCATACAATTAATTGATTAAACTATTTTTGGCAGCTTATCACAATTAATGTCATTTATTATTTACTAGCTGTTTCCCGCAGCTCCGCCTGCGTCAAAAAGTAGCCTATGTTTGACCCCAGGTCTTCAACTATATTCATACCAAATTTCATCAAAATCCGTTCAGCGGTTTGGCCGTGAAAGCGTAACAGACAGACAGACTTTCGCATTTATAATATTAGTATGGATATGGATATAATGCTTAATTGCTAACAAGGTCGACAGACGATGACATTAGAAGTGCGCGACTAGGTACTAATTTTCTGACTGTTATGTACTATTAAATTAAACTATTTTAATACGGTTTTATCGCGTTTATTACTTATTTATTTACACCTGACGTTTCAAACACGATTGATGTCATAAGATCTTATGACATCAAAGACAAATGTTAACTTAGTCTGCCTGCGACCATGAACGCTGTAAAGTGTTTGAAACGTCAGGTGTAAATAAATAAGTAATAAACGCGATAAAACCGTATTAAAATAGTTTAATTTAATGAATAACAATCGCGAAAACATAAGAAAAAATGTTATGTACTAGCTTTAGAACATTGCTTCTATTATAGACCAAAATATGAAATATATTTATATTTATTAACAATTTAATAATCATATATATACATATCATCTTATCGAGTGGGTTACATGGTCAATGGACCCTTTGCACCCTGGTGTCAGAGTTTTTCGGAAAACACGTTAAGCCGTTGATCGTGGTGGGCGTTAAAGGAATCATGACCGAGGCCGAAAGGCAGAACTCCAACACAAATCATTATAATTGGGTAATTAGGTTTTAATTAATAAGAAATGTTAAAAGAAAAGAAAACTAAACTAAATTAAAGCTAGCCTCGACTAATCCAGACAGATCGTTTACCCTCGGGTACGTGCCCAGAAGACTGGTAGCATTGTCATATTATTTTTATGCCTACATTTTTCAAAATCCCCTAATCTAAAACTTCCCGACTTAAAAGACTAGAAGCATTTTCTAAAGAATTCCGCAACACTACAATGTTTGATAATTCTACGGCACCCAGATAAGTTCCCAACGAAGCACCTACAAAACAATAATTTAAACCTTAATTGCACCCCCAAAACACAATTTCAAACATTTACATCGTCCGCCAACTTTGAATCTAAATAAGAACCAAATTGACTTTCATAAGCTGTGTAACAATTAAATTGCCATTTTTATTTTTCTTGCCCGCCACGGTAGAAAATTAGAAATTTAAGATGTGGATCATCACTTGTCGGTTGTCTGTTTTAATTATGAAACCTATCAATGTCCATTCTTTTAAGATTTTATCTCTCTTCCAGAATGGAAGAGGTTCTCAATTCGGTTGTAAGTTTTTTTTGTTACTTTTATGAACTATCCTTATCCATGACGTGTTAGCTTTACTGGATAACTTTCCATAGGAAATATTTTGACAATTTGGACCTCACTTATGAATAAATCAATTAATTATCTTTTCTGACTTTCCATAGTAATCTTTATTTAATTTCTTTGAAAAAAATATGTACAAAATTGAGTACCTATAAAGTTTTCGTATCTTTCTTTAAAAATGAACGGCATCAGCGCCATAAGTAATCGATTTTTGGAACCACCATATAACATCTTTTGCAGTGTAATTACAGATTTCATGTCCCAACTACCAAAGTTGTTCGGTGGAAGTGAATATGAGTAATATGTCACGATATACCGACTCGCTAATTGCTAGACCGAACTGGGGCGTTCAACTTGGGCCCGTTGTAGTCGTGTCTATTAATTAAAGTTACAGGTTTGGCAACCTCAGTCTACAACTATTGGTGGGGATAATTGTGGGGTTAATGATTCACTTTAAACATATTTTTACGTTAGAAGTCTTTGTAAAAATCATAGATAAACAAAATACTCAGTTTCGTATACTTTGATGACATAATCATTAAATGTGTCTTGATTTTGTACCGGAGGTACCTCTTATCATAACTTGGTTCTTAGCCAGATCATGATATAGTCATGCATCAGTTGATAATATCATTAAATGTTCTAAGCTCTTTGATCTAGTCAATTCTGTTTTGGCCATATGAAATGGCAGCATTTCAAAATATGGTCCACCACATTTTGAAATGATCAGTTCAATGATCTGTCCACGATATAAACAACCTCAGTAAATAAAATAAAACAATTTTATAAATCGTTAGAGTCAGCCCTCAACCTAGTTAATAAACAAAATCTTATAATACAAGGCGATTTTAATGCTCGAGTCGGAAAAATGAGAGCAGGCGAAGATAGCGTTTATGGCGATTTTTCGTTTGGGGAAAGAAGTCCGCATGGATACAGGTTAATAGAATTCGCACAAGAAAATAATTTAAAATTTGTCAACAGCTTGTTTTAAATTAAAAAAAAAAAACAAAAAAAAATGGACTTGGCGACATCCAGATGGAAGGGAATTAAATGAAATTGAATGCATAATGACAAACCGATCTAGTGACATACACAATTTTGACATTTTAAATAATTTAAATTTCGACTCTGACCACAGAATGATCAGATGTAATTGTACAATATGAAAAATAGAAAAGACGATTTATCGAATCTGGCAAATACACAAATATCTTTCCAACATTCGTCGTTTCGTTCGTCCATTCGGGATTCATCTGATATTCAATCACCGTATAATAATTTCACAAGCACAATAAAAGAAATTCTCAAATTGGTACCAAGACTCACTAGAAAATCAAAGAATTATTTAAGTGAAGAAACTTTTTAATTATTAGAAGAGAACGCGACAGACTAAACAAAAGATAACAGAAATCAGCAAGAAAATAAATAGAAACATAGCTCTTGAAAGGAAAAACCACTTACAAAACGTTCTTGAAAATTATATTCAGAGTACCGGAGCACTACGTAAAGCATTTAACTCTTTAAAAGATAAAAAAGAATGGGCAGCAAGTTTGGAAAACCGAACAGGACTTACGTTATCAAACCGTCATGACATCTTAAATGAGGCCACCTACAGAGAACTCTATACAATGGCAGGAACGTTTCAACAGTCACCAAACTTGCGTGTACTATGCTATGAGGATAAACCAGATAGCATACTAACTTCAGAGGTCGAATATGGTATTAAAACTCAGAAAATGGAAAAATCACCAGGAGAAGACAATATAACAAATTAATTTCTGAAATAATTCATTGAATGCGTCCTTAAACCTCTCCAAATTTTATTCAACAACATTCTAGAAAGTGAGTCGACACCAGAGCAGTGGTCGAAATCAATAATCATTCTATTGTTCAGAAAAGGAGACAGAAATGACCTCAATAACTTCAGACCAATCAGCCTCATCTCAAACATATAAAAATTTTGCCAAAATAATTTTAAAGATAATAACAAGAACTTTAGATGAAAACCAGACACAAGAACAAGCTGAATTTCGGAAGATTTTTTCAACTATGGACTATATCTAAGTAGTGAAACAATTAATAGAAAAAGCTAACGAGTATAACAAAAAACTCTACATATGTTTCATAGACTATTTAATTATTATCAAAATTGTGGTGGATTTAGGACTAAGCTTCAAACACTGTATATGAATATTCTTTCTTCTTGCTACGATATCATTGTGCTCACTGAAACTTGGTTGACACCTGAAATCAATTGTAATGAGTTCATAGATCATCGCTACGTTGTTTTTCGACAAGATCGTGATCGTCAAGCCACGGGTAGGGAGGATGGGGGTGGGGTCCTAGTAGCCGTCTTGCGTGGACTTAATCCAGTTTCGTTGGATGTATCCCGCATTCCTAGGGATGTTTTACCACCGTCCTGCATCGAACATGTTATTGTTGAGATACCTTCTAGCGACAGTAACAAACGTCACATTATCAGTGGTGCTTATATACCGCCCTGGGCGAAAGTGGGAGCTTACGAAAGACACTTGGATTATTTGCAGGAGTCTATTATTAACGCGAATGTAGACACTATATACCTACATAGTTGGGGATTATAATCTTCGTCACATCGAGTGGTATTTTTTGAATGGTTTAAATTCAAACGATGGTATGTCACACACCAACACATCTACCTGTGGATTGTTCTTAGAAAGATTTATGTCTTCTATTGGTTGCACGCAATATAACTTTTTACTTAACACAAACAAACGTTTACTTGATCTAGTGATTTCCAACGTACCTTGTACAGTCCAGGCACAGCCCAACTCATTGGTAGGTCCCAACCAAAATCATCCTCCTTTCGTATCCTACATGTCAGCCTCACTACCAGACCATGCCATGCTGAAAAAACCGTGCACTAAATACAATTTTTATAAAGGAGACTACGACGCCATAAATAAGAACATTTCTATAATAAATTGGGACAACGATCTTTGTAATCTCACTGCCTCTGATGCTCTTGAATTATTCTACAACAATATCAACAATATTATAAAGTGGCATGTACCCACATCTAGTCCTAAATCGGAAAAATTCCCTGTTTGGTTTACACGCAGATTGATAAATATTTTTAAAAACAAACAGAGGGCTTGGGTCAAATGGAAAAAATACCACAACATCTCAGATTATGAAAATTTCACCTATCACAGAGCCAATTTTAAAAATCTTTGCAGGCAACAATACCGTGAGTACATGGAATCTGTAGAAAATAACATTTCTACAGATATCAAATATTTTTGGACTTACCTAGCTAACCGGAAAGACAAATCCAATATACCCTCCACAATGAAATATAACGACAACAAATCCACAAATCCAGACGTAATTTGTAATATGTTCTCCGATTACTTTAAGTCTGTTTTTGAACCCACATCCCCCACTATTCACACATGGCAGCCACCTCCTGATTCTTGCAATAATGATATAATATTAACAAATATATTTTTACCACATGAAAACATTTTAATCTACTTTTAAACACATCTAAAGGTGCAGGACCCGATGGTATTCCTCCTTATTTTTTAAAACAAACAGCTGCTAGTTTAAGTAAGCCCCTTTTTATAATATTCAACAAATGCTTAGCAGAAGGGTTCTTCCCAGATGTTTGGAAATGTGCCTACATTACACCCGTGCACAAAAAAGGGTATAAACAAAACGTGGAGAACTACCGCCCTATCTCCATCTTATCTGCCTTGGCAAAGCTGTTTGAACGACTTGTACACAATGAAATATACCCAATATTGCACAACATCATAATTCCTGAACAACACGGATTTGTGAAATCACGCTCAACTACATCAAACCTACTCGTTTTTACAAGTAGTCTTTTTGAGAATTTTGATGATGGAGTACAGGTCGACAGTGTGTACACAGATTACGAAAAAGCATTCGATAAGGTGGATCTCGAACTTCTTCTGGATAAAATTGCGTACAATGGTATTCGTGGCAATTTGCTCCGCTGGTTTCAATCTTACATTCATAACAGAACTCAGACGGTAGTTGTTAATGGTTATCAGTCTAATGTAGTTCAGGTTACATCGGGCGTTCCTCAGGGCTCAATACTTGGACCTCTCTTGTTTATATTGTTCATTAACGATATTAAGTCTTGTTTTCAAAATTCACAATTCCTGATGTACGCGGATGATCTCAAAACTTACAAATCTATTAAATCCGTTAATGATTGCATTTCCTTTCAACGTGATCTGGACAGACTGACTGACTATTGCATTGCGAATAAGCTACATCTAAGCCTCCCAAAATGTCACTTTATAAGATTTACCAAAAATAAAAAAACTGTTATTTTTAATTACAACCTCTGCAATATTACTCTGATGACGGTGTCGTCCGTGAAGGATCTTGGCATCGTTCTCGATAATAAGCTTTGTTTAGATGGTCATGTTGAGATCATTACAAAATGTTCGGGTTTGTCTTGAGATCATCTGTTGCCTTCAGGAAACCTTCTACATATCTCTACTTGTATAAAGCTTTGGTCCGTTCTCAACTCGAATATGCTGTCCCTGTTTGGAACCCTTTCTATAAAAAATATACCGATGCCATAGAGACGATTCAGCGGAAATTTTTACGTACCATGCATTATAAGTGTTTTCGCAAATACTTAACATATTCCCAACTTCTGAGCTCTTACAATCTTCTTACTCTTAAATAGCGTCGTGCATATCTAGAGGCTGTTCTACTTTATAACATCATTCATAATAAGATAGACTCCATTGACCTTGTTAATAAACTTTATTACAAAGTTCCACGATCGGCTACCTTGCGCCAGGTGCGATCACGCCCACTCTTCGCGCTGCCTACTTCTCACACTAATTCGGGTCATCGTTCTCCCTTGCGTCGTATGGCTGAGTACCATAATACATTATTTGAAAGCATTGACATATTTAACTGTTCTCCTTTTACGTATAAAAAACTTTTATTGTCATTACTATCTGAACAAGACTCACTGTAAAGGTAGATTATGCGACCTGTATGTTGTTATTCATCTTGTATGCTTGCTGAGTTATTTTGTACTTACCCTTACACACTTTCATTATAATTTCCCTCTAGTAATTATTTTTTAAATACTTGCTTCTTTATTCTGTGGATAACGTGGTTGGTTACAGAATTGTTACATTTACATATTGTTTATATTATGCACTGTCAACATATATTTTGTATCTGTTTGTTATTCCAAATAAATAAAATAAAAAAAAAAAATAGACTATAGAATGGCTTTTGACTCTCTCATTCACAACGCAATTTGGAAAGCATTATTAGAACAAGGCATCCACATTGAATATATCAATCTCCTACGTAACATTTACTCCAAATGTAGAGCCACGATTAAGCTAGAGAAGGAGAGACCTGAGTTTCCCATAACAAAGGGGGTGAGGCAGGGAGATGTACTCTAGCCGAAAATATTTACTGCGGAGCTCGAATTAGTCTTTAGAAAACTCGACTGGGAAAATAAGGGAGTATAAGTGGATGGCGAGTACTTAAACCACCTTCGCTTCGCCGATGATATTGTCGTTTTTGCTTGGTTTGAGCATTAATACTACTAAAATTGAATATGTACCAAGCTATGTTTATCTAGGACAAACAGTATCTTTTGACGACTATAATAAGACGAAATGCTCTAGCATGGAAAAAGTACTGGGGCTTAAGAGAAATTATGAAAAATAAGGACATAAATATACAAATAAAGAGAAAATTGTACGAGGTAGCAATCTTACCATGTGTTACTTACGGATGCCAAAAATTTGTCGAAGGAAAATGGAAATGAGCTTGCTGGGGATAAATATTTCAGATAAAATAAACAAGCGTGACAGATGTTAGGTATAGAATACGACAACTAAAATGGAAATGGGCAGGACATATATGCAGGATGGAGGATTCTAGACTAGAGATAGACCAAAAATGAGATGGAGAGATGTTTTTGGCAGGAAAGTGGGGAAGGACTGGATGCAGAAGGCCAGAGATAGAAATAATTGGAGAGCATTGGGGGAGGCCTACGCCAAAGAGGCGACTACTACCGAAAACTAATAATGATTTAAATTTGACTAAGTATAATAAATTGATTAGAATTAATTGATTATAATTTAATATTAATATGTGTGTGTGAAATGTCACAATTGATGAACCTGCGCTGGTGAAGAAGACTAAATAAAATGGCATAGGTAATTTGTGTGTTAATAGACTCAAATTAATTAATAATAACAAATTTAATATAATAATCAAAATTGTTTTATAATATTTTCTTGTATTTAAGACATTCTGTATGGTAGTAAAAAAAAAGGGCTTTTTGATTTTTATTTTTTTATTTATTACTTTACCTGTTGGTTCTCCATGAAAATAAATTTAAAAAAATATTAATCTCGTCTGATTAGTAGAATTTAATTCTAACCTTGCTAGAATTTGTAGAATGTTTACCAAACTATAAATCGTTTGATATCGCGCGGCATTTTACAAGAATGCCAGGGTACTAACAAATTTCTTACTCAAATACCCGCTCACGTGTTGTTTACTCAAAAATCTGTGAAGCGACATTCTTGACAATATTCCATTCTTTGGTGTCGTGTTTCAGGGATGTGGACTAAATTTTGTTTAATAGTGTACGTATCAAATTTAATATGTTTGTGTGTGACTTGCAGTGAATTTTGCAAAGCTTTGCATGAAAATATTGCTACATGACAATGGTAAGAATTGTTGCTTTTCCACAATGTGTACGTCAATAGCTTCATCTTTGTAGCATAAAGCAGTTCTTTCAAAATGTTAAAACATCAAAAGTACTTGTACCTACATAGACTATTAGCAGCCACAAGTAAATCGCTGTAAACTCCACCATCTGACAGCATATTAACTTCCTAAATGTGTTAAGGTTTCGCCTTCTGGCCCTTCCGAGAATAAGTGAACACAGATATAAGATTGATTCTGTAAAAGACAGTATATTTTTAACTCCTTGCACAGAAACAGAGGTTAAACAGATAGTGAAATCTCTCAATAACACAAAGTCGGTTGACATGAATTCGATTCCCACATTTTTGATAAAAACGAGCCTAGATATAATCGCCCCTGTCTTCATTCTGATAAGTCTATCGTTTTTACATGAAAAATTTCCAGAAGCACTAAAAAGTCAATTGTATAACTGTTATACAAAAAAAATGACAAACGTGACTTAAAAAACTTTCGTCCTATTAATTTGGGCTCTATAATCGCAAAAATATTTGAAAAACAAATGACAAATAGATTAACAATATTCCTTGATAAAAATAACATTATAGCTAATAAACAGAATTGATTTCAGAAAAATAAATCTACCACACTAGCAGCTAAAATGTGTTACTGAATATATTGATAGATATATATTGATAATCACCATATTCTTTGACATGAGTAGTGCTTTTGACCTTGTACAATATGATAAACTCTTAGCTATGTATGAAAAGTATGGAATTAGAGGACTAGTTATCTGGCTAATAGAGAGCAATATGTTAAGATAAGTAAAACTAATTATAAAAGAGAAGCGGTTGAATATAGATCTTCCTTTTTACCTAATAATTCAGGAGTTCCACAAGGTAGTATTATGGGTCCACTTTTATAGATGCTTAAATGGAGCTGTTGATAAATATATTGTGTTGATTAATGGCTAGGAGAGAATGGTTTAGAATTCAATATAGATAAAACGAATTTTATACAGTTTTCTAACTTCAAACCCAAAAGGCTAAACCCAGAAATTATTTGTCAACATAAAAACTAAAAGAGGCTGGTGAAACTAAGTTTGATAGTTTTGGACCGATATTGTAATTGGAAGTCTCATGAAAATTATGTCTGTAGTAGATTAAGTAGATTTGTTTATGCACTCCGGCGCCTTCGTAACATTGCTGGTGAAAAGACTGCACTCACAGCTTATTATGGTTATGTGTTGTCCGTACGGAATAATAATATGGGAAAAATTCAACAGAAGTGTATGATGTATTCATTGTTCAAAAGAAATGTGTACGAGACATATGTGGAGTAGGGCAAATAATAAATGTCGTCTTCATTTCAAAAAAATAAATATTTTAACATTAACTGGACTGTATATACTGAAAATTGCATATTTATAAGGGATATTTTTATCTATATCCTCAGAGCCTGCCCAATTTGAAAACACACCAATATTTTAGAACATTTAGATGCCAACCTCAAAATTTCTTTAGAAAAAATTCTAAATTTAAACCTCGAGACCAATGCCTGATGTCAAGCTTGTTTGCCAATTAGATCTGGTGGCATCGGTATTAGAAAAGTCTCCAGCATTGCTCTTCCGGCTTTTCTGACGTCCGTACACAGTGTGTCTGAATTATGTGGAAATTTTTTATATAATAAATGAATAGAGATACACTGTGGTGCGGACGCGATTAAAGCCTGGAAGGCTCTATGCCCTAGCGAGAAAATTCCAGAGGCACCAACGCGCCAGAAACTCTGGGATGATCCGCTGGTGCAAAGAGACTATAATATTTTGACACAAAATTGCCTCAGTGATCAAGAGCGCGCAAGGCTGCTCGCTGTCTCGGAGCACGAATCGGGCCAATGGCTACACGCCCTTCCTGCTGTCAATCTCGGAACACTCTTCGACAATGGCAGCTTCCGAATCGCTGTCGGATTAAGGTTGGGGGCTGCCATTATCGAACGCCATCGTTGTCCTTGCGGCGCGGACGTCGACAGGCAAGGTCTCGACGGGCTACACTGCCAACGCAGTGCAGGTAGGTTCTTCCGCCACGGCTCTATTAATGATATAATTAAAAAGGCGCTTGCCACCATCCATATACCCAGTACTCTAGAGCCAGTGGGTATATCTCGGGACTATGGCAAGCGTCCCGATGGCCTAACTTTAGTCCCCTGGGAACGGGGAAGGGCTCTAGTATGGGACGCCACTTGTGTCGATACTGTAGCCCCTTCTCGTCATAGGGGGACAGTTTCCAAGGCCGGAGCCGCGGCGGAGGTTGCTGAAGACGCCAAGCGGCGCAAATATGAGTCACTAAGTATTGACTACATATTTGTTCCGCTTGGTGTTGATACTTTTGGCCCGTGGGGTCCGGCTTTTTTGACCCCAAAACTTGTCGACGCCGCTGGTGACAAGAGGGCCGGCTTATTTCTCGCGCAGAGAATAGCGGTTGCTATCCAGCGCGGGAATTCTGCCGGAGTTCTTGGCACCATGTCGCAAGTACAAAATTTAGATTTTATTTAGTTTTTATTTTTTAGGTTAATTTTTATTATTAAGTTTTAGTTTTAGTTTAGATTTATCTAGTTTTTATTTTTTGCATGTTAAGTGATGTTAATTTTGTAATAAATGCCTATTACTGATAAAAAAAATCAAAGTAGACCTCGAGATATTTACAGATGTGTTAATGTTAAAATTAGCTGTTAATTTAGCGGCAATGACAGACAGAAACAGTTACATTAAGTACTTTACGGAGAAATAAATAGTGTTAAAATCATTATAGCTGTATACATAAACTTATAAAAATAAACATTTAAACTCTTTGAAAAAAAAAAATTAAGTCATTTATTTTTTTTAATTAGGAAGATGTCTATGGCTCCGACCATAAGATGTACATCTAATAAAAGCATACACATAGCAGTGCACTTTTCAAAAATTATTGATAAACAATGACATCAAATATTTATAACAAAATTCCAGTCGAATTAAGAGAATTGACAGACGACGAATTTAAATAAAAACTTAAAAGTTGGTTGGTAAAGGGTTGTGTTTACAGCATTCATGAATTTATGAATTACTAGCTTTTTCCGTCTGCGTCAAAAAGTAGCCTATGTTTGACCCCGGGTCTTCAACTATATTCATACCAAATTTCATCAAAAACCATTCAGCGGTTTGGCCGTGAAAGCGTAACAGACAGGCAGACAGAAAGACCGACAGACAGACTTTCGCATTTATAATATTAGTATGGATGATAAAAATTGACATGATAACTATTTAATTTAAATAACAAAATGGCATTTCAATGAAACTGGTATTTTGTAAGGTAAAAAATAAAAAATAAATAAAAAATATCTTTCATCAAATATAACATTGACATTATTGTATCTCGGTATTATAAACTGGCATTAATTAAATTGTAATCAAGAACAAAATTGATCATCTTCTCGTTTATTTGTTGAATTCCGTAATGTCATTTATAATCATAACATTTAAAAAAAATTGCATGCCTCACTACTTATTACATTTAACATAAAATATTGTTACCATGTTTTTGCAAAATAAATATTTCATTTCATTTCAGAATCCCTTTCTTATATCGAACAATCAAGTGATTCAAACCAGCAATGTATTTAATATACCATAAAACAGCTTATGCTAAGTGCCAAGAGCCATTCGGTCTAATCCTCTGGTTGCACCTTCTTTTTAAATTCATTTTCTACTGTTTCAGATTTATAATATTTTCTTTAACGTCGTGTGCTGTGAAACATGAACGTAAAAGAAGATATCTTATTTTCACACCAAGCTCCCAGTGGGGTGTAAGTATTTATGGCATAATAATTTTAAGCACTAAATATACCTATAAGTCTTCTATTTAAAGATACATCATTTTGTAACTCTCCAACTCTTATGTAAACTTATATATAAATCTGGTAGCACTACGTTTGAAATACTGTTACAATTCAGAATACACCATATATTTTAACTTGTTTCTTTTTTTTTATACAACTAAGTAGTCAAACGGGCATACGTACGGCCCACCTGATGTTAAGTGGTTACCGGCCTATGAATGCCTGCAACACCGGAGATGTCACGAGTTGCCGACCTGTCAACAAAAATTTTACAGTGTGCTTATTTTCTAGTGAAACGATGTAAAAACGTTGTAAAGTGTCTTGGGCTCCAAAGCAAATAGCTGAGGATGCAACCGGGAAGGCATGAAGATGATGACGATGATTAGTTTCTGATGAAATCTAACCACTTTCCACGACAAAAACAAATATGGGATAACCGAGAAAAAAAATTCCATCTCCCACACTAATCTAGTGTTCCATTTCCACTACAAAAGAACTGATTTCAATTCAATTGTAATTTTTCTTTCAGGTCTTTGTGACTATCTCCATACCCTTGCACCCAGAAACCACAGTGAGCGTAGCTTGGTTTTTCGAAGCAAGCTATTATGCTGTTGATAATTCAACTTATTTGGAACCTCTTTTAGGAGATATTGGAACAGTGAGTTATTTTAATACATTTTTAAGACCTAGTTTACTGTCTGGTAGCCTAGCGGGGCATAAGTGTTCCTGACAACCGGGTGTATTAAATATTTGTTTGTAAAAACTTTATTACGCAGAAAAAAGCTTTACAGTAAATACAAAAACTAAAAATAAATGCAACGGCGGACTTATCCCTTATAGAGATCTCTTCCAGTCAACCGGGACGTTACAGGAATACAATTACAAGAAGTCAGGTGGTAGAAGTTGTGCAACCAGAACAACACTATTTTGGTTTAAGAAATACTTAACTGTAATTAAAAAAATATTTATAAGTATGCTAATAAATACTACTTACTTACTCTTGGATTTTGAATTATTAATTTAAAAAAAGTAAAAGTAAAGTTTAATTGAAAAGAAAGTAATTAAGTTTGACTTGGAATGGTGGCCTCTAGTGGCATTTCTATATTCCACCAAATATAGGACTATGAATTAAGTGTACTGGAAATCATTAGGAGAGACATGTCCAGCAGTGGACTGACTGCGACTGAAATGATGATAATGATAGATGACTATAATATTATTATATTTCAAGTTAATAATTTGGTTGCTTCTTTGCAAAATTCAAAACATTCACGTAATTTGTTGCAAAGTGGTATGCAAATTGACATTAAAAGTCCAAAATTGAATGCAAATGTATTGAATGAGTTAGAATTATCTGAATAAGCTTCTGCACATATATTATTGTTTGCGTAGCTTGACAGTAGCCAATGTCGGTGCGATAAAGAGCTTAGCGAATTGCCACAGTGGCGTAATTGCCAATTATCTATATTAAGGAATATGGGAGTTGGAAATAGTTGTTTATTTTAGTATTCCCTTGGTGTCAAAGTTGCTCATAGTAATACTACATAGATTCATTCACATCGTGGAAGTTACACAGTCAATCTACCCTGTGCACCCTTGTATCACAGTTTCTCGGAAACACCTTCGGCCTTTGATATGGTCCCTTTAAAGTCCACCACATGGCAGCCGAAGCCAAGAGCTTGACTTGCCTTCCGAAGCACGATATCATCATTATTATCGGACAATCAAGTGATTCAAGCCTGAAATGTCATAGCCAAACTGGAAACAACTAAACAAAGTAATGATTGCCGTGGAAATCGAACCCACGATCATCGAGTTGAAGACGAACGCCTTAACCACTGGACCACGGGGGCAGTTACAACTTATAAGATTCCGTGCTTCGGAATATAGGTGCAGCTGTTGGTCCCGGCTATAATGTAGTCATCGTTAAAGAAACTACGTTAGAGGCCGAGATGCGGTTTCGAATATCTCTAACACAAAAGTTTACTTGGTAGGTTGACTATTTTACTCATACGATATCATAAAATGAATAAGTACTAAGTAGTAGTAATATTAATAAAAATATCATTAAAAAAATATTACACAGATCAGGGAAATTTTGACCTCCTTCATTTTATTTTCCTGGACCTCATAAAACATATCCACATTCTCAAGTCCGTTATTAAAGGGCAAAGATGATCTTACAATAAGGACTTTGCAATGCCGGGCAATAGAGGTGGCAAAGTATTGGACAAATACTGAGTAAATGGCCATTTTGACTCGCAAAAAAGAAGGACATTACTACTTATAAGCTTTTGTCACGAGGCATAAGTCCACCTTTTCTTGTGTCCTATAATTTCTTTTTATAAAATACTAGCTGTTTCCCGCAGCTCCGCCTGCGTCAAAAAGTAGCCTATGTTTGACCCCGGGTCTTCAACTATATTCATACCAAATTTTATTAAAATCCGTTCAGCGGTTTTGCCGTGAAAGCGTAACATACAGACAGACTTTCGCATTTATAATATTAGTATGGAAGTATGGATATCCCTTTATTTTTTGAATATATGTTGTTTGGTGTGCAATAAAGTTTTTAAATATTATTGTTTTTAGTTTCCAATAAGAAGCAAGCGTAAAAGCAGTTTTGAGAAACCGAAGAATGGATTCACAAGAACGTTTATGTACACTTACGTTGAAACAATGTTGAAACAGTAAGTATTAATATTTCTGCTTGAAGATTCGAGTGTGGTGGGCTCAATTCCCATGGAAATTACTTACATGGACCATAGCAGTTTTTTTTTAAAATTGGGATGGTTCTGTGCACCAAAAGGCCAAGCTATTTCTAATTAATTGTATGTTTTAAGCCGAAAGGTTCAGAAAATCTCTGACACCTATGTTGTGCTAGGCCATTTGACCATGTAGCCCACTCGAAATCAACGAATGAGCAGTAAGTATTTTTGAGAAAATAAAAAAATGTAGAAGATAAATAAATAAATAAGATCTTAATCGCAATACCGCGGTTGCATCCCCATAGGTAATGTATAGGTACTCGACAGCACTAGATACACAAAGTGGCATACAATTCATATTCATACTTACTAATATTATAAGTGCGAAAGTATGTCTATCTATCTGTTTGTCTGTCTGTCTGTCTGAAACATAAACCGCTAGACGATTTTGATAAAATTAGTTTCATTTATTCCCCATTATTCATAAACATAACCTTCAGGACATCCTTCACTTAAACTTATTGGAGGCCTCATGGATTGCCTTAAGGAAGTTCTCGAACTTTCCTTGAAAATGACCATTTTAATTGGTTGCTTGAGCAAAATCCAATGTGGAAAGACACGGATTGTAATAAACATCCGAAGCACAAAAATTAAAAAATACAAACGTATACAGTAAAAAATAAACAAATTATGCAGTTAACTAGGCAAAAAGTAGCAAAAAACTAATTTAAAACCACTTTCGAGGCCGCCTCAAGGTACCTCTCGATCAACCTTATATTTGACAGTTTGATACTCGCCTTCAATGAGGAATCTCCTTAAGTCAAGGAAGCTAGTGATGACTAATTATACCAATGAGTTTGAATAAGGTTGAGTCGAGTTTGAGGAAACGTTTGAGAATATCGGTATAAAACCCGGGATCAAACATAGGCTACGTTCTGACGCAGACGAAGCTGCCAGAACCAGCTGGTTTAATATAAAATATTTTACATTGAGCTTTAAAAAGATAATAAAACACAGGTAAAGTTTAAAAGTCATTTCAAAAAGACGTCCTCTCAAGTTTCCATAGCCATTTCCATAAATATGTTTACTCAACCATTTTGTAATATATTTCGAGTAATTCAAACTACAAAGCAAAGTTAATTACACACATTCGCGGCAAACATTTAAGCATATCCCGTACTATGGCTGCGTTATGCAAATACTAGAGCTCGGTCAATTTATGAAATTAAATTCGGCACACGCTGTATGGCGGTTGATTTCAAATGAGATTTGATTGCGCGGCCGATTCCAAGTCCGTAAAACAGGTTTAAAATGATTTGGTGCTGGGTTTTAAAAGCTTTTATTGTAAAGGTGTGAATGAATTTCATTTCTATCTATAGATCAACAAGTATATACGATGGTTGGATGGTTGAAAAAGAAGATGGTCGGCAAACGTTGGATCCCTCCACTGTATTCTTTCGACCCAAATCGTCCTATTACCAAAAGCAGCTTCCAACCATTCTCTCGCATTCCGAAAATCCTTGAAGCAGGCCTTTGTTCAGTAGTAGACTGACTGCGATTGAAATATAAAATGCAGCATGGACGAGTATAATAATATAGGACACGAATTCTATTCAAATCTTTTTGATTGAAGATTAACTCTATCTGCGAAAAAAAATATTTTATTAAGTATCCCAAGCACCAATTTAAATGGATGGTCGTTACAAGTATTCGGTTTACCTTACCATCAGTTCACAATTCACGGTTTACACAGTTGACAGTTGAGCACCCTAAGCTTTATAAAACATAAACATAATAGTATTTTACCTATACACTGCTGGCTCGACAACACAACGGAGGGCATGCGTGCTAATGGACTTACAACCAAGGATGCCAAAGACCGGGGGAAATGGAGGATAAAAAGTAGGAAAGCGTACCCTGAGCTCCGAAGCAATAAGCCAAGGATGCAACCGGGAAGGCGGTAAGAAGTATTTTTTGCTTTACCAGCGAGAGAGCTGCTCTAAAAGCGTGCCTAGAATATTATAACGTCAGGAGCCAGAAATCATAATATCTTCTTAGGCATGCTTTTATTCTATCAGTCGAAATGAATCTCAACAAAATCCACCTCTGTTTATTTTGCGCTAGTCTAGCTAGCACATCTACTCGGTAGCTAGAAAAGTGGCATAGTGTCTCTTTGCTTGTTATCACACGAGTAGGATAGTTGGTCTAAGTATTTTTCGTTTTTAATAATTTTACCATTTTTCTTTCTCCAGGCACGGGCGAGGTGGTCGACCATGCTTACTAAGAGCAATATGTGAAAACGCCACATCGCATCTCCTCCATAACGGCTTATTGGGTGATTTACTTCACCTTCTGCTGACGTAAGCTTTTATTTGGATTAATCGTCTGGGAGATTGATTATTCGCCATTTAGATAATCGGATTACAGTTCGGACATAGCAGTACTAAATCGTCTTATTCCCGTCGGGAATATTCAGAGCAGGCAAGAAAAATTTACAAAAATAATCAATCAAACCATTCGTAAAACATAGGCTACAACTTTGTTGGTACAATACTTTTCATCTGCTGCACTGAGCCTCCGAAAATATAAAATATATATATATATATATATATATAAAAATGAGCTTCTTAAGTTCATATCAAAAAGGATAGTCGAGATATCCCGGGACTAAAAAGCTGGATTTTTTCTCGCACAGAGGAATCAGCATTGCCATCCAAAGTGGCTATGCTGCCAGCCTCTTGGGCACAGTGCCGCGATGTAACGATTAGCAGGACTATATAACTTGTAAATATTTGATTTTAATTAGTTTTGCATATACATAATTTCGTAATATTGAATAAAAAAATAACTTATTTTGCTAATATTAGTATTCCCTTTTCGCAGGCCTTCCACTTCGATGTTAGAAGACACCCTAGATGATGTTTACTATGAAGCGGAGTATTTCGGTCTGGAAAATGCTTGTGATCGATATTCTGAGGATTGTCCTACAAATCCCTTAGATTTAGTGTCTGTATTTTTGGAGAAAGTTGCCTGAAAAAATTCATAATGTTATTAATATTTTCTGTTTTAATTAACTCATAATGTAATAATGAATTATGCTCAAGTAAATAAGCAGCAGCATTTAATAGATTTGTTGTAAACATGTTGTAAAGTAGATATTATTTAGCAATAGCATTATCGAAAAGTTTATTTTTGTTAATTGACGTTTTGAAGAAAATGCTGCGGTGGAGTTTGTGGCGCCGTTTCTTCTCCACTTGCGCTTTGGAAGTGGTGGTAAATTTAATAAATTGACGTCATTAAGTGATATTTATATACTATATTGAAAATTTACAATTTCATTAATTTCAGCAGTTTATTACAATCGTTGTCAATGGCAACCAATCTCCATACACCGTATTACTTAACTCGCTAAAGCACACGCACTGCTGGGTAATTATTAATAGGAATTTGCCACTCCGTGAATTCTCCGAAATTGTAAATGCGTTAAAATTTATTTGAGAGCGATATTACAGAAGGTAATAACATTTTTCGTGAATAAGAAATAAAGTGATGACGTCACTGAGTCTTGGCCTCTGAAGAAAATACATGGAAGTGCCCTAATTACAAAGACCGCGTGGCTCCCGGTGGGAAAAACAAATGGCGAACTAGCATTCTCTTAAAGGCGCGGATTCACCGCAGCGCACGGAGAGTCTGCGCACGTGCGTCTAGCTTCGCTTTGCAAGAAAATATATGTAATTGTATCCACTGCAACCCACGGACACGCTACGCACGAATTGGCTTGCTCAAATATGGCGCGCATGTAGCTCAACGCTGGCAACGCCACGCACGCTGTACACGCGATACACGGAACAGGAGCCGGACTTTGCAATTCACTTAGCAATAGATCATCAATCTCACTTTTAAATTCATCGTCTATTTAGGAAATTCAATTCCAATGCCATTTTATAAATTTATAAACGCGTGGGTTCCACAAGCCATATGATTAAAACTGTGCTGCACTACAGTAATCGTGGGTTAATATTCATGTATAGCGTGTGCTGCAGTGGAAACGTTAACCCACGTAGTAAAATAAATTCGTGCACCGCGTGGCCGTGCACAGCGTTCGCTGCGGTGGATCCGCGCCTTAAATTAAAAAAAAAATATACGGTTTCTATCGCGTTTATTACTTTACACCTAACGTTTCAAACACTTTTTAGCCTTCATTGTCGCAGGTAGACTAAGTAAACATTTGTCTGTGACGTCATAGTTATCTTAATTCAAAGGCATATGTCAGGCAAAAATGATTGTATGAAATATACATAAAACTAGATTGGTCTATGGCATAATGCTCACTCCATATAATCCTTTCTTGGCACAGTCAGGCGAAAATCCTACTAACACATGACAAGGAAAATAAATTTGATATGATAATACAAACATTTTATTTGCTTTTTCCGCATTGCGTGTACTGTTCAGTTCAGGTATTTTTTTATATTGTTTTGTTCTGAAATTAACAGATACTTATATTACGATGTCATTATTATTACAATGAGGTTTTAAATTATCATCATAATTTTAACCCTTTGAAGGAAAAGTAATTTTTATGTATAATATGTTTAAACCCAATATAGATTATTTTTATATGAAAACCTCTATCGGTATATCCATACTTAATAGTCCTTAGTATAAGGAATTAAAAGGATTTCTTTTGTTAATAAAATTTGGTAAACAATTTTCATTGAAACTTAAATCTGTAACTAGAAGAAATTTTACTTAGTTTGCATTTGCTTTACAATTTTTGTACAGTAAAGGTAAACCAAACACCTGAAATTACACGAAGTTTAATTATTACACAAGTGCCATTATCACCTACGCCAATCGTTTAAAATCACCCTAATAACATGCCATATGTTAAGCACCCCTGAGGAGCTTTTGTCATGGTAATTCGACGTAAATTCTATGATTACGTATGTCAGCGGTGGAAGTAATTTATTCCCTTAAATTTTACTTAGTGGCATACGGTTATAATGAAATTCACTTTACAATTTAATTAGATATGAGACAGTAGTGATGATGTCGTAGTAGTCAGTCGTCCCAGGTAATGCTGGAGAGGCGAAGTTGTGAACGTCCTGGGCCTGGAAGCCCTACATGAGCCGACTGGCAGGAGGTTTCGCTAAACAGGGAACAGTGGATTTCTCTTGTGTCGGAGGCTGTATGGTCCAAACCACACATTTTAGTAATTTCTTATTTTTGTATAACTCAGCAATTCGCCACGCCGCGCATTTTACATTACTTTTAATTGTCAAATCAGTTCACGTTCATCGCCCTATCATCGCGGACGCGTACTCACTATCATTTTCATCAATTATCATAAGTTTTCCAGTCGCTCAATAAACTCTTTTATGAATATCATCTTTTCTTATCAATCAACTAAAGGTGTCCCAGACATCTTTTTGGTCCTTCGAGTAATCATTTGAACAACTCAGGATCATTTCGCGTGGACAATTAATTTGTGACAATTTTCGTGAGTGATTCTGTGTAAGCAATACCTTGGATGCAGTGCCACCCCATCAAAGGATATCAAGGATCTTAGCAAGCAGCTAAGGCCACCAGCATCAACAGCAATCAGGTTGCAGTTTATCAGCAGAACAAGTAAGATCTTTCCATTTACACTTCTTATATCAATCACCTATCAACATGGAAGATCTTCTCGCAACTCAAAATCAAATCATGGGAGCTATCAACCAGCTCCTTGTTAATTTCAAAAAAGATGGAGCAGATCGCAAGACTACTTCATATATCAAAAAGCGTCTGGATACACTGGAATCATACTGGAATGAGTTCCAGATCAACCACAATAAGTTATGTGAGTTCGAAGATCAGTCTCATATATACTTTGTTGAAAATTATTACCAAAAAACTTATGTATTTTATAATGAAACTCGCACAGTTTTTCAAAAGTACATTCCATCAGATCCTAGAAAAGAGGACAAGCCGCTCATCAGACCGGCGACTCCGTTAGCATTGCCTAGGTTTTTAGACAACCCTGCCGAGCAGTTGTCACCCAATGCCGACGCTCCTTCCGGACCTACTCCAGGGACGTCACAGTCAGTTGAATTTCCATTTTTTTCTTCGTCAGGTAGCAAACAACCCTCTAAACTCATATCAAGCGGTAATCACAGTAGGTTGGAGGAAATGTTACGTAAACAAAAAAGCAATTTTAGAGCATTTTCTCGTACATTATCAAACACCGATCTAGACACTCTTACGGCTAGATGGGAACTGGAGGATTTTCTCAAGGCGGTTAACTCAAGGTGGTCCACTATTGACGAACTTCACTGGGAAATTGACAGTGAACTGTATGAGGAGAACCTCGACTACGATCAAGCATACAGCATGTACGAAGAAAAATTCAATCAAATTAAGAAAGACGTCAATATCAAGATGTGGTCAACATGTCATCGGGAGAAATCAACCCCCCAAATCGACATTCCAACTTTCAACGGGTCTTACCATCAATGGACTTCGTTCAAAGATCTCTTTTGTGAGGCTATCCACAATAACCGATCAATATCAGACGCCCAAAAATTACAATATTTAAAGGGAAAACTTCGGGGAGAAGCCGAAAAAATCATTCAACATCTGAAAATCACTTCGGATAATTATCAGGTCTGCTGGGACATTTTGAACCACAGATATAATCATAGTAAATTAATTTTCAGCTCTCACATTAATATCATCCTTAATTTACCGACCTCTCAGCAACAATCATCAGCACATATCAAGAAAATCCACGATAGCACCATAGAAAGTTTAAATTCCGTCAAAAACCTTGGTATCGACATATCAACATGGGATCCTCTGTTAGTACATCTCATTTCCCAAAAAATGGATCCTGAAACTCATAAGGAATACATCGAGTCCCTGAAAAACCCCAGAGATTTACCAAATCTAAAAGAATTTACGGATTTTCTTGAAAACAAATTTACATCATTAGAAGTCTCCAAACGTAAACAGGAAACAACTCTTCCTAAATCAAATCAATCAGAAACATCAAATTTTTACAAAAAACATAATTATTTAAAATCATTTACAAATCAAAGTAAAACTCAATTATCGAACAAAAAGGCACAAACAGGATGTCTACTCTGCAAAAAGTCGCATGGAATATTTCATTGCAACACTTTTCTCGGATTACAACCTATCGAGCGTCGCAATGTAATTACGAAACACAAATTATGCATAAATTGCCTTTATGATCATCATGGGAACGCGTGTATGTCCGAAAAAAGATGCCGTGAATGCAACGAACAGCACAACACTCTCATCCATGAGTCTTTCGTAAAGCAATCTCTGTCAGACTCCCGTAAAAACGTAAATCACGTTTCCCAAAATGACATCAACGAAACTCTCTTAGCAACAGCTTACGTGAGGGTTCAAGCAGCCGACGGGTCCTTTATCAACCTCAGAGCGATTATTGATGCTGGATCTCAAGTTTCCCTAATAGCGACAAGATCTGCGGAATTATTAGGGCTACCTCGTCAAAATTGTAAGGGCACAATTTTCGGCATCGGATCAAGCGCAAACTCGAGTAAAGGAGTTATAACAGTAACATGCCACTCGAATCACAGCGACTATTCATTTACCACGGACGTTCTTGTAATGAATAATCTCATCAATAACTTACCAAATTATTCATTCCCTAAACCATCATGGCAATTCTTAGAAGGTATACAGTTAGCTGACCCCGACTTTAATATCAGTCGTCCTATCGATTTATTGTTAGGGGCAGACGTATATGCCAGCATCATCATGAGCGGTATCATCAGAGAAAACGAATCCTTACCTATAGCGCAACAAACGCGGCTCGGCTGGATTCTATGTGGAAACTTCAAATCATATAAATGCAACGTCGTCGTAAACAACGTCGATGAACTCAAGCAATTTTGGACGATTGAAGACATTCAACCGGACTCATTATTATCAGAGGAAGATTCTAAGTGTATACAGCACTATAAGTCGACCACTACTAGGAATGAAGAAGGCCGATACGTTGTAAGGTTACCAATGCATGAAGATGCCCAGGAAAAACTAGGAAATTCCAAATCAAAATCTGTCGCTCAGTTTTTACAAATTGAAAAGAAATTTAACAAAAACCCAAAATTAGTAGCCGATTATAAATCATTTATGTCAGAATATATTCAACAAGGGCACATGCAAATTTCCGACAATAATCAAACATTCAGCAACTACCTACCACATCATGGAGTTCACCGTCCTGACTCAGCAAGCACCCCTCTACGCGTCGTTTTCAACGGAGCATCAAAAACATCTAGTGGATACAGCTTAAACGATGTCATGTACTGTGGGCCAAACTTGCAACAAGATTTGTTAAATTTAATCTTAAAATGGCGTACTTATCAATATGCATTTTCAGCAGACATACAAATGATGTATAGAATGATTCTACTGGATATCAAAGATCAACCTTATCAAAAAATCATCTGGAGAGACTCACCAAGAGACAAATTACAGGAGTATCAACTATCAACAGTAACATACGGCACTAAGGCAGCGCCGTTCTTGGCAATGATGACCCTCAAACAATTAGCAGCGGACGAGGGTCACAACTTCAGCAAAAGCCTAGCAGCAAAGGTCCTTACAGAGCAATTTTACATGGACGACGTTCTTAGCGGAGGCCATGACTTTACCACTACGAAGCAACTTCAAGCAGATTTGATATCACTTCTTAAGCTGGGAGGATTTAACTTGCGAAAGTGGTCTTCAAATAAACAAGAACTTTTAGAAGGGATGAGCACAGCACACAAAAATCAAGAGGGATACTCTTTCAAACACCAAGAGTCTACAAAAACTTTAGGGCTGCGCTGGTGTCCCCAAAGTGATCAATTTGAATTTAAATTAAACATCGACACTTCGACAAGTCAAACTATATCAAAAAGACAGCTACTATCAGATATTTCCAAGTTATTCGATCCGGCCGGATGGCTTAATCCCATCTCAACAAAGCTAAAATTATTATTCCAAAAAGTGCGGGTCCATGACAACTTAACATGGGATGATAACCTACCGGAAACTATTAACGACGAATGGAATAAAATAAAATCAGATTTAATAAATATCAGCTCTATCAAATTACCAAGATGGCTTCAAACGTGCCCGAACGAACAGCTGGAACTTCATGGTTTTTGTGACGCATCTAATAAAGCATACGCATGCGTCATATACTGTAAAGTAATTAAACAAAATAAAAAATCATCTATTGTTATAGTCGCAGCAAAATCACGACTCGTATCACCTAACAAAAATACGTCATTACCTCGGCTCGAGTTATGTGCGGCCGAGCTATTATCTAGACTAATGGAAAAGATACAAAGATGCTTTATAGACTACAAATTCACTTGCTACTGTTGGTCAGACTCGACCGCAGTACTAGGATGGCTACAAGCAGACCCAAATCGTTGGAGACCATTTGTAGCCAACCGAGTCATCAAAATAACTTCAATCATTCCAGCAAGATGTTGGCGTTACGTCAAATCAGGCGATAACCCAGCGGACTGTGCTAGCCGGGGCATCTCTACTGAACAACTGAAGCATCACCCGATTTGGTGGAGTGGCCCATCCTGGCTCCCATCTTTCTCTGATCAAGAAGAATCAACAATCTTCAATACAGACGAAGAAATCAAAAAATCAAAACAAACAAACGTTCACGTCACAATTGCTACGTCGACAGACGACACAAGTACCAGTGACGACATTATTAGCGAACTCATCAAAAATCATAGCAGCTGGACGCGCGTAACTCGAGTCCTCGCATGGATATTACGTGTAGCAAATCGTAATAGCCGTTCTCATCCTTATCTAACTATCAGGGAATTAAGAAAATCAAAATTAATGATCATCCGATATACTCAGCAGTTTGTATTCTCACAGGAAATTCACGACCTGAAAAATAACAAAACAATTAATTCTAAAAGCAAATTACTACCTCTTAATCCATTCTTAGACAAAGATGGTTTACTCAGAGTAGGAGGTAGACTAAAAAACGCTCACATTCATCCAGACATGATTCACCCATTCATTCTTCCTTACGACAGTACAATAACAAACTTATTAATAGATCATGCACATATACTTACCTATCACGGAGGAGCTAGGTTAACACAAGCTTGGCTTCGCCACCAGTACTGGATCGTAGGAGGAAACAGAGCAGTAAAGAAACGTTTACGTACCTGTATCAAGTGTAGAAGATACCAGCCAATCCAGCAGTCTCAGATCATGGGGGACCTACCTGAAGCAAGAGTCAATTTATCTCGTCCATTCGAGAAGGTTGGGGTCGACTACACCGGTTTCGTTCTCGTAAAATCAAGCAAAGGACGAGGAATCAAAACATCAAAAGGGTACATCGCGGTATTCGTTTGTATGGCGACAAAGGCCGTCCACCTCGAGTTAGTATCAGACTTAACTTCGTCAGCATTTTTAGCTGCCCTTCGTCGTATGGCGGCTAGGCGCGGGACACCGTGTCACATATTCAGCGACAACGGGACGAACTTTGTCGACGCAAATAACATCTTACAGAGAGAATACCTTGATCTCACCACTATTGTTGACACGGAGGTTTTATCAGAATTAACAAGCATGAAAATCAAGTGGCATTTCAACGTTGGAAAATGGCCAAGTGCTGGGGGCCTCTGGGAGAGCTCCGTTAAAAGCCTCAAATATCATATGAAACGCGTAATTGGAGAGCAAAAACTCACTTTTGAGGAGTTTACCACCCTTTTAACGCAACTAGAAGCGTGCCTCAACACGAGACCCCTTGTCGCACTCACAGAAGACCCAAGTGATCTCGACTATTTGACTCCGTCTCATTTTCTAGCAAGCGGTCCTGTTTTGAACATCATTGAAACTGAAACTGACGAACGCACCCGATGGTGCCTCACTCAAAAAATATTCACCGACATATGGAAACGTTGGAAGACAGAATATTTAACTCAGCTGTCCACACGTACCAAATGGTTGAAAAAACAACGCAATATGCAGTTAGGAGACATCGTACTCATTCATGATGCTAACTTACCTTCCGGGAAGTGGGCAATGGGTAGAGTCATTGACCTTCATCCTGGTACCGACGGAATAGTTAGGGTAGTGACTCTTAAAACAAAATCTGGAGTTCTTAAAAGGCCAATAACAAAATTATCACCTTTGTTATATGACGAGAAAAATAAGCCAGATCAGCAAAAAGTAGAGAAATCATCTCTCAGTATCACTACACTTTTATCAAGCAAGAAATCATCATCGAAGCAACACTATAATTTCTACACCCTTTGCATTTTGTTAATGAGTATGCTTGTATCGACAGCTAAGGCCTCATTTAACATTACTTCACTAAACAATCAAAGCATTTATTTCGATAAAATTTCCGACATGTATGTAGTTCGCGACGATTGGAAACTCATCGTGTATTACAACATGGATCCATATTGGCTAAGTACGGATCTATATAGCAAGTATATCAATCATCTCGATAACATCTGCACAAATCTATCAGAAAAGGACCTCTGTGACTCCGTCCTTCTACAGCTACGTAATAGTTACGACGAACTCAAGTATTACAATGACATGTTGCTAAATCAGCGTTTCAACGCCGCCGCGCCGTCTCGTTCGCGTCGTGGACTTATCAATGGCATAGGACATCTAGCAAATAGTCTTTTTGGTATATTAGACGAAGACTTTGCCGATCAGTACAGTAAGGACATTAAATTAATTCAAGAAAATCAGAAGCACGTTATGTCATTATGGAAAAATCAGACATCTGTGATTGAAGCAGAATACAACCTCTTAAAAAGAGTAGAAAATAACATGGAGAAGCAATATAAGCTAGTTAATAAACATATTAACCGTTTGGAAACGACTGTTACGACCCTAAAAGCACATATGGAATTTACTATGTCAGCAATTTTAGCAAATGGATTAGTAACTCACTTGAAAAACATTCAAGATTGCTTTCTGGACACCATTGCTGACATCTTCCACGGTAAATTTGACATCCATCTTATCACGCCTGATCAATTGAGAGAAGAATTAAATATCATCTCAGGACAGTTGTCAAAGGATCTGGCTCTCCCCATCAGCAACATTCACTCCGATTTATCAAAAATATATCATCTATTGAAAGTGAAAGCCAGAGTTACTACAGACTACCTGATCTTCGAAATCAAAATTCCTCTCGTCAGCAGAGAAAGTTACGAAATATTCCACATGTTACCAGTACCACATCAAGATGCCAACAGCAAAATTGTAATTGTTCCCATAGCAACCCATCTAGCCATCAACATTCAAAGAGATACCTACTTACCAATGTCTAACAATGATTTTCTTAACTGTGTAATCTTTGACACAAACAGCTACCTGTGTTCGTTAACTACCCCTATTTATCAAATGACCTCGGAAACCAATTTATGTCAACTCGAGCAAGAAACAAAGCAATGTAAATATAGCAAGCAGGAATGTACTAACACATGGAATCAGCTGACTGCAATGAATCATCACATGTACTTTTGTTGCGGCGAATGTACTTTCCGTATCATATGTGAATCTCAAGTTACCGTTCAACAAGTGCACTCCGCCGGTATTATCAGTCTCGGTAATAATTGTCTCATCAAAGGAGATACATTTACTGTTTATTCTCACCAACAACGAGCAAATGAGCTGTACACTAAATCTGACTTCATTAAATTAGTGATACCTCCCCTCAACAATATAATAAGACTGCCAATTTCCAACAACGTCACCCAATCAAACTTTACTTCAGAGCTACAACAGATTGGTGACAGAATTCAGGATATCAAAAAAGAACAGCCCATCATTGATAACATTTCCTATCATGATGTACATCATTACGTACTTATTTATGTAATACTCGGAGCAGCAGCGATCTTGGGAGCAACCCTCGTCTGGCGGGCGCGCCATCGCCGCCGAGACACCGCCGCCACGGAACCTCGCTCCGACACGGTCGGTGACGGACACGTCCCCGGCATCAGCATTAGTGAAAGTGTTCAGTGCGGGAGTGTAAAAGCAGAGTATCCGAATGTGTGTGCAAGTGTTAGTGATCGTTCAAAGGACTCTCGCGTTCATCATAAAGCGACCTCCCCCATTCTAACAAAATTTGACTTTAGCGAAATCACGGACAATTAACGTTTTAATTTATTATTATCATTATCAGTTATCTTTTACTGTTAAGTAAATTGTTTATCACCTTGTCTTAGCATTAGCACACCTTTACATCGCCATCTTTTGGGCCGGCAGCATGTATGGTCCAAACCACACATTTTAGTAATTTCTTATTTTTGTATAACTCAGCAATTCGCCACGCCGCGCATTTTACATTACTTTTAATTGTCAAATCAGTTCACGTTCATCGCCCTATCATCGCGGACGCGTACTCACTATCATTTTCATCAATTATCATAAGTTTTCCAGTCGCTCAATAAACTCTTTTATGAATATCATCTTTTCTTATCAATCAACTAAAGGTGTCCCAGACAGAGGCCAAGATCCTCTTTTGGTCTCTGAGCCATCGTAGTAAGTGATGATGTGACGTCATGAATATATATTTCGCAGTGTTGCAGGTGGATGCAGCTCTTAATGACACTTGTCGGATTATAACAGGCTGCCTGAAACCTACACCTGTGGAGAAGCTGTATCCCCTGGCTGGCACTGCCCCTCTGGACGTCCCTAGAGATGTGGCCAGCTCTCTTGAAAGGGCCAAAATGGAAGCGGATCACCGGCATCCTTTAAACAACCACGTGTCCGTCACTCAAAGACTGAAGAGTCGACACAGCTTCGTCAAAGAAACAAAACCACTAACTGGCGAAGCCTCTCAGTCTAGAGTGGATATTTGGACGGAGAGATGCCCTTCGGCCTCATGTTGCCGTTATCGGAGTGCCTCCCTCCTGGGCATGACTTGCCATGGCTTACATGGAAGTCTTTAAACAGACTCCGGACTCTCATAGGCCGAAGCAAGAAAAACATGTTCAGGTGGGGCTACTGCTCGGAGGTGGCCTGCCGGTGCGGTGTCTCTTCCCAAACCATGACGCATCTCCTGTCCTGTCCTGCGTGCTCGGCCACCTGCACGCTCAGGGACCTCTACGATGCCACTGACAATGCCTTGTCGGTGGCGGAGTTTTGGTCCTCTGAAGTTTGATAACAGCCAGAGTCGACTCGCAAAGAAGTAGAAGTGTTAATTTTTCATGCATAAAAAAAGTCAAATTAATGATAAAGATGGCTTCCAATTCTATCAACCTGAGGATCTAACAACTTCATAAGAATGAAAACAGAAAATTTATCTATATGTACAGACAGCTGTAGAGAAATCTGACCCCCTTATTACGAGTGCCATGACCGAGAAAGAGTCAAATCTTTCTGCTTTCGGCTGTACAGTCTACAAGAGTTTATCGCCTTGAAATGTCTAAAGTACAAACTATCACCTTCGGGAAGTTCGGGTTAATTATCAAGCCTACTAGACGTGCATTAGAATTGACACTTAACATATCGGAAACCAACTAACTCAGTCCACCGCGTTTGACTATTTTGTAACTGTCCTTGACTCACAAGTTCACAACCGAGGCATAGAATAGACATTAGTACTAAACAGCCATTTTAAGACATAATATCTTTTTAACAATTGTGGACTCTCAAAATATTGTCGGAAAGGGAAGTGTGTTATTATAACACACTTCCCTTTCGTTTTAGTAGATATATTAATATCTACTAAAACGAAAATAATAAAAAAATATATCTTTGCCCAGCAGTAGGACGTAAATGGTTAAAACAAAATCTTATTTAAATGAACAGTATGTAATCCAAAGGACAAAAAATATAGTTGACTTTCACATTTTTGTGCCTCTAAAACTAGATCTTATTACCAGTTAGTAGTTTAGCGAAGGTACGATAATTTTCCACGTATGTATGTGAAACAGTTAAGTTGTCCGTCTGTCCGTTAGTGTCGTTTTATACGTATAGTGTTGGTGACTTCCGTATTTATTTTTAGTGGAAAATGAAGCGGGTACAACTTATAGTGATATTGTAAGTGCAAACTTATTCTCTATTATATATTGAATAGATCTAAGAGACATGTAACAGCTCTGCGGTATAAATAAACAATTTCTTGTTGCCAAGCTTCTTCAAGTAGATGTCATGTTGACTTTTTTCCATTGCTTGCAAAAAACATTAACCTTCTTTTTTTTATTTTCATAATTTTAGCAATTTATGCAAAAAAAAAATTAATAAATTAGAGTATCATAGGTTTCTAATTTTCTAATTTCTTAATAAATGAAACAGTGTTCAAACTCTTTTTCAGATTGTATGACGATAAAATATTATTTTTTTCAGATCTATATTAGGAGTTTGCAATTCAGAAAACAGTATCAGAGAGAGGAGAGCTTTGATATTCCCGCCAACCAGTCTTTACGGAGTAAGTACCTACACTTCTAATTTATAGTTATTTTGATTGATTGTAAAAATCTAATAAAATTTGTTGGAACACCAATTTACACCCTTGAATCACCTGATTGTCTCATAATAATGATAATTTCGTGCTTCCGAAGGCATGTTAAGCCGTTGGTCGTTGGTTGGTCTAACCACGTCAGAGGCCTTTCACAAGCGTCATTTCACCAGTTTAAAGTTTTCATTGCTCTACCTTAACTTAAATGTATATGTGAACTAGCTGATTCCCGCAGCTCCGCCTGCGTCAAAAAGTAGTCTATGTTTGACCCCGGGTCTTCAACTATATTATTAATAAATTTCATCAAAATCCGTTCAGCGGTTCGACTGTGAAAGCGTAACAGACAGACAGATAGACTGACAGACAGACTTTCGCATTTATAATATTAGTATGAAAGTATGGATTTACCATGCCTTACAACATTATATGTTTTTTTTTTTCAGTTATTCGTAGCCATAGCCGTCCCCTTAGACATCCCTGATAAGAACGTGTTCGTTTCATACAACTTCGAGGCAAATTACAGTGAAGTTACAAACATAACGCAGATAGATGAAGTACTATTTCCCAATCTACCAGTAAGTATGCTAAGTTATTAAAAGTTTAGAAATTCATTATCATCATCATTTCAGCCGCAGTGGGTCTTCTGCTGGACATAGGCATCTCGTAATGATTTCCAAAATGACCCGTTGGCAGCAGCCTGCATCCAGCGTCTGCCTATATAGGACTTTTTTTAGGTCATCTGATCTTGTCGGTGGATGTCCAACGCTGCGCTTACCGGTTCGTGGTCGCCAGTCGAAGCTTTCGGCCCCATCGGATCCGTTTGTTCTTCTACGGATCTCCTCATTTCTGATTCCATCTCGTAGGGAAACACCGAGCATCGCCCTCTCCATGGCTCTTTGGGCTACCTTGAGTTTTCTTATGAGACCCATAGTCAGGGACCACGTTTATATAATAATATAATAAATCTCTTTATTTCGGACAGTCATAAAATCCATATTAAATGTTAGTAACAATGGTCCTAAAACTATGTTAGTAACTTATCTACTACTTGTCTAAATGTATTTGGGTCCAGTGTTTAAGAATGGGCCCATCCACCCTGCCAGCGATAATTTTGATAAGGCTGTTGGAGCTAGCGCCCACACGCTGCATCAGGGATGCCACCCTTTTCTGCACTATGGCTTGGAAGGTATCCACACGAGCCTCTGCAAACATTCCTGATGCGGAACAGTGTCTCGGTAACCCCAACAGCGCCCTCAAGCCGTTATTGTATTGGATATGCAGGACTCTGTGTGCATTCTGTGTGTAATTGACCCATAAATGGCACGTGTAAAACACGTTTAGGACTCGTCATCACTGGTAACAGATCGTAGACCTTCGTTTTTTTTCCTAAATTAATTCTGACCAATACTTGCCCACCTCTACCGCTCGGTAGTTTGCCTCTCTAAGGTCCTATGTTCAAGAGACAGGGCAACTAGGGCACGACACATGATGATCCATTGACTGCACCTCGCCTCAGACGCATAGACTATCCTCGGCGAAACCCCACCTAATGCGACTCTCTTGACATCTTCCAACACAAATTTCACCAAAATCGGTTCAGCAGTTTCGCCGTAAAAGAGTGACAAACATCCATCCATCCACACATACTCAAAAACTTTCTCGTTTATAATATTATGGTGCTTATTTATTTTTCACAAGAAAATTAACAATAAGAATTCCAAGAGGCTATAGGGCTTGGTATTTCTAGTTCACGCTTGACATGTTTTACACCTATTAATGATAAAATTTTAATTTCAGATTATCAGCTCTCGCCAGACTCGAAGTGTGACCAGAGAGCTTGCGTACACTATTTTGGAAAATCGGTTTCAAGAGTAAGTACTCACTTTGTGTACACGATAATAATTTATAAAGCTCTACACACACAAGTATCATGAACAGAACAGTATTGTTTAACTGATAAACGTGACCTTCTGACACAGGTACTGAACCATGAACGCTGCAAACATTTGTAACGTTAGGTTAGATAGTAGACTAATAATTTTGTAAAGGATTCGTTAAGGATAAATGTATACTTACTATTACTAATATAAGTTCTTGAATACATTTACAGGTATGGCATGAAAGGCCGGCCATGCATGCTCAGGAACATATGCGAAGCCGCAGAGACCCCTCTACACCACAACGGCCTTCTTGGGCATGTCATGCATATTATATTCACGTGAGTAATTATCTAACATAATTGTAACTAGCTGTTTTCCGCAGCTCCGCCTGCGTCAAAAAGTAGCCTATGTTTTACTCAGGGTCTTCAACTATATTCATACCAAATTCGAAAGCGTAACAGACAGACAGACTTCGCACTTTTAATATAAAGTACCTATGAAAGTATGGATCGAATAACAACCAAAACGTGAAATGGTAAGTGCAAAATACCTAATCGACCACCTTAGTAGATGGTTGGAAAGTTAGTGGGCTATTAGTTAATAATAAACCAATTTTTGGCTAACCATTGAGAAAAGTACCCGTACGCCATTATGTCATATATTTTATTTAATTTTTGTTTTTATTTTTATTATCTCAAAGCCAGAAACCAGGTTCAGAAACGGCCTCTGCTTATTATTCATTCATTCATTTAATATATATCGAGTGGGCTTCATGTTCAATCGACCAAAAATACCCTGGTATCAGGTTTCTTTACCAGCCACCAAATGGCAGCCGGGGCTAACATTTTATAAATAAATTATGTACTTTCTTGTTTTATTTTATTTTATCAATTATACTTACTCCTCCAGGCCATCTGCATCTCGCGAGGAAGGTATTGACGAAGAATACTACGCAGCCGAAGCTGACGGCCTCAAAGGAGACTGTGATAAATACCTGGACGACTGCCCTTTCAGCCTGTTTGACGTGATAACCCGACTAGTTGAGATACGACATTCGCAACCAACGGCATCATGATTAATGATGACATTTCAATTAATTGGTTGATTAAATGATTGTGCGGTATTGGATTTGTTATTATTATTGATTTTAATGTGCGAATATTTGTGAACTTGTATCTACCTAAAAAAATGTGAACTAATTCGCTCCCAATCATGACAGATCTGAACGAAATAACAAATTAATAATTATATAATTCTATATTTCTATATAAGTCCTTTTTTTGACAGGTATAATAACTAGAAGCAAAGAGCAAAAGCGAAATTCCAGAAAAAACATCATCTAAGAATAATAAAATGGGTTAAACTGATAGATGTTATCTACATTATTTCCTTGTTATGGCACCAAAGCTGTATCAGCTTACAAATATGAATGAATTCGAGAATGAAGGATTCGGTAGACAACATCTATCAGAATAACTATATTTTTTTTCTGGCCAGCGCTTTTTACTTTTGGCCCTAAATTGTATGAAGAGCGCATGATGTCTTTTAGGAAACTTCCTACTTTTAAATGGCAGTCAATGGATGTCTTAAATGATCAGTACAATTTTAGAAGAGAGTACCTCAATATTAGAATGAAATTCCTGAATGATTCACGAAAATTATTACTCAGTAAAATGTCGTTAATAGAAGTGTGCCTGGCTTTTTTGCCAATTATGAGACCTCGATAAAATTGGCACTAAATTAGGAAGCTTTTACGTTATCGCTGGGGCAATTTTAATGGAAAAATATTGAAATGTATCTTGACATAATGTACTTGGTAATAAAACATGGTTTTTCTGTAAATTCACAGAAGAAGTTAAAACTAATTAACTAAAACAATATCAATTTCTTGATTTCGATTGAATTAGGCAAAGGCGGTCGAAATTAATGACTGGTGTTAAGTTTAACGGAAGTAAAAGTTACTTTGCTTTTATCTTTACCATTATCACCGAAGGAAGAAATAACAAAATTAAACAATGTGTTTTACGATAATATTTATTGTGCATAGAACTCCAGTGACATAATACGACCCTTAAAATAGTATCATAGTATCGTGATATGGGTCGATAGCATATACAGTATATGCACGAATTAAAATCTAATTCTAGTTATAAATAAGTATAAAATATTAGAAACTTAAAAGTCACAGCCAGTTGTATTCACTAAAACTCTTATTTTCGATCAATAACAATTTATACATACAAATATACTCGTAATTCAATCATATGACTATCAGAATAAAATACATGACATCTCAACACTAGTTCGACACAAGAAAAGTAACTTCGTCATTCCTACCACATTATAGAATATTGCTAATACTAAAAGTGGTACACATTTATTTTTTATAAACTATTTTTTGGTATTAAATTTAAACCAAATCATAATATGTTTACGTAATGTAAATTTTGACAATATTGTTTGATAATGTGTATTTCCGCAACATAAAACTCATCCAATTTTTTTTTTAAATCGAAATATAAAGTGACACTCAAAAAAAAAATTAAAGCAAAACACAACTATTTATAACTTATGGATTATCAGAAAAGCAGAAAAGACAAAAATTACAAATACTCAAAAATTCCGCCCCGGATTGTCCCCGGTTCAAAGGTACCCATTACGCTAGCTGCGTTGCCTCTCTGAATAGCAATGGATATTCTTTGGACCAGGTACCATCCCGAGCGTTCGTCATAACCGCGGTCCTGTAAACGGCGCCCTATCTCACTAACAAAACTTTTGGCTTCAGGACACCACGGGCCAGCCGTTTCCACAGCGACCGGAACAAAGTCATATCTAGAAGTTAAATTAGCGTATTTAAAACATTTTTGTCCGGCCGCCGCACGCGCATCCGCCCCGGGTGTGCGTATACTACTATATATATAGTCAGAAAAGGTATATTAATAGTCATTCCCGAGACTAATGCAAATTTATATAACATAAAATGATTTTGTTCAACAATATATAAAGTTAAAACAAAAATTTCATATGACATATTATAATATATTGTAAGGTTTAATCAATTGCGAAAAGCAGTCAAGAGCATGTGAGCATTCATTGTGAAAATTTCAACACGTCATGAATCGTGTGCCAAATAAGCTTGTCATGGACACCCTTCTCTTTGCAAATTAGGACAAAACTTTTATAAAAAACAAAAAAGTTAAATAAGGTTTTTATCGCGTTTATCACAGACAATTTTAACTTATAGATTAAGAGGTGGCAACTAAACCAACGCTAAACCGACTGATTTAGTGTCCACAGCGTGTAGGTCACTTACGTGAGATGGAAAGAGTTGGTCTGCCATCATGACGTTGGTGCATTTGGTAGGTACAGCCGTACGAATAGAACCGGTTTGCTCGAAAAATGTCACAAACATTCCAAAAACTGGCATGATGCCGAGGTGCGTTTAGAAGATATGAGCATTCAAATATTTCAAGATAAATCAGCGATGGTTTAATCATACGTTGCCACCTCTTAATATATTAGTCTTCTAGCTACTATTAACGCTTTAAAGTGTTTCAAACGTTAGGTGTAAATAATAAATAAAAATAAGTAATAAGCGCGATAAAAATCGTATTTAAATTGTTTAATTCAATGTAAAACGATCGCGAAAACATAATAAATCACAGAATATTCTTAATTTAAACATGTGAAAAATTATAAAACTTTATCACTTTGATTAAATAAAATTTGAAAAATTTTATCACTTTTTGTAGAGTGAATTGGCACTTATTTCGATTATTTTAATAATTCTGACCACCCCGACTACTCACTAGTGTTGATCTATCAATGTCCGCAGCGTTTACACTTAGGAGATATTTACTGTCATAACAAATTTCCTGAAAAAGTTCCCCCAAGAAAGAAAGCGGTATCCGTGTGATCACTAGTTCTTGATAATGATTATGACACTATAGGACTGGGCCATTCAAAACTAATCCATACCAAAATATTATAAATCGGAATTCTGTCTTTCTGTTATGCTTTCACGGCCAAACCGCTGAACGGATTTTGATGAAATTTGATATGAATATAGTTGAAGACCCGGGGTCAAACATAGGCTACTTTATGACGCAGGTGGAGCTGCGGGAAAAAGCTAGTAAGTAATAAAAATTGATCTTTAAAAACTAAAACCTTCATACCGCAGGAATACTAATAGTTTCAATATCATTCGGATAGAAGCAATTGTTTTTCCTCACTAGTATAGATCAGACCTGCTGGTTACTGGTACCCTGGTGTCGGCGTAAAGCGAAACCAAAAAGTGGAGAGACCAAATCAAAGAGACTTCTTTATTAGCCGTGATGTACTAGTACATAAAAAGTGTCTAGATATTTAGAAACTAAGTCCTTCAAACTGCTGGAATACCAATGGTCTCTATATCTTTCGGATAGAAAAAGTTGTTTTTCCTCATTGGTATAGATGAGATCTGTTGGTCGACTGGTACCCTGGTATCATAGAGGGAGGGAGACTGGAAGATGATTCCGAAGGTTCCCACGAAGCAGGCAATGGTGAACAGCCACAGGAAGAACCGGTCGAGCACCATAGACATGAATTTCCAGTCTTCAACCACCTGTGGAAAAAAATATTACTTGTATTTTATTTAACTACAAATGTAATTGTACATAAGTTACGCCCTGTATTTATCATGAAAAGATCTTTTACACCAACTTTGAATCACAAATTAAATTTATGAAATAGAAATTTATATAAGTTTTATTGATTAGTGAGGATTATTTTATGGGCTCAAAAATTATTAATTTTACATTAACACGGTTGTAAACCACAGATAAAAAGCAATGCAAAGAACACAAAACACTTAAAAATACAAAGTACTTTTTAAAATTTATTCGGAAGGGATATTAATGTACAATCTCCTAAAAACCACGGCAAGCACACTCAGCCTGACATTTCGAAATTATTTTTGAAACCGTAGATCATAATATATCACCAATATTCGCTTCACCAACTTAAACAAAACATAAAAATGACAAACTAAATTCCGTATCCTTCACTGAATTTCAATACAAGCACAAAAGGTCACGATTGTTTAGGTTCATGCCCAACTTTCAATACCCGTCTATGATTTAACTTTAGCAAGAAAATCCTTTTCAATTATGCTAAAGATCCAATTTGATGTCGCGTTGTTTGCTTGTTTTCAAAAGGGAGCACTTTAATTGAACCCCTTCTAGCGCACAATAAAAAAGTTTTCGAGACCATTTTTTTCATTATTTCCGTCTCTTTAAGACCCTCGAGTTTAGAATAATGAAAAGAATCGTATCAAAGAACAATTTCCTCTAAAAGATTAAGCTGAGCGCTATTATATGAACAACAATACATAATGCGCAGAATGAGGAACTGAACCTAACGAGGCATGCGTGTTCATAATGATCGTGGTTTCCAAGCGACAGTGAGTGTCATGGATTGGTCGCTACTAGTGGCATTTCTGGTCCGTAGTTTGACCACTGACACATTTTGGTGATGATCCTAAATGTTTGGTTTCCTTGTATGATTTCGGAGTCCGAGATTCGCTAAAACCAGTTGTTAATAGCTTGAGTATATTTAAAAAATACCTCTATGCGGTGTTTCACGTAAAAAAACGAATTGCTGATGATGTATTATTGTGTCGGTAAAACCTTTGTTTAATTGATTCAGGCGTTACACTGCGGAAGTTAAAGTTACACTTACCAAATTATTTTGCGTGCTTCCTTCACCAGTACATGCAAACTATTGCCGGCCGGCACCCAATAACACTAACACAACAGCGGGCATGTTGGGACTAACAGTAGATAGTCCCAACATGCCCGCCACCATTAGCTTGCACATGCTACATCTTTGTTAGTTTATATCCTTAGTGGCAATGGTCAGCTTGGAAGACGCTCAAAAGGCTGCAAACCCAAGTTCGCTGGTGTAAAGATAGCTTGGCCAGGTGGGGGTTCATACGAGTACATACCTCACAAAATGTATGTGAGTGTTGTATCTCTCCCCAAACAATTGAGCACCTGCTGTCCTGCCCACTGTGCCCTAACACCAGTACTTGGGATGACCTGATGGCAGCTACCGATGATGTCGTGAAAGTGGCAGAACACTTCACGGGACTGGTTCGTTGGAAGGACATTGACAAGCCAAGAAGAAATAGTTTATATCCATGTGTTACCATTACTGTCAATAACACCATAAATTATGGCATTGTGTTATGGCCTTTAGGAACAGCCGAAGTGCATAGCTTGGCCAATAGTTACATGATTACAACGACCTTAGAGTAAGTATAGCATTTCTATTGTCTGGAATATAGAGCGCGTTGTTAATATGAACTGTGATTATATAACATACAAATCTTTTCAGTTGACATTGAAATATTATAAATTGGTGGTTAATTTTCACTAAAATATATATCCCTCAACTTACTTATTACTGAGGGAGGAGTAACTTATGAATGTTTTTTTGTCATGCGGCGATTTTGAAGAAAGGCGCTCTTTTTTAACAGCCCCACTGCTGGGAAAAGACCTTTCGTTTTTCGTACATCCCTGCCGTGTACTGTTTGGTGCCATCCATTTTCAAATTGCCAAGTCATCCCGTCACCTTTTACATGGTCTATCTGCAGGCCTACGTCCCTCAGGTATATAAAATGTTACGAGTCAGGCACATCTCACTGGCGACATGCAGCAAACTCATGTTCATCCCAATCCTATTTTTGCTAGGCCGTCCGCCGCTCACAGCGTCGTTAAACTGACTACGTGGTTCAGTGATTCAGGCGTTCGTCTTCGACTCGTAGGTCGTGGGTTCGATTCCCACGGGAATCATACTTTGTTTAGTAGTTTCCAGTTTGGTTAGGACATTGCAGGCTTGAATAACCTGATTGTCTGAAAATAAAGATCCCGCCTGCCATATGGTGGTTGTTAAAGGAACCACGTTAGAGACCGAGAGGCGGTTCCCCACAACTCTGACACCAGGGTGTACATGGTCGATTGACAAAGTAACCTACACGAAATGATGATGAGCGTCGTTTAGAGCACTCTATAGACAACAATATTAACTCTGTGTTATCGACCAACCTCAATTTCTCCCAGTTCCCTCAATTTGGAAACAATGATGTAGTTGGGATCCTCTGAGAAACATGTAACTGCATATATGTACATAATATATAATACCAAAGTTAAGAAACTAAGATTTAGAAAACAATTTACTTTTCAATAGCTTTGCTTCTTCTTAACTTCTTTGCTGTTCGCACACAAATGCCTATTAATAACCCCCGAGATACAAACTCCGCGTAAGTGGTAAAACATAAACCATCCGTACGCTTTTCGCTTAAAAATGTGACTTTTAAGAAATAATATTTAAGAGCCTAGCGTAAAACATGTGCGATATTAAGCGATTGACGATTAAGATCAATCGCCACTGGGCCACACGACTGCTATTTATAATAACAACCGGGACCAACGGCTTAACGTGCCTTTCGAAGCACGGAGGAGCTCAAGATGGAAAATGCCACTAAATGGCCAATAGTGGTATATATGATACGCGGGTCGCGCTCGACTAACGAGCTCCTCTCAGTGGCAATTTATTTTGATCTCCGTGTATAAGAAGCGATAAGCATTGTTCCTGATTGTTATTGCTAGATGACGTCTATGCCAAATGTATCTGTCATAAGATGACCACACCACGCGCTCAATTTTATGATGTCGCCGGTATTTTAATGGCTTCTTCGATTGGCCGAAGAGTTAGTGGGTAAAGCTGTCAGACTTTTCAAGCTGCCTTGGGGATATGACAATGGCAGAATTACTGAAAAATCAATTAAAACCATAACCTCAAAGAAGAGAGAAAGAATAATATAGCCTAAGGGCGGTCATCTAGCGATAATACACCGGGACCAAAAGTTTAAAGTGACTTCTAAATAACGGAGTAGCCCGTATCAGATACTTAAAAGTATACTAATAGCACATATAGATATTTCATTCTTTATGCTGCGCTTGTTAGCATCAAAAAACAAATCTGAAAATCCGCTTTAAAATCTCGTAATGGCTGGCGGGAAATGCCAACGAAAATATTTCCGCTTATTTTTCTCTATAAAGTATTGCTGGTGGTGCGATCCACTTGTGTCGAGCTCTTCGATCCTGTACAAGTTGGTTGTACATGATGAACTTAACGCGTGAATTACTTAGTTACTTTTATAGATTAGAGAATCTATTTAAAAATATATGCTACTATATATTTTTAAAGGAATATAATGTAGAAAAGTTAACAAAGCTGGAGTTTTCTTATGAAATTTTATTTTCTTGGTGCAAAATGTTTTGAAGACCTAACTCGAAATTATGAAGAGCGATAATTTTTGTTATATTCATTATATTACTTTTTATTTAATTTGACTGATGTTCTCAAATTATGGTCTACCCTAATGATGATAGCAATGACACTAAAGAGTTGCATTTGAAGTTCTCTTTCAATATAATATAAACACAACAAAAAGCAAATATCCAGTGGTATCCGCATGAATCCTAAGCTTATACATTGAATACATGATACAACGAACAATGTGTTATGAATATTTAATTTTCGAAATGAAAGATATCAAGGTAGAAATCCCTCCAGTGGGCCGAACCGAGTGGCTACAAAGAGAAAATACCTTTTTCAGTAATATGAAATGCTCAGTCCAGTCCCTTGGTAACCGTCTCGGACCCTATTTATTTTAAGAGTACTTTTTCACGGAACGTTTTCATATATTCAAGAATATAAATAGGTCAACAGCTTAGCACCACGGAGGTTTTGTTAGACATTTAAACTGAAACTGCGATAATGCTATATAAAAAGCCGAATATTATCTTCTCTATGACAGCATATTTTTTAGGGTTCCATGCCCTATAAAAGCCATTTCGACTCGCCAAGAAGAAGTTGAAATGTTCACCGGTGATGCATTTCTCTTGCCGCTATAACATGGTGTGATAGATAGACAGTTGAAATGTCTTTAAATAGACTCCGGTCTGGAGTCTGGAGATGCCACGTGAATAGAGTGAGGTGGGGCATTTCGAGCAATTCCCTGAGCGACTGCGGGGCTGTCCAGTCTATGGTCCACCTATTGGAATGCCCCAATTGCCCAGTCTCCTGCACGGCTGAGAATTTGGAGGAGGCTAACGACAGAGCTGTGAAGGTAGCTAGATACTAGTCCAAATACTTACAAAAGCCACTTCGGCTCGCAAAGAAGAAGTCGAAATGTTCACAGGTGATGTATTTCTGTTACCGCTATAACAACAAATACTAAAATACAAAATAAAATAAATATTTAAGATGGCTCCCAAACAACAACAAGCTTATTTTTACTCGATATTGACGACGGCAGCAACGAAACGCTTGAAATGTAAACAGAATATTTAGAACATTAAAAATGAATAATTAAATTAAAACAAAACCAATATTTACGGGGCTCCCATACAACAAACGCGATTATTTTTTGGATTTTATAGATAACTAGCTGTTTCCATATCAAATTTCATCAAAATTCGTTCAGCGGTTTGGCCGTGAAAGCGTAACAGACAGACTTTCGCATTTATAATATAGTATGGAAGTATGGATGGATAGTACGGAACCCTTAGTGCGCGGGTCCGACAGTCCGCACTTGACCGATTTTAACGCATACATAAGTCAGATTTTCAGGCTGCGTAAGGTATGATTTAGAAATATTATGAAAATTATTTGATGGTCAGTTTTACTACTTAGTAAATTGATGAATTGACGGTTTATCAATGAGGTGTACTGAAGCAGATATTATTGTTAAATGAGCTTTGCAATACGCAGATTAGCCGCCCGTCATTGGTATGACGCGCATTGATTAGTTTAATTCTAAATTTTGGACACCAATTGCAATGGTTTTTAAATATTTGTTTCAAATTCAAATGTGGTATTTAGTTGTGCATTATCGGTTAGCTATACATGTTGTTAACTACTAGTGATTTAAGATAATTCACGTGTTTAATTTACGTGTTATTTTTTTTTAGTAATGACTTTTACAGCCATCGATACGAGTCCTTTATAGCCCTTCTTAATTTTTCTATCTTCTTCAGTCCTACAGTGTGGTTTCGTCAAGTCCTAGTCAAGTCTAAGAGCCTAATAGGTAGTCTAGTCAGAAAATCAGGCTAAGTGAAGTGGTAGAAAAACTGCACTTAACGATTTCCACGAGCTTTTGGCAACAAGCAAGGAAATCACATAAATCGAATACTGTATCAATTCCCAACACTGACGCTCGTTATCGAACACTTTGCGAATAATAAACCACCATTGGACAAACACTAAAAAAAAACACAAATTTTGGATAATAAAATACAGCGCCGATACTGCTCTTCACAGCTTCCCGCCAAAAGCCTTAAAATAAATCACAATCATAGACACTCTCGTATTGGATATTCATCTGTAATTATAGAATATCGATATGTTAATAAATAAAATTCTAAAACGGACTTAGTGCTTTTAGCGAAGATCCATTTAATTAGGTAATGAGTGAAAAGAATAAAATGGGTTATGGTTATGAAGTTTGGATGGATTTAAACCGGGCAATTGCAATAAAAATCGGACACCTGCCATAATCATGATTCCTGACTATTTGTGGCAGGCGGTGACTCGTCACTCAGTGAATGGGCCCCCCCCAAATAGTCGCAACGTTTGGCAACAGAGGGGCAACATTAGAATGAACGGCTAAGGGTGCCGAGAGGTGCGGCTCCGGTTTCGCCATCGCGAGTTGCCTCGTGAGCGGGTTTCCCCGTTATTACGCCATTACGTGCAATACATTTCCACCCTCGAGCATATAGCTCTTGCGAAATCCACTCTGGCCGATCGGCTAAGATAAGTCAGAGGTAGGGGTCCTGTCCTTCATCGGTGTGCACTCCGACCTTGGCGAAGAAAGTTAGAAGGTGAGGGACGGAGGCCTCTCCTGGGAGCACTCAAGTCCGCGGTGTCGTCACTCACCAACAGCTCGCCACAAGCTGCCCTGCGGAGACTGACTGCACTGGGAAGGGAACCCAGTGAGCGATGGGGTCGTCACATCCCTACGCCTATGGTTCTGATTTAGCGCGCTTAAAGACTTGCGCTGAGTCGCAGTCAGGTGCTTGGCTACACGCCTTGCCATCTCCTCATTTGGGCACGTTTCTGGACAACGATTCACTTAGAGTAGCGGTAGCTTTGCGAGAGGCAGATGGTCTTCATGCCTTAAGTTGCTCGCGTTGTGCTGGACGCTTGTCTCGACAGAATGCAATTAATGATATAATTAGAAGAGCCCCCATTTCGGCAAATATCCCTTGTCAACTAGAGCCTCCAGGACTTTCCAGGACAGATGGAAAGAGTCCAGATGGCTTGACTCTTATCCCGTGGCGGAGGGGACGCTGTTTGTTGTGGGACGCAATTTGTGTGAGTACCTACGCGGCGTCCTATCTCAATAGTAGTATACGCACACCCGGGGCGGCTACGCCTGCGGCGGCCGGACAAAAATGTTTCAAATACGCTAATTTAACTTCTAGATATGACTTTGTTCCGGTCGCTATGGAAACGGCTGGCCCGTGGTGTCCTGAAGCCAAAAGTTTTGTTAGTGAGATAGGGCGCCGTTTACGGAACCGCGGTTATGTCGAACGCTCGGGATGGTACCTGGTCCAAAGGATATCCATTGCTATTCAGAGAGGCAACGCAGCTAGCGTAATGGGTACCTTTGAACCGGGGACAATCTGGGGCGGAATTTTTGAGTAATAGTAATTTTTCTTTTCTGCTTGTAAATATATAAATAAATGTATGTCTGGTTGTAATAAATAAAAACGCCTAGTTATTATATTTATTAGTATGGATTTTAATAAATTCAATTTCCGTTTTTCAGTTATTTTTGTTTTGCTAAGGTTGCTTAATTGACTTTAGTAACCTTTAGTACTAAAGTATTTCGTGTAGGTTACATTGTCAATCGACTATGTACATCTTGGTGTCAGAGTTGTTCGGAACCGCCTCTCGGCTTCTGACGTGGTTCCTTTAACGACTACCAGAAGGCAGCCGGACCGACGGCTTAACGAACATGCCTTCCGAATCACGGTATCATCTTCATTATCAGATAATCTGGTGATTCAAGCCAGCAATGTTCTAACCAAACTTGAAATAACCAAACAAAGTACGCTTCCCGTGGGAATCGAACCCAAGACGCCCGGGTCGTAGGCGAACGCCTTAACCACTGGACCACGGAGGCAGTGGAGGGAGCTGTTGTAAAAGACACACTTCTTCTTTGCGCCTCCTAAAATTTGATCTGTCAAAAAGTCACGCTGTATATCTTTACATTACTTCGATGTACGTATCTATTGGCATCGAGCCGGGAGCACGGCGCCGGCCCGGTAACATGGTTTCCGTTCTACTTCCGAGCAACGATTGAGAAGCCTTTGGGGTGAATACAAAGAGTTCAAAACGTTTTCTACATATATAGATATGGTAACAAAAACCTTGGCACGCAAAACTAAAAATTCACTGATACTGCCACTTGTAAATTACAAAGTACACTTTACTGTCACACTTTTATATTGAAAAACGAAAGTCAACGCAGTCACTTTTGAAATTAAAATAAAATATGGCTTTTCTTGGTAGGATCATAAAAAAATTCAAGAAAGGCAAAAGCCTGATTATTTAATATGATTCCCTTGTCAGAAGTACTTTGGAGTATGGATCTGTTGTTTGGTCTCCCTTTTATGCAAACCACACTGAACATATTGAGAATGACCAGAAAAAATATCTTCGTTTACTTTGTTATAGATTTAAACCGGGCCGTAATCGTACATCATATCAAAACAAACTTAAAAACTTAAATTTTTCTGAAATTGCTATTCGCCGTGACAAACTTGATCTAATAACATTATTTAACCTGATTCATCCATTATAGATTCGGCTGCTCTGCTCTCTCAGATCAGCATTAATATAAAATATAATCCAAGTCGCGCTTTTGTTCTTCCTGTTTACAGAAATAATGTTTCATTTTAGAATCCTTTAGCGAGAATGTGTCGGAAATATGATCAAAAAAGTATTCACGACGTCCTTGGTACTACATCTAGTATATAGTTCGGGTAGGTACTTCACTTTTTGTTTTAGTGATACACAATTTACGAACTTTATTTTGTTATGTATAATCACAATTTGGTAAAATGTATAATGGATCAAATAATTATGTAGGTAGTTTTCTTGGTGTGTATTGTCTTAGCTTAAGTACTTGTGTACGTATAGGATGCTAAGTTGGTGCGGTTGTAACTATTTAAAAACTGTGTATAATTTGTACGTAATGTCTGTTGTGTTGCCTTAATAAATAAAAAAATATATAAATTGCAACTTTATCTTTGTAACAGTAGACGCAACATCCACGGCCGAGGCAGAGGACACAGCCAAATTAGCCCGCGTACATGCTACAGGGCAGCTGTGGCACTAAAGCATGTGGTCTTTTGTTTGTACTGCTCCGTCTGCTCCACAAGTCCACATACACACCTATCGTTGTTTTCATCTAAATTGCAACGACGAAATAATTCTTCTTCGTCCAAGCGTGTTTCCAAGTTGCGTCCTCAGCTTACGCTGGCTCTGAAAGCCTTGATTTGGCGGTATTTGTGATTGCCATGGAGCAATTGGTAGCCAATACTGTCAGATTTTTCAGGTTACTTAAAAGGCATCTGATACAGCCTAATAACTGCCATTAATTGCAAACAATCGCCGTCAACGGCTTAACTAAATGTACAAAAACTCTTTATTTTGAAATGTTTATTACCTGGGTTCGCTATCTAATTCCTGTCTTCTATGAAATTTGAAAGAAAATAAGTACCAAAATTAAAATAAAAGAAAGTTACTAAAGTGTGCAGATAAACTAAATTACTATTCCAACCCCAACAACTGCAACCAAGGAGCTGCATAAAAATCTAAAATAAAAAACCATTCGAAGAACTAAATCAGATCGCATTCAAATCAAAGGAGTCTCATTTTAAAAGAATTATTGAATCGCTTCTCGGAAGTCAGCGGGAACCGTGTTACCGGACCGGCGCCGTGCATCCGACCGGAACCAAAGCCAACAGATAACCAAGTACTTTGAGATAGTTGCCGCTAAGGCTTTTTTAAACTTCAATTCATTCATATCGAGTGGTTATATGGTCCATTGACCTTGAGTTGGTGTCAGAGTTTTACGTACTTCAGTGAGTTTTAGTAAGTTTTCAAAACATTATTGTACAGAAAGAACTTTGTTACACCAAAATAGAACACAACAAGAGGCAGACTTAACCCTGATAGGAATCTCTTCCTAAGACTTTCATGTCGTGATATTCAATTGAAGTACAATATTCATTGACCTACAGAACCTGGAGTTCAAGTTTCCTCCTCTTCTCTGAGCCTTTAGTATGGTTTCTTGGCGGGACCAAACGGTTGAATGTTAGGATTTTATGTAGGAATTCTAAACCTTACACCAGAGATGTGTAACGGATTTAAAACCCTAACTACCTTAGTATATAATCTAGTAGTTCAAAGTAATTTTTGTCATGATCTTAACAAACATACGCTAGCAACTGTGTTTTCTATGATGGCGCAGAAACCCAAAGTAACTTTAAATTCATTTTAAAATTTATTAAAAAAAACTTGATTCTTGAGCGATTGTAAAACTTATTTCTCTCAAATATTTCATATATTTCGCAGAATTTCAACCTTATGCGAAATCAAGTTGTTGATCTGAAAGGATCATCTATTCTGCCGTCCTTATCAAAAGTGCAATAACTAAGTTTGACTTACTTTTGAGAAAAACGCGGGGAAAAAGTTAAAAAGTTTTTTAAGTATATCTCGGCCCTATTTAAAAATATCAACTTGAAACTTTCATTATATTGTAGGTTAACGTGTATAGTATATTATAAAGTATCGTGAAACTGTAAACTACGCTATTTAAGCTATTAAACTCTCAACATTGTTTTTATGTTTACAACAATTTCATAAAAAGTGTAAGCATTACTAGTCATAACCACAATAAGTAATATAGTTATGGTACTTATTTTTAGGAAAACAAAATATTGCAATTTTAATAAGCAGGTGCTTCTGTATAGTTTATACTAATTCTAACCATTAGTACAATATCTTTCTTTGTTATTGTGCTTTTCATTCGAAAAATGTATGTAAATTATACAGTTACAAGTGTGTTTTGTTACTCTTAACAATGAAGGCCATATAATATAGGGTGCAAGGAAAAATTAGCGTAAATAATTTAAACCAAAAATGTTTAATCGTGTGTGTTTGTTGTGAGCGTCGCGCGCGACTGACTGACTTGAGTCTAGAGATGTGCGCTATATATCACAGAATTCACAGATAGTTATAAAATTGTCTATTTGCCCCGACAACGATAGCTAGTTTTTTAAACAAAGCAAAACTATCTGGTTTTCATAACGTTCGCTGTCTCTTTTGTACTTATTTTATTCGCGTGGCGTGAGTCGATCGCGGAATAGGCTAGTCAAATTAAAAAATAAATTGTGTATTTTATATATTTTATTGATAGAATAGACTATTTCGGAGATACAATTTAAACGAAAAAATTCTTAAAATTATATTTATTTTGTTATTTAATTTTAAAGATTTTATAGTGATGACGTCACGCAGCTATAATGGCCATCTCGAACAGCAAGAAAGCAAAAATTACTAAGGTATTAAAAAATATGTATGTCAGTGTCAAATGTCAAAGTCAGGATGGACCGCGAGCCATGAGTTGGTTTCTTGTTTGTTTACAATCGCCAAATATCTACCCCATTTCTCGTATCTATTGCATATTGGCCTGTTTATTGGACTTTACTGCCGCCTCTTTATCCGTTGACATCTGATTTTTCAATAATTGGACACCGATTCTTCATTATAATGTATATATGAATGTAATGAAGGTGTAATTAGGTCATTTAAGGGTTATGTTTACTTGAACAGAGATGACATTAGACATGGGTGACAAGTACGTGAAGCGCATAATTAGCGCTACCAAACAAAAAATATTTATTCACTACCCTGCACTTTCAACCTAAAAAAATAAATGTGAATAGCCGGAAGTTATCCGGCTACGTCATACTTTAACCTTGCTAAAAAATAAATCTCATTGAGTTTTCTGCGATTTTCTTAAAAAATACTTGCTTATATAAAGATCTGATTAATATAATCGGTTCCCTAAGCCTATTCCTCGAAATGGTTAACGAATTAGACATTTTCATGAAAAAGTTTACTAGCCAATTTGCGCACGACTCGCGACGATTATTAATACCGATGGCACAGAGCGTTGCGTGTGAGTGAATAAAACACATTCACATTCGCGTTTAACAGACAGAGAAAGAAATAGGTGTTTGATTGAAACGAAACTATATAAATGACACAGATCGATCAGTCAGTGGCTTTTAACTTAAGATCCAGACTTGTCAATATTGTATATATGTAAATAGTCCAATGTAAAATACAATGAACTTAAATACGCCTGTATATAAATGTTAATATTTTTTTGCATATTGCTTAATTTGCTTATACAGACAGTCTGCCTGTAAAAAATACGAAGAAAATTTCATTGTAATAGCATTACTTCTATAACTTCCAATGATAATCGTTTTTGTTTTAAACAATCAATTATAGCTCTTAAAGCTAAACGTATAAGAGCCTTATTTGATTGACACCATGAAAATAGATAGTTATGTAAAATAGATATAGTTTTTACAACGTTGTTCGCTAGCAAGTAGCGGCTACGTTTCATTATTTGAAAAAGCCACAACGACACATCTCTACTTGAGTCACTGATGTAGCTCCATTCCTACCATGAACGCCATAACTTTCAGAAATATTTCTATTTATTTTGCGTAGGTAAACTGTCTTTGTTTGTTTTTCCTAATAATAAATGCAATAATTTTACATACTACTTAAAATATCAGTAAACTTTAAATCAGATCGTTACTCTTTCCTGAATATAATTACAATAACTCATACTTATTGTGCATATGACTGGTAAATGATACCATTAAATATCAAATGTGCCAAGTAAAAATGGAATAATTTTAAGTTATTGTCCTTATAAATAGCAAAGGTGACTTACAAATTAAGAATATACTAATTATGAAAGATATATCTATAGATATTGCAGTTATCATTAGTAAAAATAATTAGAAATTAAACCTAACCTTACTTTAACTCAAGTTATTGCGGGCTTGCTAAGTAACCCAACATACAAATCCTAATATATTGCAGTTAAGCTTAGCAAAAACCTAAGATTTTCAATAGATACGTAAAAACTGTCTAAGACAAAAATGTAGAACTCTTTTTGCTGATCACGAATATATATTTAACTCTATTTGGCCCGAAAGTCGAGTTATTGCACTTATGATAAGGAGGGCAGTATTGCACTCTGTATTCTCAAACCCCGCTTATTTAATCCAATGTTGTTGTTCGCCACATGTTGGCACTTTGTCCAAATGCAGTCCGGCTTTGATCCGACATTAGGTGGAGTTTTGACAAACGAACCGAGCCGTTCTGAGTGCCGGTGATCCCGTGGGAACCGGTTCAAGTAATACTAAAGAGACGGGTAACATATGAATCTTTGGGAGATGGATAAAACATTTGGATGGAGCTGCTCTGAAAATCCATTGTTATGTCGTGATACGAGTGTTCAAAGGCGTAATAACTCTATCAGTTTTTAATTACGTATAAGTTTAATTAAATAATTTATTTTCCATTCTGGAAGAAAGCGTGGAAATAGTAACGCAATCCCTTTTTTTGCTTATTAGGATCGAGTCCGAACCTGGGCTTAAATTTTCAGGGGGCACAAAAAACGACAACGTCTCTCTTCTAAAAATCGTTTATCCAGGACTTATATGAACTAATATTAGGAAACAATCGAGATATATGTAATTTTTGGTAACTTTATTAATTTCGCCACAAATTAACCCAACTTTGTGTGAGCCTGGTGACTAAAGTACATAGGTTTGTGAATTCATCTTTTACTGAACCTCTCAAACGTAAAGAGCCACAAAATAAGCAATAATGTTCTTGCAACATTTTCCTTTATCAAGTGCATCAAAAACACTTCAGTGCACTTCCCGACAGACTACAGTTCAAATTGAAAGCCGATATCCGCGTTCGACGACTGAGCTGCTTCGATATCGGCGAGACAACTTTAATGATTCTATAATAGGTGATGGAGTTTAAGTGAACAAGTTTTTTCATCTTTTGAAAGAATACTGATTTCTATTGCTAATTCTTCCACCATTGTCCCACGTCCATCTCTCTCTTTTTCTATTTACAGGTCCCTGGTTCGATCCTAGTTAGGTCAAGATGGAAAATAAACTTTTCTGGTTGGCCTGCCTGGATCTTGGATTTCTATGTATGTTTATGTTATAAAATATAGTATCGTTGAGGTAGTATCCCACAACACAAGTCGTAAAATTTGGGGCTAACTTAATCTGTGCAATTTGTCCAAAGTTTACATTGCATTTTCTTATTGGTTTAAACCTTAACCTTAACCTCATGGATTCTTTTTAATTTAATTGCTTTTTAGTTGAACTCTAGTTGGTTCTTTTAATGACTAGGATTCCTAATTGCTGATAGGTATATAACGATACTGGTGTTGATGATGACATTAAATCAACAACAAAAAGTCATAAATTTTTATTTTTGTGTTAAAAAACTTGAAATTAATTTCATAATCTATTTTAGCAAAAATAAGGTCATATTAAAACACATCTCCTATATTTATTTTATTTATTTCCCTAATCCTTATATTGATGACATTCTTGGCCATAACTTGTTGAAGTCAAAATGGTCTCCCCCCTGTTTACTGTACTTTACAAATGATAGGCCCCCTTATCGCAGCGAGACAGTTCCTGAATGCATAATGGGCACGGAAATGTCAACGCGACGAATGATTTTGTATGATATGAAAAAAAAAACTTGCTGAAGGAAAACTTTAATAAAAAAAAAATTAAGCATTTTTCTGCTTACATGATCGATTTCAGTAATATTGGGATCTGGTACAAAATCTTTTATTTTTAGAATCTGACCATTCTAAAATTCTATTATTAAATACGAAATAGAGGAAATATATATGATCAAAAAGTAGCCTATGTTTGACCCCGGGTCTTCAACTATATTCATACCAAATTTCATCAAAATCCGTTCAGCGGTTTGGCCGTGAAAGCGTAACAGACAGACAGACTTTCGCATTTATAATATTAGTATTGATTTTTTGCCTTTGTGCCTCACTATATTTGTTAATCTGTTTCTGTAATATTTTCTTTTTTGGTGCAATTGTATTTTATTAGAATTCTGGAATGACTTTCTGAAGTTGTATTAAGTTTGATTTAGGTCTTTGTAGGCTTTAATGACCATATGATTCGTTGATAGACTTACCTTTACTGTTAATTTATGGTCTGAACTAATTGAAAACTTGATATTATGACTCTATCTATATCTATGATGATATCTATAAATTTTTGCTACTATTACGAAATCAAAGAGAACTTTTTATGTAAGACTAGTACTATGAATAATTCTGTGTAAAAATATTTAAACACCATTTTGTAGTATTACAAATTTTATACAGGATAACATTTTAACCGCCGTCGTCTACATATCATAATTCAAAACGACGTAAACTTTACGAGTTTACCACCCATCCTGAACCTCATTTGGTTACGGAAGTTACCAGGAGCATAAACATAGTTGCACATAGTACTATGTCGAAGCACGTCCCTCGTATCCATGTAAACAAGGATTCTGCCATAGGCAACCCTATTTGAGATTTTCAGACGGGATTTCTTCGTTCTTACGTGTACATTGCAAGTTTATGTTGGCACATGGGGCTTGCATCCGAGGATAAGCGGGTTATGTAACAAGGATAAAATGTTGGATACACGATTCTCGAACTTTCTGTTAACTATTTGTATATGTTGGCGTGTTTGAAAATCGTAAACTCATTGTATTAAAAACAGGATTCAAAATAAAAATCTTTTTGTTTCCAGTTTGTCTTCGAAAACTACTTTACTTGAAGTAATTAATGAGCAATTAAACAATTATTTATAATTTGTTTTTGTAAAGGCAATTCTCACTCAACTCTATTTCGAAAACGTTGTTGCTTTGTGACTTAGTGTATATTTAACTCTCTTTCATCTAGATGAACGGTTTCAGAGTGTTTTAACCTAAAGATACCAAAAGTTGAGTATGTCGGCAGCCCTAAAAATGAAAAAAAAAACTCCACCGATTAAAAAAGTAAACTTATTCAAATGAACCGTCGAACGCTCGTAAAAATAAAATAATCACGGGCGAGCCTAAAAGTCAAAAATTACCTAACTCCTCTTACAGCACTCGAATGCTAATAAAAGTATCTATTTACGAAGGAGGGAATTAATCTACCGCGAGGTAAAACGAATAGGCCGCTTAATACCTACCGATGGTTAGAAAATTTATTCGGCCTGAGGGAGCTATTTATATCGCCGTTTCAAAATTGAAGTGCGGTTATCTTCAAGACGTAAAAACGTGTCCAGAATAACAAGAGGTTGGGGAACGAAATAGAGAGAGAACAGAAAACAAGCTTCGTACGAAAACGATGGGTTACATGAAAGAAAGAAAAAAATCTTCATTTGATGTATCAAATGAAGATTTTTTTATATATAATTCTGTTAACGACCACTAAATAGCAGCAGGGTCTAAGAACAGCGATAGTAACTTTTATATAATTAATTCACAAAATTGAAATGTCACATTAAAATACACTAAAAAAACGAATTATCAGTATTTGCCACTCTTTGTCGTCTTAATCTGTCTATTTGTTAACATAATTTGTGGGACATAAGCCCATCTTTTTCCAGGTCGTCACTGGATAGCGACAAAACCCTATTGCCTTATATTTGCAATGTATGACTTATAAGTGGGATAAAAATCGTTGCATTCATCGATTACGATGACTGAAAACCATACATATATATTTATAAAACCTATTTTCCGCTAGCCTTACTTTTCAAAAATGACAGTACTGATGCTTACTCGAAATGAAGCTTTGCAAGATTACACATTCCCTGCGAAAAGGGAAGACTAGGTAAGAAAATACTCATGACACGCAAAGATCATATACTTACTTCTGGTCATTCTTTAGTTTTTAAATTTGGAGTAAACGAGAAGGAAGCATTTTTACAAATTGGGTCAACTTGCCTACTGCACGTCAATTCGCGATCATTATAAGAATTTGAATACCTACGAATGTTTGACGCCTTATCAGGGGCTATCGAACGTGATTTGTGATCTTACATTTTTCTAAGCACCTAACATTTTATTACACGGCTGACCTAAAATGGAGTGTTATGTTTTCAACATTCGTGTATGTATAAAAATGTATGTATGGGAGATTATTTTGTACTGAAAAAAATTTATAGTGCTATTTTTTTAAAGTCACGACTCACGCAAAACGAAGTCGAATAATTTTTGTTCGATATCAAATGATGGGGTATTTTTGTTCATACATTTAAAAAAAAAGGGCTTCTAAACATGTGAGTCGAAAGATTTTGGATAGACTTGCAGATTTTGCGTTAGTCATACATACATATCATCACGTCATCACGCCTGTTTCACGGAATTCTATTGCTACGGTCCTTACAGACCTCACTCGCTTCCTCTACGCTCATCACTCTCGTCATACACGCTCGTCAACGGGTACTCATAATTTCACAACAGTGTAATTCAACAACAAACATTAATTATTAAATAAATATTTAGATATAATGATAATATTCGACTTAATAATATTTTAAGAATGATTTTATTGTGAATTTAATTATTTTAAATGTTAATGTGTAATGTAGATTGAATTGTTTTAATTTTCTTTGCATACCTTATAAGGTTGATTGTGCGGCCATATTGTTATTTAACACCAAACTGTACCACTTTCATTGCAAACAAACTATTTCTTTAATTCTTTCTATTTCAATTCAATGGAAATTCCTCCTGAACGTTATTCTACGAAGACACAATTTGATAACAACATTTTAATTTTTTACCTATAAGTAGTATATTAAATTAAACTATTTATATATTTCACCACTAATACTAAGACCTATTAAACAAAAAAACAAAACTAAACCACAAACTAAAAAGACATTGATAAATAATGAAATACATAACTAATAGACTTTTCTTAATTTAAATAAAAAATGGAGCCCAAATCGCTGCCATCACAGGGTAATGTACCCAGAAGGCTGGCGGCATTTCCTCTCTGGATAGCTATGCTGATCCTCTGACCGAAATATGTGCCAGCCCTTGGGTCCCCGGAAACATCGACAAGGCGTGCGGATATCTCTTTGAACAAGAGTTTTGCATCCGCACCCCATGGCCCCATAGTCTCCACAGCAAAGGGCACAAATATGTATGGCTCTCCTAGAGCCGCATATTTGCGCCTCTTATTGGTCTCTGCCGTCGCAGCAGCCGCACCCGCCCTGCAGGCAGTCGCTTGTATATGGGATGGTGCTACTGTATCCACACAAGTAGCATCCCACACTAGCGACTTGCCATTTCTCCATGGAATGAGCGTCATACCGTCGGGTCGCTTACCATCATTCCGAGCAATGCCTGCAGGCTCCAGCACTGCGGGCACACCGGCACTGGTAAGCGCCCGACGGATGACGTCATTTAGAGCAGCATGGCGCGAAATGCGACCTGCACTGAGGCGACAGGCCAAGCCGTGGTGACCTAGGGAGTCGACGCTTCCCCCGCAGCGGCAGCGATGAGGCTCATTTGTCCTTGCCCCTATCCGCAGACATACCGCCAAGCTGAAACTAGTCCTGTCCATCAATGTACCAACATTTGAAGACGGAATGGCATTCAACCAGAACCCTGACTCAGGTTCACAGGTAGCCAGGAGACGAGATCGTTCTGCTTGACTATCAGATGTCTCCAATAGATAGTTTTGGACATGTAGGCAGAGCGGCTCATCCCAATGTCGCTGCGAAACCAGGTTCAGGGGTAGATTGATATGCGAACCGGCTGCACTAGACCAAGCGTTTCTGGCCTCCGTCAAACACGCTGCCTCGACATCGCAAAGCGACGGGTCTAAGATTTTTCCAAGAAGGCTAAGCGTGCTGTAAACGGAAGACAAAAAGGCTGGTAGTGCCACACTAGAAATTTTCCTTATACCAAGACCACCATAGCGTACTGGTAATGTTGCCTGATTCCAGCATCTGTCGTTCAGGGGACAGTTTAAAATGTTGACCAGCGTTTCGCGCACACATTGGTCTAAACGGGACAGAAGCTGGACGTGGGACCAAAGTGGAGTACATCGCAATACGTAGGTGGTCTTGGGCATGAAAAGACAAAACTTTAATATTGTATAAGCCAAATGGGGGTTGAGATCTACGAGACGGCTGGAGGATGCTTCAAAAATAGAGATTTGTTCATCTACATAATTTGAGAATGCATCCTCCAGCACAGGTGCCCCTAGGAGGCGAAGAGATTCATTATTTACAATTTTTATATTGGGAGCAAGAATATTAAATTTTCGAAAAATTTCGTCACTAGAATGCAACCCGTCTTTAAAATAAATCTCACATTTAGAAAAATTTAAATCCAAACCGATTTCGTTAAATGATTTTATAATTTTCTCTAGATCAGATAAAACAGATTCTGCGTCACCTCCTAAGGTTCCGTCATCTAAATACCACATGTTCAATTTTGAGGCCAAATTTTTGATTAATGGGTTTATAGCCAAACTAAATATGGCCGGTCCGAGAGGGTCGCCCTGCTGACAGCCGACTGCAGACTCTAATTTTTGACCTTCATATATTAAACAAGTCGGCTTACTATAACACTGCCACATATAGGCATATGTGGCAGGTATAATGTTATTTATTTGGGACAGCAGTGCGCCCCTATCAACCGAGTTGAATGCATTCTTTACATCCACCTTCAGCAAGACCTCACCTCCACCGCGTTTGAGGAAGACACGAGCCGCGTGTACAGCGGCTTCACAGCCCCCTTTGCTTCCAAAACCTAACTGTAAAGGCTGGAATTCTTTTTCAAGCACAGGCAAGATGTATTTACAACAGATTTTCGAAGCAACGCGGCGGATGGTGTTACCTACAGCAATAGGGCGAATGCCACCATCTCTCTTGCGGAGTGCGCACAGGTTAGCACCATATAGGACTTCTACGACATCCTCGTTTACCTTTCCAGAGAGCATTAGATTAACGAGCCGCGTCAAGTCCTCCAGGAGGGCAGTACCGACGTCGCCGTTGGCGCCACAGATTAGATCTTTTAAATGTTGTGGCGTCAATCCGTCGAGGCCGCCCGCAGAACCCCTCCTGAACGACATGATCGCAGCCCGCACATCTCCTGTTGTGGCCTCCGGTGTGCGCATAGAAGGATCAGGGGCATCCGGTAGACGTGATGTTGCTGAAGGCTGAGGATGTTTCGTCTTTAAAGCTGCGTACGTTTCTGGAGTATTAGGAGCAACAACGTCGCTGGAAAACAGAAGTAAGGCGGCTCCCTTTATGTCACCTTCATTAATTTTCCCTTCAATTTTTTTCGAAACATTATAAATACTTGATTTTTTGACATGATCTAAAATGGGCCTAACATTGAGTGAGCAGTTATTTTTAATTTTTTGTGTTAGGGAGCCATCGCTTCTGCTTCCACTTACCGAAAGTGTTCGATAGGAAAAGCATAGAAAATTCTCCCAGGAGTCTTTATTATTTTTAGCTAAGACGTCTCTTATGCAAGAGGACAGAAAGGTCGCCACGCAGCGCCTTGCCCCGCGAGGTACACGCTTAACTACAGGAAAGTTTCTTTTCAATTTATTTAATTGGTGCCATAAGGGAATAGAATCAGCCAAAACTTGTGTGGACTGGCTAGGTTGGCATGGTAAACCATCACAATTAACAATATTACCTGATTTTACTCCCCTATGGCATTTACCCATATGAATGTTGAGGCCTCGCTGTCCTCTAAACATACGTTTCTGTGAGCATTCTGTGCACTGTAACATTTCCGGTAACAGCAACGCTGCGGCTCTGGACTGGCTCGAAGGCATTGCCTGGCTGGAGGAAGGGGCCGGTTCACTCATTATAAAAATAAAATAAAATATTACTAGATATGTGTCTACTTAACAAATACACAGTAAAACACTTAAATATAAAACAATACAAACACAAAACACATTCACAGACAAGTTTTGTTTTGAATGACGGCCGCTGTCGCTTCTCAGTCTATATTTATTTTTGGTTGCGCAGTCCTTGTGTGAGCGTATAATTCCAATTCCAATCATAGCTTTCAATGATCCATGCTTGTCTCTTGTAAAAATAGTAGATATCATCTTATTTTACTTCCTCAACTTCATACATTTGTATGGAAAAAAATGACAAGATAGGTTAGAATTTACATTATTGTAATAAATTGCTTTTCGAAAAATGTTTTCACAAGATTTTTACATAAATTGATCTAGCTCATAATTCTAGACCGGTTTGCTAAGCATTATTTACTTTACTGCATATTTATTTTGCAAAAAAAAATATTTATTTAAATTGATTAAATATTATGACATGACATCTTCAATCAAAAATTGATCTCCATTTTAATATATATATTTAACTTACAAACATCCACCAGGCGTTGCTACATTTGTAAAGAGGTACAGCAAAGGTGAGATAGACAATTTACTACCCCTGTCACAAACCAAATCACACAAAACATGAATACTTAAGCTATGGAGTAGCACGAACCCCGTTTAGAATTCTAATTTAGTTTCGAGCAACTAAGATATCAAATGCTATAGAGGCTTAATCTTTAATGCGGGAAGCGAAACGGTGACGGATCTAGCCGAATGTAGAGTTTCAGCTTTTGGGGCTTTTTTTAAAAAGCGTGATAAATAAATGATATGGATTTCGCAACGTTTACTGACACCCCTCATTTGGAGAGCTAGTCAGGCAGGGCATCTAATGCGATTTGAGTTATACTTTTATTGCACTACCCCCACTATTTATGGCCAATTTTATTGCTTGTAAATTTAACGCGTTACACAAACCATGGCCGCTATTGGTATTTTAAGATAGCAAAACTGGTGAGTCTAATGATTTTCGTTCTGTTTCGAACGATTTTCATGCGACATTATCGATAAGTCGAACGATTTTTAATCGACTCACCGATTTTGGTAAATACGTTAAAGTCATTTTAATTTAGTACAATTGCCCTACAGATACAACAAAGGAAATCTAGTTTACCAAATTTTATGTAGGTTCCTTATGAACAAAAAATTAAAAGCATTGGAATTTGTTTCAAAGCTTATAACTGCAAATATGACGTGCCAGGATTTCGCACGATCTTTTTCATCCTAGCGTCTATTCCTAATTCAGTCGTCAGCTTACGCTTCGGAGCCTTGAGTACGCTTTTATCATGGTTCTAGATCTGGCAGTACTGGCGGAACCTTGATTTTTTTTTTATGTTATTCATAGTAGAGTCTGAGACACCCGGTGTTTGCACTACGCCCTGAACTATATCTCAACCAGGGCCGGAATAACGAAACGGGCCAAATCGTTGAGATTCATACTAGCACATTCGCGGTTTTAACTGCGCCCTTGAGAGCCGGGTCTATCCGGACGAAGGAGTAACCGACCCGATTGAAATTTCCTTTGGGACCAATCGATAGCAATTTAAATGTGCTGATTTCTTCAACCGTTCCAGTAATAAGATTGCGTAATTAGATTTAGCCTCCATTCCTTGTAATTGCGTTAATTGCTATAGTTTCGTGGCGATTACTTCAACTGTTAGTTTCAAGGGAATTCGTTATTTAAATTAAGTTAGATGATAGACTGTTTGTGATTTTGCCCTGATTTTCCCTTTCGTTTTAATTGTGTTAGCACAAAATTTGTGTCTTTTTGAGTGTTTGTGCATAATAAAGGTGGATTATTATTCGCAAAGTGTTCGATAACAAGCGTGAGTGTTGGGAAGTGATACAGTGTTTGATTTATGTGATTTTCATGCTTGTTGCCAAAAGCTCCTAGTAATCGCTAAGTGCAGTTTTTTACCACTTCACTAAGCCTGATTCTTCTGACTAGACTTGACTACCGACTAGAATTTTAGACTTAACTAGGATTCGACGAAACCACACTGTAGGACTGAAGAAGATAGAAACATTAAGAAGGGCTACAAAGGACTTGTATCCATGGCCGTAAAACCTATCAATAGAAAAAATAAGTGGAAACTGACAAAAAAAAATTCGGGTAGTTTCAAAATCAACTTGTAGAAGTGCAAAAGTCTGTGTATTTGTCTGTCAGCCTAACCGCTGATCGGATTTTGATGAAATTTGGTATGAATATACTTAGTTGAAAACCCGGAGACATAGACTACTTTTTGATTCAAAAGATTCAAGATTTAAAACATCTATTGTAAGAAGTTTGGGTACAAGTATGATGAAAAAAATATAATCATAAAAAAAACACCAAGTTCTACCTTTGCAGGCGTACAATAGCATAACAAGTAAAAACTAATGGTCAAAGTAGATTAATTTTCACTAGATACAATTACATTTTCGCTTTAAGGTTATAGGATATATTAAAGTCTGACTCCTGCCTGTACAATCTAACAAACTTTCTTTAAGGTTGACCTTGCGCAGCCCAATAATGATAAATCCATCTCTATCTCATTCAAGGCATCCTCTTACAGCCCACTAGGTCTTGAAGAAATCATTAAAATACTCAGTCAGAGTAATAACATTTTTTAACTAAAAGTTCACGTAATCTTTCTTTAAATATTGGAAGCGGCAGGTTTTTCAGATCGTTTGGCAATTTGTTAAAGATTCGAACAGCTCTGATCGTACAAGGTGGTGGCAATATTTGGTAACACAAATCTATCTGGATATCTGCCACGGTAACTGATATTAATTTCTTCATTACTTTTAAATAAGTACAAATGTACTTTAACAAAATGAGACATTTTATAAATGTATATAGAAGGCACTGGCAATAAATTCAAGGCGGTGTTGGCGGGAAACAACTAGTGCTATCATATCTGCATAAAACAGGTACAAAATAGTAATGCTAATTCCAGAAATAAGTTTTAATGATCATTTATATCGGTTCCTAGAAATCTCATTCATATTGTTACCGGGTTTGCACACTTTTACTAGATCCATTTATTTTTGAATAAATCTAGAATTAATTTAATCTTCTACGGATTTAAATGTACCAATGAGCTTATGTACAAAGCGGTTAATGCGAATGAAAATTTGTTGCGATAATAAAAAAACGGATTCTAATTATAACAAAATAAATGCAATGACATCCATATTGAAAAGGTCTATTTCTCTGTATGTGAAGTGTAAATGTACGTCAGAGGCACGGAGGCTATGTTATAAAACTCTGAACTCGAGTTAGTACAATTTTGGTGTCGATTGTGTAGCAAACACTGTGAGAATGATATATTAAGTATGAATCGATTTTACAATATTCAACAATTTTTTTTTTTATATATATGTACAATTAAGTAGGCAAACAGGCGTACGGCCCACCTGATGGTAAGTGGTTACCGTAGCCTATGAACGCCTGCAACACCGAAGATGTCACGTAATTAATCGTTCATTGCCCATGACTTCAAGAAAGCCATTTACATTCACCTATCGCATTGATATGATTTCTGTTTCTCCTGAAGGTTCACCAACAGAGAATGCTTTAGCATTAAGCATGTACCCTTTTAGGTAATACAGTTTGAAATAAATAAATAAATTTATCGAAAATTACCTAAATAAAATGGTCCATCAAACGCCAAAAACGAAAGCACAATAATTAAATTTCTAAACGTTGCCATCTATTCAGCCACTCGGATCCCTCAAGAACAATACGCTTTAACACCTCCAAACCGAACCTCCACAATATTAATCTACTTAATATACTCCAAATTACACTCATTCTCTACAACAACATCGGTATTGTCGCCTTAATTCAAATTAACTAAGATTCACTTGATGACTTTTAATTATCTAGCCCTCGCCTTCATTTCAAATTCTCTCTTCGCTGCCTACTGATATTTCATTACTGAATTTCATATTTTACCATCTTTTATATTCTAATTTGGCGAATAAAATTGCTTTTCTGTTACGTGTGTTCGGATCTTGTTATGGACGACATTGTTTTAACTTACAATACGAATAAATTGGCGGGATTCTTTGTTTGTGTATTTAATGTTTGGTTTTTGCAAACATCTGCAAGTTCATAGTATGCTTGAATCTTGTTTTATGCATATGTTTCATAAGTTGTAAGTTTGACCATTTGAATTTGCGATTTTATGTTTTGGAGAACGTAGGACCATGTACAAGGAAGAACCTTCTTATCCTTTTATTATTCTCACTTGAGCATAGTTTTAAAAATACAATTGAGACCTACGTACGATTCAAATTATGTTTTTTTGGTTTTCTAGATGTCTACGTAAATTTGATATTCAGTGAAATCATCAATTTTCATTCAACAAATCATTTAAAGATTTAAATTAACCAGGAGTATTATTTTTTAGATCAAAGATTCGCTCAAAACTGGTTCGTCGAAAGAAAATAATTCGACTTACCGATTATGTCAAATCACAATCATTCAAAATCATAGTCAAACGTCATCTCCATGAGATGTCTGATTTCTTAAAAATAAGGACTCCTAGTGTAACAACTACTTAAAACAATGTGGACAATCAACAAATTCTAACACTTCCCGTCAGCGTAAATAGAAACCCTATTACAATACAGACACCCATGGTCTGAGCTGTATCATCTTGCGGACGGCTTGAGGTAAAGTCTGTCCGAACCCAGTTGTAACACAGAGCGTCTGTAGTGCAGCCGTTTTAGAGTAAAAATGATTTTTTTATACAATGAAGTAGGCAAAAAGGCAAAGATATCATCCAAATAAACACATTTCAATGTTTTCGATCTCGCAAACTCGAGTTTAAAATAGTTTCCTAAGGCCAATCGACCTCATATACCCTGTTGTCTACCCTAAAAGACTTTTCTTGCCTCTGTTCGAAATTGGGTGTTGTATAATCAACTCGAATCATATTCAAGAAAGTATTTCATTTTATAACCGATATTTACGCACGCACCTACGCTAGATCAAGTATAAACTAAAATCAAAATTAGTTAAGTAATTATGATCCGCGAAGCTGCTGCCTTACCGAACGTGTTTGTATTTATTTACGTATACGCACGTATACGGACTCAGATGCACTTCAGTGCAGCACTTGTCTGTGTTGTAATCGCGTTTGTATTTATTTAAGTATACGCACGTATACGAACCCAGCTTCACTGCAGAGCAGAGCTTGTCTGTGTTGTAATCGGGTTTGTATTTATGCTTCCCGTCACCTATTTAGGGCTCGTAACGTCACGAAATAAAACACAATGTATCAGCCAATTCACTTAGAGGTACTCTGCAACAGTGAAGGGAAATGGCACTGAAGGCTCGTAACTCAGGCAGACGACCACTAAACGAGCTGTGTCGAACACGCGATGTAAGAGGACTTAATTGTTTATCCTTGATGAAATGGATAGGTAATGTTTGATTGGGCTTTTGAAAACATGTTTGGAGAGTGTTTGACAAATTATGGATGATTTTTTTTTACCAAATGCACAGAATAGATGACATAATATATACTTTAGTACTATTATATATACACAGATAGATAATAGTACTAGTCCCATAGCAAATATGGCAGTATCGTACCTTGCACGTTAATTTTTTGCTGACAGACATCGAGAGATAAAACAGGGAGGCGATTCTCGCGCCTTTAGTGATAAGTCGAATTCGGGATTTATCGATACGTAAAACATGGTGGCTAAATACAGAAAAATCTATATGTCCGCCATTTTTTTTGACAAACCTCGCAAACAACAAAGGCACATGAATCGGGAGACCATTTTCTTTGTTATCCACGTCAAGGGAGTTTACTGACAGCGAAAGTCTTAAGTATACAAAAAAACTAGTCATGTATTATTAGATTTATTAAAGGGGTCTAAACTACGTCTACTATTTTTACCAATTGAATTTTGAAGGTTAGTAAAACATCGTATCTCCAGAAGATACTCGTAATACGAGATACGATAAAACAACAAAAGTCTAAAAGACTTTATAAGGAACTGGCTGTTTCCCGCAGCTCCGCCTGCGTCAAAAAGTAGCCTTTGTTTGACCCCGGATCTTCAACTATATTCATACCAAATTTCATCAAAATCCGTTCAGCGGTTTGGCCGTGAAAGCGTAACAGACAGACAGACTTTCGTATTTATAATATTAGTAGTACATTAGTCTCCTTATGTCTTATTTATGTTTATATGTTGTTTTAGTATAGAAAATAATAAATGAAACTTTTTTATATCGATAGAAGAAGAAATTTTACAAGGCTTCAAAACAGTAATGTTGAAAATGCAAACGAGCTTAGTTATGAGAGAGAGAGGTACTATCTGTCTAAACAAAGTTAAAATTAATATACCTGCCACTGCGTGGGGTGTAATTAATGTTCTCAAGGGCTAAGCGATCACGCTTAAAATAAAATAAAATATTTATGTGGTCATCAGACCACATAAATATTTTATTTCAAGGAACTACGACCAGCGTCAGTCGCTCGTTGAGAATCTTTGACACGGAGATATATTTATTTATTTTGATGGCAAAAGTTATCTTTTATATTATAGTGAAAAGAAATTAAATATTCCAAAGCGCATGTCGGGAAGAAGCAAATACCACTGCAGCATTTCCTTTAAAACATCAATTTACAAAGTGTATGGTGAGTTGGCCCTGTACTGTACACTAATGAAGTAAAGACGCTGATTTTCGCACGCTTTTAAAGATTGCCAGAAAATTTATGAAGTTAGCCGCCATGTTTTTTCGAGAAATCTCGAATTCGATTTACTTTCTCTAAAGGCACGAGATTCGGCTCCCACATTTTTTCTAAATTCTCTCTCGACCTACAGATAGCAGCTTGAGCTGACATAGCGTGCCTCTAGAAGCCTGTGGTCAAGATCTTTAGCAGTAAGGGACCGATGAAGAAGAAGAAGGTAAGCAAGGAATTTTAATTTATATAGAAAAATTAGCCAACTAACTAGCGATGTTGAGAGTGTTACAGTCATACGCCTTTTCAAGACCACATAAGAGACAATTACGAGAGGTAAAGCTAACTAGTCTTAATCCTAAGATAGGAAAGAAAACACTTTAATGTTAATCATTATCATCATTTCGTGTAGTTACATTGTCAATCGACCATTTGTGCATAGCCGCCTCTCGGCCTCTTACTTGGTTCCTTTAACGACCACCTTATGGCAGCCGGGACCAACGGCTCAACGTGCCTTCCGAAGCACGGAATCATCTTTATTATCAGACAATCAGGTGATTCAAGCCTGCAATGTCGTAACCAAACTGGAAACAACTAAACAAAGTATGCTTCCCGTGGGAATCGAACCCACGACCCCACTGGACCACGAACGCAGTTAATAGCTTATTTAAAGGCAACATAATAACATAACTGTGCGAATTCTCAAATTAACTTATCTCAAATAAGTGAGCAGCAGTCACGGATGATGTCGATTAAGTTTTCGGAGAAAAGAAACTCTTCAATCTTAGAAAAACACAATCTATCGATTACTAAACCAATCAAGCGTAACTCGATTTGAGACACAAATATCTATGGGCATGCTTCGAAATCTTTCCAACAGCTCAAAGGCTGAAGTGACTAAATTTGCATACACTTAAATCATTAACTAAACAAAGATTAAACGGTCGTCTGGCCATCAACGGTCGACATAATATTTTAATACTTCATCTGAATATTTAAATTGGAATTGCCGATATTGAAGACATTTTGTTGGGTGTTTAGGTAAGATATTGCCCCATTAGTCTTAGACGTGGAACGCCTTTTAACTTCTAGCAAAAACATATTGATAGTTAAAAGACGGTATAATTAGAGAAGTGAGCCTAAAAACTGAACGGGTTTATGTTATGTATTTTTTTCCATAACAAACTGGACGACCCTTAGTAGTTTGCGTAATTTTGGGTAGAGCCTTCTTCGTCCAAGAGTATTACCTAATTGCTTCGGAGCCTAGGGTACGCTGTTAGTCATGGTTCTTGATATGACGATACTGGTTGTAAAAGTTTTTTTTGAGAAGAGTCAATAAGAGCAAATAGTGACAAATCCACACTACACACAAAAAATCTCTTACTTTACTCGAACAAATGCATTTAAGGTTGTACAAAGCTGAAACTTTTAAGCTTTATTCTATAAAATAATTTCTGAATAATATGTAATGACTCATACACAAATGTTAATATCACTAATTCACAATTCTGCATTAGCATTTGTGACGTTACATTTGCGTGATTTGCGAATCATTAATTAACCTCCACAACTAACAATATATAGGATTTGGCAAAACAAACAACTTGTTCAAATATTTGCACAAACGGCCAATAGCGGATTTTCACACTAACTGGGACCTAGAGTTTTACTTCAAAATTTTATGATTTTCAAGCTCAACACGCGATCGCGCTATGAAATAGATTATATATACTTTGTTGTGAAGATATTTGTAAAATTTCGCTGGCGGCTGCAGGTTTTCGGTGCCCGAAAGGGTGCCATATTGGATTTTACAACAAATATATTTCATTCAAAACTTAAATAAGTTTCCTTACTGCTAAGAAAGTATATCTTGGAATCGCATTTTTCGTCTGAATGTATCATATGGACGTTAAAAGAACATTAGTGATGCCAGAAGTGCCTTTTGAATATAGCAAATGTACTGCGCTGAGTTGGAGGGAAAAATGGTTACTTTTTGTTCGTTCGCTGTTACCTAATGGGTTTCGTCTGGACTTAATTACAAGATAACTCTACAATTATTTAATTTGATTTCAGGACTTTTTAATTAGTATTAGATGGCGATAGTGATTATTTTATTTATTAACATATCTGCCATAAACAAATTATTGGTCTCCGCCAACTATCAATCTAAAATGTCTGCGTTGTGTCTTTATTGTGTTGTTGTGTGTAATCTTGTGATTAACTGATGTTTTATTCTTTTTAAATATTAATTTATGATATTTCACAGTGTATTTCTGATTGTGGCATTTAGAATAGTTATTTTTACTAGAAGTTTCCCGCGGATTTAGGTACCTGCGTTCTAAAGTATTTATACTTCCACTAGTTTAGACGTTTAGCCATGCGAACATACAGCAGATAAATAATCTATACTAATATTATAAATGCGAAAGTCTGTCTGTGTCTGCCAAACCGCTAAATAGATTTTGATGACATTTGGTATGAATATAGTTGAAGACCCGGGGTTAAACATAGGCTACTTTTTGACGCAGGCAGAACTGCGGGAAAAAGCTAGTATTTTCATAGATTAATATAGATGTACAAACGCACATTATACATATGCGATAGATGTACACATTTAAATTTAAGAATAGAAATCCTTATTACATACACATTGATAACAGAGATTTTCGATAGAAATTACGACCCTTATAAGTGAGGAGCACGGTACAAAACGGCATAAATGTTTCTGTTTACACTACCTAGTCATTACGCTAAAATTTAATCATGCCTCGCACACTGAAATGTGTACATTAACATCATAATTCTTAGAATACAATTCCGCATGACTAAACGCGATATTTACACAATTAACAATACAAACAGGCTCAACATGTACAACTGGCTTATCATCTGCCCCGTAATTATAAGAGAATAGCTTTCAGTCGTACAACAACATCCATCGTCACTCGCCGCTAATATTCTCCTGTTTTTGGGAATGGTCCGTCTGCTAGCGATCGGCGGAAACTTCGTTTAATAAATTAAAGAATTATCAACTCGCCTCATCGAGGCTGGAGATCCCAGCTTTTTCGCCCAACGTATCAGTTTAGCGGTACAGCGGGGAAATGCTGCCAGTATACTGGGTACGTTGCCTCGATGGGGTTCGTTGGAAGATTTTTTTTTATATTTAATGTTCTTTTACGTTTATACGTAACAGAACATTAAATATTAAAAAAAACTTATGTTATGTTAAAAATATTGTTTTGATGTTAATAAAATCCTATTGTGTGAAAAAAAACTTGAATACATTTAATAAATAAACTTACTTAAATAAAATATTTTTATTTCAGATTTTGATCCTTAAGTGTTAGTAACAATGTTCTTAAGCTATAGCTATAGCTCTAGTAAGTAACAGTCAGAAAACGTTTGTGTGTTTTGTTTGATATTTGAAGTGAGTGTAAAGACTCCTGTGAAATATCGGACAATTCGAACACTGCACCTAAAGATGATGAAAGAAGCTTGAATCGTGAAGGACATTGCATAAATACAAGAAGCGTGGTCAGGAATAGCTAGGCGAAGAGAATTAGCGCTATGCACGCTGCGATTATTGTTTTCACTGAGAATTTTAAAACGTTCTAAAAGAGACGTAGTAGTAGGTGTAAAAGAACTTTTGTATTGTTTTGTGATACAAAATTAAGTAACACATGTATATAATTAATTTTTTGAAAACTATCTGTATGTGTACCAACCGAAATAAAAAAAATAATAGCGATCGGTTTCTCGCTAGCACTGGGACAGACCCGATTCCGCCATCATTTCCTTGGACACAGTAACATGAATATTTAAGCCACAGAGAGCAATGTTTTCATTCTTTATTGTTATTCCGTTATAATTAACGTTGGTTACTCTCGTTTTAGTTAAATCTTATGCGCGTTCTCTGTTTAATTCGAAATTTATGTAAATTGGAATTCTGTTATTTCTTCGAGTGGACTCTTCTATTTTGTTTCGCTGACATTATTAACGGTCCCCAGGTGACTTCTTTTATTTAGTAATATGCATACATCAAATTCAATTAGATTTGATTCTATCTTGTAGTATTTGACATAAAAAACCTCGAATAGATTTTATTTTCCATGGACGGAATTTGATAGTTATCATTATACTAAATTAATTTCTAAACTAAAATCTGAAGCTAGTATTCTACCAGTAATAAGAAGTTCCCGGCAACCATCTGATTATGAACTAATGCCAAATAGTATTGTCACCATTGTCGCTAACCTTGGAGTCGCAAAAAGCGTACGTGATTGTCCCTGCTGTAAGATGGGAAAACAAATACCAAACATTTTAGTTTCTTTTTAAACATTTTCGTTATGAAGCATATTGATTAAGAATATGACGTCATCTCATGTTAGGATGTTCTAAAAGGCAAATGGAAAAATAACTAGGTCTCAATTTCTTGTAACTTCTTTACACTTCAAAAGATAACAGTTACTTTAAAGTTTCAGTTGCAACTGTTCAATGCAGTTCTTCCAAAGAAACCTGTAACATTATGTATTACATCCAGAAACATCTCGAAAGCTTTTGTTTGCTGCTAACGTACAGAACGGAGTCAGATAGATTAAGGGCAAAAATCGAGAGCATAACAATGCAAGGATGAGACTTCGGCGCGCGACCGCAAGGAACTACTTTGATTTTACACAGCCACGGTAAATAACGAACCTTACGAGTGACACACACATTGACGCGCATACTTACGCGACCGAATCGTAGTAGAAGTAATAGGTATCGTGTTCGCCGCTGCTGTATGGAGTGTCCGGGGTATAACTGTATACTAAATCACTAACCTCGTTATCCTTATCAGCATCTTTGATATGTTGTGCAATGAACCGCACACTCTGCAATGCTGCAGCGACCTCTGGTGATAGATGACGAGGCAGCATGTTTTCAGACTCCGTCACTATGGACAAGAATAAAAGTCTTAATTATCAGTACATTATATACAGGGTTATTTATAATTTTTTACAATGTTATTATTATGTATTTATCACGTATTACTACTTTCGATAAAAAATCTATCTGAAAATCGACAAAAATTTATGAACCTCTCATACAATATCGTATCAGGTGATGAGTAGATTTGTATGGGAGTTTGAAATATATAGGTATAGTGCAAGTGATAGAGTAGTGGGTGCACTACAGCCACAACACAATTATCTTTGAGATCTCAAATGAATCACATGTATGGTTACCAGCCTCACTCTTCTATCCCTCTCTTCCTCCATAAGTCACTTTCTCTCTTCCTCACTGACATAAAAGTAACACAGAAAAAACATTTTTTTCTCGCATCTAGGAGGATACCACCAACAACAGCATTTCTATGAATAACGTCAAATAGGCGCCCGGTCCAAAAATAATGCATGTTCTTAAATAAGTATCTTATACTATGGAGGGACAGTGACAAGGCGGATCTGAAATAGTGCTCTGGCACCAACCGTAAATAAGCTTGAGCCAGAGAAACTTGATACTCTTGGATACAATACAAAACTCTTCAATGCACAATAAGCAAACATTTGTCAAATACATGTAATGAAAAAACAAATAACCATGCGCAAAAGGTGGCCTTTTCGCAATAGCGATTTCTTTCAGGCAATCTCACGGAAAATTGTTTATAAAATATTTGGTTGTCACAAAGGTACAAACTACTTCAATACAGCGATGCCTAGCTCTCAAAATAGAATCAGAATCATTTATTTTGCTAGAATACATGTTTGAAAAGACGTGCTAAGTTATTTATAACATTAAATTTAATTATATAATATTACGATGTTAAAATAAAAAATAAAAAAAAACAATAATAAATTAGTCATAATAATAAATGTGTCTAAAAATTATTATAACAATTATTAATATAAAATTTCAATAAACATTCTTGTAATTTTATTATTAGGTATAACTTAAACAATAAAAAACGAAAAAAAATAATATAAAAATTCCGTTTCCGCCAGTATGGTACGGTTGGCGGCAAACAATTCATTCGTTACATTTTAAAATGGGCAGCCAACTATGTAACACCACTGGATTAGTATCTAAATAATAACATACTACATAATGAAACAATATAAAAATATGTCTACATAGATAAAACAATATAAAAAGATGCCAACCTGAAGGTCGCTGATGTGCAGAAGCGGATAGTATGTCATCTTCAAGTGCAGGAGACTTGCGATAGTCACCATTGTCGCTAACCTTGGAGTCGCCAAAAGCGTCCGTGAGGCTGTCCCTGCTGTAAGATAGGAAAGCATAAAATAACAAACATTTTAGCCCAAGTCTAAGAATATGACGTTATCTCTTGTTTTGTTTAAATTGACAAAAAATTCTAATAACTTGTTACTTCGTTACACTTCATCTGTTGACAAAACTGACTGTCTGATAATAATGATGACTCTGTGCTTTGGAAGCCACGTCAAAGCCGTTGATCCTAGCTGAAATTTGATTGGTCGTTAAAGTAACTCGTGGCTAAAAGATTCCGAAAACCTCTGACACTAGGATCTATTTGGTCGATTGACCCACTCGATATGAATGAATGAATGAGTATCATAACCATTGCATACAGGCAATCGCTTGTGTTAAAGTTTCCAAAAAAAAATAATTGCTAAAGTCACTGTAAAATGAAAAAGCATCGTATTTAATTTACCCGCGTGTTCTCGACAGAGTAGACAGGTGGCATTCGCTTGTGGTAGCCATTGCGATCGGGAATCACTTGCATTTCGGTATATACCGATATGGGTCAAATATAGGATGATTGGAGCGCGTAAGGATGGAGGTGGTAAGTAGATATTTTGTTATTTTTTTTTTATTGTATGTACCATGCTATTTTTCTCATGCAATCATCATCATCCTAGCGTGTATTCCTAGTTGCGTCGTCAGCTTACGATTCGGAGTCCTAGATTTGGCAGAACTGGTAATTACAATGGAGCGACTGCCGTCTGATCTCCGTAACCCTTTTTTCGGGGAAACCGGACTAACAGGAACATGACCTGGGGTGTCTTAGTGACCAACACTGTCAGAATTTTTCAGGCTGCCCTAAAGCATCTGACACAGCCTTACGACTGCTATCTATCGATAACAACACGGGCCCACTGCTTAACGTGTCTTCCGAAGCATGTAGTAGCTTACGATAGAAAATGCCACTAAAACGGCAACCAATCCAATAGTGATCGCGTCACGTCATCGCTTTACACGCGCATTCGCTAAAAATCGCGTATCGTCGCTATATATGGTCGCGCTCGACTAACGAGCTCCTCAAATTTTTCTTATGCAATAAGGGTTTCTATTGTATTTTGTTTGTTTTTAATAACTTTATTGTACAGAAAAATAACATTACACTAAATCAAAAATTATTGCAACAGCGGACTTATCTAGATCTCTTCCAGTCAACCGGGATGTTACAGGAATTCATTAAAAAGAGATTGTTTTATATCGAGTGAGTTACGAGGTTAATCGACCTCTATACCCTGGTGTCAAAGTTCAGAATAACGTGATTCATTTGACGACCACCAGATTGTAGCCTTAAGGCTTTCGAAGCACGGAATTATCTTTATTATCCATCGATGTTACTATTTATCAGACAATTAAGTGATTCAAGCCTGTAAATCCTAACCAAACTAAAACTGAACAAACGCTTTGTTTGATAACACATCTACCTATGACAGTTTTGATAAGTTTGCATGTTTTTTTTATACAACTTAGTAGGCAAACAGGCGTACGGCCCACCTGATGGTAAGTGGTTACCGTAGCCTATGAACGCCTGCAACACCGGAGATGTCACGAGCGCGTTGCCGACCCTGAATTTAATTTAAAAATTCTACTTAATTATTGTACGTTTTACGTTGGGCAGAACACAAAGGTACAATTACAAATTTATACACCAACACAACTTTTCTCTTGTGTTTCACAATAAAGTATTTTGATTTTATTTTCTAACCCGTGAAAATCGAACTCCCTACCAAGCAAAAATGACGACTACGACCGATGGTCATCAAGCAAAGACCACTGGACCACAGAATTGAAAATGCGAAAGATGAAATTTTACAGGTAGCGGTCATAAGAGCGACTTTGCACGGAATCAGGGGTTTTTGAAAAGTGTGACTCACGCAAAATCTGTGAATCGAATGCTTTTCGTTCAATATCGAATGATTTTAATTTGTCATAATCGGTGAGTCGAACGATTTTCATTAGACACATGAATTCAAAAATAGGCCTCCAGGATTGCACGGCTCTGATACGAGTATGCACTGATTATTAACGGCTTTTCTGGCATTACAACTCGACAATGTGACGCGGAGTGTGTGTGGAAACATATTCTGGGCTTGTAGCATATTCGCGCGTAGTAATGTACAAACACAAATGCATTTTGTCATTATCATCGAAGAGTTAGGCATGAATCTGATTCCTTTGAATCTGAGTTGTGTTGTCATCGTCTTTTCGTGTAGGTTACATTGTCTATCGACCATGCACACCCTGGTGTCAGGGTTGTTCGGAATCGCCTCTCGGCCTCGGATATGGTTCCTTTAACGACTACCAAATAACAGCCGGGACCAACGGCTTAACGTGCCTTCCGAAGCAGGGAATCATCTTTATTATCAGACAATCAGGTGATTCAAGCCTGCAAAGTCCTAACCAAACTATAAACAACTAAACAAAGTATGCTTCCGGTGAGAATCGAACCCACCACCCCCGGGTCGAAGGCGAACGCCTTAACCGCTGGACCACGGAGGCAGTTATGTACATCATACTTAATTATTCAATAGGAAATATATGTTCATATTGGCGTAATTCCCATGGTTATAAATTTCAACTTGCTATGAAGGTAATCAGGTATTTTTGAATAAATTCGAACATGAGGACTGCAAGGTGCAATTGTCTCGGTGACTCCATATTCAACATTGAAGCCCTGTTCAAATAAGGCGAAATATGAGAACCAGATCACCATAATTATTATTATTATTATTTAAACTTTATTGTACAAATACAATTGTAAAGCACAATAGGTGGACTTAATGCTTAAAACATTATCTAACAGTCAACCTTTTGGGTTAAGCAGAGAGCTTTATGTGGGTGTAAAATAAAGTTCAATTAACAGAAAAGCATAAAAAAAATGCAATACATAGCATATATTTACATATAATATAAACACGTATTTACAATATACCTACATAAACAATAAATATATACAATGATTAATGCAATGCAAAATAAACAACATATGCGGCAACTAGATTCCCACATCACTCAGCTGTGCGAGAAAATGCTCGTAAACAAGAGCTTTAAAACCCGCACGGCTGGAGGTTTTCCTAATTGATTCAGGTATCGCGTAATAAATTCAATCGCAAGAGTATAAATGTCTCACAAAAACGCTTATTTCGGATAGGTAATGTCAGATTTTGTATGAAACTTTAAGCCTGTAAAACAATTCTTATTTAAACCTAGTAATATGACTCTTGAACCGCAACTGGCCATCAAAATAATTCCCAAATTTCTGGTGTTCTCAACCCGTTCAATATATCTAAAATCTTAATATTAGGACAAGCATTTCTTATTGTATCAGTCTGTTTCTTAGAGCCTAGAATCATAAATTTTGACTTGGGCGGATTGAGAACCAATGCATTTTTAGTAGACCATTAGGCAATACTTTCTAAATCATCATTCATTTCTCGAACACTAACCTCATTTCCAATTCGTTGGTGTATCCATTAGACACGAAGGTGTCATCATAATCAGGTAGGGAGTATTTAGTTCTTCTCATCATCAGGAGTTTGGGCATGACTTGGAGAAACATCTTCTTCATCCACGGTGACATTGTATGGGTCGATGGAGACCTTCGAGAATGGAAATATTTTATTAGTAGGTAGTTAAATTTTCAGCTTTAATGGATTTTTTTAAATTATTATGAAAAGACAGCCGAGTGAACAGTGCTTTAAACTATTACTAGTCTTTATATTTTATATTCAGCTATTATAGTTTCAGAGACAAAGATACTCAAATGTCTTGAGCATAATTTATTATATTAATATTTTATTAAAATCAATGCTATTTCAATAGCATTGAGAATATTAATTATGTATTATTTTTATATTTGCTACAAAATGTTTTTATTGGCCTATTAAACATTTGTAAAAGCAAGTAATTATTAAAAATAAAACACACATGCTTCAACCCTAAAGTAAATAAATCTAAAAGTTAACGTTCATTAAGATGTTGAAATAACATCAACCATTTACACCACAGCCAGTGAAGGGCGATATCTTAATCGAAACCGTTCATTATAACGTTAATTAACGAATAACGTTACACGGGTAGCATATTATTCAACTAGCGCTGTTATCAGAAGTGGGATCGACGCCATAACTCACGTTTTCACAGTGTTCTATAAGCGTAATGACAAAATAACAATGAGAGCGGGTGATTTACATGTGGCGGAACAATTTGCGCGCGAATTAATGCGCGTGTTTAGTTTTATTGCCATTGGCGGTGATATTACGCGGCGCGTAATTAGGTGAGCTGGGAATTTCAATAATATGTTGTAGAGTTTTGGGAAAACTAGAGATTTAATGTCCGGAAATAGAATATTGGACACGACAACAACCAGGTCAAATAAAATATCGTAACAGGTACATTTAAATAAAAACATATTGTCAATCGTAGAAGCTCCTCTTTTTTCGAAAACGAACTAAGTCTAGTGGCATTTAAGGCTTGACGTCATTTAACTTGACTTTAAATTGATAGTTTTCCATGTCGATTACGCGTCCATAGATGTTTCAATAAAAAAATAACTTTATCACACGTGTGTATTCAATACAGGATCCGCTTTTTCAGAGTAACCCCATATTTTAGCGTGCATTGTTTGCCATCGATGCGTTGTCGCTGCAATTACTGAAGAGATTTACTACCCCTTTTTGGAAACTATTTCGCAGGCCAGTTATTTTACTAGCGTAAGCAGTGGCTATTATTTTGCTTCTTTTATTTGAGATTTTTCAATATAAAATTTGGTGTTCTGTGGCCATGTTTATTCAACAGTTCTAAATTCGAATGTCTACAGGCGCGAGTATCATACTCCTGGTCTTTGCGTTATGAATGAAGGTCTATCTATCATGGTCCACATTCACCACTAGATTTTGCTTTTTTCTTTATCACAGGTAGAGACAAGCGCCTTCCCGGATTTTTTTTGAACTCCCGGGAATAAATGGGAATTAATTAATTTTCCCCTTTTCCCCTTGCTAACCCCAGTTCATCGACGACACTATTGTGTAGGTTTCATTTACTACCTATATAGTTATTGCTGATAATTGCTTATTTTTTTAATAAATCATTTAACCCGTTATTGTGAAAACTTATTGCAAACAATATATATCACGTGATGAATCATGCAGCTTGAGTTCACAAAGACTGCACAATTTATGCATGCTATCCGCCATCGCTTTTGTTGCCGGACATATTTATAGTGATGTAGTGTTCCCTAAATTTTATATTGTGTTAACTCAGTCATATTTGAGTATATAGCAAATCGATGCATTTCCTTTTTTTTTGTTACGTTGAAATTACGTCATTGTTATAGTTTGACACACAATAGCTCTTATGTCGCGACCGCACATAGGCTATTTGTATTGTAAGTTATGCTTTTTGTATTTATTTTGGCAAAACATGCAATCACAAATAAATTGTGAAATAGGCCATGTGTGGTCGCGCCATTACATATACTATAAAAGGACCCGGGCTTCAAACCCATGCACAGATTATCTGAATCCAACTACCGAAGAAACCAAACATTTTGCGTAAAGAATTCTATAAAATTATAGATAAATGATGATTTATTGTCGTCACGTACTAGGATTGCTATTTTTGAAAAGTATGAGTCACACAAAATCGATCAGTCGAATAATTTTCGTTCGATAACGAACGATTTTCATTCCTCATAATTTATTTATTATGTATTTATTAAAACTTTATTGTTCCACAAAGTACACATATACTTATAACAATTGGCGGACTTAATGCTAATAGCATTCTCTACCAGTCAACCATTAGGAGAAACGGAAAGATAGTTTGGCGTAAAAAAGTTAAGGGGGAAAAAATGTATTACTTTAGAGCAAATTTAATCAAAATTTTATCGGTGTGTTGAACGATTTTCATTCGATGTCATTTCAAAAATCCAGTTCGCACAATTTTTTTTTTATGTTCTCAACATATTGACATAGTATTATGTATTCTGTTTTTACATTTGTCATATTTTAATTATTATTATTTTTATTCATGTTTTATTTAATTTTATTAATCTGAAATCACAATAAAATATTGTGCAAGATGTTAACAAGCATGTGAATTCGTTCATTTACCTAGTTAATTATGGAAAGTTTTTTTTTTATTTGTAAATTTGTTTTGAAGAAAACGCTGCAGTGGTGATGTGTAAATAAGTGATATTTATATCCTTTAATGAAAATAAAAGATTTCAGTTCATTTCAATATAGAGGGACACGCGCTTTCATAAATTTCGGTAGATTTATTATCTGTGTATGTATACAGTATCAAAATCTATCCATACTAATATTATAAACGCGAAAATCTGTTTATCTGTCCGTCTGTCTGTCTATCTGTTACGCTTTCACAGCCAAACCGCTGAACGGATTTTGATGAAATTTGGTATGAATATAGTAGTACTTTTTGTCGCAGGTGGAGCTGCGGGAAATAACTAGTATAAATGTCTGGTAAATTCAAAGCGTGTCATAGTTTCAAAACTTCTAGCCATAGATTAATAATTGGTCTCCGCGGCGCTACGACTAGATACCGTCGGCATACTAGAATAATTCGCAACTAAAACCATGCCGAATTCGGCATGGTTTTAGTTGCGAATTGTATAATTTCGAAATATGGACATAAATTACTCAAGAAAATAATATAACCCTAAAATATGGCGCGAAGTACCGCTCGGTGTTCAATGTTGCCGTGTATTAAAAAATCCCAAATTCCCCGAGGTTTCGATTTTTATTATTTAGATATTTTATTTTTTTGACTCCCGACCCCAAAAGAGGGATGTTGTAATTTTGACTTTTTCTGACAATTTTGTCTGTCCTTAACATCTTATTTCTTTAATGCTGGTCTGGGAGAAAAATAAATACGTGGAATGTACTAGCTGCTTCTCTTCCCGCGCAGATCATATAAGCCGGCCGAGGAAGTGGGCGAAAATCGAAGAACCTATCAGTAGGCGATGCGACTAGCAACCTATCACTATTTTGATTCCATTTCCACTTTACGCCCAACAAAATTCTAAATATGGCCTTTGAGTAGTTGGTACCCCGTAGGGTATTGTTGCCGGATAATCGATTAATCGAAATTGGGTTTTTTTAATAATCTAGGATATCGAAAGTATTAATATAATAAATTTAATCGATTTTTGACAATTAATCGAAAATAATCGATTATTAACTGCAATGTCAAACAATTAGTCGATAATTGAAATGGGTCGATATAAATTATATCGATTTAATCAACATAGGTCATCGTTTATATCAATGGTTATTAATTGATTATGTATCTATAGTATCGATATAATCTAATCTGTAGTAATGATTTTTGAGAATTTATGAAAAATAATCGATTAATGGATTAACAATAATACCAAGCATTTCAGGCACCGGTACTATACAGATATACCGGAACTCAGCGGCAGGATGTACAGCGGGCATAACACAAATCATCGTCATTTAACTCATACAGAAAAAAATATTGTACTTACAGAAATATATTATTGATAGTATCAATATCGATACTATCGATATATGATAACTATTGATACCTTACATTATATTTTCAACTATCAAAGAATCGATTATTATTCGATGTGTAATCGATTTTCCGGCAACACTACTGTATGGAAAAAGGCCATGATAATATGTATGTAGGTACTAGCTGTTTCCCGCAGCTCCGCCTGCGTCAAAAGGTAGCCTATGTTTGACTTCGGGTCTTGAACTATATCCGTACCAAACTTCATGAAAATCATTTCAGCGGTTTAGTTGTGAAAGAGTAACAAACATCCATCCATACTTACAAATTTTCGCGTTTATAATATTAGTAGGATGTGTATGTCTATTTATTTATTTGTATTTAAACCCGGGTTACAACTAAAAAGAGGTCAGTAATAAATTAGCTCCAAGCTAAATAGAAAATTAAAGTAACGTTTAACATGTACTGTACTGTGTAATAATAAATCTAATGAAAGTTTTTTGCACTTTTAGGATTCTATATTAGAATAATAAAATAAAGTAGACAAAAATTAACCATTTCCCCTACCTTATCTCCGTAACTATCGATTCCAGAATTTCGATGCATAAATTACAGGAAAACCTATGAGACAATTTCAAATTTATTTAGGAGGTCCAAAAAGAGAAAAATAAAAAATAGTACAGAACACACTTGGCCAGTTTTATTTTAATTTCATTTATAAGGATTTTCTGAGCTACTTTTTATAATACGTAGCAAGACCACAGCAATAGTAATTTTCCCATTAGTCGGGCACCAGTGAAGTAGCTGGCAACACCATAATCAACGCTAGTGTATCGACGCTTTGCACATTGTTTTACACACACTTTCCTATTAAATGGCCGCATTCTGGAAACTGATTTTTCTTCACAGCGCCCTATCTAGTCGTAGCGCCGCGGAGACCAATTATTAATCTAAGCTTCTAGCTTATATCAAGCCTTGCTACCATACATACTCATTTAGCATCCAAGCATAAAGTTAAATACGTATCAAAATTATTATTATTAATTTTTTTTTATAACGTGTAAACATTTGTTGGTTGTTCGTAAAATTATCTTATGTTTAAAAAAAATAAAACGTTTAGTTTTTGTGTGATCATTTTGTGCATACAACCAAAATTTAAATCTATAGGTGGATATCAAACATTTTATCATTTTCATATTTTTATTACATTGATTAGTTTTATTACAGAGTTTAACTCATTACTTTTTATTATAGCCTTTAAAATTTTGCTACATCAAACAGTATTTCAATTCAATACTTACCTAAAATGCACGTTGAGGACGCACACCGTCATCCACACACTAAGCGACACCAAAATCATTGTAAACAGCAAATACTTCCCTAATAACGGTATCGCTAGTGATGTAGGTGGAATTATCTCAGCCAGCAACAGGAAAAACACGGTCAGCGATACCAGGATAGAGATGCTTAATGATATCTACGAGAAAAGACATATATTACCTGAAATGGACGTTAAGTATGCATACAGTGACCCACACACTGAGCGAGACGAGGATCATGGTGAATAGTAGATATTTCCCAAGCAAAGGAATCGCCAGGGAAGTTGGCGGGATGATCTCGGCCAGACCAAGGAAGAACACTGTGAGGGACACGAGGATGGAGATGCAGAGCGAAATCTAAGGGAGAGAAGTCCTTTTTGAGTTACACGATGTGGCAAATTAAGCATTGTCTTTCCACTTTTCCGTGATCTGCAGAGTGTCCGTGCAGTAAGCGTATCCATTGATGAATACATGCATTGATCTTTATATGTGTTTAGCAAAATTTGTGTGTGAGCTTCTGTGATTTGTACACATTTGTGGAAAGTTTTCCGATAAAAAAATTTGCCGCATTTTAGTACATCTTAAGTAATAGTATATTGACGAATGTTAAAAAGTCAATAACTAAAAGAGTAGTTGCTGAATTTTTAATTAAAATGCAAACATAGTATAAATCGCCTTCGTTCAAATGATGCAGAATCCAGTTTAGAACTTTCTTAATTATAAGAATTCAGAAAATAAAATCAATAAGCATTCAACAAATAATTAGCATATACTAAATCAGTAATTGGATTTTCTGTGTGATATTACGTGACGGGCAATCACAATATCGAAAAATTATAAAACTAACAACTACAACATATTCAACATATTGCATTATCTGCAACATAGACACATTTGTAAAATGCTTTTGTTGACACACATACATTTAAAATAATACAAGTAGATAGCGTGCAAAGCATTCTCAAAATTTGTATAACTGTTTAGAATACAGTGGTTCCAAAAGCCAATATTCACAAGGAAAACATGGTACAGGTTTAGAAGGTTCCAATTCATTTGGAATTTGGTCTAGATAGGTAATAAACGTTTGCAGATAGGAGCAGGATTACCACAATGATATACCACATAAAGATTGTTTTCCCTAGTGAATTGTAACAAAACAATTTTGCCAAATTCTACATTCAGAATCACAACATTGACTTAGTTCTAAATCGTCACGTCTCAAGTCACAGAACCAATACTTTGGCAAATTTATTTTGATATAATTATCTGTGGAAAGACAATAATGATGAACAAACCAATCCAAACGATGCTAATACACTTACACGTCTAACTAATGAATCAAAAAAGACTATTGGTCATGGAAGTGACAAAGGCAAAACGGAGATGGATTATTGAATGGATTGAAGGATGGATACACACATGCCCTCAGATAGACTACCCTGTTAAAAAAAGAACATCGAAAGTTATCTCATTTAATTACAACAATCAATATTATCAATATTAATCAATACTAAATTGTACTTTATTTCAACTAATGCAGACGACAAAATAATTTGTAGCGTTACGCGTCACGTCGTTGTTGGAAGTGACAAATCAGTTTTGGATAATGCTTATACTATATCTTTTATTGCTGATATAATTTCACAAACTTCATTCACTTCTCAATAAGTTATACCTTTTGCATCTGGATGTTTTTGACTTCGCTTATGAGATGAGCTATCTTCATTGGTGTCTTTTGAATACAGTCTAGCAGATCGCCTTCGATGTTCGAACAATTCCACATCACACAAAGCAAAATTTACACACTTCATTCATCATTTGTTATATGGACTTCTAATTTTTATAGACGATTGCATGGTTGGACATCTGGGGTATGATGCGCCATTAGAGATAAGTCGAACTCGAGATTTCGAAAAAAACATGGCGGCTAACTACAGAAAACCGTATATATACGCTATTTTCAGGGTTCCGTAGCTAAAGGGTAAAACGGTACCCTATTACTAAGACTTTGCTGTCCATCTATTCGTCTGTCCGTCTGTCGCCAAGCAGTATCTCATAATCCGTGATAGTTAGAAAGTTGAATTGTTTACAGATGATGTATTTCTGTTGCCGCTATAACAACAAATACTTAAAACCAGAGTAAAACAAATATTTAATGGGGTTCCCATAAAACAAACGTGATTTATTTTTCCGTTTTTATACATAATGGTTCAGAACCCTTCCTTTGCGAGTCCGACTCGCACTTGACCGATTTTTCGACAAACCTCGCATTCGACTTTCTCTAAAAATGCTGAAATCTTACCCCTGATCCGATACTATAGGTATTGCCTTTCTATATTCATCGTTTTACTATCGATGTTTTTCAACTGATTTTAATCTCAACTGATAGGTCTATCGATTACTTACGATTACTCGGCTATCGTTCGACAACACTAGTTTAATTTTTTTGATGTTTTCAATGACTAAAACTTAAAATTTCTACAATTCGAGCATTGTCTGCTGTATAATCACTCATAGTCCTCATAACAAATGTAAAATAATTCTTAATAATGTATTAAAAACAACATACGTTTAGATGCGGTTAGTAAGTAAATTCTCAAAGAATCTCTGATAATTTACCAAAATGGTTTAAAACTCGATTTCAACCGTTTTCTATGGTCATTTTCTACGGTAGAAAACTTTCCATACATTTTTTTTAAATATTGGATTCATCCCGTACCAACTTCTAAGAAAATCTGAGTTCCTTATAAAAAAAAACTCAATTTGTTTTATTATGAAAAATTTCAGACAAAGCACCAACGGTCCATAGGGAGGTTTTGATGTAAACCCGGTAGAAAACGGTTTTTTATTAAGTGTTCTACCATTTTTGGTGTTATACCATATTGAAAATACATCACTAGGTATAATACGTACCTTTTCCCCCGAATCCGAGGGCAGGTAAAATACTAAAACTGTTAAAAACGTGAGCCCCACGCAAGGTATAATCAGATTTACTGTATAGAACAATGTCTTTCTACGCATCGTCAGTTTGAATGTAATATCTGAAACAAAAAATAGGTTTTAAAATGTCATACGTGTTCAAGATGTCATCATCATTTTTTTAACCACCGGGTGTGGTTAGAATAGAATATACTTTATTGAGAAAACCGTACAGAGGTATTAGATAGGACCCATATATTGTGCAGCAATTAAGCATTGTGTAGAATCAATTTAATGTTGAGGAAAAAAAAAAACAAAGAAAAAAAATTGAAGGAAAGCGTGCCAGGAAATCCATCCAGATGAATTGACAATGTGAGAAAGGGTACAGTGATGTGTCTTGGATGTGGATTGGATTGGGAACATTGCTTAGGAACTTTACTAAATATACGGAAATATTGGGTATATTCCTCCTTATTAATAATCCTGTAAATTTACAGTAATAAAATCCCCGTAAATTTACAAAGTTTCCAGCGACACATCACTAAGTACAGCGTATACAGAGCGGTCCACAGTTCGGAAATTCGCATAGCTTGGAATCTCATTCATACTCATCTATATTTTACCTGAGAAAGGTTCAGTGCAACAAGGATAATACTCCTCATTTCTAGTTGCGGGTACTTCAAGAATATCCCACTCGACTGACAAGTAGAACTCGCTGAGGTCAATGCCCACGTGTACCAAACTGCTGCCTGGGGATTGGTCCATGTGTTTTAGGTCAACCTATAGAAAAAAATAATGCTTTTGTACGTTTATAAATAAGAGAAAACGCTTCGTGGATCTCGATAGGCGCGCGCAACGCACATATCTGTAGCGAAAGCACGTGCCAAGCGATGGCGAGACGCGCCGTCTTGGATTGGTCGCTATTTAGTAACATTTTCTATCTCGAGCCCATACTTCGAAAAGCATGTTAGGCCTTTGGACCCGGTTGTTATCGATAGATGGCAATCGTGAGGCTATGTCATATATTTTCAGGCAGCATGAAAAAATCTGACAGTGTTAGCCACTAACACACCTCGGGGTCATGTTCTTGTTAGTTTCCCTGTAAAAAGGGTTACGTATATCAGACGGAAGTCGCTCCATTATATTAACCAGTGCCGCGAAATGTAGCAGCATAACATGACTTACAGCGTACCCTAGGCTATGAAGCTCAAACTGAGGTCGCCACTAGAAAAAAATAACGCTTGGACGAAGAAAATAAAAAGAGAAAACACTACCCAAAAGCCTTTACCAGGCATAACCCTTTAATCGTTCTGTCATAGAAAAAATGAACAAAGAAACCAAACATTATTACTCCGCTACAAAGAACTACGTATTTTAAACGCAGTATTGAAAACTTTAGCCTCGTAGCGCGTATCGCGTAGCAAGTTGCTACGAAAAGCCTACGAAACAACCGTAGCGCCGCAGGACAGTTGCTTTAGTTGCCGAAAATCGTAGCTAATTATACACAAGATGGTTAAAGTCGACCCGGCTTCTTGAATACAATCTTGTGAAAAAATCTTGAATACGAAAGGCTAAAACAATTTCATCTTTCAAAAATCAAGTGAGAAAACATTATCTCTTTGCAATTGAAGCTGATCTTGCTCATCGTTAGTCATTTTCTTCTCTTCTTTTATTTTTTATTATAGTATGTTGTATATAGGTATATAATATGTATATATTCATTAAAGGTATAATATGTATTAATTGATTGTAGGTTTATTTATTGACTGTTGTGTAAGGATGATAGTTTTAGTATTTTATTACTGTACCGCCTTTGTTTGTTTTCACTTTTTATCCTATCTACCCTAAGGTTGGCTGGAAGAAATTGCAATAGCGATAAGTCCGCCTTTGTACTCAATATTCTAAATGTATTACTTTTAATTTTAATTTTGTGACTGGTACAATAAAGTGTATATCTATCAATCTATCTATCTCTTGCGACTGTGTATTGTATTTGCTAACACCTAACATCAAAGATTTAATAAAATGTGGGCGAGCCTAATAATATATTTGCCATACAAAATGCTATCAGCAGCGAACGGAAAACATATTTTATCCGAATGTGTTGTTATTTTTTGGCGCAGGTGACACGGTTTAAGAAGAAACATCTATAATATCAGGGTGAAAATTCCGCTTGTAAACTTTAAAAGAACATGCAACTGATATTCGATTACGACTCAATCACGATGCATTTTTGATATGCTCAGTATTTATTATATCCTGCTAACTATATATTCTGCGAACACAATTTTGAATCTCAATTTAATTGCAACTAAAACCTAATTGAATGGTAATAGTAGAAAAATATGTAAATATAATAAATAGCAGAGTACCGATTATTGAAAAAATTGATGATTTTTTTTTTATTAGCAAAATTTTCCAGTTGCTATTCAATTGCATGCCAATGGAATACGAGTGGTCTTAAAATTAGTAACAGAATGTGAGAAACATCAAAAATTGCCATTACAATTCAATTGTGCACTATGATATATATACACAAAAATCAGATAAATCAAGCCTGAAATGTCCAAATCAAGCTGAAAATAACAAAATATTCCCGAAGGAATCGTACCCACGACCTCCTGGTCTAATAGGTACGCCTTAACCACTAGACCACGGAAGCAATTACTAACTACAAATAGTTTTCACCTGAGCACCATTGTAAGTCCAAGAACCGAACTTCATAAAGCAAGTCTGCTCATCAAAGGGGAAGTACTCGACATTGATCTCGCAGGATGACTTGTAGATCGCTGGAGGCTTCCAATTCACTTCCCCAGTGTACTTTAGCGTCGCTTTGGTCATCAGTGTTACCTGTAAGAAAAATATCATAATTTGTTTAAAAAATTATCATCCATATCCATGCTTCCATACTAATAATATTATAAATTACTTTAATTTAAATTCGTTATCAAAAAGAAGAGATATAAAATAGAAAGAGACTTAAAATTCCTTTATGAACTCATTCGAAATAAGATAGATTGTCCAAAACTTGTTGGTAAAATCAATTTCATAGCCCCCTCGAGGTTGCCTCGACCAAATGCTTTCAAGCCCTTAACCACCACAGCGCCGGACCGTTCTGGGGCGTAACTCACCCATAAGCAAGATGTGTCAGCTGTATAATGTAGTGAGCAGACTATCTGATGTGTGTGCATCATGATTCTTTGGCAAGGTTCTTAGAAAATATTGGCGATGCTTTGTAGTGTCCTGGACTTTCATTTGTAGCATGTTAAATTGTTTTATTTGCTTTCTTTGTTAAGAATTCATGACTTTTACTGTGCTTGAGGTGTTTACCTTTAAAGGTTAGCACATTTAGCTTAAGTATAAATAAGGATTTTGAAAAGTATTGATGTAGCAACCACTGGTAAACTTCGAAACCGGTACGCTTTCATCATGATCCTAGATTTGGCAGTACTGGTTATTACATTGGACCGACTGCCGTCTGACCCTCCGTAACCCAATTTGATAGAGAAACCACATCAATAGGATCATGATGTTCATTAACGACCACTAAATGGCAATCGGGACCAACGGCCTTTCGAAGCACGGAATCATCCTTATTATCAGACATGATTCCTTTAATGACCAACAATTTTTCCTTATTGTGCAATATATAGTTTTGTATTGTATTCTACACCCTAAGGTTAACTGGAAGAGATTGCATAAGCGACAAGGCCGCCTTTGTGCTTCACTGTTTTTATTGATATGTTTCTGTAATGTTTATCTTTTATCGAAGCAAAAAAAGATAAACATTACCGGCCTCGGAGAACATACTGCGACCAAATCGCAGACATATTAAAAAAGGGAGATGTCAGGAGTCCCCGTAACCGATAAACGTGTATAATGAGAGTGATGAGCGTAGAAGAAGCGAGGGAAGTCGAACGAAGGACCGAAGCAAATGGAAATCCGTAGTCTCTGCCTACCCCTACGGGAAAAAGGCGTGATGGTATGTATGTATGTGTGTATGGAGCAAAAAAGATTATTTGTATTGTAAGTTATTTCAAAAATTACATCTAACCAATAACAATAGGTGAAGAGGAATATGTCCTATACATATTCCTCTTCTCCAACTGTGAACTATTATTTATGATCTCGTATTTAATTGATTCAGGCGTTACTTTGCGGACGATAAAGTTACAAGCTTTTATCAAATTATTTTGCGTAATTTTTCTGGTGGCGGACGCACGCAAAATAATTTGATAAATGCTTGTCTATTAATTAAGGCTAACATTGAGAAGCTCAATAGCCGAGTAAAATTATTTTGCGTGTCAAGCGACTGAAACGCAGCCCGTATTGATTGGATTGGTCTGTATTAGTGGCATTCACTGCCTCTTGCTCCTCCGTGCTTCGGAAGGTTAAGCCGTTAGTCACAGCTGTACGCTAGATGACAGTCTGTCAGATGCCTGAAAAACTCTGACAGTGTTGGCCACTCACACCTTGGATCATGTTCCTGTTGGACTGGTTTCCCTGTAATAAGGGTTACGGTAATCAGACAGCAGCCGCTCTATTGTAATAACCACCAAATCAAGAACCATGACTTACCCTAAGCCCTGAAGCGTAAGCTGAGGACGAAGCTAGGAAAACACGTTTGGACGAAGAAGAAGGTCTCATGTTTTCGATAGATGGCGTAACAATGATTTTTATGAGAGTGCGCTGCCCTAAAAAGTTGCCACATCAATTATAACAATGATTACCTCGTAATTGCCATCCCAGTTATTATAAAGTACAATATCTGGTAGCCAGATGTGTTCTGATGGCACGTACAGCATCTCAACGCCTCCGTAGTCGTCAGGGTTCCAAGTCAGCTTGTAGTCGAACCATTTCTGACAATTAAAATACATTATTAATGTGAGGTGAGAGAATTCTCTAAAACGGTTTTTTCAGGTCCTAACTAAACAGCGCCATCTACAACATAAGTTCTCAAGATGGCGCTGTTTCAAATTTAACATGACGTCACGTAAAAGACTAAGAGATTTCCCGATTGGTTTAATTCCGTAGGTAGTATATTTCCAAGCAAAACTTAAAATTTCAAAAATTTATTATATTCTGCGCGTCGAACGATTTTTAATCGATTTGCCGATTTTTCATACTCAAAAACACACTCTTCACTTTACCATAGAGTTCGGGAGTAATTGTGATCTAACGGGACACTTCTAGAATACGCTCCCCGGGCTAAACACCGGGAATTTTTTGTCGATTTGGACCCATCGTCCAGTGACTCCATTCATGCAACCGAACAAATTTCCTCAAGAAACATAGCTCGAAACATGAAAAACTAATTTGGACTTCCCATAGTAAGTTAGGTCACATGATGAGACATTTTGTATGGGAGGTCCAAAAATTTTTTCCATATTTCGACCCATGTATCTTGGGGAAAGTTGTTCAGTTGCATGAATAGAGTCACTGGACGATGGGTCCAAAACGACTAAAATTTCACGGTGTATAAACAGCGAAAGGTGTCACAGGAGACCAGTTCAAGTTTGTTTGAGCTACAAGAGCGATCAAGAAGTGAAACCAGTGAGAAGAACAAGTGAAACCTACGACTTCGGCGATTCATCAGGACTGTGATAAGCAAGTGATTCGGACATTGGAGTAATTAGTAAAGTTAGGTAACTTTGGCGACCATCTGTTGTAAATAAACGTTTTTAAGGGTCATCAGGTGTTTTTCTCCAAATTGCGAACCTCCAGCTCGTAACAATACACTGTTATAAAATTTAAGAACATTTTATTCTCATACTGTTTTCAGAATAAGCAATCCCATTTTGTAATCTGGGGCCCTATTATTGAAAAGTATGACTCATTTGTCGAACGAAAATTATTCGAAAACGAGCGAGAATCATTCGACTCGCCGATACTGGATGAGTCGCAGATTTCAAAAATATCACTCCAAAGATGCAATTCATAATAGTCACATTTATATAACTCTAAGAAAATATAAACATCATTAATATTCACCTGTTCAACCCAAAGGTTGGTGGTCATAACCTGGTTCTTCAGGTTGACCTCCATGAGCTGTGACAGTTTGAGGCCCAGTCTGACAGTCAGAATGTCAGTCACGTTTGTGACTGGTCGGATCAGGCGGTTGTAGTTGCTGAGAAGGTCATCGTACAAACGTTTGACATCTGGGTTCGCTTCTAAGAGTTTTACACCTGGAAATTGTTCGTTGAAGAGAGCTCATTTGAACATCATAAATGCTTTTCATTTCATAATCATCATTCACCACATTTTCATTATAAAATAATTTCATGTTTCAAATCATCTTTTCTTAACCAAATCTGGAGCCTTATTTTTGAAATGTGTGACAGAAAACAAAAATTATTCGTTTTCGAACAAAAATTATTCGACTCGTCATTTAAACGTGATTTACACTTTTCAAAAATAGCACTCCGGAGCGATTATTTTCACGTCATCTCACCATTCTTCATACTCATATCATAAGGGCAAAAATTCTCTATATTTTTATATTTTATCTTATTTCAATTTTACCATAAGTGAAATAGTGGAAACTTTTGTAAAAATTATAAGATGAACACACAAAAAGAAAAAAATACATACACACGAACATAGAACCTCCTCCTTTTTTGAAGTCGGTTAAAAATATAAATATAGTGGAGTCTCGAATTTGTGTATATATAGTTAACGAAGAACTAACACACCAAATACTCCTTTATCTTCTCATTCATCGTGTGGCAGGGCTCCCATACATAAAGTCTCATGCAGGAACAGCCTAGCTGGTAACCCTCACAAGGAGATCAACGAACTGGGTAATAAACTTTAAAGCCCATGCAACTGATATTCAATTACGACTCAATTACGATGCATTTTTGATATGCTCAATATTGGTATTCTGCTAACACAATTTTGAATCTCAATTTAATTGCAACTAAAACGTAATTGAATCGTAATAGTAGAAAAATGTAAATATAATAAATAACAGAGTAGATGATTTTGATGATTTTTTGATTACCTAAATTTTCCAGTTGCAGTTCAATGGCATGCCAATGGAATACGATTGGTCTTAAAATTAGTAACAGAATACCAGAAACGTCAAAAATTGCCATTGCGATCCAATTACGATTCAATTGTGCACTATGTAACGTCGTTAAAACGTATGTAAATCATGGTATTTGATTTGATGGTACCGGTTATTACAATGAAGTGTCTACCGGCTGAACTCGGTAACCCTTTTTACGGGGAAACCAGACCAACAGGAAGATGTTTCTTAGGCTACTTAAAATCATGGCATACAATGGTTGTGTTGACAAAAATGTTAATTCCATTTGCTGCAGGTGACATAGATTTTTAATGGTAAAACCTTTACCTACCTATTTTTTAGACCTTTTTTATATACATACAAAGTTCATTAAGCGTACATTAACTAAAATATATTTTGTCCCTGTCTATCTTATCTATATTTGACGTAACATATTTAACTTCGACTTATCGAACGCTCGTTAATTTTTATGGATTATAATATCAATTATTACTACATTGGAAAATTTATAATACCAAAAACTTATCTATGTTACACAGTTTTTACAGAAAAATCACTACAAGCTGCATCATGAGAACTGTAACTATTTATTTTTTTGAGAAACATGAATTGAGTAGGATTTTTTTTTTTTAAATTTAGTATATATCTGTATCACCTATTTTTGTAGGAAAATAAATTTTAAAATTAAAACAAATATTATCACATATTTACCGTTATATCAATGTACATATTCGTGTTTATGGGGTATTACATGAAGTAAATAAATATTCTATTCATGTATTATTTGAATTTTAAAAAAAATACTATGACTTTAGCGTAAGTATTTTTTTCTTATATGCCAGTTACAACTAGGTCTTTACCTCTATAATCCACTGCACAGATAAAAAATACAAAATAAAAAACTTACCCAAGCAATTCCTAGCGTAGGCCAAAAATATCCAAACGATTGCTATTTTCATCTTAATTTTTAGTAATATTTACAGGACCATGTTTACAGGATGCTGCAGGTTTCAGTATTTTCAGAGAGCGCGCATGCGTAATCAATACGACTTCCCGCCCGCCGTAGCGACAGCAGCGCCAGTGTTGGTAGTGGTGGTACGCGGAACTAATTTAGTTCTTTCGATTGGTAACAGATGGTGATAGGCCACAGTTTGGTATCTATAGTCATAAAATACGTCTCTGGAACCCTATTTTGAAATCTATGACATATATGTCGAACAAAAATTATTCGACTCGCCGATTTTGAGTCACATTTTTCAAAAATAGCACTCCTGGGCTTCTACTATGAGATCTTATATGGATTTTTTACTTACGTTACTGCCAGGAGCATTGTACAGGTATGCCATACTAAATTGTGAACGTTGTCGCTAGCGTCTTCGTCAATAAAATCTCAAAGGCATTTTACATTTGGAGACATTAAAGACATTTCTAACTTCGAACTAACTTTCTTTCTTTCTTTTAGTAAGAAGTTCAAAACAGAATGTTTATAGTAATAATGTTACCTGTGTATGTAGTAGCGAAGCTACTACAGCTTAATTTTATATTTACGACAATAGCATAAAGTACATAAAATGATGTTCCTGTTTTTGCGACATTAATAGAGAAATAAAAAAATGAGATAAGATCAAATTATTTATTTCAATTAATATTAATGACATTATCGTACATTACAAGTATTTCCAACTCAAATACTTAGAACTAATGACACATCAATAATACGAATCATTCTATACATAGTCCTAAATAATATTGCATCATGGTCATGGCATCTATACATAAGTGTAACTTGATTCCCACTTTAAGGCGAAATCAAACTTGTGGCCAATAGATTTTTTAATCATACAAACTCATTACATAAATGTTTACCAGTATTAAACGAATATCATCTTAAAACATACTTGGGGTGGCTACCCCATTATCAAAGCCGTACAGCGCCCCTGGCGGATAGTGTAGAAACTAAGAAATTAACACAAATAATGTAACGCAGTCGCTTTTATTATATTAACAGTTGTGTAGAGGTACAGCTTTGAATCATCATCATCCTAGCGTGTATTCCTATTTGCGTCGTCAGCTTACGCGTCGGAACATAGGATACGCCGTAAGTCATGGTCCTAGATTTGGCGGTACTGGTTATTACAATGGAGCGACTGCCGTCTGACCTGAGGTACAGCTTTAAATAGCTTTGGGAAAATTAAAAACAAAACGTACAAACTTAGATTAATATCGCTAGCGCGCCACGAAGACCAATTATCAATCTAAGGTTGTACGCTTAGATTAATAATTGGCCTCGCGCGCGGAGATTAATAATTGGCCTCGCGCGCGGAGATTAATAATTGGCCTCGCGCGCGGAGACCAATTATTAAGCTGAGCGTACAGCATTCGATCGTTTTGGTTTTGGTCACAGCCATGTTGGGTCACAGCCAAGGCATCGAACCGCTAAAGATGAATCGTTACAGGAAAAAAACACTAGGTAGCTAATGGAATTAGTTGGCTTATTCTATTCTAATAATCAGATATTTTTTGCCAATCTTATTATTAGCGTTTTAGGAATTTTTATCTATTTCCTCTTTTTTCGTATTGGAAAATTTTATTTGCTCCCCGAAATCCTTTTGCATCTGACAGCGGATTTTAGTGAGATAGACCCATGGAAGTAATAAGCACCTTATTATTTATTAAAACCTTATTGTTTCACAAATACTTATAACAATTGGCGGACTTAATGCTAAGAGCTTTCTCTACCAGTCAACCATTTGGGAGAAACAGAAAGATAGCTTGGACTAATTGACCCCATGCCCAGAGGGGTCGCTATTTACCTATGTTTTTTCTTCATCCATTTAGCATTTTTCATACTTTACTCTCTAACTTAATACTATTTTCAGAAGCCGTTGACTTTCTATCTCTGGTTCCGTCTATTTTGTCCTTTATTCAAGCTTCTTCTGTACTGGTAACTGTCGTGAGTCTCCTCGTGATCTGAAAATCATATCTGAATGTAAAATGCCTATGACATTAAACCCAATAAGGTCAATTCATCATCATCATCTCAGCCACAAGACGTCCACTACTGAACATAGGCCTCTCTCATGGATCTCCAATCTGACCGATTCAAAGCGGTCTGCTTCCAGCGTCTTGCGACCTTGACTATGTCGTCGGACCATCAGGTGCCCTATCTTTGAAATTTATGACATAAATGTCGAATGAAAATCGTTCGATATCGAACAAAAATTATACGACTCACCGACTTTGGTTAAGTCAAACTTTTCAAAAATAGCATTCCTGGTCTGTGGACTAGGTGGATTAGGTTAATTACTAATGTAGCGCGATAATTAACCACAACCATTTGTCATCATCCCTTCCTAACGTCATCTATTATATTATTCATTTATGACGTGATGACGAAGCTATAAAAGCGGAAAGCCAACCTCATCCGACAACCCAAGACAGACAGTCCTGCCATAAATTAACTAGAAGAACCGACCCCACCTGAAGTGTGAATGAGCAAAGATAAAGAAGAAGATTCCTGAAGAAGAGAGCCTGATAAATTGGTCGCCATTAGTGGCATTTCTATCATATCTAAATCCTCTTTCGGAAACGTCAACATTACACGTGTCAAATCTCTACGGTGCGACACCACTGGTGCTGCAGACCGCAGTGCAGTCGCGTTTCAAATCAATTTCATAGAGATGTATAGAAACAAATAGTGTCACTTGCAGCCGACGGCCGCAGTCTTCGGCCTGTAGTACGTTTTAGAATCACACCTTAACGTTATACAGCAGCCAGCCGGAATGGACTAGGATATTAAAGGCAGAGATCCGTAAAGCGAAAATCTAGGAGGACTACTTAACTGGCTAATTGATAACCTATGCTACTTAAGGCTCTCTAAACTCTTATAAGAAGCTGGTTTTCGCTTGATCGCTAGCAGTTAATTAACGAAATACTTAATAGTGTTCGAGAACCCTTTGTTATCCCATCGGGATATTTTTTGCTACTAACTTGTCTGCTAGAACCTTCGCAGCAAGTGCAACTGTTTAGATAGATAGATATACAAAAAACAAGACCAATATATAGTTAATTACCTCTTGTCTGGTATTTGGGGATTGGCCACAGGCTAAATGGATACAAATAGGCTGAAGGCAGTCGCCTTACTACTATGGTCCGTTCGTGCACCATTTTGGAATCTGAAAAAGGAGAAATTTATGAATATTTTTCTTCAAATGGAATTGTAATCTGTTTAGCGCCCAGATTTTTTCTATACTCATTATCGGAGGGTTCAAAAACATTTGTTTCCTTAAGTTTCGTTTAGTTTTTATTTTTTTAATGAAATTTACCCCTTTTATAAATAATACTATTGGACTTTTCACCTGACTAACATCGACTCTCGTTTTTAGCAAAATTTTCACAGGTTGGGCAGAGACATGATTGAGTGAGTTCAATGAATTTTTTTAGCAATAATAAAAGCCGGTGCAATGTCTTACAATTTTCTCTAATGTCTGTCAAAACTACAACCGGTTGTGCTGTTCCTACTTTACGTTACTAACGTAAAAAGGTTTAGCCAGAAACCACAGACTTAACTGGATCAAAAGTACAACATACAAAATGTATCTATCAGCATTTTTTTTACAAATAACCAGCGATTAATCACGATCCCACCTGGTGTTAAGTGTAGATGATGTGGTCTATGGTAGAGCTCGCTGGTTCATTATTAGCCTATTCACTCTAGGCTTAAAAGATTATAAGTGTCCGGATCATGGAGTAATTACAAAGAGGAGATGCCGTTTGAAATGGCGCAGTAATATGATCATTGGCGCCTCGCTAACACAAAAGTGGGCGGAACTTGTTATTGCTTGTGCTCCATGATTGGAGCGACGGTCGAAACCAAGCACCCTGCACGTCTGCCTTCAGCCACGTGTAGTCTCACAAACGCTTTCTTACAAAACGCTTATTACGGCATCTCCTCTTTGTAATTACTCCATGGTCCGGATATAATATATGTCAGCGGGTAATTCCACTAATCTAACTACTATATCAAAATTACTTCCAGTCCAATCAAAACAATAGGTACTTTACTGAACGAACAAGGAAGCAGTGGGGTGATGGCAATCGAAGCCACGTCTTCCTGGTCACCAGGAAGTTCAATTTCAATGCCGAATGGAAATATTCCTTCAATTAGTGATTAAGTGCATCCTTGATCCGTGAACCCTGTAGGGAACGCTTTTGACCCGATTGGGCTAGAAGCGTTATCTTATATATAAAAATCAATTGCTGTTCGTTAGTCTCGCTAAAACTCGAGAACGGCTGGACTGATTTGGCTATTTTTGGTTTTGAATTATTTGTGGAAGTCCAGGGAAGGTTTAAAAGTAATATATTTGGAGGCGGTACGAAGTTTGCCGGGTCAGCTAGTGTTTTGATAAATATTTCACATTGACCATCGGAAAAACTTCTAAATAGCAGATGCGACAGAAATAACTGTTTTTTTTTTGTAAATACAATGACCCACTCCCATTCGTTTACTGAGGCCAACTTAAAGATATTCTGAACTAGAGAGGTGCATACCAGGATGGCGCGGTCAAATTACACCTCAGATACCATAGTATAAAAGATGACTTACAAAATCAATGCCAGACATAAAGTCCAACAGGGTCACAAGTTCCTTCAGGGTCGGCAACGCGCTTGAGACCTCTCTGGTGTTGCAGGCGTTCATAGGCTATGGTAACTACTTACCATCAGGTGGACCGTACGCCTGTTTGCCTACTTAGTTGTATATAAAAAAAAGTAGAGTGAAATGCGTTATAACAAAATTTCGTGGTAGAGATGCAGAAACTCTATTAAAAAATTATGACAAACCCAAAATCGGTGAATTGAATAATAAATATTCGACACCGATTATATTCGATGATTTACGTTTACGATATCGAGCGAAAATTACTGATGGAGTCACTGGAATGAATCTCTTCTCTGACTGTACCGATATGGAGATCGACGTAAAATACGCCGTGTGACGTCAAACCAATTGTCTAACTGCACCACTTCCCGGTTGTATGCACCGAATAACTATTTTCCACTTGAGCCGATGCACACGGAAATAGATGCACTGGATTAAAATATACGTGTTCGTGCCAATTTTGTAATGAAATAAATTAAGTAATGAGCGAGGAAGCTCCTCCCACGGGTGGCCGTCTTATTGCCTTGAACTGGCCAAGTAGCGAAGTTTTTGATGCTTGCTTTGTTTGTATGCTGGTAAATGGCTGGTGATAAGACAAAATGAGTTTTTTTTAATAGCGTAAAAGCTTACGGCGATGGATTTGTATCCAGAAGTCAGTCATGGATTTGTATTGTTGAAGGACTTGTGCCCTTTAAGGCCCTTCTTAATTCTTCTATATTCTTTAGTCCTACAGTGTACTTTCGTCAAGTCTTAAAGTCAAGACGGTAGTCAAGTCTAGTCAGATGAATCAGGCTTAGTAGTAGAAAAATTGTACTTAGCGATTTCTTTGAGCTTTTGGCAACAAGCAAGAAAATCACATAAATCAAACACCTCCGAACACATACGCTTGTTTTCGAACACTTTGTGAATAAAAAATTTTTGAACATAAAATACAACGCCGAAACTGCTCTTCTCAGCTTCCCGTTAAAAGTCTCCATACATCGCACAATGAGATGTATAAGATATAATAGAAGGAAAGAGGGGTTCAGGAATTCACATATGAAAGAAAAGGTCTTTTCCATGCTAGAGTGAATGAGCCAAGTTAAAGTGTAGAAAGATGGAGCTCGCTGGCTCAATTCTGCACTTAATGTGTGAGATCGTGGACATTCTAACATTAAAATGAAGAAATGTATCAACCGAAATTAAAAGAAACCCAAAAAAAAAAAATTGAGCCTTTAAATGTATGAAGTGTGTTATGGAAAGCAGATGATGATGAAATGTGTGAAGTAAGTTCTTCACGATTAGAAATTAATGATTATTATTTACTAGAAATGTAGCTCTATTCGAACCACGGTCATCGGCGGTCAACCACGGCTTCTACGACATCTGAGGATGTAAATGGAGACCTAATTTTGTATTTTGAATCACACAAGATAAGAGAATGAAATCTAAATATAGAAGTTGCTTTTATTTTGAGTTTGACATAGTGCACATGTACTTACTCGAAGATCATACGAAACTAGGGTTCGTGGCTACAAAATTAGATCGTTGACTCCTACAAATTGTTATGTACTAAAATCTTATGATGCAAGACCGTCATTCACACACGTGTTTGTAAAGTTAGTTACCTAATAGCAAGTATAAAACGTACTGATAGAAAATAGTGAAAGTAGTGAACATTTAAATGAACAAAAAATAAGCTAGAAGCCACAAATAGAATAAAAAATAAAAAGGTGCAAATAGAAGAACGAGCGTTAATTCAGAATGCAGCGAATTTTCTGTAATAGGGTCTCGTTTTACCCTTGGGTACAATACAATACTCTTTATAGCACCAAAATACTGACGTTACCCTAAAAAGTGAAGTGTCCACCAGAAATAAAGTGGGATATTCTGATAGATGTTATCTGCCTAAACATTTCTTATTATGGCACTAAAGCTCTATCAGCTTATAAATTTTTATTTAAAAATTCGAAAATGTATAGCATACTAGCTGTTTCCCGCAGCTTCGCTTGCGTCAAAAGTAGCGTATGTTTGACCCCGAGTCTTCAACTATATTCATACAAAATTTCGTCAAAATCCGTTCAGCGGTTTGGCCGTGAAAGCGTAATAAACAGATAGACAGGCAGATAGACAGACATAATATATTTTCGCACTTATAATATTAAGTATACATATGGATAACAATACAGCTTTGATGCCAATTTAAACAAAAAATGATTAGGTAGAACCACCCAATTTTTCTGGTCGGCACTTGCCACTTTTTGGACCTAAATGGATGTCTTTTGAAAACAGATTCGCATGATATTTTGCGGACACGCACAGTAACCTAATTTACAAATGGGTCACTGTCAATAAACTCACACAGTACACTTATCTTCGGTCTCAACTGGGTTGTTGATGGTTTCCGCATGACGCAGCACCTACGTTCTGCGTATTTGGGTCTGCGAATACTAAAGGTAAGGTCATCTGGGTCAAGTAGACTTGGCAGTCCGTATGTACTACCGATTTTGGTCAAGATGTATAATCATTTCCTGATTGGCCTGGGTCTTAAACTTATACAGGCTCTTATATGTTTTGCATAGTTTAACATTTCCAATGTGTAAGCTCATCACTAGTTCCTCGTTCTGCGTATTTGGGTCTGCGAATACTAAAGGTAGGGCCATTTGGGTCAAGTAGACGTGACAGTCCGTAAGTACTGTCTGTCCGTATGTGGTGGTGATTTTGGTCAAGATGTATAAATCTTTTTCTGATTGGCCCGGGTTTAGAACTGAAATAAGTTATTACTGTTTTGCATAGTTTAACATTTCCAATGTAAATGTTATCACTGCTCATCACTAGTTCCTAGTTTTGCTTATTTGGGTCTGCGAATACTAAAAGTAGGGGCATCTGGGTCAAGTAGACTTGACAGTCCGTATGTAATGTCACGGTGGTGATTTTGGTCAAGATGTATAATCTTTTTCTAATTGGCCCGGGTCTTGAACTTAAATAGGCATTTATTACTGTTTTGCATAGTTTAACATTTCCAATGTAACTGTTATCACTGCTTATCACTAGTTCCTAGTTTTGCTTATTTGGGTCTGCGAATACTAGATAAAGGTAGGGTCATCTGGTGATTTTGGTCAAGATGTCTTTCTTTTTCTGATTGGCCTGGGTCTTAGGTAGATGTTTATCTATAATTTGGTATACTATAACACAAGTCTTCAATTTATTTTGGGGCAAACTTAATCTATGTGATATGTTTTAATACTTTTACTTATTTCATTTTATTAACTTAGATCTGTGTAGAGATATTAAACGTGCTATTCTTGTATCTATCTACGTTTCGATCTACATATAATATCTTATTTGTGATATAACAACTTAGTTTAGGAATACTGAGAGGATCTTTTCTGAAATAGGTCCTAAAAGGTCCTGACCACATCAGAAGATTGCCTCTGACTCCGTGCTTTCCAAAATAAAACTCATTCTCTTCAGTCTTGTCATGTTCAATAAAACTTACGTTTGTAGTACGAGTAGCTTCAAGGCGTTAGAGCATGTCAATGATATCATCTAACGATTCAAGTTGTGCTCAAAAATATTCAGATCATTAAAAGTAATAATACATTATTATGATTGACTTCGTACATAACACGACATGCCTTCATTGCAAAATTGAGCCACAAATCCATTGAAGTTTGTTGGAACTCGTACGAAAATAGGGTAAGGCAGTTAGGAGCGTCCGGTTACATTAGCGATTGTGGGTCAGTCGGTACTTGAGATCCTTTGGGATCAAAGGCACCGCTGTCGTTGACACAATCGCGGTTCACGCCTCGACGTACTCGATGCAGTTAGTTATCATCACGCGTCACGTTACATCATTCAATTTTTTAAATGTATGGCATATAATATGTCGAATGAAAATCGTTCGACTCGCCGATTTCGCTTGAGTCACGCTTTTAAAAATAACTCTCCTACTGACTATACTAGTGACTAGGCGACTTCGTCTGTCAGCACGTCTAGCGATTCCTTACAGTATTGCTTCATGTAAATACGTAGTCAAAAAATCTAAATCTATGGTAAATACATTCGCTAGCGACTGGGTTTGGATTTTGTATGAAGTTTCTTAGTCGTATCCGCCAGGGGACTTCACAGATTTAACATACAAAAAAATACTAACGTTGCACTGTCACTAATTTCATCATATCATAAATTTGTGAAAAGTCATAAAGACACAATAAGTTTAAAGATAATATGACCAAACTGATAATAGCATGACGGTCACGTCTTACGAAAACCGGCAATAAACGTTCGGAACAAGTGTCTCGACATGCCGCCTCCGTCTGGGCTTGGTAGATGGGGTGCACCCGAAAAGAGCTGGCTTGACATCGTAAAGCAGGATATTTATTCATTTAACACTTCTTTGCACACAGTAAAATAAAAATTAAGTAAGTATGTAAGTATGCATGTTAACGGACTATCTCTCAGGGATGCCGAAGACCGGGCGAAGTAGAGACGTAAAAGTAAGAATGACCCTGGGCTCCGAAGCAAACAGCTAAGGATGCTTCCGGGAAAATGCTAGGATAATGATGATGACCATGACCAAACTGATGGGGACAGAGACAAAAACATTGGGTTTGATCTCGGAACATAAGTATAGAGAGACAAATGTAACCTCATATGGCGTTGCTTCCAACGCAACCTCAAGAAGTAACCGTCGACAGTTCATATCTCGATGTTGTACATTGTTGATTAATTAGAAAAAGAATTTTATTCACCTAGTAGATGACTATAAATAACTGAACTTTTTAACACACATGTAAATAGGCTATCTTAAATGATACATCTCATATGCCACAAAGTCCACATGCCTGATCTCTGGTACAGCGTTCAAAAGCCTTATTATAAACTTTTCGTAAAGTGGCTGTAAGTTAAGTAGCTTGTTCGCAGGAAGTCCCTACTAACTTACTACTAATACTATCTTCACCGTAGAAAGCTAATACTAGAAAGCTTTCAGAAGATTTCTAACATCTACTTTAAAAAATAATATTTTGACAAATGAATACAAATAAAAATACTGAACATAATTTAAAGCGGAACTTTCAGATGTTCCAAAGTTCAATAATCCATTGGTAAAAGTGTGTGCCTGCAGACCAAAAGGTTCAATTCCCATCTGCCATCTAGTAGTCTTTAGTCTTTAAAGAAACCACGACAAAGGCCGAAAAAGCTTCGGTGGACTCTGACACCAGGGGAGAACTATATTCCCCACTCGATATAATTTTAAATCATCACCATTTTGTGTAGGTTACATTGTCAATCGACCATGTACAACGAGTTGTGCGGAACCGCCTCTCGGCCTCTGACTTGGTTTCTTTAACGACCACCTAATGGGAGCCGGGATCAACGGCTTAACGTGTCCTAACCAAACTGGAAACAACTAAACAAAGTATGCTTCTGGTGGGAATCGAACACACGACCGAAGGCGAACGCCATTACCACTAGACCACAGAAGCAGTTTGAAATAAACATCACATATTTAGATAGATATTTTAGTGAATCTTGGGTTCCGAGGCTAAGCATTAAGATGCTACTGATAAAAGACGGAAAATAAAAACTTGAAAATTTTGACAAAGCAATGTACAAATATTTAAGAAATAATAAATTAAAATGGATCTACAATTATGTTGTTAGGTTGCTAGCTGCAAAACCTAAAACAGCTGCACTGATTCAAAATTTTTCATTGAAACTCTGGAGAGGTCCTCTTGAAGATAATAAGTACTTCATCCCGAAATTCTCATGAAAGTGAAGTCCCGGGGGAAATCCAACATATAATAGTTCTACAGTTAATTGTTATAATATCCCACCTTTATTATCACACCTCCTTGGCGGCGCCGGCGCAGGTTTTGCCGCAGCGTTTGCAAAGAGTGCGCACGCACAAATTAGGGCTGCAGCCCGGGCGTGCGCCATGCGTACTGTGTCACTCCTCACTATAGACTGAACCAGGAATCACTGATCTTCGCGCGTACACTCTATCCTAATTTAAGGACAAGTTCCTACTCGCAAGCTGCATGTCTTCTCTTAGAACTGTGGTGGTATCGTGAAGAAAAATAATTTTCCATTCCCGGTTGGGCATGGCCCCAGCACTCCTCTGGGGTCGTGTGTTGGATTTCCAAAGAAAGCAATTTGTTTAGTAATTTTCAATTTCGTTAGGACATTGCGAGCTTGAGACACGTTAAGTCGTTGGTCTGCAGGTCTAAAATGGCCACTTTCAGGAATTCATCAAAACGAATCATTTCATGAATTGCGAAGCTTAGCAATTCTGCAAATTTTAAAATAAGTAGTAATAAAATAAAAATAGATTTAATAATTTTAATATTTTTATTGATATTTTCAATTCTACAGTTAATTTATGATAGTAAACATTATTGGTTAGATAAACTAATTTATTTAAAAAAATCGTTAAAGTACGCACGCTATGCCAAAATAAAGATTATTTTAAAGCCTGGCCACATAGATTAATAATTGGTCTCCGCTGCGCGCGCGAGACCAATTATTAATCTATGCCTGGCCATAAGGTAAAGCAATTCACGAAAAGTAAGCCATTTTGCTACTTTCCGTCAAACAGAGCAGAATTGCCATGAATGATTCTTTCATGAACTGCCAAAATGTGGCTATTTTAGATCCACTGAGCTGCCAAATGGTGGTTAACTGGTCAAAAACCCAAGAATCCACGTCAGAGGCCGAGGAAGGTAAAACTCTGACAACAGTGATAGTACAGATTCTATTGACCATGTATACACCCGATATAAAAGTAAAAGTGTAAAATATATGGTCATTGATGTAGCGACACTGATTTTTACAATGGAGCGACTGCTGTCTGACCTCCGTTACCCTTTTTAACAGAAAAACCAGACCAACAGGAACATGATCCAGTTATTTTCAGGCAGCCAAATAAAAGGCACCAGACACAGCCTATCTATCGATAACAACCGCTTTGGTACCCATTTAACTATGTGTTTCTTTTGTTTGTAAATAGAGCAGTAAAGGGTTCATTCATTCATTCATTCAACAACCGGGACAAGCGTGCTTTCCAAAGAACGGAGAAGCTCAAGATAGAAAATGCCACTATCCGGTGACCGGTGACCAATCCAATACGGGTCACGCACGTCTCCGCGATCAAGCTCCTCAGATAGGAAGATCTTTGATTCCTAGATAGGTAAAGGTACAAAAAAACAGTCTTGTGAATAGACGATTATTTTCTTCTCCTATATATTTAACAATTGATCAACTTTTATATTCATTTTCATTTGCAATACAATATCTTAACTTTAGTAATTCAGTGTTTGCATCACACAGTCGGTTCTGCAAATAATAATTCTCCTCCGCCAGACATAATGCATTACTCATTGCTTCAGCTCTTTTCTTCTTAGACACCTTTATAAGAATTCTTATATTTTCGTTTTCAGTCCTCAATTTCCTTATTTTTTCGTAAAACCGTAGCATATTTTTTGCACGGCCTTTACAAAACAACGGACGAGCTATGGTTTTGACTCTAAAATATAATTACAAATTGTTTAACTTTCTAAGACTACAAGCCTCGATTTTGGTCTCATGAATTTGTTTCTTAAGCCTTGTATTCTTTTCTTTAAGGTCAATGGCCCTGCTCATCTCCTGGTGTTGGTTGTTGGTGACTTCTAGCAACCGACGACGTAACCGTTGGTTTTCTTCAACCAATTTATTGAGGTTGATTTCGTAAGGCGATCTTACAGGGGTAACAGTGTTTAGAATTCTTGGGATTTTTTGTTGTTTCATAATAAATTTTCTTTGATAGAATATGAACACTTCGAATTTAGATAGGTGACTTTGACAATAACTGTTACCTACATAGATACATTGTCTATTGGTGAAAAAATGGATTTGACCGAGTGCCTTACTATCATTTCCAATAGCAGGGCAGAATCGAGTGAGCAAGCGAGATGTCGCCTTACACCTTGTATTGCGCCATCTCGTTCACTCACTCGTTTCTGCCCCTGTATTCCCATAGTGCACTCCGGTAGGAGCTCCGGGTTACCCGGGAGCTACTTATCAATTCCATGTGTAGGATTATTTATTACTTTCCAGCATAGACTTTCAAGGTACACTCATTGAGGTGGTCAGGAGCACTATTTTCAATGTTTGACTCATTATGTCGAATGAAAATCGTTCGACCCACAGATTACGATGAATGGAAATCATTGGATATCGAACGAGAATAATTCCACCGAAAAAACGCATACATTTCTACATACGACATTCTTAGTTGGTTGCTTGAGCAAACTCCAATGAGGAACGACATAGGTTATAATAACAATCGAAAGCACAAAAAAATTGCAATATCAATATTTGTATTTTATAAAAGAATAGTATAAAAAATAAAAAAGTAAGTAGTTAACTACGCAAAAATTTGCAAAAAACTGATTTAAAACCACTTTCGACGCCGCCTCAAGGTACCTCTCAACCAACCATATAATTGACAGTTCGATCCTTATCTCCAATGAAGAATCTCCATATGCTAGTATCGACTAAAATACCAATAAGGTGGAGTAAGGTTGAGTCGAGTTTGAGTGAAGGTTTCAGTCAGGCAAAAGATAGGCAATCGAAAGTTGACTATCGATCGATAAGCAACACTAAAAAAATATAGGTAAATTGACGTCATTAAGTGATATAATTATATCCTTTAATATTATGTCATTGGATTGACAATTAACATGTCACAATAAACTTTTCTCCAGACAATAAAATTATATTAAAATTCCTGAAATACAATAATTTTATAAACCAAGAAGTATCCATAGACGAATCCAAAGGATTTTTATAAGTACCAAACCGCTATGCTCTCAGGGCTCCACAGACAGTGTCTGCCATAGCTTTGATAGAAACGTCAAAGTTTATTATTTATTTTCAGCATGCTTATCTAGTGATTAATTCATATTTCAATGGATGTCTTTGAATATTTCAAAGATCGATGCCTGCTGTTTCAAAGGAAGAAAATAGTGATGGTTATTCAACCGCAGATGAACACCTCTCCTCACCTCAGCCGCTTCAGCCACAGCAGTCTGCAGACGTGGAGAGCGACCAAAAGGAAATTCTACAAACTCTACTCTGTCGCCACTTCCACCACAACAAACCAACCACACAAAAACAAGTGACAAACAATAACAGTGATTTTTTTAACTGTGATGATTGTTCCGATGGTAGGAGCTTCAAAAGGCGTCGTGGACTTAATATACACATTTCCAAATTTCACAAACCTAACTTAACTCTGATTCCTCGTGCGAACTGTGTGTGCGGATGTGTATGAATGTTTGTATGGATGCAGAGTATGAACATTTGTATGAATCTGATGGGTGTGAAGGTCCGGATGATTGTTGAATAGATGTGGCAGATTAAGGGTGCGTGTTGAGCAGATGATACTGGCTGCTAGATATTTATAATCTGTCACATGTACATTCGAACGAAATATAGTATATAGTCTGTAAAGTCATGTCTGAAATGAAGGTGTTTTATTTGTAAAACATATATAATAATATTATTCAGGGCTGCGCAATGGAGCCGAGGACTCGTATTTTCCTTCAGCTTCCAAACTAGCCTGCGTAAGAATTCCCCTACTCTCCAATCACTTTTTGAACCAACTCAGTTAGGATTTGGCAGTCGTAGACGTTGTGAAGCTGTAGTACATTCGATTCGTACCTTTCTATCTAACGTCAACGAAGCGGATGGCTACTTAAAATTGACGTTAACGATGCATTCAATAGTATTGACAGGGCAACCGTGATAAACGAATTCAATATTCATACACCAAATATCTATAATTACGTCTAGCAATCATACAGTTCTCCAACAAAATTATTTTTCAATAAAAACTCAATTTCTTCAGAAGTAGGCGTTCAGCAAGGTGACCCACTAGGACCAGCACTCTTTAGTTTAGAAATTCACCCTATTCTTGACAATTTAAATTCTAAATTAAAAACATGGTTCCTAGATGACGATTGCCTCGGAGGAAAAGTGGGCGCGGATGGGGCGCGGTCAAATCATAGATTTAGAATTTTTTTGACAGTCTAAGGGTCAAATACTACCTTGTAAGAATATTAATAATTTCCATTTTGAATGATGTTTTGAGATGTATTATTGTTTCAGCGCTGCAGCGGCTAAAATGATAAATTATCAAAAATGGAACAATGCAAATATTCTACGTAGCTTCTCTAGTACGTTAGTACATATATCTCGATGTGGCACGGTCAAATACTACCTTGTAAGTAATAATAAATGATTTCCGGAAAATCAATTTGGATCTAAATTTAAGCAAATGTGAAGTCTACGTTTCGGATAAATTTAACGAAAGTGATTGAAACTCTATTATTCAAACTTTCCAATATTTAGCACCTAGTATTAAAATTTCAGACAAGAGTACACTTTTCCTCTTAGGGAAATCTTCGAAATTTACATTTCGAGCCTGCCCAATGTGGAAACACTCAGAACTTTTAGAAAATTTAGATGCCAACCTTAAAAACGCGTTAATAAAAACCCTAAATTTAAACCTCGAGAAACGTTCTTGAATTCAAGCCTATTTACCGAGCAAATTAGGAGGCACCGAAATAACGGATTTTTTTAAATTATAGCCCTTCCAGCCTTTCTTTCATCCGTGCATATAGTGTGTCACACTTGTGTGCTAAAATCGCCGCCGGACCACCTGTACAATTAAGCAGTACCATTGGTGGTACAAATGGTACCGATTTATCCCATTAGTACAATTGATTGTACAAATGATACTAATATATCCCGCTAGACCACCTGTACCATTTGACCGTGTAACAAATGATACAAATGGCACTCATTTCCCGCCGGACCTCCTCTGGACCACCTGTACCAATAGTCAGTACCATTGATGGGCACTGGATTTATCCCACTAGTACAACCATAGATTTAGAATTTTTTTGACTACGTCAATAGATTGGCTGGTCAGTAAAAGAAACGAGACCAAATTGAAAACTGTTGATATGTGTGTGTCATACATGTGTGCACTGTCAAATAGTGCTGAGCCGAGCAATATCGACATCATCGATCGATTATCTTAACGTGAAACCATTGCCAAATTAAGTATGCAGTTATTAATTGGGATAAGTAAGTAATAAAATTACATTATAAACATCTTAAGTATTTTTATTTTTAACGAGCACCCCGACCCGACTTGGAATAAGTGGACATTTTAATAACATAAAATTTACGCGTTCTAGACAAAAACATACACACATACCAAAATCAAAGCACAACTATAAGGATATTTTTAAGTATGTAATACCGGTGAGTCGAATGATTTTCAATAGACTCACTGGTTTTGCATAATCAATAATATATCGCGGGTCGTGGTTTGGTTTTGGTAATAACGTTAAAGTTAACGTCAATTAGCGGGATTGGCCTGCATTTACATACACATAAAAATAAAAATTGACTATATAACCCACACGATATGATATATAATATAATTTACGCAAAAAATACTGGCATTATTAATTTTTTTAAGTAGTACAAGTCTTTTATTTACCACCAAAGATAATTAATTTATTATAAAAATGTCTTAAACTGTCCTTGGAAGTATTTTCTTATTTTGCTTCATATTTTAGCCTAATAATGAAATAAGTTTCAATAATAAGCTTTGTTAACAAGTGTTTATGATTGAACAGTCCTGAAGAATTAAACATATGAATGTTTCGTTCGGTGAAAAAGTTTTTACAAGACAGTGATAATATTATAAGTGCGAAAGTCTGTCTGTCTGTCTGTTAACCCATACCGCTGAACGGATTTTAATGAAATTTGGGATGAATATAGTTGAAGACCCGGGGTCAAACATAGGCTACTTTTTGACCCAGGCGGAGCTGCGGGAACAGCTAGTACACAATATTTTGATAAATTTACAACTTGAGGGCATGAAAATTTTTGGGATTGAACCTGATTTTAGTTTTACTCTTTTTATCCCCTGTTCGAAAAACATTCTGGTTCAAAGTGTTTACTACAAATAGTTGAAATTTTTTGGGAATCCATTCTCCTCTGCTAACCATTTTTAGGCATTTTTGGCGAATCTACATTTGATGGAAATCTGAAACATAAGAAATGAATGAGAATACGAACACGAGATTTTCAGTAGACATCTGCTATGTTTTTCGCGATATCTCAAATTCGACTTAATTGCCCTCCTGTGGTTAGCCGCCACGTTTTTTCGAGTCCAATCCAATTATATGAAAAATTCTATTACTAAAATTTAAATAAGTACCTATATGCACTTATTCCTTCTTAGCGTTTGGGTGCAATATTATCGATATGATGTTTGACAGCATCGATGTCAATCCCTAAACTTCAAGAATTAGGTAGAAAATTGTGAAAATTCACGTATTTATTTTTATCAAAAATTGAATACCTATGCATTCTAAACATTTATGTGATAAAACTTTAAGATATTTCTCATATTTTAGTGCGGAAAAACTATCGAATCAATTAGAAAATCATGGATTTATACAGTGATAAACATCGGTGGTACTTACGTGTGAAATGTGAAATTATGTAAGTTTTCTTACTTATTTGAGTTACATTTAGGCACTGCACATGAAACCATTATTATGCGCTTCTACTGAATACTTTTTTAACACTTACAGATAGATACTTTGTTTATAATTTAAATATTTGTTTTTGACAATAAATCCGTAAGGCTGCTATGGACCAATAGTGTGTTAAGAAATGGTCACGCTCTCTATCTCATTCTAACATACGCATATCCTATATATTTCTCTTTCGCATTTCCCGTCTATTGGATCCATAGTCTAAGAGTACAACAGTAACACAATTTCATGTCATCATCCTTCTTAGTGATATTTTATTGTTTTCTGGTCGCAAATGATTCATAATATTTTTTATCTCAATGTCAATGTCATCACTAATTCTTTGCGTGTATTTAATGTGAACACTTTTCGTGAAAATGTGTGATGAATTATATATACTTGCTCGCGGTAGAGGTAAAGTATTATATCACAATGGATTCGAGTATTATTTTCATGTGACATATCGAACCAACCGAAACAGCTTATGGAGATGCATGAATTACAAAACCAAAAAATGTTGTGGCACAATAACTATCACCCAGGTAAAAAAGCTTTACTAATATCAATTGTTTTATTTTGAGTTTCTATCTTTATTTAGTTGTGTCTGCTATGGTGCTTACTTAGCAATTTTTTTTAATGTTTTTACTCCTTTGGTATTTCTATGAAATTAATACATTTGTTTTCAAATTTCAGAGTCAGGATCAGGTAATCAAGTTTAAAGAACATTCCGTATTCTGTTTACCCAACATAAATAAAGCAGAAATTAAAAAAATAATCGCAAAGACCTTTGAAAATGCTCATATAGAGGAAACAATTCCTGCTGTTTATAAATCGGCAGTTATGACTTGTAAAGATAAAGGATAAATTTAGTTCAAGATTTACCATCATATTCAAATGTGAAGTCTGTAATGTACAGAAAGAGACGCAAGAGGGCAGGAGTAAACAAAATGGCATTTACTGCCGCAGAAGATGTTATTATACCGCCTGAATATGAAAATTTAATACTGGCGGACTTTAAAGATAACAAAACACGTATCATCATTTTCTGCACTGAAGATAGTCGGAATATAATGAAAATAGGAAAAGTTTTCTTAAGTGATGGAACATTCAAAAAATTTGCCAAGCCCTTTTTACAGCTTTATGTAAAATTTTGTGACGTTGGCAGCAGTGAGGATGATAATAAAGTTGTACCAGTTTTTATATGCACTTTTAACAGACAAAAAGAAAACAACTTACAGTATTATGTTAGAGATGATCAAAAAACAAATTCCAGAATGGACACCCAGTAATTTTGTCACAGACATCGAACAGGCGACAATAGGTGCAATCAAGGCAATATTTCCAAAAATTAATCATCACGGTTGTTATTACCATTTTCGTAGGAAGTTGCGTAGGAAAGCAAAGAAATTAGGATTGACAGATAACTACTCGAAAAAAATTGTGGGACTCTGCAATACATTGCCACTGCTTCCTGCATCAGAAATACATGAAGGGTGGAAGTATATTCAAAATGAAATAATAATGGATAACCCAAAACTAAAACAAATCATGAATTATTTTGAAACGTTTTGGATGCCAAAAAGCAACTCATGGTCTTGCTTTGCAAAGAGACATCGTACTACAAATACCTACATGTGAAGGCTGGAATGCCCAGTACAACGGCAGTTTTAAAAAACGGCTCACTACTCTTTTTGTCTTCCTTGCAGTAATTAAAAACGATTCCGAATTTCGAACCGTAGTACCCAATATTCAAGGGAAACGTAAATCATCTGTACTGCACAGAAACGCTTATATACACACCATGTGCGATTGCAACTAATTGTAGGCGATATAGATGTCCCGCTATTCTGAGAAAAATTAAGACAATAAAACATATTTTACTTCTGCCTTAAAAGAATAGCGGATCTATAGATGGTAAGTATGGATAGTTTTTTTTTTATAGCATAGGGCAGCAAACGAGCAAGCGGGTCACCTGATGGTAAGTATTCACCGCTGCCCATGGACAACTGCAACACCAGGAGTATCACAGGAGTGTTGCCTGCCTCGTTTTTTGAAGGTTCCAATATCGTATCGGTTCGGGAACACCGCCGCAGGAAGTTCATTTCACAGTTTAGTCCAGTGATTCCCAAAGTGGTCCAGGTGGACCCCCAGGGGTCCACGGGAGACTTGCTGGGGGTCTACGTAGGCGTGAACAAAAAATGGGGGTCCATAAGATGTTAATGGGGGTCCACGAAAATTTATCTGCTTTTGATAGTAAAGAGCAAAAATGTAAGCATAGTTTTTATAAGGGCCTACCTACATTGTTTTAAGTACCTATCTAAGCAGATAATATTTTAATAAGACAAGCGACTGTTACTTGTCCAAACTTGTGTATTCGATATTACGTACAATTTCGTGTACAGACTTGCAAAGCGCTATCCGCCCGACAATGCTTAATGCTTGTTCAGACATGAACTTGATCAACACTATAAATACTTGATGCCAAAGGCAACCAAACGCATTCATTTGTTTCCGGAATTTCGAAAACAAGGCGGAATTTGGAAAAAAGTTGTGAGAAAATTTATATCTGTGTTTGCTAGTGCCGGAGAAAAGTAAGTAACCTACCTTTTTTTGTTATAGTACTTAAGTATTTTGTTTACGTGTACTAGTCGGTTGATCACAACGGCCTGTATAGATAGGTAACTTAGTAACTTACAGATATTTTAATTGTCCTCTTTCGATTTGAAGACAAACACAGCACGTTTTATTCAATTGTTTTTTCACGAGAGAAGCACTGTCTCTCTAAAAAGGCCGAATAAGCAATATTGCAGAGCAATTAATTTTGTAATTTTTCTTGCAAATAACTACTAATTTTATAAAACAGTAATTTCATAATCATGTTAAATTGATTTTGAAGTAACTATTTTATCAAAACTATTCCTTTTCGGAAAGAGCGAGCGGTGCGCGGGCGACGGGAAAAGGGCGGGGCTTGAACTTCGATGCCTGTTTGTCACGTTTTAACAATGAAGCCGCAGACAAAAAATACGCAAATACACGGAGCGCGTGAACTCATTGATTTAATAAAATGTTAGTTATCGTTTTTATGGACAATTTTGGGATTTCGACGTTTATTTTTTCCTACACAAATATGATCAGTATTCGATACTGAGTACACTAATTTTTATATATACTATTAAAAATTAGTGGTAAATTATGTACTTTAAAATTGATACCGTTTTGTGAAAACGTTTGTATTTGTCTCAGCGGTTTATTAGTTGGTCCCTTTACAAGCCGTAATTCTATTTCCGCGTGCTGACAAAGGCTGCGGTGTGATACCTATATTCAGAAAAAAACTTGGTTACTAAAACATTTTTTTTACAGGTAAGGTAACTGACACGAAACATGGCAACAGCAAAGAAAAGATGTCGACAATATAGTGTCGATTATTTGAAATATGGTTTTGTTCCATCAGAGGCAGACAAACAATTGCCCATGTGCCTATTATGCAACAAAGTTTTGAGCAATGTCTCTATGAAACCATCAAAGCTCGAAGATCATCTAAAAAGGTGTCATACTGATAAAATAGGTAAAGATTTAAAATATTTTCAAACATTGAAAGAAAAATATGGAAAGAGACCCACCATGCACAGTATGTTCGCTTCAACATCTCAAAGTAACGATGATGGCTTGCGGGCATCTTACAATATCTCATTACTTATAGCAAAATCTGGAAAACCGCACACTATCGGAGAACAATTAATTTTACCCGCTGTTGAAGAGGTTTTAAAAACTGTTTTGCACAAATCTCCATTTGACGTACTAAAAAGAATTCCATTAAGTAACAATACTGTACAAAGACGCATTGATGAAATGAGCTCTGATATCGAAAGCTTTTTGTGCAATCATCTGCAAAAAACTCATTTTTCTATACAACTGGACGAGTCAACGTTACCCAGTAATAAAGCATTACTATTGGCATATGTCCGATTTATTGTTGAGGAAGAAATTCACGAAGAATTGCTATTTGCCAGAACTTTGGAGACTGACACTAAAGGCGAATCAATATTTAATGTCCTGAGTAATTTTTTTACGGAAAAATCGATCCCATTTACAAACATTATTTCAGTGGCAACAGACGGAGCTCCTGCAATGGTCGGGCGATATCGTGGGTTTATAAGTCATCTCAAAAGAATTATACCAGGACTTACAGCTATTCATTGCGTAATCCACCGACAACATCTTGTGGCAAAACATTTAAGTGACAGGTTGAACCAATCTCTTCATTTTGTAATAAAAGCTGTCAACAAAATCAGAAGCAATGCATTGAATACACGTTTATTTGCTCAATTGTGCGACGAAAATGATGAAGACTTCCAACGACTGCTCTTACATACTGAAGTACGCTGGTTGTCGAAAGGTGCATGCTTAACGAGATTTTACTCTGTTTTCGATTCCATATTAGAGTTCTTAGAAAGTAGAGATCCAGATTTAAAAGAAAACTTGATCAAATTCAAAGCAGACATTGCGTATTTGACAGATTTGTTTAAAAAATTTAATGATATTAACTTGCAGTTACAAGGGGACAGCCTGAATTTAATAAAAACAAAGAGGATAATTTCGGCTTTTCTTGGGAAATTGAAATTTATGAAGCAAAACATTAGTCGGCGCGAATTCTCTCAATTTCCAAACTTGTCGCAGGTAGAATGTATTGATGAGGATATCCATACCTACAGTCAACATTTAAGTGCCCTGCATGATGACTTCAAAACCAGGTTTGAAGATATACTGACGATGGATATACCACCATGGATAATAAATCCATTTGATGAAACGGAAGTGGCCAATGTTGTATTACAAGAGGAGCTGCTCGAGCTAAGCACTAATGAGGAGCTGAAGGTGAAATTTAGAAAAGGCTACCCAACATTTTGGCTGCAAGCAGAAATACCCGAAAAATATCCTGGACTGTGGGAAATCGCAAGGAAATTTTTAATAGCTTTTCCCTCGTCATATCTTGTCGAAAGGAGTTTTAGTGCCGTTACAAACCTCTTAACAAAAAAAAGGAGCAAATTAAACATCACAGAGCGGGGGGATTTGCGGTTATTGCTCACAAAAATAAAGCCAAACATTGATCGTTTGCTGACACTCCATCAGATACATCCTTCCCATTAATTAAAATTATGACCTGAACCTATATTACCTTAATATTTTTTTCTTGTAATTCTATTCTTTTAATAAATAAAGTGATATAAAATGTACCATTTTTCGTTTTTATTTTACATATCGAAATATAGGGACAGAACTCAGAAGTGACATAATTTTTATTTTTTGGCGAATTTAAGAATGTGGTAGAAATGTAGCAGCAGGGGGTCCACCGAAACCAGTAAAATTTTGAAAGTGGTCCACGAGAAAAATAAGTTTGGGAACTACTGGTTTAGTCGTACGTGGCAAGAAGTGTCTCTTAAAACAAAAATTATAAATAATCTTTGGTTTGGCCCAGTAGTCCTCTCTGGCTTCGTCCCCTAGGTGGGCAACAACTTTTTTGCTATTTGTATTATGCTAATAAGTTACATTTTGTTAATAAGAGAAGTACTTATCTTTTATTTAAGCTGATTTATAATTAAAACATTTATTTAACTGAATTGTTTTATTTTAGACAAAATACTACAATTATACTAAACCGCTCGCTCACGACTTTGTCCGCGCCAATTTTTATTAATATGAACGCAATTAAAAAGTACATGAATAATTTCTCCATTTTTTCCACTGATTCTGCTCTCCTTTTGGCCGCAGCGTGTTATATAGCTTAAAGGCTTCCTCGATGATAGGGCTATCCTACACAAAAAAAAATTAATTCGAACCAGTAGTTCTTGAGATTAGCGCGTTCAAACAAACTCTTCAGCTTTATAATAATAGATATAGACTTTCTGTTCCCCATCGGACAATCTTCATCTTATTGTACACAATAACAAAACAAATCATTTGTCAACTCTAGGGACCTTTATAAAGCAATGTAACCGGGATATTTAAATATACCAGTTTTCCCTTCTAGCAGTGACATGGGAGGCAAATGGGATTTTTTTGCCCCCACGCCATTTGGGGCAACTGGGATCCATACTAAAAAAATAAAATAGTGTCAAATGTACCATTTTATTTTTTATTGAAGTAATGTCGAGTGTTACGCTTGTATTTATTTTCCTCGTACTAATGGGATAAATCGGTACCATTTGTACCACCAATGGTACTGCTTAATTGTACAGGTGGTCCGGTCATCCTTGTGTACGATTCACTATGCATTAGATGCAGTAAAGGCTTAGAAGGCTCTCTATCCCGGTGAAAGTATCCCAAAGGTAACAAATCTACAAAATCTTCTGTATCAGGGCACGAATCAGGACAATGGCTACACGCCCTCCCTTCCGCAAACCTCGGAACACTATTCGACAATGGCAGTTTCCGAATCGCAGTCTGTCTGAGGCTAGGTTAGGGTGGTGACGGCGTTAGCAGAAATGGGCTCCATGGACTACATTGTCAACGCAACGCAGGAAGTTAGGTACTCCCATCACAGCTCCCTCAACGTCATAATCAAAAGGGCGCTTCACACCATCGACATACTGGTATTATAGAACCCAGGGTTAATGCGCTCGACAATGGCAACCGGCCAGACTGACCTTGGTCCCCTGGGCGCGGGTGAGGGCTCTGTGTGGGACGCAACCTGCGTCGACAGTTCGACACAGTGGCATTTTCTCGCCTCGGGGGAACGGTCAATAGGGCTGGAGCCGCGGCGGAGGCTGCTGAAGATCCCAAGCGACGCAAATATGTTTCTCTCAATAGTGAGGACATATTTGAAAATCAAATCATTTATTTGCCAAAACACAGTACAGTAAAACAGTTTTGTGTCGCTTGGTGTCGAAACATTGTGTCCATGGGCTAGCTTAAAGAAATTTCTCCTAAGCTTGCTGACGCCGTAGGTGACAAGAGGGCTGGCTCGTTCCTAGCGCAAAGAATAACAATTCAGCGACATTGTTTAGATTTAAATTTTTTGTATTTATTTTTTGATTTCAACTTTTTACTTTCAGTTAGTTTTTTTAACGTTTTAGGTTAACTTGTTTGTAATATGTAATTTAGTTGAAAAAATACAGGGTACAGTTGAAAACGGTTGTATCCTCTAATGAAATGAATATAAACGATTTCATTTTTGATTTTCACTTGACGTTGACAGTTGACGTGCACATAGCCATGACATGTAACCAAACACGTGTTCATTGGTTGCACGTGTTCCTTCCTTTATTTCTGTCAAGTAGTGTTGTAGAACTATCGATAGATTAACGATAATATCGCCATTAGTAATAGTATTATATCGATAGACATTTTCGATAAATACTATTGAAATGATCAATACTTTCGATACTATCAATATATTTTTGTCCAATATTATCGATGGTATCGATAAAGATAGTTGCAAAGGCTATAAAAATTGCCCCAAAACTATTGATAGTTTTGCACTATCGATTGCCAGTAATTTTTAGATATTATTGTCGGCCAACCAAAGCTTAATAAGAAGCTTTCGATACGAGTATCATGGTCATAGATAGTATTATTTTCAATTTGGAAAAGTTCGCAAGCATTAGCATATATAAATCTATCCGAGCATTTTAGGAACCTCTCCGTGTAGTTTGGAAACTTCCATGGTAATTTGAGAACCCTCTTAAGCAGTTTGGAAACCTTCCCTACTTATGTGGGAACATTCCCAAGCATTTTAGGAACTCTCCCAAGCAATACCTTCCCTAGGTAGCTACTATTCTTAAATGTAAGAACCTTCCCGAGCATTCTGAGAATCTTTTCAAGCATTTAATGAACCTGCCCGAGAAATGCAAAAACATTCCCAAGTGTATTGGGATAATCCTATTCAAAGGGAATACTCCCGGGAACCAAAACTTAATGTTCCTAAAACATCAGGAATCTTAAAATTTTTTGGAATTATTATTGTATATAAGGTTACATTATTACAATTAAGTATATTAGGCGTGATAAAAATAATTCTAATAAAAAGCAAAAATTCTATTGAATAAACTTCTCGTACTATAAAATTGACTTATTACATCCATATGACTACAATACTATCGTAACATAGATGGCTAACTATAGTACAAAAATATCGATACTATCGATAGTATCGATTGTTTTCGGTTAAAATTGTTAGAAATTTCAATACGATTTCGATAGTTTCGATAGTATTGGTTTTATCTATAGTATTGCTCAGACGTCCCTATCGATAGTATATATTCTATTGAAACGGGGTAATACTATCGATAGACTATCTATACTAAAACCAATGTTTTATTAGGTACAACTATCGATAGGCTATCGATAGTCGACTATCGATAAGCAACACTACTGTCAAGTGTCAAACATATCTCTATAAAGTTTGTGTCAAACAAAACAAAGAGTTATCTGGGATTTAATGTACAAAATTCTTAATTAACTATCATATTGCGGAATAAATCGAGTGCCCCAAGTCGCTGCTCGCCTAACAGTGAATATTAATTTTAATCTAGCTGAGGTTAGTAAAATGTTTGACCTCTTCCCGTCACTTTGTGGTGGAAATTACTGACAAGGAATCTTCGCATGGAGATGGTCCTGGCTAGCGTTGCCAGGCGTCCGGATAAAGCCGGACATAGTTAGGCTTTTTGATTGCGTGTCCGGCCAAAATAAACGGCGTCCAGCTTGTCCGGCTTTTGTTAGGCTTTTTACATTTTATTTAATTTAACAAGATTTATGATAATAATCAGAAAAGCTTGTAATACTGAGACACAAAATCCTCAATAATGTAGGGTGTCCGACCGTTTTAGCCAAATGTCCGGCCAAACTGGCTGGTCTGTATGGCTATTAGGTTTGGCGACCTGGCAACCCTAGTCCTGGCTGAATTCCACACACTCTGTCGGTTGTATTCAACACACTATTTGTTATTGACCTGTGAATCGACCTGTCGTTCGCTCTTTTACAACCAAAGAAAAGCATTCTCCCTATAAACTATACAGTCATTGTACCATCGTCGTGGTCAAACCCCTGCTATATTAGACATGGATTCTGACACACTGGGAATACATGCAACAACAACATCACATATTTAATTTGTGGTAATGCCAACTTTACTACAGATCCAACTTGCCCTGAGCTTCTCCAGCAAAAACAAATTAAAAAAAATAGTAATGCAAATTTAAATTATTAAGACGCTGAAAATAAAGTCCCTCAAATCTATGATACATTTTGAATTAGGGAAATTATGTGTGTGAATGTGATAAATGTCCAAAACTTTCTGTCAATTTGTATAACATTTTAACTTCCATAATTACGCCAACAGTAAATAGTATATCTATACTATTCTACCAATTATTAGTTTTCTTCTTTCAAGTTATATGTTTTTATAACCTAATTTTATACTAACATTTCTACCCAATATTAATACAAAATGTTGTGCTCGCCTTTGTATCTTTAACATGTTACCTTTTCCTTTCAGCCTATCTGTGAATATTTCACTGACAACAGAAGTTACAACTAATACAATCATTTTCAAACCAAGACATTGCAAATTCACCAAGATAACGCTGGAACTGCCCCATCTGTTGTGAAAGTTTGTGATTTAGTGAAAATGAGCTCCAAAACTAATGCATTGAAAAAAATCAAATCATTATGCTATTTGACTCTGGGAGGATCTGTGGCCTACCAGTTTACTTATATGAAAAAAGATTTCAATGGTTATTATCAATCATTTCTACAGCCTGCTAGTCAGTATCTGAGCCCAGAATTGGCACACCAAGTTGGAGTATCAGCCATAAAATATGGGTTTTTTCCACATGAAAAATATGATGATCCAGACATACTAACTACCAAATTTTTAGAATTTGAACTTAGTAATCCTATTGGCATCGCAGCAGGTTTTGATAAACACGGAGATGCTATAGTTGGTCTACGAAATATTGGTTTTTCTATAGTAGAAATAGGGTCTATTACACCACAACCACAGGCTGGAAACCCCAAACCTCGTGTTTTTCGATTACCAGAAGATCAAGCAGTGATCAACCGATATGGGTTCAATAGTGAAGGTCATAATAATGTTCACAACAAAATCAGAAATCTTGACAAAACCGTTTTAAGAAAAGGGCTTTTAGGGATAAACTTAGGAAAGAACAAAGAATCTTATGATGCTAGTCAAGATTACACTTCTGGCATTAAGAAATTTCATGGCATTGCTGACTACTTTGTTGTAAACATTAGCAGCCCTAACACTCCAGGCTTAAGATCATTACAACAAAAAGAAGAATTGCAGAAACTTTTGGTTCAAATTAATAAAGAAAGGAACTCTATAGAAGCTAAAACAAAACCCCCACTGCTTTTAAAATTAGCTCCAGATCTAACCAAAGATGAATTGAAAGATGTTATTGCTGTTGTTACCAAGAAAGAAAGCAAAGTGGATGGTTTAATAATTTCTAATACAACAATAGACAGACCTTCTCTAGTAAACAAGGAATTTTCAACTGAGGTTGGGGGACTTAGTGGAAAACCTTTGACAAACAAGTCAACTGAAATGATCAAACAAGTATATAAACTCACAAAAGGAAATATACCAATTATAGGTGTTGGAGGAGTATTCTCTGGACAAGATGCTTATGAAAAGATATTAGCTGGTGCTAATGCAATACAAATATACACATCTTTTATTTATGAAGGGCCACCAGTAGTTACTAGGATAAAGTCTGAATTGGCTGAATTGTTGCAGAGGGATGGGTATAAGAGTGTCAATGAAGCAATTGGAGGCTCAGTGAAATGATACACCCTTGTAATTTATTATTTTCATAATCATATATTGACTAACAATGAGAAGTTTGGCTGGATTATGCAAATCCTTTAAAGTTAGAGTTGGAGTACACCAGGGATCTACACTTAGCCCAGTTCTCTTTAATTTGGCTATGGAATATTTAACCGAAGACATTCAGTCCCCTCTAACTTGGAACATACTCTATGCCAATGATATTGTGCTCATTGACAAATACTGATAACCTGAACTTAACACTAAGCAAATGGAAGGAAGCTGAACCAAGACAGAGTACCTAATGTGCTCCTTTGCCGACTAACCATCTCACGGCATTAACATCTTCATTAAAGAAGAATCAACCGAGTTTTTTGCAACTTACGAGATGCCTCTTCAGGTTTGTTATCAGGAGCTATTATAGCCGTATTATCTGCAAATGTTCCCATGACAACGTCAGTAGATATTGGCAGGTCGGCCGTGTAAAGAAGGTAGAGAGTGTGGGTCCCATCACACTGCCCTGTGGTATGCCTGCTAGGATTTTGCTAAGATCAGTAGTAGCTTCCCCGTGGCTGACAAAGAAGTATCTACCAATTAGGTATGAGCGTATAAATTTATAGTAGTTATCAGGCAGTGTCCTATTTATTTTTTATAATAGTCCATTGTGCGACACTCACACACTGGGATATAAAGTAGACTTATAGGGCGGTAGGACTTAGGATCTTCGGGGCTTTTACCTGGTTTAAAAATTATGATAATTTTAGCTACTTTCCATATTCCACAAATTTTTTTTGCAGTATGGCATTGTACAATTGCGTTAAAAACCCTATAAGTAGGGCCTTCGGCAATTCTTTAAGGATTGTCGCTGTAATTAAGTCGTATCCTGGTCCCTTTTTTACGATCCAGTTTCTTTATCGCAGTCTTTGCTTTACTAAATTTTTGGATTGGTGGCTCTGCGGATTGGAGCTGGTGATGGGTTAGTTCGGTTTAGTAATTCAGGGACTGCTTTTAGTTTTGTGGATCCAATATCAGAATTTGTTGCGAATACTTCCTGCAGGTGTTCCATGAATACATGCGCTTTTTCTTCGTCAGTACTTCGGTTTACGCAGAGGTGGTTGGTAATGTACAGGGCTTTTCAGATTCTTTGTCGCTTTCCATAATGAGTAGTCTGTTGATGGAGTAGCGTCTAAGTTCTCTAGGTTTAATGCAAGACTTTGATTACGATCCTCATTTAGAATCAGTTTTAATTTTGAAGCTAGTTTATTGAACACTGCTTTATCGACAGGATGTCTTGTACACTGCCATCGTTTTCTAGCTTTACGTTTGTCGGATAATAGCCTGCGAACAGATTCTGAGCACTGGGGTCCATCACGAACGTCTACAGGTGCAGGTGTAGCATCCCACGCAGATTGCTGAACAACATTGTTAAAATGTTCTACAGCGTTAGTTATATATTCGGTCTGTAGTCACCAATTCACCAAATATTTTCCAATTTGTTTTGCGAGTGTGCAGTCTGCCCAGTTTTTCTTTTTGAATGTTCCTCCTATTTGATAATATCTCAACAGTCATCAGAAGACAAATCTGTACTAGATTTGCAGCTGATGAAAGCGTTGCTAATTCCTTTCGTAACACAGAAATCGATCAAGTCTGGCTTTCTTTTTATGACAGTGGACCAATATGTTGGTTTGCCTGACGAAATTATTCCTAGTCCTAATTTTCGAAAGGACATGTGTACTAAATTGGATTATTTATTTCTATTCCTATATATTTTCCATTCTACTATATGTTAGCAAAATTTTTATAAAAATCTTTAAAATTTTAGCTTTTCTTCTGTTAATTTATATTTTTCGTACCCTAATATTATTGCACTAACAGTTCTTTGCACTATTAATAATAATGTTGTGCTTGTCTTTGTATTAAACATGTCACCTTTTCCTTTCAGTCTATCTGTGACGTTTTCACCGACAACAGCACAACTAACCAGTGTATCTTCATTTAAAGAAAGGAACTCTATAGAAGCTAAAACAAAACCTCCACTTTTTTTAAAGTTAGCTTCAGATCAACTAAATATGAACTGAAAGATGTTGATACTGTTGTTACTAAGAAAGAAAGTAAAGTAGATGGATTAACTAATACAACAATATAGGTACCTTCTGTATTTATAAATAAAGAGATTCATCATCTCATCGCTAGCCGACTGTTGGTTTTGAAAGAGTTCCATTCAGACTTAAAACTTCTGAAGCCCTATTTTTGAAATGTATGAATGAACAAATTTTAAATTCCAAATATTTATTGGTATATCACAAGTAAACATATAATAATTAAAACTAACTATCCTATCTTAAAATAATAAATACAAAAAAAAATAATAATAATAACTAAATGTAATCTAAATTGGGTCCCCTGGGCAGAGTTCCCATCACGCAGGCACCATTCCCGCGTTGAATAGCTATAGCTATTGGCTGAGCGAGAAAGCTGCCCGCGCGAGGGTCACCTGTTGCCTCTTTTAGGCGTCTACTGATCTCCCTGTGAAGACCCCGCGCACCGGCGCCCCATGGGCCTAGTGTCTCGACACCAAAGGCTGTGAACTCGTACTGAGTGCCGAGACAACTATATTTATTGGCCTTAAACCGTTCGCGGGCGTCCGCACCGGCCTTTTTGCTGGTGGCTGGGAGGTACGTAGCTGCCATAGTATCGGAGCACGTGGCGTCCCAGACAAGGGCTCGACCCATCGTCCAAGGAATAGACATATATGTCGAATGATAATCGTTCGATAGCGAACTAGAATCCTGCGATATCAAACAAAAATCATTCGAAGTCGAACAAAAAAAATTTCAACTCGCCGATTTTGCGTGAATCACACTTTCAAAAATAGGACTCCTGGCGTCCAATCTTATATTTAAGTTTAGATTAAATAGTTTTATAGTATTCAGTTGGTATAAAAGTACAAAATCCAAGCCTGTACACTTTTGAAAAAAACATTGCTTGCAATGTAAGACTGTCATAGACGCATACATGGTGGTTTATACATAATATTTATACCTAAATACAGTTTAAAGGCATTAACATTTTTAACTTATCTGCAATTCGGACAATAATATTTGGTTTGTTTTTGTTATATTATTTTTATTTGTACGCCAATCTGCCTGATCACCTCTCCTCTCACTGGTCTCCGGTCACTGGTAGAAACAGTGCCGGCCACGTAGCAAATGCCACGGGCTCCGCGAATTTGGGGGCACCGCGCACCAACGCGTAATAAAAAAAAATTTAGATAAGAGCGTAAAATATCTTGCATGCCTTAAACGCGAAGCGAACTTTTTGACGTTAATGTTCGTGTGTTTAATTATATTAGATATATTTAGATTAGAGCATCTAAACCACATTTCTACCCATAAAGTGGCCAATTTTTTTTTATATATATTTATTTTGCGAGTTTACGTAGCCGAGATTGTGCTTTTTTAATCTATTTTAACATAAAAATTGAGTATTTTGAGAAAACAGGAGAACTACTTAAATTTTATTAACTCTGTCACGACACGATCCAATCTACTGTGATTGGTTGATTTATTATAAAATATAGATTTATTTTATGAGTGAACATAGCTGACCTTTTTTTGAATCGATTATTTTATGTGTTCGTCGATATTTAATTTCCTTGAATATCTATAATACAAAATAAGTGCTTAAATTAAAAATTTATTAAAGAATACATGGGCCAAGAACGTCATAATCATCTCATTTTGTTGAATATAGAGAATGATTTGCTTAAAGAAGTCGATATTGAAGGTGTTATCTCTAAATTTGCCCATATTAAATCCAGAAAAGTTTATTTGTAATAGATGTGTTTTATTTAATACCCTAAACTTGAGAACCTAAAGCAAACCAAGGGCCCCTTGACAGAATTTGCTACAGGCCCCGCGCTGGCTTAATCCGGCACTCGGTAGAGACTTCATTGTTTTGATTTGTTTCAGTAATCTATTATTTGTACATGAATAAATTAATAAAATAATATGGAATAATAAATATTAAAATTTAAAGGAAATAAGAAACAAACACTGCAATAATTTCGACCTTATGTTTATAGAGTTGTAGTGTGTTAGAATACATCCAAATATAGTTTTTGTAAATACTTATTATCAGTTGTGTTTTATTCTGTATGTTGAAACCGTAATAAATGACACCTAACGTTAAAATGTAACACTAGCTATAACCCTCAGCTTCGTTTGGTAAGTCTCATTGATTTGCATAGTAGGTAGGTAAGTACCTTTATTAAATATTTCATCAAAATCCGTTCAGCGCCGTTCAGGCCGTGAAAGCGTAACAGACAGACAGACTTTCACATTTATAATATTAGTAAGTATGGATTACTCATGCCATAACAGCGTTGCGAAGAAGAAAAAAAGAAATTTATTTCATTTTTGGAAGTCAGCCCTATTTTTGAAATGTATGACATATTATGTCGAACACAAATTATTCGTTATATATTTTGAACGATTTTCATTCGATATATTGTCATAAATAATAGGGCTTCAGTTCAGGCGTCTTTCAGTAAATACCTATAAAAATTATCCTCCTACTGTATACCGTTATGGAATTGGCTAGTCAACTAAAAATAAATTGTGTATTTTATATTATTTATTGATAGAATAGACTATTTCAGAGATACAATTTAAACGAAAAAATTCTTAAAATTATTTTTATTTTGTTATTTAATTTTAAAGATTTTATAGTGATGACGTCACCCAGCTATAATGGTCATCTCGAACTGCAAGAAAGCAAAAATTACTAAGGTATTAAAAAATATGTATGTCAGTGTCAAATGTCAAAGTCAAGATGGACCGCGAGTTGGTTTCTTGTTTGTTTACAATCGCCAAATATATCTAGGTTTACCCCATTTCTCGTATCTATTGCATATTGGCCTGTTTATTGGACTTTCCTGCCGTCCCTTCATCCGTTGACATCTGATTTTTCAATAATTGGACATCGATTCTTCATTATAATGTATGAATGAATGTAATGAAGATGTAGTTAGGTTATGTTTATTTGAACAAAGATGACATTTGACATGGGTGACAAGTACGTAAAACGCCTAATTGGCGCTACCAAACAAAAAATATTTATTCACTACCCTGTGCTACCAACCTAAAAAATTAAATGTTAATAGCCGGAAGTTATCCGGCTACGTCATACGTTAACTTTGCTAAAAAATGAAAGTCATTGGGTTTTCTGCGATTTTCTTTAAAAATACTTGCTTATCGAAAGATCTGATTAATGTAATGTGTTCCATAAGCCTATTCCTCGAAATGGTTTACGAATTAGACATTTTCATGAAAAAGTTTACTAGCCAATTGTCTTTGCTGTGCCACAGCACAGTCCACAGTAATAATATTAACTGTGGGCGTTTTCTGTGTGCCAAAGTTAAGCCCCGCCATTTTAAGTCTCAAGAAGCTTAACTGGCCCGCACATTTCATATTTCTGTGTGCAGGACTGGAGGCTTCTTCTTCTAAGCGTTTTTTTTTCTAGTTACGTCTTTAGCTTACGCTTCGGAACCTAGGGTATGCTGTAAGTCATGGTTCTAGATTAGGCGGCACTGGTTATTACAATGGAGCAACTGCCGTCTAACCTCCATAACCCTTTTTAGAGGGAACCCAGACCAACAGGAATATGGCCCGAGGTGTGTTAGTGGCCAACACTCAGATTTTTTCAGGCTGCCTAAATCTGATACAGCCTAACGACTGCCATCTATTGATAACAACTAGGACCAACGGCTTAACGTGCCTTTCCAAGCATGCAGGAGCTCGAAATAGAAAATGCCATTAAATGGCGACCAATCCAATGTCTCGTCTCGCCGTCGCTCGATACGCTTGTCGCGCTCGGCTATCAAGCTCCTCGAGACTTTCTATTCTATAGTCACATTTCGGGTTAGTCCCACTCGTCACCACCAGCGTTTTCCCCACTAGTGACTGACTAGACTGGGACATATGGGATGTTTTCTAAGTGAAAAAATAACCCTACATTTCCATGATGTGATGATAATGATGACAAGTATAACGCTGCTTCGAGGTCTAGTAAAAAGACGATCGCTAGAGCGAAGTTCGAATTCGTTGGTACTTAGAGTTGGTGAGCGCCTTGCGAATCATCTCTGTGGGAGTAGAGCTTTCTGGACGCTCGCTAAATCTGCCCAAAAAAAAGCTTTTGTCAGTCACCTCTACAACCGCTACAAAAACCCAATGGCAGTCTGGCCCACATCGCAAAGGAAAAAGCCTCTTAGGATCTCTTCGCATCGAACTCAACCTTGGATGACAGAGCGGCCACACCACCTTCTATCCCTAGGTGTGCCTTTAATATGCCGGAAATATCAATTACACAGCGTAAGGTTCGGCGGGAATTGTTAGCTCTGGACGAACATACCTAAGTTATTAAGACCTGATGGCATCCCAGCGGTGGTATTAAAGAAGTGTGCTCTCGAGTTGTGCCCGGTACTGACGCGCCTATACGCTCTCTCCTATCAAACTGGGCAAGTACCAAATTCTTAGAAGACCGCGATGGTTCACCCCGTGCCCAAAAAGGGCAACAGATCGGACCTATCGAATTACAGGCTAATTGCCATAGCCTCCCTTCTCTCGAAGATGATGGAGCGTGTATTCAATACCGAATTATTGCGATATCTGGAGGAACCACGGAGCATTCACTAAGAGGAGATGCCGTTTGAAATGGCGCAGTTATGTGGTCATTGGCGCGTCGCCGCTAACAAAAGTTGACGGAGCTTGTCACTACTCGTTCAGAAGCGAACCGAGAAACAGATCGCGAGCTCCTAAGTGCATCACGACTTTCCACGGCTTTTTTACAAATACAGCATTGAATAATTGGTTTCTGTTAAATCTACACTAATATTATCAAGAGGAAAGATTTGTATTTTTGTATGTATGTTTGTAATGAATAAACTCAAAAACTACTGAGCCGATTTCAAAAATTCTTTCACCATTGGAAAGCTACATTCACCCTGAGTAACATAGGCTATATACCGCAGGTGGAGCTGCGGGAAACAGCTAGTAAGATATATTTACAGCTCTAAAAGTTTTATTTTTAAGATTGGAACTTCGACGTACTAGTGACATGTATTGAAAGTACCTACTTGATAATTTGTAAATAACCGCAATGCGGGTATGTAAATCCGGGTAATTTGCACCAAACCACGACAGCCAAGGCTATTTTTTATTAGGTATGTAAAATCGGCGAGACGATTGAAAATCATTCATTTAAGTGAGTGTGTCGAAATTCTCAAATGACTTGCATTCATGGGCGTACGACCCTTTCGGAATGTCAATGTCAGTCGATCAGCGTTCAAAGCAAGCATAGGTAGGTAGGTACTCCACAAACTATTGAAATTGGCATACTCTTGTGTAGGGATGTTCCGATATCATCAAAGTATCAATACCTACTCATTTCGATAGTACTCAAATCTTATTTCGATACTACTTTAACAAATACTCCTAAAGTATTGATACATTTAGCATTTTTTTTTACTTTGAGGAAACTAACGTAAAAACAATGAACGTTGAAATACAATATTTAAAACAAAATTGAGAAGTTTGACTGGACGGTTTGACAAATTGACAATTAAGTTGACAATGACAACTTAAATGGCGGCCCCCGGGGCGGCTCTCTCGCTTTCGGCTCGGGCTCGGGTGAAGTCGGATGAGTTCAGCTCATGGAGTAATTACAAAGAGGAGATGCCGTTTGAAATGGCGCAGTGACGTGATCATTGGCGCCTTGCCGACACTGCAGTGGGCGGAGCTTGTCATTGCTCGTGCTCGATGATTGGAGCCACGGCCGAAACCAAGCACCCCGCACGTCTGCCTTCCGCCCCGAGTAGCCTTACAAACGCTTTCTTACAAAACGCTTATTACGGCATCTCCTCTTTGTAATTACTCCATGGTTCAGCTCGCCTGGCGCGAGAGAAGACGCGTCACCCACGCCGCGCGATGAATACCGGTAACGGTAACCGAGCGAGAGGGCTTTTGTTCTCTCATTCTGTCTGATGCGTTCGGCTTAAAAAAATTAAATGGTGATGCTGATACCAAGTACTTTTGTTTCGATTCCGAGTATGTATCGCAAGATTAATTCGATGCTATATATACTTGATACTTGGTATCGAATCAAAAGTATCGAGTACCTACTTGTATTTACTAATATCGGATTATCGGAATATCCCTACCCTACTCTTGTGAGGCAAAGCAAAGCACAAGCAAAGCAAAATAATATTTTAAAAATATTGAGAACATTGAAAAATAATATTGAATAAAGACCCGTAATAATTTACTTAAATTTATTAAAAGTATCCAAATAATTATGGAGCGTAAGTACTGTTTCGGTATTCTTTGTGCCTAATTTGGAATCTGGTTATTTATTGTAAAAACAAGATTTTACACATGAGCTTTGAGTCTTTATCATCGATCTTTAAGTATCTGAAGTGATTAAATAATTAGGTAAATATCTGCCTCAGTGGTCTATGTAATCCAGAACATGTAGGTACTTACTCTCAGAAAACCCACGGACCCATACAGACAAGCTCTTTACAACTTGCTTTAGACATTGCAGGTTTTCCTAAAACGGAGTTCATTCATTTATTTCAAGTGGGTTCCATGGTCAATCGACCCTGTTACACCCTGGGGGTTTACGAAAGAGATCCGTGACTTGCCCCCCATATGGGCCGTTTTTCTTATTGGAAATAGCTAGAATGGTGTTAGATGAACAAAAAATGGCATATTGTCTGATGACTTCCGACGCACCCTTCTTGAGATATGTTTACAAAGGGTTTAGGACTTTCTCAAATTTTGTTTGCCCATTTTAAGGGCACCTTTTCTTACTGGAAATAGATAAAGAGGTTTCAGACAAGCAATAAATGTCCCATTGACTGATGTCGTCCGAGGCATCGTTCTCGAGATATTGGCCAGAAGCGACTGTGAGTAATAAGAAGACTATGACAGAAGGTAGGTTAGGGTTAGGGTTATCTTGTAAGTATAACAGTGAGCGAGCGACAGACTTTGTGACAGAAGCAACACACTTTATGAGAAGAAAAAAAAATCTAAAAATTTCCTAAGTCCGGGACCCTCTTTTATACACCCTGACCCACCCCGGAGTTATATACAAATGTTGGCAGACAGTTTAACTAATGCATGACATCCGGCTCTAAGGCAACCATTGGACCATGGAGGCAGATTCAAAACAAAAATTAATTTTAAAGGCATGCAAATTACCTATGTGTTATGTGTATTAGTATTTTATGTTGGTAATTATGAGCGAATATATTTTTGCCAAAGTAAAAAGCTATTTTTAAATTATTTCAGGACGTAGCAGATCCAGATCTCCTCTTGAAGGATCAGATGACGATATGCTTGATGATAATAAATTCCTGTTTATTGGAAATTTACCAATCAACTGGCGTTTTAAACAAATCAAATATTTTCTTATGCATAATGTCAAAGAAATTGTAAGTGTTTTAGGCTACATTAGGAATAGATGTTTAGGCTAAGTTAGAAGCAAAAAATTAAACTAGAATTATTTTTAGGCACTCAGTGACCGACAAATTGGATATATATATTTGGTCAAAGACAGTACGGAGCAGTTCAAAGGGGAAATTCTAGTGGAACTTGTAAATAAAGAGACATGTCAAATAGTAATGAAGGACTTACAGGGCCTTGAACTTGAGGGGAAGAATGTCTTAGTCATACCCAGCGCAGGTAATTTATGTTTTTCTTTAAACTAATAGAAATATAACTTGTTTACTCGCTTATTTGACAATTCCAAGTTGACTAAAATATGTTTTGTCTCGTCAAATAAATAATTATGACAACTTTCTGTCTTATCTATATATAAGGACTTCCAGAAGTCCTTGAGTACAGTACAGTCAATAGTAAGGGAGGAAATAGCTAGTCATGGAGAGAGCTACAATTTTTTTTATTCTTCTGTTTTAATCTGCAATCAGCAAAGTCATGCTATAAACAGATCTGGTGAAAGTTACATCGCGTACTTTGAGTGTGTCCTCCAGTGAAGACCTCTACTCATATTAAGGAATAATTATATTATTATATCTTTCCTTCTTAGCCACTTTTGATAACCACAAGTTTGCAGCTTGGTAGCTAGTTCATTGGGGTGGGGCTTCAGTTTGCCCCTATACGTGGGGCGCACTATAAGTTTCCGGAATGAATATGAAAAAATACTATTAAAGGTACAAAATTAATTTATTGTTTTTCAAAATAATCTCCCTTGGCGTCTATGCACTTTTTCATTCGATGAAACCAGTTTTGAAAACTTTTGTGCCACTCCTCTGTGGTGACCTCTGAAACGTGTTTTTCATACTCCTCGACAGCCTCTTCTGGTGATGAAAATCGTTGACCGCGTAATTGGTTCTTAATTTTTGGGAACAGAAAAAAGTCACAAGGTGCCAGGTCGGGACTGTATGCAGGATGACTCATGAGTTCTACATTTTTCGCCTTCAAAAAGTCGTTTGTCTGTCTGGCCGTGTGATAACTAGCATTGTCGTGGTGCAGGATGATACGGCGTTTACGGTTATTTTTACGGAGTTCGTCAATAACTTCCGGCAAACAAATGGTCGTGTACCAGTCACTATTCACTGTACGACGATTCTCTAAAGCAACAGTAGCCACGTGTCCAGTTTTATTAAAAAAAGAAGCAATCATCCGCTTAGATGCACTTTTCACGCGCGCCACTTTGGTTGGTTTCGGCTCATCTTGAAAGACCCATACGCTCGATTGCTGCTTTGTTTTGGGATCGTAGCAATAAATTCATGTTTCGTCACCTGTTACTATGTCCCATACCAAATTTGACGCACCTTCGTTGAATCTGGTAAGCATGGCACTGCACACTGCACTGTTTTTTGAGCCTCGGTCAAGTTGTGTGGGATCCACCGCGAGCACAGCTTTCTCACACCCAAATGTTTGTGTAGGATTAATTGTATTTGACTCATGCCTATTTCTAAGGATGCGCGAATTTCATGGTAGGTCACATGCCTGTCTGTTTCAATCATACGGCACACAGCATTGATGTTTTTGTTGGTCACAGCGGTGGACGGCCGACCATCGCGAGATTCGTCACTGAGATTGATACGACCACGCTTGAATTCTGCAAACCAGCTATAAACAGTTGTCTTGCATGGTGCTTCATTGCCAAAAGCTGTTTCAAGCCGAGCGATGCTCTGTTGAGCTGTCAAATTACACTTAAAATCGTAGAAAATCATACTACGAAAATTTTCCCGAGTTAAATCCATGTTGATGCAGACACACAATTTTTTAAATGGCGCCACAAGGTAAAAACAAAAGACAGTCGAAACAAACTGCATTCTACAGCCAAAGAGTTCTATTTTCAAATGTTGCAATAAATTTTTAAATATTGTTTATGTAAGTGGCCAGTTCCTGAAACTTACAGTGCGCCCTATGTATTTTTGTGCAGCTATAAGGATCTACAAATAGAAACTGAGAAATGCACCCAAACCCATTGGTGTCCTAGCTCACCATCCCAGAAACCATACGTCGGTGTTGGGCGTAGTTAACTTCATAGTGTAGTAGATTACAAATTACGATTATATGTAGTAGGCAACTACATTTAGTCTACAATAATCTCAATGTAATCATGTAGTTGCAACTACTTGCAACTACTGATTATAATATTTTTTTTTTGTTTCGTAATAATATAATTATGCGTTGATTGATTAATATTTACCAAGCCCTGCTACAACATTAGGCTAATGCTGGATATTCCATGAATAATTTTTACTTTATCATAACTTTGCCATGGTGAACCAATTTGAAAAAAATACATATTTTATCTAAAAAAGTATTACTCCGAGGTGCGGTTCCATTCAATTTTAATCAAAATAGGTTTTTATCTATGTATAAGATTACAGGATTACGTGTGTATAATATATATATATACCTTTATATAATATATACCTTTGTACTTCCGACGTTTCAACCTTGTTACAACGGCCGTGGTAGGATAAGAATTATAAAGATATAATACGCACTAATAATCCTGTATTTTTATGTTTTAAATATGCAGGGAGTTAATTTAAAAGTTAATATAAGATTATTTGGGTCGAATTTTGGATGGTTATAAAATTAAATGTACAGGATGGACCTTGGATGTAAAAGTGTATACCGACATATAATAAAACCGGTCAAGTGCAAGTCGGGACTCGAGCAAATGTTGTATGGGAGCGGGAGATCCCCATAAATATTTTTTACATTTTAATTTAATTATTTATTTTGAATGTTAATATATAACCTTATACTATTTTAATACGGTTTTATCGCGTTTATTACTTATTTATTTACACCTGACGTTTCAAACACTTTACAGCGTTCATGGTCGCAGGCAGACTAAGTTAACATTTGTCTTTGATGTCATAAGATTACAAACTACCGCCTGAAATTTTTATTGGGAACTATTCCGATTCACGCAGTATTGGCTCACAGTATCTAAGGGTCTTGCAGTCTGCTTCCGAGTTTGCGATTTTATTAAGTTAATGACTGGGTCCCAAGCTGGCGGTGCCTGCCATCCATCCTCTCTATTGAAATTAGGATAAATAAGTAATAAACGCGATAAAACCGTATTAAAATAGTTTAATTTAATGAATAACAATCGCGAAAACATAAGAAATCATTATATAACCTTATATTTTGTGAATATTTACGTCTACCTGTTGCCGTTTTCAATATCGAGCAAAATTGGGTTTCTTGTCCCCTTAAATATACCGTAAAACGGGGCTATTTGAAACATTTTTTTGCTAAACCGTGTTGTAAATACAGGAACAATGAATGAATCCACTCAACAGGGGGCTTTTTGGATAGTTGTAATAATGTCTTCTTGATCACTATTACTAGCAAACGTCTATCGTAAGTAGATTTGAAGATATATATTTTTAAGATAGCCGTTCCAAATATCGCTACAATGGGGTTATTTGGTATCCGAAGTTTATTGGATCTGTCTTTCTTAATTTATCAATCATGTGCTAAATAAAACCGTCCAAGCGATATTTGGAAATATTCTAGGGTAACTTGGTTTGAGTTAAATAGCAATTTGACGTTTTTTGGTCAAAAAAGTACCGAATTATTTGAAGTTAGTCCCATAATCGAAATTATGTTTGTTATTAAATTGGGGTTATTTGGAATTTCATGTAAATATAATAAAATTGTGCCTATTATAAGAAAAGCGATATTTGGAATTCTTAAGGGTAAGCTATTTTTTACGAAAATAAAAGCGGCCTGGATATGATGAATTTTCTTATACTTAAATAAAACTCAATTATAAAATGAAATGTACCTATGTTAAAAGTTATATTTAAATGAAATTAGTTTAATAGGAACATTTTTTAATAATTATTAAGAACTTACTTAAATTAAATAACATTTTCACAACATAAAATAAACATTAAATTGTCCAACAAGAGGTAGTAGGTACCTACATAATTTAGATTCATTCATTGGGTGTGAATGAACCAAATTGTAAAAATTCTAGAAAGTTGAAAATCAAAAAGGTAATCTCAAAAATACATCACATCGCTTTCTTCAGTCAGTAGGAACTCTTTGGCATTTATAGGATTTTTCATTAAAACAATTTTTTTCACAATCCATATATCATCAACCTCGTCTCGATCAATTTTCTTGCCAATCCGAAATGCAAGTTGTGGCTTTTTTATTGTCTTAAAAAAATTTACTGTGTAATTATATTTCCGTCCATCAATTTTAATATTTTCTATAAATCCAACATAATATTTACATTGTTTATCGTCACAGTAGCGCACCAAAACATGGTCGTTCACAGCATAATTTGATAAAAGTTCGTGTACTTTTGATTCATCTTTTTGCATTTGTTCTTTTTGTTCAGGAATCCCGGGTGCAGGTAAATCTATGTCATCACAAAGCTTTGCTGAACTGCATGGATCGTTGCCCGTCTTATCAGTTACGTATTCTAACTTAGTATTATAATTAGTCTTTAAGTTGCCTTCAGTCTTTTGTTCAACAGAACTTTCAGATACACATGATCTATCAATAAATGTATCATCATAGTCAGGAATTGGAATGATTTCTGCAACTGTTTGTGGAATCCCGGGTGCAGGTAAATCTATATCATCACAAATCGTTGCTGTACTGCTTGGATCGTTGCCCGTCTTATCAGTTACGTATTGTAACTTAGTATTATAATTAGTCTTTAAGTTGCCATCAGTCTTTTGTTCAACAGAACTTTCAGGTACACATGATCTATCAATAAATTTATCATCATAATCAGGAATTGGAATGATTTCTGCAACTGTTGGCTGTTTTCCGTAAGTACAGTTACTCATGTCTTTATTACATCCGTAGTCTTCATCGTCGCTCTTGACATCAGAGATTGATCCACCGAAATCAATATCTATAATGTCCGAGTCACTATGGATGCTAATGATATCTGACACACTTGTAGTGTCAGAGTCTGAATATCTCTTGTTTTTTTTATTTTTGGATTTCTCTGCTTTAACACTGGCTATCAATTTTTCAATACTCTCTGGGTCTAAGTCTAAATTTTTCAAATCACTTATCTTCATCTGTCTTTTTTTTATTTTTGATTTATTTTTCTTTCTCTTCTTGCCCTTACTAGATATATTTTTTTCAAGTGATAGTGTATTTTCCAATTTACTTATCTTTGTGTGATTGTTTTCTGTTTTTGGTTTGCTTTTCTTTCCCTTGCCTTTGCCTTTAATCGATATATATTCTTCAATTTCCGGTTTCTTAGCAGTTTCTGTAATCTTTTCGTGTCGTGGTCTTTGATCATCTGAGCTACCAGAGTCAAAGGCATAGGCATTACATAGCCCGGATGGACCTGCAGTTGGCTGCGTATCAGCCTGATTCAATTCTTCATTTTCAGTTTCTCTTGTTATTTCAGAATCGGTGTTACTCTAAAGATTTTATATTCTTGTTTTTGTCCGACACTTTCTTTTGTGTATTTTTCCGTTTATGTTGCTGTTTGTCTTTTTCTGTCTGATTACGCACTATGTCCTCTGCTGTTATACTCATTCCTGGTGGTACATTGCATTTCCTTTTTCGTGTTGTTTGTCCAGTGGCACTTGCAGGGCTTCTCATTTCTTGCAAAATGTCTATTACAACCGAAGATGTTGTGTTCTCTATCTGTTCTTCGGAAACAATCAGTCTTTGAGGCAACCGCGACTTGGGTCGCTCGGGATTTATGGGGTATAAGCCACATTTGTTAAATCCGGCAATTAGGTTAGTAGATTCCGCGCCATTCTCCACCAACTTATTTTTTAATTTGCTTAATAACCTTGGGAATGAGCTTTTGACTAAAGTCTTGTGTTTCAATCCTTCTGTCTTCTTCCACTTTGTTAACACGTCACGCCAATACTTTTTCAAAGGAGCGTAAAAAGCTACATCCAATGGCTGGAGTAGGTGTGTAGTCTTTGGCGGTAAGCAAACAAACATTATATTGAGTTCATCGCAAGTCTGTAGAACTGAGTGTGAGAAATGAGAAGATAAGTTGTCTCCTATTACAACTTTTCGTCCTGGTTTCTTTTTTGCGTACGGTACTATAACTGTATTAAACCAGTCTTCGAAGCATACTGAATCAAACCAACCACTCTTTGACCGATTGTATCTGGTTCCTTCAGGACCTCCCTCCAGCCATTGATCCCACAGATGTTCTGCTTTATACATAGGGCGCACTGTAAGTTTCCGGAACTGGCCACTTACATAAACAATATTTAAAAATTTATTGCAACATTTGAAAATAGAACTCTTTGGCTGTAGAATACAGTTTGTTTCATCTGACTGTCTTTTGTTTTTACCTTGTGGCGCCATTTAAAAAATTGTGTGTCTGCATCAACATGGATTTAACTCGGGAAAATTTTCGTAGTATGATTTTCTACGATTTTAAGTGTAATTTGACAGCTCAACAGAGCATCGCTCGGCTTGAAACAGCTTTTGGCAATGAAGCACCATGCAAGACAACTGTTTATAGCTGGTTTGCAGAATTCAAGCGTGGTCGTATCAATCTCAGTGACGAATCTCGCGATGGTCGGCCGTCCACCGCTGTGACCAACAAAAACATCAATGCTGTGCGCCGTATGATTGAAACAGACTGGCATGTGACCTACCATGAAATTCGCGCATCCTTAGAAATAGGCATGAGTCAAATACAATTAATCCTACACAAACATTTGGGTGTGAGAAAGCTGTGCTCGCGGTGGATCCCACACAACTTGACCGAGGCTCAAAAAACGGACCGCGTCACTTGGTGCAGTGCCATGCTTACCAGATTCAACGAAGGTGCGTCAAATTTGGTGTGGGACATAGTAACAGGTGACGAAACATGGATTTATTGCTACGATCCCAAAACAAAGCAGCAATCGAGCGTATGGGTCTTTCAAGATGAGCCGAAACCAACCAAAGTGGCGCGCGTGAAAAGTGCATCTAAGCGGATGATTGCTTCTTTTTTTAATAAAACTGGACACGTGGCTACTGTTGCTTTAGAGAATCGTCGTACAGTGAATAGTGACTGGTACACGACCATTTGTTTGCCGGAAGTTATTGACGAACTCCGTAAAAATAACCGTAAACGCCGTATCATCCTGCACCACGACAATGCTAGTTCTCACACGGCCAGACAGACAAACGACTTTTTGAAGGCGAAAAATGCAGAACTCATGAGTCATCCTGCATACAGTCCCGACCTGGCACCTTGTGACTTTTTTCTGTTCCCAAAAATTAAGAACCAATTACGCGGTCAACGATTTTCATCACCAGAAGAGGCTGTCGAGGAGTATGAAAAACACGTTTCAGAGGTCACCACAGAGGAGTGGCACAAAAGTTTTCAAAACTGGTTTCATCGAATGAAAAAGTGCATAGACGCCAAGGGAGATTATTTTGAAAAACAATAAATTAATTTTGTACCTATAATAGTATTTTTTCATATTCATTCCGGAAACTTATAGTGCGCCCCACGTAAACTACATATATCGGCAAGGATTGTCCATCTGCAGTGCCAGCAAACATCAAAGAAATTGATGACTTCGAGCTATTAATGACCCTTTCAGGATATTTACACCCTCTCTTGAAAATGTATTTTTTGCTACCCGGATCATCAGTCAAATTTGTCTCATCATAATTGATGAGACAGTCTGGGGAGACTCCTTCGACAGATTTTGCGTAATGATCGAAAAAGTCATCTATTACAAGTGGTGTAGTTTTAGCGCGATCGCTAGATATATTTGAAGCTGCACGATTGGAAATCTCACTTTTGTGTCTGTTTAGAAAATTGCGCGCCCAATCTACTCCAGGCATGTTATCTTCAAGGCCATATATGGTTTTTCCAATTTTATTTAAGTATTTTTGTGCATACACTCGTAGGTCAGTTGAATCTAAAGGAAACCCCCAGTGGCTCAGTAATTGTACATTGTCTATAAAAAACTTCTCTTCTTCCTTTGAAAATAAAGTTGGGTGTCCCGCTTTTTCTTGCGTGCAGTTTATATTTCTACACTTTCGACTTAAAGTGCTTATCGGTATGTTGTAATTTTCGGCAGCCTCTTTTAATCTCAATGAACGACTATGAACGGCTTCTATTGCTTTTCGCAAATTATCTTCAGAATACCTTACATATGGTGGATAAGATTTGCCATTGCGTGTGTTGGTATTCTTCCTTTGATATGTTCGCACCATGATTTCATCCCTGATTTATTCCTGTGGACATAAAACGACTAATACATAGGCAGTTTTAACTTAATATACATTGTTTTATTGTTTTATTGTTTAATTTTATCACAATATTAAATGTTAGTACAAGCTTTGCGGACCCGGTTTGGGATATGTGATCATGAAAAGTGTTATAATTGTTCCTTCATATTATGTTTATTCTTAGTATGTTTATCAATTATAAAAGTTACCTAGCTGGTTTATAAATTCAATTCTATTCAACTTATTGGTCATAAAGGCATGTCATAAGTACATCAGTGAAATTAATCTTAAAATTAACGATAGCGGTCCCTAACTTTAGTGTGAATCGTTAGGAAAAAGACTATGTATTTAAAAGTTATTTTCAACAAAGAAATTCAAAAATAAGTCTTAATGACTTTTTATAATCGCTGAGTTAACCTACCCTTAAGTTATCTGTAATGCCACTCCTGGGGCTATTTAAAACTATTATGTTAAACCATACTTATGTGTTGAAAACAGAGGAAGGGGCTATTTGAAATATTATTCCAAATAACCCCAAAATCCATCTCAAAAAGCCCCACTCACAAAACACAGGAACAGTTTATAACTCGTTATAGATAGAAAAAAACACCTAACACCATCGAAATCTGCAGAAAATACACGTATACATAGTTTAATTGGCGTAGTACATACCTTTATAGATGTTGTGTACTAGATGAAAGTTGTAAGCCGCCCAAAAAAACCGAAAATTCAAAATTAACAAAAGTTTTCACTACTCCACGTGAAATGCGAAACTAACCTTAAAAATGTTCATTTGACGTTGACAGATAGTTGTAGTGTTGCCAGGTGGCAACAAAATATTCTTACCATTGACAGATAAAAAATTACAAATGATCAAATCTTTTATTTTAGAAATTCCAAATAACCTCATATATCCAAAAAGCCCCATTTTACGGTATTTTTTTTGGTATTTGTTGTGATAGCGGCAACAAAAATACGTCATCTATAAAAATTTCAACTGGCTATCACGGTTCATGAGATACACCCTGGTAACAGACTGACAGACGATCAGCAATTGTCACAATAAAAGACCGTTTACACTGACCCCCACTCGCTCCCGCTCGCGTGGCGAGACGCCCACAGAAATAGGAATATAGAGAAGTGTCATTAGCAGGCCAGTTAACTTTTTCATGCGCTACGGCACTTCTACCGATTCTTATTTCTGTGGGCGTCTCGCCAGTCGCGCGGAATTCGCGTCAGTTTGAACCGTCTTTAAAACTAACCTACTAGTCACTTGGTACTAAGAAAATCATTCACTCAACCAATGTTCGAGATTTCAATGGTTCAGTAGTCACCTAAACCTCCTAAAGTGGGTTTCCACTGCCTTCGGTACCCACTTTTTTTTTATACTGAAAAATTAAAAATAGTTCCCCATCTAATGATAGATGGCGCCGCTACTTTAAATACCTACATGTTTGTAATTGCTTCATGACGTACATCCTGGCTCAGGCAATATCTAATTTTTAGGGTTAAATACCAAGAGTAAAACGGGACCCTGTTACTAAGACTGCTGTCTGTCGGATGTGTATTGTTTACACATAGCATAAATAACATACATCCTCTTTTGTTATTCCTGTGCTCACTAATTGTTTTTTCTAAATTATCTATGGCAAGCGTTTTCCCGCGCATTGATTAAATGGACTTCGATCTACTCGGTGGTTTTATTCAGTAATAATATTTATAATATTGTACATTTATATCGCTGTCACATGGAGCAATGACAAAGAGGAGATGCCGTTTGAAATGGCGCAGTAATGTGATCATTGGCGCCTCGCCGACACAAAAGTGGGCGGAGCTTGTCATTGCTCGTGCTCCATGGTTGGAGCCACGGCCGAAACCAAGCACCCCGCACGTCTGCCTTCCGCCCCGTGTAGCCTCGCAAATACTTTCTTACAAAACGCTTATTACAGCATCTCTTTGTAATTGCTCCATGATCTGTCACCAAGCTATATCTGATGAACTATAGTTATATAGTTGTAATTTTCGCAGATCATGTATTTCTTTGCCGCTATAACAACAAATACTAAAAAACAGAATAAAATATTATTTAATTGAATTAAACGTTACTTTGCGGAAATTAAATTACAAGCACATAACAAATTATTTTGCGTGCTTTTACCACTAGAATTGTTTTAGATAACGTTACGGAACCCCTCGTGTGCGACACCGACTAGCACTTGACTAGTTTTATTTAAGTACATGTATAATTTTTAGGTCTGTAAAGTAAATTAATGTTTAAGATTATGAATAATTAAACTTTCAGGAAATCTATTGCCAACTAAAGCGAGAAAAATGCGTATAGAGAAACTAAAGACGTAAGTTATCTTGTTATACTGATGTTCATCTATATTTCTATACTAATAATTGTAATTTTACTAATTATAAAGCTGAAGAGTTTTGTTTGTTTGAACGCGCTAATCTCAGGAACTACTGGTCCGATTTGAAAAAATATTTCTGTGTTAGATAGCGTATTTATCGAGGTAGGCTATAGGCTAGGGTCGAAGTCCGGACGGGCTGCTAGTCATTTATAAAGCTGAAGAGTTTGAAATGAATTGAAATAAAATAAATTTGTTGTTTGTTTATTTGAACGCATTAATCTAAGGAAACTACTGGTCCGATTTGAAAAATTACTTTTGTATTGGATAGCCTATTCATCGGAGAGATCGGCTTAAATTGATATCTCGCGCTCTCGACTAGATACCGTCGGCGCGGCGTACTAGAAAAATGCCGCAATTGATACTACGCCGAATTCGGCGTACCCGCGTCAGTCACGCCGCAATAGTGAGTTGGGCGTCTAGATAAATTCAAAATTTAATGTAAAAGCAGAAGCAAAATGGCAGTTTGCGTAGTCAAACTGTGTAAGAATAATACTAAAAGAAATAATCCATACTAATATTATAAATGCGAAAGTCTGTCTGTCTGTCTGTTACGCTTTCACGGCCAAACCGCTGAACGGATTTTGATGAAATTTCGTATGAATATAGTTGAAGACCCGGGGTCAAACATAGGCTACTTTTTGACGCAGGCGGAGCTGCGGGAAACAGCTAGTAGTATATAAGATACTGGTATGATATACAATCAGTAAGTATTGTATAATTTCGAAATATGGACATAAATTATTCATGAAAATAATAAAACCCTAAAATATGGCGCGAAGTACCGCTCAGTGCTCAATGTTGCCATGTATTAAAAAATCCCAAATTCCTCGAGGTTTCGATTTTTATTATTTGGATATTTTGTTTCTTAACTCCCGACCCCAAAAGGGGTCTTATATTATAAGTTTGACTTCAATTTTGTCTGTCTGTGGCATTTTATTTCTTCAATACTGGTCTGAGAGAAAAGTAAACGTGGAATATGAAATGAAATGAAATATTTATTTTGCTAAAACATGGTAACAGTAATTTTATGTTAGATGTAATAAGTAGTGAAGGATCTACATGTTTCACCATTACTGGCATGCAAAAATTTTAAAAAAAGTTATGATTATAAATGTCTTTACGGAGCAATTCAGCAATGTACGAGCAGATGATCAATTTTGTTCGTGATTACAATTTAATTAATGTCAGTTTATAATGCCCAGATACAATAATGTCAATGTTATATTTGATGAAAGTCAGTTTTTATTTATTTATTTTTTACCTTGCACAAAATACCAGTTGCATTGAAATGTCATTTTGTTATTTAAATTAAATAGATTAAGTAGTTATCATGTCAATTTTTATCATAATTCATAAATTCATTAATGCTGTAAAAACAACCCTTTACCAACCAGTTTTTAAGTTTGTATTTAAATTCGTCGTCTGGCAATTCTCTTAATTCGACTGGAATTTTGTTATAAATATTTGATGTCATTGCATAACAATTCTTTTTGAAAAGGGCACTACTATGTGTCGGTGCTTTTATTCGATGTACATCTAATGGTCGGAGCTTTTGACATCTTTTTAATTTCTCAAAAAATGTGGGATGGTCCCTTACGAAATATGCAATGTCCAGTATATACAGTCCATTAAATATGCAATGTGTATATTAGCTGCTTCTCTTCCCGCGCAGACCATACAAGCCGGCCGAGGGGGTGGGCGAAAATCGAAGAAACCATAACTATCAATAGGCGATGTGACTAGCGACCTATCACTATTTTGGCTCCATTTTCCACCTTGGCGCCCACTAACATTCTAAATGTGGCCTTTGGGTAGTTGATACCCCGTATGGTAGCCGGATTATCGATTTTGTTTTGTTTTAAATAATCTAGGGTGTCAATAGTATTGATATAATCAACTTAATCGATTTTTGATAATTAATTGATTATTAATTGCAATACCAAGCAATTAATCGATGGTTGAAATGGGTCGATATAATCGACATAGGTAATCGTTTATATCGATGGTTATGTGTCGATTATGCATCGATTATGTATCGATAGTATCGATGTAATCTGTAGTATTGATTTTTGACAATTTATCGGTACTATGCAGAGATATGAAACCACAACTGGTTTGACCTAAAATTGGGTTTCGCGCCGAGGTCGTGGGTTCGATTCCCACGGGAACTTTGTTTAGTTATTTCCAGTTTGGTTATAACATTGCAGGCTTATGATTCTGATTATAAAGATGTTTGACTTCGGAAGTGTGCCTTCAGCCATTGGACCCGTCTGCCTCCTGGTGGTTGTTACCGAAAAGTAAACCACGGAGGCAAGAAAGCAGTTGATTGACCATAATCCACTCAATAGGAGAGAACTTACAGCTGTTATTATTATTAATTGGATCACACTAGCAGCTTTAAGCTGATGCGTGTGCGTCTTCTTGTTTGGAGAATTGGTATCTGTCTAGTCTATTTTTGAAGCTAATAACTGATGGTGCATTTATAACATTTTTCGAGAGCGTGTTTCAATCTCCTTGACCACTTTGTTAATTAAAAAATTCCTCAATGGTTTTTCTTTTTTGCTTTTATACGACTACGATTAAATATTGTTGCTCTATTGTAGTAAAAATTATTTTATTTTTCGTAAGGGTACGTCTGAAAAAGAAGATGAAAATAGAATACGAACTTCCAAAAAAGGTGGATGCATTGAAACCACAACAGAAGTTTAAGCCTAATTTTGCCAATCACGAGACGTACGGGTTGACTCCATCTTTTCTGACAGGCCTCGGCATAAGCCCGCCTTTAGTGAACAGAATTTATGTTTCCAATGTAAGTACATAATTTTACTAGCTTTTACCCATGCTTTTTAAAGTCGGCTGGGAGAGATTGCATTAGCAATAAGTCCGCCTTTGTACTTATTTAATTTTAATGCGATTCGTTCATGCATTTATTTATTTATCATGTTTGTAAATTGTGTAAATTTATTGTACTGCAAGTAAAAATCCTTTGACAATTGGTGAACTAATGCTAAAAACATTCATTCTCAATCAACCATAGAAAAAACAAGGTTTGTGCAGCGTAAATAATAATTTTAAAAACATGAGGTCAACTCTGACACCTCTGTATTGGGTCGATTGACGATGTAATGATATAAATGAACTGTATAGCCTGACCAGGAAAATAAAGCCCTACATTGGAGTCGCCTTTAGGTGGCAACATGTTGAAATCATGTCAACAATAAAATTGGCAATATCATTAAATGAAATAGAAATCAATCCTTCGTTTTTAATTGCGACAAATATGATAACATCTTCTATATAACTTTTGCCATTTTGATAAATAAATCGTACACAACGTCCACTTCTGTCTCTTTTTTGCAGACGCCCTTGAGATGACGGAATGTTACATGAATACTTAGTTGCCAGTAAATAAAATTAGTTCCTATATTTTTCCGCAATATGGCGAAGGTGTAGTAATATTATATTTTATATTTTTAATAAGTATACCGTCGCAGTGCATGATGTAGGTAGTTAAGGATGGCTATTGAATAAATCAGTCTTGTACCAACCGGCTTGTTTCATTCACGTGTCCACTCTTATAACTAATAAAACATGGCGCAGTCGGTAGGATGTTATTTTTAAGGTTGCTATTTTATTGGTCAGGCTATATTTTGTATTGTAAATATATTACATTTCAGTTGGCTCCTGAGGTCACCGAGACTAAGCTGAGAGAAGTATTCAGTTACGCCGGTCATGTGGTAGCTGCCTGTATAATATCAAAACCAGAGAAGAAATTTGGCAAAGTTATGTTTGACCACCCTGTAGAAGCTGTTCAGGTAATGCTTTTGACTGCCTGTATGAGTTTCATAATAGCGCGAACATAAATAGGCTAGTTTCCTAAAAAAATATAATTAGTCCGTCAGTTAAATAATCAAAAAATATTGGAGACGTATTTTTTCTTTTGAAAATTAAACAAAGTATGGTAAAGATATGGCGCGTTAAAGTTCCGTGTGACGTCACAGACTGCCACACTTTTTCGCAATATGTGACGTCACGAGCCCCCACTATATCTTTATAATTTATTGCACAATTGACAAAAGAAAAAAATACGTCACTAATATATTTTGATTCCTTAAAAGACGGACTAATTTTAATGTTATTCTTTGTACCCTGGAAACTCGCCTATTGGACCTTAATAACTGCCTCTGTGGTCCAGTGGCACGGCACTATTAATAATATCTGTATGTTAGCAGAACCCACACTCTCCCACCCGAAACAGATACCACACCTCACCTCGCGGATTTAGGGTAAAATAAGATCAAAATAATGCAAGGATGTCGCTTTTGCCGCGCGGCCCCTGCGACGACTTTAACGCAGATGCAGTTAATAACCAACCCTACGACCAAAACAAACATTGACACACGTGCGTACGCGTAATCGTAGTAGTAGTCATAGGTATCGGGCTCGCCGCTGTTGTATGGAGTGTTCGGGGTGTGCCATGCAGTGGTTAAGGCAACCAGTTTTAAGTCGTAAGTAAAGTCCCACTTTCTTTTCTCACTGTAGCTTCGTTCCTTTTCAGTACATCTTGTTTCAGTCTCTTCACGTGTATTTTTATAGTTTATTTATTATGTGTGTATATATATATGTATATACTATAGTTATTTATTCTTTATTTACGTATAATAGTATTTATTTTAAGTAGTTTATTGTATCGTGTACTTCTGTTATTCTGCCTAGCGTTGTTCTGTTCTTTATGCACCATATCCGTATCTCTCCTTTCTATTTCAAACTACCCTAAGGTTGCCTGAAAGAGATTGCTTGAGCGATAAGGCCGCCTTTTGTATACATACTGTGTTCACATTTTATGTAACATATTTAATTTTTATTTTACTGTATGCAAAACAGTGTTAAATAAATAACTAAGACCCACAAACTTGGAGACTGTAAGTTGAATTTACTGTTTCGTTAAGATTCCGTACTGTAAAATGCACGCTAATTCGTTGGACCCAGTTGCCGTCTGGTGGTCGTTAAAGGAACCATTTCAGAGACCAAGATACGGTTATGTAAAACGCGAACATGTAAGCCACTCGCAATGAATGAATAAATAAATGAGAGATATTTTTATGCGCTTTATTTTTTTTTATTGAAAGTCTATCATTGTTTCACATTAAATTAAACTATTTTGATACGGTTTTTTATCGCGTTTATTACTTTTTTATTTACGCCTAATGATTCAAACACAGGTAGACTAAGTTGACATTTGTCTGTGTCGTTTGTTTTTAATGTTACAAAAATACAAAACCGTATTAAAATAGTTTAATTTAATGTGTAACAATCGCGAAAATATAAGAAACCATTATCATAATTTCAGCTGCAGTCAGTACATGCCTCTCCTAATGATTTCCAAAACCGGTTGGCAGCCTGCTTCCAGCGTCTGCCTGCGACTTTTTTCTCTCTGGTCTAAAGTCTATTGAGATGCCGTAAAATAAATACCACGACTAGATAAAAACTTAATTCATAATTTGTGTTCTTCCCTGAACAAAACCTTATGTATTCATTTAATTTATATACTGAAACATAGATTGGAAACTTAACATTATAAAATCTTGGTACAAGGATCCTACTTATTCCTATAGAAATTTCTTCCAGCAGACCCCTATTTTATGTATTCTTATTTTATTATTTTGACCTTCTATGTTGTAAGCGCAGGTTCAAAATATTTGATGTATCGTTTTGTTTCCAGGCTATATCAATGTTCCACAATAAGGCATTATACTCGAAAACTATGAACGTAGGGATGGATAGGATGAAGATTAAAATCGTGCCTGAAGGCATCTCTGGTATAGGCATGGGCCTAGGCGAAAATGGGGATGCCATGACATTCGTCGGACATACTATTGAAATTGAACCCCTTAAAAAAGTACTGCTACAGGAGCTGGAGAAGCTAAAAGAATTTAACGCAAATAATAACCAAAATCAACATAATTATATACAAAACACAACTAATCAAAATGATATGTCGAAACAGATTATACAATTATTGCAGCAGAATTTAGGTGGGAATTTAAACTCGATCGCTTTCGCTATGCAACAACAGTATAATCAAAATCAACCTAATCAAGCATTCAATAATCAAAATCAACCTAATCAAGCATTCAATAATCAGAATCAGCCTAACCAAGGCTCGTTTGACCAACAAAGTCCGATGCCAGCGTATGATAGTCAGAATCAATCCAACCCAATGGTCCAATCATTCAATAATCAGAACCAACTCAATCAAGGCGCGTATGGCCAACCGCCTACGCCAAGTCGTTTCGATATACCGCCAAATAGAGCTCTTGATCAAATCCCTTCTGGGAATCTGATTGGTAATGTTGGCCAAACGTTGGCCTATCAACAAAATGCATGGCAAAACCAGAGTAAGCCGCAAAGCCGTTTTGATGTACCTCCTCTGCCAATTCCTCATACTACGACATCTAAAGTTGGCTACGGTTGGATGACTCAACAGACACAAATGCAGTCGTCAAACCAATTATCACATATAAAATCTCAACCAATTTCCGGTAAGTGACAATTATTTATTGATTTACTAAGTTCATGTAGATAAAAGTATTTTTTTCTTAGTAATATCCCATTAATGTAAAAAAACTACTGGTCTTAGCGTCTGGCATAACACTTACGTCGATTAATTTATTTAGTGGTTATCAATGGGCGCTTTTTGAGTGCTATTAAAATCTTTAATGAAAAAAAAAAAAAAAAATTCTTACCATCTTGGTCTTGTCAATTTACTTGAAATTTGAGCCTAAGGTAATCAAAGACTAAATAAGGTACTTAATGAACTAAATAAGGGACTTACTGAACTAAATAAAGTGCTTCTTGAACTAAATAAGGTACGGCTATCTTTCATTGCAAATAATTATTTTATATCACAAATTTAAGTTCCTGAATTCGAAAAGAGAAAGAATTTTTTGAATCCGTTCAATATTAAATAAGTTGTGAGCCTTTGAAATCCTGTGGAAGGGGAAACTGCCAACTGTCACTTAATGGTGAAGTGACGTCACTTGATTTCTTGCGTACAAAACAGATAGCAAGACGTCCCCACCACGCTCCCACTTTTCTTCATTAGAAAAGTTTAAATGCTAATTACTGCTTTGATTAATTACCAATTTGTTGTTGTTTTCGGAATCGGTTACTTTTTAGTCTTATGTATTGTTCCGTATAAAAATATGAACACAGTCAAGTAGCCTATTGTCAAGAGTATTAAGGCGCGTCTCCTGCGACTCAAAATTACAAAACATACTAACAAAACATTTCTAACATTAATTCCTGTCAAACATCAAAATCTAGTCGTTACAATGACTTTGGACGAAAAGGACGTACTCGATGATGTAGAAATCATTTGCATGCAACAAATAAAAGAAATCGATTTCGTGTTCGACCCTATCTGCAGCTTCGTATTTATATTTACGTAGAATTACAAGTGGAAGATAGATTTGGACTGGCATCTTTTTTTCGTGTGAAAGTGACTATGAAGAAATTTTGACAATGATATTGCCAGAAATGAAATTTGGAGTACTATTTTTAAAAAGTGTGACTAACGCAAAATAGTCGAGTCGAATAATTTTGGTTCGATATCGAATGATTTTCATTTTCTTTTCATTCATGTTATACTACTAGCTGTTTCCCGCAGCTCCGCCTGCGTCAAAAAGTAGCCTATGTTTGATCGCGGGTCTTCGACTAGTTCATGCCAAATTTCATCAAAATCCGTTCAGCGGTTTGGCCGTGAAAGCGTAACAGACAGACAGACTTTCGCATTTATAATATTAGTATGGATTAGTGGGATAATATTATATAATTAGTATGGAGTATGGAAATATGGATAGTATGGATGGATTTCAAAAATGATGATCTCTTGATGTCACTTTGCGTTTTTAGCTACTGAAGATAAATTTCTAAGCAACGGTTATTAATTATCATCCCAGAAGTATTCTGGGCTTCAATTATTTATTTTATCCACCAAAACACCTAGTAGGTATAGAAAAACAAATAACTTTATTTAAAATCATTAAATGCAAGATTTAATGCTATGAGCCATATAAATAGATATTTGAGCTCTGCCATATTTATTTTTCTTAAATTCGACTTCGTCAGTTGAGAAACCAAATGCTCAATGTGTTTGCAAACACAAAATACGGTCGCAGGAGACGACGCGGCTTTACTGTAATCCCTCGTATAACGGTAAAATTGCATTTGTTTCATATATTTTGTATGTTTCAGACAAATTTGATGTGAAGAACAAATCTGATAGTAAAAATTCTTTGACAACATCTGATATGCTGCTTTTCAAGAATGTGAGTGATTCTCGAAAACTTACGGCTAGTGACGTTACATATTTATGCAATGATACTGTGCTAATATATGATTACACATTTCGATTGTTTGTTTCCATCGCAGCTACCAAGTAGCGTGACGTCAAAAGCGCTCGTCAACAAGATGAACGAAGTGGGCGAGTTGATGTTCGCCGAGATAACGGGGCAGGGACGCGCCATCGTGCGATTCAAGGACGTGCGCGACGCTGCTCGCTGTATCAGTATCCTTTGACAAAATTGGGGAATAAAATATCGGCAAAACTGGGGAAAAAATATAATTTGACGAAGTTTGGGCTGTTAAAGATAATTATTTGACGAATATTGGACTGGTCATTGTACCTAAGCACTTGACTAATTTTGGGCTGGTCAAAAAAATTGTTTAACGAACATTCGTCGTATCGTATTCGTTTCAGCCGCAATCAGTCCACTGCTGGATTAGGCCTCCCCCGAATTGAGGGGTTGTTGCCATACTCGCCACGCTTGGCAGGCGGGTTGGCGAGCGCAGTTTCAGCGGCTTATGTGTACTTCCGACGCTGCTGCCCATCGGATGTATTCTTAAGCTAGGGAAGGGTGGGATGTGGTTGGGTTTGGGGTAAGGATGAGGTACTAGGATGCTACTGACTCGGATTGACATGGGTTGACTCAGTAGCAGCTCGGGTAAGTCGAGCTCGCATACCTGTGTGCTATGTATCCAAGCCATCGGACGAAGGACGAAGCTTGGAAACAACACCCCTTACGAACATTGGGCTGGTCGAAATAAGCATTTGTCAAAATTTGGGATAGGAAAAATAATTATTTAACGAACATTGAGCTGGTCGAAATAAGCATTTGACGAACTTTGAGCTGGTCGAAATAAGCATTTGACGAAATTTAGGCTGGTCAAAACAATGACGCGTTTGACGAAAAGACATAATCCATTTAAGTACGTTCAATAAGTTAAAAGTTGAAATAAGTTAGAAGTTGATTGTAGGATATGGTCTGCCTCATTTTCGTTATGGTACCAACGCTGTATAACTGCTTACAAGCTCTTTTTGGCAAAACCTACCGGACTGCAGAATATTTGAGATTTCCCATACCAAATTAATTTCAACATATTAGTCGCATTTATTTTTGTAATCGCCTTTAAAAATAATTTGATACCACACTTGATATGTATAGAGGAAACAATTTAAGATGTACTTTATGACGCCAAAAATTAGCTAAATTGTTTTTTTTTTTTTTACAATTTTGACTCGCGCCGCAAAAGGCAAAATAGGTTCAGCCGTGGTTCAGCCATTTTTTGGCTACGAGGGAACAAATGGACAGACATATATACAGGTCAAACATTTCTTTTTGACTTCGCTGCAGTCGGGTAGTAAACGAAAGCTTGGACTGTTTATAAATTTAATTTGACAATATTTTCTTAATGCACTACAGAATTATACGATCGCTCGAAGGTGGACGGACAGCTCATTACAGTGAAATTGTTTTAAGTATGGTAAGTGACAACTTTACTCATTATCTTACGGTAAGTAAAAATGATCGACTGAGGAGCTCGATAGCGTGTGTCAAGCGACGGCGAGACGTGACCCGTATTAAATTGGTCGCCAATTAGTGGTATTTTCTATCTCAAGCTCTTCCGTGCTTCGAAAGGCACGTTAAGCTGTTGATCCCTGTTGTTATTGATAGATGGCAGTCGTTAGGCTGTGTCAGATGCCTTTAGGCAGCCTGTAAAATCTGACAGTGTTAGCCACTAAAACACCTCAGGTCATGTTCTTGTTGGTCTGTTTTCCCTGTTATAAAGGGTTACTGAGGTCACTTTTTGGCGGCACTGGTTATTACAATGGAGCCGTCCATGACTTACAGTGTACCTTACTCCGAAGCGTAAGCTGACGACTGACATGAAGATCGACACCATGATCAGACTAGTACCATTATGATCTGATGAAACTTTGAGAAGTTCAAATAGTGGTGGACACCCAATAAGGGTTAAGCAGGCTGTGTTTAAAATGGGTCGCCGCAGCTAGTCTTGAGCATGTGATTTGGAAGGCACGTAAAGCCCTTATACTAAGACTTAAATATGGCGAATAACCGGACAATAAAGGTGTAAGGTCAAAGTATTGGACAGAAATATTATAGTGCAGACAATAGTCATTTGAATACTATCGATAAGTAGTTGTTATTGTTCTTTATTAATAGTAATATACGCAAAACAGCTTTTGATACTATCAGACAGTATCGATAGGCCTCCCACCACCTCCCACCACCTTCCCATGGCTCCTTCACCCATCCGGTTATATGAGCCAAATCGGCGGGAGAGTGCGCCATACTTGCTCTTGACTCTTTCCAGTCGCACCTGCTTGATCTCCCTACAAGTTCTCTATTGTGTCACCTATCTTTTCTGGTCTTCTCCCCTTTCTTGGGGGTAAACGGCACACTTACGCCTCGCTTGCCTTCTCGTCCTCTTCTTGGTGTCAGGTGATGCCTCGCTCGAGGCCGTTTCGCACTCTTTACCATCTCTTCGAGAATTCTTTCAACCGCCGGAAGTTCGCCTCAGATCCTACGACATCGCGGTAGTAGACCGGACCCACTTCGAGCTGTTCCAAATAATTCAGCATATCCCTGCGCGCGTCCTCGTAGATGGAGCATTCCCAAAGCACATGGTGCAAGTCCTCTGAAACTGCCTCCTCACAGAAGCAGAGCTCCGTATCGCACAGCTTCATTCGGTGAAGCCTCTCCCTGAAACAGCCATGTCCAGACAAGATCTGCGAGGTTTCGTAGTATCGATAGGCATATCGATATTTGAGATGATTTTCGAGGTCAACTATCGATAGTTCGGCAACACTAGTGATGATAAAGTAGAGCCGTATTTATCCCGAGCCATTAAAGTCTTGTCTTCAACCAGTTTGAAAATGATGATTTTATTTTTTCCACTACGGTAAAAAGCATAGGTTCTACTTTTACCACTTTGTTATGTAGGGTCGGCACAGTAAGTCAATTCCTTCCACATTTTTCTATCTCTAGCGATTTACATCTCAAAATCCTTCCTACGCATATTCTCCTTGATACAGTCCATCTCTTTTTTGGTCTTCCTCTGTGCCTTCTCCAGCAACCTTCAAATTTGGCATACGATAAAAACAGACTTAAGTGTTTTGGTTCATCAGGTAAGTACAGCCTACACATCAAATGTGTATAATGCAGTTGTATGTACCACGCTGTAGCACAAAACACAAAACGGATGTAAAGCATTGCTGTTTTGTTTGGTTATACTACAGCATAGATTATTTATTTAATTAATTTAGTATGTTCTTGGTGCAAAAAAGAGTTTTTATTATTATGCATCTCCGCTTGGGATTCACGGGTTGCCCCGGTCCTTCGAGAGGCTTGCGCGGGGATATAGATCCAACGCGTAAAGGCCCATTGGAGATGTTGATGTCATGTGGTGCTCCTGCCAAAACCCGTCCTCGGCTATATCAATAGATGACATGTCCATGAACAAGTCTTGGCAGGAGTAGGAACTATTTCTAATGTATGAAAAGGATATATGAGATATTTAGTGATGAAAGTTTGGGTGGAGATGAAACTGGGTTGTTGTAATAGAGATTCGGACACCTGCCATAATCATGATTACTAACTATTAGTGGCAGGCGGTGACTTGCCACTCAGCGTTTGGCAACAGAGGGGCAACATTGGAATGAGCGGCTAAGGGTGCCGAGAAATGCGGTTCCGGTTTCGCCACCGCGAGTTGCCTCGTGAGCGGGTTTCCCCGTTATTATGCCATTACGTGCAATACACTTCCACCCTCGAGCATAAAGCTCCACTCTGGCCGGCAGGCTAAGGAAAGCTAAAGGTAGGGGCTCCTGTCCCTAATTGGTGTGCACTCCGACCATGGCAAAGGCAGGCCGGGGGCGAGGGACGGAGGCCTCCCCTAGCAGCTCTCAAGTCCGCGATGTCGCCACTCACGCCACAAGCTGCCCTGCGGAGACTGACTGCACTGGCTGGGAACCCAGTGGGCGATGGGGTCGTCACATCCCTCTCCTATTATTTGGATTATAGTATTTCAAATGTAAAATGATAATTTGGCAGCAGGACAAAATATGGTTAATGTTGAAGTGCAACCGATACTAACGAGAAAATACATGCGATTTGACAGCTGGCATTTTCATGAGCCTATAATGTTCAGTAATCTGTTCATGGCTTACTTGACTAACAGCTGCACGCAGAGACGTTGATCGATTACTAAACATTTCCTTAGTACTAATTTAAAAGGGAAATTTAGACTAAGAGTTGTTTAAGTAACAATTTAATGACTCCGAGCGCGGTTGTTAGTGCCCTAGGGCCCTAGTGCAAGAGGGCGTCCAGCCATTTGCAATGGGTCGGGCCACGCGCTTTACTTTCGACCAGGTCAGCCTGATGACCAACTTTCTGCTTACATTGGGGGGTCTACTCCAGACCTGTCTTTAAATATGTGTTGGGTCTCGCCTTATGAGTTCCCAATCCATGACCATTTACAGCGCCTGATCTGTGGATTTATTGACGTTCCCGCCATCTCTCCTATAGTCGTTTGTTTTAAGTATTGTTTGGCCACCAAATACCAAGAATATGCTGAAGGCAGTGGTTTTCTGGATCGACCTCATGACCTAACTTTTGTTTCCATCCCGCTGTGTATCGGAACTTATATGACATTTGACAAAACGATTGTAAGCTACATTTTTGAAGTTTCATACACATTCATTATGAACTATAAGACGTTCAAGAATATATTAGATGTCAGCACTGAGGTGCCTGGTATGTACATAGTCGTAATTGGTTGATGATTTAACACGTTCATTAGTTGTTAAATTCAACTGGAAGCTTTGTAACATAAGGTGGTTAAAATGATGGATTTTAGCAGGGCAGACACGAGATGCATGTTGTAAGGCGATGTCTTGCTTACTCACTAGTTTCTTGTGTCCTGCAGTCCTGCTTATAAAGGTCATAGCCTTGACTTTGTGCTGACTGGTAGTAGGGAAATTACAACACCCTATTATTATGATATCTAATAGAGTAAATAAATCAACTTTTCACAAATTATACTAGTAGGACATTGCTAAAATTCAGACATTCGAAGTGCAATAGGAGTGTTATAATAATAAATGATATATTTTTAAGGTGAAACTTTTGTGTTCGGAGTACAAAATGTTATGAAGTTTACCGTTTTACTTCGCATAAATTTAATGTTGAACTGAAAATATTCTACCTTATTCAAAGGTAATTCCGTTGATCTCAAGAGAATATTTCAGCCTTCTCTGATATCTAAGATTAACATAAATTTGTATTTGATTGACTTGGGTACTTAACTAGATTAGAAATTCACCTGCAGCACCAACTGGGTGCAGGATTAGCAGGTAAATTATTTCTATCTAGCAAAAAGTACCGATTTAAAATTTCCTCCGTAGTTTAAGTGGGGCAAATACTTTAAACCTCAATATGACCCAAAAAAAGGTCGTAGGCAAACGCTGGACGCAGGCCGCTTCCAATCAGTCATTTTAGAAATAATTAGAAGAGACCTATATCCAGCAGTGGACTGACTGAAATGATAACGATAATGCTTTTGAAAGATATTTATAAAAATGGCTTGAATCCCCAGTGGTGTGGATTAAATTTAAAAATATTTCCGCTTCTTAGCGAGTCGAATCTGGTACTTTGTGAGGACCAAATCTCCCACCGTCAAGGAAAATTCGATGGCTTCAAGTGGCGTGCAAGTGGCTGGGCATTCATTCATTCACTGGCAGGCAATTAGGTGTTTTGCGTCCAATTCAGAGTTCATAAAGTAAAACAAACATAAAACAGTGTCTAGAGGTAGGCTAAGAAAAACGATTAAAAATGTGTTTTGAAATAACTCATTTTATGTATTACATGCACTTTGTCGGCCCGACCCCAATGCAAAGTTGCCATTGGTCCTCTTCCCATCAAATATTTAATAGTACGAGTGTGTGCTGTACTTAAATGATGAAATATCAACATCGAATCATTAGAGATTGTTGATTTATTGGGTGCTTAATTACCTACATTTTTGGCCCTGTTTTTCACAACTTATTCTCAGTTATCTCTTGTAAGGGATTAAAGTTTGAGATACTTTACACATATAGATATCTTAGAAGTCTTGACATCATGTATTTTATGATGAGACAATTATGTCAATAATTTTATGGCGCATAAGACTTCAGTTGGTTGTTGCGTGTCTGGAATTAAAAAGTATGAGCGAGATAGCAAGAGTCTGTGTGTATTTAAAATCTTTCTGTAAAACAAAAGAGTCATGGTTATTTACTTCTATTTTAGTATGGTGCTTGTATACCGCATTATGTGTTGTATACTTAAGTGCAGTACTTAAACTGTGTTTTGATCATGCGCCGTCTAGAGGGCGCCACGGTCTTGATTGTACGATCACTTTATGACCCAAACCTAACAAAGCTTTGTTTCAGAAAATATTTTATGAAAGGATTATTTTATTTCAGGATTTCTTTGCAGCAGAATATTGCAGTTGTATGAATAAACAATTTTGAACTGATATTGAAACATTCTACTTTCTCATTTCAGAGCGGTCGACTAGTACTGGATGATCTTGCGATATATATCTAAGATTACTTAGGTATTAAAGTTTAAGCTTACATTTTTAGTTTAAACTTGATTTAATGTAGAAGATTGACAGTTTATTTGAATAAATTATTAATATTTCTATTTTGTTTTATTTAAAATCATGTAGTTTAAAATTATGCAATACAGGGTTTTAGAAAATTACATGATAAAATATATTTGTTTAATCGCCTGTTAGGTTAACCTGTTTAGGTTCACCAGTGAAATAAAAAAAACTATGTTATAGTTATCAATTATAAATAATTATATGTATGTAGTTTAAAACTGCCGGTTTTAGTATCTACTTCAAAAAACTTCCTCGTGCATTAAAAAGGCCTAAGATTAAACTAAGACCACAAAATAGTTAATGCTAAGACCATCGAACTAAGTGTTTCCCAATAGTTCGAACTAATGAACAACTGCTTTAATCCACAGGTACCTACGAGGGTCAAACTGAAAGTTCTTAGAAAATCAAAAACTGAGCACACTAGCAAGTTATTCCTTTTATTACATCTTTTCAAAATAGTGTCCTTTCACGTCAATACATCTCTGCATCCGATGGAACCACTGAGAAAAGCACTTTGCCCACTCGTCTTTAGGGGTCTCTTCGACGGCGTTTTGAAACGCAGCCACTGCTTTCTCCGCGTCCATAAAACGTTTTCCTCGAAGTTTTTCTTTTATTTTCGGGAATAAATAAAAATCGCAAGGTGCGAGGTCGGGGCTAAATGGCGGGTGACCTAGTAATTCCACGTTTGATATCGCCAAATAGTCGATCGTTCGCCTGGCGGTGTGCGACGAGGCGTTGTCGTGATGAAGGAGGATCCTACTGCGAGGTCGTTTCTCCCGAACTTTTTCCAAGACAAGTGGCAAACAATTGTTAGTATATCACTCAGCTCTAAAACAATTGTCGCGTAATGTCTGGTCCTTCCAAAGAACGAGACCACCATCTTTTTCCCCACGCTTTGACCTCTCTTTACTTTAGTTGGCAACTCCTCGGAAGGAAACACCTACTGAGCAGACTGTCTTTTAGTTTCGGTATCATAACAGTATATCCAGCTTTCGTCACCCGTAAGTATGTCAAACACAGCATTTGAGTCACCTCCGTTAAATCTTTGAACCATTTCACGGCACCAATCAACACGACGGATTTTTTGGGGCCTCGGTCAAATCGTGAGGATCCACCGGGCACAAAGCTTCCTGACCGCTAAATGTTCATGCAGGATTTTGTGCACTTGGCTCATACCGATGCCTAAACTTGCCCGAATCTGCTGATAGGTCACTCTTTTGTCAGTCTCTATCATTCGCCGCACAACACTGATGTTATCTTCAGTCGTCGCCGTAGAAGGCCGTCCCTCACGCAGATCATCGGTGAGATTAGTGCGACCACGTTTGAACTCATTAAACCAGTTGTAAACAGTGACACGAGATGGGGCTTCATCGTGAAAGGCCAATCGAAGTGTATCATAACTTGTTGACTTAAATGACAACGAAAGTCATAAAAAATCATTGCACGAAAATTTTCTCGCGTTAAATTCATGCTGACGTGACACAGACAATTTTCAATTTGCCGCTAAATCGTAAAACAAATGACAAATTAATAAAATACATACTCAATAATATTGGCAAAGAGTTCCATTTTCAAAATTAAAACTTATTTTTTTATTATACTGTTTACAAGTTGTCAGTTCTAAACATGGAGTAATTACAAAGAGATGCCGAAATAAGCGTTTTGTAAGAAAGCGTTTGTGAGGCTACACGGGGCGGAAGGCAGACGAGCGGGGTGCTTGGTTTCGGCCGTGGCTCCAATCATAGAGCACGAGCAATGACAAGCTCCGCCCACTGCAGTGTCGGCGAGGCGCCAATGAACACGTCACTGCGCCATTTCAAACGGCATCTCTTTGTAATTACTCCATGGTTCTAAAGACTTTCAGTGTCGCCCTCGTACTTCACTAAAATAATCAATTTAATAAATCTAACGTAACAATAGTGTTGCATCAAGATGTGATTGAACTTTTCAATAGAATCGATATTTTAGGGCCAAGTACTACCTATCGATAGTATTGCGAAAACTTAAAAAAATTCCCAATCACTACATAATGTTTTTGGTAAAACTTTTAGATGATTTCATGTTTACCCTATTTTATATTATTTGCGAAGAAATTATTTTGAATTTCTAGAAATAGCAACACAACACTATAAACTGTGCCTCGACCATAAGATTTTTCTAACGCATCGCTGGCGTCTAACTTGAGTAAAGCAAACACATTGTGCTATCCATTCTGGAAACAACAAAGTATGCTTCCCATGCATCGAACCTCTGGCTTTGTAGGCATGCTGCTATTATCAAAACTGGTCCAAGAAGCTCGGGCGCAAAATGTTCCCTAGTCGTAAAATGTCACCACAGGGACTTAAATTTTAGATTCAAAGCAAAATTATTAAAGTTATAAAGTAAACAAATTATGATGAAACTAAAAACAAAATTAAAATGTAGTGATTTATTTTTTAATAATTTATGAAAATGATAAATGATTTTGCTTTGAAAATCGAACTTTATTCAATCCCTGTAGCGGCTATAGAGTTGCAAATTTTTTGAGTATTTCGATAATAGTGCAAAGTTCTTGTTTTATTTATCACTTAGATTTGGAAATGTGACGTCACAAAATTTAGGACCCCTCTCTCACCGTTAACGTGTGACGTAATTTATGGATGGCCCCTTACCAGAAAGTCGACTAGGGGACAATTTGCAAAAAATACATTTTTATCCTGAGCCGACCCAAATTGAAATGGGAAAAGGGTTGATAACAAAAATAAACTCAAAAATTGACGCAAGTTGTTTATTAAACCTTAAATGTCTATTCCCTCATCATCTTTTCCTTCTGACGCGCGAGCTTCTTTTTGGAAAGTTTCTTCTTAGCGGGCGCGTCGTCGGCGGGCGCTGCGCGGGCGACGGCGTCCTCACGCTCGCTCAGACAGACCTCGATGTGGCAGGGCGACGACATGTAGGGGTTGATGCGACCGTGCGCGCGGTATGTGCGTCTACGCAGGCATGGCGCGCGGTTTACCTGTAATGATACATTACCATTTAAGTGCGAGCGCAAAAAGATCTGAAGCTTTACCACCATCTCGAAGCATGGCAAAAACGAGTAAGCCACCATCTCTCAAAGCACGGCAGAAACGAGTAAGCGAGATGGCGCAATACAAGCCGTAGGGCGATGTCTCGCTTGCTTAATCGTTTTGCCCTGTTTTAAGAGATTGTGCTAAGTCTTCTGGCTTGACATCGTTATGCATATATATTTTTTCTTTTAGTAATGGGTTTTACGGCCATTTCATTTATAGACCTTAATTTTTCTATCTTCTTCAGTCCTACAGTGTGGTGTCGCCATGTCCTAGTTAAGTCTGAAAGTCTAGTCTTGTCAGAAGAATCAGCCAAGTGAAGTGGTAGAAAAACTGCACTTAGCGATTACTAGGAGCTTTTAGCAACAAGAACACTTTGCGAATAACAATCCACGAATATTATGCATAAACAATAAAAAAACACAAATTTTGGAAAATAAAAATCTGCTGTGAATATGTGTATTGGACTCTGTCAAGACAGGGTGAAGCTGAGATGTAAAAAAAATAAAATTGAAATAGATAAATTAATCAAAAACCTATAAAAATAGTTTAAAGTCTTAAATAAGTGGTGTCGGTCTAATACCAATTCTCCCATAGGCATTGCAAAAGTACTTGTCCTCTGTGCCGTTCTAAACCAACATCAGGCTAAAAAGATTTTCTTTAACAAACTCAAGGGAAGTACAATCACAAATCAAGATTCCATAACAGCACTGGGATACATGGAATGTCACAAAAAAGACCGGGCAAAATTCCCACATTCAGGCAGCATGATTTTCCATGATGCAAGCTATTGGCGAGTCACCTATGATATAGTTACATCCTACCAGGGAAATAGTTCATTCATTAATATTGAGTGGGTTACATGGTCAATCTCTGGTGTGGTCTGGTCAATAGTTTAACGGAACTGTCTTTCGGCTTCTGACATGGCAACTTTAACAACCACTTAATGACAGCCGGTACCAACGGAATCATCATTATTAACAGACAATTAAAGCCTGCAATGTCCTCAACAAAATGGAAAGATCTATACAAAGTATGCTTCCTTTGGGAATGGAATCCACAATCTACGAGTCCAAGCCTTAACCACTAGACCACTGAGCAGGCAACAGTGACTGGCCATGTAACCTCTGGAGGCTTTGAGTCAAACTTTTTAAACATAAAGCATTGAACCCCTTTTAAATTGTATCATCCTAGAAATTGGCCCTAAAGCAAAAATATTAAACTTTCCAGGAAATGGATTTCATTTAAAAATGTAAGTAACACAGTAATAAAAAAAAATATATTTTCTTCATGGGTACATATGTTACTGCTTTCTTTTTGCCTTTTGAAAACAGTAAGTACATTTGGTAACATCCTGTCAAGCAAAAAAGGCAAGTCGTCTTATTTTAATAATCTCCTTAGTTCAGCTTATTGCATGTCAGTCTATGATCCTTATCCATCATATTGTGTAGGTTACATTGTCAATCTTCATGTAACCTACATGAAATCAGAGACGACCCTGGTGTCAAAGTTGTGCGGAACGAACCACCTCTCAGCCTCTGACTTGGTTCCTTTTACAACCAACTTATCAATGACAAGTACACAAGAAATACATCAGGCTCATTTTCATAAAAATAACAAGCATATTGTAATAGATTTTTAAAGGATAAGAATGAAGATTTAAATAATTATTTTATAAAACAGTTCAGGGGTTGATGAAGGACAGAAATCAACAATTTTGACGAATGACGGATTAATTATTGGACCTTTAGACAGGATATAAATATTTTGTGTAGCCTATGGGTTAAGTTACAGGCAACAAATATTGTTGCATGAAAAGTAGTGTAGATATCTACAGTGAATTGAATAAATAAAAATATTACACAACGCTATCGAAATTTCTAGAATAGGACACTTTCTGATGCAAATTAACTAGGAAAGCCGACCCCCAACTGATGTGGGAATGAGCAAAGACGAAGAAGAAGAGACAACCTAAAATAGGTCTCTCTGTTGTTTCAAAATGAAAGAGGTTTGGTGAAGCAAAACAAGTCCAATAGGTAGCTTTCATTATAAGACGATCAGGTTGTAATTTGGACATCCTATTGTCACAATTACAATTCAATGTGTACAAAATCTTCGGTGTGAAGTGTTTTTAATTACAGTAAAAGCTCCCTATTCGCGCTTCCGTCATTCGCGTTTTCACTATTTGCGGATTAAAAAAATGCAACCCAATTTCTTTATTCGCGGCAAAAAATTTCTTTATTCGCGGATCTAAAGTTTCATACAAAATTCCAATAGGTGCTTAACGCAATATCTTTTCGGCAAACATAGCCGAAATTGCAAATGGAATAGGACGAGATGGGTTCGAACAGATAGAATCAAGTAAAATTCAGGAATTGCTTATTCAAGCAATTCCTGAATTTCACTTGAATGATGAAGATTTGACTGAAACCGACTTGGAGGAAATGTTAAATTCACAGCCCATTGAAGAAGAGACTTCCACTAGCACTGAAAATGTGACATTTACTCTGAAAAATCTTAGTGAAGGTTTAAGAATGGCAAATGAGCTTTGCGATTTCTTTGTGAACATTGATCCATCTATGGAACGAAGTCTTAATTTTAAGAGGCAAATTGCTAATGCGACTGCTGAGTATCAGTCTGAATTGTTGGAGCTATTAAAAACTGCCAAGCAAGAGAAAATAAAATTCTTCAAACCATTGCCTAAGCCTGAGGATAATGATTAATCAAAATGTTCAATAACATCAATAAAATTTATTTTCTTATATATTTGTGTTTTTTATTTTGGCACCCAGGAACGTATCCCCTATAAACCCATATAAATTACCATTCTGTATTCACGGTTTCTGTATTCGCGGCATATTTATGGAACATATACCCCGCGAATAAAGAGATTTTACTGTACTTACTAATATGAAAACTGGCAATATCCTAAATTAAAATCTACACATAGTTGCTTCATTTAGATTAATTACACTTTAGTTTCTAGTTGGAAATGTAAATTTTCTGTTTATTTTGAAATTATATTTTACTCTATAATTTAAAGACAAAAATAATATAGGTACCTAAATAAAAATTAATTCATACCTGAATGTGATCAATGACCAGTCTGTCGACATCCAAGCCTTTGTAATCAGCATTTGACTCTGCATTCCTCAATAATTGTAACAGGAATTCTGCAGATTTCTTAGGCCAACGACCCTGTGTGGTGCCAAACTGTTTGGCCTGTGCACAACGACCAACTCCACCATTGAAACGACGGAATGGGATGCACTCTTTCTGGTCAACTACGTTTTTGAGGTAGCGGACAGCGCGGCGCAGGGGGAACTTCCTAATGGCCATAGCTGTCTCATAGGTGTTCTGGAAATTGAAATTGTTACAATTAAAAAACTTTACTAAGTATAATCATTACGATTGTAAAGAAGGTAGACAGTTAACTGGAAATAGGTGACCTGTTTTGATTCAATTGTAATGCTTAAAGCGCAAAATGTTTAGTTATTTCGTTCTTTCCAGTGTGTTAATAAAATCGAAATGTATTTGGGAAGTAAACAATACATGTGGAACATTATTTACATTGAATATACGTTACCTTGAAATGAACACGGAGATTTGAGCCACGGGCTTTGCATGATTTCGCTGGATTATCAGGCTCCCGAGAGTAACGACCCATTTTTGCTTCTGAAACAGAGCGGCTTGTGTCAATAACGATACAAGAGGTTATAATTTGTTTCACGCCATAACTTCACTTATCCACCAAAATATACTCGTAGATAAACGAAATGTATAATAATTTTGGGCACCATAATTAGATTTGCGTTAAAAACGAGCACTTTATTAGATAAAAATGGATTTAAACAAACACGAAACCAACCTCTCAGAAGACAACTTTACAGGAAATGAAAAAGACAAGAGTTTGACAGTTTGTTCCGTGATACGACATTGACGTACGCCTATTGTTGCCATTACAAAAGTAATAGAGTTGCTTATCAATAGTCGACATATCGACTGTTATAAAAGTATCGACAGAATTGCATTTGTCAAAAGAGTCGATAGACATTTTTGGGCAATATTATTGATTAAACCACAAAAATACGTAGAAGTGCCATATGCAAGCCTGTTAAGTCTCTCGAGTCTAAACCTAATATAGCGAGGCTTAACTTTGGCACATCTACCAAATCTTATTTCATTGCACATGGCAACGCATCTAAGCAGGACATAAACGAGTGAGCAAGCGAGATGGCGCTTTACAGCTTGTGTTACGCCATCTCTTTACGTCATCTCTCTTTATGAGATATTATGCCTTCTGTACACAGACATATAAGACATAAACAGACGGAAGGTATGCTATTACTTAGCGTAGCACAAACACACACATGCAAAACTATGCAGCCTGGGCTGTATCTAGTCTAGGGTAAGTTGTTTACGATAATGCTTTCCATGATTTCAAAGAATGTATGAATGTTGTGTGGAGTGCATGATCTGAGATCATTTATACGGTATTCTACTCTATTATTTTTAGTGTTCACCGATCCAACAACGCAGATTACAAAATGGCGTCACGGCCAAAAATTGCCACGCGTAGCTTAATATCTATGTGTGAGTGAATGTTGTTACAGGTGTAAAAAAGAGATATCGCCATATAGATCCGAATACGTGAGAAAAGGATAACAACAATTACTTGCTACATAAGTATAACTATTAACTTATGTTCCGTCTGTGTACGTCTTATATGTCTGTGCTTCTGTACGATAATTGGCTAGTCAACTAAAAAATAAATTGTGTATTTTATATAATTTATTGATAGAATAGACTATTTCGGAGATACATATTTAAACGAAAAATTTCTTGAAATTATATTTATTTTGTTATTTAATTTTAAAGATTTTATAGTGATGACGTCACGCAGCTATAATGGCCATCTCGAACAGGCTACTTGACTGTATTCATACTTGGTTAATATTGTTATACTAAACAAAATATACACTAAAAAGTAACCGATTTTGAAAAGAACAACAAAATTGGTTGTTAATTAAGGCAGTAATTCGATTTTAAAGTTTTCTCTAAAAGAAATGTGGGAGCGTGGTGGGGATGTCTTGCTATCTCTTTTGAACACACGAAACAAAGTGACAGTGACGTCACAGCTCACACAGTGCATCCTTTTCTTGTTTTTTGACAGTTTCCCCTTCTACCGAATTTTAAAGGCTTATAATTACTAAGGCTAATTTTTGAACGGATTACACAAATTCTTTCATAATTCTGTTTCTGGAAATAAAAATATTGATATGAAAGAAAAAATAAAAATTAGTAGAATACCCAACTGCAAGAAAGGCAAAATTACTAAGATATTAAAAATATGTATGTCAGTGTCAAATGTCAAAGTCAAGATGGACCGCGAGCCGCGAGTTGGTTTCTTGTTTGTTTACAATCGCCAAATATTTAGATAACTTCCCCATTTCTCGTATCTATTGCATACATGTTTATTGGACTTTACTGCCGTCCCTTCATCCGTTGACATCTGATTTTTCAATAATTGGACACCGATTCTTCATCTATACTAGTATTATAAAGCTGAAGAGTTTGTTTGTTTGTTTGAACGCGCTAATCTCAGGAACTACTGGTTCTAATTGAAAAATTCTTTTTGTGTTGGATAGATCATTTATCGAGGAAGGCTTTAGGTTATTTATATAACATCACGTTGCGACTAAAAGGAGCGAAAAAAACAGCCGAAAATGTGGAAAAAAACGGGTAAATTATTGATCTTTGAGGGCTTCCGTTGCGTGCGCTGCGAAAACCGTTCGAGATAGGTACCTAAGTACCCAAAAAATATGTATGAAAGAATTATGCCTCTTTAAATTATCTAAAAAAATGATCGCGACAGTATATGTCTATCTTTTAAGATTAACTCACAATAACCGTTTTTATGATAATCAAATTTGGTCGAAATTAATGCATTATTACAAATTATTTGTCAGAGTTGTATCAACATAATAATATTAATCTTTATCCAAATAAATGAGTTATTGATTAAGAGCATTTAATTGTTAACAAAATTGTCTTTGACATCACCTTATTTCAATAAACATCTTATAAGATAATACAATTTTAAAATAACTCTGAAACAAAATTCACACTCGCCGCATGATGAGCGCTCGTCCATGACTCCCAAAATAACTATTCCACGCGGACGAAGTCGCGGGCACAGCTAGTTATAGTATATGAATGAATGTAATGAAGATGTAGTTAGGTTATTTTGGGTTAAGTTTATTTGAACAGAGATGACATTTGACATGGGTGACAAGTACGTGAAGCGCCTAATTAGCGCTACCAAACAAAAAATATTTATACAAAAATTAAATGTCAATAGCCGGAAGTTATCCGGCTACGTCATACGTTAACTTTGCTAAAAAATTAAAGTCATTGGGTTTTCTGCGATTTTCTTTAAAAATACTTGCTTATCTAAAGATCTGTTTAATGTAATCTATTCATTAAGCCTATTCCTCGAAATGGTTTACGAATTAGACATTTTCATGAAAAAGTTTACTAGCCAATTTCACAAAACACTCGTTATAATGATTCACACCCTTATTCTTAAAACATAACCTTATGAACGTCCTTCGCTCAAACTCATTGGAGGAAGCCTCAAGGAATTCCTCGAACTTTCCTTGAAAACGATATTCTAAGTTGGCAAACTCCAATGAGGAACGTCACAGAATTGAAAATTACAAAAGAATAAAGTAAGAAATAAAATAATGAAATTTACAAAAAAATAGAGTAAAAAATAAAATAAAGTAATGGATACCTTGGTCAAAAGTGGCAAAAAACCCGATTCATATTCACTTTCGACATCGACCAACCTTAAATTTGACAGTTCGATACTCACCTCTAATGAGGAATATCCATAATAATTCAAGGAAGCTAGTGAAGACTTATCACACCAATGAGTTGAAGTAAGGTTGAGTCGAGTTTGAGCAAACGTTTGAGAATATGCGGATTAATGTTCTTTCTTGGAATGCAAAAACAATAACAGTACTAAGAACTTAGATAGTGTTTTTTGTCATCGGTATTTACTTTTTTTTTTAAATAAATTCAGAAAAGTTGCTATTCCCACTTTTAAAAAAAACGCCATCTATCGTCAAATAGTAGATTCAGTAAGTACGCCTCGTCACAATGTCTTACATATTGTATGAACTCTATAATTTAACCATGGAGTAATTACAAAGAGGAGATGCCGTAATAAGCATTTTGTAAGAAAGTGTTTGTGAGGCTACACGGGGCGGAAGGCAGACGTGCGGGGTGCTTGGTTTCGGCCGTCGTCGCTCCAATCACGAAGCACGAGCAATGACAAGCTCCGCCCACTTTTGTGTCGGCGAGGCGCCAATGATCATATTACTGCGCCATTTCAAACGGCATCTCCTCTGTGTAATTACTCCATGAATTTAACCAAGGGAATATGATCGGTGTTTTGTTATTCGTAGCTGTCCTCATAACCTTCTGGTAGAGCAAGCCGTTATCCGCCTCTCGACCTCTGATGTGGGTTCCTTTAACGACCACTAGATGGACGGTAGGAGAGTACGGTAGGTCTGTTAGCCTCATCAATCATTATCAAACATTAATTTCACGGGCAATTTTTTTTGTAACAAAAGTAGGTTGTTAGTTAGTTAATTGTAACCTAAAAATTAAACAAATATTTCGCATTATTCTTTTTATTCGAGCAACTAACAAAGACTACCTTATTAATAAGAGCATAATATACATAATTACACAACTTTTAACATATTTAATACCGATACTGATATGTATTTTTAAACATTATTTTCATTGCTTGGCTAAAATTTGTAAGTCACTTACGAACCTCATTCTATAAATTATTATTTTTTTGAAATTTGAAATAACCTAAGTGCGATTTGTAGAAAAAACCACGATATATCATCAACAAAACAGCATAAATATTTAACGCTGTCTAAAAAACTGGTTATGTACTCGGGGTTACTAATTACATATTTCTTTATAAAAAAAATATATTTAATATCCTGTTCTCAGATTAATAATTGGTCGGGCGCGCTGGCGGCGCGAGCGGAGACAATTATATTAACCTAAGATCCTGTCGACATATAGTTAAAACTTTGATTTATAAAAACGTTCAATACCTAATCATGCCAAACATACTGATGTGAAAACAAAAGTGTTACAAACAAAAAGGTAATGTTGTAGATATGCAAACTCGTATAAAACTTAAAGAAATTATTAAATTAAATTAAATCTATTCAATACTACCATTTTACCATGTACCAAGTTTTTTTAAAATTAGTTCGTAAGTACTTACAACTTCTGAGATGTAGAGTTATTACAAACTACACTTAGATATATTTGAGAAATCATAAATACATACAATACCTATGTAATTTTGACTAAGCTTGACTAGACTAGATTTACGTAATTATGTAGGTAGGTACAATTACTTATTCTGTGACTAGATTAAATTTGACTACATATCCACGTCATGTATATATTTAAGTTCTTACGCTACTGAATGAATTCGATTCAATAATAAATTACGGTATTTATACTTAAATATATATTATTTACTTTTATATATTAAAAAAAAAGACTTATTTAATATCTACAAGAAATCTACGACTCATTTGCCTTGTGTAAGTAATATACAGTTAAAATTACAGGATTAGTTTGTTTAATTATTATCATAGGACCGTTTTGGTGCGTAAGTGCTGACATCTAGGTGACAAGTTTAAAATCCTTCACAGACAAAACAAATAAGTTTAGGATATTTTAATTGATTCAGGCGTTACTTTGCGAATGTTACAGTTGCACTTAGTAAATTATTTTGCAAACGAATTGTGTCGGGACTACAAGTAAGTAGTGGGTGGGTGCCGGCAATAGGTTCCATGAACTAACTTGTGGCGGAAGCTCGCATCATTGGTAATTGCTTGCACATTAGTTTACTATAATTCTATAAATATCTAGTTTACTATATACAGAATTTGCGTCTATTTACAGGTATTTGTTAACTGTGAGTGAGCCAATCACAATGCTCGAGAAGCCAGTAATGTATCCCTATATAGTTTGTGGTCAGAATTCATGTTTGTAGGCAGTTTTTCGGAATAGATACTAGGTAAATAGATACTAATGAGGCGCAGGTGCGGGGGGCGGCAACAGCGGCAGAGGGGCTACACACGCGGCGCACCCATCACGCTCTGAAAAAAAAATTACAAGTCACTATAAAATCTGCTCAAGGTGCCACTCTGCACATGTTTTTTAAGGAACGAACCAAACACACTTCTTCAATCGACCGTTTTTCCCAGTTGAGTCTGACCTCCGCAACCCTTTTACCAGGAAACCCAACCGGAAACATAACCTGAAGATGTTAGTGGCCAAACACTGACATACTTTTCACATTACCTACAGGCATCTGACACCGTCTGATTTGGCGTGCCATACGAAGCACGGAGGTCCTACGAACGCGTAAGCGAATTATGCTAAATTGGGCACCTGAAAAAATGGCACCGGAGGAACTATGCCAATGGCGCCTAAAAGTAAAAAATATTAATAATGTAGACCTCCTAAAAATGTCACAACACTAGTACACATAATTAACTTTTAAACTAACGCATTGCATATTCAAAATATTAATTGTATACCTTTATCTATACACTAGTTTCGCACTGTCAACATATATTTTGTATCTGTTTGTTATTCCAAATAAATAAAATAAAAAAAATAGTTGTTCTCCGCGAACATATATATACGAGTACCTTGCGAATTTTTCTCTTTAAAGTGTAGGCCCAATAATAAAATTAAAATAAACTTGTTGGGGCCATTTTGAAGACATCATGTACCCAAATCGTTATCCTGTGTCAGATTCATAATTATCATCAGCTTTCCATAACCCACTGCTGGGCATAAGTATCAGATTAGGCCAGGAAGCAAATAAGGCAGCCCGAAAAATCTGACAGTGTCTGACAGTGAGTTAACCACTAAAACACCTCTGGTCATATTTCTGCTCACCCCAAACAGTCGTTCCATGAGAATAACTGTACTGCCTAATCTACGAACACGATTAACAGCATACCCTTACGTTCTGAAGTATAAGCTCAAGACGCGATTCAGAATTTATACGCTTGAACGAAGAAGATACCAAGGCAATTAAACCCAGGGTGTAAACTATGGATCGAAATTGACGTTTATTGATTGATATTTATATCCTATGTTGAAAATAAACGATTTCAAGTAACCTTAGGTTAATAATTGATCTTCCCGGCGCTAGAGACCAATTAAATATGCAAGTAACTTAAAAAATATGAAGGATTATAAAATGTTGTATTGTGTTTTTCTCTCATTTGCCAGCCATATTGACTTTCTACGATTTTATTATAATTGTTTTTTTTTTCTATAGGATTTGGAATTCCTATGGGATCTCATTGAAAGTACTTATATTCTTTCATACAAAAAAAAATCGCTCGAATTGAGAACCTATTCCGTTTCGGATTTTGAAAGTCGGTAGAAAATATTAATGTCTCAAAAAGTTGGGGTTCGCATTCCTACTGTCGTTTCTCGATCAATTATTTTTTTAAAAAAGCATCTAATCAATAAATTTTACTCCGATGGACTATATGGTCCCTTGATCCTTATACTCCCCTTGTAGATTAATACCATGACTTCAAAATACCTTTATAATGACTCCAGTAAATAGATAGAAAATATAAATATAAAAAACTTATATTATTAGTTTACTAAGACTATCATTGTAGGTATTTTACAGTTATTTTAATTTTATAACTAAACTACTGAACCAATTGCTTTAAAAAAAATACTGGACTAAACTGATAATATACCTTATCGAACTTCAAAATATTTTTCAACCGGTTCAGAAATAACGGAGTTTTTGTGTTACAAATACGAAAAACATAAAAACCTCAAAATCTATTTACATACCAAACGTATTATAACTTTTTCTACATACATGCTGACTATCAACAAAAACTGACTAATAACTAAAGAGTTATGAATAAATATAATTTTTTACATTAATGCTAATTTCTCAAAAACTACTCAATTATTTTAATGCCAAACGAACTTAAAAATTCGATGCATGTCTTCTATACAACTTTTGAATTTTATCGTAATCGGACTAACGGCTCGAGAGTTATCGCGGAACATACATAGAAACTTACAAATATACAAACAATGTTTTTTCGGTCCATTTATTCGGGTATCCAACTTGGTACAATATGCTTCACGTAAGTACCTAAGCTACGTGCGGCTCGCGAATTACGCACACAACAAGTGCAAAATGTTTAAGCCGGTTTCTCAAAATGTCAGACATTTTTAAGAAACCTACGAATTCGAATTTAGAAGTTCAGTATTTAATCGTGTGGGCGATGTTGATTGGACGTCTCGTCATGGTCTCGACATCGTCAAAGGGATTTGTCGTTCGGGGCAACGACGAATCGATACGAACATCAAAGGTATAGCACCTTTGATTGGTATGTAACGAAAATTAATTATGAAATTAATTTGTCATATCTTCAATGATAAGTAAGTATTTAATGGTTTGTTGTTTGGGTATTTATTTATTGTACTAGGCACAAAGGATAGAACTTAAATTAATGATCGGTATCCGTGGACCAATTATTAATCTAAGGGATAGAAGTACTATGTCGTCAGTTCTTTATGGTACGAAGACAAAAGCCAAGAGGGTTGGGGAGTTGACCAATTTGACCATGCATTATGGACATGAGGGCCTCTCTTGTCTTTTGCCTCCTAGCACAACTGAGTGTACCACCGGGGATTACTATTGCCCATAGATCATCTGTGTCCTCTAACACACCTCGGGTCTAATTTCCTTGTGAAAAGGGTTAGGGAAGTCAAATTCGAATTATTTATTGCATTTCATAAGTACTTTCAATACAGTTCTAACTACATACAGTCACTGATTAAATTACGTTGGTACATTATGAATCCTGTCGGGTGTCGCAGTTTTTATAAAGGTAGGACGGCAAGCGGATAATTTTTGTTAGTTGTAATCATGCAAAATACTTAACCCTTCATTTATTATGTAACATTTTTTAAAATTAATTGATCGATTTATTTATTAGTCCTATTAGATTAGTAATAATAATATCATATAGATTTAATGTCATTAAATATCAACTTAAGTTTGAATATTTATTTTTGGTCATAAAATTAATAATTTAAAAATTGCTTATTAATAAAAAATAAAAAAATATATAATAAAATTAAACATATAATAATGAATAAATTAAATTATTAAGTAAGTAAGAATTCTTGGTCCACTGCTATATTTGTTGTACATAAATGATCTCCCCAGTTCTATTGATCATAAAAGTATATTATTTGCTGATGATACCACTATAATTATAAAATGTGACGATGCAGAATCCTACGAAAGTACTGTCAATAAAGCACTTGGAGATGTGGTAAAGTGGATGAATGTAAATGACTTGCGGGTAAATATCGGTAAAACAAACTATATGCAATTTTCGTCATATAACTCCAAACAAAAATCACTTCAAGTAAGCTATGATGAAGTTGTTATTGAGAAAGTGGATACTTACAAATTCCTGGGTATTGTGATTGATAAAAATCTAAATTGGAAGGCACATATTAAAGAACTATGTAATAAACTTAATCGTTTTGTTTTTGCATTACGACGATTGAGGCAGACTATTTCTAAGGAATCATCTTTATTGGCCTATCATGGTTATGTGTCGTCTCGACTAAATTATGGTCTTATTTTATGGGGAAATTCGGTAGATATGGAACGGGCATTTAAGGTTCAAAAAAAATGCATTCGTGCTGTCTGCAATGCTTGGGTCGACGATAGTTGTAAACCGCTTTTTGCAGAGCTGAAGGTACTGCCCCTACCTAGTCTTTATATCAGAGAAGTATGCATATTTGTGGAATCACATCAATACTACTTTACTAAGAAAAGTGGCATTAACTCTAGAGAAACACGAGCTATAGTTATGAACAGATTGTATCAGCCTACTTGTCACAAAAATATTTACAAAAGAAACGTATATAATATGTGCATAACATTATTTAATTATCTACCAGATGATTTGAAAATGTTAAAAGGAATGACATTTAAGTTAAAATTGACGGAATGGTTACAAAAACATTGTTTTTACTCTGTACGAGAATATATTGACTATTGTAAATTGCACAAAAGTAATGACTAATTAGGTACTAGATATATTTTCATCTTTCAATGTAAAAAAAATAATTTTATTAGTAACTGGACTTAGAGTACTTATTTTTGTTTTTTTTGGACTTATTTTTGTTAACTGTTGGTTAGATATTTAGTTGACATTTGCATGCCTTTATATGAGGTCAAATACATTTAGCGACATAACTGTTAATAATTATTATTTCTTCATATTATATTAATAAAAAGGTAATAAAATTATAATAGTAAAAATATATTATTAATATATATAGTAAATGTATAAGCAGACGGCAGTCGCTCCATTATAATAACTAGTGCCGCCAAATCAAGGACCATGACTTACAGCGTTCCCTAGGCTCCGAAGCGTAAGCTGAGGACAGCACGCTTGGACGAAGAAAAGAAACACCTGGCTTCTTGGTGGAGGCTGCTTCCCTAGCTAGACGCACTTTCTAATTCTACGGTTTTACCAGATATTTAAAAGCTATATTATCAAACGTTTTTGTCAAATTCCTATATTTCAAGTAGCTTCAAAATAAAGCTGTAGAGGTACAAAGTATTATCCATTAGAGGTTTAGTGCAAAAAAGGTATATTATACCTCTATCATGTAGATAGTGTAGGGACGGCCTGAGGTCAGGCAACCTCCAAGGCTCTCGGTCTTCCTCCCGTTCCACCTTCGGCACCAGGGACGGCCAGCAATCCTCCGGACGGGGGGTTGGTGCACTTCGACATGGCCAGCATGACTGGAATATAAAGTTTACTATTAAAAATATTTAATTGATCCAGGCGATAATTTACAGAAGTTAAAGTTACAAACACTTACCAAATTATTTTAACTATTGCCGGCAAGTGCTAAACTAAAGGTGGCGGGCATGTTGGGACTAATAGTAGTGTGTGGGTGCCGGCCGGCAATAGTTTGCATGAACTAACTGGTGGCGGAAGCACGCAAAATAATTTAGTAAGAGCTTGTCATTAAAAATAATCCTTCAAGTGCGCACAAACCGGATTTGATTAATGGCAATTGAATTTTTATTGGTATCAAGTTTGAAGGAAGGCAAGCCGCAGGGAAGGCTGACTGTTGTACTTCGTGTGTAGAAGAAGACAGCAGTCAAACGTCTAATCTAATATAATATTAATTATAATAAATGCGAAAGAGCGTGATATAAGTGCCTACTTAAATTCGTTTGTTACATCTTCCCGCTTTACCTACTGAACCTTTCTAAGTGAAATGTTGTAAGTGATGGATATTGTAAGTACACATTTACTGTGAAGGTACGTTTCTGTATAAGTACTAGAGCCCAATAGTGCTAAATGCAAATTACATTCGCGTATTTACTAAAACCAAACCCGAACGCGCATATACATTTCGATGTACGAGGGGCGGCTAAGGTTTTGAGTCCTTTCCGAGTTTAATACACGTTTCACAACTTCCCTTTTTTTTTAATTTGTATCCAGTAGTAACCCATCCAAAAAAATATATCTGTTGTTGTTCTTAAAATGGCCGTCGACTGCTTATCTTCAATTCATCTTCACCTCCATATCTTCGCCCCTGCAAGCTGTTTTGAAAATTACTAAAAAGAAAAAATTGCTAAAAACCAGGTCTAGGATGTATGGACAGTAGTATTTTTTTCATAGTCAATCTCTATCTATGTGAGGTTCAAAAGTCGAGCGACGTTGTCTTTAAGAAACAAAATTATTTTGCTGGTTTGCCTCTATTTTTTTCAGTTTGTAATTGACGTACTTTTACAAATTATACAGCATAGTACTCGTCCTTTGTTGTAGAATTTTTAAAAAGAAAAAAGATGGACTGAATTCCTTCGCAATCCTAAGAAAAGAAGATCAACGACTTGGAGAGTGATTTTTCCAGTTTGAACTTCTTTGGCTACTATTCAGTCTTTTTGATCTACTCAATCGACTCTTGTTTTGATTTGAAATTATATTGTCAAATATACGTTTCATCAATGGCCATAACGCGATTACAAACTTTTCCATGCGGTTATTATAGACGTCCCAAAAATCTTGTGATATTTGAACTCACCGCTGCTTTACAAGTGAGTATTTTTGGCACCCAATATGCGCTCATTTTTCTCATGTGCAATGAACGTGCAAAATGTCACTAACTTGTTTCATATTAATCCTCAACTCTTTTGCTATCTACCACATTATTTTAAAGATCCTCCAATACAAATTTCTAAGCTTATGCGATGTTTTCATTTGTAACCGCCGTGCTTGGGCGGTCTGAGCGGCGGTCTCCTTGTAAAGATTCTCGTGCCTGTTGGAAATGTCTTACTAAAGTTTAACTATGACAAATGATGGAACAGATTCTCCTTAAACCTCAGATAACTCTTTAAAAATATTACCTGTTTACCCTTTTCTCACATGGAACATTGTAAAGGCGCGGTGCTCCAATTTACTAAAACGCTACGGCGACTCTAACATGGTTCTTTACGGTTCAATTACTCGAAGCGTTATAAAGCTACCTAAATCTTGGCCTACATAATGATAAGATGTCCTGAAACTAGTAACCCATCACACAAGTAATTAGCGGTAGTAGAAGTACCCTAGGTTCAAAACTTTTCAGCCGGTCTGGTATGTAAAATCGGTTAGTCGATTGAAAATCTTTTGACGCACCTATGATCTCTATCGGATTTAAGGAAACTCGAAGTTCGAAGACGCAGGAAAAGCTAGTATACCCACTTATCTATATTTTGATTTTCTTAGTAGTTAACTACAGGACATGATGAACTTTTAAGAAAATTTTTGTAGGCAACGGGTTGTGACATACAGTTGCGGTGAGCCAAAGGGGAAAAAATACTTACCTTAAAGTGCAGGAGTCCGATTAGGCCGATTATGAGCCATTCCGATTACCGTCACGATAGATTATCATATCGAGTAATAGTAGCAGATGGTATAAGTTCCACATTATTTAATGTGTTTATGTAAATAACGCTCAATAATTTATTAATCTAAATTAAAAGATTACATAGGTATAAGCAAAAGTATGTACCGCCTAGTATGAGGAGCTCGTTAGTCGAGCGCGACCCGCATATCCGTAGCGAATGCAGGTGTCAAGCGACGGCGTGACGCGACCACTATTGGATTGGTCGCCATTTAGTGGCATTTTCTATCTTGAGCTCCTCTGTGCTTCGAAAGGAACGTTAATCCGTTGGCCCCGGTTGTTGTCGATAAATAGCAGTCAGCAGGCTGTGTCAGATGACTTGGGGCAGCCTAAAAAATTCTGACAGTGTTAGCCACTAACATACCTCGGGTCATGTTCCTGTTGGTCTGATTTCCTTGTAAAAAGGGTTACGGAGGTCAGACGGCAGTTGCTCCATTGTAATAACCAGTTCCGCCAAATCTAGTACTATGACTTACAGCGTACTCTAGGCTCCGAAGCGTAAGCTGACGACGAAACTAGGAATACACGCTAGGATGATGATGAAGCAAAAGTATCTACCGCCGTACGTACTTAGTCTAGGTATTTATACCTACTCCTATTTTTTTTTAAAATATTGTTGTTGCCGCATCTGTAAAGCAAGTAAAGCAAAAGATGCATGGAAGAGAATAGTAGCCTTTTATCCAGCAGCGTTACACAGATATGCAACTCTAAAAATATTTTTGATCTAGATCTCCAAATCTCCCCGTTAACTTTCTATATACGATTTATACGAGTATATAAATGAAAGTAGTGTTAGTTACACTAATTATATCTCAAGAATGGCCGAACCGATTTGGTTGAAAATTGGTGGGGACGTAGCTTAGGATACGAAACAGCTAGTATGCGATAAAAACATTGAAAGCGCATAATATTACTGGGAAAAAATGTATTTCTTCATGGCATGATCATAATTCCACTTATTTACTGTTAAAAATAATATATTTCGATGACGTGATCTCGTGTCGTCAACGCGGTGACGTGACACGACACAGACAAAGCTCATAGTAATTATTGTAAACCGAAGTCACACTAGTAATGTAGAGTTATTTATTTAGAAGTGGCAGCATTAAGAATAAATAAAAGATTTTATTAAATTTCATTGTCCACTTTCGGGACCTGTAAAATTTGTAGTTAGTCATTATATCGAGTGGGATTCATGGCCAATCGATGCTGTACACCCTGGTGTTAGGGGTTTTTAGGAACAGTCTTTTGGCTTCTGACATATTGCAATTCTTTTAATGACCACCAATGGCTTAACGTGCCTTCCGAAGCACGGAATTATCATTATAATCAGACAATCATGTGATTCAAGTAGACAATATCCTAATCTAAACCCAAAGCAAACACCTAAACCATTGGACCACGAGGCAGTTAGCATAGTTATTAACTTTCAATATTCTTTACATACATACAATTTTTTTGTGCCACTTCTGTATACTCTATGGACCGCATCATAAACAATTCATCGAGTGTTCGGTATAATTATTTACGTAATACCGCGTGTCACCCATAGTCCGCAGTTGTTTCGATTTTAATAATTAATTACCGGCACTCGTGACCAGTTAACATAATTTAAAGCTTGGCTGCAGTATTTGAATGAAAATGTTAGTTGCATGAACGCGACACGAACGTTATTTTCCGATAGTTTTGCCTGATCATTTTGAAGCGTGTTTTGTTATAGATAGATAGATAGATACTTAGATAAAAACTTTATTCACTTTCACTTTTACAGTAGGTAGGTAACAACATAAATCTAACGTTGAAAATATATATAAAATATTACAATATTCTCTTTGTTTATTCTCTCTCTCATCTCAGCGCCTTTCTGGTTGCGTCCGCGACTGTTTGCCTCGGAGCCCAGGGTCCGCTTTCCTGCTCTTTCTCCTCCACTTCGCCCGGTCTTCGGCATCCCTAGTTGTGAGAACATTCACACGCATGCAGATCCGTCCCTGCGATGTCAAGCCAGCACTTTTCGGGCGCGCCCCTTCTACCAGGGCCAGGTGGAGGCGGCGTGGCTAAACACTTGTTCCCCACGTACCTACTTATTTAGCTTTGTTTATTGTTTACCGCAAAAATATCAACAGACTTAATACATCTCTCGTTTTGAAAAAACAACAAATTTACAGATACTGCTAGCATATATAAATATAGCTTATTTAAATTAAGTTGGCCTACGGAACTGTCTGTGAGCGGCCAAAAACATATATCCTTAACACACTATCATGAATTTTTTCCAGAATTTAGTCTAGTTTCTTGTAAGTACTTAATTAATTAATCCACATGACCAAACGTACAACGAAAGATTATTTTGATAAGACAAAATATGTACTTAAGTAATATTTTGATGACAAAATATGTACTTAAATAAAGACCCCAATAAAGAAAAGTAAATGAGGGCATCTACATTAGTAATCGTATTTATATAAAATCTGTGGTGCTATGATTTATATGTCGAATGAAAATAATTCTAAATCGAACGATAATCAGTCGACACACCAATTTCAAATGAGTCATACATTACAAAAATAGCACACCAGATACCAGTCACAGAACTCGGGATGTAACTAGAAATGCGCTAGAATGATAAAAAGCGAGGGTCCGCGATGTTTCAATAAAACTGTGAGTAATAGACAAATAAATTGGGCCATAACGGCAAAGTCTTTGTCCCCAACAATAGGTCATGGGCACACTTGCGCGAAACGTCAAAATTAATGCTCCGCACACACGCCGCCGATAAAAAACTGCCCAAATGCCAATTCCCAAATGAGGTAAATAAAATTGCTAAATGTCAACGTGACATTTACAAAGTTACATTCATTGTACGCACAATTCAACTACAGAATAACATTTAATTTTGTTTGATGTTATCTTTTGTTACTAATGTTTGTAGATTTGATTGTTTGAAAGACACGGCAATGAATAAAATATGACGTGTCGTGTCGAAAATAGTGCTTTGTTTTAATAAAAGATAATGCCCGCCCCGTTTTAATTTGATATTGGATTTACATTAGATCCTTATCGGCTCAAGTTTGAATAGTCTTTTGTAAATAATAGCCCTTTACGGCCGGACAGTTTTCAATATTTATGAAAATTGGTGATTGTGATTTGAAATAATTTGAATTGAGTTTAATGATGCCTAAAACTAAAGAGCAGTAGTTTAGAAAATTGCAATAAAGATACGTTATAAAGAAATACTTACGTTTATTTAGAGCTGACGGAATAATTTCACCATGGATTTTGAATTAAAGTTTTTGCCAGTACTTAAAACCTTCAACCATTTTAATTTGAAAATTATTGATATCTAAGTTTTAACTGATATTTAATTATGTACCAAGGGTATTGAAAAAATGCACTGTTTGCGTTTTCCTACTGAACGGAAGATCTAATCCTAGTTATAGCCTACCATTCTTTAAAGTATATACGAAAAGAGAAGAAGAGAGAAAATTAAACTCACCCTCAACCATCGTTTTACCAACGACTGAGATATAAGTACCTACCATTTCAAATTTTTTAAATGCCATGACTAGTTTCAAATAAAACTATTTTCAAAGCTTTAAAAGCGCTAACTGGGCCACTGGACTGAAGCTTAAAGCTCCTCCATTGTGCTACTGCATTGAAGCTTCTAGGTCACTGAAAAACTAAAACAAAACTCACGGCATATGGCTAGCTGGGCAGGCTAGTCGAACTGAATTAAATATTGCGTTGTCAGTTGGCTAAAAAGCTGGAAAATGAACAGCAGTTTTTTTATATACGAGTACATTGAGAATCCATACGACCCGGGAAAGATGAGAACGCTTGTGTATCTGTAAAGCGTCCCTAGCAGATAAGCAAGGAAACTAACAAATTACAAACAATAATTGCGACTGCGTTTATAAAAATGTATTGGTCCATTGCTTTCAATTTTCGGTACTGTACGGCCACCGTTCTCTCTTCTGAAACATGGGTTTTGACGAGAGACTTTCTGAATAAACTCAAAGTCGCTGAGAGGGCAGTTGAGAGAAAATTGGTTAAAGACCGCAAAGCAAACAGTGGCTCAGGACACAAAGCAAGGTTACAGATGTCTTGGGCCTGTTGCGAAGTTTAGTGGCAAGGGGATGGCCATGACACCAGAAAAAGGGACTCATGATGCAAGTCTCTGGTGGAGTGGAGCTTTAATTAAAAAACCACCACAAGGAAGACCACTCGACGATATCAGAAGAAGAAGGTGTGAAATGGAATGAGATTACCCAAGACAGAGATAAATCGCACAGACTGAAGGAGGCCAACGCCCTAGCGGTCGAGAAAGACAAGAGAGAGAAAGAGAGAGTACGGCCACCGACGTAGTAGCTCAGATAATGGTACCGGTAGAGGCAAATGCAAAGAGCATCTAAACCGAACACGGGTAAAACGTTCCTTTCTCAATGGGCAAATGTGATGATATATCTTGTTTTTAAATCCAGAATGTTTTATGGCCATAGCCTAGATAGAGACAAGAGATATGCATTTGCCTAGCAGTGGGATAAAACATCTCACGCAAGCTAACATCTATCAAATTATCATATAGGCAGGGATAGAGTTGTGTCATCAGCTTACGCTTCGGTGCCTAGGGTACGCTGTAAGTCATGGAATCTAGATTTGGCGGCACTGGTTATTACAATGGAGCAACTGCCGTAGGACCTCCGCCTTTTTGCAGGGAAACCAGACCAACAAGAACATGACCCGAGGTGTGTTAGTGGCTAACATTGTCAGATTGTTTCAGACTGCCTAAGGGCATCTGACACAGCCTATCTACTGCCCTCTATCGATAATAATCGAGGCCAAGGGCTTAACGTGCCTTCTGAAGCACGGACAACCTCGAGATAGGATGCCACTAAATGGCGGCTAATCCAATACGGGTCGCGTCTCGCCGTCGCATGACACGTGCATTAGCTACAAACGTTTTATTATTTATTTATTTATTAAAACTTTATTATTCCACAAAGTACACATATACTTATAACAATTGGCGGACTTAATGCTAAGAGCATTCTCTACTAGTCAACCATTAGGAGAAACGGAAAGATAGTTTGGCGCAAAAAAGTTAGGGGGAAAAAATGTGTTACATAAAGAGCAAATTTTATCAAAAGCTTAAGTTCATACACCGTCAACATACATAAAACATACACAAATACTGTTTAACGTTGTACCTAATACTTGCAGATAATATCGTAAAACTTCGGAGCGCCAGTAACAACATAACACAAATCGAATCTGCAAGGATCCGCCATTGCAACATCTATCATTAATATAAAATCACATCATTGTCTGTACGAGCGTATAATCAAGTGCTCCCTCCCGCGGGACCTGGGCCCTAGGGTCTCGGCGTCCCGGCTGTTGTCTACGAATTATACATTCTCATTCAATTACTGAGGCGTATTTGTGTAACTGCATTACGGTCTTGACTTATAAACTTTGGAGGTTTGGCTCATCATTTTTCATATTTTTTTAATATTTTTGAACATTTTTTTATACGATTTGATTAGCGAAAGATGGACACAGAGTCACTGTTGCCTATTTACTTTCTATCCTGTTTTGTTAGTATAGGTACTTAACTTTGTTTATTAAATTTTAAACTATTTTAATACGGTTTTATCGCGTTTATTACTTACTAGCTGTTTCCCGCAGCTCCGCCTGCGTCCAAAAGTAGCCTATGTTTAACCACGGGTCTTCAAATATATTCATACTAAATTTCATCAAAATCCGTTCAGCGGTTTGGTCGTGAAAGCGTAACAGACAGACTTTCGCATTTATAATATTATTAGTATGGATTTTACGTATTAAAATAGTTAAATTTAATGTGTAACATCGCGAAAACATAAGAAACCATTAGTGTGTTTATTTAAATTTGAACATAAAAATATTTTCTACTTGTTTAATGCGATTGTCTCGCGAGATATAAAGCTTAAAGCATATCGGACTGAATTTATATTTCTACATGAGATATTTGTTCCTCGTAGATCTCAACCACAAAATAAAAACACAGATCACATTTCCGAATATCAATTTGCCAATCTCTACAGCCTTATTCAATAAATAAATAAAAAAATGTATAAAAACTAGCGGAATCCGTCCCCAGACGAGCAATAATCACCAATCATTTGAAACAACGGGATAAAGCAGCGTACACACGAACGTGACCGCGCCGCGCGTGCCAGTGATTTATACCAGCAACTAGAGGCACAATTGAATCGTTTGTACAATCCGCCCAAAGTATCTATTAGGTACGTGGATAGCGTACTGAGCCACTGTAAATGTAACAGGGTAAAAGTATTTACGTCGCGTCGCGACTCTTTTTCTGGAGATTTAATTGGATGTGTTTTGTAGGTACGATTTGTATTGTAATGCCATATATAGGCGTGTGTTTTGATAATATATTCCCTGCAAGTAAATTTCTTGTTATTGAAATAATGAAAATGAATATGCATTGCAAAAACACCTATTTAAATAGTTATGAAGGAACACAAATACGCATTACAAGCTACGTTTTCATTGGTAATGCGTATTTGTGTTTAATGTTTATAAAACTAGTCTACTGTTAAAACAAAAAAATCCACAATTTTATTCTCATACAATAAGTACAAAAATGAATACATATCCAATAAAAGACAACCATCCATTATTCAAACAAAACATCCCCTTAATGTACTGTACAAATATAATCAAACAAAAAAGGCCACACATTTTCGATGGCTTCAATAAAATTACCAGTATTCCATTTACATCTCGGGTCACTCGATACCGCGCTTAATTTAATTGATGGAACGTCAAATAATCGAGTGATGGAACGCCCGCGTGTGTGTACTTACCCTTATTGTAATAACACTTACCTATTTAAGTAACAACGAGGATGTTTAATATTAAGTGTATTCTTATTAATTTACTTTGTTATGGTCAGTTTAATGTATTTTTTTCCTCATATGTTCAGAAATCACTTTATTTTCACTTTTTTTTAAATATTGGTTTGTATTAGTTGAAGGGGGGGGGGGCTAGAAAGGAACATTTTACAAAGGAAAATTATTCAAATTAGTTAAAAGTGATTACTGATAAGTTGTCAAACAGAGTCAAAAACGCAAGTAACCATACGAAAATGAGCAACTTTTTAATTCGCAACTTTACAGACATACAAACAAAGAAATGTATTTGCAAATGACCAAAAACGAAAATGTCAAAGGACTTTTTTATTAACATTTTTTTAAACCTCCAAATTAATTTTACTTGGTCACAGAGACTAGATTCTAGTAGCGTTGTGTTCAAACAATCACTCAATAAGCTGAAAGCGCTTCGGGTGCCGGCTATAAGCGGCTTCCGATACAACATGTCGACGGTACAGAAATTAAGTTAAGTACATTCGACTCTAAATGAGATTATCAGGAGAAAAGACACAACGTATACGGCTTTAGTCCGCCATTTACATGTCATATAATAAAGTTAAAATAAATATAATAAAACAACTTAGAAGTAGATCGCCCATTGCCCTTCTATATGACATAGATAATTTAGTTCTTTTTAAGAGTTCAATAGGCAAAAAGGCATACGGCCCACCTGATGCTAAGCGATCACCACAGCTCATGGACACCCGCAACACCAAGAGCATCACTAACGCATTGCCGACCTTTGAGAAATCGTTTCACGCCCTTTTTTCATGCTGATTGCATGTCCTATATTGAACTGTTGCAACGCAAACATGCTGCTGCCGCTGACTCCTATCTCATTGTGTTGAGTGAAAAATTGTCATGTATTGTAATCTTTTATATCGTTTTTAAAACCACTTGTATGATTTTGCAATTTATATTTTAATTATTTTTTTATATCAGATAAGGAGAAGGAGAGATAGGAAGTAATGTGTGGGTAGATAATTACATGGGAGAGAACATGAGGGTGTTGAACATGTGAAGTTGAAAAAACCATGGAAGGTCATCGATAACTATGATAAGACAAGACATACCTACGCCAAATCCAGATGATGAGAAAATGTAAGGAGAATGCTGTTGTGATTTTTATTGAGACGTGATGGCCCTGGCTGCTATTTGGTGGTCGGTAAATGAATTAAAAAGAGGTCGAAAACAAAAAATTGCCACCAGGGAGTACAGGGTCGATTGACTATGTAATGCCACTCGATACGAATGAATTAATTTTGATTTTCGTAAAATGAGACATCTGAATAGCTAAACAAAACAACCACTTCAAGGACTTATTTCTACACTCTCGCTATTCCGTGCCCTCGAGCAGTGCAGTGCAATCGGATTTATCGATTACGATTTAATCTCACTCGATTGTCTGCCTCCTGTTATGATTAGTCCGCTGCTGACCAACCCGATTGTTCATGGATTGGAATTACCGTACTGCTGCAATTCGAAATTGACTTAGTAATAATCCATCGATATTCTAATCCGGAGAAATTGATAATATCATACATAAGAGTAGATATAATTTTCATGTTTAAAATTATCAAGTGGATTTTATATTGAGACAACTTTTGACAATTATGAGCCCTAGTTTTTGATTCACACGCGGGTGAAAATCGTTCGGCTCACCGATTATGTTGTATAAAAATTATTGGGTATTCTACTAATTTTTCTTTTATCTTTTTTTATTTCCAGAAACAGAATTATGAAAGAATTTTTGTAATCCGTTCAAAATTAAATAAGTTATAAGCCTTTGAATTTCGGTGGAAGGGGAAACTGTCAAAAAAACAAGAAAAGGATGCACTGTGTGAGCTGTGACGTCACTGCCACTCGGTTTCGTGCGTACAAAAGAGATAGCAAGACGTCCCCACCACACTCCTACTTTTCTTTTAGAGAATACTTTAAAATCGAATTACTGCCTTAATTAACAAACAATTTTGTTGTTGTTTTCAGAATCGGTTACTTTTTAGTGTATATTTTGTTTAGTATAACAATATTAATCAAGTATGAATACAGTCAAGTAGCCTATTCGCTATGGAATGAAAGTTTTCGACTCACCAATTTTGCGTGAGTCGTACATTTCACAAATAGACTCCTGATGCTTTTCAAATATCCTTGTCGTAGGGTTTTTCCTCTTGATAATGATCATGGGCAAATAATAAAATACCTAGGTAACAAAAATAATTTCCAAACTTGGTTTTAGTAGTTAAAATACAATTTTAAACATTGCAATTTTTAAGAGGCAATACTCGAGTAACGTATATATTGTAGCTTCAATGCTACGAGTTCTACGAGTGCTACAAGCACCTACGAGTCGTAGACAATGGAGCTACGCCGTAGCACTAGCTACAACTGCTACACGCGGGCACATCGTAATATGCATTAAAGTGTTTATTCATTGATTCCTTTGTTTAATTTTTTATTTTAAAATCATCAAACTAAATGCCGAATTGGTACAAAAAGCATTTGCAATGCTGGCTCGATGTAGCAACGGAGGATATGCGTGCTAATGGACTTACAACAAAGGGTGCCGAGGACCAGAGGAAATGGAGGATAAAAAGTAGGAAAGCGGACCCTGGGCTTCGAGCCAATCAGCTGAGGATGCAACCGGGAAGGCGCTAAGATGAGTACTGATACAAAAACATTTGGTTAAGGCGTTTGCTTTACACCCGAAGGTTATGGGTTCGATTCCTACGGGAAGCATATTTTGTTTAGTTGTTTCCAGTTTGGTTAAAAGTTGCAATCTTGAATCATCTAATTGTCTAACAATAAAGATGATTCCGAAGCCCGGCCGGCCATTTAATGGTCCTTAAAGAAACATCAGAGGCCGAAAGGTGGTTTCTGAAAAGTCTGACACCAGGGTGTGCAGGGTTGATAGCCCATTTAATCTACTCGACATGAATGAATGAGTTTTAGTATCACACAATTGCTGTAAGAGAAAAAAAGCATACGATTAAAAAAATAATTATCTCACAGTAATATGAATTGTCGTTACGTTTCAATACCTTTAAATAATCCAGCCATTAGGTGTATGACCCTTTCTGCCTTAAAATGATCCGATTAAATATTTCAATAGATTATGCTACAATTATTCTAATTGACTTTTAATAGACAATATTCATGTCGCAATGAAATCATTAAGTTGCCAACCCTAGCATGACTAGGATTACCACGCGTCAGAAATTGTGTGGCTTTTTATTTCTTAATAACCAGCATCTCAGTTTTTATCTTGATTTATAAATACATTATTTTTGTAACAAGTACAGGTATTTCGGTTTTTTTAATTGATGAGAGTACGCAAAAAATATTGACTATACTTATGCGATTGTCAGTTAATTTCCGGTGACTAGGAATAGTACCGATAACGAGACATTCGTGAAATTCCGTCATATTTCTGAAAAGATAGTACAAACATGGTATCTGGGTTGATAATATTTTATTCTGAAACTTAATGAAATTATATTTTTTTAAATGTAAGTAAATGAATATTTCGGTGTAAATAAAAACAATCTTTTCTTTCCTGAATAAATCACTATTGGGAGAGGAGGGAATAAATGGGTATAAATGGAAATATTTCCAGAGGATGGAAATTTTTCGGGAAGGCGTCTATCTTTTGTTGCTAACGATCTCTTAGCATAGGTCTGGAATTCAACGATAGGTCGAAAATTCAATAGCACTTAGATTTCATGAAAATCAGTAAGATTTTAAAAATAGAACTCCTTGTCGCGTGGACACCCTAAGCTTTCCAGTCCTGCCTTTGAAGGGATTAAGGGTATTAAGCGCGCGTTAATTACGAAATGACGTCAGTCATTAGAGAGGCTCTGGCACCTCTTTGTTTACGTCTTGTCGGGTAAATAACAGGTTCCCGGCACTTGTTAGGTACAGTGAACGTGACCCATACCGTACCCACCGTAATGTCCGAGGGGTCAGGTTTATCTGTCTTTGACTCTACCATTAGTCTCGGGCTTTCAATGGTGAGAGTTTTAATAACAATTACAATTTTATTTGCTTTGGTTTTTTCCTGAATAGGACATTATCAATTAATATGCTAAATTCGGACATTTTTAAATAGGAAAATAAACTAACTTAAACCAGTAATTCTTAACAACAAATGTTTAATTACACAAATTAAAATCCTTCAATCAACGTTCGTACACCGCCCTAGCAGTATCTGCTGTACCATTCTTGACCGGTGTGTTTTGATCTACAAATTTTTATTTATTTATTTCATGTACACGCTGTAAATATACATTGGAAACTTAACATTAGGAAAACTATTAAATTAAACTATAGTTTAATTTAATGAATAACAATCGCGAAAACATAAGAAAACATTAGGAAAACTATGTACAAGGGTTAAGGGTTGGGTACAAATCATAAGTTTTGTTTAGAATTATGTTGCCAAGTGCAAAAAGGGACTTCTAAAATCTGACTACTTAATCCGATACTTTCAGATTAAAAGACAGTCAAACATCTAGAGGCGGTTTGGCAAAACTCTAACACTATACAAAAATGTAGCCTGCACAACATGATGATGATGACACAAACAAAATTTTAAGCGTCATTCTATTAATACGGGTGACTTATTTAGACTTTCAAAGCTGCTACTAGTCTGAAAATACGCACAATGTGAATAACGAATAAAAAATAACGCCGAACGACACAAAAAAAATAATATAAATTAAAACATTCCATAGACAAATCCGTATAATCGCTGTATTCAAAAATCAAAACATCATTCAACCGAATGTAAACACGCAAAAAAAAATCTAAAACCGCTCCCTAACTAAAGGAAAATCCTCAATTAATTGGTCCTCGGGCCGCCGATCGGCAGTAAATTAAACATTTTCTCTTATTTAAAACCGAAATGAAGTCCATTTGGACCCGCCACCCCGTAATTACAGAGTTTACGACGTGCAAAGCTCCTGGTCGCCATTTTATCAAAATGGCTGCCGCCGCTCACTTGGGATTTCGCGGACGCCACTTGAAATTAAATGGTTTATGTTTGCGATTGTTAAGTTAATCAATACTTTAATTATGAGTTAAGATTATTTGAATTAGCAACGTGAATCGGCATGTTGCATGGGAATGGATAATAAACGACGGACGATTGATGTAAAACATAGGATACAAAATTTTTAATTTTAACCTAAAAGATGCGGTCTTATGTATTATTTCTTTTTTTTAAGCAAATACATGTTTAGCCTAATAGGCATACAAAAGTGAAGTCAGTAGTAAAACAATACAAGATCAAGAAATCTCGGCAATAATAAATAATTTTAGGGTTCCGTAGTAAACACAAGGAACCATCATAATTTCGTCATGTCTGTCTGTCCTAGGTTTTATACAATTTATTGCATGGGCAATATGTTGTATACTCCGCGCTTATGTTGAGAGCCGCACCGAGCGCGGTCAACGACCATAGTAGCAGCTACGGCATAGCCGATAATCGTATCACATGCTGGAATATGACCTAGGAGCTTTCGTCACAGAGTTTAGTAATTTCAAAACCTTTTTTTTTTATTTACAATAACATTAAAAAACACAATAACTATCTATCGATCCTCATCCGTTTACACGAGCCAAATCGCAATACTGTACCGCGAAATCTCACAAAAGCAGTGCACAGCGTTCAAAAATACCGAAAGATCGGTAGTAAGAAAAGAAAAGGTATTTTTATCTTACATAAACGTTTTTCAAAGATGCAATTTAATACACAAGTATTGAGTCGATCGCATTATCTACTGCCGTTCCATTCGACGCAAACCGAGCTCGACTTGGATCCAATTTAAAAAGTTCTCGGAGAAATTTTTCCAATCACCGTAGTTGCGCCCCGGTAATCGGCGATTAGTTTTTTTTTTATTCGGAAAAGTACGACTGTTTTGATAGAATGCTGGTGAATTTATATTTGAATCGATCATTATTTGTACGAGTAAAATGTGTAGGATATTGTTATTGCAGGTTTAAATTCTAATTCTAATTATTTTTAAGCAGAAACTAAGTAGGTATTATGCCATTTATATATATGGCACAACTTTTTGACGATCTTTATGCAAAATCCGGCTATTCGAAAATTTTCCTTCTCTTCTGGTACCAAACCTTCCCTTGAAAAACCACCTAATTCAATAGTCAAAAATCAACTTCAGGTTGACCATGTAATCCATTCAATATGATTCATAATTTACTAATATAATATCATAAAGCTGAAGAGTTTGTTTGAACGCGTTAATTTCAGGAACCACTGGTCAGATTTGAAAAATTATTTCAGTGTTGGATAGCGTATTTAGCAAGGAAGGTAGGCTAGGACGAAATCGAGACGGGCTGCTAGCCTGCTAGTGTGGTATAGGTATAAATAGACTTACCACATCTTTCGGCTGATCTTCCTCAGTAGTTTCAATATCCACACTCTCATCGCTGTCGCGGTCGCTTTTGGTTGACCTGGCGGGCGACGAGCGGAGCGGGGAGCGAGGCGATGAGCGGAGCGGAGAGCGGGCGGGAGATCGATGGGGAGAGCGACTTCGACGGGGCGATGAGGCTATTGGAGACCTAGACCTAGTAAAAAAATAGATATCTATAGTTAAATATTATTTATGTAGTGTGCAATAATGAGTTAATAAATAAATAAATAAGAAAGGTGTTTTTCTGAGAAGTCCACTCTTATCACTGAGTACGCAGCCTCATCATCATTATTTCAGTCACAGTCAGTCCATTGCTGAACATAAGCCATGATTTCCAATACTACCGGTTGTAAGTGGCCTGCACCCATCGTCTGTTTGTGACTTTTTTAATTCACCTGACCATCTGGTCTGGTTTTATAGTTGCAATTCGAGACCCAGCCTGAAGCTTACCAATATAATCATCCTTGTTACGCTACCTTTTTACATAATACACTAATTATTATCACTGGCTACAGTAACAAATACATCTTACTAATTTAAGCCTTATTAATTACGGATCCAAGGAATAGCGAATCAAAAACTATACCTAATTCAAATAGGGGGAGCTATTGTTAACGCTAAAATTCTACAGATGAATGGCTGGAGACAATATATTTTTACATAGACGGCACATTATACCTACGAGTATAATACTAAATGTAATATTTTTTTTCATGTGGGTCACATAGGTCCAATGACCCAGCCTAGATTTTCGATCATATCAGTGTAAAGGTGACAAGGTGTGATTCCAAAATTAGTCGTATGACTATGCAATAAAATATTTTTTTCTACACGAAATAGGATCATCACACATGTCAAATCATTGCGGTCATGACAACACTGGTGCTGCCATAGATTTAGTTTTTTTTTTTTGCTACAAGGTGCTGCAGTGTAGTCGCGTTTGGAATCAATATCATGGAGATACATAGAAACAAGTAGTCACACAAACAAACAGTCTGCGATCCGTTTTGAAATCACACGTCATCATCATCATCATCTCCGTCACTGTTGAACATAGGCCTCTCTCATGGCTTTCTAATCTGACCGATCTAAAGCGACCTGCATCCAGCGACCTTGACAAGCGTGGCTAGTATGGCAACAACCTGCATGGAAACAGCTAAAAATTATAAATTAAAATTAAGTACCTATTAGAAGATCGTGACAATGCAGGCGACAATTGCGGCGACTCGGTGCGGTGCGAACTCACCGGACGGAAGGCGCGCGGCTCTTCTATTGCCCCCACGCCGCTTAGTGCTGTTAGCGCTCCTTTGAACAAACAACCAATTCAGAAGTGGCTAATGGTGACAGATGTCGGAATAAATAAATATATGACACATTGCCCCAAAGTAAGCTCGAGATTTGTGTAAGAATGGAGACATCTGACAAATGATTGAGAAGTTATATTTTAATGTATTTGCATTCATGCCTTGCAGAATTTTTTGAAATATGTACTCTAACATTTTCTAGAGTACGTCCCGACAAATATATGAGACTGAGTTGATCTAAATAGGCCCCCATAGTTAGTTTTCAAATTCAATACCTACTTCTAGAAATTAATATGACTGTGTTACATTCACTAAATTAAAATTTAATGATACCTAATCCAGAAACACTAAATATGTTTAGCAATTATCGTTTCCAAAAGTTTTTAAAACTATGTTTGACTCACCCAAAATCGATGATTGCAATGAAATATGGAATGAGAAACTAATTTTAGCACAAATTAGACTATGAATCCTTAATTTATCTTAATTGCTTTATTAATTTTATAACACGTCAAACCCTTTATACTTAGCGGAAAACGAAAATTTGTACAACAGGCTTTCCATCCCAGCCTCTATTCAAGGCCGCGAAGCGCGTCTCTGATACATACATAGCCCAGCTCGATCCAACATCTGTGAAGGATATCACACTTGGTGGTGACACAATAACCCCTCAATCCCCTGAATGGCAAAAAGTTCACGTAACTCGTAACAATAAATGGAAGAAGTTATCCGATTCACCACCTCCAGAGAGAATCACCACTCAAAACAGATTTAGCGGACTACCCATAGATCTAACAGAACCATCCCAAGACTGCTCAAAGGAAAAGCGACCAATCAAACCTCCACCAATTATGTTATATGGGTTCCAAGATGTAGGTCTGCAGCTGATGAGGACAGTTATTCCCTTAAAATTATCAACAAAAATCAACTTCGAATCAGCAGGTCTGAAATCGAAACTTACAAAAAGATAATATCCAAAGTGCGGGAATATGGACTCATGTATAACGAGTCATCTACAATGGGATAAAGTAAGAATGTAAAAAACAGCTTGACAAAAATACAGGGATACCTTTTTATCTAGAAATGTTTAAAAAAGACAAAGATCTTCCTTCAAAACGAGTTCAAAAGAGTATATTTCGACTGTATTTTTCGACATCCAACAAGCTTTTTATAAAGTGTGGCACGAGGGCCTCCTATGCAAAATAAAAAAAAGCTCTTCCACACAGTTTCTGTTTGCTGTTTGACATAAATTTGTCTGGTCTCATGTTTCAGTTCAGGACAGACGGCGAAAGTTCCGAATTCCACCACATACAAGCCGGCGTGCCTCAGGGATCTGTGCTGGACCCCATACTTTACACAATATGTACTGCTGATCTTCCTGGGGTCGCTAATGTCACCACTACCACATTTGCAGACGATACTGCTATACTGGCAAGCAGCAAATATCCGGATAAGGCATCTGCCACACTGCAAAGTAGCCTTGATAAAATAAGTAACTGGCTCCAAAAATGGCGAATAGCCAGTGCCACCAAATCGACCCGCGTTACTTTTGCCCTAAGAGTGGGAGACTGTCCACCAGTTAAATTGGGAAACAGTAGTTTACCGCAAAACGATTCTGTGAAATATCTCGGCATGCACCTTGACCGCAAATTGACATGGAGGAAACACATAAAAGAAAATAGAGACGAAATAAATTTGAAATTACAAAACCTTATATTGGTTATTGTCACGTAACTCCGTCTTGTCCACGAACAATAAACTCCTGATATATAAAACTATTCTCCGACCTATATGGACTTACGGACTCCATTTGTGGGGTAGTGCATCTGACTCCAACATCTCCATAATGCAAAGGAATTTTAAGAAACATCGCTAATACACCATCGGTACATCACGAATACCGAAATTCACAATGGGCTACAGGCGAACACCATAAAAGAGGAGATAAGTCTTATGGCTCGACGCTACAAAAGTCGTCTAAACAACCACCCAAACTAAGCTTTTAATCTAACAAATATCAGTTACTAAAAACGCTTAAAACGACACGACATACGGGAACTAGATTCCAGACTATAATGGAAGTTGCTGCCACTGGGGAACGACTTGTTCCTGTGACATCCCTTCAAACAAATCCGCTAAAAGTCGAAGGAGTGATTGCAGATATTTAAAAAAACAATAACATCTATTGTTTTATTTGGTATAATACCATGTTATATAACTTAAAAATAATTTACAAAATTATATAACAAAGAAACTATATAGAAAAGCAAAAACTAAATAAATCTAAACTAAAACCTAATAATAAAAATTAACCTAAAAATAAAAACTAATTAAAATCTAAAATTTGTCCTTGCGGCATGGTGCCAAGAACTCTGGCAGAATTCCCGCGCTGGATAGCGACCGCTATTCTCTGCACGAGAAATGAGCCGGCCCTCTTGTTACTAGCGGCGTCAACAAGTTTTGGGGTCAAAATTAAATATATATATACCTATATACATATTATATATACTTACCAGGTGTCCAAAGCGTGGGCTTAAGCCACGGTATAGCGTAAGGCAGCGGCAGCCGCGCGCCCCACACGTAGTCAGCAAGGCGCGGGACCGGCGCGTGCGCAGCGGGCGGGCTGGCGGCCGGCCGCTTGGCTTCCCCGCTCTCCGCCTCCGGCCTGCGCATTGGAAGCCTTCTGTGGCACAATTTTAGGCTGAACTATTTATATCTATTTTTGGATCTTAATAGGCTCGACTAACAATATCCTAGGTTTTGAAGGTGGTAGACCAGGGACGACTTTGTAAAAGATCAGATCCCTGCTATGGTTTTCCCAAAAGACTACGACATGGAGTTCTTCAAAAATATATAGCTGTGAATATACTTCTCGATGGTCTAGGCTAGGTTAGGCTACGGTAACCGCTTCCTATCAGGGGGGCCATACGCCTATTTGCCTACTAAATAGTATAAAAAAAGATTGCAGTCATCATCATTTCGTGTAGGTTACATTGTCTATCTACCATGTATACCCTGGCGTCAGAATTGCTCGGAATCGCCTTTTGGCCTCTGACTTGGTTTCTTTAACAACTACCAAACGGCAGCCGGGACCAACGGCTTAACGTGGCCTCCGGAGCACGGAATCATCTTTATTATCAGACAATCAGGTGATTCAAGCCTGCAAAGTCCTAGCCAAACTGTAAAACAACTAAACAAAGTATGCTTCCGGTGGGAATCGACCCACCACCCCCGGGTCGAAGGCTAACGCCTTAACCTCTTGAACATGGAGGCAGTTAGATTATTATTAGTTAGATTCTAGTACAAACTGGACTTCGAAATGGATGGCATAAAACGGTGCAAAACAGAGTTAACTAACAGAGCTGTGTTGAAACCGAATGGAGAGGTATGCTCATCAGTGGGACACATAAGGTTATTAGAAAAACAATATTTGAATAGTGCATATATACGTATTGCGAAAGACGAGCTGAAAGATTTTGCATTGCATTTCAATTCCTCTCACTTTTATCCCGCAAATCCAAATCTACAAGTGAATCCTGGATAAGAAAGATAAACCAAAAATACGTTTTTATATAGCATCTTGTACCCATAGAGCAGGCAAAACGGAACACCCACTTTGATGTTAATTTTAGCTATTATCATACAAACCTAGCAGCAGACAGCATCCTCTTCCTAGTACCTCCATTGAACATAGCTTTAACATCCTCCCACGCATGCACCACCTCATCAGGCGGAGTTCCACTTAACTTCATGTGCCGTCTCCAGGAGTTGAAGTTGGCAGCATCAGGCTGGACGTACTTGTCTCCAGGGCCGACGCGATGCGAGTGAAAGATGAATTTGTTGGGCGAGAAGAATAGTCCGCAGTATGCGCATTTGATGCATTTTGCTCGTGATGAGTTGTATCTGAATAAAAAAATACTTGTTTTAGTGAAATGTTGCTGGCAAAATACAATAAGTGCAATTATTGCAAAATTAATGCCTTTGTGTCTGACTGTATTTTGTTATTATGTTTCTGTAATGTTTTCTTTTTTTGGTGCAATAAAGAGTATTTGTATTGTATTGTGTTAATTCTGTGACAGTAAAATTATTAATACACCTCGCAAAATACCTCGCAAAACGCCTGAATCCAAGGATTCAGGATTGAAATATGCTGTTTGATGATTTAATTATAGATAGATAGAGCCAATTCTTCAAATCAGTTTAACATATCACCTATCACATCATATTCTACTGTCAACCCTTATTTTTACTACTTTTTTAGATAATTTACATGTGAAAACAAGTGTTTTTCACACAAAATAAAAAAAATGTGCAGCAAACCAATTTAAAGAATAAGAATAAATTTATTTTTTTAAAAACACAAATTACAAAATACAACATATTGAACACAGTACGAGGTAAGTTTACCGAAAAAAAGGACCTCAACATAAAAAAAAAAATCATAGTAAAAGAAAACTTTTAAGCTATATGATCTATAACCACCTTGCTGGTAGGAAGGCACCACGGCACCCCCAAGCACACTCGTGGTGAACCGCGAAGGCAAAGTCATCTGGTAGACGAGGAGGCGCATTGTCTCCGAGAAACGACTTGCAGAGACGCTCTGCTTCCCGCCTCGTGATCATACCTAAAGATATTCATTAGGTAATATTATTGCAAGAAATGTTTTAACTAAAAATCTATTAAATCATTCAAATGGACCTGGAAAAGTGCTTAGATTACAAGAGAGAAACCGAGGAAGCTATAAATGTATTTAAAATATTGTAATAAGAAAAAGAGAGGAAGCTTGTGCCCAGCAGTGGGACACAGAATAGCTAAAAAAAAATATTAATTTCAAGGCAGTCCTACATCAGCGATTTTTAGATGGACTGTTCCATCTTACGTCATGTCTGATAGTGAAACTTCTGGTGGAAGTTTATATCCAATTATAAATTTTAGCCACTCATCGAATTCCCAGAGCCACTCGTCGATTATGAATCTCAATGTGAGAGAACTCTTTAAATACTAACCACATCTTCTTGAAGACACAGGCATGGCGCCCGCACGCCTCAATATCTCCAACTGCACGGGGGTGCACTGCACGCAAGTGATTCCCAACGCTACCCGTCGATTATGGATTTCATTGTAAGAGAACTGCTTGAGGAGAGTGTTCGATATCTGGGCTAGGCATAGACGTTCCACGCCTTCGATGACTAGTGAAACGATTGGTACGCCGTATAGGAGAACTGTGCTGACCTGGTTTAAAAAAATATGTAGGTTCTGTATAATGATAATCGTATCCATATGAACATTTTTGCAAAGTTAAGTATGGGAAAGTATTCATGTTAACGACCTCAAGAAAGAAAGAGAGAAAATTATTAATTTATATGAAATACATCATTTATCTAATTAGTAATTACCATATTCAAAGGAATAAAATAACTTCTTCTACTCGTATTATCCTTACTAATATTATAAATGCGAAAGTCTGTCTGTCTGTCACGCTTTCACGGACAAACCGCTGAACGGATTTTGATGAAATTTGGTATGAATATAGTTGAAGACCCGAGGTCAATCATTGGCTACTTTTTGACGCAGGCGGAGCTGCGGGAAACAGCTAGTATTAAACCTATATATCTACCATGTACTGGTCGTTAAAGTACATCATGATCCTATTGGTCTGGTTTTCTTATTAAAAAAGTTTATTACGGAGGTCAGACGGCAGTCGCTCCAATGTAATAACCAGTACTGCCAAATCTAGGACCATGATTAAAGCGTACCTTGGACTCTGAAGCATAAACTGACGACGTAACTATGAATGCACCTAGCGTGTATAATGAAGAAAAGAACTACCTCTATTTTATTCTGATTTATACTCACTTGGTTTGGCTTAGAGCTGAGCTGCATCGCTTTGTGCTCCGAGCGCTGTTTCAAAGACTCGCGAGGCGACATCGCTAAATTCGTCGCCTCCATTCTGCAACAAAGAACTTAGTGTAAAACAGAACCGCTGTACCTGTGTGAGGGCTCACCAACCCACCAGCTCGGCTGTCACTGCATGAGACTATATTGGGAGCTCTGTCTCACGAAGTAGGTGAAGAAGGTGGTAAGTTATGAAGTGGTTCTTGCTAATTCAAATACACAAATTTTCGGGACTTCTTTTTATTTGTTTTTACCTGACTGGGCCAGGAGGGTTATGTTTTTCGAGAGTATGTATGTAGGTATGTATGTTTGTTTATATAATAGGCTAGTTTCCTAAAAATAAATCTGAACGGCTCGATGGATTGAGAGGTGTCGTTAGATTCGAATTTACTGTGAGAGTGACACTGGGTACATAAAATAAAATAAAAAACAAAATGGTGGATATTTTTGGGTTTTTCGTTTCCAAATTACACAGAAAGTCAGTCAACTTTTATTATTTTTACAACAGATCAAGCTAACCCCAATAGTTAATTTAATGTGTAACAATCGCGAAACCATAAGATATCATTATTTATTTCAGTTAATTATCGTGAAAAGGAGAATTCAACAACATCATGTAAGTAAAAGTTTTATACAAAATTAAACTATTTTAATAATTATTTTTATAGCTATTATATATATATATGTGTCCCACTGTTGGGCAAAAGCTCTTTCCTTCCAATTTAATACGGTTTGTTAATAAATAAGTATTAAACCACATTAAAATATTTTAATTCCATACTAATATTATAAATGCGAAAGTCTGTCTGTCTGTCTGTCTGTTACGCTTTCACGGCCAAACCGCTGAACGGATTTTGATGAAATTTGGTATGAATATAGTTGAAGACCCGGGGTCAAACATAGGCTACTCTTTGACGCAGGCGGAGCTGCGGGAAACAGCTAGTATTAAAATATTTTAATTTAATGTGTAACAATCGCGGAAAGTTAAGCAATTCTATACCATATAAAAGTGTGAATGCGGTAACAATAAAGTAACAATTCGTCACAAAACACACAAACTATTACGCACAATGATTACCCCAAAACTCAATTAAAGCAAAAATGCAATAGCAATAAAATTTGCACAAAACTACTGGTTTCCGCAAACGACCTCATTTACTTCTGCGCAATAAACCAGTAGAAAGAGAACAAATGCGACAAAAGTCATCATTTCGTATACGAATAGTCGTTTTGCGTGTGAATATGGTGTATCGAATACAAATTAGTCGGGAAGGGTGGGCGCGATTGCAAGCGGCAGGGCAACTTATTACTTATACTCGTTTCATTAATTGCATGTTATATTCACAAAATCAAATACAAAATAAAAATTTCAATTGTGTAAAAGATTATTATGACTGTTTGTGCCAAAATAAAATAAATAATATATCAATTATTATCATTTAAGGTTAATAAAACTTGACCCAAAACGCCAACCTTTGGGTTAGATAATGCTTTTAGCATAAAGGCAGATTGTGGTTGTACAATAAATATACATGTATATTCACTTTATCAATATCCTAGGTACCTACTATATTTCCAAAAGAAAAATAAAACTAAACTTAAAACATAAAATTACAGGATTAATAAGTATAATACATTTTTACTACCGACGTTTCAACCGTGTCACAACAGCCGTGGTCACGTTTACGTACTTAATCCTGTAATTTTATATTTTAAATAAAATGGTAAGAAAAAACAAATTATAGCAAAATTATAAATATCAAATTCGTGCTAGCGTGGAATCCCAAAAAATATAATTATACAAATCCCTAATAATATCCAGTAGTTACCAAAACATATCTCAGTTACAAAGTCACTGTCATAATGATAACGTTTAAATTGAACCACTATTTAATATCCAAAATCAACAGAGGGGTGGTCCATCCCTTACATGGGCCGTATGCTTGATCGCGAAGGGGCGGGTGACGTCGGGGGCGCGAAATAATTGATTAACTTAAACGTTTCGTTCTATTATTCCTACATATGTTGCTTTTTGACATGCTCCCGGTAATTCGAGATTTATACCCAGCTTGTTTTAATTATGGGACATTATGGTGTCCCTTTCAACACTAGTGAGAGATAAGTTCTATTACCGCAATTTTCTACATGATAAAGAGGTTTTTCATTAAATATTGTATCTTCTCTTGTCTCTCGCTGGTTGACTGTAAGAGATCCCTAAGTGGGATAAGTCCGCCATTGTACTTATTGTTTTTTCATGGTTGTGTATGTAAATTATTTGTTTTGTTTGTACAATAAAGATTTTACAAACAAATAAATTTATTTAACACGGTTTTTGTCGGGTATTAAAATAGATTAATTTAATGTGTAACGATCGCGAAAACATAAGACATTATAATCGCACAGTAAATATATATTTATTGAGATGGCCACAAATAGTCTTTTCATATTAATATTAAAACTATCTTATCTAAAAATAATAAATACAAAAAACTAAATATAATCTAAATTAGGTCCCCTGGGCAGAGTTCCCATCACGCAGACAGCATTCCCGCGTTGAATAGCTATGGCTATTCGCTGAGCGAGAAACCGTTGCCTCTTTTAGGCGTCTACTGATCTCCCTGTGAAAACCCCGCGCACCGGGCGGCGCCCCACGGGCCTAGTGTCTCGACACCAAAAGCTGTGAACTGGTTCTAAGTGCCAAGACAACAATATTTATTGGCCTTAAACCGTTATTTACATGAAGACATTATTATAATTCATCTAATTTTCAACTTTTTATCATCTTCTTCTCTTCTTCTTCAGCCTATCGTCACTAAATACTGAGTATAGGCATCTAGCATTGCACGCCATTCTCCCCGGTCTTGTGCTTTTCTCATCCAGTCTCTTCCAACTTTGACCAGGTCGTCAGTCCATCTGATGTAGTATGAGGTGATTAATAGATTAACTTTAAACGCGTTCTATATTCTTCCTTTTTGATATGCTCCCGGTAATTTTGTAGATTTCTTGCTTGTTTTAATAATGGGACATTATAGTGTCGCCTTTTAACGATAATTTGAGATTAGTATTGATTATCAGGGAAAAATCAAAAAATGACACCTCTTATCGTAGACCACGATCCACTTTGGGTTTAAGCGCCATCGCAGTAATTAAGTATCTAGAATACCTTTGTTTTATTTTATTTATTCACTGTTATCTGTGTGTGTGTGTGTGTGTGTGTACAATAAAGAGGTAGTTTTTTTTTTACTATATTTTCCGTCTTAAAAACTATTTTACTATGGTTTTTTCGCGTATTAAAATCAATCATGACATCATTGCGTATAAAGGTTTAATTTAATGAGAAATAATCGCGGAAATATTTTTTATTATGATTCACTTTATTTTATACTTTTTAAAATTATCAATACACGTAATAGGCTAAATAATTACTAAACTTAAACGTTCCGTTCTATCTTCATATATTTCTTTTTGAAATGCTCTCGGTAATTTTCTTGGTTTATCGCTTGTTTTAATTATAGGACACTAGCTGTTTACCGCAGCTCCATCTGCGTCAAAAAGTAGTATATGTTTGACCCTGGGTATTCAACTATATTCATACCAAATTTTATTAAAATTAGTTCAGGGGTTTGGCCGTGAAAGCGTAACAGACAGATAGACAGACTTTCGCATTTATAATACTAGCTGTTTCCGTTTCCCGCAGCTCCGCCTGCGTCAAAAAGTAGTATATGTTTGACCCTGGGTCTTCAACTATATTCATACCAAATTTTATTAAAATTAGTTCAGGGGTTTGGCCGTGAAAGCGTAACAGACAGATAGACAGACTTTCGCATTTATAATACTAGCTGTTTCCGTTTCCCGCAGCTCCGCCTGCGTCAAAAAGTAGCCTATGTTTGACCCCGGGTCTTTAACTATATTCATACCAAATTTCATCAAAATCCGTTCAGTGGTGAAAGCCGTGAAAGCGTAACAGACAGACTTTCGCATTTATAATATTAGTATGGATATGGTAAGGTACCCTTTCAACGCTAGTGTGAGATTATAATTGATTATCTGTCAAATCTTTGCATTGGTTTATTTAGCCATCGCAATTTTAAAAACACAATAACATAGTTTAAGAATATTTATTACAAATTTTAAAATTATAAATATGTAACAATCGCGAAAACATAAAACAGCATATTATTTAAAAATGTAGCCTATGACAATATAATAAAATACGAAATTCAAACTAAATAATTAAAAATAACAAAAAGATATTGGTTTTTTTTTTGCTTAAAATTCAATTCATTGCTCGTTTCTAATGGCTACATTTGCTACGTGGCGTAGAAATCTACGAGCGTAGCTATTTCGTAGCATGCACTACGTTTGTAGGATAATACGCTGGTTGTAGCACTGCTACAAATGTGCTACAACGTTGTATTTTTATTCTTACATTTTGCCTTTTAATAATATTTTAATTTATAATATTGTAATTTCATAATTTCGTTATTACGGAATAATGTCGTACTTACTAAGTATGCAAGGAGTACCCGCCCATAATTATTATTTTCTTTACACACCTCTTGTTTGATTGGTAGAAAAACCTTTGGCTTTCAATCCACCTTTTACATTATTGTAATGAAGTTAAATAAATAAACAACAACCGTGTATGACGAGACTGATGAGCGTAGAGGAAGCGAGGGGGGTCTGTAAGGATCGTTTCAAGTAGAAATCCGTAGTCTCTGCCTGCCTCTACGGGAAACAGGCGTGTTTCATTCACTCATATCATGTAGCTTACATGGTTAATCGACCCTGTATGCCCAGGCGTCAGAGTTTTTCGGAACCGTCTTTCGCCACCAAATCCTGAGGTAAACAGATTCTAGCCTGCAATCTCCCGACCAAACTGGAAACGACTAAAGAATCGAACCCACTACCTCTGGGTCTAAGAACCACTGACCACATAGGCAGGCGTAATGATATGTAGTATTAAACTCGCATATGAACAAAAATCTGGTGAAAGATTATGATGAACTGCTACTTTTACTGTACCGAACAAAACAATTAATCATATTCCAAATTTCACGGCTCGACTGTCGACAACTGTCGAAGAAGCGTTTAATAATCACTTGTAATAGTGAATCCCGGACTAAGGCCATATGGTGCAGATATCCCGGGATCCCTAGGGATGAGTAGCAGAGCGCATGTGCCACTTGTAACGGAACTAATAGTTTTTTTGCTAATAATTCTCCATGGTGAAAGTTATTAATTGAATGTTATTGGAGCATAGAGAGTTCGGATAAGGTTGTGATATGCCAAATTTAGTAAAAAATATAAAATGTCTTGTATAGGTAGCTTTTATAATGTGATCCATAACACTGCCGGACACGATCCTCAGCAGTGGGGGACCGATGAAGAAGTAAAGTATTAAAAATAATGAACTTTAATATGTTATTATTAAATGAGTGTGATATCTGTTATTGGAAATCCGTAATCTTTGCCTACCTCTACGGGAAACAGATTGTCTGTTTCTCCATGTGAATGACTGGTAAAGAATGCTTTTAGAATTAAGGCCGCCTATTGTATGTATGTTTACGTGTAGTACAATAAAGTTTTAATAAATGAATATACAGGCGTGATTATGTATGTATGTAGTATTAAATACGGACCATGTTTTCAGGCAGCTTGAAGGCATCTGAAACAGCCATTGCCGCATATTGATAGGTAGACTTGATCGATCATGCTATTAATTATTCTGTGCTATTGATCTGGTTACCTTGTAAGAAGGATAACGAAAGTTAGGCTGTAGTCGCTCCATTATAATAATTAGTACCTCACATCAAGACCAATCTTTTTTTTTCTAGTACAAAAAGAAGGCTTTATCTAGGCTCTATAGCCGTAGGCTCAAAATTTACCTTATTATTGAAAAATTGACGGTCCGCTCTCAAATGGCTAATTTTTCATGACTTCTTTAATAAAATTTAATATAATAATAAAACCATTTTTTTTAAAACCGCGATTTCCAAGTTTATATTTCACACATCCCGAGAAACGCTCTATTTACTAGTGGCTCTGTGAGCTATAGACCTCGCGAGCATATAGAGATTGCAGATCGAAGGAACTTTTCACACCATATGTTTTTCATTGAATATTAAAATCTTGATAATGTTCGTTCCGCTCTTAACCGAAGGAGTTTCATAGACCTGATTCTTGTCAAACGTTCAAAATCGAAGGGCTCCAAGATTACATCAGTAAGTCTTCGAGCCCAAGAAAGTGCGAAGTAAGAGCAACCTACAGCCATTACTCTAGACCCAAGGTCGACCACTACCCTGGGCAATGTCAATCCCTGGGACTTATGAATGGTGACTGCCCATGCTAATGTAAGAGGAAATTGAGTCCTAGAACACGTGCTCTCTTTAGAACGCTAAGTTCGCGTGACAGCGGCAATAGGCACTGATCCCATTATATAATAATCATTTTCAGTCATTTTTTTTCTTTTACCAGCTTTTTTTGAACTTGCAATCTATGTATGTACTTATGTATGTTTGGGTCAAATCTCGTAAGATTAATTTGATCTACTTTCCGGTTTCCAATTATGCTGAAATTTTGCACACATGTATATATCATGTGGCATGCAATATTATGATGACTTGAAGCTGGTCTAATGATGGTGCTGGGTCATAGGAACTCTTTAATGAACCAACGTAATCCCATCGAGTATAGACTCGTTTACTTTGGTCTCACAATAAAAGATGCTCAAAAAATTAACTTTTTAGTTTAGTTATGAAAATGAATTCTTATAAAATTTTGGTAAAGTAGACTAAACGAATGTTGCCTGCAGTTACATAGTTCCCGAGAAAACAAATAAGTATACTCGTACCTTTAAAAAACTTTTAAAATAAACTTCAAGATACCGGTCGCAAAGTAAAAATTAATACATTGGACTAAAAAGAGAACACCTTCCGGTGAGATTTGAACTCTATACGGTTAAGTCGATAAGATGTCATCTACACTAATATTATAAAGAGGAGAGATTTGTATTTTTGTGTGTATGTTTGTAATAAATAAACTCAAAAACTACTGTGCCGATTTCAAAAATTCTTTCACCATTGGAAAGCTACATTAACCCTGAGTAACATAGGCTATATACCGCAGGCGGAACTGCGGGAAACAGCTAGTTATAAATAAACTGGCCTATTCATCTTTTGACAATACTGGTGAAAATATACGTCTATTGTATGTCATATTAGAAAATAAAATTCCTTAGTATATTTCGTTGTCACTACAAACACAAACAAAATGGTCGTAAGAACCATAAAATCTAAAGACGCTTAGGCCCATTGTGCCAACTCCGTCAATTTCAAAAATTTCCAAAAAATGGCTCGACTATAGATTTTCATATGTTTAACCTGCTCCCAAAATTTCACGGGAATCAGTTGAGAAATGCGACCTCTAGAGGAGAACACACAGGCATACCAAAGCATTTTTGCCCAAGTTGAAACGGAGACCTCGCTCGCTTCGCTCGCTCGGTCAATTAGCAAAAACAGGAAAACAAAAAAAAAAGTCATTTCAAAGTTTTACATTTTATCGGATCAGACCACTTTTAATATAAAATAAAATTAACATCTATAAAAAAATTCGGCCTTTCTCATACTAATCTCATAGAGAAAAACCCCGCAAAATTAAATTATACGGTTTTTATCGCGTTTATTACTTACTTATTTACACCTAACATTTCAAACACATTACAGCGTTCATGGTCACAGGTATACCGTGAAAACCGTATTAAAATAGTTTTCTTTTTCTTAGCGAGTCGACTCTGGCAAAGTTAAATTTGGGAAGACCATAATTCCGCCACTGATAAGGCATTGTCAGTGGCCTCGTAGAGGTCCCCGAGAGTGCAGGTGACTGGGCAATCAGGGCAAGATAAAGATGCGCCATAGTCTGGGGAGAGGCACCACAACGACGGGAATCCTCTGAACTGTAGCCCCACCTGAACATGTTTTCCCTGCACCAGCCGACCTGAGTTCGAAATCTGTTCAGAGACTTCCACGTCAGCCAGGGCAAATCATGTCCAGGTAGATTAGTTTAATTTTTAAGTTTAGTTTTAATTTAATGTGTAACAATCGCGAAAACATAACTCTTCAAATTTTGTCAAATTCGGCACATTTACCCGTTTGTAAAATCAGTCCCAAACAAATCGGCGGTTATTTCAGAAAACCCGCAACCGATCGGCATTGACAACATGTTGTGCATTTCTGCGGATAATCCGTAACTAAAGGGGACCCCGCGCTCTTGTGTCAAGTGCTTAACACAGGGGGCGCTAGGGTGACCGCGGTGTAAAGTGAAGCATTATGTATTGGTTTTTAATTTGCTTTTATGTGTGTTTATGTATGACCGCAATAGTGTGGTGAGACAAGGCATTTCAAGGCCGAGGGAAATAGTGTTAAAGCTAAGGATACAGAAACCGTACGAAAAAAGTAGGAATACTGACCCTGGGCTCAAACGCGACCAGCTCCGCTTCGGGTCTCAAACATCCACATTTCTTAATAGTCACTTACAGAGAGTCGAAAATTTTCTTTTCAATGTTTTCTCCCTCCATTAAATATTTACTTATCTTTAGATTTGTATGAGAGGTTGAGGAAACCAAAATTAACCCTCTAGACTAATCTAAAATGAAGATTCATTTGTATCTCTAAAATATGTTATTGAAATTGAATTATTAAAGAAATATTCGTAATTCAATTAGATACTGTTAATTAAGTAAATGAAATAAGTTTGATGTATTAAGGTATTTTTTTTTCAAATTCTATACATACATATCTATACGCCTGTTTCCCGTAGGGGTAGGCAGAGACTACGGATTTCCATTTGCTACGATCCTTACAGACTCGTCGGGGTTACAGCTCGTTGATTACGGGTACTCTTGACATCAAATTCTATAAATAATCAAAAATGCAATAAATCGAATAAAGTATTGAGTATTTAATTATTATCCCGATTCCTGCAACAAGATAGTCGCTCTACCACAATCCGATCGGGACGTGTCTCATAGAAAGTGCTCCTTTGAGAACGCGTGTACCAACCCGAATACTATTTAATCTTTATAAGGTACCATTTGCGATCCTAACTGCAATTGTTATAGCCCTGTTTAGATTTTGTTTTGGAGGGGGAGAAGATGCCGATTTTAATGGGCAGTCGATTCGGATTAATGGTCGGGAGTTATTGTTGGAAGATAAAGATAGCTCACTGTTATGCAAAGATTGTGTTAGTTTAAATTATATACGTATAATATTTTGATAAATATAAAATTTAATTAATGATGACTTTTACCTATTTCTGCTGCCAATTTAGATATGTTTTAATAAGGAGTTACAGTTTCATAGTTTATAGATATATTATAATATGCATAATGCTAGTAGATAGATTACTAGTTTAGTTTCAAATACTTAATGTGTTTATTTAAATATAAATTTTAAATAAGTATGTACTATTTGAAGTACCTAATAATTCCCCATCATACATTATATGGCGCTGTAAATTGTCCAAAACAAGAATTATCACATTCTAATATGGAAGTATTTCCAATAATTCCGTTAAGTTTAGGAACTTGTTTCAATGTTAACGTGAACATTCGACGAGTTTCCCAAAAAACCATTTGAAAAGTTTCCCGCGGGATCGGCACATGGCTTATCATAATTAATTTATCTTCTGATACACTCTTTCAAAAAAAATCTTACGTAGAGATAAATCAAATAACAGATTCATCAGCCTCATCCACATTCATACAATCAAGAGCTCAGTTTATCCAGCCAACAATGTAACGACGGCATACGGAACAATAGCGTGGGTTCAACAGTCCTAGTTTGTTTAAAGGTCCCGTCGAGTTGCCTACAAAATTAATTCGCGCGCTTCGGTATTTACTTTGGTACTTTGTGCGCTTAATTGGAGTCGCGGGCGAAGACGCGGGGTTAATTCGACGATTAATATTTAATCGCCGCTTTGAACAGACTACGCTCTTGTGTTGGCATTGGCTAGGTTAAAGTTCGAATTTTTGAAATTAGAACTTTTTGTGATGTGATTCAGAGAATACAGATGATATGATTAAATAATGATACAGCATAGAGGAAGCGAGGGATCTATAGAGAGCTACTCGTATAAGGATCGTAGCAAATGGAAATCCGTAGTCTCTGCCTACCCCTACGGGAAACAGACGTAATGATATATACGATGCAGGGTATCAGTAAAACCAATTTAGCAATACCTGAAGTATTATTTTAAGTACATAATACTAGCTATTTTTTGCGGCTCTGCCTACGTCTAAAATACTTCAACTATATCAGTACCACATTTCATAAAAACCGGTCCTGGGGTTAAGCCGTGAAAGCGTAACAATCGTTTGTCTGTTGGAAAGTCTGTCTAGACTTGATATAGATTAGAATATTACTATGGATAGAGAAGATCCTTTTTCTACAGCCATCATAAATAATATAATAATAATTATTGAATATTTTTGAATTGAATATGAATTCATTAAGAAAGTATTTTAGAAGTATTGCACAGAAAATAGCATTACAGTAAATACAAAACTAAAATAAATGCAATGGCGGACTTATCCCTCTTAGAGATCTCTTCCAGTCAACCGGGACGTTATAAGTCTAATTTCTACCATCAAATTCTGAGGTTATTATCAAAATTACAAACATAACACAGCTCATAATACCTAAGTTAACAAATAAGTACACACGGGTACCAGCAGTGTACAAAAAAACACAAACCCCCTCATTATTCCTCGCTCGCTTCTTCAACAATGGAGATATGACAGCCCCTCCCCCCTTGCCCTCCTGCCTACCCCCTTACCGCTGGCGGATTTTTCGCACAATTGAATTTGTAACTAATCCCCGCCTTTGTTATCACTAAATCAATTTGTTTTTAACTTAAACGTTGAGTTTAAATGTTTAAATTCATAATGATTTCTTATGTTTTCGCGATTGTTATTCATTAAATTAAACTATTAGATACTGTGAGAATACTGCGTGAATCGGAATAGTTCCCAATAAAATTTCAGGCGGTAGTTTGTAATCTTATGACATCAAAGACAAATTTTAACTTAGTCTGCCTGCGACCATGAACGCTGTAAAGTGTTTGAAACGTCAGGTGTAAATAAATAAGTAATAAACGCGATAAAACCGTATTAAAATAGTTTAATTTAATGTTTAAATTCATATTTAACAGATTGTGTGGTTGATTTGGCCCAGTAGGTCTTCATCTTTGAATTAGAACATATAGGCCAACATTATAAGCTTGCTGACGCCGTAGTTGACTAGAGGGCTGGCTATCAATTCTACCACAAAGAATTTCAATTGCACGAATGCATACACCACATTGCTTAGATTTAAATTTTTTGTTTCTTTTATCACTATAGGTTTTTAAGTTATTAGGTACTAGCTGTTTCCCGCAGCTCCGCCTGCGTCAAAAAGTAGCCTATGTTTGACCCCGGGTCGTCAACTATATTCATACCAAATTTCATCAAAATTCGTTCAGCGATTTGGACGTGAAAGCGTAACAGACAGACAGATGGGCAGACAGACAAACAGACTTTCGCATTTATAATATTAGTATGGATTACTATGGATTTGTATTATTATTGTTACTGAAATAACTATTATCTTTCGTTATTGTTCTCGTTTTTATTTTTATTCTATTCCCGATATGCCATCTCTCCTTTTTCCGTTTTTCCATTGAATGTGATCACACACTTGACAATCAATACACTTTTCCTCTCCGCACTCTCTTTCACACAGACATATCTCTTCTTCAACAAAGACTGAAATTGTATGCATAAGTAAGATCTTACTGAAGATTTTTTTTGTTTCAGTTACTAAACACACTGTAAAAATCTGACTGTTAAAAAAAATCTGTCTGAATATTCATTCCAATTGAGACACCTGGGTTATTAAAATCCAATCCTGAAATCACCCGTTTGCAAATGACCTGGAATCTCAAATTCCACAACAATTAAATAACATCTTTTTGTCTATCGAAATCACCCAGCTAATCACCTGCATGTAATTACTTATCCTAACGCTGTATAAAACACGTCTTCCAATAAAATAAAGCAACGTAGATTTAATCAAGTCATTGCAAAGTTTTCCCATCACAACAAAGTTAAATAAGCAGCCGCCTTCGCGCATCAACATGTAAATTGTTAGCAATTCGCTTATAAAAGTAATTGAATAGACATCTGCGATTTGATGAGACGCCCCCTCACATTCCGACGTTTTTAGGGATCCGTACAAGATTATTATTTCATTAGATTACAATTTTTTCTCATGAAGATATAAGTTATAATAATTATTTTTATATGGGAATAGATTTCTTGAACTGTTAAAGTAATTTAATATTTGTTACAATTTTTTGGTATTTTTTCATTTTCACTTTTCGAGAAAATATTAAATTTAGGAAGATACGAAAGTATAAATGAGTCTTATTTCTTATCTCATAAAGAAAATTATGGTTTTTTGCTATATTTAAAAGAATCACCTTTAACCATGCAGACAAATGATCCTTGAATAATATTCTAATAAGTTTGTATTTCTTATATTTTTAACATGTTTTTTGTGTTCGGTACCTAATTATTTGTGTAGGTACATATTTTTGTCGGCCATTGAATTGGATTTAATTAATTGTGTGGTAATGTAAAAACATAATACAATCATTCTACTTAAGTATATAATTACAAACCCAAATTAGTTTTGCGTGGGTAGAGTGAGTTTCAGACGGTTTTAATATTAGATTTGTGTCATTTGTTGGAAAAAAATATATTCTTTTTATAGTAAATTTTACAGAAAAAAAGACGTAAGTATTTCATACTTAGACTATGGATCCAATAGACGGGAAATGCGAAAGAGAAATATATAGGATATGCGTATGTTAGAATGAGATAGAGAGCGTGACCATTTCTTAACACACTATTGGTCCATAGCAGCCTTACGGATTTATTGTCAAAAACAAATATTTAAATTATAAACAAAGTATCTATCTGTAAGTGTTAAAAAAGTGTTCAGTAGAAGCGCATAATAATGGTTTCATGTGCAGTGCCTAAATGTAACTCAAATAAGAAAGAAAACCCACATAATTTCACATTTCACACGTAAGTACCACCGATGTTTATTACTGTATAAATCCATGATTTCCTCATTGATTCGATAGTTTTCCCGCACTAAAATATGAGAAATATTTTAAAGTTTTATCACATAAATGTTTAGAACGCATAGGTATTCAATTTTTGATAAAAATAAATACGTGAATTTTTACAATTTTCAACCTAATTCTTGAAGTTTAGGGATTGACATCGATGCTGTCAAACATTATATCGATAGTATTGCACCCAAACGCTAGGAAGGAATAAGTGCATATAGGTACCATATAAGTACCTACTTATTTAAATTTTAGTAATAAAATTTTTCATACAATTGGATTAGACTCAAAAAAACATGGCGGCTAACCACAGGAGGGCAATTCTCTTTAGAGATTAAGTCGAATTTGAGATATCGCGAAAAACATTGCAGATGTCTACTGAAAATCTCGTGTTCGTATTCTCATTCATTTCTTATGTTTCAGATTTCCATCAAATGTAGATATTCGCCAAAAATGCCTAAAAATGGTTAGCAGAGGAGAATGGATTCCCAAAAAAATTTCAACTATTTGTAGTAAACACTTTGAACCAGAATGTTTTTCGAACAGGGGCATAAAAAGAGTGAAACTAAAATCAGGTTCAATCCCAACATTGTAAGTTGTAAATTTATTAAAATATTGTGTACTAGCTGTTTCCCGCAGCTCCGCCTGCATCAAAAAGTAGCCTATGTTTGACCCCGGGTCTTTAACTATATTCATCCCAAATTTCATTAAAATCCGTTCAGCGGTATGGGTTAACAGACAGACAGACAGATTTTCGCACTTTTCGTCTTGTAAAAACTTTTTTACCGAACTAAACATTCATATGTTTGATTCTTCAGGACTGTTCAATCACAAACACTTGTTAACAAAGCTTATTATTGAAACTTATTTCATTATTAGGCTAAAATATAAAGCAAAATAAGAAAATACTTCCAAGGACAGTTTAAGACATTTTTATAATAAATTAATTATCTTTGGTGATAAATAAAAGACTTGTACTACTTAAAATAATAAATAACGCCAGTATTTTTTGGGCCGTAAATTATATTAAGGTCAATTTATTTATTCATATCGTGTGGGTTATATAGTCAATTTTTATTTTTATGTGTATGTGAATGCAGGCCAATCCCGCTAATTGCCAATCACTTTAACGTTATTACCAAAACCAAACCACGACCTGAGAGATATTATTGAATATACAAAACCAGTGAGTCTATTGAAAATCATTCGACTCGCCGGTATTACATGCTTAAAAATATCCTCATGGTTGTCCTTTGATTTTGGTGTGTGTATGTTTTTGTCTAGAAAGAATAAATTTTGTGTTATTAAAACGTCCACTTATTCAAAGCTCGTTAAAAATAAAAATACTTAAGATGTTTATAATGTAATTTTATTACTTACTTATCCCAAATAATAAACTGCATACTTAATTTGGCAATGGTCTCACGTTAAGATAATCGATCATAGTGATGTCGATATTGCTCGGCTCAGCACTATTTGACAGTGCACACATGTATGGCACACACACATCAACAGTTTGCAATTTGGTCTCGTTTCTTTTACTGACCAGCCAATCTATTGACGTAGTCAAAAAAATTCTAAATCTATGATTTCATATATAAATAACCTCTTCAGTTAAACAAAAATCTCATCGGTAAAACAAATCCTCTTTGAATGCAAATTAAGAAAAGTTTAACAGAGCTTCGACGAACTCTACATTCAGAGCCATTTAGTCAAAATTATTATTATTTTAGTTTTTTTAATTATATATTTTAAATCTTAATAAATAGTAAATAATATTTATAATAATAGCTATCAACAATATCAAACTAATTTGGACGAGAAGTACCTACGAGTAATGCCACGGACAACATGTGTATTGCAATGAAAATTTTATTTAGAATTTTAGGGGCAAACAGTCATTAAAAACTTCATAAAATATTAAAACATCATTACAAACAAATCCAAAAAAAAAAAAAAAGAAAAAAGTCACACGAACTAATAAATATTTAAACAAACAAACGTAATCTCGAGCGCCACCACTTGGCATCAAGTTAATGTAGAAATAATGAATTCCCTGCGAATCGTCCCCTGTTTGAGTTTCAATTAGGGGGTCCCGAAGGAGCGGCAGGTACCTCCTCTTTAAACACAACACGAACATCTATATTTAAACAGACAGGAATTAAATTTTATGTTTTTCGTTTTGCAAATTTTAATTTGATAAACAAAATTAAAAATAAATACAGAAATAATAACTTTTGCAATTTTTTAAATTACATTGTTAATTTTACACACTAATTAATTGTCCAGACGACGAGAGTTTAATATCCATTAGAATACTTTCATACAAAAACTCTTCACCTATTTCATTTTCATTTATTTCAAACTCTTTTACCAAATACGGTACAACGGGTGGACTTAATGCTAAAGCATTCTCTATCAGCCAACCTTTAGGAAAGACAAAAATATATACGACAGGCGTATATACTGTACTACAAAAAAAAAACTTTAAATTATCTATGACTTATTGATCTCCACTCTCATCTAAGCGTGTGTGGGCTGACCAGCTCGGCTGTCCCTGCATGAGACTATATTGGGAGCCCTGCGACACGAAATAGGTGAAGGTGTATTGAAGTTGATGTAGTGGTTCTTGATAAGTGAAATACACAAATTCGAAACTTCACTTTATTCATATTTTCCTTTTATTATTTTTACAACAGTTTTTACTTATGGTAAAATTGAAGTAAGTCTGGCTTTTATGAGACGAGTTTCAAGAGTGATAGGATGACGTGAAAAAAAGTTGATTCGAAACATGAATTGAATTCAAAATGAAAATGTGTTGAAGGATGGATATGAAATGCGTTCTTAAACCGTACTTCGTACTACTTAGAATTTGATTTTCTTATTTATCTTATCTCGTTCGTTTTTCTGCATTCTTAATTGTGAAATGACACCATAAAATTAAATTAAATAACCACTCGCTTGAATATGTGGAGGAATATATGTTTTTGGGTCAGATCATCTCCCACAAAGACATGACAACATAATTGAATTATACAGAAATATCTCACAACGTTGCAGAATCTTTTAAAACACATAATTTGGTTTCGGATTTAAAAATCATAGTAGGTAAGTAACTGCAAAGAAATGAAAATCATTTTTGTACAAAAATCCAATAAAAAATAAGTGACTGAAAAAATAATTTAAGAAACTTTTGCCTCCAAATAAAATAGGTAGTTCTTTGTTAAAGCATATCGCACATTCAAAATGGATCATTTGTTTCACATACAATTAAATATTTTTATCTCTAGAGCTCGTTAGATAAAAAGACTAATAAAGTAACTAATTGTCGCACGCAATGTATGACCTTTAAAAAAAAATTACTTACCATTTCATTTAACAAAATTTTAAATATAAGGACCAATAACTAATCATGAGAAACTAAATTATTTTTATGATTTAGTTTAAAAACGAATTTAATTATTTCTTTATTTTATTTAAATTGTATGATTATGATTTAAAGAAGGGAAATAATTTTAAATAAATATATACCTAACGCTGCTCGAAAATTTAAACAATATTTCTTCGTTGTATTAAAAAATTAAAAACCGAACAATCCGTGGAAAATCTTAAAAAAATTCTTACCTGCCAGCACACGAAAAAACTCACAGAAAAAACATAACAACCGAGGTCGCGCGGTCGACCGACGGACCGAGACTGTGAGTCCGCCGTCCGACCAATCCGCACCACGCCCTCGAATAGACCGCCCACCAAGTTCGCATCCCACCAACCCGATCCCTCCCAAATCCTTATTTACCGATACCGCCCGCCCTCGCTGCCTACACTCCGTCCCGAGTACTGGACCTCTGATGGAAATAAATCTAGAAAAGAAAATTCAACTTTAATTCAACACTATTACCGTTAAAAATTCTTTGCATAAAATTGACGTGTCAAACTTAAAAATTAGTCAAATAACTACTCTATTTTCATACTCACAGAGTAGATTTTAAATCAAAACTCTTGAGGTGAAATATCTCTGAACGGAGGGTAGTATCGATTGGAGAAGCCGGCACTTATTTAACCCGGCCGAATTAATTTTGTGATTGAAATTACAAGTATGACGGCATTAATTTGTTCACGCCTGAATCGTTCGATTAAAACATGGCTCCATTATGTGGTTATTGGAAATTATTGTTTTCCTTTTTTGGCCATTTTGATATATTGTGAAGTAAATAGGGTTTCAGCGAGCCGCCGGGCGGCAGATTGTAAATAACGTGACGTTTTTGTGGAAATGTATGGTTTGATTATGTTTGATTGTATAGAAAATTATTTATTATAATACCTGTATACAAATATACAGGTATTATTATACATATATACTGGACTGGCGGAAGTTATAAAAGGATGTTGTTACGAAAACGGAATATGAACATGCGAGATGGGCTGAGTCCGTTATGAAAGGAACGTTTTACTTGCGCTTTTACGGCCTACCTGATGGTATAAACGCCTGCAACACCGAAGATGTCACGAGCTCGTTACCGACCCTGAGAGTTTGGCTGACTCACAAAAAAAATTACTTCTAAAAAAAATAAAAATAAAATTAATCATGTAAAGATGTCTTTTTATGTGCATCGGAAGGCACGTCCAGTGGTCCTGCTGCCATTTGGTGGTCGTTCTAAGAACCACGTCAGAGGCCGAAAGGTGGTATCGAAAATCTCTACCACCAGAGTATTCGGGGACGATTGACCATATAACACACACGATATGAATGAATAAATAAAATGAAATAAAAAAATCGATTGCAATGCCGTCGTCACATGATAATATATTTTGAAAAATTCAATTTAACTAATTTAATTTTACACATAGAAAAGATCTCATTCCAATTGAGTATTTTAACTTAGATTAATTATTAAACATTTCGGCACTACAAGTTTTTAAGACTCTTACACAATTTTCCTCCACTTCTTAGCTTAATGTGGAAGAACTTCCCCATGAAATAGTTTAATTTTTTTATTTCTTTTTTAAATACGTTCAAATCGAAACGTTACAAATCGCAGATATCGTACGGGAAAGAGGCATGATGATATGTATGTATACACATACACTTTAGCAAAAACCGTGGATTTCTAAATTGTTCGGCATTTCAGCATTGGCATGGATATATATCTACTTTGTAGATTACTTAATTCCAGAATCATTTCAAAATCTAAAATAAAATTCTCTGTTTTAGAATTTTCATAAGTAGTTAATAACGACTCTGACTGCGGCGGTCAGTGTCTGAAAACTCTATTACTTACTTATATCTATGGCTTATTACAGCAAAAAGATAGGACTTTTGGCGGGAAACTGTGAAGAGCAGTATCGCATTATTATTACTTGCAACTTTTAAAAAGACTAGTTAAAAAATAAAATATCACTGAACAATATTCAGTTAATTAAAAAAGATAGCGTAAGATAACCACACCTCCCACTTGCCAAAAACCATAAAGCGAAAATTAAAAAAAAAAAAATTGCCAAACCCATCATGATAAGACAACCCTTCACCATTAAAATGTTTGAGAAATAATCGGTGTCATAATAAACAAGCCGTCTGCCGGGTAGATTTAACCCTCAATTATAGAATTAAGCTGCGTTGAAGGGTTTAGTACGACCCCTGTTGCGTTGGCAATTGACTGATGATAGGGTTGACTCGTGTCGGTTGTGGGGTACATTTTGTCGAAGAGATTTTTTGTAATGTACAATTCAATGTATGCTATTTACTTGGGTTTTGTAAGTACTAAAAACATCACTAATTTATATAAGAATAGCTTTTTCCCGCAGCTCCGCCTGCGTCATAAAGTAGCGTATGTTTGACCCCGGGTCTTCAACTAAGTATATTCATACCAAAGTTCATCAAAATCCGTTCAGCGGTTTGACCGTGAACGCGTAACAGATAGACAGACAGACAGAAAGACAGACAGACAGATAGAAAGACAGACAGACATACTTTCGCATTTATAATATTAGTATGGATAGTATGGATTAATACTGAGATATATCTTACTTGTTTAATTTTAATTATATATGACTTTTACACGTAAAAAATTGCTAAATTGCAATTAAGTACTTGTTGTTCATGTTCAGGAAAGGCGAATCTGCGGTAATCTATTCTCTCGTAACTGCTGAACATCGTACGAAGTCAAATTTTCCACCTCCGTAACTGTTTACGATTCGGATGCGCGGAAGATGGGTTTGTTATGTTTAAGTTTTTGTTTAACATTAACCCTGTTATTCATAAAAAATAACGAACATTCAATGAGACCAAGTCGACTAAAATATATTTCATCTTACAAGCACTTACCAAATTGTTTTGCGTGCTTCAGCCATCAGTTAGCTTATGCAAACAATTGCCGGCCGGCACCCACTACTACTATTAGTCCCAACATGCCCGCCACCATTAGTTTGCACATGAGACACGTGTTCCGCCTCTACGCGAGGCATCTTCAGGCACTAGACTAAGCTGTTAATAGTTCGACGTATAAACGACAAATGACACAAAACCATCGTACCGCTGTCCACCCCTCCCATTATACTTCTACCACCACAACTCCATTAATCTTATTTAACACGTGTCGCATGTGCAAACTAATGGTGGCGGGCATATTGGGACTAATAGTAGTGGGTGGGTACCGGCTGGCAATATTTTGCATGAACTAACTGGTGGCGGAAGCACGCAAAATAATTTGGTAAGTGCTTGTAACTTTAACTTCCGCAAAGTAACGCTTGAATCAATTAAATATATTTCATCTTGTTGTTGCACGTCAAATATAATTCAGAACTACTACTGAACAGATTAGTTCATGTAGGCATAACAAACGTTTGTATTTTCTATGAATAAGGGTTTGTCTAGGGTCTAGATATGGCAAAACTCTTGGTTTCCATTCGTCTCTATTACATTTCATGCCACCTGTAATGCTATTTTTACTATGCCATAAACACTAAGTCGATTAACTGCCCACATTTAAAATAAACCGTAAATAAATATCGATGGAGTGACAACCCTAGTGGCATGTTGACGGCCAATACTGACTGCCATAATGAAGTGTCGTCACGCCGCGTATTGTGCGCCAGTGTGCGGTGACCCTAACATTGTATCGTTAACTGATTGTAGTACCACTCCATAGGACTGTCTGTCTGTTTGATAGAAAATCAGGGTTTGAAACTTGTCAGAATTGTTAGTAAGAAAGAAAAAACAATCTGTTTATGAGTGTGAGAGAGTGCTGTGCACCCAGTTTCGTAGATGTGGAAAACCTAAAGAATTTAAACGGGCAAGTTTAATGACAGTGAAAAAGTAGAGTTCATCCGTATTTTAAATTAGATTTCTAGCAATAAATTGATGAGTCAGATTCAAATATCCAAAAATAATTTTGCGTGTTCAGCGGAAGAAATTGCAATAGCGCTAAGTCCGCCTTTGTAGTACACACGTATAATTTTTGTGAATGGTACAATTAAGAGTATAGCTAGTGTTTAAAGAAGTGCTTATTGTATCCATCAATCCATAGCAGCCCTTATGATTTTCCGTTTTTGGACATTTATTTTTATTTAGATCGAGCTTTAGAAAAGTGATGCAATAAAATAAAGTACATTATAAGTACATTCTACAAATAGATTGAATCCACATAAATACAATAAGCGTTATCTACCAGTCAACCTCTATAATTGCAAATACTTAAGTAGATGTTTCAATTTTGTTTTGCAAACAGAAACCAAAAGTTAACAGTTACCATTTTACGCTAACCATTTTTCAGCATCGCCTTCCATTGATATTCAATTAAATAATAACCTTATGCAAGTATACGCTAAATTAATCACCAAATCGCTTATGACCTTAAGCAATCCGGAAAGCCAGCACAATAGCATTAATATCCATTAAACAAATTCAAACACGGGGCCAAACACGAGTCCACGGCAAACAGGGGACATTAGGGACTAGCCCAACAGATTAGGTAATGAACTGCCTAACCCAGGGCTCGGATTACACCGGCACAGACAAACAGACAGTTGACAAAGTGATTAAGCTTAGGATATCCATCCTTACACATAGCTGTTAGTTTGAATGGGTTGTATGAACTCAATACACAGGCTGACTTTTACAACAGCCAAATTTTTGCAGTGTGTTTGGTATGTGAAACTGACCACTAGCAATAAAAAGTGAAAATCGAGAAAAGACATTCGGCCTGCAAAAATTTGGTGGGTGTTTATAAAATCAGACTGAATAGTAAAATTGTTATAGACTGGTATACATCCGCAAACATCCTAATTAATATTAATACACATTATTTATTAATAATTAGCTGTTTCCTGCAGCTCCGCCTGCGTCAAAAAGTAGCCTATGTTTGACCCCGGGTCTTCAACTATATTCATACCAAATTTCATCAAAATCCGTTCAGCGGTTTGGTCGTGAAAGCGTAACAGACAGACAGAAAGACTATCGCATTTATAATATTAGTATGGATAGTATGGATTAAATTACAGCCACTTTTAAGTTTCTTTTTTTGTTGAAAAGACTTCAACGCCTTACATTCACGCAAAATTAAAGGGCTTTTTGGCATTCTTAATATATTTTAATTTTTGCCATTGTAAAATATTTTTCTTTTAATACGTTTTTGGATAATTTATACACCACTTAACTACAATACGACCAATAACTGTCTCTGTGGTCCCAGTGGTCAAGACGTTAGCTTGGAGACCCAAAGGTCGTGGGTTCGATTCTCATGGGAATCATACTTTGTTCAGTTGTTGCCAATTCGGTTACATGGCTTGAATGATCTGATTCTGTCTGATAATGATGTTTCCGTGCTTCGGGAGGCAAGTTAAGCCGTTGGTCCCGACTGCCATTTGGTCGTCGTCAGAGAACATTATTATCCTATTGATCTGATTTCCAAATTATAACTGAATAACAGGATCAGTGAAAACGTGACGGTACAAGAATCGTCTGGGATATCATGTGTAAATTTTAATTCTACAATCCCATAGATATATAGTAAAACATCGTATAACAACAGAATTGTTATATTCGCTAACGCTGTCAGACATAACTAAAAGTGCGAAGGCTCTGCAGCGGGGCTCAGTTAATTGAATACCGACCCCTACTAACGGAACTCTTAATATATATTATATGAAATAGGTAGATGTTTGAGCTTAGAGCCTCCGAAACGATCTTTCGGGTAGCTGAGCCTGAGTAAAACTTAGTAGTGGACATAGTAGTTAGTATTAGTTGAGCTGAGGGATATGGTTTATTCTACATGAGTGGGTTACTTGGTCGATCGATCCAGTCTACTCTGTAGTCATAGTTTTTCGGAACCGCTTTTCGGCTTTTGACGATTACGTCAGGAAACATCTAAGCTGCCGCACACAACAGCAGCAGGGTCGTGAAACGGTTGAAGGTCGTGGTACACAGCGCATTTGTCGAAATACGTTAACGACTTATAGAGGAGTCCTGGGTAGTCACCTCAGAGCTGCAGGGACAATCTAGTATGAAAGAGTGGGAATACTCACTAGATTTGCTAGTGTATAGGCTTGCAGCGTGTTGCCCTGGTGCTAGGCCATTATCGGCCGAAAGCGCTTGCTTCCTACATTGCCCCACCCAGCCATGCGTTTGTAGCGTGTTTGGACCAATAGGCTACTTGACTGTGCTCACATTTTGACAATATTTTTATACGGGAAAATATATACAAGAAAAGTAACCGATACCGAAAACAACAACAAAATTGGTAATTAATCAAAACAGTAATTAGCATTTAAAGTTTTCTAATAAAGAAAAGTGGGAATGTGGTGGGGACGTCTTGCTATCTCTTTTGTACGTACGAAATCAAGTGACAGTGACGTCACTCTACCATTAAGTGCGTCCTTTTCTTGTTTCTTGTCAGTTTCCGCTTCCACAGGATTTCAAAAGCTTATACCTTTTTTAAATTTTGAACGGATTCAAAAAAATTCTATCATATTTGGAATTCGGGAACTGAAATTTTGAATTTAGACGACATGATATTGCCCCAATTAGCTCCAACCCAGGAGCAAAAAAGCAAGCTGACAAGTGTGTGGAGTAGCAACGTCAGTAGAGCCCATTAGACGTCCAAATAAGTATTAATTTATTTATTACTAGCTGTATTCCGCAGCTCCGCCTGCGTCAAAAAGTAGCCTATGTTTGAGCCCGGGTCTTTAACTGTATTCATACCAAATTTCATCAAAATCCGTTCAGTGGTTTGGCCGTGAAAGCGTAACAGACACACAGACAGACAGACTTTCGCATTTATAATATTAAGTATGGATAATTGCAGAGGAGCATGCACGTTTGTTACTCTTTCTTGTGATGTTTAAAGTTCAAATTTAAACTACTTTCTTTCTGCGATGAGCGAGCATATTTAGCTAAGGCACGATAGTAGGGCCTGTCCATCGGGGCGGAAAGTTAAAACGGGAAGCGCCGAGCCTCCGCGGAACCTACAGAAATTAATTATACCGGCCTGTGTTTGTTTGTTTTTAAACAATCTAAGTATATAAGCGGATCTTCTTTTCAAACGATTTGCTGAAGACTGCGATAATTATTTGTAACACTTCTCTGTAATTGAGTTTGTTTAAAAGTTGCGATAGAATGTTTTTGGGTAAATTAATATTTTTTATACTGTTGGTGAAAAGGCTTGCTGCCCTGGTTTAATCTAGTATCATAGTCTATTGTCGAAGCCTGCAAGTTCTGAAACACTCAGAGAGCTCCGAGCGGCATTAATATGAAGGGATCCTTTCCTACCTTTTTTGAATAAGAGTAAAAAATTTATAGCTGAGGCAAATTTTAAAGCATGTCAATCTGACTCACACCGGATTATCAGTCTATATTGGATATAAGTTACAGAATTCCAGATTCCCCAGAACGGTCCAATTTTTGAAAGGCACAACCTAGACAAAGGTACCAAAGGTATTAAGTTTACGCAAGGTTAATTTTACTTAAAAACGGCTCTACTTAGATTAATAATTGGTTTCGCGCGCTCGAATAGATACAGTCGGCGTACTAGAAAAAACTAATACTACGCCGAATTCGGCGTACTAGCGGCGTACCCGCGTCACTCACGCACGCCGCAACCGATAAGTAAGTTGGTCATCTAGATAAATTAAAAATTTAATATAAAAGCAGAAACAAAATGGCAGTTTGCCTAGTCAAACTATGTAAGAATAATACTAAAAGAAATAAGAAAGATACTGGTATTACATACCATCAGTAGTATTGTATAATTTCCCAAATTTCCTGAGGTTTCGATATTTATTATTTGGATATATTTTCTTAACTCCTTTTTTCTTAACCCCAAAAGAGGGATGTTAAAAGTTTGACTTCAATTTTGTCTGTCTGTGGCATCTCATTTCTTTAATGTTGGTCTGGGAGGAAAGTAAAGACATGGAATGTACCAGCTGCTTCTCTTCCCGCGCAGACCATACAAACCGGCCGAGGAAGTGATCGAAAATCTAAGAAACCATACATTGCCAACCATATTAGTAACCTATTACTATTTTGATTCTATTTCCCACCTTTGCGACCACCAACATTCTAAATGTGGCCTTTGGGTAGTTGGTACCTCGTAGGGTAGTGTTGCCGGATAATCGATTATTATTTATTATTATTGAAGTACACCAACAGTGCTTATATAAATCATTAATAACTACATTACAGACTTAGTTCCAATATGACCTCGAATAATAAGTATACATAACATTGGTCATTAATTTAAATTATATCCTCAATTGAAAATAAACGATTACATTACATATCCAATACTGCTAGCATAAAAATTGCAGCTTTTTATTATTTATTTTACCCACTTACTTATTTACAAATGTCAGCACCTTACCCTAAAACGTTCAGGCTGTCACCAAATATGTCCAAGTCTTTTATATCGCGGTTTAGTAAATTCTTAGTATTACACATTCGATTAACCGTTAGTATCAATATTGATATATATTAATTAGAAAATTTAGAAATATATATATTAATAACAAAATATATAAATATATTATCGATAGTATCAATATCGATACTGTCGATACGTGATCATTATCGATACCTTAGGTTATTTATTCAACTATCATAATATATAATAACTTCAGGAATCGATTATTAAACGACGTGTACGAATCGATTTTACGGCAACACTACCATATGGAGAAAGGCCGTGATAATATGTATGTATGTGTATGTCTATTTATTTATTTACATTTAAATCCGGGTCACAACTAAAAAAAGGGTCAGTAAACAAGCTCCAAGCTAAATAGAAAATTAAAAGTTGGTTAACGTTTAACATACTGTGCTGTGTAATAATAAATCAAATGAAAGTTCTTGTTCCAATTTTAGAAATCTATATTAGAATTAGTAAAGTAAGTAGACAAAAATTAACCATTTTCCCTACCTTAGCTAGCTCCGAAACTATTGATTCCAGAATTTCGATGCATAAATTACAGGAAAACCTAATCGTATGAGATAATTTTTTATTTGTTTAGCACACTAGCATCTTTGCACATTGTTTTGCAAACACTTTCCTAATAAGTTGCCGCATTCTGGAAACTGATTTTTCTTCACAGCGCGGTATCTAGTCGTTGCGCCGCGGAGACCAATTATTAATCTAGCAGCTCTAATTACGAACCTAATTTAGTTAGATTTTTCCTCTTTTTTTGTGTATTTGATGTATTTTGTTTAGTCTATGATTAACATCCTTTTAGTAGATAAGTATGAGTAATACAATAGCCGCTTTGTATTTTCTCTGTTTTTCCTAATGGTTGACTGGGAGAGAATGCTTTTAGCATTAAGTCCGCCAATTGTATTTTTACTTGTGGTACAATAAAGTTTTAATAAATAAATAGCGCCTGTCTTTACTTACACGTGGATATAAGGGCACTGGGGCGAAAAATAACATTGATCACACTAACGCGATTACTGCGACCCAATACTTATCGTGTTTGCTTCGGTAATTATTTAAGGGCTGGAGATTTATTACATACAAGATTACTTCTTCTTCGTCCGAGCGTTTTTCTATGCATCTTCAGCTTGCGCTTCAGAGCCCTGTAAGCTTTATCATAGTCTTCAATTGGCGGTACAGGTTGTAACAATGGAGCGATTGCCTTCTGAGCTTCGTAACACTTATTGCAGTGGAGTCAGACCAACAGAATCACTAGTTATGTTCTTTAACGTCCACCAAATGGCATGGTCTTTAAGATAAAGGATCGCAGCAAGTGAAAATCCGTAGTCTCTGCAGGCGTGATGATATTACACCGTGAAATTTTAGTAGTTTTGGACCCATCGTCCAGTGACTCCATTCATGCAACCGAACAAATTTCCCAAGGAACATAGCTCGAAACATAAAAAACAAATTTGGACTTCCCATAGTAAGTTAGGTCACGTGATGAGATATTTTGTATGGGGAGTCCAAAAATTTACTCCATATTTCGAGCCATGTATCTTGGGGAAAGTTGTTCAGTTGCATGAATGGAGTCACTGGACGATGGGTCCAAAACGACTAAAATTTCACGGTGTATGTATGCTTGTCCGCTCCACATTCACACGAAGATCTCTCTGAGAAAAGGAGTGCTATTTTTAACAGAGTTACAACTCACGCAAAATCGGCGAAACGAATAATTTTTGTTCGCTATCCAATAATTTTCGTTCATCGAATGATTTTTGTTAGATATCAAACTATTTTCATTCAAAAATAGGGCTACTGGAGTCATGTCTTTGAAAAGTATGACTCGAGCAAATTCGGTGAGTCGAACGATTTTCATTCGACAAGAAACTTAAATGGGACCTGTGATTTTGCTTACACGACATTTGTCTCATTTTCATCACACCTCACTTGCTAATCGTCTATAAAAATCAGTCAAACCACAACACAATACATCATCACAGGTACAGCTGACAAGGCTATTCGACTTAATAGCGATTGTACAGAATTGAGGAATTTCATGTTTGCTTTTAATATAATTGTGTTCAGTTCAGCCCCGGATTACTGAGGATTACCGCCGGGCTCCCACTCAAATTGAATTGTTATATGCTACCGTTATTAATAACTTCCAAATGGTTAGGGTTGTCCCTGCTTATACAATATAGACTGGGTTAGATAATATTGAGAGTCTATGAAGTACTCATATTTGTATGAAACATTAAAACGCACTGTGTTTTCTTTTGCGACACAACCCCCATACACACCATTAACCCTTCGAGCCGTTTCCGCAGCACTGGTGCCGCGGTGGAACTCGTACTCGTAAATAACGCGATATTTTGTACACTGAGCGCCGCAAACAGAAAAAAAAACAAATGAATAACGATTAACGAAACATAAATACATGTGGAAATAGCTGTATAAATTTAAATTTTGAATTCCTAACCAAAGAGGAGAAATTGGTGATTAAAGTGGTCAGTACGACAAAACGCCAATTTCATATGTAAGGACAGCTCATGTGATAACCGCAACCTAGGAACACTGGTCAACCAACTCAAGCATACACTCGCACATGTACTTTAACTTTTGTTCATATATTTTATACCTTCTAAAAAATTATACCATACAAATTGTTATTTAATAAATTATCCAATTACATTCATATTGTAACCCAAACATATTCTCATCAGCAGCCCTAAAAATCGCAACCCTATCGCGCGTGCTATAAACACGATTTTTTCCGCAAATTTTAAGCGCCCCATTCCGCGAATCAGCTATATTTGTACAAAAACAGCCTGCCTGGGTATCTTTACGGTACTCTTTTGTTTAACGTCATATTCCCTATTTCTATTGGAAAGAGTCCAGATCCGAGCCCTATAGGGGCACGTGCCGTATGAATGGATTATTCAAGTTGGATGGACCTATTTAAATATGGTCGGTGGTTGATTTAGGTTAGAATTAAGTTTTAAATATTTACTAATTACCGTGATGGAAGTAAAGTAATCTCATCTATAACGATAGTATTTACTGTGTTTAATCAAAAGTAAGTTGAAGTAGGAAAGAACAATGTAGAGCAAATTTTATTGCAATATTCCGGATTTCAATGTTTCTACCATGAGCTATTTGAAATGTAATAGCATATTTTACACCAACCTTTTACAGCGTTTATGGTAGCAGGTTTACTTAAAAAAGCATATTATTTTTTACTAGCTATTTCCCGCAGCTCCTCCTGCGTCAAAAAGTAGCCTATGTTTGACCTCGGGTCTTCAACTGTATTCATATCAAATTTCATCAAAATCCGTTCAGCGGTTCGGCCGTGAAAGCGTAACAGACAGACAGACAGAAAGACAGACACACAGACTTTCGTATTTATAATATTAGTATGGAAGTATGGATTAAGTATGGGGAAGTATGGATTAACAGTCAGTTGAATTAATAAAAAAGCAATTTTTAGACGTTCTCTGCCCAGTCTCAAGTAACTTCATCATCATCATTTCGCAGTTAGTCCACTGCTGGACATAAGTTCTCCCAATGATTTCCAAAATTATCTATTCGAAGCGGCCTGCCTTGCCTTTTTCAGGTCATCTGACCATCTAGTCGGTGAATGTCCAACGCTAATAAATAAAGCAGTCTAAAAATCTACAAACTAAAATGTCGGTGAATAACATATTTTATAAACAGTATAAATACTAAAATCTTACGTCCAACGTTAAGTCGTAACAACATACAATTGTGTGACCGTCGACATGGGTGGATAAAATCACCGCTCATAAAAATGTATGAGCCGCCGCCAGATGGCGCACCTAACGAGTAGCCACGTTGTTATTCCGCTCCAACAGTAATTGTGACGGATGGACCAACATACTTACAAAATGGGGGTTCCGACTTCAATAAATAAGTATAACAAAAATAAATGAATGAGAAATGTTTTTCGATGTCGTATTTTGCTCAGTAGGTACAATACAATCAAACTCTACAAGCAATTGCAAGAAAACCCCTTGCTACCTCCTTTACCTACTTAGTTAGGTAGTTACTTATGTACTACTTAGTACGTTACTTAATTAGTTATTAATTATTCATCATCATGATGATGAATTTTAACCTATTAAGTTAGATTCGTTTCGTGAATCGTGATACTTAACGTTGCGAACAAAAATCTTGCTCTACCATGAATGTTCATTGTAAAATCATCATCATCATATTTTTGAAAAGTATGACTCATGAGTTTGATGATTTCCGTTTGGCATTTTTTTGTCGATTCGATTTTCATTCGAATTTTGAGTGTATGATTCAATTACACTCATAGATTCTACCTCCAGACATCAATCAAACATTTAGTTTTAGTATATATGTAAGTATAGGTACTTTCAAGTCATAGTTGAAATACTTACACTTTCAGTAATTATATTAATATAGCGTCGACCGGCGGCAGATATGCAGATTTATTCTGGACCATGGAAGAAGAATATCAATTAACTAAGTCCTGAGTAGGTATTACCAGTAATATCAACTCTGGTGACTCCCGATCAGACTTCGTCGTAATTATAATATTCTGTCGCTCCCTGTTCACTATACTCTTTATTCGTCCTCATTATCTAAAAGAGCGCTTTACCTTTCTCCATTAAGATGACTATGCGACCTACTGCGCTCGATCAACGCTCTTCGCCTTAAAAATCCAACTCATACTTCTGCTGCATACTCTAAATCTTTCACTGTACAAGCAGCACGTCTCTGGAATGCTTTGCCTGAAGATATTTGCACTGCTCAGACTATAAACAGTTTCAAGAGTCGCTTCAAAGAATACTACCTCTCACTTTGTCTTGATACTGCTGTTATTTTCGCTTAGATATTCATACAGTACGTATATAAGTTATGTTGTAAGTAATTTTTCAAAAAGTACGTGTCCGATTTTCGAAAATGAGGTGTCGCTGGACTCGTCTCGGCGAGACGGATCTAATGAGGCCAAAAACAGAAAATTTTTAGTGGAAAATTTATAAATTTTCAAAGAAAATGTAGTTTTTTGAATTTTGGAAATGACGTAGCAAGTCCAAATACAGTCGAATGAGACCGAGAAGCGGCTCAATCGACGCGGGGCGACGGAATCTACTAGAAAAAATTTAGTTTTGAACAGCCAGTGTTCGTGGAAAATTTGGAAAATTCAAAAATGCAATTTTTTGAAGTTTTTTGGAAAATTTAGTATGGGGCGCGCGAGAAAATTAAATCCGTATGCGCACCGTTTTAATAGCGCCGAATTATCGAATCCAACGATATATCACACGTATACTTTTGAGGAAATTTTTTGAAAATTTTAATACCAATGTATGGAGAAAAGCACTTACCAAGTAACCTCGGTATGCTAATTTTGGACAAATCCTAAAATTTTTCAAAAAGTACGTGTCCGATTTTCGAAAATGAGGTGTCGCTGGACTCGTCTCGGCGAGACGGATCTAATGAGGCCAAAAACAGAAAATTTTTAGTGGAAAATTTATAAATTTTCAAAGAAAATGTAGTTTTTTGAATTTTGGAAATGACGTAGCAAGTCCAAATACAGTCGAATGAGACCGAGAAGCGGCTCAATCGACGCGGGGCGACGGAATCTACTAGAAAAAATTTAGTTTTGAACAGCCAGTGTTATGTACATTATGTAAGTTATTTATTTTATATGCAATGTTTGTGTATGTTTATAATTTTGAACTATATCTGTTGCTGTACCCACCCTTTTTTTTTTTTTTCGTGTGGTAAAGGCCCTCGCCTACCACCCAGCCAGGAACGGGAAGCTGGGTGGTTATGTGGGACTCAAACCCACTAAAAACCACACGGTGTCAAAACGCCTACCGCGTATTGCCGGGACCATGTGCTTCTTGATGCTCCACAGCCCCAGCGCGGCGGCCGCTACCACGGCGGCCTCGGCTCAGCCGCTCTCCTCGGAGCGGTCTGCGATTGGGCCCGCTACCCTTCACTACCCGCGAGGGTAAAGGCGCGCTTGACACGGGCGCGCCTTTCAACCCAAGGCCGTTCAGGTCGGGCAGTGGAATCCCGCTTGTTCCACTGCCCGACCGGCCTTATTGTGAGAGCTGCAGATGCAGGCCATAAGCCCGCCGTCTGTGCCGCGTCTGCGGCGGATGGAATGGTCGGTATTTGCTGTACCCACCCTAACTTAACTGTTTCTCTTTCACCTCATAAGGGTTGACTGGAAGAGATTGCCTGGCAATAAGTCCGCCTTTGCTCATATTATGTTGAAGTCCTTGTAAATGTTATATTATTTGTTACTGTTGTAATAGGAAACGTTAACAAAAAAAGTTATCCCTAAGATTTTATTAGTAAGTTCCGGTACCTACTAAGTGACTTATATAGTAATATATAGTACATGTGTATGTAATTATAAAACGTGCAACTTAAATATGTGTCGTGTTTGGACACATCATACCAGTGAAGTGCACACTTTAAATCGATCGGGTTATTTTAATTTGACGACTGATGAAATACGCACTACTTAGTAAGTACACTTACAGTAAACCCATGCAGTTAGGGTTGCCAACTATACTGTTAAAAACAGTATTATACTATTTTTCACTTCATTATACTTTTTACTGTTGAACAAAAATAAAGTACAAAAAATACTGTTTACAGAAAAATGTGCAATTTTTTATTTTTCTTATTTTTTTATTGTCTCAGTAATGATTGCAAAGTGGCGGGACGACAGAAACGGAGCAAGCATAAATTTAATCAAAAATGAGCTCTTCATATATTTTGCTTCATTAGTGCTAGCTAGCTTATGCCAAAAGTTCGAAATATTAAATTTAAAATAAAATAAATAAAATACTGGTAATTTTTTTTAAATACTGTTTAATATTCTTCTCAGACCTAAATATACTTTAGTTCTTGTAAAAAAAGTTGGCAACCCTACATGCAGTAAACATTCCTTTTGTTTTGACGTTGTGGCTTGCCTATAGAAGTTTATTGTATACCATGCCAGTATATTACGCTAGTGCAAACAGTGCGGTCGGACTTAAGCTCGTAGTAATACAGATATTTGTTTTGTAGTAACAACCTGATTTTTAATAAACAGGTAAGTTTATCAAGGAATTTATAATATTAAGTAGGTGGCCAAGTATTTAAACTAATATAAGAAATATATATGATGTTATAATCACACGATATACATACATGTAAAGTGCTAACGCAGCGAACGAACGTCATTGCTCGACATTTGATAATTAAACAACGTGTATTCAAACCACCAAAGAATAGATACTAAAAAATAACAATTAAAATGAAAGTTTTTTATTATTTCTGTAACAAAACTACTCTACAACTCAAACTAACACAAATAATTTGTGAACACCTATAAATTTACATGACTATCTGTCTATCTAGGCTCTAGGTGTTAAGATAAACTACTACATTTTCCATAAATAAATATTTTCAAATTTATTAGATACTTTTACATAATAATTATAATGATGTACGAGTACGTATAGTACTTTCAATTAATCAAAATTAATGATAAAAATCGAGTAAATCAGGCTTTGCACGGGTATTTATACTATTGTAAATTATCACTAAAATTGCCCTTTCTCGGCGAAATTTATTATCTTTTCCGTAAGAAACTTCTGACAAAGTACAAGTTCCTCTTTAAAATTACTTAATACAATATTTTTAAATCTGTTGAATTGGTACAAACATGACCAAGTTATGCGTTGACAAACAAAATACAGCTATGGAATCAGTAAAATCGTTATTGGTTTTCAAGTTATGATGACGAAGGAAAAGAATATTTTTTTTATTGTCCGCAGGCAAAATGAATGTGGAGACAAAGACCGACATAGCCATATTTTCCGGGTACGAGTTCTACCAGGTGTACAAAGACGCAGAGTTTCTCCAAGTTGGGGAGAACATTGAGTTGTTCCTAACGAAGGCATACTTGCTGAGGCAGCTGATGAAGACTGTGGAGCCGGGCAGAAGCAAGATCTTGAAAGGAATGTGGCTTGCGAAGAAGTAAATATTTATTTACTAACTCATATATTTTATCCTTACTGGTGCTCGAATTCTCAAACGCGCAAAATCTATTTAGATTTTGCGGTTAAAGTTCCCTAGGTACCTAGGGAAACTTTAACGCTGAAGTAAAAAAAAACAGGAGACAGACAAACATGTCCATACAAAAACCTTCTTTTTCATACAAAATTAAGTAAATGTTCCTACAGACTGCTTACCTCTGAACGTATGTATGTAAAAAAATTTATTGTACTCAAAGAACATAGAAACTGAATACAGGGTACAACAAAAGGCGGATTCATCCCAAATAAGGATCTCTTCTAGTCAACCTACCATTCCAGTTGCCTTTCAGCTTGTACTTCTGGTAATTACCTATGTAAGTACTGATTACAACAATGTAACGGTAGGCAACTTCTAGATCTTGAGGCTAAAGCCATAGACTGTTTGTTTTTTGTAGTTGCAAAATCGTCGTAACAAGCTAAACAAAATATTTCAGCTCGCCGTTGATAGTAAAGCGGACCGGATTCAAAGTGCCTGTAGAAATCTTCGAATTCACCCAAAACAGACTCACCGGACTAGTAGCCGCTTATGTCTTCGAAAACCGCCTGAAATTCCCCAAAATCGAATCAGAGGAAGCCATACGTCTCGGCCTCGTTTGGAACAACGAAGACATCGAAAAATGTAAGCTTTATCTCTCTGCAGTGACAGGAGCTGAACATTTTGAACATTTCTTTTCATTCTGGCCCCTTGTTTGTGCATTAAGAAAACTACAACTGAAAAAAATCGACGAAAACTCCGTGATTAAAATTGCTAGAAAGAAAAACAGGAATGGCGACAGAATGGCTTCCTTGCTGAAGACGAATTACGAAGAGGCGATGCGATTGTGGCTCAAATTCCCTGGTGCTTCTCCGTTAGAAGTGTCGCTGGCTGTTATATCATCTGAGAAACTTAAAGATGCATTCTTGAATGATTAAAAACACTAAATTTCGTAATAAATGAATATCAATGTTTTGTTACTAGCGAGTATATATATTATACCAATCGCAAGATTTACTTTACCTTATTTTATATTTTTTGACATAAGTAGATATAATATAAAGTACGAAATGCAAAATAGGATTTTGTATACTTACTAATCGTGGTATACCTACCCAAAATAAAGTAAACTGAAAGCACTACTGTGTTTTATTTGTAGTGTTTCTCGAAACCAGCAACATTGTTGTTTCAACAACAATGCCCTATAACAAAGGCCCGTTTAACCTAAAAACCGAACAGAAAAAGATAGCATAGAGGAAGGAATCTATCTCTTTTTAATAGGATAATCATGATAATGTTTTTAATTGGGACAAAATATTTTTAACTTTGTAAATACTGCACATAAGTAGATAGCTTAGCGGGACGTGATTGTTGGTGACGATTACGAGAGTTAAGCAACAGCAGGTGAGATCTAACTTGGAGTGGACAAGACTTGGCGTATTACGTTCAGCCGTTAGTTCTGTTTGTCTAGTGGAGTCAAGGCCACTAGTAAAGATCCAATAGAAGAGACATATCTAAAAAACGTTATTTTCGACTGGACTCGCAACTTCCTTAAAGTCTGCTCAGAACTAAGAAAAACTGCACATAGGTTAACACCTCCTCGCTCGGAACATTTGATTGCGTCTGAAAAAAAAATCTGCATAAAGTATGTACCACCTTTCCCCTTTTTTTCAAAGGAGCGTGGTCACCCTATTTTGCACAAGTACCAACGTGATAAAGCTTGTATTTGCTAGAAAGACACAGGGTCCTCCACTATTTCTATCTCGCTTAGAAGTACCCAGTCCTGTTTAATAGCTGTAGATAACTAAGTAACGACCATAGTACTCGTAACTACTGATTGTACGAACAAAGGGTTCAACCGGTTCAACCCTATAAAAATTAACGAACATTCGTTTAGCCCGTTTTATAATCAAATGTTTCCTCTTATTCTTTCATATCAAATACAGGCTGACTTTTTAAACAGCCATAAACGGAAAAAATTGGTCACTATTTAGTTAAAAAAAAAATTGAAAAAAAATTGGCTGGCGTTTGAAAATCAAATGGCGAAAAAGATTTTCAAGCGTGTTGTCCCGGATTCACGAACGTTAGTAATTTTTTTATGCTTTAAGGCGGTAATACCCTTATCATTTCAGCCGCAGTCCACTGAACATAGGCGTCCCGAAAGGAGTTTGTCTAGATTCTATTGGAAATAACAAAGTGCAAAACAACAATTATTTTAAAGCATTTTTATTAATTTCAAAAATAACTAGTTTCATGTATTCACGCAGTTTACTAAATCCAAAATATACTATGAGTAAATACACACAATATAACAGCGAGTAGCTCGTCACGAATAAAAATTAATGTATTTGTATTTCAAATTCAGTTCTAATAGCTTACTTTGTCATTTTACCCAACTAACTAATATACAATACCAATTTAATCGTATCTCTTTTATTTCTAATATATCTACTTACTTTCTAATTTGTTTTTACATTGATATAATGAGTTTAACGATCACTCGTTGATAGCGTCATAATCATAGACAATTTATAGATTCGCATCATGCAATAACGTTACCATGAATGCACTAAGATACGAAAGGACTAGAAACTGATACGCGTTACAAAGTGTCGATTCTAGCCCCGAGTGAGTGCGGATCTCGCGCGGATGCGAAATAAGGACCTTCAACTAGCTGTTAAATATGGACCTTCACAAGGACAAGTACCGTACCGTACGTGCTATACGCTTCAGTGGTTTTTGAGGGTTTTTATCTATAACTAGACACTCTCACCTTATAAGTAGAGGCTATAAGGGGAGTCAAAACAAACTCGCGTGACAGCGAACTGTTACGGAATTCAAATTACTTGAGCTGAAGGTAGATCACGGTGTAAAGCACTAAATTAATGTCCTCTGCTTCAGCTTAGGGATTTTCCTATCTAACATTATAATGAATGAAGGCTACTGCCATCACTAAATTAACCACGTCAAAGGCCGCGAGGAGCAAAACAAACAAGGTATGCACGATCAATTGACCTAGCAACCTACACTACGACATAAACACAGCTAATTTTAATGCTATTTCGCATCCGCGCACGCTCCAAAGCCAAACTTATTTCGACGCTCTCGGCAACTAAACAGCACGCGACAGTTACGTCAAACGCCGCCATCTTGTGACGTCACCATCGATCGACGTTTGACGGAATCTTAAAACAAGTATCACTTTTTCGATGCGACTTCGGTGTGACATGGCATAACAATTTGGCATCATCTATACACTAGTTGGCATGCAAAAATATTATGAGACAACATTCAATTATCAATTTAACCTCACAAGGATATCCCTTTGTTAGTAAGTGTACCTACGAATTGTTTTCTTTAATAATTTTATGAAAATAATCTATTACGTATACTTATATTAGTAACTGCATAATTTAATTAAGAATTTGAGAAGATTTCGTTTTACAACATCGAATCTACTTCAACATATAATAATTTATTAAAATCATTCAATAATGGTTGCTACAAATCGATTTTTGGACGTACAACGCTGCTGTGGACCTCATTTTTAAATCAATGGCAGTCATGAGCAAACGCTTTGAGCATTAAATACGCATGTTACTAATTACCTATCTCACAGAAATTGGTGTAACCAAATTATCCAGTTATTGCACTTTTCTATAAGAAACTATGGTACTGTACACTGGTCATAAAAATGTTACATAAAGTTTCTCGTTCCAATTTTATCCTAAGACAATCACATACATTTATAATGACAGTTTTTTACTACGTCATATAAATAAGTAAAAGGTACCAATATGAAAAATGGTAGTGATAAAATGATACAAAAGATATATTTTAAGAAATCCAATCTTTTTTTTCTACAGATCATATCTATCAAATATTTACAAACAAGATATAAATATAAATATTTTTTTATTACTAAAAAAGAACAAAATAATGAAAAATATGATAAATGAATTGGTACTTTTAATATATACAATTTGTGTAATTTAATTTTTCTATATATATAAATACCGATATTTTTATCCATCCAGTGTCTCAAAACGTAATCACAATAAAACAAGTAGCCTCAAAATTAAATTAAATCACACTGATCCGCATTCTTATTGTATGCAACTTAACAAAATACATCGAAATCCTTTCCCATGTCAGGTCAAATCCGTTAAGCGTGTGAAAAGTAAATATTACACATCGGCAATCATCGCACAAAGGTCTCAATAGGTAGTAAGCACGACAGAGAAAACGCTACACAAAACCGGAAAGATGACCTATTTATCGGCGTGTACTGTGAATAGCGCTAGTTACACTAGGACAGTCAAATCTAGTCAGTTAAATTTGAATTTAACTGCCAAATCTGACCAATCAACAGTAGTGCCCTCTAGCGTGAAATAAGCAAACCTTCAACGTTGAGGGAATTTGATTGGTTCTAATTTTAAAATACTGTCGATTTCCACGCCACGACTAATCGCTCGATAAGTTGCTCACGCGCCTTCAATGTGTGATGATTGTTGAGTGTAAGCATTGTGGCACGACGTGTCTGTAGGGTAGTCTATAGTTTTTGACGGTTCGCGCAGCGAGGCATTTCAGCGTCGTATATTGTAGAGGGTTGACCATGGAGGCGAGGTTTTGTTGGCTTGACTTGAGGATTTCAGCGGGCGTCTCTCCTTCGTAGTTGACTGTGTCGATGTGCGCGCCGTGAGACAGTAGCTCGCGAACCACTTCCGTGGGACACGGGTTTAGCTGAAAATTAAATTTATTGATGTTAAATTGGGGTTTTAACCATTTTTTTATAATTTCAGTATTTTTATTTGGTCCATTGAAAAAAAATAGTGAAATGTAAATGTGTAACAATTTATAATGAATTGTTTCAGTAGATGGTTGCCATTTTTTTGGCATAATTACTAAAATCACGGTAAAGCTGTATGATTGCGGTATGCCTTCGGTGTAATGTTTAATTCCATAATTAGGCCTGCTCTATTACATGGTAGCGAAGTGAAGTCTGTTTTTCAGCAGCACAAGTTGCATGTCACGGAGATAGAGATGCTGTGCTGTGCGAAGTGTCACAAAAGGTAGCACAAGAGACTTGTGCGTTCGGGGTAGCAATAAAGTAGTGATGCAATAAAGGGTTCTGTATTGTATTGAAGTTTTTATGTCCTTAACATTGCAGAGAAGCTTTAAAATTGCCTGCATACGAAAACTGGCAACATACGGGAACAAGTCTATGACTATGCCGTCTCTCTCGGGTCTGGCGAAAGGGGTGCGTCTAAAAAGAGTTGGCAGGACGTCATGAATTAGGTTATGCGTGCCAAATGACACTGGACCCGCCTGTTTACCTCATTTTCATGTATATTTGTTGTGTTAAATTTAACAATAAAGAGTATTCGTATTGCCGATGACCGATGGGGCTCGAATGGCGACCGCGAACCGGCAAGCGCTGCGTTGGACATTCAATTTCAATTTCTTTACTTCAGATAACAAGGATCCAATTTGTTAGTATTACAGTAACTTAAAACTAGCGTTCGCATTCGCCGACCAGACGGTCGTACGATCTAAAAAGGTGTGGGTTCCGCACGTACCTTGGCGGCGAGATGCAGCGGCGTGTTGCCGTCGGCGTCGCGAGCGTCGGGCGCGGCTCCCAGTCGCAGCATGAGTGCCACGAGCGCGGCACAGGCGGGAGCGGGGTCCGCTGAGGCTGACAACCACGCTCCGCGAGCATGAGAGCCCGACCCGCCGCCGCACGCTATATGCAGCGCCGAACGGCCTGAACGCACCTGCACCGGGCACCCGCACCAACACGCTTGTACTCAATACTTGTTTATTAAAACTTTATTGTTCCGCAAAGTACACATATATTTATAACAATTGGCGGAATTCTCTACCAGTCAACCATTGGGAGAAACGGAATGATAGTACAATTGTATTTGTCTGCACTGTATTTAATCATCATTAAGAATTATGAATAGGTAGTTGAATATAGCTTTTATTTATTGTTTTTTGTACATGTCAATAAGATCCGATAATCAGTACTCCTACTACAGTCACACACTTTCCTCTGTTATAGTGGTTCACTAGAAGAGATCCCTCATAGAGATAAGTCCGCCATCGTACATTAATATTTATAAAAAAAAAATTGATGTTGTATTAACTGTTTTCTTATATGTACAATAAAGAATTTTACATACATACATACTATGGATACGGTGAACTCAGATGATTTAAATACGATAAAAACTCAATTATTTCCGTTAAAAAACAAGTCTCTAACTTAAAAACACAACCCATTAAACACTCTTTTGTCCCAAAACAAGCTCCATATTTTGGTAGTCTCTGGAAAGTCGGTATCATTTGTATGTACTAGACTAAATAACAATTTATTAGCTTTAAATTTAATTCATTAGTAGTTTATCTAAAGGGCCGCTAGTTAATTATAAAATATAGTATCGTTGAGTTATTGTTGAATATCCCATTACACAAATCTTATGCTTACTATAGAACTAAATTAAACTAACTTTCACTTTGGATAGAAAAACAAAAACATTAATTATCATTTCGTCCCAGAAAAGCACCACATCTCAGTGGAATCTGGGAAACGCGCATTAACTTCACAATATTTAATTCACTAAGTCTTCGTAAATTATAAACTAGCTTCGGAATAACTTTTTTTTTTACTTTTCTCACGATTATATTATCATACAGTTATTTTTAAACTCAAAAAAATCTACTATCCACTCGCACTTAGCTACTTTTTTCTCTATTATCGCCTTCTACTTTCTCTGTATATCTGCCAAGGTTAGCATGGATTTCAAAATCATCCTGTTCATCAAGCATGACAATTTCGCTTTGTCGAGAATAAATATTTTATCATTTTTACTACTATTTTGACTGATTTTGACTACCATAACCATTTAATTGCCTGAAAGAAATATTTTGTGCAAAAAATCCCGCTTTGTACGAGTTTTAAATAGTTAGGTCCTTTGAATAAAAAATCATAACCCTCCTGGTCGCTTTGGCGAAGTCGGGCAAAAAAATAGGAAAACATCTAATCACAAAAATAATTCACACTTCTCTTACTCACCTTAATATCTAATTTGACAAGCGCGTACACTTCTTTATGAATCCTTCTAGAAGTCTCCTCGGTGCAATCGGGTTCTGCCAACAGTTTCGCCATGACGGTCGCCAGATGGAGCGATATAACTAAGACCCGTTGTAGCGTAGTCAGTGTTTGTTCTCGGTCAATACTAAGTTTGGTACACTCGAGCATTTCCATTCCTCTGTCGATCTCCGATAGCGCCTTCTTGAAAACTGGTTCTACGTCGTCGATCGTCACGGGTGGGACTATACGACCTGGAAATTGTATTTTTATATTAGTTTCGTGTTGGAGATTTTTTTTTCAAGTCTTAAAGTATAAATAAATATCAAACTTTAGTTTTGTATTTACTGTTTTTATCTTTTAGCGAATTTAACTATTTGTACACGTTTAGTAGAAGTATTTAATATTTAAGCTATGTATTCTTACATAGGCGATGAATTTATGAACACGGCCGGTAGTACAAAGAACGGTGCACGCGGTACTACGCTTGTGTGTGTGCACGGCGCGTTGTTTAAAACTTAACTTCTGTAGATAATTAATTAATTCTGTGTGGTGTTGACACTGAAGTTAAGACCACGAACCGGCAAGCGGTCAGACGACCTGAAAAAGGTACCAGGCAAGCGCTGGACGCAGGCCGTTTCCAACCGGTCATTATGGAAATAACTATGAGAGGCTAGGGTTCCCATCTCTCTCGCGTGGTGCCACAGCGGCGGCTGCTATCACACTCACCGCGGCTGGGCGGCCGAGCTCGCTCCAGCTGCATGTATGAGAACAGCTCGGCGAAGCTGTAGAGGCTGGACTGCGTGAGCGGGGACAGCGGCGGCAGCACGGCGCGCTGCATGTCGAGCGCGTGGTGCCACAGCGGCGGCTGCTATCACACTCACCGCGGCTGGGCGGCCGAGCTCGCTCCAGCTGCATGTATGAGAACAGCTCGGCGAAGCTGTAGAGGCTGGACTGCGTGAGCGGGGACAGCGGCGGCAGCACGGCGCGCTGCATGTCGAGCGCGTGGTGCCACAGCGGCGGCTGCTATCACACTCACCGCGGCTGGGCGGCCGAGCTCGCTCCAGCTGCATGTATGAGAACAGCTCGGCGAAGCTGTAGAGGCTGGACTGCGTGAGCGGGGACAGCGGCGGCAGCACGGCGCGCTGCATGTCGAGCGCGTGGTGCCACAGCGGCGGCTGCTATCACACTCACCGCGGCTGGGCGGCCGAGCTCGCTCCAGCTGCATGTATGAGAACAGCTCGGCGAAGCTGTAGAGGCTGGACTGCGTGAGCGGGGACAGCGGCGGCAGCACGGCGCGCTGCATGTCGAGCGCGTGGTGCCACAGCGGCGGCTGCTATCACACTCACCGCGGCTGGGCGGCCGAGCTCGCTCCAGCTGCATGTATGAGAACAGCTCGGCGAAGCTGTAGAGGCTGGACTGCGTGAGCGGGGACAGCGGCGGCAGCACGGCGCGCTGCATGTCGAGCGCGTGGTGCCACAGCTGGCGGCAGCGCGAGAAGCGGCCCGCGTCCGCATAGACGGCGCCGCGGTAGCGCACGTAGTACGACGTGTCGGGGTGCGCAGGGCCTGCGGGCGTGGCCGTAAAGTTACATATAGTAAAGGATGATTAGGTTAGAACGGGCCGTGCCCAGGGGCATGGCATCGAAACCACAGGAACATTTTAAATGGCGCTAATCGGCGCTATTCATGCTACACCGAGCCGAGGACGGGTTTTCGCTCACGCCCCGTCGTAACATGAACACTCCGCCGCCGTGCCGTGTCCGACAAAATTTAAGGGAGGAGCCACATGCTTACAATTTAGAATGAACGATTTTATGAGTGAGATTTGTGTATAAAGTTGCCAGTACAATGCCTACTACACATGTTACGAGTTCGGAGTTTCGAATTTGGAGTCACGACTTTAGAGTTACGAGTCACGAGCAACTTGTGTGTGAGTCGAAATCCTTATTATCAGAGGACACGACTCACTTTAGGTCGCTTTGCCATCATAAATATTTTATAGAGTCAACTCAAACATTCTGTTAGAAAGGCACATCACTAGGTCCGGTACCGAGACACCGAGCTCGGAGCAAGCCCGGCCTAATATGACGTTCCCATTTCCGTGAATAAAAGAATGAACTCTCCTTCGCATTAACAAAAAATAATCTCAATTAGTTTTTGACCTCCACGGCAACGTTTCCAAAAATATTAGGAATGTTTCCAATACTTCAGGAATATGGTAATTTTTTGATATATTTGATATAAGTGAGCGAGGGCTACAATTTAAGTTGGGGCGAAAAAACATTATTTGTATGTATGTTGCTATATATGTTCCGCGATAACTCTCGAGCCGTTAGTCCGATTTCGATAAAATTCAAAGTGTGTATAGTAGACAGGTATAGAATTTTTAATATAGTTTGACACAAAATAGGTTTACTAGTTTACATTAATGCCAATATGTCACTATAACGTCCAAAATGCATGGACCAGCTGGTTTTTTTCAGTCGGATTGAGTCGATCCCATACAAAAATTTACTACTTTCATTAGTGGAAATTATGGCGAGATTTTTGAATCCACCAAGTATGATAAGAATTCGAGCAAAAATCGAGTAAGACTAAGATATCTCACCTAGTATCCTCTCCCTTATAACCAAAGCCTGCATCCTCATAGCATCAGGATCGGCCAATATTTCCTCTAGTTGCTGCGAGTCGCTGGGTTCCACTGCGTAGTCGTATGCTTCGATCCGCGGCACATCTTTGGGTTTGGGAATGGGTTCGCTTCCGTCTGCCGGGAATCTGGTAATAAGAAATAACCATCAATGTGTTCCGGAGATATCCTTGGTTTATCCGTGAACTATGTAGTCTAAATGTATTTTTTTTTTTTTTAATTTTGTGATTGGTACAATAAAGTGTATATCTTTTTATCTATCTATTTATATTCTACACTAATTAAATCTGAATAAATGGCATTAATCGTTTGTCATCCACGGCCCGCTAAAAGGCAAGTGCGCCGACCATGTCTCTTCTTTTGTCGACGTACGTAGCGCCTAATAGCTCCAACGCGTCTATACGCTGCTACCTAGTAACTTAACCATATTCTACACTAATTAATATTTAGTATCAATTACCTATCATCCATGGCCCGCTTCCACAAGGCAAGCGCGCCGACCATATCTCTCCTTTTGTCGACGTACGTAGCGCCTAATAGCTCCAACGCATCTATACGCTGCTGTCTAGTAACTAAACCGTATTCTACACTAATTAAATGCTCCACGATGTGAGTGTGGCCGGTGACTGATGCCGCTAGGAGAGGCGTCATGCCTGGAATAAAAAACAAGAATTCATTTTGCCACACATGAACGATTTTTTAAAAATATTTTCAGATTTTTTTTGAATGTTCGAAAAATTGCTTTATTTATGTGCAGGAGCACCACTTCCTAATTTGGTTAGTAATTCTATCAGACTAATCTATACAGCCCTTCATGACACATGGACCATGAATGAGCGCCCTGAACTCCCTGAAAAAGAAGACCGTTGATCGACGATAAATTGTAAAAACCATAACTGCTGCATTACATATGAAAAGGCATCTCTGACCAGTAGACGCAAAAAAACTAAAAAAAATAAACATTTACCGTAAGAATCTACATCCATCGTCGCGCCGTGACCCAACAGCATCTTGAGAATGTGCAGGGATCCGCTCTCTGCGCAATCGTGCAACGCAGTGTTGCCTTTCACGCTCTTTCTGTTCACGTCGGCGTTCAGTGATAGGAGATACTTCGCTATTCTTATGTGGCCCTTGTAGCATGCTATCATGAGACACGTGTGCCCGTGGCGATTAGCTATTTCTATGTCTGAAACAAAAGAAGTTAGGTATTAGATAAAGGGATGGTTTTTACCATCTTTAGCGTGCATACCACCAGCGGAAAATCCCACGCCTAGCAGTGACCTTCTTTGAGCAATTGCACTGAAAGAAACTTAACAGACTATGGGCTGGTTTTGGAAGATGTCAAGAAAGCTTGACTACGTGGAGTTTCTTTGCGTCAGTGGCTCACATTTCGTCGTGCCCTACTTGCCCTGTCTTCTGCACAACCGATAATGTCAGCAAGGTAAACGACCAGTCGCAGAAGGTCTATCTATAAATATATGTAGCTTCTTCTTTTTGAGTGATAATAGCATAATATACCTAAGGATACTTACCGGCACCATTCTCGACTAGGAACTTGACAATATCGTAATGGCCGTCGAAGCAGGCGGCCCGCAGTGGCGTGCTGTGCGTCCGCGTCGTGGAGTTGACGTTCGCGCCCGCACGAACCAGCAACCTCACGAGCGGCAGGTGGCCAGCAGCCGCGGCACACCAGAGCGGCGGCGCGCCCTCTATCGTCTCGCCATCGAACGTCACTGTAATTTGAAAACACTTGTTAGTTTGGGATGATCTCCTGGTAGATTGCCGCGTCTACCGTCTCGTCATCGAACGTCACTGCAATTTGAAAACATCTGTTAGTTTGGTTGGTATGATTTACTGATAGATTCTATGGTATATACAATTGGACGTTACTGAAGTTTGGAAGTAGTTGTTGGTTAGTTATGGGTTCCTGGTAAATTCTTTCATCCGGTCTACACATATGTTGCCGCATAGCAGATCTAGGGTGAATGAGAGGGGACGAGTTATCTCTATCTAGATTTGTGACGTCTGTAGCCTTGCAAGAAGCTTGCTGCCCTACGGCAGGAAGGCAAGACTACATAGGTATAGTCAGTTATGTCTCGCCATCTATCGTCACTACAGTTTGAAATTAAACTATAACGAAATAAAGATATATGAAGTGAAAGGGATACTGTCTCGCGATCTACGATACTACAATTTGGAAGTGCTCTTGGTTATTATTAGTACAGAAGAGATAGTTTTCTTCATTCGCCGTCAAGAAGAAATAATTAATTAACATGAAGTTAGGCCAAGTAATATGGAAGAATATTTATTTTCATGAAAACAAAACAAACCTGACTTACATTTGAACAATTTTATGTAACATCCTTTTGCATACCAATAATACCACGTTAAAGCTCAGTATAAACAAGGACCTAATGTGTATCTTTGCCTGTTTACTGACTGTGTAATATTGTGTTATGCTTCAATAATACTATGCAAACAAATAATGTCAAGATCACAATGATTCAAGACTGACCAATATTTGCACTTACACGTGCGCAAGACTAAGACTACAGAATAATATGAATCCACCTAAGTAAATAGTTATAAAACAATGAGTCTACTTTTTAGGCCTTAACCTACCTCTGATGTTATATTATTCCTAAAACCAAAGAAATGTATACATATTAGTAGCGGAATTTGGTTCTTGATTACCATGGTATAAGGTTTTGATATAATTTTATCCAACATCTGCATTTTTTCCATTAAATTAACGAATTACTTTGGTCGATAGGTGTTCTAAAGAGTAAAAACTCTGTATCCATCAACTCAAAAGCATTTATCGGCCATGTGACATCAGGCATAGATTTATGGGAACTCGCTACACTGTCAGTGACACCAGAACAGTGGATCTAAAATTGCCACTTTGCAGGAATTACAATATGATCATATTATGAATCATTACAAATCTTAAAATAGCCACATTTTGGCAGTTCGTGAAATGAATCATTTAATGGCAATTCTGCTGTTTGACGGAAAGTCGCAAAATGGCTTACTTTTCGTGAATTGCTTGTGAATTGATTTACCTCATTGCCAGGCGTAAAAATAATTTTTATTTTTGCATAGCGTGCGTACTTTTATGATTTTCTAGTTAAATAAGTTTTTCTAACCAATAAATGTTGATTTACCATCATTAATTTACTGTAGAATTATAAATATCAATAAAAATATTAAAATTTTAAAATCTATTTTTATTTTATTAATATAGCAATACTCAAACGAGAAGTGATTCAAGAAATGAATCACGAAATGAATTGAATTAGAGTTGAAACGTCAATGTCAAAATTTGCAGAATTGCTAAGCTTCGCAATTTACGAAATGATTCGTTTTGATGAATTGCTCAAAGTGGCCATTTTAGACCTGCTGAAATTAATTACCTTTAAATTTGTACATGTATTAAAAAACATAATGGATACCGATTAGCACTTACCCTTCTTAAGTAAAGGACCAAATACGAGTATGGTTTAAACGCAGGTGAAGGGTTAATGACATTGCTGTTTATTTTAATAATTAATTTCATGATAATAATAATTACAAGATTTATCACAAAACAACCGTTCAACTCATCTGCCTAACAATTTTAAACACCTCATTCATTTCACCATTTACCCATTTCCCAGTCACAATATTCATCGGCGCATCTTTATTATGCACATGACAAGTTTCTACGACACAACCACCCAGACACATGAATAGGGCTTCTTTTGTCAATGCAAATATGGAATGCCTCTTAGTAATGCCGGTACAAAAGATATTTCTACTCAAACACGTATAATGTAAGGTGAAATGGCTTCGCGCCAAACTATTGACGCAAATGGAAAGTAATTATTATGTAGGTACTATCTATGTGTGATGTTTTATTTTGTTTTACCTAAACATTATCTAATTGTTATTGTATTGAGCAGGTCCATTTTTACATAAACCCAAAACTTCGACTGAAGTTAGAGCATTCTCTACTCTATTCTTAAATAACTGGCGAATGAGAGGACACGATTTTTCCGATCTCTCCACTTCTATATCTGTCTGCCCAGCCAAAAAAAAAAATTACTAACATAATAACCTATTCCACCCAAGGCGAACTAGGTTTTGAGATAGATCAGTATGGATCAGGGCGTGTTTCACCGCGAGAGAGAACAGTTTATCATAGTTCAAAATAATTAGTCAACAACTTTCCAGTGTTGTGTGATAAACAATAAATGCGGTTAATTGATAAAACAATTTGGATACAGTCTCCTTCGGGCGTCATATTAAGCGAATGTTTGCGTCAACTTATAATTTGTTATTCGTATTATAATTAAATTTATTGGAATTTAACAATCTTTGAAACTGAAGGCGATACATAGGCCATTTTCAACCGGTAATAACTCCTAAAGTATTTAGTTTATGTGTAAAAATTTTTTTAAAATGATTTTTGATACTTTTAACTCTCATATTATTATAAGGAAAACACGATTGGAATGAAAAACCTCGATAGAAATAATTATACAAAATATGCAGTAAATTCGTCTATAAAACTCAAAAGATAACAATATAAAAAAGAAATTATATCCAAATTAAAGCTCATTAAAAGTAATAAGTTTTTACCAAAGTAAAATTTTGATTGAGTTTTTTATTTAAAAGTAATTAATTTAAAACGTAAATTTTAATTGTGGTGATTACGTTGAAGCCACGTTTAAGCAGACCCATCAATGGCTGTCTCTTTCACACAGGCAAAATCGCCGAGCGCTATCCCTTTTTAATCCCGCTGCTCAGACCGGGCGCGTCTCTGTTCGAGGTAGGGTCTGTGTCAGTCGTCTGCGTAAATTTAGACTTCGCGCGAGTTTTTGAAAATAGACATTTTTATTGTATCGTAATTTATAAAACGTGTAAACAATTTTATAAAAATTGGTTTTAGGTTTTATACATACCTAGATTATTTTTATAGTTAGAATATTTTTTTTATTAAGTACATTATGGAAAAAAGGAAGATGTTATACCAAGATATTGCTCGCCGCATGATAGGAAAAATATGGTAAGTACTAATTGTATCTATATAACTATATAGTACTATTTGTGGTTTTTTATTTTTAGTTTTTAGTTAGTTTTTTACGTCTTATTTTAATAAATACTCTATATAACTAACATTGTAACTAATTGATTTTTAAATGATTAGGTGATTGATTTTTTTTGGTAATGTACGTATAATATTATAAATGCGAAAACTGTCTGTCTGTTATGCCTTTACGGCTAAACCATGAACCGATATTGATGAAAGGTGGATATTGTGGTGTTTGGTGGTGCTTACCCGATGTCAAATAGGCATTTCACATAAATACAAGTAGACAACTAAATAAGTATGCCCTCTTTATTTATAAAATAATAAAAAATAATTTTATTTTCAGGAAAAAAAACAATTCCCATATACTCGTCGGCGTCATAGAAATCGCTGTCGAACGAACGCGAACCAAGGAGTGCGATTATTATGGAGATGGCAGTAATTATGGACTAAGGTACTAAAAGTATTGTTCCGAAAACATCGCAAGATAGTGAACGGTATGTTGTTACTTTTTATACATATTTCAAAAAAATTATACACGAACTACCTTGTATCAAGATTTCGTTTGACTAAGTTGAAGTACATGTAAACATAAAATTTTAATTTTAAATATTTTTGTAATTTAATAAATAAACCTTTAACACTTCTCATGCTCCACTCGATAATTTTAAAATATTTTTTCTTAAAGTGATGTGAAAGGCTGATTTTTCATACATTTTGTTGTTAGATCTGATTGTAACGTGTAGCAGATTTAAGTAAATATAAAGTTTTATATTGTAATAAAGAATATTTTATATAAATTTGTTTATTATTTCCATCAAACAATATATTTGTTGCCAATAACGCAAATCATATACATCCTAACTATCCGAATCCTACTAATATTCTAAAAGTTAGTGTTTGTATATTTGGTTGTTTATGTTTTTGTTACCTCCATGCTCCATTCACTAAACCAATCGATCGAATACTTGAAATTTTACATACACATAGTTATTAGCATTGGGAAGAACATTGGGTACTATTCGGGAACAATATTTTTTTACTAAAAACAAAAACCGACTTCCATTCGTTTACCGGGGCTATCATAAAGATATTTTATATCATAGGGGGACAACTGGAAAACTTAGGAATAAGAAGATACCAAGGCAAACAGAGTCAATTGACCAATCTGATACCAGGGTGTAAAAGATCGATTGACCATTGAAGTTAATCCCGTACTACATGGATTTTACCCAACTGAGACTGACCCCAAAAACACAATTTAAATGACCTTAGTGGTTTCTTAGTACTGACACCAGGGTATATGGGGTCGATTGGCCTTAGATAAAAAAAATTAAAACAAGCAAACGACTTTAAATGAAATATAAAAGATAAAACATGTTGAGTTTCGTTTATTTGGATGACTTCAATATCATTCTTTTATTTTCTAGTCATATTGGTATTGGTTACACAATCATCATTTCGAGTAGGTTACATTATCCATCGGCCATGTACACCCTGGTTTCAGAGTTGTGCGGAACCGCCTCTGACGTGGTTCCTTTAACGGCCACCAGATGTCAGCTGGGACCAACGGCTTAGCGTGCTTTCCGAAGCACGGAATCATCTTTTCTTAAACATGCGCGGAAATAGTGTCATTACTTTTGAATAAAGAACACGCGAAGTAACATATTTACGTAGACTGAAAATCAAATTCACTTCCCGGCGCGTTCTTTGAATTTGGAACGAAGAGCGCGCCGGCAATGTTGTATGAAACGGTGTGCTGTTTGAATTTAGAACATTTCCTCTATCGTACACATTGCGTTCTCATGGCTGTATCTGAAAAACCAAAATCACTTCCCGGCGCGTTCTTTGAATTTGGAACGAAGAGCGCGCCGGCAATGTTGTATGAAACGGTGTGCTGTTTGAATTTAGAACTCTTTTAACTATCGTACACATTGCATTCTCGTGGCTGTATAGCCACAGATGCGTTTACCTTTCGGCACAAACTGTAAAATAAATTAAATTTATTATGTTAAGGGCCCTTTTTTATTTCCTTGCATTTTTTTAAGAAAAGCACTATATATGCCTCGGCCGAAATGGCAATTGCCTGTCTCGTATCATTGAAGTCCTCGCCTGCGGCTCGGCCTTCAAACTCATACTCGACCTGCATTTCGCTGCCTTTGCAATAATGTACTATTATTTTCAGACAATCAGGTGATTCAAGCCTGCAATGTCCTAACCAAACTGGAAACAACTGAATAAAGTGTGTTTCCCGTGGGAATCGAACCCGCAACCTCTGGGTCAAAGGCTGACGCCTTAACCACTGAACCACAGAGGTTACACAATAAAACTACTGAACCAATTTTAATAAAAAATTTATGGGACTTGATTGAAAGAATTCCTATCAAACAAAAAAAAAATCGTTTCAGAAATGACTGAGTTTCGCGATAACAAACATAAAACAAGATAATGGCAATAATAGAAAAATTAAACTTAAAGCCCACCTACAAAATGTCCTTTAGCAGATGTAACAAGTAGCTCGAGAACCGAGTGCAGCGCGCGTATCCGAAGTGCGAGTATCTAATGCGTGTATCAAACGACGACGGCAAGAGGCGACTTGCGACCCGTATTAGGTCGGTCACCATTATTGGCATATTCTATTTCGACCTCCACCGTGCTTCGAAAGGCAGGTTGGTGTCGATAGGTGACAATCATTAGGCTGTGTCAGAAGCCTTTAGGCAGTCTGACACTTTTAGACACATCGAGTCATGTTTCTGTTGATCTGGTTTTTGAGTAACGACCGCAAGGTCACACAGCAGTCGCTCCATTGTAGTAACCAACACCAAAATCAAGGTCCGTTTCGAGTAAAAAAAGGAAAAGTAGCCTTTGTTTGATTCCGGGTCTTCAACTATATTCATACTAAATTTCATCAAAATCCGTTCAGCAGTTTGGCCGTGAACGCGTAACAGATAATTAGACAGACTTTCGCACTTTTAATATTAGTATGGAAGTATGGATTTTCAAATGAATATTTAACTAAATATTCTGTGAACATTTCAAGCGTCTACCTGCTGCTGTTATCAATATTGAGTAAAAATGAGAAAAATATTTATTTCAATTAGGATATCGCCTCTGTTGCATTCTAAGCTCCGCTCTCGAGTATGAATGTCTGGCGGTGCGCGCTAGTAGCGCGTCGCCGAGATCTCGGCGAGCGGGGGCGCGGCTAGGCGGCTGCTTGCGGGGGGACATTACGCCCGATCCTAGGTACATAACATCTCGCGGTAGCGCCTGAAAAGATACCCAGTTCCGATTTTGTAACGTTTGGTATTTGTGGTGTTCGGTCTACTCTCGTCAAACCGGCTCTTTTTTTACTACCTTTCTATGTCCTATTGCTGGGCGAAGGTTCCTCCCCTTCTATCATCTACGCATCCCTGTCCTGTGCTACTTCATTCGAATCCTTATGGAAAACTTTTAAGTCATCTGACCATCATGTTGCTTAGGCGAAGAAAAAATATTACTTACACACTAGTCGACAAGAAATAACCTACTTAACTCTTCAAAGAATGTAGAGGTAAATAGCAAAGGCACTCCATTGGGCAGCAAGTAACAGCAGCCTTGAAATCACAAAGATGAGAGGATACTCTTCCAAAGTGAAACACCGTATAAAATAAACAACCAGCTAAACTGCAAACTTCCTAATACACTACCACTAATACCACAGAATAGTATAAGTAACTGGCCAGGCAAAGTCATACTAGGGTTTATAAAAGAATTCAATATGTCATCGGGTATTCGCAAACATAAGCAGGCAATAAACATGAAATAACTTATTTAAACAATGCAGTCGTTAAAACGTACGTATTTAACACTCGTCACTAAGGATTTACATGTTATTCCAATCCAGGATGTTTTAAAATAGTCATGAATGGTACAGTCAACGATAATTAAACAAGTTTGTTTGTAGACCAGACGACGGACTTACGTTCTATTTTGTATATGATACCCTGGTTCTTGAGGACGTGGGATATGCCGATATAGTACATTACATTGGACGTTTGTACAAATATATCACACACATAGATGATGCATACTCGTATAATAAAATAGAAAATAGTCTTGGAAGGGAAGCCCTAAAATTCTAAATAGATATAAATCATTGCGTACACGTTTATCTGACTGTTGTTGTAAATCGAATATTCGCAGTGATGTCATTTGAATTGCATAACATAGCATGTCAAACGTCTTAAGTAGTCTCTTCATACTCAAGTCTGTGCTATTTAAATTAATGCTTAATCATAAATAATTCAATTTGAACGCTATAAATAAATTAAATATCGAGAATATTACGTTAGGTGATTTTAAATAAGGTTAAAACAAAGGTAATGAATTCAATATCAAGCTTAATACGTAAAATTTAAAATCTTAATTAATTTTTGCCGGATTATTAGAAGAAGATAGGGTTCACAAACATAGCCCGAAGGATAAGTTTGTAAAAGGGGCAATGAGCTGAGCACATAACGCGCAGAACTGATGACCAGCCAACGAAGCGACATCTATTTATCTATTTTGTCTATGGTCTACGTACAGCTGTGCAGTCTTCCGAGTATGCTGAGATCATACATGGCTCACTCAGCACGCCTTTAACGAACTTTCAGTCTTTTGATAGGAAACTGTGGAAGGAGAATAGACTTAGCCAGCAGTGGAAAATGAAAAGCTTATAAAAAAAATAAAAAAAATACCTGAACCAGGCTGTTCGATGTCAGCTTTGCATCTTTCTATGAGGTATTCTGCAACGTCGTAGTGTCCATTTCTGCAGGCAATGACCAGCGGTGTCGTGCCCCCGACCTTGGCACCCACTAACATGTTGAGGTCGTCCATGGACCGCCAACTGTGTAGGTACACCTGAAAACAACAGAAAATCAATTGTTATTTAAAAAGTGTATAGATCACATAAGCTTAAGATCAGGTGGAATCCGTAAAATCGTGGTCAATCGCTGGATAACATTCCTTAATCAAACGAAAATCTAACTTTTCACTTTTAAACCGCAAGACCAACTTTGTTGAAATTATTTATGAACATAGCTGAAGACCGGGATAACCATTGGCTGCTGAAATGATAATGATGAACAGCAATTTATAAATAAAGTTTAAAAAATTAAAAAAAAAATAGTCTTGAGGAAAAACATTGAATCGAGGATATTAACATTTAATATCATTGGACTCTACTCAGAGTTTTGCCCGGTTGCATCCTCATATGATGTCTTTAGAGCCTAGCGTCCTCTTTCTCGCTTTTCCTTCTACACTTCGCACGATCTTCGGCATCCTTCGATATTAGATCAATATGCGCATATTGCAAAACCAAAACATTTTGGTACATTTTACTGTCAGTAGTCGACCATCACGCAGAATAAGGATACTGACGTTATCTCCTTTCGTAGTCCAAGATCCACGTCAGGTTGCTGATCTAGAGAAGTTAATGTCAGTGACAGTATGTGCTATCATGGCAGGTTCAGGACAGATAAATGATTCTGGTAACGAATAAGAGGAAATTTAGTTAATTCCCGCGGACGAAGTATATGTACAAGTATTTAGCCATGTCATCGTTCTGTTTCGGACAACGGAAACAAGCTACTAATGGTTGCGTGTGTTGATTCACTTTTCTGATTTAATTGTAGAGATCTAGAGGCTAATAAAATTTATCGAGCGAATAATTTTTCGTAGTTATGTCACAAAAAATAACTTTCACCTTAATTGCAAATATTATAAGAAAAACTTCGTATACAATTGAAAAGTAGAGCAACATGATAAAATTAGACTTTATTTATAGCCTGCAGTCAATTTTAAAGCTATAAATATAATGGCAATCACCTTATACCAAATTAAGAGTGAACAAACTACTTTCCCTGTTGCAAAAACTTTCGGTCATCGTTTTAAAAGTGTTTTAGTTAAAAATTAATGCACTATTTTTATTTATTTAATTTATTTATTACAAAACATAAAAGGCGATATGGGCTTAAAGCTATATATATATATATATATATATATAGCTTTAAGCCCATATATATATATATATGTATATAGCTATAGTTTAATTGGCGATCAGCGATATGGGCTTAAATTAAAGTTAGATCATGTTTTTTTAATAATCTGTTTGTAGCTACATAATAGTAAATATGTATCCTCCTTATGTACATCGTACGACTCTTCGTTACGGGTTGTGATCGCTATTAAACTACTTTGTGTACCATACGACCCGAAATACAAAGCAATATAAGTAAGTATTATGGGGAAATATTTTAAAATAAATTGGAATTTTATTTCCTATCTTCACATCATGTCCCTAATATGCCACAATCACCTATTACAAAAAAAAAATAAGTGAAATCTGCGTAAAATAACAACGACTGAGTTTGGCAAGTCGCCGGTCGCCCGACGCAGTGGCGCAACTTGCAGTCTTGCAACATGCACCGGCTCAAAACCAAAACAAACTCAAATGAATCCTAAAATTGGAAACGTAAGACTCAAATCGGAACAGCTCGGTAAATTTTATTCGAAAATCTCGATTCGATTCATTTCGATTAGACTTTGTACCTAATTCATTGAAATAAAATAATATGTTTGCATGTTTTTAGATTAATTAAAAAAATCTACTGATGGGGAACATATATTTCCCAAATTGGGCTCTCAGCATCAGATCTCGTGGTCGTCTCTACTATTTTTAAGGGATACACCTAAGTTATTAGTATTACTAGAGTTCCGCTGTCGATAGGTCTATGCGTCTGTAATAGGCTAGTTTCTGGGACAAAAGAATAACATTAAAATTAGTCCGTCATTTAGAGAATCAAAATATATTAGTGACGTATTTTTTTTTTGTCAATTGAGCGATAAATATCTAACTGACGGACTAATTAAATTTTTTTAGAAACCTAGCCTATTCTGTATATCTGTCGCGGTCAGTATGTGATGACACGAAATGTAATACTTATTTTAAAATAATACTACAATTTACGCTACTTGAATTCATATATTTGAATTTGAAGGTTGCGGGAGCAACAAATAGAGAAAGACCAAAAAAGAGATGGCTTGATTGTATCAAAGAGAACATGAGTGAGAAGGGCGAAGAGAAGGAAATGGCTAGAGATAGAGGAAAGTGAAATGAACTAACATACTGTGCCGACCCTACATAATAAAGTGGGACAAGGTAATGGAGAAGAAGAAGTATTTCTTAATATCACAATCAAAACAAAACAAAAAAAACTTTTATATCAGCGGGGGTTTCCAAACGAAACCCCGTTCTCATCTGCATATCTCATCTCACGGTATGACGATACTTGGTTACGAATTGAGTCTTGTGTTGTGACGGAGGCTGTGACGCACATGACAGGTAAATGAGGGTAGTGTAATACGCAAATCAATATCAAATATATTCTACGACAATATAAATACATCTGTAAGTAACAAAACAATTTGTTACAAATTATATATTTTTATACTACAAGTAGGCAAACTGGTCTGCGACGCATCTGATGATGTGCCATTGTCGACCGGAAGGTTTTAAAGCCCTTTATTGAAGGCTCGCTTGTTGTATTCACTTCTTTTTATTATACATGTTTTGTGATGAAATTAAATAAATATACCTATATCATCTTAAAATTACGTGCCTATGCATTTACAGATATTTGAATTATTATACAATAAAAAAAAAAACTATTAACGCACTCTAATTCGAAAACCTCATAGCAATTTTACTGCGAACGTACGTTGTACTATGTTAAAAGGCTTGTAATGAGATGCAAAGTGGCTTGTCAGATTAGCACTGAATTAATTTAATATTTTTTCATTGTCACAGGATGCAAACGTATGACGTTTTACTTTCAACAATTAAAAGTGAAAGCAATGTTCGAAAGTTAAAATGGTAATATTAAAAAATAAACTAGTGTGAAATAAATTTGCGCATTTGACTTATTGATTTGAGCATTAAACCTGAAATAAAAGGAAGTTCACTAATGGTCCATGTGTTGGTATCTTTCAATCAATCAATAAATTAAACTTAAGTAAGGTTCTGAAATAGAGCTCTTGAGAGCTTTTCAAGAGTTATTGATTTTCTTAAATACTGGGTGTCGGGTTCTACCACCTAAAGCAATCTCAAGAAAGGTTCACACCAGGCACGAGGGCCGGTTATTACGAAATATCAAACAGCGCTCAAGATTTATGAGGAGAGAGGTGTGAGCTTTTTATAGACTACTAGCTTTTTCCCGCAGCTCCGCCTGCGTCAAAAAGTAGCCTATGTTTGACCCCGGGTCTTCCAACTATATTCATACCAAATGTCATCAAAATCCGTTCAGCGGTTTTGGCCGTGAAAGCGTAACAGACAGACAGACTTTCGCATTTATAATATTAGTATGGATTTACATTTATTTCGCATAAAACCGTTCAATTTAAAAAGCTTTTTTCCTTTTTTTTTAATAAAAGGAATCCTTTTTCTTAAAACGAAAGATGAAAGAAGTTGACGAAGTAACAAATCTCTATTGGGAGAACGATAAAAATCTAAATCAAATGAAACATGCATGTCAAGGTTAGGTTAGGTCAGTTCAGCAGTGGACACGTCATCATTCTATATTCATTCAGGTAATTAGTCCAGTATTGTGTGCTAATTACGATTGTCTGGTACATTGGGACACTGTAACTTTGAGTTCTTGAATCGACCTTATTGCGTTGTAATGTAATATAATTTCTATTACAAACGCGTTTGAAGCGTGATGTTAATTCATGGTGAATCAAATACTACACATAATTTCATTACGATCTTATCTCGCACCAAAATCACACAAAGATGTATTTTTGTACTTTTAAACATATATTTTTTAATAATTAATATAAAAAAATAAATGAGATCAAAAAGCATCACAGCAAAGACGTTTTAACATATAAGATTGTTGCTTTTGAATAAATATTTCAAAACTGTTTTATTATATTAATATATGGCTTTAAATGCAAGCCTATAGGAAACGTTATCATTAAGAAAATAATTACGATGAATAATTACGATGGTCAATCATCAAATTTCAATCTTCAAAAAAAGGTCGGATTTTTAAAAGCAGCTCATCATCGACGTCTGCAACGCAATCCTCGGGGGAAATGATCGTCACATGTGGATAAGGATGGCAAAAAGACAGGTCGTTAAAGCTGTGTACAAAAGACTGGACCAGGACCATTAAATATATAACTTAGAACCATCAGCAAGCTACAAGGTGACAAGTAAACAACAAACTTTCATAACAATGTTAAGGTCCAAAAAAAATAATTAAAAATTTGATGAACGTATCTATTGGCATTAAGAAAAAATTGAATCACGTGCTGTAGAGTGCAGCTAATGGAGATTACATGCGGTTATAATTTCAAATTGAGGTAAACGTACCAGCAAAACAAATTTCGAACAAGATCCTTCGGCCCACAATGCATCAAATCGGATTCCTGTACAACACTGAACACAGACCACGTAAAGTGTAATTAAATAGACGGGAGACAATATACAGGCGTACCCTGTCGCAACAGTGTCACTGCACAATGAGAACGAGGAGTGTTGCAACGGGGACCAATGTCACATTTCTGACTTTGATTGGTTGAGTCACGAGTGGCCAAGACTGCCAAGAGGTCCGGGTCCTGGCCCTGACGACGGGGTAAGAATCTCATAAACTGTCTTTTTTAAGCTATATTCTCCCATTGTTGGGCAAAGATCTCCCTATCTTCCAAATGCCTCTTATTAATTAATATATTTCGTATGTCTTAAATATGAAGGCTAGCGGAAGATGGATGGACTTGGAAGGGACTCCACAAATAAGAACGCTTAGCTATTAAAATTTTGATGAATGTAGTAATTTTGACATTCTATGGTCCAACCTATTTTAATATGATATTAATCTCTGAAACATAAAAATAGCAAATATTGAATTTAAAATATAAAAAAGTTTAGTAGGTATAGTATAAGTATATTAGTAGTATAAGTGATAATTACATTTAAAGAAATTTTTACGAATGTTGTTGTAAATAACATAATTTTGAATTTTAAGTTTTAGAGTTATAAGTTTTGAATTTGAATTTTAAATTTTGAAAGGTTTAAATATAGCGTTTAAATTTTTTTATTTTAAATTTGTACTTTATACACTCACTGCGTGTTATTATTATTGTTACAACTTTAAAAATGAGGTGCGAGGTTTTCTTACACAAGTATCCCTTTTGCCTTTTATTGTAGACTTATGGTGGGATAAAGATTTTTTTTTTAACTGTTACATTAACAGACTTAAGATTTACGGATCTATTAGAGTTTGACTATTAGAACGACTATGACTTCAGTCATTGAAGATATTACAGGGTTCATTAATAATAAATTCACCATCATCTTTCATTTGTCCAAGCAGACCTAATATGCTAATAGGAAAAACAGAAAAGATTGTGATGTATGTACGTTATTTTTCTATTTTAGTCAAACAAATAATGCCCACGCCTTTGTTTTACCACAACTTGTTTAACGTATTTTAATTCACTGATTTAATAGAACATTATTTACTTCTGCTCACTACGTAATACATCTAAAAATGTGTCTAATCTATACATATTCTACAATAAAAATTCAAATTTAAGTATTTAGGATTCATGTAACGACGTTTTGACAAGACGACCTTTGAATTAAGCATATTGTCTGGCTTAGTTCACCATTATGTTTCCTTTTCTGTGATGTTGTAACCTATCTAGGTTTACTAATACTATCTAGTAATGCGAGACATTGTTATATTGAAAAGAAAACTACAAGGGCGTTTATTTTAAAACAAGATCGTCTTCCTCCTTTAACTCATTAATTTTCCTGTTTTCTCGTTTTTGATGCTGTTATATGGAGGAGGTATAAGAATAAATGTGCGCGTCGTGTGAATATGTGGAAGAACATGAAATAACACAATTTATCAATGAACTTAATATTTCTGATGTCTCATATTTTGTTCGAGCCGTCTTACTATATTTTTTTTTATGTCAATCACATTTTTTTTATTTCATAAATGAAAACATTTAATAGGAGAAAGAGCATATCAATATTTGTATTATTGACGACGATCAGTATCTTCCATGTTTTGTTTGATTTTTTAAATAAAAAAAATTAGAATTTATCTTCAATATAATGGGCTTAATAGTTGTCTATAGTACCAATTTTTTTACCTTTTTGATGCGCCTGAGCAGCCTCCGTTGCCTCCTCAGCAGCGTCTTGCCGCAGTGCCGCAGGGTCTCAATCCAGCGACACCGCACCGGCATCAAATCCCACACACCGGCAGACATTTCACATTAACACATTACACAAACACTTGTCAATTCAAAATCTCTTCCACTTTCAGCTAAAAACTAACACACGATATTTCACTATCTAGAAAAAATACCAATATTAAAAACAAAATTTCCGCCAAAAATGCGTGTAAGCACACGTGCGGAGCGTATTTCCGTCGGTATAAAAATGCAGTGTTGCACAAAATATGCAAACTTTTATTTCCTTCGATTGCAGATTACAGTTTACACAAGGAACCGGTTAATTTCGTAGGTTGCTATATTTACGAGTAGTCGAGCCAACTGGGACAATCGAGGTCTTATTTATTTTGATAATTGAAGGATAGTCAGCTACGTGGATGTTGCGTCTTACTTCGCCAAATTAATATATTTCTTTTTATGTCATTGAGACGAAAGAAGAAATCAGCTACATCGAATAGTTGCGATTCATTCATATCGAAAAGGCTACGGCGATCGGCGGTTTCTATAACGACCAACAAATGGCAGCCGAGACCAAAGGCGAAGTATATTCTGAAGTACGGAATCATAATTATTATCACAAAATCAAGTGGTTCAAGCCTGCAATATTACTGTAATAAAATAATTGAACCTTATTGATTACTGAAACTTATTTCAGCTCCCGAGAGAACAATAGAACCCAAAGTGATCCAAAATATAGAATTTTCTACACCAATAAAATCACAGGTCTCATAATATTTTGTAATGGAACTAGTTGGTGTAAAAAGTGGTATTATATTCTACATTACGGCAAACACGCCGATTTTATAGAGAGTCAATTTTTTTAAATAAATTAGACAATAATTTTTTTTTCGCGTAGCAATTTAAATAACTCCAACTATACAAATGATCGCAGAGACAAAGTCAAAAGATGTAAAAGTCAGAGTTGATTGCAAAGAATATTTCGAAAGCCTTCGCTCGACGCTGGCCTTGTGGATCAGTCGGTACGCAACATTACAATTCTTTACAGTCGTGAATAATCAAAAATTATGATTTGTCAAATGTTAGACAATATCATATAAAAGCTATTATATATATTGATTCATATAGATCAGGGTTTCCCAACCGTTTTTACATCAAGGCTCCCCGGATCACAAATAATATCTTCATGCCCCCCCCCCCCCCGTTTTCAGTAAGTAAATACCTACCTACAATAAAAATCGCATTATTTTAACAACTTTATTTTAATGTAATTTGTACAAAAAGAATCACTAAATGAACATTGACGAAATTAAAACGTTTCTATCAACCAATCTATAAGAGTACTAGGGAGTATAGTGACAATACTAGTGAGATATTTGAGCTTGCATTCTCTGTACCAGTTGGTCGATCCTGCGTTTACTTTTTGCCAGAGCTATCATCAGGTCGCTATCAACGCCCAGACGATTTCGCTGCTTAGTTTTTATTAAGTAACCAGAGCTGAAAAACCAGTCTCGCATAAGTAAGTTGAAGAAAAGGGAACACGTGTTCACAAAGCAAGAGAGGCAACTTTTGGATTAACTAGGAATCACCTGACCCAAAATTTCTCCACTGTCAAGAGATGGAAGTAATCTTTCAAGGTCGAATCGGCCTTCATCTCTAGAAATTCTTCCTGAACTTCTTCCGGTAATTTTAAGACATCGTCAACAAATGGGTATTAGGTCATATCATCTGGTGATCGACTGAATGAATTAATGTGATATTCTACCTACAGTGTTTACTTAATTAACGCATTGAAATATTTTTTCTATTGAAAACACAAACGTCTCAAGCCCCCCTTGACATCCCTCTACGCCCCACTAGGCGGGCGCGCCCCCCTGGTTGGGAAACCCTGATATAGATGAAAAATTGGAAAAGGAAGTGAAAAAATAAGGAATACAGTTATTCAGATCTATAAAGGCGATATAGTTTATATATATGCTTGAACATATAAAAAGGAACTTTCCGTGGTTAAAGTAAAAATCTACTAAAACCAAAAAGAACCATGCCACACTAGTAAATAATTTACGGGAAGTTCTTTATCTAATTACAGAAGAAGTAAATGGGAACTGGTGTTAATTGAATAAAATAAAATATATTTCAATTAGCTATTTTACAAGAAAAAACAAGTATATGCGTCTTACATAGTTTCAAAGAGAACTCGCGGCTATCATATTCAATTTATTTCAAAACAGTCTCGTTGATGTAAAAAGCTGTTGTGATTGTGAGCCAGCACACCTATAAATTTCAATCACAGGCCCTGGAATTGCAAGGGGACGCAGTCTATTAATGTCACGTTCTTGATGGAATCGACATCACGTGAATGTGAGTTCAAGTATACAGAAATTTATATGACCAGAATATCGGAGGCTAGGTTTTTAAGCCTGCAAGTACCACAGAATATCCTTATCTTTGTCAGTTGTTGCATCAGAACACATGCAGTCCTGATGCTACTGAAGTAAAAACACGTCAGCGGAGAATTTTGAACCGGTTATTTTAATAATACTGCTTCATAGCTCGTACGCATCAGAGTGAGATGGAAAATACCCTAGTACTTTACGTACTTGGGCCGATAAAATTACATCGGCAAAAAGAGGTTATAAAATAGCTCTAGGTAATTTGAACTAATCTTGTCATTTTATAACATCTTTTTGTATCATTTTATAACATCTCGGGCTCTTTTATTTTTCTATTCCGATAAATATTTCTAAGAAATTATATATCATTAAGGAAGCTTCCCAAACGTGACTAACTGGGTTTTTCTTATTCATATGAAAGATCTCCTTGGGACTAGGTAAAAGTTTTGCAATAATAAAAAGTTGAAAAATGCAATTTGTATTGTTTCAAAATGAACTTTTTCAATAAAGGTTAATTAAAATGCATAAATTAATCGTTGTTTCAATTCTTGATATATTTGCGTGCATTAACCTTTATGAAAGGAAATAACATGATGTTAAATGTTACATCGGATCGGATTTATAAATTTAATAGCTTAAAGGACGATAATTAGTCATTATATTTTTACAGAGCATAGTTATACGTACCAGATAAACAATTAACCTTTAAAAAACAAAAAGGTCACTATGGACAGAATTATTTCTTGAAGTCAATATTAACAAGTATTTCCCATTTTTTAAACCTTTTATAATAATTAAGTAGGTACTGCATTGTCATCTCAGTTAAGATTTATCAAAAAATATATTTCAGGATACCAAAAATAAGTCTTAAAATTTTGTCGACGTAAGAATACTTGTACAAAAGACAGACTGGCAAACAACCGCGCAGAATAGGGCCTCCCTATTCTGCGCGGTTGTGGAGAAGTCTTGTGTCGGAGGCCAAGATCCGTTTCAGGTAATGCAGTAAGTAAGTAAGAATACATGTTAAAAGATCTGATAATATCTATTTTAAGTTTAATTAAGGGAAAATTTAGGACAATCGACGACTTAATGACATATGGAAGGCAGGATACTTGGAAGACGAAGAAACAGAAGTCTAAGAAGAATTTATTTAAAACAAAGGAAAACTGGAACTCGTTTCTGATCAGGATGTGAAAAGACCGGAATAAGATGGAAAGCAAATGATGCCAAAAGCGCGGCTCTTGAATGTAAAAATTACAGAGCGAATTATAATTAAAAACAAATTTTGTGAACTAACAATCTCATTTAAATTTTCTTTAAAGGCTCAAATCGATCAAGCGTGTTTATAAAACAGACACACGGGGTTCTCTTGCGCAATTACGATGTAAAGAACTTGTTTCGTAACATGGGCTTACCATTAACACCTACAGAAAAGATTAGACTAAAAGTTTGTGCTATTTACAAATAAATAGTAAATAATAGTGGGAAGAACATGTTTACAAAAGAATAAATGATTATTGATTATTGCAGGTTTAATTTCTTTAGTCAGCAAAGCCCTCGATGAGATTGTTGGTATCCTAGGTGTACATAAGCTACGGTAACCACTTCCCATTAGGTTGAGAGAAGTGGCTCAAAGAGTTGTCTTTGACAAAAAGATTGTGCTATTATCGATACACAAGTCGGAGTTCTTTGGTCAATAAATTAAGGCCAGAATAATAGATGCAAAACAAGAAAGAAGGAATCAGCCAAATATACTTTTAAAGTAGTCTAGCTCGTAGTAATTCATTTAAGTACATGCTATTTGCATCGAAATCTTAATTTTAATATTATAGACGATGTAGACTCTATCATAGTATTGAAACTGCTTGTATAACTGTTGACGCTAAAACCGTGCAATGAAACGTGGTTCGAAGATATTTTCTAGATATCGTTGCAATTAATTTAAATAAGCTAAAGCAGATACACGCGATAAATGATCTATTATAGTAAATGCTTCGCGATAATGAAACTTACAATTCAACTAATACAGTTTAAAATTTAAATTGGCTGTAGTTGTCGCGTGCCAAAGAACGTTTGATGGGTATAGTTGTATGTCCAACAGAATTCTATCACGTGTGTTGAAGTGTTTCACGCTCACGGACACGTAGCCTTAATAACATATTAACTGAACCTGTATACTAATAAAACGAAAATTGTTTGGGTGTGAAATACTTTTTAATTTTGCTTTTTTATCATAAATCTGATAAATTTGTAGCAAAATAAAGGTACAGAAACAATACGAAGTGGATCGATATTTTAAAATGTATTAGCCAGAATGACGCTACTTATTTTAGGAAAGTTGTTGTTACCACAGTTGATTTAGCAATGACATTGATCGCAATGATCGTTCTGAAACGATTGCTAATTAAAAATTCTTGAATTGATTTTCTTGATTATTGTTAGGCAAGATCTTTTCGCGCTAAGCTAAGTAAGCTTGGCCTATTAGTTGATTCGTGAACATGAAAGTTCAGTGACCCTCGGCCCTGATAAACAACCCTGGCACTTGCGTGAAATCGAATATGTCATGTCATTAAATAATTATAAAATTTTAAACCTTTTTGGAGAATCACTTAAGAAAAAAGTTTTGAGGTCACCCGCTGACAGCAATTACGGTGTCAGAAAGTGTTTTAAGTGGTAAAGCTTCTGTAAATGTTGCAAAATACAATGCGTACATGAGACAATGTGGGTCAAGCAAGCCGCAACCCACCAGGCATGGTAGGTTTCGGTACTTTAACGGAAACTTGACCTTAAAGTACCGGATGTATGGACAGACATGTGCAAATCTTTGTTGTTGAAGGAATCAAGATAAAAAAACAAGGTCTTTTGATGAATTCAGTAGCCCTTTAAAAGTTGACGGGATTTAAATCCATCACCAACTGTTTGATATCGCCATATAAATAAAACCAAACGATATACCTTTGTGAACCGGGTCTACTAGACTTGTAATAAAACTTTTCAGTTTTAAAGAACATATCTCGCCAAATATTTTTAAGAAATATAATAGACTTTACTAATACTAAAATGAAAAAGATACCGTAGTTTAAGTATGTCATAGTGAAGATAAAGTGGGAAAACAAGATAATATTACTGGAATATGATTTGAACGCAACAGAGTAACTGTAACGTGAAATGAGTATGTAATAAAAGAATCATCTCGAAAAGTGAAGAGTTTTTATAGTCAAGTTATGAGCAATTTGTTTAAACTATTAGCGGAACTGGAACGAAAAAGAGGATATGATAAATAGATACGTTAAATGGTGTACAACAACTGATATACGTGGATTTAAGTCACATATAGTATACTTTATGTATTGACATAAACTATTACTTAATGTTAATTTCAATAGAATAGATTTAGAAGGAAAAATATTAATATTATTTAATTATGTCACATACCGAGCACAAAAAAATGAACTAGGCAAGTATTTCATTCCCAGATTACGAAAACGATAAATTGTAATCTAATTACTCTGTAAAATTTCTTTTACGTTTTTATAAATCAGAAGTCAGAGCGTTGGAAAATATCTCATTAGTGAAAAGCCTCGTTGGCTCATTTCTAAGGAAGGCAAATGATTATCAGGGTCAGCGATTCTCCTCTGCTGATTGGCTCAACGAAATGACGTGATTAAGGTTACGAAAACGAAACCGAATAAATTAAATAACTATATTATGAACAAGTACGATTGAAAAGAGAAATTAGTTGAGTTACCGAGACGATGATTGCCTAATTGACTCGACAATAACAAAACAAATGAACACGAAAATGTCCAGTCCAATCCTTTCAGTGCAGCAACTTTCTCTGTTAACACTAATTGTGAAACTGTATATACTGTGTGCAATGATAAACATAAAGGGATGTTCACACTATTCCAGGTTGCACAACACAACCAACCGAGGTTTAACGAAGTACTCCGAATAGAGGTCGCGTTTAGTTCTCGCGGGCCGACCGACCATGGTCGTGTCGACTGCAACACTGCACGTTGGTCGTCGTCGGGTCTTTCACCGTTACACAACAATTACGTAAACCTCCTTTCCAATGCTGCTGCAACGGACCGTGTAGCAACTTCTAGATTGCTTTTATATAATCTGGAGCTAATGATCAGTGATCATGTTTTGATATTTCTAATACTTCGTTGATTGATTAGTGTCAAGAACTATTAACAATAAAAAACGATACCAAAAAAATAATACAGCAAAATATCTTATTTTTGTCTTGTGCGTATATTTTTTAGGAACAAAAAATATAACAAAATACTTAATGACATATTATACATTTAAATATATTTAAATATTGAAATGATATGTTATAAAATGTGCGCAGTCATTACTTGAACAACATTTTATGACTACAGGAATCCCTTTGGCCTCTACAGAAGCCCTGAAAGTCTTTATCAAAATGAAACGTTTCAGAACTTCGCACTGTTTACTTCACACTAATTATTATTAGAATCCAAATTATCGAGCTATAACTTTTTATCACATGAACACATTCAAGAACCACAACAAATCAACAGTTGAATGAGAACATGGAGAACAAAAACGCACTACGTATAATAGCACCGTCAACAGGATAAATTCACACAATATTTGTTTTGCGTTTGAAACGCAAAACAAATATCCGCAACCAATGTTAGCTTGTACACAGCTCTAGTGTACTAGACTATCATTGAATGCCAATAGTTCGGTGTCCAACAAACATGAGGTATTGGGATTATTTGTTCTTATTTTGATTATGGATCAGTTCAGTACAGCTTTAAGTCTATGGTCGGAAGTATTCGGAATTTGCATCCAACTGTACTACTTCACCAGTATCTCATTGTAAAAATGTTGTTTTAGATAATGCTTCACTTAGTAAAATGATTTACTAAAGTCACGAGAAGGTATAAATTCAGTAAACAAACTAATCTCTACTCAGGTGGGTTCTGGTGGGTGGTTACCTAGCGACAATATTATGAGTTACCAAATACAATTGACTTTAATTACTATACGGGTAATATGAAGCTAACGACCAATTCCATTAGTCGGGTTATATTTGACGATATGTCAAAGATGCATTGTACAGGAACGAGACCGGTTCAGAGAATTTAAATATTTGGTCCGCCAATTTTTTTTAAATTTTTTTTAGTGACTTAATACTTTCGCTTTTGAAACAAATAAATGAGAGAAAAATAATACAACTAATCAATCAACGGTCAACAGAATCATCTAAAAGCATTCTTAAATTTAAATTCTTTCTAAACATTAAAATATATCACAAAAATACAATTTTAGATTGCATTCAAATGTTGCAAGCCCCTGAGCATTTGTTTACATAATTTATATCCTCTCGTAACGGGGACTTTAGTAAAAATCATTTTTACTAATGGGTTGATAAAGTTTGATGCATTGCAGTTTTACTTGCAGTATTACAGCACATTAAACATTATACATCTGTTCCGTATGAGAAAAAAAAAACATTTTTATAAACATCTCTCTTATTTAGATTCTGTAATAAATGCAAAAGTAATTATCTCTATCAAAGCAAATGAGTACGTGGCACTTGAGCAATTTGAGCTTAGAGCAACTGGGACTCTACCGAAACTTCCAGACGTTTCGGTAGTCTCCCAAGCTTCTAATAGAAAGCTATTGAAGACTGTTGTTTCAGTTCCACGATAACGAACGAAAGGACGATAAAATGATAACTACAATTATGGAATAAAAAATAAGGAAATTTACCTGTAAAAAACCGCACTATATTTAACATTGGGGGGAAAATTCCCACTCACAGTTTCAGCGTCAGGATTTTTTTAAGTCTTCCGGTTCAAGTTGATAACTTTGCCTTTGAATAAGTTAACGCTTTCACGTGTCCAATTTTTCTTGCCACGTGATTATTTAAAAATTGGGGATGTACGGTGAAAAACCTACCTAGTCAAGGTTGCAGGAAAACGGTGGGTGCAACCCGCTTTATATCGATTGAAAATTCATTGGAGAGGCCTACGTGCGGTATTGGACAACTTGTGGCTGAGATGATGAGAATTGAAAAATAATACGTGGACCTAAGATATTACTTTAGCTCTCAGCTATATCAATGTCAAATTAATGAAAGCCTGTGACGGCAAAAAATTCGGAAAATTCCATGAAATTTTTTAATTAGATATAAATGCAATGATATCTCTATAAAAATTTTGATAGTTTGGAGGATTCTCCTGTCAAAAAGAGTTGATAATATCATCAACAGCGAAGTTTTAACGCCGCTGCTGATGCTCATGCTGATAAATGCCTTTAAAATTTGATAAGTTAGAACCCTCAACTTTCATGCTCAATTCTTAATTCAACTTAATTACACCTAGGGCTGGTCGAGTTTTAATATTGTCATGTTTAGCTTTATAAGCTAAGCTCAAGTTTAGTCTAGATATTTCATCACTCGCCATTAGGGTCTAAGCTTGGCAAGCTTAACTTGCTCTCCAGTCTGCTTGATTAATTTAAGTTTTTAAAATGTTGACCAACGTTTTATGTGGTTTCCGGCTTAACTTCCTTCTATAGGTACCATTATTTGTTCTGACGTGTCCTGTGAATTTACCTGAGTTCATTTTCTTATGTCAATTAAATAAACTTTTGTAAATTTTAGACACCTGGTGCATTAAAATTACTTTCAAAAAACTTTATTCAAATAACTTGTACACGTAAATAATTCCATCTAAATATAGAATTATTCTTATTTACAAGTCATCCATCTATATTTACCCACATAAATTATTTCAAATAAATTTAGGCATACATAAAATTAATTTCAAAGCATGCTCTTTATGCCATTCTATGATTGAAATTTAAATGATTACGCAATAATACTGAATTAAAAAAAGCAAACTACGAGGGTCAAACTGAAAGCTCTTAGAAAATCAAAAACTGAGCACACTAGCAAGTTATTCCTTTTATTACATCTTTTTAAAATAGTGTCCTTTCACGTCAATACATCTCTGCATCCGATGGAACCACTGAGAAAAGCACTTTGCCCACTCGTCTTTAGGGGTCTCTTCGACGGCGTTTTGAAACGCAGCCACTGCTTCCTCGGCGTCCATAAAACATTTTCCTCGAAGTTTTTCTTTTATTTTCGGGAATAAATAAAAATCGCAAGGTGCGACGTCGGAGCTATATGGCGGGTGACCTAGTAATTCCACGTTTGATGTCGCCAAATAGTCGATCGTTCGCCTGGCGGTGTGCGACGGGGCGTTGTCGTGGTGAAGGAGGATCCTACTGCGAGGTCGTTTCTCCCGAACTTTTTCCAAGACAAGTGGCAAACAATTGTTAGTATACCACTCTGCAGTAACTGTTTTTCGATCCTCTAAAACAATTGTCGCGTAATTTCCGATCCTTCCGAAGAACGAGGCCACCATCTTTTTTCCCACGCTTCGACCTCTCTTCACTTTAGTTGGCAACTCCTCGGAAGGAAACACCCACTGAGCTTTGAACTCATTAAACCAGTTGTAAACAGTGGCACGAGATGGGGCTTTATCGTGAAAGGCCAATCGAAGTGTATCATAACTTTCTTGTTAACATATGACAACGAAAGTCATAAAAAATCATTGCACGAAAATTTTCTCGCGTTATGTTCATGCTGACGTGACACAGACAATTCGAAGTCGTTTCTTCCGAACTTTATCCAAGACAAGTTGCAAACAATTGTTAGTATGCCACTCGGCAGTAACTGTTTTTCGATCCTCTAAAACAATTGTCGCGTAATGTCCGGTCCTTCCGAAGAACGAGGCCACCCAACGAGGTCGAAGGCCTTGAAGAAACTTTTTTTATGACTGGCATACAGGCGTTGGAAACCAGATGGAAGAAGTGCATTGAGCTAAGTGGAGATTACGTGGAAAAAATACTTTTGTTTATATTTTATATTGTTTTCTTGGGGAGGCCGCGAACTTTTCAATCCATACTCGTACATTAAACGACACACGAGTTCTTTTTTGTGGAAATTATATTCATATTTCCTATAATGTTAACGGTACAAGCCAAAGTTTAATAATTAATATATAATGACTAGCTTTTACGCGCAACTTCGTTTGCGATATTCAGGTAAGTAGTTGTGACGTCCCCGCATCACATATGTGTAACCTGTAGGTGTCTAAGTAAAACAATTACTGGCAATTTGGGTATAGCCGTAGTCGCACGTCCGGCCGCTAGCACTGACAGTCGTCGACTGTCACCCCCACCCTGCCGAGGATGCGCTCACGTCTATACATTTATTACTACTATGTCACACCAGTTATATTAATTAGCGTACAGTATATCGTATGTACATATTTGTACACACGATATACTGTTTGGCGAACTGACACATGAACATGCAACATAAAACTGGCCGTGTGAGAAACAGGGCTTAAGGCTGTTTCTCAGTTTTCTATTGAACTATATATCATTTCCTGACTATCAAATGATTCTAGTAAAATGTCATTAATGATTGTAGCTTGTTCATTTGTAGGTGTCAGTATATTGCTCTTTCGCGGATCCACTCCAAAGGCTTATCCTTTATTTGAGACACATCAGGGTAAATTTTTTATATCAAGTCTCCGACGGTAGTAACTACAGTGCACAGTTCTTCGGATATGCACCATTTCCTATTTTAAGTAGAAGATCTGAAAATTTACCTGCAAAAACGTCCCCCCTCAAATGCACTCTCATATTTCTGCTTAATTTTAAAATTTTAACAAATGGCCATAAAACGGTTGTTTGAATACACGCCTTAATTTCATCTGCACGTGTTCCCTTTGGTACTACTGGTAAAATTTGGCGAAAATCTCCCGCTAATAACACAGTCATACCGCCCATTAGTGAATTGTTGTTCCTTAAGTCTTGAAGAGTTATATTTAATGCTTCAAAGCACATTTTGTGCGCCATAGTGCTTTCATCCCATATAATGATTTTTGCTTTACGTAATACTGTGGCTAGATTACTTTGTTTTGAAATATTGCACATTGGAGTTTCCGCAATGGGCAGATTAAGCGGCAATTTCAAAGCGAGTGCGCGGTTCTACCTCCTTCCAGTAAAGTAGTGGCTATCCCGGAAGATGCAATAGCTATTGCAATGTCACGATTACTTCTTATCTTTGCTAAAAGTAAATTGATAAGTTTTACCAGTCCCACCTGGGGCATCTAAAAATAATATTCCTCCATTTCTTGCATTTGTACTTGAAATATATTTCATTATATACTTCCAGTTGTTCATCTGTCAGAGAATTCTCATTGTTAAGTACAAATCTGTTTAGAACAGACACGTCGTAGTTAAGTTCATTAATATATACAACTAATTCATCATCCAGTCTATCCGATCTAGTGGGTTTCGGTAATCCATATCCTTCTATTGCAGAACCACCAAGTGCCAAACACGCTCCTTCTATTTCCAATAGACACTTATTCAGAATTTCATCTGTAAGATTTTCTACTTCACAATTTGTCTGTCTCATGCTCTGTCTCTTAAAATCTTCCAAAAGATATTCTTTGAATTCATCCCACAAACTGCACGGATCTGTTAATTGACAAAAATCTAACATTATAGTGAAAAGACTGTAACGCATCGTAAGACCGATGAATTTCACTTACTATAATACTCACTCTTTGCAGTTTACTACTGCGGCTTTCTAATATAATATCCCGATGCTAAAACTGTTGATCCAATAGCACCAAAGCTACCTCATTCGTAGTAGGACTATTGTAACGGCCCCTGTGAGTTTCTGGTTGATTTCGTTTGGCATGTATAACTTTTGAACGTATCACAAGAAGATGACATTTTTTCAATAGCGCTCTTCAAATCTCTAATATGGATTAACATCGTGTACCATTTTTTGTAGTTCCCTAATTAAAATTGGTTTCAATTGCGGATTATTGACATATCTTAAATTCGCTTCTCTTTCGTCTTCACCTACAAAATAAATCTGTAAAAACTGAGCTTTTTGACCGGGATCTGGTAATAAACTACCAATCAAATGATATACCTGACCATGTACTTTAAAAGTGGGCATGAACCCATCTCCACCAACTTGTCCAAATGACGTCATTTGAAAACAATTATTGTAATTTCGAATATTACTTATAAAATGCTTGTGATCAGGATGAACACCCATAATTCAACTGTAAAGTGGTTCGGAAGGTTCACGCAATGTTTCGAGATGGACTTTGCCGCCGCTGCAGCACATTCCAGGAGTTTCATCCTTGAATTTAAAGAGTTCTACAGCAAGTACATTTGTGTATCATATTACCGATCGCTACCATTTTATCGCAATCGTAATCTATTTCAAACTCATATGACATCGCCGAGAATAACCCCCGAAGAAAACACGACGGGGTGTTATAAGTTAGACATGTGTGTGTGTGTGTGTGTGTGTGTGTGTGTGTGAGGATGTCTGTGTGTGTGCCTGTGTGTGTGTCTATGCGATTCTGAGTCTTTCTGTGTCATCGTAGCTCCCGCACGGATGAACCGATTTAGATTTAGATTTATAATATTTTTTGTTTGAAAGGTGTATTAGTCGGGAGTGTTCTTAGCTATGTTTAGTGAAAATTGATCCAGCACGACCGCCGCCACACAATAGCAAATTATATATCTTTTCACAATGAGCAAATGAAATGAAAGGGCGAATGACGAACTGACTTTCTGGACTGTCGGGGAGGTTTTAAATGTTAGTTAGATATTTTCTGCATTCGGGTTGCCCACTTATCGATCGCGCCACATCCGTGCGCGCCCGGCCCGCTAGATAGAAGAGTTTCGACAGGTTCGAATCCGATACACTGTGAGTAGGATATATCTTATCGTCCAAAAATCCGGTTGAATATTCAACTGGTTTGTTCACAGTCTTTCGTCACAATTACGTTCGGAATCACAATCAGAAAACCTTTAATTATTGCTAAAAACACGGTATTGTGCAATATTGCTAGTTTTAACTATTGAACTTTTTAGTGAAGAAACTGATTTGAAAAGTAGTAAAAAGCGAAACCTGTCTTTCATGAGCTAATAAGCTATATAAAATATTTAGCACCTACGATACAATGCCTTGCAAATGAGGCTTTTATAATAATTGCTAAGAATATATAACCAGGCGCAAGCAAAATTTATAGCAATAATAATGGCATTTATTTAGTATCTAAATTTCGCTTTCAACTGTATTAATTCCACTTGGTCTGATGATAAATACTGTGAAATTTGTTACAGATAAAACACTACTTTCGAAGGAAAAGTAAACGGAAAAGTGGTAAAAGGAGGTCAGTCTTAGGCAGGAAAGTATCTCTTGCAACTAGGTTAAGTTAATGAAGTGTAGCTTTTGCAAGACTTGAATAAATATACTGATAAGATTTATCCTTTAGATAATACTATACAGTACCTTGGCAATAACCCACAAACATATTTTCATGCTCTAAAGATAGGGAGCACTTTTATGAAATTCGAAATTACTTTGAAATGCAAGGCAGAAAAGACCAATGGTCTTGGCATAGCAGTTACAGTTCCATACTAATCTATAAACTCATAGGAAACTTCTGTAAATACTGTTTTTCTATCTAATTTCCTACAGAGTTGGGCATTATATCGTGCCTGCAGCCTGCACCCATTAAAATGACTCGGTAATATGGCGCCTGAGATTTAATTTCATTTCCATTGTGCTGCAGTTGTGTGTAATTGGAGCCGAACAAAGGGGCTGGACGCTGGAATGCATGCAAGTGCAGAAGCAATGTCTAAACTTAGTTCATTCAAAATAAATTTTCATAACCATAAAGATTTTGTAAAAACAAATCACTTTATCTCTTCTCGCACATTTCGTAATACACGACTAGGAGCACAGACAAACCTCTTTTCGGTTCTAAACCACTTCCAATTTTGTGTGTACTTTTTATAGTACTCTGATCCATGCATGTCATGACAAAATGGGGAATACTCTTGTAGTTATTTCTCCAAATGTCGTCCGACTCTACCAAAAGCGATTTTGGCTTTATAGAGATGGATGATGCGATATCTTATATTATCATAACATTCTTGTGAACGTAATAAATATCGTCGTTTTAAAAATGTCTGAAGCACCGCTTGCGATGTATGTAACAGATAAATTGTCGAAATGACGATTAATTTGCAATCAAAATGTGATCATTTATCGGACATCTAACATCAATGGTCTGATGGGCCGAACCCACTGTAAGCATGTTCACCCACTGGCCGCGTTCCTACTTCCGCGCTCCACTTTCGAGAGCTTCGAAACGATCGCGATATGATTGCGTAACGATAACGAAATTAATAAAATTATTGGGCCATTAGCCGCAATGCATGTGCTTGATTTGTACGTAATTTTAAGTACGGTTTCAATTAATTATTACTCTGAATCAATGATCTCTGGGCAGCCTGGAACACTCGATTAGTAAGACTAGTTTGGACATTGAAAATATCGAAGATCATTCATTGGAAAGATCGATCATTTTAAATGAAATTTTCATTCTTCATAACCACTAAAGAGCAAGACCGATCATCTCCCGACACTGCAACCCACAAGCTGCAAGTCTCAAATATATCAAACCGAAACTCTAGTCATGATGTAAGTTTTCATCTTACGGCGCATCGCAACTCGTGCACAGAACATCATTCAAGAATGTACAAACGTAGTCAATATTATTAATTAACAATATAAATCGTACGATCGTACGACAATCATATACAATAGATCACAAACATTACATGAGTGACGAGTATGTTTTGTATGGAATTTTTCCGCGTTACCGTGGTCCGGTTCGTGTAACTTGCTGATTTCATACAGTTCTATACTGTGTCCGTACTGGTTGTTTACTAGCCGAAACCAATATTCATGATCAAGCCAGTAAAAAAAAACCGGAATAGGCTCGTATATAAGACCTACAAAAAATTAAGTTTAGCGAACTAAATGATCCATTGCATATCACATATTTTCTCTAGATGTGTAATCGGAACAAAGCAGCCCGACCCTCTCGGCTGTGGCTACACTGGCTGCTAAATACTGACAAACTTACTTTTGTCATTGACATCAGTAACAAATATAGTTAGATAGATAGGCACGAATTTAGAAATGCAAATATCCAAAGACCACCTTAACTGAAAATTAGCCGTAATCTAACGAACTTGAAACTCTGAAAAGTGGACAGTAAGCTATAAAATTGAAAAGGGCAGCACAAACAAGAAAGAAATGCTTTGTGGATTTAATCTTACCATATTATAAATATCAGTCTTTCTGGCTCTAATTGTCATATTTTTATTTAGCTGAGGTTTATTTAAATTATTTCGCCACAGGAAGAGATCATAAACCAGTTGCTATTTAAACAAGGTTAAAGATGATGTTAATTGCAAAACATATATCCATCATAAACCAGAATTTTATGATATAAAATATTAAAAAATAATGGCTAGTTAGTAATAATATCAATCAGGAAGGAGTTACCATAATTTATGTTATTTGTAATGTAAGTGGATAATTTAAATTTGCCAGGAATTCTTAAGTAGTATAAGTTGAAACGTATCCGATCAAAATTATGAACCTGTGACATTCCCGTAGATAACTTTCAATAGCGAATTATCTTAAGTACATGATACTAATATGTAAAACAGAAAAATAATTATCACGAATACCGATAATTGGGGTAAAGAATGACAAATACGCACTACCATCATAGGAGTAGCGAATCGTAGTCCACCATATAGGGCCACAGAAATACTATTAAATTAACTTGAGAATTCATAAACTAGAGACTCGTGTTAACAGGAACCAAACAAAGTTGCGTAAAAGCTCTCGCCTGATTTCTCCTGTTGCCTGTGAACAGTGACAAACTGCCAATAGGCTCATAAGGAAATTGGCGCTTGTGAAGGGTGTAATGAATTTAAATTAAAATAAATCTCAATGAAATCCAGTCGTAAAATATGATCCAAAGTACCAAGGACTCAGTCTCAGCGAGGAGGTTGCATAAACGACAAACGCTTTCTCGCGATTTCTCCTGTGACAAACGAGGAAATTGGGTCGGTACTACGTAGTGAGTACTTGAGCCCACAAGGGAAATATTATTATGTTAAATGGAATTTTCTTCCAGGAATAAAATTGTTTTAAGTTGGGTTTGGAACGAGAGTGAAATCTGGAAACCTTTCAATGAAGGCGTTAGAATGGCATCGACACACCGAGAAGTTCAAAAGTAATTCAGTCCTTTAGCGACTATGAAATTCTTTATTTAATTTATTTTGAAGCAAGTTAGATAAATAATTTACATAGTAAAACAAAACTGGCCTAAAACAAGTTCAGTAAATGCCACTATAGCTATCATGTAATCAGGAACCGGCCACGAATAAGATAAGATAATTGAGATATCATAATATGTACTTACCTACATACATGCGTACCTAATTTTATATATGGAACGCAAATATAAACTTAAAAATAAAAACAATCTGCCAGGTCTTATACAAATTGTTTCAAAACATTTAGATCAGATTTTTTGAACAGTTAAAAATAAATTGGCACACTTTCTATGCGTGACCGAAAAATCATGACCGAAATCAACATCTAAACAGCGTGAAATGTAGCAGACGCAGCCCGTCCGTTAGAAGTAGACCTCCAGTGATTCACTGAACGCAAGAACTTTGAGATGTTTATGACAAAAAGAGCAAAGGTCTAGAGGCCAAAACACAGTGGTCGCCCACGGCTAAACGCTCTGCCTATTGTAAAACGATTTCTCTAGAGTTATTCGCAGTGAAAGTGCTAATGGCTATGAAACAATACTGATTGTGCTTGATGTTTGTCATTGGAGGATTGACGCATACTGGGTTTATGAAAGCATGTTTTCTTATACATGAGTTAATTACGAAACGAGGGGTAGACTACGTTGTTGATTTTATTGCAGACTCAACTCAATATTTTATTTTTTTTTTTTTTTTTGAAGATTTTATGGCCTGGTTACAAGACCTTTAAGCCAAGTCTTATTTTCAGTACGTTTCACTTTTGCTTTCACTTTTCATTACTAATTACTTAAGTTTTAAATAGTACCCACTGTATTTTTTACATATTTATATACAGCACCATAACACTTTTTATTTTTTAGTATTTCACTTAGATGGCGGCGGGAGGTATCACTCGTAATAACGGTATTAACTTCTATTATGTCACTTGCCAAAACTAGTCTATGGAAAATAAATGTTGGATTTTGACATTTGAAAAATATATGCTCCATGTCAGCAATCTCGTTCTCATTGCAGAATGTACTCAATATTTTAATGTAAAGACCAGAGATAATATAGATAGTACAAAAAAACATAACAAACTTGATCAATGTATATTAATAATTCTGATATAATGTGTTAGAAATTCAGAAAATCTATATAAAGCTTATATTTCGTAAAACGTATTTCGGAAACCCTAGAAAATAAATAGACCAGTTGGAATTATTCCGCTCCATGTTGTTTCCTCTATTTGACATTTGGATGACATTTACTAGACACGATTTCTGAGAAGACCAAGGTCGGTATTGCGGAGATTAATAAATTTTGCAAATTATATTGCAAAGAATCAGCCTAGCTAGAACCGAGAATCGAAAAAGTTCACATTGGAAAAAATAAGACCTAAAAAAATCAATTTATAATCGCTCGAAGGCTATTTAGATAAGATTTATTCACAAAAAAAATTAGATCTATTTAAAGGGTAAAACCATGGAACAATTACAAAGAGGAGATGTCATAATAAGCGTTTTGTAAGAAAGTATTTGTGAGGCTACACGGGGCGGAAGGCAGACGTGCTTGGTTTCGGCCGTGGCTCCAACCATGGAGCACGAGCATTGACAAGATCCGCCCACTTTTGTGTCGGCGAGGCGCCAATGATCCCATCACTGCGCTATTTCAAACGGCATCTCCTCTTTGTAATTGCTCCATGGGTAAAACGGTCACCTTTTGATTTGCAAAATCTATATGACCTTCCTTTGTTAATTACACAGAAATATTTAAAAAAATACAATCTCAAATAATAATGTCTGCGTAAAATAAAGTATTACTGGTATTAGTACGGACAGGAGGTTGCGCTGAACAGGGAACAGTGGAGATCTCTTCTGTCGGAGGCCAGGATCCTCGTTGGGTCGCTGAGCCATCGCAGTAGGTAAGTAAAATAAAGTATACGACAAGGTACCTTAGATTAATAATTAGTCCCCGCGGCGCTGCAAGACCAATTATTAATATTAGGACAAGTACGAATTTCGCAATATATTTTTGTTATGTATGTTAAATTTTGATTATGAATAATGTAAATGTAAAGTGTATTGTTTATTTAAGGATATTTATATTTTACTATAGTTAATATCAGACAAATATTATAGTAGCTAACAAATCCTTGTCATTTAAAATATCATATTTTTGTTAATGAAAACCGACCTAAACAAAAGCATGGGATAGTGTTGCATTTGTAACACAAACAATAGACAATGAGTGTATTAAAACCATATTCGTCTGATACAAGAGATAACAATATAGGGTCAATGTCGACTCCCACGGCACGAACAAAAAGACCCAACGCTGCGGAAATGTTCGCCAAATATTTGATACTAAATGTGACGCACTTATAAATGGCAAATATTTTGTTAAGACTAAGGCTCTACTGGTAAATAGCTTTACTATATTTACGGTACTACATCAGATAAACGTTAGGTACGGATTACGATCGTTCGAAATCTGTGGTTGCTTACGTCGTGGTCTGCTCAATCTTCGTCTTACTTTATTATTTTTAAGGTTTTAATTTTAAGTTTTACTTTATTGATGGTGTAGTTTTTAATTTTTAGGTTAGTTTATATGTATTAATTTAATGTATTATTATATCTTGTTTTATGATCTTCTTCTAATATATTATACTTTTTTATACTTATTGTATTGTTATGTTTAATCATAACCAGCTAAATTATTTATTATCAACTAGAAGTTACTTGGAACAAATAAAGGAAAAACTAGGCGTCGTGTTGTATTAAGACATGAAAAAAAGTAACGGAACAAATAATCATAAAACAAAAGAATATAGGTAGATTTGCAACGATAACATGAACTTTATTTACCTGCTAGTACATTATTTGTGTTCAGGTTTTGGAGAAAGAGCATTTATAATGGGGTAAACGTCAATATCCATATCTACTATCACAGATTACAGAATATATGCTATGCAGATATGCAATCGCCATAAATTGAAACGCGCCAACTTCCCTGGTTGCGTAAATACAAACCCGATTACAACACAGACAAGCGCTGGTCTGTGGTGCAGCCGAATCTGTATTCGTGCGTGGTAAATAAATACATACGCGACTACACCATAGACATTGGTAAACTGTCTGCGTTGTGATCGGATTCGAATACATTTCGAATGATACTGTTTTCACAATGGCGGCTGCAATACAGAACAGCTCATTGCCTATTCGCTAATGTATCTATAACTATAAACGCGTTCGCATAGCCGTAGGTATATAAGTATATAGGTTGACATAGAACTTTGAATTTGTTACAGCATAAAGGTATTATAGACCGGAGTATTTGACATGAATTTCAATTTAATAACTCTACGCTTTCACGAGGCAAGGGGAAGTAAGTAAAATTATCAAAAATATTTTTATAATATCATGTAACTAAAAATTTACGGTTTTCGCAATTTTTCCTTTATCTGTGCTATAAGACGTTGCTTCGTACCAAATTACAAGATTCAGATTTCACGGGAAGTACCTTGTAGGTTTTGAGTTCCTTGCGAGTGTCGAAAATTTGCGGCATAAACGGCTGTATCTTTTGATTGCGTTGGCTTAGACGTTTGATTATTTCACAGCTCCAAGGGACAATAGAGTATTGTATAAATTCCAGCTTGATAACTCCACGCGCTCCTGAGAAAGAGGGTCTTGACAGACAGACGGACGGACAGACAACAAAGCGATCCTCTAAGGCCTAAGGAATCCTTTTTGCCCTTTCGAGGTACGAAACCATAAAACAAATATAAATAAAACCTTATTGATTTTGGGAAGTCAGTTGAAAAATTATCTAATGTATTTTTTTAAATGGGTATGATGTATTTGTTGGACGCCTATGTTGTAATCTGGTTTGTATTTACGCTTCCTGGTTACACCTGGTTACTCTCAATACATAGTCATTGTTACGACATCTATCGAAAATATAAGAAATTACAAATTAAGATTTATAATCATTTATAATGATTTATATAAAGAGAAAGACTCGTTCAACTTTGACTAGAATATTGCGTATTTTTCGCATGTAGGTGTGTGCCGCTTTTTGTTATCGATTCGGAATAGTAAATTAAACATAATGACCAAAACGTGGTCACGCCTATGCTGAAAGATTAAATCGGCTCATAATAAATATCGTACGATTGGTAGTTTTCCTAAATATAGAATTAGCACAATCATATCCGATTAACCTTTCATTGCTTTCAACGCTCAATATCCGAATGAAGAAAGACATCGATACAACGAAAATTATTTATTCAAATTCTAGGGCGCTCGAGCTCCAATCGATTGCCCTTGAACACTGTTAGGGGTGTCGTAACAGACGTGCTATTTAGCTTTGAAATTCCGCAACGAACTCCTAAGCGACATCGGTGGTAAGCATGGCATGAAGAAAAGAAAACGCCTAATCTGTTGCCTACTTAGTTGTATACAAAAAAAGAAAAAAGAAATAATTAAAGATTTGTATCTAAAAGATATTTTAACATTTATGGTATGGTTTTTAGTGCAAACGCAGTCTATAGCAATTTTGATATAGTTAGGTAATTAAGAATCTCCATACAAAATCTTATACAATTAAAAAAAAGTATAGGCCAAGTGACGGTTTCTATGCGATCTTACACTATTGACCATCGATCTAAGACATAAATAAATGGCAAACCAAGCATGTTTGAAACACATAAAAGTGGCTCAAAAAGAGCGCCAATAGCGCAAATCAAAAAATCATAGTTACTAATGAAAAGTATCGCGTGTGTTCTACCTGGTTCTACCTCTAATAAATGGTTGCCATGTAGAAATATGATTGCGTCCCTTTTATTCGTAACTTTTTCGAACAAAGCAAACTGATCGTTTGATAGTACTTTCACAACAGTCATTACAGTTATGTTGTTATACGCCCACGTTCTACTATTGGCATGGTTTGTGACTGTTAATATATTGTTTATGTAGATTTTACTTGCAAAATCTACACAACCAACTTATTTTTCTAGTACAATTTTATAATACGGTATTGATGTGTAGTAAAATTTCCTAATACCACATTTATATCCAGGGTAGTATTTTTATTTATTTGAATTTGTTTTGTATTTCACTTGCTCTTAATCAATAACAATCGATAGTAAACTTGTTTAAATTAATTACTCTTTCATTGCTTATCCCATTCATCGTAACACATCGTAGAATCCGAGAAGAGACAGAAAATGTGTTTAATTTAAATAATATTTACTATATGACATTTTAAATTTGTTAAAAAGAACGATTGCTATTATCCTCACAAAGTAGGGAATGTTATAATTATGTGCAAAATTAAATCACAGTAGATACCTCTAGGTAGGTCTCATGAGAATGTGTTGTTTTACGAATGTCTTTTAGTGTTTTGTTTGTTTCCCGCAGAGATAGGTAGACTTCGCATTTCCACTTGCTACGATCCAAAGAGTAACCAACCAGATCAGACTAAGACGTCAAACTGACCGAATTGACCTTCTACTAGTGAACTTAACCGCAAGTTGTGTTGTGTCAAGAACAACAAAGGGTGGTTGAACTAGAGCGGCCAACCGAAACGATTACTTGCAACTTTTAACGGTCTGCAACGAGTTAGATGCGTAACCTTATTTGTTTGAAAATTTAGAGTTCTCGATGGTTACTTGTTGTGGTCTATAACTAATAATAAGAATAAACATGAAAATGTCTGTCAATTGATATAGCCGAAGACGGGTTTTAGCAGGAGCATCACATGACATCTTCTCTAAGGGGCTTTTTCGCGTTGGATCAATATTCCCGCGCAAGCCTCTCAAAGGACCGGGGCAACCCGTGGAACCCAAAGCTCGCGTGGGCGATAATGTTTGTATTATAATTGAGCCTAGTTGTGTATTTGCACGTTAATGTTGCTATTTCAGAACTGCAAGTCGTTCGTACCTACAAAAATTAAAGCTCTTATTTCATAATCCTGGACAGGTTACCATCACATCATTTGGTCTTTTCACATCTCCGAATAGGCAGAGAGTAAAACAAACGTGTATATTTGAATGTATGTATGTAATTTTTTATTGTACATAAAGGAACACTAGCTACAAATAATACAACTGATGGTGGACTTATCTCTACGTATGACAATCATCATCATCATCATTTCAGCCGCAGTCAGTCCACTGCTGGACATAGGCCTCTCCCAATGATTTCCAAAATGATCGGTTGGCAGCAGTCTGCATCCAGCGTCTGCCTGCGACCCTTTTCAGGTCATCTGACCATTGGTCAGTGGATGTCCAACGCTGCGCTTACCGGTACGTGGTCGCCATTCGAGAACCTTTCTGCCCCATCGGCCATCGGTTCTCCGCGCTATGTGCCCCGCCCACTGCCACTTCAAAGAACTAATCCGCTGGGCTATGTCGGTGACTTTTGTTCTCCTACGGATCTCTTCATTTCTGATTCGATCTCGTAGGGAAACACCGAGCATCGCCCTCTCCAATCCGTATGACAATGTGATGCATAAAATATCGGATTAACGCCTATAATATTTTTGGCAAGCCAATTGTTCGTATCGACCTGATCTTATTAACCTTGCTGGGTGAACTTCACCTCAAACGAGTATTCTAGGGCGACCATCGGACGAGACTATAATAGGTGCGACCGAGCGCTATTAAAAATACAATGGTTAAAATTACCAGTTCGGGTCATTTATAATTATTTACTACCCTAATACTGTAGACATCACTAACTATGTTAAAAACAATAAAAATTAAATACGTTTCATTAATATAAACTATCCTTTAACTTATTTTTAGGTACCGTGATCATTTTAATAAATTCAAGTACCTGCAATTTAAGTGCGTGTTTGACGAACTATTAACACGGTGTTTACAAGTAAAGAAAATGTTGATTCATGTCGCTATTTCATGTACACAAGTCATCAACAAAAAATATGAAGATGAAAGAAGCAAAGTTTGAACTAAGTTTGAATAATAGGAACTACACTGTGAATCACAAAAAAAGTCTGAAAGTTTTTTCTCCAAAAAGTAAGCAATGTCTTTTAAAAGTTTGATTTTGAAATAAAAGTTCAGTTTTCAGTTCTTTCAAAACGCTAACCATTATTTCATGGGAAATACTTTAAAGTTATTAATAAAGTAGAAGTTGAAGATGTATTTGCACAAAATAAATGATTATGATTTACTAATATGGTAATAATGAAAACTGAAAACCAACCCGTAAGAGTTGAAAATAAAAATAAATGTAGTAAGTAGTAAATATTTACTTCACTTAAAAAGTTAAAGTACAATTTTAATGACCTAAAATGTTGACAATCGACTTATAAATAAGCTTGATTTCACACCCGGTAGCTCTGAAAGACAATTAATTAACTTTCTAACTTCAAAGTACTTTACGCTATATTGACACGAACAAAGACCACGATCATTCAAAACAACGAACGGGATCATAAAGTCGGAATACCGCTACCAACTGTATCGTGACCTGACATTTACTAGATCACCACCAGAGGTCAAAAACACCTTTACATAAAACATGGAGCGACGTCATTGGATCCAGAAATAAAAACTGGAATTTTACAAAGACATCTGAAGAGTTAACGGTTGACATAAATCTGTCTATTTCGCCGGGTGAATAATTTCTACATGTAAAATTGAGTTAAAATTAATCTTATTATTTATTTCAAACTTTAATACCTAATATGGTACAATGGGCAACGGGTGGACTTATTATGGAGCAGACTGTACAATGTCTGTTACTTGCTCTACATTATCTTTCTTTAATAAATCTACTTCTATTCAAACTGTGTTATTTTTAATATATAAATAAAAATAAGAAGCAATGACATTACTAAAACTCAAGTAATATTTAAATGAATATTATTGTAAAATTGGTAAAACAAATATTATACACCTGGAATTAGCGACTGCCTAATATCAAAAAAAAAATCAACAAAGTAATTAAATATAAATAGGTAGTTTATGCTAATAATATAAAGACCAAAGGTTAAAACAGGCTTTAAAAAAGTGACTACCGTACCCTAAAATGACTGCTAATATTATACGTAAATATCAACAATATACAATACATTATACCTAGATGACTTTCTTACGAACAGAAACTCGATTATCTGATCAATATGAGTATTCCGTTTTCGCATAATTCAAAACGTATTTAACAAAATAAGTGGTTACAGAAATAGTGATATTTAAAGTATAAAAATCTATATAATAATCTATATTTTTTTAAATCTTTTATAGTCTACTAGCTTTTTCCCGCAGCTCCGCCTGGGTCAAAAAGTAGCCTATGTTTAACTCCGGGTTTTCAACTATATTCATACCAAATTTCATCAGAATCCGTTAAGCTGTTTGGCTGTGAAAGGATCTAGAACAAACAGACTCAAAACTATAGTTCAAACAGACAGACTTTCGCATTTATAATATTAGTATGGATATGGATTTTAGTAAGGAAGTATTAATTAATCTTCTGCAGTATTAGGCATTATGATTTATGAGAACTATTTACTATACTATACAACAAGTCATACATAAAAGGCTAGATTCCTAAAAAATATAATTAGTTCGTCAGTTAGATAATCAAAAAATATTGAAGACGTATTTTTTCTTTTGAAAATTAAACTAAGAATGGTAAAGATATGGCGCGTTAAAGTTTCGTGTGACGTCACAGTGTGCTACACTTTTTCGCAATATGTAACGTCACGAGCCCCCACTCCTAAACTTTGATGCATTATAATCTTTATAATTTATCGCTCAATTGACAAAAGAAAAAATACGTCACTAATATACTCGTATTTTGATTCCCTAAATGACGGACTCATTTTAATGTCAGTCTATTGACCCTGGAATCTAGCCTATTATTTATGATAGTCAGTCATGATGAAATTTATGAAATTTCATCAAAATCCGTTTCATCAAAAAAAGACAGACAGACAGACTTTCGCATTTATAATATTAGTATGAATTAAACAATGTACTTATAAACATGTACGAGTAACTTTGATTTACAAAGTATTTACAAACATACAAATTCAGAAAATAATTCGGCATTTCAGTAGACTTCTGGTATTAGCAGTATTAGTACATTAATATTTATAGCCATTAATTTTTTCATAGATAGTATCTATGAATCGTGTGCGAAAAAAATATCAGTGGGTGTGTATTTTTTTGCGCGGAACTAACTAACTGTACGTGACTGAACTATTATAATAGATGAATATTGCATAAAAAATAACTAGACTATATTATAATGATTTCTTATGTTTTCGCGATTGTTATTCATTAAATTAAACTATTAGCAGACTGCAAGACAGATACTGTGAGCCAATACTGCGTGAATCGGAATAGTTCCCAATAAAATTTCAGGCGGTAGTTTGTAATCTTATGACATCAAAAACAAATGTTAACTTAGTCTGCCTGCGACCATGAACGCTGTAAAGTGTTTGAAACGTCAGGTGTAAATAAATAAGTAATAAACGCGATAAAACCGTATCAAAATAGTTTAATTTAATAGACTATATTATATTGTGAATACATTTAAGGAGCTCATTGTGTATGCAGGCATTTATGGTGCAATAAAGAGTATTCGTATTGTATTGATTGTTTATTTTCTCGACCTCCTTGGATCGAACCGGCTGAAATTTCGTCTCGAAATCCTGAAGAAGATGAAGTTAACATTCGCACTAATATAAATTGAGTAGGATCTTCTCTTCTTCATCGGTCCATCACTGCTGAGGATAATAATGACCAAATATGTGTGATCACAGTGCCGTCGCAGACTTTTAGGGATTATGCCGAAATTTCTCTTATTATTATTATTGGGACTTATTGTATTGTATATTTTTTGTATGTGGCATAGGCAAACCAGACTAACGATAGATTTTATAACTTTCGCGAGGTTATCCCAGGATATGAAATTAATTAGATCCATACTAATATTATAAATGCGAAAGTCTGTCTGTCTTTCTGTCTGTTATGCTATCACGGCCAAACCGCTGAACGGATTTTGATGAAATTTGGTATGAATATATTTGAAGACCCGGTGTCAAACATAGGCTACTTTTTGACGCAGGCGGAGCTGCGGGAATAAGCTGGTACTTAATAAATCATTCTAATTTATTGTCACCTATCAGCCTCTAATTGAACATTCAAGAATTATAAAGCACGTTTTGCGTTAAATGAAATATTATCGCGGCTGAGTGAATTATTACAATATAGGAATATTAAAATCTAACAGGTGGGTTAAGTGTTCATTTGACTATTGTAATTAATCTGGATGCAATTTATGGTAGCAGGCCTTGAAATTGTTAGATATGAACTCTAGCAATGCCTTAGCTATGAAAATCCTGTTTAACTAGAGTGAAATGAAACTGAGCTATTGTTAAATGGACACCTAAAGCTATCAATGAAATGTTTAAATGGTAGAGCACTGCTAAAAACAATATTATTAAATTTATCAGTAAGTTGCAAACTAAAGTCTTTCGTTACCAATTCACACAAATAGTTTTATAAATGGTAGAAAACTTTAGTTCCCAAAAAAAAATTCGGGGGCTTCCACATCTTTGTAGTTTTTCTAATTGCCCAGTGAACCTCTTTTTTTTTTATAATGAAGCATACTATATAATTCAAGTTAATAATTCTAATTATTCATATCCATTGAAACCTATACCACAGAATTAGTAATAGTACTAACATACGGTCAGAATAAAACCTTACCATAAATATTCATACAGTTTTAACATAAATCTTTGTAAGGCGCCACAGTGGGCGTGATACTATCGATCGTCGCGCTTTTATCTTAATTAGAATTTGTTGCGATTTACTGAACATAAAGTGTACAAGGTCAGATAGGATTCCTCTCCATATTTACCCGGCCGTCAGGGGCTCTGGTCTCGTTGAATTCAGGGAAGTCCGGTCTTAGCTTGTCACCAAATTTCCCGATCCTGAATGAGATAGACATCTAGGAGATACCTACTGAATATACGAGTGCTTCCTACTTTCAACTCATAGTTCCAGTAATTTCTTGTTTACCAAATGAGAAGGTATCTTTAGATTTTACACATTAGATTGTAGTTGGTAATAAAGGTTTTTTTAATATTAAATTTCGAGTTTGTTATACCTATTTACCTTGTATTTTTATAATCTACATATTATTAAAACTTGTAGGGCATTCAATATTCTTGATTGTTGCGTCACATAGAAACCAGTATCATCCACATACACAAAGCATTAGAATTGGCAACTTTGTTCATTTATATCGATCAAGCGCGAATCCTTTAAGTACGGGCACTAATTCGTATCAACAGACTTTAGTAGCAAGAATAATCCTCAAATTTTCACCTTCAATTTCAGGGATATGACGGTTGCCCCGATCTACATCCAGCGCAGTATATTTATCTCCGTGACATCAATATTATTATCTATAGTTATTCTGTTGGGACGCACAGGTGCCGCTTTTGCTGCTGAAGTACGTCTCATTACGGGCCCATATAAGAAACATGCAATTTTGGGCACCCGAAGCCCTGTCTCCTGAGTTGAGCCTAGCTCCTTATTTTGGGGTCTCACGTGATACAAAGCACCTCAGTTACCTTTCTAGTAGTAACTATCAGAGAGGGCATATCCTCCACAAATCTGTCACATAAGAACCCGGATAAGCATCAGGGGTCACGCATTGGTCGGCAGTCACAACGTAACTTCACCTTATATGGTAGACGAAGCCGGAAGATGGTTCGACCTCCAATGCGATTTATGTTTCGTGATGGAACTTAAAGATTACATTCTCAATCAATGACATATTTATTCATGAATCGATAAGGAATAGAAGGTTAGAAAGAGCTAATATATCAAAGTATGGAACGTGTTTAGAAGAAGCGATACCTCAAGACTCGCGGGGCTCTTTAGTCCTGCTCTCTCTCTTGCTGCAACTCTTTAGGACTAGAGATAACTATGAAAGATTGCTTTTCAGACTAAAGAGGGATTTCTACAAGTCATACGAGGGATCACGAGGGCGGAACCACGGGCAAAGATATTTAATAATTGTAAAACGAAACAAAATTACAATATTATTGCTCAATTGCTGCATAACACAAAGGAGTGCCTGAGAATTTAACGACTATACAAGCAAATGGAGTTATATCATGTGCAAATGAATACGTTTACATTGTCCATACAAACACAAATGGAGGAAAACATTCGATATTCCATTCACGAGAATATCTGATGCTGTTTGGTTGAAATCCAAACAACTACATAATCCCACTTTGACACTTATGTTATACTTGAACATAAACAAGTTGTATACTTTAATGTTTGCACGTTTGTCGTTCAATATAAATCTCATATTCAGTCAATACATGACGGAATTTGCTAAATTCCATACTTTAGGGTCCAAATAATAAAGGCAATTAAACAGCAATCTATTAGTTATTTTTCTGGCGAATCTCTCTCGAATTAAGGATACACTTTAAATCATGGTTTTAAATACCGTGGAACTTGATATAAAGGAAGAAGTAAACCCCGCTCTAAACCCCGTTCCTAGGCTTCTTATTACCTGTGTGCAAAATTCTGTGGCGTCCACTGAGGTCATAACGGAAGATCAGCGCTGATAATTCCATTTGCATAGTAATATTGAATAGTATAATTATGTTTTTGTGTTGTATATGTGTTTCTAAATTAAATTCTTTTCTTTTCTCATACTTTACCGCTGACCACCACGCTGGCTCGACTCGTCAGCAGTCGGTTCATATCAAACGCGTTACTGTATAAATACTACATTTTCCTGCTCAGTGATTTCTATTTGGCGCGCTGTTTGTGTTTATTTGCAATTGAAATTAGCTTGTTTACAATGGCGTACACATTGCACAGATCAATAGTAAGATAATAGAGATCAGTATCGTTTGTGGATATTTAAACTAATTGTTAGTGAGAATAAGTATGAGTATGACGCAAAATTATTAATCTCCTTTGCAAAATTTTGTCGTGGCGTTTATCGGTGAAGTAGGTCGATTATGTTTTGACGTCTCCTCCGAAGTATAGTAGCAAGTATTTTATTTAGTGAACTAGCTGTTTCCCGCAGCACCGTCTGCGTCAAAAATTTGCCTATGTTCGTGTCTTCAACTATATTCACACCAAATTTCATCAAAATCCGTTTAGCGGTTCAGCTGTGAAAGCGTAACAGACACACTTTCGCATTTATAATATTACTATGGATATGGCTTTTAGTATGGAAGTATGAATGATTTTTTTGCAGAATTAGGCATTATGTGAACTATTTACTATACTATTCAACAAGTCACACATAATTATTTATGATAGCTATCATGAGGATCTGGACTCTATCATAAAGTCCTTCTAAAATCTACAACATCTTAAATCTAAATAAACACTTTACATCTCATATATATTTTTAGATCTCGAACTTTGCTCTTTTTAATCTCAAGTAAACATAAATTCTGATTAAATATATTGGGGAAAGATATAAAAAACCAGTTTTCGAAATTACCTACCTGGTTACACAGTTGTTTATATGCGGTAAACTGGTTAAACCACCTATAAATTATCGTTGTTGAATCTTCAACATATCAAAACAAAAACCATACACATTTGGTCCTCCTGTGTTCATCAGTCTTCTTCTTCATCCCAGCGCTTTCCCGGTGGTTTTGGGGCCACAAAAGCAAAGTAAACAAAACAAATTAGTTAGCGAAGAGTGATGATCCCAAAAAAGGTCCAAACTCAGCATTATGCAAGCCAATGATATGCCAGTAAGTACAGAATATAGATTTTTGTTTCTCCATTATTTACGATTCTAACTGGAAGAGAGGGAGTGGTCTATTCATAAACCAGGTACCACACAGAAAGTGTAACATAAGCCTATAATTCTCGATCTACATTTTCAAAATAGAAAAAGCCCCACGATACCAAACGAGGCTCCACCGAAACTAATCATCGTATTTATTACAACCGATCAAAAATAATTAATCTCAAAGATATCGCTTTCACCAGGCCTCTCGGAGGCAAGCGACGCGAGTCGAATCGATTGGACGCTACCGAATAATTATTTCACGAGTCGATGGATTATCGGATGATGATTTCCGAAAATGATGGAGGAGTAGGAGTAGAATTACATTACGGTATCCATAATCGTCATTGAATCGATTTATTTGATGATTTGGTGATGCTCTCCTCTCTAGGATTCTAGATTTTTCTACAATATATTGTCGTTATGACCTAACAAAATTGTTCACCTCAGCCAACTACTTTCAGAGTGTGCTCGAAGTGAAGTTGAACTGAAAGAGCTGATAATCATTTTTGAAAGATTCTGTGCATCAAATGTCTTGCTCATGATTCAAGACCTTCGTTTCCAACTGGTTAACATGAAATGCTAAATAATCTACGTAGAAGACTTGTTATGAAACAGTTGAAATGGCGGCCGAACAACTGTTGTACTATCCTATATCCTACTCAACTATAGACCATAAATTAGCACAGATTACACAGTATAAAGCTTTGATTGTTAATAATGATATATCGGATGAAAGATCACTGTTCCTTTAACTGTAAGACTAGTATTCTGAGAATACCGTCTGCTTAAGATTTTCCAGGTCTTAATATAATGACTTGTGCAGAAATTTTATTAGGGAATGAATAACTCTCATTTTCGTATGATTTCGTAGAAAACAATGGTTTCTTAAATAGTTAGTTGTTTCGGAGAATTCAATATTTACAGATACAACAACAATGAGAAACAATAATAGAAAGAGACCACAATTAATTATTTTATTGTATTGTTTTATATATGTTGTGTCAGTGTGTCAGATCATCATAAAATTGCATTTAATAGGTAATACAATAAATTATTTTTAAGAGACCATTGTAGTTTGCTAATTGTAATTTACATGGTATGCGACCAAGCGGTACGGTAAGGGCACTCTAATGAGCATTTTATGACTAATGTTAAGTTTTAGCTGAAGGCAGAACACTGCTGGGCATAGGCCTTCATCAAGGACTTCCAGAATGACCGGTTGGAAACGGCCTGAATTCAGCGCTTGAATATGACCTTCTACAGGTCAACTGACATGACATGACCAGGGGTGTCCAACATTGCGCTTGCCGGTACATGATCGCCTCGCCAAAGCAATATTCCAAGATTTGGCTCGTATTACCGGCTGGTATAGCCAATCTGCAATGAGAGATGGGGGATATGGTGTCATCTTTACGTCCTGTGTGTATCATTGTGCACATATTGAATGAAACCTACAGCGCGTGCGTAACAAATGCAAAAACACAAGCAGTATGGATGTAGGATTTTAATCCAGTATAGTTATTCGAAATGAAATTTACATTTAATCACGTTTTTAAAACATATGACCAATATCATACTTAATATTATAAATGTGAAAGTGTGTTTGTTTGTTTGTCCTTCTTTCACGTTAAAACGGAGCAACGGATTGATGTAATTTTTTGTGTGGAGATAGTTGGAGACCTGGAAAGTGACATAGGCTACTTTTTTCACGCAGGCGAAGCTAGTCAATCTATATTAGTAAATACCGCTACAATTTTCAACAATTACTACGGTGGGTAAATCATGATCTTGAGTGACTTGACTGCAATGATTATTATGATTCCTATGTCAAGTGAAGTGATGTCTAAGACGCACGTTTGACGTCAAGTCGATTCGAGTCGAGTCGATGGGGTCGGGACTCCTCGTAACACTCAAACTTACTTCTATCTATTTAAAAATTAAAACCTAGGTAATCGGACTCTTATCTACTATGGAAGGCTTTTGTTCCCAGCAGTGGGACACATATAGCAACAAAACACTTCTAGCGGTTTAACTGATATAAAAAAGCTATATTATATAAGCTTATAGAACAGTAGAGAGCACTGTCTTACTATACGAAAATTAAAGCAAGTGGATAACAAAGACTGGACCCAACCCATAAGATATCTAGGAAATACAATAAGCCCCATAAAATGATCAATGATCATTAAGATTGACCATTAATCATATCAGTTGCCAAGGTCTAATCGATTAGCAACTCTTCCGTCCCGGTGTTCAATATCTCTTGTGCACTCATATTAAAAAACACGTGAGTGAAAAGGATAGAAGTATAGAAAATCTTGATACACCGTATAAGGATGGATCTAAATGTCTTTTCTCCTTTTATGCTGAGTGATTTAATGTAAGCGAGACACGAGGAAACATTTCAAACCATCGTGAACACGTACTGGTTTAATTAGTCATGTATCATGCATTGTATTACTTTTAACATGTGTAACATATCTATTTTCAAACAAATTGCGGCGATGAACCTTGATATTTTCAGGCGAATGGATCGTAGAGAATTACTGGGTAAGCAAAACATATGCGATACCCCTGGGTTTCGACATACTGTGTCTGCTTCCATTCCATTAGTCGTGTGGACATAACAAAGTGCGTTTAGCCCATCAGCTGCAAGTTTTTTTTTATATTTGCCTAAGAATTCGTCTTTTGGAGTGTTCTTCTAATCTGTTCTAACGAATTGATGAACGAGTCTGTAGCAAAGTTGAGATTTTTTCTAGGAAATTACCACTCTACTCTGTCCGTACTATTTACCTTCTAACACTAAAGCTATGAGCGCAAAAACAGCCGCACCAAAGGTATTACCAACAGCCAACAGGCCACCTTATTCGAATACATACATAATAATACAGCAACATATATAAATAGCTCGGTCCATATAAAGTAGACCAGCCGATGTCCGTACATGGTGACCACACGTGCAGGTGCTTCCGCGGCCAGCGGCAGTCTGACCTCCGTGTCAAGTTTCACGAAATTATTCATGTACTTTTTGTTAAAATCACTCATTAAACATTAATTAGCAGATGACCTACCAGATCATGGTGATTAATTTCTTTTTAAATTAGCACTTTTAAGTGATTTTGATGGGGAATTCGAACGTTGTAAACGTCTTACAACATAAAATCTGCATGCTGATCAAATTGCTTGTTATCCTAAAAATTTACCTAATATAAAGAACAACAATAAAGAGGCCGAACACTCTAACATGTCATAAGACATGTAAGTATAAAAATACCTGACCATAAGACAATTCTTTGATAAAAATCTATGAATAATATTTATATACATTACTTTTCTCTTGAAGGTAATCTTTCAGAAGTTAATAACAGTACAGGGAGAGGTGCGAAAAACTTGCTCACGAATGAAACGAGATATCAGATACGTAATGAAAAATATACCGGGAATTAATTTAACATTTGGACGATGATATATGTTCATTGTGGAAATCTTGCGCAGCCAAAATTATAAATAAAAAAAACCTGTATAAGGAAGCCAATAAAATTTGCACGATTAGCAAAGAAGTTCATTTGAACGTGGCAATTTATTCATGATGTTCATACAAATTTAAAAATACAGATAACTATTAAAAAAATACCTCCATTGAACCTGTTCAAATTATTGTTGAAGATAAGCGTGTCTGCTGAAACTTACCTGCAACAAATATTAAAAAGAAAATTAAACTTCAATCATCGACAATACATTCCGGCATGAAGACACCTCAGATAAAATCAATACACTGCCTTCGTGGTCCACGGTCATACCGTTCTTAGGAAGGCACGTTAAGCCGTTGCTCCCGACTGCCATTTTGTGGTCGTTAAAGGAAGTCGTTACATCTGAGACCGAAAGAATGTTCCAAACAACTCTGACGCCAGGGTGTACAGGATCACTTGAACATGTAACCCACTCGAAATGAATTCATTGATTAATGAATGAACAGACAAAAAAGTTACTTCATGCGATAAAGCTAGATTTAAAGGCATAGAATAAAGTATCTTGCTATCTCGCAAGCAAATTTGGATAGACGTTTGATATTGCATTACTAAATACGAACCACTCTTTGGTGTATCAATTAGTTTCATAATTGGTTACACTTAATCAATTTTTCTTAAGATGTAACTGTTGCAATAGGTAATGGCTATTGCAAGAGATCAATATTCTTCGGTGTAATCAATAAAGAATAACATTTAAGAGAGAGTGGTTTCTGTTTCCAAAGGTGTCTTATAGAAGGATGATTAAATGACATGAAATCTAAATATATTTTTAAATATCTGACGGCTGACTTCAAGCAAGTGGCACAAATAATAAAAATATCGAGAAATAGTTATGTCTAAAGGAATATATTTTTCGCAGATCCTAGTAGCTTTGAATTATTCTGAAAATATTTATACGACGTTAATGCAATTTTCTACGGCTTCCAAACGTAAGCGGAAAAACGTGTGACCTTCCCTTCCACGTGTGAAATGTTAATCAAGCTTGTCGAAGATTTTGCCCCTTTTAGTAAATTCGTCCTTTGAAGTCTATGATGATCTTCAAAATGTAGAGGTATTCAATAAGGCGTCAGGGTCGGCAACGCGCTAGTGACATCTCCGGTGTTGCAGGCGTTCATAGGCTACGGTAACCACTTACCATCAGGTGGGCCGTACACGCCTGTTCGCCTAATTAGTTGTATAAAAAAAAAGTTCAGACAGAAGTTGTCGAGATTATACATAGAGCCATTTAATTATCTATCTTTTTTCAAATTTAAAATAAACATGACGAACACATTGCTATCATACTTGAAAAGCGTCCGAGATGTACAAAGTCCCGAAACCGGATTTCAGAATGAGAATACGAAAAGTTTAGTCGCATAAAAATTTATTTATCTACGCCGGCAGCGTAAACAGAGTCATTAAATAAATAGCACGATTTTTTACTATAACACGTAGCTACAGATCGTTAGCCTAGTTACCGGACACTTTCTTCGATGCCTCCTACAGCGCGCTCATTTATCCTAATTTATTTGTTTATTTTCTCTTCTATATCCATGGTATATTCTCTCAGTCCAGAAACAAGCCACCTGAACAGCTCTGGAAGAGTAAAAGTCATTCATAGTGCAAGTGTTTCAATTTCTCATTACAAACTGTGGGTGTTAGCCATTTCCTCGTACGCTTACCGTATTTATTGTTAACTTTCGGGACTATTAGTTTACCCCTGCTTTTAGACGTACTACGACTTTTGTAGCGTTATTATTATATTCATTAGTACAATTTATGTATCTATTTCCATTATTTTATTTTTTTCTTTTGTCTTAAATGTAATTTATCTTGTAATTGCAACCGCCTAAGACCAGCGTCGAGGCTCAGGCCGCGACTTATGCTGAGCGGAGACCTTTTTGCTACTACCCACTTTTTATATTACTGTATCTTTAATTTTTATGTATGTATGTTTCGTTCGTTCGTTTCAGCCGCAGTCAGTCCACTGCTGGACTTGGGCCTCCCCATTAATTGAGGGTTGTTGCCATACTCGCCACGCTTGGCAGGCGGGTTGGTGAGCGCAGTTTCGGCGGCTATGTATGTTTAGTAGTACCAAATAAACATATTTTCTTTCTTTCTTTCTATGTACACCCATAGTAATTACTAGTACCGCCAATACTAGGGCTATCGTGTATCCTGGGCTCTATGGAGAAGCTGAAGATGCAACTTGCAAAACATGCTCGCACGAAGGTTTGGTTATAATTCTCTTGGTACGAGTAAATAGATCAAAATTATTGGGCTTAAGCTTACAAGACCTTCTACGAAAGATCAACTTAATGAAGACGTTGGTTTCTTATTAACTATTTAACTACTTCGGAATAAATTGCTTACCTAAAGCAATTAGGTTATCGTTCTAAATTTAATTGCTACCACGCATTAAGCCATACATTGTACCCTAACATTGGCGTGTTGAAAATTCTATATTGAAAAATCACGAATATTTTTTTTACCCAACTTTGCACCACTTTAATCGTATCGAACCAATCAATCGTTGAACTGCAATCCGATTGCAAATTACATCAGATGGTTTTTCAATTTGTTAAGATTTGCATTCGAATTAGACACGTCATGTAATGTACACGCAAACTTGTTATTCCACTTTGGCCTGTCCTGCAATGTTGCCAGCTGCTTTTGTACTGTCATTTATACTCAGGCAAAAAAGGTCTACTGTCCTGATGGAACGTGTTACATAGCCAATGTCTGCAATAGTTACCAGAAGTATCACAAGGGACTCGCTGAGGTAATCTTTTTAGGTTCTTCATGAAGGTATCCAATATCCATGTTATACCTAATCACTTAGGAAAAAAATGGCCGGTCGTAGAGTCCGAGAGACAATTTCTGTTGAAGCGAAGATACTGTACGTTGGACCCTGCATCCCTGGAATGTTCGGAATATTGCGTTGACAATGTTGCCACCGAAAAAGAAATGCCCTGTTGACAATGGGAAGATTTATTACGTTTTTTAACTGAAAAGTTGTTACAATATCAGCAAAACTGTAAAATTATTTATATTTAATCCGGTGAGGGAAACTGCATTTTATGTGACGATGCTGGCAATGTTGATGTAAATTGGCACTATTTTAACTCGATTTCTCATTAATTAAACAAAAACAATAATAATTACAAGACGATTAATATTGATGATGAAGTCAAATCTTATAATCCAATATTACCATTTCATTGAGCATTTTATTGCATTTTTTGTACTATTATGTTGTTTTACCCAACATTAAAGAGACAGAGTTCAAAAAGCATAGTCAGATGATTATGTTTCGACTTCGGGATCGTGGTAGTAAACACAAGAAAATAATAGTACTTGATCACAACAATTAGGTCATCACATAATATACATAGAAACTACATTTATATGTTTATGTTTTTGATAGAAATAGCATACGAAAGTGTTAAAAGTATTTAATTTTACAACGCTTAAAATCATACACAGTCGTATGAAAAATCCTACGCATCGGTTCGTCCGAGAAGTCACATTTTCGCATATGCGACAGAGTGAGATTATTAAATGTTTAAAAGCATAAATAATTTCTGTTACTATTTTATTCATCTGCGTTCTAATAAAACTCAAAGAACGATTCTATTACTCAAGTTTAGATGTAAGGAAGAAAACAGTCCGGCTAAAGTGGGATCAGGCGGGTCATGCATGTGTGCCGCATGCATCCGTAAAAATGGGCCATTAGATTAACTAGCTGGGTCCCAACTAATGGGTACAGAAAGAGATGGCCTGATGCCTTCAGTGTGCGATGAGAATTTAAAAGAAATAGCAGATAGGGATGCGTAGAAGAAGAGGGGAGGCTTTTGTACAGTAGTGGGACCCAGAATAGCTACAGAAATCATTATTCACCAATCCCTGGGTTATGAAGTGACTAGCTGAGGATACAACCGATGAAACGTTACGGTGAAGAAGATCATTTTAGCAGTACAGATCATTATTGTCAGGGGCCAAGATTCATTCTGAGTCGTTGCGCCGTGCGTGGCGTAGTTAGTTATCATTTTAAAGACAAGTCCACTGATGAACATGTGAACATCAATTATACGAGTTATTATTATTTACATATATTGATGTGCTTGTAATACAAGAAGCCATTTACGCTCGAGGAAAACAGGTGCTGGGACATACCAAGGAAGCCATTTTATTTATAACAATGAGGAAAAGATGGTCCCTGCTCTTGTTACTAATAAAAGAAATCGAAATTAAATTGCCATTGTCTGAACTCATTACGATGCGTGCATATTAACACAATTGTATTTTTTTTTATTTCTAGATAAAGCTTTGTTTGAACGCGCTAATCTTGGAACAGGAACTTATCAATCAATTAATCAGGAGTAAATAATTGATATTTTCATTAGGAAGTTATGGACTACATACTGATGTATGTAGACTACACACCGATTTGGATTATTTCAGTGCTGCATCGAATCCGCGGACAGAAATCTAGATTATTTTTATAAAAAATATGTTTATAAAAATAAGGAAAACTAATAATAGTTAGCTAAGTATCCTATATAAAAACTTACATATACCTTAACTACATCCGGTAAACAATTCTCACATAAACACGCGTAACAAAGTGCCTATTTACGAGGTCAAGATTTGCAAACAAATTGTAATGCGTAGATTTGCATATGTTACAAATTTTCAGTACCACTAAACTTTTGGTGGGTATTAATTAGTTGGCTTCCTGATAAAAAAAAACTCATTTAAAACGATTAACTATATTTATTTTTATAAAGCAGGACGGACATTCATAAGTTTTATTTTTAACGCTGCCGGCTCTAAAATCTGACCTACCTCAATTCTAACTCTAAATTTATGCTCAAATTTTTTGTTTGTTTAAGAATTTAATGTAATAGTAATTTCCGAGCTGAGAATATATGACCACTTTCCATGAGCCATTCTTTCTAGGCTGACGTTTCATTACACTAAAAGATGGCAGAATCCACTTCTTACTCTACCCCTTGGCATTTCAGTCTAAAAGCGATCGTCATTATTGGTACCAAATTGAGCAGCATTTACAATGAACAATTCATATAGATGCAACGGACTCAGTGTCTTAATGTGAAAGTATCAACAACATAATGCAAACCTAACATTATGCAGTCATTACCCGTGTCGCGTAATAGAAGCCATGATGTAAGGAGAATAACGTTACGACAAGCCAGGCATGACGGCAAACTCTGTCACACTCAGGTAGGTTGCCTTATGGCAAATAGTCGTTTAGGGAGACCTGTAAGTATCCCAGGGACAACCAATGTAAACAGTCTGCGTAGGAGTCAATATTATTTCCGACCAATTTACGCAGACAACTTTGAACCAATCATTTTGGTAGCAGGCCTAGTTATGTTAGATTATGCAGCAAGCAAAATGCATCTGTGATATCATCTGTAATCTAAATATGGGCATTAGTAGCCCATATTTATATTTCGACTATTGCCTTAGAATTTCGCCCAAAGAAATCTCATTTCTTCTTGGCGTGTAGATGTTCTTCCAAAGATCCAGTCAAACTCTTCCCCGAATAAAAGTCTATTGTGTGCATCTTATTGGGTTACCACTTTGGGTTGAAATAAGAGATTTAACACCGCCCAAAATATAGATACTGAAACCTAAATTGCGATAGGAAAATATATTCTACCACCATCGCTATACCCAGGAAATGGTGTAACTTGAAATTGGAAACAACAAAAACAACATTTAACAACCAGAACAATCAAAACAAGATAACATGGCAATGCTTCAGTTCCTAATTATAATTTATTTACTGGCTTTATCAATGAAACTGCCGTGATATCGAATGATAGGTTATCTGGGCTGGGTACTTATCAACTCATATGAACGAGTTTGCATACTGATAAAACGTAAATAATTCCATATGAAAACATTACTATACAGTATATATATATAATGTCACTTATTATAAAGATATTATTAAAATAAATGTAGCATATATTATGGAACGCAGAAGACGGGCGCGAATTTTCACAAGATAAAATCGCTTGTTATCATCGAGATATATGTACTAACGTTAGTACATATATCTCGATGCTTGTTATTAATATTTGACCATTAAGGGTCATTGCCTAATAGGTGCCATTGTTCATCATAATGCGAGATGCAGGGCATCGTTGGTACGGCATACGATAGAAATCGCTGGACGCAGGCCGCTTCCAACCGGTCATTTTGGAAATATTTGGGCGAAGCTTTCGTCTACCCGTGGACTGACTGTGGGCTGAAATGATGACGATAACAAGACTATTTGACTGCGCCAAAACAATTAGGACGCTGCACGGTACCAAGCACAAACTTTCAAGATACTTTCACAAGTGTAATTTACATAATTATCGATTGCATGCAAAATTACGGTTCGCAAACAAGGTGAATCAGACTTCGAAAATCACGGTCTAAGCTAACATTGCAACAGCCGAAATGGCATTAACCCGGCTTGCAAAACAGAGCCGCAACCCGCAACGGCGCACACGTGGAGCAACTGGGTTTTGTAACCTCCTGTAACACTTTCGTGACAACGTAACTGTAATGGCGGCTGAGTTGCTAGGCCTGGTGCACTGTATGCGCTGAAGTTACGATAATACTTAGATTAATAACTGGTCTCGCGGCCGCGGAAACCAATTATTAAGCTAAGATTACTTGCGTAATACTAATTACCTTTGAATTTGCTGTTGGTCTTCCGACCGAAATATTTCTAAGACTGGTGTAGCGTACCCTAGGCTCCAAAGCGTAAGCTGAGGATGCAACTAAGAAAACACGCTTGGACGAAAAAAAGAAAGTTTCTAGGGCTGGTGTAACTATAACCGCCTACACTCCGCTACGACAATATTAAATTTAAATTTGGCCTAGGCTTCCCTACATATTGTGACATTTATCAAAATTGGTGTAAAGAGCAGAACACTCACCTCAAGGTGTATTTTGGATCTAGAATCTTATATTTATTAAATAAACTAGCTGTGCTCGCGATTTCGCATCACATTCGATTACATTTTCTTTCTATAAGATGCTACCGAACTCCTGCTGCGTTAGTACTTATTATCCTTTGTTGCAGTTTCACAAAAAAAAATTTATTCATCTAATATTTAAACAAAGGTTTTGGATTTCACTTTGTAAAATATTGAAACGATATCCTGTTTCGCATAGGAGACAAAGTCAAACAATCGTTGTTTGTAAATGAACATGCCACACCTGAAACACTATTTTTGAGAAGTATGACTCTATATCGAATGATTCATTGAACAAAAAGAAATGTTCCTTTCTTTCAAAGCCTGGACATAATCAGTGAGTCAAACGATTTTCATTTGACTCGCCTTCCTTCGACCACCATATAAATAAATAAATAAATAATATATATATACATTGACTCATACTCATGGAGTAATTACGAAGAGGAGATGCCGTTTGGAATGGCGCAGTAATATGATCATTGGCGCCTCGCCGACACAAAAGTGGGCGGAGCTTGTGATTGCTCGTGCTCCATGATTGGAGCCACGGCCGAAACCAAGCACCCCGCACGTCTGCCTTCCGCCCTGTGTAGCCTCACAAACACTTTCTTACAAAACGCTTATTACGGCATCTCCTCTTTGTAATTACTCCATGGTCATATTCATACTTCTCAAAAATTCTTAGGTATATTTTAAGAAACAAACTGATGGCCGTCAAAAAAACTTTCACACCATCCATGAGTCGAACTATTTTCATTCTACTCACCGATTTTGTGTGACTCATATATTTTAAAAATATGACTACTGGATCTCCTGTAAGAGCTTACGGATGGATGACAAGCGGCAGTGGGTTACATGGTCAAACGACCCTGTACATCCTGGTGTCAGAATTTTTCGGAAATGTCTTTCGGCGTCTAATGTTGTTACTTTTATAAGCACCAAGTGGCAGTCGGATTTACGGCTTAACGTGCCTTCCAAAGCACAGAACGTCATTATTCAGACAATCTGGTGATTCAAGCCTGCAATATCCTAACCTAATCAAACTGAAGTTCTATTTTTGTGAAGCGTGACTTATGCAAAATCACCGATTTTCAGGTGAGTCACGTTTTTCATTCGACATATGAGTCATGCATTACAATAATAGGGCTCCTGGAAACAACTTAACAAAGTATCCTTCCCATGGGAGTCGAACCCATGACCGCGGTCTAAAATAAACACCTTTTAACAACTGGACCACCTCGGTGACAGTGTCTGACAATAGATGTATTATTATGTTCCGTGCTTCGGAAGGTACGCTCAGCCATCGGTTTTGCCTACGGTTGGTTGTTATGGGAACTACATCAGTCCATAAGGCGTCTCCGAAAAAACTCTGACACCAGGATGTGCAGCGTCCATTGACCATGTAACTTCTTGATATGAATGACTGAAAAGTCACATTATAGGACCCACTTCAGAGGCCTAAGGCGTTTCTTAAAAAAACTCTGACACCAGGTTGTGCAGGATCGATTGACCATGTAACCTACTCGATATGAATGACTGAATCATAAGTAGATAGTTACCTACCAATTTAAAATAGCATTTACTGTTATGACCTAACTGAAAATAAACACGACTGTCAGTTACCTACTCAAATTTCAAAGCAATAGCAAAATTAAATATATACCTACCTACTAATACCTAATGAATTTTATAATACTTAATAAAACTTTTGTAAGAAAATCTTTAAGTACATACTTAGATTAAAATAATTGGTCTCGTGCTAGACCAATTATTAATCTATAAGGGTGCATAACATAACATTGCAAAAAGTGATCTAGCCAGTGTAGTTTGACCTCTCATATAGTATGCACGCCATACATTTTAGGGGTCAATTAAATTGGTCGTTGTCTTACGGGAACTGGTGAGAAATTTGTCTAATTTTTAAGTTGGACCTCTAAAACCGCATTCAATAGGCTAGTTTCCAGGGTCAAAAGACTAACATTAAAATTAGTCCGTCATTTAGGGAATCAAAATATATTAGTGACGTAATTTTTTCTTTTGTTAATTGAGCGATAAATTATAAGCATATAACGCATTAAAGTTTAGGAGTGGGGGCTGGTGACGTCACATATTGCGAAAAAGAGTAGCACACTGTGACGTAACACGGCACTTTAACGCATATCTTTACCATTCTTTGTTTAATTTTCAACAGAAAAAATACGTCTCCAATATTTTTTTAAATCTAACTGACGGACTAATTATATTTTTTTAGAAAACTAGCCTATTCTATGCAGTAGGTTTCGCGTGATGCGATTACAAACATACAGACAGACAGACAAAAATTCTAAAATGGATTGTTTTGGCTTCTGTTGGTCCAATAATGACCCCTCATATTGCTTTTTCTTAAAAATCTTCAATACAATACAATACAAATACTCTTTATTGTACCAAAATACAAATTTTACAAAAACAATTTACATAAAAATTGAGGTGCATAGGCGGACTTATCGCTAGAGCGATCTTTTCCAGTCAAACCTTACTTTGGTAGATGAAAAAAAAGTTGAACAAGGCGAAGGCGCAGTATAAATATACATATACCATATACATATGAACATGTACATACAAATCTACGTAAATACTACATACAATCATATACATATAACAAAATATACATATATAAATAAAAATACATTTATAAATACTAGCAGTATTTATAAATGTAAGTAAGTTATACAATAAAGATAAGCAAGTTTACAAGTATACAACAGATTAGGAAAGAGAGGAGACATCGTAGATGAATCGTCGTCAAAATAGCTCACTGACACCAAAAAATAGAACACAAAGATTCTCATACATAATTCATTTTATGTATTCCAAAACAACTTCGGGGATTACCAGGCAATTAATTAAAACTACACAAAAAAAAGGCTTATAAATGTAATAATTCGGAATTAACAAACTATAACGCTAATGGAATGTTTTCTAAGAAAATGGGAATACTTTGTGCAGTAAAATAAAAATACCGAGAGCATTGAATGCGCAATTTTAAAATCGCCAATTTTTTCACCGCCCGGCAACTCTTTGGCAATCTTTCGGATGAGAGGAGCTGGCCTGTATCCATGGCAATCATCTGCCAATTGACTAACGCAAGTTCATTTGCCTGCAATTACACATTTTACATTAATGCAAATAATGTCTACTCAAATCAATGTAACTAATATGGTTTGGTATAATAAAAATATCTCAGCATAAATTGGAAAAAAAGAAGTTGTTAACAGAAGCTTATTGCACAGTCGTCAGCACATTGATTTCTTGCTAAAACCTGAATGCTGTTGCGCGAATGATGATGTCTGCGATTGTGGTCAGTTCGACACACAAACAATATTTCTTTTGTATTTCCTGAGACCGGACTATGGAGCAGTCACATCGGCGGCGGATACAACGAATTCAAAACAGTACTGTTAATTAATAACTGCATTCGACACGCCAAGTAGAAAAGTAAGGTAATTCCCATCTCCGGAATCTCCAAACGTTTATATCCAAGGCCAACATTTATGGATTGGATTCCTAATGTCGTCACTCTTTTATTTGGACCTGCTTCGTAAAACGCAAGTCATTCGTAGCAACGTCTAGACAGCATATTTTTTGTTGTCCTTCAGATAGTTTGCCCGTTAGACAGGCTCCTAAATGTCCGAAAGACTTGACAGTACCAGATTGTGGTTTATTTCCTACCTACTGTCTATAGACTAAAATTACTGTATATGTATTTTTTACAAGAAGCCAATAGTTAACACTGTTGAATAATATGCAGTAAACCAATCGAACTCGTGTATTATGCACGAAGTTCGGCCCAAATCCAAACAATTTACAAAAATTAAAAGAGATAAAAGTAAAACTACACTATACTTACGAGTAAATACAACCTAATAAACCAAATCTACTGAAATAGTTTTACACCATATCCTCGTTGTCTACTTAATTATGTATGCGTTCTTTTGGCAGGCATCCAAGTATGAAACTGACAAAAACATGGACATTATACCTAACAAAGGCCACTAGGAAAACATATAGGAACAAAAACAGATCCTTCCTGGTTCCACCTTCCGAGGTTTGGAGAAGAGCACGGCGAATGACCGATGACTCACGGAACACAAAGAGCCGGCAATGACCGACGACAAAACGAAATAGAGGAAAAGCGATGGGCCATGGTCTAATTCCAACACAACTCTCGAAACGTGTCTCGATCGCGATGTGCTTTGTCCGACCTCGAGAAAATGCATAAAAAGCAACTACATCTGGATTGTTTAGTCACACGACAACTCATAAGTAGGACAATAACCCGGAAAACACCCAGTGAAGAACGATAATAAAACGGACGAAGCCCTTTCAGTCATCAAGTATAAAGCATAGGGCATGAAGGATTCTAACTGTAAAGAGAAACGAAAAACACATAATGCATTGTAAATTCTGTTCCAAAATAAGCATGTCCGCAATGTAGCCTAACACAAAAACACAGATAAAATTCATGTCAAAAGAATTTGCGCCAGCGACAGCAGGTTTTAGTGTTGCGCATTGAAGCGTTTCGCGCATAATATCTGCATCCGCTTCAGCGAAATGTTTAAACCAACACCGAACAAAACTGCAGTTTAATTATATCGCGTCGCTTTGTGAGTAAACTAACTCAGCATTCGCGCATCTGGGATGAGTAACCAGAAATCTCGGGCACATTTTAAATCGGTCGAGGCAATTCCGCGGCGACAACCAGCTGAAAACTTAACGAAAATAGCAAACAGGTAATGATTTCTCGAGTCCGGAGCTCCTTTGAACGATTCTAAATTTTCTTAGCCCGATCACGGATCGCCCACTCCGTCGACTGTGCCCGTGCTTTGTAAACAGAATGCGAATGAGGGCAACGCACTCCTACCTACTTTCCCTCCAGAAAACTTATTGTTCGTCCAGCGAAACAGCGCGGAACACGTACTGTCTCCTACAACGCAGTAGTCCTCGGATCCTGTCTTTGTTATAGGGATTTGACCCCATGTACGACACAAAATGTGTTGAATTCTTGAATTTATTAACATACAACATTGTTTCTATCAGCACAAAAGATTGTTTTGACTCGTAAATTAATGTCAATGCACTTCATCTTGAATGAGCTAACTGGGATACTTTCTCAGAGTATTCAAATGTAAATAAAAGACTAACAAAGAAAGTCAGCCATAAAGTTAACATCACTAACTAGTCAAATCGTGAAGTCAATTTAGATGCTATCTGACCCGAATGAAGTCGCATGTGTCCACTTGACACTAAAATTTCACTTAACAGCAATAGAACAGTGTGGAGGCGTAAGACTAAAACCTGTAAATTTAAAAAAGTTTGACAAAGAATGAATTTGTAGGCGCATAATGAAAACGAAGTTTGAAGATCTCATCGCGTGTACCCGTAATGATTTGGTGCGTCAAACGGCGGTAAAAGATGACCCGTATTGGATTGGTGGCATTTTCTATACCGAGCTCCGCCGTGCTTCGGAAGACACGTTAAGCCGTTTATTTTTATTTATTTTATTTATTTATAATTTTCACAATATAACATAGACATAATAATGTACTTTATCTAAAATAACACTGTTGTAAACCACTAAGGTTTGTCTACAGCGCTGATGATTAGCGTCAGTTCAACAATATTCCTTGGTCTCGGTTGTTATCAATAGATCATTCCTGTTGGTTGGGTTCCTGAAGGTCAGTCGGCAGTCGCTCCATTGTATTAACCAGTGTCCTCAAATCTAGGACACGCATGATTAACAGCGTACCCTGGGCTCTGAGGCGTAAGCTGAAGAAGCAACTAGAATACATGCTTGGACGAAGAAGTAGGTAAGTAAAGTCATTGTTTGACACGATAGTTGAGCCATCAAACCATATTGTTTAGTCTTATTGTGTAAGAGAACAAATCTGAAATAGAAGAAAAAGACTGGGAATCTAAAGCTTCCTAGGGAAACAGTTGGCATAGCAGCCAAAAGGAAGCTAATGATGACAATGATATTTTTTTTTTTTTTGGTACCAAATATGCCATAACTATAGTGTGATTCATGCTATTACAAGAAATTTTATTAACCAATAAATAAAATAAATAACTCTGCTTTGGAGTAGGTACTCATAATTACATTTTAGTACTGTAATTAAATGTATTTATTTAACAAAAGTAAAAACATAATAAATCAATCTGTTACAGCCAAATACATGGAGCGGCATAACTGTTTTAAAGAACTTCCTGTACTGTATTTTAGCAAATAAATGATTTGATTTGATTTACTAAAATAGATGGTACTTACCTTTTAATGCAAAAGTCTCAATCAAATTAAAGTCTTATCACAGAACTTATATTACCCTTCAGAAGAATGCTGAAAGGGCCTTAGTAAATTAAACAGTACAAAACTGTAGAAATAAGATAGTTATTTAGGTAATTAAAATGTGAGGATTTTTTTTACCCTGACTGAAATTAACGATATTAAAGAGCACAAGAAGATTCAGAAGAACTACTCCTTTATACCACAAAACAGATATTATTATAATAACTTTTAACGCAAAAGCACTGTATACCGACCACTGATCGATTTGGATTAGTAAATCCATCAAAAGATTAAAAAAATACTCAAAAGTTCATGAAATTTTATATTATTCTGAAAGATTACAACAGACTATATTTTCATAAAAAGTGCAAATTCTAATTTTTCAAAGGCTGTTATAGTTCTTTGTTTGGTCGAAAACACCATTTTCCGACCGTCTGACGACAGTTATTCCTATATCCAACCAATGAGGCACCGGTTTCCGACCAGGTATAATCTCGCCTCCTAAAATTAACCTTGTGGCTTTAAAATACAGTTGAAATATATAAGATATAAACCAAATTGAAAACATTCAGTCATTTATTAGTAATATGAATCAAAGTCAATAATCAATTAGCTAAAAAATAAATGGCATTTAAAGAATATCCCTATACCAAATTATAATATAAAAACACAACCACAAGCCAACCGTACCATACTGGCGGAAACGGAATATTCCTTTTTTATATTGTTTAAGTTTTATTGCGAGAGTTTTATTGACAATTTGTATTAATAATTTTTAGACACATTTATTATTATTGACTAATTTATTATTGTTTTTTTTACCTTATGTTAACATCATAATATTATATAATTAAATGTAATGTTATAAATAATTTTGCACGTCTGCTAGCAGACAGAATACACTGGACGGAAAAAAAATTGTAACCTTTTTACACATGTATTCTAGCAAAATAAATGATTCTGATTCTGAAAAAAACTACATGTATCCTGATTCCGACCTTTTTTTCATATGTGCAATAAGGCATCTGTAGTTGATAAATCAACATCTAACTTATGGATTACGAAAGTTGAAGGCTTTTTATAGTAAATCCACTGCAGTTAACATCGGTCTCATACAGGTACAGCATGTAAGCATAGTATTAAGAATAAATAAATGAATGCAGAATGTTCACAAAATAAGCACTTTAATTTTAAATGAGCTTTTATTTACAAAGTGTGAAATTCCTGTTACTGACCACTTTGGTTGATAACCGGACTGTGAGTATTTTAAATGGCTCCTGATTCCGTCCATTTTTATTTTCACAATAAATCAATCAACATACAGAATTTTTGCTTGTTTTTTTAGAATTATAAGCGCTCAGAAAACAAAGCACGCAAAGTCACAAAACTCGGAACTTACCCGAAAATGTTTTGAAAAAATCCACAGGTATAAAGTTGCAGATTTATGTTCTAACTGCTTTCAATTTCGTACAAACTGCACATTAGCAAAACTAATTCTGTTCGATTAAGGATACTGGTTGGAAAACTGTGCAGTTAAGTTAGTAATTATATTTTAAAATGTCAAGGTTAGTTATATTAGGTAGATGTTATATAGAAAACTGATGGGTACTCCGCCCATTATACATATTTAAATTTGGTAAAAGTATTGTTTGTAATTAAAATGACGACTGGTTATGGTTAGGGTTCTATTCTTAAGGCAGTTGAGGGCCTTGGCACGGATCTATTTCTAATAACAATGGAATATTCATTGACATAAAAGTTTGGGCAGCCGAAGGGTTGAATAATAAATTTTTTTTAGATCACTGATCACCAAAGTCAGACTATAACAGCAAGGTCTATTTTTAAAAATTTAAAATTGGTGACTCAACTGAAAATAGTTCAACTTATCCTTATCCTAGCTACCATTACAGATTAGGCTTTTTATAACCGCCTTAACAGGGATCCATCCCAATAGCAATGGAATAATAATTGTTGTAAAATATCTCATAGCCTAATGATAAACAAAAGCATTCTTAAGAAAGTTGCAATTAAAAGTATCTTTAATTATAAAATTCATACTGAATCTTAGGCTTTGCATGATTTCTCTCAAACAGCTGGATTTGACTTCTACAATTGCTGGCTATAAAAAAATATTTTGTTTTTTTTTTCAGAATAGACAACATATTTAACCCTGTAGATGTTCATATTGGACTAGCTTTGCCCACACCTTACTTAAACCACATGAGATCATAGTTATCTTTTCCTGGGTTGAAATGTACCCTTTGTGTAGTTATGCAAAATTTCAGAAACATTGGATCAGTAAGTTTGAACAAACAAACTCACTTCTATAATATTAACTAGTAAGGATTAACGAAGTAGTTAATCATTTATTCATAATAACAAAAACAAAGTCACAATAACAAGTCAAAAATATTTTAGGATTATCTAGAATTGCTACCTATGACATATTTTTAGACCAATTTCTGATTTTACTTTTCCTAGCTTAGAGCTATAGCTGGCCTTAGAGCAAGACTGGTTGAGAATTCTCTAGCATTATGGACACCAATTGTTAAATTTTTACTTGTGGAATAATATAGTTTTAATTAATAAATAAAATATAAGTAACTAAACATATTCTGATGATCAAAGGGAAGTCCACTGATAGACAAAAAGCAATGTTTATTTTGTTTTTCAGGGTTATAAAGCCCAGGGAATAATTATTTGAAGAACATGGTTTTGATATGAAATTTGTCCTGTAAGTCTAGTCATCTAGTGGAATCTTTTAGTCTAGGTTGGTACTGAACTAATGATGAACGATAATTAGGTTTATTATAATTATTTACATGTTGTCTTATATATAGTGTTAACGCTCATCATAAATGCTCTTTGATGCCCAGAACTCTTTATTTTCCTATTGAACTCATATTGATAAGTTGATGATAATGTGGTCAGTAATAATGCATTGCTGTGCATGCACATGAAACGTAACTGTAAGTTTCACTGTTATTAGGTAACGGAAAATGAAAAGATTAGTGTTCAATTGAGTCTTCAGGCTATTCTAGTACCCATGATCGGAGCGTCCGAAACTAAACTTTCTTATCGCGAAAGTAAAGATAGAAGTGTTCAAATTACAAAAGCAATATCTTATTATATTTTCTAAATACTTACTTTCAGTCGAGTAAGATTTCCATCTCGTGCAGCATTGAAAACGGCTATTTTGAAATCCATTATGGTTCTCTTTGCGACGCAAATAACACTTTATACAATATGCCACTTCAGGAACAGCACTTTCTTTTATGTATAATCATTGAAAAAGCACCAGTTCACTAATAATCAAAGCAACCAATTAGTTTATTTCAAAACACTCCGTCGTCACCACGACACCTTTTTCACGCTTTGCAAACAACTGCAGTCAACACGACGACGTCTAAAAACCAAATCTACCCTTTTCATCGGATCGGACAGACGGACAGCTGCTGAGCCCGCTTGTTGCCATAAATAGAGGGGTTGCCAAGTAATAAAATTTCGTTTCCCAACATGATTTTTTTATTGAATTCACTTTAAATTTAATTAAATATAATTGATATATAATTAAATTTTAAAAAAAATATCCTACTGAATTGGGTAACTGTATTAATAGAATATTTGAATAAATTATTTAATTCTTTTGTTAAGTCCTGTCGTTGTGTATGTTGGTGGTGTACTTACACCACAGACATTTAAGACGTAAACAGACGGAAGGTATGCTATTACTTATCGTAACAAAAACATACACATGCAAAACTATGCAGCCTGGGCTGTATCTAGTCTAACATCTTATGTTTACGATAATGCTCCCCATAATAATTTCAAGAAATGTATGAATGTTGTGTGGAGTGCATGATCGGAGATCATTTATACAGTATTCTACTTTATTATTTTTAGTATTCACCGATCCAACAACGTAGCTTACAAAATGGCGTTACGGCCAAAAATTGCCACGCTTTGCATAATATCTATGTGTGAGTGAATGTTGCTACAGGTGTAAAAAAGAGATATCGCCATATCGATCCGAAAAATAGGGTGACTACTAAAAAAGGGGAAAGGTGGTACATACTTTTTCCACACGCAATCAAATGTTCCGTTTGAGGAGGTGCTAACCTCCTCCCAAGTAGTTCTGTGCAGACTTTTAGGAACTTGGAGTCTAGTCTAAAATAACGTTTCGTAGAGATATTGGCTCCCTCAGGGAAGACAAGGAAACTTTACTAGTATCCTTGGCTCCACTAGACAAGCAGGACTAACGACTGAACGTAATACGCTAAGTGTAGTCCACTCCAAGTTAGGTCGCACCTGCTGTTGCTTAACTTTCGTAATCGTCACCAACAATCACGTCCCGCTAAACATCTAGCTAGCTACTAATGTGTAGTATTTACGAAGTTTAAAAATAGTTTGTCCCAATTAAAAGCATTATCATGGTGACCTTATTAAAAAGAGATAGATTCCTCCACTATTTCTATCTTTTTCTGCTCGGGTTTTAGATCAAATAGCTCTGTCCTGTTTAACTCGTGATGTGTTAGGGTGTGAATTTTGGGTTTCCATCACAGCACTTGATAACAACCCCAAATGTTGGAAAAATGATAAATCTTTATTTTGAGGTAGATTTTATCAAAAAATAAAAAATAATTATACTTGCTTTTGATATAGAAATATAAAGCTCAATTATATTAAGCAAACTGACATTTTTATTTTACTGTATTTCTGACTAGGCAAAATTTTTGAAGTGATGTTAATACTTCGGGAAAACAGGGGTTACTCCAGGTCAAATTTTCTGCCATCAGCCGTTTGGTTTCCATCTTTACCTTTAGTTCCATGGACTGTCATCATGGACTTAGTAAGTAAGACATCATGGACCTTGTGCTTTGTTAATTAGAGCTTTAAGATACCATGGTAACCCACCAGTGATGGATAGTTTTTATTTTATTTTAAGAGCGCATTGGGAGTGCCCTCATTGCCTGATTTCATCTTGGTTAAAATCATTGAGAAAGGAAAGTCACAAATCATGTTCCTTTCTCAATGGTTTTGATCATGGAACTAAAGTTATAGATGGAACAGGATGGTTCAAGAAAATTTGACCTCAAGTAACTCCTGTTTTTCCTAGTGAGAAAAACAGTAAAATAAAAATGCCAGTTTGCTTAATATAATTGGCTAGTAAACTTTTTCATGAAAATGTCTAATTCGTAAACCATTTCGAGGAATAGGCTTAGGAAACAGATTACATTAATCAGATCTTTAGTTATGCAAGTATTTTTTAAGAAAATCGCAGAAAACCCAATGACTTTCATTTTTTAGCAAGGTTGACGTATGACGTAGCCGGATAACTTCCGGCTATTCACATTTAATTTTTTAGGTTGGCAGCACAGCGTAGTGAATAAATATTTTTTGTTTGGTAGCGCTAACTAAGCGCTTCACGTACTTGTCACCTATGTCAAATGTCATCTCTGTTCAAGTAAACATAACCTAATTACATTCACTCATACATTATAATGAAGAAGCGGTGTCCAATTATTGAAAAATCAGATGTAAACGGATGAAGAGACTGCAGTAAAGTCCAATAAACAGGCCAATATGCAATAGATACGAGAAATGGGGTACCTAAATATTTGGCGATTGTAAACAAACAAGAAACCAACTCGCGGCTCGCGGTCCATCTTGACTTTGACATTTGACACTGACATATATATTTTTTAATACCTTAGTAATTTTTGCTTTCTTGCAGTTCGAAATGGCCATTATAGCTGCGTGACGTCATCACTATAAAATCTTTAAAATTAAATAAAAAAATAAATATAATTTTAAGAATTTTTTCGTTTAAATTGTATCTCCGAAATAGTCTATTCTATCAATAAAATATATAATATACACAATTTATTATTTAGTTGACTAGCCAATTGGGCTTTATATTTCTATATCAAAAACAAGTATAATTATTTTATATTTTAATAAAAATTTACCTCAAAATAAAGATTATATTGCTACGTAACTGTTTATCATTTTTTCCAACATTTGGGGTTGTTATCAAGTGCTGTGATGGAAGCCCAGATTCACACCCTTACACATCACGAGTTACAAAAAGAGAGGTGGGTAACAAAATACATTCAGGTCAAATTTTCTTGAACCAGCCTGTTGTATGCTAGCTTGCTTCCATCTTTAGCTTTAGTTCCATGGTTTTGACAGATGGATGTTGAACAGATATTTAACACATTTTTGGCGCTTTCATTGCAAACGCTGGCTTAACCCTGTGAGATAGATCAAAATAATGTACTACAGTATTGTAGATCTTATAAAGGTCTACAAAAAAGTCCACGATACCATATGTCTAACTATTGCAGTTACGTCACTGCAACTACTTTTTCAGTTAAAATTTGCAACAGTAACGCCGGTACAAACTAGGCTTCATTATTCGTTTCACGGTATTGATCCTTATCCAAATGAATCATTTCATATTCAAGACTGTTTTAATACCTGCCTAATGTTTGACAAAAAACGATAGAAAAAATGAGAAAAACCAAATTATTTGATAAACCTCACATTTACCAAACATATAACTTTAAAAGTATTCATTTAACAAAACACAGATATTAGAAATGTAGCTTTTTGCAAATATTGCAAATGTTAAACTAACATTGTAAAAAAAAATATTTGACCATGTATACTACGTTTATAAAATTTGTTACTTTATAAAAAAGGTAGATAAACACTGTCACTTGATAAAAATTATGTGTTAGAAAGCAAGCTTTGTAAGCTATGGCTACTTTCTTAACTTGATTGATGCTCGCTCGCTCACTTATGTTTTGGTCACGGTATAACCATATCCTACCTTCTGAAACAAAGTCGGAGTAATAATGGTTCTGTGCATCAAAAGATTTTATTTAGTTTAACTTATTTGAATAAGTTTATTTCATTGCAAATTAATGTACGTGTGGCGACACAATCGCAGTTACACAACACAACGCAACAGATGGCGCTAAAGCGACTAATTTGAAATTCCCAAACAAGACGTCCAATCAGCATCGAAAGACTAAATCGCGCAATTGGAGTTTCTGATAAATGGAGCATATATACAACGTCCGACAGAACATCGTCGGAGCCGCGGTTCCCCAGGCATAACACCTCGCCTGGCGGGACGTAATTCCCTTTGCGGCAGTCGAGCATAACACCATCGCTCCCGCCGTGCTCCAAATAAGTATGAATATTTTTTGTGTGCTGTAGCTACTTTAAAAACAAGATTGACGCTCGCTCGCTCGCTCATTTTATACTCACTGTATAACCATAACATAACCTACCTCCTGAAACAAAGTCGGAGTAATTAGGGTTACGTACCTGAAAAGGTTTTATTTAGTTAAACTTACATTTTTCATTGCAATTTATGACGTATGAAATTCTTTTGGGAGCTGTAGCTAATTTCAAAACAAAATAAACGCTCGCTCGCTCATTCATGGTCACTGTACATAACGTAACTTAGCTTCTGAACAAAGTTGGAGTGATGAAGGTTCCGTAAATATATGGAATTTAATTGTGTGAGTATAAATCTTCTATGAACTTTGGTTAGACCAAAGAAAACAGATTTCTTAGATTTCGCACAGAGATTTGTGGCAATTGAATCAATTATCAAACAATGCATTTTCTATATGCTATACGCATAATAACGTTTGAAAAATGAATTATTTTTTAATTTGACATAATTTACAAAAATATATTTTTTTTAAATAATGCTTTGGTGTAACAGATTTTTTACTTTTGATTAGTTTGTTAAATAAGTACGTTTTTTTGTCAAATGATTGTTTGTCATACGTTTTTTATCTTATGATAGGATACCGACGCGTGGGTGTCGTTAAATGTATGATTATTTCAGTCTAACTGTACACACATACATACAACTGTGTTCCCAAGGAATTTTGACTTTAGGCAGGCGGCCAGTCGTAAAACATGCCAAAATAACGATAGAAATGGAAACACCGAGAAGAGAAAGCGTCATGGAAGCGGGAGCTGAGGACGAAACTGGGAGAGTGCTAATAATTTTTGTAGTAAATTATAGATTAGTATTTCAAGAGTTTAATTTAACGTAGACTATACACTCCTTTTACCCCGTGAAGGGAATTGATGAAAATTATTGATACACTTGATTATTTTTCTGGTTGTAAGAATAAGGTTTATTTTTATCCGAAAAGATATCAGATCTTTGGGATCAGATATCTTTACTTTAACTTACTACATACTTTGTATAACCCGGGCTAAGTCGGGGCGGGCTGCTAGTTATAAATATAATGCAACGTTATTATTATGCAAGGAAAACTATTTGATATTATTTATTCCTACATCTTCATAGTTGATTGTGATTGACTATTAAACCTGAAAATCATAAACAATACTATTGCAAATTGTTATACTATCGATAGTCCAAAACAGTCGATAGTATCTATACTATCGATAGTTTGTTATTAACGAACTACAATACTGTCGATAGGATCGATAGTATTTCACCCGATAATATTGCCTTGTTAAGTGCTATCGATAGTATCGATACTATCGATAGGCCAATCGATAATCTTACGATTGTTTGGCTATCGATAAACTATCGATTGATCATCGGTAGTCGACTATCGATCGGCAACACTACTTTTGGCAGCTGAAAAGAGCAGTTTCGGCGCTGTATTTTATTTTGCCAAAACTTATGTTTTTTTGAGTGTTTGTGCATTAAAATGATGAATTATTAATCGCAAAGTAGTAGAGAATAAGCGTGAGTGTTGGGAAGAGATACAGAGTTTGACTCCTAGTAATCGCCAAGTACAGTATATCTACCACTTCACTTAGCTGATTCTTCTGACAAGACTTGACTAGGTACAGGTACCGACTAGACATTCAGACTTGACGAAACCACACTGTTGGACTGAAGAAGATAGAAAAATTAAGAAGGGCTATAAGAAGTGGATACAAATCCATGGCCGTAAATACCATTATTAAAAAAAATACAGACGACGTGACGTAAGGTGTGACTAACTGCACATTGCTTGAAATTTGTTTTCTCCTTCATTGCTTAAATTTAAAAGATTTTAATGTTCGTTTTAAAGCAAAACACGTTGTTTGCTGTTTCGGTTATAACTTTTATCGGAAGCATTATATTTATTAGAAGAAATTATTTTGTATCGTGGTTCGTTTCGCGCGTTAGTTATTATTAAATTCAACGAATTCATCATTATTTATACTAAGCGTTTTTGAAAGTTTTATATTTTTGTTCTTAAATTAGGTTAAATATAGTATATATAAATTAATAATTATAAAATACAAATCGTTTTTTATAATTGTGAATATTAATAACGATTTTCGTAAAGTTAAAAAATATATGTTTAAAAAAATAATTTTATGCAAATTCGCGTTTATTATTCACAAAAGTGCGTAAGTAAAGATTGTATCAAAGTGCGTAAAATTCGGGCACAAATCGAACCACGTACGACACGATATAATCCAATGATAATGGCGGATCAACTAAAATTACTTTCATTGAGTTCGAATTCTAAACTAGCATTTAGTGAAATATTGCATAAATAGCAAATAGTTAAATCTGCTATAAAAAATAAGCATGAAATGAAAAAGTGGTGCTTCGTTATATGCTTCACGTTATAACGCCCATCTCTACATCACCTCTACATGACAGCGATGCCAGCCATGACAGATAAACAAAAAATTACGGCGTGGTTATATTTTACGAAGCTGTTGCTTGATAAATTGAAATATTGTTTAAAAATTAGTTACATTAATGCAGCATACATTACCTCTATTGGTAATAGTATGTAAAAGTCGTATAGGTCTTTATAATGACCGATAATTCAAAAGTTTTAAGACAAAGTTCGTGCGTATCATTTAGCGTAGCGCGTAAGCCTGTCACCCCGGTATTCAGTGTGTTATAGCAGCGGCAGACAGTATTTTATCAAATGGTTTCCGTTAACGGATCTAAAGAAAGTTCAGTTTGTTCGTGATCATTAATATAAACAAAGTAGGAGAATAGCAAAATGTATCCAACTCCGTCGCGGCATCCGGCCGCCGCGGTAAGGGTTTGTGTTATTTTTTTCATCTTTGAATTGCTTAACTTTTGGTGCTTTTACATGACGTGTTTTTAATAACTGACTGCTAGAATTGGAAAAGTTAAAGTTGTTTTTATGTGTCAATATTCTCACAAGGTTAGATGTAGACGATGTTTTCTGTTCTTGAATAGTTTTAAATACCTTCATTAATACCTCTAGGTTTACTTAAGCTTTTGATGTTTGAATTCATACTTCCATACTAATCCATACTTTCTTACCAATCCATACTTCCTTACCAATCCATACTTCCATACCAATCCATACTTCCATACCAATCCATACTTCCATACCAATCCATACTTCCATACCAATCCATACTTCCATACCAATCCATACTTCCATACTAATATAAATGTGAAATTCTGTCTGTTACGCTTTCACGGCAAAACTGCTGAACGGATTTTGTTGAAATTTGATATGAATATAATTTGAAGACCCGGGGTCAAACATAGGCTACTTTTTGACACAGGCAGAGCTGCAGAAAACAGCTAGTACTAAATAATTACCATATAACACTTGATTTGCATATACCAGATTTAATTTGGCTCAACATAACAATAGTTTTTTTTTTTTTCATCAAAAAAGAACATCTTAATGAATCATACAAAGTGATAACCAATTTCATTATGCGACATGTAGAGGCACCTTTTTACTCACAATTGTGATTGTATTACTAAGCTTTATGTATATTTGGTTTCTTTAGGCTACCTTATTGGTCCTGTGTCGTGTGATTTCAGGGTCCTCAGCCTACTTCGGGCGCCATCAAGTTTACAATAGCAGATACGTTAGAAAGGATAAAAGAAGAATTTAACTTTTTACAAGCACAATATCACAGGTCAGTTTCATGATTTTTTCCTATCCATACTTCCTCCATACTAATATTATAAATGTGAAAGTCCGTCTGTCTGTCTGTCACGCTTTTACGGCCAAACTGCTGAACTGATTTTGATGAAATATGGTATGAATATAGTTGATGACCAAGGGTCAAACAAAGGCTACTTTTTGATGCAGGCGGAGCTGCGAGAAAAAGCTAGTTGTTAATATTGCAGATAAGGTAATTGTAAACAAGGGGTTATTGTTAAGTGGTATCGGAACTCTATTTTATGTGAATAAAATTGCATTAGGCGCATCATACAACAGGAGGCTTTATTGCCAGTGCAATATCTTGAGGCTAACTTAGGATAGAAAAAAAAGACTTAGATGGTGGTATATATTTAAAGCCCCTTCATAAAATTTTGATAAGAGAGAAGGAAGCAGAACATATTTCAGTTAACCATTTTAACAAAGATTTGTTAATTTTTACAAACAACAATTTTTGTATATTTTTTTAATGGTAAAAATAATGTTAATTTCTGTTTTCAGTTTAAAAATAGAGTGTGAGAAGCTGGCCAGTGAAAAAACTGAAATGCAAAGGCATTATGTAATGGTAAATTTAGACTTTATTCTAGTCATATAAAATTATTTAAATACACTTTTATTTACACTATTTCACACTAGATTGTCCACTGACATATATGGCAGGCGGAGCTGCGGGAAAAAGCTAGTATTTTATATGAAACATCATGTATTCAACTGTACATAGTCTGACATGGCAAGCAAATTTTTTCAAAAGTGTAAAAGCTTGGATTTTACTGATAGTACCTATCTCCCGAGATTTTGATGACTAATGATTTCTTATATTTTTGCAATTTGTTGTAAAAACTTTGTTACTTTTTATGACTGTTATTTATCATGTTTTGGATTACAAATGAGTATTTCGTATGTAGGTATGTATGTGTAATTGCATGCCATTGCATTACACGTACGAGGGCCAATTTCATTGTCGCCTGTGATTTGGCCATGAATTTTGGGCCAAGTTAATAGTTTTATGCCATTGATACAAAGAAAGAAGGAGCGTTAAGTTTATATGCCCTGGAGCCCTATTTTTGAAATGTATAATTTATTATTATTATTTTTAATAAAAATTGTTTTATATCAGAACAAAAATCATTCGATTTGCTGATTTTGCTTGAGTGACACTTTTCAAAATTAGCACTTCTGATGCTGACTAAAATTTCCAGATAGAAATTTATATGTAGCAATGTTTACTAAGACAATATTTTCTTTTTCAGTATTATGAAATGTCGTACGGGCTGAATGTGGAAATGCATAAGCAGGTATTTTTTTTTAGAATACTATACTTATACCCTTCGATTTACTTTGTCCCGGCTGCCAGCTTGTTGTTGAAACGAACCACGTCAGAGGTCGAGAGGCGGTTCCGAACAACTATGACACCAATACATGATGACTAACCGAATATTAATTAATGGATATTAATATTGAATGTATTTTTAAACTTATTTTGCTCCCTGAGACACTACATTCAATCCATACTTACTAATGTTATAAGAGCGAAAGTCTGGACGTTTGTCTGTGTTACACTTTCACCGCCAAACTGCTAAACGGATTTTGATGAAATTTGGTATGAATATAGTTAAAGACCCCCGAGGTCAATCATAGGCTACTTTTTGACGTAGGCAGAGCTGCGGGAAACAGCTAGTTTATGTAATAAGAAAACACAATTTCATTATTAGAAAAAAAAATTATAAAGTGAATTTTTATTAAGTGCAAATATTTTGAGGGGTGGTTTATTAAAGCCAAAAAGAAGTACTAAGAGCAAAATTTTAAAAATCTACACGTTTGTTTTTTTTCAATTTTCAAGAAGGTTTAACTTAAATACAAATACTTTAGGGCTAAATAATTAAGTCATATAAAACAGATTTATGTTGGCTTCATAAATTTCTACACCTGGCGTGTCTAGAAAAGCGAACTTTTATGTTTTACTAACTTAAAAAAATATACTAAAATGTGAAAAAATTTTACAGACAGAGATAGCAAAAAGGCTCAGCGCTATAATTGGCCAAGTGCTTCCGTTCCTCGCTCAGGAGCATCAGCAACAAGTGGCTTCTGCCGTCGAGAGAGCCAAGCAAGTTACCATGTCCGAGCTGAATGCTATAATCGGGGTAAGTTTTATTAATTCGAATCACCACTTCTAAGATACACGAGTCGTACTAAAAGTTTATAGGTCCTTCGAATAGTATACTATATATACACACTCATAATTAAAAAGCACAAACAAGTAAAAAATAGGTAGGTATGACAGAAATAATGCCAAAAAGATTACCCGCTGCACTCAAAATCGTAAATGATTACATAAGCACAAATAAAAATAATCTTCATTAAAGAGAGAATTTTTCAATCTAAGTATAGTTGCTCGTCAATCTACCTAACTAATGAAAATATATTTAAAATTCTCCCCCTAAAGGAGAATTGAGTTTGAAGAATTTGATTTTATTGTTATTAACAACTGAGTACATCTGTATGTGCAATATTTACAATGTAGTGCGGAAGAACAGTTGTTATAAAATTTGATAGAAGAGTGTGTAAATGTCCGAATACGCCGAATAGAGTTAGTGCAAATAGACCCTTATATGTTCTCAGTTCAAGTAGAACTATTTGATTATTCAATTAAAATTTGTAATACCATGTTCCCAGTGAACACCTTGCTATATGAATTACAATATTTTTATCCCCTTTTGTATTATTTTTTAATTGGCTTTTTATATTATTTTTGTTATCAATTATTTACTACTACTGCTAATTAATTAAGCAAATATCGCTTACAATTTTGTTTCAAAAAGAAGTTGTTAAACTTTGGAATACTTTATAGTATAACTTATACTTTGCATAATAATTAGAGTTTCGAAACAGTTCTCCAGTAAATAGTAATTTAAATTAAATTTGAAAAAATACTTTCTTTCTAAATGTAATAGCGACTCACCGAACACAAATAAACCCTTCGAGGTTTCCGCGGTTCGGTAACAGTTGTATGTGTATATTTTGATATTTACTGAATAAATGATTTAAAAAAAAAGTAAAGCCTCTCGACCCAAGCGCCAGATGGCAGTCGCGTAACATTATGGAATCTTGTGTTCCTTCCTGCAGTAGCTAAAGGATTAAAGGACATATTTTGAGGCAAATAATATTCAGAAAGAAATTTTTTGGTTGTTGAAAAAACATAAACTTTTTATTGTTGTCAACAGCAACAACAACAACAAGGCCTACAACAACTGCTTGTAAGTCAAGATATTGTGCTTGATACATATCTGTTGTGATTAACATTGTTTTTTTTTGTCCATTACTCCACTTTATTAAACACTGTTTGGTTACAGTTCATTATTGCATTTCCATGTATTTATTTATGTATCATATTTATTTATTTATTTTTTTGCTTAAATTTGATATTTCCAATGATATAGAAAATTCAGGTAACGATCTTACATTGTGAAATTGTTAAAATCAATGAAATAACACTGGCATGGGTAAACTGTTTTGTGTTTGTCATATAGTTTGCTCTGAATTTATATTTCTTCTATATCTAGTTTCGGAGGATATATATTCCAATTTGCGGTTGGTCCAATTCGCGGTTAGTACAATTCACGGTTAGTCCAATTCGCGATTGCTCCAATCGACAATCTTTACTAATTTCAACATGGGCTACTTGAACCTAACGAACCTAACCTACCATCGAGGTCACGAAGCAATTACAAAGAGGAGATGCCGTAATAAGCGTTTTGTAAGAAAGTATTTGTGAGGCTACACGAGGCGGAAGGCAGACGTGCGGGGTGCTTGGTTTCGGCCGTGGCTCCAACCATAATGATATCCATCTTACGGAAAGTGGCAGTACTACTACGTTATTTACAAATTATCAAGTACTTGTCAATAGATGTCACTAGTACGTCGAAGTTACAATCTTAAAAACATGGCAATATTTCATAAATTATGAACGTTTTAAATATTAGGTGTAACTTTTAGATCCGTAAATATATCTTATTTAACAGAAACCAATTATTCAATGCTAAATTTGTAAAAAACCGTGGAAAGTCGTGATGCACTTAGGAGCTCGCGATCTGTTTCTCGGTACGCTTTTGAACGAGTAGTGACAAGCTCCGCCCACTTTTGTGTGCGGCGAGGCGCCAATGATCACATCACTGCGCCATTTCAAACGGCATCTCCTCTTAGTAAAGGCTCCGTGATCGGGGTCAAGTAGTTTTTGTTTCTTGTGACCAAAAACTTGAGCGAGCGAGAGAACGACTCAAGCTCGCGTACTAATAAGTAACTTATGTCCTTTCTCAGACTGACTATCTGTGTACTAAATAAAATTTTATTTATAAATTAATTACCATGTTGTGGGCCGTATGTCTTTTTGCCTACCTAATTGTATAAAAAGAAAAAATGATCGGTCAGTAGTTTTAACCTTATAGACAGATCTACGTTTCGTGATGTGGTATAGTAACGGGCATTTGTATGTTTGAGTCTATAATTGTATGTAGTAGAAATATAATTACTAACTGTTGCGTCATACACTCATAGTACAGGACATTGAAAACTAACAATTGAAAATGCGGGAATTACAGCTAAGTACTCGAAAGCCGAAAACGAATTTTCAGTAATAAATTAAATATCCATTTATTATTTACCTATTTGCTAGATAAGAGGTATCACGGGAGAAATTTATTTGATTTTCATAGAGACGTTAGTTGAGTATAACCTTAAATTGGTTTGTGGACAATTGAGCACAAAGAAAAGTGTATAACCTAAGGTGTGTTAAGTGTAAAGTAGTGTACTTTTCTATGTGGCTCATTGTACAGAAGGCTGCAGAGAAATCTGACCCCTCTCGGTAGCGACACTTCTAGTAAGGGGATCGATTTCTCTGCAACCATCTGTACTATTCGGTCGTATGTGTTCTAACACCACATTTCACAGAAATACCGCTTAGCAAGCACTTGAATGAATGAATGAACAATTAATTGCACCATTCACAAACATGATTACATTACATAACATTTTGTTATCACTGTCGATGATTAATGGTTAGTTTTTATAACTCAAATCACCATTAAATTTTGTTTAATCGTCATACCGAGATGTGTCTCGCGTCTCCCCCTTGGTGGTGTTGAAAGCATTCAATCGTCAGCCTTTTCATGTCTACTACACTAATTTTAACGTTTTAATTGTAAAGTTAATTGTAGAAGTGGTGGGCCTAATTCAAAGTAAGTAAAAATCCCTAATGTCGCCGTAGAAAATACAGGAATTAAATATTGGCTGTAACAATGTACAATAGGCGGCCTTATCGCAAATTCAATCTTTTTCAGACTACCTTAGGGGAAAGAAATATGACAAAGAAGAGACGGATAGAGATTGAATAAAAAGTCTCACTAAACAAAAAAAAAGTAAAATTTGAAACAATACAGAGATATATTTTAACAAATACATCATAAATATTAACTATTGGTGAACCCAAATCATATGCGGTATCCTAATTGTACGAGATATGAAATATGAGAGATTTATTTAATTCCTGTAAAAGGCTGAGAAATACACAAGTAAACACTGTTTATAAAAAGTAAATTATAACTTTTTTGTGCCCACAATTGTCGTTTACTTGTGACAATATTTTTAACAAATAAATCATGTGCAAATATTGTACTAAGCGTATGATGAAATTATATAAAATTGTAATTGTTTGTTATCAAACACCAATATAATTATCACTATTACTATAACCATGTATAGATAGAAAATTAGGAATGAAAATAATTTGTGTTTAGAATGTCCTGAGAGTCAAAAAATCGGTTTAGATTTTATTAAATGTTTACGTTGACAATCTTATGGAGCCGGGGGAAAATGGGCGCGTGGTTAACCAATTTTCGGTCGTGATATACACACAGGACAATTATTTGGAAATGTAAACTATGTACATATTTTGCTTTGCAATTTATTATCTGATTGACAGACGTTTCTTGCAGGAGTTTATAAAGTCTGTCTCAATGGAAAAAAAAAACACATTCGATTATCAATGCCTATCACATTTACTTCTAAATGAACCTACAAATCATATTCACAAAAACACCATCGGCAAACCTGTCTCAATGACAGGCTTTTTTGTTAACATTATTGTTTTTCTCCATTGAGACAGATGTTAGATGTACCATGTGTCGCCGAACTATCGATAGTTGACCTTGAAAATTAGTTATACTATCGATAGTATTGTTTTTAACAATTGCATAAACTATCGATACTATGGTTTTTGCCCGACTATCGATAGCATATCGAGCGGCAACACTGTACCTAAAAGTTTCGCGCGCGTTCGCACGTTGCAGCAACAAATCCACGCGCAAGCGGGTCTGGGCGCGCACGGACCGGGCGCGGCGGCGGGCTTGCTCGGCGCCGGCGTGCTGTTCGCACCCCCGCCCCCGCCTCATCTACCGCCACCCGCTCACAAGGTATGATGTCTGTCTACACTTGCCCTTTTGCAGCTGTACATCCACAAATTTTTATTTAATAAGCGGGCACGTGTGCACATTTTGGACTCGCTCAGTTAATGAAAACTTCTCAATGTGACTTGACTTCGTCATTGATATTTGTGTAGGTATATGTATATATATATATAGGTATATATTTAAAATGAAATAGTATTTGTGTATGTTTACGTAGTGTATAAACTTAAGCTTTTGATAAAATTTGCTCTATAAGTAATACATTTTCCCCCCTTAACTTTTTTGCGCCAAACTATCTTTCCGTTTCTCCCAATGGTTGACTGGTAAAGAATGCTCTTAGCATTAAGTCCGCCAATTGTTATAAGTATATGTGTACTTTGTGGAACAATAAAGTTTTAAAATAAATAAATCCACCAACTAGCGCTACTCAACGTTATTCCCGCCCACAAAGTACCAACGATAGATACAAGCGTCTTTTGGCTTTGTAGCTGGGTAAAAGTGAAATGCAACAAATACATGCGCAAGCGGGTCTGGGCGCGCACGGCGGGGGCTTAATCAGAGCCGTCTCTTCTTCTCTTCGTCCAAACATGTTTTCCTAGTAACGTTCTCAGCTTAGCTTCGGCGCCACTGTAAGTCACGATCCTAGATTTGGCCGCACTGGTTATTGGAGCTACTGCCGTCTGGACCTCTGTAACCTTTTAACAAGAACATGACACGAGGTATATTGATTTATTTCAGGCTGACACAGCCTAATGACTGCCATCTATCGATAACAAACGGAACCAACTCACTTTTAAAACAAATAACTATTATTACACTTTTTTGGAAATCACTTCATCATCTCAAGATGTAACAATACGTCAATAGATTCAAATGTCTTGGGCTAATCATAAATGAGCACTGCTAAGCGCCGAGAGGAAAACCTGTAATAAAAATATGATTTGTTCATAAAAATGTACAAATCATATTTTTTACACTTTTTATGTTTTTGATTTCACAAAGATTTTATTGCTTTAAATTAGACTGTTAAAGTGAAACAAGTTAGAATATCAGTTCACAAATTTTCAAAAAGCTAGCTAACAAAGAATCCTACGCACTATCTTTTACAAAATATTTATTTATTTATTTATTATAAGGAAGACCAACAACTTATATCTATACAATAGGTAACTAACTTAAGCAATTAAGATGCCAATTCTAAGTCCTCACAAATAGAACATCATCTCATGAAAGATTGAATTGAACAATGCAGGTTGAACTGCCTCCCCCCGCGGACATCAAGCCGCCGCTACTGAGCGCCGCGCCGTCGATCCCGCCGCGAGACGATGCCCGACACCAACAGGTATGCTTTCAGATTTACATGTTTTGCAATAACTTTAACCGCCTTATTCGTAAAAATTATTGAACGTTTAAGCCCACATAAACTAAATTGTTTCTTGATTTGTTTGTTTGTAATAACCTTCATCATCAACCTAGCGTGTGTTCCTAGTTGCGTCGTCAGCTTACGCTTCAGAACCTAGGGTATGCTACGTCATGGTCCTAGATTTAGCGGAACTGGTTATTACAATGGAGCGACTTCCGCCTGACCTCTGTAACCCTTTTACAGGGAAACAAGACCAACAGGAACATGACCCGAGGGGTGTTAGTGGCCAAGACTCAGAATTTTTCAGGCTGCCCCAAGGCATCTGGCACAGCCTCACGACTGCTAACTGTCGATAACAACCGGGACCAACGGCTTAACGTGCTTTTGGAAGCACAAAGTTTGTAATAACTTTATTGAAACTAACAATAAATAACAAATAATTATATTTTGTCTCGTTCTCTCAATGACGTCAAATATAGATAAGAGAGAAAGGAACTTGACATATTTTAGTTAATGTGGGCTTATAGAACGTTCGTTAATTTTTGTGAAATAAAGGGATAAGTATTTTATAGGGCAAATCACATTCTAGGACTGCGCTTCTTAAAGCTCATGATACTCGTACTTTGAGGGCGCCACTAGCGCTCTGCCAACTCGTGGCCTAGGATTTTACGCCATGTAATTTCACAACATTTTGAAATTTCTTGCCATTAAGTCCACCTTTTGTAAATACAATAAAGATTTACAAAATTTTCCATACGTCTGTCTCTTCATGTGATTACAAACCGGTTAAATAACAATGGTTTGTTTAAAGCACACTTTTACTGAACTATCTTCTGCTTCGTCTTTCACATCAAATCATTGATAAGTGAGAAAGGGAATAAATATATTTTACTTAAATTAGGCTTAACGAACGACAGTTAATTATTATGAATAATGCGGTAAATAAATAAATACCTTAATTCAAACAATTAACAAATGGCTCCTGGGTAAATGCTTTTATACATTGAATGATTTTTTTACGGATAATGAAGATAACTAATCCTATTTTTTGCGAATAAACTATTTTGCATTTGAATTTTAATGACATGTATTGGTAATAAAATTGTAATAATTATATTTTAATTTAATGGTTAACGAACGCCAACTGCAAAATGTGTGATAATAATGCTTGTATATTTTTTGCATGCTGTTTTGAAATAGCAAAATAGGCTGTTACTTGTTCCTCATTAATTAAGATCTCGTGTTTACCCTATTTTATGCGAATAAATTATTTTGAATTTTATTTTGAATAAAGTGTTCACTCATTCGTTCCCATCGTTCTAACAGAGGCGTTCAATATCCCCCCACGAGCGGGAACAGAAGTACCGTCCGCGATCGCCCGCGGAGCCCGAAGCATTAGACGCGAAGCGAAGGAAAGAGGAGAAGGTACTCAGTCATGTGAGTCTGTGTAGTGTATGTGTCGCTTCCGTTCTGTTGCTTCTCGCTTTTATGTCAGCCTGGTACTCGTGCATGATGTATAAGGCTCTACGTGTGTTTGTTTGTCTGTGTGTCTGTTAAATCATCTCTTACCGTCAAACTGAGTCCTTATTGGCTGTGTAACAAATTCTTCATTCTCAAATATAAAAATCCCATGTAGAGATTTTTTTTAAATCTACGTATACTAAGGAATTGCTTATGTATACTTATGCGTTTAATAATTCTCCCTTTAATTTGTTTAATGGTCATTAATGTCTTTAAGTGTGGCTGTTATTACTCCTCGTTGGTAATTGGGGGGGGGGGGGGGATGATGCACGTACGGATAGGATTAGTTTCCGATCCCGATGGTACTGATGTTTAGTTTTACAGTAACTTTATTAACATTTTTTTGTACTTTTGAACCAATTCGTTACTGAAAATACTTAAATGGAATAGTTTTCGACTAACTTTAAAACATAAGTAGGTACTTTTTTAAGAAATAATATCAAAGTCATATTAAATAGTTTTTTTTTTTGGCAAGAACAACGACAAGAAGACAAGACAGCTAAAAGCTGTTTTTGTCAATTGTGTACATATGCTAGTTGCAAACAAGCGAAAACTATTCGGTTCGCGTTTCAAAGAATTTTCGTTATGTGTACCTAAAACTACTTCAAAGCTTAGGAATAGTAAGTAGTCTCTAAATAAACTCCGGGCTAAAGTCGAGAGATGCCATGTAAACGAGAGTAAGGTGGGGCTTTTCGAGTAATTCCATGTGCGACTGCGGGGCTTTTATGGCCACCTATTGAAATGTCATAAGTACCAAGTCTCCTGCACGGTTGACGATTTGGAGGAGGCTAACGATTAAGCAGTAAAGGTGGGCACATACTGGACCTCTCTTAACGCGTCCAGGTTATAACACATTTAATAAGTAATTAATAGCTATTTCGACTTGCATAGAAAAATGGGTAGGTCTCTAAAACCTATTTAGGCACGCAACTTCAAAGATATCTGTAAGGTAACATGTATGTAAGAGCCTTATACATACGAGATATTAATTTGTATACGATTCAACATTTGATCACAAAGTTTATGGAATTTGTGCTTTGAACATTAAAACTAGCTGTGTTTTGTTTTTGAAAAGTATGAATGAATTGCTGGCCAATAACTGTTATTATTTGTTTATCCCTGTAATAATTATTGTTATTGCGTTTTTAGGACAGTGATGCGGAGAAAAGTGACCAAGATTTAGTTGTTGACGTGGCAAATGAGGTAAGATTATGATAATGCCTAGGAAATTTGCCTACTAGCTGTTACACGCTGCTTCGTTCAAGTGCTGCTACTTAGCCTTCGTCCACTTGGAATTATGTATAAAGGAAAAAAAACTCACAATATTCACGCTCTATATTATCAGAGATTGTCATAAAACAATAAGACATTTGAACTAACATTTATTTATCAATGCCTACAAATGTAAAATACAACATTTTTGCCAGTGATGGACGTTCTTAATAAATTGTTATTTTTCAAGAATTCTGATGCAATTTAATGATCGGCTTGCTTTAGAATTCTGATGTTAAAAGGTTTACGTTTGAGGAAAACTAGTGGGGCTATTATGTGTAATGATATGCGTCGAAATGGTGTGGGTATTTCTAACAGAATGCTTTTGTATGAATTAATTGGTGTGGGAAGCGGCAATGGAATTTCGTTTAAGCCGTGTACAAACGAAACAAGTGAAATCACTCTCTCTCCTTCACACAATTCTTCATCGGTCCCTTAATGCTCAGGATCGCGACCAAAAATATATCTCCAGTTTGCGTGATCGGCAGTTCTATGGACCGCATTAAGCTCTATTCAAACTGACGCGAATCCCGTTTGTTTTTTGGAGAAGTTTAAATGGAGAATTATACAAGCTGCCTCCAGCCGCTCTCTTCACGCGTTTGACTCTTCGTTCACATAATAAACGCATTTAATTATAAATTAATTTGCGAGAGAGAGGGAATGACTTCCATCACTACAATTAGATTCGTTTCTTTATTTATTGTCATACACACATATCGGGTAGCTTTAGCACGCCAGCCTAATTAGAAGCGTGTTCCAGTGCGTAAAGTTTATCGATAAATCTTTGTTTACATAAGACACACTTTGTGTTAATACACATTTTTGGCTGGTTTTTAACTTTTCTCCATTAGGGAATAGTTAGAGCAAAGTTTAGACAAAGTTTAAATTACAAATCAGCGGAAAAGGTCTAGAATTGAATCACGAGCGTAAGGAGTGATTTCAATTCAGACTGAAATATTTACAAAGTAAGAGTCAGCGAGAAGTCTTGAAAAAAGAAACTGATTTTGTTTTGTTGTTAGATTTGACACATATAAAACGAAACAGGTTTTCGAGGTAGATAGTTGAAAATGTAATAGAATAAATAATTTTGTAGGAAGAAAGGGGTTCGCCCAGTGTTCGCACGGAGGGCGGCGAGAGAACAGAGAACGGCCCTCGCCCGCCTTCCAGATCTGGTTCATCTTCCAGCAGATCTACGCCCAAGAGTTCCAAAGACGTAAGTCATTATTTTTTAACTTTCTTAGACTTATCACCCACGATGTTATGCAACTCGCGTATGCTATTTTTCGAAGCCTAAGAGTGCTATTTTTGAAAAGCGTGACTCGCGCAAAGTCGGTGAGTCGAGTAATTATAATTTTTAGCTGTCGAATGACTCGATATGTGAGTCATACATCAAAATAAGGCACCTTTTCTGCAAATGGCGCTACTAAAACGCGACTATATTTGTTAATTACCCGGCTATGGAGAAGCCAGAGAGAAAGATTATGATTTTGATTTTAATGGATGCATGCTACGATTGTGCCACGCCACGTTAGACTGGCATGATACGCATAGTTGGCTTGTCGCATTGTGTGCTGGGGATAGGGGATTTTGTATGAAAGCTACTTACACGCGACTGATGCGTAGGGGTCTCGAGCCGCACGCGGACAGCGTTATCTACACATGATGTCACGTTGACAGTCAACCATACGAAACTGCGAAACTACGGTCTATTCTCGATGTCTGCCACTATTTGTTTAATACTGGTGGATATAGCTAGTCGGGGAAAAAAGTAGTTATTATTTTTTCCGACGACGTCCACGTGTGGTGGACATCGGGACCTATTTCTTTTTCATCTTGTACGCCCAAGTTTATCAGCACCTAAACGTATTAAAAGCAGAATTTTAGCATAATTTTATTAAACTTTTTCTTACAATTTCATCAGGAAAAGCCAGGCACGCCCGGGGCTAAAGTACCCCGGGCCCCAACGCCGACCGGCTCGGCGCGGTACGGGTTCCCCGGATACGGCTACCGGCACAACGCGCCGTACGACGCCGCGCACAGCCCGCACAACCCGCACAACTCGCACAACCCGCACAACCCGCACAACCCGCACAACCCGCACAACCCGCCGCACTTGAGGCCCAACGGCGTGGGGCCTGCCAAGGCGTGAGTCATTGTGACTGCTGTAGGTTCCGCAGTGTCAAGGTGTCCTTGCAACGATGCCGCTCCAGACGATACATGTGGCTCTTACTGCATCGTGAGTATCCCCGGGTACGGCTACCTGCACAACGAGCCGTACGACGACTACTAAGTCGTGAATCATTTTGTAAGGATAATGGGTTAAAGTTTCTATACAGAATATGCAGCTAAAGACACTCTGGATATTACATAACATGCCGCATTTTTAAGGTCCCGCTAAATCGTGAGTATTTTCGAGATTTTTGCAAACAAGCAACAATACGTGGGGCGCACTATAAGTTTCCGGAATGAATATGAAAAAATACTATTAAAGGTACAAAATTAATTTATTGTTTTTCAAAATAATCTCCCTTGGCGTCTATGCACTTTTTCATTCGATGAAACCAGTTTTGAAAACTTTTGTGCCACTCCTCTGTGGTGACCTCTGAAACGTGTTTTTCATACTCCTCGACAGCCTCTTCTGGTGATGAAAATCGTTGACCGCGTAATTGGTTCTTAATTTTTGGGAACAGAAAATAGTCACAAGGTGCCAGGTCGGGACTGTATGCAGGATGACTCATGAGTTCTACATTTTTCGCCTTCAAAAGTCGTTTGTCTGTCTGGCCGTGTGAGAACTAGCATTGTCGTGGTGCAGGATGATACGGCGTTTACGGTTATTTTTACGGAGTTCGTCAATAACTTCCGGCAAACAAATGGTCGTGTACCAGTCACTATTCACTGTACGACGATTCTCTAAAGCAACAGTAGCCACGTGTCCAGTTTTATTAAAAAAAGAAGCAATCATCCGCTTAAATGCACTTTTCACGCGCGCCACTTTGGTTGGTTTCGGCTCATCTTGAAAGACCCATAAGCTCGATTGCTGCTTTGTTTTGGGATCGTAGCAATAAATCCATGTTTCGTCACCTGTTACTATGTCCCACACCAAATTTGACGCACCTTCGTTGAATCTGGTAAGCATGGCACTGCACCAAGTGACGCGGTCCGTTTTTTGAGCCTCGGTCAAGTTGTGTGGGATCAACCGCAAGCACAGCTTTCTCACACCCAAATGTTTGTGTAGGATTAATTGTATTTGACTCATGCCTATTTCTAAGGATGCGCAAATTTCATGGTAGGTCACATGCCTGTCTGTTTCAATCATACGGCGCACAGCATTGATGTTTTTGTTGGTCACAGCGGTGGACGGCCGACCATCGCGAGATTCGTCACTGAGATTGATACGACCACGCTTGAATTCTGCAAATCAGCTATAAACAGTTGTCTTGCATGGTGCTTCATTGCCAAAAGCTGTTTCAAGCCGAGCGATGCTCTGTTGAGCTGTCAAATTACACTTAAAATCATAGAAAATCATACTACGAAAATTTTCCCGAGTTAAATCCATTTTGATGCAGACACACAATTTTTTAAATGGCGCCACAAGGTAAAAACAAAAGACAGTCAGATGAAACAAACTGCATTCTACAGCCAAAGAGTTCTATTTTCAAATGTTGCAATAAATTTTTAAATATTGTTTATGTAAGTGGCCAGTTCCGGAAACTTACAGTGCGCCCTATGTATTGTCTCGAAATGATGACTTTCGATCGCTTCGCTCGCTCAGTGAAGAAACAAATAACACCCAAGACCAATATTATTAAAAATTTGCCCTAAGTGGAAACCGTACCGAGAACCTCCTAAATCTAATCGTACATACTTTTGTCTACAGCGCATGCATTAATAGCACCTGGTTCGTTACTATCACATCTAATAGCAGGGCAGAAACGAGTGAGCATGTGAGATGTCTCATTACACCTTGTACACCGTCTTGTTTACTCATTTCTTACCTGTCTTGAGAAGTGTAACGATGTGCAACTTTCCATATTCATCTCGGTAGAGCAACAGCTCTATTTCTATTTTCTGTATTTTATTCTAAATGCCTAACTTGTGTTTTATCAATTTGATTAATATGTGGAAATCTGTAATAAAATAAATATAGTTCTGTCCAAGAAGATTTGTGCATTTCACTAAAGAATCCCACCACAACACTCCTATCATCTACTTCGTTTGGCAGGGCCCCCATATTATAGTCCGCTGAAAGAATGCGTTCCTGACACCTGTCATAAAAGTTTTTTTTTTTAATAATGGGTTTTACGGCCATAGATACAAGTCCTTTATAGCCCTTCTTAATTTTTCTACTTTCTTCAGTCCTACAGTGTGGTTTCGTCAAGTCCTAGTCAAGTCTAAAAGTCTAGTCGGTAGTCAGGTCTAGTCAGAAGAATAAGTCTAAGTGAAGTGGTAGAAAAACTGCACTTAGCGATTACTAGGAGCTTTTGACAACAAGCATGAAAGTCACATTAATCAAACACTGTATCACTTTCCAACACTCACGCTTGTTATCGAACACTTTGCGAATAATAATCCACCATTATTATGCACAAACACTAAAAAAAACACAAATATTGGAAAATAAAATACAGCGCCGATACTGCTCTTCACAGCTTCCCCCGCCAAAAGTCCTGTCAGTTAGTCGTCAATAGTGATGGGCAAAGAAATCACAGAAGAATAATACGTTATGCTACACTCGCATTAGTGGTAACTGTTAGTAGTCGATTATGTTAAGTGAGTAAATAAATAAAAAATAACATATTTTGAGATTTCAGAGAAGTAAATAAAAATGTCAATATTATTTAGATATTTATTATAAACTAGCTACTTCCCGCAACTCCACCTGCATCAAAAAGTAGCCTATGTTTGACCCCCGTTTCAAATATATTCATACTAAATTTCATTAAAATTTCAGCGGTTTGACCGTGAAAACGTAATAGACAGACAGAAAGACAGACAGACAGACTTTCGCATTTATAATATTAGTATGGATATTAATTGCAATCGTTTAAAAACCAAGTTTAATCAGATTCTGATTTGCTTGAAGAGCCGTACTTTTCTTTATTAATATTTGTTATAATTCGTTTGCTAACTTCAAGCGCCTAAGATACGCGTTCTTGTATTTGTTCGACAGTTACCAATGGTCCACCGTTTTGTCGTTTCCGCTCAAAGCAATCTTGCAGTGCAAACCAAAATATACACACAATGCAATACAGAAAACATTCAAGTCCAATTTAGAAAGAAAACACAGAAACAGTCCATTTAACAAAAGCAGAGTTATTAGATAAACAACAAATGAAGTAACACTAGAGAATGTGATCTATGCGCACGAAACGACAACAGACGACTGTGAGCATCACAAAATGGCGGCGCGTCACGCTTTCTGGGATTGCCATTTTTGAAAGACAAAATGCTACGTGTCCTCGCTGGTTTTGTTTTTTAATTTAATAACTATTTTTTTTAACCTATTTTTATAAAATACTACAATTGTAGTTATTATCCTTAATTATTATTAAATAATTAAAAAGTTACTCCCTTTTTTTTCTGTTATATTTGTCCCATCTGTACGAAAACAAAGAGCACATATAACTTTGTAACACTGTAGGATAGATTAAAAAAATATTGTTTTCTAATTTATTTTAAAGAAATTTAGCACATGGCCATTACATTGATTGTCTGTTCACGTAATAATTTGACTTTTAATAGTTAAATATTTGTGAGTAGGATTAAAAGACAACAAACATATTATTCAGGCTGGTTGACGCCGTTACAAAGTCACATGGTGAGTTCGATTACGACCTGTCAGGAACGCATTCATTCAGCGGCCGAAGTATAGTCTCATGCCGAGACAGCCGAGCAGGAGCGCCCACAGAGGTGATAGTGCCTCGCGCAGTCAGAAAAATAACATCACCACATTCCGCAGGGGGAAGTGGTGGTTGCTTTTGCCTTGTCATTAAGTTTTAAACAGATACAATTATAACAAATTAAAAAAGTCCATTGTCCTAACTGAAAACCGAACCAAGAACCTAAATCTAATAAAACATACTTTTGTCACCAGCGCATACTCATACCACTCATGCGGTGGTCCGCTGCAACCAGTAGGGTTCCCAGCTGATGCGTTAATAGCACCCGGAGTGCCTCGCGCAGTCAGACAGGCAACCACACTACCGCACGGGGAAGTCGTCTGTGCGGTTGCCTTATCACTAACTGGTGGGGCTAGAAGGGCGTATACTGGCGGGAAGGGCTGCGTCAAGCTGTGGGACATTAGCAATCCAGGATCGCCGGCCGCGTTGGAACCTCTGTCTCAATTGGATTGTTTGGTGAGTCTTTAAATATGAAAAATGAGTAATATTTTATTTTTGTAGCTTAGCACATTGCTCATTATCACAGTACCGCACGGGGAAGTCATTTCCTCTCTTCGTCATCCTAATGACAATTTAGTCTTTCCGCTGTCAGCTATGGAAATAATTATTTTAATGGCTATATAGCCATATAAGATATCTTCTAAACGAACTATAGTATTATCACACCCCGGACGCTCCATACAACAGCGCCGAGATTACTACTACTACGATTCGTTCGTGTACGCACGCACGTCACGTCAATTTGTGTGTCACTCAAGTCGTAGGGTTGCTTATTTACCGTTTCTGCGTTATAGTTGTCCGTCGCGGCCGCGCGCCGAAGTGTCATCCTTGCATTGTTTTGCTCTTGATTTTTACCCTTAATCTTCGCAGTGAGGTGCGGTATATGTTCGGTATTGATCGTTTTGACTGAACCATAATTCAATGTTTCAACGGCTGTATCTACCAAACGCACAAACGTCATGACGGCAGAGCGACTTTTTCCAACGCATGTAATTTATACACACGCTTATGATAAAATCAGTCAGTCTAACGATGGTTTGGTCAAAACATTGTCACCTCTTAACCTATTAGCATATACAGACAAAATGGTTAACTGATCCATTGTCAAACCTTATGAAGAAATGGAGACTTACATGAAAATATTCGAGCGTTGGTTAAACCTACATAAACTAAATTATGTTTAGTCCCTTTTTGTCTTATTTACTTTTGACGTGAAAGAACGAGACGAAACATAAGTTAGTTATCTTGGTTTTACTAAACGTTCCTTTATTTTTATGAATAAGGGGGGTTAATCTGGTTTTAGATAGATGCGCTTGTCTATTGTTTACGAAAATTTGCGGGTGTGTAATGACAAAGGCGCACACTTATTTACTTCTTACTTTGACGTGTAAAAAATGATATACCATTGAAAGGCGATTACTAATGAGTAATGGCCATCTGTGCTATAAACGTAGTAAATATTTTTTTGACACGGCAAATGGATCATTAAATTGAACCAGTGAAGCTACTAACGGACGATCGAACGCTGCATATTTTGATATTTGTGATGCGAAATCTGTAGAACGAACTTGAAATGACAATGTTGTAAATTACAATTTTAATACGATTTTTATCGCGTTTAGTATTACTTAATTATTTTAAACGCGTCGTCACCTAAAACCTATGTCATTTTTTTTTTTGTGTGTAAACCAAAACATAAAACATTTTATTTGTCAAAACATAAGACAACAAAAAAAAATTTTTTTTTGTTTACCACAGCAAAGGGACAACTACATAAGATCAGTGAAGCTACTACCTGATGGTAGAACGTTGTTAGTTGGAGGGGAAGCGTCCACTCTTTCAATATGGGACCTCGCGTCGCCCACGCCGAGGCTAAGAGCGGAACTGACGTCGGCAGCGCCGGCGTGTTATGCTCTCGCCATTAGCCCCGACTGCAAGGTAGGTTATAATAAAGCTTTTTATAATTTTATGCGTTTTAACAATTTGCAACATGCTTTTAATTGATAGGAAGTCCCTAAGCGTGATGTGATTTTCACTAGACCGCCTCCAACTCCTGTTTTTCACTGTGACAGGGAAAACCCCCCCCCTGTCAGTCTTTGCCAAGGGTCACTTTTAGCGCGTCCTTCCATCTTAGTGCTTTTCGTCCACAACTCCTGCTGCCATCTCTCGGGTACCTGACAGTTTTCTTTATCATTTGCTTAGCAAGGTATGTTAAGCTACATGACATGAATGAAGTTACTAAGTCCGACGAATTTTCTTAACCAGTCATTATTATATGGACTATTGGACATAGTCAATATATATGGGATCTTTCTAAGCTAAACCTTCTTCGGCAGCGCCAGCGTGTTATTATAAGGTTAGATAACTACATTATAGCTACTACCTTGTAACGATGCGCACGCATCATTCCTCATTTATCCCACTTTTCAATTTTATAACCATTTTAAGAACATTTTCATTTTAAAATCATTTCATCTTTCGAACCTATTTTTATTTAAATTGATTTTTCACTTCATTCTGATCACTCTATGTATATTTAATCGATAGAAGTAACATCTATCTGAATTGAGTCTCATGCAGGGACGGACACCATAACTTGATGGTAGAACGTTGTAAGTTGGAGGAGAAGCTGTCATTTGTCTGTGTTTATTTATTAACTTCATGCCATGGTTTTCCCTAGTGACTATAACATGGTTGCCTTCAAAAGGGTCGGCAACGCGCTCGTGATATCTCCGGTTTTGCAGGAGTTCATATGCTACGGTAACCACTTACCATCAGGTGGGCCGTACGCCTGTTTGCCTACTTAATTGTATAAAAAAAAATGAAATAAATTAACTAATAAAAATATTATAAAACACAAAAAAATAACAAAAACACATAAGTTACTTATTATATTAATTACACAAGTGGTCGCGCGTACTGCTCAGGTAGAACAACGAATTTCGCTCAAAATAATGTCGGCTGTGCGACATTCTTCAATGCATGCAGCATACTGAACTGAACCTGAGTTCAGTAGTCGAGGCTTATCTAGGAACTGGGGGGTATATGTGAAAAAATAAAATGACAAAGTTCAAAAGTTCGACCCTGTTCTACTATAGTAGAGCGCGCTTGTCCTCTAGTGTTCCTACCTAAAAACTAACACCAGGGTTCACAGGGTCGATTGACACCGTAACCCGCTCGATATGATGAATTAATGAGTAAGTACTGACGTGTTTCTGTTTCACAGGTATGCTTTAGTTGCTGTTCCGACGGCAACATTGCCGTTTGGGACCTACAGAACCAGACTTTAGTTAGACAATTCCAAGGTAAATTTATGTTTGTTTGTTTTAATCAATTGACTTTTCACTTCTCTATAAATACTCTGCATGTTTTTCCTTCATTTGTTGATCGCTTTATGTGGTCATATCTTCCGATAACATGATGCAATCACGTTCTAATGAATGAATGAATACTTTATTGCAACATTTCAAACAAAGGAAACACATAGTTAAATCAATTTCTTACAGCCAAATAATAATAGGGTAGAAATGAGCTGCGGAAAAAAACACTTGCGTGTAAAATGTACATGCCTACATTAACGCATATAATATAACATACATAAATAAATACTTTTGGAGGAGCTCGTTAGTCGAGGGCGATCCGCGTATCCGTAGCAAATGCACGTGTCAAGCGACGGCGTGACGCGACCATTATGGGATTGGTCGCCATTTAGTGTCCTATATTGAGCTCCTCCGTGCTTCCAAAGGTACGTTAAGCCGTTGGTTCCTGTTGTTATCGATAGATAGCAGTCGTGAGGCTGTGTCAGATGCCTTGGCGCAGCTTAAAAATTCTGACAGTGTTGGCCACTAACACACCTCGAGTCGTGAGCCTGTTGGTCTGGTTTCCCTGTAAAAAAGGGTTACGGAGGTGAGACGGCAGTCACTCCATTGTAATAACCAGTTCCGCCAAATCTAGGACCATGACTTATAGCGTACCCTAGGCTTCGAAGAGTAAGCTGACTACGCAACTAGGAATACACGCTAGGATGATGATAACATAAATAAATACTTTTAATGAGTGTAAGAAGTTAGTGACAGCTTTATAACAATATAAGACAGGAATGTTGTAATCTTTTTGTTGACATCCAGGCCATACTGACGGTGCGTCCTGTATCGACATAAGTCCGGACGGCACTCGATTGTGGACGGGCGGACTTGACAACACGGTGCGGTCTTGGGACCTGCGGGAAGGACGTCAACTACAGCAACACGACTTCAACAGCCAGATATTCTCATTGGGTTACTGTCCTACTGGTAGGTCACAGGTCTCCCAAACGTTAATAAACAATAATATCTATAACGAACTTCTATGTATAATTTTCTTCTCCTTTTGTGTCAAAATGGCAATTGACTGCAATTGAAAATGGCTATTCATAGTAAATTTGTTTCCTATCATTTAAAGAAAAATACCGAACGTGAAATAGTGAGAAATATACAATATAAAACAGAAAAACATTATAAAATCGCGGAGAAATAATATTATATAAAAAAAAAATTAGCACAGTCAATCAAAGAGTTATATTATTCATCCTATGTAACTTTGCAGGTCACAACATATATACTACCACAGATTACAGAATATATGCTATACAGATATTCAATAGCCATACATTGTAACGCGCCAACTTTCCTGGTTACTCGTGGTTACTCTCAATACAAAGTCATTGTTACGCCATCTATCGAAAATATAAGTAGTTACAAATTAAGATTTATAACTTTTTTTAAATACAGCACTTAATCAACTTGTTATAGAATTTAGGTACGTAAATATTTTTCTTTTTGAAGCGCCATCTTACATCAAATAACGGAACTAATTATTTTTATTAGGCAATGAGATTCCATGGTAGTACGGATGTAAACGCATCCATAACATATAGACAACCCTCAGGGTTTTTATATGTTATTGTAAACTAAAATTTGTTTGAATTACTTCAATTTATTTGGTAAATAAATAAAAAGATATAAACTATATCTTTTCTTCTATTTTTCACAGGTTCATGGCTAGCCGTAGGCATGGAGAACTCGTACGTAGAAGTTTTACACGCGGGCAAAGCGGACCGCTATCAGTTACTACTGCACGAGTCGTGTGTGTTGTCGTTGAAGTTCGCCGCCGCCGGCAAGTGGTTCGTGTCCACTGGGAAGGACAATCTGTTGAACGCGTGGCGGACGCCGTACGGAGCTAGTATATTCCAGGTAATTTGTGTTTCAAAGAAAATAATAATATATTCTGGTACTAAGAGGCATAGTCAGAGATGTTGCGTCTACAACTGATTTACTTCAAAATTCAGACGCCGTTTGTCAGCTTTTTCTTTTACGCTTATTTCTTTGTAACTTGTCTACGTCAGAGAATAGAAAATCTACTTCACTTAGATTCGCAACACGGATCCACATGTGGATCTCTATTCTAGACAATACCACGTCCTAAATTATTATCTGTCGCCACAATCTAAAAAATAAAATCTCGAAAAATATGTCAAATTTCTATTGAAAACTTTGTGGTCGTATTGTCAGTCATCTCTCTAGTGACATATACATACATACATACATACAGAATTTCTAACGTGCAGCGTATGGTTTTTCCGTCGACCTGCTCACATGTCTTTTACTACTTCGAAATGTCAGCCAGTGTAAATAACATATAGTCCCCTCGCTCTCTCTGAACTCGATTCTCTACGGTAAGCTGTAATTATGTAACATTTTTAAATGACCTTTTTTAATGTCAAACATCATAAAATATTTTTAATCTGAAGACTGGACCGTCATAATCTAGAAAACGGACGGAATTTTAATAGACATTTGAGTGATCCGCGACATTTTTCTCTAGTGGTATTAAGAGTAAGCTTTTTTAAAATATAAAGATTTGGTATAAAAATTTGTCGAAACACGACATTTAAGTCGTGTGTTCTGAGAATCGGCCTCCTGGTCAGTACATACATAAATCATTCACGCAAATACACAATTTTGTTCCAGTCGAAAGAATCCTCATCAGTGCTGAGTTGTGATATATCTTCGGACGACAAATTCATTGTCACGGGCTCCGGGGACAAGAAGGCTACTGTCTACGAAGTGTTGTACTAATCGAAAGCAGACTGACAGTGTAATCTCATAGGCAATACGCAATTAGTGGTCCAGTGCGAGTGAGGAAGAGCCGTTGTCGTGCGTCTGTTGAAAATAAAAAATTAAACAACCAATTTGGATGAACGTACAATTTAAAAGTTTTCTACATTTTGTAGTAGTGGTCTTAAAGGGCGACTACAGATGCGTATTGGGCTCACTGTTTGAGAGATGTCGACACTGCAAAAAAGTTAAAAAGTAGCTAGACTACACATTTTGACTGTGCATTTTACCGACGAAGGTGGAATTTGAGCAATTATTATGTCAAGAATAATGAAATCTACCGACCTGAAAAAGTTCGCATGCAAACGCTGGATGCAGGCTGCTTCCAACCGGTCATTTTGAAAACCATTCAGAGACGCCTATGTACAGCAATGGACTGACTGCGGCTGAATGATGATGCCCCGTACTAAACATGATGAAAATTATATTGTACATAGTTTTCAACAGACGCCGATGTTTGGCATTAATAGCCTGGCCACGGGGCAATTCGCCACGGCGACTTTCGCCGCGATGCCACCGGCGACTAAAAGAAATACTAAAAAGCCACGGGAACTGGTGACTCGAAATGAGGAGTAGTAACGATTAGTGCACTGAAAAAAATGCATTCGTATGTAGATATTTATTATATTGTTTTAGTCGCTGGTGGCATCGCGGCGAAATTCGCCGTGGCGAATTGCCCCGTGGCCAGGGTGTAAGTGTAATTTAAGCTCTATTCAAACTGACGCGAATCCCGCGCGATTTGCGGGACCCCCACAGAAATAAAATTCGGTGAAAGTGCCGTAGCGTGTGCCACAGTTAACTGGCCTGCTTATGACACTCCTACGTATTCTTATGTCTGTGGGCGGCCCGCAAGTCGCGCGAGATTCGCGTCAGTTTGATTTGAGCTTTAGTTGTAAGTAAATAGATCAATGTTGCACCGTTAAACGTGGATATTTTAGTGTTATTGTATATTTTTATAATAAAATAAGAAAATGATTTTTATGATTTTCAAAGGGCTAGTTTTTCAATTTTCAGATTTTTATTTATGATGTGTAAAAGGAATGTTTCCTCGGTTGAAGATAAATTATTATATAGGGACAAATCACAGAGATTGACACCCATATTCTCAAACGTTTCCTCAAACTCGACTCAACCTTACTCCAACTCATTGGTATGATTAGTCGTCACTAGCTTCCTTGACTTAAGGAGATTCCTCATTGGAGGTGAGTATCGAACTGTCAAATATAAGGTTGATCGAGAGGTACCTTGAGGCGGCCTCAAATGGGGTTATAAATCAGATTTTTGCCACGTTTTGCTTAGTTAACTACTTAATTTGTTTATTTTTTACTCAATTATTTTGTACTTTTCAATTTTTGTGCTTCGGATTGTTATTATAACCTGTATCTTTCTTCATTGGAGTTCGCTCAAGCAACTAATTAAGAATGTCATTTTCAAGGAAAGTTCGAGGACTTCCTTAAGGCGCCCCTCAAATGAGTTTAAGTAAAGGTCGTCCTTAAGGTTATGTTTAAGAATACGGTAATGAGTTAGCTCCAAAGTAAGTTCAGATTCCTAAATTCCAATATAAGCCGTTCGTCCCGGTTGCCATTTTTTCAACGAATTTGAAAAGTAACTCTGAGAATCGAAAAACTTAGCCCTACGTTGAATTTAGTTCGAACGGTCCATTAATGTTTATTGTTTTAAGTCAAATCTATACAGATTTGTGTGCAGACTGAAAATGAAGATACAAGGAGATTTTTGTAATCTGGCAAATTATATGAAGCTGCTTTATTTAGATTTTTAACCTATATTTTTTTATTGATATGATCGTTTTATTAGTATCACTTGACTGAAATCTATTGAATTGCGAATGTATGTTAAATATATTTCGAAAAACTTAAGAGCGTGCGAAAGAGACATAATCTTCTTTATTTGTGAAAAATAGAAATAATAGTTTTTTATAATACACTTGCTCGGAAAGTACACTCATACTTACTCAAGGACGGGGTAGAAAGTACGTCATTCTTCCCGCCAAAAATGCGGGCGGAAAAGTGGTACAGGTCAGTAATGATTAGATGGAAATCCAATTTGTTTTTTTTTTTTATGCCACTTTTGACATTGACAGATAAAAATCTCAGAGTCAAATTTTAAACAAAATGATACTGAAAGTTCAACTCCTTTGCATTATTACTTTTTAATTTCAGTTTAGCGTCATAGATAGACCAAGTTTAAATTTACTTATCAATTGTTAAGTTAAATTTACTGAATATTTAGTACCTACTTAATTCCACGTGTTTCTGATTTGATACATGAACACTTGTTCATTCTTTCGTTATTTATAGCTATTAAAACATTAATTGACTTGACATATGTAAACTTCATTCACTAATACTAGTGACCAATTCCACTTACAAACATTTTCAAATATGTCTTATTTTCCCCGCATGTGTAGTATAAAGCACTATGTATCACTCGGTAGAAAGTGCGATTACTAACTCGGGCATATTAAGAGCCGCCTGTAAAGCGAGGCGAACTCCGCGGCCGACTCACGCCCGTACGCGGATTTTGTAGTGCTATTTCACCTGCATGAAAGGGGGCGCTAAACAAGCGAGACCGACGATCGGGTCGCCGACGGGTAGCGGAATGGCACGAACTAACTCGAACGCGCAATTCATTCATATACGTAGGGTGCGTAAACGACGAGTTTTAGTAGGCATTACCACATAGGCACATGTATATGGGTAATTCTTTCATGTTTGCGTATAATATAATTGGGTTTCGAATATAGTTACGAGTTACAGCTTGCTTCGTCGCATCGTACCATGCGCATTTTGTACTTGCGCGACTAATTGAAAAAGTACCTAGTGACTAATAGGTAGGTAGCTTTTACTACATCATGTTTATTAATTGATTTCCATCTCAGTAATACTTTTAGATATTATACTTACATTTCTAGTTGCTATAACGATTCCTAGGACGCCCTGCATTCTAGGAGAGACTTCTTATCAACGATACAATGTAATAGATAGCTAGGAAATTTAGATTTATCAAGATGTTCTAGTCATCATCATCATCATTATTTCAGCCGCAGTCAGTCCACTGCTGGACATAGGCCTCTCCCAATGATTTCCAAAATGATCAGTTGGCAGCAGTCTGCATCCAGTGTTTGCCTGCGACCTTTTTCAGGTCATCTGACCATCTGGTCGGTGGATGTCCAACGCTGCGCTTACCGGTACGTGGTCGCCATTCGAGAACCTTTCTGCCCCATCGGCCATCGGTTCTCCGCGCTATGTGCCCCGCCCACTGCCACTTCAAAGAACTAATCCGCTGGGCTATGTCGGTGACTTTTGTTCTCCTACGGATCTCTTCATTTCTGATTCGATCTCGTAGGGAAACACCGAGCATCGCCCTCTCCATAGCTCTCTGGGCGACCTTGAGCTTTCTTATGAGGCCCATAGTCAAAGACCACGTTTCGGACCCGTATGTCATCACTGATAACACACACTGGTCGAAGACCTTAGTTTTAAGGGACTGAGGTATTTTGGACGAGAAGACGCTATGTAGCTTCCCGAACGCCGCCCAGCCGAGTCGGATTCGACGAAAGACCATCGTCCTCGAAGCTGGAGTTGCCAGCCTGGATCATCTGACCCAGGTAGACATACTGGTCTACAACTTCAAGGGTGTGGTTCCCGACAGAAACCGGTGATGGCGTAACATGGACATTACACATTGCCTTGGTTTTGTCCATGTTCATTTTAAGGCCCACCTGTTGGGATACCACGTTGAGGTAGCTGAGCATGGTACTTAGGTCCTCCAGCGACTCCGCCATGACCACGATATCGTCGGCAAAACGAAGGTGAGTGATATACTCGCCATTGATGTTGATGCCAAGTCCTTCCCATTCCAGGAGTTTGAAGGCATCTTCCAGAGCAGCGGTAAACAGTTTCGGAGAAATGACGTTTCCCTGTCTTACACCTCTCTGCAATGGAATAGCCCCCGTGCTCTGCTCCTGTACTCGGACTGACATGGTGGCGTTGCTGTACAAACACTTCAACACTTAGATGTACCGATAGTCTATGCGGCACCGCTGGAGAGACTGAAGCACCGCCCACATTTCGATCGAATCGAAGGCCTTCTTATAGTCCACAAACGCTAGGCATAGTGGCCGGTTATACTCTTTGGTCTTCTGTATAACCTGCCGAAGCGTATGGATGTGGTCTATGGTACTAAACCCTTGACGGAAACCGGCTTGTTCGGGAGGCTGGAAGGCATCGAGCCTGTTCGCGAGACGATTCGTGATTACCCTCGAAAACAGCAGCAGAGACAGCAGATGTTCTAGTAAATACATATAATTTGTTATCTGTACTTTCTAATATTTATTTTTGTGATGTAAACTAAAAGTGCTTATTTTGACGCACTACGAGTATCGGTGTTTTTTTAACATGGGTGTAATTTAAACTTCAAAACATGACAAGCGCGTGAGTGCCGCAGTGTTACTGAATAGTTCCGAAAAATGTGGGAGGGGGGAGGGGGGGGGAGGTGGTGTATACATCAAAGATAGTGTTTGAAAATCTAATGTCAAAAAAAACATTTATTTCAGATAAAACACAAGTTAAAATATAAAAAGATAATCATAAAATCTATAGGTACTAATATTATAAAGCTGAAGAATTTGTTTGTTTGTTTGTTTGAACGCTCTAATCTCAGCATCTACTGGTCTGATTTGAAAAATTCTTTCAGTGTTAAATAGCTTATTTATCGAGGAAGGCCATAGGCTATATTACATCCCGCCCGCGGCTTCACTCGCGTGGCAAACGCGGGCAAGGCCGCGCGCGATGGCTAGTACATTTATATATCTCCGGGAATCTGATGTCATATACTTAAATAGTTATTTTTCTATTCTGTCTCTGATTGCTAGCTTTCGAGGTAATCGTGGATCTATAATTTCGGGAAACAAGCATTGAAAATAAAAATCTTTTAATTTATTTATAACATCAGATTCCCAAAATGTTACATCTTTTTCGATTTTTTCATATAGAATTCCTCCGGGACTCCAAACAACAAAATAACAGTATTGCCTTATAGCTATATTTAACTGTCCTTGAACTTGGTAATAGTAATTATGATTACCCATGAAAAAACACAAATCCACTAATAGTAGTCCAGTCCGTAATGAAAACTCTAATCCGATGTCGATGCCAGGGGTCAATTTAATAAAATCACTGTGTTAACAAGTCCAATCTGAATGCAAAAAACGGAGTCCAAAAGAATAGACAAAACGAGGAAGTTGAAAGCAGATCACGCACAAAACACAACAGTAGTTACGAACACGAGAAGCGAGACGTCACTGATTAGTACTTAGTAGAAAATTCCTAATTCCCAAGGTTCGGGGCGGCGCTAGCGCACCCCCCGTCCCGCCAACCGCGCGCCACCCGCGGGCCTCTCCGGTATGGCTGAGATGCACAGAGTTTTAAAAAATAATACGGCCGCGTAAATCGTTGTGAACTTACCTCTAGGAAAAAAGGAATTTTGAAAAAAATATTAGATATTCTTACAAAAAATTTGGTTATTTCAACTTATGAATAATAAAACTATGACTGTTGCCCAAAAATAATAGAATCTTCTTGTTCATAGTGGTACTTTTTTACGTTCCAAGTTGGGTTCAAAATTATGCTAAAACGTGAATGTTTCGAGGCTTATATTTTTCAAACCAATAATTTTTTAACCAAGTTATATAGCAACGAGCGTAGTTTATGATGGGATTAATTGATTAAAATGAAAATTTTTATCCAAGATTATCTATTATTGTCGTAATTCGCTTTCCCCGTTTGTATGGAGATATCGGTCTCCAGGCGACTCTTAAGGCCCTCAGCTATAGCTCGTTAGTAATCTGTCACTTCACCTCGGTGAACAAAGTACTATTCTTGTCTGGTGTTTAAAAGGCTGTACGAGGAGTTTGTGAGAAGGCGATAGTAGTAAGGATATATATATAAATATATATATATATATATATATATATATATATAACACGTAAAAATTCATAATTTGTCTTCCCTCATCGGTAACAGGTGTGATCATATGTGGAGGTATTATTAAACATTATGTAAAAAAACTAGAACATTGTGCTCAGCTGCTGCTATCACAGTTTTTATTACATACTTACATATTATATATTATACGGTTTTCTTCGGATTTGTACCGTGTTTTGTTTAATTGTAGATGAAGATTTTTTTTTAAGTACTACCAATTTGTCAAATTATGGCGCATAAACTATAATATAGTTTTCAAAATCTAAGCCTTCGTAATATCACTGCATTTGCATGACGTCACGTGCTTGATGCGCGTTCATTGCGTCGGAACTGGGGCGTATGCAACGACAGAATTTATTTGTTTTGTATGAATTCCCTTAAGAATTTCAAACGATAAAATAGATTTCAAAAGAACAAATCAAAATTTGACATTCCGCTCTGATTCCATCGCAATGAATCCGCGGACTTAGAGAAATCTTTTCACGACCTGTTCTTAGTTTCACTAAATTACTTTAACTGAAATTAATCTGTGATGATTAAATTTTGATAATATTCTTACTAACTTGAGGAAGTACAAGATTATAGTTCCTTATATCAACAGTTCAATTGATCATTGTCCGAATATAATGAATCGAAAGAAGAATGAATACTGCGTATAAAGGGATTCAATTGTTAAAAACATCTTACATATAATTAAATCGAGTGATTCAAATAAAAGTATGTAGTCGAGTTGGCTCAGCGTTACCGACATTTTTTTAAAGAAGCGTTTGGCAGGGTCCCCGTATAAGAACAGGATATTCGAGGCTCCCTATCCTTTTTATTACTTCATCAAATAACTTGATTAATCGTAGTGTACGAATAATCTTAAAACGGTACTTAATTTTTTTTAAAATATATTAAATGTATGATCTGTTCTGTGATCTTATTCTTGTGAATTCCTTTATATGCATTCTTGAAATGAAATAATTGTTATTTTTTTTGCTAAATTGGATTGTATTACTTTGATTATATTTATTATTTCTATAAACAGCATTTTATTTGATTTGATTTATTTGCTCTACAATATTCGACATACCCACAGTGTCAGCGGGACGAACCCATACTAATATTAATTTTAGAATAAATTTTTCGCGCTCACTAAGGTCAACTTACATAGGGTTTTGTATCGTTTAGGCATTAAGCTTATGACCGGCTAAACTTTCACCATTCAGATACATTTATTCATTTATGCACCGTCAAAATTTATGTTATTTCTGAACCATCGTTGTGTTTTAAAGCAGTATCGCAAGAAGCTTCTAAGCTTAAAATTCCATCAAAAATGCCTTCCAAAAGACGATTGATATCAGAAAGGCCAGGCGAGCTATTTTTGTGACGCAATTGCGACTGACGCAAAATCGGTGAGTCGAATGATTTTCTTTCGTCATAATCGATGACTCGAACGATTTATATTCGGCATATGAATCATACTTTTCAAAAATAGGGCTCTAGGTCTGAAACCGGTCCGTGGAAAGGTCGCAGGCCGCTTCTAAGCGGTCATTCTGAAAATCATTGGGGGAGGCGTCCAGCTGTGGACTGACCGAAATAACAATATTGTTGAAGAGGATGATGAAAGATTAACCACCGACGTGTTCAATCGCCATTCGATGTATAGAGGGTACGTTTGCATTGTAGCTTATCACTTATCTAGATGATAACAAAATGTATTGAAATAAAACAACCAAAAAAAACACCACATCAGTAATTTGGTTGACTAAGTAGAAAGAGCTCACGTTACATATTTTCTAATAACATTTAATAAAAGAAAAAATATAAAAATGCCTTGGGACAGTTGTAAAGTGTATTTTGATACAGATAAGGACTTTTTGTTATGGAGAGATTACGTGACGGGAACAATTATATTGGAATTCACTAAGGAAACGTATATCAGAAGTATGAATTTTCAGTACCCTATTATTTATTAGCGTTACCATGAATATTTTCTGATTTTTGACTACTGTGTTGGCAAACGATATGCCTGTGTCTAAAATTAATTATTTTAGGGTTCCGTGCTCAAAGTGTAATACAGGACCCTATTACTCAAATAATTTGAATTACTAAGATTTCGCTGTCAGTCTGTCACCAGGCTGCATCTCATGAACCTGTGATAGTTAAGACAGTTGAAATCGACGACAAATCACATAGGGAATGCTGTTCTTGGTGAATCCCAACCAGTTATACGACAAATTAAATTTCACAATTTTGGTCCAAGGAATTTCTTTTCAGCGGGAACAAATGAATACAGATGTTATAATTATACCTGCATTCATAAAAAATGCTTTATTTATCTATATGCAAATAAATGATTTACAATTTACTTTTTTAGACCTTTATTTCTCAATGTTTGGTTTTGCTGAAGTACAATGGACTAAGTACGATCACGAGACGTCGACTGTGAAAACATATTCGGAAAAACGGAAGTTATTGCACGTGTACTTCGATGATTTGTTTAATGATACTTTTAATAGTAAGTTCAATTTTTTTATTTATTTTCTTTACCTTACAGAGGATACCTGTTGAAATCACAACAATTTAGCTTTTTTTTTATATACCTATTAAATTTTCAATTCATCTCTTCTTTGTCTTCTGTTCAAGTTCCGCCTGTGTTGTGTTACTTGCAATGAACTAAATTTAATTTATTGTCGCAATAGTGTTTGAGTTGTCCGCTGTCTCATATGACCAGCCCAAGATCATCGAGATATATGTACTAACGTACTAGAGAAGACACCGCACGTCCTTACTTCGTCCCGTTCAACTGCGGTACACGTGCCGCAACTCACTTAGTCGATTGCTAGATGTTTCGGGCCTTCTGCTTCCGACAATTAAAAATCAAAAACACTATGAAAATCTTTAAAAAATGCCTTGATGTGTGTTAAGGTATTGTAGCAATATTTCCAGTAACACGGCAAAGTGCAAAGAAATAACTTTTCATCGGTAAGTAATCTAATTTCACTGTTTTAAATGTAAATACGACCAATATAATTGCCGCGCGCCATTTTAAATCATTCGTCATAGACTAACTTATACACAGTGAAATGTATGTAGGTCGTAGGTAGATTAGTTTGACTGATATAATGCCAAGAGAATATAAATGTTAAGTGATGAAAAGAGAAAACTAATTAGGTACTAAAGACAAAGTTACTCCGATAGTGAAAACTGTATTTATCTAACATGTTCCTAATTAATATAAGTACTTCTAATCCAAATTTAAATTGTACATTTTTTTTAAGTACCATATTTTATGAATGTTTTTCTCGCATATATGTATTCATCAAAATCGGTTTAGTAGTTTTATAAATAGAGGGTTCAGTGTGTTTCAGTAACTTAGGAAACGAGTTAATTATTAACTATAGGCGTAGGCAGCGTAATTGTAAAATATACCATTAAATGCATGTTGTTTGATTTGTAAATAAGAGATTGTTATTTAACCAAGATGGATAGAAAATAAATTGCCAGTTACTGATAAATCTTAATAAACTCCAAACAAAAATGGTCTCAGTTTTGCCAACAAACTTACACCACGTCAAATAGACAAAAGATAACTAAACTCAAATCGTTTAATTATTAAAGGAAACAAATAAAAATAATCACAAAAAGCAATTTGTCTTTTTAAATTATTTTGGAACCACATACGTAAAATACGAAGCTATCTTTAAAAAAATACACGTTTGTAGCAAATGTAGCGCTGCATTTTTGAATGATGTTTTGAGATGTATTATTGTTTCAGCGCTGTAGCGGCTAAAATGATAAATTATCAAAAATGGAACAATGCAAATGTTCTACGTAGCTTCTCTAGTACGTTAGTACATATATCTCGATGGCCAAGATACAGTCCGCTCCACACAACATAATTATTAGCGACGTGACTGAAAACACTACTCACCTTGATTTGTATAGAGTTAATTAGTATAGTATATAGTTAAGTTTCTATGTATATCAAGGTAGATAAGGTAATTTTTAAGGTCAAATAAATGAAGGGATTATTTAATAATGAATAGGGTAATAAGTGTAAATATAGCATAGGGTTTCTTATTTTTAGCATTAAGGTATTTTATAAGAATTAATTTTGTAATTGTAAGTAGCACTATTTGATTTTCGAAGAGCGTTACCATAACGAGAACCAAGGTCTTTTTTAAGTAAATATGGTAAACTCACATTCCGAGAATCAAAAAGCGTTACCGTAACGAGAGCCGAACACAAGATTCCACGACTGCCGATAGATGGCGCAGTTACGAAATAGAACTGGCTATGCAGATTTTTACTCGCGAGGTAATAAGGTTCGACGCGATTTTGAGTCGGCAGTACTGGAATCAATTCGGCTCTCGGAACACTTGGAATGGAAGAAAACTAAGGAAGACGAAATAAAGGAAGTGAATACAAGTGATCTTTAATTTCGGACCCGGATCCCTGCTCCAGTGCTCAAGTGAAGTGTTAGTGAATATCGTCGGTCGGATCGGAAGCTAGGACCCCTGTGCTCGGAATCGGACCCCTGGATCTCAGGAATAGGACCAATGCTACTCGGAGTCGTCGAGATCGGACCTCTGCTCGGATTGTCGGCGGATTAGAAGATAGGCCCCTCGCTCATCCTGCTGGCCCCCCCCCCCTCATACAGTCCACTCATCGACGTCGTCCTCGGCAGCCGGAGCGAAGCTAAGCAGCCCGAAGCCACGCCGCATCAAGCTACGCCGCCCGCAGCCACGCCGCCTCAAGCTGCGCCGCCTCGAGCCAAGCCGCCTGAAGCTGAGCCGCCTTGTGCCGAGCCGCCGGAAGCTGAGCCGCCCGAAGCTGTGCCGCCATAAGCTACGCCGCCTGGAGCTGTGCCGCCTGAACCTAAGCTGCCTACGCTGTCGCTCGTCCGCACCTGCCTTCGCCCTCTACTACTATAACGTGTTGAGGACAGATTGGGACGACTGCTGCGCCACCAACAGCGCGCGCAACGCCAACCATAGTTGGTCCTTCGAGCCGGATCAAGGAAGAGGGATGCCTACAACCAGGTCGACAACCGCCACAGCTGGAAAGTCCGCCTCGACTGATTGGAGCATGAACACGCCAGCCGACACAGAAACCACCGGGACAGGGATCTCGACCCGATCGACGATAACAAGAAGAACGCCGCCGCCATCCCGCGCCGCCGAGTCGTCTCCCTCCCGCACCGCTATGGGGGATCGTGCCGCGTCGGTCATGTTTGTGGAGGGAGAACTCGCCGCGCCCGTTGCGCCTCCAGTACCCCCCGCACCCGTCAATAGTGGGTACATCGCGCCGCGTTCCGGTACCATTGGCGAACCGCTCACGCCTCTAACTACGCGCGCTATGATTCAGCAACACGACGAGTTGTTGAGTCGCATCTCCGAATCCCAGAAGCGCCGCCAAGGACAGCCTGCAGTTCCTGATGTGATGGAATCCGGAACGAGTGCGAGGCCCACAGGAGCGCGCCCAAGAAGACCGAACATAGAAACACAGTCGGTGCGTTCATCGAAACGAGCTGCATTAGAAGCCAAGATGCAACTCGCCCGCAGGGAACTAGAAGTAGCAGAAGCCAGATCTAAGGTGGCTCAAGCTGAACTGGAGCTGCTACAACTGGATTCTGAGGAAGAAGAAGACTTCGTGCATGAAGAGCAGACACAGATGCATGTGCAGCAATGGTTGGATCATGCAAACACTGTGAAGGTTACTCCACCTAAGGAAAAGAAGAGTGACATTGAAGAACTGGCTCAAGTCATCAAGAAGATGTCAGAGAAGTCATCGGAGCACAGCCTATCAAAACATATGATAGAGCTTCCAAACTTCAACGGTGCAAGTGAAGAGTGGTTAGCGTTCAAGCGATCCTTCGAAGACACCATGAACGCCTTCACCGACGTGCAGAATTTGGCGCGTCTGAGAAGGTCTCTTCAAGGGAGAGCGAGGGAAGCAGTGAAGAGTCTCCTATTCACTGCCAAGACACCGCAAGAAGTAATGAAGGGATTGGAAGCGCGCTTTGGACGACCAGGAGCCATAGCCTTAGCGGAGCTGGATAAATTAAAGAGTACGCCGAAGATGCAAGAGACGCCGAATGATGTGTGCACATTTGCTAGCCACGTCAGAAATTCTGTGGCAACAATCAGTGCACTTGGAAAGGAACAGTACCTGAGTTCGCCAGAAACAATGAAGGCGTTAGTGGACAAGATGCCAGCAAACATCAAGTACAGATGGTTTATGTATCATCACAGCCATCGAGATGAAGAGAAGCCGGAGCTCATATTAATAAGGGATTTTCTGGACATAGAAGCTGACATGTGTGGTGACTTCGCCCCTCCTGAAGTATCGTGGGATGCCAAGAAGAGCGCAATAAGGAAGAGTGTCCATACAGTTCAGGAGAAAGAACACAATCAGCAGCCAAGCAAGAAGACAGAGTGTCCAGAATGTCAAGCAGAGCATTGGATCTACGAGTGCAGAAGATTTAAAGAAGCAGATATGGACAAGAAATGGGAAATAGTGAAGAAATTCAGACTATGCTTCAAGTGTCTTCGTTTTCGGCACTCAAGACAAGGATGCAGGGCTCCGGTATGCAAGAAATGTTCGAGATGGCATCATGTTAGTCTCCACTCAGACACACCTCCAGCAATTAAAAAGCCAGAAAGGGACGAAGCCAGCTGCAACGTGGTACATAAGGAAGAGCCCACAGGTGAAGTCATCACATCGGTGCACACTACAAGCGATGGAAGAGCATACTTGAAGATGATTCCAGTGGACGTCTACGGGCCAAAGGGAACAGCACGTGTGCTGGCCTTGCTGGATGAAGGGTCCACCATTTCACTCATAGACTCTGCTATAGCCAAGAAGATTGGTGCGGAAGGAACAGCTGAGTCTATAACAATAGAAACCGTCGGTGGAAGAGGCTTCAAGAAGACGGATTCTCGAAAGGTGGAAATAAGGATTAAGGGAGCTCATCGCAAGTATAAGCAGTCGATGAGAGTAAGGACAATCGATGGCTTGAAATTATCGAAGCAAGAAATAAATGAAGAAGTCCTGAGAAGATGCGATCATCTCCAAAGTTTAAGAAGTCAGCTAGTCTACAAGAAAGAAGAGCCAAGACTACTAATTGGGCAAGACAATTGGGAGCTCATCGTAACAAGAAGAATCGTCAAAGGGAAGAAGTCTGAACCAGTTGCTTCGTTCACTAGCTTGGGTTGGGTGCTTCATGGATGCGACACTGGAGCGAACACACCTGTCCAGTTCGTCAACCACAGCCGCCTAGCAGAGGACAAGACAGAAGCCTTGGTACGAGCATACTTTGATATCGAGGCTCTTGGGGTGAAACCAAACCGCCCTAGCAACGACTCTGACAGGAGAGCATTGGAAGCTTTGGAGAAAACGACACGAAGATTGCCAGATGGGAAATTTGAAACAGGACTTCTATGGAAGAGCGAGCAAGAAATATTGCCGAAAAATTACGGTCAAGCACATCGACGATTAAACAACATCGAAAGAAAGTTGGACAGAAGTCAAGAATTGAAGATAGCCTACGAAGAGCAAATTAACAACTGGGTGAAGAATGAATATGCGGAAAAGGCTCCATCTACATCGACGCCCGGCAGAACGTTCTACCTGCCGCATTTTGTGGTGGAACATCCTGTCAAAAAGAAGCCAAGAATAGTACTGGATGCAGCTGCAAAATTCGAAGGGAAAAGTCTCAACGATGTCTTGCTGCCGGGGCCCGATCTTCTTCAATCTCTCTTTGGAGTTCTCGTAAGATTCAGAGAGGGGCCCGTCGCTGTTGTTGCTGACATCAAAGAAATGTTCCTGCGCATCCAGATACGTGAAGAAGACAGGGACTGCCTACGATTCCTGTGGCGAGGAAGTCAACGGGCTGGAAAACCAGAAGAATACAGAATGAAGTCTGTAATTTTCGGAGCGACGTCATCACCCTCAACAGCTATCTTCGTGATGAATAAGAATGCGGAAGACTTTAAAGAAGAGTGTCCAGCTGCAGTGAAAGCTATCAAGAGAAATCACTACATGGATGATTACCTCCAGAGCTTTCAAACTATCGAGGAAGCCAAAAGAACATCAAAGGAGGTGCAGTACGTGCATGCAAAAGCGGGTTTCCATTTAAGGGGATGGGGTAGTAACGAAGCTGAAGTGTTGAAAAGCCTGCAAGATCAACCGCAAGAGGGAATAAAAGAACTCTCCTCAGAAGAGAAGACACTCGGACTACGATGGATAATTGGCGAAGACGCACTAGCATTCAACGTCGGATTTCGCAACACACCTCGCGAAATTCTGACTGGAGGAAAGATACCAACGAAGAGACAAATAGCCAGCGCCGTCATGTCTACGTTCGACCCGATGGGCTTCGCCGCACCTGTTTTAATCCAAGGGAAGAAACTCATCCAGGACATATGGCGAACGAAGATCGACTGGGACGACGCGATCTTACCTGAGCAAGAAGTAATGTGGCTCAAGTACATCAAAGAAGTTGCAGTTCTCGAAAAATTGAGGATACCCAGATGTTTATCTCCATATCAGAGGAAAGGGCAACTCCATACTTTCACCGACGCGAGTGAAGAGGCCTATGCTGCTGTCGTCTTTTGGAGAACAGAAGAACCAAGTGTCCGCGTTACGTTGATCGCAGGGAAAGCGCAAGTTACTCCCACGAAGCCAGTCTCGATACCGCGACTGGAGCTCCAGGCTGCGTTACTAGGAAGCAGACTGGCAGCTACAATCGAGAAAGAAACGGACTTAGAAATCACAAAGAAGATATTCTGGACAGACTCAAGCACTGTTCTTCAGTGGCTGAAAGCAGATCCGCGAAAATTCAAGACGTTCGTGGCTCATCGACTTGCGGAGATTGAAGAGTTAACTAGCCCGCGAGACTGGCGATGGGTGCCTACTAAAGAGAATCCAGCGGACGACGCAACTCGTGGGACGCCAACTGAATTTGACAGGAACGCGAGGTGGTTCAAGGGGCCTACATTTCTTTACGAAGAGGAGCAGCAGTGGCCCGCCAACCGCTTCGAAGGGAAGATCATCGACACGGGGGAGGAAAAGAATATTCAGACAATAGCATCAGTCTCCACAACTCCTCGTCGTATACCAGATCCAGAACGCTTCTCCAGCTGGACGCGACTCCTAAGAAGTACGGCGCGCGTGTTCCAGTTCATCGATCTACTTAAGAAGAACAAGTCCAAGGAAATCGTCAACGCAGCTAAAGACAAGGCATGGAAACAAAATAAACCTGCAGTAAAGAGGAAACAACTCGTAAAGCTTCCTCCTATGAAACCAGGGAGAAATTTCAAAATCATTGAAGAAGAACACTTCAATAAAGCCAGAGAAGAGTTAATTAAGGAAAGTCAGCAAGAAAGTTTTCGGAGAGAAATAGAAAAATTGAGTAATAGGAAGCCAATGGAAAACTCAAGCCGACTCAAGAAAATCGACGTGTATGTCGACGAACAAGGCATCTTGAAGTTAAGAACGCGAACAAGGAAAATCACGATTGAGAACCAAGAGCAGAATCCAGTGGTGTTAGACGGCAAGAACAGGATATGCCGCCTAATCATTGAACACTATCACCAGAAATTTTATCATGGCAATACAGAAACGGTGATAAATGAAGTCAGGCAAAAATATTGGATCCTGGGCCTACGGACAACAGCAAGGGCACTCATACACCGCTGTCAATGGTGCAGAGTGCATAAGAGCATACCGCAAGTGCCACCGTTGGGAGATCACCCCGTTGAACGCCTGCAGCATCATCAGCACCCCTTCACCTGCTCAGCTGTGGACTACTTTGGGCCGATGCAGGTGACCATTGGGAGAAGAACTGAAAAACGCTGGGGAGCTCTCTTCACATGCCTAACCACAAGGGCTATTCACCTCGAGCTATCAAGTTCCCTTAGTACGAGCTCGATGATCATGGCCTTACGAAGAATGGCTGCCAGAAGAGGAACACCGAAGGTTATCTACAGCGACAATGGGACAAACTTCGTCGGGGCCAACAAAGAACTGGAAGAAGCAGCAGCTCAAGAGGGAATCCGGTGGAAATTTATACCAGCTGGAAGTCCGAGTATGGGAGGCGCCTGGGAGAGAATGGTCCGTACGGTGAAGACGGCACTGATGGTCGAACTACAATCGCGATCACCACCAGAAGAAGTACTCCACACGCTACTGGTTGAAGTGGAACATGTCGTCAATTCCCGTCCACTCACTCACATAAGCATAGACCCCAACGATGAAGAAAGCCTGACACCAAACCATTTCCTGCTCGGGAGATCCTGCGGAGCGACGTCGCCGGGCAAGTTTGAAGATGGGAACCTCATTGGCAGAGCAAACTGGAGGACCGCGCAACGCCTGACCGACCACTTCTGGCAGAGGTGGCTAAAGGAGTATCTGCCCACTTTGAAGCCGAGGAAAATAGATGGCAGACAGACTACGGATCCTCAAGTCGGAGACGTCGTCTTGATTATGGACGCCTCGCTGCCCCGCAACACATGGCCGCGAGGAGAAGTCCAAAAGGTATATCCAGGCCCAGACGGAAGGGTCAGAATTCTGGACGTGCGGACACCGGGAGGAACGCTACGACGGTCAACGCAGCGAGTCGTCATCCTGGTGCCAGCAGCCACGCCGCAACCTCGAGATGGAGCGCTACGCACGGCGGGGGAGAACTATTAGCGACGTGACTGAAAACACTACTCACCTTGATTTGTATAGAGTTAATTAGTATAGTATATAGTTAAGTTTCTATGTATATCAAGGTAGATAAGGTAATTTTTAAGGTCAAATAAATGAAGGGATTATTTAATAATGAATAGGGTAATAAGTGTAAATATAGCATAGGGTTTCTTATTTTTAGCATTAAGGTATTTTATAAGAATTAATTTTGTAATTGTAAGTAGCACTATTTGATTTTCGAAGAGCGTTACCATAACGAGAACCAAGGTCTTTTTTAAGTAAATATGGTAAACTCACATTCCGAGAATCAAAAAGCGTTACCGTAACGAGAGCCGAACACAAGATTCCACGACTGCCGATAGATGGCGCAGTTACGAAATAGAACTGGCTATGCAGATTTTTACTCGCGAGGTAATAAGGTTCGACGCGATTTTGAGTCGGCAGTACTGGAATCAATTCGGCTCTCGGAACACTTGGAATGGAAGAAAACTAAGGAAGACGAAATAAAGGAAGTGAATACAAGTGATCTTTAATTTCGGACCCGGATCCCTGCTCCAGTGCTCAAGTGAAGTGTTAGTGAATATCGTCGGTCGGATCGGAAGCTAGGACCCCTGTGCTCGGAATCGGACCCCTGGATCTCAGGAATAGGACCAATGCTACTCGGAGTCGTCGAGATCGGACCTCTGCTCGGATTGTCGGCGGATTAGAAGATAGGCCCCTCGCTCATCCTGCTGGCCCCCCCCCCCCCCTCATACAGTCCACTCATCGACGTCGTCCTCGGCAGCCGGAGCGAAGCTAAGCAGCCCGAAGCCACGCCGCATCAAGCTACGCCGCCCGCAGCCACGCCGCCTCAAGCTGCGCCGCCTCGAGCCAAGCCGCCTGAAGCTGAGCCGCCTTGTGCCGAGCCGCCGGAAGCTGAGCCGCCCGAAGCTGTGCCGCCATAAGCTACGCCGCCTGGAGCTGTGCCGCCTGAACCTAAGCTGCCTACGCTGTCGCTCGTCCGCACCTGCCTTCGCCCTCTACTACTATAACGTGTTGAGGACAGATTGGGACGACTGCTGCGCCACCAACAGCGCGCGCAACGCCAACCATAATAATAATAAAAGGACTCGAACACTGGCCCTTCGAGCCGGATCATTGCGACAAAATGTTTGGTTAAAAGCGCAACGACATATAAGCTCCTATACATCTTTAATTGATATATACTTATATATTTCACTCGCAGAAGAAATCGAATGGTAAAGACACTGCTCCGAGAACCTGGTGGCGATTAACGGGAGTAGAAGCCATTGAGGTGGTCTCGCTATGGACGTATTATTTTTAAAACATATTGACAAAAAATACAAACCGACTTCCATTCTTTTATTGGGGCCATCTTGAAGGAATCCTAAACCCAAGAAGTTCCTACAAAAGGCAGAGATACATTGTTAGATTTCGTCAGATGCTTTTATTCATTCTGAAAAATGTGACATTGACCAACACTGTCACTAACAAGAAGATGTTCTGTTGGTTATGTTAAAATGTTTCAGAGGGGTCTCAACTCTGTTTGCCTTGGTATTTTTTTTGGTCCAGCCGTCTGAGCTCCCTTTGTACAGGAAAATTAGACCAACAGGAATATGAGCCGAATATGTTAGTGGTCAATACTGATAATTTTTTTAGGCTGCCTAAAGGCATCTAACACAGCTTAACGATACGGGTCTCGCCGTCGTATACGTCGAATACGCGCGTGGTCGCGCTCGCCTATTAAGCCCCTCAAAGCAGTGGTATAAATCATGGAGTAAATACAAAGAGAAGATGCCGTAATAAGCGCTTTGTATGAAAGTATTTGTGAGGCTACACGGGGCGGAAGGCAGACGGGCGGGGTGCTTGGTTTCGGAGCACATTTTTCATTTCCATGGAGCACGACCAATGACTCCGCCCACTTTAATGTCGGCGAGGCGCCAATGATCACATCACTGCGCCATTTCAAACGGCATTTCCTCTTTGTAATTGCTCTATGGTATTAATATTGTACACACAATACCTATATATTCTGCAAATTAATGAGTCTGATTTTGAATATTATTTTTTTTTCAGGAAAAATAGTCAAGCCCGGTGTGTATAGATCTTCATTTGAATTAATGCTTTATGGATATAATTATGTAGATCTGCTGTCAAGTCTTGATAGTCGTATTGCTAAAGTGTACTACTACACAAAGGTCGAAGCGAAGGGATGGTCTAACGCCACAGCAACGATGCCCTTCGTTGTCCTTGGAAATGTTAAATGGAATTGCGAAAAAGATGTTTTGGTAAGTCCCTTCATTCATTCATTACTCATATCGTCTGGTTTGTATAAGGTGTATTTATTAAGTGCCAATATTTTGAGGGATGGTTTATTAAGGCCAAAAAAGTACTAAGAGCAAAATTTTCAAGTTCTACACGCTAGTTTTTTTTCAGTTTTAGTGTTCTTTCAGTTTTTTTTAGATAACTGAAAGAACACTAGAAATCTTACTCATCGTAACAATCTATTAATGTTCTCTCGCCAAAATACGTTTGAATGGAATTTATTTGCTATTTTCCTCATTCCGTTTGTGATAGACAGAGGAAAAAATAATTTTATAATTTCTGCTAGTATTGCCAGCAAAATAAAAGAAAACAAACAAAAGGAAAACCACAAGTTCTGTAGACGGCAATATTAAACCAAATTATGGCCTCGACAGTAAGTAAACTTGTAAGCTTTAACTGCAAAAACGGGTAATCCGAAAATTATTCTTATTAAATTTTTAAGTGTTATTAAGAAAACTTTTCCTATTAACTAAACTAATTCTTAATAGTAGTATTAAATTAAGAAACTGTACGAATCGACCGACACACACAACAATAAGATCAATATTTATTTTCTGGAAAAACAAACAACCAAGAATCTTCGCGAAGAACAACAATAAAACACTACCACTTACATAGTCTTATTATTTCCGTACGACAAACTATATAGAGTTTAATTTTATGGTGGCGCCATCTGTTGATGTGTACATTTCAATATATATATTTTTTTAAATATAAGCAACGCCACGCCGTCTATGTCGAATGAACAATTTAATATAAGCAGCGCCATCTATTGACGAACAACTATTAAATATATGAATATATGGCAGCGCCATTTGCTTTTAACAAATGGCCAAACAAATTTTCATACATATTTTCTTCTTTTTTTGCTATTATTTTGGAAAAAAAGTAGCCTATGTTTGACCCTGGGTCTTTAAATATATCCATACCAAATTTCAACAAATTCCGTTCAGCGGTTTGGTCGTGAAAGCGTAACAGACAGACAGACAGACTTTCGCATTTATAATATTATAAGTATGGAAGTATGGATTATTGGTCAAAAACAATTCTTGTCGGTAATACCACTGAATACAGGAATAATACGCTATACAGAAATTCAACCGCCATACATTGAAACGCGCCAACTTTCTGGCTACTCCTGGTTACTCTTTTTTTTTGTTAACGGAGGGGAAATGCATTTACGCACAAAGTGTGGACTCCCAGGCAGAGTGCCTGGACTGCGTTTCCGCACCGGCTGTTGAGAGCGCCATGGGGTCGCGTTAGCATTCTACCACGACGCCCTCCAGCCATGGCCTTTCGGCCCCCTCATCTGGCCTTTCGCCCCCCTCATTTGCCCCCCCCCCCCCAAATCGGGCAGTGGCTCAGAAATGGACCACGCCCTTCTCCCAGACCCACATCCATTCGCCGTCTCATCATAGACGGCGGTGGAGTGGGCTGTTGGCAGAAATTGGCCGACAGTCAACAAGACCCCGACTACCAGGGAGTTATTAACTGTCACCCAGGGTGCACCGTCCCGAATCCCTTGTCAGCCCGCCCTCTCACCGGATCCTTGGGATCAAGTGAGAATGCAAAGCTTTCAAAGGACCGGGCACTCGAGGAGGTTCCCTTTTTTTGTTAACGGAGGGGAAATGCATTTACGCACAGAGTGTGGGACTCCCAGGCAGAGTGCCTGGACTTCCCACTAAAACCCCTCCGGCGTTTCCGCACCGGCTGTTGAGGGCGCCATGGGGTCGCGTTAGCATTCTACCACGACGCCCTCCAGCCATGGTCTTTCGGTCCCCTCATTTGGCCTTTCGACCCCCCCCCCCCAAATCGGGCAGTGGCCCATAAATGGACCACGCCCGTCCCCCAGAACCACATCCATTCGCCGTCTCATCATAGACGGCGGTGGAGTGGGCTGTTGGCAGAAATTGGCCGACAGTCAACAAGACCCCGACTACCAGGGAGTTATTAACCGTCACCCAGGGTGCACCGTCCCGAATCCCTTGTCAGCCCGCCCTCTCACCGGATCCTTGGGATCAAGTGAGAATGCAAAGCTTTCAAAGGACCGGGCACTCGAGGAGGTTCTCTGCCCAGCACCCCACTCGAGGAGGTTCCCTGCCCTAACTAAGTCATTGTTACGCCATCTATTAAAAACATGAGAAGTTATAAATTATTTTTTATTACTATTGAAATACAACACATAATCAACTTGTGATAGAATTTTAGTACGTAAAAAATTGTGTTTTAAAAATTCAGTCTTTCTTTTGCCGAAAATAAGCGAGATCAGTTCTCAATTAAAATGTTATTCTTTTTGAAGCGCCCCCTTACTTAATAGGGGAACTAATTCTTTTTATTAGGTAATTGGACCCAATGGTAATACAAATGGGTCCAAAAAAATCTGATAGTATGTATAATAATCTGTTCATCTAATATTTTTTTAAATGTTAAACCTATTCAGTCCCCTGGCGGATTATTAGGTAACTTAGAAAGAAAATTAAGATATTTCATACTATAGCCTAAATCTCATGGCAGAGAGAGGCTACCTACTACAGAGACCACGTTAAATTCTGTGTTTATTCTTCGTAGAATTCATTATTTATTACTAGATGTATTCCTAGCGTTTTTTTTAAAATTAGTACTTTGACTAGATTTCAATTCTATGATTTCAGCTTTTGAGCTTCCCGGGTAATTAAAAATATTGTAAACTATAGCAGTTCTTCAACATCATTGAGCACATTTCTATTCCTTGTTGCAGGAGCCCACAACTCACATATTGAAAAAAATATGCTGGAAATCCAAATATATATCTATGAAATTAAAAACATACTTATACCTTCCTTCTGGACAAAACACACCTTTGGAACTAACAATCGAAAATGAAAACGAAGTTAAAATTAGTAAAATAAGAGTGCATTTGATTCAGGCAAGTTCATAGTAGCGCCATCTATTGTCGCAAGTCACTAAAATATTAGTCTTCCTACTCGCCGCTAGATGTCTTTAGTAGATATCATGTTTTACGCGACATTGTTTAATTTATTATTTACTAGCTGTTTCCTGCAGCTCCGCCTGCGTCAATAAGTAGCCTATGTTTGACCTCGGGTCTTCAACTATACTCATACCATATTTTATCAAAATCTTTTCAGCGGTTTGGCCGTGAAAGCGTAACAAGCAGACAGATAGACAGACTTTGGAATTATTAGTATAGATAGTATGGATTAGTATGCACTTGAGCAAAATTAAATAATTTTATTTGATTGTAGAAGTATGGATAATAAATTGTTTTTAATCAATTCACAGTTTCAATTTAAAATGTTCTATTTTTGTTATTTCAGAAAATTACATGCAACCTTTCTGCAGGAAGCACTGAAGTAGAAAAGAGAATTCATACTGTAAAATGCAATAAAATGTCGAATACAGCTTTAGAAATTTGTAATTTTAATATTGACATACCGAGTTTAACACCATCTACAATAGATGCAAAGAATTTTATGGTTGAAGTTTCTTATGTTTTTAGGGTAAGTTTTAATGAGTAAGCGAAATCTGCATTTCGGGATTAGTCAGTTTTGCTTTTGTACGGAAAAATTTATGTTCCAGTCCAGGTTCCAGAGGTCGCATTTCTGAACGGATTGGGAGAAAAATGAGGGCACAAAGGGGGAAGTTTGCTGTAGTGTTATTTATGAACGGATCCTTACGAAACTTGGCACACATGATACTTGATTTATTTAAAACAAAAATTCAACAACTGTTTTATATTGGGGGGAAAATGAGAGTAAAAGGGAAAGTTTGGTGTTTCATAATTCAACGGATTTCATATCATACATATGTCATTACAGTATCATCAGGGTTTTCTACAAGTGTTATAAGTTAAAAAATGGGGGTAAGTGGGGCAAGTTTATAGCAGCGTTTTATAAACAAATCTTGTATTTGAAGATAGTTCGCGGAGTCTTAGTTCACAGAACTACTAGTTATAGTTTAGTTAGCCTTTCTGACGTTACTCCAACAGATGGCAATAATATTAACCACGGACAGTGGAATACTTAAGTATAAAAAAACTTCACTTTTTCTAGATTTCAAAAGAATAATTTGAAAAAAATAATCCCCTGTATGGCTTTCATCTTTTTTTGTAATGATTGATTTCTACTAAGTGCTTACATGATAATTATTTACTAAGATAATGTTTTATTGATTACAGGTGGAGGTCCACTTCCCCTTCTATTCTACCCATCGTGAGGATATCCCAGTAACGATCACACCAACACCTTATATTTCTAATAAATAATACATATATATTATTATTAGATAACTAATAAATTTAAATAAGTAACTCGTCTATTGTTTATTATTTTAGTAAAATTAATTAAAAGTGATACGTCAAATCTTATTCTACACGATATCTTGACGAATATGCTACAAATACGCTCAAAAACTATTTACTAGAATGCTACATTATCCCACGTTAACATAGGCAACATATTTTGGAAAAAGTTATGAATTCTTACGAATACTTCTATAATAGTATTTTAATTTCAGGTGTGAAAAAAAAAATCCTTATACCTAGTACGCTGCTGACACTATTGGCAATAGAGCAACGTGTATAATAAATAATACAGTTTTATAGAGGAGATAAATATTTACAAAAATATCCAAGTAAGGTAGTAAGATTCGGTATTGATTTTATGAGTTTCCTGCATGATGTCGACCGTCCTTGGAAATACTTTTGATTTTCATTTTATCAGAGGTGCATCACACGTGCACTGATGCCGTCTACGTGAAGAGAGGAAACTCTGTCACAGGAAGATCTATGTAGCCGGTTTTCAGTCTTATGTAACTTGTTCAACCAAGGCGCTAATGACTGCGTTCAGCGAACCCTATGCTTGAATTGTTAAAAAACTCACAAAAAATCCGGTATGTCAAATGATTTTTATTTTACACTAGCTGAGCCCGCGACTTCGTCCGCGTAATTTTCGATTATACCTACTTTCGTTACTTATTAATCTTATAATTCTTCATCGCAGAGTTTTACACAAAATATTTGATGTTATCAATATTTAAAATGTTCAGGAGGTCGCTATGTAAAATATTGCGACGGAATACTGTTGGCATGAAAGAAAAAGTCAAACAATCGTGATTTTTATATGAACACACCCATAAACTCTTTCCAGACCTATAAAATCATAATTCGGGTGAGAAAAATTCATTGACAACCACCAGTTGGTAGCAAGCATAAATGCTGATCTTGAAATATACCTATTTTTGAGAATTATTTGTTTGACTCACCTCACTTGCCTTCGATTTCCATATATGGTATGACTCACCTTCTCAAAATTGGGTATATTTCAAGGCGTTTCCGAAAAAAGGCATTTCTGAGAGCAGGGTGTGCAGGGTTGATGTTCCATGTAACCCACTCGATACGAATGACTGAAGAGTCATAATAAAGAACCCACGTCAGAGGCCAAAAGGCGTTTCCGAAAAAACTCTGACACCAGGGTGTGTAGGGTCGATTGACCATGTAACTTATTCGATAAGAAAGACTGAAAAGTAATTATGAAAAACCCACGGCAAAGGCCGAAAGGCGTCTCCGAAAAAACTCTGACACCATGGGTGCAGGGTCGATTGACCATGTGTAACCCACTCTATAAGAATGACTGAAGAGTCATACCAGGTCAGAGGCCGAAAGGCGTCTCCGAAAAAAGTCTGACACCAGGGTGTGCAGAGTCGATTGACCATGTAACACACTCTATAAGAATGGCAGAAAAGTCATAACATAGAACCCACGTCAGAGGCGAGGTTTTGGTTACGTTAACGTCTTTCCATTTAGCGCGATTGCCCTCCAGTATTTTATGACAAAATTCTGAACACATGCTATAATGATTCCGTGCTTTGGAAAGCACGTTAAGTCGTTGGTCCTGCCATCTGGCGGTCGTTAAAGGAACCATGTCAGAGGCCGTAAAGTAATTCTAAAAAAAAATTTATCACCTGGGTGTGCATGGTCGATTGACCATGTAACCCACTCGTTGTTAATGAATGAAAAACATTTAAGTGACTACGTTATGACATACATTTAATAATAACTCACATTATGAACACCACCATCAATAATTACTCCAATTACAAAGCAATAACAAAAATAAATTCTGTTGAAAAGGAAAAAATACCGTTTCTTTGTTTCCAAAAATTGAAATGTCCAATGTTGTTTGACCTCTCATATAGTATGCGCACCATACATTTTAAAAGTCAATTTACGTTGGTAGTTGTCCTTCGAGAACTGGTAAAATTAATGTGTATCTACCTATATGTTGCCGATGACTATTAACTATTTAATAAAAAAAGTTTCTGTCCAGTAGTTTTTGCGTGAAAGATGCACAACAGATAGACAAAAATTCCAAAAATCACAATTTTGGCTTCTCTATAACCAGGGACCAATTACAAAGAGGAGATGGCGTTTCAAATGGCTCAGTGTTTCTTTGTGAAAGAGCCCTAGGCCAATTACTACAGTTTTATTACATTTATAGATAGATGTACAGAATTAACCTTACAGTACAGTTTTATTATATATATGTAGATGTAGATTATAGAATATTGACAGTGAGGCAAAGTTGAAACAGTCATACCAAGGCATACACGGTTGATTGACTGAGACAACTTCTCCATGATCTAGCAAACAACTCCAAGGAAAATGCTGAAATAATGTGATTTTGACGACTTACCTCTTACTCCGCTTATTACTTTGCTATGAAAATTTTATCAGGGGAAATTGAAAAAACCTTTAAATGATGATAACTTTCTTTTCTGGTGTCCGATTTTGATGAGACAAAGATTAGATGTTGCCCTGAGCTAAGACCAATCAGATTGTAAAAACTAAATTCAATCTGTCCAGTAGTTCCTGAGATTAGCGTAATCAGACAGACAGACAAGATTGATATGAAACAGTTTTCTGTAATCTATTATTCATCTTTAGTCGTTCCCTCTTATTTTCTAGCCAAAATAATAAATGTACAGACACGTCGATTCTACTCTTTTATTATAGTATAGATAATGGCATGGCCGTATGCCTTATTGCCTACTTAGTTAATTGTATTAAAAAAAAATGATGTATTTAATAATACTTTTCGCAGTAAGTACAAAAGTTTCTAATTTTAAAAGTACATCAATTAATTTACGCTGCAGAGATTTGCCATTCAAAAATGTTAATGCAGTCGTTAGCGTTGACGTTAAAAAATTTCGTGAATAGAGGGAGGATAGCCCTATGGCCAGCAACAGGTGACGGCGGCGCGTCGATTCTTCGAGGGCCGTGTGCATGACGCCGTAAATTTCGTGGTTTCAAGATTAAATCATACACATTTTATTATGATAAAGTTAAAATAAATATGAAAGTTAATTTTCAGGGAAAATGGTCAAGCCCGGTGTATAAAGATCTCTATTTGAATTAATGTTTTATGGTGATCTGTCATCAAGCATCGATAGTCTTATTGCTAAAGTGTACTACCACAGTTTATAGAATGGTACTACTACACAAAGATTGAGGCGAAGGGATGGTCCAACGCCTCAGCAACGATGCCCTTCGATATCCTTGGGAATGTTGACCTAAATTGTGGAGAAGCTTTTTTAGTAAGTCATTTTCCCAGTAAAAGTTTTATAATACCAGATTATATGCCTCTCATGTGCCTCTATTAAGAAATATTTCAAACGCGGTGGCTAGAGAGTTTTAATTAGTACTCTGACTAGATTTTAATGACTTCCGCTTTTAAGTTTCTTTTAAAAATCATGTAAGTAAAGGTAAAAGTACAGTTTTTTTTAGTACAACTAAGTAGGCAAACAGGCTTACGGCCCACCTGATGATAAGTGGTTACCGGACCGGAGATGTCACGAGCGCGTTGCCGATCTTGAAGGAATTTTTTCACGCCCTTTTTTAAGGCTCCCATGTTATAGCCAGTGGCGTAGCTAGCATAGGTGGCACCCGGGGCGGATTTTATAGGTGTCACCCCAAAACTCAATCGAAACTGTTAAAATAAAAAAGTTATAATCATTCACGTTTTATTAAAATACGAGTACCTATTACAAATATTTTTATATTATGTGAAACAAATTTAGTTTGTTAAAAATTAAAATTTCTTCCTTCTAGATTTGACACTAGCGAACTCCGAAATCACGTCTTCAAAATGTATATTTTGTGTTGCTTCATGTTCTATCGTTAAAATACCAAGATTGTTTAATCTGGTTTCAGTCATTGTAGACCGCAAGTAATTTTTAATTAATTTTAATTTGCTGAAACTTCTCTCACATGAAGCAATTGATGCACATATTGTTATAAATAACTTTAGTGCGACCGTTAGATTCGGAAGAGATTCTGTAAAATCCCATTCCACAATAAATTTCAAAAAGTCCAGTGTCACCCAATTAGAGACAGTAACATTAGCCGCTTTTAAATGTCTTCTCAATCTTGGTATTTCTAAAAGGAGTTCTGTTTCTGATACTTCATCGTAAAGGTTAGTAAATTTTGATATAGCAAATTTTAACTGTTCAGTGTTTGCCTAAAGCAAGGTCTTTGACTGCACAACCTCAAACAACGAAGCTACGTCTTTAATGGACTTAACTCTTATTTCGAGTTCAATACTGAATCTGTCAAGACATTCTAACATGTCCTTTTGAAGTTCCGCTCTAAGTGTAAGTCCAGCATCGGTGGACGATGCTAAGTCACCGGGCATGCGTTTCTTGCGACGAATTCGTCTTTCCATCGAAATGACTATATTAAATCGGTTTTTATAAAAAAATGTTGTTTATAATATCTAATAATTAACAAACACTTTGCACTAGACGTTCACACGTTCACGTAAGAGAATATTGAAATGAATGCGGTCGGAAACAAAAGAAATGACCCAATCCACAATACAAGTGATGAGCGCTATATCGAGGGAATCCCCTGATTAACTTGGTTATGCGCGAACGGGGTATTAAATTTTGGGGGAATCCCTAATCGATTGACAGTGTGCACATTGTTTTTTTTTTCTAAATATCAATTTATTATGCTCGTGGTACGATATTATAGTTACCTAGATAATTTTATTAGTGGCGGTTATGCTCTCTGCCACAGATTTACGATTTTTTATAGATAGAAAGAACTATAACTGATGGTCATAGTCGGGCTCGGGGTGTCACCCGTTTGCGGCGGGCCGCCCCCGCCGCCCCCCCTTAGCTACGCCACTGGTTATAGCCACTAGTGAAAACCATGGCAGGGAGTTCATTCCATAATCGCAGTGTACGAGGGAGAAAATTCCGTTTGAAGCGTACTGTACGCGATAACATGGGATCCAAGGTATGGGGATCTCCTGAGAGTCAAAGGCTCAATACCGCTTGGTGTAGTACACGCGTTTATGGAATAATGTACTTTATACTAATGATTTTTTTATTATTTTATTTTTTACTTTGTGTGTGATTGTGGATCAAGTCTTAATAAACGATATTCTATTCTGCATCAACAACATCAAAGAACATGATTCTTTCTTGTTGCAACAGGAGCCCACAACGCACATTTAAAAAAAATGTGCTGTGATTCCAAATATATATACTTGTATCTATGAATATATGTGCCCTTTTTTCTGGACAAAACATACCCTTGACACTGACAACCAATGAAGTTAAAATTAGTAAAGTAAGTACATTTGATTCAGGTAAGATAAGCTATTTTCAGTGGCGCCATCTACTATCATACTGATTATATTATTCTTCCTACTCGCTCGGTAGATGTCGTTAGTAGATATCATATTTTACGCGCCATTGTTTAATTTATCATAGACATTAACAAATACCTAATTTAAAATGTTTTGGTATTTTAGAAAGTTAAATGCAACATTTAACCCCCACCGAAGGAACAACCGAAGTCGAAAAGAGAATATATATTAGCGACGTGACTGAAAACACTACTCACCTTGATTTGTATAGAGTTAATTAGTATAGTATATAGTTAAGTTGCTATGTATATCAAGGTAGATAAGGTAATTTTTAAGGTCAAATAAATGAAGGGATTATTATTAGAATAGGGTAATAAGTGTAAATATAGCATAGGGTTTCTTATTTTTAGCATTAAGGTATTTTATAAGAATTAATTTTGTAATTGTAAGTAGCACTATTTGATTTTCGAAGAGCGTTACCATAACGAGAACCAAGGTCTTTTTTAAGTAAATATGGTAAACTCACATTCCGAGAATCAAAAAGCGTTACCGTAACGAGAGCCGAACACAAGATTCCACGACTGCCGATAGATGGCGCAGTTACGAAATAGAACTGGCTATGCAGATTTTTACTCGCGAGGTAATAAGGTTCGACGCGATTTTGAGTCGGCAGTACTGGAATCAATTCGGCTCTCGGAACACTTGGAATGGAAGAAAACTAAGGAAGACGAAATAAAGGAAGTGAATACAAGTGATCTTTAATTTCGGACCCGGATCCCTGCTCCAGTGCTCAAGTGAAGTGTTAGTGAATATCGTCGGTCGGATCGGAAGCTAGGACCCCTGTGCTCGGAATCGGACCCCTGGATCTCAGGAATAGGACCCCTGCTACTCGGAGTCGTCGAGATCGGACCTCTGCTCGGATTGTCGGCGGATTAGAAGATAGGCCCCTCGCTCATCCTGCTGGCCCCCCCCCCCCCTCATACAGTCCACTCATCGACGTCGTCCTCGGCAGCCGGAGCGAAGCTAAGCAGCCCGAAGCCACGCCGCATCAAGCTACACCGCCCGCAGCCACGCCGCCTCAAGCTGCGCCGCCTCGAGCCAAGCCGCCTGAAGCTGAGCCGCCTTGTGCCGAGCCGCCTGAAGCTGAGCCGCCCGAAGCTGTGCCGCCATAAGCTACGCCGCCTGAAGCTGTGCCGCCTGAACCTAAGCTGCCTACGCTGTCGCTCGTCCGCACCTGCCTTCGCCCTCTACTACTTTAACGTGTTGAGGACAGATTGGGACGACTGCTGCGCCACCAACAGCGCGCGCAACGCCAACCATAGTTGGTCCTTCGAGCCGGATCAAGGAAGAGGGATGCCTACAACCAGGTCGACAACCGCCACAGCTGGAAAGTCCGCCTCGACTGATTGGAGCATGAACACGCCAGCCGACACAGAAACCACCGGGACAGGGATCTCGACCCGATCGACGATAACAAGAAGAACGCCGCCGCCATCCCGCGCCGCCGAGTCGTCTCCCTCCCGCACCGCTATGGGGGATCGTGCCGCGTCGGTCATGTTTGTGGAGGGAGAACTCGCCGCGCCCGTTGCGCCTCCAGTACCCCCCGCACCCGTCAATAGTGGGTACATCGCGCCGCGTTCCGGTACCATTGGCGAACCGCTCACGCCTCTAACTACGCGCGCTATGATTCAGCAACACGACGAGTTGTTGAGTCGCATCTCCGAATCCCAGAAGCGCCGCCAAGGACAGCCTGCAGTTCCTGATGTGATGGAATCCGGAACGAGTGCGAGGCCCACAGGAGCGCGCCCAAGAAGACCGAACATAGAAACACAGTCGGTGCGTTCATCGAAACGAGCTGCATTAGAAGCCAAGATGCAACTCGCCCGCAGGGAACTAGAAGTAGCAGAAGCCAGATCTAAGGTGGCTCAAGCTGAACTGGAGCTGCTACAACTGGATTCTGAGGAAGAAGAAGACTTCGTGCATGAAGAGCAGACACAGATGCATGTGCAGCAATGGTTGGATCATGCAAACACTGTGAAGGTTACTCCACCTAAGGAAAAGAAGAGTGACATTGAAGAACTGGCTCAAGTCATCAAGAAGATGTCAGAGAAGTCATCGGAGCACAGCCTATCAAAACATATGATAGAGCTTCCAAACTTCAACGGTGCAAGTGAAGAGTGGTTAGCGTTCAAGCGATCCTTCGAAGACACCATGAACGCCTTCACCGACGTGCAGAATTTGGCGCGCCTGAGAAGGTCTCTTCAAGGGAGAGCAAGGGAAGCAGTGAAGAGTCTCCTATTCACTGCCAAGACACCGCAAGAAGTAATGAAGGGATTGGAAGCGCGCTTTGGACGACCAGGAGCCATAGCCTTAGCGGAGCTGGATAAATTAAAGAGTACGCCGAAGATGCAAGAGACGCCGAATGATGTGTGCACATTTGCTAGCCACGTCAGAAATTCTGTGGCAACAATCAGTGCACTTGGAAAGGAACAGTACCTGAGTTCGCCAGAAACAATGAAGGCGTTAGTGGACAAGATGCCAGCAAACATCAAGTACAGATGGTTTATGTATCATCACAGCCATCGAGATGAAGAGAAGCCGGAGCTCATATTAATAAGGGATTTTCTGGACATAGAAGCTGACATGTGTGGTGACTTCGCCCCTCCTGAAGTATCGTGGGATGCCAAGAAGAGCGCAATAAGGAAGAGTGTCCATACAGTTCAGGAGAAAGAACACAATCAGCAGCCAAGCAAGAAGACAGAGTGTCCAGAATGTCAAGCAGAGCATTGGATCTACGAGTGCAGAAGATTTAAAGAAGCAGATATGGACAAGAAATGGGAAATAGTGAAGAAATTCAGACTATGCTTCAAGTGTCTTCGTTTTCGGCACTCAAGACAAGGATGCAGGGCTCCGGTATGCAAGAAATGTTCGAGATGGCATCATGTTAGTCTCCACTCAGACACACCTCCAGCAATTAAGAAGCCAGAAAGGGACGAAGCCAGCTGCAACGTGGTACATAAGGAAGAGCCCACAGGTGAAGTCATCACATCGGTGCACACTACAAGCGATGGAAGAGCATACTTGAAGATGATTCCAGTGGACGTCTACGGGCCAAAGGGAACAGCACGTGTGCTGGCCTTGCTGGATGAAGGGTCCACCATTTCACTCATAGACTCTGCTATAGCCAAGAAGATTGGTGCGGAAGGAACAGCTGAGTCTATAACAATAGAAACCGTCGGAGGAAGAGGCTTCAAGAAGACGGATTCTCGAAAGGTGGAAATAAGGATTAAGGGAGCTCATCGCAAGTATAAGCAGTCGATGAGAGTAAGGACAATCGATGGCTTGAAATTATCGAAGCAAGAAATAAATGAAGAAGTCCTGAGAAGATGCGATCATCTCCAAAGTTTAAGAAGTCAGCTAGTCTACAAGAAAGAAGAGCCAAGACTACTAATTGGGCAAGACAATTGGGAGCTCATCGTAACAAGAAGAATCGTCAAAGGGAAGAAGTCTGAACCAGTTGCTTCGTTCACTAGCTTGGGTTGGGTGCTTCATGGATGCGACACTGGAGCGAACACACCTGTCCAGTTCGTCAACCACAGCCGCCTAGCAGAGGACAAGACAGAAGCCTTGGTACGAGCATACTTTGATATCGAGGCTCTTGGGGTGAAACCAAACCGCCCTAGCAACGACTCTGACAGGAGAGCATTGGAAGTTTTGGAGAAAACGACACGAAGATTGCCAGATGGGAAATTTGAAACAGGACTTCTATGGAAGAGCGAGCAAGAAACATTGCCGAAAAATTACGTTCAAGCACATCGACGATTAAACAACATCGAAAGGAAGTTGGACAGAAGTCAAGAATTGAAGATAGCCTACGAAGAGCAAATTAACAACTGGGTGAAGAATGAATATGCGGAAAAGGCTCCATCTACATCGACGCCCGGCAGAACGTTCTACCTGCCGCATTTTGTGGTGGAACATCCTGTCAAAAAGAAGCCAAGAATAGTACTGGATGCAGCTGCAAAATTCGAAGGGAAAAGTCTCAACGATGTCTTGCTGCCGGGGCCCGATCTTCTTCAATCTCTCTTTGGAGTTCTCGTAAGATTCAGAGAGGGGCCCGTCGCTGTTGTTGCTGACATCAAAGAAATGTTCCTGCGCATCCAGATACGTGAAGAAGACAGGGACTGCCTACGATTCCTGTGGCGAGGAAGTCAACGGGCTGGAAAACCAGAAGAATACAGAATGAAGTCTGTAATTTTCGGAGCGACGTCATCACCCTCAACAGCTATCTTCGTGATGAATAAGAATGCGGAAGACTTTAAAGAAGAGTGTCCAGCTGCAGTGAAAGCTATCAAGAGAAATCACTACATGGATGATTACCTCCAGAGCTTTCAAACTATCGAGGAAGCCAAAAGAACATCAAAGGAGGTGCAGTACGTGCATGCAAAAGCGGGTTTCCATTTAAGGGGATGGGGTAGTAACGAAGCTGAAGTGTTGAAGAGCCTGCAAGATCAACCGCAAGAGGGAATAAAAGAACTCTCCTCAGAAGAGAAGACACTCGGACTACGATGGATAATTGGCGAAGACGCACTAGCATTCAACGTCGGATTTCGCAACACACCTCGCGAAATTCTGACTGGAGGAAAGATACCAACGAAGAGACAAATAGCCAGCGCCGTCATGTCTACGTTCGACCCGATGGGCTTCGCCGCACCTGTTTTAATCCAAGGGAAGAAACTCATCCAGGACATATGGCGAACGAAGATCGACTGGGACGACGCGATCTTACCTGAGCAAGAAGTAATGTGGCTCAAGTACATCAAAGAAGTTGCAGTTCTCGAAAAATTGAGGATACCCAGATGTTTATCTCCATATCAGAGGAAAGGGCAACTCCATACTTTCACCGAAGCGAGTGAAGAGGCCTATGCTGCTGTCGTCTTTTGGAGAACAGAAGAACCAAGTGTCCGCGTTACGTTGATCGCAGGGAAAGCGCAAGTTACTCCCACGAAGCCAGTCTCGATACCGCGACTGGAGCTCCAGGCTGCGTTACTAGGAAGCAGACTGGCAGCTACAATCGAGAAAGAAACTGACTTAGAAATCACAAAGAATATATTCTGGACAGACTCAAGCACTGTTCTTCAGTGGCTGAAAGCAGATCCGCGAAAATTCAAGACGTTCGTGGCTCATCGACTTGCGGAGATTGAAGAGTTAACTAGCCCGCGAGACTGGCGATGGGTGCCTACTAAAGAGAATCCAGCGGACGACGCAACTCGTGGGACGCCAACTGAATTTGACAGGAACGCGAGGTGGTTCAAGGGGCCTACATTTCTTTACGAAGAGGAGCAGCAGTGGCCCGCCAACCGCTTCGAAGGGAAGATCATCGACACGGGGGAGGAAAAGAATATTCAGACAATAGCATCAGTCTCCACAACTCCTCGTCGTATACCAGATCCAGAACGCTTCTCCAGCTGGACGCGACTCCTAAGAAGTACGGCGCGCGTGTTCCAGTTCATCGATCTACTTAAGAAGAACAAGTCCAAGGAAATCGTCAACGCAGCTAAAGACAAGGCATGGAAACAAAATAAACCTGCAATAAAGAGGAAACAACTCGTAAAGCTTCCTCCTATGAAACCAGGGAGAAATTTCAAAATCATTGAAGAAGAACACTTCAATAAAGCCAGAGAAGAGTTAATTAAGGAAAGTCAGCAAGAAAGTTTTCGGAGAGAAATAGAAAAATTGAGTAATAGGAAGCCAATGGAAAACTCAAGCCGACTCAAGAAAATCGACGTGTATGTCGACGAACAAGGCATCTTGAAGTTAAGAACGCGAACAAGGAAAATCACGATTGAGAACCAAGAGCAGAATCCAGTGGTGTTAGACGGCAAGAACAGTATATGCCGCCTAATCATTGAACACTATCACCAGAAATTTTATCATGGCAATACAGAAACGGTGATAAATGAAGTCAGGCAAAAATATTGGATCCTGGGCCTACGGACAACAGCAAGGGCACTCATACACCGCTGTCAATGGTGCAGAGTGCATAAGAGCATACCGCAAGTGCCACCGTTGGGAGATCACCCCGTTGAACGCCTGCAGCATCATCAGCACCCCTTCACCTGCTCAGCTGTGGACTACTTTGGGCCGATGCAGGTGACCATTGGGAGAAGAACTGAAAAACGCTGGGGAGCTCTCTTCACATGCCTAACCACAAGGGCTATTCACCTCGAGCTATCAAGTTCCCTTAGTACGAGCTCGATGATCATGGCCTTACGAAGAATGGCGGCCAGAAGAGGAACACCGAAGGTTATCTACAGCGACAATGGGACAAACTTCGTCGGGGCCAACAAAGAACTGGAAGAAGCAGCAGCTCAAGAGGGAATCCGGTGGAAATTTATACCAGCTGGAAGTCCGAGTATGGGAGGCGCCTGGGAGAGAATGGTCCGTACGGTGAAGACGGCACTGATGGTCGTACTACAATCGCGATCACCACCAGAAGAAGTACTCCACACGCTACTGGTTGAAGTGGAACATGTCGTCAATTCCCGTCCACTCACTCACATAAGCATAGACCCCAACGATGAAGAAAGCCTGACACCAAACCATTTCCTGCTCGGAAGATCCTGCGGAGCGACGTCGCCGGGCGAGTTTGAAGATGGGAACCTCATTGGCAGAGCAAACTGGAGGACCGCGCAACGCCTGACCGACCACTTCTGGCAGAGGTGGCTAAAGGAGTATCTGCTCACTTTGAAGCCGAGGAAAATAGATGGCAGACAGACTACGGATCCTCAAGTCGGAGACGTCGTCTTGATTATGGACGCCTCGCTGCCCCGCAACACATGGCCGCGAGGAGAAGTCCAAAAGGTATATCCAGGCCCAGACGGAAGGGTCAGAATTCTGGACGTGCGGACACCGGGAGGAACGCTACGACGGTCAACGCAGCGAGTCGTCATCCTGGTGCCAGCAGCCACGCCGCAACCTCGAGATGGAGCGCTACGCACGGCGGGGGAGAACTATTAGCGACGTGACTGAAAACACTACTCACCTTGATTTGTATAGAGTTAATTAGTATAGTATATAGTTAAGTTGCTATGTATATCAAGGTAGATAAGGTAATTTTTAAGGTCAAATAAATGAAGGGATTATTATTAGAATAGGGTAATAAGTGTAAATATAGCATAGGGTTTCTTATTTTTAGCATTAAGGTATTTTATAAGAATTAATTTTGTAATTGTAAGTAGCACTATTTGATTTTCGAAGAGCGTTACCATAACGAGAACCAAGGTCTTTTTTAAGTAAATATGGTAAACTCACATTCCGAGAATCAAAAAGCGTTACCGTAACGAGAGCCGAACACAAGATTCCACGACTGCCGATAGATGGCGCAGTTACGAAATAGAACTGGCTATGCAGATTTTTACTCGCGAGGTAATAAGGTTCGACGCGATTTTGAGTCGGCAGATTCGTCAGCTGCCCATCTGCGCACAAGTTAATAGTGTTGTTGTCGTTGTTCGAGCCCTACTCAGCGCTACTACAAGCTCCTGTCGCCGGCTTCCGTCGCGAAGCCCCAGCAACAAAGTGCCCTCTGCCGAATTAGCGGTAGAGGCGGGGACCACCTATTGCTGTAGCGCTCAAATCCAGGACTGCGGCGTTAATTAGTTCTCCGTTCGCCCTAGTAGCCGGCCTCCCAGAAGCGGGTCTCACCGGTGAAAAGGCGGCGGGGTCTGTTAGCCCGCAGCCCTCAAAGGGCTGCAATAATGGGTGACTCCCCTAATTCATCGCCACCCTCCCCGCCCACCCGTATGGAGCAAGCGGACGAGGACCCTCAAGGCGGTGAGAGGCTAGGTAACCGCCCCTCCCGCCCGGCCACGCCCACCGGATCGTCATTCCACACCCCAGAGCCCGAGGACACGCCCCAATGGGCGTCCGTTACGAAGAACGCAGTCCCCGAGAGTGCAGCGCCGCCACCCCCGGATCCGCTATCTCCGGCATCGGCCTACGAGCATGACGCCTTCATGCTCGGCCACTTCATTAAAGGCGGTTTGGTGTCGCCGGAGATGCAGCGGTGGATGGCGTTATACTTCCGCATTAAGGACGCGGAACTCAAAAATATAGAACCATCAGAGGATGACAAGGCCGCCTTAGAGATGGCCATGAGAGGCCTGTTGTCCCTCCCCCCAGCCCTACCACCTCCCCCGCTGCCCTACAAACGACAGCGCAGCGAAGAAGATACGGATGGCACCCCCAAGAAGGCCCGAATACGGTCCAAATCATGGACCCCCAGCCCGCCCGAAAGCGCACCACCGGTGGTGCCGGCCCCGCGAGGCCCCGCGCCGCGCCCCGCTGGTGCGCCCCGCTCGCCTCCCGCACCGCAGCGGTCGAGCATTCCGCTCCCGCAGCGAGTTGCGCGTAGGACGGCCCCGGCTGGCCCCGCGTCGCGCCTCGACGGTGCGCCCCGCTCTCCTACCGCGGTCCCCCCCGCAGGGGTCGACCCGCACCGCGCGCCGCTGTCCGGAACTGCGGCGGGGCCCGCAACCCCCACAGCACCGCGCGCACCGAGACCGCCCGCACCTCAACTGCAACCGCCGACGGCGCAGCCGCGCACTCAACCGCCGCTGCCATACAGCACCGCACTCAAGGCGACGCCGAGCACCAGCGCGACGCAGCAAGGGACCACCCGCATGCCAGCAGCCGCTGCCACAAAACAACTAGCCGAAATGGGTAAGCCATTTAAAAATATTAGCTTTACCCAAACCGCAACCGCGACCTCGACCGCAAAATTTGAGGCCGGACCACTTGCCGCCGGACCAATTGAGGCAAGACTAAATGAGGCAGGACCGATGGCCGCCGGACCGATTGCGGCCGGACCGATTGCGGCTAGACCAACTGCCGCCGGATCTTCTACCGCCGTACTAAGTGCGGCCGCACCCGATACCGCAATTTCGACCGCTGCCTCAAAAATTGCGGCCGGACCAATTGCCGCCGTACCAATTGAGGCAAGACCATTTGAGGCAAGACCAAATCCTGCCTCAAATAAAACCGTTGTCGCCACTTCAAATACCAACGATCCTAAATACCCGCCGATCGTTGTGGAGCGACTTCCTAACTGGTCGGCTCATTTTAGGGAACTTGCCCGTATTTTAGGACGCTCACCCGCAGCTCGTCCCTACAACGGTGGAGTGCGGTTTTCACCGACGGACGAAGCCGAATACCGGGCGATACAGAAATACCTGTATCGCCTGGAAGAAACCGGACATGCGCTCAGCTGGTTCTCTTACTCCTTGCCAGCAGAGCGCCATCTGAAAGTCGCTATCCGCGGCCTTCCCGCCGACACCGACGAGGGTGAAATCAGGGACGCCCTCGCAGATAAAGGATTCACCGCAGAGGCAGTGAAGGGAATACGCGCAAGGGGCGGCCGCCTCGGGTGCGTATTCTTTGCACTAATTAAGAGGACACCTAATGTGCAAGAAGTCTACCTTGTCGAAGAGCTCCTCTACATGCCAGGAGTGAAGATAGAGGCGTGGAGGGGCAAGAAAGGCCCCGCTCAGTGCCACCGGTGCCAAAAATTCAGGCACTCGTCGCACAATTGCCACCGACCCGCCGCATGCGTCCGATGTGGCGGCCCGCACAGAGCGGCGGAGTGCGACCGCCCTCGCGAAGAGCCAGCTACGTGTGCAAACTGCGGGGGGGAACACCCCGCCAGTCGAATTTCCTGCCCGGTCTTCGCAAAGGAGGCCCGTAACAAGCGCGCCGGCACGGTGGCCCGTACGGGAGCCGCCCTACCTGCACGCCAAGACACGTCGGAGACAGCAGAGGCCTCCCTGATGGCACCAGCAAACGCCCCGACGGAGAGAGGAGCCCCCCTCCCCAAGAAGAAGAGGAGGAAACCTAAGAAGCCAGCTGCACCTACGGGACCAGAAAAAGAGACCCAGGTAGCCCCAGACCCCGAGCCCCAGCAACACAGCCTGGGGGATAGGGACCTCACAAATCTCGCCAGTATGGTGAATACCATAGTGGCAGCTGGAGGCGTTATAACGCCCGAGCTCCTCAGAGGCCTCACTAATATCGCACATCATGTATAGGAAGCCTCTGAGGATAGTACACTGGAACGCCTCCACGCTCCGGGGGAAGAAGAAAGCAGTCGCTCACTTCCTCCGGGAGCACCACATTGATGTTCTCTTGGTCAGCGAGACTCACCTAACAGATGCGGACAATTTCAAGATTGCAAACTACATAACGTACCGTAAGGACGAGAGGAGCCCCACTACCGGCGTCGCCTACCGAGGACTGGCGGTGCTCGTGAAGAGAGACGTCGTGCACCAGGCAATTCCACACGAGGACTTCCAGTACATGTACGCGTTGGGAGTCTTAGTCAACGTCGCCGGCCATGAACTCAGGATCTTCGCAGCGTACGTTCCCCCGGGAACTCACTTCGAGCCTAGGGAACTGCGCTCCCTATTACTGCATCCCACGCCGACTCTAGTGGCCGGCGACCTCAACGCCAAGCACACGGCCTGGAACTCCTCCAGGGAGTGCAAACGCGGAAGACGCCTCCTACGGGACTCTATAGACCACGAATACGAGATAGTGGGCCCCGACGAGCCGACCCACTATAGCAGCCAGGACCAGTTCGCCGAGGATGTTATCGACATCGTGGCCTACAGAGGCCTACTAGCACCGCCATCCCAAGAAGTCCTACTTGACCTACAGTCAGACCACAGACCGGTTCTCCTCGTCCTCCAGGACCAGCCGGCGAGAGTCACGCTGCCCAAGAGAGCATCAAAACCAAACTGGAAAATCTTTTCGCGCACGCTGGAGACAGTACGCGTGGCGACCTCAGTCTCCACCAGGGAGGAAGTCGAGAAGGCGGCGGAAGATATCACCCACAGCATCCGCAGCGCCCTGGACTCGGCCCGGCGCCCGGTGTCGGCGAGACACAGGCCCGACCCGATTCCCGCCGACATCAAGCAGCTGCTGGAGAAGAAGAGGCGGCTGCGGCGGCAGTGGCAGACGACCCGCTGCCCGACGCTGAAGAACCAGCTGAACTCCCTGGTGAAGAACATCAAGGCCAGATTTGAAGAGCAAGCAGCCAGGTCGTGGGAGAACCATCTACTCGCAGTGGGCGGTGATATCCCCTCCATTCACCGCCTGTGCCGGCAGCTGTCGACGGAACCTCAACCCGTCCGACCGCTGCTGGCAGCGGATGGCCTCCCACGATTTCTCGCCCAGGATCGCGCGGAGATCTTCGCGGAGCATCTGGAGCGCCAATTCACGCCGAACGAGCAGCAGAACCTAGAACACACCAAGATGGTACAGGAGCACCTTCGGGAGTACTTCGCCAGCCCGGATCCGGAAGAAGAGCCTCCGTTCTTCACCCCCGGCCAGGTGCGGCGGGTTACCCGAAGACTGAAGCTGAAGAAGGCCCCGGGCGCAGACGGCATCACAAACGAGGCGCTACGCCACCTCCCGCCGCCTCTCATCGCGGCGGTGACGCGCCTGTTTAATGGGATTCTGCGCTCAGGCCACTTTCCCGAAAACTGGAAGACCGGAAGGGTAATTTTGCTGCCCAAGCCGGGGAAGGACTTGAGAAGACCGGAGAGCTACCGTCCCATCACCTTGCTCAGCACGCTCTCGAAGGTGTTCGAGAAACTGCTGCTCGGATTACTGATGCCACATATCACCCCACGGGCGGAACAATTTGGATTTCGCCCAGAACACTCGACGACGCTCCAGATAGCAAGGCTGCTCCACAGGATCGCCGAAGCTGCCAACAAGAAGGAGTACGTGGCTGTCGTACTCCTCGACATGGAAAAGGCGTTCGACAGGGTATGGCACGAGGGGTTGCTATACAAGCTGTCAACGTCGAAGACTCCAAGAAGACTGGTCAGGATTGTGGCCTCCTTCCTGCAGAATCGCCGGATACGGGTGGCGGTCGAAGACGCCGAATCTACAGAACGTCCCGTGAGAGCAGGAGTCCCGCAAGGAAGCTGCCTGTCTCCAGTCCTGTACGCCTGGTTCACCGACGACATTCCGGTCGCCGGTCAGGCCCAGCTCGCCCTTTACGCCGACGACGCGGCGCTCTTCGCATCAAGCATGAACGCGAAGCACGCCGCCAAGAAGTTGCAGCAAGCACTCGACGCCCTGCCTGACTGGCTCTCCAAGTGGAGGATGTCGGTGAACGTCGCGAAGACGCAGGCGCTGCTCTCCGGGAACTCCAATCTCCCGCCGCCCATGAAGCTGAAAGGGACAGACGTGCCGTGGCAGCCGCACGTCAAGTACCTGGGGGTGTCCATAGACAGGCGACTGTCTATGAAACATCACGTCGACGGTGTGGTGGCTCAAGTGAAGATGGCCAGGGGGAAACTCCGCCCTCTATTAGCCTCCAAATTGCCCCTGAGGACGAAGCTCGGGATCTATAAGACTTACATTAGGTCCCGCCTCACATACGCGTCTCAAGCGTGGCACGCCTACTGCTCGGAGACCAACAAGAAGAGACTCCGAGCCCAGGAAAACCAATGTCTCCGGGTAGTGGTCGGCGCCCCACGCTATGTGAGGAACGCGACGATCCTCAGGGACCTGAAATGGGAAAATTTAGAAAAGTTTATTTCCCGCCTGGCCAAGACTACGTACGATCGGGCGGACCGCTCGGCGCTACCCCAACTGAGAGGGATTGCGCCCCTGCACGCGCGACCGCCCGACTCAATGAAGAAACCATCGCCACGAGACGCCATCATCCCGTCGAGGACAGAAGAGGAAGAGGAGGAGTCGCCGCGAGAAGCGGCACCCGCAGGAGCCCCACATCCCCAGGTGTGAAGACCCGGCCATCACGGCCAAACCCAGGATCCCGCCTGTAGTTGCAGGCGGCGGAAGCACATCACTGAAGAGGACCACGGTCCTGACCAGTTCCCTCGCTAGCGCCCAATCGCTAGCGCCCAATGAGTCGGCAGTACTGGAATCAATTCGGCTCTCGGAACACTTGGAATGGAAGAAAACTAAGGAAGACGAAATAAAGGAAGTGAATACAAGTGATCTTTAATTTCGGACCCGGATCCCTGCTCCAGTGCTCAAGTGAAGTGTTAGTGAATATCGTCGGTCGGATCGGAAGCTAGGACCCCTGTGCTCGGAATCGGACCCCTGGATCTCAGGAATAGGACCCCTGCTACTCGGAGTCGTCGAGATCGGACCTCTGCTCGGATTGTCGGCGGATTAGAAGATAGGCCCCTCGCTCATCCTGCTGCCCCCCCCCCCCCCCCTCATACAGTCCACTCATCGACGTCGTCCTCGGCAGCCGGAGCGAAGCTAAGCAGCCCGAAGCCACGCCGCATCAAGCTACACCGCCCGCAGCCACGCCGCCTCAAGCTGCGCCGCCTCGAGCCAAGCCGCCTGAAGCTGAGCCGCCTTGTGCCGAGCCGCCTGAAGCTGAGCCGCCCGAAGCTGTGCCGCCATAAGCTACGCCGCCTGAAGCTGTGCCGCCTGAACCTAAGCTGCCTACGCTGTCGCTCGTCCGCACCTGCCTTCGCCCTCTACTACTTTAACGTGTTGAGGACAGATTGGGACGACTGTGCGCCACCAACAGCGCGCGCAACGCCAACCATAATATATACCTACTATGGAATGCAATAAAATTACAAACACGGCTTTAGAAGATTTAATAAACAGTAATAAAAAACTATTTAACACTTAATTCACTCTCACTCATTAACTTACTTTCTGTATGTCAAAGGAAGAAAGCGAAAGAATTAAATAAATGCATGCATCTTTTTTGTATTGATTGATTTCTACAAAGTGATTGCAAGGTTTACTTGATAGATATTGTAACAATGATTGCAGGTGGAGGTCAACTCGCGCCTTATACATAGGGCGCACTGTAAGTTTCCGGAACTGGCCACTTACATAAACAATATTTAAAAATTTATTGCAACATTTGAAAATATAACTCTTTGGCTGTAGAATGCAGTTTGTTTCATCTGACTGTCTTTTGTTTTTACCTTGTGGCGCCATTTAAAAAATTGTGTGTCTGCATCAACATGGATTTAACTCGGGAAAATTTTCGTAGTATGATTTTCTACGATTTTAAGTGTAATTTGACAGCTCAACAGAGCATCGCTCGGCTTGAAACAGCTTTTGGCAATGAAGCACCATGCAAGACAACTGTTTATAGCTGGTTTGCAGAATTCAAGCGTGGTCGTATCAATCTCAGTGACGAATCTCGCGATGGTCGGCCGTCCACCGCTGTGACCAACAAAAACATCAATGCTGTGCGCCGTATGATTGAAACAGACAGGCATGTGACCTACCATGAAATTCGCGCATCCTTAGAAATAGGCATGAGTCAAATACAATTAATCCTACACAAACATTTGGGTGTGAGAAAGCTGTGCTCGCGGTGGATCCCACACAATTTGACCGAGGCTCAAAAAACGGACCGCGTCACTTGGTGCAGTGCCATGCTTACCAGATTCAACGAAGGTGCGTCAAATTTGGTGTGGGACATAGTAACAGGTGACGAAACATGGATTTATTGCTACGATCCCAAAACAAAGCAGCAATCGAGCGTATGGGTCTTTCAAGATGAGCCGATACCAACCAAAGTGGCGCGCGTGAAAAGTGCATCTAAGCGGATGATTGCTTCTTTTTTTAATAAAACTGGACACGTGGCTACTGTTGCTTTAGAGAATCGTCGTACAGTGAATAGTGACTGGTACACGACCATTTGTTTGCCGGAAGTTATTGACGAACTCCGTAAAAATAACCGTAAACGCCGTATCATCCTGCACCACGACAATGCTAGTTCTCACACGGCCAGACAGACAAACGAATTTTGAAGGCGAAAAATGTAAAACTCATGAGTCATCCTGCATACAGTCCCGACCTGGCACCTTGTGAATTTGTTCTGTTCCCAAAAATTAAGAACCAATTACGCGGTCAACGATTTTCATCACCAGAAGAGGCTGTCGAGGAGTATGAAAAACACGTTTCAGAGGTCACCACAGAGGAGTGGCACAAAAGTTTTCAAAACTGGTTTCATCGAATGAAAAAGTGCATAGACGCCAAGGGAGATTATTTTGAAAAACAATAAATTAATTTTGTACCTTTAATAGTATTTTTTCATATTCATTCCGAAAACTTATAGTGCGCCCCACGTATATACTCTAAGCCCATTTGATGACTAATAAATTTTAAGCAATTGATTTATAAGTTTTATTTATTATTTTACTAATAATATTTTTTTTATCGTGCCTCGAAATACTATCCATTTAAATCCTCCTTGGGAGATTCATATTATGCGACATTGCTCGACGAACTGAAAAAGCAAAACAAATGCCACAACGATAACGCGATGTCGCGTGATTGGCAATGAACCTGTCGAATATGTGTGTAATCAACGACCTTCATTTTCTGCAAGGACAAAAATGTGACGTCACGGACTCTCATATCTTTATTAGAGATTTTATTAGTCCAGACTCCTGCGTTCAGTACGTCAACCATGAGATATTGTTGACGCAGACGCTAGCGACTGCATTATCAATTTAGTATGGCAAATCTACTTATAGCGACTCTGGCGGATAGTAGGGTAACTAAGAAATTCCATTTTAAATCTTAACGTGGTTGCTACGCTAGCTTCTGCGTTAACAAAATCTCGTGGTAAAGGAACAGATTTTTGTGTGGATCATTTAAGTCACCTTAATATCCGCCAGAGGCGCTTTACACATTTTACATGCAACATTTCTAATGTAGTCACTGTCGTCGGCTTTAAAATCACATTGTATAGTATCTTGCGATTGGCTGATTGACTCAAATTTACCACACAAAACAAACATTTATGTAGCTAAGAGTAAAATACACATCGATATTTTATTTATTTTATTTTATTTGGAAAACTTACAGTGCATTATGTAATCTGAATACATACTATTTGTAATTATTTAAACTATACCTAAGTACATTTATTTTCGGTAATATTTATGTTTCTTCTAAATATGAACAGCATAGCACTTGCAGTGTTGATTTTAATAGGTCTACTACATCAAAATTATATAATCGCCATTACCTGTATTTATATCGAAAATATCACATCAAAGTTTATCTTTTTTATCTTTTTATCGATATTATATGTAAAGATAAGTAATTGATTCCAGACGACGTGTTGTGCCTGCATTAATACAGTTACTGTATTTATTGCACCGAAAAAAAAAAACAGTTTGATATATTAAAGATAGAATTTATTGATGTTTTAGGAATTTAGTGACAAACGAACAATATGTCCTGGGAAAGTTGTAGGGTGACGCTTAACAGTGATTCCACGGGGAGTGTGTACGCAGGGGACATAGTAACTGGAACTGTTACTTTGGAATTCGCTAAGACAAAATATATTGACAGTAGGTATATATATTTTTAAATATTTCAGAAAACAAATAAATTTATTCACAATAATTAGCCTTCAAGTTATAAAAAATTCAGCATATTTTCATTAGCCCTTCTTGAGATAAGTTTAAATGGTGTAACTAAGACTTCTTAGTATTTAAATTTAGATTCGCTTGCGTTTTAGTTTTCAATTAAGTAAAGATATGGTTATAAGCTAGGATAATTTTATACAATGATTCTTACATTAAAATTTCTAAGAACTTTTTAGATATCCATTTTCAAATATTGGGCTTTGGTGAAGCACAATGGTCGAGGCCCAAACCCACGATGCCGTTTATAAAAATATATTCGGAAAAACGGAAATTATTACACATAGAAATGGACGTCTTTGGCGATTCTTTTGGTAAGTTGCTCGTTTTGCTAGAAGGATCAAATACCTATTTAAGTTATTCTTTAATAATAATAATCAAAAATACAATTATAATTTGAAATTAATTATATGTCAATATTATACTAAATATTTAAAATGTGGCCAAAAAACAAAGAAAACAATTTATTTAAATTTTAAAAAAAGAATACAATTTTTAGCGAAAAAAATTTAATTATTAATTTATTTGTCTGGTTACGTACAAAATTATAGATAATTTTATTTTTTATGATTGTTGTAATGTGACAGTTAAATTACTTATATACAAATTATATAAAAACTAGCTGTTTCCTGCAGCTCCGCCTGCGTCAAAAAGTAGCCTATGTTTAACACCGGGACTTTAACTATATTCATACCAAATTTCACCAAAATCCGTTCAGCAGTTTGGCCGTGAAAGCGTAACAGACAGACTTTCGCATTTATAATAGTAGTATGGATATTAGCTTATCAATATTTTGTTAAAAATAGTATAATGGGCTTTGAAATTACACCCCTCTTTAAATAAAGTCACTTTACGTGACAGTTCATTGTTTAGTTTTGTATCAATGTCACTTTATTCAGTTTTCTATCATGTTCATGTACTTGTTGCAATTTTATGTATTAGATTATTATCACATAAGTATTAGTATTAAAAGTATTGAGTAGGTGTGTAACAGACAGATTTCTTACAGAAAGACCCATCAACCCAGGCATCTACAACTTTCCATTTCATTTCGCGCTGCCTGAAGACCTGCCGTCAACATTTGAGAGTTCTATCGCAAAAGTTCTCTACTACATTAAAATAGAAATAAAAGGCATGTGCAAACCTAAAAAGACTGTCCCGTTTGTAGTCTTAGGAAATGTTAATCTCAATAGTATTGAAGAATTTATGGTAAGTCACGATTTTACTATAAAAACTCATGGTAGGCGGGGATTAGAAGTACCTATCTAATGGTCTGTTGAAAATGAATAAACATATATCTACTCATTATGTGATTCCCTTAGAACTTTTTAGGGTTCCCTACCTCGAAAGGAAGAAGCCGGAACCCTTATAGGATCACTTTGTTGGCCGTCCGCCCGTCTGTCTGTCAAGACTCTTTTTCTCAGGAACGCGTGGAGGTATCAATCTGGAATTACTGTCCCATGGAGCTGTAAAAAAATCAAACTGCTAAGTCAACGCAATCAAAAGATACAGCCATTTATGCCGCAAATTTTCGACACTCGCAAGGGTATCAAAACCTACAGGATACTTCCCGTGAACTCAGAATCTTATAGCAAAAACGTCATAAAGCACAGATAAAGGAAAAATTGCGAAACCCGTAAATTTTTAATAACATTATATTAGGTTGGGGAAAAAGTCTTTTCGCAAATAGTATGTATGAACTTGTAATGAAATCTCTTTGGCTATTTATAAATAAAAAAATAAAACGTTTTTTAATTAAATAAATAAAAAAATAAAACGTGGTCAAAGGCCGGTCAGGCTTCACAGACTGAGGCGAAACCCGGGCTAACTCGCAACAAAGTGATGCTGTGTGTGTTTGATGGGATTTCATGGGATTGGAAGAGCATTATTCATTATGAGCTGTTACCACCAGGCAGGACCATCGATTCTGAACTCTACTGCGAACAACGAATGAGATTAAAGAAAGAAGTTGAAAAAAAGCGGTCGGAATTAATCAACAGAAAGAATGTGGTTTTTCATTATGATAACGCTAGACCTCACACATATTTAGCCACTCAGCAAAAATTAAAAGAGTTTGGCTGGGAGGTGTTAATGCATCCGCCGTATAGTCTTGACCTTGCACCTTCAGATTTCCACCTGTTTCGGTCTCTTCAGAATTCTTTAGGCAGTGTCAGGTTAACATCACAAGAGGACTGCCAAAACCACTTGTCGCGGTATTTTGATCAGAAGCCTCAAAATTTCTATAGCAATGGGATCATGCCCCTATCTACAAGAAGGCAAAAAGTAGGTAATCGAACAAAATGGCACCTACATACTTTAGCTAAATGTAAATAAACTATATTAAAAAATGTATTGAATTTTCTTACTTTTCCCCCAACCTATTATAATAAAAATATATTTAATAATTTTAAACTTACTACTCATTCCCTTGTGAACGCATAGAGGCATTAAATTAAATTAATATCAAATACCTACTCGGGTCTATGTCAACGCAATCAAAAGAAACAGCAATTTAGGCAGCATATTTTCAAACTCGCAATTCCCTTGCGAACTTGCTTGTAACGCAAGGGAATCAAAACCTAAAGGGTACTTCCAATCGACCTAGAATCTTGAAATTTGGCATGAAGCAATGTTTTATAGCACATACAAAAAAAATCCGAAAACCTTAAATATTTAGTAACAGTATTTTTGCTTGTTTTTTAATAACGGCAACAGGTGGTCACTATATATTCACTTTAAATAAAATAATTTAATTAAAATAAAACAAATATTTCAATACTCCCATATAATAGACATATTTTTTTTGCAGATTTTTGCTACGGAGTCCGACTCGCACTTGACCGGTTTTTTTGTTTTAGGAACCTTCGACACACATATTACAAAAATCATGCTGGAATTCAAAATATATCTCTGTGAGACTAAAAACATACGAAGGTTTTGCGTCTAAACAAATTATACCTCTACAACTGAAAATTGAAAATGAAAAGAAAGCAAACATTAGTAGAATAAAGGTGCATTTGGTTCAAGTAGGTTTTTTATATATTTTTTCATTATTTATTATATATTTATTGAGAATCTTTTTTTTAAGAATTTTTGGTGCATTGGTGTTAGAAATGGGAACTATGCCTATTTTTAGTTTTGCTAAAGGCGAAATTTGTCTGCAGGGTCTAAGGGTTGTTTTATCCTTAGTATGTATGTACTCTACATATTTTTGTAAAAGTCTATTTAGATACCTTTATTTTATTTATTTTATTATTGCCCGAGTATTGCAAAATGTGTAGAAATGTTTTATTATAAATAAATATTATATATAAAACATCATGTAGGTATTCTACTTTACATAGTCTGATATGGCAAGCATTTTTTTTTCAAGTGTACAGTAGGTCTAAAATCGCCACTTTGAGCAATTCATCAAAACTAATTCATTTCGTGAATTCCTAGCAATTCCTCTGCAATTCTTCTTTTTGTTTGTAAAATTGACACGCATCATTTGCAATTCATTAACAATTCAGTTCATTTCGTGAATCATTTGCCGTGTTAATATTGCCATAGCAATTCTTCAAAAACGAAATTAATTCATTATTTTTTATATAATTCTTTGTTATTAATGATGTAAGACGTACTGTTATACAGGAAATTAAGATTATTGTTTATTTGACGTGCGTACATTAGGATTTGAGTACGCAATAAAGTAAAATTAAGTAAATAGAGACTATGTACTTGAATAATTATTTATAATAGTCAGTCAATGTCAATAAAGTGCAGTCATCTGTCAACAAAAAATGGGTTTTACGGCCGTGGATACAAGTCTTTTAGGCTCTTCTTATTTTTTGTTCTTCTTTAGTCGGGTCTTACTATCAACTCTTTATTTTATATAAATAGCGCACAACAGTGTGTAAATAACTAAGGAAGGCGATACCTAGGTACTCTATAGAAGTACAATGTGGGCGTTACCCGCGTGCCACGCTCGTGAAGTCCACGTTTAGCATCGCCATATAAAATTAAGATTCAAGAGGCTTAACTGGCACACAAACATGATACCATAACTTATTTTTGTGATATCGTTAGTACTAGTAATGATTTTATGGTCATATGATGTTAGTTCGTAAAGGCAAGTCGGTTGCTTTGTTTTTGTGTGATCACAGAAATAAGATTAGTTAAAAGAAGTGCCATGTATCGGCCAGTTAATCCTCTCAAGTCTTAACTTTTTATGAAGAAAAGGAAGCACACACCAAAAAAGGGCTACCATGATCTCTTAATTCTATCCAACAAATGCGAGTGAGTAAGCGAGATGTGTGCCCTACATTACATCCTATAAAGCGCTATCACACCCACTCACTCTCGCATTTAGACGAATTTTATATATCATAGTAATCCCCCTAAAGGTATCGGTTTGGTCGTTAGATTCGCACTGCGATGACGGCGACGTCTAGCTACACGCGTCTTTCCTACCTTTAATATATGTTCTTACCTCATAAAAGCACATGTTCTAAAAAAAAAATTCGGACAAACCGAGATCTTTACACGATATAATAACAATTTAATCAAACGTTGGTGAATACAATTCTCTTTGCAATTTAATACGAAATCTTATTAGTACTTAATTGACGAATTTAAACAACAATATATGATAAAAATTCGCTTGACGAATCGAAACAGTTTCAAAACATGACGAATTTTACCCTAAAATCAAAATAACAAAGTATTCTTACTCCACAATTGAGCAAATTTTTGTGAAATTTGGAGAAATGAACTGTAGATGTTGCTGAAGAGTAACTTTTTATGATTCTGCTATTTGACAGTAAAGCAATTCCGTAAAAGTAACCCATTTTACGAAATTCCATAGAAAACTGTCAAACAGCAGATTTGCATAAAATGAATTGGTCGTGATTCATTTTATGAACTGCCAAATTATGACCATTTTAGGATTTGCAATGTCATTCATATTGTGATTCGCGCTAAGTGGCGATTTTAGACCCGATTCTGCTAATTGACATAAAAGCAATTCCTTAGATGTGAGCCATTTTACGTATTTCCATAGAAAAATGTCAAACTGCAGAATTGCATGCAATGAATTGTTCGTGATTCACTTTATGAACTATACAAATGTGGCCATTTTAGGATTTGCAATGTCATTCATATTATGATCATATTATGATTCGCGCAAAGTGGCGATTTTAGACCCGCAGGTTTGGATTTTGCTGATAGTAAATGCGTAGGGTTTTGCTAGGTCGTTACTAAAGTCTAGATATCAATCAAAAAAACTAGATTTACGTTAATCATGCGGTGTATACATTATTTTAAACACGAAACACAAATTATCGTAATACTTGTAAATGAAAAAATATAAAATTAACTTGGGATTGGTGTGCGATCGAACGACATCGTTGGGATTCGAAACTTTGCAAGCAAGATTGGGAGTTAATGTTCGCTCCACCCCGAATGAACAGCGGGTCTAAAATCGCCACTTTGCGCGAATCATAATATGATCATAATATAAATGACATTGCAAATCCTAAAATGGCCACATTTGTATAGTTCTTATAGTGAATCACGAAAAATTCATTGCATGCAATTCTGCAGTTTGACATTTTTCTATGGAAATACGTAAAATGGCTCACATATAAGGAATTGCTTTTATGTCAATCAGCAGAATCGGGTCTAAAATCGCCACTTAGCGCGAATCACAATATGAATGACATTGCAAATCCTAAAATGGTCATAATTTGGCAGTTCATAAAATGAATCACGACCAATTCATTTTATGCAAATCTGCTGTTTGACAGTTTTCTATGGAATTTCGTAAAATGGGTTACTTTTACGGAATTGCTTTACTGTCAAATAGCAGAATCATAAAAAGTTACTCTTCAGCAACATCTACAGTTCATTTCTCCAAATTTCACAAAAATTTGCTCAATTGTGGAGTAAGAATACTTTGTTATTTTGATTTTAGGGTAAAATTCGTCATGTTTTGAAACTGTTTCGATTCGTCAAGCGAATTTTTATCATATATTGTTGTTTAAATTCGTCAATTAAGTACTAATAAGATTTCGTATTAAATTGCAAAGAGAATTGTATTCACCAACGTTTGATTAAATTGTTATTATATCGTGTAAAGATCTCGGTTTGTCCGAATTTTTTTTTTAGAACATGTGCTTTTATGAGGTAAGAACATATATTAAAGGTAGGAAAGACGCGTCTAGCTAGACGTCGCCGTCATCGCAGTGCGAATCTAACGACCAAACCGATACCTTTAGGGGGATTACCATGATATATAAAATTCGTCTAAATGCGAGAGTGAGTGGGCGTGATAGCGCTTTATAGGATGTAATGTAGGGCACACATCTCGCTTACTCACTCGCATTTGTTGGATAGAATTAAGAGATCATGGTAGCCCTTTTTTGGTGTGTGCTTCCTTTTTTTCATAAAAAGTTAAGACTTGAGAGGATTAACTGGCCGATACATGACAATTCTTTTAACTAATCTTATTTCTGTGATCACGCAAAAACCAAGCAACCGACTTGCCTTTACGAATTAACATTATATCACCATAAAATCATTACTAGTACTAACGATATCACAAAAATAAGTTATGGTATCATGTTTGTGTGCCAGTTACGCCTCTTGAATCTTAATTTTATATGGCGATGCTAAACGTGGACTTCACGAGCGTGGCACGCGGGTAACGGCCACATTGTACTTCTATAGAGATGTACCTAGGTATCGCCTTCCTTAGTTATTTACACACTGTTGTGCGCTATTTATATAAAATAAAGAGTTGATAGTAAGACCCGACTAAAGAAGAACAAAAAATAAGAAGAGCCTAAAAGACTTGTATCCACGGCCGTAAAACCCATTTTTTGTTGACAGATGACTGCACTTTATTGACATTGACTGACTATTATAAATAATTATTCAAGTACATAGTCTCTATTTACTTATTTTTACTTTATTGCGTACTCAAATCCTAATGTACGCACGTCAAATAAACAATAATCTTAATTTCCTGTTTAACAGTACGTCTAACATCATTAATAACAAAGAATTATATAAAAAATAATGAATTAATTTCGTTTTTGAAGAATTGCTATGGCAATATTAACACGGCAAATGATTCACGAAATGAACTGAATTGTTAATGAATTGCAAATGATGCGTGTCCATTTTACAAACAAAAAGAAGAATTGCAGAGGAATTGCTAGGAATTCACGAAATGAATTCGTTTTGATGAATTGCTCAAAGTGGCGATTTTAGACCTACAGAACACGGAATAGTGATTGGGAACAGAATGGATGCAAGGCATTCATTTCCCTTCATTGCGGGACACACTCCCATAGTAAATAAATATTAGAGGGCGCCTGTGTGGCGGCGTGGCGCTATACTCGTATATGTTATTGTAAATATTTATATATATTCTTTCTAATCTGTGATTTTAAAAGGCTATATTCCATGACGTTAGTAATCTCTTTGAATATTTTTAATTTTTTTAATGTTTAGAAACTTCGGTACAGCGTTAACGAGGGTTATGCTGAAGAAGAGAGAAATATGCACAAAGTAGAATATAATAAAATGTTGAACACTGCTTCTGAAACTTGTAACTTCAGCATGGACATACCAAGTGTAACCCCATCTACGTTGTGTACTACGGATGTAATGATTGAAATTTCCTATGTTTTAAGGGTAAGATTTCATCGCTATTAACCTTTTATGAAATGCAAAAGCATCGTCGTCCATGTTCCACAGATTAGTTATTAGTACTGACGTAGTTGTAAAAAAACACTATACTACCTACTTATGTCTTCCGACTCCGCTCGCTGGACAATCAATCAGCTGGGAGCTCATTAGATCATGACTGTCCGAATTCTATAACTAGTCGGGGCAATGAAAAATACTTTGTTAGAAAAAAATGCATTAAATCCTACAAAAAAAAATTATGTATGGTTTGATGACGTATAAGGCCATCAATGATAATTTAAGGTTTTCCCCAAAATATCTGGGTAGGTTTTTTTTAAATCGCTGGTTAAAGTTTTATTTTCCGAAAATTCTTTGAGATTAAATCCTACACAAGTGATTTTTTCTTCAAGAAGTCTTTAAAACCATTAGAAATGAAAGCTAAATAATCACCCCTTAGATTTCAGCGGAATATGTCAAAAAAGTCATACAAAAAATAAAAAATCATTACAAAAAAACAAATATTAAACAAATGGTGATTTTGCAGTATATTATCTCTATGATTATTACATTTCTCAATATTAATTTTCACTCGAGTGACAACGTTAGTTTTTTTTAAGATAGTTTTATTTGTTTTTTAACCGCTAGCATTAATTCTACACTTAAGAAAAGTCTATAACCACTTTCGTAATAATAATTTACGTCCCAGAATAAAAAAATCCCCTAAAAATACTTTAAGGGTATTTTGGAATTAGCGAAAATATTATCGTAATACGCAAGGGGCGCGGGGGGAGGACGCGCGCGGCCCCGTCGTTGCGCTCGCGCCCGGTGGCGAGCGCGATAATCGCAGTTATTCATTATTTAGGTAGGTAGTCTTTAAAATGGCTATAAATAAAATGAGATAAGTAAGTATAGCTAAACTACCATTCATACTATACGTAGAGGATCTAAAGGATTGGTAATAATTGGTGCCAACCATATCACACCGACATATACTTAGGTATATGTAGAAGTTTGCCATGTAATCATTCGATACACACTATGAAATTAACCAGGCAACATATGGTTCAAAAAATGTACACCTGTGAGGCTTTGCTAAAGTATAGGGTTCCGTAGTTATACATAAAAGTGCATTTTACAAGTTAAGCTCTAATAACTTCTGAATTTACAAAGCTATACAAGCCGTTATAGTTTTCCTTTAAAGTTTATCACATGTATTACCTTCATGTGTTTAGCTATTAGAGGGGGAGGGAGAGGGAGGGGCACGCCCTTGTCTATCAGCTTTCAAGCTTAATATATCGCAAACGAATCCCTATATCAAAATATTGTCTTAGCAACTCCTTAATGTTTTTAAAACTACTAATGACACCCCACACGATGGGGTATTTGACAGAAAAAAATCATCCCCATTTTACGTGTAGGGGAAGTACCTTAAAAACTTTATTTTTTTATTTTTTCTACGGTTACGGATATATATGGACACGTGAAAAAATTACAGCAGTAGTATATATATATATATATATATATATCGAAGTTTAAAGGAAAACTATCAGAGCTAAGTACTAAATATAAACTAAAAGGTTATAGGCGTCAAACTTATCCAACTACGGAACCCTACATTGCGCTTGGCCTAACACGCACTTGGCCGGTTTTTCTTTATGAAGAACAAGCTGTACCCGCGACTTCCTCCGCATTGGTAAAAAGTACCCTAATCCTTTCTCAAATTATTATCTATGTTTGTGCCAAATTTAATTAAAATCGGTTTAGTGGTTTAGGCATGAAAGCGAGCAGACAGATAGTTACTTTCGAATTTATAATATTAGTATGGATTAATATGGATAGGGAAAGTCGGCCAAAAATACGCAGATTACAACAGTAAAAACACTTGTCAAATCCATTCAGTATTTTTGGAGGTAATAAATGCCGGGAACTGGCTGCAGTCGGCGACCTGACGTACTACGTTTAATGTTCGTTTGTTCCCTCGTATCTTCTAAACTAACCAATACGAACATACCACGCATCGTTGTGAAGATGCGTCTTAACCGTCCGTGACTCACACCCACTCACATTTCAATTTAAAATGGTACCCTCTAAAGTGCAAAAAAGTTTTTTGAAATTTCTTATGTTTATTAAACGAAACGTATTTTCATTTAGATTACAAAATATATAATTAATGTACAATAATATACTAACATTCTTCCCCAAAGCTTCAAAATATGTCCAAAAATATACAGTCAGGTTTCATTAGTGTAAATTATGGAAGCTATCCCTTGATTTATCCTGTAGGACAGTCACCACCTTAGAGTACAACATAAAGTTCAATACTATTTTGTACTAAAATAAAAGAGTGTTTTTAAAAGAAATTTACTTTTATTTTTGCACACTATTACATGCAAATTATGATTATATTATTTCTTTAGTTAAATTCTTAATCTCTTAGATTGTATCATGTCTAAACGTTCCCTAGATGCAGTATCATAAATGTGAATTTCGGGAAGAATTTCGTCATCCTCTTCGTAAGGATCATCATCGTCATCAATATTTTGAGCATTCGTGCATGATTGACCTTTGCAACTTTGGCATACCTCTGAACATTTAAGTCCGGCTTTGCGGCAACCACATTGCGGGCCACAACTTTTTTTACACTTACAGAAAATCATTTTTAACACATTTTCTGGTGCTGGTTTCATTGTAGAAATGACCGGTGTCAAAATCTTGTTCTGTACCTTCCAACCGAATTCTGTTGGATTTAAAGGGTTTCCCAACCAAGATTGTATTTGGTGGTAGACACGTAATGAATGTTGCTTAGCTGCTGACTTTGTTGGCGGTAAATTCGCCAAATTTATTTTACTTTTAGTTAGACTTTGAGCAAACTTTTGATATCGTAATTCGTCTAAGCTTCTATTTAAGTCACCTCCGTATAATGCCGTAAAGAATCTTTCGCCCGATGAAATAATTGCATCTTCAGAGGGTTGTTTTTCATAAAATACTAATAAATGTTCTTTTAAATTTTCATTCTTGTCTAAAACATCAAACAATTTTTTCTTTCCGTAATTATACAGCGCCGAAGTAGTATCACATCCACTAAATGCATGTAATAATAAAATGTAATTTTTGAAATGGTCATATTTCAAACAATTGGAATTATATGTTTTTGATTCAGTTTTACCCTTTGCGGGTTTCATAATGAACACGTTGTCTTCGTTTTTGGCCAACCCAGTTAATAAGACCAAAATATCTATATCATCACATATAATACAAACACATTCGTGAGAAGAGGATAAAGTTAGAGCTTCCAAAACAATTCGAGTATCAGCATCAGCTTCGCACTGAATAACGTTAACGCCACTTTCCCGCAAATATTTGCTTAGTAGTGAAATAAATCTTGACTTATTTTTGTTGCTTGTCAAAAATTCTGCTTGAGATGTTGTCATTACATTTTAGGTTCAAAAAATACGTCTGCTGTAGTTTTTTTGACGGACCTTCTCATTCTTTCTGCAGTTTTAGTGCATGTGAGTAAGGTATTATCCTCATACCCATCGAAAACAGTAGTGACATCATTGCCATAATGTTTCTTTACGTACTATTACCATACAAATATCTTCGTAAGTTTGACCTTTGTTCCATACAACTCTGTGAAGGAGATGGCCACCATCAATAACAAAATGTATTTTTTTGCCAGTAAAAGACATGTCAAGTGGAGTGAACAAATCATACAATGCGGATTTTTTTGTTTTACGCATTCCTGAATCATCGAATAATGCGAGTGGGTAGGGCGTTAACTCGAAGGTAAGATATTCTTTCATTTCCTCTTCGCTTTTCTTCAAAAATGAAATTCTTTGAAAAATCGTTAGTGGATCGATAGGAGTGTCGATTTCGTCTTGAATTTTAGAAGCAGCATTTATGTTTGAAATTGGTATAACTCTTTCCTTTCTGGAGTAAGTAAGGTCAGAGAATGGAATGCCAATTGTCTTCGATAAAATATTTTGGCCCACTTCAAAAGCTTGATGGCAGTTTGTGTCCGTATTCCCGGTTATACCTGTGCTCAAAGACATTATATTTTTGTCCGATTCATTTTTGAATGGTTGATGCTCTTCAAACCAATAAGTCAGTTTAGCGACGTCTGTGTTATCTCTTTCTAACCTTGCAGGAGTGGAGTCTTTGTGAATATCGTCATTATTATTGTCAAAACCACAAAATGACTTCAGACAACCCTCGACTGCCTGAACAACAGGCATAGACAGAATCCATTTTGCTAAAATGCTGTCTGTCATTCCCCTTCCATGGGTCAATCCACCTCTACACTTCATTTTTTTCATCAGTGATTGTTCAATCACCATATCGGTCCACGTACCCGACCAAAATTTGTCGGTTCTGCGGATAGTGAATGCCCCATCGATGAATTTTTTGTATTCTTCGGGCGGCATTTTAAAATATTGAACCCACAGTTTTGCTGTAGGACTTCTGCTTTCAATTGCGGTTAAAGAATTAAAAAAACTATTTTTAATTACATCTATAATTTCTTTGGTCATACAATCAGAGGTCCTCTCCTCATCATTATTAAGATTATGTAAAATATTTTCAATTTCGGTATTTTCCTCTTCATTTAAAGTCATCTCATTAAAAATAAGCCCACCAAGTACTAAATAAGTCATTAAATTGGCCCTCAAAGCTCTAGAATACGCATGTCCAGTTAACATGTGAGTAACTGTATTTGGGGCATAAATAGTGGACCATAACTCTTTAAGGCCACTTCCTGCCATTATATAGCCTATGCTTCCCATAAACGACATAAGAAGGTGAAAACCTCCAATGCGGACGACAACATTTTTTAATAAGGGTGTTTGCGTTTCAGTAGCTGCAGCAACCATTTCTCTCGATTTTGCGTACAATGGCTGATCAAAAGTAACAATTGTGATTTTCTGATTATTCTGTTCTGTTTTTTGTAATGCCAAATTTAATACAGTGTTTATAGTGTCATAATTTGACGGCGGAGAGTTTACAAATGGAAGAATCTTAATGTGTGTAACTTCAAACGGTTGCTTTTCGGTCAAATTTTGCATAAATCCATTCCAGCCACAAACATCCGGTATATTTTTATGTTTCCCGTACAACCACAGTATATCACTGGTTGATGGCATAATTGTTTTGCAGTCAGTGACAGTTTCTTTTACAATTATTTCTTTAAGACCGTTTTTTCCTTTATTATAATGCAGCAGCGGAACATATCCAAAGTTACCTAACACTTCCGCGTTGGGTATTTTATCAATTCTAGGTATTTCATGTGCATGTTTTTGCGGAGGAATGGGAGTCCTGCACTCAATACCACCCATTGCATGGAAAGTGTTATGCCCATCAATGGTATTTATGTTCGCATCCGCGTTATCAAAGACAAACTGTACAAATCCGGAATTATTTTGATCAGAATTATCAAAGTTGATCGCAGATATCTCAAATGTGTTTGTCTCTGCGTATGAAGCACAAAATCCTAAACTATTTAAGATGGTTATTAACATTTTTGAGCCAAAATTCTTTTTTAATGTGACGGAAAGTGCCAGTAAAATACAAGAAACAAACTTTTTTGGCCGTAGCATTTGAATAATAGTGTGAGCAATCGACAGCAATTTCCGTTTGACTGATTGATCTTTCGGTTTAGGCCCCGCAAGCGTTTCGAAGAAAAGTTCTAGGCTCTGAGGAACATCTTCTTTAGCATTTTTTAAAAAGTAGTTTGAGCTAGGATAGCTGGTTTTATCGTATGGTTTTGTACGTATATCTTCTCGGATTATTTCAGCTGCTTTTTTTACAATTCGTAACCTTTCTTCGTCTGTGTTATTGCTTCTTTGTAAATACCAGTCATTGAATAAAATACTATCAACAGAATCTTTAAAAGACACTATTGGACTTCCTCGTGGTAAATTTGTAATATAAATTCTACTTCCAAATTTTTGTTCTAGCCTTTTAAGTATGGTTCGATCATCTGGGATATAATCAGATAGCAGATTCTTTAATTCTATGATACTAAATTGTGAGTCTTCGTTTTCTTCAATGTAGTCAAAAATAATTTGCATTGCCGTAGATACATCATAGCATTCAGGTCGGCCTGAAATACAAATAAGTAAATAATACTCAATCTACTACACATTCGATCTATTTAGGATACATCAACGGTACAGTTAACATGTTAAGTAGGTACCTCTCTTTAGATTTCGTTTCGGTAACAATACACCTGAATAGCAGTCTTTGTGGTAACGTGCTTGTACACGGGAAAGGGGCACATTTTCAATCCTTTGTAAGATCTGCAATAATAAAAATAATATATAATCATATTCTTCATCAATAAAATTCAATATAAAAACATACACGTACTCGTTAAAGACCTATACCTAGTGTTATAAAAAGTCGAAATACAGTGACAACTAGTCATGAAATTAAACAAATTTTCCTAGGGAATGTGTGTATACTATGCAGTGTGTTGCAAATAGGGCTCCTTGTGGTATATTGCATGTACGGAACCATAGAACTAGTTAGTTAGAGTTTTGTGTACGGAACGTGTAAGGTGCGTTGGGGTAAGATCGGAAACGGGGTAAGTCCGTATGCATCAAATTACTCCCAAATGGTATTGTTTTTTGTAATTAGGCAATATTGTGTAAAACGTCATTTTGTTTTGCACTAAATTTCAGTTCGCATAAGCTGCTCCGACGAACGAAACGTGTGTTCGGGGACAAAAAACAAAACAAGGTAATTTTTGTGATTTTTTCTGTTATCCGAACTTTCCCTTATAATTTAATTTTAATATTTTGCCTAAAATACAGCTTATTTTGTTATTATTTTTATTGAATACTAAGATTTTATTAGTAATAAACAAATAGATCTGGTTAAGACCCGTTGGCAAATATCCGGTGTTACCCCTAACGGGCGAATATCGGAAAATGCCTTCGTTAGTATACAATAAAACAGTGTACACTAGATGTATCTTGTCCTAGCAAAATTCTAATTCCATCCGATCTTTCCTTAAATTTATCTTATAAAAGGAAAACCGTTTAAGAATCACAAAATGTAAAAATAATGGTATCTGGGGCAAGACCGGATGACAAAATCAGCAAAAATAGAAATAAAAATCAGAATATCTAAATGCAGTGTAATTTTGAACTGATTTTTTTATATGTTCAAAAGCACTAAAGATCGGATAAACCTATTCAATGCACCTAAATATCAAATCAATAGAAGTGGTTTTTGAAGGGCGTCCGAACTTACTCCCGAAGCACAATTTTTAACCATGGCCAAATAAAATTAAGTTCTGTTTTTAATGCGTTTACCACAGAGACTGTTAAGTTTACAAGTTCAAAAAAAAAATTATAAAACATTTAATAAATTAACGTTTACATGTAATTTTAAGCATTAATTTTTAATAGATAGCCAGAAAACTTAGTTTTTATAACACCTTGCAAATTTTTCCAAATGCTGTCCGTTCTTACCCCAACATACCTTAATGGACGTTATGTCGTCCGTCAGTCTGTCACCATGCTGTATCTCATGAACCGTGATAGCTAGATAGTTAAAATGTTCATAGATGATTTCTGTTGTCGCTATAACAACAAACACTAAAAACAGAATAAAATAAATATTAAAGGGGAGCCATAATCCCATACAACAGACATGATTTTTTTCTGTTTTTAAAGATAATGATAGAACCCTTCGTGCGCGAGTCCGACTCGCACTTTGCCGGTTTTTACCCTTTAGGTACGGAACCCTAAAAATTCTCGAAATATTTCTGCTCCGTGTGTGCCTATCTTTTTATTGAACACTCTTCGTAGTAGGTATTCTAACCCATTAATATACCTACCTAAGTAGACAAGTAGATAATAGCTTTTCGTAAATTAACGTATCTGATAAGGAAGTAAGTAGTAGTAAGAAAGACCACGGAATATATACATACCTACCTATAATAAATATCCTCCGTGCTACCTACCCACTATCCACTATAACAGCTAATTGATTAGACTTGTGTAGTTAAAGTTAAATATACCAGTAATAATTTAATTTGAATAAGTATGTACCTACCTTTTGGCGAATAAATGAATCTGGATTGTTTCGAAGAGCCGCAACTATTGTTTGTTGGGTTTTTTCGCTGCTGACTCTGTAAGTTAAACATCGCTTTTCTATGGGTTTTCTATTTTCTTTGTCCATAAAGTCATCTGTGAGTTCTTGGGCACAGATAAAACATTTGTCCTTATATGGAAACTGAGACTCATTACTTCCACTTGGGCCAGCGACAGCTTCTGCGGCATTTTGGTCGGAAGAGTTGAATTTCAAAGGCTTATAAACACCTTTAAGACTTTCTTTTGTGTATTTCTTTCTGCATTTCGTATGTAAACAAATCTCATTAAGACACCCAAAAAGATTTGATAAACCGTCTTTCCTTAAATCGCTAAATTTAATTAAAGTCTCTAGTCCTTTCTTCTGCACAGTCACTGTGTCACCACTACTCAAAGGATTATTACAAATAACACAATCCATGTTGCCTTTTCTCTGAATAAGTATTTACTACTGCCGTAGAAGTCCACACGGTAAACGTATGTCAATGTTCAACAATGAAATCAGAATGAACCGCACAAGCGCACCGCCACCGGCCGGCGAGTGCGCGTTTTCTATCCCTGTCACACACTATCACAACGATCGCGATGTACCCGCGTTCAAGGTCACGCGCCAACCGCTGTGCCATAACGCATAGTAGGTATTTCAAATTTATTATTAATTTAATTTTCTTCGAATGCTCTCTATAAAATTTAGTGATTTTTTGGATGAGTGTGTGTTTAATGGCAATAATTTAAATTGCCATAAAATATCTTTTGTAGAATTAATGCTCAACAGTATAAGGTGAAAAAACATCAAAATAATTAGATAAACTTTAGTCACCCGGGTGAAAACTCACAGAAGCTTCCAAATACATTCTATGAACATGTTATAATAAAATCACCTTGTGTACAATTTATTAAGATACTTTTCTCTACTTTCATAAAGAAATAAAAATATACGGATTATATCTCCAAAACCTTACACGAGAAAAAGGTGATTATTTTTTAATAACAATTGTAGTGACTAAATAAGCGAAGGAATGGCAAATCCCCGCTGTAGAATTTTATGAACATTCGTTTATAGGTATTTGACCTTTTGCCCCCTATTTCTAAAAAAGCTCTTGGAGGGGATGGGGGAAAACGTTACGTGGGTTCCTAACAATTCTAAAACTTAATTTAGAAAAAGAAAACAAAACTGTAGGAAATAATGTGACTAAAATTTTATTTTTCCCGGACTAAACCTGAAGATACAAGCATGGAAGTGAGAAGTATCTGAAGTGGATACCTACTTACTAACATTTTTATTTGTACTCGTATATCTACGTCCTACACTACGATTATGCCACAGATTATGGAGCAGGCCTACCTGCTACTACTATGACCATGGAGTAAATACAAAGAGGAGATGCCGTAATAAGCGTTTTGTAAGAAAGTATTTGTGAGGCTACACGGAGCGGAAGGCAGACGGGCGGGGTGCTTGGTTTCGGAGCACATTTTTCATTTCCATGGATGACGACCAATGACAAGCTCCGCCCACTTTAACGTCGGCGGGGCGCCAATGATCACATCACTGCGCCATTTCAAACGGCAGCTCCTCTTTGTAATTGCTCTATGACTATGACCACAGATTATAGAATACTATGACCCTGGCTATGGCACTCCCTCGTTTTGCAGCCAAGATCCACTTGTTACAGAACCAGCTGAGAATGTCCTGAGAAAGAACGTTGTATTTTTTTATTTTTTTTCAGGTGGAGATTATTTTCCTTTTCCACTTCACTCTATGCGAAGATATACCGGTAACTATTGCGACTGTACCCGTTATACACAATGAATTTGAAAATGAATAAAATTTATTCAATTAATGTCTGTAGTATTACTGAAGTTGAACTTATCACAGAATATATTTATGACTCCATTTAACTATCTAAGTCATTCAGCATTCCATGGAGTTAGAGAAAGCAAAGAAAGAGTTATCACGTTTATATCTAGTTCTACAAGCGTTCCCATTTACAAAATAGAAAACCGCTAAAACAAAGCCCGATTTTTTTATACAACTAAGTAGGCAAACAGGCGTACGGCCCACCTGATGGTAAGTGGTTACCGTAGCCTATGAACGCCTGCAACACCGTAGATGTCACGAGCCCTTTGCCGACCTGTCCGCTGTCAGCACAGGGACCCCTCTTGAGCCTGGCGACCCTACTCACCAGCAGGAACACAACACTGCATCACAGTGTTATTTGGCACTATTATTCCAGGTAGATGGTGGGTTGTGGACCTGTGTACACAGAAAAATTATGGCTGGTTATGTGGTCCGTTCATTCATACTACTGACGCAAATAGCCGCGAAAAGTTCGCCCGCCCCTCGTCTAAACTGTCACCAATCCCGCGTGAGACGCGAATCGTTCGCTCGCTTAGTTTGCCGGAGAATAACCGGTAAAAGTACTCGTTAATGCGATAGTCTATCGATAGTAACGCGATATAGTATCGCGTACAAGTTGAACTATTGATAGATCTATCGAAAATTTACGATATTTTCGATGGTATCAGTACACTATAGGCTTTGTGTATCGAAATTTGTTGACACTATCGATAGTTTTGTAATATCGATTGATATACTAGCTTTATCCCTCAGCTCCGCCTGCGTCAAAAAGTAGCCTATGTTTGACCCTGGATCTTCAACTATATTCATACCAAATTTCATCAAAATCCGTTCAGCGGTTTGGCCGTGAAAGCGTAACAGACAGACAGACAGACTTTCGCATTTATAATATTAGTGTGGATGAACTTAACTTTCTAAGTGAACAATTGGCTCGTCAACTAAAAAATAAATTGTGTATTTTATATATTTTATTGATAGAATAGACTATTTCGGAGATACAATTTAAAAGAAAAAATTCTTAAAATTATATTTATTTTGTTATTTAATTTTAAAGATTTTATAGTGATGACGTCACGCAGCTATAATGGCCATCTCGAACTGCAAGAAAGCAAAAATTACCTATAATATAAAAATATATATGTCAGTGTCAAATGTCAAAGTCAGGATGGACCGCGAGCCGCGAGTTGGTTTCTTGTTTGTTTACAATCGCCAAATATCTAGGTACCTACCCCATTTCTCTTATCTATTGCATATTGGCGTGTTTATTGAACTTTATTGCCGTCTCTTCATCCGTTGACATCTGATTTTTCATTATTTAGACACCGATTCTTCATTATAATGTATGAATAAATGTAATGAAGATGTAATTAGGTAGTTTAGAGTTATGTTTACTTGAACAGAGATGATATTTGACATGGGAGCGCTACCAAACAAAAAATATTTCTTCACTACCCTCTGTTGCCAACCTAAAAAATTAAATGTGAATAGCCGGAAGTTATCCGGCTACGTAATACGTTAACCTTGCTAAAAAATTAAAGTCATTGGGTTTTTTGCGGTTTTCTTAAAAAATACTTGCTTAACTAACGATCTGATTAATGTAATCTGTTCCCTAAGCCTATTCCTCGAAATGGTTTACGAATTAGACATTTTCATGAAAAAGTTTACTAGCTAATTAATGTAACGTACTTACCACCTTGTAAATATCCATTTTCAAAATCAAAATAATTTATTCGCAAAAAATAGGGTAAACATGAGATCTTAATTAATGAGAAACAAGTAACATCCTATTTTGCTATTTCAAAACAGCATGCAAAAATATACAAGCATTATTATCACCCATTTTGCAGTTGGCGTTCGATTATCATTAAATTAAAATATTAATATAACAATTTTATTACCAATACATGTCATTAAAATTCAAAATAGTTTATTCACATTAAATAGGATTAGTTATCGTCATTATCAGTAAAAAAATCAATCGATATATAAAAGCATTTACCCAGGAGCCATTTGATCAAGTTAAATTTAAAATTTGGCAATGGTTAATTCACGTATTGATTTCGGTATTCTGTTAAATATTTTTATGACCATAAAATAGCAATTATTTTTATATAGTGTGGTACGCGATGTTGGAAATCGTAGTTTAGAAGAATCTCTGGACAAATATCGCCTGGAGTCATTGACCCCTGTAAAAAGACTTATGTGTTTTTTAGCAAATATACCAGCTTCTAAAATGTAAAGGGATGGCAGTGTCAGTAATTTAAGTTTCATAAATAAAGGTCTGCATGAATCCAGCGGATAGGTTTTACCTATAGCTCGTATACATTTCTTTTGTGCAATCAACGCCTTATTAATTAATGTCGAATTACCCCATATTTTTATAAATACAATGTACTTAAATATTTTTTTTACGATAGTTGTTATACTCATTAAGTGTGCCCTGACCATCTACCTGAGTATCTACTGGAATCCTGTAGATAGTTCACGTAATACTATTGTTAGTATTGTAATTCGACAGTATCAACAAATTTCGATACTATCGCCAGCCTGCCATGTACACTCTGGTGTCAGAGTTGTGCGGAACCGCCTCTTGGCGTCTAACGTGGTTCCTTTAACGACCACCAGATGGCGGCCGGGACCAACGACTTAACGTGCCTTCCGAAGCACGGAATCATCTTTATTATAGGTGATTCAAGCCTGCAATGTTCTAGCCAAACTGAAAACAACTAAACAAAGTATGCTTCCCGTGGGAATCGAACCCACGAACGGTCGAAGGCGAACGCTTTAAGGCTGGTTCACACACGATCCATTGCTTTCACGGACACAAAATCCACCCCACTTAGGCAAACTATTTACTGACACATTGAAATAATTCTTTGTATGTGTGTGTCCTTGAAAGCACTGGATCGTGTGTAAACCAGCCTTTAACCACTGAACCACGGAGGCAGTTATTTTCAATCATCATAATTGGTTAGTTGAATGAAAAAACCCTTTGCGTGAGATGCACTTTCCAAAATAAAAAAAGGTTATAGTATTTTATATTGTATTATTAATCTATGTATTATTATATTAAATATTGTATTAGATATACAAGGACCGTTCAAACTGAAGGGAATCACGCTCGCCTGGCGGGACGCGAACAGCCGCGAAAAATTCGCTCGCCTGGCCATTCAAACTGACGCGAATGACCGCGTTGGTCGCACGCGGACGCGGGACGCGAGAGATGCGAATCTGTCGCTCGTTTAGTTTCGTCGGAAAATCACCGGTACTCGGAGAAATATCCAAAGAATAATGATAAATGGAAATTAACTTTCTAAAAGTAGATCAGTCTACTCTATACTACGTCATTAATTCAAGCCGCATGATCGCGTGCAAATCATTTGATATCGTACGAATGACAATCGTCCGATATCGTAAGAATTTCTATCATCATAATCGGTGAGTCGAACTACTTTCATTCGGCATATGAGTCTTACATTTTAAATATAGCACTCAAGGGTTTCAAATATCAATAAGTAAATATATAAATAGACATCCGACTTATGTTTCAAAATATCTCAAATCGACTTATCTCTAAAGGCGTGGGAATCAGCCCCCAGGCTGTATTTCTTGTAAGACTCTAGCGTGAATGTCAGTGCCTTTCTAATATCCGGAGATTCACCGGTGATAAATCGGTTACAGTCGATTCACCGGTGATTTTACCGGTGTTTGTCTCCGTTGCCAAGCCAGAGTTGCCAGTATGTTACAAAACAAAAGTACCATTTTATTAAAATTCCGCCCGGGTAAAATTCCAAGGCTGAATCAAAACTGAGTTTTCAGATTAACATTATTTATTTGTATCTTTATTTATTAACATAATTTATTTTATTTTATTGTATCCATTTTATTCTATTTTAATAACAATTTTAATATTTATTTTTTAACTTTATTGTATTCCATTTAACTTCAATTTAATTCATTATATTTAATTGTAATTATTTATTGTTTTATTCCATTATAATATTTAGCATTATTACAACTTAGTTGATGATGATGATGACTCCTAGCTGATGTGTGTGCATCCTGAAGTTTGGAGAGTTTTTATTTAATTATTGTTACTTTTTTCGTGATAGTGTAGGTAACTTTTTGAGCAGTCGCATGTTATATTTGACTTTCTGCTACTGGCAACACTGTGTCCCGTCCGCCTGATTTACCTGATTAACGCGTGCGTTTCGCGTCAATATGCACAGGTCCAACCTTAATAGTTGTATGACGCAGCCGGCGCGAGCGACTAGCATCCCGCCTGTCGCGCGGGAATCGCACCAGTTTAAATAGTCGTTAAAATCCCCCGCGTGGTTAACCCTTAAAATACTAGATTCATGGGGTTAACAGTCTAAGGGGTTACCATAATCTCTTAATCCATCCAAATGCGAATGAATAAACGTAATACAGGATTTAAAGCGACAATTCGGTGGCTCACTCTCGTTTGGATGGAGTTGTGAGATCGTGGTAGCCCATCGGCTAGCCACGAAACTTGGAAAACCTTTACAAAGTATCAAAATTTGTACCGAAAATAAAAGTAACTTTCACCTGGCAACACTAAACTTACCACATTGTTCGACATTGCGTTTATCTGTGGCAATTTATTTTCATCGTTTCGCACTTCTTTAACTTTTTTAAACCAAGTTGGCCATTTTCGCTTTCAATTAAAATAAATTAAATATAATAATTATATTTAGGATTTATTTTATAACAAGTAAGTTTAATAATATTAGTTTATTAAATAATTTGATTTAAAGTATACAAATTGTCAACTTCCCTTTTCCATGACTTTTTTTAAGAAAGCGGAAGTGGTTGGTCCGCCATAATCGTTCGTGTGGGTCTGTGATTCTGTGGTTAAGGTTTCTTACCGGTGCCAATAATTATTTTTAATTAGTAGTAAGTTATGCGTATGAATCCAGACATGGACGATGATGAGAAGGGGTAAGTGTATTTATTGTTTAAAGTTATATTTCCATAAGCTTTGTGTTTTCCTTGATGTGGCATCTATAATAGGTCAACTGCATGTTCGCTTGGTGTGTCGCATTTCACGGCTAGCCAGCGAAGCTCTTGTGATAACAGCAATCACTGGATGTTCTTCACTTTAGGTATTATTTTTGCCATAATTTTATCGTGAATGCCTTTCTATCCTTTTGGAAAGTATTCGTACGATATATTAGTCTTTTACCTTACCGGCTAGCGGCCACCGACCCCAAGCCTCGCCGTGCGACTTGCGTAGCGATCATGGCAGCTATTGCTTACCCATGGGCAACATAAAATTCAAAATTTTGTTAATTTTCTGTGGTATTGGAGAACCAAACATTTGCTTAAACAAGTTTATGTAACTGATCATGTAAACCGAAATCTTTGATTGAAAATGTTGTAGCATTTTAAAATTAACCTTTCTGTGACTAATCGCAGCTTTCTCTTATCGATGATTTGGCATCAAGTTATTAGTAAGTGCATATTTGCTGGAACCATTTAAAATTGAACGAGTATCGTTAATGAGGTTATTGGAGCGATGTTGGAAGTGCCGCGTAGCGCGATCTCCGGGCCTCGGCCGAACGTGCTGATTCATTTGCATATGGTTGCCTAGGTGTTCCGACAGCACGTTTCGAAAATGCATAAAATCATATCACACCAAAACTTTCGCAAAAGCATGTTATTTTTAAGTAAACATTCACAATGCGTGACGCCTTGCACTAACACTTGTGTTTTTTTGTTTCACCAACTACAGAATTTATTACTCACATAATACAATTTAAATGCATACATTTTATTCATTATTTATATTTACTTTTCTAATGAAAACCACAAATCAAATCTAGATTTCAAGTACAGGTAATTAAAAGCAGGTCAAATATTTGTATAGCCAAGGCATGATTTCAGTCTCAAAGTGAATGTCACTTTCACCAGTTTACAAGCTTGTTGGCAAAATTTTCATATCTGTTACACATAGTATTTTTTGATCAACATGATGAAAATGTGTCCTTCGTAATTTATCAGATGAGATTCTCATAATGAAAATGATTGATGTAATTTAATTTTGGTTATTTATTTTGCATTGGTATACATAAATAATACTGAGAGAAGACCGGTATGCACAATGTGTAAAGTTCTATAATAATATGGAAATCATTTTATAGTATATATATATAATATAATGTTATATGTTAATATATAATAAATAAAATGTAACTTACTTCTGCGATGGCTCAGCAACCCAAAGAGGATCTTGGCCTCTGACACAAGAGATCTCCATAAAACACAAGTCATTTCTAAATGTTATTAATATTTAAAAATATCAAATCAAATCGGGTCATATTGAGTCAAAATCCAAATTAGTACACAGTTGGATTGAAACAGAATTGGACCATGCTACTTAATAACTTTTCTGTGGATACATAAATGGGGAAATTTTTTACTCAGAGAAAATAAGATCAGTTGATTGCTTGATTTGAGTGAGAGGCACCATTTGTGTTAAATTTGTAATGTTTGTGAATGTATTTTTGCAAGCTTTAATTTCTCAGATACATAAAGGATTGTATTTTGAATAGCACAATTGCATCAAACTATATCATTCAACTTTCTTTCTACTTTAAAAACACAATGAATAAAATAAGATATTTAAGAATAAAACACACCACTGACTAAAACACAAATAAACACCCTTTAGAGTGATATGTAGTTTCAAAATGGCCTATTAAACCCCCTTTGATGCCCTAAACAATAAGATTGATCCAAATGTTTTCTTTTTGCTTATGTAATGTGCCATTTTGTTTCTGTGATGACTTGTCTTAGCCTATGTTACTCGGAAGAATGCAAGGAATCTAAAGATATCTTGCACATACTGATAAGCTGTTCAAGACTTATGGTGGGATCGATTTTGACTAGTACTTTGCCATTTCTACCAGTCAATATTTGTTTTTTCTTAGTTCATTGTCTTTTTTATTGCCGTCACTATAAGCAGATGTGATGGAGTGAGTTATATTATGTACGAGTGTGTCCTCCATCGAGGACCTCTACCCATCTGTATTTGGAATAAAATTATCTCCAGCTTCCCCCCATATCTTTCAGCAGCCTTTTTATGAAAAGCATATATACCTTAAACCACCCAACAAAACAAAATAACTCCTATTTCATTTAAAAAGAATTTTTCTCTACATAGAAAGTATCCATAATTTGTAGGACTTGTAATCTAGTAACTAGCATCTATAACATTCATGTATGAGTTTTCCTGGTTGCGTCCTCAGCTGTTCGCCATATAACCTTTGATGTTTGTCTCTTAAGATATCTCAATGTAAACACAGCTGGCATCTTTATTTTTCCTATCCTGGTTATATCCTGCTGTACACCTCATAATCCTTTGATTTTTGTTGTGGTACATTTTCAAAAATTTTATTTGTATAAATTAATTCATTATTGCTAAACACTTCACTGTTGACCCTAGTTCTTATCAATGTTATGTGTTAAATAAATTTAAGAAACTGATAACAGGCAGTAGCCAGTCGGTAGGTATTTTGAAATACAATGTATGTGTCATTAAAAATCAAATTATTCTTCTTTTATATGATACTAGCTGTTTCCCGCAGCTCCGCCTGCGGTATATAGCCTATGTTACTCAGGGTGAATGTAGCTTTCCAATGGTGAAAGAATTTTTGAAATCGGCACAGTAGTTTTTTAGTTTATTCATTACAAACATACACACAAAAATACAAATCTTTCTCTTTATAATATTAGTGTAGATGTAGGTTAAGTACTTATCAAATTTGATGAATGATATGAAAGGAGGTTATATACAAAACTTGTTGTAACTATTTGAAACAATGGTTTCTCCTCATCAGGAGATATGTCTTGCTAACTTTTATATCTTTAACCAACCACTTATGTTTATATTTTTCGCATGTTTTAGTCTCTAAGGAAAACCATTAAATTTTACTTAGTTATCACATTTTTCCTCAGAAAATTGTTCGTCGGCGGGCTATCATGGGAGACGTCGCAGGAAAACCTGCAGCGGTACTTCTCTCGCTACGGGGACGTGATCGACTGCGTGGTGATGAAGAACAGCGAATCCGGCCGCTCCAGAGGCTTCGGCTTTGTCACCTTCGCGGATCCCACCCTGGTCAACATGGTGCTGCAGAATGGACCTCACCAGCTTGACGGAAGGTATGTTTTTTAACAGGAGACTGATGGAAGATCGCTTGATATACAACTGTTTGGGAAGCCTACGTTTTCGGTGACATAGTTGGAGAAAAGCCTAAAGCGGGGCACAAGTATCTGCCCATCCATTTCTCCTGATTTGCAGTGGCCCAGGAGAAGTTAAAATGTGCTGACTGAAAGGATTTAATGCCTGCAAAATATGGATGCTGAAAATTGTGTGAAACCAAGAAAGTTAAGATGATCGAGAGAATTCTTTTTCCAAGTGTGCATTCCAATTGTGTCCTCAGTTTACGTTTCGGAGCCTGGGGTATGCTGTGAGTCATGGACTCAGTTGTCCTTGATTTGGTAGTTATTACAATGGAGCGACTGCCGTCTGACCTCCATAATCCTCTTTACAAGAAATTCAGACCAACTGAAACATGACCCCGAGGTGAGTTAGTGGCCAGCACTGTCAGATTTTTTCAGGCTGCCTAAAGGCACCTGACAGACACCTGTCATCTATTGATCACAACCGGGACCAATGGCTTCATGTGCTTTTCTAAGTAAAAATGAGCTCAAGATAAAAAAATGCCACTAATAGCGAACAATAAAATATGATAGAATCTTTCATATTATTTCCGTCGCCTTTGAAAGTCTTTAAAGAGCCGCTGACTAGGTGCTGGTGCTCCTAATTTCATATTTTTGTAAATTAGGTGAATATTTTGTAAAAATTTCTCAAAAAAGTTAATGTTTATTATACACTTCAAATAACAATGGATTAAAAATCAAATTAACAATGATGAAGGGTGTAAATTGTATTTTTTACGCAAGGACTCTGATGGTAATAAATAAATAGATAAACTATTTGTGTGCTCTATAACTACGCACCTACACGATTTTTATTTATCTTTTGTCGCGCTAACCTGAAAATACGCAACCGTTAATTTTAACGTCCCTAATCGCGGGTATTCGTTACGGTACGATTCATAACTTTCTTCATTTAAACCCAGTAGCTAGGTATTTTATTTATATAACTAAATCCGTACTAATATTATAAATGCGAAAGTCTGTCTGTCTGTTCAACGGATGCCAGGCTTTCATGGCCTAACCGTTCAACGGATTTTAATGAAATTTGGTATGAATATAGTTAAAAGACCCGGGGTCAAACATAGGCTACTTTTTGACGCAGGCGGAGCTGCGGGAAACAGCTAGTAATTAAATAGATTGCCTAGATTTAAATGACAGGTTTTGATTTAATTCCTATATTTACAACTGGCTGTGTCCCGCGGTTCCGTCTGCGCTTAAAAGAAGGCTGTTTTACTACGGGTCTATATCCAAACCAAATGTCACCAAAATCCGTCAGCGGTTTAGCTGTGAAACAAGCTGACAGACTGTCGCATCTATATCTATACTACATACTAATTATAAGGTGAAGAGTTTGTTTGTTTGAACTGCTAATCTCAAGAACTACTGGTCCGATTTGAAAAATTCTTTGTGTTGGATAGCCTATTTATCGAGGAAGGCTATAGGCCCAGACGAAGACGGGGACGGGCTGCTAGTTTATAATTATTATATAGTGCTAGTATTAACAATAACCAATGGTTGTATTAACGAAGGTTAATTAATTAAAAAGTTGTTTTTATTACGTAAATTGAATCTTAATGTCACAGTGTCAAGAACGGGAAATGTGACCTGATTTTTGTAGTGTTCGTCAAAATAAACACGGGTTGCTTGCGTTTCTGAGATATTATTGTGTTGCTTTGAATGAATACGTATTTTGTAGAGTAATAAATATCATAATATAATACTTTCTGTGAGAAATGTAGGTTATAAACAAAACAATCCCTGCTCTTTCCATGGATGGATGTTTCTACAAAACTGCACCACCTGTTTCACTCAATTTAGTTATATCTACTCATTGAGGTTGTCTGGACTGGAAGTCATAGCTAAAGGTAATAAGGTCGCCTCTTGTAACATTGCCCTTATAAAACTCTATTATATTGGTTGGAACTGCCTCCATGGTCCAGTGGTTAAGGCGTTTGCCTAAGACCCGGAGGTAGAGGGTTAGATTCCCACGGGAAGCATATTTCTTCCAGTTTATATCTACTTCAAATTGACACTAGCGTTATCATTCAATTTTTAAAAATGAAATATTTTTTTACACTTGTGACGACTCACTCCCTCTTAAATAAAACTAGTTTTTAAATGTCAAACGAAGTCAATGATAGGAGCTTTATTCACAACCCCATCACGCATGACAGCCGAGCTGACTTGAACTAAGCACTAGTGAAAACAGGTTTTTGACAAAAGGGGAACGAAACAAAATCGATTAAAGTCATAAACAACTGCCTCATTCTCGATTTTTTTCACGGTATGAAAAGGTTCATTTTATTTCTATGGAATTTGATAGCCTTTCCATTTCCGGTTTAAATTAGACCATCCCTTTTCGCGTAGGTGACGACTAAGGGTAAGGGAATAACAGATTTTTTGCCTAAGCAAGCCGAGAAAAAACGATATTTCTGTTTAACTTTTCGAGATTTTTAAGGTAAGAGCAAAGCTCAGACCAAATAATACTTCATTGGAGTAAAGTGACCGGTAGAAAACATTTGTGACAACTGTGACGTGACATTGATAAATGGCATACCGTATGGCTGTTCGCACACGGCGCTATGCGATTCGTAAGACGCGACTGCGACGGGACTGCAATGGAACTTGAGTCGCGTACGACGTATGACATGGTAGCGTCGTCGCACTAGTCGCATCGCCTGCGGACATACCTGATTTTGTATGAAAAATATTCTCGTGCGACTGGTATATACGGGTAGTATACTAGTTTAATTGGAATAGCGCCGTGTGCGAATTCCCTTAAAATATTCGTACCAATCTTTGTACTAACGGCAACCCTCAAATGGAGGTCACCGCAGTCAGTACAAATTCCTTTATTTATTTTTTTTGCAATATTTTTCTGAAACTTTTATCAAATAAGTTTTTATTTGGTAAAATTGCAGAAAATTATGTGAATACAATTTAACCATATAACATTTCTAGTCCCTTAAAAGTTAGTCAAATATTTTTTTGCCGTGATCCTTTACGTGTACTGTCTTACTTGTGGCATACTGCACAAACGCGACGTGTGATGTCAACAGAAAATACGTTATTAATGAATATGGGCCTTATTTTAAGTTTTATTAGAAACATAAAAATAATTGTTTTCTTGTGTTTTAAATGTAATTGATGTCTACATAATCAATTAAAAAAATACATTAGTTTCTAAGTTATCTTTAACCTTGTAAATAGGTTCAGGTATGGATATCAAATATTGTACTGTACGGTATGAGAATGTCAATATAACTAAAAACCTTATTTGACACGGCATTGTTTAGTAATTACTTATTCGAGGCCACTGGAATACCGACAATAGGAATTTAACATTAGTTCACTTGATAATAGTGTAATTGTAGATAATTGGTAATATCTCATCCTTTATTTTTAACTAGCTGTATGTCGCAGTGGAGTTGCCTGCGTCAAAAAGTAGCCCATGTTTGACGGGTCTTCAACTTCATACCAAATTTCCTCAAAATTCTTTTAGTTTGATTTCTTCAATTTAAAAAATAACTATAATTTCTGGACATTGTTTCTTCGTTAAATTTAGCACTAGAAGAGATCTTTTTTTTTATTCGATTAGCTTTCTATATTCGTGTCGAATTACTAAATTACTTTCTCAAAGAATAGCGTGCCTATTTCCATGGTAATTTTAGTACTAGAAAGTGGAAACATGTGTAGTTAGTTTTGTTATATGTATAAATTTATAAAACAAGAGTTATATTTTTTTATATTAAAAAGAGACCAATCACATTTTAACTTAAGTAAGTTTCTTGTGTTGAAAGACTCGACAAGAGCTTAAACTCAATCTGATTTTATTTTTCATATTTGTATCTTGTTCGTGGTTAAAATGTAGGTTAAGATGCAGCAGTAACGTTCGCAAAACCGTGTTAATAACCCAAAACCAAAGTCGGGAGCAAGTGATATGAAAACTAGTTTATGTTAATGTAGTCATGAACACTTAGTACTATAAACCTGTTAGCGACACGGCAACAAAATTTACGCGGATCGCCGACATGTTGTGCGGAATGCAATATAATATGTAATAGCTGGAAAAAATACCAATTTGTGTGTATTTTCTTCGCCAAAAATGATATGGTTAACGAAAAAAAAAACACATTTCGAACAAATGGTTTTGATTCAGGCAGGGTAAAACATTATTTTAATCCCATTGCATTGACTTTTTGCAAAGCAACGTGCGTAAAGAGTAGGTCATACAGTTAATTTGGTACATTACGACACTACGACTTCGTTTTAGACTATAATAAGTAGATACACTTGTTTTTTAAATATAATTAATAATATTTGCTAAAGGTTCCAAAGCCACATCTTTTGTCCATTTTGTCAGGATTTTTTTAAAATTATTTTAGTAGTAGTTTCATTAATATCCAATCCACATCCAGGCAGTGCCCCCGACAGCTCAGTCGTTGGTACGTTCAGATGTTTGTGGGACAGCAACGCAACCAAGCATATACTTTCTGATTCTGTAGTCTGAAAGTCTACCGGTTTGCAACAATTCTTCCATAAATATTAGCTTAGGGTTATTACATTCTTAATAGACCGTGTAATTGTCATAAAATAATTTTTATGCCTTTAATGCTTTCAGTTGACGCGTCTAGCGCTTCGCAACTATGATAAAATAAGATAAGCGTCTTTTATAGATACGATAAAATATACGTAACTAGATATTTTTACAATATTAATTGCGTAAACTTAACTTGTCCATGTTTTTATAGTTGTAAATGGTAACATCTTGTAGTATATTGTAGGGTTGGTATCTATTAAATCTCATTGTTGTTATCTATTAAATCTCGTTGTTGTTGACGAATTGATACCAAATTTTATCGAAATCGGTCTCGAGGTTTAGCCTTGAAAGTGTAACAGACTGAGAAACAAATATTCAGAAGACAGACTTTTGCATTAATAATATTAGGTAGGTATTAAGTATGGAAAGGCTATTTGACTGTGTTTATAATGGAAAATATTTTAATACGAAACAACTCGCACTAAAAAGTAACCGATTCCGAAAACAACACATAAGCAGTAATTAATTAGCATTGAAAATTTTCTTATGAAGAAAAGTGGGAGGTGTGGTGGGGACGTTTTGCTATCTCTATTTTACTCACGAAATAGTGACGTGAGACCACACTAAGTCTCGTCCTTTTCTTGTTTTTTAACAGTTCATCCTTCCACTTAATGTATCTTAAATTAGAATGGGTCGAATAAAAAACTAATTCAAAGGCAGTCTCTGTTATAGAGCCACTTTTCTAACCATCACAACTTTCACAGGACCATCGACCCGAAGCCGTGCAACCCTCGTACCCTTCAGAAGCCCAAACGCGGAGGAGGTTACCCCAAGGTGTTTCTGGGAGGGTTGCCGTCGAACATCACCGAGACCGACCTCAGGGTGTTCTTCGGCCGGTACGGGAAGGTCATGGAGGTGGTCATCATGTATGACCAGGAAAAGAAGAAGTCTAGAGGTAAGAATTTTAATTTAATAAAATTGTCAAAGTATTTTTGTACCTAAGGTTATTATTTGGTTACTGGTAGTGCGCCATCAGTCTTTTTTTACATCAATGGAGTTTCCATCTTTAACTATGCATCAATGTTAGACGAGCTTAAGCATCCATTCATTCTTCCTCGCAGGACATGAATAGATAGATAGTTTATACTCACATTTTCTACCATTCACAAAAAAATATACGTCTTGATACTAATTTAAACAATGTGTACAAAAGCGGACTTCGCTATTGCGATTTCTTCCAGCCAACCTTAGTGTGGATAGTAAATATTGGCTTGGCTATGTACTATTAATTCACGTTAAAACAGTTTACAAGCTTATGAGAATAATTAAGAAAAATAAAGCCCTCAATTCAATCCGGACATAAGGTAAATTTTATCTCTCGGAATTATAAATTAAACAATTTGGGATGTCGAATTGTGTACATAAAACTAACTGTTAGTTGCTAAAGGAAGCAGAAAACTTGACACTAGTGTTACACATTCAGAATAACATATTCTTGCGTGTCAAGAATTCAGATTTGGCGTTAAATCGCAAGTCAATATAATACGTAGATAGTGTCAATGACACGGCGGTCAATGAACCAGTGATGATGTCGTTGCACCATTTCTTAATTTTCAAAATATGCAAAAATAAATTCGATATTTTCGGCTTCCGAATCTTAAGAGGAAAAAGAGATCCTCTTCGTTCATACAAATTACGAACTTGCGTTAAGCCAAGTTTAACTAAAATATAAATTATTCATAAGAGGGAAGGGGCTAAACATAGTTGTTCTAGGCTTGACGAAGTTTGTTATTTTTTATGAATAAGGGGGTTAATGACGTATAAACTGCAGCCTACAGTGAAAAGTTTTTTTTTTAATTCGGTATGCTATTTTGTTGAGTAATTAACATTTGTTCCTTTAATTAAATCTTAGAAGAATTAAAGGTAAAAATAATTATAAAAGGGCAACATAGACAAAATAACATAACATTTTTATTTCGTTATGATAAATTGTAAGTCCTAAAAATTATTAGTAGTTTATTTTATATTTGCCTTTGTATCATTAAGAAACCAATCCACATCCAGGCAGTGCCCTCAGTTTGGCTTGCTGACGGTACGTTCAGAAGTTTGTCGGAAATAAAAGCAAATTAATATACATAGTTTTTGTTCTTTTGGACATTGACCCCGAATGTGTTGTTATAAAATACACATTAAGCATGTTCTGCTGTATCAGATAGAAGTTATAACAATGCATTACACGATTGTCTATACATCATTAACGACCGGTTGTGACTCTGATAAAAAATCATTTATGATAAAATACTTGTAATAATGATTGCCTTCAAGCACTTTACAAATCGAAACTAAATTATTTGTACAACCTCTATCATTTCATAATATTACTCTTGTTTTCTAATCCTAACTTATTATATCTTAATCCTAATATGATAAGAGTGTGTTTGTTACCTTTACCTACTGAACCAATTTTTATAAAATTTCGCTGCTAATAGTTAAGTATAGATAAAGATATAGAGTTCCTTTCAACTCCGAAAATACTTTTTATTAAGCAAGTGTAAAATATGTAAATAATTTATGTATTGCCAGTACTAGATTTGTCTAAATCAGCATTTAGCCTTTTGAAAATAGTAACAAAAAAAAGGATATTACGGACCATTAGGTTTTTCTGGCCAGGTTTTTCTTTCAGGTTCTTTTGCAACTACAAATCTTTGATCTTTGAATGCTTTAAAAGCTTTCATCCGGTCATTTCGGAAATACTGCCAGGAGGCCTAGGTCCAGCACCGCAGCCGCTGAAACGATGATGTGGAATATTTAATTTTTTCTTTTAATTTATTTCCTTCTCATTTTGGTCCAAGTTTTGACTGGTAGAGAATGCCCTATGGCATTAAGTCCACCTTTTGTAGTTTGTTATATAAAGTGTTATAAAGGTTAAATAAATAAATATATATAATTTTGTTTCTAGGATTTGGCTTCTTGTCATTTGAAGACGAGCTCTCAGTTGAGAGAGTGACGCAGGAGCATTTCATCAACCTCAATGGCAAGCAGGTAACGTATTACTGTGATTGATTTAATACTTGCAATTTTTATTATTTTTAGAAGTAGTTTCGTAACTTATAGTCAGATTTATCTGTCGATTAAGCTATCATTATTATTGGTCCATAATATAATAATATATATGAAGTGGGTACTAAGTTCCTAAGTGGCAAACTAAGGATGCAATCAGGAAAGCACCAGGATGAGGTAGGTCTAAAACATCTGCCTTAATGGCTAGTTATACAAATTCTTTAAACTTATAAAAAAATTACTTGTTTTGTACAATAAAGATATTACAAACAAACAAACAAAAAATGTAGTTCTTATTAATATAGATTTAATAAGGGGCTCTTTATAGCATAGATTTGAAAATTCTTTTCTAAGGGAGATTTATTTAGATGTCATTCCTGTCATGAGGCCTGATGTGACTCACTAGACCAAATTTAGTCTTAAATATTCTGTTGTACGGCTGGCAGTACAGTTTGCCGGCTGAGTTGTAGGTATATGTGTAGAATGATATCCTGAAGATCTAGAGACAGTGTAAGGACAGCTTGAAAATCTAGAGGCACGTTACATGAAATTGATGTTGAATCCGTAAAGATCGCTAATCTACAGACAAAGACGAAAATCCAGAGACAGGTAAAAGCCCTCTACACACCTCAAAGATATTGAGACTAGTATGAAAGAATGGGGATGGATATCATGCAATTTTCTTTTTGACGCCATCAACTAGATTGCCCCAACAACTGTGAGAATAGAGTCACAGACGACGTTTATATTGTTGAATGTAGGTGGAGATCAAACGCGCCGAGCCCCGCGACGGTTCAGGCAAGCTGGGGTCCGGGGGCGGCGGCATGGGCGGCGGCGGCATGAGCGCCCCGGGCGACGCTCCCCAAGCCGGCCAGTGGGGCCCGCCCGCCGCGCCCATCAACATGATACAGGGACACAACGGACAGATGGGCGGCCCGCCGATCAACATGCCGATGGCTGGACCTAACATCATGCAGGGGTGAGTTGGTGGAATTGACTTTGAGTTTGAGTGTAATTGTTTTAATTCATTTTTGGTTGTGACATTTAGCAGGGATTAGTAGACAGATGCAGTTGTCTAGATTATGGCACAGTTGACGATTTGGGAACGGTTGATGTTGACAGTTAATATTGACACGTAATAAACTAATTCAACTGCTTAGTCATTTAGATGACAAGTTTTTAAATTTTACATTTCGTTACCCACATCCAGGCAGTGCCCCCGACGACTCAGTCGTTGGTACGTTCAGATGTTTGTGGGACAGCAACGCAACCGAGCATATACTTTCTGATTCTGTAGTCTGAAAGTCTACCGGTTTGCAACAAAATATCCCTCATGTTGAAATATCTTTAAGTAAGATGTGGGATTGAAGAGTTACAAAAGGGAAATATACGTTTGCTTAGTGTTAGAATAGCAGAAACGCTCATTGTAATCGCGACTCAGCTAAATGTCGACGTATTTCCCGCACAGCTACCAGGGTTGGGGCACGTCCCCCGGGCAGACGTCGTACGCCGGGTACGGAGCGGCGGGCGCGGGCGCGGGCCCCGGCAACTACCAGGGCTGGGGCGCCCCGCCCGCACCGCAGGCCCCGCCGCACGCGCCCGCCTGGCCCGCCACCAACAACTACACGCAGCAGCCGCCCGCGCAGGGCTACGGCAGCTACGGTGAGTGCCGATTGCTGATTGCTGATTGCTGATTGCCTTTACTACACACACAGCTCCCCGGACACTCGTACAACGGCGCGCGATACTTATAACGACTATTACACGACCCAGTGTACAATGCACACCTGACAATGTGTGCGTTACTCGTAGGGTTGGTTATTTACTGTATTCTGCGTCATGGTCGCCTGCATTGGCCGGGCGACCAAACGATATGCTTGCGTTATTTTGCTCTTGATTTTTACCCTAAATCTGCGCGGGGAGGTGCAAACAGATACCGCTTGTGGGAGTGTCCGTTCTGAACGTTTAGGACCGTTCAAACTGACGCGAATCCCGCGTGTCTGGCAGGACGCCCATAGAAATAAGAATCGGTAGAAGATGAAAATGAAAATGCCGTAGCGTATGAAAAAATTAACTAGCCTGCTAATGACACGTCCCGCCACGCGACCAGAATCATTCGCATCAGTGTGAACGGTCCTTTATTTCTGTGCCGCCGTGGACCCCGCCAAGACTAAGAGAACAATCTTCGTTCTAACATGACAGTTAAACACGAACATAACACATTTACATTATATTGTGATTAAAGCATAAACATGATGGACACCACAGTTGAAGACGAACAGAACACAGCAGGATAAGAAGATGAAGAGTGATTTTTTCTCGTCTTGGTACCGAAAAATTACAACATTTTTTGTTGCGTGCGCCCTTTGACGGTTGCCAAATATTAGTTCCTTACATATGAAATTGGCGTTTTGTATGGGAGGAACAAAATGTCGAATATTTTTTAATTTAATATATTTATTTCATTAAAGTAAGAACCATTGTTATCTATACACTTTACTAAAAAACCATTCGGACGGGAATCCATACAATTTTTGAAGGCGGTTTGGACTGCCCCATTGGAGTTGATTTTTTTCCCTTGCAAAAAGTTATCCAAATTTCGAAAAAAATGGCAATCTGTTGGAACAAGGTCCGGGGAGTACGGTGGGTGTCTTAGACATTCCAATTGAAGCTCTTCTAATTAGGTAGCCGTCTGTTGTGCAGTGTGTGGTCTAGCGTTGTCGTGAAGCAGCAGTGGCGTAGAGCGATTGACCAGCCTCGGTTGTTAAAAGCTAGCTTATCCATCATGGTTTGCAATTGCTGACAATAGACGTCTGCCGTAATCGTCTGGCCAGATTTGATAAAACTGTAATAAACGACACCGGCACTAGTCCACCAAACGCTTACAAGTAACTTTTTTTGGGTCAATTTTCGCTTGGGGCAGGATTTGGCTGGCTTGCCAGGGTCCAGCTATTGCGATGAGCGCTTCCGATTATCGTAGAGAATCCACTTTTCATCACAGGTAATATACTTCAATTAAGAAACCGTTCATTATTGTGCCGGTCAAGTAATGAAACGCAGCAGTCTACGCGGGGGTGCCAGTTTGCTTCACTCAATTCGTGAGGAACCCACCTTTCAAGCTTTTTAATCTTCCCAATTTGCTTCAAGTGGATTAAAACAGTTTTATCACTAACACCGCAGCCTGCAGCTAACTCTGACGTGGTTTGTGATGAATCCGCTTCCACAATAGCCTTCAATTCTTCATTGTCAACTTGGGTCTCCGGGCGTCCACAGGGCTTGTTCTGCAGGTCGAAATTTTCAGAACGAAAACGTTGGAACCAAACGCGCACTGTGTTTTCTTTTGCGACACAACCGCCATACACATCATTAACCTTTCGAGCCGTTTCCGCAGCACTGGTGCCACGATGGGACTCGTACTCGTAAATAACGCGATATTTCAAGTTTTCCATTTTGTGAACTGAGGCAAACAGAAAAAAACAAATGAGTAACGGTTTACGAAACATAAATACATGTGGAAATAACTGTATAAATTTGAATTTGGAATTCCTAACCAAAGAGGAGAAATTTGTGATTAAAGTGGCCAGTACGACAAAACGCCAATTTCATATGTAAGGACCTAATATACTTGTCTAAACACTGACCGGCTTAGCTAGCAAATAATTTAAAGATCTATTCTAAATGTATTATCAAACACAGAAAATGTCATCCACAGTATAACCCCAGAGAATCTTAGAAGTTTATCTTAGTCAACAAAGTGGCATGTGGTATGCTTCATGTCCCTTGACCCAATATTATGTCACCTCTGGGTTTTATATATGACAGCTATTATGTTTTATGTGCAATAAAGATTAGAAACGAGCGGTCCATCACGCCTTAATTTCTGTTTTGTTTGATGTAAATAGTAACCTACAAAAATACAAAGCTATCCACATCCAGGCAGTGCCCCCGACGGCTCAGTCGTTGGTACGTTCAGATGTTTGTGGGACAGCAACGCAACCGAGCATATACTTTCTGATTCTGTGGTCTGAAAGTCTACCGGTTTGCAACACAACTACGTGAAATAAGGATCTTATAGTTGTTTTAACAATACGAATTAACAATACGAGGATTTTAAGTACGAGACCATACTTAATAAATAACTAGGAAGACATTAGACGATGTAAACTGGAATGTAAAATAGAAATATACTTTGATTTGAATTTTCAGAAATAGATATAAGACGGACTTAACAAATTCTCTACACCACTTTGACTATGTCATAGCAACTGTGATATTTCGTACCAAAAACCACTTGCCAGGACTACGCGATTGTATCGCATGATAACTTTATTGCGTGTGACAAACTCAATCAACAAATTTTATGATTAGGCTGGCTGGCTATATTTCACCATTAGAACAGGCTATTTTTAGCTAGCTCGTAAGTGCCATAAGTTCAAGCGATTGTGCCATTTCAAATTGTTGGCCTGCTTCGAAAATACCAATTTTTTTTATAATGCGAGCTTAGTCCGGTGTTAAATCGACAATACTCACTAAGTTTTTCCGCCATATTCATAAAAATTAATAACCATTTGTTAAGACTACATTAACTAAAACATGTGTAAGTTCCTTTCTCTCTTATCTATATTTGACGTGAAAGAATGGGATGAAACATATTTTAGTTAATTTGGACTTACGATCATTTGTTAATTTTTGTGAATAATGAGGCTATTTAGCTCGGGTGCGGTATTCTAACGCGATAGCGCAGTAGCACGCTGCCGTTATTGTAGTCTGGGTTGTTTCGAAATGCCTAATGGCTCCGCAAATTAATGTGGGTTTTTTATCGCGTTAACAGCGAACTACAGCTCTGCACCGGCGGGGGCTTCTGCCGGCGGCAGCTGGACTAACTGGAACATGCCGCAGAACTCCAACTCCACCGGCTCCGGTAAGCACGTTTGGCCATTTTGAGAGTTCCCAGATGGTCAAGTCTATCGGCTAAATCTGCTAGGGGCAGCATTTACAATTTAAACAACGTATAGATGATTTATTTCATCAGCTATCGTCAAATAACAATGACATGCACGTAGATTTGGTTTTATTTGAACAAATCCGCCCTAATGACCCTCCTAGCAGTGCTTACCATTTTTATAGTGCCCGATAGTCCGTTTGAGTGTCACACATATCGTTTTGCCTTGTTCTTTCCCATTCCCACTTGATCAGAAAAAAATTCGTGATCCGACATTGTGTTAGAAGTAAATAAAATTAACGTGCTTTTGCCAACAAGGCACTTGACCATCTAGGAACCTCTTCTTGTCAACAGTTTGGGCTATGTTTGCTTGTGTAAGACCTGCGAACCGTGTAGTAGTAGTAGTTTAGTAGCTTGACGTGCGTGCGACGTTATTAGACGATGATAGTATTCTAACGTATCCTGCATGGACCTTTGTGTCGTAGAATGGCAACTTTGTAATTTATCTTGATTAGTTGTGTAGGAATTAGATAGATATCGTATTTTAAAATTTTACATTTTCTGTGATAAGCGTTAATTTAAATACGTGACAAGTTATTGTGGTGTAGAGTATGTTTAGGTTCGTGAATTTATATGATTCTCTTTTTCTTGTAAATTTATCCAAGTTTGTATAGGAAAGCCGGGTCTCCTGCAGCCCGTGTTTTGTGTTTGCTAAATTCAAACATTTAACAAAAAGTGGGCGTTCGTTGCCTTATAGTACTTTCAACATGTTAGAAAATGTTTTGTTATTTTTGGCGCAGGAGACATGCCTTTATTATGGAAGATTAAAAGTGAAGCGGTATGATGTTACGATTTCGTTATAATAAGTAAAGGGCTCTTGCTCATCTCAAACCTGGCAGGGGCAATCTAGTATGAAAGAGTGGGGATGCTTACTAGATTTGAGTAGGTGTGCAGCGTGTTGCCTCTGTTGCTCGTTTAATATCGGTTGCTTCCTAGATTGCTCCAGCCGGTTAGCACGACCAGCGTTTGTAGCGTAGTTGGACCAATTCGCCGTGAGACGGAAAATTGGCTGGCAAGTGTATAGCGAGATGACATGATATTGCTGCAATCATTGCTTCAACATAGATTGTGCAGGAGCAGGAAAGCCAGCTGGCAAGTGTAAAGACAATTGGCCCAATACTGCTCCAACATAGATTGTGCAAGAGCAGGTAGGAACGTCAGTAGAAGCTATTAGGATGTATTGTTATTTTTTGGCGCAGGAGACACGAGACTTAAGGCTTGTTGGAACGAGGTTTTGGAACGAAGTTCCTTATCGCGCGTTGCGAAAAAATTAAGACCAAAAGTTGTAACGACACTTTTTGCTATAGTTGTAAGCCGTGCGGCGTGCGCGTGTTACTCTGTCTCTCTGTCTCTCTCTCTCTCGACGAAACGAAAATAACCGGCTTGCTTTCTATAAACGAAATATTTTCGTTTCGTCTTTCTATTTCGCATTGAACAGTGTGGTGCTCAACAAAACTTCGTTCCATCCGGGTGTCCCTTGACACCTCACCCCCTCGTTGTGTGTTGTGGCGGGTTAGTCTGCGCCGGATCGGATATAAACAAGCGTATAATCGTAATTGTCCGTCAGGTTCGTACGTGCCGCTGTCGGAAGGCGGCGAGATGTACGGTCGCGGCGGCGGCGCAGGCGGCTCGAGCGCGCCGGCGCTGTCGGGCGCGCTGTCGTCGGCGGCTCTCAGCAAGTCGTCGTCGGCCGACTACTCCACCTACCAGCAGTACCCGCCCGCCTACCAGCAGGACCAGGTGCGTGTGTGTAGCTAGCTAGATCATACAGAACGCCGACTCGACTCGACTCCTTATAGTTATTGTTGTTTGTGTTTTTTATACTTCAACGGAAGTTGCAAGATCTAGCTATATTGTCGGTGCACATTACTTTATTACTGCTTTGAAATATTTTAGAGAAATTAGCTTCATTTTAACGAATTAATGTTGTAGTTACGGTAAAATAGCTCAGATATTGCCATATATGAAAAATACTAAAGAAAAAATATAATAAATTTTGAAATTATTCATTTCAAAGCAGTCATAAAGCAACACACTAATCATTAACAATAAATAAACACGGTTCGTCCAAATGTGAGGTGAGTATGGACGGACCGTTATTCGTCGAAAGTTCAATTGGCTATAATTAGAAAATAATGATTTTTCAATTTCAAACATGAATGCCAATTTTACTTGGACGAATTTCACACTAATACAAGATTTGATAAAATTGGTTAAATAGTATGAGTCGAGCTCTCTAATAATCAGATCTTAATATCTGAAATAATAGTCAAAAGAAGTAGAAAGCAGTTTAAAGGATTTTTAAATTATCATATTTGTTTGCTATCTACTTCTTTTACTACATTTAACATACACTTGAGATGAATCGATTCAAAATTGAAATTCACATCAAAGCTATCTAATCTATCTAGGCAACATCTACAATTTCAGTTTAGATCATACAAATGTATGTACGTGATTTTACTGAACTGTGACATAAATTTCAAATATATCACCACACCAATGATCAGCTCTCAACATTATTGTTAACACTTGTATTTTGTGGAAAAGTTACAGTGACGTATTTTCATATTCATACTGTTTGAACGACCTAGCATGAACCATTAGTTCTAGCTAATAGATCCTTTATATAATCTTTAGACATTATGGATATCTATTTGTAAGTTTATTTCATAAAAAACTACTCTTATGTGACGAATTCTTCCTTCGTAATTCTTTTTTTATTAATAAAATAGAATGTACTTAGTTTATATGAAGGGTCTACAATTATCATAAAAAAATCAGGAAATCCAAATTCGGTGTCGGTTATGGTTTTTGCTAGGTATCGAAAATAGTCAAAATTTTTGCTTTTCAAATTTGCGGAATGCCAAACATGTTTTTTGTGTCGACCATCCGTTGTTTTACCGACGGCGGCGTAGCAAAAGATGTGTTGTGTTATCATGCTTTTACAGTTTGAATGTTGAACTCCGATTGCAGTATCGTGTTTCAATACAGTAGATGAAGTATTTTTGCGTTTTAGAATAATTAGAAGCTTTTATATTGATGATTATTTGATGGTCCCCGAATGCTAGTTGAAACAAGTACTGTTACAACCTCTTTTAGAAAAGTCATTTAAACAAATGACTTGCATTTTTTGTTTGATTCCATGGACTACATTACATAGTTGAGCAATTATGAGTTAAAATAACGTTCCTTTCCCTTTCACATAGTAGTTCCTTAGTAACTACTTCATAGAAACATTGTTAAAAAGTATTTGATAGATAAAACGGTAGATAGATCATGTCTGTGTGAAAGAATTGAAATGTCCAGATGTTTGAAACACGGTCTGTGAGCAGTCACCGCTACGCCAGTGGCTAGCGGACACATTTTAATACGTTAACAACATCTTTTCTGGTGCTGTGTGTTGACAAAATGTCCAATTGAAAGCAATTATTTATTGAAAATACTTTTTTTGTTGTTCTAAATTAAGTTTTGTTTTTATTCATTAATTCTGTTGACACTGCTTTCCATTTGGCATCACATTAATCGCAAACAACCCACAAAATATTATATCTTGGATAATATCGAAATCTTGTTTATATCAAAGAATTGAATCATTATAAAGACTCATTTAATCAGTTCGATCCAAGATATGATATGTTGTTAATTCCATTGCTACCGGTGCGTCGATTCAAAGTACAGCCAATTTGACTGACATTGATTTTACATTATTTGGTTATACCCTCGGGGCTTGCTTCCTACTTTATATCCTATTCCCCTCGTGTGTTCTGGCCTGTTTTCTTTGATTTATCCCGCATATATCCTACCTGTTTGCTGTGGTTTTGGTATGTCAGGTCGCATGAATGACTTTGTGATTTCCCACTATCCTTTTGAAGTGTGAATGGCAGGTGTAGTGAATGTTATCTGGCTCGATTCCGAATTCGATCAATTTGGTTGTACTTGCCCGGGTTGTTTGCGACCCTAGTACGAATGAGCCGGTGATTTGTACCACATTGGTGAGCGAGCGAAATTCAGCGAAAACTTTAGAGCGCGATTTATCGCGGCTGAAATGCAGCATGAACTATATTAGAGCCATTAGTTTGCCTCCCTGCATCCGTGTGCTGTGTTCCGATTGCTTGTTATACCGCTGTAAGGATGACGACGCCCACTTCTGTGCATGTTTTCAGTGGCGACATTGAATGTGCGATGTCTTTTTGATTTTGAGAGCTATGCTGCGGTTCATAATGACGCGGCGCTCCAATACACTGGCCGCCTTCGAGAATCAGTACAGTCGCACCGCTATCCATAGTGAAAAATCAAGAAGATTAGTGTTGTTATCGAGTTTCGCTGAAGGTCTCTCATCACCGCCCGCCGCTCCCCTCCCTTCCTCTCGCCTCCCACTCTTCATCTTGCCCTTGGGGATATTCACACGCTTTGGTCCATCTTCACGCGCTGCGCTACTTACATACATCTGCTAAAGATCCGACGTTGTGGCGAGTGGGACTTTATGTCGTGTAATTCTTCTTTTGCAGTTGGTCGATCAGGGCCCACAAGAGTGGCTCCTCCAGAAAGACAATTAGACATAAGGGCGGGTTACGGATGAGGGAATGTCGCGAAACACTGGGATTTTCTCACTATGGACGGTTCGGTTATTGCGACGATCGCGCGCGCTCATCAAAAAGTCATCGCATAGCTAGATATATGATAAGCTTTATCTTAGTTCCATTCGATATTCATATTGCATTTTGTAGCCGTGCGAGATGATTCAATCGGTTTGCCTCATCTCTTACACTTGTAAATTGGCATTTAAAGTACAAATTAGTAAAATTTGGATTTTCTCATATTGTTACAGGTTCATTAATAGTTAATTTTATCGTTAAAAATAATATTAAGAGCTGTACTTTAAGTGTTCAGAGATAAATCTACTATTCTGTTAAATGTAACCGCTGAACAATATTTAATCGAAATGTGTAAAGTGCACATGGGGGCATCACCGAATGCGGCCTGTCATAATTGCAAATCTGTCTTGAAAATAAACGATTAAGAAATACAAGAGAATGGCCTCATTTCGATCCTCCATGTCGGGCGGCGCGCGCAGTCGACGTTCAGGTCGGTTGCGCGCGCCCCCGTCCCGGTGGGCCGGTGGGCCGGTGGGCCGGGGCCCCCGTGTAACGTGTGCGGGACTGGTAGGGCTCGTCGTACGGCGGCGGGGCGCGCGCGTACGGAGCTGCCAACGAGTACCACGCCGCGCCCGCCGCGCAGCCGCCAGGTGTGCACCATCCGCATCACGCGCCCAAACACTTCAACGCGAACGAGTTTAACAAGGACTGGCCCGCCGCGTAACAACCCGCACACAACGCACACGACACGACGCACACCACACGAGCGGACCGTCGTAACGCGCGGCTAACCGTTCCTTTCTACTTGCACTTCGACTATTTATCTAATGTTTTGGTTTTGCTCGAGCGCGCGTTCGGACGGTCCGCGGGCTTAAATCGAATATTGACAGCAATCGAATCTTAGACATAGCCGGTTAACGACTATCGTTACTTCCACACCTGTATCATTTAGGCCCCCATTTAACTATCGAAATGATAATGTTTACACGGCGCACTTAGATTATATACAAACGTTTTTTATATAAAAGTCAATTTGTTATAACAAATTTAACGAACGAGATACTTAGAGACATACTCAAAAGTAATTTTATAACAATGCAATATAATTTAATATAACACTAAAATAATTGATTGTTAAGTATAAAGAGCATAAAAATTTTTGAAGCCCCCGCGGGCGTTATTAAGTCACCTTTGACTACATTAACACAAACCCACACGCGTAAGTAAGGATGTTAATTTTAATACTTAAAATATAAAATGTAGAATAACAATGACAAATCAGAATAAATGTTGACTAAAGAGCTTGTCTACATTAGTAGAACTAGCGACTAGGCGCTTCGCTATCTCTGAACGCTACGAACCAATGATATTACGACGCTATATTGTGTTCGGCAGATCACAAAGTGGGTTCTTGATATTACTCGCCAGAAAGATTTCGCGACCCCTCCTCTTAACTGAAGGATGAAGGACGTGTACGACTTTTGTACACTTATTTTTTCTTTGCTTGTTTTCATTGGATGTGGGCTTTTTATAAAAAAAAAAGTTTTTAATTTTACTCCAATCTTTCTATTTTCATCTTTATTCTTTTTCGGACTTTTTTAAAATGATTTCTTTTAATGATATCGTGTAGTATTCTATTGTTGTTTGATGGGATCTCACTATTTCGCGTAGTGACGTAGGAGGTACGTCTCGGTGGGTAGAGACGCGCGCGTGGTTGAGGCTTCGCACGCTCGCGAATCCGCGAGACCAGCATTTGACAGACACTGTTAAACAAGGCCAATTTAGGGAAAATGACCTAAAAGAAACTAAACTTAAGCTAATAACTTGTATAAATATTTGGTATATATATCGGTATGTATGTTTAATATTAGAGTTTTGGTTATTTACCACCCACTAGACTTAGGAAAATGATAGGCATGTAATGGAATAATTATGTGTTAATATTTAACAAAACATAGTATGACTGAACGTGATTATTATATTTTTTAATTTTCCCATTTAAAAAAATAACGGGATCAAATCTGTATAAATATATTCGTAATTTTAATTTGTTTTCTAATACGCATTTTAGTTTTTTATCGCAATTTTAAGTTGATAATATGGGATTTATATTTTAATGAATTAAATTTACCTGCCAAATTGTTAACTGGAGCAAACGTTAATGTTGTATGTGTTAAGTAAATGAAGCTCAAGCACATTAGGATATAGAGTTCGGTATCGAAGGCCGCCCCGCGGCGTCGACGCACCCTTCGCCTGACCACTGTATATATACTTACTTGTGTGTAAAGCATAATTTTAATCGATTCTCTCGTCACATAGTTTTAAAGTTTTAATTTATGTGATTGCCAAATAATTTTAAAACTGTATAGAGCTTGTCGGCCCCGGCCGCTACGTTAGTCTTATCATAAAGCGGCGCGCGGAGCGCTCGCCCGCCTCAGTTACAAAGTGAGTTATAATTTAAAATAACATTGTTAGATTAAATTTAATGTTAGTCCTTTACTGTACTATATCGCTCAATCATTTGACCGATCGACTGATTAAAATTTTAGTGATAAGCTAAGTAATGAATCGCGGAGGGCCAGAGCGCGCGCTCGGCGCCGGCGCATACATTATTTGTTGTAATTATCTTAGAGTTTACGACTACTGATAGACTGCCCAGACCGCCCTCTCACGGGGGTTGTTCCTTTAATTTTAATAAATAATAGTCCGCCGCCGCGCGATAAGATTTGTTAATAAATGTTTTAAATAGACAAATTGTTGATGATTACATTGATGCATAATTTGAACGTTAGAATAGGGTTATTTAAGATCGATCCATAAGTATAATTTATCTATGAGGAATATTGTGAGGTGTATAAGCAAATTTATAAGCGACGCGGTCCTAGGCGAGGGGTGCGAGGTTCCAAATTAACGGTAAAACATAGAGACACGCCTTTACATTGTGATGTTCATAGATACGCGAATATTGGGACATTTTCTATAGTTTTATATTTATCAGACTCGACTGAAACAATCAGTATGTAGTAATGAGACTCGTACCTTATAATGAAATAATGATAACGACGTCGCTGCCCGACTGCCCGCTAGGTTACGTATCGCTTGTTGTTGTACCGCTTCGTTTACTAGTTCTCGTTCCTACGTTAGGTTAATTTGTCTATTCATTCCTCGGTTTTTAGCCGTCTGTAGGTTCGTTTCGGTCGTACGCTCATATCGCTTTTATATGCATTTGTTGACATTAACCCGCTCACCGCTCAATCCGCGCTCTCCGGTCGCATATCAGAATCATTTCGGTTAATTATTACTTACTGTAGGTCTAATGTACAACCACCGATAACAAGATAAAATTGATCACACCTGTTTTAATATTAGGAAACGATGCCTTACAAAAAGTTAAGTGAATATATAGACGTTTTATATTATGTTAATTTCAGTGATAATGATAGCACTAAGGTGTAAGATACGGGCTGGGACCCGCTCACACAAAACATTGGAACAATTTAAGAACTTAGTTTGTAATGAAGCATGGCAATGTTCTAATTAACATAAAGAGTATAATTTATTTAAATAAAATTATAATATGTATTAGAAATTTTAGATTTACTCAAACATTAAACTTAGTGCAAATTATTGTGAAAAATCAATTGAGACTATTTATATGGGTTTTTAATTATTATTATATAGGAGAAGACATAAAATATTGGATGAATTTATTAATTAAAATAGTTAGCAAATTACAAATACGGTAAGACTCGTTAGAGGCTCGTCTGTCAAATGTTGCATTCCCGCGGGCGCGCGCGCGGCTTCGCGTCGTCTCTACCCCCTCCATTCTACACAACCGCGCACCACACTTAGTAATGCTGAAATATCTATAAGATATATTTTGTACAAACCGTGAGTGACACGAGCATCCTTGCATTTTAATATTACACTCGATATAGTATCGAAATAAAAAAATATACACTGTATCTTAATAATAATGTTTATGAAATAATATTTTAATCATGGCTTAACTGTAGTACTGTTGTGTAGTTAACCTTTCGACTCTTGTTTGTAATACTTTATATTATAGTGTACGCGGTTTTTATATGTGTATGTTTATTCAGTAGGTATATTAATGGTAACATGTTTGTGTAAAAGTGTATTTTGGTATTATTATAACTAACTAGCCACACACGGACGCTCGGAGCCGTGCTTATTATATTAATAAATTTATTATCGTAATTGACTAATTATGCAAGACCCCTAGTGTTAAAGTTAGATTAGCAACTACTCTTTTTAAGTTCACCTTCAAGTCGTCTTAATAAAATTAAATAATTTGCATTTAAATGTATCAGCCGTCTTATCGATGGCCCCTTTTAGTCCTCTCGAGACTTACTTTAAAAACAATGCAGGTATTATTAATATAACACCTCATATTTATATCTAGAATTTAATATACTTAAATGTAATTATTGAACCCATTTTATCGTAAAATAAATTGCACAGGCTTTACATTTAATTATAACATTAATTATTATAAAAACCTAGGGCAAGTTGTTATTTATTTCTGTTTAAATTAAAAATTGATGTTGATTATTTTTTAAACTATATTTTTCTTTATAGTGGATTAAAGTACATAATTCTCGATCGAATAGATTACAAAAATGTTAGGTGAACTATTGACTGATGTACAATATTTAAAGTAATTTACTTACGCAGTATATAAGTTTACTTTAACGCCGCCCTTTAAGGGGGGCACATATATTTATACAGACATGTATTAATTTTCTAAAATGTAATTAATTGGAAGCGGCGTCCGCGACCGACATCAACTAAGAATGTTACAATTGTAAGACTATTATCTAGATTTGTTATAATCTTATAATGTGTAATCTACTATACTTAGCCCTAAAGAGAGCATAATTGTTGCGTGCGCAGCGAGCGCGCGCCAATGCGAACTCATTGCGCGCGCGCACGGCCTGCGTCGCTCTAGACTTACTTTATGTTCGTTATAGAAAAAGGAAAATTATGATAGACTTAACCGATCGTCCTTTTTTGTTTCTTTATACATTATCTAATGATAATTAGTTAATTACGGTTTTAATTATTAATTTTAACCGAAACACTATGAGTAAGAAATGCTTGTACGCGTTGAATTATATTGATGTAATAAAGAACTATCGATACATTACACTCTGAGGTCTTTCGAGTTAGAAATTATGCATTATTCATATTAGGTATTTTGGGTATATATTAGTGTTAGATTTAACTGATAACATAAGTATATGTAGTTGTAATGTAATGGAAGAAAAACAGTTTTGTCGTAGTTTCCTATAATTAAGCTTCTTCTATCTTAATGGAATAAGTAATACTTCTGGTTGATTAATTAAAATATTAATATTACCACTGCAAATATTTGAAATATCTTATGATGAAATATATATCTACTTTAAGGACATTATAAAACGTAGATAATTAAAAGAAATCAAAAATTTCAAAATAATACTGGCATTTTTAATATTACCCCCCAAATCCCTGATGATTCCTTTTAAGTTATCATAATTTTTGTTTTTTTTATATCGTAACATGAAGTCCAAACCTTGAAGAGTACCTACTCCCAATAATAGTCTTACACTTACAACCTTAATCTTATACCAATCGTACGTACACATACAAAACAAGAGGCGAAGAGCCGACGACTACTTCTCTTCATTTCACTCTGCTGCTGACACCTCACAAAGAATCAACTATGCAATTGTTTTTGTACATAACTAACACCATCCATCATTTTCAAGTAAGTAGACTAGAAAACTATCAATCTATGCTTAAAGTATAAACTTGAGGATCTATTTTAAAATTGGCGCGTATTGAATAAAATTTATTTTGCTTGGCTGAAGAGATACAACTTGCATCTCCTATAACAAAAGCGCAGTAAGTAGCTGTTTTTTTTTTTAAATTTCATTAATTTCGTAACTGCCAGCAACTTAAAATAAATGAAAAGTTTTTTTTCCTTAAAGTCGCGAGAATAGCACCCTAGGTTCTGAATGACTGAAATTATAGAAAACCCTAAATTTAAGCTACCATCTTTATTAAAGCTAATAGTGATATGACAGCACATAAAAATAAATAACATTAAATACATTTGTGTAACGTCCTCAAGTTGATGCAGTCCTCTCATCGTAGTTAGTAACTCTTTCAGTTGTAATGTATCTGCCTTTATTACTTGTTGGTGCCCTTGGCGTGCGTCAAACGTTTACTCAAGTTCAACCATAGTTCAGCTAAACAAATCTTTAATAAGTTCTATATTTCGATCGATGAAATTGACATTCAGTAATGGATATTTTTATCCCCTTTATAGTTTAGTAGGATATGAAGTGTCATTTTGTTAAATATAAACTAAAACTAGCCATTAACGTGTAGTTGACGAGAATCAATGATATGTTATTTGAAGTGCTAGTTTCGAGATCTCGCCGAAAATCGGTAAATCTAGTAATTTTCATTCAGATAATCGTTTTGAGCGAGATCTCAAAAATTAATCTTTGAGATTTGGTATCATGTGTACCTAGATGTCGTGACCAAATCATTAAATTGATCATTTCAGGATGTCAAAATATCATTAATTGCGGTTGCATTCCAAGATACTGTCAAAACAGAATCTACCTGGAGCCCTATTTTTGAAATGAAATATTTCATCTATTTCTTGGAAGGCATTTTATCTGTTATCTTTATGAGAAATGAAAAATTGTTCGGTGTCAAAAAATGATTATTTGACTCGACAGTTTTTCGTAAGTCACAATTTTCAAAAATAACACTCCATTTGTTTTTGTGATCAATTTTAATCAACGATTTGGCAACGACATACCACCAACCAAAGGATCGAAGAGGAGAAAAACTGTATTCTCGGATCCACTGGTGTAGATTTGAGTGCAAATATGGAAGGGATATTTCTGATGTGTTGCAAACGACGCACAGCAATGACGCCAAGATAGTAACAGGGCAGATAGAATACAACTACTTCTAAAGCATGTTCTAACACTCGATTTACGGCAGAGGGCGATGGTGTGGGCAGTGCTACTGGAAGTCCCAAGTTCATGAACGTACCACAGATGAGCGATGCCATCGGATCGCCGCCTCAGGTCTTGATATAGAAAAATTTAAATGTAGTTACAACAATTCAGATAGGTTTGGAATTAGGAATGCTATGCAGTGTCTCTACGATTAGATTTTACTTACGCAGACGCACGCTAGTGACCGCGTTAAGATTTAATATGGAATTTCTTAGTTACCTTATTATACTGTACATATTTCCCATTAAAATTATTAACGCAGTCCCTAACGAGAGATAGACTGGAGATTGCCTCGTATAATATTGCCTAAATGTAGTTACAATCCAGTTATTGACTTGGGTAAAAAATATCACATTTTTTAATATTCTTCAAACAAAGTGAATAGTTTTAACTGGTCTAACATTTTTTAAAATTTACCAGTTATTAGTTTTCCACGATTTTTGAATATTCTTCTAACTTGCTTGGTAGACTTGGGCGATACAAGCACTTTATTTCTATGATACATGATAGATAAATAAATATGGAACATAATAATATTTTAACACCAGGTCCCGATGATATACTGTGGAGGAATGGTGTCTCCTCAACCGTCCTTTTGTAACGTATCAGATATATCGGCTTCCGTCTCAGGTCTTTCATAATAATATATTAATCATTAGGATTAGGAATTTAGATTCATAAATCATTAAATAGTAAATATTAAGCGCTGATTTAATGTAGCAATACATAGCATCTATCAATTTCTGACTATCATGCATTTTGAATAGGATAAATACTACACTAATATGTAAATTTAATAGGTATATATAGTATATGTTCTTATACCCTAACCGTTTTAATAAAACTCATATTAACAATAGTTCTAGGTTTAAACCGTGACTTTATTGTTAAGTATTGTTTTAAACTTAGAAATTATTTTAGTCTGCGCTTTGTAATTAGGGTAAGTATTAGTTCGTATAGACTGGCTGTGGAAGTAGATTCTGTAGTATATTAGATTTATGCTGTCGAAACAAATATACATCATATTGATAAATCATGTTGATACGACGGCAAAACACCAGCAAGCCTTAACAATTAGTAAAAAACATAACCCTTCTGTCGCAGTCTGGTAAAACAGGCTTCCATCAGAACTGACTGTCAACTAGAGATGTAACCGGAAAAGAGCAACGACGAATATTTAAAGTGCTTGATTTCAGCAACTTTAAACTTCTTAAGTTTATATTCTTAAGTTAAGGGTGTTTGCAAGAGCGATTTAACATGATCTATCAATATTTAGGGTTAGCTCGGGTGAGTGGAAGTGGTGCGTGGTGCGGTAAGTTTTCATTATTATTATTTTTTTATATTATTACTATTGAAATACATTGGTATATAGAATCACATGCTTTTAACTGTTGCTTATAGATACATACATTAAAAACAAACTGAGAGTTATAAAGTATTCTTCTGTGCATACAGGCGATGATTATGAATACACTGGTGGGTCGGGCGATGGCTACCAACGGTCGTCAAAGCGAAGCTATCACGGGAACTCTTCCAGCGGCAATGCTTCGGCATCATCTTACCATCCCTATAGACGCTAGAACTATTTGAACGGCGAACTCCTATCTACTTTTGATAGCCTGATATTTTCGCGTCAACCATTGTCTGTCTCTAATTTTGACTGTTTTAATATTTAAAAAGTCTATACGTGTTAAAAATGATACAGATAATGTATTTGACGTTACTAAGATCTTGAACAGTTTTTGTTTTGGTAGGGTAAGTTTTCTTACTGCTGGCAACAATTTGTTTTTTTTTTTTAAACTATGTTCGATCAGGATTCCCGCCGTTACTCGTCCATTCACGTGACCTGTACGTACTTGTATATTAATGTAACTTTTAACGAATGCAATCATTGAGTTTGTAAATGGTTTTTGGCGGAAACAAGTTTGTAAGAAACGTTCCAAGTATTGTAATGCATTTTTGATATATTTTTACTGACAAAGTTGTATTTGGCAGCTCTAACATATTGATGTTGCTATATTTGGCAAAAAAATGTGACAAATTTATCTAAAACATGCGGACCACAGAATGTTTTCTTATAAACTTCTTTCCGACATATTATTAGTTAGTAGATAGTTTTTTTTTCTTTTGGACATATTTGTGTAGTGTGGGTTTATAAGCCGAGATTATCAAAATTGTAAGTTGTAACCATCCAATTTAATACATAATAATCGGCCATATCCGTCATATACAGGCGATTTTATTATTCCACAGTTGTGGATCATCGAATGAAATGTATTGAATTTATGCATGTCATGTTTTCTATTTTCTGTACTCAACTTTCTGTAATACCTCGCGAAGTTCAATTTTGTGTCTGTAAGAGAGTACGAACTTGTGTCTGAACTAATATCTTTACATCCGACACACGAGAAAGTTCTAATTATACAAGGTGTGAAACGTCCACCGACATATCTGATCTCTATGTACTCTCCTCACAAATGTGCATGTATTTTTGCACGTAAAACAATGGACTCCCCGTAAATTGTCTTAAAAATAATGGAAATATTTAAATCTTAAGTCGGTCATAAATTCACTCGTCTATTGAGTTTCTAAATAAAACTTTTATTGAAAAGTTACACTGCGAAGAGGAAAATCTCAACGCCGCCGGTGATCTGAAATGACTGGCGTGCATTGAGGCCTATGTCCTACAGTGGACAAGTTTGATTGGGAAGGAAGAAAGTTACTCCTCCCAAAGCTAATGTCAATGTCGGTCATGTTTTACAGCCTGTATACCTTCTGAATAAATTGCATGTAAAGATGAAACTAAATTTTGAGATAATAACGAAGACTATTAAGGAGATTATTTTTGTAAAAGCATTTTATCTATGCTTGTGCAGTAAGAACAAAATTTGTATAATATTTACCATAAATAGATACCGCCAGAATTTCTAAAGTAAATAAAACCAATCCTCATGGCTGTTAAATGATAATACGCATAGGAACTTCAAAAGTTCTAAGCAATATGAAATTTAAGGGTTCCATAAATGTTTGACATAATTTCGGTTGTGTATTTCGAACAAATAAACTAAATATCGACACATCCTGTAATTATAGTAGTAAGTAACATTTACTTACGTATTTTCAATTAAAATCATGTATAAATGTCGCGTCTTCGAGTTGCATTCCTGTAGAAAATTACAGCGGATACTGCGTTTGTTTCATTTCTGTCTCATGAACTGGAGTTTCTTTTTTCCTTCTCTCTCTTAAGCTAAATTTTCATTCCTGAGTTATCACTGATTTTTCATATTGTTCGCTCTTGACACTTGTATTTTTGTTTACTTGAATAAAAGTACTGCTAATTTTAAGTTTTATTTAAATTTACGGAAGACTAGTTGTATCGCAAGTGAAATCCTACTGTTCGGGACTTCTGTTGGTCATCCACACACCTAGCTTTAGGTTGGCTCCTTGAAATTAAAGTACAAACACTATATTTTTATAATAAACGATTTTATTTTTGAATAATTTTAAAATAAATTTTATAACACGAATAGGTAGGTAGGCCTTGTTAATATATACATAATTTACGTTTAAAATTTAATGACTTTGCGTAAGCACAATCAAAAATAGATCAATCAATGTTATGTAATTAATGTAATTATAAATTTAATATTTATACTTTAAAGATGTATTATAAAATAGAATTTAATGTACAGTCATTATAATATTGTTCTTAATGATATCAAATTGAAACAGATGGACAGGTGCTCGCATTAGGTCAGACAATTTTAGAAAATCTTAGACATAATCTTATTTTTAACATTACGCTCTAAAATTAAGACGTATATTATTTTAACACAGGAATTATAATAGCATAGCAATACCTTTGAAGCGTAGAAATAATTAGCCGCCTACTTTCTAAGTATCCATTTTGGCTTAGATTTTATGTTATTAAAAATAAAGTCGTGTTCTTATGGTAAATTAGTGTTAACGGTTATTTTTAAATTCTTATGTAGAAATTAACGTTCAAAATAAATTGTGAGAAGATATTTTTTAACATTATTTATTTTAGCAATAACTATTCTTACACACTAATCAATGGACAGAAATATTATCGCATTGCGTATTCGTCGTTTCTTAATTATAAAAGCGATTTGGATGTGCATTTTACACCGATAGTATATTTTCGAAAGTGCAATGAGAAATGTTATAAATATTACAAATAGGTTAGCTGGTTTTTGGTAAGGCACTAGGATAGGGATTTAAATAGAAAGGTGAACATATATAAATTGACCGAATTGTTCCTAGATAGTAGTAAAGGCATATGGAAGAAAATCTTATAACCGTACACTTTTAATTTATCAAAACCATACACGTTGTTCATGATACTGAGCAACTTTCGGATATTAGGTAAACAATCAATCTGCTGATTGCTAATTTACACATACTTTTTAGTATTTGAGTTTTACTTAAGTGGAAAAAATGTTCCGTATCATGGTTATAAATATGGTTGCATTTTCTTGTAGGTTAATTAAAAACTCGGGTTAATAAAGGGGAAGACTAGGCTAGGCATGCTAGCACAGCGTGATAAATAATTTATCGATACCTACATTAATTTTGTGGAATGTCTAAGATGCATAGTTTAAGCTGTATTGAGACTAAAACATCAGTTCAGAATAATACTTCCTTTTAGCTGGAACCAAATCCGCGTCTTCCAGTCGTATTCAAAAAAAAATAAAGAACGTTCGTTTAGCCGATTTGAATTAAAATCGGTAAGAGAAGAAAGGACTAAACATAAAGTAGGCTTATAGGGAGTAACTTTACTATTTAATTAAAAACAATAAAAGCGCGATCCCAATGATGTGCTTTCAAATTCATTAAATGTATTGAAATTTTGTGTTATCATAGCGAGATGTAAAAAAGGGCGGGTAGCTAGAAAATAAGTCTACGTTAAATACAGAAAGATCACATCGGATACATTAACATTGATGTGTTCGCAATTATGTTGTATTGTAAACTAAAGTTTTATGCCGTTAATTACAATGAATATCTACCTACTTAAAACTTGCAACAACACATTGCGCTTAAAATTTCTTAGTTCAATTTGTGTTCTTTTCGTCCACTTACGTTGAGCTTGTTTCGCTAATGGTAGGCAAGAACTGAATATTTACCTACTTTGGGGGATACATAGATTATTTTTAACACATCCGGGAGAATGATGCGATGAAAAACTATAAGTTCGGCCCGCTGAAACTTAGGTCAATTTATCCCGCTCAAACTTAGATCAACTTATGTGCCAGATATTGTGGCGGGTAAACCTGGAGCCCTATTTTTGAAACTCAAAACCGGCTAGTCGAACGATCGTTCAACTCACTGGTTCAGAAATAAGGCTCCTGACTTGCCCGGCCTTGCGGTATCTGCCCTCGATTGCAGCGACGTGCTTAGAGATTTTCCATAGGGAAGGCAGAAACAATTTTCAAGAGCTCTTTACTTTTTATAATTTTCTTTAGGTACCTTTTACCTAAATATATAATCTTACGAATGTTTATCTATTGAAATAGGTTTAAAAAATTATATTTTTTGTTCAATAAGAAATAAATTATAGTAACAACTCCACAGGGTACAATTCCACAGGGTAGACAAGGTCTAATCGTCTTTGTGGTATGCACGCCACTGCTCAACTGCACTTAGTTCTGTGTTCTTCGCATCCATTCACTAGCCAATGCCGGGAGTGGCCTAGTCAGTGCTGCAGTGGGGCGGACTTGCAGCAACTTTCATGGCTCAGTCGAGGAGTTCCTGCGGGCGGTACAGTTGGCGCAGACGCATGGTTGAGGAGCTGCGTCTTCGGGGAGATGGGAGTGCGCGGCGCGGTAACATAGCTCGCGGTAACGGGCGCAGCCTGGAAGTAGTTTGTACTTCTGTAGTGTTTAGGAAGTAGTTTAAAAAATAAAGGGCCTTGTACCATTGACTATTTATTTATTTATTTACTATCATTATAGGAAGATCCCAATTCAATAGCTGCTGTTGTATCACTAGTTCCTCAAGGTACAAGTGATCCAACATTGAATCTTTTGAATGTCTTTCACTGAGATACAATTAACTATCGAACTCATTTTTCAAAGAGAGATTCTGTACAAACGTCTGTTGTACCCAAAGAACATCGAAACAACAAACGAAACTTTCTCAATGGTTGTACCGGTAGATACTTTACTTTCATGCTTGTCTGTCAGCGGGATGCAATGGCTGTATCTAAGGAACGATGACACAAGGTTCTTATCGTAAAACCCGGCGTAGACGATGGCAAAAACTTTCAACCAAATTATAAGTTTACTATTGGACTAGGGACAACTGAGGCTCAAGAGCCCTATTTTTGAATTGTATGACGCAAATGTCTTTTGAATGAAAATCATTCGAAATCGAACGCAAATCATTCCACTCACCGACATTGCGTGAATCACACTTTTTAAAGATAACACTCCCCGTCTAAAAATTACCTGTAGGGGGTAGTGCCAACCTGGTGTCGGCGGCGAACCCTCGCTGCGCAAGCCTGTCCAGGAGAGTGGTGGCTGACCATCACCGCTCGCTGTCCTGATCCATTCCTGAAGATTTTCAGTCGAATCGGGTCAGTGTATTATCATATATAAGTATACCCCACGTTGGGCGCCAGTATAACGTTATGCTATAACTTTGGTCTTATATATAGAGACAAATGAAAAATAACATTAATAAAACACTAACAGAAATATGGAGTGTCATTGCAAAGAATTACTAATAAACACGAGCTATATCTAGGTACAAAGTCTGGTTAGGTGAATAGCCTGTCGGGTAACGGAACAAACGGGATTCCGTTGCCCGACCAAGAGCCTTGGGTTGAAAGGCGCGCCCGTGTCAGGCGTGTCTTTACCCTTGCGGATAGCGAAGGTTATCGGGCCAACTCGCAGGCTGCTCCGAGGAAAGCGGCCATGAGCCGAGGCCGCCGTGGTAACGGCCGCCGCGCTGGGACTGTAGAGCATCAAGAAGGACATGGTCCCGGCAAAACGCGGTAGGCGTTTTGACACCGTGTGGATTTTAGTGGGGTCCAAGTCCCACATAACCACCCAGCTTCCTGTTCATGGCTAGGTGGTAAACGAAGGCCTTTTCCACACGTAAAAAAAAGGTGAATAGCCTGTATGCTTAGTAGAAGAAACTTGATTGATCAACTTGCTTTACGTATAAGTTATGAGATGGTGGGGTTGAGAACACCGTCGCATCACATTAATAGCACAGAAAATAGTTATCAAAGCGACATTAAAACAATGGAAACAAATATACCTTCGCTCGCCGCTGGAGAGTGCCCCCCAGACTTATCGCCCCCTCTTGGAGTAGTAGATCCGTCAGACAGCTCCTGGAAATTGGATGGGAATTACTTTGAAAACAAAAACTTTCATGTTACATTTCTGATAAATTTATTTACTCTGTATATTTTAATCTAGTTTCCTAATATAAGGATTTGGGAGAAGTAGGTAGGAAATAATATTTAACCGAAGTAAATTTATTTAATTTTCCGTACTTTTCAAGCTTAAGAAGATGGCGTTAACGACTGCCATCGAGAGCATCCACTACCAACTGCTGTACGTGCCTTCCTCATGGAGTCCATGATTAGATAACATGCCACTTAAAGCGGCGGCCGATCCAAATAATGTCCGCTTCGTGTGTTGCTTAAATAAGTAGGTACAAAAACACTTAATTTGCTTCCAGGAACATTGACAAAAACGCTGCTACGTACGTTAGACACGTACTAGTACGAGTAATTAGAGAGATTTCATTAAAAATTCTAATCATGAAGCAATATGTAATTGAGTACATCTATCCTACAACAAAATCCACGAAAAGCCACACAACTGATAAGGATTATGGTTTTGTTAATATATACACAACAGCGCAAATGGAATGGGTTATCGTTTTAAACCCTATCTCCCAAATGACTAAGAATGGTTGATCCAGTTGCGCTGGAAATTGAATAATTCCACATCACTGACGCTGGTACTTCCGAGGTATACCATACCCCAGAGACACGTCGCGTTAATTTATACAACGGCGCTGGCTTGAATGACGACTCGAGGGAAATGAGATGAAAATTTAGCCAATTTATCACCATGTATGAGCCCCTAAAAGTTCGTTATTACGCAAATTTTGGAGGTAGAACGCACAAATGCGTTGCGTCCACTTTAATATAGGTATCTAGACAAGCAGGTTTTATTTTATTTTTCTGATTGATGGCTAGATTTTTAACAAAATATTGTAAGAAAAGTAATTGTTTATTTGGCTACATTTATGAAGTTAATTACATGCACCAAAACTGCAAAAATCACTTCTTGCAATATTCTTACTGCGCTAGATATGATAGGAATGGCATGGGCACAGAATAGATCATAAAATGTAAAATAGAGTTAATATGTAGAATAGTTAGTGCTGAATGTCAATGGGAACGGGGAACGATACTGAAAACCTACCTAGTACTACGTTGGTATCTACTAAGGTACCATTTAGAAAGGAGCGTTTCGTTCCATGATCTTGGTTAGGTAAGTAAAGTACCTACCTTCCTCATGAATAACCTTGTGTAATGCCATTTATGCTATGCCATAAATATTAAGTCGATTAACTGCCTAATTGCTCGATTGTTGAGTAGGTGATCGATTCCGCTAATGAACTTTGAAAGGCCTCGCAAATGATATTCAATCGCGACTCAATTGTGTTGCATTTTTTTAGATATACTCAATAGTGGTATTCTGCTTAAACAGTTTTGAATCTCTATTCATTTGCGACTGGAGCGTATTTTAATGATATTAGTAGGGAAATGTAAATAAAATGAGTAACGGAATATCAGAAGCGTCAAAGTCAAGTCATTGCGATTCAATTGTGCACTAGGTACCTATTTAAAATAAGAGAATTGACTCCTCCGTGAGATATATCGATTGCGTTCGTAGAAGCAACATTCTGTATTTTTGAAATGTACGCGGGTGGTAATTTTTGATTTCGACTAGTATGGTCTGGCCGTGCGAATAACTCCACGAGCCGGTAAACGATAATCGAATCATTCCTTATTTGTTCCGTGTTTCTTTAATCGCTCATTGAATCCGTGCGAGTTGGTTTAATTGTCAAATGATTCGCCGGCGGATTTCGAAAATCGATACTAAATGCCTGTTGTTTTCACACGGTTCGGCACGAAGTCGATAGATAGTTCATCGAGTCGATTCGAGCAAATGTCGACTCCCGATGTCCCCATCACTACGACTGAACTGACAGCTAGCACACTTGCCGCCACCGGGAGGGAGACGAAATCAGATGATTTTTGGAGCGGGTCGATATTTACTCGCTATTTTTATAATTTAAATCGCATTTAATACTGTTATTTTGGAGTTTAATAGTGCAACTGTCGTAACAAATATTTTCGCCGACGTGGTTGTCGTAAGGCCTTATAAGACAAAATTGTTTTCTTGGATATACATAAATAAAGAACCCTGAAAAGGTAATTTATTTTATTTTAATTATTGTCTTATTGAGCTAAATAACCGATTAATTCTTTCATTTGGTCTAATAACTTTCTGGTTAAATTGGGGGTTTTGTGACAAATTTATAATTTACAAAGTGGGTAGAATGTGTATTTTATTAAAATTTTATCTAATTTCGGTCTTAAAATGATTTCTCATCAATGGTACACATAAATAAGCGTAGAATATATAAATGCAAATTGAAATATTTCATACAAAATCGTTTTTTTACAAAATTAAGTAGATTTTTCATTGTCGGGTAACCTACCATTTGGAATTATGACTTTCTTTTTATAATTACAACCAAACAAGATTCAGCCCTAAATTTAGGAATAAACGTACTCCATTATAACAAAATTGTGCATATATTGAAAGGGATTTTGAACAGGAATAAAACCTAGAAATTTCCAGAGCTCCGCCCTATAGTAAACCATTGTTTCATAAGCAGTCTTTTGAAAGGTTTTTTGTTATTCCTACTTCAGGGTTAAAAAGAACACCTGAAGTTTCCCTCAGCACTCCCTCCGCTGAACACTGGGAGTTCTACCAGCTTCCCGAGGTGTCAGGAGTGCATACCACATTTCTTTTATTGAAACAAGAGGACACTGCTTATACTACCGTTTTAATCTGCGATAGACATTTTTGCTTTAACTGAGGTAACCACACAGCCGAAGCCAGCATTATCGGTCAGCCAGTGCCTGCGCTTTCTACATTTTTTTATTTTATTAACCTTTTATTTTATTTTTTTAATTTAAAACTTTAAAGAAGGGATCTAAATATTGGCCATTCGATCTCCTGCGCCCCTAATTCTCTTTTCTCATTTTAATTTCATTTATTAATTTTTTTTTTCAACATAAATTCTTTTTTTTTTTTTAATTGAGGTTTTTGTGTTAGCTTTCAACTTCTGTTTCCAAATAAATATTGTAAAAGTTATATGTTCTTTTATTTTAATTTTGGTACTTATTTTCTTTCAAATTTCATAGAAGACAGGAATTAGATAGCGAACCCAGGTAGTAAACATTTCACTTGTACGGTTTTTTTTCAAATTACCCACCTGACCTAAAATAACAGCGACACGAAAATATAAAGCGAACCAAAGTTTAGGAAAATGTTTTATTAGAGTACATAGCAACAGTCGTAGCCGCAGGGTCGTTCTTAACCAGGAAAAAAAAAGTATTAGGTTCTGGAGTGCTATACTTGAGGTTTTTATGGAAGGAGTCATAAGTACTTAAAATTGGCGAGTCAAATGAAAATCGTTCAACTCACCGATTATGTTGAACGTGAATCATTCGACTAACTGGTTTTAAGCGAGTCAAAGTCTCCTAAACTTAGATAGGGAGAGCATTCAATTGGCTAGTAAACTTTTTCATGAAAATGTCTGATTCGTAAACGATTTCAAGGAATAGGCTTAGGGAACAGATTACATTAATCAGATCTTTAGATTATTTAGCAAGTATTTTTAAGAAAATCGCTAGAAACCCATGACCTTCATTTTCTAGTAAGGTTAACGTGTGACGTAGCCAGACAACTTCCGGCTTTCGAATTTATTTATTTTTAGGTTGGCAGCACAGAGTAGTGGTAGTGAATAAATATTTTTTATTTGGTAGCGTTAAATAAGCGCTTTACGTACTTGTCACCAAATGTCATGTCTGTTCGAGACATAACCCATACTTAACCAGACTACATCTTAATTACATTCATTCATACATTATTATGAAGAATCGGTGTCCAATTGGGTATTCTACTAATTTTTATTTTTTCTTTCATATCAATATTTAACTTAATCGTCTAAGAAACTTTCTCCCGATTAAATCCAAAATTTTATTAGTCCAAACGTTAGTTTTTCCAATTATTGACTATGCTGATGTGTGCTATTCTGATCTCAATCAAGATCTTCTCAATAAACTGGATCGTCTCGATAAATAACTGTATTCGTTTTATTTTCTGTCTACGTAAATATGACCACATCTCTTCTTATCGATCCGAACTGAAATGGCTTCCGATCCGCCAACGTCGTCAACTTCGGTTGCTTACTTCTCTTTTTTCAATTCTCAAGGAGCCTCAGTCCCCGGAGTATCTAAGGTGTAAGTTCAAGTATCTTTCTGACGGTGACGATAGGCAACTTAGATCTTCCAAAAAACTTACTCTTTGTACTCCCCTATTTCGGTCCAGTTTTATGTCTAATTCATTTACCTTACAAGCCACACGGCTCTGGAATGCTCTACCCGATGACATCAAAGAGACCATTACTAAATTCGCTTTCAAAAGAAAAGTCAAAATTCACCTCACTAGCATAATATCACCCTAAATCGTCATCTTTTTCCGTTTTCACCTCTTCTTTTATGTATGTTTATGTATGTATATGTAATGTATAGTTATGAATATTGTATGTAAATCTATGTATGTTTATTTAGCAGTTAAGTGTTTTTTTGTTTTTTTTTTTCTCATTGTATTCTAAAATAATTCGCGCCGCACATAACTTTTCTGTTTTTCCTAATGGTTGACTGGGAGAGAATGCTTTTAGCATTAAGTCCGCCAATTGTAAACTTGTGGTACAATAAAGATTTATAAATAAAATAAATAAATAAATATTTTTATTTCCAGACACAGAATTTTAAAAGAGTTTTTGTAATCCGTCCATAAATAAATAAGTTATAAGCTTTTGGGTAGGTACCTAGATATTTTGCGATTGTCAACAAACAAGAGACTAACACCCATATTCTCAAACGTTTCCTCAAACTCGACTCAACCTTACACCAACTCATTGGTATGATTGATATGACTCCTCTTTGGAGGTGAGTATCGACTGTCAAATATAAGGTTAGTCAAAAGGTACCTTGAGGCGGCAACGAAAGTGGTTATAAATCAGTTTTTGCCACTTTTCGCCTAGTTAACTATTTAATTTGTTTATTTTTTACTCTATTCTTTTGAATTTTTTAATTTTGGTGCTTCGGATTGTTATTATAACCTGTGTCTTTCCTCATTAGAGTTTGCTCAAGCAACCAACTATCGTATTCAAGGAAAGTTGGAGGACTACTCCAATGAGTGAGTGAAGGAAGTTAAGTATTTTATGGTTATGTTTAAGAATACGGGTTTTGACATTTGATACTGACATATATATTTTTTAATGCCAATTTTTGCTTTTTTGCAGTTGTGATGGCCGTTATAGCAAGGTGACGTCATCACTATAAAATCTTCAAAATTAAATAAAAAAATACTTTGAATTTTTTGAATTTTTTCGTTCAAATTGTATCTCCGAAATAGATTTAAATAGTTATTAAAAAAATAGTCCCGAAATAGTTTTTAATTTTAGTTGACTAACCAATTTAGCTATATAGAGCTTGTTATACTTACTAGGTATTACGACTTACCTAATAAGTGATTATGTGGCGTCCTAAAAATAGGAATCACATGAGGCAGGACGCTATAAATAGGGTTGCCACCTTTTTTTGGAGATAAAATAGTATATTTTTTAAAACATTGCAAAAAATATAGTACTTTTAGGAAATACAGGAACAAAATATTACACATTTGTTTTTAGGCATTATTTATTTTTCCATGTGTATTTGTCATTACTTTTGGCTTTCGTTAACAAAGATCTACTATATTTAAAATAATTATATGAATCTAAACAATTTAGATCCATATTAAAATAAATCAACAATTCGTTTTTGATAAATTAATTGAGGCTCTAATCCTTTCTTCTCGCTATTTTATGTTCATTACGGAAAAAATCTCCTTATAAGCTTGTCGTGCGTGACGTGAACGACGAACGACGACGATGCCTTTCGTTCTTAAATTTCCAATGTTGCGTTACGGGTGCGTTCCAGTCACACTAATCACAGTTATAATACAAAAAGCGCGAGAACTGAATTACCGATAAAAATATAGTATTATTCGTACTATATTAGTTTTCTATAACATATAGTACAATTGACTAAAATATAGTACGATACTATATAATATAGTACAGGTGGCAACGCTAGCTATAAACCTAATTAATGATGGTCTCCAATGAAGTAAGTTGCCTTGTATTCAGATCTTTACAATTTCATAGTCTAGCCCGTAAATTTCCGGAAGGCATATTGAATGGGTTCCAATGTACAGCGAAACAAATAGTGACCCGACGTAGGTGGGTTTTGTTCAAATTTTGTGTAGGTAGTATGTGATACAAGCAGGCAAACTGGGGCATGTCATATGTTAACAATGGTTTTGGATTTCGACGTCACCTAATTATTAATCTAAGCTTATGGCAGATTACAATTCTCTCTCGTCTTTACGTTTTAAAATTTCAGGCAACAAAACATAAATTACATTATAGTTAATGACTTCTTAGGTTTACTTTAATGAATTATAGTTAAAGGACGCGAGCTAATAATTACTATCATAACAAAAAATTAAAGAAAAATGCCGTAGGTACAACACTCGGCAGGAATCATCATCATCCTAGCGTGTATTCCCTAGTTGCGTTGTCAGCGTACGCTTCGAAGCCTAGGGTACGCTGTAAGTCATGGTCCTAGATTTGGCGGAACTGGTAATTACAATGGAGCGACTGTCGTCTGACCTCCGTAACCCTTTTTACAGGGAAACCAGACCAACAGGAACATGACCTGAGGATGTTAGTGGCCAACACTCAGAATTTTTCAGGCTGCCCTAAGGCATCTGACACAGCCTTACGACTGCCATCTATCGATAACAACACGGAGAAGCTCAAGATAGAAAATCAAAGACCAATCCAATAGTGGTCGTGTCACACTGTCGCTTGACACGCGCATTCACTACGGATACGCGGGTCGCGCTCGACTAACGAGTTCCTCAGAACACCCAGCAGGAATCATTTTGTTAAATATTGTAGGTAGGTAATTAGGTAGTAGACTTCCTACCAATATGACGTTTAGCTACCTACCGAAAGTGTCGGGACATTTACCATCGAAGTTATAATGAACTAATGAAGGAGGTAGGTACTATGTAACAACTATACGATAAACACCAGTGACTTACCTGTCGTTGATCCAGATGGGCAGTGGCAGTCAACAGATCCAATATGGCGGAGAAGGAGCCCCGGGCAGCTCGACGGAACCCCTCTGGGGGACATTCAGCCGCCCCTCCTGCGACACTCACTGGTGATTGGGACCACTGGAAAAGGAAACATGTTTACTAGCTGTCCGTGACTTTACCTACATAAAAAGCTACCTACCACTCCGGTCCTTACTAAAAATGTCATCCGAAGATAAGGACGTTTAGGTGTACCTAGTACCTATTGACACAGGTTGGACCATAAGTAAAATCATGTTACCGAAGTACAACCAGTAAAACCACGGAGTTAAATTAAACATGCGGTTGGACCACCCCGGTTGGAGCGACTCATTTGTTGAAGTTAGTGTGGTACAAAATGAGTGAAACATTATCCACTATTACGAGTATCTAATGGTATAATAAAGTGGTGGAACAGAATCGATGTAAAGTAATTATATTGATTAAAAAAGTGCGGTTCAAAAATAAATCATTTTCGTGAGCAATTAAAGATATAAGTATTATTGAATACGTATATAATTTTTTCGAATTTGTCAAGGATTTCAAAAGCCTAGTTCCGCTTAGCGCGTTCTAAAAACTTCATTAGGTACAATTTCTTCACACATTTTTTTAAGCGATTTAGGCGAATACGATTATAAGGAAACTGAAGATTCAAAACACTGAATTTAATAAAAAGTTATGAATTGCATACTTCTAAGAAAAAATGTTAAACAAAAACGTTGGTATTCCGCTGTTTCGAACTGAATTTAATTTAGTATTCCTGTTAAAGTTTTTAGCAAATTCTCAGCAGCCTACTATAATTATTTATTATCGAACAAAATCATTATATATTGCGTCAGCCACACTTTTCTAAACCAAGTACTCCCGGAGCCTTATTTTTGAAAATTTCGACATACATATCGAGTGAAAGTCATTTGATATCGAACAAAAATTCCACTCACCGATTTTGCGTGAGTCACACTTTTCAAAAATAGCACTCCTGGAGAGCATTCGAGAGCCGAGGTCATGTGGTTAAATAATTCAGTCCTAGCCAAGCGACGGGTTATTCTGAAAAGTACGGTTAACAACAAAGTTTTGGGTCTATTCCGGCTTTATTTATTTACCAGTTAGTTAGAGGGTTTCCTCTCGCAGTGGTTTTCAATTTAAAATTTACATTTTTATTGAGATTCCGCTATACTTATTCATACCCAATAATTTTTTGTAAAGTTGTAACGCAATCACACACTTAATCCATACTTCCATATCCATTATCCACACTTCCATACTATCCATCCATACTAATATTATAAATGCGAAAGTCTGTCTGCTAAACCGCTAAACGGATTTTTATTAAATTTGGTATGAATATAGTTGGAGACCCAAGGTATTGGCTACAGGCGGAGCTGCGGGGACAAAAGCTAGTAAGTTAAATTTTTCAAAAATACTTCTCTCTAAACTTGGACCTGAAATGTTTACTTACAAAGACAGGACAAATATGAAGAAAAATATCAAGCGGATCCTGACTTCTGAACTATAAGGAAACCGAGAAGACTGGCGTAGATAGAAAGGCAGAGATCAATGAATTTATTGATTCTACTCGTAACTACTCGTACTACATAATGCAAGACAGGTTCATCGGATGTAAATTTCATTCAGCTAATTGTTGAATGAAATTTACTGATGTTTCGAAGTGTGGACTCCACATTCTGGAGCCCTCTTTTTTAAATGTGTGACTCGTATGTCGAATGAAAATAGTTCCGACTCACTGACTATGACAATATCAATCATTCGATTCACCGATTTTGTTAGAGTCACTCTTTGAAGTGGAATCAGGAATCTAAATAAGTATTCGAATAGTTAAAATAATGTTAAAATAGTTTGAATAACATTTGCATGCCTGTGAATAAATACGACGCATTCAATGTTTATCTGATCTTTGCGAGTCGACTCTGGCTCCTGCCATTGAGTCGTGTTGGAAGGATTATCTGATCAATACTTATACATATGTTTTATTGAATTAATTTAATTTACTTTTGTAAAAATAAATCATTTATGTCCTGGCTTGCGTTTTTATCTCAAACAAGAGATTTTGCAGACTGCAGTCCATAAAGTCAAAGAAAATATCCCACGCATACTACGCTTCGTGTCAGTTTTCTGACTTTCGTGCCGGTAATCTAGGAATTTCGTCGAACAAAATCTCTACGACTGTAGCAAAACTCGTGGCACAGTTCACTTCACCCCATAAATACTTTTCAGATCGACAAATACAGCTGTATTTGTCGGACACTGTTTACACATGCCTCGGGCGGCATCGACTTCAAACAGAAAGGTCACGTTGGCTGTCACGGGCCACAGGATCCGTTTCTAACTGTTTTACAGGGAATGTATTGAGTTTAGCCGATCGTGGTTTTGACTACCGCTCAGGATGGTTGAAAGGATTTCCATTGCCATTCAAAAAGGAAAAGCTGCTAGTATAATAGGTACCTTTGAACCGGTACTATCAGGGCCTAGGGGAAAGGTTAGATTGTATTTCTAAGGCTTACAAAGTATCCGCCAGGGGCACATTATGTAAAAGTCGGTCTGTCAGTCACGCTTTCAAGTCTTAACAGCTGGATCTATTAAAACGAATCGTTACTAATCTATTGACTTATTATATTGACCTTAAAGGTAATAGTGAAAAAAAACACATGTAAATATACGTATTTTTCGTCCTTTATGACGAGGCGGTGGTAGATACTTTTCTATATGACCCATTGTACCTAATCTGAACAAAACAACTTAATTCCCAGCCGCCAGCCGAATGGCCATGACAGTTGGCAAATTTAAACTCAACTTTGGTCGAGTTGTGTACAGTGAGCAACTTTTTACATAAATTGGTATTGGTTATTCTAAGTTCCTGTTTTAGCAATCGTATTTTCAATCTAAACTTTATGATTACAATTCGAAGGGGATTTTTTTTTGGATAAGTAACCTCTAGGTTACTACCTACAGGTGACTATATATGTACTTTTAAATATTTTAGGCATTCAAGGGAATACAATATTACTTTTGTAATGGGGTTATCTTGTTTGATCACTTTATTTAATACTTAGTACTTAGGTACCTAATGATTGTATTTCTTATTGTAAACATTGCGGTAAAAGTAGTCTACAAGCACACAAGTATTTTAAGTTAGACCCTAATACCTTCATCTAGGTACAAACTTAGTTTGTACTTACTTGACCTTGTACCTACAAACATATTTACAGATTCATTATGGAAGTGGCCATTACAATATAATGTACAGAAATTTACCTGCATTTTATTTGATTAGATGCAACTGAATATTAGTTTTTTTTTGGTTACTAATCTAAAAATATCTATAGGTAAGTACAATGAGTCATAAACTCATAATCTCCCACGTATATCATTTAAAATGGAAAGTAATTTGCATGAATTGATATTAAATCGTTTGTGAATTCTCTGTCGGCGGGCGTTCTTATCTTTTTTAAATGCATGACGTCATGCGTTCGACCGGCTGGCAGGATGTTATTGCATATTTCACCACTTCGCTCAACGGGGATATAGCTCAGTGGTAGAGCATTCGACTGCAGATCGAGAGGTCCCCGGTTCAAACCCGGGTGTCCCCTGCTCATAAAGCATACTTTTTGGCTAACATTGTTAAATTTTTATTTGTTTTGTTTAGCCTATATAAATAAGCTTTTGTCTAATTTTTCTCCAATCTGTACTACGGTGCTGCATAATTATGTAAATGTACTAATGAGTATTTTAACTCCCACTATTTAACAGATATTTTGTTGGAGCCTAAAGAAATTGCTCTGTTAGAGCTTTTTATTTAGTAGCAGTTTGGTACAATGAAAACAAAACAAATTTAAGAAAATTTTGTACAAAAAATCTTTCGCCCTCCCCCCTAATAGACACAATGAGATGATGGTCTATTTCAAAAAATAGTCTATGTTTCACCTCGTGACCTATTTATTATATTAAAGTTCACCAATCGGTTTAGCGGTTTTAAAGAGTAAAAGATAGACATAGACTTTCGCATTTGCCCTCAGGATAATATTTAGTCTAAAAGGACCAATTTGAATGTGATGTGGGTCACTCATTAGTATCTCATCATCCTAGCGTGTATTCCCAGTTGCGTCGTCAGCTTACGCTTCGTTGCCTAGGGTACGCTGTAAGTCATGGTCCCAAATTTGGTGGAACTGGTTATTACTATGGAGCGACTGCAGTCTGACCTCCGTATACCCGTTTACAGGGAAACCAGATCAACGGGAGCATGACCCGAAGTGTGTTAGTGCCTAACATTGTCAGAATTTTTCAGGCTGCCCTAAGGCATCTGACACAGCCTTTTACGACTGCTATCTATCGATAACAACTGGGATCAACGGCTTAACGTGCCTTCTACAGCACGGAGGAGATTAAGATAGAAAATGCCACTTAATGACGACCAATCCAATAGTGGTCGCGTCACACCGTCGCTTGACACGCGCATTTGCTACGGATACGCGGGTCGCGCTTGACTTACGAGCTCCTCATCACTCATCGGTCACTCATTAGTATATTAATCTATGGTCTATGAATGCTATCTTCGTACAAGCGTGTTTTCCTATTTGCGTTCTCAGCTTATGGTTCGGAGCCTAGGGTACTTATTACAATGGAGCGATTGCCGTCTGACCTCCGTAGCCTTTTTTACAGGGAAACAGAAACATGACCAGAGGTTTTTTAGTGGCAAATTCAGTCAGATTTTTTCAGGCTGCCTAAAGGCATCTGACACAGCCCAACGACCAACGGCTTAACGTGCCATCCAGAGCACGGTCAATGAAAATGTTTAATAATAAATACTTACAAGGACTATTCTTGAAAATACAAATACAAATAATTGTTGTAAAAAATATACATAATTAAAACGAAGAAACATAAAAAATAGTATGGATGCTTAGTTGGATATCATATGGAGTCTAATTACATGCCCATAGATTAATAATTGGTCTAGTCGTAGCGCCGCGGAGAAGTACATGCCTGATAAATTGTGGTTGTATCTCAATCTGGACACTCCATACAACAGCAGCGAGCTTGATACCTACTTATTACTATTAACGATTATACGAATGTGTGTGTTACTCGTAGGGTTGATAATTTACTGTATTAAGTCATATCATGGTTGTCGTAACGACCGGGTTGAGGAGACGGCGACATCCTTGCATTATTTTGATCTCGACTTGTACTTTAGATCTGCACGCTAAGGCGCGGTATCTGTTTCGGGTGGGAGGGTGTGAGTGTCCGTTCTGTACGTTAGTCACCTGATCAGTGACGGCGGGGTCTGCTCCTCGCGCTAACAGCAGCTCGGCGATGTCGGTGGCGTCGGCCGCGCACGCCGCGTGTAATGCTGAAGATCCCACCTAGAGGAAATTTTTCATAGGAATTTACTCTAAAATTAATTACATATTTTTTAAAGAAGTCTTTAGAGTGAGAAATCGCGGGAACTTTAAATGTTATTTTCATCTTTATAACATGACTTTTTAGTGGGTGCCAGCAACACTGGTACCAGATTAATGAAAATACGAATATGCTTTGTCGCATCGGCGAAGAATGTTGTACACTTCGCTATGTACTTTAGAACTAACGGTAGAACTAACATTATTCTGGAGTTGGACATCAGCACCGGCCGACAGCAGGTGCTCCACGATGCCGCGGCAGCCCTGCGCGCACGCCATCTGCAGGGCTGTCACTCCGTTCTGAGAAGAAAATAAAAAAATATAAAATACTGTGAAAAAGCAGAAAAGGGGACGGATCTTCGCAACAACTAATAATTGAGACAGATAAAGGAAGTTCCTAAATTAAATTCCCTGTAGGTACTAGTATGAAGACAGGATAAAACTCGATTGAATCTTATTACGAATGAATCCTATCACAAGTGAAACTAATGTTATTTCTTGTAAATTTGTATGCCAATCTGGCAGAAACAGAGTACCTACTTAATTATTAATTGCATGTCTACTTATTTGACCTGTTTTCACAAATAAAGATGATTTGATTTGATTTGATAAAAAAACTACTAATAGATAAACTTCTACTAATATAATACCTTACAAAAAAATCGTTGAAAAAAATCATAAGTAAGCTCAATTTGCGAAAAGAAAGTTTGTGATTTGAAACTTTTTTGGAATGCTTAAATGCAAGCTTGGCAACGCATTAGCTTCAAAAAATATCTATTCAGTGCTATTTTTGAACGGTTTTCAGCGAGTTAAAATAGCACTACAAAAACTCACGTTATCAGCAGCATCAACGTAGCACTGACACTCCAGCAGCACCCTGACCAGCTCAGTATGTCGATGGACAGCCGCCAGGTGGAGCGGCGTTCTGCCAGAGTTGTCGCGAGCCTCCTTCGTGGCTCCTTTCGAGATCAACAGGGATGCTGTCGTGCAGTGTCCGCCTTCGCAAGCCACGTGCAGGGCTGTTCGTCCCACCTGATGAGAAAAATTTAAGTTTTAACGAAATTGGACGCAGGCCGTTTCCAACCGGCGCCGGTCATTTTGAAAATCATTGGGAGAGGCCTATGTCCAGCAGTGAACTGACTGCAGCTGAAATCAGAAATTATTTGGACTAAAATTTGATTGAATAATTATAATATTGTTATGTGTGTGTAAATTATGATAATATTGTTATTTTGTGCCATGTTGTATACATAAAAAAGTTGTAAAATAGTGGAGCTTTTTAGTGTCCCGTACCCGAGTGATAGTAATTTTATTTCGCTGTTTTGCCTTCTATCATGTAACTAATTTTACCGTGTTGAAGATAATTCTGTGTCCGGCTGCGGCGGCGGTCATAAAAGGAACAACTCATAATATGAGAGGTTCCGTAGAACTAGATACTAGTGTGTGTTACCTTACCATGGACGGAGGGAATTTCGTTGATATTGCAATGCCAATTTAATATTAAAGGTAAGACTACCAACCGTAAGTACCTAATTTCCAGAGAATGAGCAATTCTTAGTATCAGTAATGTTTCCGGGAAATATCGGAAATTAAAATATTAGGTTCCACGCGTGTTCTATTTACCGTACGTGGGAGAAGTTGTGTAGTGCTACACAATATGGGCCAGGAGCCCTATTTTTGAAATATTGGTATGACATAATGTCTAAAACGAACAAAAATGATTCGACTTTTGCGTGAGTTACACTTTTAACTCAAGCATTAGTTGATGAAGGTAAGAAATAATTTATTTTAGGAACACAGAACAGAGCTGGAAATAAATATTACAATTTAAGAAATCATGTTTCCAAAGAACAACCTAGGACTTTTCTTAAATACTATTTAATTACTTAAGTATTTAAGTTATGTTTAGTACCTAAGTAGAGTACTATTTTTGGGAATATATAAGGTGGATATAAATTAATGGTGGAATATAAATTAAGTACAAATACTTTCAGGGCTAAATAATTAAGTCATATAAAACAGATTTATGTCGGTTTTATAAATTTCTACACGCTAGTTTTCGAGAATATCGAACATTTATGTTTTACTGAATAGTAATAAGTAATTAGACATCATGTATGTAGTGGTTTTCCTTTTTTGTTTTATTTCTATTTTGCTGGCAATACTGGCATAAGTTGTAAAACTCATTTTGTTTATGTCTATCACAAACGGAATGAGGAAAATAGCAAATAAATTCCATTTAAACTTAGTTTGGGGAGAGAGCATTGATAGATTGTTACGATAAAATAAGTTTTCTAATGCGCTTTCAGTTATCTAAAAAAATGTAATTAATTTAAAAAAACCTAGCGTGTAGATTTTTTAATTTTACCTCTTAGTACTTTTCTTTGGCTTTAATAATCCACCCCTTAGATTAATATTGGTCTCCGCGGTGCTACGACTAGATACCGCGCTGTGAAGAAAAATCAGTTTCCAGAATGCGGCCACTTAATAGGAAAGTGTGTGTAAAACAATGTGCAAAGACGTACACTAGCGTCGATTATAGTGTTGCCAGCTACTTGACTAGTGCCCGACCAATGGGAAAATTATTAATTGCTGTGGTCTTGTTACGTATTATAAAAAGTAGCTCAGAAAATCCTTTAAAATGAAATTAAAATAAAACTGACCAAGTGTGAGTCGGCTCGCGTGGAGAGGGTTCTGTACGATTTTTTATTTTCTCCATTTGGACCTCCTACACAAATTTAAAATTATCTCATAGGTTTTCCTGTAATATATGAATCGAAATTCTGGAATCGATAGTTTCGGAGATAAGGTAGGGGAAATGGTTAATTTTTGTCTACTTTATTTTATAATTCTAATACAGAATCCTAAAATTGCAAAAAAAAATCATTTAATTTATTATTACACAGTACAGTATGTTAAACGTTACTTTAATTTTCTATTTAGCTTGGAGCTAATTGATTACTGACCTCTTTTTAGTTGAAACCCGGGTTTAAATACAAATAAATAAATAGACATACACATCCTACTAATATTATAAACGCGAAAGTTTGTAAGTATGGATGGATGTTTGTTACTCTTTCACAACTAAACCGCTAAATTGATTTTCATGAAATTAGGTACGGATATAGTTCAAGACCCTGAGTCAAACATAAGCCACCTTTTGACGCAGGCGGAGCTGCGGGAAACAGCTAGTGCATACATATTATCATGGCCTTTTTCCATACATTAGTGTTGCCGGAAAATTGATTACACATCGATTAATAATCGATTCTTTGATAGTTGAATATATAATCTAAGGTATCGATATTGATACTATCGATAATATAAATCTGTAAGTACAATTTTTTTTTCTGTATGAGTTGAATGACGATGATTTGTGTTATGCCTGCTGTACATCCCGCCGCCGAGTTCCGGTATAACTGTATAGTACCGGTACCTGAAATGCTTGGTATTATTGTTAATTCATTAATCGATTATTTTTCATAAATTCTCAAAAAACAATACTACAGATTAGATTATATCGATACTATAGATACATAATCGATTAATAACCATTGATATAAACGATTACCTATGTTGATTAAATGGCTATAATTTATATCGAACCATTTCAATAATCGATTAATTGTTTGGTATTGCGGTTAATACGTGGGGCGCACTATAAGTTTCCGGAATGAATATGAAAAAATACTATTAAAGGTACAAAATTTATTTATTGTTTTTCAAAATAATCTCCCTTGGCGTCTATGCACTTTTTCATTCGATGAAACCAGTTTTGAAAACTTTTGTGCCACTCCTCTGTGGTGACCTCTGAAACGTGTTTTTCATACTCCTCGACAGCCTCTTCTGGTGATGAAAATCGTTGACCGCGTAATTGGTTCTTAATTTTTGGGAACAGAAAAAAGTCACAAGGTGCCAGGTCGGGACTGTATGCAGGATGACTCATGAGTTCTACATTTTTCGCCTTCAAAAAGTCGTTTGTCTGTCTGGCCGTGTGAGAACTAGCATTGTCGTGGTGCAGGATGATACGGCGTTTACGGTTATTTTTACGGAGTTCGTCAATAACTTCCGGCAAACAAATGGTCGTGTACCAGTCACTATTCACTGTACGACGATTCTCTAAAGCAACAGTAGCCACGTGTCCAGTTTTATTAAAAAAAGAAGCAATCATCCGCTTAGATGCACTTTTCACGCGCGCCACTTTGGTTGGTTTCGGCTCATCTTGAAAGACCCATACGCTCGATTGCTGCTTTGTTTTGGGATCGTAGCAATAAATCCATGTTTCGTCACCTGTTACTATGGCCCACACCAAATTTGACGCACCTTCGTTGAATCTGGTGAGCATGGCACTGCACCAAGTGACGCGGTCCGTTTTTTGAGCCTCGGTCAAGTTGTGTGGGATCCACCGCGAGCACAGCTTTCTCACACCCAAATGTTTGTGTAGGATTAATTGTATTTGACTCATGCCTATTTCTAAGGATGCGCGAATTTCATGGTAGGTCACATGCCTGTCTGTTTCAATCATACGGCGCACAGCATTGATGTTTTTGTTGGTCACAGCGGTGGACGGCCGACCATCGCGAGATTCGTCACTGAGATTGATACGACCACGCTTGAATTCTGCAAACCAGCTATAAACAGTTGTCTTGCTTCATTGCCAAAAGCCGTTTCAAGCCGAGCGATGCTCTGATGAGCTGTCAAATTACACTTAAAATCGTAGAAAATCATACTACGAAAATTTTCCCGAGTTAAATCCATGTTGATGCAGACACACAATTTTTTAAATGCCGCCACTAGGTAAAAACAAAAGACAGTCAGATGACACAAACTGCATTCTACAGCCAAAGAGTTCTATTTTCAAATGTTGCAATAAATTTTTAAATATTGTTTATGTAAGTGGCCAGTTCCGGAAACTTACAGTGCGCCCTATGTAATGAATTATTTTCGATTAATTGTCAAAAATCGATTAAATTTATTATATCAATATTTTCGTTACCCTAGATTATTTAAAAAAAAAAACAAATTCGATTAATCGATTATCCGACAACAATACCCTACGGGGTACCAACTACCCAAAGGCCATATTTAGAATGTTGGTGGGCGTAAAGTGGAAATGGAATCAAAATAGTGATAGGTTGCTAGTCGCATCGCCTACTGATAGGTATGGTTCTTCGATTTTCGCCCACTTCCTCGGCCGGCTTATATGGTCTGCGCGTGAAGAGAAGCAGCTAGTACATTCCACGTATTTATTTTTCTCCCAGACCAGCATAAAAGAAATAAGATGTTAAAGACAGACAAAATTGTCAGAAAAAGTCAAAATTACAACATCCCTCTTTTAAGGTCGGGAGTTAAAAAACAAAATATCTAAATAATAAAAATTGAAACTTCGGGGAATTTGGGATTTTTTAATACACGGCAACATTGAGCACAGAGCTGTACTTCGCGCCATATTTTAGGGTTATATTATTTTCGTGAGTAATTTATGTCCATATTTCGAAATTATACAATACTTATTGATGGTAAGTAATACCAGTATCTTTCTTATTTCTTTTAGTATTATTCTTACACAGTTTGACTATGCAAACTGCACATTTTGCGTCTGCTTTTACATTAAATTTTAAATTTATCTAGACATCCAACTTACTCATCGGTCGCGGCGTGACTGACGCGGGTATGCCGCAAGTATGCTGAATTCGGCATGGTTTTAGTTACCTCATTTTTTTAGTATGCCGACGGTATCTAGTCGAGCGCGCGAGACCAATTATTAATCTATGAAACCACCCCTTAAAATATTTGTACTCAATAAAAATCCACCTTATATTTGTACGTACATACATGCTAAACTGTTATTCGAGTATTTTGCGATACCAGGCTGACATGGCTTGTAACAGCTGTAATTGGATCTCGTGTTTGCACTTGACAGCTAGAGTGTAAATGAATTGAGCCGAATGTTTGTTCCGCGTCATGGAGTGTTTATTGGGGGGGTGTGGCAAATGACACCAGCGTAGGTTCAAGAGCTCTTGCAAATTTTGAAACCCTGGTAGATTATATTATATCTACGCATTGTTTGATGACATATCAAAGACATCTTTTCAGACATGCTACGAAAAATCCTACGAACCCAATTTTTTTTTGAATTGGCGGGAATATCCATCGCCCAAATATCAAAGTCAAAAATAAGAAGTCATAATAGTGAGAATATATTTTTTTTATTTTTCAAACTTATTTCGCAAGTATACTGCCAGTATCATATAATTCGCCTCTGCTTAAAAAATCTTTTTCTGATCTTAAAAAAAAAGAAACAAACTATTACAGAATGTAGGTTGGTTTTATTGATTGATACTGTACCTACGATTACTTTTAAGTACGTACGATTTATATTCAAAATCGAATAAGTTGGTACATTTTAAACAGGAATTATTACTTCAAATGCTCTGAAAACTCAATCATGAAATACATTAGGCAAATGAGTTGATTTGGTAATAAATCATTATTTCCCCTCGAAATGTCTTTTAAACCTTTTAAACTTCCATCAATTTACCTTACTTTGTCTGATTCACAATTACTTTTTATTAACTACCTAGCTTATAATAGATAAGGAAGGTATAAACTCCGACTCGACTGGAGCCCTTTTTTTTAAATAATTTTTGCCATATTGTTAACTAAAAGCTCTACTGAAGTGCTTCGGAAAGCACGTTAAGCCGTACGGCTGCTAATTCGTGGTCGTTAAAGGAACCGCGTCAGAGGCCGAAAGCCGGTTCCGAAAAACTGACACCAGGGTCTACAGGTTCGATTGACTATGTAACCCACTCGATAATAATAATACTTTAATAAACATTTTAGGTTAACGTAAATAAGTCTGTAGACACGGAAGTTCTCCTCAAAAGAAGTCAAGAGAGACTAATGACGTTCCTTTCTCAATGACTAAGACTAACTTTGAGAACAAACTTTAGTATTATAGGAGGACTTTAATATTAGTCTGTTTGTGTCTGGCAGTTTGAGAGCGGATAGATAGATAGATAGATAGATATACACTTTATTGTACCAATCACAAAATCAAAATTAAAAGTAATACATTTAGAATATTGAGTACAAAGGCGGACTTATCGCTATTGCAATTTCTTCCAGCCAACCTTAGGGTAGATAGGATAAAAAGTGAAAACAAACAAACAAAGGCGGTACAGTAATAAAATACTGACACTATCATCCTTATACAACAGTCAATAAATAAACCTACAATCGAATAATACATACTATACCTTTAATGAATATATACATATCATATACCTACATACAACATACAATAATAAAAAATAAAAGAAGAGAAGAAAATGTCTAACGATGAGCAGGATCAGCTTCAATTGCAGAGAGATAATGTTTTCTCACTTGATTTTTGAAAGATGAAATTGTTTTAGCCTTTCGTATTTCAACTGGCAAAGCATTCCATAACTGAGCAGCCTGCACCGCAAAGGAATGGGAATAGAAAGAGGTAGCAGCAGGAGGGATAGCTAGACGATGAGTATTATATTCACGCGGTTCGCGATTATTAACCTCACTGAGAAATCTGAAGCGTTCCTTAAGGTAAGTAGGAGTCCAGGGAATGAATAGGATAGAGTACAAGAGTGAAAGGATATGCAAATTTCGACGAAGTCTAATGGGGAGCCACTTGAGTTGAGAGCGAAAAGAAGAGACGTGATCATATTTACGTAAACCGAATATGAATCTTATACAAAAGTTTTGAAGGCGCTCAAGCTTGTTTAATTGGTCTTCAGTGAGATCTAGATAGCAGGAGTCAGCATAGTCAAGGATTGGAGGGAGCAAGGATTGTGCAAGCGTGATTTTGGTCTTAGTCGGCAAGAAGTTTCTAATCCTTCTCACCGCACCAGCTGCAGCAAACATCTTTTTACTAACTTCTGCTATTTGCGGCACCCAAGACATATTACAATCAAAAAATACTCCTAGATTTTTAACCTTCTCACTAAAATTAAGAGTAGTATTATGAAAAAGGAGAGGAGGAAGAGACAGCCAGTCGATCCTAGAAACTAGACGGGAACTACCCAAAATAATAGCCTGTGTTTTGACTGGATTGACTACGAGCCCATGAATTTTACTCCATTCCGCTATTCGCATTAGGTCATTATTAATGTCAGTTATAGCCTGTGAAAGATTAACTAAAGAAGAGTGACAATAAATTTGAAGATCATCAGCATAAAGATGATAAGAGGCGTGAATTTTTGAAGTAATGGAATTAATAAATATAGCAAACAGAAGAGGAGAAATCACACCACCCTGAGGAACACCGCAGGACGTCGAACACCACGATGATAGGTTATCCTCAATACGCACTTGTTGTCGACGTCCATGCAGGTAGGAATAAAACCAGTCAACAGCTGATGGAGAAATGTTCAAAGCGCGAAGGAAACTAAGGAGTACATCGAAAGCGGATATCGATGAAACAACTTTATTGGAGTTTTAACTGCTGCTTCCTGGCAGTGTTTGTGGCTTGCATCTCACCGTTTTTACTTGTTTTCCGTTTATTAACTCTTTTTGAGAGAGATAATTTATTAGGTTTGATATGGCATTTTGGACGTCAATTTTCATCTTTCTATGTTTCTGATTTGGAAAATAATAAGTTCATAGATCATAATGTAAGGAAGAAGCCAATGAACGCTCAATGAGTCAAACGATAATAATATTTTTTCGAATTTACTTTTGTTGATTCTACACAAATCATTTTTTTTTCAATAAGTACAATACTATACATAATTCAGTACCTAGTAATAACAACTTATTGATTGCATTGAATATGAAGCACCTGAGTTAATTTAATCAGACTGTTACTGATATGAAGCCTCAAAGAAGCATTGTCTGTAGTTTTGTTTACTCTGTGTATTGACTTCTTGTCTGCGGGCAAGATTAGTCTTTTTTTTTTATTGTTGGAAAAATGAGGGCTATAGAGGAAAATTTGCTGTAGCCTTATTTCTAAATGGATTTTTTAAAAACTTGGTACACTGTGTTTCTTGATTTATTAGAAACTAGCTGTTTCCCGCAGCTCCGCCTGCGTTAAAAAGTAGCCTATGTTTGACCCCGGGTCTTCTACTATATTCATACCAAATTTCATCAAAATCCGTTCAGCGGTTTGGCCGTGAAAGCGTAACAGACAGACAGACGGACAGACCGACAGACAGATAGACTTTCGGATTTTTAATATTAGTATGGATTTTTAGTCAAGAGCTGTTTTGATTGAGCCAAATGGGAGGAAGGGGGAAGTTTGGTGTAATTTAACGATTTCAATCACACTTACCTGATCAGGATACCAGGATCAGCCGGATTTTTTACAAGTTGTTGTAAAATACTCAAATAGGGGGTTAACTGGGGGAAGCTCATAGCAGCGTTGTTTTTGCGTTACTTCGCGAAGTCTACTGATCACAGAACTACTAGTAATACTATACACCCGACCCGGCTTCGCACGGATTTCAATTACACGTAGTAAATTCTTTCGGGAAGGATTTTGCTAAATGAAGGTCAAGAAATCAAACCACATCTCGGTTTTGTAGCTTAAAAAATACTATACAGTCATAGATCCAATTCGGTAAGTATTTTTAGGTGCAAGTTGCTATTAATAAAGTCTAAATATATCAATTTGAAACAAGAGCTCTACTAATGGTTTAATAAATAAGCAATAATGCACAATTACCGGCGGCGTTCGGCTAATAGCCACTTTGCCCGGATGCTCCGTATTTGTAGTCTCCTTTTTATTATGCAACCCGTGTGCCTGACAGTTGTGTCGGGAAAATACTGATATTATTTCGCTGTTATTTCTAGGACAGATGTTTTTCTTGTTAAGAGTACGGTAAATGTGGTTTTTGTGAATCCCTTTTCTTGATCCTTGAGTAGAGTTAACTTTCTTACATACCTAATATATTTAGGCTCATTAACATGAGCTCCGAAGTAACCATACCATCGATTTGGGAACGGGCCTTTTAGAAGTACGGGAGAAAAAAAATTCCATAATTCTGTAATTAATACGGGAAACGTCGTATGAAGAGAGAGAGAGAGAGACTCACTAATGTACTTATTTCTAAATTAAAGTACCTGACGGGGTGGCATTGGCATCTACTATTATATAGACTCTTTTGACCAAGAATATTTCTACCAGGGCCGCATGATTAGAGCGGGGTAAGCGGGGCACCAACAGTCTCTAAGATTCCTGCACTTAATGTCCTACTCAATGTTCCCAACGACAACGCGATACATAAACCAATACAGCTGTGCAGAGACGTAGAGCGTGAAACTCCCTCCCCCCCTAACGCATTTAAACGTAAACCATATAGAATAATAACTCACCTTGTTGGCAGCATCTATGTAGCCTCCCTTTTCCAAGAGCAATTCTACCAGGGCCGCATGACCAGCGCGGGATGCCAACGCTAAAGGTGCGTCCCCAGCGGCGTCTGTACCCTGCACGTTGCCCCCCAATTCTATGGCGTATGAAGCGACATCTAGAGCGCCTCGGGAACAAGCGCACTGTAGAATATCGTTGTGTTTCTGCAAACATTTCCTTTCAATTAATGATCAAAGTACCATTCGGTTCTCGGAAAAGTATATTTACAGAGCAAGCAATGAAATTATATCTTTGGTAAAATTGTTTTACCTCTTAACCTTTTTTGGAAAAAGGATAAAGTTGGAGATTTCTTTACAGCCCCCAATATACGTATCAATAACCTAGATAGTTTCAAAAAGTTTACTTCTACTTTTTTAAATCGCGCGTAGAGGTAGGCAGTGACTACGATTTCCATAAATTAAAAATTAAAAAAACACATAATTAATTTCTAGACGTTAAATATGATCGTATTGGTTATATGTGGACTTAATGGATGTGCACAAGTTTAAACTGAGAATGTAATTAATGTCTTTCGTAGCGAAAATGTGTCATCTCAAGCTTATGTAGGCTGCATATTCTCTTTGAAGGCTTAATTCATTACCAGGCGAGCAAGTTTCCTTTTTGCTGAATATTACAGGCTCTGGAATGCTAGTGCTTCATTCCAAATGAAATCTCTATCAAATTCTAAAAGGAGGTTCCAATTTATATGTACAATCAGTATGGTTGTAAATGATAAAAAGGTTATGACTCTTTGTCGTGGCTATAGGGTTAAACTGATAAAAGACAAACGCCTCATGGTACCACGTAATAGAATTTCAGATTCATATTTTATATCATACTAGCCGTTTCCCGCAGCTCCAATAAGCTGCCTATTATTGACCCCGGGTCTTCAACTATATTCATACCAAATTTCATCAAAATCCGTTCAGCGGTTTGGCCGTGAAAGCGTAATAGACAGACCGACAGACAGACAGACTTTCGCATTTATAATATTAGTATGGATACAATCACAAGGAGGATTGTGAGAAATAAATAGGAAAATGTATTTTTAAACTGAATGTCGTTAAGTAATTTTCAGTAAAGATGTGTATTACAAATTGTGCTAAGAATCTAGTATTTCTACATCAAAGAACCTTTAGGTACTAGGAGGTCATACCTTGTTAGTAGCAGCCAGGCAAGCCCCAGCTGCAACGAGCGTCTTTACCGCTTCAATGTGCCCGTGCCAGGCTGCCATAAGAAGCGGTCGCATTCCAAACTGTGAAACAAATATAGCCTGTAATTTCATGTTGCCTTAGTCCTAAAATCGAATTTAGGTGGAGAATGGAACATCGGCATTACCTCGATCTTTTCCCCGGTCACTACCGCGTATGATTATAACTTTTTTACGGTTATTTTAGTGTCGTTAACGTCTTCTAGCAAATTCTACTACTTAAAAATTTGCAGTCAATTAGTTAGTCTGGAAGACATATTTTTGTAATTTGAGGGTACGGCTAACTATAGACACAGATTAAAGAATGCTTTACGCTAAATAGTAAAGAGTGATATACGATAGTAATATATATAGGCTATTCTGTGAGTGCGTTAGTGAAAATGGCCACATGGCATAATTTCGACTAAGGTACTAGGTTTCCTTAAGCTTGTGGAGTTAGGTTGTATAGTTTCAGACGCTTGACTCTACATTATTTTTGTTAGTGACTGTCGGTTTTTTGTTATGAACATTTTAGATGAAAATGTTATAGTTTATCAACTTTCCACTTTGATATCCGTATTCCAATCTCTGAATCTAAAGGATAACGCATCGATACTATTCAATTTCCTTCAGTAAATGATCAATTTCCGCATCAGTGGGTGTCACTCGAGTAAATAAACAGTGAATTTGTACGACTTGGATAAGACAAGGTGCGCTGATCATGGAAACTATTACATATAGTAATATTATAGTTTATGTAAAAAAATGTATTATACTAACTTATATTTCTCACTTTACATTAAATAAATTTTAATTAAAAAAATGATTAATATATAAGAAAAAACTAAGAATACACAAGTCCGTGGAATACATTTTAGTTTGCGAAAATAAATGGAATTTGCCAACGATGGAAATATGAGGTTAAGACCTCTTTTACCGAACTTTTAGCCTTATTTGTCTATACTTTGGCAATAATGAGGACAATTTAGGGCCAAACCCACTGAATAAGTCCTCACGCTAGTGATACAATGTCAATGACCTCACCTTATCAGCCGCTTCGATGTCACAATTCGCCTCAATGAGCAGTCTGATTATCTCCACGTTGCCCCGACTTGCTGCCCAGTGGATTGGAGCCCGTCCGTACTGAAACAACACAATTATGTTAACACTTTCACGGACAGTCAAAAAAATAATAATGCCACTCAATTGTTATCTACGTCGAGAGACGTTACTGTCCGCGAAAGTGTTAAAACAGACAGACAGACATGACGAAACTAAGGATTCCTTGTGTTTACCACGGAACCCTAAAAAAAAGTATTGAAAGTCGGGTTCACAATCGTAAACGGTAATACAACCAAACATAGAATGTAACAATATCATAATAACAAATCAATAAGTCCAACCAAACCATGTTATTCTTGGTCTTCTTATAACTATAGAAAGAAAGAAAGAAAGAAAAAATGTTTATTTGGTACTACTAAACATAAATACTTAAAATTTTAAAAGTACAGTAATATAAAACATGGGTAGTACCAAAAAGGTCTCCGCTCAGCATAAGTCGGGGCCTGAGCCTCGACACTGGTCTTACACACTACACACACTTCTTGTTAATTTATATGTTATAGCATTAATTATACATAATTATTTAGGTGCCTACAGTGCTTACAGTGTAGTAGCTAAATAATAACAGAATATTAAACAGCTAAACATCCTGCTTGTTTGCAGTTCGGAAGCTGCCCTGTATAAACAGAGTCCGCAGTTGCAAACTGTATGCAACTAAGAAATAGACATGACGAATAATTTTCGATTTCATGTTTAAATGAAAGACCCCACTTTAATAGGCACACTGGCAAAAAAACACGTAGATAAAACTTAAACTAACTGAGATATGACGAAGTTAAACTCACGTGCATTTTGGACTATACCAAACGCCCCATACTAATGGATACCCTAGCGGTGACGTCACGCCTAGGTAAATTGCAAGGGTGAGACTAAATTTTGTCTACAACTACCTTAAATATTGCGTTTATGTAAATAGTTCCAAAATGAAAGTTTCTTTATTTTTTATGTGTTCATCGATTATAATATAATATTTTATATTTTCAAAATGGTAATTTCAAAATCTTCTGTGCAAAAATTCAAACTGTTAATTTTAACAACGAATTTAAATACATGTATGCTATCATGAAATATTATTACTTATTCAATATTTAAACCTTGTCGTCATCCCAATTATGTAGCTTCAGCACACCAATGAAAGCCCCCAAAGTTAAATGAGGTGATGTTATTGTACGACCAATTATACCCATAGAGACAATAAATGAATTAATTGATGAAAACGAGACGTATAGACAAAGGAAATGAATTATTTTTCTTGAGTTAGTACCTTGTAATGAATTCTTATTTTGCGATTGTTAGACATTAAATTAAAGTACTTCAATATGATTTTACCGCGTTTATTACTTATTCATTTACACCTTACTTTTCATTCAAACTATAAACTTAGAAACTGGAGTTAAAGGCAATATTCATTCAATCATAAACCACCCTAACCTCGATCACGGCTGCAGCCAATTTCTTAGAGCCGTCCGTTTTAAGTCCGCCCTTTACATTATTGTAATGAACTTAAGTAAATAAATTAAATTAACGGAAGAAAACGTTCTTATAAAACGCCATTTAACTCGCCCCCTAACAAAATATATATTCTCATTTTTAAATTATTCAGAATAACACAATATTCGAGAAGATATTTTATGTACTTTTTCTAACGTTTTATTCCGCGAATTTCCCCGAGACTCCGAAATAATTCCGTGTGTGTTCCAAATATTCCAAAAATAATAATCTTTGTTCCCGGCAATCCCCTGGTAGCTGCCTGGGAGCTACCTAATTTATTATTAACAAGATTTGTTCATTCCTTTTTGCCTTTAACAAGTTCATTTTTGAATTCTCGACATTGTTCAACATCAAAAGTAGTTATAATATCATCATCATATCATATCAATGAGTAGTAAGTACTATTCCATAAACTAGACAAATAACTTCTAAAATGCTTTCTTTCCATTCAGACTGTTATTTTTACGTGATCTCGAAATAAACCTTAGATCGATACAGTTCTGTGAATTAAGATTAGGCACAATTTGTACCCTAAAATAATCATCATATTATGAGTAAACGTATAATATAGGTTATTAAATTTCTGCTGTCTGTCTGTCTGAAGGCAGTATCTCTGAGACTTTAAAAGATAATTGAAACTTTTACTGATAACAAATCTATGCAGACAACCACTCAGAAAGGAATTTTAATCTTACAGACAACATTTTATTAGTGCGCTGATGTAATAACAATAATTAAAGATTTCTTATGTTTTCGCGATTCTTACACATTAAATTAAACTATTTAAATACGGTTTAATAATTATTGAAGTTCATTTAAATCCGTTCGTAGATATTACACAGAAATACTATGGTTAACGTGATACAGCGTGGTGACAGAGACGAACAGTGGAGTTTTAGTACTAGAGAAGGCCCCTTTTAGCCCTTTGTATACGGAATACTCAAACCAAATATTGTTGAAATTTTCATTTATTCCCTATTGTAGCACCTACTACGACGTGTGTACCACAAAACACTCAATCTTTGGAAACGACACCTTAAGAATGTTTGCCCTTTGCAAGTGTTCTAATCATACCTTATGCCCGACGTGTGTAAATTAATCAAATAGTCCCAGTTTGGAACGCCTTCAACTTTCGACTGATTGATTATACAATCAATCATTCAGAATTATCCGGAAAATGGGATACTGATGAGGTCGGGATTTTATTTTTGAAATAATGAAATTACTTTGTTGCCATATAGCGAGCAACATAAAGGAACGGGTCCGCTCGTCCCTTGTTTCCAGCAGTCATATAAGTCTTTTCTACCTTACTGCTCTGTGCCCACCAGGTGACAACCATAAAAAACGGACTAACGTACCTTTCCAATAGTTTTCAAACATAAAGTGGTGTATACCACTCTATGCTTTCTTTTTTTGTTTAATGCAACGAACGTTTTGTCCCGGCTGCAATGTAGTGGTTCATTCAGGAACCACATCAGAGACTGAAACCCATATTTTCAAACCTTTCCTCAAACCCGACTCAACCTTACTCCAACTCATTGCTATGATTAGTGGTCACTAGCTTCATTGACTTAAAGAGATTCCTCATTGGAGATGAGTATCGAACTGTCAAATATAAGGTTGGTCGAGAGGTACCTTGAGGCGTCCTCGAAATGGAATAAATATGGTTATAAATAAGTGTTTGCAACTTTTTGCCAAGGTTTTGCTTTTTACTTTACTTACTTTTTTATTTTTTACTCTACTCTATTGTGTTTTCCAATTTTTGTGCTATGGATTGTTATTATAAACTGTGTCGTTCCCCATTGGATTTTTACTCAAGCAACCAATTAAGAATGCCATTTTCAAGGAAACTTCGAGGACTTCTTTAAGGCGTCCTCCAATGAGTTTGAGTGAAGGACATCTCTGAGGTTATGTTTAAGAATACGGGTGTGAGACGCGGTTCCGAAATAACAGCAGAGTGAACCAGGCAGACTCATCAAAGACTGAAAAGTTCTTAACCAAACAAAACACAATCAAATAAAGTATGTTTCCCGAAGCCATGGTCTAGGTCTTTAGAGAAACACTTTAGCCACTGAAGAACTTTATCTAAGGGCGCCTCCTGCAGTGCTATTTTTAAATAAGAAGACTCACGCAACATCGGTTTTTCAGTCGAATAATTTACGCCCGATACATGGTGATTTTCATTAGTCTTAATCAGCGAGTCGAACGATTGTTATTCGAAATATGAATCCATACATTTGAAAAATAGGGTCCCTGGACGAATTAGAATAAAGGTCCATTCAAACTGACGCGATTCCCGCGAGACTGGCGGGAAGCTCACAGCAATAAGAATCGGTAGAAGTTAGCAGGCCCGGTAATGACACTTCCATATGTTCTTATTTCTCTACGGGCGTCCCGCTAGTTGCCAGTCGCTCGGGATTCGCGTCAGCTTGAACGGACCTTCATTCGAAAACTGACGATTCGAAATAATTCGATTTACCGACTATGAGCGAGTTATAAACAGTGATCGGATAATCGGGCGCGAATATACCTAAACTTAATTTTTATTCCTACGAAAGAATAATAATAAGTTACATAAAGTTATTTTTACGAAATTGTTCAATCCCGGGCATCAGGGTTTCTTATTAATTCAGGAAGGAATAATCATTATTCTTTCTAGGAAAGTAGTTTAGGTATATAAGCGCCCGAATATCCGATCACTGGTTATAAATATGGCTATATTTTCTTTATATGACAATTCAGATTGTTAAAGTTCACTGTAGATAAGAGACTAAGTTGATGTTACTTACATTATTTCTACAATTGACGTCAGTAGGCCTCCGCAGGGCTTCCCTGACGGCCTCGGGCTCGTTCTTGATGACAGCTTCGTGGAGAAGCAGGTCGTTTTCCTGCACCCTGGACCGGCCTTCCATCTGAAACAAATAACAGTTTAAGTATAACAATGTAAGTTTAGGAGGTCATGGGTTTGATTCCCACGGGAAGCATATTTTGTTTAGTTGTTTCTAGTTTGGTTAGGACTTTGCAGGCTTGAATCACCTGATTGTCTGATAATAATGATGATTCAGTGCTTCGGAAGGTACGTCAAGCTGTTGATCTCATTGGTGCCATGGCTGCCATATGGTGGTAGTTAAAGGAACCACGTCAGAGGCTGAAAGGTGTCAGTCTGTTAGCAGGCTTTATCTAATGAACTGTGATAGAATTTTCACAGGCGGTGTCTATCTGTTATCGCTATAACAATAAATATAAAAAAAAAAATTAATAAACAAAAAAATTCTAAAGGTACCCATACAACAAACGTATTTTATTTGCGGTTTTTACCATGGAGCAATTATAAAGAGATGCCGTATTAAGCGTTTTGTAAGAAAGTATTTGTGAGGCTACACGGGGCGGAAGGCAGACGTGCGGGGTGCTTGGTTTCGGCCGTGGCTCCAACCATGTAGCACGAGCAATGACAAGCTCCGCCTACTTTTGTGTCGGCTAGGCGCCAATGATCACATCACTGCGCCATTTCAAACGGTATCTCCTCTTTGTAATTGCTCCATGGTTTTTTCAGATAATGGAACGGAACCCTTCGTGCGCGAGTCCGACTCGCACTTGACCAGTTTTATCTTATATTAAACAAATAAATAAAATATGTCACACGAGCTAAGGATCCTAAGATTGAAAGTCTTACTTAGCAAAATAGTAAACCTGTAGTTGCATTGAAACATAGTAGAAAATCGGAGAAAATTTAAATAACATTAACAAAGACAGTAAATATGCTTAAATCTTGAAACCAAGATGGGTAGGAAAGTTACATGAGTAACTGTTACGAAACATTTAACTAAAATGTAGATACATTAAACGAAAACATATCTATCTTGCTATGAGTAGAATACAAAAGTTTTACAAAGGTACCTAATATATTCGCCTTTGTGTTTCACGTGTATATCTAAAACTTTTCCAAGCGTGTTTTATTCATGACACCGGGGCCTGCTTCCGTCACAGACATTATTAAATGTAGAGCTGACATATTATGGGATCTGAAGTACTATTTTTGAAAACCTATGACTCACTCAAAACTAGTGAGTCCAATGATTTTCGTTCGTGACTTTCATACGACATTATCGGTGGGTCGAACGACTTTCATTCGACATGCGAGTCACAGATCCAAAATTAGCACTCCAGAATTGGTTTCGAGCAACGATTATTATTTCCTCAACTAAATAGGAACAATACAATACAAAACTCTTTATTGCACAACAAGGATACATTGTCAAATACAAGCAATTACAAGAAAAAACCTTGAACCGTCAGATTCTAGGGGGCCGATGGAAAAAAAAACTATTGTAATGCAGATTCCCAATGTATTTAAGTAACCAACCTGGGTAAATACTGTGTGTTTATATACTTTAATTAATAAAAATTGAACTTAATAATCAAATAAAAAAAAATTATATTAAAAATTTTGCGCAAATATTTATCAAGCTGATAAAAACCACGAGATAACACAAGTAGGACCATGAAAGAAGACGGGAGGTACTTAAATAAAGGGCGAGTAAAAAGAAAGGAAAACGTACCGACCTTTTTTTATCACTTCGGCGAAGTAACAACGCCGCAGATGTGTCTCACTTTGCAATATACAACGCACAAGACGACAAGCGAGACAAGCGAAATTCAAGTACTTGGATCTGACGGCAAGCGTAAAACCCAGGCGATTCGTTTGAGCGCTAAGAGTCAAGTGACTGCGGACCGTCAAAGAAAAAATCCACTGTGCGTAGGATGGGGGTAGGTGTAAAGGCGTGAAACCAAACAATGCATACAAATACAGACTATCTAGGTACCTACATTTTATTAATAAAAATAAAAATTACTGTGCCTTTTTTTTCGTCCGGGAGCTAACAGTTATATGTAAGAATAATAATTGGAGTAAAAGGATATCATACTTAGAATATAAATCTTTTTTCCATGATTGTATGATGGGTATCAAAAAAACATTGAGAAGATGTAATAAGTAATACATGTAACGACTCACCGAAATATTAAGTAATTGATGTTCTTTTTAACGTAATAACATCACAATCAAGTAGATTCGTCGACGTTTCATTTCATCGAACATAATTAAAATTAAAATTTATTGAATTTTCATCAAAATTCTTACATACAAACTCTATTTAGCAAAAATACCAGTGCAGTAAATTAAATTTGAATTTTTTTTTTATGTCAAAACCAATTTCAAGTAAATTTGTCATTTTTGTAAACGCGTTTAAAACTCCTTTATTTTGATAATATTTTAAGAACGTATTTAGAATTTTAATTCGTATTTTAAACATGTCTGACAATAACAACGACATTTTTTCGAAAATCGTTTTCTTATCCCGCGATTTTAAAAAATACATAGTTTTATTTATTTTCACACTGCGCCCGTTAAAAATTTGTTTAACTTTTGTAATATATATATTTTATTTATATTGGTAGCTGTAACGTGGTAATGCTGCCAGTTTTCTGGGCACCCTACCTCAGGGCAACGTTATGTCGGGACTGAACGTTTTATAACACTTCTATTGTTTAGTTTTAGTTTAGTAGTTATATGTAAGTTAGCTTTAGTTTTTATTTAAACACCTACAGTGTGAGCTGTAATTGATATAAAAAATGACGCAGTTCAGATTACACACAGGTCATCTTGATTCCCTGGGCTAATTCGTTTCGAAGACTTCAAATTTATTAAAATGTTCGATGAGGAATAATATTTATTGAAAAAACAAAAACTTATTAATTATTTAGTGATTTCTTATGTCTCAAAACCGTATTAAAATAGTTTAATTTATTGGTTATTTCTTCGTTTATAGTCGAGTTTGAAATTGGTTAAATTTTTTATCAAAACATTTTTTTAGATTTGAGGGAAGTATCAAAACGAGCATTTTTGGTTAATTATAACTTCTACTATATAATGATTAAGAAAAAAAAATTCGATGAGTTGTAACATCGATTAACTAATGATTCTTCCGCCCAAATATGCTAGCGTTCAGTGGTGTTCGCCAAAAAAAAACAACGATTATACCTACATCTTAGAAACTGCATGCCAAATATACTATCACAATTTGTTTATAATTTTTATTGCTAACAAAAGTATATAAATTATAAATGTAGAAATCTGTCCGTTGGTCTGTCTCACTGTTGCGCTATCATAGCTAACCCTCTGGATACTATAAGTGCGAAAGTCTGTCTGTTAGTTTTCACGGCCAAACCACTGAACGGATTTTGATAACATTTGGTATATTCATTGAAAACTAACTTTGACGCAGGCGAAGCTGCAGGAAACAGTTAGTTATCGAATAAGAGGCTCTCTTTCAGCAGGTTCGAGATAATGAAAATCAGAAAACATGCACACTGGGTTCCTGAAACCCTCAGAAATTGCTTCAAAAATATTTACAGTTTTTAGACAAATATCTAGATAAATATAATAATATCTATTCTACTAGTTTACAAGTCTATGTCATCTGCTTGCTTTTTGTACCATGAAGTAACGTTTGCATGTTTTATCTATTTTGCAAACAAAGAAGTATACTTAAACGAACCCGTACTTTTTTGGAAATAAAATAAAATATTTGTAAACATTTATTGATTTTTTTGTTGTATTCTTAAGTAATAAAACTTTCATTATTTCACAAAACTATTTCATACCCTAATATTAATTAACTGTGGCACACTGAGATGAAATTCTTACTTGAGTAGCAGTGTCATCATTGTCGCACATTTTGTTACTACTCATCTTAACGCCTTCCCGGTTGCATTCTTAGCTGATTGCTTCGGAGCCCAGGGTCCGCTTTCCTACTTTTTTCCCCCCATTTCGCACGGTCTTCGGAATCTCTGGCTGTTAGTCCAGTAGCACGCATATCCTCCTTTGCGATGTCGAGCCATCATTTTTTGGGTGCACCTCTTCTATCCCGGCCCGGCGGAGGCGCCATGGCTAGACGCTTGTTCCCCACATAATTAGCCGGTTTTCGCAAGACGTGGTCGTACCATCTTAAGCGGCTCTCCTAAAGTTTGTCCGCTATATCACGAACATGAAGGGTGCCCCGGATACGGGAGTTTCGTATGCGATCTTTCCGAGACACTCCACACATCCATCGCAACATCTTCATCTCCGTGATACAGATAGCGCAGGCCACGCCCCGCTGCCATGTGGACAGGCCTAATCATAGTTTTATAGACCTGTCCTTTAAGTTTAACCGGAATTTTTGGGGTCACAGATGACACCAGTCACCTCGCGCCATTTTGACCAAGCTCCTGCTATTCGGGGTTTGACGTCCATGTCCCCGGATGAGTCAAGTACAGATCCAAGGTATTTGACCTGGTCCGTACGCTCAACCAAGATCGTCAAGTTGTCAAGATTGTCCCAAATTTTGTTGTTCTCTCTAATTTCGAAGCGTTAATTGCCACTCTTTATATTCTCTTCAAGTTCATAATCTCCTAGTACTAGCATTAAATTAAATAGAATACTTTATTAATGACGAGCCCTAAGGTCAAGGATATGAATTTCTTGGTAGAATCTTACTAAGGTTTCCAGTTTTCCTGTGTACCACCTGATCTCCTAAGTTTGGATTTCTAGAAACATTGTGTTTCTTAAGAGAAAGAATGGATGGGACACTAACAACCCAGGTGACAGAATCAACGGGTCTTCCATGTCTAGAAACACAGACACCAGGGTGTAGAGCGTCAATTGACCATATTACTAATTCAAATGATGAGAGAGATTAATTAAAAGTAAGACCTCTAAAGTCCTAAACATGACTAAAACGTTGACAATGTATTTTTCTTTGAAAGACTTTAAATATAGTTGTCGCATATAGCTGTAAATACTGTAAATAAAACGTCGTTCCTTTTTGTACTCCTTTATTTTGTAAGTAGGTTAAGATTGTAATTCTCCTTAAACTCATTATCTTTCATGTCTTTTAGTTATACATCATTTGTTGTCAATCTGAGCGTTATAAGTATTATTATTGTCATGTACGATGCAACCATGTAACAGTAAATGCATATCAGAGGTCTCTAATTCTTGTCAATCTAAAGAGAACCATATGCATACACATTAAAGTTGTATATTGTTTGTACTTATGTATCCACGTGTTCGTCCTTGTATTATACGACACGTGTAACCTGAGCTTGACCTCGCATTTCAAATGTCTGTATCACAACTGGATAAAGAGTAAATGAGGGAGAATACCTGCTCACGGGGTTGCGCATGCGTCGTATAGTTCATTTAGTGTATAAAAGGGCACTAATTCGGTCCTAAAATTCATTCTAACAACAGCAAGCAAGTAATGAACAAGACAAGTGCGCGACCCTCGGAATAGTCACTCCCAGTTTGTAAATATATAAAATCTTTAATTTCAAAGTGCCAAATACCTATAAAATCTACAGTCCATTTCCTCAAGTTATCCTCTGTCATTCACGACAATAGTTGACGATTAAAATTGACAGGGTTAACAAGCTTGAACGGCACAATAAATGTTCTAACAAACTATTCAATAGAAAAGTTTAAACAAATATGGCAGATTTAGTTTTGAAACGAGCAAAGTTGTCTAAGTGTAGTTGGCGAACTTACGGCGTTGCACTGCACTTTAACCAACCGGGATATGGTAATAAAGCCTACTAACTTTACAGTGCTGTGCCTTGGCTCTGGAATATTTAAGATAGATATAACGTTTATTTCGTTTTCCCAAATTGTCCCCTGGGTTCAAAATGTCTCTTTCCCAGAATGTTTCTTCCACGAATTACCCCTCCTCAAAAGGTCCCTTCCGCCAATATCCCTTCCTAACCATTTTATTCAGGAACTAACAACTCGCTCTAATTTCTAATAGGTAGTTAAGCCGGCTTAAAAAAAGACAAAAATAAATAGAATAACTACAAAAAATACAAAGGACTGTGATTGTATGATGCAGTGATACAAAAAGGCAGCAACTCAGGTGCAAGTATTGCCCGCGCGGGGAGCAAAACCACTGTTTTTCAGTTCCTGTCTGATGGTTTACGCTAAAGCGCCTGCAGCGAAGACAGTCGCATCTTAAAAAAAGTTACGAAGGAAAGGGAGATTATTTTTTGAAATGTACGACTAAATATCGAATGAAAATCTTTCGATATCGACCGGAAATCTGGAATTTTGCGTAAGTCACATTATTCAAAAATAGCAATCCTGCCCATTTTTTATTTATGTATTTTCCCCGTGCTTGTTCTTGATTGTAAATTTTAATGCAAATTGTGGCAAAAAACTAATTTATTACAACTTTCTTTCATATCGAGGATGCCTCAAGGTACCAACCTTATATTTGACAGTTCGATACTCACCTCCAATGAAGAAGCTAGTGGGAGGTCACTAGCTCAGCTAGTGTCGACTAATCATACCAATGAGTTGGAGTAAGGTTAAGTGGAGTTTAAGCAAACGTTTGGGAATATAGGGAATCTTCCTGAATTTCGACATATGGTACTTACACAAAAGAAAGAAAGAAATAAAGCACTATCGGTTAAAAAATGCCATCAGTACATTGAAGATCGATTCCTTATATCGATATAGCGACCGTCAGGACATAGAGTATTCGAATTAATGAAAAGAAACAAACAGAAAACCTAGTCTTGCAAATATTCCTTTCCTAAGAATATTCAATATTGTGTCACAAAAGATCCCCCAGGATAAAGGGAGCGAAAATACGCCAACAACAGTGTACCAGCAGAGCAGAACAATGCAGGATACATTAACCTCAACAATGTTCTCATTAACCCTCGAGCGATAACCGATGTTAAAAGGTAACAAAATGTCTATAGCACAAAAATGCAATAATTGAGAAAAAATAACTAAGGCAGACAGATTTGTTAATATTTGATTATGCTACAGTTATAAAGTATCGTTGTAAAGTACCCGAAATAGTGCATCTATTGATATCTATAATAAGTTTTGAAACACGAGCAGTTGAAATTTCGCTATAACCTTGGCTCGGCCAAAATCACACAATATTTAAATAACTTTGTTGACTTTTCTATAATTTGAATATTTTATATACAATAACTCTTTATTGTATATAAAACATTCAAATTTTCCAACTAACTTAAAAGCTTGTAGTAAAAAACGACTACTAAAAACAGAGACTAAGTAAGAGGAAAAATCATTGTATATAGCAGTATGCAATTTTTGAAAAGTGTGGCTCACGCATTTCGGCGAGTCGAATTATTTTCGTTCGATATCGAAGGATTTTTGTTCGATATCGAATTTTTTTATTCGACATAAGAGTCATACATAGGATCCAGGCTTCCAAATTTTAGTGTGACAAGTTATAGGGTCTATTTAACTAAATAAGTATTGTAATCGAAGCAAGGTAGCTAGTGGCCAAATGCCACTAGCCAACGAATTAAATTGGTATAATTTGTGCTTCAACTAATAATTATTAACATACGTAATCGCGTATAGGAAATTACTATTTAGTTTTGGCAGGGATAACCTAACATTTCAATACTATATATAATACAGAATTAATTATGTAGTAGTTAATTACTTTATATCTCTAAGGAACAAGGATCTCATTTTCGGAAAATTTTGCACAAATAATGAAGATCAAACTGAATAATTTAAGTTAATTAAACGTAATTACATTGTCATAAAAGGTTCAGCTATTCATTAAATATTTTAGTGAACTAATTTCTTTTCAGCCTATATTTTAGCTTTTTTCACATAAATTCCACAGGAACAGATTTTTTTTTTTGTATGTACTCATATTTAGTAGGCAAACATGCGTACGATCATACTGATGGCCACCTACCGCACGCCATTAACCTGTAGGCCAATCGCGCTATGCAAATGCGCTAATTGCAAATCACTTTAACGTAATTTACCAAAACCAAACCATGACCGCGACCTCTATTTTCAATCCACTTCCAAAATCCAAAATGGAGAAAGTTTTTGAATTATGACGAATATGCTTTCAGTTAGGCTCATAGTTATTTTATTAATATCGGAACAGCAGTTTAATTTTAAAATCAAAATGACTGGAAAATTTATAGAATAATAATTATGTCAATCTAAATTGAACATTTTTAATCTTTTGATCTTTCATATTTTTGAAGTCGTTTGCTCGACCTTAAAATAGTTTTTTAATGCCGATCGACATCCCGGTGTCAGTACTACTAAACCACCTCACGGCCATTATAATAGTATTTTTGTGATCAGTTTTACTTGTATCAAGCAGGTATAAACGTCTATCTAGCTCACTCCTTTGTAAAGTAAGCGAGACAGAATACTGGTATATAGGACAAATTGCAAGGCAGAGAGTAAGCGAGGCAGCGCCCGAGGCAGTATTTACATAAATGCTCGTCTTTGAATTTTCACCTTTGAGTAGTGTTGAAACAAGAGAACAATAAATAGAAGAATATGCAACACTTTTCTCAAATTTGTTTCAACCACTTTTGTTAAGGAATTCAATAGACAGCTATCGAACTAATGGGATTAAAAACTACGATCCAAAGAAAAGTGATTGTCCCACCCATAGCCACTACTGAAAAAAGAAAAAAATACAATTTCATACAGTTTTTTTTTTGTGTATAATACCTACCTTTCGGTCGCCTACGTAACTCGTGTCTTGTAAAGCAATTAAACAAATAAAAAATAAATATATGAGTCGTAGATATTTAATACTCTTCACAGGCTATTAAAAAAAACGAATTGGTTAACTTTTTTAGTATAATTTTTCCTGTAATTTTTTAATGAATTTTTTGTACGAATCTTTAGGACAATTTTCACCAAACCACCAACAGAAGTTTGATATCAAAGACGCGGTTGAAAAATTCAGCCTAATTCATTTTAAAAACATCATTCAAAAATAATTAAAATGATAAATTTTTCTTCGTCCGAGCATGTAACTGTTTTTTACTTTTAGTAAGTAACTGTTAGGTAAAATATAAAATTAAAAGGTTTTATTCATCATATTAATGGGTACTTTTGAGCCGGGTGCCGTTCGGGGTGGTATATTTTTAGATTAGAAAAGTATGTGGTTTTTAAATTTAGATAATTTATTATGATTAATTTAAATAAATGTATATGATTTTATTCATCACCTATTTTATATAAAAAGTATTAATGAATTAACGAGTATGTCGCACGTAGGTATATTATACGTGCACACATGTTTGCTCGGCAAACGCGTAAGTGTTTTCGGTGAAGTATATTGTGTTTTACATCTCAATTTATGTTCGCCCTTTGAACACGGCGTATATACTAAGTTGTGTTAAAAAATAATATTAGTCCTAACAACATTATCGCACCATATTGTGACAAATTAGAGTTCCGCATACAAATGTCTTATGCTTAATTTTAATAATAAATATTAAAAGCATAAATGGACTTCACGAAGATATCTTTGGCCACTAATAGTTGTACAAGAAACCTGTATAAAGAAATTAAGACTATAATCGCATTCGAAAGTCCACAATAATACCAAGTACAATTACTCTAAGAAGAAACCACTGTAGAACTAATTTACTTATAATTGGCACATAAAGTTGTCTTATACACCCCTATAAGGTCAAGTAACAAATGCAAATGGTTCTAAGTGCATTTATTTCTATAAATTACCATTACTGGTGACTGACACTTGTAGCGGATTTATAATTACTTCATGTAGGTGTAAGTTACTGGAGCAAGTTTTCTTAATTGTATTTATACCTATGTAACACTTTTATAGATAATCTTAGCTTCTACTGCGCCTATAATTTCATTCTATACACGACTATAAGTGAACTTATAAGAACAGTCTAACGAATGAGCCTGTAAACTGTGTACAGGAGAACTTACTGACACAGCCTAACGACTGTTGATAACAACCGGGACCAATAGTAATAAAAAAAATGAAAACTTTTCATAAAAACGAAAGTTTAATTATTGTCATTCGGCTAATGGAAAGAAAATGATCAGTCCCTTCTTAAAAATGTATAAACTTAATTGAAATCTACGGAAGTTTTGAGAAATTTATCTTGTATATTCAGTACTAAACTTTAATTTGAAAGATATAAAGTTTATATTACTCTGGAGGTTCTCAGGCGGTGTAAAAATTTACGAGGCACGGGTTTTAATCAAGTGCTCCCGTAGGAAGGAGAGGTCGACATTTCAGCACATAACTACAAAATTTTAAATGTTACAACCGAAAAAAATAAAAAATTTAAAGTCAAAGAAAGAGATACTTACCTTTTCGACACACAAATGTTTTTTATTATTTGTGTGTTTACTTCTATGTCTCATTCGACACACAAATATTTTTTTATTATTTGTATTTTTACTTCTATGTTTATTCTTATTTTGTGTATAATTAGTAAATTAACAATAAAATTATTACAATCAAACAAAAACCTTTCGTGCCACAGCGTGTTTTTCATTTCCATCCTCAGGTTACGCTCTAGCCCAGGGTATGCTTTAATCACGGTCTTAACACTTAACGATGCTAAACTATAACATGTGAATTAAACTCATTTTGATCAGGAAAAATAAAATAACATGCAGTGGTTTTTAGAATTATATCTCAGGAGCAAAAGAAATTACATAGAGTATGTCTTCTCCACTTGTGCTTTGGAAGAAGTCGTAAACTTAATATAAGTAAATTGAGGTCAATAAGCGACATTTACATCCTATATTGAAAATAAATAATTTCATTTCATTTCACAGGAGCAAACTCGTGTGCAACAAGATTAATATTGACGTTCTTAAAACAGCTAGGTAGGTATAGTTTTGGGAAACGGAAATTTTTGCGAAAAATTGCATGACAAATGACCTTCGTATTTTCATGCAATTTGTACTCGACACATACAGTTTCCCAATTTTCAGGACAAAGCGAAACGACGGACGTTCGTGAGGCTACATAAAAAAAAATGTTGGTAGGCATAGAATAAAAATTGGTCTCCGCGGCGCTACGACCGCGCGAGACCAATTCTTAATCTAAGGTATAGTTCTGTATAAGTTTTAGCTTAGCTTAAGTTCCGTATACAAAATGGAAAATGGGAATCAATTATGTGGCTTTATAAGAATAAGCGATACTCTAGGTCATAGCTTAAGATGCCTAAGATCCGAAGGAAGCCGGGAAGTGGAGAAGAAGTGCAAGAAATCTAACCCTAGACTTAGAAGTAGACAGCTGAGGTTAACACCGCTAAAACGCTGAGATGAGAGAGAGAGAGAGAGAGAGATAGGGAGAGAGAAATAGAGATATTTAAGCGGCGCAATGCATCTAATAACTAATAAATATTAGCTTTACTTACTTACTCATCATTCATATAGAGTGAGTTATATGGTCAAGCTCTGTGCACCCTGGTGTCAGAGTTTTTCGGAACCGTCTTTCGGCCTCTTACATGGTTCCTTTAACGACCACCAAATGGCAGCCGGGACCAACGGCTTACCGTGCCTTCCGAAACACAGAATAGTATGATCAAGTGATTCAAGCCTCTAACGAAATTGGAAACAACTTAACAAAGTATGTTTCCCACTGGGAAGCCTACTTTGTTGGTATGGGAATCGAACCCACGTCCGGACCCACGGAGGCAGTTACTACTTACTTACTAAGTACATCCATACTATCCATACTAATATTATAAATGCGAAACTCTGTCCGTCTGTATGTCTGTCTGTTACGCTTTCACGACGAAACCGCTGAACGGATTTTGATGAAATTTAGTATGAATATAGTTAAAGACCCAGGGTAAAACATAGGCTACTTTTTGATGCAGGCGGAGCTGCGGGAACAAGCTAGTAGCTTCATAATTTTGTATGTATTCAAGACTAACTCTTGAGTTTATCTCTGAAGGAAATCCATTCATTCATTATTCAATTCTTACGCTTACATTGCGAAACAACCTTTTAGGGTACAAAGTAGGTATGCCACCATGAAATAGACTCATTTCCGGAGGGGCGAATAAAATTTTTGCTTGCCCTCAATTTAAAAACCACCCAGAAATGAGCCATTTTTAACGTTTTTATTCTATTACTCATTTTAAGACCAATCGTATTCCATTGGTATGCGATTGAACTGCAACTAGAAAATTTCGCTAATCAAAAAAATCATATTTTTCTTTTCAATATCGGTATTAATCGGTACTCTGATTATTATAATATTTACATTGTTTCTATTCAATTACGTTTTAGTTGTAATTAAATTGAGATTCAAAATTGTGTTAACAGAATACAAATATTGAGCATATCAAAAATGCATCGTAATTGATTCGTCCAGGGTACGTATTAATTCCATTTGTATTCTGAGTACACATATTAAATTAAACTATTTTAACCTTTGAGAAAGGAGAAAAGAACGTCATTTGTGACGTTCCGATCGCAATGATTTTAACAAACAAAGGTTTGAGGACTCATCTTTAAAATTGTAACTGTTATCTTTCTCATCTTAGCCATTTCGTTATTGCATCCTCATTAGTTAATTTCGGAGTCCAGGGTCCGCTTTCCTGGTTTTTCTTGTTCAAGTAAAGTATTGTAAGTATAAGTAATTATTGTAAGTAAAGTAATGTATTGAGATCGTTATCTAACTTGTGGGAAGACACGGGAAAAAACCAATACAGATACTAAGTTATTTCATCTAGTCCATCGAGCTGTCCACACCTGCATTTCACGCCCCAATACATTACTCTCGTCGTAAATAATAACAAAGGTGACTAATAAAAGAACAGTAAACTTTATGTGCCCAGTGGATGCTATAAATGACATTTCTCTTAATAAAAAAGTCGGAAAAATATCAAAGTAATATATAAACATGAAGTGAAAACCAAAGGATAAGGGATGAAGTATATTTATCTGTTGCATCCTAAGCCATATGCCATCGATAAACGATTACCTATAAACCTCCTTGAATTAAATGACTATTTATTTATAAATGTTTTAAATTCAAACACACTGGCCGCCTACAAGTCTTTGAGAAAAAATATGTAAGTATTATAAAGTGTTTTTTTTTTTTGGCGGGAAGTTGTGAAGAGCAGTATCGGCACTGTATTTTATTTTCCAAAATGTGTTTTTTTGAGTGTTTGTGTATATTATTGGTGGATTCATTATTCGCAAAGTGTTCAAGAATAAGCGTAAGTGTTGAGAAGTGATACAATGTTCGATTTATTTGATTTTTTTGCATGTTGCCGAAAGCTCTTGGAAATCGCTCAGTGCAATTTTTCTAGTACTTCACTTAGCATAATACTTCTGACTCGACTTGACATAATACTTCTGACTCGATTAAAAATTATTTACTTGTTACTGGCCAAATAGGAAAGTAAAAGCCATATAAAAAAATACAAAGTATTAAAAATAAAAGAACATCTAACAGATTGAATTACCCTCGCTTTTTTTGGATTACAGAAAATTTTATTTTTAACTGTTGACTGTTTAAGGTAAACAAATGTTTCTTTCTCCTAACAACACGACGTGTTGTATTTGTTTTTTTTAATTCAACAGCGTGTTTTAGCTGTAATGTTTGAAGATAATAAAAAAGTCCTGGCACGTGATTGAAAGAAATAAAACCAGCTCAAAGACCAAGTTTTTTAATAGGAAATAAAATGAAATAAAAAATTAACTTCAGACCGTACGGCCGGCAGAAAAAGTTTACAACTTTTATCTTCGTACTAACATCGGACCTTTTGTGAAAGCCTTTTGATATTCAGTATGGGATACGGGCGTGTCCAAGTAACTGAATTATTTAATTTTCTTTTTTATTTATTGTTGGTAGGTAAAATGGAAAGTTTTATTTTCTGTTTATATTTTTGTAGATACAATTACTATCTCATGTTAAATAAACAGTTACAGTTAACAGAGACTTAGTTATTAGGGTTCCATATTTCACATGATTTTGAAAAGCAGTCCCTGGACTCCGAAGCAACCAGCGAAATAGATATTGTAACGAGACTGGCTGCAAAAAAAAAAGGTTTTCAATATCGAACGTGGGCTTGGTTTACAAATGATGAAAGCAATAGAACGATATACAGGTATATTTTTTTAACTATAAGAAAAGGAATGAGAGCTCGTGATTAAAAAATAAATATTTTTAAACGTCACGTAAAAACAGTGTGTCATGATATCTAAGTATCCAATTCCCTGATGGCTGATAATAAATATTTGAATAGCTCGTAATAATTCACACTTACACCGCAATAGACATGACTTCATGTCACCATAGACTAGCCATTATAGTAATGGAAGTTAAATCAACTCGGATAGTTTGATAATCTCTGCCCCAAATCTGGGGTCCTAATATTGTCGAAGATAGTGTGATAACCCGCATTGAAAATATAATATGTTTTTTATTATTGTTTTGGTGTGATAACAGTGATTTGCCTGGGTTTTGCTACGTAGAAGCTTATTTCAATACCTAGTCTTTATGAAGTTTAGTAGCATTCATAGGTTTACGACGAATGGTCAGAATATGTTTTGTTTTAGCCATTGACGTAAAAGAAGAAAATTCTTAGATTTACTAATGAGAAAGAATCCGAAGCGGCCTAGAGAGAGACATAACTCACGAGAGATGGGTAAACGGAGAATAAAAGCCAAGAATAGTAAAATAGAGAAGAGAAAACCAGCGACGACCTAGATGCTATTTATAATGTAGTGTATGCTCGGCTAAAGGATTCCTTCTACCGCCTTAGTTCAGATCTGTCCAATGCAATATTAAGTTTTATAAAATTTCTGGCACCTTAAGAAATAAATAAATTCTTTCTTTTGATAGTCTATTTCTTGGGAATGGTGGAGAACAGATAGCACAAAACAAAATAAAATATCTGTGAAATTTATTCAGGTATTACATGACAACATGAAGGGTTGGGACTGGGGCGCAGGCAACAGAGGAAAATAATTACGGAATAATACTCAAAGGCATTAATAAGAATGACAAATGAACAATGGGAATTGAAATGAGTTAAGCTTAATGAGTATTTTGAGTAAAATCGGTCAAGTGCGAGAGCGTCTTCCATACGCAGGGATCCGCATTATCGTATAGTTTATTCTATTTGTTTTATTTTATATCTAATCTAATTGATCCTAAGTACCCCGGTGTCAGAGGCTTTGGGAACTGCCTTCCGTGGTTCTTTTAATGACCACCAAGTCCAAATGGCAGCCGAGACCAACAGACTAACGTGCCTTTCGAAGCACGGAATCATCACTATTATCAGACAATCAGGTGATTCAAGCGTGCAATGTCCTAACCAAACAGTAAACAACTAAACAAAGTACGCTTCCCGTGGGAATTGAGTCTTAGACCCAGGCTAAAGCTAAACGTCTTGACTATTTCGTGCTTCGGAAGGCATACATTAAAGCCGTTGGTCCCGACTGCCATCTGGTCGTTAAAGGAACCACGTCAGAGGTCCAAAGGCAGTTCCGTAAAACTCTTAACACTAGAGCGTATAAAGTGGATCGATTTAGTAGCCCACTCGATAGGATAAAATAAAAATAATAATTTGACTAACGACTGCAGACGCAGGCAACAGTCAGTGTGTATAAAATATAATTATCATCATGAAGGCATAGTGCCGTCGCTCCATTCAAAGTTAGTCTGCGCTCCAATTGTGCCCATTCACGGCGAGGTGCCATTAGTTCAGCTTTCAGAGTCATATTCAAGTGAATTTATTCAAAAACATGTAATAAATTAAAATAATTATTAAAAACTATTTAAAAATGGCGTGTATAGATTTCTTAGTGATCGGCAATGCACCCGTGACACTTATGCTGTTGAAAACGACCATAGACTGCTTTTATTGCTTGGTTCACAGTAACTCTAGGTTTTTACTAAATTCTCAAGAAAAGAAAAAAATCGATTACAATCTGAAATTTTAAGTAACTTTGTAGTTAGCACACGTTAACTAAGGTTCTATGAAATTACTACTGGAGTGAAGTGCACAGCATTACCATAATTGAAATTTACTGTTACATTAATCAAAATAATTCCAGTAAACTAAGATATCTAGTGTCAAAAACCGATAATTATCCCGAAATCCTAGTTAGTTTACGTGAATAAAATGTTGATACAAAATTACTTAAATAATTTCAACCTACCTTTAAATATTTAATTGATTCACGTACAAATATCACAAAATATTATTCTCCTTATAATATGTTTGTTTCAAACACATTTCAAACAAAAAATAACATTATTCCAAGTCTTATTGTAACGTACGCCGCGAAAAATCATAGAGCGGCTACGAGGCCTACGTGCGGTCTACGGCGTAGCTACTACGAAACTGGTAGATTCGCGAGAATCGCGAGCCGCAAATAAAGGGATATAACAAAATTACAAAATAAAATAAGGACAGAAAGGTAACTACAATCGAATGAAAGCTGTCGCGTGAAAATACTGTAATGTTTTAGTATAAGAACTCAACAATTCGTTTCTAAGTGGCGAATTTTTATTTTAAATCTAAACTTGACACTTCAACGCAACGCTTCCGTGGCCTGTATTTATAACCAATTATTAAAAAGTGAATGAAAATCTACTTTCGTAGATAATAAACTTGCACGAATATGGTGTAATTTATTTAGAACATAAAATCTAGTTCATTAGTTTTAAAACTGAAAGTGAATTAATTACCTTTTCCAAAAGACTCATAGCGCAGACTCGCGTCGCGTACATCAAAATATTTTTTAAGATTTCACAGTGCTATTTTGTCAAGTTTATGCCATCGAAAACAAACGCAATAGGCATTTTTAAATGAAAGACCTCACTTTAATAAGCGTATTGGTAAAAAAAAAACACTTCGATAAAACCTAAACTTACTGAAATATGACCAAGTTAAACTCACGTGCATTTTGGACGATACCAAACGCTCCATACTAATAGATACCTAGCGGTGACGTCACGCCTAGGTAATTTACAAGGGGTGAGACTAAATTTGTTCCGACAGCTACCATAAATATTGCGTTTATGTAAATAGTTCCTATATGAAAGTTTCTAAATTTTTTATATGTTCATCGGTTATTATTTAATTTTATATTTCGAAAATGAACTTTCCCATCGTATTAAAATTGTTATAAAAATCTCTTGTGCAAAAATTCTAAGTGTTAATTTTAATAACGAATTTAAATACATGTATGCTATCATGAAATATCATTACCTTTTCAATTTTCGAACCTTGTCGTCATCCCAATTCTTTCTATTCGATATTCTTCACAGTCAGAATTTCATGTGATTGCAATTTCATTCTTTTGTGTGATTAAATTTATTTACTTAAACCACAGATAAACAGACTCATAAGGTGAAAAATTAGTTTAGTTAACTAGTGAATCCTAAAAATTGTAGTCATAGAATTTAACAATATTATACGGTTTTAATCGCGTTTATTATAACAAAATTTAAAAAAGGAGAAGATTTTCCGTTTTATGCATTTTTTTCTTATTTTTTTTTTACATACAAAGTTTTAAACAGTAATTTTAATAGGAAAATTAGGATTTCCTAGCAGTTACCATTCTTCACATTGTAGCGTCGTGCGTAATATTTTTAATTTGTGGTAGATTATAAATTTAATGTATTTGAGTATGTGCAGTGGCTCAAAGCTAGTTCTGTGATTTTGGTATGAAATTATAATTGGATTATGAGAAGCGAAGCGGTTTAATGTTTCAGGTGTCAATGTTAGGGCTTAGACAAGCTTACAGGAAGGGCAGAGACGAGTACGTACACTATACATTACTATACTAATATTATAAGTGCGAAAGTCTGTCTGTCTGTTACGAATTCACGGCCAAACCTCTTAACCAATTTTGATGAAATTGGGGTGAATACAGTTGAAGTCCCGGGGTCGAACATAGGCTACTTTTTGACGCAGGCGGAGCTGCGGGAAGGAGCTAGTATTATTTTCAATTGATAAAATATCATACAAAATAAGTCTACACAGATAGAATAATTATTACATACATATGCTTATGTAATCTATATGGTTAGTTGCTTCCTCCCTTAACGATTTTTAACATATTTTAGTTAAAATTAGCTTAACGAACTTCATTAATTTTAATGAATAAGGTAAATAAATAAATGAAATAAAATGCTACCCATCCATGCTCGATTGCTCATTCATCATACTCAATCGTATAATAAAGATTGGGTAAAATGGAAAAAATCGTATTTTCAGAAGCCTTATTTTTTAAATGTATGACATACTAGCTGTTAACTGCAGTTTCGTTCGCCTTCGTCAAAAAGTAGACTTTATTTGACCCCGAGTCTTCATCTATATTCATACCAAATTTCATCAAAATCCGTTCAAGGGCATGTACGTAAAAGCGTAACAGACAGACAGATTTTCGCACTATAATATTAGTGTGGATTTCAGGAGCCCAATTTTTTTAAATGTATGACATTCTAGCTGTTTCCCGCTGCTCTGTCTGCGTCAAAATGTAGCCTATGTTCGACCCCGATATATTCGATATCGAACGAAAATCCTTCCATATCGAACAAATATCAATCGCCATTTTCGCAAGAGTACTTTTTTTTTTAAAACTCCAGTTTTTGCCCCTATGTTACTTTCGTTATAATAAACCAAGTACACATTCACTAAGCCGTCAGTCTCAATCGTTGTCAGGGAGTCACCAGACAGCGGAAGCCTTTGTGTTCAAACTTCAGCCTTGTGTACTTAAGGACACAAACTTAAAATAAATCAATATAAAGGAGAATTTGGGTGACATTATGTTAGAGAAATTGAAAATGTTTTGGTATTAAATTATTTACCCAAGTTTAAATGATAAAATTGATTTGTTTTTTGATCAATTCATTTATTTCGAGCAGATCTTAGATAGTTCAGTCGACCCTCTACACCCTGGTGTCAGAGTTATTTGGAACCCACTTTCGACCTTTGACGCGATTCCTTTAACAACCACCAAATGGCATGTGTTTCGATCTAGCAGGGCCACGTTACTTAGATGAAAAAACCTATTGGCAATGCTTAGTTTGTTCAATGTACCTCACGAATTTACTGAAAAGATCCTATGTACCTCAAGGGTTTAAAGGGTTCAAATTAAAAAAGTACTTCTGAGGTACATTAGTATAACATAGTGTGTCCTGCTAGACAGACATTTTTTTTACTGAATTTCTCCCTTTCTGTTAAAGATTCTTTGAAGTTAATACATAAATCGAGAGGTACATAGCGACAAGTAACGATCACTATTATTTTTATGTATTTCGAGCATAATTCAACCGAGGGCCCCGCTGGATAGACGAGTTGATTTTTTTTAATTTCTGTCAGAACCGTTGTGGTACATTGGATGTTCTCAGTAAATTCGTGGGGTACATTAAACAAATTAGAAGCATTGCCACTAAGTTTTTTCATCTAGGTCACGTGGCCCTGCTAGATCGAAACACCTTCAAATGGCAGCCGCCAACGTCTTAACGTGTCTTCCGAAGAGCGGAATCATCATTATTATCAGACAACCGATTATTTATATTGAATTTGCATTCATTTAAACTTAAATTTTTCAAGCAAATAAGCTTTATTGACATGTGGTGGCTTTGGCACAGACCCCCAAATTTCTTTCTTTTTAATACAATCTAATTACTGTTTTCCATATAAATTATGTGTTATTTTTTATATACGCCATATTAACTAGTAAAACAAACGCGCGAATATAAACCTAAACAACTTAACTTGGTTTAATTTACCTGTTAACAGACTGTGTACATAAAATTAGTTAATAACCAAATAGTAAATAAATAGTAATTGGGTACAAAATCAGAAATCAGCTAGTTATTTTGTCTAATTAACTAAAGTTAAGTCTACGGGATTTAGTTTCAATATAAATCCTTGAGAAACACAAGACTGAAATACGAACTTGGTACTTAGCCAAAGGTGGGGGGCGCTGATGCGCGGGGCCTTCACAAGGAGATCAGTAGACGCCTAAGCAATCCGCCACGACGAATTTCGCCGAGATGCCTCCAGCGACTAAAAGAAATACATACAAATATTACTACTCCTCATTTCGCCTCGCCAGTCACTAGTTCCCTTGGCTTTTTAGTGCATTTGGTATATATTTCTTTTAGTAGCCGGAGGCATCGCGGTGAAATTCGCCGTGGCGGGTTGCTTCGTGGCCAGACTGTAAAAGAGGCAACGGGTGACCCTCGCGCGGGCAGCTTTTTCGCTCAGCGAATCGCTATCACTATTCAACGCGGGAGAGCTACCCGAGGGCTGCCATCTCTAAAACCTGCCCCCCAGGACCGGAAGCGTAAGTTCCCCGGATTTTGGGGCTTTCACCCCGGACATTTCAATATAATTTGTTTTTTGTCAATTTTCATTCACTTACATATTGATTAAAATATATTTTACTCCGTACTTGATAGAAGAAAACTTTAATTTTAAGCCTCTTTTGTTGCATGAAATAGTGTGTTTAATCGTTCTTGTGACGACAAGTGAGTAATTTTGATTTAACCTTCTTAGCTTAGGTATTAAATAAAAAATAAACAAACCCAATATTAGTTACTCAGTTAATAAAATTAAATGAAAACTTGTTTAAGTTTTTATTTTTCCATACAATTTACAATATTTACTTTAGTTTAAAAACAACTTAAATCTTAAATCAAATTCAGAAAGTTATAATAACTTATACTAAGGAACAATTTTAACAGCCTTACATGTTTATTGCTTTATATTTCAAGAAAGAAAACACAATTTGTCGTATTCATTCATAGATCTATGTGACTAAATTAAATGAATATTTCAATCAAATAAAACTATACTTCATAATTATATGGCAACTTTTAAAGTAATAACATTAAAATGTTTTCAAATTTTAAACTTAAATTACTACATTATTAATTTGATTTTTTTGGTAACACTTAATGTACCTAAATAAATAAACACTGACACAAATACTGTAGTTTTCTATTAACCTAAATTAAACCAGTCTTTAATTTGTGTTTAATAATGCTTTTAATGTTTTGGTAATTCTTAAAGTATTTTTAAAAACATCAAAATGTCCTCAAATTTTAAAATAGACTATAATCAGAATCAGAACTAAAACTTAAAAAAACCATAAATTGTAACTTTTCTTAGCAATCCTACAAGATTATTTCTAAATATTGCAGACAAACAAAATATAAGTTGTTGTTTACATCATGGAGTAATTACAAAGGGGAGATGCCGTACTAAGCGTTTTGTAAGAAACCATTTGTGAGGCTACACGGGGCGGAAGGCAGACGTGCGGGGTGCTTGGTTTCGGCCGTGGCTCCATTAAGTAATGATATCCATCTTACGGAAAGTAGCAGTACTACGTTATTTACAAATTATCAAGTACTTCAGACACCCGACACTAGATGTCACTACTGTTTACTTACTGTTGTTTTTATTATTAGGTATAACTTTTAGAGCGTTAAATATATCTTATTTAACAGAAACCAAAGAAAATTATTTCTAATTAATACATTTATAAAACGTAACTAAGTACAACTTACCTGTGGAAAGATATTTGTTGATTATGTTCCAATTTTTTGTCAGAAAAGTTTTTACACTGAAGCACACAACACTTCATCCTTTATATTTATATGAAACAAAATTATTCAATGCTAAATTCCTAAAAAAGTCGTGGAAAATCGTGACAAACTTAGAAGCTCGCGATCTGTTTCTCGGTACGCTTTTGAACGAGCAATGACAAGCTCCGCCCACTTTTGTGTCGGCGAGGCGCCAATGATTATATTACTGCGCCATTTCAAACGGCATCTCCCCTTTGTAATTACTCCATGGTTTACATTCATAGAACTGTGTAACTAATTTGAATTAATAAGAAAACTACATATACTTTTTAATTATTTGGCAATTCTTAAAGCACTAACATTAAAATGGATCTGATCGAAAACCCGGACTATTCCTATATAGGGTTGCACCCGGACGCTCCCGGACGTCTTCCAAACTAGGACAAATCCAGGGAAACCCGGACGGATGGCAGCACTATGCCTGCGTGATGGAAACTCTATCCAGGGGACCTAATTTAGATTTTATTTAGATTTTTGTATTTATTATATTTAGATAGGATAGTGTTAATTTTTTATAAGTATGTTTACTTATGATATATCGATAATTTTGTGCAATAAAGTTTAAATAGCAAAAAATGTTTTTTTTTTTAAAAATAAATACGGCTTCTCCCCCTAAGCGTGTTTTCCTACAGTAGCTTAGTTCAAGATTTTGGTTATTACAATGGAGAGACTACCGTCTGACCAAGTTTTACAGGGAAGCCAGACCAACAGAAACATGACTCAAGATGTGTTAGTGGCCAATACTGTCAGTATTTTTTTCATTTACATACACTCTTTTACTAGTAGTAAAAGACCGAGGCTACAAAGTAATATATTTTTCGATATTATTGGTACGTAGGTAATGAAATAAAATGAAAATAATTTATTTTATTTATAATTATAATACGATACGTACTACTGTTATTATTTCTCTACCGTCTGTCACAAGCGTCGACATATATAAAAAAAACGTGTGGCACTTGGGGACTGCCGCGGTAAAGCTATTGCATAGCATTTTTTATCAACTTATGCAATTATAATTATTTATGTATGGTTTATTTATGCAGTATTTTTTTTTCTTTGATATTAATTCAAGTTACACTTGAACCAATAAGAAAATATTTTTTTATAATAGTATAATTAAAAGATTTTTTATTGACAATTTACATTAATAATATTTAAAATAATTTTAGACACATTTATTAAATATATTTTTTTTATTTTAACATTGTAATCCATACTATCTGTCTGTCTGTCTGTTATGCTTTCACGGCCAAACTGCTGAACGGATTTTGATGAAATTTGGTATGAATATAGTTGAAGACCCGGGGTCAAACATAGGCCACTTTTTGACGCAGGCGGAGCCGCAGGAAACAGCTAGTATTATATAATTAAATTTAATGTTATCAATAATTTTGCACGTCTGCTAGCAGGCAGAATACACTGGACGGAAAAAATTTATAAACCTTTTTACACATGTATTCTAGCCAAATAAATGATTCTGATTCTGAGAATACCATATTTCGAGAATGTGCTATTTTAAAACATCATATTTCGAGAATGTGCTATTTTGAGAATATAATGTCTTGCTCTTATGATGTTTTGCGAATATCAACACGACGATTGAGTGACCTCAAACTCATGTCAGAGGTAAGAGGTTCAAAAATTAATTTTACATTCTCGATGTTTCTATGTAGGTACTCTGTTTACAAGTGAAAAGTGACTACACTTATGAAGCAAACCATAGCGCTATTCAAACTGTTGTTCAGCGCCATCTAACAAAAATTTATATACCGGAACATAAACAAAACCGGCCGATTTGAACATGGAATCCATTTGCTGATTCTGGAACTGAAATATTTTTGAAAAGTGTCACTCTAACGATATCGGCGAATCGAACAATTTTCATTCGACATAGATGTCATACTTTCAAAAAAGGGGTTTCTGGGTCCCTATTTTTGAAATATCTGACATATATGTCGAACAGAAATCCTTCGTTAACCAACGAAAATCATTCGATATCGAACAAAAGATTCAACTCACCAATTTTGCCTTTACGTGGGGCGCACTATAAGTTTCCGGAATGAATATGAAAAAATACTATTAAAGGTACAAAATTAATTTATTGTTTTTCAAAATAATCTCCCTTGGCGTCTATGCACTTTTTCATTCGATGAAACCAGTTTTGAAAACTTTTGTGCCACTCCTCTGAAACGTGTTTTTCATACTCCTCGACAGCCTCTTCTGGTGATGAAAATCGTTGACCGCGTAATTGGTTCCTAATTTTTGGGAACAGAAAAAAGTCACAAGGTGCCAAGTCGGGACTGTATGCAGGATGACTCATGAGTTCTACATTTTTCGCCTTCAAAAAGTCGTTTGTCTGTCTGGCCGTGTGAGAACTAGCATTGTCGTGGTGCAGGATGATACGGCGTTTACGGTTATTTTTACGGAGTTCGTCAATAACTTCCGGCAAACAAATGGTCGTGTACCAGTCACTATTCACTGTACGACGATTCTCTAAAGCAACAGTAGCCACGTGTCCAGTTTTATTAAAAAAAGAAGCAATCATCCGCTTAGATGCACTTTTCACGCGCGCCACTTTGGTTGGTTTCGGCTCATCTTGAAAGACCCATACGCTCGATTGCTGCTTTGTTTTGGGATCGTAGCAATAAATCCATGTTTCGTCACCTGTTACTATGTCCCACACCAAATTTGACGCACCTTCGTTGAATTTGGTAAGCATGGCACTGCACCAAGTGACGCGGTCCGTTTTTTGAGCCTCGGTCAAGTTGTGTGGGATCCACCGCGAGCACAGCTTTCTCACACCCAAATGTTTGTGTAGGATTAATTGTATTTGACTCATGCCTATTTCTAAGGATGCGCGAATTTCATGGTAGGTCACATGCCTGTCTGTTTCAATCATACGGCGCACAGCATTGATGTTTTTGTTGGTCACAGCGGTGGACGGCCGACCATCGCGAGATTCGTCACTGAGATTGATACGACCACGCTTGAATTCTGCAAACCAGCTATAAACAGTTGTCTTGCATGGTGCTTCATTGCCAAAAGCTGTTTCAAGCCGAGCGATGCTCTGTTGAGCTGTCAAATTACACTTAAAATCGTAGAAAATCATACTACGAAAATTTTCCCGAGTTAAATCCATGTTGATGCAGACACACAATTTTTTAAATGGCGCCACAAGGTAAAAACAAAAAACAGTCAGATGAAACAAACTGCATTCTACAGCCAAAGAGTTCTATTTTCAAATGTTGCAATAAATTTTTAAATATTGTTTATGTAAGTGGCCAGTTCCGGAAACTTACAGTGCGCCTATGTACAAAATGTCTCATCGCGTGACCTAACTTACTATGGTAAGTCCAAATTTGTTTTTCATGTTTCGAGCTATGTTCCTTCGGGAAAGTTAATATCGGTTAAAAAAAATTTATTGTCTTACAATACATGTAGGTTATTCAGGAATTTTTATCATTGAAACCCATATTTTGTTGTGGATTCTTGTGGATCATTATTCATTTTCAAATTCAATTTTTCCAAAAGAAAAGTTGTGAACCGCTCTGTTTTTTATACAGCGAAGTTGATGTTGAAATCGTCAGCCAAGATAAGTGGAAATTTATTACCATTTGTACCAAGTATTTTCGACCCTTCTTCAGTATACTCTAGTAAAGTGCGATGAATAAAATGCTCTACCTCGTCCAATTTTAGATTCGGAGAAATGTAAATTGCTACCATGACTATGTGTAGGCCATTTCTAAGTTTGCATAAGCACGCACAAATATCTCCAACAAATGAGCGCCTAACATTAACATCGCTAACGAGTGCAATATTTATTTCAATATTCGGAGTCATAATATTAGTATTATGACTCCGAATATGCCATAATATGATTACGGACTTAGTAGCTATGGACGTACATTTGAAACACACATTGATCTTATATTTCATCTTCAATTGAGACTTCTTAAAACTATTGTACCATATAAAATAAAACAAAAATATAAGGACAATTATAACAAATTATTTTCTTTCTGCAATGTAATGACAGTTCATAATAAAATAAGATATACTTTACTTATGAACATTTTCTTAAACATGCGCGGAAATATTGTCATTACTTTTGAATAAAGAACACGCGAAGTAACATATTTACGTAGACTGAAAATCAAATTCACTTCCCGGCGCGTTCTTTGAATTTGGAACGAAGAGCGCGCCGGCAATGTTGTATGAAACGGTGTGCTGTTTGAATTTAGAACTTTTTCATCTATCGTACACATTGCGTTCTCATGGCTGTATCTGAAAAATCAAAATCACTTCCCGGCGCGTTCTTTGAATTTGGAACGAAGAGCGCGCCGGCAATGTTGTATGAAACGGTGTGCTGTTTGAATTTAGAACTCTTTTATCTATCGTACACATTGCGTTCTCTCGTGGCTGTATAGCCACAGATGCGTTTACCTTTCGGCACAAACTGTAAAATAAATTAAATTTATTATGTAAAAGGCCCTTTTTTATTTCCTTGCACTTTTTTAAGAAAAGCACTATATATGCCTCGGCCGAAATGGCAATTGCCTGTCTCGTATCATTGAAGTCCTCGCCTGCGGCTCAGCCTTCAAACTCATACTCGACCTGCAATTGCCTATTTCGCTGCCTTTGCCATTATGTACTATTTTTTGACACTTCATTGCGGAAAACAATATGTGTTTCAAATGTCACGAGACCTAAAAAAAAAGAAACTACTTCTCCCTTCTTTTAACAACCTTTATGGTAAAAGACGCTTACAATATGTCATGCCCCAATTAATTAATTAATTGCCAATTGAAATTGCAGAAAAACTCGCCAATAAAAACATAAAACATAGCTTTTAAATTAATCACCTGTTAATATTACGCTCTTAACAACATCTCACATGCACACTAACAACTGCTGGTCCGTTGTTACGCGAATGCCGGTGTGCCCACCGTCATTTTGTGTGGATAAAAAAAGTTAAAGATATGAACAGAGTGTGTTGCAGTGTGATTGTGTTAAAGTAAGAATTGCATGTAATGAATATAGTTTATAGTATCGTATATTGTTATATAATTAAGTAGAGTGTAAAAAAAAAACAAAAACAATTTGTAAAATTTAATCAGATATACACACAAATCTGTTAAGGTTTTTGTATATCTTTGTATATTTAATAAAAAAAATAATAATATGTATATAAAACATAAACCATGACCACCGGGGAAAACTAAACATACTAAATAAGCAATCTATCTAATAATAGGTGACATAAAAGCCCGCCGCCGTCTACTACTTTAGTACGAGTTTGTAGTTTGCTTAGATTAAAATTTGGTCTCCGCGGCACTACCCGCGCAGACCAAGTAAGCCGGCCAAGGGAGTGGGCGAAAATCGAAGAACCATACCTATCAGTAGGCGATGCGACTAGCAACCTATCACTATTTTGATTCCATTTCCACTTTACGCCGACCAACATTCTAAATATGGCCTTTAGGTAGTTAGTACCCCGTAGGGTATTGTTGCCGGATAATCGATTAATCGAATTTGGGTTTTTTTTAAATAATCTAGGATATCGAAAGTATTGATATAATAAATTTAATCGATTTTTGACAATTAATCGATTATTAACTGCAATATCAAACAATTAGTCGATTATTGAAATGGGTTGATATAAATTATATCGATTTAATCAACATAGGTAATCGTTTATATCAATGGTTATTAATCGATTATGTATCTGTAGTATCGACATAATCTAATCTGTAGTATTGATTTTTGAGAATTTATGAAAATTCATCGATTAATGGATTAACAACAATACCAAGCTTTTCAGGCACCGATACTATACAGATATACCGGAACTCGGCGGCGGGATGTACAGCGGGCATAACACAAATCATCGTCATTCAACTCATACAGAAAAAATTACAGAAATATATTATCGATAGTATCAATATCGATACTGTCGATATATGATCACTATCGATACCTTAGATTATATTTTCAACTATCAAAGAATCGATTATTATTCGATGTGTAATGTATTTTCCGGCAACACTGTAATATGGAAAAAGGCCATGATAATATCTACTCGTATGTACAAGATGTTTACCGCAGCTCCGCCTGCGTCAAAAGGTAGCCTATTTTTGACTCCGGGTCTTGAACTATATTCGTACCAAATTTCATGAAAATCAATTTAGCGGTTTAGTTGTGAAAGAGTAACAAACATCCATCCATACTTACAAACTTTCGCGTTTATAATATTAATAGGATGTGTATGTCTATTTATTTATCTGTATTTAAACCCGGGTTACAACTAAAAAGAGGTCAGTAATCAATTAGCTCCAAGCTAAATAGAAAATTAAAGTAACGTTTAACATACTGTACTGTGTAATAATAAATCAAAATATATTTATATTAGAATTATAAGATAAAGTAGACAAAAACTAACCATTTCCCCCTACCTTATCTCCGAAACTATCGATTCCAGAATTTCGATTCATAAATTACAGGAAAACCTATGAGATAATTTTAAATTTGTTTAGGAGGTCCAAATGGAGAAAAATAAAAATAGTACAGAACCCTCTACATGCGAGCCGACTCACACTTGGCCAGTTTTATTTTAATTTCATTTTAAAGGTTTTTCTGATCTACTTTTTATAATACGTAACAAGACCACAGCAATTAATAATTTTCCCATTGGTCGGGCACCAGTCAAGTAGCTCGCAACACCATAATCGACGCTAGTGTGCGTCTTTGCACATTGTTTTTACAGACACTTTCCTATTAAGTGGCCGCATTCTGGAAACTGATTTTTCTTCACAGCGCGGTATCTAGTCGAGCGCGCGAGACCAATTATTAATCTAAGCCCGAGATAAAAGCTATGCAATAGCTTAATAAGGAATAAAAGTCTGTAAGATTATAGATGTTAGGTAAAAACATATTAATTCTGCTTCCAACATTGTAATTAAAAGCCATCACCTGCTCTTGACATGGGCTCTTAAAGCCTTTGATACCTAGACAATAGCTAACGTCCGGTTTAATGTAACGTTGCCTAGAGGCATTTTAATCAGAGATCAGAAATCCTGGTAAAAAAATATTTGTTTCAAGCTCATTAGACCCATAGATTTAGTAACAATAAAAACTTATAACAACCCTTTCTTATCTCAGCGACTTCCTGGTTGCGTCCTCGCCTGTTTGCCTCGGAGCCCAGGGTCCGCTTTTCTTCTCTTTCTCCTCCACTTCGTCCGGTCTTTGGCATCCCTAGGACGTCAAACCAGCACTTTTTGGGCGCGCCCCTTACACTAAGGCCTGGTGAAGGCTGCATGGTTAAACACTTGTTCCCCACGTAGGTTAGCTGGTTTCCGTAAGACGTGATTATACCATCGTTAGTGGCTTTCTTGGAGCTTGTCTGCTATGTCATGAACATAAACACGACGGTTTAGTGTTCATCAATAGGTAAACGCGAGTGAGGAGCTCGTTAGTCGAGCGCGTCTCGCGTATCCGTAGCGAATACGCGTGACAAGCGACGACGTGACGCGACCACTAATGGATTGTTCGACGTTTTAGTGGCATTTTCTATCTTGAGCTCCTCCGTGCTTCGGAAGGCACGTTAAGCCGTTGGTTCCGGTTGTTGTCGATAGATAGCAGTCGTGAGGCTGTGTCAGATGCCTTAGGGCAGCCTGAAAAATTCTGACAGTGTTGGCCACTAACACACCTCAAGGCATGTTCCTGTTGGTCTGGTTTCCCTTTAAAAAGGGTCACGGAGGTCAGACGGCAGTCGCTCCATTGTAATTACCAGTTCCGCCAAATCTAGTACCATGATTTACAGCGTACCCTAAGCTCCGAAGCGTAAGCTGACGACGCAACTAGGAATACACGCTAGGATGATGATGGGAATAGGTAAACGCGAGTCCAATGCTGATAATTTCCCTGACAGGTGTGATGGCCCGATGGGATTGGTGGTCACGCAGTTTGCGTTTACAATGTTGTTATCGCGTTGCTGACCTTTTGTTTCTCTGGTTGACGCCATTAAGTCCACCATTTGTACAAATCTGCCAACTTGCTTATATCTACGTTGAACAGCAAGTGAATTTTACTTATTCATTTCAATATGTTCTCTGGTCACATTTTCATTAGGGGTTTAAAACAAAATCCTAAATTGCGGCACATAAACTCGTAACGCTCATCCCACACATTGAAATAAATTGAATCGAGCGGCTTGTCATGATTTCAACTAAGGATGGGTCTACTAGTGTCTTTTACCAAGAGATTTTAAACAGACGCTACTGCATGCGTTAACATTCTGTATGCAATTTATTAGTTACTTTATTTTCCGCCAGGGTCGCTTCACAGACTTTTCTCTTTTGTTTGGTATCACAATTGTATAGTCTTTCACTACACATCAAAACATTTTCAGGGCACTAAAACGGCTATGTCGCTTCTGTCCATTGTGCAAGGAAGGCTTCAGAGGAATTTCTGCTTCTTCTCTACTTGCGCTTTGGAAGTGGTTGTGAACTTAATTCAAGTAAATTGACGTCAATAAGTGATATTTATATCCTATATTAAAAATAAACGATTTCATTGAAACTCTGGTGCTATGTCATCGCACCGCTGGACACATCCTTACGCTTGCGATATAAATGTCAATGACGGGTTGTCATTAAAACCTCACAATGCATTGTAAAACGATAAGTCCGTTGTTTTTTCAATATAATTGGATATTTTGTTTATTCCGTGTGTGTTGTGAAATATTGTTAGGTGGTTAGGAATACTTTGAAAAATAATACATTTCGTACATTTTACTGGTTCATATTTTGTGTACATTTTTTTCATAGACGTCACTTGTCTTTATAAACATATTAATTTTGACTTAATTTTTACGGCTGTAACCACTAGAATTAGAGGAAGAGCAAAATTTTCTCATTAAAAGCAAGAAATCTATTTTACAATAGCTTTATAATTAAATTCTAATATTATAATTTCACGAAATAACATTCAGTTGTAAAGTTTTTTTTTTTTACAACTAAGTAGGCAAACAGGCTTACAGCCCACCTGATGGTAAGTGGTTACCATAGCCTATGAACGCCTGCAACACCGGAGATGTCACGAGCGCGTTGCCGACCTGTCCGCTATCAGCACAGCGACCCCTCTGGATCCTGGCGACCCTACTCACCAGCAGAAACACAACACTGCATCACAGTCTTATTTGGCTGCGGTCTTCTGTAGGTTGGAGTTTAAAGTTACACTTAACAATATAAAGAAATGACAGGAGCTGACAAGTGCCCGTGGCTGGACCCTAATCAAGACGACCTCTTGGTTTTGAGTTCGACCTAAGTCTATTGTACCCTTCATTTTAATTTTATCTTAATCCCTTCCGATTGCGAAACAAAATATTTTTAGGGAAGAGCATTTTATTTATTTATTATAAGCTGTTGCCCGCTGGTTCGCCTGCGTCAAAAAGTAGCGTATGTTTGTCCCCGGGCTTTAACTATATTTACACCAAATTTCATTAAAATCCGTTCAGCGGTTTGGCTGTGAAAGCGTAACAGACAGACAGATGGACTGTCGCACTTATAATATTAGGTATGGGTTTGGATTTATTTAATCTTCAATGCACTTTAAAAAACAAAATAAAAGAGGTGAATTCTCTGCCAGTTTAGCCTTGGGACCGAAAAGAGAAGGAAATAAAGGGTAAGTGCCACAAAATAATCCAAGCGACAAGTACTTAGATATACTTTCTGAAGTTTAACAAAAATATAATTTATCTCTTATCGCTTTAGTTAAAATACGAGTGAGTGTACGCCGAAAATGGAGCGATGAACTGAAGGACTTCCAAAGTCGGTGGTTGGAATTTCGTTGAAACCTTTGCCTAGCAGTGGGATGAAAAAGGTTTTAAAAAAATATGAATTACTAGCTATTTCCCGCAGCTCTTCCCGAATCCAAAAGTAGCTTTCGTTAATCGGTTCAGAAGTTTGGCCGTGTAAGAGTTACAGAAAGACTGACGGACAGACAGTCTCTCGCATTTGTATCTAACAGTACGATTTTTTTCATTTCAATCGGTTTGATCAATTCAACGATCTGGCAGCGACACAATTGCAAAAACCCTTTTTTCCATGGATGGATGGATGTATGGAGGATTGTAAAATGATGACTGTCGGACCTTCGTCATGTCACGTGTGCTGTTGGACGTCCAGTTATATTTATTATGACAACTGTTATGGGTCAAGTTTTAATATGGAAAGAGATATGTTTAATGCTAGGTGAATCTTTGCAAAGGTGATTCAATCTTCAAAAGATTCCACGAAATAGGCTAGTTTGCAGGGTCAAAAGACCAACATTAAAATTAGTCCGTCATTTAGGGAGTCAAAATATATTAGTGACGTATTTTTTGTTTTGTCAATTGAGCGCTAGATTATAAAGATATAACGAATCAAAGTTTAGAATTGGGGGCTCGTGACGTCACATATTGCGAAAAAGTGTAGCACACTGTGACGTCGCACGGAACTTAAACGCGCCATATTTTTAAAATTCTTTGTTTAATTTTCAAAAAAAAAAATTAGTTTCCAATATTTTTTGATTATCTAACGGACTAATTATATTTTTTTAGGAAACTAGGCTATTACTGTAGTTACTGACTACGTTAAGATTTCGTATGAAATTTCTTAGATCTGAATCTTAACTCCAATAAGTTAACCTACATTGTCAACGCAGTTACTGAGTCTGAGTTAATAAAAAACGAATGGTAAAGACACTGACTTTTAAATTATTTTATTTATTTGCGCCAAAAGTATGGTATATTGAATGAGAGTCATGCTTGTTACTGGAAATTTTTTAATTTATAATAATATATACATAACGCTTACAAAATAAAATGTAAAAAGTATACATAATAATTTACAATATCAATTTTGTTAATTGAGAGAAAAAAGCTCAGTTGCACAAAATTCTTAACCAGTTAATTGTACAATTTTTTTGCAATCATTACGGACAATATTCGGTCAATCGACCTGGTAGGTTGACCATGTAGCCCACCCGATACGATGTTGATTATTGGGATACTTTGAAACACCCCTTCACAATGGTTTTTGTGCAACAAAGCGACAGTGAGGTATATTCGGCTTACTTTAACGCCCATGTTTTGTACTTTTACCTTTAATATCACATTTAACAAATGCTCCTTAATTTATTTCTTAATTATTATTGACTTTGTACGTTTTTAATATTTTTATCACAATAGATATATCACATATTAATTGACAATTAACTTCACGAAATCCCCAAATATATGTCATAACATTTTATTGTCATGTAAGCATATTTAATTTCTTGTGCTAATTGCTAATATTACAAAAACATACTCGTACATAGCCCTAGGGTACATTCAGCGGCAGAGTTCAACATAGGGTGTATGTTACCATAAATTATATATTCTATACTATAGTCTCCGTCATGAGAAGCTGCCAATTATGTTAACAAATGTTCATGGGACTATTTTTTAATCGCAACATTTAAATGAAAGAAAAAATAGTATGTTTAACATATTTTAATGTTTACAGAGAATTTATATTTAAGAATGGTTTTAGATAATTTATTACTCTGTTGACTTTATTTAAGACGTATTTCTTAGTTGATTAGCAGCATTATTTTTCTCTTATTTATTTGTTTGAAAAGTAAAAAGATGAACCGTTACCAAAAATAAATGACGGACCAAATGTTTACATTCACTGAGCCGGACTCGTTCCTGTACCATGCATCATTAATCGACAGCGCTTTAAATCGTCAAAATATAACCCGACTAATTGGAATTGGTCCTTAGTTTCATATTACCTGTATAGTAATTTAAGTCAATTGTATTTGGTAAGCTCATAATATTGTTGCTAGGTAACCAACCACTAGAACCCACCTCAGTAGGTACAGTTTCGTTTGTTTACAAAATTTATAGCTGACCGTGAAGGGGACTTTACCTTTGTTGTAATTTATTATGTTTTGTGTTGTGTACATAAATAAATAAAATAAAAAAATACCCAAAGGCCTGGAATAGATTGCTTTTGCGATAAGGCCGCCTTTTGTTTACGTTCTATGTTCATGAATGAATGAACACTTTATTTGATTTTTTTCATACTTTATATTTATTTACCTGTGTTTTTTATATTACTGTGTGCAAAATATTAAATAAATAAATAGATTGATGTGAAATTGAGCTTGTAAGACAGCAGCGTAACAGTCTGGGCAGTTAAACCGCTCCTATTAAGGTCCAGAGTCGACTCGCAAAGAAGAAGAAGAAGATTACTTACGGACCTTTTTGAATAACGTGTTTTTCTTTTTTTGAGATACGAGTATAGAATGAATAAAATCTTTATTACACCATTCACACAGTATAAACTGAAATTTGTATTTTGTGTAAATAAATGCAAAGGTGGACTTATCGCAAATGTAATTTCTTTAAGCCAACCTTAAGATAAGCGATATTTATTAATTCTTGGTACTTTAGTACTCATACTTACCCCAGTATTCTTAAACATAACCTTAAGGACGTCCTTCATTCGAACTCATTGGTTAACGGCGCCTTAACGGCGTCTTCGAACTTTCCTTGATAATGACATTCTTAATTGGTTGCTTGAATAAAATCCAATGAGGAAATACACAGGTTATAACATGGTTATAATAACAATCCGAAGCACTTACAAAAACTTTAAAAATACAAAAGAATAGAGTTTAAAAATAAACAAATCAACTAGATAAAAAGTGTCATATGACTGATTTATAATCACTTTCGAGGCCGCCTCAAGGTACCTCTCGACCAACCTTAAATTTGACAGTTCTATACTCACCTCCAATGAGGAATCTCCTTAAGTCAAGGAAGCTAGTGACGACTAATCATACCAATGAGTTGGAGTAAGGTTGAGTCGAGTTTGAGTAAACGTTTGAGAATATGGGTGTTAGTACTATATGTAAACAATAATAGGTGCGTAATTAGAGCCTTTATGACTATTTCCGTCATAGCAAACTTGACCTTAATAAATTATTAGGGAGATGACAGATGCAGTCCGTTTCCAACGACTCATTGTAAAATCCTTATATCCAGCAGTGGTCTAATAATAATTCATTCCTTAACAACATAACCTAATAGTTTCATGTCTTCATCAAACACTTTGTCTCTATACTTTTTGATTTTCTGCAGCCAGGTCCCATAACCGGCATGGTATCTACAGGTCCCTCCGTATCTTGGAGGCAAGCACTCAGGGTCAATATGCTTGTGGAGAGACTTCAAGTCATGGCCATGGAAATGCAGCATACCCATTTTACTCCGAGGAATGAACCGTTTGAAGAGATAGAAGAAGGTGTTGAGGATCCAGGAGTAGTTTATGAAGTGGCAGCTCTTTGGTCGCGTTGCAGTGGCGCCCTGGAAAATAGTGAAGTGTTGAATTCTGGAGTTAAAATTTAATGTTGCTTAAATCGGTAATAGGTCCATTGATGCAGTTGGACATTCTATTCAACGTACCCCCAACAGAGATACAATTTGATAAGCGACTGTAGGTGTCAAGGTGGAAACGTGGCGAAGCGTGATGCCTTCCAAGTCCACGATGACCGTGCCTCCGAGGATTTGGAGTTTGGGCTGCCTCAATCCGATCTCTGTCATGATCATGCCTGCGCGGACTAGGTCTTCCACTGGAAACTCATTGGGGTCCCAGCACCCTGAAAACAGTATAATTATTTAAAAACAATAAATAAAACTGAGGATTACTTTTTCGTGCTTTATACATTAATTCATCATGGTCAATCGCCTTCAGTCAGGTCAGATTTTTTTATGAACCACCTTTCGGCCTATGTCTTATACGTTTATGAAACCACCTTTAACGTTAACGAGATAGCAACCGGGATAAACGGCTAAACGTGCTTTTCGGAGCATGTAATCATCGTTTTTAACAGACAATCAGGTTCTTTTAGCCTGCGTGTCCCAACCAAACTGAAAATAACTAAACGCTGGACCATAACCACTGGACCACGGAAGCAGTTGTAATCCATACTAATATTATAAATGCGAAAGTATGTCTGTCTGTCTGTTACGCTTTCACGGCCAAATCGCTGAACGGATTTTGATGAAATACTTATTTGTATGCTGTGCAAAAATATCAAAACATAGTGCGTCTTATACTCTGTAATACATCTAAATTATGTACCTATAAATAAATAAATGATTGATTGATGAAATTTGGTATGAATTATGGCACAGGTGGAGCTGCGGGAAAAAGCAGGTTATACAATAAAAGATGTAAGTAACTTGCATTTTTGAAATCACCTTTTAAACCCCTTCATTTTGATACCCAACTCGATCACGTATTTGTGAGGAACAAAACTCCGCTGCCGACAACGCAGTGGCTTAATACAGGTCTCTGAGCGAGCAGGTTGCTTTAAACGAGACTTACTGAGACTTTTTTTTGTATCTGTAGTTCTTTCAATTCATTTAGAGGAACTATTTAGGGAGAGGCAGGCATCCCCCGAGCTGTAGCCCCACCTGTAAAACTTTTTTACTTCGGCTTATTTCTTTTCACTTACCGAACCTCATGATAGAAAGCCGTCCAACATCAGGCCTGTCGTAAAGGGTTCCCTCGTAAGCGTCCTTCACCTTGACCGTTTCCCAGATGTCCACGTCTTTGTAGAGGTAGGTATATTGTTGCCGGAACTCGTAGTATCGCACCATCTGAAAAGTACATTTTAAGAGAGGTAAGACATTTTGTAAGGAGTAGTCCGTCTGAGGACGTACCTCCACCCTACAGTAGACCGCAGCCAAATAACACTGTGATGCAGTGTTGTGCTCCTGCTGGTGAGTAGGGTCGCCAGGCTCCAAAGGGGTCGCTGTGCTGATAGCGGCAACGCGCTCGTGAGGTCTCCAATGTTGCAGGCGTTCATGGGCTACGATAACCACTTACCATCAGGTGGGCCGTACGCCTGTTTGCCTACTTAGTTGCATAAAAAAATACAATTTACTTCATTATAACACGGACATATCTAGAAACTATAAAAACCCCTGAGAGCTCTCTTTGCCTACCTCTCTTCCAACACATGGCCCACCAAATGAAAATTAAAATCACGATTTCCATGATTTTTTGAGATTCTGTCGATTGGGGGAAAATGGGGGTGTTTTTTAGGCACTCTCATACAAAACTCATTGTTACGCCATCTATCGAGAACATGAGATAGACACGAAAGGCATTTCTTAATTTATAACTTTTAATAAGTTTAATAAAGCACTATATCAACTGGTGATCGAAAGTAGATACGTAAAAAATAGGCTACTTGACTGTGTTCACATTTTGACAAAAATTTTATACGGAACAATACATACACTAAAAAGTAACCGATACCGAAAACAACAACAAAATTGGTAATTAATTTTAATTAGAATTGCAAGTTGGACTTATAACTTATTTAATATTGAACAGATTCAAAAAATGCTTTCTGTTTTCGAATTCACGGTCTCAAATTTGTGATATGATATAAAAATAAAATTGAGTCAAGTAGCATATTGTGTTTAAAAAATTACACAACTTTTTGCCAAAAAAATTATTTAAATAATCAGATTCTTGTAGCGCCATCTGTTATCAGATTGGACAGCTAATTATTTTTAGGCAATGGGATCTGATGCTACTTATATCAGCTATACTGTGAACAATGTAATTCTATTTCTTGGACCTCTCTTTGGAAAAGTTTCAAAGATATTGATTCAAATAATATCGTTTCTTACAACGTTTATACCCTGTTGAACGCCCTTATACTGTGAACAGTGTGATTGTATACCAACCAGTCTATGAGCTCGAGCAACGATGAATCCCCTGGCCCTGAGAAATCGCAAGAGGTAGTCATCGTCTGTACTGAGAGGCACGCATTCGCCTCTCTCTGAAAATAGGTACGATATCACTTTTTAGTTCATTTATTTAATGTGGTCAGTCGACCCTGTACACCATGGTATCAGCGTTTTACGGAACCACCTTTTTACATCTGACATAATTTAAACCTCCTCTTTTTAGGTATTTTTCGGAGATTACTAACACGTTCTATTGTACTGTGTAATGAAGAAATAGAGAAGACATTTTCTTTCTTTTCTACCATTGGTTGACTGGTAGAGAATTATTAGAATGCTCATATCAATAAATCCGCCAATTAGAACAATAAACGAAGATAAATAAATACATGAAACTGTTGTTATAGAGATTCATGCAAACTGTAAGATGAAAGATGAAATCATGCATGTATATATACTAATATAATAATATATATATATATACTAACCCGGGTCTTTAAATATATAATATGTATATATTTAAAGACCCGGGGTCAAATACAGGCTCCGCCGCGGAAAACTGATAGTATACAATATAGTTTAAATAAATAAATCCTTATTTTCGTCCTTCCTCTATACTCGAAATGCATTGATTTTGTTGGGACAAAACCATGACACCACTTGTCTTAAGATTGAAAAATACCCATTGTCTTGTCAATTATGTACCTACCGAAAATGGTAAATAGTTTTGAATATTTATTTATTTCTTGTACACACTGTTATATGTACTTATGTCGGTTGTTATTTACAACAATTTGTAATCCGTTAAATAATGATTTTTAATTTATTAGTCGGGTTATGTTTTATAAGATAATGGCACATACTTATTTCACAGTATTGTCTCTCAGAATTTAAATAAAAAGTATGTCAAATTTCTAGAGAGATAGATACTCGTAATAGTATCAACTAAACCAGTTAAACTAAAATTATAAGAGACTATTAACTAAATAGTCACATGCTAAAATTTCTAAGTTTATAGGCTTACACTAGACATCAACGCAAATAAAACTTGCACGTGTCCGCTTAATCACAACTTAAGTAGCTAGTTAATGTAATTATTAGTACAATAACTATAAAAACTGGAAAGCCTACTTCCTAGATTACTAAACCGTCATTACGTTGCATCTGAGTGGTCACAACTAACAATCCTGGTGCGTTAATTATACCAACGTGATCTTCAACCGTTATGCGCTTTTGGCGTTATGCTATTTTACCATATTGCTCATTTACCATTTACTCCTTTACCAGTTTGAGAACGTTTCCCATTTTGCTCATTGTCTTTACCATTCCGCTCCTGAAGGTCAAGAAATGATGGTCTTTTTTTCTTTTGTTCTCTCTTTTTCAGCGTTTCTCTACCAAAGAGTTGGTGTAGGCCTCCTTCAGACTCCTCCATCTCTCTCTATCCTGCGCAATGAGAATCCAGTTGCTGCCCGCTATTTTTGTGATGTCGTCTTTTCATCTTATTTGCGGTCTTTCTTTGGGACGTGTCTGATCGTATGGTCTCCACTCCAATAGCCGCTTGCACAAGAGTCAGTCTGTCTGGCGATGTGGCCAGCCCGACACTTAAGCTTTGCCACTCTTTGGCCGATGTCAGATACTTTGCTTTGAGTTCTTAGCCATTACTTGTCTAATAAATTTATTTTCATCTTAGTGCATTTGGTAGGTTTCTTTTACTGTTCACCCGGGCTTTGGCCTCCTTGGGAGTGAGACTGCACGTCCGTTTGCTTGTATGTTCTCCATTAACCCTTCGACCTCCTTGCCAAGGATCCGTCTCAAACAAAGGAGCATTAATTGTTATAAAACTTCTGGCAGCAAGGGTTAATACGTCAAGCTAGCTCGTTTTTGGTTTACTAATAACTATGTTATTTGTGTACAATAAAGATTTTTACATACATACATACATACCTACACTTTTCCACCTTCTACTATCACACTATTAATTTTTGTATTCGCTAAGAATAAGTACTCGCTTTTAACATAAAAATAGGAATTATTCTCAGGGTCTACGGGCACAGTAAGTATGAAGGCGTTACCCTAAAGATCCAGAGGCTGAGGGTTTTTTAGACTTTGCAGGATTTAATCACCCCATTGTCTGATGATAAGGATGATTCCGCGATGATCTGATCACAAACTGGTATCGTTAAAGAATATCATGGTCCTTTTGTTAAATCTCCATTGTAATAACCAGTACTACCAAGTATCGGACCATGATTTAAGCGTACCCTAGGCTCTGAAACGCAAGCTGAAGATGAAACTGGGAAAAACACGCTTGGACGAAGAAGAAGTGTGCATGTACACGACGCGACATTTTAATTTTATTTATTAAACTTCATTACAAAACGTGTAAATTGGCGGACTTTAAGCCATAGACTTTTTCTATCAGCCAACCAACAGTCAATTTTCTTGGAAATCACACGATTTTCGCGTTATAGAATGAGAACACTTCGAAGGCAGCCAATATATTGATTTATTCATTACAGGTATCTGACCTGAAACGTGTGGATTCACTGCCTTATTTTAAATTCTGTTTGGGTTTTGTATTTGTTTCGAATCTGTGTTTTGATAATCGTGTCGCGTCTTACTGATCAAATTATTTTAATCTATGCTTTTTTGTAAAAGATTTATTTATTTATTTATTAATCTTTATTATACCACATGAAAAAAAAAAAACTTTTACAATTGGCGGACTTTGTTATGTTTTGCTCTTTCTAATAATGAATCATTATCTTAAGATTAGATTAAGTTTGTATAATTAACCTTACTCAATTTTTTTAGCAAAGGTAAAAACTTTATAAGAAGTTCATCTTTCGTGCGCCGTATACTTGACTGCTCACATAACCTTAAAAAAATAACATACAGTCGTAAGTAGAACCACCTCTTTTTTTGAAGTCGGTTAAAAAAATAACTTGATGAGACCAGGCGCACATAATCACCAAAGAGTTTTAAATTTCAATGAATACACTAACCGTATAACATTTGCCTGAGCTCCTGAATGACTGCGTCCCTGGTAGCTAGATTCTCGTTGCATTCTTGTTCAGCAATTTTTAGTAATTCTGGAACCTCCTTGGTGTTCAGTACCTCTGCCTCGAAAGCTATCTCCAGGAAGCAGTTGTTCATTTTGATCCCGTTCTGTATGCTCTGGAAGAAATTTAGATTCATCAGGATCCATTCTCACGCTTTCATGATCATCAATCGCAGTTTCTTGAACATAGTGTCATATACCGTGAATGTTTTTGTTCTCATGCCACCACCAACGATTTTTTTTTTAAACTAAACGCACATTTTTTTTTTAAATTTAAACCATTGCAAGGGATTCCCAGCGTGGAGCCAGTGTCTTCGTCCGGAGGAACTTTTCTTGTAAAAATATGTAGTTCAAGTAGAAAATATGCTAAATGATTTCTAGGCGTTTATAATGAAGGTCGTTATTTTTCTATTATATATATTATATTATCTCATTCAAACATAATTAATCTGTATAAATATAGAATGCACTTTCGTACGTTCCAATGCACACTTTTCAATGCTTTGGTGAATACTCTTTTGCGATGTGACCGGGAAACCTCTAGGAGAATTGATTTATTGGAAAATGGAATGGTTTTGACTTTTGATAGATCATTTGTAAGCGTTAGATAATTAAGTTATCGAATGAGGTTAATTTGCTTGAACTCTTATCAGCTTGAGTTCAGGAGATAAAAATGTGCATCTACTGCACAAAATAAAGTGCTGTTCAGCTTAACAATACCCCATGTTCTTCCATGTATGCCGTGTTTGTAAACATAAACATTTTTAACATGAAAGTATGTGTAAACTATATTATATTGGCGAAAGAAGCGGTCTGTATTTTGTCCTTTTAGTTCAAACTACTGAATCGATTTAACTGATAAACTTAGGTACGGTAGGATAATTTCAGCCTCTAAGAAGTTTGCTGAATTTTTTGGCATTAAGGCTGCTACCAGCGCTAGCGACCTTGAAAATACAGAAAAAATAATTTATCTTTCTGTAAGTGAGATTATCAGAAATCCTCGCGCAACTTTTTTGCGCTTTTTGTGCTTTTTTAGTATCCATAAGTTACATTAGAACCTCGAAAGTCATTGAAATACTATCCGCTGTAGTTTACTTTGTAAAAATTACTAAAAACGGCCACTTTTTACACTTTTTGTAAAAGCGGATAGTATTTCAATGACTTTCGAAGTTCTAATGTAACTTAAGGAGACTAGCAAAAAAGTTGCGCAAGTATATCTGATAATCTCACTTACAGAAAGATAAATTATTTTTTCTGTATTTTCAAGGTCGCTAGCGCTGGTAGCAGCCTTAATAGGAGTACCAAGCGGATAAAGCCACGGGCAACAACAAGTTCAGACATACGTTGCAGCGGTCGAAACATTTCCACTACAATCTAATGTAGCCTCTATCAATGGCATTCGACGGCATTGCAAACACTGGAGGTCACAGATTATATCTAAGTACCTATCTCTAGTTACAAACAACTCAGTATTGCTTATGATCAGTAAAATTAAAAAAAAAATGAAATCATTTCATACTTACCTAAAAACCTAATTTAAAATATCACGATTCCATCTTTGAAAACAAAAAAAATAATAAAAAAAACAATATTATGAAACATCGCACATATTTGAATTTGGAATGCACGGACACAGGTGTACGCGCGCGCGACTGCGTCTGACTAAACTATACATAGTAAAACTAATCGCTCACTATTCATATCATATCTGGTGTTACTGGCTGGTTTGGTTGCGTCACAACCACAATAAAAATAAACTGAACCATAAACAAGTGAATGTCTTCTATTTATAAGCAACCGGTCAAGTCTGGGTTATATTGTTAAAAGGCTTCCGTGAATTGAATGCTTATCCCAGTGGTCTCTCATTGTTTCCTTCTAAGTTTTTTCAACATTTTAATCGCATTATAAATGGCTAATCTGGAGTGTTTTTTTTTAAACGAAACGAATAAATATTTCGAGTCATAAGTACATTTAAAAATAGGGCTCTTGAAACTGCTATATCAACAGCGTTGATATAAAAACATGTCAAGGCATCCTTTTTACGTAGCATAGTTTGATTCTAACCAACACTTTTCGATAGTAAATTACTTACCTACTTCAAATAACAAAATTCTTACCTTACGTCGAAACAAATGAAAAATTGAATGTTTTATGAAATCGTCAACAAGTTTTATCTTCTTCCGCATCGATATTTAGTAAACAAATTAATTTTGCTATAGTCGATTAATAAAATAACATCAACTCTCAAATCACATCAACTCATCAGCGACAAAAACCGTAAGTCGAAATATGTCTATTTAGAGTTGAAATATGTTTATTTTTTTCTTTTCATTGGAAGTTAAGCCGAGGTCCTCGCTGCTATCTTGTGGTCGTAAAAAGGAACCACGTCAGAGGCCGAGAGGTGGTTCCGCACAACTCTGACACCAGGGTGTACATGGTCGATTGTTAATGTAACCTACACGAAATGATGATGTTGAACTTTTTGTGTTGGCTTTTGTTCTCAGGCCTTTAAGTCACATACTTATGAGAACACTTTTTTTAAAAATAACTTTTGAATATAATAAACGATGTTTAATTTATGTCATACAGCGTTAAATCCTAAAGTGAGGTTACTCTTCAATGAGATTCACTATTTCTCAGTTTTTATTTACTACAATTTTTTTTAACAGCCCTTTGTGTGCCATTGCTGTGCTAAGGCCTCCCCATTAGCCTAAATTAAATAAATATAATAAACTAATAATACTATAAAATGCTTTACCTAAATCTTTAGAAAATGATTTGAACTATGAGAGCTTGCACCTAATTCAAATGATACTTAGATTTACTTAGATTACGATTATAGACATATTATATATCAAAATATACTATCTCATATAATAAACTTATATGATACTAGCTGTTTCCTGCAGCTCCGCCTGCGTCAAAAAGTAGCCTATGTTTGACCCCGGGTCTTCAACTATATTCATACCAAAATTTCATCAAAATCCGTTCAGCGGTTTGGCCGTGAAAGCGTAACAGACAGACAGAAAGACAGACAGACAAACTTTCGCGTGTATAATATAAGTATGGAAGTATGGATAATAAAACGTACTTACATACATATTACAGCACTTTGAGAAAATATTCAGAACAATTTAACACAACAAAACCGATATTTTTTTTATTATAAGAAAAATTTTGACTACATCAACCAATGCGCAATAACAAATTAAAATAAATGAAAATTTTATTCCTGGTAATGTAATTGTATATGACAACTCCGGCACTTTGGACTTGTATGACTGATATCATATTGTATGTTTATCAATATAAGGTTATGTCACGTCTTTGTTATTATTAGAGATGTGCCGACTAGTCGGTAAAGCCGACTATCCGGCCACTTTCGTAGTCGGCGGCTAGTCGGCAATTAATCGGCTTTTAATTATATTTTTTTTATATTTTATTAGCATGAGTTATTCAGTCTAACCATGGCATTGTTATTAGACCGCAAAAAACTAGTGTTTGTTTTATAGCGGCAACAGAAATACTTCATCATCATCAAGTAATTAATTATACTGATCTTGATTACAAAAAAAGAATGCTTCAACAATATAATTTAATTTGAGTTAATTAATTCAGCCGATTTTTTAAATTTGTTTCAGCAAAAAAAAAAAGAAAAAACTTCTGAAATTAAAACTTCTTCACCGACCGGAGATTGAACCCGGGGCCTCCTGAATATCAGACTGAGTGACTAACAACTTTCCCCTTTTTTGCCCTCATTATTTTTACCAATCTTTCAAAGTTCCTTGACAATTTTTTTTAAATCATGGAACATTTGTGCCAGGTTTCGTAAATATTCGTTAAGAAATAACGCTACAGCAAACTTTCTTCTTTTTTGTCTCATTTTTCCCCCAATTCAATCAAAGCTCTTGACAAAAACCTTAAAATAAAGGAATACATGAGCCAAGTTTTGTAAAACTCCGTTCAGAAATGTGTCCTCTAGCTCGGAACATACATTTTCCGATAGAAAAGCAAAATTGTCTAAATGAAGACGCTATCTCAGTCAACTAACATAAAAAGAACCCCGTCGAGGCATTCCCCTTGAAATTCCGATCCAAAAGTTCTAAACATGAACTTTAAAAACATACCAACGTTGGTTTTGTATAATTTACATTACATTTGTATCAAATCAGCAAAAATATCATAATTTCTTATTATTTTTTATATAAATAACCGTGATCGGCTTGGCCGACTAATCGGCCGATTAGTCGGCTTCTTTACAACCGACTAATCGGCTAGTCGGCCAAAGTCATGATCGGCACATCTCTAGTTATTATCGAAACGTATTATTAATGTTTTCAATTAAATTTGGTGAGATAAGATATTAAAAGGTCCTATATTTTGTTTAATAGCGGCGAAATTGCTGTCAGCTGATTTACTGTCATGCTCGTAAATAAATCCGGCCAAGGGTGAGTCGCGAACAATAGGTTCCGTACTTGCATGGTGTGATTGTTTGGTTTTACCAACTAGTTAAAAAGTCGACGCTTTACGAGTAATTTTGACCTTTATATTTCTTTATGAACATCCATACTTCCATACTTCCATATCCATACTTCCATACTTAATATTATAAAGTCTGTCTGTCTGTCTGTCTGTCTGTCTGTTACACTTTCACGGCCAAACCGCTGAACGGATTTTGATGAAATTTTATATGAATATAGTTGAAGACCCGGGGTCAAACATAGGCTACTTTTTGACGCAGGCGGAGCTGCGAGAAACTGCTAGTAATTATATAAATGAACGAACAATATTTTTCTTACATCTAAAGGACACACTCAGAGTCGTTAATGACCATTAAAGCATATTGTTCAATTTTAAATAACCTGCCTCCGTGGTCCAGTGGTTAAGGCGTTTGCCTTAGACCCGGAGGTCGTGGGTTCGATTCCCACGGGAAGCATACTTTGTTTAGTTGTTTCCAGTTTGGTTAGGACATTGCAGGCTTGAATCACCTGATTGTCTGATAATAATGATGATTACGTACTTCGGAAGGCGCGTTTAACTGTTGGTCCCAACTGCCATTTGGAGTCTTTAAAGGAATCACGTCAGAGGCCGAAAGGCGGTTCCGAATAACTCTGACGCCAGGGTGTACAGGGTTGATTGACCATGCAAACCACTCGAAATTTTTGAATGAATCTTAAATTAATAATTCTCTGTGAGAGGGAGATTTTTTTTATATTATTAGCATGTATTCCCGTAAGCAACTATTTAGAATATATTTAAAATTCTCTCCGTAAGGGATTTTTTTACTTCTCTGTGAAGAATTTTCGTGATTCGGATAAAAATATTTAGTACATGGCTGAATTTCAAATGGCGTTCTTTTATCATATCGGTGAACTTCTTCATTGACGAGTATTTTTGTTATTTGTTTGTTAGCTTTTGTGTATTATTTACGATATATATACTTTATCAACATATCATTCAAGACTATGGAGAACATGAAGTTCGAAATTGGTTGCCACCGACGATGTTTACTGTTTATCGATGTGAAGAAGACGAACACCGATATGACAAATCTATCGACCGATTTTTTAGATCTTTTCACCAATATTTTAATTTTTTTGAACACCAAAAATGCAAATGGTTGGTATCTTCACAACACAGAAGTTGACTAGTAGATGTTATTTAGTCGTCTAAGTGTGTTTCCTAGTTGCGTCCTTAGTTTACGCTTCGAATCCCAGTGCAAGCTACAGCTTGCACTGGGATTCGAAGTCGTGATTCTTTATTTAGCGGTAACAGCTGGAACCAACGGCTTAACGTTCCCACCGAAGCACAAACGAGCTGGAGAGAGAAAATGCCGTTAAATAGCGACCAATTCATTATGGGTCACGTCTTGCAGTCGCTTGACACACGCATTCCTACGCTAAGTAAAGCGCATCACACTGAGTTATGGAGCTCCTCGAACTTGCTTTCCTGTTCTGATCCATGTTATTGATTATTCATTGCTTTTAGGCTCTTTTCCCTCATCTTCGAAATTGCAACAGGTACCATACAACTATAACCCCAATAGTGTAACTGACCTCAGACTTATATCTATCTTGCCGAATCTATCATTAATTTTGTCGGCAACTTTCCTTCTCAAAAGACTCATACTGATGACAGTCTCTTATTTCCCGGATCATGTAAAAAAAATTACAAATCGTAGACGAATTTCGTGACACCAATACACACGGGAAACGAGCAAACGAGGGATCCAACGACAACAAAGCTTCCTTACTCTAAGATGCTCTTTAGATTAGAAGAAGTCTTTAGGGCTTTCAAAATTTAATTACATGGATCAAGCCTAAGGCCCTCGATTATTAATTAAAACACAAAAGCTTATACAACGCGCCAAAAATGCTGTCGCAAGATTTTGCTTTAAAATACCTCCACGCCAGCATGTCACGCCGTATCTTAATAGGGGGAACATACTTAGAATGGATGGAAGAAGGCGATTACACTTCGCAACGTTACTATTTGTAAAGAAAAACACGGGCTTGACTTGAACGTTTATTTCGGGAACACAACCCAGTACTTCCAGTATTACAAACAATGAAATACCTATTTAACGCACAGCGATAGGGACAACCATTTTATGTACCAATACAAGAGGACGCTAACCTGACAGTAGTGACATTTGTAAAAAGCGGGAACTACCATAGATAATAAAAACAGTTTTAATATTGTCTATTACTATCAACACCGTCCCTCAATATTTAAACTGTATTACAACACAAACATTACTTATCTATTATTATTTACTATTGTTTATAGACAAACATTCCCTTTAATTAAAATTTACCTTACATCATTAAATCTCTTAATTTACAAAACACAGGAGCAGGCAGTGGTTTTGTCAACAAATCTGCTATTTGATCAGTACTCTGTATATACTTTAAAACAATTAACCCATCAAGGACTTTCTCTCTAACAAAATGATGTTTAATATGAATATGTTTCATTCTCTTATGCATTACAGGATTTTTGGCAAACTTTATAGTACTTTGGTTGTCTTCATACAATGTAATGTTTTTAATATTAATACCCAAATCTAACAATAACATCTGAAGCCAGCATGCTTCTGTGGTAGCCATACTGAGTGCCATATATTCTGCTTCAGTTGATGATAATGCAACAGTTGGTTGCTTTTTAGTGCATCAAGACACAGGGGAATTATAAACTTTAAATAAATAACCTCCTGTTGATTTTCTATCAACTAAGTCACCACCCCAGTCAGAATCTACATAGCCTACAACACTATCCTTACAATTTTTATTACAGTCAAATACTAAACTAAAGTTAATGGTGCCCTTTATGTACCTTAAGATTCTTTTAAGCATTAGCCATAAATCCTTACTAGCACATTTTTGAAAACGACTAAGAATAGATACACTTGCACATAAATCAGGCCTAGTGCCCATAGCTGCATACAATAAAGAACCAATTAATTTTCTACAACGTGACTCTAATTCAGAATTCTCAGATTTGTGTCTTAGAAGCTCATTACTTTTGAATTTAGGATCCATAGGTGTAGCAATACTTTTACAATCTGACATGTGAAACTTCAATAAAACTTGTTCTAAATAAGGTTTCTGATGAATTTTTGAAACTCTTGTTTCTACATTTTGTTCGATACAAATACCTAAAAAATTCTTTGCTATACCCATGTCCTTCATGTAAAAATTATTCTTTAGGAACTATTTAGTCTCGTTAACACATGTATCCATCCCTGCAATTAATATGTCGTCCACATAAAGCAATAAATATAATACTATATTGCCACTATTTTCTTTTGTAAACAAACCATAATCAGTTTTACATTGTTTAAAACCATTTGACAACAAAGTAGAAGTGAATTTGTTATTCCAACTCCTTGGTGAACCTTTTAAACCATATAATGATTTTTTGAGCTTGCAAACTTGGTTATTACCTACTGACCATCCTTCTGGTAATGACAAATACACATCCTCCTTAATATTCCCATGGAGAAAGGCACTCTTAACATCCATTTGATGTATAATTAAATGTTTTGCATTACATACGGCGAGAAATGTCCTAAAGGTCGGTAACTTTGCAACTGGCATATACATCATCATTTAATATGTCGGTTTGCTGAAAACCACGAGCGACAAGTCTTGCTTTATATGTAATGTTTTCACCATGCTTTTTCTTAAACACCCACTTACTTTTTATAACTTTACAATTATCAGGTTTTGTTACTAAATCCCATGTATTATTTTTTACTAAACTATCCATTTCCTCTTTCATTGCCTTTTTCCATTCTAAAGATTCATTACTTTCCATAGCCTCGTTATATGACTTAGGGTCTTCATCAACAATACTTACCAAACATGTAAAGTCTAAATTGTAATTTTTATGCCATGCTGGTGGCTTTAAAGTTCCTCTCGGTCTTAGACTATAAGATTGAGTTTCCGTTACTGTTGGTTCTACCTGTTCTGATATTTCTACTCTATCTTCTTCAGCATTATCTATTGAACTATCATGAATTGAACTTTCAGCGCTGGAATAATCTAAATTGTCATTACCAATTACCTCCTCTACCATGAAATTTTCATCATCCTGTATATTTATGTACTGATCATTTGTAGTATCTATGTAATATGAATTATCTGAATATGCACTCTCCATTTTTAAATTATTTTCTAAACATTTATTACTCTCTGAACTTTTAACAAATACAACATCCCTTTTAATCTCAATTTTATTTTCTTTCTCATAATATATCCGCAACCCTTTAGTATATTCGCCATACCCTACAAAAATTCCATACTTAGCTTTAGTGTCTAACTTTCTTCTTTTTTCTTTTGGAATATGACAGTAAACTTTACTTCCAAACTTGTGTAATTGCCTTATATCAAAATTCTTTTTAAACCAACATTCATATGGAGTATGAGATGTATATTTGTTTTTAAAATATGTCCTATTCATTACATAAACTGCAGTATTTGCAGCTTCAGCCCACAGCTTTTTATCTAAATTAGCTTGTAATAACATGGTGCGTGCTGCCTTCATTATGGTTCGCATCTCGCGTTCGACCTTGCCATTTTGTTCAGGAGTGTACACAACAGTTGTTTGATGGTGGATACCCTTTTTATCCAAATATCTTTTTAATGTTTTATTTACAAACTCAGTACCATTGTCTGACCTAAAAATTTTTACCTTATTATTAGTTTCATTTTCTGCAAATGTTAAGAAATTAATTACATTTTCAGGGACTTTAGACTTGTGTCCCAAAAAATAAACTTTTCTATAATATGAAAAATCATCCTTAAGTACCAGCATATACTTTGAACCACTAATAGAGCTAACCTCTATCGGGCCACACAAATCAGCATGAATTATTTCACAACATGAGGTGGTTGTCGATGTGCTATTTGGAAGTGCTAATCTGTGAATTTTTCCCTTTAAACATGCAATACATGAATCAGTTGTATCAACAAACTGTATGTTATTATTTTTAAGCACCCTTCTACAATAATCAAAATTTTGGTGTGCCAACATCTCATGCCAAAGTTGTAATGTGAGCTTGCTTGTTACTAAATTAGCTCTTATATTTGGCAAAACAAAATCCATTACATACAATTTATCCTGAAGTTTACCTATTGCACACACAATATTTTTCTTTATAAATTCACATTTTTTCCAGATATGGTCATACTATATCCATTATTAATAGCACATGTTACCGAGAACAAGTTCATTTTTAACTCAGGAACATATAAAACATTGTTAATACTAGTGTCGACATAATGCTGTCCATCAAAAGCTTTTAATAAAATTTGTCCCATACCTTCAACCTTGAGAGACCTGCCATCGCCAACTATTACAAAACTTTTGTTTGAGACTTCGGTAAAAGTAGAGAAATAACTTTTATTATAACTCATGTGCTCAGTTGCACCACTGTCAACAAACCACTTATTGTCAGATACAAAGTCATGTCCCAAAAGTGCTAAAGAAATGAACACATTTCCTGGTTTTACCTCACTACTATTTTTGTTTTTACACTCATCACTTCCAATAATTTTTTTTTTTTTTTTAAAAACACTGATTTGCTACATGACCATTTTTCTTACAGTAAGAACATTTCTTAATTTTCTTGCACTGAAATTTTTTATGACCCAAATGGCCCCAATTGTAGCACTTAATATTGGTAGCCAATGCAACAGGAGGCTCCTCGGACTCCCGCATCCTTTCCTCTTCAATTGATAAACGTGCTTGTAAGTCATTTAGAGATTGTTTGTCTTGATGGACACTTTCCCACGCTGATACAAAGTGTTTAAATTGAAATGGCAATGCCATAAGCACTTTCGTTATTATCATTGTGTCAGAAACCCTCTTACCAAGTTGTTTTAACTGGTTAGCCATCTCCTCTATTTTACTGAAAAATGTAGCAATTCCTTCACCATCATATTTATACTTCATAAACTTTTCTTGTATAATATGAATGCTACAAGAACTCTTATGTTCATAAATGCTGCTTAATGTTGTCCACATCTCAGCAGCGCTGTTGCAGGAAATTAAATGCTGCATTACTTTTTCTGTCACTCTTGACACTATCTGGGATTGAGCTTTGGAGTCCATTGCATTCCACTCTTGCGGTTTCGTGTCATCCCTCTGGACGCTTCCATCTACTACACCGAATAAACCCATTCCACTGAGAATTACTCGGGTTTGGAACTTCCATAACGACCAGTTTTCAGGACCTGCTAGGCGAATTACAGTTACGCCACTTACTCCGGACATTCCTTGCTCCAACATCTTGACTATTCCTTGTCTCTTTTACCAGCAAATAAGGTACTGTCTGTGCCCACACGACCACGTTGAACACACCGCCTCGAGATTATCCGATATTTACTTATAGGCGCGTCTGGGCCCATAACCTAAAGAAAAACACGGGCTTGACTTTAACGTTTATTTCGGGAACACAACCCAGTACTTCCAGTATTACAAACAATGAAATACCTATTTAACGCACAGCGATAGAGACAACCATTTTTATGTACCAATACAAGAGGACGCTAACCTGACAGTAGTGACATTTGTAAAAAGCGGGAACTACCATAGATAATAAAAACAGTTTTAATATTGTCTATTACTATCAACAATTTGGAATTGTGAAAAGTCAAAAACCATCGTATTTATATGAAAAATTGGAATGGACGACGAACTTGCGTGGACTTCGCAACCGTGCTTCTAGACATGTCCTTGTTATCCCACGCTGCCTTTAGGGGTTGTTTTAAATATGCTGCAGCTAAGTGCTGGAATAATGTACCCCCTCCCCTCCGGCGCATTCAAACGATATATACGTTCAAACTAAAAATGAAAAGTTGTAAAGCGTTGCAAACACAGATATCGCAGCAACAGTAAAAACATGGGCATGTATGTGTAATATATGTATAACATATTTAATATATATCTATATTCATTTACTTTGCATAGTTTATTCGACACTACACGTATATATTTTATATTTAGCGGAGGTAACAAACATGTAGTTTTATTTTTATTTTTTTATTTATTTTTTATTGATTTGACCACATTTGCTCTTGACACACACACCTATTAATAGGTCCATTGAAAATCAGAGTTGCAGTCATTCGTGTGGTGTGGCTGTAACATATGTTGAATGGGTCTATTTGTCGGAAAGGATTCACAGCACATCATCTGTGACAGCTTTGTGATAGCAAGTAATAGGTTTGTAATTTAGTATTTTTTTTTGTCCCATGCACGTATTGTTATATAGTTGTTGTGTATCTTTTTTTGGCAATAAATTTATTCTATTTATTCTATGCTGATGCAGAATAATGTTAACCCTCTAACTATCTTCTCGATGTCCGAGTAAGTAGTTTGTGGGTCTACTCGCACCAACATTCCAGTCGTCCACACATTTTTCGCAGTTACTGCCGGTTGTGGGCCATCGACCACTTTATGGTCATCTCCGAGGTTTGTTTTACCCGTTGCTCGAAATAGGGCAGACTCGTCTAACGCTGTGAGCACTGTTTAATAAATGTGGTAATCATATCGGTGTAACAATGTTTCACCGATATGATTACCCAATCCACCGATGTGACAAAAATGGGCATTAAACCATAATTTGAGTACCAATTGGAGAATTAAGCCACAGATTCAATTTTTTCATCACGTCGGTGAAAATTGTTACATCGGTGGAAATAAAAGACACCGATTTCACCGATGTTATAACACCGACGTGACAAAAAACATAGTTTTTCGATTATTACATAAAATCCATAATATCTACGATAAATTCAATAATAGCCAAACTATTTCCCAAACTGCGTTTATAAATAGCAAACCAACTTAATATATCTACTCATTAGACTAGATAAAATGAACACCGATATTTTAAAATTAATGTCAGAGATTGTCAATTTGATAATGACCTTATTATTTTGCGGGAATATGCGGCGGTTTAGCACGCGTCCGTCTTGACTGCGCACTGGCACGTAGTTAACGCTAATCGAAAATCAGAGAGATAGCTGTCGGACTCGCCTATACAAAATTAGGGCTAATTTTCTTTCGGTCACCGATTCGTGAACATTCTGCAAGTACATTTGACCCTCTATGCAAAAATTATTTATAAAACAACTAGCTGTTTTCCGCAGTTTCGCCTACGTCAAAAAGAAGCCTATTGATCCTGCATCTTCAACTATATTCATACCAAATTTCATCAAAATCCGTTCAGCGGTTTGGCCGTGAAAGCGTAACAGACAGACAGACAGACATACTTTCGCATTTATAATATTAGTATGGACTAATATTATTTGAGATAGAATAGGTTGCGTATTTAATTTATTTATATTTAGCCTTATGAGCATTTTTGTCTCTTAAAAAAGTAGAAAGGCAGCACGGATATAAGAAAATTTGGAGTTTAGGTATTTCTACATTGAAATAAAGTCTTAGACTAATTATATTGATATTAACCTGTCTGTACGGGCAAAGCACCTTACATTATGATTAGCTCAGCATTTACACACATTCACCTCATTATAATAAAATTATATTCAGTTCGCAATCAGATAGCAAGAAAGCCGCGCGTTCTCATCGCCCATCAATCATTTGTAATTAAGTGACAGTTTTTTACCAATACAGATCAGTTTTATCCGTTTAACCAGAGACTTTCATTTATCAGAACTTAACTTACGGTTCAAATCCGTACACTATCTAACTATCTAATCTATACAAAAAAAAATGCTGCACAATATTCTTGTTTTAACATATGAATTTTAAACACGACAAAATTAAATGTCGTTTGGGAAATTCAGCCACATACATTAAAGAATAAAGAGGTCATATTTAATTGTAAAAAATAACAGATTATGTTAAGTGGTTCTATTTTCGAAAGGGCAACGAAATTTCCGAAAACGAAAATTAACAATATTTTTTTAAGCTCGCGGACTCCTAAAGGTCATAAATTGAACTTTTACCTTTAAATTGCATTCCGTCTTAATTTTTTATTATATTATGTGCATTCCAATATGGGACCTTTTTAGAGTTTCGTATCCAAAGGGTAAAACGGAACCCAATTGACCAGGAGGCCTATTTTTAAAATGTATTAAATACTAGCTGTTTCCCGCAGCTCTGCCTGCGTCAAAACGTAGCCTATGTTTATTCATATTAAATTTCATCAAAATCTGTTGAGCGATTTGGCCGTGAAAGCGAACTTTCGCGTTTATAATATTAGTATGGATTATGTCGAATGAAAATCGATTCGATATCGAAGAATCATGCGAGTCGCCGATTTTGTGTGAGTCACACTCTTAAAGATAGCACCCCAGGCTCTATCTCTTAAACCGTGATAGTTAGTTGAAATTTTCTTACTATCAAAAAAACAGAATAAACTAAATATTTAAGGTGTCTACCATACAGTGTTTTTTTTTGCGGTTTTTATAGATCCTGGTACGGAACCCTTTGTGCGCGAGTACGACTCGCACTTCATTTATTAAAGTAGTGGGAATGCATCACATCGAAAGCGATCGCAGTAAGTTGCGTAACTGTTGCGCTCCGGCGCCTTGCGCTCTGTCGAGGTCAACCCGTTGCCTTGACTTGAAAGCAAGAACTCCACAGATGTTCTGTGCGCCTGGTACCTAACATTGAACTTATTGATTTCGATTTGCTCTTGTTTAATGACAAGCTCTTAATTATTTTTTTAAATGGGTAGGTGACAAAGAATCTTGGGAATGAATAATTGTTACACAAAACTTTTTCAACACATTTGTTATAAAGTGTCTTTTATTTCATTGTAATTGGGTCCTTATTGAGGGTTGTAAACAACACGTTGTTTATATTATATTCGCACTTGTAAAGTAATGCTTTTCATGGTAACGGTACATTTTTTTTTACATGTACGCCAAGAGGATTTTAAGTCTCAACTAACTTGGCTTCCAAATGATAAATCAATACAAAATTTCATATTTATATTTTTTTTACTGGACATTAGCCGTATTGGACTACAAATATTATTTGTGTATAAATATTAAGAAGAGCTATGAAGGACTTATATCTATGGCCGTAAAACCTATTACCCTAATAAAATTACTGTCAGGGTCTGCTCTAGTGCTCTGTCTGTATTAGCGGCGCCATTTTTAAAGGACCGTTCACACTGCCATAAGAATATATAGAAGTGTCATTAGCAGGCCAGTTAACTTTTTCATACGCTACGCCACTTCTACCGATTCTTATTTCTATGGGCGTCCCGCCAGTCGCGCGGTATTCGCGTCAGATTGAACCATAGATTTAGAATTTTTTTGACTACGTGTTTGAACGGTCCTTTAATCAAAGTATTTGTTTTGTATTTAATTTACGAAATAATATATATACTCGTAGTATATATATATATATATATTTATATATTATTTATTTATTATTTTTATATATTATCTTTATATACTCATATACATATTTAAAACAGAATCAAGAACTACCTAAAAATGTATTTGGAGATACCTAGCAATGCATTATAAACACAGAAGCCCGATTTTACTCTAATGGTGTTTCTAAATGTGAAAAGGTATTCAAATCGTGTGTACCGACAAAAGTTAATGTGAAGAAATGATTTAATATCGTTTTAAAACTTTTATTTATTGTGTAAATAATAAAAAGTTAATAATATAAGTGTGCTTTTCCTCGCAAATGTGTTGAAAATCGTCGTATGACAACTCGTAAGCGAAATTGGTCATAGTTATACTCTGCTTCTATACGTATATCCTATAACTGTACCGCCTCGTTAATAATGACCAACTTCGTACCCTTGTATCATAATCTACTATTTAATACACTTGTGTGATGTATGTGCCGTCAAACTGGTGTTATACAAATTAATATAGTTCGCGTCCTAAAAGAGTTTTGGCGTTTATTAACGTAATTTCTGCTTTTTATAATTTGTAGTTTCTAAATATTACCTTCTTATAGTGGCGAAACTAGTGCTTACTGCTATAATCTTTGTTATAATCACAGATTAGGTTTTAATAGAGGTTTGTACTATCTCATCTCATTAATTCAAATAATAAAACTAGTTTCCTAGTAGTTTCCTATGCAAAAATATTTTCTTTTATACCCACAATCGAACGCTGAGAAGACAGATATCTTAGGTAGTATTAAGAAATTTCATTAGTTGCATCTTTGACCAACACAAAATGAATATGCAATCTGCAATCTGTTACATAAGAATGCAGGTAGTGAACTAGTGACCAATAAGTCAGTTATAAAACCGATGAATTGCATAATAGACAATTGGAAAGCAATGGAGAACGTTACAAAGTATTTTCTGTGACATAATGACTTAATAGAAGTTCTCTATTAAAGTAATTTTATGTCGTACGGGGAAAATGTAAAATTATGGGAAAATTAGGTTGCCCACAACCACTAGAACCACGTCATTAAATATTTAAAAAAAATCTCCATTGCTTGTACATATAATCAGTTATTTTCGAATATAGGCTAGTTTCCTAAAAAAAATATAATTAGTCCGTCAGTTAGACAATCAAAAAATATTGGAGTCGTATTTTTTATTTTGAAAATTAAACAAAGAATGTATAGATATGGCGCGTTAAAGTTTCGTGTGACGTCACAGTGTGCTCCACTTTTTCGCAACATGTAACGTCACGAGCCTCCACTCCTAAACTTTGATGGTTTATTATCTTTATAATTTATCGCTCAATTGACAAAAGAAAAAATACGTCACTAATATATTTTGATTCCCTAAATGACGGACTAATTTTAATATTAGTCTTTTGACCCTGGAAACTAGCCTATTATGACTCACGCAAAACCGGTGTAGAGAGTGTAGAGACACTAGGATTCTGACTTCTAAATTGTGCAGTCGGTTTAGGAGTTGTACTCATACCTAACCTCCGCCGACGGCACAAATATGTACCTACCTATAAAACTTTATATGGTGATTTTTTGTATCATGACGTGTTTGTAAGTTGGAACTCTTGTATTGTTAAAGACTGAGAGAAATAAATTAATTCTAAAACTTCGACTTTGGGGATATTTATTATTATACTTCGCCACATTTTTTCATACCGGAGTCAAATAAAAATCGTTCAACACACTTATTATGATTATGACTAGTTTTGCATTAGTCCTATATAGGGCTCCTTGAAGGCTTGTAGATCCTTCAAGACTACTCGTATCTCTACAGGAGTACCTAAGTATATTTTTTCTTAAATCTATGATTCTCTTCTTTCTTTATTCAGTCAGGCGCCGTTTACCTTATGTACGCACATGCCTAGGTTTTTTGTGGTAGAGTTTATTAGGTGCATTTTATTTTCTACTACGAAGTCGATCCAAATGTATTGGAAATAAGATGATAATTGAATTTTAATATCTTTTTCCAGTGTCTCTCATTCAGAGTCTTCCCGTTGTCGTCTTCATCCGTTTGTTTTAGAAGGCAGTTCCAAGGTCCTCATTATTCATATCTAGTGAGTTACATGGTCAATCGACCTCGCACAGTCACAGTGTCAGAGTTTTTGGAACCACCTTTCGCAGTCTGATGCTTTCCGAAGTGCGGAAATATTTGATTATTAGACAATCATGTGATTCAAGCCCGTAATGTTCTTACTAAACTGGCATCAACTAAACAAAGCATGCTTACCATGGGAATCGTATCCATGGTCCGCAGATAGCTTTAACTATTGGACCACAGAGGCAGCAACTAAAAAGCTGCATTTACACTGGTAGCAACTGAAAGTCGCTCGTCTATACCTTACTGGGCCGAGTAAAGGTAACTACAAAAATTGTAATTTAGTCATGTCATGCAAACGTACAAATATCCTAACCAAAACAACGAAACAAAATATGCTTTTCATGGAAATCAAACCCACCACCACCACAGAGGCAGCAGAAGAGTAGTTGCATCTGCACTGTTAGCAACTAAAAGTCGCCCGTCTACACTTCAATGGGGAAAAAGTTAGTAACAATGATTGTAATTTGACCATGTCATGCAAACCTGCAATGTTCTAACCAAAACAAATAAACAAACTTAAATATGCTTTCCGTGGAAATCAAACCCATGACCTCAGCATCTGCAGGTAAACGCCTTTTAATCATTTGACTACAAAGCCAGCATTTGTTGTATCTGCATTGTTAACAACAAAAAACAATCTGTTTCATTATCTCCACAACCATCTACATAATTCAAGACAAGTAAATATAATAAAAAATCAACAGCAGATACATAAAATAACATAACAACATAATGTTTACATTTTGGAGATCTGGTGCCTAGCCTAAACTAGATATCAAAGACTGTATTGTAGGTCACCAACTATCCAGCAATTAAAAGTCGCCCGTCTACACTTCACTGCGCCGAGAAAGATACCTACAAAGATTGTAATTTGATTTACGTAAGGTGAAGGGCATTTGTAATTGAATGTAGGTACGGTACATCCGCGCGACGTATGTGGTTAGAATAAGAACATTTTCTCGTGCACGAGGAAAATAAAATGATTCACGATAAAACAGACTTACACACTGTTTTGAGTTTAAAGTCCGATAAAAATTAAGAAGCTATCTTTATTTGCTCTCTTACAATTTCTGTCCTAAAAATGCTGTGTTGTGTAATGAAAGATTAAAAAAGTACTTTAGGATCACATAAGGGTTGGAATAAGTTGAGAATTATCAGGTTCATCCAGATATTGAAATCATTAGTCATTTTTAACCTATAGGTAGGTAGGTAAGGTACTCATAAGTAGATGGTATTTTTAACCGACTTCAAATAAGGAGGAGGTTCTACGTTCGTGTGTATGTATTTTTTTAAAATATATTTTCACCGATTTCTCCGCCAATTGTGGACCGATTTTGATAATTCTTTTTTTATTAGAAAGAGCATACTCTCGAGATGTGGTCTGGAAGTAATCATATTAGGTCCTGATGATGATGGAATCTAGGGGAAATCGAGAGAATTTTTCATATTTTACTACGATTTGGGTGTTAATGTATATTGTCTCCATGGTATTGCATTTAAAACTAAAAAGGGTGAAATAAAAGTTTTTGAAAAAGAATCTGAACCGACTTCAAACTCTGAAAAGGAAGAAATAATCTATTAGTTGTTAATTATTAAATGTGGATTCTTATCAAACATTTCAATTAATTTAAAGTCCGTGCCAAGTGCTGACTTGGGAAGAGAAGGTAGGCGTAGACAGACTATGTCTAGAAGTTTTTATTTATTTATTGTTTTTTTGTTGGATGAAGACAGCTGATGTTGACGATGATCATGCAACGATTTCGTTGACTATTGTTTTTCATATACTTGGCTGGCACCGACTTCAAATTAATTAAAATATTTGATAGGGATCCACATCAACTAATTGATTATTCCTTCTTTTTTAGAGAGTTTGAAGTAGGTACAGATTTTTTTTCAAAAACTTTTTTTAACAATAAGTAGATTGTATGCTTTTATTGCGGGTATTAATAAAATCGATACGCGGATCCTAAGATCTTCTGTCTCATCTCGTTCAATCATTGAAAAACGTTCTCTGTGTGCAGTTTCGATACTCTTTGCGTTTAATCCACTTGGAGATAACTAAGATTTGTATGCCGCCGTTGCTGCCGTCACTTATCTTCTATTAGCCATTCGGCCTATGCTCCGGATTCAAACAGGCTTGACTTGATCTCCTTGAAGCTATTATCTCCTAGTAGAGCCCTACACTGGAGATCTCGGTCAAAGGTTTGCCTTGAAATGGAACTAACCTGCACTGTCTTACTAAGCTTTTGCCCGCGACTTCGCGTCCGTACTTAAATTCCACGTAAAATATATACCCTTCTTCAAGGGTATCCTATACCTATGCCCCCCGAAACTAGAAGTAAGTTTGTAAAATTTTAGGAAGATTGGTTTAGTAGGTACGACGTGAAGATGTAAACAAACAAATACACAAACTCAAGAATGGAAACCTTTGACATCCTGTCTTTACTCGTATACATGTCAAAGGCGTGAAGAAATGTATTTTTTTTTACTGTAGGAACTTTGTACCATCCATACTATCCATAATAATATTATAAATGCGAAAGTCTGTCTGTCTGTTACGCTTTCACGGCCAAACCGCTGAACGGATTTTGATGAAATTTGGTATGAATATAGTTGAAGACCCGGGGTCAAACATAGGCTACTTTTTAACGCAGGCGGAGCTGCGGGAAAAAGCTAGTGTGTTATAAAACTAAAGATAGTGTAGTCCGAATAGGTAATACGAGTAGTGCAGGGACAAAATTAGAATCACTTGGATTATTATGTTGATGACTAAAATCATTGAATTATTAATTGGTGTGTCATTGCTTATGCATCTCAAACTCATCTTAGATACCTATTTAAATTCAACTAACATAGATTTTAGGCCTTGAATATACTACGAGTATACTACTATAACTAGATATTTTAGATCTTATTGGCTTAAATAATTTCGTAGTTATTAAATGTTAATAAATTGTAGCAATTAATTTTACTGAGGTCACTAATGTTGTTAGATTACTCTCACCCATTTTTGCCGGCAATCGGATCATGATCCAGGTGTAACCAACCCTGATAAATTTATTATTCGAACTTTTTTCCATAATTATTCCATATTTATTTAATCTATAATGCACTTTATATATAAAAATCCCTTGTCACAAGGGTATGTTTCAGATGTCACAAGGAACCATGTTCGAATTGAGAAGACGTAGCATCTTTATTTGAAGTTTTTACGTATATCCCATGTGATTATGTGCAATGGAAAGATATTCAAGAGGAAAAAAAAATGCAAGGGGGAAAAAAGGAAAAAAATAATATTTCTTATTTTTTCCGGGAATTTTAAAAAAATCCAGGCGTAAATTGTAAATTTTCCGGGAAGGCGCCCATCTCTAATCCCATGTGATTATGTGCAACAGGCTAAAATGAGAACTGTGAGAAGGCGAAAAAAAGCGGTGTCATATTATAGTTTAACACCTACATTTCAAACGGACGCCTGATGTGATGACGATGAAAATACAATTTACCATGTTGTTGCCACGATACGTCTTTGCTAAAACATGTGCAAAGGCGTTCTCCTCAAAGAGCACTGTTGCTGCAGCATGGAATAAATTTTGAAGCACCATTTCAGGCAAACGGGTCAAGAGAATTATGAGTCCCCGCTGGCTATTGTGGGAGTGGGAAAAATCACAGACTGGGAAGTAAACAATACCAACATCAAATAATATTTGAAACACTAATACACAGGATTTGTCAGGTCGGCGAAATCAACATACCTTTCTACACTAATGTCACATTTTGTCTCACAATTGGAAAACTGCGGAATCAACTAGCAAATTCGTTGCGTATGACAAAGAGAAAGTTTACTACTCAAGGTATGTGTCAGGAGAGAAGATAAATCCAGGATTCGGGGAATAGTAAAATATTATTATTTTTACTTTACAAATTTTGGTAAATTTAGACTTTTAGGATGTATGCAAGAAATATAGATAGGGGTCGTGAGATCGAAGGAGGCACGAGATCCAGTCAGGTAGCCGCTATGAAATAGCCAGCCACTTAACTTGGAGATGACGAGATGATCCCAGAGAGGCCTCTGGTGGACGCTTGCAGGCTTATATATGGCCCTCGGGGTGATGCAGTGAGGTGGAGGGCGGCCGTTGACGAAGACACGATGTCACATGCGTAGTATAGTTATAAAAAATGTGTAAACAACCGCGATGTACATTAGACAAGCATACTTGCGCAAACGCATCATGCCCTCATTACGAGATTAATACTTGTTCGGTTTATGTAGATTTATCCGAGCGTGTTGCCTAGTTGCATCCTCTGCCTGAAGCGTAAGCTTCAGGGCCCAGCCCTGGAATGCTATTTTTGAAAAGTGTGACTCACGCAAAATCGGTGAGTCGAATAATTTTCGTTTGATATCAAAGGATTTTTGTTTGATGTCGATCGATTTTCATTCTACATATTATGTCATACATTTCAAAAATAGGGCTCCAGGATATATTGCGGGTATATGGTGGCACTGGTCATTACAATGGAACAAGTAAGTACCTTCTGATTTGTTTCCGAGGTCGAGTGGTGTTTACTTAGATATACCTTAGGCCCGGCCCTGAGGACAGTTTCCAGTTTATTTAGGACATTGCAGGCTTGAATAACCTGATTATATGATATTAATCTGATTACGTGCTTCCGAATGCACGTGAAGCCGTTGGTCCCGGCTGCCATCTAGTGGTAGTTAAAAGATCCAAGTCAGAGTTCGAAACACGGTTCCGAAAAACTCTGACACCAGGGTTTACAGGGTCAATTGACCATGTAACCCACTCGATATGAATAGCACACGTAGGCTTACTTTTTGTTTTTTTGAGATTGATCATCTGTGGGCACTATGTTTTAGTCCTTGTCCTTACAGATAACTTTAATCTATAGGTATCTTTAATCTGTAGTGATATCACATAATACATAGTAAGATGATATGCAGTAACAAGAATAAGTCATTGAGTATCTAGGCTAGTCTCGATCAGCCTCACTGAACGCCATAAATACATGGTTAAAAGACGTTATGTAATCCTTAATACATACTAGGTCATCTAGGATCCATTTACATGAGAGATATGCAATGCAACCATATATTATGATGTTATGAATTATGCAAGTAACTATAATAAAATGAAACAATTTCAGAGCGAAGCGTACCCGTAACGAATGCGCGTGTCTATGTCGGCGATACGAGATCCGTTTGGATTGGTAGTAATCTAGTGGCATTATCTACCTAGAGCTCGTTTGTGCTTCCGAAAGGTAAATTAAGCACGCAACTAGGAAAATACGCTTAGAAAAATAAAGTAAAATACTGACTCGATAGCAATATTTTGAAAAGAATGATATAGCCTAGTTGAACACGCGAATTTGTTACAATCTTGCGATAGAAACGCTATTTAAAGTAGCCTTATTTGGATTGGTCGCCATCAGTAGTCAGTACAGTCACTCGTTTAATTACTTCCCGAAAGAAGTTAAATGTCACATAAACTTTTCCTGCTTTCATGTGCACAATGTCAAGTGCCTCGGGGAGTTTGCGAGAAACTCAGCCAGATGCCAGACAGACAGACAGGTCGGACCTGTAAGACCAGTTTTGGCTGATAACAAACCATCAACGGATACGTATGTCGCGGAAAGATGATCGTTTATATTTGCATAAAAATCACCTTAAGATTATTACTCGTATTTCAATTTATAATTGAAATTAATTAATTATGCTTTTATGCCTTATGTTTCTTAACATGAAGTTCTACCTGTTGGTTGTCTGGAAGAAATTGCTCCAGCGATAAAGCCGCCTTTGTTTCATAGACAATCATTAGATAATCATAAAGTGCCCTTTATTTAATTTGGGTTGTAAACAACACGTTGTCTATCAACGAATCTATCAAACAACATCTTGTAATCTACTATTTTTAAATTAGTCCAATAAAGCGTTATTTAAGCTCTCTGAATTATACAATTTATTGTTATATTTGCTTTGCTCCTATTTTGTGGCTTTTGGCATTTAGTCCGCCTACTACGCTTTGTAATTTAGTAAACCGACTTCTACTACGTGTCTACTATAAAGGTTAATTAAATTTCAAAATTGGGCTTATATGGAAGAACTTAACGTTAGAATAGAAACATGAATGGATTTGCTTGAATTATAATTATTCTAAACATCATCCACCCCATTACAACAACCAGTATAAAAGTCAAAAGCACAAAACTATCGTAAAAATGTTTATTTATTAAGAAAGGAAAAAACAACATAAATATTATTTTCCATCTTTCCATCAGCGTATCATGTAAAATCGGAATAAAAAATGTAATGAAAAAACATAATCTCTTGGGACATCGGAACTAATTTCAAACCAAAGCTGACAAAATAAAGTTGTAATCATATTAATAGCACTTAGGTATTTTATAAGTCTTGTTAGCAAAAACTGATAATTTATAACGTGTGAATCACAACAACGCCTCCTATGAGAGATATCCGTCGAAAACTCGTTTGATTATATATATTACCTCTGAGTTATTAGGCCTTAGCCCAGTTAATAAACTGAAGCGATTTTTTTCTGCTGTTAAACAGCACACATTTATAAATAGTAGTCCTTTTAATGACTTATAATTAATAAAGTTTGTATAAAGGCGATACAAACCGTATTAAAACAGTTTAATTAAAATTTCGTTTAAACATTGAAATAGACCATGGAAATAGAAATAAATAATAATATTATATTGTACACACTTCTACCCTTCTGGTAAGCATGTCTTCTCCTGCCACTCGCTGGTTGACTGTAAGAGATCCCTAAGTGGGATAAGTCCGCCATTGTACTTATTGTCTTTTCATGCTTGTGTATGTAAATTATTTGTTTTATTTTATACAATAAAGATATTACAAACAAACAAACAAAAATTTCCCAAATTTAAGTAGTTTGTATCCTAAACCCCTAAACCCTTTTCCTATTTCCACCATTAGCCAGGATTAAATTAAATCGCTGGAGATCATGAAATAGACCACATACAAGTCGTCGACCGTGGTTAGCCACATACTACAATGCACTACATTCCGGGCCCATTCGGCCGGCGCACGCGCACGCATCAAATAAATCAACCTACTATCTAAACGATAGCCATAATGCTACTACTGTTATATTTTTCTTAAATTTATGTGATATTTTCGGTTTTTTTATTTTTTTATTTGTAAGGTATTTTTTTAATAATGAAAGTAATTTGTATGCCAAAAGGTTGAAATTCATAGCAATTTAGTAATAGCAAAAGTAAACGTACCAGGATAACAGATTCGAAAGGAGATATCGGCTATGGAAGGACATTAAAATAGGACAAATTGTGAAAGTGTGAAGTTAAGTTCAATTGGATTGGTAAATAAGGAACAGCGATTTAAACTCTATTTATTTGGTAAGTCGTTTATTGTCTTACTAACATAGAAATCATTACTTAATTGAAATCCTTCCTGAAATAAAAATACAAATATTTATACCCCGACATCTTCGATAGAGCGAATTCCATCATTTTTTAATAAGATTGAAGTGAAGCAGCTGATTTGTGCATGTAGTATTTTCTGCATGCCCTACTGCCATCATCACTGCCATGTCTATCATTTGCTAGTTGATTGAAAAAGCCATTTAGACGCTATGAAATATTTTTCTACGTTTTCCGCATAAATTAATATAATTTTACATAAAAAATATGTACAATAACAACATTACAGACATACCTACTACATATATGTATATAAAAATGAAAACAAAAAAATACACTTTAAATATTTAAAAAATCTTCAAATACTTTCACATAAAAACAAACTTGAATGGTAGGTAAATACGTGGTAAACTAATTAATTATATACATTTTTCAACTTAATAGTCTTGTGGATATTTGGAAAGTAATCGATGTCGTTTCCGGTTTGAAAATAACCATAAAAATCGATAAAAGTGGTTTTAATTTTCTAAAATACATTTCCGCCAAATAACAATGATGGTTAACGTCAAACAGCCATCCGTTTAATAGTCAAAGTATGTATGTCCTGTGTAGTTAAATCATTCAAAGTTTTACAATTTTTTCGCAACAAACAGCTTTAAAGTACCTCGAACCTCAAATCGCCTTGCATATATTTGATTCGCTATCTGAAACCCTATTTTCAAAAAGCCACATATATCGAATAAAAAATCTACTCACTAATTATGAAGAATGAAAATTATTCGTTATCTTCTTCTTTCTCCTGCCACCTTCCCAGTTTATCTGGGGTAGGGACTTCTCGTAACTCGGCGCCAGGATTGTCTGTCCTGGGTTGTCGCGGAGAGGTTCTTCACGTCTCTCTTTATACTGGACCACCACGTGGCGATGGGCCTCCCTTTTTTTTTTTTTTTTTTATACAATTAAGTAGGCAAAATGGCATACGGCCCACCTGATGGTAAGTGGTCACCGTAGCCCATGAACGCCCGCAACACCAGGGGCTAAACGTGCGTATTGCCGACCCTTGAGAAATCCTTTAACGCCCTTTTTGAAAGACCCCATGTTGTAATCTTTTGGGAAAACCATGTCGGGGAGTTCATTCCACAGTCTCAGCGTACGTGGGAGAAAATTTCTATTAAAGCGCACCGTACGCGATCCTTTGAATTCTAATGAATGCGGATGAATCCCCTGTCGATGGCGAGAGGTGCGATGGTAGAAGGTGGGTGTTGGCATCATTTCAAATAGTTCCTCGGAGCACAACCCATTATACAGGCGGTAGAAAACACATAGAGATGCGAAGTCACGTCTTAGGCTCAGTGGCTCCACACCGCCTGTTATCCTGGGATCGTCGACGATTCTTATAGCAAGCCTCTGAATGGAGTCAAAAGGCTTTAATTGACATTCGGGAGCTCCGGCCCAGAGGTGACAGCAGTACTCCATATGTGGCCGTACTTGCGCCTTGTATAGTAGCAGCCTTTGCTGCGGAGTAAAGAACTGCTTTGCTCTATTGAGAACTCCCAGCTTTTTAGATGCCAGCTTTGCCTTATCTTCCAAATAACTAGAGTATTGGACGTCATGAGATATGTCGACGCCAAGAATCCCAATTTTATTGTTAATGGAAAGGGTCGTGCCCAGGAACTGAGGACCAACAACAAAGGGGGTTTTCTTAGCAGTGAATGCGCAAACTTGTGTCTTCAAGGGGTTGAATTCGACAAGATTATTGTGTCCCCAATTGGCTACTTTTTCCAAGACTGATTCAGTTTCAGACACAAGTTTATCGCGACTCTCTTCAACAACGGAACGAGGGATGTTTGCACGGCCCGTATAGGATGAACTACCCGTACTGTCATCCGCATAGCAATGAATACCCTCATCAATTAAGAGCATGTCATTGATATGCAAAAGAAAAAGAGTTGGGGATAGTACGGAGCCTTGCGGGACACCTGCATTGATGACCATGCTATCAGAGCAGCTACCGTCAACTACTGCTCTGATGCACCTACCGGACAAAAAGCTGGCAACCCATTTGCACAATCCCTCGGGCAAGCCATATGATGGTAACTTCGAAAGCAAGCCCCGGTGCCAGACCCTATCGAACGCCTTTGTCATGTCAAGACTGAAGGCCAACGTCTCTCCCTGACTCTCGATAGATGAAGCCCACTGATGAGTGAGATATAGGAGGAGATCACCTGTGGAGCGACCATGGCGAAAGCCGTATTGACGGTCGCTGATAAGGTCGTATTTCTCCAGATATCGCAATAATTCGGTGTTGATTACACGCTCCATCACCTTCGAGAGAAGGGAGGTTATGGCAATTGGCCTGTAATTCGATGGGTCCGATCTATTGCCCTTTTTAGGGACGGGGTGAACCATCGCGGTCTTCCAAGACTTTGGTACTTGCCCAGTTTGATAGGAGAGCGCGAATAGGCGCGTCAGTACCGGGCACAGCTCGAGAGCACATTTCTTTAATACCACAGCTGGGATGCCATCTGGCCCAGGCACACCTAGGGATAGAAGGTGGTGTGGCCGCTCTATCGTCTAAGGTCGAGTTCGATGCGAAAAGAGATCCCAAGAGGTCAGCTTTCTCTTTTGCGCTGTGGGTCAGACAGCCATTGGGTTTTTGTAGCGGTGGCAGAGATGACCGACAAAAGTTTTCCTCAGCAGATTTAGCGAGCGACCAGAAAGCTCTACTTCCACAGGGATGCTTGGCAAGGCGCTCACCAACTCTACCAACGAATTCGAATTTTGCTCTAGCGATCGTCTTTTTACTGGACCTCGAAGCAGCGTTGTACTTACGTTTCGCATCGGAGACTTCGGAGTTAGTATTGCGAGCAGTGGTCCAAGCCTCGTATGCAGCTTGTTTAATCTGCCTAGCTTCCTTACAAGGCCGATTAAACCACGGGGCGCTTCTAGTATTAGCAGGTACACGAGGATTAGGAATATAACACTCCATACCCGCCAGCACGGTCTCGGCGACGGCAGTCGCACATGTCTCAACGTCTTCCGATGCAAAACATAGCCGCTTCCAAGTGTACGACGCGTAGAATTTGCGCAATCCATCCCAATCTGCTGACTTGTAGTGCCATACACTACGCCATCGTTCAGACGACCGACCAGGTTTGGCCTGGGCGCAGGGCACTTGAGCCCGAACAATGCAGTGGTCTGAGGTGCCGAGTGGTGCCTCAACCGTAACGGAATAATTGCCGGGACGTGTAGTCAGCAGAAGGTCCAGCAATGAGCTTCTATGGTACTCGACGTCCGGTATTCTTGTAATTGAATTTACCAGTTGCGAGAGTCCATAGGCCAGAGCAAATTCGTATGCACACCTTCCTGCGAAGTCAGTTTTCCGTGAACCAAGCCACTCCATGTGGTGGGCGTTAAAATCCCCGAGAAAAACTAACTCCGCAGAAGGGTATTGCTCCAGTACTTTGTCAGTCACCGACTGAAGGTGCTCAAATAATCGAGCTGCAGCCGGGTCACCACCAAGATGAGCTCTGTATACGCACGCGTAAATACGGATGTGGCCTCCGTGATCTACGCGCATCCAGATTGTGGACAGGCTCTTGTCTTCAAGGCCGTGGAGACGGCGACAACAAACATCTCCCCGGACGTACATGCATACTCCGGCATTACTCTTAAAATTGTGTTCCAATTTATAGCCGGGATAATGAAGGTATGCTGTATCGGCCGGTGGGGATATCTTTGTCTCCGTCAAGAAAAACAGGGTCGGCTGCGCAGTCTCTAGATAATGGTGGACTACGTTTAAGTTAGTATGAAGTCCCCTGATGTTGCAGAAATCCACTTTTAATGTGGATAGGGGTGCCGCTGTACAACGTTCAATCTGTTCAACTCTCAGGTATGTAAATTGCCTTCTTGGCAGGGTGGTCAGCATTCCGCCGCATCAGGTGGCCATACCTGAAAATTATTCGTTATCGAAGGAAAATTATTCCATTAGCCGATTTTGCTTGACTCGTACTTTTTAAAAATACCACTGCTGTACATATCTTTATGTTTCTATAATTTACACATTCAATCACTAATCAATAATGACTGTTAGCTTTTAGCATTGAGTTCAGCAATAGCATTGAGTACAATAGGGATTGTACTATACAACTGTATTATGTACAATAAAGTTTAAATAAATTAATAAAATAATGCCGCATCTGCTTGTATTATTAATTGTTTGGCTATATAATCTATTTAAATAAAAATCAATTGCGGTTCGTTAGTCTCGCTAAAACTCGAGAACGGCTGGACCGATTTGGCCATTTTTGGTTTTGAATTATTTGTGAAAGTCCAGGGAAGGTTTAAAAGGTGAATATATTCGGAGGCGGTACGAAGTTTGCCGGGTCAGCTAGCTATCATAGAATTAAACAGGCGGTGTGGCCTCTTTGGTTAGATACAAAACCTATAATACTTTGGCCGCCATCTGGTGGTCGTCTAAAAAACGATATCACGGGTGGTTTCTAAAATACTGAATGTTTGAATTTCTTAATTTTCATTTTTACGCTTAAATTAGCTCGGTTTATTCACAAACACGGCACTATATAGTTTACGACGATCATAGAATAGCAGAGGGTTTTAATTAGTTAATAAATACTTCCATCAAGACGATACTAAATGTTAAAATGGGCATAATAAACGTTTGTTAAATTATATAACGCGGTTAATGTTGTTGTCATGTCGGATAAGGTAAAAACAGTGCTTATCTGCTGTTTCGTAAGATTATGTGTGTCCTTCAACTACCAAAACAAGGTTATGTCTAGTGTTATGCAAATAGGCAGTGGTAAAAAATAACTAGGCAAATGTACTCTATCACGATGTCCACTACCTACTCAATATTTAAGTAAACTTTGAAATTTTGTTTGAATTAAATACATCAAAATTTTAAAATAACTACAAAAATATTTAAATAAAACTAATTGATTATTTATAAATAAAAATTTCCTCAAACGCGCCGCATCAAGGCAGTGTGCCCAGAGCACTGGCAGCATTCCTCCTCTGGACTCTTGGGTCACCAGTTTCCTCGATGAGAAGCGTTGAAATAACTTTCAGTATTTTTTTAAATCCAAGCTTTAAGTAAACAAATGTAAATTAAGATCAGATATTAAGGCAGTCTGAAAAATACACTATCCAAATTGTAAACCAGCATCGCCAAATATTGGACCATGATTAAAAAAGCGTACCCTGGGAGTTAGCTCAGGAGGCAATTGAAAAATACGCTCGGACTAAGAAATCTCCTAGATAATTTCCCATCGCCATTAAAGACGCATGCGACAAATGGCTTCCCAGCAAAAAGCGATGACATTAAAAAGCAATTAGAGATTAGGAGTATGTCTATAGAGTGCGCCGTGCGTCACATAATATTACATTTGGTTCATATAGTACGTTCGTCTTCGTCTTCATCTTTTGTGCCCAGTATGCTGCCACCAGAATCGCACCCGTTGTCTTTCCTTACATCGCTTATGTTACACTGGGGAACTTGTGGGGAACTCTAACAGGTGCGACATATGAAACAGGTAAAACAAAAATAAATTAAAAAATAATAGATAGAGAGCAAAAATTATGACTTAAAAAAAAATGATATTGAAGAAAAGGAGAGAGAAAGAAAGAAATAGTTTATTTGCAATGAAAGTGGTACAGTCTGGTGTTAAATAACAATATGGCCGCACAATCAACCTTATAAGGTATGCAAAGAAAATTAAAACAATTCAATCTACATTACACATTAACATTTAAATTAATTCAATTCACAATAAAATAATTCTTAAAATAATTAGTCAAATATTATCATTATACCTAAATATTTATTTTGAGAGCAATATTTGCGCTATGTCAATTTTACTAAATAAAAGCTACTAGATATAGTCTTAGCACTCTTAGCCCATCTACGCCGGGGAACTACTTGAATGCCTAAAAAACCAGGTGTATCGCTTGGACCTGCTCTCCGTAGTACTGTGATGGTTCAGTGGCCTCTTTTCTGGTGCTGCTGACCATAGACTTCGGTTACCGTTTTACATCAGACGAAACGCATGCTTGCTTGATTACTAAATGAAATAGAACATAATACATTATTAATAGTTTTGTAAAGACATAAATAACGGTTGTTTTTCTTTTTAATTTTAATACAAACTATTTTGCCCTGAAGGCAATATGGACAGAAGTAACTAATAACGTTTATACAAATTAAATCTTTTTTTATTTATAAAATTAGAGCCCGTAAGAAATCAGACCGGATAGTTAGTTTCAAATAAATAAATCCACTTTCACGACTCTGGTTTTATGACTTGACGGAACAAGAAAGGTGTGAATTGGTGTGAAAATTCCGCTCATAATAGCCAGAAACATCTATGGAAATACAGCTTGATTCCAACATTTTTCAATACTATTTAAGGTTCTGTACACAAATGGGACCCTATGACTGACTTCGCTGTCCGTCTGGCTGTCTGTCACCAGGTTGTATCTCAATAAGGTTCCTTATTAAGCCGAAAAAATATATAAAGGTTCAGCCAATAATTTTTAAAAAAATAATTACATTAGATTCCCCTGAAAATTGATCTTTACGGCTCTATGGGCCTATGCCTTTGCCACATTGGTAGACATTTTAAAACAAATAAAAGTCAAATATTAAAATAGATAAAAAAAAAATCGTTTATGTTCTAAATTTTGACAATAACATTCCGGACATTTTTTTTTTACAAAATTCCTCATCATTCAGGTCTTAGCGTTTTACAATTGCACCTATTCTACATTATTTATCCTATGAAATGCAAGTGTCGAAAGGAATTGCGAGCGCTTCGATAAGAAATATGATTCCCATTGAAATGTCAGATAGACGATGAATTAAGTCCCGGGTCTTCAACTATGTCCATACCAAATTTCATCAAAATCCGTTCAGCGGTTTGGCCGTGAAAGCGTAACAGACAGACAGACAAACATTCGCATTTATAATATTACTAGCTGTTTCCTGCGGCTCCGCCTGCATCAAAAAAGTCAAAATTCACCTCACTAGCATAATATCACCCTAAATCGTCATCTTTTTCCGTTTTCACCTCTTCTTTTATGTATGTTTATGTATGTATATGTATAGTTATGAATATTGTATGTAAATCTATGTATGTTTATTTAGCAGTTAAGTGTTTTTTTTGTTTTTTTTTCTCTCATTGTATTCTAAAATAATTCGCGCCGCACATAACTTTTCTGTTTTTCCTAATGGTTAACTGGGAGAGAATGCTTTTAGCATTAAGTCCGCCAATTGTAAACTTGTGGTACAATAAAGATTTATAAATAAATAAAAAGTAGCTTATGTTTGACCCCGGGTCTTCAACTATATTCATACCAAATTTCATCAAAATCCGTTCAGCGGTTTGGCCGTGAAAGCGTAACAGACACACAGACAGACAGACTTTAGCATTTATAATATTAGTATGGATAGTATGGATGTTGGTAAATATCTATAACGAGAGACCGTAGACTAAATAACTGACTTTGCATGGTTTTCAAAATAGATATTCTACTCGTACATTCTACTATGCGTGTCAACGCCCATATTCATACTGTGAACAGACGATAATCTAAGGCGAATAACTGTATGAATCTTTGACTTTCTACTTTACAATTTAATAATCTTTCTGAGACAGCCTCTAAAATCAGAATAGATACTTTCACAACTTACTTTCACTAGGGAATCATATAATGGATTTGGTAGGGCGTCTGTTAGCAAGTAGTCAATACTAAGAACTTCTCAAGCTTCATGCTTGTCTGTTTAGCAAAATGTTATTAACTGAGAAAAATATTCTAAAAATATTTAAAAAATATTCTTAAAAGTTTTTTTAGGAAAGAAAATATTCTAAAAATATTTTCTAAAAACTTTCCTTTGTTCTCAGAATTCCTTTAGTAATTTCTTTGAAGGGCTTTTTGTCTCTGTAGTACCTTCAATTTCTTCAGAGGAACTGCTAAACCTTAGTTGTCTTTGACTTCCATCATATTAAATTAAACTATTCTAATACGGTTTTTATCGTGTTTATTATTTATTTACACCTAATGTTACAAACACTTCATATTCTCGAGCTAGTAGATGACTATTTCAGTACAAATACAGTCTTCGTACTGCCACAAAATAGAGTACTGAAGTAGTACTGCACAAAAACCTTTGTTGCCCTGATTACTACCATTCTTACTAAAATCCTCAAAAGACGGCCTTATCGCAATATTCCTTTTAAATTTTCAGGAAACCATAAAAACAGTAATTACATGGATTTATTTTTGACGCCTAATGATTAGACATGGAATTTGTTAGTGGCAGAATTGTGTCAAAATACAATGTGACCTAGTTAAAGTTTAGGCAAGACCCAAGTTGGAGATCTTTAATCTCTCAAACCATCACAGAAATACGTCTTATGCCGTAGCCGGCAAACATAAGAAATACAGTAAAAATGGCATAATTATATAAAATTATGCTATATTGTGTTCGTTATCTTTACAACAACGCAATAAATGAAATCATAAGCATAAAACGTATCTTTACAGATGTTTGTGTTAATGAGTACCCACTACGAGTATAAAAATGCTGTTTACGCCAAGTTGATTTTATGAATGAACTCGGACAAGAATTGTTCGTATTGTACCGTTGATGTCGGAGAAGACTAAGGGAATAAAACACATTTTAATTAATAGATAACGACTTATTAATGTGTGAAAAATTATTGATTTAATACTCAAACTTAGAATATTACTTTGTAAGTAATTGTATTCAATGATTGTTTTACATTCTCAAAAATAGCCCTCGTCGTCGTGGTTTGGTTTTATGTTAACATGAATTTAGATCTGCGAGATTGTCCCCTTGAACGCCTAGATCTAGTCTTCTCTGCAGCGATTGGAATAAAATATATTCTAGAGAATATAATATTAAGTTTTTTGTCCAGCCGTCACAAGCGCATCTAATTCTGGCAAACCCACAGATTATCAATAACATGAAAAAGGTCGCAGGCAAACGATGGATGCCAGCTGCTGCCAACCGATCATTTTGGAAATCATTAGGAGAGGCCTATGTCCAGCAGTGGGCTGATTGTGGCTGAAATGATGATGATGATTATTATAAATAACTAGGCTCTGAAAAGTCCGCCGTTGCATTTATATTTAGTTTCTGTATTTACTGTAATGCTATTTTCTGTGCAATTAAGTTATTACAAACAAACAAACGTATCTAAGCTTCACACAAACAAACACGCTTGGTCGAAAAAGTTTTCATTGGCACTTTTCCTTGATCACGTGGGCGAAGCCGCGGATTTAACAGCTTGTAAATAATAAAGTATGCATTACCAAGCTGTTATTTTGGTCAAATTGATTTACTTTTCACTAGGCGAGGAAGAAAAGGAAAACGTGTCAGCGTTTCGAGCTCCGTGGTTCCGAGCGACCCTAGCGGATAAGATAATGTATGAATTTTATACAAAATCGCAGCAAAACTCATGCTCAGTTTCGCTACAAGGCTTGAAAGTTGAACCTTCTGACCATCCACGCATGAAACGATTACCACATCGATACTTTGAGCCGGTGTCGGATTTCCAGCAGCTATTATCGCTTATCAATTATCTTCTTGTACAGTTAGATAGTACTTATTAGTATAATTGTAGGTATACCCCGACCAGGAAAATAAAAACCCTGCATTGGCGTCGATACTGATCTCCCTTATATGGCAACATGTTGTTTGTGTCATGTCAAAAACAAAATTGACAAAGTCACTTATTGAAATAGAAATCAATCCTTCGTTTTCATTCGCATCAAATATGGTTACATCTTATATATGACTTTTTTATCATTTCTACGTCCACTCCTGTCTCTTTTTGGCAGATGACATTGAGATGACGGAATGTTACTGAAATATCTAGTTACCAGTAAAAGAAATTATTTCTAATATTTCTCCCGGTCGGGCTATAAAACGGATTTCACGAAATTTCCACGGTAGCGGAGCTGCGGGCGGGCGCTAATAGAAGTTTTATTTTATACACAAGGATAAATTCAATTTTCACTAAATATTCATTGGACTTGGATACATACATTAGCCTTAGAAATTAAAGTATGTTAAACGTTTTTAATTGCCGCAGTTGCATCATACACAGTACACGTGTATGGTTGCTCCATTAAAAACATTAAGTATATTTTCTATAAACATAAACATGTTTTTGTATGTAAGGTCAAGATAAAAACTTAATGATCTAACAAGGTTGTAGTATAGTATAACTTAATGCCCCTATGGTCTGGGGTTAAAGGGTGTTGAAGTATACGACATCGGAGTCGTAGGTTAGAATGATAGTAACTCTCAAGCGATCATAAATAAAAAAAATCTGTTCCTCCATATGGTTGACTGATAGAGAATGCTTTTAGCATTAAGTCCGCCAATTGTACAAGTATGTTTACTTGTGATATATGAATAAAGTTTTAATGAATGAGTTTACTTGTGAAATATAAATGAATAAAGTTTTAATAAATAAATAATATGCGATAATAAACATTTTAGAATAGAATGAAGTTTAATCCATCCATACTAATATTATAAATGCGAAAGTCTGTCTGTCTGTCTGATACGCTTTCACGGCCAAACCGCTGAACGGATTTTGATGAAATTTGGTATGAATATAGTTGAAGACCTGGGGTCAAACATTAGCTACTTTTTGACGCAGGCGGAGCTGCAGGAAACAGCTAGTAAGAAATGATTACAATCACACACAAAGTAAAAAAAAAAAGAATTAGTCCATAAACATCAGTAAGCATGATGCGACCACGTCATAATAGGTGACGCTCAGCGTTACCCTAGGTATCGGCGACACTTCAATACCCAGCACAGATTTTCAGGTCTCATCTAATAATTAAGCATAAGACACTCACACAGTGACTATAATAAATAATTAGCCGTAGTGTGCATTATAGCATAATTCACTTTTTCTCTTTGTTTCTACGCCAGATACGCATAATATCCACTAACTAGTATGTGCCACTTTCTTTGAAAACGTTTTGTTTTAGCTGTGGCGTTGACTGCGCACTTAGTTTCAAGTAGTAAAAGTAAATAGCGTTTACGTGTCGTCTATCAACTCGACTTTTTACTACATTAGCGGAGAAACAAAGCGTTGTCAATTCTACTGTTGAATTCTAGTAGTAACTATTTTTTTTTATTTCTTTAAATATATTTTTTTTAATTGGCTTTCTCAAAATACTAACATAAAAACTAATAAAAAGAGGAATAAGAAAGTATTAAAACTAGAAATTAAATAAATCCTGCCCGTGTAGCATGTTAGCGTATTCAGTTCAGACCGCATATTTCCCAATTTTCATTTTAACTTGAAGGGGTTTTTATATAAATGGGTAGGTAATCTTTTTAATGTCATAAGTCGCATAAGACCACCAAATGCAGTTCAGCCACAATTTAAGTAATTATGGTTTCGTAAAAGTGCTAAAACATTTCCAATGTTTCGTCGGCTCTTTCTTCTTCTTTAGGTATTTCATCCAGAGGATTCCGGTCGACCGTGTTTTTTATTCCATTATAAGAAAAAAACACAATGAATTTATTAAACTTAAACTATGACGCCTAAAACCCAAGTGGTTTGACCAGACGCTGCACATTCACCTTAAATTAAAATAGTCTTGATAGTTTTTATTACAAAACATTTAGGTAAGTATTTGTTAGCAAAACATACATGAACATAGGCCCAGATTGGCTGACATGTTAAACACAAAAGTCGACTCTGGCAAACTATATTTAGGATGACTAATAAATACTTCGCCACTGATTTGCTGGTATTGAGGAGCTCGTTAGTCGAGCGCGACCCGCGGATCCGTAGCGAATGTGCGTGTCAGGCGACACGGTGTGACGCGACCACTATTGGATTAGTCGCCATTTAGTGGCTTCTGAAGGCACGTTAAGCCGTTGGTCCCGGTTGTTATCGATAGATAGCAGTCGTGAGGCTGTATCACACGCCTTAGGGCAGCCTGAAAAATTCTGACAGTGTTGGTCACAAACACACCTCGGGTCGTGTTCCTGTTGGTCTGGTTTCCCTGTAAAAAAGGGTTACGGTCAGACGGCAGTCGCTCCATTGTAATAACCAGTTCCGCCAAATTTAGGACCATGACTTACAGCGTACCCTAGGCTCCGAAGGGTAAGCTGACGACGCAACTAGGAATACACGCTAGGATGACGATGAAAACTTCGCCACTTATAAGGCATTGTGAGTGGCTTCGTAGATATCCAAAACCCTTAGGGATAACCTCAAGATCTACTGTATAGCTGCAGTGAAACTTCAGTCAGGGACTATCAAAGAGACTGACTTCTTCTTCAATCCATAAAATTTCAATTTCCAGATGCATCAAGATGCTGAGCTTCCAGGAGATAGCCTTCCAGGCCGAGATGGATCGCCACAACGACCCGGAGTCAGAGCAGGAGGCACTCGTCCTTTGTGGAGAAGACCCAGCTACCAGGACACGAAATATTAAGGAGCTGAGGGACATGATTTTCGGTAAGTCATTTATGACACAAAATTTCTTCTAGCATACGTATTGCCGGACTCTTACTTGACTATTTTTGAGTGTCCTAAGAATCCGTCAAAAACTTTGGGATGAACCGTTGGTACAGAGAGATGATAATTATTTGGTTCAAAATTCTATCAGTGACAGCGACCGTGCAAGGCTCCTCAATGTATCGGAACATGAGTCAGGACAATGGCTTCACGCCCTACCATCGACCGCTCTCAGAACGCTTCGACAATAGCAGCTTTCGGATTGCCGTAGGCCTTCGGCTAGGAGCTGCCATTGTCGAACACCATCAGTGTTTTTGTGGCGCCGACGTCGACGCGCAAAGGCCTTCATGTTCTGCACTGTTTCAAAAGTGCTGACAGGTTCGTCCGCCAAGGCTCTATAATCGAAAAAATTAAGGGGGCACTTGCCACTGTCAACATCCCCAGTGCTTTAGAACCAGTGGGGATGGCTCGAGATGATGGCAAGCGTCCAGTTGGTCTTACGCTGGTCCCTTCGGAACGGGGAAAAGCACTCGTATGTGACGCAACATGCAGTATTTTTTTTTTAATGTAATCTATTATGTTTTAAATCAATAAAGAGTATTTTTAGTGAATAGGTATTAATTAAACATAAAATTACAGAATTAAATTTCCGACGTTTCAACAGTGTTACTTTAATTTTGAGTCATTCCGTGACTACGCCCGTTGTTTTGTGTTTTAAATATGCAGTGCGTTATAGGTTAGTTTAATAAGCCAGCGAGTTCAGCATCTTGAACCTAATCTGCACTTTATTTTTTAGCTGACCCTCCACGATCCAAATGAAAACAAGAACGATTTTTTTAGCACCTTATCGAATCTAAATGCTATAAAACTTATTGAAGACTTTGCGAAATAATAATTTCAAAATAATTTGCCAAGTGATTGAAACTAAATAAAATTTTAAAACAAATGATGACAGACTTGAGCGATATTTTTATTTAACTTAGCACCGCGTCAAAATATTTGCAATGCACTCAATTTTTGGCTTTTCAACTTCTTTGGTAATGTTTGGACAGTTACTATGAAGGTAACCGCAATGCGTTCATTAGCATGAACTTGCCTTGCTAAGATTGTGTACACGAGTATAAAATCAACGGTATACAGAATTGGGATGACGACAAGGTTCAAAAATTGAAAAAGTAATGATATTTCATGATAGCATTTGTTTTTAAAGCCGTCATTAAAATTAACACTTTGAATTTTTGCACAGGAGATTTTTTATAACAATTTAAAAATCGTTGGGAAAGTCAATTTTGAAAATATAAAATTACTGAAAAAATATATTATAATCGACGAACACATAAACAATAAAGAAACTTTCATTTAGGAATTATTACATGAACGCAATATAGGTAACTTTCGTCGTCGAACAAATTTTAGTCTCACCCTTGTAAATTACGCCTAGGCGTCACCGCTAGGTATCCATCAGTACCCGTTTGGTATCGTCCAAAATGCACGTAAATTTAACTTCGACATATTTCAGTTAGTTTAAGTTTTATCTACGTGTTTTTTTACCAGTGTGGCTATTATAGTGAGGTCTTTCATTTAAACATGAAATCGAAAATTATTCGTCATGCATGCCTATTCTATGTTAGTTCACACGTGCCGCTTAATAGTTTATGATTACTGTCCCCTCATTCCACTAAGATCCACCACTACGATACACCATGCCTGAACTTTGAAGCTAGAAAATTGATTTTGATTGATGTGATTGATTTAATTCTAAAAAATTTTTTTTCGAACGAAAATCATTTGATATCGAACAACAATTATTCGACTTGCCGATTCCGCGTAAGTCAAACTTTTCAAAAATAGCACTCTTGGTGGTTTCCATGGAAACTGAAGAGTACAAAATGGGCCCTTAAAGTCTCAATTTACAAAAAAAAAAAAACATTTTCTAGACGATTTTTAAGCAAATCAGCAAAATCATAGTGATTCTGAATTGCTACTCTAACACTAACACCTTTATGTACTACCTATGTTTTCACAAATAAATGATTTGATTGATTGATTGATAAATTCGCGACCACTACGACATCGATCACGTGATTGAGCGCGGCTAATGTCAATTTTTTTATTGGTTCACTTACCAACTTAAAAACATCAACATACACGAAAAACATAAAAAAAACATGCAAAAGACATGTGAATCCACAACATTTTAATTTTCGAAAGTCCAAAAGATATGAGACTTTGTCTAAAGTCCCGTTCATTCACGATTAGCATCATACATAGCATCCTTTCACAGACAAAACAATTACCCTTTAGTTTCACCGTAGTCGGGTAAATAGAAGGGGTTTCATTATTTATCGATCTGTCTTGACTCTTGATTGCGTGATGTTGACACTCGGTCTAGGACATTGTATTGTAAATAGATAACAATGTGAATTACGAACAAACTGACAAGTTCTCTGTAGGTGATTGCAATGAGAATAGGACTTGCTTGTTTTATTTCTAGTTAGTAAAGTGTTTGTGAAAATATGTTAGATAATGTATTTTTGATATGTATACAAATGAGTGGTGAAACTATTGTAGTTTGGTCAGTACGGTCTGTATCAAAAAAATATATATGGAAATCTGCTTTATGCGCTCTGGCGATAATAAGAGAAAAAATAATTGCACGACTCTCACAATAGGCTAGTATCCTAAAAAATATAATTAGTCCGTCAGTTAGATAATCAAAAAATATTAGAGACATATTTTTTCTTTTGAAAATTAAACAAAGAATGGTAAAGATATCGCGCGTTAAAGTTCCGTGTGACGTCACAGTGTGCTATACTTTATCGCAATATGTGACGTCACGAGCACCCACTCCTAAACTTTGGTGCGTTGTATCTTTATAATTTATCGCTCAATTGACAAAAGAAAAAATATGTCACTATATTTTGATTCCCTAAATGACGGAATAATTTTAATGTTAGTCTTTTGACCCTGGAATCTAGCCTATTAGACGAGTTTAATGAATTCATTCATTCATATCGAGTGGGTTAATAGACCCTCTATCTTGTGCACCCTGGTGTCGAGTTCTACGGAACCGCCTCTAACGTAGTTCCTTTTAACTACCACCTAATGATATCACCTCTGTATAAAAAAAACATCCAGCACTTTGACTACATGGGACGACAAAGGAATAAAAATACTCTTTAAAATAAACTGATCTAAGTATAGGTTATATCGCGTTACTTTTTTATTTATCACATATAGAGATGGGCAACGGGAAGAAATTGAAGAGGGAAAAAAGAAAATGCAAGGGGAAGAAAATGGAAAAAGTTATTGATTCCCTTTTTTTTTTAATTCCGGGAGTAAATGGGAAATTTTTCGGGACGACGGCGCCCATCATAACATTTCAAACACATTACAGCGTTCATGTTCGCAGAGAGACAAAGTTAACATTTGTCTGTGCTATATATTTTTTTAATTTCCATAAAACACAACCTGCCTTCAAAAAAGTGATCAACCAGTCTCATTATAAATTCTGATAATAATCTTCCGAGAACTAGAATCTAGCCAATGAACTCCTTTTATGATGATCATAAATTGTCTGCAATAACGGTCTTAGGGAGCTATTTTTAAAAAGTGTGACTCACAATAAATCGGTGAGTCGAATAATTTTTATTCGATATCGAATGATTTTTGTTCTTTATAGCACGATTTTCATTCGACATGTATGTCATACATTCAAAGATAGCTGTCTTGGAAAGTTATGTTTGTTGGTATTAGAAAGCTTGACATTTCTTTACATTCTTACACTCTTGATTTCATTTCTGACATGTATTTTTTTTTTATTCATTCATTTATTTCAGACAACAAAATACAATGTCCATATAATATATATCTTATAGTCATATTTATTAAGTAAGTTAACACTAAATTAAATTAACTAACTAAAATTAATCTAATAAAACTAAAATAAAACACTAAAAAACAAGAAGCATTACATATATATAAAAAAAAATTGCCTAGATAATATAGGCGTCGTAGAATTCATCCACATCGATGTCTACCGGGAAAGTGCCCAGAAGGCTGGCAGCATTGCCACGCTGTATGACAATGCTGATTCTTTGAGCCAAGTATAGTCCAGCCTTCCGTATAGTCTAACATATATATTTAACCCTTTCGCTGTCAGAAATTTTATAACAATATATTAATATTTAATTATTATTAATATTTAATTGTTTACTACGTGTATACTCGTAGGTTGGCATCGAAAGGGTTAAATATAAATATATAGACACGTTATAACATCGGCGACGTGTGGCGCAGAGATTCAGCAGGCAGCAGTCCTCGGAACTTCCTGAACACGACTTCCTGCTGCCAGAAATACTCCTTCATGAACGTCTCGTGACGATGAGATGGTACTCTCACCACAAATTTACTTTGTGACGAGAGACCAGACTTTCCACCCTAAGTGTGAATTTGGATTTCTCCAGGACGTGGTCTACGACGTCTTCCACCTTCGTAGACCAGTGCAATCTGGACACGTACATTTATTTGCGTCGACTTCACTTCCGGACGCAGGTGGTTTGGTCCTGTCAGTGTCGGGTATTACTATTTTTTAGGGAGGACATTTTTTAAATTATCATTATATTAACAACAAAATAATATCATTAAATTAAACTATTTTAATACGGTTTTATTTACTGTTCAGGCAGCTGCCTGCGACCATGAACGCTGTAAAGTATTTGAAACGTCAGGTGTAAATAAATAAGTAATAAACGCGATAAAACCGTATTAAAATAGTTTAATTTAATGAATAACAATCGCGAAAACATAAGAAAACATTAAAATAATATCAATTGTATTGACACGTCGATGAGAATAGTTAGTCTGTGGCGCGGCTTCCTCTCCGCTTGCGCTATGGAATAAATTATAGAGACCAAACACTGGAATCTCAACATGTTTTCAAATCTAAAACATTTTATTATAGCATCAAATCAAACCTGTTAATCGGGTTATTTAGTCAGCATCAATTTTGTCTCAAAAATAACTAATATTAGTCTGTACGTGAGTATAGATAGACGGTCGCGAAGGACCTTTATCCATACTTCCATACTAATATTATAAATGCAAAAGTCTGTCTATCTGTCTGTCCGTCTGTCAGTCTGTTACACTTTAACGGCCAAACCGCTGAACGGATTTTGATTAAATTTGGTATGAATATAGTTAGAGACCCAGGGTCAAACATAAGGGCTTTTAACGGAAGCGGAGATGCGGGAAACCGCTAGTAAAATATATAGAAATAGACTTACATATATTGTATCAATAAAGAGACTATGTAATGCTGAGCGACGAACAAAACAAGCCAACCTTAGGATAACTTTACAGGAGTGTTATTTTTGAGATCTCACTCATATTATCATTCGACTTACCGATAATGTCGAACGTTAAAATTCAAAATCAAATTGCAGTCAGTCATATTTTAAACAATTGTTGTTAATACAACACTACGCAATTTCGCAACTCCAAAAGCAATTTTCTCAAAATTACACACATTATTTCGACTACGACCAACGTCCGGCACCTGACACACGCGAGTCCGACATTGCATTTCACCATGAAACCCTAATTAGTGTGGACCCTGAATTTTCAGACATGGTATTATTGAAAGTAAGTTTTTATTCTAAAATAGGCCGGAGTTATTCTTTCTAGTAGTAGTGTGCCTGATATATTTTTTTCGAACCCTAGGAGCCCAATTTTTGAAAAGTATAACTCATGTAAAATCAGTAAAGGGCTTATACAAATAGGGGGTTGAATATTGAATCTCACAAATAAGTACCCTTATGTGGACTACTTAATTCAAGACGGCGCGGCGTAGCATGATTCTTTTTTAAAGGTATATATTAATACAATCAAAACTTGTTTTTTTTTTTTAATTTGTAGCTGATGCATATGATAGTTGCGCATCCATACTAATATTATAAATGCGAAAGTCTGTCTGTCTGTCTGTTTGTTATGCTTTCACGGCCAAACCGCTGGACGGATTTTGATGAAATTTGGTATGAATATATTTGAAGACCCGGGGTCAAACATAGGCTACTTTTTGACGCAAGCGGAGCTGCGGGAAAAAGCAAGTTAATAATAATGTAAAAGCCAAAAACTTAATCTACCAGTCAACCATGAGGTGGTGCGGAGAAAATAATAAATTTTGAAGGTAAAAAACAAGCTTTTTTTCTAACTTCCTTAATTCGCATCCAAGACAACCTCAAGTCTATACCGATGTAAAATTTCTCGTAAATAAAATACTTTTGTTTTTAAATCCATAGCAAGAGGTGAATGCAATCCGCCGCGTACAGACGACGCATTCCTGCTTCGCTTCCTGAGGGCCAGGGGTTCAGTGCCTGCCAGAGCTCATAGACTGGTCAGTAGATATCTTATGTTAATCCGGTTGCATCCTAAGCCCTCGCAGTTCGCCAAAATGATTCATGAAGATGCACTACTTGTCATATAAAAGCTAATCGCTGTTATCAGTGACATTAGTGATTACTTAACAAATACTTCAATTAAAAAAAAAACAATTACTAACCCCTAAAGAGTATCGAAACCACACATGACACCTTTGATTAAGTACTTCTTTCATAATGATAAGAAACCACATTTCAATTTCTGTAATTGCAGGCGTCTCATGGCTACGATAACCACACGTCCCAGTCTTAAAACTGTCTGCTAACTTAATATGAAAGAAAACAAATTGTATAAAGCTTCCTGAAAGAAGGGACAGAGGACCGTTGAAAACTTTTATGAACCCAAAAAATATAAAATAATTATGAGACCGAAAATAATGACATTTTTCTTCCAAGTCAACAAAAGAGTTAAAAACGATTGAGTTCAATAGCCACATACCAAATTTATGAAGTCAACTCATTGAGAAAGGAAAGTTTATAGTGCTATTTCGATGCTCTTTGAGTCAACTCTAACAATGACGATAATTATTTTCAGTTAGTGCGATACTGCAACTTCCGTGACCAGAACCCCCACCTGTGGCGTGACGTGGACTGGTTCGGCCTCAGGAGGCTGGGCAATGTCTTTGAAGGTGTACTCTTTGACAGGCCTGATGTGGGGAGGCTCATCATTTGTAGGCTAGGTAAGATCATCATCTCCAACAAGAAACAATCTGAAAAGATCGACTCATAAAGAAAATTTATCTGTGGCAATTGTCTGAAGATTTAGATGTTCGGTTAGTTCTTACGAGAGGTGGTGATCATCGACACGATAAGAAGATATATTTATAAACTATTATTTATCCAATAAGTATATGTACCATTGAGAAAAGAACGTTTGGATTCAATGCTCTTTGATATGTACTTTAAATTAAATTACTTTATTTCCAAAAACGTTAGGAAAATCCAGAAATGTACAACATAAAAATTATGTATCTTATTGGTCTGTTAATACGTCGATGGTTAATACTCTTTGGGAAATAGAGACGATTTTACTTATTTATTAAAATGACTGGATTGTATCAGGGAGAACATGAGTAAGAAGGGCGTTGAGAAGGAAATGGCTAGAGATAGAGGAAAGTGGAAGGAACTAACATACTGAGCCGACTCCACGTAACAAAGTGGGACAAGGAAAAGGAGAGGAAGAAGAAACTTATTTATTTTCTTAATATTTACAGGTCAATGGAACCCAGACCTCTTCTCCATCGATGAGCTCACGCGAGGTTGCCTTCTCCTCCTGGAGATTGGCATCATGCAACCCAAGCTGCAGGTGCTTGGCGGCACAGCCCTCATTGACTGCGAAGGTCTGACCATGAGACATGTCAGGCACATCACACCGTCATCTGCGATACATGCTATGAATGTTATGGGGGTAAGACACCTTGGTAGATAGTTGCTTAGAGTTTTAGAGAAACACGGCATCGCGTGGGAACCTTGTTGCTCTATGGTTGTAGCACGTTTGATATAATGGAAAAAAGCTATGTCAGAGTAATTTTTATCTAGTGGGTTACATGGTCAATCGACCGTGTACACCCTGGTTTCAGAGGTTTTTGAAACCGCCTTTCGCCCCCTTGACGTGGTTCTTTAACGACCACCAAATGGCAGCCTGGACCGACTGAACGTGCTATGTCAGATGCATTCTATTACACCCGAAAAATTTAACAGTGTTGGCCACTAGCACATCTTGGGTCATGGTCAGACGCTCCATTGTAAGAACTGCTAAATCTAGGACTATGATTATCTAAAGCGTACCATGGGATTCGAATACCTGAAGATGCAACTAAAAAACGCTAGGAAATCAAAAAAATATTTTACTATCATTTTACAGAATATTTTTCAATACCCTAAAATTTTTTCAGTACGCGTTTCCTCTGCATCAGCGTGGCATCCACGTGGTGAACTGCTCCAGGGTCTTTGAGACTGTGTTCCACTTCTTCAAACGGTTCGCGCCTTCCGAAGACCTCTGGAAGAGAGTCTTCTTCCATGGTTATGACCACAGCTCTTTACACAGGTAATTATTATCTTTACTCACTATACATTGGGATATAAGTACTACTGACTGGTATAAAGCTTACGGCCGCAGACAAAGTCCGCCATTTACATATCCATACTAATATTATAAATGCGAAAGTCTGTCTGTCTGTCTCCTTGTCTGTTACACTTTCACGGCCAAACTGCTGAGCGGATTTTGATTAAATTTGGTATGAATATAGTTAAAGACTTGGGGTTTAACATAGGCTACTTTTGGACGCAAGCGGAGCTGCGGGAAACAGCTAGTTATGTAATAAATTTGATAGTAATCAAGGAATTTTCATAGCGAGTCAACTTTAGCAGTAGTAATCAAAGAATTAGAATAGATTTTATCGCATTAAGAATAGACCCCATATTCCGAAGAAAAACTCAAGATCGTGAGTGTTCGATAAGAATAAGAAAGAAATTGCTCTGGATAGGGATGCGTGGAAAAAAGTGGAGAGGATTTTGACACTGCTGGGACCCTAGCTACGAAAAAGATATTAAATTCTAAATTAGTTGATTGTTCAATAAACCTAATATCATTTACATTGCCAATGGACCATCATATATTTAAGAGCTGGGCTCATTTCGGTGAAGCTTTTTCTATTCCTTCAATTATAAGCGAGTTCCTTTAGTTGCCATTGGACCCTTCTCTATTAAAAGCTGAATTCTTCATTCCAGATATATTTCCCCTGACTGCCTTCCGAAGCGGTACGGAGGCCATCGCACGGAAGTCTCCTTGGAACTGTGGCTGACGAAGATCAAGCAGTACAAGAACAAGAGTTTTGATAGTGATATGAGGTCTCTGGGCTACTATGTTGATTAGTGTCTCTCTCTCTCTCTTCATCAGGAACCTTATCCCGTCGACTTAGGGTCAGTTTTCCTTGTTCGGCTTATCCACACTGCACGATCTTGAGCCATCGTGGGGCACAGACGCCCGAGGAATGTTCTCTTTGACCCGGACGACCCCATCACGGTGGCAAATCGCTCTCTTGAGAATCTTCGGCCTCCCCGGAGATCGGGTCATTCATTAGGATCACACAACCGCACCCGCCGGCGGTGTGACGTAGTAGGATAGCTCGTTTACCAGGTACCAAAATGTACCAGCGCGTTTTGTACGTCCTTCAGGCACAATAGCGTCGGCCCTTATGCAATTGAGCGTGAAAACCTAAAACTGTCCCGCTGTAATTACCAAAGCTTTTTATAGCCAGAAATGTTGGTCCAGTTAAAAAAAATGTAGGTACATACTTACAAGTGTTTTTATAATTTAGACCTAAATATGTTTCTCATAAGTTTCACCTGCAAATGTCTTTAATTCGAAGACAGCCTTGACTAGCCAATTTTACAAAATAATTATACAATAAAAGAAATTTAAAATAAATTGTAATTGTAATTAAAATAAAATAAATTGCAAGATATAGGTATAAGAAGTAAATTTTTGAAGCAAACTGTAAATATTATATAGGTAAGAGTAAAAAATATTTCATTATAAATTATATAAGACTATTATATAATGGCCACGATTGCCACTAATGTAATTTTTGATAACACTGTTTTTAATTGCATACAAGATATTTTTGTAGAACAACGAACTTAAAATATATTTTTTTATTTATTTCACAGTCGATTAAAAATATTGACTACAAAAACACATTTTAATTTCCTTTGCACTTCAATCATTTTCCTCATATATTTTGACGAGAGTTCATTTACAACTTGCTTTTGTCTTCCGTACTAAATTCCACAGATACAGTACTTTTTTCGAGATGAAAGGTACCCCCATATCCTTCTGTATTATAGATTTAGAATTTTAGTTTTAGTAGTAGTTTTAGTTCTCAAAACTATCCTTACTATGGTGTATGCAAATCTCAAGGAGATTGGTTCAGTAGATGAAACGTGAAGAGGTAACAAACGAACAATAAAAAATTCCAACTTTCTTTCGCTTATAAATTTATAATATTAGTCAAGACTGTGTTTTCCCCTTTTCAATCTCTTTCGCACCCATCCCAAACCATTATCAAGCCATACCTTTCTATCCCTCCCGTCATGCTCAAAAGAATATCCAATATCTCTCAACTCCTGCATTAAGACGTCATCTCTATAAATATACTTCCTTACTCCCGACAACCATTCCTGAAACGTCATGACGTGACTACAATGCCCCCCATATTCTTCAGGTAAAGACGCAGGTTCGATGTGTTTGTGTAAGGAAGTCATATCTTGACCATGGAAATGAATGTATTTGTAGCTTTCGGATGGTATAAAAGGCTTGAGAAGGTAGAATATGCTGCTTATTAGCCAGTTGTAGTTGATTATGTGGACACCGTGGACTGTTACAGGCATGTTAACCTGAAAATAATAAAATGTGTCTCTAAATTGACGTTAGTGAAAAAAAAAACCTTAAAATTCTTATTATCATAGTCAAAATGTTGTTCAAGTAGTATGTACATGTGATTATTATAATCAAGATTTTTTTGAATTTTTTTTCAAAAATTATTGTAAATGATTAAATGCATGTCTTTGTCCACCAGTGGTCGACAACGGAAATATTTTTAATATCTACAACTTTGTGTCGGGCCGTGCAAAAAGATTCTAAATCTATGTGCCCGGCATACAAAATGTTTGACCCGGCCGTGCACGGTTAATTGGCCTAACCTATGGCATAAATAAATAAACTGACCCCCATTAAACTGACAGCCTGGTGCAGAATACTTGGCGTGAGATACTTGAGTTGCCCAATACCGTAACCCTCCAGGTCTACAATGATGGAGACGCCTAATACTTGAATCCTGGGCTGCTGCAGTACTATCTCAGACATCCCTATACCCACTCGCAGGATGTCTTCCAACGTTACTGTTTTTGGGTTCCATCTTCCTGAAAGAAAATACATTAAATCATGAATAGCATGATACGTTAATTGCGGTAAGTCTACCTTGTTTTGTACAAACTGTTTTTAATCACCTTTTTAATGAAAAAGTACTTCAACCATTGAGAAAGGATGGCGGTTTTGATGCTCTTTGACTTCAACAGGCTATTCGCAAGCATAGATTAATACAGAGAGAAGATCAAACCATAAACTCAATCTGTGATATTGAACAACTACAGAATAAAAAGGAATCGACCTTGGCGATGGGAAGGTATGGTATGGATACGCATGTCTAGCTGTTTGCATTTTCATGCACTCTGCGCACCAGAGGCGCAGAATAGACATCAACTCATTAGGGCTGGTTTACACGGGTCCAGTGCTGGCAATTCAGTAGCAAATTTGTCTATGTAATTGTTTGTGTGTGTGGGTGAATTTCGTGTCCATGAACGCTACTGGATTGCCAGCACTGGATTAATTAAGGTGCCTAACGCTCAACGTCGTACCACTAGTTCGCCCCATCTCCACATGGCGATCCCAATATTCGAACCTAGAATCTTCTCTACACCAAGCAGCAGTAGGTCATCATCATCATCCTAGCGCCTACCCGGTGGTAGCTTTTACACCACCACTTCGCCCGGTCTTCAGCATTCATAACAGAGAGTCCATTAGCACGTATATCCTGCTTCGCGACGTCAAGCTGGCTTTTTTGGACCCGTCCCTTGTTCCAGGACCCGAAAGACCTGGTCAGTGTAGCTGTAGTAGCAAGCAACAGTGTAAATTGTTAAATTAATGAGGCACGTAAAATTTAGTATGAAATACAGAAAAAAATAACCGTTTCTAATGATCATGGTCCGGCCAGAGCGCGGGCTTTCCGGCATGGTACCGGCATACACCAGCTGTCCCCGGAGTACCCTGTCAGCGTTCAGTATGTTGAAGTTGTATACAGTATCTCTATATCTTCGGTGAAGGTCTTCGTAACGGATCATCTAATAAGTTATTTTTTTTATTATTAAAACTTTAAAGTACCATACCGTAAGTACTTAAATAACGTTACCTGAGTCTTTTATGCTCTGATTGACAAATTTTTTTCGTATTCATAATATTGTGCTCTTCCTGAAAAATTCACTTTCATGTAATATCTATTTCCTGAATTTCCCATTAGATAATGTATTATATTGCTGATCTGAAACATTATACGCTTAGAACATAAGATATTTAGCCGAAGTACTTGGAATAGGATTACAGAAATGATGAGGCAGTTCACGGTAATAAAAAACGCCCTAAGCTCTGCATGGGATGGGTGGGCGGCATTTTTTGAGGTGAAAAGATCTGTGAACTTTCTAAATTTTTCTAGTCCTAGTACTTCGACTTAAATTATTAAGACAGGAATTGATCGTATTATCTTGAAAAATATATTAATGCAGACCTCCAGAATTTAAAAATCAATCAATATTAGAAAATCACACTTACCTATAGGCAATAGTGATTATTAGAAATGGTTAAAAGATGAGTAGGGGTTTTGGAAAGTGGGAATTTTGTGAATTGTCAATCGCAGGATAAAGGACTCAGATACGGAAACGGTAAAATAAACATTCTCATACCTACAATTGGCGGGCTTCCATCAGTCAACTAAGAATATTTGTACAGAGCAAAAAGTTCAGTTACACTTTATTTGTTCATCTTAACATTTTACGTTCACTCGCATTTGGATGGTATTAAGATATCATGGTAACCGATCAGGCCGATTCCAAACGGTCAATATGGAAATTAGCGATGTTTTAGTCCCATTGTCCAACTATGATTGATCTTACCAATTTATGAGCCAGGGGTACTATGTACCTTCGACATCGCAGGAACATCAGGAGATAAGTATCGTCCATACGCCTTGGGCTGCACTGCCCACGATCTGAAAACACATAGTCGGTTGTTACCATTGGAGTCCGATATAATCCGGAAACTTACGAGTATCTTCTGACCGGAAATTCATTTCCTTCAGGTAGAAACGCAATTTTTCTGTGCACTCATCATACTGGGTCCAATTTTACTTGGCTTTAATCTCCCTTAAACAGTTTGGAAGTATTTAAACAGACTCCGGGCTAATCTTGGGAGATACCAGGAGTGCAGAATTAAGTTGGGTTGTCGGCTGACAGCCTTTGTTAGTGCTGGGATATTTAGCGCATCTTTTGGGATATCCAAATGCCTAGATTCCTACACTTATGAAGATCTCATCGACCAATGATAGAGCGTTAAGCATGACCACTGACTGTTCTGAGCGAATCTAATGAGTTAGCCATTTCGACTCGACAAGAAAAATAACCGGGTCGCATTTTGTCTGGAAGGACTAAATATCTAGCCAAGTGGGAGTCAATTCGCAAAACTTGTGCAAGATGAGGCACTTTTGTATGAAATGAAATGAAATCGTTTATTTTCAATATAGGATGTAAATACCACTTATTGACGTAAATTTACTTAAATTAAGTTTACCACCACTTCCAAAGCGCAAGTGGAGAAGAAGCGGCGCTACAAACTCCACTGCAGCATATTCTTCAAAACGTCAATTTACAAATAAGAAAAAAACTTTCCTTAATTAACTATCTCTTCGTATCCTGCACAAGGGACAGTACTGCCAGTATCTGTGACTATGATTATAACATGAATCTTTGACATGAAGCATAAACTGAGAACAGAACTGGGAAATACTGTCGAACGAAAAATAACATACAAAATATACATAAATACTGACCTATTATCATGGATCGTAGTTCTTGTATGCTCTTTTGTCGGGAATTCAGGTCTTCTTTACAGTTTCTGTGTATAAATATTTTTAAAGTTTTAATTTTGTGAAATATACACCCCATATCTCTGCGAGGTTAGAAGAGACCAGAGGGCTAGTTACTTCGCTTAGTTAATAATAGTTCTTAAAATCCACTTTGCAATGAATTCTTAATCAAGGATTGTAAAGGACATTCTTTAATAGCATTAAGTGTCCCAATGCTGGGCAAAGGCATCCCCTTTAGCTTTTCACGCATCCCGGCCAAGTGTTATAAATACTTATTTAAGTATATGTTCAAAATATTACGAATTATCATACGTTTATAACCTGACCTAAATGTTGCTATTACATAGCTGTTGCTTGATAACGGCGAGGTATAAATAAATGCTTGTTATGAACATTTTAACTTGTTTGTTTGAGATGTCAGACGACCTCATGAAGAACGTCGCAGGCAAGCGCTGGATGCAGGCCACTTACTGGCCCTTTTGGAAATCCTTGAGGGAGGCCTATGTCTTGTTATCAAAGAAATTCGTGTGAATAAGTAGATAGCTGATTTTTTACGTGAATTTGTAATTTTGTACCTTTGCGCTATCTCCTCGAAGTCAGGATATTCGAAGCGGCTGACTTCCGCTTCGAAAAACACCTCGATGAAGGGATCCTTGGACATCACTAAAACGCAAAATTTAATTAACATTTTATTCGTTCGAGAGTTATAATGTCAATTGACTTTGCACACCCTGGTGTTAAAGATTTTCGAATCCGCCGATGCGTTCCGCAGAGGCTGCATTTCGAAACACGGAATCTCTTGTCGGACAATCAGGAGCCGTTTGCGTGAGTCAGACTTTTAAAAAAATAGGGCTCCTGGTGATTCAAGACTGCAGTATTCGATTATAATGAAAAATTAACTTTTTAACAGATCACCAGAAGGCACTCGGGGGGTGACAACCGGGACCAACGACCCGGTTGCAACGACTAGTAACTTCAAATAATTTGATTACTGCGCGCCCGGCACACGCGAAATTGAAATAAGTTATTTAATTGTTTGATCTTTGGCAATTCTATTATTTCGCAAGTCTCCTAAATTCTCCATCTATTTAAGTAAGAACATTCTGTAAAGTAAGTACAAACATTTTTTAGTATGAAATGATTAACGAAATCGCTGGTCGTTTACAAATTAGGTATGGCGTCACCCAGTATAATTTCTAGGATTTATTTATACACTAGCTGTTGCCCGCGGCTTGGCCCGCCTGATCAAAGTGTATTTCCAAAGAGTTTTGAATCACTTAGATTATTTGTGGCAGGTCTCTCAGGATTTTCTTTTTATGTATTTAGAAGATTACTGACCCATCGGATCCCAATAGGGACTGATATTTGATTTCGTAGTCAGCAACCCGATTAACCATAAGTACAAATAACATCCATGTCCCCCATTCAGGAGCTGAATTGTACAATACAATACCTACTTCTTCATCCTAGATCCTAGATCCTATCGTAAATTCACAAATTTTGGAAAAGAAGATACAGCGCCGATACTGCTGTTCGCAACTTCCCGCCAAAAGTCCTATTATTTTTATTAAATGACAGTGTTTATCAACCGTTTTTTATGTGTTTTTTATGGACGTTGTACTTGGTCAAATAATATTTTTTAGATTGTTTAACATTTGCAATTTTTGATAAAGGATACACCAAGTAAAATATCTGTGTTTTGTGAAATGTTTACTTTTAAAGTATTAAGATTGGAAAAATGTGAGGTTTGTGAAATGATTGGTTTTTCGATAGTTATTTTTAAAATGAACATTTTTCTATCGTTTTTTGTCAAACATTAGGGAACCTCAGTCAATGTATAGATAATATAAGTTTCAACCCCTAATGCAACCCTGGGGATGCATTTTTTTTTAATCCAGTTAATGAATTGTTATTTTTTACTAACCATTAATTTAAATATGTAGTAACTCGCTTCCAAAATGACAAAGATTCATCCAAATTTACAACCCCTCTTTCAACCCTATAGGGATGTAGTTTTCAAAATCTAATAAATTTAACAGTGTTTGTAACTTTGCATGACCTTACCGTGTTTTATCGGAACGTTTGTAGCCTCAGAACCAAGACGACTGTTTTCTTTTGATTTTGATGTCATTTGCATTGGGAAAACATGGTCTGGAATCAACAGTTCTGAACTACGTATTTGATTCACGTTATATTGTCTATAGATGTGATCGTAAATACGACCTAAGAGATGATGAAAAGGGTGGTGGTGTGTTAATAGCAGTAAAACGTGAGCTTTTAGTGAGCTCATGGAAAGTGATTCCAATATCTAATGCTGATGCTGATGTTTTGGAGATATATTTTTTTAATTTTACGGACATTAAACAGTTTAATAACACTCCAAAAAAAGTTTCGATACCTCGACCTCATTATTAGCGATTGTCAGTGTAATAGTTACTAAAAGCGATAAGCCCTTGGTTCCAAAAGATGGTCATCATCCATCAATTATTGTCAAAATTGAAAATGTACACCTGAGTATGTTAAAATCTGCCTCAAGAACAGTGCGTATGTTTCGATCTGCGGACTACGAAGCTATCTACACTAATATTATAAAGAGGAAAGATTTGTATTTTTGTGTGTATGTTTGTAATGAATAAACTCAAAAACTACTAAAAATTCTTTCACCATTGGAAAGCTACATTCACCCTGAGTAACGTAGGCTATATACCGCAGGCGGAGCTGCGGGAAACAGCTAGTTAGTAATAAAATCGCATCAATCGACTGGACACAGCTTCAGAATTGTACTGATATAGATGCCGCCGTTCAGACGTTTTATGTTCTATTGGGAGAAGGAATTTCTAAACATGTTCCTACAAAAACATCGAATTCTACTCAATATCCGGTCTGGTTCTCATCAGCATTAAGGAAAATTATAACAGAAAAATTAAAATTTCACAAAAAGTGGACAAAATATGGAAGACGATCCGATCACGATACATTTTGTTTATTACGTCAGCGGCAAAAGCACTTACAGTTAAAATGTTACAAAAATTACATAGCTGAGGCGGAAACTAAGATCAACAGCAAAAGGAAACATTTCTGGTCATTAATCGTTTGAGATCTTCTTGCAATCGGCATCAGAGTCGATAGCTTTAAAAATGTTCATGCCATCCGAGTATAAAAGTACTTTTGATGATTTAAAACATGATATGACATCATTTATAAACAATATACAAAACAACTATTTAAAATTAAAATTTCATAAATGTAATGTTATATCCTGCACTCGAAAATTGAGCCACATTAAATTTGATTACAAAATTGATGATCAATCCGTTCGTCGCGTCTTTGAGGTTAGGGATCTGGGTGTGTATATTGACAGTAAGCTAACATTCAAAACTCATATAGATAACATTACTTTGGAAGCAATAAGGATGCTAGGTTTTATCATTAGGGTGGGTAAAAACGTCAAACAGGGTCAACATTTACTATTCTATACAAGACTCTAGTCAGATCCGTGGTCGATATGCTTCTACGGTTTGGAATCCTCAGTACAAAGTATATGAAGAATCAATCAAAAATTTATTAAACGCCTTAGTTATAGATCTGGTAACTCGAGTCAAAAGTCTCCTGAAAATTACGGCATACCTAATCTGAAAGATCGCAGAGTGGAAAGAGATCAGATGCTCCTCTTTAAAGTATTAAATAATTTGGTGGATTCCCCGCGTAAAATATCCCCTTGTAAATCCTCGGTTCTTCGCGCTGCCGTTTCTTAGAACTAATTATGTCAATAACCTTTTTTTGTATAGATCATGTAATGAATATAATCTAAAGATAATAATAATAAGAAAAAGCTAAAATAATTCATTTATAAATAGTTTAATTTATCGATATTATCTTTTTGGACTTTTTGGTTTAGACCGAGACAATGTGGACACGATGCATCGGTAGCGAAGAGAGGAACTAAGCAAATAATTATTGTATGAAATCTCTATTGTTTTCTTCTTCATATTTAACTTCATATTGTCTATTTAACAAAAAACTAATGTATTACTTTCATGTGGAAACTTTACTGATTTTTTTTGATTTTGAATTGTAACTTAATGTGTTATCAAAATTGTTTGTTTGGCAAATAAATAAATGCGGTATTATTTTCTACTAACTACTACAATAAATAATAAATTTCATGTGTCTCACTTTAAAAAGGCGAAGATTTATACAAACTGGCAACCCCTTTTTCACCCCCATAAGGATGAAATTTCCAAAAATCCTTTCTTAGAGGACGACTCCTTGACACAATCTATCTTCCTGCCTAATTTCATCTTCATCGGCTCAATAGTTTTCGAGATTTCATGATGAGTGTGTCAGTGTTTTTCGCTTTTATATAAATAGATAAATAAATGATACGTACTCATCTAAGAGTCTTGCAGTCTGCAGTGCTTGCACAAAACTGTTTAACTAATACAATAATAATATACTTAGAAATCGCATGCCTGATGATTCGTAAATGACACCACCTTATGACCTAACGTTAGGATGTGCCTCCACTAAAGATATGCGATGATTGTAAGCGATGGCAGGCTCAAAACTTAAGCGACGGTCGAGCAATGCAGAAAATGATATGGATATTATGATGTTTTTTTTTAATTAAAATAAACTTTATTTTTAAAAACAGACAAATCAAACAAAAACATATATATCATAAATAAAAATAGTCATTCAACGCACCACAGGGAGGTAACGTGCCTAGGATACCGGCTGTGTCGGCTCTAAAGTCTCCTGTTGCCTCCACGAGGTGCGTTGTGAATTCTCTTAAAAATAATTTTGCCTCGGAGCCCCGGGGACCCATCGTTTCTACAGCAAAAGGCAAGAAAACGTTATTTTCTACCAGACCCATATATTTGCGCTTTCTGACTGCCTCCGCTGCATCGGCCGCCGCACCACCACGGTGATGTAGACGCTAAAGGTGAAGGTGCCAAAGTATCCACACACACACACACACAGATTCTCTCTCAACCAACGCTAAAAGACGAACGCGGTCCTCCAAACGACTGCACTCAGACAATGCTTTACACAAAGGACCGTCTCACTCACTGTCTTTGCGAAAAAAGGTTCAAAGGTATGTCCTCCGTACTGCAAGACTGCCAAATCTGTCTAGCCTAGCTCACGCCACAACTCCTACTACATAATGAGGATGCCGCAACTGGCAGTGAAACAAATTGCCAAGACACGCTGTCTATTTCACAAGTATTGCAAGATAATTATGATGCTTCCACTTCAAAGAACAACGTAGAGCATAAATTAATTTGGACACAAAGAGACAAGATTTGTGTTTGTGATTTGTGTTTCTTTTGTTTGTAAATGATGACATTCATTCATTTCGCCGGGGAAGGGAGGACCTGAGAAGACCGAAGAGCTACCGTCCCATAACTCTGCTCAGCACGCTCTCGAAGATGTTCGAGAAACTGCTGCTCGGACTACTGATGCCACACATCACCCCACGGGCGGAACAGTTCGGCTTCCGCCCAAAACACTCCACGATGCTCCAGATAGCAAGGCTGCTCCACAGGATCTCCGAATCCACAAACAAGAAGGAGTACGTGGCTGTCGTACTCCTCGACATGGAGAAGGCGTTCGACAGGATATGGCACGAGGGGTTGCTGTACAAACTGTCGACGTCCAGAACACTCAAAAAACTGGTCAGGATCGTGGCCTCTTTCCTCCAGAATCGCCGAATGCGGGTGGCGGTCGAAGACGCAGAATCTACCGAACGTCCCGTGAGAGCAGGAGTCCCACAAGAAAGCTGCCTGTCTCCCGTCCTATACGCCTGGTTCACCGACGACATACGGTCGCCGGTCAGGCCCAGCTCGCCCTGTACGCCGACGACGCGGCGCTCTTCGCGCCGAGTGTCAACGCGAAGCACGCCGCGAAAAAGGCAGCAATGTAACTGTTCCTTTATTAATAAAGTGAAATCAACTAAGTATCTTGGCGTAGTTATCGATCAGAATTTAAATTGGCATTTACACATACAGCTCATAATTTCAAGAATAAGAAAGCTTACCTGGATTTTTAAAAATCTGAGGCACATTGCAAAGCTAAAATTACTGATTAATATATATATAGCACTAGTTCAATCAATTCTTATCTATTGTATCCCAGTATGGGGTTGTGCTGGAAAAACAAAGTTTCTGGAATTGGAGCGTGCCCAGCGTTCCTTACTAAAAATAATGTATTTGTTGTGGACTGTAGATGGTTTTTTTTCGATTGTTCTTGGTGAGTCGTCGAATTAAAAAAATTGTTTCTGCAGATCTTCTTTATTTCACAATTCACTGCGAGTACAAGTTGTTTCACAACTATTCACAATTTCACTACGATTTATGCTACATATTTACAAGTATTTATCCTAACTTACAACTATTCTTAACATTACTTATAGGCGAAAGTGGGCAGCCAATCACAGGCCGCGTCGCTCCCCCCGTACACGCATTGAGTGATACCGCTGCGTGACTCATCCGGTCGTATCAATCGGTGAGCGGTATCAATCTTTGCTGCGTGTACTAGGCGCGTTCATTGAATGCGACGCCCTGATTGGCTGCTGGCGGCCGCTCCTATTTCGAAGCTGCTGTCCGCAACATCCTCCCCCCGGCGAAGACTCGGCGGAGCCTCTTGTCTTGGCAGGACGGCGAGCTTCGACGTAGGCCGCTTGAATGTTCCGCCTCTTGTTTGGATCTTGACGTTTTTCCATCGGGGCCGGAGAATACTCGTTCGACGTTCTTCTCAGCCATGTGTTTCCCTGGGTCGGCAATCCATTTTCTCTGCTCATTTCTGGGTCCAGCTTCGCGAGTCTGCTTGCGCGGGCGACTGATTTGCCAGCGCGCAGGCGCCTCAACTCGTCCGGGAAGCTGTTTTCTTGAGCCTGTGCAAGCCATAGTGTCTCGGCACGGTTGATGTGTGAAGCGTTCAGCTTTCTATCTCGTCGCCGGCACTTATCAATGAAAAGTATCATCATTGCGGTCGCTCGTAGTAGATGATACAAGCTTGAAAACCTCTCTATTTTTGGTAGAGGTCGTCGTTCGGCATCTGATTGCACCAAGTTGATCATTTCTTGTTCTTCATCTTCGTGGATCGTGATTTCTTCGGGCCATGATTCTTCTTTTTGTCGCAGGAATGAGGGCCCGGTGAACCACCAGTCTTCCGCGTTCACAGGCACGTAACCTGTTCGGGTGGCTGTGTCGGCTACGTTATCGTGCGTAGGCGTCCATTTCCATTGTCGTGCCTCGGTGCGTTCTGCTATCTCTCCGAGACGATGCGCGACGAATGGCGTGTATTTCCGAGCGTCTTTCCTTATCCAGTGGAGGACAGTTTGAGAGTCCGTCCAATAGATGGTCTTGTCAGCGGTCCAGCGGTGTCCTTGCTTGATTGCTTCGGCTAGTCGAGTGCCTATCAGTGCGGCTTGCAACTCGAGGCGAGGGATGCTCTGGCTCTTCATCGGGGCCACCTTGGCTTTGGCGGCGGCGAGGACGATGTTGATTGTTCCGTCGCTGTTTTCGAGACGCCAATATGCGGCTGAGGCGTATGCGTCCTGGCTGGCATCGCAGAACACGTGGAGTTGCTTGCTGACGACGCTTCGGGCTTCATTGTAGCATCGTGGCAGACGGAGCGTGGCAACTTGCTCTAGATTTTCCAGCCAGTCCATTATTCCGTCGGCGTGTTCTGTCGGAAGCTGCTCATCCCATCCAATTTTCAATCGCCATAATCTTTGTAGGTAGATTTTGGCACTTATTGTAAAGCAGCTAAGGAGTCCCAGTGGGTCGTAAATTGACATGACCGCACTGAGAGCTTCTCTCTTGGTCGGTGCGCGACGTCGTGCTCGTACATCTTCAGGGACTCGAGGCATCGTGGTGTTGAAGCCGAGCTTGTCTGCATTCGGGTCCCACACAAGTCCAAGTGTCTTGTTTTCATGTCCCAGCTGTGTCGTCGTTCGTGCTCGCAGCTCGGAGGGCACATCGTTCAAGGCTCCTTCCTTATTTGAATTCCAGCTGCGTAGCTTGAAGCCAGCTTTCCCGTGGACTTCAATTACTTCTTTGATCGTCGCGATGGCCTCTTCTTCTGTCTCGTAGCTGTTAACGAAGTCGTCCATATAGTGGCTTTCAGTTATGGCTTTGAGAGCCGCAGGATGACTTTGCGCGTGGACACGTGCGTTATGATCTCGCACGCTGTGTGCCAAAAATGGTGAGCACGTTGCGCCGAAGATCATTGACGTCATCTTCATTTCTCGTGGCGGGAGCGTTCGATCGGAGCCGTGCCACAAGAACATCTGCGCTGCTTGGTCTTGTCTTCTTATTTTCACGCGCAGGAACATCTCCTCTATGTCTGCTGAGATGGCCACAGGCATTTCTCGAAACTTGAACAGTATGCCCAGTAGTGATTGTAGCAAGTCTGGGCCCTCTAACAGCTTGTCGTTCAGGCTCGTTCCGTATGCCTTTGCTGCTGCGTCGAAGACAAGTCGTACTTTTCCGGGTTTGTTCGGGTTGTTCACGGCGAAATGTGGGAGGTACCATTTGTGTTGGCACTCCTTCTCAGACCCGTCGCACTCCACAGCGTACCCCTTTCTTATCAAATTTTCAATCTGGGCACTGTATTCTCTTGCGAAGTCTGGGTCTCTGTCCATCTTGCTCTCGATGTTTCGCAGCCTTCTGAGCGCGTTGTTGTAACTGGGCGGCATGGTAGGCTCGTCTTCTTTCCATATCAGCCCAACTTCGTAGCGGCCGTTCTTGCACGTTACGGTCTTGGCGAAGATGTCGAGTGCTCGTTGGTTCGATGGCGACACTTTGGTTGTGAGTGTCACGCCTATTGCATCGACTTTAAAGTGCTCTTCGACTTGTTTGTGCAATCGATCTTCATCTTGCACGTGCAGGTGGAGAACGGAGGCTTCATCCTTGTAGATGACACTCGGGGCGGTGCCATGAATCACCCATCCCAGCTGAGTCTTCGAAGCGACAGGTTCATGTTTTCTGCCGGTTCTCAGCTCGCGGGTGACGATCATCTCCCAGTTGTCGGCGCCAATGAGCAGCAGGGGTTTAGCTACATCATAGCTCAACTCGTTCGCAGGGAGGTCTCGAAGATGCTTGCATTCCAACAAGCGTGCAGGGACTGTTTGGCTCGAGAGGTTAAGTCCCTCGATGGTGCGTGCGCCAATTTCCCAATCGCGACCATCGGCTTTCACGTGGATCTTGACACGGCGGCTGTCGTTCTCACGTCGTGTCGTGTTGACTCCGTGAATGCGGAGCGGTGAGGCAGGTCCGCGCGCGTCAATGTTTCGCGCGAGCTCTGCGTCGATCAATGTTGTGGTCGATCCTTCATCCAACAAGGCGTATGTCTTGATGTCACCTCTTGGGCCACTCACTGTCACAGGGCACACTTTCAGCAGTACCGTCCGCTGATTGGTTCTCGTTCTCACTGAGAGCACAGATTCACTATTTTCGGGCGTAACGGTACACGACGCGGGCGCGGGTATGCGCGCGGGCGCAGGCGCGGGTGGGGGCGCGCGCGTGGGCGCGAACACGGATGCAGTGCTAGCAGGCGCTGCCGCGTGCAGTAGCGAGTGGTGGGGGCGTCTGCAGTTGTCGATTCCGCACGGCTTGGCTCGGCAATTGAGGCGTCGATGCATCTTGTTTATGCATTTGAAGCATATCCTCTTCTCCTTGATCCACTGCCATCGTTGCTCCGTAGTCAGTGTGCGGAATTTCTCACACTGTGGGACTGTGTGTGGTCCCCCGCAGTGAAGACACTGATCCTCTTCGACATCGGCTGCTGCTGAGTATGTCGCGGCTCTGCGACTCGGTTCATGTCGCCGCGCTGCGGGTGCGTTGCCAGTCGTTTTCATACTTCGCGATGGCGTCGCGGCACTCGGCGCGTAGGCGTGTTTTAGAGCCCGATCTGCTTCTTTCATCAGGAACTTTGACATCGTCACTATCTGCGGGTCGTCGTGCTGGCTGTGTTCCTCGGCGTAGTCACACCAACGTGAGCGCAGGTGTGGGCTCAGTTTCTCGACGACTTCTCGTGTCAGCATGGGATTGTAGAGATATCCACGCTGATCGAGATCACTTAGCACATGAACTGTGTTCTGGAGTTTCACTGCCAAGTTGTTTAGTTCGGCCGCGCTAGTTCCCGGGCGCGGAAGTCGCTTGATTTCATCCAGGGCTTGGTCGACTATCACTTCAGGGCGACCGAAGCACTGTTCCAACGTCTTCATGATGGGTTCCGGATCTTGGCTCGTATGCAGCATCGCTCGTACCACGTCGCGTGCTTCTCCTCTCAGGCTGTTGCGCAGTCTCGCCATGTTCTCGATGTTGCTGAACTTGTAGATGGCGGCAGAGTCTCTCATGGCTGCTTTGAAGGGCAACCATTCACCGGGCGCTCCGGAGAACACAGGTAACTCTGTGACTTGTCTCGGCGGCGCACGAACTCTTGCCATTTGCGAGATAGCTTCGGCGAGTTGCTCGATTCCTCTTTTCGTGCTGAGGCTTCTGTTATGGGCAGGCGTCGGCGAACGCGGGCGTTCATACTGTTGCTGTCTCGGAGTTTCATCCCATCTTGTTTGCCTCTGTCTTGCTCGGCGCTCCTCCGGTTGCTCGTGCTGCGTTATGTGCTCCCCCCGTAGTGGATGAGCATGGTCGGCGTGCGTTCGTGCCGGCGTCTCCATCCGCGATGCTATCGGCGGGCGGGGCGCAAGCTCGGGCTCGGCGGCGGCGGCTGCAGTGGCGTATTCTCGCTGCGGTAGTGAACTCGTGCAGGTAACTTGTTCAGTGGCGGTTGGCTCGTTTTGGCTGAGCCACCGGTCGACTCGCTCGTGGATGCTGGCCGCTTCGCTCTCTTCCGCTTGAATGTTCTCGATATCAAGCGCCAACTTCTTCTGTATGAGGTCGGCTTCCAGTCGCAGCTCCCGGCGTCTCAGCTCGGCGAGCTTCTCTTCTGCGGCGAGTTCAGCTTGCTTGATACGGACGGCTGCACTAGCGGAGGACATGTGAGAGCGTCCTGAGCGGACGGACCCGGCGTGGGACCGTTGAATCCGTCGTGAAGTGTGGGCGAAGCTTGTGGTCTGCTCTTCTGATGTGGGTTCCAAGGCCGTCATCGTGGGCTGGATTGCGGTGGATTGCCTCTCTGGGATGCGACGCCCGGCCCGAGTGCTTCGTTCGGTAGCGCTCGGCGATCTGGGTGGATCCTCGAAGACACGTCCCCGTTGTTCCTCTTCCCCGGACTGGCTCCTTGTGACTACCATTTTCTTCGCTGCTTCAAATGTCCAGAGATGTTGTTCTGGATAATCCGGCTCGAAGGACCAAAGATGTTGTGGACTGTAGATGGTTTTTTTTCGATTGTTCTTGGTGAGTCGTCGAATTAAAAAAATTGTTTCTGCAGATCTTCTTTATTTCACAATTCACTGCGAGTACAAGTTGTTTCACAACTATTCACAATTTCACTACGATTTATGCTACATATTTACAAGTATTTATCCTAACTTACAACTATTCTTAACATTACTTATAGGCGAAAGTGGGCAGCCAATCACAGGCCGCGTCGCTCCCCCCGTACACGCATTGAGTGATACCGCTGCGTGACTCATCCGGTCGTATCAATCGGTGAGCGGTATCAATCTTTGCTGCGTGTACTAGGCGCGTTCATTGAATGCGACGCCCTGATTGGCTGCTGGCGGCCGCTCCTATTTCGAAGCTGCTGTCCGCAACAGTATTTCAAACCATACCGTTATTCGACCGAAATGCTTTATAAGGACACCGAATTACTTACAGTCAGACAGGAGTGTCTAGTCATCCGACCGAAGTGCTCGAGCCTTAGTGTAGTACTGCGCAATATTCGCTTTGTCGCCCGGCTTCTTTTTAGAAGCCGTAGGGACAAGCGCCCTTCACCGGAGTGTTTTTCCGGTGTTGGCGGGGATCATTTTCCAGTGCAGTACACGATTCCAGGAACACGGTGTCGATTTTCCTTGCCTAACCCGAGTAGCCGGCCTCCCACCAGCGGGTCTCACCGGCCAAAGGGCGGTGGGGTTTGTCGACCCGTGGCCCTCAACGGGCTGCACTGGGTGACCCCCCACTAGACGCCATGGAGGAGAAAAGGAGAATGGAAGATACAGGAGAGGCCCCCCGCCCCTCCCGCCCTACCACGCCAATCGGGAGTTTTCACACTCCCGACCCGGAAGAAACGCCCCAATGGGCGTTTCAGACGCCGCGAACCGCAGTGCCGCCGCCTTCGGAAGCAGAGCGATCTCCAGCCTCGGCCTACGAGCATGATACATTCATGCTCGGTTACCTCATCGAAGGTAACCTGGTATCCCTGGAGATGCAAAGGTGGATGGCACTGTATTTTCGCATTAAAAGTGCCGAAGTAAAGAAGACGGAGCCATCGGCAGACGACAAGGCCGCCTTAGAAATGGCCGGGAAAGGAATGCTGGCCCTTCCCGATGCCACGCCACCCTCCCCGCTGCCATGGAAGAGGCAGCATGATGACAACGAAGGCCTAGGAGCACATAAGAAGCTCCGCATGCGCTCCCACTCATGGAGCCCCAGCCCGCCCAAACCTCGTAGCGCACCACCGGTGGTGCCGGCCCCGCGCGGCCCCGTGCCGCGCCCCGCTGGCGCGCCCCGCTCCCCGCCTGCTTCCCCCCCTCGGTCGAGCATCCCGCTCCCGCAAAGGGATCCGCGTCGGAAGGCCACGGCTGGCCCCGCGTCGCGCCCCGAAGGCGCGCCCCGCCCGCACACCGCGGTCCCCCCCGCAGGGGTTGACCAGCGCCGCGCGCCGCAGCCCGGGGCTGCGGCGGAGCCCGCCCGCCCACGACCATTCACCGATGCATTACGCGCGCCGCGGCCCGATGCCGCGGCGGGGCCCGCCCGCCCTCAACCGCTTGCCGATGCTTTACGCGCGCCGCGGCCCGGCGCTGCGGCGGGGCCCGCCCGCCCACAACCCTCAGCGCCGCCCAGTACTTCGGCTGCAGCAACCAAAGGACCACAGACGCAGCCAATCCAGGCGAGCACCTGGACATACGCCAGCGCTGCGAATGGAAGCCAAACTACAGTGCCCGCCCCTGCAAGCCAAAAGCCCGCCCAACAGACGCCTGCCGTCAAACCTACGCAAGTGGCGCCTAAGTACCCACCGATAGTGGTCGAGCGCCTACCAAACTGGCCGGCTCATTTTAAAGAGCTGGCACACAAAATTGGACGCCCCCCCTCGGCGCGCCCCCATAACGGAGGAGTGCGCTTTTCACCAGCGGATGAGATGGAGTATAGAACCATCCAGAGGTACCTCCATAAACTCGAAGAAAGCGGACAACCACTCAGTTGGTTCTCCTATTCGCTGCCTGCGGAGCGCCAACTGAAAGTGGCCATCAGAGGCCTGCCAGCCGAAACCGACGTGGGCGATATTAGAGACGCCCTCAAGGACAAGGGCTTTGAAGCCGAAGCTGTTAAAGCTATCAATGCCAGAGGAGGACGCCTGGGATGCGTCTTCTTCTGTATTATCAAAAGAGAAGGGAACGCTGCTCGCATCTTCGATATCGACGAGCTCCTCTACATGCCAGGCATCAAAGTCGAGGCGTGGAGAGGGAAGAAGGGCCCAGCACAGTGCCACCGCTGCCAGAAGTTTAGGCACTCATCCCACAATTGCCACCGACCGGCCGCATGCGTGCGTTGCGGAGGCCCTCACAGAGCTGCCGAATGCGACCGCCCGCGTGAAGAGCCGGCCACCTGCGTAAATTGTGGGGGCGACCACCCCGCAAACAAGACCTCCTGTCCAGTCTTCGAAAAAGAAGCCAAAAGACGACGAACAGGCACGGTGGCACAAACAGGCATTGCCCCGCCACCACGCCAAGACACAGCTGAAACCACTGAGGCCTCTCTAATGGCCCCAGCGAACGCCCCAACAGAGAGAGGAGCCCCTCTTCCGAAGAAGAAGAGGAAGAAGAAGAAAAAGAAGACAGAGAAGACAGAAGAAGACGCTTCCCAACAGGTGGGAGCCCCAGAAGGGCAACAGCTACCCTCTACACTCGGCGACAAAGAGATAGAAACTCTATCCCGCGTGATGAATGCCGTAGTGGCAGCCGGTGGTACAATCACGCCGGAGCTCCTCAGAGGTCTCTCCACAGCCGTTCACTATGGATAGACGGCCTCTGAGAATAGTTTTCTGGAATGCTGAGACGCTCCGGGGGAAAAAGAAGTTGCTGGCACATTTCCTCCGTGAGCAACATGTGGATATTCTCTTGGTCAGCGAAACCCACCTTAAGGAAGGGGACGTTTTTAAAGTCCCTAACTACCTGACGTACCGAAAGGACGAGAAGAGTCCCGTCGATGGCGCGGCTTACAGGGGACTAGCGGTGCTCGTCAAAAGGAACATCGTCCATCAACCAATACCGTACAAGGAGTTCCAGAGTATGTACGCACTTGGCGTACTAGTCAACGTTGGCGGACTCCAACTACGCGTGTTCGCCACCTACATGCCGCCAACAACCACAGCAAAGAAGGAAGTCCAGGAACTACGCTCGCTGCTTCTAGACCCTCTACCCACAATCGTTGCTGGCGATTATAACGCCAAGCACACAACCTGGAACTCCTCCAAAGTGTGTCCACGTGGACGAGCCCTCCACCTGGACTCTGTGAACCACGACTTCGAAATCATGGGCCCGAACGAACCAACTCACTATTGCAACAGAACGGAAAAAGCTGATATTATCGACCTCGTGGCTCACAGAGGCCTACGAGCACCGCTGACACTGACAGCACTACCAGACCTACCATCTGACCACAGGCCGGTCCTCCTCATCCTGGAAGACCTCCCAGCAAGGGTCTCGCTGCCCAGGAGATATGCCAAAATAGACTGGAATGCCTACGCTCAATCACTAAAAGCAAGCGAAGCCAATATAAAATTCCAAAAAGTCTCCACCAGAGAAGAGGTCGAGCAGGCGGCGGGCGCTATCACCCACAGCATCCGCGGCGCCCTCGACTCTGCGAGACGGGAAGTGCCGGCCGGCACCAAATCAAATCCGTTGCCGGCCGACATCATCCAATTAATCCAGAAGAAGAGGAAGCTGCGGCGGCAGTGGCAATCCACCCGCTGCCCAACCATGAAAGCGGAACTAAATCGCCTGGTGGAGAACATTAAAGATCGCCTAGAGGAACATACAGCCAGATCGTGGGAGAACCATTTACTCGCAGTGGGCGGTGATATTCCCTCCGTTCACCGCCTCTGCCGGCGGCTGTCGAAGGAACCAGAACCTGTCCGACCGCTGCTGGCGGCGGATGGTCTCCCACGATTTCTCGCCCAGGACCGCGCGGAGATATTCGCAGATCATCTGGAGCGTCAATTTACACCAAACCCAATAAAGGATCAGGAACACCACGACCAAGTGATCGAACACCTTCGGAAGTACCTCGCAGAACCAGTGCCAGAAGAAGATGCAGCGTTCTTCTCTCCAGGACAAGTGCAGCGGGTGATCCGAAGCCTGAAACCCAGGAAAGCCCCGGGCGCAGACCAAGTCACGAACGAGGCGCTCCGACACCTGCCGCCGATCTACATAGCGGCGGTGACGCGCCTCTTCAATGGCATACTGCGCTCGGGCCACTACCCCGAAGAATGGAAGACTGGTCGGGTCATCATGCTGCCGAAACCGAACAAGGACCTGCGCAAACCAGACAGCTACCGGCCCATAACACTCCTGAGTGCCCTTTCGAAGGTGTTCGAGAAGCTCCTGCTGGAACTCCTGCTCCCACACATCTCTCCACGTGCGGAGCAATTTGGTTTTCGGCCGGAACATTCGACGACGCTCCAGATCGCGAGGCTTCTGCACTATATCTCCGCTGCGGCCAACCGAAAGGAGCACGTGGCTGTCGTGCTCCTGGATAACGAGAAGGCGTTCGACAGGGTGTGGCACGAGGGGCTGCTACACAAACTGTCGACGTCCACAACACCCCGGAAGATCCTACAAGTGGTGGCGTCATTCCTGGAGAATAGGAAGATCAGGGTGGCGGTCGAAGACGCCACATCATCAGAACGCCCAGTTAGAGCGGGTGTTCCCCAGGGAAGCTGTCTCTCGCCTGCGCTATACGCACGGTACACTGACGACATCCCTGCACCCAGTCAGGCCCAATTAGCGTTGTATGCCGACGATGCGGCATACTACGCTACAAGTATGAACGCTAAACACGCAGTGAAGAAACTCCAAACCGCACTTGACGCCCTGCCCGACTGGCTCTCTAAATGGAGGTTGTCAGTTAACGTCGCGAAGACGCAAGCACTGATATCGGGGAACACCCTGCTCCCGCCACCCCTGAAACTCTACGGTAAGGACATCCCGTGGCAGCCACACGTGACCTACCTGGGGGTGAAGATCGACCGGCGCTTAAGCTTGAAGCAACACGTCGACTCGGTGGTGGCGACAACGAAGATGGCGCGAGGGAAGCTGCGTCCGCTACTCTCCTCGCGACTCCCGCTGCGAACCAGGTTAGGGATTTACAAGACCTACATAAGATCCCGCCTCACATACGCGGCCCCCGCCTGGTATGCATACTGCTCGGAGACTAACAAGCGCAGACTCCGAGCCCAAGATAACCTCAGTCTCCGAGTGGTAGTCGGGGCCCCGCGCTATGTGAGGAACTCGACTATCCAGCGGGACGTCAATTGGGAAGGCCTGGACGCATTTGTCTCGCGCCTGGCCCGAAACATGTACGGCAGAGCGGATCGTTCGGTGCACCCCCATCTCAGGGGGATCGCACCACTGCACGCACGCCCGCCGGACACAACCAACAAGCCTTCGCCACGGAATGCCGTCACCGAATGGACTACCAGCCAGGGGCCCGCCACAGCAGCGGTCCCACACCCGAACCCCCAGGATTAAGTCCCTAGGAAACCAGTGGCCGCCACGGCCACACAAAAGAAAATCCCGCCTGTTGAAGCAGGCGGCGGAAGACTCCGCTGAAAAGGGCTCACCAGCCCTGAACAGCTCCTCCAACTCCGGCTTCGCCGGAGTTTGAGAATCACCAGCAGGATACAGTCAGACAGTTAGATATACAACACGCAGTATTAAGGCAACATAAATCAATATAATTTGATAAAAACATATTGAACAGAAGAAGAGTTAACATTATCTTTCATCCTCAACCTGCAAATACTGCATTTGCTTCTAATCAAAATTTACAAAATCAAAATATACAAAGTTTTAAATGATAACTTAGAAATTTACACTAAATCCTACCACGATTGCAAACTGACACTAAAAAGTTACTTACAGAAACTGTCTTATGAACAAACGGAAGCACTTTTAACACCATTACAGTAGCACATTAAATTTAAACTCACTTTGGCATGTATAATATATATGGGATAAGCATTTTTGAATATTGGTAACAATAGTAAGATATAAGCAAAGATAAACAAAATAATAATTAAAAAGGTAAATAGATAATCAATAAATTATATTTTAGAAATTCTAAATTTTTTCAGTTTACTCAATTAAAATAAAAATAAATCACTAAATCTCATTTCCATTTTCATAATAGTGCACAGACTTCAAAATAATATTGTTGATTATAATTATAATTGAATTAATATTTAATTCTTCTGCATGTAACGTATTTATAAGAGAAGAGCGGGACTCACCAGGCACAAGTTTTCTTAACTTAAATGGTGAGACTCTGCTACCTACTTATTGTGAATTGTAAAATAAAAATAAATGAATTTTGAATGTTTTTGAATTTGAATTTTTGAAGCTACAACAAGCCCTCGATGCCCTGCCTGACTGGTTCTCCAAGTGGAGGATGTCGGTGAACGTCGCGAAGACGCAGGCGTTACTCTCCGGGAACTCCAATCTCCCGCCGCCCGTGAAGCTGAAAGGGACAGACGTGCCGTGGCAGCCGCACGTCAAGTACCTGGGGGTGTCCATAGCTGTCTATGACTCACCATGCGACTGTCCATGAAACACCACGTCGACGGTGTGGTGGCTCAAGTCAAGATGGCCAGGGGGAAACTCCGCCCTATATTAGCCTCCAAATTGCCCCTAAAGACGAAGCTCGGGATCTATAAAGCCTATATTAGATCCCGCCTCACATACGCATCTCAAGCATGGCACGCCTACTGCTCGGAGACCAACAAGAAGAGACTCCGAGCCCAGGAAAACCAATGTCTCCCCAAAGTCGGCGCCCCACGCTATGTGAGGAACGCGACGATCCTCAGGGACCTAAGATGGGAAAGACTGGACGATTTCATCTCCCTGGCCAAGGCCACATACAGTTGAGCGGACCGCTGGGCGCTCCCCCAACTGAGGGGGATTTCGCCCCTGCATGTGCGACCGCCCGACTCAAGGACGAAACCATCGCCACGAGATGCCATCACCCCGTCGACGACAGAAGAAGAGGAGGAGTCGCCGCGAGAAGCGGCAACCACATGAACCCCACATCCCCAGGTGTGAAGACCCGGCCATCACGGCCAAACCCAGGATCCCGCCTGTAGTTGCAGGCGGCGGAAGCACATTTCTAAAGAGGACCACGGTCCTGACCAGTTCCCTCGTTAGCGCCCAAAGGTGCTGGCCGAGAAGATCCAGCGCGCGAACTTGTTTACCTGTTCGGTTACGAACAGGGCTCCAAAACTGGGGCTCCAAATCTCGCAAACAATCTTCAACAAAACTGGCTTTAGCCCAGGCGCTACCTCAAGAAAACTTGAATAAATGCTGTCCCTATCCACATCTGTAATAGTGTCGTTTATATAAAGTTCACACTTAGAGTAGTTGACTGTCCTAACAGTCGCTGTATCTCTTCCCAAGGTACCATCGTCCAAATACCATGCATTTAGTGGTGAACCCAGACCAGAGATGATTGGATTAATTCCAAGACTAAATATCGCAGGACCCAAAGGATCTCCCTATTGACAACCAGTTGAAGATACATATTTGTCAGTCAGGGATATATTACACCGTTTAGAAACAAAATTTCACGATGCTTAGCCGAAATTGTTTTTGTAGCAATAAAAATGGTGGATGCACGGCAAACATGCATGACCTTGCATAAAGTCTCAAGAAACAGACTTGTCAAGCATGTAGATGCTTGTCAACAGATACTTGCCATTTTGCCAAGGATTTTAGGGCCTAAGGCTTGTAGTGAGCCCAATTTTAATCAGAATCAGAACCAGAATAGCTGTATTAGCTTTTCTTACTCCCTATTTTCTTATGGTTGTACAAAAATTAATATTCTGTATGTTTTTTATTAAGATTTTCAAAAAGATTATTATTGGATTCATATTACAGATGAACCTAAATAAATCTGTACAGAACAAAAAATTTTTTTTTAGCTTCGCCGCACTCGTGTAACGAACGTGTTAAGGTGCAAGTAAACAGGCCACTAGTGCTAACCTCGAAGAAGGTTAGAGTTATCTTTGGCAGCTAACGTATCGTATCAAAATAGGATATCTCTATCGCCTTTGGTGGAAACATGGCTTAAATGAGTCTTATCTCCAGTTTATAGTGGTATGTTATTTTTAGAATCTTTAAATATAAATATGAGCATTGAATTAAAGAGAGTGAGACGATGCTTAGTCTAACCAATTTTGATATTGCAAGCTAATTCCGGAGAAAGTCTGCTTTTAGAGAAGGTTCAGCTATCTATGATAATGGTTTATCCTATAAAGTGCGGCCAGACATTGCTCGACTTTCTGTTGAACGCTACCCTGAGGTATCCTGCGTCGAGCTTGAGGAATTTATAATTGTTTGTGTGTATCTGAACAGCCTATCCAATTCTATTTTCAAAGATTTTTTGAATGTTTTTGATGGCGTCCCAACAGTAACATCAAAAAGTAATAAAGGATTAAATGTGAATTTGTGGTGAATTTAATATAGACATCTTAGTACATTCGGCAACAAGTACCCAGATTTTGAGCCTTTTTAGCAGTTACAATTTGGTAAATGTTTTTTTGAACCAACTCGATTTACCGATACATCTGCTAAATGACATATTTTCTGTAGCCAAACATCATTAAATAAATAGGTTTTTAGTAAATTACCATCTGACAATTGCGGTCAATTGATAACTTTAAAGATAAATTCTCGTGTACATGAAGTTAAAATATTATTGTAGACCTGTCACAAATCAAAAAATTCAAATTTATTCTACTTATTACACAGTGGTATGAGTCTACTAATGTTTACAAATATATATCCTCAGCCTTGTCGTATCTTAAATGTTGTTAAATGGAGTAAACAATATTTTTGCACCTCATTTCGACTAGAAACCCTTCATGTGATCTTTTACTTTTAGCCAAAAAGATATACGACTATAGATGCTGGCGGGAAAAATTCCGAATCATTCCCGTCGAATACTTCGGAAGTATTCCGAATTATTCCGAAACTTTGGGAATATTTCAACAGTCAAAAATAACGAGGATTATCGACCTAACTACCTATTTCGCGCTTGGAAGTTGTGAATTATTATACTACGCGAATAATCGCGAATACTCGCGATGCGTACAGAGCTACATACAAACTAACCAAAAACATAGGTAACCTTTTTTCAAAAAATAAATATGCTAGGCCTGTTTTTTTATTGCACAACTGATATTTATAAAAATAGCATTCGATTTCGAAATAAGTAGGTACCTACCTAAAACAAAAGAATAAAAATCCTGTTAATCGCAGGCTAACGTATCTATTTATAAAAATATCAACATATAATCAATCCCATTTAAGTATAATAAAATAAACATTTATATTTTACTTACTCATATGCTACTGAACAATAATTAACTCACCATAGCACAAACAAACACGTTTATTCCGATTGAATTATTCTGGCGAAATTTTCGGAAACATTCAATTGCGGGGTACGAATCTTTCTTGCGCGGGGGAAAACTTCTCCGGGGAGCATCTCCCTGCTTACAGCACCCCGCACCGCCTGCACGCACGCTACACAGAGCTTCATACAAACTAAGCAAAAACATAGGTAACCTTTTTTCAAAAAAAACAAATATGCTAGGCCTGGTTTTTTTATTGCACAACTGATATTTATAAAAATAGCATTCGATTTCGAAATAAGTAGGTACCTACCTAAAACAAAAGAATAAAAATCCTGTTAATCGCAGGCTAACGTATCTATTTATAAAAATATCAACATATAATCAATCCCATTTAAGTATAATAAAATAAACATTTATATTTTACTTACTTAAATGCTACTGAACAATAATTAACTCGCCATAGCACAAACAAACACGTTTATTACCATGAAATTATTCTGGCGAAATATTCGGAAACATTCTCCAGGGGGAAAACTTCTCCAGGGAGCATCCCCCTTCTGACCGCACCCCGCACCGCCTGCACACACGACTCGGCGGCGATCGACGATCGACACAAAATATGATTTTTCAACAAAATAAATAAAAATCTTGATTTAATTTATTTTGAATAATTCTGATGTAAAGAAACTTTCCCAGAAGTATTCCGGAATTATTCCGAATTTTTCAGAAGTTTTGCAACTATATATACGACTGACAGCAGAGGAGCAAGCAGTGCCTTCTTCATCGGTTTTAGCAAACGCACTTGTTAGTGTCTTAGTTGCTAATAATATAAAAAGTAAGGGGCCCCTAAACTAACCAGGATGTCCGTGCGAAGACTGTTGTTAAATAGAGACTTGAATTTGGAAAATTATACACAACAAAAATTTCAAATATATTTTACTTTAAGACCCCTCTTACACATTATAAATAGAAATAATTAACTCTTACATAAGTAGTCCAGTACCCTAATAGTGAGTCATTCATTATTCTTGGCTCATCTAATGATAATTAAATCGTTGATTTTCACATTCATGAATGTTAATAAATACCGAATATATTAAATACGAAATCTGTCAAAATTCACATGTATTCACCGACATTGCGATACGTTAGTTATGATAGTAACCACTAGAATCCGTAAAATCGCTATTAATCTAAGTTCGCAGCCTTGTATCATAATCTACTATTTTTAATGTCATTTCGATGTCATGTGTAGAATGACTGACGTTTAAGTTCAATTTTTATTTTTTTTGCCCTTTACATTTTAGTATCAGATTAGATAAAATAAATTACAAAACACATTTCAAAGAACTAGGAACTATTTAAAATCAAGTCATATTTACACCAATAGTTTGCTACGCACACCTGTGCCTATTTGAACACTTTAAATACCTACACCATATAGTCTCTATCTCGTTTTCTCTCTCTCCTCCAGTACGTTAAATAAATAATGTACGTTATTACTTAAGTTGTGTTACGATTATATCATGGTCCAAAAATATCATCAAACCATATTTTATTGTCACTCTCATAATCCTTGATGATGTACCCCATATCTTTCAATTCGCGTACTAGCAGCTCATTTCTGTTCATGTATTTCTGAATTCCTAGTAACCAATCTTCAAAAGATATGACATGTCTGCAGTATCCTCCATATTCTTTGGGCAAGGTAGCTGGGTCTATGTATTTGTGAAGAGAACTCATGTCATTGCCGTGAAAATGTATCATTTTGAGGGCTCCTAAAGGGATGAACTGCTTGGCCACGTAGAACAAACTGGTGAGCAGCCAGTTGTAGTTGATCAAGTGGACTCCGTGGATTTGTATTGGGAAGTTCACCTGTAAAGTTATGATAGCCTGGTATTTGAAAATTATCATTTTGAATTTTTCTGTATATACTGTTTGGAAAGCAGTTATTTTATTACAGACTATATGAACACCTAGCTGTCAACAGAAGTGTCACAACCGCGTTGATAGATAGATAGATATACACTTTATTGTATCAATCACAAAAGTAAAATTAAACAGAAATGCTGATCCTTTCATCAGCTATTGACAAGATCATGCTAGGTACTTGGATAACAATTCACAATTCAAAATTTGCGTTGCCGACCCAGAAGATATTTTTGTTGTTGTAGACTAGGAAACCGTACGCAAAGAGCGTCGAAACGGAACACATAGAAAAAGTTCCTTTCTCAATGATTTCAAGATTTTATAGTCTCAGCCCATAGGGAATTTAACCTCACAACTTGAACCGCAAAATATCTTCGGTCGATTGCTATAAATAAACGGAGAACACCAACTGTACAAACTTATCATATTTTGAGGTCCAAGTTATGACGTGAAATTCTCTAGCGATAGCGAGAGGCGCAATAAAAAAAGATGGCTTTTGTTCTTACCCCCATCAAACTAATAGTCTGATGCGCAACATTCGGCGTGAAGTGCCCAAAATGTCTCAAGCTAAGTCCTTCCAAATCCACTACGATCGATGTTCCCATGATCTGGATCTTGGGCTGCTGCGAAGCTATCTCAGTCATGGCTAAGGCTGCACGCATTGCATCCTCGACTGTTACTGCATCTATGTCCCAGCGACCTGAAAATACGAAAAAGTAAGGATAATTGTCAATGTTACGTTCACGTAAATATTCAGTGTTTTTTTTCTTAGATGCAAGAAAGTGTTGAGAGAACTTTTATAGTGATGGAATTTCATGGATGAAAAATATCCTACCGTGCCCTATTGTGTCCTTGTGTAGATTTTCACTTACGCGCTATATGCGGTATGGCGTCTGGACTGGATCGTTTCGGTATATGTGTCCTATAGCCCCCTATTTTACAATTCAAATATTTCTCACTTTCCAAAATACCTACTCATATGTTAGGTACTCATACTTATTCCATTGATAGTAAAATAAATAAAGACTGCACAGACTTAATCTATCGCTATCTGAACATTCTTTCGTATCGTGGGGGTCCATCCATTAACTCTCCAGAATCAATTGTTTCTGCCCAAAAAAGTGAGACGCAACCCTCACAATTCATGGTGTTAGAGATTTAAAGATAACTAAGCGACAGTTGCAAGTCTCAAAATATGAAATGAAATGTGAAAAATAAATATAAATTGCCTTTAGAACTAAAGACATAGAAGAAATTGTCCAAATTTAGAAGTCTCCTACGAACATTGTTACTGAAGAAGTGTTGCTATAGCATTGATGACTTTTAAAATTGTATTTTGTTTTTCTTTCAAGTATTGAAAGTTAGCTAGCTAGAATATAGAATTATCATTTATTTTGTAATATTCGAATGCAACGTATTTTGTTTATGAATAAATAATAATAATAATAAACTTTGACTCTCAGATCCCTTTCTGAAACTGAAACCTACAAATACCTTGGTATGCCGGAGTCTCTAGGTATATCTGATGGGGACATAAAGCAATCAGTGACGGAACGTTTCTTTAGTCGACTGAGAAAAGTGCTTAAAAGTCTTTTGTCAGGAGGCAATAAAGTGCGTGCTGTCAACGGTTGGGTTATGCCCTTACTTATATACACCTTCGGCATATTAAGGTGGACTCAGACTGAGCTCGACGCCCTGGATGTAAAGGTCAGAAAACTACTAACGACGTATCGCATGCATCACCCACGATCATCGGTGATGAGATTGTACATTCCCCGGAAGTGTGGGGGTCGTGGCTTTCTCAATGCCAAGAACCTACACAACCGGGAGGTGTGCAATCTCAGGGAATATTTCTTAAACTGTGAAAGTGGGTTGCATTGCGACGTGGTAGCAGTTGACAATGGCCTAATAACACCGCTATCCTTAGTGAACGGGATCTGGCGCGCGCCACAGGTGCTAACCACTCAGAGTCGCATGGACGTATGAAAGAGCAAGGAGCTACATGGGCGCTTCTACAGAGCCCTTCATGGGCCCGATGTAGATTTGCTCGCGTCGGTGGCCTGGCTACGTTTCGGTGACCTCTTCGGGGAAACCGAAGGTTTTGTTTGTGCAATTATGGACGAAGTTATCAAGACCAATAACTACCGGAAGTATATCCTGAAGGATGGTACGGTCGACATTTGTCGAGCATGCCACCGTCCCGGAGAGTCACTCAGGCATATTGTTTCCGGATGTTCTCATCTTGCTAACGGCGAGTATTTGCATAGACACAATCAAGTAGCTAGGATTATACACCAGCAACTTGCACTTAAATACGGCCTTGTCGGCCCTGAGGTACCGTACTATAAGTACGCACCTGCGCCAGTTCTTGAGAATAGTCATATCACGCTCTACTGGGACCGGTCTATTATCACGGATAGGACTATTGTTGCCAATAGACCTGACATTGTGATAGTAGACCGGGAGACACGCCGTGCAATTCTTGTTGACGTTACCATCCCCCATGACGAGAACCTCGTGAAAGCCGAGAAAGAAAAACTTTGTAAGTACTTGGACTTGGCCCACGAGGTTACCGCCATGTGGCATGTTGACTCAACGATAATTGTTCCGATTGTTGTTAGTACGAACGGGTTAATAGCGAAGAGTCTCGACCGTCATCTAGAGAGACTCTCGCTTGGCAGTTGGGTCAAGGCACAGATGCAGAAGGCAGTGCTTTTGGACACGGCTCGTATTGTGAGGAGATTCCTTTCTCTGGAGCCCTGACCACCGGCAGCTTGGGTCTAACTCCGCTGCCGATGGGTGCCCCGTTTTTGTATATTTTTAAATGTTGTATTGCTTTTTTATTTTATTTTTTTATTTTTTACATGTAATATTTAAAAATGTACAAAATAGACTAAATATGAATAAAAGAATAATAATAAATATCGGTCGGCTCGAAGGAGCAAGATCGCGTAAGAAACTCCCACGTTACGGAAACCAGCTAATTACGAGTGAAAACAAGTGCTTAGCCATGACGCGTCCACCAGGCCCTGGTAGAACGGGTGCGCCCAAAAAGTGCTGGATTAACGTCGCGGGGACGGATATGCGTGGTCCCACAACTATTAGGGATGCCGAACCGAAAACCGGGCAAAGTGGAGGAGAAAGAGCAGGAAAGCGAACCCTGAGCTCTGAGGCGAACAGCAGAGGCCGCTACCGGGAAGGCGCTGAGATAAGAGAGAGAGATTTTAAGATGAATAAATGGATGAATGAACACTTTATTGCCCTATTAACAAACTAAAGAAACACATAGTTAAATCGAAATTAAGATGACTATAGCTTACCGAATCTCATGAGTATAGTTCTTCCACTGTGAGGACTCTCCGGCAACACCCCAGCATACACGTTCTTGACCCTCACCAGGTCGAAGAGGTCACAGTTGTAAAGAGAGGCGTGACGTCTTTGGAAGTCTGCGTAACGCACCATCTGGCATTCGCAATAATTTTATTTTTTTAGAAGAAAGGAAAATTTTACGGAGGTCAGAGGGCAGTCGCTCCATTGTAATATAAAGGTTCATGACTTAGCGTAGCCAAGCTCCGAAGCGCAAACTGTGGACGCAACTAGGAAAGCACGCATAGACGAAGAAGAAGAAGAAGATAACATTTTAGGGCCTCAAAAAACCTAAGTCGCATTTCCGTCACGTCCTCACTCTAGTAATACCTATCTAGTAAAGGTGTCTGAAAACGAGCGTTAATCGGGGACTAGTAGGACACAAGCTGAGGCATTCCTTTACCAGTAAATACCTATGTATATTTCTTTTTTATAATAATGCTTATAATGTTTAAGTAGTATCTAAAAGAGATTACAGTTGTAAAGAGAGTTGTGGCGTCTTTGGAAGTCTGCGTAACGCACCATCTGGAATTAACAACAATTTTATTTCTCTAAATAATATGTACATTTATAGACCTCGAAAAGCCTAAGTGGCACATTTTACTTGTAAAAGGTGTCTGAAAAACACAACACAAGCTGAGGCATTCCTTTGTATGTTATTATAATGTTTAAGTCCATACGAGTAATATATAGAAGAGATCATAATTTGGAAGAGAGGTGTCCACCATCTGAATATAACATTATCAATAATTTAATTTACTCCCCTGATTACACGAACAAATTTAGGACCTCGAAAATCCTAAGTCGCACTTTCGCCACGTCCTTACTCTGTAGGTATGTCAATGATATAAACAGAATATAAATAAATATAGGGACAATCACATAAAATAAAGCAAGTAATCATCTTTCCTACCTAAGAATCAAACGATTGAAGTTTGTTATATCATTCCTCATCTTTTTGGTCCATGCGTGTTTTTTCTAATTGTGTCCACAGTTTACGCTTCGGAGCCTAGGGTACGCTGTAAGTCATGGTCCTAGATTTGGCGGCACTGATTATTAGAAATGAGTGATTGCCGATTGATCTCCGTCCCTTTTTTACAAGGCAACCAGAAAAACAAGAACATGACCCGAGGCACACCCCGGACACTCCATACAACAGCGCCGAGATTACTACTACTACGATTTGGTCGTGTACACACGCACATCACGTCAGTTTGTGTGTCACTCAAGTCTTACTTGCATTGTTGCATACTCTTGATTTTTACCCTTTCTACGCGGTAACCTGCGGTATTTGTTTCGGGTGGGTGGGTGTGAGTGTCCGTTCTGTACGTTAGTACTATTAATAATTGTATGTATGTAAAAACTTTATTGTACAGAAAGAACATTGTTACAACAAAATAGAACACAACAAGAGGCGGACTTATCCCTGATAGGGATCTCTTCCAGTTAACCCGAAAACCAAAGGGAAAAAAGAGTACATGGGCATCAAAGAGTGTACAATAATTTTGTGCCCGATGTTTGTTAGTGGCCAATACTGTCAGATTTTTCGGGCTGTCTAAATGCATCTCAGTTCTTCCAAACGAGACATCTTTTACCTTGTTTTTCAGTCCAAAAAGCACTTAATAATTTGTCATTTTATTATAGGTATTGTAAAAAATCATAGTGATTTTGAATTGCTGCTTTAACACTAACTACCTATGTTTTCACAAATAAACGATTTGATTGGTTGATTGATCACTAAACTTATGCCGGAGACCACTAGGTGCTTCCCAATCTTACCAGTTTATGAGTCAGCGCGGGAATGAACCTGCGACACCTGAGGAACCTCAGCAGGTATTCATCGTCCAGGCGACGAGGATGACACTCGCCACGCTCTGGAATTAATTAAGATTTTATTACATGGGATAATAACTGTCTTACTACAAAAAAGTTAGACAACTGTTCAACATGAGTTTTAAAAAAACTGCTACCATTCAACTACGTTTGTCTATAGCTAAAGTTAAACAGAGAATAGACATGGTTTTAAGCTTTGTTATACAGTAGTCCAAGAGTAGGTACTTTAGGTTATAGATAAACTTAATTTTACGATAGAATTTTTTAGACACGTGTAGAACAGATATCTGACTTTATGTAGTAAGATAAGGTAACTCTTTCGATGCATATTACAAAAATGCAAATGACGATGCCAATGCCAAATACGCAAAAATCTAATTACGCAATTAACCAAACGTTAACAAAATCACGAGGTCTTCGCGAAGATTGTCCCGTTTAGGCAATTTTTGAAAAATTTACTTTAGTTGTTTAGTACTTTTCTTTGAACCACCCCTTGTACTAACTTATTAAAAATGCACCTTACATACATACAAAATATGAGCGAAGCATTAAAATGAATTTTTTAAGTGTGGTTTTCCCGTAAAAAAGGTTACTGTAGTCAGACGCTTCATTATCACTGGGATAGGTTAGGATACAAAACTATCTAAGGTTTACGTTTAAGTATCTTCCTGACGGTCAAGATAGGCAACTTAGATCTTCCAAAAAACTTTTCTACTCCCCTATTTCGGTCCAGTTTTATGTCTAATTCCTTTACCTTACAGGCCACGCGGCTCTGGAATGCTCTACCCGATGACATCAAAGAAACTAAATTCGCTTTCAAAAGAAACGTCAAAATTCACCATACTAGCTTTATTATCACCCTAAACCATCGTCATTTTTTCCGTTTTCATCTCTATTTTTATGTATGTATATGTATAGTTATGAATACTGTATGTAAATCTAAGTATGTTTATTTAGCAGTAAGTGTTTTTTTTCTCTCATTGTATTTTTAAGATAATTCGCGCCACACATAACTTTTCTGTTTTTCCTAATGGTTGACTGGGAGAGAATGCTTTTAGCATTAAGTCCGCCAATTGTAAAAGTATTTTTTTTTACTTGTGGCACAATAAAGATTCATAAATAAATAAATAAAACTAAGAAAGGCTAGAAGAATTTAAACCTACAGTAAAGCCTTATTACCGCCGTAATCAGAGAGTTAAACTAATTAAGCATTTTTTATTTGAATTAATAATTTGCTTTAATTGTCATTGACAACTCAGAGTGCGACTGTATACTTTGAAAATACAATGACGAACGAACCAATGACCATAGAGCGCAACTCCTGAATGATCTTCTGTCTCGTGTCCTGGTGCTCCTGGCAGTTCCTCCGAGCCACCTCCTCGAAGTCAGAGTCTTCGAAGCGGCTCACGTCAGCCTGGAACGCTACCTCCAGGAAAGACATCGTTCGATTTCACTGGAACATAAATGTTCAAAAGTTATAATAATGTAGGTATTTTTTAAAACGCCTATCTGCCTTTTCTATGACCTCTCCTCTCACGGATCTAGTGTTTCATTGGAACTAAATAGCACCTTTTTACTTATTTATGTTCAATATTCTGTATCCTATTTTTGCTCCTTTCTTCCTGAGGAGCTCGTTAGTCGAGCGCAACCCGTGTATCAGTAGCGAATGCGCGTGTGAAGCGACGGGGCGTGACGCGACCATTATTGAATTATGTCGCCATTTAGTGGCATGTTCTACCTTGAGCTCCTCCTTGCTTCGGAAGGCACGTTAAACCGTTAGTCCCGGTTGTTATCGATAGATAGCAGTTGTGAAGCTGTGTCAGATGCCTTAGGGCAGCCTGAAAAATTCTGACAGTGTTGGCCACTAACACACCTCAGGTCATGTTCCTGTTGGTCTGGTTTCCCTATAAAAAGAGTTACTAGTAGTTCAGCCAAATCTAGGACTATGCTTTCCACGTAATAGCGTACCCTAGTCTCCGAAGCGTAAGCTGACGACGCAACTAGGAATACACACTAGGATGATGATAACTCTGTATCCTGTTTGTATTTCGTGCAAATAAATGAATACTAGTTACTTGTTATTTAAATACCCTTATTTTTTCAAAACTGCTTTAAGGCTCTTATGTAAATAATATACTTGTATTATTACTAGCTGTGCCCGCGGCTTCGCCCGCGTGGAATTCCATTTGTGTCACGGAAAAAGTAGCCTATGACACTCTCCAGGTCTCCAACTATCTCTACACAAAAAATTACATCAATCCGTTGCTCCGTTTTAACGTGAAAGAAGGACAAACAAACAAACAAACTTTCACATTTATAATATTATAGTATATAGTATATATATAGTATGGACTTAAAAAAATATGTTGTCTAGCTTTATAGCCAAGTTTTTCTAAAAGAGTAATTAATAAAAAAATATGACCAAACACAAAAAGGCAATTATATAACATCGTGACCTCCAGTAATAAAAGTGAAAGATACATTTCAACAAAAAAAATATAGACTATAAAATGTAGGTAACACTTCTCATCTCATAGATCACCTACATCATAGATATACAAGGTTTTGGAGTGCTATTTTTATAAGAGCGACTCAGGAAAAATTGTTGACGATTTTCGTTCAATATCGAATCGTTGTCAGTCGTCATAATCGATGAGTCGAACGACTTGCATTCGACATGTGAGTCGATCGATTTAGTGAGTGACATTATTCGAGAGAGTACATTTCAACAATAGGGTTACTAGTTGTTATTGAATTGCTGCTGCTGCTGCGGTAAGAAGGACTTGTCATGCAATTTTAGTAATCACTGAAGTTTATTTCATATTTGCACAAAATTAACTTATAAATTATTGATTTTTACTGAACTATTGTACCTATTTTTAGCAAAGAGAATATAATTTTTACAATCTATATATGTATATATAAAAGCGAAAATCACTCTCTCACTCACTCATCACGAAATCTCGAAAACTACTAAGCCGATGAAGATGAAATTTGGCAGGAAGATAGATTGTGGTTAGGAGGCGCCCGCTAAGAACGGATTTTTGGAAATTCCATCCGTAAGGGGGTGAAATAGGGGTTGCCAGTTTGCATGAATCTACGTCATTTTTAAAGTGAGACACATGAAATTTTTTATTTTTTTTGTAGATATAATATAAATAATAGAATAAAAATGCATTTATCAGATTTTGAAAATCACATCCCTATAGGGGTGAAATAGGGGTTGCAAGTTTGTATGAAACTTTTGTAATTTTTTAAAAGAGACACTAGAATTTGTTAATTTATATTAGTGGTTAGAAGAAAAAGATAATGCATCTATTAGATTTTGAAAACAACATCCCTATAGGGGTGAAATAGGGGTTGCAAATTTGGATAAATCTTTGTCATTTTTTAAGCGAGATACTACATATTTGAATTAATGGTTAGTAAAAAATAATAATTCATTAACTGGATTTTAAAAAATCGCATCCCCGGGCGTCTTTTTGGGGTTGCAAAATACAAGTATTATCTATATATTGACTGATTAATCAACACCCAGCCTTAACCTAAAAGCTATAAACGTGAAGTTTGGGCAAAAGTTTTATGTTATTACGTAGTGCTCAGATAAGAAAGGTTTTTACAAAATTCCCCCCCTAAGGGGTCAAACGGGGGTCCAAAATATGTTTGGGGGAAGGAGATTAGTTAGTCCGTTTCATTTGAAACTACACAAGATTATTAATTTCGATAAATTATTAGTTACCTGTTTTAAGATTTTTCAGAATTCACCCTCTTAAGGAGGAAATGCCCCCTTCACAAACTTCACGAGCACTGATATCCCAATGAATTTTGACATGTGGGTTCTTCAGAAATTTATTTCTTATGATGAAAGAGTAAATTCCTATTTCAGATGGATTGGTCGCCATTTAGTGGCATTTTTTTCTCGAGCTCCTACGTGCTTCGGAAGGCACGTTAAGTTGGTCCCGGTTGTTATCGATAGATAGCAGTCGTGAGGCTGTGTCAGATGCCTTTAGGCAACCTGAATAATTCTGTCAGTGTTGGCCACTAACACACTTCGGGTCATGTTACTGTTGTTCTAGATTCTCTGTAAAAAGGGTTACGGAGGTCAGACGCCAGTCGCTCCATTGTAATTACCAGTGCAGGCAAATCTGGGAACATGACTTACAGCATACCCTAGGCTCCGAAGCGTAAGCTGACGACGCAACTAGAAATACACACTCGGATGAAGAAGTATTATATTGTACAATTCATGACATGGGTGTTATTTGTATGGTTAATACGAACGGTTGCTGACTACGAAATTAACAGTGATATAATATCAATCCCTATTGGGATCCGATGGAGCCGTAATCTCCTACATAGGAAATACATAGGAAAATCCTGAGAGACCTGCCATAAATAATCTAAGTGATTCAAATCTCATTGGAAATACCTTTTAATCAAGCGGGCGAAGCCGCGGGCAACAGCTAGTAGATTATAAATTCCAATTCACTCCTAAATATAAATTTTTCTTTCGCGCCAACTTACTATTGTTTGGTTTAAAAAAAAATATTAGTTGCCAGTATGATGTTTTTTTTTGCTGTTATAAGATTGCGAAGGAATTGCAATTTGCATCTTGAGTTTTTTAAACACTGGTATGTTTCTGAATAAATACTACTATCTTTTGAAACCGGATACCTTAGAATTATAATTGGTCTCCGCTACGAAAAAAAATCTTGTGTAATCTATTACAATAATTGTCTATTTCCCATGCAATAAAAATGTCATTGTCATTGCACGTGGTACCGTCGGTAGGTACAAATTACAGTTATGAGTACCGCTAACTGCTTGTAATCATTTTAACGTATAGTAGAGCGTAGCATAACGTGTTTGCGAAATGGACCCTGAGCCCTTCTCTGCCCTAGGTTAGCTGACCATCAAGAAAAGGAGGTTCGCATTCCGATGATTTTTTTTTGTGTTTATTGCTGCAAACTAAGGCCTCCATGGTCCAGTGGTGAAGGCATTTATCTCAGACCCAAGGGTCGTGAGTTCGATTACCACGGGAAGCTTACTTTATTTAGTAGTTTCCAGTTTCTTTAGGAGATAGCAGGCTTGAATCAACTGGTCGTCTGATAATAAAGATGATTCCGTGCTTCGAAAAGCACGTTAACCCGTCGGTCCTGGCTGCCATTAGGTAGTCTTTAAAGAAACCACTTTAGTTGTCTGTCGATAAATGAACCATGTCAGTGTTATGTAACCCACTCGATATGAATGAATCGCAAAATGTAAGATTACATTTAGAAGTTTGGTAATTAATGGATCCTACTATTACATACTGATACAATATTTAGTACTGGCTCATTAACTAATCTAGACAAGGCTATCGGCAATGATCTAAAAAAGATGCAATTTCATGTCTATTTAATTGCTTTTGCAACTTTGCTGCAACATTTTAACTAAATAACATAGATTAATAATTGGTCTCGCGCGCTCGACTAGATACCGCGCTGTGAAGAAAAATCAGTTTCCAGAATGCGGCCACTTAATAGGAAAGTGTGTGTAAAACAATGTGCAAAGACGCACACTAGCGTCGATTATGGTGTTGCCAGCTACTTGACTGGTGCCCGACCAATGGGAAAATTATTAATTGCTGTGGTCTTGTTACGTGTTATAAAAAGTAACTCAGAAAAACCTTTAAAATGAAAATAAAATAAAACTGGCCAAGTGTGAGTCGGCTCGCATGTAGAGGGTTCTGTACTATTTTTTATTTTTCTCCATTTGGACCTCCTAAACAAATTTAATATTATCTCATAGGTTTTCCTGTAATTTATGAATCGAAATTCTGGAATCGATAGTTTCGGAGACAAGATAGGGGAAATGGTTAGTTTTTGTCTACTTTATTTTATAATTCTAATATAGAATCCTAAAATTGCAAAAAAACTTTCTTTTGATTTATTATTACACAGTACAGTATGTTAAACGTTACTTTAATTTTCAATTTAGCTTGGAGCTAATTGATTACTGACCTCTTTTTAGTTGTAACACGGGTTTAAATACAGATAAATAAATATACATACACATCCTATTAATATTATAAACGCGAAAGTTTGTAAGTATGGATGGATGTTTGTTACTCTTTCACAACTAAACCGCTGAATTGATTTTCATGAAATTTGGTACGGATATAGTTCAAGGCCCGGAGTCAAACATAGGCTACCTTTTGACGCAGGCGGAGCTGTGGTAAACATCTTATTATGTACGAGTAGATATTATCATGGCCTTTTTCCATACAGTAGTGTTGCCGGAAAATACATTACACATCGAATAATAATCGATTCTTTGATAGTTGAAAATATAATCTAAGGTATCGATAGTGATCATATATCGATAGTATCGATATTGATACTATTGATAATATATTTCTGTAATTTTTTTCTATATGAGTTGAATGACGATGATTTGTGTTATGCCCGCTGTGCATCCCGCCGCCGAGTTCCGGTATATCTGTATAGTATCGGTGCCTGAAATCCCGAGTTTGCATCGCTCGCTGGATCAAAGGCAAAGCCCATGGCCGAGGTTCGTCCCAACTGGGAGCCCCTTGTGCATTTGCCGAAAAGGCTGAGTGGTTAATAGCCCTCGCCTCAAACTGTCCCGCTGTAAATTTAAAAGCTCACAGGAGCTAAAATTGTAGGTCATGTCAAAAAAAAAAAAAAAGCCTGAAATCCTTGGTATTGTTGTTAATCCATTAATCGATTATTTTTCATAAATTCTCAAAAATCAATACTACAGATTAGATTATATCGATACTACAGATACATAATCGATTAATAACCATTGATATAAACGATTACCTTTGTTGATTAAATCGATATAAGTTATATCAACCCATTTCAATAATCGACTAATTGTTTGATATTGCAGTTAATAATCGATTAATTGTCAAAAATCGATTAAATTTATTATATCAATACTTTCGATATCCTAGATTATTTTTAAAAAAAAAACAAATTCGATTAATTAATTATCCGGCAACAATACCCTACGGGATACCAACTACCTTGTAGAGGTTCGTGTGAGGAGATGAACAAAAGTCGAAGTCCAGATTTGCAGTAATTTTATTTTTGCCAAACTTATATTTATATGTACAGAGATTTACAAGCTAACCAATAGGAACTAAGAAAATAAAAAAGAACAAATAGAATTATCGAAATTATAGCCAATAGGAATGCCGCTTAATGTTAACAAAATTATGTGGTACAGTGGCGGCGCGGGGCGCACCCCCGAAAGCGCCTGCGAGCTCATATAAAATGAAATTCGTGGCCGCGCAAAACATTAGCTGGCGCGCGTTTCGACGATGCATGTCTCCCCATATCACTCCTCCTCAAGCGAAGCGTACGGATTTCTTGACCGTCCGACCGCTTCTAGTGACGTATGGATCTTCTTGTTTTGCACCTGTTGAATTACTCGTCGTTGTCGGCCGGTCGCTGTCTTTAGCCATCGGCGCGGCGGCCCTTGAGTCCATGACGTCATCGTTGCGAACGTAGGCAGGCTTCAATCGGTCTAAGGAAACGATGGTGGTGCGGGTTGGCATCTGGATTTTGAAGTACTTGTCGTGGCGTCTCAAAACTTCAAACGGTCCGTCATAAGGTGGCACTAAGGGTGCACGCACTGTGTCATTGCGTACAAACACATGAGTGCACGTTGCTAAGTCCTTGTACACGAAGGGTTTTTCAATGTTGTGGGAGCGCGTTGCGGGCGATAGTAAAGTCATTGCATCGGTGAGACGGCGCACGAAATCTGCATCTTCAATTTTCGACTGAGTAGGTACGAAAAAATCCGATGGTATGCGTAACGTTGCTCCGTAGGTCATCAGTGCGGGACTCAGATTGTTGTCTTCTCGAATAGCCGTGCGCAAGCCTAATAGCACAGTGGGCAGGTCGTCGGACCACTGTGTAGTTGCTTGCCGAGCCATTAGTGCAGCTTTCAATGTGCGATGTAAACGTTCTACTTTGCCATTTGATTGAGGATGAAATGCTGTTGTCCTTATTCTTGTGATTCCGAATTTCTTCATTAGCTGGTTGAATAGCGTAGACTCGAACTGGCGGCCTTGGTCCGTTGATATGCGAAGCGGACAGCCAAAACGTGCGATCCAGTGTTCATAGAGGGCCTTAGCGACGATTTCAGCGGTGATCTCTCGTACTGGTACTGCTTCCATCCACTTTGTACATCGATCGATAATCGTTACGCAGTATCGATAATCATTTGATAAGCGTAATGGGCCAACAATGTCGATGTGTATGTGTTCGAATCGTTGCGAAGGCGGAAATGCGCTGATTGGAGTGGTGACGTGACGGTGTACTTTGGCACGCTGACAGCTGATGCAGGTCTTCGTCCAGGTTGCTACTTCTTTATTCATAGATGGCCAGAAGAATTTAGATGTCATCTGTTTGCGAGTCGTTCTGATACCCGGATGGCATAACTCATGTTGCGCTTTGAATGCAGCGTAGCGATATGCCTCAGGCAAATATGGGCGTGGCGTAGCTGTAGAGATCTCGCACGTGATTGGCTGACTGAGACCAGGAAGTGTTACATCGGCGAATTTCAGGTTGGATTGCGTTTTCAGATATTTCAGCTCTTCGTCGTTTCTCTGGTCGATAGCTAACTGTTTGTAATCGACGACGGTCGGACATTGTATCTCTTCGATGCGTGATAAGGCGTCTGCAACTGAGTTTTCTTCTCCACGTAGATATTTTATACTCGAACAAAATTGACTAATGAAGTGAAGTTGCCGTTCTCGCCGCGGGGTGTCGCTGCTGTTCGAGTTTCTTGTTAGCGCATAGACGAGGGGCTTGTGGTCGGTGTATATTACCACGTCGCAGCCTTCGATTAATCTTCTGAATTGTTTCACCGCTGTGTACATTGCTAATAGCTCGCGATCGTACACGCTATAGCGGCGTTGAGTGTCGCTCATCGATTTAGAGAAAAATGCCAGCGGTTTCCAAACGTTGTCTTGTTTTTGCTGTATTACAGCGCCAATACTATGATCTGAGGCGTCCGTCATGATTCCTAAGGGAAGACCGTGGACCGGGAATGAGAGTGTGGTCGCTTCCGAAATGCTTCGGCGGCATTTTTCAAAAGCTTCTACTGCTTGAGGTTTCCATTCTATAGGAGTTTTGTCGTTTTTCTTGCGATTATGTAGATATTTATTCAATTCGTGTTGAAAATCGGCTTGATGCGGTAGGCAATCTCGATAGAAGTTGAGCATGCCTAAGAAGCGACGTAACTCGATGATTGTTTTCGGTTTTGGATAATTCGTTATTGTTTTGATGCGTTCTTCAGTAGGTTTAATGCCGCTGGACGAAACTTCGTAACCGAGAAAATTGATTTTTTGTCTTCCGAACTCGCATTTTTCGATGTTGAGTGTCACGCCGTAGGTGTCTAACTGTTTGAGTACTCGATGTAGTAGCTTGATATGTTGCTCTTCGTTCTCGGAAAATAGCAAAATATCGTCAATGAAGCAGAAGCAGTCTTCGATGCCTCTTAAGACCTCGTGCATGAACCGTTGGAATGTTTGGCTGGCGTTACGGAGTCCGAAGGTCATACAGTTGAATTCGAAGAGACCAAACGGTGTGATAATGGCCGTTTTCTGCGAGTCTTCTTCCGATGCCATAGGTATCCAAAAGTAGGCCATTTTCAAATCGAGTTTACTGAATATCTTCTTATTGTGTAGCATGTAGGTAAACTCCTGAATCCGTGGAATAGGGTAGCGGTCTGGTTGAGTAACCGCATTCAGACGTCTGTAGTTGCCGCATACACGTAGGCTTCCATCTTTCTTCGGCACGACGTGTAATGGGCTCGCCCACGGGCTCTTTGAAGGTTTACATATGCCCATCTCCAACATTCGATCGAATTCGTCCTTAGCGGCCTTGTACTTGTCAGGCGGGAGGGGACGGGCGCGGGCGTGGAGCGGGGGGCCTATTGTTGTGATGTGATGTACAACTTGATGTTTCGCGGGTTGCTTCAATGACATCGGCCGTAGTACGTCTGGATATTGCTTCAAGATGTTGTAGTAGGCTTGATCGGAGCTTATGGTGTGTACAGATTCATGGCACGTTGAGATTTCCATTGCGTCGATGGAGATTTCTGTAGTTTGGTCTATTAATTTTTTCTTATGTAAATCTACAAGTAGTTTGTAGTGTTTCAGGAAGTCTGCGCCCAGTATTGAAGTCTTCACATCTGCTACAACGAACGTCCACATGAAGTTACGGCGTAGTCCGAAATCGAGCCTGATGGTTTTTTCGCCGTAAGTGTTGATAATTGTATTATTTGCTGCAAAAAGTTTGTAGGCGCTCGGCGTCTTGTTTCGTTGAAGATTTTTGTTTGTGGCGGCTAGAACGGAGATGTCTGCGCCTGTATCCACGAGAAACCGTTCTCTGGTATTGCGATCGTGTATACAAAGGCGATTGCTTGGGCTGGGGACACCGACATCCGCCACAGTCGGTGTCGACGTTAGTTTTCCGACGATTTCTTGCGTTTGCAGCACGGTGATTCGCAGCGTCGCGCTTTATCTCCAAATCGGTAGTGGTATCTACATTCCCACGTCGGATCGCCGGGCTTGGATGATGGTCTCCTGTTTGTTGCCGACTTTGATCTTGAACGGTACCGTGGGTTGAAAGAGCGGAACGGCGTGCGTTGCGTTGGTCGGCTGCTACGTATCTCAGCAACTTCGAGTGAGAGCTGATCAATCTTCTGTATAAGTGTATCTAGTTGCGATGGTGCGGCCGGTTGTGCGACGGCTGAGGTTGACACGGCGGCGATGGTAGCGCTCCCGGAGTATTCAGTCATCTTGTCGGCCATCGCGGCGAGTGTGTCGAGTGTCGCCTCGGTGTTTATTGATAACACGACCCGTATTGATGCAGGAAGCTGGTTCAACCATTCTATCTTGAGTCCTTCGTCGGTGATCATGCCGCCAGCGAGCTGTCTCATCTTACGCAGTAACTGGGTGGGTTTCTGGTCTCCGAGTTCTAATCCACTGATGAGCTTCTGGAAGTTTTTGACTTCTGATTTCTCGTATACGGTGAGGAGGCGGTTCTTCAGTATTGCGTACTTGTTGGCAGCAGGCGGGTTATAGAGAATGTCGGTAAGATGTTCTAGATCGACCGCTTGCAGTTGTTGAAGGACGTATCTGAATTTTTGATCATCGGATGTCTTGAGTGGATCGATGACCGCTTCAAATTGAATAAACCATGCTCGAGGGAGTTCCCGCCAGAAAGGTAGTAGCCTGGACTGGATAGAGACTGCGCCAACGATGCCGACGTCCGCATCAATAGAAATATTTGCCTCGCCAGCAGTAGGGGCCGTAGATTTGGCAGCTTCCTGTTCAGCCATTCTTCAAGCGGAGCAGCGTCGGGGTCACCAAATGTAGAGGTTCGTGTGAGGAGATGAACAAAAGTCGAAGTCCAGATTTGCAGTAATTTTATTTTTGCCAAACTTATATTTATATGTACAGAGATTTACAAGCTAACCAATAGGAACTAAGAAAATAAAAAAGAACAAATAGAATTATCGAAATTATAGCCAATAGGAATGCCGCTTAATGTTAACAAAATTATGTGGTACAGTGGCGGCGCGGGGCGCACCCCCGAAGGCGCCTGCGAGCTCATATAAAATGAAATTCGTGGCCGCGCGCAAAACATTAGCTGGCGCGCGTTTCGACGATGCATGTCTCCCCATAACCTAAAGGCCATATTTAGAATGTTGGTCGGCGTAAAGTGGAAATGGAATCAAAATAGTGATAGGTTGTTAGTCGCATCGCCTACTGATAGGTATGGTTCTTCGATTTTCGCCCCCTTCCTCGGCCGGCTTATACGGTCTGCGCGGGAAGAGAAGCAGTAGTACATTCCACGTATTTTCTTTTCTCCCAGATCAGCATTAAAGAAATAAGATGTTAAAGACAGACAAAATTGTCAGAAAAACTCAAAATTACAACATCTCTCTTTTGGAGTCGGGAGTTAAAAAACAAAATATCTAAATAATAAAAATCGAAACCTCGGGGAATTTGGGATTCTTTAATACACGGCAACATTGAGCACCGAGCGGTACTTCGCGCCATATTTTAGGGTTATATTATTTTCGTGAGTAATTTATGTCCATATTTCGAAATAATACAATACTTATTGATGGTATGTAATACCAGTATCTTCCTTATTTCATGGCATGACTGACGCGGGTATGCCGCAACCATGCTGATTTCGGCATGCTTTTAGTTGCGAATTTATGTAGTATGCCGACGGTATCTAGTCGTAGCGTAGCGGAGACCAATTATCAATCTATGCTAAATAAATTATAAATTAAAAATGTAAGAAAATCTCCGATATCAAACAAAGACATGTAAGTATTTTTTTTGAAATAATGATCAAGGTAGACACAGAATTGGTAATGATAATTAATTAGTACTGAAAACCATGGTCACTGTCCTCAGCAGTGAGGGACCAATGAAGTAAAATATGAGACAACAGTCAAGTCTTCATCTATGCAATTGCAGTCAGTACGAGGCTCGTATACATATATACAGGGTTATTAATTAAATATAAATTTACTCTATTTATGCACTAATAAATATATACAAAGGATTTTACTGAATAATATAAAATAAGAGAAAACTGGCAATAATTTTCTACCTTACATAATACTCCCATACAAGTCTAGTGATCAGCTGATTGGACTTTGTATTGAAAGCTTGGGTGGTCGAAAATTTTTTTAGGTTTTCTTTTTTAGAATTCCGTAGGTACTCAAAGGGTAAAACGGTACCCTATTACTAAGACTTCGTTGTACGTCGGTCACCAGGCTGTATCTCATGAACTGAGATAATGTATTTCTGTTGCCGCTGTAATAACAAATACTAAAACTCAGAATAAAATTAATATTTAAGTTGGCCCCAATGAAACAAACGTGATTTTTTGATAGAGCACTAGCTGTTTCCCGCAGCTCCGCCTGCTTCAAAAAGGTAGCCTATGTTTGACCCCGGGTCTTTAACTATATTCTTACCAAATTTAATCAAAATCCTTTCATTTCTGTTGCCGCTGTAATAACAAATACTAAAACTCAGAATAAAATTAATATTTAAGTTGGCCCCAATGAAACAAACGTGATTTTTTGATAGAGAACTAGCTGTTTCCCGCAGCACCGCCTGCGTCAAAAAGGTAGCCTATGTTTGACCCCGGGTCTTTAACTATATTCTTACCAAATTTAATCAAAATCCTTTCAGCGGTTCGGCCGTGAAAGCGTAACAGGCAGACATATGGACAGACAGACTTTCGCATTTATAATATTAGTATGGATGATCCGAATCTGACCGGTTTTTTTAGTTTCACACTATACCACATAATAAAAGAAAAACAAGGAGAGAAAAAAACACTTTACCCACATTTACACAAAATTTAGGCAAGTTCCGACATAACTTTGCCCCGGAGGTAGGCTGGCAACATTGTAATATTGAATGGTATTGCTAATTCTTAAGGAAAAGCAGCTTCACTTACTAAATACACTATAAAAAATTTAATCAGTAGCTTCAAAGTAACCCTTGTTCCGCCTACTAGTTTTCCGGTCGGAATAGCTATCATTTAAGTACATTTAAGATTGCATCATTTTTGTGTCAATCGTCATGGCGGAATGACCACGATAGTATTGTCAACTAAGTACAAGCCAGTTTTTTTTTTTTACTTTAACCGAATTCGTAAAAGGAGGTTATCAATTCAATTTGCATGTGCGATTGGTCGATGATAATCAAATATCATTAGTATATGTATACTATGATTATAATTTATATGAAACTGCAAAAATTATTCAGTTAGAAAGAATTATACATATCCCAAATAATAATGTAGTCAAAGTTAAAATATTTTTAAATTATTTATGTAATCTTGGTAAATGTTTATTTCGATCACGTCTTTTTTTTTTATACAACTATGTAGGCAAATAGGCGTACGGCCCACCTGATGGTAAGTGGTTACCGTAGCCAATGAACGCCTGCAACACCGGAGATGTCACGGGCGCGTTGCCGACCTGTCCGCTATCAGCACAGCGACCCCTCTGGAGCCTGGCGACCCTACTCACCAGCAGGAACACAACACTGCATCACAGTGTTATTTTGCACGTTAAAAAACATTATCATAATATATTTTTTAACTAAATTTCAAAAGTCATTCTCTAAAGTTGGCTGTTAGTGATTGCATTATGCGATCGCCTTTATAATCATTTACTTAAAAATATAAACTGTTTAAACATGTCTATGTAAATGGTACAATTAAGTGTTCATTCATTTAATTTAATGTATTAAATAAGTGTCGCTTTTTGCTTATCTTTTTTATGAAATTGGTGTCCTTGCATGTACTTAACACATTGTAAAAATTTCGCCAATTGTTTCACAATAACTCTATATACAATACTAGCGGTTTCCCGCAGACCCCGGGTCTTTAACTATATTCATACCAAATTTCATCAAAAACCGTTCAGCGGTTTGGCTGTGTAAGCGTAACAGACAGACAGACTTTCGCATTTGTAATATTAGTATGGATATTAATGGTAATCAGTTTATGTTAAATTATGTAAAACAACATTTACGCGATGATGAAAAATTACGCAGGATGTCAATGACGTTAGAAAATATCTCAACTTCATCAAATCTGTTGAAATGGAGTAACTAGTTTAGAAGCTATTGGGAAACAGACATTCAGACCGCATACTCGGACCTTTCACAAAATGTTGCGCGAATCTCGTACCAAGTGGACTTCCTTATTAAATAAATACAAAAACATGGACTAACTAAAATAAGTAGCTTATACAAATTTTTGAAAAGAATAACCCAAAGGAATAGAATAGCTACTTAGATTATTAATTGGTCTTCGTTACGCTACGACCGCGCGAGACCCATTATTAATCTAAGAACAGCTTTTTGTTTAAGTAAGTATTCGGGATCGGAGGAGTTTAACTCGAAAATTAGAATAAAATATCACTAACATCTTTTACCTCTACGTCCATACCACACGAACGAAAACAGGCCCTAGCCAGGCCAGTTCAAGACTAATAAATTCAATACTAGACGATATATTATGTGATCAAACGAACTTATCTAATGAAGTTCGATCAATATGTCATACCTTTTACCTACTGGCACCATCACGCACATTCAGAGGTAAATAAATAACTGGCAACACTGTTCTTCTATCAACACCGCTCCGGATGCTGTATGCAGCGCCATTAATATATTGTTCAGTTAGGAACAACATGACGTACTAACAGCTACCCTGGTAAGGGTTTATTTAGTAAGAAAAAATGCCATCAATTTATATGTAACATTATTCTGGGCTAGAGTATTCTTGGAAAGCGACGAAATTATGAGGTCTAATGATTGATTTGGAGTTTCTCTTGTTGCGAACGCCATCCTGAGAACACAGCTGCATCCAGAATAAGCTGTGTTGAGGAGTCCTGGAAAAGGACGATGCAAGTGTTAAGTTGGATGTTATATATAGGGTGGATTTTTTATTACATGTAATGCAAATATTTAAAGGGGTGGTTTATTTAGGCCAAAAAAGTACAAAGAACAAAATTTTAATAATTTTAACAAAATCTACACACTAGTTTTTTTTTTTACATTTTCCTAACAAAATTAATTTCAATTTCTTATAAAGGCTGTAAGCGCACTAGAAAACTAATTTATCGTAACAATCTGTCAATTCCCTCCCCCAAACTACTTATGAATGGAATTTATTTGCTATCTACCTCATTCCGTTTGTGATAGACATAGAAAAAATAAGTTTTACAACTTTTGCCAGTATTGCTAGCAAAATGAAAGTAAAAAGAAAATAAAAATCACTACAGGATGTCTGAATTATTACTATTCCGTAAAACATAAAAGTTTGATTGTCTCGAAAACTAGCGTGTAAAAAATTATGAAACCAACATAAATCTGTTTTATATTAGTTGATTATTTAGCTATGAAAGTATTTGTATTCAATTTAAATACGCCTTAAATAAAACATCAGATGCAAGTAACTGTTACCACGGGTAATAACGGGTACCACGGCTGAGTGGGTCAATTTGGGAATATCTTCTGCCTCGTCGGCTTTAATTTTTTTGTATGCATTTTAAAATCAATGCATAAGGTGGAAGGCATAGAAAAATATTGAACTCCAATCAATTGTGAACACATCTATACCATATGCATCGCGATCCGGTTTCCATGAAATATATATGTCTTACAATACAATACAAAAACTCTCTATTGCACAACAAGGATACATTGTTAAATACATTACATTTAGCATTAGTCCGACAAGCGAATAGACCTATTCCAGATGCATTTTTACTACCCTACGGTATTCTAGATGTGACAAATATAAATCTATATCTGGATTTCTCCTTCTAGATTCTTGATCAGCTTTGACATTGTCTTATGACTTAATATAAGATGCATATATCAGAATATTACGACCCTCTCACCATTGCCAAATGGTTCTAGTTAGATTATTTAAATGTGGGAAATGTTATGCCACCTCCATGGTTCACGTAACTTATGGCTGTCATATTATCGACGCGTAATAATATATTACAATTAAACATTTCACGAGCAAAACTTTTCAATCCGAGAAATACTGCTAATAATTCTAAATAATTTATGTGTAAATCACGATCGCTATCCAACCACCGTAAGCGCGATTTTGTTTACAATACGCACCCCAGCCTGATTTTGAGACGTCAGTAAAAATTTCTATGTCATATTTTTGAGGAGCAAAAGTATTCGACGTAGTCGGAATATTTTTTCGCCACCAGTTTAAATCGGATAAAATATCTTTCGATGGTGTAAATTTCGATTCGTAATTATTATGGCCCTTGAGAGCCTGAAATTTTTGTCTCTCAATTTTTTTTGTATGCATCTCACGTATTTTACTGCTGAGCAAGCCGAAGTAAGAACCCCGATTAGTTGGGTAAAAACACGAATTCTACAAGTATGTATTAATTGTAATATGTTATGCGTTTCTCTTCAGGCAGACATATTTTCATGTTTACAGAATTATACATACATTTTTATTTACAGCGTTGTTGTGGTTTAAGACAACTTTTATCAAAATTAATAACAAAGCCTAAACATTTCAGTAAATTAACAGTCCCGTTAACATTCTCCGAGCCATCTTTAAAATTGTTGTCGATACACAGTATGTCGTCCAAGTAATGCACCGACTGATAACCACGTGATCTTAAATAACCTATTACTACTACCTGCATTATTTTTGTAAATGTTCGCGGAGCAGAAGATAGACCATAAGACATGGCGGCAAATTGAAAAGAGTAAACTGAAATCGCAAGAATTTTCTATGTGAAATTGCTATTGGTACAAGTAAATAGGATTCTTTAAGATCAATTGTGGCCATATAGCCATTTTTTGGAATTAATTTTGAGGCTGTCCTATAGTCTTCCAATTTGAAATGGGAATTGGAGATGTATTTATTTAATTGTTTGAGATTAAGTATAAGTCTGTAAGTACCGTTGGATTTTGAAGTCAAAAATATATTTGAAATGTCCCTTGTGACCCTTGACGGGTTTACATAAGTTAACGGCGCCGAAGTCTATTAATTTCAATAGCTAGTGTCATTTCTCGTCTTTCACGATTAGAAAAATTGTTACAAGGTACTTATACAGGTTTATACAATTTCTTGATAAAAGGGTATATGATAGCCGTTACGAATCCAGTCTAAAATGATTGGATTATTTGTTATTTTGACCCAACAATCGTAATAATATTGTAATCTGTCAGCATGTACCTGGGTTACTTGCGGGTCGATTGACGGGCACGCTTGTTGTAACTCGAAGCTGAGCTCGATGTGCGCGTCTCGGTGGTGTCGCTGGACGAGCACGGGGCGACCTCTTTTTGATGCTGTCCGAACATAGCGTTACAACTGGAGCGGTGTTGGTGGAAGAACAGTGTTACCAGTTATTTATTTATCTCTGAATGTGCGTGATCATGCCAGTAGGTAAAAGGTACTATACATAGGTTTTATATCTGAAGAATGAAGCGACGAAATATAATTGTATTTGTTTGAAGGTAACATAATAAATAAGTAAATATCTGAAACAAACAGGATATAATAAACTTATACGTTAACCTACGCTGCCATGATTTTTTCTGTGTTGTTGGTAAAATTTTGCTCGAACTTATACTAAGAGATGTAAAAAATCTATACTATAGCTCAATCAACAGTCTTTTTTCTACATTATACGACCTGTTGTAGTCGCATATGGCCTAGTTCATGAAATTACTTACTCCCTGACTCATAGACTGATCCCATGGAGCAATTATAAAGAGGAGATGCCGTAATAAGCGTTTTGTAAGAAAGTATTTGTGTTCAAAGAGTGTACAGTAAACACTTGGTAGGTAGGTCAGTCACCAAACACTCTAGTTCTAGAGCCAACTCTGCACATGGAAATTATATCCATGGTTAATAATCCATACTTCCATGCTAATATTATAAGTGCAAAAGTCTGTCTGTCTTACGCTTTCACGGCCAAACCGCTGAACGGATTTTGATGAAAGGTACGAATATACGATACAATACAATATAATAATGCGCGCATGTTCAAGTTATAACTTGAACATGCGCGGAAATATTGTCATTACTTTTGAATAAAGAACACGCGAAGTATAATATTTACGTAGACTGAAAAACCAAAATCACTTCCCGGCGCGTTCTTTGAGCTTGGAACGAATAGCGCGCCGGCAATGTTGTATGAAACGGTGTGCTGTTTGAATTTAGAACTCTTTCATCTATCGTACACATTGCGTTCTCGTGGCTGTATAGCCACAGATGCGTTTACCTTTCGGCACAAACTGTAAAATAAATTAAATTTATTATGTAAAAGGCCCTTTTTTATTTCCTTGCATTTTTTTAAGAAAAGCACTATATAGGTATGCCTCGGCCGAAATGGCAATTGCCTGTCTCGTATCATTGAAGTCCTCGCCTGCGGCTCAGCCTTCAAACTCATACTCGACCTGCAATTGCCTATTTCGCTGCCTTTGCAATAATGTTATTATTGCCCACATCTGGGAAATCACTAAACTGAAATTATAACATTTCAATATAGTTGAAAACCCGGCGTCAAACATAGACTACTTTTTAACTCAGGCGGAGCTGCGGAAAACAGCTAGTAAAAAATAAAGCTACAGATGACACGTTGGATCAATATCCCCGCGCAAGCCTCTCAAAGGACCGGAGCGACTCGTGAAGTCTAAACAAAAATAAGCTACTTTACGATGTACTTTACGTCAATAGCGCGGGCACACGGCCCCATTGTTGAACTTGTTTTAATTTTAAAAGATGGTTTCATTCGATAATGATTGATTGTCAGAACGAAAGGTACCGCTTTCTTGGCATAGAGAGTTCTATCAACTGTAATTATACTAAACAGGTTTTAAAATTTAAACATGCCTAGATAGCATCAAGATCGTATCTTATCTGTATTAGCTGTTTTTATCTCCTGTTTGCTCGACAGAAGCAAAAAAAATTGGGTCATGTATTTGACCTGTGCGTATTTATGATTATGACGGACTTAAATATACATACAGGCAAAGAATTATTAACCTCCGTTTTCGACTTGACCAAATGACCACAGTCGAGTAAAAAATTTAATTATTACAGACGAAAACAGGTCACCCTGATAAAAATTGTGGTATACAAAGTACCGAATGTACTAAAAAGGCCATCAATGCAAGGTTGGCGGCCTGCAACATTGTATGAACTAGGATATGCGAATATCGAGATTAATTAGTATGCTCTTTGTTCGCACGCATTTTACATCTAAACTAAGAAATTGGAGCATTTGAATCACGTCATGTCATGAATCATAAAAGACTTTAGAAAATTCGTCTATGACCGGCTTGCTCACATACCAGCCACAGGCCCGATTTAGGTCTGATTAACACGGATCCAGTGCTGTCAACCCAGTTACTAGTTTTCATGGACATGAAATTTACCCATAAGATATGAAAGAACATGGAAATGCCTTATCCACGAATGCCGCGTGCCTTCCGATGGAAAAAAAACAAATGGCGGCTGGGAAATCTCTTTTTAAGGACGTATGTCCTAAGGTATGACTCGAAGAGATTGCTCTAGCGATAACTGCGCCTTTGTAGGTACTCTTTTATATTTTTTTATGTATATATGAAATGGTGCAGAAATTTAAATATCTGGGACACTGGATCACCGACTCGCTCAAGGATGATTTGGACATGGAAAGGGAGCGGAGAGCCTTGTGTGTTAGGGCAAATATGATAGCCCGAAGATTTGCGCGCTGTACCAGGCAGGTAAAAGTTACGCTTTTCAAAGCATTTTGTACCTCTTTGTACACGTGCAGCCTTTGGACACATTACACCCAAGTAGCATACAGGGCTCTTCGCACTCAGTATAACAATGCCCTTAGAGTAATGTTGGGGATGCGCCGCCCTTGTAGTGCCTCGGGGATGCTGGCGGAGGCTGGAGTTGATAGTCTGTCAGCAATTATAAGAAAGCGCACAGCATCCTTGATTCACCGGGTGCGGGGTAGCGCCAACATTCTAGTAAAGACTGTTGCGGCTAGATTGGACGTGGATAGTGCTATCATGCAGCACTGGACTCGCGTTCACCTAGTCAAAGACACTAGACCGTCAATAAATTTCGATGTGGATAATATTATACTAACATAGTTATAAGTTTTCTTTGTTACTAACACTATATGGGTTCTTAAGCCTGAAATAAAAGATTTTTATTTTATTTTATTTTATTTTTTTATATATTTTGTTTTTGTAATATTTTCAATTTCGCTTTTTGTACGGAAAATGTATGTAATGGCAGAATTTGGAGATTATTGTTATTTTTATGGACATCTTACTTGTACCTAAATTCAAACAATAAAGGCCTTTTTATCTTTATCTTTTTTTATGTTTCGGGTTAAGTCAAAGTGAGTCTTGGCCTCCGATAATAAGGATCTTCACGCTATCTATCCTACGCCACATCTTGCCAATCATTGGCGTGCAACTCGATCAACTTCGATCCAACGATATCTGGGATAGCTGGAAGAAGGGGACAGGGCCAAATATAATTGGCTTGGGCACTTGGAGGAGCATCGAGCGGTGAAGAGAGCATAGTGGAAGAGCCGAGGGGCCGGTCTGGTTGGCCGTCCCACATATCGGTCAGAAGACTCATTAAAATATTTCGGTCATTTGAACGGCTAGTCATCAATGTCTCTGAAACGTAACTTTTGGACGCAATTGGGAAAGACGCTTGGTCGAAGGTTTCATTGGCACTTTCCCTTTATCACGTGGGCGAAGCCGCGGTTAACAACTAGTATAGTTAACAGTAGTACAATAATAAAAGCTAATAATTGTGAACTGTAAATAGGTATTTTTGTTTATTAAATGTTTGTAAAAACCATTTTTTCAAGTTAAAATTGTTTAAGAATTCGCCTAGGTGGCGCTCTCAACGAGTTACATGTCGCTATGGTTTTTCTTTTGTTACATGTTATATGGAATAGATGTAATATTTAGTATATAATAATAATAATAATTGATTTTTTGTAGGCCCTAAACTGCTTCATGTGGTATAGGGTTGCCTAAACTAAAATAAAAAAATACATTTGTGTTATTAAATTTAAAATGTAAAAACGTAGAAATAAAAACAGGAAAGTACATCTATTTACCTACTGCATTACCCCTCTGTCAGAGTCAGAAGGGTAATGAATGCAGTAGTCAGACGAGACGACAGACTGTCATCTCTCGCTGAATATATAAATAAGCATCCATTTCATAAGAAAGACTTAAATTTGACTTTTATTTTATTTTATTTTTTTCGACTCAAGAAGAAGATTCTAGACTGATACTTAGACTTAACTTTTAAACTAACGCACTGCATATTTAAAACATAAAATTACAATTGATACTTTGACTACTGTACGGACCTCTAGTAAAAAATAAGGTCGATTTTAGCTATTAATAGAGTCTTTTTTTATTACCCATACTAAAATCGACTAATTTTTTTTACTAGGGCCTGTACTGTAGGCAAAGTCACGGTGTGAAAGATCATACACATTCGAAAATAAAAAATGTGTAGGAATGACATAAATCCCGTGGTCGCTTTTCATACACCGTGAAATTTTAGTCGTTTTGGACTCATCGTCCAGTGACTCCAATCATGCAACTCTGAACAACTTTCCCCAAGATACATGGGTCGAAATATGGAGTAAATTTTTGGTCTTGGTTTTTACAAAATGTCTCATCACGTGACCTAACTTGCTATGGGAAGTCCAAATTTGTTTTTCACGTTTCGAGCTATGTTCCTTGGGGGAATTTGTTCGGTTGCATGAATGGAGTCACTGGACGATGGGTGCAAAACGACTAAAATTTCACGGTGTATATCGCGAATATACGAATGTCCTTATTTCGGGCGCGCGGCCGCTGCGACGACTATGACGCAGATACGGTAAACAATCGACCAAGAACCAACCCTACGACTAACACACACATTGACACTCGTCCGTACGCGACCAAATCGAAGTAGTGGTAATAGGTATCGGCTTCGCCGCTGTTGTTTGGAGTGTCCGTGATATGGCCGTGACAACGACAGGTTATCCCGCTTCTCATTATATGTAATGTTTCTGTCTATGTGTTATAACATTTTGACATTCACATTTCCATACAATAGATAGTATTTATTTTATTAACTCCTTATTTATAAAAATCAATGAACGTTAGTTAAGCCTACATTAACAAAAATGTGTTTAGTCCCATTCTGTCTTATCCATATTTGTCGCGAGGGAACGAGACGAAATATATTTTAGTTAACTTGGACTTATCGAACGTCCGTTAAGTTTTATGAATAAGGGGGTTAATGAATATGTCTTCATCTTTAGATTATATTCACGTAACGTAGGTATTTTATTTGGTCCCCCACCATCAGATTTATAAATATGATGATGCATGAGTCACACGTTTCGTAAATAAGGCACCTAGAAATAGACATGTCAATTGTCATGGGAGCTAGTTCCGAATGTTTGAATTTTATGAAATTAATTAATGCTGAAAAAATCCTTTAGTGCCTAGGGTCCGTATTAGACTTCTTGTAGAACCCAAATAAGTACGCTATAATATTCCCTCTTGTTCATAAAAATTCACGAACGTACGTTAAGCATTGATTCACTAAATTATTGTTGGGCCCTATCTGTCTGATCTGTATTTTACGTAAAAGAACGAGACGGAAGATATGTCTCCGTTTCAACTTGGCCAAAAATGCTTTGGTATGTCTGTGTATTCTCCTCTAGTATTTCTCAACCGATTCCCGTGAGCAGAGCATTTTTGGGAGCAGGTTCGATAAACATATGAAAATCGACAGTCGAGCCATTTTTTGGAAATTTTTGCAAATGACGGAGTTGGCACAATGGGCCTAAGCGCCTTTGGATTTTATGGCTCTTACAACCATTTTGTGTTTGTAGTGACAACAAAATAACAAAAGAATTTTATTTTCTATTATGACATACAATAGACGTATATTTTTACCAAAAATGTCAAAAGATGAATAGTCCAGTTTATTTATAAAGAGATCTGATCGACTTAAGCGTCTAGAGTTCGAATCTTACCGGAAGGTGTTCTCTTTTTAGTTCAATGTATGTATTTATTTTTATTTTGCGACCGATATCTTGAGGTTTATATTAAAAGTACGAATAAAATGATTTGTTTTTTTTTGGGAATTATGTAACTACACGAAACATTCGTTTAGTCTATTTTACCAAAATTACCAGTTTACCAAAATTTTATAAGAATTCATTTTCATAACTAAACTAAGAAGTTTTTTTTTTTGACAATCTTTTATTGTGAGGTCAAAGTAAAGGAGCCTAAACTCGATGGGATTACGTTGTTTCATTAAAGAGTTCCTATGACCGCTTCCCAGCTCCATCATCAGACCAGCTCCAAGTCATCATAATATTGCATTGCCACGCGATATATACATGTGTGCAAAATTTCAGCTTAATTGGAAACCGGAAAGTAGATCAAATTTATCTTACGAGATTTGACCCGAACATACATACATACCTACATAGATTATTATCAAGATTTTAATATTCAATGAAAAACATATGGTGTGAAAAGTTCCTTCGATCTGCAACCTCTATAAGCTTGCGAGGTCTACAGCTCACAGAGCCACTAGTTATTCATAATGAGGTTAGTAAGTTGGCGCGGTGATGAATATCTAGCAGACTTGTACGGCAATATCAGTTTAAAATCGCTACAATTACAACATGTTTACAATAACAACTTTGAAATGTCACTAAAGTAAACCAACACGGAATCAGATACTCTTGAAAGTTGATGAAATCCTAGTCATCTAGAAAATGGGTTGATTATTTTACAAACACTGGAAGAAAGTGATAACTGAGCGAGGTAAAGTAGAATAGACTAAAGTACATTTTTGTGACAGGTTTTCAAACTCTCTTACTCTGGTCTAAGTTTCCCTTCAAAATATACAGCAAATTTTTAACTAAGAAGTGGTAAATTTAACCAATAAGTAAACAATAACTCTTGATTAAAGAAAACAGGAATAATTTTACTATCGTCAACATTCTAAAAAGGGGAAAAAGATGGACCGTCTCCAAATTATTTTCTTTTAATTTTAAGTCACCGTACTGGCATAAAATAATACAATAGAAAAAAAAAACTTACCTTAAAAAATTTAAAGTTAAAATTGGAATAACTTAACACAAGTGACCGTCCATTACACAGTGAACCAAAGACTGACTGAGAATAGTAAGAGGGGCTATAATCTTGCTATTTTGAAGGCCTATCTAAACCATACTCTATGAGCACTAGGTATGTGTCTGGGAACTGGTATAGAGATTGCACACTCAGTAATACCAAGCTAATGAACCCATATGAAAAGCAATAAAGGTACATGCATTTGTTAATGATCTAAAGTTGATGTTATGCGCCTGCAATGGCGCACGCGTGTCGGCGAATCCAGAAATTCAAAATTTACAAAATAACCTACTGGATATTTAGTCCATTTATAATAATAGCGTTTTGTATGTCTATTTCACTGTTTTCGTATAAGTATTTTATTTATTAATAAGAAATTGCGAAAGTGAATTTAAAAAGTTACAAAATTATTCAAAAGTTTTCTGTTATCTCTCTCTAACCAAAGAGTTTGTTCCTGCTGTCTTTGAAATCGGAACTCTTCATGGCACTGTCTTTAAGACTATACCACTAAGTTGATCTAGCATAGATTAAAGGGAAGAGTATTAATGGTACATATTTAGTTTTCGCTTTAAACGCCTGACTGAAATTTAAAGCAATTCCGTATATTTCCATAATTCTACATCCTATTCTTTATCGTGTCGGCGTTCACATCATATAAACCGTTAGACGCCCAAATCTGGTCCATTATACGCCTTATATTCCCGGTTGCAGTCTTATTTAGGTTAGGAACCCGTGGTCCGTCTAAAACGCTTTATTTTTGCTTATGTGCTGAGACGGGCAAAAAATAAAAGCATATAAAAATAGTAACAATTTGTAGCTGCTGTAGCCTTCATTGTAACAACAATCCCTAGCTATGACGTAGTCATGATGAAGCAGAGCTATCATGGGCGCTAATCACGCTTTCCGTTATTTTTTCTAAATTATTTGTTTATTGGATGCATTAACTCAGAGCTGTACTCAAAAATAATTAACCAGCTTATTTTTCTTCCCTTTTTACAGCAACTTTAAACCTCGGTTCCGCTCGACCGGGATTTGCTAAAATTATTGGTTTCTACCAGATATTTGTGTAGTTCCCTAAATGGCCGTTATTTATTCCAATGGTCCTAGATTTGCCGGTCTATACTCGTAGGTAGGTATATGGTTTATTAATGGTGGAACATCAGAGTAAGCAATCTAACGATGTCATTCTAATAAAAAAATTAAAATGTTTGGACACTTTATTTTTGTGACAATAGCATTTCGTAACTTTTATTACTTACTTACCTTCAGATTAATTACAGTAACTTCCATTATGCACTTTGATATGTACTAAGAAATAGTTAAAAATTTGTATGTTTACGCAGAAAAGTACCTATAAGACATATTTTTTTAAAATAATATAAGGAGTTCATAAATGTTAATGTTGCTGATATCACTCAAAAATATTAGACTCCTCGAGAGGAGAAATAAATTCTATGATGGATCCTTTGCAATTCTTTTTCCATTTCAGCTAAAATCGTAGGATCTATTTCGTTCAGGCTATCCGCTTCGGTGCTATGTTGCTCTGGTACTTGCAATGCTTCATCCTCACTGGGAATGTTCGCTGGTATGTCAAAATAGTTAGTTTCTACGTATTTATTGTATTCGTCGTTGTACTTCCTCGGTCCATTTTTCATATGTTCTGGCATTTCATGAGTTCCGTGTATTACCAGTGTTAAAAGTCCCACTTCCCCACTGTTGTCTTCATTAGTCTGTAAGAAAATATCATTTGAAATTAATTATCTAGTTATTTTTCTAACCAAAATAGTTGCCAATTGTTGCTAACCTTGTGCGCCTATTAAAAATCTTCCGAGGATCTACTTTCCTTGTGGAAACTGAGATAAACAGATTACTGAATTTCCTGACACTTATAGCCCACTGGTAGCGGATTACCCCAACAAAATCTATTTCGAGCAAAATTACCTTAAAGAGTCTGAGAGAAAGAATCACTCTTTTACCCGATTGCAACAAAGCCGATGAAATGCATGATGATGAAAAATTCAAACTTACATTGTCCACAATAACAATTTTCCAAATTCCTTTAGGGTTTTCCCCCCAGGTGGCTACAGAGGTCAGAGGCCAGTTTTCAAATCCAGCAGAGGACTCGTCTCTGGGCCGGGCACTTAGCACCTGGACTCTCGTACCTGCAACCACGAGTTCATCATCAAACTACTTTGATCTTTTTCTTTTTTTGACCAACTTCTAAAAAGAATAACATAAAGCGTTCGACTGAAATTACTGAACTTCAAAAAAAACTGTGTAACTGAGATATAAATAATGACAAGTGATAGATAATACTTTTAATAAAACTAAACTGCTCTTCTCAGCTTTCCACCAAAAGAGCCGGGTATTCAAAGTATCTAAAAGCAGGGTATTGTCCCAGGTAACTAACTAAATGGTGGGTGGTAAAAACTCGCCAGTATACTTACAACCAAAGAGCACCGAAACAAATAAACGTTCCTTTCTCCATAGGTACTTACATACAACCTGTATTTCGTGCAAGGGATACGAAGCTGGTGTTTTACCTCATATCCAATCACGTCAAAAGTGAGGGGGATGGGGTTTTGACCCTTGCCCCATCAAGAACAAAAAGAAGAAAAAAGTGTAAGACTAAATAAATGTTCAAAGTACCTGTGTTATATACACCGTGAAATTTAAGTACCTTTGGACCCATCGTTCAGTGACTCCATTCATGCAACCTAACAAATTTCCCCAAGGAACATAGCTCAAAACATAAAAAACAAATTTGGACTTCCCATAGTAAGTTAGGGCACGTGATGAGACATTTTGTATGGAAGGTGTATGGTTTGAATGGAGTCACTGGACGATGGGTCCAAAACGACTAAAATTTCACGGTGTTTATATAGGTATACCCAAATCTAAATCTTTTGGGCACTATCTTTCGCCGCATTGCCGCCCAAAAATCCCAATAAAAAAAATACCCAAAAATCCCAATAAATAAATTTAGAAACAAAACTCCAATATTTGCCAATAGAGACAATCGCAAAATACCGTTTAAAATTTTAAAATGGGTGACATGCCCATTCAACAACAACACACGCTAACGACACAAGTTTCGTTTTTACTAGTCCTATTGTAGTAGGAAAACATAAGTGACGAAGAAACACTTTTTACGGAAAAGTAATGACGTCACCCGGTGCTGCCAAATCTGCCCGCGTGGTGTTTGCCACAAGACTCATCTGGTGCTACTATACCAGGAAAACATAACTGGCAAATACCTCACCCTGTGGCGATTCCAAATAAATCTGTAGAGCTCCGCGCCGAGTATAACGGATGTTGACGATCAACTCCACGTGTTCGATGTAGTCGACGGCACAATAGTTATCGACTTCTACCGATATTTCTAGCTGCCCTTTAGAGAACATCTTCCTTTCTTCGTTTTCAGAACTGAAAATTATGATTTAGCTTTTTTACAAATAAAATAAAATCTTTATTTCTCCATAAAAATAGATTTAAGATTGAAAATATATAGAAACCGACTAGTCCGACTGTTTTCCTTCTTTCGTTTAAAACCGATGAACGATTTGACATGCCCTTCGTCAATCGAAATCATAACGAACATCTCACTAGGAGCGCATATCCACGAGGCGGAGTTCAAACGTTTCTTTTTTTCAACTTCGTAGCACTTCGTTAAATGTCGAGCGACTACATGACTAGGTTAACATACTTACGACGAAGACCGAATACGGCAAATGCTCTTTTCTGGCACTGTTATCCAATTGAGAGAAGTCGCCACAAGTGCTCCTGCGTTCAATAAACCAAATCCGAATCGAACATCAAAACGAAATCCAGCTCTGCAATGTGATGAAATGTTTTTGTTCATGGGATATAATTTCAATTTAAAAATGAAGTTAGTATAAGTCTAACTCCTATAATTAATTTTATTAAGGTAAATGTTTAGTATTTTAATATCGATTAAAAATAAATATAAATAAAATAATTAAAAATACTTGGCTAGAGTATTCAAAAAGATCTATTTTTTACATACCCGTTCACTTGCCAACCAGGATTCGATGATAATGGAGCATATTCCGAAGTCCAGACGATCAAATGTTGCACATCTCTCCATGTCAAGTTGGGGCTGTTGAAACATTAATAGTAGGTAGTTTACTAATTCTACAATCATTGATCCTACATTGAGATAGGAACGTTTATTTGTTTCGATGCTCTTTGATCAACTAGATCAAGACTCAAGACTACTAAATTCAAGAGAACTTGACTTTTATAAGAACATTTATTTTACAATTATTGTTGGGTTGGTCCTCCTCGTAAATTATCTTTACCTTAAAAAATATGAAAAATTTGAACAATTGATATCGATAGTAGAGAAATTGAATCGATTCGATTTAAACGAGCTCGGCATCGCGGTCCTATCCTGTCGAAACAAACGGACCATACTGATTCATATACTAGGAGCTCATAAGTGATCGGGTTAACTCTGTTGTATGAATACGCAGTGTGTACAAACTCACTTGGCTTGTAGAGCGAGAGCGATGATTCCGGCAGCCAATGGCGCCGCAGCTGACGTCCCTGTGTGGCCCAGCGTGCATGAATCTTTTGTATCAGTGGTTGCCTGCGAAACAGACACACTATGTTTGTCTCGCTCTTATTGTGTTCATTTGTTAAGGGGAAATTGACGTCCACTTACAATTTTCTGATCTTTGTAAGCACCAGAGGAATATGCGGTGGCTAATGTAGATGAGCAAATCTCGCCGTACCAAGGAAACAGACCGTGCTGGGAAGCACTACCTATTGATACAGTGTAAATACTAGATGAATACCTGTAGATAAAAAAATATAAATTATTGTAATAAGGTGCAAAGAAGATATTGTTTATCATCTAAATAAGTTTGATCAGTCTTACACGTTTTCCTATCCATGAAGTTATCGATAAATCTCAGAAATAAGTACAAAAAAGGGCATAAAGGGACGACTAGTTGGCTAGTACTGCGGATTATCTTATAACTGGTGGTATTTGTATAAATAAATATTTGTCAATCTTGTCTATTGGGTACTGGAAAAGAAGTTCTTTTGTTTATCGAAAGACATAGTAAGACATACTAGATACTGTAATGCTCGCTACTGCTTTACCCTTTCTTTACTCTGGAACTAATGTTCTACCTACTCTTGTTATATCTAGTATATTATTATGACGTACGGTGTACAGTAAATAAATACTTTTACATGTATTGTACGAAGCACTCATCATTACCCATCACAGTTACAGTTGTCGTCATGGCCCCCGCCATTTCCATTTGCCCATACATAAATGCTGCCTTTTCCTCTTCGGCCCTGAAAATGTATGTATGTGGTTAACATTTGTATGGGTTTTGTTTTCAACATTCATCACTAAATCTTTATGTAGCATATACGTATCTACGTGTACGTACGTAGGTTGCATAATTAGAAAAATTGTAAGTATAACATTGGGAAGAAATCTGGAAATTGTAACGCCTAATGCTTTTATGTAATTTAGTTTTGTATCAAATATAATAACTAAAAAAGTTAAAAAGTGTAAGGCCAATTTAATTTCCAGGCGGAAGAAAATAAGTAACCGAAATTCTTATTTCCTCGATATTTGAGTTGAATTCATAGAATTTATCTTACCTTGGTGATTCCCCTTTTGAATGCTTCAATAGCTAACCGTCCAGGTCCTTCCACAGTTCGTCCGTCGTCATTAGGACCCCATGAAGCGCTGTAAATGTCCACTTTGTCCCAAGCATAACCTGAAATTGATAAAAGTAATGTTTGAAACGCCTCAGAAATATAAATTTGTTTAGGCCGTTCCAAAATAAATGTTAAACGCCATATAAATAATTTCGACGATGCGTGTTGCCGATGAATCAATGTATTTTTATTTTGAAATATATAATAATTTATGCCATGAAAAATATATTGTATTGTAACCATTTTAAATTTACGCTTCTGTGGCGACCTCTTTCATATTCATGTTCTCCTAATGCGAATGACGCAATTGTCGACCGTTCGGCCCGGCACAACACGATCGTGACGATGACGCCCTATAAATATTAAAACGTGAATTTTATAATAATTAAGTATTAAAATATAGATAGATAGGTATGTACTGAAGAAAACATACGAATGATTAATAAAATACTGACTAATAAATAAAACTTAATCAATTAAATAAAAACTCGTAATCCTTTTGAAGTACTTCTGCATAGTGAAGTTGTTTTGTAGTATTTTCTATTATAGTTAGTAGCTGAGAGAATCGATATATTCTCTTGTTCTCTGAATGAGTTCACAATAACGTCTTTAAATGTTATATGTTATACGTAGATAGATAATTATGGAACTTCTATCCTATCGCATTAGACGATGATAGGTTAAGTTTTTTGATAAATAAAAAAATTACAGAAAATTATTAATAGTACTTACTAACCTATAGTTAGGTCACAGGTGACATCAATATGAATAAATGGCCGAGGAATTGTCCAAAAGTCCGAACTTCGGGCAATCCGTCTTTAAAATATTAAATTTTCTCTATCTAATAATATTTTACCGCTGATAAATGAATTCTTACGGGTCTATGTTTCCCTAGTATTCGTTGTCGCCAATCAACATGTGGCCATCCAGTTATTGGCACTGCCACCCAGTTATTATTGACACTGGCCGTCCGTCCACCAATGAATGGCCACTATCGAAATCAACCAAATCCAATTAAACATTATCGCAGCCGAATCTAAATTAATTGCTTAATGCTGTATGTACACGATCTGTTAACAATAAGGCAGCTGATGTCGTACTATAGCTATCCTCATGATCCAGAACAGAATAGATAGAACCTGATCCTAATGGGTTACTTTAAATACATATTGAAGGACACCTACGGTTGTTACAGAGATTTTGAACTGTTACATAAAAAGAATTCATTGCTTTGCTTAATTATTTTAATAGTTACAAAAGAGATACTTTAAATACATTGCCTTCTTAAAAATACTCATGTGCTTTACATAAAATGAACACAGCACTACCACCACAGAATATATTACTAACGTAGTACTAGGACGTTTTGTACACCAGTAGCACATAAAGTCAATCTGTGCCACATGCCAGCAGAGCGACGAGTCCAACAGATTTCTTGATATTTCATGATATCCTAGTAATATAGGTAAGAAATGACGTAACTGTTCGTTACTCAGTCCGTTGCTCGCCATACTTTGTTAGATTAATATGATTAAACATCATCTCAACTTTAGCGGTTGATATTTCTTTCCACCGCTGATGTTGTTGTAGGAAAAAAACTTAAAAACATTTACATCAAAACACGGTATAAATTCCTAGGATTTATATCTAAGATATAGTATTATCTTTATTACAATGTCAAATGCTTATCTATCTATCATCATTATTCGTGATCGCTACTTGATTTTTTCACGACTTCACGACATAGTTTCAAGTTTCATTCATATATCAAGTTTGTCATATCGGAACGCTATTTTCATTTATTTTCTACAACTTTTTGTCTCCGTTTTAACTTGGCCAAAAATGCTTTGGTATGTCTGTGTGTTCTCCTCAACAGGTCGCATTTCTCAACCGATTCCCTTGTGAAATTTTGGGAGCAGGTACATTTTCATGTAAATATCGAGAGTCGAGCCATGTTTTAATTTTTTTTTTTTAAGTGACGGAGTTGGCACAATTATTATGATTCAATGCAAAACATATGGTGTGAAAAGTTCCTTCGATCTGCAATCTCTATAAGCTCGCGAGGTCTACAGCTCACAGAACCACTAGTTTTTAAATCTAAGGTCAAATGTAGGAATGACGAGGTTCTTGGGCAATTATTATGTATTCGGTGCCACCGAATTGGCATTAACCATGCAGTGAGACACACCACCACACCACAGTGTGTGTGAGACACAGTGTGACAGTATTTCAAAACATTTTGAGCTCAACATGGCGATCAAAAGTACTAGGCTAACATGAAAACAAAGTAGGCAAACATTTAAACATTACCAATAGCTTCGCCCTCGATTCTGTCGGTGATTCGACCATCAAGCATCCGGACTCCGCCCACTTTAGATCCCCAGGCCACACCTACACCGCATTTCCGATTGTTAGCGGTCATTGCTATCTGGAATTAATAAACAATGAAATAGCTTTTTTATTTGTAACTTGGTTTGTAGTTTTTAATTTGTTTAATTTTAATTCATCATAATTATTAATGTATGTTAAATAAAGATGTTCAATAAAATCTTACCTCTCCAGCACATCTAGTACCGTGCGAATTCTTTTTGATTTCCTCAAATCTGGGTTGAGGATCTGGATCATTATCATTACAGTCCCAACTAATTTCTGGATCCTGTAAACACACAAAACCAATCTGTATTTTGTAATTTAGTTTTGTTTCGCAATTCTGTGAATAGGCTTTTTAATCTAGAAGTTTGTTTGAGGAAAAAACATGATAACTAATAGTATTTTAATAATTCTATCGTAATAAATACCTAGATATCAATGAAAATAATTTTAAATAATAAACAAGAATCCGTTTCAAAGGGCCGCCACTACCACTTGTACTACTCGCTCCATCTATTGGTAGATTTCGGAAGCATGAATATTTTGAAAACATTTAAATTTATCATTTTTTCTTTTAAAAAAACTAGACCTATGCCTAAAGTACCTACTATTTGAAAATCAAGAATATGAAGAAAATTCTGAAATTTCTAACAATGCCACAATAGCAAGTCGGCTAGCTACAGATGCGGTGGGGCGGAGGCCGACCGCGACGTCAAGCGACACCATTTTGCGCTCCGATGTCCATGAGTGGAGCGCTAGGCCCGCTCGACACGCGCAACGCGTCGCAAGGGCCGCGAACTTACCAGGAGAGCATAAGTTACAAAGAGTTTTTAGAAATTCTATGAATGGCCTTGTGTCATTCATAGTAGTAAAAAAGTACATCGACCTAGAGCGTCGTCGTCTCGTGAGTATTTTGGGACTTTTGCCGGGAAGGAAGAGCAGTAGTTATTTATTGCATTATAATTTTCCTAAAATTTGTGATTTGTGCATAATAATGGTGGATTATTATCCGTGAACAGGCGTGATTGTTGGGAAGTGATACAGCGTTTGATTACAAGAATTTCTAGCTTGTTACCAAAAAATCGTAAAGCAGTTTTTATATCACTTCACTTAGGCTACATACTTATTTGCATTTCCAACGCCTAGGTAGTCAGAAGTGTAACTAGACTTGACTGATCCAACTTATTTACCTAAAGGCCTATCTGCTTCAGGCTCAGCCCAAAGACGATTGCAACCAGGACCTTACGGCTCAACGTGCCTTTTAAAGTACGTACGTAAAGAAAGAAAATGAAGATAATGAACAGAAAGAAAATGCCCTAATAGTGGCCGCGTTTCGCCGTCGCATAGGTAGAGCATCTAAAGAAACCGAACAACAATAAACAAAGTAAAACGTTCCTTTCTCAATGTTGCACACGCCATTGATCGCTCCGAAATCCCGTGGCAACCCAATCGTAGCGGAATCACTGCGGAAATTTAAACTATCCGACACAACATTACCAAGACATCATAAAGGAGAATAAGTTCATACAACAGTGGCAGTGGCGGCGTGCAAGCGCAAGTTTTGTTGGCAATTGCGGCCTTTTTGCTTAGTAAATTCCAACCAACTGCTTCTTAATACTAGGGCAACATAAAACTTACGTAGTTAGCGCGCAAGTCGGTGTGATTGTGTTCGATGCCGTCATCGAGAACGGAAACTCGTACACCACTGCCGTTGAAACCCATGGCATAAACTGGCAGTACGTTCAAGTCCAGACGTGGTAGGTTACGTACTGTACGAGTATCTTGCTAGAAATAGTTTAATATATTGATCAAGTAAGCTCATTTGGGTTTCAATATTTGGCAGACATGATTGTTATTTTAAATGCAGCCTGCAGGCCCAGTGTTTTTTTGTCATTACGAATAAGGATTGTGTACCAAAGAAATAATTAACTAATCACAGACCATGTCGTTAATGTAAATATCTAAATACATTACTTAAATCGATTAATTTAGAAACGAACCACTCAAATTTGTCGCAACGTTTAGTCATAAAAATATCGAAATACTTGGAAATACCTCATCCAATTTAAATATTTAGAGATTTACAATTTGTAATAAATTCTTATGGGTTTTGAACATGGTAGGTATTTTTATATTTAATAGACTAAGTTATATTTTTGTTAGGTTCATGATTACCATGACATTTTATAAACGTACGCAATCGCATGTGGGAATTCGTACTACCTTCCCAATCCGCTATACATACATACCTACATATTTGGCATACAAATTGCTAACATGGTCGCTACTCGTTAGCGTCTCTGTTTGAAATGCTCAAGGTACCTACGAGTATAAACCAAGGATTGGTGGAATAGGCAAAAACTACCAAACTAAAGTTTTATTACGGCTTATATATATATCTATGGTTCCATGAGACTTACCAAATACCACTCTTTACTCCATAGTTCGTCGTTGAACAGCGAACGCCTCCCAACTTCTGCTGCCCTGAGACTCCTGGTTCTACTGCTGTTAGTTGGTTGCAGTCTCTTAACCCTTTCTACAACCCTATCAGGATCCGGGGTGTTGTACCGCTTAACCCTCGATTTAAGAAACACTTGTTCCGCCCAACGCACCTAGCGACAAACAAAAATTGTTTTAACCATATTTCAAAAACATGGAAGTTATATGTTCCACTAAGTATATGGATTTATCTGACAAACCTAAAATTAAAGCAAACTTATTATTGGAAAGCGGTTTGACTGTATTATTGCCAGATTTAAGTTTCCCCTTTCAATTATAATTATAATTAGCTGTTACCCGCGGCTTCGCTCACGTGATCAAGAAGAAGTGTCAAGGAAACAATGCTAACTAAATTACACATTAGTGCATCCGAAGATCTACCTACCGACATCAAAATAAATCACAACACAAAACATACTCTAATGCTAACATATCGTCTTAATCATAAAACTTAGAAAAAAACGAAGATAAGCCATAGATCACTTAAACTAAATTTAACTGAAATAAGTCGGATAGAATGAAAAAGGAGCTCGATGGCTAAATGAAGCGTAGCAATAATCAGTACCGTCAAATAAAGGATAATGATAGTACCAACCCCTTAGAAACCCAACCAAAATCCTCCCGTCTAAAAGCGTAGAACGAACAATTTGCTTCTCCTGACTTCTTGTCGCCATCTGAACAACTACCCCCGGGGGAAAAATTACAGTGGCCCTTATGGAAATCCCTCAATCGCTTCCGTACTTAGGTAGGCCGTTCCCGGGATAACTTGCCGCGATGAGGATAATATAGAGCCAACAGAGGTTCAATGCCAGTGTGGTCATCCCGTCCAAGTTGTTTAGCACCTTCTGACGTGCCCTGATTGCCCTGTGAGATGTACAAAAGTAGACCTTATGTCGGCCACGGAAAGTGCAACGGAGGTGGAGCATTTCTGGAGTAACAAAATTTAGATTTTTTATAGATACTTACTACATTAGATTTTAAATAGGGGAAGTCTTATGGTCCAGTGGTTAACCCGGATTCCCATGGAAAGCATTTCCTAACTAAACAACTTTAATTATATCCTATTTATTTAAGACATTGCTTAAAGCCCATTATTTAATGCTATTATTTTTTGCTGGCTGGGAGCAAGTCTTGTAAGTGGGCTATGACCTTAATCTGCCGAGTACATAAATTTTTGCTTATCCCTCGGGATTCTATGATTTTTTCTGGATGCAATATATTTTAAACGCTTTTTCGGGATTCCTTTATTTTGTGGATATGATTTGTTCTGTTGAGCCGGTACATAAGATAGGTCCATGCCAAATTTCAAGTCAATCGGTGCAGTAGTTTTTTAATTAACCGCCTCGTAGAACAATTTTTGCTTAACCCTCGGTATCCGTATAGGTATTTTCCGGGATAAATTGTACTTCAGATGTTGACCCGGTGTATAAGGTAGGTTCATGCTAAATTTCAAGTCAATCAGTTCAGTAGTTTTCCTGTAAAAAATATGATTTGTAATCTATGTCCACAGCTATGTAGCTCATAGCTGTGGACATAGAAATCATATTTATGGAAAATGTCATGTGCATTAAGAATTTCCAAAAAATATTCTTAAACAAATTCGGCCCGGCTACAGTTGTATTATATGTCTAGATAGATAGATTAAAATATTTTTAATTCGACTAAATTAGTACTGACTTGTTATCAATTATATATTAGACGAATGACTTGTGTGGCAAACCACCATCTTTTTGCGTATCTACATCATACCACAAGCTGGTTTAGTGGTTTGTTTAAATAAGCTATCAAAAATATATAATCTTGATAGATGATCTAACAAAAATACTCGTACATGAATCCTGAAAACTAACACTCCTTTTTGTTCAGTCGTGTAAAAAGTTATCTCACATTTTTTAACCCTACAAACTTCATATTCATCATTATATCATCAAATACAAACATTTGAAACAAAGCCAACCTAAAAAATAAAAACATTGATTCTCAATCCCCATTTTTGTTTATTTAAGGGACCATGTGGCAAAGGCCTTGACGCAAGGGTGGGGGACAATGGGGTAATTGTACCGACCACACCGACCGACTCACGTGTACTTCACTAAAAATCACCAGGCTGCCATGACGACAAAGGTATGCCTTGCAGCTACTTTCTGTCCTTGTGTTGTGTACTCATACTCACCCTCCTGTCTTTAGTGAGTTTGCTTGTGTGCATCGTCGATGGGGCGCGTCGTTGCTTCTCGTGTTCGAATTTCAAAAACGTATACATGTTTGAGAAACTGCGCACCTGAGAAAGAAAAAATAAATGTAGTTTCTAAAAAAAAAAAGTAAGTGTCTTTCGTGTTTAAATCAAGCGATGGCGTATAATGCCATATATAGGCTATATTGTTCTCTCCATGTTTTAAAGGCACGTTAAGTCGTTGTTAACGCTAGATTTAACTATCGCTAGGATAATAGGTAAACAATCAAAATTAAAAATAATAAAACATCATTAAAAAAAATTGCAAACAGGCAGACTATAGACATCTCAATGCAAATTATTGCAAAAGTAACTCGCCCCTGTTCTCTCGCATCTGTCAAACACTGCTCAACCGATTTTGATGAAATTTGGTAACAATGGATACAGTTTGAGTCCCTGGCAAAGATACTCTAGTGGAGTCGTATGCAATCGCTGGTTTATAGTACAATGTAGAAGTTTATAAACAAGTGCTCAAATTGTTTGTGTGTGTGTTTATACGAGGGGATCTATTTATAGAGGGATATTTCAAATCTGGCACAGGGAGTGCACTCACAGTGATTCCGTTATGAATTGGTACAATTTCCTATTTATTTACAGACTTCTAAAAATATGGTTTTCATTAAGGTTGTATTTTTATTGCCTCCTTCACAAAATAACTTGAAAAGTTATAGGAAACCTACTTGGTATATGTCCAAATATAAACGTAATTTGAGTGGATTTGAACTCTAGGTACCAATTGATTTATTTCATTATTGTGAGGACAAGACACTAGGCGGGTACTATAACATTTTTTGAATTACTAACTAAACCAAAAACTCTTTCTGGAACACTTCAATAGAATGTCACGTAAAATCTAATCAGAATTAGAAAATTTTTCTAAACTTCTGGTCTACGGGCTATGATTTAAATTCTATTGTGGATACTTACTTACCTTTTATTTTTACATATCTTAAAATAAATTCATAAATTGGTTAAAGTAAGGATTTGGGGTAACTGTAATATTTGTGTACAGACTATCCAAATGCTTTCGCGTTACGCGGCAGCGGGCGTAAGATAACAAAATGTTTCCGGGAGGGAATTATGCACCCCTCCGTTAGCCAAATCACAACACCCTCACTGCAGTTTACTCTCGCCCAAAATATTCTCTTCTATACTTCTAATGCCCTGGTAGAAGACGTCTAAAACAATGGGATGTAGGCGGCGCCCTGGATGATTTCAGGCGCTTTTGGGCGGATTTAACCCCTAGAAATAAGCACGTCGCGTGACGTCATAATGTGCCGGTGTTTGGGCGTTGTAACCGCAAGCAATTTTCATATCTCACTATTTTTAATAACATTAAAGGTTACTTTAGTAAAAAATATACATATAAGTATATTTATAATTAAAATATGTTTATAAAAGCTTATGAAATACTAGCTGTTTCCCACAGCTCCGTCTGCGCCAAAAAGTAGCCTGTATTTGAACCCTGGTCTTCAACTATATTCATACCAAAGTTCATTAAAATCCGTTCAGCGGTTTGGCCGTGAACGCGTAACAGACAGACTTTTTCACTTATAATATTAGTATGGAAGTATGAATATGGACATTGGAAGTATGGATATTTCTTTTCTTACGATATAAATGTAGAGTCGGTCGTTAATTCAATGGCAAATGAACCCACTGCATATGTTTTGTTTAAGAATAATTCATTCAAATCAAGTGGATGGTGGTAGATGGTAAATCGACCCCGTGAACCCTGGTGTCAAAGTTTCTCAGAACAGCTTGACTTACTTGACATATGGACCTATGGCTATCTAGGGCAGAGGGCATTCACAGTGTCTCTCCAATTTTCCATGTCGATTTCCACTTTACTGAAGAGCAGTTTCAGATTTTTTTTAAATATTTAAAATTCTACAACACTGTTTTGTTTTTTTTTTTTAAGAAGAACATGCGTTATAGCTGGTCGGCAGATCGAATACGAAAGTTTTTATATGTTGGTTAACTTGTACTTGCTGTTAAGCGACCCATAAGCGCAATCACGGCACAGAAATATAATAGGTTAGGAAAAAAGTTTCTCATTTCTTAAGAAAATAAAAAAAAATTGTACCTATAGTTTATTTACAATTAACTAAAGTAGTTGCCATTTTTCATCTATACAAGATGGCAAAAAGTAACCGAACATTGCTATAGAAATTTTGAGGCTTCTGATCAAAATACCGAGACAAGTGGTTTTGGCAGTCCTCTCGTGATGTGAACCTGACACTGCCTAAAGAATTCTGAAGAGACCGAAACAGGTGGAAATCTGAAGGTGCAAGGTGCAAGGGGTATACGGCGGATGCATTAACACCTCCCAGCCAAACTCTCTTAATTTTTACTGAGTGGCTAAATATATGCAAGGTATGGCGTTATCATGATGAAAAACCACACCATTTCTGTTAATTAATTCCGGCCGTTTTCTTTCAACTTCTTGCTTTAATCTCATCAGTTATTCGCAGTAGAGTTCAAATTCGATGGTCCTGCCTGGTGGTAACAGCTTATAATGAATAATGCCCTTCCAATCCCACCACACACACAGTATCACCTTCTTTTTTTTCTTCATTAGATTCACTTATCTTGAGAGTAAGAAAAACTATGTAGAAACACACATTTTCCGAATTAGAATTTGGAATTCTCTTCCTTAAAATTTAAACTTTTAATGATACCAAAACCAGCCAGATACAAATAGTATAGCCAAAGAGATTTTATTACAAGTTCATACATACTATACGTGAAAAGACTTTTCCCCCATCCTAATATTGATTTATTTTCCTTCACAAAGGTCAAAACATATTAAACAGCATAACAGAATTAACAAATAAACCAAAGCAATCCCTACTTTCATACTGTCTGTCTGTCCATCTGCCTGTTACGCTTTCACGGCCAAGCCGCTGAACGGATTATGTTGAAATTTGGTATGAATATAGTTGAAGACCCCGGGGTCAAACATAGGTGACTTTTTGACGCAGCCGGTACTGCATGAAACAGCTAGTATACCTATATAAAATACATGCATACCTAACTTAACTCATCACTGCTCAATCAATTAAAATGATCTAAATGATGGTGCCGGCCAACGGCACAGTACCTACTTACGTACAATGAATACATGTTACTAAAAAGAATGCAAGGAATCTAGAGACGCCTCAGACGTCTACTTTTATCTTACTAGTAGCCCGTGTCGACTTGGTCCGGATAGCCTATAGCCTTCCTTGATAATGATAGCTATCCAACACTGAAATAGTTTTTCAAATCAGGCCAGTACTTCCTGAGATTAGGGCGTTCAAATAAACAAACAAACAAACTCTTCAGATTTATAATGAATGAATGAATGAACACTTTATTGCAGCATTTACAAACAAAGGAAGCACATAGTTAAAACCAATACAACTAAATGGGTACAAAGGCATCGCTAATGCAATTTCTTCCAGCCAACCTTAAGGTAGAAATGAGCTGCGGTAGAAAAACACTTGCGTGAGCGGTGCAGAAAGCTTAAATGTACATGCCTACATTAAAACGCATATAATAAACTTACAAAATAAATAATAATATAAACTTACAAATAACATACATAAATAAATACTTTCAAAAAGTGTAAGAAGTTAGTGACGGTCGATATATTATCACAATAAAAGAGAGGATTATTCTACCTCGGAAAGGTAGTGAGTATAATATTATATATATAGTAGAGATAAGCCGTTCAAGAAGTTGGAATAAAGAATATCACATACATACAAGAACGCTGAAAACATAACACTCCTTTCTTGGTCAGTCGTGTAAAAATAGAAGAGTTATTTTAGATTAGATACGATAGACAGCAGTCGCTCCTTTATAATAACTCATAGATTTAGAAATTTATGTTTTAACCAATACCGCCAAATCTAGGCCCTAGGACTCTAAAGCGCGGACTGAAGATAGAACTGGGAAACACGCTCGTACGAAGAAAGAGTAAGCAAGCAACAAAAAAAGTATGAAAAAGTCACACAAAATCATAGACTTAGTACATTAATATACTTACTACTCGTATACTACGTCTATGCACAAAATATATTGACAATCATTTGGATTAAATATCAAATTAAAAAACTCATTTTGATAAAAAAAAATATTTATTTATTTATTTAAGCATTATTGCACAATACAAAAATTTGTACAAATGGTGGACTTAATGCCAAGTGGCATTCTCTACCAGTCAACCATGGGACCAAACAGAGAAAGAAAAGTTGGCGATAAAGACGAAATCACGAACACACAAGAAAGATAAAATATGTTAAAATCTACTTACAAAAGAAAAGTAATAATACATAAGATTACACATATTATACATAAATATATAAAATAAGTATATAAAATATATACATACAATACATAGAATAAGTATAAATTGACTCCGCGACTTGCTGCAGAAACAGTTTTTGAACTGCGCGCTTGAAGGCAGAACGGCTGGGGGCTCTCCTGATTGACTCTTGAGGAAGAGCTTTCCATAACTTTGTGGCCTGGATTAAAAATGATTTTTCCATGAATACCGATAGACCTGAACACGACATGAAGATATATACATATAGAGAGAACGTAGCGTGGCAGTGACTTTGCGGCTGACCTCGGAGACGTGAGTTACCCAACTTAAAGTGGAGTCTATGTGCACACCGAGATCTTTCACACTGGCGCAAAATGGAATAACCGCGTTTTTTAATTCCACTTGAGATAATGAATTAAAATTTATCTTGCAGACCTGACGTGAACTTCCTATAATGATTGCTTGACACTTGCTTGGATTGACCGCAACGCCGTAATAATATGACCAGTCATCTATATTGCGAAGGTCGTTGTTGATAAGAGCAATTGTCGAGTCAAGATCCTCGCAAGTGCAAGAACGATAGAGTTGGAGATTGTCAAAAAATTGTGTTTATCTTATTTATATCTTAAAGAACAAAAACCGACTTCTAAAAACAATCTTAACATTTAACTTAAAACTGTACATTGAAACCAAAATAATATTGGTTTCAATTTAGAAAAGCTGAATTTCAAAATCGTCAAAAAATGCTTCAAACTATTTTCACGTGTCAAATGACTCTACATCAACGTCACATAAGCTGACACAACATGTCATTTCATGTGTCACTTAGAAATAGATGTCATCATATTATGTCCTAAACACACGATTGTACTAGGGAAACATGGAATGTTAAGAGATGACGAACACGTTCATACACATACGCTTCATACGAGTGATGTCACCTTCACATGTTTTTATTAACTGAGATAAGTAAGACAGCGATTAGATATCGACAGTCTCTTTGTTAAACAGCTGTTCCGAATTGCATAATTTTTACTTCATATTTATTTATTTACTTCTTCGGGGGAGTTTTTATATTATTGGAAATATTATAAACCTCTTCATATTATTGAAAAAACTTTGCCGCTTTAGGGCCGGCTACGTAAGTGAAATCTCATCAGAAATGTACTGTTTCTGATAACGTATGCAATACCAGTGCAATTTCCCATTACTCGTAAGCTCTATCACACATGTCAAATCCTCATACAAAACATGTGTTGTGTAGACACCACAACACAACCCAAGAACTCGCATACGTACGACGTTTCCACACTAAACTAAACTTCGTTGAAACCACACAACCATAGCAAATATAGTGTGTACACACAAAATGGGGTTTGTACGGTTGTCACACGTGTACATCATGTGTCACGTCGGTTGAGCCATGTGAGTTTTCTGAGTCACACATGTACCAGGGCGGCCGAAGTTATGAGGAGATCGCCAACATATGAGCATGCGTGTGTGGGTGCCTATGGGAAGAGACGCTGCTATTTCCTTCCACCCCTTTACCGGGGTGCGTTGGGCAGTCACAGGATTACATGAAATCAATATGTAGTATACTAAGTACCTACTGTCATTGTAAATTATAGTGAAACTAGCTGTTTCCCGCAGCGCCTGCATTAAAAAGTAGCTTATGTTTGACCCCGGGTCTTCAACTATATTCACACCAAATTTTATCAAAATCCGTTTAGCGGTTTAGCCGTGAAAGCGTAACAGACAGACAGACAGACTTTCGCATTTATAATATTAGTATGGATACTCGTAGTAAGTAATATAATAAGTATGTATTCAGTATTATAGTATGGAATGGAATATTAGTATGGAATAGTATGGAAAGTATGGATACCATTTTCATGCTTTTTTATTTTTAACCGACTTTAAAAAAGGAGTAAGTTCTACGTTCGACTGTATACATGTAGGTAATTTTTAACGTATATTTTTATTTATCGTGATATTTACTATGGAATTACGTACCTGCCGAATTTTAAAATACTTTTCTAGTTTTTATTTGTTTTGATAATAGATTAAAAAAAATCAATGATAAAAAATACGATTTTTTAGACAACCTATGGATGACATTTGACCATTTCAAAAGACGTATTTAAAGCCAAATTGAAATAGTTTAAAAGTAAGTAATCCATGTTGATGTCGCTATTATAAAAAAATATACACAGGGCCTAGAATCTATACAAAAAAATATCTTGCGATGTATGCATTACAGATGTTGCCATAAAGGTTCTACTTATGAAGAAATTCTCAAACTATCTGTGAGGATAGTCGAATAAAACTGCTAATAATCTCTTGAAAACTTGTATTTCTGTTTACTAACCTTTTTCTCATAATTTATTAACTTTGCAATGTTGGTTCATTTGAAATTTATATATTTAAGTAATCTGTGGTGAGCAGAGTTAAGATCACAATTATTGTATCGTTTTAAACATTATATGTATCTATTAATATAGGCTAATTTCCTAAAAAAATATAATTTATTAGTCAGTCAGTTAGATTAAAAAAAAAAAGTATGGGGACGTATTTTTTCTTTCGAAAATTATACAAAGAGTGGTAAAGATACGGAGCGTTAAAGTTCCGTGCGACGTCACAGTGTGCTACACTTTTTCGCAATATGTGACGTCACGAGCCCCCACTCCTAAACTTTGAAGCTTTATATCTTTATAATTTATCGCTCAATTGACAAAAGAAAAAATACGTCATTAATATATTTTGATTCCCTAAACGACGGACTAACTTTAATGTTATTATTTTGACCTAAGAAACTAGCATATTGTGGTTTTGTTAGCTTAAAAAAGGGCGACTAATGGATAAACTTTATATGCTGCGATTATGAAAATAAACTCCCTGCGATTGTTTTCGCTAGTGATTACAACATAGGAACCCTCAAGAAGGGCCTGAAAAATTTCTTCTGGGTCGGCAACGCGCTTTTGACACAGTAGGATACGGGGTATATCCGTAGTACTGCATACCGGCACTTCTTATAATCGGATGGGACTTATATCTGTTTGCCGACGCATTAGTGTAACATATTCTTATAAACGCTGTATCTTATTTAGGTACTCGCTGTTAAGTAAGGGATCCAATCCTAGAAAAAAAACAACTATCCTACATTACTACTACCTTAGATAATATATGATATGGATTTTTATTAAGTGCAAATATTTTAAGGGGTTAATTATTAAAGCCAAGGAAAAGTACTTAGAGCAAAATTTTAAAAAATATACACGCTTTTTTTCAATTTTCCTAACAAAATTTTTTTTTAGATAACTGAAAGCTTTTTATTAAGTGCAAATATTTTTGAGGGGTGGTTTATTAAGGCCAAAAAAAAGTACTTAGAGCAAAATTTAAAAAAATATACACGCTAGATTGTTTTTTAATTTTCCTATAAAAATATTTTTTTTTAGATAACTTAAAGCACACTAGAAAACTTGCTCTCTCCTCAAACTACATTTGAATAGAATTTATTTGCTATTTTCCTCATTCCGTTTGTGATAGACAGAGAATGAGTTTTACAACTTCTGCCAGTATTGCCAGCAAAATAGAAGAAAAACAAAAAAGGAACACTACTCCAGGATGTCTTAATTATTAATATTCAGTAAAACATATTCGAATTTCTCGAAAACTAGCGTGTACAAATTTATGAAACAAACATACTCGTAAATCTGTTTTATATGACTTAATTATTTAGGATTGAAAGTATTTGTACTTAAATCCACCTTATAAGTATAATTAAGACTTGCCAGTTAACGAGCTTTCGACTCGAAAATAAGAAAAAGACGTTAACTTGAAGGAAAAACAATAAGACGTTCACTAAGAGCCTAGGTCTCATTATTCAAGTAGGCACTGACTGAACTCTTAACCACCGCATTGAAAAAAAATATTCGTGAAATGTTTTATCTCAGAATAATGTTTCAAAAATATTTATTTTTTAAAAGATTGTGACTATTTTTTAAAATCTGCGACCAATTAATTTTTTTAAATTGTATAATTTTTTCATTGGCATTATTAGAAAAACTGAAGAAAATTTGTGTAAACATTCAACTCAACTATTTCATGTACTCCTATTGCGAACGAAACATTTTCATGTAAATTCTGTAAACGAAAACCAATATTACATGACTGCCTAGTACAAATGTTACGCATGAACCGTTCTCATGACACTATTGAATTGAAAATACTGATTTTACAAGTTCAGGATAGACGGATGTTCACAAATCAGTGATAAAAACGGATCGTGTCAAATCCGTCAAATCTTAAATTCTGTTCCAAATTATTTTAACGTGCCTTAATTTAACACAAAAGCAAGTTACAAAAGCTCATTTCATCAGAATTTCAGTTATATAAGAATATTCAGAATCAAAAATGTACGATATCCCTATCCTTTTTGTTCATAGCCACGCCCACCAGTTGATTTCAGAACTTCCCGTAACCGCCTGAAAACTATTTCTCTTCGGTTTCTGGCCGCCTAGTAGCGGCGACGCTAATTCTACAGTTAGCGCCGCCTGAAATTTCATGAAATGGCGATCTGAATAGAAAAATAAACTTTGAAACCGCTATTTTAACAAAAGTGTACAAGAACAAGTCAAGTACGATTTCACATCACTGAAAAAATGAAAGTATAATTTCAGGACTGAAATTCATGAATAACGCCACCTATGGAGGAAGAAATGAAACATGCTGCTTCTAAAATGGTTCTTTCTATTGAATTGTATGCTTTTCAAAATCTGCTTCCACAAACTATCACAATCGTTATCAAGGCGCCAGATACGTTAATACTGAAAATACATGAAACAACACCCCAATGACTCAACACAATAAAAAAAACAACTCTACATTCTAAAATTATGTAATAAATAAGTACCTACCAACTTAACAAATTGAAACCGTAAATTTATTTGCCAACAAGCACTTTTCAGTAAAAAACTAGGTACCCGATCACAGATCACGACATTAATTGTGGGCATACCAGAATACTAATCCATACTAATATTATAAATGTGAAAGTGTGTTTGTTTGTTTGTCCTTCTTTCAAAACGGAGCAACGGATTGATGTGATTTTTGTGTGGAGATAGTTGAAGACCTGGAGAGTGACATAGGCTACTTTTTTCCGTGACACAAACGGACGAAGCCGCGGTCACAGCTAGTAAATAATAATATTTTTGTAATCACCTAAAATCCTTTATTTTGATATTACTATCACACTCGATAGTTTTGGTTGACACCCACGCTATTAAGACAACTATCAATTATCAAAATGGGTTCAGTCGTTTTTAGATACGAGGAAACAATGGGATAGATATACATAACCCTACTTTTTACGGCTTCGCCGCAGCAGGGTAGGTAACCTTGGACCAACTTATGATATTTATTTATATATTCTTTGTTTAAAAAACCTATCGAATATAGGAAGAAATAACGTTTTTAAATCAAGTGGAGTTGGTTCAATAAAAACAATTGATAGTTTATTAGATACTAGCTGTGCCTTCGACTTCGTCCGCGTGGAATAGTTATTTTGGGAATCATGGGCTAGCGCTCATCATTATTTTAAAATTGTATTATCTTATAAGATGTTTATTGAAATTAAGTGATGTCAAAGTCAATTTTGTTCACAGTTAAATACTCTTAATCAATAATATATTTAGAGAGAATAATATTATTATGTTGATACAACTCTGACAAATAATTTGTAATAATGCATTAATTTCGACCAAATTTGATTATCATAAAAACGGTTATTGTGAGTTAATCTTAAAAGATAGACATATACTGTCGCGGACATTTTTTTAGATAATTTAAAGAGGAATAATTCTTTCATACATATTTTTGGGTATCTCGAACGGTTTTCGCAGCGCACGCAACGTAAGCCCTCAAAGATGAATAATTTTCCCCGTTTTTTCCACATTTTCGAGTGTTTCTTCGCTTCTATTAGTCGCAACGTGATGTTATATAGCCTAAAGCCTTCCTCGATAAATGATCTATCCAACACAAAAATAATTTTTCGATTCGAACCAGTAGTTCCTGAGATTAGCGCGTTCAAACAAACAAACTCTTCAGCTTTATAATATTAAGTATAGATTGAAAAAAGTGCACTATCTATCTACCCACTTCTCAGCTTCTAAGAGTTAAAAATAAGCACTTTTCAAAGAAAACAATGTGGGCAGTGTCACGACTGGTTGCGCTAACAGAAGTTAAGCGCCCCTGACATGTGAACTGGTAGGAAATGAGAAATAAAATTAAAAATAACATCCCGTCTTAATTCCAGTAACTATATACTAGTTAGCAGATAGATTGTCTGGTAAATAGAGTATGGTATACAATAATTATTTCCTGTTACTTGCTAGAAATAATATGTTAAGTTTAAGCTAAATAAAAAAATATGTTCATATTGTAGGCTCCATATTTAAAAAGATTAAGAAATGTATATTTTTCAAATTTGGAACACAGAAAACGCGGGCAGTGAATTTTGAATTATTGAAAAATTTTAATCTTAAGAATTAACTTAATAGTTAATAGGCTACTAGACTGTGTTCAAATGGAACAAAATTTTTGCTCGGAAAAACTACTTATGACAAAATTCAATTAACTATTGGTCTAAAAAATAAATTGATTTATTTTATTGTAGATTATGTCATGTAAAATGTATTTTTTTGTATTTATTATCGAGTATTTCCCTCACAGACGAATAAATTGTGAAAAAGTGATTGCGCACAAGGCACGGAGATTTATTTTAGTCATTCATTGTTTCTTTAAAAAAATTTAATACTAATAATTTCACAAAGTTAATTAAAATGCCATCATTTGGATACATGTTCATTTGCGGCGGTTTGGCCGTGAAAGCGTCAGACAGACAGACAGACTACTTTCGCATTTATAATAAGATATAGTATTAGTATGAATTAACCAAGTTTGAACACAGTAAAGTAGCCTTAGATAAATAATTAACTGTGCCAGCTCACGAATTTACATACATAACATAACTAGTAATATTTCCGCTAACAATACATCGTTACCATGCAGCAATGATAATGGAATGATTTTCTTCGTCGAGTCGCTTAACACATCAACCGTTGCGAACACGCATGCTGCGCTCGGCTATCGAGCTTCTGATAAGTAAGATCAGCGCTTATTGTGTAATGATAAATAGTCGAAGTTTATAAAGTTCTTTTTAAACTAGCAATTCTGTGAACAGTAGACTTCGCGAACAGGCGTCTATGAAAATGCAGTTTTTTGAAATACCAACATTCATTACCTAATTACGCTAACAAGAACTTTCCGTTTTTTAACTATTTTTCTTAGAAACCTGCGAGGAACCTGATATGCAATGTTAAGTAACGCTACAGCAAACTTCCCCCTTTTGCCTCCATTTTTACCCCAATCGAAAATATCTCTTAAAATTTTGTTAAATAAATCGTGGAACACATGCCAAGCTCCGTAAAAAATCCATTTACTAGCAAAATTATAAGCGCGAAAGTCTTTCTGTCTATCAGTCTGTTACGCTTTCACGACCAAACCGCTGAACAGATTTTGATGAAATTTGGTATTCGAATATAGTTGAAGACCCGGGATCAAATATAGGCTACTTTTTGACGCAGGCGAAGCTGCGGGAATCAGCTAGTTTTGAATAAGTAAAGCCTGTCTCACGTGCGCGCCTCGCCCGCTAAGCCGTATTGGATAAATGTGTCCGTGATTGACGACACAAACTGTAACAAATGGTTACATAATTCCTGGCATTTGTCTTCATTAGAACTTGAAACAGGCAGTGTCTGTACCATTCCATTGACGTTGCTAATTGTTATTGTCTTGATCATTGCAATGGTTTTGTAGAATGTGGAATTTTCTTGGCGAATTCTTAAAAATCTCTTTAAACGATGTAAAATGAAAAGGAATTCATTCATCCATATCGAATGGGTTACATGACGATATACGACTCTGTGCAACCGGAACCGCCTTTCGGCTTCTCACGTGGTTCCTTCAAAGACCACCTAATAATGGCAACCGTGACCAACGATTTAGTACATGCCGAAGCACGAAATCATAATTATTAACATACAATCAGGTGATTCAAGTCTAGAATGGCCTAACCAACTGTAAACAACTAAACAACCCTCAGTTTACGTATCGGAGCCGAAACGCTTTTTACTCGAGACCGACTTTGATTTTGGTGTTGGTTACTACAATGGAGCGACTGCTGTGTGACCTCCGTAACGCTTTTTACTCGAAAACCAGACCAACAGGAACATGGGTGCCCAAAACTGTCAGATTTTTTCAGGCTGCCTAAAGGCTTCTGACGCAGAGTAATGATTGTTATCTATCGACAACTCCAAAAGACTTAACGTGCCTTCTGAAGCATGGAGGAGGTTGAGATTTATGAGAGAGAATATGCCACTAATGGTGACCAATCCAATACGGGTCAAGTCACGTCTCGCCGTCGTTTGACACACGCATTAGCTACTCTTATGCTGCGCTTCTGGTGGCTGGTGTGCTTTAAGTTTAAATTCTTTATTATTGGAACTTCTACTAAGGAAGCACTACATTGCGCGTGACTTAACACGGGGCTTGACCATTTATTTTATACATTAGAAAAAAAAAGCAACTAAACAAACGCAAGTTAGAGTTGAAGAGGTCCACGCAAACGTAAATTAGGTATTTTGGTTCGTAGTTCGCCAATGGGTCAATCGACCCTGCTGTTCTCTTCACTACTGCTTCAACACAACCTAAACCAGGCAGCAATATGATAAAGATAGACGTGAATCAAATAGCTACAGATGTATGTTTCATTTTGTAAGCTGTGACGTAAATTCGACGAGATGTCAGGACACTTACATTTAAATTATTTTCTCCGTAAATATCCCTTCAGAATTATTAATATTTTTTTAAATGTAAGCTGCAGTATATATCTTTCAAAATATATTAACTCGAATCAAGTATGAAAGTTCATATAAAAATTAATGTTAATTATTTTATCGATTCTTGGTGAGGGGCAGCAAATGTAAATTAGGAGAATTACTTTTGAAAAAAAATATTGACAAATGACTATTGATGACACAGGTACTATTTTATCGTGTCGAGGTAGTTACGTATTAGAACTAACACAAAAAATAATAAATATATATAAATCGAGATCATCAAGACGTCTCCAAACGAAGTATAATATGAATGACCGTAATAATCCTTTTAGCAATCATCATTATTTTAGCTGCAGTGCTGGACAGTCTTTCCTAATGAATTCCAATATGAGCGATTGGACGCCATCTGCATCTAGTGTTTGCCTGCGACCTTTTTCAGGCCATCTGACCATCTGGCCGGTGGATGCCCAACGATGCGCTTGGCGTTTCGTTTTTGTCAATATTTCCATTTAATTAAGCAAAGCTCGATAAACTCCAAAGTGTTTCTCGATAAAGCTCATTGAGATAAGAAAGCTACGTAACCATGTACTACATAGGGCGCACTGTAAGTTTCCGGAACTGGCCACTTACATAAACAATATTTAAAAATTTATTGCAACATTTGAAAATAGAACTCTTTGGCTGTAGAATGCAGTTTGTTTCATCTGATTGTCTTTTGTTTTTACCTTGTGGCGCCATTTAAAAAATTGTGTGTCTGCATCAACATGGATTTAACTCGGGAAAATTTTCGTAGTATGATTTTCTACGATTTTAAGTGTAATTTGACAGCTCAACAGAGCATCGCTCGGCTTGAAACAGCTTTTGGCAATGAAGCACCATGCAAGACAACTGTTTATAGCTGGTTTGCAGAATTCAAGCGTGGTCGTATCAATCTCAGTGACGAATCTCGCGATGGTCGGCCGTCCACCGCTGTGACCAACAAAAACATCAATGCTGTGCGCCGTATGATTGAAACAGACAGGCATGTGACCTACCATGAAATTCGCGCATCCTTAGAAATAGGCATGAGTCAAATACAATTAATCCTACACAAACATTTGGGTGTGAGAAAGCTGTGCTCGCGGTGGATCCCACACAACTTGACCGAGGCTCAAAAAACGGACCGCGTCACTTGGTGCAGTGCCATGCTTACCAGATTTAACGAAGGTGCGTCAAATTTGGTGTGGGACATAGTAACAGGTGACGAAACATGGATTTATTGCTACGATCCCAAAACAAAGCAGCAATCGAGCGTATGGGTCTTTCAAGATGAGCCGAAACCAACCAAAGTGGCGCGCGTGAAAAGTGCATCTAAGCGGATGATTGCTTCTTTTTTTAATAAAACTGGACACGTGGCTACTGTTGCTTTAGAGAATCATCGTACAGTGAATAGTGACTGGTACACGACCATTTGTTTGCGGGAAGTTATTAACGAACTCCGTAAAAATAACCGTAAACGCCGTATCAACCTGCACCACGACAATGCTAGTTCTCAAACGGCCAGACAGACAAACGACTTTTTGAAGGCGAAAAATGTAGAACTCATGAGTCATCCTGCATACAGTCCCGACCTGGCACCTTGTGACTTTTTTCTGTTCCCAAAAATTAAGAACCAATTACGCGGTCAACGATTTTCATCACCAGAAGAGGCTGTCGAGGAGTATGAAAAACACGTTTCAGAGGTCACCACAGAGGAGTGGCACAAAAGTTTTCAAAACTGGTTTCATCGAATGAAAAAGTGCATAGACGCCAAGGGAGATTATTTTGAAAAACAATAAATTAATTTTGTACCTTTAATAGTATTTTTTCATATTCATTCCGGAAACTTATAGTGCGCCCCACGTATTGATAAGCTGATGATAAACTTTGAGATGCGAACGTCATGATGCAATTTCATATATGTTTTTACTATGACGCTATTGATAAAGTGGTACGCACACCCCAAAACTGTAATATGCATACCGACTTCAAAAAAAGAAATGGTTTTTAATTTAACTCTATGGTGACGGTGTCTATGTAACAACTTTTTTATATTTTTATTTTTACATTATTTGAGGAAATCATTGAGAAAGGAACATTTATTGTGCGATTTAGATGCTCTTTGGAGGAAAACCATTTAAAAATTTAACTTTTCAAGGCGCTACTACCATGAATGAAGCATACCTTGGGTTTTTAAGTGCAAACTGAAGAACCAACTGGAAATATATCATCAGAAAATAATTCATACAAAATTCATTGGAGGCAACCATATCGCCTGCAATATCTTTCAGACAACCAAAACAATAGATTGATAAACTAAATAATCATTTATTTCGGACAAAAGCCATATATATTAGGTAGGTACTAACAACTGCCTCTGTGCTCTAGTGGAGGCGTCTGCCTTTGACCAAGACGTCGTGGGTTCGATTCCCACGGGAAGCACACTTTATTTAGTTGTTTCCAGTTTGGTTAGGACTTATTTCCAGTTTGGTTAGGACATTGCAAGTTTGAAATGAAATGAAATCGTTTATTTTCAATATATATCATTTATTGACGTCAACTTACTTAAATTAAGTTTACCACTACTTCCAAAGCGCAAGTGGAGAAGAAGCGGCGCCACAAACTCCACTGCAGCTTTTTATTCAAAACGTCAATTTACAAATAAGAAAAAACTTTCCAAAACTAGCTTCAATCACCTGATTAGCTGAAAATAAAGATGATTCCGTAATTCGGAAGGCACGTTAAGCCGTTGGTCCCGGCTGCAATCTGGTAATCGTTAAAGGAACCACGTCTGAGGCCCAGGGGCGGTACTGCACAACTTTGACACCAAGGTGTACATGGTCGATTGACAATGTAACCTATTCGAAATGATGATTACTAACAATTTTGGCTAAAAACTAAAAACAAATAATGAATTCTTATTAGATTACTAAATCCATACTATCCATACTAATATTATAAGTGCGAAAGTCTATCTGTCTTTCTGTCTGTCTATCTGTCTGTTACGTTTTCACGGCCAAACCCCTGAACGGATTTTGATGAAATTTGGTATGAATATAGTTGAAGACCCGGGGTCAAACATAAGCTACTTTTTGACGCAGGCGGAGCTGCGGGAAACAGCTAGTACTTAATAATTAACGCAATTAGTATTTTTAGGTAATGCGAGTACATTGCCTCTACCATGAGATTTTATTGACGCAGACGCTATCGAATGCGTTATCAATTTAGTATGGCAAACCTGTACAGCGCCTCTGGCGGATCGTAAGGTACATACTTACTTACTCCTCTGGCTCAGCGACCTGAAGTGGATCTTGGCCCTTCGAAACGAGAGAGCACCAGAGAGTGTTGGATAGTAAGGGAACTAAGAAATTCCATATTAAATCCTAACGCGGTCGATAGCGTCTGCGTTCGTAAATCTCATATGACGTCATCGAAACGTCCTAAATATTGGCTATTTAATTAAGATAACCCAACACAGCCAGTCCATTCAGATAAGCTGAATTAATCTAAGAGATATCTACTTATCAAGTTATCAGGCACTCGAGATAGCAGGCGCAGCTTTGATTCTCTGAAGCACGTGTTGTTTTATATTCTTTGGGAATAATGCATACGGCCCGTATGTATTGCGTTAATCAAATACTCTCGTATTAAAGACTAATTTGTTAACCACATATCAGCTAAAAACGGTTTCGTTACTTTCTCTCCTATTCGATATTTAGCGTGAAGAAACGAGACGCAAAACATTTTAGCAAATTCACGTTATGTGTTCATAATTTGTATTATTTTATACAAATACCTCCAATTGTTTGTATGTATGTAAAATGTGTGTATGTATGTAAAATCTATGTTTATGTAGTTTATAATAAACAATTGTTGAAAACGAATTATCAACCATTTCGGTTGAATACCAGAGTTTTCAACTGTTGAAAATTTACGCGCTGCCATTACTATACCGGCCAATAAGTGACCACGCTCACAGGTCGAACAAAAATCGTTCGACTCACCGATTTTGTAATTGAAGTAGATCAGGTAAGTAGTAAATAGGTGCCATTTTTTTTAACACATTCGACTACTATGCAAGAATCGGCCCCTTGAGAACACGTTTTATACGTTATCAGAGAATATCACTCGGGCGTTGCCGATCGTAGGTATTGTAGCAGAACATCCTAGTCCACGAGTTGGCAACACAATAACTTAAAGTTGGCTTGACCGTGCGCCTATCTTGAAAAACCCAATGATGAATTTACATCTAGCAACTAATACGATGGTCTTAAAAAAAAGAAACACCATCTAAACCCAAATAGAATTGACGAAGACCTAATGACGTCATTATATAGATGTTACCATGTAACGCTTGTCATTGTTCGGTCATCGATTCTAAGCGCTATGCCCGAACACAGCAGATTCATTTCCATTTGTCGTTATTGAAATTGACAAAGTGACCGAATCATTTGCTTAAACATTAATATTTAATTACCGCGGTGTAACTAAGGCTTATTTTGTATTGAAATTATAATTAGGTGGCTTTAGACTTGAGGCTGTAACGACGGACAAAATATACACGTAATATATTAAGTGCAATAACTGAAATAAAAAAGTTATTAAGATATTTAACCGATTCAGGCGTTACTTTGCGGAAGTTAAAGTTACAAACACTTAATAAATTATTTTGCGTGCTTCCTCCACCAGTTAGTTCATGCAAACTATTGCCGGCCGGCACCCACCCACTACTATTAGTCCCAACATGCCCGCCACCACCAGTTTGCACATGCGACATGTGTTTCGCCTCTAAGCGAGGCATCTTCAGGCGTTAAGTGCTTGTAAAAAAGTTATTAGATGGAATGGGAAGATAAGAAAGTTTCAGAGACTATCAGAGGGGTATTTACATGTTAAGTACGGTTTTATTAATAAATAAATTTGTAAATTTTTTTTTTATACAACTAAGTAGGCAAACAGGCGTACGGCCCGCCTGATGGTAAGTGGTTACCGTAGCATAGAAGCTAGTTGGAGGAATGGCTTTCAAATAAAATATCTAGGTTTTTTTCAAATCAGTTTAATGACAGGAAGCCAGCGAAATTTCACGGAACTCCAAAATATGTTAAACATGTGAAGTTTGAAAATATTTAAGTAAATTTATTTATTCCTATGTTTTCCCAAGACAACTCAACTATTTTAAATATTTCAATTCCTTTGCGGAAAGTTGAATAATCCATCCATACTAATATTATAAATGCGAAAGTCTGTCTGTCTGTCTATCTGTCTTAATGTCTGTCTGTATGTCTGTTACGCTTTCAAATTTGGTATGAATATAGTTGAAGACCCGGGGTCAAACATAGGCTACTTTTGGATGCAGGTGGAGCTGCGGGAAACAGCTAGTTACAAATAAATAGATAATTAATCTCATTATGAAACTTATTTTGTAAATGCCTTCCTAAAATTAACATTATAAAGAAGAATTATAATGTGTGCTTTGATATGGTAATACATTTAGTACTAGCTTCTCGTCCCGGCTTCGCACGGGTCGTGATACTGCAAAACGTGAGTTTTTTAGTCGTTAGGTTTCTGATTTTTTTAAATTATCTATGCACGTTTCTTAATTTTTCTTTTCGTAAGAACCTTTAAAAATATATTATAGTATAATTTTTTTTTTAATGAGAAAACATTCTGATTTGTTCTGAAATAGTAATGTAATATGAAAAAACGGATGAATAAATGAATGCTTTATTGCAGCATTTATAAAGATACTAGCTGTGCCCGCGGCTCCGCACGCGTGGAATTGCGTTTGTGTCACTGATAAAAGTAGCCTATGTCACTCTCCAAGTCTCCAACTATCTCAACACAAAAAATCACATCAAACCTTTGCTCCGTTTTAACGTGAAATAAGGACAAACAAACAAACAAACACACTTTCACATTTATAATATTAATATATATGTATGGAAGTATGGAGTATGTATTACATTTTCATATAAATCGTTCCTATTATAAAAAAAAAACCTATGTAATGAAAATAAAATAAATACTATTCGCTATTGCGAAAGAAGTTTAGAAAAATGTTTCGTAGCAATTTCATTTATTCGGCGCAATGTCAGTGATTCTGTCGTAGCACTGCTACGAAAATGGATAATAGAAGAACGACGAATTTATGAAAACGTGAATAAAGTTGAAATTATTATTCACAATATTTTTTTTGGTAAATTAAAGATAATTAAAATTGCGTCACCATCAGTCCCTGCATATAATTTTACTTACCGGGCCTCCATAAGCATATCCCAGTTCAAGAGCAACCAGTTGCGCCACCTCTTCGCCACCTTCGACCTCTACAGTCCACTCATTCACGAAATGCTTTGCTTTCTCCAGACCATTATGAAAACCATAGTTTTCATGATATCCTGGTACCCTAAACTGACAGTACACACTCTCATACCATGCTGCCACAGACGAAATCAAAACAGTTTTTAAAATAAAGACTAAAATGTACATCGTTTTTTTTTAATTTGAATTAAGTACGGATCTTTTATTATTTTTTAATTTAGTGTGGAGGCGACGGTGTCTGCACAAATACTAGCGGTAGCGCGAAAAACGACAGAGAAAAAAGTGATTTTTCCCGCCCGGCGTAAAGTAGACTTGCGTCCTAGCTAGGTGCGTCACGCGCATTTTTCTATTCCTAAAAAAAGTATTTTATTAGGACATTCCCTTAATTATGGCAAAAATACTTCTATTTTTCAAAGTCATGTCACTTGCCTTCCTAGTGTTTTTGCGGTTGTAACCTTAGCTAGTTGCAATTAAGCCCAGGGTCTGCCTTCGTATTGTTACGTCTTCACTTCGCCCTGTCATTGTCGTCCTTGGCCACTTCTTTTCCTCTAAAGACAAGAATACGCGTGTTTATTTTAGAAAGCTTTACAGGAAAAATAAACGCCTGTAATTATTTACTCGCAATTATGTTAAACTTCAACTCTGCTAGCGGAGTAGGGTAACAAGGACTTGGGCACTTTGGGTAGCAACTAACTTAAGATAAATGCGTTTGTTCGGTGTAAGACAGATTCTGAATTGGACACATTAGTGATCACGTCATTCGTCAATAAAGACCCTATGATTCTCGCCTTCGACAGAATATTAATCTTATATCTCAAAATCTCGGAGTTCTCAACAGGGCAAAGCGATTTTTCACGCCGCAGCATAGACTGCTCCTATTTATGGCGCAAGTGCGGCCACATATGGAATATTGTTGTCACCGTGCTCCCGCCCGCACCTGAATTTCAGCTTAAGCCGTTTGACTCAATACAGAGACGCGCTGTCAGAATTGCCGAAGATCCCGTGATTACAAGCGGTATTGAGCCTTTGAGTCTCAGGAGAGACTTCGCTTCCTTATGCGTGTTCTACTGCTTGTATAATGGGCTATGCTCGGAGAAATTGTTTGACATGATGCCAAAAACCATCGCACCTCTCACCATCGTCAGGAATTTCATCCCCATACCTTGGATCCCATGTTATCGCGTACAGTACGCTTCAAACGGAATTTCCTCCCTCGTACACTGCGATTAAGGAATGAACTCCCTACCATGGTTTTCCCTAGTGACTATAACATGGGAGTCTTCAAAAAGGGCTTGAAAAAATTCCTTAAGGGTCGGCAACGCGCTCGTGACATCTCCGGTGTTGCAGGCGTTCATAGGCTACGGTAAACACTTACCATCAGGTGGGCCGTACGCCTGTTTGCCTAGTGTGCTCCAACATCTCCCTAAATTTCTGGTCCAGATGCGTCTTAAGACTAGGTTGAATCCCATGGTAAGCATATTTTGTTGACTTGTACCATAATGGAAGGCGTTTCGTAAACTAAGAAATATGCATGATTCATACTTTTCAACTAGATAACGGTAATTTAAAAAAACTAAAACCCCGACTGCATTTATGTCTAATTTGGAAATGAAAAACATACGCCATCTTGTTTTTTTTTTTTTTATTTTGGTATACCCAGTGTCACTCTCAGAGTAAATACGAATCTAACGACATCTCTCAACCAAAAACCCATCGAACCGTTTAGGCTGCAGCCGGCAGAGAGTGCCAACCAATAGGCTACTTGACTGTGTTCACATTTTGACATTTTTATATGAAACAATAGATACACTAAAAAGTAACCAATACCGAAAACAACAAAAAAGTAATTATCATTTAAAGTTTTCTAATGTAGAAAAGTAGGAGCGTGGTGAGGACGTCTTGCTATCTCTTTTGTACGTACGAAATCAAGTGGCAGTGACGTCACTCCACTATTAAGTGCGTCCTTTTCTTGTTTCTTGACAGTTTCTCCTTTAACAAGATTTCAAAGGCTTATAACTTATTTAATTATGAACGGATTCAAAAAATTCTTTCAGTTTTCGAATTTGGGTATTCAAGAGTTGGATATGAATAATAAAAAAATATTGAGTAATATTGTGCCTAACATACATGCATACATACATACCTACATACTCTCGAAAAACATAAGCCTCCTTCTGGAGCAGTCGGGTAAAAATAGCACTCTAGTAACTAACACTGAAAAGTGGTGGGCTCTCTCTCTCTCTCTCTCTCTCACTCAAGGACACGGGTGCAATACCTATTAAAAACCGTGAGAAATAGGAGCCAGCAGTAGCGAGGCCCCGAAGCAACCAGTTGGTATTCATCCAGGAAAACATGAGTTTAAGAGAGATTAATAAAAATTAATTACGATCGTGTAATCATTGCATAAACAGCAGTGTGTCAGTGGAGCGGCGCCGGCGCCGGCATTGAGCGCATCCAGAGTAAACAATCATAGATACGGTAGGGTGTCCACGCATCCTTTTTTTTAAAATGTATACTATTAAGTAGGCAAACAGGCATACGACCCACCTGATGGAAGCGGTCACCTTAGCCTATGGACGCCTGTAACACTAGGAGTGTCACGTGCGCGTTGCCGACCATCGAGAAATCTTTTTACACCCTTTTTGAAGAAACTCATGTTGTAGTCTTATGGGCAATTGCTAGAATTAAAAATAAATTATGCTTTATTCGGGAAAATATAACTTTCTTTATAAGTACTTGTTCAACATTGGACTAAGAAAGTTCAATTTTTGGTGCCCTTCATTCTGTCATTTAGCTCTGCGCTCATCCTGCCACTTTAGCCACCTACGGACCTATCAATATGATATGCCTTAAACCGCTTCCATTCAGTGTGTGATACTCCATACAGACGCATACAAAATTTTAAAGTCACTTTCAATGTAGGCTGTGTTCTTCTCCGAATCTTCATTCAATTTATGGTCTTAGAAATTGTGCAATATTCCCGCAAACTGTGAACGTTTGGTCACCATACAACGGATATAAAATGGATATCGTCCCTGGCGTCTAAAATACTTACCCACCCTAGGAACATGGAGTTTATTTTGGGCGCGAATCGAGCTACTCTAAACAGTGGCTTTAAAACTGGCTGAAAATTTATCTGTGAAATTTATGATCGGAATCGAATAGAGGAAAGTCGCGTGGTTACATGGTTAGCTTAGCATTTAAAAATAGGTACCAACAACTACCTACTATGACAGACGCTAGTGTCTGTTTGTATGCATGTAACTCTATTATTTCTATGCATTCATGTCGAGTGCGTCACATGGTAATTACCCTTTTCTTGTAATTTCCTCTCTTGGGTCTGTTGTAATAAATTTCTTTAGAAATAAGCAGCTCCCTTGTACTGTCTTTTCCTCTTATGTACGAGTATAATCCTTTGCATTTTTATTATGTAAATGAATAAAATAAGTAAATAAATGGTCAATCGACGACACCGACGGGTAGTTCCCCTGACGGAGTTCCTTTAACGATCGCCAAATGTTGGCCGGGACCAACGGCTTAACGTGCCTTCCGAAGCGCGGAATCATCTTTATTATTAGACAATCAGGTGATTCAAGCCTGCAATGTCCTAACCAAACTGGAAGCAACTAAACAAAGTATGCTTCCCGTGGGAATCGAACCCAAAACGTCCGTGTCAAAGGCCACTGGATTAGTTACTACTTTTCTCTAAGAAATTCAAGCAAATTAGGTGTTCTATTCAATTTATTTTTATCATTCATATAAAACATTTCACTACCAGATACTGAAAACAGAAAGATTTTTTTTAAATCTGTTTAAATATAAATAAGTTATAAACCTTTGAAATTCGGTGGAAGGGGAAACTGTCAAAAAACAAGAAAAGGACGCACTGTGTGTGCAAGGACGTCACTGCCTCTTGGTTTCGTGCGTATAAAAGATATATCAAGACGTCCCCACCACGCTCCCACTTTTCTCCTTGAGAAAACTTTAAAATCCAATTACTGCCTGTGTTGTTTTCGGAATCGGTTACTTTTTAGTGTAAATATTGTTACGTGTGTATTGCCCAAGTATGAATACATTCAAGTAGCCTATTAAACCGTAGGAAAATTAATTCGAAAATAATACCATAACTTATTATTCCGCTTGCGTCAAAAAGTAGCCTATGTTTGACCTTGTCTTCAACTATATTCATACCAAAATTTCATCAAAATCCGTTCAGCGGTTTGGCCGTGAGACAGACAGACGGACAGACAGACTTTCGCATTTATAATATTATAGTATGGAAGTATGGATGAAGCGGGGTACAGTCAGACATCCATACTAATATTATTTATAAATGCGAAAGTCTGTCTGTCTGTTACGCTTTCACGGTCAAACCGCTGAACGGATTTTGATGAAATTTGGTATGACTATAGTTAAAGACCCAGGGTCAAATAAAGGCTACTTTGTGACGCAGGCGGAGTTGCGGGAAAAAGCTAGTTGTAAATAAATGAATAAAACATATATAGGGACAAATCACAAAGATTGAGTTAGCCCCAAAGTAATTTCGATACTTGCGTAATGGGAAACTAACTCAACGATACTAAATTAATTATATATTATATTTACTATAGTTCCAGGCCAATTGGGAAAACATCATTTTCCATCTTGACCTGACCGGGGATTGAACTCGGTACCGCCTTCGTAGGCAGGCTTGTTAACCATATAACGCCTCAGAGGTCGTCAAACAGTAAACGCCATACAAAACAAAAGACATGACTTGTTGGAATGGAGTCAATGACTAAGGATTGGTTTGCTGGGCACGCACAGCGATTCATTAATTAGGTATTAAGTTGTACAGTGCACGCAGTTATCCCGTTTCCGCATTCAATTTACAGATGTGTTGAATTAACTTGTGATGATGTTGCATCATTATAAATGCCACAAAATGCCTTCTTAGATTTTAACTACCTCCTTGGTCCAGTGGTTAAGCCATTTGTCTTGAACCTGAAGGTCGTGGGTTCGATTCTCACTTGAAACATACTTTGTTCAGTGGTTTCCAGTTTGGTTAGGACATTGCAGAGTTGAATCTGCTTCAGAAGGCAAGTTAAGCCGTTGGGCTCATCTGCCGTTTGGTGGTCGTTAAAGAAACCACTTCAGACGACGAAAGGCGGTTCCAAAAATGCTTTACTAGATCTTTGTTGTTCATTCTTTGGTTACGCGGCCTTTTGTGTCCTTCAACTCTTCCTAAACCTGAATTTATATTCCACAGTCATATTTTTCTAAAATTTCGACAGGTGTAACATTCCCAAGCGAACCCATGGCGTAAAGCTAGTTATTTATAAATAGCTCTAAGCAGATGTTCGAAACGCATTCATTCATGTAACATACAAAATGTTTGAATACCGCTGGCCAAACGCATCGCACATGCGCTCGCGCCAGTCGCAATGCGTGCGCCGGCCGGTCTCGCGGCCTGCGCCGTACTTCTCTTCTTTCCTGTCACCCTGGTACTTGGCAGTCATGACGCGACGGGATACTATGTAGAAGAACCGTTTCACGATGATGTGCTAGATGTGTAAGTGTTGTTTGTGGTTCAGAAGGAAATGTGGATTGCCGGAAGTGGTTGTTTTGGCTAGTTGGGTCTGTAGTTGAGTCTGTTGAAGTTTACATGAAAATAGTTTTACTTCAAGAAAAAAATGTAACAAAATTAAATTTACTGAAAATTTTTAGGTAACATTTTTTCTTTAAAAGATTTCTCAAACCAATTAGTTACTTGTTAGATTTAACTAGTAAAATATGTTATTAATTAGGCCAGGGTTAACGCGTTTCTTTAAAATAACATTTAAAATAAAAAAAAAACTAAGAGCTAGGTAGTCTTAATGATGATGAATTCAATTGTGATCGTCTCTCAAATATATAAAAAAACTTTACTTAAAACTTTTCTACATATGAAAATAATAAGAACAGCTTAATAGCAAACAATCTCTTTCTATTTCTGATACCCCATAAGTTATAATGACATACTCATCAGAAGTCAATATTTACACTAAACACTATCAGGGGCAATTTTCTATTGATTTAAATAAAAACATACAATACATATAATTCAAATGCGTTATCGGGTGCATGCGTCAAAAATGCAGTGCTAAGGTCAACGACTGCATGCATTAAATAGCGCAATACAGTTCAATAATTGTTTCGTGTAATAAGGGCTGAGCCATATAGGCCATACTAGGGGTAGTGTCGCTTCTGATCTACCGTACTACCGGCCATATCCCCGGCGGCACCGGTGATACGGTGTATGCAATTATTTTTCGATCGATGGAATTATATTATTTCAGCCCAGAAACAAGCCACCTGAACTGTTTCAGACGCTAAAATCATTCATTGTGCATGTGTTTGGCTAATGTTTAGCTGACATTTCAGGGTGGGTCAGAAGCGGCCCTTCTCGCTTGATTTATCGTTACCGTACCTCCTAACTTACCTCCGGTGGTATGGTGGGACCGTCCACCAACTATAAATTCTAATAAAGTAAGTCATTTCCGTGGTGCGTCGACAACTATGGATATGTTTGTGCCGTGGACTTCGTAGATTTCACGTCAGTCCTTTGTTAGTCCAGAACCTAGCTATTTCTGTGCCACTTTTTGTGGCTTATTGGATGATTCCGCTTATATAAGTAGTAATACCAAATGTACTCTTTATATTATACTTTAACTACCGGAATCCCCCGAGATCGTGATTCTTATGGCGTAATCACGCTAATCCGCTGAACTATTTCTGGGTTCGTTCCCAGTCAGGGCCGGGCAGGTAAACGGCCTTTATCAAATTTTCCCGGGTCTTGGATATTCATCTAAGAAAGTAAAACATTCTTTGGAATAAGTAGATTCAACGTCATTTTGTGTTCAAAAGATGCATTGCATTTGCCAAGCAGCGCCTGTCGTCACTTAATTCCCCACTTAAGTATTTGTTCTAATCTTATTTCGTGGTAGTGTGTGAGCAGTAGTTATTGATAGAAACGTTCAACACAATCTAAACACTCATAGTGTTTATTTTATTATTTCTTCTTACTGCCAGTTAAGATATACCATCGATCATAGCTTCTGGAGTGCTATTTTTGAAAAGTGTGACTCACGCAAAATCTGTGATATTGAATGATATTCAAATACTGTCGATGCAGATTCTCTTTGCTTTTTCCTTCTTCAAAAACTAAGAAATTCTCTAAAAATTCTAGCTACAAAATCTCATGATAGTGGCACTGTAAGTAGTTCTTGTCATTGTTTATTCTGAGTCAACTATTTATTATTACGCCATAAATAGTTGCTCATTCCACAAATCTGCCAGATATTAAACGGTAAGAAATGATATCTAAAAATGCCGCCGTTGAGTATATCAATCTAATGACGTTGTCTTAGGTAATAAATGCATACTTACTCGATAAGATTTATTGGCCGAAAGTCTTTGGGGAAAAAATTACTGCGAAAGTTTTAACTTTTTTTTCAACATTTAAGTTTTTTATTTCCCTTGTCTTCGATATCCTTGGCAGTGAACAGTCAGTTCGTTTAAATCAGCTCTTTTAGGGGTTTTACCAGATTTCGGAGAAGGCAAAGAAACCCCGGTTGGTTTCCCAAACATAACAAACCAACAGACCTGGCAGATATTTTCCACAAATATACCTCTCCAGCCTAAATAAAAATACGAACAATTTCTAAACATTTATAAAAGGCACTAAGGGGGCCTAAAGTCATAACAAATGGAAGTTATAAGGCATTGTTATTGTTTCGCATGATTAGTCAACTGGGGGACATCTCATTGCGAAACATTTGTGGTGTCGGCGATAAGATAACTCGTAGTAATATAAATTTCATTGTTAATTCATCGATGCAACTGTTTTGTACATTTTCATTCAATGGGTTAGCAACAACAGGAATTCCATTCTTCTTTTGCATATCATCAGGCTATGTAAATGAGTTATATTATTTTCAATACGTAAATCAACTGATTATATTTCCATTTGTCAAAACCTAAGTAATAAGTATAAGTGGCTTCCTATTTCTTTCTGGCTTTCCAAAAAAATAAATAGATTGGAACCATGTTAAGTACTAACACTGGTAAGTTCGGATTGTGACGTGCCACGAAAACTTTGCCGAATCTTGTCTTTAATGTCTTAATTTACTCATGAAGAGGAAACAAACTCTTATGTAAATTTTCCGGAAATAACCATTTTGAAAAACTCAAACCATCTCGTCAGTAAAAACCCAGCCATCCTGATTGTAGCTTTTGATGAGTCGATGATCGCACTAACAAACTCCATCCTTTTAACATTTCAGAGCGGACTACTCGGAGTGCCCCACAGACAAGCTCCTGCGCACGCGGCAGATGTGCCACGTCAACGGCGCGGACATCCAGTGCATCAAACTGCAGTGTTGTGATACTCATTCTTTAGTGGCTGGACGGTGAGATTATCTTTTCACTTGGAAATTACTTTTACTTTACTTAACTCGGCTGACTCTGCGAGACGAAGTGGATCTGGGGCTCCGAAACAAGAGAGCGCCAGAGTGTTTTATTCTGCGCGATGGCTCGGCAGTTGCTCCCATCTCTCGCCTACACCGCATTTATTACTGCATCAAGCTGCAATGTTGTGATACTCATTTATTTTATTTATTTACTAGCTTTTCTCCGCAGCTCCACCTGCATCAAAAAGTAGCCTATGTTTGACCCCGGGTCTTTATTCATACCAAATTTCATCAAAATCCCTTTAGCGGTTTGGCCGTGAAAACGTAACAGACAGACAGACTTTCACATTTATAATATTAGTATGGATATGGATATAATAGCATACAAAACAGTTATTTAAAGATTTGTAAACTAGATTATGGAACAGTTCTAAATCATAATCCCAAAATTTGTATGCCTAAACACATGAAAATAATTTGAATTTATGGAGATTGTTTGGCTGAAAGCCTGGTTAAGTAAAATTATACAAGTAAAAAATGTAATGAGTGAATAAGTGAAACACACACGAAAGACATTAATTTAGGGCAGTTATACATTTTGTGAGCAAGAAAATAGCAGTCAAAAATTTATTGGTCGGTCTTTGGTGGCTGGACGGTGATTTTATCTTTCCACTTAGAAACTACCTAAGTACTTTTATAACTGAAATGGATTTTGACCTCCGAAACGAGAGAGAGCCAGAATGTTTTATTCTGCGCAATGGCTCGCTAGTTATCAGCTCCCGTCTCTCGCAGATCAGCATGCATCACATACTAACTGCATCAAGCGACATTGTTGTGATACTCATTCTTTGTGAGTTTGACATTCCACTTAGAAACTGATTTCTTTGATTCTATATTATTGGGGAAAGTAGGTACCAGCTCACATAAGTGAGCGTCAAATATACATTTAATTATTTGTTCAAACTTCTGTCCAATTTGTCTGTCATTGGTACTTCCATATACGACACAACGTTTTATTTCTCTGTTATTTATTTATTTACCCTCGTATTAAAATATTTTATTAAGCTGATGGTATCTAAAACATGTTTCGTCCCTTTCTCGCCTAACCGATTTTAGTGTGGTAAAACGAGACGCAAAACATTTTAGCTAACATCAGCTTAATAAAATATTTTTAATACAAGGGTTAAACTTTATTGTACATAATACAGTTGTATAGCACAATAGGCGAACTTAATGCTAAAAGCATTATCTGACGTTAACTTCTAGGTCAAACAGAGATTGTTATTTGCTTAATGTAACCATGCATTAGTCTACCTGGACGCCTTTTTATCTTTCCGTCAACACAACAACTGACACAATATTATTGACTGTTCCAGCTGCATTCTCAAATCTGTAGAGCCCTGCAGCTTGAACCTATGTGAGCAGGCATGCGAGGTGCAAGGAGAAAGCATGCGATGCTCCTGCTACGCAGGCTACAGGTTCAACCCTGACAATTTCAGCAGAAGAACGCAGCCATACTGTGTTGGTAAGTTTTCCACAAAAAAAAAACTATACTGTCTTCTACAAATGCCAGTGAAAACATATTTTAATGACTCTTTTAATTTAATGGTTATTACTTTTAGTCCACCCCATATAACATAGTGGGATAAGGTAAATGAGAAGAAGACTTTCAGAAATTTGTACCATTTTAGTTCATTATCATATTGCTTAACTTTTCATTTTATCTGGGGTCAGCGCAATCTGTCTTTTCTTGTCATTACCTCTAGTCTCTCTAAGAAATTCATCCACTGCTGACACCCTCATATCTTCTCCTATTAAATCTACCCTTATCTTTTTGACGTCTTCCTCTTTCACTGTATCAATGTTCAAAGCTCTTGATTGAAAGAAGATAAATAAATACGGTGAGTAATATTTCAGACGTGGATGAGTGTTCGTCAAACAACGGCGGTTGTGATCACCGGTGCATCAACGACCCTGGAGGCTACCGGTGTGCCTGCGACGCACCATTGATCCTCGCTGCAGACGGAAGACGGTGCGAGCGACCGCCAGCCATTCCTATCCCGGTATCCTAATTCAATATTTTGAATTATCAAAAGCTTTTGATTCGAGAAATCTTGATAGTTGATACTACCATAATTTAATAAAAATGATAAAACAATGACTTCACACCTGATTTCAGAAAATTAAATAAACAGAAAACAAAAAAAAAAACAACTTATTTAAGTGTTTAACTTAGATAAAGTGATAGTTTCACAGGGCTGTATTCTGTGACCAATAAAAAGTTTAATACCAAAATGCAGGCCTAAATCTCTCACCACTTAGTACTTTTATAATGAAACTGTATCTTTAATTGAAATTCACAAATTTACATGTACTTTATAGTATAAAACGCATACAGGTCAAGGATGAATTGGGTATCTAGAAAGATACAACCATATAAAAATAAAGTAATATAAGAAATGGTTACAGGCGTATTTAATATTTTCAGGCTCCGTTACCACTGATCCGGGCATCTTCCCGTTGCTACGCCAGCTGCGACACAGTGTCCTGGCTAACCAGGACTGTGCGGACGCTGACTGAGCAGCTCAGAGCCACGCAGGCGCAGCTCAAGAAGATCAGCGACGGCGTCGTTATAAGCGAAGAAGGTAATGAGGATTCAACGACTCCTAATTACTTGACTGCGCCAGAAGGGGGGTTATGTTTTTTGAGAGTATGTGTGTAGGTTTGTTTGGCACGCTCTGCAGCCTGAACGGGTCTATGGATTAGCTTGATTAGATAGCTTGAGAGGTGTCGTTAGACTCGTATTTACTGTGAGAGTGACACTGGGTAATGTACATCAAAATAAAATAAAAAATGGCGGATTTTTTAAGTTTTTCATTTCCAAATTACACGCAAACGCAGTCGGGTTTTATAGTTTTTTTTAATAACCGTTATCTTGTTTTTGTTATTAGAAAAAAGAATAGAAATAATGACATTTTAAATTGATTCATACTCAGTATTTTCGCCGCGCTTCCGCTGATGTACTATGCTGGCAATTATTTTTACCTACCTATGTTTTTGAGTAACTCAAAACTATAAACCTAATATTAAATGATAAAGAAGCTGTCAAAACGGAATATCTGATACTTAAATAATCAGCAGTACAGGGCGTAAAGTAGAGAAGAGGAAAAAAAAGATTGCCATAATCGAATGGAAGGCCAATTTTTTTTTTCAGATGGAACATATTCGTACAAAGTGTTGGATTCCGTGGCGCCGATGGAAGGTGGTTACTGCCGATGCGAGCGAGGACCACGTGTAGGTTACTTGTTTGTAGTCGTAATAAACATCATCTTATTCAAAATTACATTAGGAGTATCTATTGGTAACACACAATTTCATGTTGAAAATTCGTGCTTCGGAAAGCACGTTAAGCCGGTGATCCTGACTGCCATTTTTATTGGTCGTTAAAGGAACCACGTCAGAGGCCGAAATACCGTTTCGAAAATCTCTGAGACCAGGATTTACAGGGTCGATTGACCATGTCACTTGACATATTCATATGATATCATTTTTGTATTTGTGATTAGCTCAGTGGGTCAAATATGTATGTCTTGTATTTTTTCCCAAATTGATTATTTTGATATCAATGGGAGGCATCTCTCTAACTAATATCATGCGACTATCCATTTCATTCTACAAATACAACACAAGGAAAAGTAAAACCATCTGAAATCTAAAACAAATACCTATTGATCAATTTCCAGGGCCCTGCCGGCCCTCCAGGGGCAGAAGGGCCCAAGGGATCGACGGGCGCACGCGGGCCCCGCGGGGCGCGCGGCCCCGAGGGCTCGCTGGACCTGATGCTGCTGCTGCTAGCTGACATGCGACACGACATCAACAACTTGGAGCAGAGGGTGTATAAGAATGGCGAGCAGTGAGTTTTTATGATTTCCTAGTACTTATTTGGGGGTTTCGATCTAATTTTGGGATAACAGTTCGATCTAATTTAGAGAATTTTGGTATAAAAGTTCGATCTAATTTTGGGGTAAAAGTTCGATCCAATTTTAGGATAAAAGTAATTTACGATCTAGTTAAGGTCGAAGAACTATTTAATTTTTTTTTATAATTCAAAACATTCGGGGTGAAAGTAGTTCTATTTGTTCCGCTCGGCCGCTAGAAAGTCAAGATAGAAATAAAGTCATATTCCAGATATCTCGAAAAACATGGCGGATGTCTACTGAAAATCTACGACATTTTTCTCTGGCAGTATCTAGATTAAGCTATTTACAAAGATTTTCAAACGTTAAAGATTAAGGATAGAGTTTTTTATAAATACGACACGTAAGTCGTGTTTTCCGAAATTCAGTCCGCAGGTAAGCTATTTTTGGGAACTACGACTGACGCGAAACCGATGTGATGATTTTCCTTAATTTGCATTCAACATGATCGGTTTTGAGTAAGTCTTGAATCTATAAAAATAGCAATCCTGATATCGAATCTTCAACATTATTACTTTGCGGTCTTTGTAGTCATTTAAAGACGAATTATTCGATTTTAGTGCAATCTGTGGTTTATGTTAGTAGATCCCCTATGCCAATAAACATCTTGATTATTTTCAGGCCAGAAAGGTTCAACCTCCAAAAGGCTTGGAGTCACCAGCGAAGGCAGGAGAGATTGGAAAATGAACGTAACACGGAACAGGCTTTGGAGGCCTACACCGCACCACCGTTTCAATTCACTGAAGACCACGTACAAATATCATCTAACGGTAAGAACTTGTACAAGATTTTAATACAAAACAAAATATGCACTAAAAACAAGCTGATCCCGTATACAACAGATCGTAGAGTGGAGATCTCTATCTCTTTTGTACGCACGAAACTATAAGTGGCAGTGACCACGCTCCACCTTTACCTGCGACCTTTTTTTGTTTTTCTACTAGGTTTTTTTTTTTTAAATTCAAATATTTAAAAACAGGTGGTGGCGAAACAACACAATTTACACCCAGAGACGTGAATATAATATAAGCATAGATTAAAAAATTGTTCCTCTCAAGAAACGTCTGTAAGTGTTAACAATTTGTTTCAGGTGAAACCGGTTCGATTCCTCACGAAAGCACAACTGACTGGGCGCAAGTAAAAGGCGACACGGACTCCATAGACATACCTCGATTAGAAGACCTCAAACTGATGGACGAGAAACTACGCCAATTCTATATATTAGCTAATACTACTAGTCCGGGAGACGAAGAAATTGAAGACATTGATGAACCTGAATACAGTAGTTACTAGGATATAATGATGACAGAGAATGTGTTTTATTTATGTTTTCCTGTATTTTATTTAATATCGTATCCCTTAATTTTGACCCCTGACTACATAGTTCAAACTGATGGATAAAAACTATCTATATTAGATAAGTGTTATTAAAATATTATTGTGTACTACAATAATATTTTTTAGTATATAGTTGCACTGGCGCCAATCATCAGCGCTGTAGACAAACCTCAGTGGTTTACAACAGTGTTATTTTAGATAAAGTACATTATTGTGTCTATGTTATATTGTGAAAATTATAATAATAATAATAAGAAAACGTCATGCGCGCCTACTTTGGGGCTACTGAAGGGGGGACTCATCGCAGTGCGTATCGTGTTCGGATGCTGTCTCTGTTTCAGGTGTTTGAACCATCTGTCACCGTTTCGGCACAACGTCTCTCGGATCAAGTGAGGGCTATCCAACGTTGTCGAATGTTGGACACACCTACACTTGAGCGGCTACGTCGGGAAGCGCAACCTGCTCCTGCAATCATTGTGTCAAGACAGACCCAACGAGATCCTGCAATGATGTCGAATCTACATGATTCGTCACCGTCGCAGGCAGATGGTTTGCCTGTGCAAAATGATTGTGAGAATATTAGCGTAAGTACTACTCAGAATAATGAGCAGTTGAGGAGCGCATTGGAAGATGCGATTCGTGAATATCGGTCCGTTCCAATAACACAAAGACCTCGTCTACCACGTTTGCCTATGCACAAACAAAACATTGTGCTTGTGGGGGCCCTGGACAACTTGCTGGATTCATATTTAGAGTCTAGTCAAGACCTGGCTGATACACACTCTATTCTCTATTGCGCAGCCATAGCTGCCTGCCGCTTGGCTCGGGTTAGATTCCCAGAATCTGATCGGGGCCCGCGGCAGGCGGTTGATGTACCTGAATGGCAGCTGAGAATTGAACGTCGTATCGCCAAGGCTAGAACCCTCATAGGTAAACTGTTCTGCTTCAGTTCGGGTAATCAACGCCCACGGGTTATGCGCTTTGTACACCAAGCATTTTCTGGTACCAATATTCGATCCCAGGATTATATGCATTGGGTTACAGAGCGCATAGACTTCCTGAAGCAGAAGATTTGGGCATGGGCAAATCGTATACGACGTTATAGGGAGCGGACTGATAGATTCCGCCAAAATCGCATTTTCGAATGTGATCAAAGAAAGTTATACCAAAATTGGGAGAGATCTAGCAGTGTGATTGATGGGCAGTTGCCAAGTGAGGAGGCTACGTCTAGTTTCTGGCGAAACATTTGGTCGGTGCCTGTCGATCACACAGAGGGCTCTTGGATGGGTGCGGTTGTGGGGGCATGTGCCCCGATTGAAGCCATGTCATCAGTAAATATAGACTCTCAGGACATAGGTTGTGCAATCCGTTCCGTGAGTAATTGGAAAACTCCTGGCCCAGACGGATTACACAACTTTTGGCTGAAATGGTTTCGTCGATCACATGCCGTCTTAGCGACGCAATTTCAGGATGCCCTCGAAGTTGGTTCTCTCCCAATTTTTATGACAACGGGTATTACCTTCCTGCTCTATAAAAGTGGCAGTACCACGGAAGCTAAAAACTATCGACCCATTACATGTTTACCAACTATGTATAAGCTCCTTACATCCATTCTGACATCAAAAATTTCTGAGCATATTATTGCAAATAAAATTTTGGCAACCACTCAGAATGGATGTAGAGCTGGGTCCCGTGGTACTAAAGAGCTTCTCCTCATAGATAAGACTGTATGCCAACAGGTTCACCGAAACAAAAAAAATCTTTCTGTCGCCTGGATTGACTACAAAAAGGCTTATGATTCGGTGCCTCATTCATGGCTGAGACGGGTGCTGGAGTTGTATAAAGTAGATGCAACTCTGTGCTCCTTTCTTGGTTCATGCATGGGGCAGTGGACTACAGTCCTTTGTAGGCCAGGAGGCAGGATTTCTTCTGGTTCGATGGACCAAATAAGGATAAAACGCGGAATCTTCCAAGGTGACAGTCTGAGCCCATTGTGGTTCTGCCTAGCTCTGAATCCACTTAGCGCTCTGTTAGGGGATTCAGGACTAGGTGTGAGGCTTCGAAGAGGGGGTGAGGTTATTTCTCATCTGTTGTACATGGATGACCTCAAGCTGTTTGCAGCAAAAAACTCGGACCTATTGGAATTACTGAAAATTACTAAAATTTTCAGTGATGCAATAGGTATGGAGTTTGGTGTAGACAAATGTGCGGTCATGCACGTACAACGGGGTAGGGTTGTAAACTCTGATAGCTTACAACTCTTCGAGACTTTGACTCTCAGATCCCTTTCTGAAACTGAAACCTACAAATACCTTGGTATGCCGGAGTCTCTAGGTATATCTGATAGGGACATAAAGCAATCAGTGACGGAACGTTTCTTTAGTCGACTGAGAAAAGTGCTTAAAAGTCTTTTGTCAGGAGGCAATAAAGTGCGTGCTGTCAACGGTTGGGTTATGCCCTTACTTATATACACCTTCGGCATATTAAGGTGGACTCAGACTGAGCTCGACGCCCTGGATGTAAAGGTCAGAAAACTACTAACGACGTATCGCATGCATCACCCACGATCATCGGTGATGAGATTGTACATTCCCCGGAAGTGTGGGGGTCGTGGCTTTCTCAATGCCAAGAACCTACACAACCGGGAGGTGTGCAATCTCAGGGAATATTTCTTAAACTGTGAAAGTGGGTTGCATTGCGACGTGGTAGCAGTTGACAATGGCCTAACACCGCTATCCTTAGCGAACGGGAACTGGCGCGCGCCACAGGTGCTAACCACTCAGAGTCGCATGGACGTATGGAAGAGCAAGGAGCTACATGGGCGCTTCTACAGAGCCCTTCATGGGCCCGATGTAGATTTGCTCGCGTCGGTGGCCTGGCTACGTTTCGGTGACCTCTTCGGGGAAACCGAAGGTTTTGTTTGTGCAATTATGGACGAAGTTATCAAGACCAATAACTACCGGAAGTATATCCTGAAGGATGGTACGGTCGACATTTGTCGAGCATGCCACCGTCCCGGAGAGTCACTCAGGCATATTGTTTCCGGATGTTCTCATCACACAATCAAGTAGCTAGGATTATACACCAGCAACTTGCAATTAAATACGGCCTTGTCGGCCCTGAGGTACCGTACTATAAGTACGCACCTGCGCCAGTTCTTGAGAATAGTCATATCACGCTCTACTGGGACCGGTCTATTATCACGGATAGGACTATTGTTGCCAATAGACCTGACATTGTGATAGTAGACCGGGAGACACGCCGTGCAATTCTTGTTGATGTTACCATCCCCCATGACGAGAACCTCGTGAAAGCCGAGAAAGAAAAACTTTGTAAGTACTTGGACTTGGCCCACGAGGTTACCGCCATGTGGCATGTTGACTCAACGATAATTGTTCCGATTGTTGTTAGTACGAACGGGTTAATAGCGAAGAGTCTCGACCGTCATCTAGAGAGACTCTCGCTTGGCAGTTGGGTCAAGGCACAGATGCAGAAGGCAGTACTTTTGGACACGGCTCGTATTGTGAGGAGATTCCTTTCTCTGGAGCCCTGACCACCGGCAGCTTGGGTCTAACTCCGCTGCCGATGGGTGCCCCGTTTTTGTATATTTTTAAATGTTGTATTCCTTTTTCTTTTTTTTTTTTTACATGTAATATTTAAAAATGTACAAAATAGACTAAATATGAATAAAAGAATAATAATAATAATACTATTAGCAATGACCAAGACAACCCATATAATTCTACACAATTGCAATGTAACAGTACGGAAATATATTATCAGCCAGGATGTACCCAAGAGCCTACAACCGAAACTGATCCGCAACACCTACACTATCAACCAATACCACAGTCTCCATCAATCGACAAACACCATGACCATCAAAATAATGAATGTGTCATTATTGAACTAAGTAGTATAGAGGAAACTTTTAAAAATAGTCTACATAAATTTCAATCAACCAACCCAACTACCCGACCGTTCATACCCAGACAAAAACCCTCGAGAAAACTCGCTAATATTATTAAATTCATTGACACACAAATCTTGCCACATCATATCTCATTAGACCAAGATTTCATTGTTACTCAAACAATAATTTACTGCGCAGCTTATACTGCGGCTATATGTAATGGATCCAAAATCAAAGATACAAACTCTACTAACATTACAAATCAAAGAACTAAACGATTACCAGCCTGGAAAAAAAGACTTGAAAAAAGGATAAAAAACATAAGAAGAGATATAGCAAGAATGACAGATTACATGAGAGGCACCAGAAGCAATAGACTCCTATTCTTAGTAGAAGAAATAAAAAATAAATATCGCGTACACTCACAACACGAACAAGCTAATATAACAGATCAGGAATATCTTGACACGATCAAGCAGAAACTTAATGCAGCAACCAGTAGATTAAAAAGATATGTCAATTGTACACTTAGGCAAGTTCAAAATACAAAATTTACCAACAATGAAAAACAATTTTACAGAGAGCTGTCTTCAGAAACCCAAAGAACAAGACTTACATATACACAACAACCACACCCACCCATATCAAACAATGAATTACATAGTTTTTGGTCTAACATATGGGCAAAACCAGTTAACCATAATGTGAACGCAGAATGGATAGATAGGGACTCCAGCTTAACAAGATCTATTATACCAATGGAGTTCGAATATGTACCAATAGAAATATTCGCAAAGGTATTACAAAAAGCACATAATTGGAAAGCCCCAGGAAGCGATTGCTTGCATAACTTTTGGTACAAGAAATTTACTACAGTTCACCCTTTACTACATAAACATATTAATGACTTCATCCGAACACCAGACAGCATGCCTGATTTCATCACTCAGGGTATCACTTACATGATACCGAAAGACACCGATTATCAAAACCCCGCCAAATATAGACCTATTACATGCCTTCAAACAATATACAAAATACTTACCGGATGTCTCACAGAAGTAATAAATCAACACGTCACAGTCAATAAAATACTTAGTGAAGAGCAAAAGGGTTGCCGCAAAGGCAGTCAGGGTTGCAAAGAACAGCTAATAATTGACTCAGTCACAATGAAACATGCAATCTCTAAAAGAAAGGATATAAGTTACTATGTACATTGACTTCAAGAAAGCATATGATTCTGTCCCTCATACCTGGCTTTTACATGTACTGCAACATTATAAAATCCACCCAACACTTATACATTTTCTTAAAATCTCAATGCAACACTGGACTACAACGCTAAAAACAAATAGCCCTTCCCCTATCCAAACGCCACCAATACCCATACGCCGCGGTATTTTCCAAGGCGATGCACTTAGCCCTTTATGGTTTTGTTTGGCGTTGAACCCTCTATCCCATATGCTTAACCATTCTAGTCAAGGATTTACAATTGCAACTCCCGACAGTAACATTGCCTTTAGTCATCTAATGTATATGGATGACATTAAATTATACAGTAATACCACAGAAGCCCTACATAAACTCGCAGATATCACACAAACCTTCTCAAATGACATTTGTATGGAATTTGGAATTGACAAGTGTAAAACCTTTGCAGTCGTAAATGGAGAAATAACGCCTCACAGTTACACATTGCAGTCAGGGAATATTATAGACCCATTAGAAGCTAACTCGTTCTATAAATATTTAGGTTTCCAGCAAGCACGTCAAATTAACCAGGATGAAACTAGAGAAGATCTGAAGAAAAAATTCAGACATAGACTCAACATTTTATTCCGTTCCCAACTAAATTCTCGTAATTTAAGTAAATCAATAAATAGTTATGCAATCCCTGTTCTAACATACTCTTTTGGTGTAATAAACTGGACTCAAGGCAACCTACTAAATATGCAGCGAACAATAAACACACTTTTAACATCACATAGGAAACATCATCCCAGATCCTGTTTTCAAAGAATGACCCTGTCACGAAATGAAGGTGGTCGCGGATTGATAGACATCGTTAACTTACACAACAGACAGATTAAATAATTAAGAAAATACTTCCATTCACATCTAGACCAATCCACGATTCATAAAACAATAGTTAATGCAGACAAAAAACTTACCCCACTGAACCTAGCAGACAGAGGCCGACAGCAAAAAGAACAAACCACCGACGACAAAGAGAAGATCGCTACATGGCGACGAAAATCCCTACACGGAAGACATCGACACGATTTGGAGCAGCCTTATGTCGACAAAAAAGCGTCGAACGCATGGCTACAACGTGGAGAGCTCTTTCCTGAAACGGAGGGATTCATGATTGCAATTCAGGATCAGGTTATTGACACACGCAATTACCAGAAATATATAATCCGCGCTAATATACCCTCGGATAGTTGTAGACACTGTCACTCGAACTCTGAAACAATTCAGCACATTACCTCAGCATGCAAGTCTCTCGCTCAAACAGACTATAAGCACCGCCATGACCAAGTGGCGGCTATTATACACCAACACCTTGCATATAAATATAATTTTATCAAAAAGAAAATGCCATACTATAAGTATTAGCCAGAAACCATACTCGATAGTAATAGCTACAGAATTTACTGGGATAGAACAATCATTACAGATAAAACTATTCATTTCAACCGGCCCGACATCACACTTCATGACAAAATTAATAAAACTGCGTTCCTCATTGATATAGCTATTCCAAATACACACAATATTCAATCTACCATATCTCAAAAACTCACCAAATATCAAGAATTAGCAATAGAACTAAAACGACAGTGGAGAGTAGAAACAGTACATATAATTCCCATAGTTATCTCAGCGACCGGTGTAATTCCTAACTCATTGCAAAAATCTCTAGACGTGCTTGAAATTAATAAAAATGTCCTTTTCCTGATCCAAAAAGCGGTTATCCTAAACACTTGTAGACTTACCCGAAGATTCTTAACAACATCATCTATCTCTTCTGCTTATAACACCATCAATTAATTCCCTTTACATGCTTTGGCTACGGCCCGTATGTTTAGGTATATACCCCTTTTGAGAGGGAGAATGAACCATCTTCATAAAATAATAATAATAATAAGTACTGGTAAAACTATACCTGTTCTACATATATACATTATATAGTCCGGGTGGTGAAGAAATTGAAGACATTGATGGACCCGAATACAGTAGTTACTAGGATATCATGATAACAGAGAATGTGTTTTATTTTTAGCATTTTATACCATATCTTCATATTCCGACCCTGTAGACGTGTACATGGACACGATTTTATTTGTGTGTGTGGGTTTCAAATTTCGCTACTGGATTGCCGCCACTGGATCAGTTTATACTGATGGACAAGAAACTACGTCAGTTCCACATAATTAGCGTATACTAATTATGTTATTAATTATTATTAATAAGCAAAATGATTTCTTTTGGCTTAAATTTCATAAAGTAGGTTTTTTTTTTTTACATGACCTACAATTTTAGCTCCTGTGAGCTTTTAAATTTACAGCGGGACAGTTTGAGGCGAGGGCTATTAACCACTCAGCCTTTTCGGCAAATACACAAGGGGCTCCCAGTTGGGACGAACCTCGGCCATGGGCTTTGCCTTTGATCAAGCGAGCGATGCAAACTCGCGAGCGGTAGCAAACGCGGGCCGACACTATTGTGCCTGAAGGGCCTACTGAGAACCTATCGGTGGCGTGAAGCGCCCTGGTACATTCTGGTACCTGGTAAACTGTCTACTGTTCCTATTAGGATCACGTATATTAAGAGGCGTTGGCTCTATCCTTCAGTGGTCATAGTCCAGTTGATACAGCTGCTACATTCTAAATGCTAAATAAAACAACAAATTAAATAATATACTCTGGATTATATTCAGCCAATAAAATACGACAATCGCCTTTATCCCTTCCCACATAAGATTCAACTAGCAACAGATGGTTGGTACTGCGCGGCGAGTCGTTTGAACTCGTTGCTTTTGGCGCTGTACTCTATTGTAAACGGGTGCTCGGGATAGCTGTCCAGCAGCTGGGCTATGTAGCGACCCGCCACCTGGAATTATTACAAACATATTTTTTTAACAAATAACTTTCGTAATATAATGCCTAAAGAATTTAAGAAATCATGGTATATCGTTAAAGTCGAACAAAGTGCAACTTTACCAAATTATGAAGATTGTATAGTTTTTTTTTCCTTTATGAGCTATTCAATAAACGCACCTTAATAGGACCCTAGTATGTGAAGTTATAAAGAGTTGTAGAAATAAGTTGTTGAACAAATCGCCAAGATATATTAGGAGTATCCGTCATACCGGTGTATGACGAAAACGACCAGCGTGGAGAAAGCAAGAGTCTGTAAGGATCGAGCAAGTGAAATTCTTAAGTCTCTGCCAACTACTAAGAGAAACAAGCGTTTTCGATAATCTAACACACTTTACTTTACCCCCTCCAAAGCTACATGTCATTTCGTAGCTTAGTAACGGTAAGACATGACATTACCAGCCCAGCAAGAAGTCAAGTCAATTCAAGTTACACTTGAAGAGAAATTTTGAAAACTCTGCCACGGCTTTTCCTGGTGACTACAACAAATAGGTGGGCTTTCAAAACGGGCGTGAAAAAATATCTTCCGCGTTAATGCCCGTTTCAAATTAATAAATTATTATTTGGTTTTTTTTTTTATTAATTTAGTCTTACCTCTGGCGGTTTAGCACTGTGAGTGGCAGTGAGCGCCAATCCCAACAACAAATCTGGATGTTGCGGAGCCCTGGTTTGGGCTTCCGTCAGCATCTGCTCGGCTTCCTCCCACATGCCTGTAATGTTATGGTGTTCTGGTAAAAATACACTTGTATATCTGGATATACAGATTATAATGTATTGTAACAATAATTTTAGGATAGAGTATTTTTATTTATTTAGTTGCATAAAATAGGTAAAAAACATAAAAGCTTAAGTTATATTATCGAATACAAAAAGAATGCCTTTGCTCATATTATGTTGAAGTCTTTGTAAATGTTATATTATTTGTTACTGTATGTGGGCAATAAAGATATTTTGTATTGTATTGTATTGTATGTCAGACTGTGCAACTCAAAACAAAATGAAATGAAATGAAATATTTATTTTGCTAAAACATGGTAACAGTAACAAATGCATAGGTACATTTCATTACAAAAACATAATAAATATGAAAATGCTCTGGGGAATGGTGTTGAATTCTAATGTAGAAATAAATACTCCAGAGTTTTGAGCCGAAGATATTGAGAATTATTACTGACGCATCGGACAGTACGAGAGGAAATTGAACAATTTATGAAATCGTACAGGACGAGATTAACCAATGGCCCAAACGTAGGTATCAGCTACACAGTTAATGAAAACTCACAATATGTTTAAAAGATTCAAGAGAACAAAGGTGGATTATTACTTGTAGTGTTTAATTACAAGCGTGAGTGGCAGGAAGATACAGTGTTTTGATTTATATGATTTTCTTGCTTGTTGCCGAAAACTTATGGAACGCTAAGTGCAGTTTTTCTAACACTTAGCCTGATTCTTTTGACTCGACTTAACTACTGACTTGATTTTAAACTTACTTGACTATATAACTTTGTTCTAAAATTTTTACTTGTTACTGGCTAAATTGATTTATTATTTAATCAATCAATCAATCATCTATTTGTGAAAACATAGTACATAAAGTTGTTAGTGTTAGAGCAGCAATTCAGAATCACTATGATTTTGCCGATACTAATACGAAAGTAAAAGCCATATTGTAAAAAATGTGTAGAACAACACTGACCTCTGGAGGCGGCAGCGGCGGCTCCGACAGCTGCAGGCTGCGGTCCGAGAGCCCCGAGCCGCTCGGCCAGCTCCATGATACTGTAGTGCGCGTCCTGCACGCCTGGCCCGCCCTGCGAGAGGCAAGCCACACCACGTTTTATATATGCATAGCTCATGTCATAACAATATCCTAATAATCGATGATATAAATACAAATACAAATAATTTTAATAATTGGTACCCATTGTCTGAGGGTCAGTTTAGACTAGACGGATAAATGCTCGAGCAGTTTTCCGCCTAGTTCTAAAGCCAACCTTTACACAACAACACATATAATTTATACAGGGTTATTTTTGAAAACAAAATACCAAATTTTTTACGGTGTGTTTTTAAGTAAGTGATAGTTCCACGTACATAAGCCACTTTCAACAAAAAAATATGTAGAAAAACCTGACCCGACAAAATTTTTTCGACCTTCATTGAATGCGGGGTTCCGTAAAACTCTTACTGAGGGTGTACTGTAACCCTTCTTCTTCCAAGCATGTTTTCCCAGTTGCGTTTTTTTTAAATCATTTTCAAAACTGATAACTGTACGGACAAAAAATCTTTCAATTTGGTTACAATTATAGTCAACTTTTCTTCAACTTCAGAATCATTTAATTTACAAGGAATATATGTAACTGGGAAAACATGAAAATACATTACAAAAATTTTGTCCAGGGTACTATGACCTAACTCACTTGCTCGGAAACAGGTTCATTATTGCCCTATTTTAGTAGGCCTTGTTGGCCAACAATATATATTTTTTTGTTCTTTGTTTTTTTCTGCAATCAGCAAAGTCTTGCTACTTCTATTTAGAAATCTGTTTAAATTTGGTAAAAGTTAAATCGAGTACTTTGACTGTGTCCTCTAGTGAAGACCTCTACTCATAATAAGGAATAAATTATATTATATTTTTATTTTAATCACTTTTGATAACCACAAGTTATCAGCAGTAGTAGGCTAGTTCATCAAGCAACTTCCAAGACATAAAACTCAAACACCCTTCTATACACCTCATTAAACCCCATAACTTTCATCTAGAACACAATTTTTAGCTATAATACCATTGCTGGGCATACGACTCTCCGCTCGCCTTCCATAAATCTCTTGAAAATAGCACTCACTCTCTTGCCAGTTTCTGTCGAAAGTTTGTGCCTATCTCGTTCCTGACCTTCTCAGTTTTCTATATTCCCATCAGTTGGGACCCGAGAAGTTAAAACGTAGGCACATCTTTCAGGATGCATGCGGCAGATGTGGGGCCAGCCCAATCCCATTTCTGCCTAGCCTTTCCCCTGCATCCACGACTTTTAAGTAACTTGTATGCCCTAATTCACTGATTAGTATAAGTTTGACTGTCTCAGCTTGCGCTTGTATTTTAGTACCGTTTACGGGCTTAATAAAAGGCAGGGAAAGAGGCATCTTGATCGAAACCTACAAAATTTTGAATGGACACTATGATGTTCCTGATCTGCGCAACTTATATACATTTAACGAGAATAGACGTCTAAGAGGTCATTCTTTGAAACTATGTCGCAGTGTAGCTAAATTAAACCCCAAAAAACATTTCCTTTCCAACCGTGTAGTCAGGGAGTGGAACAAATTACCTGCAAATGTTGTAACTGCACCATCAGTAAACAGTTTCAAAAACAGATATGATAATATCTCCAAGCACAACGATGCACACGCATCAGCTCAAAGAGCTGCTAGTGTGTTCCAATAATAATAGTGGAAAATGAATGTAGTGACGATAGTTCCGATTGTTATTTCTACCACTGGCGTTATACCCTCAGATATTTTTAAAAGATTAGAACAGTTAGGCCTACCAAAATGCACATATATGATTTTACAAAAAGCTTCCATACTAAATACCTGCCGAATAGTACGAAAATTTTTACAGTTAGATCCTGAAAACTTATTAACTACACCATAAAAAATGTGAGTTAGCACTTGGTCAAGAGCCCGTGCTAACCTTACAAAGTTACCAGGCTTGGCCTGAGAATTCCTGATGGAAAAACAAATAATAATAGAGCTATTCTAACAGACCGCACTATCCATTATAACAGACCAGATATCACACTCGTAAATAAAACCAACCAAACTGCTCTCCTCATTGACATTGCCATCCCAAATACACATAATCTACAAAATACAATAGCTGAGAAACTAACAAAGTACATAGAATTAAAAGAGGAAATTTGTAGAATATGGCACCTTCAGAAAGTAACAATAGTCCCCATAGTTCTCTCTTCCACCGGAGTTATACCGAAGCAACTACATCAGTCCCTTAAAACCTTGAACCTATCACCGTACATTTACAGTCTGCTCCAAAAAGCAGTCATTTTAAATACTTGTCGCTTAGTTAGAAAATTTTTACAGACCGATATTAATCCCCCCATAAATAGACCCATCCCGCAGTCAAGTATTCAATATAGAGTCACTGATACGGTAAACATAAATTCCCCTGATACACACTTGGCTTAGGCCCGTGCGTATCAGTATACCGGCTTTCCACTCTGAAATCCGAGAAAATAAAAGGAATATAAATAATAATAATAATAAAGGCGTAGGGATGTGACGACCCCATCGCCCACTGGGTTCTCTTCCCAGTGCAGTCAGTCTCCGCAGGGCAGCTTGTGGCTAGCTGTTGGAGAGTGGCGACACCGCGGACCTGAGTGCTCCCAGGGGAGGCCTCCGTCCCTCACCTCCGACCTTCCTTCGCCAAGGTCGGAGTGGACGCCGATGAGGGACAGGACCCCTACCTCTGGCTTGCCTTAGCCGGCCGGCCAGAGTGGAGTCGCAAGAGCTATATGCTCGAGGGTGGAAGTGTATTGCACGTAATGGCGTAATAACGGGGAAACCCGCTCACGAGGCAACTCGCGATGGCGAAACCGGAGCCGCACCTCGCGGCACCCTTAGCCGCTCATCCCAATGTTGCCCCTCTGTTGCCAAATGCGGCGACTATTTGGGGGGCCCATTCACTGAGTGGCGAGTCACCGCCTGCCACTAATAGTCAGTAATCATGATTATGGCAGGCGTCGGATTTCTATTGCAATAGCCCAGTTTAAATCCATCCAAACTTCATCACCATAACCCATTTATTCTTTTCACCTATTAGAAATAGTTCCTCCTCCTGCCGAGACCTGTTCATGGAAATGTCAACTATTGATATAGCCGAGAACGGGTTTTGGCAGGAGCACCACATGACATCAACTTCTCCAAAGGGCCTCTACGTGTTAGATCAATATCCCCGCGCAAGCCTCTCAAAGGACCGGGGTAACCCGTGAAATCCAAAAGGAGATATAATAATAATAATAATAAGATTATTGTGCCGATAATCGTATCTGCGAACGGTCTTATAGCGAAGAGTCTAAACCAACACCTCTCTAGACTCTCGCTTGATGGTTGGATCAGGGGTCGGATACAGAAGGCGGTTATCCTCGACACGGCCCGCATTGTCAGGAGGTTCCTCACTCTGTGAACCCTACTGCCGGTAGCTTGAGCACATCTCCGCTGCCGTCGGTCTGCTAAATATAGATGTTTTTTATAATATTTTTATATATATAATATTGTAGAATATATCTATATTTAAGATAATAAAATAAATGAAGTGAATAATAATAATATTTTTATTTAGTCGTGAAGCGTAGTGTATAAAACAAATATTTAGAAAAAATACAAAACTGTCATCCATACCTGTGACAAATTAAGCCAAGCTTGAGCTAACTGCGTCAGGGTGCCATCGTCCTCAATATTCTGCAGCACTTTGAGGTGCTTGCGAGCCAAGTCTTGTCGGTTCATAGCTAGCAAGCATTGCAGGGTCAGCGCATTGAGTTCTAAAGACTCGGCTCCATGCAGGATCCTGAAATTTTTAATCATAACATCTGCTTGTAGTATGGCGTAGTCAAGGAGTAGAACAAATTGGCTGCGAATATTGTAAAGAACTGCACCATCAGTAAACAGTTTTAAAAACAGATATGAAATCTCCAAACACACACATACGATAGCTGCTAGTATGTTCCAATAATAATTAATACTAGCTGTTTCCCGCAGCTCCGCCTGCGGTATATAGCCTATGTTACTCAGGATGAATGTAGCTTTCCAATGGTGAAAGAATTTTTGAAATCGGCACAGTAATTTTTGAGTTTATTCATTACAAACATACACACAAAAATACAAATCTTTCCGCTTTATACTATTAGTGTAGATAATAAATATGTACATTAAAATAATAATACATAGTTATCCATGGCCCAACTTAAAATACCATGAACCCCTACTAAGGTACCACTGTATAATAATTAAGACTCTGAGTAACTGACACATCACCGCGCAGCCCAAACCGCTGGGACATATGCCACTAAGAAGGGATTTAAACACAAGCCTCCTTTCAAAAGTCATATTCGGTAACCTCAAACATATTTTACTCATTCTTTTTGCGATATCCATACTTCCATATCCATACTAATATTATAAATGCGAAAGTCTTTCTGTCTGTCTGTCTTGTTACGTTTCCACACGGCCAAACCACTGAACGGATTTTAATGAAATTTGGTATGAATATAGTTAGTATACACGTCGATTCAGTTAAATATCTCGGAATTCACTTGGACCGAAGACTCACCTAGAGGGACCATATTAGAGCGAAATGAGATGTAACCAATCTAAGGTTCAGAGGTCTAGAATGACTACTTGGCAGAAAATCTCACTTATCCACAGAAAATAAACTTTTCATTTACAAGGTTGCAATCAAGCCAATATGGACCTATATGGCATTCAACTCTGGGGACCCCTAGTCACTCGAACATCGAAATCCTCCAACGATGTAAAAACAGCATTCTTAAATGCATACACAGGCACAAAAATGATCAGCTTCATGGATCTTCAGGTTGTGCCACCATTAATGGAAGTTTCTCTATTTTCGAGTAGTGAATCCTATGGTATACAAAATGCCCTAGCGGTTGTAACATAATGGATTGGAATCCATTCTCTCCAGAGCTGAAGAATTAGCTACTTACTACTAAAATACTTGAAGATTAAGGTACTAGAAAGAGTACTCACTTTAAAGCAGCTTCATAATTATCTTCATGATAGTAGATTGAGGCTGCTACGATCAAGAACACTTCATTTGACAGTTCCACTCCTTTTGCAACCTGAAATATGAATTGAGGATTGTTTTGTTTGTTTTTTTTTTGTTAAAAATTCATGACTTTTACTGTGCATGAGGTGTTTGCGTTTAAAGGTTAGGCACATTTAGCTTAAGTTTTAATGAAGATTTTGAAATGTATTGATGTAGCAACTGGCAAAAGAAAAATTAATTATGAATAATTAATTTTCTTGTATTTGTAATATCATACCAATAAATAGTCATTAAAACTCAAATAAATTAAGATTCTAAATACAATTATGTCAATCAAATTAATGAAATTGTAATATTTTTGTTATTATTTTGCAGGCTATAATTTAATAGATAAAATTAGTCATAATTCGTAGTTAGCAATTCTAACTAATTATGTTATCTATAGACACCAACATAATAATGGTACTGTTTCAGAAATGGAATTATTATGTAATTAAAAACTAACTTACCCTTGCATCAATATCAGCCACAATAGCTGGCTTATTGGCTCCCGGTGACAAATATTCAACCAAGCTCTTCAAAGGCTGGAGCATAGGATCTGCAGATTTCAGCTCTTGAAGAACAATCCTGTAATTCCCTTGGGCGATGTAGGACCGGTATAGGAACGCATCTTTCTGAAGTGCCACGAGAGGTGTGGAACCCTAAAAAGCAACAATTGTGAAATGATGGAATATAAATATAATTTGGAAATCAAATATATACATTATTACAGCGTTAAATACAAGGAATAAGTATTTGTGTAGATTTAGAGCAAAATAAGGAGTAAAACAGAGAAAACATGAACCGAAATGACATCATCGGAAAACACGAAAATTACAAGAATTGTAGAGTTTTAGCCACACAAATCAATGAATTTGGTAAAACTTACATTTATACTAAGTGCTTCGTTGATAGCCTGTTGATAATTACCAATGTAAAATGCATTTTTTACATCGAAAAGTTCATCAATATCTTGCTGCTGACGTGCCATTTTGACAGATTGTCAGATTATGACAAGTTGTTGTTTAGTTTTGTGTGTGAAATTGACAGTTGACTTTTTACCCTTACCTTTTGACATTGACAGTTTAATGTTTTCTTATGTTTTCGCGATTGTTATTCATTAAATTAAACTATTTTAATACGGTTTTATCGCGTTTATTAGACTTAGTCTGCCTGCGACCATGAACGCTGTAAAGTGTTTGAAACGTCAGGTGTAAATAAATAAGTAATAAACGCGATAAAACCGTATTAAAATAGTTTAATTTATTTGACAGTTTACTTATAATTCATTAGACCCATGGCTAAAGACCCGGGCTGATGCTACAAGCGGGCACACCACAAGTATTCGGTTCGTAGAGATAAAACTAGATGGCGTCACTAGTCTCATTTGCTTGGATTATATGCTTACTCGACTGCAGATATACAGATATTATGTTACCATAATTATTTATATTATGATTAGTGGGTATGTGCACAATCAGGGACCTTAGGAGCGGCCAAGGGCAAAGCAGATGAAACGATTATGTATATTGCTAATCCTCTGAATAAAACTTATTTGACGAACTATGTAATTTCGACTCTGCAAGTTGCATAATAATGTACTCCAATAGGTACTTAAACTTATTTTTTTATGAACCTGTAATGCCCCACAGCTGGGCACCTCAACTATATCTATTTAACCACTTATTCAGCCGCTTATACGAAGTGCTAAAAAGAGGCTCACATTTTTGGTGCAAACCATTATATAATCCCCTGGATACCTACTAAAATACTTATAAATAACTAAGTACCCTATGGGTTGAAAAATCTTACATTACGATTTCAATTAACCTACTACATCCATTACAGGGCAATCAACTCTCTTTTTAAGACCATGTGAATCAAAACAGGCACGGTACCACTGCACACAGAGAGCGTCATTTACTTGCAAGTTTAATTTAAATACTGGAAGAAAACAAAGCCGAACAAGTTTTAAAACAAAACATCATCGGGCTGCGTTACCAGGACGTCATAAAACAAAGGAGCCTCAGGGGCGGGCGACAGTCGGCAACATAAACAATTTTACAATGTGTCGAGATGAACATAAAATACCTCATTGTCGCGTTTTAAAAGATTCCGGTACGATTTTATGCTTGACTAGCGATCTCAGCCGTCTTTGCATACCTTTCCCCCGGAAGTTGTAGAATGTATTAAGTAGGTAGTTGTAGATAGAATCCTCAAAAATAGGTCATTCGACATATGAGTCATACATTTCAAAAATAGGGCTCCAGAGGGGTAGAACAAACGTTTAATTTTTGCAGATCCTTATTCTACAGCAGTAGTTCATTTCTACTTTTACCGAGATGTACCGAGATGTAAGTCTACCAGGCTTTTATAAAGTACTAGCTGTTGGCCCTACTCCAGTAGAAGAACTGATAGAACATCAATGGTTAAGTACTCTTCTTCTACGGATTCCGTCTGCAATCCGGCGATCATCTAAAGTACATCAAAGGCGATTTGCAAAACGGCACAAGGATCTGCAAGATCGAAACCCATATATCTATGTGCTTATATAGGAGCCCTCCATCCTAATTTATGAGAAGGAATCATTCGAATTGGGGGATAGCGCCATTGACAAATACACTTAAAATACACTTATAATAATATTTAATCTTTTATAATCTGTCCCATTAGAACTCTGAGAACCATCGACAATAAATCACAGGAACAGGAGTCCGATAAATCAACATAATCAACGCCCTACTTACGTTAAAAAAACCGTCTCGTCTCGGCTACATACAGTAAATGCGCCTGCGCCGACAGCTGTTGGGGCACAGAATAAATAATATTACTTACAGAAGATAATTTACAAAGGCGGTACCACACAACTCTGACACCATGGTGTACATGGTCGATTGCATTGTAAGCTACAGGAAGTGATGATGGTGAGAACATGAGGTTCGCAGAGAAATAAGCAATCTCACGTAAGTATAGCGCACGCGTTATACTGAAAACTAGGGAAGTTCACAAGCCTCGTCAAGCGCGCTACACTTCTGTGATTGTATCTTATGGATCGGAAAAGCGGTGAACATAATAAAGTTATTTTCACCAGGATTTAAAGATCGTTATTTCTTGGGTTTAAAACAAAGATTCTACCGGTGGTCTCTCGTGCATCGTTAACTACGCGATAAACATTATGTCCTGTAGAATATATTATTCAGTGTGGGGTCTGAGAAAGTGCATATATGAGTACAATGGTTCCTTGGGGTTCGCGAATTTTATGGGGACCGGTGGGAACGCCGGATTTCAAAGGTGCGATGTATGTAGGAGTCTAACAATATATTTTTAAGTTAAACGATATTAGGAGATTGTCCTGATCTCCCGTGAGAATATCAGAAATTTAACGAAACTATCTCTTGACTATTATTATTTTGTAGTAGTATGAATTAGTGACCCTTCTAGGAAAATAAGATATGTAGCCAATTTGTTTGATTTGCTAATAAGTAGGTATACACGACTATCTTTATTAGTATTCATGGCTGTGTAGAGAACACAGACAGAATAGAGAATAGGATGTGCTTATAGTACTATTGTGCTATTATGCAGAACACTATATAGTTCTTGCAGTGTTTATAACATGTCCAGGACACGGTTTATTCTTAAGGCTTACAGCAGATAGATGGAAATGCACCATCCTCTCAACCCCTTCCCGAAGGTGTTTTAAGAGTGACCAGGGGAATAAGAGAGATGACAATTTCATCTATCCCAATGTTCTCGGTTGCAGTTTTGCACCAACAAAAACGTTACCAAAGAGCACATTCGGCGGCATGACAATAAAATATGCCAATTATAAATGTCTCTAACCTAATTCTTTACGAAGAGAAAACATTAGGACCACAACTAAAACAAAATGAATTGTTGTGGCACCTAGAATAAAGGCTTAGACGATGAGTAGGAAAATGAAAACAAGCTACTTAAAAATCTCCTAATTCAACCAGAAAATACTCAAATCCAAAACACCTTCCTAGGCTTACGAAAAGTACGTTTTCGCAGGGCTGAATTAGCGCAAAGTTCAACGAACTCTCCCAGCTGCCGACCCGGCCCTTCGCCACCCTAAGGGTCCCGAATCCCTAGTCTTCCCTGTTTTCCGAATATCCAAATAATCCTTTTCCGATCGAAGCAGTCGTAATATTTATAATTGATCAATACGTCACCATGAGATTGTATTCACGCAGGACTCTGTTATTAGTATGGCAAATCTGTACAGCGCCTCTGGCGGATAGTAAGGTAACTAAGAAATTCGATATAAATCTTAACGTAGTCGCTAGGTTCTGCGGTAATTAAAATCTTGTGGTAGAGGTACACGCGAATTTTGTAGGCAGGCCTGTTCGCAATGATGACAGCTTGGTGTAGGTATCTCTATCAGAGTATATGAAGAGCTATTATTCTTCTTCGAAGTCCTTTTCCGCATTGCTGAGGGTCGTAACCACCACAATATTATCCAGTAGTCTCATCTGCACCATTGGCCAGGACCATAATGGTGCAAACGAAACTTACACGTCAGTGGGGAAAAAGGGGTGGTATCAGTTTTGAGTTTCTATTACACCATTGGACTAATGATCACATATTCTATGCACTGGTTTAGTACTATTAATAGCTCTGTGGCACTGGACTATAATAACTTATCTAAAAGAAATTATTCCTTCCACACTCTGTTCTCCTGATACTATGGAAATAACTTTTATTTATTTACTCTTCGGGGGTCTTACAGCAAAATAGACATATGCCAAATCTTAGACATACCTATGCTATTATCAAGACTTTTGATAAAATAAAGCTGATAATTAGTGATAGGAAAGCGCGGTCGACACACTAATATCGTCTATTTCTTACATACTCAAAGGTTTTTAAACTGAATCATTGAAAATTTTTAATTTTGTGAGTAATTTGCCCAAAGCGTTTAGGCAAATTACTCAGTTTATTACAACGAATTGTATTTTATGTAATGAATGTTACAAATGAAGCCTTTAAATGGATTTTTTCTTGGAAAGGATCCCTTTCATGCTGCCCTTTCATTGATGAGGTCGCGTATTGTACAAAAATTGTTCAGCAATAAAATATGTCTTTATTGCTTATACTAGCTTTTTCCCGCAGCTCCGTCTGCGTCAAAAAGTAGCCTATGTTTGACCCCGGGTCTTCAACTATATTCATACCAATTTCATCAAAATCCATTCAGCGGTTTGGCCGTGAAAGCGTAACAGTCAGACAGACTTTCGCATTTATAATATTAGTATGGATGGATAGTATGGATTACAAGATAGTGAACATTAAATTATTGGTGCTAGAACTATGGAGTAAAGGCGGACTTATTGCTAATCAATCTCTTCCAACCGACCTTTGGTAGTCTCAAAATAGTTATTAAAATTAAATTTTTATTATTGTATTTAATAAGGTACATTGTATTTTTATTTCTGACAAAATTGATGTGTTTTAAGTAGTAAGGTTCTTAAAAAAAATGTAAGTAATTTGAGCGCATTAGAATTTGACAATTAATATTATAGTTGAGGCAGGGTGCTATTTTTGCAAAATGTAATTGAATGAATGAAAATCCTTCTACATCGAATGATTTTCGTTCGATTTTTATTCTTTCGACATATATGTCATACATTTCAAAAATAGAACTCCAGACGTCTTTCTTTCGTAGGTATCGTACTACAAAAACCTAATTTCAATATAATTTTTAATTTCATTTAATCAGGATCGAGCCTAGCCACAGAACAGCTAGCTAATCTGGATTCACGGGTCAGCAGTACGAAACAAAACATGATTAAAATATCGTTTTACTTTTAAAACATTTAAATTTACTCGTATTTATTTATTACCGACGAACCTCAGCTAAAACCTTACTAACGTATGCAAGACTGCAACATTATTATGCATGAGGAAACCTCTGGAGCATTATTCTTGAAAAGTATAACTCACGCAAAATCGGTAAGTCGAATGATTTTCGTTCGATATCGAATTATTTTCATTTGTCGATATTTATTTATTTATTTATCAAAACTATATTGTACCTTAAGTAAACATACTTATACAATAAACGGACATAATGCTAAAAGCATTTTTCTACAAGTCAACCAATTTTTTTGCAAATTTGTGCAGCGCAAAAAGTATACTGACATGAAAATAGGAATAAAGCCAGATGTAATGATATCATAATCAGTGAATCGAACAATTTTTATTCGACATGAGTTCCAAACATTCCAAAAATAGTGCTCTAGTACAAACAGCGAAAAAAGTACATTTCAGATTTTATGTAAAGATAAAATGTTCAAAAGTTTTGTTTGTAAGTGTAGAACACGCTGTCAGAAGCTTCGCGTGAAAGATGTTGTGCAAAGCAAATAATGATGTATGGGAATAAGATCTGTGGATTTCTCCTTTGCATGCCCGTTCATTCAATGGAGTTAGCAATGAGAGTAGGGTGACAAGGCTGAGGAGGAATTTCCATTTTGAACATAGAAAAAGAAGCACCTTTGTACTAATTTATGTTCAATGCTTTGCGTCCTGTTTATTTTGTGTACATAATTAAATAAAAAAGCACAATAATAAATAATAAAAAGGCACGAGAAATTATTTTTCTTAATAAACCAATCTGTCAACCTATCTGTCAACCAATCTGTCAACCAATAGAGTGTAGGCATCAATTCTCCTTGAAAATATTGTTGTGATTAAGGTACCTCTGTCAAGGGTCTCAATTTCCTGGTTGCATCCTCAGCAGGTTGCTTCGGGGCCCAGGGTCTGTTACTCTACATTTTCTTCTTAATTACGAAAGGTTTTTATTATTTCATATCGTTTAGAGTCGAACCATAAAGACTTAACTTTAAAGTTGGTGATTTGCATAGGTTTACTTGGCTAGCGCCAACTTGTTACAATGACATTTACAGAAAAAGTATCATATGTATGGAAGCATATTTTGTTATTTTGTTTGCAGTTTTAGGACATTTTAGGCTTGAATCACTTTTCGTGCTTTTGGTCCAGGTTGCCAGAATATTATATATTATATGTTGGCATAATATAGCTTTCATTTGTTGTTTTTTGTACATGTAAGTAAGATCCGATAATCTGTACTCCTACTACAGTCACAGACTTCCCTCTGTTATAGTGGTTGACTGGAAGAGATCCCTCATAGGGATAGGTCCGCCATTATACATTTCATATTTAAGTTTTTTTTTGTTGATATTGTATTAACTGTTTTCTTTTATGTAAAATAAAGAATTTCACATACATACAAACGTTTATTCCATCATTATTTATGGCCGTTCGACCAAGAAATAGGTACACTACACTCCTCCCTTTCTATTTGGAAACTAATAGAAAAATTATTTATCTCTAAATTACTCTCAACACATAATTTAAATCAAATAACCATTTGACACAATTTACAGGGCGAGTATTAATTGATAGATTAACAAAATATATTATTTTATTTCAATACAATTCAAATAATATAACCTTGTTATATTTTTAAAAGCTATACATTTATAATATTTTCAATTTGAAAAGTATAACTCCATTTTATATAACGTTTACGTACACTAAATATCACATGTTATACAACTTGGGAAGTATACTTGCCAAAAAATATACTATTCAAAAAGTATACTATTTACAAAACATATCAATCAAAATTTAATTTTAGTTTGTAATTTTAGTTTATATTATATTGATTGTTATTAGATTAATTAAGTAGATTAATAACGATGGAATTTCAGTCAGATATGTATTGTATTACTTTTATATTTAAATGTTTTTGTTTAAATTGCTAGTTTATCAAAAGGTATACTATATTTTATTTACGAACGCGAGACTTTATTTGCAAAGCGACAGACTTTATGACAGAAGCAACCTACTGTCAAAAGGCGACTTTGTGACAGAAGGTGGGTCAGGTAATGGTTATACAGTGACCACAACAGCGAGTGAGCGCAAAATTATATATAGATAGATATTTTGTATTTACACACTCAATTTAAAAATAAGAATGCCCGCGGTGTAACCTACACTGCCTGACGGGTTGGTGCCGAGGGCTGGAAGGCGGAGTGGAGAAACTATCTTCTACACCTCTAGGTGAAGAGATTGAAGTAGGCGAAGTATGAACTGTTGTTCAGGCAGTTGATAAAATAGATTGATCTGATGAAGCTGGTGGTGACACAAAACCTGACTCCGGTGGTGATACCGCTGGAGATATTTCGGGGCCCCCGTCCTATCGGGCTGTCACCTCAGGGTGCTCATAGACTTCCCCACTGCCCGTAACCTCTGGCTGTTGCGATGTATCTGTAGGCTGTTGAGAAGGAGCAATACCAGTGTTCCACTGGGCACGGCCGGTGCCATACGCGCGGATGGAATTAATAGAAAACTAGTTTCCATGAGCTAGCATTTATTTAGAATAATCAACGTATCTTAGCAATGTTTATTTCATCATTACTTATGACCGTTCGACCAAGGATTAGGTTAAACAACCACCTCAGAGGCCGAAAGGCAGTTTCGAAAAACTGTGACACCAGGGTGTACAAATTCGACTGACCATGTAATACACTCGTTTTTAATGAATAAATACATATTGGAGATGTAGATACATTAATATAGGAACAATATTTTCATTATCTTGTACAACCCATTATAAAATATATATAATACCTTTAAAAAAACTGGAGTCGAATAATTTTCATTCGACATATAATACATTTTAAAAATAGCGCTCCGGTAGTCGTTTCCTTAAAAAGTATTGCGTTAGTTTCCTCACTATAGAACTTTACAGCTGTTGATAAGTTATCAAGAACAGCTGTTACCGGGTCAACGCAACGTCACTTCATCACACCAACTTATTATTAAAGGTACAAAACCGTGAGACTGTCCCTCCGCTGCCTACTACATACGCTCCCTACACTCAAGTTCAAGAATAAGTACATATAACAATGAACCAACGCAGGTAGTGATTTTTTTAGCCCTTCAAGACATCTGCCTGCCCCGGATGGCAGATGCGAACCGAACTATTGTCAGCCATATTTTTTTTTCCTCGATTGTACATGAAGATTTTATTCCTTGCTATGGTGAATCGATTTTTAACTTTTATTATTGCAATAGGTTTCCGGTGTCTATGTGTCATGCGTTCCGTTAAACTAAGAGTATTCTTAGTTTCTTTGTAATGAAAGGCTAGTTCCGTTTCGTTTCCGCTTTGATCTAAATTGCTCAACCGCCCAGGAGAATGAAAATAGTTCGATTCACCGATTATGTCAAATGAAAATAGTTCGATTCACCGATTATGTCGAATGAAAATAATTCGATATCGATCGAAATCATTCGACTCTCCGGTTTTGCGAGGGATACTTTGAAAAAAGAAGCTTGCCGACCCTAAAAAATTTTGGCGGTCTAGCAAATGCTATCGCTGCCACTTTGCTCTAAAAATATAATTGAGCCAAATTCTACGTCCACACAGATTCACCGCTAGGATCCATTAATGGACCCTTGAATATACAGCAAGAATATACAGGACTATTTTTGAAAAGTGTGACTGATTCAAAATTGGCGAATCGAATGATTTTTGTTCGATAGCGAATAATTTGTATATTTTGTACCGAAATTGAAAGACTTATTAAACCGATTTAAAAGTCTCCTTTTAGCAGTCGATTGAAAGGAAATTACACATGTCTTGCTTTAAACTTCGAGGCTAACGATATCAAAATGCCTGAGAGTCATGTGACCCAAAAACTGTGTGATAAGTTGATAACAATCAGGTAACCACCCTTAGCTGCGGTCATTCACCCCGGCCGACCTAGTACCTATTTTATGGCGCATTGACCTTTCGCGATGTACTCTATGTATAAAGACTTAAAGCTCATTTTTGAAGAAATTCAGGCTTCGATTCAGGCTCATAGCTGATGACGCAATGGCGTAGTGATAAGGGTCAGATAGCCGGGACGTGAAGCCCTATTTTTGAAAAGTATGAATCACGCAAAATCGGCGAGTAGAATAATTTTTGTTTGATATCGAAGGATTTTTGTTTGATATCGAACGATTTTCATCCGACAAATATGTCATACATTTCAAAAATAGGGTTCCTTGTCTCAAATTCGATTTCCGATATGCAAATAGTGGTTCTGTTTAGGGACCGCGGCATACGTATCACGGCAACGATTAAAGCATGACGTGAAAAACTTGTAAAGCGACATAAAGCGCGACTTTTCTTGGATTGGTCGCCATTCATTTATAGTAGTAAATAGGGTCGCCACCAACACACCTTGGGTAATGTTCCTTTTTGTCTGATTTCCAAATTTTTTACCAAATCTAGGACCATGACTTACAGCGTACCCTAGGCTCCGAAGCGTAAGCTGAGGACGCAACTAGGAAAACACTTTCAGACGAAGACGTAAATAAGGACGGTTATTACTTTCAACACACAGAGTAATATGAGAGTTATGTGTTAATAACGTTTTTTTTATATTTTCTTCCGATTGAACGCAAATTTTTGTATTGCAGTATTTTTATTTGCGTTTTGTTCTTTTATACTTACTCTTGTTTATCAGTATTCCTAGAATTTATTGAATCCTACAAACTATAAATTCCCAGAAGCTTAAATCTCGCAGAAGCTTCCGCGAGCTTGTTTTCAACAATCGGCATCAGATAACAGGATAAGAAAGCTCTGGTGTAATTTAAAGCCTTAATTGTAGTGTTTTAGGATCCCATTGCGATATTTACATTGATTAACTATAAATATCTTCGATTATATTTAGTTCGTGGATTACATTAATTAAGAGAGGTTAATAGACCTTTATATTTTCTCTTCTTATTCCTCATCCTCATTCCAGCCATTGTCAGTCCACTGCTGGACAAAGCTCTCCCCCAAATTGAGGATTTGTTGCCATACTCGCCACGCTTGGCGCAGTTTCAGCGGTTTATCGTACTTCCGACGCTGCTGCCCATCGAAAGTATCCTTAAGCTAAGGTAAGGTGGGAAGTGTTTGGGTTTGGGGAAAGAATGAGGCACTAGGATGCTGTTGACTCGGATGGGCATGGGTTGACTCAGTAGCAGCTCGGGTAAGTCGCGTAGCCGTATGCTACGTATCCAAGTCATCGGACAGATGCTTGGAAATAACATTCCTGACTAAGATTTACTGTAAACTTACAACGGAACTTATTTCCACTGAAAGTTTTAAACATAGTATGAGCTGCTAACTAAACTGCCCACTTCATAGTTAGTGCCAGCCCAGCTTTGTTACTACACCACCTGGCACAACTTTACTTTGTTAGTAACTCTTAGATAAACTATTTTCTAAGTCACGTAATCCGTCATCACTTAGTCAGTTTTACTGGTCCATTTCAGTACGGGTATATATTTTTCTGTCTTCATTGTTAACGATAGAGATTTTCCTTTCTTCGTCGTGTTTACCAGTAGCGTCCTCAGATTACGCTAAGCCTTAGGTATGCTTTAAACACTTGACGGTAATCTTCATTACAATGGAGCGACTGCTGTTAGACTTGAGTAACTTTTTTACAAGTAAACCGAGGTAAATTGAGGCCTATAATAAACATTTTTCATTTCATACATTTATAGATTTCTTGCTAACATATCCTCATACGATTTTCATTCCACATATAAGTCTACAGTTCTAAAATAGGAGTTCAGTAGAAGTAAGTCAGGAGTAATCAAGATGTGTCTGGGTATGCGGGGCCGATTGACCTAAGCTTGTATCCAACTCAACAATCAAACAATATTAGGATCAATTCTCACACGATTACAATAGTTTGAAGTAGTAAACAAGGAAGGTGTTAACAACATGAAATACAAATAAGAGCTGGTTAAAATCTTTCTGGTTAAAATAGAACAATTGTTAGATCGCGTTTGGTAATAATGACTAATGTTAGATTTGAACTATGCTAGATCGTAGTAGCATTCTCGTAGCGGGGTTACGCGGCGCAGCTATTCGTCTTACAAATAGACGAGTCGTAGACGTATTACGAAGAAAAATATTTTATTTTTTTTTACAAATTCTGCAACAGAAATATTGAAGAATTAAATAAGATTATATTTAAGTATTTATGACTACTGAACTATTTCCCGTGGCTCTATATGAGCCAAAAATATATTTTACTAGCTGTTTCCCGCAGCTCCGCCTGCGTCAAAAAGTAGCCTATGTTTGACCCCGGCTCTTCAACTATATTCATACCAAATTTTATCAAGATCCGTTCAGCGGTTTGGCCGTGAAAGCGTAACAGACAGACAGGCAGACTTTCGCATTTATAATATTAGTATGGATGTGACATTCATACAAACCCATTAAACATTGTTTCATTTAGATCCCTACAGGTATGGATGAAAAAAAATAAAAAGGCAAATTATTTCGCCATATTATTTATAATTTTTAGGGAAATATATATATAATTCGTAAATAAGTATCTATTATGGTCAATCCGACGACATAATAAAATATTTTTAGTTACAAGAAAACAGTGCACGTGCTGGTCAAACATCACGAAATATTTTCAAAAATTTATTATATATTAAAATAACTTACTACCTATTAATTAATAAATACTTTATTAATAAACTTATTAATTTATTTTTAATATTCATTGAATTATAATCATAGTTATGTGGGCTACTTTCTAGTAAACACTTTTCCTTTTAACATCCTTTTAAGGACTAAAATGACGCACATACAAAATAAAATGAACCTACTAAGTGGCAGTTAACGGATTATTAAACCTTTGTTTACATCCAGTTTCCGCCCATACCGTTTATGAAAGGCCGTCTTAAATTAAATTAAGCTTAGCAACAAGTCGATTAGTTAAACTAGTTGTTAAACGTGGGTCTGCTCGCGGAGAAAAGTATGTTTTAAGTAATTTTCTTACAAACGAAATAATAAGACATATCATATTAAATAAGCTAGCTTCAATGTAAGATCAAGATTAGTGTAACACAAATTCTAACCAGGTTTGATAGGAGTCTTTAACTGTATTCATGCCAAATTTTATGAAAAACGGTCCAGGATTTAGATCATGGAGCAATTACAAAGAGGAGAAAGTATTTGTGAGGCTACACGGGGCAGAAGGCAGACGTGCTTGGTTTCGGCCGTGGCTCCAACCATGGAGCACGAGCAAAGACAAGCTCCGCCCACTTATGTGTAGGCAAGGTGCCAATGATCACAAAATCAAATCACTGCGCCATTTCAAACGGCATCTCCTCTTTGTAATTGCTCTATGGTTTTGATGATGTGACATGCCTAGCCTGACTTAGATTGTTCGCCACTAGTGGTATATCTTTAGCTTCGAGCTTCGGAAGGAACGTTACGCTGTTTAGGTTCAGGAGCATATTTTTTTAAAATGTATGTCTCATAAATATCGAATGAAAATCGTACGATGAACCGATTTTGTATCATACATTAAAAAAATAGGGAGCCAGGCTGTGTCACAGACTTGTGGCTGCCTGGATAATCTGATAGTATTGGCCACATACCCGAATCATGCTAGTATTGTTCTGGTTTCCCTGTAAAAAGAGAGAACCGAACATCAGAATTTTTTGTATTGGACGGATTCAATCATTCTTACAAACCCGTACGCACCGATTCTCAAACAAAAAAAATAACTTTGCGATAAGTCTACCTTTGTACCCATTTAGTTATATTGGATTTAACTATGTGTTTCTTTGTTTTAGTAAATGGTGCAATAAAGTGTTCATTCATTCATTCAATTAATTATTTTTTAATACTTAAAGCTAGAGTAATTCCTAAAAGTATGACTCGCTCATAATCGGTGAGTCGAACGATTTTCTAAAAAATAGATTTATTAAATATCATAAAAAATCGATTCTCAGAATCCCTTTTAAATGCAAAGTACCTGTTAGTCTGAAATTTATCTCAAATCCGACAGTGGGCTTATCAGCGTGTTATCACCTACGACTGACCCTACTTCCGATCCGAAAGGCGCCAATTTTTATGTTCCTACTACAAGGAGATTAAAAACGTGCTTCTTATCCAAGATTTGTATATTTATTTAACATTGTAAAGTTTTTAAAGAGATTAGCAATGTTTTTTTTTTATTTGTTTAGTTTTGTATAATTACATTTATACGTTACATTAAATTTCTAAGAGATTTCCTAGATAAACTGGGAAGGTGTCAGGACAAAGAAGAAGATTTTTGAAGAGATGGCTATTGCATAAAGTGGTTGTTTTAACTTAATTATAAGTCCGCCTATGCTCTATAGGTTTAATTAATAAGTTCTTATTTAATTGGTTCTGTATGTGAGCAATGAAGATATTTCGTATTGTATTATTTTATTTAACAAATATATAGTTTTCCTAACTCAAATTGAAGGTTTGCCAGAGAGCAATGGAGCGTAGTATTATCGGTGTCAAACTTGTCGATCGTTTTAGAAATACTAATCTACGCTCCATCACTAACGTAGTGGATGTAGGAGAAAGATCGACTTGGCTGAAATGAGATTGGGCTGGTCACGTCTGCGGCATGCATCCCGAAAGATGCCTACATTTTAACCTCTTGGGTCCCAACTGACGGTTACAGAAAGCGAGGAAGGTTAAGAACGCGATGGGCACACGAACTTCAACAATTCGATAAAAACTGGCAAGAAAATGCTATGTCCAGGGACTTATAGAAGGCGAGCGGGGAGGCTTTTGCCCAGCAGTGAGACATACAAGGCTATTAAAAAAAATAGTTTTCCTAATGTTAAGTTTCATATGTATATTTGCAGTGTGTACTTGAAATAAATAAATAGATACACAAAGAGAATATACAAGCAAAAGTGAGACAAAATTATCGAAACAAAAATTACATTACCTTGCCTTAACTATATTGCCTTTGTACCAATTTAGTTGTATTGGATTTCACTATATGTTTCTTTTGTTTGTAAATGGTGCAATAAAGCATTCATTCATTCATTTACATCACTAGAGTACACATACGTACACTAGTAGTCTTAGTGTTTAGTCACAGCGTTGGACACCCACCGACCAGATGGTCATATGACTTGAAAAAGGTCGCAGGAAAAAGCTGCAAGCAGGCCGCTTTCAAATTGTCATTCTGGAAATCATTGGGAGAGACCTATGTCCAGCAGTGGACTGACTGCGGCTGAAATAATAATGATAATACATATCGATCCCACAACCTCACAGTTTTCTAGCAAGAATCTTATCATGACCATAAATGCAGGTACCAAAGAAAAAAAAGATTGTAAGATTAGTGTACCTATAATTTTTATGACCAACTTGACGCCTACCCTTAGGAATGCTATTGTTGGCAATATTCACAGTCTCGGTTACAAGTACTATTACATTTAGACCTTTTTTTTTGTCACATTATCCCTACTTCCATGTCCATATTTCCCATCGATATAGTATAACAACTAGATACACAGTCGCGAAGAAACGCCAGTGAAAAAGTGTACGAAGGGGTAGCAGGTACTTACACATACATACTGGCTACGGTGATTGCTCCAAATGAAATTTGGTAGGCATTTAGTTTAATGTAAGTATGAAGTTAGTATGGAAGTATGTGTACTCTAAAAGCATGTTATTACTGGGCAGTTACGTCGTTGGTTTTGGTTGATTCCGCTAGATGGCAGTAGTTAAGCTAAGTCAGATGCTGAAAAACACTGTTGGTTTTTGTGTCTTAAAAACTTTAATAAATACTAGCTGTTTCCCGCAGCTCCGCCTGCGTCAAAAGTAGCCTATGTTTGACTCCGGGTCTTCAACTATATATTCTTTCCAAATATAGTCGGATTTTGCTGATATTCAGAAAGTATGTAGAAAATGTTAAAATAAAAAATGGTAAAAAAATGGTTTTAGTTGTTTTTAACCGACTTTCAAAAATAGAAGGTATTTATGTTTATTTCATATTTGTTACCTAATAACACCGTCGTTTCTATGCCGGTTTTAAAAATTGTTTTTATATTTTAAAGCGTAAACTTTCAGTTTATTCTCCTGAAATTATTAATGCAATCGGTTCAGTAGTTTAGTTATAAAATGTAAATAACTGAAAAAATACCCAGATGATCATGTCTTCCAAGTAAACAAATAATATTTATTTATTCAAAAAAAAACAAGAAAAATTTTTCTATTCATTTACTGGGACCAACTTGAAGATATTTTTAAGTCGTGAAGTTAATCTACAAGGGTGGCGTGGTCCCGGTTGTGGCCTGTTATCTTTGGCTAGATTTAAAACTAGACTAAAACCTACCGTGTAGCCAATCTCTGTTGACTAATATTAGGTGCAGGATAATTTTTACCGTATATTACTATTTTTAAATGATGTTTTTGATTTACCTACTCTCCAAGTAAATCTGATCCAAGTAGTCTATAGACATTATAAGAAAAGGAGTGTCACTTGCGTGTTTCCAACCTTCAAACAATTTTGTAGGCAAACATGCATACCACTTGCCATACGGTAACAGACCGTAATAGTCTATAGACACCTGCAACTCCTGCAATCTCAAACGCGATTTGCCTACCCTTGAACAATGTAGTTGGCAAACTAGCATACCGCAAGCCTAACGGTAAATGTCGAAGTAGTATCTAAAGACTACTTGGGGAGTGTGATTTTTATCTCCACATATTGTTGCCGGTGTCCTTGACTTAGTAGTCTTAGTAGACCATCAGGCAGGCCGTATGCCTGTTTTCCTACTAAATTGTTTGGGGGTCTAACGTCTATTTGAATACTGTCTATATCGCAAGGTCTATGTTCACGGCGAACAACTAGATTTAATTACATCGTTAACGTAAGCAAGCACCACGGTTGTCTGAAGGTAGGTAGGTGAAAAGCATACGCTAGGCGCTAGGCAGGGCGGGCGGAAGCTGCGTCGCATAGTACGTCCGCGCCCTCGATGCAGTCACCCCGGCCCCCCTCCCTCTCCCCTCTCCTTCCCCCATACCGCCCTCGCCCCGCACTCAAAGCGCCTGCGCCCGCCGGCCGGCATCCATCAGTACAACGCCGCGCCGCGACATAAACACACGTCTACCGCACGCCCATGACACGCGGCATTTAAGATCGAACATTCATACCAGTGACTTGAGAGGGAAACCTCTCGCAATCTGACAAAATAGCCTCACAAGTGGAAATGCCTTCAAGCCTTTTCGGTGATCTCGGCGGAGGCGGCGGCCTGATGGAAGACCAGAGGGCTTATCAACTTGCTCTGGAGTTGAGCTTGCTAAGTCTTGGGGAAAGCCTCCCTAATGCTAACCCCTTAGCTAGTCCTCTGGGGTTCGCGCCTCCACCAGACGATAGGGCTAAAAAATCCCAGAACATGACTGAGTGTGTTCCGGTGCCATCTTCGGAGCATGTGGCCGAGATCGTCGGGAGACAAGGTAGGTACCAGGATTGCAGAACAGCTGTAGATGTTACCACCCTTATGTAAGGGCGGCACGTGACGGTTAGGTTATGTTCGATCACGGCGGATTTCGCCGATAAGCATGCGTCGTTTTTATATTTTTACCCTCGATTTTTACTGGTCTTCGTGTTTTAATAACAAACTGAGCATGTTTATTGTTTTTTTTAGATAGAAGCCGGGGAGTTTTTTGTATGTCCCTTGAAAATTTTACAACTAGTTAGACGGAGTTAGAAAAAATATGCTAAAATTTATCGTGCAGTTATAATACTTACTTAGGCTAACTTTATAAGTTGTAAATATTAGAAAAAATAGTTACATTCACGTATTTAAATGTTAGTTAATTACGTGAATTATAAAAAAAATATTAAAGTTTGTGTTTATGTAGTCACTGTAATTAAAATATGTGTTTTGTCTCTGTGCTATGTAGTTAGCTAGCCAATTATGATTTATGACCGTTATTTTGTGCCAATTTGACCTTAAAAATATTCAAGGAAGTTTTTGTAAATTTTCTTTGAATTCTCATTTATTGGTTTTCGTTTAAACAATTAATTGAAATATATATTTTCTTGCCTTTTCTACTCATACCAGGTTTTAAAAGGGGATAATTGCTACGTAATTTTTTTTATCAGAAATGTCTAGTAAAACAATGCAACTTTCGTTGATAAATTTTAAAGTGTCACCCCCAAGTCGTCAATCGTATAATTGATTGCTAAGACTAAGCCTACATTGATGAATTGCCAAGTTAATCAGCCCTCAACAGGCTTAATAAGTTTATGGGGTCCTAGTCTTATTCTCTACACAATATCCCAAAGATTAAAAAAAATATAATCGGTCCACTATTGACAGAGTCGGTGTTTATTGAGTGATATTTATATAGAAAAACATATACTTGCAGTCATACATAAAATCTCTTTTTTTTAAGGATAAAAAAATTTGTTAAAAAATATTTAGTCACTAGACACGAGTCAATTAGCTCTAGAAAGCATTTCTCAGTTAAGTTCTTACATACACCTTGAGGGTATCACTCACGAACTCGCAACTTTTATTCTAGGATCTTATATTACCCAGTATCTTCTATATTGTTAGGAGGCACAAATATGTAGGTGATTTTCGTTGATTTCAAATTTCAGAACATAAACATACACTTCCTACGAATTGTTAGGTACAAAAAGTACGTTAATTAAAAGTTACCATTTGGGCAAAAAATGGACCCTCAAGGGATGTTGGCATTTTTTCCCTAGGAACAAAAAATCCCGACAAAGCAGCCCTATTTCTTATCTGTGGCACAATTTCGAAATGTGCACGCTTGAAATTGATTTGAGGCGTCTATTAATGATGTCCAACACTAAAATAAGCTTTATTTCGTTGGTCATACAATCGAGAATTAGTTTAATGTTATTTTACGCAATACACAATTTTAGAAATATGTGATATCGAGAAAAAATATCTAATGATCATTTAAATAGATTATCATCAATCCTAGCTTGCGAAGTAGGATAAACTATTTTGTCCTCATCACAGTACTCATTTTATTCTGAGCACTTAATTTTGAGTGCATTAGATAGATACAGATGTGCAGATAAGTCCAAAATTAAACGTTACTATTTTTTTGTTAGGGGTTCAAATATATTATACATCAGATTGGATTTATATTCTTTCAGGAGAGACTGAACCCTAAAGTAGATATCTACTTAATATAATCTGTAAAAGCACAGAATAGTAATACAAGTACAGAAGTGAAACTCCGTACTAGACATGTGAATGTTAATCTTATTTCGAACGCTTAACGTCTAAAATATCTTGTACGGAATCAAATCGAACCTCAAAACATTGGACGTCTAAAAATATCTCGTTCATCACAAACCATATTGTACCTTCAGTCCGCGCTATACGAATTATTTATTTTATAAGTATGAACCATTTTAGACCGAGATTGTCAAAATACATTGACGACTATTTGTAGACCAAATTACAGCTAAGCCAAATCCCTTCAGACTTGCCACCATAAGGCAAATAACATACCAAAAAGGAAGGTTTTTTTTTTTTTTGACATGACCTACAATTTTAGCTCCTGTGAGCTTTTAAATTTACAGCGGGACAGTTTGAGGCGAGGGCTATTAACCACTCAGCCTTTTCGGCAAATGCACAAGGGGCCATAAGGCAAATAACATACCAAAAAGGAAGAAAGATTAGATAGTTTTTAAGCGAAGTACCTAAAATTTTCTAAGCAAAAAAATAATTAAGTGTAAGAAAAGGCAAGTACCTGAGTGGATTTGTCTAGTCTATTGTTATTATCTATTCTGTGGTGTTAAACAATACTTGCCTCTTATCATAGACTAAATAATAATAACACCCGTAGGTACTCGTCTTTAATCTTGTCTTTAAACGTACATTATAAAGGTACTCAAGCAATTTCTTAAATGCATTGAATTAAAATTCGTCATCGATTCATTGTATTTAACTTTGTCGAAAGTACATTGAGCATAGACCCATGGACATACAATTTGAATGACAGATCTAAGGGTATCCGTTTTTTTCGGCCAGGTAAAGAGTAAAAATGTACCTCCTGTGGGTTACAAGAGTCCATTGGCTATTTAGGTACCTATCCAGGTACTCCGGACAATATCTGAAAGTGTACGATAGTTAACCTTGAGGAATAGTAGATAGCTCAAATAGGACTATGAAGATATCAAAATTCAGCAATAGTGAAATTGAGGTAGTATTGAATTTAGTTGATAATATTGATTGAATTCTATACTATCGAAAATATCGTCATCGGTCTATCGATAGCTCGAACTGATTTTCAAGGTCATCTGATGATGATCGATCGATCGTCATTGCCTATGGTATTCTTCCTGCGTGGATCAAACATCGACATCCAGATTTCTCGCAAGGCCACGATAGTATTACGATACCATCGATATCGATAGACTATAACAACAACACTATTTCAAGATAATCTTTGAATGATCTATTTAGGGATTATTAGAATGATTTGATAGCTGAATTCTTAAATGTATCTATGTCAGCGTTTGCACCAAAAGCGTGTGAAACCGCGATTCACAGCTAATTAACTATCACATTTTCAAAGGGTAGGTAAGTAACCAAAAATATAGGGTAAATTTATCTTACAAACACCCCTAAAATGTAAATTCATGGGAATATTGGGGCGGTTCAAGGCGCGAAATTCATAAATTTAATTCAGATGGTTCCCATTAAGACTAGTCACGGTGTTATTACAATATTAATGCAACAATTGGTGAAGATACCGTGATTGATAATTGTTATATCCTGCACTACTTAATTAAAAAAACAAATATTTTGTGTTGCGTATTTTACGTACTTATATTTCATAGTGAGTGCCAATATTTTTTGAAATTTTGCAATTTGTTAGTCAGCGCGAAAATAAAGAAAACACAAAAAAAAATTAGGGTAAAGGATCATCTTTTAGATCACTGTCAAACAGATAAAAACAAATACTTAGTCATCAGCAATTCTCAAATATCTATAGAAAAATATTCTTAGTGCCCTTAAATTTTACCCTTCTGTTTACATTCAAATTAATTCATTCCGAGAAATCTTTCTCGACGTTTCGCTCCAAAACCTTCCACACAGCTAGAGAACAACAATACGACGTATACATATACATACAGACACACAGTCCCTTGCATTTCCAGACGAAGATCGTAAAACCGAAGCAAAAAAACGCAGCTGCTCCACTTGCAACCTTGTCTAACCACTGATCGCTGCTTTCGGCCAACGATCTCTATTGCGATACAACAACCGCTTAATGCGACAAGGTGCCATCGTGTATTCATGTAGGTTACGTATTGTTACGAAATCAAAAATAAATAAAAATAAAATGCGGCCCGCGGAAGTTTGAGTAGCGCTGTCCGCGGAAAATTCTCGTACAATCGTCGCGTGTTTCCATACGGGAATAATATCGCGAACGATCTAGTACATCGATTATCTCGCTCTGACATATTGCTTTGTCTCGCTCTCGCACTTCTAGTATGTACTAAGGGAACGAGACAGAGAGTATCCCTCTCTCTCTATTCCGGAGTAGTTGTGATCTTTCTAGAAACTTATGGAGCGGGTTTCCCGGGCCATATAAATATCGGAAGGTGCCTCAGGAGGGCAGTTCTAATTTAACTGAGCTACAAGTGCGATCAAGAAGCGATATCCGGAGCGAATAACAAGTGATACAAGCGACCTCGGCAAGTTATAGTGACTGTGATTAGCAAGTGTTTGGGACATTGTTAGTGATAAGTGAAGTTAAGTGACGTCGGCGACCATCCTTGTTGGAATAAACGTTTTTAAGAGTCATCAGGTGTCTTTCTCCAAATTGCGAACCCCGAGCTCGTAACAATTGGTGTCATAAGTGGATTTGGAGATGCCATTGACTCCGAGAGAAGACGTCACCAGTGAGGGTGTGAAGACGAGGGCGAAGCGTGCTGCGGAAGCCACTTCTACTGGATCTACTGACCAGGCCGCTCCCGCCGCGCCCACCGCCTACCAGGACACGTCCAACGCCCACCAGGCCATGTCCAACACCAACCAGGCCACGTCCAACGCCTACCAGGACACGTCCAACGCCCACCAGGCCATGCCCAACACTCACCAGGCCACGTCCAACACCAACCAGGCCACGTCCAACGCCCACCAGGACAAGTCCAACGCCCACCAGGCTGCGACTATCTTTGATTTTGGGGAATTGATGCGAATGCTGGACAACAAATTTACAATGCTGGACAACAAATTTACAATGCAGGAGAAGCTTCAACAAAAGGCTCAACAACAACTCCTGTCAGCTATTGGTGAAGTTAGTGGCGTGGTTACCAAATTACGCAAGGATGTTGATTTGGTGGAGGAACGCGTCACGACTCTGGGGAACGACATGGAAAATATGAGGACGGACCTTTCCACATTACAGAAGAAGTTCGTGCGCCTTGAAACAACGGGAGTAGCAGTTGCATGTGGCGGAACAGTCATTGCCCACCACGGACCCAGCGTGAAATTGCCGCCATATGACGGAACCTCGTCCTGGACCGCATACCGTCAACAGTTCCAGACCATCGCAGCTGCTAACGGTTGGACAGATGAACAGTGCCTGACAGCTCTCACCGTCGCACTCCGAGGACAGGCTCTGACGATCTTGGAGGTTCTTCCGTCGGGCAGTGGATTCAAGGACCTGCTGGAGGCATTGGAGTCGCGATACGGGGAACGGCATTTGGAGCACGTCTTCCGCGCTCAACTCCGCGACAGAGTCCAGCGCTCAGGAGAGGGTCTGCAGCAATGGGCGCTGGAAATAGAAAAACTCGTCCGCAAGGCGTATCCAGGGGCCGATTTAAAGATGATTGAGTCCAACACCGTGCAGGCGTTCGTCGACGGCATCAAAGATTCGGAAGTCAGAGCTGCAGTAAGGCTAAACCATCATGCCTCATTGAAAGATGCACTGGCCCACGCTTTGGAGGTGGAAGCCGTCAGACATGACATTCGTCATTCCGCGACTCACAAAGTGCGCGAAGTAGTGGAGGAAGTTGGGGAAATAAAAGCTCCGCTGAGGAAGAGACCTGGATCCATGTGCTATAGGTGCGGCGACCGAGGGCACCTACAAATGAATTGCCCAAAGATCAAGAAGCTTGAAGACGACGTGAAGGAACTGAAGATGAAGCAGGAGGCTTTATCATCGGAGAGGAACCAGGGAAACGAGTAAGAGCCAGGACTAGGGGGCGAGTACTGGCTGGCGCGGAGGAAGCCCCGACAACTATTATCTCTCAGGCATGCAACGGAAATAGTCTCGTAATATCTGGAACTGTAAATGGGATCAACTGCAGGATGACGCTGGATACCGGAGCATCAAGAACAATAGTCCGACCTCACTTAGTAAGGACCATAATGAGAAGCATGAGGAAACTGGACTGTCGGCTTCTTTCTGCCTCCGGCCAGCCAATACCCGTCCTGGGAGAAGTGTCTGTAAAAATGTGTATGGGAGAAACCACATATACCCACAACGTCATCGTGGCTGAAATTATGGACGATTGTGTATTGGGATTAGATTTCATGAAAAAGTACAACTGTAGAATAGACGTTGCTAGTGGTGTATTCAAGTGTGGTGAAGAAGAGATCATCATCCTAGGAGGCATTAACGGGAGAGTGATATGTTTAAAGCAAACGGTCATACCTGGGAAAGCAGAAGCCCAAGTACTAGTAAAGTTACCAATAACAAGGAACAAGAAATCTGCCGGGTGCGTGTTGATTGAGGAGATAGCTACTAAACCTGCGGCTCGAGGACTCATGACCGCGAGGACTCTCGTGAAAGGAAGAAACACCGCAGTAGTAAGAGTACTTAATCTAGGCGACCAAGAGAGGACCTTAAACAAAGGCGACATCATTGGAAAATGTGAGGAAGTTGTCTGGCTGAAAAAGTGCAGTACAACACAAAGCTCAGATACAACGAGTACCAGTGATTCTACAGTCAATGAGCTTCTAAGTAACTGCAAAAGCAATCTAACGTACTCGCAGAGCATTAAAGCTAAGAAGTTTCTACTGCGCTACTCCGACATCTTCACCAGCCAAGAAGGAGACTTAGGAAGAACGTCGCTAGTACAACACAGGATTGACACCGGAAATGAGAGACCCATCCGACAGCGAGCGAGAAGAATCCCTATAGCCAAAGAAATAGAAGTCAAAGAGCTGCTGGCGGATATGGAAAGGAATAAAATTATTGAACCATCAGCAAGTCCATGGTGTTCACCAGTCGTGCTAGTAAAGAAGAAGGACGGAAGCACGCGGTTCTGTGTTGACTACAGACGACTTAATGACATCACCAAGAAGGACAGTTACCCGCTGCCTCGAATTGATGACACCTTGGATACCCTTAGTGGCATGAAATGGTTTTCAACATTGGACTTAAAATCTGGGTACTGGCAAGTGGAAATCCATCCGAAGGATAAGGAGAAGACTGCATTCTCGACGGGCAAGGGATTATGGCAGTTCAACGTCATGCCATTCGGATTATGTAACGCGCCAGCTACCTTCGAGCGACTGATGGAATGTGTACTAGCAGGATTGGTAGGAGAAGCCTGTCTAGTATATTTGGATGACGTTATCATCGTTGGCCGAGACTTTGAGGACCACTTGCGGAACTTGGAGCAAGTCTTCGAGAAAATTCATGGAGCCAACCTAAAATTGAATGCGAAAAAGTGCCGCTTATTCAGGAACGAAGTGAGCTATCTAGGCCATGTCATTACCAGTGAAGGAATCCTGACTGACCCGGAGAAAGTTGAAGCCGTTCAGAAGTGGCCTACCCCCAAGGACAAGACAGAAGTACGGGCATTCCTTGGCCTTTGCTCGTACTATAGACGTTTCGTGAAAGGATTCTCGGAGATTGCAAAGCCATTACACCGACTAACTGAAGAGAAACGTCAATTTAGTTGGGATGAAGCTTGCGAAATTGCCTTCGAAAAACTGAAGAAACATCTGTGCGAAACACCAGTCTTGGGATACCCTCAACCAGAAGGTCAATTTATAGTGGATACGGATGCAAGTAATACCGCAATCGGTGGGGTACTATCTCAAAAGCAGGAAGACAGGGAAGTTGTTATAGCGTACTTCAGTAAGTCGCTGTCTAAACCGGAAAGGAACTATTGTGTGACAAGAAGGGAGCTACTGGCAGTAGTGAAGACGCTACAACACTTCAGCAAATACCTCATCGGTAGGCAGTTTTTACTTCGCACGGATCATGCAGCGTTAAAATGGCTGTTGCAATTCAAGAACCCAGAAGGTCAAGTTGCTCGATGGATTGAACAACTTCAGGAATATGACTTCATTATCGAAAATCGTCGAGGACAGGCCCATGGAAACGCGGATGCGCTGTCACGCAGACCCTGCCCAGAAGATTGTAAGCACTGTATCAGGCAGGAGTTAAAAGAAATGACAGTAAAGCTAACTCGGACAGAACCATTAGAGACCTGGGAGAACGATGCGATGAGAAAGGAGCAAGAGGATGATGATGACCTACGGCACATCATCAGGTGGAAGGCACAAAGTAATGATAAGCCAAAGTGGAGTGAAGTTGCACCGACAGGCACTGTTTCCAAGGCGTACTGGGCGCAATGGGATAGCCTCGTTGTACAAAACGGAATACTCTACCGGAAATGGGATAAACCTAACGGCAGAGAGTTTCAACTGCAAATTGTGGTTCCAAGAACAAAAATACGTGATGTTCTTCGGGAAGTACACGACGGCGTGTCCGGTGGACATTTGGGAGTCAAGAGGACGCTAACGAAAATCCGCGAAAGGTTCTACTGGCTCCATTGTCGGGAGGATGTGGAGGACTGGTGCCGCAAGTGTACAACTTGTGCTGCCGTAAAAGGGCCACATACCAGGAGCCGAGGGAATCTACGACTGTACAACGTCGGTGCACCTTGGGAACGCATTGCAGTCGACGTAGCTGGACCATTTCCTGTCACTGACTCAGGGAACAAGTATTTCATGGTTGTCATGGACTACTTCACTAAGTGGCCGGAAGTGTTCGCCATACCAAACCAAGAAGCTACGACAGTTGCAACCAAGATAGTGGAAGAAGTGATTTGTCGCTTTGGCGTGCCCTTGGAAATCCATTCCGACCAAGGCAGGAATTTTGAGTCACAGGTTTTTCAAGAAGTTTGCAGGATTATGGGAATGAACAAAACCCGAACCACGGCTTACCATCCTCAGTCAGACGGGATGGTCGAACGGTTTAATCAGACGATCGAGAGACATCTGGCAAAAATAGTGGAAAGCCATCAAAGGGACTGGGACAAGTACATTTCACTGTTCCTGCTAGCGTACAGAACAGCAGAACATGAAAGCATAAAGGCAACTCCGGCATATGTCAACTACGGTCGTGAGCTGCGGTTGCCAGTGGACCTCTTAACAGGAGGCTCACCAGATGAACCTCAAAGTGTTCAAGACTACGTTTCTGATCTGCGTGACCGAATGCGAGAAATACACGCCGCAGTTCGAGAAAACGGGTTGCAGTCGAGTCAGAACATGAAGACCAGATACGACAGAATGTCGAATACAAATGGCTTCGAGGAAGGCGCTCTAGTCTGGCTTCACAACCCGACTCGCCGGAAAGGGAAATCGCCAAAGTTACAAACCAAGTGGGAGGGCCCATACAAGGTGGTAACGCGACTAAATGATGTGACGTATCGGATACAGCGTCAACCAAGAGGAGCAATGAAGATTGTTCACATCGACCGCTTGGCGAAATATCACGGAAGAAATGATGATGCTCGGGACGAGCATCTCTAAGAAGGGGGCAGTGTTACGAAATCAAAAATAAATAAAAATAAAATGCGGCCCGCGGAAGTTTGAGTAGCGCTGTCCGCGGAAAATTCTCGTACAATCGTCGCGTGTTTCCATACGGGAATAATATCGCGAACGATCTAGTACATCGATTATCTCGCTCTGACATATTGCTTTGTCTCGCTCTCGCACTTCTAGTATGTACTAAGGGAACGAGACAGAGAGTATCCCTCTCTCTCTATTCCGGAGTAGTTGTGATCTTTCTAGAAACTTATGGAGCGGGTTTCCCGGGCCATATAAATATCGGAAGGTGCCTCAGGAGGGCAGTTCTAATTTAACTGAGCTACAAGTGCGATCAAGAAGCGATATCCGGAGCGAATAACAAGTGATACAAGCGACCTCGGCAAGTTATAGTGACTGTGATTAGCAAGTGTTTGGGACATTGTTAGTGATAAGTGAAGTTAAGTGACGTCGGCGACCATCCTTGTTGGAATAAACGTTTTTAAGAGTCATCAGGTGTCTTTCTCCAAATTGCGAACCCCGAGCTCGTAACAGTATATTTAGTAGGGCGTTTCGTTAACTATGTGTTCATTTTGCATTGTTTTTGTGATAAAAATGTACGTCTATCTATATGAACTTAAACAACGTTAAGTATACATCGGGGCGATTATGAAATTAGGAGTTGTTTTGGACAAATTTAGTACTATAAAGTATAATGATTATGGCAACCAAATTATTGACTAAATTAATCATTTTAACTTTCATGCTACATTGAAAAAATCATGGTATTTTTTTATTTAATACATATGCCTTTTTATTTGCTTTTGTGGATCTATCTATACCATATTAATTTTGTCCTTGAAAATAGGGCAAAGGTCCCTACTTCCGACTCCTCACTAGTTATGAGCAAAGACTAGTTAAACTATTTGTTATTATGAATACTTTTGTTAGTAGTGCCAAGTACTTTTTCATTTTATAGCTCAATAGTTTAAAAAATTTAATCATAAATTGTGCTCAACAATAAAATCCACAAAAAAACTTTCCTTTTGATTTTACACTGAATCATAATATAATGCGAAAACAAAAAATGGACAAGACATTCTGAGAATATGTTTTGATTCTTTTTTTTTAAAGATCGCACAAAGGCGGTGTCGTAGAAATTCAATATTCTTGCAAACTCACTCGTACAAGCTCATTGTGGTCCTATTTACGCTACCTGCTGTATAATATGTACACACATTCAGTAATCCTCTGTACAAATACATTTATTTTTATCTGGATGCAAGTTTCTATAGATCGCAAAAAGAATATGGTCTAAATCGGATGAAAAAATATCTTTGTAGGTAGGTACACGTGAGCATTGCCAGGTTAAGTACAGTCGGCATGAAATTGAAAATAAGCCCGGAAAAAAGTAATTTCTGACGCTGTCTGTACTGTAGGTATGTGTTAACTGAAATGAAACCTCCTAATATGTACTTTGTAGACTTCACATGAATAAGAAGATATTGTAAGAAAAAGAAACCCAATAAATTACTGAAACTTTCCCTGAATAGTTTACGAGATAAGTAGGTACTTATCGCAAAGTTTTAAACTTTCGTGTCTATATCAAATAAAACAACTATTATGTCCATCTGGGTACCAATATCACGTGTTAATAATTCACTTATCATTTATCGACCCGCAAATTAGATCATGATATAAAAATGAGAATTACTATACGAATGGGATATTTTTAACTATACATGAATACAATAAAAGGCTGCCAGACGAACAACCGAACAACTTTGAGCTTTATAATGTCCCAATAAAACAAATAAAAAGCGTAATCTTTGTTTGTACCAATGACATCTGTTGAGGCGCAAAGCTTGTTTAAAATGGTCGCGTTTACGCGTGACGTCACGTCCTGTCGCTGTCGACAAGAGACTATCGATGTCGATATGATGTGTCGATGTCGATCAAACCTCCTGTCGGCACGTTTGTTCATTCATTGGTAGTGCTACATTGTTTAACATTTGTAAATTTCGAGGTTTTATTTCGCAAGGTAAATCGTCCAGTGGCGGACACTGGTTCATTTATAGTCCATATGTGTATTGTTTAATATACATAATTCTTTTGTTTTTACCTATTGTATAGCTTAATTCTTGAAATAAAAATATTTATTTTCTATATTTAACTTCCTCAACTAAATTATAAAGTCTTTACAAAGCAACTGGTTAGGAATAACACGGTTCCCGAACGTGGTGTTTTGGTGAGTAATTCATCCCTGTCTGTCACGAGCCGGTTCCATGACGAGTCGCTAGGACCGGTTCCACATCAATGACTGCCAACCCCTCTCCCGGCCTCTATTTACTCCTCATCCTCTTGATAGCTATGTTTTTTGTCCACAATAACTCGATTTTGACGTTACCCGACCGTTTCGGTTGCTTGAGAAATTTAGTTGGGTTAAACTTACAAGATTCTCTCGCATTTTTAAACTGGAAGCTGGAATAAATATTGGCGCAGGACACTCAAGAAATCTGCCCGTTGTTTTTGTTATTTTGTGTATAAACAAAACAAGTATAAGTTAATCGATACAATTTCCGATTTTATAAACGAAAGAGAAAACAATTTCGTAAGGTACACGTGCGAGCGGAATGTACTAAGATCACAACACCGACTAGACAGTGCACGAGAATCGGCAAGATTCGCAATGTGGCTCGGCGTGCGTTCCGGTCGACGCCACCGCACAGGGTCAAGGCTTCAAGCTCTTGCACTCTGCTGCATACCTAGTACGGGCGGGGAGCGCCGACCCAGTTGCTCTTGCCATCAGCCAGCGGAACTAAAAGCGAATGTGATTGCTATTATTGTATTTTCCCACATTAAGAATGTTTAGTTCTTCATATTTTCATTGAATTTCATTAAAGTAATGTATATCAGAATATCCACGTGGCGAATTTAAGTAGTACGTGATATCTTTTGACATTTGAGATTACAAGGGGTTTTAAAAACGGATCTGTCAAAATAAAAACTGTCTGGAATAAACTTTAAATCATCGCTAAATTGCTAGTTAAAAGGTTAACTGCTATTACTTTAACAAGATTTCACAAATCTCCTATCCGTTGACAATTTTGAATGAAACTACGCATGTTAAAAAAATAAAACGAGCATATGTCCCGGCGCTGCCGAGACATCCCGAAATTCCTGGGCCCCATTTTTTTCGTGCAACTTGACAGATGCACTCTGGGACGCCGCTAACCGCATCTTGCATCCTTATCTTGCTTTCGGAAATAAGATCTATGGTTGTATCTACTACGATGAATTTGAGGGTTATTTTAAGGTGTGTTCTCCCGTCCTTGTCGCTCAACGTGGCGCCATTGCCTCGGAAAGAAGAGAGGTGTACTGCCTCGCTTCTGTTTGTATTGCGCGCGACTTACCACAGCAGCATTCTTAAACACTGCTAGGTTTTGTTATAAATATCAATAGCGATGGTCAAGTTCAGCGAACTATGAGTAGTTTTGAACTGTGCTCTGCAAAAGATCGTGTGACGTCACGATGCGACGGCACCCCCACGTCTGCGAAACTTAGGGACCCTAATGAATGACTTCCTAATTGCCGCGGCAGCACGAATAAGCCCGTAATCCGGCACGAAAACCGCGACTTCGTTTAATTATAAACCTTGGGCTCTTTCATATCTAAGCTTCAAATCGATTGTCAGACTTCTCGCGTCATGTACTTCTGGACGCGAGTAGTTAATGTGGAGTCGTCGAGGCGCAAACGACTCTGCACGGTTCGATGAAAAGGCGTCTTATTATTAGTGATGGTGGATTTAAATTTGATTGTTTCGTTTGGTACCGGAGGACATTTGGTTTGAGCAATAGATGGCTGCAGCATAGGGCGACAAGTCGATATGCTCCCGCACTAATGTTGACAACAATCCATCTCTGGCTGTCAGGCGGCGCCGCGAATTAGACTCACTCCCATTTCGATTTACTCCTCACAGGCTGTAATAAGCGGCCAGCAACTTTCATTACTAGTGGTTCGCGGCTATTTTCTTCCAGAACTATGCGATAGCAATTTCTGTTGAAGATTAATTTGTCTCGGACTACATTATTGTTGAGTAAAAAAATTACGCGTTCGTTTTTCTCCTAACTAAAGGTTTAATGACAGGATACGATGTAAATATGCTGGGAGTCGAGCGCAGATGTGCGAAATGTCGTCGAAGGTTCCGTTCGGAGTTCTGGCACATGTGTGTTTTACACATGTAAGTTGTACGGACGCTGCTTGGGTGAAATAAATAGTTTTTTAAACTTAACGGTGAAGTGGAATACCCCAAGAAATAACTATCTGCGGTACTACTTATATCTAAGGCAAATAACAAACTAATAATGCGATCTGAAAATGTAGATAAGTCTGCAGTAAATAACAACGGGCCAACTTTACCTCCAATGAAAATATAAACATCGTTGAATTATTATGCAGATGCTAAATATATTAATTCAGTGATCATTTACCAATCGTTGAAATTTTTCTAATTGCCGATAACGATGTTATGGCATGGCGTACGTTTGGTGCATCTGCCGTAACCGCCGTCTTGCACACCTGCGCGTGCGCCTGCTGCGTCAACCGTCTTCACTCTTTGTATTCATTTTCTCCGGTATTGCTCGTATGAAATATACATCTTTCTCATAACTTTATTAAATCCTTTGTGAAGCAGTTTTTGTAGTTTTGAAGAACTTAGAATGTGTTGTTATAATATAATAAACTAACCTATAAGAAACGGCGTTGTTTCGTTGCAACCAAAGTATTTAAATAATCTCTGATAAAATGCACATTAAAAATCACGATATATGCAAATTGCAGTTATTAAAAATATGAACTTATGTTAAAACATTAATGAAGCTGTTACTATTCTTGAAATGTTGCCAACATTGTATGCATTATCCAATGAATGAATTAATTCACAGTGATCTTTCCGTAAGTGACCGGGAGACAAATCTAAAAAAATAAATAAAAAGAAAACTAAAAAAGCTGGCAGGTGGACACGCAAATACCTATGGACTGGACGAGTTGGCTGAATGTCAACACGGCTTATAGAAAACACCGTTTTAAACGGAATCCAGATGTGTCCTTTCAATAATTACTTGTTTTTTAAAACGGCTGTCGATGTTGCAAATATTCGTGAAAGATCATTAAAATATTACATTAATTATTGCGCGATTACCGATATATTTTTAATATGTGAGAAACAGACTGAACTTATTGTGTTGGCAACACCGAAATGGAAGAACCCGTTCCTTTTTTAAAATTACAATAGAGAACCAGTTCGCCCTAGTAATTAGGTAGGTAACGGGCACAAGTGCCTAGTGGGGTTACCTTATTTTAACCGTCGAGCCAGTTCCCGCGTTTATTCAATGTAGTTTATTGTAGGGCCAGCTACTGGCAAGTTACGGTGCAGCTGCGCTTTCCGTTGGACAACCGTTGGCGGCGTGACATTGTCGTACGTATGACTTGTTTTGGTGATGTCAAATGTTGAAGCTAGTAAAACCTTTAAGTTTTGACTATTAGGCAAGCAAAACGTAAAACACGATAAAGTGGAAATAGAATTTATCCTAATCAAAATATATTTTATGTTTAGGTATACAATATAAAATTATTTTAATATTAGAGTTACAATGAATGTCCCATATTTAAACAGTCGAATAACAGGGACCTTTACCTTAGTCCCAAAAGACAATTTGGACGCTTATTGATGCAAAGTAGTAGTATTTATTTATTTATATTAATAAGGGCCTACTTACAAATAGGTAGTACGTGATTTAAAAAAATCACCAGTTCCTATTTCAGAAAAAAAAACACGTGGTTCGTTCTTACTATCACAGTGAAGTACTTAGGTTCGCAAGGGCATCACCTCATGATTCATTGCGCATTTGTGTTTTACATAGCGGATGCAGGGTTATCATGTTCCTTACTATCACAACCAGCGGAAGTATAGCAGCACGACATTCGAAGCTAGATTTTTCCTAGGTATTGGGCAACTGTTTAGATGCTGTCTCTTCTGTACACTTATACTTTCTTTGGCAAGAAACAAATCGAAAATCTACTCGCTTGCTGCTGGCATAAAAAGAAGTTTAAAAAAAGTGATAGTAAAGACGAATGAATTTTTATATTTCGAATTACATGTCCCTACTTACATAATTCGTTTTTGTATTGTATCACTTCTTGTTGCCACCATAGCACGTGCAAAATATCTTTATTTTTTTAATATTTGGAGCATTTATCGATGCAATTGTACCCTCGTCCGGCCATTCACTCAAAAGTTGTCAAATTTTACACTTCAGACTTAAAAAAAAAATTATCTGTCATTCATTGTACTTAATTATTGTTACATTCCTTTTTACGATCTCGACAAAAGGACGAATGCTTTGTCGAAAAACATAACTGTACAAAAGTGACCACCGAAAAAAAGGCGGCACGTTGGCAACCCAAGCAAAGCTGGTCCTTATTCTCTTGGGTTTCTAAAATTCCCGTGAAAGGGTCTACCTGCCTTTCGTACCTGCGCTAATCAGACATATTCTATTGACGATAAATTAAAATACACTTTTAAACGATCCAAGCTGGATTTATTTCCATGTTCGAGTTCATTATTCGTGCATTTACGTTTGTTTTTTTTTGTCTCGGGTTACTGGACTTGCTAATGCAGTGTAGTCTTCGAATCTGTATAGTCTAGACTTAAGTAGTTTACCTAGACTTTTTTTGTTTTTAATGCAATAGTGACGACATTAACCATGGAGGTCTTGAGATTTTTTTCACTGTACCAGGAGCGCATACAATAAGCGTAGCTCTAGTTTTGAAAGGTTCCATAGTGGGTGGCGAACTCTGCATGTAAGCTGATATTTCCCTCGTGAAAATGTGTTCAATGGTGGTATCGTATTGCCCTTCACCGAGTGCGTGTCGCGCCTTTAGATTTTCGTCTCGCATGCTGGTACATTATTTCGCGTCATTAATTATTGTGTACTGCTTTTTGTGCTGAAAGGCGCATAAGCCACCTGTCGTGTGAACTGGCATAATTAAAGATTGCTCGTAGGCCGATAAAAGAAGTATCTCCGGTCTCTCCGGTATCGACACGATTACCTTCAAGAACAAGTGCCTATTAAAGACTACAATAAGTGTCTATAAAAATATACATGCGATTTAAGGAGATAAACGGCTTGATGATGCAGCGCGGTGCGGTTTTCGGAGTTTACTTGATCGGAGAGCGAGAGGCGGCATTAACTTGGAGCGTTCGGTTCCGCTAGAGGCGGCGCAGCTGGCGGAAAGGCGCCATCTGCCGAACGGCGCCCGGAAACGCAATTTGTTTTGTTTTCGAATCGGTTCGATTCTCCGTATCCATGATATGCAAAGGAACCATGATTGTCGATTGCGGTTTCGGTCACGTGCGTCGTTCGAAAATTATTTCAAATAGGTCTATAGGTGGGGTCAGTAAAATTATCTATGGTCGTTATGGTGCTCAACAGTCGTTTCTGGAGTCAATAAAATTTATGTTAGAAACGCCAGTTATGAACTCAACCGTCAAAAACTAATTTTTGATGGTAAAGGCAAGAAGATATTTTATGCAATATTTAATCTAATCGAAAAAAAAAAACAAAATTAAATACGCACTTTTACGCACAATTAAGCCGTAATAATAATTAAATTAATAAAATAATTTCTAATTTAGGAAGGTAGTTTAAAAACATCTCTGCTTGCTCTTTTTTACATTTCAATTTTCTAACAAGATAACCATCCCATACTCATTTTCATTACAATATGCAAACGAGTCAGTTCCCTAAGCTTATGTTTATCACTTAACCAAACTTAATTTAGAACAACTACCCAATTTCGCAGAATCCTCTTATTACATCCTTTACTTTCTAGCCTACCAAGCTATCATAAAGAGCAAAGAATTAACTCGAAAATAGAATTATAAGGGCGTTCAATTGGAACATCGTCGGTTTCACCACATCTGCCGTCGCACCTGCCGACGCGAACTTAACTTTTTACAATCAGACGCACACACATACAAATGTAACCCAAAGGTGCGATGAGACCCCAGATAACTCATATTAGCCTGGTACCATTTAAAACTCCCTTCGCTGTAGTTCCAATTAGAAAGAGATATGCGCTGGAGATTGTGTCCAATACCGCGATTTATTTCGCTGAAATCGATGGCATTTTTTATCAATTTGATTTTTTCCTTTTAATTACTTTTAAAATAATTCCTTCTTGTAAAAATTGACAAAATACAACAAAAATTGCGTCCTAAGGCCACCTCCAAACACGCACGGACTCGGTCTGTAATTTGGACTTCTGCGCATAATCGAAAGGAATGCCTTGTGATTGCTCGATTTAACGCATTCCCCGAAAACACGGCTAAATGCGTCTCGAGACAATAAAATAAAAATGCCGAACTGAAAATACTTTAATCGATTGTATTTAGTGTTATTGAGTATCGAATGCGCACTTATTCGTATAGTAATGATAGCATTAAATAAAATATAAAATGATGATGTTATAACTTGGGATGGCGTGGCGGCGGGTACAGTTGAAAGCAAAAGTTAACCAGATTGTAAATAATACAATGTAAATTTAACAGGCAATTCTCTACTCGTTGCATGTAATAGAATCAAATATTTTAAAAGATCAGCTATGACATAGCTAATTTTACTGAGACTAGATAAATAGACCTGTCAATAACCTTCAGTGAACGTTGTCTAAAATTTTTATATATTTTAAATTAGGAAACGAAAAAAAATGGTAATCTAAATGTTGCCAGTGAAAAAAAAAAACTCCATGAATATATTTAAAAAATATATTTTTAAGCGTTCTGAATTCAAAATGCTTGTTGTCTGTCTGTACAACCGCGCTCGGAAAGCGAGAGCCGTGGGGCGGCATTCCGCAGTAATAATCCTTAGAATGGGCGCCGACGCATCGAGTATCGATCCTTTTGCGACAATCGATTTCTTTGAGGAATCTTTCATTCCCAAGCCTTTTAATGACCTTAAAATATAATGCGCTATATGTTATATGGTGTTCGAAATGTCACATATTCATTTTGGAATCACACCTTTAGATAGAGCCTAAAAGTTGTTCGATGTAAACATCACACAAAAACTAATGCTTCTTTCTCTCGGTTTTTCATGGCATATACATCCATCAGTAAAGAATGTTAGTAGTTTGTTTGTTTAGATCGCATACCGACATTATGTTGTGAATTTCAGATTTTGTTGTTTAGAAGTAGTTAGTCGAACAATAGCAGCTTAGATATGCCATAGTTAACATTAGTAACATTACTTAACTAATCATCCCTAATAGAATTTTCAAGTGTCCTAAAATGTTATGAATGATTGGCAGTAGGTCGCAGGGTCTGTCGATTCCTTATTTCTCGGTGCCCAAATAGCTCTAAGATGAAAAGCTCCATGGCGACCCATCTGTCAGATCACATCGCGATGCTATCTATATATGTATGCATGAGCTCCTCGATACTTTTAAAACATCGATAACTACCGAAATGTATGCTAAATTGCTAACCTTTCCGCTGGCGGTATTGAACGATTTTATTATAATTCGCAACGCGGTCAACGTTTCTTGGAAATTGGCTTTTTTTCTCCCTTTATTTCCAGCATTTAACCGATCTTGTTTTTGCGCCGGAATCGGTCGAATGGACCTTTGTTCTTGGCCATATTGTTTTTAAAGCCGACTCGCCGAGGAAACTACGAAAGTGAGCGAAAGTTGCCAGTATCTATTGTTTACACTTATCAAAATAATCGTCATGGTTTTATTTTTAACAGGCGTGAATCCTGGCTGTTTAAAATTAAGAAATTAAAATTCGAATGGCGCGATTAAAAATTGATGTTCATTCGAAATTCAAAAAAAGAAGAAATTTAGAATGACGTGTATCGTTTTGTTGTGTAGTGTTGACACAGAAACACACTCCCCGTAATTAGGGGTAACAGGGTGAGGTGCGAGGCAGTGTGGGAGCTCGAGGGACCGGCCAGCTGACGGCGCGCCGGACCGTGAACTGGGACTATTCAAACAGAAAATTTTATGCACCGCCACAATATTTACACATCTACTATTATCTTAGTAGAGTAGAACACTAATTGTGGAATCAGAAAACTCGTGAATCTCATTAATCATGACATTGCCCAGCGACTTTATTTTGATATCAAATCTTTGTTTTTGATTCTATTTATGACAAAATTTGCAGACACGAGAAAAAAGGTATGTTTTTATTTTATATCAATTAACTTATATTAATGTCGACTACACATTTAATCAAGTCGAGTGCGACACCCATAAATCATGAATTTAATTATATTTTTAGGAACAAAGTTTGCAATCGCATTTTATACAACAAGGCTATAAATAATTCACATATTGAATATTTCAGTTATGTCCGAACAGTCATTAAAATACCGACATCGATTTACAGAAAGAAAACCGCCTTGTCTAATACGTCTGTTTCCAAATTCTGGATCTCATCTCGGTGTCCATCACTGTGTCGCCAAATTAAGGTGACCCTCTATTTTGTAGGTATTTATATTTAAAATAGTGTGCCATTGTAAAGCTAAAGGTCAATATTCTTTGGTGGTCTGAATTGCCGCGACCGTTTGATGTGGCCGGCGTTTCATCGGCCGATTTATTTCACATAAATATCGTCAACAAAACGATTCACAATTCATTTAGATGTTTATCGTTTTTAAGACGAAAAACTAATAACGTTACGCCATTCAAAGTGTAGCGGCCGACATTAAATTAGTCTTTGAGGTCAAAAAACAATGAATAATAACGAAATTGGCATGGTTAGTCAGTGACGTAAAACAAGTTAATCAGTTTTTTTATTACTATTTCCAGTAGGAATATTTTGTTGCTCCTATTAGGCTAGTAGCTGTCTTATTAGAATCGCTTACTAGCTTTAAGTATATCCCTAAATAAAATCAAATTATCTAATTCATTAACTAAATGAAAAATCGTGACCGAAGCTTTTTCGATGCGGTTTTCGACGAGCCCGCTTGCCTCAACGACCTCACGCCCATCGCCTATAGATCAAAACGTTTAGCCGCCGGTTGACAGATATTTTGATACTCGCAGATTATCTTAATTTATACATGGATGACTTACCGCTTGCCGGTGGCCAGTTTTTTTAGCAAAGTTACTTGTAAGTGACATTGTCTCGGTCGCATTCAACAACGGTGGTCTCGTAGATCTGGCGAACCCGGAAAGTAAAATGTCAGTGCGTTCCTTCGACAACAATAAAATTTAAAACACATTTGAGGCATTTAATAATTTCGCTTCGGTCGATTTGAGTACGGTACGAAAATCGTAAAATTAGTTAATAAAGTAATCGTTTGGATTAAAAACGCTCGACGCGTGATGATCACGTATCATTCCAAATTCGAATAATTGTTTACGGTTCGATTGGGTGCTTTTGTCGCGCCCTCTCTGGGTTGCCAACCTGAGCGGTCAATTCCCAGTGCATTGCACTCAATTCTGTTACAAAATAACTTAATACCTTCGTTTAATGCTACTTTTTGTAATGTTTGACCACAATTAAATCTGCATTTTTGGCTCGCCCCTTAACTTATTATCATAAGTAGTTAATTAGTTTTAACTTTTGTTTTGTTCATAATGTTAATACAGGTTGTGATCGTTGACAGGGTTTTTATTATTTATAATTAACACTATAAATCTATTTAAAAATAATGAATAATATATTAAACATAAATTTTGTGTTTTTACAAATAATCTATATGACCATAAAGTTTGTCTGGTCACAAATAGCTTATATTAATGTAATGAATATTATATGATTCAAAATTATTATACTCCATCAACAAACAACGTGTTATACTATTTTAATGGTTCGTTTAGTCTGACTTTAGCGACCTAAAGACGACCTACGGCGGACAAAAAATAAAGCCCCCCATTCATGATCAAGCAACCTTGAACTAGATAAGAGGGGGAATAGAAACCAGACATGGCAACACCGGCGCAGACTAAAGGCGAACGTTTCTCCGTATCTCGCGCAGACGTATCATTATCCTATTATAATAATATGATAGAGCTGTGATCCGCGGCGTTGCCTGTACATTTGTTTTGATCATGATATGATTGTAAAAACCGAGTTGCATCTTACATGAGATGAAGGTTATTTCTGTTTTCGCTACGAGATGCAACCATCGTTTACATTGCGCATTGCTGGGATCTTTCGCCTGGTTTTATTTTAGTTATTTTATTGTGCTAGAAACATGTTTTGAGGTTTTATATGTATCCTGGGTCTTCAGGTACTAAATCCTAATTGTGTTTTACATTCCTGTTGCAACTTTTCTTTAAACATAGGTACATGTTTTCAGTGCTCTAAAAATGCATGCTAATCTTGATTGTATACGAAATGTGCTACATTTCTGGTCCTCTTAAAAAATTTTTTCTTTTTTGACCTAACCTAATTCTAATAAGGCTTCTTTCTTTTAAATTCTTATTGGAATATCTTCTTTCGAAAAATCTCTGCATCTGCTTTTTGCATCGATATAAAGAAAAGCATTGTTCCTAGTATTACTCCTCATGTTAATTTTGTTATTCCAGACAAATTTTACTATAGCCAATCAACATAACAGTTGTTATTGGATTTTTTTGGACCGGCATTGCGTCAGCATGCACTGATGCATGGGTCACACGCAAGCCGTTTGATGTAGGTTCCTAATGACCACAAATCATAATCTTCACAGCCCACAAAAAACTACCATATCCATCTTAATTTTACCCTACCATAAATAATATCATATTTGCCATTTTTTCATACAATAACTATGAGAAACGGCCCGATGAAATATCGCAATATAATAAAGCCGTCCTTTTTTACCACCACGCCAATTTAATAATCAATAAATAAATTATCAAATAAGGTCTTGTTTCGGACAACTCGGCCAATAGGTATCATATTAAGTCACCAATGTATAAATAAGTAGTTATTTGTATAGATAATCACAGGTTCGGTGATTGCCTCCATAGATATAATTATAGATCATAAACAAAGCGCCCGAGTTTTTGGACCTCGGAAAAAACCGCCAAAAACTAATCTGTTCACAGCAATTAACCTATCAGACATTATTTAGTGTTGAAGGTCATTGGTAATACATAGGTGCTGATACATTTCCTATAGTCTCGTTTTGATAATGTATACCTAAATTATTCCACAGTTTTACAACTCGCATGATTGAATTCGTAACGGACTTCAACCGTTCGTTGTTTAAAAGTAAAAAAAAATTAAAATTTTGTATAAAGGAATCGAACGGCACACCATTTTTAAAATTGGTATCCAACAAAGAGCGTGGTAGAGCGAGTTTTGACATCTTTTGATGCTTTTTACCACTTTCAAGGCGAGTGCAATTTGGGTGCGGCAACACAGAATTGATTTTTGTTTGAGGTATTGCGCGGTCGAGTTTCACAAAAGAAGAATAAATAAGGTTAATAAGCAGTTTCTGTATTGATTCCATGGGAGAACGCAATCCTTTTTGCCGTTAACTCAAATCGAGTAAGTACTAAGGAAACAAAAGCAAGAAAGTGTACTCGGTGGACAGGGCATAGGCAAACCAGTTCCGCACTATGCATCTCCCACACATGCAAGGCTTCCTATATGAGCCCTGCGGTAACGACCTGTCTGATAGATCGCTTCATTCGATACCTTCAATGACCACTTGCGAGCCCATGATGTCCTAGTCAATACCACATAATTTTGTTTTATGTTACATGGTCGGCTGGTAAAAATGTACATGCGCTATACACTCACGTCTTCACTTTAATTTTAAAATGATAAATAATCACTGTGTTTAATAAAATCATAAATGAAGTAATTAAATTATAGTGTCTATAAAATCGAAAATGTCAGTAAGCAGCGAAACACGCATTTGCTATTGGCGAACAATTTGACTATAAATTTTAATCAGAAGATTCTCGTAAGTAAATGGTTCCAATTATGAAGATGTTCTTATGTAAATGGCCCACTTATACTTTCTACACTTAAAAAAAATTTAAAATACATTGAAAATTGGCTCATCTCGTGGCCACCGGAGTTAATCTTTTGCATTTATCATCAAACAGTTGGAAACGAATAAACATACAGATACACACATCAATATCTGCATTACGTGCATCCGGCGAGCTTTCCGTCCGCCGGCGAGCGCCATTGTCCAGCGGATGTCTTGCGGTCACACGCAATTTCACAACCTCTACACTCCCATTGCAGTCCTGGTAGCCTGGTAACTGGGTCCGAAATTTTCACAATTTTTGGTTTATCTTTTGGTTTTATCATGATTCCATTTACTTTGGAGACACTTAAATAAGTATATAAAATTGCTGACGTCTTATTTTCGAAATGTCTAAAAACATCCTTCTATATAGTAAATAGACTTCCTTTTATAAAACGCTGGTGCGAACATAGTGCAATTTTTTAATGTTATGCAAACTTATAATTTATCATCATTCAGTATTAATTACATAGTCAAGTGTAGACAAAACACAGACTTTTCGACAGTTACAAGCACACGCCTAAATAACAATCAATGTCTGATAGAGGTCAAAATGAACTTAGTAATCAAAGTAATCATTCATTTAAAATAGCACGATTGACTCCTTATTCGTACTACAACGAGATTATGATCCCCTAGTACCTATTCTCAAACTTTTTGTTTCCACCTCTATCGAAATCAATTTTAATGTCAGCCCCTGGGATTAAAAATAACTATATATATAATAAATAAAAAATTAATAAATCTGCATTTGCGCTTTATAAATTACGTGAAGTTGCAAAAAGAGATGCTGTACTGACTGCCTATCATGGGCTAGTCGCATCAATACTTCGATACGGAATCATACTTTGGGGAAACTGTACCGACTGGAAGACTGTATTTAAAGCACAAAAACGCTGCATACGTGCTATGTATGGTTTGAAGATCAGAGATAGTTGTATACCGATTTTCAAACAATATAAAATACTGACATTTTCTTCACTATACATATACATATATGAAATGGCTACATTTGTATGACTGAATTTAGGATTGTTTGTAAAGTTAGCAACACTAAAAAAGAATCCGACACCGCCCCTTCACAGGCACACATTATGCAATCAAAAATTAAATTTCAAATTAGTCAAGAAAAATGTTCTGAGTATGGCGGTAAGAATTTATAATAAGCTACCAAATGAACTGAAGGATTTAAATACTTATCTGTTTAAGGAGCAACTTCTACAGAAATTAATTGACAAATGTTACTACAGCGTTAATGATTTTTTTAATGACAATTTATAAGTATTGACATCACTATTGCATAATTAACTATATGACATGTTTATTAATCGTCTATAATCACCTTAATTGTTATATTGTTTGTGCATGAAATTTATATTTTTGACTTTAAATTTGGAATTGTTTTGGCTGTGGTGAGCCTGTAATTATATTGCAGTAGTATTAAATACTTATTTGTATGCTGTGCAAAAATAGCAAAACATAGTGCGTCTTATACTCTGTAAAACATCTTATTATGTACCTATGTTTAACAAATAAATAAGTGATTGATTGATAAATTGCTCTTTGTTCTTAGACAAAGCTAATTTTTGAAGTTTTGCTATAGCACCTTCCTACAAAGCTTACTTAAGATACACTTTGAGAACCATTTTTTATCAAGACATTTAGCAAGAATAAGCTAAAACAAATTCGCAAGACAGAGATCATAAGTCACAACTCACAACACAGTGCATCAATCATCTACTTTGATGGTTTAAATAACACTCATTTAGGTGTCCGATATCAGATGAACCGAAAATTGTGTATTTGTTTTTATCCCGACCTACCTCGACGTTGGTTTACGTGGGACGAGGCGGCCTTCTATCACGTTTATGCATTTATAAATAACTTAATACGCCTCAGTCTTAATAAAATTATTTATACTTTCGTCAACAATAGGCCTTTATACAATTAAGGTGTTAATAGGGGACATTTATATCTCTATCCCTATCACTCTCGTGTCACCTGTTTCACAGTTTTCGTCAAGTTTTAAATTTCCTGAAACGATGGAAGTATCTACTTACACCATACATTTTATAAATGCAAAAGAAAATTAAAGATAGAACAGTTTTTAACACGCTTAAGGCAATAGTTAATACGACTTCATATCTAGACATAAATCGCAGCTACAGTGATGCTGGTTACGCTCCTCACACGCTCAGATTTAATTTGTCTGCATCAAAGATTTCAAGATCAAAAATGACATTTCGAGAGTCAATGAACTTTATTCGTAACCTCAGTATAGTGTTGGTGTTAGCCTATCGACTATCAGTGGCGTGCATACCATAAAGACGTTTAGACATTGTCCACTCTGTGGAATTGTACCCTGTGGAGTAGTAACTATAATTTATTTCTTATCAAAAAAATACTATTTTTTTTTAAAACTTTTTCTATAGAAAACTTTCGTAAGGTTATATATTTAGGTAATAAGTACCTAAAGAAAATAATAAAAAGTAAAGAGGTCTTGCAAAATTTTTTCTGCCTACCCTATGGAAAATCTCTAAGCACGTCGTTGTCGACTATATTTATAAAATCTAGTTTGGCCAAAGACTAATTAATTACAGTCTAACTACCAGGTCAATGCTTCGGTGCGTCCATAGTGCGTCACAAATCGATCAGAATTTTTACGATCGTCTGTTTAGGAAGAAAAAGTCACAGGATTGGATCCAAATATTAACGTCTATAAACCCAACATCATGACAACCAAAGAAATATATTTTTTATTTCAACTAGATAGAGCAAAGAGAAAAAAAACTTGAGTATGGTTTGATATGAATACGTGAATACGGAAGTTATTGTAAAATTATTGCCCTATATCCCCTATATGCTAAAATAATGCAATTATAATATAACCAATTACTATTATTATTGCATAATTCGATAAGAAATTTATTCACAATCAATCGCATTTCTTTCATACTTCGAGTCGTTGACTTATTGCTTTCTTGAGCGGATCAATATGTCTCATGATATCGATGTTGTTGTAATTTTATCACGACTTCACTGGCAATCGATTGTATATTAGTTGTACTTGCATTATCGATACATCGTTTTGTATGAAACTCATCTCATGGTTTGAGCTCACCTTCTTTTTCACAAAAATCATTTGTGGTCCTATACCAGTAGTATCTGTGCCAATATTACAATGTAGGATCACTTAAGTTAGTTAGAAATTCTATTTTGGGGTGTTTCGACTTAGGTGATTTTTCTTTTATTGGATCATCAAAATAAGACCCAAAACCATTGTGGTATGAGGTTTATCTAAACATTAACATTTTTAAAAGTCCAAAACTTTATATTAAGATTCTCGATAATTTCATTGTACCAACCGATAAATATAAAGTTCTTAACTGTAACGCCCTAAATCAAAATATAAAGAGTCAAATCCCAAAGAAACTGGATGTCTGACCTTATCGCCCTTCGGCGGGTTTAGGGCTAGGTTTTGTAACGGTACAGTGGGCGTCACATTCGACGCGTATTCTGCGCCGTCATTTCGGCAACTAATAACTTCAAGGCCCGCAAGGGTTCATCATTTATAAGGCTGGTCCTCTTATGTGACCGCTTTTTACCTCCGTCGCCGCCGTCTGGGAATCTTCAACAAAGAACGGTGAAATTCCGTTTCGCATTCCGCGGCGCGTCCGGCGAAACTGGCGATTTTGTTTTGAAACGGATCGATCGAGCGACAATAAATCCGAGAATTGTTTCGAAGGACCGTAAAGTAAAATGAGGTGTAGATGTAGAAACTACAATTGTAAAGGAAGGTTCTAGTCTGATGATGGAAATAGGGTCATTGTTGTATTGTTTTGATTTATTGATCCATAACATAATAACATATTCAAATTTTTGTAGCAAAGCTTAGATTAGATTTCCGCTATATTCATTTACCTGCTTCTGGTAGGAGTGTAGAAAAACATTTTACACCTCATACTTAAATACACTTCTATTCCCTCAGCATTTTCCTTTGTGACCCCAGACTTTGATCATTGCAGACGAAGTAACAGACGAACTTTGAGTACTTGCGCACTTCAATTCTCATGTCACCTCGACGTTACCTTCAATGCTTCAGACCCCTCGAACACTGACCCACTTTCGTACCATAAAGCCCCATCTACCCCAGCAGTTTCGGGTTAAAATTCGCCGACAATCGCTTTTTTCTCGTGGACCCGTTGCATTCCCGCTTTTACGACCCTGACTGACCGACGTCTGACAGAAATCGTAAAGGATCAGATTTTATTTCTTATTGTTCGCCTTTCGCGAAATCTAATTGAAGTCGGGGTCGACCCACCAAGGGTTTACGGGTTTTTAATTTTACTGCCGCGGAACTGTGAATTATGTCCTCTCGATAATGACAAGTAATGAGAATTTGTTCATTACTTTTTAGCACATTCTTGAAGGATAAGTGCCGATTGTTAAGACGCAAAAAAATCTTTTAATCTGTCTTTCAATCGGTAAATACCGCATCTTTTTTTTCTCATATCTGAATTAACAGCACTTTGTATTTGTATCGACGATCCAAAGCTAAGGACTGCTCTCCTAATCAAAATTTGTTTCGAGAAGATTATGCACTCCCAGTTTAGTATGCGTTTTATTAAAAAACTGATTTTGTTTTTTTAAATGTCTGTGTTTGTGCAGTCATAAGTTCCGGTGACTTCATTTCGTAGTTTCGAATGCAGGCTGTCCTCTCGTACGGTAAACAATACGGTAGGTAGGAACGTCCTCTGACCGAGTTGATTTTTATTATTATTTCCATTCGCATGATTTACGATATCGAAACATATAAAATTTATCTCTACACTTAATTAAGGCGTTATTGCGTTCTTATTTAAATTAATTGCCTAATTTACAAAAATCGGGGGCTGGAATGCCCTTTAACATCTACTACGGCTCTCATACATCATTTTAATTGATTTAACCGATTCCTGGGTTTATAAAATACAAGCGAGCCGTATTGAATACTAAAATAGCCAAATTTTCAGAGTTATTAATTACCGAATATTTCTTTATTTTGGAAGACATCTTTTGGTATCGATGGTTCATTCTCATTACGGATAGATTTAAATTGTGTTTTGTGATTTGTGTTTCTTTATCTAGGGATATTTTTGTTTTGCTTCATGAACATCTTCGGTATGTCATTTCGAGTCCCACTGGATTGTCGCCGGTCCTCTAACTAGAATCTAGCCTTCGAGCCGTGACTCACTTTATATTCGCCATACATCGCCCTGCGTCACGCACGCGCCTATCGGAAACGCTAACGGCCAGCCGCGTATTTAAATAAACACCGTCCACATTATAAGACCCTTTATTCCACGCCGAAGTACAGAATCCTCGACAAAGAAAGGCAACAGGGTAGCTCTATTTAGACTGGCGATTAAATAATGCCTATTCAGACATCGCACTTAAGAACCTCGTTATTGTACCTTTTCGGAGACGAATTCACTTGTTCTAAATTGAAATTTGAAATTATTCAGCCAAGATGTTCGGTTTTGCATGATTCGATAGTTATCCGGCCAGTATCAATCGATTCTTCAAAAGATTTACGTATTTGTTTTTTGTTTGTGTTTGCTTCACCGCGTCTTGCTGTTTACGGATTTTCTGCAGTTTTTCTGTGACAAAGATCGGCGGCTATTCGAAATATTCGTGACGAAGAACGAGCATGTTGTACTCGAATTTTCGTGGAAACGACGTCTTTTAGAGCATCTTTGACATCACTCTGGGTTTTATCGCATACCGGTTTAACAACATTTTTTATCAAAATATAGACATTTGTAACTTGTTCAGTCGAGGGCAAATAATTATGATGTAAAAGATATGACTGTCATCTCGTATAATATTAAAAAAAGGCTTGGCACATTCTTACGGCCATTCTTTTGGGACAATAAATAAAATTGATACTTTCTACACCGTAATTTAAACGTGCTTAAAATATACTCACGATTATTACACTATATGTTTTGTGGTCTGTAAATGTTACTTGTTCGTATTGATATCAGTAAGTATAATTGCTAATTACTTGGTTATTTTTTTCAGGTAATCTATCGAAAGGAAATTCCGATGTCGATCGAACTGTCGATTGTAAGTCCTTCATAGTTCGTATAATTGGTTAAATTACATTGTTGCATGTAGGGTAAAATTATAGTAAACAAATTATCAACTAGGCCTTTTTTATTGCTCATTAATTTGCAAATCGATAATCGAAATTTAAATCGAGAAAAATAAACAAACGAGCAAAGAAAGGATTTCGAAATTCGAATGCAAAGAACTTCATCGTATATTTCAATTGTAGGTTGTCCATGAGCGACTCGGAGGCAAATTAATTTGTTTATCTTGGTATTGGGAGGTCGCCAGCTTTCCTCCATCTGCCGGTGAACAATGCAAAACCGCTTTTGTTCGGTTAATAAGCTTGTAAGACATAGGTATTACTTACAGAAATTTTTAAGTTCTTTTGCGCCACCATTGTATTGAAATTTAATCCTACATTTAATTTTTTAACAGCGAATCGGTGTTTAAACCCTTCCGTGAATAGTAAATGATTGTGATTGTAAAGAGGCTGAATAAGATCGTTCAATGTAGAATTTTAATAAAATATGTGATTACAATAACTTAACTTCCAAACCCATCCTGAAAGTAAAAATTAACATAAGTAAACATAGTCGTAAGAGACATAAAACTATTTCTATGTGAGTTAGGTAATTTAAATTTATAATTTAAGTAATTCATAAATTTGACCGACGAGTCCAACAACAAATCTATAAAAAAGGTACGAACTTGCGGCAACGCTAAATTCTTTGACTAGATCATGTCTAACACATAACCACGTGTTCGATCACGAATCCTCACATTGCAATGAACTGACCTATCCAACGCTAGAAGCACTTTCTTCTAAACTCAAAATGTAACCGTAACTATGAGCGGCTTGGTTTCCGGCGCCCGTGACGTCATAGTCTCGCCGGTCGCCGCCCCTACTACGTAACCTTGGCGCGACGCGAGATGTGCCGCGCTTGTTAGGGTTACCACTAAAAAAAAATATTCGACACTTCACTTTCATTGCAATCGCTTACTTGTGTTAGATAGCGTCAATAGTTCCGGTGCTAGATATGGAAAATCGCGGAATTTATTTTATCGGACACGTGTATTTTGCAAATAAATATTTTTGTAATTAGCATTAACGATAAGATATACCAACTGACTCGAACTACTCCTTAAAATAATTATTAGCTATTTATAAGTTATTATTAGTTGTCATTGACATTATTACATATATTATATGTATAGATTACAAAAATAGGTACTCATGCCTGTGGGACTACAAAAAAATATCATGGATTTACATAAACGTGATATACTTTTTTAATTTTATGGGATTGACCATTATGCCACTTGACAAAAGTAATAAATAAACTTAAAGTAATTGTATTTTAATATTGCAATTAACGGTATCAAGACATATAAAAATCACCACCAACTGTTTATGAAATGCATATTTGTCTCAAAAAGGAAATTATAGAATCATAAAAGTATTCGAATTAAAAGAATATCTTAATATTATTTTATGACCATGTCGACATTTGTATCACATATTTTTACAAAACTAAAATTTTATGACACCTATGAAGGTGCTTTTTAATGAGATCGATTGATTAGCTTATGCTAAATTTATAAACAAAAATATGCATTTTATATGATAAATAGAACTAAATTTGTAAAACAGTTTGTAGAACCTTATTAAAAAAAATTTGAATATTTGTATCATCATTGTTTAAGAAAGTTACTAACTATTCTAATGCACCGATCTACTTACTGTGTAGGCTTCCTTTGTATTGTTATTTATGTGTAATTTTGACTTGTAGGAAAAGTATTGTAAAAAAAATTCAGACACAATTGTGTAAATTGTTTATGAATAAATGATGTTCATTATAAATAAAGATATTACGTATAAATAAAGAATATATGGTTGGTTACCCTACCCGCCGCCCGCGCCCGCTTCTCGCCTCGCTGTCTTCGCTTTCGAAGTTTCGATTTCATTTTCTTTTTTCAAAATCAAATTTTTCGAACACAGATCATTCTAAAAAGGTTCAATGGTCAAAAAAATCGATGCTTTTGCGTGTAACAAAGCCCGTTTAATATTCGGCCGGATACAAAAATTACATATCGAATGCCACTTACAAGAAACAAGAGCAAAATCTGCGGTAATTTTTCACACGATCCTCTGCATAGTTGCCCTAAGCGCAGCGTGCCGGGGTGAGCGAACTCGCAACCTGTAATTTTGGACCGCAAAAGGAGCAAAACGCATCGAGATTGGTGATTAAAAACCTTTGTCGGTTCTACTAATATTTATATTTTCGCAATACGCCCGACATCTAATTGGCGCTCGTATATTTTGATGTAGGTACAGGTTGCGGCCTCGGCGCCGACCACCGCCGCTTCATTAGTTTTCTTGGTAGAGAAATCATAAAACACTCAATTTTTTAATGTTTTCTTTATGTGAGACGTTACCCCCTGACAATAAAGTCCGACAAAGTCATGGAAAAAACCATTTCCTCTAATAAATTGTTACAATTTTAATGTATTCGTGACACGCCGGTAACTATGCCACTAATACTCATACTGGTTTCGTCAATAAGGCTATAAATAGAGGCTAAATTAAATAAATATTGCAGGTTCAGGCGACTAGTTTTAACTGGCCATTGGTACTCTCGATCGGCCCAAGGTCTGGGATATTGAACCTGACTCGGAGCAACAGCACGACAAGGTCTGCCGTGAAAGGGACGGATGCACTATCACTCATTGTTATGGGGGAAATGTCGCGGCCCCACGCGCTGCAAGCCCTAACACTCTTGACAGACTAAACCTAGATCTAATCGGCCGGTGTGTGATGCAAATCGGCTGGCCAGGAGTGACCCCGGGCACTTCCTCAAACTCAGAGCGAGCGAGACAGATGTGCAGTCAGGATTAAAGAGTACAGGCGCAGGAAAAGGATAGCTATACGAGGACAAGTGCCCCGCCGCGACAGGGACGGCAGAAGTGCATCGCGCTGACGCATCACGACACGATCCGACTTTCTTGTCTTTTTTCCGACGCTACCCGCGGCTTTCGGTTTCGTTGTTAACGTCTGTTTCGACGAATGTCGCTTATGCCAATATTAATCAAACCGCGTAATTAAATCTGCCGGTTCGACCGGTCGTTTAGTTGGTATTTATTCGGTTCCCACGCGGTTGATGTCATTTTTGTTATGAATGGTGGCATTCGGAAGGGATGCACATTCCAAGTACGCTCCCGCGGATCCACTGACCCACTGCCGCGGCCGGATTCCAGGTTTGTGCTGCGTCAGCGTTGCCGACCTGTTCTGTTCATGTTCAATGGCTATCATTCAAAAGTCGAGCAGGAAGCGAGATGCAAATCGAAGGTAGTATTATGCGTTCATTGGCATTAGGTATAAAAAATAAATAATGTCAGTTTTGGAATGTTAGCCGACGCATCATCTCGCCCTCCCGCGGAGCTCGCGTGAACTCTTTATCGCCGGGTGCGGGCTCATCGTCGAGAAAATTAAAAAGGCGAGATTTATTACTTGCAAATAACCTAAGTTATTGACAATCAGATTTGCCAAATGTTACGCAACTGTACCAAGACCACGTGTCGCGTTATCTTTAATATCATCGCTCCTAATATGCGGTAGTTCTCACGACGCCAGAGTCCGTTCACACCCATAAAGTCGGAACTATCGAGTGACTCCTCATTCGTGTTGATGGTTACTTTATTTACTGGGCAAACATAAGATAAGCCGTGAACGCCTCGCCTGTACTTCCCACATCTGCCGCGACCTTGGTTCTTTCAGTCCCTTGTGTAACCTCCTTATCAGTCACGCTACCCTGGTACCTCGCGGCGAATCCCGAGTTTTCCGGTCCCGATAAAGTTCTTATCGACGAATCAGACGCATTTCGAGACACGTGCGTTATTAGAATCGTAAAATTAACGTTATGAAAGCATCTTTCACTATCGTTTACGACAAGACTAATAAAAATAAAGTCGGCCACGTGGGCCCTCAGTCGTCTCGTTAACATAATTACTGAGTTTCGGCTGCCCTGACCGGTTTCGAGCCGAAAATCTTAGTTCTTTTGTGTTTTTTATTTCTCTCCTCTAAATCTATGTTGGCGTTAGTGCGAAACCGAAAGTTTAGATTAAATTCGTCTAATACATTGATGTATTAAAGTCCCTAATGTGTGAGCGCAGAGCAGAAAACTGGTTGTGCTGATCATGAAAACGAAAAAACAGGCGCGCTGAAATAGGGTTGTCGGTCTGAAAAGCCGATTAAATTGTTAGATTGTTGTATCATAGGCATTTTAATTTGTAATAGGTTAAGGTTGGTCGATGAAATATGCTGTTATGCTAAATAAGCTTATCTAGAGTTTATCAAAATAATTTCTTCAGATTTGCATAGTAAGGATTATTGTAGACTAATCCTCAGCCCATGAGAATTTCTTTGTATTCTTACAACTCTAAAGCACAAAAATTTTGTTGTCAAATAAATGTAAAAATCAAATTTGAAAAAGAAAAAGAATTCTGAAATATTCCAAAGAGGCAACCCTATCATTAAAAGTCGAAAAGAATAGCGAGGTGGGCTTAGCGTTTTGTTGACACTCCTGCTAAGTTGTGAACCATACGAGTTCATCCACGGCGGTCCTTCCGTGAGGCTTTATTATTCCGGTTATAAATTAAACTGCTCGTTAATCGGTCCTTTAATCCGTCTGGGCGTTGACTCGGACACAGAGCAGATGAATACGGAGTCCAAGTCATACATGATAGATTGTGCAACGAAATCTATGAAAATCTATATAAACCTTTAGTAACGGTGAAAAAGAAATATTTCAGGAATCCTAATATGCAGGTCATACTTATTTTAAAACCCATAATAAAAATGCGAAAGTATCTGTTACCTTTTCACACATGAACCGCTTGAAGGATATTGATAAAGTTTGATTCCCTATTCCCTTCTCGGCTAACTGCTTCGAACCGCTAGGTCCGCTATAAATTTCAATCCCAAGCTATACCCAAGTTGCGATCCTTTCTCCCCAAGATGAGATTTGAGATAATGCTAATGTTCAACCTGAAAAATGCTGGATAACGATTGAGATATCCTAGAGCGCTATGGCTGGCTTGAAAGCTTAAACAACTCCGCAGTACGCTATGTCCACGTAAAGTCACACATTGTCTTTCCTAGACAGGACATCGTAAGTAGTAAAATTTAAACGATTGCTCGAACATACGTGCGCTCACAATGCACGTCCAGTCATTGTCCAGGAATGTGGTACTGCCTCCGCCGGACCACAACCTGATCATCGATGTTTGTTTTTTTATTGAAATCACTAGTTGCCGTGTGAATCAGAACTCTGGAATAAAGCATTTAATTCTAAAAATCTTCCTAAGATGCCCAGGGTGATGATGATCTAGGATGTAGTTCTCATTAAAGGCCGACATTACATCATTGGTGGTAGGATAAACTTCACCATCACTTTTTAGTCTATCCGTTTAACTTAATATAGCGTTCTTTCTTATTAGGTTTCACAACTGTATTTTATTTGGAGCTAGGAATAATGTAAAAGCAAGGTATCCTTTTACATTATTCCTCGGAGATTGTTTACCTACTTGGGAGTTCTTCTGGAAGCTTCTATTCATCTGGAAGCTTCAGTTGACAACATGTGAATTCGTTCATTTAAGTAGTTAATTAAGGAAAGTTTTTTTCTTTTTTGTAAATTGACGTTTTGAAGAAAATGCTACAGTGGAGTTTGTGGCGCCGCTTCTTCTCCACTTGCGCTTTTGGAAGTGGTAGTAAACTTAATATAAGTAAATTGACGTCAATAAGTGATATTTATATCTTATATTGAAAATATACGATTTCATTTCATTGTATTTCACACCCACATTAAAGAAAAGTAGTTAATTCTAGAACACCATTCGTCTACACGTCGGCATCAGATAATCGATCCGAAATATTTTTCTGTTATTGTTAACCTCGAGTGATACACTGTTTGAATATTTAGCCATATCCGCTGACTTCACTGCTTATAAAAAATGGCGAATAATTAGTCAATAAAAATTCCGCCGATTATATATACGCGTTGTTACACGGGTGTTACGTAATTGGAGTAAATGACCTAGGAGCTGGTGGTCTGAGCGAAGGTCTTGGACCACGTGGTGCCGGCATGGTTAATTATATCAAACTAAACCATTACTAAAATAAACTAACATTTGCTGACAATCCCGCGTTTGATCGCGCCTAATTGGGTTAGAAGTGGGAAAAACTTGTTACAATTTTGATATTATAGTCTTCTGTGACATGAATAGATTTCTTCAGGGTTTGCCGCAGGCGCCTGTAATCTATGGTAACCCCTTATACACACTCCTTTCATCCATCCCGCGTTTGGCTGCTCATTAGTATCATCTTCATCCAGTCCTGTCTTGCGATAGGGTCTACTTTCATACTACTTACTTCCACTTTTCACTTTCTTTAATTTGATAGCATTTTTGTCCAACTCACAGCTTTTAAAATCTTCATTAGAAAACAACCTGATATCGTTTTTAGATTATGTTAAAGCTATTTGCAATCTACGACTAAAGATTTTCGAAAACAAACAGTGCGCCACGCAGTGCTCTCTAGTAGGTCCGACACAATTTATTAAAAATCAATTTAGAAATTTTTCTAGATTTTTATGTGTTCTTAAAAGCGGCCTGATAATGGAACTGCTGGAACAAATGATTCAAAAAGTACGAGTATGATACATCGTGAATGTAAATGATTCATCATTGAACTTGTCCAGTCCAGACAATTAATTGATGGTAATCAAACTAATTTCTTTTACTGTCAATTTGAGTCGCTGACACATCCAGGTCATCCTTGCATTATATCTCCTAAATCAATCACAAAGACCGTTGTAAAACATTGTTTACTCCTTTTTGGTATTTGTGAATTCATGAACTTCAAAACTGATTTTATCTCCAAACCTGCTGACTATAGCTGGTTCAGTTGTTGCTGTTTTAATTTGGGCGTCTGTTGAGCGTTCGATGGACTGTGCCCTTGACCGTTTCGCCGCGGCGTGCGCGATGACTCCGTGTAAACAAATTGAATGAATCGCGTACGCTCACGTATGTACTCGTGGTACTCCATTCATGTGTGAGTTAACGCATGATAATTCAAGTGGTCGTGTGTTTGACTAAACATGATTACGTACAGATGGCCGGGGCGGACGACTTTGGCGAAAAACCTTTGGGTTTCTTGCTAACGACAGGAATGCGGGAATACTAGTCGATCCTGCTTGATTTCTCCAAGATGCGAAGTTTGCTGGGAATATTAATGCGCCATTGTCGATCTCAACAAGTTCTTCGTTACTTCATTATCTTCTCTTGTTGACAATAACTCACCGTAATCGTGATGTTGGTTTTTTGTTTTTATAGTCATGTCATCATTAAGATTTATATCCTCACGTATTACAAAATTTGCATGTTTTGTTTGCTAATAATTTTGACAACACAGCCTTATATAGTTTTGAATAAAAAATATTTTCTTAAAAGACGTCGTTCAAAGATTTTTCTATTATAATAAGTTGTCTCTCCGGCCCAGCAATATGTCTCAAACACAACGGAAACAAGCATTGTCACGGGCGCCCTTCGAAATTCAAACTGTCTCAAGTTGTGTGTATCCTTTGAAGGGACAACAATTCACCGCCGGTTCCAGACACATTGTTCTAATTCCATTAAATTTCGTGGTCCTTCTAAATTCAAATCATTTAAAAGTTTTTACTACAGGTTGTTTATACGAAAGAGCTGTATGTCTCGAAGCCAACGGAAACAAGCGTCGTCACGGCCCGGGAGGCGCCCCTTCGAGACTCAGACATACGTGCCAGCCAACACCAAGTCACCAACGCAGTTCCATCTCATTTGAAGCCATTTCCTCTTATTTACCAATTGCAACGCGACACTAGCGATTGCCTTTCAACATGAAAGCATTTAATGAATAAGTCAAGTGGTTGTTTAAATTCGCACGTTGTAATAATGTCGTACACGTCGCAGGTCTGTGACCGCCAACCTAATGAGATTACAAAGCATATTAAAACTATCACAGTTCGCACATTCATCTAAACGTAGGAAAATACCATGTCTTAAATTTGTTGAAAACGCGTGTGTGATAAGTATGTTTAAGCGTAAATATTGCGCAACATACAACCCCCCCATCTACATATAAAAAATATATTTATGATCATTTCTCAAAAATAAATTCATTGTAGTAGTAAAATGCTATTTCAGAAAGAAAATAGATATGAATTTGGAATTTAAATACGTAGATGCACTCGATTCTCAGTAATTTGCGGAAGGCGTAGTCACGGGCGTAGTGCATCGGAGTTGCGGCTCCAGAGCGGCGCGCGGGGTGGGGTGCGGGCGCGGGGCGCGGGTGAACGATCGCCCGCGCGGCCGATCGTAGTCGAAGGTCAAGGCTGCCCATCGAGATGCTACGAGCGAGTACGTCCGGCTAACACGCCGACGAAAGAAAAAGTGACAGCCCAAACCTGAATAGAACGCGAGGACGTATAAAAATGAAAGCTACGCACGCATCTCGCCCAAAATCCAAAACGTGTGAATTGTGAAACAGTAGTAACCTTTTTTTGCACGATTTACTCAGATGACTCGCAAAATCTCGATAGATCCTGGTTAACGTTAGGTCGTTGACATTGCTAATGTGTGATAAAAATAACGACTAACCTATTTCTTATTAAGTTGCAACTGTCAGGAATCCGATACCGTACCGGTTCAAATTGATCGTGTAGCGGCGTGGAGCGGCTAATTGTCTGCGCGACGGACTGTAAGAAGATCATATGTTTCTGAAAAAAATATATGTTTTCTGCAAAGGTTGTAAGCCCGAGCTAATAAATATTGCTCCGCGAGTACCTTATATCTAACAAATAAATTATTATGAATTAATGGTCAAAGTTAAACATGTACTACGAATGTTTTTATGTGAAGTTAAAACACCGGATCTAATCCTTACAGTAGATAAAGATCGGGAAAGCGAAGATATTCGTGAAATAAATTAAGAGGTAACCACATCAACGATAAGCCCAAAGAGAAACAAAAATGACAATCCCATCCTTGAAAATTGTAAAAAGTCAAGCATTGTTCTTGCTGCTGGTCCATACCATTCTCTTAATGATCAAGGATTCCAAGGACCACACCTAGAAAAATCATCCACATAGAGTAAAACATTTCTTTTTATTCTGTCTGGAGTTCTGGAACTGCATATAAAGTCTTGGTCCTTTTGCATTGCCCATGCGCGTTCAGCCAACTAATTAATATGTTCAGAATTGGATCTCTTGTTTACGATGTGTATCATTTTTGTTTAATGAGTTATTTCGCTCGCCAATTTCGATAATGGCCGTTTCCGACCATCAATCTGTGAACGATGGACGGACGACTTCAAAGGCTTAGTAGTTTTCCTAATGACCTGTTGAAGTTTTACGCCGAAACGAGATTAGATTATTTAATTGTGAAGCAGCCACTTGTTATATTTCATCGTTTGACATTTGCATTACGTTTGTAATTAATGAGGTTGCCCGAATGTCGATATGTCTGACTTCAATTGTGTCCTTTACGCGAATCGGATGTCTAATTCCAACTCTTTTTTTGTCAGAACGTGTAAGAGGTTTTGAATGGAGAACGATTTATTTCTTGTCTTTGTAAAAATTCGAGTGATTTGATTTCAATTGGTTAGCTAGCTACAGACAAATCTTCAAATTCAAATATGAGATCTATTATGAATATCACCGATGGCTTCTGAGTTCCTAACATCTTATAATAAATGCGCTTGCATTTTCTTCTTTTTTATAAAATGAATATTGTCACTGGTCCTTAAATCAAAATTTAAATTCTAAGCGTTTAAACATTCGAATTCGTTTGTAATTCGAACAGATTTAATTTTTCACAGTTTAATCTGATTTTCCACGCATAGGAATGTCCGTGTTAACATCCTTTTACAACTGGCTGGCACGTTAGGCGATTATTAATTAAAAAAAACCTTTATTGATCTGTTCCCAACACATGATTAGGTGTTTCAAAATGCAGTTTTTTTATTTAACCATGTCCGTGATATGATACTAACTACGTGTTGTTAATTCATAATTTGTCTGAACTTTGTTCCTGATCTTAGACCTGCTTGCCACGTCTTGTATTGTTTTTTTATTTTTCCAATTTTAACTAAAAAAAATGTAGTGTCATCTAACCAAGCTGAATTAAGCTAAAAATTATCATTGACAACAACAAGCAACATTTCAATTATTTCTCTAACAGCGGACATCATTTCCTTGGCATTTTCCGAGACCTTTCGTATCGTCCTATTCATAGTTCGAAGTTATCTATACTATTTGATAGCACAGTGGCTGATGCACCTAGCCGTCTAAATGTCACTCGGTGAGCAGACGCCGTTTTTAGTCGCTCCGAAATAGACCGCGAGCGTTCAACAACCCCTTACATTCGTCATCGACGCCCAGCCAACACTCCACACCCAATACATTACCACTCTACTTAACAAACACATAAACACGCCACAAACAAACATAGTAATGGATATCAAACGCTGCGAGTGATACGCACAACTAAAACTTTTCCTGCGTTCCGTCGCCATTTGACGCATTTAGGTTACAAATGCGTATAAAAATAAGACCCCATCGGATGTATGTGTGTAATTTGATGCTGTCAAATCCAATGCTAAATTAATTGAGAACCGTTCCGATACAAAATACTGTAATGATACCACTGCAATTTTCGACCGTCATTATGATGCAGCAAAAACTCTTCACGCTTACAATGCAAAAAAATGCATCGATTATTTAATCATCATAATATAGATTGTATCGGTCTCGGCAGATAATATAACTTCGCATCTAAAGCTCCATAACGGCTATGTAATCCTGGTACAAGGATCGTAATCGCCAAGAGCAAAGTCAATGGTCCCATTGTCGAGGTAAAGACGCTGAACTCCATGTTTGAGAAACTTACAAGTTTACAACTGAATGTTTGTAAACATTTCCCGTACAATTTATACTTTTTCGTGGCGTTCCTCCAAACAGCTGGTTTTTATTACACAATCGAGGTTTTATTGAGCCTACGCCCATCTATTAAGAATGCAGGAAGCGCCAAAAAGCGCGAATTACTGGCCACTTACACGATAGTAAAACATTCGAATTATAGACAAATTGAGCTCTATTCTTTTTCTGATCGAGTTTGTAAATTTGTCATTTAAAAAAATGTATATTGTGACATCATCAGCCCATATCCCATAGAGACGAAACATTACAACTTGAACTGTAGTTGGCACGTTTGCTTTGATACTTTTGTGTACTCTTAATTGTGTGATCGCCAATGTGTAGTGCATGGACATCGACATTTCTACGAGAGCTCTGTTATTTCTAGCTTCGTCAGAGGCGCCAACTTTAGATTAGACACAGGGCTCATCTGCATTCAGAGGCGTTATTTGTGGAGCATAATAACGTTATCCTCCATTCAAGTCCTGGGGGACGAACGCTCATAACATTTGGATGGGCTCCGGATTAACGATTCGCCAGAAGGCGTGTCCACCTTCCATTTTTGAATCAAATTATTAAATTAAATTTAGAATATTTTTTAATTTGACATGTGTGTTAATTGTTTTTTTAGTATCTTTGTAAATTGTTTATGGTTTATATGGACGTTTCAAGTTATTGCTGATGATTTGATAATGAAGATTTTAAGCTCAGGTTTCGCGGCTCGCAGCGTGTGGCGCGGTGGTCGGGCTTGGCGTGCTCAAAGAGGCGGAAAGTTGCCAGTTTTTTTGGGTCACAACTGAGTTTTATTTACTTCGCTACTCGCTTCTGACGGGAAACTTAATCCTGCCTGTTGTTGACCTTTACGATCGTATTGTTGTTTTATTGTTCGATATGGTTTAAAATGAATTGTTCTGCATAAATAATTTTTAATAAAAATTACGTCTTGTCATGAGATGTTCTTCCTGCATTTAAATAAGATGTGAATTATGGACGCTCATTACAACCACAAGAAGTCGTAAACTGTTTTGGCACTATTATTTATTTGGAATAAACGTCACATATTCACAGGATTACAAAAAATATCTTAGTTTTTGACGTTTAAAAAGTACTTTACAACACAAACTAAATATTTAATGAATAGTCTTCCATATCGAATAAAGAGGATTGTTGTATGAATTTTTAACAGTAAAGTTCGGGTAGAGAACTGGGACACATCAGAGTATGTTATTCAAATATTCCATACACAATAAAGAACCCATCGAATTGCAATTGTTCGTTACGCTTATTTCTTTATATTATTTTTAGGTTCTTTATAGATGACATGCCCGCGATGTCTACAGCACGTGTCGCGCACTTCGCGGGGGCTTTCGTTTCCGCATAATAATATTTGCAAATTTGTTGATCCATTTGGAATATCCATTTAGCTCTTTGTTTCATACGTAGCTTATTTGGACATGAATTATCAAACATTTAGTTTTGTTGTATCTCAACTTTTTTTTGAGATAGTCTACTGGAAAACGTGTTAAGTATTCTCAGTTTGAAACCTATTAAAGATGGAAAATTTCCACTGTGCTGTTGTTTTTTTTAAATTATAAAACACTGACGGGAAAAGGAATTCAGGCTTACGAGCTCCGTAGTCTTTTATGAAGTGTAGAATATTCCAGAATCAGAGACCATACCGGTTAACGGGTCAATATTACTTAAAAATATTTCCACCTTGGAGTAAAACAAACAGTGTTTCATGTGCGAATATAGTTCATACAACACATGGGAGAGCTAATACCACGTGCCGTTCAAATGATCCACTACTTGGTCATTGTCTCCTGGTATTGGCGGCGACCATAAGCAATGGTAATCACTTTCCATCAGGTATAAATATAAACTCGATATTACGTATAAACAGATGAGCATGACCACATCATGCCTGTACAACATATGTAGCACTAGCTTTTTCCCGCAGCTCCGCCTGCGTCAAAAAGTAGCCTATATTTGACCCTGGGTCTTCAACTATATTCATACCAAATTTCATCAAAATCCGTTCAGCGGTTTAGCCGTGAAGCGTAACAGACAGACAGAAAGACAGACTTTCGCATTCATAATATTAGTATGGATTATATTCTACCAAATAGTTCACCTAAAGCAAATTTTGCTGAAAAAATATATCTATAAATAGTGTAGTTGTAAGTATAATAAGGAAAACTTTACATTTTGCGATCGTCTCGTCAACAAGACCTTGTATTCGATACACATATTGATTGGATCAAAAAAAATAACACGTACTTTATAAGTAGCTAAGTATTAGGTAAATGCAACACCATCGCACCGCCTATCGTTCATTTCCTCTATGAAAATATTCTATTTCCCCGAACTGGTTTAACCCAGCTGTCCGGGTCAAATACGGTGCAAGTGTCCACTGAGTTAAACTAAGTTTCCGTATAGAACAACCCTTAACATGTTTGATATAAGATCGATACATCATCGATCTTATGTCAAACATTAAAGAGCTTGCACTATTTTTTAAACAATATTTAAATAAAAAAAAGCATTGCTTTTCCTCTCAGCTTCTCTGAGAATCAAACCCGAGACCTTGTGACATGATTCATAGTTCACCACTGAACCATAAGCCTACAACCACATGAGTAGAAAATGGAACATAGTGAAAGGTTCACACGACCGCGCTTAGATTGATTTATTAACACAAGTGTGAGACATTCATACGAGCTGCAGTTTCATAGACTCAAATCCAAATTTGGCATAGTTAATAAAAATTTTGAGACTGAGGTAGGACTAGTTTTCATTCGAGCGTTCTTGCACATTCTTTTTATCTTATACTACTTACTTTTTTCTCCTATTAATCGAACCAGCGGAGGTAAGTTATTTTCGCTTGGTCTTAATAAGAGTATATCAATATATATATATTACAAATATAATTGATCAAACGTATCCGTACGTCTACTATAAAATCCATTGTAAATATTAATTTCTGATGTACACTTGCTTGCGCACTACCACGTGTTGTCCTGCTGATGGTCGGACACAGACTGCCTTCGCCCTGCCAACACGCTGTGACCGTGCGCAGGAGACGATACATTTATCTGCACACACTACACTTACTGGCAAGTGTTTCTGTAAAATTAAGGCTGGTTTACACACGATCCAGTGCTATCACGGACACGAAATCCACTTCACACACGCAAACAATTTACTCACACATTTAAATAATTGTCTGTATGTGTGTATCCGTGAAAGCACTGGATCGTGCGTAAACCAGCCATTAGCGACGAGCCTGGCATGGCAGTGGCGTAGGTAGGTAAGTTACACACCAATATGTATGAAGTTGCACGAGTAAGCCTACTCTGTCCCGTTATCTTCTCATGTGGCACTGAGGCCGCCAAAATTCGTATGTTTAGACAGATTGCAACAGCTAACGCTTGACCTTGTCTGGTGCCATTGCCATCTCTTGCTATTACGTAGATCTAAAGAAACAACATTCTAATCGTTTTAAGTTCAAGTTCTTGGGTAAGTACGCAAGTATACCAACTAGGTTGCCCGTTGAAAAGAAAATGGCGGGAAATGTATTTCACAGAGATTCTGAACGCGAAGTTGAGAAGAAAATAAAAGAAGCCAATTGTATATAAACATTACGGTCAAGTGGAACCATGGAGCAGACATAGTACGACAGTATTTACAAATTTAAAAGTATTCAAATTCCGGTACTTTAGAAGTTTAATTTTCTATTAGTTTTTCATGGCACCACCGCATTTCCTTCTCTTCTTGGTCCTAAGTTTTGACTGGCAAATGCCTTAAGTCCATCTTTCGAATGTTCTTAAAGTGCTATCTTCTTTTTGAATCAAAATGGCAATTGGATGCACTATATTAAATTTGCCCAATATTCCCAGCTCTATTAAAGTGCAATAAAGTTTAAAATAATTCTGGTCTACCCTAAAAATTGCGTAACACTCATGCGGTGCACAAGTTTTTAAAATGGGTGTGCGCTTCGAAGAATAATAAACGTGCGCTTCGAGGAATACCTCCGAAAGCCTAGTCCCAGCTTTGTAACTCATTTAGGAGGCCTTTGGGAAGCCTGACGGGAGACAAGTTTGCAAGATGCCCTAAATAATTCACAACTATCGACCAACTTCAGATTGAATTATTTATAACTAGCATTCGTCTACGGCTTTATCGCTGTCTTTGCGCTTTTTTATGCTTTGGTATTTTCTTTTTTCTAAGATTTTGAGATTTTGTATAAAGTTCAATATTCATTTTAGCTTAAGCTCCATTTAATTGTAACGTTTGGCTTTTTATTTTTCCACATTTGGTTCAAGGCCAATCGACCTTGCCTACCCAGGTGTTTGACGTTTTCTGAGCTCGACATCTTAGCCTGGGATTTCTGGAGCCACTCTGGATCACGTATGATTCAAGTAAAGATCAGAGCATTTGAGATTTAAAAAAATTAATGACAAGATTTCGATTTGACAAAAAAGTATATAGTGAAGTCTTTGTAAAAATTCGTCACATGAGGTAAAGTCCGTATTTGTCATCTCAGAAAAAAAAACAGGACAAACGTATTAGACACGTATCCGGTGCGTTGACCGATGACATTCGGTATACTGTCTTACCTTTTTTATCGAATTCTTAAGTAAATCGAGGGATTTGCGACGCAGTTTCCACGTGCCTGTAGCTTGTTGCAGATATTCTGCACTGATTACAGAAAGTACAGAAGTCAAGCACTATTTTTTTTTTCTTATATTCTAGACAAGCTGTTTCTGAGCTCCGCCTGTCTCAAAATGTAGCCTATGTTTGACCACGGGTCTTCAACTATATTCATACCAAATTTCATCAAAGGCCGTGAAAGCGTAATAGACAGACTACTTTTGCACTTATAATATTAATAAACATCAATAAATAAGAGGTATGGAAACAGAAAGGGGAGGCCTTTGCACAGCAGTGGAACCTAAATAAATACTCCTTGCTCTTCTTATGCTTATTGTTACTTTTGTACGGCTGCGCTAATTTTAAATATTCAGTTATCTAGTAGCCAGTACCTACACAGAAGAATCTAATAAGAGCCTGTAAAAAAATACTCCGGAAGTCAAGTGGTTTTTAAAAATAACGTTTTAAATATGGTGGCAAATTTATCATTACTCCAACTAAGTTTCTTAAAATTTTGTAAAAAGAATATTGGACATTGCGTTTTAAGCTTTATTCGATGTAGAAACGATATAAAGCGCAGCGTTGACTGCTTTGTTGTTTTTGCTCTGCATTAAGCTTTATCTCTGTATTACTTTGTGCACGCAGTCCCGTCACGGACCAATTTTCAAATGATCTAAAGAGCCCTGAATATAAATGAGGCGCACAACGCATACCTATTTAAATGCAATTTGTGACTGAAGTAAACACATTGCATCTCAACTTGTTAACGAAACTACATAACTGTCACGCACACATTAATATTGATTTTTATTTTTAAAAACAAATGCCTATAAAAATCCAGCCGGAATCAAATTCTTAATTTAAAATTTAAGATTAGCAGAGCACTATGAAATACAAACGAGTCTAGTTATATAAGCCGAAGTGAGATCACGTCTTCGCGGTTTAGCCGGAAGCGCGGAGTCGAATATTCGGCAATGAACCAGGTCATAGGCACTGAGTTATCAGCATCTAAACATGACTCGGCTCTACACCGGTCATGGTGGCCTGGTACGCAATAACATTCCGCACCAACTTGTAGCACTTTGATATTTTGCCGTCTTTGAATAATAAAAATGTTGGTTATTGTACTTACATGACAATCTATTATTAAAATCGTCCATGTTACTATTTTTATATCAGCAACGAAAAAGACAATTCACCGATAAATTATAACCAACAAATCAATGTATGGCAGGCAGTACTATTATTAAAACAAGACGGATAGGAAAACTAGACTAAGGTCTATGTCACTGCACTGAGCTGAGATAACACGGGTGTACTAACCGATAAGGCTTATCGCTCTTATGTAAATCTCGTGCAATACCTCTACGAAATAATTAAGTATATGCAGTTTGTAACGTATTTTTCGGCGCCAAACCAAAGTGATACGAATACGACACAGAATTCATAGGATATTTTTGTTCTATTTTTAAACATTCAAACAAATGAATGGACCATAGGTTCTAGAATAGTTAAATGTCAAATTTACTAGATGTTTGAATTGGCAAAAATGTTCTTGTGTACAAACAAACGTTTGGTTCACGCTAGGTAGAATTGTTAAATGACTACCAAGCATTTATAACCTATCAGGAGCTAAGAGTCCAGTGATTAGAAGCGTTAACCGTGAGAGTTGGCGGCGGGCCAAGCAGGGCACACCGGTGCGTTCACCCACCGGCAAACGACGATGCTTATCCACCACGCTTGTTTTTATTTTCCACTGCATTCGTTCGATAACACGTTCCAGATATTTTGTTTGAAATCATCGAATCTCGATTGTATTACACGAGTTATTTAATAGATGGCGTTAAAGTATTTTTTTTTTAGAACTAGAAAGCAATGACTAATCAAAATAATAGAATGGAAATTCTGTTTTTACGGCGTTTCAACCTTTTGCGGATATAGATAGGCCACAGTATATATTGTGGTTTAGGGCTCTTCCACTTACTGTTAATTGCTTCCTTGCGCATTTTTTTTTAATTCCACCACAGTCCATTCATCTCTTCCTTGGTTGGTCGTGATTTCGTGGCTTACCTATTTAGAATTTGTATCACTCTAAGCTTTATTTTATAAATTATGTAAAAAAATAAACACATTTATGAGCGTTTCGCTAAAAAAAAAAGTAGTGTCTGACGTAGGTAAAGGCGTACGTTATATGACAAATAAAGATATAAAGATGTTATCGCAATGTGATGCGAGTTCTCGCTACTTCTCGATTTGAAGTTCGATGCACTCGATGCGTGTTGATGAAAAATCGTTTGGTGAGGAAAATCTTTACTACTGGTCATTTTTGAGCGGCTAAGTTTTTTGAAATTGGAAGTCGGTGTTCTATTTCATATCTTTTTAAATTAACGGTAAAACAATGTTTTTTAAGCAAACTATTATCTTTTCTGATACCCTGATTACTTGATGTGAACCTTTCTCGGGTTTAGACATTTTGATGTTTTCGTGTATATTTTCAGATATTCAAAGATAAACCAACTCCCCAGTTAGTTTGCTTATAAAACCTGACACTCCATATTCAGTTTCAGAAACTTTTTGAATTCATTCCATATCATGTTTTATTCCCCAGTAAAACGTTACATAGGTAGTTAGTGATAAAACATTGAACTGTTTTAAGTACCATAACTGTACAGCTTTACACTTAATAAAAATCACATATCGACCATCTATTTATAACATTTTATGGCAACCGTATGTTTCAATTCAGAACATTAAAAAATATAGGCACATGGCTTAAAAGGAAGAGATTCTAGTACCACGTTGTCAAAAAAACTTATCATTAATGACTACGAAAATACCTAGTTAAAAACGTGTTTTGCCTGTTAAGATCTACATGAGTGATAAAAGATATGTCGAATTTATTCAAGACCATAAACCATCTTTGTTCTATGACCTTGAATTACAAACGATAAAGTTTCGCAAAACAATAACTAAACGTGTCCGAATTAAAAAAATGATGGCGCTTGCGCAGCCTTGAACATGAATGAACGTTTTACGTCACTGGAAGCTACGATATATATTTTTTATTCGTAAAATATATATTTTTTATTCATAAAAGTAATAAAGCATTACAAAAAAACTGGCTTGACTTTAGACTTTCTTGACTAATCTAAAGTGGTTTATTAATTTTTTATACTTGTTACTGGCTAAATACAAAAGTAAGAGCCTTAATGAAATAAAAAAAATATTCATTAAATTTTTCATATTTAATTTAAATACTAATTCCTTTTATATTATGCGGAAAATTGCATTTGAAATCCGAAACAAGTCTACCACTGCGTTCCAATTTTAAAAACAAAAAAAAAGAAACAAATGAATTCGGGCACAAAACGTCACTCACATGACTTGAGAGGTTTGTTTTTAATTTTCCGCGGCAAAAACGTTTAAAGTGGGTGTTCCGTATTATCTATTTTTTATTGGTGTCAGGATATTAGTAATAAAGTCGTATGCTGTAATGCGATGCGACAGCCCACCACTCGGGGCCCGCCGACACAGTTTTTGCGAAGCGCGACCTTGCCGCGACTTTTACTTACCTACCTCGATGATTGGATATTTATTTTTAAATTTTTAATCGAAATGACAGCTTGGTTACATATAGCCAATGATAACGACTGGCTGAATTTACAAGAATCTGTGTTAATATTATTTATGGTTTAATAAATAATTATAACACTTTCAACAGTTAACCACAAGGAGAAACAAAAATTTACCTAATGATTATTGTAATAAACTAATAATGTCATCTTTTCTATTAATTTCAAGATTACTCAAGACTAATTTTATCTTTTCAAATATATCTAATATATATCAAATCGAGCAGTTTCATCTATGTTTCGAATAAGTACCTAGCTAAATATGAAATAATATTCACGTGGTTCCGTGGAAATAAAACCTTGATACAAAGTGTATAAACTTAAGAATCATGGGACTATACAACCCAGTAATTTGAGAGGCTTGCGCGGGGATTTGAAGTATTCATAGTGCAAATTGATTATACGCTCGAACTAGGTAATCAAAAATTAATAAAATTAGAAGTAAAATAATCACATTTACCGTAACATATTTATTAATTAACACTGCAATAGTCCTATTTTTGAAATGACTCTCACAAATTCAATTTTCATTTTCGGCGAGTCGAACGATTTCCATTCGACAAACGAGTCATACATTTCAAAAATAGGACACCAGTAGGCAACTGCACATATCGTGTCATCCGCAAGTCTCAAAATTAACACCGCACTAAATATTGCAACATACAATGACCATGCGACGCGCATCTACATACAAACTCAGTCCGCATTTGTTTTATGAGTCACAGTGAAATCATGAGAAATAATAAGCCCTTTTGTGTCCGTTTTCCTTTGAAAATTATTTTTAACAGACTCGGGAGGTTCTGCGTTGAGCTGTATGTTTTTGACTTCTTTAGTTAACTTAACGATCTTCGCGGAAGTTAGTTGCAAGCCCTTACCAAATTTGTTACACAATACCAAATTACAATAATAGTTATTATTTCATACATAGTAGACAATGATAATATAAGCTATACCTTATATTATAATATACCTAATATTGTCATTATTGTATCCCAAAATTGAATGTCCTCCACTCGTCTCTATCTAGAGCAAATCTGTCCATTTCTTTAGAATGTTGTTTGTCAGTTTCGTCACACAATTTCTTCCTTGTTCTTTCTCTACCACGGCCTTACCTAAAAGTAATTCTTAATTTTCTCTTATTTACAAAAAAAAACATGTGATCTTGGTTGGTTACTGCAATTTTTCCATAACATCCCTGAACTTCTAAATTTGTAGATAATCTAAAAAGATTACAAAAAAGCTGGTCAACTAAAATAACCGCGGCCCGCCTAACCATTTCCCTTTCGTCGGAAAGATGTCTATCTCGGGCAATCAGAGAAGGTAGGCCTACAACTCTCTCTTTCACTCCACCGTGACATTCCCTAGACGCCACGTGTCAATCCACAGTCACTTAACGTATCAAGTTGTTATGGCCGCGTAAATGAAATTAACATTTATTGCTAACTGGACAAGGTATCTAATTGCTTAAATAAGTACTACACGTCACTTCTTCAAACAGAAGCATAAAGACGTATGCGAGTTATAGTTCATTAAATTCTATATCTTATTTAGTTACATATAAGATACATATTCTTGAATTATTGATCATCATTTGTCTTTCAGGAGTTCGAACTGTTCCATATTCAAATGTTACTAATTTTGAGCGTAAAGAATTTGTAGCTGGACTTGAAGCCAGAAATATATTGAAATTAAGACACACACAAATGTATTCGAAAAAGTTCTGTTTCATTTGGGCGAATTGAGAATAAAAAGGTTCTATCTTCACCTCAAATTGTAATTTTAAATGGGACTATGACAAATTACTTGGGTAAAACAAATGTCGGCCGGGCGTTGAACGCTGCCAATTTCAGTTCGATCAACCCCAAGCCTCTCGCCCCGCCCGCACCCCCGGGCTCACCCACAAGACCTAAGACGCATCATTAATCATACCTCAACGCACATCTCCTTTTCGCAAGGTGCTTAAAAGTAGATTCTATTCTTACGTCGTTAAGGCTATTTTTGCATTGAAGTGGGTTGGTTATTAGGTCCATCTCGATTTGCAGTGGAGAGCTGGCACGAACGTCGGCCTACCTCCTGTTACCTCTGTACCCCTAGTGTTATGTAAGCCGAGTGCAATGGCCGCTAGAGAACACCAGGATAGCTTATTTTCCTGCGCTAAATTTCTTCAGGCAACCATAATTTCAGGCCTAAGTGTGATTATGATTCGCTTTTCAGACATTATTTCGTGGTCTTGTATAATTTTTTAATAAAAATTGTGATTATTATACTGACGGTGTTTTCCAGAGATTTGTTTATCAGATGCTCTAAAACTTTACTCCAGTCGTACTCCCAAAAATCTTTGAGCATGGTTTAAGAATTATGTTTTTTTTATTATTTTTATTACTAGCCAAAAACGATGCATTATAAAAAATTCTAAGACATTAATCGATAAAATTTAAAAGTACCCTCGTGACGTCATGACCTAGATGTAAACAATGCATATTTTAGCGTAATCTGCGTTCGTAATTAGCTGGGTGTACTGTGACCACCCTGTACCGCGAATGTGGGTTAAATAGTCGCGGATGTTGCACTGGCCGCGAGGATTGCCGGGGTCATTGCCCGGTATCGATCGCGGGGGTGCGACACGGCACGCGCCCCTGCGGCGCCCACCCCTCCCGCGTGCCCCACCCCCGCACACACGCGGTGCCGGAAAACTTCCCGCATGCGACATTTTGGTCATCTTAAGGCGATAACCGCAAGTTTAGCCGCAGATGCGATTTGGCGCATCTCATTTATTGTTATTCGCAAGCAGTTGAGAAGTTGGAAGTCAAATATCGTCATAAACACCTGCTTTTGTTATTTATGAATAAATAAACCAAAAATTGCAGTCAAACTAATATTAATGATACTAAACTAACAATTTTAGATAATATTAGCTGTATAGATATTGATTTAGTTGAAAACACAATTTACGAACAAGTAATGAGCTATTTAACTAAAACAAATATAATGATTTAACTCGCACACATCTGAGATTGTTTATTCAATTTTGTATTTTTGCCATCGGTGGCCAAAATCGGAACTAATGCTGTTTCGTAACTAATTTATATGTTAGACGTAGATAAAAACGCCACCGCTATCGGTATAGATATAGTTGTAGCCAAGTTGACGCTTTTTGCTGAGTTCAGCGCGGTTCAGGGGCCGTACCTGAATCCTGGACGATATCGTCACAACGTCAGGTCTTTATTTTTATACATTTTAACTCTCAGTTAGTACAAAATCGATGAATTTTGCTACTACTCCGCTCATCAAAAATATACTCTTAAAGAAACAAATATTTAAATTATAAAATTAGCTTCTAATTTACGATACACTTGATATCATACCTTGACGTATCGTAAACGTAATACGTGACGATCTCAGGCAATATTTTAAAAGTACGCGCCCAGTTTTTGTCGATCTGACGAGATTCACGTCAGTTTGGCTCGAAGCCAAGTGTTATGACGAAATGATCGCGGTTGTATAGACCGAGAAACGACTCGTATCATTTGGTACTATCGTCCTATTTCTGCTCATAGTTTTATCTTTATAACATTACTGCGTTTTGCTAACGAAGTCTATGTTACTGGCTACATTTTATGTCTTAGTTAGGTTAGGTAAGAGGTTTTGTTGTCCACTTTAATTTTTAATTATATTTCAGATTTTTTTTATATGTTTTGTTTAAATTGTACAAAGGCCGGACGTACTGCTCATTCATTACCAAAGCCCAAACCTTAAGAAATAACAGATACGATAAAATTTGTTGTTCAAAACATTAGAGAACACTTTTATTAAATAAGAAAACATGCATTGTTTACACGAATGTTGTATAAAACATTGTAATTTTAATTTCAAACACCGAATTCTGTTCGTTTTATTTGTAGATCCATTAATCGTCAAAAATATATTCGGTTTCGCACAATGAAGCAAAGAAAATGCCCCAGCATTCATTATAGGGAGGAAGTTCTATAGCAATGTATATGAAACAGCTGTAGTGTAGGGTGCGCGGGAAATCGGGCTTTCCTCGGGCCGCTCCGAGGTTGGCCACCCTTGCAGTGCTGTTGTTATGGAGACGACACGTGATTTATGCTCTCCTAGTCATTCGTCGCGGACTTCTCGCTCGTTCTGTTCGTTCTTAAGTTGTTGTTTGATTTTAAATTCCCTTTATCCCTCGAACTGACTGAAGAATTTCAATACGTCGCAATATTTATTAAATCTTTAGATTATTTGCGCATTGTTATAATATTAAAAAACTCATATTTTGCATTGTACTTTTATCTATTCTGTGGGTTTGTTTCATATTTAGTCGTAATGTTCCTTGATTAAAGTTATTTATACTTTTAGTCCTGCTTTTCTCTAATCGATTTTGTTTCTAAATTATTAAATTTTTTCATATTACATTGGCACAAAATGGAGCTGTGAATTTAAGCATAAGTAGATATTATTTTATATAAGGAACCTAAAATTTTTGAACGAAAGGGACTTTACTTCTACGTTTTATGGGCGGGAATTTGAAATGTCACACTTGATCTGCGGTACAAATAGCCTGAGTGGTAGACGACGACAGGTATCGATCACCTCAACCCCGCTGGGACCCTGGTACTTCGAAGATAAACAATATTTTATTTCTTCGCATAAACGAAGTAAAATTTTGCCCATCAAATGAGTATTCTGTGGCGACACAGTACCGATCGATTTACAATTAAATGGAATTAATAAAAACTTAAACAGGTGATCAAAATGAATATCCGGGCGAATAGAGACTATCTAAGTTGCTGTAGCAAAACACAAAATATTCTTTTCAAAAATCATCAAAAGAATTTCTAAATCTGCACATTCTAACACCCGTATTATGACCATAACTATACTTTTTTTATTTCATAAATATAACATAAGTTTCAACGAATAATGCGCAAAAAGCGGCCTTAGGAACTAAAATATAATAGGTATGTTTGGTCTCTTTCTCTCAAATAACTCAAATAACAACGATTAAAGACGAAAATGTAACAGAAATGTGCGAGCGAGACAGAGCTAGTCATTGTCTTGATCATTATTTACAATGACTCCGCTTTTCGCTGTTTTCCTTTAACTAAATATCTACCTAATTCTGACCTAAATATAAACACGAACAATGCTATAAAAAAAGGGTAGCTAAGACTCTAAAATTCGTTTATGGAAGTTTACAATGTACAGTCACGAGCATTAACATTTAAAAACATTGGTTCTTAAGTCATTGAAACAAGTTCTAAAATTGAATACAAATGTATAATGCTCGTGACTGTACAACCCTCCCCAAATTGTGACAGGTACAGTCGCCTGCAGGGTCGGATATACATTGATGCGTGCTATATTTAAACAAATTAATAGCTTGAATAATGTTCACCTAACTTTATGTACCCAGAATATGCCTAATAGCTAAAAACAATTCCATAGATAATCAACGCTATAATTAAACTAATATGAAGAAAATCTTACTGAAATTCAAAAAGCGAAGCATAATTTAACAATTTCATGCTACAATTTTCCAGTTTTCCCCGAACTGAGTCCAACACATCAGGCAAATGAACAAATACATACAGCCATACATAATGAAGACTATTTCTTGCCTACCCTTGTCAATGTCTGGCAGGAAATGCTTTGAAGACTATTCATTGAAATTTAAGTCTTATAACAAAAGCAATAAAGTGACAAATTCTGGAAAATTGGAGATTGAACTGTGAAATTGTGATGAATCAATATCTATGCCCGAAAACTACAAGTTTCAAGCGGTTAGTAACTTAATTTTAACTGAGGAAACGTTGAAATGAGAAATAGAAACCTGAATCAATGTTAATATTGTTAAATTTCAACTGTGGTATTAATATAACAGACATTTGGATATTTAGTGTGTGTTCCATCTTAAAAATAGACTATACCTATCCTCCTATAGATTACAGGAAAAGTATCTAATATTTAAAAAAAAAACACACGGTGAATTTGTATATTTTAAAGCGACAGATCACTCATGTTAAGCTCGAAATCTCAATACTACTTGACCTATTTTTAATAGTCAAACTTTAAACCTCTTTTTTTTAAATTGGTTAAAAAGCATTTTTCTGAAAATTTAATCCAGAACGCAGAACTCCAAGCAGAGTATTAATAAGTACTAAGACTTCATGAAGAGATAGGAGTTTAAATTAAATATAGAGCCAGGCCAGGGCGTGACGCTAGTAAAAGTATATTTTCCTTTTTGATCAATGACCCGCTTCCCGCTATCGCACAATAGACTCTGCACAAAAGACGGTGTTTTCCCGTGTTCTAAAAAATACAAGATATTGTAAAAGGTAAATGTTTCTTCGTTCAAGCGTGTTCTCCTAGTTGCGTCCTCATAGCCTGGTGTACATTGTAGCACATTGTTCACCGAGGGAAGAAAGTGACCGATTACTAACGAGGGCTTAGTTTAAGTGTAACTGCATTCGGTTCCATACAAAAGCCATTTTTTGGCAAAAAAGAACGTATGTATGAAACCGAATGCAGCATCTACAACTCAATTTCTGCGACTCACGACTCACAAAAAATTACCCTCGTCCGGATTCACCCTGTGGGTGAGAATAATCTATTCTTCAACCGAATACTATACGATCGAAAATAGCTCTCATTGTCTATATACACGCCAACTGTCTAAAAATAGCAATAACATTTCGAATATTCCAATAATAACGCTTTATTTGATATGTTGGTAGTTAAAGGACAAATTATGTTGTGATTGAAATCGAATCGTAAGGGAACATTGATACAGGGAAGCATATTTTTATACAAAGTAAGAATAATAACTATATTTTACAATATTTCTCAAAATTTGGTTTACTGGGAACGCCATCAGTCATCTATTGAACATAACATTATACTATATACAAAAATATGTTACAACTTGATATAACATCAAATTCTAACATATTTTTCGTTACCAAACTTAATATAGTATATTTAGTCTAACTGATACAAAAATAATGAAATATTTGCAACAAAAGAGAGCCATTTTAAAAATAATGCTACGAAAATGAAGCTACGAAATATAAATCGTAGCGGCTGGGTTCGTAGCCGCGTTGCGGGTGGGTGGGCGGTGACCCGGTTGCTACGCCGTAGAGTGCAGTGCCCGTAGCGCCGTAGACACTCGTAGCACGTGATTGTACTGTCACCGACGCAGGGCAGTTAGTTCTATGTGTTACCATTTTATGATTGCCTGGTACTTTTTAATTCATTAAATTTTTCATATTGAGTATAAAAAAAAAGGAAAAAGATGTGTGTTGTCGGCGTAATGTAGAAAGATCGTATGGTCAACCGATGTAACAATTAAATATTTTTCTCAAACATATTATCGAACTCCAATTTTTATCGAACTCTCTTATGTCATCGGACCATCTCATGTTTGGTCAGCCTCTCTTCCTATTTGACTGATTATCTTGAATAGAATTTTCAGTCGCCGGTTTTAGAGAAGAAATATAAAATAAAAAAATTGCACTCCTGAAATTTTAGCAACTTTTTAATTTTTGCTGCAATTTACTTCTATGCGAGTACATTCTCACATTTAAAGCCTGGATTTGCCTATCCTGGCTAGTGGCCAAATGCAGGCCTTTATCCTGAGGCTGGACGTATATCATGAGGTTATTTTATGCCTTTGCTCCTGTCACAACGGAACCTCTTTGTCTTTTCCATTTTAGTAGCTTAAATTATATTTTCAAAAAAGTTTCTTCAGTGCTCGTCTTTTCTTATAGATTATCCATACTAATATCATAAATGCGAAAGTCAGTCTGTCTGTCTTTCTATCTGTCTGTTACGCTTTCACGGCCAAACCGCCGAACGGATTTTGATGAAATTTTGTATGAATATAGTTGAAGACCCGGGGTCAAACATAGGCTACTTTTTGACGCAGGCGGAGCTAGTATAAAATATGTGAGAATATCTGTGTTATATTGTCCAAAATACAACTTAAAAGTAATGAATAGACGGCAAATTTGGCAATAAATCATTCAGAAATTAAATTAATTATCCAACCTGGATTTCAGGCATATTAATCAATCCGAGCACAATCCGCCTAATTTGGATCATATCGAAAAGAGATCCGTTTTCGGACACCACGGTTTTTCTAATTGACATCTCCACTAATTTATTTTGCACCTAAATGCGTTTCACATAAGGTTTGAATTTCGAAATCGTTGACTCTCGAAAAAAATACGGATGAATTTAAACCCTATTTTAATACGCATAGGTCAGGTTATGGCTTTATGCGGCCGAGGTTAACGCCCGGGTTGAATAACCCGTGATTCACCAAACTACCCTCTATTGTGTTAGGCTTTTCCCATTTGTAATGCCGACATTACACCTGGTTTCCGCGCTAAAATAAATGCGTCTATTAGCGTAATGAGTTTGCTAGGGACCCAACGTTTAGGTAAAAACGGCACTTACCAATTAGCAACAATTATGAAATGCAAATTTAAATGTTAAAGTAGAGAAGGTGTGCCTAAGCGAATTATTCTTTCATAACCGTTTCGCAAATTCAAGAGGATACGGTAGGATAGGGTATACATGTTTGTGGATACAAGATGTTCTGCGATCCGTTGTTTGCCGCATTGGAGTAGCGTGAACAGAACAGATATATCGCTGGTATACGTGTCAGTGCGGGATGGATGCCGCAAGGGGATATCCACGTGGCAGCTTCCTTGAGGCGGTTAAATTATATACGGCGATGTTTTATTATTTAGCAACGCCAATAATTCTCTGAAAATTACGGAAACAATTATTAAGTTTGGTAGTTGCTGAAAAATTCATATTGATCACGTAAAGTAGCAACATTATTTACGTAGAATATCGTAATGTCTGGACGGTACGAGGTTTCCTCGCCGATTGCCTGAGCCGGCCGGCGCCCCCCGCCTCTAACTCCGAAGCCCAAAACTGTTGAAATGGCCTTCAACATTGAACAATGTCACGACCGCTGTAAATATTATTTATATAAAGCGAAACCTTGAATTCAAGGGGCCCCACGTTGGGCGCCAACTTGCAAACACGTGTAACAATGTACTTTTATTTAAAAATAGTATTGTAACCGACCATTTCCATTGTTTCAGGGTGCAAAATTAAAGCTCTTCGGGCGAAGACAAACACATACATCAAGACACCGGTACGTGGCGAAGAACCAGTTTTCGTGGTGACCGGCCGCAAGGAAGACGTCGCGCGGGCCAAGCGCGAGATCCTGTCTGCGGCCGAACACTTCTCGCAGATCCGAGCATCGCGCAAGTGCGGCGCCGCGCCCCCGCCGCCCGCCGGCGCGCCCGGACACGTCACGGCCCAGGTCCGCGTCCCGTACCGCGTGGTCGGCCTGGTCGTCGGCCCCAAAGGCGCTACCATCAAACGCATCCAACACACCACGCACACATATATCGTCACACCTTCGCGTGAACGTGAACCTGTTTTCGAAGTGACCGGCTTACCGGAAAGCGTCGAAGCCGCGAGGAAAGAAATCGAAGCACACATCGCGCTCCGCACAGGGGCAGCCGGAGGAGCCAGCGCGACACCCGCCGATGGCGAGCCGCTCGCACAACTATACCGCGCAGGCATCGCATCGCTGCTGCGGCCGGAACAAGAAGCAGCCTTCTCTTCGGCCGGCTCGTGCTCATCGGGGGGGTCGAGCGCGCGATTGGGAGACTTGCTCGGGATTTGGTCATCGACGGAGCGCGATGAAGGCCTAGGAGAGTCGCCGTCGTTCGAGTCGCCGGGCGGCGGCACGACCAACGTGTGGGCGTGGGGTCCGACGCGACCCTCGCCGTCGACTTCGCCGGCGCGCGCGTGCAACGTGTGCGGCGAGCGCGGCGTGGCGGCGGCGCTGGTGCCGTGCGGACACAACCTGTTCTGCATGGAGTGTGCGCAGCGGCTGGCAGCGGGCGGCGCGCCGTGCCCCGCCTGCTCGTCGCCCGCGCTGCAGGCCATCCGCATCATCTCGTAAGCGGCCCCCAGCTCGCGCGCGGCACCAGTGCGTGCGGCACGCGTCGCCGCACGCGCTCGTCCGCTCGCACGCTCGAAGTAGGGATCGATCTTTTTTACTCGAATCGTTATAAAAATATTAAAAGAATAAAAAATCGCGTAATCGAAATCCTGGTGCCAAAAGTCGGCGCCCGCCGGCACGGCCCGTCCGCCGCGCCGCTATCGTAAGTCGGCAGAGTTGTTCACGATATATTTTCTTATTATGAACGTTTTTTATTAGGTCGTCGAGTGCGCAGTGACGCCGCGCTCGACGCCGAAGAGAGAGTCGAAGAACGTTACGATAGAATTTGGAAAAAAAGCATAAAATTTAAAAAAAGTTGTATAATTATTATTATTGATAGCGTAAATGAGAAATCGAAAATTTATAAAGCTTACCTAACGTAATAGCGTAAAGTATTAAGATATTATGATAATATAGGCGAGGGGTAGTGTGCGGCGCGGGAGGCGGTGCGGCCTGTTGTCTGTTCAGAGTCTAGCTAGAATAGTGTAGTGAAGTGCAGCGCAGCGAGGCGCCTAGCTAATGTGTTGTTTTAGGTAAATGATTGGTTGTGCGCGGCCCGCCCCGCGCCGCCCGCAGTGTGCCGACTGCCGAGTGTAGAGTAATGCGGTCAAGACGACCGCGCGCGAGGACGGTCGCGACGACCGCGCGCGAGGATGTCCGCGCCTCTTCCCGCGCGCCATGCTCATTATTTTGACTATACGATTATCCGCTTAAATGATATTATACATACGTACACACTATGATTATGATAATATTAATATAATAATTGTTTAAGCGTGTTTTAATGTTTAGATTTTTATTGTAATGTTTTTATGGATGATTTTTATCTGTATGATTATTATTATTGATTATTATTTTATGTGTTGATGATGTTTTTTTTGTGATTATGTGTGCCCGAAGTCGGGCCGAGGCTGCTGTATGTTTGTTTACTGGTTATGATACCTATCGAGTAATAATAAATTTAAAGTAATAAATAAAGAACTAATACGACTCATTCATTATTATAAAATATAGTAGTCTGTAGCTCGACATTGACTAACCATTACCTATTGATACTTATTAAGTATTATTATTATATTATTGAATAAATTTAAAGAATGCATAATTATATTTCATAGGAATCATTATTCTGTATAACTCTAGTTAAATATAATGATATTATAATGAATATGTTTGTATATGTACTCGTTCTGACGAGATGTTTACCGGAGGCCGGCTTTGCGGATTCATATTTTTTTATTTTTTTACCGTTATTAGTTTTGACTTACTCATGTAAAGAGCGCGAGAGGACTGCCTATTAGATTATATTTTAAAAATAAAAGTTGCTCAAAACCGGCCCCCGCAGTTTGTAGTTCCAGTGATTTCGATAATTTTATTTTCGTAATAAAATGGGTAGACGCTTTAGGTTCAAATGACGTTGTGAAAATTTGTGAAATTTTGTAGACTACATATCTTATTATAAATCTAATATAAACTATAACTTTCGAAATATATTCTTTTATTTTACCCTTGCATTAGGAGAAAACTTTGTCGATTAACACCCTGTACAGTCACGAGCATTAACATGTTTACACATTGATTAAGTCATTAAAATAAGGTCTGAAATTAAATATGATTATAATATATATTAATATATTAATATTGACAAGTAACCCACTCGATGTAAATGAATTAAGCTAACACAATGCGAAGTATAACAAAAATATATTCAGAGTATTATTTGAAACTTAACGTAAAGTAGCATATGTTTGACCCAGGGTCTTGCGACTATATTCATACCAAATTTCATCAAAATCTGTTCAACAGTTTGGCCGTGAAAGCGGAACAAACCTCAAAGTCTGTACTTTCGCATTTATAATATTAGTATGGATAATTTACATATAAAAGTATGATCGTCTATGTATGAGGATTTGAGGAATCATTTACAATTTTCCAAGTTCATAAACTTTTTGCTGATGAAAGAAATTATAATTTCATTTCAGTTACATGTCATTCTCTAAAGAAGGAATATACATTATTTTACTTGTTGTTAGAAGTTATTACTACAGAAGTCCTGTTTTTAAAATTTATAATGAAAATCGTCTTACCGTTTATTCGTAAAGGCCATTCATTTGTCAATAAAAGATTCGTCATCTTCTTTGCGAGTCGAATCACAAAAAATAATTCGATATCGAACGATTATCATTCGACTCATCGATTTTGCGTGGGTTACTCTTGAAAAACAGCTCTCTATCAATATAAAAAAAAAAAACAGACAGTTATTCTCAGTTGAACAAAAATACAAAGCAGAGTGAATGCAGTTGAAATGAGAGCTTTACGGAGTATGTGTGGAGTACGTCTGAGCGATAAAATTAGAAATAGTGAGATAAGGAAAAGGTGTGGTGTGAATGAGGATGTAGTGACAAAAATAGAAAAAGGCATGTTAAGATGGTTTGGGCATGTAGAAAGGATGGATAAAAGTAGACTTACGAAAGGTATTTATAAATCAAAGGTGACAGGAAAAGTCGGTAAGGGCCGGCCTCGGAGAACATACTGTGACCAAATCGCAGACATATTAAAAAAGGGAGATGTCAGGAGTACCCGTAATCGACGAGCGTGTATGACTAGAGTGATGAGCGTAGAAGAAGCGAGGGAAGTCTGTAAGGATCGTCGCAAATGGAAATCGGTAGTCTCTGCCTACCCCTGCGGGAAAAAGGCGTGATGGTATGTATGTATGTATTCACAGTTAGTCATTCATAAGTTAGATAGTAATTTAACTAGCAATGGGATTATAGACCAGTCAGCAGATTGACGTCACTGTTTAGTGGTAGACCGTGCATACTTTCTAATGGGTTCGATTCCCTTACAGTCTTAGAACAGAAAACCCAAGAATTTTAAGATAATGTAGCTAAAAACGTAGTAGATCTACTTTGTTTCCAACTAACAATTTGCTAATGCTGCTTGCTAACAACGACAATACATAAATTCCTTGAAGCTCTGTATACAGTATATACATAGTGAGATTTTTTTCCCGCTTTCTACCATGACATTTGCAAACTCACTGGAAAGTCGACAGTTTTATTATCCAGGGACGTTTTACCGATTTCCATACAAAATCTTAACTTGAGAAGCTAACGAGTAGTTTTCCCAAGGTCAAGGTATAGGCAATAGGTATTTACTGCTTTATTGATACATAAGTGTTACAAGAAAAATATGTATATACTAATACTATATAATAGGCGTACTTAATGCTCGAAGCATGGTTAGCGCCATCGCGGCGTTGGAATGAATAGACATTTGTTATTTTTTATGAATTAGGCTTATTACCTAAAAAAACGTTCGACTCGCCTATGTCCAGTGAAAATCAATCGAAAGAGAATATCTACCGTCGCTAGTCTAAAAAATAAGTTGAAAAACTAAAACCCGACTACTGCGAAATCACGCTCTAAAATGAATGAAACAAGACAATAATTTATGATATCAATAATTAATTATTCAATTCAATTCAATAAATAAAGGAATTGAATTGAATTGAATAATTAATTGTTGATACCATAAATTGTTTAATAGCTAGTAATGAACAGAAGACAGCCGTGGTCGTATGCAACACCAGAATAATTAAAAATACTTTGAGGCCTATAAAGACGCAATAATAAATTATTGTCTTGTTTCATTCATTTTAAAGCGTGATTTTGCAGTAGTCGGGATTTAGTTTTTGGACTTATTTTTATTTAATTAGTTTTGGGGTCCGTCATTAAGACACATTCTTTTGTCCACTGCTTATAGCGAACCGAACCGCTTGAAATTTGAACAAACTATACAGCCAAATGACCAACAAAACCAAGACATATCATTTGGTTTCTGTTCGATTTGAAGACAAATATTTCTAACTAGCTGTTTCCCGCAGCTCCGCCTGCGTCAAAAAGTAGCCTATGTTTGACCCCGGGTCTTCAACTATATTCATACCAAATTTCATCAAAATCCGTTCAGCGGTTTGGCCATGAAAGAGTTACAGACAGACAGACAGACTTTCGCATTTATAATATTAGTATGGATTATCGAATGAAATAAGGCCTTAGATTTGATACCTCAAATCATAGTAACACATATTTTTTGCCATAAATCTTTGTTCTTCGAGGGCGTTGTTTCAAATTGAACATGACATCACATAGTCTAAATTAGCTTTCCAACGATACTCCATTTGTTTTATTATCACTAGTAGTTTAGAGTAAATTTCGCGAACAGACGCACTCGATTTTTATGAAAAGTGTTCTCAAATATAAAGATTAAAGCAAGCAAATCCGCGAGCAAAGGCTAACAATATATATATATTTTTGTCATGTGTTGATTAAGCCCTTTCATTTGATGGACACGTCATCAACAAAAATTTTTCAACACCATGACGGATGTCTTCAGGCGGTTTCAAAACATTTCACTTTCCTGTTATAGTAAGTATGTAAGTATTTTTATTTATCTCCAGAAACAATAATTTTGAAAAGATTTTTTATCAAATCAAATTGAAAGTTGACTAACCAATTAAGTTACGTAACATTTGATTTTATAAATAAGAGGCGCCAATGATCACATCACTGTGCCATTTCAAACGGCATCTCCTCTTTGTAATTGCTCCCTGGGCGTCGCCCATAGAAATAAGAATCGGTAGAAGTGCCGTAGCGCATGAAAATGTTAACTGGCCTGCTAATGTCACTTCTATATATTCTTATTTCTGTGGGCGTCCCGCCACGCGAGCGGGATTCGCGTCAGTGTGAACGGTCCTATAATTAAATAAAAGATACTCACAAGTAAAACCTGTCGACATTCAAAAAAGTACAGCTTAATATTTGCTTAACTGCAAAATACTCACTTTACTTCATATCCGACTAATAAAAACAAATGTTTAAGAAGAGCATGTATGGACGTCTGTAGACTTTTTACGCAGAAACTGATCTAGTTCATTGCGCTGAACACACTGTTTTAATTTGACCAATGATTTAAAAAAATACACATATAACTTGTAGATTAAAATTTAATTAAACTAGCAATCTTATAGCCCGAATAATTGGAAAAAAAATTGAGAACCTCTGGCTTATGTACAGAATCTTATTTAACAAAAACAAGTATATAGCGATGACCTAAAAACAAAATCACTTTACAGAGACCTTACTATAGTACATTAAAATTGTTATATTTAATTACAAAATCTATTCTGCGAATAAAGCTCTAAATGAGCTTTTCTCAGAAAGTCTCGGGCTGTTCTAATATTATTCTGTGACAAACAATTCATTTAAAGTAATCTTTTTACACATAGATAACTTTGGTCTCGATTCTCATACATAAATGTAGTAGTATGTTTTTGGTATTCAAACTACCATTGTACTTACCTGTTAAATTTATTAAAAATCCATAGAAGTGAGAAAATAGAAAATAGTTCATATCTCAAATCAGATGCATGTGGAATCTCAATCTTACTTATTAATATTGGGTACTTTAATTTACCATAAAAATGTAGGTAAAGAAAATCAACAATTGATAAGTAAATTTTAACTTGGAACAGGGACTATCTATGACGCAACTGAAATTAAAAACTAAAAATACGAAGGAATCGAGCATTCAGTATCATTTTGTTTAAAATTTGATTATTACTTTTTTTAAATTCTGGCATTAATTCTGAGATTTTTATCTGTCAATGTCAAAGTGACATAAAAAACCGTAGGTCAATAATGGATTTTCATAGAACATTACTGACCTTTAAAACAGGTCAGTAATGGATTTCCATACAACTTTTCCGCCCGCATTTTTGGCGGGAAGAATGACGTACTTTCTACCCCCTCCTTGAGTAACTATGATTAAATAACACAGTACGTAAACAAAATAGAGTCTTACCGTATAATAATGAAAAATATTTAATTTTAGTCCGAACAGGCTTTACTCATGTGTGTTAATTGTTATGATAGATTAACGTTACATCTATGGAACCAAAGAAACGCTAAAATAAAAAATCCATAGTCAATAAAGTTACACAAAAACCGCATTAAAATAGCACATTCATACATTCATATCGAGTGGGTTACATGGTCAAACGAACCTGTGCACACTAGTGTTTTTCGGAACCACGTTAGCGGCCGAAAGGCGGTTTGAAATAATACAAGTACCTATTTATGCAAACAAATTAAGCGTCGTAGCTCGTAATTTCCGCTCGTAGGCCTCTACGAGTCTCGTAGCACGTAGCAACCGAGTGCTACGCGATTGCGCCGACGTCAAGCCTGCTTTACAATACAAGATTTACATTTTGTTATTGATAAGTGTAGGTGTGAATCTATAATTTTTAACAGCATTGATGCGCATTTATTACATGTAAGACAGGACTATATAAAAAAAGGTTCCTAGGGCTTTTGGCGCTGTGGAGAGAAGTATCAGCGCTGTAATTTATTTGTGTTTTTTCGAGTGTTTGTGCATAAATTATATAAATATATAATAGTGGATTATTATTCGCAAAGTGTTCGATTTATGTAATTTTCTTGCTTGTTGCCAAAAGCTCCTGGAAATGGCTAAGAACAGTTTATCTACCACTTCACTTAGCATAATACTTCTGACTCGACTTGACTTTACTGACTTGACTTTAGACTTTTTTGACAAAACAACTTTGTTGTATTATATAACTTTTACTTGTTACTGGCAAAATACGAAAGTAAAAGCCATAAAAAGAAAAAAAGGTTCCTAATTCAAATAGGTACTGGCAACTTATAAATATTTGTAAAAAGAAGTAAATCGTCTGATATTGTACCGGGTTTGTATTCTTATCTGTCTGTAGTATTTTCCTTTTTTTTATTGCTGAAGACTGAAGAGTACTATAAATAATTCTTTGACAGAAGTATAGTTTTTGTTGGTGTTAAATTTATAAAATACATAAACATGTAGTATAGTTATATTATTATATGTATAGATAAGTGTGAAAGTCTGTCTGTCTGTTACGCTTTCACCGCCAAAACCTCTGAACGGATTTTGATGAAATTTGGTATGAATATAGTTAAAGACACAGGGTCAAACATAGACCACTTTTTGGGGCAACTGCGAGAAACAGCTAGTAAGTATAAAAATTACAAAATATATAATGTTACAAACTATTATAAGTATTATATTTCTAACACGTCCGCTGCAAATAATTGATAATATTTATTCATTTGAATTCAAAACCTAGTATGAACTAAAAGTCAGCTGATAGCTTAATTTGTAGAGACCTAATTATTTAAAAAAATACATGATCGTCCTTACAGATATGTCTTAAACAAACGAGTAACTTATATGGTTGACTGGTAGATAATGTTTTTAGCATTAAGTCCACCTATTGTATAAGCACTTTATTCCACCATAGATAATTACATACAAAGATATTGTTGTCTGTAACTAAGATGTAAGTACAATAGGCGACCTATCGCTAGTACAATAAGTATGTATAAATGATGTGTTTCGATCTAGCAGGGCCACGATGACCTAGATGAACAAACCTAGTGGCAACTCTTAGTTTGTTCAATGTACGAATTTACTGAAATGATCCTATGCACCTAGAGATGGGCGCCTTCCAGGAATTTTTTTCCATTTATTCCCGGATTTTTTTAAATTCCCGGGAATAAATGGGAATTAATTAATTTTCCCCGTTTCTTCCCCTTGCATTTCATTTTTCCCTCTTGAATTTCTTCCCGCTGCCCATCTCTATATGAACCTCAACGGTTTTGACAGAAATTTTAAAAAAAAACACTTGCCTACCCAGCGTGGCCGTCGGTTGTATTACGCTCGAAGTACCTACATAATATGTGTTCAATAAAGTTTACATAAATAAACGTGGCAATGCTGCCAGCCTTTCGGGCACATTGCCGCGATGTGCCGATTTGAGACTACACAACTTAAATTAGTTTTTAACTACCGTTTTTTTTATTTATTATTAAAAATACTATCTATTGTGACTAAACTCAACAAAAGAAAAATTCGATGCAAACAAAGACCGCCCATACCACCTGCACACAGCATGCATCCTGCTTGGAAAAAGAGTGACGTGCTCAAGTGCCGATCACACACTGACAGATGTTCAATGCATTCTATAAAGTAGCTATTAGCCAATACAATATTATACTACACTTTTAAAAACTAAAATTGAAGGACAATAGCTCTTATTACCGTGTAAATAAGAGCTTTAGTTTTGAGTTGAGATGGTAAAGATATGTTGGTGAACAAGTAGTGTCAAGTTACAGTTAACATCCTGAATTGGTCAGGGTTGAAAATCAAACAAGAGGATTAGTGTCGATTTGATATCAACTAACTATGGTATGGTTTGAAAAATTCTTACAAAAGTAGAACCAAAGGTCATGGGTTCGATTCCTATCAGCATACTTTGATTAGTTTTTCCCAATTGGGTCAGGAAATAACAGGCTTGAAATCACCTGCTTATAAAGGTGATTCCGTGCTTTATTCTAGGCTGCCATCTGGTGGTTTGTAAAGGAACTACGTGAGAGGCTGAGAGGTGATCCCCAACACCTCTGACACCAGGGTGTACATGGTCGATTGAACGTGAATAAATAATTAGATTTGTGTGAAAGGTCGATTTTTTTCGGATTTCACTTATTTTTTTATTGAAAGTGGCGCTGTCAAATACATTTCAGACTAAAAATTTGGTTGGTGTTTAAGAAACCGACAAAAAGTATTTAATACTGACCATTAATTATATCAAAACAAAAGTTAAATAAAAAATATAGTAACGTAAGAATATAAATATATTTGAAATTATTTTTTTGTATTTATAAGATAACTCTTCAAAAATATATACACATAAAAAAAAAGGTTAAAAATAGGTAAATCATTTCCGCTAGCAAGCATCCTCAAAATCCGTATAATTTTTTCCTTTCTAGTTGAATACGTTTTAAGAATATGTATGTATCTAAGTATTTATGTAGCATATTTTTATGTAGTTTATGTCATTATAAGTATTATTTTTGTTTAATATTTAATAAATAGAGATTTAATAATCTGGTTGCACAACTTCTACCATCTGTCTCTTTTAACTGTATTCCTGTAACGTCCCGGTTGACTGGAAGAGATCTCTTTATGGGATAAGTCCGCCGTTGCAATTATTTTTAGTTTTGTATTTACTGTAATGTATTTTTCTGTGCAATAAAGTTATTACAAACAAACAAACAAACAAACGTTTCGGAGATAATCTCAAACGTACTCACAAACCGCATAAGGGGTCGTCGGTCGGTTTCGACGACCCCGCTAAACTGAATTTGGATTAAAATTAAGGTCGGTACACACCACACGCATAGCGAGAGCGAGCCATACTGACATGCAAAGCAAATATAATAGTCTTTTTTTAATTTGGCCTTTACTTTCGTATTTAGCCAGTAACAAGTAAAATTATTGAACAAAGAAGTTTAGTCAAGCAAGTCTAAAGGCAATTCAGTAGTTAAGTCAAGGTTATTAGTTATTAGTCTGTAACGTTCGTTCGCTTGTCTGATATTTCAGATGAAAAAAAAATATAACATCGCACGCAACTCCAATTACCGCGAGTAATTGGAGTTCTATTTTTAACCGTCTTAAAAAAAGGAGGAGGTTCTTTTATGTCAAATAAAACTCTTTCGACTCATCGGTTTTGAGTGAATCATAGATTCCAAAAATAGTGCTCCTGGAGGATTGTGTAACTACAAGAAAATAAATAATAAATTTTTCAGCTAAAATTCGCCAATTCTAAAATTTTGTTATATGTGAATAGATTTCATATTTGGATGATGTGCGTAAGATCTACTGTTCACAGAACTACTAGTGTTATTTATCGCATCGCATGTAGTGAGAACTCACCCTAAACTGTGTCCGTATGCACCACTAGTCTATTAAAAGATTTATGTAGGAACTACCGATTAAAATAATTAATGTACTCTCAAACACTCGGTTGATCTTACTAAATTTATAATTATTTGTTTTGATATAGTTAAGTAACTTGTCAAGTTCATTTAAATGGTAACGTTATTCTTAATTACATATGAGGGCCAATACATTTAGAGGAAATTAATTAATTTAAATAAAAAAAAACGTAATTTTTGGAAACAAACAATTTTTTTTTTTAAGTTAAGAATTACTTTAAACTTTAGTTTAATAGTTTATATCGTAGTAGCTATCTAATGACTACCATCTAGCGACTAACCGCAGCACTCAGAGTCGTTAATGGCATCTTAAGCAAATTCTTCAAACTCGAAAAAAATCTCCCTTTGAGAGAGAATAAAAAGAATCTATTCTAAAAAATTTTGTAAATGTATAAATTTAATAATTTCCTAAAGCGATTTTTTTTATTTGAGGTTGAAGAATTTACTTTTATGGCCAATAACGACTTTGATGATCATTAAAGACTTTGAGTGATACTATAAATTGCTTAAAAACATTCAAGTATTTTGTTTGATCTAATCTACAAACAAATACAATAATACTTAAATATTTTTAGTGTCGCAAAGAATTCTTTAGGCTAGTGCTATTCACGAAGTGAAGTGCCTATACACACATATACTAAGGGGTCAGGGGTTCGACCCCGCTGAGTTTGGGATGAACACAAACTATAGAGAGCTACAGATGTGCAACTAGAAATTATATAAATTAATTTGATCTAATCTTTATTTTAATTTGAACCATAGGTCCACTTTTTAGTGAAAATGTAGATCACAGACAAACTTTATTTTGTATCCGTATTGAAAAAAATATATTCTATTCTAGAGCATTCCAGTATATTACAGTGACTTCCGACTCAGTCAAACAAAAATTCAATCGATTTGTTCACTACTTGATTTCTTCTTGCAGATGTCATTAAATGCCACTAAGGGACAATGAGTGGTCTCAATTTTCTTCTGTTTATGCTTGGTTAAGAAAAATATAGCGTCGATAATGTTACAAATCACTGTGTTTAATGTGTGTTATTTTAGTACAATAAAAATGTTAGAAAACAAACCTTCAATCAGCTTATTATTATTGCTTAGCAATAAAACAGGAGATAGACTTCATCTTGTCGACGAGGAGAGAGATATTCAACGATGTCTCTGTGATCAGCAAGATTAAAATCGGTAGCGATCACCGGATTGTAAGGGGCATCTTGAGCATCGATCTCAGACGAGAGAGAACTCGCTTGATGGGGTCTATACTCCGACCTTCGCAAGCCTATATCCAAAGCCAAGATTCTTTCCAGCTAGAGCTCTCAAATCGCTTTGCATGCCTTGAGGATTGCGTTTCCGTGGACGAGATTAATAACGGATTTGTAGAAGTTGTCCAGGCGGTGGGAAAGAAGATCTTCAAATCCCGCCCCAAAAATAAACCACAAAAACTCTCACCTCAGACCCTGGATCTGATGGCTAAGCGACGGTCCATGATGCTGCAGACCTCCGAAGACGCCGACGTCTACCGGCAGCTCAATAGACAAATCCGGAAATCTTTGCGGAACGATACTCGCTCCTTCAATACAGAACGTATTAAGGAGACGATAGAGCAAAACAAAGGCTCCAAAGTGTTCGCAAAGGTGGAGTCTATTGGGCAGAGCCGACTGACCAAGCTGAAGACGGAGGAAGCAACGTGGTATCGACGAGAGCCGAGGTGCTGAGGGAGATCGAGAGGTTTTACGGACAACTCTACACTTCAGTAGCCAAACCCGTTGAAAGCTTGGCCAAAGACCCAAGAGCCAAGCTTACCCGACACTATACGGAAGATATCCCGGACATTAGCCTGTACGAGATTAGGATTGCCCTTAAACAGCTCAAGAACAACAAGGCGCCGGGCGAAGACGGAATCACAGCAGAGCTTCTGAAAGCGGGCGGAACGCCGGTACTGAAAATCCTTCAGAAGCTCTTTAATTCCGTTTTGCTCGAGGGCGTGACGCCAGAGGCGTGGAACAGGGGCGTGGTGGTTTTGTTCTTCAAAAAAGGTGACAATACCCTATTGAAGAACTATAGACCCATCACGCTCCTGAGCCACATCTATAAGCTGTTTTCGAGGGTAATCACGAATCGTCTCGCGAACAGGCTCGATGCCTTCCAGCCTCCCGAACAAGCCGGTTTCCGAAAAGGGTTTAGTACCATAGACCACATCCATACGCTTCGGCAGGTTATACAGAAGGCCAAAGAGTATAACCGGCCACTATGCCTAGCGTTTGTGGACTATGAGAAGGCCTTCGATTCGATCGAAATGTGGGCGGTGCTTCAGTCTCTCCAGCGGTGCCGCATAGACTATCGGTACATCGAAGTGTTGAAGTGTTTATACAGCAACGCCACCATGTCAGTCCGAGTACAGGAGCAGAGCACGAGGGCTATTCTATTGCAGAGAGGTGTAAGACAGGGAGACGTCATTTCTCCGAAACTGTTTACCGCTGCTCTGGAAGATGCCTTCAAACTCCTGGAATGGGAAGGACTTGGCATCAACATCAATGGCGAGTATATCACTCACCTTCGTTTTGCCGACGATATCGTGGTTATGGCGGAATCGCTGGAGGACTTAAGTACCATGCTCAGCGACCTCAACGTGGTCTCCCAACAGGTGGGCCTTAAAATGAACATGGACAAAACCAAGGCAATGTGTAATGTCCATGTTACGCCATCACCGGTTTCAGTCGGGAACCACACCCTTGAAGTTGTAGACCAGTATGTCTACCTGGGTCAGATGATCCAGGCTGGCAACTCCAGCTCCGAGGACGAGGTCTTTCGTCGAATCCGACTCGGATGGGCGGCGTTCGGGAAGCTACGTAGCGTCTTCTCGTCTAAAATACCTCAGTCCCTTAAAACGAAGGTATTCGACCAGTGTGTGTTACCAGTGATGACATACGGGTCCGAAACGTGGTCTTCGACTATGGGCCTCATAAGAAAGCTCAAGGTCGCCCAGAGAGCTATGGAGAGGGCGATGCTCGGTGTTTCCCTACGAGATCGAATCAGAAATGAAGAGATCCGTAGGAGAACAAAAGTCACCGACATAGCCCAGCGGATTAGTTCTTTGAAGTGGCAGTGGGCGGGGCACATAGCGCGGAGAACCGATGGCCGATGGGGCAGAAAGGTTCTCGAACGGCGACCACGTACCGGTAAGCGCAGCGTTGGACATCCGCCGACCAGATGGTCAGATGACCTGAAAAGGGTCGCAGGCAGACGCTGGATGCAGACTGCTGCCAACCGATCATTTTGGAAATCATTGGGAGAGGCCTATGTCCAGCAGTGGACTGACTGCGGCTGAAATGATGATGATGATGATGATGAATCAGCTTATTGGTTCATTCATATGAAAGAATCTAGACACACCATTCTGTGTAAAAGAGAGGTAGGACATTTTGTAAGGAGCAGTCCGACTGCGAAAGTACCTCCACCCTACAGAAGACTGCAGCCGAATAATACTGTGATGCAGTGTTGTGTTCCTGCTGGTGAGTAGGGTCGCCACTGTCGCCAGGCTCCAGAGGGCTGTGCTGATAGCGGATATGTTGGCAATACACTCGTGACATCTCCAGTGTTGCAGGCGTTCATAGGCTACGGTAACCACTTACCATCAGGTGAGCCGTACGCCTGTTTGCCTACTTAGTTAAATAAAAAAAATCTCCAACCCACCAAATTGCTTTTACACCGACTAACCTAGATCCTCAATCTGTTTAAAGACTAACACCAGCGGAGCAGGCTTTCACCAGGTGGAAGTGTCTCCAATGGAGTAACATACTCTAAATCAAACAAACAATGAGCAAATCATCCGTTTTTACTAAATTTTGTACTACTTTAAACTCTATGGCGCAGACGGTTAATTTATTTATTTATAAATCTTCATTGTACCACAAGTTTACAATTGGCGGACTTAATGCTAAAAGCATTCTCTCCCAGTCAACCATTAGGAAAACCAGAAAAGTTATGTGCGGCGCGAATTATTTTAGAATACAAAAGAGAGAAAAAAAAACACTTAACTGCTAAATAAACATACATAGATTTACATACAGTATTCATAACTATACATATACATACATGAAAGAAGAGATGAAAACGGAAAAAGATGACGATTTAGGATGATATTATGCTAGTGAGGTGAATTTTGACTTTTCTTTTGAAAGCGAATTTAGTAATGTCGAGGTTAATGTCTTCCAAATGCATTTTATATTGGAATATTTATTTTATAATTAAAAAGCACGTTGTATAAATGAGCTAATCTTACGTATTTACTATATTTTGTAGTACTTTACACTCTATGGCGCCGACACTAATAGCTACTTACGAAATTAATTCGTGTCCGACTGTACCGATACTGAAAGAGTTATAGCCGAGGGTCAGTGAGTGATAACTATGAATCATTTTGGTCATTATAGTTGCGTTTGTTCACTAAATAGGGTGAAGGGTTTAAAGCTTCAGTGATTTAAACTATTATTGGTAAAAAATTGTATGGATTATTGTTTGATTTGTGAAAAAAAAAGTAGTTTTATCCTATTTGGCATAGACAGGACAGTATGTTAAACGTTTCTTTTAATTTTCTATTTAGCTTGGAGCTAATTGATAACTGACCCCTTTTTAGTTGTGACCCGGGTTTGAAAATTAGCATTGCAATCCAGCGAGGGAATGCGGCCAGCATTTTGGGCACGTTGCCCCAAACTGTAGATAATTTTTAGTTTTAATTTTCTTTTTAATTTAATTTAGTACGTGTAATTTATAATAGTTTTGCAGGACATGAAAATATTAAATGTTTTTTTGGCATAGTAGAATAACGTAATCAATACAATGTCTGTATGTGTTTGTCTAACCCTTTTACTGCTCAACAGACCGATTCCGAATAATGAATATAGTTTACCCGGTAAGACCCGGGGTCAAACATAGGTTTTTTTTTTAAAATATCGCAAGTGCTTAAATAAAAATAAATAAATAACAAATATTATTGAAGTGATAAGTACATACTTATTTATTTACTTTATTCGTATTTTATTCCGCAATGAGGGGTAAATTTTTTTGGGAAAATCACATGAATTTCTTGCGGAGCTGCAAGCTTGTAATTGATAATGTAACTAGATGTTCATACAGCTCCGCCTGCGTCAAAAAGTAGCCATTGTTCGACCCCGGGTCAACTATATTCATACCAAATTTCATCAAAATACGTTCAGCGGGTTGACCGTGAAAGCGTAACAGACATACATATTTTCGCACTTATAATATCAGTATGGAAGTATGAATTATTTATATTCTTTATCTAAAGACTTGCGAGTTTGCGAGAAATCTTGTAATTTTTAATGTAACTATTTAGTTTACTCTTTATTTAACCCAATGCACCGCTATCATTCATCCCGATGTTTACAAATGATTTGCTGCGCTCTGGGCGGTCCCCGGTTTATTGAATATTCAACAATATTCATGTTATTGATGTCCCGGTTATTTTTAATGAGTTTATTGGGCACGCTTAAGTTTACCACTTGAGTTGTATGCGGAGAACTGTTTAAATAATTTGCATTTAATTTAAACATAATAATCTATCTATACATTTTATAAATTGTCTTATAATAATGATGAAGCCGTGCTTCTGAAGGCGCGTTAAGCTGTTCTCGGTGCCATTTCGTGAAAGGAACCACGTCGAGGCCGATTTTATTACAAAACTGCGATATTGAAACATGGCGCTATGTGCCTCGCCCTCTGCTTTTTTTAAAAGCCAACGTCGTATTCTTCGATTATATTAAGCTTACCTACTCAAATAAATTAACCTCATTTGCGAAATCGGTCAAAAGGTTCGCATGCATCCGGTGCACACAAAACATAAACAAAAATTGTACAGAGATAAAGCTCATAAAAACTGTTATTGTCATTGGCATGATATAGCGGAGATTGTTTAAGACGCTAACGTAACCAAAGTGTAATAGGCTAGTTTCCACTAAGAAATAATCAGAGAATTAACACTTTCTAATCATTACATTGGATATGTAGGATTGAAAAAAATAAACTATATATCACAGAAAAAGATTGTTGCTATTTTTAGAAAATAAAATCGAAGAAAATAGCCATTTTGTCACGAGACACTGAACACCAATCAGAAGCGATTACGTCATATCATATAGAACATCATTGTTGTTGTTGATGTCGACGTTTGACGACACATTTTCAATACAAAATGTGTTTTATAAATACAAAATACATAATGTAAGATTTAAGTATTACAAAAAATACTTCATTTTTTGAATATACTACACAATGACGTATAATAATAATATATATATAACTACATTTTAAAATTTGGTAAACCAGCCTATTGAGTAAGTAATAAACGCAATATAAACCGAATCAATAATAATAAGAATAAATAGTTTACTTTCTTATAAGTGGGGGTTTAGGCGTTCCCAAGGATTTATTGACTAATTAGATAAATAAAAAAAAACGATAAATCAATATTAAGCCAAATCTTGTAAATGTTTTAAGTACCTACTTCTTCTAACTACTACTACTACTACTATTGTCTAAGTAGACACTAGAATACAGTGTTGTTAATACTAATATTAGGTTGGGAAAAAAGTCTTTTCGCATATAGTATGTATGAACTTGTAATAAAATCTCTTCGACTATACTATTTGTATCTGGCTGGTTTTGGTATCATTAAAAGTTTAAATTTTAAAGACGATAACTCCAAATTGAAATTAGGAAAATGTTTGATTTTCATTTGTTTTTCTTACTGTCAAGATGTGTGAATCTAATGAAGAAATTCGATACATTTTAAAATTTTACTACAAAAAAAAGGTAAAAATGCAACGCAAGCCGCGGTGAACATTTGCGATGTTTATGGACCTAGTGTAGTATCTGTGAGAGTAGCACAAATTTGGTTTAAGCGTTTTCAATCTGGAAATTTTGATGTCAAAGATGCACGTCGCTCTGGCCGCCGTAGCATTACGGATAAAATGGATGCCATTTTTGAAAAAGTGGAGCAAGATCGGCATATCAGTAGTTATGACGTAGCTGAACAACTGAGAATTGACCACAAAACAGTTTTGACGCATTTGAAAAAAAACTGGGTTCACAAAAAAGCTCGATATTTGGGTACCTCACGAGCTCACTGAAAGAAACCTAATTGACCGTGTACTCATTCGTAATTCTTTATTACGACGTAATGAAACTGAACCCTTTTTGAAAAAGCTGATAAGTAGGGATGAAAAGTGAATCACGTACGACAAGAACGTGCGAAAAAGGTCGTGGTCAAAGGCCGGTCAGGCTTTACAGACTGTGGCGAAACCCGGGTTAACTCGCAACAAGGTGATGCTGTGTGGTATTAGAAGAGCATTATTCATTATGAGCTATTACCACCAGGCAGGACCATCGATTCTGAACTCTACTGCGATCAACTGATGAGATTAAAGCAAGAAGTTGAAAAAAAGGGGCCGGAATTAATCAACAGAAAGGGTGTGGTTTTTCATCATGATAACGCTAGACCCCACACATCTTTAGCCACTCAGTAAAAATTAAGAGTTTGGCTGGGAGGTGTTAATGCACCCGCCGTATAATCCTGACCTTGCACCTTTAGATTGCCACCTGTTTCGGTCTCTTCAGAATTCTTAAGGCAGTGTCAGGTTAACATCACAAGAGGACTGCCAAAACCACTTGTCGCGGTATTTTGATCAGAAGCCTCAATATTTCTATAGCAATGGGATCTTGTCCCTACCGCCAAGATGGAAAAAAGTAATCGAACAAAATGGCACCGACATACTTTAGTTAAATGTAAATAAACTATATCAAAAAATGTTTTGAATTTTCTTAAAAAATGAAAACTTTTCCCCAACCTATTATAAAACTAACTACGGCTGTTGCAAATTTCTGTTACAAAATTATACCTAGAGTTTTATATAACTACTATACAAGCTTGGAAGGAGATTAGGAAGACCTTTGTCCAGCAGTGTGATAATTGTGTAAAGTATTTCATTATTAACCTAATGAAATACATACCTCAAATATTTACTCATATTTCTGTAATCCTGTTGAACAAAGAGGATGTGAACTTACTCTCTATACTGACGCAAGACTATGTTTTGCGTCGCAGGGTATGAGTACTTCGGAGGCTGTGGTCTCACATCCGCTCTCACTTCCGGCGCTCGCGTTACCTGTTTTTTTTTAATTTTTTCGTTCCCATAATCCACCGGATGAATACTTTTTTTTTATAAATAAATCATTATTGGCGTATGATCGACACCACGTCCCATCTGTTTGATTGCTTTTTATAAGACTTTTTGTGTGGGAATTTTTGAATCCTGTGGCGCTAGGACGGGTTTTTGTTTTTTATGTGGTTATTAAATGAACTATTGGTTTAAAAATCTTTATTGTCTGACAAATATTAATAAGAGACGGTACGAGCTGGATGCCTCTGGCAAAGCGCTAAGTTGAGAGAGAGTAGGTAGGTCCTTTCGGCTGCTATCTTTACTTACTACTACTCATCTTAGCGCCTTTCCGATTGCATCCTTGGCTGATTGCCTCAGAACCCAGAAAAACTTTTTTTTCTTCATTTCGCACGGTCTTCGACATCCCTGATTGTTAGTCCATTAGCACGCATATCCTCCTTTGCTACGTCGAGCCAGCATTTTTTGGGTGCCCCCTTCTGCCCCGACCTGGCGGAGGCGGCATGGCTAAACACTTATTCCCCACATAATAAGCCGGTTTTCGCAAGATGGTCGATGGTTTAGAAGTATGGCCACACCATCTTAAGCGGCACTCTTGAAGTTTGTCCGCTATGTCACGAAAAGGCTGCCTCGGATACGGGAGTTTCGTATGTGATCTTTCCGCGACACTCCACACATCCACCGCAACATCTTCATCTCCGTGACACGCAACACTTACTTATGCCGCTCGAGCGCAGGCCACGCCCCGCTGCCATGTAGAAGGGCAGGCCTGATCATAGTTTTATAAACCTGTGTTTAGTCTAACCGGAATGTTTTGAATCGTTTGTTAGAGCCATTTTGACCACGCTATGAACTAATTGGAATTTCTGAAGGCATACGAAGAGAACTGGCGAAATTCCATGTTCACCCTAACTTTGACCTGAAGTAATTTTAAGCAATAAAACATTTTCATTTGGTTTGTTCGGTGCCCCTACAAGATGCCAGCTGTCTTAAAATTTTGATTTAGTAAGGAACGTTTACTTTCGGTTCCGATGCTTTTTAGTCTGAGTATATATAATAATTTTAGTTTTTCCAAGGTCACACTAAACACTAAAGCACAATAAATAGGGAACAGTACTAAACTGACTATAACTTTAACAGCCAATTAGTCACACCGATGTGACTACGGATCATATTATTCGTCCACAGTGTGACTACCGACAAAGTGGATTTAAACTAGTCAATCATAAGTCGTCGTAACGACAAATAACCTTACATCCCTAATTGTCAATACAATTTACAATATTAATATAGGGGGGTGGACAGGACAATCGTCAAACACACGGACATATTGTGGGAAAGTCCACTGACTCAGGGGGGTTTCCTGTGCTAGTTACAGACTTAAACGAACTGTAGACGTAATCTCACATACAACAAGAATTAAGCATTCAAATTTTGGCTCTTTCGTTTCACTCACACAAATAAACTATGTGACATCGCCACTAATCACCGTTCCGTATCGCGGCTACATCGACACTCTTACATAGAAGACTATCTAGTTGATTCGACGACGATCCGTCTGTATCTTTTTAATACTGTGGTCCTAGCACACTCGTGGGTAGTGAAATTACTAGGTACTGGAACTACTGGGTCGACACATCCTATGTCCTGTCGTCTGTAGCGTAATGGTTAACATGCCTCTCCGCTACTCAGGTGGCCCTGCGGGTTGGATCCTAGGTCAAAAGCCCTATTTTAATATCCATACTTCCATATCCATACTTCCATACTATCCATACTTAATATTATAAATGCGAAAGTCTGTCTGTCTTTCTGTCTGTCTGTCTGTTACGCTTTCACGGCCAAACCGCTGAACAGATTTTGATGAAATTTGGTATGAATATAGTTGAAGACCCGGGGTCAAACATAGGCTACTTTTTAACGCAGGCGGAGCTGCGGGAAACAGCTAGTATTTAATATATGAATTCCGTTTGTGTCACGGAAGCCTATGTCACTCTCCAGGTCTCCAACTATCTTCACACAAACAATCAAATCAATCCGTTGCTCCGTTTTAACGTGAAAGAAGGACAAACAAACAAACACACTTTCACATTTATAATATTAGTATGGATATGTCGATAGAAAATCGTTCGACACACCGATTATGACGAATGAAAATCATCCGATATCGAACGATAATCATTCGACTCACAGTCATACGATCTTTTTCTGATTGGTCAGGGTCTAGGACGTTTATCTTAATATGTATTTATTATAAAATACCGTATCGTTGAGATAGTATAGTAATCACATAAATCAGAACTTACTATAATCTGTATGAGTTCTCCAGCTCTTGCCTGCGACCTTTTTCAGGTCATCTAACCATCTGGTCGTGTGTCCAACGCTGCCGGTGCGTGGTGTCCATTCGAGAAACTTTCTGCCTCATCGGCGATCGGTTCTCCACGCTATGAGCCCAACCAATGCCTGTATCTGCTGATGGACCATGTTCTCCTACGGATCTCCTCATTCCTGATGCGATCTCGTAGGAAAACACCGATCATAGCCCACCCATAGCTCTTTGAGCGACTTCACTCTTTGGTGATGCTAATGTAAATAAATGGTTACTCGTTTGAATAAAAAAATGATACATATCAATCGAATAAAGAGAAATACAAATATTATTCGGTCTGAAATTTGTTAAAGTTTCGGTCTAGTTATTTTTATAAACTTTTTGAAACCAATCTCAAACTGTCCATAAGCTACACGTGTACCGTCTAAAAACGATTAATGAAATTGAAATTCTGAATTTCTGACTCCAACTGCACTTTCTCTTATATAAAATCTTTAAGTTTTTACGTTACTGATTCATTCATTCATATTGCATTGGTAACATGGTCAATCGACCCTGTAAGGGTGTACGTTACCAAGGTGTCAGAGTTTTTCTGAACCGCCTTTCGGCCCCTGAAGTGGTTCACGCAATCATCATTATCAGATAATCAAGTGTTTCCAGCCTGCAATGTCCTAACCAAACTAGAAACAACTAAACATACTTCCCGGGAGCGAACCCACAACCTCAGAATCTAACGCAAGCCTTAACCACGGAGGCAGTTTTCTTTACAATTTTACTAACTGTTTCCCGTAGCTCCACTTGTGTCAAAAAGTACCCTATGTTTGACCTTGGGTCTTCAACTATATTCATATCAAATTTCATCAAAATCCGTTCAGCGGTTTGGCCGTGAAAGCGTAACAGACAGATAGAAAGACAGACAGACTTTCACATTTATAATATTAGTATGGATAGTATGGAAGTATGGATATGGATTAAGATGCATTCGTAAAATATTGTCGGAAGATTGAATTCTTGTTCTTTAATATATCTACCACAGCCTACCAAGTTCCAATATGCAAGCCTATTCAATAAATACTAACAATACCACGAAAATGGAACAATGACCTGTAGCTGTCATCTCAGACTAAAAGCCTCCCCTTTCAGAAAAAACTGTGAATCATAATTAACAACATCCACTGACGACTTTATCAGTAATATTTTATTGAATGTTGCAGGGAAACGAGCAATGTATTAGGAGGTTATTCGGTTTAGTCGCATTAATCGTCGCGGTTGAAATACGAGGTGGGTGGAATGGTAACAGTGACGTCAGGAATGCAAGTTTTCATTGTACCGTGGGGTGTTTACTAGTAATTCACTACGGTTTTTCTCGGGTGAATAAAAACTGAAAATAAAAAATTAGTATTGAGTTATTTTAATGTTCAGTTCACACCAAGTTTGATGCGTAGTTCATACTAAAAAGTTGTGAATAAAAAATCTAAAAAAGTTAAATAACTAGTAGAGTAAAATTAGGCATGTATTCCATGTTGCCTGCAGTTTGCAGATACCCGGTACACCAAGTAAAATACGTCTATTCTAACCACCTTAATTTTGACATTATTTTTAACTAGCCGTTTCCCTGGCAGGCGGAGCTGCCCGCCTGCGTCAAAAAGTAGCCTATGTTTGACCCCAGGTCTTCAACTATATTCATACAAAATTTCATCAAAATCCGTTCAGTGTCACAGACAGACAGACAGACAGACATAAAGACGGACAGACTTTCGCATTTATAATATTAAGTATGGAAGCATGGATATGGATACAAGAAAAATTGCTGTAGCTGCGATGTACTTATGTTAATAAGTAGAAGTACTTACTTAGATAGTACTTAAAGAATTTCAAGCCAATTTCGTAAGGCTTTTCTTGCTTTACAGATTACTGACTGAAAGAAAATGTGTGTCTTATTCGACGTCCACTTATGTTAATTCAATTAAATAATCATTTTTAAAGTTATTTCTACCCATTTCAGTTCATGAAAAATAGCCTCGGTGGTAACCGAGGTCGTGAGTGCGATTTCACAACTAAGAAGGCAAACAGGCGTACGGCCTACCTGATGGTAAGTGGTTACCGTAGCCTATGAACGCCTGCAACACCGGAGATGTCTCGAGCGCGTTGCCGACCCTGAAGGAATTTTTTCACTCCCTTTTTGAAGGCTCCCATGTTATAGTCACTAGGGCAAACCATCGCAGGGAGTTCATTCCATAATCGCAGTGTGTGTATATTTTGTTTAGTTGTTTTTAGTTTGGTTAGGACATTGCAGGCTTCTGTCACCCGATTGTCTGATTAATACAGATGATTTTGCTGATTACAAAGAGTCGTAAAAGGAACTACGTCAGCCTTCGATCCAGCCGGAAGGTGGTTCCGAAACACTCTGAGACCATGATGTACGTACTCGTAAAGGGTCGAATTATCAAGTAACCCATTCGATATGAACAAATGAATGACTTCATGAGAAACTAGACTGGCAGAGAGACGATGTAGTGTGGATCCTAAGTAACAGACCGATTTTTATTTTTAGAATACGGTTAGTATCGATTCACAGTTGAGCAGTGGGGAAAAAGCGGCTTTGAAAACGATTTTCTATCTTAGTTTGGTCATTTACAATAACATATAAGAATATGAAGCAAATCTAATAAATAAGCAAATGTTGTAAAGTTAAATTAATGAATGGAACTAAATAAGTTTGTTTGTAGAAGTACATATACACATAAAATAACCGTAAGATAGGTAATTTCATAAATATCGTGTCGTACACCGCGACGACGACAATGGAAACGCTCATGTTTGCAGACTACCCCCAATACGTTTTCTTTGGGCCGAGTGGCGGTGGGATGGAGCGATAACTAAAACCTTTATTTATTCAAATTGTATTTATTTTATTTTATTTACTTTATTCATGTACACCATAAAAATGTAAAGGATTATACATAAGAGGAAAAGAAAGTACAAGGGAGCTGCTTATTTCTAAAGAAATTTCTTCCAGCAGACCCAAGAGAGGAAAAGACAAGAAAAGGGTAATTAGCGTGTACAAAAAAGAAAGGAAAAGTATACCTAATTACCTAGGTAAAACTTTTATAGAATCCTTATAATGTAAACATACATAAACATACATACACAAATACTATTACAAATAATACATACATAATAAACTTACATATAAAATACATACATAATAAACTTACATATAAAATACATACATAAATATCTACTGTGCTAAGGACAGATAATAATCTTTAACTAATTTCTTAAATATTGAGATAGTTTTAGAGTCACGTATATCAGCTGTTTATTATTGTACTGTATTGCTGAAATTAAAAAAAAAAAAAAAAAAAAAAAAATTAAAAAATATATTTAATTTATTACTTTGCGGGACTTAAAGTTACAAGCACTTACCAAATTATTTTGCGTGCTTCCGCCACCAGTTAGTTCATGCAAACTATTGCCGGCCGGCACCCACCCACTAATGTTAGTCCCAACATGAAATCATATTAGTATATATAAAAAATATCATCTTATGGCCAGTCTTCTTCGACACGCGTGCCTTCCTGTGTATTTCTTATATAATATATAGTGAAATAAAATGATTATTATTATATTATTATTTCATAAATGCGAATATTTTACATGACGCATACAAAAGTGTTCGATGAGTCGATGACTCTATGCATGGGTTTAGCAGAGTTTAGTTTCAGGTGCAATATAACATTAAAGGTAAAATAATTTCAATTTACTTACACGTGTTTCCATCGTCCTTGAACTGAATGCACTTGAGCTTGGAACTACGCAGTTTCCAGGCTCAAAGGTGCTTCTAGGAATTATCGGGAACGGGAAATTGGTTCTAGGAGTTCTGCATTTATACTTTGGTATATGTCGGAAATCGCAGATGACAGCCGTATTTTCAGAAAGTTCTTAAGAACTAGCAATCATGGTAAACGAGTTAGTTGGAGAGAGCAAAAAGGTGGGTTTGTTTTTGAATGTGTCTAAGACGAAGATATTAATTAACAGCTGCAATCATGATGTTATTGTAATCTATCACCGTCAATAAAATCGAATACGTGTCAGATTATGGATACTTAGGACCACTTAGGACAGTCAGTATCTTTTGATAACTGCACAGAAAAAGAAGTGCTCAGACGAACTGCACTTGCATGGAAAAAATATTGGAGCTTAAAGGAAGCCATGAAAAATAAGGATATCAATTTAAATATAAAAAGAAAGTTATACGATGTAGCGATCCTGCCCTGTGTTACGTATGGGTGCCAAATTTGGTGTTTGCGCAAAGAGGATGAAGATAAACTGGCCATATGCCAAAGAAAAATGGAAATAAGTATACTCGGTATTAAAATCTTAGACAGAGTGAGCAATCACAATATCAGAAAAAATACAAGAGTGACAGACGTTACATATAGGGCACGACAACTAAAGTGGAAATGGGCTGGCCATACATGCAGGATGGAAGACTCAAGGTTGGCAAAGAAAGTGACAGAGTGGATAGCAAGAGATGGCAAAAGAGGTAGAGGAAGACCCAGAACAAGATGGCGAGATATTTTTGGAAAGACTGTAGGGGCAGACTGGATGCAAAAAGCCCGGAATAGAAGTATTTGGAAAGCTTTGGGGGAGGCCAACTACCTAGACAAATATTTAAAAAAAATTACATAAACTAATTGATTATTTTATTTTATTATTATTTAAAATCAGCGGTCCGTGAAAGCGTAACAGACAGACAGACAGAAAGACAGACAGACAGACAGACAGACTTTCGCATTTATAATATTAGTATGGATTCTGTGCTATTGTGGTTATGAAAATCAGTTACTATTTATAGGACTATCGAAACTATATTTACGATTGTATCGATAGCTAAAAAGAAGTAATGCAAAATCTTTCACCGCCATTTATTGAGATCATCAAATGTACTCAAAGACGTTAAATGATTTAATATTCTTTAAATTTAGAAACTAATAAACAACTCCCTCAGAGCCTTAAAAGAGATTTTATTGTAATCACAACTAAAGTTGAGAGGTTAAATCACACGTGTAACTTACAAGGTCAATTGACTTTGCACACCTTGGTGTTTGGACTATTCCGTGCCCTGGTTTCAGAAATTTGAAACACTACTTCTAAGCTTCTGTCGTGGTATTAAAACTCCACTATTCCACAGACTCTACAGACCGTACGTCCGATTTTGAAACCAATGTATGCGTGAAACTCAGAAATACAATTACAAAAAATACGCAGAATGGATGGGTAAATGGTACTATTACTATTAAATCCAATATTTGTTTGCCGGAATTCGGTTCTTCAAAATTGTGCAATAACTGAAAATGTTTGACGTATTTTTATTTGTAGTTAAAAAAGCCAGATAATGGTACACCATTCAGAAGTAATAAAAACGCATTCTTACCACTTTTTAGATTTTATTTAACCGCATCTTGTGTGGAATCTGATATAAATAATGCTTTCTTCAACTAATATTGATATCCGTATTTACAACGCTAAAGCAAACTTTCCTCTTTTGCCCCCATTTTCCATGCACTGAATAAAGCTTTCGTCAAAAACAATAACACACATTGCAAAGGAACACATGTACCAACATTCGTAAGGTTCCGTTCAGAAATGCGACCTCTAGCCCATCACAAATATATTCCGTGGCCAGTGGCACAAATAAACATATGTTTATATATGAAATGAAATAAACATATGTTTATATATGTTGTTTGTATATGGAATATATATTCCATAAAATAAAAATTGGCCTGAGATAGAGACTTTCGCTTACTTTGCTCGGTCATATCTGTATCATTTATAAATTCATCATATTTTTTTTAATAGCGAATTCCAAGACGGGTACGTTTTGCTGTAGCTTCTGCTCTCCGGAGGTGCATCGATTTGGTGGTATATAAAAATGAAAAGGATTCCTGGGCAGAACTATTAACTTTCGCAAACCGTATTTTGCCTGTGAATAGTGGTCATCTTTAACCAAAAGATTAAGGGGAACTGCTTGGCTCCTCTCAGTGATGGTAATTGTCCAGTTTGACTGGGTTGGTGAACTTAAAGTTGACTGGAGAGGTATCTGAGGACGTTATTGATCTGCTGTATGGCGCTAATTTGGTGGCATTAAAGAAAAAGGATAGAACAGATAGCAAGGAAAAGGAGGTATCAGGCCAATAGCCGTGGGGAGCACCCTCCGGCGCATTGCTTCGAAAGTGTGCTGTAAGTATGCGCTTCCAATTCTCAGTAACATATTTCTACCAAAACAGCTTGGGTTTGGTGTCAGGGGTGGATGCGAGGTCGCAGTTCATTCGGCTAGGACTTTTCTCAATTCGGACGGAAGTGAGATTAGTAGAAACTAAAAGTGGATGTACGAAATGCCTATAACACCTTGGATAGAGGGAAGTTATTGTATTGGTGACAGCAAATGTGTATATACGAGCTATTTACCCGTACCTCTGACAGTGCTAGGCATCTCCTACAAAACTATTATACGAGGACCATCTAGTGGAATCGTCCACAGGATATCAGCAGGGTGACCCTCTGGGGCCCGCCATTTTCAGTCTTGCCATCCATCCTGTCATATCTTCATTGAAGAGTACTTTTAATGTTTGGTATCTAGATGATGGTAATTTTGGAGGGTGGGGGGTGGGATGCTGAGAGGGTGGCGTCGGACCTATAATATTTGGGCAACGCTTTTGCCGAGATAGGCCTGGAGCTCAACCATGAAAAATGTTGATTATACTTAGGACCTTCGGTTGAGCCTGTGCCTGCGGACTGAGAACGCATTAGCTATAAGTCCGCCTTTGTAACTCAATTTTATGTACATAAATTGTTTTTGTAAAATTTGTATTTTATCAAAATCCTGGCTCCCAAACTTGTCGATGCCGCTGGTGACAAGAGGGCCGGCTCATTCATTGCGCAGAGGATAGCAATCTCCATCCAGCGCGGGAATGCTGCCGGAGTTCTTGGCACCATGCCGCAAGGACAAACATTAGATTTTAATTAGTTTTTATTTAGATTTTTTGTCCATATTAGGTGTTAGTTTTTATTTAGTTTTAATTTAATTACAAATTAATTACATTAATAAATTTATATAAATAAAAAAATAAACAATTGTATTTTGGTGCAATAAAGAGTAATTGTATTTATACAAATACGAATAAAAAAAAATAGAGCAACCAAGTCCCAGAAAAGTGTAAAAAATACAGTGTGTCCTACCTGGAGATCGGTCGAACCCGGAATTTCCAGGACAACTTAAAAAAAAATTAAATGTCACGAAGTCGTCTTTAAAATTAAAAAAGTTTATAAAATCAGTTTACCAAGTATGACGGCAAGTCTGCAACCATTTATATTAAACATTCATTAAATATTTCAGTTTTTCGCCAGTCATCAAAATGTTGTCAATATTTCCCCTGTAAAAGAAAATTAATCCAAACTGGACCTAAAATTTTACACATTATGGTACAAGTTTGAATGTAGTGTTGCTCATTTTTCACCCTCTGTTTACAGAACAGTATAATCACTGTGGTATTTTTAAAAATCACGTACTTTTTTTGTTTCAAAATTCATCATACGTCATTAAACTAATCTGAAATACAAAGAAAACCGAATTGCTTAGATACAAGTAATCCTGAAAAGAAACCATTACTTAAACATTTGGGAACATTTGGGAAAAAATTAAGTCCCTTCAGGTCGTTGGCCCCTCAACGCTCCCTGCTCATTTTTTATACGTCTCTATATTTTGGTTTGCCTCTTCATGTGTCATTGAATGTATCGCTAATGTTTCTAATATAAGTAGTTAGGTAGAACCAAGTACATAATATTCTCATGTCTACCATCATTGCATACACAGCTATTTCAAAACCTTAACAAAACAAACACAATGCTCGCTGTTCCTGAACGCACTACAATAACAACACACAGATAACCAATTCACAAGTTTCCCGCCGCGGACGTTTGAAAATGGAACGCGACGCGAAGTAACACTGACACAAAGCGCGCACACATTCGAAACGCCCGGGGAAATTCGCGCACACAAGCACATCGTCTAGAAACCATAGAGCTCCCGCTCCTCCTCGCGTCAATAAAACATGTTTGAATTTGGAGCGTCGGTATATTATGTCGAAGCTCTCTGTTGAATGGTCGTGGCAAGAGAGAGAGGGCAATAGTGGCGGTACGCACACAAGTGTAAGTAGGTTTCCCGGGCCCGGGCGTAGTACTAGAGACACATTGATCCACAGGCAACGTCTGGCAACATTGATTGTGCAGTTTCCTGCAACCGGCCGTTGCCATGGCGACCGCCCACCTTCTGTTCTGCACCCCGCCTTACCGGTATTTAGAAAGTTTTCTATTACAAGCTGTATCGGACCTTTTTATTATGTTTTAATGTTGGAATGCAGTTCTGCAGAAAAAGCCAAAACGTTTTCACTGGAAAGATTCGCGTACTTAGATATTAATTTGTAATAAATTTTAATTAAAGTTACATACTTTGATGTAAACATTCCTACAAGCCGACAACCCGCTATATTTAACACGGCTGTAATGTAACCATCTTTACCGAAAAACCTCTGACCAAAAAGACAGTCTGTCTTACAACCTTTGTCTAATAACTACACAACTGCCACTTCAGAATCAAGGCGGAGGTCAAGACAGAAAAACCAAAATTAATTCAGAGAGCATTCGTGACATGGCGTCACGCATGTTCCGCTCCTCAGGTCATGATCCGTATTTCTTTCCGTCATTTTATGAACGGTAATTTTCACAAATGATGCAAGAAACTGATTGTGTGGCAATGGCAATACACAACATTTTTTTTTTTTTATTGTTTAAAAAAACGTTAACTTTATTTTGTTTCATTACTGCTATTTTTTGCGTCGGGCTCAAAATCACAATTCATACGTGTCTTTTTTAATTCTACATATATGGCAGAGTCAGAATATGAAAATCTCTCAGACGTTCCCTGCAGCGCCACGTCGAGGCCTCTAATCTTCCCAGCAGGACTCACAGCTGGCGCTACCAACCTTAATTAGCTGTAGAGTGCAGAATTGCCAACCTACTAGCACAAAATAGCGCGAACTCGGAAGTATATCTATGAAACAATGGGCCTACCATACAACCCACTAATATCTATTTCAAAATACTGGCTAAATCTATAAATATATTACTAGCTGCTTCCTCCGCCTGTGTCAAATAGTAGCCTGTGTTTGACCCGGGTCTTCAACTATATTCATACTAAATTTCATCAAAATCCGTTTAGCGGTTTGGCCTTGAAAGCGTAACAGACAGACAGACTTCCGCATTTATAATATTAGTATGGATATGGATAGAAGCGAAAATCACTTACTTACACATCACGAATTCTCGAAAACTACTATGCCGATGAAGATGAAATTTGGCAGGAAGATAGATTGTGACAAGGAGTCGTCCGCTAAGAAAGGATTTTTGGAAATTCTATCCCTAAGGGGGTGAAATAGAGGTTGCAAGTTTGTATGAATCTTTGTCATTTTTATAGAGAGACACATAATATGTTTCATTTATATTAGTACTCGTTGTTAGAAGAAAATAATAATGCATTTATTAGATTTTGAAAACCACATCCCTATATAGGGGTGAAATAAGGGTTGCAAATTTGGATTAATCTTTGTCATTTTTGAAGAGAAATACTACATATTTGAATTAATGGTTAGTAAAAAATAACGATTCATTAACTGGATTTTAAAAAATGCATCCCCGGGTTTGCATTTGGGGTTGCATTTTATATTATCTATATATTGACTGAGGTTCCCTAATGTTTGACAAAAAACGATAGAAAAATTATCATTTTAAAAATAACTATAGAAAATTCAGTCATTTGACAAACGTGAGGTTTTTCTAAACATGTATTCTTTATCAAATATTGCAAATGTTAAACTAACATCCTAAAAAATATTATTTTACCAAGTACTACGTTTATAAAATTTGTGATTTTATAAAAAACGGTAGATAAACACTGTCGCTTGATAAAAATGATCGGACTTTTGGCGGGAAGTTGCGAAGAGCAGGATCGGCGCTGTATCTTCTTTTCCAAAATTAGTGATTGTCTACTATTTGTGAATATTAATAGTGGATTACTATTAGTAAAGTGTTCGAGAACAATTGTGAGTGTTAATAAGTAAGCCGCCGCTACTTTCAAAACAAGATTGAATAACATGGTCACTATATAACCATAACTTTTATTTTTGTCATAAAGTCGCCTTTTTACAATCAGTCACTTCTGTCACATGGTCTCTTGCTCGCTCGCTTCGCTAATCACTATATAACCATAACCTTTAGGTTGGATAGGTTACTATCTTCTGACATAAAGCCGTCTTTTGACTTGAACCTTTTTTGTACTTACAGCAAAGAAAACAGATTCCTTCATCGAGATATATGTACTAATTAGTACTAGAGAAGACACCGCACGTCCTTACTTCGTCCCGTTCAACTGCGGTGAACGCGCCGCTACACACTTAGTCGCTTGCTAGTTGTTTCGGGCCTTGTGCTTCCGACAATTAAAAATTAAAAACACTGTGAAAAATCTTTAAAAAATGCCTTGGTGTGTGTTAAGGTATTGTAGCAATAATTCAAGGAACACGGCAAAGTGCAAAGGAATCACTGTTCTAAATGTAAATACGACAAATGTAATTGCCGCGCGCCATTTTAAATCATTCGTCATAGGCTAACTAATACACAGTGAAATGTATGTAGGCCGTAGGTAGATTAGTTTGACTGATATAATGTCAAGTGAATATTAAGTGAATATAAATGTTAAGTGATAAAAAGAGAAAACTAATTGGGTACTAAAGACAAAGTTAGTCCGATAGTGAAAACTGTTTTTATCTAACATGTTCCTAATTAATATAGGTACTTCTAATCCAAATTCAAATTGTACATTTTTGTTTTTTTAAGTACCATATTTCATGAATGTTTTTCCCCACATATATGTATTCATCAAAATCGATTTAGTAGTTTTATAAATAGAAAACGAGTTAATTATTAAATATAGGCGTAGGCAGCGTAATATCTATTATCTTATACTAAATATACAGTATATTATAGTATAATAAATATATCAGCCGAGCATCACTACGGTAAGAAGTTTTGCGATCCAATGTCATGTCGAAAAAAAAAGAATTAAAGATAGGTCAACTGATATGGTGACAAATGATATTTCGACGAAGTAAAAAAAAAGAAATGAAAAAGGTTGAAACGTTCTTGGTAAATGAAATAAAAAAAAACGACTTTATGATAGGTAACCATTAAATTCATGTAAGTACACAGTCGAACAGTATACGACATAGAAGTGATATTTAAAAAAAAAAACGTAAAATTCCTGAGTTGAATAATTTTGATTCGTCATAATCAGTGAGTTGGTTTTTATTTCTAATAATATTTCAAAAATAAGGCTTCAGAACATAAATACAAGGGTGCTGCTTATTGCTAAAGAAATCTCGTCCAGCAGACAAGATTTATAGTACCTGTAATTCGTTAATTTGTGCAGCAACCCCCGTAAGCTCCATGGGTGCCAATAGAATCCTCTTCATTTTAATGAAGCGGAGATTTTTCAAGTGTCTGCTAATTGGTTTAGAGGATTATTCTAAAAATATATACTTACATCTAGTTCAAATAATAATTTCTGGGATAAACACTTAATGTTGTACCAGGAAAAATATCTTAGTTACGTACGACGTATCATAGGAAATTTAAATTATAATAAAAAATAATTATGTAGGTAGATTTTTTTTAAAATTTAGTTATTTAAAATCAAAACACGTGTAACTTAATTATTAGGTTTTTCACTTGTCTCATGTAATTCTGGGAGTTGTATTTGTCTTGCCAATCCATAAAGAGGGGTGTTTAAGTTTCACATCAGTATCTATGCGTCTGTGGCATCTTAGCTCTCGAACGAATAGACCGATTTTACTGCAGATTTTTCGGAGGACTGTTCAGCCTTTGGAAGTTATTAATCTTATTTGATACTAGTACACAGAATTTCACCAACTTTTAGGGACCCGATTGCTATTAAATTTGGTATGGTATTTCTAAAATATCGTTCATTATAATTGCTAAAAATGGAAGTCTGTGGGATTCTCAAATCCTCAGCGACTTACCGAGTATTTAGGCTCAGTTTTCGAATTATGAATGGCTCGATAAAGTTGATCAAATCCCTTTACTTCCCGACGGAACTTTTTGGTTGGTCGGTTAGGAAAAATAATATCCGAGTGTTCACTGTATCTTAAAAAGTACAGATGAACTGATGATATTAATGCATGTGTAAAGGGCTTTATATTAGTGTCATATCCAATACGTTGCCGCGCCCGGGCTAATGGGCGGTGAGGCACATGAGCAAATAGCTGGAGCCCTATTTTTGAATGTATGACTTATTTATATATATATATATATATATATAAATTTATTGTAAATGTTAGGCACGTTAAAATTAGGGAATGGCTGGACCGATTTGGATAATTTTGGTTTTGAAATATTCGTAGAAGCTTACAGAAAATAATAAGAAATTGCAGGGAAAGTAGTAAAAACAACAATATGATTTTCCCAAACATACAAACTGGATGTTCCATAGAATAAAAAAAAAAAAGTTGGGAGAGTCAAAATGTTTTTTTACGGACCTGGACACGAGTTCTTTGAGGCTTCTGTTATTTTTTTTAGAGATGTAATAAGTACCTACATGGTACATACGGATGACTTTTTCATATTTTTAATTGCGATTTTCAAATGCTGCGTACAAAAATTAATTAGTAGGTATAGGTAGTATAAAGTTTGTAATTTTGAGAGCGATTTTATTTTATTTTTTTGTACGAATGAAATTGGTATGTTTTTGAACACAATACGTGTAAAATGCTTGGTGGGTCACGCGAGGCTCTCTGAATACTTGATCTGACTGCTTGCTTAGTCTGTTTGAATAGACGACGTTAATCCTAATCCTAACTAATATTATAAATGCGAAAGTGTGTTTGTTTGTTTGTCCTTCCTTCACGCCCTAACTAAGCAACCAATCGACTTGATTTTTGTCATAGAGTTAGTAGAAATGATGGAGAGTAACATTGGCTACTTTTAGTCCTGAAAAAACATCATGTTCCCAAAGCAGGTTTACACGCGAGCGAAGCCGCTGGTAAGAGCGTGTTCAATAAAACAAGATAACGGTAATATAAAAAAACTAATATACCCGACTGCGTTCCTGTGCAACTTGGAAATGAAAAAAACCCCACACATTTGGTTTTTTTTGTTTGTTTTGATTATCCAGTGTCACTTTCCCAGTAAATACGAATTTAACGACACCTCTCAAACTAAAATCCATCCAACCTCTCAGGCTGTAGAGCGTGCCAAACAATAATACATACAAAAATATGAATGTTTACCTACATACATACTCTTGAAAAACAGAACACTCCTTTTGTCGCAAACGGCTAAAAATGTGAAAACCCAAAACAGTCCCATACAAAATGAGTGATCAGCTGAGAGGATTTTGTATGAAGGTCCAAAATATTTTCTCGGTTTTTACATATTTTTTTAAGATATTCAATTGATTCATATACATAATATTTACATATATTCTTTAATGAGAGTGGTTTAGTTCCATGCACTTTTTAAATACTGTAAAAATTTGGCCAGTGGTTTTAAAATATTCCTGTATGTAATGTTATTTTATCCTCATTAAAGACATATTAGACCATGGAGTAATTATAAACAGGAGATGCCGTAATAAGCGTTTTGTAAGAAAGCGTTTGTGAGGCTGCACGGGGCGGAAGGCAGACGTGCGGGGTGCTTGGTTTCGGCCGTGGCTCCAGTCATAGAGCACGAGCAAAGACAAGCTCCGCCCACTTTTGTGTCGGCGAGGCGCCAATGATCACATCTCTGCGCCGCCGCCATGCCGTTTGAAATGCAAACGGCATCTCCTCTTTGTAATTACTCCATGTATTAGACTCGTTTTAGTGGACCGGGCCGTAAAGCTATCCGACGCAATATGATAAGGATGCTAATCGTGCCAAAGAGAATGATATGAGTCAATGACAGTGGGTGTGAGTGCTGTGTCGATCTCTGCGCGAATTTTTTCTGTGTTTTTATCTACTCATGTGATGGTGCTACACTTATGCCATTTTATCGATCGACTTGTATCTGTGGCTGTTTTTATTATACCTCTACACTAGTGACGCACCCTTACTTCACACGGTTAGCTCTAATTTGTCAATATTTTGATGACTTGGCGTTATTCATTTTACTGTTGTATCGGCAACAGAGTTCGGACCTCGGTCGTTCCATTGCTTTTCTGTGATTTTATGGTAAACTAGCTGTTTTCCGCAGCTCCGCCTGCCTCAAAAAGTAGCCTATGTTTAACCCCGGGTCTTCAACTATATTCATACCAAATTTCATAAAAATCCGGTCAGCGGTTTGGCCGTGAAAGCGTAATAGACAGACAGACAGACAAACAGACTTTCGCATTTATAATATTAGTATGGATTATGTCCTGAGCTCTGGAGCATAAACTGAGGATTAATTTTTGTATTGTATTGTGTACAAAACTCGGTCGTATGAAAAAGAAAAATGTATTACATATAATATAATGTATTATATATATTCATAAAAAATGTTCATAGTCAAGAAGCTTCGTCAAAATGCCATTCTGAACAGTACCCGCCTTAAAGATAATGATATATTTATTATATACTTCCTGAGTTTAAGTACCAGGCTCAAAGATACCCATGTATATGCTCAATCACAACGTTTAATGATATGATGAAATTAGATGTGGCTACACTATCGCACAATAAATGATTATAACACGAAGAAATAGATGGCGCTAAAAGCAAATAATCTCAAGCCTTAGAGTCTAAATCGCGATATCCAAGTTTCTCAATATTGGAGCATACGACCTCCGTCCATCAAAGCGTTCCGTTTCCACGCATTTGCATTGGCATTGGCACGGAACCAAAAAGACACCTAACATCAACAATCTAATAATTCACGAATTTCAAAATGGAGGTCTAAAAATGCAAACACAGGACAGATGAGGAACGTAGCGGGTCCTTTCAGCCTGGATTAGTAATCAAAAGCCTGCGTCGGATCCGCCAGCAGACAAAAAAGGACTGTGGTGTGCAGTCGCCAGGTATAGTGCGCTCCTCTTGGTCCTCTCGTTCACGGGACGGGATTCCTAGACGTCTAGCTATTCAAAACCAGAAAAAAATGGAATAATAAAAATAGAAGTTGATCTTAGTCTACTAAAACCTTAACCCTGAAACCATATAAATTCGTATCTTTGACATGTTTCATATTGCAATTAGTTCGAATTAACGAAAAATATAAAAACGGCCAAATGCTTAAATATTTATTATTTACTAGCTGTTCCCCACAGCTCTGCCTGCATCAAAAAGTAGCCTATGTTTTACCCCGAGTCCTTAACTATATTCATACCAAATTTCACCAAAATCCGTTCAGCGGTTGGGCCGTGAAAGCGTAACAGACAGACAGACAGAAAGACATACAGACTTTCGCATTTATAATATAATTAAGTACTAGCTGTTTCCCGCAGCTCTGTCTGCGTCAAAAAGTAGCCTATGTTTGACCCCGGGTCTTCAACTATATTCACACCAAATTTCATCAAAATCCGTTCAGCGGTTGGGCCGTGAAAGCGTAACAGACAGACAGACAGAAAGACAGACAGACTTTCGCATTTATAATATTAGTATGGATGGAAGTATGGATGGATTCATAATATTTGTATGGATAGTATGGATTGTTATAGCGGCAACAGAAATACATCATCTATAACTTGTCAATCAGAGGTTAAAGGACACATGTATTGAAACGGAACTTTCAACTGTATAACTATCACGGTTCATGAAATACAGCCTGGTGACAGACGAACTGACGGACAGCGAAGTCTAAACTAATTATAATTCTGTGGCCTTAGTAAGGGTCCCGTTTTTCCCTTTCAATAAGGAACCCTAAACGGGTCAGGGTACGGTAATTAGGCAAAGAACGCGCGGAGAATGGCCGTTTATTTACTATCAAAGCTCGCAAAAAATATGATAAGAATTTTAGAAACATAGCAATCGCTTTGAAGCTCTACACCTCAACTTTATCAGCAAATTAAAGATGGCTGCCCACGCCTACATTTGACACAAGAGGGTGTAATCACCGGATCGAGGTGCAAAGAGCAGTATCGAATATGACTCCATCGTACCTTTGAAAAAATTATAAAGGAAAAACGAATATTCAAATAATGGAATCAAATGAAAAATTGTTTGTTAGTGTGTTTCTACTGGTTAGAAGTTAATGTTTAAGACATACAGGATAAAAAAAAAACTTAAGACTAAGGTTTTCGACCAGTGTATGTTACCAGTGATGATATATGGGTCAGAAACATAGTCCTTGACTATGGGCCTCATAAGAATTCTTAAGGTTAGCCCGGTATGGAGAGGACGATGCTAGGTGTTTCCCTACGCTACCAGATCGAATCAGAAATGAAGAAATCCATAGAAAAACACAAATCACCGACATAGCCCAGAGGATTAGTTCTTTGAAGTGGCAGTGGGCGGGGTACATAGCGCGGTGAGCCGAGTGCCGATGGGGCAGAAAGGTTCTCGAATGGCGACCACGAACCGGCAAGCGCAGCGTTGGACATCCACCGACTAGATAGATGGTCAGATGACCTGAAAAAGGTCGCGGGCAAACGATGGATGCAGGACAAACCGATCATTTTGGAAATCATTAGGAGAGGCCTAAGTCCAGTAGTGAACTGACTGCGGCTAAAATGATGATAATATACAGGATATATTTTTAAATACTAGCCATTTTTTTAATTGAGCCACTTTCAACATAAAAATATATGAAAATTTCTACGCCCCATACAATCAGCTGATAGGAGTTTCACTTATTTATTTTTATTCCTTTATTCATTCATATCCTGTGGGTTACGTGGTAAATGGACCCTGCTGCACCCAGTCAGAGTCATGTCAGAGATTTTCAATTTTTTCATTATTTCCTCTATGTGTGAGCGTCTCCTGCTACCCTGCATTATTTATTTCATATCAGAACCCCTCAGTGTATGCATAGCGAAGATTTGCATCGACAAATTCGCACTGTACTCGATGTAATAAGGGTTCTTAGCTCTGAGGGTTCTTTGAAGAAACAAATAAGGGTAGAAGGGTTATGACTTTCAGGCATCTGTGCCCTTGTAACCCTTAATAAAAATCCTATTTTAAAAAACCATATTATTGTGTAGCCAGACTAGCTTTCGGAAAATATAAATTAATTCTATGGCCCACCTCATGGATATTTATTAATTTACTAGCTTTTACCCGCGGCTTCGGCCAGCGTGCATCCGCGCAAGAAGGATTTTAAAACGATAGTTTTCCCCTTTTAGGGGTTGATTTTTGGGAAATCCTTAAACAGGTAATTTACTCATTTACTCGTATTATAATATCTTGAGAAGTTATCATGAAATTGGTCTAACTAATCACGTTTCTCCATACAACGTTTAAACCCCCATTTAACCCCCTTAGGGGATGAATTTTGAAAAATTCCTTCTTAGTGCACCCTTAGTCCACAAAAGGAACCCACGTACCAATTTCGGAACCAAACGATCCAGCTGTTTGAGCTGCAGCGTGATATGTCAGTCACTCAGTCTTTTTATATATATGTATAGACAGATATATACATAGATAGATTAAAACTTAATTTTACCACAATAAACATTAAATTTCCCTAAGGAATAAAAAAGCTCGAAACATGAAAAACAAATTTGGACTTCCTTCATATTTCATTTCAAAGTAAGTTAGGTCACGTGATGAGAAATTTTGTATGGGAGGTCCAAAAATTTACTCCATATTTCGACCCATGTATCTTGGAGAAAGTTGCATGAATGGAGTCACTGGACGATGGGTCCAAAACGACTAAAATTTCACGGTGTATACATAGGGCGCACTGTAAGTTTCCGGAACTGGCCACTTACATAAACAATATTTAAAAATTTATTGCAACATTTGAAAATAGAACTCTTTGGCTGTAGAATGCAGTTTGTTTTATCTGACTGTCTTTTGTTTTTACCTTGTGGCGCCATTTAAAAAATTGTGTGTCTGCATCAACATGGATTTAACTCGGGAAAATTTTCGTAGTATGATTTTCTACGATTTTAAGTATAATTTGACAGCTCAACAGAGCATCGCTCGGCTTGAAACAGCTTTTGGCAATGAAGCACCATGCAAGACAACTGTTTATAGCTGGTTTGCAGAATTCAAGCGTGGTCGTATCAATCTCAGTGACGAATCTCGCGATGGTCGGCCGTCCACCGCTGTGACCAACAAAAACATCAATGCTGTGCGCCGTATGATTGAAACAGACAGGCATGTGACCTACCATGAAATTCGCGCATCCTTAGAAATAGGCATGAGTCAAATACAATTAATCCTACACAAACATTTGGGTGTGAGAAAGCTGTGCTCGCGGTGGATCCCACACAACTTGACCGAGGCTCAAAAAACGGACCGCGTCACTTGGTGCAGTGCCATGCTTACCAGATTCAACGAAGGTGCGTCAAATTTGGTGTGGGACATAGTAACAGGTGACGAAACATGGATTTATTGCTACGATCCCAAAACAAAGCAGCAATCGAGCGTATGGGTCTTTCAAGATGAGCCGAAACCAACCAAAGTGGCGCGCGTGAAAAGTGCATCTAAGCGGATGATTGCTTCTTTTTTTATTAAAACTGGACACGTGGCTACTGTTGCTTTAGAGAATCGTCGTACAGTGAATAGTGACTGGTACACGACCATTTGTTTGCCGGAAGTTATTGACGAACTCCGTAAAAATAACCGTAAACGCCGTATCATCCTGCACCACGACAATGCTAGTTCTCACACGGCCAGACAGACAAACGACTTTTTGAAGGCGAAAAATGTAGAACTCATGAGTCATCCTGCATACAGTCCCGACCTGGAACCTTGTGACTTTTTTCTGTTCCCAAAAATTAAGAACCAATTACGCGGTCAACGATTTTCATCACCAGAAGAGGCTGTCGAGGAGTATGAAAAACACGTTTCAGAGGTCACCACAGAGGAGTGGCACAAAAGTTTTCAAAACTGGTTTCATCGAATGAAAAAGTGCATAGACGCCAAGGGAGATTATTTTGAAAAACAATAAATTAATTTTGTACCTTTAATAGTATTTTTTCATATTCATTCCGGAAACTTATAGTGCGCCCCACGTAATAGGCAGACTTAATGCTAAATGGATAGTAGTTGTAAACTATGACCGTTTCGTAAATACCTTCTGAATTTCATCAGAATCGGACCAACACAATGTTTTTTTTTTGCCTCAACTTGAATAGGCTAGTTTCCAGGGTCAAAATTCTTTCTCTAAGATCTTTTAGGGAATCAAAATATATTAGTGACGTATTTTTTCAATTGAGCGATAAATTGTAAAGATATAACGCATCAAAGTTTACGAGTGGGGGCTCATGACGTCACATATTGCGAAAAAGTGTAGCACACTGTGACTTCACACGGAACTTTAACGCGCTATATCTTTATCATTTTTTGTTTAATTTTCAAAAGAAAACATAAGTCTCCTATAGTTTTTGATTATCTAACTGACGGACTAATTATATTTTTTTAGGAAACTAGCCTTCGCTTCGCTCGCTCAGTCTAAGAAACCTTTATTTCGGTACATTTATATGGTACGATATTACTGTGCCTTTCAGTTGTGCCATGGACGTCCACGGGTAATATCGCCATTACAAAAATTATAAAAGCAGCCTAGTAAATGACTGGTACTCGTATGAAAGACGTAACATCAGGTATCAAATAAATCAGGTGATATTACTCTTAACAAATTGGCTTGTAATTAAATAAAACGCGTTTCAAACCAATTTTATCTAAAAGCTTTTAAAACAAAGCCGTCGCAGTACCATCAGTGTATAAATTCGATCGCACCAGCGCAACATAAACACAAAGAGTTCGCAGCCCTGCCGATCGAAAGAGCTGGCGGCACGCACACACCGACACATTTGTGTGAATGTGCAATACAAGTGCATGGCCGCCGAATTGCATTGGGTGCAGTGCTACTACATTGAGGTAGGTTCGGTACTGACCGTATGGTTTTTTTGTTTCTTTTTTTTTGCTTGAAAGCTATATTTTCTGGAAATAAGCGTTCAAACTGCTTTGTTCTGTTGTCGCATGGTTGGGTATTTTAACGTCTCTTTTTCAATTTTAGTGTTTTTGAACCGGCATGAACCGGCACTTACTCGTATTGCTTGATTTGATAAGCTGATAAGTTATGAATCTATATGGCTTGAAACTCTTCTCATACAAGTATCCCAGAATATGGAAAAGGCAACATGAAAATCAATCAAATTCACGTACACTGATTTCTTCTAGACCACATAACAGAGGCGTTTTTCGATACGTACTTTCAAAAACTATAAAATTTCATAATAGTTTACTCATATCATTAGAAGAGTCGATGTCACGAATAGAATAGAGTTACGAGAAGTTATAAATTTGGTAAACAAACTAATCTCTGCTGAGGTTGGCTGCATGGCTGCTGGGTTCTAGCGGATGGTTACATAGCGATTATATTATGAGTTTACCAAATACAATTGACTTAAATTACTATACGGGTAATATGACACTAACAACCAATTTCAATTAGTCTGGTTATATTTTGACGATATAAAGCGCTGCCGCTCAATTACATGGTAGAGGCACGAGTCCGGCTCAGTGAATGTAAACATTTGGTCCGTCATTTGGATTTGGTGGCAGGTTATCTTTTCACTTTCAAACACTGAAAAAAAAAACCGTCAACAACAAACTTAAAATAAATACGAGTAGACATGGCAGCATGACTAGCACTGGTTTTCAGCCGCCGCCTTCTGAGGAGTCAGGATATTAGGTCCGCGCACCAAAAAGTCCTTAATCTATGGATAGGTGATCCTAACTAATAATAACATTCGCTTCGCTGTTTGTCAGCTATATATATATTCTGTGAATATTTCAAGCGTCTACCTGTCGTTATTAATATCGAGCAAAAAGCGGCAAGAAAATCTCGTTTGTTATAACTAAAAAAGGGTTTTTTTTTTACCCTTTGGGTACAGATCCCTAGAATTTGATTCCGTTTTGAACTTAATTTATAGATTCCATGCTAATTGAGTAGGCTAGCTGAGAAAGTAATTAACAATGAAACGCATCTGTTGTATCATATCTATGGATAGATACTACGGATACGACGTAAGTAACTTATCTGAGAGTCTGACAAAATTATGAAAAATGACCATGATAAAGCAAACTAATTGAAAATAACCGCTATAGGTGTAGGTGTAACTATGTAACAGACAAATCGAAACTGCGCGCCAGACGCCCCACACAACCATAACTAAATGTAAGTACTTACCTGCACCAACGAGACTGCAGTATACACATTAATACTTGCCACTCTCTTTTTCACCGATGATCTCCTGGTACCCATTGCTTTGTGTCTCGCCTACGCTTTTCAGCTCTTCCCCTATTATTTGAAACTAGCACTTGTCTAGGCTTTGCATTAATACTTTCTGTATGAATCATTATATAGTAAGGAATTGTCTGATCGGTAATAATGAATATACCTCTCGTAAACCCGACGCGACAAAGTTTTCTTGTCTGCGAATTTTCATTAATTGTAATTTTTTTAAGCAGATCGGGCTTGCATCTCTTCCAATATTGCACAGGGAAATGAGACTTGAGTGCAGTTGGGGCACAGATATTAAAATGGTGTTTAGTTTCACCCAATACTCTGCCAGACAGACACAAAAATCAAAATAATAACAGCACTCCTCTTTTTCGTCTCGAGTAAAGCAGCCAACGCGTCCACCTTAAATTCTGCCCGAGAAGTACCAGGCGGGCATAAATCCGACTAAGTGCTGTTAAGTTTGCCGCATGCATATCGGGCTCTTACCGCGTAAGTAACAAGCCTCCTAAGGTTTGTTTTCTTCAGAAAGTCCGATAATTTGGCTGCACCACTACTTTCATGCACTTACCAATCATCGCTTTGAAACTCGTTTTTCAACAATACTTCAATATCCATTGCCCGTTTTAAACCTATTTTTTCAAAATGTTTGTAAAGAAAACAGTAATGTATGGAGTCTAATGCGGATTTGAAGACCATTTAAGATTCTGTAGTAAAAGCCTCTGTCTCGTCGCCTCCTTATATTGGCGTGCCAGACCTACCCCAAGTCAGGGCGAGTTGCCCACCCCGCCCCCCGCGGTGCATTGCAACAACAAAGGAAATGTCATAGTTACAGAGAGGTGAAGAAATGAATTGCTACAAGTGCTATGCTGTTTGCTCCTAAACACGAATTTCAGACTCATAATTGCTTTTACACCTCACTGGGTTTTGAAAACTGTTCGTTATCAGAAGGTTAAAAAACCTTACTAACTTCACGAATTCTAAAACAAGCAACTACCTGTTACTGGCCTAATTGATTCAATCCCACGGGAACAGTACGTCTTTCCAGGATGATATGTAGATAAGTACGCCTATGTCCTTCTTGCTACTCCTGACTATATGACTATATACTGACTATATGTATACTTCTATATGAATCTTTATAAATTCAGGTACCTAAATAGATAAAGTGTAAAGAAATAAAAACATATAAACTCACTTTCAGGTTAGGATAAGAAAGGAGGGCACTATGTGTAATATAAAAAAAAAATTGTCCGATAGGTCGAAATAAGCATTTGGACAAAGTGTTCAGAGGCTTGGGTTGACAACGGGACACAACTGAATTTATAGTGGCCCACATCTATATAGGTACCTTAACCTTAAGTGTAAAATTACTATATTTGGACAAAAAACGTTTTCCAAATTATCAATACAATACAATAAAATACAAAAACTCTTTATTGCACAACAAGGATACATTGTTAAATACAAGTAATTACAAGAAAAATAACCTTGCGCAAAGGCGGCGTTATCGCAATAGCAATTTCTTCCAGGCAACCTTACGGAAAATTGAGTAAAAATATTAAAGATTGTGCGCGGTAGGTGTCAACAAGAGTAAGAAGAAACATAATAATTTTATAAATATCAAAACATAAACTTAAACCTTAAGTGTAAAATTACTATATTTGGACAAAAAACGTTTTCCAAATTATCAATACAATACAATACAATACAAAAACTCTTTATTGCACAACAAGGATACATTGTTAAATACAAGTAATTACAAGAAAAATAACCTTGCGCAAAGGCGGCCTTATCGCAATAGCAATTTCTTCCAGGCAACCTTACGGAAAATTGAGTAAAAATATTAAAGATTGTGCGCGGTAGGTGTCAACAAGAGTAAGAAGAAACATAATAATTTTATAAATATCAAAACATAAACTTACACATATAATGTATATTACACACTTACTTATATACAACTATATATATACATACAATATAACAACATATTCACTACACATACACACACCATTACTACAAACAAGGTAGAATACCATAGCCATGATAAGTAAGGATAGTATTAAGTAGTAGTATCACGTAAAAAGTGCGACATGACTTGTGATTTGAAGCTTGCTAACGTTTCGGCGCACTGAACGGTGAATGGCAGTGAGTTCCATAGACGAGCGGCTTGTACAGCGAAGGAACCAGAGTAGAACTGAGTAGAATGAGTTGGAATTAATAAGCGAAGTCTCTCAGCACTGCGCAGTGAGCGATCCTCAACATCACCACGAAATTGAAATAGGCTTCTTAGATAGCTGGGCGAGGAAGGGTTAAAAAGGATTGTGAAGAGTAAAGACAGAATATGTAAATCTCGACGACGACGAATAGGGAGCCACTTGAGATCAGCGCGAAATTGGGAAACGTGGTCGTATTTGCGAAGGCCATATACGAAACGAATGAAGAGATTTTGAAGACGCTCAAGTTTATTTAGTTGCTCCTCAGTAAGGTCCAAGTAACACGAGTCAGCGTAATCAAGGATAGGGAAGAGCAGGGAATGTGCGAGCATGATTTTGGTGGCTATAGGTAAAAAGGCACTAAGCCTTTTAAGTGACCAGTATATAGCAAATATTCTCCTGCTAACCTCAGCCAATTGAACTGACCAAGTGAGTGCTTTGTCAATATATATGCCAAGATTTTTAACACAGTCGCTGTATTCTATAACCACTCCATCAAATACAACTCGGGGAAGCAGTTTGTAATCAAGCCTATCCAACAGCCTAGAACTGCCGACAATAATGCACTGAGTCTTAGTGGGATTGACTTGCAGACCGAAATTTTTACTCCAGACTGAAATACGTTCCAAGTCTTCATTAGTAGTGCTAATCGCAGCTGATATGTTATCAACACAATCCTGCGTATAAATTTGCAGATCGTCCGCATAAAGATGGTAGGAAGATTGAAGATTAGAGGTTATGGAGTTTATAAACAACGAAAAGAGTAGGGGAGATAAGACACCACCCTGTGGAACACCAGCAGACGTGCTACGCCACGTAGATAAATGGTCCTCGACGCGAACACATTGCTGTCTTCCAGACAGGTACGTACGGAACCACTCAATAACAGTTGGAGATATATTGAGAGAGCGTAAGACACCCAGCAAAATGTCAACATCAACTGTATTAAAGGCGTTGCAAAAATCCAGCAGAGTCAAAACAGTCAGCCGTGTGCCGTCCATCCCACGTTGAATATCGTCGGTAACTTTAACAAGAGCAGTAGTCGTACTATGACCAGGACGGAAACCAGATTGGAAAGGATTGAGGAGGTTATTGACTGTAAGGTAGTGGCAGAGTTGTTGTTGTACCACTCGCTCAAGGACTTTGGAAAGGAAAGGGAGTATGGATATTGGTCTATAGTCGGACAAGGATTTGGGGTTATTCTATCGTCTGCCAAACTATTATTTCCAAATTTTAATTTCTCAAGAAAGCATTTGGCAAAAATCTTTTCGCAATTTTATAGTTGGCATATTGTTGTTACTCAAATAATTCCTTGGCAATACTTATTTCATTTAAAAAATACATGGTCGATTGACAATGATGATGATTTAAAAAATACTTATTCAAATTCGTATGGTCTGGAATAACATACTCTTTCAAAATACAATTAAATTCTGATTCTGATTTATTGTTCAAAAAATATTTAATACATTATATCTCTAACTATCCAAATAGAATGCTGAGTGCTAAAATTTGCTAAAATTAACATTTTCTATAGCCAAATGTAGATAAATAGGTATATTTGTCTGTCGCGTCTGGAGGGAGGGTTATTTTTAGTCGACAGGAGTAATAAGGGGAAGGGAAATATACGTACTTAATTCGAAATATTTGTTTTCGACGCATTTCATCTTAAAGAAGATTCAAGATTTAAGCTTCCAAAGTGTCATTGTAAAAGTCCGTATGACTCATTTGACCAGGATTTTTAATTCAACTCCAAATAGTAAGTAACTTAGGCATTTGAATAAGAACATTTTGAGATATTCAGTAGTATGCTATGTAAAAATTTGAGGTAATAAGTAAAATAAAACCAAATACATATTTTTTTAGAGTTATACTTTAATAAACATTAAAATGCAATCACAAAAGGATATGTTGATACCTATTTTATACATTTATCTATAACTAGCAGCCCGTCCCGACTTCGTCCGGGTTATACAAATTATGTAGTAGTTGGTTGACGCTAACCTCTTCATTTAGCATTCCATTTAAATCTTCCTAAGGCCGAGTCAAGTAGTCCTATTAACCGATGAATACTATATGAATTCATCTGATGATGTGGTGGTAAATCCCGCCACCTAAAGTATTTATTTCCAAGAAAGATCGAAACATAAAATAATCTATCTTTATGGCTCTATATGGGCATTTGCCTCTGCCACTTCGGAAGGCATATCAAAATTTTAAAAAAGTAAATGTCAGTGTCAAGTCAAACTATCGAAAAGGTTAAATGTTTGATACGTACGTCTACCAATGTGTCCCATAAAGCAGTCAAGATCGATTTTTCAAAGTCAAGTTCACTTTCATATAATTATTTTTTAAATTCTAAGTCGTTCACAACTTTGTCTCTCCAGCGGTACCTGGGACGACTGACTGGTCGTTTCCACTTGGTCGTCCCGTGTACGCTAACTTAACATCGGTCTACCCAGCTGACAGTATCAGAACGTCCCCTTTTAAAACATCCACGGGGAAAACACGTAAAATTAAACCGTAAATATTTACTACAATTTTTTTTAACACCCCCTCAGTTTCGTCATCAGCTTCCGTTTCTATGACGCATGCCTTCCGGTTGCTTCCATTCCTATTATTATCTTGGCATTTTTTTTAAGACTGGCCGCCTACCTAACGTCAACCCTCTTTAGAAATGCGTCCTCAGCTCCCGCTTCCATGACGCTTTCCCTTCTGGAGCCCTATTTTTAATACAGGTTTTTATTTACTTAAATAGGGAGCCCCTACTACCTGTTTATTTAAAAAAAAAATTAATAACTGAATAGATTTTTGATATGTGTGTAGAATGAAAATCGTTCGATATCATACAAATATTATTCGCCTCGCCGATTTTGCATGAGTCACACTATTAAAAAAAGCACTCCTGAGTGATTCCATTCCTATTATTTTGGCCTTTTTTACGACTGGCCGCCTGCCTAACGTCAATCTTTCTTTTTTTTTCATTTTTCATTGGGAACGCAGAATGTACGTTTAGATTGATACCACTGGTTTTTTCTTCGTCGTATTTGACGACACCTAAGCGCCACGGGAAGAAAGCGTGTACTTCGTACCCTTTCGCCACACGGCATGGTGTTATGCCTGGGGAACGGCGGCTCCGACGATATTTTGTCGGAGGTTGTATTTTTGCCCCAATTCCTTAGAAACTTATATTATCGATAAATGTTTATAATAAGTATCAAAATATGCTTTTGTAATTGCATTTTAATGTTTATTAAAGTATAACTTTAAAAATATGTATTTGGTATTATTTTGCTTATTACCTCAAATTTTTACATAGCATCCTACTGAATATCTCAAAATGTTCTTATTCAAATGCCTAAGTGTGATATATCGTCTTTTTAAGTTAAATAACATAAGATACATTGCATTTTGCTTTGCGCTCCGCGCCCATACAACTTTTTCCCAGAATTTTTAAAAAATCACATTTTTTTTTTTTTCCAATTTTGTGTTTGAATTGTATTAGTCCTGCCCCATTGCCTAAATGTGGTTTCGTCCAAAAGTATTATAGGTATTTTCACGGTCAAAATTCCACCTACAAAAATCGTCTGGTTTTCCAAACGTTTCCCCTAAAACGTCTGGAAATCAATACAAACTGTTCATAACGAAGCCGGCAAGGATCCTAATAAGAAATTTTTCAATAGTAAGATTGGTAAATTTTCGGAATTATTTGAACATTTCAAAGTTCCCAATATTCGACTTCGATATTTAGGTGCGCCCACGGAGTAATAACAAAGAGGAGATGGCGTATCTAGAGCTTCCTTACAAAAATTGTGTGAGGCTACGCGGGGCAGAAGGCGGACGTGAGGGTTAATGATCCCCTCTAATTACCAATAGATGTCGCTAACAAATCGAAGATTTCAACATAAAAAATATATATTTATATTTTTTTATATAGCAGATATTTTGAACATTAAAAACAGACACATATTTTGTGTAACACTAAATTCATCAAATAAATTCGAATAAATAATATGTTATTTACTTACGTTTATGGTGATCCCATAACATTACAGCATTGAAACACTTAAAACTAAATGGTTTAAAATATTTTACAAAATATTCTAAGCTGAAACGAAACGTAAATTAGAAAAATAAGAAAAACATTAAAGCTTGCTCCACGTCACGCATCTTTCACAGTCGAACAAAAAATGACGTAAGCCACGCCCACTAAAGACGTCACTGCGCCAATGACCGTAACGGTGCACTAGTCGATTCGCCGTCTCCTCTTTGTATTTACTCCATGGGTGCGCCAAACAAGCCCCTACAATAATATTAAGATCTCACAAGGAAGTACGATAGGCCGAAGATCGGCCTCTGGGATGACGAACTATTAGAATACTTTAGATCATGGATGCTAAATTAATATCTTTTCGGAAGGATGTTATTTTCACTAAAATATCTTTAAACCTCATGCTTCGTAAGCTACATTATTAGTTGTAGTAGTCATCATTGGAGGAAGATCTCAGATGGTAAGTCAGATGCTTTTGGGAAGCTTGATAAATCAGACACAGTTTGCTGCAATCATTTTATTCTTAATGATTTCTTATGTTTTCGGGATAGTTATACATTCAATAAACGCGATAAAATAAATATATAAATAGTTTAATTTAACGTCTTCTGCGTCTAAGCGTGTTTTTCTATATGTATCATCAGCTTACGCTTCGCAGCCTAGGGTATGCTGTATATTATATATCATGGTCCATATGTCATGGTCCTAGATTCTGCCGCATTGGTTATTACAATGGAGCGACTGCCGTCAGACCTTAGTTTCAATTCAGTCTTTCATGACCTTAATAAAAAGATAATAAGCAATAGCCCAGTTTAGATCCATCCAAACTTCATAACCATAACCCATTTTATTCTTTTCACTCATTAGCAATAATTCCTCCTCCTGCCCAGACCTGTTCATGGAAATGTCATTTATTGATATAGCCGAGGACGGGTTTGGGCAGGAGCACCACATGACATCAACTTCTCCAAAGGACCTCTACGCGTTGGATCCATATCAACGCGCAAGCCTCTCAAAGAACCGGGGCAACCCGTGAATCACAAGCGAAGATAATAATATCCATTTTTATATTTATATTTCACAACAAGTTGAGTCTATCACTCAAGGATAATTTTAGAAAGAGGTGGGTAGTTCCTCCTGGTACTAGGAAATAGTAGGAAGGTTTCATCCGGGCTTCACGCTGCCAGGCAACTATGACTAGCGGAGCGGCGGTAGCCATGGAAACCGCCGGATGCCGCCATCGTTGGGCCTGGGCATTCGGGTAACATTAACTTCTAGCGTCCTAGTATTTTTAATTATTTTGTCCGCGCGTATTTTCTCTGTTGCATCCTCAGCTTAAACTTTCTGAAGTTTAAGCCTAGGGTACGCTATAATCACATAGATAACATCAGGTACTATCGGCGGAGATCTTGTCAGAAATGATACTATTGGTACCAACGGCATTCAATTAAGAATTTCATAATTAATCCAAGTCAGATCACGGTCTCGAAGGTGACCTAGCCCCTAAGCCCCGCTAGACCACATTTAAATTTATTATTAAAAGAATAAGGAAATGGAGTAGAAGAATGGTCACCATAGCTTTGTTAGTGCACCGAGTTAACTGTGATAGTACCTATTATTATATACTTCCCGCTAAATACCGCATTTTAGCGATCTAGAATCTAGATGATCAATACGTAGTATTGAATTACGCAGCACGATTGATAAATTTTACTGTCGGCGTATGGTAACCCCGATTTTATGCGGCGCAATTATAAAATCACATGTCTGCCTTTGACCCAGAGGTCACGGGTTCGATTCCCACGGGAAGCATACTTTGTTTAGTTGTTTCCAGTTTGGTTAGGACTTTGCACGCTTGAATAACCTGATTGTCTGTTAATAATGATGATTCCGTGCTTCTGAATGCACGTTAAGCAGTTGGTCCCGACTGCCATTTGGTGGTCGTTAAAGGAACCACATCAGATGCCGCGAAAAGCGATTCCGAAAAATTACAATGGTTATACATGTAAACTATATATTTAAAATGGCTATTCAGCTCAGCTTCACATGAGCGATATATCTGAACACATCAGTATTTTTTTCTTTATACAAACTAGGTAAACAGAAGGTAAACCATCACTTGAAGAATTACCTGCGTTCTAAGGTTTTTCTTCTCCAAACATCATGAAAGCTGGAACTTTTACAAATACATCCAAACATCATCATGTTCTCCTGGTACATGTACCCACTACACCGCCACCGACGTATGTGTGCGTAACCGGCGGTAGTCCAGGCAACCATTTCTAATTTTGATCCTAGACTCGAAGTTGGTAATCAGTTCTGGCAAATATAGGCTTTCTGTTATTTCAACATACTGAGTGTTTTATCCACGAAAATGAGATTGGTAGAGTCACACATCGATGCCTTAGTTCAAAAATGGTCTAACTACATAAATATCAACTTTGAGCGTTTTAAAGTTTTAAAACATTTGGATCTCGATAGCACGAAATCTTTATAGCTTAGTTAAATAATTCTAAAGAATAGTCCTTTATCTAAATCATATCTCAATATTAAATTAAGTCATTAAAATTACAATAACAATATAAAGACAGCCAAATAAAACAAAATCCCCTATTTAGGGGTTTTTGTGCACTATGATAAATTGTTTTTGATAGGCATTAAGTAATATACTATATTGCTCACGTCAGTATAATAAACTAACTTTTTCTAAGCTTATTCGATCCTCCTTGACGAGTCGGCTAATGCCCAGCGATCGCAGATACCCGGGCCTGCAAATTACATTCGTATGTTACCGAAGACCACGGAGACGGGAGATTAGGCCCCTGTATCAGTGAATATTATAAGCTTTTTTTTTTTAAAAAAATATGCATCAAATTATTTACGTAACTTCACCTAAAACCAACCACAAACCTGACACAACCACTATTTCACCCAGGGCCTTTTAAATCGTCAACGATTGGCGTCAGTACGCGACGGCAGACGTCAGCGAACGAAACCGAAATCAGAAAATACACAACGCTAACAAAGAAAATGATACTTGTGACAATGTGTTATGTATATATACATAAAAAGAAACCGTTCTCTAGACGAGAAAGTCAACAAAGTAGAAGAATCATCTAAAACCAACAAAGCGAAAAGAATATAAAGAGAAAACTGTATTGTAATTGATTTTGATTTGTAGACAAAATCCATCCTCTTATTTTACATAGTGCACAATAGAATCGTAATTGGATTGCAATGGCAATATTTGACGTTTCTTGTATTCTGTTACTAATTTTAAGAAAACAAAATCAATTAGTACAATCTGTACTCTGTTATTATTATATTTAAATTTTTTCTACTATTAACATTCAATTACGTTTTATTTACACAATTAAATTGAAATTCAAAATTATGTTAGCAGAATACCAATATCGAGCATATTAAAAATGCTTCGTAATTGAGTTTGTAATTGAATATCAGTTGCATGGTCTTATAAACTTTATTAGCGGAATTGTCACCCGATTTGTGGGAAGTGGAAAATTGTTAGTCAATATATGCATTCGGCATTGTTTAAAATACCTAGGCAAAGAAAAAAATATATAATATTTCATCATTACTACTATTAGGTATTTACATTACCTAGGTATTATATAGTTAGAATAGAATTGTATGGATTATAGATTGTCGGTAACATATATACTAGAATGTGTATGAAGTAAAATACCACGTGGTCGTGCCCCGGGCAATGTATAATATAATTATATTCTTTGCCCGGGCGTGTTTAACGTTGTCAATTTTGTTAACAAGATTATGTTCAACAATAATGATGACAAATAATTTTATTAAGCTCATTAAAAACGGTACGTACTTACGGAGGATTGTAGATTTTCCTCGAAGCAAATATAGCTAGAATTTAAGGAAAATTCTTAGGCTTATACAACCTTGAAAAACAGGTATGATCTTACTTCATTGTCTAGACAAAGGATTAAAGGTTCTATAGAAAAAGAAAGGACTTAAAAATTATTTCTATAAAAGTTATGTATTTTTTTAAGTTTCAATTTTATAATATCTTACATAACTATATCTATATTTCTATACTATATATATTAATTAATATTATAAAGCTGAAGAGTTTGTTTGTTTGAACGTGCTAATCTCTGTAACTGGTCCGATTTGAAAAATTGTTTTTGTGTTGGATAGCCTTTATCGAGGAAGGGTATAGGCCCGGGCGAAGTCAGGACGGGTTGCTAGTACTTATTATAAAATTGTTCCCGATTGCACCCACAGCTGTACCCATCGGGGAAAAAAGGTTTTTTATTGATAAGGTTCAACTTGGAGTCTATAACTCTTTGTCGAAGTACAATTTTTTCCCGCCTATGGTTAAGATTTGGTATTATATTTACTAGTTACGCCTGCCTAACGTCAATTCTTTTTGAAACTTGTGACCTTACTTTTACTATATCTGCCACCTGTTTAAGAAAGGTGAAATTGCACCCACTTTTGCTGACAGACAGACAACGAGACAAGCAGTTTGCATTGATATCTACGCCGAGAGGCGTTACTGTCTATGAAAGTGATAAGTCTTATCTCATCCACGACCTAAAATATATATGCGTTGTTAGTTATTTTTCCAGTTCCAAGAGTGGACATCTAAACGTAAACGAATGCAATATTATTATATTCTAGCCTATCAAGAAATAGTATTGTCGGACCGTGCAAAGTTAATACCCACCCAACCCAAGTTTTATTTCCACACCAGAAAGATCAAAATGGTCTAAATAACATCTCATGTTAGTTTGCAGTTGGTGCGGCTAGCGCATTTCCTCCGTGCCTTGCAGATTTTCCGGGGTAGCTGTCAAAACTGCCGCACAGACTTCGACTGTTTCCGTTAACCATCGGCACGCTTCGACACCCAAACAAAACCAATATACCTAGCCCTGCGACACTCCCAGAAAATCCCCCGGAGTTTTCCGGTGTAACAGGATAACAGAAAGGAGGAGAAGGTCTTTCAAATTTTGTCATCAAACGAGTGTGAATGCACCGCGATGCCGCTGCGACAATTTGTATGTGTGCATGGTACTAGTGAACTTTGATAATGAACCGAGGGGCAATTGCCCGGGCAAGGGGTGGCGGGTGGGGCACTTGCCCCCGATACCCCCTGTTACGTAGTAGCCGGGATGTGCAACGACCTGCAGCCACTTCCGTCCAGAATCCAGATACCGAAGCTGTCTACTTATCGATATTTCGATCGCTTTTTTGCTTGTAAGACTCTTTGATTTGCTGTTGTCCTGGTATTTGTAATCTTCGGTCCAAACGATTTTTTTAAAAGAAACACACATTCATCTCATATTTATCCTGGTTGCATCTTAATCCGTATGACTCGAATCGAAACCCGGGGTACATAAAAAAGCAATATCTCTTCTCCTTTTCACGAGGCACGTTACTACATTCTCACTAAAATAAAATTAGTCGTTATATTGAACTCGCTACACTCTCTTGAGAATTTATCGGATTATATAGCCGTGAAAAGCATTAGTTTTTTTAGGGTTCCGTAGTAAACACAAGGAACCCTTATAGTTTCATCATGTCTGTCCGTCTGTCTGTTTGTCTGTCGGTCTATCAGTCTGTCTGTCCTACGTTTTTCTCAAAGACTGTTAGATCTAGAAAGCTAAAATTTGGTATATCACTTAACATTAAATTACGATTTTTTTTAGGGAACCTCCCCGCACTGTAAAATTTTTTTTAGTAATGGGTTTTACGGCCATGGATACAAGTCTTTTATAACCCTTCTTAAGTTTTCTATCTTCTTCAGTCACAGTGTGGTTTCGTCAAGTCCTAGTCAAGTCTGAAAGTCTAGTCAGTACCTAATAAAGTCTTGTCAGAAGAATCAGCCAAGTGAAGTGGTAGAAAAACTGCACTTAGCGATTACTAGGAGCTTTTGGCAACAAGCATGAAAATCACATAAATCAAACACTGTATCACTTCCCAACACTCACGCTTGTTCTTGAACACTTTGCGATTAATAAATCCACCATTATTATGCACAAACACTCAAAAAAACACAAATTTTGGAAAATAAAATTCTGCTCTTTTCAGCTTCCCGCCTTTGCGCGTGACGTGGCCCGACACGCACTTGACCACTTATTTTTACTTTCTGCGACATCGGCCTTCGCTCCCGGTCCCATGGAAATTTCGGTAGATTTATTCATTTGTTGTACTTGAATCAGCGGGTTGTCTCCCTATTAATTATCATATGCGATGTTTCCCGGTTCCGGTCGGGCTGCTATTTATTTATTTATTTATAAATCTTTATTGTACCACAAGTTTACAATTGGCGGACTTAATGGTAAAAGCATTCTCTCCCAGTCAACCATTAGGAAAAACAGAAAAGTTATGTGCGGCGCGAATTATTTTAAAAATACAATGAGAGAAAAAAAAACACTTAACTGCTAAATAAACATACATAGATTTACATACAATATTCATAACTATACATATACATACATAAACATACATAAAAGAAGAGATGAAAACGGAAAAAGTGACGATTTAGGGTTATATTATACTAGTGAGGTGAATTTTGACTATTCTTCTAGCTATCTATCGGTCGTAAAAAAAACCAAATCAGAGACCAAGAGATAGTTTCGAAAAACTATGACACTATGTTGTGCAGGACAGATTGCAGACAATATGAATAATAAATCCCATTACCTAAATTTCAGATTCTAAGCTTTAGTCATTTTTGACATGACCTGACGTAGGATATGTAATAGATGTAAAATATAAGTAGATGTACATAGTATGTAATAGATCTTTTATCACGCCAAGGACATGGTCAGATAAAACATTTCTATTATTAATAATCAAATCATACATTTAGAAACTTTCCATATTCAAATTGACTTAATGCTTACGAAAACATACAGGGTATTTATTCATATTGAACATTTTGAAAACCAATGAACATCTGCCATGTCCCTCATCCCATGAGATACCGAACAAGACTTCCCACTTCAGGGGTCCTATTTAGGGCATGGATACCGGTATTCCGGTATACCGAAATAACGGTATACAGTTTTTCTTCTCTATTTTCATACCGGTATTTGAGGGGAAAATACCGGTATTTCGGTATTTAAAAAATTTACTTTTTTTGTCAAATGTGTTTAAAAACTAAGCAGAAGGCTCGGTTTCTATTACTTTCTATGGTTCATAGTGTTGTTCATACCAAGGAGTTTCCTGTTACTTGAATCACGACGAAAGAACTTGATTACGAGTATACCAAAGAAACGACTACTAGATCGATTTTTCTACAAGCGCAATCTACCTGATCAAGCATATAATTTATTTCTAAAAATGTGTTCTTTTTATTTGCTATATAATACAGAAATTATTGAACAAAATGGAATAAGCATTTATAACCTACTTAAAATTTAAACACTAAGATATATGTAATTAATAAACAATAAAAATAAAAAAAATCTAAATAATCACTTCCTGCTATACTTTCATTAGCAATTTGATTTCGTTTGAACAATTTATATTTCCATAGAGTTGCGAGAAATATATATTATTTTTTTTATATGCTTTATTATCATCAAATAATAAGTCCTAATTTAATACATAATTGATTTTAATATTTGTGCTAATGAAACAATATAAATAATTCAATTTAGGGTATAATAATTAATTGATCCATCACTCACTGGAAAGGTCTTACAAGTAAAGTACAAGAGACATAAAGTGCGTGACGACGTCTCAATAGGTTTAGGAAGTAGTTTGTTTAGTATTATTAATTGCCTTTATTTTTATAACCCATACCCATCGTCATTGGAATCATTAAAACGATGATTAGCAATATTTAAAAAAATACCGGTTTATGAAATTTCAATATCGGTATCAATACCAATATGAAAATCATGCCGGTATTCCAAGCCCTAGTCCTTTTGAAACGGATCCCTGGAGTCATTACTTCGCAAACGGAAAACTAAACGCACTTTGAATCGAAGTAACAATAAATGTCTGTAGTATTAGTATTTGGATTTGTTTGGGACACAAAGAAACCAGGATTAGGTTTTGCTAAGCACGAAGGCAGAGATGGGCGTAGGCGCGCCTTCTGGAAAGAGTGTGTGTTTTCAGACCTCTCAAATCATCGTCATCAACCCTTTCCCGTTTCAATTAGGGTTAGGTCTCCTTTTCTTCTTGCGCCAATCTTCCCTATTATTCGCCATTTCAGGGGTTTCCCCATTCCAGTGCTTCCATAGTCATCTCTAAATGGATAACACAAAAGAAAAGAGTGGAAGACCAAGAATGATGTGAAAGGATTGTGTGGAAGATGATTTGAAAAGAATAGGCAAGATGGCATCTTAAAAACGGGATATAGAGCGAAGTGGAAGGAGATTGTGGATGAGACCAAGAACCATAAAGAGTTGTAAGAAAGGAACCCACAAAGTAAGTAGAATGGATTTATTTGAAGCAGGAATGCACCATGCCATCTTAAAATTTCAGTCAGATTTGAAAACGTTTACAAAATGCATATGACAGTGAAGAAAATGCATCGCTGATTCTAAGAATAAATGTGGTAACGTTAGCAGTTTGCGGGTTAATCTTAATGATAGACCTTATTTCTGAAATTATTTATCTTTGAGTTTAGTATAATATTGGAGCAAAATTAATAAATCTCTTGTAGGTGAATTTTTGTTTGAGGTTTTTACTCAAAAACTACATAAAACTACGAAATACATTTACGTAGATTTCATGTAACGACAATCCAAAACCACACAGTTCAAAATTAAGCCGTCTCGATGTCCATAATTGAATTTCAATCAAAAAATTAATCAAAACATCCCCTAAACCACCCCGATCAAATTTGGCTTTTAACACTAACATATAAGAATCGTAATGGTATATGACGAATGAGATGGGAAAATTGAATAACGCACACGCATACTCATGAACGACAGGGTAAACGGAGGGGTCCAGACAGAAAAATGCACTTGGTACCCCTCGTCTAGACGCCAGACGGTCTGGTCTGTCACCACGGTGTGTGGGGACTTTGCTGAATACTTCAAGGTCATACAATAGAAAACTCTTTATAAAACTATAGGGGGATTACATTTGAGCGCCATAGTAAAAGTCTCACGGTGCGCAGACTTTTGTTGATGTGTTTACGAAAGCTAGAAATTCTGGTTTGGCTACAAGTGATATGATCAGTTAATTTGTGATTAGTGAACTTGTTTTGCTTCCCTTTGGTAGACAGGTTAGGGACTTGCGGATAATTGGGGTGCTTGCATTCTCAGTCAAAATGTTTCAGTAACTAAATAAACCCCTTAGGTCATATCATCCGACCGGCTTGTCTCATCGTTGGATGAACGGAATGTCTTGTTCATTACAAGGAAGATAATAAAGACACTTTATAAATGTGATATTTTTGTGATCCGAAATCATTGAGAAAGGAATGTTTTCCTTTTTGATGCTCTTTGTACAATAGCTATTTCCCAAGTGTACAGTTTCAAGCGTAGTTTTAACCTTTCTTATAATGCAAAAACAATTTTTATAGTTACTTGCGTAAACAAACTCGTAAATTATTTCTTTGGTACTACAAACTACAATCGAACTGACATACTAACTTCGATTGCGGTTCAAAATAAGACAGAAAAGGTCAATCTCTGCTCGGAACACCTCAATACTAGGGAAAGAGTCAATTTTATGACCCTGAAGACTGGTTTCAAAAATTTCACACTCCACATCACAGGCCCTAATTTTCTAAACAAAAGTTTCTAGCTAAAGACAGACAAATAACTTCAGTCAAACATTTACTCGTCCTTTTTTGGCTACGTCGCATTCGGGTGAAAAAACATATCTCTCTAAAACAGTTGGCACTCCTAGTCCGAGTCTCTTATCGGACTATTTGGAAAAAAGTTAACATTGTCCGATCAATCGGTCTAAGCCGGACTAAGTGTTCAGAGGGAAAGATTTCGTAAACTTTAAAAAAAAACTAAAGAGAATTTTTGACTATGAAAGTTTTAAAAATTTCCAAACTCCACATGATCAGTGGCAGCAATGTCGACAATAAACCTAGTGGTGTATAATTTAGTGCCTGTATACAGTCTGCAGACAGTATAGCACGACTGGCGCTGCGCCCCCAGTTGGGGCAGGTCAGGCACTACACGCTGCGCCCCGCGGCGTTGCTTGCCAGACAGATTTGACGATTTGTATTTATATGACAAATCTTTTCTCTCTCATCAACTGACGTTTTTATTTTTTTAAAGAGGTTTTTACAAATTTTTGGCATATACTCATAATTACACAGGGTGCACAGGGTCCATTGACCAGTAACCTACTCAATACCAATATCATCATCATAACTTCAGCTACAGTCAGCCCAATAATGAACATACGATTCCTAGAATATCCCGTTGAAATCGACCTTCTTCCAGCGTTTTCCTGCGAAATTCTTCAGGTCACCTGACCACCTGGTCGCTGGGTGTCCAACGCTGCACTTGCCGGTGCGTGATCGCCATTCAGGAACCTTATTCGTAAAAAAGAAATAAGTAAAAATAAGTAGAACCCTTGTACACAGGTTTCGTAATGTAAGTTTACAGCGTGTACATGAAATAAATAAATAAATAACACTTTATGATCAAAAGGTTTCAGTTACAGATGTTAAGAACCTACATAACGCAAGTAAAGCCCATTCTCTGAATTTTCCTTCTTACAAAATAAATCAATTTCGTTACACCCACGTAATTCAATTAATTTGATAACGCGAGCTCCGGCTATAGAGGGTATTTTAACGTGACTGGTTTGCATCATTAATTGATTTAATATATCCAAGGGGTAATGATTTCTTAAGTTTTAGCGATTTTAACAATAAAAACCATTTCATTTTATTTTAAGACGTGACTTTGGGTCTCTGCGTTTTCTACCGCCTGTATAATGGGTTGTGCTCCGAGGAACTATTTGAGATGATGCCAACATCCACCATCTCTGCTTATCTCACTTCTACCAACGCACCTCTCGCCATCGGCAGGGGATTAATCCACGTTTATTAGAATACAAAGGATCGCGTACGGTGCGTTTTAATAGAAATTTTCTCTCGCGTACGCTGAGACTGTGGATTGAGCTCCCCAACATGGTTTTCCTAAGAGACTACAACATCGGGTCGTTCAAAAAGGCGGTTAAGGATTTCTCAAGGGTCGGCAATGCGTACGTGATGCCCCTGGTCGGGCGTCCATGGGCTACGGTGACCACTTATCATCAGGTGGGCCGTATGCCTTCTTGCCTACTTAATTGAATAAAAAGAAAATATATTGAATGTACAATCTCATTGAATCATGAATCGTAGCATCGTCGTAGGCATAGAACTTTTCACACCGCCCGCTCGTAGCCGCGCTACGGCGTAGAGTCACGTAGCACGCTACGTGTGGCTACACTTCGACTCGACCGCAAGTAATTTTCTTCGAGAGGAAATTGTTTTATATTATTTTAGTATTAGGATTGGTATCAGAATCGTTCATTTGCGTGATACTTACGTAATAAAAAATCATTATAATAGATAACATTCGTGCACTGCGATTATGGAATGAATGATGCCATGGTTTTCCCTAGTGACTATAACATTCAGCCTTCAAAAAGGGCGTGAAAAGATTCCGGTGCTGCAGGCGTTTATAGGCTACGGTGACCACTTACCATCAGGTGGGCCGTACGACTGTTTGCCTACTAAATTGTATAAAAAAAAACAATTACTTTTTTTCTTTTGGTCTACGGGTTGACTGGAAGAGACCCCTATCAGGGATAAGTCCGCCTCTTGTTGTGTTTTATTTTGTTGTAACAATGTTCTTTCTGTACAATAAAGTTTTAACATACATACAACCATGGAATTTACGAGGTGAATAAAAAAATTAAACTGATGATACTCGTACTTAGCTAGATTTAAACAATATATATTAAAAATATAGCACTAGTCGGCAATCAAATTATTTGATTAAAAAATCAAGCTCAAAAATTAACCCGACGCGAAGAAAAGTAGCTGAAAATATAGATAGATAGATACACTTTAATGTACCAATCACAAAATTTAATTTTAGATACTTTCTGATAAAGTTTTGTCCTATAATAATTATATTTATTCGAAATGAATAGAAATATCTAAATCATATAAATATTCATATGGATAGTATAATGAAACCAGTATTCGTTTCAGCAATTACATTTAATCTGCAACGCATCAGCTTCGCAAAGAGATCGTATCGGTGAAATACAGAGGCGAGTGGCGGCGAGCGCACACTGGTCGAGCTACTGGGAGTTAGTTCAGTACGAGTATGGTGGCACAGAATTATTAATACTACTAACGTACAGAAAGGACGCTCACACACCCAACACTAAACAAATACCGCACCTCATCGCATCGCAAAACAATGCAAGGATGTCGCTTCGGCCCGCTCGGCTACGACGACGACTATGACGCAGATACGGTAAATATGAGTAACAAACAGGGACACGCGTACGAATCGTAGTAGTAATAGGCATCGGGTTCGCCGCTGTTGTATGGGGTGTCTGAGGCATGGTAGAGGGTTAGGGCGTCTGAGACTATAGTATGAGCTCCTTAATATGGTTTACCCGAGAGACTACAATATGGAATCTTTCAAAAGGACGTGTAAATATATCTCAAGAGTGAGATATTGCGGGCGTCTATAAGCTGCGTTGCCAGATTGACATTTCAAAATTAGAAAAGAGAGATGCACAAGTAATACATACTGGTATACATATATATAAAGAGAAAATATCCCTTACACTGCGATTATGGAATGAACTCCCTTTCATGGTTTTCCCTAGTGACTATAACATGGGAGCCTTCAAAAAGGGCGTGAAAAAATTCCTTCAGAGTCGGCAACGCGCTCGTGACATCTCCGGTGTTACAGGCGTTCATAGGCTACGGTAACCACTTACCATGAGGTGGGCCGTACGCCTATTTGCCTACTTAAATGTATAAAACAAAAAAAAATAGGTTATAATAAAGATAAAGATAAAAAGCCTTTATTGTTTGAATTTAGGTACAAGTAAGATGTCAATAAAAATAACAATAATCTCCAAATTCTGCCATTCCAGGCGTACAATATATTATGAGTCCAATGAATGGGAGCGAATCCCCGTGTGAAAGCTATATTTATTTATATTCCAAAACTTTTGTATACTATAAAAACATTTATCAATTAATAATTTCAACAAAGCACTGCGAAACTTTGTAAATGGCAGTTCCTTGATATCGTCAGACAGTTTATTATATATCATAATAAAAACCTAGGTTATCATCTACTCGACCAATATGAATAGTTTTTGGCATATTTGTAACAATTTTGTTAGTGTATCGCTGTAATTTCGATTGGAAACATTTAATTATATTCCCGAAAATTATTTATTTAAGAGCGCTTTGAGGGAGCGGGAAATTCGCTGAAACTGTTGTATTAATTATATAATCTGTTCTGCGAAAAACATTTATTCGCTGAATAATGTTGCGAGTTTTTCTTTGCAATGAATACGAATATTGTTTTTTTAATTTGATAACCTTTAGTAACCACTAACGCAACTTTTAAGTAGCTACTTTCATGCATTCAACTTTTGACCTAAGCGACCGATCGATCGGACTAACTAGTCGGACCAAATGTTCAGATGAGAAATTTATCTATCTACGCGAAAAATTTCGAAGATTTGAAGTCTACTTTCTCTTTCTTCCCAATTACATCCTCTCCTTTTCCTAAGAGGCCCCTCCAACTAGTGAAGGTAGGTGATTAGCTTCTTAAAATCCTTCTTTAAAAGTCCAAGCTCACTTTCAAACAATACAAAAGGTCTTATGTATCAGTAGCGTAAGCGGTGTTAATATTACCTCCAAACACCATCCCATACCGAAGGTACTTATTACTTCGCGGATCCCATATTCAATCTAGAGCTGAAACTCTTGTCGGTGGAGTTTCGTCCAAGTAAGCTTTCGCAAGCCTACATTCAAATGAATCTGTTTTTGGCATTAAGATTAACTGAAAAAAAAAGATATAAATTAGATTAAAAAATCTGATACCACAGGACCCCCTACATTTCGGTCGAAGCTATTCTATAAAAAATATCGAATACCTCGACTCGATGCGAAATACCACAATCAAAAAACAATTTTCTTTAATTCACCAGCCCAGGCGTACCAGGGCGGCAGAAACAGTAGGCTGTGCACAGATATAGGCGTGCGAGGCGCATTGCAGGCGGGTGAACGGCCGCGCATCGATCCCGCCCCCCGCGCCCCCGGCCCGCCGCCGCCGACTTGCGTAACCCCCGCCCCGCATTATATAACCATGACGCGCTTTCCGTGATTGTATCCTGGTTCTGTGCATTGATGTGCATGTACTACAAGTATATAATAGAAAATACATAAATGGTCATAAATGTAGAGTATGGCGGAAAAAAGCATAAAAGTATACAAATTAACTCAGGATCCAAACAAATCCCCGTTGACGTTTTAATGAAAACTGTCAATTGAAAGTTTTCATGTTTACTTATTAGTCATGATGTCATACTCGAAGTTTAGCTCCTGAAGAAGTTTCACAAGAAAAAAACATATAAAACGGTCAGGTTCGAGTCGGCCTAGTGCAGTAAAGGTTTATTTATTTAACTTTATTACCATGTAAATGGCGTCCATAAAGCCGTAGGCTTTTTCTACCAATCAACCAATCGGTGGTGCAGAAAAAGTAATAAATTGATAAGGGTTCTGTACCATTATCTATAAAAACCACAGAAAATGATGTCTGTTGTATTGATTCAATTTAGGTATTTGAAATAGTTATACTTTTTTTTTTATACTTGTATATATTTTTTTTTAAGTAATAAAAAAATATATATACAAAACGCTGAAAACTAATGTCAAAAATAAATGTATAGGCCTAGTGTACCAGGGTAGCAGCACCCATCAGCGACATCCGTTTCAGGGGCCGTTGGCGTGTAACCTACTTTCATGCTACCCCTGTGGACTCGAGAGGCTCTTTGGTAAATAAAAACCCTGCGGGAGGATAATATTCTATTTTACTAGTTGTGCCCCACGGTTTCGCCCAGTTATGATACATTTAAATATATGTACTGATACAATGTCAGTACATAGGTACAGGTACAGGTTATTTTGAGACTACTAGCCAAATTTTAGTGTGTTTAGTAAGAAGTATTGGAACACTTTCTTATAAGTTTTCACTTATTTTTTCAATTGAAAGAGCTTTAATATTACTTACTAAAGACACTATAAAATACCAGTAGTTTCAAAATAACTTTTGTCCAATCTTCTACTAAAAAGTAAAGTTTAAAAATAGAATTTAAACGTCAGTTAATCTACACATGCTGTACGGATTGCTAAGCCTAGTAGGCACTTATTTAAAAAATCGAATATGTGATCGGGATTATTGTTTATTTGCTACTAGTTGTCGTTAGCTCAATATATACAATATATCGTTTTGAGATTCGTACACGTACATGCCATCGAAATAAAATTAAAAAATCAATTAAGATACAGCTCTCATAAGGACAACCAGTGGCGTAGCTAGCATAGGTGGCACCCGGGGCGGATTTTATAGGTGTCACCCCAAAACTCAATCGAAACTGTTAAAATAAAAAAAGTTATAATCATTTACGTTTTATTAAAATACAACTACCTATTACAAATATTTGTATATTATGTAAAACAAATTTTGGTTTGTTAAAAATTAAAATTTCTTCCTTCTATGTTTGACACTAGCGAACTCCGAAATCACGTCTTCTAATTTATATTTTGTGTTGCTTCATGTTCTATCGTTAAAATACCAAGATTGTTTAATCTGGTTTCAGTCATTGTAGACCGCAAGTAATTTTTAATTAATTTTAATTTGATGAAACTGCTCTCACATGCACATGAAGCAACTGATGCACATATTGTTATAAATAACTTTAGTGCGACCGTTAGATTCGGAAGAGATTCTGTAAAATCACATTCCACAATAAATTTCAAAAAGTCCAGTGTCACCCAATTAGAGACAGTAACATTAGCCGCTTTTAAATGTCTTCTCAATCTTGGTATTTCTAAAAGGAGTTCTGTTTCTGATACTTCATCGTAAAGGTTAGTAAATTTTGATATAGCAAATTTTTAACTGTTCAGTGTTTGCCGAAAGCAAGGTCTTTGACTGCACAACCTCAAACAACGAAGCTACGTCTTTAATGGACTTTACTCTTTTTTCGAGTTCAATACTGAATCTGTCAAGACATTCTAACATGTCCTTTTGAAGTTCCGCTCTAAGTGTAAGTCCAGCATCTGTGGACGATGCTAACTCACCGGGCATGCGTTTCTTGCGACAAATTCGTCGTTCCATCGAAATGTTGTATATTTCCGATTTTTGTACAGCAAACTCTATTGCCTCTTCTGCTAGATGCAACCGTTTCTCTCCAATGAATAGACGAAGTGCTTTTAGTTTTATGATTATTTCATCAACACGTAAACCTTTACTTTGTAATGCAATCTGAGCATTGTTTACTTCCCTTAGCACATCATTCCAAAAGAAAAGAAAACAAAGAAATGAGAAATTGCACACAGCAGGCATAAGATTTTGTGCAGCACCTCTAGTTTCTAAATTTACGTCTTGGTCACATAGTTCCTCAATTGCAATACATCTTAATTGCAATTATCCTATCAAAATTTTCAGCCAATACTTTTACTGCACCATAATGAGCACTCCAGCGCGTTGTCGAAAGTCTTTTAACAGATGCTTTGCTGTGATTGAGGAGCACTTCCCAACGGCTTGTGGAAGTTGAAAAAAAGAAGTATTATACTTGCCCAGGCTAAACAAAAAAATATTACTGCAATCCGTCTAAAATACCTTCTGTAGGTACCTATTTATCATTTAGGATGGCTCAATAATATAGTTTTAAAATACACAGTAATTAAAAGAGAATAAAATAATTGAAGGGTTTTTCGAAATAATCTAAGATACTGTTAATAGATACTAAATAAATTAAGAATGTAAGTATTACCTGTAATAACAAAAATACTTAACTTACCTTGTTTATTTTCTTCAAGAATCGACTATATTAAATCGGTTTTTATACAAAAAATGTTGTTTATAATACCTAATAGGTAAATAAATAAATAAATAAATTTTCTTTATTTTGTACCATTTACATTATCTTATTTGTGATCGGGATCTCCATTTAAGTAAGTAATTACCTGTGTTAGGAGATCCCGCTCTTCAATAACAACAGTATGTACATATTAAGGTACTTATATAACTAAAAACTATTGCATTAATCTATTTTTAACTACCTATTTTATGTTTGTGTATGTGTATAGATGAAAGAACGCGTGTTTGTGTGTGTGAGCATAACGTGTGTGTGCTGTGCTGTCAATTAAGTGGGACTATTCACATAAGGTTTCAATTTCATCGTAACTTAGGGATTTTAAATATACAGTAATCATTTCTTTAGATATGTATTTTGTGTGAGAATAAAAATTTAATATATTATTTAATCTATAATATAAGAATGCAGATTGTCGCGTATATTGTCGTCCAGCAAATTTAGTATTGACAACGGGTAGTGGTACAACCACACGGTTTCGTCTTCTGCGTAATTCATTGGGATCAAACGTGAAGGTCCTATGAAATTTTAGAACACAATTTAAAATATACAGTCCTCGAACCGTGAGCAGATCACACAGCCCGTATAAACAAATAGTGGAAAAGGTGTACGGCTTAAAGCACATAACTTTTAGTAATGCTCTTTGAGACCTTTCTAACTCCAGCATTTTCATCTTAGTAGCACCACCCCAAGCCGGAATACAATATACTATGATTGATTGGGCAAGTGATAAATAAATTTGTTTTAATAGTTTCGTATGAGCGACATGTCTCAAAGATTTGAAGATCCATATCAATTTGCGGATTCTGTTCATAACAAGGTCTAGGTGGTCGTGCCAGGTGAGACGCTGATCAATAACGACACCTAGATATTTTATCTTGGCAGTCTTACTGATTGTATAAATAACAAACACTTTGCACTAGACGTTCAGAATTCACGTAAGAGAATATTGAAATGAATGCGGTCGGAAACAAAAGAAATGGCCCAATCCACAATACAAGTGATGAGCGCTATATCGAGGGAATCCCCTGACTAGCGTTGGTTATGCGCGAACGGGGTATTAAATTTTGGGGGAATCCCTAATCGATTGACAGTGTGCACATTGTTTTTTTTCTAAATATCAGTTTATTATGCTCGTGGTACGATATAATAGTTACCTAGATAATTTTATTAGTGGCGGTTATGCTCTCTGCCACAGATTTACGATTTTTTATAGATAGAAAGAACTATAACTGATGGTCATAGTCGGGCTCGGGGTGTCACCCCAAACGAGTGACACCCGGGGCGGGCCGCCCCCGCCGCCCCCCTTTAGCTACGCCACTGAGGACAACTGTATCATAATTTAACTTTTTCCAATCAAAGTACACCTTGAGCTGGACCAATGAGGTTGTGATGCAGTTTTGTTTAGCAGATGAAACTGGCTGCTAGATATTTATAATCTGTCACATGTACATTCGAACGAAATATATACTTCTGTAAAGTCATGTCTGAAATGAAGGTATTTGTAAAACATATATAAAATATTATTCAGGACTACGCAAAGGAGCCGAGGACTCGTATTTTCCTTCAAGTTTTCCTACATTGAAACCTCCTTGGTCCTTCATAATCTGTGGAGGCGGTCAACACGCGCGCGCGACCAGTATCAGCAAGGGATTCAATTTTCAAATTTAGTTCTGTTTTCAAAAAAATGTCTGAAAACGTAGCGATGTAGAAGAAAATTTTACACCATTTTTTATATTTTATCTTATTTTAAGATAAAGTAGTGTATGAAACTGCACATAATTATTATAGGTCTTACAATACTCGTGTAATGCTATAAAAAAACTCGCCCACGGTTCGTTTTTTTTTAACTTACACTCGTATTATAAGAACCCTTAATATGCAACAGTTTCATACACTACTATATTTCTGTTCATCCGATATTTATGAAATAAACATTAAACTACCATTGGCACCACTATAACTTACTAACTAAGCATTTATTGAAACAAATAAACTTTTTGGATAGGTATATCTATACATATAATAAAATTGTAACAGGTCGATGTCTGTACATTGAAGATTTTTAATAAAAAACTATATGAGTGGTCATTATTGGACCAACAGAAGCCAAAACAAGCATTTTTAGATTTTTTGTCTGTCTGTATGTTTGTCATCGCATCACGCGAAAACTACTGCATGGGATTGAATGCGGTTTTCACAGTTTTGTTGCTGGAGGTCTAACTTAGAAATTAGGCTACAATTTATGCCGATTTTTTTACCAGTTCCCGTAGGACAGTTGACCAACTTAATTGACCCCTAAAATGTATGGCGTACATAGTATATGAAACATCAAACTACACTGGTTAGTTCACTTTTTTCAATTTTATGTACCTAAAGATTTTTTAAGAAAATTTTGCTATTGCTTCTATTATCAAACATTACCTCCGAGGTGGCCAGTGGTTAAAAAGTGTTTATTAGACCCGGAGATCGTGGCTTCGATTCCCATAGGAAGGATACTTTGTTGTTTCCAGGAGTCCTATTTTTGTAATGTGTTAAGTCGAATGAAAAACTTTCGATTGACCGATTATGACCAACGAATGAACCAAAATCATTCAAATTACCGATTTTGCGTGAGTCACGATTCACAAAAATAGCACTTAAGTTTGATTAGGTTATGATATTGCAGGATATGAATCACCTGATTGTCTGATAACATTGACGTTCCGTGCTTCGGAAGGCACGTTAAAACAAGCGGTGTGTCCGCCTGCCATTTGGTGATCATTAAAGGAACAACATTAGAGGCCGAAAGACAGTTCCGAAACATTCTAACACCAGAATGTCTGATCTAGGAGTCCTATTTCTAATTATACGAGTCACACAAAATCGGTGAGTAGAAAGAAAATCGTTCGACTCATCAATTATGGTTATATTTAATATCAAAATAATGGTAGATGCTACGTATACACTTGATTATACACATATTGATTTTAGTATACTATTTCAGTATATATCAAACATAATAGAAATACGACAATATTTAATAACGTGTACAAATGTTTAATTATTAAAATGATTTCTGTTAAACTTAAAATATAATAAAAATTCGTTTGTTTGTTTGTAATATCTTTATTGCACAAAAAAACACAAATAATTTACATACACAAGCATGGAAAAACAATAAGTACAATGGCGGACTTATCCCACTTAGGGATCTCCTACACTTACATTACATTACATACATAACATTTTTTAAATTTATTTTAAAAATTAATATACAATAAAAAATCATGCAGGACATATCGTGCATTTGTGCCCAGAATGCTGCCTGTATGGATAGACAAAGACATATATGCTAGTACTTTGATCGACCAATCTGCCAGACTTTTTGTCACCAATGGCAATGACCTAATTTTTTCATTAAATAAATAAATATTTTATTTTTCATTCAATTTATGAACTCAGTTAATTTTACACAGCCTTCTTTGAAAACAAAAATAATATATAATATTAAGTTCAGAGATCTGCCTATTTTGAAACAAAGGTATATTATTTTTAAAAATAAACAGCATCTTTTTTAAACATCAGTCAAAATCGTCGTAAACTTTACGTTTTGATCGTCCCAAGTAAGCGGACAAAATAGGGATTCGAATTTAATTACAATAATTCGTTAATAGTCTGCAAAAATCGCAGCAACATGTATATAAATAAGGCGTACATAAGAAAAACAGCGGTCCGGCGAAGTACGGCCCCGGACCGGACCCGGCTCGAGCCCGGTTTCGATTCGTCTGGCCGTGTGTCTGCCATGTTATTTTGATTACGTTTATAGACCTCTTTTTCTTTTAAGTTTTCCTGATTATCGGGGCCGGTGACGATTCCTGGGTTTAAAAAATAAAAGTAGTTAAATAAATAACTTTATTTTAGATAAAATTTATTTTAAAAGCAACATAAAATTGATTAATATTTTATATTGCTTTTAAAATAAATTTTATCTATTCATTATTTATTTCATTTAGCTAGTGACGTAACATATTGTATTCTACAAAGCGTCATTAAATAATATCACTGTCATTCATCGTATTTATACCATTTGGTATACATTTCCTAACAGTCAATCTTTAGAGCGGAAAATATACATGCGTATCCAAATATTGTTAGTATTGTTACGGATATTGCAATATAAATTTCACAGTAATACTCATTGTTTCATAATAAATCTAAGCAAATTAATAACAATGTTTTAGATAATTTTTTATTTATTTTTTCTCATCACAATAAAATGTCTCCATAATTCTGTAAATCCTACAGACATTTCTGTGGAAAAGTAGACAGTTGATTTGACTAGTCTCGTCTAATCCAAATCAGGAAAATACAAAACATAATGCTAACTGCTATATTTTCCTGGAGAAAATACATTTTAATATTTGTTACTTATATAATAATTATTTTAATTTTTAGTATTAATATTTTAGTTGAATAGTGTATATTGTATTAATAACAAATCATTAATAAATACTTAAAATAATTTTAAATTAAAACATATTCACAACAGAAAACAGTATCAGAAATGAAACAAAGTTACATACCAATCTACGTCGTGTCACGTATCAAACTTAATTTGACCCAATAACAATAATTTCTCGTAGCTCGTAGCATGAAACAAAAGAGGAAGCTACGGCGTAGCTCCGTAGCTCGTAGGGTTACGGCTGAGCCCGGGCCCGGTCGGCGACCCCTGGCCGTGAACGGGGGCGCGCCGGGTACCCCCTTCCCCGCGCCCCCTTCATACCCCCGCGCCCCCTTTCCCGCACACACCCTTCTGCGGCAAACACGTGCGCCGCGCCCCGCACATAGGATGTACTCAATTTGCATCTAACGTCGGAAATTAAATCATAGATTTAAAGCCTTCAGCGCGTTTAGAGATGAGTATAGAAGAAGTCTGGCTGAAAAGTTTTATTTATATTGTTTACGGATGATATTTATTTTACTTCTTGTCGAGTTAAAATGGCTAACTCTTCAGATTCGTCTAGACCACTAAGTGTCATGATCACATGATATATTATTTATTTATCAAACACATTTTGTTAATAATACAATAGCTTAATTATTAATTTTAAAAAAAGGAAAAAACGCTATGTTAATTAAACTTTATAAAACATTTCTTTTAGAATTAAATAAAATATTGAGCCCAAATCGTTGTCGCTGCATGATGACAAGAGGCTTGCGAGGTTCCAAAATAGACGCCATCTTAAGAGATGGCAATGTTTCATGCGATCTAAGGATCGCATGAAACATTGTCAGTAAAATATCGATGATTGAAAAAAATATTTGTACATTATGTCAACATTATCAGGACAATTGTAAACTAAAAACTAACATTAATGACATCATTAAAAACAAACACTCTTTGATTTTAACCACGATATTTATGTATTATAATTTCATAAAATCTTTATAATTTTCTGTTATATCAATTGATATATATGTAGTATTAGCTTTTTCTCACATCTTTGCCTGCGTCAAATGTTTGACCCCGGATCTTCAACTATATGCATACCAAATTTCATCAAAATCCGTTCAGCGGTTTGGCCTTTAAAGCGTAACAGACAGACAGTCTTTCGCATTTATAATATTAGTATGAATATGGAAGTATGGATATCGTAGAATACTACGAGTAGCATGTCCAGACATATTTTGTTATAAACCGGGCAATTAAGTAACATTCCGTTATTATTTCTTGTGTAAAACCCGCCAAGAAACGACACTACTTAAGAAAATTCCATGAAATTGAAACCCATCCGCAGTGCAGCTATCATCGCTGACCCACGCCAGCATTTCCGGGCCCCGCCATCGCCTAAATGTGCACACTCTGTACTCATTATTCTACCTAACAACGCACACTAACAACCCGCACACAACCAAACAATTTCTCTTTGAAGTCCCACGTAAACTGCCACACCCCCGTCCTATCTAGACAGGGCGGCACCCACACAAACAAATCTATCTAGGAAGTTAAATCCACGTGTGCGTTATAAAATCGTGTCCGTATAGAAATGATACGTTGAATGTGTGAGTGGAAAATGTGTGTTAATGTTGGACTTCCGCGTTTATTTGTGTCACCCACACAGGGTTGTTGAGGGTGTGTGCGGGGTGCATCGACTCCGCTTCCTGTTCCCGGGGGCAACAACCCCGCGCTGATTTATGTTCGTTCGAAGGTTCGCGTGCTATTGTGATGTTTGGTCTTCTATGAGGCTCTGATTGATACCCTGCGCCATTAGGCCCTAATGAGGATTTAAATAGATATTGCATTAAACTCAGAAAACTGTTAGTTTTAAAATTAAACTAACGCATCAAATATATGTAACAAAAATATCGTAACTATCTGTATCAATTAATGAATTTATTTTATTTTTGGCGGGAAAAACTATACACATTTTCGCGCCAACCAAAAAGTACACCGACACACACATACACGAAACGAAACGTCTAGAAAATCGATATGGTACAGGCGGCAACAAAATGGAATCAAGTTTGTTTTTCAAACGGTGCAGTAAAGATAACATAAATGTTTGACTAGAAATAACAGTTTCATTTTCAACGGTATTTGGCATTGACTTGTAGTTTATGCGTGTTAATTTAAGCCAACAGACACACGAAAAATATGAATATGATTAAAAAAGTACACACTTAGTGCATCTTTTTAGTATTTTATTTAGCTTCAAACGCAAGTTTACAATTTACTTTTGTGCTTAGCTGCTTTTGTATAATCCTTTGTACTCATTAGTTATTTTTTTAGATTTATTTAGTTTAGGAGTTTAGGTTAGTTTTTTTTTTTTATTGGATTCAGTGCTGGATTTTTTCGATATACATAAATGGTACAATAAAGTGTTCATGCATTCATTAGTCATTTTCTCCTTGCATTAATAACATTTTGTTTGTATTCATATTTTCTGTAAGGATCGAAATTGGCGTGACAATATGTATGTATGTGATTTTATCCGACGTAGTCTTTTGACTTTCCTCCCAGAAGCTTAACATATCGTCCGAGACACCCATCCACAAATCACCCAGAGTACTTTATCACTCAGTGCCTGCAGAGCCTTTCAGGCGACCTATTTTGTCACTTCACTTGAGTGAAAGTTGCGGTGTATGAGAAATTGAAACTACATATGCAAACTATAATAGCTTAGCAGTAGAAGCATTTTGACGTCTTCTTAAACAAAAATAAATTTTAAATTATAGCTTAAATTCTATAGCAACAGTTAATGAAAACTTCTCAATGTGACTTGACTTCATCATTGGTATTTGTGTAGGTATATGTATATATATATAGAGGTATATATTTAAAATGAAATAGTATTTGTGTATGTTTTATGTATGTTTACGTAGTGTATGAACTTAAGCTTTTGATAAAATTTGCTCTATAGGTAATACATTTTTCCCCCTTAATTTTTTTGCGCCAAACTATCTTTCCGTTTCTCCCAATGGTTGACTGGTAGAGAATGCTCTTAGCATTAAATCCGCCAATTGTTATAAGTATATGTGTACTTTGTGGAACAATAAAGTTTTAATAAATAAATAATAAATAAAACAAAATAAATCCATTTTTATTTTATAACATTAATAATTACAAGCAATATTTGAAACAGTAAAAAAATAAACTGTTGAATCAAAGAAAAACAAAATAATGTATAAATTGTGCCTGTAAACGACTTTCTATTACATCCTTAATAAAAAGCAGCAATATTTCTAGGGTGGCGTTTCCAGTTTCCCTTGTACATCATTTATCATTACTTTTTCATAAGAATATATTTCGTCTTTAGCAAAGAATTCGTCCTTAATAAGTTCCCCCCAAGGCTTCACAAGCGTGACGTCATCATTCACTATTCATCGTTACATAAGTTGTTTACAAAGTTCAGATCAAAAGTCCACCGTAAGCTTTGTTTGTGCTTTCCAGATGGAGACTTCAAACTTACGTCATTGTTACTTGGTTTTGTGAATGAATGTTACTTTTTATTGCCAAGAGTTTTATTGAAGTTTTTGTTTGGAGTTATGATGTAAACTTCGTAATGTAAGCTCGAAAAAAAAAGTTCAAAGGGTCACTAAACTGTCTCACTAAATAGAAAAAGTAAAAACAGTCAATATAGATGATAGGCGGTTCCGCAATTCTCTGACATCAGGGTCAATTGATCTAATCCACTCGGTATGAATGAATAAAAGATCAAACTTGGAAAAATTTGGTTAGAATTCTCTCCTTGCAGCTTTCAAACGCAAAATCCAAGAGGCCAGACACCAAGCCCAGAATAGATCTGTCTGGAGGTATCCAACAGCCGATTGGATTGTTGTGGTCACGACTCTCAGGTATAAGGAAAATTTTTAAAGAATTTGGGATATGAAGGAATTAATTGCTTTTCCAAAATCAAAATGACTATGTTGTGACCGACTTGTAAATTAGCAATTCAAAAATCAACCAAACACTTCAACAAATAATGATTAGACATCTTCAAACTGGAACCCTATCTTTGAATGTATGACTCAATGTCGAATAAAAATCGTCCGACTCACCTATTTTGAGTGAATCACATGATACTTCCATATTAATATTATAAATGCGAAAGTCTGTCTGTCCGTCTATTACGCTTTCACGGCCAAACCGCTGAACGGATTTTGATGAAAGTCGGTATGACTATAGTTGAAGACCCGGGTCAAACATAGGCTACTTTTTGACGCAGGCGGAGCTGCGGGAAATAGCTAGTTTTATATAAATTACACTTCTGAAATTTTTACTGATGCTCGTAGTTTAAGACAATGGGTTAAATTCTTACACACAGGCCCCAATATTTCTTATAACCACCCTTACGAGGGGACTGGAAGCCCTTGTCAAAGATCTATCAAAAGTGAGATCTTCTCCCGTGTGACGTTGGGTGTTGCGGATAGGATATTGATACACCGAATGCTGTGACAACACTGATTTATTTATTATTGATCATAGTATATATCTAGTCTATCTTACCACTACATCTCTATTCTAGGCGAAATTAAAATAAACTACAGTTTTATTTTAATGTAAAACACATGAATTATATTATAAAATTCTTGTTTCTCAATTAGTTTTAAGAATCTTTATAAAAAACACAATAATATCCTATAATGGATTATATGCATAATATAAAATAGGTACCTTTTTATATTATATGTTAATTAATTAAAATTTAATGCACATTTTATTTAATACATGTTATTTATATGCGATTAGATATTGAAGATTACATTGTTTACAAATACAAAAATAAACATTTTAAAATATGCGATACAATACAAGTATCTATAGGCTAAACTTTACTTTCGCTGACCTAACACATTCATTTTACATTCCAGTACTATATGTTATGAGTCATTCTGGCTGTTATCACTTATAGGGTTGTGATAAAGTTTAGTTCTATTTTTATGCACTATATCGACTTTATTTTTTTTAATAATTTCAACATTTGGAGGAATTTCTTTTACAACCTTATAAGGACCAGAATAAATACTTTGGAGTTTATTACCTGTTTCATTCTTTAATAAAATAAGATCATTTTCTTTATAAATAATAGGGTTACTATTACGATCATATTTTACCTTTCTTCTATTCTTACTTAATATTAAATTATCTCGCGCTTCTTTCTGAGCGGTTTGTATCCTATATCTTAATTCTAAGGGATAGCTATCTATATTATATAATGGATCTACATAGTCTTTTGTTAGATTTGATGGCAAAATACATCTCTTACCGAATACGAGCTCGAACGGGGTAAACTTGGTCTCACTATGAACAGAAGTGTTATGCGAAAAACACCAAAATGGTAACCATGTACTCCACGTCTCAGGATGTTTTTCACATTGTATACGTAAGTAATTACCTAGACTTTTGTGAGTGTTCTCCAAGCTACCCAGTGTCTGATGATGATATGCTGTTGACTGCAACTGTTCAATATTTAAAAGTTTACAAACCTCTTTGAAGATTGACGACAAAAACTCTGTTCCTCTATCTGTCGCGATAACTTTGGGAATACCATACCTTAATATAAAATCGTTAACTAACTTCTGAGCTATTTCTACACTACTTTTTGTTATCATAGGGTACGCTTCGACATATTTAGTTAATTCACACTGAATCGTGATTATATACGAATAATTATTATCATCCTTATCTTTAGGACCAACAGTATCAAGAAAAATTTTCTCAAACGCTGAGTTAGCAGTTGTTGTTACTACCATGGGCTCTTTTACATAATGTGACGAATACTTCATTCTTTGACACTTATCACAACGTTTTACAAAATCTTTAACATCGTTGTCTAACCCAGTCCAGTAATAATATTTTTTAATATTTGTATACATTCTCCTAATGCCTGCATGGCCACTTGTAGGCAAAAGGTGAAAGTCGTTTAAAATAACTCTCTTTTCATTTTTATTTTCTATCCTTTTTATATCATTTAAAATACATAGTCGTGGTCCGGACCAATTTTTTATTTCCTTTATAGCGCTTATTAACTTTTTAATAAATGTACGATTATTATTATTTTCGATAAAACATATTTCACTTATATTATTCTCCTTACATAAAATACACAGCTCTCTCGCAAACTCGCCTGACGTAATTTGTGATTGAGAAGCTGGATTTATAAAAATACTTTTTTTTTCTTCAACATATATTAGCGTATTTGTTTTACTACTTTTATATTGCAATTTTTTAAAAGATTGCATGTCGCCTATACTCGTAAATCGTAACTCTATAGATGTCTTAGGTTTAATATCTAATCCTATGACTCTCGGTTGATCAGGCCAATTGTCAGTAGGTAGCATATTACTCCCAGAATCTTTATTTTTCTCATTCTCACGTCTTCTCTGCGCTCGTGTCATAACATTCACCATTTTTTCATTCATTTCCTTTAATTCATCCGATGTTATACATAAGCGAGACAATGCATCTGCAGCTGCATTATCAGCTCCTCTTATATACTCTACTACAAAATCATACTCTTCCAGTGCCATCCTGAACTTCATCAACCTACTAGACGGGTCCTTCATATTAAATAAATAAACTAGCGGCTTATGGTCTGTCTGTATAATAAATTTTCTACCGTATAAATATGGACGAAAATGTTTTATGGCCCAAACTATTGCAAGTAACTCTTTTTCGATGGTTGGATAGTTCTTTTCTGCCTTATTAAGACTCCTACTCGCATACGCTACTGGTCTACCATCGTTATTATTTAAAACTGCACCTATTGCATATCCTGATGCGTCTGTCTGAATTATAAATGTATTTTCTTGAGATAAATTTGGATATTGCAAAACAGGGTGAGAAATTATTGCATTTTTAAGAATTTCAAATGAATTTTGACAAGCTTCATCCCATACAAACGTAACATTTTTCCTGCATAAATTATTCGATGGGTGAGCCTTTTCAGCAAAATTTGGAACAAATCTCCGATAATAATTAACGAATGCTACAAATCGTTTTGTTTCATCTGTTGTTTTTGGAACTGGATAATTTTGGACTATTTTAATTTTATCTGGATCCGGTAAAACGCCAGCTGACGAAACTACATGACCTAAATATAAAATGTCTTTTTTTAAAAATTCGCACTTATTCGGATTTAATTTAAGGTTCACTTCTCGAAGTCTCTGAAAAATATCCTGTAAATTTTTATTATGATCCTCTAAATTCTTTCCCATGCAAATTAAATCGTCCTGGTACACCATACATTTTTCATATGTAAGACCTGCCATCGCTATATTCATCATTCTAGAAAATGAGCTGGGACTAGTTTTTAGACCCATAGGCATCCTAGTCATCTGAAACTGACCCGAACCAAAAGCAGTATATTTTCGACTACCTCTCTCTAACCCGACATTATAATAACCTTGATGAAGATCTAAATGTGTGTAATATATACAACCCGACAACGAATCTAATATTTCATTTATATTTGGAAGGGGAAAATTGTCCTCTTTGATAACGTTATTAATTTTCCTATAGTCTATTACCAACCTACACTTTTTCTCGCCTGTGGTATCAGTCTTTTTAGGAACCAATAATAATGGACTTGACCACTCACTTTGACAAGGTTCTATAATCCCTTCACTGAGCATTTTATTTATCTGTTTTTGAATTTCAACTTTTTGTGAATGTGGTAATCTGTACGGTTTTACGAAAATCGGTTCAGTATTCTGTTTTAACTGTATACTATGTTCATAAATATTAGTGGTTGCTAATTTGTCCGATGGTAAATAAAATATGTCTGCATATTTCGCACATATGTTTTCAATACTTTTTTGCTCCTCCATATTAAGATGATTTAACTTTAACCCCATTAATAACGTTCGGACTCGATCAGCATTTTTATTACATTTTTCATACGAACAAATTTGATAATCACTAGCTTTGTGGACTATAGGTTTTATTTCGTTTAAGGTGAAGTTGTTTTCAGTAGTATTTAAAATCTGTATTGGAATTTTCCCTTGCTCAGGTTTTACTAATGTACTAGCTATGTAAATACCATCACCTAACTCAGATGAACAAACTACACTTTCTTCCACCAAATCTGTATCTATATAATGTATTGACTCACATCTGGGGGGAATATTAAACGAACAATGATTAGTTGTTAAGGGTAAGACTATATTTTTATTTTCGTTCGAATGTAAACTTAGCGATTTATTTTCAAAATTTATTGTCGCTTGATACTTATTTAAAAAGTCTTGACCAATTATTCCATTTGCCCTACAAGGTAACGTATCAAATACATAAAATTTCTGAGTAACACTGTTCTTCATGTGTGGTATTATTAGCTGTAAACAAACGTATCCAATTGCTCTGACTCTACCTCCTATTCCATCTATCTCTATGTGCTCTTTTTGGAGTGGAATATTTTGTTCTCTGATATGTTTATACTTTATAGCCGATATGGAAGCGCCGGTGTCAACTAACCAAGAATATGCACAGTTGTTAGATAAATGCAATGTTACATAACAAGTATTGTTACTAGCCAATATTTGGTGTTTAGTCACGAAAAAACTTAACATCTGAATTAATTTGAGATTTTTCTTCTACGTCATTCTGCGAAATCATATGAATTTGATTATTAAAGTTATTTGTTCTACGATAGTTCCGTTGTCCGAAATGGTAATGGCCCGAACTTCTATAATTATTAAAACGACCACCTCTATTGCGCCAAACTCTCGTGCTTTGATTACCTCCTCGTTGACCGCTAAACGCCTGATTCACCTGATTGTACTGAAAATTCTTACCTAGATATCCTCTCTGACCTCTATTGTAGTTACCACGGCCTCTAAAATTACGCTTACCATTTTGATAAGTCCTCAATGCCATAACATTGTTGGAAGTCGATGGGGATGCAATATCCTCTTCCACCGCTGCTTGAACTGCATCTTTAAGGGATGTAAATTTTTGTGATAAAATAATCGTGGAAATCCTACGATTTCGCAATCCTTCAGCAAACTGTCGAATAGCTTGATTTTCATTTATATTTTTTAATGTCTTATATTTATCCGAATCTCCTTGTGATTGCGAAATTGTAAGATTGACAAACATTTCAGAAAGTTCTTTCCCATAATCTGCAATCGACAAATCATTTTGTTTTAACGATAATAATTGTTTTTGTAATGCTGTTGCTGATTTTTTAGCTAACAAGCATGATTTCATCGAAAGTACTAACTCACTAATAGAGTCATATTTATTATTTAAAAGTAGTTTTGCACTTTGTGACAACCTACTTCTCAAAACAAAAGTTATTAATTTCTTCTGTGATTCACTATCTAACCCTTCTGCATAATACTCAATATTGTCAATGAGGTGCTTTGTATTGTTTTCCTCATCTTTCATAACAGGTAATAACTCCAAGGCTACTTTATGGTTAAATTTCTCCATTATTACTATATTTGGACTAATTTTACATAAACTCTCTATTTCTTTAAATAAATCTTCAAATAAAGTACAATTTTTACACAATAACTCGTAATCTTCCTCTGTTAAATCTTTTAATTTTTCATTAATCTCTTCTAATTTAATCTCATATTTCAATTTTATATCTTTAGCTTCTGTTAATTTCTTTTCAACAATATCCCCTACTCGTCTAGAAGGTCCTATTTTTATTAAGTAAGTACGTACAGAAAATAATTCCTTGTATAAATCATAAATTAATTCAGCCATAGAATTACATCAAGTATAACAGCTTACCCTTAACTATTGTTTACTTATCGTCCATCCATACACGAAGCGGCATCGCGTTACTACAATCTTCACTGCACTTCACAATTATTTATTATTACGCTTAATGATTTAGTTTTAGATTATTCAATTTTAACGCATTATTTTAAAAGTCAATAGTGTCCACCTTTTTTTATGCACAATTATTTATTTATAGGTCCTTGAAATATACATTTTAGCGTTTTTTTTTTTTTTTTAATTAATTAATTTATTTATCACTGCTCTATGTCGATACTTGTATTGTATTGCACCTTATGCCTCACACCTGCTCGTTTTTTTCATCCCGTCGTCCACGCCATGACCTCATCAGCAACGATTCTCTCTTATTTGCTTGTCTTATCTCATCTTGAATCCACTTTCTGTGGCATTTTTTGTAAAAATGGTGTATGGCCACGCATAATCCGATCAATAATATTGTACAAATAATGATGAGCATTATATTTGTTAGGCCCATATGTTGCTCCAACGTGGCTTGATTGAAAGCTCCACCTCCAGCTGCATTTTGCGCCAAAATAATTTCTTCCTTACTCTGTGATGAACCCATTATAAACTTCACGCGTTGATTTAAATGAAACAAATATTGCACTGACCATTTTAAGTTCGTATTTGCAACTGCGACGTGACATGAGAACTCGATACTATGTTCGAACCAACACCAAATATGGCAGGGTCGCCATGTGACGTTGGGTGTTGCGGATAGGATATTGATACACCGAATGCTGTGACAACACTGATTTATTTATTATTGATCATAGTATATATCTAGTCTATCTTACCACTACACCCGTCTGCGCTAACCATAGAGCAGAATTTAACAGAATTTCTTTTCGTTCATTTATTTATAGGAACACGTCAATGTGATAGAAGAGCTAAGGATCCGACAAGCCACAGCCACACATTTCAAAATAGTGGGCCAGTAGTTAATACATTTTAAACACACTTATTAACAATAACCCTCATTCTGGCGAAGTCGGGTAAAAACATAAGTACATATCAAAAGAGAAGGCTAAAACAAACTGTGACGTACATAATACGTGAAAAATGCTACAATTAAGGCCTCACTTGACCTTTGTGATGCTGTTACCCTGTTGAACTTTCGCCCTGAGCCATCATCTTGAAATCAATTCAATTCAAATTCAAAATCGAACCTTATCGACCATAATATCCGCCCTCCTCAGACATATCTATAATTTGTAATGTCTTTTTTTGTACTGTTATTGATAGACTATACGCACAGAAGAGAGTCAGTAAGGGAGAGAGAGCAGAAATTGTGAAAATGGGATCGTCTCATCTTGACATTGACAATGTTACCATATATAATCTGCCCAACAGTACTCCAGGCACTGGAGAAATCCAGTGCCTGTGCGGTATCCTATGAAAATAGGATCTAAAAAATAGAAGTGTTGCTTTCTTTACTACTGAAGCGGCTTCATTATTTTTGACTCCGTCTATCCATAAGGTGTCAATTCTGTATCATCTTCATTTATCTACTGGCAACATTCATTTGATGACACACAGACAGATCAATTTTCGCACTGTAGATATAGACTGTGGAGCGGGAATTAAATATTTAATATCAGCGAGGGCGGCTGGCTAGACGAGACCTTTTTATCCACTAGTTTGTTTTTAATGGGGTTTTTTTACAAGGGTTGCCAGCTTTGTTGGCTTCCTGGTGGTTTTGTTTGAATGCCAGTGAAAATGGGAATTTTGGCGCGAGTTACCATAGTAACAATTATGCCTACTGAAATTTAGTGGAGTAAACTTTGATAATTAAAGTGTGATTGGCATTAATAAGTCCAATTTTGAAATGTACGACATACAACAATACAAAAATACAACTTCAGGGTATCTTGTGTGTCTCAATATTAAGTTTTAAATAAGCGAAAAAAAACTATTCTGCCTACCTGCTATTCTTGAGCCTTCAAAAAGGGGGCGAATAAGTTCCATCAGGGTCGGCAACGCGCTCGTGACATCTCCGGTGTTGCAGGCGTTCATAGGCTACGGTAACCACTTACCATCAGGTGGGCGGTACGCATGTTTGTATGAAAAAAAAAACTAATATACCTCCACATCAAAGGAAAATTTTAATAAATGAAATATTGACTAACTCATTATTCATGTAAGTATGCAATAAACACATCATATACGATCAGTGATTCCCAAAGTGGTCCAGGTGGACCCCCAGGGGTCCACGGGAGACTTGCTGGGGGTCTACGTAGGCGTGAACAAAAAATGGGGGTCCATAAGATGTTAATGGGGGTCCACGAAAATTTATCTGCTTTTGATAGTAAAGAGCAAAAATGTAAGCATAGTTTTTATAAGGGCCTACCTACATTGTTTTAAGTACCTATCTAAGCAGATAATATTTTAATAAGGCAAGCGACTGTTACTTGTCCAAACTTGTGTATTCGATATTACGTACAATTTCGTGTACAGACTTGCAAAGCGCTATCCGCCCGACAATGCTTAATGCTTGTTCAGACATGAACTTGATCAACACTATAAATACTTGATGCCAAAGGCAACCAAACGCATTCATTTGTTTCCGGAATTTCGAAAACAAGGCGGAATTTGGAAAAAAGTTGTGAGAAAATTTATATCTGTGTTTGCTAGTGCCGGAGAAAAGTAAGTAACCTACCTTTTTTTGTTATAGTACTTAAGTATTTTGTTTACGTGTACTAGTCGGTTGATCACAACGGCCTGTATAGATAGGTAACTTAGTAACTTACAGATATTTTAATTGTCCTCTTTCGATTTGAAGACAAACACAGCACGTTTTATTCAATTGTTTTTTCACGAGAGAAGCACTGCCTCTCTAAAAAGGCCGAATAAGCAATATTGCAGAGCAATTAATTTTGTAATTTTTCTTGCAAATAACTACTAATTTTATAAAACAGTAATTTCATAATCATGTTAAATTGATTTTGAAGTAACTATTTTATCAAAACTATTCCTTTTCGGAAAGAGCGAGCGGTGCGCGGGCGACGGGAAAAGGGCGGGGCTTGAACTTCGATGCCTGTTTGTCACGTTTTAACAATGAAGCCGCAGACAAAAAATACGCAAATACACGGAGCGCGTGAACTCATTGATTTAATAAAATGTTAGTTATCGTTTTTATGGACAATTTTGGGATTTCGACGTTTATTTTTTCCTACACAAATATGATCAGTATTCGATACTGAGTACACTAATTTTTATTTATACTATTAAAAATTAGTGGTAAATTATGTACTTTAAAATTGATACCGTTTTGTGAAAACGTTTGTATTTGTCTCAGCGGTTTATTAGTTGGTCCCTTTACAAGCCGTAATTCTATTTCCGCGTGCTGACAAAGGCTGCGGTGTGATACCTATATTCAGAAAAAAACTTGGTTACTAAAACATTTTTTTTACAGGTAAGGTAACTGACACGAAACATGGCTACAGCAAAGAAAAAATGTCGACAATATAGTGTCGATTATTTGAAATATGGTTTTGTTCCATCAGAGGCAGACAAACAATTGCCCATGTGCCTATTATGCAACAAAGTTTTGAGCAATGACTCTATGAAACCATCAAAGCTCGAAGATCATCTAAAAAGGTGTCATACTGATAAAATAGGTAAAGATTTAAAATATTTTCAAACATTGAAAGAAAAATATGGAAAGAGACCCACCATGCACAGTATGTTCGCTTCAACATCTCAAAGTAACGATGATGGCTTGCGGGCATCTTACAATATCTCATTACTTATAGCAAAATCTGGAAAACCGCACACTATCGGAGAACAATTAATTTTACCCGCTGTTGAAGAGGTTTTAAAAACTGTTTTGCACAAATCTCCATTTGACGTACTAAAAAGAATTCCATTAAGTAACAATACTGTACAAAGACGCATTGATGAAATGAGCTCTGATATCAAAAGCTTTTTGTGCAATCATCTGCAAAAAACTCATTTTTCTATACAACTGGACGAGTCAACGTTACCCAGTAATGAAGCATTACTATTGGCATATGTCCGATTTATTGTTGAGGAAGAAATTCACGAAGAATTGCTATTTGCCAGAACTTTGGAGACTGACACTAAAGGCGAATCAATATTTAATGTCCTGAGTAATTTTTTTACGGAAAAATCGATCCCATTTACAAACATTATTTCAGTGGCAACAGACGGAGCTCCTGCAATGGTCGGGCGATATCGTGGGTTTATAAGTCATCTCAAAAGAATTATACCAGGACTTACAGCTATTCATTGCGTAATCCACCGACAACATCTTGTGGCAAAACATTTAAGTGACAGGTTGAACCAATCTCTTCATTTTGTAATAAAAGCTGTCTACAAAATCAGAAGCAATGCATTGAATACACGTTTATTTGCTCAATTGTGCGACGAAAATGATGAAGACTTCCAATGACTGCTCTTACATACTGAAGTACGCTGGTTGTCGAAAGGTGCATGCTTAACGAGATTTTACTCTGTTTTCGATTCCATATTAGAGTTCTTAGAAAGTAGAGATCCAGATTTAAAAGAAAACTTGATCAAATTCAAAGCAGACATTGCGTATTTGACAGATTTGTTTAAAAAAATTAATGATATTAACTTGCAGTTACAAGGGGACAGCCTGAATTTAATATAAACAAAGGGGATAATTTCGGCTTTTCTTGGGAAATTGAAATTTATGAAGCAAAACATTAGTCGGCGCGAATTCTCTCAATTTCCAAACTTGTCGCAGGTAGAATGTATTGATGAGGATATCCATACCTACAGTCAACATTTAAGTGCCCTGCATGATGACTTCAAAACCAGGTTTGAAGATATACTGACGATGGATATACCACCATGGATAATAAATCCATTTGATGAAACGGAAGTGGCCAATGTTGTATTACAAGAGGAGCTGCTCGAGCTAAGCACTAATGAGGAGCTGAAGGTGAAATTTAGAAAAGGCTACCCAACATTTTGGCTGCAAGCAGAAATACCCGAAAAATATCCTGGACTGTGGGAAATCGCAAGGAAATTTTTAATAGCTTTTCCCTCGTCATATCTTGTCGAAAGGAGTTTTAGTGCCGTTACAAACCTCTTAACAAAAAAAAGGAGCAAATTAAACATCACAGAGCGGGGGGATTTGCGGTTATTGCTCACAAAAATAAAGCCAAACATTGATCGTTTGCTGACACTCCATCAGATACATCCTTCCCATTAATTAAAATTATGACCTGAACCTATATTACCTTAATATTTTTTTCTTGTAATTCTATTCTTTTAATAAATAAAGTGATATAAAATGTACCATTTTTCGTTTTTATTTTACATATCGAAATATAGGGACAGAACTCAGAAGTGACACAATTTTTATTTTTTGGCGACTTTAAGAATGTGGTAGAAATGTAGCAGCAGGGGGTCCACCGAAACCAGTAAAATTTTGAAAGTGGTCCACGAGAAAAATAAGTTTGGGAACTACTGATATAGATGAAAGAAATGAAAACTCTATTCCAAGTACTCAATTAATTAACGGTAACCAGAATGGCAAAGCAAATAACAGTTACACAGCCCTTAATGAAAGCCTACCAACAATCCTATTTTATCAACTCATTAAGGTCCTCCAGTTCTTTCTCCTGTCGCAGTCATTATCAACATTCCACCGGCAACCAATGGTAAGCGGTCACCTGCCATAAAGGACACCAACCGCTTATGTGCCCCTGAACTCAACGGCCAAAACCGACACTATGATAAGTGGAAATAAGCATGTGCTAACTCATTCATATCGAGTGGGTTACATGTCAATCGACCCTGTGCACCCTGGTGTCAGTTTTTCGGAACTTAAAGTCGTTACCGTCTGCCCGTTAGTCTTAAAAATAAAGGCGTTAAAAAATGATTTGCCTTAAGATATTCGCACTGCCCAGACAGCCAGTTTCAAAAGTCGCTTGAGATAATCCATACTATCCACATCCATACTAATATTATATGCGAAAGTCTGTCTGTCTGTTACGCTTTCACGGCCAAACCGCTGAACGGATTTTGATGAAATTTGGTATGAATATAGTTGAAGACGCAGGCCTCTCATTTTGACTTGACGTTGACACTGTTAGTTTCGCGTAGATATTCATACTGCATGTATTAGTTACATTAAATGTAAGTTATTTATTATTTATGTATGTTTATTTTGTATGTCATATGTGTATATTTATAATTTTCAACTATATGTCTTGCTGTGCCCGCCCTAACTTAACTGTTTCTCTCTCACCACGTAAGGGTTGGCTGGAAGAGATTGCTTAGAAATAATTAAGTCCACCTTTGCTCCATTTGTTTAAGTTTTTGTAATTGTACAATTATTTGTTTGTGTATATTTGTTTGGGCAATAAATATATTATATTTTGTGTATGATATACCATGAAATTTTAGTCGTTTTGGACCCAACGTCCAGTGACTCCATTCGTGCAACCGAACAAATTTCCCCAAGGAACATAGCTCGAAACATGAAAAACAAATTTGGACTTCCCATAGTAAGTTAGGTCACGTGATGAGACATTTTGTATGGGAGGTCCAAAAATTTACTCCATATTTCGACTCATGTATCTTGGGGAAAGCTGTTCAGTTGCATGAATGGAGTCCTGGAGAACTGGACGATGGGTCCAAAACGACTAAAATTTCACGGTGAATATTATATGTTGTATCTGGCTTTATTAAACTCGGATATGTACTGTAAATAATAGTGTATGCTTAATTGAATGTAACTCGGTGAGTCACAACCGCGGCGAGCCGAGCGGTAGACGGCGCGCCAATATTTGATCTGTGCGGCGAGACGCTGCTCGCACTCCACCCAAAACTATGCTATACAAATACCTCTGCTGTACGCAAGTACATAAGTCGTACCCTGGCATATTAATAGTACTAACATACAGAACAGACACTCACACCCTGCCACCTGAAACAAATACCGCACCTAACCACGCAGATTCAGGGTGAAAATCGAGAGCAAAATAATGTAAGGATGACACTTCGGCCGCCCGGCCTTTTATCGACAACAATGTCGCAGACATGATAAATAATCAACCCTACGGGTAACGCACACATTGACACGCGTATGTACGCGATCGAATCGGTGTAGTAGTAATAGGTATCAGGCTCATCGCTGTTGTATGGAGTGTCCGGGGTGTGATCCTGGGCTCGAAACCCTACATAATTCAACTGGAAATCGTATCGTCCTTTTATTAAAAAACTATAAGTGAAAATCAAAATTCGATTTAGAAGTATCTCTTTAACTTATTTTTGCCGGTCTTAAAGACCTTCATTCTTAAAATGTCTTTTATTCAAATTAAATAATTACTAATACATTTATTTTAATATAATATGTAATTAACTATTAGTTCCAATAAATGTGGACACTGAATAAATCCGCTGTACTTACATACTTGTTCGCTTTCATAAAAATTTGGTAAACAATTTCATAAATACGAATCCTTAGATCAATAATTGGTCTCCGCAGCACTACGACTAATCTAAGTACAAATCCTTAAAAAAAAAAAAATTTAAACAACGAAAATCCTCCAAATATTTATATAAAAAAGTACCTTCTGTTACACTTCATCTATATAGGAATATAAAAGATAATTTAAAAAATTATAGCATATCTTCAAATATGGCGGAAGGTTTCAAGTGCAAAGTTGCACTCTGTTTCAAAGGCCCGCCAACCGAACGTTTGCTTTGCTAACTGTGGTAGAGGAACCATCGTTCCCTGGTGAAAATCAATAAATTGCTTCTCCCAACACCTGCTCGCCTGGTGTGTTTACTGATTTTACCTACCTATATACATTATTGTTTTTTTTAACAAAAATAATTTAGCTTAGAACTGCAAAGTTCTGATTATCTGATTTTTCTTTATTTAAGATGCTGAATATAAAATAAAAATTAATTCGCGACCAGGAATATAAAAACCCTGCATTGGCGTCGCTACTGATCGCCTTTATTGCCACTTAAACATGTTTACCAAAATTGACAATGTCATATCTTCTATAGATATAATAAATCAATTGCTGTTCGTTAGTCTCGCTAAAACTCGAGAACGACTGGACCGATCTGGCTATTTTTGGTTTTGAATTATTTGTGGAAGTCCAGGGATGGTTTAAAAGGTGAATATATTCGGAGGTGGTACGAAGTTTGCCGGGTCAGCTAGTAATGAAATAGAAATCAATCCTTCGTTTTTATTCGCGTTAAATATTATAACATATTTTATATCACTTTTCCACATTAGGATGAATTAATTTTCTAATTTGTTTCTTTTTTTATGTTTTTAAATAAATCGTAGGAAATAATCACAAAATACACAATGTAAACTCCTGTCTCTTTTTAGCCGATGACGGAATTAGTTCTAAAAGAAATTAGTTCCAATATTTTTCTGCAATATGGCGAAGAATGCTATTTTTCTGGTCGGGCTATACATCGAATATTCCAGAGACCTAAGATTAATAAGACCAATTATTAATATAAGCCACAGACATTTTGAGAAATTCTTCGCTGAGAGGAAATCATTCCCTGGTCGATCAACAAATAACTTCTCTCAACACTTGCTCTCCTGGTACTTTTTCTACATACACTTTGTTTTGGTTTTAAAAACAAATAAAATCGGATGATGAAAATATGACAAATAAAAAGATTAAATTATATTGGCTTAATATTTTCATTAAAAAAATTCTGTTTTTTTTTTATTAACCTATTTTGTCCTACTGCTGGGCGAATGTCTCCCCCAATCTCTCTCCAAACATTTCTGTCCAAGGCAAATTATACCAAATAAAAATATACATTCAATTCTATTCCTGACTTTTGTGCGCTAAAGTTTTAATAAAATTAGTAACGCATAGACATGCATCTATACGTAGGTAGGTAAACGTTTTGATCACGTCACGCATAATTTATATACTAGGGGCTGATTGATCAATATGGCACGACAACACGTCTGCGAAGCTAAATACATAGGTATATATTACGAGTATGTGCGTAAAGTGTACTTACTGCGAATTTATTTAAAGGAAAAAAAATACAAATATTAACACTAGAAAGATTGATTATTGGGAGCTCACACAACTTAAAAAAGTTTCCTGCCTTTTCCGTCTATTTATACAGCCTTTTGAACTACGAAACGAACTTTTAATCCATAGACATAGAGATGACCAAGTCTTGAATTATATTATTATTAGGTATACATAAATACATATTATGAGTAATTTAAATATAAAAAAAAAAAAAATTAAGTTGAAATATGACAGTAATTGGCGAAGATGAAAAAAAAATCAAGCAGTCTGGGAGTTTTTATCTGTAGAATTAAAAATTGCCCGTGCGGACCCTGAGCGGGTCGCTAGTTAAATATTAGTATGCATTTCTGTAATTTTTGTTTTCGAGTTAAATTTCGGCCTACTGTACACGCCATGATTGATCGAGGGGAATGACCCGCGGTTTGACTTAACACGAACTTACAAATTTAAGTTTAACTTAGGGACATTATTCATTTCCATGTTCCAATCAGCATTTTGAATAATGTATGTTTTCATTTAAACTTCTGAGCTGGTCTGAGCGGTGAATACAGATTTAATAAATAATAGATAAATAATTCGTTTACTGAGACGAGTCTACCTAATTTTTTTGAAATAAATTTAAGCTTATATTCGTAAATTTCACTGAATGCGGTTTAAGAATATACAACTTAAAATCTGTCTTCCCGGGGTATTTGTGGTTCTTACTACTAAACCTGAGAACTTTGTGTTCAGGCCCCTATATTTGATATGTAGATTCATATGTCGAATAAAATAACAAACAAAAATCATTCTCAAAATCAGACTCACCTATTTTACGTGAAACAAACATTTCAAAAATAGCACTAGTAATATATACCTAAAATTGATTAGTGGGGAACAAGTGTTTATCCATGCCGCCCAGCCATCGCGCCGGGACCGTGGTAGAAGTGTCGCCCCCAAAAATTCTGGACCGATATCGCAGTAAAGTGTTGAGTTTATTCATATCACTATACGTCTTGGGAAAATGTAAGTGTAGTGAGTAGCTGTGAATAAATATATATCGAGTGGGTTACATGGTCATTTGACCCTGTGCACCCTGGTTTTTCAGAACCACCTTTCTGCAAACGTGCTTGTTGTGCAAAGAACAACCAACCAAGCCGAATACCGGGCCAAATGGAGACAAAAAACGAACCCTGGGCACCTCCTTCGGTGCCACATCAGCTAAGTATACAACGGAAAAGCACTAAGATGTGTAATATTATGATTTTAGTTATTTCTTTAATCTTATTTTTAATGTTTATATGGAATTGTATCTGAAATAAAATTATTTTATTTTATAATAGACTTCCAAAAACTCCCAATTTCGGCCAGCGATGAAATGGAATGATGATGAATTATATGTGGATGACACATCAAAGTACAAGGAGTGGCAATCGCGGTGACCGAGAAAATGATTGTACTCCAATGATTTTGAGGCCGTCATTAGGCCGATTTCGGCCAAGGACCTAGCGGGCGACGACCGGGCGCGGGAATGATGGCTGACGTCACGGACCACAACTTGAATCAGAAGGCCGATTTTTGACTCACACAATGTCTAATGAACATCATTCAATATCGAATGAAACCATTCAACTTACCGATTTTACATTTCAAAAATTGGGCTCCAGGCTTATAATTTTGAACTACTTTTTAATAAATTATTATTCTGTCAAATATTTTTTCAAGTTTTTCAATTTAGTAGCTTAGCTGTTGTGTGTGTGTTTTTTTTTTATGTTATCGGGAATTATCATGTACCATCGAGATTTTTTATTTGCTTGTAGTACTACTACTACTACTACCTTGTCTGGTAGTACCATTACCCTTTGGTACTACTTACCAATACCTATGAAAATATTACTTTCAAAGCTTGAACCTACAACCCTGAATATTAACCCTGCAATACGGTTATTCCCTTAGTTACCTGTTTTATCACAAGGCATCGACACGACCTGGTTTCACCCCTCGCGACCTCGTCCGCCATGAAACGCGACTAATACAATTGGACACCATAGATGACATAGTTGGACGGTCCTGCTAATCCTGCTATGTAGGGTTAGAAGTTAGGTATAGCATGCAGTCTTAAATCTTATAATTATTACTTAACTAGCTTTTTCCCGCAGCTTTGCCTGCATTAAAAAGTAGCCTATGTTTGACCCCGGGTCTTCAACTATATTCACACCAAATTTCATCAAAATCCGTTCAGCGGTTTGGCCGTGAAAGCGTAACAGACAGGCAGTAAGACAGACAGACTTTCGCATTTATAATATTATAATAATGGAATGGTAATGGAAGTATGGATATGGATGGATAGTATGGATTTAGGCGTTGGCGGAAGTCAGAAGTGCTATTGAATTACCAGTTCAAGCAAACTACTACCGGCTAGCTCCAACTCGCTACTGATAATTTTTTAGTTCCAACATGCCCGCCATCAATAGTTTGCTGTTATGTAAAGACAATCATTGCTACATATGTTTTACCTCTGCACCGGCATCCTCGTGATCTAAAAGGTGGGAAAATCACACAAGGTTGCCTAATTGCTTTTAACACTTTCGCGGACAGTAACATCTTTCGACGTAGATAACAATTGAGTGCCATTGTTATTTTCTTGACTGTCCGTGAAAGTGTTAACCTATATTTTCGCCCCACCGTCATTTTAGGACCAAAAATAGTTATGTGCTTAGATTAGGGTTGGGCATTTTTTTTCATCTACCCACATTCTAAAGACACAATTTGTCATCTAAACCTCCGCATTCGCATTTCTCGTGTCTTGGAGCAGTATCTCTTTATAGTTTGTTCTTGGAACTCATACGCATCGCTCGCCCTTGATTACAAATATACATATGCTTAGCCCGCAGCTCCACTCGCTTGTGAATTTCGCTCGCTGTGCATTGTTTAGTGCAATAGCCGCTGCGGCTTGCAGTTTCTTCGCTGAGGGGTAATTGAGGTCAGTTGTTTTCCTTTCTTGTTCTTCGTCATATCTATACTAATATTATAAAGCTGAAGAGTTTGTTTGTTTGTTTGAACGCGTTAATTTTATGAACGATTGGTCCAATTTGAAAAATGTTTTCAGTGTTGGATAGCCTATTTATCAAGGAAGGCTATAGGCTAGGACGAAGTCGAGGAGGGGTGCTAGTCTAATATAAGCCGTTGAGCTAACAACCCGTTTTCATCTAAAAATGCAATGAATTGTTTAAAGAAATTAATATCTTAACAGTAACTTCACAATATATATTTGAAGTTGTCATGTATATAATTATATAAGATAAATTATTTTTACCTTCATAAAGACAGTGTAGACTCATTTGTGGGGAACTGTATACGCTTCTATTTGTAGTTTGCCTGATGGACAATTTAAAGCCCATGTTAAAGATCTACTTTGTAAAAAGGCTTATTATAGTACTGGTGATTTTCTTAATGAGAGGAATGTTGGACTTAAGCTTGGTGCAGAGTCCTCAACAAATTTAGATATTATTATATATTCTGTTTTTACATTTGTCATTTTTTTTATTATTATTATTATTCAGTTTTTATTTAATTTAAATAATCTGAAATCACAATAAAATATTGTGTAAAATGTTGACAAACATGTGAATTCGTTCATTTAACTAGTTAATTAAGGAAAGTTTTTTTCTTATTTGTAAATTGACGTTTTGAAGAAAATGAAAAGGGAAAAAGTTGTGATAAATATGTACTAATGAAAATAATGGTACCTACATGATAAGTAAAATACACCACAGTTGATGGGGCTTGACGACTGAAACCACAGAACGAAAAGGTGTTATACCGAGCGGAAAATTTTAACCCAGAATTTTAAATGTAGGTAATTTTTATATAGAATCTGGAAGTGACAAAATGTTTTTGTGTAACCCAACACTGTTGGTTGCATTTTATGAATGATATTTAAGTGAAGGTTTAACGGCACAAACGAAACATTTTTTGTTTAACAGAAGTTATTACAACTTATTTTTTTATTTTAAATCACGTTTCTGCTTTAGTGAAAAAAAAAAATCAAATGTTCTAAATATTTTTACTATTCTTTGAAATGCTAAATATTTTGACTGTTCATATCTTCCAAATAAACAAATAAAAATGTCAGGGCCTCCTTTTGTCAACTTTTGTGCAAAATAAGTAATCTAGCTATAATAACTCTGACTAGAGGTTTAACGTGTTTTCCGAAAAGGGACCCCCGACAAACCATTCCAAATTTGAAAATTTCTTATTCGGAATTCAATCATTACAAACTCTGCGAAGGATTTAAATTATTTCGCCGTGATTGACAGGTCGTATCCAGTAGGATTAAATCGGATACCTCTACTACGCTTCTGGTAGCCTAGTAGCGAGGGTGCGAGCTATGGGGGCACATGACCTAGTTTTGACAAGGGTCCGTTTACACCATCGATCCATGGTAGCTTGGGCTCCAACACGCTACCTATTTCTATTTCACATAATCGCTTTTGATTTATTTAATGGAGGACAGCGACAGTTAGAATATGACCCCTAAGGGTATGGTATAATAAATAACGGGACCCTGTTTTGTTTACACACAGAAGACACACATTTTTTTTTTAATTTAAGAATATTTTTACAAGCTTACTTATGTAGGCGGTATATAATTCATATGGGGCCACGCACGAGTCAAATGTTTCAATGCATGTTTTTTTTTTGTAATATGATAAAGGCATAGTGTGAGCAAGAGTATGCCTCTGGATTTCTTGGATCTGCCTAGCGTTATTCCGTTCTTAATGTACCATATCCGTATCTCTGCTTACTTTTATATTTCAAACTAACCTAAGGTTGCCTGGAAGAGATTGCTTGAGCGATAAGGCCGCCTTTTGTATACATACTGTGTTCATGTTTTATGTAACATACTTAATTTTTATGTTACTGTGTGCAAAGAAGTGTTATATAAATAAATAAATAGGTATGGAAGTAATTCCATCTATGACACACGTTCTGTTAAGCGTCGCCTGTTTCATGCAAACTTCATGACAGTTCTCTCACCACGACTGAGCATCACATCCAATCTACGGTATTATGAATTTTTCATACCACAATCTCCAGTTTGCTTGTCTTTTGCGATGGAACTGTTTACGCAATTCCTCTTCGCATTTTCTCTTTGGAGTCTGCTGTACAATGGCATCATATGCTACCAGTATAATTACGTTGGAAATCAAGGTATAATATATAAGAGACTTCAATAAGTGATATTTATATGCTACATTAAAAATAAACAGTTTCATTTAAGCGAAAGATTGGTGCGCACTCACCTTAGGCTATTTAGGGAAATAAAGTATGATTGATAGTAATATTTCAGTCCATTCTGATCCACCCCTAGGATCCACTAGTGTCAAGCGCGCTACCTATTCCTGACTATTCGTAATTAATTGAAAAAAAAAACTTGACTAATATACTGTTTATTTTTTGTAATATTTCCACAAAATTTTATTTTCTTACGAAATAAATGAATATGAAGTATTCAAACTTTCCGCAATTTTATCTAACCAATATGTCGCTCCATTATTTATAACTTAACCGCGCAAAGCTCCCTCATCGCTAACAATGTAGATGCAATTACAAGAGTGCAGTGGGCAGGTGCACCGTAGTGCAACAAAGTTGACACAAACGACTGCAAGGTGCACTTGAAGAAGTTGCCGTTTCTAGCTGAAAATTAGATTGATAGATTTTACAAGCAATTAGCAAACTATCTGATAGGATGTGTTACCATCGCGGTTGGGTCACAAATGCCATGTATGTAATGCGAACCCAGGATTTATAAAAAGGGCGACTCGGGTAATTTTTGGTAGAAAACAACAACAAACTTTTTGTTTCTTATCGAAGGACTTCACATTTTTTCAAAAAGCACTCCAAGAGTGTTATTTTTTAAAAAATTGACTCAAGCATACATAATCGGTACTAGTGAAGGCAACTTAAAAAATCCCAGATCCCTAGCGTATCGCTGTAACTTTATTTTTCTCTGCTTGACGTCAATCTTCTTTTGATCTTAGTGTTACCTTACTTACTTTCATATTATATTATATTGTTGAATTTAATTTCCAAAGGATCCAAAGCAGATGAGGATGCAACCGGAAACCCTGTATGAATAAAAGGACCAGAGAGCCTATTTTTGAAAAGCGTGAGTCACACAAAACCGCCGGGAGAAGTGGTTGAAATAATATGGGTTTTTGCGAATTTTGTTGCCAGATAATATCAATCTGGGTAAGTGGGATGTTTTTTCATAAATATATTAATACCAACAACAAATGTTCTTCAGTTTAAAAATTCTGCAGTCTGCAAAATCATCTCGTAATGACGAGGATCTACTCGCATTTTCTATGTCCTTGAACCGAAATAAGGCCGAGATAACCAGTTGGAAACAGCCTGGCATTAGCTGTAATCACTGAAGCAGGACGTCAACCATCGAGATCAATATACGGAATATAAATAAAATATATCTTTAAGGAATAAGCTGGTCCGTTGCATAGATTGAGAACATTTCAGCAACGGAAATCCATCAAGGATGTCCGCCCTGGATTTCTGTTCTATCCGGAACTTCATTTTTGAAATGTACGACTCATTTGTCGAATCCCAGGCCTATGTCCAGCAGTGGACTGACTGCGACTGAAATCGATATGTTGAACAATAATCATTCGACTTGCCGATTTTGCGTGAATCAAAAATAGCATTCTCTATCCACAAGGAGATGAGATATATTACATCCACGAGGCGGGTGATGAAGTGACCCAGTGAGATTGACAGCCAGCCTTTGTACTCATTTCTATTAATGTTAATTGGTTTCTGTCTTGTATCTTTTCTTTATTATGTAAATGGTGCAATAGTGTCATTCATTCATGTTGAAAACATCTCATTTCGCTGCACAATACGCTAGTAATAGATAACTAAAAATCTTATATTATTCTAGCATGCTTTGTGGAGTGGAGGGAAAGTTAGTTGCAATGCAATAAGTATCTCTGTGTAATTAGCCAAAAAATATTTATGCCTGCCGTGTGTAAAAATTGTCCAACGCGCCAATTTAATCTCACACCTAAGCGTTTACAACAGCATATTTAGGTGAGCCGGTAGAGCAATCTGTCAAGTCAGATCGAAATTACATGAGCAGCATCATTCAATAATTAGAAAGGGAACATGACCTAACCCAGGGCCGCGCTATGTCTTTGACCCGCACCATGTTGCGAAGTAAACAAAATAAAAGTCGCGCGAAACGTAATTATGACCAAGGTGCGTGCGCGCAGCTGACGGCGCACCTGCCGCCATCTTTACATTTCTTTTTTTTCAATTCACTTTAACGTCCAAGTTATTGGCCTATTTTTTATGGCGCAAGCTGGTGCGACAGCTGACGCGATATTAAAAGCCTTTGTTACCGTACGCTGACTGAGGTGCCACCTTAAGGTATCTAGGATAATAAGGATAAGGCAGCTGCGCAGATTGAAAGGTTTAAGGCCAGGTGTGGGCGCATCCACGTGGTATATGTATTTTTTGTGCGTTTTCGGGTCTTTATCCGCAGCCAGTTTTGGGCCGACAAATACAGATAACAATACGTCTGATTATAATGTTAGATTTACGCACAATCAAGAGATGAATCGGGTTTTTTTATCTTATTCGTAGTCTTAAAAGAAAATAATCACACAAAAGGTAGCTTGATATGTACTTATGTATTTGAAAATGTTATCATGAAAATATATAAAAAACAAGCCACATTTTTATTAACTTAGCCGTTCTCCAAATCGCAAATTACATACGGAAAATTTAAATCAAATCAAATAATTTATTTGTGAAAACATAATACACATAATAGGGAACGCTAAGAAATAGAAGTAGTCTGTGAGCTTTCTTAGGCAGGGGTGTCCTTGCCAAAACATGTCGGTGAGCTAAACATTCTAAAGAACATCAAGTAGATTCAAAAGAACAATTCCACCTGTGAACACAGATTCGGTTTACTTCGTAAATAAAAATAAAATCGCTCGGGTTGTAATTTAAAAACCGCCGATCTTTCCTTGCATAATGACACCAATAACTCCCTTTGTTTGACCGTCCGCTGCCCGGCTCGCGCGTGTCCGCGCATCTGCCTCCTAATTTACACCCTGGCCTACCTGCATGCATTACCTCTTTGTACCTTCTCGCCGCCTGGTACATTTGTTTGGACGAAATTAAAATTTCTCGCTAAGTATGTTTTTATTGCATTCCGATTTCAACACAATATTTATTTTATTATACCTTACTACATCGAATTTCATATTTTATTGGAACAGTATTAGAAATTAGAATATAACTAGAAAATTATAGTACATATTATTTTCATGACTAGGGGACCTTGGAGTAATTACAAAGAGGAGATACCGTAATAAGCGTTTTGTAAGAAAGCGTTTGTGGGGCTACACGGGGCGGAAGGCAGACGTGCGGGGTGCTTGATTTCGGCCGTGGGTCCAATCATAGAGCACGAGCAATGACAAGCTCCGCCCACTGCAGTGTCGGCGCGGCGAGGCGATAATGATCACGTCACTGCGCCATTTCAAACGGCATCTCCTCTTCGTAATTACTCCATGCTAGGGACACTTTTTATACTTAGTTTACCTCGGCGTCTTATTGGGATAGAGAAAGAAAGATTCATTTATGCATTGTTATTAGATGTGCTATTTTTTAAAGTGTGAGTCACGCAAAATCGGCTCGTCGTATAACATTGGTTCGATTTACGATTTTAACTGACATTTGAGTCATACATTTCAAAAATAAGCCTCCAGGAGTGATATTTTTAAAATCTAAAATTTCGACATTATCGGTGAGTCGAACGAATTTCATTCAATATATAAAGTCGAATCCAAAAAGAGCACCCCTAGAGCCCAAGGTACGCTATAAGGGTCCTAGATTTGGCGATACTAGTTACTACAAAGGAGAGAGGACATCCCAGTAGAAATCGGCCTGACCAATGCGATCATGAATGCTTATAAGATAAATATAGCCATAACCAATATTGTTTTACCTGTCACATACTAAATGATACGAACTGGTTCAATTCTTCATGCTAAATGTGACTGGCTCCCATATATTTTTGCCTAGGTACCCATTGCATTGATCGTTTATAAAAAACTCACTTAGAACATGTGTCCAAAACAATGCGATAATATGTAAGATTGATTGATTATTAGAACGTATATGTAAACCGTCGAAAATATTGCGGATCTGAATTGAACATGATTCCCATCGTGTCTTTTTATGTTCATTTCAATATAAACTATCAACTTACATATAAAAAAGAAATTGTAAATAAAATTCATTTATTTTACTTTTTTCTGTTCATAAGTCCGGAGATATTTTCGACAGATAATAAATATTTATATTATTTGCACAAAAAAAAAAATTTAAAGATAGTTTATATAGATTTTATGTCACTTTATTATCAATCCCAGCAAGTTTGTACACTTGAGCAAATAATATTACAAATGAAAATTACATGCACATGCTACGCTACTTCCGGTAACAATTTTGTCTCATTCACGCGCTACGACCATAAACAATAAATAAAAGTGCTCCAATATAAAAAAAATGGACCATGTCCCAAATACGCGTTAAAAATAGGTAATACAATTATTTGTAAATTATTATTTTATATAATTTGATTATGAAAAAAGTCAAGAAGCGCATAACATTGCTAAAAGTTGATTTTCTCGGTCTCTATGAGAATGTTGAAACCTAGTATTTTAATATAAAGTCGCGTTCACTTTAGGCGACAAATGTATCTTTTCCTGGTTCTACATACACTATGGAGATAAAAGGTTAATATCTGGGATTCAGTGACTTTCAATCAATGAAATATAATATTGAATTCTTCAGTTTTTTTTTGTTGTACATTTGTCACTTAATGTAAAATACGGCTTTAAATTCAGTCATGAGACATGTCGTCAAAGACGTCGTGAAATCGAACAACATCGTCAGACTTCGCACGACAAATGCCACAAATGTTAGGCTCTCTCACCAATTATGTTACATTTTAGTCAATTTTATTGTCGGCATGTCGTACGAAGTCAGAGTTTCACAATAAGTATGCATTTTTCCACAAGTTGCCTGATGTTTCGGTGTGTGGGAATCAATATAGTACGATTTTAGTTCTCAATTTTGTAGCTTTACTATTAAATCAAAATAGCATTGTTTAATAAATACATACAGTCGAACGTAGAACATCATCATTTTTGAAGTCGGTAAAAAATGAATATGCACACATTGCAGCACAAGCTATAAATTAAGAAAAAAATTACGTGGAAACATCAGCAAGTATAAAATGTGAAAAAAAAATTAAATTAAAAGGTCTGAAACGTAATTTGTTACAATTTATTGATGACTATTCAATGTCCTGTATATTACATGAATTCATTAAACTAATTAAATAAATAAATTTAAACTTCGGTAAGTAATGTCAATAAGGATATCAGGATTATATCCGGCTAAAACACATAGGCCGATTTTGGTATAGTTTTCACTGGTAGATAGCCGAAAGGATGTAAAGTAGTAAAGTTAAATAATTTATTTCGGAAACACATAAATAAAAGTTAACAATCAAATTAATTTGGACCGTAATGTCCCCAATTTTTTTTTAACTTAAGCTAATTTTATTTTCAAGTTTCTAACGCTATTAAATAAATAAACACTGGAGTTTAATAAATCTAAAGAAATCTTTGTGTATTGCCTATAAGGCCGCGGTCACGAAGTCAGCGGGCAGCGTCATGATCTAATGTACCGGTTGAAATGAAACCGCTCTGCTTGTGTGAGAGCATCATTCACGGTGCGTCGTATGGAACTTTATCTTCTGTAATATTTATTTATTATATGGCCCGCTGACGCTGACTTCATAACAGAGACCTAAAAACTTAACCTAACCAATAACAAGTTTATACTTCCTCATGGAAAATTGCCACTATTGTGAATTAGTTTAACGTCAAGCAGACGACACTCGTCGATCAATGAGGGACACGGACAGCTCCCACAATACCAGACCTCGTTGCCTTAAAGTTAACAGAAACACTAGCGTCTAACCAACGCAAGAATCGTAAAAAAATAATAAACTATTTTGTTTTGAATAATTTTCCATTATATTTACAAATCACATCTAATAATTTTAAAATAATTGGACATGTTATCTATAATTTATACAATGCCTAAGAGACTTTAAACGTTATTATATTAAGTTACTTATAAATTATTCCTCGATGGGAATACTATTGGAAACAGGAACGGTTGTCGGGAGCGCTCACTGACGTCAAATACAACTTTATCAATGCTCTGAAGTTGCAAACTTTTCTTCATTCAAAAAGTATTCAGGGTGCGACCTTGATCCGTAACTATGGCTATTGAAACATAACGGAAACGTTGGACGTCTCAAACACAATATATTTTTAACAAACTAGAATGCAAACATTAATTTATTAATGAATTAACTTCTGACACCAATTTAGTCTTAGTAAAGTGGTTATCGGAGTCAACGCACCAATAATGAAATCTGCAGATATTTTTTTAAATAATATCCATTAATTTTGAACGAAATGAAAGCTCAACTTTAGCACATTCATAAAGCTAGATAACATACTATACAATTTGTCAAGATTAAAAACGCCTATACCAATGAAACTTGGCAATTAAGAGTAGACTATATCACCCGTTTGACATGAGCTATATAAGCGACGCTATATATTTGAGGTCAGTGGATTCGAGCCCTATTTGACAGAAAGGGAATACAAGTGTATAAAATCCGACCTAGCATGAATGGATATATGTAAGCACTAATTCATCCACACTCAGTCCTATCTAACCGGCGCTGACCAGACGGCATGGCGAATAATTTTGAATTTTATTTCAATAACTAGCTACCGCCTGCTGTTTCACCCGCCCGTAACGTGTATTTACTATAGCATTCTCCAAAACTCGACCATCAAATGCAAAAATAATTTTTGAAATCCGACCCAAGCCCTATTTTTGAAATGTATGACTCATATTTCGAATGCAATCGTTCGATATCGAACAAAAATCATTCGATATTGAATAATAATTATTCGACTCACCGATTTCACGTCAGTCACATTTTTAAAAATAGCACACCTACATCCAAAGTTAAACCCAACAAATCGACATATTACATTTACTCGCTTATGAGGCTTACTATCACCTCTAATGCCAAATCGAGTGAGTAAACGAGACAGCACAATACAAGATGTAAGGCGATATCTCATTTACTCACCTGTTTCTGCTATTCGATTCGAAGATTTATAATCATTGGCATTAGGTTCAAAATTATTTGCATGTCCGTCATAAGCGCCACAATACAGTTTCTTATTTCTTACAGCATGAAATTAATGGATAGGCCACTCGTAAGCTTTCAATCGACGGGTAATCATATCCATATAGGATAGCATCTATTGGATGGATTACATATGATGGATAGGTCGTGCGCATAAAATACAATTTACAGTGACAAATGTGCAACAGCATACTTTAAAATTTGATGCATCAAGTTGGTTATCAAATCAAATGACACTTGAAGTTGGAAGTAAATATTAGTGTAAAAAAAATATCATTTGATGAATTCATCCGAACTGAAATACATTAAAAACTGGCTTAGGAGTGGACCAACCGTTAAATTCCTAAGAAATAACTTGTAATGTTAGCAACAAATGCCTAAGTTACGATTTATATTTACAAAATTTACATAAAAACACAACATAAAATCAAACGCTTACCCATGTGGCAAAAAAAGTATAAGTTGCTATACAATACAGTAAAAAATTAGGGCAAAGTTTGACTGTCCCTTTAAAAACCTTTTTAAAAGCATTCCTTACAAGTCAATGTTGCGTACTTCTCTATGGTAAACCTCGGTCAAATATACACAGGCATTGGCAATGGTAGGTCTGTTTGTCTCTTCATTCACAAAATCTATGGCTGGCCTTATGTTAGACAACGGAAATGGCGATATGGCATCTTTACTTCCCCTTAAATCTTTTTTGACGCATAGCGAACAAAATGTTACGACTTGTGACTGACCCTTTTTTTTACATGTGTAGAAAGCCTTCGTCTGCGCCTACCACCCAGCCATGAACGGGAAGCTGGGTATCAAGTGTTCATTTGCCTACTAAAGAACAAAAATGGCGTAATGGCATCTTTACTTCCCCCTTAAGATCTTTTTAACGCACAGCGAACAAAATGTTACGACTTGTGACTGACCCTTTTTTTACGTGTGGAAAAAGCCTTCGCCTTTCACCCAGCCATGAACGGGAAGCTGGGTGATTATGTGGGGTTTGAACCCACTAAAACCACACGGTGTCAACATTACAACCGCTATTTGCCGGGGCCGTGTGCTCCGGTGTCCCGTCCTCATCTCGGCTCCACTGGGAGCGGCCAGCGGGACGTGCCACCAATCTTCAATTTACACTTGTAACTGACCCTACTTTAAGTTCAGAGCCGAGATACTATTGTATAAATAAACACAAATTCCATAAGCAACAATCACATTTATAAATGAAATAAATTAAGCCACTGCTGTGGCATAAAGTATTTGATAATATTATTTTAAAATAAAAAATAAATAAGATGTACATACAGAGGCCTATTTTACATAATTCATAATTTTTTTTAAGAAATAGATCGGCAATAAATTTCTACTGAATTATAGATTATTAAACATAGATTTTCAGAAGATTTTTTTATATAACAGCCGCCTGACGGTCTGTTATTGTACTCTGTGTAAAATCTGCGAGTGAAATGATTTTCATTCATATTATGAATTCTGCATGTTTATTGATGATTTTCAAAAAAATCTACACAAAAATAGACATACATTTTTTTTTGTGAGTCAGAGATTTAAAAATTAAAGCTCCTGATAGATGCATAGCCTCAATGTGTAAGTAGCTATTATTTATTCTGCGGTACTAGTCGATTAAAAAATAAGATCTACACAAACAAGACAATTATTGTGCAAGCATGTGCCACAGCATGACAAGGTACTAGGATTTCAAGAAGGACCAACAGTAACTTTCATTTCTTCAGTTCTGTTTTTTTTTTTTTGTGAATATAAGACAAATAGGCAACCTACTATTACCAACCCTTCTGACAGTCTAATGTAGCGATACAAATTAAAGGCACACAACTTTAACATTTCATATACGCATATTGTTAACTAGAAGAACTTCATGTATGTTAATTATATATTTTTATACATATTAACACTCGTACAATGGTTGTATTAATAACAATATTTACCATTTTTTAAGTATACCTCACTCGTTTTTCCTTGAAACAAATGGTAAGTTTTATTTCATGAAAACCTATAAATAGCTTAACATTTTTTTGAAATTTTATTTCTCAAAATATTTTAGATTTTGCCGATTTGTAGTATTTTTGGATTTCTAAAATCACTAGTCAATGCTCACAGTTCCAGACTACGCTGCAAATTTTTATATGTTGTATACGCCATTTTTCATACTTCTAGTTCAAATATGCAGTCTTTGTAATTATTGCGATTATTTCATTGGACTAGTTTGTCATTATTTAATTTTAAATCAAATAGGATGTGAAATATATAATAGTACGATTGCACGATATTAATTTAATTGTAGAAGACGAGACATTAGAACACGCCATTGCTAAAACATAACTACAGATTTTCATAGAACATCATTGTAGTTTTAATTTAATATTAGTTAGCAAATTTGTTTCAAGCTAAAACGACACGACGCAAAAAAAAGAGGAAAATATAAACATTTTTTTCCATACAAAAATAATATTATATTTATCAACGAATACCAGCAACACAGTCAGTAAATTGGAGATCGACCCCAACGTATTGACACGGCTAATATTCTTAACGGCACGTTTCAAATACCAGGAGGTAATAACTCGCGAGTAAGTTCACTATCCGCACTCACACAATCCACAACACAACCATTGCCGAGACGCGATTACCGGGCGCGCATAAATTACGAACAGGTTAGTCGAAGTCAATGTCCATGTTGTACTGTCGGTCTCTATCGGAGTTGAGGGACGTCGAGGAGTTGGTGCTGGTGGTGGAGTTTGTCGTAGATCTGGTTTGCGGAGCCCACACTCCGCCGGCGGTGACGGATGATGCTGTGGACACGGAGGCCGAGGAAGTGCTGGTGTCTGCGGAGTCCCAGGTCTGTGTGGCACCGCGATTGTGCGGGAGTCGGCGGACAAGCACGTGCGGGAACGATGACGGGGCTGCGATCAAGGGGAAACTGTTGCTATTATATTTTTGTACAAAATTTTATGTAATTCATGGTTTTGGAACTCTTAAAATTAGCTAGAAGTACTGGGAAATAAAAATTTCTCATTGGCAGAAGGTGAAAGACTAACTCGATGCTACGTCAAAGGTGAGATATACTAGGCAGTCATAATGTAGTGTATTTACGACGTTATTCTTTCTCACTGACAGATTACGAGAGCGGCCTACACCTCATCAGAACAGAGAAGTACTAGGCGATCATAACTGTAATGGAGGTGTATACCTGTTTTGCTCCTGCTCTGCGCCGACAGATGGGACACGTGGCGTGGAGTAAGTCTCCGTTTCAACTTGGCCAAAAATGCTTTGGTATGTCTGTGTGTTCTCCTCTAGCGGTTGCATTTCTCAACTGATTTCCGTGAAATTTTGGGAGCAGGTTCAATAAACATATGAAAATCGATAGTCGAGCAATTTTTTGGAAATTTTTGAAAATGATGGAGTTGGCACAATGGGCCCAAGTGCCTTTGGATTTTATGGCTCTTACGACCATTTTGAGTTTGTAGTGGCAAAGAAATAACAAAGGAATTTTATTTTCTATTATGACATACATAGACGTATATTTTCACGAGTATTGTCAAAAGATGAATATTCCAGTTTATTTATAATGAGATCTGATCGACTTAAGCTCATAGAGTTCGAATCTCACCGGAAGGTGTTCTCTTTATAGTTCTATGTATTTATTTTTATTTTGTGACCGGTATCATGAAGTTTATTTTAAAAGTTTTTTAAAAGTAGGAGGATACTTATTTGTTTTCTAGGGAACTATGTTACTACAGGAAACATTTGTTGAGTCTACTTTACCAAAATTACCAGTTAACCAAAATTTTATAAGAATTTATTTTCATAATTAACCACAATAACATTTACTTTTTGACAATCTTTTATTGTGAGACTAAAGTAAACGATCCTAAACTCGATGGGATTACATTGTTTCATTAAAGAGTTCCTATGACCGCTTCCCAGCTCCAAGTCATCATAATATTCCATGCCACATGATATATACATGTGTGCAAAATTTCAGCTCAATTGAAAACCGGAAAATAGATCAAATTAATCTTACGAGATTTGACCCGAACATACATAGATTGCAAGTTAAAATTAGCTGGTAAAAGAAAAAATATACTGAATATGATTATTATATAATGGAATCAGTGCCTATTGCCGCTGTCACGCAAACTTAGTGTTCTAAAGAGAGCACATGTTCTAGGACTCAATTTCCTCTTACATTAGCATGGGCAGTCACCATTCATAAGTCACAGGGATTGACTTTTCCCAGAGTAGTGGTCGACCTTGGGTCTAGAGAACTGGCTTTAGGTTGCTCTTACGTCGCACTTTCTCGGGCTCGAAGACTCACTGATGTAATCTTGGAGCCCTTCGATTTTGAACGTTTGACAAGAATCAGGTCTATAAAACTCCTTCTGTTAAGAACAAACGAGGAAAAAAGACTTAAAAGATTAGCGGAACGAACATTATCAAGATTTGAATATTCAATGAAAACATATGGTGTGAAAAGTTCCTTCGATCTGCAATCTCTATAAGCTCGCGAGGTCTACAGCTCACAGAGCCACTAGTGTTATAATAGTTGCATTTCGTACTTATTACCGCCAGAAGTATTGTGTAATCAAAATGTAGTCGAGAGATAACTGCAACAGAGGTGTATACTAACTGTTTTGGTCGTGGTCGTGGTCGTGGTCGGTGGCGGTGGCGGTGGCGGTGGCGGCGTGCGGGGGCGGGGGCGGGGGCGTGGCTTCCGTGTTGGCCGGCTCGGGCAGCAGCGAGCGTCGGCAGATGGGACACGTGGCGTGCAGCTGCAGCCACGGGGAGATGCACGTCGAGTGGAATATGTGCTCGCATTCCAGCCGGGACACGGTTTCACCTAAACAATTATTCAAAAAAAAAAATAGAAAATGCAAAAAGTATACAATGACTATGAACTATTTCTACTGCCAATTTTCAGTGTTTTTAACTGGTATGATGGTAAATCTCTGTGAACCAGTATTAAAAGCTTTACCTACTGTCCTTAAGGTCGTTTATTCGATTCCGACGGAAAGGTACTTTATTCAGTTGGAGTCTTTCAGAAATAATGTGATTTATAGATTTATAGATCAACATCATCATTTCAGCCGCAGTCAGTCCACTGCTGGACATAGGCCTTTCCAAATAATTTACAAAATGATCGATTGGCAGCAGCCTGCATCCAGCGTTGGCCTGCGTCCTTTTTCAGATCATCTGACCATCTGGTCGGTGAATGTACAACGCTACGCATGTCGTTCGTGGTCGCCATTCGAGAACCTTTCTTCCCCATCGATTTCACAATTGTCCGCGCTATATACCTCACGCCCACTACCACTTCAAAAAACTAATCCACTGGGCTATGTCAGGGACTTTTGTTCTCCTACGGATCTCTTCATTTTTTATATCCATACTAATATTATAAATGTGAAAGTGTGTTTCGTTTGTTTGTTTGTCCTTCTTTCACGTTAAAACGGAGCAACGGATTAATGTGATTTTTGTGTGAAGATAGTTGGAGACTTGGAAAGTGACATAGGCTTACTTTTTTCCGTGACACAAACGGAATTTCACGCGGGCGAAGCCGCGGGCACAGCTAGTTACAATATAATTTAGAGAACTCTTATTCTACCCACTTATTGCAGGCAATCACCTAAATGATAGTCAGTTTGATTCCATGCCTCGGTGCCTCTAGTCCCGGCTGCCATCTAGTGGTCAATAAAGGAACCACGTTAGTAATCTAAAGGCAACAGGGTCGATTGGACAATCAACCCTCGATCGGTGGCGAAATGAAATTGAAACCCACTCTATATAAATGAATGATCACACAAAAGTTTAATGGTCAATTCAGACGCCCACAGAAATAAAAATCGGTAGAAGCGCCGTAGCGTATGCAGTAATAGTTAACTGCTAATGACACTTATATATATATTCTTATCTCTGTGGGCGTCCCGCCAGTCACGCGGGATTCGCGTCAGTTTGAATAGAGAGAATATGTAATTAAAAAATCTCACCAAGTTGGAAGTTCTCCCAGCAAACAGAACACGACGTATTAGCAGCCGCCTGTTCTTCAGTCACGGGTTCACTGGGTATCGCCGCTATCTGTTCGCGAGGAAGCGGAGGCGGGCCCGCGTTCTCCAGTTGTCCTAGCAGCTGCGTCACCACTGCGTCTAAACCTGTAAGCGATTTATGTTGGCCTAGTACATCTCGGTAGTTGTAAAAAAGTTTTGCTAAAGTGAATTAATATAAACTTCCTCGTTTTAAAAAAAGGACGCATTCAATGTACCTATTCACAAGAAAATAGAAAAAGGATTGAAATATAGTTTTTAATTTTTTTTTTCAATATGGCTCTTACTTTCGTATTTAGCCAATAACAAGTAATTTTTTTAAATTAAGTTGTAAAGTCAAGCAAGTCCAAAGTCACGCACGTCAGGCTAAGAGAAGTGGTAGAAATACTGCACTTAGCGATTTCCAGGAGCTTTTGGGAACAAGCAAGGAAATCACATAAATCGAACACTGTATCACTTCCCAACACTCACGTTTGTTTTTGAACACTTTGCGAATAAATAATCCACCATTATTCAGCGCAAAACACAAAAAAAAAAAAAAAAATTGCAAAATAAAATACAGCGCCTATACTGCTCTTCACAGCTTCCAAAGTTCTTCACCTAAAGTCCCTGAAATATAGTTAATAATTAAAATAAGAATATGCATGTCAAAACTTCGGTCAATACTCATGTCGAAAAAAAGAATCACATTTTCAAGAGAGCAATAAATTACCTACATTATGTAGGTAATTAAAGAAAATAGAGAAACAGTTTATTTCGGATTCATAGAAAAAGAGAAGATGATTGAATCCAAATCTATTTTCTTTTCACAAACATAATTATGTGACCACAAATGTATGTCCAATAAATGTTCTATCTTACCATTAACCAAAGAATTTGAATCAGAAATACCAATATTTAATTCTTCTATGTAACTCGCTTACCATTGAGCCTTCGAGACAGTACATCAGTGAGTGACATCACCACCTGTCAGCCTGGCAGTCTGGAGTCAGACCGGAACCAGTGGAAACTGTTCAGCTATATCCAGTGGACAACGAGCTGATGACGATAATTCGATTATTATCGTGCTTATAGGTATATCATACAAAGCAGTGTATAATATAACTTATTGGGCGCAATAGTTACCGGCAAATACTTGACCTGAATGTGAGCAGGACAAATTATTGCTTCTCTTTGATTCATTTAGGTTTTTCCTTTGGCCCTGCTGACATCTGGACGTTAAATGAACCACCAGAGGCAGTTCCAAAAAACTGACATTAGGGTGTACCGGCTTGACTGAACATGTCAATGATACATGACAATGACAATGAATCATTATGGTTTTGTCTCGCTCGCACTCTGATCAACTTTTTTGTATTTCCGTTTGAAATAAACATCTGATCTATTAAATCCATAAATTACAAGAGACCAAATGGGAGGGGGTATCAAAAAATGCCAAGAACCCCTCCTTTCTCAAAACGTACGCCCCCTGAAACATTTAATTGACTCGTGCACAAGTACCAGGCGATCATAACTAGAAAGCAGGTCTCACCTTCGCCGCCAAACACGTAGTCGCCGGGTGCGCCGACCAGTACGAAGGGAGCTCCGGCCGTGACTGCGCCGGTGACGGGCCTGGCGCCCCCGATCATCAATACTAGCTGTTCCATTAATGTTTCCCGACGTCCCGCGCCACTGTTCAACAGAAAAAGTTCGTAATTAAAACATAAATTCCAAACATGGTAAAAAAAAGACCTTACTCGTTTTCTAAACTGCTACTGCTACATATTTGAATTTTTCAGATGTTACTCACCGAAGTCTGCCTCCGGACATGAGAAATGCCAGATCGTTCAACATTGGGGGGGTGCTCTGAAACAAATAACATTATACTGTTATTTTAAGATTTTTTGACTTTCAATAAAAAAAAAATTCATGATTATGATAAACAATACTTGGGAAACGTTATTTTTTAGAAAATTGTAGAAACAAAAAATGTTGATCTTCACATACAACTAGCTAAGGGAACAGATAAGGTAAGTAAGTGTAAGACAGTACGCGATATGTCCCAACTCTCAGAAAATTTACGCATGAGGAGTCCTTCATTAAAACTACCGCACAAGAGCAAGAAAACAAAAAAAAACATTTTCTATGCAATCATGTAGTCATAGAGTGGAACAGATTCCCCGAGAACATCGTCAGCGCACCCTCAGTTAATACTTTTAAAAACAGATTGGACAATTTATAAACTCTCCAAACTTCAAGATTCACACGCATCAACTAATACATAGGGCGCACTGTAAGTTTCCGGAACTGGCCACTTACATAAACAATATTTAAAAATTTATTGCAACATTTGAAAATAGAACTCTTTGGCTGTAGAATGCAGTTTGTTTCATCTGACTGTCTTTTGTTTTTACCTTGTGGCGCCATTTAAAAAATTGTGTGTCTGCATCAACATGGATTTAACTCGGGAAAATTTTCGTAGTATGATTTTCTACGATTTTAAGTGTAATTTGACAGCTCAACAGAGCATCGCTCGGCTTGAAACAGCTTTTGGCAATGAAGCACCATGCAAGACAACTGTTTATAGCTGGTTTGCAGAATTCAAGCGTGGTCGTATCAATCTCAGTGACGAATCTCGCGATGGTCGGCCGTCCACCGCTGTGACCAACAAAAACATCAATGCTGTGCGCCGTATGATTGAAACAGACAGGCAATGTGACCTACCATGAAATTCATGAGTCAAATACAATTAATCCTACACAAACATTTGGGTGTGAGAAAGCTGTGCTCACGGTGGATCCCACACAACTTGACCGAGGCTCAAAAAACGGACCGCGTCACTTGGTGCAGTGCCATGCTTACCAGATTCAACGAAGGTGCGTCAAATTTGGTGTGGGACATAGTAACAGGTGACGAAACATGGATTTATTGCTACGATCCCAAAACAAAGCAGCAATCGAGCGTATGGGTCTTTCAAGATGAGCCGAAACCAACCAAAGTGGCGCGCGTGAAAAGTGCATCTAAGCGGATGATTGCTTCTTTTTTTAATAAAACTGGACACGTGGCTACTGTTGCTTTAGAGAATCGTCGTACAGTGAATAGTGACTGGTACACGACCATTTCTTTGCCGGAAGTTATTGACGAACTCCGTAAAAATAACCGTAAACGCCGTATCATCCTGCACCACGACAATGCTAGTTCTCACACGGCCAGACAGACAAACGACTTTTTGAAGGCGAAAAATGTAGAACTCATGAGTCATCCTGCATACAGTCCCGACCTGGCACCTTGTGACTTTTTTCTGTTCCCAAAAATTAAGAACCAATTACGCGGTCAACGATTTTCATCACCAGAAGAGGCTGTCGAGGAGTATGAAAAACACGTTTCAGAGGTCACCACAGAGGAGTGGCACAAAAGTTTTCAAAACTGGTTTCATCGAATGAAAAAATGCATAGACGCAAAGGGAGATTATTTTGAAAAACAATAAATTAATTTTGTACCTTTAATAGTATTTTTTCATATTCATTCCGGAAACTTATAGTGCGCCCCACGTATAAGCTGCTAATGTTCAAGAATATAAGTATTTCTTGTTTTTATTTTTCTCAATCTTGCAATCAGTCTTAAGACTATAAGCAGATGTGTTAATGGAATGGTTGCTTGTCGAGGGGGTTCCCCAGTGGAAACCTCTTCTCTCTCTATATTAACTTTTTAAGGATTGTTGTCAGTTGCCAAATCCATTATGATATGTCTCCTCAGGCGCTTCTTATGAGCTGGCTTAGCTAGGCAGATGCCAGTTGATTAGGGTGCCTTTCCAGCCTTAATTTTTAACGGTTTGCAGCTACAGTTACTACCTCCTTCACCGTTTTTATTTTGAGATATTCATGAACCTCTGAGTTCATAATGAACCATGGTGCATTTGCGATGGTCTAAGGATAGCATTTTGTGCCCTCTGGATGATGTTTATATTGGATCCAGAGTTGGTCCCATAGAAATAAATAAACAGATTATTGACACAGAAAGTTTTTGAGGCAGATTATCTCTGTGGTCCAGTGGTTAAGACGTTGGCCTTAGACCCGGAGGGCGTGGGTTCGATTAAAGGAAATTTCTAAGGAAATGGGGATTCTTCACAATAAAGGTTGAAATCAATTTGTAAAGAATAACAATATCAAAACAAATGTATCGCCAAACTGATAAGGCTATTTCCACAACAGTTGATAAGGCAAGTGACGTCACCGACTGTTTCGTTTTGCAAATTTAATAATATAGCTCTTTTCATGAAACAATATTATGACAACAATACTTTTGTTGTTAAACATTTATATTAAAAGAATTTTCTAAGTGTAAGTGTCGCATTTGAACTTTATTAGTAAGTATTGTTACGAGGGCGACACTGAAAGTCTTTAGAACTGACCACTTGTAAACAGTATAATAAAAAACTAAGTTTAAATTTTGAAAATGGAACTCTTTGCCAATATTATTGAATATGTATTTTATTAATTTGTCATTTGTTTTACGATTTGGCGGCAAATTGAAAATTGTCTGTGTCACGTCAGCATGAATTTAAGGCGAGAAAATTTTCGTGCAATGATTTTTTATGACTTTCGTTGTCATTTAAGTCAACAAGAATGTTATGATAGACTTCGATTGGCCTTTCACGATGAAGCCCCATCTCGTGCCACTGTTTACAACTGGTTTAATGAGTTCAAACGTGGTCGCACTAATCTCACCGATGATCTGCGTGAGGGACGGCCTTCTACGGCGACGACTGAAGATAACATCAGTGTTGTGCGGCGTATGATAGAGACTGACAAAAGAGTGACCTATCAGCAGATTTGGGCAAGTTTAGGCATCGGTATGAGCCAAGTGCACAAAATCCTGCATGAACATTTAGCGGTCAGGAAACTTTGTGCCCGGTGGATACCTCACGATTTGACCGAGGCCCAAAAAATCCGTCGTGTTGATTGGTGCCGTGAAATGGTTCAAAGATTTAACGGAGGTGACTCAAATGCTGTGTTTGACATACTTACGGGTGACGAAAGCTGGATTTACTGTTATAATCCCGAAACCAAAAGACAGTCTGCTCAGTGGGTGTTTCCTTTCGAGGAGTTGCCAACTAAAGTGAAAAGAGGTCGAAGCGTGGGAAAAATGATGGTGGCCTCGTTCTTCGGAAGGACCGGAAATTACGCGACAATTGTTTTAGAGGATCGAAAAACAGTTACTGCAGAGTGGTATACTAACAATTGTTTGCCACTTGTCTTGGAAAAAGTTCGGGAGAAACGACCTCGCAGTAGGATCCTCCTTCACCACGACAACGCCTCGTCGCACACCGCCAGGCGAACGATCGCCTATTTGGGGACATCAAACGTGGAATTACTAGGTCACCCGCCATATAGCCCCGACCTCGCACCTTGCGATTTTTATTTATTCCCGAAAATAAAAGAAAAACTTCGAGGAAAACGTTTTATGGACGCCGAGGAAGCAGTGGCTGCGTTTCAAAACGCCGTCGAAGAGACCCCTAAAGACGAGTGGGCAAAATGCTTTTCTCAGTGGTTCCATCGGATACAGAGATGTATTGACGTGAAAGGACACTATTTTGAAAAGATGTAATAAAAGGAATAACTTGCTAGTGTGCTCAGTTTTTGATTTTCTAAGAACTTTCAGTTTGACCCTCGTACTGCAATGAACATCAGTTGCTCCATCCACTGTTGCAGGGGTGGTCCACTATGAGGTAACCACTTACTATCAGATGCCTTTTACAAATAAAAATAAAAAGTTTTAAGCAAGAGTGTGGCATTTATACATGTTCCAGTAAATTTTATCGTTTGGCAAAAAGGCCTATAAAAATACTCAGAACATACATTTTAATTTTTATGACAAAACTGAAGACTTTACTTCATATTGCTGGAACTTGGTGATAATGGCAAATGTAACTTCAGGCTAGCCATTGTCGCATAAAACCAAATCTATGCATTTTGGCACCAAAACACATTTGATATCTTCTGATAGAGACTACTGATTTTCCAATCCATATGATCTTGACTTTTCCCATTGTTGAGGTAAACATAGTTAGGAGGCTGAAGCCTCAAAGTTCAAGAAAAAAAAAACAAATATATTACAAAGAAAAATATAGCACCTGATGCACGTCATCCAGATCGTCAATGTTGCTCACATCGTCAATATTGCTCATGTCATCGATGTTGCTCATGTCTGCGTCACTGAAGTCGTCCCCAGAGAGTGCCAGTACTTCCGACTCATTCTCCAGCTGCTCAATGAAGCCGCTGGCGCAGTATGGGCATGTATAGTCCTGGAATAGAGCATTCATAGATGTAAAGAGATCAAATCTTCATTATATCGGACTGTTCTGTTTGTAACTGAAAACTCGTAACCAGTTACAAAAGAATTTTATTTCACTGTTTGGTAACTAGTTGTGAGAGAAGAATTTAGATGAAAACTTGAATATTTTAGCAACACAAGTTTACAGCATCTAGTCTACTATGCAAATTAATTTCGTAGGTAAAGGGTCTTTCAAATAGGGCGGGTCCCATGATGTTGACAGTTTGTGGCGGCCATGTTGTTTTTGTGACATCTGTCAAATCTGTTGTTTTTTTATTCAGACATTTGGCTAAATATATTCAGAATAACAACATTTACATTTAAATTCCTCGAATTGATATATGTGCTTTCTATTTCTTTTTCCTTCCTTGGATTTGCTTCTGACTCATCCATAGTTTATAAAATGTCTAAATAATAATATTAGCTGGAAACTTACTAACCCTGTATGTTGTGTTGTTTTAGGTTACACACTGCCCGCTCCATTTATCATTACATATCACATTTTATCAAAGTGAAACACGTTGCTTTTCCCAACCCAGACATTGGCAAAATCATCGTTTGATTAAACGATGGAGACATAAAATAAAAATTGAATTAATTCAGACGTTAATGCCAAATCACCATGGAAAGTTACACGATTAGGAAGCAGGTGGCCCTTAGAAGTTAACTCTCCAACGTTTGGTGGCCAAATTCGAGACAACCGGTTCAGTAAACAACCAACACCCTCACGTCAAAGGAACGCCAGATCAGCCGAAAATATCGCCACTGTCCATGAGTGTGTAAGAGACTGAGGCAGTCGATTTCTCGCTGTGAACAAGAACTCGGCCTTTCGCAGACTTCAACTTGGCGAATACTGTGTCGGGACTTAAGCCTACACCCGTACAAGATTCAACTGACCCAAAAACTTAAAGTGAATGACCATATACAACGTCGTTTGTTCGCTAACTGGCCTTCAGAACGTTTAGAAGAGAACCCTGATTTTAACAGAAAAATCAATTCTTTTGGTCTGAATTGAACAATATGGACGTAGACGACATGTGGTTCCAGCAAGACGGCACTACGTGCCACATGACACGATGTGATTTTACCCCATTAGACTTTTGTTGTGAGGTTTCCTAAAGTCACAAACTGCAATCAACTGATGCCCTGAAATTCAACATAAATCAGGCCATGGCTCAGATTCAGCCGGATTTATGCAGCAGAGTCATAGAAAATTGGACCTCTTGGATCCGTGCCACTGTTTAAAGCCACTGCAACATTTAAACAATGTCATATTCCATAAATAATCTATTATATTATAAGGCATTAATAGGCCTTTAGAATAAAAAAAAAATCTTTAATATCTAACACACTACTTGTTTTATTCAATTTCAACAACAGCCCGTCCTTGTTAAAAGACCCTTTACTTGTAACTTTCACTATTACTAAATAACACCTGAATCAATTATATACCATGTAAAAGCTCTCGATTTCTGTGACACTCTAATTTGAGGTAGACTCAAACTGATATGGATAGGGGGAGGAGAAAAACACCTTGGAGTGCTATTTTTTTAAATGTATGAGTCACATGTCAATTTTTTTTTTTTAATATCTGCAATCCGTTCTTTGACTTTTAGCGGATTTGTTGAGGGAATGTGGCAGGAAGAAGTCGTTCCCCAGTGGCAGCAACTTCCATTATAGTCTGGAATCTAGTTCCTGTATGTCATGTCGTTTTAGGCATTTTTGGTAGCTGATTTTTGTCAGATTAGAAGCCAGCTCGTTTGGGTGGTTGATTAGACGACTTTTGTAGCATCCCGCCATGAGTCTTATCTCGTCTTTTATGGTGTTCACCTGAAGCCCATCGTGAATTTCGGCATTCACATGTCAAATAAAATCAATCAACTCAGCAATTATGTAAAAGTTCCACAATTCCCATATGTTTCACCACTAAAACTAAGACTTATTAAACAAAAAATATAACTAAACCACAAACTTAAAAGACATTGATAAATAATGAAATACATAACTATTATGTTAAATGTAAATAATTCAAAAACAAATGAGTCAAATGATTTTTGTTTGATATCAAATAATTTTCAATTGATATAATCAGTGAGTTCAATGATTTCCTTAGACTCGACAATTTTGTGGCTAATACTTTTTAAAAATAGGGCTCCAGGCCCGGGCTCGTTCAGGGCTGTAGCGCAGTGATTATTATGATGTTCTCAAATATACTACATCAAAGGTTATGAGACAGGTTTGTCACTCCTTCATTTATGAATGTGGATGGTTGCTCTTGATAAGCAAGTGAGCAGCCAAATACTTAAAATGTGGTGAAATGCATAGATATTATTAGCTATGGAACTGGGGGTTATTTATATAAATAAAATATATAAAATAAATTATCTGATAATAAAATAAAGAATTGCGTCAGAACAAATGTGGTTGCTATGACCATAGTATCTGCACATGCAAATTATTTAGGCAACGTGATCACGACGTAATGGCAATGTTTACATGAAAATCTCTGACATGTCATGAGCCTTCCTGCATAAAAAATATGATCATTGCACTTCACATGCCATCAAAACGACTTGTTGTAGCAACTAGAATTGAATTATTACCAGTTGACCTACCCAATTCGAGTACCGGCTGCATCATACCACATAAGATAATTGCATTTTTATTAGTCACATACGCATATGCAGATTATCTACCAATAGTCAAAACGATCAATATAAATTTATCAAACGATGACCTTGACATACTGATCAAAACCACTAAAATTTGAAATCTTTCCTCACGTATGTTTTCGAAAATAACTCATTTTATTGATTTTTACCTGCAAAACATCTTCAAATTCTATGTTACACCTGTGGCAGAAGAACCGAGCAGTGGATCTTCGCTCTACCAGAGCATCACCCATTCCTAAATATTATTCACAGTATTACACAAATAAATATTTAACGTTTTGAATAAATGCCTAGAGATTGTGCTTTCAAACTCTGAACAAAAATTTACCAATCGCCATTTTCATTTTTTTTAGACATGCACAATATATATTTTTTTTATTTTCACAGACTACAAATCGATCCATAGATCACCATATTCTAGAATATATAGTGACAGTGACAATTGTAGTGATGTAGATTAACCACCATGGTCTCTTAAATACAAGTAGTGTGTAACAATCGCGAAAACATAAGAAAACCTTATATTTGACAGTTCGATACCTCCAATGAGAAAATAATCTCAAGTCAAGGAAGCTAGTGTCGACTAAACATACCAATAAGTTGGAGGGAGGTTGAATGGAGTTTGAGAAAACGTTTTAGAATTTGGGTGTTAGATTTCATGGATAGATTGTTAATTTCCTTTTTTCGATCTGCCAGTTTTTGCGTTTATGCCGTTTTTTCAAACAAAGTTTTTTGTCAAAGAGTCTCTTTGTTCTCTGGGGCCTTACCATGAACTCTTATAGCAGGACCTAATCTGCCTCGCTGGCTTATTTTGTGCTATCACCATCTTAAAGCAGGGCAATTTCTATCCAACTTCCAGCCACTTGCCAGCGAGCCAACTTTACGATCCACTATTCATTTTGTATGGGAATTCGTACCATGACGTACCATTTTGACAGCGATGCAGTTTTGCTGGAACGTCGCAAATGTCATCTAAGCGATTATTTAAAAAGCTCCTATTGTACTAGCTTTTTAACTCCGATTCTGCTTAACTGCATAGAATTTCACAATATTGTTCCGTGATGTTGGGATTTTTGGGTTATATTTTCAATTAATTATCTCTCCAAGTTATAAATTCGCTCAAATTAAGTAGTAAAATCGACGTTATTCAAGAAATTAATACAACTTACGATATCGAATAATGATATTTTTGTTTTATACTTACATTACAATTAATGTTTATACGGTAAGTCGGCTTTTGTTTGTTCTACGCTTTTATACAAATGTTAAGGGGTAATAACACAAACTAAATAGGGGTACTAGATAGTAAATGAACTACTTATCGTTTGTACTTACAAAACAAACAAATCAAAAGTAGGGACTTAATTAAGACGTACTTAAATCTCCATTATTGTTTACAGATGGGCAGTGATGACTGACGATGAGTATGAAATTTATCTACATCCTACTTGGAAGGGGAAAATGAAAATAGTACTGCCAACCCGTATATGAGACTCAGAAATAAGATACAAAAGGACCCATTTTATTTGGACTATGTGGAGTTGGTTACGGAACAATTTGCTTTGCAACAAGTAAAGAAACAAGTTTCTACAAGGTTACTAAGAACAGAATGTAGGTATGGATATTGTAACTTCACAAACTGATATGTCTTTTTACGGTTAATACCAGCCATACTTTACACATGAGCAGATTAATGAACACCCACACAAGTATTTTTATATTATGTATAAACTAGCCGTGGTTTCACCAACCCATGAGCAATTTCTCTCTTTCTTTACACTGTATGTAAATGTAATAATCTACACTAATATTTAGTGTAGATTACATTAGTATTTTTGAATCTCAACAAATTGATCACCAATGACTCAACAAAACCAAAGATAAATCAACTGTTCTGTTGGGTTATTGGCAATCAATATGTTATTAATATTATGCAGTAAATACATTTGATTTGTCAAAGAAACATGACTAACAAGGTGTTTAAAAGTAAGTAACGATCATCTCTTTTTCAGGTTCTTCAATGCAACAATTTTGAATGCCGAACCAGAAGAGTAATTCAAATGATGAGAGGAAATTCAAAGATGTGATTAGACTGTCCATGCTTAAATTTTTATTGTGTATGTTCAAGTGTACTTACATGAAAGTAAAATAAATGTATTGAAAATAGTTATTTTAATTGAATAATGAATAAAACCATTTGAAAATTGTTTGATTTGTTTTATTGTTTTAACATTAGTGACTAACATATTAATTTTCGAAAAAAACATGAGACCTTAAATAGATCCTTACACATTCAAAAATTTAAATAACTATATTTTGACATATAAACTAGACGGATGGTTCAATGCCAACTAAAAATGAAAGCAGACAATATTCACTTCATTCCCACCCTGTCATAACCAGTGGCTGGCAATGCCTATTCTATAAATTCATGATCATACAGATTATAACAGTATGCAGCATGCTCACTGAAATATTATTTTACAATCACATACAATTCACAAAATAAAATTATTAAACTTCTTTGATTCATTCACTGTACTTGACAGACTTTAATGCTAGTTTTTATTGAGCACTTTTCTTTCATATATCTCCTTCACCCACTTCCTATAATCTAGTATCTGTGGCTGTTCTGGTATGTAAACTACATCTGCAGTTTTGTGGATAACTGGATTAACCCACATAAGCCTGAAACTTTCTTCTTTGCAGAAAGATGCAATTTTTTTATATTTGTTTTATTATGACCCTAGTACCTTATGAAAAATAGTAAAAAAAAATTAACTCTTCTGGAAAAGCTGGAAAATGACATCCCATATATGGGTCGGTCGGCACTAGCGCTCCGTTCTACTTTTTCTATAAAACATTTTGAATTAATCAACAAAATATTAGTACAACATTTGTTATCAATAAAAATAGGTTTAATCTACGTTTTAAAGCAAAATTGTTGACATTAATTTTAAAAAAATGTCTTTTAGTAACTTAAAAATATTTTTAGTATGAGAGTCCATGATACACATCATGCGAAAAATAAACAAAAATATCATGTTTTTTTTAAATTTCAGTAACTTTTTATTGCAGTTTATTGTATGACAATGTAGCCTCTGTAAGTTAGAACCTGGTAGGTAATCAAATTTTGGAAATATTACGCTCTTCTCCAGAACCTTCAACAGTAAGACGCTAGGGTAATTTAGTGGACTAAATGTTAAATATTGGATCATATTCATTACAATATACTATGTTTAAATTAAAAGGGTATGCAATGTAATGATATTTGTTGAAATTACATCAACTAGTTATTTTTTTTTAATTTGAAGTACTACTAAGGTTGTACCATCTTGTGCCGACGGACCCATATATGGGATTATAAAATTAATGATGATATAAAAGATGCAGAAAACAAAATTATTAAAACTTTGTTTGCAATATTAATTGGTTATGTTTTGTAGTTTTTATTTTGAGTATAAGATTTTAAAAATATTAGTTAGCATCTTACCTAAGCCGACCTATTTGAAGACATGTTTTACAATTGACAATTCAAATTTATTCACTTGACAAAAAAGAAGAAAAGCTATACGATCCACAAAGTTATTTGTACATTACATCAACTGTCAATTAATAACGTTTCTAAAAATGTATGTTACTTATATTTAAATCATCAAGTAATGGAGGTAGAATTTTTTATTTTACAAATCCCATGTATGGGTTGGTCGGTCTATCTGGGTTAAATAGTAATATCTTCAGAAATTATCCATATGGGTAGCATGGTACCATCACTGGAAGCTAGGAATGCAGTGAGACAATGCGCGGTCTGTTTGCTCCAAGTTCTGAAAGATAAATGAAAACAGTAAATAATTATTTAAGTTTTGAAAATTCAATTGTTTCATCATGATGAATAATGATTATTATGACAATTAAGTACTGTTTTGAACCTAGACACAACAGAACACTTTTAGGGTGATGAGATTTGCTTTATATTCATTTAAGTTGATATTATTATATTTGTGAAATGGTTAAATCGGAAAGATAGGTAGTGGTATATTCATACCCGTAGACGATGGTAACAGTAAAATCATAATACATTTTGCACTTGAAATATAAACAAAAGTAGAACTTACTGGCAAGTTCATATAATTAGCGCCGTCAGCTAAAAGCAAAATTTAGGACATTGCTAATTTCCCATGTGAACTATGTACAGCATCTTCAATAGATTATATTATATTTTATTTCATATTTTTTAACAAAAATATGTATTGATTGTTGATTTGCTTTAAGGTTAGATTTGAGGTTCTGGGTGACCAGTTCAAAATTGGTAATTCTGCCAACTCCAAAAAAATACTAGAAATAATAAATAATTAATATTTCTTTTGTTTTGAGAAATATAATTGATTGACAATAATTGTTCGTAATTTATATATCATCATTCATAATTGATTGATATTAGATTTATTTTATGTATAGTTAATGTTAAAAAATACATTTATGATTAAGAAAAAAAATATACTAATACCATCTAAAACTATATATCAACGTGCCCAAAATGCTGGCCGCATTTAATTCATCATTTGTATGTATGTACAAAATATTTTATGTGATTTCGTGCAAGAAGCAATAGAACACGTAACATTAAAATATATACAGATAAAACGAAAATGGTCCAATCGAACTCAATCAAACCCCCTAAATTTAGAAAAAAATACTTTAAAATATCTTAACATAATACTTACCTATCTAAAAATTACAAAACACCAAAGTTACAAACCTCAACATACAAGACATGCGCGGGATGAGTGAGGCACAGAAATAAGAATAGTAAATGGAAGTGCTATGTGCCGGCTAATTAAGTCTCTCGAGTCTTAACGTAATATGGCGAAAGCTTAACTTTGGCACATGTTATAAAAGGCTCTAGTCTTAAGCGCAATCGAAAAGTCACAAAAATCAGTGCTTTTATTAGAAATGTCTGTTACGCTTTCACGGTCAAACCTCTAAACGGATTCCGGTATAAAAATAGTTGTTGACCCGGGGTCAAACATAGGCTACTTTTTGACGCAGGCGGAGCTGTGGGATACACTTAGGTGCGACAAACATCTTTTTCAAATCATACAGAAAGTGTTAGTAAGTTATACCAATAGAAATAGTAATTATATTCTTAAAATAAATCCTGTTTCTGAATAAATTAATTATTTTTTCTCCAACCAATCGTACTTTAATTCCATTATTTTAATTGACTAACTTCAAGTAGGATAAGATCTTAAAATTACGAATGTATGAATTTTCTATGATTATAATATGAATATGATCTCTTAATAATAATAATAAAGCGAGTGAGTAGGCGAGATGGCACCTTAGATACATTTAAGGTACGCGCACATTATGACGGGCCGCAGCGCAAAAATCCGCTTAAATCGCTCGTGTGTATTTTGTATGAACTATCGCACACTGTGCCGGGGCGCAGCGGTTCGCATAAATCCGCCGCGGATTTTGTTTGCGTGTGATGCGGCCCGCCCCGCCCCGCTGCGCCCCGACACAGTATGCCATAGCAAGCGGATTGGAGGGCACGCGCGCACGTGTATTTCAAGTAATTGATAATATCGATCAGGAGTCACCCGAAAGTACACCCAGAACTTCTTTTTGTCTGCTAAAAGATCGGGGTAAAGATGATGGTATTCACCGAATACCTTTCACTTGGAACAAAAAGGACGTATCCAATTTTTTTTTTATAAGATTTTCATTGTTTTCTTCTTCTAACAGCATGTAAAAAAAGAAAGTTCTTTGTCAGAGCTATCCATGACGTACGCACGCAACGTCTAGCTGTGCACTGTTCTCAAAATCCGTCAATGCGCTGCGGCCCGTTCCGTCACCAATCTGCTAAGTACGCATTTTGGGCTGCGATGCGGCCCGCTCCGCCCCGCTGCGGCCCGTCATAATGTGCGCGTACCTTTACGGCATATCGCAAACTTATTAGCTTAATTTAACTCCTCAATAATAAAAGTAGCCCAATTTTCTGGGCCTAAAAAGTGCTAAATCTTTCAAATGGCACATTTCTTCCACAAATGGTAACACTGTTTGGATTTTGAATGAAGAAATTGAATGATTTTAAACAAGCCAGAGACTAAAATCCATCCACCTACTCGGAATTTCCAGCCAGCAGCAGGAAGGATTTTTAGAGGTGATGGTACGGATTTAATCCGTTCTTTAGCAGGCTGGATATTGAACTGCCTGGAACTTGGATGGTTTACAAAAAGTTCATGGTAGGCCCCCTGTAGTTCCTTTCGCAGTTCCCTTGAAGGAACTACTTCTCTCGACTCACCGAAGGCCGGGATCTAAGAGAGGTTCTAGTAAGCCACTTGGGCTAGTGTGAAATGGAAGAGTGATTATATTCTTTTTGGTTAAGAAAATTATATGGCAACACTTGTGTATCTGTCGCCTCGTCTGTCGAATGTCGAATCTGTGGTCGAATCGAATCTGTCGCTTGTCGCCGTGTTGGGTCATGAATTTTCATAGAAATGTTTATCCTTCGATAATCCTATGTTCCTATTTTCTTGTGCTTTTTATTAGTTTATCATGATTCTTGGAGTGATTATAGAACATACAAGTTTATCTGAAGTCCATTAATAAAGATACACGTGAATTACGAAATCGTAGTGATCAATGTGATTGTTATCAATTTATGTGAGATAGAATGAACAAATCATGCGGATTTTAATTAATTTGATTGTTATTTTATAGGTATTTTTGTTAATATAAAGCAGTATCAATGTATAGCACTCTATGTGTTATTTAGGCGAAGTTAAAGTGGGTCAGTGTTGATGAGAACTACATTAAACAATGAGTGAGAAACTTCCCAATTTCACGAGCTACATCAACTCCCCGAAGGTAACCTTTTACTTATCTCTGATATTGATATACACTCCACTCTACAAAGATATTCTAAGACATAATCAAACTGTGGTTAGTTTTTTAGCCGAAAAGTAGAATGTTGTCCTTAACTTGTAAACATTAAAATTATTTTTGTTAAATTTGTAGGTAAAAATTTAATAAAAATTTTTTTTAAGTAAATTATAAATTTAAAGTTTTATTTATTTAAGAACTGCTCTAACTAGTTCACCAAAAGGCAAAAATTTTAAAAACTAATTTTATCATTGAAGGTAATTCGATTTGTCACTTTGTCCGTCTGTCTTACAAACTCAAAAACTAAAGGAGTTTATTTATTTAAACTTTATTGTACAAATATACAATTGTATATCACAATTGGTGCACTTAATGCTAAAAGAATTATCTATAAGCCAACCTTCTTGTGATTTTGAGTAATAAAGTGATTCTCAGGTAAAATACATTGAGGTTTTTCGTAATTGAAGAATATGGCAAAAATCCAGCTATTTCAGAGCATCTTCGCAAAGCGGTACAATGCTTTGTTATAAATTTAGAGCAATTTTTGATAAATGAGAAAACAAATATACAAATATATTTTTTTTGTAAATAACCGAGAGGGGCTCATAAAACAGAACACCAGGGTGTAAAGGGTCTATTACCTTCTTCGTCCAAGTGTGTTATCCAATAGCATCTTCAGCTTGAGCTTCAGAGCTCAGAGTACCTTTAATCATGCTTGTAGATTTGGCGGTACTGTTTATTCCAATAGAGTTACTGCCATCTGATAATACAATATTATTTTATTACATTAAAATGAATTAATTATACAAAGACAAAACAGGAATTTGGCAATATTATTGTTATAATTATTTTCTGTCAACTAGGTTAGTTTCCAGGGTCAAAAGACAAACATTAAAATTAGTTTAAGGAATCAAAATATATTAGTGATGTATGTTTTCTTTTGTCAATTGAGTGATAAATTATAATGATATAACACATCAAAGTTTAGGAGTGGGGGCTCGTGACGTCATATATGGGAAAAAGTGTAGCACACTGTGACGTCACATGAAACTTTAACGCACCATGTCTTTACCATTCTTTGTTTAATTTTCAAAAGAAAAAATATGTCTCCAATATTTTTTGATAATCTAACTGATGGACTAATTATATTTTTTTAACTAGCGTATTATACCTTAATTCATACAATAAAAGCTTTTTATCTTTATCTTTATTCCACAACTTGCTTATCCTTTGATTATTCATTACTTAATTTCTTAAGAGAAATCAAGTTCATTCAAAATAATTTGCAATAGAATTTATTTCATAAATAATTGAAATGTTTTTTTCAGAACAATGGAGAGAAAAATGGATCATTGCAGGAGGTGAAACCAAAATTGTTGAACGGTAAGTGTCTATCAGAGTAATTTATTATTTACTAGCTAGCAAAGTAGCCTACATTTGACCTCGGTTCTTCAACTATATTATTCCAAATTTAATCAAAATTCGTTCAGCGGCTTGGCCGTGAAAGTGTAACAGACAGACAGACTTTCAGCACTTATAATATTAGTATGAATAATAAAATTTATAATACACTAGCAGCTTAGAGCTGATGTGTATGTATATCTCTGCAATTGCGTTTTTAATGTTTTAAATATTTATCAATAATAATCAATAATCATTTATTCTTTTGTAAACATGTTGAAGTCAAGATGGTACATTGAAAATGTTAAGCACATACACGTTTCGCCTACTAGGCATACAAAAGTGAAGTTGGTCTGTTTAGTCAGTCTAATAGGCTAGTTTCCTAAAATAATATAATTAGTCCGTTAGTTAGATAATTAAAAAAATATTGGAGATGTATTTTTTCTTTCGAAAATTAAACAAAGAATGGTAAAGATATGGCGTGTTAAAGTTCCGTGTGACGTCTAAGTGTGCTACACTTTTTCGCAATATATGACGTCACGAGCCCCCTACTCTCGAACCCCGACTCCTAAAAACTGATGTGGTTGACGTTATAATTTATCGCTCAATTGACAAAAGAAAAATTACGACACTAATATATTTTGATTCCCTAAGTGACGGACATTTTTTTTTCAATTTAGCTTTTGCTTTCGTTTTAAGTTGTTTAATTATACAAATATAAGGTCAAGTCAAGTCAAGTTATAATCAAGTCGAGTCAGAAGAGCCTGGCTAAGTGAAGTGGTTAAAAAACTGCAATTAGCGATTTCTAGGAGCTTTTGGCAACAAGCAAGGAAATCACATAAATCAAACACTCTATCACTTCCCAACACCACTCACGCTTGTTCTTGAACACTACGAATAATAATCCACCATTATTATGCACAAAAACTAAAAAAAAAACATAAATTTTGAAAAATAAAATACTGCACCGATACTGCTTGTCACAGCTTCCCGCCAAAAGTCCCGGACTAATTTTAATGATAGTAGTTTGACCCTGGAAACTAGCCTGTTGTAATCAGTTATCTGAACTCCATAGTAAATGAATAAAAATTAACAAATAACAGACATAAACTATTTTTAATTCTACTGGGTCCACCTTTACATCATTTTCTGTCACTACACAAAGGTTGGCTGGAAGAGATTGCTTAGCAATAAGTCCGCCTTTGCTTCGTATAACAATGATGTAATCTCAATTTTGCAATTTCCCAGATGTGGGCAATAAAGATGTGTATAGGTATATTTTTTTTTTATTATTAATATAAAATGGTAACTAAACATTATATTTGGAAATGTTGAAAGCAGACCCGGGTGCTTTGTGAGAAAATGCAAAAAATTGTAAAAATTGTTTTTATTTAAGTAATATGGATTAAAGACTGGATTAGATGGATCCAGTACTAGCTTTCCAGTAGCTTTCATGGACACAAAATTTACACACACACACAAACAATTTCGTGTCCATGAGCGTGTCAATATAGTACATTCGCTACTGGGATTTGTCACTGTTTTCCCTGGACAACTTAACTAAAATCCGTCCCCTTCTTTTTTTGCCGACTACAAAATTATGATTACATGGAATATTAATCACTAGATACTTTTTCACATTTCACAACTACAAAGTGTTACGTTACGAAAAATAGTCAAAGGCGACAACGTTCGTAACAATCGTTCGTGTCAAGGACTCACGCAAAATCGGTGAGTTGAATAATTTTTGTTTGATATCGAAGGATTTTTGTTCGATATCGAACGATTTCCATTCGACATATATCTACGACCGTGGTCACACCGGGCTCTGAATCATCAGCAATGTAACCAGGGAAATACGCTCAACTACTGTACTAAAAAGAAAATATTCTAAGCCATGCTAACTACGCACGCACATTGTACACAAGATAAGCTGAAACCGCGTGGGGTCTCTATTATTAAAACACCGTATTGGGGTCGCATCAAAGCAGTGATGTAAATTTATAATACATGATTACGTATGCGCAACGCGCATATAACTGTATGACCATTTATGCAACCCTAGTGACGATATATCGAGCTCATACCATTTGCCGTCAGTCTATGGTGTGTGGTGGTTTTCTGATGGTTTCATTACAATTTGGTACGTTTATTTTAGCTATTTTAAGTCTTGATATTTGAACTCATAAAATGTACAGATATAAAAAAATATCCGAAGGTATCAGCAACATTCTATAGATTCCTTAGAATTTCTTCTATATTTTTAGCTATATTTACGAGATTTAAATAGGCTCGTAAATTGTTATGATATTTTTACTACACCTTAAATATTGAGTCGTTTCGTTGAGCGGCGGCGTAAGCGATTCCCTGCCTATTTGCTTGATTGTTGAGTAAGGGGTCAATTCCGCTAATTATCTTAGATTATGATTAAGATTACTTTAGAAGACCATGCCACTGATATTCAATTACGACTCAATTACTATTCCTTTTTTTATATACGCTATGCTAACTCCATTGAAGTAGCAGATCAAAAGATCTTTCACGGTCAATGCGTGTTGCGCAAATTTCCACGCGCTGATGATAAAGATTCCGTTTCTAGTTCACTGCTTCATGGCCGGAGAAACTTCCGACCAAGACCTTGTGTGAGGTCAAGATGCGAATAAGTAGTTTGGATATTCAATAAATTTTCGCATATTCGATAGCCCGCCGCTCCTATCTCTGATTAAGTGGAAACCATAGAGCAATATTAGTTGGGTTCAGTTAATATTTTTTAATTTAAGAAATAAAATAAACATGCGAATATTATAACGAATTAGAGGAAAATATGAGTCATTCACCATACCAAACATACATACATCGCCTCTTCCTTTTCTCACGAACTTAGCATGAACTGTAAGAAGTAGACATAACATTATCCAAACATCTTACTTGTCGATAAAACAACAAACAGTAATAATATTTTTTTATATTTATCTTCATTTATCTTAGCATGATTTGGAGTGGACGGCGGACGGTACTGTCCTGTAAGGTCATTGCTGTTCTGACTCATACCTACATGACAGATCATGAACATTTTATGAGCGAATTAATTAGCACATTACGCGGTCTTTAGTTATTTTAACCACTGATATAATGAAAAAAAAATAGTCTAATTAATGTTGCCTCAACATTTTAAAACGAACGATTAAAGATGTTAGAGCCAAGTCCAGGGCAAATTTTATGTGGATTAGGGTCGGCAACACGCCTATGATACTTTTGGTATTGCAGGCATCCATAGGCTGCTATAACCGCTTTCCATCAGACTGGCCGCTTGCCCGTTTGCCTACTAAATGGTATAAAAAAAATACTAAATCGCTTTGATTTAACGAGAATACGACAGTACTCCCGTTAAATCAAAGCGAATTAGGTTCTTATCGTAATTATTTGATATTCCGGCGTTTGTTTAGAAGTGGTGCTTTGAATTTTCTCTTATTTTTTTTTCCTCTGAAATTTAGTTTCATAATGGTTCCGATGGCTATCTTCAGCTCGGTTGCTGGGTTCTTCCAATGTCTAAGCTAAGCCATCACTAATTCCTTCGAGATGACGCCATAACAAGTGTATGAAACAACAGGTAAAATCTTGGATATTCGGGGATGTACCTAAGTCCTAGTTCTCACAAAAACTGGTGAAGTGACCACATCTGCTGTTGCGGTTTTAAAATGGTTATTAGGCATGTATAGTTGTTTATTTTGGTGTTTGTGGCCGAGGCCAATTAAACTTCATCTTCGTTTGTTAAACTGTCCTGTTTCCCATTTCTGCCCGCTTCCCGTTGCTCTAGGATGACTAGGCTAGTTAATTAACACTTAATTGTACAAAAAAATAAATTCAGAAATATTAAATAGAACAGGGTTAAGAATATGTTATAACGGACTTAGCTCTTAAGGCTTGTTTACCAACTTAATCATAGAAATATTATATAACTTAGTAAATAAAAAAAGATACCACGGGTGTCAATATGCTACCTACGACATTGAGGACACAATGGGCTACGCTGACCACGTCCGTTTGTCTGGGCCTTATACTTGACTGTCAAAGTACCATTTAAAAAAGTCTAGATTTCTGGTGAACGAGGACAAGTTAAGAAGAAAGTTAGTAATATTATTTTAATATATTTGTTGCAGGGGAGCTAGTCGTGGGCGCAGCGCACAATGTGATAATGTTGACGCCCCTCAGCGAGAGGGACCGCGGGCGCATGGGGTCCCTCTTCGTGACAAACTACAAGCTTTCCTTCGTGCCGCTCGAACATTCCCCCCACGATGTAATTACATTATAATACAATTGTATATTTTGTACAATAAAGTTTAAATAAATAAATAAAGAGGTGGCAGTAGGTATCAAAACAGCCCAGTTTTTGAGAATTGGACCTCTCGTGACGTATGCTAATAAACTATAACATTATCATCTATATCTTAAACACTTGATATTCTGTCAGACATACAAAATTATGATCTTACGACACACTACTCGCCCATAGAAATAGAGAAGGGGGTCTATTTACCTGTCGCTGTAAGTAACGCTTTTCGACAAAGATAACTACGTTCTGTAGCGTGCCGCGCGACCAGTAAAAATTATAGAAGTAATATAATAACAACATGTTTTCTATAACCTTCATTTTGTTCTTATTTTAACCAGGAGAGCAGTCAACGCAACTATCTTCTTGGCCCTCATGATGTTCCTCTGACGGGAGTAGGAGCTATTTGGATGACAGATGGAGGCCCGGTGCGGCGGAGACGGGTGGGTCTTAATGGGGACACTCCGGATAAGGTCAAAGGGCTTCAAGTCATTTGTAAGGTGAGTTTGCAACATGAAGCACTTTAGTGATAATGTTCTCAGTAAAAACTAAAGACTGAGCCTTTAAAATGTTCCTCTGACGGGAGTAGGAGCTATTTGGATGACAGATGGGGGCCCGGTGCGGCGGAGACGGGTGGGTCTTAATGGGGACACTCCGGATAAGGTCAAAGGGCTTCAAGTTATTTGTAAGGTGAAATTGCAACATGTAGCACTTTAGTGATAATGTTCTCAATAAAAACTAAAACTGAGCTTTTACAATGTTCCTCTGACGGGACCGGGTCACCATCAGCCATCCAAACGGCTCCTATTTGGATGACGGATGGATGCCTGGTATAAAGCGGTTCTGAAATACTCTGACACCAGGGTGTACAGGTTCGGTTGACCATGTAACCCACTCGATTATGAATAAGAGGTAAACTGTAACAAATTAATAAAAAATCATATTTAAAATCTTACTAAATTAATTAATTAATTTATTAATAATTATCAAATCAAAATTGGTCATAATTGTTGACATAATTTATGTATACTTACACAAAAGATAAAAATAGTACTTTTATCTAAAAATTGGTGGAAATTAACTAATGTCAATATTTTTGGTAGCCATGACTTATAATATAAATACATACTGCATTGCAGTACTTCTGTTATTTGAAAAAGTGAAGGATATTTTGTTTCCTATCATCTTAATAACTTTAAAATCAAATTGACCTTTATTTCAACGTAGTAAGAAATGTTTTCCATTGCTACTATTAAATGCCATGTGTAGTCTGTACTGTACACATGTTTGACACCTTTATCTAATCAAGTTGGGATTAGTTTGAATGTAAAAGAATTTGTAAAATCTTTTCGAGCTCAAATACAATTCTATGAAAAGATAAAGCGTTAAGTTTCTCATATTAGTCATACAATAGAATAATCGACATAATATGAGTAAGATGGAATAATGTGTCATTTAAAACCTTCTAACAACATAAATATAGTTCATAATGCCTTTTACAACGTCGAATTTTTTCATGATCGAAACGTTCACAAGGAAGCCCAGGAAAATCGTTGTTATCTTCCTTAAAATCCACAGGTGTTATATGACTGTATATGTGTTACTATGTGTGTGTGTGATGTGTTTTACCTATCATTCAATATTATTCATATTGTGTGAGTTACTACAAAAAAATTAAAAAAATATATATTTCCCGTTGGAATCGAATCTAAGACCTCCGGGTTTAAACCACGATCGCAGTCAAATATATAGACCGTTTCACGTTAAAAGAGCGACGGCTATTAGTAAAACTACATATTTTTTCAAAGAAAAAATTCGCTGAACGAAGACACTAGCGCCACTCCCAGCGTTATTTTACGTGTCGCGAACAAGAGCCCAATTTTTAAAATTTAAGACAATATATCCAACGAAAATCATTCGATATCGAAGAAAAATTATTCGTCTTCCCGATTTTGCGTGAGTCATCACACTTTACAAAAATAGCACTCCTATACCTGTGGCAGAAAATTGTATTGTTTTTTGGACAATCTTTCCCAATAAATATTATTACATAGATTTTTTTCGAACGTCGATAGATAGCAGTCGTTAGGCTGTGTCAGATGCCTTGGGGCAGCCTGAAAAATTCTGACAGTGTTGGCCACTAACACACCTCGGGTCATGTTCCTGTTGGTCAGGTTTCCCTGTAAAATAGGGTTACAGAGGTCAGATGACCGTCGCTCCAATGTAATAACTAGTACTGCCAAATCTAGGAGCATGACTTACAGCGTACCCTAGGCTCCGAAGCGTAAGCTGACGACGCAACTAGGAATACACTCTAGGATGATGATGAGATTTTTTTAACTCGCAACAATTATCCATTACAGAACATGAAAGTCCTAACCTTCAGCTTCGTGAACTCCTCAAAAGGCGACGGCAGGAAGATCGCAATGGCTCTCGTCCACCACGCATTCCCAAAACGTCACCACCTACTATTCGCCTTCGAATACAAAGAGCCGTACTATAGAACGCTACCTTTGGACTTGAACATGTTTGACAGGCCAGCCGATTGGCGGAGAGAGTTGGAGCGATGTGATTGTCCTCATTGGAGGATAACTCCTATTAACGCGACATCTGATGCGTTTATGTTGAGTGGTAGTCCGACATTGATCGTTCCTAATTCGGCTTTGGATTGTAATTTGATAGAATACGCGAGACATTTCAAGTGCGGGAGGATTCCGATTTGGGTTTGGGGGAGGGGGGAGGGGGCGGCGTTGTTGAGGAGCGGGGAGTTGTTGCCGACTGATCAGGCGTTGAAGGCCGAGTGCGTTTTGTTGGAACAGGTACGTTCATCGTTTCAATTTTTTTCCCCCATAGAGAATATAATAAAAATTATTGGTTGCAGAGTTTATTAAGTTATTAAAAAAAAAAGACAAGATTGCTGTTGTGATTGTGTTGTTTTAGAAATCCAGAATGAAACGTATACTCATAGTTAGTACACGTAATAATAACTATGTGTATGGTAAATTTCAGAAAAATTGGTTCAGTAGATAAAGCGTGAAGGGGTAACAAAAATAATTCATATCCATACTAATATTATAAATGCGGAAGTCTGTCTGTTACGCTTTCACGACCAAAACGCTGAACGGATTATGATGAAATTTAGTATAAATATAGTTGAAGACCCGGCGTCAAACATAGGCTACTTTTTGATGCAGACGGAGCAGCGGGAAACAGCTAGTATATAATAATAAAGTAGGCAAAAAGGCATACGGCCCGTCTGATAGTAATTGGTCATCGTGAGCCGATCTGTATCGTTGATATTAGATTATTATTAACTAGCGAGCAGCCCGTCTCGATCTCGTCCTAACCTATAGCCTTCCTCGATAAATAGGCTATCCAACAATGAATTAATTTTTCAAATCGGACTAGTGGTTCCTGACAAACAAACTCTTCAGCTTTATAATATTATATATAGTAGAGATTTAAAAAAAAAATCCCACATTTCCAGGTTCGTCGTAGCCACCCCAAGCTGACCCCTCCCAGAGTGATATATCTCTGCGGCAACAGCTTCACAAATAGCACGGGGCCCAACACCCTGCCCCCGCTAGGCATATTGCAGGCCTCGTATAAGAAACTAGCCGAGTTGTGCACCCCGACTACGCTTGGAGGATTTTGGGTAAGTTAAATTGATTGTGGCGGGTACATGATAGAAAAATTAGTTTCCCTATTTCATGTAAGAGGGCGCTTCAAAAAGAAAATTATTTCATTTAAGTATACTGATCTCGCTTATTTCTGGCAAAATAAAGAACTGAGTTTTTAAACACAATTATTTTACGTACCCAAAGCTATCACAAATTGATTGAGTGCTGTATTTAAAAAGTTATGAATTTAAATAACATCTAATGTTTTTGATAGATGGTGTTGTAATAATGACTTTGTATGAGAGTAACCAGAAAAGTTTTTGAAGAAGAATAGCAGCAGCGTACAACAGCGGCGACCGCGATACCTATTACGACTACTACGATTCGGCCGCGTAGGGTTGGTTATTTACCGTGTCTGCGTCATAGTCGTCGCAGCGGCCGGGCGGTCGAAGTGTCGTTCTTGCATTATTTTGCACTCGATTTTCACCCTTAATCTGCTCGGCTCGGTGTGGTATCTGTTTTGGGTGGAAAGGTGTGAGTATCCGTTACGTATATTTATAATTCTATTAACAAAGCTCTAAAATAAAAACAAATTTGTCTTCAGGTTCAAGATTCACAATACTACTCGATTCTGGACTCGAGTAGATGGCTTCGATACGTGGCGAATTGCTTGGCTTTCGCTGACGAAGCCGCCGACCACCTGTCCAGGAATGTTTCTGTTGTATTACAAGAAGGTAACTTGCAATTTATGTTGTCCTATAATTTTTTTTTATTTTTTTACTTGAGTTCCTTTCTTGCCTAACGTTGGCTAGAAGTGATTGCATGTTTCGGGCCGATTTTACTAAAGTCGGAATAAGTTTTATTTCAAGTATAATGACGCAATTTACTCTCGTATTGCATTTCACCACACAGTTAACCTGAGAATATACTCTTAATCCACGTATGATTCCGGTACAAGGACTCTGTCTCTAGAATAAAAATGTCTGCCATCCATTTTTCCTCCTTAGATTAGTTACTCGTGGATAAGAACGATGTTGGTGAAATCGACCTAAATGGTGCAATGAAGTGTTCATTAATTCATTAGATGAGACAGCTCATTAGCCGGTATAGTATATTTTTCTCTTCCTCCTAGAAGGCAATTAACTATTCATTTATGTGAACCTAGTATCATCAGACGAGACATAACGAACACTTACACAAAATTGCTCTAGATGGCGCAATTTTTGGTCAATTGTGACGACTCAATATTTCGTGATGTCATCATCTACAAATAATTCCAGTTTGTTGTATACCAAGATGGTAAATTTTAATTTTTGTCGACATAGGAATATCGGACATGACTGCGAACCTGATGTGCCTCTTTCTTCGTCTTTTGCAATGTTTTTTTTTACATTACCCTTTTCTGTATGCACCGTTCACTTATGTCAACCTAGTAGATATAGACCCATAAGACGGGACTTGGTTTTATAGCAATAGGGAATTTTCGATAGCTTTTTGATTTTGTTTTGTGGAAAGCTAAAGGGGAGGTCTTTGCCCAGTAGTGGGACACCTAGGCTATTAGAAAAAAGGAGGATTTTTATAGTTAGACACAGCAGAATCACTTAATAAACAAAATTATTTACTGTGTCGCCATTCGAAAACCTTTCTGCCCCATCGGCCATCGGTTCTCCGCGCTATGTGCCCCGCCCACTGCCACTTCAAAGAACTAATCCGCTGGGCTATGTCGGTGACTTTTGTTCTCCTACGGATCTCTTCATTTTCTGATTCGATCTCGTAGGGAAACACCGAGCATCGCCCTCTCCATAGCTCTCTGGGCGACCTTGAGCTTTCTTATGAGGCCCATAGTCAAAGACCACGTTTCGGACCCGTATGTCATCACTGGTAACACGCACTGGTCGAAGACCTTAGTTTTAAGGGACTGAGGTATTTTGGACGAGAAGTCGCTAGCTTCCCGAACGCCGCCCAGCCGAGTCGGATTCGTCGAAAGACCTCGTCCTCGAAGCTGGAGTTGCCAGCCTGGATCATCTGACCCAGGTATGGACCACGTACCGGCAAGCGCTGCGTTGGACATCCACCGACCAGATGGTCAGATGACCTGAAAAAGGTCGCAGGCAAACGCTGGATGCAGACTGATGCCAACCGATCATTTTGGAAATCATTGGGAGAGGCCCATGTATAGCAGTGGACTGACTGCGGCTGAAATGATGATGATGATTTACTGTGTGCCCACCTCTTAAAAGTTTTCTTTCACACTACCGCACCTTTCTTCTATACTATCCGTTTTTGTGACACTACATAAAGGTCGGCTGGAAGAGATTACTTAGCAATAAGTCCGCCTTTGCTACATAGTTTTTAAGTACTTACCATTAAATAATGATCATTATATTTATGGGCAATAAAGATATATTCTTTTGTTTTTTTTTTTCAGGTGACGGCGTAGATTATTGCGCGGTGGTGTCGTCGTTAACGCAGTTGTTGGTGGATCCGTACTTCCGCACCATTTCGGGCTTCCAGTCGCTCATTCAGAAGGAATGGGTGGCGCTCGGGCATCCATTCTGTGACAGGTAGTATTTATAGCATATTGAGGAGCTCGATATAGTAGAAGCGACAGCGAGACGCGACCACTATTGGATTGGTCGCCATTTAGTGGCAGTTTCTATCTCGAGCTCCTCCGTACTTCAGAAGGCACGTTAAGCCGCTGGTTCCGGTTGTTATCGATAGATAGCAGTCGTGATGCTGTGTCGGTGCCTTTTGGCAGCCTGAAAAATTCTGAAAGTGTTGGCCACTAAAACACCTCGGGTTATGTTCCTGTTCGTCTGATTTCCCTGTAAAAAGGGTTACCGAGGTCAGACGGCAGTTGCTCCATTGTAATAACCAGTGCCGTCAAATCTAGGACCATCACTTACAGCGTACCCCAGGCTCGGAAGCGTAAAGCTGACGATGCAACTAGGAATACACGCTAGGATGAAGAAAGACTAAAGTGCTATTTTTATAAACGGTGACTCACGCAATATAGGTGAGTCTGAGATCTTTTATTGATAACATCGCTAAAGCAATAGACAAAATTCCGTATACGAAGGGTAAAACGAGATCTTATAACTCCCGTTTTAGGTCCCGAGGCAGTTACACAGTTGAAATTTTCACTACGACAATAAATACAAAAAAATATATATTTAAGGGGGTCTCCCATATCTCCTTCACAAATAACAAACTCTTCGTGCACGAGTCCGCCTCGCACTTCACTGGTTTTATTTATCAAGTTATGTTATGTGTGGTTGTCACAGATTCGGCCTCCCACGGCCCGGCAGCAGCCCCGAGCTGGCCAAGGAAGCCGCGAAGACAGGCTCCGCTCCACAATCGGCGCCCGTCTTCTTACTGTTCCTGGACTGTGTATGGCAGCTCACCAACCAATTCCCCGCGCAGTTCCAATTCACGGAAACATACCTTACGACCTTGTGGGACTGTGCGCATAATCATGTCTTCGATACGTTCCTGTTCAATTGCCCGAGGGACCGCGATTTGCCCGTTGTGAAGGTGAGCTCCTTTTTACTTATGGTTGCCTGGTACTTTTTGCCGCTTAGGTGATTTTTTCTTAGTTTGAACTAGCGTTTGAGAAATGGGAGCTACGCGGGGATTTTTTTTAATCTTCATTACGTCAGGAAAACTGTGCACATTACACTTTCCTGTTTAATTGCCCGATGGATCGCGCTTAGTCGTTTGTGAAGGTAACCTCCTTTTAACTTCTGGTCGCCTGGTACTTTTTGCCGCTTTGTGTGATTTTGTCATAGTAAATCATAATATTAGGATTAGGCGAGTCTTCACACTTTCTTTACGTTAGTACCTACTATTAATAAGTATGTGCTTCTGTGATGTTTTAATGGGCAATGCATTAGTTTAAAAGTTAATTTGTCTTACCTAGTTGGTTTGTGTTTTATGAATCAAAAGTCACGCAGATACTTTTTCTTCTCCCTCTCTCTTTCTCTCTCACTTCAGAGTTCTAGTAATACATTTCTTATTATCAATTTTATCTTTCCCTCTTTTGGTCTTGATTTACACTTCTTGATTGGATCTGTCGTGCGTGCCTAATCTTTGGTATTTAATTGTTTGTTTTTCAAAATGAGGGTAATTTTACAACTTTGCAATGTTGTTGATCTTTCGTTACAACCAGTCTATTAAAATGTAAGTACAACGCAAACTTTATGTGCTTGTGTTGTCCGAAGTTAATTTTATGATAGACAACTAACAAAACAACATAGTTTCAGTGCCCAGAAACCTACCTTTTATCCTCTGAAGAAATAGTTAGCAAAAGTCACTCATCGAATACTTTTGTCGCCAGCCGCAGAGATAGCTATGCGCTACGTTTGAAGGTAATCTCCTATTGGTTCTGATATACTGGTATCTTTTCTCCACAGAGAATTTCTGGTTGGTGATTTTTTTCGAATTTTTGGTCTTGGTGTAGGAACATGTTTCAATGGTGGTTGAATTTTGTTCTTTGATTATAGCGTCCGTAAACAGTTTCAGCTTTATGTCGTCTATTCATTTAGTTGTTCCTTTTTGTGCAGTATTTTGGATAGTCAAAGAGTCACAAATTATTATTCAACTTTATTAGGATTGTGTTGTCATTATATGTTTGTGTTTGTGTTTCTTACTTTGTGAGATGTTATTGCGTATTGTATTTCTTTACAATTCCTTTCTCCATAACTGAAAGAGTGGTGCAACCAAAATCATGCAAATCTAAATTTGTTAGCATCAAAAATGTCCAATTTATGAAACTTTGCTGAGGTATTGACGAAATGTTAAGTAGAAGAACTCTTGGAAAGACAAAATGACAAAATTTCTCGAGTCATTTAACGTTTTTGTTTTAATTAATATGTCTTTGTTCTAACTGATTTGTTAAAAATTCAAAACACATTGAGTAATTTGATCAAATTATAGAATATAGAAACATGAAGTTCAGCCGAATCGATAATAATCTTCAGCGCTCAGATTTCTTGTAATTTTAAACTATCATTATTTTAAACAATGTAAAAAGGTCACTGAAGTCGGTCAGCAGCCGTCATTCATTGCGATAGTCATGTCTAGAATCATTATTAAAACTTACATACTATGGTAATAATACTGCTTACATGAACTTGGAAGACGTGCAGATGATTATAATTTTAAAACTATGTTTCAGAATTTTATTCAAAGACCTGTATGGGACTGGAGCGAACAGTTCTCAGAGCAAGACAAGGCCTTATTTTACAACCCGCTGTTTTCAACCAACAAGCCTGTTCCGACGCCCAAACAGAGGATATGTAAGTCTTCTCATATTTATGTTTGCCTAGTACACAACCTTTTTTTTTATATACAACTAAGTAGGCAAACAGGCGTACGGTCCACCTGATGGTAAGTGGTTACCGTAGCCTATGAACGCCTGCAACACCGGAGATATCATGAGCGCGTTGCCGAACCTAAAGGAATTTTTTAACGCCCTTTTTGAAGGCTCCCATTTTATAGTCACTAGGGAAAACCATGGCAGAGAGTTCATTCCATAATCGCATTTCAAAATGTAAAAAGGATTCTATAGATTATCCGGTAGGAAACTAGGAATTACAAGGTCGATTGACCATGTTACCCACTGATTAAGCCTTCTAATAATCTATGACAGATAATGCGAAGTTGCTAAAAATTGTCATTAGGGTGTTGTTAACTGTCTGGCTTTGATAACAAAGGTGATATGATTTTAAAGTTACAATATTGTGTTTTTTATCTGTTAGTACCTACCAAACTTGTGACCAAGAGTGGAATACCCGTTGATACGAAGATGGTTACAAAATGAGTCACACAAAATGTCAACACAGGCCAGTTAAAATAGTTATGCGATTGATTTTGTCAGTTCAAGTTAGCGTTGTACGTCGTTCTAAAACCCTAATAGTAAAACGTGTCTTTTCAAAACTTTTTTTGTAGCACAAACTTCACTGAGTATGAAAACGCCTGAACTTTCGAGGTTGGAACCTTGCACATCTATAGCGGGCACTGAACTCTGGTCCCAGTGCTACGAGCGATGGCTGCTACCACTAGACGCGTTGCATTCTGGCATTGTCCAGTACCACGTTCATAACTACGCGGTATTGAAGGAGGTAAGCTCTTTGGATGTTATGCTTCCCTGGTACTATTAGGTACCTTGCACGTCTATCGTGCTAAGATGCGGCAAATAAGGGACTTTTGGCGGGAAGCTGTGAAGAGCAGGAGTGCTATTTTTGAAAAGTGTGACTCACGCAAAACCGGCGAGTCGAATAATTTTTGTTCGATGTCAAATGATTTTCATTTGACATATATGTCAAAAATAGGGCTAGGAGCCCTATTTTTGACACATATTTTCCGATACAGGAGTATCAGCGATGTATTTTATTTTTCAAAATTTGTGTTTTTCAGTGTTTGTGCATAATAATGGTGGATTCGCAGTGTTCGAGAATAAGCATGAGTGTTGGGAAGTGATACAGTGTTCGATTTATTTGCTTGTTGCTAAAAGCTCCTGCAAATCGCTAAGTGCAGTTTTTCTACCACTTCACTTAGCATAATACTTCTGAGTCGACTTGACTTTAGACTTGCTTGACTAAACAACTTTGTTGTATAATTTTTACTTGTTACGGGCTAAATACGAAAGTAAAAGCCATATTTAAAGAAAAAAAAGTTGACTTAGTGTGAGTGGGAGGAACTTGTACAATTCCATAAACAATTATCGTTGTGTCTCGCTCACATTGGAATAAAATGTATTGGACATTAAACGGAACTCTTGTCCCAGTACGATATTCATTACTAATCGATGTTTAAGAAAATAAGCTTTTAGGCTGTTCTGCAAGCCTGGTACAATATTAGTTTCTCTTGGCTTTTGAAGCAAATCGGTTTTATTCCTTATGCTGTTTTCTGCGGTTTCATCCGCCCGTGTGTGGTACGTACTTACAGCTGTAACTTTTCCAAAAAAAACAAGCCAGAAAGTTTCAGAAAGATTTTGAAGAACTTTGCAACTCTGTAAAGACAAAAACAGTGTCCTCGTACATACACCAACAAACATTTACTGAAAACCCCTAAAAAGTTTTGTCTTGTCATCACCCATGTCAATCCAGATTTTTATTTCTCAAGTATATGCATCAAGACAATTTTTTCCCAGATCCAGCAGCTAAATGAAAAACTGTCACAGTTGTCGATCCTCTCGAATCGACAATCTAACGGGTCAGAAGCATCTGATCAAGGCCGTGCTGTGGTATCGCGGTTCTATCCGTTCAGTGCGGGCAAACGAGACGCACTCACGGGGACTTTAGACGCAATGCAGGTGAGCTACTTGATGTTTCTGGTATCCTGGTACTTCGACAGTAGATAATGCCACTTGCAGTATGTGCGAGATTTTTTTTATTCAGTCACGGGGAAACGAGACGCTCTCGTGGGGACTTTAGACTCAATGCAGGTGAGCTCCTTGCTATTTCTGGAATCCTGGTACTTCGATTGTGACGTTTTTTGCTCCGGCCACATTATCGCGAAAAATAAATAAATAAAAATGCCCTTCGCGCCGCTGTCGGTAAAATGCCTGACATCAAAAGATTTCGCCGCAACAAAGTTCGTCCTGTTGGCTGCACTGCGAAATCGCCTCTGATTTCCCTGAAATGAATTATCGCGACGTAGCGAATAATGTGGCCAAGCACCCTCGTCATAGATCGAACACGAAGTTTTATCGGACAACGCAAGCATATCTTCACGATCAGGTGTGGCCGCAGCATTTCAATGACGGGGAAACGAAACGCGTTCGCGGGGACTCATTGCAGGTGAGCTCCTTGCTGTTTCTGGAATCCTGGTACTTCGACTGTGACGTTTTTTATTCAGTGACGGGGAAACGAGACGCGCTAACGTGGGGACTTTAGATAACTTGCTGTTTCTGGCATCCTGGGTGTCAATTCCGCTAATAAACTTTAAAAGACCATTCAACTGATACTCAATTACGATGCATTTTTGATATGCCCAATATTGGTATTCTGCTAACACAATTTTGAATTTCAATTTAATTGCAACTAAAAGGTAATATAATAAATAACAGAGTACCGATTATTGAAAAAAAATATTATTTTTTGATTAGCCAAATTTTCCAGTTGCAGTTCAATGGCATGCCAATGGAATACGATGGTCTTAAATTTAGTAACAGAATACAAGAAACGGCAAAAATGGCCATTGCGATCCAATTCCGACGAATTGTGCACTATGTAAAATAAGAGAATTGACACCTTGAACGGCTCGATGGATTTTAGCTTGAGAGGTGTCGTTAAATTCGTATTTACAGTGAGTGTGACCATGGAGCAATTACAAAGAGGAGATGCCGTTTGAAATGGCGCAAATGATGTTATCATTGGCGCCTCGCCGACACAAAAGTGGGCGGAGCTTGGCATTGCTCGTGCTCCATGGTTGGAGCCACGGCCGAAACCAAACACTCCGCACGTCTGCCTTCCGCCCCGTGTAGCCTCACAAATACTTTCTTAGAAAACGCTTATTACGGCATCTCCTCTTTGTAATTGCTCCATGAATGGGACATGATGTCGGGGCTTTTAGTTTATTTAATTACCAGTTTTTGTTTTAATTTATACTTGTTAATTACCATCAGGTGAGTTTGATCGACGCCAGCCAACTCCTGGACTCCCAGTCCCTTCTGAACGCGCCCGACTAACATCTACCCTTAGCACACTACGTAGCACCACTCATACGCGTCTTATGTATACAATTCTAGCAATTGTATACTCTATTTTATTGCTTTAAAGTCGTTTTTAGCTGATAGCTAATATGTAGATATGTTAACTTCTTGTTTTACAGCTATTTCGCTGTTGTAATCATTTTGGCGTTCGGGTCAATGTAAGACTTAATATATGATATAGCATATGTTTTAAGGTACTGTTCTGCGGCTGCGATTAGTCGGCACAGTAAATTAATCTAACCGGTGTTTCACAATATATCAATTTCTAATTAAAAAAAAATATTGGTTTACTTGCAACGTGATGGCCGCTGCTGATAGTGTGTGTGTGAGATTGTATCTTAACTGGAATCGTACCTATACAAGGATAATTCCTAACTTGACCATGATGAATCAAAAATCTTTATTTAAATGTAGTTTTGGTAATGTTAAAAGAAATTATTCAATCTTATAGCTATTTTATTAGCACTAAACTGAGTCAACTCAACGGAGAAAATTTGTGCATTCTAGTTTTTAATAAAAAGTATTTTATATAAAGACTGCAATTTATTGCCTTTAAGAAGAATTCTAAATATGCTTACAATTTAAAAACATGAAAATTTAAATTGTTTAAAAAAACATTTACTGACGGCTAACTCAAAATAATTTAGAGTACTGAAATCGTGTAATCATAAATTGACAGCATGAGTCTTATAAAAATACTCGAGATATCATAACAATTATTTTTTTAATGGATCAATTAATGGAATAAAAAAACAAGCCAGTGTTTCAAACTAAATGGTTTGCAAATATGTTACAATAATCTTTGGGACTGTAATATTTTATATTATTTTTAAAAACTCACATCTTAAAATTATTTAAAGTTATTTTAAAAGGAATTGATAATATATATTCCGTAGAACAAATTAGTGATATCTATGGTATAACCATTAATGTATATTTTTTTATGATACGAATATTTTAATTGCTCCAAAAGGGAGAATTTGTTTTATTAAGTGTAAATAGATGTTGTATTAGGAGAAAAAAAAAAAATTGTCTTCTTTCCTTTATAGATATTGTATTGTCACTTGTAGAGGTGGAACCTTAGGCCTTTTAAATGCGACTTAAAAAAGTATTAGGTCATTCCATTTTCGATAAATTAATTAGTTACATCGTGTGCGACCATGTTTTATGACCGTCTTAGCTATATGAAAAAATACCGGTTATTTTGAAACGTAATACAGAGACATAAGTTTCAAATTTGGTGGCAATATTAAGTCATAATAATGACTCGTTAAAATTCAAGAAACACCTAAGCAACACAACTACAACACACTAAAGCACATATGCTATAATGTTTCTATATCAGCTTTAGAGACAAATTTTGACGTATTTTTGTGCTTTGCAAAAGCAAGCTTAGCATAAAATTATTTTACAACTACAGGGCCCTTACCATCACCCCTAAACGCAGGGCAGAAACGAGTGAGTGAACGTGATGGCGCAATACGAGATGTAAGGCGACATCTCGCTTGCTCACTCGTTTCTGCCCTGCTATTAGAGATGATAGTAAGGCGCCAGTCGAAGCTATCTGATTGTTATTTGAAAGTGTAAATAAATAAATAAATTTCTACATTTACAAGTTGATCTTTATTTCTTTTTAAATTGTTAGAAGAGTATAAATAAAATTTTATGTACTTCTAAGATAGCTAATATTTCTTAATTCTTTACAATTATAAAAATTCTTAATTGTTTAATATACCAAGAGCCCTTTCACGAAGACTTAGCCCCTTCAACGTGACTTCACACATACTTTATATCCTACACACAGCTACAATTCTTAACACTTCCTGCATGCGTTACCCGATAGTTATTATCTTCTAGAATTTATCTATCTAATTTTCTTTCTAATTTTCTGCTTCTATCACTTGGCTGATAACGCCCGCGTTAATTGTATACTTATGACCCTCTTTTAAGAGGAGAAAAAGTTATACACAAAGATAATAACACTAATCTTTCCACTTCTTTCTCGGTCTTCCTTTTCTTCTCCATCCCTCCTGTCTTATACAGTACTGCGGCTGCCGTTTCTCACTAAATACTTGAAACTTGACCCGCCTCTGTAAGGTTTTATCCCTTATTCTGAGTCTTATATTAATCTCATGATAATTTCTTTATTTACACTTTCTTGCACACTACAATACGGGAAATTAGGCGTATAAAAGTTTGAAAGATAATATTTAAGTAATGCTATTTACTTCTAAACGCTTCAAGTGTTGCCAGGTAGTCTACCTATTCTTACACCTAACACAAACATATTTTTTTATTTCACTTTATTAACATAACATGCAAATGGCGGACTTAAAGCCGTTGTGTCAACGCCGTTTAAGGTTTCAGAATTTTTATAACTAAGTGTTACGATCAAGTGTGACTCGGGAAATATGGAAAGAAATGTACAATGGCCCATATAAAAAAGTGTACCACCTAAGGTATAAATGTAAGGATAAGGTGGTATACTTTTCTATATGCCCACTGTATTTTATCGTCTTCTGAACTTGATTTCTTCCATATCAAAGTCTGTTTTCGAAATATTTTTATATTATTGTTTAATCCTTAAACCCCGCTAACGTGAATAGTTATATGTGTTACCATATCTTAACATTTAAATATTAAAAGACCAAATTTATTTTTAAGCTACTTATGTTGTAAATATGGCAGCTAATGGCGATTTTAATGTTTCATTTGTGTATTTTAATGTTTGTTTCATTTAATTTTAAAAGTTCTGTTTAATACTTTACAACTTCATAGTTTTACCTATTACAAAATAGTGATTTATCAAATTTGTACATAGTAATGCATGCAAATGGACAAACAAAACATCGTTTAAGTAGGAGTATATTAGGGGTAGGGTTCATGTCTCTTAATTATGGGGAATAACCTGAAAATTGAAAGACGATAAAAGTTTTGTTTTAACACCGCAAGCTATTTAATATATAAAAAGCTGTTATTGTATACCGACTTCAAAAAAGATAAGGTTTTACGTTCGATTGTATGTATTTTTTTATGAATAGAGCGGTAAATATTTTGTCCATATACTGTAAAAACGTTTTAAAATTATTTTAGTCAATTTGCTTCTACAATCTTATACTTGGTTAGGTCTCAAACAGGGCTTCTAAAATATAACTGTCTCCATTGTTGCCTACAATCAAAGGTAGAGAGTGAAAGAGACAGCATTATATCCAAGCCTTAATTAAAAAAGAGTACTATCCAAGATTAAGTTTTAAAAAAATTCGCTGTTGACTTATTAGTAGATGTTCTAGCATGTAATATATGAATTGTAATATTTTTCTAGTTAAGGTAAACGTAATATTGATATAATTAATAATTCTACGAAACGTTATTGTATAGCAGATTAATATAAACCGGCAGATATGCTTTTGTACCTTGTTGTATTGTAACTTGTAACTATATAGGTATTGTGATTATTTCTTGAGTTTTTCCTAATGGCGCGACCTCACTTATCGGTATTTGTCCAAATATCTATTGCATATCTTTCCAAAACACCTCTTATTACGAACGCATTTGTATTCTATTTTGGCAAAACATGCAATGGCAAATATTAGGACAAGTAAGCGATATGTGGTCGCGTCATAATAAATGCCCCTATGACCACTATAAAACACACCATAATAGGGTCGTTTACAGTGAGTAAAAGAGTATACTACTTACGATATATGTTGTTTATGTGTGCCCACTGTAAATAAGGATCCATTGGCTGCTTTTATAATTTGTAACGTATACAACCGAGGTCTTCCAAGCACAACAAAATTAATATACAATTTATCTTAACAATGACGTTATATTTACTTAACAAGGAGCTAAGGCGGACCATTAATGGTCCTGGCCATTGGCACAAATGAGACTAGGGGGACTTGCTAAGAAATCTCCTCCAGCCAAGCTTTGGGTAGTGTCACAAATGATATAACAGTAAAAACTATCGTGGTCGTGTGACAGAAAACTTTTAAAATTTGTATATGTTATTTCCATGTTGTGCCGTGGACGTCTACGGTGATATGATCACGATACGAATTAAAAGACAGCCATTCGTGTATATTTCTTTGGCGTGCTCCGTATTCTTATCTTAACCACTTGAAAGATTTTTAATTGGCAGTTGATTAATAGCACTGGGTATATTATAGATATAGTCATGTTATTTAAATAATGTATATGTTTACTGGTGTTTTTGGGGATAACATATTTCTTGTGCCATTGAATTTTTATATCTGCTGCTACTTTCTTGTATTTACCCCAGTGTTGAAAATATTGTATAAATAAACCAAATTCTGTTGTTGAGCGTACCTGACAACGTCGAATGCAAATGTTCAAACAAGAAATAAAAAAATATGATCATATTTGTATGATTTATTTAAACTTTCTCACCTTATACACAAACATGATTATAATAGCGTTCAATGCGTCGTAAACAGATCATAGGGAATGGAACATCAGAATTAGTTGTATCGTTTGCATTTCTACAATAAACTGGGGGCTTAACATGGAGCAATTACAAAGAGGAGATACCGTTTGAAATGGCGCAGTAATATGATCATTGGCGCCTCGCCGACACAAAAGTGGACGGAGCTTGTCATTACTCGTGCTCCATGGTTGGAGCCACGGCCGAAACCAAGCACCCCGCACGTCTGTCTTCCACCCCGCGTAGCCTCACAAATACTTTCTTACATAACGCTTATTACGGCATCTCCTCTTTGTAATTGCTCCATGGGGCTTACTATCATCTCTTAATTCCATCCAAATGCGAATGAACAAGCGAAATGGCACAATACAGTGCATGAGGCAACATCTTACTACCATACAACCACCATACTACTTACCACTTGGTCGGTTACGGGAAGGGCAGAAACGAGTAAGCGAGATGTCGATTACATCTTGTATTACATCATATAATTTACTCTTTTCTGACCTGCCAGTATGAGCCATTCCCTGTAAGCCCCCTGAAGTTACCAATGTTCCGAAGCAGTTAGCGCGCAATTTTCGTTCATTAACCCTTACACGCGCACAAACCAGATTTGGTTAATAATAATGGAATTTTATGTATCTAGTTTGTAGCAAGCGAAGGGATAATATAATACTTAGTCATTATCGCATACACACTGATAACAAATACAGTCTATCACTTGACAACAAATCTTATCAGCTATCCTGTATTTTGTCTGGGACTCCTTTATTACAATATTTAGAACATTATCTTGTCTAATAAAATAATCTTTGACAAACCCCAACGATGCTCGCTGTGGCAAACTAACGCATTAACCGTATTCGACATTCATATGTCGAATGTTTAAAAATAGGGCTTTAGATATAAAATCCTTTGTTGTTCAAAATTTTTGGTAATAAATAGTAACTAACCCCCATATTCTCAAACGTTTGCCCAAACTCAACTCAACCTTACTCCAACTCATTGGTATGATTAGTCGACACTAGCTTCCTTGACTTAAGGAGATTCCTCATTGGAGGTGAGTATCGAACTGTCAAATATAAGGTTGGTAGAGATCGAGGTACCTTGAGGCGTCCTCCAAATAAAATAAAGTGGTTATAAATCAGTTTTTGTCACTTTTTGCCTAGGTATATTCTTACTTTTTTCATATTTCATTCAATTTTGTTAATTTTTGATCTTTGGATTGTTGTTATAACCTATGTTGCCCTTTAGTTGGACTATTCTAGTTCTATCTGTGAGGACCTATAATTGGCTTCTAAATTGCTAAAGTTAGTTACCTATTGTATAGATATAAGCTGTTGGTCTTCCTTATAATAAATAAATAAATATCGTTCCTCATTGAAGTTTGTTCAAGCAACCAACTAAGAATATCGTTTTCAAGGAAAGTTCGAGAAATTCCTTGAGGCGCCCTCCAATGAGTTTGAGTGAAGGTTGTTCTTAAGGTTATGTATAAGAATACGGGTGTAAATCATAGAAAAAACGATGCAATGACAAAATAATGAAATGCGCGTTAATTATTTTTCTAAAATCATCAATATAGCTGTAAATTCCTTTAAGCTGGCTTGGAGTCCTCATTAGCCTGGTCCAACTTCAGCCTCCGGATCTTGTTGAAGTGTTTCTTGGCGATGCGGAACCTGTTCAGCATGAGGGTGCGATGCCAACTCCATGATGACCATCGCTGTTGGCAATACATTTCTGTCTATACCTACTTACGTAATAAAGCCAGAGTTGTATTTGATTGTTTCAGCGCTTATAATAGGCTACTTGACTGTGTTCACATTTTGACAAAGTTTTTATACGGTACAATATATACACTAAAAAGTAACCGATTCCGAAAACAACAACAAAATTGATGATTAATTAAAGCAGTAATTAGCATTTAAAGTTTTCTAATGAAGAAAAGTGGGAGCGTGGTGGGAACGTCTTGCTATCTCTTTTGTACGTACGAAATCAAGTGGCAGTGACGTCACTCACCATTAAATGCGTCCTTTTCTTGTTTCTTGACTGTTTCCCCTTCCACAGGATTTCAAAGGCTTTTTAAACTTATTTAATATTGAACGGATACAAAAAAATATTTCTGTTTTCGAATTCACGGACTTCGTGATATAAAATATATTAAAAAATTGAGTCAAGTAGCCTATTTGTGATTGTGAGCTGAGTGCCTATTTTTGAGAAGTATGACTCACGCTAAATCGGTGGGTTTCTTTCAACTCACCGCTTTTTGGCGAATCATACTTCTTAAAAAATAGCACAAATTCTTTCTGCATATGATAGCATATACTTCTCGGGGAGTACATACTACGGGCGACTGAAACCGCGGGATCAGCTAGTATAGCATATTTTCTCTGTCTAACTAGGTTTTAGCTCGCCGGAAAGGACCTAGTAGAATCCAAAAGTAATCATGTATCCCCAAGAATAGAAAATATAATATCAACACTAAAAACAATTTTTCAAAAAAGTTGTTGGTCATAGAACCAAATTTTATATTACGATAAATTGAAGATTTTTATTCATCGGCATGCTTCCCAGTATTCTTGCTTCGCATATATTAACATAAAACTTAACATTTTAAGTGTTAAAAAGAAAACCCATAAAATTCAACATGTCATAACTTTATTCATGCATCTCCGAACAAGTGAAAACAACAATTCTCATTATAGAAAGAAAACAATACCTTGTGACGCACTAAAATACTACTAAATAACCAAGCAAATGTCTACATTCGAGCCCTAAAACGTTTTGCTACATTATTTTTATGTTGTCTCTCTTGCACTCAGTATGGAACATTTGTGAAAAATATAGATTAATCAAAAAATGCATATTGTGCAAGTGAGACAACAAGCAAAATGTAATAGAGTTCTGATACAAACACGCGTCTTCAGTCCCATGCTTCGATCAAAAAATAAACGTCATAGATCGATGGTCCCACATTTTTTTACATATCAGCCTAATGTCGATAAACATTTATAATGCTATTTCACACAAAGCAATAAAAATAACTGAAATAGCAGTATTATACAGGTGTTTTTAAACACCAGCCAAATTTTTACAGGCTGCTAAGTACTTTCAATAAAAAATCGACCTGTCCAACTAGTCGCTAGATTTGTATGGGACGTGTAAAATTTTTGAGAATATTCGATTAAAAAAAAATTTTTTTAAAGTCAGTAGTCATTTATCGCTTTGTTAATACGGGCATCCAAATCCGATATTTGTAAGGATCTCAATAAAGACGCGTGTTTATAAAATTCTTACTCTATCAGTCAAAATAAAATAAAATGCAGCGGACATGTTACATTGAGATGTTCTGTGACTCCTATTTTATTATTTGTTACAAGCATATTCACATCATCTACCATGATTACCCCTTTGACCGGCTTTATATTATTTGTAGTGCTCCCAGCGGCAGGAAAAGTGTTTTTCACTGAATTTGTTCGGTAATATCCGACGGGAGAAATGGACGAAAATATTTGTCGAATAATCCGAAAATCCGGTTAAAGGGTTAATAAACTGACTATTTTTTGCTCGAGCTCTATTCTCTACAGTTTAATAAAACTTAGACTTCGGCAATCATAGTAACGAATGTATTAAAACCATCATAATTAAATTATACAATTCAAAATCAATCACATAATTTTTGGCATATCATAAGTTAACTGGATATCAGTCAAGTGGACTGTGCTTGACCAACCTTTCATTAAATTTTAAATTAAAATGAAACTAAGATTGCTAAGTAACACATAAATAGAAATTCCATATTAGACACAATTTTCCAAAAATTTTGAAAGACTCAACTATGGCCAAATTAATTGATTAATTATCAAAACCGTAAAATATAACTAAAAAGACTTTCAAATCAGTTTAATTTGACAAAAATATGGGTTGGAACATAAGAATGGATGGGATGTATCTTTCAGCCGCAATGGCAACTGACTTTCGTAACCAGTTGCGATCAAGAATTTGTATGAACATTTCGGTTGCGAGAAGTTTACTGCAATAGATTTTTAACGAATAACTGAGCAAAATCTCTAAAACTTTCAAATGTACCTTATCCACGAGAAAGATTTTGTGGGATAACTAAATAACCTCACTATCCGCTACAGATTGGTCACGTAAAATGGTTGACGCAGTCGCTATTGTCTACGTTATCTAGGTAGAGGTTTTTTTTATCAGTCCTTCGACTTTTGGCGGATTTGTTGAAGGGATGTGGCAGGAAGAAGTCGTTCCCCGGTGGCAGCAACTTCCATTATGTCTGGGATCTAGTTCCTGTATGTCCGGTACGGTAGAGATAATGATAAGATTTTTATCTAACTGTCTGTCAAGATATTTATCATCAGATAGTTAAAATATACAAACAGTCTACGGTCCATTTGTGGTGTTTGTGCAAATTGTAGCAATGATTTAACAATTTCATATCTAAAATATTTTTTTGCAAGTTACATTGTTCGCAAACAAACATGCTGTGAATTTAATTCGTAAAATTCTCATCCTTTAAAACTTAGGGAGGATGAAATATATTTTCTTTGATACTGTCCACCAAGGATGTAACAAATACTTGTATAAACGACAGACATTATAGGCGTCACTTCGCTAGATCGTAGCGCGCCATCCGTCTATTTGTTACATCTATGCCGTCCTCTTGACTTTTGTGTTCATTCATTCATTTCAAGTGGGTTGCATGGTCAATCGACACGGAACACCCTGATGTCAGACTTTGTGTGTGTTAAAACAATATTAAAAAGATAACATCTAAAATACATTTTACATGTTTTCTTGTACCTTCAAATCTGTATATTAAAAAAGGTCCTCATTTAAGACTGTTGAGGATGAAATATAGTCTTTCCTGGATCATGTGTCTATGAACTAGCGTAGTCCCGCGGCGCTCGTCGTCAGTTGTCGTCCTCGTCATTCTCAAACATCTCGCTATAGTCCCCGGAATGTTCGAAATCCCTCAGGTCCTGCACAGAAACGTATGAGAATGAGTAGAATGCAACTTTCAATCTACCATGAGCTAAAGTGCAAGTGCCGCACTTAGAATAGGCAATGACCATTAAAGCAAATTCATCAAAATCAAAATACATACTAATATTGTAAATGCGAAAGTCTGTCTGTCTGTCGGTCTGTTACGCTTTCACGGCCAAACCGCTGAACGGATTTTGATGAAATTTGGTATGAATATAGTCGAAGACCCGGGGTTAAACATAGGCTACTTTTTGACGCAAGCGGAGCTGCGGGAAAAAGCTAGTACAAAATATCTTTATTATCAAACTCAGGTTAAAAAAAAAAAATTTTAATGGTCGTTACGACTCTGAGTACAGCGGTTGGTCCCATACTGTTCCTTAACTCAAATATCCAAATTGAAAGTTTGCCAACAAGCAATGGAGCGTAACATTTTGTGTATGGAATTTCATTGTTATTCAACAGCATTTTACAGATTTAGCATACAAAATTGCAACTGAAATAGCTCATGGAAGAGAGACACGGACAGGTCTATGTTGATGGGCATGCCGATACAACCTTGCGTTTTGGTTTATGGTTTTAAGCGTTGAAAGGACTTATGTAGATATATCTGAATTATTTTTTCAATTAAAATGAGTTTCGCTAATCCTTTTTCTATCATATAACAACAACGAAATTTCCCACAAATCATTATTATTCTAACTACTGGTAAGTTAAATATTGTGTATTGCAGCATTACATTAACATCTACTTTTTTAGGAAACTGACACCAGTGAATAGACCCCAAATATTTTTCCCGTCTTATTAGCCTCCCCGAGAGACAGAGCCTTCTTACCCGTTTCTTCATCATTCAATTAATATTTTTTTCAATAATGATTTATTATTATTTCGCGATTGTTATACATTAAATTTAACTATTTTAATATGGTTTTTATTGCGTTTATTAATGCACCTGACGTTTCAAACGCTTTGCAACGTTCATGGTCACAGGTGGACTAAGTTAACATATGTATGTTATGTCTGAAATAGATATAGATGGATGTTTTGTTCAAAATTTAAGTTTAAGAAGTTAAGTATAAGCTTAATTTTATTGGAAACTGTCCCGTATCCAAATCCATACTCCCGTACTAATATGATAAGGGCAAAAGTCTGTCTGTTACGCTTTCACGGCCAAACCGCTAAATGGATTATGATGTTTGGTATGAATTGTATTATATTTATTAATGATATTGAACATTGCTTTCACTCAAGTCAATTACTCTGCTTCGCAGATGATATGAAGATATTTTTTACTATATCTTCATCGGCTGATTCATATGCACTTCAAGATGATTTGAATAGACTTGAACATTACTGTACTCTAAATGGTCTTGATCTAAATCCATCTAAATGTTGTATTGTTACATTTACCAGAAAGCTACATTCAATCCCAACAACTTATACATTAATGCAAACATCTCTGCAGCGATCTACATCTATACGAGACTTGGGAATATATCACGATACTAAACTAATTTTTGAATCACATATAGACAAAATAGTTTCTAGGGCTCTTAGATCGCTTGGTTTTGTACTGAGGTGTTCATCTTCTTTTAAAAACATAAAAATACTGAAAATACTATATTGCACTTTTGTCCGGACTCATCTGGAGTATGCATCGCAGGTATGGAACCCTATGTACAATATTTATGTCGAACGTATCGAAAATATTCAACGAAAATTCATAAAATATTTATGTTACCGCCTTAAACTAAACTACAAATCGGATAACTATCGAGACCTATGTAAAAATCAGCATCTAATACCTTTGAAGGATCGCCGTGATGTCGCTGACATAATTTTCCTAATGAAGATTGCTTCTGGTGTAGTTGACTCTCCAGAACTCTTAGCTAAAATCAATTTATTAGCTCCCCCTAGAATTTTTCGATTTAATCCTCTTCTCTACGTACCAAATGTATCAACAAATTATCGGCAGAATTCATATTTATTGCGCGCAAGTAATAATTTCAATATTTTCTCCAGGACATTGGATCTGGATTTATTCACCACAAGCATAGCTAGAGCAAAGCGTTTACTTTATGAACATTTACTCCAGTAGCATATAATTTTTCTGTTGTGTTTTTATTTAAGTCTTAGAGTTAAACTTTCTTATTATTCTTTTTCTATTTTGACCATAGCAATGTTGCGACTAATGTTTTGTTAGATCTCATACTTGTTATGTAGTTTTCTCACAATTGTGGCGTGTGTGTGTTACTATTCAACTTTTGATAAGCTATTTTGGATCTATCTGTGAGGACCTGTAGTGGCTCACTTGCTTTATATATTTTTTACCTTACTACCTTTATACAAGAAAAGCTGTTGGTCTTCCTAATAAATAAATAACTAAATAAATGAATATAGTTGAAGACCCGGGGTCAAACATAGGCTAACAAACGCAATACAAACCGTATTAAAATTGTTTAATTTGATTTAGTAATTGTTGGTATCTGACCTGGAACATTCCATTGGCAAGCGCGTACCCGGTCATGGCGATGGCAGCGAAGAGAACTGCCAGCAGCTTGTTGCGCGTCTGGTTCGGGAAGTTGGCGGCTTCTCTGTCCGACTGCGTGCCCGTCGAGTGCTTCTTTGCGTTTTGCCGGTTGTATTCTGAAGATAGTTATAGTAAAAACAAGTTTAGTTTGAAAATTAAAAATAACCATAAATGACGATAGTAGTAGGTAGTCGAAGTGACGATATTTAGACTGACTGAACAAACAATATGAATTTTAACTCCAGCGCTCTCTTGTATTTGTTTGATGTCTGTATTTATTGAACCTGTTAGTCACACATCATGCTTATATTTAGTTAATAGTTAGATTGTAATCTGTTTTTTGTGTTAATTAATGAATAAATGAAATCGGCTGGACCGATTTGGATAATTTTGGGTTTGTAATAATTGTTTAGAAGCTAACAATAGGTTTAAAACGTTAGAAAATATGGAGAATTGAATGGATAGTAGTAAAAACAATGTTATTTTTCCATACAAATTGTTCATACAGTTTTGTAAAACAGCTTTGCTGGCGGGGCGGGACGAAGTTCGCCGTGTCAGCTTGTTTTATAATAAAAATGTATAAAACTATTTTTGATTACCACGGGAACCATAATTCGTTTAATTGTTTCCAGTTTTATTATTGAACATTGCCGGCTCGAACAACCTGATTGTCAAAATATTAAATAGTAACTCGCCATCTGTCACATGTCTAAAGTTCTTCTGTTGGATTCTAGCCACAAATCTGGTCAAATTGGATATTCCTTTCACGTGGTTGGACAATGTGGCGTTTGGGAACGGTGCCTTGACAAGCGGGGCGAGGTAAGCGAACACCGTGGCGTCGAACGACGACGGTCGGTTGCCGAAGAAGTATTCGCTCTCGCCGAGACGGTCCGATAAGGTCTTAAGGCATTTCTCTGCTTCATTGTAAATCTGCAAAATTAAAATTTCTTTCTGAATGTCTTATAAAATTATTGAACAGTTCTGAATTAACTTAGGGTGTAGGCGATTTACAATGCAGCTTGCCTGGTATGAATTAACATATCCATACTTTCCATACGCGAACATTATATAATAATAATAAATAAAATGTCATTTATTTCATATACGTGAAAGTCTGACTGTTACACTTTGACAGCTTAACCGCTGAATCGTTTTTGATAAAATTTGATATGAATATTAAAATAGTTAAAAACCCAGGGTCAAACATAGGCTACCTTTTGGTTTGTTTTTCCTGTAATTATTTCTAAACACATTAAATAGTTATAATGGTTTTGGCATAGTGTCCTTCAGTTGTATTTTATATTATTTGTGGTTAGAACCCATGAGAGAAATCTTTTAAATTCACCATTTCTGCCATTATATATTATTTTTCAAATAAATAAACAACTTAAAAGATATGTATGATTGACAATAAATCAAAACTTTCATTTGTGAATGATACTTACTGTTTTTTCTATTTCTCTTAGATCTGTGTGCTCTCCATACAATGCATCAATCATTTCCTTAGCAGCATTTTGGTATCGAGACGGATAATAAAAGTTGAAAGGAACTCTTAGAGCTCTGGCGTAGGCCGGACGAGTCAGTTCTGCGTAATTCTTCTCGTCCACCCACCAGGCATACTGGAATGCAGGGTACAACTTGTCTCGAAGGTATTGTGTGAAGGCACTAGCCTCCCCCGCTTGCATTGTGTTCAGGTGGACGTCTGTACTGTAATGCTGGAAAGTATTGGTATTACTGTATTTTTAGGGTTCGGTACCTCAAAAGGTAAACAAGGAACACTTATTGTCTCCCACGTGTCGTCTGTCACAATCAATTTTCTCCGAATCTACTGGACTGATCAAGTTGAAATTTGGAACACATGTGTAAGTCTGTAAACCGAAGGTAGGCTTATTGAAAAAATTTTTTTTTAAATATGAAGTGTTAAGCTAGTTTTGGGGGGTTAAGTAAACAATTTAAAAAAAAAAGGATTCTGAACTGTACCTTGTGATATATCAAACGAAAGGGCTCAGTTTGAAGATATATTCAAGATATCTTTTTCAGTATCTTTTAGTGTTCCCCCAGGCTATCTTCAAACTTACTAGACGTAATATTTTGAAAAAATTCAGGAAGTAGACCTTGTGCTAAACTTTATAGGAAAAATAATTAGAAGTACGTGTTAAGGAAGGGGGGTAACATTTGGGGGGTTAAGTGATATTTTTTTTATAAAAAGTCTTATAATGTATCTATCTTAATTTTTTTTTTTAAATCTGAAATAATCAGTTCTTAAGTTAAGTCTTAAGAAAAGAAGACAAAAAATTACCATTCCCCCTAGGCTATCTCCGAAGTTACTGGACTTAAAATTTTGAAAAAAAATCAGAAAGTGGACCTAGTGCTGAACTTTACAGGATATTTTTTGGGAGATAAAGTGGTTTTTAAAAGTATTTCAATCTTTATGTCATATGCCGTGTGAAAGGGTTCTTGTGGCAGTCTCAGCTTTTATAATAAATGTTTATTAATTACTAAGGGAAAATTTAAAAAAAACCATTGCCGCCTCATATCAATATTAATTTCGCCTAGTTGGCTAAGATGGAATTGGCGTGGCAGTAAGAAGCTTGGTCTTCAAAGAGAGGTTCTGATTTCAAATCCTGGTCGTTACCTATATATATTTTTTTCTTGTACTTATTTTTTATTTGTTTATACTTTTCAGGGTTCCGTACCCAGAGGGCAAAACGGGAATCTATTAACATGGGCTCCTATTGTCTTTAAAAAAGAATTAGTTCCCCTGTTTGATGTAAGCAGTTATGCACTTCAAATAGAAAATCTTTATAAGTATTAAATAAGTACTGATCTCGCTTTTGTAGTCAAATAATGTAGGTCCGTAATCTGTGTTATTACTAAGATTTTGCTCTCTGTCCGTCTATCTGTCACCGGGCTTTATCTCATAAACAACACATAAGATTCATTTGCGGTTTTATGGATAATGGCACGGAACCCTTTGTGCGCGAGTCCGACTCGCACTTGACTGGTTTTTTTTAAGTGAACCAAATGCTACCACCTGCGGAGCACTAAACAGACAGTGTTGTAAGATGTCAACAATCTTGCCCCACCCTTGACTTTCCCCATGAGGCTGATGCCTGAGGCTGAGTCAAAATGTGTAACTGAAGCTTCATAAAAAAATAAAAAAAAAAGATGACAATAGCTGTGCTAGGTGGGATTTCTCTAAAGCCTGAGTGATTGGGGAGCAGTGCAGTCAATGGCCCATCTTTTACTGTCCTAGTTGCCCTGTTTCATGCACAAAGTTAGTTTCAGCTGGCCACAGTTCATGGACCAGTATTCCATTTAGCAACTAAGTGTGAAGAAGTAGTTAGCCATAGTTGTCTTAACCCAGATAGACCGAACAACCCATACATGGAATTTGTAAAATAAAAAATTCTACCTCCATTACTTGATGATTTAAATATAAGTTACATACATTTTTAGAAACATTATTAATTGACAGTTGATGTAATGTACAAATAACTTTGTGGATCGTATAGCTTTTCTTCTTTTTTGTCAAGTGAATAAATTTGAATTGTCAATTTTAAAACATTACTTCAAATAGGTCGGCTTGGGTAAGATGCTAACTAATATTTTTTAAATCTTATATTCAAAATAAAAACTACAAAACATAATCAATTAATATTGCGAACAAAGTTTTAATAATTTTGTTTTCTGCATCTTTTATATCATCATTAATTACATAATCCCATATATGGGTCCGTCGGCACAAGATAGTACAACCTTAGTTGTACTACAAATAAAAAAAAATATCTAGTTGATGTAATTTCAACAAATATCATTACATTGCATACCCTTTTAATTAAAACAGTAGTATATTGTAATGAATGTGATCCAATATTTAGAATCATCAGAATCTGAATCATTTATTTTGCTAGAATACATGTGTAAAAAGGTTAACATTTTTTTTAAAATAAATGTCAACAATTTGGCTTTAAAACGTAGATTAAACCTATTTTTATTGATAACAAATGTTGTACTAATATTTTATTGATTAATTCAAAATGTTTTATAGAAAATGTAAAACGGAGCGCTAGTGCTGACCGACCCATATATGGGATGTAATTTTCCAGCTTTTCCAGAATAAGACATAATAAGGGGCATAATAAAACAAATATAAAAAAAAATCATCTTTCTGCAAAGAAAAAAGTTTCAGGCTTATGTGGGTTAAACCACCTAAGTTTACAATATTATGCACACACTGAATATTTAAAACATAAAATTACAGGATTAAGCTGGTAAAATACCTTCATACTTCCGACGTTTCAACCGTGTTACAACGGCCGTGATCATGATGTAATTACTTACTAGGATCATGTACCAATATTTATGACAAATTGCATCATAGATTTTATAATATGGTAGCTTAAATGAATATTATAAGCAGAATGATGAAACTAATTGTACTTAGGAACTAAAATATTGAAATAATTATTAAAAGTACCAATGTTTTCAAATGATCAACCACTTCTTCAAAACATGTTAGGACTGTACGCCCATCTCTCATAACAGGAAGCCTTCCTTTTGGAGTGAAGAATGGATTGTTCGCCTCTCGTACGCGCACGGGGACGCCAATAAATTTCATATACGTCTGGGAAAACATAATTAAAAATGAAAAACCGGCAGGTATACATCACTGTAACAGAGGTTATAAGATGAAACTGAACTTACTAAAACTTTTAAACATTCTAAATCTATTGATGCGAGACCCCATTCACCTCGCCATATATCCAACTCTATACTAGCCATTTCTTTTTCTATTGAGATATTGTTGGAAAGTAAAATAATTTCATAATTCCTGAAAAGACAATCCACTTCAATTTTTCAATGATTTTTAGATCTCTCTCAGTTTTTCAATTTTTTGATGTCAAATGTGACAGTGACAGAAGTGCTATTTTTGAATCCATGCTCCTACAAAACTCACCCGTATTCTTTGAAGGTCGTCCTTATTGGCTGGTTTGACACACGAATTCACACGATCCCGTGCCGGCAATCCAGTGCTAAATCGCCGGTCCAGCAAGGACTTGCGCCGATCCAGTTCATCCAGTATACTGGATTGGCTCTGGCGGCGGCCGCGTCGGGGCTTGAATCAAGTAGATTTGCTTTGTTGAGGTGACAACACGTTCTTCGCAAATATGAGTTTTCAGCGTTTACTTAAAGAAAGGAAAATAAAATTTCTGTCTAAAAAAATTTTATTATTAAAAACATTGCGATTATAAATGTAATAAATATTATAACTTTTATGGCCGTTACGTGTCTCGCGCGATTCTAGTAAAATACGTCGATTGTGTTTTTTACTACTTATATACCAAACGTATCCCCAAAATATGTTTACCAAAATGAAGCTAGTTTTATGTACATTATTACATAATTATGAAACATAATATAGTATACTTGATCATTTGGGAAAGCAGGCACGTAAGTGATTACGCCTATATAAAGCAGCTTTTTGAGTCTCGGGCACAGACATATAAGACGTAAACAGACGGTATGCTATTACTTAGCGTAGCAAAAACACACACATGCAAAACTATGCAGCCTGGGCTTTAACTAGTCTAGGGTAAGATGTTTACGATAATGCTCCCCATGATTTCAAGAAATGTAGGAATGTTGTGTAGAGTGTCTGATCTGAGATCATTTATACGGTATTCTACTCTATTATTTTTAGTATTCACCAACATAGCTTACAAAATGGCGTCACGGCCAAAAATTGCCACGCTTTGCATAATATCTATGTGTGAGTGAATGTTGCTACAGGTGTAAAAAAGAGATATAGTCATATAGATCCGAATACGTGAGAAAAGGATAACAACAATTACTTGCTACATAAGTATAACTTTTATCTTTTAATTATACTTACGAAATAATAACAATTTAATCAAACGTTGGTGATTATAATTCTCTTTGCAATTTAATACGAAATCTTATTAGTACTTATTTGACGAATTTAAACAACAATAAATGATAAAAATTCGCTTGACGAATCGAAACAGTTTTAAAACTTGACGAATTACCTTAAAATCAAAATAACAAAGTATTCTCACTCCACAATTGAGCAAATTTTTGTGAAATTTGGAGAAATGAACTGTAAATGTTGCTGAAGAGTAACTTTTTATGATTCTGTTATTTGACAGTAAAACAATTCTGTAAAAGTGACCCATTTTACGAAATTCCATAGAAAACTGTCAAACAGCAGATTTGCAAAATGAATTGGTCGTGATTCATTTTATGAACTGTCAAATTATGGCTTTTTTAGTATTTGCAATGACATTCATATTGTGATCATATTGTGATTCGCGCTAAGTGGCGATTTTAGACCCGATTCTGCTGATTGACATAAAGGCAATGCCTTTTATGTGAGCCATTTTACGTATTTCCATAGAAAAATGTCAAACTGCAGAATTGCATGCAATGAATTGTACATGATTCATTTTATGAACTGCCAAATTATGGCCATTTTAGGATTTGCAATGTGATTCATATTGTGATTCGCGCTAAGTGGCGATTTTAGACCCGCTGACTTGCGACGCCGATTCGATATGTGTGCTGGGTAAACTGTTTGTGTGTGTGGGTATTTTCGTGTCCATGAACGCTACTCGATTGCCGGCACTGGATCCTTATTTAAACCAGCCATATGGGTATGAATCTCAGAACAACGAATATATGGAACTGCCATGAGCATGTACTTTTCCTGTATACCTAAATAAACAAATCGGTTGACAAATATGGCGGATTAGGGATGTTCACTTGTTCGTCTAGTCGATAATATTATATCGATGGATGAGTGAGTTAAGATTGTTCAATTCAGACCATAATGAACTTGTCTTTTTACCCGACTGCGCAAGGATTATGTTTTCGAGTGTATGTATTTAAGTATGTTTGTAAGTATGTATATTTCTTTGGGACGCCCTACAACCGAAACCGAATCTTGTTGAATGATAAGTAGTAGGTGCTTACCTAGTTATACTTCTATCAGGGAAACTAAATAATTTAAGATTACCTTCTACTGTTAATTGGACCTACCTACTAGGTATAGTATATATACCTATATATAATTGATAGATATATGTATGCATATAATAGGAAGGCAGATGAATTAAGGGCAACTATTATTAAACAACACAATACAATCAATTTTTATAAAATCATTTATTTACAAAGTTACAATTTTCACATTCCAACAACACAACGGCTACTGAAAACCGACCGACTGATTGCTTGACTGACTGTCATTATCAATAAATAGCCCAAACTACAATTGACAACACGTAATTCACCGGAAATAGATCTTTTTATATATGCAATCAAAAGTAACTTGACTTCCATATTTTTTTTACAAATATCTGTGCCTTATCACATGTATTGAAAACTAACTATGTCCCTCATGTAATCATACTTTTATCTAAAAAAGAGATGGTAAGGTACCAATTATCTTCTAGGTAATCTTCTAGATTACAAATGTTATTCATTGCGAAATAAAATAATCTTATTAAAATAGTTCCTAAAAGAAATTTTTTCTGTTGTCTTTTTACCGAAATATCTGAATCTTATGTCAAGGTAAGTTTTTACAACTGATTTAATTAATAAAAGTTGATGCTTTGAATCATGTTCGATGGAGTCGGAAGAGAATATTTTCGAACATTCTTCAATGTTCTCTATTAGGAATGAATATATGTAGAGATAATATTTTTCATTGTTAATTTTCCTGAAATTCCTTTTTAGTATCTTCTCGGTTTTAAGACAAATGTTCTCTAGTTCTTTTGAAGGATAAATAAGGCCTCCATGTGTTTTGTAAGTAATTAACGATTTAAAATACATTTGAGTGTCTCCACGCAACAATGACTCACAGACTGAACATTTTAAATTTCGTGACAGTTTCCTTGCAACAAATCCTGCAATATATGTGACAACAGACTCAACATATTTTGAGATGTTGCTATTGAGACAGTCTAAATATTTATCGAATAACTCGCTGTCGTCCTCTTCAACCTCTACAAACGATTTTTTTTCTGGAGGTCATTTAAGGTGCGAACTGGATCTGTAATGCTAGAGCAGTTTAAAATATTTATCTGCTCTAACGGTATGCAATTTCCAACCCCACTATCGCGTATCTCAGCACGTATTAAGAGCCGCTTAAATGAAGCTCTGAATTGCACAGCGTTTGGATTATTATTAAAGCCTCCGCGGGCTCTGATTGCCGAAAAAAACAATTCGATATGGTCTTGGCTTAATTTATAAATCGGTAAGTACACCAGGATGGAATTTTCAAGTACTAACTTCATAAATAATTGTAAAGCACTTTTCATATCGACGATTAGGCCAATGAAACCGGTCTTCCTCTGGGACTCTATCACTAATGTTCCGTCGGGAAATCTTAATGTGCTAATGTACTTTACGGCTTTTTCAAAAAGCGCTTCCACAAGTCCAAAGTTATTAGAGCAAATAGCTTTTTTCCACCCTGGAGGTCTCACTGAATAGCTGTTCAGCACATCAAATACATTGTTCAGAATCCTGATAAAAAGTATGGTCCCGTCGCAATCTTCGAAACCTTCGATTTTTAACTCTTTGCTGCAATATTCAAGCGCGTCGGCAACTGACTCGCTTAGCAACTGCGTCGCTAAACGGACCTTCATTTTTTGTTTGCTGAAAAACACATGAGCTTTCGTGACTTTAGTGGCCAGATGTAAGCCTTCGCTCTCTTGTAATTCGACAAGTTTTACTAATAAATTGTAATCAATTTTTGCTCCAAACGAGTCATATAAAACCTTTTTATCCCCAAACGTGTTTCTAACTAGTTTCAGCGCATGACAAGGGTCGATAAATGCATATATTTTATGGTCCTCGAAACAAAAGAAGGTCTCATTCATTTGCATGAGATCGCATCCCATGTATTGAAACATGGAAAAATTCGATGCAGGCCCATCACACGTCACGCTGACAACATTAACACCTACTTCAAAACATTTGTGTAAACATGAAAGCAACAGACCAGCCTTTTGTTCACCACTTAAACTAGTGACGAGAAAATATGCTACGGGAAGTTTCCATTTTCCATTAACACAGTTTAGTAGAAATACCAAACTTTGGCTTGCCACTTCAGCACTGTCACTATCGACGTCAGACCCGATGTTTACTCGACCGTGGTATTGCATTGACTGTGGATCCCAAACAAGTGATTTTCTAATGGCCATTTCATCTATCATGAGAGCACAGATGACAGGCCCTTTACTTGCCTTAACCTTGGCTTCAAGGGTAGAAAAGGCTTCTTGGCAAAGTCCAGGTGCAGCATCAACATTTTGGTACCACTTGCAGAGGGTACGTGGATGCGGGAGACAGGATTCATACGTTCTTCGGATGAAGTCATAAGCCTTTGGCGAATAAAAATGCAGGGTCAGAGCAAACTTTCTGATTTCTTCAGAGTACTGTTTTCGCAAAGGCAACCCTTTACATTTTAAAATTTGCCCCTGTAAGAAATCCTTTGACCCAGCACATTGCCGTAATAATATGGATGTCTCAATATTTATTAAATTCTTCTCCTTCAATTCAATTATTATGTTTTTAAAGGTGTCAAGTTTCAACTTCTGTTGACGGACCACTTCATTTAAACATTTAATTTTCTTTTTCTGTTTCTCCACTTTTTCTTCTAATTTTTTTAATTCTTCTCGTGATGAAGCCTGGAACATTAAAGAGATTTAGGTTATAGATAAATATACTCTTAATTATATACATATATCACAGCATGAATGACACACTGATCGAGTTAAACAAAAAAAAAAAAACTCATATATCTCAAATACACCACATAACATAACAATCCAAAATTATTTCAAGTCGGTTCTTTATTCAAGAACTGGCCTTACCAATTCAAGATCCTTTGCATGTTGTGGATGTGAATAACCCGAGCACGATGGTTGATCTCTAGTGTTCGCTCTGTCAATTAATGCAAATTGGGATGGATGGTCTGCCTGAAAGAGAAAAAATCGTACCTATAACATTGGATATGGTCACAAGTAATAATAGGTAGTTATAAAAACTGATACAAGGACTCAATGTTTAGTAATTGTAAAAATGTAAAAGGTTTTTTATTGAAAACTAGCAGCCGGCTTTGTCCGTGGTACAAACTAGTCTATGTTACTCGGGGATAGTGTAGCTTTCCAACAATGAAAGAATTTTTAAAATTGGCCCAGTAGTTTCGGAGCCTATTCGGTGCAAAGAAATAATCAAATCATTCCTGTTTGTAATATTAAGTATAGAAAAAGATCTTAATAATGTAGGTAATTATATTAAAAGCTAAAAAATAATTTGGGTAGGTCTTAGGTAGTTGTCACACCACTTGTCTCATCACTCTTAGGCATAGATCTGACAAAAAAAAATCGTGAAACATATGGTAATCAGATCAATCTTTCAATAGTAAGGGAGTAAAATTTCTATTACTACATTGGATCCAAAAAACAAACAGGGCAAGCTAAATAAAACAGTTTAATATAAGGATTGATAAATTGCTTACCTTTTCAAATACTGTTGGAATAGCATCATCTTTTAATCTAACTATGTTTAGAGTTTTATTGAATGCACTCTCTTCAAAGTGCAATGAGCACACATAAATGTTTTTAGTTCCTGGCCGGATATTTTCTATGCCAATCTTTTCTAACCATTCACTTTGCCGGGGTTCGTTTTTTGGTAAACTACAAGGAGAAAAAATGATTTAAATAACTTATTACTTTATTAATCTTTAATTTATCGATAAGGTACGATGTTCGATGGTGTTCGACACTAGCATTCGTGTTTATGTTTTCAATGTGAATGAAATATTGAGAATATTGCGGGTTTCTACTGCTCACAACTAAGATGATTCAAAGTAATAGGTTTTTATACACTTTATTTCAAATACAATATATGATAGACAACAATTTAACGAAATGTTAGCCACTTACCGGTGAAAGGTTAGATTCGGCCTGTTTTTGCTTTGGCATAGGCCACAACCTGCTACAGAACACTTCATAGTACCTCTTATAGAAGATTGACAATTATATCACAGTTTCGCACTATAATTAAATCTAAAAACACGGAAAAAATAAAATCTCAAAATGACATCTTCTCACATGTAAACAAAACCGTATAAAAAGATGGCGTCCGTGACAGCAAAAGTACATCGAAGCCAATGAAGAGGGCGCTGATAAAAACAGTGTAGATGCTTTTTCCTAACGTAAAACTACTGTTGTGAGAAAGAGACAGGTATTTTATTATTATTGCCGTGTCAAATTGAGCAATTACGGCAGTTCCACGGGACTCGTTATTCTGAGGTATGAATACCCAAAAACTACCTACAAAAAAAAAGACAAGTTAACCAATTTATCTTAACTGTCAATGTCAGTCTCCCTTGTATGTTTCATTTTCAAGTTCTAATTTAAAATTCAATTTTGTTTGTCATAGGTATTTTGTGTTTTGGTGATTGGTGTGCCTTGTTTATCTTGTATTTGTTATTTTTACTATCGATTCTACAACTACCACATATTGAAAAAGCGCAAAAATTACACGCTAACATATTTGTGAATTAAGGTTCAGAATAAAATATTTTTTCTTAAGCGCAACTCGTAGCTGAGATCACAAAAATGTCTATACAATGGACTTTCATCGCCGGCTACCTCTACTTTGAAATCGCCGTGGTCATCCTAATGATGTTACCTATTTTTAGCCCGCGGAGATGGCACCAGTTCTTCAAGTCTCGTCTGTTCTATATGTTCCGAAATCATGCTGCGGTATACTTCTATGTTTTACTCGGCATATTGGGAGTCTTTCTGATGGACTCCGTCAGAGAAATGAAGAAATATGCTCATTCATCAGAAGGGCACATCCACTTAGCCAGTGAAATGAAGGGGAACGTGAAATTGTTTAGAGCTCAGAGGAATTTCTACATTACTGGGTTTGCTATTTTCCTTGCTTTCGTCATACGGCGACTTGTAAATATGTTGATAATTCAAGATGAGCTAAGTTTAAAAGCTGAACAAATAATTAAACAAGCAGAAGATACTGTTAAATCGGCTAAGTCTATGGTGTTGAATAACACAATGCAAGCATCAGAACCTGAATCTCAGAAATTGGAGGAGTTGTCTCTGGAATTGGAACTGGTGAGGAATGAGCTTGATGAACAGAAGGCCAGGGTCAGAGAGCTAGAGGAGGAGGCATCAAAATGGAGGTTGAAATATGAGGAAGTGTGTGCTGCTGGAGATGCAAAGAGTGAATAAAAAATAATTATGTTGTTAAGGTCTGTCAGTGCCAGGCGAAATGTGTCATTTCTTAAACTAAGCATTTTTAGAGTACAGTAATTAAAGTTGTAAATGATGATTTCGAATAAAATTACTTCATACTATGATTTTTATAACTAAGCATTCTTCATAAGTTGGAGATAAAAATTTCATCATAATTACACCATTTACAATCTTTAACATAGTGGTTGTAACAGTTATTATTCTGTGCAGGGATATTCATATCCTAATTAAGTTAATTGCATGATGTGCATGCTTATCATCCTTGCTTTATGTTTGGTTTGGGATATTTGCTGTGATGTACCGAAATAATGGTGCTCGTTTCAACGAGATTAATATCGGCAATTTTTTAATTGGTTGTTAAATGTATCTAGTCTAAAACATATTTTTAAATATTTATTAATTAAGTATGTAATGCTTTAAGAATTGTTTATTAAAAATGTTTGTTAATCGTCATAAATATCTTATCATTGAAAGAATTTCAAAGTGTTATCAAAAGAAACAAGATAATTAACCTTTATTTAGCAGTGTGACTTATTACAGGCTCATAATACTTAATTGAATAAACTTACTAATGTTATTTTTTATGTTTTACTTTGGAAATGATTTGCTGTGTACATAAAATCAGTGAATAAATGGCTGTTGAGAACTCCTTGAGGAACTATATAAACAAATAAAATATTTTTATTAATTTATTTATTTACTAGATGTTTCCTGCGGCATCACTTGTGCCAAAAAGTATATTTTATATGTGATTTTCATACCAAATTTCAGCACCCATTACAACTGCTAGAGGGTTGATATTTGAAATAAAAAGTAACCTATGTTGATCCTGGGTCTATATAAATACCAAATTTCATTAAAATTGGTTGAGTGGTTTAGCTGAAACTGTAACAGACTGACTTTTGAATATGTAATTGGGAATGTTAGGATATAATGAGAATAGGGATCTTTCAATAAAACGATGTTGGTCAAACAATATTGTATTGTTTTTAGCACTAATTTCGTATGTACGCTTGCATCTCCTCTTTTATCATTTCATAATAAAATTCTACAACTACGATATAATATTAGCCTTACAATACAATCATGCCTTGGGCGGATAAGCCGCGGAGAATAGTTAGTACTACTACCAATTATTAACGCGTTCCCGGTTGCATCCTGAGCCAGTTTGCTTCAAAGGAACTACTGAGAACAAAGGGGTTGCTTCGAAACCCAAGATCCGCTTTCTCTTCCATTTTTGTGAGACCATTAGCACGTATGTGGTATGTACCCTTTGTTGCACGTCGCGTCAATATTTTATGTCACCGGCGCGGCGGCATGGCTATTAAGCACTTGTTCCCCACGTCGCCGGTTTTCGTAGGACATGGCCGTACCATCAGCCTAACTGAAGTTTGTCCGCTATTTTACGAACATAAAGGTTGCCCCGAACACCGACAATTGCGGTAGGACCGCAACACTGCACACATCAATCGCAGGATCTTCAACATGTTCCTACATTTGGAATAAACTCTTTTAAACTACCGCACTGCATAATATATCTAATGTTATATAAAAAAATACCTTCATACTTCAGAAGTTTGATACAGGACTTTGTAACACGGTTGAAACGTCGGAAGTATGAAGGTATTAAATGCGCTTGATTGTAATTTTATGCTCATATAATGAGATGTTTGTTCATCCAAATGATATGGCAAAATTATCAAAATTACCTGATAAGTTCACTCTTAACAATTGATGACAGTTAGGAACAGTCATTGATCGCGAAACAAACATAAAATGTAATGACAGACATTATTTTAATTTTAATGTGATAACATCAAACTTTGGTGTTACTTTAAATTGTGTACAGTACACACAAAAAAACACTAAATACAAAAAAGGCATATCGGAATTTATGCCGTTTGGTTTCTGGCCTTCTTCCTTCCTTTCTTCTAAATGGATGAAGAAAAAGCGACAATGGACTTGTCTAAAGTGGGTCACCCACTCGACGACCTTTTTCGTCCGTGTGTCACCGGGACCGTAAATACGCGTACCTACCTACTTTAAAACCGCCGCGCCTGTCGTCGGCGATCCAACCGGTTTGAAATTTTGCTCGTAGCTCGTCTCGGCTCGTACGTGTGGCAGAACCTAAGAACAATATTACCAGAACTGCGAGCCGCGAGCCGCCATTTTAATTCGCCAATCTGTGGATGCGCAAGTCTAATTAATACCTATGATATTATTCCTAAATAACACAAAGCTTATTCTGTCGACGACATCGCAATACAGTGTGAGCAGGTTTCACGTGTGTCACCGACGTCGAGCCGAGTAAGTTCGCAAACTTAAAAACCGCGTACTTTAAGTAAGTTCGTACGTCTTTAACCCACTTAACATTTGTCTATTTCATTGGGCCCTGTCTATTGTGTCTGTGTTGTGTTTTAGCTATTTCCATCAACAACTCAACAGCAAATTGTTTCATGTTAATCCTTCTGAAATTAGGCAGGCAGATAGTTATAAAACAAATGACTAGCTGAATCCTCAATCTATCTATTTACCAAATTGTTAAGAGATAGCCTTTCCCGATTGTCCCCCACTGGTGGCATATCCTTATATACTTATACTAATCCATAGTTATTATAAATGCGAAAGTCTGTCTAGCTGTCTGTTACGCTTTCACGGCTAAACCCCAGAACGGATTTTGATGAAATTTGGAATTAATATAGTTGAAGACCCGGGGTCAAACACAAGCTACTTTTTGACGCAGGCGGAGCTGCAGGAAACAGCTAGTATTTGATAAAATCATTTTTCATCTCACATCGACAGGTCGATGGTTCAAATCTGACTCGAAGGACCATTTGGCTAAACGTGTAATTAATATAATAACTAAAATACTAATAGGTTGAAGAGGTTAGTTAATATGACCTAACTATACTCGTATTTCAAAACCTGCAACATAGACCTCCCTAAGGCAGAGTGTCCTCTTATCGGGTATAAGTTTCATGGCTGATAATGTCCGGTACCTAAGACACACATGTTGAACTCTTTCCGTCGCCGTATATATAATTGATGATTATCATCACTACATTATCCCACACTAGTGGTACCACAAATACCACAATGTCAGTCCTACACCTCGACACTACCACAGAATTTTTAATACTACTACACTAAGTTACGCTTCCCTGATTTTAATTTTGCCGACCGTAATATCTGTCGTTACAATCATTATATAAATGTCCTCATCTATTAACGAGGCTAATGTTTGTTTCGTACTTATGCGTGGGAAGAACATGTCAACTTTAGTTTTCATCACCAGTTTATTGTCGTTAAATTTGCTTCTAATTTTTCTCTCCTTGGGAAACGCTGTAAGTTGAATAAAGTTTATCAACTTATTGACGTAGGATAACTTGACGTGGTGTGGTAGGTAGTGTATTGGGTTTAATTCCCACGACTTTTCATGGTCTGAGAAACCCTTTGGACTATTTTTGTGAAATATGTACGTCCAAAACCGGTGGTTAAAATTCGTTCTACACAACGATTGAAAGAAAGTAAGAAATTCATTTGACACCGAACGATATTATTCGAATAACCGATTTCGCGTGAATTTCGCGATTTTTATAAAATAGTAGATAACTACTAACTACTGAGGATGAAAGTCGGATCAACCGTGAACTAAGTAAGCATACTTAAAGGTAAAAAAATAAGACATCGCGAGTGCCCTGCCTTTAGATGCAACTAGAGATACCTACTACGCTTTTGACTATGATGTAAGTGAGAGTGGTCGTTTGATCTAATCGGTAACTTTTCTCACAGCTTCGCCAAGAACATGGCGTGGTCGACTACTATGATCCTAAATACATAAAGTATGCCCAAGCCTTCACTTTCAAGGAGCATAGAAGAGACACCTACAAATCCAACCTCACCGTCACGATTTTGCACACATGGGGCAACAATATCACGGTAACTACCGATGTTTTCATTGAATTAGGGTAAGGTTATGGCTTTAAGGTTGGGCTGAAACATCGGACTACGTTGCCTACTAACTCACCCGGATTATATCATAGTAGGCTACTTGACTGTATTCATACTTGGTTAATATTGTTATACTAAACAAAATATACACTAAAAAGTAACCGATTCTGAAAACAACAACAATATTGGTTGTTAATTAAGGCAGTAATTGGATTTTTAAGTTTTCTTTAAAAGAAAAGTGGGAGCGTGGTTAGGACGTCTTGTTATCTCTTTTGTACGCACGAAACCAAGTGGCAGTGACGTCACAGCTCACACAGTGCATCCTTTTCTTGTTTTTTGACAGTTTCCCCTTCCACCGAATTTCAAAGGCTTATAACTTATTTATTTTTAAACGGATTACCAAAATTCTTTGATAATTCTGTTTCTGAAAATAAAAATATTGATATGAAAGAAAAAATAAAAATTAGTTGGCCTTGTAAAGAGGGTTGCACAGACGTCAGTCACTCCGTTATTGTGATTACAACCAGTGCCATCAAGGAGTTAAACTTGGCCTCTGAAGCCAGTAGGTATGCACTAGGCAACTGGGAACACGCTTTAATGAATAAATTATCCTAATCATGTCTTATTCAGAAATTAATATTCATATTCGATTCGTGCAGAAGTCCTATTTTTGAGATCCATGCCATAACTTACCCAAAATCGGTGAATCGAATGAAACTCGTTCGTATTTTTATTGAGGTAAATATATTGAATGAAAATGCTTTGTAATTGAACGGAAAAAAAATCAACTCACCAATTTTGCGCGGGCCACAGGAGTCGGTGAGTCGATAAATTTTTGTAAAAAATGATTTTCGTTGGATATCGAAGAATTTTTGTTCGTTAAGGAACGATTTTCATGCGACATATATGTCACACATAGGGTACTTGATTACGTAAATAGCATACATAGATAGTAAACAAGTACTCCACATTCGATTCATTCTGATTCCAGACCGATATCTAAGGATCTAAATAGCACCTATCTACTTAGTTAATAATAAAGAAAACTATCTTTCAGTTCACAATCGAGTACAGTCATCCTAAAACTGGGAGTGATGTCGTGTTGAAGAATAAAATTTGTCTCTTATTGGAAATTAAGTGGGCTCGTTTATTCGTGATGACTTACATCGGTCGAGAAGCCATGCTCGCATGTCCTGTACCTCCTGTAAGTATCTGTGTAAACCAGCTTGTGGGTTTTTTAAACAATTAAAGAAGGCAAAAAAACTATACGGCCCACAGTAAGTGGTCACCGTAGAAACCAGACAACAGGAGTGCTATCTTTAAAAGCGTGACTCACGCAAAATCGTTGAGTCGAATAATTTTTGTTGGATATCGAATGATTTTCGTTCGTTAACGATTTTCATGCGACATATTATGTCATACATTTCAAAAATAGGGCTCCAGGCATGTTGACAGAAATCCTATTCTTCCTAAGTCTACCTAACGTTTACTATAAAGGCGAGTTTGCATGTTTGTTATTTGTTACCTACCTCTACCGACCGACTGAACACAATTTCAAATCCCAAATTTTCCCGAAATTTCTCATATTTTTTCCTTTTGCCTACTTAATTATTCTTACGGTCGTATTGTATCGTAGAGAGAGAACATTGCAGTAGTGCTATTTTTGAAAAGTGTGACATACTTATATCAAAAGAAAATCATTCGATATCGAACAAAAATTATTCGTCTCGCCGATTTTGCATGAGTCACACTTTTCAAAAAATAGCACTCCAGGAGGTCTATTTTTACCCGACTACGGCAAAGCCACCAGGAGGATTATGATTTTGACCGGTTTGTATGTATGTTCATCTGTGCGCGATGTTCTAAACTACTAGTGATAGTTATACAAATCGGGTATCGTTAGAAAGGTCTTAGTTATCCGCTGGTTCTTATCTATGTGACTTCATGTCAAACTTACAACAGCGCCATCTAGCGGGTTAAAAGTTAGGACGAGAAAAAAAAAAGTTTTTGTTGATGCCGTGCTTGTATCGAACGAATCTTAATCAGAACATGTCAAAAAAAAAAAAGAAATATTTAAATATAGTTAGCTTTTGCTCGAGGGTTTGCTTGCTTTAATCCGATATTTGAGAATATTTTTCATACAAATGGAATACGTTCGTCTGTTCGCGAAATTTATTCTAAACTACTAGTGAAAATCAAACAAATGGTGTGTTGGCGACGTACGCGCTGCTCCTGAAAATAAAAGTTAAATACAATTAATAAATATTAAATTATAAACTAAGATTATACTTACCTGTTGTCACTGTTAGGTATCCTGGATCTGTAAATAGAAATAAGGTTTTGTTAAATATATAGGCTGCTGTGTGAGGGAGATGGACATATAAGCGCTTACTTACCTTTTGTTCTCGTTGTACGCACCGAACATACCGACCGTACAGCACCTCAGTCGCACTTTTGATACGGAAGGGCGCCTATGTGTCCTACGTCCTCCCGCGCCGCGATTCACAATTTGCTATATTTCATTTCTACATCATCCTTTTAGGTATTTTGAACCCCTGTCGCCTACATGGTGTATTGTTGGAAAGTTAAGTCAAACTGTGTGACGTCATGTTCAATTTGAAACATCGCCCTCTAGATTTTGTCTTGAGTTTAGGTGGACTAAGTAATAATGGACTTATATGTCGAATGAAAATCGTTTGATTCCCCGATTATGTCGAATGAAAAAAAATCGACTCACCATTTTTGGAATCCTGGGTAAAACATGTAAATTTTGTTTTTCAGGGAACTTACGGTATTTACAATGTAGAATTACCGCCAAAAAATTTTCCACTTCCTCTGCCTTCCGGCGGAAGTACTATGATTTTTAGCTACAAGTTGGAAGGGAAAAAAACGTTATTGCAGTTTTCATTAAAAATAAAATAAAGTTTGAACCTTTTTAGGTAACGCATTTTTTTTTATACGTACCTAATTATACATAAATCTTTGAGAGAGGAACGTCACATTCCTACCAATAACGTTCCTTTCTCAATGGCCTAAATACGTCTATGAAATGCTCTATGTTTATAATGATGACCGTACTACTACAAATTGTACTGGAGAGCTATTTTTAATATGTGACTTTTCAAATAGAAAGTGTTCGAGAACAAGCGTGAATGTTGGGAAGTGATACAAATTTCGATTTATGTAATTTTCTTGCTTTTTGCCAAAAGCTCCTGAAAATCGCTAAGTGCAGTTTTTATACCACTTTACATAGCTAGCTTGATTCTTCTGACTCGATTTGATTTCACATAGATTTAACTATTGACTTGACTAACAACTTTTGTTACTAGCTAAATACGAAAGTAAAAGCCACATAGAAAAAAAAACACTTCTCAGCCAGCTGTTTGTCAATTTGGAAAGTCATGTTGTCAATGTCACCACGTACCTACGTAAATAAATAAAAATTCTGTCTGTTTCGTGATGAACAGATTAATTTATAACTAAAAGAAATTTCAGTAAATAGTTATTAATACGTTAGTTTATTATCCCTTTATAGTTTGTACTAAATTACATTTTAATGTAGATAAATAGGTGAGATATTTAATTCTAAAGTAACTATTAGAATCGATCGCTATCGTGATACTCGCAACTTTGCAGTGTCGCTGTTTGGGAGGCGGAGTAATATAACGGTGTACTCTGATAATTCTTATTTATGAATGTCGGTATCTTCAACAGAGTCAACCACAAGGTAAGTAACATTTTAAATTAACTATATTATTTGAAGCTTTGTCCCTGCTACATATAGAATGAAGAAATGTTCCGATAAGATATTTTTTTGGGAGACTATGTCTGGCACCGACTATTTAGTGGCTGAAGTGAACATAGATAGGATATAAACATAAAATTTGCTTCACCTCTAATAATAATATCATAATAAATATGTATATATATAAATCTAGAACAAGGTGAGTTCATAGGTGCACAAAAATTATGATTATTTTCAGCAGTTGCTTATTGTGATTGAGTAGCAAACACACGAAACTCTTTTTATTTCAGTTATCCAGAAAATATACTGTTCATAAGTTAAAATTTCTTAGCCTTTCTTTTGTTCTCATTTGAATCTGTAAAAGTTTTTTAGTATTTATAGTTGAAGACCCGGGGTTAAACATAGGCTACTTTTTGATGCAGCCACATGGTGATTTATATTTGTAACCAGACTTACTAAATGAAGGTGTTTTATTGTTTACTCAATATATGTTATAGATATACAATAACTAATTACAATTTTAGAACAAGGAGTGTGGCGGCATGTACTCAGAATGGAGTTCGCTGCCGCTGGAGGGTGGTGGGCGGGGCGTTCTGGGGGCGGTGGGGGGTCGCGATGTAGTGCTCGCTGTCGTCAGGCAGCTTGCCAGCCACGAGCCTAGCCCGCTTGCTACAGATGCTGAGGTATAACTACTTATTGTAAATAAATATAATAACATTTTAATTCAGTGGTAAAGTGTGTTTTGACTGAAAATATGAGAGTTAACAATCATCATTTCTGTAGATTACATTGTCAATCAAACATATACACCCTGGTGTCACAGTTGTGCTGAACAATGATGTCATCCAAATATACACAATTCCACTTTTTTTATCTTTCATATCTTTTCGAGTTGCTTGCTTGTGTATAAAATAGTTTCCTAAAGCCAATCAAGTCTAAATGTCCTGCTGTCAGTACTACCAAATCACACTCTGGCCATTTTAATGGTATTTTTGAGGTCAGTTTCACTTGAGTAAAGAAAATCCATGGCATCAACTCAAATGGCTCTAATAGGGTAGGGCATCATGGTCTTAGATTTGGTGGTGTTGGTATTACTTTGGCGGTAATAGAGCGACTACTGTCTAACCTCTATAGCCACTTTTTACAGGGAAACCAGACTAATAGGATAGGAACATGACCTGAAGTGTGTTAATGGCCAATACCGTCACATTTCTCAGGCTGAAAAAAAGGCATCTAATACATAATGATGTAGTTGTCTTTCTCTGGTATAGGAACTTATACTTAACTATATCTTGGGTTCAGGATATCTTCAAGATGGCCACAATATACAAATGAAAGTCTGTTTTTATCTTTTATGAAAAAAGGATATAGATATTGTAACTTACTACTTGATATATATCTACCTACACATGTTGAAATTTGTACTGTACTGTTGACAGTATGTTGAATCTATAATCTATATAGATTTGACTCTTGGTGGCAAAGGAGAACCAAATGAATGTCATTTAGGATATACTAATCACATTCCAGCAGAATGACCTGAAGTAGCCGGGGCGATTGGGCCTGTAGTATTAATCATAATTATTTTGTCTCAATAAATGTTATTTTATTCTATTTATTTTTCTGAAACGTGTGCTGAGGATGCAACTGGAGAATATGCTCATAGATTGTATCAAAGTTATTGTAAAATTATTGTTACGCCACGTCAGGTGGAATGGGTGCTAGAAGTGATCCGTTTCGGTCTCGGCCTGCCTCTGACGGAGCACGAGGCAGTGCGGGACTGCGTGCGCGTGTGCTGTGCGTGGCTGTCACCGCTGCTGCCGGCTGTGGCCTCGCCTGCGCCACCGCCGCCTTCCACGCCCGCGCCCGTGCAGGCTCAGCCGCATCGGTACGCCAGGAAGATATTGAAGCATCTGCAGAATCTGTTCGTGCCGAGGCCGGATGAGAGTGAGTGTCCTAACTAATCATTTTTAATAAATAATGTATCTATTTTTGTCCAACTGCGAGGAAATGGTCTCCCCATCTCCCTTCAAGTGTCTCTATCCAAAGACAACCAATTCCAACCATCAAATCCAACAACAAACCACGGCCAGAACCATAGGCAAAATAAAAAGATTAAGTGTAGGAAGACATTAGGAAACTAAGAAGAAAACAAGAGAACGTAATAGGTGGGGTATAGCAATGCAGAGCGAAGGTAAATAACCTATTGACTTAAAATTAAATAAACCTAATTGGAGACCAAGAGCCTTAGCCACAGTTTGTTACATGTTGATACCACATGCGCTTCATGTAGTTTACTTTTGCATAATGAATTCTATCCAATGTTTACAATAACCAAAACAATGAGGCTATAGAATTTGTAAATAATTTCTTTACAAACAAATAGTTAGAGGCTCTCTATTGTGAATTAAGGTCATTTGTTTCATGTCTTCCATGTAAGGTTATGAGTGTAATATATGAAAATGTTTTTTATTTGCAAGCACTCTCATTTGTGTACCAATTGGATTTGGGTAAGTTTGGTGTTGAAAGCCACTTTATTTTAACTAGGATTCAGATTCTTTTAAGTGTGTAACACTGCTTATTAGCACAATGACACAATACTTCGTCGTAGTGGATCACGGGTTAAATCTGGTCATTTGAGAGGCTTGGGCAAGGATATTAAACCAACGCGTAGAGGCCCTTTGGAGAAGTTGATGTCATGTGGTGCTCCTGCCAAAACCGTTCTCGGCTATATCAATAGTTGACATTTCAATGAACAGGTCTCGGCAGGAGGAGGATATATTTCTAATGAGTTAAGAGAATAAATGGGCTATGGTGATGAAGTTTGGGTGGTTTAAATCTGGGTTTTTATCATAGAAATTCAAGCACCTGCCATAATCATGATTACTAACTATTAGTGGCAGGCGGTTACTCGCCAATCAGTGAATGGGCCCTCAAAATAGTCGCCGCGTTTGGCAACAGAAGGGCAACATTGGAATGAGCGACTACGGGTGACGAGAGCTGCGGCTCCGGTTTCGCCATCTCGTGTTGCCTCGTGAGCGGGTTTTCCCGTTATTACGCCATTACGTGCAATACACTTCCACCCTCGAGCATATAGCTCTTGCAACTCCACTCTGGCCGGCCGGCTAAGGCAAGCCAGAGGTAGGGGTCCTGTCCCTCATCGGCGTCCAATCCGACCTTGGCTAAAAAAGGTCGGAGGCGAGGGACGGAGGCCTCCCCTGGGAGCGTCCGCAGTGTCGCCACTCTCCAACAGCTCGCCACAAGCTGCCCTGCGGGGACTGGTTGCACTGGGAAGAGAACCCAATGGGCGATGGGGTCGTCACATCCCTACGCCCTTATTATCATTAATTGTTTTTTTTAGCAGTTTTTTTTTTTTGATTGGAGAATTGGTATCTGTCTGATGGTGCAGTTATAAAATTTTCCACGAGCTTGTTCCAATCTTTTTGACCATTAACATTTTTTGCTTTAACGATTGTTACACATTTAATTTAGTCTACCTGCGACCATGAACACCGTAAAGTGTTTGAAACGTTAGGTGTAAAACCGAAAAAAAAAAAAAAATTGTTTAATTCATAAGTAATTGGTCGCTTCCAGGCGGCGACCTGATCAGCAAACAAGCGGTACTCTGCCACCGAGTACTCCGCCTCGCTCGCTCGCTCGCCGGCAGCGGTAGCCTGGGAGCGAGCGAGTGGCGCGCGTTGTTGCTGTTGCTGCTGTCGGCAGCGTCAGCGTTGTTGTCCCCGCCCGCGCCGCACCACTCTGCGGCAGAGCAGTTGTGCGAGCGAGTGCTGTGTGTGCTGTTTGAAGTTTGGATCTTGGCGTGTCACAGGTACCTTCTACTTACTCTGCAGGTATAACTACCTCCTTGAATCTTTGCCTCCTTACGAGGGAGCGTCAGTATTATATCCATGGTGATGGCTTTTTCCAACTCTCGCTGATCGGCACCGCATCACTCCAGCGGTCTCTGGGACGGCCGATTGGTCATCATCATCATTTTGTATAGGTTATATTGTTAATGGACCATGTACACCCTGGTGTCAGATTTGATTTTGATTTTGGAACCGCCTCTCGGCCTCTTACGTGGTTCCTTTATCGACCACCAGATGGCAGCCGGGACCAACGGCTTAATGTGCCTTCCGAAGCACGCAATCATCTTCTGCTCTTCTTCTTCAGCTATATTCATACTTTTCATCAAAATCGTTCAGCGGTTTGGCCGTGAAAGCGTAACAGACAGACTTTCGCACTTATAATATTATGGATAGGGAACCGCTCGAATCGCCTAATCGTCTGATATTAAAAATGATTCCGGTGTGCACGGTCGATTGATCATATAACTCGCTCAACATGTTCAATCGACTCTCACCTCCCTCCCCCCTCACCCAGCAACTCGGTCCTCTTACCAGATGTTTTCCATCGCCGCCGCTGTGGCGTACATTGCGCGAGCAGTGCATTCGTTGGCGGCACCGCGCGCCGCTCACCGAGCAATGGACGCGTGCCTCGTTGTGTCTGACGGCGCGCCTGCTCAAACACATGTACGGACCGCTGTTCCCGGCAATGCCTATTAGTAAGTATTGATTTATATTTTGTATACATTTTTAATAAATTGTGATTGAAAAATCGAATGCCTCTTATTAATGCAGCTTTTACAATACAAAACCTCGTCAACTTCGGTTGCTTACTTCTCTTTTTTCCATTCTCAAGGAGCCTCAGTCCCCGGAGTATCTAAGGTGTAAGTTCAAGTATCTTTCTGACGGTCACGATAGGCAACTTAGATCTTCCAAAAAACTTACCCTTTGTACTCCCCTATTTCGGTCCAGTTTTATGTCTAATTCATTTACCTTACAAGCCACACGGCTCTGGAATGCTCTACCCGATGACATCAAAGAGACCATTACTAAATTCGCTTACAAAAGAAAAGTCAAAATTCACCTCACTAGCATAATATCACCCTAAATCGTCATCTTTTTCCGTTTTCATCAATTCTTTTATGTATGTTTATGTATGTATATGTATAGTTATGAATACTGTATGTAAATCTATGTATGTTTATTTAGCAGTTAAGTGTTTTTTTTTTTTTTTGTAATTTGTAAAAATACAATGAGAGAATCATTGTATTTTTAAAATAATTCGCGCCGCACATAACTTTTCTGTTTTTCCTAATGGTTGACTGGGAGAGAATGCTTTTAGCATTAAGTCCGCCAATTGTAAACTTGTGGTACAATAAAGATTTATAAATAAAAAAATAAATAAAACCTTTTATTGCATAAAAAAATAACATGGTAGGTTAGATTCTTCATCTTAAAATTTATGTGCGTAAGGCGACCTTGTCGTTAAGAGCAATTTCTTCCAGACAACCTTGAAATATCCGTATGACGAAACTTAGACTTCGGTCGGACGCATTGTCAGTGGGTTTACTAAAAAGTATATTTTCCATACAAATCGAGGAACTGGCATATAACGTTAATAAATAAATGTTAATGTCGGAGCGCGAATATTTGTTTCTCTTTCCATTCGTGAAAAAAATCTTCAAAATTTTGACTTTTGCATCATTTTGCAGTTCAGTGCCGCACGAGGCTACGGCACTGGCAGAGTCGCCATGTAATGTAAAAGGAGGGGGTGGGAGAAAATGCTTTTAGCATTAAGTCCGCCAATCGTAAAAGTTTTTTTTTTTAATAGGCTACTTGACAAAATTTTTTTTTTATATTTCGTATCACAAATTCGAGTCCGTGAATGCGAAAACAGAAATATTTTTTTGTATCCGTTCAATATTAAATAAGTTAGAAGCCTTTGAAATCCTGTGGAAGGGGAAACTATCAAGAAACGAGAAAAGGACGCACTTAATGGTGAGTGACGTCACTGCCACTTGATTTCGTGCGTACAAAAGAGATAGCAAGACGTCCCCACCACGCTCCCACTTTTCTTCATTAGAAAACTTTAAACGCTAATTACTGCTTTAATTAATTACCAATTTTGTTACTGTAAAATTTTGTACTTTTTAGTGTATGTATTGTTCCGTATAAAAAAATTGTCGAAATGTGAACACAGTCAAGTAGCGTATTGTGGTACAATGAATGTTTATGAATATATAAATAAATAATGTTAAGTTCGTAGAGTGAACTGCACTCAAGTGAATATTAACCATTACCTCCTTTATTATTAAGTTTATATACTGACTAGCTGTTTCCCGCAGCTCCGCCTGCGGTATATAGCCTATGTTACTCAGGGTGAATGTAGATTTCCAATGGTGAAAGAATTTTTGAAATCGGCACAGTAGTTTTTGAGTTTATTCATTACAAACGTACACACAAAAATACAAACCTTTCCTCTTTATAATATTAGTGTAGATGTGTAGATGTTGATTTACAATAGTAGTTATACGTCACTGACATTTACAAGATAAGTATTCTACATTATTCTCTGTTTATCAAGGTTGTTGTAGGGCTATTGTGTTGTATGGTTTTCGTAGCTATGAGTGTCGTGTGTCGTCACATTACACAGTGAAATAATCGACTAACGTTAAATAACTATTTAATACCTGATCTGATGTATATGGATGAACATTCCCAGGCGAAGAAGACGCAGGTTTGGTACCACCGGACATGAGTGCCGAAGCTGTCATGCAGAGTTGGTACCGCATCCTGCATACTATTGGCAATCCTGTGGATTTGTGTCGCCCAAATCTCATCAGCCAGACCCCAGACTTTTTACAGGTAACCTCATGATTACAAAATATTTCTTTCAGACGTATTTAGGTCTTTAAGATACAGGATTTGAGTGCTAAAGCTGTCATATAAAGTTTGTTTGTACCGAATGCTATATATAGAGGTTTTGATTTTGATGAGCAGCAAGGAATTTGGCGGCACTGGTTATTACCAGTGATCTGAATCGGGCGCTTATATACCTAAATTTTTTTACGGTGGTTTTGGACAATTAATGTATCCTATGCCACTCGGGATGACCTTAGGATTTTAACAACACCACACACTTTTAAATCGGTTCAGGAATTTAGAAGTTATTGTATAATAAACAAACGGACAAGCATACATACATAAAAAATATTACACTCCTTTTTTTGGGCGTCGTGTAATAAATACAAGTAATATTTTTTAGCCTTCTGTTTATATATAATACAATAAATTAGTCGATTCGATCATTAATCTCTTAGATAAATAAATCAATTCCCACTAATTGACAACATTGTGCATATTATAATTTTTTATACGACTTCTACAACCACAGCTGTAGGATTAGAAAAATTACATTTATTGTGTAATTGACGACTCATAAGTATGATCATGGATACTTGGCTCGCTGGGCATTGTTCGTTTGATTTCCAAAATTTTTGTTTGTAACAAAATTGATGATTGTGTCAGTACTCGATCTCCATGGAGGGTGCCCGCGACCCCGGGCAGCACCCGTGCTTGTCGTCGTTGCCCGCCATCTTCCACAACGCCATGAAGGGCATCGCGGCACACGTCGACGCTTTTCTTGGTGAGGCACGACCTTATGCTATACACAACAATCTATCAACCTTTAGCACTGGTTTAGGGCCTCTACTCACATTTATTGGGAAAATCTGGTATGAAAGAGAGGGGATGGCGTAAAATGGAAAATTGCCAGACAAGTGTGAAGAAACGAAACGACATGATATCTATCCTCCCTACTCTTTCATTACAAGATTGTCCCAATATCTTTGAGATGTGTAGAGGCCTTTAGCCGGACCCAGTGCTGGCAATTTCAGATATTTTCAATACCACGAATTGAAATTTTATTAAAGTAATTAAGAATTCACGATGGTTTTATACGTATACTAACTAGCAACAATTTCCATTTTTTTCAATCAATCAATTTATATAATGAAACAAAATATTCGAAACATTTTTTTTTTCATATTTTGTTTTTACGATCATGACATTTTTATAAGTTTTGAAAAATGTTGCCATTTTTTTTCCTTTTTTTCTGGGGATAGCACAAACTTCTTGTAGCACGTGGAACTGGTTTAGCTGACCGTCAACTTTGATGCATTTGTATATTTGTAGTTTAGCAATTGCACTTCTGCTTCACTCTCTAGCACTTAATTGATAAGTATGTAAATTATTAGATAACTACGTACTTTCTGTGCCATTTTTTATTGTAAGATAATTATGATTAGGGCAATAATGTTTATTCATTCATTCATATTCTGCATCCAATCCGGCTGGAATCTGTTCAACCGTCACGCCATCTTATCCTTGATCTTCCTCTATCTCGGCGACCTAATAAGAGACGAATGGAGACGAAAGCCTTTGCTCAGTAGTGGGATTTATAGACGCATTTAAAATTATCTTATAAAGGAAAGTGGGAGCTTGGTTGGGACGTATTGCAGTCTCATTTATACACAAAATTAAGTGACAGGTGACGTCAGTGCACACACAGTGCGTCCTTTTCTTGGTTTTTTTTTTTACAGTTAACTTATAACTTTAAGCTACAAGGCTTTATTTATGAACGGATTAATAAAATTCTTTCGGTTTTTGTTTTTTGATACTAAAATTATTGATACGAAAGAGAAAAAAATGTGTAGAATACCCAAATGTAAACAAATGTGTTGCCAGCATAAATATTTGTTATTCAGACATTATTTTTGCATAATGAAGGTAGTTGTAATATAACTATTAATATAATTTTAATAACAATTATTAGCTTTGTATAAATTAGGGCACATATCTAGCACAGCTATTCAAAGCATCAATGTAGACGGTCAGTGGGTAAAACGAAATAATTGCGAGATTTAGTTTTGAGTTCGAGTGATTTGAGCTTCTTTTAGATTTCGGGATATTTATGGTTGAATTCTCTGGAAATTTTTCATCTCTATTGAGCGCACAGGAATACAAAATCTCATGCATATATCATTTTTTTCATAAAATTATCCCATTGTAAATAGTTTCTACTATTTTTTGATAAACACATATGTTGTTTTTTTTTTATTCCTGTGCTTCTTAGTTAATTCTATGCATTTTATCTTTAAATCTATTCTTCTGCTATTTGGCTCACAAATTCAACGGGAGCTATTAAATGAAATGACTCTTGGCTGTTTAAAAATATATAAGTTATCGGGACACTAGATAAATAATTGAAAACACAAGTTTTTGTGTAATTTTTCAACGGCTTAGAGTAATATCGATTAACGTTTTTGACTTAGAATTGTAAAGCTTGAAAAAATTTTCTAAAACTGGCTGCACGTGGTGTTAAAAATCTGCTATGAACGCGAACGCGTAATTCTTATATTTTAATTAGTACAGTTTTATTTTTTGAAAATGTAACTATGCATCGTTCTCCATCATCGATGCTCCATCGCGATGGAGAGATACTTATCAAATATTGGCTACTTTTTGACGCAGGCGGCGCTGCGGGAAATAGCTAGTAAGAATATAAATTACAAGCTTGTACGTTAACATATCTAAGTCAAAATACGTTTTATTTACGATTCTAAGGGATAAGTCACACTTGCCACAACCACACCGCAATGTAGCGACGATTTGTAGTCGATAGGGTAATAGTAAACTCAGGAGTCAAAAATTACTTACCATATATTTAGTATCTAAAAATGTCAATTGAAATCTCACTCCGACGGTAGTATAACCTCGATTGGCTTGAAATGAAAGTTTCGTCTCGTTATTCGTATTAAGCCAAATAATAATATACTACAGTGTACAGTAAACTATTACTGCATATCGGCTTTTGAAAACTAAATTGAATTGTAAATAAATATTCTAATAAATTGAACCCTGTCCAACGCTGCATGAAACATTTTAATAATATTATAATTATGAAATAATTTGATACGACACGATAAGTTAATGAGGAACGTAATAGAAGGAAAGATAAAAGGAAAGAAGGGTTCAGGTACCAAGGCACAGTTACATAAAGCAAATAAAGGAGAGCGGAAACGTCGTGTCGTATTAAAAAATTAAAGAACTGGCAAGGGATAGGGTAGAATGGAAAAAAACTCTATCGATAAGAGCCCAGCTCTTAAATTTATACATACATACATAAAATAATTGTATGGACTGTTGTATGTGTAGGTTATAAATTATTAGTAAAATATCACATCCAGTACTAACTGTACCTACCTACATTTTTTCTTTTTTTATGCTCGACGACGGATGTCATGCCAGTGTACGTTTAAATCTAATGCTCGGTTTTTGTATACTGTTAGCAGTTAAGTACTATGACAATGTATGTTTAATTAAATAATAAAAAAAAACTGCTACAGACTAGACAGCACTGCACTTCAATAATAATAAATAAACCAGTAAATAACTACTATTTTATAGATTCAATAACGTTATGATGCAGTAAAATTTGAATTTAAGTAATTTTCTTATATTTTGCCTACAAAACCTATTTTACACTGTAATATATTTATTTCCGGAAATAAACAAACGACATTCGCAGTTTCTTTTCGATGTCAACACTACATACAATGTAAACAATGAGAGCAGGCCTATACAAAACCTACGTTGATGCGGTTAAAAAAAAACGTCAGAAGCGGTCGTTGTAGCCGAATACGGCATGGAGAGATAAATAAATCCTAAGTGAGTGAATTAGATCGGTGTGGTTGCGCGAAGTGTAACAACAGTAGTATAGCACGGTGCGGGGCGGGTGTGGGACAGGCCGCGGCTGCGAGTGGTGCTCGACGGCGGCGTCGCGCGACACTGACGCCGACACGCCGCCGCAGCATCGCCGGCTCGCCAAGTCGTTCAGCGTCAGTGCTGCGCGACCGCGCGACAAGCAGGAGAAAGGTATGTGATGCGTACTTGATGAGATAACGAAGTGTTGTGTCATGACTTGAGACAACGAAGTGTTGTTTCATGACATGAGATAACGAAGTGTTGTTTCATGACTTGAGACAACGAAGTGTTGTTTCATGATATGAGATAACGAAGTGTTGTTTCATGACATGAGATAACGAAGTGTTGTTTCATGACATGAGATAACGAAGTGTTGTTTCATGATATGAGATAACGAAATGTTGTTTCATGACATAAAATAAAGAAGTGTTGTTTTATGACATGAGATAACTGTTGTTTCATGACATGATTAAGTATTGTTTCATGGATGTTAAGTACTGTGAGAGTAATTTAGGATAGTATAGTAGCTGCCCGTAGTTTAGCAGTGTGTTAGGTGGAAGGCGTGACAATCAGGAGAAAGGTTTGTGATGCGTACCTGACAAATATGAAATAACTAAAGGGCAATTCACCAAAGTGGGATAAGTTTTATTCCAAGGATAATGACGCAATTTACTCTCGTAAAATTAAGTTCACCATACGGTTAACCCGAGAATATACTGTAGATACACGTGAAATTCCGCTATAAGGTCTCTGTCTCTAGAATAAAAATGTCTGTCATTCATTTTAATGCTTAGATTCGTTACTATTGGATAGTGAATGATGTTGGTGAAATCGGCCCTAAGTGTTATTTCATACGTATGGTATTTGTGAGAGTGATGTTGGATAGTATAGTAGTTGCCTGTAGTATAGCAGTGTGTTAGTGGACATGCTGCGAGACCGCGTGACAAGCAGGGGAATGTGAGCATGTGATGTGAAAATATAAGACAAGCACTTAGTTTTTTCATGCTTGTCAATTACTGTAAGAGTTATATATGATAATTTAGTCGCACGTAGTTAGCAGTGTTTTAGTGGAAGTGCTGCGTGACTGTCGTTCAGCTTATGTCTGCGATACCTCGCGACAAGCGGAAGAAATGTAGGGAATTTACTTCCTAACAAAAACACAGCCTTTAAGAAATAGGGCACTCTGAAAGTGGGACGGCATTGTGTGGTTTATTTGTGTACTAGTATTTAGCTTTAAGATTAGTTAAGGACTCTCGGTTAAGGTATGTTGTCTTTGATTTTCCACACAATGTTATGTTTCATACACGTTTGTTTTATTGGTGCGGGTCGGTTACTACTCTACTATTGAGTTGTACAAATTACTTTTATTGGGTTGAGGTTCAATACACTTACTGATAGTGTTCATATCTTCATTTAAGTATGATGTGTGTGTAAAATCAGCTTTACTTACATTTCGCAAAGGTTAATCAATTTTCAAATTTTTGATCTGATATGAAATATAATCGGTTCGATAAAATGCTCGTTACGTGACACCGCTGGTGTTGCTAGACTTTATTTGCCTACTGCGGTGATTTGTTTTTGCTTTTGTACCTACGAGTATTATTGGTTTTAATAATAATAGGCTACTTGACTAATTTATTTTTATTTTTCATATCACAAATTTGAGTCCGTGAATTCGAAAACAGAAAGATTTTTTTGTATCCGTTCCATATTAAATAAGTTTTAAGCCTTTGAAATCCTGTGGAAGGGGAAACTGTCAAGAAACAAGAAAAGGACGCACTTAATAGTGGAGTGACGTCACTGCCACTTGATTTCGTACGCACAAAAGAGATAGCAAGATGTCCCCACCACGCTCCCACTTTTCTTCATTAGAAAACTTTAAATGCTAATTACTGCTTTAATTAATTAACAATTTTGTTGTTGTTTTCGGTATCGGTTACTTTTTAGTGTATGTATTATTCCGTATAAAAAATTTGTCAAAATGTGAACACAGTCAAGTAGCCTATTTGAAAATATGCCTGTCTGTCGCATTGGTAACATATAGATTCATTAGCCCCGTTATTCATAAAAAAATACGAACGTTCGTTAAGCCTATATTAACTAAAATATGTTTAGTCCTTTTCTCTCTTATCTTTTTTTTGATGTGAAAGAACGAGACGAAACATATATTAGTTGGTCTTTTGAACGTTCGTTAATTATTATTAATAAGGGGGATAGTCTCTGATAAATCGAACCATAATAAACCACGGCAAAATATTGTAGGTACTCCTCGTACGTCGCTTATTGGCCTGACCAGCAGTCGGCCGCCGAGTATTGCGCCGACTACGCCTCCCAATTCTATTTCCTCACAAGGTAAGAATCACAGAAACCTTAATAATAAATCTCTATTCAAACCGAGCGTATGGCGAGACGGCCACAGAAATAAGAATATATAGACGTACCATAAACAGGCCAGTTAACTTTGGCATACGCTTCTACCGATTCTTATTTCTTTGGGCGTCCCGCCAGTCGCGCGGGATTCGCGTCAGTTTGAATAGACCTTAACGCATTTAGTTTTAAATAATAATTTCTAATAATTATAATAAAAAGATCACTTCGGGTTGCTAAACCAGCAGAGTACGAGTGGGATGATCATGCGGTCAACCCAAAAAATAATTAGTTATCCTATCTGTATGTTATACGAATAAAGTAAAAAAAAAAAAACATCTGATAACAGACGGCTCTATAAGAATCTAATGTATAATCTGATCTCGATAACGTTTGTTGATATAAAAATCAAAATATTATTTTTAACGTGCCCATACTCTATAACAAGTTGATAAAGTGCTGTATTTCAAAATTTACAATTCTCTTTTTTTTATAGATAAGTTTGAATTAGAATGGCGTAACTTTGTATGAGAGTACCCAGGAAAGTTGGCGCGTTTCTATGTATGACGGTTAGATATAGAACCGTATAGCATTTATTTTGTAATCTGAGATACGGATATCATAGATAATAATAATATTCATGTACTTTCTACAATTTGGTGCAATAAAGAGTTATTTATTTATTTATACGGATTAATTCAAATTTTTATTAATTCATTAGTATTGAGACTATCTGTTGACAGTGGCAGAAGCCGACAAGCCGCCTCTAACGCCACTGCGACCGCGCGTCAACTCGATATTCCACTTGTTCGGAGAGTGGTTGTTCGAAGCGGCTTTACTGGGCACGGCGCCAGCATACATAGCCCCGGGTGAGTATAATATTCATTTGCTTAATAAATGATTCAACTATTTCAGTAGATTTCATCTTCATTTTGTAAGTTCATTATTTTTGGTTACTGTTTCAACTCAAATAAAAATTCTCCGTTAGGGGGTTAAAATTTATACTCATTTGTTTATACTTGAAACGTCTACGTCAATCAAACACAGAAGTAAGCGACAGACTTTATTACAATAAACCAGAGAGACGATTATAGAACAGTTGTCAATATCTTCACACTTCTTCCCACTAAGCTTACAACTTATAAACATATATATCTAATCTACACATAAACTAAATAAACTATCTCTGAAATATATTGCAAACACCTAACACTTTTGTAATGCTCGCTTTGCCCGGTAATGCACACACAGAGCTCTCGCGCACGCGCACGCGCTCACCGGTGTGGATGGCCGGACGGTCACATATTAGAAGCTAGCTCCCGTCTTCACTGCAGGACGCTTCCTCAAACGACTCCCCATCGACATCCTTATCGACCCCGAGCTTAACAACATCAAGCTTTGACTCCTGACCGTCAACTTCTTCCGCTGACTTAGTTTTTTTAATTGCCTCAATCGCGTTTCCCTGGGGTCTATAAGGAGCCAAAGTGGAGTATTTAATACATTTATTTTGACAAAAACTCATATATTCGCCAGACAAGAACGAAAGATCGTTGTTGGGCGATGGTAAACCGAAACATGCAAAAATACGGTTGAAATAGCCTATTATATTATATTGTACACTATTGCACGCTGCGGACGATCTGATTAGCTCCTCAATATAAAACATTAAACCTATGACCATGTTTAATTTTCTAGTAAAATATGGTTTCTCATCATTGCAATTTGGGCTCGACGGCCAACTAAACATCACACCTTTGATTTCACATAATAAAATGTTGCGGTCAGTCTCTTTTGCCATATCTTTATAATAGATCGGCAACGTGTCCTTTAACAGATTTAAATACTCAAATAAGTTCGCTTCAGCGAAGCGACCCTCCCGAGCTAGGGGTAAACGTGATAGAGCATCGGCCGGACCATTGTCCACCGATCGCACATATTCTACTGAAAGATTATATGCCACTACACGCGCCGCCCACTTTTGTAACCGACTAGCCGCCGTTTGAGGAATTTCTCCTTTAGCACCAAGTAAATACGTAAGAGGCTGATGGTCAGTGCGAATTCGTCTACAAAACAAGCACTGGTGATACTTTGTCACTCCAAATAATATAGCTAGCGTCTGATTGCCAAGTTGGCGGTAATCACGCTCACTCACGTTGAGTGTGTGTGATACACAACCAACCGGCCGCTCTCTGCCACCAGCATAACGATGGCTCAGTTCCGCATCCAGGCCATGTGCACTGTTGTCTATAGACAGAACCGGCTTGCACCCCTCTTTGTAGTGCGCTAACATCCGTTCGCTCAGAAGTGATCGCTTCAATTTAGCGAAAGCCCTGTCGGAACCAGAGTCCCATTTCCAAACGGCACTAGGTTGTGACACGTTTTCTGACTTGGATACGTTGGAAATGACCTCCAATTTAGCAGGGTCTGGTCGTAAACCTTCTTTGTTTAACTGAGTCACACATTCGTCTACCATAATTTCATTGAGGTGAATCTGAGTAATTTTCAAAGCACGTAACCAATCGCGCCCTATTAGCGGCCTTGCACCACCCTCAATAACATAAAGTCGCAAAGCATTCGCACTCACATCCTTTAACTTAACATCGACCTCAATGTAACCCAAAGATTCAATGCGAGATCCAGAATAACCACGTAAAATTAAATTATCAGCTATAATAATTTTGTGAGCAAACAAACTTAAAAACATATCCTTACTAATCGCCGAGATACTACTACCGGTGTCCATTTCACAGTTGACAACAATATTGTCATCATCAATTGACAGATTAATCAAATAAGGTTTGTTACCTCCGACCTCAGCTGTTATGTTGAATATATCATCATCGTCAGAATCACTCACGAAATTATTTCTGCTTTCACCGCCGCGTGCTCCTTTACACATCACTTTTAGATGCCCTTTTTGTCCGCACATATCACAATGATATTGCCTAAATTTACACTTATCGGCCGCATGCGCCCTACCCTACCACAACGCCAACAAGCCTGCTGCGCCTCCGATGCGCTGCCGTCGCTCGTGTTGTTGCTGCCCGCGCTCCCGCCGCCACCAGGCGCGCGTGCCGGCTGCCCTCGCTCGCCATACCGACCGCCACCCCGGTTGAGTCTGTCTCCGTTCCCGCCATGGAACCGCTAACTTCCGCGTGTTTCTCCGCCGCTTCGAAAGCAAATGCCAACTCTACTGCCTCTTTATACAATATTTTCTTCTCAGCAAAGATTCTCGATCGCATCGCGTCATCCGCCAACCCCGAAACGAACTGATCTCTCAGATTTTCTTCGAGAGACGAGCACGAACCACACTTTCCGAAATTACAGGTAGCCGCGAGGTGTTTTAACGCTTGCAAGTATTCCGTGACAGTTTCACCGATCCGTTGCCTACGCAACCGGAAAACATGTCGCTCGGCGATCTCTGACCGTTGCGGTTCTAAATGATCGGTTACCAGTTTCACCAATTCATCAAAAGATTTGTTTTCTGGGAAACTAGGGGAACACAAATCACACATCAACGCGTATGTTTCCTCCCCAACCACCGTTATCAGCATCGACACTTTCAAATCCTCCGCAATCTTATTGAGCTTTACATATTGATTAATACGCCGAACATATGCCGGCCACTGTTTTGATTCCAAATTAAACGGTTCAATTTTTCCAATCGACATATTTTATAATAACAACACAATTCGTTTTAATAAAAATCGAACATAAATAGGTTTCCAATTTCCACAATTCGTCGCCAATGAAACGTCTACGTCAATCAAACACAGAAGTAAGCGACAGACTGTTTATTACAATAAACCAAAGAGACGATTATAGAACAGTTGTCAATATCTTCACAATACTCATATAAAAAAAAACAATAGGCTACTTGATTCAATTTTTTTTTTTAATATTTCATAACACAAATTTGAGCCCGTGAATTCGAAAACGGAAAGAATTTTTTGTATTCGTCCAATATTAAATGAGTTATAAATAAGCCTTTGAAATTCTCTGGAAGGGGAAACTGTCAAGGAACAAGAAAAGGGCACACTTTATGGAGGAGTGACGTCACTGCCACTTGATTTCGTGCGTACAAAAGAGATAGCAAGACGTCCCCACCACGATCCCACTTATCTTCATTAGAAAACTTTAAATGCTAATTACTGCTTCAATTAATTACCTTTTTTTTTTGTTTTCGATATCCCTTACTTTTATGTATGTATGTATGTATTGTTCCGTATAAAATTTTTGTCAAAATGTGAACACAGTCGAGTAGCCTATTCCATAATAAGATTAAATTTTTTCCGATAACAATAGCGAATGATCTTTTAGCACGAGCGGAGGGCACGCCGCCGCCGCCATCGCTATCGGACGCGACCTACAAACTGAACATGATGGCCTACCAGCCAGGTAATTTATTTATTTATTTCTTCTTTACCTTGTCCCACTTTGTAATGTGGGGTCGGCACGGTATGTTAGTTCTTTTCACTTTCCTCTATCTTCAGCCATTCCCTTCTCAACGCCCTTCCTACTCATGTTCTCTCTGATAATAGGTACAAAAACGGAGAACAATCATGAGATCATCAATTTATTTATTTGTAACTGGTTTTTGCCCGCCGCTTCAACTATTACTTAAATTCTACTACCTCCTACTTTTCGTCTGGGTTAAAGGCACCCCACCTTGGGAGGACTGATGTACATCTGTCCATCCTAAATATGTGTATGTAATTTTCTGAAGATTGGTTCAGTAGAGGAAGATAGAAGTATTTTAGCTGTTCAGGTCCAAGTGGGACCATCCCACTGCTGGATAAAAGCTTTGTGTGTATGGAATTTACATATTATGCTCAATAAATACTTTTTATTTGATGTGAATGTGCGTGGTCTGACTACAGGTCGCGCAGAAGCCCTGGGCACGATATGCCGCATACTATGCTCGATGCAGAGTCGCGAACAAGTGTTAGCTCCGTACTTAGCGAGATGTCTGGCGGCTTTACACCACGGACTGAGGGATCCTGGGACCGCCGCCGCCGTTCTTAGTAACGGTCCGCACTTGTTTAGGTAAGAAAAAGACAAGTAAAATTAAAAGTTAGTAGACAATAGTTAGCTCTTAACTTAGCGCGATATCTGACGGACTTACACCATGGACTGGACACACTTTCCGGTAGGTAAAAGACCGAAACTTATCCCCCTCCCCACTTTTCTGATTAACTTTGCATACAAACTTTCCGCGCAAAATGTTTTGTAATTTCTTTCTGGTAATATTTATTTATTTAACACTAGCTGTTTCCAGCAGCTCCGCCTGCGTCAAAAAGTAGCCTATGTTTGACCCCGGGTCTTCAACTATATTCATGCCAAATTTCATCAAAATCCGTTCAGCGGTTTGGCCATGAAAGCTTAACCGACAGAAAGACTTTCGCATTTATAATATTAGTATGGATGGATATGGATAGTATAGAAGTATGGATTTCTTTGCACTTAGTACAATAAAACAAACATGATATTATTGTTTCGGTACATAATATCAATGTATGTTAAAATTAAAAAAATGCATAATATAAACCACCAATCATTTCTTATAATATATCGATTTATTACCTTACAGATTGGACTTAGACGGCGTATTGGTGTTGGTACCAGATTACATCACCGCACTAGACCGCATTCTATCCGAACGCGAACCTAAGCTAGAGTGCGGGACCATAGACAAGCGGGAGCTACGAAAAGCCGCCATCAGCGCTCTGTTATCTCTGGTTGCCTTCCCCTATCATTATAGAGGACTGCCTGTGCCGGAGTTTCCTGGATGTAATGAATAGTAAGTGTCTACTAATGTCAGTTTGTTGTGTTTCATTTAACAGTGGTATGACTTCAACGCTATATATAATTTGAATTAATTTGATAATTTAGTCGTCTAAATGTAAAAATAATTTCTCATTTCATCGATATTACACTATTACGCCATCTATGAATAGCATGCGAGATTTTTTTTTTCAAATTGAAACTTGCCATCAGCCTTTTGGCTATGAGCAGATGTGTTATTTGGGTAGAGTTATTCCCATGGATATATAGATCAAGATGGATAGCGCGCTTGCATTCTTTGACCCTGCGTGTTTTCTATACTCGTCCACAGATCGCGCTTTAGCGAATACGGTACGATTGACCACTTCTTTAACTTACACTCGGTTCAACAGTTTCATAAATAACTATTTAATTCTCTTGACCTAAATAAAGCGTTATTTTCAGTGCGGGTATGACACTAGGCGAACTGATGCGCGGCAAGTTATCCCTAACTTGCGTGTCTGCCGTACAAGTGGAATGGTCTGACGCTCTGGCCGTACCATTATTATCAGCACTATACCTTTGTGTGAGACATAACGCACTGGCCGCGCCGAACGCCGGCAGTTCTAATATGTCGCACAACACGGATTATAAAAGTAAGTGACGTTTCATTTGACACAACTTTTTTTCGAAATCTTTCGTGATTAAAATATTTTCTTTAAGTCTTTATTGTCACATTTTTGTGTTGTATTCAGAAGAAATATGAAGATCTTGAAAAAGTATTATGTTGAAGAAAAAAAGGATTTTGTTAAAAATATTATTTTTTAGGTATATAGAAATGAAGTGTATTGATAAATCATCTTCATGTGATCATTTAACAATTTCACATCAAAAAATAAAGCACTGTGTTGCCATCGTTAGACAAATTCACTGAATGGCAGCATGTTTTGACATTGAGATACTAAGAACGAATGTCCGAATATGCTGCCTTTTTTCACCACAGCAAATATTTCACGCTACACACTCTATCTTCACATTTTGTATTCCATATCTAGTTCGCCCCACTCGCTGCGTTTATTTTGCTATTTCAGACATTCCAGAATTTGCTAAAAAAAAACTTTTGTCTTTTGTCGACCTCTCATAAGAATCAACTAATTGCTCTCGAGTCTTGTATAGGAGGTAGAAAAATGTATAATTTTACTGTCACCGCTTAATTCCATCAAAATGAGAGCGAGTAAACGAGATGTCGCCTTACAAACCGTATAGCGCCATCTCGCTTTCTCACTCGCCTTTGTATTGAAAAAAGAAGTAAGCCCTGTCCCTAATATTTAAAAAGTTTTCCTACTTTGTGAAGAGGTATTTATTTATTTCAAACTTTATTTACCTAAAATGGTACAATGGGTAGACTTAATGCTAAAGCATTCTCTACCAGACCTTTAGACAAAAAACAAAAATCATATAAAAAAAGTACTCTATCGTCTGGTGATGGGTCATATATTGAAATGAACCGCTGTTACAAAAATGGGGGGTGTTATAGCTCGGTCGGACAGCAGTGCCGCGGGCAGCGAGGGGCACACGTCGCTGGAGGACTTCGCGGCTGACGTTAGAGAGTTAGACCCCAATTCGCCAGTGTTTGGTAAACCCGCCATTTTGTTTGCATGCATGTGTGTTGTGATTTGTGATGGTTGGCAAAACTATTTTGTGTTGACAAATTTTAGATAATTCAAATTATTTCGATTCAGATATCAAAGATCCATTGTGTTAGTAAATAGCAGTTGTATGTTAGTGTAAAAAACTAGGGACAAAGTTTTTTTTTTTTCAAGTTTGTTTTGATGAGGTGGCTCATTAACATTCATGTTAGCTGTATGGGTGTAATAGTAAAATAGTAATGTAAAAATTTACTGCAAGGAAAGAAAAATAAGAGGTGACGACGACCAGGACCAAAGTTAGGATGGCTGATTTAGTTTCCACAGCATGTAGATCATTCATATGAGTGGGGAAAGTAGGCCTGCTGTGGATACTGTATATAAATCAGCCATTCTACCGATAGTTTAGTCAATCCGTAGCAGTCTCTGGAAATATAGGGTAGGTCAGCGATTTCAAGGCATACCTGCGAAACCTGAATGAGCGACAATGTCGCCACAAGCTCATTGCTCAATTATTACAATACGACACAACAGATGGCGCTCAAGACACATTCAACTTTGCTTCGCGATTTAGTCTCACCATAGTGAATGACTATGGATGGATGAACTGAAACACCCTAAGAGTTTTGTCAATTATCATTTTCACAACCAAGCACTTTGCTATTTAGTTAGCGAAAGTGTTCGCTTTATGTTTTTATGTTACTGCTTGCTAATTTTGATTATGTAATTCCATTGTTCATTGCCACATATTCGCTTAGAAAAGGTATGGTAGTATTGTGTTCTATTATCTGGTTATTGCAGCCTCTTAAAGTAGTGTCAAAAATGGCAGTAATTTATAATCGTGTTGCTTGAACTATTTCTCTGAGTCAAGTTTTTTTTATAGGTATTTTGAAACGTGTGTATTAATCTGCACGATTTGTGGGAGTTAAATTGTTTTATCGTGGACATAAATATAACCTTTCTTTCATAAAAGTCATTATGTATTTTAAAGTTATTCACTATTCATTTTCGCGTCAATTCGCCCGAAACTATGTCTAAGTCTGCATGAAACACTAGTTTTAGAGATTAAAGCGGGCATAAAACGCTGTCAATTTACCTATATGAGAATCTACGAATTTTATAACCTTGTAAGTTCATAATGAAACCATGACAATTGCCACCGACCGATTTCGCTCGTGACATTTTATCTGTGTTCTCCATTAACTATGCGTTTGGGAAATCCAAGTAATTTTGTTGATATTTCTTACTAACCTTGTTCAACGTTAATAAATTGTCAATTTTTTTAAATTAATTTGTAAAGATATATGACTATTTTGTCATTGACAGGCGCTGCGCTAGTAGTTCTCGCTATGTACCAGTTTCTTGTTTGTATTTCTAGCTAATAATCCTTCAACTTTAATTAATTGATTTTTTTTTAAAAGTAAGTTTGTAACATACATGAAAAATCGATAGGCGCGGAGCGTAACTGTTGTGCCACCGACTGATTTCATCTTGACATTTTGTAGGTATTCTCCAAAAACTAGGTGTTTGGACAGAGCAAGTCAGATTTTTGTTAATATTGCTTGTCGATCTCCTTCGAGGTTAATAAATGGTCAAATTTCTTAAAAGTAAGTTTGTTAAGATATTACAATTTTAGTTTAATAAGTCCGTGGATATTATATAAATGAAACATCGACAGGCGCGGCGCTAGTAGTCCGAGCAACGTACCTGGTGTGCCACCGACTGATATCCTCGTGGAAGGCAGACCTGCAGGTGTCGTTGGCAGCGCTAGACCTATTGGCCGGGCTCGCCAAACTACACTCCACTAAACCAGGTTAGTTGGAATAGCACTTAGAATACAAACGTTTTGAGTTCTTGATGTACAAATGAATCCTCTAGTCGGGTCCGTACTCGTAATGCCTAGCTTCATAGTTGGGGGGGATGCTTCAACCAGATTAGTATACAAGTAAGTAATTTCGCACACTATACTAGTAACGTAATCCACATGTTACTAGTATAGAGTGAATCAGCCCTAAAAATGAAGCCAAAATAAAGGGTCTGTCTAGTTAGACAAAGATCTATCTATTTAGTTGTAAAGCAAGAACTTAGACTCGCTATTAGAAACTTTTCTTTTGACGTTTTGTAAACAAAATAAACATTAATGTCCCTGTGGTTAGAAATGTTTATAAACAGTATTTTTATTTTCACGCTCTCTAGAATATATGATTGGTAAGTTTTTCACAAATATTTCTCAAAGTCGTAAGATAACTTTAGTACTGACACTCTTATCCATTAGTTTCTCATCTTAATTTCTCAAAAACAGAGGCGATCGAGCGCAAACGGGCGGTACGTTGGATCTGCGATTACATCAGCGTGCAGTGTGGACGACCTCCTCAAGCCCACTCCCGGGATTTGCATTCATGTGTAGTGGCCGCGTATGCCTGTCTAGCTTCTTGGCTATGTCCAGCCTTGTTAGCTGACCAAGATTGTCTAGCAACTCTGATGGAAGTGGTAGAACTGGGCATCTCCGGAACTAAGAGCCAGCCAAGTAAGTCTCCGTTAAAGTTATGTCAGCCTAGTATTTCTTACAGTAACATACTGTCTGTGTCCAGCCTTGTTAGCTGACCAAGATTGTCTAGCAACTCTGATGGAAGTGGTTGAACTGGGCATCTCCGGAACTAAGAGCCAGCCAAGTAAGTCTCCGTTAAAGTTATGTCAGCCTAGTATTTCTTACAGTAACATACTGTCTGTGTCCAGCCTTGTTAGCTGACCAAGATTGTCTAGCAACTCTGATGGAAGTGGTTGAACTGGGCATCTCCGGAACTAAGAGCCAGCCAAGTAAGTCTTCGCAAAACTTATGTCAGCCTAGTACTTCTTACAACAACGCCCTGGCTGTGTCCAGCTTTGTTAGCTGACCAAGACTGTCTGGTAACTCTGATAGAAGTGGTTGAACTGGGCATCTCCGGAACCAAGAGCCAGCCAAGTAGTCTCCGTCAAAGGTATGTGAGCCTAGTACTTCTTGCAATAACGTCCAACCCTGTTGGCTACTCAGGACTGCATTGCAACTTGGGAATGGTTAAACTGGGAATATCCTGGACTAAGAGCCAGCCAAGTAAAGGAACCCTGACACCTAAAATATCATATTATGTCAACAAAATAAGCGTTGCGAATGGCTTCACCGACACCATTATTCTGTTGAAATGTTTTGCCCGCAAAAGCCGATTTCACTTCGATAGGTGTGGGGAACTCACTAATTCACCATTTGAGTTATGTTAGCGTAGTACTTCTAACATCAACCTTAACAATAAACGGACTAGTTCGAGCTCACTTCTGGGAATTGCATTCGTACATACGGTAACTAACACACAGCTAAGTCATTCTCTATAAAGTTATGCCAACCTAGTACTTTTTGCGTTAACGTACAGAAATAGTATCTATGACGTTTTAAGAAGCATTGTTAGCTGAATATACTAGTTCACAGTAAAAGACCTATTTTCTGGTACAGGCAAACCAGGCGAGGCTCCGAAGATGAAGGACGAGAAGGAATTGAAACCAGTTTCCATGCGAGTGCGCGATGCCGCTGAATCTCTACTCATGCTTATTTTAGAACAAGTGAGTATATTTGATAGAAGTACGATTGTAATTAATAGATTTTTTACATATTTCTTGTTTAGTTTTGATATTATAGTCAACGGCTACCAAATTTTCTAAATTCATTTCTTTACCGTGCCATTCTTGTGATGTTTTTATTTTTGTAATATCGATATACCTAACATACCATAAAACGTTTTTAATTATGGCGAGTGCAAAATCTTGATGTGCGCTCAATCCTTGTCAGGTTTATACACTTTTACCAGACTATTATATTAGATATAAATTTTTGTCATTAAATAAATAACCCACTCGATAAATGACTGGAACTCCTATATTGAAGACAGGAGTGGGCGGTACTGGCAACGGGTGGTGCCGGCTGGATGAACGCTGGCTGGCAGCTTTGGGGCACGGGCGGCTGCGGCACTACGTGGCTGATGGCGGAGTGCTGTTGTCGCTGCTGGAGGAACCGCTGGCCAACAGCCAGGAGCCGCAGCCCACGCTTATTGGTGAGTTCCAGTGGCGGGGCTGCTGCAGGAGCCGCAGCCCACGCTTATTGGTGAGTTCCAGTGGCGGGGCTGCTGCAGGAGCCGCAGCCCACGCTTATTGGTGAGTTCCAGTGGCGGGGCTGCTGCAGGAGCCGCAGCCCACGCTTATTGGTGAGTTCCAGTGGCGGGGCTGCTGCAGGAGCCGCAGCCCACGCTTATTGGTGAGTTCCAGTGGCGGGGCTGCTGCAGGAGCCGCAGCCCACGCTTATTGGTGAGTTCCAGTGGCGGGGCTGCTGCAGGAGCCGCAGCCCACGCTCATTGGTGAGACTTTGAATTCGCGTCGCTGCCGCCCCGCGGCCGCTGAATTCGCGACCGTCGTGCTCCGTTATTAAGTACTAATTATTTCCCGCAGCTCCGCCTGCATCAAAAAATAGCCCGTGTTTGACCAAGGGTCTCCAGCTATGATCATACAAAATTGCATCAAAATCCCTTCAGCGGGTTGGCTGTGAAAGCTTAACAGATAGACGACTTTCGCACTTATAATATTAAGAAAGGATGGAAGTATGGATTGATATTTGCTTAAACAGTTGTTTGTGTAACCCGTAACAGTGATCATCCGCTGCGGCTGGGGCCGGTTCGCGTGGTCTCTCAGCAGCCGTGGGGCCGCCCGCAGTGCAGCCCGGGCCGGCGCCGCGTGTCCCCGACCCGTGCCCATGTTGGAGCCCCCGCCCCGCCCCCGCCCCGTGTGCCGCCCGCTGCCCGCCGCCGCCTGCGCGCTGTGAGTACTGCCTGCCGCTCCCTGCCAGCCTGCTACCGTGCCCCCCCCCCCGTGCCCATGTTGGAGCCCCCGCCCCGCCCCCGCCCCGTGTGCCGCCCGCTGCCCGCCGCCGCCTGCGCGCTGTGAGTACTGCCTGCCGCTCCCTGCCAGCCTGCTACCGTGCCCCCCCCCCCCGTGCCCATGTTGGAGCCCCCGCCCCGCCCCCGCCCCGTGTGCCGCCCGCTGCCCGCCGCCGCCTGCGCGCTGTGAGTACTGCCTGCCGCTCCCTGCCAGCCTGCTACCGTGCCCCCCCCCCCCCCCCGTGCCCATGTTGTTCCGGTCCACTGGCGTATGTTACTAAGCCATGACATTCTGCGTCCTCCAACTCTGCGCTTTATCATCTTTAATAAATGATTATTCAAGCCTGCAATGTCCAAACCAAATGGAATTAACTAAACAAAGTATATAACCTATGGGCGCCTGCAACACCTGGAGTCATGCACGTGTTGCCGACCCTTCGTCTTTAACCGCTTAAGACACATTAGATACCACAGTACCCAGCGCGTTCAGGCAAATAACTATTCCTATAATAATTTCTTATGTTTTCACGATTATAACACATTAATTCAAACTACCTACCTATCTGTCTACCTGCGACCATGAACGCAAAGTATAAAACGCGATAAAAACCGTATTAAAATTGAATTTAACTATTCCTATGCTTCCCTTCACAGCGACTCCGCATTCCCTAGTCTCGAATCAGTATTACGGCAACTCAACGACCCAGAAGCACCCATTTTGTTTAAACTGTTGGAGCAGCAAGCCACTATCGAAAAAACAGTTAAAGAAAGTGAAGATAATGTGGTGAGTTAAATTTTATTCTAAGTAGATTTTTTACTTAAAACATTACATACACACACCTTACACTTACACTATAAAATGAATACACTGAAAAACTAATAGGCAAGTAGAAACACAATAATGAAAAAATACATCATATTACTTGGCTTGGCTTGATTCACCTGGGCGTCAATTCTCTTATTTTACTTGAAATGACAACTTTAAACTAGTATATATACGGATTTCAGTAAGGCGTTTGATAAGGTCGACCATAACAGATTGTGCCCAAAAGATTGCGAAGTTTGGTATATACGGATCAGTGCTAAGATAAGTCCAGTCCTATCTTGCCAACCGAAATCAACTTGTGGCCCTCAAGCGATACGTATCAAGCCCTATTATGGGCACTTCAGGTGTCCCTCAAGGCTCCCACTTGGGTCCATTGTTCTTCCACTGCCCACTTTTGTTCTTCCTGTTTGAAAAAATAATGTCTCATTTTCGAATCCTTTAGCGAGAATGTGTCGGAAATATGATGGGATCTCTGTTGGCAAAATCTTTATAATAACCGAGTTAATCAATAAAAGTATTCAAGACATCCTTGGCACTACATCTAGTATATAGTTCGGGTAGGTACTTCACTTTTTGTTCTAGTGATACAAAATTTACGTACTTTATTTTGTTATGTATAGTCACAATTTGGTAAAATGTATATTGGATTATTTAATTATGCAGGTAGTTTTCTTGGTTTGTATTGTATAGGTTTTTGTTTCCGGTTGTCAACAAAGAAAGACGTATATATGTAGCTCCGAGTGATATTACAAAAAATACAAAGAAATAAAGAGTGTGCAGTGTTAAAAAAAGTGATCAAACTAACCTCCATATCCTGCGCTAAGGTATAATCAAAACAGTTTCAACACAACACAGTTTTAATACGACAAATCCCACAAACATTTTTTTGTGAATCCAGTTAACTGAAATATTTTTGAAATAGGTACATGAAGTGATAATGACCAATTAGAAACAATTACACAGTTTACATCACAACCGGCTCGCACTCGACATAAACAAAACAAACTGTATGTATGAATGATTGACATGTAATTATATGACATTGACATTTGAAGTATTGACACTGACAGCTATCGAAGCTAATGACATTCGAAGAGACAGCCTGGTATCTAGGTTGATTTAAACAACCAAACATTCTATACTACGGAAAATATTCTGCACATACAAATTCGCTCAAATATGTCTACGAAAATCGCTGCAAAGACTACAAGCAATAATAAAATGACTTCAACATCAATTATTTGTATTATTTGTCAAAAATGCAAAAAATCTGTCGACATTAAAAGTGCTATAAAATGCTCTCATTGTACAAATTATTATGAATTCGACTGTGCCGGCTACTCTGAAAAGTTGTGGAATATATTAGAGACAGACAAAAAAAAGAAGTGGAAATGTAAAAACTGTATAGAAAAGACTAAGGTCTCGTTAGCACTTAATAACAGCAACATAAACGTAACAAAACGGAAAAAATCGCCACTGGAACCAAATAAACCCTCACCACATACACCACTGAATTCATCATGTCGACTTATAGACTCACAGATTCTTACCGAAGGAAATGTAACTGACCTAATGGACGATTCTTTCATGAGTACCAGCCTTTTGTCAAAAAGTGCCGATTGTACCGCAACAGATGTCATAACACTGAACGAATTAAAGGAGCACAATAAAAAACTTAGAACGGAAGTAGAAGTATCGGTACAAGAGTTAGAAAATATAATTTTAGAAAATAATCAATTAAAAAGACAAATTAATAAATTAATAGAAGAAAATAAAACATTGAAAACGTTATGCCAATCACCTTTAACAGAAAACCAGTTCATTAATAGTGTAAAAAAGAAGAAGATTCAAAGAATTATACAATCTCCAGAAATATTTTCAACTCCTGTAAATAATATTTCGATGGAGTTGGAGACACCAGAAGAAGAAGACACTAAAATGAAAATAGCAGACATTGAAAATAAAATAAGAAAATTAGAAGAAGAAATGGAACAACTTAAAATTAGCGTAACCCTATTAAAGAATAATTTGCCGAAAGAAGATATGGAAAGCACCCATTACAAAAATCAAACCTCCATGGAAATTGCAAATAAAAGAAAAATTTATGTATTTGGTACACAACAATGTTCAAATATAGCATCAGCGCTAATTCATTCGAGAATAAATTCAAAATACGAAGAATACATGGTCGTCTCAGAAATTAAGCCTAATGCTCTTACTTCGGATGTTATAAGGAACTGTTACACTAATCTAAAATTGAATGATAATGATAAGTTGCTATTATGTGTAGGTGAAAATGACTATGATTTAAAAGTTCTGACTTTGCAATTAAAACAATTGTGTATGAAGTTTAGGAATAATGACATACTTGTACTAAATATATTTTCGAATGATTATATCGACGTGAACAATATTAATAAGGCAATTCATGATACTTGTTCCACTTATAAAAATTGTAATTTTGTAAAGTGCATGTATAACAATGTATATAATTTATGTCAATCAATTAACCACGTCATTGACTCTTTAGATTATAGCAAAAAATACTTGAATTTTAAAGAATTAAAAAACTTATTAGCTAGCTACAAAACGAAAAAGGTTGACCAGTATAATGAAAATAAGTTTACACAGAGTTGCAAGGGTAAAATAACATACTACTTTAAGCGTCAATATTCTCAACCTCCTATGGAAAATGTAAGGCCAGAAGCAATAACAAAAAAAACGACATTACTTAATTACTTTCCGAAAATTGAAAAATCAAAATTTTTTCGTATCTAGTGAAACGTTAAGGTCAAAAATGAAGAGAGATAAAAATAATGAGTTCAAAATTTTTCACCAAAATATAGCAAGTATTCTAGATAAAAAAGACATATTAGAAGTAACGCTTGAGGAACTTAAACAACAAAATAAACACCCGGATGTAATGTGTTTTTCAGAATCATTTCTAAAGGACGGGCGTGAAAAATTCGTAACTATGAATGACTACGAATTTGCTACATCATACAATAGAGATAAATGTAGAGGAGGTACATGTATTTTAGTTAAAAAGGGGTTAATTTACAATGAATTTACTTTACCAAATAAATACAAAGCACAATCTACTTTCGAAGTTTGTGGAATAGAAATACCTCTTATTAAATTGATTATTATATGTGTCTACAGAACTCCAGACTCAAACGCTATCATATTCTTGGACAAACTTAATGAATTATTACACGAACTGTCTAAGAAAAATAAACTTAAGTCCAAAGTAGTTATAATGGGTGATATAAATATCAACACACTCCAACCAAGTAAAGAAAGTAATTATCTAAATGACCTATGTAATAATTACTCTTTTAAACTCCACATTAATGTCCCCACACGAAAAAACTCATGCTTAGATCATATACTTAGTAACATAGAAAATGCTTCGACTGATGTTTTACCCCTCCATCTCTCTGATCACGAAACAGCACAGATGATTAGCTTTAACATAGAAACGAACTGTACCAGACCTAAATCATATATGATCTATAGAAGAGATTATAGTTTTGATAATATTTGCAAATTTCGTGAATGCCTCCGTGGTATCTCCTGGGCGGAGATCTATGAGGAATCAAACATAGATAACGCATTCAACCGCTTTCATGAACTTTTCTGTCTATTCTATAATCTTTGTTTCCCTAAAATAAGGATAAAAATTAATGACAATAAAAATAACAAAAGAAAATGGATTAGTCTAGGTTTGAAAATTAGTTGTAAAAGTAAAAGATTATTAAGATACCGTTACTATAAGAATAAAACTGAAATAAATAAGAAACGCTATCTAACGTACTCACATTTATTGAAAAAGTGTATCGTTAAAGCAAAAAAGAACACAAATATCGCTTTCATCGAGAAAAGTAAAAACAAAACTAAGGCTACATGGGCTGTAATAAAAAACGAAATTTCTAATAAAAATACACCGGACAATATAACTGAAATTAAAGTTAATAATCAACAATTAAATGAACCTAATGACATCGCAAATGCATTTAATAACTTTTTCATTAATCTGACTAATAATAATATGACTACTAAAAATATGACAAATAATAATTTGACATTAAATGGAAGTACCCAAACATGCTCAAATAAAACGTTACCTAATTCCTTCTTTTTAGAACTAATGTCGGAGAAGGAGGTGATAGTAGAAATCTCTTCCCTTAAAAATACTAATTCAGAAGGATATGATGGAGTTAACACAAAAATAATAAAATATTGCTGTCCTGAAATAATCACGGTGCTTACTCACCTTATAAATTTGTCCTTCTCTTCTGGCACCTTCCCGAATGCACTTAAACTTTCTTTGGTGAAACCGTTATATAAGAAAGGATTACGAAATGATATGAACAACTATCGACCAATTACCCTATTATCAATATTTTCAAAAATATTTGAAAAATGTATGTTTAAACGGTTAATGAATTTTTGTAACAAATATGACATAATAAACGAAAATCAGTTTGGATTTCAAAAAAACAAGTCCACCAATCTGGCAATATACACACTAGTAAACGCAATCCTTAGTAGTTTAAATAGTAAGCACTTAACTACCGGACTTTTCTTTGATTTGTCTAAAGCGTATGATTATGTTTCACACGATAAGCTTTTAAATAAGTGTGAAAGGATTGGTATAAGGGGGATTGCTTTGCAGTGGATATCGTCATACTTAAATGATCGGTATCAAGGTGTTATGGTCAGTAATATATCAAACAATGAAATGTATTCTTGTACATCATCCCATAAAAAAGTAAACAGTGGTGTACCTCAGGGCAGTGTATTGGGTCCGTTGTTATTCTTAATATATATTAATGACATTTTCAGTATAACAAATCATAATTGTATTTTATATGCTGATGACATTTCTATAATTGTAACAACTGATGTGAAAAAACGTAATAATAGTGAAATTATTAAACATGAAAATGACATTAATAACACGGTTGACAAAATAATTAAATGGCTACATGATAACAATCTAAACATTAATCTAAATAAATCAAATTATATACAATTTAATAATTCTAAACACCCACGCTGTAATTTTACGTTAAATGTATATAAAATAAATAGAGTAACAAATACTAAATTCTTAGGAGTCATAATTAATCATGACTTAAATTGGAAGGACCAAATTGATGCCATCTGTAAGCGAACTAATCAGTTTGTATATGCGCTCAGGCAGGTCAAAAAGGCAACAGATACTAAAACGGCTATTAAATGTTACCATGCATATGTAGGGTCGGTTCTGCGCTACGGTATAATGATGTGGGGCTATAGTACAGACTGGCATAAGACATTCGTAGCTCAGAAAAAATGCATAAGGGCTATATGTGAAGTACCTCCACGCACCACATGTAGACCGTTATTTGAAAAATTGGGTATTTTGACATTACCATCACTCTATATTTATGAAATATGCTTGTTCGTACATAAGAACATAAAATTATTTAAAAAGGCTGGTGATGTAAGTAATAGACTACAACGAAACCCACATAGACTAATATTAGAGAATGTATCAACATCTAAAAAATGTTCTCACAGCCCACTTAATATGTGTATTCGTATCTACAATTCTTTACCGGATAATATGATACATTTGAATACATATGAATTTAAAGAGAAACTGAGCGAATGGCTATGTAAAAACACATTTTATGACATTAATGAATTTTTTGACCATGTTATGTAATTATTTTTAATTTTTTAATTTATTTCTTTGACATTGCATGTATTTCAAGGATTCAAGGACATTTTGTGTTATAAGTTTAATGAATTCAATTCAATTATGCTTGATTTAATTTAATTATGAATAGCCTAATTATTCGCATGTCATTAAATGTGACAAAACATGTGATCCAATATGTGAAAATTGTAACACCAATATACATACCATGTTTTTCGTGAATAAAGATATATATATATATATTAGCTTAAGTACTTGTGCATACACGTATAGGATGCTAAGTTGGTTCGGTTGTAACTATTTAAAAACTGTGTATAATTTGTACTTAGTGTCTGTTGTGTTGGCTTAATAAATAAATAAACTATAGTTGCAAACTTGACGAAATGTAATTTCAGACTCCTGAGGAATACGTCCCTCCTGAGCCGGTCACGGAGTTCCAGACGGCAAGGCTTTTCCTCTCGCATTTTGGATATTTGAACATCGGCGGGGAGAAAAAGGTAAAGTTAACTATTTATACACCGCGAAATTTTAGTCGTTCTGGAGCCATCATCCAGTGACTCCATTCATGCAACCGAACAAATTTCCCCAAGGAACATAGCTCGAAACATGAAAAACAAAATTGGACTTCCCATAGTAAGTTACGTCACGTGATAAGACATTTTGTATGGGAGGTCCAAAAATTTACTCCATATTTCGACCCATATATCTTAGGGAAAGTTGTTCAGTTGCATGAATGAATTCACTGGACGGTGGGTCCAAAACGACTAAAATTTCACGGTGTATATATTTATCTATACTATCTATATTATAAACTATATTAATATTCTAAAGCTCAAGAGTTTGTTTGTTTGAACGCGCTAATCTCAGGAACCACTGGTCCGATTTGAAAACTTCTTTCAGTGTTGGATAGCCTATTTATCGAGGAAGGCTATAGGGCCTGAGCGAAGTCGGGACGGGCTGCTAGTGTTATATATAATTTATTTATGTATTTTAAATGTTATTTAATTATCATCGGAGCCTAGGGTACGCCGTAAGTCATGGTCCTAGATTTGGCAGAACTGGTTATTACATTGGAGCGACAACCGTCTGACCTCCGTAACCCCTTTTTTACAGGAAAACCAGACCAACAGGAACATGATCCGAGGTGTGTTAGTGGCCAACACTGCCAGAATTTTTCATGCTGCCTTAAGGCATTTGACACAGCCTTACGACTGCTTTCTATCGATAACAACCGGGACCAACGGCTTAACTTGCCTTTCGAAGCACGGAGGAGTTTAAGATAGAAAATGCAACTAAATGGCGACCAATCCAATAGTGGTCGCGTCACACCGTCGCTTGACACGCGCATTCGCTCATTATTTAGTATGTATGTTATTTTCATACTAACCGTTTTCCGCAGCTCCGCCTGCGTCAAAAAGTAGCTTATGTTTGACCCCGGGCCTGCAACTATTATATGTTCATACCAAATTTCATCAAAATCCGTTCAGCGATTTGGCCCTGAAAGCGTAACAGACAGACAGACAGACTTTCGCATTTATAATATGAGTATGGATTGTCAATATTACAGTCAATAGTTGAAGACCCGGGGTCAAACATAGGCTACTTTTTGACGCAGGCAGAGCTGCGGGAAACAGCTAGTTAACATATAAATTGTATCACTACTTTCAATATCAAATACCATTTCAGGGACAACTTCCTCGATTAATATCGCTAGACGACTCTGCGCCAGGTTTCTCAGCCGCCTTGAGAAGAATCGACGCGTGCGGCGCTAAGAAGCCTCTTACAGTACACTTGTTTTGCGCCAACGCTGGCCAAACCAACGCCAATGATATATTGGCCAATGTCACAAGATGTGATACAGTGGCGCCTGGATTCGTGAGATTATTAAGAGGGTAAGTTTCTTACTAATTGGCTTACAATGTTCTGCGCTATTGTTGGCCAAACCAACGCCATGACTTATTGGTCAAGTGCTGTATTTAATAAGTTATAATCTTAATTTATAACTTATTATATTTCCATAGATGGCAACAATGACTTTTTATGAGAGTGCCCAAGGAGTAACCAAGAAAGTTGGCGTACTTTTCAATATATGTTGGTTGAATATTTGTCTGTAATCTGTACGTAAAAAAGTGTTTTAAAAATTCAGTTCTTTATTTTGCCAATCATAAGCAAGATTTAATCATCAAATACTTTATTGTGAAATACAGGTGAAAAGTTTTATAGATATAAATTGATTTGTGTGTGTGTGTTGCGTGATTAATTTAAATATTTTTCTCTTTGAAGCGCTTTTACATCAAATAGGTAAACTTATTATTTTTCTTAGGCAATTTGACCACATGGTTTTACAGAGTGTAATTTGAAAATGGTTACTGGTTTTTTGGTTAACAGTTTGGGTCGGCCAGTGCGTGTGCGTGGGCACGGCGGGTGGGCGGGGCATGTCTCGCACAGCTACGACGCCAACAACAACAACAATGATAACAACAACACCGACAACAACACGCCGCTCGCGCCCAGCGTGTATGATGGAAAACAACAGGTAACTGTACTCGTAGCAGTATAAGTAAATAAACAAATAAGCCAGTCAGTTACTTATAATAGCCGATTAATAATTTTTAATTAAGTATGTAGTCCATAATAAAAATGGCAATAAATTAAAAATATCGATAAGCAACTGATTCTGTTCTATCTGTAGTGATTGACTTAATCTTCATCCTTATTATTCAAAAAGAACGACTTGGTTTTCCTTTAAGTGCATCTCAAAGGTGACGTTTTCTTTAACACTTTCGCGGACAGTAACGTCTCTCGACGTAGATAACAATTGAGTGCCATTGTTATTTTCTTGACTGTCCGTGAAAGTGTTAAGAAACTTTTAGCGGGCAGTAATGAGTTTTTAATCCTCTTTATAAGTGTTCAGCGCCGAAGAAATCGAACGTAAATATTGTTTGAATAAAGACTGGCTGGTACGACGGCCTATAGTCAGCATCTCTATTCCTAATAAAACTGTAACAATAAATTTTCATAATTGCGAAAATATCTCAAATGTAAATATAAGTTTTTAGTTGTTTTATTATTAGATACTATTTAATTTCAATTTAGTTGTCTATTATTATTCTATGTTTTAGTAACTAGCAGCTTCCGCAACTCCGCCTGCGTCAAAAAGAAGCCTCTGTTTGGCCCCGGGTCTGAAATTATATTCATCATACCGATTTCATCAAAATCCGTTTAGCGTTACAGACCGACAGATTTTCGCATTTATAATATTAGTATGGATAATATTACGATAAATACGGCGCCTAATACCTTTTTTATTTTCTCATAGAGGGTGATGAAAAGTAGAGTGTCGAGAGCGCAAAATATGTTTTCGGTTCGGGCGACGTACTATGAATCCCTCGCTACGTTCAGGATTCTAGAGTAGAATCCCTCACTTCGCTATGGATTCAAAAAAGCGCCCTCGCCGTAAACATATTATTTTGCTCCCTTATGATACAATCTAGTATTGTTATATAAACTAAAGTACCCGTTGGTCTTCTTAATAAATAAGTGACTGATTTTTGAAATGGTACATGGACTTTTTCTCAGCTTAATGAAGGATGCACCTGGTATTTTTTTTATTATATTAAAATTTGTTCCGTTAAATTTTTCCCCATAAGTTTTTTGCACCGAACTATCTGTTTCTCCTAATGGTTGAATTGAATAAAGGCATGACGAATAATTTTCAATTTCATGTTCAAATGAAAGACCTCACTTTAATAGGCACAATGGTAAAAAAAATCCGTCGATAAAACTTAAACTAACCAAACGCTTCATACTGGCGGTGACGTCACGCCTAGGTAAATTACAAGGGTGAGATTAAATTTTGTTCGACAACTACCTTAAATATGGCCTTTATGTAAATAGTTCCAAAAAGAGAGTTTCTTTATTTTTAATGTGTTCATTGATTGTAACATAACGTTTTAGTAATTTTATATTTTCAAAATGGACTTTCCGATCGATTTTTAAATTGTTATAAAAAATCTCCTGTGCAAAAATTCATAATGTTAATTTTAACAACGAATTTAAATACATGTATGCTATCATGAAATAACATTAATTTTTCAATTTTTGAAACTTGTCGTCATCCCGATTGTAATAGGTAATTAATTTTTTACTCGTGGAACAATAAAGCCTTAATCTTTTCATTAAATAAAATAAAAAACTTTTGTATTATTTAAAATCGAATGTGATATATTTGTTTTTATCCACCAGATACTGTACTGGTCGGACTCGAGCAGCGAGATCGCGTTCGTAGTGCCGAGTCCGACCGTGCCGACCGACGATCGGAACAACGACAGCATCAAGTCTGATGTCGACGGCGGGTATGTGTCTGTCGGGTATTTATATATTTATAGTTATATTTATTTTTTTATATAACTAAGTAGGCAAACAGGTGTACGGCCCACCTGATGGTAAGTGGTTACCGTAGCCTATGAACGCCTGCAACACCGGAGATGTCACGAGCGCGTTGCCGTCCTGCCCGCTGTCAGCACAGCGACTCCTCTGGAGCCTGGCGATCCTACTCACCAGCGGGAACACGACACTGCATCACAGTGTTATTTGGCTGCGGTCTTCTGTAGGGTGGTGGTGATACAGAATTGCGCATGAATCTTTTTTATAAAAAAAAAATTCTGAACTTTTTACTAGACTTTCTTTTTGTATGTTCCTTGGTTGACTGGTTGTGGCTTTAGTCCGCCAATACTTTAACCTCATTGAACAATCAATTTTTAATAAATAAAAAAACAATTGGGCTCTCGATCCGGCAAGAGAATGCAGTCTCAGAGTGTCAATATTAATTTCGCTCTGGTAACTGGGATTTGGCCACTGTTTTTGCCCTAAGGACCTTCGTGAAGAAGGATTTTGACTGATTGCTCGGCACAGAGGGATATGCCCGGCTGCATATAAGTTGGCAAAGTGTGAGCGAGACGAACCCATACCGATGATTAGATCAGTATAAGTTTGTCCCGCTCACATTCTTGGCAGCTTACATGCCGGTGTGAATACCAGAGATCTGTTTGCTGCTCAGCTTGCAACAATAATAACAAAGTTGAATGACATTTCTCGTTACCGACTAGAAAAAATCATCAACCCATTTTTTTTTAAATAAATTATTTACTTATATTATATTACTGCTTATAATACGAGAAGCTCAATAGTCAAGTGCGACCCACGTATCCGTAGCGAATGTGCGTGTCAAGCGACGGCGAGACGCGACCACTATTGGATTGGTCGCTTTTTAGTGGCATTTTCTATCTTGAGTTCCTCAGTGCTTCGGAAGGCACGTTAAGCCGTTGGTCCCGGTTGTTATAAATAGATAGCAGTCATGAGGCTGTGTCAGATGCCTTAGGGCAGTCTGAAAAATTCTGACAGTGTTGGCCACTAGGTCATATTACTGTTGGTCTGGTTTTCCTGTAAAAGTGGTTACGGAGGTCAGACGGCAGTCCCTTCATTATAATAACCAGTGCCGCCAAATCTAGGACCATCACTTACAGCGTACCCTTGGCTCCGAAGCGTAACCTGACGACGCAACTAGAAATACACGAAGGAAGGGGACTGTTTATACTACTTTATTATTTATTATTACAATTTAAATTTTTTTTGATAGTTAATATTTGTTATTCCAGCCGAGTGGGCGATAAATCAACCGGTTCGTGTTGGGACGTGTCAAGCACGAGTTCAGGCGCGGGCTCGTACGAGCGCAGTGTGAGCGAGAGCGAGCGCAGTGAGCGGAACGAGCGGAGCGAGCGTGCTCGGCCGCTGCCCGACAAGATGCGAGCGTTGTCGCTCGAGCTGGATAAGCAACCTGTTCAAGGACTTACAGGTATTTATATTTCATTCAGAGAACCTCTTGATTATGACGGGCAGTCGCGTTAATTGCAAATTAAGTTAACATATTTACTAACCACTACCGTGAAGGTTATTTTTGAGATTTCAAAACCGACGAGAAGTATTCATTCGACATTATCGTTGAGTCAGTATTTTACACATATTCATAACTAGCACTAGCCGTCGTCTTTTGGTTTTGGGTACCTACTTACGTTAAAGTGAAATGCAATTAACGCGACTGGTAGGGATTTAACAAATTTCTATTACTTTGTCTTTGATCGCAGGCAGCGGACGGCGAAACAGGGACTTCACAACGAAAATCCTCGTCATCTGGTTGGAAGATTTTGAAGATCATCTCAATTTGCCGATTGGTTAGTTGTTTTTGATTATCGTGTACTCGGAATGGAGTTTATGTCGTCATTTGCCATTTTTAAATGATTCCGATTGTATCAATTTCATTCTCTTTGATTTGATATTGTTATGTAATTTATAGTTCGACTAGGAAAATAAAAATCCTGCATTGGCGTCGCTACTGATTGCCTTTAAATGGCAATATGTTGTATGTGTCTCGTCAAAAATAAATGTTCTCCGGATTTATCAGACACAGGCACTGACGTCATTTCGGTGGCATCATCATAAAGACAGACAAATAAAGATGTAAAGCTTGCATGAGTACTATTGTACTATGTCTGAGTAAACTGAGTAATTAATCTATGAATTAATAAAATAAATAAACTAGTAGTTCTGTGAACAGTAGACTTTGCGAAACAACTTATAATTTATGTACGTCAAAAAGTTGCCTATGTTTAACCCCGGGTCTTCAACTATATTCATACCAAATTTCATTAAAATCTGTTCAGCGGTTTGGCCGTGAAAACGTTACAGACAGACGGACAGACATACTTTCACATTTAAAATATTATATAGTAAAGTAATATAGTAAATAAATAAATTAAGAATTTGTGTGTCAAGTTTTGTAAATAACAAAATCTGGGCAAAAAGTTTGCTGTATAATTATTTATGAACGGAAAAAAATTAGAAAATCTCTTGACAAAAATAAATAAATCAAAGAACACACTTGTCAAGTTTCGTAAGGATCCGTTTAAAAATGTGCTGTCTAGCCTAGAACATTATTTTTTCTATACAAAAGCAAAATTGGCATGTCTCGAAATGGAGACTTCGCTTACGCTCTGTCGACGAATTGTATGACCCAGATATCGTGCACAAATTGCCGCGACGTCAAACGGTAGTACTCATGGCATTTTTCATTATCATTTTAGTTCGTAACAATTTTGGCTCCAAATATATATAATATTATCTTAACATTCTATCATTTATTCAACTCACGTTAGTTCAGGCATCAACATTGAGTTTTAATTAAATAAATTAAAATACTTCAGTCTTTTACGTAATCATTTTTCGTGCTTTTTTGTATTGTGAGCTTTTATGTAACACATCGCAATACCTTACCACTTACTTGCCCAGATTTCTTCTATTGTTAGTTTAGTACATTTGAAATGTTCGTTTTTGTATTCGATCATCGTGTTCACCTTTAAACGGGTCGCATGCTAGATAAAGCACCCTTTTTAGAATATGTAAGATAAATAAAAATAAAATAATGATCAGACGATCTTCTCCGGCACTGCGAAACTGGTTTGCCGTGGCGTCGCGAGGAAACGACAACAATCTGCCTCAGCGCCGCCAGAAGTGGCTTAGTGTTGGTGCGAGTGTCGGCGAGCTCGGGGCCCGTGTGCCGCGGGGCATTGCCGCATGGCGCACTCGTGGCCCCGACGCTGCTGCCCGACTGCTTGACGCGGGCAGCGCTCGATGCCGCCAGGAGGGACACGCTCAATACTGACTTGTGAGTGGATTATATACGACTACATAGCTTACATTGTGTTACCCGCTTTTGAGTGTGTCTCTCTGCGAAAGATACTAAAGGAGAAGACACCGCGATGGATGCCGCTGGGAGAGATACACTAAATACTGATTTGTGAGTGATTTACATAGATTTAAGTATGTTTCTTTATTTAGGTCACATTGAAGAAAGACACTTTGGTTACTGACCTGTAAATAGTTAATCCGACTACTCATTATTTTATGAAATGTTTCTTTATTAAGTTGAAAATCTGTTATAAGAAAATTGTCAATACTGAAATAAGAAATTGTCTTCTAATAGCAACTAGAAGACAATTTCATTCTGATTTGTAACTTAGAAAAGCTTTGTTGACAGAAACAATTGATTCACCACAATATCTAAAATTTCTACATAGAATGTCACTTAATTCAGGTCTAATTCTATTTTAAGATTGGGCTAGAAAAGTCGGTTTTAATACATAGTTTCGTTGGCTCGCGGCCCCGAGACTTTTACCTGATTGTTTGAGGAGGGCAACGCTGGATGCCGCCAGGAGAGATACAATGAATACTGACTTGTGAGTGGATTATATGGATAGTATAAGTTTGGTAATCAGTTAAAACTGATTACTGTTGTCTTTTTATTTAGATAAAATTTTGCTGAAACATGCTGGGATAGACACTTGGATACTTACTGATTTGTAAGTAAATTATGACAGCTTTATTTACAGGAACAAATGCAATTTTATTTACAGTCCATCATCACCATATGTAAATATTTATTTAAACTAAGTCATGCTCATTAAAGACACTGGCCCCGAGACTGGAAGCCGTCAGGAGAGATTCACTGAACACTGATTTGTGAGTGGTTTAAATGGATTATACTGTTACGAAATCAAAAATAAATAAAAATAAAATGCGGCCCGCGGAAGTTTGAGTAGCGCTGTCCGCGGAAAATTCTCGTACAATCGTCGCGTGTTTCCATACGGGAATAATATCGCGAACGATCTAGTACATCGATTATCTCGCTCTGACATATTGCTTTGTCTCGCTCTCGCACTTCTAGCATGTACTAAGGGAACGAGACAGAGAGTATCCCTCTCTCTCTATTCCAGAGTAGTTGTGATCTTTCTAGAAACTTATGGAGCGGGTTTCCCGGGCCATATAAATATCGGAAGGTGCCTCAGGAGGGCAGTTCTAATTTAACTGAGCTACAAGTGCGATCAAGAAGCGATATCCGGAGCGAATAACAAGTGATACAAGCGACCTCGGCAAGTTATAGTGACTGTGATTAGCAAGTGTTTTGGACATTGTTAGTGATAAGTGAAGTGAAGTGACGTCGGCGACCATCCTTGTGGGAATAAACGTTTTTAAGAGTCATCAGGTGTTTTTCTCCAAATTGCGAACCCCGAGCTCGTAACAATTGGTGTCATAAGTGGATTTGGAGATGCCATTGACTCCGAGAGAAGACGTCACCAGTGAGGGTGTGAAGACGAGGGCGAAGCGTGCTGCGGAAGCCACTTCTACTGGATCTACTGACCAGGCCGCTCCCACCGCGCCCACCGGCCACCAGGGCACGTCCAACACCCACCAGGCCATGTCCAACACCCACCAGGCCACGTCCAACGGCAACCAGGCTACGTCCAACGCCTACCAGGACACTCCCAACGCCCACCAGGCTATGTCCAACGCCCACCAGGCTGCGCCTTTCTTTGATTTTGGGGAATTGATGCGAATGCTGGACAACAAATTTACAATGCTGGACAACAAATTTACAATGCAGGAGAAGCTTCTACAAGACACAAGAGAGCAACAACAAAAAGCTCAAGAGCAACAACAAAAGGCTCAAGAGCAACAACAAAAGGCTCAAGAGCAACAACAAAAGGCTCAAGAGCAACAACAAAAGGCTCAACAGCAACTCCTGTCAGCTATTGGTGAAGTTAGTGGCGTGGTTACCAAATTACGCAAGGATGTTGACTTGGTGGAGGAACGCGTCACGACTCTTGGGAACGACATGGAAAATATGAAGACGGACCTTTCCACATTACAGAAGAAGGTCGTGCGCCTTGAAACAACGGGAGTAGCAGTTGCATCTGGCGGAACAGTCATTGCCCACCACGGACCCAGCGTGAAATTGCCGCCATATGACGGAACCTCGTCCTGGACCGCATACCGTCAACAGTTCCAGACCATAGCAGCTGCTAACGGATGGACAGATGAACAGTGCCTGACAGCTCTCACCGTCGCACTCCGAGGACAGGCTCTGACGGTCTTGGAGGTTCTTCCGTCGGGCAGTGGATTCAAGGACCTGCTGGAGGCACTGGAATCGCGATACGGGGAACGGCATTTGGAGCACGTCTTCCGCGCTCAACTCCGCGACAGAGTCCAGCGCTCAGGAGAGGGTCTGCAGCAATGGGCGCTGGAAATAGAAAAACTCGTCCGAAAGGCGTATCCAGGGGCCGATTTGAAGATGCTTGAGTCCAACACCGTGCAGGCGTTCGTCGACGGCATCAAGGATTCGGAAGTCAGAGCTGCAGTAAGGCTAAACCATCATGCCTCATTGAAAGATGCACTGGCCCACGCTTTGGAGGTGGAAGCCGTCAGACATGACATTCGTCATTCCGCGACTCACAAAGTGCGCGAAGTAGTGGAGGAAGTTAGGGAAATAAAATCTCCGCTAAGGAAGAGACCTGGATCCATGTGCTATAGGTGCGGCGACCGAGGGCACCTACAAATGAATTGCCCAAAGATCAAGAAGCTTGAGGACGACGTGAAGGAACTGAAGATGAAGCAGGAGGCTTTATCATCGGAGAGGAACCAGGGAAACGAGTAAGAGCCAGGACTAGGGGGCGAGTACTGGCTGGCGCGGAGGAAGCCCCGACAACTATTATCTCTCAGGCATGCAACGGAAATAGTCTCGTAATATCTGGAACTGTAAATGGGATCAACTGCAGGATGACGCTGGATACCGGAGCATCAAGAACAATAGTCCGACCTCACTTAGTAAGGACCATAATGAGAAGCATGAGGAAACTGGACTGTCGGCTTGTTTCTGCCTCCGGCCAGCCAATACCCGTCCTGGGAGAAGTGTCTGTAAAAATGTCTATGGGAGAAACCGCATATACCCACAACGTCATCGTGGCTGAAATTATGGACGATTGTGTATTGGGATTAGATTTCATGAAAAAGTACAACTGTAGAATAGACGTTGTTAGTGGTGTATTCAAGAGTGGTGAAGAAGAGATCATCATCCTAGGAGGCATTAACGGGAGAGTGACATGTTTAAAGCAAACGGTCATACCTGGGAAAGCAGAAGCCCAAGTACTAGTAAAGTTACCAGTAACAAGGAACAAGAAATCTACCGGATGCGTGTTGATTGAGGAGATAGCTAAGAAACCTGCGGCTCGAGGACTCATGACCGCGAGGACTCTCGTGAAAGGAAGAAACACCGCAGTAGTAAGAGTACTTAATCTAGGCGACCAAGAGAGGACCTTAAACAAAGGCGACATCATTGGAAAATGTGAGGAAGTTGTCTGGCTGAAAAAGTGCAGTACAACACAAAGCTCAGATACAACGAGTACCAGTGATTCTACAGTCAAGGAGCTTCTAAGTAACTGCAAAAGCAATCTAACGTACTCGCAGAGCATTAAAGCTAAGAAGTTTCTACTGCGCTACGCCGACATCTTCACCAGCCAAGAAGGAGACTTAGGAAGAACGTCGCTAGTACAACACAGGATTGACACCGGAAATGAGAGACCCATCCGACAGCGAGCGAGAAGAATCCCTATAGCCAAAGAAATAGAAGTCAAAGAGCTGCTGGCGGATATGGAAAGGAATAAAATTATTGAACCATCAGCAAGTCCATGGTGTTCACCAGTCGTGCTAGTAAAGAAGAAGGACGGAAGCACTCGGTTCTGTGTTGACTACAGACGACTTAATGACATCACCAAGAAGGACAGCTACCCGCTGCCTCGGATTGATGACACCTTGGATACCCTTAGTGGCATGAAATGGTTTTCAACATTGGACTTAAAATCTGGGTACTGGCAAGTGGAAATCCATCCGAAGGATAAGGAGAAGACTGCATTCTCGACGGGCAAGGGATTATGGCAGTTCAACGTCATGCCATTCGGATTATGTAACGCGCCAGCTACCTTCGAGCGACTGATGGAATGTGTACTAGCAGGATTGGTAGGAGAAGCCTGTCTAGTATATTTGGATGACGTTATCATCGTTGGCCGAGACTTTGAGGACCACTTGCGGAACTTGGAGCAAGTCTTCGAGAAAATTCATGGAGCCAACCTAAAATTGAATCCGAAAAAGTGCCGCTTATTCAGGAACGAAGTGAGCTATCTAGGCCATGTCATTACCAGTGAAGGAATCCTGACTGACCCGGAGAAAGTGGAAGCCGTTCAGAAGTGGCCTACCCCCAAGGACAAGACAGAAGTACGGGCATTCCTTGGCCTTTGCTCGTACTATAGACGTTTCGTGAAAGGATTCTCGGAGATTGCAAAGCCATTACACCGACTAACTGAAGATAAACGTCAATTTAGTTGGGATGAAGCTTGCGAAATTGCCTTCGAAAAACTGAAGAAACATCTGTGCGAAACACCAGTCTTGGGATACCCTCAACCAGAAGGTCAATTTATAGTGGATACGGATGCAAGTAATACCGCAATCGGTGGGGTACTATCTCAAAAGCAGGAAGACAGGGAAGTTGTTATAGCGTACTTCAGTAAGTCGCTGTCTAAACCGGAAAGGAATTATTGTGTGACAAGAAGGGAGCTACTGGCAGTAGTGAAGACGCTACAACACTTCAGCAAATACCTCATCGGTAGGCAGTTTTTACTTCGCACGGATCATGCAGCGTTAAAATGGCTGTTGCAATTCAAGAACCCAGAAGGTCAAGTTGCTCGATGGATTGAACAACTTCAGGAATATGACTTCATTATCGAACACCGTCGAGGACAGGCCCATGGAAACGCGGATGCGCTGTCACGCAGACCCTGCCCAGAAGATTGTAAGCACTGTATCAGGCAGGAGTTAAAAGAAATGACAGTAAAGCTAACTCGGACAGAACCATTAGAGACCTGGGAGAACGATGCGATGAGAAAGGAGCAAGAGAATGATGATGACCTACGGCACATCATCAGGTGGAAGGCACAAAGTAATGATAAGCCAAAATGGAGTGAAGTTGCACCGACAGGCACTGTTTCCAAGGCGTACTGGGCGCAATGGGATAGCCTCATTGTACAAAACGGAATACTCTACCGGAAATGGGATAAACCTAACGGCAGAGAGTTTCAACTGCAAATTGTGGTTCCAAGAACAAAAATACGTGATGTTCTTCGGGAAGTACACGACGGCGTGTCCGGTGGACATTTGGGAGTCAAGAGGACGCTAACGAAAATCCGCGAAAGGTTCTACTGGCTCCATTGTCGGGAGGATGTGGAGGACTGGTGCCGCAAGTGTACAACTTGTGCTGCCGTAAAAGGGCCACATACCAGGAGCCGAGGGAATCTACGACTGTACAACGTCGGTGCACCTTGGGAACGCATTGCAGTCGACGTAGCGGGACCATTTCCTGTCACTGACTCGGGGAACAAGTATTTCATGGTTGTCATGGACTACTTCACTAAGTGGCCGGAAGTGTTCGCCATACCAAACCAAGAAGCTACGACAGTTGCAACCAAGATAGTGGAAGAAGTGATTTGTCGCTTTGGCGTGCCCTTGGAAATCCATTCCGACCAAGGCAGGAATTTTGAGTCACAGGTTTTTCAAGAAGTTTGCAGGATTATGGGAATGAACAAAACCCGAACCACGGCTTACCATCCTCAGTCAGACGGGATGGTCGAACGGTTTAATCAGACGATCGAGAGACATCTGGCAAAAATAGTGGAAAGCCATCAAAGGGACTGGGACAAGTACATTTCACTGTTCCTGCTAGCGTACAGAACCGCGGAACATGAAAGCATAAAGGCAACTCCGGCATATGTCAACTACGGTCGTGAGCTGTGGTTGCCAGTGGACCTCCTAACAGGAGGCTCACCAGATGAACCTCAAAGTGTTCAAAACTACGTTTCTGATCTGCGTGACCGAATGCGAGAAATACACGCCGCAGTTCGAGAAAACGGGTTGCAGTCGAGTCAGAACATGAAGACCAGATACGACAGAATGTCGAATACAAATGGCTTCGAGGAAGGCGCTCTAGTCTGGCTTCACAACCCGACTCGCCGGAAAGGGAAATCGCCAAAGTTACAAACCAAGTGGGAGGGCCCATACAAGGTGGTAACGCGACTAAATGATGTGACGTATCGGATACAGCGTCAACCAAGAGGAGCAATGAAGATTGTTCACATCGACCGCTTGGCGAAATATCACGGAAGTAATGATGATGCTCGGGACGAGCATCTCTAAGAAGGGGGCAGTGTTACGAAATCAAAAATAAATAAAAATAAAATGCGGCCCGCGGAAGTTTGAGTAGCGCTGTCCGCGGAAAATTCTCGTACAATCGTCGCGTGTTTCCATACGGGAATAATATCGCGAACGATCTAGTACATCGATTATCTCGCTCTGACATATTGCTTTGTCTCGCTCTCGCACTTCTAGCATGTACTAAGGGAACGAGACAGAGAGTATCCCTCTCTCTCTATTCCAGAGTAGTTGTGATCTTTCTAGAAACTTATGGAGCGGGTTTCCCGGGCCATATAAATATCGGAAGGTGCCTCAGGAGGGCAGTTCTAATTTAACTGAGCTACAAGTGCGATCAAGAAGCGATATCCGGAGCGAATAACAAGTGATACAAGCGACCTCGGCAAGTTATAGTGACTGTGATTAGCAAGTGTTTTGGACATTGTTAGTGATAAGTGAAGTGAAGTGACGTCGGCGACCATCCTTGTGGGAATAAACGTTTTTAAGAGTCATCAGGTGTTTTTCTCCAAATTGCGAACCCCGAGCTCGTAACAATACTATGCTTTGCTATGTGTGTTTATTTAGCTTAAATTCGGCGAAAGATGCTGGGGAAGAAGACACTATTCATACCACTACACTGACAACAGTTTCTACACTGCGACCACTGATTTGTGAGTAATTTATATGGATTTAAGTGTCTCTTTATTTAGGTCAAATTTAGCTGAAATGTGCTAGGATACTTGGATACTAACTTGTAACTAATTAGAATAGGTTTATTTACAGGAACAAATGCTTCATCGAAATAACCACTGTTATTCTATGTCTGTCTTTATTTAAACCAAATTATGTCGATACTTAGCTACTCAAGTAAGGCTGTGTGTCGCATTGTTTATTTACAAAACTAGTATAAAAATTTACCAAGAAGATTGGCTGCATAAGCCACATCACACTAGAGCTCACAATAGAGCCAGTAATTCCTGAACTTCCGAAATCGGTAGGACATCATCATTATAAGACTTATTCAACAAATCCATTATTGCTCTCTATTTAATCGTAAAAGAGTGGAGCTAAAGCCCTCTCAAAATGTTCGACAAGTATTAGAAAAAATCTAGTAAAGGATACAATACAAAACAAAATAAAACCTTGTATTTAATAACAAAAATAACATGGTAGCTATCTGTTAAGTATTTATAGGACGGGGATGCACGTCAGTCAAACTCGCGAGTCTGTTGCACACTGATTTATTACGATAGGTGGCGTGGCGACGCAGCGCCTATATATATATATATATATATACCTATTCATTGTAGGCATACATATCATTCCTCCCCCTTAAGATAGGAAATACTAAGCTATCTACTAACTTAATCTAATGTCGCGTCTGTAAGTTCGTCATTGGTATCACTGACGTATGAGGCGGATGTAGGCGTTGCGAAGATCGGGCTAATTGCCCTGCGCCTTTGCGTCGCATCGGTGACGCGCGTCTGCACCGGCGTACCTGGCGACGTCGTAGCAGGTTCGGGAACCGTTGCAGTCTCCTCTTCCCCCTCTGGCTGCGTGACAGGGTCGGGTGCAGCTACTGTAGCCGGCGCAACATCCTGTATGACGTCAGGATACCAAGTGTCGTTATCACTGTTTAATGAAGATAGTCTTTTCCTTATTTGATCCTTGTGCCTGGAAACCTCACTCCTTAATTGTGGCACGTATACAGCATACATAACGTTGCCAATCTTCTTTTTAATTATACCTTCGAACCAACTGATTTTCGTATTACTAGTGTTCTTGGTTATCCAGACAGGTTCGTTTAATTTAAAGTCTGATCTTTGTATACCACGGTAGTGTTTAGCCTGTGAGGACTGTTTGCGCGCGACGGTTTGCGTTAGGTCTGTGGACGACGGTGACGGCGTAACAGGATTCAAAAGGTCTAGACGAGAGCGCAACGAACGACCAAACACTATCTCCGCGGGTGACTTATCAGTGGTACTGTTTTTAGAGTTCCTATAGTCGAATAAAAATTTTGCAATTTGTTCGTGAATTGTTAATTTACTACAACCCTGCATTAATAAAGACCTTATGCCTTTTTTCACAATTTTTACAAAACATTCGGCTTGTCCATTACTGGCCGGATGGTACGCTGGCGACAGCATGTGTTCGATACCGTTAAGTTTACAGAATTGCTTGAATTCCAATGATGTAAACGATGTGCCATTGTCACTCACCAATGTGTGTGGAATACCAAACCGAGACATAAAATCGTGTAATTTACTTATTACTGCCTTAGAATTATAGGTTGAGGACATATGATAACACTCGACCCATTTACTGTATGCATCAACAATAATCAAAAACATGTAATTGTGGAACGGGCCCAGGAAGTCTATGTGGACTCGATAAAACGGGCGTGGTGGCAGTGGCCACGGCGCGAGAGGGGCGTGAGGTGGCGCGGGGCGCAATGCCGCGCACACTGTGCATGCACCCGCAACACGCTCCAACGCCGCGTCCACGCCGGGGAACCATAACCGCTTGCGAGCCTCTGCCTTCATCTTCACTACCCCGAAATGTGAACTATGCAATTCCTTACATACGTTTTCTTGTAAGGACGGGGGAATTATTACTTTATGACCCCGCATTAATATACCATTTTCGTAAGATATCTGAGTTCGACAATTAAAATACGGTTGTAATTCTATGTCATAAACTTTCCTAGGCCAGCCATTTAACACATAATGTTTGATAGTGGACAGAAGAGTATCGTGAGCTGTTTCTCGGCGTAAATCGTCTAGTGTAACAGGTAGATCCCCGTCAACTACAAAGTTAACGTAGGCCGCGCGGTCCTCACTCCCCGCGAGCCCGTCCGATGCTTCCATCTCACTCTCACCTGCGTACGCCCGAGATAAATAATCCGCGCTGTTTTGTTTACTACTTATGTATTCAATTATATAATTATAAGCAGCTAAAAATATAGCATACCTTTGTAAACGGTTAGCGGACACTTCGGGGATGCCCTTGTACGGCCCGAATATAGTCAATAGGGGTTTATGGTCGGTTCTAAGTACGAATGGCTCGGAACGACCGTATAAGTATTGGTGGAACCGTCTAACTCCGAAAATTATCGCAGTTGCTTCCTTTTGGATTTGTGCATAATTTTTTTCCGCGGGTGATAACGTTCGGGATGCATATGAAATGGGTCTTTCCAAATTGTCGGCACATATTTGAGATAATACAGCCCCCAATCCAGTCGGAGACGCGTCTACTGTTAATATTAACTTAGCGTTTGGATCGAAATGTGCCAATGTACTATCGGATGCTAAAATACTTTTAATACGGACGAACGCGTCGTCGTGTTTACGAGTCCATTCCCATTTCGTATTTTTGGTTAATAAATTGTATAATGGACTTAATACAGACGACGCGTCCGGCACGAAGTTTCGGTAGTAATTAGTTAGACCCAAAAACGATTGCAACTGCGCTACATTTGTTGGCTTGGGAGCTTGTAGAATAGCCTTGACTTTATCGGGACATTTCCTAACTCCGTGTTTATCTATGACGTGACCTAGATATGAAATCTCGTCCTTATAAAATTCACATTTACTCATTTGTATAGTTAACCCTGCCTCATCTAAACGCTTTAAAACCGTAATGAGTCTTTGTTTATGCTGGTTTTTATTTGACCCCGTTATCAAAATATCGTCCAACAGGAAAATTGTATGTATGTATGTATGTAAAAATCTTTATTGTACACAAAGAACATAGTATCAGAATACAGGTTACAACAAAAGGCGGACTTATCCCAAATAGGGATCTCTTCCAGTCAACCAAACTAACATAGGACATAGACATATGGGCACAGAAGAGGGCACAACACGCAAAGAAATCTTAGGTGCATAGACTTACATCTAACATACAAATTCAATTACACAAAAAAAAAAACAGTAAGCTCAGCTCAAGTCCGAACGTTCGTAGTATTCCCTAACCCGAGATTTGAAAGAGTGAGAAGACAGCTCTTTTATCTCCAAAGGAAGCTTGTTCCAGAGATTTGCAGCGAGAATTGAGAAGGAGTTGGCGTAACACTGTGAGGAGTATACAGGTATGTTCAACTTTAGGTGGTGGATGGTTAGTGGAAAATTATTCCGTCAATCCCCGAGAGCAAACATTCCATTGCGCGTTGGAAAATGGCTGGTGCGCTTGACAGTCCGAACACCAAGCGAGTGAAATTAAAAAGACCCCGATGTGTATTAATGCACGTTAACTTCTGTGAACTTTCGTTTAAAATAAATTGATTGTAAGCCATAGATAAATCTATTTTACTATACTCTATGCCCCCGTGTAGCCTGGCCAACAGATCATTTACAGTCGGTAATGGATACTGATCAATTATCAATTGTCTATTTATTGTAACTGAGTAGTCAGCACATAATCTGATGCTGCCGTTCTTTTTTAATACAGGCACCACTGGCGACGCGTAGTCAGAATGTTCAACAGGCTTCAAAATACCTAATGCTAGCAACCGGTCGATCTCCTTGTCTAGTTTCTCCTTGAGAGCATATGGCACTGGTCTCGCTTTAAAAAAAATCGGCTGAGCATCGGATTTCAAATGTAAATTTATTTTATATTTATTGAACGACCCAAGATTGTCCGAGAAAACTTTAGGAAACATTCGACAGAGTTGGTTATCGATTTTAGACTCGTAAAACGCTTGTTGGTTCACGGAATGCACACGCGCAGTCTCGGGCGCCGCCGCTGGCGCTAGTTCCAGGTTGAATTCCCGAATAAAATCGCGGCCTAATAGTGGAGGCCCGTCTGCGCGCACTACGTACACATTTAATGTATGTGTGCGACCTAAGTACGATATAGGCAACCAAACAATTCCAATAGTGTCAATATTTTCCCCCGTATAACTAAATAGTCGTTTATTGGTGACTGACAACGGCAATCGCTTAAAATTCGAGTTGTAGGTATTTTCCGAGATTACGCTAACTGCTGAACCGCTGTCTATTTCGAACTCTAAAGCCAGACCACCGATTATAACACGCTCTGTCATGGGTTTTCCTTTTACGCACCGGATATTATAAAAACACTCACCATCGTCGTCTCCGTCGTTCACAGAACCTTCGTCCACGTATTTCACTTTACCCTCGTTAGGGCACATTTTACGCAAATGACCTTTATTATTGCACTTTTTGCATTTGTAATTTTTATAGCGGCACTGATTAGACTTATGATTAGTAAACCCACACACACTGCACTTTTCTTTCTTGGAGATATTAAAGACGGTGTCCGCTGCGCTCGAGTCGGCCGCCGCCGCCGCCGGCGCTCCCCGTGACGACGCCTGGCGCGCACAACGCACGCTTTCCGCTAAATCGATAGCTTTCGCGAGACTCAGTTCCCGCTGGTCCTGCACAAATAACTTGTCGCGCTCACGTCCCGGCACCATGCCCATAATGAACTTATCCAGTAGGGCTTCCTCCAAATTCTTGAATGCACAGTGAGTTGCTAATCCTCTAATCCTGGCTGCCCATTGAGTGTGTGTTTCGCCTGGACGTTGTACTGCTGCATAGAAGATTGATTTCTCTGCAAACCCGAACCTTTTTGGTGTGAAATGGTCGTCGAGGAGTTTTACAATCGCCTCGTAACCCAATTCTTCCACCTTGTTCGGTAACGCCAAATCACTTGCAAGCTTGAATGTAGATTCACACAATGACGTTAATAATATCGCCCTACGTTTGATTGTTGCTTTGTCGGTTTGAGAGTCTATGTCGTTAGCGATAAACCACTGATCTAATCGCAACTTGAAACTATTCCACTCTTGGGTTAAGTGGTCAAACGTAGTAAGGACGCCATAAGTCACTCCCGGCCCCGTAGACATTTTACTCAATTTATAAATACGCGAGTCCGATCGTCGCCACTGTTAAGTATTTATAGGACGGGGATGCACGTCAGTCAAACTCGCGAGTCTGTTGCACACTGATTTATTACGATAGGTGGCGTGGCGACGCAGCGCCTATATATATATATATATATATATATATATATATATATATATATATATACCTATTCATTGTAGGCATACATATCACTATCCTATCAATATAATGTCTATATATTCGTGAAAGAAAAGAGGGGGGAAGCTTTTGACCATTATTCCTTTGTACAAAAATAATATTCGTAATTGTCGTTCCAGATACCAGCCACCGCACGTGCGTCGCCGCCACCTCATCCAGGAGCTGGCACAAACTTACAAGCGGGACCTCAGCGAGCCCGAACTGCTCGAGTCCCTGTTCCGCACGCCTGCTTAACGTGCCCCATGTACAATGGAGCGACTGCGGTCTGACTACCCTTTGAAATCCAGATCAACAGGAATATGTCCCGTTGATTTGGTTATCCTATAATCCTTATTTAATCGGGTCATGATCCGAATCGTGTTAGTGGCTAACACCGTCAGATTGCCACAGCCTAATCTAAAGCTGCCATCTATCGTGCCTTCAGAAACACAAAGGAGGTCGAAATAGAAATTGTCACTAAATTACACTGGCAATGAACTTCCTACTTCCTGTGCTGTATTTTGGCAAATAAATGATTTGATGATGGCTTTTATTGCCAATAAAAACTAATCCAATACGGAACGACGCACTATGGGACAAAAGCGTGAGTTTTGTCTCAAAAATCTGTATCTTCAGTATTAGTCATAGTAGCGGCCTGAAACTTTGCACATAGCTTCTTGAATATATAGGGTAAGAAATGAAAACACTAAATATATAAATATATATATGACATAAATAATACACAAAATCTTAAAGTGTGTTTTTTCATACAAATAAAATAAATTTTTATGTCTAAAATACTAAATTGATTACACTTTTATTAATTTTAACTAACATAATTCTTACCTAACTCCTAATAATATGTCTCCAATTTTTTTTTCCAAAAGAAATAAGTAGTTCGCGGCCGTCAAAAAAACTTTTAATATAATTTCTAATATAAAACTAAGAGTAAATTTCTGTGTAAAATATAAATGTCAAATAGTGCATGTAGTAATCATAATATTTATTCATCGAGTACAAGTAAATTTTCGGCTTCATCTTACAACTCCTTTGTTGCAGAAACTGTAGGTTTTCTTATACTTGATATATAGGGGTCGGATGTATATAGAAGAGTATGAAACACGTCCTCATTTGTTGCTAATCTAGAGCATTTTCTTGCATGACTTAGTCTGAACTTCTTGTAGTCCTTGTTTCTTGATTCTTGAGCATCTTCTGATAAATTTCCAATTGGTAAAATAGCAAAATGTTTTATAATACTTTCGCCATGTATAAGAATTTTGTGTACGGAAGATGGCATGTAATACCATCTATATTTTTGGATATATAATTCAGCTGTTTGTTTGGTATATTCTCCAAATCTTTCAGGATTAATAGCTAAACCAGATGCCATAGTTTGAAGTATAATGTAGAATCTTTTTATAAGATTTTCATCGACACCTGTTATTTCTGATGAACACTGATAATTTTCGAAAAATCGGCGAGCTGTATTTCCGTCATTGCTATTACCACTTCCTTGACGTGGTTTATCAATATGTAATCCCATTTCGTTACGAAATAAACTCTGAACAAGCTTCTTTTTATCTTCTTTAAGTTTTTTGTTTTCTGGTGTTGTTGCTGCCCATTTTTGAAATGAAATGTTATAAGATATGTGCAATATCATTTCCATACACCTTATCCATGCATGCAAAGTAGACAACCCATATTCATAGGCACTCTCATTTTCTGGTTTTGATGATACTTTGCTCAAGTCATTCATTTCACTTGGCTTGGCACCACATATGGTACACACAGCACCTGAAGTTGTGTCAGTTAACACTTGTGCAACCTTGCCATCAACCATAGTTAGAAATAACTCGTGCGTTATCTCTATAATCTGATTATTTTTGTTAATTTCGGTAGTTTCTAAATTATTTATTTCTGAACGAATATCATTCACCACCAATCGAGTTTTTTCTGGCGTTTCTTTAGCAAATTCGATTAATATAGGCCTACAATATCTGACAGAAGAGCATGCTGGGTTTTGCCAAATAACTTGATTAGTTGATGAATCTGTTAATTTGATAGGCACCAGTGAGCTTATGAACAAATTAGCGTCAGATATATTCACATTTTCGCCTGTTAACACCTGTTTGTACTCACTTTGACCCGAAGAACCATCACATCCCCATTTCGTGAATAATTGCAGTCTTCTTTGGGTAGGATTCCAAACGTTTTTAATCATCAAAATACGAGCAACAGTATGATTCAACAAATCGTGCAGCTTTACTTTAGCACCCGTTTCTGTTATTTCTATGCTTGAAGATGGGGGGTAACATAATTGTTTTTCAGTAGATAAAGCATGATACGAAGGCAAGATGGGGCAATTCTGTTTGATAAGGCACGCTCTTAAGAATCCATATTGAGCCTTGGACAAATCTAGATGAAGAACCTAAAGCTTCTTCCGTAGAAAATGAATTTATTTCTACAGTTTCCTCAAGAATCTTCGTTTTTATAATTGATTTTTCGTCTTTGCTTAAACTTCTTATGGCAGCTACAACAGCAGCCTCTTCAGATTCACCTTCAGACCTCAAGCCTTGTACATATGCGTTACGTACATAGTCCAACCCGAACTCCTGAACTAACTCCATGTTCTTTCTCTTTTTTGATTTGTCCGACAGGTCTTCATAGGCTTTTGATGGTCTTCCACGCTTTTCAGATGATGATGATGGGGTCGCGGATGTACTTTCATCAAAACTGACCTTGAATTCACCATCTAACCAAGTCGCATTTTTCGTCAGGAACCTCTCCTTAGTACGACTACATTTTGACCAACGATCGTTGAATTGGGTCAAAAAGCTTTTTTGAATGGTGGTTAAAACTTCTTGGCTTCTTGATGACGATAAGTTGTGCTGCTGCTCTAAATATTTCTTAATATCTTCTGGGTTTGTTCCAAAATTGATGAGAAAAACGCAGAGTTCGCGTCGAGTAATAACAAATTCACTCATTATAGAAAAAATAATAAAAGATGTTTTTTGACGGTCGCGAAGTAATTTGTTGTCGACAAATGCTATAGTGTTAGTGTTATTGAGGACTGGTGAAGAATCACTAAAATTAATTGTATATATTCAATTCGACTTTCCGTGTGCAAACTTGATAAATAATATTTCACATGGGAAATAAACTTATTATCTTTGAAAACAGAAACAATTAACCACTATCTAGAAAATATAAATACCACAATTTTCTTCCTTTATGATTTGTTGTTAATGGTAATTGATAAAACTTATCGAAAACAAACGTTTTGTGGTTATACAGTTTAGATAAGAAAATAAAAACAATATATTCTAACATTTTTAATTTTCTTATGTTTTTGACCTATAACACTAAAATGCATTTTTTTCCAAGGGGGCAGAGTTGGGCAAGATTTTTTTTCTGCCTCGTATTATTGATCAGTTACTGTATTCAAAATCATAAATATCTCGACTTCGGCAAACTTCGCTAACACCTAAAAGCTTTTCTGAAAATTAAGGCCTATACAAAAAAACATGAGTCTTAAATCTGAGTAATTACACTTTTCGTGCCAAAATCTTTATGAATATGATAGCATTTCCAAAAAGTTCAATAACAGACCTTTCTAATGATATACCACACAATAATTCAATGTCACAGAATCAGAAAATATCATAGTGCAAAGTTTGAGGTTTCTCCTATTCTGTGCTAGCAGGAATTTCATTGAACCAGTTCAAGCCTCTACTAAGCTAAAATAATATATTGACTAAAGGTTATTTAGTACAAATTTAGATACTTAGGACATTATTCTTCATAAATCAATCTAGAATAGTTCTAAATTCCGACTTATGTAAAATTCATTTTTGAGACGAAACTCACGTTTTTGTCCCATAGTGCGACGGTCGCTTGAAACTATGAGCTACGGATACCCGCACCGCGTAATTCTAAATTTGATAATCAAATATCGTATTTTTTTTATTAGAAACCAGCGGTATCCCAAGAAGTTTCAAACAGTTGACGTCACGGATTTAGGTACTTTTTGTTGATCTTGATGGGGAGAATGTACAGATTTTGGAGATGTGTATTAGCTTTCAGAACGCTTGGGATTATGGTATTCGCTCTATAGACGATACATCAAAAAGATTTGTATTTTCTAAGATAAATGCACAAACAATCGTCGCTCGATTCCGAATTTCTCATTCAATATTGAATCTTTATTCCGCAAATAAATCGTATAATTTACAAGTATTTGTTAAATTAGTGAACTTAATGCTAAAAGCATCATAAGGCAAAACAGGAAATATATTTCTTATATTGACAAGCTTTTTGTTATAGATGCAATGATTATTAATTAAGTTAATTATTATTTATTAAATTATTAATTTTAAGACTGATAGTAAGTGCTTACGTAAAATGTATTAACATTCCTGATAATGTATTAAAATTTATTTATATGAATTCCGAATGTACATCTAGTATAATATATTAATTAGTAATAAATTAATTACAATAAATACACATTTGTTTAATTTCTTCACATTGTTTAGCCACAATCAAGTGAGAGTGACTTGATTCAAAGTTTTGCATGAAAAACGCACGGCAGCAAAAATAAAGTATGAAATAGTTAGACATAGATTTAGAAAAATTATTTTGATTCATGGGTGTACCATCCCATTGGGAAAGGAACATGACGACCGACGTGGAACCGCTTTTTACTCTATGGGTAGAATGTGTGCTGACAATAAAACAATAGATTTAGAATTTTAACTGTTTGACCTAAGTCTATGGTTTGACGAAATGATTTCGAATGTTAAAAAAAAACTATATCTATGCCCCTGATTGTGGCGCTAGCGTCTCTATTCAGTGGACAGCAATCCTAATTCATGGATTTCGTGAACCGGACTTTACGGTTGCGCTGTCATGGACACGGCTCGGCCAGCTCGCACGCACGGCACGCAACGGATTTTGTTTGCTTTGTTTGACTTTACATAGCACTGGGTCTACTGCCCGGCCCGCACGCATCGTACGCCGATGACGTCACAAAAATCAGTATAGAGATTGGCGATTGTAAAAAAAAACAGGCTATCGGCAATTCCATCTATCAGTTGTCTGCGTTGCCGGCCGGGCCGGTCTCAGTACACACGCTCCTTACATCTCTCCTGTAGAACAACGAAAAAATCCACAAAAACCCAATCCATGTTTCTTGATGGAACCATTTATTACAAGAGGGATTTTGGTATATTTGGTTAATAAAAAAAACATTGCAACAAACAAAGATCAAGAAGTTTCGTTACAATTTTCAATATCATGAACCTTTTTTGATCAGAACAATTTTGACAAATAGTCACTATCATTCCATATTTGAAACGTGTGACACGTTGACAAATTCCTGCCAAACAATTCGAAAAATGTTGACTTAAAAAATTCCAATGAATACGTTTTGTCACTAGTGTTTTTGTAGGCATTATATTTACATTTTGTATCTTTCTGTTTGTACGTTTACATTGAAGTAGTTGTTGGAAATTTATGTATAGGTATGTTGATCAGCCGGGTTCCAGAGGAAGGGGCCGGGGAGGGGAGGGAGGCGCGCGAGGACAACTCGCACGAGTATGAAACTGCAGCCGAACTTTTGGAACTAATAGCGAAGAAACACACATTTACCTCTAACAGTAAGTAGTTTTTATTTTACTACTTATACCTAGGTTACACCTGTCCCGAATCTTAATGTATAACCTGATTGAAAATAGAGAAAATAAGCTTCTGAAACTCAGCATACAACTGAGTATCAGAAAATATCTACCAGGTAGTCCTGGCAGGGTCGCCATGTAGATAAAGAAGTATTGGTACGGCAAATGTTGGTTGAAGACTAGGTGTGTATTATCTATACATTATACAACACATACATATCGGCAGACACCAACCACAGTTGGATATAACAAGTTTCAGTAAAGTTAAAAGCAACAATTTTTGCAGGTGACCCACTTAAGAGTGACTTAGTAATCCTATACAAAAACTTTGATCTAGGATCGAGACTGATGGCTACACCAAACGATCGAAAGGCCGTCACTCGTTCCAACCAACGAGTGGAGGATATAGTTCATTCCGGGGAAGACATAGACTCCGATATGTCGGAAGTGGATGACGTCATCAGTAGCCATGACCTCCCCGCCACAGACATTTTCCTCATAAATAAAGAAAGAATCGATCTACTAAACAACCCGCCCTCAATAGAGAACACGCTTTGTCACAAATTCGGCGATTTAGAAATCAAAATGTCCACCCTCGGAGCAGATATTTTATTCAAAACTAAATCTGTTAAGGAACAACTGGACAGTTTAAAACTCATGTCTAGCACCAATGATCTAAGCGACACCGTACTTCCTTCCTCTTTACTAGACTACATGTGTTGCAAGCGTTTGGAAGATAACTATAATTTTTATATGGAGAATATTATTAGATACGTGAAACACACCATTGAACAGTTGAAGCGAATCAGCAACGGGGATTATTTGACTGAGAAAGTCAAAGAAAAATGGAGAGAAATTGCAGAAGCCAGCGCTGATGCTAACTCAAATAAAAAAATATTGGCAGCCTCTACTAGTATACCATTACACGTGGAACGCAAGAGAACGGGGAGGACCATATCATGGGATGACATCGTGCACTCTGAAATGGACATCAGATCTCTGTCGAAAATACTCGAGAAGAAAATTTTCTTAGAAGTACCGAAAATTATATGCGGGTCTTATCGGTTGTTCAGCAAACAATATTCTGACAATTTGATTATTAGCTGCGAGAAAAAGGCCCGCTCCAGAAAAGTCGGTAAGAAAGACTCGAGAGTCGATGTGGTACTCAAACTCAAGAGGTCAAAGTCGGGACATGTCGTTAGTAATATTGATTCCATCATGATCTTACAGGCGCCTAGTTTGACCCACGGTGAGTGTGAGTTAAGGATCTTTTAAATATTTTCGCAATATTAAAAGTTAAATGTAATAATTTTAATTATAGAGTTGTAAAATGATTTACTGGTAATAGAGAGTTTTTCTGAGCAAAGGAATTTTCCTATTTATGTAAGTTAATCTAGCAGTAAAAGTTGTACATTTCATTTGCAGGGCCAATCATAGCGCTTCCTACTTCTGAAAATAAAGAAGAAAAGCGAAATGAACAAAAAATTGTAGAATTGAATAATGAAACTGATGAAACATATAAAAAAATGCAAAATAATGAGGAAACACTTAAATATGAAGAAGTACTATCTTCTAGTCCTTCGAGAAATCCTTTCACATACGACGATAGTAATTCTCCAGAAAAAAGCGACACTAGCATTCCTCTTAGAGACGTGTATAACGTTAGATGTGGAAATCACAAACATTACCAGGAAGCTGCGTTCGTAACTACTCCCGATGAACTGTCTCTATCTATTCAAAGACTTGATATACAAAGTTCTTTGCCTGAAGAAAGCATAGAAGATATAAATGAATATCAAATTTCTAAAAAAAAATCTCCAACTAAAGCTCGAATAAAGTCTCCTTATGAGAACAAATCTCATTTGATTGACGAGAAAAAGAGGAAAAAGCTTCTTGAGATCCGGGAGAGACGTGAAAAAAGGAAATTGGCGTTAAACGAGTCATGCAAGATTATGAAACACAGGCACGGGAAGGGGGCACTGACGCCGCAAGCGTCGAGCTCCGTTACCAAACTCTCTATTACCAATAAATCATTTTACAACTCTATTTATGGCCAATCTGCTAATATAGAAAACAAACAAAAGGGTAAAGTTCGAAAATTTAAAAAAGATGAAGGCGATTTGTCCGAACACCAATTTCATGGTGAAACGGATGCGTCATTACAAACACCAGTCGATAAGAGTAAAAAGTACACCAACAAGACTTACTATTTAGACGAAACGGAGACAGCGATGATGTATATGCAGATGAAAGGAGAAGGTAGCATAATATCAGCGTCTACTTCCTCCGCGAGGACAGCGGACCTGGCCGCGAATCTATCTCTTCTGTCCCAACAGTTAATACCATCCGTCGCTGATTTAAATGATGTTAACAATAACGGAACATCTGAAGCTAATAAATATACTAAAGATGAAGATAAGTAAGTTTCTATTTCGTTTTCCTTATCGATTGACTTCATTATTTGTATTGTACGAGAAGTCATTTCGTGTAAACTAGCCTATTTCTACAGAATCTAACATTAATAATTCATTACAGATCAGAAGAGAGAAGATCACCAATACCATATCATCAGAAAAATAACGGTGTAGAACATACAGTTATGACGAAAAGCGACCACGATATAGTACCCACTAACAGCCCCACTCGCTGCTCTGTGGAAAAACAGCATGTATCTGATGTGTCAACAGTTGAATGCAGAAAAAGCATCGAAAAGCTGTATGATTTACTGAAGAATATAGGGAAAGGTGGCTCTTTAGAAAAAACTCCACCCAAACCGGGCAGTCCTACTACTTTTACGGCCGAATTAACAACATTCCGCGAAAGTTCAGATGTCCAATGCAGCGACAGTGGCACCAGCCTGAAGCATCATCTGACATCATCCGAAACCAGCGGTTTCAGCTTCAACAAGCCCAATAATAATGCTTCTACATCATATGCAGCGATGCCCCAAATGCAGAACAGATCGACTGGAGTAGAAACAAATGTAGTGCCAAAGGTCATTATCAGCACAAAATGTCAGACTGTAAAAGCTGAAACAGATAAACGTAAAAAAGATAACAAGAAAGTCTGCTTTGTCGCGCCAAAAGTAGTGCCAGAAAACCCACTGAAAGCAATTTCTCAACTGCTTCATGAATTTGATAACGCGCAGAAACATCGACATAAGAGTTCGGAAGAACGACCAGTGAAAACGAATAAGAAGATTGAGCACAATGCGGGTGGGGACCGCAACGTACGACTGAGTCCCGTCAAAGGCCGTTCGAGGTTGGACCAACATTTGAAAGCACTTGACCCGGTGATCCCAAAGAATCCTGTTAACACAAGAGATCGAAGGCAGCCTGTTCCTGCAGAATCAGCTCGACAGACTCACGAAAAATCCTATGAGAAGGTGGCTAAGAAGAAGATTTCTGAAATAATAGATGAAGCGAAAGAGGCCAGGGGTGAAGCGGTGCGCGGACCCTCTAAAACCTCGAGGCTGAATACACTGGCGCAGCCAAAGAAGTCGTACGTACAGGTAACACAGTTTATTGTCTATTTCTGGGGCTCTATTTTTGCCGGGTTGACTTTATCCAACCTCCCTACGAAACGCATTTTATGGTTTTTTGATGTTTAGCAATTATTGCCGACGACACGGTGTTTCGAAAAAAAAATGGAGTAATGTCGCGCAATTAATTAATGGGTATCCATAGTTCATTCATGAAATTTCCACGTTGCTGCCGGTTGCTCATTATACCTATCCGTTTGATGAGAACTGCTCTATTACTTAGAAGTAATACAATAACACTACTTTTTTCTGACTTAATAACGTTTTACTTTGACCTCAGGCCCACAGCGAAGAATACCAAACGAAATACGGCAGGAACCTAATGGCAGATCGTCTTCAGCGCCTTGTAGCGTCCGCGCCGACCGACAAGCACGCGTACCGCGCTCGGCCGCGACGCACGCCCGAGGCCGTGTCGGCGGTGTCCGTGAAGCCCCCGCCGCCGCCCACTATAGGTGTGTAAAGGTGAATTTGTTTTCTTCATTCTTCTTCTGAACATGTATACCAAGTTGCAGTTATTGTTCTTGCAAATAAATGACACAGGGCACGCTTTTTACCCAAATAATTTATACAGGGAAACCAGTCCAATAGTCATAATCCACCCTGATTATGAAATTTGAAGTGTTGGCTAGTAGCCAATAGCTACTACTAACACAACCGTGTTAGTAGTAACCAACACTTTTCAAAATTTTCAGGCTCCTCAATGGTATCAGACACAGTCTTAGCTTGTTTTGTAGTGTAGATACTTAGTTGTTGACTTTCCCGAAAAAAAATTCAAATGTCTGTTAAGCCTACTTTAACTAAAGTACTCTGTCTCGTTCTTCAGGACCAATTATCGATAAGCGACAAAAGAAAAGGACTAAACAAACTTTAGTGAAACTATGCTTAACATAATGATTTCTTATGTTTTCGCGATTGTTATTCATTAAATTAAACTATTTTAATACGGTTTTTATCGCGTTTATTACTTATTTATTTACACCTGATGTTTCAAACACTTTACAGCGTTCATGGTCACAGGCAGACTAAGTTAACATTTGTCTTTGATGTCATAAGATTACAAACTACCGCCTGAAATTTTTATTGGGAACTATTCCGATTCACGCAGTATTGGCTCACAGTATCTAAGGGTCTTGCAGTCTGCTTCCGAGTTTGCGATTTTATTAAACGCGATAAAAACCGTATTAAAATAGTTTAATTTATGCTTAACATTATCATCATTCTAGCGTTATTCCAGTTGCATCCTCCGCTGTTTACTTCGGAGCCCAGGGTCCGCTAGCTAAACTAAACTACTAGCAAAATTAAGCCTAACGAACGTCCGTTATTTTTTATGAATAAGGGAATGTGTGTTTGCAAATTTTCTGTCGGGCAAATGTCAAACATTACTTGTCGCAATTTTTCTGTGTAAATGAGGCATTAGAATGGCAAATGCATGGCGTACAGGAGTGGAGTGTGTGAGCAAGTCGCGGCGTTCCCCGAGCAGCAGCCCGGCCAGCAAGCGCAGCCCCGAGCGCCGGCCCGACGTGAGACCCCGCCCCGAGCTGCCTGAAGCACTGTGAGTCTATTACCCATTACTAGCTGTTTCCCGCAGCTCCGCCTGCGTCGAAAAGTCAATGTCTGACATCGAATCTTCAACTATTTTCGTAACAAAATTTCATCAGAATCCGTTCAGCGGTTTTGCCGTGAAAGCGTAATAGACAGAATGATTTTCGCACTTATAATACTAATAGTTCTGTGAACAGTAGACCTCACGAACAGAACCATTACCATGACATTGTAATAACGTAGACGCTAGCTGTGACGCTAGTGACTGCGTCAACAAATTCGTATATAAATAAAACCGGTCAACTGCGAGTCGGAGTCGCACACGAAGGATTCCGAACCATTATCTATAAAACCGAAAAAAAAAATTCAAGAATATTTCAAGCGTCTGCCTGTTGCCATTATAAATATCGAGCAAAAAAAATAATTAAATAACGTTTGTTATATGAGAGCCTCGTTTTTATTCGTTTTTATATAGTTCATTCATTTGTGAAAATGTTAACTTCATGAGATACAACCTGGTCATAGACGGAGAGTGACGAACAGCAAAGTCTTTTAGCAATAGGATCCAGTTTTGCCCTTTGGGTTCAGAATTATTTGACGACAGGAATGCCTAGATCTTAGAAATTATTTTGATGATAGAAGTTATTATTTTTGGTGATGGATTTAATTATTTATTTGAAAATGACATACTTATGCAATGTACTTTATGTTTTATGTTGTAACAAAAAATTGTAAATTCGCAACACCCTGACAGGGTACATGTACAGTATATAATACAATCTGACATCTAATGTAATTATTATTGTAAATTTAAGCGAAATAAATAAATAAATAAAAAAAAGAAACCGAAACTGTAAAGCGCCCCTTGTGGATAGTAAAGTAATTAAGAACTTCCATGAAACAATATTTGTATTGTTGTGAACTTCATGTAAAATAAAGTGTGCTTAACCAATATTATTTTATTTTATTCAAATTATTTATTTCCAGCTGACTTTTAGTCAATTACTTTAAAAAAACTGGTTAAGTATAGCAAAAAAAGACTTCCCTGACCAGATTTCGAACTCGGGTCATCCTGAATAGAAGCCTGAGCGCTAAACCACTGCTCTAATACCAGATATATGGAGGTGACGAATTCGTCAATGTTATTGACTTAAACTACGTTACAGCAAACTTTCTTCTCTTTTGTCTTCATTTTTTCCCCAACCAAAAAAAATTCTTGCCCAAAAATTTATATAAATTAAAAAACATGTGTGCCAAGTTTCGTAAAGATCCGTTCAGAAATAACGCTAGAGCAAATTTTCCTTCTTTTCCCCTAATTTTCCTCTCAATCAAAAAAGCTCTCGACAAAAAATATATCAAGGAATACATGAGCCAATTTTCATAAAAATACGTTCAGAAATGTGATCTCTAGCCCGGAACATACATTACTATCAAAAAGCAAAATTGTCGAAATGGAGACGCTTCGCTCGCTCGGTCAATTAGTAAGGATTAATTAAAGTCTGTCTCAGTGGAAAAAGTAATGTAAACAAATGTGGCCGTCTGGTATTGAGACAGGTATGTCGATGGTGTTTTTGTGAAAATGATTTGTAGGTTCGTTGAGATGTGAATGTGACAAGAATTGTTAATCGAATGTAAGTGATTGATGAGAAATTTATAAAAATGCCATAGTTTACATTATTGTCTTATTACGTTGAGACAGTCCACAGTATTGTATGTTTGTATTGGTTTATTATTATTGCTTGTATGTTTGTTCTTGGCGACAACTGTCCGCTAATATTGAAAACTATTTGATCGAAATCTATGTCTAAGCATGCTAAATATTCGATAGTTGCTAGTGTACCGATTCGTATATGTATACTATGCGCTTGATCAAAAGAGTAAAAGTTTTAAACTGTTTTCAATCCTTTTCTTTCAAACATTAACTATACTCTCACTCGAAATTCCAGCGAAGAGATATGTAAAGAATATTTTCTGCAGGAAAGAAAAAATGGTAGCGGTGGAGTCGTACGTAAAGAATCACTACGGGCTCAGCGGGAACGTCAGCCCGGCCGAACCGCGCGTGCCCAAGAAGTCCAGGGTGCCGCTACTGCCCAGCGATATGGACCTAGGTAACTTCTAACATTATTCTTTACTTAAGGATTAAGAGTTTTCAAGTTACAATTAAGTAGTTTATTGACTAATATAGAAATTAGTTAACAATATAAAAAGGAAAAGATAATTATCTGAACCAGATTCCGGGCGAAAAATTAAGAAAAATATACTCAAGGTTTAGCGTCGTGAGAATCTAGGCACAAAGTCAGAATCCTAACAAGGCGAAAGCAACACCAGTTTGAATACTTAGCTTCAGACGCGAAGTGAAGAATGGTATTCTAAATTGGTGTTGCGTTCGCTTATATAGGGCGCGAGGGACGTATGCGGTGAGGAGAGAGGTAGCAACGTCACACATCTAATGGCTTTACTATCTTTCCACTAAGAGCTTATGTGGTCCCGTAGTTAGAGCATTTGCCTGAATACCTAGCATCTATCTTTTTTAAATGTCTTTAAAATTAACTAATATCTTCACTAGTATCATTACAACCACAGCTTTTCCTTTTCCCTTGCCTTAAATCACGTAGGTACGAGTATATCACTAATATCCGAGATTCCCAACGGGCTTTTCTTTCCAGCCTCGATGACGTCGAGCCCACCCAACGAGGAATCCACAGCGATCGGAAGCGAACTCCATAACATCATCGATACAATGATCAAAAACAAAGCCCCGGCTCTCAGCGCCCTCTCCGAGGGTCTGGAGGATAGAAACACTGATGAGGTGTATGTTGGTGAAGATTTATCAAAAAACGAAGATCGCTTACTTCCCATCGACTCTGATCTTAGTGATATTTTCAAAGATAATATCCATACAGCTATTGAAGACTGTCACAGTAAAAATGAAATTGGATATGCAGAAGAAAATATTACCTATCAATGTAAAAATACACAAGATGCACAAGAAGACATTAAAACTAAACTTGATTTGCAACATTACAGTTCGTCCACTGAATTGCAAATGTTGGAAAATGCACTATACCGCCAAATGTCTATTAGCAATTTCCAAAAACGACTACGCATCAAGAATTTGACAATAACTCCCAAACAGTCGATGCAGCATGTAGTAGTTGTACAATCGGGAGACGTGGGCTCCGTTATGCTTAAATCTTCTATGTCGCAAGACTTTGAATTGAAGAATTGTTCGTTAACAAATATCCCGGAGCTGAACAAGACTTCACCGATATTGACCAACCCTGACGTGGATTGGCGTCGCTCTCCCATACCAATGCAAATTTCGACTATCGGATACGCGTTTCCGAAATATGATGCTTCTAATGCATATCCAAAAATTAAAAACGTGATGACGTCTCGGACTGATGAGAGCAACAAAGAAACACGAAGGGGAACAAAAGGAAGCGAGGACACAAAGTCAAATAGATCGTGCTTGATGAAGGACTACACCTGCCAAACGTTTAAAGGACAGCTGTCGAATCAAGCTATAGGATGCCTTTCACACTGCAATGAAACCCGAGGTACATTTTGTGTCGATGGAAAATCTGGCGCTTTGGAAAAAGATATCCTCATTGAAACTTTAATGTCGGACCCTCAAAATGATTGGATAGAAAAAAATAATAACAAATGCGACGAGAATACATTAGACAAAGAAAACAATGGTAATAATACAATAACGGCCGAAAACAAAAATGATAAAATTTCCAAGATTGAAGCTAAGCCAGAAGATATCGAATACTCGACCTCCTTAGATATGCTGGTAGGATTGTTAAATGAGATTCAGAAAATTACTCAAACACAGGTGTTAAATTTAACCGAAAGTACACAATGTCGACAGCTTGAAACTATTTTGAACAATGCTGCTACTTTAGAAAATTGTGTAAATAACTATCCTGATGATTTGGTAACAATCAGTGCCATCGACAAATCAAAAATGCTAGATTCTAGTCCTAGCAGTTACTCTTTCTACATCACAAAAAGTGATGACCACTATTTTCAAGGACATCGAACTGAAGAATCTGATGGTCGAATTGCTAATATTTTGCACAAAGATAAACCGACATACGTTGACAAAGAAGTGTCAGTTGATGTCCAAGACAGACAATATTGTAATACGTTTACTAATATACCATCTGGCATTATTTCTCTCCCTATTACTAAGACTACTAGTACTAGTGTCACTAACTCCCTGCTGGGCGTGTTGAGAGAGCCATCCTCTCAGTCTATGTTTTCCTGTAAAGATATTCTATTTTCTGATACTCTGGTGCATCCAAATAAAATTGTGGAGTTGACTTGCAACGAAACTGATCAAGTTGAAACACTTATTACTCGCGAGGAAGTAGAAAAAACAATAACAAAGATCGAAGAGATGCCTAAATTTGAAGTGAAAACAACGTTAGAACGTGTCGAGGAAGAGGTCGAGGCTGTAGAAATGAGTAAAAAGAAAAAGCGAATGAGGAAGATTGGTTTTTGCGCGAAAAAAGAGGAGTTTGATCCGTTGTTGAAGATGAAGCGAGACATCTTGGTGACAGTTTACTCCGTGTTGGTGCTGACCGTTTTTGCAGCTCTGTCGTTCCCGGACGTGCTGTATCGTGTGTGATCGCTGCTGGTGGGGAAATTATTGTTAATGTTGTTTTTTTGGTTATTTATTAAGAAATATACAAGTTATTTTTATCGAAATCTTGTATCTGTCAAATATTTTATGGATCATTACACATCACACGACGATCGTTTTGTAATTCGTGAACACATTTCGAATACCTATCTTTGCGTTGTCGATGTTCCAACGATTCGGTCAAACTCTACCCGAAAAGTGTTTTGCCACATTCACAGCCTCATCGGTGACTGCCATGATCATGAATACATATTTTGGACTACAGTGGTCCAGTGGTGTAGGATACTCGTAAGAATGATAAATAATAATAACAAATGTATCATATCTGGTTAAATATTTATTATTGCAGTAATGTTATGTAATAAAATGGTAAATGCCGATACAAAACGAAATTGAATACCTCTTTAATTAACATTCATTAATTTGGGCTTTGATCGCCCTCAATGAGGCAGCAATAATCGGGATCGTTGTTGTAATACATGTTCTCGTACGGGTTCGGACGGTTGTTGAGCGGGTTGCCGAGCGCGTCGCTGAGGACGTGCTGGTCGTTGTAGAAGCGCAGGCGCAGGCCGATCGCATTCGGTCGCGTCGGCCTGTGTACGTCGAAAAAGTCATAGCTCAGAATGCCAGTGTGCTCGATATACCCGTTCGGAAAACTATTCAAGAATCTTGCCATGTCGGCCTCCATGTAGTTCCACCTCGACAACCTCCCTCTGTTTTGATACCAAGTTCCAGGAAAGATGTTGAAAATCTCCGACGGGCCGTTGAACCTATCGGCCACCAGGTGGAAACGTTCGTCGACTCTGGGTATAGGAGACATGTTTTGATAGTGACGTTCGACGCTTGCTTGTAATCTGTTTCCTTGGCGCTGCTCGGTGCTCCTCGTGTGGTTGGTGAGCAGCGAGCGCACGCTCAGCGGCAGGTAGTGCTGCTGCTCGCCAAAGCTGGCCGGTAGCGGGTACATGCTGTAGCTCAGCACGGGGTTGCTGTCAGTCGTCACTATGTTGTTCGGATCCACCTCCCGAACGATCTCCTCTGGGAAATCCGTTTCGTAATATGCGGCAATAACTCCCACGTCGATTCTCTCGCGGAAAAAATTTAAACCGAGATGACGTTTTGATAACTTATGATCTTTATATCTCTCTGGTATTTCCGTGGAATTAGCATTTTCATCGTTAACTCTCGCCCAATCGATAGCGTTTTTTATGGTGGATGATGGTGTCAAAACGCTTCTTCTTTTTCGCCAATCTGTACCGTTTTTCTCTCTCATGCATTCGGTGCATTCCTTGTATCCATTTTTCGTATACTCGCCGTATACTTTGTATTTTTTCGTGGCTTTCGTCAATGCGATGTGCTTTTCGGGAAACGGGAAACACGTGACCCAGGACTTCGCGCTGTCGTAGCACATATACCTACCGCTGTACTTCTTACAAGGAGTTGTGCAACGTTGTCCCGAAAGAGCCATGTTGTCGGTGACGTACACTATCTCCCCGGGATAGCAATACTCCCAAGAAGAGGGCGTGTGGCACCACGATCCATCATTGATTTTACATGCATCAACGCATTGTAAGTATTCATTTTTAGTTTTCTCACCGCGCCATATCTTCCGTGGGAGTTGTGTGGTGCAGTGCTCCGATACGCCGTCGACGGTCGTGCACATTTCTCCCGGACACCCACCGTCGCACATGCCACCGGACGGTGTCAGGAAGTCCACTAAGCTGTCCAGTTCGCCAGCTTTGACAGCACTATTGGTTAGAATCAAGCAGTAGATTACGAGCGCTGCTCTCGACGCTGTAACGCCGGGCCACAGAGGACCAGCACCAGAGTTGGCTCTGACCATGGCGATACGAATCACGACCTACAACTGAATCAAGTGAGTTCCTTTGCGGTGTTTATAAGCCATTTGGTTAATTCAATTGGGCAGTCCAATTTAATTTGATAAAAAGATGACTCAGGATCATGAGGTCAGGCTAAGTATATCTATATGACAAGTCCGTGCCTATTGTACTTATTAACGGGAAAACCTGGTTTGACAAACAAGACTAAATCGAATATATTTGGACCGTATTTTCTGATAAGGCTGTTCGAACCTTGGGCATAGAATACTACGCCCCGGGTCACATTCCTGGCGAAAACCACGAAAAATTTATTTCAAATATCAAATATCTATCCGACTCTCATGACCGTCAACTTCGCTCTTCTAATTCTCTCTTACTAAGTACTCCTCTTTTTTGCACCAGTTTTATGGCTAATTCCTTCACTTTACAATCTACTCGACTTTGGAATGCTTTGCCTGCTGATATTAAGGAAAGTCCTAACAAATTTTTATATAAAAAGCGGGCACGTGTGCACATTTTGGACTCGCTCGCTTGAAAACTACTCAATGTGACTTGACTTCATCATTGGTATTTGTGTAGGTATATTTAAAATGAAATAGTATTTGTGTATGTTTACGTAGTGTATGAACTTAAGCTTTTAATAAAATTTGCTCTATAAGTAATACATTTTCCCCCTTAACTTTTTTGCGCCAAACTATCTTTCCGTTTCTCCTGATTTGTAGAGACTATGTTGACTGGTAGAGAATGCTCTTAGCATTAAGTCCGCCAATTGTTATAAGTATATGTGTACTTTGTGGAACAATAAAGTTTTAATAAATAAATAAAAATTAGTTAAGTGTTAACATTAGAGTTTGGGCAGAAACTGATTCGAGTGTCAAGTGTGAGTGGCAACAAGAGCTCCTCCCTGCTTCGGAAGGTACGTTAAGCTATTGGTCCCGGTTGTTATCGATACGAGTAGATAGCAGTCGTGAGGCTGTGTCTGATGCCTTTAGGCAGCCTGAAGAAATCTGACAGTGTTGGCCACTAACACACCTCTGGTCATGTGCCTGTTGGTCTGGTTTCCCTGTAAAACGGGTTACGGAGGTCAGACGGCAGTCGCTCCATTGTAATAACCAGTGCCGACAAATCTAGGACCATGACTTAAAGCGTACCCCTAGGCTCCGAAGCGCAAGCTGACGACGCAAATAGGAATACACGCTAGGATGAGGAAGTGCGAGGTGTGGCAACTTTTACTTAATTCCATACTGAGTGGGTTCGGACTTGCGTTGCGAGTGTAAAGCTTTACTCATTTATACGTCAAAATCACTGAAATTTGGTACTCTGAGAAACTTTCACGAGAGCAAAGCCTTGATTTTTGTATGTTTACTATTTCTGTGCCAGGATCCCTATTTCTGAATGACTCATATGTCGAACGGAAATCGTTAGATTCACCGATTATGACTAATGAAAATCATTCGACATACCTATTTTGCGTGAGTCACACTTTGCAAAAATAACACTCCTCCACCACTTTCCTTAAGAGTGTGCCGCGCGAACAAAAAACGTCGAGTTTAGGTATTTACGAGCAGAGCGGCGCGGCAGTGCCGCTAGGCGGCGCCGCCGTCGCCGCACCCTACCTGAAACATTTTATCTAAAACAATCGTACAGAGTAGGCTCAACACAGAGTAATACATATCTACTAAATATTCAGTCGCTATTTGTGAAAAGTTTTGTTCAAAAGTAATAATTTCTAGAATCTAAACGATCATCATTCACAATGATTGATATCTGGAAAAGAGTAAGTAAAATACGAAATCAGAAATGAAAAACATCAATAATAATAATAAAAGTTTTAATTGTTAGATTTACGATGTTTGGGTATCGTTATACTATCGTTTTTTGTTATTTTTCGTTTATTTTTGACCTGTTCTTTTTTTTCGATCGCTTGCAATATATAATCAGGCTCCTTAATTTCCATTTTTCTGTCCAGTCTCGAATCTATAATTTCGGGTAATAAACAATTAAAATAAAACTTTTCTAACTTTTCTTTCATATTTTTTTTCCAGAATTCGTCATCTCTCAATATCTTTTCAACTTTAATGTCTTTACTAGTCCAAACTGCGAAAAAGCAAACGTTTTTCTTAGTCACATGGAGTTGGCCCTGAGCCTGGTAGAACCAGTCATGATTTTTATTTAGAACAAAATTTCCACTTTTTTCCTCTTTCCAAAAAAATATTTTCTTTTTTTTTATACCTTCTTCTACGCTCATTTCTTTTGCTGAGTAGGGACATTTCACCTCAATAATCACATCATCTTTGTACAAGCCATCAGGGCTTGCAGCTAGAAACGGTAATTCTGGATCGACAAATAAGCCGCATTTGACAATATTACAATCAAATCCTTCTTGTTCTTTTAATACATTACTAAGAGCATTAAGAGCTATCGGTTCATGTTCTTTTCCGTGCTGAATGGATTTAATATGACTCATATCACCTTTAGTATTCAGAAGATTTTTGACAAGGGGTCCACATTTTATAAGGCCCCTTTTAGAAATTTTTCCAAAATTAGAGGCAGTGAGCCGAAGCTTACGCTCTTGAAGCCATTCAATCGAATCAGCTTGTAATACAGTGCGCCGCTCAAGTGCGTGACGATCCTCATTGGATAGCTGTATTTTTGCCATATGCGTAGATTTAGCAAAGTTGAAATCGGCTTCACTAAGATCAGGCCTTTGGCACGTGTCACCGTAATCTTTATCACCAATGTCTGTATTGCTCTTGATAGAAAATGATTTTGTAAGTCTGCGTTTTAAATTTGCCATTCGTTTGGTATTACGTCTCATCTCTAACCTTTTAATTTGTCGATTGGGACTTTTCAGATAAATTTTCTTGCTAATGTATGTTTGTGGCATTTTGGAATTAAATGAAACAACAGATGCAGCACACCGTCCTGAGTATGATTGTCTAAGTGAATAATTTATTCGCTTTCCTCCCACTATTTTAGCTACGATACTATTATATACCTCAGCAATATTGCTATTGACATTATACATTAAACTTTTGGCATTATTGATCAATCGACACAGTATTTTCATTATGGCAGCAAAGATCGGATCTGATTTTATTTCAGCAAATACATTTTTATCAATTTGATGGCCTTCATTCATGAGGATGTACTTGCAAAAATAAGACTTGCACGAGCTGTGATCGCCGAAAACATGATTAGGTGCATTCAAAAGGTCTTGTTTCAAATCTATAACTTTCTCAGCAAAAGATTTATCATTTTGAGAATTAATGTGATTTATGGCACCTTTCACGGATCGCCGTAAGCGTAGCACGTTTTGTAACAATATTTTTCGCCATTTTAATTGGTAACATGTATTTCTTGATAATTCATCCAGTCTTGTACAAAAGTTTCTGAGGAGGTGGTTAGAACACTCTATCTTTTCGACAATAAGGGCGCCATACGGTTTTGCATCCAGAATGTTTTTGTAGGTGCTGGAATCACCATCAGCTATGAGTTTAGAATAGATAAGACCTTGAGTTGCTTTTGAACTTTTGAAGCCTTCTACTATGGCAGTTGACTCCATACCGCTAGATGATCCAGTGTAATTTTTATAACACACATGCTCAGGTACTTCAAGTTTGCGATTTTGAGCTCGTGCGCAGACCATACAGTATTTATTTTTAACAGCCATGTAGAGAACTTTTTTAGTTCTGTAGCCAATAATAACTGCAGCTCCTGACAAAGCCGTATAGTTTTTTCTGTACGACCTCTTACTCCAACACGCATCAGATACAACTGTTATCATCGGCACGCCATCTGCATTAACGTCGCCATTTTTTACAGCCAGTTCAAATTCTTCTTTTGCTGCTTCCTCTATGCTTTTTTCTTTGGCCAGTTCCCAGAGTTCACATACTTTAGCATGACATTTGGCATAAAGATGTTCTGACATGCAGGGTATATCAAGAGAAGTTGTGACTTGCTCCAGGGCACTGAATCCCATACCTATACACATAAAGCTGCTCACGATATTTTGATTGAGTGTAAGTTCTTTGCTGTTTCTAGGTTTTCTACAATTCTCCAATCTTAATTTTGCATTACACATATTGCATATCATGAAAAAGGAGGAATGAAAACCATTTTTATATTCTCCAGTAATTTTTAAATTACTGAAGTTGCAACCAAATGGAGAATTGTGGTGCGCAAGTTCTTGACATTGCTCAAACAGGTACCCGAAATCTACAAGTCGATAACCGTTTATTGTGGCTTTGTTTAAATTCGTGTTTTCCTTTTCTTCTATGAGTTCTTCGTCATCCATAAGATTACATGTAACCTGAAAAAAATAGGCCTATAATATTAAAATGAATTTGATAAGAGTACTATATACTAGAGTGTAACATATATTATAAATATTTACGTTTTGAGGTTTTCTACCGTCTTGATTACCAGAGGATGTTTGAATTCCAGCCAAAGGTAGCCTGAAATAAGATGAATGTAGTTTTTAATGAAAGGACAGAGAGTAAATTGTAAAGTTTGGCGTCGACATATCTCATGACGTCCAATACTCTAGTCATTTGGAAGATAAGGCAAAGCTGGCATCTAAAAAGCTGGGACTTCTCAATAGAGCAAAGCGGTTCTTTACTCTGCAGCAAAGGCTGGTACTATACAAGGCGCAAGTACGGCCGTATATGAAGTACTGCTCTCACCTCTGGGCGGGAGCTCCCGCATGTCAATTAAAGCCTTTCGACTCAGAGATTCAGAGGCGTGCTATGAGAATCGTCGACGATCCCAAGGTAACAGGCGGTGTGGAGCCACGCTGAGCCTAAGACGTGACTTCTCGTCTCTATGTGTTTTCTACCGCCTGTATAATGGGTTGTACTCCGAGGTACTATTTGAGATGATGCCAACACCCACCTTCTACCATCGCACCTCTCGCCATCGACAGGGGATTCATCCGCATTCATTAGAATTCAAAGGAGAAGGAAGGTACGGTGCGCTTTAATATAAATTTTCTCCCACGTACGCTGAGACTGTGGAATGAGCTCCCCAACATGGTTTTCTCAAGAGATTACAACATGGGGTCTTTCAAAAAGGGCGTTAAACGGATTTCTTAGTTTTTTTAAGTTTTCTTAAGACGAAAAGTGGGAGCGTGGTGGGGACAACTTGCAATCTCTTATGTACGCACAAAACCAAGTGGCAGTAACGTCACTGCATACACAGTGCTTCCTTTTCTTGTTTTTTGACAGTTTCCCCTTCCACCAAGTTTCAAAGGCTTATAACTTATTTATTTAGGAACGGATTTTAAAAAATCTTTCTGTTTTCAGTTTCTGGTAATGAAATGTTTGATATATATTATAAAAATAAATTGAGTAGAATACCCAATTTACAATAAAATTATAACAGTAACATTATACATAAGTACACAACACCTGTTTGAGATATTTACCTATTTGCATTTGTGTGCTCTGCGTTCGCACTACTCTGTACGGGATTCGACTCGACATTTGATTCTTTTCCAGATTTTCTTATTTGCCTGAAAGTATAACCAATTACATGTAGACATGATTAATTTAGCAAAAAATAGAATAGTGCACTAAAAATGATACGAGTGCAAACAAAAGTAACATCTCCAAATGGAGTCTACTTACCACATTCTCGCAGCATTCTTGCTATAAATTCTTTTTATTTTTCCACTAAGGTAATGCTTCTTTTTCTTGTTACCCATCCTTAACTTTAAAAAAACAGCAAAAACACTAAAACTTGTGCAAATACGATTTTTATTATAATATAATTTATAACTTAAAACACAGCTGACTTGACACGACACCAAACGACTAATCGCACAATCACATAAAATACAATATTGACATAAGTCTAAATAAACTTCAAAGCAAAATCGATCTCATTATTATAAGTTATTAGATCCATTCTGCTTTGAAGTTTCAGACCTAGTAATTTAATTAGAGCAATGTTTTTTTTCTGCGTATTGTGCAATACTATCAGGCGTTTGGGTTAAAAATTGAAAAGTCTTAATATTATTTGAATTTATAAGTTTCTAAAATAATTAAGAAAGGGGGCGACCTGCACGATATAAATATAAATATTGTCATGTGAAAATTATTGTTGTAGACCTAAAAATTACTAACTTTTCGAAGAAAAATGTTTTTAAGATATCATTACATATATGTATCGTTTTTAAATTTCATATGTATCTGTTACAAATTCCAACAAGGCGGTGATCTTGTGCAAGGGTCGATCTAAACCATACAAACACTTTTGATGTATTTAATTAATTGAGCGCATAGTACTAGTCATTTGAAAATACGTCAAATTCCACAATTTTGTGCAGTACCTTCTTGAGTCCCTGCTAACTATGATATTACTTTATCAATTTCTACCCAACCGACTAAATTGTATTGTGAATCCGTTCGTAAACAAAAATAATTTATTCCTAACCGTCCTAGTGAATAGTCGAGTCGTTCGGAACAACAAAAGCACAAGTGTTTTTTCTGAAAATGTTCTTCCATTTAGTTGATCGGACAGCAATAATATAATTATGATCATTATAACCAAGTGACGATTTTAAACTGTAACGTGTGCCTAAATAAAAGCGTCTTGGGCTTAGGAGACGTGACAAGGGAACGAAATATCATTGTATTGTTAGAATTTCCTAATTCAATTAGGGTTTCACGTGTAATTATACCAAATTGTTGGTTATATCACCCTAGATGTCCCTCTGGACTCGTGCTACTGTTGGTATTTCCTCGTATCATTTATTTAAATAATTCGCCACTTCCCGTCCGGTAATTGTTGAGGACTGCTACAAGACGCCTTAATGATTGGCGCAACTGCGAATTGCTGTCTCACAAGGATACTTACAAGTTTACTACAGATTTAGGGACAATTCTGTAGATGTTGATTAAGTATGGTGTATATTTCTGGGCACACTGTATATTTCACACACACACACACATCGAACCGGTGTGATTACGAGGCAGTCATTATCTTTTGTGTAATATATCAAAAACAGCTGTTTATCAAATGTGAAAAATACCATATTGATATCAAAAAAAGTTCAGTCATTTGCGGATTTTTTCTGAATCTTATCCTGCTTTACATCAGCAGAAATTCATACAATATGTAATTTGAATGGTTGATTGATTAGCCCTACACTAGACGACAGGGCTGTGCTGTGGTCCTTTAGTAAAAAAAATGAGGGTTCCGCAGAAAATTTTTAAACTATCGCAAGTAATAACATAATTATAACGAAAGCTCGCAGTAGCACAATTAAATTAGAGTAAGTATATTTATACAAATTCAATGAATGAATAACATCTGTGCAAAAACTACACACAAACGTACGTACATTTCTCCAAATGTATTGTATAGCTTCGTATTATTACGCGGACCGTTCCATTGCTCGCGTCCGCACGTGGGTTGTCGACAAGGCATTGAATCGAATCACTAATCAGTCTGATAAAACCATTCTAGTGACACGCACGGCATCATGGCGGAAGACAACTTGACTGCGCTCCTCGTCAAACCCAAAGATTTGCAACTGGTAAGTCAAACTTTAATTTTAAAAAGTTCGAATTTAAAAAAAAATTAATCGTTCTAAAGTTATAATTTTTTATTCTAAAATAACCTAAATAAACTTTGCTTGTATTAATCTGTGGTTTTTAATTACGAATTCAAAAAACGTTGTTTAAAAGTACAAGTTTATCTGTGAGATCGAGGGAATGTTTGGGTATGTTCGTTTTATCGATCGTTTACCGTCAAGCTACTTTTTTGATCCATGTTTTTAAGACAAATACTTTGAGAAATCCACACTGCAGTTAATCGTTTTCTGTTATTAGTTAAGTATCTTATTATTGGAAATCAGATTCATTTTGTTGATAAAAATAACAAAACAAAATTTTTAACATTTATGGAGGCTACTATAACTCCTATTGCATTGTTTACCTAAGTATCTCAAGAACTGCTTTCGTATCTGACATGTTCTGAATATCAAACTTTTTTAAAGTAAATAAAATACCAATAAAAAAATCTTTATTGACTTGCAAGCTAAGTCTGCTGTTGGCAAGATCGAGAAATTCGAAAGAAAAATATTAAAAGGTTTATTTGCTTAAGCTGCGGCAGTAAATCGCTAAACGCAACTTGTTGTTGTCACAAAATAGATAAGACTATTAACTTTCTATTATAATAATGCCTAGTACTGCGATGTTTTTTGAGAAACGTGTATGCCTTTGTGTGATTTTTATTTTTGTAAAATAAAAATCAATATCGATGGATATTATCAATGTCGCAAATTGATGTGCCTGCTAGCTCAGGGATTTTGAATTTGGTTTTCATTTTACTATTTATTGCCATAAAACATGAACATTGCCATCATCCGGAGGTCATTTAATCTATTACTATGTTCTATTGATTTTTGTTATTTAGGTAACTACCTACTCAGCCACACACTTTGACCACCTACTAGATATAAAAGATTTTTACTTTACAACACTTACGTTTGTTGATTTTTTTTGTACCTATCTGGAAGAGGGGACCGATTCTCGTGCAATTAGAGAAAAAGCCGAATTCGAGATATGGCAAAAACTACACAAAATCGTATAAGTAGTTTATTTTAAAATCCCCAATTTAACATGAATTTAACGTTTATTTGCGTCTTGAAGTTGAGATTCTTTAGTTTCCATATTTTTTTCTTATAATTAAGAGTTTAGTTTTGGCGCAGTTCCTAGTAAATATATATAACATACGAAAATATCATCGTGTTTTATGAGATTGCATGAAAAATACATTTTTAAAAATGTAAATATTTATTCGCACAACACAACACTTGGTATTATATTTTACATATTATGCATTTAAAGCTTTTAGAGATCTTTGGGTTATCATATTTTTTTTTTAATCAAGTAATATCTGATTGCCAAAGAAAGAAAAGCACACAAAAGTAAATGACAAAATCAATGTTCACCTACATGGCATCCCACTTCTCCCTAATTAAAACAAGGGTACTTAGTTACCATTAAACTCCTTTAATTTCATTTAGATAACGGGTGAACATTTTGTAAACTTGGTTCTAATAGAAGTACCTGGAAATAATTTAGAGCTATTCCGAAAATGGCACAGTTGAAATCATTCGATAATGATGCACTTATATTGTGTACAGGTGCAGACACCGATACCAGAAATAAGCGACGATGGTAAGTTTTAGGTGCTTATCCCAGCTTCGCACCATTTTAATTTATTAATATAATATTTTGTGAGCATGGTTTACGGAAAAGGTGTCAGATAAACATAGAAATTCAGGTTCCTCCAACAGTTTGTTTTTCATAGAGTTACTTTTCTAAATATTGCTGAAAGCCGCATAAATACAGAGAGGCAATTCTCGCATCTTAAAGTGGTATTCGAGATATGCCAAAAAATTGCGGTAACTACCGAAACCGTATCTCTAAACCTAGATCGAATAAAAAGTTGTAAACTTTTCCTTTCTTGTCTTGTCATTGTCACCCAAACAACAAACATCTGATTATAATAAGTATGAACTAATCTGAAATGTTGTATAATATTTATGTTTTTCAAACATAAAGTTATATCTAATCTTAGCATTATGTAAGATAAAGTTTTATTAAATTAGTAGATATGTAAATTGTTTTGACTTGAGTTTACGATGCCAAAAAAATTCTAAATCTAGGATGCCACCCGACGTATTATTTATAGCCCGACCAGGAAAATAAAAACCCTGCATTGGCGTCGCTACTAATCACCTTTATGTGGCAACATGTTTTAGTGTCATGTCAATAACAAAAGTTGACAATGTCATTTAATTAAATAGGAATAAAACCTCCGTTTTTATTTGCGGTAAATATTATAACATCTTTTATATCACTTTTCTCTCATTACTATGAATTATTTTCTATTTTGTTAAATAAATCGTAGGAAATAATCACAAAATACACAAGTCATCTCCTGTCTCTTTTTGGCAGATGACAGAATGTTAAATGAATGCTTAGTTGCCAGTAAAAGAAATTAGTTACAATATTTTTCCGCAATATGGCAATGGTTGCTATTTTCCTGGTCGGGCAATATTTAGATACTTATTTCATTACGTTACATATACTACTATATTAGCGGGTTTCAAGTTTATATTTTTTTTATTGTGTTGTAAAATGCCATGATCATTCTCAGCTTATGTTTAGCAGTTTTAAAATATATTTTTTTTATTAATATTTAGTATTAACGTAAGCAAACAAAGTAACAACCACTCAAAAACATTATCTTAGTAATAAATGTTACGAACAATATGAGTATATACAACTAGGACAACGTGCCACAAAGGTCGACATTGGCCGACCGAACGCTCGGATCAATGAACGATTGGAGATTTATTAAAGAATGATGACATACTCTTTATAAAACTCAAAATATTCCTGTCAGACTGATCGACTCATACTTTCATACTATATAATATTATAAATGCAAAAGTCTGTCTGTCTGTTACGCTTTCACGGCCAAACCGCAGAACGAATTTTGATGAAATTTGGTATGGATATAGTTAAAGATCCGGTTTCAAACATAGGCTATTTTTGACGCAGGCAGAGCTGCGGGAAGCAGCTAGTATATCGTATTTCGATTCATTTTGACTCTCGCTAAAATATTGTTTTTTCTGCGAAAAATTAAATCACTCGCCTCAGTGTAGTTCATACTGAAATCACTCGCTACGCACATAAATCAATCCTAGACTGCATTTTTTGATTCGTACGCAGCAAAAAATAACTTTACTTGATTATTATTCTACCCCGTGGAGAGCGGTAGATATTACCATGTATAGGTTCTGTGTCCTGTTTATTTTATGTACGTAAATAAATAATAGGTAAAGGTATGCACCTCTATTTGTATTAACCCACTGACAAACCAGCAAACAGGATTGGTCATTAGGTGCGGAGCAGTTGGATAATCCCTCAATGTCAAGACTAATGTTATATTCGTTTGATTACAGAGGTTCTTCTCCGCATGGACTCCGTGGGCATCTGTGGCTCTGACGTGCACTACTGGCAGACAGGCGCCTGCGGGCATTTCGTGCTCAAGGAACCCATGATCATGGGGCATGAGGCTGCTGGCGTCGTCGCAAAGGTACATTGCATGCTTTCATTTAATTTTATGCCTTTATAGTTCAAAAGTCATGCTAGAGATGCGTGGTCTAAGAGTTGATCGCCACTAGTTCATTACCTTGGTCAATTGACTCTGTACACCTTGGCGTCAGAGTTTTTTCGGAACTGCCTTTCAATATCTGAGGTGGTTATTTTTAACGACCACTAAATGACAGCAGGGATTAACGGATTAACGTACTTTCCGAAGCACGAAATCATTATTATTAGACAATCGGGTGATTCAAGATTGCAATGTGCTAACCAAACTGGAAAATACTAAACAAATGCTTCCCGTGTGAATCGAACCTAGGATCTCCGGGTTTACGGCAAACTCCTTAACAACCTGACCACGGAGGCAGTTATCGCCACTAGTGCTCGTTGGTCTTGGCTGCTATCACTAGATGGCAGTCAATCGTTTGGCTACGTCTGATATGATTAGTTAGGCGGTCTGAAAACGCTAAAATCTGTCAGTATTACCTATTGATCTGGTTTCCCTGTAAAATTTAATAAACATTGTGCACATTGTGCTCATTAGATTTCTCTCTAAAAACATCTACGAGTTTTCATGTCACTTACTTGTTTATTATGGACCACAACACAACCTATCAGTTTAAGTGGTAGTTAACCGATGACAGATCGAGTGAGATAACCTACACTACTCTGCGTTCAATTAATAAAGTCGTGAACTGAGCTAAATATACCCGCTTGTATCCAAACATCTTGCAACTGCTATCCAAAGAAAAAGATGGGTAGGTTCACCACCTCTTAGGGGAAGAAGAAAGCTAAAGAAATTTCAAACTAGATACCAATCAGATAATACTTATACCAAGAAGAAAGAGTATGACAATCGCGTTACAATTAGCTCTGCTGGACATTCACTACCATTGAGAATTCTTATTATCTTTTCAAAGAAATGACACGTATATTAGATACGAGTATTACCACCATGCTAATAATCAGTTCCGCCATATATAAAAGCGTAGATCCTTGGGTTTCAAAGTATAAATTGTAGATGCAACTAGGAAACATATAAGCATGCATATCTATCATTTAGCCGCAAAAATATAGAGCTAGCGAAAATATCATAAGTCAACCAAACATCTATTTCGGTATTGTGTGCTCACAGCACACGGGTCAGCTCGTGTCAAGGTAGATTTATCAAGTTTGCGAGCATACATTTTTATCGAATAACATCGAATAGAACTTGAACGCATTTCTCTGTATTTGAACAAATTTTTGGGGGCTATGCATGGAGTAATTACAAAGAGGAGAGGCCGTTTGAAATGGCGCAGTGATATGATCATTGGCGCCTCGCCGACACAAAAGTGGGCGGAGCTTGTCATTGCTCGTGCTCCATGATTGAAGCGACGGCCGAAATCAAGCACCCCGCATGTCTGCCTTCCCGCCCCGTGTAGCGTCACAAACACTTTCTTACAAAACGCTTATTACGGCATCTCCTCTTTGTAATTACTCCATGGGGCTATGGACTAATTATTTGTAATACTCTCATTTCTCTGGGGCGCAACTTGCCCGTGGGGTTATTCACACTCTAGCGTAATCGTTTAAGCCTATCGTGAAGAGGCATGCCGCCGCGCCTGCGACACACCGGCTGACGTAGACAACCAGTTTTAGCCGGTAGCCCTGACATTTGTATGGAATTGTTATTCGGTAGAACGCGTTTACTCTATGCCGGTCTTGTCGCTGTTGCTGCGTAGAAATATCACCACGTAACTTCAACTTACACTTATATAACGTGATTCGGAAAGTATTTATTTTTAGTCTACTAGCAAATCATAAGACGTCTTCATACAGCTTGCAAGAAAAAAATAGGCTAAAGAAACAAACAACCTGTAGATATACTCAAAGTTAGCTAACTATTTCGTTACGCCCATTTAAACTAAAATATGATTGGCCCGTTCTTTCACGGTCAATACCAGATAATATTTTTTTATTTATATGGATGAATGCTGGTGATAGCTTATAAAATACTTCATGGTAGATTTTCCTTTCTGCTGCCCGTTTAAAGTACAGGAGTGCTATTTTTGAAATATGTGACTCACGCAAAATCGGCGTCTCGAATTATTTTTTGTTCGATATCGAATGATTTTCGTTCGTTAACGAAAGATTTCTGTTCGATTTCCAACGTTTTTCATTCGACATATATGTCATACATTCAAAAATAGGGCTCAAGTACTTGCTATTTTAGCCGAAACTGGACTTCAATGATGACTATAGAGACGAACTAAGAATTGTTTTGTATATGGTCCGAAATTGAAGGGCAAACGTGAACTAAATCACTCACTATAAACAAATGTACTTACCTAAGTAAAAACCCACCTAGGCTATAAACTTGATAAATAATTAGGTAGGCAACTACTTAATTATTTATTTATCTTTTAAAACTGTAGCTTGCCCGAGTTTTACAACGAGGGTAATAAGGTGATATGCTATCAGAGTTACAGCGGACTACATTTATGACTTACACAATCAACAGGTACATGCAAACTTATTTGTACTGGTGATTTACCCACTTTTAAAAAAGTAGTCTTTGTGATTATTTCGTTTAATTAATTTTATCCATAAAATTTGAGTCCACTCAAACACCAACAACCACACCTGCGCTAAGAATGTAAACCCCCTGCAAAAATACAAAACTATATAATAATGCATAACAAGGGGACATTACTGCGCTGAGAATTTAAACTCCCTACAAAAAAGGGGTGTTATCATGGTGCTATGTTATATTAGGCATGTGCTTCTGTCTGTGATTGTAAAGCGCTGTGCCCGCAACTTCGTCCGCTAACGCTAAATGCTACGGAACTCCTGTTGCGGTAGTAGTTTTTATCTATTTTCCGTAATTGTCGCTCACACTTTTACACGTAAAACAAAATACTTAACCTCCCTCACAAAATAAATTATTTACCATTCTGTTCCTCCATATATGTTAATTCATTGTTTTATAAATAATGGAAGTCCGAAAGTAAAACAGACTTTGGGATTCCACACAACCAGCTTGACCTAATCTGAAACGCTAGGATGAAGAAGAAGATCAGATACGAAAATGTTTCATGTACCGATGTAAATAATATTAAGTACTCACTTCCCACTATTTTAACTACTATGATCGAAACTTAAATATTTATCAGAATTAATATAAGATGCAATTAATAAAAAAAGCACGGAGGAGCTCAATATATAAAATACCACTAATGGTCACCAATCTAATACGGGCTGCGTTTCTCCACCGCTTGACATACGCAATCGTTACGTATTACGGATGCCCGCACCGCGCTCGGCTGTCGAGCTCCTTAAAATATAATTAGTGCAAGAAAATTATACTTTTAAATAAGATTTTGTTTATTTAGGACTTTGCAGTGTTGTCTGATTTGTAAATGAATTATTCTTTTTTACTTTCCGTCTTTATGATCAGTCATTAGTCCTGTCTGCAACCTGGTGGTTGTAAGAGAATCATATCAATGGGTAAGAGAAGGTTCTGAAAACAGGGTCGATTGTTTTTTTTTTTTAAATTTAATGTACAAAATTTACCTCTTCTATAGTTTTATCATCATCATCATTTCGTGTAGGTTACATTGTCTATCGACCATGTACACCCTGGTGTAAGAGTAGTTCGGAATTGTTGCCCCGGTCTTCAACTCTATTCATACCAAATTTCATCAGAATCCGTTCAGACAGACTTTCGCATTTATAATATTAGTATGGATTTTAGCTTCCAGGTGATAAATCAACACTAAATTTCAAATTTATATTTATTTAACTGAGCATTAGTCGTATTGGACTACAAATATTAATTTGTTTAGAAAAATTAAGAAGGGCTATTAATGACTTGTATCCATGGCCGTAAAACCCATTGTTAAAAAAACAACTGTTAACAATAATTTAGGGAAGCTTTAGAGGACTTAAAACCTTAACCGTAAAACCCACTGCTACAAAAATTACTATCAGGTTCTGCTGTCTTTATCAATGGCGTCATTTTTAAATCTATTTGTTTTTGTATTTAATTTTCTATTATTAACGAACTTTTGGCGGGAAGCTGTGAAGAGCAGTATCAATGCAGTATTTTATTTTCCAAAAATTGTGTTATTTTGAGTGTTTGTGCATAATAATGGTGGATTATTATTTGCAAAGTGTGTTGGGAAGTGATATAGTGTTTGATTAATGTGATTTTCATGCTTGTTGCCAAATCATAATCATATCATAATATAATTATAATAATTGTAATATATAATAATTGTTGCCAAAAGCTCCTAGTAATCGCTTAGTGCAGTTTTTCTACCACTTCACTTAGCCTGATTCTTCGGACTAGACTTTCCTACCGACTAGACTTTTAGACTTGACTAGGACTTGACGAATCCATACTGTAGGACTGAAGAAGATAGAAAAATTAAAAAGGGGCGTTAAAAAACTTGTAATCATGGCCGTAAATCCCATTACAAATGAATAAACTATTATTAACAACTGTTAACAATAATTTAGGAAAGAATACCTAAACTGACTCCGTCAGATACTAGAAATCCAGGCGAAAATCCAATGTTGTTAAATGACTAAGTAGGCTGACTATAACTACTTAACCAGACGAAATAAGGACGAAGCTTTAAAACAGAATCAAGAAATACATAAATATATATATATATATATATATATATATATATTTGGAGATACGTAGCAATGCATTAACAAACACACAAGCCCAATTTTACTCTAATGGTGTATTTCATTGTGAAAAGTGTTCAAAGTGTACCAACAAAAGTTAATGTGATGGAAATGTTTTGTTCACTTGAGAACCTTTATTTGTTGTGTAAATAATAAAAAGTTAATAACTAATGTGTGTGTTTTCCTCGCAAATTTGTTGAAAAGCGTCGTATGACAACTCGTGAACGAAATTGGTCATATACTCGGCTTCTGTAAATGACCAACTTCACACCCTTGAATCACTACTAAGTACATAATAGTCACCCTAATATATCAACAAACTGCTTTCAATGGTTTTGGCCCCGACGACAAGCAGAACGAAAAAACTATTTCAAATTATAATCAGACAAACTACGATTTGCCTTCAACATATCTACAACCACTTCTTTACGTAGGCAAATACATAATAACACCACCATTAGCAATGACACCAAGGTCAGACTTGAGATAACAGTGCTGACGCAGATAACCCACGCCGTATGTCAAATTGAAATAATATCAATGTTCGAACTTACAATTGACCCTACACACCTAAACTCCTCTTGGCCTTCGACGTCATTTCTTTATACCACAAATTCGCAGTCGAGACCAACGTCGCAACGTGCCTACCGAAGCACGAAGTCTTTAATACTCGTATTAATTCATAAATTTAGAGCTAGGCTCTTATTGGTTGAGTTTTTTTTTCAATTCTTCCCTACCACTTGCCAGTTCTTTAATAATTTGATATAACACTACGACGCCAAACTGAAGTCTATAAGAACTGTCTTTATGCAAAAAGTGTTTTTTCAGACTGGTTCCAAGGTGAAGCACCTGAAGGTGGGTGACCGTGTAGCTATCGAACCTGGTGTGCCGTGTCGCTACTGCGATTTCTGCAAGACTGGTCGCTACAACCTTTGTCCTGACATCCTCTTCTGCGCCACCCCGCCAGTGCACGGCAACCTCGTCAGATACTACAAGCAGGCCGCTGACTTCTGCTACAAGTGAGTCTATATACTGTACTTCTGCTACAAGTGAGTCTATATACTGTACTTCTGTTACAAGTGAGTACGCGTACTATACTCCTGTTACAAATCAGTCTCTGTACTGTGGTCCTGTTACAAGTGAGTCTATACGTACTGTACTCCTGCTGAAAGCGAGTCTATGTACTGAATCACGGGCGTAGCGATTGATTTCAATTCGAATACTTACCAATGCGAGTGATTTAAGGCACAGGAGCCACTATTATTTACTTGTATAACAATTTATTGTTTCATCAAGGATGTAACAATCGCGAATATATAAAATTACAGGATTATATATAACACCTTTACATATACCATACTTCCGACATTTCAACCATTTTCTAACGTCCGTTACGGAACGACGGTTCAGCATTTCTACATCTCCGTACATTCAACGAAATAGTCTTCGTAGTGCGTTGGTTTAAAAGTTAATTGCGAATACAAAAAAAATATGTGCGCTGTCTTTGACACGTATACATGTGTTGCACAGACTTCCCGACCACGTGTCGATGGAGGAGGGCGCGATGCTGGAGCCGTTATCGGTGGGCGTGCACGCGTGTCGGCGAGCGGGGGTGAGCGCGGGGCAGCGCGTGCTGGTGCTGGGAGCCGGGCCTATTGGACTCATGATCATGCTGGCTGCTAAAGCCATGGGTGTCGAGAAGGTGCTCATCACTGGTGAGATTTGTTATTTCTACCTTAAATTATATGTATCCCTAGAACTGCAGAACATAAACATATACAATTACTATTATAGATAATTCACACCCGCAATATCATACAATAGATTCTGTCATATTACGGCATTACAGTCCCATAATGTCTTGACGTGACATTATGGGACTGTAATCCCCCTCATTTCCCCAGACGTATTAGTTCCATCATGTCATGTCAAACCCCTTATTTCCCCAGACGTATTAGTCCCATGATGTTATATCAAATACCTTATTTCCCCAGATGTATTACAGTCTAATGATGTCACGTCAACCCCTCATTTCCCCAGATGTATTACGTCCCATGATGTTATATCAAATACCTTATTTCCCCAGATGTATTACAGTCCCATGATGTCACGCCAACCCCTCATTTCCCCAGATGTATTACAGTCCCATGATGTCACGTCAGCCCCTCATTTCCCCCGATGTATTACAGTCCCATGATGTCACGTCAACCCCTCATTCCCCCGATGTATTACAGTCCAATAAGGTCACGTCAACCCCTCATTTCTTCAGACGTATTACAGTCACATGATGAGACATCAATCCCTTAATTCCCCAGACGTCTTACAGTCCCGCCTGGACTTCGCCAAGCAAATGGGCGCGGACGAGACGCTGCTGGTCAGCAAGGAGTCCAACGAGGCGGAGCTGGTGGTGCGCGTGCACCAGCTGCTGGGCTGCCATCCTGACGTGTCCTTCGACGCTAGTGGCGTGGCGTCCACCGTACGGTTGAGTTTATTGGTTAGTATACTTTATAATATATAATAACATATATAACAAATCTAATAACATATTATAATGATAGTTTGATAGCTCACAGACACAAACATGAGAACATCATTCTATCTTTGCACTTACTTTTATCTCTCAACACCACCTGACTGGTTGACTGGTAGAAAAAGCCCACGGCTTTAAGTCCGCCATTTACATGCTTTGTAATAAAGTTTAAATAAATTAATTAATAAACATAGTTACTTATAAACACAAAATCACACAAGAATGCAAAAATACACATACGAAAATACATACGAACGTACATACGAAAATAAATTACAAATCTAAAATTAGACTAATCTCTAAAGGAGCTAAAATGAACCCCTTGAACTGACCGTAATTTTAATGAGCAAATAATCTTTAATCATATCTAAGTTGTGTTTTGTACACGTCGTGGTCGGGTCGTAAATGTGAATGAATCTAGTTAATATGCCCGGCGAGATCACGATTTTCCAAAGTATCAGCATAAACGTGATCGGCCGATGATTTGGTGATTAAATGTAATTAATTGTTATTTAGTAAATTATATCTACCACATTTTTTTTAATATAAGGGAGTTCGATGATGACTAGTTGTTTCCCGCAGCTCCGCCTGCGTCAAAAAGTAGCCTATGTTTGACTTGCGGGTCTTCAACTATATTCATACCAAGTTACATCAAATTCTGATCAGCGGTTTGGCCGTGAAAGTGTAACAGACAGACAGACAGACTTTCGCATTTATAACATTGGTATGAATAGTATAGTATGGAAGTATGGATATGAGGTACTTGATATATATTAGACAGCGACTCGTCTGTCTTCCTAACGTAGTCAGAAACAGACGTCGTCGACTCATTTGTGTCGTTTTAGTGACTTTTTTAATTTTAATAATACGGCTTAAAATGTATGATCATAGATAGCTTGGGGCATAACAGCTTTGGCACTGTACAGGTTTAGATTTTGGTTAATCTAGTATTTATAGTCACGTTGTCTATGGTCGTTCGATTGACCATATACCCCCTAAATATGAATACTTAAATGAATTGTTTTGTATTAAACTTTTTTATTACAAACTTTGTACGTATAATAAGCAATGCAGGATTATTTTGAAACGACTGTTGTCAAGTTTTTACAATGTGTTTAGTAAATGAATGAAACCAATCAACTTTCGGTGTAAATAACTTGTGAAAAGTGACAAATAAATTTCGTTCACCCATACAAAATCTAGTCTAGTAGATCCTAGTGATTTTTATGGGAGGTCGAAAATGTTTTTCACATAGGTACTTTTTTTTGGAAGTGCTTTAGTTTAACAACTTAAAAAATGTTTCGAAATAACCCTGTATAATATAAGATACCTATTCGTGCAGGCCACGAAGTCCGGCGGCAAGGCGCTGCTGGTGGGCATGGGCAGCCCCGAGGTGGGCGTGCCGCTGGCGGGCGCGGTGGCGAGAGAGGTGGACATCGTGGGCATCTTCCGATATGCCAACGAGTCAGTATGCCACACCTTTGTTTTAAACTAGCTTTTTCCCGCAGCTCCGCCTGCGTCAAAAAGTAGCCTATGTTTGACCCCGGGTCTTCAACTATATTCATACCAAATTTCACCAAAATCCGTTCAGCGGTTTGGCCGTGAAACCGTAACAGACAGACAGACTTTCGCATTTATAATATTAGTATGGATATATACAGGATGGATTCAAAAATATTGGCATTATTTCTACTGATGAAAGTTCTCTTACTCCATCCGACCGAAAAAATATCATCTGGTCCATACTAATATATTTACACGCTGACAAAAGAATGTTATGTTTTTAACGGCAATTCATATAATACTAGCTGTTTCCCGCAGCTCCGCCTGCGTCAAAAAGTAGTCTATGTTTGACCCCGGGTCTTCAACTATATTCATACCAAATTTCATCAAAATCCGTTTAGCGGTTTGGCCGTGAAACCGTAACAGACAGACTTTCGCATTTATAATATTAGTATGGATAAGTCAAGAACAGCTTAACGGATATAGACGTATGAGGTGTCTTTAGTTCCTTGATTTCTTCCAAGTGTCATAGGATATGTGACGTCATCATGAAGACTAAAACAAAAAATTCTGAGTAACGAATCGAGTGGGGTATCAAAATGGCTTAAAAGGAGATTTAGAAAATGTATATACCTAACATATGTTACAATGTAATTTTGTGTTAAAAATAATAATAGATTGTATAGCAGTCAGTCGTGTTTTTTTATTTTTAATAATTAGTTTGTCTACAATACTTACTCTCCCAAAATGTATAGAACAGCTGTTTCTTTTTGGTCGGATTGAGTCGATCCCATACAAAAAGTTGCTCATATTCATGAGAACTTTAATCAGTGGAAATTATGCCAATAATTTTGAATCCACCTGTATACAGGGTTATTTTGAAACTACTGGCCAAATTTTAATATTACATTCTAAACGACAATAATCAACATTTCCAAAAGTTTATTTATATTTTTATTTTTTTTATTTGAGTTTAACAAACAGTTTTACAATACAATTTGTAAAACAGACTACAATCAAAGTGAAACTAACATCGTAAATCACAGGTTAATCTAAGGAAAGAAAATAAAAATTGAGAGAAAACACAGTATAGATGTACATATGTAACAAAAGATTACAATTTATCCAATGAGCATAACACTATACAATATAATGTGATGAAATTTGTGTCACTGAATCAATTACTTCTTGAATTTTTCACTTACTAACCTTTTATAAGAGCCAACTCGAGTCGCAAATATATCTGTATCATTCAAATATTTAATATATAAATTAAATAATCGGTACTTAGGCGCACGTTTACCTGCATTAGACTGGATTATTTTTAAATTAAATAAAGACATAGAACGACATGCTCGTCTGCGTGGTTTAGTTGGTACGCGAAGGGATATGGCACTGGTAATATCAATGCAATCATATTTATTATTACAAAAATCATAAAGCAATAATGCCTGTAACAACATTCTTCTAGACCTAAGAGAGAATACTTTGTACGTCTTCAGTAAATCTCCATATGATAAAGTACGGTGGTAACATTTATAGTGTATACAGCGTAAGAATTTTTTCTGAACTTTTTCAATCGCTTAGGTATATTTATCATAAAATGGATCCCAGATAGATACGGCGTATTCTAATTGAGATCGAATCAAGTATTTGAACAAACGTAGGTATGTATTCGGACGTCTAAATTCCTTGCGCGCACGTAACACAAAATATATATATTATATTATTTACGAAACATTAGAATTTTAAAAGAATTTACCTATAAACCGAAAACGTGCGAACATGCGGGCGGGCGATACATGTTTGGGGGCGGGATGAGAGCAGGGGCGTGCTTTGATTTTTGATCATCGTGCATACGACCGAATAAGGTCGTGCACACCTTATTTAATATTTGGTGGGATGTTAATAAAATATCGGTTTTTTTTCGGTTGATTTTATACCAAAATGTTATATTATCGATTATAAATCGTCTGACGAAATGTGTAAGTACTTTCAAAATAACCCTGTATAGGAACAAAGCACACAGATTAAGTAAGCCTCAAAATTAAGTTCGAGACTTAGTAGATATTAGTAGTAGTGTGAAAAGGGTGAAAACAGACAAACAAAGCTACTTACCGTGGAATTGAGCTTCATCGAAAGCTTTTTTTGATCAGGAAAAATAAGGGCAAAAATAAGGGGAAGTTTGATGTAGCATTATTTACGGATTAAAATATGTCGGGTTCCTTACAAGTGTTGTAAAAAGAAAATAATAAAAGAGGGAAAATGGCGGAAGTTCGTATTGGCGTTTTATGAATAAATCTTATATTTGGAGTTTGTTCGCGAAGTCTACTGTTCGCTGAACTGCTAGTATTATTGATTATTAACTCAAACAATTTATCCAGGTACCCAATAGCGCTATCGATGGTGGCTAGCGGGCAGGTGAACATCAAACCGCTGGTGACTCATCACTTCGACCTCGAGCAGACCTTGGAGGCCTATGAGACCGCGCGTCGGGGACAAGGCATCAAAGTCATGATTCATGTCCAACCCAGGAATACTAACAACCCCGTTAAATTCTAGCTCTTATACTATACAGGCGTTCATAGGCTACGGTAACCGCTTCCCATCAGGTGGGCCGTACGCCTGCTTGACTACTAAATAGTATAAAAAACTATAGCTATCAAGGGGTAGCTCCTATCGGATCAGTTGGGAATTTCATCGGTTCCGACATGTCCCATCCAAACATAAGAATCTGTGAGCAGGTGCTATCAGATTTAAAAGTCCATCTTATTCCCTTTGCTAGGTTAAAAAACTTTGCTTTTTTGTCTCTGTTCAAGAATTTTAGAAAATCAGACTACACGGGAAACCTGCACTGTAAACGAACGTACAATCATGTAAATAATATATTTTCCGTGTATTTTTGTCATGTATAAGCAACCAGGCTACAGTGCACCTAATGACCAGTGTTTGTTTCATTATTTTACAGGGTAGATTTTTTTTATTATGTTTTTTATTTAAATTATTTTTAGCGATATTGTCATTCCGCTCATTATGTGTTGTTATTTACTGAATGATATTTGGAATTGTAAATAGGAACAACCTACAAATAAATGATACAAAATAAATTTATTTTTTAAAGAATGTTGTCATTTTTTTCTTCATTAAAACGTTGGCCCTTTTAAATCGCAATTACGTAAATACAGTCAGCTTTTTTTCTCTTATCCTTTTTCTTTTCCTATGATAAAAGGCGATGAGATGTAAAGAGGAAAAAACGGCTGACATGAGACAGAATTCGCTGACTGATACAAATGGGGGAGAGAGAGAGAGAAATCGCAGACTCGAGAGAGAGGGACAAAGTGCTAACATGAGAGAGAGAGGGACAGAAAGCGTTACGAAATATACGTGAGAGGCACAGAAATCGCTGCCACGAGAGAGAGGGGAACAAAGAGCTGATACAAATGAGAGAGACAGTTAAAGCGCTGACACTAGAGAGGGTCAGAACGCGCTGACAGAGAGGGACAGAAAGCGCTAACACTGGATAGAGCATGGAGTAATTACAAAGAGGAGTTGCCGCAATAAGCGTTTTGTAAGAAAGTGTTTGTGAGGGGTGCTTGGCTTCGGTTTCACTAGAGAGGGACAGAAAGCGCTGACACTAGAGAGGAACAGAAAACGCTGACACTAGAGACAGAAAGCGCTGACACTAGAGAGGGACAGAAAGCACTGACATTAGAGAGGGACAGAAAACGCTGACACTAGAGAGGGACAGAAAGCGCTGACACTAGAGTGAGACAGAAAGCGCTAATGCAATAGAGTGAAAAGACGCTGGAAAAAAGAGTGAGGGAGCCTCTCATCCCATTCGCATCAAAAATAATAACCAAATCAAAAACCTAGTAAAACAGAAGGATACCCTTGTAGTGAAAGTTATTGGACTATGCTTTTGTGACTACGACAATTGAGAAACGTTTCACTTTTTCGATGCTCTTTGACTGCCTACGACCGACACTGAAATTATTACAAACAGAACATAAATAGGTATTACCATTGTTTATTAAGTTCGATAACACGACAGTAAAGAAATATGTAGGTACTTATTTCTTCTTATTTGTGTATCTCGTCTCTTATCTCAAGCAGATTATGTAATTAGCATTGTTGTACCTAAGATTTTAATCATTTTATTTCAATATTTCAAATCAAGTTCATCTCTGTCATCACTACACAAGTGTAATTTAATTAAAAATGTCAGAAAAAAATTACGCAGCTGTTCTGTATGGACCTAAGGACCTCAGAGTCGTAAGTACCGCAATATACATAATACCTTCACGGAATAACAGAAGAACATGAGTGAGAATTACATGTGTGCTAATGGACTTACTGCAAAGATCCCTGAAGACCGGGCGAAGTGGAGACGTAAAAGTAAGAAAGTGGACCTTAGCAAAACCAGCTTCTTGTTCTGAGCGAGTCAACTCTTACAAATCATATTTGTGATGACCAAAACTACGCCACTGACAAGGCATTGTCAGTGACTTCGTACATATCCATAAGCGTGCAGGTGGCAACTAGCCTAGAGTGCAACAGGGAAAGCGTTAGGATGAAGAAAAGGAAAAACAAACAGTCACGTAAACGAAAAAAATTTTATCTGCAGTCGTCTGTAAATGTTATGTACGTCTTCTATGTGCTTATATTACAGAAAACATAATACGTAAGTAGACTTAAAATGACGAATCGTGCGCGCTCGCTCATTGATGAAATAAAACAGTTCGCGTTTTTAACGTTCCATATCCCTGTTAAACATTTTAGTCCCTTTTCTTTCACAAAACTACTTCCGTAGATGCAAAGATCACAAAAGAGTAGGTATAAAGGCGCTGGTGGTAAGGCTAGTACGTAGTAAAAATTCTTCCGGTACACCAGGTCCAGCTAGGTTCCGCAGGTGTCGCAGGAATTGCGACGGTTTTCTGTCACCCAGTTCTTCATGGGCCAGAAGCTGCTTAACTTGTGTGTCTCTTGAGGCTGAAAGGCGCTTAATGAGTTCCAGCTTAAGCTTCTCATATTTGTGACACTTTGACATAATAGAGATGGAGGTGCGTTGAAATAAAAGAGATTGGAAGAAAAAAAGCAGGGTAAGGACAAAATGGTGGAGACAAACCAAACACAAAAATAGTAAGAGAGGTATTCAAAGTTCTCTATGTTCTTATTTTAGGTGGAGTGGCCGATTCCCAAAATAGGCGACCAAGGTAAGAGAAAACACGTGTTTTTTTTTTAAATAATGGATTATTCGGCCTTGAAATACAAGTCCTTTAAAGCCTATTTAAAGCCCTTCTTAATTTTCTGTATCACTTCCCAACACTCACGTTTGTTAGTAGTATATTATTGGGCATTCTACCCCACCTCCGTGCTTCAGGTCACTTCGTTCCCTTCACCACTCCAGTGGGTAAGAATACCCAATAATATATCTTCAGTGACCATTATGCATGGGCTCGCTTTCACTCACGTAGTGGTTTAAATCCCTAATAATATACGTTCAGGGTAGCTAACCAATCTATTCCAGTGTACGTCTAATCATCAACATGTATTTTCTAAAGTATTTACTGATTCAGATCGTTTCCACGTACGTACTTCGGTCTTACGCTTCAGTCAGGTCTATTAGTTTTTCTATACTCATCTATTCCGCGAACTTACAATTATGATTATTGTTATTATTGATAAAGTACCTATCAAACATTCCATTAGATTTTGTATATAAATAGGAATACAAAATTTAAGAAGCATTCTGATAACAATCATTGAATTACACATAGCAGGTCATAAGATGTTAAGTTTCTAATGTATATTTTCAGTGTGTACATGAAATAAATAAATAAACAATGAGATTTGTTAAACAATCTGAAACCTTGGAGTTCGATAAAATTTATCCTGATATTGAAACAGATTCAAACCGCCATGGATGCCTTTTGCCTAACAATATTAGATGTATAGTTTGTGGTCCATCGAACTGTGGTAAAACAAACGTAATTATAGGTCTGCTATTACACAAAAATGGACTACGTTTTAAAAACGTTTATCTTTATTCAAAAACGACATATCAGCCTAAGTATAAATATTTGGAACGTGTCCTTGATTTAATTCCAGACATAACTTTTACAAAATATGAGAGTAATGAACATGTTTTAAGCCCGCATGATGCTAAACCCAATTCAGTGATTATTTTCGATGATGTTGCCTGTGAGAATCAAAACAATATACGCGATTACTTTGCAATGGGAAGACATAAATTGATTGATAGTTTTTATTTAAACCAAACCTATTCAAAAATTCCCAAGCAACTAATAAGAGACAACACAAATTTATTAATATTATTTAAACAGGATGATATCAATCTACGTCATATATATGATGAACATGTAAACACCGATATGAGTTGGTCTCAGTTCCGTCAAATATGTATAGAAATATGGAGTGAACCCTATACCTTTATGGTAATTAATAAAGACTGTCCAAAAAATAAAGGTTGTTACAGAAAAAAATTTGATACTTTTGTAATATTGGATGAATAAACAAATAAATATAACATGTGTTCTTTAATAAAAAACATCATAATAACAAAAAAATTCATACGCATGTAACGTTAACAGATTTCGCTTTAATTTTTAATAACTATGGAAAAAGAATTAAAATCTGAAATTGTTAAAGTCGCAAATGCGGTCAAAAAGAAAATAAAGGATATGAAAACAATGGAATCTTACAATGAAAGTTTGTTACAAAAAGTATTTAAACCAGTCACTTACCCGATGGAACAACTGATTAAAAATAAACAGCAAAATGTAATGGATAATGATATTTTGAATGATACTGAGCTTAAATCATCTTTCCTAAATGATCAAATATCTCACGAGTCACAATTCAATAAGACTCTTAAGGAGAAAATAGGCGATGATTCAACGCAAGATTACAATTTTAATGATTCTGACAATATTAATACTAGCAATATTTCATATAAAACAGTTGATTCGGAACCAAACTCTAGTCGAGATACTTTGTCTTGGTCACTTTCCTCCGAAAATTTTCATGATGTTCCCTATGGCATTCGAAATGATCGAGGAAAATTGATGATAGGATCATCACGTGTTGTAGTTAAAGATGATAGTATAAAAGTAGGACAACGTGATTATAATATGACAAACGGATTGTCCGAGTTACTTTTAAAGAAGGTTCCTATCTTGGATTTGGTTACTGATAAAGATTTACAAGAATATAAAAACATTTTGTTAGAAACAAATGCACATCGTCGTGATTTTGATGCTCATAAACCAATAAAATCTAATAAAGGAAGAAAGTACTTAAATGTTATCAAACCGCTTTTCAAGCTTCGGAAACCTTCAACATCTTCTATTTCTTCTCACGTTGAAAATAATGATAGTGTTACAGAAGGAGAAGGAATGATTCTAAAAAAGAGGTTAAAAAAAATACTGATTACGTTTATTGGGACGATCCTAATGAACTCGTTGAAAGATTAAAATTATTGATAGCGTCAAGAAGTGCTGGCAACACTGGACTGGATAATGAAATTATTTCAATCATAGAAGAATTAAGAGAAGCTGGTATTATAAATTAATGTTCATAGTAATAATTTTTAATTCGTCTTTAGTATTTGAGATTGATAGACCTCTAAATAAAATGAATATCGATAAGTTTGGTCATCATGTTCATAAAAGATTACGGTTATCAGAAGTATTTGATTTTGCTGATATTTACTTAGCTAAAAATAAAAATGGTGAATACGATTTACAAAAATCACGATTAACAGGTGTTAAACTCCCTATAAAGCCAAACGATGTAGCAAGTAAGGAGTACGTAGATAATAAAAGTGATAATTACATTTCAAAAGAAGAAATAATAACTATTATCGATGCAATAAAAGAAGATTTCAATACGTATTTAGATCAGTTAGAAAAGAAGTTCTGTACTAAGGAGGATGTTGACAAATTGATATTGAAATCGCAAAATGTTACAAATGTCGCAAAAAGAACAAGTGGTAAATGAAATTCATAAACCTGCACGCAAAAATTTTCATCGACTTTCAGTTATTTTAAAAGGAATAGATGATTTATGGCAAGCCGATCTAATTGACTTCAAATCGATAAAAAAATATAATAAAGGTTTTAGTTATATTTTAGTTGTTATTGATTGTTTTACAAAATTTGCGTGGGCAATTCCATTAAAGTCGAAATCGCAAAAAGAAGTTACTCATGCATTTAGACTAATATTGTCAGAAAGCAAACGTACACCTAAAAATTTACAAACAGATAAAGGGACAGAGTTCTACAATATTACGTTTCAGAAACTTTTGCACTGTTTTAAGATACATCATTATTCTACTTATTCAACTAAAAAAGCATCAATTGTTGAAAGATTAATAAGAACATTGAAGACTATTTTGCATAAACACTTTAGTTATAATGGAAGTTACAGATGGATAGGTCAAATTTTGAGAGACGTATTGCTTAATTACAATTCAAAGATACATAGAGTTACGAAATTTAAACCGAAAGATATAACTTTGGAAAATGAAATTCAAGTAAAAGCTAACATTTTAAAATTTCAAGAGAAGAAAATTAAAACTGGCAAACAGACGCTAAAAATAGGTGATAGCGTTCGAATAAGCAAATATAAGAGTTGCTTTCAAAAAGGATATACACCGAACTGGTCGACAGAAATTTTTAAAATTAAAAAGGTTAAAAATACAAATCCTATTACATACAATTTACAAGATCAGAATAATCAGGACATATTGGGTTCTTTTTATCAAGAAGAGTTACAAAAAACTAAATACCCATTGATTTATTTAATTGAAAAAGTTATTCGAAAAAAAAGAAACAAATTATTTGTAAAATGGTTAGGACTAAGTAATCAAGAAAATAGTTGGATTGACAGAAGTGCTATTATATAATCACTAAACATGATATCCTTATATCATTTTAGTTAAGGATATGCAAGGTAGAGGACTTGTTAATAATTTGATAAACAATTTACCATTTGAGTTCCACCTTCCAGGCTATAATTATTGTGGACCAGGTACGAAACTAAGTAAAAGATTATCAAGAGGAGACAAGGGTGTAAACAAACTAGACGAAGCTTGTATGCATCACGATATCGCATACTCAAATTATAGTGATTTAGACAATCGTCATAAAGCAGATTTACAGTTGTTAAATATGGCTAAAAATAGATTACGTTCAAAAGATGCAAGTAAAGGAGAAAAGTTAGCTTCATGGTTAGTAAACAAAGTTATGAAAGCTAAAGTCAAAGCTGGTGCAGGGATAAAAAAATTTACCCATGTTGTCTCTAAAATACGATCACATGTAAAAAAATTGAAACCAAAAAATACTCTTGCTGCAATAAAGTTTGCTTGTAAGGCAGCTAAAAAAATTGTACCTAATCGATGTCAAGTGCGATTGCCGAGAGTAATACAGATTCCTAAGGCGGGTGGAGTTTTACCATTAATACCAATTTTTGCTGGACTATCAGCATTAGGGGCATTAGTTGGAGGTGCGGCTGGTGTAGCAAAAACAGTAAATGAATATAAAACTGCTCAACAAAATTTAAAAGAGTCTGAACGACATAACCGAACTATGGAAGCTATAGCTATTGGTAAAGGTTTATATTTAAAACCATACAAAAAGGGAAATGGATTGTTTATAGAAGCTTCAAAAAACTAATTGATAGGCTACCCGACCGTGCACTTACAAACATTGATATTTTAAAATTTGCTAAACATATTCCGTACTTCAGAGGAGTATATATGAGGGATAGATTACCAAATAAACCTAAATCTATAGAATGCGGTGTGATTAACTTAGATAATCACAATAACGATGGTACGCACTGGGTAGCCTACGCAAAAATAAAAAAATACTCTGAATATTTTGACAGCTTTGGTGATTTGAAACCACCAGCAGAGCTAGTTAAATATTTCAAAGGAATAGATATTTCATACAACTACACTCGCTTTCAAAATTTTGATACTGTCAATTGTGGCCACCTTTGTTTAAAATTTTTAATCAGATTTTGGACTGATCATGGAGTATATTAATATTGTAATAAATTATTTACCATCATTTTCATAATGTCTTTCACTTTATCAATAACTGGAAATAGTTCCATTTTATCCACAAACTACTCTCCTACTTTGGAACTTGATGGTTTCTATGAGTGTGCATTATTACATTTTTCTACTTTTAACTCTATTCCAAATATAACGAAATGTAATAATAAATTTCACTATGGTATTAATAAGGTTGTTGAAATTCCTGAAGGAGCTTACGAACTTCAAGACATTAATGATTATTTAAAATCTAACACAGAAAATTGTGCATTCAAATTACTCTGTAACAACAATACTCTCAAAACCAGCATATATTGTACTGAAGATATTCATTTTGAGAAACCGAATTCTATCGGAAAATTGTTGGGTTTCGGAAATGTTGTTTTGAAAGGCAATAAATGGGAGGAGTCACTCTTTCCTATTAACATTTTACCCACAACTGTAGTGCGGATCGAATGTGATTTTATTAATGGATCTTATATTAATGGAAAGTCAAGTCATATAATTCACGAATTTTCACCAAACGTACCTCCTGGATACAGAATAATAGAAATACCAAAAAATACCATTTATTTTCCTGTGAATCGAAAAACTGTGAACTCTATTAATATAAGGATATTAGACAGTGACAACAATTTAATTAATTTACGAGGTGAAGAGGTGCAGTTGTACTTACATTTAAGAAACCATGATAAATTACAATAAATATGAGACTCCGCACAGAGTAAAGATTAGTAACACTTACACTTTTCGAAAGAGACCACATATTTGGGGAAAGAAAAAGAAATTAACAGCAGCTAATAAATACTTTCTAAAGTCAATAGGATTGTTAAAATGAGTGTTCTAAATATAACTAATCTACCTACTTATGATAACTCAATAGAAGGCGTAGAAATTCACTCGTATAAACCGTATATTACAAGTTTTAATAGAAATGACGAAATTAGAATACCAATAAATCAACAAGATTTATACGTTCTTCCAAGTATAAGTACTTTATACTTGGAAGGTGTAATTAACGTAGTCAGAAGTGATACGGGGATAAAAGTATCGAATGTTCATTTTACAAATAACCCGATTCCCTTCCTCTTTCAAGATATACGTTATGAACTAAATGGCGTTGAAATAGATAAAGTAAAAAATACTGGTATAACGAGTACTATGAAGTGTTTCTTATCAATGTCAGATGCTGAATCAAAAGTATGTCAGGCATGGGGATGGGATTTAAAAGGCTCATTAACACACGGAGGACATTTTTCAGTATCTATACCTCTGAATCGTTTATTAGGTTTCGCAGAAGACTATAAAAAAGTTGTTGTAAACTGTAAGCATGAGCTTATTTTGCTAAGAAGTAATTCGAATCTTAATGCTGTAAAACTTAATAATCTAGAAGATGTTCATAGCATTGATATACATAAAATTGTATGGAGAGTGCCTCATGTTAAAGTATCTGACAGAGAAAAAATTAATTTACTCAAACTTCTTGAAAAGGATAGAGCAGTTCAAGTTGCGTATAGAAATTGGGACCTTTATGAATACCCACTATTACCAAAGGCTACCAAGCATACCTGGTCGATAAAAACTTCTTCGCAAATCGAAAAGCCTAGATACGTTATTTTAGGTTTGCAAACAAATCGAAAAAATTCAAGTGACAGCGATATGTCTAGATTTGATCATTGTAACTTACGCGACGTTAAGGTGTTTTTGAATTCCACTTACTATCCATACGAAAATTATAATAATGAGTTTAAGAACGGTAAATTTGCTTTAGTATACGAACAGTACGCGAATTTTCAACAGTCCTATTACGGACGCCAACCGTGTTGTTTGCTAAATCCACAAGAATTCAAAGATATTGCTCCTTTATTTGTAATTGATTGTTCAAGACAAAACGATAATATTAAATCAGGACCTGTCATAAACATTCGTCTGGAGTTGGAGTGTAACGAAGAGATTCCGGATCAGACATCTGCATATTGTCTAATTTTGAACGATTGTTTAATTGAGTATAAACCTTTAAGTAATATAAGTTCGTAAGATATCATGAACTCGATTTGTTTTGTTAATATTCAAGGATTCAATGATCGCTATAAGTAATAAAATATAATCAAAGAGTTGAAATACGAACCGCTTAGTAGCACTGTAAAGAAAACATAATATACACAGCAAACAATAAGAGGAACAAGTTTAAACAAGTTGCAACTTGCAACTCTATCAGGCTTTATTATATGAACATTATAACGAATTTCCGCAGTCGTATTGTAGACTTCGTCTGTAGTGATTACTATATTTAGTGATTAAAATGAATGCGGATATCACCATTGTTGACCTTCAAGGGTTTTTAGATATTCAAAATAATTTTATCGTGAAGGAAGTTGCTGTTGTCACTGAGGAAAATACGCAGATATTCCTAGTTAAGCCACCATATCATTTCCATCGTCTGACGGAAGAAGAAAAGAAAAGAGTAAGATGGTTGGAAAAACACAGAGGAATTAAGTGGAGCGAGGGCTACATAGATTATAAAGATTTTCAACGAGTTATGTTACCATATTTAAAAAATAAGAAGATTTTAACAAAAGGTTTAGAAAAAATCAAGTGGATCAAAGAGTTGTGTGCAGACTGTGAAGTGATTGACATAGGTGAACAAGGAAGCCCTAATCTAACAACATTAAAAAAAACATACAACAAACATAAAAATTATAATTGTGTGAATCATAAAATTGTGTGCGTTAAATAATGCTGTATGTATTCGAAAGTGGTACTATGATAATAATATGTTTTCGTTTAAACTATTTTAATGATTTTTATTAATAAATTTGATCTTAAATGTATTTTATTAGCTGTTTTATTTCGAAATAGATAACCCTATCCATTTTAAATTAGCTGTATTAAATTTGTAGTTTGGTAACCATAGAAATAATGATTATTTACCAAATTTATTATTTAACAATTTTAATACAGCTAATTTCCGATTATCTTTAGCGAATCACCAATCTGATTTATAATTTACACTAGATTTGTGATTCAGTTTACAAAATAAATGAAAAGCAAACCTGATATTAAATTTTTATTTATTCATCATATTTATACAATATGGTTACTTATAATATTCAATTTAATTTATTCATATTTCATTAAACTGATGGAAATATAATCATTAAATACGAAGGTATTAAATATTAAACAGAAACTATCTTACATTTAGTTTAATATATTTGACAATCAAATTGTACCTTTCAATTTTTAAATTGTACAATACATTTCATAACTATAGCTAAAATGATACAAAATTAAACTTATTTAAAATCATAATATTTTATTTATTGTGACATAATTACATATGCTTATTTATTTAAAAACTTAAAAATTACATATAATCATAACTATTATTATCACATAATTTTTTGGAGATTTTGTTTATTAAAGTCTGAGTTTCGTCCATGATATTGTCTACAGAATCACTCACTACATATTGCGCATTCAAAACTATGACCTCCTCGCTGTCACTTGCATCTGCTTGACGATTACTTATATCCAGAACTTTTATCTGGATTAATCTTAAACCTTTCTTCTTTTCATTGTTTATAACAAAAGACTGACACGTTGAATGCTGTCGCTTTTGGGGTTCTTTTCTCACTCGAAGTCTTTTGTTAGAGGGAGCTTGCACTTCTGGAATATGCCAGCTTACACCAGGACTTGGCAATAAACCTTCCATCCCTTGACCACATTGGGAGAAGATAATATCGGGCGAGTCGCTCATTATGATAAGGTATCTGAAACAAATAAATATATAAATGAAGACTTACTTAATTAAAGTAAAACATATTTAAAAATAACTTCAGTACTTACGAATTTATGTACTCGAATGTAAATCGTATCCAACGATGTTACCGCAGCAATAGCTTGACGAACAATGATTAAGGGATTCGCTAAAAATTATTAACAACATATTATAGGTATTCAAACAAGCTAAGACTTGATTCGTTATGTGACACCTATGTGGTGTTAAATTTCGTGCGTTGCACAATAAAGTAGGTTTTTTGATATGTGAGAATAAAAACAAGTATTATGCATAAAATATATTTATTTCCAAATTACGAGTATATACAACAAATGTAATATCAATTTCAAGTGAAATATAGCATTAACCAAATATAGCCTCATTGCCCCAGGCCAAAGTGGATACCTTATTGGATAGCACCAACCGTTTATCGTCATTACTTGAAAGTGCTATTTTGTTTACACTCTGAGTAAACATTTCATGCTTTATTGACTTAAACAATACATTTTTTTTACGAATAACATTACAATTGTACAAAACATTTTCATAATCGAGCATTTTTAACTTTTTTGTTACATTTTTCTTGGTACCTTTTGCTTTCTTTATTGACTTTTCTAATGTTTTAATACAATATAACTTTGAGCGGAGTCCAATAAAATCAGTGACTATAAGACCAGCCATTTCATCTTTAAAAAAGCCTGGAATCTTTTTATTTATTACGGGTAACTTATACTTGTTATCAGTAGCATAATTGCTGGTGTCAAAATAATTTAAAAAATTTAATTTAATGTCTCTGTAAAAGTCATCTGTATTTACGTCATAAATAAAACTATCAGTATCCGTATAGCACAGTTCAATGCGGTCCCCATAAAATGGTTTCATTACAGAATAGTGAAAATCATACATATGACACTTAGATAATTCTAATACAACAAAACCTATATAAATTGGTTTGTTGAGAATTACACGAGAAGGACTCATTTGTATCGCAACTAAATCGTCGGAGTAAATGGATGCACTATGAAAATAGGGATTTGCTATTAATTTTTGAGCACAAATCATCTTTTTTGTTTTATTTCTAACATCAACCCATTGGCTTACAAGTTTTACATCTATCCTTTTTTCATTGTTTTCTAAAGTCTTTCCAAAAATACTATTATTTAACAATTTAAAAAAGTCTTGCTCAAACTCAGACTTTGCTTTTTGACGTAACAGTGTATTAAGATCAATATATTGCTTCAAAAAAGCACTTTGTTTAAATTCAATTCCGCGATGAATTTTCTTTAATGTTAAACCATGTTGCAAGCACGTTTTTAAATGTACATAATGAATAATATATCGATATTTATCATACAAATTCGGTGTCAATTTATTATTCTTACTACCTGGAGGTGTAAATTTTTCCGGACAAAATGGAAAGTCGTTGTGTTCAGCATGTAAATGTGCAGGGTATATTAAATCAACTTCGAAAATGTATCCCTTTTCTGCGGTATTACTAATGTCAGTTAAACGTACTTGTAAATCATCGAGTTCTTTTCGATTCATGAATCTAAAATCGGAATAGGGTAGATATTGGCACATACTATGACCGTATAAATTGTTACTGTCTAAATACATAATGAATGAATTTGGACGGGATGCATCGAAAGAATCCAAATATTTATGATTAGCCTTTACATGTCTTTTAACACACATACAAATTCCTCCTCGAATACCTTCCTGTATCATTCTAAACATTTCAATATCGCTTATCAATTCTAATTTTACTTTTGTTTTTAAAAGCATTGCATCGAACGATAATGAGGGAGCTGTTAGGCACCATAGTGGATCAAGATCATAATGAGTTTTACAATTTTTTCTGAAGTTTTCAAATACATCTGTTAATAATAAAACATCCGTCTTTAGATAAAGATCTGTGTACATGCCCATATTTTGAATTTTAAATACTGACCACACCGCCTGAGCGTGTTCATACTCTTCATCAGTAATATTTTCATCAGTTATAGAGTTATAAAAATTACTTTTCGATGGTAAACAATCGTCTTCATAACGTTCCCATTGAGACATATAATTGTATGGGTATATCCCTTTACGAACAAGTAAATTAAATTTTGTTTCGTCAGGGTAATAAAACTTTAATTGTTTAAAATCTTGTTTTTTCATGGTACCAACTAATTTGCTCAAGCTAGTTCCTAAAAACTTGAAAGAATCAAGAAACCGCAACTCCATTGATTCGTTTTCGGAAATAGGAATAAACTTGGAAAAAGAAATATATTTTTCTTTTGTTTGAGGTATTACTTTAATAGTTCCAGGCGCTTTAGTTAATTCCTTTATGAAAAGGTGACAATCATACCCTGATAAGTTATGAAATACCACCGGTAAAAAGTTCGGTTTTTTGTACTGCAAGTTACAGTAACTATGTGCAGCGCCCCGATATTTGCCTGTGAAATGACAATGGTCTCGGACTCTGTCACCGAACAAGAACTGATCACAAATATGACAATTCATGGCATTTTTAAAATCACAAGCATTTTCGTCTGTGAATATTAAAGGGACATTCTTTTTTAATAGATCGTAAATGTATTCTGCATCTCTATAAACACATTTTATAAACTCAGCCACACAATTTGGACCGCGATATGATACATATTTACAGTATGTCTCATCTAGCCTGCACGTAATATGATAAGCAAAAGCTACTGGCGTATGCCGATGAAGCGTTTCTGTTCCCGCATGCATCGGGTCACGGTCACAAGACTGATACCGTTCGAGCATTGTTTCAAAGTCAGCATATATGACAAATGGTACTGTTTGCTTCTTGTTATAATTTTCAAACTGAATAAAAGAGCCTTCCGGAGGTAATTCCGTTGCCACACCTCCACAACTATGCATGTTTAATTTATCAGATGAATTGAAAAACATTAAACAATTGTTACACAAGTGCAGTTTACCATTATGCTTTGTTATTTGACTCCTAACGAGACGAGGTAAATCTTTAATTAAACAATAATGATTATAATCGTTACTTTCCAAATAAAGCAAGTGAATAACCGTCTGCTTCAAAACTTTAGGTTTATACAGTGGTCCTATGACTAAGTTATTTTCATCTAATCCATAAATGTAAACACATATATTCGGATTGTTAACCTCAAATCGTGCAATTTCTGATAGACTCAATGGAAACGTTATGCCTTCAATGTTTAACACGGTATGAAAATCAGGATAAGACGATACTCTTTCCGGATGCTGCTTAGCGGGATACAAAGCAGCTACAATCGACCATAAAAAACAGTACTTATCATTGTTACGAATATTTATACATGATTTTTTTGATTTAATTGCGTGGGGTAACTCAATAAAACATGAACCGCGCAATGGTTGAAACTGGTTTATATTAATTTCTAAATGAGAATTATTCAAAAAAGTCCAACCACTGTCACGGCTTTCGAATTCACTCATCTTTGTTCCTATAGTATTTTTCATCTCTAATACTAACGTGTCATAATCATAATTTTTATGAAGGGTATAGTTTTTTGTGCTAAATGATTTTACCTCCTGAGTATCATTCTTAAACATCAAAAATATAGCGTAATACTCAAAATTAATTTTAATACATGTATGTTCTTTAAGAGACATATCAATCAACATCTTAATTTAATCTCCTGAATCATTCAAAAAAGTGTCTAATGAACATTTATTATGCAAATCTACTATTCTATAGGAAGCTATACGGTTGCGAAATGCTGAATGTATTTTCTCAACACCTTCACAAAAATATGACGTTGTAGTTTTGTTTTTATGTTTGGTACTTCGAATGTGACCTGTCCAATGATTGCGCTCAATATGTATGTTACAAACGGTACAGAAAGGCATTTTAGAGTAAACTAAAGAAGTAAAAAAATTTATTAAAATTGAAAAATGGTAAGTTAAATTTATATTGAGTGGAGCAATGAGGAAAGGAGTATAATAATTTTTAAATGTGTACAATATATATAATTAAACCACAAATAAGACCTACTATAAAACCATGTTTATTATGTATGGTATTAAAAAATACATAAAAAATAACTAAACCTATTTAAAATTAACTTTATCAGAATAAAAAATGGGTTCTGAATTATGAAAGAGATCATACGACCGCTTCATAAACTTTTGAAGATGATCCCACTGTGGGGACTCTTGGTCAAGCTGCAGCTTGAGCGTTACCGCCGCCTTCTTCCACCGCTCCTCCGGAGGGGTCGACACGATGTCTGCCTTGTTGTAGATCTTGAGGTCAACGTAGAACTCACCCAATAAATCAGCGCTCCGTCTTACTTTCCCAGTGGCCACTTTGTTGACGATAGAGGAGCCGAGGTCTGACGATCTTTTAGGAATTGGGTTCTGAGCTTCCACGTCTTCCTCTAGTTTAAATAAATCGGTGGCACGATTTTTTTTGCTGAAACAAACAAACGTACCATTTTTAATTTAATACAAATACATATTAATAATATCTTACCGTAACACCAAGCTAGATGTATGGCAGGGTACAGTAGACTTGAAATTACTTAAAACCTTTAACTATTAATCCTATTAAACATGTAAAGGATGGCATATATGAATTGAGCATTGGTTTTGAAACTCTATTAGATATAGATAAATTAACTAATTGCTTTATTGCTGTTGACGTTGCACATCTTTTAATAAATAAACGTAAAAATAAATACATGTAAATTATTATCATAAAAGTACCTTGCTTTCGATCCACTACTAAGGGCCTCTGAACCTTTTCGTTTAGTAGCTGATTTTTTCGGTTTAGGTGCCGGCGTCGGTTTCGGCACTGCTACGGAGCTATCACTTTCGTAGTCAGACCTGTAATTGAACATACAAATTCTATAAGCATTGTTTTATTCGACTGCTTTTGTATCCGTATTAGGTACAAGCAATAATAAAGGTAGATAATCTGGTTAATTAACGAAAACAAAATACTCATGTAAAAATCCACTGCTACTTCATAATTATGAAATAAATTAAGAGAGTATGGACGTGTAATAAAGATAATACTTACTTACATTTTCGAGTAGAAACACAAGCTGTATTATATTATATTTTATCGTTGGTGTGGTGGTATATGTGTCACCCAGAAGCAGCTGGTTGAAAATATATTTTTTTTATCAAAAACATTTGGTTTTATTAGTTGAAATATATCATGTCAGCAAATAGTTACAATTTAATTAAATTGAACCTTAAGTCCATGCTTTTCAGTTGACAGTGGTATTACTTGATTACATCATAAATATTCACCTATAAATTTACCCAACGTTGATAAAACCATGTTACCACCATTTCCACAAAGTATAGTTGCAGTAGAATCATATTACAAAGACCACCGCGTGTTCGTTATTGTGGGAAATAAATTTCAAAGCAATCCGACATAATTGTCGGATACATGTTAACACATGTATTCCACCAAACAACACAAATATGATATTAGGTATCAAGTCCGAATAAGAAATGTAATAAGTGTTCCGCACTTACCACTTATTTTACGAGACGATTACTTTCGTTGGATAATAATTGTATTTACTCGCTATGAAGAAACTTCCCTCGACAATGGAGCGTATTCCGAAACCTAAGTTGCTAATTTGGGAGTGTGAAGATGATTTGATTTTTTATAAAGTGTCAAAATTTCCTCCATGACCAATCTTCCATACTGGTCTGGGAGAATGTACCAGCTGCTTCACTTCCCTTGCATATTGTTAAAGGCGATCGAGGGAATTTGCGAAAATGCGAATCATTTTAATAGACATAGCGGTCTGCCCGTTAGGGATAAAGTCATGATAGTATGTATGTATGTATGTATGTGTTAAAAAATAAATATCACATAACCGTCTTACAAAGAAATAATTCCATTATCCATTTTAATTTCGATCATTTCCTTCTCATCAAGCAGAACCCTGAAAATTATATGCATTGTTAGCAGTTATTTAAAATCATCGAGAATACGGAAGAGTAACCTTGTACTAACTTCACCTCTTTTCTATCATTACCCTATGCCATGTTACTTCTATACTCTCTTTATTTTATGATTTATGCTGTGACAGCTAAATACTCGTACCTGTATTAAAAATGTTGTAGTAAAACTATGAAATGATTAATTATAATTTTTTTAAACAAAAAGTCATATGTATGAAACTACCTCTCACGAAACCCTCATCTAACGTATGAATCAATGACTACTTACCTATAACAAATACTATACATATTTACAAGAATTGAACCTAATGGTCACAGGCCTCAATCAATCAATCAACCTCTGCTCTGGTGTGCGGCCTGCCTTAGTGTTTAATAAGAGCTTCTCTACACGATGTACATAAGTTAGTATAAACAAAAGAGGTGTTTTTTTCTTGCTTGGTTTAACCTGAGTTGTCTTTGACTACGTGACCTGATTTGAAATAGAAAGTTTCATTATAAATACTGTATGCTTTGATACAAATACTTGTACCACAAGGTTTTGCGAACGTCTATTAATTACGACTACACGATTAAGCTCCCATATTACACCAACCATATACTTGATTGCTTTTCATAATATTCTATGATATGAATACATTATAACGTGTGAATGGGCATTTAGCTTACACGTGACGTTGTCTGTTCCCATATCGTACCTCGTTGCAAGATTGCTTAGACAAGCTTTTTGTCGCTGGGTTGGAGGATTGGTTAGACAAGCTTTTTCATTGTTTCATTTAGAGCGTAGCGATAGGATGTGATCGGTCGGTGATAGGTATGTGTATTATTTTAAATTTAAATTTGGATGTCATTCGAGCCTAATCTGGGTCACAAAATGTGGAATGACATGAGATGCAAAGTCCCAAATTTAAATTTAATTACAACTAAATCTTAAAATTCAAATGGATTACAGAAATCGAGTAAGATCTCGTAAGTATGTGCATGCCGTGGTCGAACTGACTTGAATTTTAAGATTTGGGTATATACAACCTAATACTGAAAGTTCATATTATTTATAGCTACATATGTGAAATATGAGCATTTGAAATTTTGGTGGTGTTTGAACCAATCTGGTCACAGAAAATGGAGTACAAATGAGGTATTCTTGCTTCTGTGAAACAACACGAGTCAATCTGATCTGAATTTCACTCATATAATTTCATATAGGTAGTTATAATGTCTAAAATATTTATGTGAAATATGAGCATTTGAAATTTTGGTGGTGTTTGAACCAATCTGGTCACAGAAAATGGAGTACAAATGAGGGATTCTTGCTTCTGTGAAACAACACGAGTCAATCTGATCTGAATTTCAACTCATACTATTTCATATAGGTAGTTATAATGTCTAAAATATAGCTTAGTAGTAAAATAATATGTTCCTAGTGAAGTGAGTTTATCAAAGTGATGTGAAGTGTACTAGATGTCCTGTTGTAAGACTTGTAAGTAACTAGGTAAGCTTTAATTTATATGAGCATGTGAGTGAGAGTCGTAGAAGTGCATAGATGGTAACTTGATGGTGACTGAAGATATATTATTGGGTATTCTAACCCACTGGAGTGGTGAAGGGAACGAAGTGACCTGAAGCACGGAGGTGGGGTAGAATGCCCAATAATATACTACTTTTGTTATCGAACACTTTGCGAGTTTACACTAAGACACTTATTTTATTTTTCACTTTTGGAAGACTATAGTTTATAAAACAAACAAAGAGAAAACTAAATAATGTTGTCTCGAACTGAGAGAAAAAAAAGGTGGTCCAGACAACCTTACGTCAGGATGTCTGTCCACTTCCTTAGCCTTTTTTCGCAGTTCGTCGAAGTAGCAAACATGTGAAAATTTGGTATCAAATAGTAGCAAAAAGGTAGTGTATTTTGGTACTATTTAAACATCAAATATTGCTTGTAGTCCAGGGGTCCTGACGCTTACACGGAATTGACTCTTATTAACCACCTTCGTAAGTCTTTTTACAGGAATTTAACGACCACCAGAAGGCGGTCGAGACCAAAGCACAGAATTTTTAATAGTACTAAACGTAACCAAAGCGTCCTTCTCTTCCCTCTCTCCAACAGATCACATTTTAAAATACCTAACCTACGTAATAATAAAAATTCCATTTAATAAGTAACTAGTAAACAAAAGCACCAAAACAATATGTGTATGGTCAAGGATAACGCACAGCAAAGATAATAAAATTAATTTACAAATATTACGTGACATTTGCTATCTTTAGCCCATATTAAACATAACAGTGTCATTTTTTATCTCATTTATTTGCCAGAGCTGTTTTCTAACTCTTCTAAATGCGGGACATGTATGTATACCTAAATAATTACAAAACAAAAATCACCGAATAGTTCGGAGCTCTATTTTTGAAAAGTATGATTACCCAAAATCGGTTAGTCGAACGAAACGATTATGTCGAAGATTATGTCGTTCAAAATCATTCGATTTTCGTTTAACATTACTACAGTGTGGTCAGACATACAGTGACTACCTACCATGGTTCCTACGACTTTATGTCGCAAACCGTAACAATCGCGTCAAGATTTTACCTACCCTAGTCTACATCTACATCTACACTAATATTATAAAGAGGAATACACTAATATTATAAAGAGGAAAGATTTGTATTTTTGTGTGTATGTTTGTAATGAATAAACTCAAAAACAACTGTGCCGATTTCAAAAATTCTTTCACCATTGGAAAGCTACATTCACCCTGAGTAACATAGGCTATATACTGCAGATGGAGCTGCGGGAAACAGCTAGTATTCCATATGAGACGAAGCAGTCGCTAACGTCTGTAATATTCATAGTAGACCCAGAATTCTTCAATCATGTCACATATCATTAACTACCAACGACGATACGCGTATTCATTATGAGCTATCAAAATCGGGCCATTAGTTGAAGTAAATATTACGGACACTACGTAAAACCAAACACACCTAACACCTCTATTTTTAGTCCAGATTTATTCCATTTTGATGTTTTTCAAGAGGAACCGTTGAATTTAGTCTTTATTTGCTGGATGCAGATGTCCTAATAAAAATGGAGTGCGTGGGCATCTGCGGTTCAGACGTGAAATTCTACCACACGGGGCGCTGCGGGCTCGAGTCACTTGAGGAGCCCATCGTCATGGGCCACGAGGGCGCCGGCTATGTTGTCAAGGTAATTTCAAGCTAGTTAAAAAACACATTATCATTTCAGCAGTCAGTCCACTGCTAAATGTAGGACTATCCTAATTATTTCCAATAAGACTGGTTGAAAGCGGCCTGCATACAGGGACCTATTTCGGGTCACCTGCTATAATTTCCTCATCATAATCTCAGGTGTGTTCCCCAGTTGCGTTCGCTTTAGACCCAAGGGCAGACTTTAAATGGTCCTAGATTTGGCAGCCTGTTATTATAATGGATTGACCGTTGTCGTTTGTCCTTCGTAGCCTTTTTAACAGGTAAACCAGACATATAGGAAAGGACCTACTGCAAACCTGGCAAACCTGGGCAAAGGTCTTCCCCATCTCCTTCCAAATCACTAGCTCTCTGTTCCGCCACTTGTGACCAGCCTCGAATCCTCCCAAGTCAAAATAGATCTCAAAATAAGCACTCCTGGTTGGAATTTTGGAAACGAATTTTCTTTCACAGGTGGGTTCAAAAGTAGATAATTTGGAAGTGGGTGACCGTGTAGCCATCGAGCCAACCCAGCCATGCCGCTCCTGCGAGATGTGCAAGCGGGGGAGGTACAACGTTTGCGACCGCCCTGGGTACTGCTCCACCACCGGGGTGGACGGCAACCTTTGCACTTACTACAAGCATGTGGCTGACTTCTGTCACAAGTGAGTTTCATTCATACATGTGGAGTGGGTTTCAGTGGTTAATTGACCCTGTACCCCCTGATGTCAGTTTTCAGAGCTTTCCGACACTGCCTTTCGGCCTTAAGCGACAGAATCGTCTTTATTGTTTGTTTGTTTGTACCAAAACAAATAATTTACATACACAAGCATGGAAAAACAATAAGTACAATGGCGGACTTATCCCACTTAGGGATCTATTTAATATCAGACTCTGATCTGATTCAATCCTGCAATGTCCTAGACAAATTGGAAACCACTAAACAAAGTATGTTTCCCGTGAGAATCGAACCTACGAACTTCGGGTTTAAGGCAAACGTCTTAACTACTAGACCACGAAGGCAGTTTAAGCGAGTTGAGTAGCTCCAGCGGTGCTGCACCTGCCAGATGTCCAGTGAGGTTGGTGAACGAATCGACAGTTGTCTAATGTTGGAAGTAGGTACAGTGTCTGGATGTACAAACAAATACGGTTTACCAGACAAAATGCGATACCATATTGAAGTACATTGCTGAAGCTTGTGGCTTGTGGTGTTGTAATGCCTGCTACACCAGGAGTGTCACGCGGACAAAACGTTTATCTTCGGGGTAGGTACCTCTAGATGGCCGGTTGAAAACGTACTGTATATATTTCTCAGGATTCCCGAAAACCTGACGATGGAGGAAGCCGCAGCCGTGCAGCCGGTGGCCATCGCGACGCACGCGTGCAACCGCGCCGGCATCAAACTCGGGACCGAGCTGGTCATCTTCGGCGCTGGGCCGGTGGGGGTGCTCTGTGCTATGGCGGCTAGGGCTATGGGGGCTACCAAAATACTAATGACAGGTATACCCGGCAGCATATAACTTGGCAAAGTATCAGCGAGACGAACCCATACCGATAATTAGTACCTGCTCTCATCCTTGCCAACTGTCGCCAGTGTGTATAATCATGACGATGATGATGATAAATTTTATTTGCCTAAAGGGATATTACTGGTTCTATGTTTTGCATAGATTACTTTCCGTTCCACAATTTTACCCTTTTTGAAAATATTTTTAAATTGAATTGGCATACTCATAGCGCCGTTGGACACGGTTGCTACTGATAGATGGCAGTCGTTAGGCCATGTCAGACCTCTAGGCTGTCAACAGGGGTAGGGCAGTCGTACCCTAGGCTCCGAAGCCCTAGGAAATCATGCTTGGAGAAGAATTAATAAAGTACTACTAACTTATTTCCAGATGTAGTCCAATCCCGTCTCGACACAGCTAAGCAAATGGGTGCGGACTTGACGCTGCTCGTAGAACAACACCACATGGAGAGGCAGACGGCCGACACTATCGAGCGGATGATGGGCAGCCGGCCTGACGTCACTATTGACGCGTGCGGGTTCGCAAGTGCCCAGCGAGTTGCTTTGATGGTGTGTTCATATTCTTTACTCACATAAAACATAATAAAGATGGTCTTATAAAAATAGCAAGTTCGCGAGTGGATAAACTCCGGGGAAGATTATAAACCACCTTAAGGTTAAAGGTCACTCAAAGGTTGACTGGAAGAGATAGATTGCTTTGCAATAATTCCGCTTTTGTTATCGTATTTTGTTTTTCTTTACTTGGTTAATAAAAATATTTTGTATTGTAAACAAATAAATTTATTTCAGACTTTTATGTTAGTAACAATGTTTGAGTAATAAACATGGAGCAATTACAACGAGGAGACGGCGTATCGACTGGTCCTTCGACTGATCAACGAAGTATAGTGACGTCTGAAAAGGGGGCGAGGCTTACGTCATTTTTCACGTGTGCCTTCCGCCCCGCGTAGCCTCACTCAATTTTTGTAAGGAAGCTCTCCTTATGACATCTCTTCTTTGTTATTTCTCCACATACGACAATTTATTGTAAAGATGGCTAATACTTACCTACATCTATTTTCCACTCAGATAACACGCACAGGTGGCGTGGTGACTATAGTGGGTATCGGAGGCGAGACGACGGAGCTGCCTCTGAACGGCGCCGTGCTTCGGGAGGTCGACATTAGGGGCTCGTACCGGATCGCCAACACGTAACTATTTCACTATCCTACTTATTCTTGAGAGGATAAACTCAAATGCAATTTTTGCACAGCTCATGAGCTCACGCCGATACTTTGAAATGAAGCGATGCACGTTGTGGCGTAAATATTTTCACGTGGTTACACTAGGGCGAAAACTAATTGAAACTACTTTCACCTAATTTAATACTTCACCATAAACCACATTACTAAAGAGATACTATCCACAAACTAAACACACATGTTGCTAATCTTAATGTGCTAAAGATTGTAAAGTTAAGAATATTTCGATCTACCCTTTTTCCGATTGTTTATGTCACGTGATGAAACTAATGTGAAATATCGTGTCATAGAGTCAATGTGTTCATAAATATATGACCGCGTTTGTTCGCCAGTTACTAATAAAACCGCATACTTCTCTATCTGTTTCTATTGATGTAATGTAAGATACAAATCCTATTATCAACGGCTAAATCGCTAGACAGCTCTTGTTAGTATGGATGGTTATACATAGGTAGTTTAAGACTCAGTTCAAACATACTGTTTTTTTGTTTCAAATCTTCCATAATTAAGGTCTGTATGAACAGCACATGAACATACTTTTTGCCACAAAAAGCAGCTAAATATGATCGTCCACAGATACCCAGCAGCCCTGGCAGCAGTATCGCGAGGTTTTATAGACCTGAAGTCCTTTATAACGCACCATTACCCGCTAAACCGCTCGCAAGAGGCCATAGAGTTCGCGAAGACCGGCGAAGCCATGAAGATCATTATACACGTACAGGAATAAATTGTAAAAACATGTGTTTGGTCTGATTTACAATGATATAGCACACAGGACTCTGAACCCAGCGATCCGAGTTCAAATCTTTGTGAAACCTATCTTTTTGTTTGATTTTTTCGCTTTGGTAAGGACCAGGAGTGCCATGTTTGAAAAGTGTGACTCACTCGGCGCGTCGAATAATTTTCGTTCGATATCGAATGATTTTTGTTCGACATATTATTATTTAATTGATTAAAGCGTTACTTTGCGGAAGTTAGTTACAAACACTTATCAAATTATTTTGCGTGTTTCCGCCACCAGTTAGTTCATGCAAACTATTGCCGGCCGGCACCCACCCACTACTATTAGTCCCAACATGCCCGCCACCATTAGTTTGCACATGCGACACGTGTTTCGCCTCTACGCGAGGCATCTCCAGGCACTAAAACAAGATGTTAATAATTCGACGTATAAACGACGAATGACACAAAACCATCGTACCGCTGTCCACCCCTCCCTACTACTACCACCACAACTAAGTGGTGGGATCATGAAACATGTTAAGTCATGGAGAATTATTTAGATCCGGTTGTTTATTAATCAAGCAATTTTTTGCACGAACTAACTGGTGACGGAAGCACGCAAAATAATTTGGTAACTGCTCCGACATATTAGTCTAACATTACAAAGAAAGCGTTTCAGGACACCGTTTCTCGCGCCTCGAACTAAGAAAATTATTATAAGAAAATTTCTTGGACCATGACACAAACAAGTCTTAAACTTACTTTGGGGCCGGCTCAATTTGGGTGATTAGTTATCGAACTTAATTTAAACAACTAAAACTAAAAATCAATGAAGTTTATTTACAATCTTATTCGTTGAGTAATTAATATTAAAACATAAAAAGGTACAGGTACTTTGAATTAACATTAAATGAAAAAATAACCAAAAATATTAACATTTTTATGGCTCGGCCAGCTAGCCATATTAACCAAGAAATTTTGTAATATTAACTTTAAAAGAAGTACTAATACCCATCTTAAGAATAGTTTATTAAGCACATTTTAGCAAAAATATGTTTCGTCCCTTTCTCTCCTCTCGGATATTTAGCGTAAAAGAACGAGACGCAACACATTTTAGCTAACATGGGCTTAACAAACGATTCATAATACAAGGGTTTATATATAAAGACAACCATGCAAGGTAACAGCTTATTTGAGTGAGTCCTTCGAGACTGACGTTACAGGTAACAATTCCTTACAATATTGACACAAAAATTAATTGCATAAATCATATCAATGAAATATTGAAGGAACATTGCTGGCCACGGGTAATAAAACGCTCATGCAAGATTCAGGTATTTTTTACAAATTCTTAGTCCAAGTACACGAAAATATTCATATGAAGGCACTTAGTCGTCCATTTTAGCCAATTGTCTAAATTTATCTACTTGAAACGTAAGTACATTGAATACAGTTTTAACATTTTGGTAAAACACAAAATACTGATTTTGACGTTAGCTATCGTCCCTTTTGTGAGCTCCGCGAGGCCGTGACGTATGTGATTCATCTTTAAATATTTGTATAAATATACATCACGCCTAACGTGTTTTAAGGGTCCAAAATCACGCACCACGTGTTTTCGTAAATAAAAACACTAAGTTCAACATCGTTCGACGAGTTATCAAAGATATATAATGTACTTGCTTTGCCAAGTCACAGAATATTAATAGGTATTTAAAAAAATTACAAAGTTTATGGGCATGTTATTTTGCCCTGCTCTCATCTAGCATAGACATTTGACTGCCGTGGTCTAGGAAAGCGTTGAACCACACTTTGTACAATTTCACGAGCAGTAATACACGTATTTATAATGTTGTAATTGTCATTCAATGGTTCAAAGAAAACTGGCGCGAGCGGATTGGAAAACGCCAGGTCGTGTGTTCAAAGTGGTGGCTCGTGGCACCGGCATGCTGCCTAACTTGTTGCCGGAACCTGGAATGTACAATACAATACAAAACTTTTTGTTGCACAACAAGGAAACATTGTCAAATACAAGTAATTATAAGAAAAAATTGATCCCCTCTACTTACCAATAGATGTCGCTAGCAAATCAAAGATTTCAACATAAAAAATATTTATATTTATTTATATTACAGATATTTTGAAGATTAAAAACAGATACATATTTTGTGTAACGCTAAATTAATTAAATAAATTCTAAAATATGTTATTTACTCACGTTTATTGTGATCCCATAATCCCAGCATTGAAATACTTGAAACTAAATGGTTTGAACTATTTTACAAAATATTCTAAGCTGAAACATAAATTAGAAAAAAAAAGAAAAAACATAAGAGCTCGGGCTACGTCACGCATCGTTTACAGTTGATCGAAAAATGACGTAAGCCACGCCCACTTCCGACGTCACAGCGCCAATGGCCGTAACGGTGCACCAGTTGTATTTGCCCATTGGTCGCGTCTCACGCGGGACACGCTGCCAACTTATTCGTTACGGATACGCGCGTCGCGATTGGCTATTGTACTCCTCAAATGTAAGCTAAGGTTATAGATGATTTAAGTTTAGATCACAGAGTGGTACTAACCTGCAGCAGGCTTGTTGCCCCGGCCTCGCGTGGAGTACGCGCCGCGAATGGCTTTCTTCTTAGCGGACGACGCCTTCTTGCGGCGGAACCTGGAGACGATTCATCATTTTATATTCAAACTAGCTTGTTTGTTTCGTCATTTTTTGTGCCAAGAATAGGCGATTATGTTTGTTGAAATGCTTATTAAAATAATAAATTATGAACCGGATTTTCACAAAGCGGAAAATAATTGGGTAAATGAGAAGGTTCAAAAATTTAATAAGTAATGTGATGGTATGATAGCATAGATGTATTTAAGCTCATTATTGAAATTTTCACTTCGAAATTTTGTACAGGCGATTTTATATAACAACTAGCGGCCCGGTACGTGCTTCGCTACGTATAAAGTGATAAATGAAGAACCGCTCGATCGATTTTGTACAAACTTCACATAAACCATCTACTATATAGTCCGAACAAAGCCTAAACATTTGATTTGGATAGATGAGCCCGTTCTTGAGTTATAAAATTACAACGAAAAGTGACATTGATTTTTATATAATATATAGATTTAAAAATCGATGGAAAAAATCGATAAATATTTCTATTTTACATTTTTCTGATTCTAATTCCCAATATGTTTGCTAATACATTATCTACTAATGCTACAAAATGTCAGATGTCTATTCATACTAATATTAAATTCTGTCTATCTATCTGTCTGTTACGGCCAAACCGCCGAACGGATTTAAATAAAATTTGGTATGAATATAGTTGGAAGACCCGGGGTCAAACATAGGCTACTTTTTGTCTCAGACGGAGCTGCGGGAAACAGCTCGTACTTAATAATCCCGAACATGGGTACCACTTACTTCTTCCTAACTCCTCCTCTATAAGTCTTCCGTCCTCCCCTAGCGCTAGTGCTAGTGCTAGTGTCGGCGTGTCGGCCGAGCCGGACCCAGTCCGTGTCGGAGCCGGACCCGGAACCGGCCGACTCCCGGAACTCGCTGGATGGAGGACGAGGCTTCTCTTCTTCCAATTCATCTTGGTATTGCATTAGGAGACCTGCGAAGCGTAATGTTTACGTGATAGATGTATTTAATAACCGAGTCTCAATTTCGAGACAGGGCAATTTTGCTTTTGTACGAAAAAAATTATGTACCGGGCTAAAGAACGCATTTCTCAACGGATCCTTACGAAACTTGACACACGTGTTCCTCGATTTTTTGTGGAGTTTTTTTTTTATCTCGGGGGGCCTCATTTCTCTAGAAGACGGAAAGTTTTGTATAATATTATTAATTGAATTTAAATCATACTTATGTGTAATGAGTAACAAAAGTGTGATAAAAAAAAGTGGGGGGGGGGGGGGGGTAAATGAGGGAAATTCAAAGAGGCATTTTATGAATTAACCACGTATTTGAAAGTAGATCGTAAAGTCTACCACTGTTCACAGAACTACTTAATTCTAAGCACAAAATACGATGTTTATACTCGTTATAGTAATATCAATATCTCACCCATCTTCTCAACAGCATAAGCCGCTGTGATCTTCAACAAGTTGCCGCCGTACTTCTGGTAGTTGGCGCGAGTGATGTGCGGGAGCGACAGGAACTCGTTTTCAGTTTCCGGCAATCGCTTGGCCATCGCTTTCAAGGCGGCTTGCGGTAACACTGAAGCTAGGGAAGCTCCGCGGGCTGCGGCCATTTCCCTGATACAATGATATTATTAAGAGAGAAAGAAATAAGAATATATTTAGCGGGCCAATTAACTTTTTCATACGCTACGGCACTTCTACCGATTTTTTTTTTTGCTATGGGCGTCCCCTCGGTCGCGCGGGATTCGCGTCAGTTTGAAAGGTCCTTTAGAGCTGGCCATCCAGCCTTATTTTTTTAAATGTATGTAATAGATATGTGTCATACACACATACATACATATTATATATTAACTATTACACGACGAGGACCAGAGGTCTTGTATGTCTAAAAAAAATAAAGATATTATATGGCATATGTATGTCGAATGAAAATCGTTTGATTTCGAACAAAAATAGACAACCTTTTATAATAATTCGATAAAAGGTAGTCTATTCCTTCGCACAGTCATGGGTAAGTAACGCGTTAGTGACACCTTCAAGGCCCTAGATATATAACTATATATGTCACCTGCAAGCTTCCACCAGGTCGGCATAGCATCGTTCCTCGATCCTCTTGATCAGCACTTCCACAGTGGAAGTTCCTTCGCTGGCTGGTTTGGCGGTCGTCACTGATAGAGTTGGTTTGTCTGACACTTTCATTGGGAATAGCACGCGTTGGCCTCCGTTCATTAACCTGAAATATTGAATGTTACAATGTAACAGTAAATACTATTACTACTTTTTTTTTGAAGAGCTCGTTAGTCGAGCGCGACCCGCGTATCCGTAGCGAATACGCGTGTCAAGCGACGTCAAGACGAGACCCTTATTGGATTTGTCGCCATTTTAGTGGCATTTCCTATCTTGAGCTCCTCCGTGCTTCGGAAGGCACGTTAAGCCGTTAGTCCCGGTTCTTATCAATAGATAGCAGTCGTGAGGCTGTGTTAGATGCCTTGGGGCAGCCTAAAAAATTCTGACAGTGTTGGCCAATAACACACCTCGGGTCATGTTCCTGTTGGTCTGGTTTCCCTGTAAAAAGGGGTATGGAGGTCAGACGGCAGTCGCTCTATTGTAATTACCAGTTCCGCCAAATCTAGGACCATGTCTTACAGCGTACCCTAGACTTCAAAGCGTAAGCTGACGACGCATCTAGGAATACACGCTAGGATGATGATGAGCAGTAAATACTTTTGATTTGATAAATCTTATTTATTAGTTAGTTATTTGAGGAACTCAATAGCCTCACGCGACCCGCGTATCCGTAGCGTGTCGCGTGTCAAGCGACGTCAAGACGCGACCCGTATTGGATTGATCGCCATTTTAGTGGCATTTTCTATCTCGCACTTCTCAGTGGTTAATATAGTTATTAATAATAAGTGAATATAAAAACTAAAAATTAAAAAAAAAATGTGTATGACTACTGTATATTTGATGATAATTACGCTAACTGAAGTAATCTTATCGCCCGAGTGCTCGTTAATGCGATTTGAGGATTTTTCGTCGTCCGTATTAAGAGATATATTGACTAACTTGTCGACGTTGTTCCCCAAAACAAGGTAAGCGCTGGCGATGTCGTTGTTGACAACCAGCTGCTCAGCCAACAGTCCGCGAACAACCATCTGGCGGAGAAGGCGCTGAGGATCGCTACGTTGCCAGGACTTGCAGCTGGAAATATCCATATCCATACATTATATCCATCCATACTAATATTATAAATGCGAAAGTCTGTCTGTCTGTTACGCTTTCATGGCCAAACTGCTGAACGGATTTTGATGAAATTTGTTATGAATATAGTTGAATACCCGGGGTAAAACATAGGCATTTTGACGCATGCGGAGCTGCGAGAAAAAAGCTAGTAATAAAATATAATTATTATTTCTATATTTATTTTTTAAGCAGTCTGAAAAAAAGTTAATGAAACGAGTGAATTCATTCCCTCTTACTCTAAACTATACTTATAACTACTTCGCGTCAATTGAATACCGTCAAAAACAAAACTTGTAAAAAAACCAAGTCTCGCAACTTTTTTCTGCCGTTAACATTTGCGAGATCCATTTAATACCAAGTCGGTTTATTCAGTCTCCACTGAAGGGACCTTCTGTCGTTATTAATTAATTAGCTAAAGTAACAACATCTTATATTGACCATATACATATTAAATATCTACTACGAAAAGACATTATTACGCCATCTATCAAAAAACATGAGAAGTTATAAATTAAGATTTATAACTTTTTAAATATAGTACTTAGACAACTTGTGATAGAATTTGGTTATGTAAAAATGGTTGTTCTAAAAATTAAGTTTTTTAATTCGCCAAAAACAAGCGATATCAGTACTTTTTGAGGAGCCTCCCTTATTTATTTATTTAATAGCATACAAAACAGATTACAATCATTGAAGCACTTATAATCTAGATTAAGAAGCTGATCTAAATCGTAATCCAAAAATATGTACGCCTAAACACTTTGAATGTAAAAAAAGATAATTTGACAAACACTAGAAATACATGTTTCAAGTTTTCAAATGATTGACTAAACGCTCACATCGAATATGGGAAGAAATTTTTTTTATACCATACTCACCGTCCGTGTATGGCAGTGTTCCGCAGCGACTGCAGCCTCGCCTGCATGGAGCCGCGCAGTGCGTCCGCGAAGTGCAGCAACGTGAAATTGGAGCGCGAACCGCCGGTCGCGTCGCGGACCGCGCGAACTATTAGCTTGCACTCGTCCGTCACGTCCACTGGCTAAAGAAAATGTTTAAAAATTTTAAAAGTGTAATGTGATTGCTTAATAGCTTTTAATTTGAAATTTTACGCAGTCAATTTTTTATACGAGGGCGACACTGAAAGTCTTTAGAACTGACCACTTGTAAACAGTATAATAAAAAAATAAGTTTAAACTTTGAAAATGGAACTCTTTGCCAATATTATTGAGTATGTATTTTATTAATTTGTCATTTGTTTTACGATTTGGCGGCACGTCAGCATAAATTAAACGCGAGAAAATTTTCGTGCAATGATTTTTTATGACTTTTGTTGTTATGTGTTGTTATGTACAACTGGTTTAATGAGTTCAAACGTGGTCGCACTAATCTCACCGATGATCTGCGTGAGGGACGGCCTTCTACGGCTACGACTGAAGATAACATCAGTGTTCTGCGGCGTATGATAGAGACTGACAAAAGAGTGACCTATCAGCAGATTCGGGCAAGTTTAGGCATCGGTATGAGCCAAGTGCACAAAATCCTGCATGAACATTTAGCGGTCAGGAAGCTTTGTGCCCGGTGGATACCTCACGATTTGACCGAGGCCCAAAAAATCCGTCGTGTTGATTGGTGCCGTGAAATGGTTCAAAGATTTAACGGAGGTGACTCAAATGCTGTGTTTGACATACTTACGGGTGACGAAAGCTGGATTTACTGTTATGATCCCTGTGACGTCCTCTTGTCACATATGGGTAAGCTGTAGATCTCGAAATAAAACAATTACTGGCAATTTGGGTATAGCAGTGGTCGCACGTCCGGCCGCTAGCAGCTAGCACTGACTGTCGTCGACCGTCACCCCCACCCAGCCGAGGGAGCGCTCACGTCTACACATTTATTACTACTACGTCACACCTTTCCCTTTTTCTCAATTTTAGACATTTAAAATTTGTCTGAATCTATAACTAACAATTACATTCATTTTAATTTAAATTAACTTCAACGATCAAATGAACAAGTACACATACACATAAAATTTTAATATAATATTCCAATGAACCTTTTCTTCTTTATCACTCTCTGTCTCTGCATCAGATTTGTTGTTCTCGCAAATCTTCCACTGACCTTCGATTCTCTTGAGATGAATAATATATCTTTCATTTCTTGTCTCGTTTTATAATTTACTATATTGTACTCAGGCCCCTGAACTAACAACGGTGTGTGGTGCTGGATTGAAGTTTGTAGTTAGTTTGTTTTCTTTTACTTCTTCTTACTTCAGCCTTTCTTTTTCCGTCTTCATACTCCTTCCCTCTTTCTTTCATTAATTAGTCCTTATCTCTGAAATCTGAACCTGTGGAACTGTTTAAATCCATATGCTGCCATCAATGCTTCCACTATTTGCACTCCAATGATCCCTTCTAAGTGCCTTACGGCTAGGTTCCGGGTTCTTCTCTCATTTATCTTGCGGTGCAAGAAGTAACTATTCTTACTCTCAGCATCCACTGTCTACTAGGTGATGCTTTTATTGTTGTAGAAATATCTTCAGTGATAGTCAATAGATTGCATAATGATGCGATGTGAAGGCAACTAGAAATCATAGCATCAATGGAATACATGGAGTTTGCTACGCAGTGCTACGAGGGTCTACAAGACGTTGTATCGGCTACGAATATTGCAATTAAGTTGCGATCAGCGGCGCGGCGTGTGTAATCTGCAATCCAATGCTGAGCGGAGATTTCTCATTATTACGGGGAAAAATTGTGACGTCAATTTACTTCCAATCTTAGATTAAGACTGATCAAGTGGAGAAGAAGCGGAGCCACAAACGCCACCGCAGTACCCTCCTCAAAACGTCGATTTACAAATTATGTTAATTTAATTTTCTTAAACATGCGCGGAAATATTGTCATTACTTTTGAATAAAGAACACGCGAAGTAACATATTTACGTAGACTGAAAATCAAATTCACTTCCCGGTGCGTTCTTTAAATTTGGAACGAAGAGCGCGCCGGCAATGTTGTATGAAACGGTGTGCTGTTTTAATTTAGAACTTTTTCATCTATCGTACACATTGCGTTCTCATGGCTATATCTGAAAAACCAAAATTACTTCCCGGCGCGTTCTTTGAATTTGGAACGAAGAGCGAGCCGAACGAAGAGCGAGCCGGCAATGTTGTATGAAACGGTGTGCTGTTTGAATTTAGAACTCTTATCTATCGTACACATTGCGTTCTCGTGGCTGTATAGCCACAGATGCGTTTACCTTTCGGCACAAACTGTAAAATAAATTAAATTTATTATGTAAAAGGCCCTTTATTATTTCCTTGCATTTTTTTAAGAAAAGCACTATGTATGCCTCGGCCGAAATGGCAATTGCCTGTCTCATATCATTTTAGTCCTCGCCTGCGGCTCGGCCTTCAAACTCATACTCGACCTGCAATTGCCTATTTCGTTGCCTTTGCAATAATGTACTATTAATTTAATGATGGGTTTAATTTAATGGTGGCTCGATTAAGGTACACTTACAAAATACTTACAATAGTATGTTAATTGTTAAATTCTGAAGATAGTTTTGAGTTAACTCTATAAGTTAAAAACACAAAATAGATAATAGCACCAAACCAAAGTGTTATGAAACACCAATTTTCCTGGGCGGATGGATTACGTCAATCATCCTTGGTAACATTGTTTCCAGTTTATACATTCATATTGTAAAGGTGATTAAATATAAGAACACTGATTAGATATTTTTGACCTTGATTACCTTGACCTTTTTTTTACAAATAAGTTTGCACCATTGCAAACTTATTTGTACTCCTTGGTACTTTTTGAATGCACCATGGCAAACTTATTTGTACTCCTTGGTATGTTTTGCATGCACCATGGCAAACTTATTTGTACTAATTGGTACTTTTTGAATGCACCTTAGCAAACTTATTTGTACTCCTTGGTACTTTTTTTTGTATATATTTTGTTTAATTTTTTTAGTTATTTATTAATTATTTTTTTTTACTTTTTTTATTATTATTAATTATGCACTTATACTATAAATCGTACATTTTAATATTTTAATTAAGTACTTGCTTTACTTGTACTGTAACGAAATAAACATAGTTTACAGTTACAACATACCTACGCTTTTTTTTTCATTAGTTTTTTTTTTTTTATTATTAATTATGCACTTAAATATAAATCGTGCATTTTAATATTTTAATTAAGTGCTTGCTTTTCTTGTACTTTAACGAAATAAACATAGTTTACAGTTACAACATACGCTCATCTCATCTCCGAACTGCACAAATTGCAACTATTGGTAACTAGCGGTTTAGTCAAATTATCCGCTATTTTTGTTTACATGCCTGAAAGATACAGATACAATTTAATAACATTGTTTTCAACTTTTTCTCTAGCAAAGAGTATTTTAGTTGTATGAAAATGTGTTTAGATCTATTGTGACTCGAATTTGGTATACCTTCTTACACAATCATTATGGTGTTCAAAGTAGGTCTCGTATTTCACAACCAAAGTCATGTAATTTTACGTTATTGTACATTTGTTAAACAATTAAATTGAAAAACTTGAGGTTTTTTATTCCATTTACCTCCACAATATGTTTCAAATTATTAGGTATACCTTTTGCATTTTAGTTTTAGTTCTATTATTAAACCTAAGGTATTACCAATTTCTAAGCTCTTTAATATGGGATGCATACATAGCTCTTTATTAATTTTCCTTATTACTAAGATATTGGTATTCCTACGCCCTTTTTAGCTTAGAACTCCTTTCCGGAAAAGAACCAACTACAAGTTGATTTTGAATAAGTCTGATCATGAACATTCATTTACCTTTGGCATACTGATTTATTTTATCAGTTTTCGTATTTTGCGGATTTTGGACTATCAGTTTTAAATATATCAGAGAATTTGGACTTTCGAACAATCTGATTTTTGCTCAACTGATTTTAAATTACCCGCTTTCGTATTTAACGGATTTAGGTACATCAGCTTTAAGCAAATCAGATTCGGACTGTCACAGCTTTGAGGTTTTATAACCTTGACTTCAATATTGTTCAGTATTTTGGTAATGTCTAATCTCATTTACTTTAAATAGAAACTTGGGCCTTGACGGCAGAAAATTAACCTCATCTCCTATGACATCCCGAACTGTTTCACATATTTTTACATTCTATGTTTCATACCTTGTAGCCATTTGGTACAGTACAAAATCCACCCGTATATCCCGTTATGATATTTTATCAAAACATGTTTTAGTGATTTTAGGATGTACGCACTGTAGTGCGTGTACATACTGTGTACAGTAGCCACATTTTGAATATATAATTGCAGGCTTTTAATCGTGCCACATATTGAACAGAGTTTTATTAGAATAATGTTTATCAAAACTTAAGTAAATAACATTTCAGAAGTTTTGCACCACTAACCATTGCGTGTTCTTTTTCAGTTATTGTTCATCACTTAATTTACAATTAATTATAATTTTTTTATTTTTCATTTTTTTGTTTGTTCTAGGAATAATATTATTAATCACTTAGTTATTTAAATATTAAGTGACAATCGAGTTTGTTTCCCATTTATGCAGGCTTCGCAGTATTTCTCACCAGGCGTTATCGAATCAATTAAGTAGAGTAAGGGCGCTTGTGCACTACAAGGAATTTTACTGTTCCGCAGTCCGATTTTTTACGGTCCGATATGGCACGCCATCAATTTATATACTAGTTTGTGCACTATACGTAATTTTACTGTCTGAAATTTTACTTTTCCCTATTCCGGGCCGTTTTTTTCCGGTCCGAGATGACAGCAATGCAAAACGTATCTGTGCTTGTGCACTGCGTCCGCGATCAGTTTTATTCATGATTGGGCGGGGCGGGTGCGGGGGATGGAGGATGTATCACGCACATCTTTCCTTTCCTCACCTCCTCTGCTAACTGCGCCTAGGGATAATAATAATAAACACTTTTTTGCACCAGGAAAATACAATTTTATGACATGTAGACATAATGATGTGCAAAGGCGGCCTTATCGCAATAGCAATCTCTTACAGGCAACCCTTTTTGTAGGAAAAATGGATGTCGGAAATGCAATAAAGTATCGATATATATTGTATTGTATTTATTGTATCATTACATTATGTACGATATTTTCATCTTTTTTAACGTTACTCGTGCATGGCGTGTAGTTTCAAAGAGAGCTGACCTTTTACTGCACTTTACCGATCCGAGTAAAAACGGACAAGTGCACAAGCCAATCAGTCGTGTTTCTCATGCCAAATCGGACCGTAAAAAATCGGACTGCCGGACAGTAAAATTCCTTGTAGTGCACAAGCGCCTTAATGATCTTAAAAATCATTTTATATAATAAAATCTAAAAACTTGTTGATTACACTAGTCTTAATTATTTTTATCACTACTGCACATTTGAGAAACAGTTCTTTTATCACAGATTTTTTTTTTTATTAAGTTGTTAATTGGTTCACTCAGTAGTATACAGTCTTTACTGATGTAGGTTTTAAGTTGATCGAAGGCGACCTGGCAAGCTGCATGCTGACAGCAGGTTGTACGGCACCTAGTTCCTTGGATGTCGCCGGTGTCACTAATTACTTGAAGTGTTCCACGTTTGGTGGCTGAAACAAATTAACAGTTTTAGCTACTGAAATTTTAAAAACATACATATCATCACGGCCGTTTCCCGTAGGAATACGCAGAGGCTATGAATTTTCACTTCCAAAATTAATTTAATTAATTAATTGTTTCTAAGTAGGTAGATGTTCATTGACTGTCTTCGCTTGACACACTGGAGCCAATGAAACTCAAAAATTCTTGAATACTTGATGTAATTTAGCAAAGTACAATTTACAAGATAATTGGTATGAGCGTAACGTCGGTCGATATTGAAGTAAAATGTTCTTAATAAAATGACACATCATGCACTCGCGCCTACGCGGATTATATAAGCAATGCAACACTCGCGTATCATTATTTCAGAAGTCTAAGGCGTATATAGGCCTAAACATTGCCTATGTTCACTTTGTAATGTTTTTATATCAAGCACTTAATAAATTATTTTGCGTGCTTCCGCCACCAGTTAGTTCATGCAAACTATTGCCGGCCGGCACCCACCCACTACTATTAGTCCCAACATGCCCGCCACCACTAGCCTGCACACGCAACGACGAACGTCGTTTATACGTCGGACTATTAACAGCTTGGTCTAGTGCCTGAGGATGCCTCGCGTGGAGGCGAAACACGTGTTGCGTGTGCAGGCTAGTGGTGGCGGGCATGTTGGGACTAATAGTAGTGGGTGGGTGCCGGCCGGCAATAGTTTGCATGAACTAACTGGTGGCGGAAGCACGCAAAATAATTTATTAAGTGCTTGTAACTTTAACTTCCGCAAAGTAACGCCTGAATCGGTTAAATATGTTTTTATATCATTATAGTATATTAAGTAACTGTCCGAATAAAGTATTCTTACTGGACAATTTACTTTGACATTATAAATAGTTTATGTAAAACTGTTTAGGAATTGAAAATACTTATCTTTGCTTTCAATGATGTGGTCGAGAGCTCCGGAATCCAGCAGTAAATGTTATTTGTTTCCCTTTTCGGACAGCTATTTAATTGCCGGTCATGAATGCAAACCGAGAGGTTGCATTGGAAACAGTGGTCCCCCTCAGTCAACTCCACTGCTTGAACAATTAGAGGGCGCTCTGCTGATTTCTGTTGTTGGTTGAATTGTCTCGGCAACCACTCTTTTTGCAATCCCATTTTTCTTCGAGCTGTACGTCCAGTTCCTCATCGATGTCGTAACTCAGTAACCAAAAGGCCAATCGCACTGTATAATTGTTTACAAGTAACATGAGATCGAAAAATCTTAAACACGACACATCCGTGTGTTTTGTTTGTTACTGCTTATCCCTTTTTTTTTCTTTTAATTTGGATGATCCCATCCTCGTCGCCACTTGTGACGTCCTCTCGTCACATATGGGTAAGCTGTAGATCTCGAAATAAAACAATTACTGGCAATTTGCCGAGGGAGCGCTCACGTCTATAAATTTATTACTACTACGTCACAATCCCGAAACCAAAAGACAGTCTGCTCAGTGGGTGTTTCCTTCCGAGGAGTTGCCAACTAAAGTGAAGAGAGGTCGAAGCGTGGGAAAAGAGATGGTGGCCTCGTTCTTCGGAAAGACCGGACATTACGCGACAATTGTTTTAGAGGATCGTAAAACAGTTACTGCAGAGTGGTATACTAACAATTGCTTGCCACTTGTCTTGGAAAAAGTTCGGGAGAAACGACCTCGCAGTAGGATCCTCCTTCACCACGACAACGCCTCGTCGCACACCGCCAGGCGAACGATCGACTATTTGGCGACATCAAACGTGGAATTACTAGGTCACCCGCCATATAGCCCCGACCTCGCACCTTGCGATTTTTATTTATTCCCGAAAATAAAAGAAAAACTTCGAGGAAAACGTTTTATGGACGCCGAGGAAGCAGTGGCTGCGTTTTAAAACGCCGTCGAAAAGACCCCTAAACACGAGTGGGCAAAGTGCTTTTCTCAGTGGTTCCATCGGATGCAGAGATGTATTGACGTGAAAGGACACTATTTTGAAAAGATGTTATAAAAGGAATAACTTGCTAGTGTGCTCAGTTTTTGATTTTCTAAGAACTTTCAGTTTGACCTTCGTAACAATTAAAAAAAACGATCGGAAAGTGTTATTTAAAAAAATTAAATTATTCAAAAAAATATATTATAATCGATGAATACATAAAAAACGGCGACAGTGTCGTTGATGTCGGCGACAGTGTCGTCGATTGCGGTCAGACACTCGGAAGTGTCGTCGATGTCGGCGACAGTGTCGTCGATTGAGGTCAGACACTCGGGAAGTGTCGTCGACGTCGGAGTCAGTGTCGTTGATGTCGGCGACAGTGTCGTCGATGTCAGCGAGAGTGTCGTCGATTGCGGTCAGACACTCGAAAGTGTCGTCGACGTCGGAGTTAGTGTCGTCGATGTCAGCGACAGTGTCGTCGATTGCGGTCAGACCCTCGGAAGTTTCGTCGATGTCGGCGTCAGTGTCGTCGATTGCGGTCAGACACTCGGAAGTGTCGTCGATGTCGGCGACAGTGTCGTCGATTGCGGTCAGACACTCTGAAGTGTCGTCGATTGAGGTCAGACACTCGGAAGTGTCGTCGACGTCGGAGTCAGTGTCGTTGATGTCGGCGACAGTGTCGTCGATTGCGGTCAGATACTCGGAAGTGTCGTCGACGTCGGAGTCAGTGTCGTTGATGTCGGCACAGTGTCGTCGATGTCAGCGACAGTGTCGTCGATTACAATCAGACACTTGGAAGTGTCGTCGATGTCAGCGACAGTGTCGTCGATTGAGGTCAGACACTCGGAAGTGTCGTCGACGTCGGAGTCAGTGTCGTTGATGTCGGCACAGTGTCGTCGATGTCGGCGACAGTGTCGTCGATGTCAGCGACAGTGTCGTCGATTGAGGTCAGACACTCGGAAGTGTCGTCGACGTCGGAGTCAGTGTCGTCGATGTCGGCGTCAGTGTCGTCGATTGCGGTCAGACACTCGGAAGTGTCGTCGATGTCGGCGACAGTGTCGTCGATTGCGGTCAGACACTCGGAAGTGTCGTCGACGTCGGAGTCAGTGTCGTTGATGTCGGCGACAGTGTCGTCGATGTCAGCGACAGTGTCGTCGATTGCGGTCAGACACTCGGAAGTGTCGTCGATGTCGGCGTCAGTGTCGTCGAATGCGGTCAGACACTCGAAAGTGTTGTCGATATCGGCGATGTCGTTGTCATACATTGAAGTGTCATCGATGTCAGTGCGACACATTGAAGAGTCGTCGTTGTCGGTATCGGGCTCAGGAGCTCTATTTCTAAAATGTATGACATATATGTCGAACAAAAATCCTTCGTTAACGAACGAAAATCATTCAATGTCGAACAAAACCTAATCGACTCGCCGATTTTGCGTAAAACACACTACAAAAATAGAACTCCTGCTCTTAAATTTATGAATGAATAATTAAATCTAGAGATTTACACCCATATTCTCAAACGTTTCCTCGAACTCGACTCAACCTTACTCCAACTCATTGGTATGATTAGTCGACACTAGCTGTCTTGTCATAAGGAGATTCCTCATTGGAGGCGAGTATCGAACTGACAAATATAAGGTTGGTCGAGAGGTACCTCGAGGCGGCCAAGATAGTGGTTTTTGCCACTTTCAGCCTAGTAAACTACTTGTTTATTTTTTACTCTATTCTTTTCAATTTTTCAATTTTTGTGCTTCGAATTGTTATTATAACCTGTGTCTTTCCTCATTGGCGTTAACGCTCAAGCAACCAATTAAGAATGTAATTTTCAAGGAAACTTCGAGGACTTCCTTAATGCGTCCTCCAATGAGTTTGAGTGAAGGACGTGAGTTTGAGTAAGGTTATGTTTAAGAAGGGTTAGTCTGTGCGCATCCTGACCTTGAAGTTGTTCTCAGCCAGACAGTTGTCGCAGGCGGTCCTCTTCCGAGCCAGACAGTGTTCCCGCTGGAACTTCTCCCCGAGGTAAGCCAGCACTTGCGCACGCCGGCACTCGGTCACAGACTCGCAAACCTCCACCATTCGGAGGAGGTTCTCGATGTGCACCCGCTTCGCTTCCGGGGTCGTGTTGCGTTCCACTGAGAACAAAAGTGATATTCAAATTTAAATAAAGCAAAAATCGTTTATTGTCAGACCGCATAGCCCATAGAAATATATCATATCCCAAATAGGCTCACCGAGTTGCATGTTCTTCGTGCAAATCTACCAAAGACTGTTGCATCGATCCTATCTGCTATCATTCCTAGGATTTTATTCTCACTCCCCCTTATTCTGCACATATATAGAGATAGAGACTTTTAGCGCATAACCGCATAGAAATCATCGCGGCATCTGCAAACATTCCCGAGGCACTACAATTGACTTTTAAGTTGAGTACCCTAATCTTGAAATAAATAAAACCGGTAAGTGTGAGCCGAACTCGCGCACTACGGGTTCCGTGACATTAAAAAAAAAAAAAAAAAAAAAAAAAAAAAAAAAACACCATGTATAGAAGTTTTACTGTACATTTATTTTATACTGTTTTTTTTAAGATTTGTTTTTGTAGCAGCAACAGAAATACGCGTTGACGCGCGTGCGTACCGCAATTGCGACCAAATCATAATAATCTATTAGGTATCGAGCTCGCCGCTGTTATATAGAGTGTCCGGGGTGTGCCTCCGTTAGATGTAACCAGAACTATGTCAGCCGGTAGAGTATCACTTTTATAAACGAATCGCCAAAACAGCGTGCGTTATCTGTAGGGATATCAAAAGTCATAAAAATACATTTATATTTGAAATTTATTACACTTACTGTCTAACAGCCGTCTGTATCTGATGACGTCAGTGTAAGAGTAGTACAGAAGGCAGGCGGCAGGTTCGCCATCTCTGCCGGCGCGGCCTGCCTCTTGGTAATAGCCTTCTACTGATTTGGGCATAGAGTGGTGGATGACGAAACGAACGTCTGCTTTGTCTACGCCCATGCCGAAGGCTATTGTCGCGCAGATCTGAAAAGGTATTGATACTATGTGACCACGGCTTCTTATGTGTTTAGTTGTTTCCGGATTGGTTAAGACTTTGCTGGCTTGAATCACCTGATTGTCTGATAATAAAGATTATTCCGCGCTTCGGAAGGCACGTTAAGCCGTTGGTCCCGGCTGCCATTTGGTAGTCGTCACAGGAACCACGTCAGGGGCCGAGAGGCGATTCCGAACAACTCTGACACCAGGGTGTACAATTGTACATGGTCGATAGACAATGTAACCTACACGAAATGATGATGGCCAGACATATTGACATTGTCTTTGTTCACAATTGGTTTTGAACAGGATTAAATTTTCTTCTGGTTGCCAATGAATATCGAAAATTCCTCGTAGACAACCAGTTACGAAAAGCAGTTGCGGCAGAGGCCGAAAGCGGATTGAATGTTTAATACAGCGGGAATAATTTTATAGGATAAAATGTAACCGCAAGTTCAGACTCGATACATGAATAGACCAAGAGAAAAAAAAAGTTATAAAAATTGTGTATACTGTCACCCCAATAATGGTAAGCAAAAATACCGCATAGTAGTTTGTAATTTTCTTATATTACTTATGAACATATACTCATATCGGTTCTCTTACTACGAAACAATATACCTTTTTGATATAGCCATCTAGAAAACAGCATCTTTGTTTGTATGCCGATCTTTGTAAGGCAAGGTGAAGGATTAATAAATCTTAAGTAACATACGACTTTGACCCTGTCAGCCACCCAGGAAGCCTGTACAGTTTCCCTCTTCTTATCAGCTAGTCCTGCGTGATAAGCAGCCGCCTGTACGCCCACTTTGCGAAGGTCGTTGGACAAATTATCGCACTCTTTGCGCGAGAGGCAGTATACTATGCCTGAGTCCCTGGAAATATTATAAACTTGTAGTTCTTTAAACAGTAGACTTCGCGAATAATAATAATCCTTGACACCGCACGGATTGTAAGGAGGTTCCTCACTTTGGATCTCTGACCACCGGCAGCTTGTGTCTTGACTCCACTGCTGATGGGTGCCCCCTTTTTTATATATATTTTTAAATGTTTATGTTTTATTTATATTTAAAAATGTATTTACAAAGAAAAGAGAATAAATAAAGAGATAATAATAAATATCCTTATGCACGAAATACATGGTATGTATATTAGTGTTACAATTCTCACATATTGGATCACATGTTTTGTCACATGATTATGACATAACAATGACATGCGAATAATTAGGTTAGGCGAACTTCCCCCTTTTATTTAATTTCTTTTTCACACTTGTAAGAAACCCGTGATTCGATGTTGTTCTCAAATGTTTGAAATCCGTTAAATAATGCTACATCAAACTTTCCCTCATTGTCCCCCAAAAAAGCTCACCAATAAAATACTGTTACGAAATCAAAAATAAATAAAAATAAAATGCGGCCCGCGGAAGTTTGAGTAGCGCTGTCCGCGGAAAATTTCTCGTGCAATCGTCGCGTGTTTCCATACGGGAATAATATCGCGAACGATCTAGTACATCGATTATCTCGCTCTGACATATTGCTTTGTCTCGCTCTCACATTTCTAGTATGTACTAAGGGAACGAGACAGAGAATATCCCTCTCTCTATTCCGGAGTAGTTGTGATCTTTCTAGAAACTTATAGAGCGTGTTTCCCGGGCCATATAAATATCGGAAGGTGCCTCAGGAGGGCAGTTCTAATTTAACTGAGCTACAAGTGCGATCAAGAAGCGATATCGGGAGCGAATAACAAGTGATACAAGCGACCTCGGCGAGTTATAGTGACTGTGATTAGCAAGACATTGTTAGTGATAAGTGTCAATCCTTGTGGGAATAAACGTTTTTAAGAGTCATCAGGTGTTTTTCTCCAAATTGCGAACCCCGGAGCTCGTAACAATTCCTTCGCCATATTGCGGAAAAATATTGAAACTAATTTCTTTTCTTGCAACTAAACATTCATATAACATTCCGTCATCTCAACATCATCTGCCAAAGAGAGAGAGGACTGGACGTTGTGTCTTTGTGATTATTTCCTACGATTTATTTATCAAAATGACAAAAATAATTCATAATAATGAGAAAAAAGGGATGAATAAAAACGAAGACACATACAACATGTTGCCATCTAAAGTCAATCAATAGCGATGCCAATGCAGGGTTTTTTATTTTCCCGGTCAGGCTAATCGGATAATATTGTATTCTTACAAATAAATAAATTGATTGATTGATAAATACCTGAAGAATTTCTCCTTGATAATATTGGCGACTTCCTGGTTGATGCTCTTTGGTTTCTTCTCCAAGATCCTGTACTGCAGGTTGGGGCGGTTGAAGCTGCACAGGAACCACTTGCAGTTGGTCACCTTTCAACGATTTATATATTTCAAAATTAAATTTATTGTAAATATTAATTTAATTTATTATATTTATTTATGCAAGTAAAATATATTTGTTGGTTGTTGTGCCATTTCTGGTCTCTTTTGAGTTGATGCAGTAGGTATGTTTATTTTATGACTCAGCCTAACTGCCTTCATAGTCCAATGGAAAAGACGTTTGCTTAAGACACGGAGGTCATGGGTTCGGTTCACGGAAAACATACTCTGTTTAGCAGTTAAACTTGAATCAACTGTCTGATAATAAGGATGATTTCGTGCTTCGAAAGGCGGGTTAAGCCGTTGGTCCCGGCCGCCATCTAGGCGATCGTTAAACTAACCACGTCAGAGGCCGAGAAGCGGTTCCGAATAACTCTGACTCCAGGGTAATTCTTTAATGTTAAATCATTTAATATTTATAAATTAAAAGATTGGTAAATGTCATAGATTCCTATTCTTTTTTTTTATCATTCCCCTTTAATTTTATGCCCCAGCACTGTCAGTAAGGATACTTTCGTCATATTCGTTAAAAAAAAAGGGAAAAATTTAAGTTTTTCATTATGTATCTCCGCTTGGGTTTCACGGGTTGCCCCGCTCCTTTGAGAGGCTTGCGCGGGGATATTGATCCAACGCGTAGAGACCCTTTGGGAAAGTGGATGTCATGTGGTGCTTCTATATATCAATAGATGCCATTTCCTATTTCCATTTTATTATTTTTAATTATATTTTTTTCTTATTATATAAATAACTGTCTCTTCTGATTCTTCATTCAGTCGTCTTAACCTAGAAAATAGTGTATAAATACCTTAAGTTGATGGAGTATATCCATTCTCACTCGCGGAGTGGCCGTGGCAGTGAGTGCCATGATGGGAGTAATCGGGAATCGTTCCCGCAGGATGAACAGTCTCTTGTAGTCGGGACGGAAATCGTGGCCCCATTGGGAAACGCAGTGAGCTTCGTCTATCACGAATCTAAGGGCAAAAAATGCTTCGACTACTAAAATCCATGTCTTTTCCAATCCATGCCATTTTAGTTCACAAAATATTTTCATTTAATTAACATTGCCTTTCGTTTACGTTTGAAAAATACTGTAATTCTTATTTTTCTCCATGACTCCATAACCTTAACTCCAAGTATGTATGTATGTAAAAACTTTATTGTACAGAAAGAACATTGTTATAACAAAATAGAACACAACAAGAGGCGGACTTATCCCTGATAGGGATCTCTTCCAGTCAACCCGAAAACCAAAGGAAAAAAAGAGTACATGGGCATCAAAGAGTGTACAGTACAATAGATACGATAAATATAAATGTAAAACAAACAAACTTAACCTAAACCTAAGCCAACTCAAACGCTCAAAGTATTCCCTAACCCGGAATTTGAAGGTATGAAGAGAGGACGACTGTTATGCTATGAAACTTTGCAGAACTGCTAATGTTTTGGGGCGTCGCGTATAATAAAATAACTTCAGCAATGGTTCCCTTATCGACAAATTGTGTTTAACTATATTTACCTTGATTTAACACCCAAAAACGAAAGGGTCAGTCTTTTTAACTACAGTTCATCATCATCCTAGCGTGTATTCCCAGTTGCGTCGTCAGCTTACGCTTCGGAGCCTAGGGTAAGCCGTAAATCATGGTCATAGATTTGGCGGAACTGGTTATTACAATGGAGCGACTGCCGTCTGACCTCCGTAACCCCTTTTTACAGGGAAACCAGACCCGAGGCGTGTTAGTGGCCAACACTGTCGGAATTTTCCAGACTGCCCTAAGGCATCTGACACAGCCTCACGACTGCTATCTATCGATAACAACCGGGACCAACGGCTTAACGTGCTTTCCGAAGCACGGAGGAGCTCGAGATAGAAAATGCCACTAAATGGCGACCAATCCAATAGTGGTCGTGTCGCGTCCTCGCTTGACACGCGCATTCGCTACGGACACGCGGGTCGCACTCAACTAACAAGCTTCTCGAGTCTTTTTAACTACAGTTAATCTTTGACATTTTTTGAGAAACTTGCAGTTATCTGAGCTCTGCATCTAAGCAAAAACATATCTACACTTAAATTTTATAAAGAGTTTAACAATAATGTATTTCCACTTTGCCGACGACCGAGCAAAGTTGAGACGTAAAAGTAACAAAGCAGCCCTGGGGTACGATGCAACCAGCTTCCTCAGCTGTCAGCCTCAATGAAGAAGATGAAGAAGACTTTATCAATCTAATAGTTTATTTGTAAAAACATAGGTATTACATAAATTGTATTTATAAATTGTACTAGATGCCATGCCCCCTTATTTAATGCACCAGAGCTGTCACCAAGGAGGCGCTGTCTATTCTTCGTCTAGAAACGTCTTCTAAATTGCATCTAAATCTAAATTTTTTTTTTTACCTCTCACCTAGCAATCTTGTCTCTAGAATACAGAGAATCTAGCATGCTTTGAAACTTGACAGAACTGCTAGTCCTCTCAGGCGTGGCATGTAGTTACTTCAACAGTGGCTCCCTCATCGACATCTTGTGGTAAATTTAATTTAAATTCATGTATGTCTTTTCGACTACTCCTAAATAATTCTAAAAACTAGACTGCAGATTACAGATTGTGGTAGGTGCACTTAATTTAATGCCTTCGCGCTGTCAATAAGAATTATGTTCTCTTTCACTAAAATAACATTTTATCTAACTTTTCGCCGTAGAAACATTAAAATCTTTTAATTTATTTTTACTACTTACCTGGCTATCTTATCCCTGGAGTATAGAGAATCCAGCATGCTTTGAAACTTGGCAGAGCTACTGATCTTCTCAGGCGTCACATATAGTAACTTCAACAGTGGCTCCCTCATCGACAACTTGTGGTAAATTTCGTCGCAAGCTGACAGCGACACATCACCCGATAAATGGGCGGCTGGGATCTGCAGATAATAAATTAAACTTCATTTATTTATTAAAAACTTTATTCTTCCACAAAGTACACATATACTTATAACAATTGGCGGACTTAATGCTAAGAGCATTCTCTATCAGTCAACCATTGGGAGAAACAGATACAGTTTGGCGCAAAAAACCAAAGCACACGTATTATAAACTCTTCTTGTGCGGATGCACGCGGGCGAAGCTACTAGTAAAAGCTAGTAAAATATAAATATTGGAGATAAATTTGTCTGTAAAAAAAAATTTTATTCTTTCCTACTTAAGAAATCATAGAGGATTAAAAAAATAATAATACTAATATTAAAAATGCGAAAGTCGTCTGTCTGTTACGCTTTCACGGCCAAACCGCTGAACGGATTTTGATGAAATTAAGTATAGTTGAAGACCCGGGGTCAAACATAGGCTACTTTCTGACGCAGGCGGAGCTGCGGGAAAAAGCTAGTATATATATAAATAATACAAACGTCAAGTGACAGCAGCTTGTTGACTTGGTCCAAAATGAGTGACTTCAGCGGCGATATAACGATCGTAACACCCGGCGTCAGAACTGCGGGCAACTGGTAGCAGAGAGATTTGCCTGGCAAAGAAAAAAAGAAAAAATTTAGCTCTTGGAAGTGGCGAACCGATGACGATGGGGCAAAGTTTTTGAATGGAGACAGGCAAGTATGGCGTTGGTTATATGGTCGCAGGCAAGCGTTGGATGCAGGCAAAATTTAATAACAATTAATATTCCATGTTGCTACATTTTACCAGCGAAATGGTTGAAACACTAAAGCAAAAAAAAAACAATCTCAAGTGTGTGAAGCCACTAAGAATTATAATTTTGTGATTTTGTTTTAAGTTTTCTGTTTCTTGTATTTTTGTTATACAATTAAGTAGGCAAAAGGCATACGGCCCACCTGATGGTAAGCGGTCACCGTAGCCCATGGACACCCGCAACGCCAGCGCCAGGAGCGTCACGTGCGCATTGCATTTGTACGTTGCATAAAACAAGATTTTTATTACTTATTTTTAAAACTAACGTTTCAAACACTTTTGGAGTTCATGGTCACAGACAAGACTAAGTACATTCATGGTACGTGGTACATTTTATTTATTTATTTTTTAAACTTCATTACAAAACATGTAAATCACCATCATCATCATCATTTCGTGTGGGGTTACATAGTCTATCGACCATGTACACCCTGGTGTCAGAGTTGTTCGGAACCGCCTCTCGGCCTTTGAAATGATTCCTTTAACGACTACCAGATGACAGCCGGGACCAACGGCTTAACGTGCCTTTCAAAGCACGGAATCATCTTTATTATCAGACAATCAGGTGATTCAAGTCTGCAAAGTCCTAACCTAACTGGAAACAACTTAACAGAGTATGCTTCCAATGAGATTCGAACCCATCACCCCGGGGTCGAAGGCGAACGCCCTAACCACTGGACAACGGAGGCACGGAACATGTAAATGGCGGACTTAAAGCCATATTTTCTGTTTCTTTTTTTTTTATTGACTATTTATTGCAATAAGTAATTAATAGAATTACGAATTATTAGCAAATGATCTTACCGCCCCCTGTCGGCATAAGCACGAAGCAATCGTTGCCCAACAACGTCGCATTGATGACCTGCAGCTGGTTGGGGCGGAAGCTCTTCAGACCGAACTTCTCTTTAAACATTTCCATCATCAGGCCCGAATGAGGGTAGTTGACGCCATCGAATTCTCCTGGTATTTGTAATAAAAGTAGTAAGAAAATTTTTTTAAGGTCTTGTTTACTAAAATAAGCTGCCCCTTTCTCTCTTATCGATATTTAACGCGAAAGAACAAGACTAAACACATTTTAGTTGTGAAAGAATCTTTTAATACGGCGAATGATGGACTGAAAATTTTAATTGAGAATCTACACAAATACACTACTAAAGATATTATTATACGCGAGACACTCGCGCAAGATATTACGAATTTAATGACATTTTACTCATCAAAATCGAAGCCCTCATTTTAGACAATAAGTAACGTGCGCTAATTTTTATGGTAATCAATTTAGAGACCCCTCAATGAGATAAGCCCATGATTGTATATTCTTTTCTTATTTGTTTCATATATTTCATTTTTCGATAATAATGTTATTACAAACATATACATACCAGTGATTCCATCATTCTTGGTACCGGCATGAAAATCCCCCATCCCTTCGTATTTTGGCTTCTTATCATCACTAAGAACAGTTTGGTCCATCAAATTTATTACGTCATTTTCTTTGGGAGCCGGCTCAAGCTCATCTTCAAAATCTTCTATCCTATACTCCGGCCAACCTTCATCATCTACTGGAATCTCTTTGTTATTAATCACTTCTATATTAGTACTAGTATTCGAATCACTAATATTTATAACACTATCTCTAGTAGGCGTTAGTAAATCCACATCATCTTCCATATCTAATGGCACTTCATAATCATCTTCCTCGTCAATTACTGAACTCTCTTTGACTATAGGAGAAACTATTGTACAAGGCTTATTAAAATTAAGTAAAGAACTTTTACTAAACTGCGGCGGTTGAAATTCAACAGAGCTGTTACCAATTGGAGCTACTTTAGTTGGCTCTTCATCAACTAACGGCTTTAATCTATCTGAAGCATTGTTAAGTTTTTCCAAAGTTCTTGATGGAATATCTCTTACGGTACTTTTATTGCTAATCTCCTCTGTTGTTTTTGCTGGACGTTTGAAAACAAATTTACCTTTACTTTTATTAGCTTCTGGTGTGTCTATGTCAGATAGCATGTTATTATTCTTAGACGAATTACAAGGAGAAAAAGCATCAAATGATAAAGATTTCTTAGCCATCAAGTCAGAATAAATAGTTTTACTTGTACTTGGTTTGTCGAAATTTATTGGATCAGGTGTTGATGTTTTCATATCTGTTTTAACTCTATTTATGTCCAAAGTTTTTATGCCAGGAATTTGACTACTTTCAAGATCAAAGTCATTCAAATCATCTTCGTAGTTTAGGAGTGAAGGACTTTCATAACCATTCGTTTTATTACTATTGCTTCTAGGAGAGTCTAATGTCTGTGTTAATTCACCGTCAGGCTTTTGTTCTATAGCAGTCTTTAATTTAGTCTTCAAATATTTCAATTTCGTATATGTCTTACTGTCATAACCAGGGAATTTCTCTTTAATACAATTTGGTATTCTGTCAAAAGCATTACTTATTTTCTCTAATAGTTCTATGTACATTGTTTTACAGTCATCTATTTCTTCGTGTTGTAAAGATTTTTTATCCTGAAATATTACAAATTATTTTCCATTGTTTCTTTGTCTTAGGGTTAGTAGTAGTAAATTTCAAGATTATACATACTTAAATTTAAAAAAAAAGTAAAGCAGATTAAGAGAATGTATTAAATAGAACTTACCTTTAATTTCTTTAAAGCGGAATTTTGTGATACTTTGTTCAAAAACTTCGATATTGAATCATCCAATCGTAAGTTCTTCAAGGGATCTTTGTCTTTTTTTGGACTGAATTTTTCTGGAGTTTTCACAATCTTTTCTGGACCCATTTTGTGTTTACTTTTGGGAGGTGAAGGTGTGGCACTTATTCTTACGGATGTATCTAATTTCTCTGGAGTTTTTTTGTGATTACTAGGAAATGCATCAGGGAGGCAATTTACTTCGTCGTCCTGAAAATAATTTGAAATTGTATTGTTTCAACATATTTAATGGTGCTGATCTTATCAATAACACATTCTATTAAAATCATTGACCAGATAATGTCTTTTCTTATAACTACATAAGCATAGAATTTATACTACTAAAATGGTGAAATAATAGAAAACCATAAAATTATGTCTAGACTAAAAACAGTACAAAATTTTCTCATTTGCCAAAAACAACTAAGTTATTTTTTTCTTTATTTTTTCAATCTTGCAATCAGTCTTAAGACTATATACAGATGTGTTAATGGAATGGTTGCTTGTCGAGGGGGTTCCCCAGTGGGAACCTCTTCTCTCTCGATATTAACTTTTTAAGTATTGTTGTCAGTTGCAGAATCCATTATAGCATGTCTCCTAAAGCGCCTCCTATGAGTTGGCTTAGTTAGGCAGATGGCCAAACCAACTTAGTAATAAAATGATCATGATTATGATTAAAATATATACAAGCACTTAATAAATTATTTTGCGTGCTTCCGCCACCAATTAGTTCATTAATAAAAAAATTAAAAAATAATTTATTAAGTGCTTGTAACTTTAACTTCCGCAAAGTAACGCCTGAATTGGTTAAATATCTTAAAATACATACCACATCCATAGCATCAAATATGTCATTGCTCACATTATCAGCCTGGTTTCTTCCGTAATTATTGTTCTTAAGGGCTTCCAGTTTGTTATTTAAAATTGGTAATACACTCGGTGATACCTGAACTTCATTTTCGTTTATACTTAGCTATAATGAAGGTTTATTTACTTCAATACAATATATTAATCTTCATTCATTTATATTAACATTGTGAACCCTAACTACTGCAAATAGATTGAATTAAAAAATTGAATTGAATTTATTGTCATCAAGATGTTTATGAAAGTTTTAATTATTATTTATTATAATCAATATCAGAAATCATCTATGTCCAAAGTTTCGCTCAGGTCTGCAAAGATGCCACACATTATATTTTCCACATTTTATGGATCAAACTAAAACACAGAGTTCAAATGAAATGCTTGTAAGTTAATTCAGTTATGAGGTTTAAAAGTACTTACTGTGGAAGCTGGGATTTCATTTGTAAGCTTGAATGGTGGTGTCCCTAGAAACGAATCAAAAAATAATAATAATATGAATATCTACATATTAACCCTTTTGACACATACCTAAGAATATACCTACTCGTATTAGTCGTAGATAACAACAAAATATTAATTGTTTTCAAAATTAATGTCAGCTGTCAGGTTAAAATCTCAAATCATTGCTGATTACAGACACATAACAGAAGGAAAACCAAAAACTTAAGCCAGATCTCTCAACTGACCCTCCGCTGTACATCAGTCCATCTGTCTGTTAAGCTTCTACCCATAATAACTAGATTTGATAACTATTTTCAAATATTATTGAAATTTAAAAACAAATTCCTATCTAATAATGAAACTGAGGCACTGCATTGCATATAAAAATAAAATAAATAAAAATTCTTTATTTACCAATAAACCAAGATCTAAACAAGCATTACAGTAGGTTTGTAAGTTTGATTAGTACATTTAGATTGGACTTTGGACTCTGCACTAAGCAAAGCTTGTATCGCAGAAGTCCAGGAGTTCTTCATTATCCTGCCTAAATATGAATATAAGAACTAAACATCAAAATCTGTCATTATTATTGTACTTGTTTGTGTAAGTATGCGATAGTGTTGTGTGTGTGTATTGTGTGATTGGGTTTTGATGTATTCAAACACTATATAGAAACTTATATAAAATGGTTCATAAATAAATCTTTTTTGAGATCATGATTTGGTTCGCTTTACTAGTAATACATTTGAAGAGGAAGATATGGTGAGATTGCTGGACTTTTGTGGGCCAGATTGGCTAGGCAAAGAAAAATATGGAAGAATCTGGAGGTCTATGTGTCGCAACGACAATTGGACCAACAATTTATAGGCAAATAACTTACAGGAATTAGAAGGTGTTGTGGTTGTTGTAGACGATTTGGATTTCCAAACAAATTTAGATTTCTTTTCTGTTGTTGTCTCAATATTAGTACTGGAACAGAATAGGTATTTATATTGAATTTGATGATCATGAACATTACCAACTTGCAAAGTTTAACAATATTATGATTTGAATTGAATGTAAACAAAACCTGGGACTGGTGCTTCGACTAGAATCTCTACTGCTTTTCTTCACAAAGTTCAGCAAAGAATTTTTTTTATCAAATGTCTTCTGGGACGACATTATTATTGTTGTATCTTACATACATAAAATTGAATAGAATTAAATAAAAATGCAACAATCTTTTGGCGCTATTTCCAATCCAAAGTAGGGTTCGAACGATACTGAGTAGGTATCTATACTTTGGAACGCGATACTCGATACCGAGTACTCGGTACTTACTCGCGATTACTCATGCAAATCGCTGGTATCGAGTACTTTGTCTTCACAACTATATTTTTGATGAAATTCGTATGGTAACACTCAATTCATTCGTCATCTGTTCCTTCAATCATTCCATTCAACCAAATCGTTCGGTCGGTTTAAAGTCTATACGCGCGACCCGACTTACTACAACGACGACCGGAATTTAACAAATTTTATTCTTAACATAATAGTGGACTAGAATTTTGACGTTACGCTGTGGTGGTCGCCACCTCTGTGCCAGCCGAAAGGCTGTTTTCAAAAGCTGGGGCAGTAATGGACACTACACGTAACCGTTTGAAGCCTAAGCATTTAAACTTTAAACGAATTCTTATTTTTAAGCGGACGTCCTGAAGATGAATGGTTTTAGTAGACAAATTTAAACAAATTTTATTTTCGTTGCAATTTTTTTATTTTGCTTTTGTCTCCCAAAACTAATATGTTGCCCCGTTTTCCCCGTGAAAAAAATCTGATGTTCAAACTATTGAAGCAAGTACTCGATACTGAGTAGTATCGATACTTTTGGACTGATACTTTATTGGTATCGATACCATCCTCCCGATACCACATGTGTACTCGGTATCGATACTCGAGGCCGATACTCGAACCCTACAAGCAGGTATTTCCCCTAACAGCTGACCCACCATGCACAGATTTTTTTGTGTCATTGTCCAGGTGACAGTGACACTGACAGTAAACAATTTTATTTATTCTGTTGTCTTGACATTTTGACATTCATATGAAACATTTTTGAATTTTTTTTGGAAAATAGAAGAGATATTTTAACTGATAATACTCGCGATGTTAACTCAATTTTATCATCATAATAGAAAACATATGTATATTCGCCTGTATTTTTTTCTATCTACTGCATCGATTATGTTAAAGTTTAACAAACACATTATTGTGTTCCCTCCATAGATTGTAATTTAATTATAATTTGGTTTAACTCAAAAGTGTAAGAAGCCAAAGAAACTAAAATTCATTTTATTTCAGACAATATAATATCTTTAAAAATGACATTACTATACTATACATAATGAATGTGATAGGAACGTACAGTACAGGTACATTCTATGAAACGGGTACAAATTAGAAATAGTGGGTGATTATCAGCATAATTAACCTCGCAACCTCAGCTAAATGCTCTAAAATGGGTTCGGTAAATTTACCTTGGCAATATTAGTACATTCCGTCCATAGACTTCATAGAGATTAGTCTGTCCTGTCAATGTCAAATAAATCAGACTTGTCAGATTGATTAGCTTGTTCGCTCAAATTCACATTTTGTTCAATTTTATTTGTAAGGGGAAAGAAAATTTATATGAAATTAAATTAAATATGTCCCTTAGAAAAGCATTAAGTTTATTAAAAACTGTGTCAATATTTAATCAAACCTCAAAATACAATGTAGCAAATTCACAACAGAAGAAATGGTTACTTACTGCAGATTCAATTCGAACTTATTCCACCGAAAATTTAGGTTAGTTTTTAAAATTATTTAGTTAATTTACTCATTACTTAAGTTTATCACTATTTATATAAATTTTTATGAAAACTCTATATTGAAAATTCCTTGTCCTGAACCTACTGATTTTCTAATTCCCTGTGGTACTGTTAAGTTGGACTAAAGTTTCCTTTTCCATTCTAGACTATTACTATTAATTAAACCAGGAATAACCTTTAATGATGTAAGAACAAACGTTGTGATCAACTGAATTGATTATGTATCTTATACAGGGAAACTGCCCTTTCCTTGGTAGTCTACACCAAACATTTCTCACTTAACAATTTATCTTACACCAGAGCTCATCTCCCAGGGAAATATCAAATCCGTTGATGTCTGAAAAACGTCACCTAGCTAAAATTATCTGTGCATCAAACAGCTTTATAGGACAAAAAGACAAACACCTCCTGCACAAGTGAATTAGTGAACTTGGTCTGCAATAGATGATTCTTAAACTAAAACAGTTTGTTGAACATTCTTATTGTAATTTTTACTTTGCATACAATAATGTAATGTTGTGCAATAATGTATGTTTCTAAATAAAGATCATATTGAGTAAATGTCATAGTGATCCTACTTTTTTTTTAAATATATATATCTGCAATCAGTCCTTCGACTTTTAGCGGATATGTTGAGGGAATGTGGCAGGAAGAAGTTGTTCCCCAGTGGCAGCAACTTCCATTATAGTCTGGAATCTAGTTCCTGTATGTCGTGTCGTTTTAGGCGTTTATGGTATTTTTGTTAGATTAGAAGCCAGCTTGTTTGGGAGGTTGATTAGACGACTTTTGTAGCGTCCCGCCATGAGTCTTATCTCTTCTTTTATGGTGTTCACCTGAAGCCCATCTTGAATTTCGGCATTCGTGATGAACCATGGTGTGTTAGCAATGTTTTTTAAAATGCCGTTCTGTAGCCTTTGCATTATGGAGATGTTGGAGTCGGATGCACTACCCCACAACTGGAGTCCGTAAGTCCATATAGGTCGGAGAATAACCAATATAAGGATCTGTATTTCAAATTGATTCTGTCTCGTTTTGCTTTTATGTGTTTCCTCCAAGTGAATTTGCGGTCAAGGTGCATGCCGAGATACTTCACAGAATCGTTCTGCAGTAAGCTACTGTTTCCCAATTTAACTGGTGGGCAGTCTCCCCTTCTTAGGGCAAAAGTAACGTGTGTCGATTTAGTGGCACTTGTTTTTATTCGCCATTTTTGGAGCCAGTTATTTATTTTGTCAAGGCTACTTTGTAGTGTGGCAGATGCTTCCGGGTTTTTGCTGCTTGCCAGTATAGCAGTATCATCTGCAAATGTGGCAGTGGTGACATTAGTGACCCCAGGAAGATCAGCGGTATATATTGTGTAAAGTATGGGGCCCAGCACAGATCCCTGAGGCACGCCGGCTTGTATGCCGTGGAATTCAGAACTTCCGCCGAATTCCACGACATTCGGGATGACTCCATTCTTAGTAAGGATAGGTATGATCCTAACCAGGAGTATTTTCTCAAACACTTTGGATAGCACTGGTAACAGACTGATTGGACGGTAGGAGCTAGCTGAATGTGGAGGTTTACCCGGTTTGAGAATCATTGTTATGATGGGAGACCTTACACTCGCTAGGGAAGTACTGGACTGTGAGTATTGCATTAAATAACGTAGTGAGGTAGACCAATGCCTTTCTAGGAAGTGGCTCTAGAATTTCCTTAGTAATTAGATCAAACCCAGCAGTCTTACGATTTTGGAGAAAAGATATTGTTTTTTTAACCTCTTGGACTGACACAGATTTAGGTGGAAGAGATTATTGGAAATTCTGTTTGAGCTCTTTTTCTATCTCATTGGCTGTGTCGCTGTCATCTGACTTTTTGTTAGGTTTAAATACGTCTTCTAGGTGTTTCGCGAATACATCAGATTTTTCCTTTCCAGTACGCGCCCACCCCGTGTCGGTGTTTAAGGGGTATTTCGTGTTTTGCGGTCCGTCCATTCAGATGTTTTGTCGTCTTCCAGAGAGAGTAGTTGGTGGATGGTGTGGCAGTAAGATTCTCCAATTGATTTTGGATTGTTTTGTTCCGTGACTCTCTTACGGCATCCCTCACATCTTTTATTGCTTTGGCGCATGGGAGTCTAGTTTGATGCCTGATTCTGCGAAGTCGTCGCTTTTCCAGTACTTTTAGTCTTATATCAAGCGGTAGGTTTTTAACAGTATGGTGTTAGCTACTTTGTGTTGAGGAGTGTTTTTCCAACAAACCACTTGTATTACACTGGTTACTTGCGCGGCAGCTTCATCTAACTCATCAGATGTTTTGAGCAAAATATTCAGTTTCAGGTTTTGATTTATGTTATCCCGGAAGCAATCCCAGTCAGTGTGTCTGTTGGTTAAGGTCTCCGACTTTTCATAGCTAATGATGGAGGTGCTAATTGTCAAGATCACGGGATTATGGTCAGAGTTACTGTCGTAGCAAACTTCTGCTTTTAGATATTGCTTCGATAGACCCTTTGCAATGAAAAAATCAAGCAAATCTGGTTTTCTTTTAGGATCGGTTGGCCAGTATGTCGGTTCACCGGTTGAGATAACATTCAGATTGTTGCTGTCAAGGCACATCTTTAGCTGTCTGTCTTTGGTCGAAGTTAGTCTGGATCCCCAGCAGGTGTTTATTTATTTATTTATTTACATTTGGGAAACATACTGTTAGCATTCCAGTCGCCACCCGCAACAAACCTGCCTCCAAGCGTCGAGAGATAGTTGGTGTATGTAGTGAGGTCATTATTGTGTCTTGGCGGACAATAGACGGCTGACAGGTTAATACTACCGTATTTGTCTTCAATAGCGATGGTAGTCGATTGAATCTGTGGTGTCTTGTATTCGGGGAGCAAGTGATGCTTAATGCAATTACGCACTACTACTGCTGTCCCGCCATGGCCAGTTCCATCAGGATGGTGTGTGATATAGGTATTAGTCTTTAATAGATACTTGCTCTGTTTAGTGCAATGTGCTTCGGATATTTGCACGACGTCAAGTTTGTAGGTGGCAATAAGTACCTCTAAATCTATTTTATTCGGAGCTAGGCCATTTATGTTCCAGGTCGCTATTCTCAGATTTATCATTTTAGTTTACAGACGAGTTTTGTCATGAGGCTCATAAGGGCACTCATTTGTTGAAGGAGGTAGTCGAACTGTTGCGATTGTTTTATGAGAAGTTCCTCAATTGTGTTGAATGGTTTTGACAAAAGATCTTTGTCTTTATTAATCATTTCTGAATGAAGAGGTTTCCCTCTATTTTCCGTCAAGCCGTTTTTTACCCTATCATCTTTATTCCAATTTGGATTTCTCTCTGGATAGGGTTCAGTGTAGTCTGCAGTATTCAAAGTACGTGTCGGAGGATGTGTAGTCCTGTTCTGGTCTTAATGGTTTGGGTTTTCGCCTTGCTAGGATCTCTTAATAGACACTGCATCCCTTGTAGTTAGCCGGGTGCTCGCCTTGACAAAGCGCACACTGTGCTGGTGTACTGCGGTCTTTTATTGGACAATCAGAGGTCTTGTGAGCCTGGGCACATTTTACACATCGATATGGTTGCATACAATAATTTTTTGAATGACCGTACTGTTGGCATCTCTGGCATTGTGGAATGGAATATTTCTTTTTAGGATCTTCAATTATTACAGTTTGGTGGTATATTTTAGTTATTGTTAGGACCTGGAGCGATGTTTACAAATAATGTGGTCGTTGGTTTCTTTTCAGGGCCAAATTTCACATTAATGATTTCTCCCTGTACACTATTGCAGGTTTTCTCTAATTCTGCCTTTATAGCTTCATGGGGGGTTGTGTGGTGCAGGTTTTTAATGACAACTCTATAACACCTCTGATCTTTTCTATTAAACGTATACCCGATGAGTCCATATTCCCGAACTTTGGATATTATCTTTTTGTAAGTTTCGATTTCAGAACTGCTAATTCGAAGTTGATTTTTGTTGATTATTTTAAGGGAATAATTGTCTCCTCAGCAGCTGCAGTCCGCAGAAGCTCCGTTAACTTATTTACATCCTGAATCCCATATAATATAATTGGTGGCGGTTTGATTGGTCGCTTTTCCTTTGAGCAGTCTTGGGATGCTTCTGTTAAATCTATGGGTAGTCTGCTAAATCTGTTTTGAGTGGTGATTCTCTCTGGAGGTGGTGAATCAGATAACTTCTTCCGTTTATTATTACGAGCTACGGGAATTCTTTGCCATTCAGGGGGTTGAGGGGTTATTGTGACACCATCAAGTGTGATATCCTTCACAGATGTGGGATCGAGCTGGGCTATGTTGCCTAGAGATGGGCTTCGCGGCCTTGAAAAAGGCTGGGATGGAAAGCCTGTTGTACAAATTTGCGTTTTCCAGTAGCATTAACTGGTGATGGTGCCTGGTTTCCCGCATCACCACAGTCTTCGGTAACTAATTTCACACCATGAGGCCCGGGTACCTCATGGCGCCGGGGGTTAGCCGGATCGCATGACAAATCACTCTCAATATTATCCATATTTTCATAATTAGATTGGGGCAGTAGAAGTAAGCATTCCCCAAGTGCCAACCCTCGCGCTTTCTGAGGATATTTGGTCCCTCAAGGTTTGCGATAACCTGAAGAGTTAGTCGCCGCCCATTGTTCGGCGTTGTAGGCTGTGATCCTTCTGAACCTGAGCGCTGCCGTTAGCCTTAGTACAGGCTCATCCGCCACCATCTCTTTTGAACACTCCAGTCCGCCGTAAATATTCATCACTATGGTCGACCTTCACTCCAGATATGCCGAAGCAGCTCGCCGTAGGGGTTTGGTAACGGAGTGTCCATCTCTCCGGCCTGTTTGGTCCGCGGGAGGTATTTTATTTCCCTCCTACCCTGCATATCTGCCGGGCGTTCCTCTATCCGCCGCCTGGGGACGCGCCCTCTAGGGGTAAGGCTCCCCCGAGAGATCAGATCTCATCCTGATCCTAAATAACTATATAAAAGAGCTATTCAGTATCCATAAAATGTTCATAAGAAGTTAGATCTGACCACGGAGCAATTACAAAGAGGAGATGGCATAATAAGCGTTTTGTAAGAAAGTATTTGTGAGGCTGCGCGGGGCGGAAGGCAGACGTGCAGGGTGCTTGATTTTGGCTGTCGTGTCATCCATAATAAAATCCATCTTACGGAAAGTAGCAGTACTACGTTATTTACAAGTTTTCAAGTAGTTCAGTTAATAGATGTCACTAGTACGTCGAACTTCCAATGTTAAAAACATTGTTGCGATATTTCATAATTATGAAAGTTTTAAATATTAGGTAAAACTTTTAGAGGCGTAAATATATCTTATTTTACAGAAACCCGTGATGAACTTAGGAGCTCGCGATGTTTCTCGGTACGCTTTTGAACGAGTAATGACAAGCTCCGCCCACTTTTGTGTCGGCGGGGCGCCAATGAACACATCACTGCGCCATTTGAATCGGCATAAATGCTCCGTGGATCTGACCCAACCACTTAGTAAAATCCAAACAGGTGTTTTTAGTTATAGTACCTAATACCACATCCTGGACACTCCATACAACAGCGTCAAAATTACAACTACTACGAATTTTACAGGAGATAAAAAAGACAGCAAACCTGAGAAGGTAGACATTCTGGGCCGGTTCTTCCCGCAAGCTCCGCTCGGCAGCGAGGATGCCCAGGTCATCAAGAAAGAACAGGAGCAGTTTGACAAAGAAAACAAGGAGAAAACTGAGGAGAATGAGAAGAGTTGGAGACGGATGAAGATTGGGTATGTAGTTATCTTTTTTCTAAGTTACAATAGCTTGAAAACAGCTTATGTCCCACTGCTGGGAAAAGCCCTCTCTCCCTTCCTCCACGAATCCCTGTCCCTCGCCAGTTCCATCTAATTTTTCTTGAACATTTTTAAGTCATCTGACCATCTTATTCTTCGCCTTCCTGTCCTTTGATACCCATCAGTAGGGACTGAGTGTATAAATATGATTTGTAACTGATTTGGATCCTCGGGGAAAGGGGACAAATCTGTTTTTAGCTAGACCTGCCAAATTTTAGACTATTATTATGTATTTCAAGTGTGGCTACACCATTACCTCTGTACTTACCAAATTACCTTGATAGAACAACCTTTAGAAACAGTTACAAGTACCAGCTCTAAGAAGAACTCTTTTAAGGATAAAAAGTACCAGCTCTAAGAAGAACTCTTTTAAGGATAAAAAGTACCAGCTCTAAGAAGAACTCTTTTAAGGACACCAAGAAAGAAAACACAACACACACATCATGCAAGCATTTTATTTATGGCGACGCATTGTCAAAGAAACGGCGAGTTGTCATAGAAACAAGATTTGGTTGAACATGCACGTGCTGTATGGAGCTTATCACACGTCGTTGTCAAGAAACAAGAATAGCACAGCACACGACTCTTCACTTCAAGCAGCACATCACACCGTTCTTCACTCTTCATCAGTTCGTGGATGAACACTTCACATCACAACACATGGAAACTCGCCGCTCGCCGCACGTCCGCACCGTTCCGAGCGCCGCCGTCGAAAAGGACTGCGAGATTGCGCGAGCTAGTTTTATTGGAACGGCCAAGCACGTCACGCGGTATCCAGTTCGTCCCGCGCTCCCCGCGCGGACCATCGTCAAAATGCGCCACCAAATATGGATGTAAACTGGAATACTAACTTATGATTGGTTATCATATCGCAACAAAAATTCACACTTGTAATGTTTGAATGTAAATTATTTTGTATAAATACGTGTCAATTTTGTAAATAAAGCATTCCATTCCTTCTGAACAATTGGAGTATTATTCAAGTATCTCTCTCGCCAAAGTGGTGACCACCGACTACGCTACAAAGAAGAAACAACAAAAAAGAAGAGGAATCCCTGCCCGGCTGCCAGGAAAAAAAAAAAAAAAATAATCATCCAGCAACAAATCTCTGCCCGTCCACCATGGAACAAGAAAATGCCACCGTTCAGCCAACCCAGCCCGTCGTCCAGCCCGAAATCGCCAACATCTCACTAGCTCTCCGCATTCCACCGTTCTGGCGCGATCGTCCTCGGCTGTGGTTCTACAGTTTCGAAGCTGCCACCCACGACCAGAAAAAGGGTGAACAGCAACTGGCACAAATGGTCATCGCACGCTTGGAAAAACAAGACATCGAACAAATCTCCGATCTGCTGTACAATCCACCAGAAACGAAGCCATACCAAGCCATCAAGGAACGACTCATCTCCACATACGAAGAATCCGACAGCCGTCAATTTCAAAAACTACTCTCCGAAATGGAATTAGGCGACCAGAAGCCGTCACACTTACTTCGACGCATGAAGGATCTCGCTCGTGACAGAATCCCAGACGCAACGCTACGAATTATGTGGACAAACCATCTTCCTTCGCACATACGCTCAGTACTAGCAGTGAGCGAATCGTTCAGCACCAAAACCGCCTTAGAAGAGCTCACAACTTGCCGACACTCAATTCCTCATCAACGAAATCAGAAGACTCTCATTAGAAATCGCCGAGCTACGAGCAAGACCTCAAAATAATTTCAGAAGAAACCGCTATCCATCTCAAGGCCGCAATCCATACAATCGTTCTCCATCTCACTCAAGAAACAATTCACCATCTTCATCACCGTACTGCTACTACCATCAACGCTTCGGGGCTCAAGCATACAAATGCACATCACCGTGCTCATTTAAGAAGATAGAAAATAAGCCTCAGGAAAACTAGAAAGAACGTTGGCAGAGGCGGATACCTGCGTTCAAGAACACTCATACCGCCTATTCGTCACAGACAAGAAAACCGGAATATCCTTCTTAGTGGACACAGGAGCGAACATATCCGTACTTCCAAAGAAAAAAACTCACATCACCAAGGCACTCCCATTCAAGCTCTACGCCGCAAATAACACAGAAATATCAACATATGGAGAGAGAACACTTGAACTTGATCTCAATCTTCGCCGTCCCTACAAGTGGAAATTTATCGTCGCTGACGTCTCGAAACCAATACTAGGAGCCGATTTTCTCAAGCATCATCAATTGATCGTCGATCTCAAAAACAAGAAATTAATCGACAACGTCACAAAACTGCAAGTAAACGCACCCGTTCGAGCGACAAATATACCTACCGTCCGCAGTATCGACACGAAAAACGAATATCACAACATTCTCGCCGAATTCCCCGGTACCACGCGACTCACTGCGATGCACTTAAACGACAGCAAGATCAACGTTCAACATTTCATAGAAACAGAAGGCCAACCGATACATTGCCGCGCACGTCCCATACCGCCACATCGCTACGAGAAGGTCAAACAAGAATTTCAAAATATGATTGATCAAGGACTATGCCGACCCAGCAAGAGCCCATGGTCATCACCTCTTCACATCGTACCCAAGAAGAACGGGGACTTAAGAGTCTGTGGTGACTATCGCCGCCTTAACGCGATTACGAAACCAGATCGCTACCCTGTACCACGAGTCAAGGACTTCACCTATCAGCTCTCTGGGAAGACTATATTTTCGACCTTGGACTTAAATCGGGCGTACCAACAACTGAAAGTTCGCGAAGAAGACATAGAGAAGACTGCCATCATCACACCGATGGGACTTTTCGAATTTCCGCGCATGTGTCCAGGACTCAAGAATGCAGGCCAAACTTTTCAACGTTTCATCCACCAAGTGCTCAGCGGACTGCCCTACGTATTCTCGTTCATCGACGACGCCTTAATAGCATCAGAGAATGAAGCCCAACACCGAGAACACCTAAGAACGGTACTTCGAAGACTCGAGGAACACGGCATCACCATCAACCCTGCCAAATGCCAATTCGGTCAATCGGAAGTCAAGTTCTTAGGCTACATCGTGTCAAAAGAAGGCATCAAACCTCCAACTGAGAAGATCGACATCATCATGAACTATCCTCAGCCAAAAACCATCGAAGAGCTACGACGTTTCCTCGGTATGCTGAATTTTTACCGCGACCACATACCTGACGCCGCGTCCATGCAAGCACCACTCAACGCGCATCTTCACAACGTCAAGAAAAGAGACAAAACCGTCATACAATGGACAGAAGAGTCAACGCAAGCATTCGAAGCATGTAAAGCTAGCATAAACAACGCTGCTTTACTCGCCCACCCATCTCATGAAGCCGTCTACGCTCTCTTCTGCGACGCCTCCGACAAATCAGCTGGCGGTGTACTTCAACAATACGTCAACGAAAAATGGCAACCACTTGGCTATTTTTCCAAGAAATTCTCCGACGCGCAATCAAGATATTCGACGTACGACAGAGAACTTCAAGCAATCTACATGGCCGTCAAACACTTCCGCAAGATGTTCGAAGGACGACCACTCATCATCTTCACCGACCATAAACCCCTTACATACGCAATGAGCAAAATAACATCAACAACCGAGACGCCAAGACGCACAAGACAGCTTTTGTTTATCAGCGAGTTTACGACCGACATACGTCACGTGAGCGGTAAACAAAACATTGTCGCCGACGCACTCAGCCGCATCGAAACAATCACATGCCCGTCTCCGATCAACTACGAAGAAATAGCGAGAGCTCAAGAACAAGACACCACAATTCAACATCTACAACAACAAGACAACATCACCTTGAAAAAAGTCATCATTCCGAACACCAACATTGAACTCTACTGCGAAACATCATCATCACATGTCAGACCATATATACCAGAAAAGCACAGAGAAGAAATATTCAGAAACATACACAACATCAATCATCCCGGTACGCGCACGACTCGCAAGATCATCTCGCAAAAATATTTCTGGCCGTCAATGAATAGCGACATACCAAAATGGACAAGAAGCTGCATCGATTGCAAAAAGAATAAAATTCAACGTCACACATACAGCGCGATTTCAAAATTCCCGCCAACAGAGCGTTTTCACCATCTGCACGTCGATATCGTCGGACCGCTACCTACAACATCTCAAGGTCATCGCTATCTCGTTACTATGATCGACCGACAAACAAAATGGCCGGAAGCAATACCTACCGACGACATATCAGCCGAAACAGTCTCCGAAATCATCTACAAACACTGGATTGCAAGATTTGGATGTCCCGAAACACTCACTAGCGACCAAGGCCGCCAATTCGAAAGTCAGCTGTTCAACAATTTAATGAAAATAATGGGAATAAAGAAGAATCGTACAACAAGCTACAATCCTAAGTGCAACGGTATCATTGAACGTTGGCACCGCACTCTGAAGACTGCACTACGTACCAGACTGTCCAGCTCAAGTTCATGGATCGACGAATTACCTACCGTGCTACTAGGACTACGAGCTACCCTACGGACAGACGCCGGAGTTAGCCCAGCCGAACTAACATATGGCTATAACTTACGGCTACCGGGTGACTTCTTCATAACATCATCAATACCTACATCTATGGACTACACATATGTCGAAAAACTACGCTCATCAATAGAAGAAAACAGACCTCAGTCGTGTACGTCACATCATAACAAACAACGCATCTTCGTGCACAAAGATCTACAAACCTGCAGCCACGTGTTCGTCAGAGTCGACGCGGTAAAGCGACCTCTACAATCACCATATCAAGGCCCTTATCGCGTTATCAAGAGGACAGAAAAAGTGTACACAATACAACTTCAAGATCGCGAATCAAACATCTCAATCGACCGACTGAAACCTGCCTACTTATTACAAGAAGATCAAGAAATCAACTTACCACAGAATACATTACCATCATCATCAGGTCACAATCAAGTCATCATCACTCCGCCGCAGTTACCTCAAGATACCTCGCCACAGAAAGTTCAACGCACTCCCGCCGTTACGAGCAACGTGACGTCACAATCAGCTGTTACGCGCACGCGTATCGGCCGTTCAGTCAAGTTGCCGGTACGTTTCACTTGAAGGGGAGTACTGTGGCTACACCATTACCTCTGTACTTACCAAATTACCTTGATAGAACAACCTTTAGAAACAGTTACAAGTACCAGCTCTAAGAAGAACTCTTTTAAGGATAAAAAGTACCAGCTCTAAGAAGAACTCTTTTAAGGATAAAAAGTACCAGCTCTAAGAAGAACTCTTTTAAGGACACCAAGAAAGAAAACACAACACACACATCATGCAAGCATTTTATTTATGGCGACGCATTGTCAAAGAAACGGCGAGTTGTCATAGAAACAAGATTTGGTTGAACATGCACGTGCTGTATGGAGCTTATCACACGTCGTTGTCAAGAAACAAGAATAGCACAGCACACGACTCTTCACTTCAAGCAGCACATCACACCGTTCTTCACTCTTCATCAGTTCGTGGATGAACACTTCACATCACAACACATGGAAACTCGCCGCTCGCCGCACGTCCGCACCGTTCCGAGCGCCGCCGTCGAAAAGGACTGCGAGATTGCGCGAGCTAGTTTTATTGGAACGGCCAAGCACGTCACGCGGTATCCAGTTCGTCCCGCGCTCCCCGCGCGGACCATCGTCAAAATGCGCCACCAAATATGGATGTAAACTGGAATACTAACTTATGATTGGTTATCATATCGCAACAAAAATTCACACTTGTAATGTTTGAATGTAAATTATTTTGTATAAATACGTGTCAATTTTGTAAATAAAGCATTCCATTCCTTCTGAACAATTGGAGTATTATTCAAGTATCTCTCTCGCCAAACAAGTATATTTAGCCTTCTAGGTATTTCAAGTAGTTTTCCTTTTGAACTTTCATGTTTTAGGAAAGTTTCGTCTTAAAATATATAGACTAGCTAAAGAATGACAGAACTTTTGCTCTGAAATAAAGAGACTTACTGCTGCTTGGTATATCTCACCATTCTTATGCGAATTCTGAAAAATCTTCTCAGACATTCCCTTTCCGGAAGTGCCAGATTAAAAATCCTTTAATGACGTGATTTTTTTTTAAAACCCTTAATAAATTTTAGCTTCGGCGTGTTTGGCGGAGCGCTAACAGTGATGGGCGGTTGTCTCGTGGTGGAGATGGGAGCCCCGCGGCGCGGAGAGGACGGCCAACTGCTTGACGACGAGTTCTCACACATGCCCGTGCCGCTGCAGTACCTCAAACGCACGTGGAAGGAGCTTACTTTCTATGAGAAGGTAGGAAGGTCAAATGGAGCAGCCAGCTGCTAGACGTTGAGACCTGCGCAGTACCATGGATTTTTTGAAAAGTGTCGTAAGATTTGTATTGATTGTGAGAGTGACACTGGGTATAACAAAATAAAAAACAAAATGGCGGTTTTTTTTTTAATTTTCAAATTATAGCCCGACCAGGAAAATAGCAATCTTCGCCATATTGCGAAAAAAATATTGGAACTAATTTCATTTACTGGCATTACTAAGCATATTTTCATTTACTAAGCATTCATGTAACATTCTGTCATCTCAACGTCATCTGCCAAAAATATGAATATAGTTGAAGAACCGGGGTCAAAGATAGGCTACTTTTGGAAACAGCTAGTTTAATGTAAATATGTATTTATTTACTTTCCTTTTCAGATGATCAAAGAGCCGTCTCGCGAGAAGCTCCTACCGGACCCACTGCCGCCGCCCTACCAGCCGACGTACACGCTGGTGCTAGAGTTCACAGATGTGCTGGTGCATCCTGATTGGTCTTACCAGACCGGCTGGAGGTGAGGGCAGACAAACAAAAAGTTTCTATGTTTACAGCAATTTTTTTAACAATGAGTTGATCGCCATGGAGTAACTGATAATAAAGTAACTGATAATACCAGTGTTATGAGAGTGGTTTCTAAAATAGGTCTCCAGGATATAGGGTCTGTCTGATGTCGCATATAGGTTTACGAAGGTCAGACGGCAGTCGCTCCACTTGTAATCATCAGTGCCGCCAAATTTAAGATCATGACTTACAGCATACCCTAGGCTCCGAAGCGACTGACAATGCAACTAGGAAAACAGGCTCGAACGAAGAAGGTATCTATTTTGATGATTATAAAATATTTTTTTAGAAATTTTATATTTTTAAAGTAGACTTTCCCATCTGTTTTTAAATTGTTATGAAAATTCTCCTGTGCAAAAATTCAAAATTTTTATTTTAATAACGACTTTAAATACATGTATGCTATCAAGAAATATCATTACTTTTTCAATTTTTGAACCTTGTCGTCATCCCAATAATACGGAATCATCGACTTCTTATTCTTAAGTTCACTTATCCTATACTAGCTTTTTCCCGCAGCTCCGCCTGCGTCTATAATTAGCCTATGTTTGATCCCGGGTCTTCATCTATTATCATACCAAATTTCTGCCTTTATTAAATTTTGCCCGTGAAAGCGTAACAGACAGACAAGACTTTCACATTTATAATATTAGTATGGATGTACATTGAGATTGCCTCGGCGATAAGTCCGCCTTTGTGCCTCACTATTTTTTAAATATGTTTCTGTAATGTTTTGTTTTTTGGTGCAATAAAGAGAATTTGTATTGTTAACATAGCCTATTTATTTATTAACGAACTTTATAGCATTTATCTTTTTTTTTTTTTAATGAGGCTTCAGTCACATTTTGACTATGCCAGCCTCATGGGGAAAGTCAAAGGTGGAGCAAGCTCATCTTTTAGCCATGGCAGCTCTCCAGAAAGCGTAAATGGACTTGGCTCCACCCGACAAAGGCGAACTCAATGTAACATTGAGGCCGTTATTGAGGAACGCCATCCAGAATATGACCTCTGAGCTCGGCATGCTGACCACATTCCAGCAAAATATAAATTAAATCCTCCGTTCTCTCGCAAAAATTGCAAGTGTATGTACGTGTAATTTTCATTAAAAGATAAAACTTGTTTACTCGAACATGGCCAGAACTTACTCTAAAAGCAGTGAGCCTAGCACAATCAAACCAGGGTACCAGAGCGGGGAAACTCTGAATGGTCCTGTACCAGATGCCCTTCGAATTTTTCAATTTCCAGGTTCAAAAAGCGACCAGGCTTGGACCAGTTCCTGCAGACAGTGGCCAACTCCAACTTCGAAGTGGTCATCTTTACCACAGAGAACGTGTTTATGATCTGGCCGGTTATAGACAAGCTAGACCCCGAGAACAAATTGATCAACTACAGGCTGTTCCGAGACTCCACCCACTTCATAGACGGCGTTCATGTTAAGAATTTAGACGGATTGAATAGGGATCTCTCTAAGGTAATTTCAAAGCCATCCTTAACATAAAAATCTAATTGTCCAATAAAAAGATGATTTTGTAGTTGGCAAGGCAAATTGTTGTTTGTCTTGGCTGTCATTTTTGAATGCTTTTTTACCAGTATACGAAAGCTAGTAATATTTCTTAAAAAAGTATTGTCCCCTTGGGATTAAAGCACACGTGCGAAACGGTTAAGTAAAATCTAGTCTACACTAATATAAAGAGGAAAGATTTGTATTTTTGTGTGTATGTTTGTAATGAATAAACTCAAAAACTACTGTGCCGATTTCAAAAATTCCTTCACCATTTGAAAGCTACATTCACCCTGAGTAACATAGGCTATATACCGCAGGCGGAGCTGCGGGAAACAGCTAGTAGATCATAAAAGTAAAGATGTTATTTCCACGAAACGTAAAGATAGTTCAAACTTCCATACTTATAATATTATAAATGCGAAAGTCTGTCTTTCTGTTACGCTTTTACTGCCAAACCGCTGAACGGATTTTGATGAAATTTGGTATGAATATAGTTTAAGACCCGGGGTCAAACATAGGCTACTTTTTGATGCAGGCGGATCTGCGGAAAACAACTAGTAGATCATAAAAGTAAAAATATTATTTCCATCTCCAGGTAATAGTAGTTGACTGGAACAAGGCGTCTACGAAGTTCCACCCTCAGAACACCCTCATCTTGAAGAAATGGAAGGGTTCTGATGACGACACATCGCTACTGGACCTCGCCAATCTACTGCAAAGTAAGTGCTAACTGTGTAACTGACTAGAAGTTTTGTAAACAGTAGACCTCGCTAAAATCGTTCAATATACCAGGAAAATAAAATCCCTGCATTGGCGTCGCTACTGATCGCCTTCAAGTGATAATATGTTTTAAGTGTCACGTCAACATCTAAATTAACAATGTCATCTAATGAAATAGAAATCAATCCTTCGTTTTTATTTGCATCAAATATGATAACATCTTTTATATCACTTTTCTCTCATTACAATAAATAATTCGTACTATTTTGATAAATAAATCGTAGGAAATAATCACAAAATACACAACGTCCACTCCTGTCTCTTTTTGGCAGATGACATTGAGATGACGGAATATTACTTGAATGCCTAGTTGCCAGTAAAAGAAATTAGTTTCGATATTTTTCCGCAATATGGCGAAGACTGCTATTTCACGGTCAGGCTATAAAATCTATTCATCACAAAGGGAAACGTTTTATTTACCTGTGGGTAATCTGACACGCTATGTTTCCTCCGAATATGATAAATATATTTCGTTAATAACGCTACACCAAACTTTCCCCTTTTTAATCCTTAGATTTCTTAAATTGTTCCGATTGACAATGGCTATGTGACGTCAACATTAAACTGGTGCATTTACGCAATAAATGAGGCATTTGATCGATCAAAAGCAAAACCACAAATTCTTACTCTTTCATCAGAGCACCTTCGGTTAATACCTTTAAAAATAGATTAACAATTTACAAATTCTATTCATAAGCCGCTAGTGTAAAAAATAAATAAATAAATTTACATCCACAGCGATAGCGATGTCAGAAGTGACCGACGTTCGCGAAGTGCTAACGTACTACAGTCAATTTGACGACCCAATAGCCATGTTCCGAGAAAACCAACGCAAGTTAATGGAACAAATGGAACAGAAAGAGCGAGACAACCAGCAGGAGCAACCGCTCACCAGAAACTGGCTGAGGTCGTTCACCAGGCGCTAGTCACATGAAGTCTGCTACCAGGACTCACCAGGCGATTAGCGAGTTGACATCTATCATCAGATTTTACCAGGAACTAGTGAGCTACAAGGATTTTTGTGCGTTAGTGAGTTGAAGTCTTCTACCAGACCTCACCAGGCGTTTGTAGCTTGACACTTTATAACCTGATTATTAAATAGACCTCTCAAAAATGTTATTATTATTGTTTGTGGCATCCGAAAGTTCGAAAGTTTATCTGGTTAGGTGTTATGCAATATAACGTTTCCTGACAAAATAATACAAACTTTCTTAAAAACAGCACAAAATATTTTTTAATCTATTATTGTACATTCAAATGAATTGCGGTTAAAATGCTATGGTGACTTATAATAATAAAAAACTTCCATACTAATCAGTCTCGGATAAATCTATATAAATATCGGATAAATATATAGATGTTGATGTTATGGGAAAACTGACTTTATTGACATGGACATAAAGCTGATATTCAAAAGATTAAATTATGTAATTTACTTTGAATTTTATTTTCATGTCATTAAAGTGACTTTTAGCAAAGCATTTTAATCTACAAAATCAGAGCATTTAAAGTGTTATAAATTTTGTCAATTTATTTTTGGTATTATTTCAACGAACACAAAGTAGAGAATAATGTGGCATAAAAAAAATCTGGCAATATTAAAATTAACCTGATTATTATGCTACAAAACAAAGATCTTGTTTTAAATGTATTACTATTTATCAAATATAAAACACGCCAGAGCACAGCTCTTAAACTCGATTTACGTTCGTTGTGAATCGTCGGCATATATAGTGAGGTGTGTTAATTGGAATAATTTATTGGGCGATTAAAAACAATTTTTAATGGCGTTGGGCAACGTCGACATATTGTAACTATTTGTTCCTATCTACTATGTATTGTACAAAAACACCAAATGCAATGTTTCTTCATATATAACTTTTCTTTTTTTGTTTATAATTTAATTATAAGCATGTAAGTACTTATTGTTTTCGGTTGACGGCCCAACGTTCTGTTATCTGTTAAAATGCACTTTTAAACTTTTCCGAATAAAGAAGTTAGTACCTGAATCGGAAAGTTTAAAATCGCATTTGGAAGCATTTGTTATGTTGGTAAATTAATTTTATGTGTAAATGTTGGCATGACTGCTTAGCGTGTATGTGGGAGTGTTTGTAGACTCAGTCATTATAGATAGGAAATATAGTCATTAATAAATTATTTCGTTTTATTTATTCACCATCATCATGTGCATTTATATTTAAATCTAAGTATGACTGGTCTGGATTCTTACTGATAGCATCCCATGCATCCTGCAACTCAGGCATAACTTCCTCTTTTCTAAATATATCATATATTTCTCGCTCAGGTGGTACATATTTGTATGTACCTATCTCAGTCTTGAAACCGTCAAATTGTTCCGGCATTCTTCTCAATTCCTTCCAAACATAACTAAGGTCGTACACCCCTGTTACTTCGAATAACTTCTTTTCAGTTTTGTACGTTTTCGCCCATTCGTCTAACTGTTGTATGGCATCATCTTCCATAAGGTCTTCCATATACGAAGGGTATAACAAATGCGAAGATATGTCACCTACTGAGTTTTGCATCAAAACTGCACACTTATCTCCTAAATCGACCTCTACTTTGCCAGTAATTGAATAACTCAATCTAGCATCTATAGGGTGTTTCATATCCATGCAAAGAAGCTTCTGTCGCGATTCATATAAAGTGTTAAACACACTTGGCGGTCGGTACGGAATCGCTACTCCTTCGATATCTGTCGTCCTGGTAAGTCTGTCTGAATAATTACTAACTACACACATATCCTCGCACCATTGACTACTCAAAAATATAAACTCTTTATTACTTTCAGCTTTACCAACCGAAATATATGTTGGTACACATTGCATGCCATGTGTCCATCTCTGTACCACTTTCAACTTATTCTTTCGACTACACCTGGAGTCCATTAGGAACAAATGGTGTTCACTTGTGAAGTACATACTTGGAGAATCTTCAACTTGGTACACAGAAGACAGAGCGTTACAATCAATTTCATCGACAATCCCTAAAATTCCATACCATGAATCAACAGGACTATGAGTTCTCTTATCATATCCTGTGATAACTGTTTTATCAACATGCATATAAATACCACGAGAGGCGCCGATTACCGTATTCCAGTTATTAACCATAGAGTCCAGATTTCTTTTTAATTGAACACTACATCCTGTCATCCGGTCTATGTTCACAATAGTCAGCTTACAGTTCAGATCGGTCACATACAGTATGTTTCTGTGAACTCTATCAAAAGCTATACTTGTGAATGAAAGTTCAGACTCGAACAATTTTAATTTCTCAAACTGCAGTTTTCCGTCATTGTCTATGATTTTGAGAATAAATATTTTGTGTACTGTCCTCAAAGCTACGATATTGTCTGCAGAACATATTGTTTCTAGTATATTATGCTCGCAATCGAAAGTTGTTGTGTCATCGTAGTCAATAGTCAAACTGGCTTTGTGAAATCTTGATAACGCTGAAAAGTACAATGAATTAGTCGAGAAGTAACCAATAAGTTGAGAAGGCTAAAAGCTAACCATATAATAATAAAAAAATAAAGGGTATTTTTTTAAAAGTTTATTTAGGTTGTTTTATTTTTAAGTTAGGTTTTAAATTATACATATACATAGGGCGCACTGTAAGTTTCCGGAACTGGCCACTTACATAAACAATATTTAAAAATTTATTGCAACATTTGAAAATAGAACTCTTTGGCTGTAGAATGCAGTTTGTTTCATCTGACTGTCTTTTGTTTTTACCTTGTGGCGCCATTTAAAAAATTGTGTGTCTGCATCAACATGGATTTAACTCGGGAAAATTTTCGTAGTATGATTTTCTACGATTTTAAGTGTAATTTGACAGCTCAACAGAGCATCGCTCGGCTTGAAACAGCTTTTGGCAATGAAGCACCATGCAAGACAACTGTTTATAGCTGGTTTGCAGAATTCAAGCGTGGTCGTATCAATCTCAGTGACGAATCTCGCGATGGTCGGCCGTCCACCGCTGTGACCAACAAAAACATCAATGCTGTGCTCCGTATGATTGAAACAGACAGGCATGTGACCTACCATGAAATTCGCGCATCCTTAGAAATAGGCATGAGTCAAATACAATTAATCCTACACAAACATTTGGGTGTGAGAAAGCTGTGCTCGCGGTGGATCCCACACAACTTGACCGAGGCTCAAAAAACGGACCGCGTCACTTGGTGCAGTGCCATGCTTACCAGATTCAACGAAGGTGCGTCAAATTTGGTGTGGGACATAGTAACAGGTGACGAAACATGGATTTATTGCTACGATCCCAAAACAAAGCAGCAATCGAGCGTATGGGTCTTTCAAGATGAGCCGAAACCAACCAAAGTGGCGCGCGTGAAAAGTGCATCTAAGCGGATGATTGCTTCTTTTTTTAATAAAACTGGACACGTGGCTACTGTTGCTTTAGAGAATCGTCGTACAGTGAATAGTGACTGGTACACGACCATTTGTTTGCCGGAAGTTATTGACGAACTCCGTAAAAATAACCGTAAACGCCGTATCATCCTGCACCACGACAATGCTAGTTCTCACACGGCCAGACAGACAAACGACTTTTTGAAGGCGAAAAATGTAGAACTCATGAGTCATCCTGCATACAGTCCCGACCTGGCACCTTGTGACTTTTTTCTGTTCCCAAAAATTAAGAACCAATTACGCGGTCAACGATTTTCATCACCAGAAGAGGCTGTCGAGGAGTATGAAAAACACGTTTCAGAGGTCACCACAGAGGAGTGGCACAAAAGTTTTCAAAACTGGTTTCATCGAATGAAAAAGTGCATAGACGCCAAGGGAGATTATTTTGAAAAACAATAAATTAATTTTGTACCTTTAATAGTATTTTTTCATATTCATTCCGGAAACTTATAGTGCGCCCCACGTATAAGGTGGTTCAATTAAATAAACATGTATAGAAAAGTTAAAAAATTGATATTTTTTTAATTTCACAGCAACACTTTTTTAATTTCCTAATTTAGGTTAAGGACAGAGTTTTCACTTCTTATAGGCATACTGTATTGTTCCAAAATATTTATAGGTAAATGTATCATTTCAACCTAATCCAAACGTGAGTGCGTTGCTAAAAAATTACGAAACATGTGTTACATGGATTGTGGGGGGCATACTAGGACTAAGATAATGGGTTGAGTTTACGCCATTATTTGCATGTTAGTGAAAATAAAAAGCAAATGTATACTTACAAACACAAGTGAATTCACTGTGCAATAGGTAGTCTACCCAATCCACACATACAAGTTGTAAATTTCCGTTCCCACTATAGTACCAGTTGTATGAATCTGTAAAGTTCTTATCTGGGTCGCTATCCACTAATGCGGCTAAATCCAGTAGGTGCTTTGGTACATGCATGACATCATCATTCAATTTTTCGATCTTAGGTTCGGCAGAAGCACCTAAGCATAACAAATATGTAAATAAATAAATAATTCTTTATTGCACCTAATTGTAGAAAGTACATGAATATTATTATCTATGGTACAAAGGCCTTATTGCTAGAGCAATTTCTTCCAGGCAACCAACAAGTAGGACTTCATGATATGAAACAGGAAGGTAGGCGCAAATTAACAATTGGAAAAAGTGAAACATAACATAACTAACAAATAAAATAACATAAATAACATAATAAGCATACTGAAATGGGAAAATATAATGCTATGCTCAAAGGAATTGTTTGATGTGATGCTAACACTCACTTGTTATCATTGCACCTCATACCCCGGAGCCACTAGTTACCATACACTTCAAGAGGTTTTTTTGTCCCTCTTATTATGCTTGTTTGAGAATGGAATGTTTTTTTAAATTATAGTAGTACAATGTGAAAAAGGGTCTGCAACCAACTTACGATACACATATCAGATATATTTACATTTCATGCTAACAGTTTGCCCATAATAGGCTGATACTTGGTTTCTTTTGTCTGTTGGTGTCACTATCAGCTATGAAACTTAGTGAAACATTAGTAACCAACAAAACACTTGATGAAAAATAAATAAAATAATAGCCCGACAATGTGCACTTACTGTGCTTTTATTTACTCTTGTTTTCCCAATTGTGTCCTCAGCTAGATACTTCAGACTGCTAGTAGCAGAAAGAACCTGGACCATCCTAAAGATGATTCTTGATATGGATACCTAATAATTCTTCAACGCTAAACAAAAGTTAGCACTTTTAGCACATAAATGGTTTTTATTGTAAGTTCTCTCTCTCTTAGCTCCTTCCCAGTTGTGCCCACAGCTGTCCAATTCAGAGCCTAGAACCCTAAGCTATAGAGTATTAGTACTTATTTAGTTTATGTGAATTAGAATTAAAATGCACTTACAATTTTTATGTCTCTGTATCTTATAGAACCAGTCATATTTCCTCTTCAGCAAATCAGAAACCAGATCAGCTTTTAGTTGACAGTCAATTTTTGTGATATATTTTGGCAATAAACTTTTGTATGGAAACTTTTCAAAATAGCAGTAATTAATTTCTCCATCATAGTTCTCCGTAAATGCATTTAATGGGTGTCCTGGGAGGGCAAAGTGGTACAAAGCCCGGTATGCCCATGAACGACAGTCTTTAAACTTCCTCTGAGCCAGCAATTGGTGATACAGTCGGTAAGGCTTGCTAAAAATTGTTTCTCTGTGGAAGAGACTGGTAATTATGTCTGGTAGTGGAGCAGTGTTGTCAATGATCTTTGATTCTAGGTTATTATTGTCTTTCTTTTTCTGAAATATTAGAAATGCTTTATTAGCACTGTTTGCCATTAGGAGTCATACGTAAAATCGACAAGGCTAATTAAACTGTGCGTGGTACCATATACAAATATTATGATAAATGGCAAATAATAATATGTACATAAATCATATTATGGAAGTTTGATTCGTTAATTACAATACGTACAATATGGAAATGTGGAACGTAAAAGAGACTTTCAAAAAATTTAGGTTAAGTTCTAACCCAACTTCAAATTAAGCCAGGTTAGATGGCCGGGAAATTGTAAATCTCAAAAACACACAAAATCTCTTTAAACTAAATCTATGGCAATGGTTTCAAGTTTCAACCATTTATAGTTGTTATGCAAAAGAAATTTAGGTAATTACCTTAACTCTCATTTTTGACTCCATTTTATTAAACTAGTACTTTGCTAAGATGAAGATTATTGCTGGTATACTAATATGGTTGAAATCTTGAATTTTAAATTTACAGTCAGACAGAACAATCATAGAACTTGTAGAATTTATTTAAATTTTCAGTTTAAACAATAGTCATTAAATTTTCACTCCATCAGCATGTTTGTTTTTTGTTTTCATTTTTTTTTATTTAATGGGTTTTACGGCTATGGATACAAGTACTTTAAAGCCCTTCTAAATTTTTTAAATCGTCTTCAGTCCTACAGTGTGGTTTCGTCAAGTCCTAGTCAAGTTTAAAAGTCTAGTCGGTAGTCAAGTTTAGTCAGAAGAATCAGGCTAAGTGAAGTGGTAGAAAAACTGCACTTAGCGATTACTAGGAACTTTTGGCAACAAGCATGAAAATCACATAATTCAAACACTGTATCACTTCCCAACACTCACGCTTGCTATCGAACACTTTGCGAGTAATAATCCACCATTATTAAGCACAAACACTCAAAAAAACACAATTTATAGAAAATACAATGCAGCGCCGAAACTGCTCTTTTCAGCTTCCCGCCAAAAGTTCCTTTTTGTTTTCAAATTGTGGCTGGCTGTCACCAAAGCTTCAATGCTCCTCAGCAATTTATTTTAGTGCTTATACTAGACGTAATTTGGCCAGTAGCAATAAATTAAAAAAAGCGCTAACGTGTCTACTTGAACTTTATCTCAGTCTTACTATAAAAGATTTAAACATCTGTATAAGCATTATAACATAAAATTTCATTAGGATAACCTCACCAGCCAGGCACTTTCCCATATCGTGATCCTAGAAAAAAATGAGACCCGTCAAGCTCAACTTCATATCGTATTTAAAAATTTTTTCGGCCGTGGATGGCAATGGAATTATTTTAATCGATAGTGACAGGATCGTAGTAAGCCGAGAAAAAGTCATAGACACATAGAGTTACTCAGTGTCGTGTAAATAATAAGTGTTATAAGCGAAAACAGTTGGGGCTGAAAAAAAATTTTGGGCTCCATTGACCCCAAAAGCAGGTTAGGGGCAATTGGCTAGTAAACTTTTTCATGAAAATGTCTAATTCGTAAACCATTTCGAGGACATTTGAAGCGCTTAGTTAGCGCTACCAATCAAAAAATATTTATTCACTACGCTGTGCTGCCAACCTAAAAAAATTAAATGTGAATAGCCGGAAGTTATCCGGCTACGTCATATGTCAACCTTGCTAAAAAATGAAAGTCATTGGGTTTTCTGCGATTTTCATAAAAAATACTTGCTTATCTAAAGATCTGATTAATGTAATCTGTTCCCTAAGCCTATTCCTCGAAATGGTTTACGAATGAGACATTTTTATGAAAAAGTTTACTAGCCAATTGTGTGTAACTCTAACCAAAGACCAATAATAACCATTATTAAATCGTATAGCGGTGATCTCTAATACGTTAGGGCGAGCCGCTACATTATGTTATATAATATTTTTTGTAGTTACAACTTCCAATTTTCTCAACATTTATTTTAACTTACCTACTATGTAAAATAACTACTACTTAAAAGTTTATGATGATGATTTCTTATGTTTTCGCGATTGTTATTCATTACATACAAACTACCGCCTGAAATTTTCAGGCGGTAGTTTGTAATCTTATGACATCAAAGACAAATGTTAACTTAGTCTGCCTGCGACCATGAACGCTGTAAAGTGTTTGAAACGTCAGATATAAATAAATAAGTAATAAACGCGATAACACCTTATTAAAATAGTTTAATTTAGTTTATGATGATTTGAATAAATTAATATTTTCCACAATATTTTACCAATTTTTATAAAGTTTTAGGAATCACAGTGGATCGTAGTGTTTCTAAGATGTAGCCACAAATTCAGAACTGTTATGGACACTACAGGCTTAATCCAGTTTTATGCTGCAGCATGAGGAACTTTATGCAATACTATACTATTCAGTAACAGTAGCCTGTTTTAATAAGGCTCATTATTATGAACGATATCGAGTACCTCTGAGTAAAGACCTACCGAACATGTCATGTCATCGTGTGTGTATAGCAGCCCGGTGCCTCTACTCTACCATGAGATTCTCTTTACGCAGACGCTAGCGACTAATATTTTAACCAGGCGTTGCGCTGTACATCTACAGCGCCCCTGGTAGATAGAAAAAAATAAAATAATAAATCTTATTTAATATTTTCTATTATAACCTTTTATTTATTTATTCACATATGAAATACCAATAATAATTATAAATTTTCGATAAAAAAAAAATGTTTAAATTAAATACAATATTCAGCCCATATCGCTGTCGTCGCATGATAGCAAGGTACCCAAGGGCTGGCTGATGGGCTGGCCAAAATTGGCGCCACCTCTTGGGTCTCCAGAGACGTCAACTAGGCGTGCGGATATCTCTATAAATAAAAGTTTTGCATACGCACCCCATGGCCTCATGGTCTCCACGGCAAAAGGCGTTGTGGCGACACAATCGCACAGTAAATAGTTACAACACAACGCAACAGATGGCGCTAAAAAAAGATTAATTCGAAATTCCCAAAAACAAGACGTCCAATCAGCATGGAAAGACTAAATCGCGCAATTGGAGTTTCTGAGGATTGGAGCAATAACAACCTCCGACAGAACACCGTTGGAGCCGCGGTTCCCCAGGCATTACACCTCGCCTGGCGGCAAGTAATTCCCTTTGCGGTGGTCGAGCATAACACACCGCTCCCGCCGTACTCCAAAGTGGTGACCCCGACGTGATTGAAAGCCAGCCTTCACCGACGTGATTAAAAACAGCATTTTCCGACGTGATTGGAAGCAGCCTACTTCATCATCAATATTCTCCAATCCTCAACATCTCACATCTTCCCATGCCTCATCCATCACTTGGTCAGCAGCTAGCAGTATTACAGCAAGCCAACTACGGGTATCTTCAGGTCCATCGCAGCCGACTCACCTAGCTTCCTGGTCCTGCAACTAACCCTCACATCTCAAAGGACTTTAGCGACCGGCACATTCACCGCAGCCCACGTCTGGTACTCACGGCTGGCCACCGCACACCAGCGTGGCAGTTCTGCAGGACATCTACCGGCGCCGCCAACAAGTCGACATCGTTCACAACAGTCTCGACTCATCGCAGATTACGAGCACGCAACGCAATTGCTCACACCCGACTCACTGGGATTATCGAGCAGCAGCAACTCCTCTCCCGACGCACTGGAACGTCAAGCAACTACTGGCACTTACAAATCTACATTCGAACCACAAGACTGCACATAAAGATTTATCAGGCGGTCGACCTTAAACGCTCTCGCTCCCGCCGTACTCCAAAGCGTAAATATATGTATACTCGTACGACTCATCACTCTTGCTGGCTTCCGCCGCCGTAGCAGCCGCACCCACCATACAGGAGGTAGCACGTATGTGAGATGGCGCTACTGTGTCAATACAAGTGGCATCCCTATCTATATACGAGCGACCGCCCGTTTCGCCATGGTATAAGTAGGCTCAAGCACTTCTGGCACACCGGCACTTGCAGCGGCATGACGTGAAATGCGGCCAGGCCGTGGTGTCCCAGGGGGTCGACGTCTTCCAACACCAGGGGCATCACGTGCGTATTGCCGACCCTTGAGAAATCCTTTAACGCCCTTTTTGAAAGACCCCGTGTTGTAATCCCTTGGGAAAACCGTGTTGGGGGAGTTCATTCCACAGTCTCACGCGTACGTGGAAGAAAATTTATATTAAAGCGCACCGTACGCGATCCTTTGAATTCTAATGAATGCGGATGAATCCCCTGTCGATGGCGAGAGGTGCGATGGTGGAAGGTGGATGTTGGCATCATCTCAAATAGTTCCTCGGAGCACAACCCATTATACAGGCGGTAGAAAACACATAGAGACGCGAAGTCGCGTCTTTGGCTCAATGGCTCCACACTGCCTGTTATCTTGGGATCGTCGACGATTCTCATAGCACGCCTCGGAATGCTGATGGATGCCTCGGAATGGAGTCAAAAGGCTTTAATTGACATTCGGGAGCTCCGGCCCAGAGGTACACACACTATACAGTATATGTGGCCGTACTTGCGCCTTGTATAGTAGTAGCCTTTGCTGCGGAGTAAAGAACTGCTTTGCTCTATTGAGAACTTCCAGCTTTTTAGATGCCAACTTTGACTTATCTTCCAAATAACTAGAGTATTGGACGTCACGAGATATGTCGACGCCAAGGATCCCAATTTTATTGTTGATGGAAAGGGTCGTGCCCAGGAACTGAGGACCAAACAGAGGCCACGTCTTCACGAACTTAGAAGCAGAGCCAAATTTCATAATGAAATAGCGTTCAAATAAGAGCTTCACAAAAATATGAAGGAAAAATACAAATAAGAATTAAAAAATACTAGTTGTTCGCCGCGAACATAGACCTCGCGAATTTCACTCAATAAAGTTTAGCCACAAAAATAAAAATAAATCTTCCCATCATTTACTGGGGCCATAATTAAGGTATTCTGAACCCAGTTTCATACACCTGGGTGAAATTTATCGTTATCCTGTGTCAGATGCCCTTAGGCATACTGAAAAATCTGACAGTGTCAGCCACCAAAACACCTCTGACCATGTTTCTGTTCATCCCGAAGGTCAGAAGGCAGTGGCGAAATGGGAATAACCAGTACTGCCAAATCTAGGAACACGCGCGATTAACAACATACCTCGGAACGTATTCCGAAGCGTAAACTCAGGACGCGATTGGGAAATAAGCTTAGACGAAGAAGATAAATATAAGTAGACCAAGGCAAACAGAGTTAATTAACCCTTTCTAACACCAGGGTGTAAACTATTGATTGATCATTGGAGTTCAAGCTACATGTGTTTTACCCAAGTAAGACTGACCCCAAAAATAGCATTTTAATGGCCGTGAATTGATTTCGTAGTAATATGGGGTCAATTAGCCTTAGAAAACATAAAAGAAAACACAAAAAACTAATTTAAAAATATGAAAGATCAAAAATGTTGAATTGAGTTTATTTGGATGATTGTATTATTGTTCTTTCATATGCCAGTCATATTGATTTTCTACGAATTAATGATTGTTTATATTTTCGCCATTGTTACACATTAAATTAGTAATATATATAACTATTTTAATTATTTTAGCTGTTGTTGTTAGAGGGGTTATTAATTATTAGTATATTATTTATCCATACTCCATACTATACTATCCATCCATACTATATACTATAATACTATAATCTCCATACTAATATGCGAATCTGTCTTTCTGTCTGTCTGTCTGTGTGTTACGCTTCCACGGCCAAACCGCAGAACGGATTTCAATGAAATTTGGTATGGATATAGTTTTACTGGACTAAACTGAAAGTATGCTTAATCGGACTTAAAAACAGTTTTTTCAATCGTTTCAGTAATAACGGAGTTATTAAGTACGAAAACCAAACATTAGATCCTCTTTTTTTGAAAGTCAGTTGAATATCACTAAATCTATTTTGATATCATACGTATCATAACGTTTCCAACATACATTCTGATTATCAACGAAAACGGACTTACAGCTTTGGAGTTATCAATAAATATTTACTTTTACATTAATGCCAATATCTCAAAAACTACTAAACGGATTTTGTTGCCAAACGAACTTAAAATTTTTATACATGCCTACTAATCGGAAATCGGACTAACGGCTCGAGAGTTATCACGGTATAAACATACATACTTACATACATACATAACATACAAACAATGTGTTTTTGCCCCAACTCGGTTTAGAGTTTAATAATCCAGGACATTTTTATTATAGTTATTTCAAAAACTACTGAACGGTTTTAAAAATAATATTGAGTTTTTCGATTTATTCGCTTTTAAATCATCTACAACCGTTTGCTTAGAACTGATTTCGACATTTCTAATACAATTAATTCCCTAAGTAACACCTAGATGGCGCTATCCGAAGTTAAAACGCGCTATGATTTCGTTTACTAAATAATCGCGGACATTTTTATGATTATTACCAAAACTACTAAACCGATTTTGATGCCCAACGAACTTGAAAATTCTATTGATATTTCCTACATACCTACAATGTTTCAACAAAATCATACCATCGGTTCGGCAGTTATCGCGGTATAAACATACATACATACTTACATACATACAAACAATGTGTTTTTGCCCCAACTCGATTTAGAGACCTCACTCGCTTCGCTCGCTCGGTCAATTAAATCTGGCACGGAAGTAAAGGCAAAATACCATTGTTTATTATAATAAATTGTATACAATAGCTTGCAAACTAATCTCTGCGTAAGTCTGCGTTAGTTAAATCTTATAGAAGAGGTCGTTACTGATTATGTATTAGATCAACTGCCCAAATGACCCATAGGCCATAGTTACACACAATATAGTAGAATCCAACTCAAATAATACAATTAACTTTTCTATTGTATTCAAACTGCGCGAGTGAAATGTATAGTGCAATTAAATGATCATTACTGCATGATGTAGGATCTCATTATTTACATATCATCCAGCTGTTACTTCTCATCATGACCTCATTAGTGTTATGTGCTCTTATTTTTAGTGCCGCATTCAATGATATCTTTGGAGCAGGCTTAGTACCTACCAATCTCTTGGCTACCCGTATTGGGCCCTGTTATTCGAATCCTAGTAGTGAGGTCACAGTGTCGGAAATGAGTCTTAATACAAGGCTTTACGATTCATCTCTGAGTGGGTATATGAATATCAGCCATGATCTTGAAAATGGATGGATCATCAAGGTGACTATATACTTATATCTTCTTTCTTCTGCCACCTTCACCTTTCCTGTTCATCAGGAATTCAGGAGTCGGGCGGACCACCTTAGTAAGGGCTAGGATTGTCACAGACAACAATACATTTCTTTACATTAGAAAAATATCTTACTTTATATATGTTCACTACGTGGCCAAAGGCCTTCGTCTTCCTTCGGTTTCTCTACATAATGTCTTATACTTTCATTTAATTGTTTTAGGGAGTTATGCAAAAATGTAAAGACATTCGCAATCTAGATACTTGTGACTATTTCAAAACATTTTCCGTTATTTCTAAAGGTTGTATTGAAGATGATGAGAACGAGGATGAGGAGATCTACAGCATGTTTTTTCATCACGCTCACCCGAGGTATCTCATTTTATCTCTAAAGCCTTTAGGTTACTTATTTAGACATCCCACTACATTTAAGATAAGTAAGTAATTTAACTAGCTACGATAAATGTATTCGAAATTAAGGATAGTCTTCACCTCCTATCGCTTTTCTGGTTGCAGCCTCAGCAGTGCTTTGGTATCAGAGCATCAAATTAAAGATAGATAGTTGATATATTTATGAAATAAGCTTCTCGTTATTATTTTTTCAAGTTACTAAAACATAGGAAACACCAAGAAGGCCGAGATAAGATGCCTTTACCAACTCCAACTAGTAGTAGTCTTTCCTGCAACATGATTGAGATAAATTGGGGCAAATCAACTAAACAAAGTATTTACTTTCACCCACAAATGGTTTTTGTTGTTTTATAAAACGAAATCATCAGCATGAATCGATCTCTTGTTTTATTTCCGTAGGATCTCTTGTCCCGTAAAAGCAGGTAATTACAAGATAGTCAACTATCCCATATTTACTGAAGACAACTACCTGATCGTGGCAGAGTCCAAGATATCGACTAGTGTGTTTGGTTACACTCTGAGATTGGAAGGCTTCACTGACACATCTAGGGTAAGAAAAATCGTCTATTTAATGCTTCAGAAAGAAGGTGGTTAAGTTATGGGCGTGAGATGGTTGTGGGACTGAAAAAAAACGTAAATAGACGTAGGTAGAATCTGGTTGATTACTTATCTTAAAACATATCCTGCGATATCATGAAGGGCAAAATTTAAACCCTGGTTTCAAAAAGCCACAAGCAAAGTAGTACACTAAATAAGTCAAAGCGAAATAGAAAACCAGGGCCCATACTATCATCTCTAATAGAAGGGCAGAAACAGGTGAGCAAGCGAGATGTCGCCCTACACCTTGTATTGCGCCATCTCGTTTACTCACTCGTTTCTGCGCTGCGTTATTGCGTTTATTTCTGCGTTGCGAGATGATAGTAAGGCACCAGGTGTTCTTTACTACCTTTCCTGGAAGCCATTACACTACAAACAAAACTAGATTGCCTAGCAATAAGTCTGCCTTTGCTCATATTATGTTTAAGTTTTTGTAATTATTAAATTAATTGTTACTTTATATGGACAATAAAGATATTTTATGTACATACACACATACCATCACGCCTTTTTCCCGCAGGGGTAGGCAGAGACTACGGATTTCCATTTGCTACGATCCTTACAGACTTCCCTCGCTCCTTCTACGCTCATCACTCTCGTCATACACGCTCGTCGATTACGGGTACTCCTGACATCTCCCTTTTTTAATATGTCTGCGATTTGGTCACAGTATGTTCTCCGAGGCCGGCCCTTACCGACTTTTCCTGTCACCTTTGATTTATAAATACCTTTCGTAAGTCTCCTTTCATCCATCCTTTCTACATGCCCAAACCATCTTAACATGCCTTTTTCTATTTTTGTCACTACATCCTCATTCACACCACACCTTTTCCTTATCTCACTATTTCTAATTTTATCACTCAGATGTACTCCACACATACTCCGTAAAGCTCTCATTTTAACTGCATTCACTCTGCTTTCATTATTTTCCTGCCAGACCCATTTTTTACTACCATACATAAGAGTTGGCATTAACACTGCTCTTTGAACAGCCAGAAGTGCATTTTTAGATACAACTCTACTGCTCATAAAGGAATGCAATGCTTCATTTATCCGATTACCCGCAGCCACTCTTTTTTCAATATCACCTTCATGCTTTCCATTTCTCATAAACATACAACCCAAATACACAAATTAATTCACTTGTTCAACACTCTTTCCATTTATACTTACATTGCAAACTGTTCTACTTTCATCTCTTTCAAACACCATAACTTTCGTTTTACTTACATTTATCTTCATACCTTTACCACAAGAGTATCATTCATAATCGTTATCATCTTTTGCAATTCTTGCTTCGACTGCGCAAGTATTAATTGATCATCGGCATAAAGAAGGCAATTGACGTTTAACCCATTCATTTTTAAACCCCATTCCGAATCTTTCAGATCTTTCAGACAGCTGTCCATGAATAGGTTAAACAGCTATGGTGACGCTACACATCCCTGTCTAACACCTTATTCGATCTTAAACCAGTCTTTAATCGATAGTGGCAGGATCGTAGTTAGCCGAGAAAAAAGCCATAGACACATAGAGTTACTCAGTGTTGTGTAACTAAAAAATGATGCAAGCGAAAACAGTTGAGGCTGATCGAGCCCAGAAGCACAGTAGCGCAGAAAAATGTTGGGCTCGATCGAGCCCGTAAGCAGGTTAGGGCTATAGCTCCCATTTATTCAGACACAGGCGCTGGAATCCTTGTAAAGAGATTTCATCGCCTGTATCAGTTGGCTGTTCACCCCATACAAAGACAGCGTAGACCACAATTCATTCCTGTCCACTCTATCATAGGTCTTTTCCAGATCCACTAAAGCACAAAATACTTTTTGGCCTTTAGCCAAATATTTCTCCGTTATGTTTCGCAAGAAAAATACCTGGTCCGTACATCCCATCCCCTTTCTAAATCCCGCCTGTACATCCCAGATCTTATTTTCGTCTCTTTCACAATCCTTTCATTCAATATCTTTGCATACAGTTTGCCGACCACGCTGAGAAGACTAATGCCTCGATAGTTTTTACACTCCTGCTGTGACCATTTTCCTTTACAAAGTGGTACTATAACGGCTTTGCACCAATCTGTTGGAACAACGCCTTCCTTCAAGCACCGATTGAAGAGGTGACACAGCTGAGTGGCCACGATGCCCTGTCCAGTCTTCAGCATTTCGACAGTAATTCTGTCATAGCCCGGAGACTTTCCCATCTTCATCTTATTCAATCCATCCACAACTTCGTCTATCATTATGTCATCCTCACATTGTTCTATATCCGAAGGTTGCCTGTCATTCTCTTCGCATCTTTCTTGATTTTCATCTCTTTCAAACAAACCTTCAAAATATTCCTTCCATCCGTTCAAAATGTACTGCTCACCTTTCAGTATATCTCCATTCTTATCTCTCACATTATTGAGCTGAGTAGTTGACATTTTTCCTCTAACCCTTTTAAACGAATTTCAAAAATACTTTATATTACTTCAGAAATCCCGGGTCAGCATTTCATCAAAATCATCTTTCTGTTTATCTTTCTTGTTCTTAACAACTTCTTTTACACTGACATTCATCTTCTTGTATTCCAATTTCGCTAAATTCACTTCCACTTCCGTCGCTTTCTTCTTCTTAAAGTCTGCTTTGACAGCTAAAAGATCCTTCCACGCTTCTCTTTTTGAATCAACCATTTCTTGAACCTCTCGATCCCACCATACATTCTTCGTACCAATGTCTTTCTTTCTCTTCGATACTCCGCATATTTCTATTGCAGCAGCGATTATACTCGTACCTTCCTTTATAATTTTCCAAATATTCTCAATTTCACTTTTACTCTCTATACTTTCAAACTTACTTACCAACAATTTTTTGTACTCTTCTTGCGCTTTATTATCTTCTAGTTTTTCTACTTTTATCCTTTTCAAATTATTAGAAGGTTCCATAATGTAATGTAAATGTAATATAAATATTTTATGTTGTATTGTATAACTAACTAACAATTTACAGATACTATGCGTCGAAGCCTACTTGCAACTCCTGTATATACGTGAATATGAGAGACGCGATGAGAACCCAAGGGTAACTGCGGAGCCCTCGGGAGAAGAAGAACGAGTGGCGAGTGAAGAAGATATCGAAGCTAGCGAGGAAAAATAAATCACAAAAAAAAAATCGAATAAATATACTTTTTTAACTTGAAGATTAAGTTAGGGCATAGTAGTCTTAAAAAAATGTATCCAGGGCCGACAAAATAGAAAAATCTTACTTTATGTCACTGTCAATACAGTCATATTTTTCGTGACTTACCCCCGTATTCTTAAACATAACCTTAAGAACGTCCTTCACTCAAACTCATTCGAGGGCGCCTTAAGGAAGTCCTCGAACTTTCCTTGAAAATGGCATTCTTAGTTGGTTGCTTGAGCAAACTCCAATGAGGTTATAATAACAATTTTACACACAAAAATTTAAATTACAAAAGAATAGAGTAAAAAATAAAATTAAGTAAGTAATTACCTAGGCCAAAAGTGGCAAAAACCTGTTTTTTATCTACTTTATTTCATTTTAAGGACGCCTCAAGGTACCTCTCGACTAACCTTATATTGACAGTTCGATACTCAACTCCAATGAGAAATCATCTCAAGTCAAGGAAGCTTGTGACAACTAATCATACCAATGAGGTGGAGTAAGGTTGAGTCGAGTTTGAGTGAAGGTTTAACACCAGTATTCTTAAACATAACCTTAAGAAAGACCTTCACTCAAACTCATTGGAGGGCGACTCAAGGAATTCCTTGAACTTTCCTTGAAAACGATATTCTTAGTTAATTGCTTAAGCAAACTTTAATAAGGAACGTCACAGGTTATAATAACAATTCTTATCACAAAAATTGATGATTTTATAAAAGAATGGAGTAAAAAATAAAATAAAGTAATAATTACCTAGGCAAAAAGTTGCAAAATAACTGATTTATCACTACTTTGTTTCATTTCAAGGACGCCTCAAGGTACCTCTCGACCTAACCTTATATTTGACAGTTCAATACTCACCTCATATGAGGAATCTCCTTATGTCAAGTAAGCTAGTGACGACTAATAATACCAATGAGTTGAAGTAAGGTTGAGTTGAGTTTGAGCAAACGTTTAAGAATATGGGGGTAAGAATACGGGTGTTAGGCAGTTCACACACCGTGCTTTAACACGGCCATGGTTATAGATCAAGATGGATAGCGCGTAGCATACAATAGACTGATGTCAGAAAATTTGACCCTGAATCCATTTCGTTACCCACCTCCCTCTTTCTAACTCGTGGTGGGTTAGGATTTCCATCACAGCACTTGATAACAACCCCAAAAGTTGGAAAAATGATAAACAATTACGTAGCAATATAATCTTTATTTTGAGGTAGATTTTTATTAAAAAATGAAAAATAATTATACTTGTTTTTGATATAGAAATATAAAACCCAATTATATTAAGCAAACTGACATTTTTATTTTACTGTATTTCTGACTAGGCAAAATTTTTGAAGTGATGGTAATACTTTGGGGAAAACAGGGGTTACTCGAGGTTAAATTTTCTTGAACCAGCCTGTTGTATGCTTGCTCGGCTTCCATCTTTACCTTTAGTTCCATGCATTGATTTAGAATTTTTTGACTACGTCAATAGATTGGTTGATTAGTAAAAGAAACGAGACCAATTTAAAAACTGTGTGTGTATGTCATACATGATGAGCCGAGAAATGTCGACATCATTATGATGAATTTACTTAACGTGAGAACATTGCCAAATTAAGTATGCAGTATTTTTTGGGATAAACTAGAATAAAATTACATAATAAACATGCTACTTATTTTGAGACCAGTGGCCGATTCTCGCTCTACTGAAAACTGTATTGAAAGTGTTTACTAAACTATATGTATAGTTGGATATATTTTGGAAAACCATTCTTCTCTACCAACCATTTTAAGCCAATTTTCGCAAATATCTAAATTAGATAGAAATCTGAAAGGTAGGTATTTAATAGAAATTGTAATATTACAATTACGAGATATGAATGACAATACGAACGGGTTTTCAATAGAAATCCGCTAAGTTTTTTTCGGGAAATCTCGAATTTGACTTATCTTAGAGACGCGAGAATCTTTTACCCGGGTTCGTAGCGACCTTTTTTTTATAAACCGTGTCGGATTGCTGAATTTTAAATATATATATAGATATATATCAGTAGGTAGGTATTTATTCATCCCTAGCGTTTGGGTGCAATACTATCAATATGATGTTAAACAGCATCAATGTCAATCCCTAAACTTCAAGAATTAGGTTAAAAATTGTGAAAATTCACGTATTTGTTTTTATCCAAATTTGAATTGGCTAATAAACTTTGTCATGAAAATATCTAATTCGTAAACCATTTCGAGAAATAGGCTTAGGGAACAGATTACATTAATCAGATCTTTAAATAAGCAAGTATTTTTTAAGAAAATCGCAGAAAACCCAATGACTTTCATTTTTTAGCAAGGTTAACGTATGACGTAGCATAATTAGCGCTACCAAACAAAATATTTTTTGTTTGGTAGCGCTAATTATGCGCTTCACGTACTTGTCACCCATGTCAAATGTCATCTCTGTTCAAGTAAACATAACCCATATGTAACCTAATTACATCTTCATTACATTCATTCATACATTATAATGAAGAATCGATGTCCAATTATTGAAAAATCAGATGTCAACGGATGAAAAAACGGCAGTAACGATACGAGAAATGGGGTAGGTACCTAGATATTTGGCGATTGTAAACAAACAAGAAACCAACTCGCGGCTCGTGGTCCATCCTGACTTTGACATTTGACATTGACATACATATTTTTTAATACCTTAATAATTTTTGCTTTTTTGCAGTTCGAGATGGCAATTATAGCTGCGTGACGTCATCACTATAAAATCTTTAAAATTAAATAACAAAATAAATATAATTTTAAGAATTTTTTCGTTTAAATTGTATCTCCGAAATAGTCTATTCTATCAATAAATTATATAAAATACACAATTTATTTTTTAGTTGACTAGCCAATTCTTTAGCATCTTACACAATCATGTGATAAAACTACATGATTTCTCATATATTAATGCGTAAAAACTATCGAAACAATTATGAAATCCTGGATAAGTGTGAAATGTGAAATAGGCTACTAGGAATACAGTCAGTATTCATACTTGGTTAATATTGATAAACTAAACAAAATATACACTAAAAAGTAACCGATTCTGAAAACAACAACAAAATTGGTTGTTAATTAAGGCCGTAATTCGATTTTAAAGTTTTCTCTAAAAGAAAAATGGGAGCGTGGTGGAGACGTCTTGCTATCTCTTTTGTATGCACGAAACCGAGTGGCAGTGACGTCACAGCTCACACAGTGCATCCTTTTCTTGTTTTTTGATAGTTTCCCCTTCCACCGAATTTCAAAGGCTTATAACTTATTTATTTTTGAACGGATTACAAAAATTCTTTTATAATTCTGTTTCTGGAAATAAAAATATTGATGTAAAGAAAAAAGAAAAATTTGTCGAATACCTAATTATGTGGGTTTTATTTGTACATGAAACCATAATTGGCTAGTCAACAAAAAAATAAATTGTGTATATTATATATTTTATTGATAGAATAGACTATTTCGGAGATACAATTTAAACTAAAAAATTCTTAAAATTATATTTATTTTGTTATTTAATTTTAAAGATTTTATAGTGATGACGTCACGCAGCTATAATGGCCATTTCGAACTGCAAGAAAGCAAAAATTACTAAGGTATTAAAAAATATATATGTCAGTGTCAAAGTCAAGATGGACCGCGAGCCGCGAGTTGGTTTCTTGTTTGTTTACAATCGCCAAATATTTAGGTACCCCATTTCTCGTATCTATTGCATATTGGCCTGTTTATTGGACTTTACTGCAGTCTCTTCATCCGTTTACATCTGATTTTTCAATAATTGGACACCGCTTCTACATTATAATGTATGAATGAATGTAATTAGGTTATGTTTACTTGAACAGAGATGACATTTGACATGGGTGACAAGTACGTGAAGCGCTTAGTTAGCGCTACCAAACAAAAAATATTTATTCACTACGCTGTGCTGCCAACCTAAAAGATTAAATATGAATAGCCGGAAGTTATCCGGCTACGTCATACGTCAACCTTGCTAAAAAATGAAAGTCATTGGGTTTTCTGCGATTTTCTTAAAAAATACTTGCTTGTCTAAAGATCTGATTAATGTAATCTGTTCCCTAAGCCTATTCCTCGAAATGGTTTACGAATTAGACATTTTCATGAAAAAGTTTACTAGCCAATTATGCGCTTCTACTGAACACCTTGGAAGAAATTGCTCTAGCGATAAGGCCGCTTTTGTACCATAGATAATAATAATATTCATGTACTTTCTACAATTTGGTGCAATAAAGAGTTATTTATTATTATTATTATTTACCTTTTTAACACTTAAGACTTGATACTTTGTATATAATTTAAATATATGTTTTTGACAAGAAATATATAAATAAATAAAATAAATAAATCCGTAAGGCTGCTATGGGACATTATTGTGTATATTTGAAATGGCCTCGCTCTCTATCTCATTCTAACATACGCATATCCTATATATTTCTCTTTCGCATTTCCCGTATATTGGATTCATAGAATAAGGTTCCATGGCACACGGCGCTATGCGATCCGTGAGACGCGACTGCGACGTCGCGGGGACGACGGGACTGCGATGCAACTTGAGTCCCGTACGTATAGACCGTCATCCCTGAGGCCAATTTTCCACCTATCGTACTTCCTTGTGGGACCCATGGACTTATTAAATTAAACAGAACAGAGCAAATTTGCATGGAGGATTTCACGTATTTTTTACGTGCGTGGTCTGCGAACATAGCTGATTTTAAATGAAAGATACTCTCGTGCGACTTGTAGTATACTCAAGTTTCATTGGAATAACGCCGTTTGAGAACTGCCTTATGTCAAAATTTCTATTTACTTTCCTGTCTTGATCCAAATGAAAACGTGACGACCTTTAGATTTTTGGATAAATTAATTTATTTTTCAACATAATTAATTAGTGCTTGAATCAACATGGGCAAGTTAGACGTTGTGATCCTGCGCTATTTAACTAGCGAAGACTTCCGCGTCTTAACAGCGGTAAGGTTATATTATTATGTACTTGTAATCGTAAAGTGTGTTTTGTTTTCAATGGCTTAATAAATTTGTTTTGTGTTTTTGTAGGTGGAAATGGGCATGAAAAATCATGAGCTAGTGCCTGGTTCGCTGGTGGCCTCAATTGCAAATCTACGTCATGGAGGAGTTCACAAATTGATGAAGGAACTTTGTAAACATAGATTGCTTACTTATGAACGTGGAAAGCACTGTAAGTCTTAATTCTGGGATAGTTTAGTAGTAATTAGTATAGCAAGCAATAAATAAAGCCTTCCTTCTATCTGGTGGAGTTTTGGTTCTCATATTTGTGACTAGATAGGTTGATTTGAAGAAACGAAACAAATGAAGTTTATGTAGCCATGGTTTCCTACTATGGGTATAGAAATAACCCATCTTTCTATGTGCCTTACAATATATTAAGAACTGCCTACATATAGCGTTGCCAGGCGTCCATATAAAGCCGGACATAGTTAGGTTTTTTGATTGCGTGTCCGGCCAAAATAAACGGTGTCCAGCTTGTCCGGCTTTTGTTAGGCTTTTTATAATTTATTTAATTTAACAAGATCTATGATAATATTTAGAAAAGCTTTAAATACTGAGACACAAAATCTTCAATAATGTAGGGTGTCCGGCCATTTTAGCCAAATGTCTGGCCAGACTGGTTGGTCTGTCCGGCTATTAGGTTTGGCGACCTGGCAACCCTACTTACATATGTTTTCTTCTAGCTGGAGATTGTAACTTTGTCATTATTCTTTTCATTCATTTTTTTTTTTATTTATTTTTTAAATTTTCATTTCATCTCATTAATTTAAAAATGACCAGCCAATGAATCTAATTAATAAAAATGTAGCAATTTTTATTTTATTCCCTATTAAAGGGGGTTTCAGACTATGCCCAGTTCATTGAATTATTAGTAAATCAACCTTCCTTTAACATAGATTTGTTTTAATAAATACACCTGAAGCTTAACATCATCATCATTACATTTATTTTATATTTGTTTTTAAAAGTTTTGAAACTGTTCACATTGTGAGGTTTCGTTTTTCAGATGACGGCTATCGCTTGACCAACAGTGGATACGACTACCTGGCTCTGAAGGCTCTGACCAACAGGAAAGTTATTGCTTCCTTCGGCAACCAGATCGGTGTGGGCAAGGAGTCCAACATTTACACAGTGGCCGATGAAGACAGGAATCCGCTTTGCTTGAAACTTCACAGGTTTGTTCATTGAGTTTATTTTGTTTTAGGATTTAAATATATGGGTTCAGTCAGGAGACAGTAAGGTTAAATGGACAATTTTATTTATGGAATAGCAACCACAGGATGGTAAAATAAAAAGAGGCAAGCAAGCCAAACGATGGGCGGATGATGTCAAAAGGATTGGAGGAGTGACTTGGACAAGGAAAGCCAGATATAGGATGGAATGGAAACAGCTGGAATTGGCTGATTACTAATCCTACGATATCATGTTAGAAATTGTGTAAATGTGTTTATTGTACCTAATTGTATTTTAATAACAGCAATTAAGGCTTAAATAAATTAATAAATATGGGTTTAGTCAAACAGGAAATAAGGTTTTTTCTAATCATTATTTTTGATTTTTTAAATTAATTATCACTATTATAAATTATTAATATTTTTGGAACACGCTAGCAGCACTAGAGATAAAATCTCCAAATGCATTCAAAGACGCGCACACATACAACATTAAGTTGATGTGTGTGCGTCTTTGAATGCATTTGGAGATTTTATCATATCTGTTTTTAAAACTATTTACTGATGATTATTTTTCTAAACAATGTTTGTTATATCTTTATTGTACAAAACGGGATTAAATAACATACATCAGCATGAAAAAACAAAAGTACAATGGCGGACTTATCCCAATGTTATTCTAAATAATTGTTTTTTCTTTTATTTCCTTGCAGATTGGGCCGCACCTGTTTCCGAAACATCAAAGGCAAGAGGGACTACCACGCACACCGCAACAAAGCCTCCTGGCTGTACCTGTCCCGGATATCCGCCACTAAGGAGTTTGCATACATGAAGGCTTTGTACGATAGAGGATTCCCTGTGCCCAAGCCTATTGATTTTAACAGGCATTGCGTGGTGATGGAGCTTGTGCATGGAGGACCCTTGTAAGTTTTTTCTTGAGTTCTTTTGTGAACCGGTTTTCAAAAATAGGAGAAAATGGTAATTTAAAACATATACATAACCAGTAACTTTCACTATTGAATTAACTGACTTCAAAAAGAGGGGATTCTGTTTCTTTTATTTTTGTGACTGCATAACTCTGCCAGTTATGAATCGATTTAAAAAAAAAAAAAATTTAAAAGAATGTACTTTCACTATTAAACACTATCAGTAACTTGAACTCAATCTATCTGACCAATACACATATAAAAGGTCTATAGTAGGCTATGGTAAAGATATGGCGCGTTAAAGTTCCGTGTGACGTCACAGTGTGTTACACTTTTTCGCAATATGTGACGTCACGAGCCCCCACTCTTAAACTTTGATGCGTTATATCTTTATAATTTATCGCTCAATTAAAAAAGACGTTAATTTTAATGTTAGTCTTTTGACCCTGGAAACTAGCCTTTCCCTTCTCTAATACGGTTCCGTAATGTTCAGACTTATTTAACCCCTGCTTAGTATTCCAAAAAGTCAAGAAATACTTAATGTTATAATAATATTAAAATGTTATAAAAATTTAATATTTCACTTCCAGAACACATGTAACAGCAGTCGATGACCCGGAAACACTATATGACGACCTGATGAATCTAATAGTGCGGCTTGGCAACTGCGGAGTGATACACGGAGACTTCAACGAGTTCAACATCATGATCAACGAGGATGGACATCCTATTATCATTGATTTCCCGCAAATGGTGTCCACTTCACATCCTAACGCTGAATTGTATGTGATTGTTTTGTTAAAACTGTAGATTACGAAGACTTAAAATGTGGTAGGAGTAGTTGCAATTTTGGAATTTATATAAAACAAGCCATTTCCCGCAGCTGCGCCTGCGTCAAAAATTAGCCCAGGTCTTCCAACTACATTCATACCAAATTTTATCAAAATCTGTTTAGCGTGTATTAAAAGTGTTAAAGTCTGTCTGTCTGTCTGATATACTTTTTTTTATTTAATATAAGTATGGGTACTATGGACTAGCAGCCCGTCCCGGCGTCCCGATGTCGTCCGGGTCGCCTATAGCCTACCTCGATAAATAGGCTATCCAACACTGAAAGATTTTTTTCAAATCGGACCAGTAGTTGCTGAGATTTGCACGTTAAAACAAACAAACTTTTCAGCTTTATATATTGTATATATTAGTATAGAAATATAGATAAATCTTGTAACACCCCACTACACCCATAAATTTAAATTCCTAAAGTTGGTCGCCATGACCGAAAACGATGGAGAGTCGTCATTTATCATTTTATTTAGTGTAAAGAGAAATGTTGATTTTACATCTTGTATTGCCCCATTTTACTTACGACCTCGTTTATAAAATACTGCTTCGTAGAGATGGGCCGACTACTACATTTACCGAGTAACCGAATACCGAGTATTATTCGGTTCTGCCTTCATAAAACCGAGTACTCGGCCAAGTAATTCGGTTCTGTAAAATGTACCGAAAAGACGAAAATGAACCGAATGCGAATGTGAACATTTCAAGACAAGACGACCATGTTGCTTTTTGGAGCTGCCTCAAATAACTGGCTTCTACTATTAAAGTTGTTTTTATTACTTAAGAACTCTTTGAACGCCAATTTGAACGCAAATATGAGACGTCATTAATACATGTACAAACAAACATGTAATATGATGTCATTTAAATCAGATATGCCATTGAAAAGGTTAAAATACTCGGCACCAACACTCGGCCAGTCGAACCGAGTAACTCGTCCGAGCACGAGTACTGAAGAAGGTGCCGAGTATGCCGAGTATCGAGTAACAACCGAGTACTCGGCCCATCTCTACTGCTTAGTATGTTCAATAAATAAATATATACTTGTGTTTAGGTATTTCGATCGCGACGTGCGTTGCGTGCGCGAGTTCTTCAAGAAGCGCTTCGGCTTCGAGAGCGAGACGTTCCCGAAGTTCTCCGATCTAGAGCGAGACGACGAACTCGACGCTGAGGTCGCTTGTTCTGGATACAAGCGAGCGAAGGATGTCGACGATGACCTTTTACAAGTGAGGCTTTCATAATAATGACGATGATTCTGTGATGTTGGTTAACACGCCAGGCCGCTACTCAGAGATCTCTTTCTGATTGACCTGGGTCTTAGATGTCTATTTATTTAAGTATCCATACTAATATTATAAATGCGAAACTCTATCTGTTACGCTTTCACGGCCAAACCGCTGAACGGATTTTGATGAAATTTGGTATGAATATAGTTGAAGACCCGGGCTTAAACATAGGCTACTTTTTGACGCAGGCGGAGCTGCGGGAAACAGTTAGTATATTATAAATATAGTATCGTTAAGTTAGTAGTGGTATAGAAGTCTCGAACTTTGGGGCTAACTCATTCATTACGTGTGGTTTGTTCCTAAGTATATATTTATTTGTATCATAGTTGTAAAGTGGGGGGGGGGGGGGGCAGATAAACGTGACTATGTAGCTGACTACTGGCATTGCCCTGTGGTTGTGTCTATCTGGATCAGACTGTATTCAAGTGGTGTTCTGGAGGAATTTAATCGTAATATTTTTATTTGATTCGCTTGAATGTGTTTGAGTGATCTCCATTAGTTGCGCTCCGAAAGATACCTAGTTTTTACAACAACAACTCACTACTTCACGTCTAGAATCGAGTCACGAATGTAGATTATAGTGATTTTAAAGATACAAAAATCACATGTGACTAACGTACCATATATACCTAATCTACCTATTGTCAAATTTCTCTAACTTAATAAAGATAAATAAATTTTGAGTTCCCCGCAGTAAAATCCTTTCTTAATGATTCGAATTCCCAAAGAATTCTGATGCCAATATGTTTATAGCAAAACCAACCTTTTCGAGCTGAAGAGTGTGCAATTCCTGTTCCAGGAAATGGGCATAGGCCTAGCTGTGAGTGACGACGAAGATGTTTCCGAACCAGAAGACGAGGAACAAAAAGACCACAGCAAATACACGGAAGAGGAGCTGGCTGCTCTCCGGAGAGAGGTATGTTCATGATTTTGTATATTTTTCTCCAACCTTGCGCTTTTCTAGTTTCATCTTCAGAACCTAGGGTCCACTCTCATGTTTTTACGCCTCGACTTCGCCCTGTATTTTGTATTCTTGACAAAGAGTATAAACACGCATAATATCCTGCTTTATGACGTCAAGCCTTCTCTTCTACACTTGTTTGCAAAGGACAAACAATAGATATTTTTTATAGCTACTAAATAAACAAAACAGGCCTACTATGGGCCCATCTTGCCGACTTACTATTAGAAGAAGTGCCTTTAGACGTCCGCAACGTCAAGGTCACGAGCGCGTTGCCGACCCTCAAGGAATTACTTAAAGGTTCCCATTTTGTAATCACTTGGTGAAACCATGGCATGGAGTTCATAATCGCATAAAGGCAGTAAATTCTCATCGAAGCGAATACCTTGGGTTCCAAAGAATAAGGATGCATATAAGGGTTGACTGAAAGAGATTGCCTAGCGATAAGTCCGCCTTTGCTCATATTATGTTGAAGTATTTGTAAATGTTATATTATTTGTAAGCAAGAAAAGTAGAGTAAATAAGCAAGAAAGGTATTTTGTATGAATTCCCTGACGAGGAAGAGGTACTCTATTGCGCAAAAAAGTGATGTTATAATAGGCTACTTGACTGTATTCATACTAAAAAGTAACCGATTCTGAAAACAACAACAAAATTGGTTGATAATTAAGGCAGTAATTCGATTTTAAAGTTTTCTCTAAAAGAAAAGTGGGAGCGTGGTGGGGACATCTTGCTATCTCTTTTGTACGCACGAAACCGAGTGGCAGTGACGTCACAGCTCACACAGTGCATCCTTTTCTTGTTTTTTGACAGTTTCCCCTTCCACCGAATTTAAAAGACTTATAACTTATTTATTTTTGAACGGATTACAAAAATTCTTTTATAATTCTGTTTCTGGAAATAAAATATTAATATAAAAGAAAAAATAAAAATTAGTAGAATACCCAATTCAAAACCTTTTTTTAAAGGTGGACGATTCAATCCAGAAAGACGAAAAATCACAAACAATCACGGACATAGCCAAAAATCACCACATAGAAGAGGAGCCGCCTACCCTTATTCCAGCACAGACAGACGAACAGACAGACACACCTGATTTGGACCCGGCGTCACAGAAATACAGGCTGGCGATGATTGAGAAGGCTCTGTCTGACGTGAGGTCTATGAGGACGTATACTTCGGCGAGTACTATTGCTCCGGAGGTCGTCAAACAACAGGTATGTGTGTGTTTATTCATTTCATGGACACACACTGTTACATAAACATTCATTTATCATAGTGTTCGTTTGATTTAGTTGCAATATTGTAGATTTTCTTTCATTTCTAATAGATTTTAAATGTATTATTTGGACTTGGTTTTACCCGCGGTTTCACAAATTTAAATCCCAGAGAAATATATATGAAGGTATTACACCTAAAGTCCGTCTCAATGAAAAAAGACAATAATGTAAACAAATTTTTGAATTGAATGAATTGATTTGTTCTTCCTATAAATAATCAAAATTCGTATTATTTACATCTACACTTCTACACTAATATTATAAAGAGGAAAGATTTGTATTTTTGTGTGTATGTTTGTAATGAATAAACTCAAAAACTACTGCGCCGATTTAAAAAATTCTTTCACCATTGGAAAGCTACATTCATCCTGAGTAACATAGGCTATATACCGCAGCTGCGCGAAACAGCTAGTGGCATATAATTCGGTAAATAGAACTATAAGAACCTCACTATTTTTTTAAAGACAATGTACAAAGAAAAATAAGCTATTTATAAAGTTAGCTATATATAATAGCTATTAATAGATATTAGCAAATAGGCTATATATAATAGCTGCTTCCCGAAACTACGCCGAAAATTAGCCATGTTTGACCCCGGGTCTTCAACTATATTCATAACAAATTTCATCAATATCCGTTCAGCGGTTTGGCCGTGAAATCTAACAGACAGACTTTCGCATTTATAAAATTAGTATGGATTATAAATAGGTGCTAAAGTTTAAGTGGAAATCATTTTGTCGTTTCCCTCCCAAGATGTAAATATGATAAGTAATAATAATCGGATGTTAGTGATTGATGAGTTATTTCAATAAATCCCCATTGTTTACATCTATGTATTTTTTTCCATTTTTTTTATTTCCATTTGTTTTAAAAAGCAAAATAACTATTTCAGGTAAAGAAAAACCTAGAGATTCGGCAAAAGAAGATGGAACGAAAGAAGGCGATCGCTAAAGGCGAAGCCAGCGCCGTCACGAGACAACGACGGGACAACGCGGAAACTATACGGGAGAGCCACGGGATTTGGGGATGGGCCGAATGATGTTAATTATAGGAATAAATTTATAACGTATTTAAGTTGATTACTTTTATTTTTCTAATACCTGCATTTGTCTCTTTTATTGCGCCACTTTAATGAAATAAGAAAGTATAATATATCTCGTATAATAAAGACCAAGAATAAAACCTAGAGATTCGCCAAAAAGCGAAACTAGCGCCGTCACGCGGCAAAGACGAGACAACGCGGAAACTACGGCAGAGCCACTGGATTTGGGGATGGGCCGAATGATGTTAACTATAGGAATAAATGTATAATGTATATCTATATGTTTAAAACTTTCAAGAGCTTCGCCAAAAGGTGATCGCTAAAGGTTCTCGCTCACTCTTGGATTTTACACCATTATTTACCGTGACTTTATTAGATACTAGCAGTCCGTCCCGACTTCGCCCAGGCCTATATAGCCTTCCTCGATATCTATCCAACACTGAAAGAATTTTTCACATCGGACCAGTAGTTTCCGAGATTAGAGCGTTTAAACAAACAAACTCTTTAACAACTTTATAATATTCGTATAGCTAAGTAAGTTAAAAATTTAATAGGCAGTGTTATTATTTGTTACATAATAATACATATGTTATATTACTTTTATACAAATAAAATATTCTATTCTAATAGAATAGAATAATTCTATTTAAAAAAATCAAAACTAGAAGCCATTGACATTTATTATCGAATAACATATTTTGCACATATCGATATTTGGCTTAAAAATACATTTTATGTCCAATATAAAAATACAATTAAAAAAAATTACAAAAATGTGTCATAAAAAGGAATCAAAGTAATTTAAAACATTCCAAAAATATCTTATAAAAATACTCTCATTCTCACACTAAGTATAATAAATTCCAAATATCAAACGATGTCATGACAATCACAGACAAACAAAAACCACCGTATATGGAGTTTAAAGTATACAAACACGGACACAATCCAAAACTACATTCAAATATTGACTGCTTTAGGATTATGTATGGAAATTAGTGCCTCCTTAAGCCGCCAGGGGTACGCTTTACAGATAAGACAAAAAATGCGATAACTTACTGGCAGATGAGTTTAAGCGAGATGGTATCCCAAGCAGTATTGATTTATAAGATCCGCATGGATGCGCGTTAATAGATAAAAACTTTAATATTTATAAAACAAAGAACGTACTGTAGCATGAAGTTATTTCATCAACCTACTGACTTTCTTAAACATGACACTATGTTAATTGTGGTAACTAGATAACTAACTTTCTTAAAAAAAGATGTTACACATAGATACCATCCTATATAAGTAGACAAGTTGCCCGTCTCGGCTCCGCACGAGTGACTCATTCGACTAAAAACTACAGCGTAATTTTGTTTCTATTAAAACCTACAAAGTATTAGTAATTTTATAAAACTTCAAAAAATATGTAAGTACCTATGTCGGTTTAACAAAAATAGAGATTTTGTTTTAAAGATAAAGGTAACAGTAAACATTTGTAAAGTGCTTAATGACGGCTTTAAGAAGTCTTTTATGAATTAATCATACACCTCTATAATCATATACTAAAATATGTTTTATCCGTAATCTCTTGTTCCTTCATTCATATCGAGTGGGATACATGATCAATCGACCCTGTGCAATCTTTTATTAATATTTAACGCGATAAAACGAGACAAAACATATTTTGTGTTAAAATCTATGATTTTATGAGTACAGAAGGCCTCTTTGTTTAGACATACATTTAAAAAATCTCAAAATTATTATCAATGAATAAAAATCTTTTTAATAAAAATAGTTTACTACGCTTATGCCTACAATAACTATAATGAATAATTCTTAAAAACTAAAAAATCGTTTTTCTAAATGCACCATCCACGCTTATAACATTGTAATATAAAAAAAAACTTTCCGCAGACAATTAAAATACGAACAAAATAAAAAATATATCAGATCAAAACATAATCAATTTTAAAGTAACATCTTCATAATAACATTAACATTATGTTACCTGTATGACAATTGGCTAGTAAACTTTTTCATGAAAATGTCTAATTCGTAAACCATTTCGAGGAATAGGCTTAGGGAACAGATTACATTAATCAGATCTTTAGATAAGCAAGTATTTTTTAAGAAAATCGCAGAAAACCCAATGACTTTCATTTTTTAGCAAGGTTAACGTATGACGTAGCCGGATAACTTCCGGCTATTCACATTTAATTTTTTAGGTTGGCAGCACAGCGTAGTGAATAAATATTTTTTGTTTGGTAGCGCTAACTAAGCGCTTCAAATGTCATCTCTGTTTAAGTAAACATAACCTAATTACATTCATTCATACATTATAATGAAGAAGCAGTGTCCAAATATTGAAAAATCAGATGTAAACGGATGAAGAGACTGCAGTAAAGTCCAATAAACAGGCCAATATGCAATAGATACGAGAAATGGGGTACCTAAATATGTGGCGATTGTAAACAAACAAGAAACCAACTCGGGCCCGCGGTCTATCTTGACTTTGACATTTGACACTGACATATATATTTTTTAATACCTTAGTAATTTTTGCTTTCTTGCAGATCGAAATGGCCATTATAGCTGCGTGACGTCATCACTATAAAATCTTTAAAATTAAATAACAAAATAAATATAATTTTAAGAATTTTTTCGTTTAAATTGTATCTCCGAAATAGTCTATTCTATCAATAAAATATATAATATACACAATTTATTATTTAGTTGACTAGCCAATTGTGCGTAAGTGCAAAATTCAATAAAACAGCGTGTTTTTTTTTACATATTCTTCAAAATGCTTATAATTTACTTATCACTAAAATAAGGTAACCTTAGTTTTTTGTTAAACATATTTCGCTTTCAGCGCAGGACATTATTCATTAAGTTATCGAAATATAAGAAGTTTATTACCACCAGAAAGAGAAAAGTACTAATGGGACCAAATTTACCAGTAGGTTATGCTATAATGGTACAGTAAAAAAAAGAGGGGTTTAAAGGACCGTTCAAACTGACACGAATACCGCTGGGGACACGGGGAACGCCCACAGAAATAAGAATATATTTAAGTGTCATTAGCAGGCCAGATAACTTTTTCATGCTACGGCACTTCTATCGATTCTTATTTCTATGGGTGTCCCGAAAGTCGCGCGGGATTCTCGTCAGTTTGAACGGTCCTTACAGAACAGAGGGCCCGGAGACACCCTCAAGGTGTCACAAGCGCGCTGTCAAGTCTTTTAAAATTACGGGAAGCGACATACACACCCCGAAAGACCAAGGAAGAGATGGAAGGACTGAATGAAGATCTTAGGAAGATGGATAAATTAGGAAACTGGAAGGGGGAGACAAGGGAGAATAATAAGTGGAAGACGCCAAGATCCACATAGGGCTGTACCGCCGCAGGAAGTAACTATACTTCTTATATCTCAAAAATTTTAGCTGCATAAAAATCTTACAAAATTTTATAAAATATTTATCTCATTGCCTTTTTATACACAAGTGAAGCGAACAACAATAATATCATCATACAGTGTTTTAACGCCAGCCCAATTATAAAAATGTACTCAATACGTGAAATTAGATTACTTTTTAAAGAAATTATTAAAATATACTAATATAATATGGCTTGTATCGCGTTTCTTACTTATTTATTTACGCCAACGTTTCAGACACTTTGCAGCGTACATGGTCGCAGGTAAGACAGTTAATGGGCGCCTTCCTGGAAAATTTCCCATTTACTCCGGGAACAAATGGGAATAATTTTTTTTTTCCCTTTTCTTCCCCTTGCATAAAATTTTTCCCTCTTGAATTTCTTCCCGCTGCCCATTTCTATCTGTGATTGATGTGATTTTAATAATTAAATCATCTGTACATATGAGAAGTGAAAATAAACTTTACATTTTTCTTTCATTCAAGTCCTGAAAAAAATAGGAAAATTAGGCTGGCGTTTCAAAGTATATTAAAAATCCTGCAACTAGGTGTAAATAATTAACTTAAGCTTCGAGATTCAATAACTTTACGTGTACTTCGAGGTAGATCTATATATTAACGAGGTATATATTAACAAATGTAAATGTTGTAAAAAGCGTAGAAAACAGCCTGTGAATGTTATTTAAAAATACTCTTTATTTGTACGCGTGTCCCCGTTCAGTGACATCATTTTGTGTTTCATTTATTTCAAGGCATCCAGATAATCCCATGTTTTGTCCCCAATGATAAAATAAAGTGTTACTTTTAACATAAATATCACAGCAAGTAATTATTTACACAATAAAAAAGTTAGTAGATACCTAGACAAAAAGTGGCAAAAAAACTGATCTATAACCACTTTATTGCATTTCGAGGAAGCCTCAAGGTACCTCTCGACCAAACTTATATTTGACAGTTCGATACTCACCTCCAATGAGAAATCTTCTCAAGTCAAGGCTGCTAGTGTCAACTATTAATGAGTTGGAGTGAGATTGAGTCGAGTTTGAGGTAACGTTACAGAATATGGGTGTGAACCACGAAGGCAGTTATAATAAAACATAAATTATGCAATGTTCTGCCAAATTAAATCAATACTAGTTTAAAGTTAATATGTAATGAGTAACAGCTTCACAGAAAATAATGTCACAAAACTGGGAACACATAAAACATAATTTAAACATTGTAAAAACCTCTCTTAAATATATTTAGACACTATATTCATTGTTATGGCACTTATGTGATGTACGTTCACTAAATATACGCGGCCCTGTAGCGGTTATACTACTATCAAGGGTTCTATAAAAAATGGCTGCTCATCATAGGCGAAAAAATATGCAACTTTTTCCTTAAAAATCTATTACAAAAAAAAACATTTTTGGGTCCAACAACACTACCTGAACTGAAGTCGCCGTCACGAGAAGGTATAAATTTAGTAAACAATCTAATCTCTACAATGGTGGATTCTAATGGTTACCTAGCGACAAATACAATATTATGAATTTACCAAATATAATAGACTTAAATTATTATACGGGTACGACCAATTAGTCGGGTTATATTTTGCGATATGTCAATGATGCATGGTACAGGAACGAGTCCGGCTCTGTGAATGTAAACATTTGGTCCGCCATTAAATTTTGGTGACAGGTTATCTTGTCAATTTTGAAACATATAAATGAGAGATAAATAATACAATTAATCAATTATGAAATCAATTTAACAGACAACAGAATCATCTAAACCCACTCATAAATTTAAATTCTCTCTAAACATTAAAATATGTCACAAAAATACTCTTTTTTTCTTTCATTCAAATGTTGCGAACCCCTGACCATTTGTTTACAAATTTATATCCTCTCGTGACAGGGACTATACATACAATTTCACTTAAAAAGTACAACGGCAATTAGTGGAACTACATATTTTTACAAGGAAAAATTCCGTTGGACGAAGACACTAGCGCCACGCCCGAGGCACTTACGTGATACGATCAAATTTGACAACATTCTGTCAAATCATTATCTAAACACAATGGTCTATTTGACGTCTCAATTGCGACATCTAGCGTACGTCACTGTAAAAAAAAATACCTTTTTCGTACAAATTTACCTTAATAAAAAGGAGTTAAGATTTCTAATATTTTTGCGATTGTTACATATTAAATTAAATTATTTTAATTCGGTTTTTTACTTATTTATATACGTAATGTTTCAAAGACTTTGCAAGGTTCATGATCGCAGTTAGACTAAGTTAACATTTGTCCGTGACGTAAAAAAACCAATAGAAACCGTATTAAAATAGTTGTTTTTAAAAACAATTAGTATTTTCGCTAAGTTTTAAGCAAATGGGTGTGAACGCGTCACGTGTTCGTTTCGCGGTTCCTCTGACTTACAAATTCTTGGAGTTCATTATGCCTTCTGATTGGCAAAGGCGGGGTTGTATGCCGGATGCTGAGATTGGTCGAGATTTCCTTCCGATATTATTGGCTCTGTGGACAATGGTATATTTATATTATCACGTTTTAACAGAGTAAACAGATTGTTGTTTTACTAACTTTTTGGGAATATTTAAGAAAATTTTTCAAACTCAAATAAAAAACTCTCATTTAGAGAGATAATTTTTAAATCTATTATACTAAGGAGTTGCTTATGTAAATCTCTACTAATGAATAATCCATACTAATATTATACATGCGAAAGTCTGTCTGTCTGTTACGCTTTCACGGTCAAACCGCTGAACGGATTTTGATGAAATTTGGTATGAATGTAGTTGAAGACCCGGGGTCAAACATAGGCTACTTTTTGACGCAAGCGGAGCTGCGGGGAAAAAGCTAGTTAAGTATAAATTAAACAAAAATCCCTCTTAACATATAATTTTTTATTTGAGTTTGAAGAATTTGCTTTATGAAATTTTATGAAATCATTCCAACAGCTTAACACCGCTCTAAGCGTTCCGCCATGTTAATTTTCCATTACTTACACACATTATTATTGACATCTGTTGTTTCGACCAACTTATATCAATTCAGGGGCACTAAAAGTTTATTTATATGTAATCACTTATACACTGAATAAGCACAGGCAGAATAGTGGATTACCATTAGTTAAAATCAACCAAATAAATAAAATCATATCAAATATATGTTTTTTTTTTTTTTTTTTTTTTTTTTTTTTTTTTTTTTTTTTAATTAAACATGCTACTACAGACTCGTGGTCTGTACTTTTTTTCTTTTATATTTATTTTATTTTTTATTTTTTTCATTATGATTATTTTTATATTATTCTAGTAGATTTTTTTTTTTTTCATTTTCATTATTATTATAATTTTTTTTTTTTATTTTTTTTTTTTATATATATATATATAATTTTTTTTTTTAAATTGTTTATTATACTTATTTATATATACAGCTTATTTCTACAATGTACAACTTATCTATGAGCTCGAGTAGCCCAGTTCCCCCTGGCAGCACCCGTTCACGAGTTGACGCACGTATCAGCCATCGATCGACTCGACCATATTAGAGGGAATCAACCGACCCGACACGCGACGCCGCCACCAGTTTGAACTTTTTCGTGAGCATGACTACTCGACCTCAGCTAAAACTAGAATTATTTGCTAAATGTTATTCTATTGTACTATTCTTGTTGTTAATGTGTTTTTTTTTTTTTTTTTTTTTTTTTTTTTTAAATATTAATGTTAGTAGTCAGTCCAGTGGGGGGGATAGCGTCAGCGGGGTGCCTGCTCCTCCTGAGACCTGATGATCTGGTCTCTGACGACGTCGTCACCATTCCGCATCGCCATCCGAAGGTTATAGTCCGAGATTTTGTCGTCGGTAGCCATCTCCGCGCGCAATATAAAACGTGCTACTGCATCGTCTTGCGTACGGTCTGTGTAGTACACACAGGTTTTCGTATGTCTGGAGATGGCCACGACTGCATGTGGGACACTGAGCAGCAGGTTTGACCTGTTCGCCGTTGTCCGTACAATTACCACTGTCTCGTAAGTAAGTCCCTGTGCTTCATGTATGGTAAGAGTACGAGATTCCGAGTTGGTGCCGAGTCCCCGGCTGATCAGCAAGGCTTTTTCAGCTTGGGTGTGGACCAAGTACAGTGTTTTATCCAACTTCGGAATGTTCGCCCCCGTGTACCTCTTCAGCTTCAGGGAACGTACGAGAGACTTGGACGAGTATATGCCGTTGTAAATTTCACTGAGGGCAAATGCTACGTCCTGCGGGTTCCTGTACGTACACAGGAGCTCTTTTGAGATGTTCGCGACCGTATTTTGGCCTGTTGTAAGATAGGGGGAACAGGTTGTTTCTGTCAATGTACGGTAGTTGGTTATTGTCTCCGATCAAGAGTGCTTCACCAGCTCCTGCGATCTGAGTGGCCATCACTATGGATCCAAAATGATTCATTAGGGCTTCGTCCACCACTAGGCGTGTACACGATTCTCCCCTCGTCATTCCGTTTACCAATAGCGATGCCATGGTCCGAACGCGCCTTTTGGCGAGTTCCTCCCCGATCCGCGGTGCTAGCTTTTCCCTTAGATCTTTGACGGCTTCCGTTGTGGTAGTCACTATCAGGTCTTTGTTGGGATCGACCTGTGCAACGATCCAAGTGGTTTTGCCGCATCCAGGGACCCCGTTCACCCATGAGAACTTTGGTGCTGTCAAGTGCTTCGGTATATCGCCTCCGGGCAGGTCCCCGAAAATGGTTTTGGCCATTTCGAGGATCCTGCCGTCGAGCATCACCTTGGTGCACTTGGCTACTACTACTATGGTCTCTTCGGGTGGGGTTTGGAAGCGGAGCACTCCCTCTCCCTCCTCTTCCCGTTCCACGAAACCTGAGGCGTTGCAGTAGGCCGCCATATATTCCCCCGACATAGTTCCTAGCAGTACGCGACCCTCGTCGTTGTCGTATACCGCGGCCTCCGCTTCGTCCAACTTCACCTGGAGCAGTGCAAGATTTCCACGCTTGTAAGTTTGCAGGATCGATTTGCAAATGTCTTCGTTGACTTTACGCGTGGCTATCGTGACTGCCAGATATTCTGTAAGGGCGTTTGCCAAGTGGTCTCGCGGTGTGTTTGCTGGTCTGAGTTGGGGCTGTGTCACCTGTCCCATGGCTGCTCGGGTTCGGGTCCCGGTTTGCTGCCTAGCCGGACTTGGTGTTGGGGGCGCTGTGAACCTTTCTACCGCTGATTCTATGGACAGCGTTCCTCTTATCTTTTGCATTTTTGCTTTGACCGGTTCGGGGATAGCCTGTGTGATCCGGTTGAGCACTGAAGTGAACAGAGACTTGTGCCTTTCTTTGCTCTTGCCACTTGTCCCTTGCTTCGCCGAGCTGCGTTCTGCCTCCACTCTCTGCTGGAGCCGTTCCGAGCCGCTTATGTTCGGGTTCAGAACTGGGTGTCCCCAACAGTCTGTCTGCTCAGTCGGGGCGCCCTGGTCGCGACGCTGCGGTATAAGATAACCCAGGTTTTCACCCCGGTTCTCATACACCACCACCTCATGATATTTGGAGGCTGCAAGGGCACCTACGTAGTCACTGGTGTTGCCCTTCATATACGCTACGACCATTGCGTCCACACTGATCTTCCTGGGAGTGGAGGATTCCCCCTGGTCACGCCTCCCCATCGCCGACAGCGCCCTACAAGCCTGTTGGAATTCCGTCACTTCGTCGCCGGTGCTGAACAGTGCAACGATTTTGTTTTTCGCTCTCACTATTCGGCACCGCTGACCCTCTACGGTGACTGTAGGCATTGTGTCGTACACTTTACGACGCAAGGTGGTTTTAAAGGTGCTGCCGTTTAGCAGGAGGCCGAGGCCCGGCGAGATTCTGACGTTTGTTTTTGCTCCAGCGTTGCAGAAGGCTATGCCCAACCTCTCCGAGTTGTTATCCATGAACAGGGCAACTCCCCGGAGGCTGATCCCTGGCTTCCCCGCTTCACCACAGCTGAGGAACGGGAATGTTTGCGGCCCTGTTTGTGGTGTAGTTGATGAGGGTGGTTGTGTGTGTCTTGGTGTTTGCATTGTTGTTTGGAGAGTGCTGTTTCTTTTGGACGCCATTTGTGCGACCTCCTCCATAAAGTTTAATAGATGAGGTTATATATGATGGAGGGAATATATGATTTTATATATATAGACCCGGAAATCGTGGCCTCGATTCCCCACGGGAAGCATATTTTGTATGGTTGTTTCCAGTTTGGTTAGGATATTCCAGCTTGGATCACCTGATTGTCTGATAATAATGATGGTTAAGCCGTTGGTCCCAGCTGCCATATGGTGGTCGTTAAAGGAACCCCCGCCAGAGGTCGAAAGGTGGTACCGATAACCTCTGAACCCAGGGTATTCAGGATAGATTGATCATGTAACCCATTTGATAGGAATGAATAACAACTAACTTGTGACGTCATCAGGAGTGGAAGGCTCGGGGGCGCTCGCTGCGTACGGATTTGCCGGTGCTTCAGGCTGAAATTTAATAAAAAAATAAGCGGCTGTCTCAATGGAAAAAGACAATAACGTAAACAAATATGGCCGTCTGACATTAAGAAAGGTTGGTCGATGGTGCTTTTGTGAAAATAATTTGTGGGTTCATCGAGATGTAAATGTGATAAGCATTGATAATTGAATGTGATTGATGAGCAATTTTAATAAATTGTAATTGTTTCCATTACTTTTTTTCCATTGAGACAGACTTCACATATTTTGTAATACATGTAATCATCACAAGAATCAAGCTAACATTTTCTTCTTTCTCTAAGCGTGTTTTCCTAGTTGCATCCTCAGTTTAGGCTTCGAAACCTAGTGTATGCTGTAAAGTCATGTCCTTGATTTGGCGGTACTGGTTATTGCGGTTGCCGTCTGACTTCTGTGACCCTTTTGTACAGGGATACGATATTAAAGCTCGACCAATAAAATAGCAACTTTCGCCATATTGCGGAAATATATTGGAACTAATTTCTTTTACTGGCAACTAGGCATTCATGTTCCGTCACCTCGGAGTGGACGTTGTGTATTTTGTGATTATTTCCTACAATTTATTTATCAAAATGGTAAAAATAATTTATAGTAATGAGAGAAAAGTGATTATAAGATGTAAATAAAAACGAAGGATTGATTCTTCTTTCATTAAATGACATTGTAATTTTTTTTGTTGACATGACACATACAACATGTTGCCACCTAAAGGCGATAAGTAGCGACGCCAATACAGGGATTTTATTTTACTGGTTTTACTGGGCAATAACTGGAATATGAACATAGTGTGCTAGGCCAACACTGTTAATTTTTTTCAGGCTGCCTACAGGCACCAGGACTTATAAAATAAAAAAAATAAAATTTGTTTATTTCAGGCTACTTGGCCCATATTTTAAATATTTTATAGGGTACCCTAGGCTCCGAAGCTTAAGCTGAGGACGCAACTATGAAAACACGCTTGAACTTCTATTTTAAGTTTATAGATAATTAGAGAGACTGACCTTAGGCATTGGCACGGCCCCAACCGGCAACAACGGTATGTTGACTCCACTGTCACCATGGACGAAGCCCAACGTGCCAGTCTTAAGACCCGTAGTCTGCACTCCAGGGTACGGAGACGTGGGATAAGGAGATCTACGATTAGGATTGTCAGCGTATGGAGGGTTTGATGGTGGGGTAATAGGGTATGGTGGGTTCTGCCCTTGTGAGTTTTGAGGCATATTTGGGGTATTCTGGGAAACATTAGACGGTGAAGTGATAGGGTAAGGTGGTGGGTTCTGCCCTTGTGAATTTGGAGGCATATTAGGGTTCTGCATGCCAGTATTCTGGGGAGGATTAGACGGTGGAGTAATAGGGTAAGGTGAGTTTTGTGGTGCATAAGGAGATTCAGATATTGGCATATTTGGGGCAGTCTGTAAGCCCATTTTTTGAGGACTTGGTGGGTATGGATTTGGAGGATATGGTGAGGTAGGACCGGGATATGGAGTGTTACTTGGGATAGTACCAGGATATGGGTTAGGGGCCGGGTATGTATTGGTTGGGGCTGTACCAGGGTAGGGATTGAGTGGGTAAGGAGAACTGGTTGGGATTGTACCAGGGTATGGATTGGGAGCTGGATAAGGAGAATTGGTAGGAATTCCACCAGGGTATGTATTCGGTTGTTGGTAGGAGTTAGCGAATGGTTGTTGGGTTATAGCTTGTGGGTAAGCCTGAGCTGGGGCTACTGGTTGATGGTTCTGTACAGGAAGACTGGAACCAATGGGAATGGTTCCTAAGATCAGGTAGCAACTGTCTTCGGCGTCGTCGTGGCAGCCGTCGGGACATACTTTGACCTGCGGAATAATTATCAATTTTCAGCCGATCTGCAGTTGTTATAGGCTGCAGCAGTGCACCGTTGGACACTGGCCTCAGGCCTCAGGCCTCTAATACAATACATATAATCTTTATCGCAACGACATAAAAAGTTTACAAAACAAATATACAAGAAATTTTGGTACAATGGCGGACTGATCGCTAGAGCGATCTTTTCCAATCAAACCTTAGCTTACAAGCACTTACCAAATTATTTTGCGTGCTTTCGCCACCAGTTAGTACATGCAAATTTTTTTTTGCTTTTTTTTTTTTTTTTTAATAGTAACGCCTGAATCAATTAAATATTTTTAAAAACCTTAGCTTTAAAGCCTCCATTCTATGTATTTCCTGAAGATTATTCACTCATCCCACCAATAATGTCCTACTGGTCTCATACCAATGAGAATAAAAATATACATTCAGTCACAGACATATAAGAATTAAACAGACATACTACCTATATATCAACTAATTGTTGTTATTCTTTTCACACGTATTCGGATCTATATGGCGATATCTCTTTTTTACACCTGCAGCAACATTCACTCACTCATAGACAGTATGCAAAGCGTGACAATTTTTGGCAGTGACGCCATTTTGTAAGCTGCATTGTTTGATCGGTGAATACTAAAAAATAATAGAGTAGACTACCCTATGAATGATCTTTTAATGAATGAATTATTTATTTAACCTCTATTTGTGTATAGAAAAATATTTTCTTCATTGCCTCTACTGACACCTTTGTTCTTTTGTTACGAAATTTATCGATAACTATTGTTCTATCGATAGTTGAGAGTCAATCACTTTGATGATTAATAATGGTATCAGATGTGAGATGTAGTAACAGAATGCATACGCAAAAATGTTATAGAAGTGTGCAAGTTTTAAAAATGTGTTATATTTTTTTGATGTGTTTATTTCGTCATTACAATTTTTATTTGTATGTAATGGTGCGAAGTTGCATTAATGTGCACGTCAATAATTCCATGTGTGCAGGTTTCCCTGCCCCGCGACCCCCGCAAAAAAAGGGAAGATTATTTTGTATGACGGGTCTAGCTGAAAGCCTCTCCTCTCCTACAAATGAAGTTCCTTTCTCAATGTACACACCACACAACATTTATGCATTTCTTGAAACCAAGGGGAGCACGATCGCTAACAGCTAACCCCAGCCTAGCTACAGCCCAGGCTTGCATAGTTTTGCATGTGTGTTTTGTTACGTTAAATAATAGCATACCTTCCGTCTGTTTAAGTCTTATATGTCTGTGCCTTAAGCTCATATTCCACCTCGACGAAGGAACTATTCTCCAAGTTATGGACCTCTTGTTTGGGCACTACCAGCTCAATAGTCCAGGTCCTCCAGTATGGTGGAGTGAATTTGATTTAAGTCACATACAAGGTACCTATTATATATTATAAATTTTTGTGTTGTACATGGGTTGTCTACAGGCGATTTGGATAAGTGAAATTCACATATTTGCTATCATATCATGGTTTTTCTGTGTATGTATAGATATAAATACATACTTTTCTTATTTTATGTTGATGGTATAAAACGAATACCTAGAAAGCAGCCACATCTACCTATGATGGGTTAAAAAAGTAATTGTCTCGCTTATTTAAGATTGCTGACCTTGAGTTCATATTTTACGTCGATGAATGAACAGTTCTCCAAGTTATGGATTTGTTGCTCAGGCACTACCAGCTCAATAGTCCAAGTTCTGGTGAGGTGTGAGGGCACGGGTCCTCGCTTCTCCTCCAGAATAGTGGAGCGAATGTTCTTGGTGCCTGGTTCGTTGCGGGCGTTGAATGTTAGATCCTGAAAACATTTTATCTGTTAATAAAAATAACTAGTAGTTCTGTGAACAGTAGACTTCGCGAATTACCTCCAAATGCGAGATTTATTCATAAAACGCTAACTTCCCCCATTAACCCCTTTTTGAGTTATTTTACAGCACTTGTGCTGTTATCAAATAAGCGTGACTGAAATCCATAAAATAAAGTTACGCCAAACTTTCCCCCTTTTTAAAATGTGACCTCTAGCCCGGAACACACATTTTTCCAAACAAAAGCAGAATTGGCCAGTCTCGAAATGGAGACTTCAAATACGCTCAGTCAATATAAATTAATTGTTTTCAGACCATTCAAGTCTTTACAAGTTGTTTGTAATAATAATCAAAAAAGCAATTTTAAAATTAATGAAAAGGATTCTTACAGGAAGATTTAATTAATTTTCGCCGACCTCGATGATAGTGAGCGAGTGATTTATCACTGTTATTGACAAATTCGCTGCTGCAGCAAACTTTCAATGAAAGAAATTGATTCGCTGTTGAATAAAACTACCAGCCTCGAGACGCATAGTAATTTCTTTCAAATATTTCTTTTATCATAACTACCTTCGCAGAATTATTACCTTCTTTATAGACACTTTGATGTCAAGCTCATCAGTGCTCCGGTTAATACAGCAGATCTCCACCGGAATGACTTGCCCGGCGGCGTACCCCGTGGTGGGCAGTTTGATCAGGGTCTCGGACGAACCAGCACTGACGCACCAACAACAATACGATTCTTCTATTTTCATTTCTATTCGTTCCTGAGATAAAAATAAAACCCTTCAATTGCGCGCCAATAAAAATCCCCCTTTGAAAAGTTGAGCCCCCTTTAAGGACCGTTCACACTGACGCGAATACCGCTCGCGTGGCGGGACGCCCACAGAAATAATAATATGTAAAAGTGTCATTAGCAGGCCAGTTAACTTTTTCATACGCTACGGCACTTCTACCGATTCTTATTTCTATGGGCATCCCGCCAGTCGCGCGGGATACGCGTCAGTTTGAACGGTCCTTTATATATGCCAACATATTTTATGGTTAATTTTTTTATGCAAATGGATAGTGAACCTCCTCTGAAACTCCAGGCACAGCTCGACTAAGTCGACTTGTGGCTGCAGAAGCACAATAACATAACATAAATAACATACATATTGTTTTCTTATGTTTTCGCGATTGTTATTCATTAAATTAAACTATTTTAATACGGTTTTATCGCGTTTATTACTTATTTATTTACACCTGACGTTTCAAACACTTTACAGCGTTCATGGTCGCAGGCAGACTAAGTTAACATTTGTCTTTGATGTCATAAGATTACAAAACTACCGCCTGAAATTTTTATTGGGAACTATTCCGATTCACGCAGTATTGGCTCACAGTATCTAAGGGTCTTGCAGTCTGCTTCCGAGTTTGCAATTTTATTAAGTTAATGACTGGGTCCCAAGCTGGCGGTACCTGCCATCCATCCTCTCTATTGAAATTAGGATGTTTTTTAATTTCAATAGCTTCACGTAACATCCTTGGAATGAATCTGTTTTCCTTTGCAAGGACTTGAGGATTATCAAAACGCATATAGTGGTTGGGTTTGTCTAGAGCATGTTCACAGACTGCAGACTTGGTTGAGCGTCTATTTTTCATGTCAGCAATATGTTCTTTTATACGAGTATTAATGCTTCTCTTTGTTTGCCCAATGTATGATAAACCACAGTCACAGTCAATTTTATAAACTCCAGCATCTTGCAATGGGATATTGGATTTTACAGGTCTTAAAAATTGGTTTATTTTCTTATGCGGCTTGTAATAGGTCTTGATTGAAGCTCGCCTAAGTATGTTACCAATCTTGTCCGTGACTCCCTTTATGTATGGTAAGATGGCAGGAAAACGATCAACTGTGTGTGGCTTGGGTCGACTTCTGTGACAAATGTGTGGGAGGCTGAGATTGTTGCTTCTTAAGACAGACTTGACTCGTTGAAGCTCCTCCTTAAGATGGTGGGTGTCACAGATGCCGTGTGCTCTCTGTAACAAAGATTTGCCTACGGTAGCTAACTGACATGGATGATGGTGAGATTTACCATTGAGATATTTGTCTGTGTGGGTGGGCTTTCTGTACACAGTGTGACTGATACTATTGTCAAGATTTCTAGTTATTAAAACATCAAGAAAGGCTAATGAATTATTGATCTCAGGTTCCATAGTGAATTTAATTTTACTATTAATGGAATTTAAATGATCTAACAAAACAGAGACTTGAGTTTTGGGGAGTACAACAAAAGTATCATCTACGTACCGTTTGAACATCTTCGGCATAGCCAGGGTGCTTGAAAGAGCCTTCTCCTCAAGGTCTTCCATGAAAATGTCGGCAACAATGGGAGAGACTGGAGACCCCATAGCTACACCGTCAATTTGCATGTAGAATTTGTTTTCCCAGAAGAGATAGCCTGATGTTAAGCAATGCTCAAGTAACTCTGCATACTCTTGAGGTAGATGGTGGTCCTCAAGCCTTCTCTTGACAATATCAATACAGTCATGTAAAGGTAGGCTGGTAAATAATGACTGTACATCAAAACTGACCATTGTGTCTTCATCAGTTAATCGTAGATCTTTAATTAAGCTGATAAAGTGATAAGAGTCCTTGACATTAGCATCAGTATGACCACGAAGTTGTGTTAATATCTTTACCAGGTGTTGTGCTAGTTTATAAGTTGGCGAATCTATTTGGCTTACAATTGGTCTTAATGGGTGGTCTTTTTTGTGTATTTTTGGAAGGCCATATAATTTTGGTGGTTTCACACAGGAAGGCACGAGCGACGTGATGTCTAAGTTTAATGTGTCGGAGTATTTTAATATTAATTCTTTGGTTTTTGTTACGATCTTGTTAGTAGGATCACTTTTTACTTGTTTATATGTATTCTCATCCGACAACAGTTGTTGAATTTTTGTGTTATAATCAGAGGTGTCCATTATAACAGTTGAATTTCCTTTGTCAGCTCGTAAAATAGTAATGTCTGGGTTCTTGCGAAGGTTGGTGAGTGCAAGATATTGTTCACGAGGAAGATTCGGTTTTGGCGGCTTGCTATGTCGTAGTACTGATGACACATCTTGGCGTATCGCTTCCAAATCTTCTTTATTTAAGTGGTTTTTTACCAAGACATTTTCTACCGAACAGATGATATGTCCAGGAGGATACCTTATGAACATATCATCTGTTCGGTAGAAAATGTCTTGGTAAAAAACCACTTAAATAAAGAAGATTTGGAAGCGATACGCCAAGATGTGTCATCAGTACTACGACATAGCAAGCCGCCAAAACCGAATCTTCCTCGTGAACAATATCTTGCACTCACCAACCTTCGCAAGAACCCAGACATTACTATTTTACGAGCTGACAAAGGAAATTCAACTGTTATAATGGACACCTCTGATTATAACACAAAAATTCAACAACTGTTGTCGGATGAGAATACATATAAACAAGTAAAAAGTGATCCTACTAACAAGATCGTAACAAAAACCAAAGAATTAATATTAAAATACTCCGACACATTAAACTTAGACATCACGTCGCTCGTGCCTTCCTGTGTGAAACCACCAAAATTATATGGCCTTCCAAAAATACACAAAAAAGACCACCCATTAAGACCAATTGTAAGCCAAATAGATTCGCCAACTTATAAACTAGCACAACACCTGGTGAAGATATTAACACAACTTCGTGGTCATACTGATGCTAATGTCAAGGACTCTTATCACTTTATCAGCTTAATTAAAGATCTACGATTAACTGATGAAGACACAATGGTCAGTTTTGATGTACAGTCATTATTTACCAGCCTACCTTTACATGACTGTATTGATATTGTCAAGAGAAGGCTTGAGGACCACCATCTACCTCAAGAGTATGCAGAGTTACTTGAGCATTGCTTAACATCAGGCTATCTCTTCTGGGAAAACAAATTCTACATGCAAATTGACGGTGTAGCTATGGGGTCTCCAGTCTCTCCCATTGTTGCCGACATTTTCATGGAAGACCTTGAGGAGAAGGCTCTTTCAAGCACCCTGGCTATGCCGAAGATGTTCAAACGGTACGTAGATGATACTTTTGTTGTACTCCCCAAAACTCAAGTCTCTGTTTTGTTAGATCATTTAAATTCCATTAATAGTAAAATTAAATTCACTATGGAACCTGAGATCAATAATTCATTAGCCTTTCTTGATGTTTTAATAACTAGAAATCTTGACAATAGTATCAGTCACACTGTGTACAGAAAGCCCACCCACACAGACAAATATCTCAATGGTAAATCTCACCATCATCCATGTCAGTTAGCTACCGTAGGCAAATCTTTGTTACAGAGAGCACACGGCATCTGTGACACCCACCATCTTAAGGAGGAGCTTCAACGAGTCAAGTCTGTCTTAAGAAGCAACAATCTCAGCCTCCCACACATTTGTCACAGAAGTCGACCCAAGCCACACACAGTTGATCGTTTTCCTGCCATCTTACCATACATAAAGGGAGTCACGGACAAGATTGGTAACATACTTAGGCGAGCTTCAATCAAGACCTATTACAAGCCGCATAAGAAAATAAACCAATTTTTAAGACCTGTAAAATCCAATATCCCATTGCAAGATGCTGGAGTTTATAAAATTGACTGTGACTGTGGTTTATCATACATTGGGCAAACAAAGAGAAGCATTAATACTCGTATAAAAGAACATATTGCTGACATGAAAAATAGACGCTCAACCAAGTCTGCAGTCTGTGAACATGCTCTAGACAAACCCAACCACTATATGCGTTTTGATAATCCTCAAGTCCTTGCAAAGGAAAACAGATTCATTCCAAGGATGTTACGTGAAGCTATTGAAATTAAAAAACATCCTAATTTCAATAGAGAGGATGGATGGCAGGTACCGCCAGCTTGGGACCCAGTCATTAACTTAATAAAATTGCAAACTCGGAAGCAGACTGCAAGACCCTTAGATACTGTGAGCCAATACTGCGTGAATCGGAATAGTTCCCAATAAAAATTTCAGGCGGTAGTTTTGTAATCTTATGACATCAAAGACAAATGTTAACTTAGTCTGCCTGCGACCATGAACGCTGTAAAGTGTTTGAAACGTCAGGTGTAAATAAATAAGTAATAAACGCGATAAAACCGTATTAAAATAGTTTAATTTAACATACATATGTATGATTATCCTTTATAAGGATGTAGGTTTATTTAATGTATTTTCTTCATAATAATATTATACTAGCAGCGCGCCCCGACTTCGTCCGGGTTATAGAAAGTATGTAGTAAGTTAAATTAAAGATAAACACTTCATTAAGCATCTCTTTCAAAACCGGCTACATAGATCTTTCTGACGCCGAGTAGTTCCTAATAACCTGTGAATACTGTACGAATGTATTTCCAAGGAAGATTGTCAAAAGATCGTCATAGAGCCGCCAAGATCCATTTTTCAGGGGAATTAAATGTGATGTTTTTTTAAATTAATTGGCTGATATCTTTTCGGATAAAAATAAACCTTATTCTTACCACCAGAAAAATAATTAAGCGTATCAATAATTTTCATCAAATCCCTCCACGGGGTAAAAGGAGTGTATAGTCTACGTAAAATTAAACTCTTGAAATACTAAACTATAATTTACTACAAAAATTATTAGCACTCTCCCAGTTTCGTCCTCAGTTGTTTCCATTCCTATTGTTATTTTTGCATGTTTTACGACTGGCCATCTGCCTAACGTCAACCTTACTTGGGAACACAGAATGTACAGTTAGACTGATATAATCATACATTTAACGACACCCATGTGTCGGTATCCTATCATAAGATAAAAAACGTATGACAAACAATTGATTGACAAAAAACGTTTTATAATTTTCTACTTGACAAAATATACCATATAAACCAGTATTTATTAAAATCACTCATTTGACAAACTAATCAAAAGTTTAAATTCTATTACACCAAAGCATTATTTAAAAAACTTATATTTTTGTAAATTATGACAAATTAAAAAACAATTCATTTTTCAAACGTTATTATGTGTATGGCATATAGAAAATGCATTGTTTGATAATTGATTCAATTGCCACAAATCTCTGTGATAAATCTAAGAAATCTGTTTTCTTTGGTCTAACCAAAGTTCATAAAAGATTCAATTCGAAGCCTATCTATAGCTTATAAAGCTTTATACTCACACAATTAAATTCCTTATATTTACGGAACCCTCATCACTCCGACTTTGTCTCAGAATCTAGGTTAGGTTATATACAACCATGACATGAGCGAGCGAGCGTCTATTTTGTTTTGAAATTAGCTACAGCTCCCAAAATAATTTCATACGTTTAATAATTTGCAATGAAAAATATAAGTTTAACTAAATAAAACCTTTTCAGGTACGCAACTCTAATTACTCCGACTTTGTTTCAGGAGGTAGATTATGTTATGGTTATACAGTGACCATAAAATGAACGAGCGTCAATCTTGTTAAGAAAGTAGCGATAGCTTACAAAGCTTGCTTTCTAATATAATAAAATAATAAATAATTTTTATCAAGTGACAGTGTTTATTCACCCTTTGTTTTGTTTAGTATACATGGTCAAATATTTTTTTTCCAATGTTAGTTTAACATTTGCAATATTTGCAAAAAGCTACATTTCTAAAATCTGTGTTTTGTTAAATGATTACTTTTAAAGTAATATGTTTGGTAAATGTGAGGTTTGTCAAATGATTGGTTTTTCTCATTTTTTCTATCGTTTTTTTTAAACCATTAGGGAACCCCTCGCGCAACGGGAAGAAAACGAGCCTACTTAGTACCGCTTCGTCCGGGTTTTGCGTCCGCGCCACCCCAAGAGATTGAAATTCAAAACAAAATCCGTAATATCTTTGGACTGGAATGTCCGATTTCATTCATTCAAAGAGTAATCTACAGGAATTAAAATAGTCTTGAATATGAAATTATTTATTTGGATAAGGATCAATACCGTGAAACGAATAATGAAGCCTAGTTTGTACAAATTTTAACTGAAAAAGTAGTTGTTGTGACGTAACTGCAATAGTTAGATATATGGTATCGCGGACTTTTTTTGTAGACCTTTGTAAGATCTACAATACTGTAGTACATTATTTTGATCTATCTCACAGGGTTAAGCCAGCGTTTGCAATGTAAGCGCCTAAAATGTGTTAAATTTACGACCTCACGTCAGAAACCTCTAAAATTATTAGTGTTTCTCGACTATATTGTGCATGAATTATACATATAAACCTTCCTCTTGAAACACTCTATCTATTAAAGAAAACCGCATCAAAATCCGTTGCGTAGTTTTAAAGATTTAAGCATACATAGGGACAGACAGACAGGAAAGCGACTTTGTTTTATACTATGTAATGATAATGAATGATGTAATGATGATTGTACATGCTTCTATCCTTCTGGTAAGCATATCCTCTTCTGTCACTCGCTGGTAAGAGATCTCTAAGCGGGATAAGTCCGCCATTGTACTAATTGTTCTTTCCACTATGTGTATGTAATTTATTTGTTTTTTTTTTTGAACAATGAAGTTATTACAGACAAAAAAATGAATGAATGAACTCACCCTGGCATTCGGCACCATGTTCAAATCTAGCGGAGGGATAATAACAATGGGTGCTGTTAATTCCTGATCGGCCTTAAAGGCCCTGTCCACTACAACTCTTAATTCGTACCGGATACATCCAAACTCATACTCCAGGGCTGAGGGGCAGTTGTTGGGGACATGTATGCTGAATGGAAGATCATGCTGCCCTGCAGGTAGATGGTGGTCACCTATGCCAATGAAACAAATTAATTATGAAATCAGATTGTATTTCCTAACTTTCTGGTGGGCAAGTATACATATGTATTTATTTATATTCTCAAACACAAAATAATATTAATAACTACTCTTTATCGCACCAGGAAAATGCAATTTGAAACGGAAATTTTAAACAGCAAAAAAAAGCATGGAAATATCGATCAATAGATGCCGAAAGGTGATACCAAACTTAATTTATTTATGTTAGATTCCATAACCAATATCGAGGGTCCTCCTCCTTTTTGGACTTCTGATAATGTCTGAAGATACAGTGATTAGAAAAAAAAATTTTGTTACCTTAGGCTTGAAAAATGTTTCTTGAATAACTACTTTTGACTGTGTTTTGGACAATATTTTTATATGGAACAATACATACAATGAAAAGACAACAAAATTGGTCATTAATTATAGCACTAATTCGCATCTAAAGTTTTCTAATGAAGAAAAGTAAGACGAGTAGAGTGAGTATGCACAAATCCAAGTGGCTCCTAAGTGTTTTCTTTTCTTGTTTCTTGACAGTATCTCCTTCAAGAGGATTTTAAAGTTATATAACTTATTTAATTTTGAATAGATTAGGCTACTTGACAATTTTTTTTTAATATTTCATATCACAAATTTGAGTCTGTGAATTTGAAAACAGAAAGAATTTTTTGTTTTCGTTCAATACAAAATAAGTTATAAACCCTTGAAATCATGTGGAAAGGGAAACTGTCAAAAAAGAAGAAAAGGACATACTAAATGGTGGAGTGACGTCACTGCCATTTGATTTCGTACGTACAAAAGAGATAGCAAGACGTCCCCACACCACACTCCCACTTTTGTTCATTAGAAAACTTAGTGCTAATTACTGTGTTAATTAATTACCAATTTTGTTGTTGTTTTCGGTATTGGTTATTTTTTAGTGTATGTATTGTTCCGTATAAAAATTTTGTCAAAATGTGAACACAGTTAAGTAGCCTATGTTTTCGAATTCTGGTGTAATCAAATTTTAGTTATGAGTAAAAAAAAAAATTAAGTAGAATAGCCTATTATGTTACCTGAAGCGGTGCCGACCAGATATATCTTTTGATTAAAGTACTCCTCGTAGGAGTCATGGATGACCGTCCTGAAGTTGTCAGTCCGTCCCTCGCGCTCGCTAGCCGTCCAGTGCACTTTGCAGTAACCACGAAAATGTACATAGATACCTGGAAGAGATTAAATATGTATAATTTTTTTGTACTATTATTATTTTTATTTTGTTTGGTTGATTAAGTTTTAATGTTAATTTCTAATATTGGTATGTTTTGTCATAGTTAATATCAAATATACAGAAAGACTATTTGTGAAATGACTAAACACTGCTTGATATAGATACCTCAGCGGCTTGTCTGCTATCATTAAATAAATAAATATTATTTGTATGTGAGTTTATTTGGCCTTGAAAAAAATGACATCAGTTGCATTGCAATGGTTGAAGCTTTGTACAATTGAAATAGTCTAGCTCACGGGTCTAGCTAGCCAGACATACCAATACATAATATGTTGTATCATTAATATATCCGTTGCAGACAATGGATGATTAAAACATGTGCAATGCAAATCAATACATTGAATCAGATGTTTCTATGGTCTATCTTACCTTAAATCAGATGTTCCTATGGTCTATCTCACTAAAGCAATCATTATTTCATTTTAATTTGTGAATTTTGGACATAAATATGCCCAATTGATTAAATTGATAAAGATTATCGCTGGAACAAAGTTGTACAACCTAATTGATTTATCACTGAACACAACTTAGTACCATACCTCTGAATTTTTTGACCTTATCTCTTGAAAATATAAGCCGACCGTTCACAGTTTGTCCAGAGTAGTAAGTATTATTAGGTCTGTCTAATACTAATCGAGCATTATCGAATCCCATTTTGATTTTATTCTTGCAAACTACCTTTAAATAACATCAATAAATTTCGAAAAACTAAAGCTAGGTTACAAAAAATAAACCACAAATTAGATTAAGGCAGTTCGCACATGATGAAATTTGAGTATCTACATAAACTACACCCATACACAACCAGAGTCGCACGAGAGCACTGGTCTTGAACGTCAAAGAGCGAAATCGGTAGAGTTGCTAGCTGAAAAAGGTATATTTTTACCCAAAATCTGGAGTTGTCAAAAAAAACATTATACTATCAAATGCGTTTATTTATTATAAACTTACAAACTAATTAATTTATAACAATCACACTCAAATATAATTGTCATGTAGCATGTATTTAGTAAAAAATATCAAATTTTTGAGTTTGAGTCACAGTAAATGTTAATATTTTCGGTTGTGATTTTATATTCTTTGATGATTGATACTGAGTGCTTGTGAGGAACTATGTTTCGTAAGAGCGTCTTTTCCTGACGTAATGTTGATATCTTTATTACAACTCTTACAATAGGCATAGCTTTCGCCTTTACGACTATCTTGCAACCAGCCTGAAAATTCTTCCCATTCTTTTCTATAATATTGCAGATATTTTTTTCTTTTGGCACTTGCACTTGTACTCGGCTTCTCCTCAGACGACATTTTAACTTAATAATCTTTTACTTTTTCTTCAGATCAGAGTTCGGAAAATGAATGAAAAAAATAAAACTTAATTCCTGTTTAAATAGAATAAAAGGTAAATTCCCGAGCGGGAAGTCTTTTACGGGAAGCCTCTTAAAACATCTAGTTGTAGGACACAAGGGTATTCCCCAAAATATATAGAACATTCTGGATCTATAGTTACTCCATCGACGACTTCCCCGTAACATTAAACCAAGATTAAACATAAATGAAAAGGGTTGCCAACTTAAAGTGTAAAATCGGTAGAAAAATCGAAAGAACTTTCATGTATACTCTGAAATCGTAGAAAAATCGTTGCATTTCGGTATATCGGTAGAATGTTTCGTAGACATGTCTCCCCTATTGGCTCCCTCGGGGAAGACAAGAAACTTTACTAGTGGCCTTGGCGCCACTAGACAAGCAGGACTAACGTCTGAACGTAATACGCCAAGTGTTGTCCACTCCAAGTTAGGTCGCATCTGCCGTTGCTTAACTCGCGTAATCGTCACCAACAATCACGTCCGGCTAAGCTATCTAGCTATCTACTTATATGCAGTATTTATGAAAGTTTAAAATAGTTTGTCCCAATTAAAAACATTATCATGATTACCCTATTAAAAAGAGATAGATTCCTCCACTATTTCTATCTTTTTCTGCTCGGGTTTTAGGTTAATTAACTCAGTCCTGTTTAATATAATAAGTTCATAAGGGAAGCCCGCCACAGTTCTTGAATAGTATTGCATTCACAACAGCTATCGATACTATCTATAGGGTTCCTATCAATAAATCGATTTTTTCTTTTCTAATTTTCATTTTACCAAGAACGTTTCAACCATTTTCGTTTCTTTTTTTTACTTTGTCGAAATATCATTTGTCATCATATCAGTTGACCTATCATCAATTCTTTTTTTCGTCACTTCAACATGAGATTGGATCGCAAAACTTTTTACGTAGTAATACTCAGCCGAATAACTTTTGTTTTATGTTTACAAACATACATTACTCCTCTTTTTCATTTAATTTCATTTAATTTTAACTAATATATAATATATATTTTTTAGTATAAGATAATAGAGATATATACAATTTAATAAATTGATATAGATAAGTACATGAATTTTTAATCAATAGCCGTGTAATTTTATAGAGCAGCAGTTTGAAGCCAGAGTGGTCCTTTTTTTTTTTTGTTAACGGATGGGAAATGCATTTACGCACTGAGTGTGGGACTCCCAGGCAGAGTGCCTGGACTACCCACTAAAACCCATCCGGCGTTTCCGCACCGGCTGTTGAGGGCGTCATGGGGTCGCGTTAGCATTCTACCATGACGCCCTCCAGCCATGGCCTTTCGGCCCCGTCCTTTGGCCATTCGGCCCCCTCCCGAAAATTGGAATGTGGCCCATAAATGGACCACGCCCGTCCCCCAAACCCACATCCATTCGCCGTCTCATCATAGACGGCGGTGGAGTGGGCAGAAATTGGCCGACAGTCAACAAGACCCCGACTACCAGGGAGTTATTAACTGTCACCCAGGGTGCACCGTCCCGAATCCCTTGTCAGCCCGCCCTCTCACCGGATCCATGAGATCAAATGAGAATGCAAAGCTTTCAAAGCACCGGGCACTCGAGGAGGTTCCCTGCCCTGCACCCCAAGGGTGGTCACAAGCCTTTTTTTTTTTTTTTTTTTTTCGTGTGGAAAAGGCCTTCGCCTACCACCCAGCCAATGAACGGGAAGCTGGGTGGTTATGTGAGACTTGGACCCACTAAAAACCACACGGTGTCAATCGCTTACCGCGTATTGCCGGAACCGTGTGCTTTCTTATGCTCCACAGCCCCGGCGCGGCGGCCGCTACCACGGCGGCCTCGGCTCGGCCACTCTTCGGAGTGGCATGCGGGTGCCCGTCGGGCCTCCTCCCGCGAGGGTAAAGGCGCGCTTGACACGGACGCGCCTTTCAACCCAAGGCTTTTGGTCGGGCAACGGAATCCCGTTTGTTCCGGTGCCCGGCCAACCTTACTATGTGGGCTGCAGGTGCAGGCCGTAGGCCCGCCGTCTGCGCCCTGTGCGTCTCCAGCGGATGGGAAGGTCAGAGGATTGCTCCCTTTCCCTCTCCGCCTCCTCTTTGCGGACCATGACGCTTTCGGCAAAGGCCTGCACCGCTGTCCACGACGTCTCGCTTTCGACCATACACTTAATGACAGTCGAAAGCGAAAGGTCGTCCCCCAACTGCAGTAGTAGCGCATCTCTTTCTACAGCCCATGCTGGGCAGTGTTCCAACGTATGTTGGGCATCCTCATCTGGACAGCCGTCACAGTGGTGGCAGACAGCAGTCGGCTCCCGACCCAAGGGTGGTCACAAGCCTTTTTTTTTTTTTTTGATTTCGCAGGGGAATGCATTTACGCACAGAGTGTGGGACTCCTGGGCCGCTAATCGGCCCAGACTACCCACTAAACCCCTGCGGGTGCCGTCGGCCGCATTGCAGGGAGGCGCCTCGGATCTGACTAGCACAAGACGCCTCTGCGACTGACCGGTTTCTCACCAGAAACCGGACTCACCACTCTCAGAGGCCCTCCGACACCTGGAGGACCTCTGCCACCGGGTGGGACTATTCCAGTCCCACCGTTTACGGGGGGGCTTCCAGGCGCGCTAGGTAGCGCCTGCGTCGCACCCCCCCTCTCCGCCGCCGGATCGGGTCCGCGAGGGGATCGTCCTCGCGGTCCCTTTCCTCGGCCTCCCTCTGCGACATGACGACCTCGCAGAAGGAGGCCATTGCCGCCCAAGCTCTGTCGCTCTCGAGCATCGCGTTGGCGACACTCGGGAGCGACAGGTCCGTGACGCCAAGCGCGGCGCCAACTCCTGGCGCTGCCGGCTCCACCTGGGCACCGCTCAAGGACGTGTTGAGCGGTGTCCTGAGCCTCGCCACAGTCGTGGCAGCGAGGCTCGGCCTCCCTCTGGGCCACGCGGTGCAGGTACTCACCGAAGCAACCGTGCCCGGTGAGCACCTGCGTCATGCGGAAGGTGAGAGGCTTGCGCCGCCTCAGCATCCACTTCTCCAGGACCTGACGCAGGGCCTCCACTGTGCGCAAACCGAACGCCGCCTGCGCCAGGTCCGCCTCCCACCTCCGCACGACTTCCGCCTGCGCTCGCAGGCGCACCCGCCGCACGATCTCCGCCGAGGGGCGCTCGCCGATTTCCCTCATGTTCGCCACGAAGTGGTACACTTCGGCGAGCGCCTCTGCCACCAATTCCCACGGTGGGTCGCCCGCGAGGGCAGTGGCCGCAGAGAAGGCCACTGTACGGTACCCCCGTATCAGGGTGGTCACAAGCCTTTTTTTTTTTTTTTTTTTTTTTTTTTTTTTGTTAACGGAGGGGAAATGCATTTACGCACAAAGTGTGGGACTGTGCCGGGCTGCTAGTCAGCCCGGAATACCCACTAAAACCCCTCCGGCGTTTCCGCACCGGCTGTTGAGGGCGCCATGGGGTCGCGTAAGCATTCTACCACGACGCCCTCCAGCCATGGCCTTTCGGCCCCCTCATTTTGGCCTTTCGGCCCCCTCCCCAAATCGGACGTGGCCCATAAATGGACCACGCCCGTCCCCCAGACCCACATCCATTCGCCGTCTCATCATAGACGGCGGTGGAGTGGGCAGTTGGCAGAAATTGGCCGACAGTCAACAAGACCCCGACTACCAGGGAGTTGTTAACTGTCACCCAGGGTGCACCGTCCCGAATCCCTTGTCAGCCCGCCCTCTCACCGGATCCTTGGGATCAAGTGAGAATGCAAAGCTTTCAAAGGACCGAGCACTCGAGGAGGTTCTCTGCCCTGCACCCCAGGGTGGTCACAAGCCTAACCCAACCTAACCGAACTAAGCTACGGTTTTATTTAAAGTGTTTTTTTTTTTATAACGGGGGGCTTCCGCCCCCCGACTCCCCCGAACGGCCGAGCCACCCCTTCCCACTAAACACGCAAGTTCGATCGCCCCTGAAATAAGTTATTTTGGTGATGTGATAGTAGTGGTTCTATGTTTCACACAAAATTCATTAGCAAATTACCATTTCACAAGCAACATTTGTCGATGTTTCATTACGCAAACTAATGCTTTAGCAAGGACATCAAAACGCAAACATGCATTTGACAAGCAGCCATTTCAAAAATGCATTATTAATTAAATTTTTAAAAGAGATACTGACATGTCAACAAGGTACAAAAAAAAAAAATCACAAATAATTTGTTTGACTAAATTTCAATTACAAACTTTAATTTCTTAGGTTATATAGCATTGGCAATCGGTTATAATATAATGCAGTTATAACACCTATAAAATTTCGATCGGTTTTAAATGTTTATTTTTTTCGTTTCGCTTCGCTCGCTGGGCTCGCGCGTTGTGTCCTAAGTTCTAACCTAACCTAACCAATACAAGTCGGAATGCGCTGAACTCGATTAACAAAGATAAGTCGTTTCTGGCGCTTCGCCGGCCCCTGCCGCGGCACGCTCGGCTCGCGCGTTGTATCAAAGTTCTAACCTTTTTTTTTTTTTTTTTTATTTTTTTGTTAACGGAGGGAAATGCATTTGCGCACAAAGTGTGGGACTCCTAACCTAACCAATACAAGTAGGAATGCGCTGAACTCGATTAACAAAGAAACTTAACAAAAAGCGGCCGGCGAAGCGCCAGAAACGATAAGTCGTTTCTGGCGCTTCGCCGGCCGCTGCCGCGGCACAGTTGTGGTTACAGGAAAAAATATAATTCTTATGTTTTTAGTATGAAAATTTAAGAAATGATATGGTGCCATATCATAAATTGCCGTATTGTTTTTAGACTAACCCCCGTATTCTGATACATAACCTTATGAATGTCTTTTACTCAAATTCATTCGAGGGCGCCTTAAAACGAAATTCTTAGTTGGTTGCAATTTTAAACACAGAAATTGAAAATAACAAAAGAATAGACTAAAAAATAAAATGAAGTAAGTAAATACCTAGACCAAAAATGGCAAACCCCCGTTTTTATCTACTATATTTTATTTCAAGAACGCCTCAAGGTACTTCTCGACCAACCTTATATTTGACAGTTCGATACTCACCTCCAATGAGAAATCATCTCAAGTCAAGGAAGCTTGTGACAACTAATCATACCAATGAGGTGGAGTAAGGTTGAGTCGAGTTTAAGTGAAGGTTTAAGAATACGGGTGTAAGTAACCATATTATTAAAGAAAAATTGTTTAATAGATCTTTGTCGTTTAACGTATTTGTGTTAGGAAAAAAATCCTAATATTCTTTAGCAAAATGAAAATATATGAAGAAATTACTTTATGAGATGTAAAGTTTGTGAAACATAAATAAATGGAACGTTAATTTGCGAAATGATAACTTTGTATTTCGTTGCCTGTTATCTGTAAATTTGTTCAATAACTGTTGATCAACCAAAGAAGAAACCGATAGTAGTATAAATAAATCATCTGGCAAATAAAAAAAGTTCAAAAGAAACTTCGGCCATTACAATTATTATTTTTTTAAATCGGTAAAACATAGTTAAATAAATTGGTGCATATGTCATATTATGCTTCTATAATATAAATATATACCAAACAATACATACAGCAAACATGACGTCGATGAGACGTGTTGGATGAAGTGAGATTCGGCAAAGTCAATTTCAGTTAACTGATCGGTTCCCTATCTATAGGCCTTACGATATTATATATGATTTCCGAGGTCAACTATCGATAGTCAAACATTCCATAGTTCGGCAACACTATTGACAAACATGAAAAAAAAACTACCGTCTACCAAAGATTTTTAAGCACATTCGCACACGGCGCCATGCAATTCGTGAGACTTGACTGCGATTGGGACAGCGATGCAACTTGAGTCGCATACGACGTATGACAGGTAGCATCACATCATCGCATGAGTCTGCGGACATAACTCATTTTGTATGAAAATCACTCACTCACTCATCACGAAATCTCGAAAACTATTAAGCCGATGAAGATGAAATTTAGGAAGAATACAGATTGTGGCTAGGAGACGTCCGCTAAGAAAGGATTTTTGGAAATTCCATCCGTAAGGGGGTGAAATAGGGGTTGCCAGTTTGTATGAATCTTAGTCATTTTAAAGTGAGACACATGACTTTTTTTATTCATTTAAGTAGTTAGTAGAAAATAATAATGCATTTATTAGATTTTGAAAATTACATCCTCATAGGGGTGAAATAGAGGTTGCAAGTTTGTATGAACCTTTTGTCATTTTTTAAGCGAGACATGAATTTTTTAATTTATATTAGTAGTTAGAAGAAAAAGGTAATGCATTTTTTAGATTTTGAAAACTACATCCCTATAGGGGTGAAATAGGGGTTGCAAATTTGGATAAATCTTTGTCATTTTTAAAGCGAGATACTACATATTTGAATTAATGGTTAGTAAAAAATAATAATTAATTACCTGGATTTTAAAAGATCGCATGCCCGGGCGTGCATTTGGGGTTGCAAAATATTATCTATATATTGACTGATTAATCAACGCCCAGCCTAAACCTAAAAGCTATAAACGTGAAATTTGGACAGAAGTTTTGTGTTATTACATAGTGCTCAGATAAGAAAGGCTTTTACAAAATTCACCCCCTAAGGGGTCAAACGGGGGTCCAAAATATGTTTGGGGGAAGGAGATTAGTTAGTCCGTTTCGTTTGAAACTTCACAAGATTATTAATTTCGATAAATTGTTAGTTACCTGTTTCAAGATTTTTCAGAATTCACCCTCTAAATCCCAATGAATTTTGACATGTGGGTTCTTCAGAAATTTATTTCTTATCATGAAAGAGTCAATACCTATTTCAGAATTTGCCGAAGAAACCCATAAAAGGGGAAAATGGTTGTGTATCATTCATTGATTGTGTTTATTTTAGCAGGGGGACTCCTTTTTTAGTCAAGGGGTGCACGAATTTTCAAAATCAACCCCTTATAAGGGAAACTGTTGTCCAAAGTATGTACAGGGAAAGGATATTAGATAGTCCGTTTTAGTCGACACTTTACACGATTATTTGTTTTGATAAATGATTTGTTTCCTGTTTTAAGGTTTTTACAATTTTTGTTTTGGTGCAATAAAAAGTATTTGTATTGTATTGTACACTAAGGAGCTCGGTAGTCGAACGCGTATCCGTAGCGAATGCGCGTGTTAAGCGACGGCGAGACGCAACCACTATTGAATTGGTAGCCATTAGGGGCATTTTTTTCTCGAGCTCCTACGTGCTTCGGAAGGCACGTTAAGTTGGTATAAGTTGTATAACAACCGGGGTTATCGATAAATAGCAGTCGTGAGGCTGTGTCAGATGCCATTAGGCAACCTGAAAAATCTGTCAGTGTTGGCCACTAACACACTTCGGGTCATGTTACTGTTGTTCTGGATTCTCTGTAAAAAGGGTTACGGAGGTCAGACGCCAGTTGCTCAATTGTAATTACCAGTGCATGCAAATACAGCATACCCTAGGTTCTGAAGCGTAAGCTAACGACGCAACTAGAAATACACACTAGGATGAAGAAGATTTATATTGTACAATTCAGCCTCTGAATGGGGGACATGGATGTTATTTGTATGGTTAATCGGGTTGCTGACTACAAAATTAACAGTGATATAATATCAATCCCTATTGGGATCCGATGGGGCCATAATCTTCTAAATACATAGGAAAATCCTGAGAGACCTGCCATAAATAATCTAAGTGATGCAAATCTCATTGGAAATACCTTTTGATCAGGCGGGTGAAGCCGCGGGCAACAGCTAGTAAATGTATAAACTGCAAATAAAACCAATTTTTTTTACTCGGAATTCGTTATCCCATTCCACATGTTCCACGAATGATGTAAAATCATGGACACCCTAACACATCACGAGTTATAAAGAGGTAACGAAATGAATTCAGTGGATCTAAAATAGTCACTTTGCATGAATTACAATATATAAATCATTGCAAATCATAATATAGCCACATTATAGGCAGTTCATAAAATGAATCATTTCATGGAAATTCTGCTGTTTAACAGAAAGTCGCAAAAATTGCTTTTCCTTATTGCCAGGCGTAAAAATAATCTTTATTTTTGCATAGCGTGCGTACTTTTACGATTTTTTTGTTAAATATGTCTATCTTACCAATAATGTCGATTTACTATCATAAATTAACTGTAGAATTCTAAATATCAATAAAAATATTAAAATTACAAAATCTATTTTTATTTTGTTACTATAGCAATACTTACACGAGAAGTGATTCACGAAATGAATTGAATTAGAGTTGAAACATCAATGTAAAAATTTGCACAATTGCTAAGCTTCGCAATTCATGACATGATTTGTTTTGATGAATTGCTCAAAGTGGCCATTTTAAACCTGCTGGTCAAATATTCTATCGCCAGCCTATTGTAGGCATCCATTTTACTTTAGATCTATGGTTCCATTCCATCATGCATTCCATCTCATGAATGTCATTGCATCCCCTCCATTCATAATTCATTCACTCACATTCAGTCGCAGTCAGTCAGTTGTCAAACTTTGTATGAGGAAGTTGTGTTTGTGATTTTGTGTCTTTTAAAATTCGAAACGTATTCGTTTTCGAATAAATTCATGAAATAAAATTTGTTCCGTTCCCCGTTCCCCAAAAGTCAAAAATATATTATTGCTTTCGCAGTTGTGCAGTACAGTTTCGTTGATATGTAAATTAGATTTCGTTGACAATAGAGGCTATCGGAAAATGCGCGTGTTCAGAGAAACGTGAGCTTGATCTGAAATAAAAATTAATAAAAACTGTATTTAAAATGGGAACTCCTCAGAAAGATATAGAACTGAGTCCAGTGAAAACTGAAAACAAATCTTCAGTGCCGTCGGACAAGTTGGCAGTGCCGATAAACGATGAGGAAGATATTATTATTGGTAGATTTAGAAAAATAAGTTCTGCCAAGTCCATGGCAGCTACAAATGGTAATATTCAGTATCCTACGGAGTTGCCGTCGAAGAGTGATGACGTTGAAGCAGGATTGCAGTTTAGGGCGAAAGATGCTGGAGAAAGGGACAGGCTCCTTGTAGACGGATCAAATAATGGGAGGATTCTGGCCACAGGGTCACCAATGACTAAAAGCAGCTTCCGGGATGTGGAGAAGCCATCGAGGTTCAAAGACCATCCCTCCGCAACCAGATTTCAGGTGAGGAATCAAATAAGATGTGATATGAAATTAAAGTTTCCTATATCTGCTTCTAAATTACTACAAATAACTAACCTGACCTAGCAACTTGTTACAAAGTGTCACTACCTACTAGTTTGGCAATAACTATGAAACATGTAACAATGCAAGAATTTTTATTATAAAATGTTTAATTTTAATTACATCATAAAATCTAGGATAAGCTTGGTGCAATTTGTGTGGTAAGATGGTAAATTAATAATTTGTCTATTTTTTTAACACTTTATTATTTATAAACAAAAAATAAAACTAAACTAAATATTAAAATTAAATTAAAACTAAAAAATCTTAAAACTGGTGTATTTGTATATATAATGTCTGTAACTTTTGCATCAAACTATTTTTCTGTATCTCTCAATGGTGTATTTTGAATTAAAAAAGAATTATATAGAAAATCGGTACACTTTTTACTTTTTTTTTTTACATGAAAATACATACTCACGAATATAGAAATTCATGTCTAGGGTAATACTGAGCCGCCACCTATTGAAACATGCATATATTGTACTTTGTCAATCATTTTTGTAAATCAGTTTTATATTGATAAACGTTTCAATAAATTATATTCTATTCTATTCAGCTTTATTGTTAGAATACATAAATAGATATATGAAATGGCATATTTGGCAGATGCGGCCCGCCCAATCCCATTTAAGTTTGGCAGCTTTGCGTCCCACATCGGCCATTCCTATCAGGCTTTTTTTTGTCTTTGTAGATGCGTTCATGGACATGAAATTAACCCATACACACACAACCAATTTCTGGATCTAGAAAAACTGGATCTGTCTAAACCGTCCATTTTGCTACTTAAGAAAAAACATAGATCGCGGGCAACCGCAACAACCACTATTCTATGGTCTGGTTTGTATTATATAAACACAAAGGTTAAATGCGATCAGAGATAAAAATTACACAGTACAATAGATAGAAACTAGTTACAGTTAACACAATTTATTGTTTACAAGCAGGATGTCAGGATGTAACAATAGTAAGGAAGTTATGTGAATAGTTTTTATCATCTACATCATTGTTATAAATGACCACAATAATATTAAAAAGGTAACTCGCTCATTCGTCATCATTTCAGCCGCAGTCAGTCCATTGCTGGACATAGGCCTCCCCACAATATTTTCAAAATGACCAGGAGAATCTGAGCTCTGGAGCTCTATTTTTGTGTGACTCATATGTCAAATGAAAATTCGACTCATCGATGAATGAAAAATCTCTCGATATCGAAAGAAAATCATTTTGCTCGCCGATTTGGCTTGAATCATATATTTCAAAGATAACGCTCCTGAGCTTCACCTTAGAGCTGGAGATAAAACTAGGAAAATGATCTGATAATGATGAAAAAAGACCCCCAAGGACTCAGCACCAACCTTTTCAGTGTCTAAGTCTACGGAAAGTGCCATCACAATCTCGGGAATGTCTTTACTAGTAAACTGGTTTGGGTGGGGTGTGGTCTAAATTACAATAATTTATCGGCTGCTTCAGGATTCCTTATTAATTTCGTCTTTGGGCCAGTGTTGAAAACTGCATCTATGCATTACGAGCATTGTTGAGTAAGGAAGGATTTCCTTGTCCGGTTTTGATGCTCTTTGTTTACTGGGTTCGTTTTTTTTTCGTTCCGTAGACGAAGTTACCGAACATGAAGATAGAAACGCATAAGCGCACTTTTATTTTAGCGTTATGTCAATCATTTGCGTCCACTGCTGGTTGTTCCAAAGCCCAGGGTAAATGCCTTTCGGCCTTTGACATGGCAACGTACGTAGTTACGAAGAAATACGTACTTACTTATTTATTAAAATGTTATTGTACCACAAGTACAAAGTAAGTTATACCATTGGCGGAATTAATGCTAAGAGCATTCTCTATGGGTCAACCATTGGTAGACTTATGCGTCTTTAATACTAAATTCTTACTTACTTTCTAAAATTTGTTTTGCATCAAAAGCAAAAAGGCCAATGGGGCCGATGCATTCGAGAATGGAAATTTTCCGCATCTTACGTCCAGCGAATTTTAAAACCTGTTCTACAGCTTATTTTAAGCGAATATGAGTGATGTATGTATAGACCATAAAAGAGTTGATAACTAGTAGAGAACTGTATCTACCGAGAAAAGTATAACTCTGACATAGAATAGATAATTTATTGGCTGATTTTAGGTCTCCAACTGCTAAGTATACTTAGACATTTTTGTATGGAATCCGGAATTCCCAATTTTATACGAGTATTCGCAACGAGTCGTTTTACTGCTAGTCGTCAATGAATTTAAATAATACCTAGCAAACTCAAATAAAGTTTTAAATACTCAATGAATAAAACCATCTAACATATCAATCCAGATGTTCAATAAAACGGAGTAGACAAAAGATAAACGCACTGACTATAAAAATGGTTTTAAAAAAACCACAAATCGGTCGCATTAGAACTGCAAACGTTTCAGCGGTCTAGGTCAGGCGCCTACTTGGGCGCTCCAATAAATCATAATAGCGATGAATTGGATAAGTGCAGGTGGTTTCCTATAGCCTCGACGTCTTAGGGTCTTGCTGCTCCTTATGGGTTTCTGAGAGCCTGGTAGCGTTGCGACATGTCTTAGGATATTTTAGAATGGGCGAAAGAGCTTGGTTGGTTATTTATCGTCTCTTGGTATTACCTGTTGCCGCTTAAAGGATTATGTGATCCTGGTAGAGTTATGTTATGTAAATAAATGAACAAGAGTTTCCTTAATTATATATTATATGTCTCGAGTCTTGACGCTTTTAGGGTTCTGCTCGTAATGTGTTTTAAACGCCTGGTAACAGTTTGTCGATATAGGAAATTTTTGAATCGACAGATTTAGAGGAATATTATTAACTTCGACCCTGGACAGGCTCCCATTTCACAGGTTATTTATTATTTATTTAAACTTTATTGTACAAATACAATTGTAAAGCACAAAAGGTGGACTTAATGCTAAAAGCATTATCTAACAGTCAACCTTTGGGTCAGGTTCCATCAGAGTGAATTTGAAATATTTAGTTAAGTACACAAAAATGACTGCAAGCGATCCTTCGCTTAGCGATTCTTCTAAATGATAACAATAAAATACAACCTCATAAATAAATGAATGATGAATACCTTATTGCATGTTGCATCTCAATTCAGAGGCTCCACAAATATGGAATGTTTTCAAAGCTAATTTGTGACCTTTTCATTACGAATCTGACCGCAGTAAGTTTGGAAATCACTAAGTTCCTTATCTTCCACAAACAAGCTTATCAGTAGGCTCGGAGACAGTGTCCACTGTCTGAAAGACCTTGACTATATTTGTTTTGATCGTTAAATATGTGCAGATTTCCATTGCTGTGCAAGTACGATTTTTTGGTCGTAATCGTAATGTCTTCGGTGTATGGCGGATGGTATTGAAAAACCGTAGTTTACTGTAGCATCATTATGGTTTCATCTTTAATTCATAATATGTCCATCTTTGATTCATATAAGTTTTCCTCTTGGCACAACGCCTGCCGTGGAAAGTCCGTTTTGTTATATATGTTTTTCCTATTAATTTCATTCATATGAATTTGTCATGTAGGCCGTTCCCAAACCAGTGCATCACGTTGACGTTGTAGTTCGTCCTTAGTCTTATTAGTCGTTTGTTCCATAATTGAGAAAAGTTGCGAAGACGCTTCTCGCCGCGGTTCTCGACAAGATCCTCGAGAATGTGAACGGCCAGAAAAGTGCAACAGAAAAGTTAAAATATGCAGTCTGCCAAGACAGGAACCACTATGACATCTTTAACTTTCTTATTTTTATATGTCTGGGTAACAAAATGCCTTGGTCAGTTTTTAAAAAGATACATCCTCATAAAGACGCGTAAAAATAGCTCCTCTTCAGAAACGGTTATGTATGAGCCACATGCGTGAGCGGGTCTAAATATAGAACGATGAACTCAAAGCATTTTGGACCCTCTTTTCTTGAGGAGAAGGACTAATTCGGTAGTCTGGTGCCACTGATATAATCCATGTACATCAGGATTAACAGGTACATAATACAAACCTTTATGATGAAACGTTTGAATGAACATTAAATTATATAGATACTACATATCGTACGTAAATTTGGTGTGAATATAGTTGAAGGCTCGGGGTCAAACATAGGCTACTTTTTGACGCAGGCGGAGCTGCGGGAAACAGCTAGTAGACTATATTTATTATTTAGATTATCTAGACTACACATAAATTAAACTATTTTAATACGGTTTTTATCGCGTTTATTACTTATTTATTAATTTAATGAATAACAATCGCGAAATTATTAGACTACACATAGTTGGTCCTGCGGGCAGGACGTGGTCTATTTATCTATGGTTCATTTATTTCTATTTCTATGGGTTTACATAAATCTAATTGAGTTTCCCTAAACTTTATTATGTCTTCAGTGAAGCTCAACATACTGGGCAGTTAGTATATTCCTCTTTCATATCTTTGCCAAATTTCGGAATGACGAATTGAGTGAAAATGTTACCGGAAATAACAGTATTACGCAGTTTGGTGTATTTTTAATTCATTTAATAGGCTAGTTTCCAGGGTCAAAAGACTAACATTAAAATTAGTCCGTCATTTAGGGAATCAAAATATATTAGTGACGTATATTTTTCATTTGTCAATTGATCGATAAATTATAAAGATATAACGCATCAAAGTTTAGGAGTGGGGGCTCGTGACGTCACATATTACAAAAAAGTGTAGCACACTGTGACGTAACACGGAACTTTAACGCGCCATATCTTTACCATTTTTTGTTTGATTTTCAAAAGAAAAAATACGTCTCCAATATTTTTTGATTATTAATTATATTTTTTTAGGAAACTGGCTTATTATTACACAGCATGTAAATGTCGAATTTAGCCGTAGGCTTTTTCTACGCGTCAACCGATCGGTGGCGCAGAAAAAGATAATAATTTAAGATAAGGGTTAAAAAGGTGACTTAATGAAATCATAGTAAATTACTTAGCTAACTACTTTAATTTATAATCAAATCTCTTTATTTATGTTATTAATTAAAAAGTATAGTAGTATACCTGTAAGGTCTGATAGATTTTATTAATATTTTTAAAGTGATAGATTTTATTAATATTTTTAAAGAATCTGGGAAAATAATTTTAACGATGATTGTGCCATTGTGTGGCAACACTAATAAAAAAGTGGGATAGTTTTGACAGATGTCATGACGGTTGGTTGATTGAGCATCTTGGAAAAAGGAAAAATAATAAAGTTGAAAAAGTGAGTTAACAGAGATTATGAGAAAAAGATGAAGAAACAGAAATACAGATTTCAAAGAGATTTATAGCAGTTTTATTCGATTATCCTTACACTACTTAAGTAGATACTATTATTATGTATTCTCTGCTTCTATTTACAAAACCTAAGAACTTTTTACATTAAATTTTTTATAAATTTACTTTATACTGCTCCTACGAAATTCGAACCTAGAACCTGCGGAACCACATAGTAACTATCTGATTACAAAACAATTATACTTCTAGGTTTGAACCAGCACTTGCATTGATAACTACTTATTTGCTGGTTTAAAGTATAGAACTGTACCATCAATGAGAATGTACGTTTCCAATATTTTTATCTTCTTTTAGCCCTCAAACTTTCTATATTTATTTTAAACTTTTCGTTCACTGCGACATCCGAAATAATTTTCTCTATGAAATAGTTTTAGATACTTCTATCGAAGGGGAAACGAATTCGATGCTATTTATGCAATCTACTGCATTCCTTCCTAAATTGGACCATGGATGTCTTTAGAAGTTCCAGCACTCTTTCTCTAATCTTAAGAATATCCCAGTAGTATTCTCCGCTTGTTGCTTCGAAGCGTTTTCAGGCAGAGAATTAACAAAACGGGTTGTAGCGGAATAGAGGAAAATGGTAGTACAAGCAGTCGTTTTTCTTGTAAATTCTAACTTAGTGCAGTCTTCAGCGATATTAACTGACACTCCCTGTAGGATTAGAAATAATATGATTGCAATCAATGGCTCCTAAAGAGGCCCCTCCAATATAAAATAAACAAAAACAAAAATATGGTGACACGAGTATCGAAAATCGTGAACGCATTGTTAACAACGATCGAAACAAGACGTTATGGTAAATGCGTGATAAAAGGTCCTTGGGTGTTGATATTAGTTTGAGTATAAATGTCGTGAATGATAGTAATTGAAAAACATGCCCGGAAAATGAAACTAATTTAGAAGTAAAAACTTTATGGTACAGAAAGAACATTGTTACAACAAAAAATAACTCAGAAAGAGGCGGACTCACTTCTGATAGGAATCTCTTTTAGTCAACCCGTAGACCAAAGGCAAAAAGTACATGGGTATACTATAATATACAATAATGAAATAAGATGATGGTAGAATACTATAATGATATATATAGATAGTTTCTATAAATGAATTAGGATAAAGATATAAGAATGTTTCAATATGTGTCGGGTGTGGGTATACCCAAGGATGATTTTGACATCAGAAGTGCTGCGTGTCATAAATCCATGCTGAATGTATATTTGGATTAGTTTTTGTAAATCTCTCTGAATGATGATGATGAACTCTCTACTTCTATGAGGTTAAGTCCAACTGCTGAGCAAAGGTATTCCTCATTTTCCTTTATTCATCTTTGTCCAATACAACTGTCGCCCATCCACTGTCAATTAGGCTCGTTCCGGTGTCAGGTTTACAAGTATTGGGGGAAATTCTAAATAGTGCAATAAACAGCCACTTTGACTGGACAAAAAGAAGTCTATTTGAATTAAAATTTAGTTCTAATGATGTTATGGTCCAATTGTTACAGATGGAAGATGACCGACAAGACAGCAACGTGACAGAAGACTCGGAAGGTTCGGGAATGGAGAGTGACGACCCCCTCACAGCCACTGACACTAAATATGGAAAGAGTTTCAGGTGAGTAGCTGAATTAAATTTTAGTATTCTCTTGAATTTTATATAGAGGTGCTATCACGAATTTTTTTTAAGAAACAAATTTGTATACGTTCCTTTTAATATTGACCAAATTTGATATAGTATGCCACATTTGAAGTTTAAAATTATCTAAATTTGATATCATGCCACCTAGGTATACAAAATTTGATTTGTGTTACCTAGTCTACTTTAACAATATTATAATGTTATATATCACCTAGTTTATTTTGACAAAGTTTGATCTTGAGTAACCTAGTTTACTTTGTCAAAATTTGATTTTGTGTCACCTAGTTTTTTTTACATAGTTTGTTCTTAAGCTACCTAGTTTACTTTAACAAATTTTGATATATTTTCATCTAAGTAGAATAAGTACACTGACAAAGTTTAATCTTGTGTAACCTAGTATATTTTGACAAACACTTAGCTTACTCAGACAAAATTTGATCTTTTGCCATCTTGTTTACAGACATTTCACCCGAGAGGCCTTGCCTAGATTGGACAACTATAGAAACGTGCTGTCGTTGCATGCAGCTCCTCGGCCTACCCTGGATGAACTACACAATGCCTCACTATCTAGGAAGGTGAGTGATTCTTCTAGCAGAAACCTACAAACGCAAATACTTCGGAAACTTATTGGTTTTCCGCAAAACCTTTAGTTTTTGAGGTTGAGTCTAATTTACACAAACATATTTATTATTATTTATGTTTATTTTATTTTTTCTCTCTCAGTCTAAGACTTTGAGGTTTTAATTGATTACGCGGGCTTGCGGCCGAGCGTAAACAACTTTAAAAATGTGAAAGCTACAAAAAAGACGAACAATGCGACATGTGTTTAAAATTGCAGCTCTCTGCATCAAATTGAAAGTAAGTGGGTGAATTTCTAACATTATTAGACTGTCGTGTAAAGTATTCGGTATAACACCAGTTGAAGAAATAATTATAGGTACAGTTTTAACAGTGTCAACGCGCCATTGTGACTTTAATTCTATCGCGAGGTCCGTGTATTTTGTTATCTTTTCCGTATGACTTGAGGTTGTGTGTGTCGGAATAGCCACATCTATAAAGTATATATACTGTTTTGTTAATTTCATTATGTAACGTTATGTCGGGTTTATTGTGATGTATATTCTTGTCTGTTATGACAGTTCTGTACCAATAAAGTCTATATTCAGGCGAATCAATTATGGTATGCGGCGAGTATTTGTAGTACGTGGTTTTATTACTAATTAATTTAAATTTGATGGCAAGATATTGATGGGGGATGGCAGCTATCTGATCATGTTTGTGCTTATGATCTGTTTGTGTTATAGCTCTACAAGCGCCAGTTATATTCTGTATGGTTTCAGGACTGCTATGGCAGTGGCGGCAAGCGCCATTTTGTGAATTGATGTATTTAATGATGTATTCTATTATATATTTCTATATATTTTTTGTTTCAATGTCCTGATATTGAATGGCTAACATAAACCCCTCCGTCTTAGAAAACAGTTCCCCTCGCTTGAGCCATGCGTTTTACGCAACTTTGTCAATAATTGGTTTATTAAGTCGAGGCGGTGGCTGCCGTAAATGGATTTTTGAAGTCATGAATGCAGTTTATTTCAGGGGGGGGGGGATTATTATTATTTAATCTTTTTTGCACTTTATACAACAAAATACAATAGGTGGACTTAATGCCTTAAGACATTCTCTGCCAGTCAAACCTTAGGACCAAATAAAGAAGGAAATAAAGGGTGGTGCCATTAAAAAAAAACAAATAGTAACTAAGTACTTAGGTAAACAACTACTTTCTATAGTAACATTATTAATGTATGAATATACCTACTTAGATAAGAATAACTTACAATTTAAATGAATTGGTTCATAGATACAATAATATATAAGTGATAAACAATACATAAATAACTTAAATAATAAAAATATATATAAAATATAAATAAATAATATTTGCGTAGTTCTCTTTTCTAAAGAGGTAAGTAACTTAGGGAACAACAGAGGTCTCTATTCGTGTGTTCGTAGATTCTCTAGCATAACATAAAAAAAAAAAGAAATGTTTGCATGCCAGTAATGGTGAAACATGTAGATCCTTCACTACTTATTACATCTATCATAAAATTACTGTTACCATGTTTCCGCAAAATAAATATTTCATTTCAAATCTCGCAGGTTAAAAAATGTGACCAATCTTATGTTTTACCAAAACATAATGCTCTTAACATTGAAGCCCTATTTTGTACAACACTTATTGTATTTGGTGCATTAAAGATTAAAGAATAAAAAATTATTTGAAAATGTAGAGTCCTCATAAAGGGAAGATGGAGATATTACCTTTGAATTCAAAATTCAAATGTTTATTTATCTCTAACAATGACAACAAGTTTAAGCAAATCTAGGACTTCGAAGCCATATACAGCTTAGAATGCATCCGGGATAACGCTTCGTTGACCAACGTTTTTATAAAAAAAATTGGTAAGTAAAGTCGTTTTACTGACGGTAGTTTGACGTGACAACGTCAAATATTACAGTAGTATAATATACATGATTATGCCTCTCTCTCGTTCGTGCCGCGCTCTCGCTTGCGGAATGCGACAATGAGCGTAACGGGACAATGACGTCATCATTTTCGTGCATGCAGCCCGTAGTATCGAGTTATTAGACGTTGTCAGTTGTCACGTCAAAAGTTGAATATACACAAGATGCGACATTCCCATAAAAAAATAGTTCTTACGCGAAACCGCCAACTACGCAAAATCATACACTAAGCGATTGGACGATGATCGATTGACAATAAACAAGCCAATGGATCATAAAGTTGTAGTTCAGCTGTTTACCGTTACCGGTAATTGTCTAATCGCCCTTGTTCATCAATCGGCAAACGTAACGTATGTATTTCTTGTTGACACAAGTGCTTCGTACCTGCTAGCTTTGTTTTGAAATGAAATAACTTGCATGTAGTGTAACAGGTATAGATTTTTAATATGAATAAATAACGGACTAGTCGAAATTAATAATGATTTAATCTAATAATTAGTTACATCTTTATCGACAAAAGGCAACTAATGATGAACCTCAGGCGAAATACGTTTGGTCAAAATAGTATAAAAATTTATAAAACGTATGTAATTTTTAAATTTTATATTCAATAATCCTACTTCCACAAAACTTTTTGTATATTAAACATAGATACAAGCTTTAAATTTTGAACAATTTCGAGGGGTTAGTCCCACTCATCACCACCAGCGTCGTCGACGAATACATACATCCCGTATGTCCCCACTGGGGACAAATGGGATTTTAATTGGCTAGTAAACTTTTTCATGAAAATGTCTAATTCGTAAACCATTTCGAGGAATAGGCTTAAGGAACAGATTACATTAATCAGATCTTTAGATAAGCAAGTATTTTTTAAGAAAATCGCAGAAAACCCAATGACTTTCATTTTTTAGCAAAGTTAACGTATGACGTAGCCGGATAACTTCCGGCTATTCACATTTAATTTTTTAGGTTGGTAGCACAGGGTAATGAATAAATATTTTTTGTTATTAGCTAATTAGGCGCTTCACGTACTTGTCACCCATGTCAAATGTCATCTCTGTTCAAGTAAACATAACCTAACTACATCTTCATTACATTCATTCATACATTTTAATGAAGAATCGGTGTCCAATTATTGAAAAATCAGATGTCAACGGATGAAGGGACGGCAGTAAAGTCCAATAAACAGGCCAATATGCAATAGATACGAGAAATGGGGTAGATACCTACTTATTTGGCAATTGTAAACAAACAAGAAACTAACTCGCGGCTCGCGGTCCATCTTGACTTTGACTTTTGACACTGACATACATTTTTTTTAATACCTTAGTAATTTTTGCTTTCTTACAGTTCGAGATGGCCATTATTGATGCGTGACGTCATCACTATAAAATCTTTAAAATTAAATAACAAAATAAATATAATTTTAAGAATTTTTTCGTTTAAATTGTATCTCCGAAATAGTCTATTCTATCAATAAATTATATAAAATACACAATTTATTTTTTAGTTGACTAGCCAATTAGGAGACATCCCTAATAAAAATAAAATTTAAAACTGTGTCTTATATACCTATATAATATTAAAAAAATATACGTATAATATTAAAAATTAAACAACCATAACTTTTTTCAAAATCAACAGTTTTATTTGTATATAGAAGATCACAGCATAATCGATCTATATAAAGTAAAATTTTCAGTTATTTAATTCATATGAGAGAGTAGTGTTTACTGTAAGTTGCCTAATAGACTATGCTACTATATTCCGGAGTATCATTAGAAAAAAACTGAAAATCTTACCTGATATACTTACTTGAATAATTTCTAATTATAACACTAACACAGCAGCTAACCTACAAATTGAAAAAAATTCTTCCGCCATAAAAAAGTGCACTAAAAGAACCACGAACTCAAAGAGAAAAAATATCCACAAACCCTGGATAACAAATGGCATATTACGTTGTATAAGAAATAGAGATAACTTATATAAAACGCGTAAGCAAAATTCTGAAAATAAATAAGTTTTTGCAACAACGTACAAACGATATAGGAACCACTGTACAATTTTGCTACGGAAAGTTAAAAGGAGGCATGAAAAACAACAAATAGCGGAACATATAACCGCACCCGCCGGCGACGTAGTAGGAACAGTAGACAGGTTACTAGGTACCGGAATGTACCAGGGCGCTTCACGCCACCGATAGGTTCCCAGTAGGCCCTTCAGGCACAATAGTTTCGGCCCTTATGGCATCGAGCGTTTGCTACCGCTCGCGAGTTTGCATCGCTCGCTTGATCAAAGGCAAAGCCCATGGCCGAGGTTCGTCCCAACTGGGAGCCCCTTGTGCATTTGCCGAAAAGGCTGAGTGGTTAATAGCCCTCGCCTCAAACTGTCCCGCTGTAAATTTAAAAGCTCACAGGAGCTAAAATTGGAGGTCCGTTCAACAAAAAAAAAAAAAACCAATAGCAAGAAGTGCACAGAGTAATCAAAAGATATTGTGTGGGAAGTAATAAAGGAAAATATAACTGGCTTCAAAAACTCCAAGGATCACTCAATGTCTCTGGTTTCAGAGACGTCTCCCATGGAAAGCTTAAAGGAAAGTTTAAACGGGGTCAATGAATATTTTGCTTACGTCACTTACGTGGGAAGTAATCTAGCCGAAATAATATTTCAGAGGTCCACAAATAACGCAACGCCATATCATACTTTAATTCGCTCCTATACTCATAGCTTACTAATGGCCGACGACACAGCTCTGTTCTTTAGTTGGGAGAATTGAGTGGAAACATTCTAAATGGCACAGAAAGGTTTCGACAGAGTCAAAGAATGGCTAAACTCCAAGATGCTTACGCTAAATATATTACCTTTGCCTTTAAAACTAACTATCTGCCTTCCAACTCTCTAAATATAATCGCTCACGAATGCAACCAACTAGACCGGTATGTGACTGCTTGGCTATTCAACAAACGGAGTATCTCAAATACTTAGGGGTACTAATAGACCAATCACTTAGTTTTACCACACCACATTTAGAATCCCTCGCTTCTAGAATATATAATAATAAGCTTATATATAATATATCTTCAGATCGCTAAGGCAAGTTGCCGGCCGTGAAGTTATATAAATTGTATACAACGCTCTATGTCAATCATTAGTGACTTGTCATCTTGGGGAGAAGTGGCAAAAACAAACCTCTTAGAAGTCAGGTCTCCCTTTTCGACACCCCACAGCCGACCTCTACAAACAATGGAAAGTGCTAACAGTGCGACAGCTGTTTATACTGTACACTGTATTAAAGAATAATAATAGACGACAACTGTCTGCCAGATACCTAAACACAATACCGCCACCGCGCTTTCTTTCTTCAGCTACCTTGGACTCTACTTATACAATAAGCTCAATAAAATTCTAAACATTTACCCCCTTTATAAATACACCACCACCACTTTCATTGCAAATAAACTATTTCTTTCTTTCTTACAACTGCAAAACATCAGTTACAGACAACCTTAAAACTCTAGACTACACTGCCACTGAAGATTTTCTTAGATCTAATATCTAGTACTCTTTATCACGAAATACTGTACGTATAAATCCTTAAGTAAATTAACAAACTATAATATATTAAACCCATATACATACCCTTCGAGTAAACGCTGATCCCCCCGTGCTTATAAAACAGTTAAAACAAAAAAGAAATACACCTTACACTTTAATACAAAGTTATTCACGACACTCAACTTGATCCACACAAACTCGATACATACATCACTTTTTTTCCTTGCATCCCCTTATGAACATACACACACCCACACATACTTAAATATACAATATTACTGATACGTGGGGCGCACTATAAGTTTCCGGAATGAATATGAAAAAATACTATTAAAGGTACAAAATTAATTTATTGTTTTTCAAAATAATCTCCCTTGGCCTCTATGCACTTTTTCATTCGATGAAACCAGTTTTGAAAACTTTTGTGCCACTCCTCTGTGGTGACCTCTGAAACGTGTTTTTCATACTCCTCGACAGCCTCTTCTGGTGATGAAAATCGTTGACCGCGTAATTGGTTCTTAATTTTTGGGAACAGAAAAAAGTCACAAGGTGCCAGGTCGGGACTGTATGCAGGATGACTCATGAGTTCTACATTTTTCGCCATCAAAAAGTCGTTTGTCTGTCTGGCCGTGTGAGAACTAGCATTGTCGTGGTGCAGGATGATACGGCGTTTACGGTTATTTTTACGGAGTTCGTCAATAACTTCCGGCAAACAAATGGTCGTGTACCAGTCACTATTCACTGTACGACGATTCTCTAAAGCAACAGTAGCCACGTGTCCAGTTTTATTAAAAAAAGAAGCAATCATCCGCTTAGATGCACTTTTCACGCGCGCCACTTTGGTTGGTTTCGGCTCATCTTGAAAGACCCATACGCTCGATTGCTGCTTTGTTTTGGGATCGTAGCAATAAATCCATGTTTCGTCACCTGTTACTATGTCCCACACCAAATTTGACGCACCTTCGTTGAATCTGGTAAGCATGGCACTGCACCAAGTGACGCGGTCCGTTTTTTGAGCCTCGGTCAAGTTGTGTGGGATCCACCGCGAGCACAGCTTTCTCACACCCAAATGTTTGTGTAGGATTAATTGTATTTGACTCATGCCTATTTCTAAGGATGCGCGAATTTCATGGTAGGTCACATCTGTTTCAATCATACGGCGCACAGCATTGATGTTTTTGTTGGTCACAGCGGTGGACGGCCGACCATCGCGAGATTCGTCACTGAGATTGATACGACTACGCTTGAATTCTGCAAACCAGCTATAAACAGTTGTCTTGCATGGTGCTTCATTGCCAAAAGCTGTTTCAAGCCGAGCGATGCTCTGTTGAGCTGTCAAATTACACTTAAAATCGTAGAAAATCATACTACGAAAATTTTCCCGAGTTAAATCCATGTTGATGCAGACACACAATTTTTTAAATGGCGCCACAAGGTAAAAACAAAAGACAGTCAGATGAAACAAACTGCATTCTACAGCCAAAGAGTTCTATTTTCAAATGTTGCAATAAATTTTTAAATATTGTTTATGTAAGTGGCCAGTTCCGGAAACTTACAGTGCGCCCTATGTATATGGTAACTGCCGCACACTTTGTCCGAATCAGTGTTTTTAGTTTTTGGATTTTTCCATTTATTTATTTTGTTTTTTTTTTTTGTTTTTGTTACTGTTCATAGTTTTTTCTCTGTAATAAACCTACACAACTAGCCACCCAGTGTATCTGCATAGATGTACATAGTGTATATCAATGTAGACAAATAAAAAGTGATCCTAGAGAGGCCTAGTTACCTGTAGCACAGGTTGCACTATCTCGAAATCTATTTCAGGAACTATCTCTTCACGAGATGAATATAACATGTAAGGTACGTACACGTATGATAAGTAAATAATTATTGTAAATATATATCTACTTGTGAAGAGAAAATAAACTATTTGATTGATTGATTGTGTGTCGTTTATCATTACATATCTACCTTATAAACCAAATAACATAACACATACTTCTTTGCGCCTTGATTGATGGTGTCAAAAAAATAATAATCCACATCTCGATATAATTTTTTACACGGTCGTTGGCAGTTTCATTCATTCATTCATAATTTCAGAGAGTCATTAGCTATTAAGTGATCTTGGCCTGGGATGATTTGCCACAGTCTGTTTTTTCACTGCTTTTAGACTTCATACTAGAACAAATCAATATTTGGTGGCAGAAATAGGCGAGAGTAGGTAAAGTATACCCGCAGACAACCTAACTTACTGAGACGGCGCAGCGAGTGGACAGACAGGCAGACAGACAACCTAAGTTGGATTAAAAACTCAAATTAAAACTACGTAAGACGACAAACCAATCAACGAGTCGGATATCCGCTACTCTGATAAGGTCTTCCAATTGCACCTATCAAGAGGTTAACGATGCGTGGTTGATGGTTGACGCACGGGTTACGGGTCTCGAACTCTTGGACTTAATTAATTAATTACTGTCGCATCTAGCCGCGGTATTGCGACATGTTTTTGACTAACTGATGCTCGTGGCTTTTCTTTAAAGCCAAACGCCAAATGCAGTCCATGTCCTCCCTAGGGATTCTTACACACAGAGTTAATAACTCTCGTCTCACAGCCAACATGGTTTTATTTTAGAATACCCGCTCTTTTTTTGAGTGGATCTCTTATAAGGCGACAAAATGAAAAGTCGTCATCATTCACCTTTTCTCATTTTCGGTCGGTGCATTATGTCTTTAGTTTCACTGTAACATCAATACTTAATATTAAAAATGCGAAAATTTGTCTGTCTGTCCATCACGCTTTCACGGCTAAACATCTGAATCGGTTTTGATGAAATTTAGTGTGGACGGCCCGGGTTCAAAGTAGTGCAAAACAGGCTACTTTTTAACGAGGGCAGGTGGGAAACAACTAGTAGATTAATCAGGGAATTGAAAATGACAAAGAGTAGAAGTAATAGAGGTTTTGAAATACCTTGTATCACTGCCTGAATCCAATATACTGTCTGTGACTCATCATAATAGCTCAGTGTCCTGGGATCGGCTACTTTTTCAGCCTGAGCATACACCTGAGAATTTGTAGTAAGAATTTTTATCGTTTCGACGCACGTTGCCATAAACGCAAGTTACCGTAATGGAATTCCTTCCTTATACCAACCTCACTTTCCGCCAAGGGTAACTTACATACCTGAAATACATAATTATTGATAAGCAAGCTGGATAATCAATGGTTTCAGGGCTCTATGAAATAAGGATTTATTTATTAGTTGTCAAGTTATATCGATTTTGTTATCGACTCAAGCTTTGTATTATTTTCCTGTTTCTCTTTGGCTATTTATTACCATAATAATTACTCGCATACCTCTGATGTACACGATTATTCAATAATAGTTAATCAGTGTTGTGATGGTAACCGGTTTATAATATAGGACTACTAAGACCTAAATTGAGGAGATAATGAAGAAAATCGTACCCTGGATTTCGAACCAACCGGTTAACGATGCAAACGGGAAATGCGTTAAGGTAAGAGAGCGTGTTACATGGTGTATATGTAGGTAGTTAGATGTAGCCTATTACCATATATTCCCTACAATTCTCGAACTTTCTTTGGAGCCGTTTGTTCTTAGTACTTCCTTTCGTAGTTCTTTTGTGAACCCTATTTACTGCAAATAAATTGAATTTGAACTACTAATACTTTTTGCCTCTGTAGTTATCTCTCTCTCTCCCTCTCTCTATCTCTCTCTGAATATTCATTTGAAGGAAGCACTGAGCATTCGTTGTCTCAGTAATTCCTTCCGAGGGACTAAAGCACAGATAACCCCCAATAGATTGAGTATCATTCAATGCTTGTTCGCGTCGACAGTCACCAAACTTAGAGGAAGTACGGGGGTCGGGAGCGGTAGCTGACGTTACAATGTTGCAGGTTTAGTGATGTGACATTGAATGAAACTACCAAAACCTTATCGATTTTGTGTCACTTTTCTTGCAATCTTTATAGTATTATCAAACGCGCTATAACATTGATAATCGCACATATATTTAACCGACTTCCAAAAAGGAAGAGGTTCTCAATTCAGTTTTATGTTTGTTATCTCATGTCTCCGTCATTTAGGAACGATTTGGATAATTCTTTTTTGATGTGATACCTAACAGTTTATAAATCTATGAACGCCGGATACATGCACGAAAAAGTGTCAGGTTCCACGTGCAAAAGAGAGCGCGGAACAAGCCATAGAGAGGCATGATCGGCCTCGATATTATTTTGCATCAATATTTTCTTATGACTACGTTATCACGTAAAATTATCGTCTCTAAGACTTTACAGACAACCAATTTTTATTTGAAAGATATAACTGACAAATTGGTCCCATAGTCATCAAAATCTATGTATATACAAGGAATTAGGGTAACTCTTTAGAATAATATGGAGAATAGAATAAAACATGTAAACATCATTATTTATTAGTTTCGTTTTAAAATATTGTAGCGGGAGCGAGGTAGCATGCTCGACCGCCACAAAGGTAAGATCCTCCTGCCTGGCTAGGTGTACACCTGGGGAACCGTATGGCTCTATCAGTGCTGCGTCGGAGGCCTCTTATATAGTCAGCCAAGTTGCGAACCCCAAGTATCGCTCAACGCCATCCAGTGGCCATGTTGCCATCCTGTAGTTGAGTTTAGTTATTCCCGTGGCGCATGTATAGAGGTTTTTTCTTTTTTCGTCGGGCTTTTGGAAAACCTTGGAATAAATAACATAATTAAAATCTTTAATTAAATTTAAATAATAAGTCTAATTAAAAATTCGATAAAAAATTATTCTTTCAAATTGAAAGGGGTAACATCACTACGGTAAAACGTGACTTATCGAAAAAAAGGACAAACATATAGTTGACACTTGGGAAAGAAAGAGATGCTTGCAAAAGACATCAACGTCACCCCATTTTGGTACTCTAGTTCGCACTGTTGTCACATAGTTCGACCATTATAAAGTGAACTCTGCACTTAATTGTATTAAATTAATTAATAAACATACCTGTGAAAAGTTATACCATCCTTTTGGAGATTTGATGTCTTTGATGATTTTCCGCACCATTTTATGCAACATGTACTAATTTTTACACACTCAACGAACCTAATAGATTTTTTTCGGAAATTTTCACGAAACAACCTCACAGCTCTGAGTTCTGGTCGCAACTAATGAAAGGCCTTTAAGCAATTTCATTTATCTGTGCAAAAGCATATAAGTGCGGTGACCGCGGACGCCCATACAAGCGGAATCTATTGGGGGTTATCTGTGGACTAAAGGAACTACATTAAACTCTTCTTATTTTTGCCTAAGGTCTGAAAGGTGGTTCATCCTAATACGCAGACCATGAGATATTATTTCGAAAATGAATTAAAAGAGTACTAGCTAGCTCAAAATGTATGATTTGTCCCTTTGCTTATTTACATAAATCTGTTCCCAGCCAGGTCAAGCAATAGAGAAGGACATGGTGAGCCCAACGATGGGTAGCTCGCAGGTCAAGTTCGGTTGGATCAAGGGCGTGCTGATGCGGTGCCTCCTCAACATATGGGGGGTGATGCTGTTCCTTCGGCTGTCTTGGGTGGTGGGGCAGGCTGGGATTGGTAAGATGATTTGTATACGAACAGATTTAAAAAATACTACAAGTAGAGTCGTCGAACACATGTGCGTCACATGTGTCCTAAAAATAAAAGATTTTAATCAATATTATTCAATTAAAATTACTTTTGAATCCCTCCCATCCCGTGATTCACCCCCTTAGTCCACCTGGGTGTACCAAGGGCATATTTTTGTACCCATTGTTCACCACTAAACAAATGATGATGTACCAAATATAAATATCTTTATTGTGAAACACAGGTAGTTTACAAGGTTATAGGTACAGTTTTCTCTTTGGTACCAGGGGTTAATGTTTTGATAATATGTGAAATGTGATCCCAATATGTTTTTTGACTTGCCCAGTAAAATTGACACATGCCACACAGCGCTCCAAATCGTTGCGCTCGGATTTAAAGCGGTCCAAAGGTAATCAATTCTCCAAAATTCAATCGCTTCAAAGTCCGAGTATATGCTAGTGATGGGGTAGTTTCTGGTGAGCCCAACGATGGGTAGCTCGCAGGTCAAGTTCGGTTGGATCAAGGGCGTGCTGATGCGGTGCCTACTCAACATATGGGGGGTGATGCTGTTCCTCCGGCTGTCTTGGGTGGCGGGGCAGGCTCCAATTGTTAAGCTGATATATAAATGCACATGTAACACATTTGTATGCGTGATGGTATGTAAGTCACAACAAATGAATACTATCGTGTCAGCAGACTGCGGCCATAGATTGTTATCTATGGCCGCAGTCTGCTGACACGACCTGTTGGTACAGGTCAGGATACTAGTTTCTGCTTCTTTAGATTATTACTTCTAGATACATCATTTTATATGTAAAAACTCAGTGTTGGCTTCATGTTGCCTCAGTGTATTAGCGTGCAAATTAGGTCTCACATTCAAAGTTGCCGAAAACCGTGTGAAGTGGAGAAAAGTAGGAAAGCTGACACTAAGCTCCGAAACGACCACCTGAGGATGCAACTGACATTTCCATAAATATCAAAGATCACAAATCATTTATTTATTTATTTAATCCTTATTTTAATTTAAAACAATACAAAAGTTGGACTTTATGCCTTAAGACTTTCTCTGCTAGTCGATAAACTCTAAAGTAATCCAATAAGTTTTAAATAGTTTTGAAGAATACTCACTTGGTCCTACAGCCCAGTCCGATAAATAGGACGACGTAAACTTTGATTTCCTAATAGTCCGATATTTTTTGGTCGTCCTAGTCCGACTCTGACTAGGATGACCAACTGTTTCATAGAACGCTTGGTCCGACTGATGTGTTTTTTTACCAAACTGCGATGTAGCCAAAAAAAGAAGGATGGTGCAACATGCAAATAAGGATATTTCAAATTTGATTCATCTAGTTTGATATGTCGTAAATAATTGTAATTTTGTTGGCAGTGCAGTCAATACTGTTGATTTTTACGACGTCTGTGGTGACCACGATCACAGCGCTCTCAATGTCAGCCATTAGCACCAACGGAGTCATCAAAGGAGGTACAGTAACTGTTAATATAAATAAAATAACAATACATAATATATTACAAACAGTTTTATAAGAAATGCATACAAAACAAGAGGCGGCCTTATCGCCTAATAAATCAATTCTCTCAAAAGACACGGGTTAACTAATCATTTGTCTTGTCTCGTTTTTTCGGAGTGAAATAAACTAGTATTTCTGTTAACATGAACGCAAGAAATATGCACGATTGACATCAGGATGAAACTATAAATTAACTAGTATGGATTGTAAACCCCATTTGTGTCAGATGCATCGACCCGATGATGAAGAAGACAACTATGAAAGTAAGTTGTATATTTGTTTATTAGGTACCTGTTGCTTTATCTACTAAACGAATCTTCTTGAAATTCCGCAAACACTCAGGAGTACTGAGAATGAAATAGGGTACATTTCATCCCATCGCATATTCCCGTGCAATGTAAATACGTTTGCAAAGCCGCGGGCAAGTGGTAGCGTGTAAGTCGTGTGCGTCACTCCACCCACGCCTGTCGATTATTAACATGAAAAAATATTGAGTACTATCATCTCGGTTGATCTATTAAGTTCTTTGACAGCTTAACTCAAACAAGTTTCAATAATGGGAGTTTACCGTTATACTGAGTACTTTTAATAAATGAATAAACCGCTATAAGTTTTATAGTAGTTTGATTGTACAAAGTATTATTACAAGTGCTCGACGATGAATGTCATGCCAGTGCACGTTTAAACCTAATGCTTGGGTTTTGTATACTGTTAGCAGTAAGTACTATCACAATGTATGTTTAAAAATAACTAAAAAAAGTGTTCTATGGTACTACGCAATAGAACATATCTACTACTCGTAACGGAAGTCGAGAAAGACATTATTTCGTTGCCTATTTTTGTATGCTACTGATTTTTATTTATTTATTAAATTGAAATTGAACAATAAATTTGTGTATGCATGTACATTATTGACGTATGTTACTATACATGTATGCCGTCGCAAACGCTGTGTCATCGATTTTCTAACATAGTAGTGATCGGAGTGTTGGTTATAAAGTACTACGTACGTACGCGTACGTCATGACTTCAAATTATACTACATTTTTAGAGTTCCGTACCTCAAAAGGTAAAAAAGGAACTCTCATAGGATCACTTTGTTGTCCGTCCGTCCGTCTGTCTGTCAAGACTCTTTTTCTCAGGAACGCGTGGAAGCCGGAATTTATATCAAATACTCAGGTCTATTGTCCCTTGGAGCTGTGAAAAAATCAAACTTCTAAACCCACACAACCAAAATATAGCCGTTTATGCCGCAAATTTTCGACACTCGCAAGAGAATCAAAACCTACAGGGTACTTACTTCCCGTGAACTTAGAATCTTGAAATTTGGTACAAAGCAACGTCTTATACACAGATAAAGGAAAAATTGCGAAAATCGTAAATTTTCGCACTTGGCCGGTTTTGTTATTTATTTAAACTTTATTGCACAACATACACAGAGTAATCGTACAAAAAGCGAACTTAATTCTAGGAGTATTGTCTAACAGTTATTCAATTAATACCCTAGCTAGTTCATACCCTAGCGTCCGCCTCTTGGTCTTTAATAATAAAGTACAGTGAGTCGTCCCGTCGTGGGACGAGACTCCCCCTCTCACTATCTCACACCTCGTCTTTGTTTTCTTTTGGATGTAGGATCTGTCAAGGATGCCGTAGATCGGGCGAAGTGGAGACGTAAAGCAGGAAACCCTGAGCTTGAAAGCAAAATGCAACGCTAGGATTATGGTAAAGAAGCTAGAGTACCTTGTTCTTCGTCATCCTAGCGTTCTTCTGTCCGTTTTTAGCTTTCTCGGCAAAGATGTGCACAGTGTAGAAGATATATTTTATTTCCAGGCGGCACGTACTACATGATATCTCGTTCACTCGGGCCTGAATTTGGCGGCTCCATCGGGTTGATCTTCTCTATGGCCAATGCCGTGGCCTGTGCTATGTACGTGGTCGGCTTCGGCGAGTCGTTGATAACTCTCATACCCGAGTCAGCTTACATGGTCAGCAAGAGTTGGGTGAGTATTTGTCACTGTTCTAGGCGGCACGTACTATATGATATCTCGTTGTCTCGGGCCTGAATTTGGCGGTTCCAGCGGCACAGAATTACTAACAGTACTAACGTACAGAACGGACACTCACACCCTCCCACCCGAAACAGATACCGCATCTCACCGCGCCGATTTAAGGTAATCGAGAGCAAAATAATGCAAGAATGACACTTCGGGCCGTGACAGATAAATATGTGCGTCATATTACGTTAAATAACCAACCCTACGAGTAACACACACATTGACTAGCATGTGTAAGCGACCAATTCGTAGTAGTAGTAGTAATAGATATCGGGTTCGCCTGTATTGTATGGAGTGTCCGGGGTGTTCCATCGGGACTATCTTCTCTATGGCCAATGCCGTGGCCTGTGCTATGTACGTGGTCAGCTTCGGAGAGTCGCTGATTACTCTCATACCCGAGTCAGCGTACATGGTCAGCAAGATTTGTGCGGTTGTGTTCATATGTATTTAAGTACACGAAATTCACACTCGAAGGCTTTGCTGTGAGTAAAGGTATATTTTCTCTATAAGTAAATTAATTTTATTCTTAGAGAAATAAATGTTTGTAAACCTTTTCGTCCAATACCGAATGATTTTCATCACACCGATATTGAATGAAAATAATTCAACTCATAAAAATATGGCTCCAGGCTGATCTTCTCCCCGCTTTTGTTTAGTTTTAAAATTTCTATCTTCTTATAATTGTGATAACGAGCATAACGTGCCATAACTGTTTGAAAACAAAACAGATACAACAATGTCTCCAACAAAATCATAAACTACAATTTTAATGACATATTTAACCTTATAAGAATAGACGTAGGATCCATATAGCGCATTCATAGTTCTGATAATGAGTGATGTGATGACACACACAAACGCGCACACGAATGTATGGAGCGTGACATTTTGACAAACAATCGATTTATATTTTGGTGGCAAAGCACACACGTGTAGGACGTTTATGTGTGTGACATGACTGACTTTTTGGGATTGGAATATTTTGGTTTTTTTGAATGAAAAAAATAATGAAATGATGTTGTATTGTATACTTATTTATAAAACTTGAACAATATGTTTATGGTACTACAGATCCTTGGATTTGTCGTATTAAAAGGAAATCAGACCTCAGATAAATTGAGAAATGAGCAGCAGAAAGAAAAGATGTAATTCCTTATGTAGGTTAGGTATTATCATCGTTCGGATTATCCATTATTTTTCGTTTTTGAACAAAAATTATATGATTTTTGAAGGGTGTTTCAAATCTACATCTACACTAATATTATAAAGAGGAAAGATTTGGTTTTTTTGTGTGTATGCTTGTAATGAATAAACTCAAAAACGACTGTGCCGATTTCAAAAATTTTTTCACCATTGGAAAGCTGCATTCACCCTGAGTAACATAGGCTATATAGCTAGTATAGAAATAAAGATCACTCGGATAATTTCATTAACGTCAAATAAAATTTGATTTCAGAAAAAATTTGGAAAATCGACTTGCGGATAGCTCTGTAAGATGTATAAGTCATGTTGGATATTGTTTATACATATTTCATACGGTTCTATTTCGGAGTTATGAAGCGCTCTATGAATCGCACTGCGAAAAATTTGAACAAATAAACAAAATTCTATCAGTAAATGATCGCATTATGCTCGTTTACATTCGAATTTGATGGAATCCGCGATTGTGTAAACAAAATTATTCAATCAAAACTACAGATTAGAAGTTAAATTTAAAGAATGTGATTGTACGTAGGTTTTTTTTTTAAAAACGCGAAATTAAACGTCCTTAGGCGATTTAATTTTTTTTTTGTTTAGTAACGCTAGTTTTTGTAAGATTTTCATTGTTACTAACAAAATGATCCCTGTTGCTTTCGACATATCAAAATCATAAATTTAACAGCTGGGCTTTTTTCTGTGGAGCTTCTTATATTCCTTTTGATTATTAATTTCGACACATAATATTATCAAAACACAAAAGACAATATTTTTAACAACGATTTTGTATGAAAGTGCCCAATTATACGTAACCAAAAAATTGGCGCTTTTCTTTGTATGGCGATTGAACATTTGTATCAATAATATATAATTTTACTTTTATTATGGCAACATACACTTTTGTATTTACAAAAATACACTTTAGTACTTAAATTAATTATACTTAACTTTTGACTTTGAGTGCCCATATTAGATACATATTTTACTCACTAAAAATCGTCAGAGAGATTGCAAAATTAGACTTATTGTTGTAATACAAAAAGAGTAGTAAACCAATTAATGAAATGAATAAATATATAGCATAAATATTGTTCCAGGACCAAGCAATCTACGGGTGCATCACAATAGTCCTTCTCACTGGTATAGTGATGGTAGGCATGGAGTGGGAGGCCAAAGCTCAGATAGTTTTATTGGTCATCCTATTGGCAGCCATTGCTGACTTCTGCATAGGGTCTATTATTGGCCCAAAGAGCGACCTCGAAATGGCTCAAGGCTTCGTTGGTTATAACAGTAAGTCACTCACTTTGCTCGATACAAAAAAAAAATCACTCGCTACTCTGCTGATTGAGTTCTGATACTTGTACTTTTTCCACAAGAATAAAGACTAATGTTATTTATCACGATAGTCCTTCTCATTGGTATAGTAATGGTAGGCATGAAGTCGAAAGCCAAAGCTCAGATAGTTTTATTGGTCATCCTATTGGCAGCCATTGGAGACTTCTGTATAGAGTTTATTATCGGCCCGAAGGGCGACCTCAAAATGGCTCAAGGCTTCGTTGGTTATAACAGTAAGTACTCACTCGCTATGCTTAAAAGTTAGTTACTAAAGTGGAAAAAGTTCTTGTCTTACAGCCAGTTATAAAACAAAAAATGAAACATCTTCTTTAGTAACTGGTTAGGTTAGGTTTTGTTATCGAAGTGGACGAAGCGATTTTTAATCGGAATCTACCGTTACTCACTTCGATAGTCTAAATGTAAATCACTCGCCGCGTTCGTGATTAAATTCAGGACTACTCTACTTGTTCTTGATCGAAAATCAATACTCAGTTGTATTGTTCCTTCACAATTAAATCACTTATAATTTATTTTACCTGATACTATTTCCTTAATTTACGTTGTTTTATTCTTAAAACCATTTTTCTTTCCATTTCAATATTTATTTATTATATAAAAGGTTTAGATTAGGGTTTAAACGCCTAAAATGCAGGGTTTTATATCCTAGCTCTAATATATTTTTTGGTCTCGCTTGATTGTTATGTCGTATATTATAAAAATGAGCTTTAAAGAAATTTCCCCGTTATTCATAAAAAAATACAAACTACTGTTAAGCCAATTTTAACTAAAATATGTCATGTCTTGTTTTTCACGCCAAATTATCGATGAGAGAATTGGATCAAACATATTTTAACTAAAACTTGGATTAACAAATGTTATTTTTATGAATAATCTATTGTTTTGTCGGGTCATTGGCGTTATAAGACTTTAATAGATAATTAATTGTGTACATTTGTTTTCAGTGACAATTCTTCAAGAGAATCTGCATCCAGACTACCGTTTCTTCGAGGGAGTGGAGCACAATTTCTTCTCAGTATTCTCCATATTCTTCCCCGCCGCTACTGGCATATTGGCCGGAGCTAACATATCTGGTGACCTCAAGGTAAGTCCGTCCGGTTAAATCAATTGACCTTTGAGGGTTGCGTACTCAAAGGGTGAATCATTTTTGTTCGCATTCAATGACTTTTGTTCGATATCGAATGTTTTTTATTCGATCTACGAGTCACACATTTTAAAAATAGGGATCGGGGCCCTGCTACTGCAACTTCGCTGTCCGACTGTCACCAGGCTGTATCTCATGAACAGTGATAGACAGTTGAAATTTCCACAGATTGTCGCTGCTTAAATAACACGTACTAAAACAGAATAAAATAATTATTTAACGAGGCTCTCATACAACAAAACTTGGCCGGTTTTATTAATGTTCGTTTGTATGCAGTGTGTACATGAAATAAATAAATAAATGCATGGTCAAACAAACAAACCAGGATATAAATTTTTATTTCGATACAAAACCTCTGAGTAGCAGGAAGGCGTGAATTAGAAGGGCCGCTGCCGGAGGGCCTTTGATAAAAATATAAGTAAAAAATAAATGTAAATGTATTAAGATTGAAAATTACAAAAATGAATCTAAGTTCGGTCGATGTTAGAACCAAAGTAAGTGCCGTGACGCAATTTCGGTGCAGTCACGCTGGGTTGTCTGACTCCGCTTCCAAAAATGATGTAATTTTGGGTACACTGCCAGCTATGATAGCTATCTATAAACACGTGTTAAACACTACGCCACAGGGGTGGCCAAATTGGCGAGTCGCCCAAAACACTTTTATTTCTTCTAAAAGCAAATCTTTGCTGATTAGAAGCAAATAGAAGCAAATGGGAAGCAATTTTTGGACTAATAATTATGAATTTCAACGCTAAAATTTGCCTAGTGACCGAAGATCCTGACGGGCACAATTTATTTTATTAATTTATTCATGGCAACGAAACAGTCGTGTACATTTTATATTGAATACTTAAACAATAGGCTAGTTTTCAGGGTCAAAAGACTATCATTAGAATTAGTCCGTCATTTAGGGAATCAAAATATAAGTGACTTATTTTTTCTTTTGTCAATTGAGCGATAAATAATAAAAATATAACGCATCGAAGTTTAGGAGTGGGGGCTTGTGACGTCACTTATTGCGAAAAAGTGTAGCACACTGTGACGTCACGGAACTTTAACGCGCCGTATCTTTACCATTCTTTGTTTAATTTTTAAAAGAAAACATACGTCTCCAATATTTTTTGATTATCTAACTGATGGACTAATTATATTTTATTAGGAATCTAGCCTATTATAGACCTTGATAGTTCAGTAATTTGTAATACATAACAATTGCTATAAATATGAGAGATGGCAGTAGAACGTAAGATTAGGTACAATACTCCAATGCTTATAAAGTGAAACATTTTTTGACACAATGAATAAACTGTCTTTCTTTTACAGGACCCCCAAAAATCGATTCCCAAAGGAACTCTCCTAGCAATTCTACTAACGACGATATCCTACTTGGTAATAGCAGTGATAGCAGGATGGACGGTACTGAGGGATGCTTCAGGCGATGTGGCAGACATAGCTAATTGGGCTATGGCCGACTGCAAACTTAATAAGACTTGTCAATATGGACTGCAGAATAGCAATGAGGTAAATATTCTTCTGAACTACTAGTTTTGTTACAGTAGTCTTCGCGAATATCCTTCAAATATGATATCCATACTTAATATTATAAATGCGAAAGTCTGCCTGTCTGCGGATTTTGATAAAATTTTATATGAATATAGTTGTAGACCCAGGGTCAAACATAGGCTACTTTTTGACGCAGGCGGAGCTGCGGGAAACAGCTAGTTTATAATAAAGGGTTTTGTATTGTATTTATTCATAAAACGCTACTATGAACTTCCCAAATTTCCGCCCTATTTGTGTTTGTCTTTACGCACTTGTTCGATGCCGTTAACAAATATGGTTGAAATCCTATAAATAGTGCTACACCTTTTTGCCATCATTTTTTCCCAACCAAAGAAAGATCCCGACAAAAAAACATCAAGGACCACGTGTGCCAAATTTCGTAAGGATCCGTTTGGAAAAGCGCCCTCTGGCCTGGAACATAAATTTTTCAATACAAAACCAAAATTGGCCAGCCTCTAAATGGAGACTTCGCTTACCCTCAGTCAATTACAATAATGATATTAGTAGGTGTGAATAAATAAGTAATAATCGCGATACAAACAGTATTATTTTTTATAATTTGGGGTCAATTTTACCAAACTCGCATAAGTTTTATACCAAGGATAATGACACAATTTACTCTCGTATATTGAAGTTAACATTACACCACACAATTACTGTTAGTCTATGTATAATTCCGGTAAGTATAAGGACTTGTCTGCCACCCATTTTATATGCTTAGATTAGTTGGATAGGAACGATTTTGGTGAAATCTACCCTACATGTAAGAAACGTATTTTTATTTATTTATTTACTAAAAAAAGCTTTTAAAAAGTAGGATACAGTTATGTGATGTTGGTTCCAGGTAATTCGGCTAGTGTCAGGGTTTGGCCCGCTCATCTACGGAGGCTGTTTCGCGGCCACGCTGTCTTCCGCTTTGGCCTCACTCGTGTCTGCGCCTAAAGTTTTTCAGGTAAACAACCAACAACTTTACAACATTTAGCTACAAATATTCACATCCAAATTCTCAAACGTTTCCTCAAACTCGACTCAACCTTACTCCAACTCATTGGTATGATTAGTCGTTACTAGCTTCCTTGACTTAAGGAGATTCCTCATTGGAGGTGAGTATCGAACTGTCAAATATAAGGTTGTTCGAGAGGTACCTTGAGGCGGCCACGAAAGTGGTTATAAATTAGTTTTTTTGTCGTTTTTTGCCTAGATAACTACTTAATTTGTTTATTTTTTACTCTATTATTTTGTATTTTTCAATTTTTGTGCTACGGAATGTTATTATAACCTGTGTCTTTCCTCATTGGAGTTTGCTCAAGCAATCAATTAAGAATGTCATTTTCAAGGAAAGCTTGAAGACTTCCTTAAGGCGCCGTCCAATCAGTTTGAGTGAAGGACGTCCTTAAGGTTATGTTTAAGAATACGGGTGTCAGTTCAGACTAGGCGGAAAAATGTCCGAGCACATTTTTAATAGTAATTAAATATCAATCTTATTCCATTCAGACAACTTACCGAAGCTCTATTTTTGAATCGGTTATCGGTGAGTCAAATGTTTTTCGTTCGATATCGAATGAGTTTCATTCTATGTAATCGTCGAGTCGAACGATTTTCATTCGATTCACCGGCTTTACGTCACGCTGTCAAAAATAGGGCTTTTGGACTTATTCCAATAATTAATAATAATAATATAACTCGTTATTGCACCAATAAATTCAAATTACAAAATTACATAAGAGATTTGCAATGTACAATGGCGACCTTATCAGTCTTATCACTATAGCAATTTCTTACAGGCAACCAACGGGTAGGATTAACTTTTAAACTAACGCACTGCATATTTAGAACAAATACAAATATATTTATTTTGCTAAAAATGTGGTACACATATAGATATTAAAAAAAAAAAAACAGGTTTCTCACATTTCACCAGACACTGGCATGCAAAACAGTTAATGTGATCAATTAATAAATTAAAAGTAATAAATTCAAATTAAGTAAAAGTCAGAAGAATGTCACCAATTTAGTAGCTTACTAACAACAAAATATCATTAAATTCTGAGAGAGTCAAAATATTCACTAACTGTATAGAAAGCTTTATCAATTAGCCATTTCTTTAATTCTTTTTTAAATCCATTAATATGTAGAGACTAATATGTAGAAATTAATATAAATTAATATGTAATATGTAGAACATAAAATTAAGCGCGTAAAAATGAAGTATGAAGGTATTTTACGCGCTTTATCCTGTAATTTTATGTTTATTCAAATAATGTTGAATGATTCATGCCTTCATATTGTGTGATTGACAAGATTATCTGTGCACCTTGTGTCTGAGTTTATTCGAAACCATCTCTATTTCATACCTCGTCGTTGGTGTACCTTTTGTTGATGTTAGTTGTTTATTTGTATTTTATTATAACCAAATATATATTTTCATTTAATTAAATAGAAATAATTTTCCAAAGTTGTTATTCGTGTCAAATATAACATCTTTCATATCACTTAACTCTTCGAATTATTTTTGCCTTTTTGTTAATTAAATCTTAAGAAATTTTCTCAAAATACACAACGTCCATTCCTGTATATTTTTGGCAGATGACGTGTGCCTTAGTTCCAATATTTATCCAATTTTTTTTCTTTCAATTAAGTAGTCAAACAGGCGTATGGCGAAGGTTGCCATTTCATTGGTCGGGCTATAATATCTGAATAATGATTGCATACAGGCGCTGTGCCAAGATAAACTGTATCCCTACTTGGAGTTCTTCGCGAAAGGCTACGGTAGCAACAACGAGCCGGTTCGGGGATATGTTCTTACTTTCATCATAGCCACCGCTTTCATACTTATTGGTAAGTTTCCATCACAATTAAACAGGATGAAAAATTTAACAATTTACTCTGCTTTCTTTTTTCCCGACTGCGAAGGGAGGGTTATGTTCAAGAGTACGTATAAAGTTATGTAGGTAGGTAGGTATGTATGCATTATTGTTTGGCACGCTCTGCAGCCTGTACGGCTAGATGGATTTTAGCTTGGAGGTGTCATTAGATTCGTATTTACTATGAGAGTGACACTGGGTATACCAATATAAAAGACTAAATGACGAATTTTCCTGAGCTTTTTAATTTACAAATTACAGAGGCAGTCGGGATTTTTAGTTTTTTTTTATAATTGCCGTTGTCTTGTTTTCTTATGACATTGTCAAAGCATTAGACAGAGATGCAAGTATGTTGCCATTTGCGAAAATACTATGTATTGAACTACTCCGTGAAAAGGGTGACAACCTTCATATTTACGCAAATGGCGTCATATATGCATCTCTTTCTGATTCTTTGGCAATGTCATAAGAAAACTCTGTTATTATTTTTATCCGTATTATATTTTAGTCATGATTTCTACTATTGTCCGCATGGTCTCTACTATTTGATCATTTCACATTATTTTAAAACGGTCCAGATAAATGGACGTAAAGGATGACATCACGGCGCTTAATTTGACTTAATTTTTTTAATACCCACGTTAAATGTTACGTTTATATAAACTGTTCCATAATTAAAGTTATTTTTGATAAGTTCATTGCTTATTTTTGTAATTTTATATTTTCAGAATGGACTTTTCCATTTTTTAAATGCTTATAAAAACTCTTGTATCGTATTGTTTCTGTGAATCAATCACATATATTTTCTACAGGTGGTTTGAATCAGATCGCTCCGTTGATCTCCAACTTCTTCTTGGCTGCGTACGCGCTCATCAACTTTGCGACTTTCCACGCGAGTTTGGCCAAACCTCTGGGTTGGCGACCAACTTTCAGGGTAAGTCTTTGAAATTTTGCATAGATTACATCTATTTTATTTATTAATTAATTCACTAGCTGTCTGTTTTTAAACTGTTTACACTAGAATCACTTATCTTTGTGTTTTATAGGTTATAGAAAAGCTGATATGTTAATATATATTAAAATTATAATAAATTAAAATAGTTCAGTTATTTGCCAGTATCCATGTATATTGAAACTTGAAAGAATGTATGTTACACTTTTTCGTAATCTTTGTAACCTTTTTTGGTGTGTTTTTTGTCTACGGAACTACAGAACCGATTTCAAAAATTCTTTCTGATTATGACACTCAGATTATTTGGGAATATTATAGGCTATAGTACATACATACCACCACAAGTGAAACCGCAGGGAACTGCTAGTTTGTGAATAAGAGTATGATTTTTTTCTCCTTAGCTGTACAACATGTGGCTATCGTTGCTTGGTTCCATACTGTGCGTGGCCATCATGTTCGTCATATCTTGGATCACCGCGCTCGTCACTTTCGGATGTCTATTGGCACTTTATCTTTTGGTGTCGTATAGAAAACCCGGTAAGTGTTACAATTCTCCTAAATGTAATAAAATTGTAACTTCAGATTTTATATATTTTTTAATTATTTTTAATTCTACTGAACCCAGCCACTACACAAAGGTTGGCTGAAAGAGATTGCTTAGTAATACAGACAATGTTGTATGTCCATATTGTAGTGTAGACAATGTGCGCGATCAGAATCAGAGAATGGATTAATTCTTTCAAATTTCTTTTTGTTTTAAAAAATTTCTGAAAACGTAGCGATGCTGAAGAAAATTTTACATCTTTTGTAATTTTTTTATCAAATTTTATGTGATTGCACTAAATTTAGTCTTACAATACTCGTGTAGTGCTATAAAAATAGTTTCATAAACTACTAAATTTTTACAGATGTGAATTGGGGCTCGACGACGCAGGCGCAGACGTATAAAACTGCTCTCTCAGGAGTGCATCATCTGAACAGAGTTACGGAACACGTTAAAAACTATAGGTATATGCTTATTTCTTTTTATGAACCCTATTTTTGAAACATGAGTCATCCAAAACTTGCATTATATTAAATAAACATTTCAAAAATTGTCCTTTTGGTTAATGTTAAATTCTAAATAGGGGGTGAACGTTGGGTTATGGTCCAAATTAAAGAGTATGGAGAACCGATGACCGATGGGGCAGAAAGATTCTCGTATGGCGACCACGAACCGGCAAGCGCAGCGTTGGACATCCACCGACCAGATGGTCAGATGGCCTGAAAACGGTCGCAGGCAAACGCTGGATGCAGGCCGCTTACAACCGGGCATTTTGAAAATCATTAGGTCCATGTCCAGCAGTGCGGCAGACTACGGATGGAATGAAAAACAAAGTGTTTATCTACCTATTTATATAAATGATCAAATCAAATCATCTTTATTTGTAAAAACAAATATGAGGATGTTTATTGATAAAAGTACTGCCTGTTTTGTTTTTTTTTTAATAGAGATCGATGTTTAAGAATAGAATAGAATAAAACTTTATTGATTGATCCATCACGTACTAGAAAGGTCTTACAAGTACAAGATACATAAAATGCGTGACAGACGTCTCAATAGGTGGCGGCTCAGTGTTACGCTAGACATGCAAGCATGACTAGCACTGATTTTCAGCCACCACCTTCTGAGGAGTCACGTTTGTTTTGACATTTTATCGAGATTTTTATCGTTTTAGGCCACAAATCCTTGTGCTAACGGGATTCCCGGCAGAGAGGCCAATATTGACAGACTTCGCTTATCTTCTCACTAAAGGACTATCATTGATGCTGTGCGGCCATATTGTTCAGGTATGGTACAGGTTTTTATTTATTTCAAACGACAAATATACTACCATAGGTCTGGAATCAATCAATCAATCATTTATTTTATGTATAACAATTTATTTTAATTCATTGAATTTTTCTTCCTTTTTTTTTGTACACGCCAGTTACCCTTTTCTCATTTTCTCTCTCTGGTCTGCTAGAAGCAATTTCTTTAGAAATAAGCATCCCTTGTACTGTGTTTACCTCTTATGTAGAATCCTTTCTTAATTTTTTTTTATTGTGTGCGTAAATAAATTTAATAAATAAGCTGAAATTCGGTGGAACGACTGCCGAAAAACAAGAAAAGGACGCACTATGTATGCAGTGACGTCACTGCCTCTTGATTTCGTGCATACAACAAAGACGTTCCCTACCACGCCCCCACTTTTCTTCACGAGAAAATGTTTAATACTAATTACTGCTTTAGTTAACAACAAATTTTGTTGTTATTTAGTGTAATTTGTTTTTCGTATAAAATATTAATCAGTTTTGAACACAATCATGTAGCCTATTGATAAACAATGCAGGGTCAAGTGAGCCACCGCGCTCGTGAAGCATTGTCCAATCGCGCCAACCAGTGGTTCACGAGAAGGAAGATCAAGGCCTTCTACACCGTGGTCGACGACGCTAACTTCAAAGATGGCGCTAGTGCGCTTATACAGGTCAGTATTACTTTCTATCTCACTTTCTTGCATCCTGAAGTCTAGAGGAATCTTAGTAATTAGCACAATTAAGGTTAAACCAGCAGCTCCTAATGCGAGGTTTATTCATAACTTTATAAGTACTACATGCTTGCATTTCCCCCTTTTTTCAGTTTTTTTTTGCGGCATTTGTAGGGAAACTTAAATTGGTGTTGTTACCAAACTAGATTGATAAAATGCTACATCAAATTTTTCCCTCATTTTTCCCCCAATGAAAAAACAGCTTTCGACAAAAAAAAAATCAAATAAATCAAGAAATATGTGTGCCAAGTATTGTAAAGATCCGTTTAAAATAAATGTACATTTGTTGTATTTTCCCCATTTTGGCCTCATATTTCCCCTCAATCAAAGAAATCACTCGTTAAAAATTTTTTCAAGTTTCTTAAGGACATACGTTTTTCTGTTCAAAAGCAAAATTTTTCAACCAGTCTTGAAATGGAGTCGCTTAAGCTCAGTCAATAAATAAAACATCAAAAATCACGAATGACTTTCTACAACAATTCCGTTTGTACAGAGCTTACAATTATTCGATATGGCGCCTGTTGCGTCGTGTAGAAATAATTTTCTGGCAAAAATATTTTACAAAGAGTAAATTATAGGCATTCCATATTATCATTTCTTGTTGTGCAAAAAAACCGTGTTTTATAGTATTATAATAGCCAACAATTTTTTTTTTTCTAGACAAGTGGCTTGGGCAAGCTGAAGCCTAATATTCTAATGATGGGCTTCAAAGAAGACTGGGTGTCGTGCGACCGAGCTGATATGGTGGACTACGTAGAAGTTATGCAGTAAGTTCATTTATTTATTCACATTTAACTGCCTTGTTAAACAATGTACTAGTATGCTTCCTGTGGAAGTTGAACCCACGACCTCCACGGTCCAAGGAAAACGCCTTAACCACTGGACCACTGAGGCAATTGTTATAAACAAATGTATAATACTAGTAGTTCTGTGAACAGTAGACTTCGCGAACTACTTTCAAATATGAGATTTATTCATAAAACACTGCTATGAACTTCCCCCATTTACTCCCCTTTTTTGAGTATTTTTATAGCACCTGTAAATAACCAGGCATACGATGCTGTTATTAAATAAGTATGATTAAAATCCAATACTTTCCCCCTTTTTTACTCTCTATTTTTTCAATCAAAAAAAGCTCTTCAGAAAAAATAAATCAAGGACCATGTATGTTAAGTTTCGTAACGGACCATTTAGAAATGCGACCTCTAGCCCGGAACATACATTTTTCCGTGCACAAGCAAAATTGACCAGTCTCGATAGACTTCGCTCACTCAGTCAATTGCGCTCGTCAATTACCGGACTCGGCTGCCAACGACCTGTCTGTTTATATAATACCACAGAATTATTAATAGTGCTTACTTATAGGACAGACACTCACTCCCTCCCGCAAGAAACAGATACCGCACCTCACCGCGCAGCTTCAGGGTAAAATCGAGAGCAAAATAATAAAAGGATGTCGCTTTTCCCGCGCAGCGGCTATATCGTAGTAGTCGTAATAGGCATCGCGCTCGCCGCTATTGTATGGAGTAGAGCAAAATAATGCAATGATGTCGCATCGCCCGCTACGACGACTATGACGAAGATACGGTAAATAACCAACCCTACGGCACACGCACATATTTACGAGTGTGCAACGACCGAATCGTAGTAGTCGTAATAGGTATCGTGCTCGCCGCTGTTGTGTGGAGTTTTTTTTTTCTATTTTCTATCTTTTTTTTCTTTTTTCTTTCTTTTTTTTTTTTTTTGTTAACATGTTTAATTCAAGATGAAACATTAAGCACATACACGTTTAGCTAACTAGGCATACAAAAGTGAGTGTCCGGATAAATACTTGAAATGAATAAATGTGTGTACAGTAAAGCGCTAGACGTGCACATGGCACTAGCGCTGGTCCGCGTGGAAGGCGGCCAGTTGGCTTCGGCAGCGCTGGACGACGACCTCCGCGTCTTCCTCGACGATGTTGCTGTGCCCGGCTCCGCTGCCAACGATCTGTCTGCTATGTCGCGTATGTATTATTATTTTTTATGATTATCTGTGTGTGTTTTTATTTGTTGAGAAAAAAATGTGAATATTCAATCTTGCCAATATGCCATGTTATTTAGGCTATGATAACCACGCGCCCGTATTTTGTGGGTAGTTTAGTCAATCTTACTGAGTACTCGTATATTACCTATCATACATACTATTTTGTCAAGAAATATCGTCAAATGTAAGAAAAAAAGTTCAGAACTAAATAAAAATCCCAGATCGTAATATTTTAAGATTTCACCTATACGCAGCATTTGAAATAATTTAAATCGATTAAATTTTTGCCGTCGACACATGTTGCTCATATGGATTAATTTCATGGAGAAAGATGGAACAATGTTGCGCAACATTGATATTTTCCTTTTTTTGTATTAAAAAATTCGTGAAAAATGCTGTTGCCCGCTGTTGCGATGTTGCCCAATATGTAGACTAGAGATTAGGTTATTAACTACTTAGTATATGTATGTAATTAATCTGTGTTGTGTTAATGATCATTTGCTATTTAATAAAACATGTGTTTAATAAAATTGTGTACTGAATATTGGACTATGGCAAATATTGGAATTCTAAGACAGTATCAAGTCTATTAATGAGCCGACCACGAGGTTGTAAAGTGGATTGACGGCCTCCCTTTTTGCATTTGACTTTGCTGCAATGCACCATTAGCAAATAATAATGAAAAAAAAAAACTTATGAACATCCATTTCAACGTTTTGTTTGTTTTTAAATTATTTATTCAATTAAAGTAACACAAATATTTTACACTTTAAAATAAAGTTTCGACTCTTTTAAAAATGAATATATCCAAGTATACTTAGCGTTTTCTCACGACAAAATCCTCAATAGTACGAGTGATACAGATTATGTTTGATTTATGCCGAGCAATTTTGTTTATTTTTTTCTTACAAGATAAAAAATCAAAATTGTAACTATTGGCTGTAGCTATACGATGCCATCACAATCTCTTCTCTTTTTAAAAAAAAAATCAAACTTCAAGTTAAAAATCAAAGAATTAAACTACACAACGTAAATCGCAATATCTTAAAGAGATGACGCTAAAATACACCAATATTGCCATAAGTCCATGTGTTTATATGTGCGCTTTGATCACCACACCACATTCTGCAGGGTCGATGGGCGATAACTACAAGGAGTCAAAGTCAACTGAAAGCTTGAATCACTCCGTCGGTAAGTTGCTTAATCTATATCTTTCTTTAGTTGAGAGCGAAGTGAGTTCCGGGAAATTGCAGCTGAAAAATAAAATATACAGGGTTAATTTCAAACCACTTGCCGAATTTTTACAGTGTGTACAAATATGTGAAAACGGATAAAAAAAAAAATCAAATCAAATCGACCTCCCATATAAAATTCTGTCAATTGATAACTAGATGTGTTTGAAAGTCGAAGAAAATTCTTCAGTTTTTACAATTTTTTTTTTATTGAAAGTGATTTAGTTTTACGTAGTAAATACGCTGTTAAAATTTGGCCAGTGGTTTTAAAATAACCTTGTATGTATATTATGAGTTAGATACATATATAAATAAGAATACTATTTTAAAAACTACCTTAGTTTCACAAATTTACGCCCCTTATACTGCTCACTTTGGAGGTTTTTGGGAAGCAGTAAACGAAATCATCGCTTTACTTGTAAATAATTAAACTTAAACAAACGCTTGGTAAAATTAGTTAATAAAATTATATACTCAGTTTGAATTCAGAATCGGTGAACTCGGCTTTTCAAGATTCCACTTAACTGTCCTCATTTTAGAGGTGTTTGGGAATTACTACGAGAAGAATCGTCCGGTTTTTATTTTCATAATTTAAAAACGCTGAATACCTATGTTTATTTTTTTTTGTCCAATATAGCAAACATACCGTACTTTAGCCAGCAATAAACTTGCTTCGCTTAAACTTGGTCGTATGCTTTACTACCCTGCCGAATACTAAATAGTGGCTAGGATATACAATACAATACAATATAACTTTATTGCTCACATCTGGGAAATCACAAAACTGAAATTATAACATTGTTAACAATATGGAGCAAAGGCGGACTTATTGCTAAGCAATTTCTTCCAGCCAACCTTTATACAATATGAGGACATGATGTAAGGGTGGGCCCAGTAGAATTATAAATAATGTCTACTGCATAGATAAATCAACACAGACACAGACATCATTTGGGAACAAGGGACAGTCACTAATAAGAAATACATATAATATATATTCTACACACCTTGAGGGGACAGATAGTGTTCCTTAACCTGGCTCTTAAAACTAGTAATAGTTTAAGCCATGCGTACATTAACAGGCAAAGCATTCCACAGGCGAACAGCCCGTACCGCAAACGATATCGATAGGATATCGTAAAATGTTTAATGATTACGGCTGCTTCCAACAGATCATTTTGGAAATCTTTGGGGGGGGGCCTATGTCCAGCAGTGGACGTCCCGCGGCTGAAGTGATAACGTAACTCAACAATATGTATACAGGGAGCAGTTTGTCTGACGTGTCGATGGGTTCGCCGCAACTCAGACGAGCGGGAGTGGTAGCTGACCCGGGGGCTACGGACCAGGCTGTAACGAATAAAGATGGCGGACAGAAACCGAAGGAGAGGTAATTGGTCTTCGTCTTCCAAACGTGTTTCGTAGTTGCGTCCTCAGTTTACGCTTCGGAGCCTGCGCTGTTAAGTCATGGTCCTAGATTTGGCGGCACTGGTTATTATAATAGGGCGACTGCCGTCTGACCTCCGTAACCCTTTTTACAGGAAAACCGGGAGGTGTGTAAGTGGCCAATATTGTCAGATTTTTATCTGACACAGCCTAATAACGAAGTTGATTAGTAACATCTCACTCTATGATGATGGTGACTCTCCATACGGCCGCTGCCGCAACTGGTTGGCTATGAGGACTTTTTATTATTCACTTATGGTGAAAAAAGGGGCAGAACAAGGCGTTGAACTCCAAATAATTGGAGTTCCTTAAGATGTAATAATGTATATAACAAAATATGTTTATGATTAGATGTAATGTTATCCATATTTCCATACTTCATATTATAAGTGCGAAAGTCTGTCTATCTGTCTGTTACGCATTCACGGCCAAACCGCTGAACGGATTTTGATGAAATGTAGCACGAATATAGTTGAAGACTCGGGAGTCAAAAATAGGCTACTTTTTGACGCGGGTGAAGCTGCGGGAAACAGCTAGTGTGAAATAATTTGTTTTAAATAGTATTTTATTATTATACAGTCGCACAGGAGGCATGGGCGGTGTAGTACGTCGTGCTTTAGCGGGCGGAACTCGCAGAACATCGTCCTTCACTTCCGTAGAACAGTTCACCAAGAGGCAGGCCGGCACTGTCGATGTATGGTGGCTCTACGACGACGGAGGTGAGACAGATTTAATTCATATCGAATGGGTTACATGGTAAAGGACACCAGATGGCAGTCAAGTCAGAATTATCATACCTTCCGAAGCTTTATCAGTCAATCGGGAATCTCAATTTTGCAATATCTGTCTGTGGGAATCGAACTCGCAACCTCTGAGGCGGTATACTGCGATATACCAACTCTACGACTAACACCAATGATGTGCACATAATAACTCTTGCCCAGGGTAGACAAAATAACATCTACTTTGTTGAAGACAAATTGTGGAGCGGGGCGTCTTTCTTAAAGGAGTAAAAATAACTGCCATGTCTAGAGTAATACTGAGCCGCCACCTATTGAAATGTCTGTCATTCATATATTGTACTTTGTCAATCATTTTTGTAAATCATTTTCTGTATATTGATAAACGTTTAAAAAAATTATATTCTATTCTTTTAATAAAAATGTAAGGAAACACAGGGTAGATAACGTTTAAGTGTCTTTATGAGATGCACGTCACTGACTAACAAACACATTCGCGCGCCGCGTACGTAAAGTCACAGGCATTTGTATATATACACAATTTTATCTTTTATTCAAGAAATGCATGGAACTTAGTAGACAATTAAATACATGGGGTTAACAGATGACAATTTTTTTTTTACACGTGAGCATGTTTTTTTTTTTTTTTTTTTTTTCTTTTTATTGGGGCAAGCAAACAAAAACACAATACAACATTACTTTAACAATCTTATGCTAACTTATAAATTATTGTGCTTTCAGCACCACTTACCACATATTACTAATTAATTTTAACATTAAATGAACCAACTTTGAGAGTGTTACAATTTATTTTAAAAGGTCTCTAATCTTTTTTTTAAAGGCACCCACAGTCACGAATGCAATATCTATAGTATTAAAATAATCATTAAAAGATTTAATTAAACGGTAAATAGGTGAACGTTTACCAGCGTTTGTACGACATACAGGAACTGCAAACATATGACATCTATTACGGTTACGCATTTGGCTTCTACGTGGAATTCGGTACTTTAATTTATTAACTAATTGACAGCAGTTGTATCTATTATTAAACAGATCGAAAAGTAACATAGCCTCAAGATGTGTACGTCTTACATTTAATTTGCTAATTTTAAAATTTTCGAGAAGTTCTTCGTAAGTTAGTCTTTTCTTGTAGCATCTATAATACATACATCGCAAAATTTTTTTTTGTATAGACTCAAGGGCATCAATATACTTAGCATAGTAAGGATTCCATATGGGCACAGCGTATTCAATTTGAGATCGGATCAGGGACGTGTATAAATAAATATATGTTTTAGGTCGGGTGAAGTTTAAGCTTGAACGCATGACAAATCCGTACATTTTAAAAGCTTTCTTTATAATTTTATCTATGTGTAGATCTAAATGTAACTGACTATCAAGGGTCACTCCCAGGTCCTTAATACATTGAACGGTATCTAAAATTTCACCACATAGGCGATAAGAAAACTTGCTAATTATTTTCTTCTTATTATTCATGTTACTTTATCAATGTGCCTTTAAGTCGCTCAATTCCATAAGTAGTCTAAATGATCACTCGCTACGCTCTTGATTGAAGTTGCGTATGTTCATGTTCCATGTTCTTGGTTTAAAGTTCTATTGATTGTCTCAGGCATAGATTCATACTTTCATACTAATATTATATGTGAAAGTCCGTCTGTCTGGCTTTCACGGTCAAACCGCTGAACGGATTTTGATGAATTTGGTATGAATATAGTTGGATCGTAGCAAATGGAAATCCGTAGTCTCTGCCTAACCCTACAGGAAAAAGGCGTGATGGTATGTATGTATAGTTGAGGACCCAGGTCAAACATAGGCTATTGCTTGACGCAGGCGGAGCTGCGGGAGAAGCTAGTCAAGAAATATATTTCATGTCACGTAGATTTAGAGTTTTAACGTCTGTGTGTTTTGTTTCAGGTCTAACCCTACTCCTGCCATACATTCTGTCAACACGTCGAGCGTGGGCTTCCAGTCCACTTCGCGTGTTCACTCTCGCCAATAAGAATACTGAGATGGAAATCGAAGAGAGAAAGTAATGATTTCTTATGTTTTCGCGATTGTTATTAATTAAATTAAACTATTTTAATACGGTTTTATCGCGTTTATTACTTATTTATTTACACCTGACGTTTCAAACACTTTACAGCGTTCATGGTCGCAGGCAGACTAAGTTAACATTTGTCTTTGATGTCATAAGGTTACAAACTACCGCCTGAAATTTGTTATTGGGAACTATTCCGATTCACGCAGTATTGGCTCACAGTATCTAAGGTGTAAATAAATAAGTAATAAACGCGATAAAACCGTATTAAAATAGTTTAATTTAATGAGAGAAAGTAAGTAAACTGAACTGAATGTTTGGAACTTGAACATGAAATTAATACCAATTGTACCCATTCAATGGAAATAAATACGTTCTTTCTTTTTAACTTTCAAGCTCTAGCACTCCATTTTTTCTGAAGGTCATTTTCCTCAAATATTAATGACTGGATATGAATAAAGTTTTCTTTTCTGATTAAACTTTACATTAAATATATCCGACTGGAGACTCGAGGAGCTCGTTAGTCTCACGCTCGGCGCGTATCCGTAGCGAATGCGCGTGTCAAGCGACGGCGTGACGTGTCCACTATGGGATTGGTCGTAATTTAGTGGCATTTTCTATCTTGAGCTCCTCCGTGCTTCTGAAGGCACGTTAAGCTGTTGGTCCCGGTTGTTATTAATAGATAGCAATCGTGAGGCTGTGTCAGTTGCCTTAAGGTAGCCTGAAAAATTCTGACAGTGTGGGTCACTAACACACCTCGGGTCATGCTCCTGTTGGTCTGGTTTCCCTGTAAAAAAGGTTACGGAGGTCAGACGGCAGTCGCTCTATTGTAATAACTAGTTCCGCCAAATCCAGGAGCATGACTTATAGCCTACCCTAGACTCCGAAACGCAAGCGGACGACGCAACTAGGAATACACGCTAGGATGATGATATCCGACTGGAGACTGGACCTAACGGGTTCCAGAAGCATATTTGATATTAAGAATCTTTAAAATAATAAAACCTTATTTCTTTTTTATACCGTCCCAAAGTCTGACTGGCAGAGAATGCCTGAAGACTTAAGTCCACCTTTCGTATTTTTTTTTCTTAAAGATGCAATCAAGTTTAAATAAATAAATAATGGAAAAAAATACACACATTGGAAAGTAAACTTTAAGATATCTTAATTTATAAATTCTATTATGCAATAAATGAATTTCTTAATGATAAAACTCTCAATGACATGAATCAAGATGACAATTTTTTATTATCATGCACATGTAATTATTTGGCATTTTGTTATTTTTCCTATTTTTTTATATAATTACTTACTAAGTTGACAAATTTATGTCAATATTGTCCGCCTTGTAAGGCAGTGTGCATACTGTAATCTGTATTTAAGATAATTTTTACATGCATATACGAACAAAAAATGATAATTGATTTGATTTAGTGCTACTCATACCCGATTTAATTAAAACATATTTTATTTAGTATGGCGTCGCTGCTGTCAAAGTTCCGCATCGACTATTCAGCATTGAAAATGATCCCGGACATCACGAAAAGGCCTCGGGACTCCACGCTGGCGTATTTTGACAGACTGATATCGCCTTTCAAGACTAACGATGATAGTAATGAGCATAGTAAGTACTAGCTTCTTTTCGCAGCTCCGCCTGAGTCAAAAAGTAGCCTATGTTTGACCCCGGGTCTTCAATTATATTCATACTAAATTTCATCAAAATCCGTACAGCGGTTTGGCCTTGAAAGCGTAAAAGATAGACAGACAGACAGACAGAAAGACAGACAGACAGAGAGACTTTCGCATTTATAATATGGATACAGTAGAATTTTCATTTTCAGGATAAGACAAACTCTCTTACTCCAGTATTATGATACGTTTGTTCTGTCCCTTTCTTTCTTTATGTCGAAGGACGTGACAAAACATACGTGTTCATTAAGGCGTCCACACAGCCAAATTCGCTATTGGATTGATTGCCAGCACTGGATCCTTGTAAATCGATCTTGAGAAAGCAATTGTCAGACAGATCGTTACCGAGGTGGTGAGGTGAATACTGACACCAGGATTATTCTCCGATAAATAACTTTTCCCAGAAATCGTACAGTGAAACGTGAAAGAAAATTAGTTTCAATTTTTGTGGATACGTTATTAAGTTGGGCAAAAAGTCTTTTCGCATATAGTATGTATGAAATTGTAATAAAATCTTTTTGGGTATACTATTTGTATCTGCTGGTTTTGGTATCATTAAAAGTTTAAATTTTTAAAGAAGATAATTCTAAATTCAAATTAGGAAAATGTGTTTTTTTATTTGTTTTTCTTACTGTCAAGATGAGCGAATCTAATGAAGAAATTCGATACATTTTAAAATTTTACTACAAAAAGGGTAAAAATGCTGCAACGCAAGCAGCGATAAAAATTTGATAAAAATAACATAAAAATTAAGAGAGTTTGGCTGGGAGGTGTTAATGCATCCGCCGTATACTCCTGACCTTCAGATTTCCACCTGTTTCGGTCTCTTTAGAATTCTTTAGGCAGTGTCAGTGTTCAGGTTAACATCACGAGAGGACTGCCAAAATCACTTGTCGCCACAAGTTGTTTTGGCAGTCCAATTTTAATCAGAAGCCTCAGAATTTCTATAGCAATGGGATCATGTCCCTACCTACAAGATGACAAAAAGTAATCGAACTAAATGGCACCTACATACTTTAGTTAAATGTAAATAAACTATATTAAAAAATGTTTTGAATTTTCTTAAAAAATGCGAAGAAACTTTTTTCCCAACCTATTACAATAAATAAAATTATATCTCACTTTCTTATGTGGGTGGTGGCTCCAAGATATTGTAGCATAAAGGAATTCCTGTGTGGTTTCCTGTATACGCTCTAGATAAAACGTCTCACGATCCAAACTGCAGTCTTGTCTTAAAACAAAATAATATAAAAAGTTACTTTAGCTCCCTCTGGTAGCTGAAGATTTTTTTATATAATGGCGCGACCTCACATGGCGTATTTGCCTATTTGTGTTGTAAGTCATGCTTTGCCAAAATATTACTTACTAGCTTTTTCCCGCAGCTCCGCCTGCGTCAAAAAGTAGCCTATGTTTGACACCGGGTCTTCAACTATATTCATGCCAAATTTCATCAAAATCCGTTCAGTGGTTTGGCCGTGAAAGCGTAACAGATAGACAGACAGACAGACAGAGAGACTTTCGCATTTATAATATTAGTATGGATTACGTTCGTATTTGTATCTAATTAGGCAAAAGATGCAATCACAAATATATGGATAAATAGACATCGTGAGGTCGCGCCATAAGAACATCAATTAATTTCATAATTTTTCCCCCTAGCCGGCATAACAGAAGCAGATCTCTTAGCCGCACGCGACCGCACTCACCGTCACCTCCGTCTCCGGGAGCTTATAGCGTCTCAGTCGGCCGGCGCGCGGCTCGTGTGTGTCACGCTGCCGTTGCCGCGCCGCCGGGGCGTGGTCCCCCCTCCACTGTACCTCGCCTGGCTACATGCCATAGCCACAGCGGCCGATAGAGTGCTACTTGTTAGAGGCAACCATTCTGCTGTGTTGACCTTTTATTCTTAAGACTAGGGTCGTGTCATTGTGACAAATATACTGGGATAAGAAATTGTACCTTCTTTTCTCAAAAGTGTAACTATGCTGCATTGGGCTTTGATTCTTAAAAGTGGTTTCATTATGCTGTGTTTTACCTTGAAAAAGTTTTAGGGAAATAGAAGCTACTTCATATAAATTCGTCAACTTACAGTCATTATCACCTGCGGGAGCTTATAGCGTCTTAATCAGCCTAATCAGGCCGATGGAGTGCTACTTGTTAGGGGTAACCATTCTGCTATGTTGACTTTTCATTCTCAGTACTAGGGTCGTCATTGTGACAAATGTACTGGGATAAGAAATTATATATTTAATTCCCAAAAGTGTAACTATGCTGTATTGACCTTAGAAATGACTGTATTGACCTTTGAGAAATTGTCACACTATGTTGCATTGGCCTCTACGAATCTTAGACGTAAAAACCATGCTGTCGTTTCGACCTTTTTATTCTAAGAAATTGTTTCTTCATTTTGCTGTCAATACCGGAATTAGAAGGTAAATAACTTATCTATATTCTTAGAAGTATTTAAATTATCCTGTACCAACTCTTAAATCGACTTAAACTTCTGAACGGAAGGTCAATGTTCAATGGAAGGTTCAGAAGTTGTTACACCATGGTGCAGTATTAACCTTAGTAAAAGTTTTTAGTTATTATTTGAATTGTGATTGACTACTTTAGATTCACAGAATAACATGTCCAAACTTCTCGCGAGAATGTCACCGAGTATCTTGCTAAAAAGGCAGTGTAGAGTGTTTTCGTCTTTGGTGCTGTTCTCGGCTCTAATGTAGAAAACGGCGAGAAAATATGGAGAACTTGAGGAAACTACGAGAGCAGTGTAGTTCTCGCTTTTTCGCGAGATCCTCGTGTGGATGTAAAAAGAAGACTAAAGACAAAAATCACCGTAGTTCTATCATGAAGGCGGTAGTTTCGCCACTTTAAGTACATATGCGAAATAGTTGCTAAAACAGAAAGTGATAAGGCCAATTCACACGGAATTCGCGTGATGTGTCAAAACACAAAAATTAACCACTAAGAATGGATCTGAGTATACAGGTTTTAAAACTATTGACCAAATTTTTACAGTTTAACTAATTTTAGTAAAAAACTGAAAACAGAGAATTTTTTTTCGATCTCCAATACCAAATCGTGTCAGCTGATCACTAGATTTGTATGGAAGGTTGAATTTTTTTTAACTGTCACGTATTTCTTTTTTAATGGAAGTGGTTTAGTTTCAAGTTCTAAACACTCTGTATAAATTTGGATGGTGTTTTGAAAATCACCCTGTACAAACGCCTCATTTTAAAATAATATTCTCTCGAATGCTTATTTTATAGTACAAACACGAATATTTTGTAATATTTATTGATAACATTAGTAAATTACTAAAATGTATTTTTGTAACAGTGAAATATTTTAGCGCGTGGTTAAATTATTTAGCGTAAGTGTCTATTTTAAGCAATTTAGATGTAAATTTTTATAAATCTATTGATCGATCACATTTATACAATTTTTAATGTATTTATAGTGCATTTTACCATTTTGACTAATTTAACATTTTTCGATTGTTGTATCAACTTTGTTTGCTACAAACGTGGTTTTATACTCGTATATTTTTATACTCTTTATTTTGTCAATAAACCAAATTGACTCCACTTGCGTAATTATAAGAATTTAGATAAAACATTGATAAAACTATATTGAATATTGTATAAAAATGAATTGTATTTTATATCTTATACCTACGTAAATATAATTAAACACTAACTTCTGTACATTATATGACTAATACGCATTGTCATTTACTGTACTGTAGTTGTTTGAATACACACATTCAAACATTGTGTTGTCTCGTACACGCGTTAGTGTTGTGGCGACACAAGCTCACAGCAAATAGTTACAACACGAGGCAACAGATGGTGACTTAGTACTACATGAAGTGATGTGCCGCTGGAACCTTTGTTCTACGGGATTATTTTCCACCACATTTTATGCAAATAAATTGATTTGATTTGTAGCGTGTGGTAGAGTGGAGTACATAATGTGCCTGATAGATTTTTTTTTTATATAGTTATAAGTTATTTATAAGTTTTGAATCTGAATTATGTTAATAATTGATCAGATAAATACCTCAATTTTATATTACACTACTTTCTTCGTACGGTCACTTCTAGACATTCTATGAAATCATTCTTGTTTTATTAAAGTGAACATAATGTTTCCAGTATAGTCCAAAATTTAGTTTTGTACAATAGCTATCTGAAAATAATATGTAAATCGACCGTGCCTTAGTACATTCCTTTGCTTATTGTAAATGAAATTGACAATATTTAGCAATAACAATACTTACTCAAAGAACGTTTTGAGTGATCCCATTAAAAGAATCGAATGATGTATTCGATGTGACTACAATCGATTGTAATATATTGCAAACCCCTGCATGATAAGTATTAGGAATATTGAGTGAAATCGTGAATTAATCAGTGCGATGAGGTTTTTTCACACAAAATATGTTTCGAGATAAGTCAATCACTCATTTAATTTGTTTAATGAGTTTACAATTTTGTACCATAATAAAACAATATAAAAATTCAAGTTTATTTACTACTGCATCTGTGTTATTTGTTTAATTAGTTTTTTTTATTATTTGTATTTATCAGAGGGGGATCACAACAAAATCCGTTCTCAGATTGTAATTTTTTTGTTTTATTTCTTTGATGTTGTTTTGTTTTCTTTTGTATCTATTATAAAAATCGTTGTTTTATTTATTACAATGTAGTGATAGGAAAAAGTACTTTTGTACAGATGTGTGGAAAATGGTTTGTTTGAGAATGATTAAATGCCGTGATTAAAGTGATGTTTTTTTCTTTACGGGCTGTACACACAATGAGTGGGGATAGTTTCAGACGGAAAATTGGCAAGCAAGTGTGAAGAAACAAGACTACATGGTACGCATCTCCACTTTTTCATACTAGATTGCTTTAAGGTGAGTAGAGCCCATTAGCTTGTCATTCCAAATATTGACATCAAAGTTTTAAGATAACGTTTTCATTTTGTCCGTCAGTCGTCTGATAACGCCAGAAAAACAGTATGTTTTAGACCATTCATTCATATCGATGGTCACTTATATAGAAGGTCACACGGTCAATCGATTCTGTTCGCCCTGGTGTCAAGAGTTTTTCGGATGTAAGACGTCACAATTGTTGCTTTGTACGTAATTATAATTACGAGGTGAAAAAAACCTAAATGTTATGTAAAGTGGAAACGTGCACAACATTGACTGTTTTGCAAAACCTTTTTGTACGATCTACAATAAAGAGTACCTATTTTATTACAGAACTGTCCTAATTTTCCATCAGTTTTTCTGAAAAGCCCCCGATCCCCACTGTAGCATGTCCGCGCCAGAAGAAACTAGATTTTCCGCGCACGCTTTCTTGCAGTACAACGCGGCTCTTTCGCATAATTTATTGACAAACACACTGTATCCACGCGATTTATTCGTTTTCTAACACCGCGCCGCAGCGTCGTAAACTAATGATAGTAAAGAGTAATAACTTCCAAAATATCTTTGTCGCAACCATTCTCATCCCTCATAAGGTCATTTCTACTAAAATGTAATAGAGCACTGTAGACATGGGTAATTGGGTACTGCAACAGGTATTGTACACGTATCTGCAGTCATGGCTCTCCATACTGGCAGTGTTGCGTTGATACTCCACTGCTGGATATAGGCCTCCGAAATTGCAACTCCAGAATCTTTCGGACACATCTATAGATTTTTTTTTACTACGACAAAATTATTTGGACCAATCAGTTCTTAATGAAGAAATAATCAATAGATTGAAGTGGACATCCTTATTATCGGAGGCCAAGACTCACTTTGGGTCGCTGTGCCATCTTAGTAAGTTCTTAATGAAAAGGTACACATAATAGACAACATGAATAAAACTCAGGCAAATTCTCAATCAAAGATGCAGAATGCCCTACGAAATAGTGGGAAATGTCTTTTCGGACTCCGAAGCAACCAGTTTGATATAATCGGGATGAGAAACGGAAAGACAGTTTGGCATGATTAAGTAGTGTTGTCACAAGAATCCACTTGTAGTTGAGGTCAATAAGACCGAGTCAGATGCTAATAGAATGGAAATTTTCCTTTTCAGTTGTTTTATTTGATTGTGAACGACCAAGGAAGAATCAATAATATCATAACATTAATGTGAATTGAGGTAACTAAGCTATGAAAATTTCCATTCGGAAAAAGATAGTAGACCATCATGATCAAATCATTTAGACTCGAAGGTCCATCATTCTAGAAGTGTCCACTCTAGCTGTACTATATTTTATGGTATAATGCAATCATTATCTCGTGCGTGTCTGACCAGTGTTCGGACTTGGCCATCAGTCTACATTCAACTCAGTCGGTCGGTAGACGTCTCCACGAAATAACGTGTCGACAGTCTTCTTAATAATACGGAGAAGAGCTATTCATCAGTGAACAACTTTTTTATTGTGTTTAACTTGTGTTAGTGCTATTGTGGATTGGTTTTTGACAGCTGGACCCGTGCGGCATCCAAGGTAAAAACGTGATTTTAATTTATTATTGTGAATGTTTTGGTTTGATAAACTTTTTTAATTAAAGTCGGATTGGCGCGAAATGCCGAGTTGACGTAATTTGTATGTTGCGAAGTAGTTTTGACATTCAAATTGACTAATCGTTTAGAAATTGTGATTAGGTGTTAATATTGGTTGATATAATTATTGATAACATGAAACGATTTAGTAATTACACGCTGATTTGCAAGTTTCTCTTAGTTTGTTTATTGATTAATTAATTGAAATTTTATTTCACTTTGTTATTTATAAACATTCTGTACTTATAAAAACCTACAGATAGAGCCATGTGTTTTTTTTTGTTTTATCTTTAAAATTTTGCAATTATGAAATCGAGGTAGGTACTCACTCTGAGTACAACAAATATTTATTTTTGTTTATGATCTCGACTGGTCTTCTTACTGTATTTGTTTATTTTTATTTATTCTCTATTAGTTACATCAAAACTAAATAATAACTGAAACTCTATCGCATTGGCTGCATTCACCACAATATGTGTAGATATTATTTTCACTTTAGTATCTGCACTCCATTTCTACAAGAAATAAACTTTAAATATTATAACAGTATATTTAAAGTTAACAATAAAATTTCAGAATGAAAGTAAATAAACAAATTGACAATAGATACCTATTATATACTTTAGAATTTTAAGTGACCGCTGAAAAAAAAATATCAAAATATTGGTACACACTGCGTGTTTTTTCTTGTAAGTACCTACTTACTATATTCCTTCAGGTATATCTTTATTTCTAACAAAAAAATAATCACAAGTACGGAAGCATTAATTTAGAAAATTTTCGACAATTTGAATCATAAATATGCTATTCAAAAAACCTTCATCCATATTCGTAACTGAAAACTATACCAGTTACGAAAGATTCTAACTAAAGAAACTGTCTTCGAATTGTTAATAAAAAAAACTATGAATAAATGATTTTTGAGTAGTAAGTGAAATGCTTTTCTAAGAATATAATTATGATTACCATTTTATACTTCCGCTCGTGTAATCATATAAAACAGCAATTAAAATTCATAACGTATGTAATTTCACTCAATGATAAATCCATTTATGTATGTACACTCTAATTACGTAAATCTAGACATTTTAAAAATAATACAAATTTAATTTTTCTATCATCCAAACTTCATAACCATAACCCATTTTATTCTTTTCACTTATAAGCAATAGTTCTCCTGCACAGACCCGTTAAATCATCTATTGATATAGCCGAGGACGGGTTTGGGCAGGAGCACCACAGTACATCAACTTCTCCAAAAGGCCTCTACGCGTTGGATTCATATTCCCGCGCAAGCATCTCAAAGGGCCGGGGCAACCCCTGAATCCCAAGCAGAGATACAAATAGAAAGATAGATGCATCATTATAACACACATTATATACTTATTCTCATGGATCGAGTGTTGTCTGAAAAAAATGATAAATGATTTTTTGATTTTAATTTGCAATTTTACTTGTAGAATAAAAGTTTAAAAAAATTAACATATAAATCAAATAAATTTTAAATATATAGATCATCTTTTAAATGCGAATGTTATTTAAGATCATCATTTAAGAAGTATTTTAACATTTTCTGTGGCGTAACAACTTACTCGCTAATTTACTTTACCGGAAGTACAGAGGGGATTTGAGCGGCTAATTTTTGTGCTTATTTTTCATGGGTTTCTCTTTTTTATCTTAGCGCATTCTTGGCTTAATCGCTGCACAGGCCGATATCCTGTCTTTTCTTCTTCACACGGTCTTCTTCACGGTCTGTCAAAGAAAGAAATAATACTTATTGTGCTTTAAGTTACGCTTGGCTCGCGTAATTAAGAAAACCCAGTTTAACTAAGTTAGTATGGCAAACACATGTAATATATGTGTACCTATGCAATAACTTCTTGTTCGTAAGATATCCAGGTCGTTGGTCGCAGGTACTCCTGCAGTAACCAGGTTAACGTGCTGACTCATGTACCGGTGTTTACGTCAAGTGATTTGGATAACTATACTCTTTTACTACTGTTGAGAAGCTCGTTAGTCGAGCGCGACTTGCGTATCCGTAGCGAATGCGCGTGTCAAGCGACGACATGACGCGACCACTATTGGATTGGTCGCCATTTTTGTGGCATTTTCTATCTTGAGCTCCTCCGTGCTTCGGAAGGCATGTTAAGCCGATGGTCCCGGTTGTTATCTATAGATAGCAGTCTTGAGGCTGTCTTGCCTTAGGGCAGCCTGAAAAATTCTGACAGTGTTGGCCAATAACACACCTTGGGTCATGTTCCTGATGGTCTGGTTTTCCTGTAAAAAGGGTTACGGAGGTCAGATGGCAGTCGCTCCATTGTAATTACGAGTTCCGCCAAATCTAGGACCATGACTTACAGCGTACCCTAGGCTCCGAAGCATAAGCTGACGACGCAACTAGGAATACACGCTAGGATGTAGACTCTTTTACAATGTATTAGTTCTGTTCTGTTCATCGGTTGAGACCTAAAGCGTAAAGAGACTATGTTGCCCAAAGCCCACTTCTTTATTGCCGATAATTCTATTTCTGTTTGGTTGTAAGGCTGATTTGTAAACACTATTTATATATTTTACTTCAATCTCAAAAAGAAAATCAAAAAGGGTGTGAAAAAATCCTTTAGGGTCGGACCGCGCTCGTGACATCTCCGGTGTTGCAGGCGTTTATACGATACGGTAACCACTTACCATCAGGTGGGCCGTCCGCCTGTTTGCCTAATTAGTTGTATAAAAAAAATCTGAAGTGCTATGTTTGAAATGTATGACTTATTTGTCGAATGAAAATCGTTACATGTCGAACAAATATCATTAAAATCGCCGATATTGCGTGTCTCATACTTTTGAAATCTTCGACTCACCGTATCGTCCTGTAAATCGATCGACGCCGGTATATGATGAACGAAAATAATTAGGTTTCAAATGAAAATCTACTCAAAAAGACTAAAATAAATAGACAAAAATGCACGAATTTTTAAAATATGAACTACTAACTGTGCCCGCGGCTTCGCCCGCGTAAAAACCTCATTTGGGAACATGATGGTATTCCAGGACCAAAAGTAGCCTATGTTACTCTCTATCCTTTCAACTAACTCTATGCTAAAAATCAAGTCGATTGAATGCTTAGTTAGGGCGTGAAGGAAGGACAAACAAACAAACACGAATTGAAGATTGTGGAATTCATTGCCAGCTGACAGACGAGACTCGAAAACTATCTCAATATTTAAGAAACTAGTTAAAGAGTATTATCTGTCCTTAGCACAATAGGTATTTATGTATGTAATTTATATGTAAGTTTATTAAGTATGTATTATTTGTAATAGTATTTGTGTATGTATGTTTATATTATAAGGATTTTATAATAGTTTTACCTAGGTAATTAGGTATAGTCTTCACTTTTCCTTTCATTTTTGTACACGCTAATTACCCTTTTCTTGTCTTTTCCTCTCTTGGGTCTGCTGGAAGAAATTTCTTTAGAAATAAGCAGCTCCCTTGTACTTTCTTTTCCTCTTATGTATAATCCTTTACATTTTATTGTGTACATGAATAAAGTAAATAAATAAAAATAAATAAACACACTTTCACATTTATAATATTAGTATGGTTTCTGCACTAACTGACAAATATTACATTGGATCATATAGAATCAAAAGCAAAATTAGTACGAGTCGGACTTTGGCTGGAAGTTAATACGAATATGGTGAAATTGTAATATGGATAGTTTCATGTATTCAGTCCACGACTGGAAGAAAATACAGTACTTAGATAATGACAAAATTAATTATTTTAATAATTTTGAACGAAAATGATGTATTATTATGGGAGACATCATTTTCCTTGCAAGCGATAGAAACATATAAAGTGCGTACAAAAGGTCTTTAGTTTTAATTAAAAAAAAAAATTCGGACGATTTAGGTCCTTTTGCTTTTAGGACATCCAATTTTAGTGTTTCCATTTACGAGTATACTTAGATTTTCTAGATTTGATAAACGTCTTAGAACAAAATTCGTGATGCCACAGCTATGATTTTTACGAAAACACCAAGAGGGTTAGAGGTCATTGACATGTTTTAAACTTGGAAATCAAGAAACCATCTACGATTAATATGTATAATTACAATACAGTGGGCGGGCCACGTGTCTGTTGTTTATCATACTAAGTTGAATAAATCTTTTGTCAATTAATGAATTTTTACTCGTAAACTATTATAATTACGGCAGTGTTAATTTTCATTTAAAATTCATGATATTTACTACCGACATGAATTTTTTCAGGTGTCCAAATGCAAGGGTTTTCTCTAAAGTGGTTGGAGACACTCACCTCTGATTATTTTAACGTTATAGCTAAATATATACTAATATTATAAAGCTAAAGAGTTTGTTTGTTTGAACGCGCTAATCTCAGGTACTACTGGTCCAATTTAAAAAATCTTTCAGTATTGGATAGTCTATTTATTGAGGAAGCCTATAGGCCTGGGCGAAGTCAGGACGAGCTGCTAGTATCTCATAAACGAAACCGTTAATTGAAAAATACTCTGAGAGTAATGTTTTTTAGAGACCTATTAAATGATACCACACACAAATAGAAAGTAGAAAAAAAAATATTTCAACACAACTTCACATGTAGGGGAGCTACCCTAAAAAAATCTTTTTCATATTTTTTGTCTCGCAGTTCGCTCCGCGTGAGTAAAATGCATAGGCATATCAAATTTTAGCCCATTAGGTCTAATAGTCTCTCAGAAAAACGTAGGTAGGACAGATGTCTGTCTGTCTAGACAGACGGACAAACATGACGAAACTATGAAACTACGGAATCCTAAAAAATGGCTAATGGCTACACTGTTCAGACATAAAAATACACATTATATTGATTACGTCATATTAAAAAATATACTTAACCGAACTCAAAGAAAAATCTAAATCTGTGATACAAACTGTAGCAAAATTTGTATTGTTATTAAAGTACTCGTAGGTACCGCGGCAAATGACCTTCTCGAAGTCATTGTATGCAAAAAAAAACGTCATGAAAGGGAAACTCGTTTGCTAAAAATACCTTCTAGCTGTACATTGATTGTCCGATTTAGAATGAGATGAAATAGAAACATTGATATGTGTTTTTGTTCGAATATTATTCCATTCGAAAATCTACGACAGTTTTTTTCCAATTTTAGTAATTTCCGAACACTCCCGTCTTAATTATTGGCTATAAAATTAATTAATATTGCAAAACTTTAAAATACTAACTTAATCAAAAACTATTGAATCAATAAATAATTTAGTACAATTAAATGTGTTAACAGACAACACGCGCACTTGTGTACGTATTATGCAAATCGAATGATTATTATATCGAATCGCTGATATCGAAAAAAGAAGCTATTAAAAAACACTTAAGTGTCGACACGTACCTTATTTCAGGGTTCAATGGTCTGGTTTTGTTCGGACAATGTTGCGAGATGTCTTGATGAGCAATCGACAGCAGATGTCTTAATTTATTTTATTTACTTGTTTTATTAAACCTGTACCAAAATACAATCGTTCCTATTAGTTCCACTGCATATGTGTCCCATGGAACCACTGAGACTTATTCTCATTAGCTCCATTGGTCTTAGTTAAGGAACTAGTGGGAACAAATTTCGTTGGATCATTCCCATTAGTTTCATCAATCACCTGTACATATACCACATATTTTATTAACGTAGATTAGTGACTGCGTAAAGATCTAAAGTGGAATGTCTTAGTTACCTTACTATCCGCCAGTGGCGCTGTACAGGTTTGCCATACTAAAGTCAATAAAGTCTCATGGTTGACGTACTGTATTTAGTCCTCATTATTTATTAGTACGTTATGTGTTCATTTCGAAGGTCATTGGTTTTTCATTCACGAAAAAATAGGTCAAAGATTTGGTAGGTATTTATTTTATGATAAGTACCTATTCTTTAATTTTCTGCAAGCAGAGGAATATTATTATTTCAAGACAATTCTTCTTAGCGTGTCGACGTTCACATCAAAACATATTCCTCCTTCGGGCAAACAAAATTTGAGGAAATACGCCAGTCGTAGAGTATCTTATTTTATGTACCATTTTTACTAGCTGTTTACGTCCCACTGCTGGGCAAAAGCCTCCCCTTTTTATTTCACACATTTCTACACCCTGTTGCCTTCTAGTCCAAATCGTATCTTCTAGTCGAAACCGAGTGGCAGTGGCGTCACAGCTCACACAGTGCATCCTTTTCTTGTTTTTTTACAGTTTACCCTTCCACCGAATTTCAAAGGCTTATAACTTATTTATTTTTTAACGGATTACAAAAACTCTTTCATAATTCTGTTTCTGGAAATAAAAATATTGATACGAAAGAAAAAATAAAAATTAGTAGAATACCCAATTGGTTCCTGTAAATTATATATTTATAATAATATATAAAATAATTCTATATAATTCACTCTGTAAAATCTTCATCACAGTAGCGTGTTTGAAGTTGGTAATTATTTATGTACGAAGTAAGGCACGCGACTCTCCCGAGCCGATCCACATAATAGCACCCCGCGTCTTCGAACAGCGTGAAGATGCCATTAGCTCACTCACTGCAGCATGGAACTCACACGGGCCGTTTTTAACCGACTTCATAGAAGGAGAATTTAATAATTTCTTATGGTTTAATCGTGTTTTTTCCATTTTGTAATGCATAATTTGAAAAATATACTTCTACGTTTAAAACACTTTATAGCGTTTATGTTCGCAGATAGACTAAGAAAACCAGAGATTTAGATATTTTTTTTATTTGGAAAAAAGCAAAAGACAGATCGAAAACATAAGACATTATTCTTAAAAGGAGGTTCTCGTTTTGTCTGAATCTTTGTTTTTATTTGTGTTGAATGGCATGTAAACGAAAATAGTGGGCTTTTGTCTAGCTGTGGCGCCTGAATATCTATTAACAAAACTTTGTTACCAAATTTGATTAAGTTGTTGAAAATTCTCATAGTCGTCAAATCAGGCTTGCCGAAGAAATCTAGATAATTCTACTTTTAAAATTATATCAATTCATTAGTCTGAGTAGTGTTTAAACATAAACAATTATACAAGCTGAAAATATCCTTGTCTTCATCTATACATTAAAAAATGTCAATGTTGGAACTATTAACCATGACACTTTGCTTTCATAAAATTGTGTTTTCAAGTACAATAATGTGTTTGTAGTACATTCAAATGTATTTAAGTACAAACATTAGGTCACGAGTTAAGGTGATACGTGTCGTGAATGAATTTAATAAGTAATTTTAAACTTTTGAACAGATTTTATTAATGTTTGAAGTCCAAGGCAAAGTCTTTATTAGATTTACTAGCTGTGCCCGCGGCTTTGCCCGCGTGGAATTCCGTTTGTGTCACGGAATAGCCTATGTCACTCTCCAGGTCTCCAACTATCTCCATACAAAAAATCACGTCAATCCGTTGCTCCGTTTTAACGTGAAAGAAGGACAAACAAACACACTTTCACATTTATAATATTAGTATGGATTCTTCGGCCTGTATTTGTGATGTATTTATTCTTCATATAACAAAACTAAATATTTGATAGGTTGAAAGTAAGTTCCTGGATGGTAACAAGAAGTCATATTTTAATTAACCAATGAATAATGTTGAGCATAATTAAGTAAATAAAAGTAAATATTAATTCATTGTCATCATAAATACTGGGGTTTTCTCTTATTTCACTAGTTTTTATCTAAGCTTAGATCTTGAAGAAATTCAGGAACAAACAATGAATGATATTTTTGAAAAGTGTGACTCATGCAAAATCGGCGAGTTGAATGATTTTTGTAAGTTTTCGTTCGATATCGAATATTTTAGATTAGTCATACATTACAAAAATAGGGCTCATGGCATTATGGGAATCAACGATTAAAATGTAGAGTCCGTTTTATTATATTGCTCTATAGCTCAATGATTAAAATTCTTAATAAATAAACTTACCACATGATTTCTCAAATAAAAAAAACACGTGATTATAAAACCTGACGCATATGAGTTCCGGCATCGAACCGATCTCCAGAGTTTCCATGGTCGACGGCGCGGTTCCGCGGTTGGTTCCGTTACGTGCAATTATACCGCTCTGTCGACGCCAGCATCCTTTGTTGAATACCCCCGTTTTGCAAAGTGGGTAATGGCCGCGTCCTTTTAAATTTAGAACACAAAGATGTAACTGTAAATCAAATGTTTGCAGATTTGCATGCAAGTTTTCTTTCGTGCATATGCTACGTTTATATTCGGCTCCTGCCGTTTTTTTTAATATTTTGTATGGGTATTTATGTAAAATTTTTGTATGACATACTATCATGCTCACTTTTTTGCAATCATCAAAAAAGAGCTGAATGTAAAAAAATCTTTATACGTGGATCGAATTACAAAATTCATTATTTTAGAAAATAATATTGAATTCAGATCCTGCTTATTTTATCAGACAAACTTATGAGTACATTGTACAGATGAAATCTAACTATTGACAATGATCAAATGTTAAATTCTACAGAACCAATTACCAGTCATGGAAAATATAACATTTTCTGAATAGGAGAGATAAAAGCAAGAAGAAAACATAATCAAAGGAAATGGTCCTATCCACAGGTTACGCTATTTGCACAACTACTACTCATCTACTTATCTTAGCGCCTTCCCGGATGCATCCTCGGCTGATTGCCTCGGAGCCCAGGGTCCGCTCTCCTACTTTTTCTTCTACATTTCGCACGGTATTCGGCATCCCTGGTTAGCACGCATATCCTCCGTTGCGACGTCGAATCAGCATTTTTTGGGTGCGCCCCTTCTGCCCGACCCGGCGGAGGCATGCTGGCTAGACACCTGTTCCCCACATAATTAGCCGGTTTTCGCAAGACGTGGCCGTAACATCTTAGGCCCGGTTTCCACCAATGTGGAGAGGAGAGGAGACGAGAGGAGATGTGTTTTGAATAACCAATCAGATTTCGTTATTTTCACATCTCCTAGCTTCGGTGGAAATGGATCAAGCGGAGAGGAGAGGAGATGTCTAATTTTAGTACAGAATCTTGTGCCGCTATCACAAGGTCAGTCGCTCGCTCGCTCACTGTTATGGTCACTGCATAATAACCTAACCTACTTTCTGTTATAAAGTGGTCCTTTGACACTCAGCCGTTTGTTTCTAAATACAAAAAGTCTATATTTACATTTTCATTATATAAAAATGCTGTTGAAGATCGAATAAACAATATTCGTTAAAAAAATAATCTACTTTTTGATAGGTTTTTAATTAAAAATAATAATTATGAAAATCATTAATTTGTGTTTATCTATACTATCTATACTAATATTATAATGAGGAAAGATTTGATTGTTTGTTTGTTTGAATTGACTTAAAAAAACTGCAATAATGTAACCCAAGGTGCAAAAAAAATACCTAAAAATTGTTTACATCGAGTGCGCTGCGAAAACTATTGATGATAGAACAAAATAATGTACTACAACTTTGCAGAACACATCATTATCTACAAAAAATGTCGCAACAGCATATGTCTGACTATTATATTTAAGTCACAATAAGTGGTTTTTTATTTTAAAAATTTAATTAAATTGCCGCCGTTAGAAAAGGTTCTTTATTTCTACCTTCGTATTAATCCTTATCAAAATAAATAACTTCATATTCAAGAATGCTTCAATACCTTTATATAACTTTTTGAATTATTCAATTCGGACTTTCCATTCGAAAGATATCACGAGTTCAAAACACTATTAGAAAAAAGTCGCGTGGTCGCCGCGCGGTCGCCTCCCTACGCAGCGGTCGTGTGCGGAATCGAATAATTTTCGCTTGAAAATATTTTGGATTCGTTTAGTAGATAATTAAATACAACAAAAAAGTTTTTTTAAAACTATACAAAAGTTCTTTTCAGAACTAAACCCATTTTTCAGTAAATACTAGCTGATAATAAATATATATATATATATATATTGTACATTTAACTTACAACTTAACAGCAGTTTAATTTTTTTTATCCTTTTAAAATGCCCAAAAGATCATATGGTATAACTTTGTCAAGCAAAAAGTTATATAACGTTTTTGTCAAATGATTGTTCATCAAACGTTTTTTATCTCAGGATATGGACGCGTAAGTGTCGTTAAATGTATGATTATATCTAACTGTACATTCTGTGTTCCCAAGGAAGGTTAACGTAGGCAGGCGGCCGATCGTAAAACATGCCAAAATAACAATAGGAATAGAAACACCAAGAAGAGAAAGCGTCATGGAAGCGGGAGCTGAGGACGAAACTGGGAGAATGCTAAGAATTTTTGTAGTATATTATAGATTTAGTATTTCAAGAGTTTAATTTTACGTACACTATACACTCCTTTTACCCCGTGGAGGGAACTAATGAAAATTATTGATACCTTGATTATTTTTCTGGTGTAAGAATAAAGTTTCTTTTTATTCGAAAAAAAAAACAGATTTTTAGGAGCAGCCAATTAATTTTTAAAAATAATCACATTTAATTCCCCTGAAAAATTGATCTTGATGGCTCTATGGGCATATGCCTATACTTTCGATCTTCCTTGGAAATACATTCGTACATTATTTATAGGTTACTAGCTTTTTCCTGCAGCTCCGCCTGCGTCTTTAAGTAGCCTATAAGTAGACCCCGGGTCTTCAACTATATTCATACCAAATTTCATCAAAATCCATTCAGCGGTTTGGCCGTGAAAGCGTAACACAGACAGACAGACTTTCGCATTTATAATATGGATAAGTATGGATTAGGAACTACTCAGCGTTAGAAAGATCTATGTAGCCGGTTTTGAAAGAGATGGATAATGAAGTGTTTATCTTTAACTTACTACATACTTTGTATAACCCGGACGAAGTCGGGGCGGGCTGCTTGTGTAAAATATGTTTCATTCAAGTAAATAGTAGTTGAAATAATAATATTAGAAAAAAAATATATAAGAACTGATTATTATTTGAAACATTTTGTACGTTACGAAATTCTTTGAAACTTCTGTCTACAATATAAGGGTGCACCCATATTTGCACAACATCAATCAACAATTTTTTTTTACATCCGTCTCTACAACAATTTACACTGGGCCCCAAAAAAAGCCTACCATCTTGCCCTTAAACCGACACCTCAGTATAATTTTCTATTGAGTCTACTGTACTCTCATTATGCAGTACAAGACATGCATTGTAAGGCGACCTACTTACGAGAGGGCCCATCTGTATTGCACCATGTATACTTGTAGGCACATATAAGGGCAGTAGCACACATTACTTTTACTATGTGCGTCTAGCCATTTTGCGACACTACTTGGGCCGTGCGTGTCACACACATTCCATTAAGTCACTTCAAAATTCGAAAATTTATTGTTGTTTACCATTATACATTTGGCGACTCTGTAAACATAATTTTTATATATGTATGTATGTATGTATGTATGTTAAAATCTTTATTGTACACAAAGGACATAGTATCAGAATACAGGTTACAATAAAAGGCGGACTTATCCCAAATAGGGATCTCTTCCAGTCAACCATTTATGTTCTTTAAAGTTGTTTTAAGTAGTGAGAGATTATGATAAGCTTTAAAAGGATTTAGAAATTCTACGAGATGAGAAGTAATAATGAAGAGTAATGAATTACCCCCATTTTTCAAGTTTTAGATTTGTGCCCTACAATTTCATTAAACACAGTTTTGGGAGCCCGTATATTCTCATGTTTTAGTTTACATAGTATTTTGCAGTTCAATACAACAACTCTTCAACTAAATTGGTAAATCTAGATTAGGTGGTACAAATCTGTTATACTCAAATTGCATTGATCGAAAGCAAAAACAACGCCCTTGCTTTTCAGATTTAAACATTCGCTCAAAATCTTCATCGCGTTTGCACTAACGTCACCGAAATCTTTGATCTCAAATGCTAACGTCAGCATGTCTGTAACAGCCCTTAGGACCACAAAGATATGAAGGCCGTGTTTCTAAACGACCATCGGAGCATTCACTCAAATCATCCATAACTTTGATTGTGAGATTTTTTTGTCCCGTCATTCTCTGCGCTTCATTGGATATTTCTAAATAATACTATAGTCAACCTTGTTCCGTTTTGTTGAAATTACTAGAAGTTAAAAATAGAGTTAATTGCAACGACAGCATATCGTGTTTCTGTTAAAAATTTAATATTTCTTACACTCTTTCCAACAACAATGATTACATCAATGTTAATCAAATACTTCGTATTGTGTCTAAAATTAATCGAATTGAAAACCTTTTTGGAAGTCCTTTATAATAGTCATAAACTTAATAACCGTGCTGATTCTCTGCTTTTATTTAGGTATTATGTTAATTTGTTTATTGAAAAAAACAAGTTCATTTAGGAAGACAAAAAAAAAATTAAAAGAAAGAAAATACTAAAAACTAGAAGTTAATTAAATATTCTCTGCTTAGATAATCCTCTTTGGTCTACTGCGAGAAAAAAACCGTTTTAAATTCCGATTTAAAAATTGGTATTTGATCAACAAACTATACCTAAGCAATTTGAAGAATGGACTTTTGACATTTTGGGGCAGTGTCTCTATTAATACCATGTTAAGATTTTATAAGAAACTAGCCGTTTCCCGAAGTTCCGCCTGCGTCAAAAAGTAGCCTATGTTTGACCCCAGGTCTTCAACTATATTCATACTAAATTTCATCAAAATCCGTTCAGCGATTTGGACGTGAAAGCATCACAGACAGACAGACTTTCGCATTTATAATATTAGTATGGATTTCTTACTTACTTTACACTGTACATATTTGCCATAAAAAATGTTAAAGAATAACGTCTACTTCAGTAAAATATCGTAAATGATCAGAGCTGCAAATAATGATAAAAATCATGTTTTGATTCGAGTTCTGAGAGACTCCGTGTGCGTCACACAAACCAGTTATCTATTTGCAGACGTACTATCTGGTAAATCGAGCATTCAATATCCCAGATTCTTTATTACTAGTATCAAAACTAAACCAAAATTGTACATGGTAGGATGTACATTTTTTTTATAAACTTTTATTGTACCACAAGTAAAAAAATACTTTTACAATTGGCGGACTTAATGCTATAAGCATTCTCTCCCAGACAACCATTAGGAAAAACAATAACGTTATGCGCGGCGCGAATTATCTTAAAAATACAAAGAAAGAAAAAAAAACACTTACTGCTAATTAAACATACATAGATTTACATACAGTATTCATAACTATACATATACATACATAAAAGAAGTCATGAAAACTGAAAAAGATGACGATGGTTTAGGGTGATAATAACCTAGTGAGGTGAATTTTGACTTTTCTTTTGAAAGTGAATTTAGTACATGCATATTGTTAATGATTCAATTGGCAAGGATAGTTATAGGTAAACACTTTTTTTGTGCCATAGAAATACATGTAAGTTTATACTTACCATAAGCGGTCTAATCGCTAGTAGAATCTCTTCCAGGCTACCTTAACTATTATTTAAATAGATATTTAATTATCCTAAGTTATGACCGATGGCTCATGGGACAGAAAGGATCTAGAATGGTGACCACGTCTAGCAAAAGCAGCGTTGGACATCCACCGACATTGTTATTTTTGAAAAGTAACTCACACGAAATCGGCGAGTCGAATGATTTTTGTTTTACATCGAACGATTTTTATTCGGCATATGAATCATACTTTTCATAAATAAGGCTCCTGTTGGTCAGACGACCTGAAAAGGTCGCAGGCAAACACTGGATGTCGCTTCCAACCGGTTTAGGAAATCATTGGCAAAGGCCTATGTCCAGCAGTGGACTGACTGCTGTGAATTATGATGATGATATGACTTTATGAAGCTTGACCTGCTTGTTATAAATACTTATACGATGATAGTGATGATGCACATAACAAAATTTCTTCTTTCTCCTGCCACCTTCACAAAACAAAATGACAAAATTTAGTCACAGACGAATTGGCCCGAGCCAACATAAAAATCACGAATTTGACAGAAAACATTTCATTATTTACAAATAATTTGGTCCAAAAATAATGACAAATAACTACAGCATTAAATTAGAATAATTTTGATTTATATCAGAAATAATGCCATGTAATAAACGGGTCTAATATTGTATGAAGTTGGCGTCTATTGTGAATACATTTGAATAGAATTGGTATTCTGTTATACGCCATGTTGCTGCAACCATAAGCACACGGGTCACGTAATAATATTCTATTGCAGTTGATTGTTAGGTTAGAATTGGTGAAAGGAATTGTTTTATTATAAACTACATGGGTGTATAATATTGGCAAGAGATAGATTTATTTATTGATTTATTAAAAATTTATTGTTCCACAAAGTACACATATACTTATAACAATTGGCGGACTTAATGCTAAGAGCATTCTCTACCAGTCAACCATTAGGAGAAACAGAATGATAGTTTGGCGCAAAAAAGTTAAGGGGAAAAATGTACTACATAAAGAGCAAATTTTATCAAAAGCTTAAGCTTTTGATGTTCATACACTACGTAAACATACATAAAACATACACAAATACGGTTTCATTTTTATATATATATATATATATACATATACCTACATAAATACCAATGATGAAGTCAAATCACATGGAAAAGTTTTCATTGACTGAGTGAGTCCAAAATGTGCGCACATACCCGCTTTTTAAATAAAAATTTGTTAGGACTTTCCTTAATATCAGCAGGCAAGCGAAATAAAGGAGTACTTCCTAACAATTAAATAAAATTGTACATCCTAACAGGAGCACCACATGCCAACGATTTCTCCAAAGGGCCTCTACGCGTTGCAACAATATCCCCGCGGAAGGCTCTCAAAGGACCGGGGCAACCCGTGAAACCCAAGAGCATAATAATACTTAAACACTTTTTTATTGCACCAATTAAATACAAATTAAATATTGAACAAATGGTACGTCGCTATTGATGCCCTCAAGGCGGGTGTTAGCAGTTACCGTCGTTTAAGAAGCGTTTGTCAAGTATATATTCAATCATAGAAAATACTGAACAAATTTCTTTAGAATTAGGATAATTAAATAATTTATATATTTTATATTGTAGTGGCTGTCCATACTAATATTATAAATGCGAAAGTCTGTCTGTCTGTCTGCCTGTCTGTCTGTTACGCTTTCACGGATTTTAAAAATCCGAGCCTATTTGACCCCGGGTCTTCAGTTGAAGAAGTTGGTGCTGTGGGAAACCGCTAGTACAAAATAAGTGGTAATAAAAATTTATGAAATTAATTAAATTAAGTAATAATGCCAGCCTTCTGGGCACTCTACCGCAGGTTACACCGAGTCTACACCTTGGCGGAACTGTATAGTTTATAATGATTTTAATTTTTAGTATTATTTTTTTAATTCAATAGTATTTATTTTCAATTAATATTGCTATTTCCACCAGTTATACTTTAAATTCATAAATTTCTTAAGAAGCGAGTGATATCCTTGACAGAGTTTTAAACAATAACACGTTTCGTTACCAACCAAAACAAAAATGGAATGGACAAATAAAAAATCGATTAACCGATCTTTAACGCAGAGAAAATCGGAATGTTTTGAACTCGAATCGAATAAAATCGAGACCGATTACAGCTTGTACATCACTATTAGGTAATCGGTTGTGCAACCTAATGTCGAGTACCGGTGTCGAATCGATTCGTGCCGACCGAGTTGTGTATCGAGATACGTATTGTTACAATTAATGTAGTTTAGATAGACATGGGTCGTGAAATTAAATTGAATAACGTAAATAAGTATATGATTGCTTGAAGAATTTCAGACTTTCCCGTTGGTAGTTTAATGGATGAAAACTGATCAAAGTAGGTATAATTAATACAAAGTTTTTAGTAAGTAGGATGGGATGTACTGAAATGGAAAGGTATAAATGTTTAACATTGTTGAGAAAATGTTATACGCTGATTAAAAAAAAACAAACATGAAAGTTAATTAAAATCCAAGGGCCTGTAAGTTTTCTTTTTTGCATATATCTAGTAAATATATATTTTAGTGCTTAGTTTTATTTACAACTTAAGTGTTTATTAGCTAAACCCGCCTTATGCTCTGAAAAAGTCACCTCTTAAGTCCGGGCTCCTAAATCTTGGAAAACAATTGGGATAAAAAGAAAATTACATTGTTCTTTAAGTCTAAGAACATCCTGTTGTAATATTGTAGTGAGTATATATTAAGTTGTACTTAAGATTGCCAAAGGATTTTCCAGAGTGTAAAAAACGTCAGTTTACAAACATGCCAGCGATAATGAAACAAAACGTACGGATTTCCCGGCTGACTTCACTAACTTTGATTTGCCAATTTAGTATTTATTGAGATGTTTCCACAACTTCGAGCATGTTGAGCATGTCGAAGACTCCACAAAAGAGTCCAAGTTATTATTCCGCCACTATTTAGCCGACCGTAATATCTCCGAAAGGTCTTTTCGTTGATGACAAATTCTAGTTCAGGTCACTCTGCTACTATTTGGCCGACCGTAAGATCTCCGTAAGTTTTTTTGAAGACCATGCATCGTTGCATTTTGCACGATGTGAGTAGGGAAATGTCACTTGAGAGATGACTGAGAATACAAGGTTTTCAGTAGACATCCTTTGTATTTAGAGATATTTCTAATCGAACTTTATCTCTTAAGGCGTGAGAATCGGCCTCGGCGTATACTTACTATGCTTCGGACAGGTGGAGATCATCGATCAACTTTTATAGTCTATCATATACTTAATTCCTCTATGTGATGAGCTATATAAAATGATTCAACGTCTTATAAGGAGGCGCTAGAGTTTGAAAGAGTGGTAGAGGTACAGAGCCCAGGGGTACGCCCTTACATCATTAGCCTGATAGAAGCCACAGTTTTTGGCTGAAAATAATTTGTAATTAAACATTCAGTTATCAACTTCGACATCTGTTTTGAGCCACCACGTGGTTTTGGTGTTTGGTACGAGCGCGTACGGGGCGTGCAGTCACATGTGACACCTACAACGTGTGTGACAATGTGTGTGTGTTGAGGCAGGTTTAGATTTTATGACATATTAGGCATATTGATATAGACGACCATTGTGGCGTAATGGTTAACACGCCTGTTTGCTATTCAGAGGTTTCGGGTTCGATCCCCTGTCAGGTCAAGATGTAAAATAAACTTTTTCTGATTGGCCTGGGTGTTAGATGTTTAGTATGAAGTCTCGAACTTACTTTGGGTGTAACTGAATCTGTGTGGTTTGCCCTTTAAATAAAAAAACAAATATTCATCATGCGATCACATAGAAATCGTCTGGAAATATTTATAACTTTGGGTAAAATTTAACGGAAATGTGCCAGATGAAAACCTTCGGCTAGATAAGTGGACAGCTTAAGAGCAGCTGAAGGTAGAGTGGGCCAACCTGCAGAAATGGAGAGTCCATTTCTGCAGGTTGGCCTTCAGTTCCACAAACTTAGCTTGATCTTTTTCCATTTCAAAAAGTTCTTTGACCTGTAATGCGGTCCACAGTGCTGTCTATCGCACATGCACATTATGTTCTCACTATGCTCAGCAGTAAGAGACCGATGAAGAACAAGAGGATTTTTTCTATACCTACCTCTAAAAATTTGAAGTTATCTCTATTACTACCTGATACACTTTTCAAAGTGGAAAACGGCGAACCATCTAACTAGTGTACTATTTATGAATATTGACTCATCAATTATATCGAACGAATATCGTTCAAATTCGAATGAAAATAATTCGACTCACCGGCTTCGAGTGAGTGACCTCAAAAATAACTTTAGATTGCCCCTCAAATATTTTACTTGTAAGTTTTCAGCATAGAAAGTGCCACTTATTGACAAATACTTCAACTCAACTAAGCAGAATGTACGCACATAAGTTTATCCTTCTATAGCGGTACCTTTAACTAGTTAAATAGGAATTTAGAACAAACCCCACGACCAATCACTGAGCAAAAGCAGAACTATGTCGTAATAAACCCAACTGTAAATTACAAGCAATTAATACTAAACATGACTAGTGTAAACTATGACAAGGTCCTTGGAACCGCAAAAGTGACCAGTGTCTACCATGAGTTTTTATAAACGCAGGCTATTTACTGCGTTCTAGAGTTTTGTATGGGATTTCTTAGTTATCTTACTAACCGCCAGGGGCGCATTACAGATTCATACAAAATTATTGACGCAGTGTTATTCTGCATCTGAATTAAGGAGCCCTATGTCTGATGGTTATGTCGAATGAAAATTGTTCGATACCGAACAAAAATCATTCGACTCTCCGATTTTGCGTGTGTCACACTTTTCAAAAATAGGGCACCTGAGAGTACCTATATTTTAAATCTGATTCATTTATTACATATTTTCTCCCCTATTAAGGTTATTTTGAAGCCTAAATAACCCTGTATTCTACTCTATTTTATTAAGAACAGGTGGGCACAGGCACAAATAAAATTAGATTTAGTATACTTATGACAATCTCCTTGTCAATTTCATCAAGGTTATTTTATTACGACATCACATTTGTAACAAAACGGAAGCTGTAAATCGATTTGATCTTTGTGTGTCTCGATTTGTGATATTTTTCCCTAAACCTTAGCCAAGGGGCCAGAGCGGTAAATTTAAATCATATTTAATAACGTGTAACGATACAATCGTACTTACAATAAAATTGAAACAGGGTTACTGCAATACTAACAGGTTCATAAAAAATGCCTGGTAAATATTTTATTTAGAGAAATTATATTTTAAACATAATTTTAGAGCTGTAATTTGACTCTACCACACACGGACACTCCATACAACAGCGGTGAGCCCGATACGATTACAACTATTACGATTCGGTCGCGTATGCATGCGCGTCAATGCGTGTGTTACTTTGAAGGGTTGGATAATTACCGTATTTGCATCATGGTTGTGGTCGCGCGGTAAAAGCGACATCGCATGATGTTTCTTATAATGATTTTAATGATATAATGATAATCATCGTGTAACAGATTTTACTAAAAGATCATCCGATCATCCGGACAAATCTTCGTGGTTTTTGGATTTGCATCAGACGTAATTTTGTTCAAAAGTTTTTTTTTTGGATATAAATAAATGAAAAAGAAAATGCCATAACATATAAATCCCCGTCAGAACACTAAGTTTCTGGACATAGAGTTCTAAAATCCGACTCGCTCTTGACCGCTTTTTATTTCCAATGATAACCAGTAGACCGTTGACTCCTTGTACGAAATCACTGATGGGCAATCATCATCATCAAAAAATGAGGGCATTTGGCGTGAAGGCAACAATATACTTTTTATAATATTGCTAAAGAATCTTTTTCGCGTCGAATAACTATTTATATCATAGGTTATTTAAAAGTACATTCGCAATGCAGTTTTGTAACTTAGACCATCATTAGCAATAGGCAATTCACATTTTTTTTATTATCTATGATCATTACATTATATCCATTCTACATACTAATATTATAAGTGCAGAAATCTGTCTGTCTGTCCGTTTTTTCACGGCTAAATGGGTTTTGATGAATTTTGGTATGCATATAGTTGAAGACCCGGGGTCAAACATAGGCTACTTTTTGACGCAGGCGAAGCTGCGGGAAACATAAATATATTATAATAAAGCTATATGTATACTATATGTATGATAAATTTATACAGTCTTATTCTTCTCAGCGTATGCTAGGTTACGCTGTAAATCATAATCCTATTTGGCAGCACTGGTTATTGCATACATTGGAGCGACTGCTGTCCGACCCCCGTTTTTTACACGGAAACTATATACCGTCTTATTACTTAGGTTTAAACTTCAGACTTATCTTACTAAATGCTTGACCCTTTGCTTGCTTCAAACTAGATAACAATAAAAATTCCCTTGTGATTAATCATGTAGTGACAAAAATAGAAAAAGGGATGATAAGATGGTTTGGGCATGTAGAAAGGATGGATGAAAGGAGACTTACGAAAGGTGTTTACAAATCAAAGGTGACAGGAAAAGTCGGTAAGGGCCGGCCTCGGAGAACATACTGCGACCAAATCGCAGACATATTAAAAAAGTGAGATGTCAGGAGTACCCGTAATCGACGAGCGTGTATGACGAGAGTGATGAGCGTAGAAGAAGCAAGGGAAGTCTGTAAGGATCGTAGCAAATGGAAATCTGTAGTCTCTGCCTGCCCCTACGGGAAAAAGGCGTGATGGTATTATGTATGTTATTTATTAACCAAATATGGTTTCCCCGCAGGTGAAGGGTCAGTCCGCATTTTATATTTTTATCGGCCTTTCGGTGTTTGATACAGTAAGTATTTACTTTTTAATTGCAGTTTCTGAAATTCTCAATCGACGCAGGTAAGCACAGGTTGCTAGTTTTATAGAAATTAATTAAAAACAGTAAAATAAGGTTATACAATTTAGAAAGAGCAGTCCATTTCATGTAATGGGCAGGTTATGGCAAAACCAATCAGTTGGTTATTTCCAAGAATCATGTAATTGGTTATAATTTAACTCATCGAAGATAAAATTATTTGCGAATTTACTTTTTTTTAATTCTTTTTCTATTTTGCAAGGATCACGTGAGCCCGAGGGCATAAAGTCTGGGGCTGGGATAGTTTGGTATTATTGGGACTAGAGATGCCTTCCCGGAAATTTTCCCATTTATTCCCACAATTTTTAAAAATTCCTGGGAATAAATGGGACTTAATTATGTGTTCCCTTTTCTTCCCCTTGCATTAAATTTTTTTCCTCTTTAATTTCTTCCCGCTACCCATTTCTAATCGGGTCGCATAAAATTATTAAGCATAATAAAAATAACAGTTTTTTTTCGCCCTTGACGTACTCTGATTAACCCAAAGGTTGACTTTTAGATAATGCTTTTAGCATTAAGTTTCATCTATTGTGTTTTACAACTGTATTTTGTTCAATAAAGTTGAAGTAAATAAATAAAATTTATATAACGCAACCGAAAAGCCGACTGGCAGGAGGTTGCGCTGATCAGGGAACAGTGGATATCTCTTGTGTCGGAGGTCAAGCTCCTCCTTGGGTCGCTGAGCCATCGCAGTAAGTAAGTATATATTGTATATTACAATTTCACTAGACATTTTCATATAAAGTTGTATGTATGTATGTATGTATGTTTGTAAAAATCTTTATTGTACACAAAGAACATAGTATCAGAATACAGGTTACCCCAAAAGGCGGACTTATCCCAAATAGGGATCTCTTCGAGTCAACCAAACTAACATAGGACATAGACATATGGGCACTGAAGAGGGCACAACACGCAAAGAAATTTTAGGTACAAAGTATACATACTCGTAGACTGACATCTAACATACAAATTTAATTACACATATGAACAGTAAGCTCAGTAAGTTTGTAATGATTACTCATATTTTCGCGATTATTTTACACATTAAATTTGTATATTTTGATAGGTACGGTAAAAAAGTTTGTAGCTGACTAGTTAATTTGAAGTCAACAGATAATTGTAGCAAAGAATCGATTTTTCGAAATTTTCCTGCATCTTTTCCCAAAATATTCCTACATTAAACGCATTACGTCGTCGCTTTAACCTAAATATTTTATTAAAATGTATTTGAAAGAGTATCCTAAAACATTGTTAATGCAGCTTTTATTACGATAGGCCAACAGTTCCTAATCTGCAGGCATCACTAAGTGATAATATTAAATCCAACGCGATTGTTAACACTTAGAAATAATACCGCCATTTTCCTTATACTTAGCAAAAAGTGTGTATAAAACCGGACAGACATTTTTTGCAAAACAGATCTTTAATAAAAAGTTATTATTGTTGGACTTGTTCTTGGAATTAAAACTTAATGAAAAAATATTAAATTTACTGACTTTTTGCCAATGAAGCATACGGACCGGAATAGATCACGTATTTTTATGGATGCAGGATTGGATGATTATTTATTTTATTTTATTTTTATGCAAATAGGAAGGTATATTTGCATAAAAATAGGAATTTCGTTTGCACTTACATCAAAAATTTTTCTAAAATTATTCTCTCTGCTAGAGAACACATTCGAAAATAACTTTTGACGGGAAGCTGCGAAGAGCAGTATCGGCGCTGTTCTTTATTTTCCAAAATTTGTGTTTTTTTTGAGTGTTTGTGCATAATAATGGTGGATTATTATTCGCAAAGTGTTCGATAACAAGTGTGAGTGTTGGGAAGTGATACAGTGTATGATTTATGTGATTTTCATGCTTGTTGCCAAAAGCTCCTAGTAATCGCTAAGTGAAGTTTTTCTACCACTTCACTTAGCCTGATTCTTCTGACTAGACTTGACTACCGACTAGACTTTTAAACTTAATTAGGACTTGAGGAAACCACACTGTAGGACTGAAGAAGATAGAAAAATTAAAAAGGGCTATAAAGGACTGCAAAACCCATTACTCAAAACATTCAAAAATTTATTATTTTTTTTACCAGTCTCAGCCTTTAGCTGTAAGTCTGCCCTTTACATTATTGTAGTGAAGTTAAATAAATAAATAAACAGCAAACATCTTAGACAATAATACATTTAAAGGTAAAATGGCGGATATGAGTGCCAATTACAAGTGCACACGGCGGCATTGTAAAAAAATTAAGCAGACACTAACAGGACAACTAAAAACTTACAGAAATAAGAACAAAGAAGAGTAGTTAATGATAATACAGATAAACATATTTACCTAGTTATGAAAATCACAAAGGGTACGATGTTTATGCGGTTATGCGCAAAGCAATCTCTTCCAGCTGATACTTTTGGGTAGTATTACAAAATTTGAGATTATCGTGGTAGTGTGAAAGAAAAGTTCTTAAGGTGTGATGGTTTCTTATGTTTTCGCGATTATTCTACATTAAATAAAACAACCTGCCTGCTTTTATGCATTTGCCTACCTGCGACCTAATGCCGCAGTATTTGAAACGTTAGGTATAATAAATCCATACTTAAATTATAAGCGCCAAAGTCTGTCTGTAACCGCTGAACGGATTTTTAAGAAATTTGTTATGAATATAGTTGAAGACCCGGGGTCAAACATAGGATACTTTTTGACGCATGCGGAGCTGCGGGAAACAGCTAGTAAGTAATAAACGTGATAAAAACCGTATTAAAATAGTTTTACTTCTTAGGGGTGATCGACATCAGACTGCAAACATTATTGACATTGAAAGCACACACATGTGGGTGTGTGTAGTATGTAGCACGAGACAACCGGTTCGATTCCCGGCAGAAACGCTGACACACTGAGCTCGAACCTGATTGATCATCAGCGGACTTACTCACTTGCATATATTATAAGTATTTTTTGTAAAAACCTTAATATATTCAATACAGTACCAACATTAGTTTGTGAGGGAGAAATTTGTGGTAAACAAAGTAACTTAAGTGTAAAGTACACCTTGTTATAAGTAAGTTAGACCCTTCCATATAAAGCCAGTGAACAGCTGACAGAAACTATTTAGAGTCGAAAATTTTCTAGCGGTTTTCACTTATTGTGGTGTTTTTAAAAGTCATCATGTGTAGAGGGAGCTATACTATACTCACCCCAGCTCAATATACTGAGACTAGTAAACTATTATTACCAGTACTCCTCTCTAGCTCTGTCTCTAGGGTTGACAACTATACTGACCTTCAGTTTCAGCGGACGATGCAAACGGAGAAAAGTTAACATTAAATTTTTGTTTTTGCTAAATTTTAAAATGTAGTTATTATTATACGTCATTGCGTAGCTTATTCAAAAAATCTTGTATTTTTGCAATACTTCTACTCGTAATCTTACATTATATATTTTGTATTTATAAAACACATTTTAAAAATTGTTGGAAACGCTCTGAACTGTCATGGCGATTCTAATGACGTCATAACTTTTTGTCGCTGTACACTCTCGCCGAGCCATACATAAATAAGGTTTAAGAAGTTATGTCGTTTGTGGGCCAGTTAAGCACCTTGAGTCTCAACTTTATATGGACAGGCTGAACTGTCATATTAAGTTAAGACTCAAGAGGTTTAATTAGCCCACATTCAGACGAGAGTGTACATCCGCCATGAAACAAATATTAATTTAGAAACATGTGTCAATATCAACAACAACAATGATGTTTTAAAAGATTTAAGATATGACGTAATCGCTTCTGAATACCAATTCAGTGTCTCGTGACAAAATGGCTATTATCCTCGATTTTATTTTCTAAAAACAGCAACAATCTTTAGTTTTTGTGATATATAGTTAATTTTTTTCAATCCTACATATCTAATTTAATGATTAGAAAGTGTCATCTCTCTCATTAGTTCTTAGTAGAAACTAGCCTATTAACGTGAAACGATAAACGTAATTAGCACGTCATTTTCTGCTTTTTTAAACGCAAACGAACTACTAAACTCAAAACATCAAGATGATTCAAAAGGTTCACTGATCTACATTCCTCTGCTCCACTCCGATATCAATTGTATGAGTTATGAACTAGGCAAGGTTTTTTTTTGTTTTTTTGATTCATATTCGGCGGGAAGCTGAGAAGAGCAGTTTTGGCGCTGTATTTATTTTCCAAAATTTGTGTTTTTTGACAATTTCATAATCATGGTGAATTTGCAAAGTGTTCGAGATTATGAGTGTGTGTTGGGAAGTGATACAGTGTTCGATTTACGTGATTTTCTTCCTTGTTGCCAAAAGCTCCTGAAAATCGCTAAGGGCAGGTTTTCTACCATTTCGCATATCCTGATTATTCTATCTCGACTTGACTTAACTACTAACTTGAACTTTGCGCTTGCTTGACTGAACAACTTTGTTCAATACCCTTCTATTGCAAATAAAGAATTTGAATTGAATTGAATTGAATAATTTTACGTGTCGCTGGTTAAATACAAAAGTAAAGTCCATATTGGAAAAGAATCAATGTGTCAAGCGTCGACGAAACGCGACCTTTATTGGATTGGTCGCCATTAGTAGCATTTCCTATCTTAAGGTTCTCAGACTATATCTTCGTTTATCAGTCCACTACATTTATAAGTAAATAGGTATTTCTAAGAATCATCCGTAATCAATTTGAATAGTATCTAATAGTTACATCCTTGTTAATAACAAGCAAGATATTCTATCACTGTACTAGTATAACTCCTTTCTAAGAACAGTTAGTGCCCTAAATGTTTCTAATAATGAGATCCGTGGGTGTTCTGCACTGCACTATTCTAGATCATTACTGTATTTTCGATTGACCCTACATATTGTGTCCGGGTATCCATACTATCCATACTTAATATTATAAATGCGAAAGTCTGTCTGTCTTTCTGTCTGCCTGTCTGTCTGTTACGCTTTCACGGCCAAACCGCTAAACGGATTTTGATGAAATTTGGAATGAATATAGTTGAAGACTCGGGGTCAAACATAGGCTACTTTTTGACGCAGGCGGAGCTGCGGGAAACAGCTAGTTTAAAATAAAAACACTTTTCAAGTATTTTAGTAGCTATGTAGCTAACACTGGTATTAGATTTTTTAAATTGTCCAAAAGTCTAACATTTCTGATGAAATGATAGCCAATACCAACTGTTTAAATTTCATTACGAAGAACACAATAATTAGGAATCATCTTTTATCATCTAATACAACAATCAGATGTTAAATGTTTCATATAGGATTCGAACTCATGACTCAGACGGACCAAAAGCCAAATATCTAGACCACGCTAGACCACGGAGGCAATTGGACAAGCAGTTGCTGCACTAATACCTACATTGATACTTACACAATGACACTGGGAACACGTTTTTGCGTCTAATGCCATATAATCTGATCCAATAGGTCTTATATTAACTCATCTATCAACTAACAATCAACTGTATCTTCAACACAATAAGGTGTTATATAAATTAGAAGTAAAATTGAGATTTGAGATTAAGATTGAAGGTGATATTGGTCATAAATGTCTGTAATTACGGTTGGGAAATATCTGTTGTTATTCGTTTTGTAGTCTTAAGAATTCTGTCAACTGTTAACGAAAACATTCAATTTGTTAATGCCTTATTGTTTGTTAATTTGCCTTTCTAGTAATTGAATTATGAAAGCTTTTAAAGTATCTTCCAATGATAAGTTTGCTAATGAAATTTTGAATCATGGTCATCATAAATGTTTCTGATAATATTACAAATTGTTTTTTCTTTGAATTAAGTAATACGAAGAAAATGTGAAATAATTGACTTAAATAGAAGAAGTAAATACTTGAGAGTACATGTTTTTGTCTAAAGAAACATGTCTGTTAGCCGCCCTTGGGTTTTTAATGGAACTTCGTCGAATTGTTGTGCGTTTGTATTAAATTGCGCCTATTTGAGTAACCATATTTTTTGCAATAACAAATTAAATGATTTACGAATATAGAAATACATTAATTTTAGTGAGATCTTTTAAAACTTTGCTAGGTGTGATAGGTAAATAAACAATCTTTACTTCTCAAGAATTTATTGATAATAAACCAGATCGAGGTAATTGAAAGTCAAGCCTAGATACCAGTACATGGATAGAAGTGAATGACATAGTGGAGGACGATAAGTACTGGTCTGAAAATGTTTGTAGATATTTATAGACGGTCAGAGATCAAACGTAAGTGGTCATAAATGGCCGACATGGACAGGGATACCATTCAGATCTCAATCATATCGTTCATCAAAGTCACTTGTGTGTGTAATATTAACTACACGGAATTTACCTCCCGTTCCAGAAGGAATTTTTAAAATTCCTCTTTATCTTATGTGTTTTAGTTTTTGTATTGATATTGATTTCTGTAGTGAAGTTAAAATATGCCAAACCATCATTGTTTTCAGGTGTATCAGTAGTTTTATTGTCAATCAATCAATCAAATCATTTATTTGTTATTAATTTTTTTTTATTTTCATATACATGGGTTTCATTACCCTTACAATTCTTAGGTGCATAATACCGTAAGTGTTGTACCAACAGAAAGAGCACATCTTATTTATATAGCAAATTGTTTTTTTTTTTGGAAATATGTGATATATTTTGGAAAAGTTAGGTACAAGGAAAATAGTGTCGTGAGGTCGTGAGGATCAAAACTTTGGAGATCTTGGTGTAGAAAAAGTAAAAATACATCGGAGAAGTATAAGAATTTGTTTCAACAAAAATATAAGTGAAAATAGAAACGTATATGCCCGACATAATAACAGTTTCTCTCAGTGGTGCGTTTTCTTAGAAAGATCGTTAAAGAAAATTGTAGCTATCATGCTTGGGGTGCACTTGGTAGAAGCATAGATTATAGAATAGGTACTACTACTCAGTAGTGAAAGTATAGTTAAATTTAGAATACATTCACATTTTCATTGAGAAAATTTGCAAGTATATCTATAATTACTTGAAGAGTTTCATTAATAAATCTAGGCAATTTACTGATACTAACTGAATTACGGTATCTTGCTTTTATAACATTCTGTGTCAAAAGGGGTTCGGAAAAAACTAGAAAATCAATCAAATAGAGAAAATTTATATAAATGAATGAAGTGAAAATTTTAATATAATAGATATATCTTAGCTTTAGTCTTTATTAATTTTCAAAGTTTTTATTCAGAAAAACCCCGAAACTCTGTCATCAATACTACTTCAAAACTTTAAGGAAGGTATCATAAATAATTCACATTACCATAAAGCATAACAGAGGCATGTTCCTCTCATTGTTACAGACAAATCACCGTAGCCTTGCTACCGCTCTCCGGCCGTGAGCGAATTGCTCAAATTATGTCTTAACTTGATATTTAACTGCATCGGAATTGGTGGTTTCATTCGATATTTTACACTACAGAATGGTGTATATGTTCCTTCATTCTCGTCTGTTCTATTGAATAGTTCTACGATAGAACTAATGGGATCATTTCTCACTAGTTCTACTCTTCTTCAGCCAAGCGTTTCCTCGTTGCGTGTTGGTTGTTTTGTTATTCTATTTTAGTGATAAAAAATCCCATTACTTCTATCAGAACTATTGAATAGAACAGATGAATACAAAGGTATTTTTTCAGACACTGTGCCTCTTGGATACATCCATACCTGTACGTACTATAAGCCTTTAAATGCCCCTAAGATTCAGACTATCAAAATTAAATGGAAAAAGACTTTTACACTTAGTTCCAGTGCTGACAATGTTTAGACTTAATGATTTGATGGCTTACATGCAGTATGCTTTTGCTGGAAAATCGTTGAGAGGATGATTATAATCATCACTGTGAATTGTGTATTAAAGCTGTAATAACAATCGTAAAGAGATAAACCGTATGATTATCAGACATCAATAGGTGTTTGCACCCAAGATAGCTCCCTGAAAACTTCATGACCATTTACAGTAGCAATTTTATAATCACGTATCGAATCCAACTCAAATACAACAGGAGAAAGCCGCATCTATAAATATGCATAGCTCAATGATTTCTCCCACTGCACGCTAGGTGCGCGCGCGCAAGAAAACTCTTGGCCGAATTAAGTAATAGTTTTTTATTGCTCTGTAAATGTTACTTGTGTTTGTATGATTGACGTTGAGGAGTTTGATATATGGAAGGGTACTTGTGTTAGTCATATAAATAAAATTAAGTAGACAAAGTGGGCGGTACCTGCGTGTCACAGAAGCCTCGCCATATTAAGCCGGTGAGGCTAAACTCACACACATGGCACTACTGCCTTTTATTTCTGTGGTGTTAGTAAGGTAACGATCGTGCTTGTCAAATGTGGCTTGATTTGGATTGGTCGACAATAACCACTGCTGCAATAAAACTCTTCTTCTTGTCTTCTTCAGGTTGATAAAATCTAACAATTTTAGCCATTAATCTTTAACCTGGATCATGACATTGTTGTTCAGCAGATGTCAGATTGATTCCTAAATGTGATATAAAAGTTTGAAAAGCGTACTCTATCTGTAGCAGACACAAGCCCAGAAGAATCACGCTTCGGTGAAGTAACATTTGAAGAAGTAAATATTTGAAGACGTGGTCGGTCACGTCTGGTGTCAAGACCCTCGGAATGACCCAAATCTCGCTCGCAGATATTAGACTCACGTTGAAAAGCCAATTAACTCGGGACGCATGCGCCGGCGACGGGTTTTAAGAGAGTTTATACTGTCCAGTGTTGCCCACAATGAATTGAATCAAAATTTCGTCAACCTGTCAACAGTAGGGATTCAACACCGATTTCTTCTGTTGATTGTGATTACGTTCGCCCAAAAACCACTAATATAGGGTGGTAAAATAAAAGTCATAGAGATTGAATGTTCCTGTGATCCGTAGAAAACCCTACTGTTAAAATTATTAGTGTTCTTAAACAACTTGGTGATACAGAAAACTATTGACGTATACCATATGTTCATTTATTCTCTTTTATAAGGGACAGATGACATCCAACTATGACTCTACAAGGCGGTTTATCAGGCATCACGTTTGATTTCCTTCCAACTCGTGTAAATGTTTTTCTTTTGCCAATGAAATAAATATTTGGCTTTTGAAAATTCTAACGCCACAACAAACAATTTACATTAGACTAGACTATCCGCACAGATTAATGACATGTCATGACATGATAGTTGCGGTTTTACTACTAACAGTATTAATTCTGTCCTTACGTTATCGCAGTTCAAAATAATTTAACACTACTTATGCAGCGGACAGCGCATACCATCTTAACCACCATGTTTCGCCATGGCATCGCCAGCCGTGACTGTTCTGCCTAGTTGACTGTCACTACAGAGTCAGTCATTTAAACTTCAAGATCTTTTTATTTATATTTTATTTTTTCATTTATATTTAAATAAGTTAAATGACTATATTAACCCGTTGTTTGCAACTAGCTGTCCGTGTGTACTGCTTCGCTTGCATGGAAATAGGAATACATTTATATATCTATATTTTTTTAAATCTCCTACACCACATTACTTGTTATTTTTTAGGTGATACGAAATATTGCTTTGATCAAATAGTTCATTAATTAACAGACCATGCCATTTTAACCACTGACACCGGCCGTTGCAAATGATTTTTGTCAGCAATCACTTCATTGTAATGACACTAGTCCTTACCAAATTAAGAGACCAATCGGACTAATTTTACCGTCTTTACGAAAACTAAACCACGGCCAAGAATGCTATTTTCGAGATGTATAACTCTAAGTGTAAGCTAAAGTAGCGAATGGGTAACACGCTCGGATCAAGATGGTTAGCTATCTTTTAGTATAGCGATAAGTTCGCTTTTGTACACATTGTTTGAACATGTACAATTTTTGGGAAAGGTAATGGAATGGTCGTGGGGAGGTGACTATTGAGCGATTTGTGGTCCAGGGAAAGGTTGAGGGTAAGAGGCCATGAGGAAGATCGCCTATGAGGTGGACTGACCAGATAAGGACGGCAACTAACTTATCATCACTATACGAATGTACGAGGAAGGCGGCCATTAGAGAGGAATGGCGACGTGTTGTGAAGCTTGCCACCAACACTTGAAGATGACCGCGACCACTCCGTCAAGCTTGATATCGACAAGAGAGGAAGAATGGAATGGTACTTAAAGAACATATTTATGTATATACTGTAATTAGCATGCAACTTGTCATTCTTCATTATGTGATAGTTACGTCTTGCCGATCACTTTCATTGTTCCGCTTAGCGAGTCATCGCCACACTAGGTCAAGTGTAGCGTTTACTACGCGAGGAATGCCGTGTGACATAACTATGTGTTAATCGGCCAAATAGTATATGTTGTAATCGATACTTACGAGGGCGACACTGAAAGTCTTTAGAACTGACCACTTGTAAATAGTATAATAAAAAAATAAGTTTAAATTTTGAAAATGGATGAAGAATGATCGATGAAGCCCCATCTCGTGCCACTGTTTACAACTGGTTTAATGAGTTTAAACGTGGTCGCACTAATCTCACCGATGATCTGCTTGAGGGACGGCCTTCTACGGCGACGACTGAAGATAACATCAGTGTTGTGCGGCGTATGATAGAGACTGACAAAAGAGTGACCCTATTAGCAGATTCGGGCAAGTTTAGGCATCGGTATGAGCCAAGTGCACAAAATCCTGCATGAACATTTAGCGGTCAGGAAGCTTTGTGCCCGGTGGATACCTCACGATTTGACCGAGGTCCAAAAAATTCGTCGTGTTGATTGGTGCCGTGAAATGGTTCAAAGATTTAACGGAGGTGACTCAAATGCTGTGTTTGACATACTTACGGGTGACGAAAGCTGGATTTACTGTTATGATCCCGAAACTAAAAGACAGTCTGCTCAGTGGGTGTTTCCTTCCGAGGAGTTGTCAACTAAAGTGAAGAGAGGTCGAAGCGTGGGGAAAAAGATGGTGGCCTCGTTCTTCGGAAGGACCGGACATTACGCGACAATTGTTTTAGAGGATCGAAAAACAGTTACTGCAGAGTGGTATACTAACAATTGTTTGCCACTTGTCTTGGAAAAAGTTCGGGAGAAACGACCTCGCAGTAGGATCCTCCTTCACCACGACAACGCCTCGTCGCACACCGCCAGGCGAACGATCGACTATTTGGCGACATCAAACGTGGAATTACTAGGTCACCCGCCATATAGCCCCGAACTCGCACCTTGCGATTTTTATTTATTCCCGAAAATAAAAGAAAAACTTCGAGTAAAACGTTTTATGGACGCCGAGCAAGCAGTGGCTGCGTTTCAAAACGCCGTCGAAGAGACCCCTAAAGACGAGTGGGCAAAGTGCTTTTCTCAGTGGTTCCATCGGATACAGAGATGTATCGACGTGAAAGAACACTATTTTGAAAAGATGTAATAAAAGGAATAACTTGCTAGTGTGCTCAGTTTTTTATTTTCTAAGAACTTTCAGTTTGACCCTTGTACTAGCTGTTTCCCGCAGCTCCGCCTGTGTCAAAAAGTAGTCTAAGTTTGACCCAGGGTCTTCAACTATATTCATAACAAATTTTATGAAAATCCGTTCAGCTGTTTGGCCGTGAAAGCGTAACAGACAGACAGTTACATGTTGGCTTAAGAAAAGTATCAGCTATAAAAATATTTTAATAAATCCGAAAAAAAAATATATTCTTTAATGGTAGATAGAAAACTTGCAGCTAATTATTAAGTTTCAAATTTATGAAGTAAGGGTGATGCTATGAGTTCTTCTAATGCATGACAATATTAGGATTCCGTATCCAAAGATTAAAACGAGGACCCTGTAACATGTCTCTCTGTCACCAAACTTTATCGCATGAACATGAACCGCAATAGCGAGACAGATCGAATTGAAATTTGTGATTGAGAAAATATTGTTCGATAATTATCCTATTCACTTATATATATTTTTTGTTAGCTTCAAATATTTCACTGCTGGGCCGCCTTCCATAAATGTCTGACCATAACACTCTCTTGTCGGTTGTTTAGTAAGTTCGTGTAGCCATCTCGTTCTAATCTATCCTCGCTTCCCGATTAGTATTTTATTTATGCAAGAATAATTTTGTAAATTCATTAAAGGTCTAAGGGGTATTCAAACTCTCCAGTTTTACAACACATTATTTAAATACTTATCTCTTATTGTGATTTGAATAATGAACTTTCTTATCTGACTTGCATACAAAATGATTGGCAGGCATCGAGCGCCCAGACTCGAGGGCCACGTCGCGGATTTGATTCCGGGTTCGGCACTTCCGTTCTAAACCAGTTCTATTTCCTATAATTATTAACAATACATTAAACGCTAATATTAATGTAAGTAGTGCTCTGAGATTTTGTTCCTATATAATTTATATTTGAAAGTGAGATGCTGTAGTATAATAATAAATTGTAAACGCGGCCATTTTAATCTAAGAACTTAGAATAATTAATACAAATAGAGGTCTCTTTTATTCCCATACCGCCTTTTACGAGTCAAACAAACATACGGTTCAGCCGTGGCAGGGCTCGTTAGCTCAGACGGACTGTCTCATTATGGGGTAAATTTAAACCACATAACACTGATTGATTTGGCACTTAATTCCGCCTATTGTTTAAGGTTATGATACTATAAAGTTTTAGTAAGTAAATTGTTTTTTTAATAGATTTTATAAATAACTAGCTGTTTCCCGCAGCTCCGCCTGCGTCAAAAAGTAGCCTATGTTTGACCCCGGGTCTTCAACTATATTCATACCAAATTTCATCAAAATCCGTTCAGCGGTTCGGCCGTGAAAGCGTAACAGGCAGACAGACAGACAGACGGACAGACAGACTTATGTATATATATTAGTATGGAAGTATGGATTTAGACATTTAGATCAACGTTTTCTGATCAGTGATATCGGAACAGTGAGAAACACATTATTTAATGACATTATAATAAAGCTTTAAGCTTATTAGCCAGTGTGCCTATACTTTTGACAATTTAAAATGTGATACTGATAAATTAAATATTGACATTTGTAATTTCTTGATGTATTTTATTTGTTAAATACTGTCTACTAAAATGTTATTGACGTGCTTGCTCTTATTATTTTAAATTATGTATGGTCATGAGATCGTAAAATTGTATTGCCCTGCCAGGGTCCATGATGTTCTGTACATTAATTATAAGACCAATCGTAATACCATTGAGACAATAAATGAATTGAGTTGAGTTCTTTGGAGTGAGGTGACGGGATAACAATGAGATACAAAAGGCGAAATTCGAATCTTAAAATTGAGAAAAGGAAAATAATTTAGAGGTAAGAACGAAAAAAGGACGATGCATGCGCATCATTACATACCTAATGAAAAGCGGTCTCCGCAACCTATGGACGCCTTTGATGATTACCTCACAAACACTTCATATATTAAAGGAGATTGTGGTCAGTAACTCCGTTGAAATGTCGACAGACTGTATTATCACACAGGGGTTAATGGGTTCAAATCCTAGGCTCATCATTTACGATATTACTTAGATCCTGTTTTTGTCGGGGTACTCGACCGTTTTATATCGCTTGCACAAGATAAGTATTGCTTGGTTTTTGCGTGATTAGTGAACGAAAGTTAAGTAAGATTATTGATGGTTATTTCACAAAATGCTGAGTATTTCTTGACTTGTAGAGTTCGTAATCCTCACCATACAGATGGATGATCTTTTTCGTCTAAGCGTGTTTTTCTCTAAGCTTACGCGTCGGAGCCTAGCGTGCGCTGTAAGTCATGGTTCTAGATTTGGCGGGACTGGTTATTACAATGGAGTGACAGCCTTCTGATGTCCGTAACCCTTTTTACACGGAAACCAGACCAACAGGAACATGCCCCGAGGTGTGTTAGTGGCCAACACTGTCAGAATTTTTCAGGCTGCCCTAGGCATCTGACACAGCCTCACGACTGCTATCTATCGATGACAACCGGAGCCAACGTTTTCAAATTCTTAAACATTGGGTGGTCTTGTACTTAAATTGAAAGCGACTTGGCTAATACAAAGACTGCAAGCAAATATGAATACAGGTACTTAGTTAAGCTAGAGATGAAAATATTTTCTTACTCAGCTTTAGCTAGATAAATCTTAGTATTATGACGTAGTTATATCATTTTAAATGTGATTGTGTGCCTAACCGCCTTCCAATACCTTTGCTAGAAAAAACTTACGCAACATACCTTTGGAAAGAAAATGAATGGTGTCTTTTATGCCAGGCTCTAGGGAAAATTTGTAACGATAAAGAGTTTGTTTAGCATATTTCGAAATCAACGTAACGACCACATTAGGGCTTTTATGCAATTCTGCCAGCCGATTGGGCTCTTTGTCAGTAAACAGCAAGATGTCAGAAAATTTCTCCATGTCCTTCAATTATTACATATTTTTTATATTATATTAAAAGTAACTAAGAACAAAGTCTGTAAAAAAATTAAAGGAATTCTACCGATGGTTACCGACAAAGAGCATCAAAGCATGGCATCGTAACCACGTTCCTTTCTCAATGGTAACAACTTACTATTTAGGATAGAAGGTAAAAACAAAATAAATATATCTTGTCAATAAGATAAAACTGGAATTGCCTACTATGACGACGGAACAAATAAATGACAATCAAATCCCAGTGAATTTTAAAATTTATAATATTATTTCGTTTACAAATAGTAATATTTCATGGTAGTCATTAAAGTCATTGAACTAGCGTAAAATAGGTCGATCACCCCCGATGACCAACCACCCTTTGTCTGCAAAGCCTAATAATCGTTAGGCAAGGGTATTTCTTACATGTATATATTTTACTTACATGTATATATTTGACATTACACCCATATTCACAAACGTTTGCTGAACTCAACCTTACTCCAACTCATTGGTATGATTAGTCGACACTAGCTTCCTTGACTTAAGGAGATTCCTCATTAGAGGTGAGTATCGAACTGTCGAATATAAGGTTGGTACCTTAAGGCCTCCCCGAAATTTTATTTATTTTTTATTTATTGAACAAAACTTACTCTATCTTTACAGGTTACCCTAATGCGATAGTGTAGTTACATATAATGGTACATTTATTGACAATTCAAGTTAAACATTCAATATTCCATACAATTTAAAATTTATACAATAATATTAGTTAAATAATAATGAAAAATAATCATTAGGAATAGCATAATTTATAATAAGCCACCCTGGTAAATTCATTCAGCTAGCAAGAAAACAAGTCTAAATCATTAGCCATGGTGTTGATGTTGCGCGCGCGCGTGTAAGCGGGGCCAGCTTGACGAGGTTAGTGCGAGCCTGCGGCACGGCCAGCAGCGGCGGCTGGCGGCGGCGCCACACATACCTGTCCGGGACCACTTAACCTACTCGTTCCAAGATGCCCGGGTTATGTTCCTTACCACGTATTATTTTAAACACGTAACACATCAGTGCTGCCTCTCTCCTAACTTTGAGTTCGTAGTAGCCAACCATTCCAGTTACAAATAAAGTAGGATACATTAGGGGATAGTATGGATAAACCTTGTATAACCTAAGGTACAAGTATCTCAAAAACTTGTTTTGGATTCGTTCTAACATAAGGGAGTACTTTTGTTCATGTGGGGCCCATACTATCGCGCTACTCTCAAGTTGACTTCTGACTAGGGCATTATATAATAATTTTACGGCTGCTATGTTAGTAAAATTTTTTACGTTCCGGATGACAAAACCTATATTCCTGAAGGCTCTTTTACAGACTGAAACAATGTGTTTACGAAAATTCAAATCGGTCGTTACCATAACACCCAGATCCCTCACCTCAGACACCCTGGCCATCGGGACTCCAGATATGCTATAACGGTAATGCAAAGGACTACGTGACCTCGAGAAAGAGATAGTTGAGCATTTTGAGAAGTTGAATTGAAGGTTGTTTTCCTTACTCCATGTTACCACTTTATCTATGTCCCCCTGGAGCTTCACGCAATCCTCGTCACTTTCAACCGATATAAATATCTTCAGGTCATCTGCAAAGAGTAGGCAATGGGCGTCAGTTAAGACCTTTGGTAAATCATTTACAAGGAGGAGAAACATCATAGGACCGAGATTGCTGCCCTGAATCACCCCTGATCTCGTAAAATATGGCTCAGATCTTAGTCCCTGGTACTCCACATACTGTTGCCGGTCTTTTAAATAGTTGGCGAAGAAGGAAAGCAAATGTGGGGTGAAGCCGACGCCCGCAAGCTTCGTTAAAAGCACATCATGGTCAACTAGGTCAAATGCTTGTTTGTAGTCGAAATAACCGGCGTCAACCTGCCAAATGAAATAAAGTGGTTATAAATTATATTTTTTGCCACTTTTTGCCTAGGTATTTACTTACTTTTTCATTTTTTACTCTATTATTTTGTATATACCAATTTTTGTGCTTTGGATTGTTAATATAACCTGTGTCGTTCCTCATTGGAGTTTGCTCAAGCAACCAATTAAGAATGTCACTTTCAAGTAAAGTTTGAGGACTTCCTTAATGCTTCATCCAATGAGTTTTAGTGAAGGACGTCCTTAAGGTTATGTTTAAGAATACGGGTGTCAGAGTCTTTTAAATTGATTTTTTTATTCAAATCTTTTATTTAGACTTGGCGCGTAAGCGAAAATGTTTTTTTTTTTTCAGGACCCAAAGTTACGCATACAAAAGTCTTCAACGACTATATCTGTAGTAATTTTCCATTATTTGCTAAATGCTTAGTTACGGCAGCATTATGGAGTTCGTTAGTCGAGAGCGACCCGCGTATCCGTAGCAAATGCGCGTGTCAAGTGACGGCCTGACGCGACCACTATTGGATTGGTCGCCATTTAGTGGCATTTTTTATCTTGAGCTTCTCCGTGCTTCGGAAGGCACGTTAAGTCGTTGGTTCCGGTCAACGATAGACAGCAGTCGTGAGGCTGTGTCAGATGCCTAGGGTAGCCTGAAAAATTCTGGCAGTGTTGGCCACTAACACACCTCGGGTCATGTTCCTGTTGATCTGGTTTTCGTGTAAATAAGGTTACGGAGGTCAGACAGCAGTCGCTCCATTGTAATACCTAGTTCCGCCAAATCTAGGACCATGACTAACAGCGTACCCTAGGCTCCGAAGCGTAAGCTGACGACGCAACTAGGAATACACGCTAGGATGATGATAATGATGCTTAATTACGGCAGCACTTTCAAAATGTTAAATTTCATTATGTATTCACTTTTAAAAAGTAAATAATAAAAAAACCTAGTCACTACTTTTTGTGAATGGTGTATTGCATGTTCCAACGAAATTAGCTTACGTTACAACCTTCTCGGTAGATTATGACGTTTCGTCATTCCAGTTTGCGTGGACCAAGTTTTTTGTTTATTATTTTATATTTTACACGTGTTTAACGGCTACCAGTGGTTACGTTTATGTAACTTTTTCTAATAAAATGGTACAAAGTATATTTAACTCCCTCCCTCGGGTTTTCCTAGTGACTACAGGAGGGCTTTCAAAACGGGTGTTAATAAATTTCTTTTGGGTCGGCAATGCGCTCGTGATATTTCTGGTATTGCAGGCGTCCATAGGCTGCGGTAACCGCTTACCAACAGGTAGAACACATGCCTTTCTACCTACGTAATTGTATAAAGAATATTTTTTAATTTCGTGATTTTCCAGCTGAGGGCAATAAAGTTATATTGTATTGTATTTTTACGCAAAAGCACATTTCTCGCTTAACATTGCAGTTCTTTTTATTAATCTATATTTTTTATTGTTACAGAATGGGCGAAAAGGATTAAAACAAACAAAAAGGTGAATATCTCAGGACGAATATTTTTCAGACCCTGAAATAACTCTACATGAAATGAATATGGTAAAATTAATTAACGAGTATTTATGAAAAATCTGTGTATCGTGATTGAGTCGAACGATTTTCATTTGCATCGACTTTTTTATAATGTATCGATTAATCGAGACGGAAATAGTTGCAGTAGGATCTATAAGAAACGATGCAATTAAGGAAAAGACGCTATTGATAAATTATATCAAGCTTGAAAAGTTATAGAAAATAGAGCAAACAATTTGGTTATTTCAGATAACTTAAAAACTGTCAAAAGGCATGTGGAGTTTGAATATTTTTTTAATTGAGATTTTTTTAAAGGCTTATATTTTATTTCGTGGCCTTAACAGGGGTTTGTCAATAACAGAGAAAGTTTGTAACAAATCAAGTAGATCAAAGTAAAACATTTACAACTAGCTGCATCGGCGCATACAGCATCGCTGCGCAGATGGCGTGCGCGTGCGCATGTCGCGCTCCGCCAAACATCTTTACGCTTTCTTTGGCCCGCGCTCTGCATACTTATGTTATGTGTACTTTGTTTAGTGTTATAATTAATTAGGAGTGAAGAGAGACCGAGTTCACACAAAGGTTGTGTCAAAGTTACTCGTGCGTCTTATATCTGTAGTCATTCTGGTCTGGCGTAGGATTCATACGCACTTTAGTATTACGATAATTAATGTTAATGCCATATTACTAATTAAAACCATATTATGATAGTAAGTGTGTAATCACGAAATAAGATTTACGATCTAATCAAACAGAAATACATCAATAGCTTTAATAATTTTGTATGCAGGATCATTTGATAGTGGAAACAAAGAAAGAAGAAAAATATGTAAGTTGCATTGAATTTTTTTTCGTGTAACATAAATTTTGTTACAAAGAGGTTGAGTTTTGAGAATTGAGAGATTTTTCACGTTTTTGGACACCCAATTTGAATAGAATAGAATATATCTTTATTGACAAAGCAATTTAATTATAATATATAATGTAATATTATAAGCAATTTGGCTTATCTATTATTTTTATCATTGACAATTTTTACCATGTCGCTGTCTAGCTCTTTTATTTTCAACAAAATGAATTTTTATCAGTCATCATAACTATATATATCTGGAATCCTCTCACTTATACATGTTTTATAAGAAAATCTTAAAGCGTACAATGTCAATGCTCTAAGATAGTTACAACCTGTAATTTGTTAATAATTTCTTACAATTTACGCCAAACAACGATTTACTTTCTCGATAATATAAGATAACATCGAACCGATTCACTAGTAATACGTTTTATAATAAACATCATTTGTTTTGTTCGGTATGTCTGAAAGTGGTGAGTTACGAAATGATTTCGATTTCGATATATTGACACATAAGACAAACTCATATTCTTAGTACAGAAAGAAGCCTTCTCTTTTTGATTTGTTACAAAATTATGAAATATAGTACAAATTTATAATCCCAATTTTTTATGAAGTCATTAATTTAGATATTAATATGTACCTAACAGTATTAAACATTATAACCAAAATGTTTCATAAACATAATTACAGGTAGGATACTGCGGTCGTAGTGGCATGTTTCTAATGTTGACACTTTCTTTAATATTCTTTTATCTATACTAATATTATAAATGCGAAAGTATGTCCGCCCGTCTGTTACGCTTTCACGGCCAAACCGCTGAACGGATTGATGAAATTTGGTATGAATATAGGTGAAGACCCGGGGTCAAACATAGGCATACTTTCTGACTCATGGGGAGCTGCTGGAAACAGCTAGTTTTAAATAAATTAACATTAACACTATAACGTAGTTATACGGTGATAATAAATAAATTAGTTTATTTGCACTTTCTCGCACACAACTGCGCTTTGAGTCTTATTTTATGGACATCAGAAATTGCTTCCTGGTTTGTTTTAATTAAAGGTTAAAGCCCAAAAGGAGATATCTTAATTAAAACGGTATTTTGTTTGTAGGTTACTTATTAAAATGTTCAGGGAGTGTTGCAAATGGCACAGTTAGTGACAACTGTTTTTTTTTGTTTTTGCAAATTTGAAAAGATTTCGATAAGTGTTTCCAGGTTTATTTATATTCTCTTGGTACATTATGTAGGTACGTTCTAGATAAATATTTCCACGAGGTAAACGTCCACGTAACTGGCCGGTTTAGTTGTTTGGCAATCAAACGTTATGTCGGCACACAACATTTTGTGTCATTAACTGGTGTCTTACGAAATTGCCTTCCTGTCTTTCCCGGATTTCCTTGCAAATATTAATAGGACTTGTAATTGTAAAACTATAATATCATAATTTTTAACTGTCAATTTTCAATTTACGTAATGTTAAAATTAACTAAATTATAATGTTGACGTTTTGTATAGGGAATTCTAAATTATGTCTATTCTAAAAAAAATCTTTTTTTGCTGGTTAGGTAGACTCATTCTTATTTTATTTACACGTGATAATGATGTTTTTATAATTTTGTTGTACTAAATAAAAATGTTTTCTTTATTTATGTCCTAATCTTGAGGATACGTAAGAACCTATGGTGTCATTTTTTTATATGGCCTTTTTTATACGGCCATGGATACAAGTCCTTTAAAGCCCTTCTTGTTTTTTCTATCTTCTTCAGTCCAGTGTTTCGTCAAGTCCTAGCCAAGTTTAAAAGTCTAGTCGGTAGTCAAATATAGTCTGAAGAATCAGGCTAAGTGGTAGAGAAACTGCACTCAGCGATTACTAAGAGCTTTTGGCAACAAGCATGAAAATCACATAAATCAAACACAGTATCATTTCTCAACACTCACGCTCATTATCGAATACTTTGCGAATAATAATCCACCATTATTATGCACAAACACTCAAAAACACAAATATTGGAAAATAAAATACAGCGTCGATACTGCTCTTCACAGTTTCCCGCCAAAAGTCCTATGGCCAGTAGACCATTTACAGTAGTAAATACATAAACACAAAAGCGGGCTAAACCGCGGGAAAGACTAGTCCATTAAAAAAGAAAAATATTTATTTGCATTGTAAGATCACAATCAGATATTACACAATAATAATACGTCCTAATAATCAACCATTTATTTAACCAATATTATAAATGCGAAAGTATGTCTGTTACAGTTTCACGGCTAAACCTATTGACAGATTTAGTTGAAACTTGGTATGGATATTGAATACTCGGGGTCAAACATAAACTACTTCTTGATACAGGTAGAACCGCGGGCAACAGCTAGTACCTTAAGAAACACAACATAATACAAGTAGAGTTAAGACAACATTCCACAGCTGACAACAATTATCTATGCTCTTACCATTTATAAGACATGCCTGTCTGTCCGTCTGTAAAGCCGCGTCGCATTTATGATAATTTGTTTGACAACACTTTCACTCTTAAGCGCCCCTCGTAAGACCCTTAGTTATTGCATTTTTATTGAATGTTTCTTTGAAGATTGTGCCTTTAGACTTAGAAAGCATTACCAGCAAGGCATCGTTACAAAATATAACGTCTTTATTCATATACAAAAACAAAACATTGAATAATTTGTTTATTATAGAGTTTTATGTTACCGAAAGTTGGCTTAGAACATTTTAAAAACAGTTTTTTTTTCCGAAAGTCTTTTACGCTTATTTAAGTTGTCACGCATAAAGCTTTGTTAGAGGCCACGACATGGCTTAACTTTCGAGTGAAATCAGGGCAGCTCACTAGTATTCAAAATACATATGTACTTGAAATAAGAATATTCAAGTGTTATATTAATAATTAAGTACCTACATATTCGGCATTTTTAGTACTAATAAAAGTTACCAAATTCTGATGATCCGAAAGAATGAGTTAGATTAAAAATGAAACACCTACTTCTATTAACGTTTTACAATTTATATTAAAACAATTTTTAAAACGTCTAAACTTAAAAAAAAAATCTACACAACCAAGTTGAGATTTTTTTCCGCGACTCCTTTTTACTCTAAGGCAGGTTGGAAGAAATTGTATTCTCGATAAGTTCGCCTTTGTACGCATGTCGATTTATTCGATATAAATACGTGTTTCTTTTGTTTAAAATTGGTGCAATATAGTGTTCATTCATTCATTCAAGTAGAATTCAGTAAGTCAGACTTTCAAGATGCTGCTAGTAAAATTTCAGAACTTGAACCAAAATCGCTCTTTACAGAAATTTAATTAATACCACCCATGGTTATACAAAAAACACATATTAACAGACTAATAAAGAGAATTATCATACAAAACATGCAAAAAGAAACATTAGTCCACTTCTTAACGACGTCATTTGGATAAAGTTGGTGGCGATAGTATGACTTGGTGACCCGAATGCCCACGGGCTGTTAGCTGTAAGTTGTGACTTGAAGCAAATTCAGTGAAAATGTTGGAAATGTTTTCTTTGATCTAGGAAAAATTGCGATATAAATACGCGCTTAAATTTTTAGGCTACGGTCTCCTTCTCGTTTTATGGTATAGTTGGACGCCGCTGATCGATGTGTTTAAAGTGATATTTTTGAAAAGTATGATTCAAACCCGAATGAAAATCGTTCCACTCACCAACAAAACAAACAAAACAACAAAAAACGTCTTTATTTCTTCCATATACATATACTTAACACATACAAAATTGTGCATTTTCAATTGGAGGAGACTGGGGCCTGTATTACAGTACCCCAGTGCTCTCGCCTCTAAATGCGATAGACATAATTATACCTTAAATAGTATGTTTAATATATTTATTTATTTATTTATTAAAACTTTATTGTTCCACAAAGTACACATAAACTTATAACAATTGGTGGACTTAATGCTAAGAGCATTCTCTACCAGTCAACCATTGGGAGAAACGGAAAGATAGTTTGGCGCAAAAAAGTTAAGGGGGAAAAATGTATTACTTATAGAGCAAATTTTATCAAAAGCTTAAGTTTATACACTACGTAAACATACATAAAACATACACAAATACTATTTCATTTTAAATATATACCTATATATATATATATACATATACCTACACAAATATCAATGATGAAGTCAAGTCACATTGAGAAGTTTTCATTAACTGAGCGAGTCCAAAATGTGCACACGTGCCCGCTTTTTAAATAAAAATTTGTTAGGACTTTCCTTAATATCAGCAGGCAAAGCATTCCAAAGTCGAGTAGATTGTAAAGTGAAGGAATTAGCCATAAAACTGGTGCGAAAAAGAGGAGTACTTAGTAAGAGAGAATTAGAAGAGCGAAGCTGACGATCATGAGAGTCGGATAGATATTTAAAATTACATTTTAAATAATCAGGAGATGAGGATTCATTAGGATCGAAAAGAGTGTACAGAGAAGCCTAAGCTCTCTGCGTTGACGAATTTGTAGCCATCTAAGCTCGAAGCGATAAGGCGATATGTGATCATACTTACGGAGGCAAAATATGAAGCGGAAGCAGTTATTTACTAGACGATCTAGCTTATTTAGAAGATCTTGATTAAGGTCCGGATAGCATACATCTGCATAGTCCAAAATTGGAAAAACTAAGGTTAGGATATATTGAAAGTAATACTATTTAAGGCAATAAAGATGGATTGAAATGTATATACGCGGGAACCAGAACCACATCAATATTTATACTTAATACTGAAATAGCCATTCCCCACAATATACTTACAATGTACCATATTTTTTTTTTTATGCAATCATCATCATAATTTCGTATAGGTTACATTGTCAATCGACCATGTACACCATGGTGTCAGAGTCAATAAAGGGTATAGTATTGTAAACAACGCTATTTTACACTTAGAAAGATATATCTAGAAAGCCGATTACGACGATTATGATATGATGAAAATCATTCAAATCATTTACTCACTGATTTTGCGTGAGTATTTTTATTTCTAAAATAGCACCCCCGCGAAGATTTTTACGACTGGATTGACGTGAGACATTTCGTCTCTTTTTCGCGTTCACTTATAAAAAAAAGTGTGCAATCATTAAACGGATTAAAATGTAGCGACGATTAATACTTGTGTCCCCTTGCCATTTAATTTTTTCATTGATGTTCACACAGTTTTTCGTTTGAATGACTGGTGTCACTTGTGACCGCAGAATGCTGATCAGGCATAAGGGTCAGGTCCATAAATCTATCATTAGGCCTGCCCTCCTACATGGCAGTGAGGCGTGGTCCGTGCTTGAGCGGCACAAGCAAGAGCTGCGTGTCACGGAGATGAAGGAGACGATTCGCTGGATGTGCGGAGTGACGCAGAAGGACCGCATAAAAACTCTACTCCCGCATTCGGGGTATCCTTCGTGTCCGTGACATAGCAGATAAGCTTCCGGAAATTCGCCTGCGATGGTACGCTCACTTCTTACGAAAACCGGCAACTTACATTGGGAACAAGTGTCTGGCCATGCCGCCTCAGCCGGGGCCTGGTAGAAGAGGCGCGCCCAAAAAGAGCTGGTTTGACGTCGCAAAGCAGGATATGCGTGCTAATGGACTCTCCATTAAGGTTGCTGAAGACCGGGCGAAGTGGAGACGTAAATGCAGGAAAGCGGACCCTGGGCTTCGAAGTGAACGACTGAGGATGCAACCGGGAAGACGCTAGGATGATGATGATGAGTTTTTTCGTTTGAATATGAATTTCTAGTTGTTTATTTATAATAACCTACTGGCTACTGGACATTATGAATGCTCTACAAGAGAGAGAGAGTGAGTCCTCAAGTGGCAAAAAAATCTCTCTGGAGTATTATGTCAAAGTAGTACGTAAAATATCTAGTTTCCAGGTTACTTGCGGGGGTAGAAGGTTTGACGCCAGTGTTGGCCACTAACTCGACTCGCTAAGAACATTAACCTTTTGATGACCATGTCATTGGCAACCGTCTTATGAAATAGAGCGTTAATTTACGCATCTGCCGATTATATTATGTAACAGATGAATTGACAAAGAAACTATTTGATAATATTTTTTGCTGTAATGACATGCTTTAAATATAGGAACCATCGACAGGGGATTCATCCGCATTCATTAGAATTCAAAGGATCGCGTACGGTGCGCTTTAATAGAAATCCATGGGATTGTTCAAAAAAGGGCGTTAAAGGATTTCTCAAGGGCCGGCAGTACGCATGTGATGCCCCTGGTGTTGTGGGCGTCCATGGGCTGCGGTGACCACTTACCATCAGGTGGGCCGTATGCCTTTTTGCCTGCTTAATTGTTGGACTTGACAAAAGGAACTTGACTTGAACTATGTATAAGTCAAAAAACAAAGAAAACCGTTAAATTTTTATAGAGCAATTTTGTTTCCAGTTCATTAGTTGTATGCTCGTTTCTATATATTGACATATAGAGAGCGAATGAAAATATTTTCCACGCCGATTTTGAGTGATTCATATATTTCCAAATTGGCTGAATATGTTATGATTCCCTTTATGACTGTCATTTTTGTTTACGCCCTTGCGATAACCAGTTACATTATTAAAAGCTCATCTTAGGTCCTGAAGCGATAGCTGAGGACTGGGAAACATGCTTAGGTATTTTTGCAAAGTATGAGTGACGCAAAATCGGTAAGTCGAATGAAAAACGCTTGGACGCACCGACTCATCGACTGTCGACAGACGCTTTTGTGTCAGTCATACTTTTCTAAAATCGTCCCCTGATGAAGACGAAAAATAGTAAATATTAAAATACTCAAGTCCGAGTTGTAATACATAACCTAAGAGCTATTATTGTGCAAGACGGGCTGAATCGTCGCTTTCCTTATTAGTTTTGTGTACTCCTTGTTGCGACTACTTTCCCCGGGTTTTTATCTCCTTTTCGTCCATAGAATATGCTATTGATGTCCCTTTCTGTTCATCTGGCGTGCCTTTACAAGTAATTGGCTATTTTTGTTGTAATCACGACATTTTATCAAATTCGAGTCGTTGCCTTTCAAGATATCTCTATCGAAAATTAGTGCTGTCTTTTTGTCGCTGGAGTCCGTTAAAGTCCTTCTATTTAGCTCTACATATAAAACCTATGATACGATACAACACGGCTCGTGTAAGACAGTGTTAGATTTATGTGATTTTCTTGTTAGTTAGGTAGAAACTCTTTATTGTTCATAAATAAAACATTTAAATTTCATTTCCAAGAGCTCCTAGAAATCGCTAAGAGCAGTTTTTCTACCACTTTACTTAGCCTGATTCTTCAGACTTTTTTTTTTTTTTGTTTGTTAACGGAGGGAAAATGCATTTACGCACTGAGTGTGGGACTCCCAGGCAGAGTGCATGGACTACCCACTAAAACCCCTCCGGCGTTTCCGCACCGGCTGTTGAGGGCGCCATGGGGTCGCGTTAGCATTCTACCACGACGCCCTCCAGCCATGGCCTTTCGGCCACCCCTAAATCAGACAGTGGCCCATAAATGGACCACGCCCGCGTCCCCCAGATGCACATCCAATCGCCGTCTCATTATAGACGGCGGTGGAGTGGTCTGTTGGCAGAAATTGTCCGACAGTCAACAAGACCCCGACTATCAGGGAGTTATTAACTGTCACCCAGGGTGCACCGTCCCGAATCCCTTGTCAGCCCGTCCTCTCACCGGATCCGTGGGATCAAATGAGAATGCAAAGCTTTCAAAGGACCGGGCACTCGAGGAGGTTCCCTGCCCTGCACCCCGATTCTTCTGACTTGACTTAACTTAACAACTGACTTGACTTTAGACTTGTTTGACTAAACAACTTAGTTCAATAATTTTTACTTGTTACTGGCTAAATACTAAAGTAAAAGCCATAATAAAAAAGGTGCACATGAGTCAATAGAAGCGTTATCAGTGTGTCGTAGTTGGTTATCAGGGATGAAAGTGGGCGGACCCATCTCTCGTTACAATCGGCAGTGATAACTAGATTAGTTAGTGGGTAATGCCAGTTATCTGCTAATTTAGTATTTAAAATTACATACCTACATACATACCATCATGCCTCTTTCCCGTAGGGGTAGGCAGAGATTACGGATTTCTATTTGCTACGATTTAAAATTTAATTCAGTTAAAGTGAAAACAGCCGCACTTACAGACGTTAATTCATTCATATCGTGTAGGTTACGTGGTCCATTAACCCTTTCACGTTACTTAACTCTTTTTTGGAACCGCCTTTTGATAAATAACCTAAGCTGATTCCTTAAACTAAAAAAAATCAGCTTTATACGAATAATTTTTGAACGTATAGATACTAATTAGTATAAATTTACAAATTCTTCCTTTGTACCCGACAAAGGAAGAATTTGGAAATCTTTTTGGATTGAATTAACGTTTCTGGGTGCGGTTTCTAGGTACAACCTAACACTGCAATTAAATCTAGAAATGTAAAGTATCCATAAATAACATGTCTATTCATCAATTAAATTAATACGCATCTAGTTAAATTAATCTGGGGTTACTGTAGTGTGTTTTTGTGTTTTTTTTTTAAATTTTATGTGAACAAGCTACAATGCAATGATAAACAAGGGCAAAATCATCTGACGTCTATTTCAGACATAACTTAAGAAGGAAGAGAGTAACATCATCATCATTTCAGCCGCAGTCAGTCCACTGCTGGACATAGGCCTCTCCTAATTCATACTTTCATACTAATATTATAAATGCAAAAGTCTGTCCGTCTGTCTGTCTATCTATCTGTCTGTCTGTTACGCTTTCACGGCTAAACCGCTGGACGGATTTTGATGAAATTTGGTATGAATATAGTTGAAGACCCGAGGTCAAACATAGGCTACTTTTTGACGCAGGCGGAGCTGCGGGAAAAAGGTAGTGATTTATAAAATGACCGGTAAGAAATACGTACCTAATTACCAATTCTTCATCGTACTTCCTAAACATAGAAATTACTACTTATATTTACATAGAAATCTAATTAGGAAGCCCATATTGAACAGTGGACTTTAAAATGACCGTAATTTGCGAAAGTGAGTTATTAAAAAGGTTGTTTATATTTTTATTATAATTAATTTGTGATGAATCTCAAAAATAACACTTTCACTGTATGCTTTGAAAAGCGAAATTATACCGCTTGCTAAGCAGAGCATGGCCGATGGACGTCGGCACTGAATGTTTGAGGTTCTATTGTTTTTCATTAAAAAAATCAAGTTTTTTTATACAACTAACACGCGCCGCACATAATTTTTCTGTTTTTCCTAATGGTTAACTGGGAGAGAATGCTTTTAGCCGTCAATTGCAAAAGTTTATTTTTTTACTTGTGGTACAATAAAGAAATAAGTAGGCTAACGGGCGTACGGCCTACCTGATGGTAGTCGGTTACCGTAGCCTATGAACGCCTGCAATACCGGAGATGTCACGAGCGCGTTGCCGACCTGTTGACAAGTTTTTATATTGTCATGCCTAGTTGATACGGAAATGTTAGATACCACGTCAAATGATCGCGATTATTTTTAACATTAAGCTCGCCTTTTACATTATTGTAATGATGTTAAATAAAATATTGCTCCAAAAAGTAAAACAGATGTTTTTTACCAGCACTAAATTTAACCGAGATAACAAACAGTTTAGTATTTTAGCACGATTATTATTGACACATACATACACTAATAGATGCAATGAAAATCTAAAATACAAAAGTTTGTATGGAAGCCTGAAGTAGGTTTCGGAAAAACCAAGGTCACCAAGTTTCACTTATCGGAACTTTATTAAATTGTAAAATTAAAATTAATCTGTTTTAGTAATGTTATCAAGTAAATTTTTTTTTTATTTTTTTTATTATTTTAAACCGTAGCATTCGTCGTTAGAAGAATTTTTGAAATTTATAGTATATTTAGATTTAGACATTCATTACCTATATATTTCAAATTTCGCCCTCTGAGATTTTTTTTTATTTAAGTTTGAAGAATTAGTTTTTGTGATCATTAACGATTATGAGTGCGGGTGTAAGATTTATAACTAGATCAAGTAGAGCTACATGTAAAAGTTTCATACAATAAATATTAACATTTCAATTTATGATCAAATCAATTTTGAAGCAGAAATATCTTTGTTTACATTTGATATCGAAATAAAACCTAATTGACTAAAAAAGCGATCATAGATTTTTTTTGTCACCCGAATCGAGCCGAAACCGACAAATCGCAACTTTTTTAACCATTGCGTTAATTACATTTCTGGCAATATTTTAAAGCCTTGTTGCGCACGCAAAATCACAACGTTTTTTGTAGCAAATTGACATTTGGTGACCGGTCATAAAGTCTGAATTTGAATATCGTCGCGCTAGTGTTGCCAACCGTGAAAAACTGATTTGCAATAAGGTTAGTACAGTCTCCACAGGAGGGCAATTTAGATATTTTGATTAGGCATTTTCCCAGACCGAATCGAAAACTAGACAGAAAAATAAACACTTTTAGATTAGGTTGTTTGCAATAGTTAAAATAGTAGCTTTTACAAATTGATTTATGATTTGACTATGGCAGTTGCAATCTTTTGAATTGAAATGTAGAGTTATTTGGATAACATTTTTTTTAATTGAAAACTAGTTTTGCTTTGCGATTTCACGCGTCAGATGTGTACTCGTATGAACTTATAGATTTACTAGCTGTTTCCCGCAGCTCCGCCTGCGTCAAAAAGTAGCCTATGTTTGACCCCAGGTCTTCAACTATATTCATACCAAATTTCATCATAATCCGATCAGCGGTTTGGCCGTGGAAACGTAACAGACAGACAGGCAGGCAGACGGGCAGACAGACAGACTTTCGCATTTATAATATTAGTATGGTATGGACTAGCACCTTCTCACGCGTGTTTAAATCCCACGGGAACAGTTTTTCTGGGATTAAAGGACTATATTCTTCTCATTACCTATGTGTATGCGAAATTTCAGGCAGTTTGGTTAACTGGATGAAGGGTCAGCAGGAAACAAACAAACATACAGACTCGCTTTCGCTTTTCTTTTTGTTACTATGAGAAAAGGATAAGTACATTTTCCTTATCCGTAAAGTAGTCTTAAAGTAACGTAACTTTACTATAATTATAAGCATTAATACATAAAATTCTTCAGATTAATTAAATGAGTAAAATTGATCATTTTTATATTGTTGCGATAATTTATAATATACCTAGAGCCATACTTACACGTGTACATAATACTTGGTTAAGTACCAATAATTTATTACTTACTAGCTTTTTCCCGCAGCTCCGCCTGCGTCAAAAAGTGGCCTATGTTTGACTGCGGGTCTTCAACTATATTCATACCAAATTTCATCAAAATCCGTTCAGCGGTTTGGCCGTGAAAGCGTAACAGACAGACAGACAGAAATACAGACAGACAGACAGACTTTCGCATTTATAATATTAGTATGGATGAATTAGTATGGATTCATGTTAAAGTATACGATTACATAATGTGGTAGTTCCGTTTGAAAATTGAACTAGAAAGAGACAATATCTTTCTGTGTTAATTTTGTTGTGCTAAACATAGTCAATTTTGTAATTTGTCTCTGAAAATAAATTTCAATAATATAGAAAATCTATAATCTAGAAAGAATCAAACTAAAGTTTTTCGTATACATGTCAAAGAATTAAAAAGAATATATAATATTTTGTTTTTAAAATTTCCACTGTTTTATCAGGTAGCACAATCCATGAATCGAATATTTATAAGATTTATAAAAAAAACTTCAACACAACAGCTTCGCAATTATGTTCTTAAAGGGCTGAAAATTTAGACATCAGATACAAGAAACATCAGACATTAACATATTTCACCCAATAAGCTAGGACGGCATAAATATCATTATATTAACCACTTAAGTTCTCATAGTAAATGTAGTTGTACACACAATTGAAGCTCGTTAGAATTCGAGTGCCGACCCCGTATATACGTCGTAAGTCGATGTTTTATTGGCATAGTGTTGTTCACAACAAAATATCGATATCGATGTTAAATTTATATTCAGATTAGTTTTCAAAATATAATTTGTTTATATTTAATTTAAAAAAAACAAACTAAATTACAAAATAACAAAAACTAAACACTTAAAAATCTTAAAACACTGTAGCATTTCAAGAAGGTTCGAAGAACGCAACCTGCATGTTAAATTTGTGGTTTTCTAAATAATTGTGGACTATGAAAAAACTGAACAAAATGTATCTAAGAACCCGTAGATAAATGTTTTATCTGCATCTCAATATCCGTTATTACACATGCAACATTACGCAGTTAAATAAGATTATTAAAATAGTAACATATATCATATCACGTCCATCATCATTTGATATATTTTTTTTCTATTCTATTCTATTCACACTAAACTATGATTGACTACCACTGTAGTTTATATTAAGATTACATAGGCGTACTGTATGTAGAGCTCGCCTCCAGTGGAATAGCACAGTAGTTTTGTGAGAACCTTCAATGTGAGGGCCAAAACCATTTCTTGGCTTTAATTACTTACATTCTTGAAAGAGCCCTATTTTAAAAATGTATCTCATACTTTGAATGAAAATCGATAGATATCGAACGAAAACAATTCGACATTAAACAAAAATATTCGACTCGCCGATATAGCGTGAGTCACAGTTCCCAAAAAATCACTCCTGTTGTATTGTTCATACTTTCATAGATAAAAAATCCTAGCTGAAGTGCAGAAATCCAAAAAGGCATTTATGAATTATATATATACATAACATACCCTAATGTGGAACCCTACTAGTATTAAAATTGAATTACTCTTGTTAATTTTTTTCCAATTTAAATAAAAACATACTCATAGTGATTATAAGTTCTTGAACACTTTCGTGTCTCGGGAAACTATCGACAACGCACGCGACATCACTATACTTGGTAAACGGAGCGCAGGCGCATTCTGTCACGATCTCAAATGCGTGTCTCTACCATTTAAGGCCTTATTACAACACCATTGCTAACATTGCAGTACACTGCTGCATTTAACGTACGCGTATTTAAGTATCTCATACTAATATCGCAATGGATATTGCTCAGTTTGTTTTAAGGTTAATAGCGGTATCCGAAATTTGAATAAAATATCAAGTTGTGCACGATTTTGCTTGAATTGCCTTGGGTCTTGTTAGTAACTTTATAATATGCTTCTGTTTCTTTGTTATTAAAAGCAACAACGCTTTTAATATTATAATCCAAAGTCCTATAATACTAAACTTATTCAAGATTCAAGGCAGAAGGAGGCCTGGAAGAAGGAGAATTTCATGGTGGAAAAACCCATGCCTCTTCACTTGAGAGAGCTCAAGAGTACAGATTGCATTGATGGTTGCCTCTATGGTTCTATTATATAAATTCTAACGAATATCTTATGAATATTAAAAAAGTATGCACTATTTTATAAATACATAGAAAACTTGAATTCCCTTTTTCTTTATTTTTGAAAGTATGACGCACCCAAAACCGGCGAGTCCAATGAAATAATTGTTCGACTCACCGATTACGGCGAATGAAAATCATTCGATACCAATAATCACTCGGTTTTCACCGGTTATGCGTGAATTATACTTTTCAAAAATAAGGCTCCAAGTGTAACCACATTATCAAAATTATATCTTCGACACCTACGTGGTCTATTAAGGTCACCTTAGTGAATAATTATTATTGTCTACTACGTATTTATCGCTGACCATATCTGACCATACTAATTTGCCTTGACTTTGGTAATCAGTAGATATGTAAATAATGTGTAAGTAAGTACCTGTGCCATTAGACCTTTCAAACGCAGTCGCCAGCGACTCCGTTAGCAATTTCGTATGGCAAACAGTAAAGCGCCCCTGGCGGCTAGTAAGGTAAATAAGAAATTCCATATAAAATACTAACGCAGTAAATAAATTTAAAGCTCATCTGAAAGAGTTGTTGGTAACCAAATGTTATTATGACTTGCATGAATTCTTTTCTGACAAAATGTTGATTGCGACTTTAAAAGACAGCTGATCTAATTTTTGCAAGATTTACTCGAATTTACTTACTTGTTTTTTATTGCTTTGCATGATTTTATTTAGACAATGTGTGACACCACTGACTTCACTTTTGTATGCCTAGTAGGCTAAACGTGTATGTGCTTAATACTTTCAATGTACTATATTGAAACCAACATGTTTACAAAAGAATAAATGATTATTGATTACCAAGATATATAATAAGCTACCAAATGCGATAAAAATGCAATGTCTTATGAAATTCAAAGAGCTACATAGGGCGCACTGTAAGTTTCCGGAACTGGCCACTTACATATACAATATTTAAAAATTTATTGCAACATTTGAAAATAGAACTTTTTGGCTGTAGAATGCAGTTTGTTTCATCTGACTGTCTTTTGTTTTTACCTTGTGGCGCCATTTAAAAAATTGTGTGTCTGCATCAACATGGATTTAACTCGGAAAAATTTTCGTAGTATGATTTTCTACGATTTTAAGTGTAATTTGACAGCTCAACAGAGCATCGCTCGGCTTGAAACAGCTTTTGGCAATGAAGCACCATGCAAGACAACTGTTTATAGCTGGTTTGCAGAATTCAAGCGTGGTCGTATCAATCTCAGTGACGAATCTCGCGATGGTCGGCCGTATGATTGAAACAGACAGGCATGTGACCTACCATGAAATTCGCGCATCCTTAGAAATAGGCATGAGTCAAATACAATTAATCCTACACAAACATTTGGGTGTGAGAAAGCTGTGCTCGCGGTGGATCCCACACAACTTGACCGAGGCTCAAAAAACGGACCGCGTCACTTGGTGCAGTGCCATGCTTACCAGATTCAACGAAGGTGCGTCAAATTTGGTGTGGGACATAGTAACAGGTGACGAAACATGGATTTATTGCTACGATCCCAAAACAAAGCAGCAATCGAGCGTATGGGTCTTTCAAGATGAGCCGAAACCAACCAAAGTGGCGCGCGTGAAAAGTGCATCTAAGCGCATGATTGCTTCTTTTTTTAATAAAACTGGACACGTGGCTACTGTTGCTTTAGAGAATCGTCGTACAGTGAATAGTGACTGGTACACGACCATTTGTTTGCCGGAAGTTATTGACGAACTCCGTAAAAATAACCGTAAACGCCGTATCATCCTGCACCACGACAATGCTAGTTCTCACACGGCCAGACAGACAAACGACTTTTTGAAGGCGAAAAATGTAGAACTCATGAGTCATCCTGCATACAGTCCCGACCTGGCACCTTGTGACTTTTTTCTGTTCCCAAAAATTAAGAACCAATTACGCGGTCAACGATTTTCATCACCAGAAGAGGCTGTCGAGGAGTATGAAAAACACGTTTCAGAGGTCACCACAGAGGAGTGGCACAAAAGTTTTCAAAACTGGTTTCATCGAATGAAAAAGTGCATAGACGCCAAGGGAGATTAATTTGAAAAACAATAAATTAATTTTGTACCTTTAATAGTATTATTTCATATTCATTCCGGAAACTTATAGTGCGCCCCACGTATAAGAGAATATTTTCATTTTTAGCTGACAAAAGTTACTATTCTGTAAATGACTTCTTGCATGATAATTCTAATAATTTGACATTTTACTCGTAATAAAGGTATATTTGTAAGCTGTGTCTATCAGCAAAATCATAGTGATTCTGAATTGCTGCTCTAACACTAACACCTTTATGTACTACCTATGTTTTCACAAATAAATGATTTGATTGATTGATTGATTGATTATTATTATTGCAGTTGCTAGCGTCGGCACTGATGAACCTTTAGGAGTATGTATGTAGAAACAATTAAATAATCTTTTTTTTGACGTCGAATTGTGAAACAAGTTTGATGAATTTTGGGTGCCTTGTATAAATGAGGTAAAGAAGGACACATTTTACTGTTTTTCCTATTGACACAGAAAACATTCCTTTACATTAGAATGAGGTATATCACAATAATTATAAAAAATGTGTAAATGTTTCGCGATATACTTACAACGAATTATATATTATTATATATTATATTTAAATTTTAATTTACTTTTCATTTTAATTTTAGTTTTGTAAATAAGTAGTTTTAAAGTTAGCAGGTAAGAGCCTAGTTTTAGTATTTATAAAAATTTGTTCATAATTATACAATTAATTGTTTACTAGTTATGTATTCAAATTGGCAACTTGTGATAGCATCGTTAATAGCTACAAAATTTTGGGTAAAAAAATAAACTGTTTAAGCGACCTAGTGGTATTTACTTTATTATTATTAGATCAGTAGATTACAAGAAAGTAAAAAAATACCACAATAAAATCGCAATTACAAATGCATTAATTTCTAATTTGTCACAAAGTTGACCAAACATTCCGTGCCTGTCCTATTTTACGTCTACTTATAACTCCATAATTTTCATACCCTTTTTGACCCACTGAACCCAAAATCATAAGGTATTCGTCAATCATAATTTTCATACCCTTTTTGACCCACTGAACCCGAAATTATAAAGTTTTCGTCAATTTGTCACATTACCACGATATGTTCGTACAGGTCAGGAACTTTGACGTGCCGAGTAGTAAGTAAATTACTGTTTTATTGCTTGTCAAAGTAGGTTGAGATCTTTAGCGCTATTTTGCTTGGTTTTTGCTGAAAAAATGCTTGGTTGCTGAAGAAAGGTTTTATAGGAGTAGATAGAGACAGTTATATTTTGTATTCTATGATAATGCACCATGTAAATTTTTACTTTGACGTAATTAGGGTTCTGTACGTAAAGGGTAAAACATGATCAGATTCAGACTCTGCTGTCCGTACGTCCGTCTGTCACCAGGCTCTCATGAACCATGATATGTAGACAGTTGAAAAATATTCAGACGTATTTCTTTTGCCGCTATATCATCAAATACTAAAAAAAGAATACGCAATAAAGTTAAACAAATTTGCATTTGATTGGTCGCTCAACTCAGTATCTATCAATTTTAATTTGATAAGAATAAGTCTCATTTGTCATAAAAATATCAAGAGTTCTTACAGGCAGTGTTCACTGAGTGACCCTGAACCTACCACCTAAAGCTTGTCAGTAGGTATATCTTATTACGAGACTAAATACATCTTGATCATTTATTAATAACTATTACTAACTACAATTAAGTTTTAACAATACCTTAATTACACCGACGTTACGCTATATGACACCCATTACTCCATATTGTTCGGTTTATATAACCTGTTCCCACATTATTAATAGCAAAAAGTAAAATTTTTACAGAAATATCTCCTTATGGTAGAATGGTGGGTAGGAAAGAAATGGGAGAAAAGAAAAGGGCACCACTCCAAATCAATGTCTGTATAAATGGCGTACAAAAATAAAAATAAGTTCAAAAAACTAAATCCAGTCTACTGCAAAATCACGGTTTAAAATGTATGAAACAAGATTGTCTTGTTTTGGGGTCCGTCATTAAGACACATTCTTTTGTCCACTGCTCATATACAGAATCGCTTAAAATAAGAATAATCTGTACATCCAAATAACCTGCAAAAACCATGACATTATTTGGTTCTGCTCGATTTGAAGCCAACGAAGTATTCGATTTGTAATGATTTCTTATGTTTTCGCGATTGTTATTCATTAAATTAAACTATTTTAATACGGTTTTTATCGCGTTTATTACTTATTTATTTACACCTGACGTTTCAAACACTTTACAGCGTTAATGGTCGCAGGCAGACTCCGAATTCGATTTGTATGAAAATATTTTCAAATTTCGGATTAAAGCAAGCAAATTCGCGAGCAAAAGCTAACAATAAAAATATTTTTAACATGTGCTAATAAATATCCCCATCATGCCACACGGCATCAACAAATAAGATTTTTTTTCTCGTCCTAACTTTATGCCCACTAGATGGCGCTTTTCAATTTAAATATGACGTCACATAGAACTAGCGGATAACTAAGACATTTCCAAGAATATTCCATTTGTTAATTATCACTAGTAATTTAGAAGTAAATCATGATACATATATTTATATTTCTGCCTAAACTTTTGTCCTCTAGAGGGTGCCGTTTCAATTTTAACATGACCTGACATGACCTATGTCATCCAAATAACCAAGGCCTTTCCAACGATATGTACCCTATTTATTTAATTATCACTAGTAGTTTAGAATAAAATCGCGAACACAAATGAATTCGATTTGAATGAAGAAAATTTTCATATATCAGAAGAAATCATGCATATCCGTGGGCTAAAAAATGTGTAAAGGAAAATATATATTTAAGATTTGTTCTCGTGGCAATTATTCTAGAGTTTTCGGAGCGCGTTACGAATTAACACAAAATCATCATTCTAGACTTCTTCTTCTATTTTTTTTAATCAAGATTTGATTTATATACATTTATAGGGATGGATAAATCTTTGATTAAAAATTGGGGAGAATGTAAGAAATTTTTCTAAATATTTATTGAAGTTTATTTTCCATGTACCATAGACAGTGCCTACCATTGTATTTTCGTTGTGACAAATGTTTACATTATGTTTGTTTTTTAATTTGTATTGTATTTTAATTATGAGGAATTCATATATCCTTACAGATCCAAAACAAAACAATGCAAAGGGATAATCTATACTAATATTATAAAGCTGAAGAGTTTGTTTGTTTGTTTGAACGCGCTAATCTCAGGAACTACTGGTTCGAATTGAAAAATTCTTTTTGTGTTGGATAGATCATTTATCGAGGAAGGCTTTAGGCTATATAACATCACGTTGCGACTAATAGGAGCGAAGAAACAGTCGAAAATGTGGAAAAAACGGGGAAAATTATTTATCTTTGAGGGCTTCCGTTGCGTGCGCTGCGAAAACAGTTCGAGATACCCAAAAAATATGTATGAAAGAATTTTTCCTCTTTAAATGATCTAAAAAAATGTCCGCGACAGTATATGTCTATCTTTTAAGATTAACTTACAATAACAGTTTTTATGATAATCAAATTTTGTCGAAATTAATGCATTATTACAAATTATTTGTCAGAGTTGTATCAACTTAATAATATTAATCTTTATCCAAATAAATGTGTCATTGATTCTGCCACAAGAAAATAAAACTAAAAATATAATTTACGCAGAAGTACTTTAAAATATATCCTTTTAAAACTACTTTAAAATATATTCTATTAATTATGTAACTAAGTCGTCTAAAATAAGTCGTGGGTAACAGCTATAGGTAATTTATAATAAAGCTGAGGAGGTAGGTTTGTAAACAAAAAATAAATATGATTCCCAAAATAACTATTCCACGCGAACGAAGTCGCGGGCACAGCTAGTTTACAATATAATTATATATATATTTCTACAAGTTTCTGTTCTGCACTTTTATATTATGTGCCATGTTCTCACGATGATATGCGAGGTTATGTATAATTAAAATCGTTTGATGGCTTTACATGTGATGGTAATAAAGATAATAATTGACCGAGCGAGCGAAGCGAGCGAGGGCTACAAATCAAGTTGGGGCGAAAAAACATTGTTTGTATGTATGTATGTTTCTATGTATGTTCCGCGATAACTCTCGAGCCGTTAGTCCGATTTCGCTGAAATTTTTAAGTTCATTTGACATCAAAATCGTTGTCGAGGAGGGCGAATATGTTGGCCTTTGGCTCTGGTTTGCTAGATGCTCCCTTGAGGTGAAAATTGCTCTTTTCAAGGCATACTGCACCTCACTGTACACGTGCAGCCTGTGGGCTGGCTATTCCCAGAGGGTCTACAGCTCCCTCCGTGTCCAGTTCAATAATGCAGGGCGGTATTGGGTCTCCCGCGTTTCTGTAGCGCATCAGGAATGTTTGCCGAAGCGCATACAGACTGTTTTTACGCAACAATGCGCAAGAGAGCCGCATCCCTGGTGCGCAGAGTGCGGGCCAGCTCCAACGCTCTCCTGAAAATGATTGCAGCGAGAGAGGATTGTGCCTATATCCGGCACTGCTGCGACATGCATGTCCCGTGTTGCCGGGTTGAGAGACAATTTTAATCATTATAAATATTGTCTAAAGTTTTATTATTATTATTTTTTTTAAATATTTTTATAATTTCTATTTTTATATTGTAGTTTTAACATATAATTTTAATGGGGTTTTAATGATATATACTTTTAAATAATTATTGTTGTACAATTTTATATGGGTTTTATTACCTGAAATAAATTTATTTTATTTTATTATTTATTATTTATAAAATCGGTTTAGTCTTTGAGGTATTTGCATTAAGGAAAAAAAACAAATATTTCTTAAAGGTCGGATTTTGCTGATATTCAGAATGTATGTAGAAAACATAAAAAAATACATCTGGTAAAAAATAATTTTAGTTGTATTTAACCGACTTTCAAAAATAGGAGGTTATGATTTTTATTTCGTTGTTTCGAAGCTGATTTTAAAAACTGTTTTCATATTTTATAGCGTACACTTTCAGTTTATTCTCCTGAAATGCGATCGGTTTGGTAGTTTAGTTTTAAAATATAAATAACTGAAAAAATACCTGAATGACCATGTCGTCCAAGTAAACAAATATATTTCTTTAATACAAAAAACAAGAAAATTTTTTCTTTCCACTTACTGGGACCGATTTGAAGATATTTTAAAGTCCTGAAGGTGGCGTGGTCCCAGTTTTAGCCTGTTATCTTCGGCTAGACTTAAGTTTAGCTGGCTTTGTTTCGGCTAAACCTAGGTGCAGGATTATTTTTACCGTATATTACATACTATGTACGATACGGTATATATTTTTGATTTACCTACACTCCAAGTAATTCTGACCCGAGTAGTCTATAGACATTTATAAGACAAGGAGTGTCACTTGCGTGTTGCCAACCTTCAAACAATTTTGTAGGCAAACAAGCATACGGTTTGCCAGATGGTAACAGACCGTAATAGTCTATAGACCCTGCAACTCTTGGAATCTCACGTGCGAATTGCCGACCCGTAAAGAATTCAGTTGGCAAACTAGCCCTATTGGTAAATTGTCGAAGTAGTCTATAGACACCTGTAACACATAGCGTGTGACTTTTATTTCCACATATGTTGCCGGTGTCCATTGACTTAGTGTTTTAGTAGACCTCTTTTCATCAGGTGGGCCGTATTCCAGTTTTCCTACTAAATTGTTTGAGGGTCGGCAATGCGCATGTTATACAGGTGTTGCTGGTGTCTTTAGATGTCTACAACTTCTTACAATCATACAGGACGTATACCTGTTTGCCTAATAAATTGTTTAAGGGTTGGTAATGCACAAATAACCTTCCAGGTGTTGCTGGTATCTATAGACGTCTACAACTTCTTACCATCATACACGACGTATGCATGTTTACCTAAAAAATTGTTTAATGGTCCGCAATGCCCATGTGACTATCCAGGTGTTGTAGCTGTACTGTGAAATCTTACTAAGCATGCAGGGCCTTATGCATAGTTGCCTACTTAATTGTTTAAGAGTCAGCAACACAACACGTGACACTCCAGAAGATGCAGGTGTCTATGGACTACTTTGACCATTTAGCTGGCAGGCCGTATGCTTTTTTGTTTACAAAATTGTTTGAAGGTCGACAACACGCGAACTCTAATGTCTATTTGAATCCTGGCTATATGAATGTAGTAAAACATTCGCGAGCTCTAAGTTCGCGGCGATGTAAAGCGAGGGATGTAAATAACTGATCATTCTACTCTATCGTACACTTTCAGAAATAAACGTTTATAAATAAAACCTAAATCAATGAATATTTTCGATTTCAGGGCAAACCATGCCACGGCCGTGATGCTAGCGAGCCACTGACGGCATCTACTGACAAAATGAAATGACCATGGAGTCTCCAGTTAGAATATGTTTAGGTGAGTACTAAATTATCAGAATAATGGCTGAGTTTATACGAATCCAGCGCTGACTTTCACGGACACGAAATTGACTCACACACACAAATAATTACTCGGTTTAAAGGTTTCAAATGTGTGAAATAAATTGTTTGTGTAGATAAATTTCACGTCCATTAACCCTAGATAACTAAACATTCGTCTAGGTGACGACGCACCTCTCCGAGAAAGTCAGGTGCACTTACTTCCCAGTGCTCTGCTCCTGTCACTCTTTGTTTACCTTCCTGATTGGGGCAATTAACTCATCTGGTGATAAAATGGCGATCAAACGATAATTTGATGGTGACCTATGGCTACATCGTCGTCCGGTTGACAAAAGTTTAGTTGTTACTACGTTAGTTTTTCACTAAGGTATTTATGACTTTAATTTGATATATGTATATATGTGTTATTTATGAAAGGTTTATAAGAAATATTTCTTACTTATTTTAATTTATACTATTTAATTATATATTATATTATTTATAATTTAAATTTACCATAAAAGCCTATATTTTTGCTATGATTATATCGTCTTTGATATGATTTTATTTAAAACAATTAACGCAGACAAGTGGATAACTCAAAGAAGAAATGAAACATTAATTTGAAGAAGGTTTTCCTCAGAGACAGGAAAAACTGTAAAATGAAATACATCTGGCCTTTCGATGTTTTGTTATGACGGCAATAAGACCTTATTTTTTTTAAAAAAGCTAAGTCAAACAAAGAAGTTTTTGTTTTGTTCACAAGTCATAATCAACCAAAAATTGAAAACCTACAGGAAAACCCGAAATACTCACTTTTATAACAGTAATAACTTACAAAAGTACCTCGCCCATATGCATTTTTTTATAATATTTTAAACTTATGTAAACTATAAATGCTTTGCTATTTAATTCACAAACAAGTTCAGATGTAAAGAAAAGCTGAAATTTTAATTTAATCTTAAAAGTATTGAACATTTTGATAAGAAACCAACTGATGGAGTCTTGGCTATCGCAGCGATTACAAAGGGTGATTTTGAGACGTGACATCAAGGTCATTATAAAAGATAATCTTGTTAAACCTTTGGATCCTGAAACTGCTGCTTATTATGTGCCTAAAGTGCGTAAAATTTTAAATTGATGCCCATCAAAAGTTCGTAGGAAGACGAAACATCGACTCATGGAATCCAAAAATGCCATTTGCAGATCGCACATTATTGACTTATGTAGTAGCTGTGTGAAAAATTTATTTATTGTCAAATGTCTATTACATTAGTTCCAAATAAACCAAACTTTAGTGCCATAAAACCAGTTTCTATGTAAAATCAATACTTTTAATAAATTTTACGTTTTTAATTGCGTAGTCCGCCTGACGAAAGATTAGTAACCATGTATCTGCAAATATAGTTTAGTTATCTAGGGTTAAAGTCAGCACTGGATCCGTATAAACCAGCCTTAATAATCGAGTTACACGGATCTAGTGCTGGCAATCCAGCAACTTTAATGGACACAAAATTTACCCACACATAAAAACAATTTCGTGTTAGACAAGGCACATTTTCTACTGAATTGCCAGAACTGGATACCTCTAAACTCTCAAATATGGCTGTCATAATGATTTTGATTTAAAGGAATATCTTAATCTATCTATCTTATTTATATCTCTGGGCTCTTTAAAAATTTAAATAGTTCTTCGATTTGAATAGAAAAATAAGTTTACTGCTTAATAATTCGACCTAGCTCACAAATAAATAAATATATAGGGACCAATCACATGGATTGTGTACTTTGGTACTTTACCAAAGTAACTTCTTAACTAACTCCACGATACCCCTCCCAACCCGTGGTTCACCCCATTAGTCCACCTGGGTCCCTCACAATTTTTTTTAACAAATACATTTATAGAAAAACATTCAAAACTATCAAAAAATACTTATCAGATTGTCGCAATAATGATCCATATGTTGATTTTAATTGTCAATAAAAATCTTATTAAAATAGTTTAATTTACAGACAGCATTAATATACAGCGGGGCAAATGCCGCAAGCGTTATGGAGACATTTGCGTCAGGCACGATTCGGGGCAGACTTTTTGATTAGATTTTGAGAAATTGACGAAGTTGTAAAATAAAAGTTTATTTAGTTTAATGATTTATTTAATGTGACATTTCTCGTATTTCAGGTGCAGCATTAGTAGTACATTTACTACTCTTGAGCAGCACGATAGTTAGTGGAAATGCGTTACCTCACGAAACGACCTCGACTACGGTGAAAGACGAGAAGAATCCACGAATAGGAAGAGCAAACACTACATCCTGGGTGCCCAGACAAAATGTTAAAAGCCCAGATGTATCACTTAATGAACTTAGCCCTAAAGAATCACCAACAGAAGAAAACACAGAAAAAAATGCAAAATATAAACATAGAGGGAGGGTGCGGTATAATACACAAGTTAAATCGACGACAGAATCTAATTTAAGGAGGGTCAGGTCTACCACAGAGACCCCTAATGTTATTATTGTAACTCCTACACCTGAAGTTAAAAAACCTGCACAAATTATTGATAGCATGAGGACATACAAACGGACTAAGATGCCAGTAGCATCGACCACTGCTTCGAATACAATAAGTTCTAGTTCTAGTACTACGACGAGCACAACTACTGCAGCTTCCGCTAAAATTGTTAAAAAAGAAGCAGAAAGTCATAGTGAAGAGGAAGAGGAATATGAAGACGAAGATGAAGAAGAGAAAGAATCTTATGAAAAATATACGTCTAGTGATTTTGATAGTAATTTTTTCACTATACCCAGTTATAATGATTTTCCGGGATATCAAGCTTCTGATACAAAATTGAAAAAAGATTACAGCAGTCCGTCGTTTGAAAGATTTTCTACATTTTTTCCGTCTTTCGGACCCAAAGAAAAGGATCATGAGTCATACAATTCTGATTCTTTCTTTAATTTTGGTTCCGAGCTAACTACGCCAAAGAATGACTTCTTTGATAAGAAGTTTCAACAAATATCTGAAAGTATTCAGAAAAAATTAGCTTCAAGCGCTAAATCACCTAAATCAAAATCTAATGCCACAAATGTTCACTTTCTTAAAGAAAATATAGGATTAGAAGAGTCGTACAATAATACACCAAGTAATAAGTCTACTGTTTATATAAAAAATACCAAAGAAATACGTCTTCGAGACAACGAAGGTGCTAGTAGTGCTAACAAAGAGCTCTCTGATGTTCAGGGTACAAGTATTTACTATGAAATGTCGGTGCTCTCTACTGAAACTTATGCCATTGAAAATTCCGATGACGATTGTGACAACGATACTTTATCTATAGAACCCACAGTTAGTACATCAGCCGAAGAAGAATTAACATCACTTAAAGTACCTCGAACAACTTTATCCAGCTCTTCAAAAGCAACGTATATAGATCCGACTAAACGTACTTACCCGGATCCAGTTATTAGCTCTAGCAGATCAACAAATTCAGAACGAAGATCTATAACAACAACAAATAATACAAAGTCAATTCCCGGACCGACAAATCCGACATACTCTAACTTGAGTTCTGAATCGATTACTACATTATCATCAGATTTCCTGCCTGTTTCAAGTATATTACCCGACGTTTACAACTCAATTAGTCCAATACCAATTTCAACTCAAAACTCTGTATATAGTCTCTCGTCAACTCCGAGCCCTAGCAATGGAATATCTTCTACAGATAGAACAGTCAAAATTTTCTCTTCTTCTTTTACTAGAAACCGTAGTTACTCTAAACGACTAAACTTGAACGGGACCAGAGATTCCCCGAATAGTGTAACTTCAAGGACAGAAACAGTATCTGTATCAAATAAACCACTAACACGAAGATTCCATCACACAACTCCTAAAAATAAAGCTATTTGGATGACCCCTCGACGGAATATAACAAGAGTTTCTCTCACACGACCAACGACTATTTACTCCGAACATTTCAACATAAGAGATAAATATTCTAGTACACCACGATATCGACAACCGAATAGAACCATGTTGACAACAGTTTCTTCCGAGATTGACCCAGTTTTGCAGACAGATATTGGAGGCATCGAAAAGGTAGTTCACTCTCCATCAATTTCGGATAACAGCATACCATCTGTATGGAAAAGGGGTTCCACTAAATTTACACCATCTACCTCTGCCTCATCAGAAACAAGTGGAATAAGTGATCTAGAGATTCCTCCTACGTTAACAGCTTGGGCACTGGCAAGTTTAAGAAGTCCACCGGTTTTGGCAAGTGCTTCAAATTCGACAGTTTCAACACAAAAAAATATCGATGAAAATGAGTTACAAAAAGTTGGAGAAGTAAATGGTAAGTTTTTTTTAAATATTGTTACTTATACTATGCTTGATTATTGATAATTGTTACTGCTTTGTTATTGACTACAAATCCCATACCTAATTAAACAAAACAAGTAACTAATTTGATCCGGGTACTGTTCAGGGTGGGATTTTTAAATAATTTTTATTATTTTTGCATTTTTTTAGGAAACTTTTGTAAACTAAGTTTGTGTTTGAAATAAACAATACAAACTACTAACTTATTTATTTATTTTTTATTTCAAGTCTATCTCGGTTTTAAATTTTTCTATTTGTATTTTAAACAATTCTGTAAGAATAGATTTAATTTAGAAAAGTTTCATAATTGTTACAGACAAGAAGGAAACATTTGCTGGTTCATCAACTACAGTACCTAGTACGTTAAACAATGACATTGAAAATAAAAAGGTAATAGAATTAGAGCAAAATAAGCTCCCTTGGCGTCCTATATTCTCTCCAACAAAGTCTAAAACAGTCACAAAAACTGAAATGGTTCCAAAGAAATCAGAATCTTTGCCTGCTGAAAGCGTTATTTCAATACAAAGCAGTAAACCTGGTGAAACAACAGAGAACATTAGCCCACAAACTACGACACTATCAAGTGAGGTGTCAAAAGATACACAGACATGGGTTTCTGTTACAATGCAAGTAGAGGCTACGACAGAATCACAGGAGGTAAAAACTATTCCCACAGTTGGAGCTACTAAAACCACAAGTTTTGAATCTATAACCAAGCTGCCTTCAAGTGTTACTACTCCACAAGATGAAACGGTTGCCAGCTTCGAACAGAAAAATCAAGCTGCTACTCAGGATATAAAAACTCCAACAACAACAGATTATGAGATAACAACAATTAGATTTTCATATGTGCCGACTGAGGAAGCAACTGAAAGTACCGAGAGCAGAGAAACATCAACTTTGAATTCTATGACTAATACAAATTGGCACGCCGTTTTCCCTACGAGAACTAGACAATCAACTATTAAAGATGTTCCTGTTACTACTTATAGACCAATGTATACCACAACCTTAGATGACACTGAAGAGACAACAACTTTACCAGAAATTATTACGACGTCTGTAGATGTATCATCTGATGAAGTAACTGAAAAAGTTCCCGACACTACGGTAATAGTCAAGCATACCACAACAACTCTTGCTACTACGGTAGATCCTACAACATCTTCAGTATTTGAAGAATTAACTACAGTGCCCGTTAACAATATAATTATACCGAATGAAACTACTACTCCACTAGAAACTACGTCACAACCGGAAACAACTTCCATTGTCACCGAAGTTGTGACAGAGATAAATATGGAAATACAAACAAAAATTACTACGGAAACGCCGAGTACTACTGAAACGCCACCTGCAGAAATGCATGATACGGACTGTACTTCAGAAGAAAATAGCGATAGCAATGAAATAATTACTCAGGAAGCTATGAAATCAACTACTACTCCAAAAACTTCAACTGAAACTAATACTACGCCTAAGATTACAACTGAAATGATAGTTGAGACTACACCAGAAACAACGACTATTGACGATAGTTCTACTACAGATAAAAATGCAAAGATTTATGAAACAACTACGGCGGAAGAATACACAGAAGACAATACGGAGGAATCTACAACAGACTCTAGTACAAGATCAGTGAATACTTTAGAGGATGTAAGCAGTTATAATGGTGATGTGACTACAGAGGCCAATGCTAGAGTAACGGGTATGGAAGAGGACACCGGTTCGGGAGCAGCTGTGGCGATAGCAGTCAGCACCATCGGCGTTATAGCATTAATCCTGCTGATTGGACTACTGGTAAGTTTTTTAATATTTTTTCTGAGATTTATCATGACACTGAATTTCATTATCAATATTTTCTCCGATAGACCCATGATCTCCGATAGAATCATGTTTACATGATTACACCGTGGGCAAACACTTTAATAACAAGAAACTTTAGTGAATAAACTTTTTGAAAAAATAAAATGTTTCAGCAATCATAAAAGCTTTTGTCAGACAAATACACACTCGATTAACACTTCAAAACTTAACAATCAAGTGCAATGATATACACGCATCAGCTTATGGTGCTAGTGTATAATAAAAAAATAATAATACGTCCTAACTCATAAAAATAGGGGAATATTCGTTAAGCCCATATCAGATAACATATTTTCTGTCTCGTTCTTTTACATCTAACATCGGTAAGAGAGAAATAACTAAACATATTTAAGCTAAAGTAGGCCGTAGCGAATGATAGTATTTTTTTATGAATACGTTTGGTTGGATGGTGGTTAATTCTGTAGTTACCTACGCTGTTGTCGGTGGAGTATACAAACCTTTAGTGTGTCAATTTAAAAAAATACATAGCGAAAACAACATAATCTTGTTTCTTAAATTTTTTTCTGTTCATGTTTTTCCTCACGGTCTTCACATAGTTGTTGATATTCTTGATTTTCTCGTTCTTCGCCGTCTTCGTAGAGTATTCGCACAGCGTATCCAAAGTAATGAGCATAATATCTATTGTCAGTCTCACGATAAATTACGTTCACTACTTTGGGGTACGTTGTCGACTTCCAGCATCGCAGAAATATTTCACTGGAAATGAAATAAAAATACATTGTATATTTTTTTGCATTTTAAATATAGGTAATAATGTCACAATAAAGAAATTTAATTTTTGCGATATGCTATTAATAAAAAAATTGTGTGAACAAATATGTAGTTGATGAAACTGTTACATAAAATGGGTTCTTACAATAAATACGATGTAAGTTAATTTTTTATAGCATTACACGAGTATGTAAGACCTAATTATGTGCAGTTTCATACACTACTTTATCTAATCTCATAAAATTAGGTAAAACGTAAAAAATGATGTAATGCTTTCTTCAATATCGCTACGTTTTCAGACATTTTTTAAAAACAGAAACGAATTTGAAAATAGAATCATTTGCTGATCCTGATCGCGCAAGCTTATTGGCCGCGTCCGCGTCTACAAATTATGAAGGACCAAGGAGGTTGCAGTGTAGAAAAACTGCATCACGACCTCCTTGGTCCAGCCCAAGCTGTACACTTTTATGGAAAAAAAGTTATATTAAGATACAGTTGTCCATACAAGAGTTGTACGTTATAATTCAATTTTTTAATTTTATTTTGATGGCATGTGTTTAATGACTGAAAAGTAAGTTTTGTGTTCGATTTTTAAATTTTTACATTTAAGTATGAGATTAGATAAAAACGATTTAATTCGAGGGTACACAAGAAAAAAAAATATGTCTTAATTACAATTCACTATAGAATAAGAAATGTCAATTTTTTTTGTCCTCATAATTATTACATAAAACGAACTTTATGTTGACACTTATCGGAAGAATTTGTAATCTCTATGAACAAAAAGGCAAACTTATAAAACTTTCAAATCGTCAAAAATAAGTACAATATTTTACTACAGTATTTTCTAGTGAAAAAACGTAGAAATTAGTTTGTATAATTCTTTAACCCATTATAAAGACGTGACCTGAATAATTCTATAAAAATATTAATTTATTGAATAAAATAGCTTACAGTCATATACATCTGCAGGTAACCCTCTACTCTACAGCTGCATAAAATCTGAAAAAAAAAACAAAATAACCATCAACCATTAACGTACAATAAAATGTCCTATTAGGAGTTCGAACGCCTAGCAGAGCATGCGTGTTCTTAACGATCGTGCATTTCAATTAAATGCGATAGTAACTGCCTGCGGGGTCCAGTGACTGAGGTGCCTTACCCGGAGGTCGTGGGTTCGATCACGGATAGTATATTAAGTTGTTTCCAGTTTGACAGGTTTGAATCACCTGATGGTTATAACGTTAAAAGGACCACGTCAGGGGTCGAGTGGCGGTTCCGAAAACTCTGACACCTGGGAGTACAGGGTCAGTTGACCATGTAGCCCACTCGATATGAATGAATGAAGCGAATGCGACTGTGGGTCAGGGGGAGTCTCGCTTCACCTTTTTGGCCTGAGTTAAGGTCCTATTTTTGAAACATATGACATGTATACATACATATGTATGAAATCATTCGACTCGGCCACACACCGGTTACTTCACACAGAAAACATTATGTTTTTTGGAAACTCAAGCACACGGCACACCCCATTAATATTTAAGCAAAAATTGCTGTTTCCCGCAGCTCTGCCTGCGTCAAAAAGTAGCCTATGTCTGCCCGGGTATTCAACCATATTCATACCAAATTTCATCACAATTCGTTCAGCGGTTTGGCCGTGAAAGCGTAACAGACATACAGACTTTCGCATTTTAATATTAGTATGGAAGTATGGTGTAAAAATAAATTAGACGTCCCATAAGTGACCAGGTGAAAGGATTTTCGGAGATCGGAAACTTTTATTTTTAAACTGTGGGTGTGTGTTTTAAACTTTATCGTACAAAATAAATTTGTACAGGACAATCACCAGCGGATACATCATATCTTATTAGCATTAAATTTCATCTAACAGCCCTCCAAAATATTATTATTTTTTCTCGATTTTCACTTCACAAAAGTATTTTTTAATAAAATTGGTTTGTATGTTATATTTATTTTTTATTAAAACTTTATTGTTCCACAAAGTACACATATACCTACTAATAACAATTGGCGGACTTAAGATAAGAGCAGTCTCTACCAGTCAACTATTGGGAGAAACGGAAAGATAGTTCGGCGCAAAAACGTTAAGGGGGAAAAATGTGATACATATAGAGCAAATTTTATCAAAAGCTTAAATTAATACACTACGTAAACATACATAAAACATACACAAATACTGTTTCATCTATACTAATATTATAAAGCTGAAGAGTTTGTTTGTTTGAACGCGCTAATCTCAGGAACTACTTTTGTGTTGGATAGATCATTTATCGAGGAAGGCTTTAGTCTATATAACATCACGTCGCGACTAATAGGAGCGAAGAAACAGTCGAAAACCGTTCGAGATACCCAAAAAATATGTAGGAAAGAATTATTCCTCTTTTAATTATCTAAAAAAATGTCCGCGACACTATATGTCTATCTTTTAAGATTAACTCACAATAACCCTTTTTATGATAATCAAATTTGGTCGAAATGAATGCGAAAAAAATATAATTTACGCAGAAGTGATTTAAAATATATATTTTTTTAAACTACTTTAAAATATATTCTATTAATTATGTAACTAAATCATCTAAAACAAGTCGTGGGTAACAGCTATAGGTAATTTATAATAAAGCTGAGGTTTGTAAACAAAAAATAATTATGATTCCCAAAATAACTATTCCACGCGGACGAAGTCGCGGGCACAGCTAGTTTATAATATATGTTATAATGTATGACATATATATGTCGAATAATAATCGTTCGATATCGACCAAAAATTATTTGACTTACCGATTTTGCGTAAGTCACGCTTTTCAAAAATAGCACCCCTAAACAGGCTTACGGCCCAAACAGTTTATACTTAATACAAATTAATTAAAATATAATTTATCGCTTTTGTCATTTGTCCTAACTAAAATACAGCTTTACTTTCAAATTGTTATCACCGAATGAATGGCTTCTAAGTAGCCAACTTTGTATATGTTATCCGATTCTTACTAAGCAGGTTACATCCGGACTTAGTTGACAGTTAAAGTATGAGTGAGCTCATTGAGTGGAATGCGAACTGATAACTTTTTGACAAGCTTTTTAAACTTGCAAATGACTTTTTCGACCTTCCGTAGTTCGGAAGGTACGTGAAGTCGGTTTTTTATGTTTTTTTTAATCATTTATTCAGTAAGTATCAAAATATACACATACAACAGTTACCGAACCGCGGAGTCGCTATTACATTTAGAAAAAAAGTATTTTTTCTTATTTTTTTTATTTTTTTATATATATATATATTATGTTCTGTTACGTATAAACGTAAAAAAAACATTATATTAAAAAAAAATCTATTTTTTTTTAAGTTATTGTTAAACAACTCCTGAAGTTGGTCTCGGTTGTTATTGAAAGATGGAAGCCGTTAGACTGTGTCAGATGCCTTTAAGCAGCCTGAAAATATCCGATAGTGTTGGTCACTAGCACATATGTTCCTGTAAAAAGAGTCACGGAGGTCCGACAGCAGAAGTTTTATTGTAATAATCTGTGCCGCAAAATCAATGACTTACAACCTACGGAAAACTGAACATTTCATTGGAGGACCGTTTTATATTGAAACCAAACACATAATTACTTCATGGAGATTTTTAATAGAAACATAATCTTAGATCAAAATGACAATTAAGAACAACCAAACAAAAACAAACATGACAATATGACCGCCGACCACGCACCCTGGTGTCCGTAATTTGCTTACACTACCCTAGGTTTCGAAGCGAAAGCTGGACGTATCTAAGAAAACACGCTTGGACGAAGAAGACTAAATATTTTCTGTAAATATTTTTCATTACAATGAATGTATAACAAATAAAAAAAACCATCATATACAAGATAACGGTAATTAAAAAAACTAAAAAATCCTATTGCGTTTCTGTGTAATTTAGACATGAAAAAACCCTAAAATTTTCCGCCATTTTGTTTTTATTTCATTTTGATATCCGGTCACACTCACACAGTAAATACAATTAGGTATTCTACAAATTTTTATTTTATCTTTCATATCAATATTTTTATTTTCAGAAACAGAATTATAAAAGAACTAGCTGTGCCCGCGACTTCGTTCGCGTGGAATAGTTATTTTGGGAATCATATTTATTTTTTGTTTACAAACCTACCTCCTCAGCTTTATTATAAATTACCTATATCTGTTACCCACGACTTATTATAGACGATTTAGTTACATAATTAATAGAATATATTTTAAAGTACTTCTGCGTAAATTATATTTTTAGTTTTATTTTCTTGTGGCAGAATCAATGACACATTTATTTGGATAAAGATTAATATTATTTAGTTGATACAACTCTGACAAATAATTTGTAGTAATGCATTAATTTCGACCAAATTTGATTATCATAAAAACTGTTATTGTAAGTTAATCTTAAAAGATAGACATATACTGTCGCGGACATTTTTTTAGATCATTTAAAGAGGAATAATTCTTTCACACATATTTTTTGGGTATCTCGAACTGTTTTCGCAGCGCACTGAACGGAAGCCCTCAAAGATGAATATTTTTCCCCGTTTTTTCCACATTTTCGACTATTTCTTCGCTCCTATTAGTCGCAACGTGATGTTATATAGCCTAAAGCCTTCCTCGATAAATGATCTATCCAACACAAAAAGAATTTTTCAATTCGAACCAGTAGTTCCTGAGATTAGCGCGTTCAAACAAATAAACAAACTCTTCAGCTTTATAATATTAGTATAGATTTTTATAATCCGTTCAAAAATAAATAAGTTATAAGCCTTTGAAATTCGGTGGAAGGGGAAACTGTCAAAAAACAAGAAAAGGATGCACTATGTGAGCTGTGACGTCACTGCCACTCGGTTTCGTGCGTACAAAAGGAATAGCAAGACGTCCCCACCACGCTCCCACTTTCCTTCTAGAGAAAACTTTAAAATCGAAATACTGCCTTCATTAACAACCTATTTTGTTGTTGTTTTCAGAATCGGTTCTTTTTAGTGTATATTTTGTTTAGTATAACAATATTAACCAAGTATGAATACAGTCAAGTAGCCTATTTTAACGCCACCTCTCAAGCTAAAATCCATCGAGTAGTTTAGGCTGAAGAGCGTGCGAAACAATTATACATATATACATAATTCCGGGATAAGGAATACTTTGAGTGTTCGGACTTGAGTTGACTTAGGTTTAGGTTAAGTTAGTTTGTTTTACATTTATATTTATCGTATCTATTGTACTGTACACTCTTTGATGCCCATGTACTCTTATTTTTTCTTTCTTTGGTTTTCGGGTTGACTGGAAGAGATCCTATCAGGGATAAGTCCGCCTCTTGGTGTGTTCTATTTTTTTTGTAACAATGTTCTTTTTGTACAATAAAGTTTTTACATACATGCATACATACTGTCGAATAACTCTCGCAGTCGGGTAAAAATAACGAATTATTCAGCTCTCATGAAACAATTATTAATTCGATCTAAATGCATGGCCATAGCGATAAGCACGACCAACCGCGAACGTAGTCTATAAAAATTCCTCATTGCAAGACGATTCGACACCCGACACTGTCGTTAAGTGGAACTGCAAGTCGGTCAGGTGGTATGCACCATTAGATTCATGTTCTTGAAGATAAGACTTGGGTTAAGTCCCATTTGGTGGTTTAGTCCATGTAAAGTGGACTACAAACTGGACTATATAATACACTCGATTTATTGGCCGACTTGTCCACCGCACAAAGAAAACTTTGGTACTTAAATTCGGCCAAGCAAGAAACTGAAATGAACGAGTTTCCGTCATTAAAAACGAAATAGGCTACTTGAATGTGTTCATACTTAGACAAAATTTATAAACGATAAAATGATTCTGAAAACAACGTCGAAATTTATTGCAAATTATAGCAGTAATTAGCATATAATTTTTTTTTCAAGATAAGTGGGAGCGTGATAGTGACGTCTTGCTATCTTTTTTGTACGCAAGAAACCAAGTGGTAGTGACGTCACTCCACCCCTATCTATGTGCGTTTTTTTCTTGATTTTTTTTTTAAAGTTTCTTGTTCTACCGAATTTCAAAGGATTAAACTTATTTGTGAACTGATCAAACAAATAACCCTCCTTCGTTGGCTTCGCCGCAGTGCGTTAATGACGACTACCTACCTAAACAAAGAAATCAAAAATACTTTTGTAATTGAAATATATTTTTAACTTAAAGTCATCCACTTTGTAGATCAGGAGTGCTATTTTTGAAAGTATGACTCACTCAAAACCGGTGAGATTGATTTCGAAGGACTTTCATTCGTTCGGTCTGTTAATTTCTTTTTTCACACATTTGCTTATAAAGTGTCTTTTATTTCATTGTAATCAGGCCATTATTGGGGGTTGTTTAAACAACACGTTTATATTATAATCGCACATGTAAAGTAATGGTTTCGATGGTTAACATACATTTTTTTTTATGTACGCCAAGAGGATTTTATGTCTCAAACCAATTCGTTGTTATTGCAAAAAATTTTAACTATTTTAGCTTCCAAACGATAAATCAACACTAAATTTCATATTTATATTTATTTTACTGAACATTAGCCGTATTGGACTACAAATACCTATAAGTATGCTAAACAGGACTTGCATCCATGGCCGTAATAAAACCCATTGCTCTATTTGTATCGGTGGCGTTATTTTTAAATCTATTTGTGATTGTATTTAATTTATTATTATTATCAAATGTCGATTTAATTTAGGGAAGAATACCTAAATTTGACTCCGCCAGATATACTAATTCGATGTTGCGAAAATCGAATTGTTAACTGACTAAGTAGGCTGACTATAGCTAATTTACTTAAATCTTCAAAGGAATAAATAAGGACGAAGCTTTAAAACAGAATCAAGAACTACATATAATATGTATTTGGAGATACCTAGCAATGCATTAACAAACACATAACTAATTGTGAAAAGTGTTCAAAGTGTACCAACAAAAGTTAATGTAAAGAAATGTTATGATATCGCTTGAGAACTTTTATTTATTGTGTAAATAATAAAACGTTAGTAATTTATGTGTGTTTTTCCTCGCAAATGTATTCGGTCATATACTCGGCTTCATATTATATATTCTTCATATCATACTTAATATTATAAATGCGAAAGTCTGTCTGTCTGTCTGTTACGCTTTCACGGCCTAACCGCTGAACGGATTTTGATGAAATTGAATACCCGGGGTCAAACATAGGCTACTTTTTGACGCAGGCGGAGCTGCGGGAAACAGCTAGTACTATATATATTGGTTATATACCGCCTCGTAAATAATTACCAACTTCGCACTCTTGTGTCGTAAACTACTAATTTCAGTTTGAAGAATTTGACTAATATTTATAGTCATAGATTTAAAAAATAACACTCCAGTTTACCTCTAACACAAGTTTTTATTAAGGCGGCGCTAGCGATCGCGTTCAGATAAATATAAAATTTCTTAGTTACGTTAGTGTTCACCAGGGGCGCTGTACAGACTTGCCATACTAAATTATTGACGCAGTCGTTAGCGTCTGCGACAAATAAATCGCGTGGGTTGACGTATTGGCAACTTACAAATAAAGAAAAATATCCTTAGAGCTTTGGTGCCAAAAATTCAACCGTTAAAACGGAATATATCAATTATCCAGTCTATCGGGAATAAAGTTATCTATTACGGGGGACTAATCGCCGCACTCCGAGTCGTTATTGACTCATTAAGCAAATTCTCAAATCCAAATAAAAAATTCTCCATAAGAGAAAGAATTTCGTAAATCTATACTAAGGAGTATAAATTAAAAAATACTCCCTCAAAGAGATTTCTACTTGAGTTTGAAGAATTTGCTATAATGGACGTTATGGAATCTGGATGTGGCTGTAAGAAAATTACAGTAGTCTCAATTTATTTGACAACCTCTCCGACTGGTGACATATTTCACCAAGAAAAACACTACGAAAAAAATTTTTCGTATAATGTCAACTTTTGTTTTCGTAATAGGTTTTAAGGCCATGGATACAAGTCCTTTATAGCCCTTCTTAATTTTTCAATCTTCTTCAGTCCTACAGTGTGGTCTCGTCAAGTTCTAGTCAAGTCTAAAAGTCTAGTCGGTAGTCAAGTCTAGTCAGAAGAATCAGGCTAAGTGAAGTGGTAGAAAAACTGCACTTAGCGATTACTAGGAGCTTTTGGCAACAAGCATGAAAATCACATAAATCAAACACTGCATCACTTCCCAACACTCACGCTTAATATCGAACACTTTGCGAATAATAATCCGCCATTATTATGCACAAACACTCAAAAAAACACAAATTTTGGAAAATAAAATACAGCGCCGATACTGCTCTTCACAGCTTCCCGCCAAAAGTCCCTTTAATGTCAAACAATTTAGCCCATAGACATTAAAATTAAAATTAAATAAAGGAAAAAATAAATTATTGAAGTAAGCTCACAGACCTGCAGGAAGAATATGCAACTCGGTGAACATACCAAATAATAAATGGAATCTGAAGGCACAAGGTTTTGAGATAAAACCAGGGAAGCGCTGAGATGATGGTCAACAGAAATGTACGTACCTTATAAGGTTTTAATACCCGCTTCGCTCCCACTACTCATAATTAATTTGTAAGATTTTGAGGACGTTATCTGAAAATCATTATGTTCTTTTTAATGCTACATAAAAATAGTTTGATCGTGTGTGTCAATCAAGATGGCGGTGTACGATTTCCAAATTTAAAGTTTTTTCTGGTGTGTGATTAGCAAGTTCTGTGTACCTTTCATCATCATTATCATCATCTTAGCGCCTTTCCGGTTGCATCCTCAGCTGTCTGCTTCGGAGCTCCGCTTTCCTGCTTTTGCGTCTCCACTTTGCCCGGTCTTCGGCATCCCTGACAGTTAGTCCGTTAGCACGCATATCCAGCTTTGCGACTTCAAGCCAGCTCTTTTTGGGCGCGCCCTTCTACCAGGCCCCGGCAGGCGGCATGGCCAGACACTTGTTGCTAATGTATGTTGCCGGTTTTCGTAAGACGTGACTGTACCATCGCAGGCGATTTTCTTAAAGCTTATCCGCTATGTCACGGACATGAAGGCTACCCCGAATGCGGGAGTTTTTATCCTATATATATATATAGATGTAGATGGCAAATAATGATTAGAAATAAGTCCGCCTTTGCTGCATATTGTAAACAATGTCGTAATTTGAATTTTGTGTGAATTTTTCCTGATGTGGGCAATAAATATTATTGTAGTATAGTATAAAGCAGTAATAAGCATTTAAAATTTTCTAATGAAAAAAAGTGGGAGCGTGGTGGGGACGTCTTGCTATCTCTTTTGCACACATGAAATCAAGTGTCAGTGACGTCACTTCACCATTAAGTCCGTCCTTTTCTAAAAGCTATAAATGATTTAATTTTCTAATACAAAATTTTCCTTCCAAAAAAAAATAAATGATAATAAGTAACCCACAAAAATTTAATTTAATTAGTAATAACACACACACACACACTATAACACAGTAATTTGTTGTAACTGCCTCTGTGGTTCAGTGGTTAAGGCCTTGGACCCAAAAGTCGCGGGTTCGATTCTCACGGGAAGCATACTTTGTTTAGTTGTTTCCAGTTTGGTTAGGATATTGCAAGGCACTGTAAGCCACGCTGCCATATGGTGATCGTTAAAGGAACCACGTCAAAAGCCGAGAGGCGGTTCCGCACAACTCTGACACCAGGGTGCACATGGTCGATTGACAATGTACCTACACGAAGTGATGATAATGAAGTAACCCATTTGAAATAAATGAATGTTATAAAGTTCTTTTCCTAGCAAGTAGGAGAAAGTTTTTATTTTAGACAAATCACACATGGTTAACTCAAAGATTATTTTGAATAACACAGGCTCTCTTCGCTCGTATTTTCCTACTTGCGTCGCTCGTCAGCTTACGCTTCGGAGCCTAGGGTACGCTGTAATGTAAATCTAGGTCGTAGATTTGGCAGCATTACAATGAAGCGACTGCGGTCTGGCCTTAATAGCATTTTTCTCGATGAAACCAGACCAGCATTAACCGGACTGGCCAAAGCTTTGAACAGATTTTTCAGACTGCCCAGGGGCATCTGACAGCCTAACAATTATCATCGATAACAACTGGGACCAACGGCTTCCGAAGCACGGAAGAGCTCGGATAGGAAGAGGATAGATAAAGCAATGTAATGAAAAGAGATAGACTTACACTTTTATTCTTAAACATAACCAAGGACATCCTTCACTCAAACTCATTGGAGGCCTTAAAGAAGTCCTCGAACTTTACTTGAAAATGACATTCCTAATTGGTTGCTTGAGCAAACTCCAATGAGGAACGACACAGGTTATAATAACAATTCGAAGCACAAAAATTGAAAAATACAAAAGAATAGAGTTTAAAATAAACAAATTAAAAGAAGTTAACTAGACAAAAATTGGCAAGAAATTGATTTATAACCACTTTCGAGGCCTCAAGGTACCTCACGACCAACCTTATATATGACAGCTCGATACTCACCTCCAATGAGGAATCATCTCAAGTCAAGGAAGCTTGTGACGACTAATCATACCAATGAGGTGGAGTAGAGTTGAGTCGAGTTTGAGTAAAAGTTTAAGAATATGGGTGTTAGACATGTGTTATATGCTGTAACCAAACTCTAATTTAATAGGTAATTAAATAAGTCTTATCAATAACGGTCAGTTATTGATCGTTTCAAGGAAAATATTTGATACTGAATCATGAATAGACCTTTTGTTCTAGCAGTGAACCCGGAATTCTCGCTATTAAGATTAAAATCTGTTATAACATACGATAGATTTATGTATTTCACGATGAATTCAAATTGCGAAAAAATTCGCCGACAAGAGCGCTATTAAATTTATTAATGAAGCAACTTATTTTTATAATTAAAAAATAAGTAATTAATGAAGAAATTTTTTTTTTTTATAAATATTTTCTCATCCATAAGTCGTATCATTTCAAAAAATAAAAAAAGGATTCATAAAATGCACAATAGGCTATGAAAAATAAAATTTAAACGATAAAAAAATAAAATAAAAATTTCTCACCTCTTTGATAGTTGTTTTGCACTAATGAATTTAATTTAAAAATGCACTACATAAACGAACCTGATTCTTTAAATAAAAATAAATATGAATAATATTATTTTTTGGAATTAATTTTTTATTTTTAATTTTAAAACAAAAATATTTCTCAATGTTCTAAACTAATATTTAGTTCTATATTCAAATTGTTTTTAAAATAAGAAGCAGGTTCGTTGCGCACGCGTCCCGGCGCTGTTAGGTACGTCACACGAGTGAACTGTGACCGGCAGGGCATTGGGCCGTAGGACTAGGAAGAAATCCGGTGGCTTGGTAGAGGCTCATGAAAGTACTGGACTGCCTGAATTACCTGCAGGCAAAAATTTTAATTCATATAAATATAAATTTGTCCCGTTCTTCTTATCCGTTATTCAAACTTGTTTTCTGAGTTTGAGTCATAACGTAGCTCTATTTATTGTATTTGCATCTAGCTCTACAAAAGAGAGATTTCTTAGAGAAAATACAAAAATTGTCTCCTTAATAAATTGCTTCATATTGTATGTATATAATGTTTGTCTGTTTGTCATACAGAGACACACTTTAGCATTTGTGATATTGGTTGGTAAAGATTTTGATGTAAAATTAGATTTTCTTAATCTAGAATGAACAACGTGGCCACTTTCTAAGTTTTCCTAGAGTCTGATGATGTAGGTATAGCTACTAGTTTCTAGTTTAGAAAGTATTTGCTTTAATTTAAGAAAAAAACATTTTGTTGTGTAATTAACGTTTTAGTTTCTTTCGTATACAGTTGTTGGTGTAATGCTGCAAATTTTCACATACTGGCTAAGTAAAGGCACAGCGCATTTACTACGAGATTCTATTGACTTTTGCGAAATATTTTGCATGGAATTACATAGTTTGTTTACTATCCGACGGGGGCGCTATATAGATTTATCATATAAAATTATTAACGTAGTCCTTAGCGTCTGTGTCAAACACTCATGGTAGAGGCAAAAATAGTACTCCTGGACATAGCCAACTGGAAAAGTTATTTAGGCGTGGGAAAATTTACAACAATGCAAAATAAATTACGCCAACACTGTGTGTGTGTTACAGAGTACAGTGTTTTGAAAATTGTATTTGGTTTTGTAGCAAAATTGTATAGTTAAAAAAAAGATTAAGAAAAATAAACTCTACATATGTAGAAAGAAAGAAACTACAACTTTTGTACATACAATAAAAACTTCTCGATTGTAGTACAGGACTTTCCAGCAGCCGTACCCATAGTCATACATTCCTACTAAGGTGTAGGTGTCGCTGTATCGCTGAAGGATGTTTTTACATGCGAATTATAAACAAAACGGGCTGATGACGGACCTTTGGTGCGCGGTTCCATTGCTCGCGTCTTTACGATATTTCAACTGAGTTGCAAAATCCAAAAAGAAAGAGCTTCTCAATTAGAATGCATTTTTTTTTTTTGGAGAGAAGCTAACCATATTAAGCTTCATGTTTTTTTTTCGCTAAACTAAAGGATCAGAATTTTCTTTTTTTGTTCGATGTATGTAACCACCCATTGAAATCCCCCGTATCCACTTAAATCTGTTGCAAAAATTCATTAATGCCACTTTTTGCTCTTATCAATTGATAGTAGCCAACGTCACCGAAATACTAAGACGTTTGATTACATTATAACCGTTATTTACGTCTAACAAAGCCACAAAAGCTAGTTTTCAAAATTAAGTACTAAAAGCTAGTTTTCTCATAATTGAGCTAGAATTAGCCAATTATCATCTACGAGCAATTTTGTTGATAAATATTACAAAGACAGACAACAACTCACATTCGCATTTATTAATTACTTAGGTTTCGGATAAACGTTAAATATCCGGGAATAAGATTGAGATGAAACTTCGTTACTATTCACTATTCAGCCATAGAGGCCAACGTGTCGTTTCGGATCGTATCGTATATCTATGGATACGCACACAAATAGAGGGCACCTCGTAAATTACACTTTCAAGTGGAACCCTGTAGAAGTATCGACATATTTCTTTGGCAAGTTTAAGTACCGGTTAGAAATATTGTGGGATTTCACGTTTAAATTTTGTAAACTTTTCGTAAGTACGTGCTTTATGATAATTTATTGATTTCAATACAGCTTTTTGATGCAAATTACAAATACAAAAAAAATTAACCCTTATTAGCATAAGTGTAATATAAAATACATAAAATAATATTTACAAAGTTTACCAAGAATTGTTCAATTGCATATATATTACGTAATTGTTGTACATAAATAATAACATTTTACCCCCCTTATAAAAAATCCAAATGTCTGTTTGTGTGTCCATTTTAACTAAAATAAAAATGTTGTTTATTGCCGCACAATGACAAGTTTTTACAATTAGGTAGGTACAATAAAGATGTAAAAGAAGAAAGAAATAAAGGAAAATATGAAAAGCGTGTAGCAAAGGGATGCCTCAGCTTGTGTTGCCCTCGTGTTAGCCTCGACTGGAGTAACGCTGTTTTTCACGCATCCCCACTCCCTGAGGTTAAAGTATGGGAGATATAGATGTGGACGTGAGTCTCCAGAAGGTGACCTTATTATTAGATACTAGCTTTTACCCGCAGCTCCACCTGCGTCAAAAAGTGGCCTTTGTATGACCCCGCTTCTTCAACTATATTCATACCAAATTTCATCAAAATCCGTTCAGCGGTTTGGCCGTGAAAGCGTAACAGACAGACAGAAAGATAGACTTTCGCATTTATAATACTAGCTGTTTCCCGCAGCTCTGCCTGCATCCAAAAGTAGCCTATGTTTGACCCCGGGTCTTCAACTATATTCATACCAAATTTCATCAAAATTCGTTCAGCGATTTGGCCGTGAAAGCGTAACAGACAGACAGATAGAAAGACAGACAGACAGACTTTCGCATTTACAATATTAGTATGGAAAGTAGTAGTTAGGATATATAAAAAATAAAAAGAAGTATAAATCCTTATTATCAATCTTATTCCCATAATAATCGTTAAAATCCATAACTACTCTATTGACAATTCGTATCTATCCTACTAAGTACATAGAATTATATTTTTTAAAGTTTGAGGTGTATGTGTGATGTGTATGTGTTGTGTATGTGTGATGTGTATGTGTGTGTGTGTGTGTATATAGTTTATGTGTGAATATTGCATTCATTTACGTTAAATAAGGGTTAATTTTGTAATTTATCTTTGTCCATAATGGGTAGGTATCTACATTTTTTATAAATAGTGTTTTAGTTGTAGATATTTCCAGCATGCATGCTTCAAATTAATAATGGTCTCAATTTATCGATAAAAGATAAAGGGAATATTATAATATATTTTAACTAGGCATAACGAACATTCCTTATTTTTAGAAAAAGGCGGTAAGTCTATTAATTCTCCTTAGACAACAGAAAATAATATTTATCCATAGATTTTTTCAAATATTTTTAACGAACGAAAATCGTTCCATTTCGAACAAAAATTATGCGACTCGCGGATGTTGCGTGAGTTACACTTTTCAAAAATAACACCCCTAAAGCGCTAAGGACGCAATTGAACCATAATTGGTTGAGGACCCAACCAACTATGAAACTAGTCTCCTGAGTACTACCAACCTTGCCATTATACGAGCCGAATCTCAGTGTCTTGGAACAAAAGCAAGTAAATTATTTAATGAGGGCTCACGGCACGATGGCACCTCGCTGACTTTCTGGGAAACACGCTTAGATGAAGAAATTAAAGTTTTTGTACGTTATCGCCACTTCCGGTCGAGTAACGTTTGACTACGTTAAAGTTTCAATGAATGGAGCTGGCAGAGGAGCGATAACTTGAGAATTACGTCACGGAACAAAGGAACGGTTGTTTTGTCTACGAGATGTGCTGACATACATGCAAACAAATTTGAATGTAATGAAATAAATTCCCCTTTTAGTAGGTATGGAAGTAAGGAATGAATTAAATATTTTATTTATTGTGACAATCATAAATGACTATACAATTTTGTTAAGTAGGTATATAATATGTAAGGAAATCTAACCCTACTGGAGCTCTTTTTTTTAAATGTTTCCCGCAGCTCAACCTGCGTCAAAAAGTAATTTCATCAAAATCCGTTCAGCGCTTTGGCTGTGAAAGCGTACCAGACAAACAGATGGACAGACATGTCTGTCTGACAGACTTTCGCATTTATAATATTAGTGTGGAAGTATGGATAATATATCGAATGAAAATCGTGAGAAATAAAACGAAATTTATTGGATTCGGCGATTATGACAACACACTTTTCAAAAAAAGTACTCCTAGACCAAAATGTTGAATTTGTAACTACACGTGTCCCCAAGTAATTTTTATGACTTGAAGAAATATAATTTTTGTTTTCTATTTCGTTTTCATTCGCACGTTTCGTCGAAAAAAGTTGCGGTAATATTATTTTTTCTGTCGTTAACCGCCATTATTTTTGATAACAGATTAAATCAACTCCAACTAAAACTCCAACTCATACTTCTGCTGCATACTCTAAATCTTTCACTGTACAAGCAGCACGTCTCTGGAATGCTTTGCCTGAAGATATTCGCACTGCTCAGACTATAAACAGTTACAAGAGTCGCTTGAAAGAATACTACCTCTCACTTTGACTTGGTACTGCTGTTATTTTCGCTTAGATATTCATACAGTACATATTAATGTTACATTATGTAAGTTATTTATGTATGTTTATAATTTTCAACTATATCTGTTGCTGTACCTACCCACCCTAACTTAACTGTTTCTCTTTCGCCTCGTAAGGGTTGACTGGAAGAGATTGCTTAGCAATAAGTCCGCCTTTGCTCATATTATGTTGAAGTCTTTGTAAATGTTATATTATTTGTTACTGATGTGGGCAATAAAGATATTCTGTATTGTATTGTATTGTAAATCTCTAGGAAAACTTATCCCTATTAGTGATCTCTTTCCGTCAACCTACGCGCAAAAGACAAATAAAATACAAGGTAAAGCCCCGTGGTAAAGCCCGACCAGGAAAATAAAAACCCTGCATTGGCGTCGCTACTGATCGCCTTTAGGTGGCAACATGTTGTATGTGTCATGTCAACAACAAAATTGACAATGTCATTTATTGAAACAGAAATCAATCCTTCGTTTTTATCCGCATTAAATATGATAATATCGCTTATATCACTTTTCTCTCATTATTATGAATTATTTTTACGATTTTGAATAAATGAATCGTGGGAAATAATCACAAAAAACACAACGTCCACTCTTGTCTCTTTTTGGCAGATGACGGAATGTTACTTGAATACCTAGTTGCCAGCAAAAGAAATGAGTTCCAATATTTTTCCGCAATATGGCGAAGGATTTTACTGGTCGAGCTGAAGCTAAAGTTTATATAGGGCATTAATTAATAGTACAAAAGTTTTTTTATATATATTTAAGACTGTAATTAATCTGTTTATGTGTTAGCTGTTACCTATTTAAGATTGTGTTGTTACAATTTTATGATTTCCCAGATTAGGACATATATCTATATATCTACTATATCTATCTTTTCTATACATATAATAAAATTGTAATAGGTCGGTGTCTGTACATTAAATATTTTTTAGAAAAAACAATATGTGGGACCTATATTAGACCAACAGAAGCCAAAACAATATGTTAGAATTTTTGTCTGTCTGTCTGTGTGTTTGTAATCGCATCACGCGAAAACTACGGCATAAAATTTAATGTGGTTTTCAGGAATATATTGCTAGATTTCCAACTTAGAAATTAGGCTACAATTTATCCCGAATCACTAGTTCCTGAAGGACAAGCGGCCAGCTTAAATTGACCCCTAAAGTATATGGATACCATATGAGAGGCCAAACTATACTGGCTGAAGGTGTCAACTTTATATTACAATACGAGAACGTCATGCACGCGGACAGCTAGTATAAGTATAATATTGTATTGTATATTTTACTGATTTTATTTTATAGTTGGTAGTACGTCGCCGCGGCCGCCGCGGGGTCTACGCTCAGCGCTGTACGCCGGTGTCGCTGGACGCTTATAGTCTAGACAGCGTCAGTGTTGGACACAGAAAGGGCAACCATCGACTCCGGGCCAGCAAAAGGAGCTATGGCAACCCGGCTTATGATGATGAGGTGAGTGGGGGTGAAGGGTGTTTCATGCCATTATGTAGACTAGCAACTAGTCTAATTACTAGACAGTCCAACTCAAGGAAAGGTCAAACTCAAAACATTTAATGCTTTCATGCGTTTGCATAGGTACAAAGGTTATGTTTTTGGTGTTATTTAGTAGAATAGAATAGAATAAAACTTTATTAATTGATCCATCACATACTAGAAAGTTCTTACAAGTACAAGATAGATAAAGTGCGTCACAGACGTCTCAATAGGTGGCGGCTCAGTGTTACGCTAGACACGCAAGCATGACTAGCACTGATTTTCAGCCACCACCTTCTGAGGAGTCAAACAAGTCTGAGTAGTACAAATTCATGTCATGGAATACAGGGTTACCTGTGCAATTCATGGTATGGAAAGCGGTAATTCATTCATATCGAGCGAGTTACTTTGTCAATCGACCCTGTACACCCTGTTAGAGTTTTTCGAGACCGAATGTCGTCCTCTGACGCGGTTTTTTTAACGATCAACAAATGGTGCTTAGAGTGTCACCTGAAGCACGAAATCATCATTATTAGACTCACTTAAGGTCACTCTGTAATACTTAGTATGCCAATAAATAAAATTGAAAATAAAATTTAAATTTAAATTATTTTAAAGGCAATTAGATGATTCAAGCCTGCAATGTCCTAACTAATACTACCATTGCTCAAAGATAATAATAATAAAAAAAATCTTTATTTACCTACCAATAAACCAAGATCAAAACAAGCATTACAGTAAGTTTTGTAAGTTTGATTAGTACATTTAGGTTGGACTTTGGACTCTGCGAGTACAAAATATTAGAGAGAAACAAAATAAGGATGAGAGTTATGTATACTACATTCTATAGAAAGTGAATAAGGGTTGTGATTTTTTGTGTATGATAAAATGATAACTAAAAAGCTGGTCTTTCTAATAAATAAATAAATACTAACTGTTTACTAATACTACTCTACAAATAAGTAAACGTTCCTTACTAGTACAGATTTCAGAATATATGCCATACCAATATTTAACCATCATATACTGGTTGAATATTACGCGCCAACTTTCTTGGTTACTTACTCTTTTCTATTTAAATCGCGACCTTACATCAAATATGAGAAGTAATTCTTTTTCTTAGGCAATGGAACTCCATGGTAATAGTACCCTTTTTTTTTTTGATAACGGAGGGGAAATGCATTTACGCACTGAGTGTGGGACTCCCAGGCAGAGTGCCTGGACTACCCACTAAAACCCCTCCGGCGTTTCCGCACCGGCTGTTGAGGGCGCCATGGGGTCGCGTTAGCATTCTACCACGACGCCCTCCAGCCATGGCCTTTCGGCCCCCTCTGTTGGCCTTTCCGCAACCCCCCTAAATCGGACAGTGGCCCATAAATGGGCCACGCCCGTCCCCCAGACCCACATCCATTCGCCGTCTCATCATAGACGGCGGTGGAGTGGGCTGTTGGAAGGAATTGGCCGACAGTCATCAAGCCCCCGACTACCAGGGAGTTATTAACTGTCACCCAGGGTGCACCGTCCCGAATTCCTTGTCAGCCCGCCCTCTCACCAGATCCTTGGGATCAAGTGAGAATGCAAAGCTTTCAAAGGACCGGGCACTCGAGGAGGTTCCCTGCCCTGCACCCCATGCTACTAGTAAGAGTACCTTAGCTTAAATCTATACTAATCTATAATATAATATTATAAAGCTGAAGTGTTTGTTTTAACGCGCTAATCTCTGGAACTACTGGGTCGATTTGGAAAAATTCTTTAAGTGTTGGATAGCCTATTTATCGAAGAAGGCTATAGGCCCGGAAGAAGTCGGGACGGGCTGCTAGTACCTGATAAAATGATTTTATTCCAGGTGACATCCCACCCCATGCAATACGCAGCTCTGGCCAGCTTCGCTATGGACATTGAATCTATGACAGCAGAATTCGCCGAGATCCCATCAGTGACAGTCCGTCCTGACGAGGTTCCACCTGGCTGCGAAGACAAGAACCGGTACTCCAACGTACTGCCGCTGCCGGAGACCAGGGTCCCGTTGAGGAGGATCGGGAATGACCCAACTTCGGAGTATATCAATGCTAATTATATAACGGTAAGAATTCTCGTACCTATTTTGATAAATCTTTCTTTAAGGCGTTGTGCATCAAAGGAATACCGTAAAACATCATTTTATTCGTTGCGCAGTTGGCATAAAAAAATATGAAGTACAGTTCAAAGATCAAAATAAATGATTACATCAAAATATTTTCAAAAAAGTATTTAAAACCTAGCAAAATAAAATAGCAAAAAAGCTATATCCAGAAAAAGTTTCGTTGCGAATTATTACTTTATATTTTCAGCGACAACTACCAACTTTTTTGCGTCTATAAAAAGTATAAGTTAATGAGCAAGAGGGATATCTAAAAAATTACAATATTTGGTTATAATTATTGAATTATTAAATTAAAACTGAAAAAAGTACAACCGAAATTGCAGACACGGGTTTAAACTGACGCCGGCCAACCGGTATCGCAACTTTCAACCTTATTTCATTACGAGTACGTACTATAGTTAAATATCGCAATATCAAGGGGTACAGCGCCTTAATGTATATTTTTATCTACGGTCCATACAGCCAATTCCTGTTGCTGCGACTTGAATTTTGGTAACAAAATAATGTACTGGTGACTGTGTCGAATTATTACGCTCTGTGTCTGTGTGTGGTTGAGCCACAAAATGTTGCAACATAGTGTACACTTCGCGACCAAAATGTGTTACAGTTTTTGGTAACAATGTTTCGTTATTATTTCTATTAGTTACTACATAAACAGGAACAAAGGTACCCAAAAATTAATACAGTGACTACATTTTTGTTACCAGAACTTTACTAAACTTTGTGTATTGTGTTTTGTAACAAAGTCGAAACTACTACACAATTCTAGAACATTCTTTCGTAATAAAAAGCCAGCGTTACTCAACATTTTATGCGATGATTGATTCTTCTTTAGTGATTTTTCTTTAGAATATTTTTTATAAACTTAATTGTCTTCAACTATATTCATACCAAATTTCATCAAAACCCGTCTAGCGGTTTGACCGTAGAAGCGTAAAAGACAGACAGACTTTCGCATTTATAATATTAAGTATGGAGCATGGAAGTTTGGATATGGACTAACATGCTATATTATTGCGTGTCGCAACGCAATCGCTCTCAATAGGGGCCTGCTCGACCTAATCTGGAGCGCAAAGCACTCCAGCACTGATATTCTGCAGGTCCCTTGCAGCATTGGACAAGGAATCACTGTTCCTAATACATAAAGCACCAATTCTTCAAAATCTTTTAACATTCTTTTAATTATTTTTTTCATAATACTTTTCCAGGGTCCAGGCAACATCCGTAATTACTACATTGCGTGCCAGGCACCTCTTTCCAACACCGTGGTTGACTTCTGGCGCATGATATGGGAGCAGAACTCCAGGCTGATCGTCATGCTGACAGAGTACATGGAGAATGGAGTGGTAATTACTTTGGGCTTCTCCTTGAAAATAATAATTTTTGGACTTTAGGTAGCCAAAGACTGTAAGTAGGAAATCTCTTATAAAATGGTGCACAACCCCATCAAGTTTGGGGTTTGGTTTTGTTTCGATTCATATTGATGAGTATTTTGTGTTTAGATGGTATTATGACTCTGATGATGGAGCTGGAATGTCGTCAAAAATTATAGGAACTCTATGGAGTTCCAAATTCGATCAAATGTGGCTTTGTTTGATTCGTAATAACGTGATATTGGTTGTGTATATCATTACATTATACGTTGGTTCTGTTTAAATGATTAACATCTTGTTTACAAAAAGATTTTTTTTTGAGATTTAACAAAAGCTTAAATAGATCTGATCTTCAGATTTGGAAACTACTATCTGTGTTCATAACTTAATTTGATACAAAATTGATGTATTCTGCTTTGCATATCAGTTGGCTATAATTTAAGAGTACCAGCTGTTTGTAGATCATCAGCACGTTTACAATACAGTACAATATAACTTCATTTTAAAACTCCTATTCCATCAATCCACAGGAAAAGTGTTACGAATACCTGCCACCTTCCGAAATATCCGACAACCGTCGCACCTTCGGCGACTACCAGATAATCTTGAAGAAGCGTGAGCAGCGAGACAAGTATGCCATCTCCACGGTCCAGCTCATCAACCTTGGCACCAGGACTTGGCGAGAAGTCACGCACATGTGGTACTTCTGGCCAGCGAAAGGAGTTCCTGATGATTACGACTCCATCATTGATTTCTTGTCAGAAATGAGGAGTTATATGAAGATTTCGCAGACGGCTAAGGAATATGATGAAGAAGGTAAGACTTGTCTGCTGTACAGTTGAGTATTTGAAGGTGGCTAACGACAGAGCGGTGAAGGTGGCCACATACTGCTCTAAATCCATTCATAAAATATTTTAGCCCGACCAGGAAAAAAGAAGCCTTGGCCATATTGCGGAAAAATATTAGAACTAATTTCTTTTACTGGCGACTAGGTATTTAAGTAACATTCCGTCATCTCAATGTCAATCTGCCAAAAAGAGCCAAATAAAAATATTTATCAAAATGGTAAAAATAATATTTAATAATGAGAGAAAAGTGATATAAAAGATACTTATTACATTGACTGATAAAACATCTCATCTCTCCCCTCTTAGCATCTTCCCGGCCTTTGTTCGGAGTACGACAGATTCTGAATTGGATAGATTAGTGATTCGACAGATTCGCTACTCGACACATTCGTTATTTTAACAGAATCTTCAATTAGACGTATTAGATATAGGACAGTACACGTGTAAATAAAATAGCTAGACCCAGTCCCGTTTTCCTAATGGACCAACTGGTACGAGTATGCACAACTAGTTGTGTCATTGGCAACTTTTTTTTCATTTATAGAGAATACTTATAAAAAAATATGTAATTGGGTATTCTACTCAATTTATTTTTATCATTCATATAAAACATTTCACTACCAGAAACTGGAAACAGAAAGATTTTTAAATCCGTACTTAAATAAGTCTTTGAAATTCGGTGGAACGGGAAACTGGCAAAAACAAGAAAAGGATGCACTGTGTGTGCAGTGACGTCACTGCCACTTGGTTTCGTGCGTACAAAAGAGATAGCAAGACGTCGCCACCACGCTTCCACTTTTCTTCTAGAAAAAACTTTAAGATCCAATTACTGTTATAACAATCAATTTTGTTGTTGTTTTCGGAATTGGTTACTTTTTTTTTTAGTGTACACATTGTTTCTATTCTAAGTAGCCTATGTATATGATGATAAGAAATCTGATGCTAAACAAGAATTAAAATATTTTTTACACTATTAGGTATCTACAACTTCCATCTATATTTCTACCATAGATTTAGGATATATTTTTACAGATAAATTGAGCCCTGCCTTTATTTTCTTCTCCTATTTGTGGCTGAAGTCCTTGGTATTATTGTAATTATTGTAAGTAGTGCAAATTGCCGACGAAAATAAGAAAGGAATCTGTTTGTCCGATAAACTCCTAAGAATATTTTTTAAACGTACTGCTAACAGCTATCCAACTGCAAATTAGCAATTTGATCAATAAATTATACTTGGTTAAAGAAATTGTTCAAATATTTCAGGAGTCGAAGTGATTTACGGCGATCTGAACCGTTCTTCCTTCGGGAACCTGTCGAAGCTTCGCAGCGACGACAGTGGCTCTGGAAACGGGCTCAATGTGTACTCGCCAGCGAAGGCTGAGGAGCAAATGAGGAGGGGAAATGCTACTAATGGCACGTTGGGAAGAATGAAAACTGCGTCCGAGATTGAGGGTATCTATTGCTTCTTCAAACACTTTAGCAGCTATTTATTTAGCTATTTAGATTTTAGCAGACTAAAGACTTGCGATAAAAACTTATTAAAACAGTATACAGATAGTTAGGCTACACAAAGGCTGCTGTTTCTGTTCAGACGGCTTCAGAATATTACAATGGAATTAGTCCGCCTTTGTACACATTGTTTAAATTAGTATCAAGATGTATGATTTTTGTTAATGGTACAAAAAAGAGTATATCTACAGAGAAGGAGTTAGAAACTTAGAATATCTAACTACAGTTACAGATAGCTTGGAAGGCCACAGAAATTATGAGGTCAGATAGCAGTTAGAGAGAGATTGTTCTATTGCTATATCTAGATGCGTAAGCTTAAGATGCTATTAGAAAACATACTTGGATAATGATTTTGATTAGCCTTTCTGTCGAACGAATAAGTCGAACAAGGGTATACACACAAAGTATGGTTTTCAACTAAGTTGGAGAAAAGGACGATTGTTTGCGAGACGGTGGACAATCGTTGTCAAAAGATTTGGAAAACAACCTAGGACAGACTGCTCGGTTTTATAAAATCTAGTCTCTGCGTAATGTTGCCAATGTTTAATCAGCCAGGAAAACGTTTTGTTTGTACTGTTACCGGTCTGGGCTCGAATCGTGATAACTAAAATACCGTATTTACCAAAAGCAAGGAATAATCGTTAGGACTATTTTCGAGTATATAATATCGGCGAGTCGAATGCTTCTCGTTCGACTTAATAGGCGACTCGAACTATTTTTAAACGACATAATCGTGGCCGTTTCACAAATAGAGACGGATAATTTTATAAAAAATGTTTATTTTTTCAAACTTAAAGCTTATAATCTATTATATTATATTGCAATAATACTAAATTCGAAAAAAATCGAAACAAATCAGAATAAATCGATACAAATCGAAATAAATCGAAATCTGTGTTAAGGTTTTGCTTGATTGAAGATTGATTGCCCGGCTCACTATTAATATATATTTTATTTATCTTGTATTTAGTATCATAAAATTTAAATTAGTTTCATTTCAACGCACCTGCTATTCCTAAACGAACCTAAGTGGTTTTGTGAAACGCATCTCAATTTTTGGAAAAGTAAATAAATGAATTGTCAAATAATGTACGTAGTAATCACTTACTAACATATGAATGTCCCTGCAGGCATCCGGCCTTGTGTAGTGACGTGCGCGTCAGGCGCGGGGCGGTCGGCGGCGCTGGTGGCGGCGGACGTGTGTGCGCGCGCGCTGGCGGTCGGCGGCGCCGGCGCGGCGGACGTGCCGCGGGTGGTGCGCGAGCTGCGCGCGCAGCGACCGCACTCGCTGTCCAACAGGCATCATTATATCTTCTTGTATAAGGTATTATTTTTTTTATACAACTAAGTTGGCTAACGGGCGTACGGCCCACTTGATGGCAAGTGGTTACCGTAGCCTATGACCGCCTGCAACACCGGAGATATCACGAGCGCGTACAGCGACCCCTCTGGAGCCTGGCGACCCTACTCACCAGCGGGAACACAACACTGCATCACAGTGTTATTTGGCTGCGGTCTTCTGTAGGGTGGAGGTATTTCCCCAGACGGACTACTCTTTACAAAATGTCCTACCTTTCTTAAAATGTATGTGTATGAGTGAACACTTTTTTTTCCACCATTTTCAGGGTTCCGTAACTTAAAAGGATAAACAGAACACTTATTGGATCACTTTGTTGCCCTGTCTATCAAGACCCTTTTTCTCAGGAACGCGTGGAAGTATCAAACTGGAATTTATATCAAATACTCAGGCTACTGTCTCTTGGAGGTGCGAAAAATCAAACTTCTAAGCCAACGCAATCAAAAGATACAGCCGTTTATGCCGCAAATTTCTGCAAATTTTTGACACTCGCAAGGGAATCAAAACCTACAGGGTACTTCCCGTGAACTCATAATCTTGAAATTTGGTAGGAAGCAACGTCTTATAGCACAGATAAAGGAAAAATTGCGAAAACTGTAAATTTTTTGTTACATCATATAATAAAATATATTTTTAATAATTTTAAACTTACTACTCCTTTCCTCGTGAACACGTAGAGGTATTACATTGAAATTAATGACATATATGCCATACATGTCAAAAATAGGGCTCCAGGTCATCACAGATACAAAGTAGCTTCAAGAAAGTTGAATATGTACTTAACAACCACACACATGACAGTTGTGTGACAACTATATAACAAACATAAAATCTAACAAAACATTAGTCGCACGCAACATTGCTGAGGTTAAAAAAAAATCAAATAAACAAGATAACGATAATTTAAGAAACTAAAACACCCGACTAAAAATGAAAAACAAAAATAAAAAAAAATGCGCCATTTTGTTTTTATTTTAATATACCCAGTGTCACTCTCGCAGTAAATACGAATTTAATAACACCTCTCAAGCTAAAATCCATCGAGCCGTTCAGGCTGCAGAGCGTGTAAACAATTATACCTACATACTTTCGAAAAACATAACCCTCCTTCTGTTGCAGTCGGGTAAAAAAGTTTAACCTTAAAACTTGAATGAATAAAGACGTTACCTGTCTTCGATTTAGTTCGTAAAGCCTGGATGAGTATGAAACGATTCCGTTCCAACCATGGAAGAAGGTGGTGGTTAGTACCACCACCTACATAAATGGGGATAAAGGAAATCACCACAGTGCCTGACCTGGCCAGACTCTATCCCACGTGGTAAACGAATCACTCTGTTTTTCCGGTGGCATGACGGAATTGCACAACCTCACACTTGCAGCCGCAAGCTGGGTGAGAAACCTTTATGTCGATCCTCGCATAGAGAACGCCATATGCAATAATGATGAAAATGCTAAGTATGCCATCAGAATCAGTCTTTCTTATCGCAGCTACTTTAGGGCAGATGTATTTGAACGGTCTCATTGTAAGAAATTTATAAGGGGCGGTGCTTGTTGTTTGGTTCGCAAGGCTCGCAAACTCCACCAAGACAGTGAAAATAATTCTTTGTCACCTGCGCGTAGATGACGCTTCTGATATTGCAGAAATTCATAGGCTAGGTAATCACTTTCTGTTAGTTGGGCCATACGGATGGTATTTAAACAAAAATCGATTGTAGAGAAAAGCGTGAAATTATTATGTTTCTTCAATTATAATTCGTTTCTTTCTTTTACAGGTGCTTAGTGAATATGGCAACAAATTGATGGGTGGCGGTGTCGACACTATATGAAATACCACACGACAGACCGATGTGGTTGAAACGTCGAATCTCGAAGTTTACTTCAAGTTGTAAATATATTTAATCCATACTAATATTATAAGTGCGAAAGTCTGTCTGTTACGTTTTCACGGCTCAACTGTGTGAACGGTTTTTGATGTTTGGAATGAATAAAGTTGAAGTCCCGGGGTTAAACATAGGCTACTTTTTGACGCAGATGGAGCTGCGGGAAACAGCTTGTTTTCTATAAGTACAGCCGCTAAAGTTCCTACCTAATGGAGTTTACATAGCGAAATTGAAATTTAAGATTAATTTGGATAACCCTAGCTTTATCATTTCGAGAAATTTGTAGCATCATCTCAATTGTTTATATATTGATTATCTCCATTAGGTACCTACTTCTTGAAAAGCCCAGCATTGGGAAACTTTGGATGATGGAATTGAGTTTTAGCTTTACAATCCAGCTTTTAGATTTTTTTAAATCTCGATTGGCGTAATGTTCCTAGCTTTTCTAGATTATTTTTGTTATTAAAAAAAATGCAATCCTGTAAATAAGAAACTATGGTTGCTGTATATTTTTTTTTTTAACTTAGGAATTGATGTATCCCAGTCTCTCTTTAATTTAATGTATTTATAGGTAGGCGCAATTTATTTTTAATGCTATAAGTTTGACAAACCATTGGAGGTAAAAAATGCTCTGGGAAAACGAATTTTTAATAATTAGATGATAAGGTTTTTTTAGGGTTTGTTAAATACCGAACTTATAGTATTTTACACTATTAGGTACCTACTATTTGAAAGTAAATCAATAGAAAATATTTTAAATAAATAAAACTATTTGGACCAAAGTACGAGCATAATTATGAGATCTCCAAATTTTACTCTCCAAAAATATTTTTTCTGTTTTATGTTTTTAGATTACATATATATTTTTTTCTGTAATTAAATATAATATAAGGATTATGTTTGTATATAAGACTATTTTATGACGAACAAGTTAATTATAATTTTTATAATAATTGAGCTAGTCTAATAATAAACTCTCTCGTAATTTTTTAATTTGGCAAATAAACAATTTTCGTATTTTTCTTATTATAACTTGTACGCATAATTTCTATTATATATAATGTAAATCATTAGTTTAAAAAGCATAGTCTTTACTGAGATCTGCTGTGATTTCTCGTTAACTTTATTCTTATTGTAATTTAAATATAATCTATATCTTATAATATTTGAAAAATACTCTACCACATTTTCACCTAACTGATATTGAATATTCATAAATTAATACATTCAGTCAAAACCAATCTTCATTATTATATTTTTTTTGATGATTTAGACAGAATACCGTTTTAGTTTAGATTTATTTGTTAAATTATTGTTAATTTGTTATTATATATTTAAATTGAATATTAAAATATAAACGGCGATTACAGAACATATTATAAAAGCATTTAAAACATAGAAAATATTGCACTGTTTTATCCCACACGTTAAATAGGTTTATTATAATTTAAGTGCATTGTATAAATATTAATTGACCAAAAATATGAATTATATACTTATATATTGTAGATTTTATTTGACTATGACGAATATAATAAGGACTCAGTTTGTAAGCAATAAATAAATTTATAATAAAACAAATTGTGTTTTACTGGAGAAAGAAAAACTAAACTATTATGATCAAATTATCAACCGAATAAAATAAATAATTAATAGAATCAAACATTTAAATACGTTTTAATAAATTGTTTAATTCTTCAATTTAATTGTTTGCAATGTCCATATTAAACTAAGTATTTTATTTTAACTCTATGCGTAACAATTGTGAAAACATAAGACAACATTAAAATAATACTTATTAATTTGAAATATTTTATAAATAATATCAATTATAAAATCCTCATTAAAAATAGTAATATGGTACACTATTCTTTACAGCTTTAATAAGAGAAAACATTATGTTGGAAAGTTCTTTATAATTTTCATTCTAAGGATATTCCGTAACTTTCTTCGTTGACTCGTCAGTGCCCGAATTGACGTCATCTATGTCCACAAATTCATCAACGCTTTTAAATTCATTAATATTTTCTTCTACTAATTCATCAGATTCATTACCAGCATTAACTGCTTCATCATCAATAATTTCTAATTCATCATCAACTATAATTTGTTCATTGTCGTTTTGAGGGTCTTCATTATTTGAAGTGGACGCTTTTGATTCAGATTCTGGTAAAGTTTGGTCTTCAATTTCTTTAGATATCACTCCGGATATTACTGGTTCACTGAAATGTACTTCAGAAATAATAGATGATTTGTGTTCATCGTTATCTTCAGAAGAATCGTCATCAGGAATCACTGGTTTTTCGTGAGGCTTTAGCTTTTCCCTCTCCTTTTCATAGTTAATAAACGATTGGACCCTTTCAGGTAGACTCATATCGTAATTTGTGTGTGATAGAATTCTTTCATGACGAGTATCTTTGTACAACTCTTGTTGACTGAGTGCCTCGTGGTTTACACTGAATTTAGTTGGATCATAATGTACGATTGTTGATGATTCTGCCACGTCTGTAAGCGAAGTACACAATTTTATTTGTATTTTTAATCCAATGAAAAAAAAATACGTCTTAACTGGAGGCACATTGTAAAAGATCGTCGTCTGCTTGAGTAGCTCAAATAATGTTAGTAAAATTATATTGTAATAATTTTTAAAGAGTCACGTCTATATAATGAGATTTAAAGTTAAGTCGGTTTTTTTTTAAAGTAATTTATGTTGTCAAATAGTTCATCTTGCCTGTTTCCGATGATCCATCTAAACGAAACTTGGCGCCGACATGCTAAACAAAAAAATAATACAATTTAAAATCGTCACAGTGTTCAAAACTCGTTCAACATTCAAACTCATGTCCACAGTATTAATGAATCTGTCGTAATAGCCTAGCATGACATGCATCTTCGTAATGATAAAAGCGAGTATGGCTTAACTCGGATAGGTCGCTTTTACAAAATAAAAAAAACTATCAAGGAAGGTTGACCGCAAGTAGCCATAAAAATAATGCTAATTTTTATAACTTTCTGAAATTGTATAGCAACGAACGACAGTTAAAAAAAAAATCGCATGCCACGCTAGGCTATCGAGGTCCTCAAAAACAATAATAGGTGATGAGCGCAAACTACATACCTCTGCGTGGAATCGAATGTTTTTCTTATCCTTAAGTGGCATAGGTTTTGCTCTGCACAGCCGTCGCACTCCGTAGGCGCGGTATGCGGACTGCGAGGACGAATTTACATTTAAAATCACGTGAAAACAGAAATAAAATATTCGACCGCCGTCCAAATCTGTAATCAGCTAACAGAATTTCGTATGGGAGGGCGATTTTTTTTTCGGTTTTCACATATTTTTTATTATACTAAGTAAGTATCACGTGTACTAACACTGTAAAAATTTGGCTGGTGTTAAGGACGACCGAACCAATTTGATCCGTAAGTTTTTGAAACCCAAGAAGTAAAATCTGATATTCAAATTTATAGAAACTGCGATGAATATGGGCTTTTCTCAGTGCGTTACAAGTCAGACCAGATAAAATCCTAAATCACCATGGGAGCGCGAGCATAGCGCTATTAGGGTACTAGTCTTCAAATGACGCTGTTTTAATAAACCTGTATCCTCGTGGCCTTCTGATGATACAGCTCTTCTGAAGGTCCAGTCTCAGCATACAGCTGTAATGTGTGTTTGGCAGCATTTGATATTTCATCGTCATGTAGCGGCAACTGAAGAAACAGTTTAAAATTACAATTAACAGTCCTCCTGTTTACGCACGAGGAGAACAACGGACTCATTAGAATTGAGTGAAGTTACTATCAAAATAAGCATCCCAAGATATGGCCATGACTTAGATTGTTCCCTCCCATTATTGATCTGATAGCATGAGTTCTTTCCTGTTTAGGAAGGTACGTGAAGTTAGTCTCGGCTGCTATCGATAACAGCCTGGTTTAACTCACCACTGGCGACTAAAAGAAATACATGATAAACATGCCCGTGGCAAGTCTGTTATGTGGGGTTTGACGCATAGAATAACATATATTATGATACTATGCTACTCATCTGATATGACGACTCGGTTTTGGCAATGTAAATGCCATGCTGTTTGCAGGACAAGTATTACGTAGACAGATCAGACACTTATGTTGGATATATCTGCAGCTGTTAATACGATAGAAAAATATCAAACTTATTAGCTACGATGCCGTCATGGTGTCGAAAACTAACTTACCTCCCGAAGGGTGTTATCGGTATTGTTGATGTGATGCTCAATGAAGGCCTTTCGTACCGCCTCCTGCACCAGCTCCAGTTGGGAGTGCGATATACTAAATCTCTTCAGCAGCTTTACCATGAGGTTACTTTCATTCGCTAGAATCGAGAACATGTGGATATTTCTTATTTATTAAATTAAACTATTTTAATACGGTTTTATCGCGTTTATTACTTATTTATTTACACCTGACGTTTCAAACACTTTACAGCGTTCATGGTCGCAGGCAGACTAAGTTAACATTTGTCTTTGATGTCATAAGATTACAAAACTACCGCCTGAAATTTTTATTGGGAACTATTCCGATTCACGCAGTATTGGCTCACAGTATCTAAGGGTCTTGCAGTCTGCTTCCGAGTTTGCAATTTTATTAAGTTAATGACTGGGTCCCAAGCTGGCGGTACCTGCCATCCATCCTCTCTATTGAAATTAGGATGTTTTTTAATTTCAATAGCTTCACGTAACATCCTTGGAATGAATCTGTTTTCCTTTGCAAGGACTTGAGGATTATCAAAACGCATATAGTGGTTGGGTTTGTCTAGAGCATGTTCACAGACTGCAGACTTGGTTGAGCGTCTATTTTTCATGTCAGCAATATGTTCTTTTATACGAGTATTAATGCTTCTCTTTGTTTGCCCAATGTATGATAAACCACAGTCACAGTCAATTTTATAAACTCCAGCATCTTGCAATGGGATATTGGATTTTACAGGTCTTAAAAATTGGTTTATTTTCTTATGCGGCTTGTAATAGGTCTTGATTGAAGCTCGCCTAAGTATGTTACCAATCTTGTCCGTGACTCCCTTTATGTATGGTAAGATGGCAGGAAAACGATCAACTGTGTGTGGCTTGGGTCGACTTCTGTGACAAATGTGTGGGAGGCTGAGATTGTTGCTTCTTAAGACAGACTTGACTCGTTGAAGCTCCTCCTTAAGATGGTGGGTGTCACAGATGCCGTGTGCTCTCTGTAACAAAGATTTGCCTACGGTAGCTAACTGACATGGATGATGGTGAGATTTACCATTGAGATATTTGTCTGTGTGGGTGGGCTTTCTGTACACAGTGTGACTGATACTATTGTCAAGATTTCTAGTTATTAAAACATCAAGAAAGGCTAATGAATTATTGATCTCAGGTTCCATAGTGAATTTAATTTTACTATTAATGGAATTTAAATGATCTAACAAAACAGAGACTTGAGTTTTGGGGAGTACAACAAAAGTATCATCTACGTACCGTTTGAACATCTTCGGCATAGCCAGGGTGCTTGAAAGAGCCTTCTCCTCAAGGTCTTCCATGAAAACAATATCTTCCTATCAAGGAATGATGGTTCCTCGTGAACAATATCTTGCACTCACCAACCTTCGCAAGAACCCAGACATTACTATTTTACGAGCTGACAAAGGAAATTCAACTGTTATAATGGACACCTCTGATTATAACACAAAAATTCAACAACTGTTGTCGGATGAGAATACATATAAACAAGTAAAAAGTGATCCTACTAACAAGATCGTAACAAAAACCAAAGAATTAATATTAAAATACTCCGACACATTAAACTTAGACATCACGTCGCTCGTGCCTTCCTGTGTGAAACCACCAAAATTATATGGCCTTCCAAAAATACACAAAAAAGACCACCCATTAAGACCAATTGTAAGCCAAATAGATTCGCCAACTTATAAACTAGCACAACACCTGGTGAAGATATTAACACAACTTCGTGGTCATACTGATACTAATGTCAAGGACTCTTATCACTTTATCAGCTTAATTAAAGATCTACGATTAACTGATGAAGACACAATGGTCAGTTTTGATGTACAGTCATTATTTACCAGCCTACCTTTACATGACTGTATTGATATTGTCAAGAGAAGGCTTGAGGACCACCATCTACCTCAAGAGTATGCAGAGTTACTTGAGCATTGCTTAACATCAGGCTATCTCTTCTGGGAAAACAAATTCTACATGCAAATTGACGGTGTAGCTATGGGGTCTCCAGTCTCTCCCATTGTTGCCGACATTTTCATGGAAGACCTTGAGGAGAAGGCTCTTTCAAGCACCCTGGCTATGCCGAAGATGTTCAAACGGTACGTAGATGATACTTTTGTTGTACTCCCCAAAACTCAAGTCTCTGTTTTGTTAGATCATTTAAATTCCATTAATAGTAAAATTAAATTCACTATGGAACCTGAGATCAATAATTCATTAGCCTTTCTTGATGTTTTAATAACTAGAAATCTTGACAATAGTATCAGTCACACTGTGTACAGAAAGCCCACCCACACAGACAAATATCTCAATGGTAAATCTCACCATCATCCATGTCAGTTAGCTACCGCAGGCAAATCTTTGTTACAGAGAGCACACGGCATCTGTGACACCCACCATCTTAAGGAGGAGCTTCAACGAGTCAACTCTGTCTTAAGAAGCAACAATCTCAGCCTCCCACACATTTGTCACAGAAGTCGACCCAAGCCACACACAGTTGATCGTTTTCCTGCCATCTTACCATACATAAAGGGAGTCACGGACAAGATTGGTAACATACTTAGGCGAGCTTCAATCAAGACCTATTACAAGCCGCATAAGAAAATAAACCAATTTTTAAGACCTGTAAAATCCAATATCCCATTGCAAGATGCTGGAGTTTATAAAATTGACTGTGACTGTGGTTTATCATACATTGGGCAAACAAAGAGAAGCATTAATACTCGTATAAAAGAACATATTGCTGACATGAAAAATAGACGCTCAACCAAGTCTGCAGTCTGTGAACATGCTCTAGACAAACCCAACCACTATATGCGTTTTGATAATCCTCAAGTCCTTGCAAAGGAAAACAGATTCATTCCAAGGATGTTACGTGAAGCTATTGAAATTAAAAAACATCCTAATTTCAATAGAGAGGATGGACGCCAGCTTGGGACCCAGTCATTAACTTAATAAAATTGCAAACTCGGAAGCAGACTGCAAGACCCTTAGATACTGTGAGCCAATACTGCGTGAATCGGAATAGTTCCCAATAAAAATTTCAGGCGGTAGTTTTGTAATCTTATGACATCAAAGACAAATGTTAACTTAGTCTGCCTGCGACCATGAACGCTGTAAAGTGTTTGAAACGTCAGGTGTAAATAAATAAGTAATAAACGCGATAAAACCGTATTAAAATAGTTTAATTTAATGAATAACAATCGCGAAAACATAAGAAAACATTATTTCTTATTTTTTTATTTTATATAGTATTCTGTCTACAGAGTCAGAACTACAGACTACAGAATCCTGTGGTTAAAAGCAATTGCCTGAAGACCCCACGAAGAAGTTTGAATACCACGGGAAGCATACTATGTTGGTTCCAGTTTGGTTAGGCCATTGCGGGCTTAAATCACCTGATGATTCCGTGCTTCGGACAGCAAGAATAGTCATTGGTTGATTTCTCGGTTGCATTTCAAGCCTTATGACATGGGAGCTTACACTTAATAAACTTATAACAACAACAGAATTCCTAAACTGCATCACTGGTCTTAGAGAAAAAAATACTGAAAAAAAAAAACGATAGCTTGGGATGCATACGGAAAAGCTAGGCTTTTGGCGTTAATAATGATTACCATATTTACCTCTTCCTGCCTCAAAGTATTCTTCAATAACCTTCTTCGCTTTAGCCGCATCTTCTTCTTCAAGGCCTATGTTTTTTAATTCATCTCCTAACTCCGGGTTGCAAGAAGGGTCACAAACGTCTTTGCATAGATGACTTGCAATAGAAAGGTTTTCACGAGAGACCAGCAAAGCGGCCAGGTATTTTGTGATGAAGTCGTATAAATTTTGTGGTTGCGCACGGAGTACCTTACAATTTATAAATTTATATACCTTAACATTTTAAAGAAAAACAGCAGCAGCGTAAGTGTCCCGAGCTTGAAGGACACGCTTGGTTAAGGACTAAGCTACTGATTTCTGGAATACTTAATTCTCCAAGTAACCCGGAGTTGCTACTTATGTTCAATTATAACGTATTACAAAAAATAAAAAGAACGGATTTTGTTATAGGACAATTAACATAAATCTAACGATACCCCATGTATTAAAGAAATTCATCCATTAGATAAGGCTTGAAGTGACAAATATACAAACATAAAATATATATAAAACAGATACTAATGAAACATTTAGCTTTAAAACTCTAGCTAATACAAAAACTGTACTTCTCTAGAAATGTCACACATCAACTCCTTAAGACCATTGGGTAAAGCGAGCCTACAGCTTTCTTTTATTTGAGACTGTAATAGAAATAAATCAGACATTTTATTTTTAAAATCACTCTTATTTTGACAGTAACATAAATCTATGGAGCTGTGATGTATTTGTTTCGTTGTCATTCAATAATAAATTTGGTTACTTTTGCTCAAATGTAGACAAAAACGTACAAATGATTTTGAATGATAAAAAATATGAATACAATAAGTCCAATGTTTGTTTACATTTGTAGTTTAGTTTTCAATTTCCTTATGTTTATGCAGATCTTTGAAATTTTTAAATTTATAGAGAAAATTAAACATCCCATAAATGAGAACAAAAATAATATTCCATAATTTTAATAGTAGATAAATTATTTTAAGCGAAAACTATGGATCGTAACATGAGATGACCAATTAAAATAAACAAAAATTTAAAGCAGTATGAAGACCCTAAAACAAAATTCAAAGAAAAAAAAAGAAAGGAAACATTGAAATAAAACACTCGATACATCGAATAATACAATCTAGCACAAACAGATAATCAATAACATGAGTCTACCTATATCCTAGTAAATTGAAGTTAATAAAATAATTGTAAATAGTGGAAACAAAAGACCATACAAAAACATTTTAAAGGACCTAAAAGCAAATGAAGAAAATAATAAAAGTATAATACTTGATACATTAACATAATAAACAAATTGAAATGAAAAATAAGTCTACATAACGTACACATTATTATTACGAATTACCAAGGGTTAAGTAACGAAGTCACGACTCTTTCTAATATATGATATGTCTGAATGATTGTTACTGTATACAAATATTTTGTACTTTATTTTGTAATGTTATAAATATATATAAATAGATAATCAATCTGGCTGATTCGGACTAGACTCTAGACGGAAGAGCATCATCTCCTATTCTGTATTATTTTCTGCAATTAACTTATTACACTCGCTTTGATTGGAAATATAATAAATACCCTACAATGTCTTTCCCGCAATATTTTTGCCGTTGCTATCTTGATCTATATCTTGTCAAAGTGTATTAAAGGAAGGTATTCGCAGACGAGTAAAGAGGGTCATTTTATCAGATATGATTTTTATACAGTCAATTTTCTCCTTGGGGGTTCAGTTGTATCAAGCCGAGTAGCATATCTTGTTTTATCTTTAAGGGGTATCATCTCCTTTTCTGCATTGTTTTCTGCAAATAACTCATTACACTCGCTACGATCCAAACCTATATTATTATTTCTGTATTATTTCTAACAAGATTTTGACCACTGCTATCAAGTGCTAGGTTGAGTCGAAGTGACTCGCATTCGCATATAAGTGTAAATAGACTTTTGCCTTTATTTTCTTATCGGTAATCAATTTTCTCCTTGTGGAGTTTCAGTTGTTTCAAGCGGAGTAGCGTCTCCTGTCTCTTCAAGTGGTGTAGCGTCTCCTGTCTCTTCAAGTGGTGTAGACGGAGGAGCGTCATCTTCTACCAAATTTGGAGGTTCTGGGGATTCGTTACGCGGAGTAGAATCAGGTGCCGACTCATCGTGAGGAGTTGAAGGTGGTGCGGATGATGGAGTACTTCGCCCATCACCTTCGCTTCTCGAATCTTAATAAATTTTAATCGTTTATAATAGTATACTTCTACGATATGTTTTAAGAACTGCTAACAAGAAAGGATAATTAAATTTTAGGAAAAAAAATGCAGTATTTCGACACAGATTATACAAGTTTATGAAAAATGTCAAAACAAACAACAATGTTTGTAGAAGTAATTGTAGGCACATAAATAAAAATATTGTGATATTTAAATCAGATATATCTTAATTAACTTAATTATTTATAAATAGATACCTGGAGCTTCATCCGGAACTTCTGGAGCTATTTCAACCAATGGTGGGATTATCTCTTCTGGTATCTCTGGTTCGTCGTCAATTTCAAGTTCGATGTTAACTGGAACCTAAAACATTACTAAGTTTAGTAAAGTTTTTTTTTTTTGTGATATGTAAACTGTTTATTACGAGTACCTAGGTTTTGTCCATCTCATGATTCAGTTTATCGCGCTAAATTACCATTACCTATATCCATTCCTAAGACTCAGTTTAGGCAGTATCACCGTGACTCAGTTTCTATATCAAACATATCAACTTTCAGGAGATTTCCTAAAATTAATAATCTTAAAATTATAGGATGTTTGATGTCGCGTTTATTTTGGGTATATTCATAAAAATGTCTCTTGGCTTTGCAGCAAAGAATCGAACAATAAAATACTGATATAAAATAAGGGGATATCTAAGTAAGTCGTTAGTATTATTTGACTATATCATACCCCAGCAAAAGAAATCCTGTGCGCTGAAGAAACTGGCGTGGTTGTCGCGTGCGAGCCTACGACGCTCGCTCTCTGCTGCCCAGATGTTTTGCTAGCTGAAATTAAAAACTTACCTAAATATACAAAGGCACATGCCATGCATATCTGATGTCAGTTGGGAGTTGGGACAAAAGAGTCTGGAACGATAATGTGACGTCCTACCAAAGGACTTTATCGGCTAGATTTGAATTGGAAATCCATGGGCGAGGTCCGTGCCCAGAAGTTGATATTTAATGGCTAAAATAGTGATAATATTTGAACTAAATGCTTCCTCTATAGGCCTTTGGCAGTTGCCTTGCCTCACAATACTACTACGTACCTGAGTTCAGTCTTACAGGAAAGATACTTTGTGCAACCTCTATACAGTTTGCGTTAGGACATTGCAGGCTTGAATTACCTTAATTATCTGATAATAATGATGATTACTTACAAAGGTATGTTAAGCCATTCGTCTCGGCCATTAGGTGGTCGTCAAAGGAATTACGCCAGAGGCCGAAAGACATTCTAAATCTGTGGTTTTTAAATATATTTCCCGCCGAATAAAATTATGCATTGTAGCACAGGGTTGATTGATCATGTAACCTACTCGATATGAATGAATGAATCTTGTGTCCTATAAGAAAGTTAATTCTTAGCTTTAGGCGGGATTCGGAAGGAAGTTAGGAATAATGGAGCAATTACGTACGGTCAGTAGAATCATCTTTTTTGGGTAGAACAGAGACCTTCCTAGTGATCTCGCTCGGCCGCGCTGAAGGCAATTTGGGTTGCTCAGCATCCTCATCCACATGTGTGATGGTCTTCATCGGGTCATATTTCAGTCCAAGCTTCTCACTGGCATGTTTCTCGTATAACCCTGTGACGTCATCCTCTTTTACGCTCAGGGTCTGAAAAAACCATTTGCTCAACATTTTGCAGTGTTAGTACACTGCAGAACTCTCATTAGAAATGTATATGTGATCAAATGCTCATTTTCTTTTTTTAATTTGTCAAAAGAAAGGGCTGAAATTCAATATCTCCTTCGATTATAATTTCACAAAGTTTGGTACTTTAGACATAAATCATTGTAATGTTTGACGAGGATTTGTTCGTCATTTCTTGATGAGGAAACAAATATAGTTCCGAGTACAAACTACTAAATACCTTTATCCCATTCCCGCAGTCGAAAAATCTCCTTTAATATTCTCGCTTAAAATTTTCTCGTTTCGATGGGCGTCGGAAATTAAACAACCCGAACAAACTGCGCTCACCAACCTGTTTGCCCAAAACCCATCCAATAAGCATCAGCTTTAGACTTCTTAAGGCTACGAGTATGATGATGATAGCTAAAAAATTAACTTACAATTACAGGTCCTAGTTCTGTGGTCCTGGATCCAGCAATATCTAATGGAGGTCCTGGCAGGTCCACTTTGGGACCGGTTTTCTTCGGCTTGAGCTTGAGGTGGCGGAGAAGATTCTTGCGCACGTAATAACCTCTGTACGCTGCCTGTAATTTATTATAATAAAATCTTAATAACACCAAGATGTGCAGGGGGCAATTGACCTTGAAGACGATGTCATGATAATCATGAATGAGGACAGATCTGTAGTGATTTCTGTGTTCAACTTCTAGTTTCGTGGCGAAATATTTAAGCTAATTTGGGTCTTTGATGTAGTTTTGGGTTGATTTCAATAAGCGCCTATAGGGTCACATGCTGCAAATTATTTCATGATCTATGCGACGGTAAAACTGAAAAATTGGGTCATCTCTTACGATTTTGTCTGTCCCTTTATTCTTATTATGCTTGATGTATTTGATATTATTGTATTTTGTTAAATATACGTTTTTGTTTTGCATATTTTACCTGTATTTTCTGAGTCGCCCTGTTGAGCTCAGTGTATGAAGGTTTAGTCTTCTTGTAAATTTCCAAAGTGCGCTCTGCTGCAATTTGCCAAGGCTCTTCTGTTTGAGCTTTCAGTGCCTTTAAAATAATTTATGAATTATTAGTAAATGCCAAAATGTTAAAAAATTTAATGAGGATCAAAGACGTAAAAAAAGATCACACAGATCGCCGCTTATTGATCTTGCTTGAGCTTATCATTTTCTCCGTTTTTCTCCGCTTGCTGATTATAGGTTACGATCATGGCATCGATCATAATTTTACCAGATGTAGACATTTGTACCAAGAATATCATCTCGATCACTGCTTTTACAGCTTAATAGTAATGTGTTTTGGAATCTTGATGAGTTCCGTTTTCAAGGGTAAGAGAAGTAAGGTAACGATTAGGCAATGTGGCGTAAGATCCTAGGCCAACAACTGAATGTGCACGAATCTTCCCAAAAAAGTGATCGATTCGCCTTCAAACTATTGTTATTGATAATGTCATAGCTTCTCTTACCTTTGCTTAGGCTTCGGTAAACGGGCCTTACTCACAAAGTTCGTGTGCTAGATAGCCAACCTAATAAAATTATAAAAAGTAAAGAAATAGAGGAAGGCAGGAACAAAGTTACTCCGCTGATTTAAAATGTTCGACAAGGATTGGAGAGAACTAACGACGGATAGAGATTCGTGGTAGAAAAGAGGGAAGCATTGTACCCAGCTATTGAACACATACGGGTAAAAAAGTATATAAACTAACTTGCTCCATCAACTTCTTTCTATACCAATACTCGCGGTATGCATTCCTGCTGACTTGGCACACCCTCTCCGCCATATCCTCATCGAGAGATACTCTTGTTAAGATCTTCTTTATGATTTGCATTTCCTTTACTTTCTCTGGAATGTAAAAAGTATTAAAAATAAAAACCTTTATGAATCCAGCAATAAAAATAACGATAATTTGTTTTACAAGGTCAAGGTCAAGGTCTTTCCAGAACGTTGTCCATTGTTTCTGTTGTTGTTGTTGTTCGAAGTGGCAGAACATTTTTCGAAAGGAATGTGTCTGAATCAGGGCACGCCAAAATGAAGATTGTTTCTACACACAAATTAAAAGGCACATTCCAGACGTCTCTGTCCAATCATTTGTCCTTGCTTAATGCGAACTGTCACTTCACCAAAAAGATCCGCATACCTATCAAAAATGTTTCGGTCTAATATAATATCAGTGAGAAGAATAAAAAGTCAACCTTTCCCTTCAACAGGTTCAAACTCTTCAATCTCCTCTTTAATGACTTCAGAGAGTATGGTCGCCACATCTCTTTCCAAACCAAGTTGCAGCAAGTGTTCGGACACCGTGGGTCGGCAGTCGCAGAGGTCATCTAGTAGCCTCACCGCCAGAAGACCGTGCTCTCGAGTCAGGATCAAAACTGAGAGGTAATTAGTAATGAACTCGAATATCTTCTCAGGTTGCTCGCGAAGAACCTGCGGATTGATGATAAAATCCATGCAAACAAACAAACGTATGAGGGGCATGCCAAAAGTAATTAGATACTCTTTACTCTATAATTTAATACTGGCTTGTTACACCATCTTAAACCTTGGGTTATTTTAGTGATAAATTTAAATACAAAAAAAAATTGAATAATTTTTTTTTTAATTAAAAACAAAAAAAAAACGCTTAGTTATGTTGGTAAGAATTTGGCTGAAATTTGTTGGTACAATGGAAGTTGGTTGACGTGATTTTCGCGCTGTGATTTTATAAGATCATAAAAAGATTTAAAACATAAGAATGTTTTGGTGGCTCTAATTGTTCACGAGCAACATTTTTTAATTGGTTCGCTGAATTTAAAAGACAACCAACTGCAGTCACTCGAGAAAATATTCAAGCAGTTGAAAATTTGGCCAGGTGAAACCGATAAATTTCGTGTGTTAGAGCTTGAGTGAGAACTGGGTATTGGATCAGCAGAACCTAATGTAAACCTTTTTTCTTGATCACCTTTTTCTCAGTAAGCGTTGTTCGAGATGGGTGCCGCACAAACTAACTGATGAACAGAAAGTCCGTCGGGTAGATTAGAGCCGGATTATGTAGAGAAATTCGACGGAGGCCAGAAAAAACAAATCTATACGATATCCTTATTGGTGACAAAACTTAGCTGTATAACTATGTTACCTTGGTGCCTTGAAGATGAACGAACACCAATAAAATGTTGCAGTGCGCGCAGCGCGCGGCATCTGATGGCTGCCTCGTTTATTAAAAATGTCTGTTATATGGCTACTTTGGTGCTACAATACCAATGAATAGTTAATTCTGAGTAGTTATGTGTCACTTTGGGGTCCAGCAATATTATCTTTGTATGACAAGCCACTGAAGTAAGGAATCCGGCACTTTCTTTAGCACGTCGACAACGCCCCCCAATAAACGTTGCCAAAACACTTGATATTTTTTATTAAAAAAATATGCCCATTCTACCTCACCTACTATATTCCCGTAGCTTAGATCTTGTGTTTATTAATTTAAAAAAATTGATAGGGTAGATATTTTAGAGTAAGGGAGATGAACTATCTCTGGAAAAGAGTGGTCAGAGGTACTTTCCAAGTGGAACGCATGGAAACGTATAAACATGTTCAGGTTGAGTACCTTGAAAAATAGATAGTAGTAATAAATAATAAGTATTATAATTTTTAGTAATTTCTTCCTGCGTGGATCAAACATCTACATCTAGGTTTCTAAGTTTTCTAAGTTGTTGTAAAGATGATTCCGAGCTTCTCTAAAGGCACGTTAAGCCGTTGGCTCCTGCTGCCTCTGGTGAACGTTTAAACACACATGTAATATAGGTTACAGAAGTCAGACAACAGTTGCAGCTGGAAGAAGGTCAAACGCTGAATACGGAATGCCAAAATACTAGAAATTTCTGGAAGTACTAACTTCTCGTGTAATGTCTGACATGAGTTCTTTAAGCCCTTCTGGGACACTGAACACCACTGAACACCCATGTTTTTGAAGCAAATCGTTCATTTTGCCTTCTGTGCCCCTTGACTTTAAATTTACAAGGCTGACAACTCTGACAAATAGTTTTTATGTCAAGAAGATTATGCCAATCTGATTTTTATTTTTTCTAAAAACCATTGTTTTGGGGTACTTTGTTTATGTAGGAGTTTATACTCCTTACAGAATACTTATGTATACAGTAAGCTATTGAGAAAGGAACGTATACTAGATTACTAGGTATAGTTTGATCCACGGAGTAATAACAAAGAGGAGATGGCGTATCGAGAACTTCCTTACATAAATTGTGTAAGGCTACGAGAGGCGGAAGGCAGACGTGAGGGGAGCTCGGTTTGACCGTGGCTCCGCCCCTATTGACTATCCCCTCTACTTACCAATAGATGTTGCTAGCAAATGGAAAATTTCAACATAAAAAACATATTCATATTATATTGTGATATCATACGTATATTGTGATGCCATAACAGTACAGTATTCAAACAATTAAAACTAAATGGTTTAAAATATTTTACAAAATATCCTAAGCTGAAACGAAACGTAAATTAGAAAAATAAGAAAAACATTAGATCTCGCTCCAAGTCACGCATATTTACACACAGTAGAACGAAAAATGTACGCCACGCCCACTTCCGACGTCACTGCGCCAATGATCGACGGAGCACTAGTCGATACGCCATCTCCTCCTTGTATTTGCTCCATGGTTTGACCGCAACCGCTGTACTGCTCCTTGGGTATGCGCGGGGAGGTGGGGGTAGAGAAAGAAAAAGCATAAGATTCGATGTGTCAGGGAGATCTTACGCTACCTATCGAATTAAAATTTTTTTAAGCTGTTTATTTACTAGTATAACTACATCCAATCCCTGTTTTTACCCGCGCCAGAAGGAGGGTATTGTTTTTAGAGAGTATGCATGTATGTATAATTGTTTGGCACGCTCTGCAGCCTGAACGGCTCGATGGATTTTAACTTAAAAGGTGTTGTTAGATTAGTATTTACTGTGAAAGTGATAAAAATAAAAAATAAAAAACAAAATGGTGGATTTTTTGGGTATTTTTCTTTCTCAAAATTACGTCAAGTTTCAATGTTCTTTGAAATAAGCATATGATTTTTGGTGAATCGGTACTTAAAGACGCCGTGAAGCCCCTGCAACTTTCAAATAGTAAATGTGTATCACACGATGGTCTTAGATTCAAATCCCACGAGAAAAACGATAAAGCTACGCGGCTAGGCAATCGACCGATATCGTGCAGATAAACGAAAGTCACATATGGATCGTAAATAAATCCCCGAATGATTACTCACTAGTGCCTAAAGTGTAATGTAATGTGTCACTGAAATTGATACTTAAAAGATCGATCTGCATTTATTGTTTGCTTTTCATTAGATTAATTTAATACATATCAGGTAGGTTACAAGGTTAATCGACCCTGTACTCTATGATGCCAGGACCAACGGCTTAACTTGCTCTTCCAAGCACAGAAATATTCTTATTGTCATAATATTATTTGGAAGAATGTGGAGGAGGCCTATGTCCAAAATAGGATGGACTGTCATGGATGGACCAGACAATTATGTGGTTCAAGCCTGCAGTGTTAAATAAATAAATGTTCTTACCAATGGATACAACTAAACAAAGTATTATTCCCATGGGAATCGAACCGATGACCTTCGGGTCTGCCAGCAAACGTCTTATCCAATGGATCACAGGGATGGTAGGTCGATACGTACATGCTTATTTTCACTTCATCATCCATTACGGGTTAGAGAACATGGGTTACTTACAACAGAACGATAGAAATTTGCTGGGTTTAATCAGATAAAATATCCTTCAAGGTACTTCCCACAAAATAAGGAGCAAGTAGAAAGCAAGCAAAATTGATGTCAATCAACATAAGATAATAAATGTGATATGCATCAATCTTATTTGTCATATCCTTTCGAATAAAAGTAGTAGATTTTTAACCCTTTGACCTCCAAATAGTATTAGTGGTGTGCAAGTGACAGAAAAAATGTTTTTGGAATTTGTACTGAATTTGGTTGAAAAAAATCTACGAAAATCCATGAAACATCCGACCTTGGTGAAACGGACATGAAAATTTTTGCCAGAGTAAGTAATGATGATGATGAAATCCTCCAAGACGTGTCCGTCGACGGCGACACCTTGTCAGTTCCTGGCATGAGCTCGGATGTGAGTCGCAAACCCGAACTTGGTCTTGAAGTTACGATTGCATAACTTTCTGCTTCCTTTGTAAAGGTCGATGTAGACGGATCTAGTGCTGTCAATCCAGTAGCGAATTTGTCTATGTAATTGTTTGTGTTTGAGTGTGTGTGTGGGTATATTTCAGTGTCCATGAAAGATAATGATTGCCAGCATTGGATCAGTGTTAATCCACTTTTATGAATGACAATTTAGGAGACCTTAGGAGGAGATTTTCGAGTTGAATTATGTAATCCGATGTTATGAGATCAAAAGAGGTCTTGGATTCTTGGTACCTTTCCAACTGGGGGCGGATTTTATCAGCATCAGATTTACATAGATAGGTTGGCGTTAGGCAGGTTTCAGAGAAACATACAGATTTTTTTTGATACAAAATTTAAAAAATCTTGATAATTTAGGAAGATTGAAAGCATTGATTGGTTGAAAGCTAGAATAAATAAAACGAGGGGAAGTTTTATCCATACAGCTTAATTTACTTACAAAATGACAGCGTCCCTACTCATTTTTTATTGTGAACAATTGCTACTTTGTTACCACAAGTAAAATTTATTAAACATACCTTGTTCTTTGTCTGTCACAACCAATTTGTCAAGGCCTTACGATTCAACGCATGCTTTTAAATTCCTCCTCAGATTGATAGTCGCACGCGCAGCTCTTGTTATAATTGTTACAGATACTTAAATATAATTCAATAACGTCGTATAAATTACGGCATATTTATATTGAACCTTAATACAATATGTATAGAAGTGAAAATAGTTTAGTAGTTATGATTCACAAATCAGAAGTGACGGTCAAGTCATAACAATTGACTTGCCTTATTCTATAAAATCGGTCGCGACGCGCGGACGCCAACATGTGAATATAAGTAAAAAAGATAAACACGTGTGTGATAAAGATAACAGTGTAAATAGTACGGTTTTTGAAGTGAACGACGAATTTAAAGAATTCCCCGTGGGATCATATAACTAGTTAATCAAAGCAGAAGAAATTATAAATTTCGAAATTGGAAGTGTCCTTTTTTATGATAAATTCGAACTACCTTATTCGAAATTTAAAACTTTGATTTAAAGGATTGATGACTGTGTTTTAAATTTGGAACACTAAAGGATAAAAACAACGTTGAATGTTAACGACTTGACATTGTGTATCAAAGGAATACATGACTAAGAAGTTAAAATCAGGATAAAATTGGACTAAAACGATCAAAATGGAGGCTTCAACAGCAAAAGCGATAGCCATGTTGACATTAGGCTTAGGTAGTTTCTTCACTGGCATGCTACCGGCCTGTTTTTCAGAAGGAACAAGACGAAGACATCCATTATTAATATCTTGCCTTCTCTGTTTCGGAGCAGGAGTTCTTCTAGCTACTTCTCTAACCCACATGTTGCCTGAAGCGAGAGAAAATCTGCCAGATTACGCAGAATTGATGCTATGTATTGGGTTCTTTCTGGTGTATCTTGTAGATGAGATAGTTCATTTGTTTTATCAGCCTAATGTTCAAGAGAGGAGATCTTATGGGAGTAATGAAGAGACTGGTCTACTATCTCAGAGAGACGGAGAGTTGAGAGACAGATGTTGTGGAGACGCTGATAATCCGAGGATGTGTCATGTCAGTCATACGGAACCTTGTAATAAGAGTTCATCAGGAGTAGTAGGGTTGCTGTGTGCACTATTTGTTCACAGTTTTCTGGAAGGATTGGCGATTGGTCTTCAGGAAAACGCTTCGCAGGTATTTGATCATATCCATACTAATATTATAATGCGAAAGTCTGTCTGTCCGTGTGTCTTTATCTATCACGGTTAAACCTTCGGACCGATTTGATTAAATTTGGTATAGATATAGTTGAAGAGTCGGGGTCAAACATAGGCTACTTTGTCGCGGGAAACAGCTAGTACAATATAAAAAAACACTAGCTAGTTGTTCCGCGGCTTTATCCGTGTTTTATCTTTCATCAAAATCCGTTCACACACAGACAGACAGATAGACAGGCAGACAGACTTTCGCACTTATAATATTAGATGGATTTCTTATTTTTCATAAAGTTATAATTGACGGATATTTTCTTTTAACCATCTAAAATCATTGGGAGGTCTATGTCCAGCAGTGGACTGGAGGCTGCAGTGATGATGTTGACTTTTTTCTTACATCCATTCGAAATTTAATGGACACTATGCATGTGCCAGTTGCGATTCTGAAAATGTAATGTGTATTATAATCTTTGCAAGCCTATTAATTTTTACACTCTGTTGGAATTAAGGACCGTTCAAACTGACGCCAAACCCGCGCGACTGGCGGGAAGCCCATAGAAATAAGAATCAGTAGAAGTGCCGTAGCGTATGAAAAGGATTGGCGTCAGTGTGAACGGTCCTTTAAGCTTTGATAAAATAAATAAATAGATATATCTATTTATTTATTCTGTCTGTCTATAGAAAGACTGGAACAGACCTTAGGAATATGTCTTTTTTTAAAAACAATACACAGGTCCTGTATTTTCTTTATTAAGTTTTTTTTTTACAATCAAGATAATTAAGACATTAAATAAAATTAACAATTTTTTTAATACCAGTCTCTTGCCTGATGTGAATCCTTATAGGGAATTTTGTTGATGGAATCTGCCATAGAATACATAAAAGTACAAAATAACAAAATATATTTTAAGGTAAAGAAACAAATTGTACGGAACACCGTCCATTAGTTGTAAAACCTATAATTTTAACGTACATACATTATTGTCCACACAGCCGACGCGGCATTTTCATCACTTGTAAATTAGTCATAACTAAACAAATCAGTGCGATACACAATTCGGTTGTTTCTTATCACCTCTGAAACCAACCCTTATCATTTATCATCATCATATCATATCATCAAGTGTGAGGATTTACAACCCTTACACAAATATTTGTACAATAGCAACAGCTAAAACTTATTGTAGCATAGGCAAAAAGAAAATGTATATGTCCTTCTATTGGTCCTTTCGTCACCTTTTACGATAGATAGTAGTTCCCAAGGGAAGTGGTCTATTCTCTAGCCGTTTACCAAACGACTAAATATGCAAATGACTTGTTATCAAACTTTCTTTTATTATAATAATACGACTTCTGTGATAAGAAAAAGTGGGTTTTGTTGTAATTTTTACTTATCAATAGATAATATTTTTCCCGAGTATTTTGTTTACTTTAATTCATAATTTACATTGACTTATAATTATAACCCTAGTGGATCTTTGATTCCGAAAAGAAAGAGCCAATATTTTCTTCCCTTCCTTAGATTAGGTGTTGTTTTCTTGATCTTTTTGAAAAAGACTAGTGATTATAACATAGGAGCCTTCAAAAAGGGCGTGAAAAAAATCCTTTAGGGTCGGTAATGCGCTCGTGACATCTCCGGTGTTGCAGGCGTTCATAGGCTACGGTAACCACTTACCATCAGGTGGGCCGTACGCCTGTTTGCCTACTTAGTCGTATAAAAAAAAGAAAACAAAATTTTATTAGAAATTACCGAACTCAAAGATACTCGTACTTTTTACTACTCAGTTTCGATGCTCTATGCCAGAACTGAACCGCTGCCAAGATTTTGCAATCTCATATATAGGACTCTTTTAAAATTTGCGGGAGATGAACTATTTTAAAAAGTGTGACTGACGCAATATCGGCACATATGAGTCCATACATTGAAAGAATAGGGCTCCACTTTCCTCAACTTATTACGAACGGCTAACATGGATAGGACTAACAGAAATATGTATATTTCCCAAATTTTCCTGCCTGTATTGACAATAGATAACTCTCTGATCGTAACGACGTATAACACTTGAATGACCTACTTACAGCAAAAGGTTTAGGAGATAACGTGATAACGAAACGATTATATTCTGTGTATTGTGCAATTATTTGGTTTTATTGATACTTTAATGCGCTAATCTCATGTTCCAGTCGGCTAGACTGGAATATGAGAGTTATGTTTTTCGAGTGTTCGAGTTCTTAATAGCACATTTTTTTTTTAAATCTTTTATTCAGTAAATATCAAAATATACACAGTTATCGAACCGCGGAAACCTCGAAGGGTTTATCTGTGTTCGGTGAGTCGCTATTACATTTAGAAAGAAAGTATTTTTTCAAACTTAATTTAAATTTTTTAAAGTTATTGTTATACAACTCCTGAAGTTCTGAAGGAAGCTTATTTAGATACTTTGGTATCATATAATTAATTATTAAATGGTATAAAAAACAAAATGGCAGTCTTTAGACGCAACATTGTACATTCAATCCAAGTAATTCTCAAAAAAAGAGTTAGATAGATACAGTGGTATAAAAATTAAGAATTTTTAAAAATATGTTCAAACTAGCTGTGCCCGCGACTTCGTCCGCGTGGAATAGTTATTTTGGGAATCATATTTATTTTTTGTTTACAAACCTACCTCCTCAGCTTTATTATAAATTACCTATAGCTGTTACCCACGACTTATTATAGACGATTTAGTTACATAATTAATAGAATATATTTTAAAGTAGTTTTAAAAAGAATATATTTTAAAGTACTTCTGCGTAAATTATATTTTTAGTTTTATTTTCTTGTGGCAGAAGAACATATTGATTTTCTCCGCAACCCAATCTTGACAACGCGACATAGATATAGTTGGCCGTGTGAAAAGCAGTCTTGACGTAAATCGATTCTTACGTGTTTAAATGTTTGCCCCTATGATTTATTTATTGTAACGGCGAAAGATAGCTTAACGGGAAATTGAATTCTTTCAAAATTAAAAGGTTAATCATTTGGAATCATTGGGATGCGAGGTATAAGCACTGTTTGACCAAGTGATTCCCGATCGGTTAGCCAAAGTTCGGGAATTCTGTGAAGCTAAACGTTGAGAACGTTCATCGCTTGATTCCCGTAGTCGGTTCATTAAAGTTCGAGAACTCTGTGAAGCTAAACGTTGAGAACGTTCAGCGCTTGATTCCCGATCGCGGTTAGCCAAAGTTCGGGAATTCTGTGAAGCTAAACGTTGAGAACGTTCATCGCTTGATTCCCGTAGTCGGTTCATTAAAGTTCGAGAACTCTGTGAAGCTAAACGTTGAGAACGTTCAGCGCTTGATTCCCGATTGCGGTTAGCCAAAGTTCGGGAATTCTGTGAAGCTAAACGTTGAGAACGTTCAGCGCTTGATTCCCGATCGCGGTTAGCTAAAGTTCGGGAATTCTGTGAAGCTAAACGTTGAGAACGTTCAGCGCTTGATTCCCGATCGCGGTTAGCTAAAGTTCGGGAATTCTGTGAAGCTAAACGTTGAGAACGTTCAGCGCTTGATTCCCGATCGCGGTTAGCTAAAGTTCGGGAATTCTGTGAAGCTAAACGTTGAGAACGTTCAGCGCTTGATTCCCGATCGCGGTTAGCTAAAGTTCGGGAATTCTGTGAAGCTAAACGTTGAGAACGTTCAGCGCTTGATTCCCGATCGCGGTTAGCTAAAGTTCGGGAATTCTGTGAAGCTAAACGTTGAGAACGTTCAGCGCTTGATTCCCGATCGCGGTTAGCTAAAGTTCGGGAATTCTGTGAAGCTAAACGTTGAGAACGTTCAGCGCTTGATTCCCGTAGTCGGTTCACCAAAGTTCGAGATCTCTGCGAAGCTAAACAGCCAGTGAATTTTGTTTCGGAGTTATTTTTAAATTGTATTATCTTATAAGATGTTTATTGAAATTAGGTGATGTTAAAGACAATTTTGTTCACAGTTAAATACTCTTAATCAATAACACATTTATTTGGATAAAGATTAATATTATTATGTTGATACAACTCTGACAAATAATTAATTAATTTCGACCAAATTTGATTATCATAAAAACGGTTATTGTGAGTTAATCTTAAAAGATAGACATATACTGCCGTAGACATTTTTTAGATAATTTAAAGAGGAATAATTCTTTTATACATATTTTTTGATTATCTCGAACGGTTTTCGCAGCGCACGCAACAGAAGCCCTCAAGATGAATAATTTTCCCCGTTTTTTCCACATTTTCGAATGTTTCTTCGCTTCTATTAGTCGCAACGTGATGTTATATATATCATCTATCAGATAAATCATCTATCCAACACAAAAATAATTTTTCAATCCGAACTAGTAGTTCCTGAGATTAGCGCGTTCAAATTAACAAACAAACTCTGTAGCTTTATAATATTAGTATAGATTAGTATAGATGTTACAACTTTATATTAAAAAATAAACATCACTAGATAGTAAAACGCGAACAAAGCTATATTAAGTACTAGCTGTTTCCCTCAGCCCCGCCTGCGTCAATAAGTAGCCTATGTTTGGCCACGAGTCTTCAACTATTATTCATACCAAATTTTATCAAAATCCGTACAGCGGTTTGACCGTGAGAGTTTAACAGAACTTTCTCATTTGTAATATTAGTATGTACAGGTACTTGGTCGTTCCTAGGTACTTATATGAGTTGTTTTACATATTTATAACACCTATTGTTTTGTTCGTGATCAAATTTACCTTAGAATTTCAGTATGAGTCAGCTAAGCACAACTAAAACGTTGTTTGAGGAAAATGAATTTGGTCACTTTTGTTTTGGGACATTCCTCCAATGTTTGCAAAACTTTCTTTTTACCCGACTGCGGCGAAGTTAAAAATACATGGGTATTATCTTTAGAAACTTCTTTATGTCTGTTTTTAAATGTTATCTATATAGTACTACTCGTATAAAATAATTTACTACCCACGACGAATTTATATTTAAGATTTAACATTCCAGAACACTATAAGTATTTCATCTATACTAATATTATAAAGCTAAAGAGTTTGTTTGTTTGAACGCGCTAATCTCAGGAACTACTGGTTCGAATTGAAAAATTATTTTTGTGTTGGATAGATCATTTATCGAGGAAGGCTTTAGGCTATATAACATCAGTTGCGACTAATAGGAGCGAAGAAACAGTCGAAAATGTGGAAAAAACGGGGAAAATTATTCATCTTTGAGGGCTTCTGTTGCGTGCGCTGCGAAAACCGTTCGAGATAATCAAAAAATATGTATGAAAGAATTATTCCTCTTTAAATTATCTAAAAAATGTCTACGGCAGTATATGTCTATCTTTTAAGATTAACTCATAATAACCGTTTTTATGATAATCAAATTTGGTCGAAATTAATTAATTATTTGTCAGAGTTGTATCAACATAATAATATTAATCTTTATCCAAATAAATGTGTTATTGATTAAGAGTATTTAACTGTGAACAAAATTGTCTTTAACATCACCTAATTTCAATAAACATCTTATAAGATAATACAATTTAAAAATAACTCGGAAACAAAATTCACTGGCTGTTTAGCTTCGCAGAGATCTCGAACTTTGGTGAACCGACTACGGGAATCAAGCGCTGAACGTTCTCAACGTTTAGCTTCACAGAATTCCCGAACTTTGGCTAACCGCGATCGGGAATCAAGCGCTGAACGTTCTCAACGTTTAGCTTCACAGAGTTCTCGAACTTTAATGAACCGACTACGGGAATCAAGCGCTGAACGTTCTCAACGTTTAGCTTCACAGAATTCCCGAACTTTGGCTAACCGCGATCGGGAATCAAGCGCTGAACGTTCTCAACGTTTAGCTTCACAGAGTTCTCGAACTTTAATGAACCGACTACGGGAATCAAGCGCTGAACGTTCTCAACGTTTAGCTTCACAGAATTCCCGAACTTTGGCTAACCGCGATCGGGAATCAAGCGCTGAACGTTCTCAACGTTTAGCTTCACAGAGTTCTCGAACTTTAATGAACCGACTACGGGAATCAAGCGCTGAACGTTCTCAACGTTTAGCTTCACAGAATTCCCGAACTTTGGCTAACCGCGATCGGGAATCAAGCGCTGAACGTTCTCAACGTTTAGCTTCACAGAGTTCTCGAACTTTAATGAACCGACTACGGGAATCAAGCGCTGAACGTTCTCAACGTTTAGCTTCACAGAATTCCCGAACTTTGGCTAATCGCGATCGGGAATCACTTGGTCAAACAGTGCTTATACCTTGCATCCCAATGATTCCAAATGATTAACCTTTTAATTTTGAAAGAATTCAATTTCCCGTTAAGCTATCTTTCGCCGTTACAATAAATAAATCATAGGGGCAAACATTTAAACACGTAAGAATCGATTTACGTCAAGACTGCTTTTCACACGGCCAACTATATCTATGTCGCGTTGTCAAGATTGGGTTGCGGAGAAAATCAATATGTTCTTCTGCCACAAGAAAATAAAACTAAAAATATAATTTACGCAGAAGTACTTTAAAATATATTCTATTAATTATGTAACTAAATCGTCTATAATAAGTCGCGGGCACAGCTAGTTAATAATAACAGGGTATTATGTATGTAATAATCTCTAATGTGTTTCAAGTATCAACTTCTTATAAAGTAGCTCCTTTCGCAAAAAAATGAAGCTACCCGCTGAGTACAACATTTTATTTGGTGTAACGCGTATCAAAATACGTTAGAAAAAACAAAAAATATAAAAAAAATCTTTAAACAAAACTTACTTTACTTTTAAGCAAAATACTTTTGAACAAAATGTGCTACATATAGGTACTTATATTTCGGTAATCGCCTTGCGAACCATTTCGTTCAACACACTCTATAGGCTTAGGAAAAAAAAACAATTGTACTTTTTGGCGCCAAAAATCCGCATTTAAGATTTGTGACGAAAAAGGACGTATGAAACGACGACGTACAATCATTTATCCAAATCGGTTCAGTTGTTATTCGGCTATGAGGGACAGACATACAGGGCCTCACATAACGCTCCTTATTTGGCTTCGGCACAGTCGGGTAAAAAAAAACTTCTTGCAATGTTACTTTTTAGCCCAAAAATGCATGGGATAAAGTCAAACGAGCATTCGTTTTCGTGCAATTCAAGCACGATTTTTTATTTTTATTTTTGGTTTTTAAAACTATTTCGTGGCAGATTCACTTTGCAATCGTAATTGATAAATCTTTGATTATAAAGTTGATAATGTACTATTTCAATAAAAATACATAGATTACCAATGCAATACATGCACAGCAGAATTTATCGATGACCTTTTGCGAAAAAGGTCTGATAAAGAACGGGCTTGGTTATTTTCAAGGTTGTTATTGTGACTTCGATTCTTTTACTGTTTGGTAGACGTAAATTATAGGGACAAGTAAACATTTAAGTACTTACCGACTACCTTACGAAAATATAGATACGACTTGGAACAGATATGCCTTTGGAATTTAAACCCATATTTTCACCCTTACGTCAAGCTCGTTGGTCCCGGTTGGTATCGATGGCAGTTTCAGCCATGTTCTGTTGGTCTGGTTTTCCTCTAAAAAAGAGTAACGGAGATCAGATGGCAGTAGCTCCATTATAAATTGTAATAACCAGTGATGCCAAATCTAGGACCATGACTTACAACGTACCCTAGGCTCCGAAGCGTAAGCTGTGGTCGCAGCCAGGAAAATATGCTTAGACGAAGATGATACAGAGCTGCTGTAAGTTGTTAAGGCGTTGAGTATACTGCAGACTTCTGCATGCTGCAGTGTCAGTTAAAATTACTTTTTAGATCACCGAAATAGATAAAAGTAAACCAAACGAATGAATAATAGGTACCTACACGTCAAAATTAGAGAAATCCTGTAGTAGGAAATGAAATGAATTGCTATACAACTTACCAAAAACGGAAGTTTCATTCAAATAACGGGTTTTCAATGAATCATCAAACACATAGATACGTCTCCTATTTGATTCTTCTGTAAAGAATAAGTACTTTCCTAAGTACTTCCTAAAAATATATACATTAGCTTATGTGTTTTTTAATCTTCATTGCACTTTACAAAAAAATACAAAAGGTGGATCTTACTTTTTCCATAATAAGTATAATTTTCGTATTCACGCTTTTTTGATCCGACTAAATATATAAATAAACAATAATAAAATATTAAAATATTTAAATTTCAGGTGCTTCTACTTCTCGGGGCAGTGAGTTCGCACAAATTCGTCGTCGGTTTCTGCCTTGGCGCAGAACTATGCGCAAGCGCACCAGGCAGGATCTGCGGGCATATCGTCAGCGTTCTGCTGTTCAGTGGGGGGTCCGTGGCGGGGATTGGTGCAGGGGCTGGTCTGGAGACTGTCAGTTCGTTGAAGGATTCCATTGCTGTGCCGATTATGCAGGTAACTAAATAAAGAAAATATCTAATTCAAAACAGCCGAAAGGTGAACTCTGGAATTGCTAAGGTAAACTCTCATATATCTACGATCCAAACCAGGAAGACCCCGGCTTCAATCGATTCCGCAAGCAAGTAGACTCAATAGGTGTAAGAACTTCACAAGGAAGATGTGCTCTTATACAAGTGGAAAATCTTCTCGATTCCGCCTAGCCCGCTGTAAAGAAATAAAGAGAATGAAACTACTGATTTTTGTCCCCTTTTTTCCATCGATTTGTGTGAGATCCATAAAGCGGACGAAGAAGTGCGGAAGTTTGGGGATATATCGTCAGCGTATTCCTGTTTAGCGGGGTCCGTGGCGGTGATTGGTGCAGGGGCTGGTTTGGAGACCGTCAGTTTGTTGAATTGGTGTACTGATTATTGCAAGTAACTCACTGTCAGAATAAGAGTTCTCTTCTATGCAGGGTCCGCGGCGGAGATTGGAACAGGAGCTGGTTTCGAGTCTGTTAGTAATCTAAAGGATTGCTAGTGTGTGGGTTTGCCGTTTGCGGTCTTCAGGAGCTCCTATTGCTTCTGCTGAGTTGAATTTTGATAGTATTCTGAGGGATTTCGGTATTAGGCAATATTTGGCATATAATTATCCGTAGTGAATAATTAAATGATGTGTGAAATGTGCTTTTTGATCTCATATAAGTATAAGAGAAGAATCTAAATTTGGGCTCCGAAGCAATCAGAAACACGCTAGATGGTGAACAAGCTCTTATCAAAATTTACCGAATTAATAAATTTTGTTTACTATAAACAACACGGTTTTTACTTTACACCTAATGTTCCACACACTTTACAACGTTCATGGTCGCAGGTCTACCTGATAAAATAGTTTATGTGTAACAATCGCGAAAACATAACATAAACGTTTTTTTCTAGGCGTTAGCGGCGGGCACCTTGCTATACGTGACAGTAAGTGAGGTGCTTCCCCGCGAGAGGGCGCGCTGGCACGAGCGCAAGCGCAGCGCCGGAGTCGCGCAGTTCTTCTCTGTATGTGTTGGATTCACAGTTATGTACCTACTAACAATTTACTTTGGTAAGTAATTTAATGGTATCATCATTTCAATCGCATTGAGTCCACTGTAACTCTGCCGCGAGATTTTAATAACACAGACGCTAGCGACTACGTTAAGATTTAATATAGAATTTCTTAGTTAAGTTACTATCCGCCAGAGGCAATGTACAGGTTGCCATATTTTATTTTTATATACATTTATTTATATTATATTTTTATTTGGGAAACATAGTTGTGTAGTTGATATACAATTTATTTACAATAATACTTACCAGATTACTCAAAATCCTAATGATTGAATACGACTGGTTAGAAGCGGCCTGCATCCAGAATTTGCATGCTACCTTTTTGCAGGTCATCTGGACCATCTGGTCGGTGGATGTCCAACACTGTACTTGCCGGTTCGTGGTAGCCATTCGAGAACCTATCTGCTCTTCAAAGAACTACTCCGCTTGGCTAATGTCCGTGATTTTTGTTCTTCTACGGATCCCCTCATTTCTGATTCGAACTCTTACGGAAATACCGAGTATAGATCCTTTCTTTTGTTTTCTGTTCCTTAATTTTTAATGATGGTAATTTTTGTTTCAGATCATGATGCCTAAAATTGAATAGCCTGTGGTATTATTAAAAATAATAGATAGGTACTTCCTTAGGTAGTAGAATTAAGGTGACTACGAAGTAATAAGCAATCTATGTAAGATATTTTTGTAGGTATGAAAATAAAACATTTTTGTTCTATTTCTTGTTTTTTATTTTATTTAATATCGTGTTTTGACTCAACAATAAATTTACAATGTCTGAAATATGGCAAACGATGTGTAAATATTATTTATGTAAAATAAAACGATTATTTAGATAACATGTAAATTGTATGAAAATCATCACAGATTTTATGTTATAGTGATGTAATGTTTCAATTGTTATCAGTTATGGAATATTAATGACTGTACAAAGGATATTGCAGAAAGGATTTGATAAATAAAATTAATTTGTGAAAATTTAAAAAATACATGGCACGGAATTTACGTAGCGACATCTATCTTTTATGACACAAATCTAGATGTACTAAATTGTTTCACTACTCTCCAATAGATGGCGCCGTCAGTTCGTTACAGTAAAACTATTCCCTAACAGATGGCGTTAATACAATTTTAGTCGCATTAAAAATTGTTGCATTTTTTACTACACAATTAAATGCACAAAATAATCTCAGCCTACTATATTGTGATATTTTACAATAAAAAAATGGACGCGACTTTTGCGTAGCTATACTGATTATGGGAATACCTCGTAATAAACAGTATAAATAGATGAATTAATTCTTACTAAAGCTAAAATTTAAATACAATAAAAGTATTACAAAATAGATAATAATACAGATCTTTGACTTGATGTACTTATGTCTAAGAAAAGTAAGTGCCGTCGTAATTATTGTAACAAAATTTTAAATTCTTAATTTTAATGGGAAGAAAGTGCAAGCGTTGAGTCGATGTGTCTGTCTTCATTGATTTTATGTTATTTTATGGAATCAGTTATCGAAGTAAATACAGATTTGAAGAAAACTATGGAATAAAAAAAATAGGACTCCTAGGAGCTTTAGGGCTCCAGCAGTCGTAAAAATTAATACTAAAAATACATTTAGATTTTCGAGACCAGAAGTGCTATTTTTGAAAGCGTAACTCAAGCAAAATCGCTGAATCGAATAAATTTTCTTCGACATCTTTTCGGTTTTGCGTGTCGCAGTCACAGTTTTCCAAAATAACCCTCTTCTATTTTAAAATTATTTCGGAAGGAAGGATTTGTTTTATAACTTAAGTTAACTTTCAGTTAACGCTTGTTTTGTAGAAAAAAACCTAATTTTAATTAATTCAATAACAATGAAGACACAAAATTGACCATCTCTTAGCACTCGGTAACTATTACAGAATACGTATTTCAGGCCATAAAAATTTCTTCATTTATAAGAAAAATATTGGTACTTAGCAGGATAAATTTTAATAAGACTATAAACGCCTGTGATGTAACAAATTCTGCTGAGACAGATCTTTACAAAAAGGAAATTCACTATTTATGAAGAATTACGAACATAAAACATGAAAAATAATACTTATTAATACATGTACAAAATACGCATTGGAATAGCAATTTACATTTGCAACAATTAAAATAATAGGGCACTGTTTTAGGCACTTTGTCAACTGCTAAAATTGCATTTATCCAAAATTCGCGTGTTAACTTCTAGAAAACAATATTAATTTGTCACGTTTACTTCTGTCTATGGGATCGTTAAAAATGTTTGGCGGAACTCTACATAATAACTATGCTCATTTGATTAGCCTTTTATGAATACATTTTTCCGTAAAATTAGACAAAAATTAACTGGACAAATGCAACTTTTACCATTGGCAAAGTGAAACCAACATCCGTAACTATACTAAAACAAGCGTAATTAATTAAATACACAAAATTTCCAAAATAAATATAGTTAAATCCATCGACCGAGTTCACCATCGGTAACATAAACTATTGGACGGTGCTGACATCTGGTGGAATCCCAATCAGGTGTCAGTACCTCCAACCAACGTAATACTAAACAGGCCGATACCTGTTCTATTTAAGTCCCACTGGTTTAAAACAGTCACTACGAATCAAGTCTCATCGTCTTCTTCCAGTTTTCTGTTTTTCCTCCTTTGCCGGTGGCGTTCTCTTTTCTTATGTGGCGCTTTTCGTTTGGGCGTGATTTGGCATTCGCATCCAGCTCTCACTTTAACATAGTCCATTGACCAATCACCTGACCCTGGGACAGCGAAATGTCCTTCAGTCCGCGGATGGGGCATTTCGGTAGCTGTCGTGTAACGCACTAGCGCGTAAGAATACGAGTATTTTTGTACACATCGCGATTGGTTATACACTCTTGGGTCCACGAAACGACAAGGTCTGTCGACGACCTCTGGCGCGCACGAGAGTTCGTAGAGGCGTTGCTTGTTCTCGCCGGCCTCGTAGAGTTCGACGTAGAGGCCGCTGTAGGTCCTGCCCCCCTTTTTGGCGACCATCTCGAGGACGGAGGGGCAGCACTCGACGACTTCTTTCTCGCGGCGGAGGATTGAGTTCATTTCGCGCCAGTGAGAGCGCCGCCACGCCATTGTCGCATCTAGCTCCTCGTCGGTTCTGGAATAAGAGAAGATTTTTTAAGACTAGTATTGACTTAGAACTTGAATTAAGTAACTATATTGTCTAAATGGAGTCTAAAGTAACTGTGCCTTGGTCTGCCTGTTCTCCTTTTTCGTTTTATCTTTCCTTCTATGAAGTTCATCATAAAGTCAAAAGTCAAAAAAATTAAAGAACTGGCAAATGAAAGAGAAGAACGGAAAACACTCCACTAACAAGAACCTAGCTCTTAAATGTATGAATGAGAATGCATTCAGTCTAATATATCCTAGTAACTTAGCGGGACACAAAACATACCATATTTTACTTAAAAAATTTAGAAGAGTAGCTTTTGGTTTTACAATACCTGTAAATACTTACTTAGATTATTTATCACTTCAAGTACTACTTTACGCTGGTAGTATTAGAACAAATGATGACAATTAAACCATTGTTACGATCGTCGGCAGAAATAGCTAATTAAGAATTTGTTAGTAATAAGACACACATTTTGATGCAATAATACAAAGTTACGCTTGCTGATAGAAATATCTAGTTTCGTTCCAAATCATTAATTCTCATTCAGCTCATTGGCTAGGAATTTAACATAATAAAGCAATTCGCTGGCTAATATACTATTAGCTGTTGAAAGTCTAAGCTCATGTAATCGGCTATCAAAGATCTGGTTGACATTTGGTGAACCTACTGATGGGATAGGATTAGGAACGATTTTAGCAATATTGGACTTAGATACAGTCGGCAAAAGTGTTGATTTAGATTAATTATATCACAATGTTACGAAAGCAAAAAAGTGTTCAGGAGCCTAATTTTTGAAAAGTGACTCTCGCAAAATCGGCTTGTCGAATAATGTTTGTTACGTATGTCATATATTTCAAAAATAGGGTTCTTGAGCAGTATCAACGGGTGGATCTTGATGAACTGTTAGAGATTAATTATTAATAGATTGTGATGTAGCGCAGATAATTTCAATGACTATATCCAAAATAAAATGAGTTATTAAAAAATAGTGTATTTTTAACTATTATTGGGCAAAGGTGTTCTCCATTTCCCTTCAAACATTTCGCGGGAACCCTATGTTGATTTACCTTTAATCAATGTTGGCAGTAATAATGATAGTGACATAAAATTCAGTAAATGTCTATAAATTTAAACAACATTACAATAAATTTACGTCTCTTATTAAAATTACTACGCATAATCCTTACATAACTTTAATGATATACAACTTAATATATGTATACGTTGCCGATTGTACTGTTTGATTATAATATACGAGTATATTAACATAAGGTCTTTGGAATTAAAGTAATCTCTAATCAAGGGATTAGCAATGGTCCTGGCGCTTGATTCATAATTGTGATTATTCCCTTGATGCCCTTTAGAACAAGTACCTAGTTGAACTTTTGATAGGATGTGTAACTAAACTACTGTTTATAGATATAGATAGATGTCGATCTAGATTTCATGTGTTATTAAATCTATTGATATAATTCAGATAAGTATTCATTAGTTTCAGAATAAATAATTCTGAAACTGGCAGTTGTGGTTTTTTAAACATTACACTTATCTTCGTATTAATAAAGGCGTAAACATTTTTAAGTATCCTTTTCAACTGATCTAAAGCATTGGCCTAATTACAAACATAAATGAAACACCATTATTAACTTTGAACACAAAAGTCGGGATGAATAAATAAGAAAGAAAACTTACTTTAAGAGGTGTGAGCACTGAGCATAGATTTAAACATATTGGGTTTGAGAGAATCGGCTTTTGGTCTATCTTAATCAAAAATGAAATACCATTAAAACAATTAGGAACGCATGAATCAGGACAAAGTGCCCGGAGATAAGAAATAGGGAAGAGTACTTAATGCATAGGTGTGGAGTAGTGCAGCTGTCGATATCACAATAGAAAATGAATTAGAACGCATAAATCAGGATGAAGTGCCAGGAGATAACAAATAAGGAAGAGAACTTACTGTATGCGGTGTGAGTGGTGCGGCTGTGGGGAGCGCCGCACGCGGCTCGTGTTGCTCATCAGCTCGCCCGCGCCCGCCACTGCACCACACAGCACCTGAAACATAGAAACAGAGCTTTTATTATCTTCATCATGATAGGTCAAATCCTCAACAGGCTAATTGTTAAGCTTCACTAGTTGCTAGGGACACAAATATTATAAAGATATATTATAATGTATCTTTATTGACTACATATAACAAATTTTAAACATATGAAACAAAGGCGAAAGTCAAGTCATGTATATACATAAGTGAATCCTTAGAATGTTTTTTTCAGAATTGTAACTTGTAGAACTCCATTTTATAAGTGAAGCAGCACATAGTTTCTAAACTGAAATGCGAATCAAAGAAGAAGACGAAAACCAGCCCGATAGCTATACTCTTTGATGCGTTAAACTTTTCTTTTTCAAATTCAAAAACTTTATCACCCACAAAATAAACAAATTGATTTCGTAAAGGTGGTCTTTCGCAATGAAACCACATCTACCGATGAATATCAAATTAACAAACATCGAGTGTGGCAGTAACAATATTATGAAACCAAATTAGTTTACTTTTACTAAACGATACAATCCCCTTTCGGCATTTCCCGTTATTTAATTCCCTTTCTTAATAGAAAGGATTAAGGTTTAATATAAGTCTTGAATTGGTCTTTTAGCAAGTAGATGCTGAGGTGGTTATTGATAGACAAAACAATGGCTTGGATTTAGTTCACGTCAAAACATAACCCCTACTACCCGACTGTGGACAAACGAATAAGATTATGAACTAGTATTTTGTCCGAAATAGTTTTGCAAGATATTCGGAAAATTTGTTTGGAATGTGAAAAAAATTACGGCGTAAAAGACTTGTAGTTCCAGTTTTGTAGAAAAGAGTAGGAGAAGGAGTTGCGTCGGTAGTTGAAACAATTTAACAAAGTAAGGTCCATTATACTTCCTTGAGGCACACCTTAATAAGACATTTTAATATAAAAAGTAAAGTATTATTTAAAGTGTATGTTTCTTTTTCTTTTGAGTAATAAGGAGTTTTGAAAATACTATCAATCAAAATATACATTACAATACAATTTATACTGTCACAAAGAAGCTTACAACAGTATCAAATGATTTCTAGAATGCATTCTCACATTTATCCAAAATTGCAAGTCAATATTTAAATTTTTGAATGTCATAATAGCTTGCAATTTCAACAATTCTTATCGCATCATCATTATCATTTCCATAAAATTTATCCGTATAATTTAAGTTCAAAAATTCTTTCAAGAACCTTTAGTAATCGCCATCAGTCAACGACATGATTACCGTTCGTCATACTGCGACCCACATCTATCAATCTTGATACTTTACAGCGAATTCTAAATGCGGTGTGTTGTGGACTTGTAGGTGATTGTTGTTGTAAAACTTATAAACATGTTGGTGTGGAACCAACTTGATATTTAAGACATACAGTCGTCAGAGCCGGAATGGATTACACAATTTGTAAAAATTTAAAAAATGGATCAGTGGTGAATATTTAAGACTAATGAGTACGAGTATTAATACTGAGTGTGTTGAGAACTGAACGTTTTTTATAGATATAGTTTTAATAATATATTTAAAGTTTTTGTTCGTTGTCTTAGAAACAATAAAATAACAGTCAAGTCAAGTATACTCACAAATATACCTACCTACGTGTTTTAATTTCCAGCCGGAATGTTGTCCCTAAAATACTAGTTTATTACAAAGTGTATTTCCGTTTGGGATTCACGGGTTGCCCCGGTCCTTTGAGTGGTGCTCCTGCCCAAACCCTTCCTTGGCTATATCAATGTAGATGGCATTTCTATGAACAGCGGGTCTAAAATCGCCACTTTGCGCGAATCTTAATACGATCATAATATGAATGACATTACAAATCCTAAAATGGCCACATTTGTATAGTTCATAAAGTGAATCACGAACAATTCATTGCATGCAATTCTGCAGTTTGACATTTTTCTATGGAAATACGTAAAATGGCTCACATAAAAGGAATTGCTTTTATGTCAATCAGCAGAATCGGGTCTAAAATCGCCACTTAACGCGAATCACAATATGATCACAATATGAATGACATTGCAAATCCTAAAATGGTCATAATTTGGCAGTTCATAAAATGAATCACGACCAATTCATTTAATGCAAATCTGCTGTTTGACAGTTTTCTATGGAAATGGGTCACTTTTACAGAATTGCTTTACTGTCAAATAGCAGAATCATAAAAAGTTACTCTTCAGCAACATCTACAGTTCATTTCTCCAAATTTCACAAAAATTTGCTCAATTGTGGAGTAAGATGACTTGGTTATTTTGATTTTAGGGTAAAATTCGTCAAGTTTTAAAACTGTTTCGATTCGTCAAGCGAATTTTTATCATATACTAATAAGATTTCGTATTAAATTGCAAAGAGAATTATAATCACCAACGTTTGATTAAATTGTTATTATTTCGTGTAAAGATCTCGGTTTGTCCGAATTTTTTTTTTAGAACATGTGCTTATATGAGCTAGGAACATATATTAAAGGTAGGAAAGACGCGTCTAGCTAGACGTCGCCGTCATCGCAGTGCGAATCTAACGACCAAACCGATACCTTAAGGGGGATTACCATGATATATAAAATTCGTCTAAATGCGAGAGTGAGTAGGCGTGATAGCGCTTTAAAGGATGTAATGTAGGGCACACATCTCGCTTACTCACTCGCATTTGTTGGATAGAATTAAGAGGTCATGGTAGCCCTTTTTTTGGTGTGTGCTTCCTTTTCTTCATAAAAGTTAAGACTTGAGAGGATTAAATGGCCGATACATGGCACTTCTTTTAACTAATCTTATTTCTGTGATCACACAAAAGCAAAGCAACTGACTTGCCTTTACGAATTAACATCAAATCACCATCAAATCATTACTAGTACTAACGATATCACAAAAATAAGATAAGTATCATGTTTGTGTGCCAGTTAAGCCTCTTGAATCTAAATTTTATATGGCGATGCTAAACGTGGACTTCACGTGCGTGGCACGCGGGTAACGCCCACATTGTACTTCTATAGAGATGTACCTAGGTATCGCCATCCTTAGTTATTTACACACCGTTGTGCGCTATTTAAATAAAATAAAGAGTTGATAGTAAGACCCGACTAAAGAAGAACAAAAAATAAGAAGAGCCTAAAAGACTTTTATCCATGGCCGTAAAACCCATTTATTGTTGACAGATGACTGCACTTGATTGACATTGACTGATATGATAGACTTAACTTTATTGCCACTAATAAAAATAATTATTCAAGTAGTCTCTATTTTCTTTATTGCGTACTCAAATCCTAATGTACGCACGTCAAATAAACAATAATCTTAATTTCCTGTTTTACAGTACGTCTAACATCATTATTAACAAAGAATTAAATAAAAATAATGAATCAGTTTCGTTTTTGAAGAATTGCTATGGCAATATTATCACGACAAATGATTCACGAAATGAACTGAATTGTTAATGAATTGCAAATGATGCGTGTCCATTTTACAAAAAAAAGAAGAATTGCAGAGGAATTGCTAGGGATTCACGAAATGAATTCGTTTTGATGAATTGCTCAAAGTGGCGATTTTAGACCTACAGGTCTGGACAGGATGAGGAACTATTGCTAATGAGTGAAAAGAATAAAATGAGTTATAGTTATGAAGTTTGGATGGGTTTAAAATGGGCTATTGCAATAGGAATCGGACACCTGCCATAATCATGATTACTGACTATTTGTAGCAGGCGGTGACTCGCCACTCAGTGAATGGGCCCCCAAAACAGTCTAAAGTGTATTTATTATTACTATAATTAACAACTAGCAGAGCAGCACGTACCGACTTCGTTTCGGGCCTATAGTCTTTCTCGATAAATAGGCTATCTAACACTGAATTAATTTTTCAAATCGGACCAGTAGTTCCTGAGATTAGCGCGTTCAAACAAACAAACATTTTAGCTTTATAATAATATGGTATAGATAATAAAGATAACTCCACAGCCCTTGTCAATAAAATATTTTTTATTAGTAAGTGTAACAATCGCGAAAACATAAGAAATGAAAACATAAGTCCTAAGTCCTAGTGTGGATTTAAAAATTTAAAAACGATTTTTTCTTTGTTTTGAGAATTTGCTTAACATTTAGTTTTCTGAGTGCGTCTGAAATTATGTGCCTGATTCATAATGATGTAATAATATAGACTATTATCTATTAAGAATGTCATTAACTACTTCTCAGAAAGACTATCAAAACTTGATTGACTTGTATTGAATGAAATAAATAAAATAAAGAATTGAATACTTGATTGTATGAAGGAATTTTATAAGCCTATTATTAACAATATCTAATATGGTAAAGTGAACTTGAATAAATTAATCTGTTCATTAACATTGTTCTATGATATGCATTTTTTATATGCTTCATTAAAACCGCAATATAGGACATTCATTTATAATCAACTAACTGTTTCCCGCAGCTCCGCCTGCGTCAAAAAGTGGCCTATGTTTGACCCCGGGTCTTCAACTCATTAAAATATAAGGTGAAGGATGGATTCAATCTGTATGTGTGTGATTTGTACCTGTACATTTATTTTAATGGTTCTTCTATCTTACTGGTCATAATTTGTTTCATTTTATGACTTTGAAATTATGATTACAAATCTTCAATTAAATTTTACTTAAAGTGTCAACATACGAAATTGAGACATAAAAGTAAAACTCACTTACATAATTTACATGATTATTGTGAATAATACAAGCAATAACAATGCAATCGAAGGCTTGTGGTCACATGTGAATGCTAATGAGCATGCAATATCAATAGGATGACATTTTCGCCCACAGAGGAAGGAAAATTAGAATGTATTGGCGCCAAAGAGCATGGAAAACACACAACTTTAGAAACAAGTGAGTAAAAACTCTTTATTGCACCAAAGAAAATACATAACAAATATCTAATGTTTAAGACAAGATGTACAAAAGTCGGCCTTATCGCAAAAGCAATCTCTTCCAGGCTACCTTAAGGTAGAGAAATACAATAAATAGAGACGAAAAAGCAGCTCCCTTGTACTGTCTTTCCCTCCTATGAATAATCCTTTGCATTTTTTGTTAGATTGTTGCATGTTGATGTTGCATTAGAAACATGAACAATGTATTTGTAATTAATATAGGGAAATATATGCCAACAGCCACTTTTACCATCGCACCTCTCGCCATCGTCAGGGATTTCATCCCCATACCTTGGATCCCATGTTATCGCGTACAGCACGCTTCAAACGGTATTTCCTCTTTCGTACACTGCGATTATGGAATGAACTCCCCCCTGCCATGGTTTTTCCTAATAACATGGGAGTCTTCAAAAAGGGTGTGAAAATTTTCTTCAGGGTCGGCAACGCGCTCGTGACCTCTCCGGTGTTGCAGGCGTTCACAGGCTACCTACGGTAACCACTTACTATTAGATGGGCCGTACGCCTGTTTGCGTACTTAATTGTATAAAAAAAATATATAAGGAAAATTTATATAACGAAATGTCTTATTGGTAAATAGTTTACTTGTGTCTTGTTTGCAATAAGTATTGTGCAATACTTGTGTCTACATATGTACTTTGTATGTATATAGAACGCATAATTATTAAGTATAGATTAACTTTTAAATTATTTTTTTAAGTGTAAATTAACGTATATATTCTTTATTTTTACATGTCTGCGCCTTACTCATGTTATTTTATTAAATCCGATAAGGCCGCCATTGTACATTGCAAATCTCTTATGTAATTTTGTAATTTTAATTTCTTGGTGCTATAAAGAGTTATATTATTATTATTAGTTTAAAAGAGAAATGATTGTTGCCCATCATTTTCGACGACGGTTAAAGTATAAAATAATCTAGACATAAATGAATGAGACAAATTGAGTTAACCCTGTAGTAAGAAATGTATTTTTTAAGAATTGTGATACTCTTAACTGAGCGTAATTAAATTTTATAACAAATACCTAAAAACCTCCAAGTTCCACAAGTAAAAAGTTACGGATCTTTCAATCTTTCTTTACACTTTTTGATGAAACTTACTGCGGATATGTTTTGTTTGCATTTTGAGAAAGCGAATTTGAATGGTGCGGCGGATATTTATTTATTTATTTATTAAAACTTTATTGTTCCACAAATTACACATATACTTATAACAATTGGCGGACTTAATGCTAAGAGCATTCTCTACCAGTCAATCGTTGGGAGAAACGGAAAGATAGTTTGGCGCAAAAAAGTTAAGGGGGAAAAATGTATTACTTATAGAGCAAATTTTATCAAAAGCTTAAGTTTATACACTACGTAAACATACATAAAATATACACAAATACTATTTCATTTTAAATATATACCTATATATAATACATATACCTAAACAAATATCAATGATGAAGTCAAGTCACATTGAGAAGTTTTCATTAACTGAGCGAGTCCAAAATGTGCACACGTTTATAAATAAAAATTTATTAGGACTTTCCTTATTATCTGCAGGCAAAGCATTCCAAAGTCGAGTAGATTGTAAAGTAAAGGAATTAGCCATAAAACTGGTGCGAAAAAGAGGAGTACTTAGTAAGAGAGAATTAGAAGAGCGAAGTTGACGGTCATGAGAGTCGGATACATATTTAAAATTACATTTTAAATAATCAGGAGATTGAGGTTTCATTAGGATCGAAAAGAGTGTACAGAGAAGCCTAAGCTCTCTGCGTTGACGAATTTGTAGCCATCTAAGCTCGGAGCGATAAGGCGATATGTGATCATACTTACGGAGACAAAATATGAAGCGGATGCAGTTATTTACTAGACTATCTAGCTTATTTAGAAGATCTTGATTAAGGTCCGGATAGCATACATCTGCATAGTCCAAAATTGGAAAAACTAAGGTTTGAACCAAAAGAATCTTCGTTTTAATAGGGAGAAAATTTCTGAGACGATTCAGATGTTGAAGAAAAATATTAATAGAGCGGCTGATTTCAGCCACATGAGTAGTCCAACTGAGTATGATATCAATATGGAGACTTATGTTTTTTACAGAATTACGAAAAGGAATAACGTTATTATTGTAGGTTATAGGTAAAACAGAGCTAAGTTTGAGCTGGTTAATTTGTCTACTGCTACCAATAACGATTGCCTGACATTTATCTGGGTTGACACTGATTACAAAGCCAGCAGACCACGAAGAGATGAGAGCTGAGTTTACCTCGGTGATTGCTGAGTCAATGTTATCTACTGTAGACATATATCTATATATATTCAATATATCTTTTGACGAACCATGTTACAGATCGTACGATGATTTTGAAGAAACTGAAATTTAAGTTTGATTGGATAAATAATACTAGTAAAAATAATACTTAAAACAATCGGCGGACATGCTAAGTAAAGAGCATTCTCCCGTTAACCATAGAAAAAACATGATAATGCAATTATTGTTAATTTTTTATTATTCGCTACTATTTACCCTAGTGCTTGCCTTGGTACATTGAACCTGACTTTATATGACTCGTATATGGGTATTTTACGACGGCATAGACTCAGGGTATAACGTTTTCAATGAACTTGTGGTTATAGCTAGATTAGCACCTGGATCGTAGTCGTAACATTTTAAAGAGAAGCTAAACAGTAAAGAAAGGATTATACTTAGTGGTTTTCTTGTTGGTTTTAACATAAAAGTAATAGTAAAGACAGATAAGATAAAATTTGATGTAAAATAAGGAGTAAGATTATCCAAGTTAGTTAGCTAGTTAGTTAGCTTTCTGCACCGCTCACGCAAGTGTTTTTTTTTACCGCAGCTCATTTCTACCCTAAGGTTGGCTGGAAGAAATTGCATTAGCGATAAGTCCGCCTTTGTACCCATAAATTCGCCGCGATTTAACTTACATGAGCGTAAATTATGTACTTACCTAAAGTAAGGATTACTTTACTCGATAATCATATAATTATTATGCAGAAATATTTTTTTTTTAAACCTATTAAATATACATAAAATGATTGTTTTAAATATTAAACATTTTTCTTTCTAGTCTTCAAGCTGTAAATGTTCATATAGAAAAACTCTTCTGCATTTATACATCAGTGTATTGTCTAGATATTAATTTAGACATTATCAGTCACAGATTTAGCCACCACTTAGCATTACAATAATACCTGATATGTAAATCATGTGAAATACAATATTTCTTTAACAAATTTAGTTTCAAACCAATTAGATCTACAATCAAGTTTTAACAATATCCAAATCTAAAATTCACACACCTAATTGAATGGTCATTAAGAGAAATGTTATAAAACACAAAAAGGTCACATTTTTAGTGGCTAATATAGATTCGTAAACTAGTAACATAAAATGAAAAAACATTACTAATGAGGCGATTCGTACATTGAAAGATAACAAAAGACGTTAAGCAGATATTTTATTAAAAGAACATAACCATAAGTGAAATAATGTTAATGAAATCGATGATAGTAAAAATGATAAAAATATATTTCAACGATTTAAATTCCGAGTTTGAAACTGATAGAAATGGAACGAGTTTTGAATGTTTTTTTTTTATAATGTGTTACTTCAAAGAATTAATCCAACGGGCTATGTCGGTGACTTTTGTTCTTCTACGGATGGATCTCTTCATACAAATTAATCTTTCTTACTAATATTATAAACGCGAAAGATTGCATGTGTAGATGGATGTTTGTTACTCTTAAACCGCTTAACCGATTTTGATGAAATTCGGTATGGATATAGTTGAATTCCCGGAGTCAAACATAGGTTACTTTAGGGCGCCGCGCCGGAAGCAGCTAGTAAATAAATAAATATTAAATATGTCTCGTTTTCACAAGACGCCGTTGTTTTATTGATGGTATTCTCATCTCATTCATTTTATTTTTAAATATGAACACGATCTCGTTTTTGTTACTTTGTAATTAGCAGACAGAAGTTAATTTATAGAAATTGTGACGAAGTAGAGCTATGCCGACATTACGGGTCGTAAAAATGGAGATTGGCGGCGCATGTGAATGGGAAATTAGACAGACCGGTAGTGTAAAGGTCTCGTGTAGGTTACACACAGTCGTGTAGTTCATCAAACTCATCCATCATCATCATTTTAACTGGTAAGTTTGTCTTCGACCCGGAAGCATACTTTGTTTAGTCGTTTCCAGTTTGGTAACAACATTGCAGGCTTGAATCACCTGAGTATCTGATGATGATGAATACGTGCTTCGAAAGGAACGTTAAGCCGTTGGTCCCGGTGCAATCTGGTGGTCGTTAAATGAACCACGTCAGAGGCCAAAAGCCGGTTCAGAAAACTCTGACAACAGGACTGATTGGCCATATAATCCGCTCGATATGAATGAATGAATTTCAAAACTCATTTTATTTTTAAAAATACAATCTCGTTTTTGTTATTTTGTAATTAGCAGACAGAAGTTAATTTATGGACATTGTGACGATGTAATGAGAGCTATGCCGACACTACGGGTCGTAAAAATGGAGATTGGCGGCGCATGTGGATGGGACATTACAGACCGGTAGTGTAAAGGTCTCGTGTAAGTTACACACGGTCGTGTAGTTCATCAAACTTATCCGAAGACAAGTATTTGGTTTTATTTTTAGTCAAGTTTTATTTATATTTATTTTAGGTTAGGTCTATTTAAAGTATAATTTTGAAGTTTAGTGAGTTAACTAGTGTAAGTGTTTTATGAATAAATAAATATGGACAAATCAAACAGATTGAGCAAGCTCTAAAGTATATTTGAAAATGGGATACTAACTCAATGATACTATATTTTATAACAAATATGTACTACGGTGTACCAAGACCTAGAAGAAACTTAAAAAAAGTAATTTTTCTTTAAAAAAATTATAAGTATTTAGCTCCCGAAGAAATTATTGATTGATTCATCGATCTATATCCGTCGTAGGTACAATGTAAAATGTTCATTCTCTTTCTCATTTTCAGTGGGATTACAATTTAATAATAATTTCGAATTTGATATATTATCCATACTAATATTATAAATGCGAAAGTCTGTCTGTCTGTCTGTTACGCTTTCACGGCCAAACCACTGAACGGATTTTGATGAAATTTGGTATGAATATAGTTGAAGACCCGGGGTCAAACATAGGCTACTTTTTGACACAGGCGGAGCTACGGGAAAAAGCTAGTTATTTATATATTATACTAACATAAAGCTAATTTTACAACATATTTTCATCACACAAAAATTTGCCGAACATCGAGAGCGTGTGTAACCCACAGATGAATGAATTTACCGGAGACTTAAAATTATGCAAAATCATTAAATATAGATGCAGATAAACCAGGAATTTTAAATAAACAGTTAATTCGGACAGTTTTAGAAAACTAATATAAGGTTTGACAAAACTTCTTATCATAATAACCATACAAATTTAATGAATGTAAACCTGTCTTCGATAAAATGCTTAGAATATTTACTAAAATTAATAAAACTGTTAATACGTCACGTTTAATTTTAGGAAATCTATTTTCAATATGAAATCTTCATTGTCTAAGTAATATTATAAATAAATATTAGTTTTTTCACAAATATTCTAATAGAATAATAAGGTTTCTATTTGTGATAAATATTATAAAATTCGAAAAAGGCTAATGAAGTATAAATATGTAAATTGAAAGCATTCTATTGATTTTGATCAGTTTAGGATAATAAAAATGTGATAAATTTGCAAAATTTGTTATAACACTATTGAGAGACGATAAATTGATGGTATTAACCAAAATTCATTGACTTGTTATTGACAATTTAGCTCGTAAATAATTTTGATTTCTTATTAATTTTTGTCAGGAGTTCCAGTAATCGACGACCGTGTGTGACGAGAGCGATGAGCGTAGAAGAAGCGAGGGAAGTCTTTAAAGGATCGTAGCAAATGGAAATCCGTAGTCTCTGCCTACCCCTACGGGAAAACGGCGTGATGGTATGTATGTATTAATTTTTGATGACTTTTACACATACATTATTTCTAATAGGCACAAGACCTGAACATTTAACTTAATATTGCGTCACTAATACGGTAAAATATTACATTTAACAATTTTTAAATCAAAAAATTCTGAATAATTAGACTCTAAAATCTACACTAATCTACATCTACACTTCTACACTAATATTATAAAGAGGAAAGATTTGTATTTTTGTGTGTATGTTTGTAATGAATAAACTCAAAAACTACTGTGCCGATTTCAAAAATTCTTTCACCATTGTAAAGCTACATTCACCCTGAGTGACATAGGCTATATACCGCAGACGGAGCTGCGGGAAACAGCTAGTATTTAATAATTTATGAGCGATTGATTTGTAAAAAGAAGAAAGCTATATTTTCACGTAACCTAAATATTCATACATTGGATTAATTAATTCTTAAGAGAACCGGAGGACCAATAAAATAAATCTTTTGCTTCCTATTCAGTGACACTGCACACGAGCTACTTGCAGTTGCCGCAACCGGCGACGACAATAATCGACGGCACCGCACGACCAACAGCATTAAATTACTAAAATTTCTCAAAAATCTGTGTTATTCTTAAAAAAATACCTGACTAAAATATGTCAAGCCCCTTTTTCTTTTATCGCTGGGCATAACTGAAGTTTGTTAAATTTATAAATAAAAGGAGAAGCCTCGCGGTAATGTTAGCATAAAGTTTGTTATTTTTTAATGAAGGGAGAAGCTTTACGGGAGCGTTTAAAACTTTAAATCAATATTGGCTTTCTCTTAATATTTCACTCACAGATGATATATTCACTCACTTTGCATAGAAGTCATTATGAATTAGATACATAATGTAGTTCAATAAAAAAAAGGAAGTAGGTATATCACAAGCGCTCTTATGCTACAATGACCGCGCTCCCATGATTTTTGTTTTGAAGCCCTATTTTTAAATGTACTTATGACATATATTTCGAACAAAAATTCTTCGATATCGTACAAATATCATTCGTAATCGAACAAAAATTATTCGACTCGCCGATTTAGCGTGAGCCATGCTTTTAAAAATAGCACTTCTGAATACTTTACTGAAAAAATCTAAAAACGTACTGTAAAAATCCTCTCTGTCCTACTCTGAAATACAAATTTCTATAAAATCAAGATGCAACTTTGAGCAACAAAAGTAGAAAGTCTGCTCAGTCCCTAAGCAAACAAACTCGGACACACCTCCCGCTGAGAGCACCATAAACTAGCCACGGCACCCGGTCTCGTCTACATTGGAAACCGGGCCAATAAATGTTGGAATTAATTGTTTCAATCTAGATTGTTGTACTATTATGGACATGCTTGGTTATTGAGGAGGTTTCAAGATTAACTGACCCTGTATGCCCTGGTCAGACGGCTTCAGACGTGGTAGGAAAGACCAGGGATGCTATTTTCGAAAAGTGTGACTCAAAATTTTCGATCGAATGATTTTATTCGACATTCTAGTCACACTTTCAAAAATAGCACTCATGAGGTAAGCAAAACTCAAACTTCTTGCCTCGGTTTTTCCTAGTGACTACAACATGAGGGCTTTCAAAACGCGTGTGGATAAATTTCTTCAGGGTCGGCAATGAGCCCGTGATACTTTTGGTATTGCAGGCGTCCATATCGTCCAGGCGTGCCTGATTGCCTACTACATTGAATCAAAAAATATAGAAACTGTCTTCTTACATGAAGTTATTAGTTAAAAAATGAACGATCGGCTACAAATCAACCCTCCTTGAGCTAGTTGAAGAAATTTGATGTCTTAATATACCTACGTATTTCTCTGCTATATCATGGATTTAGGATATAATATGCTCAAAGATCAACGAAAATATTTTTTTTATTGTTAATACAAATAACAAAGAAATATACGTCACAATCACAATCAACTTCAATCGTGAACAATGTAGCCGTCAATCGAGCGAAACGATCGATTGTCACTAGAATCGATAAAGTCAACAATCGATTAGAATCGTGCACAGTTACACTAGGATTTATATTCCGTGACTTGTCGTCTAATACCGTGCTTCTGGTGATTTTACTTTTGAAGTTTTTCATTCTTGTTATTGTTAGTGGCCAGTACATAGGGCTCACTGTAAGTTTCCGGAACTGGCCACTTACATAAACAATATTTAAAAATTTATTGCAACATTTGAAAATAGAACTCTTTGGCTGTAGAATGCAGTTTGTTTCATCTGACTGTCTTTTGTTTTTACCTTGTGGCGCCATTAAAAAAATTGTGTGTCTGCATCAACATGGATTTAACTCGGGAAAATTTTCGTAGTATGATTTTCTACGATTTTAAGTGTAATTTGACAGCTCAACAGAGCATCGCTCGGCTTGAAACAGCTTTTGGCAATGAAGCACCATGCAAGACAACTGTTTATAGCTGGTTTGCAGAATTCAAGCGTGGTCGTATCAATCTCAGTGACGAATCTCGCGATGGTCGGCCGTCCACCGCTGTGACCAACAAAAACATCAATGCTGTGCGCCGTATGATTGAAACAAACAGGCATGTGACCTACCATGAAATTCGCGCATCCTTAGAAATAGGCATGAGTCAAATACAATTAATCCTACACAAACATTTGGGTGTGAGAAAGCTGTGCTCGCGGTGGATCCCACACAACTTGATCGAGGCTCAAAAAACGGACCGCGTCACTTGGTGCAGTGCCATGCTTACCAGATTCAACAAAGGTGCGTCAAATTTGGTGTGGGACATAGTAACAGGTGACGAAACATGGATTTATTGCTACAATCCCAAAACAAAGCAGCAATCGAGCGTATGGGTCTTTCAAGATGAGCCGAAACCAACCAAAGTGGCGCGCGTGAAAAGTGCATCTAAGCGGATGATTGCTTCTTTTTTTAATAAAACTGGACACGTGGCTACTGTTGCTTTAGAGAATCGTCGTACAGTGAATAGTGACTGGTACACGATCATTTGTTTGCCGGAAGTTATTGACGAACTCCGTAAAAATAACCGTAAACGCCGTATCATCCTGCACCACGACAATGCTAGTTCTCACACGGCCAGACAGACAAACGACTTTTTGAAGGCGAAAAATGTAGAACTCATGAGTCATCCTGCATACAGTCCCGACCTGGCACCTTGTGACTTTTTTCTGTTCCCAAAAATTAAGAACCAATTACGCGGTCAACGATTTTCATCACCAGAAGAGGCTGTCGAGGAGTATGAAAAACACGTTTCAGAGGTCACCACAGAGGAGTGGCACAAAAGTTTTCAAAACTGGTTTCATCGAATGAAAAAGTGCATAGACGCCAAGGGAGATTATTTTGAAAAACAATAAATTAATTTTGTACCTTTAATAGTATTTTTTCATATTCATTCCGGAAACTTATAGTGCGCCCCACGTATTCATGTTAAATTTTCATTCTTGTAGCATAGATATTTTGCGACCAAATCAAGAGCAGTCAATTTAATTGATTTGATCTTATTGAAAATAAATTCAAATTAAGAACCACACATTTCATAATATTTAATACTGCCCTTTGAGAAATCAGAAGTGCTAATCGATCATTTGTCACGATTCTGCATCGATTGTATTCGATCGATTGACGTGATCGATAACGCTTGTAGGACGAGAATTTGAATATAATCGCGGGAACTAATGATGGGAAAGTGTTGACGATTTGTAAATGATATGAAAATGTACTTGAAGTGATTTACGATGATTGTTACCTTGCAATAAGATTATTCAATTCAATTCAGATTGTATTTATCTGGCCATGTGTTTATTTGAATTTCTGGTAATTTAGAAGAAGTTCGGGAACAAATAGACAGACAAACACATTTGACGACTTATATGTTCAATGTAAATATTCGTTAATATGAGGCTCTATCCGCCTAGCTATATCGTTTTCTATGATAAATGTCAAAGATGTTTGCAAGTTTGTTACTCGTACTTAGTCATGCTTCAAAAGTTGAACGAGTTTGGATAACATTTGGTACGAAGACAGAAGCCCTATGTTTGATTATTTTATTTACATTATTTATTATTTTATCGGTGATAGATTTTGGGCAAGTTATACTTTTAGAAATAGCAGTCCAGTCATAGATTAATAATTGGTCTCGCGCGCGCTCGACTAGATACCATCGGCGTACTAGACAAATGTGGCAACTAAAACTACGCGAATTCGGCTTACTTGCGGCATACTCGCGTCTGATATGTGAGTTGGACGTCGAGATAAATTTAAAATTTTAGTTTAAAAACAGAAGCAAAACGCCAGTTTGCGAATTCAAACTATATAAGAATTAGTACAAGGAATAACTTTTTCTCGTTTCGTCTTTGCACATTGTACTACACACACTACAATATAAAGTTGCCGCATTCTTGAAACTGATTTTTCTTCATAGCGCGGTATCTAAGCTAGTCGAGCGCGCAAGAACAATTATTAATCTAAGAGACAAAGCAGTAAATTTTGTCTAGGTTCGTAAACTTCATAGCTACATATTAGCATAACAAAGCAATACATTTTGTCTAGGCCTTAAGAGATTTCTCATCTCCGTTACAACCTTGGTTTTAAGAAAAAGGCTTCCCGCCCATTCACATATAGCTAAATAATCTGTGGTGCGTCAAATGTCATGTGTGCGTAATCTCCCAGCTGTTTGGCAGCTGATTCTCCACGGAAAGGATTTGTGTCAAAAGTCCTGACTACCTTCGCGAGCTGATAGTAATCCGATGAGAAATGTCATACTTAACAAGCTTCAAGTAGGATTTTTATTTTCTTACCCCTGGTGTTTTCTAGTTGTATCTTTTGAGAGGCTGTGTGTTAATTAAAAGTGATGCGTTAATTCCGAAATATTCGAAATTTTTTCCCAAATATTCCGTAAACTTTGATGCGAAATATTTATTCAAGTATTTTAAATTTATTCTCCAAAATACAACTGTATAGCACAATAGCCAACTAAATGCTAAAAAGCATTATTTAACAGTCAACTTTAGAGTATTAATTTTCGAAAAATATTTATTAATATTGATAATATTGATAATAAATTTTGATGGGAAAACTCCCGCATTTTAAGTGGCACATAACTAAACACTTAACATTCCACTTGACAAGCTCAAAGACATCGTCTTTTTATCTCGCGTTGTGAATAAATTCTAGAACTACAAAAAAATCACTGAACATCCAAAAATATTGACGATTATTCGCTGAAAAAAAAATCGACCAATATTCGAAGGACAAAAATAATTTCGTTTAATCTTTTTTACTCGTTACTGGATAAATACGTCTAGTAAAAAACAGTTAACCAAAGGACCAACCACCACTTGACCGAACTATAGTAACGATTTGACTAATGCCCTGTGATATTAATGCATTTTGTAACTTATCTATATTATTTATATCCATTAGACTCATATCGTCTTGTATGGTTGGTACTTGATTTTTTTTAAAATGTGATGGTCTTTTGTGTCTTTGATATATTGATTTTTAAAGCTTTCTATTTGTACGATAATGTCTGGGCCTGTTGGTTTTCTACCTCATGTGGATGATTTAGATTTCTTTGTCGGTATACGTACAGTCGTTCGTATTTTATTAACTCCTTAACTTTTTTGCCGACTGTAGTTTTTTTTTTTTATGAATTCTGTGCTTTTATTTGCAAAATTACGGGCTCAAAAGCTGCCATTTCAAAATTTGTGATTTGCTTGGGCCACCTTTCAGTACATGGTTCAGGACCGAAGCTTTTTTCATAGGTTTAATCAATATCAGACATTAATTTTGTACAAAAAAATGACTACAATTTAATAATACTGGCCACTAACTAATAAAAAACAAAAAAAAAACAATGTAACGTATCGCCAGTGTTGCCATTACATAGGCGATATTGCCACAATAAGAAGCAGCGCGAAAAACAGGCCATAAAGTTTATAAAACACTAAATGGGCTGCCACTTCAAACAAACCCAGATTTACACAACCTGATAAATTTATGATCGAAAATAGCAGTTTTGTCGCAACTATTTTAATTTACCATAACCATATACCTTATCTCTGTGAAAATTAAAGCTAAATTGTATTGAACTAATTTGCAATTTGAGTGGCCATTGAGGTGAAGTGTTTGACAGCTGAATGTGTTTGTGACAACTCTATACTTGTAGGTGTAATGTTTCCAGATTCGAAACATGCTTGTAATTTGTATTTTTTTTTTGCTTCATAGAATAAGCTATTTACTGGGTTTAAATACAGATCCGTATCAAGTAGAGGTTAGAAATTTTTTTTTTCAAACGTTTGCGAAATGAGTACCAGATTCGATGTCTAATATTGGACTGAAAATACGGTGAAAGGGCTAGTATACAAAACTTTTCGATATTAATAATAAATATTGTGTTTGGTGTATTGCAGCAAAGTTGTTATAGTATAATTATTAGTAGGATAATTTTTATTTTAATTAAAAGAGATCTTCACACCAAAATACCTTTTCCTATCAGCCAAAAAAAGCTTTATTTGTCATATTTATTTGTCAATCAAAAAATCTATACGTTTCCCAAATCTGCGGCACGGAATCTTTGGCGCGCGAATTCGTCTTTCATCTGACTATGTTTGTTTCGTCAGTAAAATAACAACAAAAAGGTAGAAACCAGTGTACCCTTTGTACCATTCAACATTCCAGCGTAGTTTGATGAGACCCTTATCGTAGACAAACAGGAAATAGATCTTTGAGGTGTTGAACAAATGTCTAACATAAACTATTTGGTGTTTGTCAAACATTGGCCCAACATTGGGCGAGGACGGCCCGCTTTGAATCAGATGTGGGTGCAAACATTGGGGGCAAATAAAAAGCGTTCATTCATGTTATGGAATGGTTGCTTAGTAAAAGTAGTTTACTAGAACTACCTATGAAAGTCTTTTGTTTTGCTATGGTAGGTAAGTACCTAATAAGTTAATTTTTTATCATAAACTAAGTAGTTTATGATAACTTTTTGACGCAGGCGGAGTTGCGGGAAACAGCTAGTTGCAAATAAAGTATAAGTAAAATTAAACTATTTTAGTACAGAATTTATCGCGTTTAATACTCATCATCATCATCATTTGGTGTAGGTTACATTGTCAATCGAGCATGTACACCCTGGTGTCAGAGTTGTGCGCAAAAACATAAGAAATCGTCAAAGAATTCGTTTGGGAAGATAAACAAAATATTTAAAAAAAATCCGCCCTGTTCTATGCGCCAGTAAGAATATATTGCCTAATTTACTATACAAAGTACGACCCTGTATATTCACATTGATTTGCATATAAGTGGATGTATTTACCTACATAGATGCCCAATGAAGGTAGAGCCCTAATCTCCATTCCAAGTACCTCCTTGTCTATTTGCGAGGATGATAATGGATGTTTTTAGATGCCCAATCAATTTTCGTTGGTGACGCATGCGCATTGCCAATAATGTCGGCCATATTAGGAAAGCTTCATAAGCTCCGCCCCGATATTTGGTTAAAAGTTTCTTGATATCAGAAGGTTAATGCCAGTACTTTTTTTGATCGTCTCCAGTCCAATGGATTTGGAGCCAATCAAAAAAATAGATAGACTTTTTTAAATAGTTCACTTTAACGCGAATATTTATTTAGTTTATTTTTATTTATTTATTTAACACTTCTTTGCACACAGTGTAATACAAATTAAATGTTACATAAAAGGTAAACACAGTATGTATACAAAAGGCGGCCTTATCGCTCAAGCAATCTCTTCCAGGCAACCTTAGGGTAGTTTGAAATATAAAGAAAGGAGAGATACGGATATGGTGCATAAAAAACAGAACAGCGCTAGGCAGAATAACAGAAGTACACGATACATAAACTACTTAAAATAAATACTAATATACGTAAATAAAAAATAAATAATTATGTATATATATTTATATATAATAAATAAACTATAAAAAAAGAGAAGAAGAAAAAAAAAATTTTTAATTATATTAAATACAGTTTTACAGTAATTTTAATATAATATTTATTACTTACTAGCAGTTTACAGCGGCTCTGGCTGCATCAAAAAGCAGACTATGTTTGATCCCGATCTTCGGCTATATCTAACCAAGATTCGTTAAAATCCGTTTGCGGTTTGGCAGTGAAAGCTTAACAGACAGATAGACAGACAGACAGACGTTCGCACTTATAATATTAGCATGGATATATGGAAGTATATCCGTCCCAAGTTTCATCAAAATACGTTCAGCGGTTTGGCCATGAAAGCGTAACAGACAGTTAGACATGCATACATTTTAATATTAAGTTTTAATTATTGATACGAATGGTATTGTATGTAAAGTATACCTGTATAAATATTGATAAAATAAAAATACTTACAATAAATATATTTATGTATTTATGATGTGGAAAATAATGGCATTTTATCAGCCTGAAAGAGGTATTTCCACAATAACACTTAATTTCAACAGTTGATAAAATTCACAATAAATGATTTATATAGCAAATTTATATAATAGATTATGATATTGACAAGTTGCGTTTAAAGTTGCGTTTCCACTATGTCGGAATCGGAGCATACGGAAATCCATTCAAGGTACTCCAAAAGAGCTATTTTTGAGTAAAAATTGGATAACATATACAAAGTTGGCTACTTAGAAGCCATTTATTCGGTGATAACAATTTGAAACTAAAGCTGTATTTTAGTTAGGACAAACGACAAAAGCTTTTAGTGTTAATTAATTTCGCATATGATATTGTAATTAATTTGTACTAAGTATAAACTGTTGGGCCGTAAGCCTGTTCAGGACTACCATTTTTAAAAGTGTGACTCACGCAAAATCGGCGAGTCTAATCATTTTTGTTCGATATCGAATGATTGTCGTTTGTTAACGATGGATTTTTGTTCGACATAATATGTCATACATTTCAAAAATAGAGCTCTTGAGCTTTTAACGAAGCATAAATGGCACTTGAGCTATTCCACAAATGGCACCTACGGATTAGTATGGGACATTTTTAGGTCTACATTATAATATTTTTTTTTCAAGAAGAACATTTTCTTTTCCTGTTTTATTAACCATCGGCAAAAGTACTAGGATAAAAGGAATTATGAGGAGGTTTCAGATGTTTTCGTTTCTTTTTTCTGTGTTACTCCTCATATTTACTGATATCCTAGTACTTCAGCTGATGGTTTATAAAATTTGTGTGTATTATATTTCAATCATCATCATCCAATAGCATTTTTTTGCCCACTAGTGAACATTAGGTATCTCTTTGTTGTGTAGGTTTGAAGGTATGCCAAACTGATATAAATAACCCTAAAACGTTTTAATATATATATCTAGACTTATCTAAAAGTCGCGGGTGTGTCATATATTTAAATAACTTTATAATCGCATATCTATCAGATTATATATTTATATAATCGTCGCATATTTCTATTATCTCATTAGTCGAATGTTTTGTAACATCGTCTAGTCATTGCTAGATAATGATAATACAGCCAATGGTTCGACTGTGCGGAAAATTACTGAAAATTCTTCTTCATCGGTCCTGCTGTGGACTTTTATTTGAACGCCAACCTTTAAATTAAAAAAAATGTTTTTGTGCCAATATAAAAACATTATCCATCTGTATTAAACTGATTTATTTTTTATTTTTTTTAATATTAGAACACTTTTTTGTCCTCTTATTGGTTCAATAGGTCACATTGGCCTATTTAGAGGACAAGGAAGTGAAATGATTGAATGTGCCGCATTTGCGATCCAATCCGTACTGGTTCATACCAGACTTAACCTACCTATTACCTATTCTGTGCCTACAGTATCATTGACTAAAAAAGTAGTTTCTTAAATTAACTGGTGGAGAATGCCACTTGGCATTAAGTCCACCTTTTGTAATTTTTTTATGTATTGTGCAATAAAGCTTAAATAAATAACTACTCGTATGATGGAGGTTGGTTACCTTCAGAATGCCTTTTGGTTTCTGCTATTGGCGGCTTTTGGTTGGATTTTATTTAAACTTTATTGTACATATAGTAAAGCACAATAGATGGACTTAAAGCTTTATCTAACCGTCAACTTTCGGGTTAATTAGTGAGCTTTATATCGGAGTGAATCTTTTGCCAATAGGCTAGTTTTCTAAAAAAATAAATTAGTCCGTCAGTTAGATAATCAAAAAATATTGGAGACGTATTTTTTCTTTTGAAAATTAAACAGAATGGTAAAGATATGGCGCGTTAAAGTTGCGTGTGACGTCACAGCGTGCTATACTTTTTCGCAATATGTGACGTCACGAGCCCCCACTCCTAAACTTTGATGCGTTGTATCTTTATAATTTATCGCTCAATTGACAAAAGAAAAAATACGTCACTAATATATTTTGATTCCCTAAATGACTGACTAATTTTAATGTTAATCTTTTCACCCAAGAAACTTGCCTATCAGAGACGTAATGAAAACTGAAGAAAATTTATTGCAAAAGGTGTTGCTTATGTCAATGAGTACCTAGAGATTCAAAAACCCTATCTGAGAGATGATTTTCTTTTATTTGAAAATTTGCCTTAGTATCTTAAATAATTTCTCTAAGTGCGGCGATTATAAATAATATTTATCGAACGCTGGGCTTCTATAACCACCTATTGGCGACCAGAGAGAGGACGGAGAAGAAGAGGTAGACCAAGGCTGCGATGGAGCGACGACAGGAGGAAATTTGATAGTGGATGGAAGACAGTAGCTGTATGAGTGGAAGAGAATGGGGGTGACCTTTGCCCAGTAGTGGGAAAGTATAGGTTGAGGAAAAAATATATATACCAGATAATTCCAGCCTGAAATGTCATCACAAATCTGTCTTTAAGAAAATTAAGGTCACGGCGGTCCAACTCCTGGAAAAGGAGCTCATTTCAGTAATTTCAACATTCGGCTGCCATTGTTCTCGACACGGAAGACTGCACTTTACAAGGAGTAGTTAATTCGATCATTAATCGATACTATTGTTCTCATTTCACGCTGCCCGATTTTTATATCGATATTTGATACTTAATTAAATCGTTTAACCGGAAGAGAGTCGAAGTATTAATAAACGCGCCGGTAACCGCTTTCCATTATGGAATAGTCATATATCTCTTACCATTGTTAGAATTTGTATTTACATGTTTAATATATTATTGTTTTATATTATTATAACGTCTTAGGTTTGACCTTTTCGACTATTTTGGTCTTGAGCTGAATACCTGTCCTGAATCCTTCATTGAGATGGAGATTCTGCATCTTCATGTACGAACACAGTGTCATTTAATATGCTATTAATATTTAATAAAGAATATATCTATCTGTCTCTCCTTTGAAAAAGAACATTATAAACATTTCACGAATACTTAGATAATTTTACAAATTAATATTTTTTTAGAGAAAAATTAACGTATGCGAAATCTATAGATTAGTTAGATACTCTTTATTGTACATAAAACATTCAAATTACATATATGAAAGGAAAAAAGAAAGGGGATCAACGGCGGACTTAGATTTAATAGATACATACTTTAAATATACATTGTTGGTTCAATAATGCCCATAAGAAAATAGTTAATATTATATTTTTTGACTAGAGAGAGCACTGTGCATGTTCAAGCCAAAAATAAATTTGATGATCAAGGGAAGAATAATTATAAATTACAACAATAGGCATGACTGATAATTTTAGATTTCATGTTTAAAAGAAAGACCCCACTATAATAGGCACATTGGTAAAACAAACACGTCGAAAAAACTTAAATTAACTAAAATATGACGAAGTTAAGCTCACATGCATTTTGGACGATACCAAACGCTTCATACGAATGGATACCTAGCGGTGACGTCACGCCTAGGTAATTTACAAGGGGTGGGAATAAATTTGATCGAAGAATACCTTAAATACTGCGTTTATGCAAATAGTTCCTTAATGAAAGTTTCTTTAAATAAAAAAAGTTAAGTTAAAGTTTTTTTATGTGTTCATCAATTATAATATAATTTTTTAGTAATTATATATTTTAAAAATGGACTTTTAAATTGTTATAAAAATGTCAAAAAGTGAAATATCATTACCTTTTTAATTTATGTACCTTGTCGTCATCCCAATTATGTTAGATTCCCCTGAAGAAAAGTAAAAGCTCTCCTGACTGTATCCCTCTTGCAAAAAATATACTTAATTTGTCATTTTGTCTATATATTTTTTAACCATGTTTACGTAAGTAACGGCTGTTATCTATCGACAACAACCGGGACCAACGGCTTAATGTGCCTTCCGAAGCATGGAGGAGCTCAAGGTAGGAAATGCCACTAAATGGTGACCAATCCCATAGTGGTCGTGTCACGCCGTCGCTTGACACGCGCATTGGCTATGGATACAAGGGGAAGGTAAATTACCTCATATTATCCCAAAAATATTTGGAATGTATCATATGCACTAATTACTTTGATGATGACTATCTTCAATATTCAGAATAATTTATTTGATAAAAATTGTGATTATAGTGAAAGTGTACTAATGTTTTGACATGTTTTCATCATAAAAAATAAGTTTTTGCTTTTTTTTAATTTTTCGATTTACGTCAAAAATATGTAGTGAAATTCAGTGTATTTATTATAGGTACTATCGTACTTTCATACTTTATTAATTATTATAAATGCGAAAGTCTGTCTGTGTGTCTGTTACGCTTTCACGGCCAAACTGCTAAACGGATTTTGATGAAATTTGATATAAATATAGTTGAAGACCCGGAGTCAAACATAGATTTCTTTTGGACGCAGGCGGAGCTGCGGGAAACAGCTGGTAATTTATAAATTAAACATATTTAGAAATAGGTTACAGCACAGCTAGATTTAATAGTTTCTAATTAACTAATTGAACTAACAATGTATACATTATAATAATACTGTCCACATATTTATAATAAATTATTTATAGTCAGAAAGAAATATTTTATAGAATTGATTAAAAAAAACAAACAGCTTTCCTCACAATGCGGTATTAAAACAACCGTAAAAAACGTTATTTCCTTCAACGTTATTCATTGTTATAAATGCTATTCGTTAGTCGGTTTTAATGACTCGCGTAACCATAGACATTGAGACGTAAATATTTTATTGTCTTTGCGGTGGCAAGTTTTATTATTTAATATTGTTTTATTGCAGATAAAAACCTACCTTTACATGTAATATTTCAAAAAACATAAATTAAACTTTCCAGTTGAATTTTTAAGTAAAATTGAAACCTGTTTTAGTTTAGTTTCAACGATTTTTACACAGAAACTATTGAAGAAATTTGATACAGGGCTGAAAGGAAAATTACACAGTGATTTACTTTTAGATCCAAACAGGTGGAGGTAACAAATAGAGCCTCAATTAAGAAAAATGTTATCATAGCAGATTACCTAAAATCTTTTAAACATATTTAAAACGTAACATAAATTTAAATAGTTATTTTTATATATTACGCAAAAACGCTGGAATTATTCCGATTAATAAATAAAGCAATCAATTATCCATTTAATTAAATCGAACATTTAAATGAGTCGTTCATGTAAAACTTATAAACTATGAAAATAATTAAAAACTCACCATACTGATTGCCGTCAGCAAAATTAAATTTATCCAAGGACTTGAATAAATCATACATAAAATTTGAGGTCACCACCACCGTTCATTTGAAAATGTTTATATTCGAAACGATTTTGTGCAACTTTCCGACATAATTAACACTTAAAATATGTAACTAATAATCGTTATAACTGTTTAGAAATGGCCATCACTAAAAAGTTTAAAATATTTTAATTTGTGCATTTGTATTCCATTTTTGAATTTGTAGCATGCGCGATGTTTGACAGAGCATAGAGAACGCGCCTAACTTTTTTTTTTAGACTAGCGTAGTGCACGGCGGTTGAACGTATACTGATGTGAATGAGTTGGATTCCATTGGATATAGTTTGGAAATTTGAAGTGTCGAACTGCTTACGATTCATGGTTTGATCATCACCTCATCTAGATAAAATTAATTCCAATACGGAATTTATCTGCTAGCATTTATACATATTCAAGAACTTATGGAGTAGAAGCAGTGAGAACTCGTTCAAGTTCGAAGTAACTACCTACTTTATTCATAACTGCACACATGATTTTTAGTCATTAAATTACGTTCTTTTCTCAATGTTTTAGTATAATGTGTAGCAACCTCAGATATTAGTTTTTCAGACAATTTCAATATTTCCAACTTATCGATACGAACGAATCAGCTCTACATTTATATAAGGGCATTCAGCTCTACATTTATTTAAGGGTATTACAAGAAATGTTGTTACTGAGTAACATTAATTTGTATTTTTCAAGTAGGGTTTTGGTTGATAATTATATTTTCAGTTACTATGTGTAATTTAATTACACATAAATTGTTTTACGTAAAAGTGGTTCTTAGATATAGCACTATTCTGTGGCTGCAATTTATGGAGATCGGTTCAGCCATAATCAGCTTATTTGATACCAGTCCACGCGATTTCACCACATTTTATTTGACTTTTATGAAATTTCAATGTGTTTACTCGATAATGCCACTTGTCATAGTTACGTACCTATCGGAGATTTTTGTAAATTTTCACTTTAATATCTGGTGAAATATGTACCTAACTCACTGAAAATCGGATGACGATCAAAAATATGATGGCTACAAGTTATATTGCATAGAACATACTTAATATTGTGTAAGTAACCAGTTATTCGAATTTCCCTTTAATTACGTACTTGTGTCTTCAAAAATTAGACTTACGTATTTGAGGTGACTGATACCTATTAATAACTCGTTAAACTAATTGAAAGTTATTTTCTTAATCACTTGTTTTTCGGGTGTCACTTACTTATCGAATTCTTTACCAGCATTTTTTAAGCTAATCTAGCCTAGAAGTATAATATACTTTAGGTCGCGGGGTCAAAATGCAGTAAAGAAGTATTTAATAAATACATTGCTGAGTATTAACAGTAGATTATGATACAAGGGTGCGAAGTTGGTCATTATTTACGAGGCGGTATATAGGAATGAGCCGAAGGCGAATGCCTATAGGAGCCGAAGTATATGACCAATTTCGCTCATGAGTTGGCATACGACGATTTTCAACACATTTGCGAGGAACTTATATAACTTTTTATTATTTACACAATAAATAAAAGCTCTCAAGCGATATCAAAACATTTCTTCACATTAACTTTTGTTGGTACACTTTGAACACTTTTAACATTTATAAACACCATTAGAGTAAAATTTGTGCTTGTGTATTTATCTCCAAATACATAATGTAGTTCTTGATTCTTTGAAGATTTAAGTTATGTAGCTATAGTGAGCCTACTTAGTCAGTTATAAACATTTGATTTTAACCTGTATTAATATATCTGGCCCTAAATTAAATCGACATTTGTTATTAATAGTAAATTACATGCAAAAAAATAGATTTAAAAATGGGGCCACTGATACAGACAGAGCAGACCCCATAGTATTTTTTTTTAGCAATTGGTTTTACGGCCATGGATACAAGTCATTTATAGCTATTTCTTAATTATTCTACACGAATTAATATTTGTAGTCTAATACGGCTAATGTTCAGTAAAATAAATATAAACATGAAATTTAGTGTTGATTTATCGTTTGGAAGCTAAAATAGTTTATATTTTTTTTTTTGCAAAAACAATGAATTGATTTAAGACTTAAAATCCTCTTGGCGTACATTAAAAAAAAAAGGATCGTAACCATGGCTGGTAGCAATAGAAACAATTACTTTACAAGTGCGATTATAATATAAATAACATGTTGTTTACAACCCCCATTAATGGCTTAATCACAATTAAATAAAATATACTTTATGAGCAAATGTGTTTAAAAACACCTGCATTACATAAGTATCGGGCTATAAAATGTCAAAAAAAAAAAAAAAAATATATTTTTAATAATGGGCGTTCAAAAACTTTGCAGTTTTTTAGTCAAGGTCTAGTGGTTTCAAAAAAACGCTGACACCATGGTGCGCGTGGTGAATTGACTGCAGTGCATAGCTGAGTTTTTACATATTTTTTGTCTCGAATACATTACATATGTAGGTTGTACGCTTATTAAGTGGGTTATAGTGTAAAAAAAAATTGCAATCGAATAATTATTAAAAAAAAATATAGGTAAGCTATCCAAATTTTGCTATCAGAAGGACGAGCAGGCAATTTTGGCTACCTTTATAAAAAGTGGTTGTTTTCTAATAAAGATTTATCTCAAGTACAGTTGGTAGGAGGAGCGGCACCGTTAGAAAAGCCAAAGTTATCTTCGTCTCAAAATACGAAGGATCTTAGATTAAAGATGTGTGCGGTCGTGTGCCAGCCAAGTCAAAAGTGGGTATTCGGACGGCGCCTTTACGCAAAAGCCGTAATGCTTAACATGGTAGCTTTATCTCGGTCATAAAATAAGGAGTAAGTACGCCTTTTGTTAAGTTCTATGTTGATGATTCAATGTTATTTTTGAACAAAGTCTTAACATGTATAAAAACCTGTGTGTGGACACTTATCATGCGCATTGTCAAAAGGTATTTGGTGGTAAAAATACAACAAAAAGTTAGAATAATAGAGATAATCGTCTCATGTGCCAGACAAGTCTTACCGCTTGCACAGCCGCTTGCAAAGTGGGATATTTATTATCTCCGTCAAAGAAACATAGTGTAGAAGTCGCACACGTTGTGTGCCAGAAGCTCTAATTTTACCCAAAAATAATAAGATTTAGAACTCTGTATTCATCGGTTTTCGTCATACTTTTCAATAGTGACTCAAGCTAAATCTCATCGTGAGCAGTATCACTGGATCGAAAATTGAAAAACAAAACAATAAAAGTATATAATGTGTAGTAGTGTGAGAGCCAAGTCTTACCGCGAGCAGAGTGGGCAGGGCGCTTGCCATGCGCATAGTCGCAGCGCGGCGGTGTTGCGAGCGCCGCTATCTGACGGAGGCGGCGGACGGACGGGCGCGCGCAGGCCGCATCCCCCCGCCCTCCGGACCTCTACCACCTTTGCCGAGTCATCGTACACCTGAAGACAAAAATAAAACTGTTTGAAATTCGGAAAACGTATGTGAAAACTTCATGGTAATGAAAAAACATTAAAAAAAGAAAGATTTGATAAATGCTCAGGCTTTAAGTCCGCCATTTACAATTAGGTATGTAATAAAGTTAAATAAATAAACATTGTTACAACAAAAACGTAAAGTATGTTTAAGTACTTTAAAAGATCTAATGGGATCTCTATTTTTCTTGCCTCTGCTTTCTTAGTTACATTTGCTGCCCAGTTTATCATATAATAATAATCATTTTTAGCAAGATTTTCAGGCAAAGTTAGCCTATTCTAATCAAAGGGAAAACTAAATAACTGAATTAAAAACTTTTTCTAGACCAGCGATTGGAATGTCAGTAAGGATTGACATCAGATTTTAAAATGAAACATATTTCCTTATTTAGTAGGTGATGAAATAATTATCTAGCCGTGATTTTGGAATTTGTAGTAAAATACATAAAAAGTTATGGCCATTTAAAGGTGGCTCCTCAGACCTTGAAGGGGTCTATGAATGTTTTTGATTTTTTTGTATCATTTAGTAGTACTTTTTTTATGAACCTAGAAAATATCTAAATGTGTACTTGCCAAAATAAAAGTAAAAAATACAAAGGTTTGATTGTGGCACCTCAATCCTGATGGGCCAAAAAAATTATTTAGATCATGCATTTTTAATTTGCAAAATTCGCATTCTAATTTACATATACCAAATCAACTCATTTTTGAAAAACTTGGCATTTCACTTTTGAATTCTCTCGCAATATCATCTTCAGTTTTCACGAGAAAAACAAATATTGAATGAAAATAAGTTGTTTGATGTACAACGTGGTATTCGACCCGCTTGGAATGTACACAAATAGGCCAATCTGGGCAATCCATTAGCTTCACTTTGAACTGTTTTTAGTCTAGCCTTTATAAGCGGAAGTATATTAAACTGTGATTATTAGTTCCTTTGTGTGAGATGAATTGGGAGACAAGTGGTTTTAAATTTGTGGGTTTAATTGTTTGTCTAATGAGGTCGGGGACTCGACAGCATTCACGGGTCCAACAATAATTTAAAGAGGTGATAAAAGTATCTAGGAATCCCTATGTGGATCTAAGTGGATCCATCATTCGCACTTTTTTATTACTAAAGTAACAAAATAAAAAAGAAATCATTTTTGCAGTATTAGGCGGGCTGTATTAATGAAAAAAATTATGCTCATCATGGGTCTGTGATGCCCGATCCACATTCTCGAGAAAAGCGCAAGAACCGTTAATGTGGTTACCGTTCTAGTACTTCTCGGACTTTTCTCACAAGAAAGCGATCCACACTCTGCCACTCATGCCTGGTTATGCAATGGACAACTGGTCAAAAATAATTAACAAAATTAAAAATAAATTGTTGAGATTTGCCCCTAATATTTTTTGAATTTTTAGATGATTATTTTCAGGGGGGATGCGCTTCATGAAACCGCAAGGCACAGCTAGTTTATCATATGCCTAGCGGCTACAAAATATATAAGGTCATAAGTCATAATATAAATTTATGTTCATATTCTACCACAATACCCACACCCTCATACCAATAAAATATGATTGTCATATAAAAACCACAGTACTGTTTTTTTTTTAATTTCCTCATTGTCGTAAACCACAAGATTGGTACGTCACCCTCGTGACGTCATCAAACGAAGTCCGAAAGTCTTATCGGCTTATCAGTACTACAAGGCAGGTAAGGTACACAATCGGCATCATAAAAAGTTTATTAGAAAAAACTTTTATATTAAAAAAAGAATATTTAAAAAAAAAACAAATAAGTGGACGAAATGATTTCTTATGTTTTCGCTATTTTTATTCATTATATTAAACTAACGCGATAAAACCGTATTAAAATAGTTTAATATAATGAAGTGGACGAAATTTAAGCTTTTGCATGGTCATAACTATTTCACAATACTTTTTTAAGCTAAAATTAAATTAGGTAATCGTTTCGTCTTCGACAGTTTTTAACTAATTATTATTTTTATTAAATACTATTTTTAACATCAAATTAAAATAATTTACAAATAAACGTTTAGTTTCTGATATTTTTGTGTTTTAAAAGAAGCTCTGCACCATTCCATATTTTTTAAATGTTTTCTCTATCTAAGATACATCAAAAATTACAAACCTCTCTTGTCCTATTTTTATATTCGTGCCTTTAGAATTCTATTCTCGAGATTGACATCACTGGCGCCGTTCACACCTTCATATCGCGTCATTTCTATATCAATTTCCTATCAGTATCAGGACTATCAGTACAATTATCTCGGCGCGACTTATCAGTTAACATAGTTGCACAATTATTCACCAATATTGCTAACGAAATTATGCGAAATGACAACTTGAGATATGATTAGGGTCGAATTTGATTAAATTTATGATTGTGTAGAATCACGGATGAAGGATATTGCAGTTGAGTAGAAATCCTAATAGAAAAAATACGTTTGTGTTGTCGATCGCATAAATTAAATAGTTAAATCAGAATAAAGTAGATTGAGTTAAATTTAATTTACTTTATCACATGTACTGGATGGTAATTATTTACATCTCAATGTGTCTGTTTCTAAGTGAAGTCGAGAAGGCCCCGAAAGTCCTCCAAATCTATCTTCTATCTTTCTTTTGACGTGACAACGTCTAATAACTCGATACTACGGGCTGCATGCACGAAAAAGATGACGTCATTGTCACGTCAAACTACCGTCCGTAAACCGACTTTCCATGAACTTTACAGTCAACTAATTTTTTCTTTAAGTACTCGTACAAAAATATCCATGTCTACTACTTTATATTAACAAACTCGACAGAAAAAAATAATGTATTGATGCTTTTAATTATTATTAGTTTGGTTTTGTAGCAAGTCAAACAAACATTACATTTTTTACAAGTTAAGTCATTTACGTGACGTGTATTACAATCCGAGACAGGTGTGAACGGACATGTCACAGGGATTCACTGAATCATAATGAGGCTTCATTAATTAGTGACGATATTGACGCCAGAGACGGATTTGGCATGTTCACTTCCGTGCTTGATTTTTGAAGATTTATTTTTAATTTTTTTTTTTTGAAGTGATATTTGTTGCTACTCCAGTCCCACTGTGTTCTTTAATAAGTATGTTAGATCCTACCTATATTAACTTAAATAGTAAAATAATCGTGGTGAATATTTTTACGCAATATTGTATTGTTTTTGTAAATAAATTGAATTGATTTGATCGTTTGTCTAAAGGATTGTACTGTATTAAGCAAGGGAGGTTTGTGAAGATCTTGACAAATGGTAATTAGTAATCTCTACCTACCCCTACGGGATAGAGATAAAAAAAACATTTTCATTTCTCATACTCGGAAAGTAGTCTATGTTTGATCCAAGTATCGGTCTGAAAATGCTTCATCCGACCCGCGGGTCGGAATGTTTCATACAAATTCATTCCGAACCAAGGGCCGGAATGGATTTCAAAAATAGAACTAATACATTTCTTATGAAGCCAGCTGTCAAAAATTTAGATTTTTTTATGATTTATTTTTATTTTAGAAGTCAAGTTAAAAGAAGTAATTTAAAAAATTATATTTGTCTATATTTTGTCACTATCTTTTAAAAAAATATATAAATCTATAATTTTCTTAATTATATATAATTATTTTAATACATAGGGTTGTTTTATGTAAAAAATTATATCTATATCTACATAGAAATATGTCACCAATTTATTTATGATAAAAAAAAATCAATAAAAAGGCACTGCATACCTACATACACAGTATTTAAAAAATAAAACAAACATTTTTTTTTTACTTTCCTTATATTCGAAATGAAAAGTAGAGTGTTCCCCGCGGGTGGATGACATCAATTCATACTCGGATTATATCCGTCTAAACACCTCGTATGGGAATTGATGTCATCCGACCCTAGTTTAACAATCTACTATTTCGTGGCCGGTTATGAAATATGGTTGGGTATGGTACGAAATCGACAATTAAATTCCGTTTTCGTAACTGGTTATCAAGAAAGAAAAAAAAACCATGTTCGTATCTGGTTATCAAAGATTCGTTACGAACATGGGCTAAAGGGGAAAAAGGCGTGCTGAAGATATATTGTATGCGTGATAAATTTTTTCGTCCTTCGGATGCACAGGGTCGACTGACCGTGTAACCCACTCGATATGAATGAATAAATAACAAAAACAAATACAGTCAATACGTTTTTTTTAAAGAATAAGAATCGTCAACCACTATCCCACTGCTAAGTGTAGGTCTCTTCATGCCTTTGCCATTCTATACGGTCCTGAGTCTTTCTAGTCTAAGTCCAGTCTTGCGCACTCGAAGCTATGTCATCAGACCAACTCGCTTTTTAAAGATAACAATTTTTATTAGTAATGTTTTAAGTACAGCCCTGTTCAAGAATCACCAATCAGTGTGCACAATGATGTAAGCCAGCCATGGCGTAAGGTTCATTAAAAATATGAAAACAGTAGGATACCAGACATAAATAGCCAATTAACATATTTAGCGGATCAGTTGACAAATCAATGTTTGGTAATGTGAAACGGATACATACGTTTAGCTTTGTCGAGGTCACTAATGTGGCGTGATGTTAATTTCATGTCCCCTTATTCATAAGAATTAAATGTTAGTTATTTCTATTTTAATTAAACTGTGTGTTGGAAGCTCCCCGAAAAGCTGGCTTGCAGGAGGTTGCGCTGAATAGGGAACAGTGGAGGTCTCTTGTGTCGGACATATTACAAACACTTATATCTTTGGGTCGCTGAGAAATCGCATAAAATGTATTGTGATAACGTAAATATCAATAACAAGGTCAATGTATTCAGTTCCTTCTAGCATTTACGTTGTCAAGAGGTGATAGTTGAAACGGTGCAATTTTTATCTGACATGTAAATTAATACCCAGTTAATGTAATAAAATTTTTATTTTGAATACAATGTAGAGGCGTTTGATGCTCTTTCCTTTTGCCAAGTGTCCTATAAATAAAGTAGTATTGGTGGAATAAAGTATTCATTCATTCATTCAAGATCCCTGAGCCAGCGGAGTAAGTAGTATAGAGGCGTGTTCGTAATTTTTAAAATCAATGCAAAATTGCTTTTAAATATCGTGTTTATCATCATCCTAGCGTGTATTCCTAGTTGCGTCGTCAACTAACGCTTCGGAGCCTAGGGTACGCTGTAAGTCATGGTCCTAGATTTGGAACTGGTTATTACAGTGGAGCGACTGCCGTCTGACCTCCGTAACCCTTTTTACAGGGAAACCAGAACAATAGAAACATGACCCGAAGTGTGTTAATGGCCAACAGTGTCAGAATTTTTCGGGCTGCCCTAAGGCATCTGACACAGCCTATCGACTGCTATATATCAATAATAACCAACGGCTTAACATGCTTTCCGAAGCACGGAGGATCTCGAGATAGAAAATGCCACTTAATGGCGACCAATCCAATAGTAGTCGCGTCACGCCGTCGCTTGATCGCGCATTCGCTACGGATACGCGGATCGCTCTCGACTATCGAGCTTCTTGCTTTTAAATATCGTGTTGTGAATATTTAATCCTAATTGATCTTTTATTATACCTAATTGTCTCGACAACATAAGTCAAAAGATAAAAATTTTGCTTATTAAAGAAAATTAATGAAATAAAAACAAATGGGTTTAGTAAAATATTGCAAATTAATTCCATTTAAATATTGAGATGAAGTGTTTATCATTTCAATAGAGCGCGGGTAATGTGGATCGCCTGATTCATTTACTTTAAATATTTATCAAAATTTCATTAAATTCTGACCCAATTGATTAGAGTCAGCCATTAAATGAACTAGCGCTTAGGTAAACTCACATGAGTTAGTAAATGAATAGAGATAAAATAATTTTACACGAACATAAAATTACAAAATTAAGCGCATAAATACCTTCTAATTTGCGACGTTAAAATATGCAGTGCGTTAGTTCAAAAGTCAATTTTACACGAACTCTATTTTCGAAATGAAAAGTAAAATTTGAACGAATCGAATGAAAATCTTAGAAAATAAAAATAGAATGAATGAATACTTTATTGCACCATTTACATACATTCAAGAAAAGATACAGCATTGAAACCAATTAACGTTAAGAGAAATGAGTACAAAGGCGGACTTATCGCTAATGCAATCTCTTTCAGCCAACCTTATGGTAGAAAAGAGCAGAGAATTAAAAAAAAACTTGAGCGAGCAGTGCAGAATGCTAAGACGTCTACAACAAAACAGATAATATATTTACATATATATTTTTGTATATATAAACCTACATAAAATACTTAAATAAATAAAATACATAAAACGAGTAGGACAGTAGTGACATAAAAAAAAAGAGACAAGCTTATTGAACCTTAGAAAGGTAGTGAGACAACTAAATCTTTGAATGAGGCGATGGTTTGTGCTTTACGAATATCTACCGGGTGAGATCTAGAGTCGCTTTACAAGAAGCCTCGGCTTAAGGCTTCGCTCCGCAGTGGGAAATTCATGCCCCGCAATACTGTTCATTCATTCATTCATATCGTGTGGGTCAAAAGTGCAGTTGTCACTGTTGAGAAAAATTTTCGAAAAAAATGTGAAACCAGAAATTTTGTCGGTCACCTTTAGGTTTGCTGTGTCCTTTGTTATATGAGCTTCCAGCGTCTTATAGCCAAATTTAATTGTCTTACAGAACAATTATAGCACCTAAATAAATATTTCGCCATTATAGGGAGAATCTATAAATTTGTATTCATTAGCATAGATTTACTTGAGCAATTCTTTTATATTTAAACAAATTACAGGGTTCATGCCCTGAAAGCAGCAAATGTTTTTATACAATTAAGTAGGCAAACAGGCTTACCTGATGGTAAGTGGTTACCGTAGCCTATGAACGCCTGCAACACCGTAGGTGTCACGAGCGCATTGCCGGCCCTGAAGGAATTTTTCCACGCCCTTTTTGAAGAATAAGTCTTAAAATGTAAACATCGTGCTAACATTCTGTCGGTGGAATGTATGTAGCTGGTGTGAGTTTCCACTTATTCAAGCTATTAGCCTGTGTCGGATATTGCCCAAGCTAACGATACCGACAGCGCGTAAAATCAGTAATGATTACAATAAATCATTAATTAGTTTCTGATCACGATTATTTATATTTATTTGTTTGATTAATATTGTATACTATGCTTTCGCCCGGACCTTATTCCCGTATAAAAAAAAAGTCAACCGCTGCACTTAAGTACAAAATTTCAGCCGATTTTGGTCAGCCATTATTTATTTATTTTAACTTTAGGAAGACTATCAACTATTTATACATTACATATTTTTTTATTACATTTTTTATTTATTTACATTTTATTCATCATATCAAGTTACATGGTCAATTGATCCTGTACACCGTGGCGTCAAAGTTTTCGGAACCGCCTTTTGGCCTCTCACGTGGTTCCGTTAACGACCACTGATTTGCGGCCAGGATCAACGGCTTAACGTGCCTTCCGAAACACTCAATCTTCATTATTACTTCAAACAATCAGGTTATTCAATCCCACAATGGACAACTGGCAACAACTAAATGAAATCGAACACAGGACCTCCAGTTTTATGGTAAAAGCCTTAAACACTCTACCACTAGTAAAAAAATATTATGTACTAGCTGTTATTATATAGGCTAGTTTCCTAAAAAAATATAATTAGTCCGTCAGTTAGATAATCAAAAAATATTGGAGACGTATTTTTTCTTTTCAAAATTAAACAAAGAATGGTAAAGATATGGCGCGTTAAAGTTCCGTGTGACGTCACAGCGTGCTACACTTCTTCGCAATATGTGACGTCACAAGCCCCCACTCCTAAACTTTGATGCGTTATATCTTTATAATTTATCGCTCAATTGACAAAAGAAAAAATACGTCACTAATATATTTTGATTCCCTAAATGACGGACTAATTTTAATGTTAGACTTTTGACCCTGGACACTAGACTATTGGCGGTCTTAATTTTTACTGACTTAATGCTACGGTCAAAGAGCATCGAAACCTACAAATAAACGTTCCTTTATCAAAGCTCTATTAAAACAAAATAATGTGGTTGTAATATGTTAGAGTTTAAGAATATTTGATTGTATTCCGTTCACTACAAAAAAAGGAACATTCGCAAAACATAGACAAATTAAATTACATTCACTTTTAATTTTATAAATTAAATCATAATGCAGTAAAGATGTACATTTCCATCAAATATTGCGAAGTAGGAATGTCTGACAACATCCTGATTTATGATTGGCCGGGAGTATAATGAATAATGAATTATTTAATGGACGTCGTAAAATTAGCGCCGCGAAAGCTGTGGCCTTACAGCGGGCGAATACAAGCTGGTTTAAACGGATCCAGCGCTGACTTTCACGTACACGAAATTTACTCACCCACTCAAACAATTATTTCACACATTGAAATAATTGTTTGTGTGTGTTAGTAAATTTAGCCATAAAAATCACAGTGATCGCTGATAGGAAACAAAGTTCACAGCGTTGTTTGCAGTGCGTTATGTCACGAATGAAATTATTTGTTTTTAATGTGTGGAAATATATTGCTTATTAATTGAGTAAACGTTGAAAAAAAAAAAACATTAATTATGCACGCTTAAATAAACGCATAAATCTTTCAAGGTATTTGTATATATTTTGTTAAAGCTTCTTAAATTTATAAAAAAGTACATCTTTTGACGATGTAAAAATATTAACTTAAAACAACTGGCTCTATGGTCCAATTTTTATAATTTTTTTTATAAATGTTTTATCAAAAATACAGATTTTTTACAATTATCAAAGCATTCGGTTGCGGAGGACATCCGACCCAAATGAACTGGAATAAATGTGTTTACAGAGAAGTAGACATTTTATTGTTTTCAGTTTGGTAAGGACATGTCTGATGTAGCGCTCACAAGTTTATGTGAGTTTATCAAAGTTATTATTATTTGCGAATAGTGTATTGCAGAAAATGCAAAAGAAAAAGTAGGAAGGCAGACCCTGGACTCCGAGGCAACCAGCCAAGGATGCAACCGGGAAAGCGCTAAGATTGCTGCATTTGACCAGTTTATATAAAAATATAATTAATTTCAAATGTAAATGGTTCATTCCATGGTTTCGATTCGCAACAGCCCTGTTATAAAAGGTGGAGTTAAATTGAATTCAAAAATTTTCAGTATAATTATATAAATAATATAAAAATATATAGGCACCGCTAGTCGCTTGCAGTCAGACCAACGCTTTACTAATACATCGCCGGATAATCTCAAACTCAACTTGTTAAAAAACATGTATTGGTTGTTAAAAAGAGCACAGGCTTTGAGCTAAAGTGTCACTTACTTATCAGCTTTTAGTGTTGTAAAGAAATAAAGCTTTATTTGTTAATTGCGTTGAAAGAACTTCGTGGTCTCTTGAGGTTATTTTTACTTCACGCCAATTAAGTCTACTAAATGTTATCAATGTTAGCAGCTAAGTTTTGGTATGAATTAAATACGTCATTTAGCATTACTTGTTTGTTTGTTTGTTTGTAATAACTTTATTGCACAGAAAAATACATTACAGTAAATACAAAACTAAAAATAATTGCAACGGCGGACTTATCCCATAAAGAGATCTCTTCCAGTCAACCGGGACGATACAGGAATACAGTTAAAAGAAACAGATGGTAGAAGTTGTGCAACCAGAACAGATCTCTATTTATTAAATATTAAACAAAAATAATACTTATAATGACATAAACTACATAAAAATATGCTACATAAATACTTAGATACATACATATTCTTAGAATAATAAAGAAAAAAATAATAATACATATTAATAGCTACAAAAAATATAATAGTTCAAGGCTGTGCTCAATTAAGAATCGGAGTAGAATTTTAAAACATGAGATTTGAAGGAGGGAAGAGAAGGAGACAATTTAATGTCAACGGGTATTACTCATAGGTTTTTTCATTCCATTTTACAAAAATTTGAGGTCGTCAATCTGTTTGTAAGAACCACAGAAGAGACTGACTGGATGACGGTTGACTGGTAGAGAATGCTCGAAAAAGTCCGCCAATTGTTATAAGCATACGTGTACTTTGTGGAACAATAAAGTTTTAATAAATAAATAAGAGATAAAATAGTAATTAGTAAATATGAGTCCATACTTAATATCATAAATGCGAAAGTCTGTCTGTCTGTTACGCTTTCACGGCCAAACCTATGAACGGATTTTGATGAAATTTGGTATGAATATAGATGAAGACCCGGATATACATAGGCTACTTTTTGACGCAGGCGGAGCTGAGGGACATAGCTAGTATTTAATAAAGGTTTATATTTTGTTTTGTTTGAATACGTAAAACGTAGTATTTGCAGGTCGGCGGCAAAGGCGGACTTTTCGCTAATACAATCTCTTCCAGCCAACCTTATGGTAGAAAGAAGCTGAGATAAGAAAAACACTTGCGCGAGCGCAGAAACTTAAAATAAACATGCCTTCATTAACACATCTAATGTATTTACGTAAATTAATTCTAATAAGAATTGCAGGAAATTAGTAGCTATTCGTATAGTAGGTGCCATTCGTGGTATAGCTCCGTTGTTATTTCATATCATAGCATTCAATATCGTTTAATAGATCAATAAGTGATCTTTCGCTTATTAGGTTTTGCAAATTATACCTAATACTGCTCCTAATGATTTTGATTACGAGCAGTATTAGATTGAAATTAAATCTAGTCTTGATCTAGTGTTTAGTATAAACGCTTTCCATTTCTCTGACAAGATATCCGTAAGATATATGAGGGCAGAATCTAGATACAAGATAAGGGAGTGGTTTGTGGAGCCAACAATCTAGTCTCTATATGAATTGTTTCATAAGTTAATTATACTATAAACTGACCCGACTGATGTAGTCCTATCTTAACCTTGTGTACTGCTTTAGTTTCTTAATTATTTCTTTCATAAGATCCTTTTCCAGACAATAATAAACACACATTGTTCCATCTATTCACGCGTGATGCGATGAACAAGGGAAATAGACATTCATTTCAATGTTATAATATTCTTCTCTTCTATAAGAAGGAACAATATTTTTTTTTTCATGAAAGTCTAAAAGACGAGTAATGAATAAGTATTTCTTTTAGATTCAATTGAGTATACCAGAAAACTGAGTGTAGGTCAAGTGCAGAAGCATATACTTTTGTTTGCTTGTTTGTAAGTAATATCTTTACAAACAAAAATACAAACAAAAGTATATGCTTTGTACAAAAATAAACAAATAATTTACATACACAATCATGGAAAAACAATTAGTACAATCGCGGACTTATCCCACTTAGGGATCTCTTATAGTCAACCAGCGAGTGACAGGAGAGGATATGCTTACCAGAAGGGTAGAAGCGTGTACAATATAATATTATTATGAAGAAACTACTCTTAGATTATCACTTATTTAAAGTGATACAGATTAAACACCTAGGTCGGTTACAAATCAATTAACTGCTTATAAATTTTATAATCACCTCACGCCGCATTATTCGACCCATTGGTCTGTGAAATAGCAACATGTATGCGATTAACCACTTATGGCATAGATTATTAATTGTTCTTGCGCGCATTCGACTAGATACCGTCGGCGTACTAGATAAATGCGGCAACTAAAACTACGCGAATTCGGCGTACTTGCGGCATACCCGCGTCAGTCACGGCGCAACCAATATGTGAGTTGGACGTCGAGATAAATTAATAATTTAAGTTTGAAAACAGAAGCAAAATGCCAGTTTGCGTATTCAAACTATGTAAGAATGTATTGTATGTGTTTCGTTGTCTTACACACACTACAATATAAAGTTGCCGCATTCTGGATACTGATTTTTCTTCATATTAATCTAAGCACATAAGGATTTTAGGCCGGCGCGCGTCGTAAAACATTGAGTTGTTGAAAATTTGCCGGACATAGATTGACTTTTTAAACACCAGCTTAAAAATTGGTTTGGTTTTAGATACTACTTAAACACAGGGGCGGAATCAAAAAAAATGCATGCAACCAATACATATTAATCCATACATTTACGAACACGCAAGCCTAGGTTATCTTCTTATTTCCTTTTTTTTGGCCTGTGTTGTATCCTTGCATTTAAAAATATTTTCTGAATATGTTTAGAACACTCTGGCGCTCTCTCGTTTCGGAGACCAAGATCCACTTCGGGTCACTGAGCCAGCGTAGTAAGTACCTAAGTGAAGTTGTAGTATTTTATTACGCAATTCAATCCCAACAATGGTAATCTATTGCCCAATCAAAACAATTGCATTTTAATTGAAACTATTCATTATAATTAATTAATTCAAGACATTATGCTCTGTTACAATACATGCCATTGTAATTGACAAACAACTTTAAAGGCAATTCATTTTACACCATAATACGATGACATAAATTTCAGAATTGTTTATCGTTTTAAAACTGAAGAAAAATAATGTTTTGACAACTGTATACATTTAAAAAATATGCGAATAGTTTTATTTTTCTATGGCAATTTTTAAAGAGGTTTTATTTACTTACGAAGAATTTAAATCTGGTTTAATAATAACTATTTATACTTTACTAGCTGTTTCGCGCAGCTCCGCCTGCGTGAAAGGTACCCTATGTTTGACCCCGGGTCTTCAACTATGTTCTTACCAAATTTTATTAAAATCCGTTCAGCGGTTTGGTCGTGAAAGCGTAACAGAGAGAGAGATAGACAGACTTTTGCATTTTATAATATTGAGTATGGGTATGGAACTATGGATGGAGGTATGGATGGAAGTATGCATGGAATTATTAATATGGAAGTATGGATTTTAAATACCTAGCAGTTTCTAGCTCTAAGAAGCACGTGAATGCTTAATTCTGCCCAAGAATAAATCTCAAACAATGAACTAATATGATAAATAGATGACACAATCTAATAAATCGATTCCGTGATAATTGAATTTGGAATAAATCATCACTAGCGACATCTACACGTGTCCCGCCCACGCGTCTTAATCGTAAAACTAAATATTCTACGCGCCATTAAGGACCACACAAGTACTGCGACATTAAATAAATATTCTATTAAATAGACACAAGCGCCACGTACACGGGCTTTTATGACTGCTCTTGGTTAATAAATGTAATAATAAAACCTTATGGAGGCATAGACTATAGGAGTAATTGAAGACTTAGCCATTTGGTCTGGAATATTAGTTAATCGGATAAACAAGAAAATTAACTTTATTTTTCATTTTAAAGCTTGCTTTTCACTTCTGCAAATAATATGGTTTTACATGATTTCCTGAAGGGCAGTTATGTTTTCGAGCGTGTGTTTCGATTTCTTTGGACCTTTCATCTCTGGGTCTGAAAACGTTGAATGTTGTGTGTGGTACCATTGCATTCCTTTTTGCGAGAGTGTCTGAAATGCATTCAGTTTTCTTTAAAGTTTTCCCTAAATGAGTTCTATAAAACGCATACTTAAAAAAATGTTGAGTGCATAGAAAATTGAAAAAAAAAACGACCATACATTTTGTTTCCAAAAATTCATACTAACCTAAGAACAAAAGCTACCGTAGATTAGGTACTAAGGTCGTGACAGAGGTATCAACTGATCGAAATCTAAATCAATATTTCCCTTCGCAATTTCATATAGTTTACGTCTAAAATAATAGTATAATTGCAGGATATACAAAGCTGTTAGTCTTGGTGACACCTAGCTCAATAAATGTCTAATTAATCGAACTAACTCCATTATGGGCTTAGCGTAAACATTGGAATACTAGACGCAATTTATCACGAAAATAGCATGACCATTTTGTAAACGACCTTCGGTATCTTGAGGTGAGCGTCGAGGCCGCCTATCGGCTTCTGACGTGGATCCTTTAACACCAGATAATCAGCCCTTCTGAAGCCTGAGGTCCTATTTTTTATCGGACAGGTGACTTATGTTTCAAATGTCCCAGTGGACAGGCAATATTTTTTATACTTAAGCTTTTCGTGGCATTCTAACTCACGATCTTCAGACCAACTGAGGCGTGCGGTGTGGACCTAAAACAAAACCCTAGAGAGGATGGAAACACATACAAATTTCAAAGAAATCTAGCTATTTCCCGCAGCTTCGCCTGCATCAAAAAGTAGCCTATGTTTGACCCCAGGTCTTCAACTATATTCATACCAAATTTCATTAAAATCCGTTGTGGTATGGCCGTGAAACTTTGACAGACAGACTGTTACAAAAAAAAAAATAGTCTAGTAGTATGGCTTATATATGCCTTTGATCATAAAAATGCAATAATAGAATCCACGATATGATAATAATAGTATCAACCTGCTGGCAATCAACATTTATGATTTGTTGTAAACTGGTTAACAAATTACCACTTTATATGAGGTGATCCCATTAATATTTAATGTTATAACTCATGTCTATGCATGCGTACCAATGTTTTGCATGCAATATTACAGGCGCCATACAATAGACGGAGTTTAGACTTGCGATGAACTAAATATTGTGAACTTGTGATACTTTTATTTTTATTTTTTTTTATCGTGCATGGAAGTCGCGAGGTTTCTCAAAACGCAAGTGACAACTGGCTCTCATCAATTATCTTTACTTCCAAACTTAATAACCTTTCAGTGCGAAAGTTTGTCTGTCTCTTACAATGTCATGACATTGTAAGAGACATCCGTTCAGCGGTTTGGCCATGGCCAAACCGCTGAACGGATCTTGATGAAATTTGGTATGAATACAGTTGAAGACCCAGGCGCTTGCAACATAACTTTTGATTGAAAAAGCAAATTAATTATACTTTAGCACTTATAATTTTAGTACGGAAGTATTGATAGGAAGTATGGATTAGTTACTTTATCCTCTATTTAAAACTTCTATGAATGTTACTAAATGTGATCAGCAATCATGTTATCGTATTAGAATAAAATTATGCGAGTGGTGGGATTTGCAATATGGTGTGTAAGGCGATATCTTGATCACTTGCTGGAATTTGTATCTCAGACCTGGATGGGGATGTGAGATGGTAGTGAGACACCAGTCAAGGATTATGTTGTTTGGGTTTAAATCTTTGTTCCGGGACTCCTCAGAAGGTGGTGGCTGAAAATCAGTGCTAGGCATGCCTGCATGTCTAGCGTATCACTGAGCCACCACCTATTGAGACGTCTGTCACGTACATTATAAACATGTAGCTTATGCTTAAGTCCTTTGCTGTACTTACGTGATAGCTTTCTCAATAAAGATATATTCTATTATATTATATTCTATTCTATTCTATCTGAGTTTTACCTTACCTTCCGGACCGAAGTATGATTTCTCAATGAAAAATCACATATCTTAAAGACCATTATTTTTAACATTTTAGTAGCTTAAGTGGTCGATTTCAGGCTCTATTAACAAGTAATTAAATTATCTTGTGACAAGATAAGGACATGTTCTGCTCGAAGAGAGATAGTTGGTATGTTTACAGGCAAACTTTCAAATAGACACCAAATGCAAATCCTATAGGCTTCTGTACTATTTTTAAGGACAAAATAATGAAGGTACGTTACTATTCTGTGAAATATAAAAAGTTATCGCAAATTTTTTTGTACTTAAAGTTTTAGGCATGCCTTCCTAAGCAGTTTATTTATTTATTTTACTTTATTCGGAGAACATACAGTCTTCTATTTCAACAACAATACTGCACATTATCTAATGACCATTTACATATTCTCGCATTTATGAAATTATTATTTAAGACATACTACAGAATAAACTAAGTATACATAGGGCGCACTGTAAGTTTCCGGAACTGGCCACTTACATAAACAATATTTAAAAATTTATTACAACATTTGAAAATAGAACTCTTTGGCTGTAGAATGCAGTTTGTTTCATCTGACTGTCTTTTGTTTTTACCTTGTGGCGCCATTTAAAAAATTGTGTGTCTGCATCAACATGGATTTAACTCGGGAAAATTTTCGTAGTATGATTTTCTACGATTTTAAGTGTAATTTGACAGCTCAACAGAGCATCGCTCGGCTTAAAACAGCTTTTGGCAATGAAGCACCATGCAAGACAACTGTTTATAGCTGGTTTGCAGAATTCAAGCGTGGTCGTATCAATCTCAGTGACGAATCTCGCGATGGTCGGCCGTCCACCGCTGTGACCAACAAAAACATCAATGCTGTGCGCCGTATGATTGAAACAGACAGGCATGTGACCTACCATGAAATTCGCGCATCCTTAGAAATAGGCATGAGTCAAATACAATTAATCCTACACAAACATTTGGGTGTTAGAAAGCTGTGCTCGCGGTGGATCCCACACAACTTGACCGAAGCTCAAAAAACGGACCGCGTCACTTGGTGCAGTGCCATGCTTACCAGATTCAACGCAGGTGCGTCAAATTTGGTGTGGGACATAGTAACAGGTGACGAAACATGGATTTATTGCTACGATCCCAAAACAAAGCAGCAATCGAGCGTATGGGTCTTTCAAGATGAGCCGAAACCAACCAAAGTGGCGCGCGTGAAAAGTGCATCTAAGCGGATGATTGCTTCTTTTTTTAATAAAACTGGACACGTGGCTACTGTTGCTTTAGAGAATCGTCGTACCGTGAATAGTGACTGGTATACGACCATTTGTTTGCCGGAAGTTATTGACGAACTCCGTAAAAATAACCGTAAACGCCGTATCATCCTGCACCACGACAATGCTAGTTCTCACACGGCCAGACAGACAAACGACTTTTTGAAGGCGAAAAATGTAGAACTCATGAGTCATCCTGCATACAGTCCCGACCTGGCACCTTGTGACTTTTTTCTGTTCCCAAAAATTAAGAACCAATTACGCGGTCAACGATTTTCATCACCAGAAGAGGCTGTCGAGGAGTATGAAAAACACGTTTCAGAGGTCACCATAGAGGAGTGGCACAAAAGTTTTCAAAACTGGTTTCATCGAATGAAAAAGTGCATAGACGCCAAGGGAGATTATTTTGAAAAACAATAAATTAATTTTGTACCTTTAATAGTATTTTTTCATATTCATTCCGGAAACTTATAGTGCGCCCCACGTATACCTCTAAGGTTAATTTGAAATAATTATTATAGAGGGCCAAGGCCAAGGCTCACTTTGGGTCACTGCAAAGTATTTAGGTAAGTATATTATTAAGTAGTATCATCAGAGTAGGAAGCCTGCCTCCGTGGTCCAGTAGTTAGGGCGTTCGCCTTTCGTCGTGGGTTCGATTCCCACGGGAAACATACTTTGTTTAGTTGTTTCCAGTTTGGTTAGGACATTGCAAACTTGAATCGCCTCATTGTCTGATACGCACTATAAGTTTCCGGAATGAATATGAAAAAATACTATTAAAGGTACAAAATTAATTTATTGTTTTTCAAAATAATCTCCCTTGGCGTCTATGCACTTTTTCATTCGATGAAACCAGTTTTGAAAACTTTTGTGCCACTCCTCTGTGGTGACCTCTGAAACGTGTTTTTCATACTCCTCGACAGCCTCTTCTGGTGATGAAAATCGTTGACCGCGTAATTGGTTCTTAATTTTTGGGAACAGAAAAAAGCCACAAGGTGCCAGGTCGGGACTGTATGCAGGATGACTCATGAGTTCTACATTTTTCGCCTTCAAAAAGTCGTTTGTCTATCTGGCCGTGTGAGAACTAGCATTGTCGTGGTGCAGGATGATACGGCGTTTACGGTTATTTTTACGGAGTTTGTCAATAACTTCCGGCAAACAAATGGTCGTGTACCAGTCACTATTCACTGTACGACGATTCTCTAAAGCAACAGTAGCCACGTGTCCAGTTTTATTAAAAAAAGAAGCAATCATCCGCTTAGATGCACTTTTCACGCGCGCCACTTTGGTTGGTTTCGGCTCATCTTGAAAGACCCATACGCTCGATTGCTGCTTTGTTTTGGGATCGTAGCAATAAATCCATGTTTCGTCACCTGTTACTATGTCCCACACCAAATTTGACGCACCTTCGTTGAATCTGGTAAGCATGGCACTGCACCAAGTGACGCGGTCCATTTTTTGAGCCGCGGTCAAGTTGTGTGGGATCCACCGCGAGCACAGCTTTCTCACACCCAAATGTTTGTGTAGGATTAATTGTATTTGACTCATGCCTATTTCTAAGGATGCGCGAATTTCATGGTAGGTCACATGCCTGTCTGTTTCAATCATACGGCGCACAGCATTGATGTTTTTGTTGGTCACAGCGGTGGACGGCCGACCATCGCGAGATTCGTCACTGAGATTGATACGACCACGCTTGAATTCTGCAAACCAGCTATAAACAGTTGTCTTGCATGGTGCTTCATTGCCAAAAGCTGTTTCAAGCCGAGCGATGCTCTGTTGAGCTGTCAAATTACACTTAAAATCGTAGAAAATAATACTACGAAAATTTTCCCGAGTTAAATCCATGTTGATGCAGACACACAATTTTTTTAATGGCGCCACAAGGTATAAACAAAAGACAGTCAGATGAAACAAACTGCATTCTACAGCCAAAGACTTCTATTTTCAAATGTTGCAATAAAATTTTAAATATTGTTTATGTAAGTGGCCAGTTCCGGAAACTTACAGTGCGCCCTATGTAATAATGATGATTCCGTGCTCCGGAAGGCACGTAAAGTCGTTGGTCCCGACTGCCATTAGGTGATCGTTAAAGGAACCACGTCAGAGCCCGAAAGATGGTTCCGAAAAACTTTAACACCAGGGTCGACTGACCATGTAACCCACTTGATATGAATGAGTAGTAGCAACAAACACGTCACGAATAATGCTACGACGATTCTTGATAACATATATCCCGGATTGCGGCAAATGTATTAAAAATAATAAATAAAATATGCGTGATCTAGCTTGAAGTTTGTCTATGGTTTGTTAATTATCAGGAATCAGTTCGTGATTGACGGCGACTACACGGGCGCCGATAAATAATTTGCACTTTACTGTAAAATTTTATACATCAATGTATAATTGAATATAAAGAAAGGGTTTGTGTGGAAAATGAATCTCTCTGCTGGAGCTGTATCGATACTATCCATACTAATATTATAAATGCACAGATAGACAGACAGACTTTCGTCTGTCTGCTACGCTTTCACGGCCAAACCTCTGAACGGATTTTGATGAAATATGGTATGAATTATAATTGAAGACCCGGAATCAAACATAGGCTACTATTTGACGCAGGCTAACTACGGGAAACAGCTAGTAGAAAATAATCCATCCTTCCATAATAATTTTATTAATACGAAAGACTGTATCTATGTTACGCTTGCACGGCTAAACTCATGCACCGATTTTGATAAAATTTTAAGTTAAAGCCAAAAACAAAAAATCAACCCTCAAGGGCTGTGATGGGGGTAGAAGTTTGTATAAAATACATTTTATAAACTTTGGAAGAGTCTACAGTATAGCTTTTAATTTATTTATTCATATCGAGTCGGTTTCATGGTCAATCGGACCCTGTATACCCTGGTGTCAGTGTTTTTGGACCCACTTTTCAGCCTCTGATAATTTGTTGGTGACTAATGTAGCCGCTAGAAATATTAACAATGGTTGTGTGTGTTTATTAGCAACCTATTCCTATGTCATATAAAAAGTTATTTTTTTTAATCAGGTGAAATTGAAGTAGTTTACTCAAATGGCCAAAGGCTTTTTTATAATATTTAGCATCAACACCATAATTACAAGTCGGTGTTAAGGTGTTAAACTGATGGTACAAAGAGCCACCGGTGTCAAGCGAAAGCATGCAAATTTAAATTTTTACAACCTTGGTAAGTAAATGCATTGGACAGGTGCGCAGAAATGGGTTTAAGAGAAAAATTATAATTTGAATAAAAAAAGAATTACTACGATAACTTGGGTTGACGTTGCCATGAAGAAAGAAGACTTGGAGCTCTACCACAGAATTATTAATAGTACTAACGTACAGAACGGACAATCACACCCTCCCACCCGAAATACATACCGGACCTCATCGCGCAGATCAGGAACAAAACAATGAAACAATGCCGTGGCGGACAAATATGACGCAGACGCGGTAAATAACCAACCCTTCGACTTGAGTGACACACAAATTAACGAGACGCGCGTGCGTACACGACCGAATTGTAGTAGTAGTAATCTCGGCGCTGTTGTATGGAGTGTCCGGGGTGTGGTCTCTCTACTATCAAAATCTGTGTTTCGTTTGTATTATTCACACAACACTAATTGAATATAGCGTTGCCATGGAAATAGTAATAAGCATTTAGAAAATGCAAAATATAAATAAATGAATATCACTTGACACTTGAGTTTTCGACTTCGTAATAATTATTTACCTCTATTAGAATTTTAGAGAGTTGCAGATTTGAAAAATAGAGCTAGCAGACACTAGCGACCGCATAAAGATATATTACGGGTTTTCTTAGTTACCTTAGTATCCGCCAAAGGCGCTGTACAGGTTTGCCATATTAAATTGTTTGCTAGCTTCTGCGTCAATAAAATGTTATGGTTGACGTACAGAGGGGTAAGTAATGAGAAAAAACTTCGGACAATTAATCATATTAGGAAAACTCACAAACCACTTAGAATATTTGGAAGACCGTAGTAAATCAAATATTTCCTGTTTTTCACATTTTGTTTACGATTGTACCTACACGTAGCATGGTTGCCGCCTTGCCGCTTTGAACATTGAAAATCATAAATTTTTAACAAGTTTAATTTCGGGTTGTTAAAATGGTTTTATATTGGGAAAAGCCGCTCTCGGTTACCGTTATTCCTGTTTAAGGTAAACAAATGACTGTGACGTAACATTTTTAAAGTTAAAAGCATTTTGGATGAATCCATATTTCCATACTAATATTATAAATCCTAAAGTCTGTCTGTTACGCTTTCACTTTTGATGAAATTAATTATGAATATAGTTGAAGACCCGGGGTCAAACATAGGCTACTTTTACATAGGCGGAGCTGCGGGAAAAAGCTAGTTAAATATAATGCAATATATTACTAACGAAATAAAATAAAATAATTATCAAGATGTATAATTTTTGTGCATGGTACAATAAAGAGTCTATCTATCTATCTAAAATCAGTCAATCAATCATTTATTTGTATTAAATATAGGTATTACAGTTCTTAATAAAAGCTATATTCTACCAATACTGGTTTGCAAAATACTGTGATTACAATTGGATCTAATTAATTTAAAATGTGTACCATTTTTTAGTGGTAATGTCCCGTATCACCTTTCGTCCTACGTCCTATTCCACAATTTTAATAAGTTATTCATTTGAAATCAAATATGAACGAGTGAACGGTTTTTGTACTGGCAGAAAATTTTGTCCACAATGTATTTTTTTTTAAAGTGCACTAAAAAAAAATGAATTGTCGTAGGTACTTCAAGCACAAGTTGAATTTTAAAGCAATAAAATGTTACTATCCATGTTCAATAATAAACTACAAGAATGCATAGGAATCTATAGTTTGTGGGATTATTATTTACTGTTTCAAAATAATCTGTCTGGACACTTAATAATAAAATATACTGCACAAGCCTAGGCTGTTTTTCCACTAGAGATGTGCTATTTTACGTTTCTATAGATGCGTTTATCCACCATCATATTTATTGGGCTACATAGCATAGCACTGGTGGAAACGGATTCATCTAAGCTATGTTTTTATATGGAACTTGCAGCCCGTCTTGACTTCGTCCTAGCCTATATAGCCTTCCTCGATAAACAGGCTATCCAACACTGAAAGAATTTTTCAAATCGGACCAGTGGTTCCTGAAATTAGCGCTTTCAAACAAACTCTTCAGAATAATGACTAATGCTACGACGATTCTTGATATCAATCGGATTGCATCAAATTTATTAAAAATAATAAATAAATTATGCGTGATCTAGCTTGAAGTTTGTCTATGGCTTGTTAATTATCAGGAATCAGTTCGTGATTGACGGCGACTAGACGGGCGCCGATAAATAATTTGCACTTTACTGTAAAATTTTATACATCAATAATTGAATATAAAGAAAGGGTTTGTGTGGAAAATGAATCTCTCTGCTGGAGCTGTATCGATACTATCCATACTAATATTATAAATGCACAGATAGACAGACAGACTTTCGTCCGCTGTTACGCTTTCACGGCCAAACCTCTGAACGGATTTTGATGAAATATTGTATGAATTATAATTGAAGACCCGGAATTAAACATAGGCTACTATTTGACGCAGGCTAACTACGGGAAACAGCTTCCCTTCGAAAACCCCTCGACTCAACGGAGTCCTGGGTTTTCCATAGGAACATATAACCGCACCCGCCGGCGAGTGCGACGTAGTAGGAACAGTAGACAGTTTACCAGGTACCAGAATGTACCAGTGCGCCTCACGCCACCGATAAGTTCTCAGTAAGCCCTTCAGGCACAATAGTGTCGGCCCTTATGGCATTGAGCGTTTGCTACCGCTCGCGAGTTTGCATCGCTCGCTTGATCAAAGGCAAAGCCCATGGCCGAGGTTCGTCCCAACTGGGAGCCCCTTGTGCATTTGCCGAAAAGGCTGAGTGGTTAATAGCCCTCGCCTCAAACTGTCCCGCTGTAAATTTAAAAGCTCACAGGAGCTAAAATTGTAGGTCATGTCAAAAAAAAAAAAAAACGGGAAACAGCTAGTAGAAAATAATCCATCCTTCCATAATAATTTTATTAATACGAAAGACTGTATCTATGTTACGCTTGCACGGCTAAACTCATGCATCGATTTTGATAAAATTTTAAGTTAAACCCAAAAACAAAAAATCAACCCTCAAGGGCTGTGATGGGGGTAGAAGTTTGTATAAAAGACATTTTATAAACTTTGGAAGAGTCTACAGTATAGCTTTTAATTCATTTATTCATATCGAGTCGGTTTCATGGTCAATCTGACCCTGTACAACCTGGTGTCAGTGTTTTTGGACCCACTTTTCAGCCTCTGATAATTTGTTGGTGACTAATGTAGCCGCTAGAAATAATAACAATGGTTTTGTGTGTATATTAGCAACCTATTTCTATGTCATATAAAAAGTACAAAAAATCAGGTGATATTGAAGTAGTTTACTCAAATAGCCAAAGGCTTTTTTATAATATTTAGCATCAACACCATACTTACAATTTGGTGTTGAGGTGTTAAACTGATGGTACAAAGAGCCACCGGTGTCAAGCGAAAGCATGCAAATTTAAATTTTTACAACCTTGGTAAGTAAATGCATTGGACAGGTGCGCAGAAATTGGTTTAAGAGAACAAATATAATTTGAATAAAAATAAATTACTACAATAACTTGAGTTGACGTTGTCATGAAGAAAGAAGACTTGGAGCTCTACCACAGAATTATTAACAGTACTAACGTACAGAACGGACACTCACACCCTCCCACCCGAAATACATACCGGACCTTACCGCGCAGATCAGGAACAAAACAATGAAACAATGCCGTGATGGACAAATATGACGCAGACGCGGTAAATAACCAACCCTTCGACTTGAGTGACACACAAATTGACGTGACGCGCGTGCGTACACGACCGAATTGTAGTAGTAGTAATCTCGGCGCTGTTGTATGGAGTGTCCGGGGTGTGGTCTCTCTACTATCAAAATCTGTGTTTCGTTTGTATTATTCACACAACACTAATTGAATATAGCGTTGCCATGGAAATAGTAATAAGCATTTAGAAAATGCAAAATATAAATAAATGAATATCACTTGACACTTGAGTTTTCGACTTCGTAATAATTATTTACCTCTATTAGAATTTTAGAGAGTTGCAGATTTGAAAAATAGAGCTTGCAGACACTAGCGACCGCATAAAGATATATTACGGGTTTTCTTAGTTACCTTAGTATCCGCCAAAGGCGCTGTACAGGTTTGCCATATTAAATTGTTGCTAGCTTCTGCGTCAATAAAATGTTATGGTTGACGTACAGAGGGGTAAGTAATGAGAAAAAACTTCGGACAATTAATCATATTAGGAAAACTCACAAACCACTTAGAATATTTGGAAGACCGTAGTAAATCAAATATTTCCTGTTTTTCACATTTTGTTTACGATTGTACCTACACGTAGCATGGTTGCCGCCTTGCCGCTTTGAACAATGAAAATCATAAATTTTTAACAAGTTTAATTTCGGGTTGTTAAAATGGTTTTATATTGGGAAAAGCCGCTCTCGGTTACCGTTATTCCTGTTTAAGGTAAACAAATGACTGTGACGTAACATTTTTAAAGTCAAAAGCATTTTGGATGAATCCATATTTCCATACTAATATTATAAATCCTAAAGTCTGTCTGTTACGCTTTCACTTTTGATGAAATTAATTATGAATATAGTTGAAGACCCGGGGTCAAACATAGGCTACTTTTACATAGGCGGAGCTGCGGGAAAAAGCTAGTTAAATATAATGCAATATATTACTAACGAAATAAAATAAAATAATTATCAAGATGTATAATTTTTGTGCATGGTACAATAAAGAGTCTATCTATCTATCTAAAATCAGTCAATCAATCATTTATTTGTATTAAATATAGGTATTACAGTTCTTAATAAAAGCTATATTCTACCAATACTGGTTTGCAAAATACTGTGATTACAATTGGATCTAATTAATTTAAAATGTGTACCATTTTTTAGTGGTAATGTCCCGTATCACCTTTCGTCCTACGTACTATTCCACAATTTTAATAAGTTATTCATTTGAAATCAAATATGAACGAGTGAACGGTTTTTGTACTGGCAGAAAATTTTGTCCACAATGTATTTTTTTTTAAAGTGCAATAAAAAAAAATGAATTGTCGTAGGTACTTCAAGCACAAGTTGAATTTTAAAGCAATAAAATGTTACTATCCATGTTCAATAATAAACTACAAGAATGCATAGGAATCTATAGTTTGTGGGATTATTATTTACTGTTTCAAAATAATCTGTCTGGACACTTAATAATAAAATATACTGCACAAGCCTAGGCTGTTTTTCCACTAGAGATGTGCTATTTTACGTTTCTATAGATGCGTTTATCCACCATCATATTTATTGGGCTACATAGCATAGCACTGGTGGAAACGGATTCATCTAAGCTATGTTTTTATATGGAACTTGCAGCCCGTCTCGACTTCGTCCTAGCCTATATAGCCTTCCTCGATAAACAGGCTATCCAACACTGAAAGAATTTTTCAAATCGGACCAGTGGTTCCTGAAATTAGCGCTTTCAAACAAACTCTTCAGCTTTATAATATTATTAGTATAGATCAGTGATTCCCAAAGTGGTCCAGGTGGACCCCCAGGGGTCCACGGGAGACTTGCTGGGGGTCTACGTAGGCGTGAACAAAAAATGGGGGTCCATAAGATGTTAATAAACCACGAAAATTTATCTGCTTTTGATAGTAAAGAGCAAAAATGTAAGCATAGTTTTTATAAGGGCCTACCTACATTGTTTTAAGTACCTATCTAAGCAGATAATATTTTAATAAGGCAAGCGACTGTTACTTGTCCAAACTTGTGTATTCGATATTACGTACAATTTCGTGTACAGACTTGCAAAGCGCTATCCGCCCGACAATGCTTAATGCTTGTTCAGACATGAACTTGATCAACACTATAAATACTTGATGCCAAAGGCAACCAAACGCATTCATTTGTTTCCGGAATTTCGAAAACAAGGCGGAATTTGGAAAAAAGTTGTGAGAAAATTCATATCTGTGTTTGCTAGTGCCGGAGAAAAGTAAGTAACCTACCTTTTTTTGTTATAGTACTTAAGTATTTTGTTTACGTGTACTAGTCGGTTGATCACAACGGCCTGTATAGATAGGTAACTTAGTAACTTACAGATATTTTAATTGTCCTCTTTCGATTTGAAGACAAACACAGCACGTTTTATTCAATTGTTTTTTCACGAGAGAAGCACTGCCTCTCTAAAAAGGCCGAATAAGCAATATTGCAGAGCAATTAATTTTGTAATTTTTCTTGCAAATAACTACTAATTTTATAAAACAGTAATTTCATAATCATGTTAAATTGATTTTGAAGTAACTATTTTATCAAAACTATTCCTTTTCGGAAAGAGCGAGCGGTGCGCGGGCGACGGGAAAAGGGCGGGGCTTGAACTTCGATGCCTGTTTGTCACGTTTTAACAATGAAGCCGCAGACAAAAAATACGCAAATACACGGAGCGCACTCATTGATTTAATAAAATGTTAGTTATCGTTTTTATGGACAATTTTGGGATTTCGACGTTTATTTTTTCCTACACAAATATGATCAGTATTCGATACTGAGTACACTAATTTTTATTTATACTATTAAAAATTAGTGGTAAATTATGTACTTTAAAATTGATACCGTTTTGTGAAAACGTTTGTATTTGTCTCAGCGGTTTATTAGTTGGTCCCTTTACAAGCCGTAATTCTATTTCCGCGTGCTGACAAAGGCTGCGGTGTGATACCTATATTCAGAAAAAAACTTGGTTACTAAAACATTTTTTTTACAGGTAAGGTAACTGACACGAAACATGGCTACAGCAAAGAAAAAATGTCGACAATATAGTGTCGATTATTTGAAATATGGTTTTGTTCCATCAGAGGCAGACAAACAATTGCCCATGTGCCTATTATGCAACAAAGTTTTGAGCAATGACTCTATGAAACCATCAAAGCTCGAAGATCATCTAAAAAGGTGTCATACTGATAAAATAGGTAAAGATTTAAAATATTTTCAAACATTGAAAGAAAAATATGGAAAGAGACCCACCATGCACAGTATGTTCGCTTCAACATCTCAAAGTAACGATGATGGCTTGCGGGCATCTTACAATATCTCATTACTTATAGCAAAATCTGGAAAACCGCACACTATCGGAGAACAATTAATTTTACCCGCTGTTGAAGAGGTTTTTAAAACTGTTTTGCACAAATCTCCATTTGACGTACTAAAAAGAATTCCATTAAGTAACAATACTGTACAAAGACGCATTGATGAAATGAGCTCTGATATCGAAAGCTTTTTGTGCAATCATCTGCAAAAAACTCATTTTTCTATACAACTGGACGAGTCAACGTTACCCAGTAATGAAGCATTACTATTGGCTTATGTCCGATTTATTGTTGAGGAAGAAATTCACGAAGAATTGCTATTTGCCAGAACTTTGGAGACTGACACTAAAGGCGAATCAATATTTAATGTCCTGAGTAATTTTTTTACGGAAAAATCGATCCCATTTACAAACATTATTTCAGTGGCAACAGACGGAGCTCCTGCAATGGTCGGGCGATATCGTGGGTTTATAAGTCATCTCAAAAGAATTATACCAGGACTTACAGCTATTCATTGCGTAATCCACCGACAACATCTTGTGGCAAAACATTTAAGTGACAGGTTGAACCAATCTCTTCATTTTGTAATAAAAGCTGTCAACAAAATCAGAAGCAATGCATTGAATACACGTTTATTTGCTCAATTGTGCGACGAAAATGATGAAGACTTCCAACGACTGCTCTTACATACTGAAGTACGCTGGTTGTCGAAAGGTGCATGCTTAACGAGATTTTACTCTGTTTTCGATTCCATATTAGAGTTCTTAGAAAGTAGAGATCCAGATTTAAAAGAAAACTTGATCAAATTCAAAGCAGACATTGCGTATTTGACAGATTTGTTTAAAAAATTTAATGATATTAACTTGCAGTTACAAGGGGACAGCCTGAATTTAATAAAAACAAAGGGGATAATTTCGGCTTTTCTTGGGAAATTGAAATTTATGAAGCAAAACATTAGTCGGCGCGAATTCTCTCAATTTCCAAACTTGTCGCAGGTAGAATGTATTGATGAGGATTTCCATACCTACAGTCAACATTTAAGTGCCCTGCATGATGACTTCAAAACCAGGTTTGAAGATATACTGACGATGGATATACCACCATGGATAATAAATCCATTTGATGAAACGGAAGTGGCCAATGTTGTATTACAAGAGGAGCTGCTCGAGCTAAGCACTAATGAGGAGCTGAAGGTGAAATTTAGAAAAGGCTACCCAACATTTTGGCTGCAAGCAGAAATACCCGAAAAATATCCTGGACTGTGGGAAATCGCAAGGAAATTTTTAATAGCTTTTCCCTCGTCATATCTTGTCGAAAGGAATTTTAGTGCCGTTACAAACCTCTTAACAAAAAAAAGGAGCAAATTAAACATCACAGAGCGGGGGGATTTGCGGTTATTGCTCACAAAAATAAAGCCAAACATTGATCGTTTGCTGACACTCCATCAGATACATCCTTCCCATTAATTAAAATTATGACCTGAACCTATATTACCTTAATATTTTTTTCTTGTAATTCTATTCTTTTAATAAATAAAGTGATATAAAATGTACCATTTTTCGTTTTTATTTTACATATCGAAATATAGGGACAGAACTCAGAAGTGACACAATTTTTATTTTTTGGCGACTTTAAGAATGTGGTAGAAATGTAGCAGCAGGGGGTCCACCGAAACCAGTAAAATTTTGAAAGTGGTCCACGAGAAAAATAAGTTTGGGAACTACTGGTATAGATGATACGTGCTATGTGTGATATAGCTATATGTGCAGAGCAGAGTTCCTACAGTGAGACCCGCATCTTTATAGTACATCTTACTCGCTCCGCTACTGAGCTTGGTATCAGTGGCAATGGTCACATAGTTTCATAGCTTAGCTTTTAAATTCTCATAGCATAGCTGCATAGTGTGTCACTGGTGGAAAATCATAAGCTTATAATGACGTCTGTTTCCCTTGTCTAGTATTCACGAGGATATAAAATGTTTGAAGGAATGTACGTAATATTGTACAATTTATTGTTCTTTGAGTTTCTTAGCGTTCATGAGTGCACATAACACGATAGATAGTTAGTTACCTTATGCCCCTCGATGGATACTGATGTACTATGTTCCCCTAAAGATACTTTCGTATGCGTATTTAAATCCTATGGGGACAGTACTTTTTCCCGGACAAAACAGATACCCTTCCAGTACTTCTACCTGTGTGTTAGCGAAATTTAAAAAATAATAATTTAAGTAGATGTAGCTTGAAGAGGGACTTCACACATCTACTTAATTATATAATTTGACTCACTTTCAGTTATGTAATACTAGCTGTTTCCCGCAGCTCCGCCTGCGTCGAAAAGTAGCCTATATTTGACCCCGGGTCTTTAACTATATTCATACCAAATTTCATCAAAATCCGTTCAGCGGTTTGGCCGTGAAAGCGTAACAGACAGACAGACAGACAGAAAGGCAGACAGATTTTCGCATTTATAATATTAGTATGGAAGTATGGATTAGGTAATAAAAAATATACATGTTGATACAAATTCAAATAATGTATGACTTGATGTCCTTCACAATAAGTACAATTAAGTTTTTACATAAATACATACTTAAGAGAAATCTTCGAACCCAAATAAAAAAAAAATCACAAGAAAATTTTCAAATCATCACGTTGCCCAAGTAAATCTATACACTATACATTTAAAAATTCTTCCTTTATTAGAGAATATTTTATTTGATTAAGAAGAATGTTTTTCTATCGTCCCAGGATGCGAAGGCGAGCGAAGCCGCGAGCAAAAACTAGTACCCCACAATTTTAAAACAAATTGTGTCATAATTTTAAAACATGTTAAAATAAAACGCATCTTAGAACTTGTCATAAAAACATTTTTCTACATTTAATTTGGCGCCGACTTTAACTGGTTGATAGACATAATGACACAGTATAAGAGGTACCGCAGTTAAAATACCCATAATTAAATTACACTTTTTTATTTTACTGAACCGAGGACCTTCTCGGTGGTGGCAAGCTTCGTAGCGTTTTGCCAGGTTGCAACTCAGGAGGAGGTTTTCGCACGAACAGTGTATTTGTCGAATCTGCAAGTAATAATTACAATAATACAAACACTAAATATAAATGCAACGGTATATACAGAGATTAGTACAGTATCTATACTTCTGTACTAATATTAAAAATGCGAAAGTCTGTCTGTTACGATTTCACGGCCAAACCGCTGAACGGATTTTGATAATTTGGTATGAATATAGTTGAAGACCCGGGGTCAAACATAGGCTACTTTTTGACACAGGCGGGAGCTGTGGGAAAAAGCTAGTGTTGTATATTTTTTTATCGGGGCGAAAAGTCTTGATACTTCAAGCTATATTTATTTTAGAGAATTTTTGTTAGTAGAAGAGTAACAAACAAATACAACATTTATTTTCGCTGTCATGTTTTGCGAGAAACCTAAAATCGAGTAGGTAAAACAAAGTTGCTGCTTGTATCAAACGAAAGCTTAAAAGTAAAATAAATTGTAGGTACGTCCGTCCATTATTTCTAAGATCGCTAGATGGAAGATGGAAACTAATATGAAATACCATTTCCCAGGAAACGTTTAGACGTAGTTTAGGCACGGATTTTATTACAAACAGCGGAGTTTTATATCTCTGTAAATCAGAATGGACCATTTGACCCCAACAGGGGGTTTACTACGGACCGATTCGTAAAATATTTCAAAAGCGTGCGAATTTTTCAAACCATGCGAGAAGTTGATGGTGATGTGAAATTTTAGATGAAACTAGTCGTGTCGTAAACTTAAACTTGCCAGGACAGGGTTATGATTTAGATCAAGAAAGATGATAGTTTGAAAAGAAAGGGTGTGCAATGGGAAGTGAAAGATAATTAAATTTGATTTGGAATTAAATGCGTAATAATCTTATTTTCAAAATAAATCTTTTCTATGGGACCCAGTTGAAAATATATCATTTCAAGAAAAATAAAGAATTTTCAAAATCGGGTTGGAAATGACGGAGTTATGCGGTAACAAACATAAAATAATCGAATTAAAAACCTCCTCTGATTTTGGAAGTCGGTTAAAAATTTACTCTAGACTTATTTTCAACTGTCATACTTTTTTTATTATATAAATTTTTGATTATTTTCTTGTATTTTTGTGGTCTGTGTTCTGGGGTTCTGGGTTCGACTATAAAAAGCATTCTGCAGGTTTTATAAGCACAACGCTTGTCGAAAAATCTTTGACGCCATAATATCGAACTTTTTACCAGTAGGTAGAGTTTGTATAAAAGTATTTATTTAAACAATTTTAGCGGTAGTGTTGAATAAAGAATCCCAACATTTTTTTTAAACATTGACAATCGAACAGAGACCCATAATTTCAGAAGTTATTATGAAGTTAAGACCGATTAAAAACACATAAATTGAGCCAATGAGGCTCGCAGTAAAACTTTTTTTTTGCGGCTCGGCTCCAGTGAATTAGCCAATAAAAGAGTTAATTGAGACATCGAGTCGAATGATCGCAATGCTTATCTCGATCAGTAATGTAGAGTCAGAGAGAAAAATGCTGTAAAAAAGTGGTGCGTTTTGTTTCTTTATCTTTGAGTTTAATATCTTTTTGAAACTTGTTTGTATAAAAAAGACTTATACTTAATTCTAGTAATATTACTGGATTTAAAGGCTTGATGATTGTTTTTAAAATAAGATCAATTTCTTTGACTCACGATTTTTTTAAACAGATTAGCTTGTTCTCACTGCCGTGTTTTCACTTCTGCAAGAAATGTCTAAATGCTAGCTCTAGTATCATAAAGATACATAGAATATACGCTGTTATAAGTTTGGATACATATTTTAGAAGTTACTGTCGGCAATATTGTCAGAAATATCTTGCGGGTGAAAATGCTGCCTTTATTTTCAAAAATGTTTTCAAAATTCACTCTTGAATATCAAAATTAAGGCTTTGTTTGAATGCATTGGTCAAATAAATATAAATTAATACTCCGAATACAGTGAAACTGCTGAGAACAGATGGTAAATTTTGATTAATAAAAATAAAACACTTTTGCGTGCCAAATTACTTATGTGCATTTGTCTGTGTAACCCATTGCCACGCCTCGATGTGTATCTGGCGCAAGCTTTGATTATTAAACGGTATGTTTTTATTATCGTATCCTAGCAGGTGAGGCATAGTCGAGAACACAGTGGAAATATTTCATTGGAAATTATTCATAAGATCACATCTTACAGTCTCATTTAAAGATTACTTATGCAAATTCTTCAAGTTATAATAATTAAACACAAAAATGGAGACAACAAAAAGAAAATAAAACGTTAAAGATGGCGGGCTGACAAGGAGCCCTATTTTTGAATGTATGACATTATATGTCGAATGAAAATCGAACGACGATTTTGCGTGAGTTACGCTTTTCAAAAATAGCACTCCTGTACGTTATCCATGAGATTTTTTTTACGCAGAGGCTAGCGACTACGTACAGCGCCTCTGGCGGATAGTAATGTAACTAATAATCGCTACAGGGTTTGCGTTATCTCGTGGTAGAGGCCGGATTCGACAGTGGAAGGCACCAAACGGCACTAGGCAGGGATGCGTGGAAAGCGAAAGGCTTATCCAGCAGTGGGACAAGTGGGACACATAGGAAGAACATTTTTGAGGAGATTTTAATGCAAATCCATACTAATCTTATAAAGTCTGTCTATCTGTCCGTCTGTCTGTCTGTCTGTCTGTGTTCACGGCAAAACGACTAAACTGGATTTTGATGAAATTTGGTATGAATATAGTTAAAGACCCGTGGTCAAACATAGGCCACTTTTTGATGCAGGCGGAACTGGCTGAAACAGCTATATTATATATGTCAATAAATAGATTTAAAAATCTGCTTGACCCAAAGCAAAACTAATAAAATAGTAGTGTGACGGTTTTATTTCGTCTTTGAGAATTTATTGATACGAATCTATGATTGTTTGCATTTCAATGGGACCTGTTAATAGTAGTTAATGATTAATGGACCCTACTGCACCATATCTCTTAGCAGTATTGTTGTTGACAGGTTGTTCTTGTACATTGGCGCCATAATTTATCCTATCATAGTTGACTTAATAAGACGAATATCAATATCTGAATAGGCTACTTGACTGTATTCATACTTGGTTAATATTGTTATACTAAACAAAATATACACTAAAAAGTAACCGATTCTGAAAACAACAACAAAATTGGTTGTTAATTAAGGCCGTAATTCGATTTTAAAGTTTTCTCTAAAAGAAAAGTGGGAGCGTGGTGGGGACGTCTTGCTATCTCTTTTGTATGCACGAAACCGAGTGGCAGTGACGTCACAGCTCACACAGTGCATCCTTTTCTTGTTTTTTGACAGTTTCCCCTTCCACCGAATTTCAAAGGCTTATAACTTATTGATTTTTGAACGGATTACAAAAATTCTTTGATAATTCTGTTTCTGGAAATAAAAATATTGATATGAAAGAAAAAATAAAAATTTGTAGAATACCCAATTAAACTGTCGTTTCTTTAATGACAACGATTACTGATTTTGTTTTTATATTAAAACTAGCCGACCCGGCAAACTTCGTACCGCCTCCTAATATATTCACCTTTTAAAGCTTCCCTGTACTTCCACAAATAATTAAAAACCAAAAATAGCCAAATCGGTCCAGCCGTTCTCGAGTTTTAGCGAGACTAACGAACAGCAATTGATTTTTATGTATAAGATTATTCTGCTCTGGCTACCGATGAGTCTGTGAAAGTTGACAGAATACTTTTCGGGAATTTTTTTTCCATATTTGTACTTAATTAAAACTTATTGTTATTAGGTACTTTGTTTATCAAATTTTATCGATTAACTTTTTTATCTTTACAGAAGTCGCAAAGATCTAAATACATAGGGCGCACTGTAAGTTTCCGGAACTGGGCACTTACATAAACAATATTTAAAAATTTATTGCAACATTTGAAAATAGAACTCTTTGGCTGTAGAATGCAGTTTGTTTCATCTGACTGTCTTTTGTTTTTACATTGTGGCGCCATTTAAAAAATTGTGTGTCTGCATCAACATGGATTTAACTCGGGAAAATTTTCGTAGTATGATTTTCTACGATTTTAAGTGTAATTTGACAGCTCAACAGAGCATCGCTCGGCTTGAAACAGCTTTTGGCAATGAAGCACCATGCAAGACAACTGTTTATAGCTGGTTTGCAGAATTCAAGCGTGGTCGTATCAATCTCAGTGACGAATCTCGCGATGGTCGGCCGTCCACCGCTGTGACCAACAAAAACATCAATGCTGTGCGCCGTATGATTGAAACAGACAGGCATGTGACCTACCATGAAATTCGCGCATCCTTAGAAATAGGCATGAGTCAAATACAATTAATCCTACACAAACATTTGGGTGTGAGAAAGCTGTGCTCGCGGTGGATCCCACACAACTTGACCGAGGCTCAAAAAACGGACCGCGTCACTTGGTGCAGTGCCATGCTTACCAGATTCAACGAAGGTGCGTCAAATTTGGTGTGGGACATAGTAACAGGTGACGAAACATGGATTTATTGCTACGATCCCAAAACAAAGCAGCAATCGAGCGTATGGGTCTTTCAAGATGAGCCGAAACCAACCAAAGTGGCGCGCGTGAAAAGTGCATCTAAGCGGATGATTGCTTCTTTTTTTAATAAAACTGGACACGTGGCTACTGTTGCTTTAGAGAATCGTCGTACAGTGAATAGTGACTGGTACACGACCATTTGTTTGCCGGAAGTTATTGACGAACTCCGTAAAAATAACCGTAAACGCCGTATCATCCTGCACCACGACAATGCTAGTTCTCACACGGCCAGACAGACAAACGACTTTTTGAAGGCGAAAAATGTAGAACTCATGAGTCATCCTGCATACAGTCCCGCCCTGGCACCTTGTGACTTTTTTCTGTTCCCAAAAAATTAAGAACCAATTACGCGGTCAACGATTTTCATCCTCAGAAGAGGCTGTCGAGGAGTATGAAAAACACGTTTCAGAGGTCACCACAGAGGAGTGGCACAAAAGTTTTCAAAACTGGTTTCATCGAATGAAAAAGTGCATAGACGCCAAGGGAGATTATTTTGAAAAACAATAAATTAATTTTGTACCTTTAATAGTATTTTTTCATATTCATTCCGGAAACTTATAGTGCGCCCCACGTAATTCAATGTTTTTCCAAATAGTGGCTCATTTGTCTTCACAATAATGTCGAATCTAAAATTACATGTCTGTGAGACTGTACACAACAGGTAATAAATATTTTCAAGCTCTGAGAAAAACGTTGTAACAGCTTATTTAAATTTCAAATCATACACTGAATAACATAAACAGTTTATGAGGTTTCGTGATCAAACCAATCAAACTCCAAGGCCAGGGTTGCAATTACAAAAAAGTGCACTTGATTCGATGTATGGAAACACAGAATATAGAACAAACAGATGAGACGCCACTTTTGGCGTATAGTCCCATATAAGTTTTTTTTTATACAACTAAGTAGGCAAACAGGCGTACGGCCCACCTGATGGTTAGCGGTTACCGTAGCCTATGAACGCCTGCAACACCGGAGATGTCACGAGCACTTTGCCGACCTGGCAACGCGCCAACTAAATTAAAAATCCTTGTAAAGAGCCAGTCCAAAACTCTGTCTCGAAAGTCAAAGGGATTAAGGAATAAGTCTCTTTCCGTGAATGTCGCGAAAATTAATTAAAATCTGCAACCAGTCAAAAGACAACATCTTGTACTTCTGACTGGTTGCAGATTTCATAACGTCACAATTTCATAGACGGAGTATAAGGAAATGACTTCAGGTAAATTAGCCGATTATAAAATTAATAACAAATGTTATTGGAAGTCTTGAGTAGTGAAGGGTAAACGAATAGATGTCGCGATGATCGCTTGTGAGAGAGAACCGTGGATTAAGTAGCATCCAAGTTTCGGAAAACACCGACACCAGGGTACGTAGAGTCGATTGAATATGTAACTCACTCTGTATGAATGATTGTGGTGGATGGGATACCGAATTTCGGGAAAACGAATTAAGCACTTCTAGGGCGACGACATTGCTTAAATTATAGACTTTACTTGGAGTGCTGTAATTGCCAATGTGCTATTAAGTAAGTGCAAGAGAGATAAAAATACTAAGCCGATGTCCAATTTTATCGCTGGCTAATTTGGTGTTTCAAAAAGTGACCCTTCTGTGTATTTATTGTTTTGTACAGCTACCGAACAGATTCACAATAAAGACGACCATAAACAATCCTGCGATGTGGGTGCCGACAGCGACTCGCATTTTATCGACAGTGTCGACAATCGACCACCAATGGCGGCGAACGCTGAAATATGACATAGGTCGGTTACTTGGTTACTACATTATATACGAACATGTAAAGGAAATATATTTTTTCCAGTTACATTCCAAGCCTATGAGTAGTAGTAGAGCTAATGCACATGTATTGTAAGTATAATACAACACATACTTTTTAATGCACCAAAAACATTGCAGAAAAACAGTAAGGCGCAAAAGTGGCTCGACTAAGCCCAATCGACTTTGGAGCCCAGTAGCCCTTTTTAGTATTTTAAAAATACATGACATACTAGCTGTTTCCCGCAGCTCCGCCTGCGTCAAATATCGGCTACTTTTTGACGCAGGCGGAGCTGCGGGAAACAGCTAGTATTTCATAAAGAGTCGCTGTCCAGGCATACTTTTGTACTATATTTATATATAATTGATAAATAAAGAGGAGAATATTACATTTTTCCAGTCGCGAGTTGTACGACAATATATGTATGAGGCATCGACAAAATTTTGTCAGGTTTTATTGACAGTAGTTTCACTAATTAAATGTACTGTGAAAATTTGTCTGGTGTAAAAAGTCGTCCTGCTGAATAAATCAAATATATTTAATAGTAACATACAAAAATAAAATATCACAAAAAACAGAGAGCCAATTTCAGCAAATCGATAAAACGGCATTCGGATGACTCGAGCCCACATCGATTCACTTAGCCAAAGCACCGCACACGATTTCTTTCACCAACTTCGCTGGTGTTCCGTGAGGAATGTGATTTATGGACAATAAAATTATTTGCGTCAATATTCGGCCACGTACAGACTTGGAACATTCTGCTGTACGCGTTCGTCATGAAAATAATTGCGATCGAAATGGAGTTATGGAGGAGATGGTAACAATATAAATTGTTATCTCAATACAAAATATTTTAAGTCAAAAGTTAAAATTTGGCACGTGTTTTGAAATGATTGCTTGCTGTCAGATAATCCGGTTATTTAATTAACTATGGTCCGGCCATAGGAAAATTTTCTTTAACATTTAAAATCGAAATATAGAAAAATGAACAGAGAATGAGGGAGAGAGACATTTTTACATTACTTCGAACACAGTCTGATTAGGCTGAATTTTCTTGCAGAAAATGATGTGCCTTTTCCGCGATTTCCAAAAGTTAACCATAACATTGGTAATATTCCCGATAACCATTAGTAAATTTACGAAAAATCGGCAATAACCCATAAAAGATAATTATATATTTCTATGAATTATCTTTTATTCAGTATTACAGCTACACATTTAATTATTTGTATAATTTATAACATTTCCACCGGCACGGCACTAATAATAGAACTTGTCCGAAAATGTTCTAGGTCTATCCCAAGCTTTACTGAAAAGCGTTTCTTACCTTAATACCTACTAGTGATATTAGAACCAGGAAGCTTTCCTACCGTCAAGGTCGAACTAATTTATTAAATGGGTTAAAGAAATCTATTTGGAATTGAGCGAGGATCAGATTGATTTATTCGAACCGTAAAAAATATATGGGACATAAAACCTGAGCACTATGATTATTGCAGAAGGTACTTGAAAATAACTAAAATAAAGAACTTTACACTTGTGCGTAAAGTGCGCTTTCATTTGCGCGGCGCGTTGATTCATTGTAACTAGAAAAAGATTGTCTACACTAATATTATAAAGAGGAAAGATTTGTATTTTTGTGTGTATGTTTGTAATGAATAAACTCAAAAACTACTGTGCCGATTTCTAAAATTCTTTCACCATTGGAAAGCTACATTCACCCTGAGTAACATAGGCTATATACCGCAGGCGGAGCTATGGGAAACAGCTAGTTATGAGATAAAGAAATGGAGAAATAGACAAACAAATAAAATATAATTGAAGGCCGTTGAAATACCTAAGTTTTCTAACAATGCAGTATTACCTTTTTGTTTTGGACCGTAATGGGCATAATGACTAAAAATTTTATTTTTTGTATATCAAATTGATTTTTAGAAAATATATATACGGATACAGTGCGTGTATAAAAGGTACTTTTATATTTTAAAACGGTTGTTAAGACGATATTTAATATAATTTATTGAAGTAATAAATTGTAGAGATTCCCAAAAAAATCCCTTAACAATTTCCTAAAAAATTAATTTAATGACATTCTTAAAATTATTAGACAACCTTTGACATCGATTAAATTAGGTACTTGACTATCTACAACAATATTTCAAATTTCGTTTACTTTAATTTTCTTTATTATTATTATTTTTTTAATTTTCTTTATTATTATTATGTTTTTTTTTTTTATTTTCTTTACACATAAGTTATTAACATCCACTAACTGCTTGCCGTTCCATTTCTTAAATTGCAATACCCGACAAGGTTCATATTGTACTTATTATTTTATAAAAACAATGTATGTACCTAGTTAAGAACCGTTAATGTAATGAAACGCAATAAATGATTTGAATTTCAATTTGGTTTGGGCATGTAGAAAGGATGGATGAAAGGAGACTTACGAAAGGTATTTACAAATCAAAGGTGACAGGAAAAGTCGATAAGGACCGGCCTCGGAGAACATACTGCGACCAAATCGCAGACATATTAGAAAAGGGAGATGTCATGAGTACCCGTAATCGACGAGCGTGTATGACGAGAGTGATGAACGTAGAAGAAGCGAGGGAAGTCTGTAAGGATCGTAGCAAATGGAAATCCGTAGTCTCTGCCTGCCCCTACGGCAAAAAGGCGTGATGGTATGTATGTATGTTTTTGTATACTTTATCCTCTAGTTGTATGTTTTAGAATAATAGTTTCAAACTCAGCTTCTTCTCCATTCTCAACTTAATGAATACATGTTGTATGAAAGTACATTCTCATTTATCAACACACTCTTAATTTGCGACCATCAATTTGCTCCAATCAGAAACGACCTTAGCAGTGACAGTGGAGAAATGCGTCCATTCGTACCAACAAGCGATTTGAATTCATCAAGAAGAATGAGACCAATAAATCTAGATATTAATGTACTAAATATTGCTTGTATTTGATATTAAAGTTCTATTAATAATAATAATCTAGGAAATAATTGTCAGAAAATGAAAGTGGCGAATAAAGTTGTTGCGCCCAGCAGACCAATTGCGGTATTTGCAAATGATGTAAACGTATTTACCAAAACCAAACCACAAACACGAGGGCTATTTTTGAGTATGTCAAATCGATTAGTCGATTGCAAATAGTTCGACTTACATAATTATATCTAATGAAAATGATCCGACTCACCAAAGTCCAAAGTTTACCAAAAGTTCACACTCTGTTCATTCACTGTGTCCACGGCTGGAGATTTTACATTGTTACTAACTTTACCGTATATTTCGTCGGGCCTTGGAATTATTAAATTACGTCTTAACATAAATTAATGTGTTCAACATCATCTGATGTATTTACTCGAAAAGTGTCTTTAGTTTAATTTTTAATTCGGCAAATATTGATCGACTACTAGAAGTAAAATGTTTATTAATTTGTCTTTGTTGTATTCTTTAGTTCTGGATATTTTTAATCACTGTTAATGAAATGTCTTTGAATGCCCAGATAAGCCGCAAAATTTCATCAAACTTTGATTTCCATTTATTAGTATAAGTTTATTTAATACCTTTAAGACTGGCGCTTTATCTAGATTTCTGGTACGCACACAACACTCATATTTGTGCAATATTATAGCAAGAAACATGTCAAAACTTTCAAATTTATAACTCACTTAAGTTTCAATACAATGTCGTTTCGAATTCAATTCAATGCGATCATGTTGTTTCAGATATATGTTTTCAACCGTGTATGGAATATCTGTACGTTTCGTATCAATTCCCTTTGATTTGTATTTATGTAATCGAAATAAATTTTGAATCTTAGTATGAAGTCTAGTAATTCTTAGCATATAAGATCGGTTTTGATATATTTACGGCCTATTTTAGGTAAATTGTAAATGATATGAGTTCTAAATCATATATGTTATGTTCAATATGTGACATATTTATGCTAAGTGTTTGTATTCGGTTTATGCCAAAAGGAACAGGTATGAAATGTTTGTAAAATTTCCGCAATTGTGGTGACATAATAACTTTATGTTATTTCTATTGCAAAAATTAAAAACTTGTACATATTCTAATAGTTGCTTGTCAAGTGGCAGTTTCTGCTAGTTACGGTACCAAATAGGTACAATACAATACAATACAACACCCTTTATTGCATTAGAAAAAATAAGGTTACGTAAAATTTTAAAATTTAATTAATTAAATTAATTTTTATTTTAAGATACTTAAATATTCAAAAAATGGACATGCATCTGTTGAAATAGAATTCCTAAGTAATCATCATCATCCTAGCGTGTATTTCTAGTTGCGTCGTCAGTTTACGCTTCGGAGCCTAGGGTACGCTGTAAGTCATGGTCCTAGATTTGGCGGATCTGGTCATTACAATGGAGCGACGGCCGTCTGACTTTCGTAACCCTTTTAACAGGGAAACTAGACAAACAGGAACATGACCCGAGGTGTGTTAGTGACCAACACTGTCAGAATTTTTCAGGCTGCCCTAAGGCATCTGACATAGCCTTACGACTGCTATCTATTGATAACAACCGGGACCAACGGCTTAACGTGCCTTCCGAAGCACAGAGGGGCTCGAGATAGCAAATGCCACTAAATGGCGTCACGCGCATTTGCTACGGATACGCGGGTCGTGCTCGACTAACGAGCTCCTCAAATAGTTCATAAGTAATACATTTAATTAATTTGTGAAAGGTTGTAAATTTTTAATTTGGCGCAATAAAGAGTATCTTTACTGTACTGTACTGTAAAGGCCCTTTATGCCTAAGTAATAAGAAGAAATAACGCGGTCTTAATTGAAGCAGAGGTCAGATGACACTCGCTCCATTTTAATATTACTGCCACATCTAAAAATAAACTAAGAAAACAAATACATGAAAAACAGTAAAATACTTTTTCTGTCATCTCTAAAAACAATGACTCTACCACTCTCCATTTTATCACTTAAAGTGACAAACGACAATTCTCGCCACATTAAAACGTCACTTCTTTGTGTTCCATTATGAAAGACAGCGGCGTCGACATTTCAATTTAGATTTTTAAATGGTGTTATAAGCAGTTGACAGCAAGCGGCATTGTCAAAGGAACATTTGCTTTTTAAGAATGAAAGTATGGAGAAAAGAAAAATCAGACTACCTATTAATGTACTCAGTGTCACTGACAATTACGACGAATATGCAAGGGCACTTCATGGCGAAAATACTTTAAAAACTGAACACTAAAATACACGCTACTTTAATCGCAAGAATTTATACTCAAAAACGATAATTTGTGATAGTACTTGGTTTTTAATTTATCCAAAATATCCAAAAGTGGCAGATTCTCAAATATATTTGTATTACTAGTGGCTCTGTGAGCTGTAGACCTCGCGAGCTTATAGAGATTGCAGATCGAAGGAACTTTTCACACCATATGTTTTTCATTGAATATTAAAATCTTGATAATGTTCGTTCCGCTAATCTTTTTAGTCTTTTTTCCTCCTCTGTTCTTAACAGAAGGAGTAGTGACAATTACAAAAACTTGGCGTTTATACAAACAACGATGAAGTAAACTATTCAATTATAAAAATCAATTCAGTCATTTTTTTTTCTTTTACCAGCTTTTTATTTAACTTGCAATCTATGTATGTATGTATGTTCGGGTCAAATCTCGTAAGATAAATTTGATCTACTTTCCGGTTTCTAATTAAGCTGAAATTTTGCACACATGTATATATCGCGTGGCAATGCAATATTATGATGACTTGGACCTGGTCTGATGATGAAGCTGGGAAGCGGCCATAGAAACTCTCTAATGAAACAACGTAATCCCATTGAGTTTGGTCTCTTTTACTTTTCTTTAGTTATGAAAATAAATTCTTATACAATTTTGGAAAACTGGTAATTTTGATAAAATAGACTAAACGAATCTTTTCTGTAGTTACATAATTTCCAAGAAAACAAATAATTATACTCGTACTTTTAAAATAAACGTCAAGATACCGGTCGCAAAATAAAAATAAATACATTGAACTAAAAAGAGAACACCTTCTGGTGAGATTCGAACTTTAGACGTTTAAGTCGATCAGCTCTTCATAAATAAACTGGACTATTCATCTTTTGACAATGCTGGTGAAAATATACGGCTATTGTATGGCATAATAGAAAATAAAATTCCTTTGTTATTTCGTTGTCACTACAAACACAAAATGGTCGTAAGAGCCATAAAATCCAAAGGCGCTTAGGCACAAAAGCGCCCATTGTGCCAACTCCGTCATTTTCAAAAAATTCCTAAAAATGGCTCGACTATCGATTTTCATATGTTTATCGAACCTGCTCCCAAAATTTTACGGGAATCGGTTGAGAAATGCGACCTCTAAAGGAGAACAGACAGACAAAAGAAGAAAGCATTTTTTGCCAAGTTGAAACAGAGACCCCGCTCGTTTCGCTCGCTCGGTCAATTATATTTTTGTAAGTTAAAAAATAAATTAAACTATTTTTATACGGTTTTAATCTTGTTTAATACTAATTTATTTACACCTAATGTTTCAAACACTTTACAGCTTGCGTCTTAGGTAGACTAAGTTAACATTTTATCTGTGATGTGATAATAAAAACAGTATTAAAATAGTTTAATTTTTTTTTGTGTCTGTATCACGCACGAATTGTATCAATCGCTAGCGCATGTAGTTAGGATTGTATGCAAGTTCGCAAAACGCATTCATCATTTTCGCGACAAAATAAACAAACCCTCATTGAAATAATTGGTGGCGCCATACCCTATCAGCGAGTGGCACAAAAAATTGCTCTTTCAATGTATTCGACACGATACAGTTATATTGAAAACTTATAAAGATTTATGATCATGGATACGACACGATCTTCGGTCAATGACAGAGCAATTAATTGAAAAAAATGGTGCAAATTTTTCATAATACTAGTGCAGAAATATATTTAATCTCGGCATTCGATTATTTTGAATTTTTGTGATCATTATAATTTTTAGGTTACGTTGAGAACTGTGCCGATTTTATGTAAGTAAATTTATTATATTTATTACAATCTGTTTCCAGTAGCTCCGCCTGCATCAAAAGTAGCCTATGTTTGAATCCGGGTCTTCAACTATATTCATACTAAATTTAATCAAAATCCGTTAAGCCGTTTGCCCGTGAAAGCAAGAGACAGACTTTCGCAGTTAAAATATTAGTATGAAAGCCGAATTTACGATTGTTTTTATTTCTTCCATGGATCATAGAATTTGATAAAATCAATAAAAAGTATTGAAAAAACTATTATTATATTAAAGTTAGTATGAATGAATGTATTATACATGAAATACCTTATTAATATTCGACTGCTTGATTTATCAAGTTGCCTTTGCATCGGACCTGGAACAATCAAATACAATTTATTAAGTTACATAATCGGCTAATGTACCTATGATTCGGCTAGAAAGATTCCTAAAAGATGAATAGTTTAAAGTAAAAGAAGATATAGGATATTTTTGGAATGAGACTTGTCATTAGGTATAGATTATAAAAATGTGCAAGATCAACAGTAGATGATTACAGGCATTCATTCTTAACGAGTGGGTTGAACCTGGTAAGTACACCCGGTTTTAGAGATTATCGGAACCGCCTTTCGGCCTCCGGAACGGCTCAGCGTGCCTTTCGGTACACGGAACCATCTTTGTTATTAGACAATCAGGTGCAATGTCCTTACCAAACTGGAAACAACTAAACAAAGGGAAGAAAATAATCATGAGAATCAAATCGATCATTGTCTGCAGGCAAATGCCTTTCCACTGGACATACACTGGATAGGTATATTTGGACCACTTTACGTTACATTTATACAGTAGTTAAATAGCTCTTTTTGTCTTTGCTTTTTATCTTTTTTTATCTTTATCTTTATCTATTTTACCTTTATCCTATCTAGTGATTCGATCTCCTGCACTATTAGATGCAGACAAATTTATGATTACATTACATTTGCATCTAAGTGTAATTATAACAAATCATGATGTTTGAACTGTATTTGAAGTGTATGCACTTGTACACTCGCTAAATGTAATGGTTATTTGCAATCTTGTATCCAATGCCTTTGTAAATAGAGTTTAAGTATCTTTGGCTGCGTTGCTCTTCCGTTATGTAATTTCAGATTTGACGTGATTTTAATGTTGGGATAGAGATGGGACTGCTAGTTTGTTTATCTGTAGAAATCTGGAGGTAATACGGATTTTAAATAATCCAATTGAAATGTATAAGGATTAGTTGTTTCACGTACTAAATACACTAAAAATTCAACTGGTAAAAAGTCATCCTGAATAAATAAATAATTCATCATTTTGAGCGTGATAATGTTAGATTTAAGAATTTTAAACTCATTACACTGTAAAAAAATTCTACCTTTTTCTAATCTAATTGTAATACAAGAATTAATGTTTTGTTTCTTTACAAAAAATATGAATCCGATTGCTAGAATGTTTTAATTTTGTATGATATTTTGTGAAAAGAATTACTAATTTAAATATTACCTTCCCTTCCCGGTTGAGTCGTTAACTGATTTCTTCGAAGGAGTAATTCAGTAATTCGTCCCATGTACCTACGGCCCATTTGGGACGAAACGCAGAAAATCAAAATTAATAAAAATTTCATTCTGCAATTCGTCCCATTCTTTTTTTGTATGGAAATTTAAACCTTATCAACGCTTGGTACAGTCAGTGAGACAAGAATTAAGATAAATGTATATTTCGTTAGAATTGTTACATTTTGCTGTGGCTTTGTTCATAGCTAAATATAAAAACATTAATTGTGAAAAAAAAATGTTATTGCTGAATGTTTTATCTAAGACAACAGGTAATTGTTTCATTTAATAACAAAACGCACAAGTTCAAGTATTACCGAAATGAATACAATTTGTTGACATGTATGGCTTCCAGATAAGTAAACAATGGATGCGGTGGTCACTTTTGTCTTGTTGTTTCCTACACGTTATGTCTCGCAGTCCAGAAAATGTAAAAGTCACAAAATTTAATGATTATATTGTTGAGACGTGGCTAACTGAAACATAATTTTTTAGAGACAAATGGTGTTGCTTTGATCAGAAACATCGTACCACAAACATGGTAGAAAATTGGCATGCTTGTGTTAACAAAAAAACCGTAAAAAAAACCGCAAAGTATAGCAAAGTTCCTGACTCTCCTCGAAAAAGAAGCTAATTATTATTATACTTTAATTAAAAAAGGATCTTCAATATTTCAGAAGAAAAAAGAAACTCAGGAAATAGACGACCACATTGAAAAAATATTGAAAGATTTTGTTAATTTTGAAATATCCGTAGAAATGTGTGTAGAATTATTAACATTTCAAATTTATGTAATAAGTAACTTATAAGACTGATTATGAAAGTGAGAATTTTTTACTTGTTATAGTTGTAAGACTGATTATTACAGAGCTGTGATTATTCTTTATGTTAATAATAAAAGCAGGATACTAGCCCATTATAATTAGTTAAATAACGAAACCTTGAAAACTAATATATCCATAAATCTTTTACAAATTGTTGATTATTTTTATCTTTATTATTATAAATAACATCTTTTATATTTATTACTGTTGATTTTTTATTTTAAAATTTTAGATTTATATGTATGTAGAATAGTTTTTAAATGTGATTAATAATTATAAGACTGTAATAGAAACTCTTTAAAATTCCTTGTTTTGTGACGAGTATAATACATCGTAAATAAGAAACTAAAACGGACGGTAAGGCCTAATGTCAGTTTTAGTTTACTAGTAAAATACTTCTTGATTTTATGTTTTCTGTTTTTTTTAGATGTCCTTTTCTGTATGTAACTATTCCATGATTATTACATTTCTTAATGAAAAATTCAATGTTTATTATTTCTACACTAACACTTTTTTTACTGATTGTACCATTTATAAACATGGGACGAATTGCAGAATGAAATTTTAATTAATTTTGATTTTCTGCGTTTCGTCCCAAATGGGCCGTAGGTACATGGGACGAATTACTGAATTACTCCTTCGAAGCCCAAGTTCCGATTTCATGCCTTTTCTCCTTTGCTATCCCTTTGGCATGTGGATATAATCAGATTTATCTATCTCTATCAGAAACAAGACATCCACTGTTGAACACAGATTTTGAATCTGATCAATTTGAAACGGACCGTTTTCTCCATGATCCTATATATTTTAACATTCTTATATTTGTTTATCATATATGTATATTTTACCTAATCAAATTCATTGTCAACCGTCAATACGTGTGATTGCTAAACTTCTGCTCCAATATTGAGATCTTCAATCAGATAAATATCTAAATTTTCCAATTTAGAACATAAATATCTAAATTTTCCAATTTAGAACATAAATATCTAAATTTTCCAATTTAGAACATAAATATCTTATTTTTCCAATTTAGAACATAAATATCTAAATTTTCCAATTTAGATATTTAAGTGATTATCTTAAGATATTTATGTGATGATATGATTCCTCATATTAGTCGATCGGCCTTATCACATCACTAGCAATATGAGTAATGCACGGCGCCCCACTGCGTTGTTTGTAGCACCTGTCAGGCCGCCATTTTAATTTGCCAGTTGCAAAACCACGCCTGGTTGCACTTCTCAGAATTTTCCACCATAATCTTTGATATGAAAACTACACAGGTTTAATTATCTAGGGCAATTTTTAATTTAATTATGTGAGCCAAGCCACGTAACCTTGATTGATATAAAATAATTATAGAATTTATAATTAAAGCATATTAAAATTTTATGAAATCAAAAGGATGATAAAGCAAATAAATCAAATCAAATTATTTATTTGCATTAAATGTAGGTATGACATGTCTTGTTAAATAATAATATAATATTCCCATATACATTTTATCGATGAAGGTGTGCAAATTCTTAAACAAATATATTACAATTTAAGTATTATTAATTTATCAACTGAATTATTCTAAATAGTCACTACAAATTAATTATCCTAAAGTATATTCATGTCAGTTATTAAGTACATTACATTTTTTCCTAAATGAACTAAACTAATAAAATAAACATATCAAAAAGAAAATCTGGTTTATTGTACAAATTACTGGTTTATTGTAATAATAAGTATTATTTTCACGATTCCTATCTATTTTTATCTAAATCTTAATGCACTTTATAGTGCGCAATAATTCCTAGATGATTGCGTTATTTGCGTGCCTCGTATATTATACTAACAAGAAGCCACGCCGACAATAAAATACATAAGCAGAATTCAAACACAAACACCTAAAACAACATTTATCATCCAGAGTGTAACTCCATACAAATTGTTACTACATTCATGTTTTGATACAAAAGTTAAACGCTCAATGAACATTTCAATTTCTAACCTCACGCAATCCACTTCGTAAAGAAGATAAACAAGGATCAAAAGTGGATAGCGATTACACAAAAATTCAATACAATTACCACATCTTTTATGGTCTAAAAGCCGCCTTTGTGATCTTCACCATAGCCTAGTACTCGAATAATCAGTCTAAATATTTGAGCTTCAATTTGTTTACTGAAAATATTAAGAGGCAGGCGCCCGGTAGTGTTACATTCAACAACCAGAGTTTTATTTTACTCCATAACATGAGAAAATCCGTCAGGACACCGTGGGAACGTTAGGAGTTACGCAAGGGTCAATATTGGGCCAAGCATTCATTGTGAATGCGCATCTAAGGTAGTTTTTTGGATGTTTCATCAAACACTTTTGGTACCGCCCGTAACTTTTACACCTACGTTTCTTTTGGTGTTTAAGTTTGTAATTAGTCTGTCTGTCGCTTTGCCGATATATAATAGTAAATAATGCATTGTTGTGGGTCACTTTTATGACTGGGAGCTTGGAATTCGTCATGGGTGGCTTATGGTTGCAGTATATTTTTTATTTGTTCGCTTTCAAGCCACAACGTTATTGTATTTCGTGCAGTAATTAGTTTTACTCAGATTTATGATCTAGTACCATTTCTTAAGTTTCTTTAAATTATATGCAATGAAAATACAACAACATATTATGTGGTCCTTTATGCCGTCAATTATACATTTGACCCTATAGTTAGTAGAATAGTTGAGAGTGGTAAAAGAAAGTAGCGAATGTCATATGATATTAGGTCTACCATTAAAACATTTTAACTTTATGTGTTGCCAACCGATCATTTTGGAAATCATTACAGTTTACAAGAAGCAGTAAAAAAGAAATAGTTTAAAATTATAATTTATTTTTTGTGCAAATATATAGTATATCACAATAGTCGGACATCATGCTAAAAGCACTATATAACAGCCAACTTATAGATTGATTGATTCGTACATCAATCTGCCTATATTGATCACGTCTCTTCTCACGGATCTAATGGTAGAGATTTCTTTTGAAATAAGTAGCTCCCTTGTACTATAAATATACCTTGAAATATAATTTATATACACATAGAAACATTACTATTGTTCTCTTTATTTATACTCAGTCTATTTTGAACATTTTTAAATATTACACGTTTTTTTTTCAACATTTAAAAATATACAAAAACGGGTCACCCATTGGCAGCGGAGTTAGACCCAAGCTGCCGGTGGTCAGGGCTCCAGAGCGAGGAATCTCCTCACAATGCGGGCCGTGTCCAGAAGTACTGCCTTCTGCATCGGTGCCTTAACCCAACTGCCAAGCGAGAGTCTCTCTAGATGACGGTCGAGACTCTTCGCTATTCGTTCGTACTAACAACAATCGGAACAATTATCGTCGAGTCAACATGCCACATGGCGGTAACCTCGTGGGCCAAGTCCAAGTACTTACAAAGTTTACTTACTATTATTATTATATAGTTATGTGTATATAAATAAATAAATTGATTGATTCAAATAGTTTAGCGATTTGGAATTTTATAGCCAAGAACACTGATAATGTAATGGTATTCATTGAAAACGATTAATTAATCGAATTACTTGATCGAGCTTTATATGATGAGAATGTAAAGGCCTTTGGTTAAGGTTTAGAGTTCGTTCTAATTCATTTGTACTAAACTATCAATTTATTGCCACTATAACATAATTTATTTTGAAAGTACCCAAAGCAAAGTAGAATAAAGAGACAAATTATTTTATTTTATAGTATATTATTATTAAAAAAATTAAAAAGATCACTATATTCTTTAGATACGTTAGTGCTATTAACAATTCTGTGCTTTAGATAGTGTTCAAAAAAAAAAAGTTGCCCTTTTAAAGAAAATTGTATTGACAGTTTGTTACTAGGTAGTTCTGTGAACACTGGACTTCGCAAAATATGATTGAAATCCGTTCATAAATTTACTCCCTTTTTACCCTCAGTTTTCGCACAATAAAAAAGCTCTCGACGGAAAATCCAAAAAAATTAAGGAACACGTGTGTCAAGTTTAGTAAGGATTTGTTTAAAATGTAATCTCTAGCCCGAAACGAAATGGAGAATCTCTCTTCGCTCGCTCAGCCATTATATGCGAAAACCAATGGAGAATGATATCCTAAGTACCTAGTAAAACCACAATTGAAATGCATGATTGTAAAGCTAAATTGAATGTTTTCAAACGTGTCGTTTAGATATAATTTAGCACTAATGAAATGGGAGTGAAACCACGACATAACTACTTTGTAGTTTTTATTAACAGTAAAGATCCATAAGTGACTGCAAGTAGTGGGAACAAAGGATCAGATTTTATGATTGTTGTTGTCATAATGTGAAAGTGAAAACATATTCCTACTTGTGACCACGACTTTTCTCTTACTAATTGTATTGTATTGTCTTTAATTATCTTTTTATATCATCTCTCACCATTTTGCTGACTAATTCAGTAACCTTTATTTCTAAAACTTCAAAGACATCATCTAAATCGAAACACATCGAAATGTTTATTTGAGCTTAATTATTTCACCGACGAACAATCCTTCCTAGATCAATAACATGGAAACATTTTATCTCATTACCAAATGTTCGATTGCCTCAATCAAATACGTGATCACCCATCAACAGATTATTAGAGTCATCAGGAGCATTACGTACCGGAAACCCAAACGATTTAGTTTACAAATCGCGCGATTTTACACGTATCATAATATTTACAGTAATAAATCATGAATCGACGTGGGAAGACGAACATGGAAATTTCTCATGAGCGTGACAGGTATGCCACTTGGCTAACCGTTTGAGATCTCGAGCACTTGTTATGAAACAAGTAGTCAATGTGTATGTTTAAAAGTGTCTTACATTCTTTAAATAGTTGCTATTACTTCTTTGTTATGCATAGATGGGTGGTAATATAATGATGGACTTACTTAGATATTTTCATTTTTTTCTCCACTTTCTGCGTCTTTCTGTCTCCTTATTTCGATGCTTTTCTTAGCATCCTTGTAAAAAGCGTCTTTACTGATAACCGAATTAGTATCTGTTTTGTTTACAGATTTCATTTATTCATGTGTTTTACTTGTTTTCAGTCTCTGCGGTTTAACTTTTCTTATTCTTTTTTTATTTTAATGAACTAGTTTTTAGCGAAACTCACTATTGTGATTGCATTGAATATATTCTTCAAACTATTAATTTGTTCATATCTATTTGAACAAACGAACATAATTTGCTAACGCACTGGCTAACTTTTATAGACTACCTAAAGGATGTTTCACCAACCTAACCAAAAACCCAAGTGACATCAAATAGGACATTATAACTTTAAGAAATCGTCAGTAACGTTACAAAGGAAGTCAATGTTTATAATATGAGATGTGGAATAAAAAATGCCAATTTATCACCTGACTTGATGCAACATCATATGAAGTAGTGAATTGTATGAAAATTGGACTTGTCGGTGATACCATTCAGCTATTTCACGCTCATTGACCTGTTATTTGGTATCACATGATTGTTGTTGTGTTACATAGGCATGAATGACGTTACGAAGATACCTACCTGAGTAAGTTTGCTAGAAATAATAACATTTTACTGCAAAAGTTTGTCGATTTTGAGTACATGCGTTTGCGATGAAATATTTAAAGCAATAGGTATAAAATGAACACCAAAGTGCACTTATAGGTCGAGATGCATGGAAGCCAAAGGAGAGGCATTTGACCAGTAGTGCAATACCTAAGGCTAGTAAAAAAAGGTATAAAATATAGGTTTTGTAGAAAACACAGATATTGAGGATATTTTTTTACACATGTTTGTACTGTTAGGCAAAAGTTTACCTCATATTTTTTTTAAACTTCTGTTCCTCTACCACTAATAGCTTAGTCTCAAATTTTCCATGATCTTTTATTTCGATGACGAAATTCTCACTACTTTATTATCTGTTCAACAAAAGGAATATACAAAACCGCAATTTCTAATACCTTGACTTCTTAATTACGAGAAATACTACCCTGATCTAGGCTTTAGATCTCACGGAGTATTTCTAGATATATTAATGTTGCATGTTTAACCTGAGTGCGACCCTGTACAGTACAGGTTTCTATCAAGGAATATATCAACACGCGACACCCAGGGACGTAGCTGGAAGCAATGAAATAAATCCTATTTGCAATTCGAACCTGTCTTTACTCTATCAATCATCAGCGTTTGAATAATGAAATTAGCACATTGTTGGAATTCCTGAATCGTGATTAAATGATAATGTTACGGTTACTTGTGACAAACATGCACAAGAATATAGGAGTAAAGATATTTTTATTTCTTGTAAAAATAATATTCTTAGCAATGAGCCTTTGCTCCATAAGTATCTGTAAGCTTTTGTTAATGTACAATTATTTGTTTCTGTATGTAGGTAGTAAAAATATTTTTAGTTGTATTGTATTCATATTGGAAAGAGAAAGAAGAAATATGTAATGAGAAGATGAAGCTATTGAAGTAACCCTCTCTCTCTGGGCTAACCGTGTAAACTTTTTGGCATTGACACAATCTGAAGAATTCTCAGAAAAATTGTGGCAATATTTTAGGTTAAACTGAAATTATTTAAATATACTAGTAAAATGACGAAAATACCGATTTCAAATAGAGAGACAAAAAAGTGTTAATAGTTCCGCCAAATGAAAATCCTTTGAGCTGTATTTTTGGTTATAAATCGACAGTGGCTAAACTATGACCATTCATCGCAGTCGTAAAAAAGGGACGTGATCATTTTCACACATAACCAATGACAAAATCGTAATCAAACTATAAACAACATGAAGAATGGACCAATAAAAATTCTACGTCAAATTATCGCGTTTCACACTTGGCCTTTCGATATAATTACTACGATTCTCATAGGGACAGTGAAGGAGTGTTAAATATGTTATTGGCTGTAAGATCGGTTAAAAAGGGCTTGCTGTTGTCATCAAAATTAAAAAAATAGAGATCCATGTTGAGGGGAAAGAACATTTAATTTGTTTGAGAAAGTGTTTCATTTTGGTGCTCTACTATAAGTTTAATTATTTGGAAATTATTTCTACTAGTTTGATAGAAAATGTTTGCCACTTCGTTAAAAAAAAATGCTTTTCGTTTTACCCTCATCATCATTATCATAAATTTGAGAGTATGGCTCTTGTCGATGGAGATGTTTCATCTTCTTATTTTTTTTAAATAATTTGTAATTGTCGCCATTATCGATGATGATTAGGAACATTATCATAAAATTATACTTGTCGTGAAATTCGTTTATTTTTCATCAACAAGCTATCAGCAGAATCCCTACTAAAGACAAAAAATGTTTCTTCTCATAATTGCATGTATTTATACTAGAGATTATATTACGCTGTCAAAATTTTACTGTCTAATAGGTATATAAACTTCGAATAGGTATCAGATCGGTGCTACAACACTATATAATATCAGCTCTACAACTACAGTTTGTTTTATTTAACAACCAAATTTAATATCGTATAACTCTCCATCAATTACAAAGATATCGGCTCCTTTAATGACTGGCCCATTACAATCATCGATTTACAATCACAAATCACCGAACACAATCATTGATCAACTAACGTGTGAGTAATCACCGTTTTACCACCAGTCATTAGTGGCTCATAAAATTTGGACTATTTTATGGCTAAAATGTAGGTCAGGGGTATCAAAGGATCGTAATTAAGAGTTGAAGTTTTATTATCACTTGTATGTACAACTTCTTACTACTCTTTTTACTATTTTGTCTTTATTGACATAGAAATTTTAAAGGTTTTTTTTGTATCTTTTTGACAGTAGCGGATTTCACCAACAGCACACCCTGGACTCTGGACACTCCATACAATAGCTTGATTAGCCTAACACCCATATTCTCAAACATTTCTTCAAACTCCACTCAACCTTACTCCAACTCATTGGTATAATTAGTCGTCACTACGTCACACTTCCTTGACTTAAGGAGATTCCTCATTGGAGGTGAGTATGGAAATGTCAAATATAAGGTTGGTTAAGAGGTGCCTTGATGCGTTCATTCGAAATAAAGTGGTTGGTGGTGGTTTCAATATAGGATTTAAATGTCACATATTGACGTCAATTTACTAAGTTTACCACCATTTCCAAAGCGCAAGTGGAGTCGAAGTCGAGTAAAATCAAAGTTCGGCCACTTGTTTTGCTTTTTTTTAACTCTATTCTTTTGCATGTTTCACGTTTTGTGCTTTGGATTGTTATTATAACCTGTGTCGTTCCTTACTGGAGTTTGCTCAGACAATCAATTAAGAATGTCGTTTTCAAGGAAAGTTCGAGGTCTTCCTTAAGGCGCTCTCCAATGAGTTTGAGTGAGGTTGTCCTTAAGGTTGTGTTTAAGAATACGGGTGTAAATCTTCGCGGTGAGGAGCGGTATTTGGTTTCGTTGGGAGGATATGTGTGTCCGTTCTGTACGTTAGTACTTAGAACGTAGTAGTACTTACTTACGTTAGTAATTATGTGCCAACAGGGCCCCTAAACATATCAAGATTAGAGATAACTTGCCTTCTTCTTCGCGAATCCATAGACAGTTTAATGTGCTTAAGGGCCTAAATTTGAGCTGCCTGTATTGCACATGCCGTACCCAGGTCTTTCAGTGAGCAGGTCCATTAGGTTCTTAGCATTAAGTCCGCCAATTGTGAAAATATTTTAAAACGTTTAACAAGGCTTAGCTTATTTCATGAAGAAAAATGAAAATTGTAAACAAGAAATCTTGATGACAGGCTTAACCACCATCAGCCAATTTAACAGGCTTATACGAAATCACATCAAGTCCATATATTGCAGAGATTCCATCTAAAGCCCAGTTACATCTTAACTTACACTGATAGTTAACATTAGTCAACCAGTGAACTTAACGGGATATTTAAATTCATTAGAAATATAAACCAGTCAACTTTTAATTAGGTTCCGTATGATTTCGATAAATTTTAACAACTGACTCTATTGGTGAATGCCGCATAATATTTCAAACCACATGTGCGTTGATTTCATTTCAATTTTAATAATTTTACTTCTCCAAGATCTTACGTGGACCTTCACTGTAGCAGGAATTTTAGGAAGTAAAGTGTCTTCTTTACTGCACAACCAAGGTGGAAATACTGAAAGACAACAACTAGTAAAAAACAAACAATCGTGTCATAAAAAGGAACAAAGAAACTAAGTCATGATAAACAATTAATGAAGGAATTAAAATTAAATGAAAATTAAATAAAGATGACCTAATTAAGTTTCATTTAGACAAAATTGAAAAATTGAAATATACAAAGGTGGGCTGGGCTTATCGCTATTGCAATTTCTTCCAACCATCAGTTCAATCTTTAGAGCCAGAAGGGTAACGAACACTCATCATGCCCAATAAAACATACAGTCCTCGGTGGTCCAGTGGTCAATTCGCAAGGGACGCACACTCCTAAACTTTGATGCGTTATATCTTTATAATTTATCGCTATACATATTGACAAAAGAAAAAATACGTCACTAATATATTTTGATTCCCTAAATGACGTACTAATTTTAATGTTAGTCTTTTGGCCCTGGACTGGAAACTAGCATATTGTCCAGACCAGCACAAGCAGCTGCATGGAAGTTATTATCTGAGGAAAAATAATTAACGGACTGTAAAATATGGCCAAGCCATTGTATTGTACGCATTAACAGTGGCGATAAGATGCTTTACCTAGTAACAAGTGCTGGAGACGCAGAAATTTTAATGGAACATTAAAATATTATTATGCCCACAAGTAGCTTTGGTATGCTCCGCGCTAAAGAGGCTAAAAAGTAAAATATGATTGTGCCTAGTTGACTCCATGCTATGGGCATACATTAATAGGCATTACAATGGCGTGGCGAGTATGGCAACAACCCCTCAATTTGGGGGGGAGGCTAAAGTCTAGCAGACTGACTGCGGCTGAAACGACGACAATTTATGTAATGAGAGATAAATTTCTGGTAAGTTAACTAGCAAAATAGATAATGTTGTCTAACTAGACGTATGATCGACTTTAAATGTCGTCCAGCTAGGGTAAGAACTTAAAGGTATAGTTGACGAGTTTGATTTTGATCATCTTCATCTTAATTTAATAATTTTTGATTATCCGATATTTTTCTAGTAGCATAATAAGAAAATTATACACTTGAATTCCGTTCCCTAGAATTATCCTGCTCTTGTATCCTTTATTGCATCATATTCATTAAATACAGTCATTCCTACATGACAAGAAGGTCATGTATTAATTAATTAACATCACATAAAATGGTTATTAGCTATTCAGATTACCACAGGATGTTTTATTTCACTGTCATAACTGAACGTAAGACCAGAATCGTAAGACACCTTTGGTTTTGTGATGTAAATTCAGCGTCTTTAATAAACATAGTGTCATGTATCATAAGCATATAGTTACTCATATTTACATAGAATAATGTAAAAACATTATCTTTGACAAGACAATCCTGTTACAAAATAAGGCAGGTAATGATAGCTACTTGATATTAGTAGTTATTCGAGATGATTAATGTTCAGATTGGGCGAATAGACAAAACAGATGGTAGGGCATGGCGCATAATTTTAAAGAACTCACATAAAAACAAACATAAATATGGTAAAGGAAAATTAAACCAACGATAGCCGAAAAAGAACATCGAACCCAAATTGGTAGTAGCTGTAGAGACAACCTCAACACGTGGGGAATTACTAACCACCGACACATCGCAAAGAATAGAACGCAGCTCATATCAAAAAAGTCGTAGCAAGCCTCCGCGCCAAACGTAGAACGCTAGAACAAAAAACTCGGCTCTCTGGTTCAGAGTGAATCAAAACAGCACCCAAAGTGTACCCTAGAGGTCTACATGGGAATGAATGAATGAATGAAAATAGGAAGAAGACCATTATCTAATCATTAAACTAATTTAATACTGTTTCTATTGCGTTTATTACTTACTAGCTGTGCCCGCGGCTTCGCCCGCGTGGAATACCGTTTGTGTCACGGAAAAAAGTAACCTATGTCACTTTCCTGGTCTCCAACTATCTCCACACAAAAAATCACATCAATCCGTTGCTCTCTTTTAACGTGAAAGAAGGACAAACAAACAAACACAATTTCACATTTTTAATATTAGTATGATATAAGATTATTTACATCCAAATAAATAAATAACGCGATAAAAACTTTTATTTAATATGTTAATGCCTTAAGAAATTTACTTTCCTTGCACAATCTACTAGATCGATGTGAACTTAAATTATCAAGTCTAGAATCTTGTAATATCACTTGCTAGTTTGCCAGCAGGTATAATAATAAATTATACTGCGATATCATCAGACTTATGACTTTAATAATGTGCAAACGTTTGGGAGTATCCAATAACTTAGCTACTTTTGCTGTAATTGGGTATTGAATGGCATAATAGTGGTGGATTATTTAGTATTGCTGATAAGAAAAGTAGTAGGCTGTTTGTAAGTGTTTATGGTAATTTTAGTGTTTTTGATAAATTTTCAATTAAGCGCTTGGTTAGACGTTTTAGGATATTTTAAAGCAAATTTACTGTTTCAATAGAAGATTATTCCAACGCTCTTCTTCGCACATGAAACCTTTAATGCTTATGATTTATTTAAATCTCACCCTCGGAAGGAGAATATGTTTGCTTGCCTCCAAGGTACAATGATTAAGGGTTTGCCTTAGACCCTGAGGTCGTGGGTTCGATCTTCATAAGAAGTTTCGTTTAGTTCTTTCTTGCAGGCTTGAATCACACTTGATTGTCTGTTAATAATAATTCCCAGCTTCTGAAAGCACGTTAATCCGTTGGTCGGGGCTGCCATTTGGCGGTCGTTAAAGGATCCACGGCAAAGGCCGTAAGGTGGTTTCGAATAACTCTGACATCAGGGTGTACAGGGACAATTGACCATGAAGACCACTCGATACGAGTGAATGAATGAATGATCAATATTTTGAGTATGATCTGCCTTATGAGCAACCTAACTAGGTGAAATATAGTAATGAGCATTGAAGATTAGTGAACTTCTCAGCTGACATTGAATGCACTTGAAGGTTACCTTGACCAAGTACAAGAAGATTAGGGTGTACTCTGGATACACGATGATTTTTCATGATACAACGGGTTCGCTGCAGCTTCATATAATTTGTTTGACCTTTAAAGGTCTGTAGTCGTCCATCCACTGTATGATTATTTTTTTCAAATAGACGAATCTGTTGTCTGAATAAAAAAATAAAATAAAGTATCTATAGAAGAAAAATCGAGAGAGTTTATTTATCCTAAAATACGTTTACCTTTATGCTTAACCTTCTCTGAGATTAGGTAGAAAGAAAATCAATTTTAGATAGTTAAAAAGGTGATTCAAAAACTAGTTATTATACCTATTTCAGTGGTTAGGTAGATCTTTCTATTAAGTAGGTGTCATATAATGTGTGAAACCACAGTAAACAATGATTCACAATATACCAGTGAGTAGTTATCGGAACATGTAACTAGTTAACACCTGTTTGCTGCCTATTCGTGTGAACTTGTCTGCTCTTGAAAGATTTAACAGCTATTAATTATTTTAATGAAAGTATTTGGGCCAAGAACGTTCCAAAATTATTAGAAGATTCACCTTAATGTCTTATGTTTTACATTCATCATCAATCGCACTGGAAATCTCAAGTAGGGCCGTGACATTTACTCTCAGTAGAAATTTGGCTTGTTTCGTTAGCTTCTCTGAGTTTTTTAAATTAAATCATCAGAATAAAGGATAGCAAAGGCTATTCTATATTTTCTTCTGCTCCATAAAGTTATACCTGGATCCCTTTCTCCCTTCTGTCTTTACAAATTAAAAATAGCTGCATTTATTACATTTATATTACATTTACTATTTAGTAAATGTGGTAAAAGAAGAAGAGAAGGGATGATTTAGTACATTTGTAATAAATCATCATTTTAATTTTTCAATCTTTTTCTACCAACAAGTTTATGTAGTCCACCTTCAGACTGCTCTACTAGGCATTTTTAGATCTAAGTTGTTATTTAAGTATTTTTAATATACAGACATACAAATAGACAAGTTGCACTTTACACAATTTTACAGTTACATTTTAGAAAAAATTCTTAGACTTTTAGATTGCGTCGATTCGATCCAAACCCATCACAATAATATCCACCCGTCTGGACGACTTCACACCGCGCTGACCTGACTGAGTGGTTCTAGTTCATACCAGATGTCAATCGTTTCCACATGACCCGAACACGAGGTCTTGTTGCCGGGCCGGGATCATGTCACGAGGGGTCTAGGTCTAGGACATTGCTAGTTTCGTTGACGATAACCTATTAGTGCCACATTTGTGTTTAGAAGATTTTAATGTTTAACAGCCTGGCCACGGGGCAAGTCGCCACGCCGAATTTCGCCACGATGCCATCGGCGACTAAAAGAAATACATAAAAAATGCACTAAAAAAACCACGGAAACTGACGACTGGCTAGGCGAAATGAGGAGTAGTAACGATTAGTGCACTGAAACAAATGCATTTGTATGTATTTATTTTGGTCGCCGGTGGCATCGCGGCGACATTCGCCGTGGCGAATTCCCCCGTGGCCAGGCTGTAAAGCGTTCATTCATTGAGTAGGTTAAAAGCTCAGAAATGACGCAACATCGTTAAAATGGCGAAACAGGGGGCCGACCTCTTATAGCGATAAGGCAAGGAGAGAAGAAGAAAGCGTTCATTCATTCATTTGAAGTTTGTTACATGGTCAATCGACACTGTTCATCCTGGTGTCAGAGTAATTTGGTACCTCCTTTGGCCTTTAACGTGGATAGAGCGTTCATAGATATTGGCCTGTAGTGATGTAGGTTTCTAAATAGTTGTGATTTGTTGTTAAAATGTATTTTTAACTAGCAGCCCGTCCCGACTTCGTCTAGGCCTATAGCCTTCTTCGATAAATAGGCTAGCCAACACCAAAATAATTTTTCAAATCGGACTGACTCATACAAACTGGCAACACCTATTTCACCCCCTTACGGAATTTCCAAAAATCCTTTCTTAGCGGACGCCTCCTAGCCACAATCTATATTCCTGCCGAATTTCATCTTCATCGGCTTAGTAGTTTTCTAGATTTCGCGATGAGTGAGTGAGTGAGTGATTTTCGCTTTTATATATATAGATAGATTTAATTTTATGGTCATGTTTGTGTATTAATTACACAAACATAACCATCTCATTGCATAACAACGCAAACAAGGCAAAACGAACAGATTAAACATGTTTGTTCTTAAATGCATTGAAACACCCACGACGGTAAGATCCTATTTATATGCAAATTCGAGAGAAACAAAGTGACAAACAGACGGATGGCACGTCAAAATTAACATTAATGAGATTGGCATTGAGTATGGTTCAAGTAAGTGTTGTATGAACTTGATGCCTCTACTTTATGTAATAACTAGCTGTTTCCCACAGCTCCGCCTGCTTCAGAAAGTAGCCCATGTTTGACCCCGGGTCTTGAACCTAAATCATATATCCATACTAATATTATAAATGTGAAAGTCGGTCTGTTTGTTTGTCTGTTACGCTTTCACGACCAAACCGCTGAACGGATTTCGATGAAAATTGGTATGAATATAGTTAAAGACCCGGGGTCAAACATAGGCTACTTTTAGACGCACGCGGAGCTGCGGGAAACAGCTAGTCATCCATACTAATATTAAAAATGCAAAAGTCTGCCTGTCTGTCTGTTACGCTTTCACGGCCAAACCGCTGAACGGATTTTGATGAAATTTGGTATGAATATAGTTGAAGACCCGGGGTCAAACATAGGCTACTTTTAGACGCACGCGGAGCTGCGGGAAACAGCTAGTCATCCATACTAATATTAAAAATGCAAAAGTCTGCCTGTCTGTCTGTTACGCTTTCACGGCCAAACCGCTGAACGGATTTTGATGAAATTTGGTATGAATATAGTTGAAGACCCGGGGTCAAACATAGGCTACTTTTTGACGCAGGCGGAGCTGCGGGAAACAGCTAGTACCTCATAAATTTCAACAAAATCCGTTTAGCGGTTAGGCCGTAAAAGCGTAGCAGATTGATATACAGGCAGACAGATTTTCTCACTTCTAATATTGGTATGGATGAATGGATGGATGGATAGTATGGATAGTATATGTTTACATGCTGTCTGCGATATTGTACTAATTAAGATCTCATGTTTACCAGAAAAAATAACGAAGTTTATTTCTTGTAGTAAGTTTCGTAAAATACGATTCATTACGCAATTATTAAATAAGCATGTATGTATGTATGTAAAAATCTTTATTGTACACAAAGAACATAGTATCAGAATACAGGTTACAACAAAAGGCGGACTTATCCCAAATAGGGATCTCTTCCAGTCAACCAAACTAACATAGGACATAGACATGTGGGCACAGAAGAGGGCACAACACGCAAATAAATCTTAGGTGCATAGACTTACATCTAACATACAAATTCAATTACACATAAAAACAGTAAGCTCAGCTCAAGTCCGATCGTAATAAGCTTAAAGCTTTCAATAGAAATACAGAATTTCATAAACGTTCAAAGCTTTTGTAAGTGGTGTAGTATTGTCGAAGTAACAGGACAATAAACAAACAGTTATGATGGTAATGACCACTTACTGTTACAAATACATATCTCGTTATTGCATAACAATAGATTTTGCCACAAGAAATGTCGACATTTAAATTTTCTGGAGCTCTATTTAAAAAAAAGCATGACTAATGTGTCGAATAAAAAACAATAATCATTCGATTACCAACAAATGTATTCGATATCGAACATTTTTCACTCGATATATTAGTCATGCTTTTCAAAAATAGCACTCGAGAGCCTAGCGTAGCATGCGTTTTTGAATCGATCGTGCGTGCGTGTTGGACAAAATCGAGCATAGCCTGACTGGGGTAGTGTCGGCGTGCGAATTCATAACGATTGCGCGCGCCAAGTGTCTGCGGAACGCGGCCTATAATGGATTGGTCGCCATCAATGTCATTTCCTATTTTGTTGAGAAGGCACGTTTAGCCGATAGACAGACTGCTATCTATTGCAACAACCGGGACTGACTGCATACTGATGCAGCGAGAAAAATGTGACAGTGTTATTTTTTTATATAACTAAGTAGGCAAACAGGCGTACGGCCCACCTGATGGTAAGTGGTTACCTTAGCCTATGAACGCCTGCAACACCGGAGATGTCACGAAAGCGTTGCCGACTATGAAGGATTTTTCTCACTCCTTTTTTGAAGGCTCCCATGTTATGGTCACTAGGGAAAACCGTGGCAGGAAGTTCATTCCATAATCGCAGTGTACGAGGGAGGAAATTCCGTTTGAAGCGTACTGTACGCGATAACATGAGATCCAAGGTATGGGGATGAAATCCCTGACGATGGCGAGAGGTGCGATGGTAAAAAGTGGATACCGCTACTAGTGGTTAGCCACTAACACACCTCAAGTCATGTTCTTGTTGGCCTGGTTTCTCTGTTAAAAGTTTCACGGAGGTCTAAAGGCAATCGCTCCAATGACCAGTACCGCCAAATCTAGCGTCATGATCAAAATCGTACACTAGGCGCTCATACGAATTCTACAAACATGCGAAATTTACTTACTCGACATGACGTACTTAGTACCTAGTCGTAATATAACAGTGACAATATCGATACTCGTGACAAATATTAGCGACGAAACAGCGTGTAACAGGTACGTACTAACTAGTATGTCAACCGTTAACACATTGTGCACTCATTATCGTGGGAAAGAGAACATTTTGTTAAACCTTAAGTACTCTCGGGTGCAAAATAGTTTGGACTCTTTACCATACATTTAGTATGGAAAAAGGTATAAAGAGATCTAATCCCGGCGGTGCTTATGTAGACGATGTGGTAGGCATAGCACGTGACAGTTTTTGTATAGGTGAAAAATATTTGGATATTTTTTTTTAATTTTGTTTAAGAAAAAATATATCTTTTCTGCTTATGATGTGGACCAATGACTCAATATGACAGAAATGATTTAAGAAAGTTATTAATACTTATTTGTTTTGGTATTCAAAAGCTCTCTTTGTTAATTTTTTATTGGAAAAGTGACTTTTTCAACTATGGGTGATACCGGGCTGAATCTATGTATACGTTAGTATAAATGACGCATGTTAGCATTTAAAAAAAGCAAAGTTTTTCTTGTTTAAAAAAAAAGAGACACCCACCGATAGCCTCGCCAAAACTAATTTATTGCTATACATGTGTACGCGCGCGGACTCTCCCGTTTTTTGTAGAATAAGGGCTACTTACCACGTGTGTGCTAATAACTTGTGGATTTGATGGTATTCCCAGAATTTAAACTATTCAAGTATTATTGTTCAATAATTTTATGCATCAAATTAGTAACATAAATATTAGTTAAAATTTCGAGGTACCTCGATGTACGAGGAGACCCCAATCCAGATAAACTGGGACAAAGAAGAAGAGTCGAATAAGACCAGTCTTATTATCAATTGACCATGTACCATACAATAGGCTATTCTACTCATTTTTTTTAATTGTTATTTTCACCAATACTCAATACCTGAATTCGAAAACAGAAATATTTTTTTAAATCTTTTCAATAGTTAGTAAGCTATAAGCTTTTGAAATCCTGTGGAAGGGGAAACTGTCAGGAAACAAGAAAAGGACGCACTTAATGGTGGAGTGACGTCACTGCCACTTGATTTTGAGCGTACGAAAGAGATAGCAAGACGTCCCTACCACGCTCCCACTTTCCTTCATTAGAAAACTTTAAATGCTAATTACTGCTTATATATTGAAAATAAAGATCAAGATCTAAATAAATAATAAAAAGTTTTTAATGACTTTTAAAATATACACTCAAAAAACCATTTCACAAAAGAAATGTCAGCCATAGGCCCCACTAATGCGACCCACCATCGAACTAGGCTCTGTAGAGGAGTCTGTATCTCGAGTAGTAAGCGGCACTCGTAGAGAATTACGGAAAATTGAATAAAATTAATCATCAATAATACTAAAACAATGTTATGTAGACATTAATAGTACCTATGTACGCTTTAATTTCTTAACTAGATTTCACAGATTTTTGAGAATTATTGTAATAGATTGAGATTCGAGTTACAGTTACAAAATACGAGGGCGACACTGAATTATAATTAATAATCTCAATATTCTTCGTTTTTTTTAATTTTATGTAGATTGATCCCACGTCTACGAAAAAAGTCCAAAAATGTATACCAAGTTTCAATGAGTATTTTCTTAATCAAAAGTACTATTAAAATAAAATAAGGCTGTTTTATTAAAGAAAGGAAGACATTATCTTGTAAATAAAGTATTATTTTTTTTCATTCCCCATCTGTTAGTCTCCAGTATTTTGGTTTTTCAGAAGCACGTCAAAATGACGGAACGTCACCAATACGGTGACTTATTTTCACGTCACCAGTTGAAGGGTACATCCTGGTGTCAGGGTTGTGCGGAAACGCGTCTCGGCCCGTGTCTTGTTTCCTTTTACGACCACCAGATGTCAGCTGGAACCAACGGTTCAACGTGTCTTCCTAAGCTCAGAATCATCTTTATTATCTTCGAAGTCGGTTAAAATGTTAACTTCGTTAAACGATCAAATAAAATAGCGTCCGATCGATCAAACTTTGATCGATCGGACTAAGCTATCAGACTAGGTGTTTGGTGGGGAATATCTGAAAATTCAGAAAAGAGCTTTAAATCACAAAATTTTACATATAGTGACGATATTGCAGAGAACCGATGACCAATGCGACAGATATGTCCACAAATGGCGACTACGCACCTGCAAGCGCTGAACACCCACCGACTACATGGTTAGACGACCCGAATAAGGCCGCAGGCCTATCTATAAACTGCTTCCAATCGGTCACACTGAAAATCCTTGGAATTATTTGTCCACCAGTAGACTGACTGCGGCTAAAATAATGATGAGCAAAAGCTAAACCAGTGTAGTAATCTATTCTTAAAGTCTGGTACTTCGAACTTATTCATTTACACTCTCATTGGTGGAGTCTACCAGCAGTCGAAACAGGGTCAACATATCTGTATTCACACGAATTTCAGAGACCATAAGACACCTATAAAAACATTCACGGAAAATATGCACTTTTCTGAAGCCGGAAATTACAAACAACCTGAAGAAGAGATCATATGGATCTTATAACAATGTCGCCGCAGAATACTTAGGAATGTGAACATGAGTACTGTTCCAAGAAGCCAGACCAATTTTGGTTAAGGACAGTACTTGCATCAAGGTCAAAATGTTCGGATGAGATAATGTATGAACTGGCTGTGTCTCGTGGTTTCACATGTTGTGTGTATGTCCAATACTAATAGCTGTGCCCGCGGCTTCGCTCGCGTGTAAACCTCCTTTGGGAACATGATCTTTTTCCGGGACCAAAAGTAGCCTATGTTACTTTCCATCCTTTCAACTAACTCTATGCCGAAAACCAAGTCGATTGGTTGTTTAGTTAGGGCGTGAAGGGAGGACAAATAAACAAACACACTTTCACATTTATAATAATACTCGTAATAAAGAAATAAAAAAAAACACAAATATAATTACAAAAAAATTGAGGTACAAACACACTATCGCATGCTAATGTCATAACATACATACATGCGTATTTTTACTTGTTCTCATCTACAGCTATTGGTCCCATTTGCCATGCGGAAGTTAAGCTACTTTATTTATTTATTTTACCTTTATTGTACAAATTACAATTTGTAAAGCACAATAGGCGGAATTTATGCTAAAAGCATTATCTAACAGTCAACCTTTGGGTAAAGCAGAGAGTAAGAAAATACCACGGGAACGGCTAGTAAAATCTTAAGTTTAGTTTAGTATAACTAAAGTCACTTTAAGTTGAGAGATATAAATTATTTGTCCTAAAGGTGAGTTTTTTGGGGTATCGTATCGCACATCGCACTATTTTATCATTTTTCAAAGAGTTAATTCGCTAAAATTAAAAAGAAAAAATAAGGAAACTTACTAGCAATTACCAAATTATTGCGTGCTTCCGCCACCAAAGAACACGCAAAATAATTTGGTAAGTGCTTGTAACTTCAACTTCCGCAAAGTAACGCCTGAATGAATTAAATAAGGAAAATTTTATTTAACTCACATTATCTTGTGTGTGTGTCATATTTTTTTGTTTAAATTAATTTATAATTAAATAATCGATTGAGAGTAATGAAGACTTTTGATTCGGAAGTCGTACTTATCAAAAGTCAAATCTCCGCGGGAAGAATAGGTACTTTGTAAAAGTGGTTTTTAGTCTGTCATCTACACATATTATTTTATAATAAAACCGCATTTGTACATTGAATATATTTTTTAGAAATTCTTAGTGCACGCACAGGTGATATAGACATGATCAAATTGGTTAAACATAAAGTTATTTGGGCAGTTGAATTACTCAATCGTTGATTACTAACATACATACGAGTTCTAATGATACAAACCTTTGCCATTTAACTTGTCACTAATAGCCACATTACATATTATAGTTTATGTTTTAGACTTAATAACCGTTTAAGTTAATAACGAATAGCCATCTTTCCAGCGGCGCCAGTGGTGGAGATTAATAGTTCCAACTTATTTGTAATAATCATTATTATTCTTATTTACTTTTGACAGGATGTAACCTTCAGATATACGTTTAGGAGATCCATAATCTATTTCTTTACCAGATTTCATGGTATATCCCTATCCCTCCCTGCCATGGTTTTCCCTAGTGACTATAACATGGGAACCTTCAAAAAGGGCGTGAAAAAATTCTTTCAGGGAGCAGAACCGACGCGCTCGTGACATCTCCGGTGTCGCAGGCGTTCATAGGCTACGGTAACCACTTACCATCAGGTGGGCCGTACGCCTGTTTGCTAACTTAGTTGTATAAAAAAAGGGCTGCGACGTGGAAGTCACTTAATAGGCTATGATCAGGAAGAGGTGAGATCTGTCCAGTTGATAGGTGTGTTTGTGGAGTAGTACAAACGATGGACTACCTGCCATCGTGCTCCAGATGCCCTGCAACATATACGCAGGCTGATTTGGCTGTGGCCTCTGACTCGGCCGTGGATGTTGCGTCTCACTGGGCCAAATTAGTCTCTAGTTTTGTGCCATTGACACGAAAGAAGACCAGATTTTATTAGTCTATTTGGTAATTCAGCCGTGAAAAAGTAACCACCACTATTGTACTATCAGACTTTACTTATCGCTTACTGCTAAGGGTTGGTCTTGGCGTCTTTACCATAAGACCATTTTGTATGTCAAATCTGTATAAACCCACGACTCTTTATATTGTCTGTTGCATGTCTGCTACTGGCTAAATATGTGATACTGAAGTACAACTAGAAATATGTTTTGTTCATCAACTGTTTATACTTCATAAACAGCATGTTTTTCTCCAATCCTCTCCACGTCTCCTAGCCATCATAGCCTCGCCGCATTGGTCTCACCCATAATACTTGATTCCTGTACTAGGACCAAGTGGCGAACAGTCGGACGTCCCAGGTACTGCTGGAGAGACGAAGTTGTGAAGGACCTGGAAGCCCTCCAAAGAGCCGACTGGCAGGAGATTGTGCTGTACTGGAAACAGTGGAGATCTCTTGCGTCGGAGTCCAAGGTCCTCTTTGGGTCGCTGAGCCATTGTAGTAAATAAGTAATTCTTTATACTATGTTTATTTATAAAATAAAGTTCATTCATTCATAACATTACCTAACATGCCATTTTTCTAATGGAATTAAAAGGTCATTTTAACTATATCTCCTTTTTACGAAACATCTCGTTCTAAACACGTCAAACACCTGATCATTTCTCGATTAAACTTTCCTCGTGTTTCTGTCAACACGGAAGGCTCAGAGGTTATCGATTGCCCGATAACGATTACGTAGTCGTTTCGAAACCTATATCGATATCTCGATAATCATTTTCTCGAATCTAGATGCCATTTGGAACCCCGCTGCGTAATAGCGACGTGAGAAAGAAATGTTAATTTAAATAATGAGATAATTTAGGAAAATCAATTAATAAAAATTATACAAGTTCATTCATGGTTAGACTGGTCTGTGGTGAAGAGCAAGCTAGTTTATGGAATCACTAGTTCATTTCCGTGGGAATCAAGACACAACAATATAATTAATAAATTTTGTGAGGGGATTCTCGCACCTTTAGAGTTAAGTCAAATTCGAGATATCTCGTAAAAACATAGCGGTTAACTACAGAAAATCCGAAAACGTCCGCCATTTTTACGACAAATCACGCATTCGCTCTGAAGGCGCGAGATTCGCCGCCGCCCTGACAAGATTTTGCATACAGCTTCTACTTTCGCAGCTCTGCCCGCGTTAAAAGTAGCCTTTGTTAGACCCCGAATCTTCAACTAAATCCATACCAAATTTCATCAAAATCGAGCCGTGAAAGCTTAAATACAGATAGACTTTCGCTTTTACAATATAAGGACGGATGGAAGTATATATTAGCGTACTAATAAATTATCAATATAGTGCAGTCACGTTTACATTACGATAATTTATGTATATTTGATCACACAAACCTTTGAATAAACTAAGTATATAATTGTGTATGTGGTACAATAAAGATTGAATGAATAAATAAACTAGATGTTTAACTTAAATCTTAATTACAAAGGTTAGGTTTTCAAAGAAAATTGTTGAGGTTGTTTTTTACTTTTTACAGAAAAATTTTGGTATCAAAATATAATAATAATAATAAACTCTTTTATTCAACCAACCAGGGATCATTTTGTTAGTGACAATGAAAATCTTACAAAAACTTGCGTTAGTAAACAAAAAGAAAAACATCAAAAAAATAAATAAAATAAAACGCGTCACATTTCTCTGTTCTTCAATATGTGGACCATTGAACAATGGTTCAACAATAAATCATCAAAAATAACCATTGATTTCCTCTCTGTAAAATTCATTCATTCATATAATCTCTATAAATTCATGCAAATTACTAGTTTTATCCATAAAATCATTCATCGCCAACCAGTTGCTCCTAGTAGAATTATATTATATCCTAAAATTATAGTTTAGTCACTAAATTTGAAATAAATTTCTGTCACATAAAATTACTAAAAGCGACAGACAAATTGATTTATCAAAATACTGTAATTATTGGCACAATTCCTGCTATTTGAAATATCTTAACATGATATCGCTGTTTTAGGTGTATTGAAATTTCGAGATTGTTAATTTATGAAAGAAAAGTTATTTCAAACACATTATAGTAATCATAGAATTATGAATTTTCCCGTTCTTATTGGTAAAAGGCCATCCGTTGATATACATAGGGCGCACTGTAAGTTTCCGGAACTGGCCACTTACATAAACAATATTTAAAAATTTATTGCAACATTTGAAAATAGAACTCTTTGGCTGTAGAATGCAGTTTGTTTCATCTGACTGTCTTTTGTTTTTACCTTGTGGCGCCATTTAAAAAATTGTGTGTCTGCATCAACATGGATTTAACTCGGGAAAATTTTCGTAGTATGATTTTCTACGATTTTAAGTGTGATTTGACAGCTCAACAGAGCATCGCTCGGCTTGAAACAGCTTTTGGCAATGAAGCACCATGCAAGACAACTGTTTATAGCTGGTTTGCAGAATTCAAGCGTGGTCGTATCAATCTCAGTGACGAATCTCGCGATGGTCGGCCGTCCACCGCTGTGACCAACAAAAACATCAATGCTGTGCGCCGTATGATTGAAACAGACAGGCATGTGACCTACCATGAAATTCGTGCATCCTTAGAAATAGGCATGAGTCAAATACAATTAATCCTACACAAACATTTGGGTGTGAGAAAGCTGTGCTCGCGGTGGATCCCACACAACTTGACCGAGGCTCAAAAAACGGACCGCGTCACTTGGTGCAGTGCCATGCTTACCAGATTCAACGAAGGTGCGTCAAATTTGGTGTGGGACATAGTAACAGGTGACGAAACATGGATTTATTGCTACGATCCCAAAACAAAGCAGCAATCGAGCGTATGGGTCTTTCAAGATGAGCCGAAACCAACCAAAGTGGCGCGCGTGAAAAGTGCATCTAAGCGGATGATTGCTTCTTTTTTTAATAAAACTGGACACGTGGCTACTGTTGCTTTAGAGAATCGTCGTACAGTGAATAGTGACTGGTACACGACCATTTGTTTGCCGGAAGTTATTGACGAACTCCGTAAAAATAACCGTAAACGCCGTATCATCCTGCACCACGACAATGCTAGTTCTCACACGGCCAGACAGACAAACGACTTTTTGAAGGCGAAAAATGTATGAGTCATCCTGCATACAGTCCCGACCTGGCACCTTGTGACTTTTTTCTGTTCCCAAAAATTAAGAACCAATTACGCGGTCAACGATTTTCATCACCAGAAGAGGCTGTCGAGGAGTATGAAAAACACGTTTTAGAGGTCACCACAGAGGAGTGGCACAAAAGTTTTCAAAACTGGTTTCATCGAATGAAAAAGTGCATAGACGCCAAGGGAGATTATTTTGAAAAACAATAAATAAATTTTGTACCTTTAATAGTATTTTTTCATATTCATTCCGGAAACTTATAGTGCGCCCCACGATATCAATGGTATTCCAAATTTAACAAAGGTAGCATAGTAATTTTTTTTATATCATAGCTTACATAATGTATTAATAAAAAGATAAAAATGTAACAAATAATAGGGAAACAGTAAATTGTTTGTAAATAAAGGCGAAGTAACAAAGAAACCGAGTGTAAATACTACGATAATTTTCCCATAACAGCCCAAGTTTTATATTGAGCAACCATTTATCATGTACGCGACGACGTATCCAATGCGTGTATACAAACACTTAATGAGGCGAAAACTCAAAGAAAACAAGCTATGGATGACGCCCACGCAAATTCCAATGGTGATCTATGGGGAGCAAATGAAGTTAGAGCTATTGGATCATTAAAATCAGTTGTAAGCGAAGGTCCTGAATCAACGGACAGTATTGTCAATGCATTTGATACATTACTTTGTTTAGTTCTATTATTTTATATTATTGATTTGAAAGAGAAAGTTTCTAATATAGTATTCGACATTTACAACTGTTCAGCTGATTCAGTACAGGTTGCACATGACTGAAGTTTTACTGATATTGTTCTAATGGACTCGGGAAGATTATTCCAGAGGAGACTCTGAGACAGCCGTTACAGCGAAGGAATTGCTAATCTCTTTTATTGTCGTGAACAGGTAATTTACATGAGCTCTTATTGGTAGCGAAAGAATAAAAAAATCTGTAAGTGTAACATTAACTTCTCAAAAGTTATTCTTCGGTAGACTATTTTAATTGTTCTTCATCTTAGCGTGTATTCCTATTTGCCTCCTCAACTTACGCTCCGGAGCCTAGGATAGATACAGACTATTTTCATTCTACGATATATAAATTCACTGGCTTTTTCCCGCAGCTCCGCCTGCGTAAAAAAGTAGCCTATGTTTGACCCCGGGTCTTCAACTATATTCATACCAAATTTCATCAAAATCCGTTCAGCGGTTTGGCCGTGAAAGCGTAACAAACTGACAGGCAGACAGACAGACAGAAATACAGACGAAGCGACTTTATAATATTAGTATGGATTGTTTTTATTTACTTGAATTCACTTTGACAGACGTTTTAAAGACGATGATACTTAGTGCAAGAGCTAATTGGGTATTCTACTAATTTTTATTTTTTCTTTCGTATCAATATTTTTATTTCCAGAAACAGATTTATGAGATAATTTTTGTAATCCGTTCAAAAATAAATAAGTTATAAGCCTTTGAAATTCGTTGGAAGGGGAAACTGTCAAAAAACAAGAAAAGGATGCACTGTGTGAGCTGTGACGTCACTGCCACTCGGTTTCGTGCGAACAAAAGAGATAGCAAGACGTCCCCACCACGCTCCCACTTTTCTTTTAGAGAAAACTTTAAAATCGAATTACTGCCTTAATTAACAACCAATTTTGCTGTTATTTTCAAAAAAGGTTACTTTTTAGTGTATATTTTGTTTAGTATAACAATATTAACCAAGTATGAATACAGTCAAGTAGCCTATTCCCTAATTATGTAGAATATCAAAAGGATAAATTAGGTATTCTGTTCAATTTATTTTTATCATTCATTTGAAACGATTCACAACCAGAAATTAAAAACAAAAATCTGTTGTCAAATAAGTAAGTTATAAGGCTTTGAAATTCGGTGGAAGGGGAAACTGTCAAAAAAAAGGACAAGGATGCACTGGGTGTGCAGTGACGTCACTGCCACTTGGTTTCGTGCATACAAAAAAGATAGCAAGACGTCCCCTCTACGCTCCCACTTTTCTTCTTGGAAAACTTTCCAATTACTGCCTTAATTATCAAACAATTTGGTTGTTGTTTTCAGAATAGGTTACTTTTTAATGTACATATTGTTTGGTATGCAAATATTGCCCAAGTACGAATATAGCCAGTTAGCCTATTATACTCAAATACTAAACCAATATTAACTTTTTACGGGTCAGATTAGATTGTTATATTCTTTATGATAATTTCTTCAATGTATTCCTACGTAACGTAAAACATAGTTTTTCTCAAGTCATTTGATTCGATATTTCGTTAGTACAGTCAATTTCTACACAAATGTGAAGTTAGTTAATAATGATCCACAAAAATGGTTTCAACATTGGTGCCATGACAAGCAGGGGCAAGTAGCTAGTTCATAAAGTAATTGCGAAACAATACCATATTAGCTGCGGCCCTCGTACTGTTGAATTGACACTTGAAGCCCCCATTGTTTCCACAGTCATCGATACTGATTCTTTTATTTTATTTCGTCTACCTGCGTTTCTTGGCGCGTCAAGTCAAGACCTCTCGTCTCCAGGGCCCTTAGAGGCGCCAGACCTTGGGAATTGCACTTGTAGTTTAGGGTTCCAAACATCAAAATGAAAAGAGGAATCATAGACTTTTTTTTTTAGAAAATTGATGCTTGATTAGCTGGTGTCACCAAAGGTGATGATTGATTGATTAAAACTACATGTACAACAAAGTAAATTATTCCTGTCCATCGGTTGAGACTATACTACGTAGTAATATTTCTGCCGCACTGTAGTTCTAGATTAGCATTAAATTTGTATTTTATTTATTTAAAAACACAAAATTCTTAACATCGTTCTTAAAAACACGTTTATTTGGCAATTTATGAAATTTAAAATATTTAAGTATGAATGGTCTCCGCTCAGCAATATTGTAGTAAGTACGACACTGGTCTTCCGCTGACACAGCTATATGTAATATTATTTACTATAAAAAATACGTAAAACACGAAGTAACGAGAAAATACATCTTTAAAGTAGTAACAGAAATTAAAGTACTTTCTAATTGTGAAGTTGCTATGTCACAATCACATCTCCTATTTACCGTCAATAAATATTGACTGACGATTTCTAATAGAATTTTGCACGCGTACAACATTTGTTGATAAAGTTGTCGACGGGCCTACAAATGTCGAATTAAATCGACAATCACTGTTAACTTGTATACTAATGTTAGTAAGTGTGAATGATCTTTTAGAATCTAGCCAACAAGGTTTAAAAAACGTAACAATGTGAACTTTTTAACAAAACTACAACTACAATAAATTTGTTATAAAACAGAACGCAATTAAGTTTTAGAACTACGTATTTAAATACACTTGTTTTAAAATTCCAAACGTAATAGAAATATAAGCGCGGACATAAATAGTGAATCTATTTGAATTCTATAATTAGAACTATGATATTTATAGAACGTGATGTAAAAATAATTATGTTTGTCTCATTTACTTCGCAACGATGACAAGAAATATTGAAAAAAATGTTGAAATAGCCAAAGAACCGTCCATTCACATTTTGAAACTGTCATAACAGGTTACAAAGTATAATTACTTTTTAAACGGAATCTTTAAAGACTTTCGTTCTGACTCATAATGAAACGTTTTTCACACTCAAAGCGATCACTCACTCGTGTCAACCACAAGATAAAAGACCATTTAAAAAGACAATTTACGAGATATCAAGTACGAAAAACTAAAAGTCTTGTCTGACGCCACTAAAAAAGATTCAATTGAATTATGATTTACGACATATTGGGGCCAAATGGTACATGACTTATTGGAGTGGCAAACATTGGAACTTGTAAAGATGAGAAAAACACTTTAAATGTCGACCAAGATGAACAACATAAATAAACAATTAGCGATAAAGTAGAAACTGGATAAATACTAATGGAACTATTCATACATGGGTGACGTAATATGCAGAGCTTTGATTTGACACGTTTAATATTGCAGAAGATATTATAGCTTTCTTGCATTTACAGTTAGGTTATATAGTGAAATATACATTATTTTTCAACTACAAGCAGGCAAAAACTTCATATAGATTACCATAATTCCTACAAAAAGATGCCAATTCATTGTCAAAGTTGAACAAACCAAATTTAGTTTTTCCGAAAATTGGGATCAAATCAGTCTTTCATCTTGCATCCGATCTTCCTGTTTTCTTCATTAATTCCTCGAACCAACAATTATATTAAACACTAGCTGACCCAGCGAACTTCGTTCCGCCTAACAGTCAGTTCTTTAATTTTTTTACTTTATTTTTTTTAAATAAATGTAGCCTAAGTTATTCCTTATTATATTAGCTACCCGCCAAAAAAAGTCCCGTCAAAATAGGTCCAGCTACTTCAGAGATTAGCCGGAACAAACAGACAGACAGACAGACAAAAATTGTATATAGATTCATATGCATGTAGTAAAAAACGGTTATTTCAATATTACAAACAGACACTCCAATTTTATTTATATGTATAGATAAATAATTTTTAATACTTTACTCTGGTAAAGGCAACCAATATTGTCATGACATCATGAAATGTAAGAAACAGCAAAAATCCTGGGTGGATCATTATTCAGTATCGATTTGCTACCGAGAGTATCAAGTTACCATTAAAGATACTACGTATTGTTGATGACAGACGGCTGCCCCATTTGCCGGTGCCATTGAGTGACGGTCAATATTTTTGTTGCCTTTTTTGTAATAGATATGGGTTGTAAAACTTGGCAATAAACGAGGGGCTGGAGATCGGCGATGGCGCCAGTGGTTCTGCTTATTAGAAATTACTTTGTATTTCTTGAAAATTCTCTTGGAGATCTTGCACAAAGACCAGTAATTTCTTTTATCTTTGGTCGGTGTTTGACAGCAAAACAGAATAAAAAGATTTATAAAGTGTGACGTAATCTAAACAATTCATGGTAAGTGCCTTTTAAAATCTTTTATTTCTTTTCATTAAGTTAACCTATATTGTCCCACTGCTGAGCAAAGTACAAGTAGTTTGCTCATCTCCTTCCAAGCCTCTCTCTTCTCCGTCTCGTACATTAAACAGAGTTTTTGTATTTAGAAATTGATATCATAGGTATTAAATTTCATTGCATTGTGTGGTTGATTGTTATTTCAATGAATAGCGTGTTATGCATGAAAAATATTGAAAATATTTTGGTATTTATTAAAGTTTTCAAAAATACCACATCATTGACGTGATCATCACCGTGATAGTAAAAAATCTTCTACCTCCTTACCTTACCTACCTCAGTTTTTAAGGTAAGGAGGTAGGTAGGGTAATTTAGCCGTAAAGTGTTAGAAATTTTCTTAGAAAAAGGAAAAATAACTTATGATTGTAGATGGCCAACGGCTTATTTTTCGAAAATTTTGTTAAAATAGAAAGTAGTCTTAATACTTCTGTTATTACTCACATATATAGTGTTACTCTCAAACACGTTTAAAACAATATTCATAGAGATTAAAAGCTTTTGTTACTGACTTTTTGTTGATGACTTAAATGTACAAAAGGTATAAAGAAGAAACCTTTAATTTACTAGTAATAGAGAAACGGAATGTTAATGTTAAATAGTATTTAAAATTTTAACAATTCGAAAGATAGGCCCAATCCAAAACAATTACAAAGATACAGAACACTTTTCATATTTTCTTGTTTATCTAAGGTGTTATTGAATAGATATACCGTACGAAAGCCTCATAGACACTCCACATAACACTTATCAGTGTTTTCTTGCTTGTATTCTAAGACTTTGGTGCACGGAATCTGCTTAAATGCGATGCCCAATTTTTTAAGACACAAGGTTCCTCTTAAAATTAGGTTTTAGAATTATCCGCCTACCTACTAGTAAGTGCTGTCATAGGAATCTATTGTAAGTATAATTAGAATAATAGAATAGAATTAGCGATCAGTCAGAGAGACACGCAAATCTTCGTTAATTTCTGTATCAATAAAGAATGAATGAAGGAAATTTATTGCAGAAAAATGTGGTATAGATGATACAAAGTTTCAAGGTCTGGTTTATAGACCGCGTCTGTTGGAAAGGACTCGACGTTTGATCCAGCGTGTCCAAAATGCGTGCTGTAGGTTCCGTTTTTAGTTCCCCCTAGAAGCCACATTACACTGTACATAGAACATAGAACAGCCACTTTCAGGCGACGAAGTGTTGGAACAATATTCCACCACCACTTCTTCACCACCAAATTTCTTCCACCTTTAATTCAAAAATAAATTTCGCGCTCATCTTTTGGCAAAGCAAATATTATATACACCAATACGTCGTCGCCGGTAGGCATTTTTGGAGATCGTATGACTACGAAATAAAAAGTGTGTTGTATTGATATAAATAAATAATTTATCTGTCTATCTAAGGTCACACATTTCTAGAGATGAGAATGTCAAATAACTCTTCTCTAATCTTGTTTACCAGCATATAATATAATTTCATTATTATTGAAAATTAAGAATGGGACGTTAAACCATTGGTCGCGGCCGTTATCTGGTGGTCGTTAAAGAAACCACGTCAGAGGCCGAGAGGCGGTTTCGCACAACTCTGACACCAAGAAAAACATGGTCAATTGGCAATGTAAACTACACGAAATGATGATGATGATGAAGAATGGGAATAAAAATGGAAAGTGTAAATGTAATGGAAAGTATTCCCATTATATATGTTACGGTAAAAGTGATTAATTTAAAATTATTAATAATTATCTATCATTATTAATAATTACCGAAAGTCGAGGTAAAAGTGATAAATTAATCATATTTGCCGGTGTTTATCAATAATATAACCTTAGTACCGATAAATGTAATAACCCTAACAATGTACCTTTAATGCTACGTCTAACGTACTAATATAACGCTTTAAAGTTCCTATAATATAAAACTTGAACTGTATCAAATCGCAGAGGATTGTTGAGCGAAAGTTTCTCGATCTACAAAGACCTTAGAAAAAAAAAAACCTAACCTTGCTCGTGTGATCTCAGACAAGTATAATTGTAAGACTGCGAGTAATATTATAAATAAATACCTGCTGGTCAAAAAACTTTGAGTTTTATTTTATAACTTTTACCAATGTGTGTAGTGAATTATTAATAATTACTACTAAAAGTAATTAATTTCGATTGTTTGTTCACATTTTCCAAAACACGAGGTTTATTTATTTATTTAAACTTTATTACAAAGAATGTAAATGGCGGACTTAAAGCCGTGGGCTTTTTCTACCAGTCAACCAACAGGTGGAGGAACAGGAGGTTATTATTAATAATGTTGTAAAATTGTTAATAATTTTCAATTAATCAGATTTACCGTAACATATATAGATTTAGCAAGAACCGCACAAAGCAGTAATAGGTTCTAATAGTTTCTGATACGATAAAAATGAAGAGAATATAGATCTAGTTATGAAGCAAATTAAATCTCTCCTACGACTTGGATCTCGTCTAAGCGCAGGCGTGGAATGATTAATCAAATAAATTTTCAATTAGCCGACGACGCCAAGCTAGCATACTAATGAATTGTGTGAAATAAATCTTGAGGCTTTACTATAGGTACAGACTTTTCAATCTTGGTCAAAATTTTCATATTTGCCGTTGAAATTTTCCTTTCTGATCAGTGCTGTCTAGGAATGAAAACGTCAAGAGATCATTACGTTGAATCTCGTATTGCAAGCGTTCATTCTTTTTTTATACAACTAAGTATGATCAACCTGATGGTAAGTGGTTACCGTAGCCCATGAATGCCTGCTCCAGGGACGTCATGAGCGCGTTGCCGACCCCGAAGGAATATTTTCACGACCTTTTTAATTTACTTATATTATATTAAAGTAAGTAATTTTTATCCTGATAAAGAGTAAAAGAAATAGCTAATTCAAATCCGAGATAATAATGGCTTAGCTTGAAATGTAATGGCTTTAGCTATATATTTTTTGTTCAAATCAAGACTATCTATCTGTTGACTTACATGGTTTCTAGGAGTAGGCATCCATACTAATATTATAAATGCGAAAGTCTGTCTGTCTGTCTGATACGCTTTCACGGCCAAACCGCTGAACGAATTTTAATGAAATTTGGTATGAATATGGTTGAACCCGGGGTCAAACATAGGCTACTTTTTAACGCAGGCGGAGCTGCGGGAAAGCGCTAGTATATTATAGGTTTCCACTTGCTAAATCGTCACAAATCTTTTTGCTTCCCCCGCTCACGAATTTCGTCATACACCGTCGCCGTCTACGGGTATTTCCTCTCTTTAAGACCTCAGCGATTTGGTCTCAGTGTGTTCAATGTAATCATATCAGCATTTATTCGACCTGCAACCACAGGTCCATTTATCGGTCATGTTTCATTGTCACGAACAATTGCTTGCGGTTCATTCAAATATTGGTCATTCTTCAACTTCTCAGAAAACAATAAGCGGAGTCCAAAACATCGGAGTTTCTTGGAAAGGGTGCGGTCTTGGCCCTTTGTTGGGAATAAAAAATAATCGCCACGTTGCATTTGAATTTGTATTTGTAGGTTACTTTGTTAGCAAGGCTGTGTTAATAAGTATAAGGAGTTCTGTTCGTTGCACGTTTGAAATTGTTCTCGTTTTTACTTTTAATCCCTTTTTCTTTGTGTGTTCGTGGTCAATACTGGTATCAGATTCAAAAGGCAACACCTAATTTAGCCTTAAAATTATTGTGCTATCTGAAGAAAGAAAGAGCTTTTGACACCATGTCACTGATGGTAGCGACGAACCCACGTCATAATCGCACCTTAGGTTGCTTAACGTGGATTAATGTTTTCTTTTAATTGTGATATGCTACCATTGAGAAACAATTCCTTCCTCAATGTATGCTACTCTTTCTTCAGTTTTGCTCACCAATTCATATCGAGTGGGCTTCATGATCAATCGATCCTGTACACCCTAGTGTCAGAGCCTTTCGGCCTCTGACTTGGTTCCTTCGTGATTAGTTTTACTAATAATAATGTCGCCCAAAACTTTTTGAGTGAAATTCGTACAAAGTCGCAGGCAGGTACATATATAGAAGTACCTACTTTAATTTCTATCACTATCACTGAGAAAGTGATCAGACTTTAAACAGGAAAAGCGATCAAATGTAACAACAAAAAAAAAGTGTTAGAAATGCCAAAAAAGTGTAAGAAATGCAGCACAGACCCCACACGGGACCCTTGAGGCGGGCAAGCCATCTTGTTACTAAATAAACAATACAAGTTGGGAGAAAACGAAAAAAAGTAATTTATTGTTCCGGCTAAAGGTTGAAGGTGAAGTTTTAGATTTTTGAATTGATTTGGGATTTCGTGTACAATGACGAATGACTAATTAGTGTAATTAGCAAGTTAGCGTTCCGTCCCGTAACGTCAAAGATGATTACTATTCTATGAAATGAGATAACTGCTTAATAAGGAACTATAATAATATTAAAATAATTTTCGGGTGCTCCTGGTTGCATTATTAGCTGTATGGTTGATTCTGATCACCATACCTTCGTAGGTTCGAGCTTATCTTGAGACAAATTACAAGATTTGGCATTATTGGGAGTTAATTTTTCTCAACAGTTTTTTTTTTCTCGTAAGACACGGTGTACCCGGTGATCTATAAGTACAAATAGAGCTGTATGCATATTTAAGTCTATTTTGCGATATCTAAAACAAGAAAGGATTAGCAGGAAACTTGACTAGCAAATGATTGAAAATACATGTTGCTCATTTAGTTTATGTAACTTTTGGACGCAAAGATTATACGATTAGCACACGGGAAAGTGCCACTGGACATAACAATTTAAAATTATTAAAATAGTAACATAAATGTAATTTTATATGACAAGACCAGAAACTACTAAATATAAATTATGTTATCATTAAATTGAATCAGAATATTGCGCATTAATACATACAGCAGTTAATTTCAAAATCAGGAGACTTATAAGTAAGTCGTTGGCGCCACTGACTAATTACACAAACATCTACATTAATGTATAGATGTACTAGTAAATAATATCCTGCTGCAGTGGCGTGGGGTGAAAAAAAAGAGAGGTAAAGCCCGAGCAAAAAACGGCCGACGCGTAAATAATCAAAACTTAACATTTGTAAAAAAAAACATGAAATAAATTACCTAAATACCTTAAACACTAAACGTTTCATTAAGTTTCGATTACGCTCTACTTTACGATTGTGGGCTTCAAAATTATTGCCGAGAAATGATTCTATTCTACTATTTCCAAAATCGTGTAACAATAAACAACTGCGTAAATGTTTTTCAGTTTGACTAGGTATGTTTTCTAGTCGAATTGGTCAAATTATTTATGTCTGAGAAATCCATTTTATTCCAAGCACTATTTGTATCGGAAAACAGCAGACATGGAAAGCAAAATAACTTATTTAATTTGCAACTGCCTGTTATCCAATTGTATTTATCATACATCGAACTGTGAAAATGTTTGAAAAACCCATCCTTACGCTTATAATAAATTTTTATATCGGGACGAGCCCGTCCAAGGTTAATGATATATTTTTTATTATCGAACGATTGTTTTGAGAACGAAGTTGATTCATTCAATAAGTAATCTGTAAGACAACAATCTATTTGTACTAATGCCGCCATTTCTCGCCTAACAACAACAACGACATAAAACAAAATGAAACAAACCAACCTTTACGATGAAACAAAACAAACACTATATCAGAATACACAACAGCCTGTGTTAAACTTCACTAATTTCGATTCTTTTAAACTATATACCACAATCTAATCACTTGTCACATTATATCAATTAGCATAAAATTATTCCGTGCAAATGTGCGCATAATAAGTGAAGTGACAGTGACAATCCGTCCGATTATCCGAATTAGAAAGACAATTGGGCGGCCAATGGCCGGCCTGCTGCGGCAGCGCTAATTGGACGAAAACTTTTCTAGTGATACGAAAGGACCTATAAAGAGTTTGGTAGGCTATCTTAAATCGGGTTATCAGTTAACAATATCAACGAGTACTTTTCATGTAGTAGTGACATGTATGTGTGTGTCAATTTCATACATTGGAAATATTTGGATTCCCGATATCTTGAGCGAGTTCACTTGGCGTGTACTCGGCGCGGATTGCGTCTTACCATTGCTAAATCGTGTGTGTGTGCGTGTGCGCGATTTCAAATACATTGCGTATTTTGTATCCAGCGTATTGAAGAATACTTTTTACAACGCGCTCAATGTAATTGTGTCGCTTGCGATAATTAGACACCTTAGTTTCCGTATTACCGGTAAGGCCGTCAGTCGTCGGCTTACATTTTATGACAGTGTCATATAAGTAGGTATATGGGTATAGCTAAGAACAATAGCGGTATAGTGTATACATTTTCGTGGAAGAGTAATAAGCTGGGATAAGCTATTATTATCAATAATTAAAAATATGTATATATTAGAGATTAGCCAAGGTAAGCCGGTGGGAATCGTGTTCTATGGAGGCTTCGCCACTGTCCTGCTGTATTAGTAAATAGGCACATAGGATGAAGCCTCCCGCATATACTTGTAGTAGGTATATTAATTTATACCATAATATTAGTATTCACATCATTTACACCATCTCTGTGGTGCAGTGGAAATATTCCAGAAGGTTTGATCTTCGAAAACCAAGTCGATTTGTCTTGCGATTAGACTACACGAGAAAATGATGAACTAGAAGCAAACATATTATTCTAACTAAATTACTGTGTGTTACTGTTCACTTAATTAGCAGTCCTCCAATCTGATCCAAAAATTGAAAATACACAATTTTGTATCTGTTATGTATATGGAGGAAATAAAGACTTTTTTGTTTGTTTGTTTATTATGGAGCTTCTCTAAGATTCAATGATGTTGCACAGACTTAAACCGCAGAGATGGTTGTGAAGCGTACACCTTAAAAGAAGACCTCCGAAGGAAACTTGAAGCATTTGAGATGTGATGCTACCGTAGAATGCTGCGTATAAGTTGGACGGACCATATTACTAATGTTGAGGTTTTAAGGCGCATGGACAAGAAAGTGGAATTGGTTAGGACCATTAAAATAAGAAAGGTCACTTGGTCTTGGTCACATCTGAAGAAATCCAAAGTACCTTCTACAGACCATCATGATAGGAAAATTGCCGGAAATCGCAGAGTGGGAGGACACAGAGTGTCATGTCTCAGGAACATCAGTCAGTGGACAGGGATCAGAACTGTGGAACACCTCTTCTGACTAGCCATGGACAAAACGAAATTTATGGAGCTCACAGCCAACCTTCAGTAATGAAGTGGCACTCAAAGAAGAAAACAGACTTAAAAGAAATACAGACGTAGTTTCACATACATGACTAATAGCCTCTTAGTTTGTCACATACGGACGTCACTCACACAAATCTTGATATATTTGTAATTCTGCGACATCTCGACAAATCACTGTTCCGGATCGCGGATACACTTACGAATAGACGACTATTTTCCAGCTTCCCTGTTGATTCGACAACGATCACTCTGAATTGAAGAAGGTCTTCCATTATGAAGCAATCCATGATGAGGTGTTTAATAACATCAAATAAAATTGTCATTTTGCACATGAACATGAAACTGATTTTAATGTCCTCACAATGGCTGTAACAGTTTATCACACAATTACTTTGGATTCATTCAAATGGCATTTTGGTATTCATGGCTAATATTAATTAAGACTCTTCTGATTTTTGATTCATTTTTTTCTTGTTAATTGATTTGCTAACCACAATCCATACTTCCATACTATACATACTAATATTATAATGCGAAAGTCTGTCTGTCTATCTGTTACGCTTTCACGGCCAAATCACTGATCGGATTTTGATGAAATTTGGTATGAATATAGTTGAAGACCCGGGGTCAAACATAGGCTACTTTTTGGCGCAGGCGGTAAAAGGTGGCTGTTGGCATCATGTCGAACAATTCCTCTGAGCACAACCCGTTGTATAAGCAGTAGAACACGCACAAGGATGCAAAGTCTCTCCTCAAACTTAATGGCTCAATACCACTTGTGATCTTAGGATCGTTGACAACCCTAACAGTTCGTCTCTGTATCGATTTAACTTTATTTTTGTAAGAGTCAATTTCTGATACTTACACAATCTTTTTATCAATAATATTACTGTAGTGAATAACATTATCATAAAAATATTGAGATATGAAACTTTAATGAACGTGTTTAAATTATCATAACACTTATAAAGTAAAAATGGCAAAATTTAGAGCAGCGATTATGAAAGATGAAGCTCGTGAATTAAAGCAGAAATATAGACACACTGGCTGTTTCCCGCAGCTCCGCCTGCGTCAAAAAGTAGCCTTTGTTTGATCCCGAGTCTTCAACTATATTCGTACCAAATTTCATCAAAATCCGTTCAGCGGATTGGCCGTAAATAATAATAGTATGGATATGGATGACAGAATGTGAACTAATGACATATTTGGATTCTTTGGCAGACCTGCTTGTATTAATTTACATATTGTTTCGTATACAAATATTGTCCAAGTATGAATACAGTCAAGTAGCTTATTCTTCCACTTTTAACCAACTTCAAAAAAGAAGGTTCTCAATACGTCGATTTTTTTTTTTACCATTAGATAGTTAAAATAAAGCTACAACTAAACAAATGAAACTAATTAGAAGTACTTACGTTTTAATCATCAATGAGATTGAAATTTCGGGGAATCTAGGACCATGATGAAAGCGTACCCTGGACTCGGAAGCTCAAGCTGAAGATAAGAGAAGCATATTTATTTATTAACTCTTTATTGCACACTACAGTAAAATAATAGTTACAATAAACGAAGAACTATACAGTATAGGCACAAAAGGCGGCCTTATTGCACAAGCAATCTCTTCCAGGCAACCTTAAGGTAAATAGGAGATATACAAAAGAGATAAAATAGGGATAGCATACTTGGGGTGCAGGGCAGGGAAGCTCCTCGTGTCCCCGGTCCTTTGAAAGCTTTGCATTCCCACTTGATCCTAAGGATCCGGTAAGAGGGCGGGCTGACAAGGGATTAGGGACGGTGCACCCTGGGTGTCAGTTAATAACTCCCTGGTAGTCGGGGTCTTGTTGACTGTCGGCCATTTCTGCCAACAGACCACTCCACCGCCGTCTATAATGAGACGGCAAATGGATGTGCGTCGGGGACTGGCGTGGTCCATCATTGGGCCGCTGTCTGGTTTGGGGGGGGGGGGGGGGGGTTAGCCGAAAGGCCAATGGTCGGGGCCGTAAGGCCATGGCTGGAGGGCGCCGTGGTAGAATGCTAACGCGACCCCATGGGCGCTCTTAACAGCCAGTGCGGAAATGCCGTAGGGGTTTTAGTGGGTAGACCAGTGCGCTCTAGTAGGCCTGGGAGTCCCACACTTAAAAATGTGCGTAAATGCATTTCCCCTACGTTAAAAAAAAGGAATCGCATACTTAGCTGATTGAATCAAACTAAAGATTACAGAAAACAATATTAAAGAAACCTATACATATCAGTGTGTGAGCTATGATCAAATAGAATTCAATACATAGCAGACTCGATGTTAAATAATAACAGAAACTTATATACTAACTACTTTATGAGCAAATATTCTCTTAAAAGTGATAGCTTCCGGCATCCTCTAACCCAGTGATTCCCAAAGTGGTCCAGGTGGACCCCCAGGGGTCCACGGGAGACTTGCTGGGGGTCTACGTAGGCGTGAACAAAAAATGGGGGTCCATAAGATGTTAATGGGGGTCCACGAAAATTTATCTGCTTTTGATAGTAAAGAGCAAAAATGTAAGCATAGTTTTTATAAGGGCCTACCTACATTGTTTTAAGTACCTATCTAAGCAGATAATATTTTAATAAGGCAAGCGACTGTTACTTGTCCAAACTTGTGTATTCGATATTACGTACAATTTCGTGTACAGACTTGCAAAGCGCTATCCGCCCGACAATGCTTAATGCTTGTTCAGACATGAACTTGATCAACACTATAAATACTTGATGCCAAAGGCAACCAAACGCATTCATTTGTTTCCGGAATTTCGAAAACAAGGCGGAATTTGGAAAAAAGTTGTGAGAAAATTTATATCTGTGTTTGCTAGTGCCGGAGAAAAGTAAGTAACCTACCTTTTTTTGTTATAGTACTTAAGTATTTTGTTTACGTGTACTAGTCGGTTGATCACAACGGCCTGTATAGATAGGTAACTTAGTAACTTACAGATATTTTAATTGTCCTCTTTCGATTTGAAGACAAACACAGCACGTTTTATTCAATTGTTTTTTCACGAGAGAAGCACTGCCTCTCTAAAAAGGCCGAATAAGCAATATTGCAGAGCAATTAATTTTGTAATTTTTCTTGCAAATAACTACTAATTTTATAAAACAGTAATTTCATAATCATGTTAAATTGATTTTGAAGTAACTATTTTATCAAAACTATTCCTTTTCGGAAAGAGCGAGCGGTGCGCGGGCGACGGGAAAAGGGCGGGGCTTGAACTTCGATGCCTGTTTGTCACGTTTTAACAATGAAGCCGCAGACAAAAAATACGCAAATACACGGAGCGCGTGAACTCATTGATTTAATAAAATGTTAGTTATCGTTTTTATGGACAATTTTGGGATTTCGACGTTTATTTTTTCCTACACAAATATGATCAGTATTCGATACTGAGTACACTAATTTTTATTTATACTATTAAAAATTAATGGTAAATTATGTACTTTAAAATTGATACCGTTTTGTGAAAACGTTTGTATTTGTCTCAGCGGTTTATTAGTTGGTCCCTTTATAAGCCGTAATTCTATTTCCGCGTGCTGACAAAGGCTGCGGTGTGATACCTATATTCAGAAAAAAACTTGGTTACTAAAACATTTTTTTTACAGGTAAGGTAACTGACACGAAACATGGCTACAGCAAAGAAAAAATATCGACAATATAGTGTCGATTATTTGAAATATGGTTTTGTTCCATCAGAGGCAGACAAACAATTGCCCATGTGCCTATTATGCAACAAAGTTTTGAGCAATGACTCTATGAAACCATCAAAGCTCGAAGATCATCTAAAAAGGTGTCATACTGATAAAATAGGTAAAGATTTAAAATATTTTCAAACATTGAAAGAAAAATATGGAAAGAGACCCACCATGCACAGTATGTTCGCTTCAACATCTCAAAGTAACGATGATGGCTTGCGGGCATCTTATCTTATTACTTATAGCATACATATATATCTCATTACTTATAGCAAAATCTGGAAAACCGCACACTATCGGAGAACAATTAATTTTACCCGCTGTTGAAGAGGTTTTAAAAACTGTTTTGCACAAATCTCCATTTGACGTACTAAAAAGAATTCCATTAAGTAACAATACTGTACAAAGACGCATTGATGAAATTAGCTCTGATATCGAAAGCTTTTTGTGCAATCATCTGCAAAAAGCTCATTTTTCTATACAACTGGACGAGTCAACGTTACCCAGTAATGAAGCATTACTATTGGCATATGTCCGATTTATTGTTGAGGAAGAAATTCACGAAGAATTGCTATTTGCCAGAACTTTGGAGACTGACACTAAAGGCGAATCAATATTTAATGTCCTGAGTAATTTTTTTACGGAAAAATCGATCCCATTTACAAACATTATTTCAGTGGCAACAGACGGAGCTCCTGCAATGGTCGGGCGATATCGTGGGTTTATAAGTCATCTCAAAAGAATTATACCAGCACTTACAGCTATTCATTGCGTAATCCACCGACAACATCTTGTGGCAAAACATTTAAGTGACAGGTTGAACCAATCTCTTCATTTTGTAATAAAAGCTGTCAACAAAATCAGAAGCAATGCATTGAATACACGTTTATTTGCTCAATTGTGCGACGAAAATGATGAAGACCTCCAACGACTGCTCTTACATACTGAAGTACGCTGGTTGTCGAAAGGTGCATGCTTAACGAGATTTTACTCTGTTTTCGATTCCATATTAGAGTTCTTAGAAAGTAGAGATCCAGATTTAAAAGAAAACTTGATCAAATTCAAAGCAGACATTGCGTATTTGACAGATTTGTTTAAAAAATTTAATGATATTAACTTGCAGTTACAAGGGGACAGCCTGAATTTAATAAAAACAAAGGGGATAATTTCGGCTTTTCTTGGGAAATTGAAATTTATGAAGCAAAACATTAGTCGGCGCGAATTCTCTCAATTTCCAAACTTGTCGCAGGTAGAATGTATTGATGAGGATATCCATACCTACAGTCAACATTTAAGTGCCCTGCATGATGACTTCAAAACCAGGTTTGAAGATATACTGACGATGGATATACCACCATGGATAATAAATCCATTTGATGAAACGGAAGTGGCCAATGTTGTATTACAAGAGGAGCTGCTCGAGCTAAGCACTAATGAGGAGCTGAAGGTGAAATTTAGAAAAGGCTACCCAACATTTTGGCTGCAAGCAGAAATACCCGAAAAATATCCTGGACTGTGGGAAATCGCAAGGAAATTTTTAATAGCTTTTCCCTCGTCATATCTTGTCGAAAGGAGTTTTAGTGCCGTTACAAACCTCTTAACAAAAAAAAGGAGCAAATTAAACATCACAGAGCGGGGGGATTTGCGGTTATTGCTCACAAAAATAAAGCCAAACATTGATCGTTTGCTGACACTCCATCAGATACATCCTTCCCATTAATTAAAATTATGACCTGAACCTATATTACCTTAATATTTTTTTCTTGTAATTCTATTCTTTTAATAAATAAAGTGATATAAAATGTACCATTTTTCGTTTTTATTTTACATATCGAAATATAGGGACAGAACTCAGAAGTGACACAATTTTTATTTTTTGGCGACTTTAAGAATGTGGTAGAAATGTAGCAGCAGGGGGTCCACCGAAACCAGTAAAATTTTGAAAGTGGTCCACGAGAAAAATAAGTTTGGGAACTACTGCTCTAACCCAACCGGTTTACCTAAAGATGGCAACTGAGGATTAAAGATTGCTATCCATTATTACGGTTGTGTTTGCTACGCTATGAATAATATTTTCACAGAATCCATAAAGCTTACAATACGAGTACATAAAGCTTTAGGTTGTCTGTAAGACATTGTGTATTGCGATAAAGCCGCCTTTGTACATTATTATTATCATCGTATTTTATTTGTAAGATCTATGTATTCTTAGTGCAATAAAGAGTTTTTTATTATTATAATTATAAAGAACTATAAAGCTTTTAAGACATCATTAGGATTAGTCTAAATATGGAATCAATAATTACGATAAAACTTGTCATCTTTTAAAATTACCATTTAGGAGACCTAAGGTAATTATTAATAGATATGTCTTATTTTATTAGTTTTCATTTAATTCCCATTATCTTTACCTAATAACATAAAAATCGACTTCAGAGAGTGATAAGAATTTATTTTCATAACTGATTTCAAATTAATTAAAATGTGCAATCTAGTCGTTATTGTTAAACTAATTCCTTTGGCAGAAAAAAAAAAAAAATCCATTGTTATTCAATAGTAACATGCAATTCCACATTTATCAAGAGGATTTCAAGGTCAGTCGATCTTGCACACTTGTGATCAGTCCCAAGAAACTGCACAAATCAATTATTTTGCTTTGATCAAAAACTCTAAGCTATACACGTCTATAGATAAGCTACGCTACGCTACGTGCTCAGCGATGGATCGATGCCGAATGGAACATATTTAATAATTTGCTGTTCAAACACACACTATTTGCGACTGCTGAAACTTTGTAAGTACTTTCTTCTTAGAAACAATGGTGTGAAATTGGTCGGTTATTTATAGAAATTGTAACTTGAAGTACAGTTGCTAATGTGTCAACTATATAATGCTGTTCTTCCTATTAGCAGTCCTAAAAATAATTTTGTGTAGTTCCTATGGAAGATAACTGCTATAAATAACCGTAAGGTTAATTCAACTTACTAAGTACAATTGGAATAAACGAATTCTCAGTTCTCCAAAAGTTTCACACATTAATGTAATTTTGCTGCTTAACATGACCATCTATTTATTTACAAGATTTTCTACAATCTAAAAAGTTACAAAAAAAATTGTGTTCTGGCAGTAGGTCCTATGGAATGCGTGGCACACGTTCATGAATATAACGGTCGCACTAGTGATGTACCGCTGGCAAAATTTCCAATTTTTGGTATTTCCCAAAGACCCAATGAGGATGGAAATGTAATGACGGCACATCACTAGGCTGGTCAGACTAAACTCCCTCCTTCTCCCTCCTATCTTGATACCTATGGATTTGACTGACTGATGATGCATTTAACTTGCCGTGAAAAAGTTAATGAATATTGACATTAAAAGTCAAAATAAATATGTATCATCTTCTTTGCGATTCAAATCTGGAACTCAGTAACAAATATTATTCCCGTATAATTTAAGTATACGCGCGAGAAACCGCGCCTAGAATTCATTCATTCATATCGAGTGGGTTCATTATCAATCGACCCAATACACCTTGGTGTCAGAGTTATATGGAACCACCTTATCTGAAGCGGTACCTTTAACGACCGCCAAATGGCAGCCGGCTTAACGTTCCTTCCGAAGTACGGGATCATCATTATTACCAGCCAATCAGGTGATATAAACCTGAAATGTCCTAATCAAACTGGAAACAACTAAACAGTATATGCTTCCCGTGGGAATCGAATGAACTACCTGGACCACGGAGGCATTTAAGACTTTTGCAAGTTATAAAAATCATCATACAAACAAGATAACGGAAATTTACTCATAAACAAAATGGTCGGTGTGAAATCGAGTGGCTTAATTAATAAAATCGAGTGATCGGGTTTGGTCGATTTTCCGTTCATGGATTGGCTGATTTTAAATTGCCATTTTAATATAAAATGTTCCGTTTTACGAGCCGACATGTTTGCTAATATTGGATAATGATTACGTAAGTAAATATAAGTGTATTAGTTCAATCGATTTCGAAGGATATGTTAAGTTAATTGGATTTGTTTCTATATAACAATATATATTTTTTTTTTTTTTTATTTGATAAAAATAACAAAAAAACTCATTATCCAAGTATGCCTAGGGCACGCTGGAAGTCATGGTCCTAGATTTGACGGCACTGGTTATAACAATGGAGCGACTGCCGTCTGACCTCCATAATCCCTTTTACAGGGAAACTAGACTAGCAGAAACATGACCTGAAGTGTGTAGATTTTTTCAGGCTGCCCAAAGGCAACTGACACAGCCTAACGACTGCTATCCATCGATAATAACCGGGACCAACAGCTTGACGTCCCTTCTGAAGCACGGAAAAATAAAAATAAAACTAAGTAAATTAAATTTATTTTTGTAATTTTTTTATTTTTTATTTTAGCTGTTTAATTACATAACATTATTTAATAAATAATACTTTTTTTGGCAAATAAATTATTTTGATTTTTTTATTACTTCATAAAAATATTTTTCTTTTATTCATTCGTCTAAATTGCTCCATTTTACTTCTAACACAAAAATATTTGAATGTGTTCCATAAAGTAACAATACTTAAACAAAGTTAATTTGTTTGCAATTAAGCACGCTCAGAATGGGCAGTTAATTTTCGGAACCTATAAATGACGCAACAGTCTATGAAGTATGTTACAATGGGGTGTTAGGATAGTAGGTATTAACATTCCATCTTAAACAAAATTACTTAGAGGCTAATAAGTACTCTATTTGTCAAGCCGCGTAATTTTGTCGTGAGTGTGTTCTGACCTTTATGGTGTTTGGTTCAACTCAAAGAAGTTGATTTGTTTTCGTGTTTAAAAATGTGTGTTATTTGTGAATTTTATAAAAATCATATTGTTACGAGCTTGGGGTTCGCAATTTTGGTGGAAAAGGCCTGCTCAATCTTTGTCAGTGGTTGTCAACCGTGGGGCTGTGTTTCGTAACAATATAATTATCATTTAATAAATTGTTAAGAAATTACTTATTGTTTCAAGAAGGTAGCCTGGATGAAATTGCTATTGCGATAAGGTCGGCTTTTGCGCATAGTTTTTTCTTATTGCTTGTATTTGTCAAATCTTACCTTGTATATATGTAAAAACTTTATTGTACAGAAAGAACATTGTATTAAAGTACCTTGTATGCAATAGTTTTGTTTTTGATTTATCCAACGCTTTATTTTGCATATTAATTAACACATATTTGGATTTAGTATTTTAATCGTCTTTGTCGTATGGTCAAATGTGTATAATTATTGTTAACTCAACTTCTGAAGGGTGTTTTTATTTTTATTTTTTTATACAATTAAGTAGGCAAACAGGCGTACGGCCCACCTGATGGTAAGTGGTTACCGTAGCCTATGAACGCCTGCAACACCGGAGATGCCACGAGCGCGTTGCCTAACCTGAAGGAATTTTTTCACGACCTTTTTGAAGGCTCCCATGTTATAGTAATGGTGTAATTTTTTTTATTATTATTAAAAAAGTCTCGCAAAAGCCCCACAGACTAAATTTTCATACTAGAAAACCACTTCTGAACACTTCATTTTCTATGGTATTTGAATAAGTACTAACTTTTTATCAGCGAAGTCGCTCAGCGCACGTCTTGTACCACACGCTAGATGCCCCCGGTACCCCATCAACATTTCAGCGAAGGGCGGCTGCGCTCCACTTGATTTATAGGCAATATGCTCTTGAAGTTGTTATTTCCGACCAATGTCTGTGTTAGTCCTGACTGCTGACACAACAGTAGTCTAATTGACTGCTGTAAATCTTATTATATAGTTGATGCACGCAGGTTAAATCGCAAGACGATGTATTTTCAATATTAAAATGGCATTTTAAAAGAAATTTTAAGGGAATCGTGAAGGTTTTAGCCAACGCTGGATAAAGGCTGTTTAAATTCTTTGGGGATGTTTATGTCTATTAGTAAAGGCGGGGTGCCGGAAAAGAGCCTACCCTTGTGACATAGCGAAAGTCGGGCAGCAATTATTATGGGGTATAAAAAATTGACCACGACCCTTTACATAAATAATTATAAATATTGGCAAATTATTTATCTATATAGATATATATTATTAGTCTGCCTGCGACCATGAACGCTGTAAAGTGTTTGAAACGTCAGGTGTAAATAAATAAGTAATAAACGCGATAAACCCGTATTAAAATAGTTTAATTTAATGAATAACAATCACGAAAACATAAGAAATCATTAAATTATTTAGATTTACACGCAACTGACAGAAATAACACAAAATTCAAAAAAAATAGGTCCAATCTTCGCGCTCCATGGACAACACTGCCTGTGATTGTGATTTCTATGATTTTTATATATTTATTTTAGTACGAGAAACTAAATCTTTTTTCTATAAAAAAAATAAGTGACATCGAGATATTTTTTCGACCTTCCATATAAAACCCTGTCAGCGGACTTGACGGACTTAACGCTAAGAGCATTCTCTACCAGTCAGCCATTATTGAAAGAAACAGAAGATAGGTTTGACGCAAAAAGTAACGGGAAAAATGTTAAAAAAACAAATTTAACAAACAGTTCTGTCATATGTTACGAAAATTATCTTATTCAACGAAGGTTAAGGCTTTTAATTAATAGAAAATTTACAGTTAAGTAGTTTACAGTTAACTTAAACTTGAGAGGTATTTGTTTAAAATTAGCTTCTTACATGTAAGTTGACGGAGTGTGAGCGAGACAAACATATACCAACGTAATTATTTAGTACTAACTGTTTCCCGCAGCTCCACCTGCGGTATATAGCTTATCTTACTCAGGGTGAATGTAGCTTTCCAATGGTGAAAGAATTTTTGAAGTCGGCATAGTAGTTTTTGAGTTTATTCATTACAAACATACACACAAAAATACAAATCTTTCGTCTTTATAATATTAGTGTAGATATAGTGTAGATGGGTTTGTCTCGATCACACTAAGTCAACTTATCTGCTGTTTATTGTACCTACATTTGAAGTGCTGTAGGAAGTATATAGCTTCATTAAATTAAACTATTTTAATACGGGTTTTATCGCGTTTATTACTTATTTATTTACACCTGACGTTTCAAACACTTTACAGCATTCATGCAGTTTAGTAACTTAGTCTGCCTGTGACCATGGACGCTGTAAAGTGTTTGAAACTTCAGGTGTAAATAAATAAGTAATAAACGCGATAAAAACCGTATTAAAATAGTTTCATTAAATGAATAACAATCGCGAAAACATAAGAAATAAGTATATAGCTTGTAATTACTCGTATTAGTTTTAAATTCTCTCTCTATCCATACTTCCCACTATTCATACTTTCATATATTCATACTGTTATAAATGCGAAATTCTGTCTGTCTGTTACTATTTTATGACTAAACCGCAAGTAACGTAAAGGATATACTGAAGACCCGTGCTTAAACATAAGCTACTTATTTTCAGAAATTAACCCTCAAGGATCTCAAGTAGGGTAAAAGTATGTATGAAAGATACGTAAAATTTACTTTTTGGTGCAGGCGGAGCCACGGGAACATACTCTTAAAATTATAGGTAATTTTAGTACGTTTATGATGGAGTACTCGTATTTGAAAACTGAAATTCGCATGTGTTTGGTCTCAAAAACACTAAATAAATTATTCTGTTATTAGTTAAAATGCAACGTTTTGGAAACGTATACTATTTATCAAATTTAAAAAAAAAGACGAGGTTCTTCATTGAACTTAATGATTTTTTTTTCTATGCATGTTCGCCGATTACTCAGGCAATGGAGATCCATTTTTTTTTTTATATTTTCAATGTCGAAACACGCAAAGCAGTATTTTTTTTTTATACAACTAAGTAGGCAAACAGGCGTACGGCCCACCTGATGGTAAGTGGTTACCGTAGCCTACGAACGCCTGGAACACCGGAGATGTCACGAGCGCGTTGCCGACCCTGCATATACAGTATTTTTTTAATTAATCTGATCTTATTTTTATGCGGTAATTGCACCCGAGATTATTTACTTTATTTAACCTATTTAAAAATTTCTAGGTTATTTAAAATATTTTGCCTTCTTGCGTAAAAACAATTTTTCGCCGTTAATAAATATTATGGTATTTAAATAATATTTTGTTTCATTTATGAAAATTTTGTTTCTGACGACGCAGTCTCAATGCGGAAAAGAATATAAAGTACGAAGCACGTTGCCGATTGTTAACTTGAACGAAACGTGTTCCCGACATTTTTTTAAATTTTAAAATTCTCTATACATACATCAATATGTAAAATCTAATAAAATCACTAAACTAATTAAACAAACCAACTTACCCGCCAAAACAGCGCACATAACTTAAAAAAAACACAAACACACCACTTCACGTCACAAAAATCAACAGCACTATCCACTGAATCCTAAAAGAAAAATCGTTGAATCCCAGAGCACAATCAAAGTATCGATATTTGATAATCGTAAATAATCGTTAATCGTACCAGCGCGTGTTATCGCGATGCGCGTGCGCCTCTGACTGGCGTAAGCTCCACCGCTATTGAACTTGGCAAGTCTGAAAAGCTTTTGAGACTTGACAATTCGATTCAGCGTGATTTGCAGTGATTTATTGGAATGTTTTCAATGGATTTGCGTAACTATTTCAGTTGTTTGAAATAAGTATAACCTAAAGATTTACCTTATCCTAACCTTTTATGTATAAACGTGTATTAATTTAACTAATATGTACAGGTATTTCTATCGTTTTATTGCCGTGAATAGGATTTATAAATCGTATCTCCGACAAAAGAAAAAGTAATCCCAAAATATAAAAAAACTCAATATTTAAGATAGGCTTTAGTATGTTATTAACAAATTTACACAATATATAACAGTTGACGTTGTTCTACTGTTCTTGAATTTCATACAAGACTAAAGTTGAAATATAAAATTACTTTTAATTTTTTGACAAAAATGGCAACACTCAAATAGATGCATTTAAAAATACCTGTGTCGTCGGAACCGAGCGGTCAACGTACAAAAAACTTAACCGACTATTGTTCCTAAGTGCGTACTGCGTACCTGATGTAATTGGTCTTATTGTTGTCTAAGACTTTCCTTACGACCTTAAAATACAGATTACAACCTTATGTTTATGGTATTAGAGTATAAAATGTTTTAAAAAAGAAGAAAGGTCTTGTATGGAGAGTTTCGCAAACAAATACGAGACCGTCTTCAGAAATTCATTATTTTGTTAGTTGTTACCGTGACGTGTACTTAAATATGTTTATAATCTTCAATGCCTTTTTGAAGTGCTTTTAAAATGCAATATAACCACCAACCGACAATAATATACCAATGTATGAGGCGTCTTTTGGATCTAAGTAAGAGAATAGGCACTTGACTGTGTTTATATTTGGACATTTATTAAAAAAAATGACCGATCACGAAAAGAACAACAAAATTGGTCAAGTAAAGCGGTATTTAGCATTAAATTTACTCACGCAAAGGGGAAGCGTGGTGAACTCTTTTGTACGTACGAAACCAACGACGTCACTTTACACTAAGTGCGCCCTTTTCATGTTTATTGTCACTTTCTCCTATTGGATTTCAAAGGCTTATTATAATTGAACGAATTTAAGAAATATTTATGTATTAGGTTTCTGCTGCAGAAATTTTCCATATGAATAATAAAAATAAATTGAAAGGCGGGCCCGAAAAACTCTGTTACCAGAGTGTAGTCTCGTTTGACTACGTCACTCACTCGATATAAATATTCTAATAAGATGTTGATTTATTATTTGAGTTTTCAGTTTGTGCAATGTAAAGGACAAACTGTAAAAGTACAAATAATAGTACTAGATTTGGCGGTACTCTGGCGGTTTTCTGAAGCCAATTCAATTTTTTTTTTTTATACAACTAAGTAGGCAAACAGGCGTACGGCCCACCTGATGGTAAGTGGCTACCGTAGCCTATGAACGCCTGCAACACCGGAGATGTCACGAGCGCGTTGCCGACCTGTCCGCTATCAGCACAGCGACCCCTCTGGAGCCTAGCGACCCGCAGGAATCACCAGCAGGAACACAACACTGCATCACAGTGTTATTTGGCTGCGGTCTTCTGTCCGGTGGAGGTACTTCCCCAGGCGGACTACTCTTTACAAAATGTCCTACCTTTTTAATACCTATTAAAATTCCAATAGCTAACATGCTTTTAAGATGATATCTTTGTACTATACATCCATAGAGTTATTTTTATTACCAGTTTCTAATTCTCCATACTGCTAATAGTAGGTTATTACAATATTAAATATCAGATACCCGACGGAGGTGGGAATATAATTAATGCATTAACACATAAATATTCATGTTTTATCAATATAAAATTGATGTAGATATATTTAGGCCATTCTATAGAGAATACATTTCGCAGGTTTGATGTTTCATTAGACTAGTGGTTGCTTATGATTTTTTTAAGAAATCATCATCATACTTAGTAAGTTACAAGTTTAATCGATGTACACCCTGGTGTCGAAGTTTTTCGGAACCGACCACCAAATGGTAGCTCGGACTAACGGTTTAACCTTATTATCAGACAATCAGGTGATTCAATCCCGCAACGTCCTAACTAAACTCGAAACGATGGATAGCTTTTAACAATAAAGTACCTGATCATTTTCTCCACAGTTTGTCAGACGATTAGTAATTGTATATATAGTTTATGTATTGTTTATATTAGTATACAATTAATATTATGTATTATTTGTAAGTAGTTTATGCGTAATATTTCATATGGATCTCCATTACAGCTAGTTATTTTACATTGTCTTATCGCTTAACTTTCTCAGCATCGCCCATTTGGTTGACTGGTAGATAAAGCCTCAGGCTTTAAGTCCGCCATTTACAATAGGCTACTTGACTGTATTCATACTTGGTTAATATTGTTATACTAAACAAAATATACACTCAAAAGTTACCGATTCTGAAAACAACAACAAAATTGGTTGTTAATTAAGGCCGTAATTCGATTTGAAAGTAAAAAAAGAAAAGTGGGAGCGTGATGGGAACGTCTTACTATCTCTTTTGTACGCAAGAAACCGAGTGGCAGTGACGTCACAGCTCACATAGTGCATCCTTTTCTTGTTTTTTGACAGTTTCCCCTTCCACCGAATTTCAAAGGCTTATAACTTATTTATTTTTGAACGGATTACAAAAAATATTTCATAATTCTGTTTCTGGAAATAAAAATATTGATATGAAAGAAAAAATAAAAATTTGTAGAATACCCAATTATGTAATAAAGTTAATTAGCATTGCAATCCAGCGAGGGAACGCGGCCAGCATTTTGGGCACGTTGCCCCAAACTGTAGATAATTTTTAGTTTTAACTTTCTTTTTATTTTAATTTAGTACGTGACTATAGATATTATGTTTGTATTTTATAGTATAGTAATTATGCCTATTTGAATGTCAAAATACCAAAGATTTATGTATTCATTGCTTATTTAATAAATAAACGAGCAAACAAAGTATGCTTCCCGTGTGATTTGAACCCGCGATCTCCGAGTTTTAGGAAAACTCCTTTATCACTGGACTACGAAGGTAGTTTCAGATGCCTTTAGACAGTCTGAAAAATCTGATAGTATTGGCTAAGAGTTATTAATAGTATGGTATTGACTTAAAAGGCAGTGGGCGGGGCACATAGCGCGGAGAACCGATGGCAGAAAGGTTCTCGAATGGCGTAAACGCAGCGTTGGACATCCGCCGACCAGATGGTCAGATGACCTGAAAAAGGTCGCAGGCAAACGATGGATGCAGACTGCTGCCAACCGATCATTTTGGAAATCATTGGGAGAGGCCTATGTCCAGCAGTGGACTGACTACGGCTGAAATGATGATGATGACTTAAAACACAAGAATACAACCATTTCTTTTATTAAAGTACTTTATTGTTGACCTATTAATTAATTTGCATTGTGGAACATGTTCGGGTTACCAATTACTATTGTCGTTGATAAAACAAATGTTATTCTGATAGTAAATCATGTTTTATAGTATTTAAATTCAAGATTTTTGCACCGCTCACGCAAGTGCTTTTTACCGCAGCTCATTTCTACCCTAAGGTTGGCTGGAAGAAATTGCATTATCGATAAGTCCGCCTTTGTACCCATTTAGTTGAATTGGATTTAACCATGTGTTTATTTTGTTTGTTAATGGTGCAATAAAGTGTTCATTCATTCATTCATTCATTCAAGATGTTAAAAATTCTTTACATTATAAATGAATCTTGTCTTATGCATATGTTAGATACCCGCCGGCGTCTGTCTATGAGTCGAATGACAATCGTTCGACTCACCGCTTTTGCGTGTGTCATACTTTTCAAAGATAGGGATCCAGGATGGTCAAATGACCTGAAATAGGTCGCATGCAAGCACTGGATGCAAGCCGCTACCAATATATATATATATATATAATAGGTAATTCCGGATATCCTTGGCGAAGGTCTATCCAGCAGTAGAATGACTTCGGCTGATGATAAAGATCTGTACAATTGGAAGCAGTTAAAACTCTCCCCCAAAAAACTTTTGAAATGATAAGTACGGGGCACTATTCAACTGTAAACTTCTTCTGAAAAAGTAATGTATTCAGGAAGGAATAGTATAAAGTAAAAAAAAAACAAATTATAATTAAAAAAGTGAATCCAGCTCAACTTCGCGAAATACCCTACTTCTAGAAGACTAGAGTATTTTGGTATGCGAATTTCGGGTATTTTTTTTCTAACAAGATAACGATAATTAAAAAAAAATAAAAAAACCCGTATTTCTGTTTGGAAATGAAAAAAACACCAAAATTTTATTTTGTTATAACACTGTCACAGTAAATACGAATCTAACAACATATCTCAAGCTAAAATCCATCGAGCCGTTGAGACTGTAGAGCGTGCCAAACAATTATAAATACCTACATACTACTCTCAAAAAAACTTCCTTCTGTCGCAGTCGGGTAAAAAGGGTTTGTTTGTCAGTTTTCCTTTACGTTAAATGATTGCAAATCAAAAAGCTCATTTATGTGGGAGGACGGTGCATCAAAAGAGGTTGTCTGTTCGTCTGTTTGTCAGTGCTGTCACTATAAACACTTGCTTACGCCCCCGCACTGTCACTGTTGAGCGCTCAGCAATTTAATGTGGTATTGTCCTTTATAAAGTACAGAAAACTACTTTCAGTGTCGCCAGCGATTTTAGACCGTTCCTCGAGAAAATTATTTTTACTCGCGACTATTTAAAATACAAATAGATTGTTGCTTGCTATACAAATAGTTGATTGCTTTCTAGAATTCCCTACACTTATTTAGAAAGATAGATAAAAGGTTTATTTTGTTCAACATTGATTATACACAACACAATATAACCATTACGAAACACAAAAGGGCTACAGCTCAGCATATTGTTGCTTTAGAAGAACAACTTCTAATTTTTAGCGGTCAGGCGCAAAGAAAGCAATATAAACAGAAGATAAACCAAGCTAAAACCTATTTATTTAGGAGATTTGAAACCCTGATATTAGAGACACGTATATTCGACATATGGCGACCACCAGATGACAGCCGACACAATTAAGACACGATTCACAATGTGTATTAGCCATCCGTCCGTCGGTCTATTAACGGGCTTACACTTATCTTGTGATATACTCGTAGAATCAAGAACTGAGTGAGGTTTTTACCTAAGTATATCTCAATACGTAGAATTTTATTTTAATAGAGTATTGCCGCTATGAAACTAAAACTATTTTACACATACATTATATTAATACAATATAACCTACTCACGTTTCATTTCATTGAATTCATTCCGTTCGTTGTTCATAGTCGCACGTCTGCTTTGACCCAAAATTTTGTTTTCTTTAGAAGAACATAAATTGCAATTAATTCTTAGCGGATAAATTATTTTAAAATGAGTTAACAATGGCATAATAAGTCTTTTATTTTGTTAAATTTACCGGAAAGTTGGCTGAAGAAATTGCGCGATTCATTAATTTACCAATTTTAGTAACCAACTTACTTAAAGCCACACAAAAAATCCTAGGGAGATTTTTGAATTTGTAGAATTTTGAATCTATTTTTAGTTTTTTTTTTATTTAAGCCAACTTTTCACCATCTTTTGGTATTATTTTGTCCCTCTCAAAGGAAATTTCTGAATATTTATTACATGAAAAATGTGAATATTTAAATAAATGAAGGTTTCTGACTGCGGTTATAAGTGAAGGTTTTAAATCAATAAAGAAGTTAAGTTCAAGTCAAGTTAATGTACCTACAAGTACCTATGTCTAAATTCACAGAAAACATCAATAGCTTGATTTCATCTATGAAGTCTTGACGAGCAATGAGCGCTGCATTTTAATCAGACTTTGTGAACAAAATCAAGACGCCACGTCATGAAAGTGAAGAACACTAGCTTATTTATTTTCATGTACACGCTGTAAATATACATTGTAAACTTAACATTAGGAAAACTGTGTACAAGGGTTCTACTTATTTCTAAAGAAATTTCTTCCAGCAGACCCTCGACAGGAACTACGAAAGAAAGAGGCAAAGTGGCGTATAAGAAAAAGAAAAAATAAATTAAAAAAATAATAGGCTCAATCTTGACCTATTTTATAAATATGTATAATAAACTAAATAATAAATACAATAAATATACCTATTAATATATATAAATAATATATATATATAAATATGATAATATTTAAATAATAATATCTAAATATGATTCGATTTATGAGATTAAGGAGAAATAATAATCTCTTACTCGCTTCTTAAATGTGGACAGAGTTTGGAACTCTTATTTGTTAAACTTTAAAAATAAATTATTATATGAATAATTTGTTTTCTTTTATGTTAAATGTCGAGGAAAAGGAACATAATTTTCTTTAGTTAACCTGGGCTAAATAAAAGTTTCATAATACGGGGCAAAATATTTTGTATGTTTACTGGCTTTAAATTACAATGGTCGAAATCGGTTGGAGAGATCAAATGTCATCAAATTAAGTTGTATTTTTCACTTTCTCTTGTTTCAAGAATCTAAAGAGCTACTTATTTCAAGAGTCTAAAATTAAGTAACTTTTGGAGCATATCTAGTAATTTTTGAAACACCTTTATATCTATTTTATAGATTGTCAAAATATGCTTTACATTAATTACCAGTGGTTGCATAGTGTTGGGTAAATAGAGAAACATGTGTAAGATGAATAAGTTTATTAGTAGTAATATCAATTAACTTGAATAAGTTATAGCTGTACTATGAATAAAATAACTGATGTACTCGTATAGTTGCAAAAATAATAATTTATTTCGCAAGAGTTCAACGAACACAACGCTTTGGCGTCACTCAGTCGCACTTTTTTTACTTTCAAAGTCGGAAGCATAGTACAGATGTAAACAAAAACAACTTACATTTACACGTTCGGTCGCCGGTCACGTAACGTCTATTTTTATGTACAGTCGGCTCCAAAAGCCTTTTGATATCGGCGTTTCGGACACTTTGATCTTGCAGGGTGGCCGAGATTAACGCAGCGGAGTGACAAATAGTTGAATTGAATGATCGATTTATGTATTTGTTAACGTTTTTCGGGGTGACTGTACTTTAAGTTGAGTTTTTTTTTGTAAAATATTAGGTGCAAGGTATGGCTGTTGCTAGTATTTTCTACAGTTAAGCGGTAATGTTTATTTAACTATTAACATACATTTACCGACCGCTTAAATTATTTAAAAAATAATTATAGATTAACAGATTATAGACTCAAGTGGCTCCCCATTAGACTTCGTCAAAATTTGCATATCCTTTCACTTACCTTAAAGAACGCTTCAGATTTCTCAGTGAGGTTAATAATCGCAAACCGCGTAAATCTAATACTCATCGTCTAGCTACCCCTCCTGCTGCTACCTCTTTCTATTCCCATTCCTTTACTTGCTAAAAGGCTGCTCAGTTATGGAATGCTTTGCCAGTTGAAATACGAAAGGCTAAAACAATTTCATCTTTCAAAAATCAAGTGAGAAAACATTATCTCTCTTCAATTGAAGCTGATCTTGCTCATCGTTAGTCATTTTTTTCTCTTCTTTTATTGTATGTTGTATGTAGGTATATGATATGTATATATTCATTAAAGGTATAGTCTGTATTAATTGATTGTAGGTTTATTTATTGACTTTTATGTAAGGATGATAGTTTTAGTATTTTATTACTGTACCGCCTTTGTTTGTTTTCGCTTTTTATCCTATCTACCCTAAGGTTGGCTGGAAGAAATTTCAATAGCGATAAGTCAGCCTTTGTACTCAATTTTCTAAATGTATTACTTTTAATTTTAATTTTGTGATTGGTACAATAAAGTGTATATCTATCTATCTATCTATCTATTATATATTTCCTCCATTGTACATTTTGTCATTTTTTCGTTACAAATTGTGCTTTTTTTTATTTTGCATATATAGATAAATATCCAAGACCCAGGCCAATGATAAAAAAAAAAATCGATTTTTCACCTGACCTTGGATCGAACCCGGGACCTCCTGAGCGGGCAGGCATGTTAACCATTACGCCATAGAGGTCGGCGAGCTATAACTACTTGAAATTGTTTTCGAAATTGTTTTCCGAAATAAACAATAATTTAACAACTGCTTTGTTTAGTTGAAAGCACGCGGGCGGTCGGAAGCTGAAAGCAAAACTTTCAAAGTTTAAGTTTAAGCACGCTTTAGCAAGTCTGTATTTGGAGTAAATAAGTTAGTTGCAATTGCTGAAGTATTGTTATTGATAACGTACGTTTTTGCTCAAAGCTTTTGATGTAACGTGGTTACGTTGTAATGTCAAAAGCTTTCAGAATTAGACTATTAAATGCTGAATTTTTCATATGTTCCGCTCAATTTACTTTATTTTCTTTTTTTGTGATAAACTTTCTACTAAAATATACAATAGGTAATATAAATAGAGTCTAAAAACTAATTAAAAGTAAAAAAAAATATTCCTAATTTCGATCTCCTTTTTGCTCTAAATTATGGTTAATTGATATATTGCTAACTGATGAGAGTTATGTTAAATGGGTCAACAACCTCGGCCGCCAATAACCGCCAAAGGGAAATTTAAAAGTAAAAGGCTCGAAATGACCATAATTTGTGTCAGAACGGCCGTGAACGAGACACGCGATTCGCCGCCATTGACAGTCATACACAAACGACTGGTGTCAAAATTTCATTGTAATTAGAGCATCCGTCCGTTGAAATATCCGTTTGAAACCATTGATATCTAGAGTTTTGGGCTTTGTTTTTATAAAAAAAATTAAGTACGAAAACAAGCACGTAGGCCTTTCTAATGGATATCCTTGCTCGACGTCACAGTTTAGGCTGTCACGAGTAAATTGTCTAACATGTATGAACATGTTAGACAATTTACTCGTAAAAAGTAAGTATGAACTTACTTTTTGAGTTCAAATTCACAAATTTTTTGTCTTGCCTTGATAGTGTTGTGTACATGACTTTTTATAAAACATATGGTTTCTATTTATAAAAACCTATAACTGGCTTTATGTTTCTTAATATTAGTTCTAATATGTTTTTTTGTTTTTAAGTCCTGGCTTTCCAAATAAATAAATAACCTCTTTTATTATTTTTATATTATTTTACGGCTCCTGATGCCTATAGTTTAAGGAGTCATCATATGTGGCGTTTACGGGAACGGAGGTATGTTTGGATGGGTAGGGGTGCCATGTATTGGCCAGTTGGGCCTTTCGAGTTTTAATCTAATTTGGCAACGCTTAACCTTGGCATACAGGCTACGCCCACATGACACTTCTGCCTTATCTTACCTTATATTTGTGTCCAAAGTACGACCTGTGCGTGGGTTGCTCAGCGAGGGAAGATCAGCGCTGTCATTTTCATCGGAGGGCAATATGCTGAGTTAGGACCTTTTTCGGAACACACAACCTTTTTTCTAATGCTTTTTCTTTTATGAAAAAACGGAACCTGGCTTTGAAACAAATAGTTGACGATGCAACAGCGAGAGCGCTACGATAAACGAGAGAGCATTTGGACTGCAACACCAGAAACATCATTTATCGATAATCTTTTCCTTAAATAGATCGTAGATTGCAGGTTGAACTAAGTGCAGTACTAAACTCTTCTAAGTTGCCTAGCCCCGGTAGCTTAATACCATCTCTTGAAGCAGGGCAGAAATTAGTGAATAAACGAGATAGCGCAATACGAGCAGTAAGGCGACATTTCGCTTGCCCACTTGTTTTTACCCTGCTTATAGAGATGATAGTAAGCAACCAGGCCACATAATTATTACATTTTGTTTGTTTGTAATATCTTTATTGTACAGAAAAAACAAATAATTTACTTTTTATATGCGAATAGGCTACATAGTCGAGCCAGAAATAAGCAATCTCAAGGGTTTTGATAGACGCAATATACGGTCATAACGATGCACGCATTTGGCCACCTGAAGCTCGACAACAGTGTTTGAGAGGAGATATGTATTCTACTAAAGTGATTAAAACCTCACGTGGAAAATTGTTGAAATTAGATTAAAAATATAACTACCTTAATGTATTTGACATTTTACGGTTAAATTGAACTGGTGTGAATGCAAAATTATCTAGCTTCTTGGCGCCACAAGCGTGGCGTGGACTAATGGGGATTACAGTAATCCGAAGGTGGCTATTTATATTACACGAATCCTACTTTACAATATAGATGTCAGGGACTTTGTAATGCTTGTGTTGCATTGGGTAAATAATAACTTGTCAACATGTGCTTTAATATATATATATATTATAGATCGTTTGTAACAATGGGAGGTGGAAGCCTAGTTACGCCTAACTGCCCTATTTCAGGAGTATAGAACTGGAATGTCTTCACAAAATTGTATTAGAAAAGTTTATACTGTTGATTAAATTACAACATTTTTAAAGTTGAAGTAAAAGCAGAAGCGACCCAGAGGTAGACTAAGGAAGAGATGGAAGGACTGTGTGGAGGAAGATCTTAGGAAGATGGGCAAATTTTTAAACTGGAGCTTGATAGGTGGAAAAAATTAGTTGAAAAGGCTAAGACCAATAAAGGAGAATGAAACGCCGCAGAAAGTAAGAAGTTAGTGTAAAAAGTAATAAAGTAAAATTAAAATAAACACATACCAAATTTCATAAAAATCCCTTCGTGGAAAAAGTGTTTCGGCCGTGAAAGCGTAATAGACTGACACACAGACAGACTTTCACACTTATAAATATTAACTATGGATTAACGTTACTGAATAAAGAGATCTTTAAGTCCAGTATTGATTTCTAGCTGAAATGATAATGATATCAAACGACAATGTATCCAACTGAACACAATGGATACTGCATTTTTTCTTCTCATTATGTTTTTAAAGATACTTCGCGCCGCCCATAACTTCTATGTTTTTCCACCTATATGTACATTCAGGAAGCAATAAAATTTGAATTAATAATGGTTCACTATGAGATAATGATTTTAGCATTTCAGTCCACCAATTGTAAAAGTATTTTTATTTGCCTTTACAATAAAGATTTATAAATAAGTAAATAAATAAAGAGCAATAAATGAAACAAAGCCCAGCTCAGTTAAAGTCATTTACCTCATCACAACACCTCAGAGAACTGAATCCCCAGATCATGATCATGATGGCAACATTCCAGCCTGGCAAATCCCCTGAAAGGTCAAACATAACCTCTGTTAATAATAAAATAAACAGACACGATATCTTATTAAGATCACTTGTTGTATACAAGAATTTATCATCAATATTTTGTGTTATAATCTCATCCTTCTTGGCCTATTTCCATGTGAATTGGATTCAAATATTTATTTACGCGTTTTCTCATCCAAAGTAATCCTAAAATCTAAAGTATTTAACTAGTGTGTGTAACTAGTGACGACAATATATGGGTCAGAAACTTGGTCAATTACTATGAGCCTATTATCGAAACCTCAAGGTCGTTCAAAGACCTATGCGCAGTGTTTTCCTACGACATCGACATCGTTAGGTCCAAAAATTGATCTTACATCATTATTTGAGGTATTAAGTAGGTAGTAAGTTTTTTTAGTTTATTTTGTGTAAGTTTATACTATTATATTTAGCTTATGTTTCTGCACCATGTCTATCTCTTTTCCTGAAATGTTTCCTACAAAATGGGTTGCCCGTAAGAGATTGCTATTGCGATAAGGCCGCCTTTGCACATCATTATGTCTACATGTATATGTCTCAAAATTGTATTTTCCTGGTGCAATAAAGTGTTTATTATTGTTATTATCGAATCAGAAATTAAAAGATTCGTTGAAGAAAAAAAGTTAAAAATGATATAGACCAGCGGATCATTTCTTTGAAATGGCAGTTGGCAGAATACATAGCGCGGAGAATTGATGGCAGATTTCTGTTTGGCTGTCCGGAAGGGTTCTCGAATGGCGACCATAAACCAGCAAGCGCGGAGTTGGTTTACATAAACCTCAGACGTTCTGAAAAAATCGCATACAAACGCTGTATGCAGGCCGCTTGCAACCGGTCATATTCCATAGAGGGCGGGCATGCAGAAACTAATATTAGTGGTGTTATTTACCAACAGGAACATGAACCGAGGTAAGTGGTCAACACTGTCAGATTTTTTCAGGCTGCCTAAAGGCATCTGACACAGCCTATAAACTGCCATTTATTGATAAAAACCGAGACCAACGGCTTGAAGTGCTTTCCAAAGCACGGAGAAGCTCGTGGTAGAAAATGTCACTAAATTGCGAACAATCCAATACGGGTCGCGTCTTATCGTCGCTATACGCGTGTCGCGCTAGGCTATCTAACTCCTCAAAACTCCTATTTGTCCTTACTTATAAATTAATATAAACTCTATACAAGTGTGTTACAAATTGATTGACCAACTTAGTAGAAAAATTACCACCGCTTACAAATGTAGTTTTCAATTTGAATTCAATAGTGGCGTATAAATACTTGCATATATTTATTATGAAATTGTTCTAGTATTTACTACCAGTAGCATTTAATTGCAGCTAATAAATATTTTTGTATGTACTTTGACCATAAATGCAATGATTAATATAGACTAATTAATGAATGTCTTAATTAAATTTCAAGAATTTCACTCAATTCTTTACCTTACGTCTTTCAATTTTAGATGAGAACATAAATTTTAATTAAAATTACTTAACTAGAAACTTATTCGGTAGTAATTATACGAATTCTTGCCTCGTCGATGGGGAGTCGTAAAATTTGAGTAAAGCTTTGTGATTAAGTAAATATTAGTTGATAGAATATACAAGTTGAGACGGAAATCCGGAATCTTAAAGATGCCTTTATAAAAATGATATTTATTTTCAAATTAGTTTGCCTTATAGGTGAGGATTGTCGTGACCTCCAAAATCCAAATTGGCAGTTTCTTCCAGGCAGATTAATCTTCTTCTTATTTACGTGTGGATGGTATTATACTCTCGGAATACAAAATTTCCCAAACTTCTCAAAATGCAAAGACTATGCGTATAAAAAGGAAATTTATAAATTTCCTTCTTAGAAATAGTAAATCTTACGTCAAAATTTCACTTTATCTAGATTTGTCCTGTTCATTTCTCGTAAACAAGTTTGACAAATGACCAATTGTTATGGGTAACGCCACCAAAGATAGCCGGTGTGAAGTCGATTGGATTCCGATCCGTTTATGGAAAGACACGATTACCACCAAAGGAATCCGGTTGGCTAAATCAAAGCGAATTAACAACAATTTACAGTACTAGAGATATTTGGCTTGATCCGCGTATCCATAGCTAAATGCCCGGCAAGACGCAACCCGTATTAGTTTAGTTCGGTTTCCTCCGTGCTTCAAAAGGTACGTTAAGCCGCCAGAGTGAGAGATAAACACTTACTCATTATCTCTTTACTATTACTTCTACTTTGTTCAAGAGTGTTTGCCAATCAGCTTACGATTCAGAGCAGAGGGTACTTGGTCCTAGCCTAGATTTAGCAGTAATGGGTATTTCAATTGAGCCCAGTGTACGGAGAAGCGAGACCAACAGGAACATTACCCGAGGTGTGTTAATAGCCAAAACTTTAGATTTATCGGGCTGCGTAAAGGCATCCGACACAACCTGCCTTCTATTGATAAACCCGGAACAACCAACGGCTTAACGTGCCTTCTAAAGTATGGAGGAGCTTGAGATATAAAATGCTACTAATGGGGACTAAAGACTAAACCGATACGGGCCACGTATTGTCTGCTGATACGGATACGCTCATGCTCTGTCATCGAACCCATCAACGAACGACAAGCCTATAATGTTTAATGTAAAGCATAAAATTTTAGGATCAAGTGCGTGTAATAGGCTAGTTTCCAGGGTCAAAAGACTTACATTAAAATTTGTCCGTCATTTAAAGAATCAACATATATTAGTGACGTATTTTTTCTTTTGTCAATTGAGCGATAAATTATAAAGATATAACGCATCAAAGTTTAGGAGTGGCTCGTGACGTCACATGTTGCAAAAAAGTGTAGCACACTGTGACGTCACACGGAACTTTAACGCGCCATATCTTTACCATTCTTTGTTTAATTTTCAATAGAAAAAATACGTCTCCAATATTTTTTGATTATCTGACGGACTAATTATATTTTTTTAGGTAACTAGCCTATACTTAGTTCTCACTCTACTTTTTTTTTATGTTCAACCCAAATCATCCTGCAGTTATCAAACTATTGGCGCCAAAAGCCTAATCGCTAATAGGCGTCGGTTATGCTCTCTTAAATCAACTGATAGTAAACTTGTTCCATTAGACGGTATTTGAGAATTTGTGTTCATAATAGCGATCTTTCCGTGGTTCAGTGGTTAAGGTTTGCCTTAGACCGTAAGTTCGATCCCCGCGGGCGACATACGTTGTTTAGTTGTTTCCAGTTTTGTTAGGCTTGAATCACCTGATGGTCTGATAATAATGATAACTCCGTGCTTTAGAATTGGAAGGCATGTCGGCCCCGGCTGCCATTAAGTGATCGTTATACGAATCACGTCAGAGGCTGAAAGGTGGTTCCAAAAAACTCTGACACCAAGGCCCTTACCCTTTGTGCTTGTACCACTATTGTAGGTTTATTTGAACACAGCAGCTTCGCCGGCATCATAAGTAAGTTTGACCCCTGGTCTTCAACTGTATTCATACCAGATTTCAGTAACAGACAGACAGATAGACAGACTTTCGTGTTTATAATGTTATTGTATGGGAAGTATATATATCGCCTAAATATGAACGTCTACCGAGGTCTATTTACTTAGGAATTTCAACTATTAAGAGAAACTTATCACTGAAAGACCCTATTTTGATGTCACTATCAAAAATATGTACTGTTTGTTCTCCGTTTTCTAAATTCTTGTCGTGTACCTGATTTCAATGGCCAGTGGCATACCTAGTACAGAACCGTAAAATGTTTTATGATTGTAATATTTACGGCGTATTATAAAATCCATTTTCGCCAAACCCACATCGGAATATTGAATTTCGAATGTGCAGCTCATAGACCTACACTACTGTGTAGACTAACAAGTGTACTCAGAGTCGTTAATGACTACTAAAGCAAACAGTACAAACTCTAATAAATGTGTTATATCTCGTTCTTTGACGTTAAAAAGGAGAAAAAGAGACGTAATATATTTTTCAACACATTTGCTTATAAAGTGTCTTTTATTTCATTGTAATTAGGCACGTAATGGGAGTTGTAAACAACACGTTGTTTGTATTATAATTGCACTTGTAAAGTAATGGTTTATGTTTTTGATTTACGGTACATTTTTTTTAATGTACGACAAGAGGATTGTACTAAACTACTAAACTGAAAAATATAAACTATTTTAGCTTCCAAACGATAACTCAACACTAAATTTCATATTTATATTTATTTTACTGAATATTAGCAGTAAAGGACTGCAAATATTAATTTGTGTAGAAAAATTTAGAAGGGCTATGAAGGACTTGTATCCATGGCCGTAAAACCCATTGTTAAAAAATACTATCAGGGTCTGCTTTTTATAGACAGTGGCGCCATTTTTAAATCTATTTGTTTTTGTATTTAATTTACTATTAACGCCATACTTTAAGGTTTTCTATACAGTATCTTTCTCATTTCTTTTAGTATTATTCTTACACAGTTTGACTATGCAAACGGCCATTTTGCTTATCCTTTTACATTAAATTTATCTAGACGTCCAACTCACTCATCGGTTGCAGCGCAACTGACGCGTAGTTTTAGTTGCCGTATTTTTCTAGTACACCGACGGTATCTAGTCGAGCGCGCGAGATCAATTAATATATATGTATATATAATACTTGCTGACCCGGCAAACTTCGTACCGCCTCCGAATATATTCACCTTTTAAACCTTCCCTGGACTTCCACAAATAATTCAAAATCAAAAATAGCCAAATCGGTCCAGCCGTTCTCGAGTTTTAGCGAGACTAACGAACAGCACAATTGATTTTTATATATAGATTATCTAGCCCAGTGATTCCCAAAGTGGTCCAGGTGGACCCCCAGGGGTCCACGGGAGACTTGCTGGGGGTCTACGTAGGCGTGAACAAAAAATGGGGGTCCATAAGATGTTAATGGGGGTCCACGAAAATTTATCTGCTTTTGATAGTAAAGAGCAAAAATGTAAGCATAGTTTTTATAAGGGCCTACCTACATTGTTTTAAGTACCTATCTAAGCAGATAATATTTTAATAAGGCAAGCGACTGTTACTTGTCCAAACTTGTGTATTCGATATTACGTACAATTTCGTGTACAGACTTGCAAAGCGCTATCCGCCCGACAATGCTTAATGCTTGTTCAGACATGAACTTGATCAACACTATAAATACTTGATGCCAAAGGCAACCAAACGCATTCATTTGTTTCCGGAATTTCGAAAACAAGGCGGAATTTGGAAAAAAGTTGTGAGAAAATTTATATCTGTGTTTGCTAGTGCCGGAGAAAAGTAAGTAACCTACCTTTTTTTGTTATAGTACTTAAGTATTTTGTTTACGTGTACTAGTCGGTTGATCACAACGGCCTGTATAGATAGGTAACTTAGTAACTTACAGATATTTTAATTGTCCTCTTTCGATTTGAAGACAAACACAGCACGTTTTATTCAATTGTTTTTTCACGAGAGAAGCACTGCCTCTCTAAAAAGGCCGAATAAGCAATATTGCAGAGCAATTAATTTTGTAATTTTTCTTGCAAATAACTACTAATTTTATAAAACAGTAATTTCATAATCATGTTAAATTGATTTTGAAGTAACTATTTTATCAAAACTATTCCTTTTCGGAAAGAGCGAGCGGTGCGCGGGCGACGGGAAAAGGGCGGGGCTTGAACTTCGATGCCTGTTTGTCACGTTTTAACAATGAAGCCGCAGACAAAAAATACGCAAATACACGGAGCGCGTGAACTCATTGATTTAATAAAATGTTAGTTATCGTTTTTATGGACAATTTTGGGATTTCGACGTTTATTTTTTCCTACACAAATATGATCAGTATTCGATACTGAGTACACTAATTTTTATTTATACTATTAAAAATTAGTGGTAAATTATGTACTTTAAAATTGATACCGTTTTGTGAAAACGTTTGTATTTGTCTCAGCGGTTTATTAGTTGGTCCCTTTACAAGCCGTAATTCTATTTCCGCGTGCTGACAAAGGCTGCGGTGTGATACCTATATTCAGAAAAAAACTTGGTTACTAAAACATTTTTTTTACAGGTAAGGTAACTGACACGAAACATGGCTACAGCAAAGAAAAAATGTCGACAATATAGTGTCGATTATTTGAAATATGGTTTTGTTCCATCAGAGGCAGACAAACAATTGCCCATGTGCCTATTATGCAACAAAGTTTTGAGCAATGACTCTATGAAACCATCAAAGCTCGAAGATCATCTAAAAAGGTGTCATACTGATAAAATAGGTAAAGATTTAAAATATTTTCAAACATTGAAAGAAAAATATGGAAAGAGACCCACCATGCACAGTATGTTCGCTTCAACATCTCAAAGTAACGATGATGGCTTGCGGGCATCTTACAATATCTCATTACTTATAGCAAAATCTGGAAAACCGCACACTATCGGAGAACAATTAATTTTACCCGCTGTTGAAGAGGTTTTAAAAACTGTTTTGCACAAATCTCCATTTGACGTACTAAAAAGAATTCCATTAAGTAACAATACTGTACAAAGACGCATTGATGAAATGAGCTCTGATATCGAAAGCTTTTTGTGCAATCATCTGCAAAAAACTCATTTTTCTATACAACTGGACGAGTCAACGTTACCCAGTAATGAAGCATTACTATTGGCATATGTCCGATTTATTGTTGAGGAAGAAATTCACGAAGAATTGCTATTTGCCAGAACTTTGGAGACTGACACTAAAGGCGAATCAATATTTAATGTCCTGAGTAATTTTTTTACGGAAAAATCGATCCCATTTACAAACATTATTTCAGTGGCAACAGACGGAGCTCCTGCAATGGTCGGGCGATATCGTGGGTTTATAAGTCATCTCAAAAGAATTATACCAGGACTTACAGCTATTCATTGCGTAATCCACCGACAACATCTTGTGGCAAAACATTTAAGTGACAGGTTGAACCAATCTCTTCATTTTGTAATAAAAGCTGTCAACAAAATCAGAAGCAATGCATTGAATACACGTTTATTTGCTCAATTGTGCGACGAAAATGATGAAGACTTCCAACGACTGCTCTTACATACTGAAGTACGCTGGTTGTCGAAAGGTGCATGCTTAACGAGATTTTACTCTGTTTTCGATTCCATATTAGAGTTCTTAGAAAGTAGAGATCCAGATTTAAAAGAAAACTTGATCAAATTCAAAGCAGACATTGCGTATTTGACAGATTTGTTTAAAAAATTTAATGATATTAACTTGCAGTTACAAGGGGACAGCCTGAATTTAATAAAAACAAAGGGGATAATTTCGGCTTTTCTTGGGAAATTGAAATTTATGAAGCAAAACATTAGTCGGCGCGAATTCTCTCAATTTCCAAACTTGTCGCAGGTAGAATGTATTGATGAGGATATCCATACCTACAGTCAACATTTAAGTGCCCTGCATGATGACTTCAAAACCAGGTTTGAAGATATACTGACGATGGATATACCACCATGGATAATAAATCCATTTGATGAAACGGAAGTGGCCAATGTTGTATTACAAGAGGAGCTGCTCGAGCTAAGCACTAATGAGGAGCTGAAGGTGAAATTTAGAAAAGGCTACCCAACATTTTGGCTGCAAGCAGAAATACCCGAAAAATATCCTGGACTGTGGGAAATCGCAAGGAAATTTTTAATAGCTTTTCCCTCGTCATATCTTGTCGAAAGGAGTTTTAGTGCCGTTACAAACCTCTTAACAAAAAAAAGGAGCAAATTAAACATCACAGAGCGGGGGGATTTGCGGTTATTGCTCACAAAAATAAAGCCAAACATTGATCGTTTGCTGACACTCCATCAGATACATCCTTCCCATTAATTAAAATTATGACCTGAACCTATATTACCTTAATATTTTTTTCTTGTAATTCTATTCTTTTAATAAATAAAGTGATATAAAATGTACCATTTTTCGTTTTTATTTTACATATCGAAATATAGGGACAGAACTCAGAAGTGACACAATTTTTATTTTTTGGCGACTTTAAGAATGTGGTAGAAATGTAGCAGCAGGGGGTCCACCGAAACCAGTAAAATTTTGAAAGTGGTCCACGAGAAAAATAAGTTTGGGAACTACTGATCTAGCCCGATGAATCTACACGGATCTAAATGCGTCTTTAATCTATTTTCTTGTATGTCTATGGTTTTTAAAATGTCCTACTTTGGATGTCAAGGGTACTATTGTGTAGTTTTCGTCATTACGTTTCAAGTTTATGGTTAAAAGGAGACGTTAAGTTACTTGAGGTTCAGTCAGATGGACGTAACAGTTAGAAAGTTAGGACAAATATCGCAGAATAGACGTTAAATATCGACTTAAAAATATTTTGAAATGTAGGTCAGCATTTAAAAATACACTATAGAAATACACCGTTAAGACTTGATACCAACTTTTACAATGAAACCAATGAACTTAATCTAGTCAATTTGGAATTAATCCGATTATGTAACAAGCGTGAAATATCAGCTCGAATTAACAACTGGCTTAATCTAGCTATATAGCACGACAAATGGTGGCCATTTACGATTAGCATTTGTCTTTTACAGACAACTGCCAAACAAGGTCTTTAATTATTTAAGTGTTGTTACACACTTACTAGTAAATATCTGCAGTTACACCCGCTCGTAGTACATACCTTCTCTAAGAATACAGGTATTATAACAATATTTACTCCGTTGACTCAGCGACTCAGCAGATCTTGGACTCTGGAACGAGTGCCAGAGAGTTCTATTCTTCACAATGACTAGCCAGTTGTTAACAAATGAAAGAAAAAAAGAAAATCCGAAAAATTAAGTAATAAACATTCGAAATTCAAATTAACGAACTATTTTCTATAAATATCATGCGTTCAAATAAAAACAAATAAAATTTTAAGTACACTTCAAATGTAAACAATTTTCCTAAAAATTGCAATATTTTTTTCCATTTATTTGTCCATAGACTCGTGATTAATAGAAAGACTTATGTTATTAATAAACGATATTAAAAAAGCGTGTATCAAAATACCAAATTAATTTATAATGATATTCAAATAAGATTTATTTTCATTAAACCTTAATGATCATTGCATTAATATTTAAAACAAATGACCGGCTAGCCAAAGCCGTGGTAGCAACCTTTCCATATTAATCGATACATTTATCTCGATTAGGTTCCGGAGAATCGATTTGCAATCGTACTATTGACAGATAACTTATATCAATCGTTGAAAGAAGTACCTATATTTGTATATTATTCTTTGTACATGTCTTTAAACTTGCGAACTATTGTAAATAAGTATAAGTTACACAAAGTCTTTTCTATAAGAACCTTTTAAACGAAGCACGATGCGGATTTGTCGTGGTCCAATCGTAGAATTGATCATTTCATGATATGGTCTATCACATCATGAAATGCGACCATTTCATGATATGACCAAAACAGAATCAACGTCAGCATTTAATGATATGGTCGTCCACGTTTGGCCAGATCATTTCAATAAAAGTTCGTATTTTTTATGCCCAAATCATAACTTTAATATTCTGAAAGTTTTGCTTTATGTTTAAAATATATTGCTCAGTGCTTGACGATAATCAATTTATCCTTTCACTTTTAATTTCGCAATAATATTCTTCGATTTTTTAACAGCTGATAGCCAGCCGCCATGATAATGCTCAAAAAGTTAGTAACATCAGCGCCTCTATTGGATAAAGATGTAACAATTTTACGATATGATCACTTGGTTCTTGGCCAGATCATGATGTGGTCGTGTTATCAGTTGATAATATCACGAAATGTTGGAAGCTCAGTGGTCTGGTCGATTCAGTTTTGGCCATATCATGAAATGGTCGCATTTTATGATATGATCGACCACATCATGAAATTATCAATTTAACGACCTTATATACTGAGCTTGGTAGCCGAGCGCGACGCGCGTATCCGTAGCCAATGCGTTTGTCAAGCGACGGCGAGACGCAATCCGTCTTGATTGGTCGCCATTTAATGGCATTTTATATCTCAAGTTCCTGCGTGCTTCGGAAGGCACGTTAAGCCGTTGGTTGTTACCGATAGGTGGCAGTCGTTAGGCTATGTCAGATACCTTTGGGCAGCTTGAAAAGAGCTGACAGTGTTGGCCACTAACCCGCACAACTAACACAATTCCTTGTTCCTGTTGGCCTGGTTTCCATGTAAAAAGGATAACGGAGTTCAGACGGAAGTCGCTCAATTGTAATAACTAGTGCCGCCAAATCTAGGACCAAGACTTACAGCGTACCCTAGGCTCCGAAGCGTAAGCTGACAAGCGACGCAACTAAGAAAACACGCTTAGGTGAAGAAGACGCGTATATATTTCTGTGTACATTATGAAGAAGCATAATGCAGATAGTAAAATGTAAAATTACTCCAAACAGTTCTTATTAAAGATCAAAAATTACAAACTCTACATCTAAACTAACTTCTATGAATTGAAATAGGTGAATCTTAATTTGGTTCCATCTAAATAGGTTGTCTGTTACAAGTTTGTTGCGACGGCAATTAGCAACCATTAATATTGGCTTTAGGTGTCAACTGAGCTACTAGGTACCTAGTTTAATTCCTTTGATCACATCCTCCGCCATGTAATTTCTTGTATAATAAAATTATGCGAAATATAACTTATAACATTTATGCAATGTGCGTATTCTTGCAATAATTTGGATTCGGGACTACGTTCGGGAGTATTTTTAAGACTCAACTAATTTTTTCTGATTTTACATCGATTTTCGTTCCGCTCAATTCAAGTTTTTCTCGTGAAGCTATTGAAATTAAAAAATATCCTAATTTCAATAGAGAGGATGGATGGCAGGTACCGCCAGTCATTAACTTAATAAAATCGCAAACTCGGAAGCAGACTGCAAGACCCTTAGATACTGTGAGCCAATACTGCGTGAATCGGAATAGTTCCCAATAAAAATTTTAGGCGGTAGTTTGTAATCTTATGACATCAAAAGACAAATGTTAACTTATTCTGCCTGCGACCATGAACGCTGTAAAGTGTTTGAAACGTCAGGTGTAAATAAATAAGTAATAAACGCAATAAAAACCGTATTAAAAAAGTTTAATTTAATGAATAAATAAATAATTACATTTAATCAGTTGCTTTGCTTAGCGAGAAAATATTCGAATACCAGAGCTTTGAAACTATATATACTTATGTTTTATTGTACCGTAGTAAATAAATACATAGATAATATAATTTAATTCAAGATCAAGCCACTGCATATAAAATCAATCAGAAGAAGTTGAAAGGCACTCACAAATGTAACTTTACTGTACTAATCCCTAAGACCTGGCTTTTAACAATTGACGTAATATAAATGATTTGATTTGATTTGAATGTGCAAGATCAGATAAAATTGTAGCGTAAACCATATGTAGTTTTAGTAAAACTCATCAAACTGTACTACACTATTAAGGTCAATGTAAATCCTATCGATAAATCCTGCACAATCCCTGATATCTTCATAAAATTTCTCATTATCTCTAGACGCGCTGTATCTCACACTAAGCATTTGATATTTAGGTTAGTAATGTCATCATCCTAGCGTGTATTCCTAGTTTCGTCGTCAGCTTACGCTTCGGAGCCAAGGGTACGCCGTAAGTCATGGTCCTAGATTTAGTAGCACTGGTTTTTACATTAAAGCGACTGCCGTCTAACCTCCGTAACCTTTTTACAAAGAAAACAGACGTGTTTCTGATAAGAAATACCACCCAAGGTGTGTTAGAGAAATCGCTTATCGAGCTGCTTAATACACTCTTCATATAAATATTAAAACATATTCATTTAAGTATAGACGTACTGTACAAGATAAGTTTGAACCACAATAATGAAAAGCGTCCTTCACTAACAAATTGCTCAAATCAGCCGTAGACAGACACGACTCATTTCCATCCACAGGCAGAAATAAACTAGACACACAAAAAGATACAACCAACATCAGTATTGTCTCAGACGCTAAAATTAACAAACAATTTCAACCTTAAATCTTTGAAATAGAGACTAAAATCAAACACGTTTCTGATGATGCTGTTGAAACAGAATTAATGGTAGACTTTGATAACGAATTTGAACCTATTAACATTGTAATAAAAGATATTATAAATACAGGAAGGTAACTGGATAAATGTATCACGGACCGTCTCTTGTGCTTCTGATCTGTACTAATTATTACGCGTCAAAGCTTTGATTGTAATCGTTCTACTAAACACTTAGTCAATATTGATGGTATATTTAACTCTCCAGATGCAGTACATCATTTTGCTGAGAACTAACAATCAATCTTATAGTCATTTGCCTAATTGTTATTTGTCAATATTAAGAAGATAGCATTACTTAGTAGGAAAGAAATTTACTAGGGATTATAAACTTTATAGCAATCTAGGAATTGTTTCCAGACTTTTTTAGATGAATCTCAGACAAATAAAAAAGCCTATCACAGCCCGAAATCAACCAAAATAAATCTACAATAGGCTAGTTTCCAGGGTCAAAATTCTTTCATTAAAATTAGTCCGTCATTTAGGGAATCAAACTATATTACTGACGTATTTTTTCTTTTGTCAATTGAGCGATAAATTATAAAGATATAACGCATCAAAGTTTAGGAGTGGGGGCTAGTGACGTCACATAATGCGAAAAAGTGTAGCAAACTGTGACGTCACACGGAATTTTAACGAGCTATATCTTTACTATTCTTTGTTTAATTTTCAAAAGAAAAAAAACGTCACCCATATTTGAATGACGGACTAATTACTTGTTTTAGGAAACTAGCCTCTTATTGACTAACTCTAAGACTCAGAATGAACTCAATTTAAAATAATGTAAACTACAACCGGCCGGCGCTAAATTACTAGATACTGTTAATCCCAGTATGCCCGTCACCAATAATTTTCACGGACAATACTTGTGACACTTATTTCATCTCTGAGGTGGTTATTCTTCCACAATAGAATCCTCATATGGGGGGTCAATTGACCTTGTAACCCCCCCTATACGAATGACCAATTTGTTTTATTGCTTTTACAGTACCTAGTTGAATATTTCATACTTTGCTTTTAAATTTATAACCCATAGAAAAAGGAATGAAGCTATTGTATTCAGTGTATTGTGTTCTTAGTAATTATTTTTCGAAGTAGATACTAAAGTATGTTCTGACAATGATTTCTATAAGAAAAGCCGGCCAACAGAAACAATTTGCGTATATTTTTGTCTAAACGAGTAAAAATTATCATCGATTATACAAAATCCTATGTTTAAAATATGTTACCAAACGCGGCGACTATTTGCTGGGCTCATTCACTGAGTGGCGAGTCACCGCCTGCCACTAATAGTCAGTAATCATGATTATGGCAGGTGTCCGAATCTTTATTACAATAACCCAGTTTCATCTCCATCCAAAACTTCTTCACTATATTCCACATATCCTCTTTATACATTAGAAATAGTTCCTACTCCTGCCAAGACTTGTTCATGGACATGTCATCTATTCATATAGCCGAGGGCCGGTTTTGGCAGGAGCACCACATGACATCAACTTCTCCAAAGGGCATCTACGTTGTCCTAGGCGTTGAATCAATATCCCCGCGCAAGCCTCTCAAAGGACCGAGGAAACCCGTGTTTCCCAAGCGGAGGTACATAATAAAAATAAACACTTTATTGCACCAGGAAAATACAATTTTGAGACATATACATGTAGACATAATGATGTTTAAAGGCAATAGCAATCTCTTATAGGCAACCCTTTTTGTAGGAAAATTCAAGAAAAGAGATTTAGGCATGGTGCAGAAACACAAGTGTTGACGAAACATCGTCTACAGCCGCGGCCGCGTAGCCGCGCCCGCGGCGTGCGTCAACATCATCGTCATGCATCTGTCGGCATGACACAACTGACAGCTCGTCGAACCGATATAACGGACGGGCACTTGACGACAAGTAACCGATCGCGCCGCACATCAAAAGCCTTTGGACATAATTATCACTAATATACAGTCCGACTTTCAAATAACATCGAAGTATCATTCATCTCCGCAGTAGGGATTCCCAGTGGATTCTTCACACGGGCACCTGCCGCAACATATTGGTCCTTCAACCTACAAAAAGAACAAAGGAATTTGTGAACCTGCCAGCTGCTGTCAAAAATTCAAGTTTGAAGACGAGCAGTTACAACGGTCATCAAGTTACCAAATTCCACCTAATCCAGCACCATCATCGCGTTCTCTGGCTGTTTCGTCGAGTCTTTAGCGGAATAATCGCATCGGCAACCCAGAAGTGTTGTGAAGAAACATTTCCGCCACAGGAAGAAACAAGGATAAGGGCACCAAAATCGTGAGATCGACCCAATTTCCTTTACTTACATTTTTCTTCACATTCACTATCATTTAGTGCTCACTTTTCCATTCATTTTCATCTGCTTTATTAGTTGTTGGCATTTCATAATCTTGTAGTTTAAAAATTAACAGTTACTGGTCATTTACATTTGAATATTTTAGCCTATTAGTGGCCTTGTGTGATTACTTGTGTGGGTAAGGTGTGTGTAGTAATTAGTTTTGGTGTATTTAGTGCTTAATTTTAGAAAATACCCATCACTGTTTCACCACATCTCACAAAATCATCAATCACTTCATAGATCAAAGTCCACATCAAATCTCATTGCAAATCATTCATAACGCTTTCTATACAACATAATCATTACCCCTCAACAATAATAACAATCCCATTTATGGTTATTTTGCGCTAACATATCTTCTTTGTTTTATAGGTCGGTAGTCAGCTGACTTCGACTATCACAGTACACCTAGCAGTGTGCTGGCATAACATCAGAGCAAAATATACGTGTCGTTCCACTCAGTTTATTCATTTTTTTTTTTTCCCCTCTAACTGTACATAATTTAGATTAAACTTAATTCTAATTTTAAGACTTTTCACTACTTAAATTTCTTTGCATTTAAACTTTAACTACTACAATGACGGACGCTAAGATATCCCAATTAATTAAAAGGAGAGGAACGTTAAAGAGTAAATTAACAACATTTTGCAATTACATCAACTTATTGAATAATACTTCAGTTCAAAATCCTAATGTCTTAAACGAGCTAAAAACACGTCTGGAAAAAATAGAGTTGTTATATACTGACTTTGATGTTCTTCAGGGAGAGATAGAGGAGCTTTCTGACGATATGGAGATGCGGTACCAGGAAAGAGAAATATTCGAGGACCAGTATTATGCTGCCGTCGGTTCAGCCAAATCTCTCTGTGACTCCGTGTCATCAGCATCGTCGCCTAACACCTCCATGCATAGTGCTGAGGTAAGCTCTCATGATGCAACACATAAACACAATAATTTTGTAAGGCTTCCTAAAATCGATTTACCTACCTTTGATGGAGATTATCAACAGTGGCTTGAGTTCAGAGATACTTTCATATCGATAATTCATTCGAGTGATAGTATAGACAGCATCAATAAATTTCATTATTTACGCGCTAGTCTCCATGGAAGCGCAGCCTTGGTAATTAAAAGTTTAGACTTTAAAGCCAGCAATTATGCCTCTGCTTGGGATTTACTTTGCAAGAGATATGACAACAAACGCTTGCTTGTCAATAACCATGTACAGGCTCTTTTTAATGTAAGCTCGATTCAAAAGGAATCCAGTAAATCTTTGCGCTACATTGTGGATATTTTAAATAAAAATCTAAGAGCTTTGGCCACTCTTGATCAACCTACACAATATTGGGATACACTCATCATCCACATGATGGCTGCAAAGTTGGATCCAATCACCAACAGAGAGTGGGAGGAGCATCGTAATAATCGTAGTGAGCCACCAACCTTAGATATATTTTTAACCTTTTTAACAAACAGAGCTGACCTTCTGGAGACACTGGAAGAGGCCAGGAGCATTAAAGGTAAATCTGAAAACCCTTGTGTTCAAAAACAACGGAGTTTTATTGTTTCAACAGGCAAACAATCAATTTCTTGCCCTTTATGCAATAAGGCACATGCCTTATTTAATTGTTTTGATTTCCGAAAACTTCCAGTTGAAACACGCATACAGCGAGTCAATAAGTACAAGCTATGCAGGAATTGTTTAAGGTCTGGTCACAATGAGTCTCAATGTACCTTGTCTCACTGTAAATATTGCAAAGTAAAACACAACACACTTTTGCATATAGATGCACCTAATAAAGAAGCAATTTCACATGAAAGTGTTGTATTGTCTGCCAAGCACTCACATTCACAACAATCAGTTTCTAATACAAACCATGTATTACTGTCCACAGCTCTGGTCAAAGTGTTTGATTCGCACGGTTCACCTTGCACTGCCAGAATTTTGTTGGACAACGCTAGTACCGAGAACTTCATGACACAGGATCTCTGTGACAAACTACAAATACATACTCACGCTACGTGTTCAAGAGTAACAGGTATTAATAATCAAACGTCCAATAGTTCACAGTCTTGCTCTCTTATGTTCGAGTCTTTAGATGGTAGCTATAGGACACATATTAACTGTTACGTCTTACCTACTATTACATCATTACTGCCTAACACATACATAGATGTAAGCCATTTAGAATTGCCATCTGGTGTTCGTTTAGCCGATCCAACCTTTAATGTTCCGTCAGCCATCAATATTCTCGTAGGTGCGGACATATTTTGGAGAGTATTAGGCACCAATCGGATCCAGCTAGGTAAAAACAAACCGGTCTTATCTGAAACCAAACTTGGATGGTTAGTTTCGGGCGCCATAGCAACTTCCGGTTCTCAACAATCTGTATGTATGTTTAGTAATGGCACACAACCACAAATAGATTTATCTCGCTTCTGGGAACTAGATACAATTCCATCTCAGCATGAATTTACCCCAGATGAGATCGCTTGCGAACAAGAGTTTGTTGGGTCTACTAACCGAAACTCAGATGGTCGCTTCGTAGTATCCATGCCTTTGAAGGAGTCTCCAGAAGTCCTGGGCGACTCGTACATTATTGCAAAGCGTAGATTTCTTTCTCTAGAACGTCGGTTAGAAAAAGATCCACGTATGAAAGCACTCTACGATGAATATATGACAGAATATTTAGAATCGGGTTACATGTCAGAAACAACATCAAAAATTCCTGACACTGTCTATTGCTATCTTCCACATCATGGAGTCTACAAGGCAAGCAGTGTTTTCACGAAACTTCGTGTAGTTTTAGATGCATCTTGTGCTACATCATCGGGAAAATCGTTGAATAACATACAACGCACTGGGCCTGTAGTACAAGATGATTTAATTTCGATTCTCATACGTTTCCGACAACATAAGTACGTCGTGTCAAGTGATGTTGCACGTATGTATTTACAAATTTTAATTAAGGAAGAGCAACGTCCATTACAACAAATTTTGTGGAGGTTCGACCCCTCTCAACCATTAAAGACGTACACTTTAAATACGGTCATTTTTGGCACATCGTCAGCACCATTTTTAGCAACTAGATGTCTTAAACAGTTAGGGTTAGATTCGACTGATTCAGACACAAAACGTTCCATATGTCATGATATGTATGTCGATGATTACTTGTCAGGTCAGGACACTTTAGAAGGCACGGTCAGACAGTGTAAAAATGTCATTAAAACTTTAAAATCTGCCCAATTTAACCTACGTAAATGGCATTCAAATAACAAGAAAGTTTTAAGTGCAATTTGTGACGATGCAGACATGTCTGGTAGTGTAGATCTCAGTGACAAGGAAACATCTAAAACATTAGGACTTAACTGGATCTGTTTGTCTGACACCTTGGTTTTTCGTATAAATTTGCCAAAATTTGAGAAAGTAAATAAGCGTCTCATATTATCCACAATATCTCAAGTCTATGACCCAATAGGATTAATCTCGCCTTGTATTGTGGAAGCCAAAATTCTACTACAAGATTTGTGGATTCATAAATGTTCCTGGGATGAGGATGTTCCAGAGAATTTTAAAAAACAATGGATAGATTTCTCTATTTCGTTACAAAATTTAAATAATTTTAATATACCAAGATGTGTTAAAGTTACACCATCTATCGATAACCAAATCCATGTGTTTACAGATGCATCGGAAAAAGCATATGGTGCATGCGTTTATGTGAGAAGTGTAGGACCTGATGGGTCAGTGTGTGTGCGACTACTCACATCAAAGAGTAAAGTAGCACCTATTAAATCTACAACCATTCCGCGGCTAGAGTTATGTGGAGCCCTCCTAGGAGCAAGACTGTGTGCTAAGGTAGTTTCATCTGTTACCTTTGAATATAGCTTGTGTACATGTTGGTCCGACTCAATGATTGTATTAGGCTGGCTTTCTTCTTCACCAGCTCAACTAAAACCTTTTGTTCGGCACCGCGTTGTGGAGATACAAGATAGTTCCAATAATTGGCGCTATGTTCCAACCAAACTAAATCCAGCCGATCTGGTTTCGCGTGGTTTAAGAGCCGATCTATTGCAGGATTGTTCCTTATGGTGGTCGGGACCGCCCTTTCTACTGCTAGAGCAGTCTCAATGGCCATGTAAGCCTAATCGGAATAATGTAGAGCTGCCGGAGATAATACACACACTTCATACATCACAAGCACCTGCATCAGATATAGATCTAATTCAATCACTTATTAATAAATACTCAAATTTTTCTAAATTACAACGCATAACTGCCTACATTCTTAGATTTATACATAATTGTAAAAATGTCACAAAGCTTAGAGTACATTTGTCGTTGTCAGAGCTGAAGGCCGCAACGACTCTTCTTGTAATTACGTCTCAACAGGAATCATTCCCTGAAGAACGTAACTTGCTTTTAAATAATAAATCTTTGCCTCATAAAAATCGTTTATTATCTTTATCACCCTTCATAGACACGAACAATGCCATTCGCATTGGCGGAAGGCTTGGTAATTCTCACTACGATTATAATACTAAACATCCCATACTCCTTTGTAGTAAACACAGACTTTGTCAACTTATTTTTGAAAATTTACATAAAACTCATTTACATACTGGACCTCAGCTGCTGTTAGCGACAGTTAGACACAATTATTGGCCTTTAGGAGGAACTGCGCTTGCTAAACGCACTGTACGTTCCTGTGTGAAATGCTGTAGGTTCAAAGGTCAAACTATTCAGCCAATAATGGGTAATCTGCCAGACAAACGCGTCCACCTGGAGTTTCCCTTTCTAGAGACTGGATGCGATTATGCTGGACCGCTTTTGATAGCCGACCGCAAAGGTAGAGGTACACGTTTAATCAAATGTTATATTTGTGTTTTTGTTTGTTTAGCCACTAAGGCGCTGCATCTGGAGCTTGTTTCAGACATGACTAAAGAGGCCTTTATTGCAGCTCTTAACAGATTTATTTCGCGTCGCGGAAAACCTCAGAATATTTTCTCTGACAATGGCACTACATTCGTGGGTACGTTCAATGAGTTAGGAAGGCTTCTCAGGGATCCCAGTCTAACGTCGAGTCTCGCCGCAGATCAAGGTATTAACTTTTCTTTTATACCTAAATATACGCCCCACTTCGGAGGCCTATGGGAGAGCGCCGTGAAGTCCGTCAAACATCATCTCAGACGAATTTTAGATCTGACGCATTTAAACTACGAGGAAATGTCGACTCTATTAACTCAGATTGAGGCTATCCTCAACTCTCGCCCGATTACGCCTATTTCCAACGATCCTTCCGACCTTACTCCTTTAACTCCGGCTCATTTCCTTATCGGTCGATCTCTGGTTTGCGTACCACATCCGCAGATCATCGAGAGATCCATCACAAGCCTCCAACGCTACCAACGCATCGAGCTCCTCAAACAGCATTTCTGGAATCGCTTCCACAATGAATATATTTTATGGCTTCAGAGGAAGGCGAAATGGCACCAGACACGTGGACAACTGCAGCCTGGTACAATGGTGGTCATCAAGGACAGCTCCGCGCCGCCTTTCATGTGGCTGCTGGGCCGCGTGCTGCGCGTGCAGCCCGGCCTCGACGGCGTGGCCAGGGTGGCCGACATCCGGACACGCAAGGGGACGATCCGCCGGGCCTTCAACACCATCTGCCCCCTACCGATTGTTGAAGATACTTCAAGGCCGGGAGTATGTTGACGAAACATCGTCTACAGCCGCGGCCGCGTAGCCGCGCCCGCGGCGTGCGTCAACATCATCGTCATGCATCTGTCGGCATGACACAACTGACAGCTCGTCGAACCGATATAACGGACGGGCACTTGACGACAAGTAACCGATCGCGCCGCACATCAAAAGCCTTTGGACATAATTATCACTAATATACAGTCCGACTTTCAAATAACATCGAAGTATCATTCATCTCCGCAGTAGGGATTCCCAGTGGATTCTTCACACGGGCACCTGCCGCAACAACAAGCTAAATACAATAGTACAAACTTACACAAAATAAACTAAAATATACTTAGAATTACATACCAGTACACATATAAAATACGGAAATAAATAAATAAATGTACTACCTCAAAAGATCATTTTTCGGACCTAACGTAACATCTCACATTATTCACCCCACCTAGAAAATGCTCTTTTACTTGTGCTTTAAAACTCACCAAATTTCAACTGGCAGAGCGTTCCAGAGTTTTACGGCTTGTAAGGCGACATACTCGTATTGCTTACTCACTCGAATTTTGATGAATTGTTTGACTATGATCACATTTTAGAACACTACAGAATTGAAAATTAAACAACCAATTTATTTCGTTGTTGGCAGACATAGCTAGTAAGTTTGTCATGACGGCTCTTAGTACTTACCTTCACGACTTCATCTCTTCAAATGTCCATTGACCGACTAGTATATTTCCACTTGATGACCACGTCCTTACGCTATTAACATTTATGTCAATTGTACTTTGTTATTCAAACTTAACAATCGTCTATGTAATTGGTAATTAGTGAAATGAAGAGGTAATAAATTTAACCAACTGGAATCGCAAGATAGACACACAAACGTACATAATGAAACCGTTTTCATTGTGATAAGGCTGTGGGTGGATGTAATTCTACTTTCCCACATTTCTCCTTGCGAACCAAATGCAATCAACTGGAGCCCTTATTTAGGTATCAAGCATTTAATCTAGAGTCAGATTTATCAAAATGTTGAAAGCATTTAACTGTTTTATAATGTACATTAGAAGCTCTTATTATTAACTATTGAACTCAAGCTAAGTCGGAAGGAAAAGTAAACACTGTCCGATTTTGCAGCTTCCTCAAAACTGCCATGTAACGATCATAGCTTAACCTATTTTTGTTATGTCAATCGACCCTGAATACAGGGACCATGTTGACCATGTAACCCAGTCGATACGTATTATTGAATTAATTTAAAATAAAAGGTGAATTCGCGCATGGCGAATATAAGATGGTAAAAGGGACTACCTACCTACTAAAGCACGGAGAATATCAATTGATAACACAAGTGGCGAGAATCGAAGACTAGTACCGCTAATACGCATGCCCCGCTAAGCTATTGATCTCCATGAGCTGCCGTTCGATAGAGTGCTCATAAAACCATTATTGAGTTATAAATCAAATCAAGAAATCGAAGTTTTTTCTCCCCAAATTTAATCCCGAAATCGACCCGAAATTTATGCGTCTACTACCCATAGATTTTGCGAACTGCAACATAAATCAGCTGATATTGTTTTGTTTGTGAGAATAACTTTCAAAATATTTGTGTCTACAACATGTTCTGATTGTTTATTCGGATTTAACCGCATCGAGTTTATTGGACAGTTAACAAATAGTTCTCGAAGATTTGATGGAAATGTGTTCAAATTCTTACTCTCGATTTAGTTTCTAAAATACTTCAGGCTACTTCTGATTTATTAGTTTTCATCGCATGAGCAAACTGAAATAATGGCAAATTCTCCAGTGGAGAGACGAAGTCGTGAAGGACCTGAAAGCCCTCCAAAGAGCCGACTAACAGGGAACAATCTCTTGTGTCGGAGGCAATATCTTCTTTGGGTCGCTGAGCCCATCGTAAGCAAGTAAGGGGAGCACCTCTATCGAGAATGGATCGAAATGGCAGGCATAGTTCGGAAGATCGGATAGATTAGAAACTGATAAATGCTTAGTTTTTTGGCTTTAACCAAACATTGCCTGATTATGTTTTGGGCTAAGATGTGCTTTAGATTTTTTTTGTATTTTGTGTAATAAAGCTTTAATACCTATCATCTACATCTATACATCTTCTATACATATAAATAAAATTGGAGTGTCTGTTTGTAATATTGAAATAATCGTTTTTTACACTACATGCATATGAATATATATTGGGTACATGCACCAAAATAACATGTTTTACAATTTTTGTCTGTCTGTCTGTCTGTTTGTTCGGCTAATCTCTGAAATGGCTGGACCGATTTTGAAGGGACTTTTATTGGCAGGTAGCTGATGTAATAAAGAGTAACTTAGGCTACGTTTATTTGAGAAAAAATCTTTTATTTTAGAAAAATAAATTATTGTTGCAATGTCCAAGTACTGTCCAGCTCACGCGCATGCCACCACATAAAAATAAATAAAAAAATAAATAAAGAATCGACTGTTAGGCGGAACGAAGTTCGCCGGGTCAGCTAGTCATCAATATCTTTACAATTTCTCATTATCTGTAGTCGGCGAAATATGTCTTTTTCTTCTAATTTTCTCGATGCCATGGTTTTATCATCTTCTACCATCCTCGTGTCCTCTTCTATAAAATCCATCCATCGCTTCCAAGATCTTCGATTCCCTTTGGTTTAATCTACGTTGGGGTAACCTAGATATATATATCAATGTGCGGGTGGACAATTGGACCTTGTGTGGTCTATAATGCTAATTATTGAATTAACCTGTCTAGTCTAATGCCGGCTGTACTTATTCCATGTTTCGTAGATAAACTGACGCCGCCGTGGGTTGAATAGATTTGTTAGGGTTAATTTATTAATTGGAGTAAATCTATATAATAGAAACTGATTATAAAAAAATAATTTCAAGTTTTTTTTAGAATAGACACAATCCATACCAATATTTTTGTTCTCTGTTTGGAGTCCTATGCACTGCCGTCTAAGTCTTTTTTTTTTCCTATACTAAAGGTAGTTTGGAAGAGATTGCACTAGTAATAAGCCCGCCTATTGTACATCTTTGTCCTACAGACTACAAATTATTATCTTTGTATGTAAATATGAATGAGCCCACTCGAAATAAATGAATGAATATTCTAGATCCGAAATTGGAGGGAGCTCTAAATAGGCTTGCATGTTCGCAACGATCAAGTGGCCAAAGATAGTACAAGCATCAAGCGATGGAGGTCTTGGTCTGCCTGACTTGGATTGATAATAGTCTATTGATTAGTGGCAATTATATTAAAAACTTTTCATGCATACGAAGACTTGACGTCAGCAATTAAGATGTTGGTCTACCCGGATCTTATTGGTTTGGTTTCCCAATAATATATGTAACGGAGATAAGAATCCGGTGCCATCATATCTTCCTAGAGTTTCATAGGGCTCTGAACTGCCGAAACAAAACACGCTCGGAATAAAATATAGGAAACTAGCTTTTCCTCGCAGCTCCGCCTGCGTCGAAAAGTAGCCTATGTTTGACCCCGGGTCTTCAACTATATTCATACCAAATTTCATCAAAATCCGTTCAGAGGTTTGGCCGTGAAAGCGTAACAGACAGACAGACATTCGCATTTATAATATTAGTATGGAAGTATGGATGTTCCTATCCCTATCCAAATTTCCCACAGGAGCAAAGCCCCGAGCAAAAGCTAATAATCTAGAAGTCACTGTTTCATCCATAGTTCCATATCCACACTTCTATAATTCTATATCCATACTTCCATAATATCCATACTAATATTATAAATGCGAAAGTCTGTCTTTCTTTCTGTATGTTACGCTTTTACGGCCAAACCGCTGAACGGATTTCAATGAAATTTGGTATGAACATAGTTGAAGACCCGGGGTCAAACATGGGCTACTTTTTGATGCAGGCGAAGCTGCGGGAAGAAGCTGTAGCAAATAAATAATTCATAAACATGACCGCATTTGGTACTAAACTGCCACTGAAGCCTACCGGAAATGCATAAGACGTGTTCTACTCACGTTTGCAACCGGTTTTTGTAAATACTATGACAGACACGCAATTTTTGCCCGACTACGACGAAGAAAGGAGGGTAATGAGTTTTATTAAAAAAAATATATGATTGGTTAATTAGCTGTTTTTCGACCAACTGTCTATTCGATGGTAATTATAATAATTATGTTTTAAATTTTGTAGTTTGTGTAGTTCAAGATATGATTAATTTTTTTTAAAGTAGGTTATTTTTTTCAATAGTAAAATGTATTGTATTATAAACTTAATTATTAATTATTGTAAACTTGTTTGAAACTAATGATTTCATGGTAGGTACTTAAACATTTAATGATAAGAAGTTTGAAGTTTTTTATAGCTCAACCCTCTGGCTAAGGATTTATATTTCAATCATTTTAAATACGGAATAAATAAATGACTAACGAAGAAATGACTATTCAAATTGATTTGGTATTAAATGTTTGCCAATATCCTATTCAAAGTAAATAATTCATATTATTTCTGACCTAACAGTAAGGTGTCGTGTGCCATGACCGTAATCATTCAAGTTACTCGTATAGACCATCATAGGTTACCATAAACGCAGACGCTCTACAATGACCTAGCCATTGTACGATCTGACTTACATTACCCTATTTTTATTGCTGTCATTTAACGCAGGGTGTAATATAATGTGTACGCGAGGTAAGTCCGTGTATAGCAGACAAGCAGGCTTAGACAAGTGGCAAATGTTGAAAAACATTTTTCATTCGCGGTACACTAAACGCTTTGAACTGAATATAACTTGTGATGTTCGTATTTACAAGCATGTGATTAAAGGACACAAATTAAAAAATTAAAAATCGTAGTGGATTACAACGACCCGGGCGATTTCACGTTACAAATAAAAACATAAATATAATTAAATTGTTGTTGAATTTCAGATCCCAGATGGTTTGCCAGCGGGTGATTCCAGGACAGAAAAATGTGTAATTTGATAACCCAGGTAACATCCACCCAGGTACTATAAACAACTATATATACTCAAGTAATATAAACAATCAGCACCAGTTATTGACGTAATTTTATAGGTATTTTTTATGCATGTGTAAAAACATGCAATATCAAAAATTCATTCAAAAAGATTATTTGATTTAAACTATTATACAAATCACAGACAAAACTATTTTTGGTACATATATATACACATATATACGAGATATATACGAGATTTGAAGAAGGGAAGAGAAGGAGACAATTTAATGCCACATAGATGGGAGTTCCAGAGTTTGCACGCTCTGACAGAGAAAGATTTAGAATAGGAAAATGAATAAAATAGAGGACATAAAATAAACTTGTTGGAAAATCATAACCTGTTATCAATTTTGCGGAAAGAGTTCACTAAGATAATTAGGAGAAGTAGGATTAGAAAGAACATTAGAGAGAAGAGATAGAATATGCATGTTTCTTCGTACTCTAATCGGAAACCAGCCAAGCTTCTCACGAAACTCTGAAATGTGACCAAACTTGTGAAGTCCAAAGACAAATCTTATACATACATTTTGGATTCAATCCAATCAGAATCAGTCCAATCCAATCAGTCCTTCAGAAGGATCTAAATACGCAAGATCAGCATGATCCAGAATGGGGAGAGAGAACGGGCCAGCATCGCTCGAGTTTTAATTGGTAGAAAAGTTGCAATCATCTTAAGGAGTGTAGGGAAAAGAAAAAATTGGAATTAAAAGCTAATAATCGCGAAAATACTTATACTGATTACTTTCTGCACCGCTTACACAAGTGTTTTTTTTACTGCAGCTCATTTCTACACTAAGGTTGGCTGGAAGAAATTGCATTAGCGATAAGTCCACCTTTGTACCCATTTAGTTGTACTGGATTTAACTATGTCTTTCTTTTGTTTGTAATTGGTGCAATAAAGTGTTAATTCATTCATTCAAATCGTAACTAGACGAGTCAAATAATCCTCGGAAAGTGAATAACCAGTACTACATACAAAACCAGTTCAACTCAATAAATATAAAATTAATATTATCGATTTAACTACATATAAAATAATAGTAAAATTCATAGCCAAACTTTATGAGTGGGATTATATCAATTACTTGTCAATGCCAAAAGTATAATTATGTTAGCTGGTAACTAGGTAAAGATTTAACTAGTTTTGAGAGAAAGTCGTAAGTTTTATAGTTCAAGGTATATTATTTCAGAACTTTCTGTTTATTTAACCAATAAGGAGCTAGAGGGTTTCTGATTCAAGTCATACGTGTAGTAGATTTTATTAAACGAAAGTGCTTTAGAAATAAGTCTTAATACATTTCCATTCTTTGAATGAATACCACTTACTTACTCCGCTGGCTCAGCGACCCGAAGTGGAACTTGACTTCTGAAATAAGAGAGCGCCAAAGAGTTCTATTCTGCGCGATGGCTCGTCAGTTGTCAGCTCCCATCTCTCGCAGATCAGTCTGCACTGCATCTTTTTTCTTTAAGGAGTGTGCACTATTGTTTTAAAATATATGTTTGGTGTCATTTACTTTATTATGCTGAAGAAGGTAGACAAGTGATGGAAGCAAACCGTTTCTCACCAGTGTTTCTGGAAATCAATAACGAAAATCCCATTCACCTAGTTGCTAACACTAATCTAGTATGTAAAAAAAAAAGTTTTGGAACCTGACCCTTTACGGTGGATATGGAAATGATCATGTTTATCTATCATCGACTGGTTAGATTGTCCTTCTAAGTAAGATTCGTCTAAAGACTTCTACGAAGCTAAACAACCTACTACAGACATAAAATTATGCAAACTACATACTTCATACGGGAAGCAGATTTTAGGAACAACTAGTTTAGAGAAATCTTATATCCAAATAGTCGTAAAAACGCTACTAATATGTTTCACTCGACAATCGTAAAAATCGTGATTTACTCGCGCCTATCGCCTATCGATATGTTTACACCGATCACCTCATTTAAAAGTTGTAAAATCCTTTTTTTTATGACGACAGTACAAGTTATAGAATGATTCGAGTTATCGTTCAATGGTTCGTTTTCAGGATTATGATAATTTGTTAGGAATCTATGATGTGAATACAGAGGGGGGAGGAGAAGACGAAAAGTTCAATCTAAAGCTCCATTCAAAATTCAAACTGAAACGAGTCCTGCACGGTCGCGGGACGTCTACAGAAATAAGAATAATATAACGCAGAAGCACAAAGTAGATTGGTAGGAGTTCCCTAAGCAGGCCAGTTAACTTTGGCACACGCTATGGCACTACTACATAATCTTATTTCTGTGGGTGTCATGGTGCGCGGTGGCACGGGATTCGCGTTAGTTTGAATGGAGCTCACTTTGGTACTTCACTAGGTCATTGGGTTACCAATCCCGAATTCTCCTAGCGGTGCCCCAGGTGTACTAATTTAAACAATCCTAAAGAAACTTAACAACTTAATTGTTATGATAACATGTTACTATTTAATTGTCAGGACTCGCCAACACGCACTGGCCAGAGGCATTTCAAGACTTTTCCTCTTCGAATATGTGTATCACTTTAGCATACATGAAGAGAGGCCAAATAATCAATTCAAAACAATGATTATAATAAGCCATCCCCTCTTTTCAAATATCGATATTGAATTCAGAGAAAAAATAACAAAATAAAAAACCGCCAAGTGCGAGGCGGATTCGCGCACGAGGGGTTCCGTATCAAAACCGTAATCTATTAAAACCTTAAAAAATCAAGTTCGTTGTATGAGAGCCCCCTTAAATATTTATTTTATTCTAATTTCTAATATTTGTTGTTGTGGCGGCAGCAAAAATAAATCATCTGTGACATTTTCAGCTGTCTATCACGGTTCATGAGATATAACCTGGTGACAGACGGCCAGCGAAGTCTTAGTAATAGAGTAATTTTTTCCCCTTTGGGTATAAAACCTAAAAAGAACGAAAGAAGTCCTCAATTTTCTGGTCTCACAGTAAAACTGTGAGCAATTTGCAAAATGGAACAAATAAATAATCTTTTCTGTTTATGAAACTGTCTCGTAAAAGTACCGTTTCCCCGTAAAAGTCACAGTTCCAGTAGGATATTGGCGCGAATGTGTAATTCACGTTACAGATTGATTTTATGAGTTAAGCACTATCCAAACTGACGCGAATCCCGCGCGACTTGCGGGACGCCCACAGAAATAAGAATATATAGAAGTACCATTTGCAGAGCAGTTAACTTTGGCACACGCTACGGCACTTCTACTAATTCTTATAATTCTTTGGACGTCTCACCAGTCGCGCGGGATTTGCTTCAGTTTGAATAGACCTTTATAGTACACCTATGTGTTATTATTACACATTTTGTCTGCTAAAGAGGACAAAAAGTATCCAGATATTCATTGCGGATCCAATCTGGGTAAATAAGTCAACAGAGGCAAAGAAATGAATATATTGATTGAAAATTCGATTATTTAGATATTAATTAATAGCTGTTTACCGTGCTTTGAATGCCTACGATTGTCACTGAGTCTTCAACTAAGTATATTTATACCAAATTTCATAAAAACCTGTACAGCGGTATGTTTTTAACAGACAGACAGACTTTCGCATTTATTATAAAGTATGGATTCTTCTCTGATTTGGTAACTAGCTGTCATGCTGATGAACTGCTATAAGGACAAACGAATCTATTTTTGCAGAGCACGGTGTCACTTAGCAACTATCTTTCTAACTAAGTGTCAGGATGAGACCCATAGTTTTTTCGGATAATAATGCCTAGGCATTGTCTCGAAATCCTATGAATTTGAGCAAGATTAAAGGACGTGCCCGCGGTAAACCTCCAGATGGATCGACATTTATTGATTTATTTTATACAAACACATTGTGTTATAGGTTGCAGTTTAGTCTACTACGGGACCCTAAATTGCGCGTGACCCGTCACGCACTTGACCACTTATTCAATAAAATATATAAGTATTGGGAAAATTGGCCCATTAATTCTATAACTCTAAATCAAATCAAAACGAAATTCTTTCAACAATCTCACAAAGTCGTTAACACTAGATTTTCTTCCGCACATAAAAATGGCGAATGGTAAAAATAGAACAAATCCAACATTTTACGATTACAAATGATTTATGTCCAAGTGTGGTCGTAAAGAAACCACGGTTTTTGATAGATGTAGTATTAAAGAGCATGTCTGAACAAGTTTATGACTGTTTAGTGAGCCTACGGACATTAACTGTGGGAACTCAGCTTAATATCCCACATCCGCATTTACGACGTTTCAAACATTCTCTGAATAATAAGCATTTGGTTTTAGGGACATTGAGAAATTTTTGTGTGTGACGATCTAGATTTTTTTTTAATTAGTAAAGATCGGTGTTTGGAGTTGGCCTTGGATAGAGACACGTGGAGTAAGATGAGGGAGGCCTATTTGCCTAGCAGTGGAACGTAAATGTTTTAAAAAAAGGAAAATAAATGATTGATTGATATTTGAAGTAAAAAAGTTTAATCTTGGCTTTAGATCTTACTTTATATTAACACTAGCTTTCTCCCGCAGCTCCGCCTGCGTTAAAAAGTAGCCTATGTTTGACCCCCCCGGGTCTTCAATTATATTCATACCAAATTTCATCAAAATCCGTTCAGCGGTTTAGCCGTGAAAGCGTAACAGACAGACAGACAGACAGACAGACTTTCGCATTTATAATATTAGTATGGATTGTATGATATCATGTGACTAGGAATACAAAAAAATTAAATACCTTTTTTAAATTACGCCCTCGGTAAAAATATTTTTCTAGATGATATACTTTTTTTATAATAACTTGTAAGTAAGAAGGTATGTTTGTCATAAGGTTTTATCAAGCATCATTTATAATATTTTTTTCATTATGTACTAATGCAGACCCATGAATAAATTTTCACCCAAATATCAGATTCCATCACTGTCGACCGCTCCACAACTATTTCGTCACCATCGATTATTTTAATTCAAGCAATAAAAACTTTATGTGCAACGAGATAAAATTCATTTTCGGAAACACGCCATAAATTATGTTTGGGGTTCAGTACGCAAGGTTAAAAACAGGACCATTTTATAAAATAAAAACATTAAAAAAAACCTACTTTTATTTCAGGTTACCAGGAAACATATATGAATACAAAAATATTAAGGTTGATGGTCAGTAGTCCCCAGGCTGTATATCTCACAAACTGTGCTAGGTAGACAGTTGAAATTTTCACACATGATGTGTTTCTGTAGCCGCTATGACAAGAAATACTAAATTATAAAAATTAAAAAGATAACAATAATGAATAAACTGAATAAAATTTAGGTGGACTAGAGTGGTGGATTAGAGATAGAGCAAAAGAGTTCTATTTGCCTTTTTTGACGGCAACAGGCAGAAGTTAGAAATATTCACAGAATATGGTACGGAATTCTTCGGACAAGAGTCCGGTTCGCACTTGGCCGGGTTTATTTGAGTTCTTATTAATCACAATGTCTTTGCTAGTATCGTATTTTACGATGTTTTAATGGCGGTGATAAAAAATAGCCACGCGTTGGTACAAATTGGAACTGATATGGAGTCAATGAACCGTGAATCTAATTCAAAATTTTATCAGCCATTTTGTATGACTATTGATAAAAGTGCACTTATTTTTAGTACTTACTAATTTAAGGTTTTATTATGTGATATGTGTGTTGATACACGTTAGTGTTTATTAATTAATGGCATTTAACATGATCACACCGTCATAAAACAAAAGTTTACTTAATACTTTGATTTATTAAAGATATGCACATAATATTATTTATTTCCTTTGTGGATCACGGGTAAAACCCGGTCTTTTGAGAGGCTTGCGCGGGGATATTGATTCAACGCGTAGAGGCCCTTTGGAGAAGTTGATGTCATGTGGTGCTCCTGCCAAAACCCGTCCTCGGCTATATCAATAAATGACATATCCAGGTCTCGGCAGGAGTCACAACTATTTCTAATGAATGGAAAGAATATTGGGATATAGTGATGAAGATTGGGTGGAGATGAAACTGGGCAATTGTAATAGAAATTCGGACACCTGCCATTATATATTTTATTATTTATTTGTACAAATGACTAGGATCATTTTACAAAACAAAACCATGAATAAATTATTGTGTGTCCTATCTGTCATAATCTATTTTATCTGAATCTACACTAGATTGATCGAGTTGTAGTTATTGCAAATGTATGTTTGTAACTCGAAAATTTACAAACTCAAAAAAATAAGATGCATTGCTCAGCTCTAGTGATGGGTTTTCAACACGGTATTAAACCAAAATGGTAGAAGACTCAATAAACAACCGTTTTCAACCAGTTTTTTACCATAAACTACGGTTAAAAACTTTTTAGTAATAAATTCAAACTATTAGTTACATATTTTCTTTCTGGTATTACGTAAAATAATGATCTATAATATAATTTTTAACCAACTCCCGTAAAGGGGTACATGATTTTTTATGAATGATACCTGTTTATGGAGAATTAGGTTGAGTAATTTTGAAATTTTTCTACGTATTCAAGTTACTTGCAGGTTTTATTATTATTTTGCCAGGTTAATCGATCCTGTTAGCTCTGATAAAAATATTTTTACCACCACCACGGCCAATGTCGCGCTTTTGATGTGCTTTTTCTAGTTCTGTATCCTAATTCATCCAGAACCTTGTAAAGTACTTTCAAGTGGTTCTGGTCAATCAATTGAGCGAGCTTTCAACAATGCATAAAACGTAATTCAAATATACATTTTTTTAAAAGAGTACTTAGTTAGAAAATAAACTTAAATAAAGTCTTTGTCATCTAATGATCTAACTAACAAGTCGGTTGGATCTTCGCAAGAGATTTAAGAACCTTCCCTAGTATTTTGGGAACTATCCCGTGCAATGTGGGAACCTTCCAGAGCAATTTGGGAACCTTCCCGAGCATTTTGGGAATCGTCCCGACTAATTTAAAAACTTTACCGAGTATTAGGGAACCTTCCAGAGTATTTTCGAAACCTTCCTGAGTAATTTGGGAACCTTTTAGAGTAATTTAGGAACTTTCCTGAACATATAAGGAACCTTCCAGAGCAATGTGATAACCTTCACAATTTGGGGGCCGTCCCTAGTAATTGGGAACTTTCCAGAGTAATTAGGGAATCTTCCCCAGAACAGCAGCATCCATATCCATACTAATATTATAAATGCGAAAGTCTGTCTGTCTGTCTGTTACGTATTCACGGTCAAACCGCTGAACGGATTTTGATGAAATTTGGTATGAATGTAGTTGAAGACCCGGGGTCAAACATAGGCTACTTTTTGATGCAGGCGGAGCTGCGGGAAACAGCTAGTAGTCTATATTTTTCGGAAAAATGTTGTCATCTTTAATAATCGACAAAAGGCAAAAGGTTCCGAAGTAAATAGATTTTTTACTTTGAAATAAATACCCAATCTCCCTTGAAACGTTTCGAAGAATCAATTTTTAGATTGATGTTTTATGATTCCCAAAGTATCGTAATAAGACCTCTAGTCCGAAATAAACACATTCTCGAAATGGAGACTCTTGCTCGCCTGGCTCACTTGCAAAACCGGCCAAATGCGAGTCGGATTTACGAAATGAAGGGTTTCGTTCCATATTCTGTGCATATTTCAAACGTCTATATGTTGCTGTTACAATACTGAGCGAAGAAACGAAACAATAATCACGTTTCTTGTAAGAGAGGAACCCCACTTAAATATTTATTTTACTATGATTTAAGGACTTTTTATTAAAGCGGCTTTAATTTCTAGAGGCTACTGGTACGGGACCCTTGGTATGCGATAGAATGCGAATCCATCCATCAATTATAAAAAAAAAAACCCCACAAAAACTGCAAAAATATAGTAAACAAGAGTAGAAAACGGTTGAAAACGAATTTTCTACCATTTTGGTAAATTACCAGAATTTTTCAACGGTTGAGAATTTACTCGTCGCCCATCACTACTCAGCTCTCTTCTTTGAAAAATTAATCAAAACATAAATCATCAAACGCGCTCCAGAAAGCAAGCAAGTTCGAAGTAACATCGCGGAAAACTTTCGCATTTTTAGCATTTCAGAGTTCATTCACATAAGCCTTAGGCTATTCGAGCACTGCCTATTAGGGCTCCTCAATTTATGATTACAGTTCCCTTGCAAAGGATGTGTGAGGCCGCCTTAGTGTGGAGACATACGGGTGATGAATCGTTTTGCAACTGCTGCGTTTGTTACGAGTATTCCTTGTCCGACTTGCAACTTATTAATTACTGTTTTACTGTTATTCGCTACGCTTCATAAAATCTCGCTACGCTTCGTAAAATTGCCTATCTAATTACGGTGGAATATAGCATAATAACTGAATAAGGCTCTTTACTTAAGGGACTTAACATTATTGTGTTAGGATGATTTGATTGCCGACCTCGTGATCGGTAATCAAATATTATTTATTGCAGTGCAACAATGTGACGCTCCCGGATTTTCAGACATATTAACTGTAACCAATTACAAACAATTGGACCATATCCTTGCTTGCCTAAAAAGTATAGGTAATCTAATAAGTTAAAAAAATAACATTTTTTTATTTATTACAACAGTAATACTTAGTTATGTGTGTTTTTTTTAAGTACAATAAAGATCTTTTTACATCCAAGCATATATTTAAAAAAAAAGTAAAAATAAAATGCGTGACGAACGCGAAAAACCAAATCCTTAACCTTGAGTTTCCTCTCTCACGGATGCGTTCAAAACTAGATTTCCAAGCTTGAAATAGATACAATTATACCATTTGCTATTGTATTAAAGTTCAAATTCGAACAACTACATTTCTTCGGCAAATGATAAAGATTTCAGATCTGATACATTTACTCCCTTCGAAAGTATTAATTTTGTATTCAATTCAGCGAGAAATACAGTTCCTTTTCAATTGTGATCTTCAACTTCCCAAAATGTTTGATAACTCAATTGCCGATGATTATATTCGGGAATTTATGAGTTTGTAACAACCATAGCTTTGTTTGTTAAATGTTTCCAAACATTTTTTTTTTTTTAATAGTTTCTGAAAAAACTTAGATTAAGTCTTTTCTCTTTTTTAGCTGGTTGTCTGTTATAGACACGAAAAAAATTTGAAATAACGCTTTGATTTTTCAGTTCAGAAACAATGAGATAACTTCAAACGACAATGACGAATGCTGAGCCAGTCGTTCCGTGACCACGGCCGTTGTAACACGGTTGAAACAACGGAAGTATAAAAAGTATTGTACGCAGTGCCGTACCTACAATATTTTTATACTTCCGAAGTTCCAACGTTTTATTTTTTCTAGCTTTTTCCCGCAGCTCCGCCTGCGTCAAAAAGTAGCCTATGTTTGACCCCGGGTCTTCAACTATATTCATATCAAATTTCATCAAAATCCGTTGAGCGGTTTGGCCGTGAAAGCGTAACAGACAGACTTTCGCATTTATAATATTAGTATGGAAATATGGATAATTATATTTACAGGACTAAGTGCGTAGTATTATACACACTTAGTCATGTACTTTTATGCATTCATAATGCCATTATAACCCTCCATCTCCTGTGGTCTACTAACTTGGGTACTTGCCTGAAGCTCTTTTCAGTAGATTTGTTTGATCTTCGCTCTCCTAAGACCTAAAGATTGACATAGTTATATACCTACTTTTTATTGTACCATTCACAAAAAATATAAATCTTAACACTAATTTAAACAATTTATATGCCCAGTCAGTATATCATTCTATGCATATACATATATATTTTGTTTTAGACACAATTTCGTATATTTCCACATGTTTCGTATAATTCCTATTTCTCAAAGTCAAATTTATTCTTGAAGTAGCCATAAATTCCATGCGGAAAGGTTAGCCTAATTCTTTGTTACTTACAACCAACAATATTAAATTAAATCTATACTCAAAAATATTTCATAATATACTCAATTTTGTTCTCATAGGCGTCTATTTTATATATCAATAAATAATTATTGCTACATCGATATTTAATTTAACATAAATTATTTGTTAAAACTATTTTACTTCAGTTCTATTTACATGCAATTTATTTAATGGGAGATTATCAAGAACGTAAATTTTGTCTATAAATATTTACGACACAACAGTCTTTGAATTCCTATTAGTAAAATACTATATAATCGTGCAGTAGGTGTGAAAAGACCATAAAATATTTTAATATCGTCGCATCCAAAATTCTGGAGTAAGTAGATACATAATTTAATAGTACCCAGTTATGGGTATGACATTTTTTATTATCATGAACGAAACTTATCTCTTTATAATTGTAGTTAACTGGTAAAGCTATGCCTATGCGACATCGGTAGACATATTAAAATTTAAAAAAAAAACTTAATATTAGTGTCAAAATCAAGCTATCAAAACGGTAAAATGACAGTTTCTTTTTTATTTTAAAGTGTCTACTGATATGGCATAGTCCGTAGAGCCGTCAAGATCGATTTTTTAGGGGAATTAAACGTGATTAATTTTTAAAACTAAACAACAATAAGGAATCTTATACCTGCCACCACAAAAATTATAAAGCATTTAAAAAAAAAAAGTATAAAAATTGACTTAATTCCGAGAATAATTATTACACAAATGAATTGACGCAATAAATGAGATCAAAATCCTGTCTTCATCAATAAATTGAAACTAAATGGCCTTAGGAACAATTTAGGAAATGTTTTGAATAAAACAAAAACTAAAAAAAATTATACTTATGTGTGACTTTGTCATTGAGACGACCCCATTCACATCAATTTGAATCTGGTATAAAGTCAATGATATCATTCATTTGAACAAGGCTTTGACATATTGTTAAGTAATTTTATAAGGCATCAAAGTCCATAATCAAGGACATTGAAGGCATAGGATAAAGATTTTTTTAAAGTCAAATTACACCCCGTACTTAATCTACAGCCTTAGTTTCTTGGGTTATAGGCGTGGTGTATTAAAAATGTAAGGTAGATTTAATTGTGGCTTGGTTTCATAATTTTCTACACGCTAGTTTTCGAGACAATCGAATCTTTATGTATTACGGAATTGTAATAATTAATACAATTGGTAGAGGTTTTCCTATTTTTTTTAGTTCCATTTTGCCGGCAATACTAGCAGAAGTTGTAAAACTCATTTTGTCTTTGTTAACCACAAATGGAATGAAGAAGATAGCAAATAAATTCTATTCATACGTAGTCTGGGGGAGGGAAGTGATATATTGTTACGATGAATGCGTTTCTAGTGTGCTTACAGTTATCATAAAAAAATATCAATGAAATTAATTTTTGCTAGCAAAATGTAAAAAAAAAACTAACATATGTTTCTCCGGAAAGGTGGGCAAAAATATTGACCAGCTAGGTCCCAATTGATGGACATAGAAAGAGTGGTCGGACAAAGACGAGATAGTCCGATGACTTAAGAGAGTTCGATAAAAATTGGACGAGAATAGAGAAGTGTTGAAGGAAAGAGGGGAGGCTTTTGCCCAACATAGGTAATTAGGTATAGTTTTAACTTTTCCTTTCTTTTTTGTACACGCTAATTACCCTTTTCTTGTCTTTTCCTCTCTTGGGTCTGCTGGAAGAAATTTCTTTAGAAATAAGCAGCTCCTTTGTACTTTCTTTTCCAATTATGTATAATCCTTTACATTTTTATTGTGTACATGAATAAAGTAAATAAATAAATAAAATAAATAAATATTGGGACACAAAATAGCTTTAAAAAAATTATATATATTTTTTAAATTTTGGTCTTAGTACTTTTCTTTGGCATAAACAAATCAGCCCTCAAAATTGTTTCCCCTTAAAATCCACCTTATATATCAATCCGTTGCCTTTGCCTGATATAACTATATTTCCTATCCTGGTCTCTGACTTAGTGTAAGCGAAGTGTGTAACCAGGAAACACGCTTCGCTGACGATGATAAGAAATTAAAAAGCCTTTATTTGAACTAAAACCGGTTTTCAAATAGTGCTACTTGTTGACATCGTGACAGACATCAACCAAATGTTAATATTGTATTATAATATTTTTATTACAAAAAAACAGGATTATCAATGTCACAGTAGTCTCGTTTGTAAAACTATAAAATAAGATATTTATTGATATAAGATATATCTACGGTCTTGATATAAAAGTGTATTAATTCATAGTTTAATATAACACCTACGATGCTCGCATAAAGGCAGAGAATGAGGTCAAAAGTTCATGATAGTAGGAAATATATTTTTCATTCTCATATTCGAAATGAAAAGTAGAGTGTTTAACGCGGGTAAAAGAATCAATTCCTACTAGCTGCCTCCTCGCTGCGCTCGGGCGTCTAAATACCTCGGGAATTGTTTCTTTCGACCCTCGGTTAATAATCTACTATTACAATTGGCGGTCTTAATGCTAAAAGCATTCAATTCCAGTCAACCATTTGGAAAAACAGAAAAATTATGTGCGGCGCGAACTATCGTAAAAATACAATGAGAAAAAAAAACACTTACTGCTAAATAAACACGCATATATTTACATACAGTATTCATAACTATACATATACATACATAAAAGAAGAGATGAAAACTGAAAAAGATGCCGATGGTTTAGGGTGAGGTGAATTTCGACTTTTCTTTTGAAAGCGAATTTACTAATTTATATCATCAGGTAGAGCATTCCAGACCCGTGTCGTCTGGAAGGTAAAGGAATTAGACATAAAACTGGACCGAAATAGGGGAGTAGAAAGGGGAAATTTTTTTGGAAGATCTAAGTTGCCTATCGTGACCGTCGTATCGTGTATCGTGACCGATTTATCTTAAATCTTGAAATAAATAGCTTTTCATGAAATTATCCATTATCTCCACATGATCATCTTTCCACTACTGGACACTACTGGTCAGTCCACTACTGGACATAAATATCACCTGTTACCAATTGAAAACATTCTGAACAAACTAAATCTATATTTTGTTACACCAAAGCCCGTTACATTCATAATGCTACATTTAACCTTCTTCCTAGCGTGTATTCCTAGATGCGTCGTCAGCTTACGCTTCGGAGCCTAGGGTACGCTGTAAGTCATGGTCCTAGATTTGGCGGAACTGGTTATTACAATGGAGCGACTGCCGTTTGACCTCCGTAACCCTTTTTACAGGGAAACCTGACCAAAAGGAACATGAACCGAGGTGTGTCAGTGGCCAACACTGTCCGAATTTTTCAGGCTACCCGAAGGCATCTGACATAGCCTCAAGACTGCTATATATCGATAACAACCGGGACCAACGGCTTAACGTGCCTTGCGAAGCACGGAGGACCTCGAGATAGAAAATGCCACTAAATGGCGACCGATCCAATAGTGGTCGCTTCACGCCGTCGCTTGACACGCGCATTCGCTACGGATACACGGGTCGCGCTCGACTCAACAAGCTCCTCAAAATATAATGCTATATTTAACCTACTCAAACATATCCCTGACAAACTCATCAATGGCCATCAAGAGACATCAAGAGCCATCAAACACGGAATTAAACAAAACCTACCAAAATTGACGATTCTTCGACACCATTGACACAATTCTTAACAATTAAAAAACATGCTTTTAACTTACTATTGCCAGATAAATTTACACCGTATATCTGGCTCGTAAGGTTCAAAATAAAATATGCGTTAATCGGATATTGAGTTAATAAATCTTGTGCAGAGAAATTTCAGCGATTTGTTTCCATACAAGTCGTCGGATTTGTCGTAAAGTTTGGGATTTTCGGTGGAATGCTTTTCAATTTTTTAGGGTGACCACACGTTGTTAGATAAGTAACTAAATATAAAAAATTGTAATTCGTTTTTCATTTCAGGGTAGACCAAAAAATTATTAAGTTGATATGTTCATATTGAGTTACTCTTATTTATTAATAAGTGAAAAAAATTACTTTTGAGCGGAATCACCTAAAAAGTCGGATGTCGCAAACCCATTTTCGCCATTATTAAAACTTTTCTGCAATATGGTGGAGAATAAAATTTATTTAATTCTTTCGTACTTTTTACTTCTTTCTCATGATCATAAACGTACCAAACTAATTAACTAGAACATACTAACTAAAGTAAGGAGAAGAATTCTAGCTTCTGTATATTTTTACAAACTAGATACCCATGTAGAGCTTACACCTAGAAATATATAATTGAGACAATTACAAGAATAGATTAATGATAGTAATAGATTGTCTAATCCTTCATGCAGAACCTCCTTTTTCAGCCAGAGTGTATTTTGTATGGCTCCGAAAATGTACAACAAATTATCACAGGACATTACTGAAATCGAGGATATAAATAGCTTCAAAAAAAAATTTAAATGTTTGGTTGAAAAAGCATACTATAGTGTAAAAGAGTTCCTTACAAACATGTTGCATGCCGTACGGCTGTTTGTGGTCTAAGATCTTGTAATTGCTATATCATTGTACACCCATAATACGCAATAAAGTTAATTGATAAGAATATTAAAAAATCTGTACAAGCAAAATAATCTGTTAATTTCTTTCTCGTTTTCTTCCTTTTGGACACCCTACTCATTCAAACTAATGGAATTAGCGAGCCGCTTTGTCTAACACAAACGATATATTGACAGACCACTTGTTCAGTCTATTTCCGACATTGTGGTTTGTATTTTTTTTTGTCACGGCCCTACAATTTTAGCTTTAATGAGCTTTAAAATTTACAGAGGTAGAGTTTGAGGCGAGGGCTTTCGCCACTAAGCCTTTTCGGCAAATGCGCATGGGGCTCCCAGTTGGAACGAACTTCGACCAGGGGCTTTGTCTTTGATCGAGCAATGCAAGCTCGCGAGCGGTACCAAACGCTGAAGGCCTTTTTGCCTTTGATCAAACGAGCAATGCAAACTCGCAGTACCAAACGCATAATGCCATAAGGGCCGACACTATGGGCCTGAAGGGCCTTGGCCCTTAGCCTATATGAGGTTTGTTATTGGATATATAAATATTTATAGTAACCGTGTGACCAAAAGATCTAGGCACATGACCCTACAATGTGTATATGAGAGAATAAAGCAGTATTTTATCTCTGAAGCTTAATACGCAATAGAAGAGACATTCGTAACCCTGTGATAAAAAATATTCGCAGATTTTCAAGTAATGCAGAAAATAGAAAAGTAGGTAAATTAATTTCTTTAAAATACATAGGACGTAGAACCTCCTCCGTTTTTGAAGTCGGTTTAAACTATTTAAGACTACCTACACGTCCTAACCTGACTTAATAACATTTTTTTATATAACACATCTACAAATAAAAAATTCAATTTTGTTTTTTACTATACAAGAATTGTCATTTTTAATCCACTTCGTCTAGACTCTATTAATGTTACAAACAATGCAATAAATTTACAAATACATCCAAAAATCATGATGGCGTCTCTAAAATACTAGTAAATCTTGTCCATAGTGCAGTGAAAAAATGTGATGTATTTTTATCATTTGTCGTTCTAGCACGTCTTTGATCTCGCTTTGATTTATTTCGACCAATGAGCGGTGGTAAATTGTAGTGTGATTATTTTGGAAAACCGGTATCTACTACGGCCATAGATGCAATAAACTTTTAAGATGCGACTTATTGAAAATGTACCTTTTGGACGATTTTTACAGTAATACAGATAATGATGTACAAGTGGCACTTTTCGGCTGCCATAATTGAAATACCTCGTAATAACTAAGGGTCGCAATTGTAATACCTGATTATTCCAAATCGAAAAGTTAAATTGAAAAAATTGTGTCGCATCTGTACATTAAAAGTCTTAGACTGCATCGTGTTCGCTTTGTCGGGCAATTAGTTAAAATCAAACTGGCTTTGTACATTGATTTCGGCGGGAAAATAGAAGATTGCCAGGTAAAGGTGTTGTATTGTAATTATTAGGTTGCCAGCAAGAAATTGCTTTTCGAGTTCATTTTTCGCATTTTTTGTACAATAAATGGTTTAAAATGCGAATTGGCACAAGACCTTTTACAGAAATAAGCTGTTTTCCCTAAATCTATGGTTTTAGGGACAAAACGCTATGTCGCGTTGCGGTGCAGTGCAAGTTGCGTGTGATTTTAGGCTCGTGCTTGGTCTATCTTTAAGCATAAAAAATTAAACTATGGCGTACTATTTTATGGCATAATATATTTAGAAAAACTAAGAAGGGCTATACAGGGCTTCATCCATGGCCGTAAATCTAATTGGAAAAAACAAAATCAACGTTCTTACTCATAATTATTAGAAGCGGGACTTTTGGCGGGAAGCTGTGAAGAGTAATATCGGCGTTGTATTTTATTTTACAAAATTTGTGTGTTTTTGAGTGTTTGTGCATAATAATGGTGGATTATTATTCGCAAAGTGTTCGATAACAAGCGTGTGTGTTGGGAAGTGATACAGTGTTTGATTTATGTGATTTTCATGCTTGTTGCAAAAAGCTCCTAATCGCTAAGTGCAGTTTTTCTACCACTTCACTTAGCCTGATTTGCTGACTAGAATTGACTTCCGACTAGACTTTTAGACTTGACGAAACCGCACTATAGAGCTATAAAGTACTTGTATTCTGCTGTGCAAAAGGCTCTGTATTTGATGAATTTGTTGACAGTTTTGAGAAGTTTGTTCGATTTGTATTAAAATAAATAAATATTTTTCTGTTATTTCCCCGAGTTAAGGAGACTAGAACAACAGACAAGCACAAGAAATTAATCTTCCGTCCTCGACAAGATTCTGTCGTGAAGTGTAAAGTAATCAAGATTTCCCTTCCCATCTGGGTAACGTCTGAGTCGTTCCCTGGACACCCACACAATGCCCTTACAAGATTTACAAGTTATTATTGCTTGTTCCCACCCACGGGAACACGGCCTTCCGTGTTGCTCTGATTTCTGGATCTTATGGGTCATTGAGGGCCGTAAATATATCAAAACCTGGGTCAAGGGTTCAGAATGTACTGAGATTTCAGTTTTTGTAATAATTTCGTATATGGTTTTTATTTTATTTTTTTTTAGTTCTTTATTTCATAAAAAATAGTACATAACAACTTTTCACAATCTGCCAAACTGCGATGCAATTTGTCGGCAGCCGTTCTCGTGAATACTTATACATTCAAATGTACAATCCATACCTATTAAGTACCCACCACCTATAAAACAACAATTAGTTAAACTGTAATTTTTTAAAAACTTGTTACTACGAGTATGTGGTGTACAATACAATTAATTGCTTTCAAGAATAGGCTAGTTTCCAAGGTCAAAAGGCTAACATTAAAATTAGTCCGTCATTTCAAAACATTCGTAATCAAAACATATTAGTGTCAAATTTTTTCTTTTGACAATTGAGCGATAAATTATAAAGATATAACGCATTAAAGTTTAGGAGTGGCTCGTGACGTCACATATTGCGAAAAAGTGTAGCACACTGTGACGTCACACGGAACTTTAACGCGCCATATCTTTACCATTCTTTGTTTAATTTTCAAAAGAAAAAAATACGTCTCCAATATTTTTTGATTATCTTACTGACGGACTAATTATATGTTTTTAGGAAACTAGCCTATTAAATATTCTTAAATGTTTTTTTTAGATAAAACAACGAACTAAATCATATGTAGCTTTATCTTTGAAATGACTCGTATGTCAAATAAAAATACTAGATTCGCCGATTTTGCGTGAGTCACTCTTTTTAAAAATAGTTCTCCTGAACTTGTATCGCGATCAATCGCTAATTAAATAAAAAATCCTCCTCCAGTTTCTTCCTTCTCTAAATATTGACATAAATACTTACCCAATATTCTTTCCTTCATTTCAACGTTCTCCTAATCTGAAATAAAAAAAAAATGATTTAATTTAATCGGTTATATTTTAATACTAGCTGTTTCCCGCATCTCCGAACTGCGTCAAAAAGTAGCCTATGTTTGACCCCGGGTCTTCAACTATATTCATACAAATTCCGTTCAGCGGTTTAGCTGTAAAGGCGTAACAGACAGACAGACAGAAATACAGACTTTCGCATTTATAATATTAGTATGGATACTATTGAAAAATAAACTTTGCAAAGTATTTTATTGTTGCGTAGTCAATTTATGATTATAAATGCTATAACACACGTGATGTGTGTATTGTACCGCATTTTTTTTTAATTTAATGAATAATTAAATACACCAGAAAATACTTCTACATTGATAGATTTAGATATGACGCATGTGTGGTAATAATAGGCACCTACAGTTAGGGGCAATCCAAATTATATCAGTCACCATGATCAGATTATCAGACAACGGTAATCTTGTACGTGGCGGCCAATCCAGAGACTTTTCTACCGTCATTACAACATCAGAATCAATATAAACCAATTTATTCTCGCTGTTGCCCCGATCTCTGTCTGGAAAAACATTTTCATCAGAAGTACCCGCGTAGTCGGCGCCATATTGGTTCATGAATGGCGCTGTAAACGCATTAAGTTGCTACGTGATGCTACGCGACGTCTAGACGAATATTCATACGCGAGCAGGTTCCGTTTGGTTAACCTTTAATAGGACTACCGGATATGATAATAAGTAAGTTATTAGAATAAAATTCTCATTTAAGACTGATAGATCGATTTGGAATTTGTCTTGGTCGATCATCCTTTTTTCTACAAACGTTAGACATTGTTATGATATATTTCTTAGGTGTTTATGTTACAAGGTATATATATTATCTTAATCCATCAGACATGGCATAAATGTGAGCTCGTTATGACCAGATCCATATTAAATTGCGAGTTAGTGTATAATTTTTTTTTTTTTTTTTTAATTTGCTTGTCACAATTTCTTATTTCTTGTCTAGCCAAAATGACTATAGACTGCACTTTTTAAATTTGCTCAATACTTGCACTTAGAACCTAAAAAAGAACAAGTACTTATGCAGACTTCATAACCGGATACTGGCGGCAAAAACGTGAAAGCACGCGACAAGTTGTGTCTAGACTAGTCGCCGCGCGCCGTTCTGTCATTAGACGCCGCGCGTATGCGACAAGTGCTGTCTGATATTGCCTTTATGGGACCACCGGCACTGATACGTGTAAAGTTCGTGGTCAATTGCTGGACATTCTAAATACGTAATAAAAAGTAACCTACTTCACCACGGTAGGTACTTATTACCATGCTTCATCGTAATTCCTGGTTTAGAATTGTTTGTATTTTTGTCAGCCTTTTTAGCAAATAAGCGTGCGGCCTGATGTTACAAGCTCGCAACAGCCTATGTTCACCTGCAACACTGTCTGCTATTATTTTTTTATATTTATTCAGACAGTCTAGTCCATTAGTGTAAATAACAATAGCAAGACTAATAGACATATACTCTTCTATATCACATTCATAATACGTAAATGTTCTATTATATTGATCGCTCCGCGGACCTATTTTGATTATGTTCTCAGCCAAGTTACACACAAGTTTGTTGGTTTTCTTAATAAACTTAAATAAATAAATAAATAAACAAGCAGACATTCCATATGTGTATGGAAATTGGTCTGCTTGTGTGCAGTTGGCTGATATGAGTGACGAGAGGTAGATTTTGCCCAGCAACGGAGCGTGCATAGCTGAAAAACTTGTAATCTAACACCAGGGTGTACAGGGTCGATTGGCGATGTCACCTACTCGACATGAATTAATAGCTGAAACTATTTAATTTTTATGTAGTGTTTTTTTTTAATTGAGTGGGACATGAAGGACTTAAAATGTAAGTCCTGAAATAACATTAAATTTACTACTACTCTGTACTAACTATTTTATTCAATTTCCACCTAAATAAAGTCCAGAGCAAGCTAGGTTGTAGATGAAACAATTCATCTTTGATTCAATTTCCATCTGAACAAATTCCTAGGAAAATAACCACCAATTGTCCTAATCAGTTTTCAATTTTAACAATTCGTCTTAATTCAATGTCCATTAAAAAAAATTCCAAGTTAAAAGGAAAACAGATTCATTCCAAGGATGTTACGTGAAGCTATTGAAATTAAAAAACATCCTAATTTCAATAGAGAGGATGGATGGCAGGTACCGCCAGCTTGGGACCCAGTCATTAACTTAATAAAATCGCAAACTCGGAAGCAGACTGCAAGACCCTTAGATACTGTGAGCCAATACTGCGTGAATCGGAATAGTTCCCAATAAAAAATTCAGGCGGTAGTTTGTAATCTTATGACATCAAAGACAAATGTTAACTTAGTCTGCCTGCGACCGTGAACGCTGTAAAGTGTTTGAAACGTCAGGTGTAAATAAATAAGTAATAAACGCAATAAAACCGTATTAAAATAGTTTAATTTAATTAAAGTTAGTTTCAAAATGAATCACCAACTGAGCTGTTTTCAGATTAAATATTATTTTTTTATTCAATTTCCATCTAAACAAAGTCCTAAGTAAAAGTTAGTTACAAAATAAATCCCCAATCGTCAAAATACACCGGTTTTCAGATTAAACGAATTGGTTTTGATATAAATAGACTTCCCGTTGCTTTAGTTGCGCTTGCGCCGTATTCCATATTATATGTGTTACACAAACTTCCTTATAAGCCACTATGAACGACGTGAGTTATTTACTACTATACAAATATAGTATGCTGTAACCTAATCATGAATATGGTGCAGTATGTTGATTATTTTGATAAAATAGCTAGTAACGAAGTTTTTTTTTTATACAACTAAGTAAGCAAACAGGCGTACGGCCCACCTGATGGTAAGTGGTTACCGTAGCCTATGAACGCCTGCAACACCGGAGATGTCACGAGCGCGTTGCCGACCTGTCCGCTATCAGCACAGCGACCCTTTTGTAACCTGGCGACCCTACTCACCAGCAGGAACACAACAATGCATCACATTGTTATTTGGCTGCGGTCTTCTGTAGGGTGGAGTTACTTCCTCAGACGGACTGCTCCTTATAAAATGTCCTACCTCTCTTAACTTTATTAACTAAATAAGGTTTATTATGTGTGTGCTTCCAGTGATGGTATATGGAGCCGAAACGTGGACTCTCAGTTAAAACCTAATCCATAAACTGCAAGTGGCTCAGAGGAAAATGGAGCGCGCTATGCTCAGAATTACCTTGCTGGACAGAGTAAGAAAAAAAGTCATAGGCGAACGATGGACGCAGGCCGTTTACAACCTGTCATTTTGCAAATCATTAGGCTTATGTCTAGCAGTGGACTGACTGCGGCTGAAATGATGATGACGACATAGCCATGACCTTTGCCCAACGGAAGTGGAAACGGGCGGGCCACATAGGAAGGAGAAAGGCTGGGAGATGGAGTCGAAATCCGCTAAATCGTACCGAGAAATCGCTAATATGAGAGAGAGAAAGAGTTATTTCATAATGAATCTCAATCACGATCGTCTACACTAAAACGCAGATGAGAGTTCCTTTATTGCTTTGTCCCTTTCTACACTTTTCTATCTTGACAATTTCTAATAAAAGCCATGTTTTTCACGCCTAAACTTACAGCTAATACTTAGTAACCAAAACTAACAGGTAGATGTACTTATGCATTATAAATAATTATATTTCATAGACGTTATTGATACAGGAAAATCTTACTACATCCGTGTCTCACTCACATCCGACACAAAACACTGTTTTCGCAGTTAATTTCCATGTTGAAATGTCCATAGACACGCGACGCTCTTGGCGCCATATTCGAAAAAAGAACAAATATTTTGCCATTGAAAATTTGACCATTCTATTTTCATTTACTTATTTTTATAACGTTAAGAACGATTTTCATTTGTTACAATATTTCAAGATTGAAAGGTTATGTTTGTAAAATGAATGCGACGCGACTCGATAGGCGCACGCGCAGAACTTATCGCCTCATATAAAAGGCTGTACTACTCATACAAATCGACGATTAACAATCGATTTAAATGATGCCTTTCCTTTCTCAATTCGTCATTCTGATCCGGCGGCAGCAATGAGCAAATTGTTTACGTACGTGAATGGACAATCGATGAGTGCGATTATCGATTCAGAATCGATCGCATTCGATTGATTTGTTTGTCTTCGATGTTAATTGCTTGTTTATGGAGTTTAATCGTGTGAAGGGACTGTAGTGATATACTGGTTCTTGGGAATGTTATTGAAGGTATTAGCAGACAATAATTGCTGTATCACGGTTCTACTACTTCTTTGCACACATGACAATAAAATATAGTATGTCACATAAAATATAAACACAGTTTGTAAAAAGATAAAAGATAAAAAGCCTTTATTGTTTGAATTACAAAAGGCGGCCTTATTTATCGTATAAGCATATGTGCTAGTATGATAAGTAGCTACAAGATTGCTATTTTTTGTTGCAAAAGCCTTCACGGATATAGTATTTTGAACAATTAATTTAACTCCAAACCAAATCGTTACTATTTTGAAAATTTTTTAACCGAAATGTTTCGGTAAACTTAGCAGTTAATAATCTAGCTGATAAATGGTCTCAATACATAATTGTGAAAAAAATATCCGTTATTATATAGAAACAATCAGCTCAAAAGAAGCTTTATTACGAGAGAAAGAAAATCCTTTTGTCATATGAATACAGGCTCTGCATACACGCGAAGATCTCGCGAGAACGCGAGAAATGTCGGAGAGCTGTGAATGTGTAATTTGGAGTGCTATTTTTATAAAGTGTGATTAACGCAAAATTGGCGAGTTGAATAATTTTTGTTCGATATCGATTGATTTTTGTTTAAAATCGAACAATTTCATTCGACATGATGTCATACATTTCAAAAATAGGGCTCCTGTTTTCGCACGATTCTCGCCATTTTCTTCCCGAGTCTATGGAGCCGAGAATAATGAAATAGGTTCGCTAAATCAATAACTACTAACTATGATGTGTTTTAGTCTGTGGTTTTAGTTACATCTGATTCCTTAGGTAATTTGTGTACGTTAGTAAGTTAACGATGACGAGTATTAAAAACATAATAAAACTAAACACTTTTTCGTTACCGTTTTTCACAGTTATCCAGATTAACTACACCATCCAAATAAAACGTTGCATATTTATTAGGACAGCGCGATCAAGTTAAATTTATGAAAGTAAACGCATCCGGCCTATTTTATTTTTAGCTGGCTAATATTGAGACCGTATAAATCTACATTTTATTAACGGCAAAGTTGATCAGAAATTACTCATTAAAAAAAAATTGGTTGTCTGTAAAGTCGGTTTACGGACGGTAGTTTGACGTGACAACGTCAAACATTACAGTAGTATAATACACATGATCATGCCTCTCTCTCGTTCGTGCCGCGCTCTCGCTTGCGGAACGCGACAATGAGCGTAACGGGACAATGACGTCATCTTTTTCGTGCATGCAGCCCGTAGTATCGAGTTATTAGACGTTGTCACGTCAAAAGATATCACATGGTATTCCGTACTACATATTTTAGAACTTAAAATAACAATTTTAGTGTAACGCGTGTAAATTTACTGGCAATAGAATTGGTCATAAATAGCGAGGGTAGTGCAATAAAGTAAACCCGTTAGTAAAAGTTGGGGGCTGGTCTTTGCTCGACAGGTGTGACGTTAGCATAAGTTTAAGCTGACATAACATAGGTCTAAGCTGACATAATGTCAGTTAGTTGCATAATTTGTTGTTGTTAAGCCTGCGTAGTAAATAAATTATGGTCATGTAGTGTAGGTTAGTTAGCACGGTGGACATCAAATTGACCATGGTTGTGATGACATATACGTGTGGGGAATAGTGCACGTATCCAATAGCCGTAACAAATAATAATTTAGACCTATTTAGTGACGTGTTAGCCTTTGCACATTTCGCCTCGTTTGAAATTAGATTTAAAATCTCAATATAAGAGCATTTAACAAATCTTAATAAATAACTAATTATTATATTTATTGCATAAGGACATACATCCCCCCCCCCCTTATTCCCTTATTCATAAAACATTACGAATGTTCGATAACTTCCAATTAACTAAAATATTTTCGTTTCGTTCTTTCACGTCAAATATAAGGTAAGAAAAAAGCTACTAAACATATTTTAGTTAAAGAAGACTTAACGAACGTTCATTAATGTTCATGATTAGGAGTGTGGTTAAATTACACTAATTTCAGTATGTAAATAATTTGTGTTTAACATATGTACCGAGTTTCTAAAGCTCTACTCTTAGCAGCCTAAGCAGAGAACCTCAAAAGGTGAAAATTTGTATGTATAAGTAGCAACTACATATTTGAGCCTTTTGGGGTAGAAACTCTGGGGCCGTGGGGTCCATCAGCTCATCAGCTTTTTCAAAAGCTGATTGACATATCTCGTCACCGGAAGCTGTAAACTACCTCGCACAGAGGATTAGCATTGCCATTCAATTTGGCAATGCTGCCAGTCTTCTGGACACTCTACCGCAGGTTGACACCTTGGCGGAACTGTATAGTTTTTAATTATAATTATTTTAATTTTTAGTATTATTTTTTTAGTTGAAGTAACTTAGTGAAATAGTGTATATTATTTATGTCTATATTTAAGTAGATACATTTAAGGCAAATCCAAAAAGTTAAATTTTGCGAGTGCCCTTGGCTACGTGGTGGTCATTTAAGTGAGAAGTCTTAGCTAGTGCTTCAGGGCGGAGCGACGTAACTACACATGACGAGAAAGAGCCAGTGCATTCCCTTACAGACTCTAACTCAATGATAGGGTAGCTACACCTCCCCGAATTGAAGCTCAGCTCTGTACTCTTGCAGCTTAAAACACTGGCTGGGAGGGCACAGAACTGAACTGAACTGAATGTGGATAACGTTTCAGTGACAATCCAGGACATGCACATTAAAAGCTGAACCATGTAAAATATAAAACTCCTAGCACATATTAAAATAATTCGGCCCATAGAACAAGTAAGTGATTACAATACAATAATCCATGATTAAATCTAACATCCCCGTTTAAATTCTCACGATATGTTGTTTAATAAAATTTTAATGTAAATTTTATCTCCTAAACCATTTACCTCTATATAATCTGTATGGAAAGAATTCGGGTCAAATTTAATACTATTGAAGTTGCTCATAGAAACTACAGGTCAAGCACATTTTTATTCAATTTTATTTAATCTTATCGAATATCTGACACGTTTCGTTATTAGATGACTTTATCAGTTATTCATAGATTCTGATCAGTGTCTTTTGATTATTAGGTGTCCCATTATTTGTTCACGTTTCATTAATTCAAATATAACATTGAATTAATAAGTATTGTTGTTTATAAATATTTAAACTTTTGTGCGTATTTTCGATGTCAAGTTATTTACGTACTAAACTTTTAAGAACACAAAATTAATTTTGTAGTCTTGCGGTATTAACAATAGATTGAAATGACAATCCATACTATAATATTATAAATGCGAGAGTCTGTCTGTCTGTCTGTCTTTCTGTCTGTCTGTCTGTCTGTTACGCTTTCACGGCCAAACCGCTGAACGGATTTTGATGAAATTTGGTATGAATATAGTTGAAGACCCGGGGTCAAATATAGGCTACTTTTTGATGCAAGCGGAGCTGAGGAAAATAGCTAGTGATTTATATTTATTATAAGGCCTGCCCTAATTATAAGAGAAACGTCTGGTTTTGTAAGCCTTAAGGGCAGCGAATGCTGAACAATAACATAAGGAACAATAAGTATAAATTTGATAAAGAGTTAAGTATTTTGAAACTTTAATTTTAAAATAAATGACGTACGGAGCTGACTAATAACTAATTTACCAAAAGCCGAAATAATCATTTTAAAGATCGAAGCAATAGTCGTATTAAGTACAATAGTCAAATAAAAACGATAAGTCTAAACATATTAAAACTAATAATTTTGGATCAGGTAACTGTCTCCACAAGGTTTGCCTTAGAAGCTAGCAAGTGCAAACAAAAGGCTTGTAATTAGTGCTACTGAAGTCACGTCAGCAGGTTTTAAGTAGACAACAACCGATATGAAGAAACAATCATTGCCTATTTACTTTGGCTACTTTCCGCTGGTTCTGACAAGTTTACTCCTAAGACCCCTACTGACTTTTTTCTACAATTTAGTAGGCAAAGAGGCATACAGCCCACCTGATGGGAATGGGACACTGTTATCGTAGCCTATGGATTCCTGTAACACCAGGAGTGTCACATGCGCGTTGCAGACAATCGAAAAATCTTTTTACACCCTTTTAGAAGAACGCCATGTTGTAGTCTTTTGGGAAAACCGTAGCAGGAGTCTGATTCTACAAGACCATAGTACACGGCAAAAAAATTATCTTAACGCGTACAGTGCATTATATTTTTGCTTCCAGAGTATGCGTGCCTGCTCCTGCACAATCTGATGTTACAGCAGATTGGGCCAATTTTTGTCGTCTATACACGTGCCAACTTGGCTCTCCTTCTCCTGCACAATCTAGGTTGGAGCAAACTGGGGCAATATTAAGCCATCTCGTTTCTATACACTAGCCAGCCAATTTTCCGTCTCACGGCGCATTGGTCAAACCACGCTACAGACGCTGTCTCATACCGGCTGGGGCAATAAAAGCAAGCGCGGCCGACTGATATTAGGTTTGCTAACGCTCGCGAGTTTGCATTTCTTTAAAATGCAAAGCCCATGGCCGAGGTTCGTCTCAACTGGGAGCCCCGTGTGCATTTGCCGAAAAGGCTTAGTGGTTAATAGCCTCGCCTCAAACTGTCCTGCTGTAAATTTGAAAGCTCACAAGAGCTAATATTATAGGTCCGGTCTAAAAAAAAAGCCGATATTAGGTCAGAGCAGGGGCAATAGGCTGCAAGCCTACACAAGAGCAAATCTAGGAAGCATCCCCACATTTTCATACTTGATTTTTCCAATATCTTTAAGGTGTGTAGAGGGCTTAAAACAGTTATTGCTTTACACAGTTAGACTGTTAGTACAGTTTGGTAAACTTATGTTGTGTATTAGTAATCGACAACATCCATTGAGAAATGAATGTTTCACTCTGTTATTTTCGATGCTTTTTGACAACATTCGTACAGTCTTAAGAAATTTTGTAAATCGCAATCAGTTCTTAGTTTTTCGGAAGTCTAGACAGAATGAATATGGAATTCTATCTTTTCAGCCCATTTTTAAATAAAATGTATAGTTTAGGTTTGCTTAATATAAAATTAGATAAACATGAAATACTTTGGAGCGGTTTACTTCTTCTTCATCAATCCCTCACTGCTGAGGACCGTGACCACATATGAGTCTCCAAGCTGTGCGAACCTCCAAACTATGGATTGCTCTGTGCTGCCCCTTGCAACCCTCTTTACATTGTTGATCTATCTGGCATGCCTTCCATCAATTATGTACAAAATTATAAGGTTTAAATAAGTCTAAAATCAGGTTAAATATTCTAGAAAACAAAACAAACATTTAAACTTTTTTTTAAAAAAGGTAAATAAAATAATTCTAAAAAGCCTAAGCTTTCTAAAAAGAAATTTAGCCTTCGAAAAGGACTTACAAAATCGCTATACTGCATTACTAGGCTAAGTATCTTTTATTCATTTATCAATGCAAAATCTATATTTTTTTATTTTTTTTTACAACTAAGTAGGCAACTGTTTGTCCACCACCCACCTGATGGTAAGTGGGTACCGTAGCCTATGAACGCCTGCATCACCGGAGATGCCACGAGCGCGTTGCCGACCTGTCCGCTATCAGCACGGCGACCCTACTCACCAGCAGGAACACAACACTGCATCACAGTGTTATTTGGCTGCGGTCTTCTGTAGGTACTTCGCCAGACGGATTACTCCTTACAAAATGTCCTACCTCTCTTAGATAATCTATACTTAATATTATAAAGCTGAAGAGTTTGTTTGTTTGTTTGAACGCGCTAATCTCAGGAACTACTGGTTCGAATTGAAAAATTATTTTTGTATTGGATAGATCATTCATCGAGGAAGGCTTTAGGCTATATAACATCACGTTGCGACTAATAGGAGCGAAGAAACAGCCGAAAATGTGGAAAAAACGGGGAAAATTATTCATCTTTGAGGGCTTCCGTTGCGTACGCTGCGAAAACCGTTCGAGATACCCAAAAAATATGTATGAAAGATTTTTTCCTCTTTAAATTATTTAAAAAAATGTCCGCGACAGTATATGTCTATCTTTTAAGATTAACTCACAATAACCGTTTTTTACGTATTATTTGTCAGAGTTGTATCAACATAATAATATTATTCTTTATCCAAATAAATATGTTATTGATTAAGAGTATTTAACTGTGAACAAAATTGTCTTTGACATCACTTAATTTCAAATTATCTTAACTTAATTGCTAAATTTCATTCCTTCTTGCAAAACATAACTTTATAATTTGTTTATGACATTTCAATTTCTATATGCAGACTTGATGATTTCGACAGAAATCTAAAACAAACTAAGTAATATACTTCTGTTCCAAAGGAAGTTTATCTCGTAATGTCCAGCTGGTCTGTTACTTTCCCTTTCAAAAACACCTGGTTTACATTATTACACTACAAACAGATTTTAATTGTTCACTTACAATGCTAACTAATTGATATTTACAACCACTTCTTCTGGTAACACAGGATAAATCAAATATTTTCAAAACTACATCATTAATTGCTGTACCTTCATAATTCATATCTTCATTTTCAACTTAAATTATATCAGTTTTAAGTTCAAAATCGGTTGTATCACGGAAAAGGCTATTAACACGGGGTATTATGAAATTAAATGGTTACATATTGACTCGTATATAAACTCTTAATCAAGTTGAACCCGCTTTTGTCATGTTCCTCTGTATCTCTATTTGTTCTATTCATGATTTTTGTTTGATCAATCAGTGTGGGAGTTACTTTAAGTTTGATTTCGTCATTTTAAATTGCCATTGTATAAGAATTAGCACTGTTGAGTGATTCTTGATATTCCGATGAGAAATGCTGTTGATTCATGTCGCAATATAAATGATATCGTGTAGGCGTATTGGTGTTATTTTTAGAATTTTGTGTTATATATAGGCGTTTTACAAATTTTGTATCAAGTAGTTTGAAGCAGAAATTATGAGGAACTCGTTAGTCGAGCGCGACCCGCAGCGAATGCGCGTGTTAAGCGACGACATGACGACACTATTGGATTGGTCGCCATTTTCGTGGCATTTTCTATCTTGAGCTTCTCCGTACTTCGGAAGGCACTTTAAGCCGCTATCAATAGATAGCAGTCGTGAGGCTGTGTCAGATGCCTTAGGGCAGCCTGAATAATTCTGACAGTGTTGGCCACTAACACACCTTGAGTCATGTTCCTATTGGTCTGGTTTCCCTGTAAATAGGTTTACGGAGGTCAGACGGCAGTCGGTGCATTGTAATAACCAGTTTCACCAAGTCTAGGACCATGACTTACAGCGTACCCTAGGCTCCGAAGCGTAAGCTGATGATGATGACTATCAATATGTAAACTTGCCCCCAAACGTACACAACATCACATATGTTTATAATAACAGGTATTCAGTTGCATTACCTCAAAAACTTGCGAGATCACTTCCCGAAGCACTTGTAAATATAATAAATCTTCCAAAGCTCAAACTTCATCAAGTCTGTGTAAACCATCAGAGATCAGATCAAAAGAAGTTATCAAACCCATAAAGAGGTAAGTTTTATATGTTTATTAGCCGACCTGTTTCCTCCTAGCAGTTTTGCAATGACGTTTGATCTCAAATTCATGGAAAATATTCCACAAGAACTCGGTTTGGGTCATGTTCCTGTTGTCTGGTTTCTCTGTAAAAAGGGTTACGTAGACGGCAGTCACATTCATTGTAACAACCAGTTCCGCCAAATCAATAAGACTTACAACGTACTTCAGGCTCTGACACAATTAAGAAAACACGCTTCGACGGAGAAGAAGATTCCACAAAAATTCGCTAAAGACAAGCTGAAATATCTGTTAATGTCGGCTACTATCAGACCTCATTTGTTCCATTATATCTATTTTGTTACATGGTCAATCAGCCCTCTACATTCTGATGTCAGTTTTCGGAACTATCTGAAATATATTATCTTCAGAGCCATACCGATAACGCTCTTTTAATTTGTCATTTCTAAACTAAACTATGTAAAAACCGAACATTAGAAATCATTAAGTACTTAAAATATAACTTTATCGACCACCTACAATAGGCTACTTGACTGTATTAATACTTTGGCAATACTTGCATACAAAACAATAAGTACACTAAAAATTTAGGCAGTGACGTCACTGCGCACACAGTGCATCCTTTTCTTGTTTTTTGACAGTTTCCGCTTTCACCGAATTTCAAAGGCTTATAACTTGCTTATTTAAGAACGGATTTAAAAAAATCTTTCTGTTTCTGATAGTGAAATGAATGAAAAAAATTAATTGAGTAGAATACCCAATTACAAAATATATAAATAATATGTAGGATATAGGAAAAGTTAGTGCCTATGTATTATGAAATGTTGAATCTCTATTTTGAAATCAGTAGTCCTGTTGGTCTATCATAAGTTTTCAGACCACAAATTGGCATTAAGTAATATAAATCTAAAATCAGCGTCTAAATGAATCTAAATCAATATGACAGTAATGTTTTATGTGAAAACGCTGGTCGACCTCCAACATATTAGGCCAGAACAGTAAATTATTTGATGTACTTTTCAATGTAACATTAATGCTAGCTAAATAAAGAATTTTACTGGAAGTACTACCTATAATTTTTTTTTTGGTTTCTTTACTTGTGACATCAAACAAGGAAATAAGACCGATTTATATTGCTATCGATGTTATGTAATTCGTTTTATTGCTATGATGTTTGTACAGCAAGGAAATTGAAATAAAAACATTTTGTTTACCCGTTAACCATGTTTTGATTGTAAGAGTAAATTTTACATACATACATACCATCACGCCTTTTTCCCGTAAGGGTAGGCAGAAACCACGGATTTCTATATTTAAATTTTACTTGTGTAGATTATTGACTTTGCAACAAATACCTTTCTTAAACACTTATGAGACTTCTCTGCATCATTAGCTGGTTGAATGAAAATAAAAAATAAATATTAAAGGTGTACTTAACGCAAAATAAATTATTATAGTGAATGTAGCGTACTTTGCAGCCTCTTGTGACGTGTTTCACTATGCACAGTAGTTTCCATCTTTACTTACATAATCTGTGGTTAAATGCCAAACAAGCCGTCCACGTCCATCCATATTTCAATCGCGGCTGATCAACACATTTATTAACAACACCGGTTCTCAATCTGTTTGTCTATGATCAATTAATTGGTTTCAAAATGAAGGTCTATCATTCTGTTATTTTACCTTTGCGGTGGCTCAGCGATCCAAATAGAAACTTGGCCTCCGACACAGGAGATCTCTACTGTTCCCTGTTCAGCGCAACCTCCTGCCAGTCGGCTCCTTGGAAGGCCTCCAGGTCCTTCACGACTTCGTCTCTCCAGCGGTACCTGGGTGACCGACTGGTCGGTTTCCAAGATGGTTATTATTTAATTACTCCAATTTAAATTATTTTTAAATTTTAGTTCCATAATTCAAATTTATATTTATTGGTTCTTTAAGTAAAATTAATGCGTAAATTTTTATTTATGTGTATTATGCAAAAACACCTTCTAGTTTTTTTGTACAAGAAAAAAAGACTATCTTATGTGTCAAAGTTATGTATAGAGAGAGTGTTGAAAATTATTAATCATATTTACATGTTATAAAAACGAGTTTTTTTCTCTCATAATATTTAAGTATTAGTAGTCTTTTTGTTTTTTTTTTTTGCGAAGATAATACTAACTTATATCTATAAGCTTTATCAGTGTTATATGATCGGACTATACTGATTAGTATTTATTTATTTCCACTTTTACACTATCGTTACAGGCCTTAACTAATACAATAGCGTAACATTACCTTTAGACTAACTAACCTATTCGTAACATATAACAAATAACGTTGTTTTGGTGAATTCACCAGAACAGGAAATAAGGTCTATTTTCTCCGCTACCTTATTGAGAGTGGTCAGTGTTCTTGTCAGCGGCGCTTTTCAGTGCGTCCCTTTGGCAACGCCAGCAACCACGGTCGGCTGCGCCGGCGGCGGCGGCGCGGCGCTACACGTATCTGTTCGGAACATACAGGTGCGCATACCCTAACTTGGAGCTATTATACACAGCTTACCTCTTAATAATTTAAATATGTAGTTAGGCTAGACATATCTCCTTACGGACTAGCAGTTCATTATATCCCATCATTCCGAGTACAAACAAAGTAACGTAACGTAAGTCAAAACACGTTTGTGGGTAGAAAGGATATACTCCTCATTTTCTTAAATACAAAAACCTAACGAATTAGTTCTGAATGCGCTTTAACATGGTTCTGTATTTAGCTTCGTGTGGAGTCCATATGACTGCGTTACACTCAAGGGTACTTCTGAATAATGAATTGTACAGTGCGATTATTGCTGTCATTAATTCTTGTTTGTCCGATAAACCGAACTATAAGGAAAAAGAGTTCACGTCGTTGTCCGATCTATCGAACCAAATGTTCAGAGGGAAATTAAATTTGTAAAGCCATTGCCTATTGGAAACGTGGCACTCTCCCACTTTGAGAACAACTGCTCAACAACAACACCAATGTATTTTACCAAGTCTATTTTAGAATCGAGTAAATTCATTCCTATTTGGTGTTCTGTTAGTATTGAGAAACCGCAGTACCAATAATAGCTTGTTTTTGTTACGTACAGGAGTTTATCAAGTCTATTCTCGTTTGAGCGGGTCTTTAAATTGATTTACAATAATTAGAAATATTTAATTTCATATTTACGACTTAAAGATTTATACTTTATTGCTGCTACTATGCACTGTACCCTGGATGGCCTTGCTTTGCGTGAAAAAGCTGTTATGCAAACGGTCACTACTGATCTGATTTTTCCATTAATTTAGTTTTAAACTAACGCACACAAACATGGTGCAATAAAGTGTTCATTCATTCATTTATTCATTCATTCATTCACATATTTTGCTTCAGAATATATTTAGATACCTATGAATTACAGTCATACTATTCCGTATGTATTTTACAATATCATATTTCAAAGTATCTACTATCGCTATCATTTCAATTGTCTTGATAAATCATGTCCTTATACATAATGCACGAATTTGCATCTAAATAAGTGAATAATCAGATATTTGATGATTTATAAGACTACATTAAATTTTAAAGGTTCTTGTACACTTACTCATAAATTTCTAAACCATATATGTCAGAGACAATAGATAGAGAAATTACGAAACAATATTTACCTATATACTTTACTAGCTGTTTCCCGCAGCTCCGCCTGCGTCAAAAAGTAGCCTATGTTTGACCCCGGGTCTTCAACTATATTCATACCAAATTTCATCAAAATCCGTTGAGCGGTTTGGCCGTGAAATCGTAACAGACAGACAGACAGACTTTCGCATTTATAATATTAGCATGGATGCATTGTTTAGTTCCTAATAAACAATAATAAGTCCGCCGTTGTACTCATTTCTCTTAATGTTAATTGGTTTCTGTGCTGTATCTTATATGTATGTAAATGGTGCAATAAAGTGTTCATTCATTTATTCATTCCTTCATTACTTATTTTAAATGTTTCTTTCCCAATGTTTTAAACCCACAAACCGTTAACTGCTTAACCCAAAAGTTGACAGTTAGATAATACTTACTTAACACTAAGTCCGCCTTTTTCAACATTTATCATTTAGATTGAACACGAATAAACAGTAGATTTCTTCTAATTCAATGAAATTGTACTTTTGATTTTCTCTATGAAATTAAATATTGATATGTATGAGTACAATGTAATAAAAAGTATTCATTGATTGATTAAGAAATACTTACAAATGACATAAAATTACAGGATAAAGTGCGTATATTTATACTTGCGACGCAAAAAAAACAATAGTTATAAATTTCTTCTTTTTTGCAGTGCGTTAGTTAATTTACTTAAAGTTAATTTACTTACAAATGATGTATAAAATTTAATAAGTAATTTTTTTATTTATACATCTAGGGTAATTATCAAAGCTAATCATAACCACAGCCCTATTTCCCCGTCATTAGTCCTTGTCACAGCCCTAACTATATCTTATACTTGGCGCCTGCTTATCATAGATAATTTATTTTAAGCTTAGTCCTGATAAAACAAATTGATCATACATATTGCTTATACGTTAATATGTTGCTCACTCGGTAAGTGCACCCGGTGATTTTTCGCTAATGAATCTTGTCAAAAATGGCAAGTAGAAAACTATGGAAGGACCTGTACGAAGAGGCACTACCTAAAAATGCTTGCTCGACATGGCAGAGAATACCTATGTGTGTTAATTGTCTCACAACTAGGTACGCTGAAGACTGAGCGTAGTGGAGTAGAATGAGTAGAAACAAGGACCATAGCCTCCGAAGGGAACAGCTGAGGACGCAACCGGGAAAGCGCTAAGATGAAAGAAAACTCAAGAAATTATTATTGAAGAGAGATTTTCACTTATTAAAATCCATACTGTCAATTGCTGTTTACCAGAGTGCAACATGCCTAAATAAACATATTGGGTAATTTAGTCTGAAAGGATTGAATAGACAACGGACCATTCAGATGATAAGAATTCCCAAAGATCCAAAGGACCCATTGTTGAGAACTGAACCTTTTTTAATTGTAAACACTTTGTACAAATTTTTTTTTTTTTTGTTGTTTGTCATAGAAACAAAAATGACAAGTCATATCAAGTACTCAAAAAATAATTACGTGTTTTATTTTCCAGTCTTATTAAATAGTCCACAAAATATTTCTTTTCTACACCCAATTCATTAATTCCTTCTTGAATTCTTTAATTATTTATTTAAATAATTAATAAATAAATAACTCTTTATTGCACCAAATTGTAGAAAGTACATGAATATTATTATTATTTGAGGGTGGCAAAGGAATTAAAATATACTCAGTTTCTCAAAAATCATTCTATTTTTAAGATATAATTATTTCATTTTTCCAAATTCAATTTACAATTCACAATTTACAATATTTGATTTATTTTGCTTGCTGCCAAAATGTTTATGAGTGCTGTGTTCACCTGTAATTGGGTTGCATGCTAGCACATTTGTGGCAATGTCTATTGTATGTTATTTCATGTAACCTGTTGGTGTACCAAATTGAATAAATAAATAAATAAATATTTAATTGATTCAGGCGTTACTTTGCGGAAGTAAAAGTTACAAGCACTTACCAAATTATTTTCCGTTCTTCCTGGTGGCGGAAGCACGGAAAATAATTTGGTAAGTGCTTGTTCATTCTATTTTTGGTAAGCAAAAAAAAAAAAAACATTACAAAATGTTCATTCAAAACTAAGCTTTGCATCAGTTATTTTCAATATGCATAGTTTTATCATTAAAATAATGTAAATGTTGACAGCGACATGCTTTTATTCCAATTACCGTCAAACAATGTCTAACTAAAGATCAAACTCTTGATATGACGTTATATTATATGCAGTTGAATATTTCTTACTTGTCGTAATAATATTAAAGGCGCATTATTATTACTGAAATTCTCTGAATTTGTATCAACTTGTTATTTATGGCTACATAATTTGAATAATCTTGTACATACTCAGAATATTGAAAGCGCGTTATAGGTCTTCATCATCTTTTTTTTATACAACTAAGTAGGCAAACAGGCGTACGGCCCGCCTGATGGTAAGTGGTTAACGTAGGCTATTAACGCCTGCAACACCGGAGATGTCACGAGCGCGGTGCGACCTGTCCGCTATCAGCACAGCGACCCCTCTGGAGCCTGGCGACCCTACTCACCAGCAGGAACACAACACTGCACAGTGTTATTTGGCTGCGGTCTTCTGTAGGGTGGAGGTACTTCCCCAGACGGACTACTTCTTACAAAATGTCCTCTCTTAAACCTCTTTCATCGACGAATTATTTTGCTTATACCACGAATTTAAGCCCAATAGTTCGCCCCAGGCACCGCTGGAGGCACAAAGTGTGCAAGGACTTCGAAACCCTACAAAAGACAAACTGGTAATGGCAAACAATCGCGCAGAATAAGGAGGAGTGGAGAAGTCTTGTGTCGGAGACCTAGATCCATTTCGGGTCGCTGAGCTAATGCAGAAAGTAAGTAACACCATAGATAAAAGAAATGCTAACGCTAATTTATAATGTTGTGATGATCTGTATGAAGACAGCATGCCCGATATTTTCCTACGACAACCTATCAGAAATGAGGTCACTAGAAAAACAAAGGGCATAGCTTAGCGTTGCAGTGGCAATGTGCAGGATGCATAGCGTACAGAAATGGCAGCTTTAAAGACAAAGAAATATTTCTGAGATTATAAAAAAAACAGTTAACCTAGTTTGACTTTTTTTTCAGTCGGATCAAGTTTTCAAAGGTGTTCGTACAGCTGTTAAGATTTCTGCGGACAAAAATCAAACAGAGATAAATGCGCTTGAAATACATAACCTTTCTTCAGATCGGCGGTTATACTCGTAAAGTAATGCAAAAAAATTTAATGCTGAAATTTAAAAAAGTCTGAGACTACATAAATCGTCTGCCGGTGTACAAGATTCAGCTTTTCAGACTAATTGATATAAATGGCGACAGACATAGTATTTGACGCATATTAATTTGGTTCGGTTTTAAATTTTGCGAGAAATGCCTGTTAATCCGTTCAGGGAAATGCTTATTTATTAGTCGAAAATTTTATTTGAAATTGATTTATTTTTAGTACAGATGAAAAGCAAATATAGAGCAAAATGTTATAAGATTTCATGATCCACATACTTTATCGATTACACATTAAGTTTTATATATTAACCACTGAGAAAGGAAATTTTCGACTCAGGAATTACATTTTTGTATACAACTCATGATGCCAAATGAAAAACGATCGACTCACCGTTTATGTCGAATGAAAAAAAATCCAAATCGAGCGAAAATCATTCAACTCACGATTTAGTGTCATAAATTTCAAAACTTGGGCTCCTGTTTATTAATATAAAAAATTACCATTGATGAACTCGAAATGCATACTAGAACTGCACCAAAATAATAGTTAATTAATACTTCAAAATTAATTAATTAAATTATTATTTAATTAAGTCGGAGAACATACTGCGACCAAATCGCTGACATATAAAAAAGGGAGATGTCCGGAGTACCCTTAATCGACGAGCGTATATGACGAGAGTGATGAGCGTAGAAGAAGCGAGGGAAGTTTGTAAGGATCGTAGCAAAGGAAAATCCGAAGTCTCTGCCTCTGTACGGGGAAAAGGCGTATGGTATGTATGTATGTAATTAATACTTGTATGAAGAAGTCTAAAAATCAAAATATGTGTCAATCTTAGATTGATAATTGGTCATCGCGACGCTACGCGAGACCAATTATTAATCTAAGGTGTAAACATATTTTTTTTAAGCGTAAAGTGAAAAGGAATATAAAGACATCTGTGGAATCGTGATCAATGGCAGTTAAAAAACGTTTTAAATTATTAGAAATAGGCAAGTTTTTGCAAAATGTTACTTCCTATAAAAACTATAATTTGTTTCCTCTTCTAATCCACTGAAATAAATATAATACCTTTACCTAACTACATTCTAACATCAAAGTCCAAATAATAAAAATGTCAACAAATTATTGGGCAATAGTAAAACTGTCCATTTTTCTCTCAGTTGCGTCTAGCTTTTTGCATCGTCTAGACGACGTTTCGATGATAAGTTGCTAAAATTTATGATTTTTATTGGGATTTTAAAGAGAACATTATTAATTTAGTCGTCTGGAGCTTTTGAGTTAAATAATTCTGGCACACGATTCTGCAAATTTAATTTTGAAGAAGTCCAAGCAATGATTTTGCGTGTGCATTACTTGCGACGCGATGGCTAGCAAAGTCTGACTTGTATTGATGATGATGATTATATCGACTATTTCGGATACCTTTAGCCAGTATTTATATGTAAACATACAAGTAAACTTCCAAACTATTAAGCTACTCCGCTGGTTCAACGACCCGGAGTGGATCTTTGCCTCCGAAACGAGAGAGCGCCAGAGTGTTCTATTCTGCGCGACGGATCGCCAGTTGTCAGATCACCATGTCTCGGAGATCAGTCTGCACCGCTACTAAATCGAAACGACTAAGGAATATTACTAAAGCATGAACAAATTCATTTTCAAAATTAAAAGTACTTATATAATTCTAGAAGGATATACGGCATGTTGTTTCGATTGAAGAGTAACGCATGCAAATCTGCGGACATAAACTAGCAAAAATCAAATTAACGCCACCTTTACGACCTCCGCCACTTTAAATTATCTTGTCGTCTTTACTCATAAACAATTATACAACATAACTATCATCTAATCTTTTAGCACTTTAATCCCACTCAATCCCTTAACCCGCAGTCAATCCCGAATATTCCCGGATCCAGAAATATCCAGTCGTCACTGGCGTTGTGATATTTTTTGCGATTTTGGCAGCAAACGTTATGTTGATTGACCTTCCTCTGCCTGTGTGGTCTGATAAAGTAATAATTTCTTCGATATTGTTTTTAGAAAAAATGGCCAAATTTCGGTATTTTTCCGGTTGCGTCTTTATCTTTATTGCCATGGAATCTAAGCTACATAAGCATCTAGTGATTATTATTTGCAGGATTCTTTCTATAACATAAATGAGAACCTCATAGAAAACCCTTCTGGTGGGTTATCCGGCTTTGATTCAGACCATAAAATCTAGATACGACTGAACAGGTTTCATTCGAACCACGTAAAAACTAACCACCACCTCATAATGGAGTCACCACAGTGCGATTGCTAACCCAACCAGATCCTACCCCACCTGATAAGCGAATGTCTACTTCGCCGTTTTCCCGGTGGCATAAGGGAATTACACAAACTCACACCTGACGCCGCAAGCTGGCTGAGAAACCGGTAGATGTTTGACCCGCGCAGGATAAATGCCATACGCAATGATGATTATCATCTTGTCGACGTTTAGCTTGAATGCTCAAAATGAGGCTCATTTAGGCCTTTGTAGTAAGTACACAATGTGCAGCGAAGTCTTCAAATTCTTGAATTAATATTGATATCTGCAAATGTATTCGCGTTCTATTAATTATGCGAACGAGATCGGCCATAATGGATCGTAATCTTTATCAACTTGCATCATTTCTGTTTCGACACGTGGTCGACTGCTGATCCAGTTTTATTCATAGTTGATACAAATCTCACGATTATTACGTTGTTTTTTAGAAAATTTTAATATGTCTGCGATTTGGTCGCAATATGTTCTTCGAAGCCGGCCCTTACCAACTTTTCCTGTCACCTTTGATTTGTAAAATTGATGTATTAACAAAGGGAAATAAATGTCAGGAGTACCCGTATCGACTAGCGTGTGTGACGAGAGTGATGAGCGTAGAAGAAGCGAGGGAAGTCTGGAAGGATCGTAGCAAAGGGAAATCCGTAGTCTCTGCCTACCCCTACGGCAAAATGGCGTGATGGTATGTATGTATATATGTTTTAAAAACCAAAAAAATATGTTTTATGTAGAGGATGGGTATCTGTGCATATTCAGTTATCTGTGATTTTAGGGTTGCGAATTCAAAAGGTGAAAACGTTATCTTAATTATTACTGAGACTTGACATTTACAGTCCTTCTATCTCTTTTTGTCTGTCACCAGGTGATAGCTCGAATTTGTGAATGTTTCACTTAGTGTAGTAACTTTCGTTCTGAATAAATTAAAAAAAAAAAACAATAAAATAAATATTTAGTAGGCTCCCATATATATAAATACAACAAAAGTGATTATTTTGCCATCTTTTGCTCTATATTAAATACGGTAACAGGTATTTTGCTTAAAATATTCACAGAATATAAATCGCGAGTCCGACTCACACTTAGTCGGTTTTTAAGTTTCCGTATACCTAGATTGACTGGCTGAATTTCCTTACGCAGAGCTACTAAAGTCAGCATCATCCTAGCGTGTATTCCTAGTTGCGTCTTCAGCTTACGCTTTGGAGCCTAGGGTACGCTGTAAGTCATGGTCCTAGATTTGGCGGAACTGGCTATTATAATGGAGCGACTGCCGTCTGACCTCCGTAACCCTTTATTACAGAGAAACCAGACCAACAGGAACATGGCCCGAGGTGTGTAGTGCCCAACACTGTAAGAATTTTTTAGGCTGCCCTAAGGCATCTGACACAGCCTCACGACTTCTATCTATCGATAACAACCGGGACCAATAGCTTAACGTGTCTGCCGAAGTACTAAACGGCGACCAATCCATTAGTTGTCACGTCACGCAACGGCTTGACACGTGCTTACACTACGGATACGCGGGTCGCGCTCGACTAACGAGCTCCTCAGTAGAGGTACTAAAGTAACAAATCAAAATAAATATGATACGGGAAGTGAACATAAGTTTAACAATTAATTATTAATAAGAGTCGGCTAATAAATAAGATACAAATCTTAACTCATAATAATAATTTAATTGTATTAAAACATTAAAGATTGCATCTCAGTTATAATTATTTATGACAATGTTTTACAAGTTATAAGTATGTGTTTTATCATGTCATCAAGAAATTGATGCTTCATTATCATTTTTAATAAGCCATAGTAATAATAAAAAAATTAATAACCCTACCACCCTTTACTCATTTTTCCGAAAGGTTGCCTGGAAGAAATTGCTATTGCGATAAGGCCGCCTTTGCGCAAGGTTATTTTTCTTGTACGAGTAATTGCTTGTATTTAACAATATATCCTTGTTGTGCAATAAAGATAATCTAAAGAGTCTCGAGAAATCACTAATTGTAGACCAATTAAAGTAAGGACACCTTCGCCAACGCCTGACAAACACGCTTACCCCGCTAAGCTATTGAGTTCCTCTAGCTGAGGCTATGATGTACGGTTATTACAAGCCAGCATCAAACCCATTACTTTATCAAACTGAAGATACATTAGCGTACATCATTTCAAACTATCTTTTAGATTGTCATTCTTATATTTATTGTAGCTTTTACAACTAGATTTGTTATGTTTTTACATGCCAACTCGTTTCTTTGTAGTAGACTTCTTGTAGAACAGTAAATTTCTTTTTGTTCATAATTTTGGTGGCCTGTTTGCCTAGTTAGTTGTATAAAAAAAAAATTTCAGTGTTCGTGAACAAGCTTGGGGTTTCTGGTTAGTTACCACTTAGCCTGTGATAATCATATGATTTCTGCTATTAATTACTAAAAGTTTACTGATAGAGAACGCTTTTTAGGTAAACAAAGTTTTGAATTAAATAAATGTGGCTTTAAACTATCAACATTATCTAAGCTGTATTATGAACTATTTATGAACAAAATGGGTAATATTATCCTTAAAATGAGGTAGTATGTCATTGAAAAAGTAATTTACTTCAACCTTTTGACATTAGGAAGTTATTTATACGTAGGTAGTAACTTATGTTACCTAACTTATATAATGTCATATAAAATTATTAATGTTTACATAAATCTGATTACATCGTAAAATGTTATTAAAATATTGGGTGCGGATAATTCTATCAGAAGTTTATGAACTTTATTACATGGCCAGAGACTCCTTTGTAGTCAAAGCAAGGTAAGATAAAATATCATAAAAAGGAACTATTTTTTTTTAAATTAACCTGTAATATTCCACTAGTAATATTATTGGCAGCGGCTGCAATCTGTTGGTCCTTGAAGGAACCAAATCAGAGGTCAAGAGGCGATTCCACACAACTGTGACACCAGGGTGACCTACTCGAAATGATGATGATGACGATCCCACTGCTGGGCAAAGATCTCCCCCATCTCTTTCCAAATCTTTCTCTGCTTCTCCACCTCTGACCACCTAGCTCGAATCTTCCTAAATCGTCGCTCCACGAAAAGGAACTCATAAATAAGAAAAATGTTCCTTTGTGTTAATAAAAAAAACGAATTAACATCACAGTTAGAATAAATTATAAATTAAGTCTTTGTAAACCCTATACCACACTCAATAGATTCGGGGAGAAAAAATTTAAATATATATTAAAAACGACTTTTTTAAAAGATAAACTTTTAGCGATTTATATCAAGAATCATACATTACACATGTTCTTGATATATCGCCTCGTTACCTACAATATAAACCAATCATACAAAAAGATATCAGTTTTACTTTCTCGTGTGTTGCAATAAACCATATTCTGATGATATATGAACTTTTAAAATCAAAATTAATTATATAATGATATTTAATTACATACATATTTTTATGCAAATGTCATGCGACAGCTTGGACTATAAGGGTACACCCATGGAGCAAGTACCTGCCCACTGAATTTTACTAACACTGTAATGTGACAATTATTAATATTACATCAAAATAAACATGATTAGTTGATCCGTTTACCAGGACTTGGCTGCATTTCAATTTGACGTATCTTTATTTGTCAATAACGCTAAAAATATACTCAACTAGCTTTCTAACGAGACTTCGCACGTATATAAACCATTTTCTAAGAAATATCGCATAGTATTTCAAAAATCTTCAGTTGTTTCATGTAGACATGTACTGAAAACCTTGTAAAAGTATTTACAGCACAATTGAAAATGTATCTTATTAATTTGTAATTAGGCCCTTATTGAGGGTTGTAAACAAGACGTTGTTTATAATCGCACTAGTAAAGTAATGGTTTCCATGGTTACGGTACATTTTTTTTTTAAATACGCCAAGAGGATTTTAAGTCTCAAACCAAATTCACTGTTTTTGCAAAAAATATTAACTATTTTAACTTCCAAATGATAAATCAACACTAAATTCCTTATTTATATTTATTTTACTAAACATTAGCCTCATCGTACTCCAAATATTAATTTGTGTAGAAAAATTAAGAAGGGCTATAAAGGACTTGTATCCATGGCCGTAAAACCCATTTCTAAAAAAAATTGCTTATCATGGTCTGCTCCATGGGTCTGCTCTGTCTTGTTTCAATGGCGCCATTTTTAAACTTATTTGTTTTTGTATTTAATTTACTATGAACAACAAAATTCGTTAATTTATGGAAGAAAATGTAAGTTTGACTCCACCAGATAACACTAATCGAGGTGAAAATTGAATGTTTATAACTGACTAAGTAGGCTGACTATAGCTACGTAAATCTTTAAAGGAAGAAACAAGAAAGCTTTAAAACTGTAAAATCAAGAACAACTTTATGTATATGGAGATACCTAGCAATGCATTAACAAACACACAAGCCTAATTTTACCCTAATTATGTTTTTAAATGTTAAAGTGTTCAGAGAATGTACCAACAAAAGTTAATGTGAAGAAATTTTTTGATATCGCTTGATAACTTTCATTTCCTGTGTAAATAATAACCAACTTCGCACCTACTAATTTTGTGCAACAAAGGTTTATCTACCCCAACTGTTTAGATTTTGTATTAAATGTATATTATCAACATGACGTATTTTATAATCTAATTAAAATCATGATGACATATTTTGCTCCAATCCCTTCAAATCAACAATAAGTTAGGAGACGAATATTTTAAACATCGTGTACATGTTTAGAAAGCCAAGTAAGGGATTATAACTAAGGAATGTTTTTATGATTTTTGGACATTTTTTATGCGGATAAAAGGATTACATGTCTCAATAACTGGGGTGGTTATTCAATTGACATTGATCAAAAGATTATTTTTCTACTCACATTGAGTTGCATGAGCGCACCCTATTATGCCTTTTAAGCATATTGAAAGTCTTATAAAAAATGTTAGAATTTTAATTTTAGTGAATTTTAGTACAATGGCAAAGTGAAAACTTATAGATATTCTTCTTCTTGTCCTTTAACTGGTCCCACATTGTTCATGTGGGGCACAGTTTGTAAGTTCCTTCCACTGCCTCTATCTCGAGCCATTTCCTTCTCAACGCCCTTCCTACTCATGTTCTCTCTAATACAATCCAGTCATCTCTTTATAGGTCTTCCTCTATTTCTCGCTGTAATTTTTTCTTAATTCAATAAACACATTCTTACCAACAACTTAATTATAAATAGGTATTATCTTAAAGTAATTACCATCAGTTTCTCGTAAATAACATGATACAGGAGCCATTTTCATATCTGATATCAAACAATTGATAACGGCAATAAACGATCAGATTAATAAATAACACATTTGCATTGAAGGTTTAGGTTAAGAGTAACTATTTACTTAGAGCGCGCATACGCATTGAATCGGTACACTTTGGTGTTCAGGCAAACTAAACATTTTCATATGTAAGTTTATAGTTTTCGTCATATACAGCACTGCATACGGCCTACATTAACACAATGACAAATCGCTATATGTATATTTTTATTAGGATCAGAACTATTTATTTTGCAAGACAATGCGAAAAAGATGTTACAAAATTGGTCATCAAGTGTACCATGTATACATAGCCTTCATTGACAGTCTCGTGATCCGGGTTTGTCTAACATCGTGATATTTTTAATTGTATCCCTTTTGACATTATCTGTATGGCTCCATAGCAGAAGCCAGTACGTTTGGTATTCTTAAGGCTAGAGTAAACAGACTGATAATGAGCTCAATCTTAAAACCTCAGTTGCACTTTATATCAGGTGGAATCGTGTTAAAAAAAACTTGAATAAGAAAGTTTACTTTCCAAAGATTTGCAAATTTTTAATGTGTGCATTTTTGTTACTAATTCGTTATTAAAATAACACTGTACTTCAAGTCGTTGTAGTTATTTCTACTTTAGTTAGTCAAAAATTTGTTTTCTGAGACCCTAATAAAAGTTTAATAATTTCTTGTAGGATGTATATTCACCATCATAATTAGTAACATATCTTCGAATGTAATTTTCTTTGTTGTAATAAAGTGTATTACTTACATAAATTTGCAAAACATCTACACTGACACTGCAAAAATCACTAGCCAATGACACGTAATTGGGTAAAGCTTTCAGTATTTCGAATATATATTATTAGTTTATTGAAATTTCTAGACTACACTAACTATATGAATATTTTTAAAAATCATACAGCAAAGTAATACAAATAGTAAATCATTCTTAAGGCAACAAAATCTCAAATAATGTAACTTGTAGAGCGCTCTCTACATAACCAAAATAATTATGTTAATAATAGCTCTATTATTGTGGTTTAGTGGGCGGTAAATAAATTTATGGGGGAGCATAAACGCGACTTGTAAACATAAGTTTGTAACCCGATATAAGCTTTAAGCTTAACGCCTTAATAACACTACAATATAAGGAGAGATTTACACTTGAGGACACGAAGATAAATTTACGAAAATAACTCTATATTTTAAAGGGTTTACTAACTTTCTGTCTCCATCAAAGTAAGCACTGTAATGACAACATCATAAATTCAAGAGCTGGGCTCTTGTCGGAGCTCATTGAGAATGGAACGTTCCTTTCTCAATGGTGGAGCTTCTTCCATTCCTCTCGATTATTAGCGAGATCGATTTTGCCAGAATCGACTCGCTATGAAGAATAGCACAGCGAAATCCATTAGTTATTGGAAAAAGAAGGGGAGACATGTTGGGGCATTTGATATGACACGATGTCTTCATGAGAAACATCATCCAGGTAGACGAAGGCATAACTACATGAAACAAATACTGTGGTGACATCAATTCAAAAATAAAGTTTATATATAGCTGCATTGTTTATCCAAAACTTAATTTTTTTTATACGAATCGAATATTCATTCAAAAGGTATTTGATCCTTGCCATTACTTGAAAAAGATTACTTGTTTACGGCACTTGTTGAGGGCGCCTCTTGCGCATTTTTACCAATCAATCAATTTCTTTATAAAGTTACGTTTAAGTTTTACAATAAAATGATGTAACTAAAAATTTGAGCTCACCAACAAATAAAGCAATCAGCCGACTAAATTTTTTCTAGGGAACATTTTAAGTTTAGATAACACAACATAGTAAGTATAGTACATTGTGAGTTTACCTTTACATAGCTTTATATTTTAGATGTATTAGAAATAAACAGTAACCACAGACAATTTATACAGCTGTCCTCCAAATCCGTTCGAGATCTGACTCTGATCGTAAAATCGCATACTAATCTATTTCGGTAATCAAAGTGAAAACTTTAAATATTCATTATGTTTATCAATCCGATCGTAGTATTTTAACAGATTTTATATCTGACATTCTGTGTCTTCAACGTTATTAAAGTCCAGAAAATGTTAGAAATCCTTATATATCTTTTTCCTTTTCCTTGGTCATCACATCAAGCGTGAACGGATAGAACAATTTCGCTAATTCTTTTTTATTATGCTCATCATCATTTCGTGTAGGTTACATTGTCAATCGGCAATGTACACCCTGGTCAGAGTTGTGCGAAATCTCCTCTCGACCTCTGAAGTGGTTCCTTTAACGACTACCAGATGGCAGCCGGGACCAATGGCTTAACGTACCTTCCAAAGCACGCAATGTCCTAACCAAACTGGAAACAACTAAACAAAGTGTGCCTATCGTGGAAATCGAACCCGCGACCTCAGGGTCAAAGGCAGACGCCTTAACCACTGCTTATCATCAAGAGTAGATTCGTGTAAAACAATTAAAGAAATTGAGCGGAACATTAGATGAAACTTCTGATTTCTGAGATTGTACAATACAACACAACATACCATATTATATATTAATGCGTTCATCGCTTCAGGCCTATATTCTATCGTAGCAGAAATAGTGAAATTCTTACAAAGAGTAGAGGATTGCGCTGAGCAGGAAGAGTGGAGAGCGAGACTATCGGAGATCAAGATCTTCTTTGAATCGTTGAGACATCGCGCAGTAATTTTCTATTTTTTTCCTTAAACTATACCATTCCACTGCTGGGCAAAGGTCTCCCCTATTCTTTTCCACTCATCCCGCTCTGCAGAATAAAACTAGAAGTGAATTGGGATTGGGCGGGTCATGTCTGTCGAATGCACCACAAACGCTGGGCTTCTATAACTACCTATTGGTGACCAGAGGGAGGACGGATAAGAGATAGACCAAGGCTGCGATGGAGCGACGACATAAGGAAATTTGACAGTGGATGGGAGACAGCAGTAGTAATTTTCTATTAATTAATAATACCATAGAAGCAAAAGATGTTGTTGAAAAACAAATACTCCTTCTACACACAGACACTTCTTAATAAACAAAAATTAGGCATACCACATGGTTGGTCGGTAGCGGACTTTGCCATTTGATTTGATTTAATTTGATTTAGCACTTTTATTAACTCGGTGTATCATTTCTATTTCTTTTGATTCTGTATTGATAATCACAATAATATTTTTGTCATTTTGTTCACATTGTAACTCGTTCCTAATTTTAAGTATTTTGCCATTGTACGTAGCTATAATTTTTGTTCCTTTCACTGTACTGTAGAAAGTTTCTTTAAATCGTAGACACAGCGTGTAATAAGTAAATACTTACGATAAAATTGTCGATCGTCAAACAGGTCATAGCAGAATACCAGTGCTTTGCTCGCCATTATAGTTAGCAAAGATTTACACTGAGCTAATGACCTTTTTGACCTACTGCAATACACACACGTTGTTACTTGCGTTGTATTTGTTAGTTATAATTATAATTATTTTTATTGTAATGTGTGTGTGTTTTAGGAATCAAATAAAGAATTCATTCAATCTAATAAACCGCATATCATCGAATTACTATATATGTAAATGAAATATACAAAATGACGTCATGATCACTTGACATCAAAGCATGGCAACAGCTTTCACCTAATAATGTCAATCGCATGTAAATATAATTCAATATAAAGCCTATCGCCTCTAAAAGACCAGGAGACAATAAATTTGATTCGACGATGATCTTAATTAAACACGACTGGTTGTAAACCCGCCAATCGGCAGCTGAGACCAATGGTGACCTTGTTGGAAGGTTGCCGTAGTCAGATGATTACTATTGGTCGGGCTTGTAAGACTAGTATGTTAAATTGTCATCGGTTGTCCCTACTAAACACTTAATTGCATGCGTTTTTATATGAGGACATGCGTATTTGAAGAAGAAAATACCTTTAAAAAGGGACTCAATGAGATATTTTAGGTATCGGTAACATGCCTGCCTGCTACTCAGGAGGGCCTGGGTTCGATCCCCGGTCAGGTATCATCTCGGTTAACTGGAACAAATGTCTTAATGGGATAAGTCCGCTTTGCATTTTTATTTTTGTTATGTACTGTTATTTTATTGTGCAATTAAGATATTTAAACAAACAAGACAAGGAGAGCAGAATAAAGAGAGGTAGTCTGCGTATGAATCAAAGAAAATCGATATCTGTTGCTAAACCTATCCTGCTGGTAATAACTGTGGGTGTCTTCTCATTTGTCTTTGTATTTGAGCACAGCCCACCTCGTACGTTTGGGCCAGTACAATCTACACAAAAGAGCTGGTTTAGACTATGGACTTATTATACTAAAATAAGTCAATTATTTAAACGGATCTAGTCTGACAATCCAGTAGCGTTCATGGACACAAAATTGTTTGTGTGATGTGGTGTCCTGAACCCGTCAGACGCGAGACAAATTCACTACTAAATTGCCAGTACTGGAACCCTTCGAAATCGACTTTTAATAACAGGAAATACCGATGTTGTTAATAATGATTCACCTCAATTCAATATTTACCAACTTCCCATTTAATTGTTCCGTGTTATCTTACAAATTTATCTATTAACATGTCATTAATAAACTAGATAGTAGCCGCGAGTCGTAAATTGATTTGGTAGCCTGTGGTCGTTAGTTTGTCGACAATTAAGAATAAATAACATTTGTCAAGAGCAACAAGAATGCGGGGGAAATTAAGAACTGCTTAGATTGTGTTGGATTTCACGCTGAGAGAAATGAAACGGTTTGATTGAACGATTAGGGACATTTTTTTCTTGTAATTAAAAAAGAAGGATGTCAGAGATACAAAGATAAATACACACTCCAAAGTTAGTTTGAAACTTGTTAGGGATACCAACAAAGTAGACTGTACGGAACGGGTTGTTTAAGTCTATAATTTTAAAGTACATACATTATTGTCCACACAGCCGACGCGGCATTTTCATCACTTGTAAATTAGTCATAACTAAACAAATCAGTGCGATATATTAGTTCACTCAATTCCGGTGTTTCTTATCATCTCCGAAACCAACCCTTAGCATTTATCATCATCGTATCATATCATCCAGTATGGATTTACAACCTTTACATAGACGTTCCTAATTTTTATTACAATGACGACAACGAACCGGCAAGCGCAGCGTTGGACTTCCACCGACCAGATGGTCAGATGACCTGAAAAAGGTCGCAGGTAAACGCAGGACGCAGGCCGCTTTCAACCGGTCATATATGATTGAAGATAGGAGAGGCCTATGTCCAGCAGAAGACTGCGACTGAAATTATGATCATGATGATTACAATATTTAATAATCACAAAATCCAGGATAATTTTGGTATTTTTTATGTTAAAATGTCCAGCGATTGACCACGATCCCACCTGAGTTTAAGTGTAGATGTGGTCTATGATGATATCCTAGGCCAAGACTCAATTTGGGTAGCTGCGCCATCTTAGTTAGTTAGGGACTTCTGTATCTTCCTACACGACAACTACGACGAATAAAATAGAAGTCTAAATACTTTTTTATATACAACCGTTATATCTATTCTATTCCGAACTCTGTTGCCGTATTTCTATGGATCTAATACCAGGAAAACTCCAAGATCCTTTCCCACACTCATCATCATTTTAGCGCCTTCCCGGTTGCATCCTCAGCTGTCTGCTTCGGAGCCCAGGATCCGCTTTCCTACTTTTGCGTCTCCACTTCGCCCGGTTTTCGGCATCCCTGACAGATAGTCCGTTAGCACGCATATCCAGCTTTGCGACGTCAAGCCAGCTCTTTTTGGGCGCTCCCGTTCTACCAGGCCCCGGCGGAGGCGGCATGGCCAGACACTTGTTCCCAACGTATGTTGCCGGTTTACGCAAGACGTGACCGTACTATCGGAAGCCTATCTGCTGCTATCCTTTCCCACACACACCTAAAGTAATGCAAGTTACAAATCAATTAAGTATAAAAACGTCTCGTTGCACATAGAAAGGTATTCAATTGGCGTAAAATTTAGCAAAACACAGTATTCAAATTTACAAGCTTCTCGTATCAGTAATTACTATAATAAAATACTAAATACCCGTCGTATTTGCATGTATCTCGTATAAAGTAGCTATCTTTATTACGTGGGTTGAACCGAAGGTGTAGGTAATAATTACTTCTATGCCCTAAACTGGTATTTAATAATTGGTTGTATTATCATAATTCGCAGTTTTCAAAATAACACCGTCCTGTGTTAGGACTTAGAGAATAGGCTACTTGACTGTGTCATTATGAAAATATTGTTATACGGAACAATACATACACTAAAAAGTAACCGATTTCCAAAACAACAACAAAATTGGTAATTAATTAAAGCAGTAATTAGCATTTCAAGTTTTCTAACGAAGAAAAGTGGGAGCGTGGTGGGGACGTCTTGCTATCTCTTTTGTACGCATGAAATCAAGTGGCAGTGATTTCACTCCTCTATTAAGTGCGTCCTTTTCTTGTTTCTTGACAGTTATCTCTTCCACAGGATTTCAAAGGCTTATAACTTATTTAATATTGAACAGATTCAAAAAATTATTTCTGTTCTCAATGTCGGTTACTCAAATTTTGCATATGAATAATAAAAAAATATTGAGTAGAGTAGAGAGAGTAATTTCGAATGTTCGTTGCTTATATCTCTTTTTTCATCATCATTTCAACCACAGTCAGCCCACTGCTGGACTTAGGCCTCTTCTAATGATTTTCAAAATGACCGGTTTGAAGCAGCTTGCATCTAGCGTCTGCCTGCGACTTTTTTCAGGCCATCTGACCATCTGATCGGAGCCTGTTCTAGGCCTTTCTGCCCCATCGGTTCTCTGTGCTTAATATCTCTTTATGAATATGCAACTTATTATATTTTCTAACTTTATTTTGTCTTAATTGTTTATATGAAGAGAAGAAAACCGAGAATGCGTTGAAGTGACGACTTGAGACGATCAACCACCACAATGGTGATTCCTACCATAAGTAAGTTAACTTAAATTAAATTTTATACAAAACCACGTACTCACTATCGTATAAAATCATATACAATACAATACAAAATATCTTTATTGCCCACGTACAGTAACAATTTATTTAACATTTACAACAACATAATATGAGTAAAGGCGGACTTATTGCTAGGCAATCTCTTCCAGTCAACCCTTACGAGGTGAAAGAGAAACAGTTAAGTTAGGTTGGGTCATATGGTAGGACACACACACACAGGAAATTAATAATAAAACTTAGATCAAGAGCAAGTACTTTCCACACGCTATAAACTTCATGGTCATAACTATTTTATACTATTAATACTCTATTTGATCCATTGTTGACATAAGAATAGTCTCGAGACAATCGGTATCGATTCGAGTCGCGGAAATGGTATCGATTGTGAAACAATCGAATGTCCAGTTTACATTTCACTCGGTCTTGTTACAAAACGTCGCACGGCGCTTACTCTAAATATGTGCTAATAAGGGGAAGGCGGTTTTACTGCATAAGCTACTTAGTCTCAATAAAAATATACCTTTCTTACTATGAGCTATCAAAAAGAGAGCGACCTGCTACAGCTATAAATTCGATCTGAATGATTCTGATATTGGTATCATTGAATAAAGATGCAAGCAAAAAGAAGTTGGGGTAGACCGAGGTATAGCCAAGCTACGTTAAGCAAATAAAGGAGAATGTATCAAATTGTATCAAAAAGGGACTTGAAGGGACTTGAAGATGATCAATGTAAAATTTGTCATTCATTCATAATTCATAAAACTAAGCTAGGGATTAGAAGCCAAACTTCTCAAAATACTGGGCCAGTTTAAAAAAATAATAATTTGTACCGCTTCCCCTTAACTTCGTAGATTACAATCCGCATGCAAACATGTAGAATTTGCTTTGCGACTACCACGGTTGTCCATTTAGATCGGATCGACGTAGCTGTGCAATTGTCGCTGTTGTTCTGAACAACGTTTATATTAAATGTCATTTAGGATTTTGCGATTATATCTAACTGTAATGGGGATCGTCATCAAAATACTTGTAGTTTCTACCTAAAACCGCGGATTTAGCGAACGTTGTTAATAGACAATAAATGAGCGTAGAGATAATTTAATGTAAAGCCTAAATATTTTCTCCTTTTTTTTTTATGTACGAGTACACACTCTTTTTTAATCATTTACAAATAGGTTGTAAAAACATATAAATTCTGAGGATTAATAACTAATCGTATTTTCTCAATTACTACCACAACTTCTTCTGTTTTTTTTATAATGGGTTTTACGGCAATGGATACAAGTCTTTTAAAGCCCTTCTTAATTTTTCTATCTTCTTCAGTCCTACAGCGTGGTTTCGTCAATTCCTAGTTAAGTCTAAAAGTCTAGTCGGTAGTCAAATCTAGTCAGAAGAATCAGGCTAAGTGAAGTGAAGAAATCAAACACTGTATTACTTCCCAACTATCACGCTTGTTAGCGAACACTTTGCGAATCATAATCTGCCATTAATATGCACAAACACTCAAAAAAAACACAAATATTGAAAAATAAAATACAGCTCTCGATATTTGTGTCTTCTTCTTGTAATTCAGACACTTTAAATCTACCCCAAGCCGATTGTCGAGTCGTTGACAAAATTCGAGTTTGAATAAAGAAGGAAAATGACCATGGCTTTCGAGCGTGGCTTCGACTGCGACCAAAAGCCGAACTAACACAGTCTATGGCTAGCAGAAACTATAGAGTTCGCAGCTAACCAAAATTCAAATTTAAAAACAGAATGAGGATGATGTGGGGTGAATGAGGATGTAGTGCCAAAGATAGAAAAGGGAGATGTTAAGATGGTTTAGGCATGTAGAAAGGATGGATGAAAGGAGACTTACGAAAGGTATTTTCAAATCAAAGGTGACAGGAAATTCGGTAAGGGCCGGCCTCGGAGAACATACTGCGACTAAATCGCAGACATATTTAAAAAGGGAGATGTCAGGAGTACCCGTAATCGCTTCAGTGCAAAGAGTATCGAAACCGAAAAGTAAAACGTTCCTTTCTCATTGCTTCAGTGCAATGCTGCGACTAAAAGCCGAACATCACAAATTTAAAAATACACCACGTGTCATAGGTTCGTTCACACCGCACCATAGATTACGAGAGTAATCAAAGAATATCGCTCGATCTACGTATACTGCGCTTGGTCACATTAATAGTGTATAATATATCTCAGTAGATAGTTTATCTAATCGAACTTTCACCGAAAACCTAATTACGACGCCTACTGGCCACAGAGACATAAACTAAAGTGTTTATTGCCAGATTTTTGTGTTGGCATATGAGCTTTGGCTTTTTTATTTACATTTTACTAGAACCGGCAGCGGTTTCAGCTCTTCGTCATCATATCATTATTCCTGTTGCTTCCTCAGCTGATTGCTCCGAAGACCAGAGTTACAATACAATATAACTTTATTGCCCAAATATGGGAAATTACAAAACTGAAATTGTAACATTGTTAACAATATGGAGCAAAGGCGGACTTATTGCTAAGCAATCACTTCCAGTCAACCTTTGTACAATAAGAGAACATTATGTAAGGGTGGGCGCAGTAGAATTAAAAATAAAAATAATGTCTACTGTATAGATAAATCAACACAGACATAGATATAATTTGGGAACAAGGGACAGTCACTAATAAGAAATACATATAATATATATTCTACACACCTTGAAGGGACAGATAGTGCTCCTTAACCTGGCTCTTAAAACTAGTAATAGTTTAAGCCATGCGTATATCAACAGGCAAAGCATTCCACAGGCGAACAGTCCGTACCGTAAACGACTTGGAGTAAGATGCAAAAGAGTGGGTTGGAGTTTTCAGAAGTAATTCATTAACACTGCGCGAAGGACGCTCTTTTAGATAATTTGGGGTACAAGGAATAAAAAGAACTGAGAACAGGAGTACAAGGATGTGATACTCACGACAAAGCCTAATCAGAGTTCGCTTTCTTACTTTTGCGTCTTTACACCTGGCCTTCGGTATGACAAAGAGTCCATTCCTACAGGCTGCGACTTTCACTTACATAAGAATATTTAAACCTTTCAGAAAAATATTTTTTCTCATTTTTGGCGAATATCGGAACAAAAATAGTTGTCTGGTCTAGAAGGAAAGCTTACAGAAACGTGTCATTATCAATTATGATGATGAAGCTATGTATGTATGTAGGAGAGGACTCTCTCATGTTATCTTTCTCTAGGTAATCAATATTATTTGTGCGCTTTTCCTCAAGTAAACTGTAAAATTACATAAATATTGCACGTGGCAAGAAATTTACTAAGTAGATTATCAATAATAATCTTCGGTTTTATATTAAAATTCTATTTTATTGCATTACGATAATGAGGAGCTCGTTGAGCTTAGTCGAGCGCAACCCGCGTATCCGCAGCGAATGCGCTGACACGCGCATTCAGCGACGGCGTGACACGACCACTATTGGATTGGTTGCCATTTAGTGGCATTTTCTATCTTGAGCTTCTCCGTATGTAGAGTCGATGCATTGCAGTCTTGAGGCTGTGTCAGATGCCTTAGGGCGGCCTGAAAAAATCTGACAGTGTTAGCCACTAACACACCTCGGGTCATGTTCCTGTTGGTCTGGTTTCCCTGTAAAAAGTGTTGGCCCATTGCCCATGTCGCTCCATTATAATAAATCTAGGACCATGGCTTACAGCGTACCCTAGGCTCCGAAGCGTAAGCTGACAACTCAACTAGGAATACACAATACACGCTAAGATGAAGAAGATTGCATTACGGTAATGATCATCTATAAAACTAAAAATTAAAGTTATGAATGAGTAAAGTTAGTTGTAAAGATGTTTATTAATAGATTACCCAATATTTTACTTAATTTAATTTATAAGTCGAATTCGTCAGTGGAAGGCACCAAACGGCACTCGACCGAGATGCGTGGAAGGTTAAGGGGGAAGCCTTTGCCCAGCAGTGGGACACAAAGGGCTAAATAAAAAAAAACTATAAGTGTTCTTAAGTTAATGAAGTTTTGACTTTAATTAATATTGTAAGTAATTCCAGACGATTTTAGTCATGTTATTTACACATTTTAAATATTTTTAATCAATAGAAAAATTGATCTCTATGTCCCTTGGTTTGTTATTGTCAGGAGAACCTTCTCCTTTTTGTTTTTCTAACAAAATAATCTTCTTTTGATAGAAAAAAATAATAAAGTTGAGCGAAATATTTAAAAATTTAAGAAAAGTTAAGACAGGGTAACGTCTGTCGGGTCAACTGGTTAAATTACAATAAACTATATTTTTTATTACTTATATATTTTTTCCGTCACTAGAAACACGTGACCAACTCTACTCACGACCAAGCATAAAGTTGCTTAACATGTTTTGTCGTTACGAATTCAAATAAAAAGACTGAAAAGTGTACAAACCAATATTGTATTTACCATCAGCGTTCCAAATTGCAGTTTTCAAAATAGATTAACATACAAAAGACAATATATTAACAACTTTTAATCCTTGTAATCTTTTAACAAAACACGCATAGTCTGTGTTCGATTTCTTTTTCAAAAAAAGACGTGTGAAGACACATAACTGTCTAATCTTACATATCACTTTAATAGACCACTTTATTAGGACCTCAGGGAGTTTGGAACATAGAGGAAAATGTGTTGATGTTCAATGTTTTAATAAATACGTGAAGATCAAGTTAAAATGGACATTTGACGCGGCATTAAAAAAAAACTGGCGGTATTCCAAAAAAAACTTTGAAACCGCAACGTGATAGATATTTAGGACCACCACAAACAAATACTGTTTTTTTTCATTTGTTTCATTTTGAGCTTTTATTATTATAAAAGAATTTAAAAAAATCTTTTAAACGAAGGCCATCTACAGGCCATCTCACGGGTAAAAAGAAGAAAGTCAGTTTCTCTGTCAGTAGAGAATACTGCCAATTGTAGAAATAGTATAAGGAGCATTGGTTTCTGTTAATAAAAGTATTTGTTATTCGTGGAACAATAAACTTTTCTTAAATATAAGAGCGTTATGACAATTAGATTAAGGTTTTATGAATAAATAAATAAAAATTTTCAGTCAGTTTGAATACGGTAATTTTTTGAAGAAGTTTAATTGCTTACTACATTTCTTACGCGAGTATAAAGCTCCGGTAAAAGCTAGTAATTTGATATATAATTATATATCAGCAATTTTAGTAAATTGACTGAAATTTAGGTCATTAAAATTTGGAATATTTTTTATTTACCTCCTTATTCATAAAAATTGCGGAACGACACTAAGACCAAGTTAATGTTGCGTCTCGTTCTTTCACGTCAAAAATAGATAAGATAAAAAGAGACTAAACGTTATTTAGTAGGTCTAATCAATGTTTGTATTTTTATGAATAACATTTATTGTACAGTACAGTTACAATACTATAGTATAGTACAATAGGCGAACTAAATGCTAAAAGCATTATTATCTAACAGCCAACTTTTGGGTTTAAATGAGTTTTATAAGTAGGTTTCTCGTTTTCGGACGCCCTTATCCTGCAGTCGAATCGTCTTCGATACAGCGTTAAATAAATTAATTGAACTGGGGGGCTACCGCCTAACTAGCGTCGATTTCAAATTATCGTCGGCATCGAATTCAATTTGACAGTTGACGCTGATTTTGTACCGCGCATTCCCTGATATCGATGCGTCGATTTGGAAGACGATTACGACGCCAATTGAACGAATGGTTTCAGTGATTTTGACAGATAAAAGCTACCGCGCAAAGTTTTGACACCGACGCATCGGCTTCAAGCCGATACCGACGCTTCAAATTGAATACGGCGACTCTTGGGATGCCGCATTGAACCGTCGATAAGAAATATTCTTCAATTAAACTTGTTTTTTTTTTTAATTATATTGCTGTATTACGAAAGATTTAGGCTTTTCCTTATTGTTGTATAGTCATATTTCACAAATTTTGTTTCGTTTTTGTTTGTTTGTGTGTTTTAGGACAAAGGCGGGAAACCATGGCTTGGATGGCGCTCATGGGTGCAGCGGAGGAGCAGCGGCTGAAAAAACTCAACATTGAGCGGAGACGCCAACAGCGCGCAGTGGCGCAGCCTTTGCTGCTGCCTGAGATGGAATTTTAAGGACGATTTCCCGTGAATAAAGCTACATTTGTCAGGCTATGCGGGGACATCATTCCGTTTTTGCCCACAAATGAAAGGAGCAGTGGAATAAAACCCGAAATTAAGGTATGTACTTCATTTGTTAAACTTAGGTAACCTATTGACAAATGCTGAAGTGTTAAAATATTTTGCTTGTTTCAGGTGTTAGCGGCATTGAACTTTTACGCTACCGGCAGTTACCAAGGAAGTGTAGGAGATAACGACGTTCTTCACCTTAGCCAGCAATCAACATCAGAATGCTTGCAAGAGGTCACCGAGGCTCTTAACAAGCCTGAAATACTCAGAAAGTATATAAAATTTCCACATACTCAAACAGAACGAGACTCGGTAGCAAGGAGGTATGTTATTGCAAATTTTACACTTGTTCTTAATAATAATAAATGCATGCTACCCAAAAGTTACAGCCACCAATGGTACCTACTTATTGTTATTTGTTTATTTTTAGATTTGTGATGCGGATCTCAGGATTTTGTATGTTGATGCATCTTTTGGTGGTGCAAGCCATGATTCCCATGTATGGAACATGTCTCCTGTCAACACAGCCATAATGAGACTGCATGATGAAGGGCAGGTTTACTGCTTGTTGGGTAAGTTGGATATTATGATACCTTAGATTATGTCTCAAATAGCAGTCACAAGGAAATGATTGACAGTCATATTACTTTACATTCTAGTCAATCTATAAAATACTATTTGGTCCATAAAAAGTTGATTAGTATTTGTCTAAATTATATTTGTAATACATAATATTCTACATAAGACATGCAAGTAGTGGAGTTGAAAAATGAGTGCACATTCATTATATATGAAAAACAAAATAAAAAAAGAGAGGTATTTAAAAAAACTAACAAAGATTTAATTATATTTCAGGTGACTCTGGCTATGCCCAGCGACAATGGATGATGACTCCCATCCTCGGCACCCTACCAAATTCTCCAGAAGCCAATTACACAGCAGTCCACGTGCGGACACGTAATGTGGTCGAGTGAGCCTTCGGGGTACTTAAGTCCCGGTTTTGCTGTCTCTTGGCTCATAGAACTTTGCACTATACACCAAGAAAGGCTGCACAGATTATGAATGCGTGTGTTCTTCATAATCTAATAAACGACCCAAACTTCGAGGTTGACAGCGATGCAATGCGTCGCAATGCAGAGCGACAGCCTCCTCGCTTGCCAGTGCCAGCCGATGATGATGGGCGTTTAAGTGCTGATAGGCAAAGTGTGGTCATTTGGTTGTGGCGCAACCGACAACGCTAGGTATGTATATATATCTAGATTAATAAGAGAATTATACCTTTAGTGCTTTTGGGTAGGTATATTGTAAAATAAAATGAACATTTATAACTTTAAATAATGATCTTTCTCAAATCAAATGTTAAAAAGACACTTTATTGCAGAGTAAAGAAGATACCAGAGGAGAGAAGTGGACAACCACCGGAATGGGGCTTTGAAGATTGAGGTTTTTTTTTGTATAAGTACTCTTTTTCTATGTATCAAATTGCATATTGTAAATAAGTTATTATAGTTGTACAAATGTAAGTACTTAATTTTAGTTTATGTGTAGGGTAAGTACATAAATGACTAAGTTTTTTTCTGTTTTTTATTTATTTATAAATCATTCAAATACTAGGTTCATAACAAATAAAACTAGTCGGCTAGGCGTTGGTCCACTTCCAGACGTGAAGCCATCGACCTAGCCATAGACTCTAGCGTCAGCAACTCGTTCCTCCGCCTGCAGTCGGTGCTCGTCCAGCGCCCGCCGATCCTGCTCGGCCTCCCAATCCCACCGAGGCTGTGGTATCTCCACGGTACCTAAAACAAGACATAAGTGATATTAAGTATTGATAAGATAATAAACATACAATAAAAAATAATAAGATTTAATACAATCACACACAGTCATCCGTCCCAAACTAAGCAAAGCCACTGTATACTACGGGCATCACAGACTGATAACCATACTTAGTTTGTAATGTTTTAAAACGCTAAAAAACACGTTTTTTGTATGAAGACCCCCTTTAATTTTTAAGATTTAGTTTCGTGCAACAAGCATCACAGAAAAACATTGTGTTAATAAAAACAAAATATAGGTTAAAAGACACTTAAAAACATACTCATTATGGGTGTATATAGGAAATGAATACCCTTGACACAAAGCATAAATAACACACTTAGAAAGATTTGTATACACTTACGTCCCGCCACTCCGAAAAAGTTTTATGTACGCCCGTGCCTTGGGCGTTAAGTGTGGCCGCTTACTCCTCCACAGCCTCCGAACTGCCACCTTGGCTTGTGGGGTGTCAGAGGCCTGCCCTTTCGCCATATCCATGTGGTCCTCCATGTCATTTAGCAGGATTTCCACCTGCTGAAGGCTCACTTTTCTTGGTGCTGGCATCTACAAATTACAAAGGAATAAAGTCCCAGAGGTCTGTGCAACTAGCTGAATGTTTGTTTTATCATATAATAACAAAAAAGCAAGTTATTTACTTACTGTTTTTTAATTCACTACACAATCACGTCAATAAACAAAGTGACTTAAGTGAGGTTATGAATTCGTAATTGTCAAATATTACCCCGTTCGGTTTTACGGAACGCATTTGTTGATAATGTGATAAAACACAATTATATATATATATACGCAATTGTACCACCTTCCAATCAATTTTTTTTACTTATTTAATCAAAACTATACCAATAATTGTTGTTTTTTAACATTATTATTAAATTAAAAAACAAAGTACTATAAAAAAAATGTACTTAAATTGAGTAAAATGAATCGCAAATCGACGCTCTTTTTTCCGTTCACTTGTATTCGACGGTCTTCAAGGCGACGCCGCTATCATTGCGCGGTACCAATGAAATGATATCGACGGCATCGGCATCGTAATCGGAATACGACGTCGGCTTGAAATCGACGCTAGTTAGGCGGTAGACCCCCTGTTTCTAGGAAATACCTATTGTTGTTTGAATATAGTGGACTTTGTGCTATTTTGCTTCGGCAACAAAAATAGATTGATGGTCCGATAGACTGATGACGTAGTTTGATGTCATGATTCGCTATTTTCTTGGGTTACTGTCACTAATTACGAGAATATCATATTTTATGAGAGGTACGAGTACTAAGGCAGGCCGAGTGACGTCAACAGTTGGTCGTCCTAGGTTTCGCTGGGGCGATTAGGCGCTTAAGGAACTAAGGGGCCTGGCAGTGAGCGACTGGCGGCAACTGGTACAAAAACAAAAAACTACAGTATTAAGTGCGTATAATAATAATACCTTTATACATCCAACGTTTCAACCGTGTTACAACGGCTGTGGTCAACGATCGACTCGCTCGGAATTTCTACACCTTACTTCCAGCGGAATCGTCTTCCACCGGCACATTTTATTTCTCCAAGTACATGAAAAGCTGTAGTAATGCTGAGCCAGTGGTTCCGTGACCACGACCGTTGTAACACGATTGAAACGTCGGAAGTATAAAGGTATTTTACGCATTTAATCCTATAATTATTTTTTTTCAATATGCAGCGCATTAGTTTAAAACTTAACTGGTACAAAAGTCATGACTTTGGGTGTCTGCACCATAGCAGTTATTACGCATGATACTCTCATAAAAGGAGAATGGACAACATTTTTAAGGTCTTCCATAGAGCAAGAAACATGGCTATATTTCAGGCTTCTTAAAGGCATCTGACATAGAGTAACTACTGCCATCTAGTGACAATAGCCAATAACAGTGTACCTGACAAAACAGGGAGCTCGATAGTCGAGCGCGACCCGCGTATTCGTAGCGAATGCGCGTGTCAAGCGACGACGTGACGCGACCACTATTGGATTGGTCGCCATTTTAGTGGAATTTATATCTTGAGCTCCTCTGTTCGGAAGGCACGTTAAGCCGTTGGTTCTGGTTGTTATCGATAGATAGCAGTAGTGAGGCTGTGTCAGATGCCTTAGGGCAGCCTGAAAAATTCTGACAGTGTTGGCCACTAACACACCTCAGGCCATGTTCCTGTTGGTCTGGTTTCCCTGTAAAAAGGGTTACGGAGGTCAGACGGCAGTCACTTTATCAGTTCCGTCAAATCTAGGACCATGACTTACAAAAGCTACACGCTAGGATCATGAAAAAAGTGTACCTGGCAAAACAATAGACAAGAGCATCCACAAGGTCCATTGTATCTGGACTATCCGATAACTAGATCAATACTCATCAATCATGATTTATTTTTATTAATTAAAAATATTTTGATACAAAATTCTTAACTAATAGGATAGCTAGAGACTAATAGCAACTAATAGGTATCGCATTTTTGTTTAATTCCGACTAAAAATCAATAAATTAATAAGCACTAATGAGGAACCAAGATCAATTTGGTGATTTTAGAAAAATGTGTACCATAAAATATCGTGAGCGATTTCTTCGATGAATTGACAGTTGAATATCTTGTAGAGGTAACTGTGAGCATGTATGAATGAAGGAACACTTTTTGGCTCCATTTGTAAATATGAAAATGATGATGACACATTATTCAAGAAACTATATACACACTATATAAGAAATATAAGTCCCATATATCGCCGGAGTAATGCGGTGCAGGCTGATCTGCGAGAGATGAGAGCTGACAACTGGCGCAAATTATTTTTGAAGACAAGATAGAGTAAAGATGGGTAAGAGGATATTTTTGAATGAATAAATATATCTTAAATTATAATAGCTATTATTTGTTTGCTTTATTCCAAATGTAGATAGCAAGTAATTTATAAGGGTGAGACTAAAATTTGTTCGACATCTACCTCAAATATTGCGTTTGTGTAAACAGTTCCTTAATAAAAGTTTCTTTATTTTTTACTAGCTGTTTCCCACAGCTCCGCCTGCGTCAAAAAGTAGCCTATGTTTGACCCCGGGTCTTTAACTATATTCATACCAAATTTCATCAAAATCCGTTCAGTGGTTCGGCCGTGAAAGCGTAACAGACAGACAGACAGAAAGACAAACAGACAGACTTTTGCATTTATAATATTAGTATAGTATGGAAAGTATGCAATTAGTATGGATATGGAAGTATGGGTAGTATGCATGTGTTCATCGACTAAAATATTATTTTTTAATAATTTTATATTTCCAAAATAGACTTTCCCATCGAGTTTTAGATTGTTATATAAAATCGCCTGTGCAAAATTTCGAAGTGAAAATTTCAACAACGAGCTTATTAAAATACATGTATGCTATCATGCCATCACATTACTTTTTCAATTTTTGAACCTTGTCGTCTGCCCAATTCTACTAATACCCGACCAGGTTTTTAAGATTTATTTAATGATTCATATCTCTAAATTTTAAATTAGACTTCGATACAGTTAATGATGTCAAATCCCACAAACATAGATCCATAAATCTCTGTATAATAATTTATTGTTGTGTTTTAGACAAAAATATTGAAAGCAAAGGAGATTAAGTAATAAATCTAGATTGACTGGAGATTAGTTCCGATTTGCGAAAACAGCTTTAAAGTAAGCCCGTGAAATATGGTCTATGTGACATTATTTACTAGTGGTCTGGTTGGTCATTAGGCTCTTGACCTTAGGAAGCCATCGCCCACGTGATAATAAACTTATAAGTAGATTTATTCAAATGAAATACTTATTTAATCTATAATATTAAGTGTCCTCGTATCCAGTGGTTAACCCAAAGGTCGTGGTCTCGATTCCTATGGGAAATATCTATTTATTTATTTATTTAATTTTGGTACACCAACAGGTTACATGTAATAACATACAATAAACATTCCCAGATATGTCCTAACATGCAACCCAATTACAGGTGAACACAGCATTCAGAAACATTTGGCAGCAAGCAAAATTGATCAAATATTATAAATTTAATTTGGAAATGAAATAATTTAGATATAAATTGAATTTGAATTAAATTAAATACAGAATGAAATTAAATTCGACTTGAATTTGAATTATAAGATCAAATTAAGTCGATACTAAATTAAATTAACATGCATTTTGATGGGATGACCGAATTTTAGATTTGAAAGTAGACAATGGGTCGTGGAAAATATCTAGGTCGCATTTCGAATTAACTTTATTGTAAGAGGAAAGAATTCTGGGCAAGGGCGCATGACTGCCAAGGTTAGTATCATGGAGCAATTACAAAGAGGAGATGCCGTTTGAAATGGCGCAGTGATGTAATCATTGGCGCCTCGCCGACACAAAAGTGGGCGGAGCTTGTCATTGGTCGTGCTTCATGGTTGGAGCCACGGCCGAAACCGAGCACCCCGCACGCCTGGCTTCCGCCCCGTGTAGCCTCACTAATACTTTCTTACAAAACGCTTATTACGTCATCTCCTCTTTGTAATTGGTCCATGGTTAGTATTTGCTCGTGGGGCTATAAATGTGTTTGTAATCTTTCTACGGGCGTTTGGTCGTATCTATGTTTAACTGTCTCCCTCCAGTTTGGTAATGACATTGCTTGAGTTCTCCGGAAGGCATTTAGTCATGGGTCTCGTCTAACATTTGGTTCTCGTTAAAGGAATTACATGCATAAGAGTTCGACAGACGTTCCCATAAAACCAGGGCGTGCTTGATCGATTGACCATGTAACCCACACGATATTAATGGATGATTCTATATATAGCCTATCTGTGTACTTATATTCTGTGGCCTAAGGAAATAAAAGTAACTATTTGCTATGTTTGTTTTGTTGTGACTTTTATGACTATTGAAAGTAAGAAAAAAGAAAATTGTTTATTTGATATTTACAACACACACAGTGCAAAAAATTTATGACTGGACATTATACCTATTTGCGTAAATATCAAAAAGTCTTCCTCTCAGCGTAATGTTGTGGTAAGGACCACAACGCTGGTCTTCCGAGGACACCAACATAAAATTAAAATACAATACAATACAAAAACTCTTTATTGCACAACAAGGATACATTGTTAAATATAAGCAATTACAAGAAAAATAACCTTGCGCAAAGGCGGCCTTATCGCAATAGCAATTTCTTCCAGGCAACCTTTCGGAAAATTGAATAAGGATATTAAAGGTTTTACGCGATAGGTGTCAAAAAGAGAAAAAAATACACAAAAATTTTATGAAAGTAAAATCCATAATTATGTAAATCTGGGAAAGAATTTTCGATCCGTTCTTAGCAAATAAAATTAAAAACTGATATTGCTTCTAAAGGCAAAATATTATTAAACCTGCTTACGGTACGCTAAACAAACTTGCGCATGATTCGGCGTCGGAGACCTGCAATTAGTCAGCGATAATATCTTACGATCAAGCAAGGTTGGCACTGATAAATAGGGAATTTTACAACACATACTGCAAATAAAACTTGCTTTAGTTAACTTGGACCGGAAAAATAAAATCCATTCTATTTAGAGATGGGCAGAGGGAAGAAATTCAAGAGAGAAAAATTTAAATGTAAGTGGAAGAAAAGAGAAAAAATAATTATTTCCCATTTATTCCCAGGAATTTTGAAAAATTCCGGTAGTAAATGGGAAATTTTCAGGGAAGGCGCCCATCTCTAATTCCTTTCTTATTTGCATGGTATTCTACTCTTTCTGAACCCAGAAAATATCAATATTTGATTATTTTTACGAGCAAAAAAAAAGAATTATGATATTTTTCAGAACCCAAAGTGAAATCACTTCGGTTTTGTCAGACGTCACTTGCATATATTAAGAGTAAAAGGGTAATTGATTTTATTGACCCAGGAATTTGCAAATGAGAACATTTAGAACGATGCAATACTCGTAATGCCAATCTTTGTTAAATTTAAATTACACCAATTCATCAATGTGCTGCGATATTTTGCAAGCACTTACCAAATTATTTTGCGTGCTTCCGCCACCAGTTAGTTCATGCAAACTATTGCCGCCACCATTAGGTTGCAAATGCACGCATTAGTGGCGAGCATGTCGGGTTGGGTGCGACTAACAGTAGTGGGTTGGTGCCGGCCGGAAATAGTTTGCATGAACTAACTGGAGGCAGCAGAAAGCAAAATAATAACGCCTATATCGATTAAATATGTGATATTTTGATATGTAATGCAGGGTGACTTTCCAAACACTATCCAAATTATAGGAAACTCAATTGCAGTAAGTATATAAGGTGGATTTAAATTAAATATATATACAAATACTTTTAGGGCTATATAATTAAGTCATTTAAAACAGATTTTTGTTGGTTTAAAAATATTCTACACGCTAGTTTTCGAGAAAATAGAACTTTTATGTTTAAATGAATAGTAATAATTGAGACATCCTGTAGTGGTTTTTCTTTTTTGTTTTACTTCTATTCAAGTATAATTAATCAACAAAGAGAGAGATATTTTAACATGAAAAGAAGAAAATATCCCTAATAATGAGACTACACTTTCCTCTACATAGCGTACTCCCCTTTAATTGGCCAGCTGTTAAATTAATTTACTTTCATAAATATAACTGTCATCCCCAGACGTCCTCTGTGCATTATTGTTGCAAATTTGCACAATAGACATGCAACTTCAACACTAAAACATAAAGATGAAATTGGTACGTCTTACAAATCTAAATCTCGTAAACATCGGCTAGAAGAATATTCATATTTTGTCGCTGTTTTTAGGAATCTGGATTATTATGTCAATAATGCATAAGGCTTAGAATTGAATGGAAAAGTAATTTTGCATGCGTAAGTTAGTATTCTTGAAGTACAAGACTTATTGTCGAATATACCAACAGAAGTTATTGCACCTACAGCTGTATCTACATATAAGGAAGTTTGGATTGCGGAAATAGGAAACGAAAGCGTTATTAATTTTTTAAGAGGGCGAATTCTGCTAGGAATCATGGAGTAAAGCAAATCAACAGGACTTATTAAGATAACTGTAGAGAATCATGACAATCTATATTTGGAAGAGAAAGTTATGGTGTATTCTTGTTCTAATGCCATTTAAAGTGATACAAATGCGGCTGTCGAGGAACTTTATATTCGCAATACGTTAAAGTTTAAGGCTAGTTAATTATTTGAAGTATATCCAAATCCTTAAGACAAAATTATATTGAGAATTATTTTTATTTCAATGTATGCGTCGTTTATCACCAAGTTTGAAAATTAGATGTAAGTATTTATATTCTCGCTTTTGCTTTATTCTTATAGCTATCTTCATCTAATTTGGTATTCTATAACATTAATATCAATCAGCATAGCAACCATCTAATAATATTTACCTGTTAGGTACTATCTCTAATTGGTGTTGTATAACTTATATCCAAAAGGAACTACTTATGACGAATTATAGTAATGTCTTTTATTTCCTAGAATTAAAAAAGTCAATCCATAAAAATAACGAAATAAGTCCACATATACAACACCAACAATATTATAGACTTCAAGTATGTTACTAATGTTAGTGTGTACTCCTAAAATAGCTTCATTATTCAACTTATCGGTACAGACAGACAGCCCTGCAGAAATTATGCCGGTTATGTTAGCAACTCGTGATTACGGACATCCTTCCAGAGCCAGCCCATGAATATTACATGAACTGTCGCCTTGTTAAAAACGCGTCAATCTTCTCCCATATTGTTGGTTTTATAAACATTGCAAATGATAGTGTCGATGGCTTCAAAGGGATCATTCTGATAGTGTTTATTTTCCTTGACGCTTTTTGCGTCAGTTATTTGTTTGGTTTTAATCGTGAAATTAACTTACATGCTAGTTTGCTTGTTGGAATAGCGAAATGAAGGTTGGGGTAACATTGATAGAGAATTTGAAATCTATACTGAGGAGTTGCTTATGTATGAAACTTAGTTGTCTTAGTGCTTACTTATCTTTCTTATTGAGTTGTAAAATTGATGGATGGTTTATCTTAATTTTATTACTGGAAGAAGCTAAATCCAAAAAATTCTCTGTTTTACCCAGTCAGTACGAGTTTTTACCGTTTACAGTAAAAACAGCTGGTCCGTCGTGAATAGAGGCTAAGCAGTTCGTAATTGAGATAGGGCGGCGTTTTAAAAACTCGTGGGTTTGACAACCGCTCCGGATGGTGCCTGGTTCAAAGGCTATCCATAGCAATTCAAAGAGGAAATGCAACAAGTGTTATGGGTTCTTTTAAGCCGGGCACAGTTTGGGGTGGGATTTTTGAATAATTTGTTTTTTTTTTTTTGTTTGATAGATAGTTTAGTACCTGTATTTGTAGCTAAATCCTATCATGAAATTAATTTTATCATTGTGAAACAATAGTATTGCGCTAATTAAACTCCAACCCACTCTTCTGCATCTTACTCCAAGTCGTTTACGGTACGGACTGTTCGCCTGTGCTTTGCCTGTTGATATACGCATGGCTCAAACTATTGCTAGTTTTAAGAGCCAGGTTAAGGAGCACTATCTGTCCCCTCAAGGTGTGTAGAATATATATTATATGTATTTCTTATTAGTGACTGTCCCTTGTTCCCAAATTATATCTATGTCTGTGTTGATTTATCTATACAGTAGACTTTATTTTTATTTTTTATTCTACTGGGCCCACCCTTACATCATGTTCTCTTATTGTTCAAAGGTTAGCTGGAACAGATGGCTTAACTATAAGTCCGCCTTTGCTCTATATTGTTAACAATCTTATAATTTCAATTTTGTGATTTCCCACATGTGGGCAATAAAGTTATATTGTCTTAACGAAATTATCCTTATTATTGAAGCACAAGTATGAAAAATTGGTGAATAGTTGGCCCTGAAACTCTATTTCCTAAATCTCTGAATGTATGAAAACAACATATCTTTGTGTTGTGTATGTAAATTCCTATGGTGTAATAATATGTTTTTACTTACATAAGCATACCGATTAAAAAAGTTAACTGGATCATATTAGTTCATTTGTTAGTTTTCATTTTGCTTCTTATGTAGTGAAATAATATTCACAGAAGATGCAACCAGGAAATCAGTTAAATGAGAGAGATAATATTTTTATTGAGCCAACTAGTTTAAATTCAACCACCCTATTCTCGACCACGTATCTAAATTATGTTTTCATTAATGTTTTAATATAAATGAATATTCGATTAGGTGCTAGAGGCTTGATCACATCAATGTCTGGTGTTTCAAGCAATCAATCATTTGTTTCATTGTGGATCATATGTTGTACAACGTGGAAAGAGTAAATATATATGATCGATATGTCCTACCGCTAGGGTTTACAATGATAAAAGGTCAAAAGTTACATTTTATTACATGCATTCATTACAAAATATAATTAGTCAAATTCAGAAACATCGACGTACTAGTAACATCTATTGACAAGTACTTGATAATTTGTAAATAACGTAGTACCGCTACTTTCCGTAAGATGGATATCATAATGGTTGGAGCCACGGCCGAAACCAAGCACCCCGCACGTCTGCCTTCCGCCCCGTGTAGCCTCACAAATACTTTCTTACAAAACGCTTATTACGGCATCTCCTCTTTATAATTGCTCCATGGTTTCAACCACTTGACTATATTAAAAATGTTTATGCATAAACATACGACATAATGCTTAATGCATATATCGTGCTGATGAAATAGTTTAGTGAATGAATGAATGAATGAATGAATACTTTATTGCACCATTTACATGCATATAAGAAAAGATACAGCACAGAAACCAATTAACATTAAGAGAAATGAGCACAAAGGCGGACTTGTCGCTAATACAATCTCTTCCAGCCAACCTTATGATAAAAAGCTGTAGATCATTTATTGTACAAATTACAAACTGTTTGTATGAACTGGCACAGAATAGGTAGTACTTACATACTGTAAGGTATAATATTTCTATTAAATAGTGATATAACATTCAACCACTAAGTAAAGACTCTTCTTTAAATATGGGTGTCAACCAACCACAAAAAATAAGGGGTTCTCAATTCAATTGTGCTTTTTCCACAATACCGTTCGTCACCTCACAAATTTTGAGCAAAGAGCATGAAAACCGTATAAAGTTTCTTTCTCAATGATTTTGAGATAATTATCGATTTCAAAGATAAACCTCTAGAAACAATTTGAAAATAAAAATACAATTTATAAAATCATCCAATTTAGTTCCATAGAAATTCTATCAATATTAGTATGGTTTGATTTTTAAATGTAAAAGAAATATTGCAAAGCAACAGCATCAAAAAAAAAAATTAAGGCGCTGTATCCCTCAACCTTTCGGTATTTGATATCGCGATATTTGATATAGTACGTACTCGTAATGAAATAAGGTTGAATATCGGTTGGCCTGTCACCAGTCTCAGTTAAAACCCGTGTCTGCCATTTCGGTTGTTATTTTTCAGTTTTAATTTATTAATTCAATAATAATAACCAAATATTGTAATTTTTTTAGGTATCCCTCTTGCTCATTAAGTTATACTTTTCATAGACGCAAAAAAGTTAGTAGTTGTCGCTGAAAATATCAAGAAACATTTTCTGGATCTAGCTTTTTTGCTATTTTATTTTGCTAGGTTTGTTTTATTTTGATCTTTGAACTGTACTTCATATTTTTTTAATGCTAGTATTCTATAGTATTATATGAAAAATAGACGTTTTACGGTATTGCTCTGATGCACAGCGCCTTAATGTGATCAAGCCCTTATACAGGGCCGGACCAGTTCCAAGAGTTTTACGAGAAGAAAGTGGAATTATCCACAGCAATTTAAAGAAGTAATAGTGTATTTAATTTTATTTCTGTTAAATTGTATTTCTCTCTTAATTTTATTGTAATTTAATTACGAACCTAGCTTATATTGAACGTCTGATTTACTTATCGCACATTTTAATAGCTTCACAATATCAATTAGATAATTTTAAAAGTATATAAATACGTAATATATTTTAATATAAAATCATGATGTTTTTTAAAAATAGAATGAGAAAAAAAGTCAGAAATTAATCAATTAATTAATTCATATCGTGTGGGTTACATGGTCGATCGACCCTGTACACCCTGGCGTCAGACTTTTCCGGAACCTCCATTCGCTGTTGACGACCTGAACCAACGGCTTAATGTTTCTTCCGAAGCATGGATTTATTGGATATTATTATCAGACAGTCAAGAGATTCAACATTGCAATGTTCTAACCAAACTGGAAACAACTAAACAAGATATGCTTCCCGTAGGGAACCCACCCCACGACCTAAAACAGTCCAAGGCGAAACACTAAGGAGGCATTTAATTTAATGATATTGTTAGACACATCTATTAATAATTATAAAGTAGGATTTAGCTAAAACATAATTAGCAGCATGGTTGCAAAGGAACTACCATATTTAGCAACATCATAATTACTCTTGGTTAATGTAAATCCGACAATTAATCTAGAACTTGTAATTTGAACTGATAATTAATTATTAAGAAGCAATTTCATGATTAGTTCCAAAATATAATTTGCCAAGAGTAAGTTGGATTCATGATTTTTTTGTTTTGTTTTTTTTGGATAGTTTGACAACTTTGAATTTGGTAGTCCAATTCTTCAGAACGAGTCAACTAAGTATACTTACCAAATTTTCTTAGAGATATAAAATTTCTTCTAATTTCGTTCACAAATCGATAGATACATATTGTTTTTTAATCATATTCCTAATGATTACGTTCCAATTACCTTATATAACTGGTAGAGTACCTGGAGCCCTATTCTGAAGAATAGGACTACAAAATTATTTAAAAAAATCGGCGAGTCGAATAATTTATATTCGATATCGAACGATTTTTATTCGATATATATATCAAACAAAATATGTCCTCCGGCCCTGAAGCTATTTTTAAGTTTTAATTTTTGTGTTAATCCCGCACATTGCCTATTATAGAATTTTAATCTCCAATGTGCGATTTCTTACACCCTATTTTAAGAGATGAGTCACCATTGATTGAAAAAGATCTGTCCTTTTTTGCTCTATCTGTACTACTAATCCAATCTACACTTTCAGTGGAGTGGAGTACACTCTATGTCTTTTTACAGTTTCTAAATCCGGACCAGTCGATCAACATGCCCTGATGCGAGGCAATGCCATTTTAAACGGCACTTTTTACGCTATAAAATAAATGTATTTCAAGCTCAGTTATGATATTTTACTCAATTTATAAATGCCTCCGTGGTCCAGTGGTTAAGGCGTTCGCCTTCGGCCCGGGGGTCCTGGGTTCGATTCCCACGGGAAGCATAGCATTAGTTTAGTTGTTTTCAGTTTGTTTAGGACATTGCAGGCTTGAATCACCTGATTGTCTGATAATAAAGATGATTCCGTGCTTCTAAAGGCACGTTAAGCCGTTGGTCCCGGCTGACATTAGGTGGTCGTTAAAGGAACCAAGTCAGAGGCCGAGAGGCGGTTCCACACAACTCTGACACCAGGGTGTACATGGTCGATTGACAATGTAACCTGCACGAAATAATGATGATGACTCAATTTATAAAATAAAATAATGTATCTAAACCATCCCCTAATATCATTATATCTATCAGTACAATCTTTTAGTAGTTTCTTAGTTTATTGTGAGTAGACAGACGTACAAAGTGCGAGGGCGACTTCTGATTATGCTATACTAGCACATCACAAAAAAATCTAAGACCATGACTTACAGCGTACTCAGGCTCCGAAGCGTAAGCTGAGGATGCAACTAGGAAAACACGCTCGGACGAAGAAGCGCATCATCGAAAATATTTTTCAATATTCATTCATTCATATCAAATGGGTTACATAGTCAATCGACTACGTGGTGTCAGAGTTTTTTCAGGGTATGTACTACTAAATCTACTACTATACGAGCTTAACATTGATATCACTGCATAGTGTTTAGTACTGACTGACACTCTCACCACAAAGTAGATGTATGGAATAGGTATTTCCTATTCTGTGTGGCCTCTCACTGTACTGGTATAGTCAGCTGCAAAAGTGTAAGTATCGTGGCCAGGTCGTTGAATTGATAATTTCATGATGTGGTCGATCATATCATGAAATGCGACCATTTCATAATGGCCAAAACAGGATCGACCAGACGATGCACGACTACATAATGATCTGGCCAAGAACCGAGTGATCATATCGTAAAAATGTTACATTTTTAACCAGTAGAGGCGCTGGTGTTGTTAGAAACGGCGGCGGTTTATCAGCTGTTAAAAAAATTGAAGAAAAATATTGTGAAAGTAAAAGTTATAGGATAAATGAATTATAATCAAGCTCTTAGTAATATTTAATAAAGTTAAGACAAAACTTTCAGAATTTAAGAGTTATGTTTTGAGCATAAAAAATACTATTGTTTTTTGAAGTGATCTCGCCAAACGTGGACGATCATATAATTAAACGCTGACGTTTTAATGATATGACTGATTCTGTTTTGGCCATATCATGAAATGGTCGCATTTCATGATGTGGTCAACCATATCTTTAAATGATAAAATTTACCATTTAAACAACATATGCATAATCTGGGCGTCAATTCTCGTATTTTACATAAGTAGTGCGCAATTAAATCGTAATTGACACAACTTTCGACGTTGAACTGCAAAAGGAAAATTTTGCAAATCAAAAAATCATCAACTTTTTCAATAATCGCTACTCCGTTATTTATTATATTTACAATATATCTACTATTACTATTCAATTACGTTTTAGTTGCATTAAATTGAGATTCCAAATTGTGTTAGCAGAATACCAATATTGAGCATATCAGAAATGCGTCGTAATTTAGTTGCAATTAATATCAGTTGCATGGTATTTTAAAGTTTATTAGCGGAATTGACGTATTTGAATTGTAGTACTTTTTATTCTTCAGAATAAACAACTTGTTTTTGAACACAAGCATGCATTTTTGCACATGACTGTACATACTTACATACAGTGAAACGTGTGGCGCTAGAGTCGTAAAAGTTAATTTTGTTGCCAACTAACTGTGATGAGTTCAAATATGGTTGTTCACTTTAAATTTACGTGATGAAAAAGAGTTAAGTATATGCAAAAGAAGGAAACCCCTTTAAAATGGATTCTAAAAATACATTTATTGCTATATGTTCCTTTATTTTTAATACTTGCGAATAGTACGAATTTATGGCGAAAATTAATAATTGCTATGTTAGTGACGTCACAGCTCTAAAAATTGAATCGTTATTGGTAAATACAAATACAAAATATCTTTATTGACAAACACAGGTATTTACAAAGTTCTATAGTTTTTTTATAATTATGACTTAGCATTTTGTCGGAACACATACAAAGCCGATGGCAATAGCTAGTCCAAATATTGAAACAAGCTTAAACAATCCATACTAATATTATAAATGCGAAAGTCTGTCTGTCTGTTACGCTTTCACGGCCAAATCGCTGAACGGAATTTGATAAAACTTGGTATGAATATTGTTGAAGACCCGGGGTCAAACATACGCTACTTTTTGTGGCTAGTATTAATTTTCAACATAATCAACTGTTTCTCAAGATTACCAAGCTAAGTACATACTTCAAGTAAAACATTTCCTTTATAAACTTAAAACAACATGAAAACTTATCTCATGCGTGTCATTGTACTACATAAAAACTTCAATAAATTTAACAAAATAATTACAAAAAAACAGTTAAATTGTCAACTTTATTCACTTAATAATAGAGGTGTCCCGTATGCATTCATGTTTTGGTATAGTTCGGACCCCCTGCCGGGTAATCCCACGGGATTAAAATAATAGTTTAAGAGACTTTTAACAGCTTCCTTGTGTGTTATCACAAATTTCTTGTAAGTCTGAGCTTTCGAGCAAAATATGGAGATTACAGAAGGGAAAAATAATTTGGTAAAATTAAAAAAATTGGAATGCTCTTAGCATTTAGTCCGCCAATTGTTATAAGTACAGTAAGTTGAACAATAAAGTTTTACTAAATAAATAAATATTTTGAGTGGTATTAGTCGTCCGATTTGTCAAACAAAGCTACCGGACAAACGGTTTAGAGAGATGTTTTATTATTTTTATGAAATTTAAAATGCCCTTTCGGCGAATCTTCACGCAAAATCGAAGCGTGTTTCCGCACGAGAACAATTGCGCGAAACCTACAGTTCATAGCTTGTTTCGCTCTAGTAAGTATATTGCTTTGTCTCGCTCAATAAACTGAACGAACATCATCTTTTTTTCTCTTACTTAACGAGAATAATTGAGATCTTTCTGGAAAACTGTCGAACGCGTAAAACAATATTAGTTAATTATGACTTGAACTTGAATGTTAGTCAAATGGACGTAAATTACAGCTCTCGTCATTTCCCCTGCAATTCGTTAGAAAGTTTAACAAGTGAGTTCCATGGTCAATCGACTTTGTACAATCTTTTGACCACTTTTCGACCTCTGACGTGGTTCCAACAACTCTTGCACGGGAAGACGTGTCCATTCTGTGACTACAATATTTTGCATCCGTCTATTAAATTTTAGATATATTTGACACTGAAATAGCGTCTGCGTGTTCATACTCCGCTGGCAAATGAGATAGCTTATTAAAGGAACCTAATAATCTTGAGTTACTTACAAGAGTCGGCCATAAAATTTTCAGGACTTGTATGCTGTTCTTAGCGACGTTTAAGTTTTATTCGTTTTGTTATGAGTATGAGTATGAGAGGGGGATTAGACGAAGAAGGTAAATCCTAAGAGCTCTCGTTATAATTCTCTGATAAAGGCGAAAGTGTGACTTTTGTCTAAAATGGAGCAAAATGTCCTATTTTGGTGATAATCAACTAGAAAACAATAACAATTTTTATTGTTAGCTGCATCAAGAGATGTTAGCGTCAGCGAAAGTATTGTTGACTGATTTTCAGATACACTACCTACTTTATCTGATTTCCTCCTCGGTAGTAAAAAAGGGCACTTGATAACGATATAAATAAGAGGAGGAGCTCGATAGTCGAGCGCGACCCGCGTATCCGTAGCGAATGCGCGTGTCAAGCGACGACGTGACGCGACCACTATTGGATCGGTCGTCATTTCAGTGGCATTTTCTATCTCGAGCTCCTCCGTGCTTCTGAAGGCTCGTTAAGCTGTTGGTCCCGGTTGTTATAGATAGATAGCAGTCGTTAGGCTGTGTCAGATGCCTTAGGGCAGCCTGAAAAATTCTGACAGTGTTGGCCACTAACATACCTCAGGTCATGTTCATGTTGGTCTGGTGTCCCTGTAAAAAGGGTTACGGAGGTCAGACGGCAGTCGCTCCATTGTAATTACCAGTTCCGCCAAATCTAGGACCATGACTTACAAAACAAACTTATTACTACCACATTGTGACATAGTTTGGGAGCTAAGGTACATTTAAGGCTAGTTTTAATGTCGCATTATAAATTTATTTGCCTGTTGCAAACTGGATTCCTTTTAATCAAACTGTATCGAATAAATCTGACTGTAGGTCGTTTGATATACGATAAAATTGCGGCTGTCCTTGCCTATATAAGCATAAAAGTTGTTGAAATATGTAACGAATTCTAAGAAACATTTGCATTTTATTTATTTATTTAACCTTCATTGTACAAATTACAATTTGTAAAGCACAATAGGCGGACTTAATGCTAAAAGCATTATCTAACAGTCAACCTTTGGGTATAGCAGAGAGCTTAAATGTGGGTGTACAGAAAATACCACGGAAACGGCTTGTAAAATCTATACTTATACGAATAAACCTACACAACCATATATTTTATAATACAATAAACATACATAAACAATACATATACCTATACAAATAATATATATATATATATATATATATATATATATACATAAACATATAGTAAATTCATATAATATAATGTTACATAAAATACAGATGCAATATATGTCATTAAACCAAGTATGGTCAATTACATTTAATCAGTTGCTTTGCTGAGCGAGAAAATGTCCGAATACCAGAGCTTTGAAACCATCGCGGCTAGAGGCACTCCTAATAGATTCGGGAAGCGCGTTCCAGAGTCTGACAGCCGTAACGGCGAAAGAGTTGGAGTAGAACCCAGTACGGTGAGAAGGAGTGGCGAGAGTTAACTTATTTGAAGAACGCAGGGCTCTTTCATGAGTTGAACTTAACAGTTGGAAGTCTTTTTTAAGGTAGCCTGGAGAAGAGGGATTATTTAAAATATTGTACAATTGACAAAGAATGTGGAGATTCCTGCGTTGACGGATTGAAAGCCATTTAAGCTGGGAACGGTATTTCAAGACATGGTTACGAAGGCAGAAAATGAATCTGATGCAGTTGTTAAGAAGGCGGTCTAATTTGTTTAATTGTTCTTCAGTTATGTCCAGAAAACACACATCAGCATAATCAATTATCGGGATTACAAGGGCCTGGACCAGCATAGTTTTCGTTTTGATAGGCAAAAAATTCTTTAAACGTTGTATGTAATGAAGTGAGGCAAATACCTTCCGACTAACCTCAGTAATGTGATACTGCCAGCTCAGTGTAGAATCCACGTAGAGACCCAGATCCTTGACTACATGACACAGCGAAATCTCAGTTCCACTATAGATAATGGGTTGGATCGATTTAATGTCTAATTTATTGATTTGAACACTACTTCCTATAACAATGGCCTGACACTTTTTAGCGTTTACCGAGATTCCAAAGCTGCAAGACCACTCCAGAATACTACGTAAATTGTTATTTATTAAGTCAATAGCAGAGTCGATATGATCTATATTGGTTTGTGTATAAAGCTGCAAGTCATCAGCGTAGTAATGATGTGGGCACGTCAATACTGAAGACAAGAGATTTATAAAAATCGAGAATAAAATTGGGGACAGTATACCGCCCTGTGGAACACCAGCATCAAGCTCGCACCAGCCAGAAGTATCCTGCCCATTGCGAACCTGCTGCCGGCGACCACGAAGATAGCTAGTAAACCAGTCAATCACTGAAGATGAGATATTGCACCGAGAGAGGATGGCCAAAAGTATATCAATATCTACCATATTAAAAGCATTGCTGAAATCAATCAAAACCAAAACAGTAACCTAGGTATTCTCCATTCCCGCTCTGATGTCGTCTGTTACTCTAAGCAATGCAGTGGTAGTGCTATGGCCAGGTCTAAAACCCGACTGAAAGGGATTTAAGAGATTGTTATTCTGCAAATGCTCAGTTAACTGCCTGAAAGCTGAAGCCTCTAGAATTTTGGATAGAAATGAGAGGGTACAAATAGGACGGACATCACTAAAATTGATGGGATCAGGGATCTTAGGGAGAGGACATACGTAGGCCAGCAGCCATGAAGCAGGAAAATGATGTTCTGAAAGGCTGGAGTTTATTATGTGCGTGATGACAGGAAGAACACAGGGAAGTATAGGAATTAACATCTTGCGACTTATTTGATCAGGGCCAACAGCGTTGGAAGTAATGGAAAGAATGGTTTTGGTGACCTCATCCTCAGTGACTGCGGCAAATTCAAATATCCCACCGTCAGAGACAAGCATGGCAAGAACAGAAGAAATTGTTGAATTTTTGATGTTATCATCTAGAAGTGGCACCGATGTAAAGTGATTATTGAGATGATTCAAAGAAAATGGAAACTTAGATATATCTTTCTGCGCTTTACCTATGCCCTGAGAATTCAAGAATTTCCACAGATTAGCTGGAGAGACATTTTCAATGTTATCAGAGAAATACTGGCGTTTAGCGTTTCTACACATTTGGTTGCAATTTTTATTAATGAGGTTTCGCGACGATAATTTTAGATCATTTAATTAGGATCCAAAGAGGATCTTCGACGTAAAATACTAGCACATAGGTATATGCGAAAATATTTTACTTAGTGCCTTTGTTAAAAAAAATAACTATTTATAAAATGCAACACTGAGACTGACGGGCATACAAAAAGAAGGGCTTACGCGCTACTTTGTACTAATCATTATTTTTCTTCTAGTCGATTTAAAATGGCTATTGATTGCTCTATATTAATTTTCCCCAATACCTTACCACCTCAATTGCCCAGTAATTTGCCATATTTTAAGTAGCAAGAGACTATTAAATTGGGGCACGACAAAAGATGAGCCATTTATTTCGCAGCAACACGGGAACAATACAAAGAACTCATATTGATAATTCTAAATGAAATTTTATTTTTCATTTTTTTATCACCATCATCATTTTAGTCGCATAGGACCCTCTTAATGATTTCCAAAATGACCGGTTGGAAGCGGCCTGCATGCAACGTTTGCCTGTGTCCTTGATCAGGTCATCTGCGTATCTGGTCGATGAATGTCCAACGCTGCACTTGCCGGTTGGTAGTCGCTATATGAAAACCTTTCTGCCGCATCGGCCATCAGTTCTCTTTTCACTGTCACTTTAAATAACTTATCCGCTGGGCTATGTCGGTAACTTTTTTACTCCTAAAGGTCTTATCATTTCTGATTCGATTTCGGGAAACACCAAGCATCGCCCTCTCCATACCCCCTTAGGGCGAGCCTTGCGCAAGGCTCATGAAAGCTCTTTTATAAGGCCCGTAGTCAGACATCACGTTTCAGAACCATATCATATTTTTTACTAACCTTTAAGTATGACATCGTAGCGGACTCTATTTAGTCAGTCCATCAATGAACTCGTGCATACCGGCGCGGGCGCATCATATCTCGCGGCAAGATCAAAGGCGCCACCTAAGAATACCAATATTGCGCCAAATGTGTTTCCTGTTATTGTAGATTTAAAGAAATTTTCATAATATTATTATCTCACAGTTCGCTCCTCGTGAATAATATGCATAGGCATACCAAATTTTAGCTCACTAGGTCTTATAGTCTCTGAGAAAAACGTAGGACAGACATGACGAAACTAATAAGGGTTCCTTGTGTTTACTACGGAACCCTAAAAAATCTTTTGGCCAAAAATATTCATTTTTATGCTGGACATTTCTTAAAGAATTCAACAAATTTTATAGGGCGGAATAAAGTTAGGTTACATTTTAACCGAGAGTTCAAAAATTAATTTAGTTTTATTGCACAAAATACAATCAATATCGAATTAATACATTGTCTCAGTCATACTTTGGGTTACACAAAGATCTAATGGAAACAACTAATTACTAAATATTTGTGTAGGTACGTTGATGAAGCTGTCGGTCAACATGTCAAACTATTTATAACTATAGATTTTACCATTGCATTTGTCTTATACTGCGTGCACAGAATAAATAATATTACCTACAGAAGTTAAGGTTCATACATCGCACTGTGAACGGTGCAATCTAAAATCGCATCGATCGCGTTTCTCTCCGACAACGCCGACCATTAGCGGACTGTTTATACGGGCTTCGCTAGTTTTCAGCAAAAGGCGCGCGATATGCTTGTGTCATGAGGATCGTTCACGGCACATGGTATAGAAACCTTAAATTTATATATTTTATTTTATAATTATATATAGCCGAACAGCTTTATTACATGCGTAAGGCCAATAAAGTAATTCACTGGTAAAATCTTTAAGTTATTTTACGTTCATTAAATTAAACTATTTTAATACGGTTTTATCGCGTTTATTACTTATTTATTTACACCTGACGTTTCAAACACTTTACAGCGTTCATGTAACTTAGCCTGCCTGCGACCGCGATAAAACCGTATTAAAATAGTTTAATTTAATGAATAACAATCGCGAAAACATAAGAAAACATTATTTTACGTTTTCGTGCCGAAAAAGCTCTATTTTGTTACTCCAGAAATTTTCATTTTCTTAGGCTAATTTAGGAGATTTTGTGCAGCTCATAGTCAAACAGGGCATGTCAAAAGTTACGCCATATAGTTTAGACAGAATGAATTAAGTGGTAAGTAAGAGTTTAAACATGTATTATAGAGGTCAAATATTTACTAGTTATGTAGGATTTACTTTCGATTCGACATGAGTAACTAATACAGTCAATGCCAGAAACAATAATATCTGTATGTAATATTAATATTCCATGCTGCGTGGTCTGAAACACTCGTCTCGTCCGTGCCAACACGAAACTTTACGATTATGACTATAATCTGACTGATTTGTCGCTTGTTCCAACGTTCCCCAGACTGACAAATGTCGTGTTTAGATAAAAGAAAATTCGCTGTTTTTCTGTTGTGTCTGGTTCGGCGTCTGTCACTAGGTCACTTTCGGCGAGATGGTTTCGATTTTGTTTTCATGTTTTCGTCACTTTTTTAGCAAGACGTCCACCACTGGGTATAAATGTGTATTTTGTATATTTCCGATTGGATTTTGAAGGTCATCCAGTGTTTTCTTTGACATTTTTGATTACATTGTTTCCCATATTACGAGTATTCCTAACATTATCCTACATAAAAATCAAGTTTCAATTAGAGAGCTCTTAGAGTCACTCTTAGAGTTACATTCTAAGAATTTAAAAAAATGTACTCTCAGAGAACAGAAATACTAAGAAAGTATCTTGTATACCGCCTAACTAGTCTTCTTCTTTGCGAGTCGACTCTGGCTGTTCTCAAACTTCAGAGGAGCAAAACTTCGCCACCGACAAAGCATTGTCGGTGGCTTCGCAGAGGTCCCTAAGCGTGCAGGTGGCTGGGCACGCAGGACAGAACAGGAGATGCGACATGTGAGATGATGGATGACTCAATGGCCTAACTAGTAACAACTTGAAAAACAAAATGTACTCAAAGTTTCCTGTCTGTCAAAGATCTGGAGCCCTATTTATAAAAAGTATAAATATTGAACCATAGACAACCGTCTTCTTATCAGAAACTACACTTCTCTTCTGTTTTACGCTCAAAGGTTGACAGATAGATTTGCTTTTTGCGTTTAATCCGTATCGTAAAATACAAATGTATGTTTTACAATAAAGTTTTAGTATTAAAATAGTTTAAATAAAGCAAATTTACCACCTCACTAGTAACAACTTATGACGTTAAAGTTGAGGTAGTTACAAGTGCCTTTCAATGTAAATTTAAGTAAATACTTAATGTAGGTTGTACAAGCCTTATTTTACAGGATAAGTTACTTAAGGTCTATCTATATTTACATTCGAAATTCATATTTATGTTTACTAAGACTATACGGTGACACTTCATACTTATATTTCTGTCTATTACTTTAAAACGGCTGAACCGATTTAAACGACATTCGTTAAAGGGTGTTGGTAAAACCTAGGATTGCTCATATAAGACAAAAAACTATGTGTTTTCTCGGTTTTTTGAAGCACCGTTTTACACATTTTTAAACCAAATTTCTTCTAAATTGGTTAAGTGATTTAAACGTACAGAGGATAAGATGGAAAGACATACGAAATTATATTTAGCGGAGGATGAGAGAGCTTTATTTTAAGAATTTTTTTTATTTTTTTTATTTACTATTAAAGTGAGTGGCCAATACTTGCGTATCAATCCTAGTTTGATTACAAGACTTCAATTCATTACGAAAAACGAATAATTAAAAGCCTTCTATTTTTAAGGTTTTGCAATAACTAAGTATAATCCGCATAATTTCATAAATTTTTATGACTCTACATCTACAAGTTTGTACTACAAGTTGTCGAATTTGTCAGTATTCATCACTTAATAGTGACACGTGTCATAATTTCACGCATGACTCTCCACTTTTACTTAGCAATAAAAACCCCAGTCGTATAAGAAAGTTGCTAATTACACTCGCGCAGTCAAACGAAAGACTATTTAAACAAGAATCATTGTCTGACAAATTTCTTAGACATAGGTATTCTCTGTATTTCCAATAGCAATTCCATTCTATTTTAGTGACTTCTAATTAAATCACCACCAAATTAACTTACATAATGCGGCCCGACAAAAACGTGAAGTAAACGTTTTTTCGCATTCTTTAGATTGTTTCAGCTACTATTAAAAGACTAGGTAGTACATACCAAAACAAACTCGCATGTTGCTGCTGCCAATCACCTTATCAAACTGACACTGAAAATTATTCAAATAGTCACACAATAACTGAAACACAGCACAACACTATACGTCAGCACTGACACTATTAAAAAAACTAATGTCAAATTTGAAAATTTGAAGAGTCCGTTTCGAATTTTCGAAAATGGAACCGAGTCGCGTGGTGGAAGGGCCACCAATACGAGAAGCGGGAGCGGGCGCGCTGTCTGCCTACAAAACTCGCACTGAGCCACCGCACAGCAATCTCTCGTGATAGCATTTTATTTTTCTACTTTTATTTTGAAACTTTAACAAAAATCGGCAAAGAACGTTTGCCTTTGCGCGGGTTTCTTTGACACTTTAAAGGAGGTTATAATCAAACCACTCACTCATTGCACGTCAGTTTTGGCGAGTTAATCCGCTGCGCCCATCGCCTAAAAGAGCGGGCTTTTTTTCTTGTCCTGGGTGCCGAAATTATGCAAATCAAATTTATTTATACACTGGAAGGATATAATCTGAAAACGGGTAGGTTTATGCCGCGCAGTTTGTTTGGAACACCCACGGCAAATAATGCTGCATTTTTCATTAATTTTGCACGATCACTTATCGTCAACAAGACTGACAGCCGTTTAATTTCTTTTGTCATGACACACATCCTACAAGGCGTGCCCATCATGATTAAAATGCTGGCACCAAATAACTTTTTGAGTATATTTTTTTTCTTCGCATTTCTCACCGCTCATGACAATTCCTAAGCCAAACCATTTTTTTTAATATGAGAAAGGTTAAATGGATGCATATTTCTTATTCAACACAGATTATTAAATGGAACTGGAATGAAACTGAACGAAACTACTATCTTTTACCTTGATTTAACATATAGAGAAAAAAAACCAGCGGAGCCAGGGCAACGCCTAGTAAATCACACACTTCCATATCGCCCAAAATGTCGTATAACTATCTAAAGAGCCACAACGGTTAAAGACGCAACTATAGTAGAATTTATGAAGTAATTATGTCTATTTAATATGCAAGAAACTGGAATAGTTAGGCAGCGGGTTCCCGCCGGACGGCTTATGGTAAGCAAGTACTGGTGGAAAATTAAATAATTAAAATTCTTATTTTAAAAAGCGCGGAAACAGCGGGAATCTTTGCACCGGAAATGCTAGAGTTGGGATATGGTTGTTTTTATTTCTTAATTTTTGTATGTAAGCATTACATTAGTTTGTGCATGTTATTTGTGGTGTATTATTACAATTTTGCAATCATTCATAATTAGTTGGGTCTTTCTCCTCCAAAATTACCAAGGAGAAAAAAAAATACTATTGATGGAACGGATACTGGACAAGAAAGAAATAAGAAGAAAGAATTCGGCATTTTAAATGTACTTGATATAATATATCCAACTTTTTTTGTCCTTGGGATGATGGGGTACAACTCCCTGGAGGTAAGACGGAACATTAGTTTAGCAACATATTTTTTCGAACTGCTGCGCGGTAGGATCTGCAACCAGGCAGTGCTGCAGTGGATGGCACTGAACGTGCCGGACCGGTATGCGTGGCGACGGCGGCAGCTTCCTCTGTTTGGAAATTTACTGAGAAAAGCCTCAATAACCAGCATAGATCTGTTCAGTAGTACTTTGATTGAGTTCACAAAGGCAATGATGAACGGATTGTGTTATAGAAATACAAATTAAAATTGCTAAATTTATTTTAGTATCTTATCCTATCGAATTGGGTATCTGTAATGATAGGGTATGTGAATAAATAAAGATTTGAAAAGAACTGGCGTGGAAAATGTAAAATTATTATTTGGTATAGAGAAAGATTTTTTGAGCTTTGAATCTAATAATCTATGATATTGAGACTTATTATCGAAGGTCAAGGACTCACTTTTATTTCTTTTTGTAGAGTTAAAATTTCAAAATTTTAAGGTAACTTAACCTGCTCTCAAGATTAACTCACGTGTGTGAGACGTGTGTGAGTTTAGTCTTGAGAGCAGGTTGAGTTGAGAATATCAACTAAACTGAAATTCATATCGAGTGGGTTACATGGTCAATTGACCCTGTGAAACCTGGTGTCAGAGTGTTTCGGAACAGCCTTTCGGCTTTTGATGTGGTTCCGTTAACTACCTAACGACCCCCTAATCCACTCCATTGTATTGACCATGATTAAAGCGTACCCTGAGCACCAAAGCGTAAGATGCATCTATAGAAAACGATGAGATGAATGACACACAATTTGTAAAAATTCCCGCCTTTTCCTCACAACTTCTACCACAGATTACAAGAGTCAAAGATCACGCGTCACCCCGGGCGGGTAGCACGCGAGTAGACAACCGATTATAAACCACAAACTTGTAACTACACCTTCACAAACCAATTTAGCCTTTATCAAAAAGCACTAAGGTGCACAGGAGGTGTATCAAAATAGTTGGGATTGATGCCGACAAAAGATTTATAAGCGAAAATTACTCACAAAAATTGTACCGCTCCAAGCATTTTGTCGTTCACTGATTTATCAAATATTCGGAATATAGAACTTTTTTTTAATTTAATTTATTAGTTATGTAAGTACTAGCCGTTTCCCGCAGCTCCGACTGCATCAAAAAGTATTTTCAATTTCAATTTTATTTATTGGCATACTAAGTGTTACAGAGTGATCTTAAGTAATTTATAAGTGCTTACAACTTAGTCACCTTTATGTACCAGTATGTGTCTTTCATCCAAACTTTTAGCCATATTACAATCCTTATAAGGTTCGATTTTCTATAAAAAGTCAAAAAGGCCTAATTTTGTTTTAAATCTGCAATCTTCATCCAAGCATGTTAAGTTGCGTCCTTAGCTTACACTTAGGAGCATGCTTATGTACGTTTGTTTATCAGTCCTAGATTTGACGGTACTTTTATTTGGAGCTACCTGCCATCTCTTAATGGCAGGCAACTCAAAATTTCCCATAGGTACTTATTACTTCCATGAAAAAAATCTGACATCAGGATCAAGAGCCCTTGCCAGTGGAGTTTTTTTCAATAGGCATGACGAATAATTTTCGATTTCATGTTTAAATGAAAAACCTCACTTCGATAAAAAATAAACTAACTGATATAAGACAAAGTTAAACTCACGTGCATTTTGGACGATACCAAACGCTCCATACTAATGGATACCTAGCGGTGACGTCACGACTAGGGGAATTACAACGGTGAGACAAAATTTTGTTCGACAACTACCTTAAATATTGCGTTTATGTAAAAAGTTCCAAAATTAAAGTGTCTTTATTTTTAATGTGTTCATCGATTATAATTTAATTTTGTAGTAATTTTATATTTTCAAAATGGACTTTCCCATTGCTTTTTATTTGTTTTAAAATACCTCCTGCGCAAAAATTCAAAATGTTAATTTTAACAACGAATTTAAATACATTTATGCTATTATGAAATATCATTACTTTTTCAATTTTTGAACCTTGTCGTCATCCCAATTCTTCCCAATTATTTGCTGGTTATTTTATTTTTTTACTTTCTCCTTTATTTACTTTATGTAACTGTGCCTTAGTGTACCTAGATGCTTTCATCTATCAAAGTCATCTATTGTATCAAATGACCCAACATGTATCCTCTTCTCTTTTCAAACACTTTTAAAATGTCCTCTCTTCTCCTACTCCATTTACTACTTCTCCTTTTGTGATACGTTCTGTCCATCTATTCTGACGACCTCGCAGCGTAAGGTTAAACCATACCTGCTACTCAGGAGGTTCGGGTCAGGTTAAGATGGAAATTGTTTGGCCTGGGTCTCCGATGTGTATCCATATAAATAAATTTGTTATAAAATATAGTATCTCATATCACAGTTTCTAAGTTACTTTGGGACTAGCTTAATCAGTGTGATTTGTGCCTATATATTTATTTATCCGGTTATGACGCTGTGTTTCTGTTACCTAATTAGGATCTTCCGTTTAAGTGACATTCATTTTCACAGTATCAGTGATTTTGATCGAAAGTAACATGATATTAATCGAATGACACCTCGATACCAGAATGTGTTTAGTGACAACTAATATCATTTATATTTTATTTCAAATCTTAATAATAATTATTGGTAATAAAATCGTGTGATGTCGGTAAGAACACACACCGTTCCCATAAGTGTCGTAAGAGGCGACTTAGGAAATTTCCTTATAATTCTTGTTTTATCATACAAGTTTAAACTTGCCTAATTTATGATTAGAGCTTCAACAAATTTACTTTTGTAACGTCATTACTCTTTGGGGTTGACGTGAAACAGAGAGTCAGACATTAAAATTAATGCCTAATATACAGTCACTCTATAATGTATTTAAAAGCTACGCTTTTCCCGGTGAAGTTCCACCTATACATAGTAGTGAAAAATAACAGTCATTCTGACTGCCTCCGTGGTCCAGTGGTTACGGCGTTCGCCTTCGACCCACGAACGGGAAGCATACTTCGTTTAGTTGTTTCCAGTTGGATAGGACATTGCTGGCTTGAATCACCTGATTGTCTGATAATAAAAACGATTTCATGCTTCGAAATGCCATTGGTCTGGAGAGGCGGTTTCGAACAACTCTGATAACAGGTGCACAGGGTCGACTGACCATGTAAACTATGATATGAACGAATAAACAGTCATTTAGTACAAGCACTTACCAAATTATTTTGCGTGCTTCCGCCACCTGTCAGTTCAAAACTATTGCCGGCCGGCACCCCCCACTACTGTTAGTCCCAACATGCCCACCACCATTAGTTTGCACATGCGACACGTGTTTCGCCTCTACGCTAGGCATCTTCAGACACTAGACCAAGGTGCTAATAGTTTGACGTATAAATAAACGACGAATGACACAAAACTATCGTACCGCTGTAAATAATTTGGTAAATGCTTGTAACTTTAACTTCCGCAAAGTAACGCCTGAATCAATTAAATATAGTCATTTAGTACATTGCTATTAGCGTTGCCCCACTGTTGAAACGAGAGTCGTGATAATACATTTAACCTACATCAAGCAATGAGTATAAGTAAAAATCGATGACATAGTAACTGTGTAAATTCACATACCCATCTCACTTTACTCGAAATCCGAATCGATTACATCAAAACAGTGATAACGAGTTCCGTATCGATTCTAACGATACCGCATCTTCGGTCAATTGCTGCACTAGGGACGTGAATGGGGCAACTTGTAGGGAAAGTTGGACATTCGACTGCAGATGGCCTTGTGAATGTTGATAGATCGGGGAGGCCTATTTTTGAAAAGTATGATTCACCATAAACCGATGAGTCCAGTATTTTTCATGCAATATTAAATGATTTCCTTTCATTCGATATCGAATGATTTTCATTGCGAGAGCTAAGTATTTTCGTAATCGATTATAACGAATTAAAATCATTCAAAATCGAAAAAAAAATTATTCGACTAGTCGGTTCGGCATTATCGAAAATAGCCCGCATGGTCAGGGCTAGGTTTTGGAAAATACGTTAAGGTCATTTGCATTTAGCGCGATTGGCCACTTGGTCAAGCGCGAGTTACATCAGGATTGAACACCGGTGACTAGTAACTGTTCTGATTTTGTATGGAATTTTTAATTTACCCAACCATCCGCCAGGGGCGCTGTACAGATTTGGCATAAAAAAGTGTTAAAATCTCATGATAGAGTCACAGGCAATACCATTATTAATTAATTCCAGCCTTTAACAATGAAAATTTTTTTTAAACACTAACCATTTTATAATCACAACAAGTACACATTGAAAATTCATTTATTAAAAAAAAAAAAACAAATTGAAACTTTTAAAATACCCGTGATATGTACGGAATAGATAAACATACAGAACTGTGGTTTCATCTACTGAACACGTATACATGGAGACCTTTTATATGAGCCCAAACACGCTTTATCTGCTGAGTTCTGAGGAGTGGAATATCCTGTAGACTTCCACTTGCTACACCATCAGTCTAAATATGGTACATCTTAGATATACCATCGAGGTTACTGCCTATACACCAAATTTCAAAACATTCATTTCACATTTCATTCAGAAATTGGTAAAATCCTGACTACTAACAAATTAGCTATTTTATTTATTTATTAAAATTTTATTGTTCCACAATGTACACATATACTTATAACAATTGGCGGACTTAATGCTAAGAGCATTCTCTACCAGACAACCATTGGGAGAAACGGAAAGATAGTTCGGCGCAAAAAAGTTAAGTGAAAAAAATGTACTACTTACTTATAAAGCAAATTTTATCAGAAGCTTACGTCTATACACTACGTAAACATACATAAAACATACACAAATACGGTTTCATTTAAAATATATACCTATATACATACATATACCAATGTTGAAGTCAAGTTACATTGAGAGCGTGTCCAAAATATGCGCACGTACTCGCTTAAAAAATAGCAAATAGCTGAATTGATTGAGAACTATCTCAGTAAAACAAAAGTATTTAAACAAAAAAACAAATCAAAATCGGCTCTACCGTTTAGACACTACGCCGCCGACGCTCCAAATCTATAACACCCCTTTTTTGTTAGGGGTTATAAACAGTGGCCTATTAGTAGAAAGTACAGCGTATGTAATCGTTCAGTCACAGTTGAATTACTAAATGCAGAGCTAGCTTCCTGTTCCCCAGATGGTAACTGGAGTACCGTACGCCAATATTGTTTGTGGTAATCATAGACAAAATGCTCTATCATTTTCTAGTCTATGGCACTTGACTCAATTTGCGATATGACCGTGAAGTTTTGAGAGAATATTGATATGCGTGAGTTTATTAAATAAGCTGTTGTTGTTTTCTACTACGTTTTGAACTTTCTAGGTAGTAAGATTATCTAAGTATATTATCATCATCAATTGCCCTTGCCTATTTCAACTGTGGTCGGCTAATCTTGCCGAAGTAAAATAATTGGATATTTGTTAGAAAGAAAATACATTTATATAAAAAGTGTGTGGGAATACGCCATCGTAATAGATTGTGTAATCCTTCATGCAGAACCTCCTTTTTCAGAGAACCTCCTTTGACAGAGTATATTTTGTATGGCTCCGAAAATGTACAACAAATTACCACAGGACATTACTGAAATCGAGGATATAAAAAGCTTCAAAGAAAAATTATTGAAATGGTTGGTTGAAAAAGCATACTACAGTGTAAAAGAGTTCCTTACCGACAAGTTCCAAAATGCTGTCCAATAGGACAAACATGTTGCATGCCGTACGGCTGTTTGTGGTCTAAGATCTTGTAATTGCTATATATAACATCATTGTACACCCATAATACGCAATAAAGTTGATTTATTGATTGGTATTCCCTATGTAATGTTAGGTAGCGCTCCAAAAAGGAAAAATATAAGTACTGGGTCGCTTATGTTTAGCGAATTGCATTTTAAAACATTATTTTTTACGCACCCAAATTCTTTTACAATTTAATTACGCTGTATGTAACAAGTCATGTTTTCGATATATGGCGTAACAATAACTTTGATGATATATTCTGTAATCTATATGTAAAAGAAGTTGGCATTGAGCGAAAGAGGCAAAACTCTGTAGGTCTCAGGACAGGTCTGTGCTATCATGTACCAGGATAGAATATAGGATATACCAGGACGATGAAGACATTGAGGAGCGGAGGGCTTTGTCGGTGAGAGCGAACATGCTTGCCCGCAGATTTTTGTAAATTGACGTTTTGAAGAAAATGCGGGTGGATCGCACACACAATAATGCGTAAACGATGTGCGTCCTTGGTGCGCCGAGTGCGGGAAAGCAACAACAGTATCCTCCGCATGGTCACAAGCAAGCTAGACAGTGTTTATGTAAAACACTGCTTCACTATAGCCGGGGGGGATAGTGCAGGAAAGGCCTCCACAATAAAATTATTGTTTTAAAAAAAATACTTGAATACTTTACTATCGTTTACTGACAAATGATTCCTGATCACTTGCATAAATAATTTTTCATATATTCATTCATTCAATAAGTTGATGTTATTTGATACTCTTGTATACGAGACAACACAAACGATATTACCCTATCCACGTCCAAAACCGACTATGTGTCAAACGAGACATTTTTACAATCCCACTGAGGTACATCGTCTAGACACGCTGTACGTGATACTCATCGCATTAGTTGTGTGTGGTCAGTGACATTATAGGATTTTTATTATATGTAAAATCGTATTTAAAAAAAAATAATTACAACAAATTTTCGTCGTCTCAAACAAATCTAGCCAGATGACAGGTTTTTGTACCAGAAATCGGAAAAGCGGCTCCAAAAACTGACATCAGAGTCTATTGAGCGTGCTCATTCTTTTATGCCCATCGACCTGTATACCCATGTGATTTTATCGGAATGGCCTATTTGACTCTGACCTTAATTGGCAATCTAATGGCAGCCTTCAATTTAACATAAAATCTTATTGGGAAATAAACAATAACAAACAACGCATATTCCAGTGTATGGGCAACGTAGGTATAGAAAGGCTAATGGTGCACGCATTCTTTAGTCCGAGAGTGGTTTCTCTCCTGGTATGCCATATTTTAGTACCCGAAGACCTTAAAGAAAAAATAATGTAACAAGAAACACCTTAATAAAACACAAAAAATGATAGCAGATACTTAGGTGTTCCCAATAAAGGTAAAAAAGCATAGAAAAAGTAAAAAGTTCCTCTCTTAATTATCCCAAAGGACCTGCGTGTTTGCGGCATCGGACAAAGCCTACCTTAAGGGATCCCAAATTTTGCCATGTCGACACGAAAGAATATGTCAATGGTATATCAAGTATTGTAAAACTCTGAAGTTTTACAATACTTGATTTACCATGTTTTACCGGCATTGATTGCAATCAATGCCGGTCAATCCAATCAATGACCATATAACCCACAGGATATGAATGAATGGTAGAGTCACTTGTTCAAAGAAATGTCTCTCAGATTGAACCCGGCCGCTTCGCGTCTTCGCTTGGTTAATTTATCATACATATCAACTTAGTTCCGCCATGCCAACCCAGATCCCCAGTAACCGTTCCAAGAACCTCGCTACTCAAACCCACGTCGTAACCAGAACTGATTGTTGAAAAACCCAACGAGACGTCTGTATAACAACGTGACATATTATGGTAAACAAATTGTACATCAATAGCATTGTCTGTAGAATCGCGACCATAGACTTCCAATCTCAAAATGCTGGACTTTGTAACCCATAATGAATTCACCTCGGGTTATCTTACAGTTGGTCTCAAAATTCAAAATAATTTCAGTTGGTCTGATTTGAAAAATTATTTCAGTGTTGGATAGCCTATTTATCGAGGACGGCTACAAAGTCTAGATGGGCTGCTAGTCCACAATATGTGGGTAGCAAAGTGTCACCGTTCTGGTCTGGATTAAAAAGGGTGACAGAGGTCAGACGACAGTCGCTCCATTTTAATAACTAGTATCGACCGACAATTCTAGAACCAATGATTAACAGCGTACGACTCTGAACTTTGGCTAAAGACTCAATTGGAAAACACGTTTGGAAGAAGAATATGAATGAATTAGAATCTTAGTCGATGTTTGTTGAGTTGGTAGCTGGCGACTACTGGTGACCGCAAAACATTATCTAATCTAGTCCACTACATTACTGTATAATTCTTGTCATTGACAACGATTAATATCAACAAATGATAGATACAAGCAAGGAAGTTCCATAATAATTGTTTTAAAACTTTCCGCCGTGATAAGTGTTGATTAAAGTCAGGTCAAGAGCTCTACTTTAAAAAAAAAATTAATGATTAACAAACACCAACTGTAAAATATGTGCTAAATATTTGTATATTTTTGCATGCTGTTTTGAAATAGCAAAATAGTACGACTCACGCAAAACCGTTGGGTCGAATGATTTTCGTTCGATATCGAATAGTTTTCATTCGATATAATCGGTGAGTCGGACGATTATCAAAAATAGGGCTCCAGAGAGCCATCGTTTAATGAACATCACCCATCACCAGATTGTACCACTTTCATTGCAAATAAACTATTTCTTTCTTTTTTTCTTTCTTTCATCACAGCATCTTCTTCAGCAGCACCTTCTGGTAGGTGTTCTAAGGCTGCATTTTTACCAGCAAGATAACTTCTGCAAGAAATGTCGGACAATCTAGCCGACAGAAACTAGGCCCTTACCTTACTGAACGAGATGGCGCAATACAAGCTGTAAGGCGACATCTCGTTTACTCACTCGTTTCTGACCTGCTATTAGAGGTGATGGTAAGGGCCTAAGGGTTAACATCGTACTTGATACTGCATTTACATTTGCAGGCTACTAGCGGACTGATTGTCAGACATTTCTCGCAGAATTATATATACTATTTTAATACCTACGGTTTTGTACTTTTATGACATCACAGACAAATGTTAACTTAGTCTATCTGCAACCATGAACGCTACAAAGTGTTTGAAACAATATGTTTAAATAAATATTGTTTCAAACACTTTGTAGCGTTCATGGTTGCAGATGTTTAAATAAATAGGTAATAATTAAAACAGTTCAATTTAATGTGTAAGAATCGCGAAAACGTAAGAAAAGAAATAATTATTTCTTATAGAAGTTTTCTTGTAGCCGGAAACTCGGCCTAAGAGATGATCGAGACGTCTACAGATGGTCACGTTTGCCCAACCGCTCCATAGTCACACCAATTTACCACACCAGTGTGACTAAGGTTAATTTTAGTCATTCGAAGTCATACCAGCAAAAGCCCAACACCCTCTTGATCGGTGTGTCTATGGTTAATTTTTATAATCCATAGCCGACTCAAAGAAAGTCTACCCTTTTTCATCAAATTTGTCACAAACTTATTAAAATTCATTTCGCGCCATTTCCACATGTCACCTCGTTTGTCACCATTGACAATCGAACGTGATTTTTAAATGCCCAAGGCGAATGCTCTCGCATAACTCGGCCACAGCTCGGGTGAAAAAAATTGCACGTTACCGTATTTGCATACAAGCTGTGAGAATACAGAATAACTTGCGATGACGTGTGAATTAATGTGTTTAAGATGTATAAGATATAATTCACAGCATAATGTGGAGACTCTATGACAATGAACCATCCTCCGGTCAGAAATTCAATTCTTCAGACTGACTGGTAGATAATGTTCTTAGCATAAACTTTTAAGTACAATTATAAATGTGGGTTTTTATTTTGAATAAAGAAACTTTTATTAATCATTATCATCTCAGCCACAACACGACCACTACTGATAATAGGCGTCTCTCATGGTTCTCCAAACTGACCGATCTAAAACGGCCTTCATTCAGCGTCAGGACTTTTTAGTTTTTACTTTTGTAATAGCCGTACTATATATATATATATAAGTAGCTGTATAAGTAGCACCTATGGAAACAGTCAGTAGGCCTTGCTATCGACGCGCCCTTTCAATCATCAAGTCGTGTTGTAAATCCTTATAATACGAATTCTGAGTCCACAGTAGTCGGTTACCTATGGATAGTTTGTCTTCACAAATACCAGATAACGGAAGATTTTTGTTTGCGAAACAAGCTTACCACCTATAACTATTTTTTCTATTTTAACACTAACCATTTTAAAAAAATTACTTCTAATAATTCGAATTTTAAAATGTTGATTTACCATAAATCAAGATTACGTCGTCATAAAGGGCATCGATATAGATTGTCTACTTAAAATATTATTTTTAGGTTGAATACATCGAAATATGCAAAATAGTACCCGAAATATCGTGAGAACCGAGTCACGGCTTCGTTGGAATGTGAAGTGCAGTTTCACCCACAGAAATAAGATTAGTTAGAAGTGCCATTACGGTGCTAAAGTTAAGCATCGCCATACTAATTTGAGACTCGAGAGGCTTAACTGGTCTACCGAAGGCACTTCTACGTATTCTAATTTCTGTGGTTTCACCTACCGCCGCTACCAATGCAATTGTTCAAGATGGTATCCTATCATAATGATAAAAAACGTATGACAAACAATCATTTCACGAAAAACGTAAGATAAATTTTTGCTTGACCATGTCATAACTTGACAAACCAGTCATTATTAAAATCACTCATTTGACAAACTAATCGAAAGTTTTAATTATATTAAACACCAAAAACATTATTTTAAAAACTAAAATTTTTATAACTATTATAATTTAAAAACCAATGTATAGCATAATAACGTTTGAAAAATGCATTGTTTGATAATTGATAAAATTTCCTTAAATATCTGTGAGAAATCTAAGGAATCTGTTTTCTTTGGTCTAATCAAGTACAAAAAAGGTTCAGGTCAAAAGACGACTTTATGTCTACTTACCTTTGTAACCGTTAGGTTATGGTTATTCAGTGACCAAAACAAAACAGTGAGCGAGCGAGCGACAGACTTTGAGACAGAAGTGACTGAGTGTAAAAAAACGACTTTATGACAGCAAGTAAGGTTATGGTTATACAGTAACCATGTTAATCAATCTTGTTTTGAAAGTAGCGGCAGCTTACTTATTAACACTCACAATTATTGTTCTCGGACACTTTGCGAATAATAATCCACCATTATTATTTACAAATACTACACACAAATCACAAATTTTGGAAAAGAAGATATTTATATATATGATAACTTCCCGCCAAAAGTCCGATCATTTTTATCAATTGACAGTGTTTATCTACCGTTTTTTATGAAATCACAAATTTTATAAACCTAATAATATTTTTTAGAATGTTAGTTTAACATTTGCAGTATTTGATAAAGAATACATTTGTAAAATCTGTGTTTTGTTAAATGTTTACTGTTAAAGTAATATGTTTGGAAAATGTGAGGTTTGTCAATAGATTGGATTTATTCTATAGTTATTTTTAAAATGATCATTTTTCTATCGTTTTTTCTAACGTCTAGTAACTCGATACTACGGACTGCATGCACGAAAAAGATGACGTCATTGTCCCGTTACGCTCATTGTCGCGTTCCGCAGGCGAGAGCGCGGCACGAACGAGAGAGAGGCAAGATCATGTGTATTATTATATACTACTGTAATGTTTGACGTTGTCACGTCAAACTACCGTCCGTAAACCGACTTTACAGACAACCAATTTTTTTGTCAAACATTAGGGAACCGTTCAAGATTTATTTGTATGGTAAATACGGTGACTGCATTATGATGCTCACTTACGAGTTGAAATGGCTAACTCTTCAGATTCGTCTAGATCAATAAGTGGCCATGTTCATAAGCTCGCTTGCTTCGGTGTCTGACACGTAATACCAGGGCACCTCTGGTGTCTGACTTCATTTAGATCTTTATGGGCATTTTTCTTTTCCTTTTTTATTTATCCCCACCGAACCTTGCGCGATGCTAACTCGTGGCCTGCCTCTCTCATCTTTCAACCCCGAACATAACACAGCACTGTTCTATAACGGAAGAAATATATGATAAATGTAAAATTGTACGGTAAAAGCTTTTACAGTAAATCCAAATCAGTTTTGTGGAGAGTATACACGCATCCGGTGGTGAGAATCAGCCATAAATGCTTTGTATTAATACAAATAGTTGTCCATTAGCCTAATCCGGATCATAACTATTCAAACAGCAACCGCACAAAAGGGTAATCAGTTAATAATGGTCCAACAAGGAGCCCTATGTTTGAAAAGTATGACTCACCAAAACCAAGGGTAGTCGAGTGATTTTCATTTGATATCGAATGATTTACGTTTCACATATTCAGTGAGTCCAACGATTTTCATTCGATTCACTTGTTTTCGGTGAGTCATTTATTTCAAAAATAACATTCCCAGCAAATAATCAAGCTATGTTCAATCTAAGCACGAATCTCGGTGGACCACCTCGACGCCTCATTAGCATGGTTATTTTTTGATACGTTTTATTTGACCATGATTAGAATCATTATGTCACGTCGAAACGCGATAAATTAAGTCACTTAAGATATTTTTTTAAAGATAAATTTGGCGTTTGCGATTTATGCGGCAGATGACCCTTGCTATAAAAAAGTCATCTGTGATGTGACCCGCGCAATTCTATTAATTTCTGTTTGTAACGTCGTCGGGTACCTTCTTTATTAATAAGTAGGTACTTAGGTAATTTTTCAACTATTGGCCCATTATTTTGCTAATTAATAGAAAAATCAGTAGGAAAAATGATAAGCTTCTCAATTAAAAATACTTAGTTGAGCAGTTTGGTTGAGTTTTGGGGAAATGAAATAAAATCGTTTATTTTCAATCCATACTAATATTATAAATGTGAAAGTGTGTTTGTCCTTCTTTCACGTTAAAACGGAGCAACGGATTGATGTGATTTTTTGTGTGGAGATAGTTGGAGACCTGGAGAGTTACATAGGCTACTTTTTTTCCATGACACAAACGGAATTCCACGCGGGCGAAGCCGCGGGCACAGCTAGTATAGGATATAAATATATATATAAATATATTGACGTCAACTTACATATATTAAGTTTACCACCACTTCCAAAGCGCAAGTGCAGAAGAAGCGGCGCCACAAACTCCACTGCAGCATTTTCTTCAAAATATCAATTTACAAATAAGAAAAAAACGTTTCTTAATTAACTAGTTAATTAAATTAATTAGTTTAATAAGTTAAATAGCAACAGTAACGTAAACTAGGCAAGTATGGAATTGACGTATAACATCATGAAAGCGGTAACGAGTTCGGAATTAGGAACACGTAGCGACATCTTGTGTTCAATTGCTTTTACTTACAAAGGAGAACGTATTTTTATATTAGTTACTCGATACTAGAAGGCGCTTGAAGTAATTACAGTAAAGAAGAAGCGAGATGTCGCCATAAACCCATAGCGCCATATCGCTCGCTTACTCGCATTATTGTGTAATTTTTGTATGGAATTGTATTGTAATTGTATGGAGACCGTAGTAACTAGTAAGTTATTTAATGAATTAATTAAATTAAAAAACTCAAAAACATGCTGTTTACTGGTCACACAGGCACTCTTTGCACAGGCACGACTGTCGTCTGTCAATTTTGACGTATGTCTGATTCGCCATTTATTTCTTTTGAAGTGTTGTGTCAAACAACAAACACGCACGTGTGAAAAATGCGTATAGAAACTTGTTATTTCTGTTCTTCCAGGATATATCCTGGCCATGGCATTCAATTTGTAAGAAATGATTGCAAAGTAAGTCGATTTTTAATTATTTCAAATATAAGTATTTTGTGTGTCTCATGTTGTGAAACTAACCAAACGTCGATGATAGATTTTCAGATTTTGTCGCTCCAAATGCCATGCAGCGTTTAAAAAGAAGAAGAACCCGCGTAAAACTAAATGGACCAAAGCCTACCGTAAGACTGCGGGCAAGGAATTGACTATCGACCCATCTTTCGAGTTTGAGAAACGCCGTCATGTCCCATTGAAATATAGCCGAGAACTATGGAATAAGACTATAGAAGCCATGAAGAGAGTAGAGGAAATTAGACAAAAGAGATCAAATAACTACATCATGCAGCGATTGAGAAAGGGACGTGAGGTTGAGTGGCAAAGGGATGTTAGAGAAGTCCAGAGGGACATCTCCCTTATCAGGTATGTCTGAAACATTGCGAAAACCATAACAATTTACTTCTAAAGTACTTTTTAAAAGATATGCAATCTAATTCTGAATTTTGGAACTGAAAGTGTGTACAAAATATTAGCCACAATACTCTGCTAAGATGAATGAATTTCACAATAATATTTTGAAAATTGAAATAATCATATGATATTGTTGCCATATCAGAGTAACAAATAAAATAGGAAAAGAGCATATATATATATCTTGTAGGATTTGCTATAATCCTTATTAACACTGGCTAGATATTAATATCACTGGCTCGGCAATGCACACACCACAACTGTCACTGCGTCCACTCGCGCCATTCGGCTCTCATGAATGACATAGCAACATTGCCCATGAGCACACGAGACAGTGTTGCAATATCGCATACACTACATCATATATATATATATATATATATATGCTGTTTCTGCCTTTTACCGACATTGACATAAAAACTAGTAATTTTTGTTTGACTAGAGCAGTAGTTCCCAAACTTATTTTTCTCGTGGACCACTTTCAAAATTTTACTGGTTTCGGTGGACCCCCTGCTGCTACATTTCTACCACATTCTTAAAGTCGCCAAAAAATAAAAATTGTGTCACTTCTGAGTTCTGTCCCTATATTTCGATATGTAAAATAAAAACGAAAAATGGTACATTTTATATCACTTTATTTATTAAAAGAATAGAATTACAAGAAAAAAATATTAAGGTAATATAGGTTCAGGTCATAATTTTAATTAATGGGAAGGATGTATCTGATGGAGTGTCAGCAAACGATCAATGTTTGGCTTTATTTTTGTGAGCAATAACCGCAAATCCCCCCGCTCTGTGATGTTTAATTTGCTCCTTTTTTTTGTTAAGAGGTTTGTAACGGCACTAAAACTCCTTTCGACAAGATATGACGAGGGAAAAGCTATTAAAAATTTCCTTGCGATTTCCCACAGTCCAGGATATTTTTCGGGTATTTCTGCTTGCAGCCAAAATGTTGGGTAGCCTTTTCTAAATTTCACCTTCAGCTCCTCATTAGTGCTTAGCTCGAGCAGCTCCTCTTGTAATACAACATTGGCCACTTCCGTTTCATCAAATGGATTTATTATCCATGGTGGTATATCCATCGTCAGTATATCTTCAAACCTGGTTTTGAAGTCATCATGCAGGGCACTTAAATGTTGACTGTAGGTATGGATATCCTCATCAATACATTCTACCTGCGACAAGTTTGGAAATTGAGAGAATTCGCGCCGACTAATGTTTTGCTTCATAAATTTCAATTTCCCAAGAAAAGCCGAAATTATCCCCTTTGTTTTTATTAAATTCAGGCTGTCCCCTTGTAACTGCAAGTTAATATCATTAAATTTTTTAAACAAATCTGTCAAATACGCAATGTCTGCTTTGAATTTGATCAAGTTTTCTTTTAAATCTGGATCTCTACTTTCTAAGAACTCTAATATGGAATCGAAAACAGAGTAAAATCTCGTTAAGCATGCACCTTTCGACAACCAGCGTACTTCAGTATGTAAGAGCAGTCGTTGGAAGTCTTCATCATTTTCGTCGCACAATTGAGCAAATAAACGTGTATTCAATGCATTGCTTCTGATTTTGTTGACAGCTTTTATTACAAAATGAAGAGATTGGTTCAACCCAGTGATTCCCAAAGTGGTCCAGGTGGACCCCCAGGGGTCCACGGGAGACTTGCTGGGGGTCTACGTAGGCGTGAACAAAAAATGGGGGTCCATAAGATGTTAATGGGGGTCCACGAAAATTTATCTGCTTTTGATAGTAAAGAGCAAAAATGTAAGCATAGTTTTTATAAGGGCCTACCTACATTGTTTTAAGTACCTATCTAAGCAGATAATATTTTAATAAGGCAAGCGACTGTTACTTGTCCAAACTTGTGTATTCGATATTACGTACAATTTCGTGTACAGACTTGCAAAGCGCTATCCGCCCGACAATGCTTAATGCTTGTTCAGACATGAACTTGATCAACACTATAAATACTTGATGCCAAAGGCAACCAAACGCATTCATTTGTTTCCGGAATTTCGAAAACAAGGCGGAATTTGGAAAAAAGTTGTGAGAAAATTTATATCTGTGTTTGCTAGTGCCGGAGAAAAGTAAGTAACCTACCTTTTTTTGTTATAGTACTTAAGTATTTTGTTTACGTGTACTAGTCGGTTGATCACAACGGCCTGTATAGATAGGTAACTTAGTAACTTACAGATATTTTAATTGTCCTCTTTCGATTTGAAGACAAACACAGCACGTTTAATTCAATTGTTTTTTCACGAGAGAAGCACTGCCTCTCTAAAAAGGCCGAATAAGCAATATTGCAGAGCAATTAATTTTGTAATTTTTCTTGCAAATAACTACTAATTTTATAAAACAGTAATTTCATAATCATGTTAAATTGATTTTGAAGTAACTATTTTATCAAAACTATTCCTTTTCGGAAAGAGCGAGCGGTGCGCGGGCGACGGGAAAAGGGCGGGGCTTGAACTTCGATGCCTGTTTGTCACGTTTTAACAATGAAGCCGCAGACAAAAAATACGCAAATACACGGAGCGCGTGAACTCATTGATTTAATAAAATGTTAGTTATCGTTTTTATGGACAATTTTGGGATTTCGACGTTTATTTTTTCCTACACAAATATGATCAGTATTCGATACTGAGTACACTAATTTTTATTTATACTATTAAAAATTAGTGGTAAATTATGTACTTTAAAATTGATACCGTTTTGTGAAAACGTTTGTATTTGTCTCAGCGGTTTATTAGTTGGTCCCTTTACAAGCCGTAATTCTATTTCCGCGTGCTGACAAAGGCTGCGGTGTGATACCTATATTCAGAAAAAAACTTGGTTACTAAAACATTTTTTTTACAGGTAAGGTAACTGACACGAAACATGGCTACAGCAAAGAAAAAATGTCGACAATATAGTGTCGATTATTTGAAATATGGTTTTGTTCCATCAGAGGCAGACAAACAATTGCCCATGTGCCTATTATGCAACAAAGTTTTGAGCAATGACTCTATGAAACCATCAAAGCTCGAAGATCATCTAAAAAGGTGTCATACTGATAAAATAGGTAAAGATTTAAAATATTTTCAAACATTGAAAGAAAAATATGGAAAGAGACCCACCATGCACAGTATGTTCGCTTCAACATCTCAAAGTAACGATGATGGCTTGCGGGCATCTTACAATATCTCATTACTTATAGCAAAATCTGGAAAACCGCACACTATCGGAGAACAATTAATTTTACCCGCTGTTGAAGAGGTTTTAAAAACTGTTTTGCACAAATCTCCATTTGACGTACTAAAAAGAATTCCATTAAGTAACAATACTGTACAAAGACGCATTGATGAAATGAGCTCTGATATCGAAAGCTTTTTGTGCAATCATCTGCAAAAAACTCATTTTTCTATACAACTGGACGAGTCAACGTTACCCAGTAATGAAGCATTACTATTGGCATATGTCCGATTTATTGTTGAGGAAGAAATTCACGAAGAATTGCTATTTGCCAGAACTTTGGAGACTGACACTAAAGGCGAATCAATATTTATTAATGTCCTGAGTAATTTTTTTACGGAAAAATCGATCCCATTTACAAACATTATTTCAGTGGCAACAGACGGAGCTCCTGCAATGGTCGGGCGATATCGTGGGTTTATAAGTCATCTCAAAAGAATTATACCAGGACTTACAGCTATTCATTGCGTAATCCACCGACAACATCTTGTGGCAAAACATTTAAGTGACAGGTTGAACCAATCTCTTCATTTTGTAATAAAAGCTGTCAACAAAATCAGAAGCAATGCATTGAATACACGTTTATTTGCTCAATTGTGCGACGAAAATGATGAAGACTTCCAACGACTGCTCTTACATACTGAAGTACGCTGGTTGTCGAAAGGTGCATGCTTAACGAGATTTTACTCTGTTTTCGATTCCATATTAGAGTTCTTAGAAAGTAGAGATCCAGATTTAAAAGAAAACTTGATCAAATTCAAAGCAGACATTGCGTATTTGACAGATTTGTTTAAAAAATTTAATGATATTAACTTGCAGTTACAAGGGGACAGCCTGAATTTAATAAAAACAAAGGGGATAATTTCGGCTTTTCTTGGGAAATTGAAATTTATGAAGCAAAACATTAGTCGGCGCGAATTCTCTCAATTTCCAAACTTGTCGCAGGTAGAATGTATTGATGAGGATATCCATACCTACAGTCAACATTTAAGTGCCCTGCATGATGACTTCAAAACCAGGTTTGAAGATATACTGACGATGGATATACCACCATGGATAATAAATCCATTTGATGAAACGGAAGTGGCCAATGTTGTATTACAAGAGGAGCTGCTCGAGCTAAGCACTAATGAGGAGCTGAAGGTGAAATTTAGAAAAGGCTACCCAACATTTTGGCTGCAAGCAGAAATACCCGAAAAATATCCTGGACTGTGGGAAATCGCAAGGAAATTTTTAATAGCTTTTCCCTCGTCATATCTTGTCGAAAGGAGTTTTAGTGCCGTTACAAACCTCTTAACAAAAAAAAGGAGCAAATTAAACATCACAGAGCGGGGGGATTTGCGGTTATTGCTCACAAAAATAAAGCCAAACATTGATCGTTTGCTGACACTCCATCAGATACATCCTTCCCATTAATTAAAATTATGACCTGAACCTATATTACCTTAATATTTTTTTCTTGTAATTCTATTCTTTTAATAAATAAAGTGATATAAAATGTACCATTTTTCGTTTTTATTTTACATATCGAAATATAGGGACAGAACTCAGAAGTGACACAATTTTTATTTTTTGGCGACTTTAAGAATGTGGTAGAAATGTAGCAGCAGGGGGTCCACCGAAACCAGTAAAATTTTGAAAGTGGTCCACGAGAAAAATAAGTTTGGGAACTACTGGTTCAACCTGTCACTTAAATGTTTTGCCACAAGATGTTGTCGGTGGATTACGCAATGAATAGCTGTAAGTCCTGGTATAATTCTTTTGAGATGACTTATAAACCCACGATATCGCCCGACCATTGCAGGAGCTCCGTCTGTTGCCACTGAAATAATGTTTGTAAATGGGATCGATTTTTCCGTAAAAAAATTACTCAGGACATTAATAAATATTGATTCGCCTTTAGTGTCAGTCTCCAAAGTTCTGGCAAATAGCAATTCTTCGTGAATTTCTTCCTCAACAATAAATCGGACATATGCCAATAGTAATGCTTCATTACTGGGTAACGTTGACTCGTCCAGTTGTATAGAAAAATGAGTTTTTTGCAGATGATTGCACAAAAAGCTTTCGATATCAGAGCTCATTTCATCAATGCGTCTTTGTACAGTATTGTTACTTAATGGAATTCTTTTTAGTACGTCAAATGGAGATTTGTGCAAAACAGTTTTTAAAACCTCTTCAACAGCGGGTAAAATTAATTGTTCTCCGATAGTGTGCGGTTTTCCAGATTTTGCTATAAGTAATGAGATATTGTAAGATGCCCGCAAGCCATCATCGTTACTTTGAGATGTTGAAGCGAACATACTGTGCATGGTGGGTCTCTTTCCATATTTTTCTTTCAATGTTTGAAAATATTTTAAATCTTTACCTATTTTATCAGTATGACACCTTTTTAGATGATCTTCGAGCTTTGATGGTTTCATAGAGTCATTGCTCAAAACTTTGTTGCATAATAGGCACATGGGCAATTGTTTGTCTGCCTCTGATGGAACAAAACCATATTTCAAATAATCGACACTATATTGTCGACATTTTTTCTTTGCTGTAGCCATGTTTCGTGTCAGTTACCTTACCTGTAAAAAAAATGTTTTAGTAACCAAGTTTTTTTCTGAATATAGGTATCACACCGCAGCCTTTGTCAGCACGCGGAAATAGAATTACGGCTTGTAAAGGGACCAACTAATAAACCGCTGAGACAAATACAAACGTTTTCACAAAACGGTATCAATTTTAAAGTACATAATTTACCACTAATTTTTAATAGTATAAATAAAAATTAGTGTACTCAGTATCGAATACTGATCATATTTGTGTAGGAAAAAATAAACGTCGAAATCCCAAAATTGTCCATAAAAACGATAACTAACATTTTATTAAATCAATGAGTTCACGCGCTCCGTGTATTTGCGTATTTTTTGTCTGCGGCTTCATTGTTAAAACGTGACAAACAGGCATCGAAGTTCAAGCCCCGCCCTTTTCCCGTCGCCCGCGCACCGCTCGCTCTTTCCGAAAAGGAATAGTTTTGATAAAATAGTTACTTCAAAATCAATTTAACATGATTATGAAATTACTGTTTTATAAAATTAGTAGTTATTTGCAAGAAAAATTACAAAATTAATTGCTCTGCAATATTGCTTATTCGGCCTTTTTAGAGAGGCAGTGCTTCTCTCGTGAAAAAACAATTGAATTAAACGTGCTGTGTTTGTCTTCAAATCGAAAGAGGACAATTAAAATATCTGTAAGTTACTAAGTTACCTATCTATACAGGCCGTTGTGATCAACCGACTAGTACACGTAAACAAAATACTTAAGTACTATAACAAAAAAAGGTAGGTTACTTACTTTTCTCCGGCACTAGCAAACACAGATATAAATTTTCTCACAACTTTTTTCCAAATTCCGCCTTGTTTTCGAAATTCCGGAAACAAATGAATGCGTTTGGTTGCCTTTGGCATCAAGTATTTATAGTGTTGATCAAGTTCATGTCTGAACAAGCATTAAGCATTGTCGGGCGGATAGCGCTTTGCAAGTCTGTACACGAAATTGTACGTAATATCGAATACACAAGTTTGGACAAGTAACAGTCGCTTGCCTTATTAAAATATTATCTGCTTAGATAGGTACTTAAAACAATGTAGGTAGGCCCTTATAAAAACTATGCTTACATTTTTGCTCTTTACTATCAAAAGCAGATAAATTTTCGTGGACCCCCATTAACATCTTATGGACCCCCATTTTTTGTTCACGCCTACGTAGACCCCCAGCAAGTCTCCCGTGGACCCCTGGGGGTCCACCTGGACCACTTTGGGAATCACTGGACTAGAGTAATAAAATTGTTTTTTGAGTTTACTGCAAGCAGCTTCATTTCATAATATGTATAGAGTGAAGTACATTCAATTTATTCAGTTGCTGAATGGAATATATTTTATACACATTAAACTATTTTAATACAGTTTTTTACTTACTAATAATATTGTAAAGGGTTTTCAGCTTTTAGTGTAAAATAAATCAAATAATCAAATCATTTATTTTCTCTTTACAAGGATACAATTATTGTTTTGTTATCCATACTTCCATACTAATATTATAAATGTGAAAGTCTGTCTGTCTTTCTGTCTGTCTGTCTGTTACGCTTTCATGACCAAACCGCTGAACGGATTTTGATGAAATTTGGTATGAAGTGTTGGAAATCTACAAATTGTGTATCTTTACAAAAAATGGCTCTGTGTTTTAAGTGTAGTTCACAGATTAATGATAAAACCCCAAAAATTAGCTGCAAAGGGTGCAAAAGGATAATATGCACTAAATGCAGTGGTCTAACCGCAACCGAGATGCGTGTTATTGGTCTTCAATCACCAAAATTATCATACCTGTGCGATTATTGTGAAGAAGGCCTTGGACAGGTCCCTGAAATGCGTAGACAGCTTACGATCCTTCAACAGCAGGTCCAAGATTTGCAGGCAAATCAGTCTATCACTGTTAACTTAGACTCTGTGATTAACGAAATAGAGGAAAGAAAAACCAGAAGTCGCAATATAATTGTATTCGGATTGCCTGAATCCAAAGCTAACTTGCCAGATGATAGAAAATCCCATGATGAGATTCAGGTCTCTAATGCACTGGGCTCTCTGTCAATTGCCAAACCTGATATAGTGACTGTTTTCCGCCTAGGTAAGCCGGTACCAAATGCTGATAATCCTCGTCCTTTAAAAGTAGTACTTTCCAACAAACAAAGTGCTATCAATGTTTTGAAAAACAAAGGTAAGCTGCCCAACACTGTTAAAATCAAACCCGATATAACACCATACCAAAGAGACCAGCTCAAGAAACTACGGGAAGAGCTAGCTGCTAGAACAGAAAAAGGTGAGCGTAATCTGACCATAAAATATATCAACAAGATACCCAAGATAGTAATGAATTCAAAAAGTAGTTAATCAAAACCTTATAGAGCTCTGCATTTTATATACGAACCTGGCTTCCTTAACGGCAAAATTCGATCTATTCCTCATTGAAGTGAACAAATATAAACCGGCATTTATTCTGATAGCGGAAACACATTTACAGCCTAAGATCAGTGATAGTATAGTTAATATACCTGGATACTCACTCTTTCGTCTAGATAGAAGTGGCAGAGAGGGTGGCGGAGTGGCTATGTATGTCTTACATCATGTCAATAACATTCCCATCAAGGCAAAATTAAACACAGAATACCATAATCCACTTATAGAGGCGCTATGGTTGGATATACAGTATGGACACCTCGATCTGCTCATAGCTTGTGTGTATCGGCCTTCTTCAAGTACTTATAAAACTACAGATGAAATCTTATTTAATACTGTGGAAAAAGCAGCATCCAAACGGAATGTTATTATTGTCGGAGATTTCAACTTGCCAAAACTTCAATGGCCTCTTGTCATTGGTGCTTCATTAGACAAGTTACACGAAAACTTTGTAACCATGTACTCTAACTGCAGTCTATCTCAATTAGTGACTCAAATAACTAGAACTCGCAACAATCAAGAATCCTTGTTGGATCTTATACTATGCAATGATGCTAACCTACTAACTAATGTACAATACTTACCACCTGTTGGAAAGAGTGACCACTTAGTGCTACTTTCCAGTATACAAGTCATTAATCACAATCACGATGCCAATGTCTCACCAAACGCAGTGTCACTAGATTACTTTAAAGCTGATTTTGATAACATCAATATACATTTAAAAGAAAATTTAAATATAAGTGATGAACATGTAAACCTAATGTGGCTTTCCTTCAAAGAACAACTGCAAAAGTCAACTGAAAACCATGTAAAACCTAAGGTAGGAAGGAAAAAGAGTTATCAAAAACCATGGATAAATAACGAAATATTAGATTTAACTAAGAAAAAGAAAAAATTGTGGAATATATACAAAATTTCTAAAACGGATGCAGCTCTAAAAGATTATAAAAATGTAAATCACAAAATAATCAAACTATCAAAAAGCAGAAGAGCGTTTTTCGAAAATAATATTATAAACAATGGACCCAAAGCATTTTATGGTTATGTTAGAAAGCAATTAAATTCAAAAGTAAGTGTGCCAAATTTACTCAGAGGTAATGCACGAGAGCTTGTAGATGACCCGCAAAAGATATCTGAACTGTTTGCAGACCAATTCGAACGAAGCTTTGTACGAGAACCTGATGGACCGATGCCTTCCTTGGTGATGCCGAGAGTTGATGATTCTATCGAGAATGTTATGTTTACTGCTGAATCTGTTTGTAATACGCTTAATACATTTAAAGATAGTACATCCCCTGGCCCAGATAATATACCTTCTATACTTCTTAAACAATGCTCATCAAATCTGGCAGAGACTTTTGCAAGAATAATGAATAAGTCCATGGAAGATGGAGTATTACCTCTGGATTGGAAAGTTGCGACTGTTGTGCCAATTTACAAAAAGGGTGACAAGTTAGATCCTGCCAACTTTAGACCCATCAGCCTAACCAGTATCTTGTGCCGGACAATGGAAAAAATAATATCTGATAAACTTAGAGAATTCCTCTCACAAGAGCAACTCATTATAGCTGAACAACATGGTTTTGTACCAAAAAGATCTATTGCAACCAATCTGCTACTCTGTGTAAATCAATGGATAATTAATCACGATAACGGTCACCCAACCGATGTTGTATACCTGGACTATGAAAAAGCATTCGATCGTGTACCTCTTCAAAGGCTCCTGTGTAAATTGGAACACCTGGGTATACGTGGTAAGCTGCTGGCATGGATTGGTGATTTTCTGACGGGTAGAACTTTTTGTGTAAGAGTGGGTGACACTCTCTCAAGCCCACGATCTGTTCTTAGTGGAGTGCCTCAGGGATCAGTCCTTGGACCCCTACTGTTTATTTTATATCTGACTGACCTAAAATTCACATTAAAGATGCCGTTTTCTCTGTTTGCCGATGACACAAAATTTTTTGGTAACCCAAACACGCAATGCCAAGATATTCAAAAAGGACTTGATGACATATTTGAATGGACAAAAGAGTGGCTATTATCACTTAACATAGAAAAATGTACCGTACTTCATATAGGGAAGAAAAATCCTCGTAAGACTTACCATCTAGGCAATCGGCAGTTGACCCCTGTAGAGTCACAAAAAGACCTGGGCATAACAATCACATCTGATTTAAAGTGGGAAACACACATAATTAACACTGTTAAGAAGGCAAACTCTGTTCTGTATTTGGTTCGTAAAACATTTGCAACACTGTCACCGAAAACATTTATCAAGCTATATAAAACATACATTAGACCACTGTTAGAGTTTGCCTATGTAATTTGGGACCCTTATTTCAAAAAAGATAAATTCCTCCTTGAGAATGTCCAAAGAAGAGCAACAAAGTTAGTTAAATGTATACGCAATCTGCCTTATGATCAAAGACTAGAAATTCTTAAGCTTACAACATTAGAGTGTCGCAGACGAAGAGGCAACCTAATTGAAACATTCAAAATGCTGAGAGGATATTATGATGCTCTAGAACTGCGTGATATGTTCCAACTCTCGGAAAATGTGCGCTTGAGGGGACCTTCATTGAAACTATGTCACACAAGAGCAAGAAGAAAACCGAAAAAACATTTTCTATGCAATCGTGTAGTAGCAGAGTGGAACAGACTCCCTGAGAGTGTCGTCAGCGCACCCTCAGTCAACGCTTTTAAAAACAGATTGGACAATTTTATAAACTCTCCAAACTTCAAGATGCACACGCATCAGCTAATATAAGCTGCTAGTGTGTTCAAAAATATAAATAAATAAATATAATTGAAGACCCGAGGTCAAACATAGGCTACTTTTTGACGCAGGCGGAGCTGCGGGAAACAGCTAGTCATAAAATAAGTAATAAACATAATTATTCTATTACACTTCACAAATTTAAACTCTGTTAAAAAATTTCAGATCCCCAGCAGCTGGGCTCAAACAGCGTGCTGCTGATGAAGAAGACGTTGAGATGGTGGAACCTGAGACCATTGAGGTGGTCGATGCTAAGGGTCACAAACAGGTCATCGAAGCTCCAGTTATGGTGCCCGCTACTGGAGAAATGATTGAGGACGGAGGCGACATTGAGTTATAAGAATCTAGTTTACTGTACGCAAGTTTTGTTTATTACATGTATTGTAATTAAATTGCATTTTATTTTGTAACAATCGTTACTACTGTACTCATAGATTTAACATTTTTTTGTTGACTGTACTAGTACTAGTACAGTAGTAGATACAGCACCTGTTCAGTTGCATTGGCAATGGCTTTACATGCTTTTCAAAGCATGAAGGAGCTCAAGATAGAAAATGTCACTAATGGTAACCAATATTGTTCAAGTTTCACATCCCTTGATGGTTTTGTAGTAATGTAAGTACACGTATGATTTGTAAAGATAAAATAATCTATTTGATTGATTGATTGAATAATTTAATAGCCAGTCTCTCTTACCAATTTTGTAGTGAAGAATTTATTTTTGAACACACTAGCAGCTTATATTAGCTGATGCGTGTGCATCTTGAAGTTTGGAGAGTTTATAAAATTGTCCAATCTGTTTTTAAAAGCGTTGACTGAGGGTGCGCTGATGTCACTCTCAGGGAGTCTGTTCCACTCTGCTATTACACAATTGCATAGAAAATGTTTTTTCGGTTTTCTTGCTCTTGTGTGACATAGTTTCAATGAAGGTCCCCTCAAGCGCACATTTTCCGAGAGTTGGAACATATCGCGCAGTTCTAGAGCATCATAATATCCTCTCAGCATTTTGAATGTTTCAATTAGGTTGCCTCGTCTGCGACACTCTAATGTTGTAAGCTTAAGAATTTCTAGTCTTTGATGATAAGAAATAGAATGTGACAATTAACATTAGTGTAATAAATTTTTATTATGTACACTTTAAACTATAGTCCTTATTTGTATCTGGTTAACTATAACAAGTTACAGAAAAGTGAATCCTTGCTCCGAAGTACGAGAATTTATATTATGTAAATTTGAAGCCTATGATTTTACTCTTATGTTGAGAGAAATCACTTGTTTGTGTCATATTCTTTTATTTTTATGACCTACCTCGTCAATTTAGTTTAAATTGCTAACTATTGAGCTTATCTTTAAAAACAGTTTAATATGAACAGTGTCATTAAAAATTTTAAAAACTGGCGTATTCTCATGATATAAATGAAATATAACCCAAGTAGTTTTTATTCTCATAGCTATTGCAATATAGGTGACCTATTTCGTCATTTCAGACTAGTTTTACAATTAAGAATGTATTGATTTCATGTATCGCTTTAAGCCTCTTATGCCGGAACAGGAGTAACAAACATTTTTTAAAACTAATGTAAGTACAATTTCTTACTGTCAAAATTATTGATTTTATAAGTAGTAAAAATTCTAGTTGTCCTAGTTTTCTATTGATACCACAGATTATAGAATGCTATCTAAAGACCCCTAAAATGTTTTAGTGTCTTCATATATTCCGTTGAGAATTTCTTTTATTATATGTTTGAGTATAGCAGTATTCGATAAAAATAAAAATACTTTTCTAACAGGAGAACCTAGTTGATCAATTTAGTTGCTTATATGGGAACAAGTGCTTTTTCTCCACATTTACCTAACTCCAGTCCCCTATGCCTTAACTCTCCAATTAAACATATGATAGCAATACAGACGCGTAATAGTTTTAAAAATAGAAGCAAAGATGTCCTAACTGGTTCCAATGTATAGCAAAAACTACGGAGTGCAAATTGAAAAGGTGTAGTGAAAACAGTTGCGCGCGCCTGACTAATTCAATTACTCGAGCAGTATTATACTGTTTTATTTATGTTAAGTAATATGATGAAATGCGGTTATTTTACGAGAAATTGTGTTATACGTGAGTTTGGTGTACCTACTTTATGAAGGATTTGTTTACAAAATAACAATGCCCATCTATTCCTATGTTTTTGGAGTGCTCGTCGCGTTTGTATCATATTTTGTTTATAATAAATATGCGAACGTTTACACTAGTGTAAAAGTGAAACCAGAAAAAAGATACGACTATATAATTGGTAAGTTTGCAAATATTTTTATATTACAATTTAAACGCCTGATGAAATAGCAATTTTTAAAGCAACGTTGATTTTACGCTTTTCATTAGGAGTTTACGTTAACATTGAGGACTTAGTGCTTAGTGTAGTATATTTTTAAGCAACGTAAGAACTACCACATTATATATTAATAATTACGTATAGTTATTCGTACTAAACAAATCATTCTTATCTTACCCGCTAAAATTCCAATGTGTGTTCGGTTCTAGAGCCCTATTTTTGAAATGTATCACATACGAACTGTTTCCCGCAGCTCCGCCTGCGTAAGTAGCCTATGTTTGACCCAGGGTCTTCAACTATATTCATACCAAATTTCATCAAAATCCCTTCAGCAGTTTGGCTGTGAAAGCGTAACAGCCAGAAAAACAGACGGACTTTCGCATTTTTAATATTAAGTATGGATATGGAAGTATGGATATGTCGAATAAAAATCGTTTGCGTGAGTCACACTTTTCAAAAATAGGACTACTGGGGCTCTATTTTTAAAATTTGATTCATCCAAATGAAAATGTAAATCGAATGATAGTCATTCGACTCACCGATTTAACTTAAATCATACTTCTCAAAAATAGCACTCCTGGGCATAGGTACCCAATTGATGATGGATGGAATTTCATCTAAGAAATATTTTCTATTGCTATTTTTTTACAGTAGGCGCCGGCACCGCAGGATGCGTACTGGCATCTCGACTATCCGAAGACCCCAAAACGAAAGTATTGCTGGTAGAAGCCGGAGATCACATGGGTTACTTCACTAAGATACCTCTGACTCCCACGGCCGCCCAACAAGGACCTAACGATTGGTCTGTGAGGACGACGCCCCAAAAGTATTCGGCATTTGGGATGTGGAGACAGGTTAGTACCTAATCAGACCAAGATAATCCATACTAATATTATAAATGCGAAAGTCTGTCTGTCTGTTACGCTTTCACGGCCAAACCGCTGAACGGATTTTAATGAAATTTGGTATCAATATAGTTGAAGACCTGGGCTCAAACATAGGCTACTTTTTGACGCAGGCGGAGCTGCGGGAAACAGCTAGTACGAAAATAAATTAATAAATAAAAGTCTTCGTATGTTTTCTAAGTATGATTAGCTTCTAGGTATTTAGGTTAAACCAAAAAAAGAAATAGTATCTAGTTTAGCTAGGTACTTAACCTACTAATCAATTATTGTGCTTATTTCTCCTCATTTTCTAAAACAAATGCATAGCACATAACGTCTTTGCTCTTCTTCTTCCTAGCGCTTTCCCGTTTGCATCCTCAGCTGTTTGCCTCGAAGCCCAGGGTCCGCTACCTAATCAGTTAACTACTATAAAAGAAATATATTATTTAGGTACTCCCTACCTACTCTATGGGTATATATTATACATAGAGTAGGTACCTAAGTAAGTGGTACTTATACAATTTGGCGGACATCCTTGGTAGAGATTTTGCCAACAAATTGTACATATAAGTACTTACTTAGGTAGGTTAGGTACCTAGTACCTAGGTACTTGTGGAATATTATAGTTTCAATAAATATAATTATTAATTACTAGCTGTGCCCGCGACATCGTCCGCGTACATGATTAGGTGTAATATAAAGTTGAAACCGTCAGCTAGTATAGTTTGACCTCTAACATAGTATGCACATCATATATTTTAGGGGGCAATTTAAGTGGGTCGTTTGTCCTTCAGGAACTGGTAAAAAATTCGGAATAAATTGTAGCCTAATTTCTAAGTTGGACCTCGAGCAATATATCGCTGAAAACCGCATTCAATTCTATGCAGTAGTTTTCGCGTGATGCGATTACAAACATACAGACAGACAGACAAAAATTCTAAAAATTATTGTTTTGGCTTCTGTTGGTCTAATAGAGGGCCCTCATATTGTTTTTTTCTAGAAAATATCAAATGTACAACAGGCTATACCTACTTGACTTTAATTTGGTAAGTACCCATACTTTGGTTTACCTGAACCCTCAATTTATTCAAATCGAAAATACAGAACCTATTTTTACAGACCCAAATAATCCCCCGAGGTAAAGGCCTAGGTGGATCAGGCCAAATAAATTTCCTGATGCACGGTTTTGGCCTTCCCGAGGATTATGAGAGATGGGCCCGTCTAGGATTCAAAGGCTGGACACAGGAAGACCTGAGGCCGTACTTTATTAAGGCATTTGGGACAGTCCGGAGTGAATTTGACTCTCAACATTGTTCTTTGGATGGAGTGTGTCCAGGGTCTGAGGTAAGTTAGGTCAAAGGTATCCATACTTATATTAATGCGAAAGTCTGTCTGTCTGTTACGCTTTCACGGCCAAACCGCTGAACGGATTTTAATAAAATTTGGTATGGATATAGTTGAAGACCCGGGGTCAAACATAGGCTACTTTTTGACGCAGGCGGAGCTGCGGGAAAAAGCTAGTTTTTTATAAATTTATGTGACATTGGTAGTTACTTAGGTTAATACCGCAGGGGCCCTATTTTTGAAAAGTATGACGTGAGTCGAATTATAATCGATCAACTCGCCGATTACGTCTCATAAAAATCATTCGATTCATAAATTCAAAAAATAGGGCCGCATACTATTGCCGGCCGGCAATAGTTTGCATGAACTAACTGGTGGCGGAAGCACGCAAAATAATTTGATAAGTGCTTGAATCGATTTTTTTTTTGGTTTTCACTTGCTTTATTTAAAGTGGTCTAGTTTTACATACTAACATAAGTAAACACACTGTAAAAATGCTGGTGTCTAAAAAAAATTACAATATTTTGTAAAGTATATACTTATACGAATGGTAATTCGTAGAGCCGATTTAAAGTTAATATTAATTTAATAATTCTGGCCAATCAAATGAAACTTACGATTTCAGGCGCCATTAAAACTAAAACTCATTGACGAGCAAAACGATCTAATGAGGACTTTCCGAGAAGCATCAAGAACTACATGTAACAAACACACAGTATTCAGGAAGCCCACAGCCATGGTCCGAGAAGGCGTGAGGTTCGGAACACTCGATGGTTACTTGAAACCAGCTCTTAAAAGGAAGAACTTGCATGTCTTGCTCAATACTCAAGCTATTTCGGTAATTTATCCACATATGAGATTATATAGGTATACTTCTTATCAACCTGAAACCCTATTTTTGAAAAGTGTGACTCACCGATTATAACGAATGAAAATCATTCGATATTGAATGAAAATCATTTAACTCCCCGGATTTGAGTGTGTCATAGGTACTTTAAAAAAGTTATGCTGAATCTTACGTAGGTATTCTTAGCATTTTTTACAAACATTCTGGTTGAAATGGGCAAATTGATTTTCAGTTTGTTTTCTCTTTTCTCCTCAGAAATGAGAATAGATAAAGCCGAATCGAAAGATGATCGATGTTTCCCTACGAGATCGAATCAGAAATGATCCGTAGGAGAACAAGAGTCACCGACATAGCCCAGCGGATTAGTTCTTTGAAGTGGCAGTGGGCGGGGCACATAGCGCGCAGAACCGATAGGGCAGAAACTTTCTCGATTGGCGACCACGAACCGGCAGGAGCAGCGTTGGATATCCGCCGTCCAGACAAAGGTTGCGGGCAAGCGCTGGATACAAGCCGCTTCCAACCGGTTATTACGGAAATCATTAGGAGAGGTCTATGTCCAGCAGTGAACTAACTGCGGCTGAAATGAATGAATCGAATTTGAATCAATATTCTGTAACTTTCCCAGATTCGCTTCGAAAACAAGACAGCTTCTTCACTATACTTGCTGCAGAACCATAGGAATTTGGACAACATTTTCGTCAATAAAGAAATCATTTTGTCAGCCGGTGCAATCAAATCACCACAGCTCTTGATACATTCCGGGATCGGACCTAAGGATTTGATTCGCAGGTATTTTACAAGAAGTCCACTGCTGGTCATAGGCATAGAAAGCGTTAAATAAAAAATATTTTTTCGGACTAAATCCGTATTCGCTTAAAGTAAACTTTATGCACTTTTTAGGTGAATAATGTGAGTAGAAGTATTTGAAAGTAATTATAATTCAAGTCAAACTTAGGTTAATAACGAAATACCTAATAGATATAATAGTACATGTCGACGAAGGCAGCTAAAGGTGTCAACATTTTATAATTGAAGCCTCTTGCGCCAAAACAATTATTGAAGTATCTTACAGTTACAATACAAACATCAAAATAATGACACCGTGTTTTACGGTAGTCATCAATGTCGTAATTTGATTGTCGAAACGTCTCGTTATCCAATTAAGTCGATTTACAACCCGTAGTGCCGACATAGTTTTACAACGATCATTCGTTGGTCGGACGGACAGATATAAAAATATAAACGCATTTTGTAGTAGTCATTTCCGGGTGGTCATAGACCATTAAATGATCTCTGTGAAGCAGTTGGTTACGATGTTTGCTTGAAGACCTCCGATGTTTATGAGAAGCACACTTTATTATTAGTCAGGTTATTCAAGCCTGCAATGTCCTGACCAACGTACGTACGTAACCGGGAACGTAAACCACTCAATCATAGAGGCAGTTATTGGCAGTAGATAGTAATAGTAAAATGTACAATAACTAGCTGTCCCTGTCCCAAACTTTCATACACATTTTCACCCTACTGTACAACCCCTTTAGAGTTGATTTTTGACAAAGCCTATTTTTCATCCCGGGTCTATATCCATACCACATTTCATCAAAATAAAATAGTAGTCTAGTATGAAAGTGAGGCTAAAACAATAGCCAGTCTTCATGGAAACGTGAGACTTGCTGTAAAAAAACTATGCTGCCTTCCTTGCATTTTACTGGGCAAGTCAAAAGATACTTTTTACACTTAACCAAAACCATTTGGCCTTAAATTTAAATTAAGTGTTTGATGACTATCTGTGGTACCTAATTTCTGTAATCTGTAACTAAATATTATCTAGTACTCCAGTTAATGAGGAGCTCGTATCCGTACCGTAGCGAATGCGCATGTCAAGCAACGACGAGACGCGACCATTATTGGATTGGTCGCAATTTAGTGGCATTTTCTATTTCGTTTGCTCCTCCAGATGGCACGTTTAGCCGTTGCCTTTAGGCAGCCTGAAAAATTCTGACAGTGTTGGCCACTAACACAACTCTGGTCATGTTCCTGTTGATCTGGTTTCCCTGTAAAAGGGGTTACAGAGGTTCAGACGGCAGTCGCTCCATTGTAATAACCAATGCCGCCATATCTAGAACCATGACTTACAGCGTAGCCTAGGCTCCGAAGCGTAAGCCGAAGACGCAACTAGGAATACACGCTAGGATGATGACTCCAGATCTATAGTTTCTTCGTTTCAGGTTAAGGATAAACCTAATAGCCGACAACGCTAGAGTGGGGAGGAACCTCCACGACCACATGAACATCCCTATCTACGTCAGCATCACCAAACCAATCAGCGTCACGCTTGCCAAAGTCTTCAGCTTTGCCACTTTTTGGGACTATTTCTGGAATAATCAAGGTAATTTACTCTCCTTTCTGATAAGACAGATTGACAATGGAACATATTTATTTTCATAGCACCTCAGGGATGCCATTTGCTAAGTACTACCTATAGGTGTGAAGTGAACGATACGCTATGACGTCACCAAAATTTAAAACAAGATTGTAACAAACGTAATTCTAAAACAACAATGCTTTAAGTATTTATAGTAAGCCGCCTGTACTGGATTGGGCTACGTGACAAGAGCGATAGAGAGAGACTTTACCAAAGCACCTAGTGTATTGATATAAGCTGTTAGTCTTCCAAACAATATATACTTACTTACTTAGATGGCGCAGCGGCCCAAAGTGAGTATTGGCCTCCGATAATAAGGATCTCCACTTCGATCTATCCTGCGCCATCTCCACCCAGGCGAGAGGAAAACCCAGCGACTGCGCTGGCTTGGGCACTTAGAGAGAATGGAGAAACACCGAGCGGTGAAGAGAGCATATGTGGAAGGGCCGAGGTGACGGCGTCTGGTCGGCCGGCACTAATATGTATGAATTGACGAGGTGCGGAGGGATCTGCGCAAGCTGCACGCCGATGACTGGCAAACAATATATAAATAAAAAGCATTCTGTAATTCTTCTACCTGTTTCAACATTTCACCGTACACCGAACTTCATAGATAGGCACTTAGGCAGTGTTTTTCCAATTAAAAAAATATATTTATTATCATCTGGTTGTAATATATTAATTTCTTGCAGGTTTGTTATCCTTCCCTCCAGTTGCTGGCATTGAGTACCAAAACTCGTCAGCCTTGATGCTGTTTTCCATGGGTACCGCTAGTGAGAAGCTGCTCAGAGATCTGTCCAATTACAAGCCCAAGGTATGAGACATTTATGAGAAAACAGTCTTTGAAGGTCCTCTTTGCGTTCTTCCACTTACTTGCTATTGATTTGTATAAAAAAACAATATTTGTTCTTAGTACCTAATATACAAGGCTTATACCTTGTAATCCAGAGGTCATGGGTTCGAATTCCCGACATATTTAGTCCCCAATCTATCTTACGCATTGATCGTCAGACAACAACGAATCTGCTCTTCGGGGTCTTCGGACGGCACATCAAGCTGCCTTCTTCATTTCGATTTTAATAAAAACAACATGTTAAATACCAAAAATAGGGCTTCTGAGCGGGTTCAGAGTTGCATCTTTTCTTGTCAATATGGTAAAATGTTTACACGTAGCTCAAAGAGGTTTGTTGCATAGTGCAGGACTTTTAACTATTTCAAAATCATAGGTGTTCCGTGATACTTTCGTTTTTCACAACGACACAAGGCGAGAAGGCTTCATGTTCCTGGCAACGTGTGCTCAGCCTCGAAGCCGAGGGTCTGTCACGGTCAAGGACACCAGCTCGACCACGCCACCAGAGGTGGATCCCAACTACTTACACAATGCTGCAGATGTGAAATGCATGGTCAAAGGTAGACACTTTAATTTGAATTGCATCAATGTAACTAGATGGACATTTTAGTCCAATAATTGGAAACTGTAGCATAACAAGGACACTCCATACAACAGCGGCGAACCCAATACCTATTACTACTACGACGGTTCGAAGATGTACGCATACACAACGAGCGACGCGTGAATGTGTGTATTATTAGTAGTCGGGTTGGTTATTTACCGTATCTGCCTCATAGCAGTCGTATTGCTCTCGATTGTTACCCAAAATCTGCACGGCTGGGTACGGTATCTGTTTCGAGTGGGAAGGACGTCAGTACTATTATTATTATTCGTATGGCCAAATTTAAGTCGTTCCTTAACTAATAACTACAAAGAAACTTTTTGTGTCTGCATCCATTGGATTGCGTTGTTATCCAGGGTAAGCAAGTCTGCCGGGTTGCCGTCATATTTAGTGAGTGGGCATTCACTGATGATATGTGACACGTCTTGCACGGGAGCACCACATTCGCACGCCGGAGAGTCAACGACCGCAGCCAGTTCTTAGTCTGTTTAGCAGGCACCATTCGCGGCGGGGGAGCGAGAATCCAAAAGGTGGTTTGACGCACCACTCCTGTTCCCACTGCTCTTTGATGGTAAAGTTACTTTCAATGAGTTCCCGAGCAGTTCTGCAAGGGGGTCGCGTGATTATTAGTACTATTAATAATTGGGTATTCTACTCAATTTATTTTTATCATTCATAACAAACATTTCACTACCAGAAACTGAAAACGGAAAGATTTTTTAAAATCCGTTCTTAAATAAATGAGTTTTAAGGCTTTGAAATTCGTTGGAAGGGGAAACTGTCAAAAATAAGAAAAGGATGCAGTGTGTGTGCAGTGACGTCACTGCTACTCGGTTTCGTGCATACAAAAGAGATAGCAAGACATCCCCACCATGCTTCCACTTTTCTTGAAAAAAACTTTAAAATCCTATTATTTGTTGTTGTTTTCGGAATCTGTTACTTTTTAGTGTACATATTGTTTCTTATGCAAATATTGCCCAAGTATGAATAGTAGCCTATTCTGACGAGACTTTCATCCAATTGGCAGAATCTATTATACCGATATGGATACATTTTTATACAGGTCGAGTGCACCAAAAGTTTAACCAACGGCCCCAGAAGGAGATATAGTAGGAAAGCGATGAGAGAGAGAAACTGCACCGATGTTTATCCACTAAGTTCTGGTTTGAAGAGCGAGAGATGCAGTAAACCGTATATCGAACCAACAGGAAATAAAAAGTTTCGTATTCCTTTCATCTGACAAGGTCGGCTACGTAGCGTAAGGGTAACTTATGACTCATCTCTTGTCAAATAACATTTTTACGTTTGTCAACATTTACTTCTACATAGATCAGTTTAGCTACTAATTGTTCATGCCCCAACATTATTTCACAGCAATACGAAGAGCAGAACAGCTGGTTTCAATGAAACCATTCCAGGAAATAGGCGCCAAAATACATTGGCCTCGACCCGAGCGCTGTCTCTCACTGTGGATGTACACCAAAGAAGACCAGATTGGACTCACTTCTAGACGGAAGATGTAAGTTAGCACTTCTTCTTTACGAAAAGAACGACACGAGTTAATGACTGTTGTTTTAATGTAAATCCATTAAACATATTTAAAGATAAAGCAAGGCTACCACAATTGACTTCCGTTCCGATTTGCTTCAAGTTACCCACAGAATAGGATGAGGCAGAGAAGCAAAATCCTCATAAAGTTGTGGTTTCCTTGTAAATGCTTAGGCAGTTGATAAATTGTGTACCTCTTGACACTGAGCTTAATCTGATGATATAACTGTAATATGACCATAATGGCAGACACTGATGACGATGTTGCCATCAACATTCTGCTTTTTCTTTTTTTGCATTTCTATCCGACCATGTACTTCCAGACTCAAGAACACAAGTAAGTCAGGAGCTTCAGAACCAAAGAAAGCACGTCCTTCTCAAATCCAATCTCCCCCTGATGAGTACGTGGAGTGCATCATCAGAGAAGTGGCTGTGACGGGTCACCACGTTGGTGGAACTTGTGCTGGGGGCACTGTTGTTGACGATGAATTAAGGTAAGGTCTTCCGCGTAGACTCTTTAGACTCTGTAGACTTGTAGCTCTATGTGAGGCAAGTTATTATTACAAACCAATTAAAAATGGTACTTTTCACATCTACGAGTAACATGACGCTAGGTACTCAAGTTGCAAGGTTTCAAGTGAAATTTTGACAACAACTACAGTACAACAACAACAATTCTGACACCAGGGTGTACATGGTAGATTTACAATGTAACCTACACGAAATGATGATGACGCGGTGCAATTTTTCCCTTATACAAATTAGTTTTTAAGAAACTCGCAAACCAGTAGCGCGGCGACAAAGCGTCACATAGATCTGTTGCTAACGCATTACTAACCGGTTAGTGACTAGTCGTGTCGTGTGCGAACCTCTAACTATGAGAATGTGGGCGGTATCGCTCAAGTGACTTGAGTTTGTAACCGGTATTTTTCAAGTATCTTTTGATTCTAGTGTTAATACCGATTTACCGAATCCATAATCCATGGTTAATTATCTAAATACCAAATTAATCAATATAAAAAATAAATAACTAAGGTCGGAACCCTGAAGATAAAAAAGAGAGTGTGCAACGATCACAAGTATTCGTTAACCCAACTCGCACTTACCCCTATACTCTCAAACGTTTGCTCAAACTCGACTCAACCTTACTCCAACTCATTGGTATGATTAGTCAACACTAGCTTCCTTGACCAAAGGAGATTCCTCATTGGAGGTAAGTATCGAACTGGCAAGTACAAGGAACCTTAAGGCCTCGAAATGAAAGAAAGTGGTTATAAATTAGTTTTTTGCTACTTTTTGCTAGAAAATAGTTTATTAGTTTTTTTAATTTTTTTGTTAGTTGTTAACTAAGCAAAAAGTGGCAAAAAACTGATTTATAATCACTGTCGAGGCCACCTCAAGGTACCTCTCCACCAACCTTATATTTGACAGCTCCTTAAGTCAAGGAAGCTAGTGACGACTAATCATACCAATGAGTTGGAGTAAGGTTGAGTCGAGTTTTCGGGTTGAAAGGCCAGGGGGCTAACCCACAGGCGCTCCGTGGAGAGCGTCCGTGAGTCGACGCCGCGCCGGGACTGTGGAGCGTTAAGAAGCACATAGTTCCGGCAATACGCGGTAGGCGTTTGACACCGTGTGGTTTTTGGTGGGTCCAAGTCCCACATTCCCGTTCCCACACCCAGCTTCCCGTTCATTGGCTGGGTGGTAGGCGAAGGCCTTTTACACACGAGAAAAAAAAAAAAAGGTTGAGTCGAGTTTGAGCAAACGTTTGAGAATATGGGGGTTATACCATTTTCTAGTCATTAGTTTTTGTTTAGTCCTAAGAAATATGGATGCAAATAACGAATGTTTTTTTTGTTATTTCAGAGTGAAGTCCGTGTCAAATCTTCGTGTAATGGACGCAAGTGTACTTCCGTCTCCTGTGTCCTTGTTTCCCAACTCCATATTAGTGGCTATGGCGGAGAGAGCAGCAGATCTTATCAAAAAAGCAGTATAATCCTATTCCCCCTATTCTCAAACATTACCTTATGGACGTCCTTCACTCAAACTCATTCGAGGGCGCCTTAAGGAAGTCCTCCAACTTTCCTTGAAAACGACATTTTTATTTGGTTGCTTGAGCAAACTTGACACATAAAACTTAAAAATTACAAAAGAATATAGTATAAACTTAAATTAAATTAAATAAAAAAAAACTAGGCCAAAAGTTACAAAACCCCGATTTATATCGACTTTATTTCATTTCAAGGACGCCTCAAGGTACCTCTCGACCAACCTTATATTTGACAGTTCGATACTCACCTCTAATGAGAAATCATCTCAAGTCAAAGTCCCAAGACTACTAATCATACCAATGAGGTGGAGTAAGGTTGAGTCGAGTTTGAGTGAAGGTTTAAAAATATGGGTGTAAATAAGTATGTTTGAATTTTAGGTGTTGTGTTAATAATAAAATGAAGACAGATCTGGTCAAGTGCGAGTCAGACTCGCGCACTTAAGGTTCCGTATCATTCATTATCTATCAAAACCGCAAAAAACACGCTTTTTGTGTGGAAAAACTCTTAAATTTTCATTTAGTATTTATTGTTGTAGCGGCAGAAATACATTATCAAGAAAATATTCAACTATCTAACTATCATGGTTCATGAGATACAGCCTAGTGACAGACGTAAGTCTTAGTAATATAGTTCCATTTTACTCTTTGGGTACGGAATCCTAAAAAGACAATTTACAAGTGCTTGCGCCTTAGACTCATTATTTATTTTCATGAAGGGATCGTGTGTCTGTGTCGGGATCTCTTCTTTTCGCATAATTTGTATTGTCTGGTAATTTTGGCATTTAACTTTTAGGCTAATTTGTTTTGGCATAATGTTAAGTCGCCTAATTTCCGTAGGAATTTTATTTTTAACTATAAGACTAATAGTAGGTAATTATTTGTTTAGCAATAAACTTATTGTGATGTATAAATATATTTTGATATATAAAGTAAAATAAAAATGAAAAAGGAGTCATGTTTATCGGACTTCGTATACAGGTTAATTTTGAAACTACTGGCAAAATTCTTACAGTGTTTTTAGACCGTCAAACTTATACACTATCAATAGAAAAAAAAAGTGAAAATGCCAAAAGTAAAATTAGACCTCCTATATAAATCGAGTGATCACCATGACTGGATTTTGACGAATATGAAGAAAATGACACAAAATTTATTTTTAAAATAAAAACATAAATAAGCTGGACATAACCAAATTGTCCAATCCATCCAAAATAAAGTTACAAAATACATACACAATCACTTCTGATTCCCGTAGGGGTAGCCAAAGACTACGGTTTTCATTTACTAGATCCTGCCAGACAAAAAAAAAAGGTTTTTTTTTTAAAATTTTTGTTTAAAATAAATCAAATTATTGTGTAGATTGCAGGGTCAACTTACCCGGCACACGATAGTGTCTGAAGTGAAAAACAAAAAGATTTCATAGTGAATTATGTTTTTAATTTTATAGATATCTTCACAATGGAATGTCTAGTGGCTGTAAGGGTGAAACTCCAGATTATCTGGACTTCTCCTTTAGGCAAAGGTAGTGGGTAGTTCTTCGGAGGTAACTCCAGGTTTTTAATGCTGTAACGACCCTGGAAACAAGTTACAGTGCAATATAAATAATGGGGAATAATTAATTAGGGAGAGGCCATTGCCCAGCTGTGGGACATAACATGTAGGCTAGAAAAAAAATCTGAGGTAGGTATAGCTGAAAGCATAAGTAAAGCTTTGCAAAAAAAAACAAAACACTAGTATAATTCTAATAAGTTATTACAAGTGTACTTTAAATTTTATCGACTTTTTTTATTTATAATTTACAGAAAAGGCTAGTTTCCAGGTCAAAAGACTATCATTAAAATTAGTCCGTCATTTAGGGTATCAAAATATATTAGTGACGTATTTTTTCTTTTGTCAATTGAGCGGTAAATTATACAGAGATAATGCATCAAAGTTTAGGAGTGGGGGCTCGTGACGTCACATATCGCGAAAAAGTGTAGCACACTGTGACGTCACACGGAACTGTAACGCGCCATATCTTTACCGTTCTTTGTTTAATTTTCAAAAGAAAAAATACGTAGCTAATATTTTTTGATTATCTAACTGACGACGGACTTATTATATTTTTTTAAGAAACTAGTCTATTGTTTTATTATCGATTGCATATCATGTAACAAAATTTGGCCTATGGTTTTTTAATATAACTGTACAATGATATTTGTTATTGTACCCTATTTTAAAGTTAATGTTTTTAACCTTTATCTCTACCGGATTAATTGACAAAACATGTACCTACCTACTCGTAGTTCAAAAGGCGATTCCGAATAAAATCTGACAACAGAGTGCGCAGGATCGATGGACCATGAAGACCACTCGATATGCATGAATAAGTACTTAGTGGGTAAAAATATGACTAATTATGAATGAAATGTAATGTTACCGTAGAAATAGGGCAATGTATCCCACTCGATATTAGATAGGATTTATTTTTCTTTTTTCACAAAAACATGGTACAATCACATTGGTGGTAAAAATTAATTATTAGGTTCACATGTTTGCCATGTTAAATGGATGCTATGAACTTCCCCCATTCATCCTCTGCCGTTTTTGAGTATTTTACAGCACTTGTTGAGAATAAGACATGGTATTATCAAATAAGTATGATTAAAAAAAAAATTGTATACCTTTTTACACATGTATTCTAGCAAAATAAATGATTCTGATTCTGAAATCCGTTAAATAATGTTAAACCAAACTTTCCCCCTTTGGCCTTAATGTTTCCCCCAATCATAAAAAGCTCTTGAGAACATGTGCCCCAAATTTTGTAAGGTTCCGTAAAGAAATAAATATACATCAATATTTCCACCTTTTTACCCTAATTTTCCCCCAATCTAAAAAATCTCTCGACTCTTGATAAAATCAAGGAATACGTGTCAAGTTTGGTAAGGATCCGTTCAGAAATGTGACCTCTTCGTCCGGAACATAATTTTTTCCGTAAAAAAGCAAAATTGGCCAGTCTCGAAATGGAGACTTCGCTTACGCTCAGTCAACGAGTAAGTAGTGGGCAAAAATATGACCTCCTAATGAAATGTAAAGTTACCTTAGGAATAGGGCACGTTTTTTTCAATTGCAGATAGCTCCATATGAAGTCCGCTAGCCATGACCACGTAAATACATCACAACACTTCGACTCGAAAATTAGATCGTTTCCCGTCCGCTTGTTCACGTAAAACATCGAAAACTGAAAACACAAATACATTACAAAACAATAAACTGGTCAAGTGCGAGTGAGACTCGCGCACGAAGGGTTCAATTCTCAATATTTTTATTGCAAACATTTTCTATAAAAACCGGAAATAAAAAAATGTTGTATGCAAGTATATAATCAAAGGGGAGCCCCATGAAGCTTACAAAGAGGAGATGCCGTTTGAAATGGCGCCTCGCCGACACAAAAGTGGGCGGAGCTTGTCATTGCTCGTGCTCCATAATTTCAACTGTCTATCACGGTTCATGAGATACAGCCTGGTGACAGACACACAGACAGAGGAGTCTTAGTAATAAAGGTCCATTCAAACTGACGCGAATCCCGCGCTACTGGCCGGACGCCCATAGAATCGGTAGAAGTGCCGTAGTGTGTGGCAAATTTAACTGGCCTGCTAAAGCACTTTTATATAATCTTATTTCGGTAGATTTCCCGCCAGTCGCGCGGGATGCTCGTCAGTTTGAATAGAGCTTTTGGTCTCGTTTTGGTAGGTTATGCTCATTGTTCCTGGTGATCTGGTTTTCCTTTAAAAAGGGTTCCTAAGGCCAGACGTTCCGTTGTAATAATCAGTGCCACCAAATCTAGGACCTAGCTTACCCTAGGCTCCGAACCGTAAGCTGAGGACGCAAGGAAAAACACGCTTGGACGAAGAAGTAAAAGTTTACCGTAACATTATTTCCCCAAGGCTGCAGCATGCTGAGAGAGATGTTCGATTTATAGGCGTCCCCGCGACGTATCCTGGCTGTGAATGCTTGAGGGTCCTTCACATATTTGGGGTCATAGCTCAGGATCATAGCACGTTCTTGTAAGACCTGCTATGTAATTAAAAAAAATATTATGGAACTACGGGTTGCTATGGCGTGCTCATAGATCATTCTACTCAATATTTTTTATTGTTCACATCATTTCATTTTATTCATTCATTTCCATAATATGCTGGGAATATGTAATGAAGTTCCTATAAAAATTATTTAACTCGCTAGGAAAACATATAAATGTGGAGTGAAAATGTCAATTATCAACAATTTCACCATTTCTTTGTCTTTTTTAATGCGCGATATATTGTTTTAAAAAATACGTCAAATTCATTGCATTGATTTGATTGATTGATTGATTAAACTAAAAGAAATATATCAATTCTATAGAACACTCTTTAATGCTCATAAACATTTTTCCTTCGGTCTACGGATTGACTGAAAGAGAATCCCTATCAGGGATAAGTCCGCATCTTGTTGTGTTATATTTATTTAAATATTTAAACTATATTCTACATAGTTATAACAGATGTATAGCACAATAGGCTAACTTAATGCTACAAGCATACAGCCAACCGAGATCGAAATATCTATTTTGTTGTAACCACGTTATAAAAATGTTCTTTCTGTACAATATACATACATAATAACCATTTTAAACCATTTTTGTATTATTTTACATATTGTTACACTGTAATTTACATTGGAACTTAACATTAGGAAATCTTGGTACAAGCACAGAATACCATATACCTATACTAATAGATAGAATTGGTTACGAATTACCTACGAGGTGCAAGGTCTATCAATATCCCTCTGAAAATTATGAAAATAGTGAGAAACATAACCGCATATTTTATTTCATTATTAAAATGCACTGTCTAATTATTTTTTAGAATATTTGACATTACACAGAATATTCACCTTGAATTGAGCGCTGTAGATTAAATGTAATATTACAAAAAACTGTAACAAAATGGACATTTTCATCTAAATTGGTCTCTTGAAACTACATCACAGAATGACAAACTTTTTAGTCGCTATGGTGGGCAAAATTGCTCTGATTTAGATCAGCCTGATTAATGAATATATTTATCATTACCTTATTATTTATGTCACGGTTAAAACTTGTTTTTAGGATAAAACAAAACGTTTTTTTTTTTTGTTTTCACAAAATGACATTGTTAAAAGAAAAACTTTATAAGGTAAAACTAGTATTTATTTAAGTAGGTACTGATTTCATTTATTTAAGTAAGTAATGTCTTATTTTAATGAAATTATTTTGAGAATTTTTTTTTTTTTTCAATTTATTTTTATATTTTTCTTGAATTTATTGCTGCGTAATAAAATGGGGTTTTGATACCTAAAATAAATGAATTAGATGTTACTCTTTAAATTTTTAAAACATTCCTCTTTCGACCAATTCGATAAATGATTTTTTTTAGTAGATTGTGAAGGATCTGTAGATTACGAACTTTAGCGAGCGAGCTTTTTAAATTGTTTAATATCGTCTGAAACAGTTTTAGCTAAGTTAAGTCAGTTTGTGTAAGTTAAGAGTCTATTTCATAGATTCAATATTCTTTATTTGAAAACATGTTAGTCGCCATACATACATGCAGAGTGGATGATATACTATTAAATTACAGTACTTAGAGTCCATTCCATAGCAGAATTCCTTCGGCAATTAGTGGAATTATACTCTTTTACAAGGAAAAATCTGCTGCGAAACAACTTGTCTGTAAATACTTTGTTGGTAAAATTATTATTAAAAAAACATAAATTAATACAATAACATTAAATCTAAAACAAAAAGAACACGAATTTTTTTCTGATATTAATTTTTAAATGGTTTTAACGTAGGCATTAGTAAAACCTTAGTACCTTTCAACTAGAAAAAACGCTTTAATACTAATTACTCTCGAGCGTTCGTTCTCGATATTAGCATTGATACACTTGTAGTTCCACATCTGTACTTACATATTTTGCACATTCTTTCGGAGGTAGTTACTCCTAGTAAAATATAAAAAACAAATGAGGGTGTCTGAACATACCTCGCTACCAACTACCTCCCACCTGTCTTTCTCGTCATTCACATTTGTGTGCTTCGCTGTTTTGCACGTTCGTAATTAAAACTATTCGTAACTTTTTATATCAGTATATTTTCAGATTATATTTCAGTTTTTAGCAATATGCCTAAAAGAAAACGCGAATACAGTGAAATCGAGTTTCTGGCTAAGCAGGTTAAAAAATTACAACGAAAAATTAAGCGTCACCGACGACGCCATAGGAGTGAGTCAGGGAGTGATTCGCCTCTAAACCAATCAGGTGAGTTTACTTACTGGTCTTATTGACGTATGTATTGATATTACGCCATTTTAGCATGTATTAGGTTTGACTTTTTCGAGTACAATAATAATTTAGTACCTGCCATGGAAGGATTTATACATAGGTAAAAATACCTATCTAGTCCACTCATTAAATGAGATTTATTTGTCGTGAAACTAACCGAATCTGTGATTTTTTTATTTGGGTTTGCGTGTTTCTCACCAGGAGTCTCACATACCACCCTATATTATTTTGCGTACCAGTAGATACGTAAAAGTACCTAGTAAGTTACTCAAATCTCTATTATATAAGAAGCTGAAATTACATGTTGATCATCGCCATTAAAATTTCACTACCCAGTCCTTTAATGACTAAATTTTACATCTACGGGTTTGCGTGTTTCTCATCAGGAGTCTCACATACTACCCGCTAAAAAATACATGAGATGTAAAAACCGGGTTTGCGTGTTTCTCATCAGGAGTCTCACATACTACCCTTTTGTAAATACATAAGAAGTAAAAACCGGGTTTGCGTGTTTCTCATCAGGAGTCTCACTACCCATTTAGTGAAAAATATTATTTTTTCACTTTCAGAGTGCGATTCAATTGCCGAAAATCATGATGATTCTGATTTATGCCAACCTGGTTGCTCCTATTGGGAGACCCATGATACTACGCCTCAAGCGGAGTCACAAGAGAATGATTAACCATCCGCTAGTAGACCGACAGTGGTAACGCATAAGGACGTTAACATTAATGCTACAGTAGATATTACTCATATTGGTACAACGACTTCTAATGAACAGCTAACCAGTGTCAGTGTAATTAATACTGATTCCTCGCTTCAAGCTATTGATACAAATAATACCAGTAATCTTCAGGAAACGACACCTGAATTAGATCCAGATTTGTTAGATATACTGGGTGAAGATCCCACGTCTTCAAATGAGTACGGAAAAGACATTCAGAAGGATCTTGCTGTTAGGCTTAATCATATTGTTATATCTGGTCTCTCTAAGGAAACTAGAAAAGAACTTAAAGAAAAATACCTAATTCCAGCAAATTGTAGATTTATTAAAGCACCCACTCTTAATCCAGAAATCCGTGGTTCCCTTCAGGATAGTCAAATCAAAAGAGACAAAGGCATAGAATACAAACAAACCTTAACTTCTTGTGCACTTTCTTCTTTAGCAGAAGCCATAAGTCTACTACTGTCTTCGGAACAAAAGAACCCTGAGGCTCTTAAACTCTTGATGGATACAGCCCGCACCCTGAGCGACGTTCAACATACAGACTCAATGTCACGGCGAAATTTTATTTTATCGACTGTGAACAAACAACTCAAGGATCAGTTAGAGAAGACAAAAATTGACGATATGCTTTTTGGCAACAGTTTGGCGGAAACAATTAAATCTGCAAAAACTATCATAAGTACTAGTGCACAACTCAGACCTATTTCAACAGCAAGACCAACCATTAATAATCGTGGAAGAACAACTGGTAGACCTTTAAACTACAGAGCACCCCCTACGTCTGCGAACCGTCGACCGCCGCTATCGGGGGGTGCGAGGACACGAGCGGCAGCTGCAGCGACGAGACATACGACGACGAGGTCGACGTTGCAACACAGCTCTTCAAGGACATCATCGCGTCAGCAGAACTCACGACAACGGCGTTAAACACGGTAAAGCCTGCAGGGCGACTTTCTTACTTTTACAAGGAGTGGTATATGATCACTAATAATCCTCTTATACTCTCTTGGATAGATGGTTATAAAATCATATTTTCAAGTCCAGTTGTACAGACTATATCCCCAAATGAACCTAAATATTCACACTCTGAATACAAAGCGTATAAAGAGTGCATAGATGAGCTTTTATATTCCGGCGCTATCTCGTTCTGTAAGCCGTGTGATAATCAATTTATTTCCAGTATATTTTTAGTACCTAAGCCAGACGGGAAGAACAGATTCACACTAAACCTAAAACAATAAATTCATACAAACTCAACATTTCAAACTTGAAGATCTTAGAACTGCAGTTAAACTTGTAACGAAAAATGGATTTATGAGTACGATTGATTTAAAAAAATGCCTACTTTTTAATAAACATTAATAAAGATTCAAGAAAATACTTACGTTTTAGGTGGAACGGCAACCTTTATGAATTCAACGTTCTACCATTTGGTTTGAATATGGCTCCTTATGTTTTTACAAAAATACTAAAACCTGTAGCAAAATTACTAAGATCTATGGGCTATTTATCAACCTTTTATTTGGACGACGCTTTTTTAACTGCTTGTTCTTATAACGATTGTTCAAATAATATAAATGATACAGTACGATTATTAGAGGCTTTGGGATTTATAATTAATTCAGAAAAGAGTTCCTTTATACCTAGTCGCGAATGTAAATTTTTAGGAAATATTATCGACTCGTCAAGAACAGAAATCAGATTGCCACATGAAAAGATAGCTCGAATAAAGAAAGAAATTTTGAGGTTCAAGGTTTTGAAAAAATGTAAAATTAGAGAGTTTGCAAGGTTTTTAGGATTACTTGCATCTGCCTGCCAGGCCGTTGAATACGGCTGGCTTTATACAAAAGATTTAGAAAGAATTAAGTATCTTAATCTAAAAAACGATGATAATTATGATAGGTATTTGCTGGTACCACCAACATTAGCACCTATTTTTTGACTGGTGGTTACAGGGTATTCAAACATCTTGTAAAATTAAATGTGATGATTATGCCTTAGAGATTTTTACTGATGCATCAACAACGGGATGAGGGGCGGCTTGTGGTAGTGATACTGCGAGTGGCCCCTGGAATGAATCTGAGCAATCTATGCATATAAATTATTTAGAGATACTGGCAGCGTATTTAAGGGCTTAAAAGTTTCGCTAAGAAGTATCAAAATTGTCAAATACTATTACGTATTGACAATACTACAGCCATATCTTATATAAATCGTATGGGTGGTGTAAAATTTCCCCATTTAACAGACATCACGCAACAACTGTGGAAATGGTGTGAAACGCGTAAAATAATAATTCATGCTGATTACATTAGCTCGCGTGAAAATAATGTCGCAGACGCAGAGTCCAGAAGGTCTCATCCCGACATTGAATGGGAGCTCTCATTAAATGCATTTCAAAATATCACAGATAATTTGGTATACCACAAATAGACCTTTTTGCCAGTAGAAATAACCATAAATGCGACACTTATGTATCTTGGCACAGGGATCCAGATGCATATAAAATAAATGCGTTTACAATGTCATGGAGATCGTTATTTTTTTACGCGTTTCCGCCCATATCTGTCATTTTAAAAACATTGCGTAAAATCATAGATGACAAAGCGACTGGTCTTGTTGTAGTCCCTTGATGACCTACACAACCCTGGTATCCTCTTTTCAATAGTCTACTGATATCTAAACCTATGATCTTACATTCTCGTGGTGATTTGATAATATCTCGTTGTAGGGAAAGCAGGATCCACCACAAGATTACTCTGGTTGCAGGGTTGTTATCAGGACTGCGCTACTCCGAAGAGGAATCCCGCAGACCGCCCTGCACATAATGTTAGCTTCCTTGTCTGAAAATACTGTCAAACAGTATGACAGTTGTCTCAAAAAATTTTTTAAATACTGTCGAGAGCACGAAGTTAATGCTTATTGTGCCTCAACATCGAATGTATTAAGTTTTTTGACTCAAATTTTTAACGATGGTGCTCAGTACGGTACGATAAATAGTTGTCGATCAGCGTTGTCACTATTGTTGGGTCAGGAAATAACAAATAACGATTCCGTTACAAGGTTCTTTAGAGGAATCTTCAGGTTGCGTCCCACCCTACCAAAATACAATACCACATGGGACACAAATATTGTTCTAAATCACTTGGCTGAAATGTACCCGAATGAAAATTTGAATTTAGAACAAATAAGTAAAAAATTAGTAACACTTTTGGCACTCGTAACAGCTCATAGAGCTCAAACCTTGTCTAAGATTTGTGTTAATAATATAATTTCATTACAATCAGGTTATAAGATCAAAATCCCGGATATAATAAAAACGTCACGAATCGGCACATTTCAACCATTGCTATCCATACCCAATTTTCCACAAAGACCCCAAATTTGCCCTGCCCTTGTCTTAAAAGTTTACCTTAATAAAACAATCAATCTCCGTACTAATCACCAGACGTTATTTATCTCGTTTAGAAAACCTCACCGCCCCGTCACCTCGCAGACGTTGAGTAGATGGGTAAAAACTGTGCTAAAGAATAGTGGCATAGATACCAGTCTATTCAGTGCACATAGCACTAGGCACGCATCTTCTTCAAAAGTCTATAGATCGGGCGTTAGCTTAGACGTTATTAAAAACACAGCCGGCTGGTCGGCAAACTCCATGGTTTTTGCAAAACATTACAATAGATTGATCATAGGTGATTCAGAAAATCAAAATGATTTTGCTTTAAATGTGCTTAGCTCATAAAGTAAATAAAAATAATAATAATGTACCTAATTATTATTAGTTCGATATGAAGTATCAAAAGAGTATTTTTTTTTAAATACTTATAGCTATTTAACTCTCAAATTTGTTGTTAAGTTATTGTGATTATCCTATTTTATACTGTGTGTTAATGGTTTGTTCATTAAAATCTGTTCATTATTAAGTATTACCTATTTTTAATTTTGTTTCTCGCATTTCACGACTTTAGTCTCTCAACATCTACAAGTGTATCAATGCTAATATCGAGAACGAACGCTCGAGAGTAATTTATGATTAAACGAACTTACCTTTACGTGAAGTTCAATCATAATTACTCGAAGAGCTTCGTTCGAAGATATTAGCATCCCTCCCTCCCAGCCAGTAACGGCTCCCAATGTCGTGAAATTCGTAACAGCTCAGCATTTTCTCCAAACTAAATGACGAGAAAGACAGGTGGGAGGTAGTTGGTAGCGAGGTATGTTCAGACACCCTCATTTGTTTTTTATATTTTTATATTTTACTAGGAGTAACTACCTCCGAAAGAATGTGCAAAATATGTAAGTACAGATGTGGAACTACAAGTGTATCAATGCTAATATCTTCGAACGAAGCTCTTCGAGTAATTATGATTGAACTTCACTTAAAGGTAAGTTCGTTTAATCATAAAATACTGGTTTAACTGCAACATAATACATAACAATACTGAATTATACCTAATCATCATCATTAGGAAAATAGACATGGTAATCTTGGGGTAATAAAAAGTTTATATATATTTTGTATACAAGTAAGTAGGCAAACAGGCGTACGGCCCACCTAATGGTGCAACACTAGGGATATCACAAGCGCGTTGCCGACGCTGAAGGATTTTTTTCACGCCCTTTTTGAAGGCTCCTATGTTGTAATCACTAGGGAAAACCATGACAGGGAGTTCATTACAAAATCGCTGTATACGAGGGAGGAAATTCCGCTTGAAGCGTACTGTACGCGATAACTTGGGATCCAAGGTATGGGGATGAAATCCCTGACGATTGCGAGAGGTGCGATGGTAAAAAGTGGCTGTTGGCATCATGTCAAACAAGTCCTCCGAGCATAGCCCATTATACAAGCGGTAGAACACGCATAAGGAGGCGAAGTCTCTCCTGAGACTCAAATCACGGGATCTTCGGCAATTCTGACAGCGCGTCTCTGTATTGAGTCAAACGGCTTAAGCTGACATTCAGGTGCTCCCGTCCACAGGTGACAACAATATTCAATATGTGGCCGCACTTGCGCCTTATATAGAAACAGTCTTTGCTGCGGCGTGCAAAATCGCTTTGCCCTGTTGAGAACTCTGAGCTTTTTGGATGCTATTTTTACTTCGCTCTTTAAATGACTACAATACTGGACATCGCTGAAGATGTCGATGCTAAAAATCCCAATCTTGTCTGATATGGAAAGAGGAGAGCCGAGGAATTGAGGACCATCAACGACGGGAGCCTTTTTGGCGGTGAATGCGCACCCTTGTGTCTTCTTCTTCATCATCGGTCCCTCACTGCTGAGGATCGTCACCACATATGTGTTTCTTAAGTGCGCGGTCGGCAGTACTAATCAATCAATCAATCAAATAATTTATTTGTGAAAACATAATAAACTAAGGACCGCATTACGTAGGCAGGATTACGAGGTTTTCTAGACAATGCCTAAGTGATCGCATTATTTGTCCGAAAAAGCTGAGAGCACTTTCTTGATAGTACAAAGAAAGACGTTTTGTAATACCGAGTTAATTATGAATATCATTAGTTCTCATAACGGTCTATGGTATGCGCAGTAATCTTCTCCAGCACCACATCTCGAAAGCATCTATTCTCTTCTTATCACAACTGTTATTAGTCCAGGTTTTAGCACCGTAAAGGAAAATTGAAAAGACCAATGCCCGCACCAATCTTACGTTTTTGTTTTTCTTTGTGCCTTAGATGGGTTGAAGTTATTAAGTATATGTATTATTATTATTACAAATGTATGAAATATATACTAGCTTTTTCCCGCAGCTCCGCCTGCATCAAAAAGTAGCCTATTTTTGACCGTTAAAACATCTTAGTTTTCCCATCCCGGCAATCCAATTTGTTTAGATGTAGATTAAAAGTAACTACATAAAAATATAGACGCAGATCATCATCATCCTAACGTGTATTCCTAGTTGCGTCGTCAGCTTACGCTTCGGAGCCTAGGGTAAGCTATAAGTCATGGTCCTAGATTTGGCGGAACTGGTTATTACAATGGAGCGACTGCCGTCTGACCTCCGTAACCCTTTTTACAGGGAAACCAGACCAACAGGAACATGAACTCACCTCGTGTTAGTGGCCAACACTATCAGAATTTTTCAGGCTGCCCTAAGGCATCTGACACACTGATATCTATCGATAACAACCGGGACCAACGGCTTAACGTGCCTTCAGAAGCACGGAGGAGCTCAAAAAAGAAAATGCTACTAAAATGGCGACCAATCCAATAGTAGTCGCGTCACGTCGTCGCTTGACACGCGCATTCGCTACGGATACGCGGGTCGCGCTCGACTAAAGAGCTCCTCAAAAATAAACACGCAGATGCATCGTGCTATGTACAGTTAGTTGGAAAAGTACATGTTTTGACATCATGTAATACAGATTATGCTTAGACAGAACGTACGGCAGCTGACCGTACATAAACATGTCATATTTGGAGAGAGCAGGTCTAAAATGGTCACTTTGAGCAATTCATCAAAACGAATCATTTCATGAATTGCGAAGCTTAGCAATTCTGCAAATTTTGACATTGACGTTTTAACTCTAATTCGTCTTCATCATTTCGTGATTAATTTCCTAAATCACTTCTCGTGTATTTTTATTTTTATTGATATTTACAATTCTACAGTTAATTTATGATATTAAATCAATATTATTGGTTAGATAAATTTATTTAACTAAAAAATCGTAAAAAACTCACGCCATGCAAGAGTATAGATTATTTTTAAGCCTGGCAATAAGGTAAAGCAATTCACAAGCAATTCACGAAAAGTAAGCCATTTTGCGACTTTCCGTCAAACAGCAGGGACGAACTCATTAGCATTTTGTTCGTGATCATTACCATTAAATCTCGATATCATTATTTTATGCAAATAAATAATTTGATTGATTGACATCTGTTTACAGTACCTTATTAAAGTGAAAGAGGCTTCCCGCTTTAACTGAGATATCTAGTTAATAGCAGTGATATGGGTACACAAAATATCATATTTTGCATAATATGAATCGAAAAAGTATACTTGCCATCGAACGCGACATTACCAGGTTAAATAGAGACTACTTAATATGAGATGTCATAAGAAATAAGGTAACGTGAGGATGCGATTAAACAAGATATTGCCACCAGGAAATCAATAAATCTCCGTCATTATCCTACCGCTGACGCATTCAATTTTCTTGCTCAAGTAGCTACGGACAATGAATTCAAAAGCGATAATTAAGCGAGTATTTGTAGTACGCACGTCAACTCTTTTTGCCTTGATAAAAAAAATAACAGGTTCAACCAGGATATCACCGCCTGCAGTATCCAAACAGACTCCTTTTTGCAAAGTCGTGTTCAATATGAAACCTTTAATGTGTAATTTAAACAATAGACTAGATGGTAAAGTTGCTGTTGTGACCGGTGGCAGTGCAGGAGTAGGATTCGAAACTGCTAAGCAATTAGCTAAATTTGGAGCCAAAGTAATTATTGCAAGCAGAAACGAAACTAAACTGAAAGCAGCTAAAGCAGAAATTACTTACATAACGGGCAATAAGAATGTGATTTATAAAACTCTAGATTTGGGTTCCTTGGAATCAGTTAGAGGATTTGCAAATGAAATATATCTTGAAGATAAAATAGATGTTTTGATAAACAACGCTGGAGCTGTAGGTCTGCCTGATAGATTGACAGATGATGGCTTAAACCTTACAATGCAAGTGAATTATTTTGGAGTATTTCTATTGACATATTTACTAGTGCCAATGATGAAATTATCAGCTCCCAGCAGAATCGTAATTGGAACAGCAACGTCAATGTTTATTGGTGAAATAGATTTTGATCACTGGAATGATCTAGGCAGATACAATTTCGTGACATCTCTAGGAAATTCCAAACTTGCAGATTCATTATTCATGGTTGAATTACATGAACGTTTGTGTGATAGTGGCGTGAATGTAAACGGTTTTGATCCTTTTATGGTAAAAGATACAGATATATTTGGTAATCTTGATAATTTCACGAGTGAAATATCAAAGTTTTTCGTTAACATAATTGGAAGGGAACGGAAAGACGTCGGTGCTGAATTAGCGTATTTGGCAGCCAGTCCTGACTTTGAGGGTATTAGTGGACAGAATTTGAAATTCTGTAGTGTTTGGTCTAATCATTGGTTGGTGAAAGATAGAGATTTAAGGAGAAAGTTGTGGGAAAAAAGTAAAGAAATAGTAAAGATAACAGCTAAAGAAGAGTGGGATTAAACAAGTGCAATTATAATTTAGTATTTTGAATGGTTATGAGCGAAGAACATCGAAATTACCACAGGAAATTATGAAGTAAAACGTAAAGGAACGTTTAAGTTGCTTTCTATTTTGTGAGAAATGTTTATTATTTTTCATATCTAGTATTATTATTTTCTTGTAATATTTAAATAAGTAAAGAGATAAAATTGTTTTTTACAACATTATTGATTTAATCGCAAACAAATACAATATTGTCAAATCTAATTCTAATGAAACTCTAATTAGTTTACCACAGATTAGATAATGCAAATATTTATAATACTAACTACTTACTAAAATCTCTACCTACTGTATTTACTCCAAATTTACATACTCTGTGTAAGTGGTTACCGTAGCCCATGAACGCCTATAACACCTGAGATGTCACGAGCGCGTTGCCGACCCTAAAATTGTTATGCTAATAATTTAGAATGTATGTAAAAAAAAAAATATATGTATTAGGCTGATTTAGACGGATCCAGTACTGGTAATCCAGTAGCGTTCATAGACACGAAATTGTAAACTCGCACACACAAACTGTCAATGAACGCGGCTACATAGACAAATTCTCTATTGGATTGGCAGTATTAGATCCGTATTAATAAAATTAATTAATTAATATTATATTATATATAAAAATTTACAAAATAAAATAAAAGAAACAAACTTTATGATAAACGTATATTTGTAGGATTCTCACACCCGTATTCTTAAACATAACCTTAAGAACGTCCTTCACTCAAACTCATTGGAGGACGCCTTAAGGAATTCCTCAAACTTACCTTGAAAATGACATTCTTTTGGTTGCTTGAGCAAACTCTAATGAGGAACGACACAGGTAATAATAACAATTCAAAGCATAAACATTGGAAAATACAAAAGAATAGAGTAAAAAATAAACAAAGTAAGTAGTTAACTAGGCAAAAAGTGGCAAAAAGCTGATTTATAACCACTTTCGAGGCCGCCTCAAGTTACCTCTCGACCAACCTTATATTTGACAGTTCGGTACTTACCTCCAATGAGGAAACTCCTAAGTCAAAGAAGCTAGTGACGACTAATCATACCAATAAGTTGGAGTAAGGTTGAGTCGAGTTTGAGCAAACGTTTGAGAATATGGTCTTCACTTTAAACATCTTAACTCCCACGCCCCGCTTCGCAGCATTGTGGTCATCACAATGTTAATACTACATTTTGCAATGGTCTGTTATGTTTGTGTTCCTACTGAACATTCTGTAGCAATTAGGTAAGCAAAGTAGACGATCTTAATCTCCCTTTACTATTTCATTATTTACTAATCATTATTAAGATAGATAATAGGCTACTTGACTGTGTGCGTTCAATCAGAAGAAAATAAAAAAGCTAATACTAAATAAAAAAGAAATACTATATCTTACATTTACTACACTTATATCCATACTAATCCATACTATCCATACTAATATTAAAAATGCGAAAGTCTGTCTGTCTGTTACACTTTCACGGCCAAACCGCTGAACGGATTTTCATGAAATTTGGTATGAATATAGTTGAAGGCCCGGGGTCAAACATAGGCTACTTTTTGACGCAGGCGGAGCTGCGGGAAATAGCTAGTTTATTAGCTACATTCATATTTAAGAATCTGAGGCCGTCAGCAAATATCAGTCGCATAGTGGTCACTGCGAGTAGGTACAAAGTACAAACCATACAAACCTGTTCTTTATCAAAGTATCTACAGGTGTGCAAGAAATATGATTTCAGTTTATTTTTAATATTAGTTTTTGTAATGCTTTGTTTAAAAGGTTTCGGCAAATCATTAATCAAACGAGGTATTATATTAATGACTTCCATAGTATGACCGGTTGAAACCATTTGCCTGCTCCTTTTTTCAGGACATCTGACTTGGTCGGTGGTCATTTACTATTTATTTATTTCATTTTCTTCATATCTGCGATATTTAATAGTTGGTTATAAGTCACAACATTAGTATCATAAAGTTTGTAAAAGACGCAAATTTTTTAAATGTTTTGTTCCCAAACGGTTTCTACTACAACAAATGTTTCAAAATGTGTAACTCGTCTAATGGGGTCACAACAAGTATCTTATGTACAATTGTACACAAACAAAATACAGCCTATTACACAATTCCGTTACAAATCTGGTTTACCTCGAGGGATGCCATTGACCATGTCCTCATAACTTGCATCGTTAAAGGTCATATCAAAATATGATACCAGTATTCTTAAAACTATACTTAAGAGTGGACATAACTATTAACTTGATTTTTCGAAAAAAAAGGAACTTATAAATATAAACGTTCAAAAAAAGTAAAATAAAAAGTGTCAATGATGAGTTTGAAATTAAATTAAATTTATTTTGTTTACTACAGAAGTTCAATGCTAAACTATAATAAATGTTTGGAAACAACCACAGTCGAGGAGCCAAAGAAAAAAAAACTCAATTTAATATTAGTCCTTGATTTGAGTGAATATATCTGTAGTTTTAAATTCCAAAATGGCGATCCGTGATGATTTTTTCAAATGTGATACTGATGTGCAGTTAAATGAAAAAGTTGCTTTAGTTACTGGAGCTACATCAGGAACTGGACTGGAAGTGGCTAGGAATCTAGCAAGACGGGGAGCCAAAGTAATAATTACTGGTAGAGACTCAAACAAGCTAGAAGATGCTGAGAAAAACATCAGGGAATCAACAGGAAATTATAATATTGTAGCAAGAAAATTGGATTATGAAAGGTAAGATTCTGATCACTCGTAAACTAATTCTATAATTTTAGGGTTCAGTGAAGTTTTTGGGCCCGTCATTATCATGAAGTGTAATAAATCAAGGCTTGATACTTTGACAGAGAGAGTATTTTCATTACAACAAATGTTCATAACATTTTCTCCAATTTTTATGAAAACGTTTATTCACTCAGTTTTAGTATCACCTCGCACGTTTAAAACGCACTTTATTGATACTCTTGACATCTAAACGAAACAGCGTAAACAGACTTTTCTTGTAATAAATTTTGATCAAGCGTCCTGCTTCAAATGTTAAAATGTATGCTTGAAAAGTGTTATAAATCAATAGGACTGCTATTTACGCTAAATACATAATATTAATCAGTGGATAGAGAACAGTAAGTAATTCTTCCATGAACCAATAACCAACAATTTTATTTGTACAGATTGGTGTCCGTAAGAGACTTCGTAAGAGAAACCATCAGTACAGAACCCAGACTCGACATATTGATCAACAACATCGGAGCCATCGGACTACCAGACACACACACAGAAGATAATCTCCAACTCATGATGCAAGTCAACTATTTCGGCACATTTCTGTTAACATACCTGTTATTCCCACTACTAAAATCTTCTGCACCTAGCAGAATAGTAAATGTTTCTTCTTTAGCCCTAATTTTAGGTAATATAAATCTAGATCATTGGAATGATGTAGGTAGATACTCTAATTTTGGTTATTACTGCAACGCTAAACTAGCAGAAACATTATTCACAGTAGAAATGAATAAAAGAATTCAAGATACTGGTGTTAATGTTTATAGCATGGATCCAGGTTTGGGCAAATCGAAATTTTTCAGAAATCTAGATAATGAAGGATTGAAAAATGTTCTTAATAAAGGGTTGGAAATTTTTGGGTTGCCTTTACATAGAGTGGCGACTTTACCTGTATATTTGGCTGTAGATCCGAGAGTTTCAAATTCTAGTGGGAAACATTTTAGGTATTGTGAGACTTATTATAGCAGTTGGTTTGCAGAAGATGAAGAGTTGACAAGAAATCTTTGGGAAGAATCAAAAAGACTTCTGAATATAACGGATTATGAAAACTGGGAAATGTGAACTGATTGTGATTTCAAACGTGTGATTTATATGTATTTATATCAATAAAATTTACAGATGATGATGAGATGCTTTAGGGATGCTTCGGAAAAATAATATATATTTTCAGTGAATAATTCAGTATATTTTTATCTCAGTAATAAAAGGTACTGTTTGTTTCTTTTGGTCTTAAAAAATGCTAAATAAACTTTCAAATGGAAATCCGTAGTCTCCGCCTGCCCCTACGGGAAAAAGGCGTGATGGTATGTACCCAACTAACAAAAATTACTCCTGTAGTAGCTTACATTGCCAAAAATAGTGTTCTTATAACAGCCGTATTATCGCTAATAAGGGTGCATTTGGGCCCAAATTATAAGAACAAGAGGCTCTATACCCTTCTTATAGTTGATTTATTGTTAGCTTTTTATCCGTATACGGGCTTTATAATGGTAACCAACAAGAAAACTGAACTTATAATGAACGCATTGAAAGCGTGAATAAGTGCGATTACTCCTAAATGTATTTTATTAAGGTCAGGAACAAAGAAGTTAAACTTAAAGCGACAAAACCAAGTCGCTTAAAAAGCAGTCTGCCTTTGTAACAGTCTTTTATTATTATGCAATAAGTGTTTTGATTTAATTTTGTGACAGTTTAGAGAAAAATATGAAAGCTTCCACCATTTTAATAAAATGAAAACGGTAAGTCACAAATTTATGTTATATTAGGTTACCTGAATGTGTGTTGGTTTTTAGGTGAAAATGTGTGGTAAATTAAATGCATGACAAAATCAGGTACGCTGTGTGTTTTATTATCAACGCGCCCTGGAATTTAAGCTGTTTTGTGCTAAAAATTTAATTTATTATTTAGTCATATTTTTAACAACGCTATTACAAGAGTACGAGCAATTCGTAAAGGTTCTATAAGGAGTCTATAAGATTGTAAGACTTAAGATGGCAACATTAGTTGCTTTTGCTATCGCCATTTTATATATATTTAGGGTTCCTTTTTCACAAATAAAATCCCATATTGTTTGTCCGCAGATTTTAAAACGGCTGTATTTGCGGGTGGTAAAAAATATCTACAAAGTAATGAGCTCAATCACATGTGATACAATACAATACAAAATATCTTTATTGCCCACATACAGTAACAAATATTTTAACATTTACAAAGACTTAAAGATAATATGAGCAAAGGCGGACTTATTGCTAGGCAATCTCTTCCAGTCAACCCTGTTGATGGCCATGGGATTGGGCACATTTTATTTTTTAATTACAAATTATTAAGTATAATCTTAGATCTAAAATTATTACTTACTAATAAAAATACTTAATTTTCAAACGCTTGTTTTATTTTACACATAATGTCAACATGAATGAATGTTTTTGATCCACTAGCAATATAATTTGCTGATTTATAAGTATTATTTGATTAAGATGAGAGATGGTGACATGGACGAGATAAGGATGTCCAACGTATATTACGAGTATATTTATATGTACACTCTTTCTCACTGTTTTCATGTTCACTAGCATGTCTCATAAAATAATCATCTGCGGAACCATTGGCTAATTTCTTGATTTCAGAAGGAGTAGAAATGATGAGTGAAATACTCGCTGTTGTGTTTTGGTATTTATTTTTTACTTTTCTTCTATAGCCACCACTTCTCTAATATATCTTCCAGTCTTTTATAAAATTCATTTTTTTAAATGTACCTAATTTTTACGATTTACATATGCTGCAGTTTCAAAATGGCGAATTTGGTTATGTATTTTAATGTAGCCTTATTGAGAAAAATACCTTTGTAATTACTATATAAGTGAACATGGACTGCTTTAATTCTCATAAAGATCATACACAATGCCATATTTCGTTTGTTGGGTAGGCATCCTATATAATGCTCCCACAAGTTAATAAGCTTTATAGTTACCTTGTAAGTTTTATTAAAAAGAATAATTAGCCATATTAAAAGGCTTTATATGGCATTTGAATGTTTTATGGTTAAAAAGCTATGTAATCAGCCATTATAAGAAACCACATTGTGAACTCTTGTTATAGCCATATTATTAGGATTTATAAACGTTTAACCAGCCAAATTACAAGAATAAAGGTTATATTAGCCAAATCTTCTTATAATGTGCCATTATATGATATATTGCCATAATGCATGCTCTTTTAAAACAACTACATGATTAAAAACCTTTTAAATTAAATTTTATAAGTTTATTTTGTTTGTTGGGTATGTACCTATGTTTTTAATCGAACATGAATATATAAGACATAAAGTCTCCGTCGCATTCATAAAGTTATTAAATTTTATTTTCTTGTATACTTACTCACAATAGGTAAGCTACGAAAAAATTTAGCTACGTCTTGTTTATTGTTTTGTAAGGACCAAAAGGGAATTAATTTATATCTAGTGGGTTTCATGGTGAATCGACCCTGTTTGTACACCCAGAGGTGCTAGAGTCCGGAACCACCTTTCGGCCTCCTTTAACGACCGCCTTATATTAAAGTGAATTTGATATTTATTCGGAAATGTCATTATTGTCTTCGAATTTTGAACTCTGTTTCTTATATTTTCGCGATTTTTATATCCAATAAATTAAGTATATTTTAAAATGGTTTTTTTATCGCGCGATAGAGATAAATACATTTTTTTTTAATCATTTGGCATTGGTCATTGGCGGACCTTATTTTTATTGGCCTTTGTACCTCATTTTCTTGTATATTTGTTGTGTTAATTTTTTTGTTTTGGTGCAATAAGGAGTATTTGTATTGTATTGGTCATATCCTAAATAATACCTGTTTACGTGAGCGCGATGAGCAACATATATTATATCACCTAGCTTCCGTGTGTACACAAGTCGACTGCACAATGTTTTATCGTGGTATAAGCGATGAAAAAATAGCAAAATTCATCCAAATTATAAATATGACTAGTAAATACTATAACATTAACATCACTGTATTTTATCTCAGTTGTATCTCAATTTTTGGATCCCAGTATCCGCTAAAACGTTTTTAATATTCTGCATATTTTTAAGAGTTTCATCAATCCTGAACTCTAAAACCTTGCAAATTGAAACATAACCTAAATAACGATTTAATGATGAGATGTATATGTAGATGTACTCGTACCTACAATACAATACAATACAAAGACTCTTTATTGCACAACAAGGATACATTGTTAAATACAAGCAATTACAAGAAAAATTGCTTGCGCAAAGGCGACCTTATCGCAATAGCAATTTCTTCCAGGTTGTTCGGAAAATTGATATAAGGATCTTTTAATATCGGTCCGAGCGTTTTACCCAAGTTGCATTTTTATCATATAAATGAATGAAACCCTCTATCATACACACTTTTAATCATGCCGCTTAGCGGTACTGCTTATTACAATGAAATGGGTGCCGTCTGACAACAATAACATGTACCTAGGTAATTATTATTATGAGAAAAAAATCAAACTCGCTAGTCGCCCTTATCTTGAGTCATAAGCGCTAAAAGGATTCTGTGGTTTCGTGAAAGTAATTTTTCCGTGAAGTTATATGTGTTTTGCTTTTCTGTTTTCTCTTTAAATCATTCAAAATATTAGTTACCGATACCAACTATTATACTCGTATTATTTATGGCAGCGACTTACAGCGACGTTAATAAGCATTTAAGCAGTCTTCATAAAAATATATCTGAGGAATTTTAATAGTGCGGCTGTCAGGCGTTTTTTATTTAAGTTAAGAATAACTTTCTCAAAGTTTTTTATAATTGGCTAGTAAACTTTTTCATGAAAATTTCTAATTCGTAAACCATTTCGAGGAATAGGCTTAGGGAACAGATTACATTAATCAGATCTTTAGATAAGCAAGTATTTTTTAAGAAAATCGTAGAAAACCCAATGACTTTCATTTTTTAGCAAGGTTGACTTATGACGTAGCCGGATAACTTCCAGCTATTCATATTTAATTATTTAGGTTGGCAGCACAGCGTAGTGAATAAATATTTTTTGTTTGGTAGCGCTAATTAAGCGCTTCACGTACTGGTCACCCATGTCTAATGTCATCTCTGTTCAAGTAAACATAACCTAATTACATTCATTCATACATTATAATGAAGAAGCGATGTCCAATTATTGAAAAATCAGATGTAAACGGATGAAGAGACTGCAGTAAAGTCCAATAAACAGGCCAATATGCAATAGATACGAGAAATGGGGTACCTAAATATTTGGCGATTGTAAACAAACAAGAAACCAACTCGCGGCTCGCGGTCCATTTTGGCTTTGACATTTGACACTGACATATATATTTTTTAATACCTTAGTAATTTTTGCTTTCTTGCAGTTCGAAATGACCATTATAGGTGCGTGACGTCATCACTATAAAATCTTTAAAATTAAATAACAAAATAAATATAATTTTAAGAATTTTTTCGTTTTAATTGTATCTCCGAAATAGTCTATTCTATCAATAAAATATATAATATACACAATTTATTTTTTAGTTGACTAGCCAATTAAGTTGAAATATAAAATTAGATTAATTAAAAAATACAGTTTCGCGCTTTGCGATTGCGATAATGTACCGATGTTGTGTTTTTAACTTAATCCATACTAATATATAAATGCTAAAGTCTGTCTGTCTGTTATGCTTTCACAGCTAAACCGCTGAACGGATTTTGATGAAATTTGGTATGAATATAGTTGAAGACCCGGGGTCAAACATAGGCTACTTTTTGACGCAGTTAAAAAAAACTATGCTTACTGTCCTTTGCTCGGCAAAGGTTCTATTCTTCCCTTCTTTCCAAGACTGGGATTTTGTTGTGGGGTCGGATGGCCGCTAAGTTGAAGTGGGGTTGGGCGGGTCACGTCAGTCGAGTGCACAACGAATGCTGTGGCGACCAGCAGCCCTATTTTTGAAATGTATGACATATGTCGAACAATACTTCGTTATCGAACAAATATCCGTATTTAACGAAAAAAATATTCGACACGCCTAATTTGCATGACTACCAATTTTTTAAAAATAGCATTCCAGATGGAAGTCGGAGAAAGATGGGTGGACCAGACTGCGTTGAAGCGATGATCTGTCAGACGGTTGCTATAGAACGAGATGAATGCAGGATAAAAGTGTTTTCTAAACAGAAAAATCTATATTCAGAAAATATAATATTACATGTAAGTATATCGATCTACCAACTTTCAAAACAAGCGGAGACTAGAGCCTAAGCTGGGCTAATTTGTTTGTCCGTTAGTATAGAAGTAGTGGTGAAATACTGCAGATGCCATCGCAATAAGAATCGCTAATAACGTTGGCAAGAATCGATGAATAATCGATTACTGCAAGATCGAAAAGATTATTGTGATTGATAGAAAATGCGATTGTCTGTCTGTCTGTCTGTTACGCTTTCATGGCCAAACCGCTGAACGGATTTTTTAAATTTGGTATGAATATAGTTGAAGACCCGGGGTCAAACATAGGCTACTTTTTGTAGCAAGCTGAGCTGCGGGAAAAAGCTAGTTAATCATAATTTAAAGTGTGCTCTATAGTAGACCTTATATGAAACCGTATCCATAAATACTTACACCATTATGTGTCTTTTTAAGAATACAAAACTGGTGAATCGATTAAAAATAGTTCAACTCGAATCTTCGAACGATATTATTCGAAATCGAACAAAAATAATTAGACGTACTGATTTTGCATGAGTTGTAAGTACTTCTCAAAAATAGCCCTCAATGTCTGTAAACTACTACACATCTTAGCGCCTTCCCGGTTGCATCCTCGGCTGATTGCCTCGGAGCCCAGGGTCCGCTTTCCTACTTTTTCTCCTTCATTTCCCCCGATCTTCAGCATCCTTGGTTGTAAGACAATTAGCATATCTTCCGTTGCGACGTCGGCCAGCATTTTTTGGGTGCGTCCCTTCTACTCCGGCCCGGCAAATGAATGTTTGTAAACAATTAAACGGCGATAGCCATATTTCCTAAAAACCTTGCTAAAACAAAATCTACAACCGAATGCTATCACAATCATAAATTATTGTTATATAATGTGAATGTTACTTAGAGAGTCATTATAATAATCACACACTCGAGTGTAAATAGAGGGGATCTTGGAAAACGCAATCGATGTCGATTTAACTTCAAAATATTTTGACGTAAAAATCTAAAAGCCCAAAACTTAACAATATGAGCCCAAAACGAGATCATTAGATATTAATTTTAAACTTCTTTGCACACAATAAAATAAAACATAAGATGTGTTATATACAGCCTTTTGTTAAACAAAATTTGTCGTAATTTAAAAATTGAGTTAAATTTATTGAAGTGATCAGCACTCTAAGAATAATAAAGCTTAACTCCACCATTTACATGTCATGTAATAAATAATAATTAAATAAGAGATTACTTTAGTTTTCCCTATATTTTTATTTCTTTTCACAAGCACTAGAAACACATGATCAATACCACAGTTACCCCCCAGTTTCCCAGTTAGAGAAAAAAATGCATAAAATAAGTAAAAATTTAAAACGTCAACAATAATGCATATTCTCCCGAAACGCAGCACCTATCTATAAATGTTGTATTGTCTGTCTTGTTTACTAACATTAGCTTATAAGTTATATTGTCTTAATAACTACAAACTAATATGGATGTAAGTCCGAAATAAATGATTTGAATTTGAATAATACACCAAATTAATAAAGTTTTTTTTTTTTATTGTGTTTACTGTATATATTTGTGCTTATGAAAATAGACTGTTTAATTTTAAAACAATATTGTAAATTATAAGACGAGACAACTAAATCCATACTGATATTATAAATGCGAAAGTCTGTCTTTCTGTCTATCTGTCTTTTATGCTTTCACGGTCAAACTCCTAAACGGATTTTGATGAAATTTGGTATGAATATAATTAAAGACCCGGGGTCAAACATAGGCTAATTTTTGACTCAGGCGAAGCTGCGGGAAACAGCTAGTATTAATATAATCCAGACATCTAATAACCTATGGGCATTCGATCATAGTTTTATCGACATAATCACGTTTTCACATCACTAGCCGGCGATTTGCAGGTCATTGGAAAGTGCGCCGGAGCCTCAAAGGTTGTGGCATCATCGTTGTAACGAGTAATTATATCTATCGACCTACTGTACGGTGATTTTTGTATCTCATTGCGGTGTTTCTGTACGGGTTATTAGTAATGTGGAGGAAAATGATAAAAGTGTTTTTAGAAAAAACTGAGTTATATTGTTCAAACCTTAAAATACTTGATAAATGTTTGTGAATGATAATGAGAACGTACGATGCGCTTGCTGATCGAATACGAACTATTTGCTAAATTGTAAATTTACATGAACGCGGCGAATATGGCTGACGCGGCGAATTATATCTAAAGTAATGGCCCGTACAGTTTCTATGTCCGATTATTATATACCAGCATAGGGCCTTCCTCGATAAATAAGTTTTAATCACCTTATTCCTGATACATGATTCCGTGCTTCGACAGCATGCAATTACGGTCCCGAACTCCCGACTGCACTCCTTTTCATCTTGAAAACATCGTAAAAGGCGATGAAGGCTTGAAACCATACAGCTAACGATAAAAAAAGCACTGAGACATCAAAAACAATAATATCCCACGATATTTTCAATGAATTTTGTGGTATAATCATGTTTCATAATTTGTTTTTGTCTTAAATTTAACTTTTATAACACGGTTTCATCCACGTTCCAAACTTGAATTAAGAATAGACTATTTTATTTTAATTTCCTTGGATACAAGTGGTGCCTCTTTTAAAACACGGTTTCATCCATGTTCCAAACTTGAATTAAGAATAGACTATTTTATTTTAATTTCCTTGGATTTAAGTGGTGCCTCTTTTCACATTTCCCAAGAACGTCATCGTCAATGAAGAATTTTAGGTGAAAAAGCAGCTTGGACAAATAGAAAATGACTTTATGCATCCGAATGCTCTTTAATTTATACATGTGCGGCCGAGTAACCTCACGAAGATATAAAAACGAAAGGTTGCAAGTAATAGAAGGTCGAATCATATATCACAATTCGGTTTTGGTACAAGTCACAAGTAAATAGTAAATTGTTTTTTCAAGACATTTGCTCAGAAAGTTTCTTTTAATTAATTGTAATTAGGCAATTAATGGAGGTTGTAAACAACACTTTGTTTATATTATCATCGCACTTGTAAAGTAATAGTTTCCATGGTTACGGTACATATTTTTTTTTGATAAATCAACACTAAATTTTATATTTATATTTATTTTAGTGGACATTAGCCTTATTGGACTACAAATGTTTATTTGTTTAGAAAAATTAAGAAGGGCTTTATAGAACTTCTATCCACGGCCGTAAAACCCATTGCTATAAAAATTACTATAAGTACTTAATAGGGTCTCTGCTCTGTCAATGTTATTGGCGCCATTTTTTTAATCTTTTTGTTTTTGTATTTATTTGACTATTAATTGTTATTAATAGTCAAATAAATACAAAGTCAAATTAATGTCGATTTAAAAATTTAGGGAAGAAACTAATCTAGGCAAAAATAGAATGTTGATAACTAAGAGGCTGACTATAGCTACTCAAATTAAATCTTCAAAGGAAGAAATAAGGACGAAGCGTTGACGGAGCTTTAAAACAATCAAGAACTACTACTATGCTATATATAATATGTATTTGGAGGAGGATACCTAGCAATGCATTAACAAACACAAGCCCAATTTTACTCTAATGCTATAACTAATTGTGAAAAGTGTACAAACAAAAGATAATGTGAAGAAATGTTTTGATATCACTTAAGAACTTTTATTTATTGTGTAAGTAATAAAAAGTTAATAATTTAAGTGTGATTTTCCTTGCAAATGTTATGTAATTCGTCGTATGACAACTCGTGAGCAAAATTGGTCATATACGAGTATATTCGGCTTCTATAGGCATGAGCCGACTCGTAAATATTGACCAAGTTCGCACCCTTGTATCATAATCTACTATTAACCCCGTTGTCAACCGACATAATATGTATAGTCATTACACGACATTAAACGAGACCCTGTTACTAAAATTCCGCTTTCCGTCAGTCCGTGTGTCACCAGGCTGCACTCCTGCTGCCGCTATAACAACAAATACTTGATTTTTTTACTTTTTTATGATTTTTAAAGTATAATTTGTTTTCTTTTGTAACAAAAAAAGATCCCTCAAAAAGAGCCTCAAAAAAAAGAAAAAAAATGTAACCTAAACTGGGTGTTTAATATAAGATACAAAATATCTATATTTTAGAATAGATAACAACGAAATATATAATTTTGGTCACTTTGTCACTCGCTCGCTCGCTCGCTCACTTTTATGGTCACTATCATAGGTCATTGGTCATAACCTTAACCTACTTTCTGTCACAATTTTTTAGCTGCTATATTTACTCAGTTATATAATTTGTGAAAAAAGACTAGAATACCTCTCGATTGATATGTGTTGTAAATAGTATACTTTTTAATGGTATATTTTTGGCGAGTATACTGCCCAAGTTGTATAATTTTATATTTAGTGTACGTAAACGTTACCTATATAAAACGGATTTATGCTTTTTAAATTGAAAAATTTATGAATGTTAGGTATAGCTTTTAAAAATACAACCACTAATGACTATGCCAATACAAGATCATAATCTTATGAATTGTATTGAAAGTAAAATTTATATTTTGTTATTGTATCAATCAATACGCACCCAGCTAAACTAGTAAATTAGTTTTCAACCAAATTAAATTAGAATCGGTTCAACTGTCTACCATCTGTAAATACTATCACAAAATAGATAATAGTACTAAAGTACTACGATTTTTTTTTTTGTAGAGCTGCATGTAGCTACTGACTTGTACCACAAAAATATCTGTCAGTCATCTATTAACAAATTGAAACGACTATCACGAACTATTATACATATATTGGATTGGATATATTGGATTTAATTTACATGTTACGACTTTGGAATGTTAGCAGATTTTCTTACTAAACTTATGTAATTGCTTAATATTTTTAAATAAATTTGCAAAGTCAAACATGCGTTTATTTAATTGGCAATAAAGATTATTTATAATTTTATTATATAATCTACGTTATTTTTAATAGAAAATATGGTAATCGCCATATTTTATTTTATATTTTATTAGATGCATACTTTGCAACTTTTTCACTAATGAATTCAGAATTTAATAATAGAAATTCTGGTTTGATGCTTTGTTGAAAAAAAAAAGATTCTTGAATATACCAACCTTTAGATACTTTCTTGAGAGTTAAAAATAATAGTGAATACCAAAGTCTGATTGATTCATGTATTTCAATAATAAACCTTCCCAAGCAAATTAAACGTTTGACCGATGGTCATAAAAACAACGCCCAATCATTTTTCAAACGTCTTAATTGCATAAACATGCATCTATTATTTGAGAGTATCTAATTCAAATTATCAATGTCGAAAACAACCTATTAAAGTGAGAAAAAAGTAATCGCGAATTAGCGGGCCTTGAATTCTCAATACATTCGGGATAACGCTTAGATTAATGAAGGAGATCGTGTCGAAATCGTATCGAAATCGTATCGAATTATGTAAATAATCTCTCGCTCACGCACTTTTCGAAGCCTATCATTTAAGTGATGTAGATACATCTAAATTAATTTACATGTTATAATAAATTTAAGGTTGTTTATTTTTAGTTCGTGCTATTTGTTTAAACATAGTAATTATTGCATTGAAATAAAATACTTTATTTATTTATTCACAGCTACTCACTACACTTACAGTTTCCCGAGACGTATAGTGAGTTAAATAAGTACAATTAGTTGGTAATTGACAAAAAACGAATACATGCAGATATGACATAATTTAAATTTACATTGAATATGTCGACTTGAGGGAGCTGTGCAACGAAATCGTTGAGTAGCGTCAGTGGATCTAAAATAGCCACATTTGGGCAGTTCAGAAAATGAATCATTTCATGGCGATTCTGCTGTTTGACGGAAAGTCGCAAAATGGCTTACTTTTGTGAATTGCTTTACCTTATTGCCAGGCGTAAAAATAATCTTTCTTTTAGCATAGCGTATGTACTTTTACGTTTTTTTTTTTTGTTAAATAAGTTTATCTAACCAATAATGTTGATTTACTATCACAAATTATCTGTAGAATTGTAAATATCAATAAAAATATTAAAATTATAAAATCTATTTTTATTTTATTACTATAGCAATACTTACAGGAGAAGTGATTTAGGAAATGAATCACGAAATGAATTGAATCAGAGTTGAAACGTCAATGTCAAACTTTGCAGAATTGCTTAGCTTCGCAATTCATGATTGGTTTTGATTTTTTTTTTTTTAAATCATTTATTCAGTAAATATCAAATGTACACATAAAACAGTTACCGAACCGCGGAAACCTCGATGGGTTTATCTGTGTTCGGTTCGATGAATTGCTCAAAGTGGCCATTTTAGACCTGCAGAGCTTGATTCGTCTCACTGGCCAAAGGTCTCCCCCATCTCTCTCCAAACATTTCTGTCCAAGGCCAACTCTAACCTCTGCTGTTGGAAGCCCTTCAGAATGTCGCTTCAGCGCTACCGTGGCCGGTCTCGTTTTCTGCAACAAAACTCATATTCGTTAAAATTTTAAAATGCTGCTCGGGTTATATTTTAAGCAGCTCCAAAAAAAATATATTCAATCGCTGAAATGTAGAATTCAGTAATTTTGTCAGCCAAGCTCATTAATTTTTGATACTTCAAATTTGGATTTACAGTCACTCGTTAAATTACTACCCTAATATAGGGTAGGGAGGGGGAATGGCGTTCACTTAAGGAAAATATAGTGTATTTTCTAAATTATTTATTATAAATCGAAGTTAAGAAAAGTAATAAAATCTATAATTATCGAGTAATCAATAATTTATCAACAAAAGAATATATCTTTGACCTACTAGTAATAATATACCATTATTTTAAAAAACATGTTTAAGCGGCATTGCCCCTGACTTTGGGTAATGGCGCTCAGAGTACGGGGTAATGACGCTCAAACATGTTTTTTGGAAGATAACAAGTAAGATACATTTAATAAAAGAAATATTAATGAGATCAACCTTACATAATAACAGTATAACCTACAATCACAAATCAGCGTCAAACATCCTCATTTGTACGTAAGACTAGCCATTTTTCAATTTAACAAATATAGTAAAGTCTTCGATGTCAAATTAACTTCAATTATTATAATATAATAATAATTATTAGAGGTAACGCAAACTGGAAATATAAATATTTTATTTTTGGATACATAAATCACAGATGTATCCATTTGGCGAATCCCACCCTGAACATATAGCATGAGCCTACAGTCCGCAGATGGTGCAGCGACACCACAACTCGTAATTTTTTCCAAATTCTGCGCAAATAATATATTTGGTATATTTTTTATCATCCGCATCCATTTGGTCATCACTGTCATCGTCGCAAAGGTGCTTTTCATCTGCACTCTCTGAAGAACTTTCTTGTAAATTTTTTCTCTTGTAAGATTTTTGTTTGATATGTATATTCTTCATTTCTTTAATAACTTTTTTTTTGTTTTAATCTTTTTTCAACCGCAATGAGTTTCGCTATTTTTTCATGCTGCTTTAGCGGTGGTCCTATGACGTTTTCTCGGCATATCTACAACAATAAGAAAATAAGACACTAAGGGGTAATGGCGCCCAGATGAGCGGTATAACCCCAAACGGTCGTTTTGTAATTAATATGATTATAAAAAAAAATCATACACAATTGTTGAAAGTTGATTGCATTATCACAAAGAAGAATAGTTTTATTGGTAGAAAAGTGAAATAATAATGAAATAAATATTAAATATTTGGACTTACCGACGAAAAACACCTAACCAAAAATTAGATCAAAGCAGCCGCAAACGAAAAAACGCACTTTACGGTCACATGCCGCGAGCTGACTGAATGTTTGCAACGTTGTCTGTTAGGGACTGTCTCCCCTCGCGCTTCACGTTACGTGGCATGATGCTACGTTCTATTTTGACAAAGTTACATGGGTGAGCGCTATTCCCCCTCCCTACTAATTAACGATAAGTCCGCCTTTGTACTCATTTCTCTTTATTGTTGATAAATTTCAGTGCTGTATTTTTTCTATATACTTATGTAAATGGTGCAATAAAGTGTTTATTCATTCTCTGTTCTTAATACATTTGTAAATCCAAGGCATCCGAATAATTGCGCGGCCTGAAACTTTCCGCCCGGGGCAGCTGCCTGTCGTTCAGTTAGTTTACTAGTCTTACTACCCACGCCAATATTGTTTTCATACTTGTTTATGAAATGTGCTAATAACTTAAAACAATTTTCGCATCCACGTTTGCGTCACAGTTTCAACAGAGCGGAGAAAACAATTTTTACGTCAATAGCCCTTCACTTTCTGTTAAAGTTTGACGGTGAATATTGATAAAGCAAAACACGACAAATGGAATATCTAAACAAATTTACTATTCGGTTTTTGGCTTCGCGTCAGATGTAATTTTGTTCAAATGTTTTTTCGGTACAAATAAATGAAAAAGAAAACTGCCTGTGTTCCTATCATCACCATTTCAGTCACAAGACGTCCCCTGCCCAAAATAACCTCTCTCATGGATCTCAGTAGATCCATGAAGGCTTTCGCCATACTGCCACGATTGGCAGGCGGGTTAGCAAGCGCAGTTTTGATGGCTAAAGCTTTGCCTAGTGCTCGTTAAAGCACATCATGAATATTTCGGTCTAGAGTACTATTTTTGAGAATTATGACTTGACACCTGTTGTGGATGAGTCATACTTCTCGAAATTGTACACCTAGTTTTTTTATAAAAAGGATTACGCAGAAGGTTAGAGGGCAGTCACACAGTTAAGGAACATTCATTAAGGTGTAGAGCTAATTAAACTTATTTCCAAAAATAATTACGTCAGTCATGTATATCGTCTAACGAGTCAAGGTGAGGTGACCACTCACTGTAATGTAAACACTAAATTCTCACTCTATCTGTAATCGACCTTTACGAAGCCTTCATAGGCTCTTGATTTATTATGTCTAGTTTGAGAGTACTTAACAGATATAAGGTTAGGTTAGATTCCAATAACGCAACCTAAAACATCGTCAGTTGTTGAATTCGACAATTTTTCTATTGATTTATTGGCACTCGGATTCGCTTCGGTCCACGGCATCCTTAATAGAAAGTCCGTTTGCATGTATGTAGGATATGCGACGTCAAGCCAACTCTTTTTAGGCGCACCCCTTGTACCAGGCCCCGGCGGAGGCGGCATGGCCAGACACTTGTTCCTAACGTATGTTGCTGGTCTCCTCAAGACGTACCCGTACCATCGCAAGGAATTTTTCCTGGACTTTTCTGACCTGTCCTAATGAATTACTCTCGTAGCTCAAACAGACTTTAACTCGCCTTCTGAGGCACCTTCCGCTGTTTATACAGCCCGGGAAACGCGTTTGATGAGTTTCCAGAAAGATCACAACCAGAAGAATAAGAGAGAGACAGCGATACTCTCAGTCTCGTTCGTTCAGTTTCTCGAAGTTCTCGAATCACGTATAGAAGTTGTGAGAGCGAGACAAAGCAATATGCCAGATGATATACTAGATCGTTTGCGCAATTATTCCTAGCGTATGTTGCCGGTCTCCTCAAGACGTACCCGTACCATCGCAGGGAATTTATCCTGGACTTTTTCATGGGCATGAAGGCTACCCCGAATGCAAGAGTTTCTTATGCGGTCCTTCCACAATACTCAGCACAACCAGCGCAGCATCTTCATCTCCGTGACACGCAGCTCTTGCTTGTGCTACTCAAGCACGGGCCACGCCTCGCTACCGTGTAGAAAAGCATGCCTAATGATGGATTTATAGACCTGCCCCTTAAGCCTGACCGGCATTCTGGGGTCACAAGTGACACCTGTCACCTCACGCCACTTTATAACACACCTCCCTATTCTGAGCGATTGCTAGCCAGCCGGTTTAAAAATGTATGTAACAAGACAATAATTTATTATTGATATTGTTACGAGCTGGGGGTTCGCAATTTGGAGAAAAACACCTGATGACTCAAAAAGACGTTTATTCCCACAAGGATGGTCGCCGGCGTCACTTAACTTCACTAATTCGTTGCTTATCACTGTCCTGATGAATCGCCGAAGTCGTAGGTTTCACTGGTAGCTCAACCAGACTTTAACTCGCCTCCTGAAGCAAATTCCGCTGTTTATATAGCCCGGGAAATGCCTTCGATGAGTTTCCAGAAATATCAAAACCAGAAAAGTAAGAGAGAGACAGCGATAAGTTTCTCAAAGTTCTTGAATCACTTATAGAAGTTGTGAGACCGAGTCAAAGCAATATGCCAGAGCGAGACAAGCGATGTACTAGTACATAGTAGTATAGTAGATTGTACGAGAAGTTTCCGCGGACGGGGCTACTCAATCTTTTCCAGTGGTTGTCAACTGTGGGGCCTCGATTCGTAACAATATCATAAATTTTTTCAGCAGTTGAGTAATGTACAGAAAATATTTGTGTTAGCTTTGTCGTAATCGAGTATGAGGTCAATTCAGCCCGCGAGTTTAAAAGAAGTGGGCTGAGTTGACCCCCCAAATAAAAAAACATACAGTGTTGTACACATTGCAAAACGATGTAATCTATAATTAAAATTAAATATTCATATTAAATTCATGTTACGGCACATCGCATGCTGCAGTGCGTGTGTAGAATAGGCATTTCTAAAAATGACCGCCGATCAAGGTTGTATTTTGTAAGTGATTTGTATCAGTATGCGTCCACAATGCTGGACTGCTATTTTTAAAAGCGCTCACGCAAAATCGACGAGTTAAATCATTTTTGTTCGATATCGAATGGTGTTCGATTGATATCTAACGATTTTCATTCGACATCCATACTAAAATGAGGAAGTCTGTCTGTCTCTCTGTTACGCTTTCACGGCCAAACCGCTGAACGGATTTTGATGAAATTTGGTATGAATATAGTTGAAGGCCCGGGGTCAAACATAGGCTACTTTTAAACGCAGGCGGAGCTGCAGGAAACAGCTAGTCCATACTTCCATACTAGTCCATACTAATATTATAAATGCGAAAGTCTGTCTGTCTGTCTGTCTTTCTGTCTGTCTGTCTGTTACGCTTTCACGGCCAAACCGCTGAACAGATTGTGATTAAAATTTGGTATGAATATAGTTGAAGACCCGGGGTCAAACATAGGCTACTTTTAAACGCAGACGAAGCTGCAGGAAGCAGCTAGTATGTCACAAATTTTAAAAATATGGCTCAAGGAGCTTTAGTCGAACAATTTTCACTCGACAAGACAAGCAAACGGTCAATAAAATAATTGTATCAAAACATTTTCGACTTCCCGTTTTTGCAACAGTTATACTTTTCAAAAACAGTAGTGCTATATGCGTCCACAATACTGATACGATCAAAAATACCGTAAACAATATATGTATTCATGTAACGTTTCGTTGTGTAGGTGCCCATATGTTAGAACTGTTTTTAGAATTTAAATATTCTCGATTTTCGGCCTATTAGAATTCAGCTTTCGAGTTTGGGAAAAAGAAACAACAAAATTTAAACTATTTTATTTTATGTTATAAACTGACTAATGTCAGTAGCTTTATAATCCATATCCATACTATAATATTATAAATGCGAAAGCCTGTCGGTCCGTCTTTCTGTCTGTCTGTCTGTCTGTTACGCTTTCACGGCCAAACCGCGGAACGGATTTTGATTAAAATTTGGTATGAATATAGTTGAAAACCCGAGGTCAAACATAGGCTACTTTTTGACGCAGACAGAGCTGCAAGAAAAAGCTAGTGTAAAATAAAAATAGCGAGACGTAACTTGTTGCATTAGAATGATAGATTCAATAAAAAAAAGTCTGTTCAACTGTGTTATAACAAAAAAAAACGTCACTCGAATTGAGAATCTCCTCCTTTGTGGATTTTTGAAGTCGGTTGAAAATAAAACACAAGATGTATGATAATTAGTGGGAAACAAATACCAGGAATGCTATTTTTGAAAAGTGTGACTCACGCGCAATTTTTATTCGACATACGAGTCATTCATTTCAAAAATTTGGCTCCTGAAGCGTATAAAACGCATGAGGCGGTGATGTCTTATGCATGAAAGACATCAAACACGTCATGTTCTCTAGAATTATGCTAGAATAATTGATTACTATTTATTATTAAAAGAATTTAATTACATACAACTAATAATATATATTTTAACTACATTTCATGCATTAAAAAAAATATTTAATTATTTTATTTGAAACAAATAACCAATTTACATAGGATGTCTCGATAGTCACCCGGTTTCCCCATTTAGGGGTAGAATTTTGAAAAATCCTTTCTTAGTGCACCCCTAGACCACAAAAAAAACCTATGTGCCAAATTAAAAGATCCAGCGGGTTGGGCTGCGAGGTGATATTATTTCTGTTTTTCAGAGCCTTCAGAGCCTTCATTATCTTCTTTTATATCCATACTTTCATACTAATAATAAAAGAAGTCGGTATGTCTGTCTATCTGTCTGTCTGTTACTCTTACACGGACAACCCGCTGAATGGATTATAGGTACATACAAATCACTATTGATTTAATAGTTAAAAAAATATTTAATGATTTAATTTGAAACAAATAACCAATTTACATAGGATGCCTCCTTGTTTCGCCTTGTTTCGTAGGCATTTCATTTCGCGTAAAAATAGAATTTACATACATACATACCATCACGCCTTTTTCCCGTAGCGGTAGGCAGAGACTACGGATTTCCATTTGCTACAATCCTTACAGACTTCCCTCGCTTCTTCTACGCTCATCACTCTCGGCATACACGCTCGTCGATTACGCTGACATCTCCCTTTTTTAATATGTCTGCGATTAGAATTAGATTAGTGCGATTAGTAGCAGTATTATGCTCTCCGAACCCTTACCTACTTTTCCTGACACCTTTGATTTGTAAATACCCTTCGTAAGTCTCCTTTCATCCATCCTTTCTACATGCCTTTCCTCCCTCTTTATCACTACATCCTCATTCACCCCACACCTTTTCCTTATCTCACTATTTCTAATTTTATCGCTCAGACGTACGCCACACATACTCCGTAAAGCTCTTATTTCAACTGCATTTACTCTGCTTTCATTATTTTTCTGCCAGAGCCAACTTTCACTACCATACATAAGAGTTGGCATTAACACTGCTCTATGAACAGCAAGACATGCATTTTTAGATACGACTTTACTGCTCATAAAGGAATGCAATGCCCCATTTACCCGATTAACCTCAGCCATTTGTTTTTCAATATCACCTTCATGCTTTACATTCCTCATAAACATACAACCCAAATACACAAATTCATTTGCTTGTACAACACTCTTTCCATTTAACCTTACATTGCAAACTGTTCTACTTTCATCTCTTTCAAACATCAAAAATATAATATCATCTCTGAATATGAGCAAAATATACTTTTGGTTTTCCCTATTTTAGCCAGTAGCATGGAATAGGTAAAATAGGAAACAAATATTGGCATTGCTAGACAAACATGGGCGAATACGTAACGCTATGTTTGAAGATAATTAGCACCATGAGTGACATGGCAAACAGCTACCGGAGCATTTGAGATACAAATTTTCATAAAAATGTTTTAAAACTACTAAATCAATAGTGACTTGATGTACCTATAGTATTAATTGGTATATTCAAGCCTTATATAGTTTACTAGCTGTTTCCCGCAGCTCCGCCTGCGTCAAAAAGTAGCCTATGTTTGACCCCGGGTCTTCAACTATATTCATACCAAATTTCAATCCAAATCCATTCAGCGGTTTGTCCGTGAAAGCGTAACAGACAGACAGATAGACAGACAGACCGACTTCTTATAATATTAGTATAGAAATATGGATAAAGAAGATAATGAAGAACAAGGAACAGACATAATATCACCGCGCAGCCCAACCCGCTGGATCTTATCATTTCAACATTGGCACATGGGTTTCTTTTGTGGTCTAGGGGTGCACTAAGAAAGGATTTTTCAAAATTCTACCCCTAAAAGGGAAAACCGGGTGCCTATGTCTGAAAATCGACATGGGTACATACTGTTTACATGGTTATTCACCGCAGGATGTCCACTGCTTTGGACATAGTCCTCCCCCAATGTTTTCGGAAATGACCGGTTGGAAACGACCTGAGAGTTATTTTTAAAATAGTGTGACATATATGTGGAATGAAAATCGTTCGATAACGACCGAGAGTGCTATTTTTGAAAAGTTTGACTCACGTAAAATTGGCGAGTCGAATAATTTTTGTTCGATATTCGTTCGTTTTCGAAGGATTTTTTGTTCGAAATATATATCATCATCAAACATTTCGAAAATAGGACTGCAAAAATCTTTCGATATCGAACAAAAATTTGTCGATTAACCGATTTTGTACGAGTTATGCTTTAAAATAGCACCCCTGCCTGCGATCTTTCAGATCGTCTGACCAACTAAGTCGGTTAATGTCCTACGCTGCGTTTCTCGGCGCGTGATCGCCAATAGAGCTATCTGCCCAATCGGCCGTCAGTTGTCCTCGCTTTGTGTCGCCCACTGTCACTTCAAAAATCTAAAACAAATATGCAATACGCTGTTTCCCGCAGCTCCACCTGCGTCAAAAAGTAGCCTATGTTTGACCCCGGGTATTCAAACTATATTCATATCAAATTTCATCAAAAGCGTAACAAACAGACAAACTTTCACATTTATAATATTGAGTATGAATTATGGAACCTTGTCTTCTGTAGGTAATATTATTTATTGTACTAATATGACACATCTGACTAAAATACGATGGCCTAGAAAATTGCATCAATGTTCGTAGCTACAGAACGTAATACGTTAATTGTAGAGCTTGATAAAACGTTGCCTACTGAGAATTTCACAAGTTGAAGTGCAGGCTAGCAGTGTGACTATTACATATATACTTCTACCGCGAGGTAGAAACTGAAGCGATTTTTCAAATTTAAGTGGATTTAATCCAAAATGGATCTTTGAAATTTAAATAAATAATTTTAATTTAATAGAGAACGTGGGGAAAAGCCGCAATAAATTTCTTAGGGAGTTACATAAACTAGGGGGGCATAGTCTTTGTAACAAAATGCATGTCTAAAGAGGAATTTGATAATGTTGCCTATTAACATACCAAGATCATGATCAATTTGGTCTCATTAATAGTGAAATAGAAAAAAACGAATACTTAAATAAATTAAAAAAAAATATTTCATTTGATTTTTTTCGGTAATCGCTAAATTACAATCAGTGCCGCCATATTTAAGCTCATAATTAAAAAGTTCTCAAAAAGAACTTCTTAGAAAGAGAAGATTGAAGATGATATTTTATTTTATATTATTTTATTTTTTACGAAGCCACCGACAATGTCTTGTCGGCGGCTGAGTTTTGGTCCTCTGAAGTTTGATAACAGCCAGAGTCGACTCGCAAAGAAGAAGATGATGATGATAACCGGTAGAACATTTTCTACCTATATAGGATACATTTTCGTTATCTAGATTTAACTGACATAGGTACACCCACAGCACCGATACATAAAGTATTATTTATATACCCCAGGCTGACAGCGCTAAATACCTAGGAATTCATCTTGACAGAAAACTAATATGGCCAAAACATATTTGGACAAAGAGGAAACAGCTGGACGGAAAACTCCGAAATCTCCACTGGACCCAAGTCACAACTTAATAACAACAGCAAGATCTTAGTCTACAAAGCCACCTTGAAACCTATTTGGACCCATGGTATTCAGTTGTGGGGAACTGCCAGCAACAGCAATATTTACATACTGGACAGATTTCAGATCAAGGCTCTCCGGACAATGTTTGGCAAACATATACCTCGACCTAAAAATCAACACAGACTGTCAGTAAATTGCCCAAAACAGAATAAAATATCAGAAGAACTGTCATGTGAACGAGCTTGCTCGGGCTTTAAGCGGTGTAGGGGGATCCCGATATATCCGGTTGAAGAATGGTGACATTGGAGGCCTCAGCAATAGATATCTGAACTGAGTCAGAGGGAAGGTCTGCTGAAAAGAAATTCTTGAGCAAACATAGCCCTCGTCGATCGTCATCAAAATCAAGATCAAACAAAAAAGCTGCTTATTGTTTGTGACAGTATGCCATGGAGCAGAAAATATCGCTACAAGCTTCTCACTTGTGAGCGAACAAAAAACTCAAATTAAGAAATGTCAGATGTAATTCCAACTCTTACGATCATTTTTTTTAACTTTGACCTCAAATTATCGCGTAACATCTTTTCATCTTATTTCAGTCAGAAAGCTTCAGTTCTCTGAATGTGTTAAAATGCATTTATTGAATTCAATTGTAGTAGCATTGCGAATAGCGTGAAAATTTTGATGGCCGATTGTTTGGTAATAAACGGTAAAACCGGTAAACGGATTTTGATGAAATTTGGTATGGACATAGTTAAAGACCCAGGGTCAAACATAGGCTACTTTATGACGCAGGCGGAGCTGCGGGAAACAGCTAGTTTCATAATAAGTGTATCGATAACACTATTATGTGTAAGAAAAAATAGATTTGGTTGACGGCCACTCGAAAATTAGTCTCCACCTCCTACAGAAATCCGACATTGGCTCTTTTCACTTATCCAGTTCTTTTCACGCAAACTCTAACATCTATACTTCCATACTATCCATTCTAATATTATAAATGTGAAAGTCTGTCTGTCTGTCTGTTACGGTTTCACGGCCAAACCGCTGAACGGATTTTGATGAAATTTGATATGAATATAGTTGAAAACCGGGGGTCAAACATAGGCTGCTTTTTGACGCAGGCAGAGCTGCGGGAAACAGCTAGTTTAAAATATAAGTCTAAAGATCAGCTTCATTTGTCAGTTAAAATTCCCACTTTCGCTGTAATTTTCGCATCAATAAACCGCGCTTACTTCATTTTTACTAAACATTTTAATGCAAAAACTAAAATTATAATTATTCGGTATAATAAAATATGATTTATTAATATATGCAAAACTAAACATAAAAATTTGCTATTGGCGCCACAGGTTATGACATATTCAATGACTATTTATTAAGGGGACGGCAATGTTTTATGTGCAATTAAAAGTATCAAAAAAATAATTTGATATCATAAAATTTAAAAAAAAAGATATACTTTTAATTTTTGAGAAAATCGTCACCTATATATCAGATGCAGAAATTCAGATTGACTGGACCTGGTCTCCCCTAGACAGTCTGGAAGAGAATATAGACTCCGGAGTGGTGTTGGGAGATGCCAGAAAACTGAGTGAGGTGGGGGTTTCCTTCTAACAACCTTTGCGACTGCGGGGCTGACCAGTCTATGGCTCATCTCCATTTGTCCAGATTCCTTCACGGTTGAGGATCTTGGAGAGGCCAATGACAGAGCGGTCAACGTTGTCACGTATTGGTCTAACGTTATATGATATCGTATCCATTTCGACTCGAGAACAAGAAGAGTATATAAATATATTTAATAAACATGTGCCCAGCAGTGGGATAATTATATTATTATCATTCAAAGGTGACAGGAAAAGACGGTAAGGGCCGGCCTCGCAGAACATACTGCGATTAAATCGCAGACATGTTAAAAAAGGGAGACGTCAGGAGTACCTGTAATCGACGAGCGTGTACGATGAGCGTAGAAGAAGCGAGGGAAGTCTGTAAGGATCGTAGCAAATGGAAATCCGTAGTCTCTGCGGGAAAAAGGCTTGATGACATGTATGTATGTATCATTTAAAGATAATATGAGAAAATGTAAATACCTGTTATTAATTTTCTATCGATGTATTTCTGTAATGTTTTTCTTTTGTGGTGTATTAAAGAGTATTTATTGTATGTAATTTTTTGTTGTTGATAAACTGAAATAAAGTTGATAAAATTCTTAAATAAGTACCTCACATTCATTAGTTATAAAGGTCAGTAAGACGAAAGTTGGCACTGTGCCAAAACTTTGACTTATGGTCATCGTGTCTTAGACAAGTTAAGTAAGTTACACGTAGGTCTAAAGGTCAAATTGAAAAGTTTCATACGAGTAGGTACTGGAGCAAGAGATCAAATAAAACTTATGACCTTTATCACCCTGGTTTATGCTTCAGTGGGAGTAGAAATATTTTTTATACCGACTTTAACAAAAGGTTATACGTACGACAGTATCCTTTTTTTAATTTTGCCATTTTAACACGGTTGAATCGTCGGAAGTATGAAGGTATTTTTACGTTTCGCAGATTTTGCTGATCCTAGATACTACTCGTCTTAGCGCCTTCCCGGTTGCATCCTTGGCCGATTGTCTCGGAGACTGGGTCCGTTATTAGATTTTCTTACTAGTAAATATGGTGGCAATTGAACTCACTACCTGCAAGCTTTACTACGGATATTTTTTTATTGTTTAATGACGGGATACCTATGTACTTTTTATTCTTCTTGTTTATATTAGCGCTTTTTCGACTGCCTCCTGAGCCCAGGTTTCTTATTTTTACACCTCCACTTGCCCGGTCTTCGGTATCCTTGGCAGAGAGTCCGTTAGCACGCATATCCTGCTGTACGATGTCACGCCAACTCTTTTTGAACGCGCAACTTCTACCAGGCCCCGGAGGAAGCGGCATGGCCAGACACTTGTTCCTAACCTACAAAAATTAAGTATGCACATAAAAATATGCTATAGGCGCCACAGGTTATATCACTTTTACGAGACTTTTTCAATGACATGTGTATTAAATAAAATTACAACAATATTTTATGTGCAAGTAAAAGTTTCTATATATTTATTTTTAATCCATTGGTACTAATATTATAAATGCGAAAGTCTGTCTGTCTGTCGGTAAAACCGGTATTATGGATTTTGATGAAATTTGGTATAAACATAGTTAAAGACCCGGGGTCAAACATAGGCTACTTTTTGACGCAAGCGGAGCTGCGGGAAACAGCTAGTATTATAATAAGTGTATCGATAGCACTATTATGTGTAAGAAAAAATAGATTTGGTTGACGGCCGCTCATAAATTAGTCTCCACCTCCTACAGAAATCCGACATTGGCTCTTTTCACTTATCCAGTTCTTTTCACGCAAACTTTAACATCTATACTTCCATACTATCCATACTAATATTATAAATGTGAAAGTCTGTCTGTCTGTCTGTCTGTTACGCTTTCACGGCCGAACCGCGGAACGGATTTTGATAAAATTTGGTAAGAATATAGTTGAAGACCCGGGGCCAAACATAGGCTACTTTTTGACGCAGGCGGAGCTGCGGGAAACAGCTAATTAAGAAAAAGTAATCGTGGCAAAATGTATCCCTTAAAAAGGCATTTAGCATTCGGTACCATCGCAGTTTTCCTGAAGATTCGCTACGTCACAGACATAAAAGCCGCCAGGAGAATAGGCTACTTGACTGTATTCATACTTGGGCAATATTTGCATACGAAACAATATTTACACTAAAAAGTAACCGATTCCGAAAACAACAACAAAATTGGTTGTTAATTAAGGCAGTAATTGGATTTTAAAGTTTGCTCAAGAAGAAAAGTGGGAGCGTGGTGGGGACGTCTTGCTATCTCTTTTGTACGCACGAAACCGAGTGGCATTGACGTCACAGCACACACAGTGCATCTTTTTCTTGTATTTTTACAGTCTCCCCTTCCACCGAATTTCAAAGGCTTATAACTTATTTAATTAAGGACGGATTTTAAAAAATCTTTCTGTTTTCAGTTTCTGGTAGTGAAATGTTTGATATGAATTATTAAAATAAATTGAGTAGAAACCCAATTAAGGAGTTTCTTAAAGTACTTACGTACTTGTAAATGTGGGAGGGTTGAAGACTCCTTCTTTGGCGAAGAAGAACATATGAATTATGATATTATAAGCTATCTGTCATTATGAACGCATAAATTTAAGTCAGTAACTCACGAGACGCTTACATAATACTTCTATCAACACAAAATAAGAAAAGCACAAACACTTCTCCTCATGAATGCAGTAAACTAAACAAAATTAAAATATTATTTTGGCGCAAAACAGGGTAAACAAGAGATCCTTTTTCCAATGAATGTAGTAAATAAAATCTAAAACTAAAATAATTAATTTGCGTAAAAAAGGGTAAACATGAGATCATTATTAGTGGGTTCAATAAGGCGCAGCCTATTTTGCTATTTTAAATGGCGTCTTAGGGACAAATAATATATTTTCTGTTATTTGATCGTCTAGAGGCGGAATTATTATTAAAAATTTTTTTTTTTTAAATTCATTATAATAATGTAAAGGGCGAATATGGGAGTTGGCAGCTATTATTTTGATGTCTGAAGCTCTCTTATTTTTGAAATGTATGATTCTTATGTCGTACGAAATGATTTTTCGTGAATTTGATACATACCAAAACTCTTATATAATAACTATTTTGCAGGTTGAAAAAATAATATAAAAAGTATTATTTTCAAAATACGGCTCCTGGAGTGCTATTTTTGAAAAGTTTAATCGAATAAAAATACTTCGTTAACGAACGAAAATTATTCGATATCGAATAATAATTATTCGACTCGCCTATTTTTCATAAGTCACACTTTTCGAAAATAGTAAAAACATGTTGAAATTCTATGCGTAGTTCCAAATAAAAATTTTAAAAGCACTCCAAGGAACAAACTAATTAGCCTTATTTTTATATTGAAGTATCGGTATGCACTAAGGTGGTGAGATACTTCTGTACTCTCCATTTTTATGCTGTCGGTATGTTCCAGCCGTAGAGATTGTTTACATGTCGTCGCCGGTCACAGAGGGCGCCACTTTCGACCATTAAGCGAAGTTTAGCGGTTAATCTACGGTTTAAGGTTATGTCAGACATTTGAATAACAGAACAGCTAAATTGTGGTTAAAATCTCATAAAACACATGTAATGACATATCTCTCTCACCTAATATCATTTATTATGTCCGTACTTTGTACATATACCATATACGTACGCCAATTCGCTGCATTTACTTAACTTTCCATAGACAAATACCTAACATCAATTCTAGGTCTGTTTTAGATAGATAGATCCAAAATATTCATTAATTTTTTACAAGAACTATTTTATTTACATTACCTTGGCAATAACTCTATTTCTCTATTCTATAAATTAAAAAAAAGTGGAAGCAAAAAGTATTCATCCTCGTCCTTTCTCAATGTTTGGAAGGCGCGTTAAGCCGGCTGTCATCGACAGATAGCAGGCAGTTGTCGGTCTGACATACTGACAGAGTTGGCGAACTAAGAAAAATTAATCAAACGATTTGAACATATCCTTATCGTCTGATTGAGTTTTCCAGTAAATTAATAATTCGGAAGTCAGACAGTCGCTCCTGGAAATCTCTTACTTACTACGATGGCGCCATTTCTTGTGTTCTTGTACCAGTTGCTTCTAATCCCTCACTCCCAGGCTCCGTAGTTGGTCCTTCAGCACGTCATCGCCCAGCGATACCTAGGGCGACCAACCGATCGACGTACACTCACTATCTTTGGTACCCCATTATTTTTACGTATTACCCAATTATTTTATAATAGCCGGATGACCTGAAAAAGGTCGCTACAAACGCTGGATGCAGACTGCTGCCAACCGATAATTTTGGAAATCATTGGGAGAGGCCTATGTCCAGCAGTGGACTGACTGCGGCTGAAATGATGATGATGATGATGGATGAATAAAACAGCAAGATTTGAATAGATCATTTTTAGCCATTTAAAAAAAAATATGTGTTATTAGTTCCTAAATAGATATCTCTTCACTTGAATGTGATTCTTTCCATGTCATGACCTACACGAATGTTTTGTGTACATAATCCGTCGTTATTATGACTACTTACATTAAAATCCACTTAACTAAATGACACATTATGTTTTTGACACTGAAAAATACAAATATTCTCAAAATAATATCGGTACAGTCAACAGTATTTATGTTTTGGATTGATGTTCGTTTCTCATCCAAATTGTTTGTCATTAAAAATCGCATATACATATATCACTGAGCCGCCACCTATTGAGACGTCTGTCACGTACATTATAAACATGTAGCTTATGTTTAAGACCTTTGCTGTACTTACGTGATAGCTTTCTCAATAAAGATATATTATATTCTAAAATCAATCGATAACTAACAAAAATTATTCCACTCGCCAACTTTGCGAGAGTTACACATTTTTCAAAAATTTCACAAATCAAAAGAGGAATAATTAAACGGCCGGATAAAAATTTATTTAGGGACTGTTGACGATATACTGTTTTAATGAGATGAGCGGAATGTAATTCAGCAACTTAATTACAGAACTGACGACATTGATCAGTAAAAATAAACGAAATATGTTGCTGACTGTAAGAGGCGAATAATCTTACAAAGTAACATGAGTATAACCACATTACAAATTAAATCTTCTCCATTAGATGGAAAAAAAATACGGATTGTCTACCAAAGCACGGAATCATCATTATTATCAGACATGACATGATTCTAACCTAATCTAACCAAACTACTAAACAAAGCATGCTTCCCATGGGAATTGAACCCATGACCTCCAGATCAGCAAGCAAAGGCCATGAGACCCTATGGTCTCATGGCCTTAGGCAGGTGATATTTTTTTTATTTTTAGAAAAATTTTGAGTCGATAGGTACTGACTTTTTGGACTTAATCCATGTGAAGGACGATGAAAAAATATGTTTTGTCATCTGTGCTTAGATATTTACAATCTTCTCATTTGAATGATCGAAAATAAACACAATTACAAAATAATTCCAAGGTTAAAACAAAAATAACATATTTACCATATTATTTAAGTCACGCACATCTGAATCTTTCTTTGGTTTTATGCAGTAAAAATACCTTGGTGCCATTTTTTATTCTTTGCCAGTAGACTCATTAATAGACATTTGTTTTTGTCTTTTACATTAAATGCATTAAGCAATATTAAAAAAAAAAAAGTATAATCTGAGAACATCGTAAACGATGTCGCTGGATCTCGAATCTTGAATACTTTGGTAACTAATCTTTGATTACCCATCTGCAATATATACCTACCAACACAAAAAGCCAATGTCATGATTCAAATTTTAATTACCCAGCCTAAATAATCATCCTAACCTTTGACCTTATCAGCCATCGGGCTAAAAAACCGAAAAATCTTGCCCTCCAATTAACCAAAACTTCCTATGTACATCTCCCTAGCTTGCACAACATAACCTATCCTTTCTCTGCCCCACCGCGCTTCGGGTTAGGTATATAGCATCAGATACCATCCTCAACATCACACAACCTCACTACGACCCGAAGTGACCCAACACTAAACATCATGAAAGCCTTCGTAGCGGTAAGTCCAGTGCCGTGTTGTGTTGTGAATTAAAAAAAGTAAAAAGTGACAGTGCTAGTGACGTTCCGAAATCAAATAATAGTGCATTAGTGACAGTGAATCGATTAAACTTCATTTTTAAATACGGAGTTCGGAAATTTTGAAAATGGAACAATGCACTCTTGATTTCCGAATGTCGTTAGATCGAATCAATATTGGATTGGAATCTGGATATTCGAAAATTGAAGTGAGCGTGTGCTGGAAACTTGGAATGTACGATTACAATCTAATATTGGTTCGCCAATTCGCTGCATTTACTTAACTTTCCATAGTCAATAACTAACATCGTAACATCAATACTAGCTCTCATTTAGATAGATAGCTCCAAAACATTCATTAAATTTTTACAAGAACTTTTTTATTAACATTAACTTGGCAATAACTCTTTTTATCTTTTCTATAATTTAAAAAAAAATTACAGTAAGCCTATTTTTAGTTTACTTAAAAATTGATATATGTGATGTGAATAAAATACCTCTACATTGTAACAAAAACTAAATTGGTCTAAACATGAAAATATCAGATTTCAGTAGGTGAAAAAATATCTTATTAAATTCATGCTACGTCACAGCACGTCACAGATTAATTAAATGATCAAAGTGGCCCAAAATATCTTACAATATTATATTATAAGTAGTATTATGGTATCATACAAGTTCTCCCATGCATTTTCACATCGATCGTAACGATCCAAATATTTCAATCTCCCATTCAAATGTCTCGATAATCTCAAACGATCATCATTCTGCTTTTTATTAACTTTTTGTAAAGATTGATATTGTTAGTAGTTTCTCATAGAACGTAACAATTTGATAGCAAAAATAGTACGTTCATTCCTCTCTCACAATAGCCGTATTTTTGCGTAAAACCAGTATTTCATCTAAGTAGTTAAATATTTTGATGTTTCATACCCCTGTTAATAAAAGGGGTAAGAAAAAGCTATTTAAGTAATATTTTTTCCGGATAAATCTTCAGCGATTTGTTCCATTTCGATTCGTTTTAACATACAACGGAAGGTTTTATATTTTCATGTATTCGTCCTTTTACAGGGTCTTCAGCGTTAACAGCGTTTAAGTTTGTCAATCTATTTATTTTATGTACAGATCGCAATATACATTGGAAACTTAACATGAAATTTTGGTACAAAAGTTCTACTTATTTAAAAAAAAATACTACTATTCTTTATTCTACTTGAAGCATCTAATATTGTTAAAAAAACATGTCTAACCTAACATAACTCGGTGTCCTAACTAAAACTGGAAACATTTGAAATACAAAATTACGAGCTTAAATTCAAAAATTCACAAAGTTTGAGATTCAAACCTACACTCTTCAAGTCATTAAGCAAAATAACCACTAGACGGTGAATAGTATAGAATTACCCAAGCCTAGGTACTTCAGTGGTGACCGTGGTGACCCCTGGCCTGTGGCCACCCATCATTGCTTGCTCAATCGAACGAGTACCTACCTTTCGTAATGTAATCAGTAGCTGTATCTTGGAGTAATAAACTAAGTGCAGTTTTATGTGATAGTAAAATAATTATAGCTGAAATTACCTATATAGTATTCAAAAGTTTATTTTTTAAAGTGTAAGTAATATTAATTAAGATATGTTTGTAAAATACTTTGTACGTAAAATGAAACCACTTTAAAAGAATCTATCAAATTGATATTACTAAATTTGATTTCAAAAACATTTTGATAACATGTAAGAACACTATAACACCACACACATACACACTTGGCACAAATAGATACATTGATCGAAAGAAAATAATTGTTATGCAAGAGATTTCGATAAATTTAAGAGACATAAACAAACCTTCTATGATAAAATTGAAAAAAGTAAAATAATAGTAACATACTCGTAGTATCTACATTTAACAATAATAAAATTATCTTTCAGATTTATATATCATATCTAAAATTTAACTAAAAGATTTTATTTACAACTTTCTAGTGTACATTATGCAGGAATTTTATTGACGAGATTAAAAGAAAACAATATTAATTTTGTTTACATAACTTACCGCTTTGAATATCAAATGGTGCGAATCATAATAACAAATGTAGCGTCATTAAAACGTTTTTAATTTGTGTAGATATTATCATATATTAATATTAGAATTTTTGGAAAGATTATCTATTTCTTTTGAAAACAGCTAAATGGAATAAAATTGTTTATTTTAGCGAGTTTTTGTGTTGTATTTTTTAAAACGACATTAGTGTTTATCGTTTCCGTGCCCCTTTATATTACTCGCATCAAATCATTCAATATTTCATCACTTTTTCCACTCTAAACCAATAATTGTTTCTTACACATCGCATATATTTCTTCGCTGTCTCAAATTCATTGAAATAAGTGGTCTGAAACTCGCCTCCATAAATTTTCCAAAGATATATTAGAAACAGACTTTTAGGTCTCAGAAGTTAACTTGCGACTCCAATAAAAATCTTGAAATGATCCTAGACTTACAACACCTGCTCCTATTTATGAAGTTACGAAAATACATATGCAGCTCCTCGTAACCAAAAGGATAATGAATTCAAAACACAGCCTCCTAACTGTAGCCATCACCCACTTGGCACTAAAGCATGTGACCAGCTTGCGAATTCACCTATCATTGAATATTCCATCAGGTGGTGATGATGCAAAACACTAAACATTATCATGCACATAAATGTGCCACATACTGCCACTTAAAGGATTACCAAAGAGCCGCGCGTTCCAACGTTTGAAATTTTAAATCAAATTTCAAAGTTTTTTTTTTTTAATTTTATTTATTTCCTGATCATCGTATCGCCCATATCTATAAACAGAGTACCCAAAGATTGGTTAGAAGAGATTGCTAAGTCAATAAGTCCGCATTTGTTACATATTGTAAACAATGTTTAAATTTCAATTTTAGATTTCCCTAATGCAGGCATAGGCCATATAACAAAGAAATTTTGTCAATAATAAAAAATAATCTCAATTTAATATAAAAAAAATAAATACTCATAATAATTTTTAAAACATTGACATAAAAATATTGAATTTAGAAAGCCAATAAATATCCATTAGAAATCAGACAGCATAGATTAAATCAGGAAATCTAAAATACCAGAAGCCTGCTCAAGCAAACATATTATGTTTAACCTGTGTAAACAAATGACTACATAAACTTTGTTGACTGTTTGTCTTTTCCATTAGAGAGGACCATGTTCATAGATAGTCGATATTACTTGGAATAATTCAAAGGCCGGTGCTGCTACTGCCGAAGCAGAGAACCACAAAAGGCGAAAACATGTATGTATAAGTAGCAACTACATATTTGAGCTCATAGAGGTTTGAGGGGTAGAAACTCTGGGGTCGTGGGGTCCATCGGCTCATCACCGTCATCCGGCATCATCACTTGACATATCTCATGACCGGAAGGCTGGAAATTACCTCGCACAGAGGATTAGCATTGCTATTTAATTTGGCAATGCTACCAGCCTTCTGGGCACTCTACCGCAGGTTGACACCTTGGCGGAACTGTATAGCTTATAATTACAATTATTTTAATAATGAAATGAATTAATATATTCAAAAGGTAATTGTAATAAAAACACTGATATAATATTAAAAATAGTAAAAAAAATGTAGTTCATACGCAAATGACTTTACCACAATGTATCATCCGACAACGTTATTTAGAATCACATTTGCCCAAGTTGTTGCGTGATTTCCGGAGTCATCGAAGGTGTCACGTAATTTGAATCTGAGATGTGTGAATTCAGCAAATTTTCTATTCATGTTATATAGCCGGTTATGTAAATCTATGAGAATAAAGGATATAATCATTTATCATCAATTTCGATAAAAATTTGAAATGACTCGTGACCCTACTAAATCCCAATAATTATTTCTTCTTGATTCTAAATTAAAAATGATATGCAATGGGTTTATGTAAACAATGTTAAAAGTGCGGGTAAACTATTAAAATTAAAAAAAATACTTGTGCATTTTAATCAACTCTCTTTCTCTCTCTTCTCATCTCTTTTAATCAACTAAAAAAAACACAAATTTACGATTTCAAACGCATCAACTGTGATCATGTCCTCATCCTAGCGTGTATTCCTAGTTGCGTCGTCAGCTTACACTTCGGAGCCTAGGGTACGCTGTAAGTCATGGTCCTTGATTTGGCTGAACTGGTGAACTGGCGGAATTACAGTTACATTTTAAACCGTTACTGGTTATATTAAGATTTTTTTACAATTGGACCTACAGCCATTATAAATTTTGACATAAGAACGCGGAAAATATACCAGTTTCTAATTCACAACTTGTTTATGATTTCTATTATACAATTCAAATAGAAATCAAAAATATCGATTTTCATTATTGCAGATTCTGAATAGCTACTACTACAAGATTTCTTTAGTTAAATTTCAATATCAAATTTAAAAATCTCGATTTAGTTATGTCACAGTCCTTTGACCCGGGGTCAGAGATCAGCCAGCGAATCTGATTTGTGCGGAGGTTCCCAGCATCCGTGACGCAACCCTTCCCGTTCAACTCTAACCTCTCACTTTCACTCCAAATCATTGTCTATCGAATAATCAAAAACACATCATATGCTGAGAAAAAAGCTTTTTATGCAAACATTCGATTCGATTACGAATCTAGAAGGCTATTTTTGAAATATATGACTTATTACGCCGAATGTAAATCGTTTGATTCACTGATTATGGCGAATGAAATCGAAATCGAACAATAATCATCATTCGATTCACCGATTTTGAGTTAGACATAGATTTCAAAAATAGCAATAAAGAAGTTTATCAAATTGAAAATTTGAACACCTACTACTGATTTACTTTATGATAATTATTTACCTGAAAAAGATTCTGTTTATGGAAAAATTCAAGATCAAAATCAAGGTTTTTAACAATCTGCACCAAATACAATTGGAGAAACGACTGTAAATAAACACTCAACTTTATGTCTTAACAAATATTGAAAAATGACCTATTTCCCATGATAAAAGTTGCGTGTAAAGTTATCAAAAGAAACTATGATATAACATGCCCAAAATGAACATGATGAGAAATAGTAAAAGGCAGATAGATCACAAGTGATCTTACATCTTGACCCCGAAATGAGCCTTCAAATTTCACTTCAATAGCTTAAAAAAACACGCGAGGAATTGGTCAATAAAAGGGGATTTACGCAACCGTTAAATAACTGTTATTTACATATATTTTAATACTGAGATGTGAATGTATTAGCAAACATGGTTCGGAATAGAAAGTTAAGACAATACACGCATTTAATGTTAGATGTAGCAACCAAATGGTCTTTATAATGACCTATTGTGGTTTAGCTTGTTGTGATATAGGGTCATTTGCAATTTCAACGATGTGTTTATATGTTTCTTGACACCTTAAGTTTACATTTGTTTAATTGATTTAAAATTGTTGTGATAATAGTCATAAAGTATCATTTTCTCTATTCTTCAGTATGCGTTTGTAAATTTTAATAGGGTTTTCCTAAAATCTTAAATTCGTGTGTCCAATATTTAATATTCAGCGCAGAGTTAGAAAATAAATTAATGTTTCTTTATGTGCAAGTTCTTTACACATAAATCATTGTTATATTAGTGTAGCCTCGTTAATCTTATGAATTCGCACTTTACCATAAACAACTTAAAACAGTAGCTTAGATAAAATACAAATAATTTCACAAGACTAAATATAGTTTTAGTTTATTTAGCTAAACACATTTTTAAGGGCGATGATAAAATTCAAGAAGCACGATTATTGCAAGCCTAACGACCATTTTACATCATTCAATAGATAAATTCTATGACCTGCAATGGAGTACTTTAGAAATACTAGTTTAGAAGTACTAAACTCTCATGACTAGACATCACTTACTGTCGCTAATAGCTTCGTCGAGTCGTATTATGTAGGCATGAACCTTTGAATACCATCTTTTATGGTGATCTAGTAAATCGTTTTGAATAATTATTATGAATGTGCTAGATGTTAAGTCCGTTAAAGCTACGCTTGTTGCCTTTTATTCGGCAGTAATACATATCGTATTTGTTACCCCAGGAAAATACAATTTTATACATTAACATAGAATTTATTGACTGACAAAGACGGCTTTATTATAATAAAAATTATCGTTATAAAATTAAAACTAAAACTACTCTGTGTGTTCATTAATCGACTATGCAATTCGGAAATTTCTAGGATCACGTCGTAATCCTTGTACTGCTATAAAAGTATTTTAACAATGAAAGACTAAACATTATTTTTTTTGAAAGTAGACGAACCGTCTAAATAGGTATCTTTTTTTTTGTTACAGTGCATAGCCCTCGCGTTGGTGTCCGTCTCCGCGGAGCCGCCATCTGGCTACAACTACAACCGCCCCTCGTCCGGAGGATTCAGCGGTGGCTTCAGCGGCGGCCTGAGCGGCGGCGGCGGCTACCGCGCCGTCTCTTCCGGCTACCAGACCTCTGAAGGCCAAAACGTCGACGCTCAGCTGTTGGAACAAGTGCGCCAAATCCTCCTTAAAGAAGAATCTCAATCTTCGTCTGGATCCGGATTCGGCGGTGGTTTCGGCGGCGGCGCTCCTTCCTCTTCCTACGGTGCCCCAGCCCCATCCTCATCCTACGGAGCTCCCTCTACCTCATACGGCGCTCCCTCAACCTCTTACGGAGCTCCCTCCGCCCGCGTTGTAGGAATCGATCTTGAAGGAGTCCGTCAAGCTATCCAGGTCGCTCAATTCGAGCAGTCCGGTGGCTCCTCAGGTGGCTACCCATCTGGACCTTCCTCCTCCTACGGCGCCCCCGCCCGCGCTCCCTCCGGCAGCTATGGTGCCCCCTTCTAAGTAACCAACCAAATTCCAGACGGGGCAGATCAGTTTTCAGTCACTAAAAAGTGAACTGCTTCCGTCGGTCGATGTTATTCGTGTGCGCTCTTTACATCTCTGGGCGCTTGCGAATGTTTTATAACTTCGGCCGGTGACCACGTACAATGTAGGTGGTGCCGGTCCGGCCGAGTCGTTCCACCTTCGGCCAACGCCTGCGACTGTGCACGATCACGGGTTACCAGCTCAACCACGAAAACGATATAAATCTGTCTAGTTTTTGACACATCTATGTGTGTTTGTAGGGCAGTTGAGTGAAAAATTATACGATAAATATGGTTTTCGTGGTGGAGCCAAAGATGCACCAGCGGCGAGCCAGTCGTGACAGTCTCTGGTAAAACGAAGTGGCTTGCCGCTGGACTCGGCTCATGTGTATAAAGTATCATAAGATAGGATAATTTGTTGTAAGTTTTATTATTTTTGTTTACAAAAAATAAATACATTTTGACACCGTAAATTGTGCTTCAATTTCAACCTACAAATATATAAACACATCATCAATTTAACAGCCTATTTCATCCCGATTATAATTAATCATTTTATTACTTTGTTTATCTACAATGTCTCTATCAATTTGCATAAACATTATTAGAAGATATACTGTTTCTAAATAAATAGTCTCACACGTGGCCTTGAAGATTCAAAGCAAGAAATACAATACACCGAATAAACACATTCAGCAATTAAAGATCAAATAGACCTTGTAATGAATCGGTATCGGTAGCGCCTAAATTAAAACCTACCTACTTAAAAGAAATACTAGGTTCCCAAAAAAACTTAAAGGTAAATTTTTCAATTAGTTACACCAGGTCTGACAAATTTTGAGATGCATGAATCATACCAACTCAGAGAGATACAGAGACAAATATGGAGATGCCAGCAACCATAAGACAGTCATCATAATATTTAATCTACATTGGTATTGCTATAGCATAGACCAGCATAGATGATGTAACAGAGGTAAATCATGAAAGCAATTATGACAAAGGTCAATTTCATAAACTGCAGGCTGTTTTAATGGAGGCGATTGAGGTGAAGATGAAAACATCGCTAGCCTTTGACCGATTACGTAAAATAAATGTGGGGAAAACATTAGAAGGTGGCGAGTAGTGTGACGGCAGTTGTATAAATTGTTGCGAATTGGTTATGGTGACAACAGCTATCATAATTCTACATCTTTCTTCATAGATCTTTTATGGATGCGCTTTATATCTTGTTATAGATTTTTATTGCCTACTTCAATCCCAGAATGTACGTATTTCGCTAAGTACATAGTTACCCCGGTTTTCAGTTCGTGTAGTTAACTAGCCAAGTGAGTGGTGGGTTGAGGTCGTGTTCTATTCTCTTAATTTTCTATTCTCTTAATTATTACATTACAAATTAGTAATTATACATTCTAAATTAGTACTTATTCTAGCATGCAACCCAATTATAGGTGAACACAACATTTCCATAATCCCCTATGCACCTACTTATCACAGAAGGTAGAATGGCGATACGTCAAAAATCGTGTTTCAAAAATGCAACAGTTACAATGGTAAACATTTTATGCGGTTAGAGCAGGTATCGTGCTCTACCAGAGGTTAAGAAAATGGATTTTCAAATTTAGCTCTACCTTCATCATCATCATCAGTTTAACCGCAATCAGTCCAGACACAGACAGACCTAAGAATTCCAGAGATCGGTCCGAAGCAGCCTGCATCCAGCGCTTGCCTACAACCATCTTCGGGTCGGTGTTGATCGCCATTAATTTTTTATACAATTTAGTAGGCAAAAAGGCATGCAGCCCACCTGGTGTTAAGTGGTTACCGCAGCCTATGGTCGTCTGCCATAACAGAATCTTTATTTGTAGTTTATTTAGCAGTATGTATTTTTTTCTCTTCTCATTATGTTTTTAAACATAATTCGCGCAGCAGATATCTTCTCTGTTTTTCCTAATGGTTGTCTGGGAGAGAATGCTTTTATAGGATTAAGTCCGCCAATTGTGAAAGTATTTTTTTTTTACTTGTTATACAATAAAGATTTATAAATAAATAAACCTTTTTACCCTATATGTATGTATGTCTACATTGCCTGATATTTAAACTGACAGTTTATGTATGAGCAGCGGACCTAAAAAGGAAATGGTATGGCAATTAATATGGAGTGGGGTACATAGTCATTCGACCCTGTACACCCTAGTATTATAAATTTTTAGAACCGCCTTTCGACCTCTAATGTGGTTCCTTTAACGACCACCAAATATCAGCCGGTCCCAACGGCACTGTTGCTAAAACAGCTAAAACTTGAGTGGATTTATTGTTCGAAATAATTGAAAGAAGGAAGAAGATTTTTTGTTAAAATCATATGAAATCGACTAAAACAGAACGAAGGTCAATACTCGTATTGTCTATCGCCATTGCTAATGCGCACTTCACTTCATTCACTGCAAAATATTTTATTCCGATAATTAGCGTCGGGCCACGAAAACAGCGAGGTCAGACAAAAGAAATTTTATATAGATTTTTACATTTGTCTCGGTTGTGGGAACTAGGTTTTGTTAGCGTTCAAATCTATTCTTACAAAATTTTGAAGATTCCGACTACGATACACCTCGTTATATAATGAAGATCATATTCGAAAGACTTTTACGCTATAAAAATTGAGAGACAAACATAAACTGAAAAAATTTGGTAAAAGTTCTTTCTAGCTATTTAGGTCCTACTGGGCAGAAGCTTATGTGTGGTATATACCGAGACAACCAGCACTTACTGTATTACGTGATATTAAATGGCTTAGCTGTTGCACATAAATGTTTCTGATGTAAAAATTAAATATACAGTTCTAAAGTATTCCGTTTCCGCTTTTAATTTAGTTATGTCTTAATCTGGAATTTACTGTATATTTTTTCACTTACCATAGAACCATAGGAAATTAATATGAAGCATAACGATAAAACGAAGTTTTCATCATCTCGTGGCCCGACTTGTCCATCTTGTCATTACCATCACCTGGTCATTATGAAACCGCAATCCCACGACTAATCGCTCGAATCTGTCCATAATACACATTATATAAAGTTACCTCACAGCAGACAATGGTCATCGCCCAAGGCAGGTTCGGAGCACCTATGATGGCGCAATCTTGCGTGTGAACACTGCTTTAAGATGAGGTTTGCTTGACAGCGGAACAATGACAGCAACGGTAGTACTATTAATATGTCTGTGGTAGCGGCGAGCACTTAAATAATAAGAGAGCTTGAAGTTATACTAATTTAAAAGAAATACTTTAAATTTTAAATTAAAAACACTTAAAAAAAAAATCTCTACAGTTATGTCACAAAAAGCACACGAACTTGAGGATGTTCTGGCTGGCTGAAGCTTTGCTTTGCCTTTTCGTAAGAGCATATAATTAAAATTAAAATGTAAGAGTAGATGGTGGCCAAATTAAAGATGTCATAAAATTAACAACCTCACAATTAATGCCATGATGAGAATTAATGTGGGTTATACAGAAACAAAATGACATATTTATTGTGGAAATGGAAACTCATATTTCCGATAATAGACTTTATCACAGCAAGACAGAACTTCACTAGGAAGATGAAATTTAGTTTTTTGACGTTTCGTTGTTTTAGCTGTTCGAAATTAAAAACATTTTCCTCCTCCGCTTCCGCTACCCGCATTTACTAAAACAGCGGCCTTAATTACAGTTGCACTAGACAAGACATCTTCGCAATCTTATTGTCGTGTGACTAATTACGAAAACTAAAAAGAATTCATTGCAATACTTAGACTTTTAGGTGGTAATGTGATTTAATAAATATTCTTAAATACCTTGAACAAGATCTGAATGCAAAGACGCGCTGTCAGAATTGCCGAAGTTCCCGTGATCACAAGTGGTATTGAGCCTTTGAGTCTCAGGAGAGATTTCGCCTCCTTATGCGTGTTCTACCGCTTGTATAATGGGCTATGCTCGGAGGGATTGTTTGACATGATGCCAACAGCCACTTTTTACCATCGCACCTCTCGCCATCGTCAGGGATTTCATCCCCACACCTTGGATCCCATGTTATCGCGTACAGTACGCTTCAAACGGAATTTCCTCCCTTGTAGACTGTGATTATGGAATGAACTCCCTGCCATGGTTTTCTCTAGTGACTATAACATGGGAGCCTTCAAAAAGGGCGGGAAAAAGTTCCTCAGGGTCGGCAACGCGCTCGTGACATCTCCGGTGTTGCAGGTGTTCATAGGCTACGGTAACCACTTACCATCAGGTGGGCCCTACGCCTGTTTGCCTACTTAGTTGTATAAAAAAAGAGATGGCGTGACTACAGAATAAATAAGAGTATTCCTCTGAGGCGGGACTGTCTTCACTACTTTGTAAAAAAAGATCATAAGCGTAATTTTTGAGATCTATGACTCGCTCAAAATCAGTGGCAATTAGACAAATGAGTTGTAGATAGTGGTAATTTCGGTATTTATTATATTATTGTGATATTTTCTAAACTTCCAAATAAAATATGGGCTAGTGTTAATTCGGTAAAATTAAAAGCCTTAATTGCCAAAAATATAATTTTATTCAATTTCATTCACTGACATCTCTGTCGCATCACAATATCTTAATTTCATTTAATAAAAACAATATCAAGAGAAACATCAAGGTTTACCACAGATCAATCTTTTGACATATGTATCCATATTAGACTTCATTCATTCATTCATTCAATAACTACTTTAAATAGGTATTATAATGCCGAAAAAAACTTATTTTCTCTATCTGTTATCAGGGATTGCTATTTTTGAAAAGTATGACATACGCAAAATCAGTGAGTCGAACGATTCAAAAATACAATCCTGCATTCAATTTTAATGTAACTGTCTCTGGTTACAAAAATGGAAACAATTTGATTTACGAAAATGGAAAAAAACCAAAACAGCAGCGAAAGAAAAATCTTCTCTTGTAACTGGTTATGTAAGTTTAGTTACCAAAATGGACGAAGGGAGATTTGTGACTTCCCTCAAAATCAGTGAATCGAATGACTATCGCTCGTTTTCGAGTGATTTCCATTCGTCATAGTCAATAAGTCTATATCGATATAAGATATAAGATTTTAATTTATAATTTTTTTTTCTCTTCATTTCATTCATGAGTCATACAAATATAGGGATCCAGATGTTACTAATAGGTTGGTTTCCTAAAAAAATATAATTAGTCCGTCAGTTAGATAATCAAAAAATATTGGAGAAAAAATGTTTTCTTTTGAAAATTAAACAAAGAATGGTAAAGATATGGCGCGTTAAAGTTTCGTGTGACGTCACAGTGTGCTACACTTTTTCGCAATATGTGACGTCACGAGCCCTCACTCCTAAATTTTGATGCGTTATATCTTTGTAATTTATCGCTCAATTGACAAAAGAAAAAATACGTCACTATTATATTTTGATTTCCTAAATGACGGACTAATTTTAATGATAGTGTTTTGACCCTAGAAACTAGCTTGTATATGAAAATTACTATCGATCTGTAATAAACCTTATATTTCACAATTCACAATAAAAATTACCTACTTATGTCTAGTAATTGGCACTTAGTGAGTACAGTAATGTACAGCTATATTTACAAACAATATTCTCTCGTTATACAGGGTGTAACTGAAATATAATGCGCTATGAATAAGACGTGTTTTTGAGCTCTATTTTTGAAATACTTAAATGACATACGAGCGGCCCGGTACGTGCTTCGCTACGTATAAAGTGATAAATGAAGAACCGCTCGACCGATTTTGTGCAAACTTAACATAAACCATCTACTAAATAGTCCGAACAAAGCCTAAATATTTTGTTTGGATAGGTGAGCCCGTTCTTGAGTTATAAAATTACAACGAAAAGTGGCATTGATTTTTATATATATAGATATGTCGAACAAAAATCCTTCGTTAACAAACGAAAATCATTCGATATTATTCGACATACCGATTTTGCGTGAATCACACTTTCAAAATTGATAAACGAATATGACCATTTTTTATACACCTCGACAAATTTTACTATGGAAAATTGGTCCAATGCTTATAATGACGACTTACAAAAAAAGAATAATATCGTTTTTATAAAATTTCAATATTTGAACAAAACATTGACTCCTTTACCGTATTCAAAATACTGAAAGTAATACAAATTACAATATTTTACTTATACCCAATATTTAAGTAGATGTTAATAGATATTGTGCATAATAATACGGCATATAAAATATTTTAAAAATGTATATGAATTCAATAATATTCATTTTATCTTATTTATTCATTACGACAGGAAGGAATTTTCATTGAATTTTAATACATCACAACCCCTAATTTATTCATTTGTATAATTAATTATGAGTATTTTTGTGTTCTGTATCATCTTGTCGAGGCTAACTCGACCGATTTGGCCAGACCAGTAAGTGGCTATACTATACCTATTTAATAAAGTCCCTAGTTGATTCAAGGCACAATTTCAAAATATATCATCAGCACCAACCATAAAATTGGCTGTGAATAATTAAAAATCAAGTGCAACAAAGTAATTTTAACTAATAACAGAGCATTTACGAAATCAGTTAACTTACGTAAACATTTTTTTTTTTTTTCAAGAAAATTATAACTGTTTTTATGAACAGCCTACGATTTCCTAATACATGTTTTTATGCGTATTGTTTTAATGCGTATACTTATGGTATTTACCGTTTCAAAATATAAAAGTTATTTCTTGCTTTTTCTATTTTGATCATAAGAATCGTAAATTGAATTATTAATATTTTTTAAACATGGCTATATAACATGAGATTGGATAAAACAATTAACCTATGGAGATAATAATTCTTTAAATTCTCTGCTAAGTAATCGCTCGATATGAAACATCTTGCTTATTTGCTCTTCAGTCATTAAATACTATTTAATATACAGGAACAAAAATCAGATATCTATTAAATACGATACTTGACTGACCAAGCCTAGTCAGTTAATATAATATAAATACATTATGCATTATTATCACAACATGGAAAAAAAGCTTTTTTTTTTTATATATATATATATGAATATCAAAGGCTGTAAGACTTATTGTGCCATTTTCTGTACCATGACATTTTAGAGGAGACTAGACTCTAGCGGCTGCGTCAACTATCTATGACGTCAACAATTTAATATGGCATATCTGTAGATAGTGGGGTAAAAGAAATCCTATACAAAATCTTAACGCAGTCGCTAATATCCACGTTAATTGAGGGAGCATGGTAGAAGCAAAGATATTTTTTTATTCTGCACCGACGCAATTTCATTGCCAAATGTAACCGAAGCTCAAATGATAGTTTTAAGGTCTGTAGGCGTGGAAGAGAGCTATACAATAACGATAGCAAACAATTTGTACAAAAATATCAAAAACTTTAAAAAAAATATTCAATTTCCACGACACTTCAACAACATGATATGTGTATTGTCAACATTATATTGAAAAATCTCATTGTATAATTCAAAACCTACCTAACTTTACCTGTACTAGCTAGCACCTTTCTCTTCCTGGGGCCACAGAACCTCCGGATGATTCAACATATAATATATCATATGTTTTTCACTTCCATACGTAGACGCCTTAGTTCCAATGCACATAATAAACTGACTCTTTTCCAAATTCTTATCACACTCAACAGAATGGAAAATATGCACCAAACTATCATCCGGAGCCCTGTACACAGTCAAATTAGATTTTATCAGAGTTTCAAACAACTGTACATCTTCTAAACCCCAACCTTTTATACTCAAATCAAAACCTCCGACTCTTTCTAAATCACGCTTGTATATCCCAAGTATACCGAAACCGTACTGTCTAAAATACCCATAATCATCGTTAATTTCTTTGCTGTACTTCAGATTAGATATTTCTCTGTCACTTTTTACATAGTTCTCTGAACTTTCCACATATCTTCCTAAATTTGTGTCCACAACTAAACTCTCGTACTTAAATTTATTATAGTCTTCACCGTTCACGACTTCTGGGTTATATTCACTAAACACTATTGGGAAGTACACTTGGTTGTATTTAATAGTATTTATCCTAATTCTTCTTAAAGTTATAAAGTTGAACATCATGTCTACATCGATAAAGAACACTAGATCGTCACTAGAACACACTTTAAGTCCTTCAGTCAACGCCGCACCTCTAGAGAATGTAGTCGAACCCATATTAACTATTTTGATAACTTTTCCATAAGTTTCTTTATAGTAGTTAATTAATGACTCCGACTTTTTATAATCTAGTGGATTTTTACCATCTAGATAAAGTACAACTATAAGTGTCACAGCCTCGTTTGATTTTAGGATGATTTCTTCATAGTTCTTCATAAACCTAGCAAATATATCCTGTCTTCCTAGTAAGGGAAGAATGAAATGGATCATTCTATTATACACTGTATATTCTTCGAATTCTCCACTATTCCACTTTAATACGTTTGGTAAATTTTGCAGTTTCATCAATCCGTTTTCAAGAGCTTCTCTTACACTGAGTTTTCCAAAATCGAGGAAACCAGTTTGCTGTTGGCTCGTCTCGTCAAAGTCATTGTATTCGTTTGTAAACTCTTTTGTACTACCTTCTTTCCCAAGTACATCTAAATCTTCAAACGGTGGCGGTTCTCCCATAGGAAGCTCTCGAATCTCCATACCTGGAATAGGTAACATTTGCATAAATTACTTTTTTATATACAGTTGTGTTTGCACTGTTGGGTTGGCAGTCTAGCATACGACTAGTGAAATATAAGCCGTATCCCGATCACCGTAGCCTTTTCATATATTATTATGTCCATAATACCGCAACATTTCGACTACCTCTCGGAAATAAGATTCATTTATTTCGAGTGGGTTACATAGTCAATCGACCCTGTACACCCTGGTGTCACAGTATAATAATAAGGTACGAGCTAGGTACCTTGAATGAAGGAAAAAAAATTAACACACATTTAGAGACCACACTAAGAAAATTGATACATCAATCTTTTTTTCAACTTACTCTTCAGCTAAATTATCATTAGTTCTGAACGCAAAGATATAACAGAGGTAATGATTTCTTATGTTTTCGCGATTGTTATTCATTAAATTAAACTGTTCATGGTCGCAGGCAGACTGTCTGCCTGCGACCATGAACGCTGTAAAGTGTTTGAAACGTCAGGTGTAAATAAATAAGTAATAAACGCGATAAAACCGTATTAAAATAGTTTAATTTAATGTATAACAGAGATTCTTCACTACCAGGTAGAAAGCAGAATAAGCCAAGTTAGTTAAACTCTGTGGGTAAATCTCTGCTCTTTTTGCAAGCATCAAAATAGAGGGATCTTTCCGTCCTTCTCGTCAACGTCATAGATTCTATTGTTCACTCCTGTGCCTACTAAAGGATTAAGATCTGCACTCAAAAACGGTAATAATTATTTCTGAAGCAAATTCAACTGAGTCTTTAAGTGTGCTATAAGACACAACTATAAGGCACAAGATTATCACACCTGTGAATTAATGCTCAACACAGAGATATACTTCAGAGTTGCTATAAGACACAACTATAAGGCACAAGATTATCACACCTGTGAATTAATGCTCAACACAGAGATATACTTCAGAGTTTCCGCACTATAAGTTAGAAAATAGATACTGTTCTTTTCGCAACTACGAAAACAGCGGCAGCCGGCTATCGCATAACGTTATGGATTCTGTTGTTCACTTTCGTAATTACTTCTAACTTAAGGGTTAAGAGCTTCACTCAGAAACGTTTAATTACCTAGTGCTAATTATCCTATTATAAATTCAAAAAAGAGATTGTTAAATCTTTGAAGCATGGATAATCAGGTCCATTCTTCTATCTTTAAATTACACCAAGTTTACATCATTGTAATTAACCAGCATTATTCTAATGTTTCCTGTTGAAAGGTTTCATTTGCCAACTCATTTTATCGTACTAGCAGGGTTCCATTTTCCCTGGACTGAATAAGAGCACTTGAAGCCGTTCAGCAGTGCAATCACTGCATTAAAACACACATTAACACACGTCTGTCATTTACTCTGTGGCTAACTGCTGGTTACACATATGCCCTAACATTTTGTAATAATTTAAGTTAAGTTAAGATGATTGTGTAATCGTTTGTTAACCCAAATAAATAAATAAATAAGTGTAATTACTTCATGAGCAAATTTATCAAACTGAATCTCAGCGTGTGCTGTAAGACAAGGTACCACACGGTTTTATTACCTGTGAATGACTGCTGTAAATACGCGTGCCTCCTCACAGCGGCTGTCATCTTCCTCCCGCGGTACCTCCTGTACTTCAGCAGCAGGTCCAGGATGTGGTCTGCCCCGTGGAGCGGCTGCAGGCGGCTGTACCCGTACAGGAGCTCGTTGAAGTCGATGATGCGGCCGCGTTGACGGGATGGCGCGTTGATGATTTCCATGACCTGGAAGTTAGTTAATTTGAGAAATATTTATTTGATAAAGAACTTATAAGTATATGTTACAACCATGGAGTAATTACAAAGGGGAGATGCCGTACTAAGCGTTTTGTAAGAAACCATTTGTGAGGCTACACGGGGCGGAAGGCAGACGTGCGGGGTGCTTGGTTTCGGCCGTGGCTCCATTAAGTAATGATATCCATCTTACGGAAAGTAGCAGTACTACGTTATTTACAAATTATCAAGTACTTCAGACACCCGACACTAGATGTCACTACTGTTTACTTACTGTTGTTTTTAATATTAGGTATAACTTTTAAAGCGTTAAATATATCTTATATCTTATTTAACAGAAACCAAAGAAAATTATTTCTAATTAATACATTTATAAAACGTAACTAAGTACAACTTACCTGTGGAAAGATATTTGTTGATCATGTTCCAATTTTTTGTCAGAAAAGTTTTTAAACTGAAGCACACAACACTTCATCCTTTATATTTATATGAAACAAAATTATTAAATACTAAATTCCTAAAAAAGTCGTGGAAAATCGTGACAAACTTAGAAGCTCGCGATCTGTTTCTCGGTACGCTTTTGAACGAGCAATGACAAGCTCCGCCCACTTTTGTGTCGGCGAGGCGCCAATGATTATATTACTGCGCCATTTCAAACGGCATCTCCCCTTTGTAATTACTCCATGGTTACAACCATTAAATATAAAAATAATCTTCCAACGAACCCCATCGAGGCAATGTACCCAGTATACTGGCAGCATTTTAATGTTGGGCGAAAAATCTGCCAGACACAATTTGTTTTCAATCTTTTTTTTTGACGTACGCACCGACGGTTGGTGAAGAACCAGCCTGGGTTTAGGTTTTTGATGACTACTCTTCTTCACACCATGGTGTAACCATTATTGAATGTGATGAGCTACATGCGTGAAATATCGCTATAGAATCTCTATGGAGAAAAAAAACAGGAAAGCAGACTCGAGCTTCAAATTGACAAGCTGAGAATGCAACCAGGAAATCGCTAAGATGAAATCGAAAACGGAGATGGCAAAGAAAACGGAGATAGCGCAGAAGACAGAGTTGGCGGAGAAAACGGAGATTACGAAGAAAACGAAGAACAAGAGGAACACATGCAACACGGACAAGACTAAGAAGACAAATATTACGGAGAAAACTGAGAAGATCATAAAGATATCTAAGAAACTACTCACCTCTCTAATGACGTCATCAAGTGCTTCCTTTAAAGGTGTCTCGATCCTCCTCTTCGGGTTGCTATGGCTCACAGAGTAAATGGATTTGCTGATGAAATCGAATGGCACAATGTCTTCCAAACTGTTGGGCTTGTATCTGTTCATGTCCAGGGGAGCACCTGAAAAAGGACACCAAATTAACTTATAGATTAACTGATTGAAAACTAATTTAAAAACATTAGTCCCGTACACCAAGGCACTAAAGTCATCCCGTCCGGTCTCTTTACATCATCACGAAACAAACCATTGGATTCCAATGCCGCTGGAATGTTGATGGTGGCAAGAGCACGGTGGATAATATTATTAAGGGCGGCATACCGCCCTAAGCGACCGGCCTGTGACTTTTAAAATGAAATGGGGACCTGTTAACAAAAGTTTATTCTGAGCCTAGCAACGATCATTCGTTCATTCATAGCATGCGGGTTATATTCTCAATCGACCCTTTGCACCCTGGTGTCAGTTTTTCGAAACCGCCTTTTGGCCTCTGATATGGTTTCTTTAACGACCACCAAATGGCAGCTGGGACCAACGGCTTAACGTATCTTCCGATGCACGGTATCATCATTATTATCAAACAATTTATGTGATGCAAGCCTACAATATCCCGTGTGAGTAGTAGAACCCACGACCTCCGGGATGTGTCAGGTCAATGTTATAGGTACTATAATTAAAAAATATTTACCTAGTATCATATTGTTCCCCAGATACCCTCGTTCTCCAACTTTAGCTGGGAACAGTGGAACATCTCCTGACAGCATATAGTCTTCCACACCATCATCAGGGACTGACAGCTCCCGCATAGAGGCAGCGATGTCCCGATGGAGGTCCACCGACCGCTCCCTGATCTCTTGGATGCGAAGATTCTGGAATATAGAGAGAAACATGTCAATATTGATTCTAAAATTAATGAAATTAAGTACCATGTTGTATTATGGTACTGTTTTAGTTTATATCCCTAGCGAACTCCCTTCTCTACCCATGTGAATGTCAAAAGAGGTAAGAATTATGGGAAATAGAAATATTTCATTTTCGTTTTCTGAAAGCTGGGGGCGAAAACCACAAGCCACAAAAACCACAGCAATAAAAAAAAAATTAAAAAGAAATCAAAGGCTAGCCGGAGAGTATAGAACTTATCGTATCTTATCTACATCTACACTAATCTACACTGATATTATAAAGAGGAAAGATTTGTATTTTTGTGTGTATGTTTGTAATGAATAAACTCAAAAACTACTGTGCCGATTTTAAAAATTCTTTCACCATTGGAAAGCTACATTCACCCTGAGTAACATAGGCTATATACCGAAGGTGGAGCTGCGGGAAACGGCTAGTTTATTCAAAAAGAAAATTGACACAGGCCCTAGACTCTGTAGTCCAAGTAATTTTAGGACCATAGCCTATAGATATTTTTGATGAGAATGTTACTCATCATTTATCCACCAACAAAAAAAAGTGCACGTGGTCCACCACGACCTTTGACTCCTAAGACTGTAGAAGTCTTGGGATACAAAATTACAAAAATTAATTTAATAATTAAACTTAAAATTAGTAGGTATATAAATTAAACTCTACAAGTCACATCTTAAAAATGGGATGAAACAGAGATAACGTACCTACATGTATAGAGATTGTTGTCAAAACGCAAACTAGTAAATTCGTCTAAGCTAATAAAAGCCGGTCAAGTGCGAGTCGGACTCACGCACAAAGGGTTCCGTACCATTATCTATACAACCGCAAAAAAAAATCTTATGTGTGATAAGGGAGCTCACTTAACATTTATTTTATTCTGTTTTCTAGTATTTATTTTTTGTTGTAGGTAACAGAAATACATCATTTGTGATAGTTTCAACTGTCTAACTATCACGGTTCATGAGATATAGGCCGGTGATAGATAGCACAGATTACAGATTATATGCTATACAAATATTCAACCGTCATACATTGAAACGCGGAAACTTTCCTGGCATACAAAGTCATTGTGACGCCATCTGTCAAAACATGTGAAGTAATAATACAAGATTTAAACAACTTTTTAAATACAGCACATAAACTTTGACATTGCCAGAATCATCGTTTGGCTAAACGATGAATCCATCAAAATAAAAATAGAAAAACAGCACATAATCTACTTGTGATATAATTTGGGTACGTAATAAAATAGTGTTTTAATGTATGCTAAAAATTTCGCTAACAATAAGCGAGAAGATTTTTCTATTTTAAGCGCATAACTGTTTACATCAAATAGGGAAATTAATTTTTGAAAGACAATGGGAGCTCATGGTAATAGTATTCCATTTTACCCTCTGGGTACGGAACCCTAAAAAGTAATTTTAAACAAATAAATAATAAGTACAACAAAATGCCCCTCTGTTGCCAAACACGGCGACTATTTGGGGGGCCCATTCACTGAGTGGCGAACCTGCCACTAATAGTCAGTAATCATGATTATGGCAGGTGTCCGATTTCTTGCCCCTCGGCGGAGATCGTGCGGCGGGTGCGCCTGCGAGCGCAGGCGGAAGTCGTGCGAAGGTGGGAGGCGGACCTGGCGCAGGCGGCGTTCGGTGTGCGCACAGTGGAGGCCCTGCGTCAGGTCCTGGAGAAGTGGATGTTGAGGCGGCGCAAGCCTCTCACCTTCCGCATGACGCAGGTGCTCACCGGGCACGGTTGCTTCGGTGAGTACCTGCACCGCATGGCCCAGAGGGAGGCCGAGCCTCGCTGCCACGACTGTGGCGAGGCTCAGGACACCGCTCAACACGTCCTTGAGCGGTGTCCCAGGTGGAGCCGGCAGCGCCAGGAGTTGGCCGCCGCGCTTGGCGGGACGGACCTGTCGCTCCCGAGTGTCGCCAACGCGATGCTCGAGAGCGACAGCGCCTGGAATGCAATGGCCTCCTTCTGCGAGGTAGTCATGTCGCAGAGGGAGGCCGAGGAAAGGGACCGCGAGGACGATCCCCTCGCGGACCCGATCCGGCGGCGGAGAGGGGGGGTGCGTCGCAGGCGCTACTTGGCGCGCCTGGAAGCGCCCCCGTAAGCGGTGGGACTGGAGCAGTCCCACCCGGTGGCTGGGGTCCTCCAGGTGTCGGAGGGCCTCTGAGAGTGGCGAGTCCGGTTTCTGGTGAGAAACCGGCCAGTCGCAGAGGCGTCTTGTGCTAGTCAGATCCGAGGCGCCTCCCTGCAATGCGGCCGACGGCACCCGCAGGGGTTTAGTGGGTAGTCTGGGCCGGCTTCGGCCCAGGAGTCCCACACTCTGTGCGTAAACGCATTCCCCTGCGAAATCAAAAAAAAAAAAAAAAAAAAAAAAAGGTGTCCGATTTCTTTTGCAAAAGCCCAGTTTAAATCCATCCAAACTTCATAACCATAACCCATTTTATTCTTTTCGCTCATAAGCAATAGTTCCTCCTCCTGCCCAGACCTGTTCATGGAAATGTCATCTATTGATATAGCCGAGGACGGGTTTGGGCAGGAGCACCACATGACATCAACTTCTCCAAAGTGCCTCTACGCGTTGGATCCATATCCCCGCGCAAGCCTCTCAAAGGACCGGGGCAACCCGTGAAGCCCAAGCGGAGTACAACAAAAAAAACTTACGTAGGTAACGACCAGGATTTAGACCCTTTCTTTGAAGACTGAGCTTCTTACGGCCACGCCAATTCCATCTTAGCCACTTGGCCAAATTAATATTGATATAAGGCGGCAATGGTGTTTTTTATTATTTTCCCACAGTAATTAATAAACATTTATTATAAAAATTAAAAATACATTTCAGACTGCCACAAGAACTGTTTTATACGGCATATCACATGGTAGAGATAGAAGTACTTTTTGAAATTTACCACTTTATCCCCCAAAAATGACCCCCCGTTTTTTAACACGTGCTTCTGATTAATATTCCGGTAAATTTCAGCACAAAATCTACTTTCTGAATAATTTCAAAATTTTAAGTCTAGCAACTTCGGAGATAGCTTGGAGAGTACGCTCATTTTTTGTCTTCTTTCCTAAATAACCCCTAAAATACCGACCTAAGAGATATTGACAAAAATATCATGAATATCTTCAAACTGAGCTCTTTCGTTTGATATATCACAAAATACAGTTTTATCACAAAACTTTTTTTTAATTGACCACTTAACCCCCCCCCCCCCCCCCCCCCCCCCGAAACTATTCTACATATTTAAAAAATATCTATTTTTTCAATTAGTCTACCTTCGCTGTAACCCGAACACATGCGTGTACCAAATTTCAACTTGATCAGTCCATTAGATTCGGAGAAAATCGACTGTGACAGACGGACAGACAGACGACACGAGTGAGACTATAAGGGTTCCTTTTGTACCTTTTGAGGAACAAAAAACAAAATGACAACAAGAAGTTACACCGAAATTTTTATTGGTAGACTGACTCTGAATGAAATTGAAATTACTATTCGTCCGTTGCACTTCTTATACATTTAACTAATAATGACTAATAAAGATTAAAACAATGTATTTGTTTATTAATAAGCCAATATATAAACAATTTAATTTAATTATACTGATGTTATCGGACTAAGCTGTTTACAAACTTTATCAAAAATGGCTGCGTATTATTTCTACTTATATTCTTCTTACTACATAGGGCGCACTGTAAGTTTCCGGAACTGGCCACTTACATAAACAATATTTAAAAATTTATTGCAACATTTGAAAATAGAACTCTTTGGCTGTAGAATGCAGTTTGTTTCATCTGACTGTCTTATGTTTTTACCTTGTGGCGCCATTTAAAAAATTGTGTGTCTGCATCAACATGGATTTAACTCGGGAAAATTTTCGTAGTATGATTTTCTACGATTTTAAGTGTAATTTGACAACTCAACAGAGCATCGCTCGGCTTGAAACAGCTTTTGGCAATGAAGCACCATGCAAGACAACTGTTTATAGCTGGTTTGCAGAATTCAAGCGTGGTCGTATCAATCTCAGTGACGAATCTCGCGATGGTCGGCCGTCCACCGCTGTCACCAACAAAAACATCAATGCTGTGCGCCGTATGATTGAAACAGACAGGCATGTGACCTACCATGAAATTCGCGCATCCTTAGAAATAGGCATGAGTCAAATACAATTAATCCTACACAAACATTTGGGTGTGAGAAAGCTGTGCTCGCGGTGGATCCCACACAACTTGACCGAGGCTCAAAAAACGGACCGCGTCACTTGGTGCAGTGCCATGCTTACCAGATTCAACGAAGGTGCGTCAAATTTGGTGTGGGACATAGTAACAGGTGACGAAACATGGATTTATTGCTACGATCCCAAAACAAAGCAGCAATCGAGCGTATGGGTCTGTCAAGATGAGCCGAAACCAACCAAAGTGGCGCGCGTGAAAAGTGCATCTAAGCGGATGATTGCTTCTTTTTTTAATAAAACTGGACACGTGGCTACTGTTGCTTTAGAGAATCGTCGTACAGTGAATAGTGACTGGTACACGACCATTTCTTTGCCGGAAGTTATTGACGAACTCCGTAAAAATAACCGTAAACGCCGTATCATCCTGCACCACGACAATGCTAGTTCTCACACGGCCAGACAGACAAACGACTTTTTGAAGGCGAAAAATGTAGAACTCATGAGTCATCCTGCATACAGTCCCGACCTGGCACCTTGTGACTTTTTTCTGTTCCCAAAAATTAAGAACCAATTACGCGGTCAACGATTTTCATCACCAGAAGAGGCTGTCGAGGAGTATAAAAAACACGTTTCAGAGGTCACCACAGAGGAGTGGCACAAAAGTTTTCAAAACTGGTTTCATCGAATGAAAAAGTGCATAGACGCCAAGGGAGATTATTTTGAAAAACAATAAATTAATTTTGTACCTTTAATAGTATTTTTTCATATTCATTCCGGAAACTTATAGTGCGCCCCACGTACTAAAAACTAAAAATGTAGATATTGCAAAATAATAATGCTCACACGAGAATTTGTAACAAAAATAAACTGCAGATGTGGACAATTGTCCGTATAAACATTTTTTATAAAATTCCTAGACATGACTTCATAAATTAATAATATTCCACTGTGAAAGCTAGATTATAAGTTTGCGTTTTAGAGATAATGATTATTGTCCAAAATCAAGTAAAATCAAAGGTGATACGGACGGATTCAGTGCTGGCAATCCAATAGCGAATTTGTCTATTCAGGCGCGTCCATGAAAAATAAATTTCGTGTCCATGTAAGCTACTGGATTCCCAGCACTGGGTCCGTCTAAATCGACCTGAAGCCTCTTTTGTTTTGAATTGTTTTAGTCCAACTAAAGTACTTTTGATCATAACTAAGGTCACAATTGCATAATCCAATATGAGCCATAAGATACGACAGACGACCTCCGTAATAGGGGACTTCCTTTACTCGCATCACGTGTATGCGTGCTGCGTTTAGGGGAAGAAGCCGAATTAATATTCTTGTATTTTTTTATGACCAAGGATAATAGAAAATCATTTTCATGAAACTAGCAGACCCGACAGACGTTGTTCTGTCTGTCTTCACTATCATACATTTTGATTACTAAATTTCAAAATTCAGATGTTTTTTATTGTTCAAGTAACAGAGAATCATTTTATCAGTATGGCTTATATGCTATGGTATGTTGATTCGATCAACTTCCTTAATTTTTCCTTTCAAAATAACCTTTCCCGGACAATGATAACTGCACCGTGATGTCAAAGTTTTTCGAAACCGCCTTTCGGCGACTCAAGATCTCTAACACACGAACGATATCGGTATATTCGTGGCTTAAGTCCGTAAGTAATAAACTCAGATATTTTTGCAAACAGGCAGACAGCCCTTCGCTATGAAACCGGCAGATCAAAGGGTATTTATTTTTCTTTCGCTAAATATAACTGGCGTTAAAACAGGAGGCTACTAAACTAACTTCAAAGCATTCGCCATGCTATAATGATACTTAAAAATGGCATCAAGACAGGTAAAAATTATTTGAAGCTAAATATTGACGAGAGTGATGAGTACAGATGAAACAAGGACGTCTTTATGGAAGTAGCTCTTAGTGAAAAGTCTGTTTGTAGTATTAGTGCAACCCAGCAGGAAACGCAATTTGAAATTATGAAATTTCAAATTAAACTTACTTACCTTGGACATTGGGAAAAGATTAAAGCTATTTTAATATTTTTTAAGTATTTCTAAGTTAACAGCGATACTATAGAAACAACGAGTGATGTGTTTACTTTTTACCCGACTACGGCAAAGCCACCAGGAGGGTTATGATTTTGACCGGTTTGTGTGTTTGTATGTATGTTCATCTGTACGCGATTTTCTTCTAAACTACCAGTGACGATTAAACAAATGGGGTATCGTTGCAAAGGTCTTAGTTATCCGCTGATTATTATCTATGTAACGACTACGGCTGTCTTTTGTACATTACTAACTACTGAAACAATTTATGATATCAATAATAAATAATTGTCTTGTTTCGTAAATTTTAGAGCGTGATTTCGCAGTAGTGGGTTAGCCTAACAACTGCCATCTATCGGGACCAACGGCTTAGCTTGCCCTCCAAAGCACGGAGAAGCTCGTCATAACATTTCCATTAAAAGAAGATTAATCGGATACCTGCCTTAAAATAAGAGTGAAGCCTGTACATCTGCCGATGATCTTTGACTGGATGGAGAGTGATGGCACGATGCACCTCTCTTTTCTTCAGCCGGCCTGTGTACGCTGCCTCCCCGCTGCTGTTGTGGTGTAGGATCATTTGCATCTGAAATTAAATGATACAGGTTGTAAAGTACAGATTTTTATACGACTACATTACGCACTTTCTTCTACCTCTCTAAGGTTAAAGTTCTCTTTGTCTCTAGATTTAACTCATTTATTTATTTATTTTTTTTCTCTTTATTTCTGTAACTCTCACTCGTATTGTGTATTTCATTTATTTAAGTATTTTATGTACGTTTATATATGTCAAAATATTTTAGTTTATTTTCTGTATTATTGTAGATATTAGCAACTGCTCGCTCAAAGTCTTTATTCTCTACGCCTTTCTACCATAGGGTTGGCTGGAAGAGATTTCATTAGCGATAAATCCGCCTTTGTACTTATTTCTTTTAATGCTTATTGGATTCAGTGCTTTATTTTTTATGTATGTAAATTTTGCAATAAAGTGTTCATTCATTCATTCACTGAAGCCGGCAAAATTTACGCTTACGTGACACCTTGAGATTCTCAGATCCGTACAAGCTGTGGTCTACTTTCGCCACGGATCCCAGTGATTTCACTGCCTCTCTCACCTCATCTTTTAAACACAACCAGAAGAAACCAGCGGTATAAGGATATTTTTTATCGAAAATACATAATAATTTCAAACGTCCGAGTGCTGGTTTATTATGATATAGATACAATTTCCTTTTCCTAACATTTTCTAGAAATCGTATAGTCACAGTCTCACAGAGTGGAACAAGCTCTCTGTGAGTGTCATTCTTCATCCACAATTCATAAACTATTTCTAAATTATTTCGATAATTTATAAATTCGACAATTTATAAATTATCGATGTATAAAAAACTTTTATTGTCATTACTCTCTGAACAAGCCTCACTGTAATGGTAGATTATGCGACCTGTATGTTGTTATTCACCTTGTATGCTTGCCGTTGCATTTTGTACCCTTACACACTTTCTTTATAATTTCCCTTTAGTAATTATTTTATAAATACTTGTTTCTTTAATCTGTAGATAACGTGGTTGGTTACAGAATTGTTACATTTACATATTGTTTATTTTATACACTGTCAACACATATTTCTGTTTGTTATTCCAAATAATCAAATAAATGTAAAATATAAAGTCTGAATAAAATTCTATGTTCTTTTGAGTGCGCGCAAATTGGTATGAAATGGATAATAGGTTGAGCTCTAACATCTTGTAAATTAGATTTTTACGGCCTATTTTGTTACGTTTGATGCAATATTCGTGTGAATATTTCTCTTGTCTGTAAATACCTACTTGAATACTGAGAGAAGTTAAAATATTTTTGAAGCAATACATTCATTTTGTGAATAAAAGTTACAAATAGACATTACAGATAAGAATGATTAAATAAATTTCGAAATATTTATTATCAAAAGAACTGTAGATTTTTTTATAAAACAACCAAATACCAGTGTAAATTTGACTATTAATTTCGCTACTACATTCGGTACACTATCTAAACCCTTATCTAAATAATTTATTAGGCCGATGTTAATTAACGGAGTATTGGACATTGATAACAATCACTTAGCTAACCTCGGATTAGGTTTATTGTACATTGATAACTTTAGCTGGGTACCACAGTTATAATTATGCGTACATTGTTACGGAAATGAAAAAAAAACTTTCAATCATGTATACTACTGGGCCACCCCTTAATGTACAAAGATTGGCTGGAAGAGACTGCTTAGCAATAAGTCCGCCTTTGCTCCATATTGTTAATAATGTAATAATTTCAATTTGGTGATTTCCCAGATGTGGCCAATAAAGTTATATTGTATTGTATTGTATACTTACATGCGCGAGCCCATACAAAATTAAATACGAAATCCGACACCGCGTCTTACAGTGTCTGTCGTAAATGCAAATAGATAATCTATTTATATATTTAATCAAGGTACACCAACAGGTTACATGCTCACATTAACTTAATTATTCTAAATAGGTACTTTATCTAGCATGTGTAAGATCTGATAGATTTTACGAATATTTTTAAAAGAATCTGTAAATAATCTTAACGATGATTGTGCCATTTTGTGTGGCAACACTAATTAAAAAAAAGTGGGACTCGACAATTGACAGATGTCAGTGATGAGCCAGTTGGATTGATTCAGAAAATTCGAAAATAAAATATGTTTAGTTAAAATCAACCTTATGCCTATGGAAGCACACTTTGTTTCCAGTTTGGTTAGGACATTGCAGGCTTGAATCACCTTTGTGATTGTCTGAAAATAAAGATAATTTCGTGCTTCGGAAGACACGTTAAGCCAACAGGAATCACGTCAGAGGCCAATGGGGGGTTCCGCACACCTCTGACACCGATTGTACATGATCCATTGACAATGTAACCTTCTCGAAATGATGATGATGAGTTAAAATCATTGCGCACCCTTGAGAGTGAAACTCCGTCAGACAGCGCGACCAGTTTTTCTATCAGATCGAGCCATTGTTTGCAAATCTCAACCTCAAACAATCGGTTAATGTTAACTTTCTCCGGCGAGAGTGAATCTGTTGACATTCATGTGTTAATAGTTGACAGATAACGGGTATGTACTGTTTGCACTCACATAATTATTCATGTTTATCTTTGTTTTCTCGACTCGAAAGCAGGCGTGGCGTAGATAGGATACTATCTGTTTTGTGGTCGGTAAATCCAAAGAATTTACTCTTCTTTATTTGAATGTGATTCCTAATTACATTTTACAACTCATCATCATCCTAGCCTGTATTCCGAGTTGCGTCGTCAGCTTACGCTTCGGAGCCTAGGGTACGCTGAAAGTCATGGTCCTAAATTTGGCAGAACTGGTTATTACAATGGAGCTACTGCCGTCTGACCTCCGTTACTCTTTTTACAGGGAAACCAGATCAACAGGAACATGACCCGCGGTGTGTTAGTTGCCAACACTGTCAGAATTTTTCAGGCTGCCCTAAGGAATCTGACACAGCCTCACGACTGCTATCTATCGATAACAACCAGGACCAATGGCTTAATGTGCCTTCAGAAGCACGGAGGAGCTCAAGATGGAAAAATGCCACTAAATAGCGACCAATCCAATAGTGGTCGCGTCACACCGTCGCTTGACACGCGCATTCGCTACTATCCGTAGCGTGGGTCGAACTCGACTAACGAGTTCTTCAAATTACATTCACAACTAACCTAAGATAATTTTAGTTTAATATTCATTCCATTGGTAAAATTATTTACTGCAATACTTATTCAAGTATTCATTCGCTCTATTAGGCAAGTAAATTTAAAAATATATACTGCAGAGGAGTTATAACAATAGCTACTCAGTGACTGCACAAGGCAAGCCTGTATAGTTGATGACATAAAACGTAAGCAAACAAAATTAAAGCTTTGAAATATGTGTGATTCACAGTAGAGATTAAAAAGAGAAGATATAAGAGATGACCTGTCCTAAAAAGGATAACATAAGGGCTTTTATGGATGGATGGATGGATCCTCAATAATACTGAATTACTGACTATCTAGCAACTTGACCCCGAACCCAGGTAGTCTACATTATAAATAGGTATACATCTTCAAAAGATAGGTAAACAATTTGCTCGTGATGAACTTGTCTTTGCAAAAATCTTTCTGTAATACATTTTTGGTGCAACACAAACGAAACTTAAAAACATTCGCCAAATTTTCACAGTGCTTTCTGTAAAAAAAGTAAGTGAAAATCGTGAAAATATTTCGATCTCCAACACAAAGTTAGGCATTTGATCAGATTTGGATGGGAGGTCGAATATAATTTCTTGGTTTTCACTTACTAAAAGTGGTCTAGCTTCACTAAACACAATTTAAAAAATTGGCTACTACTAATTACTAAACTGTGTTTAAAAGGTCACCCTGTATTTGGGGCAACAAAGAGCAAAAGTATTATGTTTTATGGTAGAATTTCTCGTCTATATTTCTGGCAACCCTACATCCAGGTGACTTTCACATTTTCACATTGCAGGTCACACAACCGGTCTAGATTTACTATGACTGGGTCTATGTTCATGTAGGTAATCTCGAATTTAAACTAGAATACTTAAACTATTTATTTGCACGGTATCTTTGAAAATTCAATAATCCTATCCTACTAATATTATAAACGCGAAAGTTTGTAAGTATGGACGGATGTTTGTTACTCTTTCACGACTAAACCGCTGAATTGATTTTCATTAAATTTTTACGGATATAGTTCAAGACCCGGAGTGAAACATAGGCTACTTTTTGACGCAGGCGGAGCTGCGGGAAATAGCTAGTCATAAATATAATTACTGAATAAAGCTTACCTTACCTTTTTTGTAGCTATTTTGTATTCCACTGCTGGGCAAAAGGCTCCTTTCTTTTTTTTTTGAAGATCTAAGAAAAATATACTAATCAGAAAAATAAACATAAACAATGGCTTTGATTCCCAATATCTGTATTTTAGTTCTTTTAACATATTTTTTCAGAGCTAAATTATTGTTTGATACCCACCAGTAGGTCGCATTGAATTTCATGACTGAGTAATGAAATACATTGTATTCAATCAACAAAATGAAATCGACAACAAAGTGCCTCTTTAATCAATCAAATACAAGTTCTATTTATTAAGGATCATAGGTATTCATACATGTCATGCGAGCACTGCGTCTTCTTAATATAGTAGCTGAGAGAATCGATATATTCTCTTGTTCTCTGAATGAGTTCACAATAACGTCTTTAAATGTTATACGTAGATAGATAATTATGGAACTTCTATCCTATCGCATTAGACGTTGTTTCTGTAATGATAGGTTAAGCTTTTTGATAAATAAATAAATAAAATGTGACCATATCTAAAGTTTTTCTACCTAGTCTATGAAATAAATTATTTTTTATTTACTTAGAAATGTTGATATCTTCCTCTTAGGTAGGTAACAATAGTATCAACAATAGGCTATTCTACTATTTTTTTTTTTTTCATTTTTCGTATCTCAAATTTGAGTAAGTACCTGAATTCGAAAACAGAAAGAATTTTTTGAATCCGTTCATTAGTTAGTAAGTTATAAGCATTGAAATCCTGTGGAAGGCGAAACTGTCAAGAAACAAGAAAATGATGGACTTAATGGTGGAGTGACGTCACAGCCATTTGATTTCGTGCGTACGAAAGAGATAGCAAGACGTCCCGACCATGCTCCCACTTTTCTTCATTAAATTTTATTTTAATTCTAATTACTGAACTAACTACTACTTAGCTAATTTATAACTAACTATTAGCTAAATAATTTATTAAATTCATTACCGATTTTGTTGTTGTTTTCGGAATTGGTTACTTTTTAGTTCGTTCGTTTCAGCCGCAATCAGTCCACTGCTGGACTTAGGACTCCCCCGAATTGAGGGGTTGTTGCCATACTCGCCACACTTGGCAGGCGGGTTGGCGAGCGCAGTTTCAACGACTTATTGTACTTCCGACACTGCTGCCCATCGGAAGTATTCTTAAGCTAGGGAAGGGTGGGATGTGGTGGGGCCAAACCCAACCACAAAGGATGAGGTATTAGGGACCGGAAAGGATGAGGTATTAGGATGCTACTGACTCGGATGGACATGGGTTGACTCAGTAGCAGCTCGGGTAAGTCGGGCTCGCGTAACCGTGTGATATGTATCCAAGCCATCGGACAGATGCTTGGAAACAACACCCCTGACTTACCTATGTATTGTTCTGTATAAAAAGATTGTCAAAATGTGAAGACAGTCAAGTAGGTAGCCTATTGGGTACAATATAAACAATTTCACATTTCGATTTCGAGCAAGGAATAGAGGGAGACCAAAACAGAGATGGCTGGACTCTATCAGGGAGAATATGAGTAGTAAAGAGTCAAAATGGAAATCGTTAGAGATGGAAAAAATGGAAGAAACTTACTACTGTGCCGATCCCATAGTGGGATAAGGTAAAGGGGAAGAAGATACACAATTTCGCATTTCAAATGGAGGAAAAGGGAATCACTATCTCATGCTACTTAAAGTGTTATTAATGCAATGATATTTGTGTTATAGATCATTGTGTTCATCACTAATTCAGAACCGAAACTTCATTGCGGTCGTGGATGAAATTCTTTGAACGCTTTATTATTTCTATACTATTAATTAATTCATTCCTATCAATTTTCTATCAATTCAATGTAGTTACCTGCCCTAGTGTCAGATTTTTCAGATCCGCATTTCGACCTCTGACGAAGACATAATGTCTACCTAATAACTGCGGAAGTTTGTTGAATAATATTAATTAACTCTGATTATCGAAGGCCAAGACTCACTTTGGTATTTTAGTAAGTAAGTAATAAAACTTATTGATAACAATATAGTTTTATCCTCAAGCCAAAATCCTTGTAATCCTAATCCACCCACTACGTCACGCAAATATTAGATAATTAATTATTTTTCTATGAATTAAGATTATAAACTGTCGTGATAAACGCGTAAATGTGTTATCTTCTTATTATGGAATTTTTATTTCTTTAGTTTTATAAAATACAATTCTAGGTAAATTTTATATCCTCCTAATTAAGTTTACCGACATCAACTAAAATTTCCTAAAATATTTTTCATTCTCTTTCATTTAAATTTTTCTCCTTTCTGTGATTACAACCTTCAGAATGACCTTTGTGAACCAACCGCGGTTTCTATGACTAAGATATATAATTTAGAAGGATTCTTCGAATTTGTATTTCGTTATTTGGATTTTCGTCGAAAACCGTAGGTATTCAGATATTAACAATTCTAGAAATAACTAATTCTGGAAAAACTATTCAACTATATTTGATATTCTTTGGGTAGGATTTATTAAATAATTAAATGGGCTAATAAAAATAAGGCTTTAAAAATGTTAGATGATTGTGAGAAGTGGATGTAGAGATAAGACTAACGATTGATTGATGGCTGATAGATAGGTATATTACAAATACAAGTAGATTGTGAGAAATGGATTTAAAGACAGGAGGAAGACCAACATGATGGCTGATAAGATAATGTATACGGGGTGGACAAATATGACAGAATTGTATAAGACTTGCTGTAACAGCACCACATAATCTAGAAAAACGAGAAAAAGATTAAGAAAACGGTTGTTAATTAGATAGAATAAAGATCATAAGTGATGGTCATGCACCTATTGAGATGTCTGTCAGGCACGTAATTCATCTTGTACCTTTATAAGACTTTTCCGTTATTTAATGTTATTCTTATGATCTTATGCTTTCAGAATTTGACTTAAAAGAAATGTCCTGCAGATACTATGTAGGTTATCTGCCTTATGTCTGCATCCACAACAATTCGGCGTGGTGATAACCGTAACCTTGTGATAACGCTTATCTTCATATCATTCTTTTGGCTGAATCGAAGAAATATTCACTTTGAATATCTAGAGAGTAAGCAATTAACAAAAATTAGGTCAGCTTTCCATTATATCCAAATCCTTACTTACTCTACTGGCTCGGCGATCCGAATTGGATCTTGGCCTCCGAAACCAGGGAGTGCCAGATTGTTAAATTCTGTGCGAAGGCTCGCCAGTTGTTGTCAGCTCCCATCTCTCTCAGATCAGCTAGCACCGCATCGCTCCAACGGTATCTGGGCAGTCGACTGCTCTTCTGCCTTATATCTTCCCCAGATAGGCTGCCTTGACGCAACCGAATCCTATATTGTATATTGTATTAAATAATGTTCGGCTTTCTCTCCGGTAGGGCTGACATTTAGACATCAAAATTGGCTGTTACCATCGATTAATATCAGTGGTGACGAACAAAACATTGACAAGTTTTGTTTTGACATTCTCGATCGAATCAATTCGTTCTACCGCTTGTACAATAGGTTGTGCTCAGAGGTACATTTTATTGATATTATCACCGCACCTCTCGCCATCGAAAGGGAACTGAACCCCAAAGTCTAGCACTAGGATTATAGAATAAACTCCCTGCCACGGTTTTACTGGAGACTCCACTAGTTCTACAACGAGAGGGCTACCAAAAAGGACGTGAAAAGATGTTAAGCGTCGGTAATGCGAACGTGATATCTATAGAAATAAATGGAGTGGGATCGTTGAAATTGTTTGTGCTTGTGAGCAGAGTTACAGAAGCAAAACCTATGATAAATGTCTATCTGTAGATTAAACCCATCTTAGCTACTTGGTCACGGGCAGGCAATCAATCAGACAATTTACAGCTACGCCTGACGTTAGGTTCACTGCCTGATAGCAACTTGAGCCATTTAGTTGCACTAATGATGGACAAACAGCAGAATACAACTCGACCAACTTTCATGATGATTTTGTTATGTTCTCCTATAGTTATTCTTGTGATATGAGATTTTTTAAATTTGTATGTTGAACTTATTTTATCGACAAACCAAAGTAGGAGCACAGAAAAGGCTTGCAGAAGATAAAAGTATCTGGGAGGATTCCTAAGATCATCATTTGTGGAGAAAAATTTTGACTTCTTTTTTGCCAATCGATGGTCAACTCAAATTCTAATTATAAGCTTTTATGATGATGATTATAAATGTAAATAGATACACTTCATTGTACCAATCACAAAAGTAAATTTAAAAGAAATTCATTTAAACAATTTAGCTATTGCAATTTCTCCTAGCCAACCTCTGGGCAAGATCTTATAATATTCTGGTACTCTGGATTGTCTGTATAACCAGCCTTTCCATAGAGATCTGTGTCACTGTAAATATTATTAGGTTTCTCAATAATATTGATTACTTGTTTAAAAATATTGTTTTTGCATACTAAATACTTTTAAAATAGTTTCAAAGGGTAAATAGATTCTGCAACAAGCACAAGTAAAAAAGCATTACATACGAGAAGAATGCTAACTGACTAATAGCTCTAAGTGCACTTTCTGACCGTAATACTGTTTTTAGGGCAATGGGCACTTGGTAATGTATCCACAAACATTGCATGCCTTCATTGCATTCTGTTTAAACATTTTTCATAACAAAAAGTAAAATTCTTAGTAATCCGAGCATTAAGGCACACGCGATTCTAAATAAACAAAAAGAAACATAGTTGTTTGTACTAATAACTAGTACCTATTCCAGATCAAATAATTGATCATCAACTTCAATTACATAAATATAATACGCTCTCGTTGGAATCTTTGTACTTTGGTTGTTTTGGTAATTTTTTTTTTGTCAGATGCCTTCATTTTCTTCATATCCATTTGTCCATGTCTATGTCAATGTGGTGTGGAAGTCTCCAAAAATGGAATCTGTTTAAGATTGCACAGGGATTAAGGCCCCCTTTTTCTGTCCTCATGAATCACTCACTAGGCTTTGTTTTCTTAATGATTTTTTGGCACTTCGAATTTAAAGTCATAGGGCCTATTCCTTCATTCTTAATTCATTTGCTACTAAACTACTTCCTTTGAATATAAACAGTTTTCTTTTCCTTTCAGGCCGATGAATATGAGAGATTGGCTTTTCGATATTAGCGAAATATAGACAGCGTAAGATCAAAGACTATTGACATTAACTATTATCAGCAGTTTAAAACAGAGTCGAGGTCAATCATAAACTGCAGTAATTGATCATAACATGCGGGCCAAGGTTCGATGAAAGTTGTGCCAACTGATTGTCCCTAATTCGAGAAAATTGCCCTGATTGTACACGAATCACTCACGCTGTTTGCGCAAATTATGTTGATTCATGTGGGTCCATTTGTACTTACATAGTCAGACACAGTTTTTTTTTCCTCCAAATTCTTTATTCAAATCAATATTGCTTTATTCACTGTTAAACTTGAATAAAATCTAATCTCGCTTTTTCCCCTCATGATGTTTTTCTCAGAGAATGATTCTCTAAATATCTAAGTTTTTATTGGAGCTATTTGGCTTCCTAATTGTCGAGTCATTCAGGGAATTGTTATAGTGTTTAATATTTTTTATTCCATTCTCAAGTCCATTAGTAATTTAGTTCTGCAAACACTTAATTAGTCATATCGAGATAAAAACCCGGGCATTCGTCCTAATTCCTTGAATTAACCAATACACAGAGCACTCGTTGTGACTTTTATTATAAAACCAAAATTGACGGCCATTTCGCAGAATTTCTTAGAGGAATACAACCGAAGGTCTCATCATCCTACTGGTTTTTCCTTTAATTTTATGGAACCTTCGCCCATATAATTTGTGTAAGGTAATTTTATACCTTTTGAGGTTGTTGCCACTTGAATTCCTTGCAATGTAGCAAAAAGTTATAATAAGAATTTAACCAAATCGATCTGTTCTGGCTAACTATAAGTGAGTAATACACTACTCCGGGGATGGATTCTAGTATTTCCAGATTGAGAAGACAGAAAATTTTGCTTTTTTTTTTCATCACAATGAATGGAGGTTGCGTACCTATTGGGCTGTATTTCAATCAGTAAAGGTTGATATTTGTAGGTTCGTAGAGTTATCTAACCACTTCTCTCGTAGATCTCACTATGCATGTTTTATTTTGCGAATGGTAACTTTGTAGAAATAATTTACCTTCGTTTTTCAAATACAATATTTATGACATACCCAAAATCGTTGTAATTTTTGTCTTGTTAATTTATTACATCAATGACATGAAACATGATAACTTTCCGTTTTATCGGACTTTTGATTTCGACATAACTGGCAATTCATACCATATCAAGTTCGCCAAAACTTTCGGTTTTACCTCAACGCCTCGGTCAGACCAGTTGCCGGATTTGGCAGAGAGGGTCATTGACCTGGGGACACTCAGGACACTCAGGAGTCAACGACATGTGTTGACAAGATATTGGACGAAGATAAATGAAGTTATTAAGATGATTTTTTTGTGTGCTTGTTTTGCGAGGTCGATCTATTTATCATGCTTTTGCCAGTCTGTTTATACCTTTCTTTTTTGAATCTGTACTATTAGTATTACAACGGAGTACACATTTATTTTCTTTGTATACCATAACATACAGATATATTAAGCATTTGTCTAGCGCAATCAATATAGTTGTCGTTACCGTAGCTTATGGACTCTAGTATTTTCTATTTTTATTCATCTTTTCTAATGAATTCCAGCCATTTATGCATTCCTTTTCTTATACACAGTGCAGCTACTCCTTTAGTGATATCTCTTATCAGAGACAACTATCTCTTAATAGACCTCAGTCATTGATGTTACAATATAGAAGATCTACTTAGATAATGTTACCCTAGTATAGTATTATTATAACAGTGGATCTAAAATGGCCACTTTGCACGAATTACAATATGATCACATTATGAATCATTGCAAATCTTAAAATAGCCACATTTTGGCAGTTCATGAAATGAATCATTTCATGGCAATTCTGCTGTTTGACGGAGAGTCGCAAAATGGCTTACTTTTCGTGAATTGCTTTACCTTATTGCCAGGCGTAAAAATAATCTTTATTTTTGCATAGCGTGCGTACTTTTACGATTTTTTTTGTGAAATAAGTTTATCTAACCAATAATGTTGATTTACTATCATAAATTAACTGTAGAATTATAAATATCAATAAAAATATTAAAATTATAAAATCTATTTTTATTTTATTACTATAGCAACACTTACATGAGAAGTGATTCAGGAAATGAATCACGAAATGAATTGAATTAGAGTTGAAACGTCAATGTCAAAATTTGCAGAATTGCTAAGCTTCTCAATTCATGAAATGATTCATTTTGATGAATTGCTCAAAGTGGCCATTTTAGACCTGCAGTAAGGTGAAAAGTTTAAAATTATTATGTAAAATAATAAATTGTAATTTATTTTCAAATAAAAATATGTGCCAAATATAAAATGCTGAGAAAACAGGTGCAAATTAAAAACAAACAAACGTATCTATATGTCCCTCCCCTTAACGTTTCCGGTGCAAAGGTGCCCAAAATGCTAGCTGCGTTACCGCGCTGTATAGCAATAGACATTCTTTGCACCAGAAACGAGCCAGAGCGAGGGTCTCCATTTTTCTCTGCCAAACGGCACCCTATCTCGTGAATTAGACGCTTTGCGTCCGTACCCCAGCAGCCCATGGTCTCCACCGCAATAGCCACGAAACTGTACTGTGTTACCAGTGTCGTGTACTTCTCTCGCTTTTTGTCAGCAGCATCTTCTGCAGCTGCCGCCACCGCGCCCACCGGCTTTCGGCTAAGGTGGCTAGCTGCAATGGTATTGACGCAGGTAGCATCCCACACAACACACCTGCCGTGCTTCCACGGGACTAGAGTCAATTCATCCGGCCTCTTTCCGTCTGACCTACTACGACCAGGCGGCTCCAGCACGCAAGGCACGTTTTCCGACACAAAAGCTCTTCGGACTATGTCGTTGAGTGCATGGTGTCGCACGGTGTATTATTATTATTAAATATTCGCGATTTTAGTAATTTCATTGGTGTTATCTGTACTAAGCTTATTTTTGGCGTAGTCGATCAAAAAAAAGTTAATGACGAAGAATTTAGCACTGCAGCTGCTACGGGTCAGTGACCAGAAATGCGGCAGTGTTGTTGCCTCAAGCAAACTATAAGAAACATGATTAGAACCAATTGCCAATCCTTGCGTCACCGTTAGACCACAGGGTGACTGTGATGAGAAACCAAATCGGAAGAAGAGTGGAGACTCTGTTTTCGCAAAAAGCAAGGTGTAGAGCGATAAAAAAATTATATCATGTAGATTATTTTAAATAATAGGCTTTATGTTTGATGCCTTCGTTGATGCGGACCCTCGTGAACAAAAAAGTAGTTAAACAGACCCTGGATTCCGCAACATAGAGCTGAAGATTCTGGGCTTGTAAAAGAAATATGATCACATAGGCAAAATGTTGATTGTATTTTGTTGGAATAACACACACCACGACAACGTACTACACTACACAAAAGTTTTTAAGAGACAACTTTTATCATGATTCGACAACCCCAGAAACCTTAGTACTATTCATCATCATCAATTCTAGCCTTTTCTCATTTATATTGGGGTCAGCCAAAGTTCTGTATATTCATGAAATATGAAAAATAAAATTTGACTATAGTCAAAGCGCCATCGACCTAATGTTTTTTCGGCGTCCGCCGACACAAGCCAATCATTTCTCTTTTTTGCCCGTCTGTCTGCATAAACTTCTAAACGTTATTGTTATTAGCGATGAATACTGTAATTTCGCGAGTGTGTAATTTGATCAGCGAGCGTTAGCAAAAAGTAGATCTTAGATTAAAACGTATTGTGATAAAACAATTAATTTTGATTATGGTAACATTTGGAAATGTCAATGAAAAATACGAATAATCAATTTGATTCAAAAAAAGGTCGTCTCTTGCGTCGTCCTCTTTCGAGTAGTAAAAACTAATGTTTTCTCGATTTGATTAATACCTACCTAAATATGTTTATCAAAGTATTTTTATCTTTTTGTCTGTAATCTTTGTCTGAAGATCCTTGTCTACGTAAATCGTTTGTTTTTAATAATACTTGTAAATATTGATAATTATAAATGAAAAATTAAACATTCTGTAAGTACTATTACTAAACCTAAGCCGACCGTGTCTATCTACATGTTAGTGGTCTCTTTAATATTATGAACCTTCACTTAGATCGAGTAGTTTCCAGTATAACAGAACATTTGCTTAAATGAACTGATTGTACGAAGATGATTCCGCGAATTAAGACTTCAAAATTTGTAGCCCACATTATTTTCATCGCCGGTAAAAGTCAATCTCCCTATCAACAAGACAAAGGACAAATGGCTATATTTATTCGGCTTCGTCCAGACAAGAGCAGGAAACACTTACTAGCCCCCCTAGAGTTGTCACGCAAGGAAATGTCAATCTTGGAGGACACACACGTTCCGGTGCCTTTCTAGAACGTTTCTTGTGATATCTGGCTTAGAATAGGCCACTATATTTGTCGTATTGGTGCTGTTATACTAAGCAATCAAGATTCGGTGTTGGAATATGTCAGGAAAATCGGGCTAGGTGGGGCTTCAAAGATTCAATTTCTAAAATGACCCTTTGACGAAACAATTCGGCTGCGTCCAGACAGAAGCAGGAAGCACTAAGTTGCCTCCCTCAGAAATATAGCTCTTGAAGAACACGCGTTCCAGTCAAATTTCTTCTGGATTCTAGAATGTTCTTTTGTTGGTACAAAAGATCTTACAAAAAACTTCCTCTATTGGAAACAATAGAGGAAGTTTATCAGATGATGTAAAAAAATAAGGGTTGGCATTGCGCACATGATGCTCCTGGTGTTACAGGCGTATATGGACTATGGTGACCCCTTAGGTGCGCCCCTAGGTGGGCCCCACAGGTGAAAAGTTGTATATGTAATAATCAAAGGGTTGTACCACTGTGATCTGCCTAAAAGGGACGTACAATAATAAAAAGCTAAAAGCGCCCCCCATTCCGATACGTTTTATCTTGTAAACCTTGCAATTGCAACAAATAACTGACGCGTGTTGACACGTGGCATACTAATGCGATCGCATTACTATGATATGACTGTACTATAATATTTCTTAACCTGTTCTATGATTGACAGCCGCTCACAGATACTAAAACAATTTTACAAATTTCATAATTTTTTTTAAAGAAAATGGTAAAGAGTTGCTTAGGTTTATAGTATAGGTACTACTTAACTTAATGAGTATATTAGATTTCAAAATTCACCCTTTGTTGAAGAGACCACACTATAGATGTGTGCAAGAAGTGTGATGACCAGGTTTTATTTCTGATAAACTAAAATTTCTTTTTCCCAACATACAGGGTTAACTTAGTTATTGAATTGTATTATTTTTGAAATCTGTTTTATTAAATTTGTTAAAAATTAGTTGCATATAAATTGGCTCCTTTAGTCCATCTACTCAGATGTTTTCGTTTTCAACTTCCTCTGCGTCGTTTCCCGCCGACACCTCGACGACCTTGCATGTAAATGCAACTTTGTTATTTAACTACACTATGGATTGGTTTCTGGTCAAGCGCGAGTCGGATTCTATGGAACATCAATCCTTAAATCGCCAGAGCATCAGTCTGTCTCAGACTGAGAGTTATCACGCATGGTGTACAACAACCAGTTGCAAAAGTACCGTAAAGTACCTTTGCTGTACCTACGTGATAGCTTTCTCAATAAAGATATATTCTATTCTATCCATGCATAAATTTAAGAACAAATTTTACTACGAGCACGTACAGAGTATAGGAGCTTGCATCGTTTCGTAATCAATTAATTTGAAACTTGTGGCACTTTGCCTATGTCACTAGTGCTTGTGACCATGGAGCAATTTATTGCTCCGTACTTGTGATAAACCTTTGCTCATTGGATTTTTTTATACAACTAAGTAGGCAAACAGGCGTACGGCCCACCTGATGATAATATATATAGATACAACCTACAGAAAATAATTACGTTTTATTGATACCTATCGCGGGTTTAGTCTGTCAGCCTATTGTGGGATATAATTACTGTCAATACGTAATGAACACAATGAATGTATAATTTTTTTATCAATAATCTTCTATTTTCAAATCACGGTACGGTTGTCCGAATGTTGCTTCATGATTGGATCAGACACTTTTGATGCGGAATCCTAAAATTATAATATTGTTATGCTGGTCGCGTAACTCTTGTCGTATGATTGCCAACGTCATTTATTTGCAGATTCGACGACATTTATTCGAGATATATATATATATACTCGTATGACATAATAATCGTGTAGTAGCAAATTATCAACATAGATCTGGTACTACAGCTAATTACGATTAGCGGAAGCGTCAATAAAATGTGGTAGAGGCACAAGTAGGCAAAGACAACGCAGGCATACACCGTGAAATTGCTTAGGAGCTTATTTTAGATATATTTTAGTGCTTTATTATTTAGGGTTCCGTGCCCAAAGGGAAAAACAGGATCCTATTACTAAGACACCCCTGCCCGTCTGTCACTAAGCGGTATCTCATTAAGCCAAACCGTGCTAGTAAGACACTTTAAAATAAATAGTTAAATGAAAACAAATATTTACAACCGCTCCGTTGCCGTGGCATTTATTTTTAGTGTTCGTATTGTTATGTTATTTTCTGTGCAATAAAGTTATTACAAACGAACAAACAACAATTTTTCCAACGGTTTTATACATAGATAATTTTATGGAACTCTTTGTGCGCTTCGACTAGCACTTGAAACGTTTTTTAAGACCACTCACCATCACCATTCGCGGGTGAAATCGCCAAGCATAGTTGGAAATTCGTTAGTAAAATCACGATTAGTTCCTAGACTAGTCGTAGATTTTTAGTTCACCACCACTCATCAGATTACGCCAGTGGTCCGATTCAGGTGTGTCATTGCAACACGCGTCTGTCAAGTTTGCACGAATTGCATTAGATATGCAGTCGGTGCAGTGTCCCCATTCTAGTTCTGAACACAATTTGTTTAAAACTAGCTACCGCACGCGTATTTGCCTGTCGTTTTAGCCGCAGTCAGTCCACTGCTGAACTTGATGCTGCTGACTTCCCCATTAATTGAGGGTTGTTGCCATACTCGCCACACCATAATATATACATACATAATTATCACGCTGGATGCAGACTGCTGCCAACCGATCATTTTGGAAATCATTGGGAGAGGCCTATGCCCAGCAGTGGACTGACTGCGGCTGAAATGATGATGATGATTATCATCACGTCTGTTTTCCGTAGGAGTAGGCAGAGACTACGGATTTCCCTTTGCTACGATCCTTACAGATACAGACTTACTAAAACTATCAAAGTAAAAATTTACTGTAAGTTTTGGTAAATTTATGAAAAATTGAGAATAATCTTGTAAATTTATAATCGGAAAATTGTCGTAAGTAAATTTATAGAATACTAGCTTTTTCCCGCAGGTCCGCCTGCGTCAAAAAGTAGTATATGTTTGACCCCGGGTCTTCAACTATATTCATACCAAATTTCATCAAAATCCGTTCAGCGGTTTGGCCGTGAAAGAGTAACAGACAGACAGACAGAAAGACACAGACTTTAGCATTTATAATATTAGTATGGATATTAGTATGGAAGTATGGATCCAGCGGCTCCTCACTCCAAAGTGCGTTGTAAAACAGTTTCGTTGTAATTTTTTTATAAATCAGTAGTTGTTTTTTTTTTCAGTTATATATATTACCGTCTGGTAATTTACAACAGTAGCTAGCTGGCGTGACGTCTGATATTTGATATAATAGTTATAATTAATGGCAATAGTTATGTAAATTTCTGTATTGTAAAAAAGCCATTTACAATAGATGTCAATGAAATACGTAATATAAAGTGATAATTAATGTCTTCTATAAATACTTTATTGTAATTAATGACGTCAATAAAATAATTAATTTATCAAAAAGTGGCAAGTTGTTTTTTTTAACAATTATTAATCTAAGATTAAGTAATTGTAGTTGATCGTCTGTCAGCGGATAATACCAACAAAAGCATTGCCGAGGATGATTGTCGTCAGTCGTCAATGTCGTCATACAGGTAGAGAACCAAGAGGTATATTACTAAAATGTATGACTCATACCTATGTCGAATGAAAATCTTTCGACTCACCTGTTTTGTGTATTACCTAAATTTCAAAAATAGGGCTCCAAATTTTATGTCTATAAATCCTCATGGTGGCTCATAGTAGAAAAATAATAATAGTATGATTCGAATAGAAAACAAAGGAATTTTGTACATACATACATGCCATCACGCCTTTTTCCCGTAGGGGTAGGCAGAGACTACGGATTTCTATTTGCTGCGATCCTTACAGACTTCCCTGGCTTTCTCTACGCTCATCACTCTCGTCATACACCCTCGTCGATTACGGGTACTCCTGACATCTCCCTTTTTTCATATGTCTGCGGTATGGTCGCAGTATGTTCTCCGAGGCCGGCCCTTACCGACTTTTCCTGTCACCTTTGATTTGTAAATACCTTTCGTAAGTCTCCTTAACATCCCTTTTTCTATCTTCGTCACTACATCCTCATTCACACCACACCTTTTTCTTATCTCACTATTACTAATTTTATTGCTCAGACGTACGCCACACATACACCGTAAAGCTCTCATTTCAACTGCACAAAGGAATTTTGTGATTTCGACTATTTTAAATAACGGACCTAATGGATCTAATCCATTAGGTGGAACACGTGTCGTATAGTACCTATAATAAACAACATAAACAAAACATCTAACGCGGCATGTGTAAGGTCAACACTCTAATTTCGTCACTCACTGTTAGCGTTTTCTGTCTAATTTAATTTCACCGGAATTCGTTCGAAAACAGAACTTAAATGTGTTGTGGCTAAATATAATTCCATATTTAGCCACAACACATTTAAGATAAGATAAGAGATACGGGGAAATTTTCTCAGTATATTTTAGCACTTGTACTTTGGATTGGACAGGACAATTTTTTTGACAAATCTCTCATTTGACGTTTTCTCTAAAGGTATGATGTGAGCTTCAGAAATATTTGTTTTACTAGGATTTTTCTTATTTAGCATTTATTTTAATATGAACTAATAAAATACACATTTTTTTAGAAATTGTATCTGGTAATTCCAGCGAAGGTATTTTTATTAATAATGTTAATTTATGAACAAGGTATTTCCTTAAATTATTCCTTTAATTTATCCTCAATTAAATCCTGTCCTGTTTACTTTAGTGCTAGAATGTTAGTCTTATATTTAAATGACATGTCTTCTATAACCTTACCTATAACTTCCCACAATGTACGTTAAAATATTTTTATTGTAGTATTATACGAAAATATATATCAAACGAAAATATTCGATATCGTACAAAAATCATCTCGCCGATTTTGCGTGAGTCACAGTTAACAAAAAAGCACTCCTATCCTAATACCATGCCGCCGAGCAATTACAAATGCGGATAATGATTTTATTGTTTTGAAATTTTTATTCAAATAGTAAAACTACTATCCGATTCTCCTAGAGAAACTTGCAACAAGCTTGTTTTAAAAATAAAATAGTTATGTGTATATTAAACGGTTGAAAACGGACCCTATAAACTGCGCTGTTTATCCGTCTAAATCTCATAAGCCGTAACCGTTTGGCTGTCGCAATAAATGTCAAAAAAAAAGTAGATAAATGTTTACTGCTCAAGTCCGGTCAGTGACTCCGTGCAATTAGTTCACCATCAACAAAACTCAGACATTGAGCTTGGATAATAATGGCGCCCGTTCCGTTATTGCAGCATAGATTAAAGACTTTTTTTTCAATTTGTTATGGAATGTTTGAGGATGGAATGTCCGGTTTTCAAAAAAAAAAAGAAAGACTAATGTGTTGTAAAGTATCTATTCATTTGTAACCCTAAAAATGTGTGTGTATATTCCCACATGCAGGGAAGTGAACACGCATAGAATAGAAAGTTATACAATGCATCATAAATGTGAAAAATATGACGTAAGTACTAAAAACGTGTATGTTATTTTTTAAAGTGTTGACTACCTTGGTATTAATAGTAATATAGTATAATCATAATCGCGAGATTACGAGGATACCTAGCTCCCGAGTCATACTATGATACGCCTTAGGAAGCAACCGGGAGAACACTGTCATAAAGGACACAACATTACGTCATCAGAATCATCCCATCATGGGATGTTTTTACATAAAATTGACCAATTTTGACATATTTTGATATCGAGTGGAGTAAACTAAATAAACTAAATTCTGCATCAAATTCAGTTGGCCACATTGAAAGTGGCCAGAGGATGCCAATTTTCGAGCAACCCCTTTTGCGACGATTTTTGATATGCCTGAGCTCACAATGTGTAAACTTGTGTCCCCACAAAAAACATCTAACAGCTCCCCTGAGTGACTAATGACCCTGCCTTACGTCACGCAATGCCAAAAGTCACAGTATAGTGTCACACGTAACTGACTCTAATGATAGTGTTAATGACGAGCCTAACTATTTATCGGCTGGGGAACTCTCTAGACGCCTCTTTTTTATGCCACTGCGATGCATTGTTCTTTATTTTTCCAGAAATGAAATTAGATAGAAGGGTCATGTTTGAACCAGCCTAATACTATGGCACGCAGGTGACGCCCGTACGGCCCGTCTACCTAATCTTATTTCTTATGAAAATCTACATCACATCCTGTAAAAATTGTTACATTTTAGAAACGATTTAAAAAAAGAAAATATGGTTTATTTCTTTTTTATGTTTTCCTTGATATTCAACTCTGGCAAATTATAAATATATTTCTGAGGTTCAAATCAAAACTCTGATCGAAACCGAACGCGTCAAAAGTTCCTTTCCTAATGCTTTCACGTAAAATTATTATTATTTATTAAAAGGAAGTTGAGACTATATTTCAGGTTCAACGCACGTGACCATAAATAGCAGAAATTTAAAGGACGTTTAGTAAGTAGTAACGGGTGACACGGATTTAGATTTATGATAAAAATCCGATTATTCTATGATAACAAATACTACTTATCTATGGCATTATATATTATGATTCATGTAGGTATAAAGCATTGAGAAAGGAACGTCATGTATAAAGAGTACTATAATGTATATCATTATTTGACTGAGCGTAAGCGAAGATTTTTTGATGGGTGGAAGAATGAGGGCAAATAGGGGGAAAGTTTGCTGTAGCGTTATTCGATTAAAATCGTAACAGGCAGGCTTTCGCACTTATAATATTAGTATGGATGGAATGGACATTACAACACTTAGGTATTTTCTATTTTGATGTAAATAATTGCTCAGACAGTCATCGTCTGATTAGTGGCAGTCAGTAATTACCAATCTTAAATTGTTTCTGCCACCAACATAAGATCTCAGTGATATCATACTTAAATGCAAATTTATCTTATCTCACTGCAATATCCTTATCAGTTATCTTAACATAGACTGAATTTACATTTGGGGCAATGTACAGCTAATGAACATGTGTTCAAAGTGATCTTTTTTTATTAATGGCTTTTACTTTCGTATTTAGCCTGTAAGAAGTAAAAAATTACACGTCGTTTTGTCAAGTCTAAAGTCAAGTCGAGTCAGAAGTATTATGCTAAGTGAAGTGATAAAAACTGCACTTAGCGATTTCCAGGAGCTTTGAGCAACAAGCAAATAAATCACATAGATCGAACATTGTATCACTTCCTAACACTCACCCTTATTCTTGAACACTTTGCGAATAATAATCCACCATTACTATGTACAAACACTCAAAAAAAAACACAAACTTTGGAAAATAAAATACAGCGCCGATACTGCTCTTTACAACTTCCCGCCAAAAGTCCAAAGTGATCATATTTTGTAATTTTGCTTTTTTCTAATCCTACCGTTTTTACGGTTTTCACCTCACTTCTTTAGAACAAAGATTGTGTGTACAACAGTTAATCAAAATAAATCTTCTATGTATTTAACCTCAACTAAGTACGATAGATACAGTAAGTAATGTTAAATGTAGAGAAAGAAAATACACAGAAGTAGAACACACAATTTGGGAAAATAATCATCATCACATTACAGCCGCAGACAGGTCCACTGCTGGACATAGGCCTCCTCCAAAAATTGGCAGAATGACCGGTTGAAAGCGGCCTGCATCCAGGTCAGGAAAACTGAAAATGTAACATAAAAAATTTTAAAACGTAAATTTTTTATTTACCTTTAGTGATTAGTGTTAGAAGATTAGTACCTAATTTAGGACTTCCGGCTTTATATAAGTAAGTATAATCTATTTGCTATGTAATCCAGATTAACCCATACATAAGTACATGTAAGTAAATACAGTACATTGATGTATTTATATAATACGGTAATTGTTATTTACAAGTAACAAAAAATTTTTATGTTTCGGTTGTCTCTGAACCGGCTGAACCGATTTCTTAGTCTAGGTCTTGTGAATTAAGTTGATATTAAAAGAGTTTAGACAACTTTCATTAAAAAAGACTTAATTTTGTAAAGTAATAATTTTGCAAAGTAATATTTTTTTAAAGTAATAATTTTGTAAAGTAATCGTACTACTGACTGACTATGGTAGACTGTGGAATGAACTCCCCGACATGGTTTTCCCAAGAGATTACAACATGGGTTCTTTCAAAAAGGGCGTTAAAGGATTTCTCAAGGGTCGGCAATACGCACGTGATGCCCCTGGTGTTGCGGGCGTTCATGGGCTACGGTGACCACTTACCATCAGGTGGGCCGTATGCCATTTAGCCTACTTAATTGTATAAAAAATAAATTAAAAAAATACTAATATTATAAATGTGAAAATGTGTTTGTTTGTTTGTCCTTCCTTCACGCCCTAACTAAGTAACCAATCGACTTGATTTTCGGCATAGAATTAGTTGAAACGATGGAAAAGTAACATAGGCTACTTTTGGTCCTGGAAAAACATCATGTTCCCAAAGGAAGTTTACAAGCGGGCTAAGTCACGGGCACAACTAGTAATTAAATAATTTAATCGTTTCGTTTTTATTATTACGATTATTATTACGAATTTCATTACCAAACAAAGAAAATATTTATCAAAAATAATGAACAAGATAAAAAATGTTTATAAAAAAGAGGCAGGCATTTTTGATCCTAGGTTTTGGATTTCTCAAAAGGAACTGATAATACACTAATGCTTTCTGGAAATTCTCATTCAATATGGGCATAATAAACAGTGGCACAAGAGTAGACACAACACAAAGTCCAAGTAGGCTCTAAGCTAGTTTTTTTATGGTGAACATTTAATAATCATAAGTATGTACATCTAAAAAGAAATAGTTAATCTAAAACTTTTCTGTAGTTTATGTTTTTCTTGTCGCCCGTAATAAAAAGTTTAATAATGATATTTTTAACCCTTTCTTTATGTATAAAATAGTTGAGTCTTACGAGTATTTTTTTTCTAAGTAAGATCTACAAAATCTTTGGATCTCAAGCAGGACCGGTTGACTCTTCTTATGACAACAAAACAAATAGGAATAAATTATTATATTATTATATTATAATAATAATTAAAGGCGTAGGGTTGTGACGACCCCATCGCCCACCGGGTTCCCTTTCCAGTGCAGTCAGTCTCCGCAGGGCAGCTTGTGGCGAGCTGTTGGTGAGTGGCGACACCGCGGACCTGAGTGCTCCCAGGGGAGGCCGCCGTCCCTCGTCTCCAGCCTTCCTTTGCCAAGCTCGGAGTGCACACTGATGAGGGACAAGACCCCTACCTCTGGCTTGCCTTAGCCGGCCGGCCAGAGTGGAGTCGCAAGAGCTATATGCTCGTGGGTGGAAGTGTATTGCACGTAATGGCGTAATAACGGGGAAACTCGCGATGGCGAAACCAGAGCCGCACCTCTCGGCACCTTAGCCGCTCATTCCAATGTTGCCCCTCTGTTGCCAAACGCGGCGACTATTTGGGGGCTCATTCACTGAGTGGCGAGTCACCGCCTGCCACTAATAGTCTGTAATCATGATTATAGCAGGTGTCCGATTTCTATTGCAACAGCCCAGTTTAAATCCATCCAAACTTCATAACCATAACCCATTTTATTATTTTCACTCATTAGTAATAATTCCTCCTCCTGCCTAGATCTGTTCATGGAAATGTCATCTATTAATAAAGCCGCGGACGGGTTTGGGCAGGAGCACCGCATGACATCAACTTCTCCAAAGGGCCTCTACGCGTTGGATCCGTATCCCCTCAAAGGACTCAAGCCTCTCAAAGGACGGGGGAACCCGTGAATCCCAAGCGGAGATACATAATAATTCAATATATTAGTTCAAAACGAATTTCGTTATTTCATAATAAAAAAGTGATAAAAAAAGCAAAAATATTGTGACTTGCGGTCAATATTAAACCCAGCCGATTTTTATTATCTGGGCCCTAGTTTCTGCCCTGCTATTAGAGGTGATAGTCCCCTGTTACGCTGTCGTCTGTCTGTCTGTTACGTTTTCACGGCCAACCCGCTGAACGAATTTTGATAAAATTTGGTATGAATATAGTTGAAGACCCGGGGTCAAACATAGGCTGCTTTCTGACGCAGGCGGAGCTGCGGTAAACAGCTAGTTAAATATTTTTGGCTTGGTCTCTGTCGGTATTTTGCGAGGCTACTCTATTCCCAGAGCTGCAAAAAGTATCTGTTGCAGAACCGGTTAGCTAGTCTTTTGACAGCAACCCGGGTTTTTAACATGTGCGGGTGAATAAACGAAGATGGATTTTTTGCGCCTTATTGTGCTTATAACAATCGTCTGGAGTCCCGAAGGACGAATCGGGAATGGTTGGACGCGAGGCTTCCATTCAATTCACTTACTCGGAAATTCAAAGATAAATTTATTAAGACTTGAGGAAAAGGTAAGCACAACTGATAGAATAAAATATGAAAAAGAGTTTTGTCGACAATAATAGCCGAGTTCGGATAAGTACTGTGATGATAGTCGAATAAAACTGCTAATAATCTCTTGAAAACTTGTATTTCTGTTTACTCATCTTTGTCACTTTTTTTCTTTTCGAATTTGCTGAATCAACCCAACCGGCTCATGGCTCCCATCTGTCAACTGTCAAGTCCCACTTTTTAAATAGTGTTGCCACACAAAATGGCACAATCATCGTTAAGATTAATTACAGATTCTTTTAAAAATATTAATAAAATTATCCGATCTTACAGTACCATATTTTAATTTCGGTGCATTAAAGAGTATTGTATTGTTTATAAATTAATAATTAAGAATTTTTGTCTAAACCATAAAATCTTCCGCCGAGGAAATGATTGTAATATTATAAAATAGAAATAAACAATTATATCTGCTGGTTTTTACTTTAACCGACTTCAAAAAAGAAGAAGACTCTGCGTTCAACTTATTTTTTATTTTAGGTACTTTCTGATAATTTTGCACGCATACTGGTAAATATTATTGAAATATTGATGAATAACATATGCCGTACAAACAAACGTCATACAATTATTATTATTATACAAGACGACAAACAAAAAACGACATTGAACTTTATTCCGTTAGCTAAGTAAAGGCTGATTTACACGGGTTTAGTTTTGCTAAAGTACCTTATTAAGTCGTCATAAAAAATGTCCAGTTAAAATTATTTCAGCAACTCGATCAGAGTACATTTTGCCTGTAATTATCCACGTAAGCAAAAATCTATACTTCCATACTAATATTATAAATGCGAAAGTCCGTCTGTCTGCCTGTTCACGGCCAACCCGCTGAATGGATTTTGATGAAATTAGGTATGAATATATAGTTCGAGGTCATGGGCTACTTTTTGACGTAGGCAGAGCTGCGGGTAACAGCTAGTTTATCATATAAGATATGATATTGAAGAAGATGATATATAAAGTAGAATCTTAGATTAATAATTGGTCTCGCGCGCTCAACCGTTTAATAATCTAAGGAGTAATCTTTGATATATCGGTGCGGCCGGGCCCTAATACGTATACTTTAGGGCCGCAAAACCGATGCCATTTCTGGTGGCGTTAGGCCACGCCTTTACTTATATAGTTAGCCTGTAGTTCTTATATATACATACTCGTATGTCAATGTCCAAAATAGAAGGTAAATTATACTAAATAACTATACTTATTAAAAACTTTAATTATTTCAATAAGTTTGAAAGATTTGTGCTTATCATTCAAACGTTTACTTGCCTATACATTTAAATTTAAAACATACACAACTAAAATGCGTATAAATAAATATACAAATTCACTTTAATAGATTATATGTTGGTTACATTTTAAAATAACTCGATAAAAATGCATAAATACCTACTTACCGGCCAGATAACGTCCGTTAGGCCAATAAAGTTATCAATACCAAACTTACGCAAATTGATTTGGATTCAACGATTGCGGAGCACGCAAAATGCCACCGTGTCCAATGTTTATTCTTCATCCTAGCGGATATTCCTAGTTGCGTCGTTAGCTTACGCTTCGGAACCTAGGGTACGCTGTAAGTCACGGTCTTAGATTTGGCGGAACTGATTATTAAAATGGAGGGACTGCCGTTTGACCTCCTTAACTCTTTTTATAGAGAAACCAGACCAACATGACCCGAGGTGTGTTAGTGGCCAACACTGTCAGAATTTTTCAGGCTGCCCTAAGGCATCTGACACAGCCTCACGACTGCTATCTATCGATAACAACCGGGACCAATGGCTTAATGTGCCTTCGCACAAAGCCGAAGCACGGAGGAGCTCAAGATAGAAAATGCCACTAAATGGCGACCAATCCAATAGTGGTCGCGCCACGCCGTCACTTGACACGCGCCTTCGCTACGCATACAAGATACAAGCTCCTCGTTTTCGATGTTTATTATACTTTTCTATGAAGACTACTATTCTTTTCTATTAAAATTATGTTTATAATTACATAATATTAATTTAACTGCCGCACTCAGATACATATTTAAACAAATTCTCAAACTCCTAAAAATAATTTTTCCCTCTGAGAAGATGCTTGAATTATTACACACAATGAGAATTCTCCGCTCAATGATTTTTAAGTGTGAATAATTTTCTTAAGTAATCATTGATGTCTCTGACTGCCGCTGTAAGATCTCTATTTACTTGTTTTCATGGTAACAAAAACAAAGGAAAAACAAATTTAAAACTAAACCTGTATGGAAACTTTATTTTAATACCACCAGCTTAGTTGTTGCAACTTGTTAGTAGGACATTCTACTTCCATTCTTCTACACTAATATTATAAAGAGAAAAGATTTGTATTTTTGTGTGTATGTTTGTAATGAATAAACTTAAAAACTACTGTGCCGATTTAAAAAATTCTTTCACCATTGGAAAGCTACATTCACCCTGAGTAACATAGGCTATAATACCACAGGCGGAGCCTACAGCTAGTAATATTATAAATGCGAAAGTCTGTCTGTCTGTCTGTTTCGCTTTCACAGCCAAACCGCTGGACGGATTTTGATGAAATTTAGTATGAATATAGTTGAAGACCCGGGGTCAAACATAGGCTACTTTTTGACGCAGGCAGAGTTGCGGGAAAAAGCTAGTAATCATATAAAAATGAATTGTCCCGTTCATAGGACATAATATACAACACGTGTTATACTGGTAGGTAGGTACATTGTGCAGCATGTGACTGCATATTTATTGCATAAATTCATCACCATTGCAAAATTTGTTTTGTTGGAGTAAAACGAATAAATATACAAATTGAAATAAGTTAAAATGACGTCGAAGAAATCTATTTGATACGCTCTTCATATAAAGCAATTTCATTGGACGGAGCTCTTTCGATGCCTCGTGTCGTTTGCATTCAAAATAAATTGTTACGTTTTGTTAAATTTTAAAAGCTTTATTTACATAGGTGATTTTGATCAGCAACGTGCATGTGACACTCCTAGTGTTGCAGACGTAGACTGAAACGTTGATCATTCTCTTTGGTAGTCTACCAAACTACCATTTGACAGCAAACTCTTTTCATTTGACATCGGGTCGTCGACTTTAAGAAAGAAACGTTTTATTTTTCGGTTTCGTTCGGTTTCGACGCTCTTTGGTTGTCTATTAAGAAATTTCAGTTTGCATTCGTTTTTTTTATATGAAATTTTGATTCGATTGAAATTCTGTTTAGGCCGTCCCCAAAGAGCATCGAAATTGCACACGGAAATAAATGTTCCTTTTCAATGGCCGCCCCATGGCGTTCCCCATTGAGAAAAGAACGTTCAGTTTCTATGCTCTTTGGTCGTCCCAGAATTGACAAATTCATTAATCGATTGTTTGATGAAGTAAAGAGAAATCGGTGGACTGTAGGTGGAGTCCAAAGACTTACTTTGGATTGCTGTTTCATCTTATTTATTCAGTTTAATGGCAGTGAGAACTATAGCGGTGATTAAACCAATATTGACAATCATTATGCGGCTATTCATCTTTTTCCAATATTTGCATGACACTTTGCCAAATAAATTTCAATCAAGCAAGCATGTTTGAATAGTGCTACAAGAATTCGCAGGTCATTGCTCTTAGTATCCGTTTTTCAAGGAGAGGTTCTCTCGTTGGCTGTGAAACAGATCGTGTATTGAATAAATTAATAAAGACTTTGTTGCACCATTTGATAAATAGATAATATTGAATTTGATAAAGAGAGGAAGACCGCAAATTAGATGAAAAGACGACATCGAAAAGATAGCGGCCAACAACTGGATTCTCACTGCCCAGGATAGAGAGGTGGAGGAGTCTGAATGAGGCCTACTTTGGTACAAAAAGGCTGAACAGAAGCAAAATAAACAAAATGAGTACAAAAGCTGACCATTGCTTAATCTCTGCATCGATAAACGATTCACAAGCCAACGTAAAATAATTTTTCTAGTCTTTGCTAAACCATTTGTAAAAAGGAAAATATTGTTGGCATTTGAAAACGTGTTGATTTCAGCAAATATGGAAAACATCAAGTTTGTTTGAGGATCATAAATAGATGACAATACACATTTACCTAAACACACAAAACAACTTACGACGCGATTTCTAATGATATGCTAACAATATTCTTGTAATATCGACGAAGTAAAATTAAAATATTACTTAAGTATGATAAAAGATTATGATAAAGACGATAGATTCAATTTTTCGTTTATTCTACACTACTGAGAGAAAATTCTTTAAAAAGAAATCTTATAAATTAGGGTCTACATAGGGATAGATACTATCTTTCTAAATCAAGTGATTTTCTTTATAAAATTTTGAGTTTACTGTGTAAATAAATTCAGTAAATTACCTACTATATTCGTCGAAGTGCTATAAAATTTAGTATCGGAAGATTTAGAATTACGCCATAGATACTCCAATCGCATGTGCAGTATTTAGATCAAGGTTATAAATACAATCAAACTGTTTTTTTGATGAACCTATTTCTTGATTTACATCCTCTTGTAATTTATTTGTTTTGGAAACTTTCGAGTTTTTTTAATACCTATCTACTCGTAACTGATTAATTTTTTTATTTGAATCTTATGGAAATGAACCATGTGAATTAATATTTAGATCACAGAGAAGCATTGACAATGCATTGTTCCAAACAATACTTGGATCATAAGCGAGGACATTAAAATTATTAGCGTACAGAAGTCATCATTATAAGTATCTACTTGATGACCCTGATCATCTTGTAAAGCTAGAACGTTAGCTAAAATTTTGAAATTAGTTTTAATATCGTTTGGAAAATAAAAAATTTTTTTTTTGATCGAATTGGTAATTTATGACGTGCTTAAATCACGGAAAACGTAAAGACTGCGGGTAAAGACGAAGAATTCATTATTGGTAATTAAATAATTTTGGCAATTAAAATGAATCACACCATAATTATCAACGTTAACAATTTGTAAAATACTGACTTACGAATCATCTAATATTTAATTAAGACCAGACTTTATACTTAGTAAAGTTATAAAATTAGAACTTACATCATAGCTCCACGTACAGGACACCCCAGCAAACTTGGCGACACAGCGGCCCAACTCCACGTCTTCATGGGTCGTGTACAGATGTTTGAGGCAGTACTTCACATGAGGAGCAACCCTACGCAAGGTCTCTCGGGAAAAAAGCACACCGGGGCCACCCATACAAAAGTTCTCATTATAGTCCAAGGCTAAGGCATCCCTTTCAGCGGTCGTACCTCTGCCAGCCTGCCCGATAAACTGAGGCTTTCGACTGTCCACCGAACGCAAGAACTCCTCCAATTTATCACCTCTAACATAAACGTCATCATCAGCTCGCATAAACCACTCGAATCTATCACCATATTTCTCATACATGTACAAAATCATGAGGAACGATTTCTTCTGTGGAGGGTAACTATCGTCCACGGTCTTCAGTGGGACCAGGGGTAAACCTGGAGCCCGAGACACTTCCGAACTAAAGAACGCGATCCGCCCAGGCAGATCCTGAGCCCACGTTTCGTACACTGCTTTCGCTCTCGTCCCTAAATACTGTTCCGCTGTCATCACACCCACAAACACTAAAGTCCTGTTAGAATTCTGCACTGTCTCGTCTGGCCTTAGATCTATCAAGGCCAGTGGGTCAGGGGCGACGTACTTTGCCGCCTGGGGACACGTCTGTATGGACGTCCTGGAGGAGGAGCGCAGGCAGAGCTTGAAGAACATCCCCAGCGTGATCCCTGCCACAACGCCCGCCGCCAGATGCATCCACTTGCTCCTCCGAGGCATCGTGAACTGCAGTCTCAATAATGGCACCCAAGATTACCCGGCGTCCACATGTGCGCATTCCAGGAATAGCTTTTTTATCCCTTTTTTGTAGCCGGGAGGGGTAGACATTAGCGGGCGGCTTTTTTGTTCGCTCCCAGCGACGGGGAGCGATCACATGGCCGGAGCGACCGTCGCGGATCACGGAATCGAGTGGTATCGCGCTATCGCCGGCCTTAATATCGGATTTGCAGATGTTATCGTGAGCGCGAGTGCGGCGAAGCGCGGCGCGTATCGAAATGCGGGCCGTTCATGTTTCACGTGGGAACGCTCGACTCGCGCGTCGCCAGCCGACCAACTGGACCGCCTCAAAACAAAACTTCAAGCAGCGGTAATTCCGACTGTCCGGAGTCACAGTTCTCGGCTTCTCGCCCGCGTCTCTTTCTGGCCCGCCAGGTAGCGTATTTCCGTCCCAGTCAGCTGCTAATGTGATCCGGATTCGAATGAACTTGCCCCATTCATAGCTTGTCTGGCCTGTGGTGACAATAGACAATGCCGGTGGTCGCCATTGTCTGTCGGGTCAGTAGCTCGCGGTAACTCAATTTTATGACCTATTTTGCAAGAGTTCGGGAACCACGCGTTTACGTCGAGGCTACTAGATAGAAACAATTTCGTCAGTCAAGTTATCACTGCATTGTTTGCATTCAATTTGCAGCAAACATCACGTAAGCGGGTGGGTTTACGCAGATATTTTTAGGTTTGTCAAACTTATTGCGACCCACACTGTATACACAACACATCGTGCTGTCGTATCCTTGACGTTAGGTAAATAAATACTAGGTCTGACACATCGATATATATGTACTAACATTAGTACATAATATCTCGATGGTCTGACACCAAATTCCATTACTAAATGAATGGCTTTATATTTACAAAGAATAGCCTTGTAGCTTTCCTTAATTCAAGTTAGATAAAAACATTTTAAAACCATGCTTCTCCTCTCCGCAATACACCATTATCATAACGTTTTTCCGGTTTAGCGCATAAGATCGTAAAAGATAGAAGTCGCTACTAACTTTAACGCTGTTAAAATTAGCGTAAGAGCTGAGAATGCAACTGGGAAACACGCTTGTATAAAAAAGAAGAGTAGGTAAGTAACGCCGATGAAATAAAACAATTACTAAATATTTTAATTCTTTTGTTTACAGAAAATCGTACCAAATGCAATGCCTGTTGCATACTTTTGCGTAATTTTGATGTTCGATATGTTCCCCTTGACATCTCATGTTAGCATGTGACTCAATTTTATCTATATAAATATTACGAGAGTCATGCGCATAACAAAATCGTCACTATTTATCATTTTTTTTATCTCTGCGGTTTTACCTTCCCTTTCTAAACCTTCCTAACCCTTTAGGAATGCAAAAACATGTAAACACTTTCAAATTTAACTCTTTAGCAACCATCTTTAACTTAATTATTATAAAGTGCTTTAATAGCAAACAAGATCATATAATTGTTTAAAAATAAGAATAGGATGCCCTACATTATCATTTCAGCCGCAATCATTCCACTGCTGGACCAGGCATCTCCTAATGATTTTCAAAATGTCAGTTCGACTGCGTCCAGCGTTTGCCTGCGACCTTCCTCAGGTTATCTGACCGGTGGATGTCCAACGCTGCGCTTGCCTGTTCGTGGTCGCCATTTGAGAAACTTTCTGTCCCATCTGTCGGTTCTCCGCGCTATGTGGCCTTTCTTACCCACATTTTAATGCTACATTTTAGATATCATTAGGTCCTTAGTATCTTATCGTTATCCTTTGACACCATTGAGAAACTATCAATAACCATGAGCCCTTTATCTCTTTTTAGTCCTTGACATTGACCGACAAAGGGTCGATTATAATGACAAAATGACGTTTCTTATAGCTCAGTATTTTTCGGCGTATCTTTTCAGCAGTCGTTCTACAGCGCATGTAGTTTATAATTTGCGCTAAGCGTGATGTAAATGCCCAACTTGCACTATACTTACGACTTCCATACTTAATATTATACTTAAGTGCGAAAGTCTATCTGTCTGTTACGCTTTCACGGCCAAATCGCTGAACGGATTTTGATGTAATTTAGATTTTAAATATAAATATTATTATATATATAGTTGATGACCCGGGGTCAAACATAGGCTACCTTTCGACGCATGCAAGCTGCGTGAAATAGCTACTAAGTTATAAAGTTGACATAATCGAGATGGCCATTTACAAAAGTAATGTTAAAGAGAAAATTTGCCATCGCCTCTTTATAATGTGACAGGGACAGCGCTCAGAAGATTGATGATAATTGTATACAGACGTGAATATAAGTGAGAGTGTACAACGAAGGTATATGTGAAGTTTACTGTTTTCCATCAATCCAACATGTGTTATTTTATGAGCGTAGCTACTGAAGTGGACACTTTATATTAAGTATTTCGGGGAAGGACCAAACTTGAGCAGGGTTTTTTGCTCGGCAAAGGGTTAATTAGTTTGTAGTCTACCCTTTTTTTTTTACACGTTTCTTATTACTGAACAACTTTAGAGCTCTTAAAGTAAGATCTCTATGGGCAGATTGTTTTTGAAAGTCTGGAAAGAAAATTGACGATTCTTTTTATTTTAGGGGTGATGATTCCGATATTAATAAAAGTAGCTTTAAGGAAATTATAATTATACCTACAAGTAATTATAAGCAAATTATACAAAATCATTAGTTTATATATACATGTGAAGGTGATTTTAGTTTGAAAAGAAAATATGTAAATCGGCAATCTTTCTTAAAACGAGGCATTATTAAACATAATATTCCTAAAAAAAAACTCAATAGTGAAAATATTTCGTTTATTTATAATACATTGTTTTTGTGTGAAGCTGTGTCGTAAAAAATCACACGGGCGCCGTTCATACATTCTCTTACTTTAAATTTATCACTCGATGTTACATCGAAAATAAATTAAATTGCAACAAACAATAATATATGGAATTATATTTACTCCTAGTTTAAAATCTAGAGTATTTATTTATAAAAAAATATTTCTATACAAACTATGTAGTGACAGTTAATGAAAATGGTGATAATAACATCTGTTCAGGTGGCATCGCGTATCGGTTTAATATTCAAAAGCAATTTAATTACAGATAGATTCGTAATATATTACGTCCTTTGTATTACATTTAGGTATACAATTTTAATTCGTGTTAAAAATTAGATACAAGATCCCTTGGACCATGTGGGACCAGGGGGCATGGAGTAAAGACCCGGAGGTCTTTGGTTCCACTGTCAAAGCATACTTTCTTTGTCGATTCCCGTTTTGTCAGGACTTTGGCCTTGAATCGCCTATCTCATTATGAAGATGATTCCGAGTCGGTACCATACTAATTGTTGAAAACATTTGAGAGTACAAAATACTCGAACACCATGATACGCATAGTCAATTGACCTTGTATCTCCCCATTACGACAGCTAAGAGTGATACATTATTCGCCGTATTAATATAAACAATTTCATAGGTTCGTTAAATAAACCTTTTTTAACTAAGTTTTCACTTTACCTTTCTCGCTTTTTACGTGAGCGAACGAGACGAAACCTATTTTAGTTAATTTAAGTTTACTTAAGGAACTTTAGTTTAAATTTAATATTAAAAGACATTAAAATATGGATAAGTATTTTTATTCTGAGTTTTAATTACTTCCTCTTCGATTAATTCGATCAAATCGATGTCACCCTGAACAGTCTCTGAATTAAAACTATAGGCAGGTGCAGGCAACTTCGAAATATACACATATTAAATGCAAATATTTGTAACTTAAACAAACCAATAACGAGATGCGTGTTTAACAATTTACATTTTCAAATTGGCAGATTTTTTCACAACTATTTTTTCGCGCCTTTTTAAAAAAAACTATAAAAGACCGTTCAAACGGCTGGTGGGACGCCCATAGAACTAAGAACATAAAGAAGTGTCATTAGCGGGCCAGTTAACTTTGGCATACGAGACGGCACTTCTACCGATTTTTATTTCTGTGGGCGTCCCGACAATCGCACGGGATTCGCGTCAGTTTAAACAGTCAGCGACTTGTTTCTTTTATTTAAATCTTAAATTAATAAACAAGAGCTGACTCGTACTTAGTACTTACAAATTGAATAGCATATTTTTCCCTCTTTATTTTACGACGTTTACAATCAATATTGACATATGTGTTAGATTTTTATTTGGAACAAGGAAATTTCCCGATTCATTTTAATACGTGCATTTGTTTACTGGCAATAATAATGGCCATTGCAAAAATAATATGAGTAGGAGTAGTGCATAAATCTTTAAAGCATTTCCCTTTAGCAAGTCTGATTTGCTTGACAGGAGCATAGGTTCTTAGCAGACATAATGTCAGTTAGTTTCATAATCGATTGTTGATTGCCATGTATAGCCCGACCAGAAAAATTGCGGAAAATATTTGTACTAATATAGTTTACTAACTAAGCATTCATGTAACATTCAGTCATCTCGACGTCATCTGCCAATGGTGGCGGGCATGTTGGGACTCATAGTAGTGGGTAGGTGCCGGCCGGCAATAGTTTGCATGAACTAACTGGTGGTGAAAACACGCAAAATAATTCGGTAAGTACTTGTAACTTTAACTTCCGCAAAGTAACACCTGAATCAATTAAATAGGAATTACTTAAGTTTTATTTTTTTAATTTGGTACCGTCCGCATCCGAGTTCTTCTCCTTTACGTTATCCCAGTTTGTTATAAGTTAGTTCCTTCCGCTTTTTTTTTATCTCTAGCCATTTCCGCCTCAAAACCCTTCCGTCTCCTATTCAATACATTCCTGCCATCTCTTTTTTAGTCTTCCTTGTTCCCTTCCAATTTAAGTCGTTACTGAGTTTATTATGTAGTATATTATAATGTATACCTGCAGTTGTGTATACTTTGGTATACAAAATGCGCGCGCGCTACATTTCAATGTTGTGAAAATAACTGTCAACTTAAACTTGAAATCTAGCAACTCGAAGCGAGAATTATATTCACAATCAAATTACTTAAGTTCTTTCGAGCTGAGCGTAAAATGGGTCGGCAATTCGTAAGTGATACCTCTAATGTTGCATGGTACCTACTTCAATAAATACTTATATAGGCGCGTTGTTACCTTTAAGATCCATACAAACTGACGCGGGACGCCCACAGAAATAAGAATACGTAGAAATGCCTTAAGCAGACCAGTTAATTTTGACACACGCAATTGCACTTTTACCTAATCTTATTTTCATAATATTATTTTGAATGGAGCTTAATTTTAAAACCTTGAGGATATATTTGGGATCTAAGCACCTAGCTATAATATAAGGATATTTGTGGATGTTTATAAAGACACTACTAAGCAAAGAAATTAATTCTATAATAGTGTTACGAAATCAAAAATAAATAAAAATAAAATGCGGCCCGCGGAAGTTTGAGTAGCGCTGTCCGCGGAAAATTCTCGTACAATCGTCGCGTGTTTCCATACGGGAATAATATCGCGAACGATCTAGTACATCGATTATCTCGCTCTGACATATTGCTTTGTCTCGCTCTCGCACTTCTAGTATGCACTAAGGGAACGAGACAGAGAGTATCCCTCTCTCTCTATTCCGGAGTAGTTGTGATCTTTCTAGAAACTTATGGAGCGGGTTTCCCGGGCCATATAAATATCGGAAGGTGCCCCAGGAGGGCAGTTCTAATTTAACTGAGCTACAAGTGCGATCAAGAAGCGATATCCGGAGCGAATAACAAGTGATACGTGGGGCGCACTATAAGTTTCCGGAATGAATATAAAAAAATACTATTAAAGGTACAAAATTAATTTATTGTTTTTCAAAATAATCTCCCTTGGCGTCTATGCACTTTTTCATTCGATGAAACCAGTTTTGAAAACTTTTGTGCCACTTCTCTGTGGTGACCTCTGAAACGTGTTTTTCATACTCCTCGACAGCCTCTTCTGGTGATGAAAATCGTTAACCGCGTAATTGGTTCTTAATTTTTGGGAACAGAAAAAAGTCACAAGGTGCCAGGTCGGGACTGTATGCAGGATGACTCATGAGTTCTACATTTTTCGCCTTCAAAAAGTCGTTTGTCTGTCTAGCCGTGTGAGAACTAGCATTGTCGTGGTGCAGGATGATACGGCGTTTACGGTTATTTTTAAGGAGTTCGTCAATAACTTCCGGCAAACAAATGGTCGTGTACCAGTCACTATTCACTGTACGTCGATTCTCTAAAGCAACAGTAGCCACGTGTCCAGTTTTATTAAAAAAAGAAGCAATCATCCGCTTAGATGCACTTTTCACGCGCGCCACTTTGGTTGGTTTCGGCTGATCTTGAAAGACCCATACGCTCGATTGCTGCTTTGTTTTGGGATCGTAGCAATAAATCCATGTTTCGTCACCTGTTACTATGTCCCACACCAAATTTGACGCACCTTCGTTGAATCTGGTAAGCATGGCACTGCACCAAGTGACGCGGTCCGTTTTTTGAGCCTCGGTCAAGTTGTGTGGGATCCACCGCGAGCACAGCTTTCTCACACCCAAATGTTTGTGTAGGATTAATTGTATTTGACTCATGCCTATTTCTAAGGATGCGCGAATTTCATGGTAGGTCACATGCCTGTCTGTTTCAATCATACGGCGCACAGCATTGATGTTTTTGTTGGTCACAGCGGTGGACGGCCGACCATCGCGAGATTCGTCACTGAGATTGATACGACCACGCTTGAATTCTGCAAACCAGCTATATACAGTTGTCTTGCATGGTGCTTCATTGCCAAAAGCTGTTTCAAGCCGAGCGATGCTCTGTTGAGCTGTCAAATTACACTTAAAATCGTAGAAAATCATACTACGAAAATTTTCCCGAGTTAAATCCATGTTGATGCAGACACACAATTTTTTAAATGGCGCCACAAGGTAAAAACAAAAGGCAGTCAGATGAAACAAACTGCATTCTACAGCCAAAGAGTTCTATTTTCAAATGTTGCAATAAATTTTTAAATATTGTTTATGTAAGTGGCCAGTTCCGGAAACTTACAGTGCGCCCTATGTACAAGCGACCTCGGCAAGTTATAGTGACTGTGATTAGCAAGTGTTTTGGACATTGTTAGTGATAAGTGAAGTGAAGTGACGTCGGCGACCATCCTTGTGGGAATAAACGTTTTTAAGAGTCATCAGGTGTTTTTCTCCAAATTGCGAACCCCGAGCTCGTAACAATTGGTGTCATAAGTGGATTTGGAGATGCCATTGACTCCGAGAGAAGACGTCACCAGTGAGGGTGTGAAGACGAGGGCGAAGCGTGCTGCGGAAGCCACTTCTACTGGATCTGCTGACCAGGCCGCTCCCACCGCGCCCACCGGCCACCAGGGCACGTCCAACACCCACCAGGCCATGTCCAACACCCACCAGGCCACGTCCAACGGCAAGCAGGCTACGTCCAACGCCTACCAGGACACTCCCAACGCCCACCAGGCTATGTCCAACACCCACCAGGCCATGTCCAACGCCTACCAGGACACGTCCAACGCCCACCAGGCCATGCCCAACACCCACCAGGCCACGTCCAACACCAACCAGGCCACATCCAACGCCCGCCAGGACAAGTCCAACACCCACCAGGCCACGTCCAACACCAACCAGGCCACATCCAACGCCCGCCAGGACAAGTCCAACGCCCACCAGGCTGCGCCTTTCTTTGATTTTGGGAAATTGATGCGAATGCTGGACAACAAATTTACAATGCAGGAGAAGCTTCTACAAGACGCAAGAGAGCAACAACAAAAAGCTCAAGAGCAACAACAAAAGGCTCAAGAGCAACAACAAAAGGCTCAACAGCAACTCCTGTCAGCTATTGGTGAAGTTAGTGGCGTGGTTACCAAATTACGCAAGGATGTTGACTTGGTGGAGGAACGCGTCACGACTCTTGGGAACGACATGGAAAATATGAAGACGGACCTTTCCACATTACAGAAGAAGGTCGTGCGCCTTGAAACAACGGGAGTAGCAGTTGCATCTGGCGGAACAGTCATTGCCCACCACGGACCCAGCGTGAAATTGCCGCCATATGACGGAACCTCGTCCTGGACCGCATACCGTCAACAGTTCCAGACTATCGCAGCTGCTAACGGATGGACAGATGAACAGTGCCTGACAGCTCTCACCGTCGCACTCCGAGGACAGGTTCTGACGGTCTTGGAGGTTCTTCCGTCGGGCAGTGGATTCAAGGACCTGCTGGAGGCACTGGAATCGCGATACGGGGAACGGCATTTGGAGCACGTCTTCCGTGCTCAACTCCGCGACAGAGTCCAGCGCTCAGGAGAGGGTCTGCAGCAATGGGCGCTGGAAATAGAAAAACTCGTCCGCAAGGCGTATCCAGGGGCCGATTTGAAGATGCTTGAGTCCAACACCGTGCAGGCGTTCGTCGACGGCATCAAGGATTCGGAAGTCAGAGCTGCAGTAAGGCTAAACCATCATGCCTCATTAAAAGATGCACTGGCCCACGCTTTGGAGGTGGAAGCCGTCAGACATGACATTCGTCATTCCGCGACTCACAAAGTGCGCGAAGTAGTGGAGGAAGTTAGGGAAATAAAAGCTCCGCTAAGGAAGAGACCTGGATCCATGTGCTATAGGTGCGGCGACCGAGGGCACCTACAAATGAATTGCCCAAAGATCAAGAAGTTTGAAGACGACGTGAAGGAACTGAAGATGAAGCTGGAGGCTTCATTATCGGTGAAACGAGTAAGAGACAGGACTAGGGGGCGAGTACTGGCTGGCGCGGAGGAAGCCCCGACAACTATTATCTCTCAGGCATGCAACGGAAACAGTCTCGTAATATCTGGAACTGTAAATGGGGTCAACTGCAGGATGACGCTGGATACTGGAGCATCAAGAACAATAGTCCGACCTCACTTAGTTAGGACCATAATGGGAAGCATGAGGAAACTGGACTGTCGGCTTCTTTCTGCCTCCGGCCAGCCAATACCCGTCCTGGGAGAAGTGTCTGTAAAAATGTGTATGGGAGAAACCACATATACCCACAACGTCATCGTGGCTGAAATTATGGACGATTGTGTATTGGGATTAGATTTCATGAAAAAGTACAACTGTAGAATAGACGTTGCTAGTGGTGTATTCAAGTGTGGTGAAGAGGAGATCATCATCCTAGGAGGCATTAACGGGAGAGTGACATGTTTAAAGCAAACGGTCATACCTGGGAAAGCAGAAGCCCAAGTGCTAGTAAAGTTACCAATAACAAGGAACAAGAAATCTACCGGATGCGTGTTGATTGAGGAGATAGCTAATAAACCTGCGGCTCGAGGACTCATGACTGCGAGGACTCTCGTGAAAGGAAGAAACACCGCAGTAGTAAGAGTACTTAATCTAGGCGACCAAGAGAGGACCTTAAACAAAGGCGACATCATTGGAAAATGTGAGGAAGTTGTCTGGCTGAAAAAGTGCAGTACAACACAAAGCTCAGATACAACGAGTACCAGTGATTCTACAGTCAAGGAGCTTCTAAGTAACTGCAAAAGCAATCTAACGTACTCGCAGAGCATTAAAGCTAAGAAGTTTCTACTGTGCTACGCCGACATCTTCACCAGCCAAGAAGGAGACTTAGGAAGAACGTCGCTAGTACAACACAGGATTGACACCGGAAATGAGAGACCCATCCGACAGCGAGCGAGAAGAATCCCTATAGCCAAAGAAATAGAAGTCAAAGAGCTGCTGGCGGATATGGAAAGGAATAAAATTATTGAACCATCAGCAAGTCCATGGTGTTCACCAGTCGTGCTAGTAAAGAAGAAGGACGGAAGCACGCGGTTCTGTGTTGACTACAGACGACTTAATGACATCACCAAGAAGGACAGTTACCCGCTGCCTCGGATTGATGACACCTTGGATACCCTTAGTGGCATGAAATGGTTTTCAACATTGGACTTAAAATCTGGGTACTGGCAAGTGGAAATCCATCCGAAGGATAAGGAGAAGACTGCATTCTCGACGGGCAAGGGATTATGGCAGTTCAACGTCATGCCATTCGGATTATGTAACGCGCCAGCTACCTTCGAGCGATTGATGGAATGTGTACTAGCAGGATTGGTAGGAGAAGCCTGTCTAGTATATTTGGATGACGTTATCATCGTTGGCCGAGACTTTGAGGACCACTTGCGGAACTTGGAGCAAGTCTTCGAGAAAATTCATGGAGCCAACCTAAAATTGAATCCGAAAAAGTGCCGCTTATTCAGGAACGAAGTGAGCTATCTAGGCCATGTCATTACCAGTGAAGGAATCCTGACTGACCCGGAGAAAGTGGAAGCCGTTCAGAAGTGGCCTACCCCCAAGGACAAGACAGAAGTACGAGCATTCCTTGGCCTTTGCTCGTACTATAGACGTTTCGTGAAAGGATTCTCGAAGATTGCAAAGCCATTACACCGACTAACTGAAGAGAAACGTCAATTTAGTTGGGATGAAGCTTGCGAAATTGCCTTCGAAAAACTGAAGAAACATCTGTGCGAAACACCAGTCTTGGGATACCCTCAACCAGAAGGTCAATTTATAGTGGATACGGATGCAAGTAATACCGCAATCGGTGGGGTACTATCTCAAAAGCAGGAAGACAGGGAAGTTGTTATAGCGTACTTCAGTAAGTCGCTGTCTAAACCGGAAAGGAACTATTGTGTGACAAGAAGGGAGCTACTGGCAGTAGTGAAGACGCTACAACACTTCAGCAAATACCTCATCGGTAGGCAGTTTTTACTTCGCACGGATCATGCAGCGTTAAAATGGCTGTTGCAATTCAAGAACCCAGAAGGTCAAGTTGCTCGATGGATTGAACAACTTCAGGAATATGACTACATTATCGAACACCGTCGAGGACAGGCCCATGGAAACGCGGATGCGCTGTCACGCAGACCCTGCCCAGAAGATTGTAAGCACTGTATCAGGAAGGAGTTAAAAGAAATGACAGTAAAGCTAACTCGGACAGAACCATTAGAGACCTGGGAGAACGATGCGATGAGAAAGGAGCAAGAGAATGATGATGACCTACGGCACATCATCAGGTGGAAGGCACAAAGTAATGATAAGCCAAAGTGGAGTGAAGTTGCACCGACAGGCACTGTTTCCAAGGCGTACTGGGCGCAATGGGATAGCCTCGTTGTACAAAACGGAATACTCTACCGGAAATGGGATAAACCTAACGGCAGAGAGTTTCAACTGCAAATTGTGGTTCCAAGAACAAAAATACGTGATGTTCTTCGGGAAGTACACGACGGCGTGTCCGGTGGACATTTGGGAGTCAAGAGGACGCTAACGAAAATCCGCGAAAGGTTCTACTGGCTCCATTGTCGGGAGGATGTGGAGGACTGGTGCCGCAAGTGTACAACTTGTGCTGCCGTAAAAGGGCCACATACCAGGAGCCGAGGGAATCTACGACTGTACAACGTCGGTGCACCTTGGGAACGCATTGCAGTCGACGTAGCTGGACCATTTCCCGTCACTGACTCAGGGAACAAGTATTTCATGGGGTTGTCATGGACTACTTCACTAAGTGGCCGGAAGTGTTCGCCATACCAAACCAAGAAGCTACGACAGTTGCAACCAAGATAGTGGAAGAAGTGATTTGTCGCTTTGGCGTGCCCTTGGAAATCCATTCCGACCAAGGCAGGAATTTTGAGTCACAGGTTTTTCAAGAAGTTTGCAGGATTATGGGAATGAACAAAACCCGAACCACGGCTTACCATCCTCAGTCAGACGGGATGGTCGAACGGTTTAATCAGACGATCGAGAGACATCTGGCAAAAATAGTGGAAAGCCATGAAAGGGACTGGGACAAGTACATTTCACTGTTCCTGCTAGCGTACAGAACAGCAGAACATGAAAGCATAAAGGCAACTCCGGCATATGTCAACTACGGTCGTGAGCTGCGGTTGCCAGTGGACCTCCTAACAGGAGGCTCACCAGATGAACCTCAAAGTGTTCAAGACTACGTTTCTGATCTGCGTGACCGAATGCGAGAAATACACGCCGCAGTTCGAGAAAACGGGTTGCAGTCGAGTCAGAACATGAAGACCAGATACGACAGAATGTCGAATACAAATGGCTTCGAGGAAGGCGCTCTAGTCTGGCTTCACAACCCGACTCGCCGGAAAGGGAAATCGCCAAAGTTACAAACCAAGTGGGAGGGCCCATACAAGGTGGTAACGCGACTAAATGATGTGACGTATCGGATACAGCGTCAACCAAGAGGAGCAATGAAGATTGTTCACATCGACCGCTTGGCGAAATATCACGGAAGAAATGATGATGCTCGGGACGAGCATCTCTAAGAAGGGGGCAGTGTTACGAAATCAAAAATAAATAAAAATAAAATGCGGCCCGCGGAAGTTTGAGTAGCGCTGTCCGCGGAAAATTCTCGTACAATCGTCGCGTGTTTCCATACGGGAATAATATCGCGAACGATCTAGTACATCGATTATCTCGCTCTGACATATTGCTTTGTCTCGCTCTCGCACTTCTAGTATGCACTAAGGGAACGAGACAGAGAGTATCCCTCTCTCTCTATTCCGGAGTAGTTGTGATCTTTCTAGAAACTTATGGAGCGGGTTTCCCGGGCCATATAAATATCGGAAGGTGCCCCAGGAGGGCAGTTCTAATTTAACTGAGCTACAAGTGCGATCAAGAAGCGATATCCGGAGCGAATAACAAGTGATACAAGCGACCTCGGCAAGTTATAGTGACTGTGATTAGCAAGTGTTTTGGACATTGTTAGTGATAAGTGAAGTGAAGTGACGTCGGCGACCATCCTTGTGGGAATAAACGTTTTTAAGAGTCATCAGGTGTTTTTCTCCAAATTGCGAACCCCGAGCTCGTAACAATAGTATATCATAACCTGCCAGCTTTATAATCAGACTCAATTTAAACAAATCCATGAATAAAGTTTTCTCGCTTCAAGTTACCAGTTTTCATTTAATAAAACTACATAAAATAATTATCTAAATATCTTTCGTAATTATATCACTATAGCTTTTATACAAGCCATTCATTTATTTACACTGTAGCCCAAATCACAATTTCAAAGAGGCTGTTCATAAGAAAATGTTCGCTGTTTTTATTGGGTCGTTAGGATTTATACATAATATTAAAAATAATGTACCAATAGATCTATCGAGTTTCATAAAAACATCGTTTAAACAATTATTACTTTTGACAGTTTTAGATCAATCGGTCCAAGTTTGGATCAATTTGGTGGGCCGTACGCCTGTTTGCCTACTAAATCAGTAGTAGGTATAAAAAATCTGAAATCGATCGTGTGGTGCAGAAAGAAGTGGGCCCGCTCCTTTTTTTTTGTTTCGATTCGGCTAGTACTTGTATGCCTGACGGTGCAGCATAGCACTTTATGTACTTTAAGCTATGTGATCTATGGTAGTGTTTAGGTAGCTTACCACTAACACCCATGACAGACATAATATATGAGGTGCCAATGTCTGACAAAAAAAAAGAAAATAAAAATAAGCTCCCAAATAGTAGATTTTAATTCATTAATTCGCCCTGCACATGTTGGTGTCAGAGTTTTTGAAAACCGTAATTAGGTTTCTACGACCACGAAATAGCGGATCAATTGATTGATCGATCTCAGCGACTGTCTAAAGAATACGGCTACATTTTACAAAAGTTGCAAGAGCTCTATCGCAATCAAGCATTTTAAAACATTATTTCTAAGTCTCATCTTTAAAATCTTAACTTTTTTACAATTTTTTATATACATCTGGCAGGTAGAATATATATTTCATATATTGTCTTTATATTTATTCATACATGAAAAGTAACGCGACTCTTAAGGCCCAATACGAAGCAAATGACATTTCCCATACATTTGTCATAAGCAATATTACAAGGTTTTTGTAATAAAAACGATTTATTTTTATAATTATATTTTTTTATGGAAAATGAAGAAGGCGGTCACCTCCGGGTCACAATACAAATATTTTTTCCCAGATGTATATTTACAGAGATTTGGAAGAAAAATCATTTTTAGATATCATTACTTAACACATTTTTTAATGGTCATAGTGATTTATTTTTAACTCTTAAAAAGGCAGCTGCCTTGTGTTTGTACTGAAGAAACCTACAAAACATGTTTTCAAGCTTAGAATTACTTCTGGTCAAAGTTCTAATAAATAGAAAAAACAAAATTTTGCTAGTTATCTTCGTATGGAGCCGTAATGTAACAATTTCAAGCCCAATTCTGTGCCATTAAGTTTTTTGTAAAATTTCAAATTAGGGTTTGAATTTTCAAGAAAGTGACAGAATTCGAGTTTGAAATCTATATTGCTCAAATTGTTTAAATAATAGGTACTATACAATTCATATTATATACATGCGGCAGTGGCTTCTGTCTATTGATCCATACTAATATTATAAATGCGAAAGTCTGCCTGTCTTTCTGTCTGTATGTCTGTCTGTCTGAAAAAGCTAGTTCATTATATATCAAAACGCAAAATCATTAAAATGATGGGAAAAAATTTGCCCAATGAAATTTCGGTTAAAACAGGTGAAGTTATCATATTTTTCTTAAAAAATGCCTAGTAAAAATATTGGAACGCATATCTGAAATCACATATTGAATATAACTCGTTCGACTCACTGATTATGGTGAATGAAAATCATTCTATAAATTCACCAGTTTTGCGTAATTAAATAATAGAGCTCCTTAACTAATCCGGCTATCGATAACCCCTTGAAAAGTTACACAAGTGTGTACGCTATTACTTTCGTAGTAATAAATATGTTAAACTGAAAAGTAAGGTTGATAAAAGGTAAATAAACTTTGAGATTTGTAGGCATCAAAGAACAATATCATACTTTGCCGCGCAGGCCCAATGCCTGCGTTTAATTTTAAATAATTATGCCTAACCATAGTCTGTTTGCATTTGAAAGTACACTTCTCATATTGTAGCAATGGTGAGGTCAACAACTGACTTCTTGAAACTGATTTTTTGGAGTGATGTTTTAACAAATAAGGGGGCTTAGACAAAAGCGCAATTTAAATAAATAAATATAAAGGCACACCCCGTACAACAGCGGCGAGCGCGATAACTACTGCGACTACTACGATTCGGTCGCGTACGCACACGCGCCAATGCGTAACAACAACGTCAACTTCAACCTTGCTAACATTTGAAGTATAATTTCAAAGCTTTCTCAACGATTCCTTACAAAACCATAGACAATGGTTTCTCAACAAGCTCTTAAATAACCATAGACAAAGTCTAACCATAGTGGCAAGTTCCGGAGTCCAGTTCATCCAGATCCTCTGTGTTACGAGACCAATTCATCCAAAGCCTTGTCCTTATTGAACTCGTGCTTCGCCAACGCAGCAGACACCCGACCTTCTGAGAAACCCAGGTCCATCAGTTCACCAATCATCAACAAGCCTTCAATTATCTGAAATTTATAGAGGGAAGTTCGTAGTAGCGTATTATAAATAAATATCACATTTCGTGGACTGAACAACTAGTTATAACTGTAAAAAAATTAAAATGTCACAGAAAATGGGTGTATCTTTTTATAACATATCTTTCAAGAAAAAAAAACTATAGTTTTTAAAAAATTGTTGCGTTTATATGGACATGTGATGTGCAGAAGTAGCAATGGGCGGGACACATAGCACGGATAACCGACGGCCGATGAGGCAGAAAGGTCATACAAGGCAAAACAACTCCAAGTGTTAAGAGGATGCCTGCTTAACACTTGGACTCAAACATTGGTCACACCAATGATATGATGAAAAAGGGCATAAGGCCAGAAATGACATTACATCGTCAAAGAGGGGGAGATAGTATTAGGAAGGCTGACTCCATATAGGGAAAAAGCAAAGAGAGAAGAAGACTATGAATGAATAAATTTTTATTCTTTTATGGAAACAACATGGCCAGTTTGTCTTGATTATAAACAGGCAATACACCAATGAATAAGACACATAAACAATGGCCTTAGTAGCAATTTACCAGATGGTACCAAATGGTAACATGCAAGGTAGATAGCGTTTCAGAATTATTTAAGAAGAATCACAATTTTTGTCACATTAATAATTTCAAGGTAAAAAAAGGAAATAAAACCATTACAAAAATTTTACTTTCCTTTACCTCTTATATAATAATAATAATTATTTAACCAATTTATATGAAGGTTTGTATGGATATTGTTTGTGTCGCTAATGGACATAAGCAGAGTCACAGAAAAAGCAAGTGAGAAAACAATAAAATAATGCAGTAAGAGCATAAACAAAGATAATAATAAAAAAATCTCACCTTTTTATCATTATCACCTAACAGACTACATACACGAGCGACCCTGTCCAATGGGAATCCCATCCCTTGAATTTTCTGACAAATACTCTGCAACTTTGGTGGCAACTTATCATATGGATTTGGCAAATGCTCTGACTTCTTTCTACTCCTTTTATCGTCCTTCTTTTTACTACCAGATGTTTCCGGAACCATTTTTGGAGCCGGACTTACATTATACGACCTCTCGTTTGCTCTAAGTTTAGCTGAAGCCAATTCTTCATCTAATTCTTTAACAATATCAGGCACACTTCGTGACCTCGACTTTACTGTGTGCTGCGATATTGATGAAGGACTCTGGTTTTGAATTTGATTTGGTGTAGTGTTATATGTGACATTTGGTGATTGATAAGGCACCGACACAGGTGGACAGTGAAAGTAATAAGGCTGGGGGATGAATGTAGAGTCATTAGGAACTTGGTTAAGGTCTGTCGGTTGGACTTGATTACTGTAATAATTCGGATCAACTCCTTGGTACGGGTTGGCTGGTACGTAGTATTGGTAATTTGGCATAAACATATTTATATTATCACAGGTGTTATCAGCTATATAATATCCATTTGATATGGGATAGGTTTCTGGCGAGTACATCATACTAGGGCCATGAATTGGCTGTTCAATGTAGGCATTGGACATGTACGTAACTCCTTCCATTTGTGCCTGAGATGCACAGTTAGGAACAGAGCTGTAACCTTGATCCACTCCAAATGCTTGCGGATGACAACTTGTGCCCGAATCCCTCTGACTTTGCAATACTTGTGCTAGTAACTCCATATCATTTATTGTCTTCAACTCCACATTATCAAAAGGACTTGATGTATCATTCTCAAAGTCTTTATATGTCAATGTCTCTATGTTATGATTATATTGTGGTAACCTTGTTACTTTAGCACTCTTTTTAATTTCTTGTAACGGATCAGGATCATCTAACAGACAGTTCTGATGGTAATTGGATTGAACTTGTATTGGCTGGAGTATGTTCAATTGTTGTTCTGGAGCATTGCTAGTAGTGGGTATTTGAATTTCCTGAGCAGAAACGTCAATAGTTTCTGGACTTGGTTGCTTCGGGGTTACATCAGAATTTGCCTCAGTTTTTTCATCACGAGACAGTGCACTGATCTCGTCAGTACTCGGGTAAGAAACCTCTGACACGCTTAACTGCTTGAGTTTCTCCTCAGCTTCCGCCGCAGCAATGGCATCTAATTTCTTTTGTTTAGCCTCTTCCAAAAGCTGCAAACGATGTCGCCTTTCTGTTTTTTTCGTTTCTTTAGCGCACCTAAGCTCCTTGAGTTTAGAAAGTACATTTGTTTCGAAAGTGGAACAATATTTGGCACTGTCGACGATACTCTGAGCTCGTAAGGGGCACTCGATAACACTATAAGGCAATTCAATTCTGGGTGGCCTCTTGTATTTTTCTGATATCTTGACGGGAACTCCGTCCATGTAATCACTAAAATGAGACATGACAAACTACTGCCTGCTACAAATAAAATTATAATCAAACAATGAGATGACAAACTTTGTTTCTATTGACTTTTTGCACTTTTAAGGTTACATGATCCGTATTCAACGTCATCACTGTATATTTTAATTTTTTTTTACACAATTTGAAATTCAGTCGATCTTTTATGATGTTCCATAGCTACAGGAAACTTATTAAATAATTAAAAAGTGTTATTTTCAAAGATTTTCCTGACAAAATATTATTTTGTATGTGATTGACAATGAAAACAAACGTCAAATATGTCTACACTACACGTCAAATCAAATGTCAAAAATTTGTTGCAAGCATAAAAATTAAAGAATCTGACGGAGCTTATTATTTTTCATTTATTTGTGCATCTTTATTTTCTTAATTATAGATACCTACTAGCTTTGTTATTTCTGTTATTTTGTTAGGCCTATATACACCATTTATACAAGAAAAACCTTCTTTAAGTATGTTGGCGTAAAGCTGGTTATTTTTGGAACCCCCAAGTTTGAATAAAAAAAAGTAAAATCACGTGGACGTTTCACGGTGGATTGCCGTCAGATGTCGCTATAGATATGTCCAAAAAGTCATGGCGGATTTTTCAGTGGATTTTTACCGATTTGCCGTGGTAATTTGTGGGTAGAAGTTTTATTACCGGCGTAGAAATAATTTAAGCTCGTTCCGTCTGTTAACAAAGTGGTAAAAAGCGATAGGGGTCACATTGAAGCCACTGGCCAGTTTCACAAATAACTGCAGAGACGTCGGACTTCAATAGATTGACTCGTCTCGAATTTCGGGAGTTCAAGTTTATAGATTTTATACGTCGCTCCAAACTAATTATTTTACTACGCCTACGATGACAAAGTAGCCTGTGTGAGGCGTGAGTTCGCCATTACAAATAACGTTTGAATTAAAGGTTAGTACGGTTATAATTTTTGTAACACCATAAAAAGTTAAGTCATATGAGTGATTTTGAATGTTTGTCGACAGATAAGTGCATATAAAAATGAACGAGGGAGCGCCGGTAATGTATCATGCGAACGGTGGTTTCGGGGGTCCCGCGCCCGTTTATATGGTGGCGAATAGTGAACGGCCAAGGCAATTCGCCTTGGAGTCTTTGCAGGCCACGGCTGGAACTGGGGGCCGTGGCGGAGGCTCGCCGGCGCAGCAGCAAGGCACGCCGCGCCGCTGGCAGCACCGCAGAGACCGCCCGCACGCCAACAAGACAGACAACACAGCATTTGGTTACGATTCTGATGACTCAAGTTTATCAAGCAATGCTTCGGGCTCAAATAAAGGAGAAAAGGGTAAGTGCATTATAAAAATCCCTTAGGATACTCCTGTATTTAGAATCTTCTGTTATGATATTGTTTTTCACTTGACAATGCCGCCACAAACTATTATCTGTATTCAAGGATATTCAATAAGATAAGAGATGTATCTCCTGTAATCAGCATACCTACATCTTAGATTATTTTTATAAAGGACCTATTGTTTACTGGAAATATTTTTGAATCTTGTTTTTAAGTCATCTACCCTCAGAAATAAAAATACTTTTGGTAACAACCCTTAATTAAAAATGAGTAATGTTTCATAATAGATTGTATTTATTTTCTTTACTAGCTAAACTTTGCAACCTCACGTAGGTTGAGAACCCTATGATAAGAATTTCATTAAATAATTTTAAGTTTAAAATAATTATATATAGGGACAAATCAACACAGATTGAGCTAGCCCCAAAGTATTTGTGAATCTGAATAACTAGTTATCATCAAATTTTTATCTCAAAATTCAAAGTCAACTTTGACAAATGGACAGGCATATAATTATTTTATCTTTTTAATGAAATTACGGGTAATTAATTGTAAAAGTTAACTCCTATTTTAAACACTGCATTCATTTTACATAAGTTAATGTAGAAAATGAAATATTTTTCCTCATTTAAAATTCAAATTATTAGGGATAGACAAGCCAATGTTATTAAGAATTATTATTATTTAATCTCGAAAAATGCATTTGGCCATAATATGAGCTACCAAAAAAGCTTTAAGCCATATGATATTCAAGAACATGCTTCCAGACTAGTATGTGTTCTTAGTTAGTAGATGGGCTGCTGATACTGAGAGGAGTCTTTCTTAAGACATAACCCTTTATCTCATCTATGATTCCCAACCATAAAATCAAGATGACAGAAAAGGCTCATTCCCTTGATCAAACTTCACTAGTTTTATATTATTTATGTTGGATGTTTGGCAATAGGGAACAAATGAAAATTTCAAAAACACTTGAATTTATTTCTGCTGGTAGGAATAAGGTTCCAGATTAGCAGAAAAAAAAAATTAGATTTTTAGATTAAGCCAGTTAATTTTAAAAAATAATTATATTTTATTAGGCAAAATATTGAGGAGGTACGGCAAGAATGCCGGTAAGCCTTTGCGTGGTTTGGCGAAAATATTTAAAAAAATATGTCATCTGACACTTTAACAACTTTGACAATTCGTTTAAAAAAAATAACCTCACTTTGTTCTTTGTTTAATTGTTGCTCTCTGCGCTCCGAACTTAATTACGTTTGTTTTTCGAGATTGTTTATATTGTTGACTGCTTATAATTACTGGACCTCCGATAACGCTTGCTTCTACGACTGACTGCGCTTTGAACCCTAGACTTGAGATTGATTGCCTCCTTGATGACTTAAAAAGTACATACTGGAATTCGGAAGCTTCTGACATGGATATCGCTGTTTTCGTTCGAGCAGACTCATCAAACCTACCAAAAGTAGATACCATTATGCTGATGGAGTTCATGAAAAATAGTGACAAGCACAACATCGCTGAAATAAGAGGCGTTAAAGCTTTGATGTGAGTATAAGCTAAAAAATACTTCAATATGTGTGTTACGCCGAATTTCACCAGCAACGGCACAGGATCTTATGTTTTCTATATTTTATAGGTCTTCACGACAATCATATGTGGAAAGTGCAGTTGGATATGTGGAAGTAAAACGAGCTGGAGGATTATGCGACGTAAAGGCTAAAGTTGTACCTGAACACAAATTATCCAACAAATATTACACTGTGTATATCCATATAAATGAAACAGATAATACTGTTATTAATACAACATGTGATGGTTGTGCAGCTGCCGCTGGTAAGTTTTTTGTAATCAATAAATAAATAGTCGAGTAGTTCAAATCATAAATATAATATAGTAGAGAATGATTCACATATTTAAAATACATTCGTTTTACAGGTGGGTGTAAACATACACTAGTGCTGCTTTATTGGTTAGAAAAGCGAAGCTCACAACCGTCATCCACAAGTGTCCAGTGCTATTGGGTAAAGCCAAACTTAAAACGTGTGCAGGAAGAAATTCTGGAATGTAAAAAATTATTCAAAACAAAAAACGTTTTGGGTCCAAAAGACACAAATGTGCTAGAAAAATTTCGCAGTGAAGCTGGAAAGTGTGCTTGCACGAGAAGTCTTATAATTACATATGACAGTACAAATAAATCTAAATCTTTACTAGATTACTGTTTATTTGACATAATGCTGGACTTTGTAAATAAAGAAAGTGACCATAGTTATGAAAAATTCAGGAGCTTCAGTGACAGCATCACTGAAGCCCAAAAAGATAAAATATGTAGTGAAACAAAGACTCAAGTAAGTTGTAAACTTTGGCATTGCCTTCGGCAAGGACGAATAACTGGCTCCAAAATACATGAAATTGCCCATTGCAAAACACCAGATGGCAGTCTTGTTCAGGAGATATTAGGGGGACATAAAGTGCCAGAAACCAAGGCAATGAAAAGAGGAAAACTTCTGGAAAAAAGTGTAATAAAGAAACTCCAGCAAGATCTGAATGATGAAGTGTCAGAATGTGGATTCATTTTAATCAATGGACTCTTTGGAGCATCTCCTGATGGTATCAGCAATGAATCCATTATTGAAATAAAATGCCCTGCTTCAGAAAAAACGAGAAAAAATTATATTAATAATGGAAAAATATCCAATAAATGTATGGGTCAAGTCCAACTGCAAATGTTAGCTGCTAAAAAAAAAAAATGTTTGTTTTGTGTAGCAGACCCAAGCTTTGAGCAAAATGGTCAAATAGAAAAAATTACAATAAACTTTGATGAAAACTATATAAAAAATGTTATGAATGCTGCAGAATCTTTTTGGAAACAAAATATATTTCCATTGATATTGAAAAGTGCCCTTAAATAGGATTTTATTTGTACAAATAAAACTATTATTAACTAATATTCTTTTATTATTGGATCCTGTAGGTTAATTAAACCACACGCAATTATTACAATTTCGTCTAAATATTTTATAAGTTTATTATTAACAACGGAGTGGGGTTTCAACATATGAAATTCCCTTACTCTTCTGATAACTCTCTCGACATGTATTCGCAAGCTTGCTATAACTTTGGTCTCAATAGCTTCATGCTTGCTTAATTTTGTATTTTGAAATACACTGGGGGGTCTCAAAAGTTTAACATTTTTTGTGCTTAATAATGACTCTATTTCTTTGAAACCTCTGTCAGCCATAATAACAGCATTTAGTGGAAGAATATCTACAAACCCACTCTTTTCAGTAATAGCTTTGTCTGATATTCTTCCACCAAAACCTTTTGATACAAATGACACTAATCCAGCTGGTGTACATCCAATTAAATACTTAATTGTATTGCACGATTTGTATTGAGACCAAGTTTGTGCCTGTCGAACTGGATCGCTTGGCTTTTCTATTTGAATTTCAAAGCAATCTATTATGCATTGTACATTTGAGTATCTTATTTTAAATACTAGAGGTAAATTTTTCTTAATACCAATAGGGTTTGGCAAATAAACAAAATTCTGAAAATACGTAGCCAAAATGTTGACATTTTTTTCAAATATTAATCTTATTGTTGATGTTGCCATTTCAAATTCTTCGCTCATTCTAATAAATGAGTCGTTATTTTTTATTTTGAACAAAGTTACTATTATGTGCAGGGATGGGCAAGAATATTCTTTACTTATAAAATCAATGACCCACCAAAAGTGTTTTGGAACACCTAAATACATTTTTGGTTTATTTTTAATAATATTTAACAAATGTTGTCTTCCATACTTTTCAATGTCTTGTTTCAATCCAGTAGATGTAGATGACTCAACATTTGAAGACCCATATAATGACGCTGATAGGCTGGGGCTTTCCTCACTATAAGGAAAATGCGAAGTTTGGGATGGCTTTATTTTATGTTTTGTTTGACGGGCCCGAAAGTTAGTACCCTTGTCTGCAGTTTTAGGTTTGACTGTGACAGTTTTACTCTTAAAGAGTATACTTTCATACTGCACGGCAGCATCAACCTGAAACAATGAACACAAATGATTACGTGTTCGTGAACAATTTCAATATCTATATAATTTTAAAATCTTTTTTCTTTACCTTTAATGGGGCTTGAAAGGCCACAGCTGTAGAAGTTGATGGAGAAGCAACATCCCAAACATTGCTGGTTGGTTTATTGGGAATCTGTTTAGCCTGTACAAAAAGCATCATATTAAAAACAGCTAACCAAATCTCCTGATGGTGGATGGAGATTGCAGAAGAAAAAGAAAATGAGGATCTAGTGCAGGAACATTATGGGGAATACCAAGGCGGCGAGGCTGGTTACAATATATGTACCACACTTTATAAAGAAAGAGTAAAATTATTAAAACAAAATAAATACTTACCGTTTTACTTTTAGGTTGCTTAATTAATTTGTTTGGAATATTTTTAAGAGTCGCATTAAGTTTTAGTTTTGGTTTAGCACCAGCTACAAACTGTACATAGTTCTCTAAATCTTCTTCGTCCTGTAAGATAAATGTATTTTACTTGACTAAATAGTACAAAATAACAAAAAAAGATATTTGATCATATTGCTGTAACATACACATACTATCATTTTAAAAGTAAACTTACGTTGATATGGTCTTCGCAGCAGAAAAGAACGCGTTTTGGAATATTTCGTTTAACCAGTTGGCACCAATTGTCTTTTAACTCTTTTCTGATTGGAAAGAATGATTTATCAGAGTTTTTGATGTCATTATTAGGGCATGAAGGCACGAAACAAGATTTGTTAGGTACTCTCCATTGTTTTAGCTAGAGTTCGTCAGAAGAATCAATCAAATCAACAATGTGTTTTGCGTAGGTCGTCGTAGGTGGTAATCAATCTCAAGTCCAGGATGCAAAGCGTAGTCAGTCGTAGAAGCAAGCGTTATCGAAGGTCCAGTAATAATAAGCAGTCAAAAATAGAAACAATCACGAAAAACAAACGTAAGTACGGAGCGCAGAGAGCAACAAAGTCAGGTTATTTTTTGCAATAAACTGTCAAATTTCTCAAAATGTCAGAAGACATATTTTTTTTTTATATTTTCGCCAAACCACGCAAAAGCTTACCGGCATTCTTGCCGTACCTCCTCAATATATTGCCCAATAAAATATAATTATTTTTTAAAATTAACTGGCTTATTTTAAAAATCTGATATTTTTTTCTGCTAATCTGGAACCTTATTCCTACCAGCAAAAAAAAATTCAAGTGTTTTTGAAATTTTCATTTGTTCCCTATTATTTAAGTTATAAAAAAGTCCTGTCATTTTCAGCTGTTTGAATCAGGGAATAAACAGATATTTAAGTATTAATTAAATATATTTATATTATAAAGAAAATTGGCCATATTTAAATCTAGCTTTTTCCCGCAACTCCGCCTACGTCAAAAAGTAGCCTATGTTTGACTCTGTGAAATTTCATCAAAATCCGTTCAGCGGTTTGGTCGAGAAACCGTAACAGACAGACTTTCACATTTATAATATTAGTATGGATATCACAGGAAAATTTAGATTTTTAAATGATATAGATTTCATTCCAAGTGAGAAAACAGACATGATAACTGATAATGGTAAAATTAACATAATCAGGTATTTCGTCTGCATATTTTTGATAATACCAGATTAAAGAAATTTGCATAATATAATTATAAACATAACATGATATTATGTGTGCTACTTCCAAAAGTCTATCATAGAACTTTTCTGTTTGTGCTCCTGCTTAAAAAAAAATCTCAAATGTTTATGGCACTATTTATTTAATATATAAAATACATATAATAAAAAGGTTTTGGGTATTGCTAGAGATTGTTGCAAGTCTGTCGTGATTTTATCACAGTATGACTAACTAGCCGCTAATGAAATTTGAATATGCTAAGCACGACAGATATGCAAAATATTAGATAATATTGTGTAAAATGTCATATTAGTGTGAAGAGATACGAGATTATGAATGACAACTCTATTATTATTTTTATTCAGTTACCTTACCTACGTTAGTTATTTAATTAGTTAGTTCAAAATACCTTAAGCGTGTTACTAGCGCGCTGTCAACTCTAGGCTGTGGCTGGCTAAGGCTGTAAGATCACAGACGTTGTTAAATGTCCATTTTAACTATTTTTGACTCTTTACTCCTTACTGAATTTTTAAGAATTTTTTTTTATGTTGAATAATTTGCTTTGATAGTCATAGACTGAGTGTGGCGATAAGTGTAAAGTAGTGTTGTAGCCCGTGATTCTCTACACAGGCGAAGGCACATCCCGAAACACCGGCACGCCTAGCAATCACCAGGGGAACTACTCCCGCGAGTGGAGGCCTCGCCACCGCCGGGACCAGCCGGTCCGGCATCGGCGGCCGGTCCCGGACCGGTATATCAACTCGGCGTACGCGTTTCAGGTCAAATTCACGCCGGACGACTTGCTTACGGGTGAGTGGATCACTGTTTTAAGTAAGTTTGTGTTGGTCTAGACTTTTACCTGCAAATCGTAGAAAACATTTCCATGGTAGTAAATGTATTGGGTCCGATCACATTGATAGACGAGCGCGGACAAAAGAGCAGATTTTTATCACGTTTAAATAGAAATGTTGTAATCATACGGTTTATTTTTATATTTTATTGTCAAAAAAATGAAAACAAAATTAATTGAAATGTAAAGATAAACTTTATTTACAACTAGCTTTTTCCCGCAGCTCCGCCTGCGTCAAAAGTAGCATGTTTGACCCCGGGTCTTCAACTATATTCATACCAAATTTCATCAAAATCTGTTCAGCGGTTTGGCCGTGAAAGCGTAATATATAAATATATTTATTCACGTAACAGACAGACTTTCGCATTTATAATATTAGTAAGTATGGATAGTATGTATGATTCCTCGACCAAAGCCGCCGTCTTAGCCTACATGGAACTAAAAGTTACATATTTTAACAGGATCAAAATTCGACACACTGTCGCAGGAGATGTGGGATAAATTTATCAAGTCGCAGCAGACCGAGGAGACGTTTAGGAGAAAGATGACACTTTGGAGATATCTTTACATTAATATTAAGGTGAGTACTTTAGTTTCTGTGTTTATCGGTCTGCCTCTTTAATAGGAGGACACATTTGCGTTGCCATCTACCAGGGCTTCTGGGGATCCTTTGTGATAGGTTAGCAACTTATAAATTGCAGCCCATTTTATACACAAAGGACTAAAAAAAAAGAGTTACTGTTCCCAGCATTCATGTTTGTATGTGAGATTCTTTATTCCACTATTATTATATGTTGAGGTGTCTCTAGATTTCTTGCATTCTTCCGAGTAATATAGCCTGTGTGACACCAGCGTTAAAACAAAATGGTGGATTATTTGCGCAACAAATGGCAGGCCAAAATAAAAGATATGTCGACAAAAAGAGACAGCCTATTCAACTAACAGATTTAAAAAAAAAAATCGAAGGGGCTGCTGGCTCTATATGTATCTTCCGCCTTTTTTACACTGTACTATGATATTTCTTATGTCGTGTATTGTATAGAACGTTCCATGTAAAATGAACGGCGGCAATAAGTGGAACTACATATATATATAAGATGTATCAATATTTTGAATAAATTAAATAAACCAATGTGTTGCTCTGAAATTAAATTATCAAAGTTTTATTCAGTAATAAAAGTACAAAATACATCGACTAAATTCAATCACTATTATTTTGTATGTACTACATACCTGAAATTCAATTATCAAAGAAACAACATTTACGTTTATTATTTCCTATTCTCTATTTTAATAGTTTCTTTGAATAATATAAATTAAATGCAATTCTCACCATACTTTTTATTTTTACTTTGACAGGTTTTCTGTATGCTGTCAATCCAATTCAAATCTCTTTACCTCTGGTATTGACTAAAAAGTATTTAAAGAAAGGATTATATACTCTTTTCTTTACATCTCCCCCCATAGGGAAGAAAATTTTCAATAAAATTTTCATTATATTACTGCTATCTTCATCACCTTATGTGAGAACTGGAATAAGTTTAGTAATGTGGAAAAGAGTTGATTCTATTTTCTTGTGACCTATATCAATTCTATAAATAGAGTTGGAAATTTTTTCAATAATCTTATATGGTCCAATTTTCAGTTCATCTAGTTTCTTTCTATTTAACTTGTTTCCATTTTCTACATAAACCATATCTCCAACTTTGAAATCCCAATATTTACGATTTTTGTCATATAATTTCTTATTATAATCATGTGACTTCTTTGTATTTTCAAATGCGATTCTCTTGTCTCTTATCCAGTCATCACATGAGTTCTTTTCTTTCAATTCTTTGGGCAACATTGTTACATCCGTACCATATAAAAGATAAGCCGGTGCAAAACCAGTAACCGAGTGATTGGTTTCATTATATTTATCTATGCATTCGTGAGCAATGGTTGTCCAGGCTCTTTTGTTTTCACTTTCATTTATTCTGCATCTTATTTTATTTACTAAAGTTTGATTTACTCTCTCATTCAAACCGTTAGAGAATGGCGCATTTACAGCTGTAAAAATAATTGGTATCTGTTTCTCTTTCAAAAACTTCTTAAATGCATATGAATTTATACCGGGGTATTGGTCAGTTAGAATGACGCCAATGTTTTCAGTGTCTGTTATATTTCTAACAAGTTTTATAAAATCATCAGCAGTTTGTGTTTTTGATGTAAGAATAAATGCATATCTGGTAAAATGATCCACAAGTAAATGTAGATATTTCTTAGTTGATCTTGAACCTCCAAAACCCCCAATAGTATCCATTGAAATTATTTCAAAAGGTTTAGTGGCAGGACCTAAATGAGGCATGTAACCAAATTTATCACATCCTCTTGATTTGTTTTTGATGCAAATATCACAATTTCTGCAAATCTCTTTTATGTTTTTCGACAAATTTTCAGCTGTATAAAATGGGCTTATCGTCTTTATCATTTGCCCAATCCCAATATGACACATATCCTTGTGCACTTTTTTCAAAAAATCCAAACTAAATTCTTCAGAAATAATGATTTTTTCGTTTCTACCTACTTTTTTAAAATATATTTTGTGTTTCTTAATCAAATTCTTTTTATTACAGCATAGAATTTTTTTGTTTTTATCTTGATCTAGTATAATTTCTTTCAATTTAATTAAATTTACCACCTTTAACTGTTCATCATTGTTTGTATTTGACTCCAATACTGGGTTTCTGCTAAGACAATCTGCTTCTAGATTTGTCTTTCCCGGAGAATACTTTATTTTAAAGTCATATTGTGATAAGTAATATGTCAAATCACCTAGTTCTTCATCAGTTCTTGATTTTAAATTCATATTTTCTAATGGTTTGTGATCTGAATATACTGTGAATGATTTTCCAATCAACCAATATTGCCAGTACGTTACTGCCTCTTTAATAGCTAAACATTCAAGGTATATAGCCTTCTTTTTCTTTTGTGCTTCATTAAGTTTTTTCGAAAAATATGCTACAGGTTTCTCTTTTCCATCGAGTTGTACTTGTTTTAAGACTGCTCCTACGCCTTCTATTGAGGCATCGGTATAAATATTTATTGGCAAATCTTGATCAAAAATTTCTAAAACAGGTTGAGAGCATAACAGATTTTTAATAATTCCAAACGATTTCTGGCATTCTTCGGTCCAAATGAATTTTTGGTTTTTTCTGAGTAGGTTATGTAATGGTTCTAAAACTATCGAGCATTTTGGAATATACTCACGATAAAAATTAATTTTTCCAAGAAACTGTCTAATATTCTTCTGAGATTTTGGAAAAGGAAAATTCTTTATCGATGTTACATTATCCTTCAATGGTTTGACAGAATTATTTTGAATTACATGTCCTAAGTATTTGACTGAATTAGATGCAAATTTGCATTTTGTAAACTTCAACCTAAATCCTTCTTTTTTAATCGCTTCCAATAATCTTCTTAAATGATTAACATGCTCTTCAAAGTTCTTAGAAAAAATAAGAATATCATCTATATAGTTAACTGTAAAATCAGTCAGTCTATGTTTCCTCAATATATTACTTAATACCCTTTGGAAAATTGCCGGGGAAGTCTTTAAACCAAAAGGTAGACAAGTCCATTGGTAATGTCCGTCTTGTGTCACAAATCCTGTCTTTTTCCTGTCTTCTACACGTAATGGAATAGACCAAAACGCAGAATTAATATCCAAAGTAGAGTACAAATTGCAATTCCGAGTCTTCAGAACTAAATCTTCAATCAAAGGGAATGGTTGAGCTTGAGGTATTACAATTTTATTTAAATCTCTGAAGTCGATACATAACCTTGACTTCTTGTTATCTTCTTTTTTAAAAGCTAAAGTTACTGGTGCTGCAAATGGACTATAAGATTCTTCTATTAGCTCATTTTGAAGTAATTTTGCTATTTGTTGTTCTATCTCTTTCTTATCTTCCACTGTGCACCTATAAGGTCTTTTACAGCAATATCTGTCTACTAACAAGTCTATTCTAGCTTCATACCCGTTTACTGTCCCTATATCGTATTTGTCCTTTGCAAAAACTGATTTATATTCATCAATTAGTCCAATTATTCTCTCTTTTTCATATCCATCTATTTGTATCTCAAAGTCACCTTCCTTGACATGTTCATTGAAATTTACCTCATAGTTTTTCAATGTGTAGTTCTCTTCATTTTTATTTTTCAAAGTATCATTCTTTTCGTTTACTGGAGTAATTCCTGTCTCATTACTTAGGCATATTTTCTGTTTAATTTCTAAATTTTCGGTTTGTGTTAATTTGAATTTTTTAATTATATCCAATCCGATCAAAAAATCATAACTAAAGTTTTCTTCGTCAATAATGAAAACATCGACTTGTTTTTCTAGTTCGAATATCCTTATTTTCAAATTTGTCAATCCGCTCGTCTTTTTAACACCATTAATCGTTATTAAATTTGCTTCGTTAATATTTCTCCCCCTTCTCTGAAGTTTTAATAATTTTGAATTTATCAAAGAAACGTTTGAACCTGAATCATAAATTCCATTTACTTGTAATTGATCATTTAATAGAAGTTTCACAGTGATTAATGGTGTTACTATTAGTTTTTTTGATCTGTTTCATTTAACTCTGCTTCTATAACCGAATTATTGACATGTCTTATTAATTTTTTTTTTTCCATATTATCATTTTCCTTTGGTTTGAACCAGCACAAAAATTCAGGGTGATAACGTTGGCCTTTGCTTAATTTTTCACATATTTTACATGGGATCTTGTCTTCATTTTTACCATAAGTCTTCTGGTTTTTATAATAATTTCTAGACAGAAAACTTTTTTTGTTTACCAAATGTTCATACTTGTTTACTTCATTAAATAAATCCATAGTATCTTTTAATGTTTCACGATCAATTCTATTCAATATGAACCCTGGTAAGCCTGTTGCGATAAGATCTACCAAAGTACTAGTATCAATTGTAGATCTCATTTCAAGCAAAAGTCTTTCTTTCTTTATTGCATAATCTAGCAAAGAGCCGTCTTTGTATTTGAATAACAGTGCATAAGTGACTGGGTTCCATCCCTTATTCGCAAATGTTCCACAGAATTTCTCTTTCCATGTGGCCCATTCAGAATTCAGTGTCAATTTTATTATCATAGAACTGTACCAATCAATGCAACTCCTATCCATAAATAATCTTAAAATTTCAATTTTTTTGTCATCTGTTGTCACATTAAAGCGTAGACACTCTTTTTCAAAAATATCAATCCAGAGACTAGCATTAGAATTTTTTGATGTGAATTTCTCAATGACAAATTTTTCAGAAATTTGTTTCAAATTTTGAAATTTATTTTCATTTGTATTCTCAACCAACTTCTCGAATATTTTTTCTATAGTTCCTGTTTCACACTGCCGCCGTGTTTGTTCTTCCGTTAATTCTTCTAGATATTGATCGCCAAATTGTAAATTACCCTCTTCGTCAAAGTAAATTTTAGCTAATTCATCTGTCATTTTTATCCACACTCTTCTAATCTGATATCTTTTCTTTAGGCTACTCTTAATCTGGTTGTAAGTATTCGTCTTTATAATTTCTTTATGATACCCGGCCGCTTGAAGTTCTTCCGGTACAACATATGTTTTCTCATCCGGAGTAGATATGGAAGTAATAGTATAAATATTGGACTTACCATCACTTCCTGGCAGTAATGTGAATTCGAATCGAAGTTTCTCCATTTCAATAACAAACAAAATGTTGTTTTATAAGATGTATCAATATTTTGAATAAATTAAATAAACCAATGTGTTGCTCTGAAATTAAATTATCAAAGTTTTATTCAGTAATAAAAGTACAAAATACATCGACTAAATTCAATCACTATTATTTTGTATGTACTACATACCTGAAATTAAATTATCAAAGAAACAACATTTACGTTTATTATTTCCTATTCTCTATTTTAATAGTTTCTTTGAATAATATAAATTAAATGCAATTCTCACCATACTTTTTATTTTTACTTTGACAGGTTTTCTGTATGCTGTCAATCCAATTCAAATCTCTTTACCTCTGGTATTGACTAAAAAGTATTTAAAGAAAGGATTATATACTCTTTTCTTTACATATATTCTTTAATATTTTTCAAAGAAAATATCCGCTGGACGATAGCGCCCACTCTCAGCGTTCTTTTAACGTGAAACCTATATAAATATGCAAGAAAGTATAAATGAATAATTTTTTTTTCCAGCGGATATTCCCCCGCTACTCTCTATACGTGGTGGGTTCCACCATGTCGGGCTTCGCGCTGGACTCGTCCGACATGGACCTGTGCCTGTATGTGCGGCCGCTGGAGAACGTCGAGCCGCGAGCGCATGCCCTGCTACACCTCAACTACATCCTCGGTTACATACGCAGCTTCGACCCCAGTGAGTTTTTGATTATATATTTGTTTTCTTTTTTTGTAAATTGACGTTTCGAAGAAAATGCTGCAGTGGAGTTTGTGGCGCCGCTTCTTCTCTACTTGCGCTTTGGAAATCTTAGTAAACTTAATGTTACTTACATTAAGTTTACTAAGCCGCCGTCAATAAGTGATATTTATATACTATATTGTAAATAAAGAATAGGCTACCTGACTTAATATCTTTTTATTATTCATATTAAAAATTTGAGTTTTCGAATTCGAAAACTAATCGATTTTTTAAGTCCGTTGAAAATTAAATAAGTTGAAATCCTGTGGAAGGGGAACTTTCAAGAAAAAAGAAAAGAACGCACTTAATGTAGGAGTGACGTCACTGACACTTCTAATTTCAATAGAGAGGATGGATGGCAGGTACCGCCAGCTTGAGACCCAGTCATTAAGTTAATAAAATCGCAAACTCGGAAGCAGACTGCAAGACCCTTAGATACTGTGAGCCAATACTGCGTGAATCGGAATAGTTCCCAATAAAAAATTCAGGCGGTAGTTTTGTAATCTTATGACATCAAAGACAAATGTTAACTTAGTCTGCCTGCGACCATGAACGCTGTAAAGTGTTTGAAACGTCAGGTGTAAATAAATAAGTAATAAACGCGATAAAACCGTATTAAAATAGTTTAATTTAATGAATAACAATCGCGAAAACATAAGAAATCATTATGCTTATTACGGCTTAAATGAATTACCAAATTATTTGTTATTTTCTGAATCTGTTACTTTTTAGTGTAAAAATTTTGTCAAAATATGAACACGAGTCAAATAGCCTATTATCTGAAACTTTCGAGCCACCTTTAGTTTAGATATTTTATCTCGTGCGCGTCTGACACTTCGCCCGTCTCGTCGCTCGCATACCTCAGGCGCAGCGGTTGTGGTCAAACTATACCCTAACAGTTATTTATTCTCCCATAAAACACTATATGTGATGTGATATCTTGAATTTGCAGACGCCGAGTTGATCCAAGCCAAGGTGCCGATTCTCAAGTTCCGTGATCCACGCCACGGGCTGCAAGTGGATCTCAACTGCAACAACGTGGTCGGGGTCAAGAACACCAGTTTGCTCAATACGTTCTCTAGACGTGAGTATAGTTTTAGAAATAATTTACAGATTAGTAAACTGATCAAACGTAAGCTTCGGAGCTTTCGGAGGCCAAAACCCACTTCTAGTCGCTAAACTAGCGAAGTATAATAAGTAAGCTGATCATAAAATTTATGGCTGTAAATAACTCATCATCACGACATTAATGTATGGGGAAAGCGGCCATCAGAGAGGAGTGATGAATCACGACCACTCTGTCAAGAGTGATACCACAGTTAAACATACAGAACTGTCACACAATTCCACTCGAAAAAGATACCGCACCTTACCGCGCAGATATAGGGTAAAAATCGAGAGCAAAATAATGCAAGGATGTCGTTTCAGCCTCCCGGCCGCTGCGACGACTGCGAAGCAGATATAGCCAACCCTACGAGTAGCGCACACATTGACGCGCGTGCAGTGCAGAGTCGTGCGTACGCGACCAAATAGTAGTATAGTGATAGATATCGGGCTCGCCGCTGTTGTATAGTGTCCGGGGTATGGTCGTTTATAACCATGGAGTAATTACAAAGAGGAGATGCCCTTAGAAATGGCGCAGTGATATGATCATTGGCGCCTCGCCGACACAAAAGTGGGCGGAGCTTGTCATTGCTCGTGCTCCATGATTGGAGCGACGGCCGAAACCAAGCATGTCGCACGTCTGCCATCCGCCCCGTGTAGCCTCACAAACACTTTATAACAAAACGCTTATTACGGCATCTCCTCTTTGTAATTACTCCATGTTTATAACTTACTAGCTGTTTCCCGCAGCTCCGCCTGCATCAAAAAGTAGCCTATGTTTGACCCCAGGTCTTCAACTATATTCATACATTAATGAAATTTCACGAATGCCCCTGTATTAGAATAGAATAGAATATATCTTTATTGAGAAAGCTATCACGTAAGTACAGCAAAGGACTTAAGCATAAGCTACATGTTTATAATGTACGTGACAGACGTCTCAATAGGTGGTGGCTCAGTGATACGCTAGACATGTAGGCATGCCTAGCACTGATTTTCAGCCACCACCTTCTGAGGAAATATATGATATTAAATGCTACGTTTTGACTTTTGTTGCAGTGGATTGGCGTGTCCGTCCATTAGTAGCGTTGGCCAAACTGTGGGCGCGCGCGCACAACATCAACGACGCGCGCGCGCGCACGCTGTCTTCGTATGCGCTCACACTCATGGTCATACACTTCTTGCAGTGTGAGTATATAAGTTGATTTTTTTTTTTTTTTTTTAATATGGCTTTTACTTTCGTATTTAGCCAGCAACAAGTAAAAATTATTGAACAAAGTTGTTTAGTCGAGCAAATCTAAAGTCAAGTCAGAAGATTCGGGCTAAGTAAAGTCGTAGAAAAACAGCATTTAGGGATTTCCAGGAGCTTTTGGCAACTAGCAAGAAAATCACATAAATCGAACACTATCAATTCTCAACAATCACGCTCGTTCTCGAACACTTTGCGAATAATAATCCACCATTATTATGAACAAACACGGAAACAAACCACACATTTTGGAAAATAAATTCAGCCCCTAAACTGCGCTTCTCGGCTGTCATGAGTCCTACATACAAGATGTTCTCCCTTGTAGTTTATTGTCATAATACCACAAAATAGATAATAATACTAACGTACAGAAATATCCATGGAGCAATTACATGGAGAAATGGCGCAGTGATGTCGACGACGACACAAAAGTGGGCGGAGCTTGTCATTGCCCGTGCTCCATGATTGGAGCCACATGTGGCCTCGCAAATATTTTCTTACAGAACGCTTATTACGGCATCTCCTCTTTGTAATTGCTCCATGGAAATATCACTCCGAAATATCATTCTAATAAATAGCGGCTGTAGCCACGACGCAATACAGTTGATACAACGCTAAGCGTCTCTCTCAGTGTTGTCCGTCGCGTTTCACATAGAGTGTGCGGAACATTCGCATCGTTAGTAGGTGGAAATTTTGTAGGTATATAACTCTGCGACCGATGCGAAGTGAGACAATATAGTTGTATACCACAATAGGCAAATTTAATGTTAAAAGCATTATCTAACAGTAAAATGGAGTCGAGCGTGTATGACGAGAGTGATGAGTGTAGAAGAAGCGAGGGAAGTCTGTAAGGTTCGTAGCAAATGGAAATCCGTAGTGTCTGCCTACCACGGAGGGAAAAAGGCGTGATGGTATGTATGTATGTAAAATGGACTAAACAGACTGTCATGTCATCATATTAAGTGGGTTACATGGCCGATCTGGTCACGATACACATTGTTAAAATCTGGCCAATTTATTCTAAATCATCCTAGCGTGTATTCCTAGTTGCGTCGTCAGCTTACGGTTTGGAGCTTAGGGTACGCTGTAAGTCCTGGTCCTAGATTTGGCGGAACTGGTAATTACAATGGAGCGACTGCCGTCTGACCTCCGTAACCCTTTTTACGGGGAAACCAGACCAACAGGAATGTAATATAAGGTGTGTTATTGACCAACTCTGTCAGAATTTTTCAGGCATCTGACACAGCCTTACGACTGCTATCTATCGATAACAACCGGGACCTACGGCTTCACGTACCTTCCGAAGCACGGAGGAGCTCAAGATAGAAAATGCCACTAAAATGGCGACCAATCCAAATAGTGGTCGCGTCACGCCGTCGTTCGATTCTAAATAATCGTGTATATATATATATATCTATCCATTTGTAGGCGGCACCAGCCCAGCGATCCTGCCTCGCGGGGCGGACGCCAGCGAGTGGGTCGACTGTGCCGACGGACGAGGCTGGGGGCGGCCCGGCAACCGTGCCTCTCTAGCGGAACTGTTCGTGCAACTGCTGCGATACTACGCGGACTTCCCGTACGACCGCATGTGCATCTCCGTGCGAGCCGGCGCTAGGCTGCCTCTCGCGGAATGCCGAGCCTCCTGTCTCGGCGACCCGCACCAGTGGAAGCTGATCAGTGTCGAGGAGCCCTTCGATCTCTCCAACACTGCCCGCTCGGTCTACGATCCGGAAACGTTCTCCAAGATCGTCACGGCCTTCAGAGACAGCCACCGACGACTGTCGGCCGGCTTGAGACTCGCCGACGCGTGGCCGGAACGATGACGAGCGAACGCCGGGACTGGGAAATTCACATTCCGTAGTGCCATATTGTTGAGTTATTTATTTTAGATTAATTTATTGTGCGGCGATACGAGTCCAGTATTTTATTTGTGTGTGTGTGTGCGCGCTTCGCTCGCGAATCTCGTAGGTTTCTCGGGTGATTTGTTTGCGAGAAATCTCAAGTTTGATGGTTCGATTTCGACTTGATATCTTTTTAGGGGTAGATATTTTCGCGCCGGAAATTGAAGCTTTTTAAAGCATTCAAATGTACAAGTGATTGAATATATCTACCGCTTGCGAAGAATAAATTTTTCGCTTTATACGAATAGAGTATAAAGAAGTAAAAATGTCGAAGCGAACTATTGGACGATGTTCAGCACACGACAAAGATGGGCGTAGTGTTTAATGCAGCTTTTTTCAATTGAGAAATTAAACACAGTAGAAACTGTATTCTAAATCGATCGCCACTCTATTGCATGTATTATTCGCTGCCAAAATGCGACCAAAACGCTGAAATTAAGACTGAGTCATTTCGCTAGAACTCCACTAAAGAATTTCCTCGGCTGTAGTTGGATGACGCACCGTTAAGTTATAAGATGAATCTGTTTTGAAAATAATATGTTTCATGGACGAATATATTTTTAATTCCGTACAAAAAATCATTCATTGTCACGCAATAATTTGGCTAAATCGGTAACTTGAAATATTTTATTTTCAAAACGTGAGAATCAAGCTAGTCTGCTTTCGAACAATTAGCGTCAGCGCTTCACAGTTTGAGGAGTTTAGATATATCATGTTGATGTCTTAGGTATGGCTAGTCACAAATCGTCTGCCCCCCCCCCCCCCCCCCCATTGTGGGGAAGTTCCTAATATATTGCAGACGAGTTTAGGAAATGACAATAATGTGAGAAATCCAATCGTTGAGTGACTCGCGTTCCGAACCGGCCATCGCGTCCGATTTTTAATGTTTATATTGTTTATTTATAAGTTATTTAAATAATATGTATTGTACATAGTAAGAATGAAAGTTACCAAAAAAAAAAACATAAATATTGGAATGTTTTAAAGACATTGTCCTCTGTTATTTGTAAATAGTATGTTGTGAGAGAGTAAATGACAAAAAAAATATTATATATACAGTTGTATGTGGTGTATATTGTTGGGGTATGAGCAGGCGCCAGCGACTGCGCAAGGAGTTCTGTGGTGGGGTTGGTGTGACGACGCGGGTTTCACCTACAGGGAAATGGGAAGTTCGAGTACGCGGCTATATAGGCAGATTGCCATGACAGCCATGAAAACTTTACTTGACAGAAATGGAATATAGCTGAAGCGTAAAGAAATCAATTGTTAAGTTTTGCTTCTGATTGGTCAGTTTCTTTACGTTACCATCTTTGTCCTTTCTCTTCAGGGCGTATTGGGTATTTATTCAATCTGCCCACTTTTACCGGGTATTTGTCCAATCCTAGTCTGGGGTTATTGCGATTGACGACACGCAAAATATTACTTAAGATCAACTCCATACGGCATGTTTTTCTTTGGGTTGAATAAGGCCACGGCCTGACTTCAAAATGCTAATACAATAGGTACTTAAGGTGCTACTAGAGTAATTTGCTCCAAATTGCAAGTGCTATACAAGTCAGTGGTGCTAAAATATTGTGTTGCCTTAACAAGCGCTTGCTGGCTTATACGTTTGTTGGATACGGGACGCGAGGCGACGAAATGTTAAGCATATCTTTAAATTTAACCGAGATTGTACAAATTGTTATATTCGCCTCGTGTTGGCCGTTGTAGACGTAAATTATATATCGTAAACTTATTTTACCGGCGAATGAAGTTACAGTATTAATTTTTTTTCTCTTTTTTTTAACATATGAACTTCCAGTATCATTTTCTACATTTTTGCACAACTTACAAGCGAAATCTGCCAAAACAAGCATTTATTAGAGTTATTTCTGAAATCATCCAAATTTGGTGGATTTTTTTACATTTTATGGATTTGTTTACAGTTTGACATAATGAGATTAACTGTCAGTTTGTGAGACCTGCAAAGCCGGTGATAGACCGTGGGTTTGCTGGGGGCACGTCCTGACACGTACATATAGGATACATTGAGTCGTCCGTGTGTCGGCATCTGCCTCCACCGGGTGCCGTACGGAACACATCGCCACAGCCGCACGATGGCGGACGCCTGCCGTTTTTATAAGCCTATGTATAAGTTTTATATCAATTTTACATAAGAGGCACTTGCCGCGCTGGAATATTAAAAGTACAATAAATAATTTTAAAATATGCTACGTATAAGAAAACTGATTATAGGGAACGATGCGAAGTGTCTCGAAAACTGTTAATTTTTGAAAAAAGTTATAAAAACTTGGAAACCAATACAAAAAAATAATAATAAAAAATCCAAAAAAAAATACAAATAATATATAAAAATTACCAAAAAAAAATCACAAAACAAAAATAAAAATTCTGAAAAAATCTTACCTTGACTTCTCTAAGGTCAGGTATATCGCATGTTTTGACTCGTTTCGGAGCGACCATCTTCTCCGCGCATGTTCATAAGCTGTATCACACACTGTGTTCATACTTGGTATATTAATAATGCACCAGTTAAACGCTTTAGGAGATACTTTTTGCGCCTTTTGAATCGACCATTGGAAACCTCGCCCTGCTTCACTATGCTTATGAACTTAGGCGCTGATTTAGACTGATCTAGTGCTGGCAATCCAGTAGCGATTTTTCTCACGAAATTGTTTGTGTGTGTGGGTGAGTGGATTCCATGTCCACCCCGTAAAAGCTAGTGGATTGCCAGCTCTGGATCCGTGTAAACGGTTCCTTGGGCCCTACCGCTCGCATTCCTTTCTGTTGGAGTTTGGGCAGAAAATTCAATCATCAAAATGTCGGATCAAATCTTATTTTGTGGATTGGACATTCTGCCTCGGAACTCTTATGGGGTTAACTTCCATCATCGGAAACGAATTTGGGTATCTACAGCGACCAGTCACAATAAAGCACCTAAATATAAGACTAACAAAATATAAAATAATTTCCATATTTGTTAACTAATTCCGAAAGCCTTGAGAACTGGTTTGCTTTTTTTTAATTCGGTGCTATTTGGGTTTATTTTTCAAAATTAACATAAATTTGTTGTTTGCATTAACAATAATTCCGAAATTTGTTAGTGGATCTTGTAATCTTACTGTAAACCATTCATTAGTGCACTTGGCATGTTCAGATGGCAATTAAAAAACAAGTGTCAATACACTTGAATTGCAATCAATCGATAAAAAATACCTATTTTTTTTGCTTTAGCATTGCTAAGTGATCTGAATTGGATACAGTCTCGAATCCACAAATCATAAATGAATATGCAGTTTGAAATTAAGTTTGTATTATGTATATTTTATTTAAATTCACTGTCGGTTTATCTAAATTTTCAGTTTAATGTTCGCAAACGTAATACTTGTCTTGTACTTAATATTACAAAATTGTGTTGTTTGTTCAAACGAATAAAATGCAATATACACATTGTCTTTTAGAAATTTCATAAATTATGCAAATTTAAAAGTCATAATTTCATTGTATATTTTGTGTATCATAGATCTGTAAAATATTTTGAATAATTAAAATTATTTTTGCAGTCCTTTTTTTATATACATTTTTGTCTTGTGTTGCATTTTATTTTTTGAACACAAGCAGTTTTTATCGTCATTGTTGTACAAAATATTGTAAAGAAGATATTCTTTAATAGTTAAATATATACAAACTGCCAGAATCCTGTTTTATTTTAGCAACACATGATATCTTAAATTTTTGGTAAAATGATTGAAAATTGGTGTAAGTTAGGACCACAGGTGTAGATCACAGAATTGAACTGCTTTTCTACAGAAAGGTGGTACCTGCACTGTACCTCGAGTGTACCCATAATGGAATCCAGTGTACTTCTTTTGATAAAAAAGATATATACCTAATATAATATGTACACCGCCATTCTAAAGTTAGGACTGCGGTTTACTTTTTTCCGATTAGGCGATGCATATTTTTTTTATAATTATGTGTACCTGCAGTGTAAGAGGGTCAAACTGAAAGTTCTTGGAAAATCAAAAACTGAACACACTAGCAAGTTATTATTCCTTTTTATTACATCTTTTCAAAATAGTGTCCTTTCACGTCAATACATCTCTGCATCCGATGGAACCACTGAGAAAAGCACTTTGCCCACTCGTCTTTAGGGGTCTCTTCGACGGCGTTTTGAAACGCAGCCACTGCTTCCTCGGCGTCCATAAAACGTTTTCCTCGAAGTTTTTCTTTTATTTTCGGGAATGAATAAAAATCGCAAGGTGCGAGGTCGGGGCTATAAGGCGGGTGACCTAGTAATTCCACGTTTGATGTCGCCAAATAGTCGATCGTTCGCCTGGCGGTGTGCGAAGAGGCGTTGTGGTGAAGGAGGATCCTACTGCAAGGTCGTTTCTCCCGAACTTTTTTCAAGACAAGTGGCAAACAATTGTTAGTATACCACTCTGCAGTAACTGTTTTTCGATCCTCTAAAACAATTGTCGCGTAATGTCCGGTCCTTCCGAAGAACGAGGCCACAATCTTTTTTCACACGCTTCGATCTCTCTTCACTTTAGTTGGCAACTCCTCGGAAGGAAACACCCACTGAGCAGATTCGTTTGGTTTCGGGATCATAACTGTAAATCCAGCTTTCGTCACCCTTAAGTATGTCAAACACAGCATTTGAGTCACCTCCGTTAATCTTTGAACCATTTCACAGCACCAATCAACACGACGGACTTTTTGGGCCTCGGTCAAATCGTGAGGTATCCACCGGGCACAAAGCTTTCTGACCGCTAAATGTTCATGCAGGATTTTGTGCACTTGGCTCATACCGATACCTAAACTGGCCCAAATCTGCTGATAGGTCACTCTTTTGTCAGTCTCTATCATACGCCGCACAACACTGATGTTATCTTCAGTCGTCGCCGTAGAAGGCCGTCCCTCACGCAGATCATCGGTGAGATTAGTGCGACCACGTTTGAACTCATTAAACCAGTTGTAAACAGTGGCACGAGATGGGGCTTCATCGTGAAAGGCCAATCGAAGTCTATCATAACTTTCTTGTTGACTTAAATGACAACGAGTCATAAAAAATCATTGCACGAAAATTTTCTCGCGTTAAATTCATACCGACGTGACACAGACAATTTTCAATTTGCTGCCAAATCGTAAAACAAATGACAAGCTAATAAAATACATACTCAATAATATTGGCAGAGTTCCATTTTCAAAATTTAAACTTATTTTTTTATTATACTGTTTACAAGTGGTCAGTTCGAAAGACTTTCAGTGTCGCCCTCGTACCTTATTGTACCATTAATGAAATCCAGTGACTTTTTCTGATAAAAAGATATGTAATAAAATGGTGTACATTTTTTTCTGTAAGGAGATGCTTATTTAACTATTTTTTTTGTTGTTATTATGCGTTATGTACCTGTATATAAAAAATTAAAATAATGTATTTGTCAACATTTTATATTTTTATATACAGGCCTTTCTGTAGAAAAGCAGTTTGAAGCCTTACTTCAATCTTGGTCAGATTTACGAACGACGATTGGGAAAATAATTTTTAACTACTTTGGTTACTATTGTGGTGAGAATGTAGAAAAATAAAATAACATTTATTTTCTCTTATTTTATTGACAGTTAAATTTCAAATTACAGTTTAAAGAATACAAAACAAAAAGAGTGACAAAAATAATCTTTGCATCAGAACTGTAGATTCCAATCGGTGTATATTTTACAATATCTATCTATATAGGTCCGTATTATATAGAGAACCCGATTCTAATAAATAATATATTAGTAGATCACACCATCTTACATCATAATGCGATGTGTATGTAAGAAAAGTTAGTGATATTCCATAACATTAAAATAATTTTCAGCGTTATCGATTTCAAAAGCGCTGAAAACTTCAGCCTACTTCCCATAACTTCTCATAACGAAAAAGTTTTTTATTCACTTTGTCATGACCTGTCAGTGTCATTCTGAAAAAGTATTGATTTACATGATTAACTCGACTCTTGATTCAATCTTTTGTAAATCACACAAAATGTTATGGAATACCACAAACAACCGCATCCACACTTGCAACTCGCGCGTCTCAGGGCCCACTCTCGCGGATCCATCACATTGTCCGCCCACTGACACCAGGCTTACCACCATCTCTTAAAACACGTTAGAAACAAGAGTATAAGCGAGATGGCGTAATACAAACTGTAAGGCGACATCTCGCTTGCTCACTTTTGCCCTGCTTTAAGAGATGATGGTGAGCTAAGCACGGCACACCAAACACCGCGATCGTAAGGCCCCCATTCCGTTATTCTAAAAATACTAACAACTACGTCACAAACCATTGCCGCGATTTTTATTCGCTGCAACACCCACTCACACATATTTATCTAAACTTACATTTGTTAATGTAGAGCGTAAAATAACAAATATACACACTACGTATGTGTAGATGGTATTATTTTCTCCTTTCAAAGCTTAGATGTATATGTTTAGCATATTAACAATCACTTGAATAACATTCTGGTCTTAAATCTTCGCACCCCGACGCCTACACCCGTAGGAGTCTACATACATTCAATATACAACTTACTAAACTAATTAGAAAACAAAATCACGTAAATTGCACTGCAAAGCAGAGAAACGAATGGAGGAACTGAAGTCATGAACTATAGTCAAATACTGTTATCCTAAAGATAATAAAACCCTTACGAGCCCTAATTCCATACGAACTATCTATGTTTTCAGCCGCTTGTATGCGGGTATCCCTGTCTCGATCATCGCGTACCGCTACATTACACACAGATCTAGTATATATTTAGTAATGTCTGACCTTAATATTAAAATTCTTTGCTATTTAGGTGTTAAATTTTAGACTGAGAAGAGCCCATATAAACTCGAAAACAGTAAAATGATAACTACACTATTATCAGACATTACCAAATGTATACTTCTTTACAGTAGAACCTAAATCTACCTAATTTTAAACACTACCAATTTATAATCGGGACTATGTAATATTTTGGACAGATCATCACCGCGACATTGTTTTATAAAGTTTGTGTGACCGAAAAATAAATGTGTATGTTGTTTACACAAATACAAAATGTATTAAAATATTCAAAATCTGACGCAGTGCGGGTATACAAAATAAATACTTTTACTTCTTTCCGCTCGCGTTTTCCGTAGCGTCCATCTTTTCTTCAGTCTTGACCACTTTTCCTTCGCCTGAAAAGAATGTTGAAACTTTGAAATGTTATTTTTTCGGGAGGTTAAATGTTGTAATGTGTTTAGAGTATCAGATTGCCATGTCGTCCTTGCTGACGTGATGAGTGACGTCACGGCGCGGCGCTCAATAACTGAGCTTCCGCGACGATCGGACACCATCTCACGTCCGCTACGACTCGTCATCAGTCTCATCATTTAGAAATCAGCTAATTTGTATTTTTTTCCAGTACAAGACAAAGCATAATTTTTAAAGGATTAGGTCAGATTCGTGAGTTTAAAAGTTATACAAATTTTGACGACACATTATTACTATTTTTCGCGCTGCACGCTTGGCAGATAATAAATGTAATGTTTGCTTTTACTTGGCTTTCAATCTTTACGAAATTTTAAATTAGAAGTATCGTCTTGTTAAAAATTGACAAAGTAAGCTAACTTTGGTTTTGTGCTTCAGGTAGTGGTCAAAGTTTTTGCTCGCAGACCATAGGATCATAGGTTCGATTTTAGTGAGAAGCATAGTTTGTTTAGTTGTTTCCAGTTAGCTTAGAATTTGTAAGTTTGGATTACGGAAAGGGCTTCTGTTGCTATTCGGTGGTCGTTAAGGTAATCGTACTAGAGGCCGAAAAGCGTTTTCCGTCAGGTCAGGGTGTTTATTTTTGCTATTGCTTTTTATTTGGAGTAATTATTGATGGTGTTCATAATGTGAGTTATTATTAAATGTATGTCATCACGTAGTTACTTAAATGTTTTTCATTCATTCGCAACGAGTGTGTTACATGGTCGATCGACCATGCACATCCAGGCGATAAAGTCGATTGATGTTAAAAATTAGCGAGTAAAAGATTATTTTTGAGATCCAATTTCAACCGGCATCTCCGATTGCTAATAATATTCGTGTAGTCAGCGCACTAGCAGCCCTCCAGTAAGGCAGCGAGACAGTCTCACCGTTGTGGTCGGCGTCGTGGTCGGTGCCGGAGCGCCTCCTCTTCCGAGGGAACTTCCACCCGCCCGCGCCCCCCGCACCACCACCCGCACCCCCCGCCCCACCTCCACCAGCGTGCTTCAGCTTCGGCAGCTGCTCCATGTCCAGCACCTGACACCATAACACACTGCAGTGTTTGCAACATCCATACTTACATATCTATACTAATATTATAAGTCTATCCGTCTGTTACGCTTTTAAGGCCAAACAGCTGAACGGATTTTGATGAAAACTGGTATAAATATAGTAAACTAGCGACCCGGTACGTGATTCGCTACTCGATTTTGTGCAAACTTCACATATATCTCACCATCTACTAAATAGCCCGAACAAAGCCTAAACATTTGGTTTGGATAGATGAGCCCGTTCTTCAGTTATAAAATTACAACGAAAAGTGGCATTGATTTTTATATATATAGATGACCCAGAGTCAAACATAGATCAAACAGTTAGTTAGCCATAAAACAAAAATGCTACCCCTGATTGTACCCGGCACGGTTTATTTATTTATAAATCTTTATTAAATACTTTTTATAACTGGCAGACTTAATGCTATACTATAAGCATTCTCACCCAGTCAACCATTAGAAAAAACAGAAAACATTATTAAGGTTCCTATAAAACGAACAGCATTGCCTCTTTTGAACAGCTATAGAAATCCTCGGTAGTCAAAACCACAATCTTAAGCGACGGCGTTCTCTATGTTTGTCACAAAATCTTATATTCATTTACTAGTAGTTTATTTATTTTAAGTTTTATTGCACAATACAAAAATTTATACAAATGGTGGGCTTGATGTATGCAATAAAGAAGAAATCACGAACACACAAGAAAGATAAAATATGTTAAAATCTACTTACAAAAGAAAAGTAATAATATATAATAGTATAATTTAATAGTAGTAGCAATTCTGTGAACAGTAAACTTCGCGGACCCAAATATAAAATTTATTCATAAAACTCAACTACTACAAACTTCCCTCATTTCTGTTTTTGCCCCTTAAGAGATTTTTTAAAAGGGGAAAACCCCTTTTAAAAACATCTCTTCGACATTAAATTTAAAATATATCAAGAAAAGTAAAAGGTTTCGTTTAGAAATGCGACCCATAGCCCAGAACATAAATATTTCCATTTAAAAACAAAATTTGCCAGTCCCGAAATTCAACAACTACCGGCTTTTCATAAAATAAAAATGTTACCTTATAGATCTGCCTAAATGCAATTTGTCTGAGGAATTGTTGCGCAGACGCAGTCAGATCTTCACGCTTCTGTGGCGGCAAGTTGCCGAGAGCATCCTGAAATGTAAAACTACTTTGAGAAAAAGATTCATATTACTATTTTTTACAGTTTCACAAACTACGAGTAATATTATGGCATCGTGACAGATTTTATTTAAATGGTTTGAACGAAACTGACATTTTAATTTTGTGATTAAAAACGGGCATATTTAGGACAACCATAATTGTTTTGTTTACACCTGTAGTTTACAATTAGTCTCATGGAAAAATAAATAGAAAAAGTCTGGCCACAAGTATTGTATGCATTTGTTTCAGTGCACTAATCGTTACTATTCCGTATTTCGCCTCGCCAGCCACCAGTTCCCGTGGTTTTTTAGTGCATTTGTTATGTATTTGTTTTAGCCGCCGGCGGCATCGCGGCGAAATTCGCGGTGGCGAACTCTCCCCTGGCCAGCCTGTAAGGTCAATGTCCTCCTGCTCCATTTAGGTATGCTCGGTCCTTTTTTGCTTTTTCCGAATCAGCAGTGTACTATTTCTAGGGCAGTCTATTTACCATAAATGCTTCTCACAAAGAACCCTAAGCCCCGGTCAGCTTCTCAAGCAACAGTCCGCCTCGCACACTCGTCGCAACGCTTCCACGCTGCAGTGAAAAACCTGGTGTCCTTCATAGCCGGAATAAGGCCTTACTGCTATCCTTTTCGGTTCGTCATGGGTTGTCCATTTGATCGAAATTCTTTCATAGCAATTCGTCGTCAAGACACACGTACCCGGAGCATGAGTGAGCGGGACGACGCCATACTAACATCAGTTTGTCCCGCTCATGATTTCGCCACCCCGCGTCCACTCACTATGCTGTGTCGAACAAGTCGGCCGACGAATGGCGCTTCACGAACGACTCGCCAACCTGATTCTATCGTTTCATTTTTACTCTGGGCTAGTGGATGCGGTTTCATAGAAAATATATGGGAGCGATCCAAGGGAGAGTCGGCGCGGCTGGAATCTGCTCCGTAATGGACGCGAATGAATGAATACTCAGAGTACCCTTAGAGTCCTTCAGAATTTTAAACCCATCTATCACCTGTCGAAGTCCCCTCGACCCAGCTCAGCCTCCTATTACTCCGATGTAATCGAACTCGAACCAGCAACGTTTATACATGACAAGCCACACACTCACCACCAGCTCCTTCTCGCAGGGGTCCCGCAGCCCCGGCCCGCTCTCCAGCAGCAGCCCCCCGCTGACCGCCTCCCACACTCACCACCAGCTCCTTCTCGCAGGGGTCCCGCAGCCCCGGCCCGCTCTCCAGCAGCAGCCCCCCGCTGACCGCCTCCCACACTCACCACCAGCTCCTTCTCGCAGGGGTCCCGCAGCCCCGGCCCGCTCTCCAGCAGCAGCCCCCCGCTGACCGCCTCCCACACTCACCACCAGCTCCTTCTCGCAGGGGTCCCGCAGCCCCGGCCCGCTCTCCAGCAGCAGCCCCCCGCTGACCGCCTCCCACACTCACCACCAGCTCCTTCTCGCAGGGGTCCCGCAGCCCCGGCCCGCTCTCCAGCAGCAGCCCCCCGCTGACCGCCTCCCACACTCACCACCAGCTCCTTCTCGCAGGGGTCCCGCAGCCCCGGCCCGCTCTCCAGCAGCAGCCCCCCGCTGACCGCCTCCCACACTCACCACCAGCTCCTTCTCGCAGGGGTCCCGCAGCCCCGGCCCGCTCTCCAGCAGCAGCCCCCCGCTGACCGCCTCCCACACTCACCACCAGCTCCTTCTCGCAGGGGTCCCGCAGCCCCGGCCCGCTCTCCAGCAGCAGCCCCCCGCTGACCGCCTCACACACTCACCACCAGCTCCTTCTCGCAGGGGTCCCGCAGCCCCGGCCCGCTCTCCAGCAGCAGCCCCCCGCTGACCGCCTCACACACTCACCACCAGCTCCTTCTCGCAGGGGTCCCGCAGCCCCGGCCCGCTCTCCAGCAGCAGCCCCCCGCTGACCGCCTCCCACACTCACCACCAGCTCCTTCTCGCAGGGGTCCCGCAGCCCCGGCCCGCTCTCCAGCAGCAGCCCCCCGCTGACCGCCTCCCACACTCACCACCAGCTCCTTCTCGCAGGGGTCCCGCAGCCCCGGCCCGCTCTCCAGCAGCAGCCCCCCGCTGACCGCCTCCCACACTCACCACCAGCTCCTTCTCGCAGGGGTCCCGCAGCCCCGGCCCGCTCTCCAGCAGCAGCCCCCCGCTGACCGCCTCCCACACTCACCACCAGCTCCTTCTCGCAGGGGTCCCGCAGCCCCGGCCCGCTCTCCAGCAGCAGCCCCCCGCTGACCGCCTCCCACACTCACCACCAGCTCCTTCTCGCAGGGGTCCCGCAGCCCCGGCCCGCTCTCCAGCAGCAGCCCCCCGCTGACCGCCTCCCACACTCACCACCAGCTCCTTCTCGCAGGGGTCCCGCAGCCCCGGCCCGCTCTCCAGCAGCAGCCCCCCGCTGACCGCCTCCCACACTCACCACCAGCTCCTTCTCGCAGGGGTCCCGCAGCCCCGGCCCGCTCTCCAGCAGCAGCCCCCCGCTGACCGCCTCCCACACTCACCACCAGCTCCTTCTCGCAGGGGTCCCGCAGCCCCGGCCCGCTCTCCAGCAGCAGCCCCCCGCTGACCGCCTCACACACTCGTCGCAGCGCCTCTCCCGGCGACAGCGCGGCGCCGGCAGACTGCATCACCCCCGACACCAACAGCTCCATGGCCTGCACACCCACACCACACGTCAATACGCATGACCACACAAACGCCTCACAATAACATTTGTATTTCACAATAGAAGAGTGGAGGATAATTCTACTCCATCTCTCTCTCTCATTTCACCTCCTATGACTTCAAATAGAAAACTTATAAATCAAACACTTCAAATTAACTTTTTATAATCCCAATTGAATTTAAGGTTGAATCATCCTATATTCAGTCAGTCTACTATTTTCGCTGTTTTATATTTAAACAAAATAAATATTTCTCTCTCTTTTTCTTTCTTTAGCCTTTCTCTACCGCTAGTGTGATGTAGGCCTCTTTTAGTCTATATATCATTCCTCAAAACACATCACACCTACTGTTTTTCTAATATTTATCTATCTATTAATCTCATTCCTGATCTTCCTTGTAGGCGTTTTCAGCCCAAGGCATACTTACTAAATAATTAAAGCTGTACAATTAACGACAAAAGAGACTATAAAAACCAACAAGTATAAAAACTAGTAATAATTTGATCACTTACATATGGATTGAGCGGCGTCCAGTTTGGTATGCGGCGGCAAAGGTCCCGCATAATTCGAATGATGATAACGCACGACTGCAGACTCGCAGCTCTAGCCTACAACCACACTACACCGTCACGCACACCGCAGCATCACCACGCTGCTATTTATTGCTCCAATCTCATTTATTACTTCACAAAAAAAAACTCAAGAAACAGAGCAATAAATTCATTTAAAAAAAAAGTCTAAAACTGCGTTTCCATTATCCTCCCATTGACGGCTTACAAAGTGCAAGAAACGCAGCTTATTTGGGGAAGCACTTGTAGCCACATGTTCATGGGAGATGGTTTTTTTTTTTAAAGAAAATTCAAAGAGACTACTTTAAGGTTAAGTGTAAAAGAAAAAAACAAACATGTGACTAAGTAATAAGCTCGCGCTCCCCTATCAGACTAAATATTGAGTTCCGACTCGAATCGGACTGCGCTGTTTTGACCAGCGTTGGAATTACACTACAGAATTAGACGAATTTAACAATTTAAATCACCGATACCATTGTATTAATGTAATCTTTTAACATTTCTTATATTTTTTTATTTTATTTGTGGTATAAGTAATCAAAACAATAATTCGGCTTATTCTGAATTGTATATTTCGTCCAACGATTTATTTGCATTTTGAAAGATACATAATATTTTCTGTTCTACAAAAATGTATAAAGTTGAGGCTAATAAGTAGTTGGTCCGTTATCTCGTCGTCAGATGTAAGATTCATGTAAACAGAGTAAATCAGGAAAATTTGGGGCTAAATCGGCCCCGGAAACACGTCAAGGGTGGAAAAACCCTAACTTTTCATAGATTTCAACATAATTTTTATGACATATAATTATCACCTAAAGGCAGATTTTCGTCTTTCGATAAACAAGCGTGGTTAATCGATGAAAATCTGCTTTGGATAATTATCAGCTTTATTTTGAATAAATAATAGACGTTTGTTAAACCCATTAGAACTAAACTAAAATGTGTTTTGCCCCTTTCTTATCGTTATCGTGAAAGAACGTGACAGAACATTTTCAGTTAACTGGCTTAACAAACGTTTGTTCCTTTTTTGGAAAAATATCGATAGTATTTTATTTAAGTTGTGGCAACATTTCATCTACCTACGACAATACATATGTCAAGGATATTATTATTTTAATAACATTCGAAAGTTAGTAAGACGCGAATCTCTTAGATCTCTTTAGATCAGAGACTATAAAGTAACGTCTTACTGTCTCACCAGTTTCGATTTAACAAAGTTAAGGAATATCAATGATGTTAACTCGTCTAAAAATATTATGTAAGTTCCAAAAAGCAAGCAACAGGGCTCTTAGTCAAAGTCACAATAAAAAAACGACAAGACATTCGGCTTTAAAATAGTAAAATAAATTAAATTTATGGGACATCAAAAATGGCGAGAAAGTATTAGGTGGGCCGGCCAAGTATAGGGAAACCGATAGATAGACAGCCTCTCTTCCACCATCTAAATTCGCTGCACCGCGTTCACGAACGTCGTTATCGTTTTTTTAAATTGAGACCGTTTAAGGGCCCAAGGGTGCCATTTTTTGAATAGTGTGACCCACGCAAAAACGGTCATCGGAATGATTTTCATTCGATATCGAATGGTTTGCAGCCGTCATAATTCGAACGACTTTCAGACGACACACGAGTCACGCTTTTCAAAAATAGGTCTCTCGTGTCAGCTCGGTGTGCCGGGGAGCGCGCGCTGCGTAATGTGTCGCTGTACCTGGAACCACTTGGCGTGCCTGAGCGCGGCCAACGCGTCCAAACACTTCTGCCGCGGCAGCACGTCCTTGTCGTCGCGCTTTACGTCGCCGCCCTCTAGCGACAACAACACAAAGGGTGTTTGACCATCAACAAGTCCACGAAAACGGGGCAAACATAGTACGAGCACAGATATTGGTGAACCGCTGCCGGGACACACAATTCATATTACCAATAGAATATTAGCTTCATACAAACGCGCCGTGATTAGCGTGGGTCTATAAACTTGCGAAACCTATAGAAACAAGCCCGCAAGGCTTGTGTGAATGCGTGTTTCACGGCGCGATGTTCTGTTGGCAATATCAGTTATTGTGTGACCGGCCGCGACGCAACTTTTTGCCGGAGCGAGTCGCGCCGCGGTATTCACGTGCGTAATATAATGCGTTATACAACAGCAGAATAATGATGGTCGGTATAGCCGAGGCCAGTCGCGAAGCAAACGTCTCAATAATTCGTTACATTTCTTATAGTAATGCTGTTCAGTTTCAATATCCAAAATCGATGGCTAGTACCTAATCGCTAAATGATGTTTCTTATTTAAAATGAAGCAGGCTTATATATTTTCACCGCAATTATTATTTAGATCTAATTGATATAATTTCTAGAGAGATTTCTACCAGTTCGTCGACATGAACATAAAACCTATTCAGTATTATTGTAAGAAATATAACAAACATTTGAAGGCATTTGGGTTGCGTCGGGTCTAGGTGAAGTTCTCCCTATAGGGCGATGATAACGGGAAACAAAAATAATATAAATATACATATAAACAATAGATATAGAGTAATGTTTGCTCCGTTTCAGTAGATAGCAATATACCACTGCGGAGGAGCGCACGTGATATATCCGATGATCAAAAATCCTTTTCTTCTCGCTGCTAACCCTACACCTAAAAATAAGCACTCAACACATCGCCCGGCGGGCGGTTACTGAACAAATTATCTTTATAATAATATATGTTGAAAAAACAAAAATATGATCAGTAAAATATACACACAAGAGATATATAGATAAGAGAATTAGTTGTAACAGATAGTTTGTTCTGGCAGTCCGTATGGATCGACGAAACCGACAACCAATTTCAACCGGTTCTTGATTCAGGAGTTCAAAGCGCTTTGGGCATTTACTGACTTGGAGCCACTGACATATATATTTGTATATAATTCATACTCGCTGGAAAGTCTATACTCAAATTTAAATTCGCCATTCGTTTGTGACCATGACATTCGCTAAAATTTGTTAAAGATACATCATACAAGACCATTCTGAAAACTAAATGAAATTGACACTATTATTGATCGAAAATAATATCGCTAGCTAAATGTGAAGGCTAAATTAATCCAGCGAATATCGATATAGAAGTCAGAGCTTACGTTAACAATAACATATAGAGATGAAGTGAAATTGGCGTCGTCGCGGATCTAGCTACGCGTTCATACAACTAACCTGCAGGCTCGCGCATGACGGCGGACGTGAGGGAAACTAACACGTTGACGTTGCCGTCCGACACTTGCACGGCTCCTTCGGCGGGTTGCAGCTCTACTTTGTATTTGGGCTCGTCGCCGGGGCCCTGAGACAACAATTATTTAGTTTATGTAAACTGTAGACCATTTGTTGGCAATAAATAAATCATATATCAGGAGAAAGTAAACGTCGCGTCGATAAAGAATTGGCAAGTGATAAGGAAGAAAGGAAAAACCTCCACTGACAAAATGGGAGGAATGATTTTATATCAGATGACTTGAAAAACGTGTTGTGGGTAAACGCTGGATGCAGGCCGCTTTGCTACTGGTCATTATTGAAATCGTTAGGAGAAACTGACTGCGGCTGAAACACCAGACTGAGATATTCGCTATGACTGTCAGTCAACTAAGGAGTTATGAGCAAATATGGAAAAAATGTTCATGGTGATTATTGACTTGTTCTTAAAAAGCCTATTATAAAGAGAGACGTTTTAGGAAGCTTAAATACATACACGAGTTTCATTAGAAAATTTTTGTACAGTGCAAACAATTGTAATTTTGACGGTTTTTCAGTCACATGTCTGAACGTGACGAAATATGTACTTCTGTAAGTAGCTTTTCACATCATTCACTTTCAACATATCTAAAAACACACACACATTCTGCAAATATAACCCTATGTCCAGCACAAGTGAAATAATTATGATATTTCTACTAACCTTGACCTTAGCGAGATGTGCAGGCAAATCGGCCGCCACCCGCTTCAACAACGTGACAGTAGGCCGATCATGGCACAGCACCACAAGCCTGACGTCGCGATCGCCCTTCAGCAACAATCCTTTAGCCAACAAGCCAACTCGCATCACTCCCTTCAGAGCGCGGCCTTCGGGAACGCTCGAGTTAGCGCCGGCGACGTTGGCGTTCGATGCACCTTCGCCTTCGCCCACGAATGAGAACCTGGCGAATATTACCAAACTCTGAACTCTCATTTTGTGGAATATTTCACTTTTAGAATAGAATAGAAACTATTTGTGAGACATAGGTAAGTACATAATAATGCAGATCGAACAAAGTAAAAGACACAAATCGCTATGCTCTGTCTTTTTAACGGCGACATTGTGTCGATTCATATTAAGTGAAGCGATTTTAAGAAATTAATTCGTAGTAAATTCATGAATAATTGCTGTTACTGGCTGTTATCGCTTGCCACTCATTATATCATAAGATATTTCACGAGAATTGCACCATCTACAACCATTTTAATCACCTCCTTAATCCATACATAAAATATTATAAGTACGAAAGTCTGTGTATCTGTTACGCTTTCACAACGGATTTTGATGAAATTAGGTATGAATTTGACGACCCAGGGTCAAACAGACTTTTTGACGCAGGCGGAGCTGCGGGAAACAGCTAGTTAGTTTCTTATAAGTTAAACAGCCGTGTTTCATTTTCGATGAGACTTGAATAATAGGTAAATTCACATTATATTATGTATTCCTTTTGCTAACCCAAATCTTCTTCTAGGCTTAGTTCAAAATACCATACACGTTTATCTTACCTATTAAACTAACGGCAACTAAATACGCAACTAACTACATCTACAAAACTACGTATGATGTCCAAATACGCAACAAAACTATCCAAAGCCCAACAAGTACAATGTCAAAACTCACGATCCTTCAGCTCCAAACTCTTGCTTAATATTCTCAACTTTGATCTCGACATTAAACTTCACACCGCTGTACAAAATTACATAAATTTCAGCAAAAAAAAATATCATGCCAAAGCAATAACACCATCTAGCGGAGAATTAATTAAATTCCGAATATCACTTTTGATAACGAATATTGCAATGCTAGAAAATTCGTAAGTTTGACTGAGTAAAACAATAAATGAAACATAAATACAGAAATATTGATAATTGAAAAACTGTACTAAATAAATTGTGTATTAAAACAACTGAACAAATTATTTCACACATCAATGTTTTAGCTTGTTAAACAAGACATGTCAATAAACTTATAGATTTACAATGGTATTTTAAAAATAATAAATACCATCATATTTGATTTCTTATGTTTTCGCGATTGTTATTCATTAAATTAAACTATTTTAATATGGTTTTATCGCGTTTATTACTTATTTATTTACACCTGACGTTTCAAACACTTTACAGCGTTCATGGTCGCAGGCAGACTAAGTTAACATTTGTCTTTGATGTCATAAGATTACAATTTTTTTAATTTCAGGCGGTAGTTTGTAATCTTATGACATCAAAGACAAATGTTAACTTTCTGCCTGCGACCATGAACGCTGTAAAGTGTTTGAATCGTAAGGTGTAAATAAATAAGTAATAAACGCGATAAAACCGTATTAAAATAGTTTAATTTAATGACCATCATATTTACTCATCTTGGCACTATTAGATGAGTAATCAGCTAACTAGGTTTGAGTGGAAGTAAACCATAGTCGTAGTATTTCCTTGTTATGACAATGTTTAGCATTAACAGCCGTACAAGTCGTTTAGCAAATTCTTCAAACACAAATAGATCTGAGGGAGAATTTTTAAATTTATTCTCATTAGTATAGATTTACTACCGTATTCTTAAACATAATCTTAAGGACGTCCTTCACTCAAACTCATTCGAGCCTTAAGGAAGTCCTCGAACTTTCCTTGAAAACGACATTCTTAGTTGGTTGCTTAAGCACACTCCAACGAGGTTATAATAACAATTTTAAACACAAAAATTGAAAATTACAAAAGAATAGAAAAAAATAAAAAATAAAGTAAGTAAATACCTAGGCTAAAAGTGGCAAAAACCTGTTTTTTATCCACTTTATTTCATTTCAAGGACGCCTCATGGTACCTCTCGACCAACCTTATATTTGACAGTTCGATACTCACCTCCAATGAGAAATCATCTCAAGTCAAGGAACCTTGTAATGACTAATCATAACAATGAGGTGGAGTAAGGTTGAGTCGAGTTTGAGTGAAATTTAAGAATACGGGTGTTAGTGTTAAGGGGATAAGGCAAGGAGAGAAGAGAATAGATATTTACACAAGCTACTCCTTAGTACTAATTTAACTAAACAACTTATTTCAATATCTATTATTTGAAACTTTGTAATTTAACATGTGGAGAAAATGTATTTTGAATACATTTTGTATTGATTTAAAAATTCTCTGTCCAAGGGAGCTTTTTTTGAGTTTGAAGAATTTGCTAATCATTAGTGACCGAGTAGTCACACAAAGCATGATGCAGTGCAATAACTGTAAAACAATTAACTGCTGGTCATACAGTGATACTCACAACTGGTTGTCACGGCCATCCTCCTTGCCCTCCTTATCTCCCTTGCTGTCCTCCGTCTTCACGGTAGCCTTGCCAGCTTGTGCCTGCAAACACGTGGATTTTATACTTCTTCGATCATGTATTATTATTTATTTATTCAATCTTTGGAAGATTTATTGCTATTATTATTAACAATGTTATATGCACATTCTCTTTATCTGACGCCGCGTTTACTCATACACGTCTTCACAAGACCCTTGCATCTTCACTCTGGAGTTAAAGAATATTTTCGATATATGGTTTTTACGACCACAAGGTAGTCTGGACAAATGCCTTATCAAAGCACAAATGAAATCAAATGAAATCCACTATTTCAGTGCTTTCACGCAAATGTTTTAGCCACCAACAACAGAGTCAGTTGTTGTATGGGTCAACTGTTAAGTATGGGTGTAAATCTTAGATCCGGAATTAATTAAGTTTCGCAGAGCTTTGTTGAAATTATTGATCGATAAATGTTTTTATATTATACAAGAGTTTTTAAAATATAAAAAATATAGCTTTCGCACGAGGATTCGCTCCTATGCATTTGACTCGATATTTTGTATGAATGGCAGAATTTGGAGATTTTTGTTGTTATAATTTTTATTGACATCTTACTTGTACCTAAATTCAAACAATAAAGGCTTTTTTATCTTTATAAGGGTCAACTAGATGCTTCGGAAATCAGGGTCCTTTTCCACGGTGTTTGTATACTACATTACCTTGGCCTTGTTGTTCTGGGCGTGCAGCGCGTCCGACAGCGACTTCAGCGCTTTCTCAGTGTGAGACACGCAGCGCTGGATGTCTTGTAGTTGTTGTTCTGTGTTTGTATACTACATTACCTTGGCCTTGTTGTTCTGGGCGTGCAGAGCGTCCGACAGCGACTTCAGCGCTTTCTCAGTGTGAGACACGCAGCGCTGGATGTCTTGTAGTTGTTGTTCTGTGTTTGTATACTACATTACCTTGGCCTTGTTGTTCTGGGCGTGCAGCGCGTCCGACAGCGACTTCAGCGCTTTCTCAGTGTGAGACACGCAGCGCTGGATGTCTTGTAGTTGTTGTTCTGTGTTTGTATACTACATTACCTTGGCCTTGTTGTTCTGGGCGTGCAGCGCGTCCGACAGCGACTTCAGCGCTTTCTCAGTGTGAGACACGCAGCGCTGGATGTCTTGTAGTTGTTGTTCTGTGTTTGTATACTACATTACCTTGGCCTTGTTGTTCTGGACGTGCAGCGCGTCCGACAGCGACTTCAGCGCTTTCTCAGTGTGAGACACGCAGCGCTGGATGTCTTGTAGTTGTTGTTCTGTGTTTGTATACTACATTACCTTGGCCTTGTTGTTCTGGGCGTGCAGCGCGTCCGACAGCGACTTCAGCGCTTTCTCAGTGTGAGACACGCAGCGCTGGATGTCTTGTAGTTGTTGTTCTGTGTTTGTATACTACATTACCTTGGCCTTGTTGTTCTGGACGTGCAGCGCGTCCGACAGCGACTTCAGCGCTTTCTCAGTGTGAGACACGCAGCGCTGGATGTCTTGTAGTTGTTGTTCTGTGTTTGTATACTACATTACCTTGGCCTTGTTGTTCTGGGCGTGCAGCGCGTCCGACAGCGACTTCAGCGCTTTCTCAGTGTGAGACACGCAGCGCTGGATGTCTTGTAGTTGTTGTTTTGTGTTTGTATACTACATTACCTTGGCCTTGTTGTTCTGGGCGTGCAGAGCGTCCGACAGCGACTTCAGCGCTTTCTCAGTGTGAGACACGCAGCGCTGGATGTCTTGTAGTTGTTGTTCTGTGTTTGTATACTACATTACCTTGGCCTTGTTGTTCTGGGCGTGCAGCGCGTCCGACAGCGACTTCAGCGCTTTCTCAGTGTGAGACACGCAGCGCTGGATGTCTTGTAGTTGTTGTTCTGTGTTTGTATACTACATTACCTTGGCCTTGTTGTTCTGGGCGTGCAGCGCGTCCGACAGCGACTTCAGCGCTTTCTCAGTGTGAGACACGCAGCGCTGGATGTCTTGTAGTTGTTGTTCTGTGTTTGTATACTACATTACCTTGGCCTTGTTGTTCTGGACGTGCAGCGCGTCCGACAGCGACTTCAGCGCTTTCTCAGTGTGAGACACGCAGCGCTGGATGTCTTGTAGTTGTTGTTCTGTGTTTGTATACTACATTACCTTGGCCTTGTTGTTCTGGGCGTGCAGCGCGTCCGACAGCGACTTCAGCGCTTTCTCAGTGTGAGACACGCAGCGCTGGATGTCTTGTAGTTGTTGTTCTGTGTTTGTATACTACATTACCTTGGCCTTGTTGTTCTGGACGTGCAGCGCGTCCGACAGCGACTTCAGCGCTTTCTCAGTGTGAGACACGCAGCGCTGGATGTCTTGTAGTTGTTGTTCTGTGTTTGTATACTACATTACCTTGGCCTTGTTGTTCTGGGCGTGCAGCGCGTCCGACAGCGACTTCAGCGCTTTCTCAGTGTGAGACACGCAGCGCTGGATGTCTTGTAGTTGTTGTTCTGTGTTTGTATACTACATTACCTTGGCCTTGTTGTTCTGGGCGTGCAGCGCGTCCGACAGCGACTTCAGCGCTTTCTCAGTGTGAGACACGCAGCGCTGGATGTCTTGTAGTTGTTGTTCTGTGTTTGTATACTACATTACCTTGGCCTTGTTGTTCTGGGCGTGCAGCGCGTCCGACAGCGACTTCAGCGCTTTCTCAGTGTGAGACACGCAGCGCTGGATGTCTTGTAGTTGTTGTTCTGTGTTTGTATACTACATTACCTTGGCCTTGTTGTTCTGGGCGTGCAGAGCGTCCGACAGCGACTTCAGCGCTTTCTCAGTGTGAGACACGCAGCGCTGGATGTCTTGTAGTTGTTGTTCTGTGTTTGTATACTACATTACCTTGGCCTTGTTGTTCTGGGCGTGCAGCGCGTCCGACAGCGACTTCAGCGCTTTCTCAGTGTGAGACACGCAGCGCTGGATGTCTTGTAGTTGTTGTTCTGTGTTTGTATACTACATTACCTTGGCCTTGTTGTTCTGGGCGTGCAGCGCGTCCGACAGCGACTTCAGCGCTTTCTCAGTGTGAGACACGCAGCGCTGGATGTCTTGTAGTTGTTGTTCTGTGTTTGTATACTACATTACCTTGGCCTTGTTGTTCTGGGCGTGCAGCGCGTCCGACAGCGACTTCAGCGCTTTCTCAGTGTGAGACACGCAGCGCTGGATGTCTTGTAGTTGTTGTTCTGTGTTTGTATACTACATTACCTTGGCCTTGTTGTTCTGGGCGTGCAGCGCGTCCGACAGCGACTTCAGCGCTTTCTCAGTGTGAGACACGCAGCGCTGGATGTCTTGTAGTTGTTGTTCTGTGTTTGTATACTACATTACCTTGGCCTTGTTGTTCTGGGCGTGCAGCGCGTCCGACAGCGACTTCAGCGCTTTCTCAGTGTGAGACACGCAGCGCTGGATGTCTTGTAGTTGTTGTTCTGTGTTTGTATACTACATTACCTTGGCCTTGTTGTTCTGGGCGTGCAGCGCGTCCGACAGCGACTTCAGCGCTTTCTCAGTGTGAGACACGCAGCGCTGGATGTCTTGTAGTTGTTGTTCTGTGTTTGTATACTACATTACCTTGGCCTTGTTGTTCTGGGCGTGCAGAGCGTCCGACAGCGACTTCAGCGCTTTCTCAGTGTGAGACACGCAGCGCTGGATGTCTTGTAGTTGTTGTTCTGTGTTTGTATACTACATTACCTTGGCCTTGTTGTTCTGGGCGTGCAGCGCGTCCGACAGCGACTTCAGCGCTTTCTCAGTGTGAGACACGCAGCGCTGGATGTCTTGTAGTTGTTGTTCTGTGTTTGTATACTACATTACCTTGGCCTTGTTGTTCTGGGCGTGCAGCGCGTCCGACAGCGACTTCAGCGCTTTCTCAGTGTGAGACACGCAGCGCTGGATGTCTTGTAGTTGTTGTTCTGTGTTTGTATACTACATTACCTTGGCCTTGTTGTTCTGGGCGTGCAGCGCGTCCGACAGCGACTTCAGCGCTTTCTCAGTGTGAGACACGCAGCGCTGGATGTCTTGTAGTTGTTGTTCTGTGTTTGTATACTACATTACCTTGGCCTTGTTGTTCTGGGCGTGCAGAGCGTCCGACAGCGACTTCAGCGCTTTCTCAGTGTGAGACACGCAGCGCTGGATGTCTTGTAGTTGTTGTTCTGTGTTTGTATACTACATTACCTTGGCCTTGTTGTTCTGGGCGTGCAGCGCGTCCGACAGCGACTTCAGCGCTTTCTCAGTGTGAGACACGCAGCGCTGGATGTCTTGTAGTTGTTGTTCTGTGTTTGTATACTACATTACCTTGGCCTTGTTGTTCTGGGCGTGCAGCGCGTCCGACAGCGACTTCAGCGCTTTCTCAGTGTGAGACACGCAGCGCTGGATGTCTTGTAGTTGTTGTTCTGTGTTTGTATACTACATTACCTTGGCCTTGTTGTTCTGGGCGTGCAGAGCGTCCGACAGCGACTTCAGCGCTTTCTCAGTGTGAGACACGCAGCGCTGGATGTCTTGTAGTTGTTGTTCTGTGTTTGTATACTACATTACCTTGGCCTTGTTGTTCTGGGCGTGCAGCGCGTCCGACAGCGACTTCAGCGCTTTCTCAGTGTGAGACACGCAGCGCTGGATGTCTTGTAGTTGTTGTTCTGTGTTTGTATACTACATTACCTTGGCCTTGTTGTTCTGGGCGTGCAGCGCGTCCGACAGCGACTTCAGCGCTTTCTCAGTGTGAGACACGCAGCGCTGGATGTCTTGTAGTTGTTGTTCTGTGTTTGTATACTACATTACCTTGGCCTTGTTGTTCTGGGCGTGCAGCGCGTCCGACAGCGACTTCAGCGCTTTCTCAGTGTGAGACACGCAGCGCTGGATGTCTTGTAGTTGTTGTTCTGTGTTTGTATACTACATTACCTTGGCCTTGTTGTTCTGGGCGTGCAGCGCGTCCGACAGCGACTTCAGCGCTTTCTCAGTGTGAGACACGCAGCGCTGGATGTCTTGTAGTTGTTGTTCTGTGTTTGTATACTACATTACCTTGGCCTTGTTGTTCTGGGCGTGCAGCGCGTCCGACAGCGACTTCAGCGCTTTCTCAGTGTGAGACACGCAGCGCTGGATGTCTTGTAGTTGTTGTTCTGTGTTTGTATACTACATTACCTTGGCCTTGTTGTTCTGGGCGTGCAGCGCGTCCGACAGCGACTTCAGCGCTTTCTCAGTGTGAGACACGCAGCGCTGGATGTCTTGTAGTTGTTGTTCTGTGTTTGTATACTACATTACCTTGGCCTTGTTGTTCTGGGCGTGCAGCGCGTCCGACAGCGACTTCAGCGCTTTCTCAGTGTGAGACACGCAGCGCTGGATGTCTTGTAGTTGTTGTTCTGTGTTTGTATACTACATTACCTTGGCCTTGTTGTTCTGGGCGTGCAGCGCGTCCGACAGCGACTTCAGCGCTTTCTCAGTGTGAGACACGCAGCGCTGGATGTCTTGTAGTTGTTGTTCTGTGTTTGTATACTACATTACCTTGGCCTTGTTGTTCTGGGCGTGCAGCGCGTCCGACAGCGACTTCAGCGCTTTCTCAGTGTGAGACACGCAGCGCTGGATGTCTTGTAGTTGTTGTTCTGTGTTTGTATACTACATTACCTTGGCCTTGTTGTTCTGGGCGTGCAGCGCGTCCGACAGCGACTTCAGCGCTTTCTCAGTGTGAGACACGCAGCGCTGGATGTCTTGTAGTTGTTGTTCTGTGTTTGTATACTACATTACCTTGGCCTTGTTGTTCTGGGCGTGCAGCGCGTCCGACAGCGACTTCAGCGCTTTCTCAGTGTGAGACACGCAGCGCTGGATGTCTTGTAGTTGTTGTTCTGTGTTTGTATACTACATTACCTTGGCCTTGTTGTTCTGGGCGTGCAGCGCGTCCGACAGCGACTTCAGCGCTTTCTCAGTGTGAGACACGCAGCGCTGGATGTCTTGTAGTTGTTGTTCTGTGTTTGTATACTACATTACCTTGGCCTTGTTGTTCTGGGCGTGCAGAGCGTCCGACAGCGACTTCAGCGCTTTCTCAGTGTGAGACACGCAGCGCTGGATGTCTTGTAGTTGTTGTTCTGTGTTTGTATACTACATTACCTTGGCCTTGTTGTTCTGGGCGTGCAGAGCGTCCGACAGCGACTTCAGCGCTTTCTCAGTGTGAGACACGCAGCGCTGGATGTCTTGTAGTTGTTGTTCTGTGTTTGTATACTACATTACCTTGGCCTTGTTGTTCTGGGCGTGCAGCGCGTCCGACAGCGACTTCAGCGCTTTCTCAGTGTGAGACACGCAGCGCTGGATGTCTTGTAGTTGTTGTTCTGTGTTTGTATACTACATTACCTTGGCCTTGTTGTTCTGGGCGTGCAGCGCGTCCGACAGCGACTTCAGCGCTTTCTCAGTGTGAGACACGCAGCGCTGGATGTCTTGTAGTTGTTGTTCTGTGTTTGTATACTACATTACCTTGGCCTTGTTGTTCTGGGCGTGCAGCGCGTCCGACAGCGACTTCAGCGCTTTCTCAGTGTGAGACACGCAGCGCTGGATGTCTTGTAGTTGTTGTTCTGTGTTTGTATACTACATTACCTTGGCCTTGTTGTTCTGGGCGTGCAGCGCGTCCGACAGCGACTTCAGCGCTTTCTCAGTGTGAGACACGCAGCGCTGGATGTCTTGTAGTTGTTGTTCTGTGTTTGTATACTACATTACCTTGGCCTTGTTGTTCTGGGCGTGCAGCGCGTCCGACAGCGACTTCAGCGCTTTCTCAGTGTGAGACACGCAGCGCTGGATGTCTTGTAGTTGTTGTTCTGTGTTTGTATACTACATTACCTTGGCCTTGTTGTTCTGGGCGTGCAGCGCGTCCGACAGCGACTTCAGCGCTTTCTCAGTGTGAGACACGCAGCGCTGGATGTCTTGTAGTTGTTGTTCTGTGGGGTAGATCTCAGCGTGTTTGGCGAGCACGTGGCGGTCGTCTGAAGTCTCCGGACGGCGGCCTACTGGGCCGTACGGCATGCCCATTCCCTGCGAATTCAATTATTTCATTTACAAATATTATTCTAGTCATTATTATTTAATAAATCGCCAAGTGCAGTTTTTTTACCACTTCACTCAGCCTGATTTTTAGTCTCGATTGACTTGACTTACGACTTGCTCGACTAAACAACTTAGTTCATTTTTTACTTGTTACTGGCTAAATACAAAAGTAGAAGACAGGCTTACCAACATAAAAACGAGTGAGCAAGCGATATGTCGGATGTCGCCTTACAGCTTGTATTATGCTATCTCGCCGACTCACTCGCTTCAGAATGCTGTATATAGCTCGACCAGGAAAATAAAAACCCTGCATTGACGTCGTTACTAATCGGCATTACATGGCAACATGTTATATGTGACATGTCAACAACTAAAATGGCAATGTCATGTACTGAAATAGAAATCAATCCTTTGTTTTTATTCGCGTCAAATATGATAACATCTCAATCACTTTTCTCTCATTACTATGTATTATTTTTGCCATTTTGATAAATAAATTGTAGGAAATAATCACAAAAATACAAAATGTCTACTTTGGCAGATGACGTTGAGATGACTACAGGTATACTGACGTGATGGTGGTGGTGGTGCATCATGGGCCCGCGCGGCCACCACGGCTCCATGCCGCCTTCCCAGTAGCCGCGCTCCTCCTCCTCCATGCCCTGCCAAACCGTACACTATTGTCACATTCCCGGACACTCCATACAACAGCAGTCTAAGCTATTACCACAGAATTATTAATAGTACTAACCAACAAAACGGACACTCACATCCTCCCACCCGAAACAGATACCACGACGCACAACTATGACGCAGATACCGTTAATAACCAACCCATGGAGCAATTACAAAGAGGAGATGCCGTAACAAGCGTTTTGTAAGGAAGTATTCACAAGGAAGGCTACACGGGGCGGAAGGCAGACGTGCGGGGTGCTTGGTTTCGGCCGTGGCTCCAACCATGGAGCACGAGCAATGACAAGCTCCGTCCACTTTTGTGTCGGCGAGGCGCCAATGATCACATCACTGCGCCATTTCAAACGGCATCTTCTCTTTGTAATTGCTCCATGAACCAACCCTATGAGCATAACCCACAAATTGACGCGCGTGCGTACGCGACGAATCGTAGGAATCGTAGCTACTACGATTCGGTCGAATAGCTACGCGTAGGGTTGGTTTTTAACATATATGTGTCATAATCGACGCAACGGCCGCGCGGCAAAAGCGACATCCCTGCATTATTTTGCTCTCGATTTTTACCCTGAATGTACGCGGTGAGGTGCGGTATGTTTCCAATGGGGGAGTACGAGTGTCCGTACTGTGTGTTAGTACTATTAATACTTCTGTATAATAATAGCATATCTAAAGTATAGGCACTCTAGATTTACAATAGACATTCCTTGATATAGATAAAAAAAAATTGTTCCTTTACATTTTTAATTCTATCTTTACATCTAAACCAAGAAATGGTTAAATATTATCTATGCTAATGAGTTTAAGTTCATTCCCTCAGTGAGAGTTTATTTTGAATTTGAAATTTGCGAAGTAATTATTATTTTTGAAAGCAATTGATAGCTTTATATCTATCTATACATAAATTAAAGTCCAGTTTTATTAATAAACTCAATTTCAAGATTCTTCGTTTAAAATCAATAAATAATAGATGCAAACTATAGAAACAGCTATTTGTAAACAAATCAGGATTGGTTTTTGAAAGGTGTGATTTGCGCTAAATTGGTCGATATCATACATTTCAAAAATAGATTCTTTGACGAACGAAAATTATTCGAATATCGAACAAAAATTATTCAACTTGCCGATTTTACGTAAGTCACATTTTTCAAAAATAGCACTCTCGAACTAAAAAATAGGCTTGACAAATCGGAACATATTAACACTTACGTTGTAAACATTTGAAGAATAGGCTAGTTTCCAGGGTCAAAAGACTAACATTAAAATTATTCCGTCTTTTAGGGAATCAAAATATATTAGTGACGTATTTTTTCTTTAGTTAATTGAGCGATAAATTATAAAGATATATTACATCAAAGTTTAGGAGGTGCTTGTGACGTCACATATTGAGAAAAAGTGTAGCACACTGTGACGTCGCATGGAACTTTAACGCCATCTTTACCATTCTTTGTTTAATTTTTAAAAGATAAAATACGTCTCTAATATTTTTTGATTATCTAACTGACGGACTAATTATATTTTTTTAGGGAATTAGCCTATTTGAATAACAATGTGTGATAAAACTTCGTTTAACATCGAAACAATTATTAAAATTCATGATGTCGATTTACTTATATTAAATTTACTACATTTCCAAAGAGCAAGTGGAGAAGAACCGGCGCCACAAACTCCACTGCAGCATTTTCATCAAAATGTGAATTCAGAAAAAAAAGAAATTTTTTCAATAATAACTAAATGAACAAATTTACATGTTAGTTAGTCAGTATTGTTTTTTTTGACTGCCAATTCAATTCAAATAATTTATTTCGTTTCATATAGTACTTTAAAGATAAGTAAAATATGAACCCTGTCGGGTATTGCAATTAGGAAATGGAACATTAAATATCAGCAGAACGTATGGCTATACGTACGTCGTGCATGCGCGCGCGACGCGCCCAGATCTCGTCGCGCACCAGCATGCGCTTGGCGTTGGCTTCGGCTAGCTTGCGCTGGTGCATCGACGGCTTCACCTTCACCTCCAGGTCCGGCTGTACCTGTACCGTTACATTACAATGTTGATATCTTACTGGAAATGTTGCCCAAAGTTGCCGAAAGCATTGAGATATTGCGTCACCGAGAACGGTAGGTGGAACATTTGCTTGATAGACATTCAAAACACATTTTCACTTCATCATCCTAGGGTGTATTCCATTGCTCCATCAGCTTACGCTTCGTAGCGCAGGGTAACCTGTAATTCATGGTCCTCTAGATTTGGCGGCTCTGATTATTACAAATGGAGAGACTGTCGTCTGATCTCCATAACCTTTTTTTTACAGGGGCCTGACCAGATCAACAGGAACATGCCTACAAAAACACGAAGGAGCTACTAAATGGCGACCAATCCAATAGTTGTCGCGTCTCGCCGTCGCTACGTATAAGCAAGTCGCACTAATTAATTACGTCGAAAAGGAAACAAAAACTGTTCTTCTTGTATCACGTAAATTTTTTGACCATTTTATTTGAAAATGTGGTTTCAATTGTCGTATCTTAAGTTAAAAAATGAATGGGCAATGTACTATCAAACTAGCATTGGTATGATCATCCTCATTGAAAGTTGTAATCATTTGATACCCGGATCTCTTGGCAGTCGCGAGCGACCGCCAGGCTCGACGGGCACCTCAAACCTTTTACTAAGTAATCACTGGATGATCTGAGTTTGTACTTTTATATAGCTGTATTTTGTGTTTATGTATAATTTTCGTCAAGTTTTTATTAATATGTGAAGCATTATTTCATTGTTTTAGGTTTTGAAATCGTTACATTTCTATTTGGGGCATATTTCCGTTTTTACTACAAAGGCAACATCTTTTCTAACCTTGTCATCATTAAAAGATTCAATACTAAAGTGGCAGTTAAAGCATGGCTAGAAATGATTGACAATTAGGTAGGTAAGTGTAGACCACAAGTAGGTAAAAATTAGGTAATATGTGATAAAGCCACAAATTATCAGAGAAAATTTATAATTTTAACAGTAAAAGATCAAACTAACTGTCTGTGGCTGTGAGTGTATACTCAAATTTTAATTATTCTACTGACGTGATTATTTTCTGAATAAAGTTCAAAACTGTAGATTTTCTAATATTCTGTCGGGTCATCGGCGTTGAACGCGCAATAACCAATAAGCAACAACAAAGAAACCAACCTTCTTCTTGTACTGCAGCCGATGCCTCCTGCCCTTCATATGCATCTCCTTAGCGTTGGGGTCGTTGAACTTGCAGTCGCAGAGCTTGCAGTTGAAGGACAACGCCTTGCCGTCGTCGCCGCGGATCTCCTCGATGTAGTCCTGCCCGACCGGCTGCACTTCAGGCTCGGCGTCGTTGTCGTCGTCGTCGTCCTTGTCCTTGTCTGCGGGCGCGTGTGTGTTGCGAGCGTCGGCCACGGTCCCGGCCACGGCCACGGTCCCGGCCACGGCCACGGTACTGAGCCCGCCCGACGCCACGAATGCGATCTTGGACGCGCCGGCTACCGTCTTTTTCGCTGACAAAGTCAAATTTTCTCTTAGAGCACCCGCGATCGGTGCGCGAGGCGGCGGTGGCCCTTGGCTATCAGTGATTGCCACTTTTAGCATTCGCTATATGTTGAATAGTCCAGCGATTGACCACGATCCCACCTGACGTTGAGTGCGGATGTGGTTTATGATAGAGCTCGGTGACATGGCTCTTTCGTTGGAACTCGATTATTTATGGCAAAAGTGTTGTTATAACTTGATTTGGAGATAGCTCAAAATCTTGTTTAGATCTAACAGCGCAAGAACAAACATATTATATTTTACGCACCCTTTTGATCCTACTTTGTCAAATGCATAAATATTCATCAAATGTTAACTTAGTTTCATTTGAAAATGGAAATCGGAATTCAAAATTCAGTAACTAAATGTGGTGCTCAAATTATAGATAGTTTTCAACCTGTGGTAACCACTGATAACCGATCACCGCGTCGCGTCACCAATGAAACCAATCTCACTTCCCATTAAAGCCCACGGATCTCACACACACTCCATATCTGTTCCGAGTGCCGGGACTCAATTTCGAAGAGAAAATTTGACTCTATCAAGTTACAATAGCCGACTGATCGCGGAGGATACAGATATGATACTGTGGCGTCGGGTCAGTACAGTGGGGGCGCACAAATACGATCTCCATTCGATCAAACTTCGAATTTGGAGAGCATATCTGATTTCAAATTTTGTATAAAAAATATTGTGTGGATATTTTTCGTTGAAAAGTGAGCAATCAAGCTCATTGTCACCTGAATTTGTTAGAAACATCGCAAGTGGTAAAGCAAAAACAAGCTCAGTTAGTTAAAAAACATTTCAACACAAAAATAAAACAATTGTTATACTCTATCTTCAAGCTATTTCATAATTATATGTAAGCTAATGAACAACTAACTCAGCTCGGTTCGGCAAACTCGCCTAATAAATTCTAATATATGATGACATAAAAGGTAGTAAGTAAATTATTTTCTTAGCTCTCATTTTAACTACTTTTCTGTTTTATTGTGTATAATAATTTTTTTTACATAACAAGTTATTGAAAACCAATTAAAATACATTGAACGGAAATTTTTTGTAAACATATAGTGTGTATTTAGTAAATATAAATATATATAGATGGGCGCGTGGATATATGGCAGGTTATAGGCAAGAAAATAAGAGAGTTTATTTAATTGAGCGGATTTTTACCTAATATTTTTGATAGATAGAGAAAAAAAATATTTTTAGCGACTATAGTAAAGATTTGTAGTATCGCATTTTATTAACTACACTGTTATTATGCGTTTATAATTTTTTTTCTAATATATTTTGTAATTAGTTGTAGACTCATTGTAAGTGAATTTATGTATCTTTATGAATCAATAAAGTCTTTAAACTTAGACAAACCTTTCGTTGGTTCCGAGAAAGAGAATAATTAGGTACACTATTTTAGAGATAAGCTCGAGCATTATTGCTGGTGGAACATGATCAAATAATTGGTTATTAATGACGATCAAACAAAAATTCGCTCATTTACAGTTTGGCACAAAATTCGTGTACAAATCAAACAACCAGTTCTATAATGGCAACATTGGAGAATTTACACAACCCAGACTGTCTCGACGCAGACGTACGAGGAGGCCCGATCCCAGGAAGATTGAAGATAAAGAATTGTTCACGACAAAAAAAAAATTACAAATTCTCTGCCAAACCATAAAAAAAAAAAACAATCAATGAAATGTCACTCACCACCGCCAATCTTCACGGGGTCGGTGGACGGTATCGGTTTCCCCAGCATGGTGTGCAGTTTGACCACCTTCTGATGCTTGATGCCTCGCACGTGAGCCGCGTAGGCGTCGGCACCGGTGCACGTGACGTCACAGAGCTCGCAGCGCAACGCGGAGCCACCGGCGGCGCGACCGGCGGCAGCGGCGGCACCGGCGGCGGCGAGCTTCACCGCGGCTTCCTTCTTCTTGTGCTTTTGGCCTTCCAAGTGCTCCTTGTACGTCTGAATGCAAATACGCGGTCGGTTTTAATGCTACTTTCGTTTCCTAGTGTTCAGAACTCTATTTTTTAAAACATCCTTTTCAACTCACGCAAAATCGGTTACATCGAATGATAATCATTCTATTTTAAACAATAATAGTTCAACTCGCTGGTTTTACGTGTCATTTATTGACTTACGCAGAGTTACGCAGCAGTATACTTCTCAAAAATTATGAAACATGACAACATCAAACAGACTAAGATTATTTATGATTTTATGTTTTAAATCTCTTTTTATAAGTAGTAAAGCGATGTCGTTTATTGTGCGAGTAATTCGCAAAAGTGTTCAATCATTCATTGATTCGCACTTGGCTATCCAACATCTAAGGTGATAGTATCAAAGCCAAAAATTCGCTAATTTGCCTCCATACTTAGCACTATGCCGAGGGTCTATCTCTAATGCCTTTTGTGTCCTGACTTTATGTGAGTCACAAAGACTTACTTTGATAAATAAATTCTCAGATAATCAACGAAAATTGCATCATTCACTGGATCTTAAATTAATGCAAACTCGATCCTAAAAACATCTCAGTTTATTTAAAACAATAAACAAAAGTGAGAAGTAAAAAAATCTTAAAATCTTTAAAGATCATAATCACATAAAACGGAAAACTTTAGGCCCTGACAATCTCTATGAGAAATAAGTAAGAAAGTGTTCTTAATTGTCTTACACAGTCATGTATCTTATGAAATAATAGTTACCTGAGGACCAGCGCAGGAGATCCGACAGACATCGCAGTAGTGCAACTGTTGAGCCTTCGGCGGCGGCTTGGAGCGCCGCTGTTGCGCGCCCACGCCACCCTTGTTGTAGTTCTTCCAGCCGCTGAGACATACATTGTAATGGTCAATTCTCTGTATCTTATTGAATCTGGTAGTGGTCAAATTTTTAAAGCCTTTTTAAATGTAAGTGCCATTGAGAATTTTAAATACTAAGAAAGACATTAAAGTAAGTTAGATCATATTATGAACCTTGCTGATTTTGAACCTATTCCCAATACAAAAAAAAAACATCCATATTGAAAAATCAGAATGTCTGAAAACTAGACAAACATTAATATTTTGACTAATGTCAATAGTATCAGGCGATTTTTTGACGCTTTATAATCTCTCATACTTTAGCGCCATCCAGTTTACATCCTCAGCCGATTACTTTAGAGCTGGGCTCTCCACTTTCCTACTATTTCTGTTTCTAGTCTCCCTTACAAAAATCACCCAACAAGATACTATCCTCATAAGGCCTCGTTTACACTTGCAAGAAAACTTCTACAAGTTGGTGTCTGACAGTATTCGACAGCAACTTACGAATGTAAACTACGTATTTTCCCCTGCAAGTTGATCTCCGACAGATTGTTAGACATTTCTTGCAGGTGTAAATGAGGCCTAAAGCTCCCACACTGCCGTTACAAAATGTTTACAAACATTTTCTAACACTTACCCTCATATTAAAATTAAGCTGATGTTAGTTAAAATGTTCTGCATCTCGTTTCTTCACGTTAAATATCGAATAGGAGAGAAAGGGACGAAATATGTTTTAGCTAACATGTGCTTAACAAATTATTATATATATATTATAATATATTATATTCAGTCACATTTTTTTTTAACTTTACCAAGTCTTTACGTATATGAATGTGTAATGATTGTTAGAAAGAACATACATTTATATAAAAAGTGTGTGGGAATTCGCCTACGTAATAGATTGTCTAATCCTTTATGCAGAACCTCCTTTTTCCGACAGAGTGTATTTTGTATGGCTCCGAAAATGTACAACAAATTACCACAGGACATTACTGAAATCGAGGATATAAATAGCTTCAAAGAAAAATTATTTAAATGTTTGGTTGAAAAAGCATACTACAGTGTAAAAGAGTTCCTTACCGACAAGTTCCAAAATGCTGTCCAATAGGACAAACATGTTGCATGTCGTACGGCTGTTTGTGGTCTAAGATCTTGTAATTGCGATATATAACATCATTGTACACCCATAATACGCAATAAAGTTGATTGATTGATTAATATAATACGAGGGTAAAACATTTAATAACATTAATTTTAGTGTATGTCAAACTTTTGTAAACAAATGTTTACTAACGTTAGTAAACATTTTGTAACAGCAGTGTGGGAACATCATTACAGAGAAATTATTTAAATATAGACTCACCCGCCGCCCCCGGTCTTCGTCTGCTGGGCCACGTACATAGTCGCCGCGTTGTACAGGGCTGTATCGTATGCAGTGTTTCCTCTGTTAGCGGACTCTACATCAAGCAAAATTTCACTTCGCTCACATCACTGAACTGTACGCCTTCACCTTGCTTCCCTTGCGGTCAGTCCCGGGCATACGGTTTAGTGGTTGCGAGTAGTGATGTGCCGGTAATTTTGGCAACTTTCCATAAGAAGCCGTGAATATTCATGATAATTTAACATTGGAAAATTGACAGAAATATTGGGAATGTTCCCAAAAAATTCCCGTACATTGATAATATTTTATATTTGTAACAGCGGCACATCACTAATTGCGAGCTTTTGTTTTATATCAGACACATGTGTGTAGTTAGGATACTAAACTTTGAAATATAATAGTTTTTTTAATAATGTTGGCATTCAAGCTTACTGCACTGGAAAGATAAGCGCGCGGTCACCGGAACCTTTCCGAGCATTTACTAATTGTATTTATTACTTATATTGTATGAAAAATTGTCTAATTTAATTAAACCAAATCATGCTTTAAGAAATTACTGTTATGCCGAATGAACTACAGATTAAAATTATGCGTTTCTAATATGTTTGATTCAAATAATTTGTGAGCTTTAGACGCGTTTTAATGTCGACTTGAGGGATCTATCTAACTACACAAATGTCTATGTTCTAAATTTTGTTGTAGATATTACTATACTTTCTAAATTTTACTGTTTAGAATAGAATATTTTAAATGAATATGTTAATAAATATCTAAAGTAAAACTAATCTAATGAACTGATGCAATGATGTATGAACTGTGATAAAATATGAGCACAGAAATGCCTTGGTTAGGTAAAAGTAACCAGAATGGGAGAAAATCTGGATTTTTCCAGATTTTCAACAAGGAAGGAAAGAAACAGTTATGGTAGTAAAATTGAAAGGAATTTTATATACCTTAATAAGTTGTTAATAATATCCACCAAATGACAAATCACCCAAATGTGAATGAATGTGATTTCCGGAAATAAATTAGATCAAGTAAGGAAGGAACAAAGGAGGCAAGGTGGAAGTAGGTCAATAACAAATGACAGTTTCGAAAATGATTCACATTTGTAAGATAACATTACAGGATTTAGTGTCTTTAATGGAAACAACTTAATTAAACTGATAACCAACCAAGCCAGTTACAAAGCCAAATAAGCCAAAATGGAGTGACGGCCGTCTGACCTCCATTACCCCTTTTAGAGTTAGTGGCCAACATTGTCCGATTTTTCAGGCTGCCTAAAGGCATATGACACATCCTAACAACTGTCACCTAATGATAACAACCAAGACCAATTGCTTAACATGCCTTCTGAAGCACGGAGGAACATTGAAATGTCAGAAATTGCACTCAATCCTGTAAAATTATCTTGCAAATAAAATAGTGCGTTAGGCTGCATATTTCCACTTGCAAGAAATGTCAGACTTTACATTTACTACAGCATTTACAATTTGCAAGCTGCTGGTGGACATAATGCTTGACATTTCTTAAAACACGACACAAGTCTTGATTTTATTTTGGGGCTAACTCAATCTCTGTGATTAGTCTCCATACAGGGTAAAGGGACAGACTTAATTCATCTAAAATAAAAATCAGCTGTTCCATACATTTTGGTCAAGTAAGTATTGTAAAATAAATAGTCAAGTATTGTTAAATAGCATGGAACAGCTGATTTTTTTTCAGTCGGAATGAGTCGATCCCGTACAAAATTTCATGTAAGTTACATTGTGTATCGACCATGTACACCCTGGTGTCTAAGAGTTCTCTGATTCTTGCAGGTAGAAACGCGGCATTAGTATGCATGTGAATGATTGGCATGTACACTCACGTTTAGGAGCCTGTGCCTGCGGCGCGGTGTAGGGCTGCGCGGGATAGGAGGCGGCGGCCGTGGTGGCCGTGTGTGTGTGTGTGTGTGTGTACACGCCCGAGTAGGCCTTCGCGCCAGTGCCCGTGCTGGCGCGAGCGCCGCCCTGCGACCCGAACGCGTGCTGCCGAACAACAGGACAACTTATTGCCTGGTTACATTATTTATTAAAACTAATGTATTATTATTATTATTATTGTATTGTATATGACAGCAAGTAAATTCTCAACAGTTGTAAAATCTGGTATTCAACCTCAACCAAAATGGATTAAAACTCGTTGTCCACTGTATTCTAAAGCTACAATAGAAAAAATTCCATCCATTTTTAAAAATTTTTTTCAGTTATTTTATTTTGAACTTATATTTGTACTTCGAGGGATCTGTATCTGCCTATCCTAGGAAAATAGGGTCCTTTGTATGAAATAATATAAATTTTGAACACGTAATTTGAATTTTGCATGAAATAGTTGGTATAATATGGTAGAAAATGGTTGTTTATATTCAATATTCTACCAGTTTGGTTAAATAAAGATAAGACTAAAAATAAAGACTACTTTATTTCTAGTGTTAACTATACAATTATTTAAATACACTTTTTTACACTAGATTGTCTACTGACGTAAGCCTCCTCCAAGTCCTTTTACTTCAACCTGTCCTGTGCTTTCCTGGGCTAAATTCTTTTTGCTTCAACTTTCAAAACGTCGTCTTAACTCGTCTTCCCATATGTGTGCATTAGATAATAAGGATTTATGTGTTCTAAAAGTGAGTGTGTTCAGAGTTTTAAGTACATTCTAGGTTTTCTATTAATTGGAGGGTTTTGGTCTATTTCCCCACAAGAACCAATCCGATTGGGGAATTTTTGAGATTTTGTGTGTTATTATTTTTAATTATTTTTTATTCTGTGACTTCCGGCGTGTTTGATTGATGTAACTATTTCCCAAGACTTTTGACTTTAATGATTTCTTAGGTTTTTGCTATATCTTGATGCAACCACGTTTTTAGATTTTTGCTATTTTCCACTGGTTTTTGATTACAAATGAGTTTTTCTTTGCAACTTTCAAGGGCTGTTTAACTGTCGAAGATTTATCAGTTTTATAACTGCCTGCTGTAGGTGTTGAGGGTGTGAAAGAATATATATGTTTACTTTTTTTCTATACCGTCTCTTTTAAAATCCTTAATGATTAGTTCTACATTCTTGATAATCGCATATATTCCTACCTCTGGCTTCTTTCATTTTTGGAACAAGAGCTTAATTTGCTTCAATTATATTTTAAGCATATCTTCCGTAGCATAGATGTTTTTAGGAAATAGTTTATTGTTTTTCAATAATTGATACTTTCTCCATTCCAAGATCAAAGATATGATAAAACTTTTAAGTGAAAGCACTTTACATTTATTTTATTTATTTATTTATTAAATAGGAACAACAAACAGCTACATTATAGGTATCAATACAAATAACAGATTATGAATGAACAGATAGTTAATAATGTAGCCCGCGACGTTATTCACAAAGTAATACGTAATGTTTTGGGCTTAAAACTACTTAAGACGTAACTAAATAAATAATAATCAATAAGTAAGTAGGTGTACGGTATACACTTACACGTCACATGCACACATGTATGCGTCCGTACACCCACGCGAACATAAAATAAGATTTCTGTAACACAAAATGCTAGGATGTGTTACAGACAAAAACAAAATAAAAGGGAGGAGGGGGGGGGGGGGGGGGAGATGTTACATGTCAGATAATTTATAAAGGACAAGATTCCTGAATTTAGGTGCACTGCACGCAAAAATGTCAATATCCAAAAAATTACTGTTATAAGTTTCCATCATACAACGGAGAGGAACTCTTAGCCCACTGTTCGTGCGACATGTAGTAGTTGCAAACAAGGGACGAGAATGGGCTTCTCTTACTAGAGCTTTCCTTGGTACAACATAGCACAAGTTATTTACAATTTCAATACAGTTGTAAAAGTTATTGACTAGTTTATGCAATGTTGTTACTTCCAGATATTTGCATCTGTCACTATGTGCGAGCATGTTGTATTTATCAAGTAACATAGGATATGATAAGTAGCGTTTAGAACACCTATAATGCATGGCCTTTAAGAATTTTTTCTGCAGTCTTTCAATGGCATCAATGTATTTACATTTGAGTTTATTGGATGTTTTTATAGTCTCAGGTTGTGGAATTTTTGATAAAACACAATGCTGCACACTGTTCACTAAGTTTTGTTGTATTTTTGACTGTTTTTTCATTTTACATTTAATAACTTCACTTTTTTACAGAGCTAATTAACAGGACTGTTTACTACGTGGTTTGACAACCGGAAGTTTGGTTAAATAGTGTTGTAAACCCATCACTAGAACATCACACAAATGTGCAGGAGTTTGTAAATATAAACTTATAAAAATATAATTTATTTATAATCTGCAAGCAATGAATTTTTTTTTCATAATCCTGGCCCCCAAACTTGTCGATACCGCTGGTGACAAGAGGGCCGGCTAATTCTTTGCTCAGAGGATAGCAATGGCCATCCAGTGTGGGAATGCTGCCGGAGTTCTTGGCACCATGCCGCAAGGACAAACATTAGAATTTAATTAGTTTTTATTTAGGTTTTTTTTCATATAAGGACTGAATTTTATTAAATTTTAATTAAATTACAAATTAATTACTTACAAAATAAAAATATTTATTATTTAATTTAAAGTTAGAGAGAATTTTTTTTGTTTGAGTTTTAAGAATTTGCATAAGTAATCATATAAGTACTACTATAGTACTATTAGATATAGTACTTAATTGTATTATTTAGTAACAGCAATAAGTAAATAACTTAAGTATTTCAGTGCAGTTTATAGGCCCAGTTCTCGATAGAATTCTTACGAAAATATTTTTTGACAGACAGCAATAATGTAAAAAAATGTATATTCTAGAAACTAAAGACAAAATAACATTGCAGAAAATTATTATGACTAATTTAATCTAAAAACACCCACCTTATACAATAGTTCCAAATTAAATTAGTATGCAGCATAAACAGATAATTTTGTATCATAAACATAAAACTCTCTTTAGTCAGGTTCTTAGTGAATATGATGGATTACATTTGTTTGTTCCCTGCACAAATTGGCAGGAATCCAAATTTGCAGCCATCAAAACAGGAAGAATATGGTGGCCTAGCATTAATCACTAGTAATATTTGAGAAACAAAAAACAAATTCTGAAGAATTATTTTACACCTAAAGCCCAGATCAATATATATTTCGTGTGGATATTGGGGATTAACATTTTGGCATCAATTTTGATTGGTTTGGTTTGATAGATTTAAATATCAGTTAAGGATAAAATATCAGTTGCCAATTATCCCATTTAATAAAAATATTAATTTTAGTGTACTTATATGGATGCTTGGTTTCTTTTATTAAACAAAAAGGAAATATTGATAAAAATAATAAAATGCTAAAAAATATTTTACTATAAAAATAGTTCATACTATTTTATATATCATCAATAATAATATTTTGGTTGCTTGGAGGATAATATTATATGAAAAAGAAGTAGAAATTATTGTCATAACAAATATGTCTAACATTTAACAGTGGGGTCATCCCAAGTTGAAATCATTATTTTCACCTGCTGAAACAATTGGTAATATAACATACCTGCGTATATGTTGCAGGTGTGGAGTACGCAGGCTTGGCTGTGGTGTCATATGCGGGCTGGGGCTGCGGGGGTGCAGCAGTGGGGTACGCTGCAGCAGCTTGCTGGTAGTACGCAGACTTGCTGGCGTCGTAGGCCGAGGCCGCCGCAGCCGCCGCGTGCGCGTGAGCGTGCGCCGCTGCTGGCCGAGCATTAGCGTGTTACAGTACGTATTGGTGACATCATTGATGAATATACTTTTATCCCATACATATTAATCCCAAATAAAATTTATTTCAAGGATTTGTCATGTACACAAGTTTGATTTGGTAAATAAACAAACAATTATGTAAATATTAAACTCACTGTTACACTTATATTAAATATCTTTAGAATTTTTCCTAACTGCTATTACTAGCTAACAGTAGGTACATACCTAAGTCAGATTTTTTCGAGCAGTTAAGCCATTGAAAGCAAACTAGATTGCCATTACAAATCTTTTAACACTTAAAAATTAGGTCAACAAGTCACATCTAACGCTAGGAACACAACATAACCCTGAAGTTTTGTAAATCATATCACCACATTATTGATTTTGCTGAAGGAGCTACTACTTAGGATTTTACACGAATACCTACAGATTGTGGCGCTCCTGTCATCTCATTATGTAAACAAACAAAAAATACGCCTTTCTATTGCTTATTTCTTGAAAATCCTACCTTGTGTGGCGGCTGCAGCCTGATACGCAGTGTCATACCCGGTGGCTGCCGCACGCTGGGTACCGTAGGTCGCAGCGGTCGCCGCTGGGGCTACGGCATACCCAGTTTGACCGCCGTATGCTGCCCCAGCCGTTGCCGCGCTAAAATTTACATTTTGATCAGAAATCTAGGAAAAAATGCCATTGCTCAGCTAAAATTTACGATCAATATAGCCAAGTCGCCATTTTGGTTAGGAGAAACACGAGCACAAAATTTGGCCTATCCATCATAATACACATGTTAGTTTAGGTGCATCAAAAAGCAAATTTACAAAGAATAGAATGAAAGAAAACTTACCCATATTGGGTACCACCGTGAGTAAACCCAAAATAATTATTTGCTGCCATCATTTACCAATTTTCCGCGTTGAAACAACAGACGCTTCGGGCGGAAAAGACCGGTCTTTTGTCTTTGAATAAAGATGGCGGCGATCTTGTCATAGACAAATGTCACGTAGGAACATGGACTTAATATAGTAAACAGGACTGAACTAATTGACCTAAAACCCGATCAGAAAAAGATAGAAATAGTGGAGGCATCTATCTCTTTTTAATAGAGTCACCATGACAATGTTTTAATTGGGACAAAATATTTTAAGCCTCGTAAATTCTGCAAATAAGTAGCTAGCTAGATGGCTTAGCGGGACGTCAATGTTGGTGACGATTACGAGAGTTAAGCAATAGCAGGTGCGATCTCACTTGGAGTGGACAACACTTGGAGTATCACGTTCAGCCGTTAGTTCTGCTAGTCTAGTGGAACCAAGGCCACTAGTAAAGTTTCCTTGTCTTCCCCGAGTCTTTGCCAATAGGGGAGACATGTGTACGAAACGTTATTTTCAACTAGACTCCAACTTGCTTAAAGTCTGCACAGAACTACTTTAGAGGAAGTTACCACCTCCTCACTCGGAACATTTGATTGCGTCTGAAAAAAAATCTGCGTAAAGTATGTATCACCTTTCCTCTTTTTTCCAGAAGAGCGTGGTCACCCTATTTTGCACAAGTACCAACGTGATAAAGCTTCATTGACCTAGTATTTTAAACAGGACTGAGTACTGAGCCGAATTTGCATAGAAGCTAGGCCGAGCCATAGAAATAGGTGGAGGAACTTGTCTCTTTCACAAATATAAAGTTTGGTAGAAAATAGTAGTAACTATTGAAGATTAACAAAGTTTTACTAAAGTAATATTAAATAAGTTACATTCATTTTAACAAACAGTATCATCAACACTTCATAAAAATTTGTTCTGTTCATTTAAAATAATTTGGTAGTTTACAATTTTTTGCTAGTGAACACTGTTATTCTTAGACATGTCTTTGAAATATGTCATGGTGTCACCTTGTCACAACATTTTTAAACTTGAAATTGTTCTGGTGATATGTTTTACGAATTCAAAACTAAATTAAGTTCTATCACGTTCATACTTGTGCAAAATATGGTGACCACGCTTTTTTCGATCCTTCGGATCTGTAATATTCTTTATAGAATATTTTTATATTTGCATATTTATTTACGTTTTTTTAGAGAACACTTTAAAATGTTTTTGTGATTAGGGAAAAGACCTGAATAAATTAATTTTCATCTCCATGGGGAAACCCAAGCTGATTTTCATTTGTATGAAACGGATCAATACACACGATCGTGATTAGTGATCATTTAATTTTGATCATTGAGGTTAGAAGCCATAGCCAACAATGACAGATTTTTCAGGCGACTTTAACACGTAATTATGCGGCTGTCATATTGTGATAACAGCCCGGGGCCGGGAGCAATAGCTTAACATGATATGCCAAGTGGTGACCAATCCAAGTTAGGCAGCACTTGCTGTTGCTTAACTCGTGTAATCGTTACCAACAACTAACCCCCGTATTCTAAAACATAACCTTACGAACCTCCTTCACTCAAACTCATTCGAGGACGCCTTAAGGAAAACCTCGAACTTTCCTTGAAAACGACATTCTTACTTGGTTGCTTGAGCAAACTCCAATGAGGAAGGTTATAATAACAATTTTAAACACAAAAATTTCAAATTACTAAAGAATAAAATAAAGTAAGTAGATACCTAGGCCAAAAGTGGCAAAACCCCGATTTATATCCAATTTATTTTATTTCAAGGACGCCTAAAGGTACCTCTCGACCAACCTTATTTTGACAGTTCGATACTCATCTCCAATGAGAAATCATCATGTCAAGGAACCTTGTGACGACTAATTATACCAATGAGGTGGAGTAAGTTTGAGTCGAGTTTGAGTGAAGGTTTAAGATTACATATTTGCTCCGCTTGGCTTAGAAACATTCGGTCCATGGGGGCCCAGCATGAAATCATTTTGTAAAACTTTGGCCCCATGACTGGTCGATGTCGCTGGTAACAGGAAGGCCGGCTCAAATCTCGCGAAAAGAATAGCAATTGCTATTCAGGACACCAGGTTTTAAATTTTTAAGTTTTTAGTTTTAATTTAATTTTAGTTTGTGGTTTAGTTTACGTTAAATCCATACTATTATTAATATTATAAATGCGAAAGTCTGTCTGTCTGTCTGTTACGCTTTCACAGCCAAACCGCTAAACGGAATTTGTTGAAATTTGGCATGGATATAGTTAAAGACCCAGGGTCAAACATAGGCTACTTTTTTTCCAAAATTCATTTCCAAAATTGTTGCAATAAAAGAAGAAAATATGTATGAAAATTTGTTTGGCTATTGGTTAAAAGAAAATGGCGCTGCCATATATACATATAATTAATTGTTTGGCTATTCGTCAATAGATGGCGCTGCTTATATTTAATTGTTTGTTAATCGACATTAAATGGTTTTGCTTATATTAAAAAAATGATAAAACATATTAAAAAATGTATACATTAACAGATGGCGCCGCCATAAAATTAAACTTTATATAGATTGTGGTACGGTAATAATAAGACTATTTATTTATTTATAAATCTTTATTGTACCACAAGTTTACAATTGGCGGACTTAATGCTAAAAGCATTCTCTCCCAGTCAACCATTAGGAATAACAGAAAAGATATGTGCGGCGCGAATTATTTTAAAAATACAATGAGAGAAAAAAAATCCAAAAAAACACTTAACTGCTAAATAAACACTATGTCAGTAGTTGTGTTTTATTGTTGTTCTTCGCGAAGATTCTTGGTTGTTTGTTTTTCCAGAAAATAAATATTGGTTTTATTGCTGTGTGTGTCGGTCGATTCGTTCAGTTTCTTAATTTAATACTTAATAGGTACTGTGGTACCTATTAAAAATTAGTTTAGTTAATAAGTGTTATTAAGAAAAGTCTTAATAACATTAAAAAAGTTAATGAGAGTAATTTTCGGATTAAAATATTGGTTGGATTGTTGGGTGTGTCGTGTCGATTCGTTCAATTTGTCAATACCGATTAGTTTAATTAATAGGAAACGTTTTCTTAAAAAGTTATTCAGAGTAATTTCCGGATTTAACTAATATTATGCCTCGCAAACATAAATCTAATTTGTCACAAAGCTCATCAAGAGCTCGAGTACAAAAAAAATGGCTCGAAACCAGGAAAGCTAGGAGCAATCTGAACTTCGCCGAGCTGCAGACGCAGAACGTCATGCGTCTCTGAGGCAGCTGAGACCTCAGAGGAGTCTCAGGCACGTCGACTCTTGGATGCGAAATGTCATGCGTCTATAAGTGATACTCTTTGACGTGCTTATTCCATCCTATATCCGGTCTATTACCTTTACACTTTACATTACCTCTAGATATTGATGCAGCTTCCCACAAAACAGATACTATATCACAATAAAATTGATCTATTTGTAATTTGTGAGAAACAGCATTATTTATAATCACAAGATAAACACTCAGATAGTGAATTAATTTTATTAAAATTTTTATTACAGTTTTTTCCTATACAGATATCTATTCACTGCATCTTTCCCCCCACACAACAGTGCGATTAGCAGCTAACTATTTTTTGATTATCTTAGGTGATATATAACTTTAAGTCACACTCCAGTATCAGAGGAAAGTAATGGGGTCATGTTACATTATGTTTAACATACACCTTTCTTACTGTATGCATAATATATTGTGATACAATACAGTGATCTAGCCATCGCCTACACCCATGAACATCACTTATAAAGGTGTATCTGATAACAATCCAAGCTTATTTACATCTGCACAAAACCAGTTTTGTTCATGACAAAAGTCTGTGAGCTCATCATGAAATAACTCACCCGGGTGAGCTTTAAAATTACCCAATACATAAATAGATTCATTGCCATATTCATCTATCAGAGCACTTATTTTACCTAGACAGTCTGTGAATTCCGGTAAATTAGTAGTGGTATCCGTAGGCATACACACACATATCACTATAATGGGATGTTCCCCTGTCACAATTCTTATAGCACATAACCAATCACTATCACATGGCAGCACAGGCACATTGGTAAAAACCGCACTCCTCCACAGCAGGGCCACCCCGCCGTAGGGCCGGCCTCGCAGCATGCCCACCGAGATATTCATTGGTGAAGTACCAGTCGCGCCGATGTTCCCATCGATACTTTGCAGGAAAGTGAGCTCATTTGGCAAAAGCCACAGACATATAAGACGTAAACAGACGGAAGGTATGCTATTACTTAGCGTAGCACAAACACACACATGCAAAACTATGCAGCCTGGGCTGTATCTAGTCTAGGGTAAGTTGTTTACGATAATGCTTCCCATGATTTCAAAGAATGTATGAATGTTGTGTGGAGTGCATGTTCTGAGATCATTTATACGGTATTCTACTCTATTATTTTTAGTGTTCACCGATCTAACAACGCAGATTACAAAATGGCGTCACGGCCAAAAATTGCCACGCGTAGCTTAATATCTATGTGTGAGTGAATGTTGCTACAGGTGTAAAAAAGAGATATCGCCATATAGATCCGAATACGTGAGAGAAGGACAACAACAATTACTTGCTACATAAGTATAACTATTAACTTATGTTCCGTCTGTGTACGTCTTATATGTCTGTGGCAAAAGCAAAGTTTCTTGCAGAGCTATAATGTTCGAAGTGAGACACAACTGTCTTACACTATCAACAGATCGTTTTACGTTTTTGCAGTTAAAGCTTACAAGTTTACTTACTGTCGAGGCCATAATTTGGTTTAATATTGCCGTCTACGGAGCTTGCTCTGTTCGTAATTTGAAAACGCGGGCGGAGCCGCGGGCAATAGCTAGTTGTATAAATATTTACCTGGGTGTAAGTATAGTTGTAATAATTTATTAAAGAAAAATTTAGTACTGTCACTGTCAAGTGTCAACTTCAAAGTTAACCTACGTCACGTCAACAAACAACAAAAAATCGAATCGAGCTCTATAGTTTGTGGAATATAGTTCGAATCAAAAGCAGGCAAAGATTTGTGAAATTGTGAATTTAAAAACCAAATAAATCAAGAAATCACCAAGAATCAATAAGAATAAGGCACCCATACTTATTTTTGAAGAAAACTTGAAGTATAATATTATTGTTTAGTTATGTTGACGTTGTGGAATTTATTTGAAGCCTCATTATTATGTCTCAATGCGGTCTGTGTATTACACGAAGAGAGATTCATGCAAAAAAGTTAGTAACCTCATAAACTGTTGAAATCCTATGTCTTGTTTGATGTGCATTTGGCCACATGAAAAGTATTAAACTACCACCATGTTAGGTTAAGGCATCAGCTGTTCATCATATTCAAATTGAACTTAAACTACATTTTTCCAGACGGGAAAGATTGAGAACTCTCTCTCTTCTACTTTAATTGTCCAAGTAAGCAGAGATTTAAATCGCCATTCTGGGTTTTGTCTGGGCAAAATTATATATTGACTGTTTCATTCATTCTATCATAATTGAAAAGTGGTCAATCGACTCTGTACTCCCTGGTGTCAGAGTTTTGGAAACGCTTTTGGACCTCTAACATGTCTGGTCTGTATTTATTATTTGCCAAAATCTCCCTTTTTACAGATCCTGGAGAAAAAAATTATTTTATATCTAGCTTTTGAGCCATAAAAATAAAAGTTTATTTATTAAAAAATATTTATTTTGATTGGATATTTATGTCACCACAGGTAATTTTATAAACCAATTATCATATAATAATAATAATAATGTCTCAAAGGACCGGGGTAACCCGTGAATCCCAAGCGGAGATACATAATAATGTAAAAATAACTTTTAATTTTTCAGTGGGATGGGGTGCTAACAGCCCAAACCAAGGATTCGAGGATCAGTCGTCAGTTAAATTTCAAATATTGAACCTGGTTAGATCTATTCGGACTGTCACCAGAAGTAAGTAGCAATTGTTTGAAGTCCCCAAACTAATTATTCTACTAACAATGTTTTTAACAAAAACCAAACATCAATACTGTACAAATTTTTATCGTACACTTAAAAGATCTACAGACGTAGTGTCAAAACATAGATGATGAAAGAAGCATTCAAACTATTTTCCGGCTGTCACAAATAGGTCTTACTCACATATGTATACCAAGTGACACCAATTACTAATTTGGTGGCATACACATGAAATTTTTAAGTTTCACTGTTTATTCGACTATAGTTTGTATTGTTTCGTATTTGATTTCATTTAAAATTTTCTTCTTACCTTTTTCTGAAAACCACCGATCTGATGACCACAGGATATTAACTTAACTTTAAATGTAATCTTTTTGCAGTCTTTATATGTAAGTATGTACTTTCAACTATAGTAACTACCTGTATCACTAATTAATCGTCACTTTAGTCAGCCACACTCAGTCCACTGCTGGACATAGCCCCCTATGATTTCCAAAATGACTTGTTGGAAGAGACCTACAACCAGCGCTTGCCTGTAACTTCAGTCACTTAATAGTAATTTGAGTTGCTAGCAACTGCATTGCCTATTTAGTATTGTTGTTACCAAAAACTCATGGTAGAAGCCCTGTTGATACAAAAAGAAGTATATTATTACTAGATTTTCCCGCAGTTCTGCCTGCGTTAAAAAGTAGCCTATGTTTGACCCCGGGTCTTCAATTATATTCATACCAAATTTCATCAAAATCTGTTCAGCGGTTTGGTCGTGAAAGCGTAACAGACAGACAGACAGACGTTCACATTTATGATATTAAGTATGGATTATTATCCAAAGCAGAAATCAATATATTTTTGTTTACATTTTGCAATAAACTAAGATTTATTGAACCACTTTTTATCACATACCTAATTAAGCATTTCTAAGCTAAGCCTATAATCTATTCTGTGGCTAGGCTAACCTTATTTTGTACAATCTATGTATAATTAATAAAAGACCAAAGAAATTACTAGGTATAGCCCGACCAGGAAAATAGCAACCATTGCTATATTGCGGAAAAAGATAGAAATAGTGGAGGAATCCATCTCTTTTTAATAGGGTAACCATGATAATGTTTTTAATCGGGACAGACTATTTTAAACTTCGTAAATACTGCACATAAGTAGCTAGATAGCTTAGCGGGACGTGATTGTTGGTGACGATTACGCGAGTGCAACAGCAGGTGCGACCTAACTTGGAGTAGTCCTGCTTGTCTAGTGGAGCCAAGTGAAGGCCCTAGTGGCATAAGTTTTCTTGTCTTCCCCTAGGGAGACAATAGGCTTTTTTATCGAACCTGTGCGGCCGAACCATGCGGTTCGAAGCAATGTTCGATCGTGTAGCGCAATGTCCGGCGAACATTATTATTATTATTGCCGGTTCGACGGTTCGATGTGTGGACGTCGAACTGCACCGAAGGAACCCTATTTTTGAATGTATGATACACATGTCGAATGAAAAAGTTTGATATCGAACGAAAATCATTCGACTCACCGATTTTGCGTGAGTGATACATTTTAAAAATAGGGCTCCAGTTGCGTTATTGCTTCCGTATAGCGTTGCCGGACTATCGGTAGTTGACACCGAAAATCAGTTATACTATCGATAGCTGTTTTTCATGCAATGCTATTGATAGTATTGTTTCTGACTTATAAATAAATTATTAATTATTGATACTATCGAAAGTATTGCTGCATACACTATCGAGACTTTGAATATTATTGTTTGTTTCGGTACAATCGATAGTATTGTTTCTAACTTTAGCATAAACTTTTGATAGTATTGTTTGTTTCGATACTATCGATAGTATTGTTTCTGACTATTGCATAAACTAGTGATATTATCGACAGTATTGATAATATCGTTTTTGCCCGACTATCGATCGGCAACACACCTTCCGTACGCGCAAGGCGCATAACGTGTAATTACGCATCGACGGCACAGAATCAACTGGACGGTTCGTTGTGCGGTGCGGTCGTGTGGCGGCTCCATCGAACACGCATTGACACAGTTCGAAGGTTCGACCGCACAGGTTCGATCGTCTGTTAGTAATTTAAAGTCAATCAGCAGCGACGCCAATGCATCGTTTTTATTTGCCTGGTCGGGCTATATATCTAATATTTTAATACCTTGATACTTCATTTTCTATATATGGTGGTAAGGGTAAGGTTAGTATATATTAACAATAATATTACATGTTTTTTTTTTTGTTTCAGTTCCATTAATTATCCTGAATATATTAACAATAATTTTTAAATTATTGTTAGGATGAAGGAATACTGCAGATAATGTTTGGAGTAGACATAAGAAATATAATTATCACTGTTATAAAGTATTTTTATGGTATTTGTAAATAAATATTTTGTAAAACATTGATGGTTAATTTTTATTTTCAACCCATAATTAAACAGTTTGGATATTTAGGGTCAAATTATTTTTCATACGAACCATACTATACATAGTGTTAAGTGAGATGAGTTTTTAAAACCAATATTTTAAATTTGACATAGTTTATCAGTGATATTAATACATTGATTCATTTATCTTTGGGAAAGTAACTTTCATATTCATATACATCATAGAAAAAGGGTCAATCAATCCTGTATTGCACCATTGTGTCAGTTTTTCGGAACTGCTTCTGCATCCAACGTGTTTGCATTTGCGACCACCAGATGTCAGACCTGGCTAAAAGTTGATTTCGATCACAAAGGGCTTACTATCTTCTTTTAATTCTATTCAAACATAGCGATGATGACCGTCTATGGACAATCTACGTGTCATGTCATGTCAAAGTCAACCAAATGTCAATTTTTACTCAACCGCCGAGCCACCGGGTCCGCCGACGCCAGTGTTGCCATATAAACAGATTTATCTGTATCTATACAGATTTTTCATCACCAATACAGATTACAGATTTAGCATAACTTTTATACAGATTTTCGTAATTTTCGCAATTTTCTTAATTTTTTTTTAGTGTATAATAATTTAGTGTTTATTTATTGCCTTCAACATTTTTTTCCCTGTGTTCTGTGTAAATCGTTGTCCCTGGCAACATTCATAGCGTACTGAAGGGATTCCCCGAAACTTATGTTTCATTTCAAACATAAATTTCGGGGAATCCCTGCAGTACAAATGAATGAACGGAATGAGCAGAATGAAACGATTTGTTTGGTTGGAGTTTTAACTTCTAGTTCTCGTCGAGTATCGCGAGTCGTATTTGCGCTAAGATTTCTTAACTTTCTTGTCGATTTTGTGTTATGACTTGTGTGTGCAGTGCTGCATTCTAAAAAAATTAAAATTGATCACTCTTAGTGTGAAGTAATTAACTTATTAATATGCTCGCGAAAAAGTCACGGAATACGCAGCGTTTTAATCAGACTTGGCTGGAAGAAAGCAGTTTTAAATCGTGATTAACAAAAAGTAAAAAGGGAGAAGATTACGCATACTGTAAATTTTGTTTATCAGACCTTGCAATCGGTGGTGGGGAGAAAAATGATCTTGTGCGACATATGAAAACAACTAAACACCTAAACTCAATTCCTGGATCTTCTGCCATTCAAAAACCAGTCACAGCTTTTTATCAAAAAGGTACGATTGCTGATGATGTAAAAACAGGTGAAGTTCTATTGGCGTCTTTTGTAGCTGAGCATAACCTTTCAATGAATGTCATGGAACACCTCCCTCAACTCATAAAAACAATATGTAAGGATAGTCCCACTGCACAAGAACTTGCGTGTAGTCGCACCAAAACTACAGCTATTATTAAATTTGTTACAGGAGACACTGAAAAAGAAAACCTAATGGCCGATTTAAAAATTCGAAAATTCTCACTGCTCATTGATGAAAGTACGGACAGAGGATGTGTCAAGCTTTTATGCATTGTTGTTAGATATTATAGAAACAAAAAAATTAAAGATGCGTTCTTTGCACTAATACCCGTTCAAGATGCGACAGGCGAAAAACTTTACGAACATCTAATAAAATTATTTACAGATAATGATATTCCATATAAAGACAACTTGGTTGGATTTTCCGCCGACGGAGCTAATGCTATGATGGGTTAGCATAGTTCTGTAGCAAGCAGATTATTACAAGATATTCCCCATTTGTATGTTGTAAAATGCATTTGCCACTCATTCGCATTATGCGCGTCCTATGCATGCACAAAATTACCGCGTGAACCTGAAGGCCTTGTAAGGGATGTATACAATTATATCAGTACGAGTCCGAAACGAACAGGTCTACTAAAGGAATTTCAAGAGTTTCTTGCACTTAAGCCCCATAAAATCCTGCATCCATGCCAAACACGTTGGCTCTCACTTCGTAGTGCGGTAGTGCGGATTCTAGAGCAATATGAAGCACTCAAGTTGTTTTTTATTGATGCTGTGACGACAGATCGTTTAAACTCAGCGGATTCTATTTTATATATGCTGAACAACCCGTACAACAAAATGTACTTGCAGTTTCTTAAATTTTCTTTGGATTTTTTTACTAAATTTAATCAAGCTATGCAGTCCGAAAAGCCACAAATTCAATCGATTCATGAGCATTTGTGCCGCATATTTAAATCATTCCTGGATTGCTATATGAATAGCTCATATTTATTTGAGACTGAGCTCCACAATGTCCAGCATGATAACCCACGACACTACAAACCAATTGATGATCTTTATCTTGGCGCGAATGTTGCTGTATCGTTGTCTACTGCTCCTAATTTGAATCCAAAGGATGTACATGTATTTAAACTACGATGTCTAGATTTTTTTGTAGAAGGAGCTAAACAAATAAAATCCCGCTACAATTTTGGAAATAAGACCACAAAACGTTTAAACTTTCTCAATCCCATTATTGTTAAACGGCGCAGTATACCATCATTAACTCACATTGCACACGCTTTTCCTAATATAATCGGACAAGAACATTTACAAACATTGGACAATGAGTGGCGACAATTGAGAATGAATGACGAACTTCTAGAATCAAGCTCAGAAGATACAGAATTGTTTTGGCATCAAGTCAGTTGTGCACAAGACTTAGATGGACAATCTTTATATCCAACTCTTCTGCAATTTGTTACTGCTTTACTAAGTCTCCCTCATTCTAGTGCCGTAATTTAATTAAAACAAAAACAAGAAACCATTTAGGCACTGAAACGATTGAGGGACTTCTTTTAACGAAACAACTTCTTAGTGATGAACCCTGTTATAAATTCCAAGTTGATAAAAAAATGATTGTTAAAATGAATAAAAATATGTACAAAAAATAATAAATATTGTTTTCTTAAACAGATTTTGTACAGATTCTATCCAGATTACTTGATCTGGCGTGTGGCAACACTGGCCGACGCAACTCACGCGACCATAACTTAGATATTTTTTATTTATTCTATGGACGCGGTTTGTGTAATGTTTGAAAATAAAATAAAATTGTAATTTGTTTGTCTGTATTGAGTGAAGTGGTATAATTGAATTGAATATAGAAAAGAAAAAGGAATAACAAAAAAATAATAGAAAATGTACCTAGTGATTAAATACACTTTGAAGAAAACAATACGAAAACGTGACGAACGAAAACAATAGAAAAAATATTGGAAGGGAACTACGGAAGGTGTAATCGAAGTAGTCACTAATCTGTTGTCTTGCTCGAACGAAAACAGATAGGTACCAATGTGCAGATCATTAATAGCTTAGAAGTTCCCCCGTCGGACAACATTATTTTTTCGGTGGTGAACTGGTGAAATGGGGACTGAACAGAACGAAAATTGTATTAGACTGAACACTATTACACGGTTACTACCTGAAGAACCTAGATTATTGCAAACTGGGTCTGATACTACAATGAACAATATATCTGATAATACAATTTGTTCCAATCAAATCGCAGAAACTTCGTCTCAAAATGGAGTCACTGATTCAATTGAAACAGCTCAACAAAATGGCCTAATCATTTCAATACAAATTTCAAATGTCCCCAGCCTGGTTCCTACTCACAATAACTCTCAACAAATCGTTTCATCGGCAGATAAAATAATAAAGGATCCTGTAGATGCTTCAGTGATATCCGAAGATTCGGTAGCAGATGCTACAACATCTGACATTACTTCAATTCCATCAACATCTAAAATTGATTTGAATAGAATAACAGAAACTCACAGAACGATGTTAAGCGACTTGTTAATTGAACAGAATTCAATGTATTCCTGCAACTCATCAGAGTTAGAAGTAGAAGAAATACCAAAAGTTAATCTGTATGCCGAGGATAATGGTCCTAAGTTTTATGATGTATCTGAGAATTTAGTCAGCAAGCCGATTATTCCAAGCACGCTGAGTGCTGCGTTTAGTTCCCTGCCAATCTTCGGGAAGCCTAAGAACAAGTCTGAGTTGCCGGAGTTCCAAGACAAGAAAATTAAGGAATTTGTCAGTTGCGGTTTGGATGATAGTGAATTTGGGAAACTCGCAGATTACTGTAGGTTGGTATATTAATTTTAATTATTTATTATTAACATTTAGATTGTCTTTGTCTTCTTGGAGTTCTAGTGGCACACGTCACTTTGTTAGAGCACGATGTTCAGTTTCTCTTATTCTCCTTTGCTCTTAGTATTTTTGACGGTGAGGCAGAGGGTGCGGTGCAGTTATTTTGGAGTAAGACAAATACTGATAGAGTATGTGTTTGGTTATAAAAAAATATCATAAATTTAATTAAATTCAAAGCGGAATCTATAAATATCTGTCCTTTTTATTTTTGCAGTCCTGACAACCTTAGAACCGGTCAAGAGCTGACACTCCTAAGTAGTCCGGGAAAAGGTTTCTACCCTTCGGAGATGGAGAGGCTCAACAAGGGCAACAAGAAGTTCACGGACGAACACGACTTGAGCATTGTCAGGAAACATAAGTTGCGAGTCGAGAAAGATATAAAGAACTTGTATGTGAAGAGGTTCAAGTACCGAGGGATTCGGATGATGTCGTTAGGCAATGATGTGAGTAGTATTGCTTACACCCTAGCTGTTGTTTTTGCCTTTGACTGAACTCTGGTAAATGGTTGGCCTTGTGTGTCAAATGTGAACAACAGTGATACATATGAGAAACGTGTGACAAAACAGTGTATTAGTCTACAATTGTCACTTCTTTTCTTCACCCAAGGATGTTTTTCTAGTTGCATTGTCAGCTTAAGCTTCAGAGCCTAGGGTATATATATGTTACGGTAAATCTGATTAATTGAAAATTATTAATAATTTTACAACATTATTAATAATAACCTCGTGTTTTGGTAAATGTGATTAAACAATCGAAATTAATTACTTTTAGTAGTAATTATTAATAATTCACTACACACATTGGTAAAAGTTAAAGTTTTTTGATAAATAATACTCAAAGTTTTTTGACCAGCAGGTATTTATTTATAATATTACTCACAGTCTTACAATTATATTTGTCTGAGATCACACGAGCAAGGTTAGGCTAGGTTAGGTTTTTTTTTTCTATTCTAAGGTGTTTGTAGAGCGAGAAAATTTCGCACAACAAACCTCTGCGATTTGATACAGAGTTCAAGTTGTATATTATAGTAACTTTAAAGCGTTATATTCGTACGTTAGACGTAGCATTACATTGTTAGGGTTATTACATTTATCAGTACTAAGGTTATATTATTAATAAACACTGACAAATGTGATTAATTTATCACTTTTACCTCGACTTTCGGTAATTATTAATAATGATAGATAATTATTAATAATTTTCAATTAATCACTCTTACCGTAACATATATATACACCGTAAGTCATGGTCTTAGATTTGGCGGCACTGGTTATTACAATGAAGCAACTGCCGTCTGACCTCCATAACCCTTTTTTACAGGGAAACTAGATCAACAGGAAAAAAAATGCAACTGACATTATGGATGGTATACCATAGGCACATTTTCTCTTGGATGTTCCAAACTGGTGCCTGAAAAATAGAGTATGTGAAACTGACACCAGTGTTTATTTTGGGTTACAAACCCACACAATATGGATGAATGTAGTATTAAAAATAATAATATGTTGGCAGTCTGAAGACAACACGCCGGTGGTGACAATCGGGCCGCCGCTGTCTCCGGGCAAGGAGCTGTTGTTCTTCATTCGCTGGTACCGGCCGTTCCCATACAACCCGAAAGACAAAAATGTAAGCTTTTTAATAAAAAATAAAAATATATGTTTGTGTCTCGGCGAAACGAATACGAATTTGTGCCTCAGTGTATTTTGTTACAAGAATCGACTCCTAAATCATCTCGACATGCTGGCATTTAATCTGAGCAATAGGAGTTACCAAAAACGCTTGAAACAATATGATGTTCAGGAACTTGCTTCTAGACACCAAGAAGCGCTGCTGCTGCTGAGTGGTGTCTTTCCCCAGACATAAGACTTTTTACCTCAACTGCTCATAGTCAAGATGACTGCAAATACTGCTGATCTTTTTTTGGTGCAATTTAAGAGTATTTGTGAGTATTTGTATTGTATTTACTAAAGGATCCCTCTTAAAATAAGGAGGAATGGAAGAAGCACTATTGACAAGAGCCCGCTCTTATTTATTTATATTTTTGAACACACTAGTAGCTTATATTAGCTGATGCGTGTGCATCTTGAAGTTTGGAGAGTTTATAAAATTGTCCAATCTGTTTTTAAAAGCGTTGACTGAGGGTGCGCTGACGACACTCTCAGGGAGTCTGTTCCACTCTGCTACTACACGATTGCACAGAAAATTTTTTTTTGGCTTTCTTCTTGCTCTTGTGTGACATAGTTTCAATGAAGGTTCCCTCAAGCGCACATTTTCCGAGAGTTGGAACATATCGCGCAGTTCTAGAGCATCATAATATCCTCTCAGCATTTTGAATGTTTCAATTAGGTTGCCTCTTCGTCTGCGACACTCTAATATTGTAAGCTTAAGAATTTCTAGTCTTTGATCATAAGGCAGATTGCGTATACATTTAACTAACTTTGTTGCTCTTCTTTGGACATTCTCAAGGAGGAATTTATCTTTTTTGAAATAAGGGTCCCAAATTACATAGGCAAACTCTAACAGTGGTCTAATGTATGTTTTATAAAGCTTGATAAATGTTTTCGGTGACAAAATTTATGATGATGTATGTAGGGACAAATCCTACAGACTGAGTTAGTCCCAAAGTAAGTTCGAGACATGGAGCAATTACAAAGAGGAGATGCCGTAATAAGCGTTTTGTAAGAAAGTATTTGTGAGGCTACACGTGGCTCCAACCATGGAGCACGAGCAATGACAAGCTCCGCCTACTTTTGTGTCGGCGAGGCGCCAATGATCACATCACTGGGCCATTTCAAACGGCATCTCCTCTTTGTAATTGCTTCATGGTTTGAGACTTGAATTATGGGTTATCTGTCCAGCTGTTTGAAGCTAATCAGGGAGCACTTCAAGGGTTTCAAATGAATAAGCGCGTCACGTTTTTCGGTTGCAGGCAAGCGCTGAATGCAAGCCTCTTCCAACTTGTCATTCTAGAAACCCTTAGGGAGGCATATGTCCAGCAGTGGACAGACTGCGGCTGAAATTATATGTTAATTTTAAGAAAGAATTTTTAGCAAATTACTATACAACATAGCATGTTTGGGCTTATGAAAAAGGCTAATGTTATTGAATGTTTCAGCAATATCGCAGTCGGCATTCAATATTTAGCTGCAACATTGTGATGCTGGGCCGACACAAGCTCAGCATGTTGCGGGACCGAGTGGTTTGTCCTAACGATGTGGACATGAGGATAGATGTCTCCGATAGGCCGGACGAGTTGCCTAAATCTACTGCTAAGGTATTTACATCCTTAATGCTATATGCCTAAGGTTGATTGTATGCATTTAGATAGTTGTCACAGAATTATTAATAATACTAACGTACACAACGGACACTGACACCCTCACACCCAAAATAAATACCTCAATTCCGTAAAAAAATCAAGAGCAAAATAATACAAGGTTGTCGATTCAGCCGTCCGGCCGCTGCGACGACTGTGACGCAGATTCGGTAAATATTTAACCATCGTAATAGGTATCGCGCTCGCCGCTGTTGTATGGAGTGTCCGAGGTGTGTCGTTGTCGCCAGACAAGGTTAACTATGAATAATAGCCAATCAGTACTAAAATTCAAATTGTTTGATTTTAATAGTAGTTACACTAGAAAAATTAATTTGAATATCTTGTAACATATATGTTTATGAATATTATTTATTCTCTCTTATTTTAGCGTTTTCTCGCTAATATTCAACGATTTCATTACATAAATTGATTGTCTATTTTTCATTTAACCGGCTAAAGAACTTGCAGCAAAAATTATTTTTTGCTGTGACTTATTCGAAATTCGAATTCAGTTTACCTCTCGCGCGCAGACGTTATATTTCAACCTTAGACTATGCATTCAATAGACGGGAAATGTGAAAGAAAAATATATAGGATATGCGTATATTAGAATGAGATAGAGAGCGAGACCACTTGATATTACACAATCATATATAGTCCCATAGTGGCTGTACGAATTTCTTGTCAAAGACAAATATATTATAAACAAAGTATCAGTTGTGTGTCAAAAAAGTGTACAGTACAAGCGCATTATTATGATTTCATGTGCAGTGCCTAAATGTAACTCAAGTAACAAATAAAACCCACATAATTTCACATTTTACACATAGGTACCACCAAAATTTATCACTGCCTAAATCCAGGATTTCATAATTGTTACGATAGTTTTTCCGCACTAATATATGAGAAATATCATGTAGTTTTATCACATGAATGTGTAAAATGACTTCAAATTTGGATAAAAATAAATACTTGTATTTTCACAATTTGCAACCTAATTCTTGAAGTTTAGGGATTGACATCGATGCTGTCAAACATAATATCGCTAGTATTGCACCCAAACGCTAGGAAGGAATAAGTACCTACCTACTGGTATCAAACGTACCTATATATTTAAAATTCAGCAATCCGATATGGTCATCAAATTTTATGAAAAAAGTCCGCTACGAACACGGGTAATGATTCTCGCGTCTCTGAGATAAGTCGAGTTAGAGTTTTCTCGAAAAAACATAGCGGCTAACCACAGCAAGGCAATTCTCACGCCTTTAAAGATAAAGTATAATTTGAGATATCGCGAAAAAACATGGCGGATTACTACTGAAATATATATAAATAATAAATACTGAAAAATATTACAGTTTCTATTAAATACACAGATTTCCATCTAAAGTAGATTTTCGCAAAAAATGGCTAAAAATGGTCGTTACACATATGTAGTAAACACTTTCAATAATTGCACTTCTGTACAGTTTTCAGTACAGATACAACTTTTGGCGCGAGAATCGGCCACGGGTCTCAAAATTAGAACAAAGTAAAGTTTTTAAAAAGCCCACCTATTCAAAGTCGAGTCGGGGTGCTTGTTAAAAATAAAAATACTAAAGTAGCATGTTTTTTATGTAATTTTATTCTAACTTATCCCAAAGAATACTGCATACTTAATTTGGCAATTCGATCATAGTGATGTCGACATTGCTCGTCTCAGCACCATTTGAAAGGGCACACATGTATGACACACACACACACACACACACACACCAACTGTATTCAAATTGCTCTCGTTTCTTTTACTGATCAGCCAATCTATTATCGTAGTCAAAAAAATTCTGAATCTATGATTTCAACAACTATAAATCCTCCAGGAGATGTTCCCATCGGGATTCCTGTTCATCAACAACGTGTTCTACGTGGACACGCGCCAGGGCTGCACAGACTACAGCTTGCCGCTGAGACGCTGGGCCAAGATTCGCGGCATCGGGGAGTTCCAAACCAGAGACATGTGTGACGTCACGCTCGACCAGCTGCAGGTCAAGCTGGGGCATCCAGAGGTCAGTATTGTACAGCACTCGCGGCATCGGGGAGTTCCGAACCAGAGACATGTGTGACGTCACGCTCGACCAGCTGCAGGTCAAGCTGGAGCATCCAGAGGTCGGTATTGTACAGCACCGCGGCATCAGGGAGTTCCGAACCAGAGACATGTGTGACGTCACGCTCGACCAGCTGCAGGTCAAGCTGGAGCATCCAGAGGTCGGTATTGTACAGCACCGCGGCATCGGGGAGTTCCGAACCAGAGACATGTGTGACGTCACGCTCGACCAGCTGCAGGTCAAGCTGGAGCATCCAGAGGTCGGTATTGTACAGCACCGCGGCATCGGGGAGTTCCGAACCAGAGACATGTGTGACGTCACGCTCGACCAGCTGCAGGTCAAGCTGGAGCATCCAGAGGTCGGTATTGTACAGCACCGCGGCATCGGGGAGTTCCGAACCAGAGACATGTGTGACGTAACGCTCGACCAGCTGCCGGTCAAGCTGGGGCACCCAGAGGTCAGTATTGTATAGTAAGACAAGAGGCTTTCGGAATAGGCGTTAAAAATTTAAATAATGCTAGCGCTATAACTTAAATATTCTTGACTTGTAAAAAACAAGTAAAACGCAATTCATCAAAATTTTGAAGGTAAATTTTATCGTCCTTTAAATTAAATATATTTCATATTAAATTAAAGATCTTTGCCAAAATAAACAACAATTGGATATCGCAATACGAAATCATCATCCTAGCATGTTTTCCTAGTTGCGTCGTCAGCTTACGCCTCGGAACCTAGGGTATGCTGTAAGTCATGGTCATAGATTTAGCGGAACTGGTTATTACAATGGAGCGACTGCCGTCTGACCTCCGTAACCCTATTTACAGGGAAACTAGACCAACAGGAACACGACCCGAGGTGTGTTAGTGGCCAACACTGTCAGAATTTTTCAGGCTGCCCTAAGACATCTGACACAGCCTCACGACTGATATCTATCGATAACAACCGGGACCAACGGCTTAACGTGCCTTCCTAAGCACGGAGGAGCTCAAGATAGAAAATGCCACTAAATGGCGACCAATCCAATAATGGTCGAGTCAAGCCGTCGCTTGACACGTCCATTCGCTACGTATACGCGAGTCGCGCTCGACTAACGAGCAAAGAATATAGACTATTGATCACAAATAACAAAATAATAATAAACAACACATAAATATATTTTCCAGGTATACGTTTCAGGCTGCCCTAAGACATCTGACACAGCCTCACGACTGATATCTATCGATAACAACCGGGACCAACGGCTTAACGTGCCTTCCTAAGCACGGAGGAGCTCAAGATAGAAAATGCCACTAAATGGCGACCAATCCAATAATGGTCGAGTCAAGCCGTCGCTTGACACGTCCATTCGCTACGTATACGCGAGTCGCGCTCGACTAACGAGCAAAGAATATAGACTATTGATCACAAATAACAAAATAATAATAAACAACACATAAATATATTTTCCAGGTATACGTCCACCAAGGGAACTGCGAGCACCTGTTCACAATATCCGACATCCGCCTCGTCAACGCCTCCGATCCGCTCAAATTTGGCGCTTATCCGTGTCACACAGCACTGTCACAGAACCAAACTATATACTGCACCACTTGCGCCGAATTCGGGGCCAAATGGATCGTCGTGGGCTGCCCTAGGGTACCCTTTGACCCCGCTTTCTTCTGCGAAAAGTGCTTCAAATTGTACCTCTATAAAGACGGAAAGAAAATTGGCGATTTCAAAGCTTATTTGTATAGAGTTAATGAGATTAACGTGTTGAAGCCGCAGGGATGACAACTTGGCTCCTTTTTCTAGTAAAAGAAGGTTTTCCAAAGTACTAGCGATTTGTGAAAATTTTAATTATAAAGATGTACCAAAGGCAAACGTAGATGTAAAATAGTTTTTATTGATTATTGTCGATTTTAAAATTTCAGATGATTCTGTCAGTAAAGAGGAAACCAAATCTTTTTCTTAGGGATATGGAGCCCAGTATACCGATCTCTGTTGGTAAAGACACATTCCTTCTTGTTTTACTCTATTAATAGTTTTACACAAACTATTTATTGAATAATTCATTATTTTGCCAGAGATTAAGATAGAAAATTGTCTCGTCCTAGCTAACCGCTTCAATGTGTCCAATTTTTTGTTTCTGTTGATAAAAAAATTCTGCGATTAGGTGTTGAGTGAACGAGTGAATGATTTGAGTATTTAAGGATGTGAATTGATTTTTAAGACTGTGATATTATTATGTTGGATAAGAACTATTTGTGTAAAGCTTACATATCTCATATTAAACGGATATTATGCTCTCAACAAAAAATATGTACAGTAGATTTACTATATTCTCATAATCAGAAAAAGTCAATGAGTGCAATCTCTATTCAAAGAGAATATTGAGCACTTTCTACCTTTAATTAATCAATAGGTAACCCACTTTTATTTGTGGTAATTCATAAGTTTTCTGCCAAAAATGTGATAGGTATAGTAAAACAAATATATACGTCTTTGATATTTTTTTGTTTATTTTATTTTCTAAAGTCTCCTTAGGTTCCTTCAGAAAATGTGCAAGTTTTTGAACTATGGTTTCCGAATGAGCTCAGTTTTGAATCCAACTAGGGAGAAAGAAACATTTCTTAAAAATTTAAAAGAAGCCTAGGATATTTTTTAGCATTTTTAGGGAACATTGGGGTTGTCCCACTGCGCAACTATTTACAGTTATGCATTCACAGTTGTGCAAAAAAATCTACCGTAATATCTCTATGTAGGATAAACCCATAGCTACAATCCATTGAGAAAGGCTGGAACGTCATTTTACAATCATAAATGTTGTTCTATTCGCGTCCCAAGCGATGACAGAATCGAGCAGTTACGATAATTCGCGCAATCCCAGCCAATCGTTCCATCTTCATTGTGTCTGATCAACTCTGATCGGATCGTAAGCTTGGAATCAGGTCTAGGACCTCCCGGACTCTATTACCTAAGGTTTAAAATTATTATCTAAATGTGTGTCTAAGGCCAGCTGATAATGCTGAGGGTTAATGGACCGATTCCTGTGATTATGTTCTGTAATGCTCCAAGTTTGACGCCTTGATAAAATTATTTGCGTCCATGGTGTTCATAACAGTAATTGTTTTAAATTAGGTATGTACTTACATACTCGACTAGACAATTACTTTTATGAACACCATGAAGGCAGATAATTTTCATCAAGGCGTTAAACATGGTTCACAGAATAATCACAGGAATCGGTCCCATTAATCCTTATCTTGTAAATATATGTCAACATATATTTTGTATCTGTTTGTTATTCAAAACAAAAAAAAAAGTACAATTTGGCTTAATAATACTCTAAATCAGTGATTCCCAAAGTGGTCCAGGTGGACCCCCAGGGGTCCACGGGAGACTTGCTGGGGGTCTACGTAGGCGTGAACAAAAAATGGGGGTCCATAAGATGTTAATGGGGGTCCACGAAAATTTATCTGCTTTTGATAGTAAAGAGCAAAAATGTAAGCATAGTTTTTATAAGGGCCTACCTACATTGTTTTAAGTACCTATCTAAGCAGATAATATTTTAATAAGGCAAGCGACTGTTACTTGTCCAAACTTGTGTATTCGATATTACGTACAATTTCGTGTACAGACTTGCAAAGCGCTATCCGCCCGACAATGCTTAATGCTTGTTCAGACATGAACTTGATCAACACTATAAATACTTGATGCCAAAGGCAACCAAACGCATTCATTTGTTTCCGGAATTTCGAAAACAAGGCGGAATTTGGAAAAAAGTTGTAAGAAAATTTATATCTGTGTTTGCTAGTGCCGGAGAAAAGTAAGTAACCTACCTTTTTTTGTTATAGTACTTAAGTATTTTGTTTACGTGTACTAGTCGGTTGATCACAACGGCCTGTATAGATAGGTAACTTAGTAACTTACAGATATTTTAATTGTCCTCTTTCGATTTGAAGACAAACACAGCACGTTTTATTCAATTGTTTTTTCACGAGAGAAGCACTGCCTCTCTAAAAAGGCCGAATAAGCAATATTGCAGAGCAATTAATTTTGTAATTTTTCTTGCAAATAACTACTAATTTTATAAAACAGTAATTTCATAATCATGTTAAATTGATTTTGAAGTAACTATTTTATCAAAACTATTGAAATGAAATGAAATGAAATGAAATTGTTTATTCTCAATGTAGGATATAAATATCACTTATTGACGTCAATTTACTTATTTTAAGTTTCCTTTTCGGAAAGAGCCAGCGGTGCGCGGGCGACGGGAAAAGGGCGGGGCTTGAACTTCGATGCCTGTATGAAGCCGCAGACAAAAAATACGCAAATACACGGAGCGCGTGAACTCATTGATTTAATAAAATGTTAGTTATCGTTTTTATGGACAATTTTGGGATTTCGACGTTTATTTTTTCCTACACAAATATGATCAGTATTCGATACTGAGTACACTAATTTTTATTTATACTATTAAAAATTAGTGGTAAATTATGTACTTTAAAATTGATACCGTTTTGTGAAAACGTTTGTATTTGTCTCAGCGGTTTATTAGTTGGTCCCTTTACAAGCCGTAATTCTATTTCCGCGTGCTGACAAAGGCTGCGGTGTGATACCTATATTCAGAAAAAAACTTGGTTACTAAAACATTTTTTTTACAGGTAAGGTAACTGACACGAAACATGGCTACAGCAAAGAAAAAATGTCGACAATATAGTGTCGATTATTTGAAATATGGTTTTGTTCCATCAGAGGCAGACAAACAATTGCCCATGTGCCTATTATGCAACAAAGTTTTGAGCAATGACTCTATGAAACCATCAAAGCTCGAAGATCATCTAAAAAGGTGTCATACTGATAAAATAGGTAAAGATTTAAAATATTTTCAAACATTGAAAGAAAAATATGGAAAGAGACCCACCATGCACAGTATGTTCGCTTCAACATCTCAAAGTAACGATGATGGCTTGCGGGCATCTTACAATATCTCATTACTTATAGCAAAATCTGGAAAACCGCACACTATCGGAGAACAATTAATTTTACCCGCTGTTGAAGAGGTTTTAAAAACTGTTTTGCACAAATCTCCATTTGACGTACTAAAAAGAATTCCATTAAGTAACAATACTGTACAAAGACGCATTGATGAAATGAGCTCTGATATCGAAAGCTTTTTGTGCAATCATCTGCAAAAAACTCATTTTTCTATACAACTGGACGAGTCAACGTTACCCAGTAATGAAGCATTACTATTGGCATATGTCCGATTTATTGTTGAGGAAGAAATTCACGAAGAATTGCTATTTGCCAGAACTTTGGAGACTGACACTAAAGGCGAATCAATATTTAATGTCCTGAGTAATTTTTTTACGGAAAAATCGATCCCATTTACAAACATTATTTCAGTGGCAACAGACGGAGCTCCTGCAATGGTCGGGCGATATCGTGGGTTTATAAGTCATCTCAAAAGAATTATACCAGGACTTACAGCTATTCATTGCGTAATCCACCGACAACATCTTGTGGCAAAACATTTAAGTGACAGGTTGAACCAATCTCTTCATTTTGTAATAAAAGCTGTCAACAAAATCAGAAGCAATGCATTGAATACACGTTTATTTGCTCAATTGTGCGACGAAAATGATGAAGACTTCCAACGACTGCTCTTACATACTGAAGTACGCTGGTTGTCGAAAGGTGCATGCTTAACGAGATTTTACTCTGTTTTCGATTCCATATTAGAGTTCTTAGAAAGTAGAGATCCAGATTTAAAAGAAAACTTGATCAAATTCAAAGCAGACATTGCGTATTTGACAGATTTGTTTAAAAAATTTAATGATATTAACTTGCAGTTACAAGGGGACAGCCTGAATTTAATAAAAACAAAGGGGATAATTTCGGCTTTTCTTGGGAAATTGAAATTTATGAAGCAAAACATTAGTCGGCGCGAATTCTCTCAATTTCCAAACTTGTCGCAGGTAGAATGTATTGATGAGGATATCCATACCTACAGTCAACATTTAAGTGCCCTGCATGATGACTTCAAAACCAGGTTTGAAGATATACTGACGATGGATATACCACCATGGATAATAAATCCATTTGATGAAACGGAAGTGGCCAATGTTGTATTACAAGAGGAGCTGCTCGAGCTAAGCACTAATGAGGAGCTGAAGGTGAAATTTAGAAAAGGCTACCCAACATTTTGGCTGCAAGCAGAAATACCCGAAAAATATCCTGGACTGTGGGAAATCGCAAGGAAATTTTTAATAGCTTTTCCCTCGTCATATCTTGTCGAAAGGAGTTTTAGTGCCGTTACAAACCTCTTAACAAAAAAAAGGAGCAAATTAAACATCACAGAGCGGGGGGATTTGCGGTTATTGCTCACAAAAATAAAGCCAAACATTGATCGTTTGCTGACACTCCATCAGATACATCCTTCCCATTAATTAAAATTATGACCTGAACCTATATTACCTTAATATTTTTTTCTTGTAATTCTATTCTTTTAATAAATAAAGTGATATAAAATGTACCATTTTTCGTTTTTATTTTACATATCGAATTATAGGGACAGAACTCAGAAGTGACACAATTTTTATTTTTTGGCGACTTTAAGAATGTGGTAGAAATGTAGCAGCAGGGGGTCCACCGAAACCAGTAAAATTTTGAAAGTGGTCCACGAGAAAAATAAGTTTGGGAACTACTGCTCTAAATGGACTTTTGGCGGGAAGCTGTAAAGAGCAGTATCGGCGCTGTATTTTATTTTCCAAAATTTGTGTTTTATTGAGTGTTTGTGCATAATAATGGTAGATTATTATTCGCAATGTGTTCAAGAACAAGCGTGAATTTTGGGAAGTGATACAGTGTTCGATTTATGTGATTTCCTCGCTTGTTGTCAAAAGCTCCTGGAAATCGCTAGGTGCAGTTTTTCTACCACTTTACTTAGCCTGACTCTTCTGACTCGACTTGATTATGACTTGACTTGACTCAACTACTGACTTGACTTTATACTTGTATAATTATACAACTTTAAAAAAAATATTTTACTTGTTACTGGCTAAATACGAAAGTAAGAGCCAAAATCAAAGAAAAAAAATAAAATTATACTCTAAATAACTAAAATGTGTATTTTATATACACAAATATATAATTATATATACACACAAATTCAGTAGTTTAAAAAAATTTTTTTTGTGCCTTGTTAAATTTCTTAAGCAATAAATTGAGCATATGGACCTTTGTAACTTTGCTATTAAAATTACTTACGGACCAACTAATTTATGAAGATACGTAAGTACTTGCTTTACAAATAGGATCATCGGGACACTCCTTACATCACACAGAAACACTATGTAAGTTAATCAAACACAATCAAGAATATATAGGATAAACGCATTGTCAATTGCAAAATAATGTGGTCAGGTGGTCTTCCGTGGGGGCGGTCATTGCGCTATAAAAGTAATGCACGTGCACTCGACAACAATGTAAATAATTATGATTGAAGCAAATTGAAAGAATGCAGTTTGAGTTTCTATATTTGTGACATTAAAATTTTGTTTCTTCTTCCGAGCGGGATTCTCATGGTATCTTCAGCTTACGCTTTAGAGTCCAGAGAATGCTTTAGAATTTGGACACTGACTCGCCAGGTTGTTTAACTTTACGACAGCCATGCACGAATGAGTGATTTATATGCCACGGTGTGGCAGTGGCGACTGGCGACCAATACAAGAGAAAAGTGGCGGCTCTCGCCGTCCTAGCGGCGACGGATTGGGCTATCTTGTATATAAGCATTTTGATGAAGGTACATAAGTAGTTTTTCTTAAACATGCGCGGAAATATTGTCATTACTTTTGAATAAAGAACACGCGAAGTATCATATTTACGTAGACTGAAAAACCAAAATCACTTCCCGGCGCGTTCTTTGAATTTGGAACGAATAGCGCGCCGGCAATGTTGTATGAAACGGTGTGCTGTTTGAATTTAGAACTCTTTTATCTATCGTACACATTGCGTTCTCGTGGCTGTATAGCCACAGATGCGTTTACCTTTCGGCACAAACTGTAAAATAAATTAAATTTATTATGTAAAAGGCCCTTTTTTATTTCCTTGCATTTTTTTAAGAAAAGCACTATATATGCCTCGGCCGAAATGGCAATTGCCTGTCTCGTATCATTGAAGTCCTCGCCTGCGGCTCGGCCTTCAAACTCATACTCGGCCTGCAATTGCCTATTTCGCTGCCTTTGCAATAATGTACTATTAAAATTAGGTATGTACTTACATACCTACCTTAGATCCTGCCAATCGTACATTACCTAGTCTCCGGCAGGTACTTGAGTCTTAATGTTTTTAAATTAACACCTTAAGGTGTCGCCGTCGACTGGCACGTCGTGGAGGACATCATCATCAATATGACCTAAGTATGGCGTCTTGGTGTCAGAGCTTTTCGAAACGACCTCTCAGACTGAAGTGGTCTATTCATTTATTTCGAGTGGTCTACATTGTGAATCGAACCTGCACACCCTTGTATCTGAGTTTTAAGAAACCGCTTTACGTGTCTCTCGAAGCACGGAATCATCATTATTATCAGACCGGTGAGGTGATTAGCTTGTAATATCCTAACCAAACTGGAAACAACTAGATAAAGTATGCTTTCCGTGGGAATCGAACCCACATGGTTTATAACGACCACCGAGTTTTAGATGGGCTCGAAAGACTAACTTTAATAGTTGGTAGGTACATACTAGTAAAGATTTGGTAGTTTTTGAATGCCAAATGCTAAAGTTATTGCTACTTAAAACACGTGTAGGCGCACCCCCAAAAGCAAATAAATTATACTTACTAATTAAGTCCGACATTTTAATGGCGTCAAATAATAACCTTAATTGATGGATTGGTGTAATAACAGTTTTAAATGTTACCATTTTCATTACCGATTCATCAATTTGTCTTTGGCTTTTCGTATACATTACTGACCCAATAATATCACGTGGGGTAGCAGCCATTTAAGTAATATTCGTTCTATAGGAAAATAGAAACCCTGCATTGGCGTTGTTAACGATCGCTTTTAGGTGGCATGTTGTATGTATCATGTCAACAACAAAACTGACAATATTATTTAATGAAATAGAAATAAATCCTTAGTTTTCATTCGCATCAAATATGATAACATCTTTTATATCACATATCTCCCATTACTATTAATTATTTTTACTATTTTGATAAATATTTTATTTGATATACACAACGTCCACTCCTGTCTCTTTTTGATAGATGACATTGAGATACCTAGTTGTCAGTAAAAGAAATTAGTTCTAATATTTTTCCGCAATATGGCCAAGTCTGCTACGAGTATTTTCCTGGTCGGGCTATAATTTATATCCAGCTCATATAAAGAACCACCAGGGTCGCTTCACAGATTCATCATAAGTTGTTGATAAACGAAATATCATAGGTAGTATTTTAGAGGTACCTACATGTGGTCAATCATAAAAATAACGATCACAAAATCATGGCGCCACGAGGGAATTCGCCATGACGAATTTTCGCGCGAATTTGTTTTAGTTACTTAGTGATCGTTAAACTCGTCATTCGCCTCGCCAGTCGCATTGCGCGTGCGCGTGGCTCGGTTAGCATTTGTTATGTCGCCGGTAGCTTCGCGCGAAAATTTCTCGTGGCGAAGTAGTAAAGTAAAATATAAGAATACTTGCTAATGCTTTTCGAATTGGAATCCGACATTACTTAAAGAAGTGCCTGTTTTGTTTCCGACCCACAAAATTAGGGGTAAAAACCACAAAACGGTGGTGTGTTTAATACAAGCAGACAGGTAGACAAGCGAGCTGCTCATCAATCTTAATTATGCAAAACAATAAAAGCGATCAAATCAGGCTTATCAAGACTGTGCAGTCAACCCACAGATAAGACTTAGGTGCGACCCACTTTGTTGTTAGTCTTCAGATGCATCTCGAATGCAATTATAGCATTCACAGGCTCTAAAAGATTACTTCTCTTCCTCTTTCTGGAGTGCTATTTCTAAAAAAGTGTTACTCACGCAAAATAGGCGAGTTGAATAATTTTTGTTCAATATCGAATGATTTTCGTTCGTTAAGGAAGGATTATTGTTCGACATAAATGTCATGCATTTTAAAATAGGGCTCCTACGCCTTTCAGTTTATCAGGTTGGGCCTCCTTAGGACGTTGTGGACAGAATTTCACAATCTCACCCCTACCGCTGCAACCTGGATGCGAAACCTGGATGTAAATATTTGATAAAGCCATTCGCCAGACGATTCTTCTAATCATAATTTCAATGTTATCTCTTTTTTTATACAACTAAGTTGGCAAACAGGCGTACGGCCCACCTGATGGTAAGTGGTTACCGTAGCCTATGAACGTCTGCTATCAGCACAGCGACCCCTCTGGAGCCTGGCGACCCTACTCACCAGCAGGAACACAACACTGTATCACATTGTTATTTGGCTGCGATCTTCTGTAAGGTGGAGGTACTTCCCCAGACGGACTACTCCTTACAAAATGACCTACCTCTCTTGTATTAACACCTTCACGTATTCGAAAAATAGCTTTTATTTAAGCATTCGACTTAAGAGCAAAGGGTATTCGTAGCACCGAATAGTACGGCCACTTTTCGCTGTGACATACGCAGGGGGTGGGAGAAAAATTTTCAAAATTTTCCTCTTGCACTTAAAAAAAAAAAATAAATATCTGTCAAAGTTATGAAATCCGATGGCAGCTTCCCTTCCGTTACGTACTTTGTTATTGTAGTACTAGTTCATGGGTAACCCGGTTACCGAAGGTTTTTAGGGCGCGTGTGACGCCGGTGTCACAACTTTTATCTTTTAAAATAATGATCACTTGTGATTGTTTGAACTGTGAGTAGGTACGTACCCACAAACCTACGGCAGTACTACCGTGGTTCTACGAAGTTCGTAGTACTCGATAGTAGAAGACGCTGATAATTAAATATTCAAGCAATTTTATTGGCTACATTCATTAGAAAATTTAAATTTACAATACCATTTTGATATGGAACAATCACCATCATCATATCGAGTGGGTTACATTACAAGACCATGAGATATTTCAAACGCAGTCGATGACGAGTACGTTAGTACCTCTAGCAGATACCAAATCTATTGAGCACACTATTGAGGACCTTGCATGATACCTATTTAGCACCTTTCTGTGCACTACATTTCTATTCGTCATTCGGTTCGGTCTTTTGCAGCTCTGTCAGAGTAACTGACTTTGGTCGCGAGAGTTGAAGACCGAATCTGGACTGCTATTTATGAGATGACTCACATAACGAATGAAAATCGACATTTTTTTTATACAATTTAGTTAATTTAGGCAAACAGGCACGCGGCTCACCTGATGGTAAGTTGTTACCGCAGCCTATATGGACGCCTGCAATACCAGAAGTATCACGGGCGTGTTGCCATTTGAAAATAAGTGATAATTATTTGACTCACCGAATTTGAGTGAGTCACAGATCTCGAAAATAGCACTCAAGCTCGGACCGCAGCTACTAACAGTTTTAAAATCTGAAGTTAACAAATATTGCGTTTGATTGGCTCTGGGCTTTGAAGGCAACCTGGATAACAATACGACGATGATGATAGCAAAAGCTGCATTTTTCACAATAAAGGAAACTAAATTGAATGATTTCTAAAACTATTTCAAGGATTCAGATAGAGCGATAGAGTCGTTGAGTATCTAAGTTAAGATACCACCAATTGGCAGCACGCACATTTTCATTATATCAATTGTTTAGGAGATATGCTACCAGATGAATGTAGGTAAGATTACGTAATCGTATAATTTATTTTATATTTTTGTAGAAAAGGCGTTAATTGAAAATTTACTAAATCTGAACCATCAACTACATTTAAGTCTACAGTGAAATCATAGTACTAAAAATACTCAAAAAAACATTGATTTTCAAAACCTAGACATCAGATACATAAATAGACGTAAATTCGCCATCAATAGAAAAGGGGGTAAAAGCCTTCTGCAGATCCGGGGTTTGATTCACACGAGAAGCATCTTGAATCACGATGAATTTTCCCCTGATTCAAATTGAATCGGCCGAGATCTGGTGGTCGTTAAAGGAACTACGTCAGAGGCCAAGATAAGGTTCCGAAAAATTCACAAACCAGGGTGTACAGGATTGATAGGCCATGTATCTCACGCAATTTGAATATGTTAAGTGGGTAACAGGGCCAATTGATCATGAATTCGAATGAATGAGTGCTTTGGCGAAGTACTGTAAAGAAAAGAAACTATAACATTTTTCAAAGGAATTTACCACGGGGAACCGCGCGAAGAGGTGTATGCCTTTCAATTTTTCTATAAAACAACAGAGATTCGGTAATTGGGTCGCCAGTAAGGAGGCTGCAAACATGAGATTAGATACCAAGCACAAACACGCACTGTTGACTTTCTGAGCGCCGCCCGGTTCGCAATCACCACAGATAAATTAGTATCAGATTTGGGATATGTGAAATAATAAAGAGATTATGCCCTAGTTAAGCCGTGAATATTTTTTTTCCATCTTTGCCCTGTGGCGACACAATCGCACACAGTAAATAGTTACAACACAACGCAACAGATGGCGCTAAAAAGACTAAATCGCGCAATTGGAGTTTCTGAGAATTGGAGCATATATACAACCTCCGACAGAACACCGTCGGTCCCGCTGTAAATTTTAAAGCTCACAGGAGCTAAAATTGTAGGTCATTTGGCGGAACTGGTTATTATAATGGAGCGACTGACGGTGACGTCGTGACGTCCGTAACCCTTTTTACAGGGAAACCAGACCAATAGGAACATGACCCGAGGTGTGTTAGTGGCCAACACTGTCAGAATTTTTCGGGCTGCCCTAAGGCATCTGACACAGTCTCACGACTGCTATCTATCGATAACAACCGGGACCACCGGCTTAACGTGCCTTCGGAGGCACGGAGGAGCTCAAGATACAAAATGCCACTAAATGGCGACCAATTCAATAGTGGTCGCGTCACGCCGTCGCTTGACACGCCCATTCGCTACGGATCCTTAAAAACTAAACTTATATCCACAAAAAGAACCAAGGTATTTCATTTGTAAAAAAAATACAGCCAAGGAATATTGGATGATCTTACCTTGAATTTAGATTTTATTCCTAAAGTATTTTGATTAATTGATGATAATTATGAATCAGATGTGGAAGATTGGAAACATGTCATACAGAGGCACAAGAAAATTCAAATTTCTTCAGAAAATTCACAGAGGGTGTGGTGTATCTGAACCTGCAAGGCTAATCTGAATTCCGAAAATGTCTGAACCCAGGGTAGAGTCGATTGATCGTTTGATTATATTTGAACTTAATAAAGATATTAATAAGTGGCTTCAATTATAAATGTTCAATTTACTATTAAGTTATTTATATCGACCATTATGTCTGCCCACACTCACACTGACTCTTATGTCAGTTATCTGAGTTCCCATTGCTAATTATTTATTATAGTATAATTATTTTCTCTTTCAAGCTTATTTAAATCTTGAGCACAAAAAGTGGACAAAAAATTGATCACTATTACAACAGTATATATATAACATAAGCATTGTACAACAATCGTGCGTATCAAGCGATGTCAAGCGAGGCTTGACTAGCAGGACTGGGTTACTTTATCGTGTTTTAAAGGCATGTTCACCTGTTGATCCCGACATCTATAGAGGGCTGTTGCGTATGCTGAGAATGTTTCTGTGAAACACTATCACAAGAAGTACACCGTAACGATTTCGTGCGTCAAGCGACGGCGAAACGCGACCCGTATTGGATCGGTCACTTATGGCATTCTCTATCCAGAGCTTGTCCGTGCTTCGCAAGGCACAACAATAGGCTAGTTTCCAGGGTCAAAAGATTAACATTAAAATTAGTCCGTCAATTACGGAATCAAAATATATTAGTGACGTATTTTTTCTTTTTTCAATTGAGCGATAAATTATATAGATATCATCAAAGTTTAGGAGTGGGGGCGTCACATATTGCGAAAAAGTGTAGCACACTGTGACTTCACACGGAAATTTAACGCGCCATATCTTTACCTATTGTTGCGGACAGCAGCTTCAAAATAGGAGCGGCCGCCAGCAGCCAATCAGGGCGTCGCATTCAATGAACGCGCCTAGTACACGCAGCAAAGATTGATACCGCTCACCGATTGATACGACCGGATGAGTCACGCAGCGGTATCACTCAATGCGTGTACGGGGGGAGCGACGCGGCCTGTGATTGGCTGCCCACTTTCGCCTATAAGTAATGTTAAGAATAGTTGTAAGTTAGGATAAATACTTGTAAATATGTAGCATAAATTGTAGTGAAATTGTGAATAGTAGTGAAACAACTGAGTCATAGTTAACACACAGTGTCATTAATACGTGGCGCCACTGTGCACATATAGTACCGATATCGTGTTATTAAAATAAATTTAAATACTTTCGATTGACAAACTTAATTAAAAAGAGTTTCAACAAATTTCAAAATAACAAAAGTGCAAGTGTTTGTGTTGTCAGGGTGTTCTATTGAAGAAAAGTGACTATATTAACATTATTTCGAATCTGATCTCAAAGTGCTATCATAACATCGACATTTGACAATAATAAATAACTGAATGGTGGTATATGACAATTTTCAAGTGCTTTATTACACAAATGATCAAATAAAAATAACAGTGATTACAAAAATAAAGGATTTGTGCTCATAATTACGAAAAACTAAATAATTAAATCGTTATAAAATTCAAATCAAAATTATTGACTCACACTGCATACGTAAACAAAGCATGCTTGCAAAAAGCACGCTAAAAGCATGAGTGCAGGAGCACCAGTCGCGTCGTGCTGCATGCAAATAAAGAGCATGCTTATCAAAAGTAGTATCACTAAAATTTTTGCAAAGCATTGATGTACTAGCGCCATCTACATTCCATGGAGAGAATCATTACCTATAAAACTACAGAGATCATAACCACAATAGCACTATACCAGCTATTTCGTCAATTTGAGAAATTCAACCTTGGCTCCATTGGGATCGCTAACGGCTGTCATTGAAAAGTTGTATGTTCAAATCTCGCTGAGCTGAGAAATTTTTTTGTAAGGGAAAATATTCTACAACAAAATGGACTCCGAAAATGTTACATTTAGAAATAAAAATATAGATTTGAACTGTTCCTATGAATCGTTACCTGATATTGATTCCTCATCCTCACCATTATCCTGTTTAACAACACGAATAAATAGTTTACCAGATCTATCGACAATACATCTAGATGAAATAAATGAATTAAAAACTACAATTGAAAATATTAATGAAAAACTACAAAGTGCAAATAATGAGATAGAAAAACTTTCACATGAAAACAGCCAACTTAAACAAATAATAAAATCTAAGGATCTCAGAATAAGCGAGCTATCTCACATCTGCTCAAATACTATGAATAAGAATAAATCAATAACAAATACAAAACGTAAAACAAGAAGCCTAACAAAAAGATGTATAGATTTCTCAAATATAGAATCGCCTACGAAGATATGCTTAAGCGATGTCAATTATAATGAAAAGTCGACGCAAACACTTAACAGTACTTTGCAGGAACCAGTATCTCTCTCATTCTTAACTACTAGTATAAATGGAAAACAACATACGGAAACTAATGACCAGAAAAGGAAAATAAAAATATTGGGAACTCAACAATGTAGAGGTTTGGCCGCAGAAATAATTAAGTCGAGAATATATACGAAGTATGAAAATTATGAAGTAACAGCTTTTGTCAAATCATATGCTTCAAGTGAAGAAGTACTAAAAGAATGTGAAAATCTTGATCTGAAACCATCTGATAAATTAATTCTGTGCATAGGAGAAAATGATAACAATCCGACAAAATTTGCCATTGAATTGTCTGCAGCTTTAAAAGTATTAAAGAAATATAATTGTCATGTTTTATTGTTAAATGTACATCAAAATAGATTTTTAAATGAAAACTTTTTGAATAAGAAAATTTATATGATTTCCAAGAATGTTAAAAATTGTCATTTTGTAATAAGCACTGAACATTTTAATAATTATTGTATGGTGAACAAGTTAAATATTGCTATTGATTCCATAGATTATAACGAAAAATTCCTTAACTTTAAAAATCACAAGAATATACATCGATTTCCTAGCTCTCCTAAAATAATCAAAAAAGAATTTGGGACAAAAAAACAAACTACTATTCTTGATTATTATTCAAAGATATACCGTAAAAAGACTAATCTAAAAACTTCGAGTAGCGTTACTAAACAAAGTACTTCTACATTACAAAGCGATAATAACTTTTTTCGTGACAAATAACTCCGTAAATTTAACTATTATGCACCAAAACATTGCTGGTTTAATGAGTAAGTGTGACATTTTACAAATTGCAATAAAAGAATTAGAAAATAATGGCTATCCGTTGGAATTTATCTGTATAACAGAATCGTTTTTAAATAAATGTGACATAAAAAATCTGCGCATTCATGGTTTTCAGTTAGCCGATTCTTATTGTAGGACCAATAAACATCGCGGAGGAGCATGTATTTTAAGTAAGGAATATTACAAATGGAATAAAATTCCATTCCTTAAAGAGCTTGAGTCTGCAAACACATTTGAATGCTGTGGCATTGAAATTCCACAAATTAAGCTAATATTGATCTGTATATACCGAATTCCAAACTCAAATGCTTATATTTTTCTGGAGAAACTTGAAATCATTTTGTCAAAATTACGTTCGAAAAAAAATACAAAATTAGTTATAATTGGGGATTTTAATATAAATTTATTAAAGAACAGTAGCAAACTTTCTGATTTCGTTCGAATAACGCAAAATTATGGAATGACAATTCATATAACAGAACCAACACGAGGGGAATCCTGCTTGGACCAAATAATAAGTAATGTACCAAATGCAGTTGGTAAGACTCACCACTTGGGGTTATCTGATCATCAGAATTGTCAAACGATTAGCTTCCAAATTGAGAAAAGTCAAATGCCAAAAAGTGTATCTTATATTTATAAAAGGGATCTTAGTCTTGAAAACATGAACAAGTTTGGGGAATGTATTTCATCTTTATCTTGGAATGAAGTGTTTAATGAAACAGATGTGAACACGGCATTTGGTAATTTCCATAGCACTCTTATTTTATTCTTTAAATTGTGTTTTCCTATGCAAAAAATAAAAGTTAATAAACGATGTAATAACTATAATTGGATAACAAAAGGCCTAAAAAAATCATGTATGACTAAAAGAATATTACGATACAAATATTACAAACATAAAAGTAAAAATGCGAAATTGACGTATAGGAAATATTCGAAGCATTTAAAAAAATGCATAAATAATGCACGTAAATTAAAAAATGAATATTACCTAAAAAATGCGAAAAATGTTAGTAAAGCGACATGGAACGTAATTAAAAACTATGAACAAAATAGTAAACAAAATTATTATATTGATAAAATTTTAAATAATGATAATATTTTGACATTTAATCCTACTGACATATGCAATCATTTTAATAAGTTTTTTATAGATATGACCAATAATAAACATAATTCTAATATGACAGCTAGTGATAATATACAAACTTCTAATACCAGTATCTTTCTTTACCCTACCACAAATGAAGAAGTTTTTGACATTATTAGATCGCTAAGAAATTGTAGTTCAATAGGTTATGATGAATTCCCAACAAAACTTTTAAAATATTGCAGTATTATTTTATCTCCAGTTCTCTCTCGTCTTATTAATTTGACTTTTGAAAAGGGCGTATTTCCCGATGCTTTGAAAATAGCAGTAATAAAGCCAGTACACAAAAAAGGCGAAAGAGAAAATATGGGAAACTTCAGACCTATTGCTTTAACTAGCATTATTGATAAGGTTTTTGAAAAAGCCATGCACGTTAGAATTTACGAATTTTTAGAAAAATATAATATCTTAGCTAAAGAACAAAATGGTTTTCGGAAAGGGAAGTCGACAACGCTTGCGGCTTTCAACTTAATAAAAACTGTAACAGAAAAGGTTGACAAAAACATTGACACAGTTGTATTTTTCTTCGATATGAGCAAAGCTTTCGACTTTGTCTCACATGACGAACTCTTAAATAAGTGTGAAAAATATGGCTTAAGAGGTGTAGCTTACAACTGGTTAAAAAGTTATTTAGAAAACAGGTCGCAATATGTTGAAATCACAAATGTAAATGACAATAATGAAGAAATATCATTTAAATCAACTCAATTAATAAACAATACTGGAGTTCCTCAAGGAACAGTTTTAGGACCACTTCTGTTTATCATTTATATAAATGATTTACCAAATGTGACTCAACATCATTGTAGTTTATTTGCAGATGACATATCCGTTGTTATAACTCAAACTCCTGATAAAAACTTTAATAATGACATTAACACGACAGTTGACAGTATTATTGCATGGCTTAAAAATAACAACCTTCAAGTTAATATTGACAAAACAAAATATCTCCGGTTTTATAATAGAAACAAAAAATCAAATATATTAAATGTATTTTCGTCTGATGGACCTATAAGAGAAGCCACAGATACCTCATTTCTTGGTATTATTATAGACAACCAATGCTCATGGAAACAGCACATAGAGCATATTTGTTTAAAATTAAATCGATTTGCGTACGCGCTTTGGCGATTGACTAAACAAGTCAATCAGAAAACAGCATTAACAGCATATCATGGCTATGTAAATTCTAACTTACGATATGGCATAACTATTTGGGGTAATTCGGTTGATATAAATAAGGTTTTTATAGCTCAAAAGCAGTGTATTCGTGCGATATGTGGAGTTACACCACTTACATCTTGCAGGCCATTATTTAAGAAACTAAATCTTTTAACTGTTCCATCAGTTTATATATTTGAGTGTTGTATGTTTGTGAGATCCCATCCGGGTTTGTTTCAATTAAAAGATGATTACATAAAACACGCGAAACCATCTAGATACCCGAATAAATTATTATTGCCTAATGCAACGACTAAGTATATGCATCGAAACAGTTACTACAGTTGCACAAAGTTGTTCAATAAACTACCAGAGCAAGTAAGGAAATTAGATTGTATTTCATTCAAAACTAAATTATTGTCGATACTTACAAAAAAATGTTTTTATAGTGTTCGGGAATTTTTGGATAGTAAATTGACATGTTTTACTGATGAAGGAAATAATAATATTTGACTTGTTATTATGATTAATGTAGTTATTTGAATATTAAATCATATTTACATTTGCATGCCTAAATGGTTGATTGTTAGGACGAATTATTAATGTGTAATATCTGATTGTACTCTTTCAATGCAAATAAATGTTTTCTTTCTTTCTTTCTTTAACTTGTACTCGCAGTGAATTGTGAAATAAAGAAGATCTGCAGAAACAAACATTTTTTAATTCAACGACTCGTTACCAAGAACAACGAAAAAACCTCTACAGTCCACAACATCTTTGGTCCTTCGAGCCGGATTATCCAGAACAACATCTCTGGACATTTGAAGCAGCGAAGAAAATGGTAGTCACAAGGAGCCAGTCCGGGGAAGAGGAACAACGGGGACGTGTCTTCGAGGATCCACCCAGATCGCCGAGCGCTACCGAACGAAGCACTCGGGCCGGGCGTCGCATCCCAGAGAGGCAATCCACCGCCATCCAGCCCACGATGACAGCCTTGGAACCCACATCAGAAGAGCAGACCACAAGCTTCGCCCACACTTCACGACGGATTCAACGGTCCCACGCCGGGTCCGTCCGCTCAGGACGCTCTCACATGTCCTCCGCTAGTGCAGCCGTCCGTATCAAGCAAGCTGAACTCGCAGCAGAAGAGAAGCTCGCTGAGCTGAGACGCCGGGAGCTGCGACTGGAAGCCGACCTCATACAAAAGAAGTTGGCGCTTGATATCGAGAACATTCAAGCGGAAGAGAGCGAAGCGGCCAGCATCCACGAGCCAAAACGAGCCAACCGCCACTGAACAAGTTACCTGCACGAGTTCACTACCGCAGCGAGAATACGCCACTGCAGCCGCCGCCGCCGAGCCCGAGCTTGCGCCCCGCCCGCCGATCGCATCGCGGATGGACACGCCGGCACGAACGCACGCCGACCATGCTCATCCACTACGGGGGGAGCACATAACGCAGCACGAGCAACCGGAGGAGCGCCGAGCAAGACAGAGGCAAACAAGATGGGATGAAACTCCGAGACAGCAACAGTATGAACGCCCGCGTTCGCCGACGCCTGCCCATAACAGAAGCCTCAGCACGAAAAGAGGAATCGAACAACTCGCCGAAGCTATATCGCAAATGGCAAGAGTTCGTGCGCCACCGAGACAAGTCACAGAGTTACCTGTGTTCTCCGGAGCGCCCGGTGAATGGTTGCCCTTCAAAGCAGCCATGAGAGACTCTGCCGCCATCTACAAATTCAGCAACATCGAGAATATGGCGAGACTGCGCAACAGCCTGAGAGGAGAAGCACGCGACGTGGTACGAGCGATGCTGCATACGAGCCAAGATCCGGAACCCATCATGAAGACGTTGGAACAGTGCTTCGGTCGCCTTGAAGTGATAGTCGACCAAGCCCTGGATGAAATCAAGCGACTTCCGCGCCCGGGAACTAGCGCGGCCGAACTAAACAACTTGGCAGTGAAACTCCAGAACACAGTTCATGTGCTAAGTGATCTCGATCAGCGTGGATATCTCTACAATCCCATGCTGACACGAGAAGTCGTCGAGAAACTGAGCCCACACCTGCGCTCACGTTGGTGTGACTACGCCGAGGAACACAGCCAGCACGACGACCCGCAGATAGTGACTATGTCAAAGTTCCTGATGAAAGAAGCAGATCGGGCTCTGAAACACGCCTACGCGCCGTGTGCCGCGACGCCATCGCGAAGTATGAAGACGACTGGCAACGCACCCGCAGCGCGGCGACATGAACCGAGTCGCAGAGCCGCGACATACTCAGCAGCAGCCGATGTCGAAGAGGATCAGTGTCTTCACTGCGGGGGACCACACACAGTCCCACAGTGTGAGAAATTCCGCACACTGACTACGGAGCAACGATGGCAGTGGATCAAGGAGAAGAGGATATGCTTCAAATGCATAAACAAGATGCATCGACGCCTCAATTGCCGAGCCAAGCCGTGCGGAATCGACAACTGCAGACGCCCCCACCACTCGCTACTGCACGCGGCAGCGCCTGCTAGCACCGCATTCGTGTTCGCGCCCGCGCGCGCGCCCCCACCCGCGCCTGCACCCGCGCGCATACCCGCGCCCGCGTCGCGTACCGTTACGCCCGAAAACAGTGAATCTGTGCTCTCAGTGAGAACGAGAACCAATCAGCGGACGGTACTGCTGAAAGTGTGCCCTGTGACAGTGAGTGGCCCAAGAGGTGACATCAAGACATACGCCTTGCTGGATGAAGGATCGACCACAACATTGATCGACGCAGAGCTCGCGCGAAACATTGACGCGCGCGGGCCTGCCTCACCGCTCCGCATTCACGGAGTCAACACGACACGACGTGAGAACGACAGCCGCCGTGTCAAGATCCACGTGAAAGCCGATGGTCGCGATTGGGAAATTGGAGCACGCACCATCGAGGGACTTAACCTCTCGAGCCAAACAGTCCCTGCACGCTTGTTGGAATGCAAGCATCTTCGAGACCTCCCTGCGAACGAGTTGAGCTATGACGTAGCTAAACCCCTGCTGCTCATTGGCGCCGACAACTGGGAGATGATCGTCACCCGCGAGCTGAGAACCGGCAGAAAACATGAACCTGTCGCTTCGAAGACTCAGCTGGGATGGGTGATTCATGGCACCGCCCCGAGTGTCATCTACAAGGATGAAGCCTCCGTTCTCCACCTGCACGTGCAAGATGAAGATCGATTGCACAAACAAGTCGAAGAGCACTTTAAAGTCGATGCAATAGGCGTGACACTCACAACCAAAGTGTCGCCATCGAACCAACGAGCACTCGACATCTTCGCCAAGACCGTAACGTGCAAGAACGGCCGCTACGAAGTTGGGCTGATATGGAAAGAAGACGAGCCTACCATGCCGCCCAGTTACAACAACGCTCTCAGAAGGCTGCGAAACATCGAGAGCAAGATGGACAGAGACCCAGACTTCGCAAGAGAATACAGTGCACAGATTGAAAATTTGATAAGAAAGGGGTACGCTGTGGAGTGCGACGGGTCTGAGAAAGAGTGCCAACACAAATGGTGCCTCCCACATTTCGCCGTGAACAACCCGAACAAACCCGGAAAAGTACGACTTGTCTTCGACGCAGCAGCAAAGGCATACGGAACGAGCCTGAACGACAAGCTGTTAGAGGGCCCAGACTTGCTACAATCACTACTGGGCATACTGTTCAAGTTTCGAGAAATGCCTGTGGCCATCTCAGCAGACATAGAGGAGATGTTCCTGCGCGTGAAAATAAGAAGACAAGACCAAGCAGCGCAGATGTTCTTGTGGCACGGCTCCGATCGAACGCTCCCGCCACGAGAAATGAAGATGACGTCAATGATCTTCGGCGCAACGTGCTCACCATTTTTGGCACACAGCGTGCGAGATCATAACGCACGTGTCCAAGCGCAAAGTCATCCTGCGGCTCTCAAAGCCATAACTGAAAGCCACTATATGGACGACTTCGTTAACAGCTACGAGACAGAAGAAGAGGCCATCGCGACGACCAAAGAAGTAATTGAAGTCCACGGGAAAGCTGGCTTCAAGCTACGCAGCTGGAATTCAAATAAGGAAGGAGCCTTGAACGATGTGCCCTCCGAGCTGCGAGCACGAACGACGACACAGCTGGGACATGAAAACAAGACACTTGGACTTGTGTGGGACCCGAATGCAGACAAGCTCGGCTTCAACACCACGATGCCTCGCGTCCCTGAAGATGTGCGAGCACGACGTCGCGCACCGACCAAGAGAGAAGCTCTCAGTGCGGTCATGTCAATTTACGACCCACTGGGACTCCTTAGCTGCTTTACAATAAGTGCCAAAATCTACCTACAAAGATTATTGCGATTGCAAATTGGATGGGATGAGCAGCTTCCGACAGAACACGCCGACGGAATAATGGACTGGCTGGAAAATCTAGAGCAAGTTGCCACGCTCCGCCTGCACCGATGCTACAATGAAGCCCGAAGCGTCGTCAGCAAGCAACTCCACGTGTTCTGTGATGCCAGCCAGGACGCATACGCCTCAGCCGCGTATTGGCGTCTCGAAAACAGCGACGGAACAATCAACGTCGTCCTCGCCGCCGCCAAAGCGAAGGTGGCCCCGATGAAGAGCCAGAGCATCCCTCGCCTCGAGTTGTAAGCCGCACTGATAGGCACTCGACTAGCCGAAGCAATCAAGCAAGGACACCGCTGGACCGCTGACAAGACCATCTATTGGGCGGATTCTCAAACTGTCCTCCACTGGATAAGGAAAGACGCTCAGAAATACACGCCATTCGTCGCGCATCGTCTCGGAGAGATAGCAGAACGCACCGAGACACGACAATGGAGATGGACGCCTACGCACGATAACGTAGCCGACACAGCCACCCGAACAGGTTACGTGCCTGTGAACGCGGAAGACTGGTGGTTCACCGGGCCCTCATTCCTGCGACAAAAAGAAGAATCATGGCCCGAAGAAATCACGATCCACGAAGATGAAGAACAAGAAATGATCAACTTGGTGCAATCAGATGCCGAACGACGACCTCTACCAAAAATAGAGAGGTTTTCAGGCCTGTATCGTCTACTACGAGCGACCGCAATGATGATACTTTTCATTGATAAGTGCCGGCGACGAGATAGAAAGCTGAACGCTTCACACATCAACCGCGCCGAGACACTATGGCTTGCTCAAGCTCAAGAAGACAGCTTCCTGGACGAGTTAACACGCCTGCGCGCTGGCAAACCAATCGCCCGCACAAGCCGACTCGCAAAGCTGGACCCTGAAATTGACGAAGACGGCCTGCTACGAGTACGCAGCCGAATAAACGCCGCCCAATCACCGCAACACACAAAGCGGCCCGTGATTTTGGACGGAAGACATCCGTTAGCCAAATTAATCGTGCTACAAGAACACGTTAACGCCGGCCACGCGGGACGAGAGCGCGTAGTCAACGATTTAAGACAGCGCTACTGGATGCTGCGACTTCGGCCCACCGTACTGTCGAACGTACATGCGCCCTGTGCAAAATAAGAAAAGCGAAGCCCAGCACACTGACGTTCGGAGACCTACCTGCAGCACGACTAGACCCGTACCACCGATCCTTCACCAACTGCGGGGTCGACTACTTTGGCCCCATGACAGTAACAATTGGCCGAAGAAACGAAAAAAGATGGGGCGCTCTCTTCACGTGCCTCACGACGCGAGCCGTCCACATCGAGCTTGTGGGAAGCCTAACAGCGGACTCAGCAATTATGGCGCTGAGGAGAATGGCAGCGAGGCGCGGATGGCCTTCAACAATCTACAGCGACAACGCGACGAATTTCAAAGGAGCAGACGTCGAACTACGTGCCGCCTACGCCGAGTGGCAGCCTGCCCTGGAGGAATATGGACTCAAGCATCGAGTCACATGGCGCTACATCGCACCCGGAGCACCGAACCAGGGGGGAGCATGGGAGCGATTGGTACGCTCCGTAAAAGTGGCGTTAGGAGCAGTACTACACGACAAGAAACCAAAGGAAGAAGTACTGCATACGGTGCTGACAGAAGCGGAGCACAGCATCAACGCACGTCCGCTTACCCATGTTCCTGTTGAGCCCGACGACCCAGAGGCGCTCACCCCGAATCACTTTTTGATTGGCACATCAACTGGCCTTCCGACCCCGGGACCGTGCAACCCCAGTGATCGCCGTATGTGGCGTGCTAGCCAAGCTCTCGCCAATGAATTCTGGCGAAGATGGGTGAGAGAGTACCTCCCAACATTGGTAGCACGAGGAAGATCGAAAGGAGAAGAAAAACCACCACTAAAGGAAGGAGATCTCGTCATAGTGGTGGACGCTTCGCTACCTCGAAACACCTGGCCGAGAGGAATCGTCGAACGAGTGTTCCCCGGCCCCGATGGAGAAATACGAAACGCCGAGATAAAAACAAGAGGCGGAACATTCATGCGGCCTACGTCGAAGCTCGCCGTCCTGCCCAGAGAAGAGGCTCTGCCGAGTCTTCGCCGGGGGGAGGATGTTGCGGACAGCAGCTTCAAAATAGGAGCGGCCGCCAGCAGCCAATCAGGGCGTCGCATTCAATGAACGCGCCTAGTACACGCAGCAAAGATTGATACCGCTCACCTATTGATACGACCGGATGAGTCACGCAGCGGTATCACTCAATGCGTGTACGGGGGGAGCGACGCGGCCTGTGATTGGCTGCCCACTTTCGCCTATAAGTAATGTTAAGAATAATTGTAAGTTAGGATAAATACTTGTAAATATGTAGCATAAATTGTAGTGAAATTGTGAATAGTAGTGAAACAACTTGTACTCGCAGTGAATTGTGAAATAAAGAAGATCTGCAGAAACAAACATTTTTTAATTCAACGACTCGTTACCAAGAACAACGAAAAAAACCTCTACAGTCCACAACACCTATCTTTGTTTAATTTTCAAAAGAAAAAATACGTCATACTTACATACATACACATAATTTATTGATTATCTAACTGACGGACTAATTATATTTTTTTTAGGAAACTAGCCTATTGTCATCAATACTGCCGTCCTTATCAAAAGTGCAATAACTAAGTTTGACTTACTTTTGAGAAAAACGCGGGGAAAAAGTTAAAAAGTTTTTTAAGTATATCTCGGCCCTATTTAAAAATATCAACTTGAAACTTTCATTATATTGTAGGTTAACGTGTATAGTATATTATAAAGTATCGTGAAACTGTAAACTACGCTATTTAAGCTATTAAACTCTCAACATTGTTTTTATGTTTACAACAATTTCATAAAAAGTGTAAGCATTACTAGTCATAACCACAATAAGTAATATAGTTATGGTACTTATTTTTAGGAAAACAAAATATTGCAATTTTAATAAGCAGGTGCTTCTGTATAGTTTATACTAATTCTAACCATTAGTACAATATCTTTCTTTGTTATTGTGCTTTTCATTCGAAAAATGTATGTAAATTATACAGTTACAAGTGTGTTTTGTTACTCTTAACAATGAAGGCCATATAATATAGGGTGCAAGGAAAAATTAGCGTAAATAATTTAAACCAAAAATGTTTAATCGTGTGTGTTTGTTGTGAGCGTCGCGCGCGACTGACTGACTTGAGTCTAGAGATGTGCGCTATATATCACAGAATTCACAGATAGTTATAAAATTGTCTATTTGCCCCGACAACGATAGCTAGTTTTTTAAACAAAGCAAAACTATCTGGTTTTCATAACGTTCGCTGTCTCTTTTGTACTTATTTTATTCGCGTGGCGTGAGTCGATCGCGGAATAGGCTAGTCAAATTAAAAAATAAATTGTGTATTTTATATATTTTATTGATGGAATAGACTATTTCGGAGATAGGTACAATTTAAACGAAAAAATTCTTAAAATTATATTTATTTTGTTATTTAATTTTAAAGATTTTATAGTGATGACGTCACGCAGCTATAATGGCCATCTCGAACAGCAAGAAAGCAAAAATTACTAAGGTATTAAAAAATATGTCAGTGTCAAATGTCAAAGTCAGGTTGGACCGCGAGCCATGAGTTGGTTTCTTGTTTGTTTACAATCGCCAAATATCTACCCCATTTCTCGTATCTATTGCATATTGGCCTGTTTATTGGACTTTACTGCCGCCTCTTTATCCGTTGACATCTGATTTTTCAATAATTGGACACCGATTCTTCATTATAATGTATATATGAATGTAATGAAGGTGTAATTAGGTCATTTAAGGGTTATGTTTACTTGAACAGAGATGACATTAGACATGGGTGACAAGTACGTGAAGCGCATAATTAGCGCTACCAAACAAAAAATATTTATTCACTACCCTGCACTTTCAACCTAAAAAAATAAATGTGAATAGCCGGAAGTTATCCGGCTACGTCATACTTTAACCTTGCTAAAAAATAAATCTCATTGAGTTTTCTGCGATTTTCTTAAAAAATACTTGCTTATATAAAGATCTGATTAATATAATCGGTTCCCTAAGCCTATTCCTCGAAATGGTTAACGAATTAGACATTTTCATGAAAAAGTTTACTAGCCAATTTGCGCACGACTCGCGACGATTATTAATACCGATGGCACAGAGCGTTGCGTGTGAGTGAATAAAACACATTCACATTCGCGTTTAACAGACAGAGAAAGAAATAGGTGTTTAATTGAAACGAAACTATATAAATGACACAGATCGATCAGTCAGTGGCTTATAACTTAAGATCCAGACTTGTCAATATTGTATATATGTAAATAGTCCAATGTAAAATACAATGAACTTAAATACGCCTGTATATAAATGTTAATATTTTTTTGCATATTGCTTAATTTGCTTATACAGACAGTCTGCCTGTAAAAAATACGAAGAAAATTTCATTGTAATAGCATTACTTCTATAACTTCCAATGATAATCGTTTTTGTTTTAAACAATCAATTATAGCTCTTAAAGCTAAACGTATAAGAGCCTTATTTGATTGACACCATGAAAATAGATAGTTATGTAAAATAGATATAGTTTTTACAACGTTGTTCGCTAGCAAGTAGCGGCTACGTTTCATTATTTGAAAAAGCCACAACGACACATCTCTACTTGAGTCACTGATGTAGCTCCATTCCTACCATGAACGCCATAACTTTCAGAAATATTTCTATTTATTTTGCGTAGGTAAACTGTCTTTGTTTGTTTTTCCTAATAATAAATGCAATAATTTTACATACTACTTAAAATATCAGTAAACTTTAAATCAGATCGTTACTCTTTCCTGAATATAATTACAATAACTCATACTTATGTGCATATGACTGGTAAATGATACCATTAAATATCAAATGTGCCAAGTAAAAATGGAATAATTTTAAGTTATTGTCCTTATAAATAGCAAAGGTGACTTACAAATTAAGAATATACTAATTATGAAAGATATATCTATAGATATTGCAGTTATCATTAGTAAAAATAATTAGAAATTAAACCTAACCTTACTTTAACTCAAGTTATTGCGGGCTTGCTAAGTAACCCAACATACAAATCCTAATATATTGCAGTTAAGCTTAGCAAAAACCTAAGATTTTCAATAGATACGTAAAAACTGTCTAAGACAAAAATGTAGAACTCTTTTTGCTGATCACGAATATATATTTAACTCTATTTGGCCCGAAAGTCGAGTTATTGCACTTATGATAAGGAGGGCAGAATAGATGGCTGTCGTTAGGCTGACTAAAAAAACAGTGTAGGCCACTAACACACCTCGGGCCATGTTGGTCTGGTTTCCGTAACCCTTCTTGTTACGGATGTACTGCAAGCGTAAGTCGAGGACGCAACTCGGAAACACGCTTGGACGACGACTATTGAATGAAAAAGACGAAGAAGCGAGTTAGTAACACAATGATTATGTAAGAAATAATTCTTGTTTACACATTACATTATGTTATCTCTGTATCTAACATCGCTGTAAGTTTGAACGAGATGTTTCATGACACAAATTGTAATTTGTTAGATCGCTATCTCTCGCACTTTTGTAGTATCTGCTCGAAAATTGACTAAGTATATATACGTATAAAATAAATAAAAAATAATAAAATATAAAATATACGTATTAAAGTGGAGTGCAATGCAAGATCTCCACAAAACAACCAAATTATATTACACACTCAGCAATCGAGGGGTCAATTATACAACTGCAATCAATCCTATAAGACAACTAAAATCATCCCGCTTACAATCATGATCCGCACCTCTCCCTGACTTTTTTACACAAACTACATTGGCCCAGATGATAGTCAGAGGTGGAAATCTCTGTACTGAGGTAGACCGCGGCCTGGACAACCTAGCACGCTGGGCTTATACATGCAGGGTTATTACACTTACATTAAACTAAACTTTCAATAAAAAAAATCAAAATTTGGCCAGTAGTTTCAAATTAACCCTGTATTCTCAGATTAATAATTGATCTCCGCGGCGCTACGAGAACAATTATTCTTCTAAGCCTGTATTGACCCGCGAGAGATAGTGCCATCCAAGCCATGCCGCATCTTATATCGTGCCCCTCTTGCCCGGTGAGTTGCACAAAATAAAACCTCTCGTCAGCCACGGAAAGCGGCATAAGGGTGGCAATTTTCTGTAGAAAAAAATCTAGAATTTTTTGACCTAATTTAGACGAGAAGAAGAAGAGACAACTGAAAATAGATTATTTAAAAGACTGATTATAATCCATAGGTTTAGATTGTTTTAGGATTTAAACTACTTGATATCGACATATCAGCTTATAGCTGGCTGTAATATATAACATATAGAGATAATAAATAACGGTGTTCAAAATGTCGCTAATTTCTCTTTACAAAATAAAACTGATGGCCGTATGAGGCAAAGATGAGACGAGGAAATGCCAGGCAAATATTTGTAGAGCCTGCAGGTCAATAAGCCAAATTAATATAGCACTCACAAGTAGCAGTAGGAATGATTACGGAAATTAACACGGACCCATAGAGTGTGATGTTAGATCCATAAAATATTTTTGATTTTTACAGTGACTTCATCTGTTTACTGCCTAGCCTTGCAACATCCTTAAACATCGCTAAAAGCGCATCTTCTATTATAATTTTCACACGTTTCAATGACGTGGCCCGCAATAATGCGTCGTCATCAAAATGCTTAATTGGAGATGATAAAAATAAGATTGTGCGGTTTCTATGTGCCTGCCATAGATCACTTTCTTGATAGAGAAAATCACACATCCGAGCCTCTACCATATCTTAACAGGCTTGGGTGTTTTTCAAAACTAGTTTTTTGATGAGCGAAAGCAACATAATAAAAACTGCAAGGACCTTGATCTCGAGAGAGAGCTATGTAAAAATCGATAGAATTATGTAATTTTTTAAATTCGTGATATTTTTAGGGGTTTTTTCAGTTTGAAATCAGAATTAGCGTCTGGTGTGTCATAATTTTTCACGATTTTGGATATTAAATTTAGTGTAAGTACAGTTACTTCGTTTTGAAAGTGTAATTCATATCTTGATATACTTATAGTAAGTAGATGGTGATTAATGCCAAGTGGAGAGTTCTGTTTCTCCTCCGGCTTGAGTACGTCTTTAATTTATATTCATTATCACATCTAAACCAAGAGACGGAGTCTTGAAGGACCTGAAAACTCTCCAAAGACCCGGCTGGCAGATTGCGCTGAATACGGAAGAGTGGAGATCTCTTGTGGCGGAGGCCAAGATACTCTTTGGGTCGCTGAGCCATCGTCTCGTAGTATAAGTAAGTAATACATCTATTTGATTGATTATCTATGTTTACAGACGAAAGGTATGCAACGAATTTGTGAGAGCATGATCCCTGACTAAACAAGAGTAACGTGATGCGTACAGTAAATACTTGGGAGTGTTTTGACCGACCATATGTCAAGTACAGGTTGTAAATACCTTAGGATTTAGATACTTCTTTTAAACTGCCGCCAAAGTTGGCATTTGTTGATAAGCAGTTACCGCAGCCTCTAGATACATGATTTTGCAAACACCAACATTTTCACAGTGCCTTGCGCATTTAAAACTCTACACATGTTTCTTATCAATTTTTAACAACAAACAAATTATTCAGCTTTATTATAAAGGCTCGGAGTTCTCAACAGGGCAAAGCGGTTTTTCACGCCGCAGCATAGACTGCTCCTATATAAGGCGCAAGTGCGGCCACATATGGAATATTGTTGTCATCTGTGGGCGGGACCTGAATGTCAGCTTAAGCCATTTGACCACGTTTGACTCAATACAGAGACGCGCTGTCAGAATTGCCGAAGATCTCGTGATTACAAGCGTCTCAAGTCTTTGAGTCTCAGGAGAAACTTTGTTTCCTTATGCGTGTTCTACCGATTGTATAATGGGCTATGCTCGAACAAATGATGCCAACAGCCACTTTTTACCATCGCACCTCTCGCCATCGTCAGGGATTTCATCCCCATACCTTGGATCTCATGTTATTGCGTATAGTACGCTTCAAACGGAATTTCCTACCTCGTACACTGCGATTATGGAATGGACCCTACCATGGTTTTCCCTAGTGACTATAATTCATGGGAGCCTTCAAAAAAGGCGTGAAAAAATTCCTGTGGTATTGCAGGCGTTCATAGGCTACGGTAACCACTTACCATCAGGTGGACCGTACGCCTGTTTATTTATTTATTTATTTTATACAAACACTAACAGCACTTACAGTTTCCCAATGCGTGCTGTAAGTTAGGACAGGACAAATTAAACAGGTTTATGAGACACATACATTATACACCTACTTGTTTGCTTACTTAGTTATATAAAAAAAAACTAGCTGTTGCCCGCGGCTTCGCCCATCTGATCAAAAGGTATTTCCAATGAGATTTGAATCTGAAGATTATTTATTACGACTGCTATCTACCGATAACAACCGGTACCAACGGCTTATCGTGCCTTCCGAAGCACGGAGGAGCTCTATATAAAAAATGCCACTAAATGGCAATCCAATGCTGTTCGGGTCTTGACACGCGCATACGCTACGGTGGTCAAGCTATATATAGTAAAGAAGATTTTTCTTTTTCTTTTGCTATAATAACTTTTTTAAAAGTAATTGACTAAACATCAGCTGAAAATTAATTAATTCAAATAAAATAATGTTGGTTAAGCATACTTTATTTTGTAATCAAGATCAGAACTTCCAATAAACAATATTAATATTGTTTCTTGGAAGTTCTTAATTATTTTACTATGCGCAAGGAGCGCTTTATAGGTTTGGTTTCTGTACATAAAGGGCAAAACTGGACCCTATTGCTAAAAGACTTTGCAGTCCGTCCCTCTATCCGTCTATCACCAGGTTGTATCCCATGTGAATCGTCATAGTTTAGAAAATAAAATAAATATAATAAAATTTTCACAGATGATGTATTTCTGCCGCTATAACAATAAATACTATATAGAAACTAATAAAATAAATATTTATGGGAAGCGAAACAAAAATTTTTTTTTTGCTCTTTTTTGCTAGATATTAACGGCAACACGTAGACGCTTGAAATATTCTTAATCTTCAACGAGTTTTAGCAAGTGGGTTTCTTTTTTAAATAAGGGGAACACTAAGCTATTTTTTTAATTTAATTTATCTGCTAAGATGGTGAAATGTAGTCCAAATTATGTATAGGGAAATATGAGCATATATTTAAAACTTCAAATCCGACGTGCCTGGTGTGTTATACTATGAATCCCTATTTGGATCCGATGTGGTAGTAATCTTCTAAATACATAAAAAGAAGATCCTGTCATATTCTAAGTAATTCAAACCTCATTAAAAATACTTTATGATCAGGCGGGCGAAGCAGCGGGCAATAGCTAGATAGATAATAAACGAAAACATCAATCAGAATCAATTATTCTTCAACCTGAATGCTCTCATAGCGAGCTATCCATAGATATACCTCAATGAAGCTATTGGTATAGACAGTGTTGGCAAGCTGGCTCTGAACTAGGTGACTGAGAGACAATACCTATCGACACCTGAACATATGTCCATGAGACGAACGATCAACAATAAACAGATATGGGCCACTCGATGTGGCCATAGACTAAGCAAATGGTCTAGAAGGTTTGTTCAACAGTTTTTGTGTTAGGTAAGTATACATCATTTGCGCCAGATGTATCAACCTGTCTATTGTCTGTCTGTATGTATTTTCTTTTTAGATCTATCTTTCCACATTTTAAACTCACTTGTCAGGTGGTGTGCCTGCAATAATTTGTTGTTTTAAGTTTAGCCTTCAATTACCTGTTTCTCCAACAAGAGAGATGATCCGTGTATTGGAAGACTGAGTTAAATAGAAGATAGAGTTCACAAAAAAGCAATATTATATTTAAAGAAAACAACATTTTTTGAAAAAGATTGACCTCGTTGTGGGCCGCATTTTGAGGAAGACCGATAGGTCTTCTTAGTGGTCCTGTTATATTGTATCTATGTTCGGGACCTATCTTTTTCTTCATTGTTGGAATGCACTTAGTATTTAAATATAGCGAGCGATTCTGAACATGGTTCGTTGTACGTAGGCAGTTAAACGATGTCATCTCTCTGAACTCTCAATTCTTTGTTGCATTATAACTTCTGCAGGTTAAATGCCAAAAACACATTTTTTAAAACCAATACCATAGCTGACGCATTTTGAATTACACACCAGGTCGGAATCTGAAGGTCGGACTATTGCTCGGTTAACTGCAAATGAATAAATATCCAATTGAAACTTTGCTCTTTATGTAATTGATATTGATAGAAGAAGAATGATGTCATAATTGACGAGACAATGCGACCAGCTGGTGGAGAGATGTCGAGCTATGCTTAACTTGTAACTCATTAGGATATACTACAGTTTACTGCACAAACCCGATTATTTTATTCTTCGGTATGAGATTAAGTTAGTATCGAAGACCAGGCGAAGTGGAGACGTAAAAGCAGAAAAGCGGATCCTGGTATAACAAAGAGAAAGTTTTCTACTAAAGGTATGTGTGAGGAGAGAACATAAATCCAGTTTTCGGGGAATAGTACAATATTTTTACTTTACAAATTTGGACTCTAAGGATACACGGTAATAAGATAGGGGTCGTGAGATCGAAGGAAGCACGAGATCCAGTCAGGTAGCCGCTATAAAATAGCCAGCCACTTAACTTGGAGATGACGAGATGATCCGAGAGAGCCCTCTGGTGGACACGCGCAGGTTTATATATGGCCCTTGGGTGATGCGGTGAGGGAAAGGGCGGCCGTTGACGAAGACACAACGTCACACTGGGCTCCGAAGCAAACACTGAAAATGCAACCGGGATTTTCGTCTCATGCTTCAAACTTGAAAGAAAAAAATGCAAGAACATTTTTGGAGGTAAACCAGAATGAGATACCCAAGAATGAGTAGAGATTCTTTAGAGAAACTTTAGGGCTAAGACCAGATAAAGATTGTGTGTCATGTTTGTATTATAAGGCTGTTTTGTTTGTTCTTAGTACCTTTAGTTTATAAAGGAGGAACTAATTTTTGTGGTGGCGTCGCTCTGGGCTTACCGCACTTGAACATTTGTCATTATACGAAAAGAAGAAACAGGAATTGCTTAAAAAAGAAGAAGGAAATTTGTTTTCTATCGGGATTTTTATAGAATTATAAACAAATCCGCGTTTTACTGGCAGTGCGATTCTCGCCTTTAGAGATAAATGTTGAATTTGAGATTTGACGAAAAAATGTGGGGCTGATTACAGAAAATCCTATACGTTAGCTATTATGGTGCAAGAGTCATAGCCCTGATATCGATCTATAGAGTTTTAAAAAAAATAAATGATTAGCTTCAGTCTCGCGGAATTATATGCGTTCTTCAGGCTTCACTACGAAACCCAGCCAAGCAGCTGTTTCTGTGTATTTTACATATTAAATGGGTCACGCCGTTGAATGTGTAATATATTAAACCAATATATAATTTCATGTCTGAATCATATTTGAATTTATAGACTAAATAGTTATACAATGCGCGAATTAATGTAGTGTTTCCGAGTCAACTTGAAAAACAGAAAATATTAATACATATAATATTTTGCAGTTTTTCCAAAACCTCCTACCACTTTGCTTTGGGCATAAGATGACGTCACTTAAATAAAGTTGAATTATATGAAAATAAATGAGAAAAATGCAGACAAAATAAATACAAATTGAAATTAAAACTGAAATTTGAAAAATAGACTTACACGAAGTATCGATTTTTTAGCATTGCAATCAACAAGAGCAGTAATTTTATAGTCCAGTGGTATTTTTAAAACGTCAATAATGCATAATGTTATGCACTTTAGGCGTGGCATTGGCTAGAATTGGTCGCTCCTGCTATTTTGAATTATACATTAAAGAACATATAAAGAACTTATTTATCAGGCATAAGTCCCGGTTGCTTCTTCAGGTGATTTAAAAAATCTGACACAAAGTTAACTGATATATTCTACAAGAAAAAAGACTGGACTAAAATACAAAAATAAACGAAGTTGCTATCAATATCAAAACGAATACAGAAGGTGCTAAAGCGAACGCATTAAACAAACATTTGGGTGAAGAATAACATCCACTAATAACGTAACGGAAGCACCATCGATCTAAGTGGTTAGGCAAACGTGCGCGCGCGCTGCCCATTGATAAGCTCGCAATTTCTGTTGTCAGTCGGGAGAGTGCTGCCGGACGAATCGGACCTCCCAATCTTGCGCTCCTCGCGTTTATCTTCCATCCGGCCGTGGAAGCAACGCGGCAACCACGCAACTCTTTGGGTGCCCTCGAGGAACCAGTGGCATGGTAAATTGTGATTAATCCCCTTAAGGATAATGCTCATTTTTTCTGGACGGATCCTGCAAGCATTGTCTCGAATAGAATAAGATTGGTATCGTATTACGTAATGTAACTAATTATTAATTGGATTAATTGTCCTAGCTTTATTGGGTTTGAAATTGTCTGTTACAAAAATTTTATTTTTAAATTAATCATTTTCAATAATTTAAGTAATTTTTAAAACAATATTATTAACCACAATTTAAAAAAGTTTAAATTAAAAAATATGTAAAAATAATTTATAAAAAAGTATTAAATTTCGAATCTGACTCCAACGTCTTACATTCAAAACTTCCGACATTCAGTTTCCTTCAAATTGGTCGTAAATTAATTCAGAAATGTTAGAATTGTCAACATTCCCACATCCTCATGAAATAGGGCCAGGGTTACCCATCGGCCAGTGGTCCTGTTATCGCAGGAGGAACCGCCCGAAGGCTACTGATTTGCGCAATCACAGCAAAATATCACGTCCGCGACTAAATTCAGTTGTGTGGGAATCTCTATGTTTCTACTCATATCTGTTGCTCTGATACAACTCGAACTGTTGGCATAAAAGTGCTCCCTTTATGTTACTGCTCCCTATGTATATTAGTGGATGATTGTTCTGTAATATTTTCATAACTTTTTCGCGCCGAACTATCTTTTTGTTTCTCCTAATGGTTGACTGGTAGAGAATGCTCTTAGCTTTAAGTCTACTGTTCTTTATAAGTATTTGTACTTGTGAAAGAATAATGTTTTAATAAAAATATAATTTAGTGATTGTGTTAGATAATTTACCGAGGTCTCCCATTCGAATTTGAGATCTAACTTATCAATTTGGTTAAATTGAGATCCACCCGGCCTCTCTGCATTAAATATTTCATGGTGCTTCTCTTATTACAAAGTACTTATAGTTACACTTCTAAAAGATATTTGGAATTGTACATAACTATCATTAATGCAGTAATCCTTGTACTATTTATAATATGTTACTAAGTTTTACATATAACTCGAGTTTCCTTTACAATGTCTTTCTATCTCAATCAAGTCAATAGAATTCAAAAACCGCAATTGCATTGAATTTGCGTTGATGATGGTAAAAGTCTTCATTCATTCATATTAAGTGGATTACATGGTCAATCGACTCGGTATATCCTGGCCAGAGCTTTTCGAGAAAAGTCTTCATCAAACTTATCATCATCACACACACATCAAAACGAAAATACATACAGCCGGTGAAAAACCAAAAAGTTGGGTGATTGGCACAAATAAAATTTGGTTATCTTGTTTGGTTCTCTTCTTATATGGTTATTTTGTTTAGAAATATGTGTCGTTTTCAATTATTAAAATTTAAGACCCTATGCATTGCTTAGAAATTAGCCAATGAACTTAAAATATACAAGTCAGCATAAGCTTTGAGTATAACTCTCATTGTCTACAGTTAGTACTATATTAATCCTAATAAAACGATAAATAAACATGAACCCACAAAACCATATTGTTATTTTGGACACCAAAGCTTGGCCTACTTTAATTAAGTTAACAATACTCGCTTTGCTAATGAATCATAATAAATCCAAAACTATGTCTTCCTATTTAGGAATCTGACAATACTTTCGCCACCTGAACAAATTAATCCGACAATGTGATGACAATTTCTCGCGATGTTAGCAAAATGTAAGACATTGCTGGGGCATTTTACGAGGCATGTGCCAACAATGAAGTCAGAGCCGTTCTAAGCTCAGCGATTATATCATTTCAGACATACATCGTCAACATAGTGTAAAACAAGATTAATAGACTTGTCGACATTGGCCCTAAACCTCTTGCTAGCTAATTCTCCATTGTGTTGCAGTTTACTGTAAGTCGTTATGAATTATAACCAGCAGTTAACTGTCCCTTCAAGTTCTATTGTCAGTGCGTTATAAAATTTTAGGACTTAACCGGTTGTTTGAAAATTATGCAGGGATACTAGGAATTATTGCTAGCGAAATGTCACAAGCATTATCATAATGTAGCAAGCAAATAAAATTGGAACTCAACAGTTTACAGGGATGACCTAATGTTAGATGAGGAGATATTCAAACTGCGTATTTATTTAAAACTTAAGCACGTGTACTTGTGTTCATGTTTGGAAAGAAATGAAGACTGCTAGATCATGTAATTCCGTAAATAATGTAAATTTCTTTAAATTTGTTTTTTTCGATATTTCATGAAGTCCGCTATAGACATAGAGTTTATTAAAATTACACAAAAAATAACCAACCGCAAACGTTGTAAAAACGAAAACTATTAAGTTTATTAAGCAAAACTAAAAGTAAAATTAATGAGCAACGTAAAAAGCAACGAAATCAATGGATTACACATAAATTACCATAAAAATACATATACCATAAAACACATAATTGAATTATCTCATTTAGTGTAATCAGTTTTTAATTAGTTTTAAATTATTGATTTGATTTTAAATTGAATTACATACAGGTAAATACAAATCATCGCAAATATAGTTGTCCAGAGTCGACTCGCTAGAAGAATATTATGTAAATATATCGTTACAAAATAATGCATTCAAAGTTCTTATAAATGTCTAATTACGTATAAACCTAGAAGGAGATCCGATCACAGTTTGATTTGATAAAAGAATATTTTGAAAAAATTAAAAGAAGATGATGAATATCTAAATATGTAAGATACATTCTCAAAGTTAACAATATTTCAAAATGATATCGCGGTCCAAAGTTTGTAGTTTCAGCAATCAGTTCGCTAACTAGTGCGTGTTTGTCAAACGCAAACTGAAGTCATGTACTTTGAGATTTTATGATACCGCAGTGATATAACATGAGAAATCTCGTCTCCACCAAATGGCAAATTAAATTCCACACCTTCTTGTCGTCAGCTGTATATATACTTATAGTTCTTTAAAGAGTCTCTCTTTAACCAAGTCAGTAATTTTTTACGACCTGTGCTTTGATAAAAAATTATAATTTGTGCCTTGACACATACAAGTAATTCTAATAATTCCTTTGAGCCAAGTAGTCTTTCTTTCTGTCTTATATCTGTGTATCTTATTTTTTTATAGTGACATGCTTGTTTTGAATAAATGATTTGAATATAATAGTAATTTTTCTTCTTCTCGAGTCAAAACGGCTACGATTATATTGGCTTGACTAATACGTGGCAACATTGACTTCTGTATCGTTGGCAGCTTTCTCAACCAGCCAAGTTCCTCACCGTGTAGGAATCTGGACAATTGGGATATGAATACGAATAATACAAAATATAAAGTCGGACTACTATTTTCGCGACTTTTTTGAATTGATCATGGAAGTAATAAGTAACTACCGGTGAATTGCTACCTACACCAAATAAAACAGAGAAGCACTGAAATATATCGCTTACTTAAAATTATTTCACAAAAATATGAAACGAAAACAATGTTGACTCTTCTTTAAGCTGTAGTTTGATATTAAATTACAAAGAATTTCGGATCTTAAGTAGGATCTTAAACAAGATTCTGTGAATTTATATCAGTTAATATTTCGATCTATTAAACTTTGCTCATGAACTTTAAATGATGAAATAGTTTATTAGCAGCAGGAAACGAACTTCAAACAAGAGCAAGCATGATATTATTGAAAAGTGTGACTCACGCAAAATCGTGAGTTGAATAATTTTTATTCGTTATCGAATGATTTTCGTTCGATAATGAAGGAGTTTTGTTCGACATATATGTCATACATTTCAAAGATAGGGTTGAACCTAACGATCACAGTCAAACTCGTTTAGAAAAATCATCCTCGATATCCTTCGAATATGTGAGTTTTTATTTAACGTAAGATATTTTCATTGCAGTATACGTAAAGCCTATGTTCTAATCATTATAATTAGCTTGTAATTATTGATTTTCATCATCATCACTTTTGTGAACCTTCTCTATCGTAAACCATGCAATCCAGTTAAGCACAGTCATTTAAAAAAAAAATGATCAACCTTTACATAAGACTTGACAAAAGCTCATTATCTTTCTTGTCCTTATCCCACTATTTTCTGTGAGGTCAGCACAAAGAAATGTTTACTTACAACTAAAGATGGGCATTCCCGGTTTTATTTCATTTCCCGGGAATGAATGGGAATTAATTACTTTTCCCTTTTCTTTTTCTTACATTTCATTTTTTCCCCTCTTGAATTTCTTCCCGCCGCCCATCTCTAATTACAACTATAAAATAGCTTGAAGTACTCGCGAAAGTGTTCGTTTCATCACACTATAATCATATTTCAGTAGCACATGCTTTCACAGACAGAGAAACAGAATGCTATCTCTAAGTAGTCCTTTGATCGGCGGCGCTTCCTACTTGCTCAATGGGGCCCCTGTTGAAAATAGGTTGATTCGAGTTATATGCAATCCTAGGGATATCATTTTGTATGTATCTCGTTTGTCTCGCGGATTATAGATGAAAACTATTCGAAATCGAACGTCGAAGTCACCAATTTCAATTCAGGATCTATATACTACCAGTTTTATTTATTTCAAGGTAAGGGAACATCTTCTTCATCGTAGCGATGACTCTTAAGTTTTGTTTGCCCAGCACGCTGCCGTAAAATCGTCTCTACTACAAGTGCCACTTCAACAGGTTTTTTTAGTTATGGTTTTTATGGCCATGGATACAAGTCCTTTATAGCCCTTCTTAATTTTTCTATCTTCTTCAGTCCTACAGTGTGGTTTTGTCAAGTCCTAGTCAAGTCTAAAAGTCTAGTCGGTAGTCAAGTCTAGTCAGAAGAATAAGGCTAAGTGAAGTGGTAGAAAAACTACACTTAGCGATTACTAGGAGCTTTTGGGAACTAGCATGAAAATCACATAAACCATACAATGTATCCACTTCCCAACAGTCACGATTGTTATCGAACACTTTGCGAATAATAATCCACCATTATTATGCACAAACACTAAAAAAAACACAAATTTTGGAAAATAAAATACAGAGCCGATACTGCTCTTTACAGCTTCCCGCTAAAAGTCACTTCAACAGGTGAGACATCGTGGAAGTCAAAAAGCAACGAAATCTAAGTAGGTTCTTTGTTCTTTCGCGTCTCAGAGACGCGAGAATCATTTACTCGCGTTCGTACCGGAATTTTTTTTCATAAATCGTGTCGGATTGCTGAATTTTAAATATATAAATACGTTTAATACCAGTAGGTAGGTATTTATTCCTCCTTAGCGTTTGGGTGCAATACTATCGATATGATGTTTGACAGAATCGATGTCAGTCCCTAAATTTCAAGAATTAGGTTAAAAATTGTGAAAATTCACGTATTTATTTTTGTCCAAATTTAAATTCTTATGCATCTTACACAATCCTGTGATAAAACTACATGATATTTCTCATATATTAGTGCGGAAAAACTGTCCAAGCAATTAAGAAATCATGGATTTATACAGTGATAAACTTACGTGTAAAACGTGAAATTATGTGGATTTTAATTGTTACTTGAGTTACATTCAGGCACTGCACATGAAACCATAACTATGCGCTTGTGCTGAACACTCTTTTAACACTAACGGTTAGATACTTTGTTTATAATTTAAATATTTGTTTTTGACAAGAAATCCGTAAGGCTGCTATGGGACATTATTGTGTATATGAAATGGTCTCGCTCTCATTGTAACATACGCATATCCTATATATTTATATTTCGCATTTGCCGTCTATTGGATCCATAGTCTAAGGTCCATCCAGCTCAAGCTGTACTTTAATGGAAAAAAAGTTTATCATTACATAGTATAAAACAAAGTCCCTTTCCACTGTCTGTCTCTATGTATGCTTAAATCTTTAAAACTACGCAACGGATTTTGATGCGGTTTTCTTTAATAGATAGTGTTTCAAGAGGAAGGATTATATGTATAATTCATGCATAATATAGTAGAGAAACACTGATAATTTTAGAGATTTCTGACGTGAGGTCGTAAATTAACACATTTTTGCTTACATTGCAAACGCTGGCTTAACCCTGTGAGATAGATCAAAATAGTGTACTATTAGTAGTGTACATCTTACAAAGATCTACAAAAAAATATTATACAAGGTATTGATCCTTATCCAAATAAATCATTTCAAATTTAAGACTGTTTTAATACCTTTAGATTACTCTTTTAAAGAATTAAATAGGATATTCCAGTCATGGAAGCGAAAGCTGAGGACGAATCTGGGAGAGTGCTAAAAATTTTGGTAGTAAATTATAAATTAGTATGGATTATCAAGGGTTTAATTTAACGTAGACTCCTTTTACCCCGTGGAGGCAACAGATGAAAATTATTCATATGCTTGATTATTTTTCTGGTGGTAAGAAGAAGGTTTCTTTTTATTCGAAAAATCTATCAGCCAATTAATTAAAAAAAATCATATTTAATTTCCCTGAAACATCGATCTTGACGGCTTTATGGCTGTGCCTTCGATCTTCCTTGGAAACACATTCGTACAGTATTCATAGGTTAAAAGGAACTACTCGACGTCAGGGAGATCTATGTAGCCGGTTTTGAAAGAGATGCATAATGAAGTGGTTATCTTCAATTTAACCTACTACATACTTTGTGTAACCTGGACGAAGTCGGGGCGGGCTGCTAGTATTGATACAGTTGTTCATACAAAAGCTGTATCGGGACTTTCGGCGGCTGTGAAGAGTAGTATCGGCGCTGTATTTTTTTTCCAAAATTTGTGTTGTTAGGAGTGTTTGTGCATAATAATGATAGATTCGCAAAGTGCTCGAAAATAAGCGTGAGTGTTGGGTACACGTTCGATTTATGTGATTTTCTTGATAGTTACCAAAAGCTCCTGGAAATCGCTAAGTGCAATTTTTCTACCATTTCCCTTAGCTCACTCACAATACTTTTGACTCGACTTGACTTGACTTTAGGCTAGCTTGACTATAACAACTTAGCTGTATAATATATTTTTTTTACTTGCTACTGGCTAAATACGAAAGTAAAAGCCATATTTAAAAAAACCGGCCAAGTGCGGTTTGGACTCGCGCACCAAGGGTTCCGTACAATTCTGTAGGTATCACGATTACGAGGAAAGGGGTAGTAAGTTTAAAATTATTAAAAATATTTGTATTAAATATTGTAACTAAATTTTTCCAGTTTTCGCAATTTTCCCATTTTATCTGTGCTTAAGACGTTGTTCCGTACCAAATTTCAAGGTTCTGAATTCACGGGCAGTACCCTGTAGACTTGACTCCCTTGCGAGTAAAAATTTGCGGCATAAACGGCTGTATCGTTTGATTGCGTTGGCTTAATAGTTTGAGTTTTTCACAGCTCCAAGGGACAGTAGACCCGAGTATTTGAAATAAATTCCAGCTTGATACCTCCACGCGTTCCTGAGAAAAAGGATCTTGACAGACAGACAGACTGACGGACGGACAACAAAGTGATCCTTTATGGGTTCCGATTTTTTCCTTTCGAAGTACGGAATCCTAAAAAAATAAAAAAGAGCTGTATCATAATTTAATTTTATATAAAGACTGACATTCAAGTTCCGTTTTTAATTATTTAATCTTTACAATTTAGTATGAGAGTTAAAAATATCAGTTAATAACTGTAACCATACTTAGGTTTTTATATACCTAACATTACATAAACTACACAGTTTTACAGCTCCATGCTAAAGTTAGTAAAAACCACTCGACATTCAATGCTTAATGACCTCTATATAATTGTCTAAACAAATGTTAAAATTCCTCAGTGCCCTTGAACTCAATTCTCGTAGGCAGTAGGGCGAATCGATCATTTGTTGACATAGGGTCAATTGCATCACATATTGATTGGACATTTGTGACAACAAGATTCTATATAACAAATGTTTTAAAGTTTTATTATTATTCCAATGTGTCGTCGTCGATACGCTTACATCTTCACAAATTCTTACTACTTAAACTAACGTAATTTTGTCTCCGCTGTAAGACTGCCTGATAGAAGTGTAGGGCCGAGTAATTTTTTTTCAATTTCAAACTTTTTTTTTATTAATGATTTCTTATGTTTTTGCGATTGTTATTCATTAAATTAAACTATTTTAATACGGTTTTTATCGCGTTTATTACTTATTTATTTACACCTGACGTTTCAAACACTTTACAGCGTTCATGGTCACAGGCAGACTAAGTTAACATTTGTCTTTGATGTCATAAGATTACAAACTACCGCCTGAAATTTTTATTGGGAACTATTCCGATTCATGCAGTATTGGCTCACAGTATCTAAGGGTCTTGCAGTCTGCTTCCGAGTTTGCGATTTTATTAAGTTAATGACTGGGTCCCAAGCTGGTGGTACCTGCCATCCATTCTCTCTATTGAAATTAGGATGTTTTTTTAATTTCAATAGCTTCACGTAACATCCTTGGAATGAATCTGTTTTTTTTTTGCAAGGACTTGAGGATTAACAAAACGCATATAGTGGTTGGGTTTGTCTAGAGCGTGTTCACAGACTGCAGACTTGGTTGAGCGTCTATTTTTCATGTCAGCAATATGTTCTTTTATACGGGTATTAATGCTTCTCTTTGTTTGCCCAATGTATGATAAACCACAGTCACAGTCAATTTTATAAACTCCAGCATCTTGCAATGGGATATTGGATTTTACAGGTCTTAAAAAGTGGTTTATTTTCTTATGCGGTTTGTAATAGTTTTTTTTATTTTTTTATACAACTAAGTAGGCAAACAGGCGTACGGCCCACCTGATGATAAGTGATTACCGTAGCCTATGAACGCCTGCAACACCGGAGATGTCAAGAGCGCGTTGCCGACCCTGAAGGAATTTTTTCACGCCCTTTTTGAAGGCTCCCATGTTGTAGTCACTAGGGAAAACCATGGCAGGGAGTTCATTTCATAATCGCTGTGTACGAGGGAGGAAATTCCATAATTACATAGTACCACAGGCGAATTTAATGCAGGAGCAATTTCTCCCTGTTAGATAAGGAAATAGCTTCTGGTAATCTGGTGGCGTGTTCCAAATGCACGGATCTTTCAGCTGCCAACTATAGAGCGGTCAGCGTGGCCACTTATTGGTCTGACTACCCTTTTTTTGAAAAGTGTGACTGTTTTTTGTTTCGATATTTTCGTTAGTTATCGAATTATTTTGTTCGATATCGAATAACTATCGAGACGCTTTTTATTCGACATATTGAGTGATACATTAAAAAAATTGGGTCCCTGGCCGAGTTTGTCAAGAGCCATTTCGACTCGACAAGAAATAGAAGATTATGTATTAAATCAGCATAATTTTTTTCTATCCTGCGGTCTCTAATGTGAACAGTAACTTGTAACAAAATATAATAATAATTAATTAGAGTGCTAAATAACTGCATCTTTTCGAATACAATTTGCTTTATTTTGTACCAAGCTGCTGTTACTAAAATTTTCTATTTATATACAGAAATCCGAATACTTAGCCGCACTAAGTAGGACTTAACTCCACGCAACTTCAACTAAGTTTTTAAGTAAACTAGTGATTCGTAAGGCTTTAAACGAATTAGCTTCTAATTGAGGACAGTGTCACAAACCTTATATAGTTTAAACGGGGTCGTCGTTCAGTGCACAGTGTGTGATAATCTGATAGCTGATAACACTATCAATCACTTTGATTGATGCTTTGAAACTTTTATTTTGCATTTTTTAATGAGGACGCTTTAAATAAAGGTTTTTCAAAGTGACGTCGGCGACGTGTAAATACTTTTTAACTGATTTCAAAATGCAGGATTCAGTCATCGCAAATATTTTGTAATGTAAGATCTATTAAATACTATCATTTTGTGTTTAGTAATTTGTTGTTACTGTTCAGCGCCGTGATCTTTTATTGCATTTAACAAAGATAAAACTACACATAAATTAACACTAATGCAAGTTCGTTACTTCGTAAGTCCGTTTCGGTACATGTGTCCTATTTAATTGCGAAATAATAATAAATCATTTTCATCATCATGTCCACTGCTGAACAAAGGACATTACTATTTGCTTGTTCTTCTTCTTCGTCTTAGCGTGCTTTCTTATTTATTTAACACTTATTTGCACACAGTGAAATAGCTTCAGCTTACGCTTCGGATCCTAGAGTACGCTGTAAGTCATGGTCCTTTATTTGGCGGCATTGGTTATTTCAATTTAATTACTATTTGCTTGTCGTGAACATGATATTCTTTACTAACATTTTCATTAATTGGTCTCCGTACTTGTCAAGTAATGTTAGACGAGATAAAAACTGCCTTATCTATTAGAAGTTTAAGTTTAGTGTGAAATTAGATGATGTTACGCAAGTCATTTATCTAAATGTTACTTGACAACAATATTTTTGCAAGATCTGTAAAAATATTTTAAACATAAACTATAAAATATTAATTAGGCATGTCCTAGTCTGTTTCTACTTTTGAATATATACTTAAAAGTATATTCAATACTAGCTTTTTCCCGCAGCTCCGCCTGCGTCAAAAAGTACCCTATGTTTGACCCCGAGTCTTCAACTTTATTCATACCAAATTTCATTAAAATCCGTTCAGCGGTTTGGCCGTGAAAGCGTCACAGACAGACAGACAGACTTTTACATTTATAATATTATAATACTGATTTCAAAAAAGTGGCTATCTATTAAAATATTTCATAATAGGTTTATTTATTGACTGTTTAATTATTTAGATTGAATATCTAAGTATTATAGTTTTAGCATTTTATTACTGTACCGCCTTTTGTTTGTTTTCACTTTTCATCCTATCTACCGTAAGGGTGGCTAGCAGAAATCACAATAGCAATAAGTCCGCCTTAATAAGAGGACCAAACTTTCATACGACAAAGGTTTTACAACACCCCTGAGTTCTGAAACCAATCTTAAAGGACCGTTCAAACTGACGCGAATCCCGCGGCGGGACCGGCATGGAAATACGAACATATACTCGTAGAAGTGTTATTAGCGGGCCCGTTAACTTTGGCATACGCTACGGCACCTCTATCGATTCTTATTTCTGTGGGCGTCCCGCTAGGCGAGCGAGATTCGCGTCAGTGTGAACGGTCCTTAACTTTTGCAATGAATTATGAAATCGGAAAATGTAAAACAAGAATGTTTAGAATCGAGATTTTTGTATCCAGAATAGTCCAATCAACACATTTGTTTAATCAAATCAACGCAACAGAATAACATACGAAATCATCGGCCGTTGACCCCGAGTGCATTGAATGCAGACGGCAAGGCGCCAACACTCGATGATTGATCGATGATCGTGTATCTACCAGCTCATTACGGACGCTGACTAACTGTTGATGTGTGTTACTATCGATAAAGATCTCGATTTTGAACTGCGGAACTATGTCTATGTCGATTTGATCATTGTTATGCACACGTACCTGAATTATATAACTTTTTGCTTCAATGCTATCGTAGCTCCTCAAAATTAGTCTTCAAAAATAGTGAGATCCTTTCGGCCGTAGGTTGTCAGCAGTGTGTTAAGTGTGACGTGTGTCCAGCCATTTTTACTTTGACTACTGATATGAATCATGTTGAAGATACCTAGCAATTCGTTACTGCCGCTACTGTATATTATTATACTATCGATTTTTGACTACATCTAGCTCTGAGTCAAGAAAAGAGTAAATAATTTTGTTTAATGAGTATTGAGGCGACTTGTTGCTTTTGAGGAACTCGTTAGTAGAGCGCGACCCGCGTATCCGTAGCGAATGCGCGTGTGATGCGACCACTATTGGATTGGTTGCCATTTTAGTGGCATTTTTTATCTTAAGTTTCTCCGCGCTTTGGAAGGCTCGTTAAGCCGTTGGTCCCGGTTGTTATCAATAGATAGCAGTCGTGAGGCTGTGTCAGATGTCTTAGGGCAGCTTGAAAAGTTCCGACAGTGTTGGCCAATAACATATCTAAGGTCATGTTCCTGTTGGTCTGGTTTCCCTGTAAAAAGAGTTACGGAGGTCAGGCGGCAGTCGCTCCATTGTAATTAACCAGTTTCGCCAAATCTAGGACCATGATTTACAGCGTACTTACAGCGTTAGCTCCGAAGCGTAAGCTGACGACGCATATAGGAATACACGCTAGGATGATGATGATCATGATGAGGCGACGTGTTTGGGGCACAAATAATGATTTGGATGACTTTAAACTATGCAACTATTTCTTAATAGATTTGAGATAGCAAGATGCAAGAGCAAATTGGTTCTATTATCGCGTATCTAGAAACTTGGCACGGTTGTTTGATAACTAATGACGTGTGTATATTTCGATTTTAGATTTAATTTGAGCATTTACATCACAACAGCGTTTTAGCGAAATGACTTATTTCGATTTAGTTAGTACATGGACTAGACTTAGGTGCATAAACACGTCTCGAAAACCATAGGAAAGAAACGTTTAACTTTGTACTCGTTTTGCATTGAGAATGTGAGAGGAAAAGAAAATACTAGGGAGCTGCCCATTTCTAAGGAAATTTCTTCCAGCAGACCCAAGAGAGAAAATGAGAAGAAACGGGTAATAATTGGCTTTTTGTATCGAACTGAATTTTTTCTCACGATATTTAGTAAATTATCTCGATATTTGCACTATAATGTTGTCCCCTAACTGCTGTATTGTGTAGTAATTAGTGATGGGCAGCGGGAAGAAATTCAAGAGGGAAACAATGAAATGCAAGGGGAAGAAAAGGGAAAAAATAATTAAGTCCCATTTATTCCCGGGAACTTTTAAAAATTCCGAGTGTGTAAATGGGAAATTTTCCCGGAAGGCGCCCATCTCTAGTAGTACTGGAATTAAAACATACCTATTTGTTTCATGTTTTTAAATATTTTTATGCTAAGCTATTAGAAAACTTTTTTTATAATTTCAATAAAACATAATTAAGGACTTACAATAAAATTAGATAAATGATGATGAACTCCGACCGATTTCGGCCATCGCGACCACTTACTGCTCCTAGACGGTAATTTGGCGCTCATGCGCCTTAAAATGGCATGTAGCCTACAAATACAAACATATTTATTTTGCTAAAAATGTGGCACACATATAGATATCAAAAAATGCCAGGTTACTCACATTTCACCAGACAGTTAATGTAATTAATTCATCAATTAAAAGTAATAAATTCAAATTCAAGTAAATGCCAATCTATCTTAAGATAAATGTAGATAAATGATAATTGAACAACAAAATGTTCTACATCGGTCAGAAATGATAAAGTTCTATAAGATCTAGACTAAAGCTAAATGTGATCTACTTAAGGATAGGACTATAGAGTATTCAGTTCAATTAACATGCTGAGAACATCATTAATATAATCATAAGATCATACTCGATGCACTGCGGTATAAATCACCGTTGAAACCCATTATTAATAATCCGGGACCACGATAAATAATCAGGGATACATTCTAAAACAACGATTAATCTACTAAAAGCCCGAAACTGATTATATATGTGGTAATTAATTATTCTTTCGTGGCGGGAATAATTAGGAATTTCAATTAATGGAATTGGTCGGACCCGGAGGATGACGTACGGACCGCATCGGGAATGAAGGGAACAGAGAAGTGACGCTCAAAAGTCTTGGAATTAATTTTCGTGTATTACCCACCAGTCTTTTTTAAAATTATTGTTGGTAATTTTTTTAAATTTATTTATATGCTGGATTTTGTAGCAGTGAATAATGTTCCTTAACAATAAAATCATCAGTTCATTATTTTTTTAACACTAGCTTAGCGGATCTTAGATCAAGATCCGCATAGTATTAGGCAACTAACTAACTAATGGCGCAGAGACCCAATAAGTGAGCTGTGATAAAGATCAATCAATCAATCAACCAATCAAATCACTTATTTGTGAAAACATAGGTAGTACATAAAGGTGTTAGTTAGTTAACAGGTAAATATTATAAAAAGGTATTAAATACGTCCATTACCTCATGATCACAGTATCAGTATATTTTTTTTTAATCCTGTTTTTTGGGAACATTACATTAAAAGGATGCTCAACCGAGTTGACTCTACCCATACAAAACAAATTCATCGATACCAGCTCGTATATATCTTGAAAAATAAGTTGCGTGGTGTGCCGTAATTAGATTAGAACAGCATAATGTAGTTGATGACGATACAAAACAAGTACTCTAGTAAGTAGTATAAAAAAAAACATTACTTATAGGATGTGTACAAAAACAGTAAAAAGTATGTATGTTTACTATTCCAGTTTGTAAAAAGTTATGAGGAACAGATGCACATACATACATACTTAATGTAAATATAGTGACAAATCATCATTAGTAGGTTTCGCTATTATTAATACGACTTGAATACTAGGGAGTATTCAAGCCAATGTTTAAAGTACTCGTAAGCTCTACACTTCTTAAAAATTGTAATATCATACGTGTATATTACAAGTGTTAAGAAAGTATAAGAAAATATAGAAGACACTCAGAATTTCAAACAAATAACTCATAGCAAACGCTGTAAAGCTATGAGGAATGTTTGTTTGTCTGTTGCGATGGGTCGTTACAACTCTGACGTTAATAACCGCTCAATTGGGGGCACCCGCGCCTCGTCTTGTTCATGAGAAACGAGCGAATATTTTATAGACCAATAACTTTGAGTGCACACTTTGTTTGTGTATAATTGTTTTATGTTTCCTTTGTAAAATTAAAAGTTAATCGTTTTGGGGCAAAATGTGTATTAAAATATTACGCTTTGAACTGATTTAATAATACCATTATGATTATGTTTGCCGCAAGAAACATGGGCTAGGGTGACCTCGCTACTTACTATCAGTTGGGCCGTATGCCTTTTCCCTACTTGATTGAATGAAAAACTATTTCAGTGCTAAACAAAAGTCGGATGAACTTTATGGCTTCTCTCTTTCTATACATTCGTCAGTTAGTTTAAGGAATAAAATATACACTTCTACATCTACATCTACACTAATATTATAAAGAGGAAAGATTTTTATTTTTGTGTGTATGTTTGTAATGAATAAACTCAAAAACTACTGTGCCAATTTCAAAAATACTTTCACCGTTGGAAAGCTTTATTCACCCTGAGTAACATAGGCTATATACCGCAGGTGGAGCTGCGGAAAATAGCTAGTGTTTTATAAGATTAGGTGGTGTAACGAATAATCGAACTGACCTCCTAAAGTTGTATGCTCTGTCGCCATAGTCTAATTACTAATGAAATAAATGATTACAAGATACCTTCACGGTGTCACTAGAGCTATTATTATAATTTTTTATATGGGTTCAACAAACAGTTTCACAATACAATTTGCATTATGTATTAGAAACATCAGCACCATTAATGACTTTTGTTTGGCCTTTGTCAGAGCTGTTCAAAAGCTTGTTTCCGGGTTGGGAAAGAAGAAGATAAAGTAGAATGTTTCGATACAGTACCCATACACATTTTTTTACTCTGGGATCCCTTCTTCCTCTTCTTGTCTAGTCAAAATTTTACTCATCTTACGACACCCATGAGAAAAATGGAATAGTTTAATCTCAAGCCAAACACCACACGGTTGTACATTATTGATATTTGTTGAGTTAGTATTAAGTCCGCCAATTGTAAAAGTGCTTTTTTTTTTACTTGCGGTACAATAAATATTTACAAATAAATAAACATTCCATAAAAAATCTCGAACTTATTTTGGGGTTAATGTGTGATTTATCTCTACATATTTATTGATGAACGCTGATATCATGTGCAGATGACATACCTGCTATTATTAAGACTGGTCGCCAAGTGAAGCAGAAAGCGGAAGCAGGTATGATTTATACACTTACCTATCGCGAAATGGATGCATCGTCTGTTATTATAGAATAACAGTAAACTTGCTCGTGTTAAAATGTAATGCGCCCAGCACGAGAAGTGAGCTAAAGTCAACGTAAATGCATTTAATTCTGAACATTGATGTGCGGCGTAATTATGATAATTCATGCTTCTATCTAATTTTTACTAGTTTTAGCGCATATTGCACCAAAAAGTAGCCCATGTTTTTTTCCAAGATTTAAACTATTTCCATACCATTTTGAACTAAATCGGCATAGCGGATATACCGCGTAAGCGTAATTGACAAAGAAACTCGTATTCTCATTCATAATATTATTAAATAACAACAGCTATTATGTCCAGATAGTATCAGTATCACACATACACGCACACACATACACGTAGTGATGTCCGTATTAAGAATGTAAAAAGAAAACATAATTAAGGATCCAGGTTTGATACAACCGGAAATAATGTTTAGATGATGATGATGACAAATAAAAACAGCATCGCCAAATCTAGGACCATGGTTACTCTGAGCTTACTAAAACTTCAGGAAGTTTTTACAAAAATGACGGAGAAGCAAATTGCATGGTCTGGGGTGAACATAGACCAAACAAAATATCCGGTGGTGACCGTCAAATGATGACCCGTGTCACTCAAGTGGGCAACAATAAGTGAGCTGTCAACGACCAGTGACGTCACAAATTACAGGGTTACAGATGTTACACATCGTGAAAAGTGCGTTTAAAAAATCCGTTTTTATTACTATGGGGATAGGGATAGGCCAATGTAAAAATATTCTTCTTCTTATTGTCTCGAATCATAGAGAAATGAACATTTTACTCTGTAAAGGGGGAGGGGGGGGGGGGAGGGGACGACGACGACGACGCCTCCTTCACTTACATTCATCATTCAAAAACCGTGGTCTGTTTCGATGCTCTTTGGCACGAATAGTCCAACCAAAACAAGCAAAGCAAAATTTATTTCTTCGGTAACTTGTAACGCCATAGCTTTAACGCCATGCACAGAAATCCCATAGGATTTCTGTGCATTTAATTTGAACCATTTTGCTCAACTATAAGAGAATTTGAGAGTATTTTTTACTCACAGTTGGGATGTTGACATGAAAATCGTTCTAAAACAGAGTTATGCTTTGCTTCAGCTGTTTTTTTTTCTAAAAGCTCCTAAATAAACAAGAATAACAAGAAAAAATAGTTTATATAATTGCAGTTTGTGCAACAGTATTTTTTTAAGAGTTTGTAAATTATTTATAAAATTATAATAACAGGATAATTACAAAACTATAAGTATTTCATAAAGACATAAACAATGTCTTGGTTTTATTGTAATGAATTAAACATTTTACAAGAGTTTCTAAAGACATGACATGCCATGGTTTTCCCTAGTGACTATAACATGGGAGCCTTTAAAAAAGGGCATGCAAAAATTCCTTCAGGGTCGGCAACGCGCTCCAGACATCTCCGGTGTTGCAGGCGTTCATAGGCTACGGTAACCACCCATCAGGTGGGCCGTACGCCTGTTTGCCTAGTTAGTTGTATAAAAAAAAACAAAAATGGTAGATCAATGGTTTCTACTTTCTGTACTTTGTATATTTTGACTCGATGCGGCGGCGTACGCGCTTCCATTGCAGTAATGATGGTTAGTAGAGGCACAAGTAAATATCATTAATTTTGACAATGATTAGATTGCGTAGCACAAATTATTGTAGCTTACCTTCAGTTAGTAAATGTTGTTTATAAAATATCGTTGTAACATTTAAAGAATGTTAAAAAATGAAAAGATGTAACATGCATTGAGCTTTCATAAAATAAGTACTTGATAAAAGTTACTTCTCTCTATTTAGTGACATTAAAATAACACTTGAGACAATTAATTAGCTTTATCTATAAATAGTTCCAAAGAATACGATCGTTATATAAGTTGTTAACAAAACTTAATCGCCTGGAGAAATCATCCTACAAAGATTTTGGTTTTCCTCTTTCAAGACGTCCATTAGTGCAGGATGTGACAGAAATGATGGGACACAACATGCTAAGTGTACAAAGTTTGGACACCTGCTTGTTATCTGTTCAGAGATTATAAATGTAGGAGTCCTAGGTTTTATTTATTGAAGTCTGAAATCACAAATCGAGCCTTTAATCCCCAAGTTAGATTAGTGTAACCTACAAAATTTTGAAATAGAACATCTATAAATTTTACAACAACACACATAAAATCTTAATAGTTTTTCAATAAATCTATTAAGATTTATGTTTTATTGAATCCATTGGATTGAATTTTTTAGTTTTATTTGTACTGTTTATATACGTGTCTGTGTGTCATAAATCTAAATGGCTGATTCCATAGAATTGTAAATAACCTTTGTTTTGTTGGTTCCGTTTGAAAACTTGATTGAATGTTTTGTTATTAATAGGTTGGGGGAAAAGTTTCTTCGCATTTTTATAAGAAAATTCAGAACATTTTTAATATAGTTTATTTACATTTAATTAAAGTATCTAGGTGCCATTTTGTTCGATTATTTTTTGCCATCTTGTAGGTAGGGACATGATCCCATTGCTCTAGACATTTTGAGGTTTCTGATCAAAATACCGCGACAAGTGGTTTTGGCAGTCCTCTCGTGATGTTAACCTGACGTTCCCTAAAGAATTCTGAAGAGACCGAAACAGGTGAAAATCTGAAAGTGCAAGGTCAGGACTATACGCCGGATGCATTAACACCTTCCAGCCAAACTCTGATGTGTGAGGTCTAGCGTTATCATGATGAAAAACCACACCTTTCCTGTTTTATTGATTCCGGTCTTTTTCTTTCAACTTCTTGCTTTAATCTCATCAGTTGTTCACAGTAGAGTTCAGAATCAATGGTCTTGCCTGATGGTAATAGCTCATAATGAATAATGGCCTTCCAATCCCACCACTTACATAGCATCACCTTGTAGCGAGTTAACCCGGGTTTTGCCACCATCTGTGAAGCTTGACCGGCCTTTGACCACGACCTTTTTCGCACGTTCTTGTCGTACGTGATCTACTTTTCATCACTAGTTATCAGCTTCTTTAAAAATGGTTCGGTTTCATTACGTCGTAATAAAGAATCACAAATGAGTACACTGTTCATTAGGTATCTTTCAGTGAGCTCGTGAGGTACCCAAATATTGAGCTTTTTGGGGTACCCAGTTTTTTTCAAATGCGCCAAAACTGTTTTGTGGTCAATTCCCAGTTCTTCAGCTACGTCGCAACTACTGAAATTCCGATCTTGCTCCCCTTTTAAAAAAATGGCATTTATTTTAACCATAATCAGGCGACCAGAGCGACGTCCATCTTTGACATCAAAATTTCCAGATTGAAAACGCTTAAACAAAATTTGTGCTACTCTCGAAAAAAAATTTGCGATGTTTACACTAGGTCCATAAACATCGCAAATTTTTTTCGCGGCTTGTGTTGCATTTTTACCTTTTATGTAGTAAAATTTTAAAATATATCGAATTTCTTTATTAGATTCACTCACAGTATCACACATTTTCCTAATTTTAAATTTGGAATTACCTTCTTTAAAATTTTTACTTTAAATGATAACAAAACCAGCTAGATACAAATAGTATAGCCAAAGAGATTTTATTACAAGTTCATACATACCATATGCGAAAAGACTTTTTTCCTAACCTAATATTATTTATTGGATTCTTCTTAGAGTTTTATATATTTTGCCATGAATTATTAAATAATAATAATTAATAACAAAGCTGAGTATTTGAAAGCCATTTAGTTTCACATACCAATCCAATGTAAAAACCAGGTGTTTAAAAACTCAGCCTGTGTGATAATCAATTTGATTTTTTGATGTCATATCTTAAGTACTACGCCTGTCTAAGAATGAGCCAGTAAGCTGCGACTTGAACCAGTGATCCTTTCGGTGATTTGTTTACGTGAGTTACATTTGGGTCGCCGGTGTTTGGGGAGAGTTCGTTAGGACCATTGACCAGCGCCAGGATTTGTTTATTTTTTTCACCATCGACAAGGAATATTTGTTTAATAATCATTCTGATGAAGGCATTGTAGGTTATATATTTTTTCTTTAATTTTTTAATATCGTGTGCTCTTACTACTAGCTGTTTCTCGCAGCTCCGCCTTCTTCAAAAAGAAGCCTATGTTTGACACCGGGTTTTAACTTTATTCATACCGAATTTCATCAAAATCCGTTCAGCGGTTTGGCCGTGAAAGCGTAACAGACAGACTTTCGCATTAATAATATTAGTATGTAAGTATGGATAGACAAAACTAAACAGTGATCCGTTTAAAATTTCTTTTGAGTTTTGTAAACTTTTTCTGTGTTAAACGAATACATATAAATCGTTCGATAAATTCTAAATCATAACAGGGAAATTCCTGAATTCAATAAGTTCGTGAAAGCTCAACATGGTAACAAATTAAACTGCTATGTTATATTGCCTCGTTTAGTATCCTCAAAGGGGTGTAATATTCAGCAGTAATTATTACGCTGGACAATTTAGAAGTATCCCAGTTTTCTGTATCAGCCCGATACGCTAGGCGATGCGGTCATATGCGTGGGCGCACTGACTCACGCCGCTTATTGATCGGTCTGCCCGATCATTGGCGGAGATACGGGATCTGTGTCAGGAGTCCCATTCATCCAAAACGTTTACTGGTAGTAGCTTTGTGGTCAAAGTACATAAACTTCAAAGGCCCTAGATTTGCTCCTTGTGGTACACCTGACGGATTTTTCTTTTTTATTATCTACCATTTCGGAATTTTGTAATTTGAAGCGTTATGGTTACTCCAATTTGTGACTTTAAATTGTACGGTTTACTTGTGTTGGATAATATATATAACACAAAGTTGTTTTGTGATATCTTGAAAAACCTTGAATTGATATAGATAGGCTATTTTTTTTGCTGAGGGAGTATATTACTTTATATTACCTACGTTAAATTTGGTACATTCCCCCAGCATTTTTCTTTTATACTTGAATACGTTGAATTATTTTAAAACCATTTAAAATATGTTTTTATTCATCATCATGCCTTACCAAGGCGAATCTAAAATAATACGTAAAAACCTCATGAAATCACATTTATTCAAATAAATATATTTGATTTCATTTGATCACGCGGAACTCTATATACAATTTCCGTAAACAACAAAATTTGATTTCGTATTAAAACCTACTGATTGTCCAATGAATGAAGTTTCCGTCAATCTGATTTGATAACAATTAAGTCGTCTAATTAAGATGTATTATCAGATATATTCTAAGTATAGTGTAAAAAGCTAGAAGTGGGACCCGGGCGGTCGTCGGCCGCAGTTATCTTTTGGCTCAGATTCCTTGACCGGCGGTGCAGCTGGGTTCAACACGACCTCATGACAATAGAGGACTTACTATCAGCTAATCAAATTATTCTTCCTTACTGCACAGGGCATTGGGTCGTAGAACATACAGGTTGAGAGTTTGAACATGCTCACGCGGGTTTAATTGGTTATCAACATAATACAATACTCTATAATGCACCCAAAAAAGAAATACAGAAACAGATCTCAGCTATACAGAGCAATCATTCCAGTCAACCTTAGGGTACAGTAAACTTAAGAACAAGAAGGCAATATCACTCTCATCCCGGTCTACCTGATGATTTCATTTGATAAACCTTCATTGCTCATAAAATACATAAAGTATTACATATCATGCGACTGAAATTGCCATTTATTTTACTTCTAACTGCATGCATTGCATTCGCTTTTCGACAATTTTACTGCCAAAAATATTATAAATCTCTACATCCACTATTTATAAAATACGATGATAATAAATGTAGGTCAGCTTGCTTTAGGCTGTGACCCCCGCGCACCAAAACAATGCACTTCCAGATAATGAAGAGCATTTTTAGGGTACCGCACTCTGAATAAAAATAACTCTATTTATAGGCCTCTACTGTTCGCACGTGCTTCTGTCAATTAACAGGCTGTTTTGTGAACGTTAATACAGATGCTAAGATTTCAATACGTATTTTATATATATATATTTATTTAATTTGGTACACATACAGATAGTTTACAAAAACATCTTGTGTAATTTATGTGTTAGTAAATTTTGTGCCAGAAAACTATCCAAAAATTGTGCACCCCACGTTATTATTGAAAATAAAACTATTATTAGTAAACTCTTATACTTATAGTAAAAACTTACACTCTGATAACAAAGAAACAAGTACAACATATAAACACACAGTTGGTAGGTGTACTTAATAAAGAAAATCATTTTAAATTAAGTATCAGATCGTTAATAAGTTGCAGGTAAACGTAAATCCATACTTCCATACTAATATTATAAATGAGAAAGTCTGTTTGTCTGTCTGTCTGTTTGTTACGCTTTCACGGCCAAACCGCTGAACGGATTTTGATGAAATTTGATATGAATATAGTTGAAGACCCTGGGTCAAACATAGGCTACTTTTTTACGCAGGCGGAGCTGCGGAAAACAGCTAGTTAACAATAAAACTTTATTTGTATAATCGTAACATGCTATTGCGGAACTGTCTCAAACTGCCCATACTCGTAAATATCTAAATCTTCAAGTTTAGCCTTATAATATGATCTACACATTGCGGATAAAGTGTTGTTGAAAGATACATTATTTTTGAAAGATGAAATTAAAAAAGTGGAACTAATACTAATGTATTATACATATTGATATTATAGGTTGTCTCGATACAAATATTTTCATAAAATAATGTTTTCCGCGACGGAATCCATGATTCGCGTATCCGACTTGCACTTGACCGGATTTTTTTTAAATTGATGTTATCAAATATTTTCACAAGTTGCGTTTATCGTAAGTTTATATTGCAAAAGTCTTGATAGATTACATTCAGAAATTAAAATTCGAAATACTCGGTAGATTTCGTTTCAATATTTATACAATCATGTATTTACGTATTTACTTGTGCGATTGCATTTCGAAAATATGTAAAAGGATGTAGTTTAATTTTGGATGCTTTAACCGATGCGTCAATTTTAAATTATTAATATTTTAAATGGTGGTATCATATTTACTATGTTTTATACTTTTTACCATATTTATTGTGTGTATGTACTGTTATATAAGTAATATATATATATATATTAAAAAAATAATTGCTAGTGTAAAAGTATTTAATGACTCATCATCATCATCAGTGAGCAAAAGTAACATTTTGTAGCAAGTGCTCAGTTCGCTCAGTAGTTTAAATTGGAATCACTCGTTACGCCCCTCATTAAATTCTAGACTGTTTCAGCTATCGGAGAGAACAACGTAATTCATAATACGGCAGCAGATTGTCGTTTTTCTCCTGCCGTGCTGAAGGCACAAAAATTGAATGCAACTTCTCATACTTAGCATAGATTAAAAATTTTCTTTTAGGGCTCTTGTTGTAACATCTCATTTCTCAGTAAGATCAGCGCAATTACATCTGACGGCAAAATGCTAAGAAGGACCTTTTTTTGGAAACACGGAACTTTCATTGTAAAATTTATTTCCTTGTTGAATATTTTTGTTTCTAAAGTGTTTTTTTCTTCCCCCAGGGTGATGGTTCCAAGATGACATTGCGGTGGCTGCTGTTGTCGCTGGCGGCGGCAGTGGTGTGCGCCGACCCTTACTACAGAGCCAGCACGCCCCGGACGAGGCACTGGCAAAGGATGCGCGATGATCGGGCCGCTTCACAGTTTGTCGGGTAAGTTTCTCAACACCACAAAATGCTACTTTAAAAGACTAATTACCTATAAGTTTAGGTAATTAAGTTTAGTTAAAGAAGAGTTTGTTTATTTTCACGCGCTAATCTCACGAAGGACGGTTCGATTTGAAAAATTCTTTCAGTGTTTATCGAGGAAGACCCGGACGAAAAATAAAAATGCAATCATTTATTTGCCAAAATAGAGTACAGTAAGTTTTTGAAGTCGGGACAGGCTGTTTATTATATACTAGCTGTTTCCCGCAGCTCCGCCTGCGTCAAAAAGTAACCTTTGTTTGACCCCGGGTCTTCAACTATATTCATACCAAATTTCATCAAAATCCGTTCAGACGGTTGAAAGCGTAACAGACAGACAGACAGAAAGACAGACAGACAGACAGACAGACTTTCGCATTTATAATATTAGTATGGATGGATTCCGTATTCACAAATGTAATGCAATAGAAAAAAAGGAAAAAATAAAATAATAAAAATTAACCAAATCCTGCCCGTGTGGCATGTTAGCAAGAACGCTGGCTGTATTTTCCCATTGGATAGAAAAGCTTATCCGTTGGGTGAAATAGCAGCTAGTCTTCCTGTCGTCAGTAATATAATAAGGCGCGGTGAGATGTGTTTGAAAAACGCTATATTTGTGTCTATTTTAATTGTAAATAAACTTTATTTATTAAATTTTATCAAAAATTATACAATTCTCTATTTTAAATTTAGATGTTTAGACTTTTTCTACTTCTTTTTATCGAGTCGAAATGGGCTACGTACGATGTAATCTAACCATTTTGTATACATTGACGTCATGTTAATTTATATCGTTCGTTGACTCTACTTCTTCGTCTCTCTCAAATTAGGGAAGCCCTAAACGCTGCCGCGTGGGCCTCACCTGTTGTTGCCTTTACGTGTATCAGAACACAAACTTTTTGAGACTTCTCGATTTGTCGATTTTACGCGAGCCTTTGTTAGGATAACACACGAGGTAATCAATGGCTTATTATTGTGGTCTTTCAATGATTAATGACTCCGTGCTTCTGCACAGATGAGTGCTACCACTAGTTGTCACTAGATTCTTGCAATCGTGAAGATACTGAACTCAGTTAACATAACTTTTTCGATTTTTACTTACAGCTAATCAGTGAGCACATATAAATCGACCCACCACAACGTAATTTAGCATAACATGAAATAGAAAAATACTCTTTCCATTTTGTATAACTTGCTTAAGTCTAACTAAAGAAGTATGAAGACTTGATTGGAATTAAAATAACTGACAAGTCGGGTGTCGCAGGGATAGCCTGAGTCATCCAGTTAAGTGGAGGAATGCTTGCAATGCGATTGGTGATCTGCAGCACGTGTGATGAATGCCGCGATATGACTTCGTTGCAGCTATTTTGTAATACGAACGGGAATGCTAATTGTTAAGAATACTTTTTGTAATGCAATACGAAACAGGAAATGTTTTCTAAAAACACACTGAAGATAGCATATTATTTGCTCTCATATTTTAAAACAAGCGGCTTAAACGCTGCATATATTAATTCTTATTGGACTTAAAAAATGGACCTAATAAAAACCAAAGTGATCTACATAATTTGGAATACCTATTTATTATCAATCCATTACAACCGGTCATTTAAGACATCATCAAGAGAGGCCTATGTCCAGCAGTGGACTGACTGCGGCTGAAATGATGATGATGAATCAATCCATTAATTTGCATGAAAAAATGTATATGTTTACATGGTGGTCTTTTAAATTAAATTTATTGTACTTATAAATTTTAAAACCTTTTACAAAATTTATAAATTCGCAATTATTGTGTAATATTTAAAAATGTACAGAATCTTAATCAAAATTCATAGATTTCAATAATCTCATAATTAGTCTACGCATACCTGATACTCTCTAACAATTTGTTATACATTGACGTCATGTTAATTTATATGGTTCGTTCACTCTACTGTTTGTTTAAATAAATTGGTGTTACATTCCTTAATTACGGCCGTTTTAAAAGGTAAACATTCGTTCTTTTGTGAATCAAGTTCGAATTCCTATTTTGTAATCAATCTGTTTGAATGATTCTATAGAGTGGCTAACGAACTAGTTTCGGGTTTCATGACCTGTGTTTTGACAACAAGATTGTTGTAGTGACTTTAATGAACGTTACATTGGTAATTCTCAAAGCTTTCTTTGCTGTAATGCATGGTTTAGTAGTAGTGTAAAAATATTTAAATAAGAATGTGACGAAAGAAAAGATTTAGGGTATGATTCGTCATGTCTGAAAGTTGTTTCGATTCGTCATGCGAATTTTTATCATCCATTGATGTTCCAGTTCGTCATGTGTCAATGTGGTTTTATTTCGCCAAACCATGTAAAGGTTCTGATTGGACACGCGTACGAAAAGTCCTAGTCCTAACTTGCCAAGTCTATTGACCGTTTTAATTTGTCATATGTTAATATGTTGCGATTCGTCAAGTGTATTTTTAGTTCTAATTCGTCAAGTGGCTGGCTCGGGTCGGGTATCAAAATATTTGATTTTGGAGAAAAATTTGTAGACTTGACGAATTAGAACTAAAAATAGACCTGACGAATCGCAACATATTAAAATATGACAAATTGAAACAGCTAATAGGCTTGGCAAGTTAAAACTTTTCGTAGGCATGCCCAATTGGAACCTTTACATGGTTTGGCGAAATAAAACCATATTAACACATGACGAAGGTTTAACTTTTTTGTAATGATGATTTTTTTTTTAAATCTCTTGATTTCTGCAAGGCTTTCTCTGGTGCCATACCTTTTTCTGTCGCTTTACTTAATTCATGTTGCTTGTCAGCTTGGATCATCAGTCTTTGAATCTGTGGAATGCCATTGATCCTCTAGGAAGTGCCAGTCAAATGATACTGTAACCCGACCTACTCATAGTGTAGTAGTTCCACCGTGGGCGTCCACGCGTGGGTGAATTTCACGCTCATAATTTCGGGAGCGAAACGGGTTCACTGGGTGAAGCAAGGTCAGTGCAAGCGGGAAGATGCGATTAACACGCATGTTAAGCTGTAAGGTGGATAAGGATGACCTCCAGCTGTTGTTATTATCTTAGACTTTATTTTTCTCATCTCTTACCGGTGAGTGCAAGGACTTTTATGTTTAATATCTTTCTCAATCACTCTTTTGTTTAATTCTAATTACTTCTTTGAGTCAGCGTCTCCAAATTTCGGAATTCATTCACTGCTTCGATGTGCATAAATAATACGTGATGAATCAGTTAAAAATAATAACGGAGCTTTGATAAATGTAATTACTGTTTATGTTACTGGTGTTAGGCAAACATTTAGATTTTTGATTAAATTACCAGATAAGCATAAATAAAAGCAGTTTAAATTGAGATGACATACAAAACTGCGACTGCATTACTGTTACAAGGTCTCAAAATAAGGATTTTGGTTCAAAGTCTAAGGACAGCTGATATAATCCGCCCTCTGACCTGAAAATTAGTTCGCTTAAACAAGCATTGCGAATCGCTCTATCCAATATCTTGGCAGCAATTGCTGACGACAACGCTACTAAAATCCACGATCGGAATCATGTAGGTATTTGCTTTAATTTATTTAGCTCTGAGGACATTCGTTGCAATGACATTATTAAAAAGAAAAATATTGCACAATTTGTTCATTCAGTAAAAGTTATGTATGTTCATCTCAAAATCAAAATGGTTCTTGTTGGTCTTTACGATTTCTCTTGCATGTATCCAGGTGTACATGATTATAAAACTTAAATCTGTTTTAGTCCCCACGTGTGTCGCTCCCGCAACACCACGCATTGTTGTCCTGGGTGGACGTCCAGACCCAACTCCCTTCTCTGCGTTGTTCGTAAGTATATATTTCAATACATCACCTTTGTTATCACATTCTGAATATCGCAATACAGCACGCTCATTAAACCTTTCTAGATATACCAGTAATCTTCATCATCCATACTAGCTTCACATTTCTTGTATGTTTGTGGTGTATTATAAAGGGTCTCCTTTATTGAAGGTTGATGATTTTCTTCATAATTTCAACCACCAGATATCCAGTGTTATATATTTTCATTTTTAGTAGCATTTCAACATATTCATTTTTAGTTCATCAAATTTTATGTTAGTAAAGCGAAGACTTGCAAAAGAATTAAATAACATTGCGTTTAATAAAACAGATTTATTTTACACCTCAACCAACGCAATGGCGAAAAAATGTAATTGATGTACTGAGATACTCCGCTGGAGTGAGTTTTAGGGTTTCGAAATGAGAGGGCGCCAAAGTGTTACATACTGTGCGATAGTTAGCTCCATCTTCCATCTCAAGTGGATCAAATTGTTGATTTAAAAAGAATGAAAGAAAATACTAAAATCTAGAAATTAAATAAATGCTGCCCATGTGGCATGTTAGCAAGAACGTAGGCTGCGTTTACCCGTTGGATAGCAATGCTTAAGTTCAGCATTTCACGTTGATGATGACGCCGTGTTTGTATAAAATAATGAAGATTTAAATATATGTATTTTCCAGCAATGTGTAGGCCGGACTGCGGTTCCCCTGGCGCCTGCATCGCTCCCAACATGTGCCGCTGTCCTGGAGGCATTGAAGCCCCTAGCTGTCATCCCAATGGATATCCTTATATGCGTAAGTGCTTCTGTTTCTTTGGTGGTGGTAACCAATTACCTTCCGAATTACGATTTACATTTATTCATTTCTAAACGTTTTCCTTTTGAGATTCTGTCCTTATAAGAATAAAGGGTCTCATCACCAGAAAGAATTTTAAAAATAAGTTCCATTGTCCAAGCGTCCTATTTTTGAGAGCTGCGAGTCGAAAAATTATCGTTCGTTTTCGAATGATTTTCATTCGATATAACGATTTTGCGTGAAAAATAGCTCTCCAGAATAATATACACAAACTTAGAAACAGTTCCTCTTTTTAATAACAAGTACAATTTTTGTTTAGTTTGTTTTAATGTTCGTCTATTTACATTTGATCTAGCTAATGGGAGCTCAAAAAACTACGGATACCAGAACAATGAGATGCGCGTCGATTGCATAATGCATCGATGTAACTGCTGCACTGATTAAGTGCTAATGAGCGATCTGAGGGCAAACTACGGGCTTTGCGGTCATTGTTACCAGTTTACTTTCGATGTCTTTGTACAACACAATTGTATTTTATATTTCCAAATGATTTCTGAAATCTAACAGCTTTTCAGCAAAAAACTACCCGACCACTGCAGTTTATACTATGCAACTTTTTTCTTCAAAAACAATAATATTAAAATAAAAAATAGTAATGACCTCTGCCTTATTTTGCTCAAATCATAATTTTATCATACATTCTTGCAAGTTCTGTAGAGTAGAGCGGGTTGCTCTATATACCACAGAATATAAAGTTCTTAACTTTTTACTTTGTGCTTTATTGGTACTATGGTGGGAGCGAAGGTAATCACTGAACTTCCTCTTTGGACAGATGAAAATACTGGCCACTCACAAAGTGCAAAAAAGGAAAAAGAAGCAAAGCAGTTGACAATCAGACAAATTTTCATCAAATATTTTGTTTTGCCGCTTATTCATCGTAATTTAATTTTTTAAATATGCTAAATTGCATCTTAATACTGTTGTTATCGAAAACGTTATTTAGCAATTCTCTAAATTTAGTGATATTTAATGTTAACATTTTAAAGTCGTATTCAGGTAATCTGGTTATTATACTGTCATACTATATTCTGCGCTACACACTAAAATATAAATGCGAAAGGAAAGTTTGCCTGTTTGTTTGCAATGTTTGCCCATTTTCTGTTACTATATAAAGATTCACGCGGGCAATGTCGCACACAAGAAATTAGAAGAAACTGTGTGATTTTATAACTTATTTTCTTTTTCAGCGGCACGGACGCGTGGCGGCTGTCGACGCATTTGTATGAATGGCGGCACATGTACCAACGGCACGTGCGCCTGCGCACCCGGGTGGAGCGGTGAATTCTGTACCGAACGTAAGTAAATGTTTCATGTTGCACTACAGTTGCAGTGAGTCATTTACTTGCTTTTCCTAGTTGTGTCCTCAGCTTCGTAGCCAAGGGTACGCTGTAATTCAAGGTCTCAGATTTGGCAGCACTGGTTATTACAGTGGAGCGACTGCCGTCTGACCTGCAAAACCCTTTTTATAGGGTAACCAGACGAACAGGAACATGATCCAAGGAGTGTTAATGGCCAACACTGTCAGAGTTTTCAGGGTTCTTAAAGGCATCTGACACAGCCTAACGACTGGCATATATCTGTAAGTGTAGTGAGTAGCTCTAAATAAATAAATATCGACAACCGGGACCAACTGCTAAACGTGCCTTCCGAAGCACGGACGAGCTCGAGATATAAAATGCCACTAAATGGCGACCTATCAAATACGGATCGCGTCTCGCCATCCCTTGACACGCGCATTTGCTACGAATATGCGCGTCGCGCTCGGCTATCGAACTCCTCAGTCGGTCATTTTGCATACCTATAATATTTGTTTTATCTTTCAGCAATATGCCGTGAGCCGTGTCTCCATGACGGCCGGTGCATCGCTCCAGACCGCTGTGTTTGCTTCCACGGGCTCTCTGGAACTAGATGCGAGATCGATCGACGAACTGGTAACATTATTGTTTACGTATTTAATTTTGTCCTGCGCTGTTTATAGCCACAACTTTGGAGTTAAAAGATTAACACCCGTATTCTTAAACCTTCACACAAACTCTATTCAACCTTACTCCACCTCATTGGTATTAGTTGTCACAAGCTTCCTTGACTTGAGATGATTTCTCATTGGAGGTGAGTATTAAATTGTCAAATATAAGGTTGGTCGAGAGGTACTTTGAGGCGTCCTTAAAATGAAATAAAGTAGATAAAAAACTGGTTTTTTTGCCACTTTACTTACTTCATTTTATTTGTTACTCTATTCTGTATTTTCAATTTTTGTGTTTAAAATTGTTATTATAACCTCATTGGAGTTTGCTCAAGCAACCAACTAAGAATGTCGTTTTCAAGGAAAGTTCGAGGACTTCCTTAAGGCGCCCTCGAATGAGTTTGAGTGAAGGACGTTCTTAAGGTTATGTTAAGGATTACGGGGGTAAGAGAAGGGTAAAACCTAGTGCAGGTTTGGTAAACTGGTCTGGCAAAAGGATTGCAGATGTCACTATTTTACAAAAAAACATAAAGAGGCAGAAACCCTTTCGATCCTTTAAAAAACTTTTAAAAACCGGCCAAGTGCGAGTCGGACTCGCGCACCGAGAGTTCCGTACAAATCTGTAGGTATCGCGTTCACGAGGAAGGGAGTATTTTATATATATTTATATTGTTCGTTTGCGAGTGTCGAAAATTTGCAGCATAATCGGCTGTAAAATCTTTTGATTGCGTTGGCTTAGAAGTTTGATTTTTTTGTCAGCGTCAAGGGACCGTAGACCTGAGTATTTGATGTAAATTCCAGCTTGATACCTCCACGCGTTCCTGAGGAAAAGGTCTTGACAGACAGACGGACGGACAGACAAAAAAGTGATCCTATAAGGGTTTCCTTTTTTACATTTTAAGGTACGGAACCCTAAAAATATGGAAACTTGTTTAAAATTAGAGCAATTTTCTGTGATTAATGTGTTATCATCAGAATTATAACTAAGGTATCCCTACCGCAACCGGTTTTTTTTTCGATCTAATATCAAGTCAGGGATTCAGTGGATCCTGAAATTCTCACCAGCTCACTAATCAAATCGAGACGTAGTCCTATACAAACTCATATTATTTGAATGTGCCAGGACCGTGTTACACTGACACTCGAGGAGCTCTCTGCACCGGAGCTCTGGAAGGCGTGATGTGCACGAAGGGACTCTGCTGCGCGACTGTCGGCGTCGCGTGGGGACATCCTTGTGAACGATGCGGGGAGCTCGACTGCCCTAAAGGACATATACGGAACTTGGCCACTAAGGAGTGTCAGGTAATTAAATAGGTATATTCTGTTAATTGTCTGACCGCGACGAGCCTTTTATAGCGACTTAATTTTTTTAATATACAACTAAGTAGGCAAACAGGCGTACGGCCCACCTAATTGTAAGTGGTTACCGTAGCCTATGAACGCCTGCAACCCCGGAGATTTCACGAGCGCGTTGCCGACCTGTCCGCTATCAGCACAGCGACCCCTCTGAAGCTTGGCGACCCTACTCACCAGCAGGAACACAACACTGCATCACAGTGTTATTTGGCTGCGGTCTTCTGTAGGGACTTCCCCAGACGGACTACTCCTTACAAAATGTCCTACCTAATTAAATTAAATTATACAAAATGCATGGTTAACTACACAATACTTTGCAGGATATTGACGAATGTGCCGCCGTGCCCGGTCTGTGCTCCGGCGGCCGCTGCATCAACTCAGTTGGCTCATTCTCCTGCGAATGTCCGCCTGGGCAGAGAAGACATCACATTTCTAACAATTGCGAAGACATAGACGAGTGCGAAGATCCTGATATTTGTCCCGTAAGCTATCTGTTACGCTTTGTAATTTCAAAGAATAAAGTAGAAAGGCCCGAGAATGCTTCCCTGAGGTGCTCCAGTACAAAAATTTAAATCTTCAAACTGTTAAAGATTAATTTTCATCTGTCTTTTTAAAACTGTTATACATATTGAAATATTTATTTATATAATTATTAAAATTTTATTGTACCACAAGTAAAAATACAATTGGCAAATCAAATATCTATTGTAAAAGTGATAACTCTACATTTGTGCCTTTTTATTTGCAAAGAAGTTTCGTTAATACTTCTCTGATGCTTACAAAGAGTATCTGTACCTTCTTTTATTTTATGATAGGTAGCTTTTACCGATTCGAAATATACGAGAATAATATTGTTTCAGAATGGAAAATGTGTAAATACTGATGGCGATTATTACTGTCATTGTAATCCACACTTCATACCAAGTCCAGACAAGAAGTTTTGTATCGGTAAGTGGACACTTTTTAACAATCTTCATGAAAAAATCACTGTAGATAGTAGTTGTCAAGCATATTGTATTGATGTTACTAATCATAGAGGAACTTTTTGCTTACAAGAGAAAGGTTTAAGATGTTTTAGCTAATAAAAGATGTCCTACATACAGGTATCTTGAAAAACACGTTTTGTCAAATTGTTCCTTATAAGGCAATCTGTACTTGCATTCTGTTTTAAAATTAATGTTGATGCTTGTTGGATTTTTTTTTTTTGATGTTGATAATAAGCAGCTATAATATCCTAAAATTGGTTCAAACCACTCAATTTCTTTCTCAAAGACGGTAGAGTACGAAGATGCTACTCATACTTAAGCGAGATGGGGGAATGCGCGGGCGCATTGTCCTATCTGTACTTTCATTCTGATTACAACTAATGTTGATGTCTGTTGGAATATTTTCATGACTTACTTGACTTATGGTCCTGTGTAACTGGGGTAGAGGACATCCACAGTGACTCCCATGTCGTTCTGTCTTGGGCTTCCCGTTTAATTTCGCTCAAGGTCTTGTCAACAGGCTAGTTTCCAGGGTCAAAAGACAAACATTAAAATTAGTCCGTTATTTAAAGAATCAAAATATATTAGTGATGTATTTTTTCTTTTGTTAATTGATCGATAAATTATAAAGATATAACGCATAAAAGTTTACGAGTGGGGTCTCGTGACGCCACATACGTGGGGCGCACTATAAGTTTCCGGAATGAATATGAAAAAATACTATTAAAGGTACAAAATTAATTTATTGTTTTTCAAAATAATCTCCCTTGGCGTCTATGCACTTTTTCATTCGATGAAACCAGTTTTGAAAACTTTTGTGCCACTCCTCTGTGGTGACCTCTGAAACGTGTTTTTCATACTCCTCGACAGCCTCTTCTGGTGATAAAAATGGTTGACTGCGTAATTGGTTCTTAATTTTTGAGACAGAAAAAAGTCACAAGGTGCCAGGTCGGGACTGTATGCAGGATGACTCATGAGTTCTACATTTTTCGCCTTCAAAAAGTCGTTTGTCTGTCTGGCCGTGTGAGAACTAGCATTGTCGTGGTGCAGGATGATACGGCGTTTACGGTTATTTTTACGGAGTTCGTCAATAACTTCCGGCAAACAAATGGTCGTGTACCAGTCACTATTCACTGTACGACGATTCTCTAAAGCAACAGTAGCCACGTGTCCAGTTTTATTAAAAAAAGAAGCAATCATCCGCTTAGATGCACTTTTCACGCGCGCCCCTTTTTGTTGGTTTCGGCTCATCTTGAAAGACCCATACGCTCGATTGCTGCTTTGTTTTGGGATCGTAGCAATAAATCCATGTTTCGTCACCTGTTACTATGTCCCACACCAAATTTGACGCACCTTCGTTGAATCTGGTAAGCATGGCACTGCACCAAGTGACGCGGTCCGTTTTTTGAGCCTCGGTCAAGTTGTGTGGGATCCACCGCGAGCACAGCTTTCTCACACCCAAATGTTTGTGTAGGATTAATTGTATTTGACTCATGCCTATTTCTAAGGATGCGCGAATTTCATGGTAGGTCACATGCCTGTCTGTTTCAATCATACGGCGCACAGCATTGATGTTTTTGTTGGTCACAGCGGTGGACGGCCGACCATCGCGAGATTCGTCACTGAGATTGATACGACCACGCTTGAATTCTGCAAACCAGCTATAAACAGTTGTCTTGCATGGTGCTTCATTGCCAAAAGCTGTTTCAAGCCGAGCGATGCTCTGTTGAGCTGTCAAATTACACTTAAAATCGTAGAAAATCATACTACGAAAATTTTCCCGAGTGAAATCCATGTTGATGCAGACACACAATTTTTTAAATGGCGCCACAAGGTAAAAACAAAAGACAGTCAGATGAAACAAACTGCATTCTACAGCCAAAGAGTTCTATTTTCAAATGTTGCAATAAATTTTTAAATATTGTTTAGGTAAGTGGCCAGTTCCGGAAACTTACAGTGTGCCCTATGTATTGCGAAAAAGTGTAGCACACTGTGACGTTACACGGAACTTTAACGCGCCATATCTTTATATTAAGTACCATTCTTCGTTTAATTTGAAAAGAAAAAATACGTCTCCAATATTTTTTGATTATTCAACTAGCGGATATTTTTTTAGGAAACTAGCCTATTATCTTGGCCACGTCTAGTACCGTGCGTCGCCAGCTTTGTTTAGGATGGCCATGCTTCCTCTTATCCTGAGTCCATCGCATGTTTAGGTATGTGGTCCCTAAGGAAAGTGTGGCCGATTTAATTCCACTTGCGTCGCTTGATCAGTTCCCGAGATTCCGATCGACCAAGGAAATATTCCTATTTATTCATGATTTTGATAAAAAGCAGCCAAGTCCGAAAATTGATTTAAACCATTTCTTTTTTACAGACGGACGAATTCGAACGTGCTACTCATACCTAAGCGAAACGGGAGAATGCGCAGACGCATTGTCGATGCCGCTCTCCAACCGCGACTGCTGCTGCGGGTACAACATGGGCCGCGCCTGGGGAGATATGTGCACTCCTTGTCCGCCTAGAGGATCTAGTAAGCTTTTTAAAATCTTAAAAATATATTTAATCAAACATTTACACTTTACACGTTATTACAATTACAAGGACAATAAATAAAATAAAAATAAATAATGTCCATAGAGATTTGATTTCGATGGTACATACATAGTAAAATTATACTCATGTTTATTTAACAGATTTCAGATTTCAAAAACAAGAAAACCTCTTATTTCCAAAGAAATAATGTAAATCTGAAAGTCATACAAGAGTCATCATTCGAAGTTAAATACAACTAGTGACGATTAAATAATTTATTCCGTTTAATTTTTCACATTCAGATTCAACACGACACCTACGCTTTGTGTTTTTACGTAACTTCTTGTTGGTCTTTTTTTTTGTCAAGTCAGTAGTTAACTTAAGTCAAGTCTGAAGAATCAGGATAAGTTATTTAACTTGGTAGAAAAACTGCACTTAGCGATTTCCATGAGCATTTGGCAACAAGCAAAAACATCACATAAATCTTATGTTATGGTGCCACCGATAACAGAACCATAAATTTCCAGCTGAGTGGACGCACCTGTGCGGCGGAGGTATAATCCCGGGGATCTGGCGACGGAACCAGACGACCGGAGCTCTGGACTACGACGAGCCGACTGGGACCGGCGGGGAGCAGCCGCCGCCGAAACTTGCCAAAGTTAACGAGTGCATGCTGAGAAGCGGCATTTGTAACCTTGGTGATTGTGTTGATAAAGATATTGGGTGAGATGGCATTTTACTGTTATTATTTATACCTACTAAATTAAAATATAGTATTGACCCCCAATGGATTGGCCATTGCTTATAAGAAACAGATGATTTTGTGCTTGAGATGATTGTGTGTGAAGCTACTTTAAGTCGTAGGTCCCGGCAGCCATCCGGTGATAGTTTTAAGAACTACACCAGAGGCTGAAAGGCGGTTTCAACAAACTCTGACACCAGAGTGTGTAACGTCGATTGAACCACTCGATATGAATGAATGAACTTCTTCTGGGGTTTCTTCAATGGAATCAAATTTGTCTACTGTTATTCTAACCTTAGCTTTTATCAAATGCTACGTAATTACTTGGATAATTATTACTTGCAGTAAGAGAAGATTATGAACCGTAAACTCATCATCACTTACCATAAACTCAGACTTTACTACGTCAATATATTTATTTGTCATTTACAGACAAAGATAATATAATCACCATATTTACAGATACGACTGCAACTGCTGGCCCGGTGCTGAGAAAATTGAGAACGATGGCAATCCGAATTGTATCGACATCGACGAATGTGCTCTAGAGTATTGTAAAGGTGGCCACTGTATCAACACGCCAGGCTCATTTGAATGCAAGTAAGTTAAGAATTTTGACTATAGGTTCTTTCAACTTACATTACGATCTCAACAAATATCACAAGATTTTTAACACATGAGCCATATACGAGTATATTATTTTAATTCAATAGAAATAGTTCCTCCTCCTGCCGAGACCTGCTCATGGACATATCATCTATTGATATAGCCAAGAGCGGGTTTTAACACGAGCACCAAATCAACTTCTCCAGACGTTTCTCTACGCGTTGGATTAATATCCCCGTGAAAGCCTCTCAAAAGACCGTCAAAGAGTGTCAAATCGAAGAAAAGATAATAAATAGATATTGCAGAGCTACTGAAGTAATGGCTTTTTCATCTTCTTTGTCCAGGTGTCCGCCCGGATTTGATCCCGTCGAAGGTGGTTTACGTTGCAGCGATCAAAATGAATGCGAAATGACACATGGTGGTATGTGCACCAACGGCGAATGTAAAAGCTATGGCAATAGGTAAGTAAATACAATCGCAGAAAATTTTATAGAGTTATCAATTTCAAATATGTTTTTTGTAAGTTCAGTTACAATATTTTCATCTGAATCTTGGTTTTAAAAATAAGAATACTCATGCAATACTTAGTCTAGCAAAATTTTTAGTCTGATGAGAGTCATTTAAAAAGCACTACTAAAACATTATAGATTGTCTTTATCACAACCCATGGTCTTAATAAATTCATGGACAAAAATTTCTGCAACAGGTACGAATGCGTGTGTAATTCTGGTTTCGAGTCAACTCATACTGGAAACGCGTGTCAAGATGTAGACGAATGTCGTGATAATCCCAACGTGTGTCGTCACGGGCACTGCAGAAATACTCCTGGATCCTACGAGTGTCAGTGCGATGTTGGATTTGAGACGACTGCTGGCGGATACTGTGTGGACATTGATGAATGCTCTGATAGGTCTTTGTGTCAGGTAAGAATTGATTTTCTTGCAAGAACTTGGTTGCTTTGCTTTGATATTCTACAAGATTTCTGTTTAAGCATACTCATAATGAGCTTCGATTCGTTCCGAATGTATGCACCTGAAATTAATTTCATGTTTTTTCCGAGTTGCGTTATTGATGAAAATGGATTGTTGTTATCTTCCTAATACGACAAGGACTTTTTTATCTTTAGAACTTTATTCTAATAAATTCAACAATGGTCGTTCTAGGAAGTGCAACATAATGTGTTTCCTTTTCGTTTTGTCTCTAGTATGCTTTTTGCCTTTCAAATGCTATCAAAAAATTATATTTTTATTTATCAATAAAGGGATGGTGGATACGGATCATTTTACACCGGTCAGATTGGAAATCAATGAACCTGTGTTCAGCAGAAGAAGTCTTGTAGCTGAGATTATGTTAAAGTATTTAACTTATTGGAATATATTTTTTACCAGGGTGGTCGTTGCGTAAACACAGAAGGCTCATTCCAATGCCTTTGCGAGGCTGGTTACCGATCCACTCCGGATCGCGGTGCGTGTGTCGACGTGGACGAATGTTCCGAACAACAAGTTTGCAGAAATGGCCGCTGCCACAACACGCCCGGGTCTTTCCGATGCGAATGTTCGTCTGGGTTCACTTTAAGCAACGACGGCAGGACTTGTCTTGGTTAGTCGAGTTTATTTATTATGTATTTATTTACTTAGACATAAAACACATGTTACAGTTTTGTATCTATATACGATGCCATCACAATCTCTTGTTATTGTTTCACAAGTACAAATACTTATAACAATTGGCGGACTTAATCCTAAGGGCAAAATTTCTCTATTTGGAGAACCAACCATTGGGAGAAACAGAAAGATAAGCAAAAAAAAAAAATAGAAATAAAATAATTGAACAAATTAGTTTATGAGTAATATTAATGTGACTTCTAGAACTAGAGCTTTATGAAATTTATGTAGAATAGGCTAATATTGAACAGGTAGAGTAGAGCTTTGTAAAGTGCATGCAATATTTTTTAAATCTCTCACAAATGCAGATTGAAGTAGTACAAAACTTTCTATTTGTTCTTGTATTTAATGCTTTCATTTTTTTTTGCAGATGAAATTCAAGACTTGTGCTACGAAAAATATGAAGAAGGCCATTGTACTGGACCTGGATCCACACCAGTTACGAGGTCTCAATGTTGCTGTAGTTCAAGCAAAGGTAGAAAAACAATTTGGAGCTGTGATGATGAACTTATCTGCAAGTGTCAGTAGTTCTATAAATGCTAATATGATTTCGTTTTTATTTTAAGGTTTGCGGTTAGGTTGGGGAGTATCATGCAAAGAGTGTCCAAGACACGGCTCAAAAGAGTACGAAATATTATGTCCATCTGGAACTAGCAAAGACAACGGCGGCTCAGATATCAATGAATGCACGATGATTCCCGGAATCTGTCAACACGGGACTTGTGAGAACCTCGAACCTGGATACAAGTGTATCTGCGACCCGGGGTATCATTCCGATGGCGATAATATTTGTAGGGATATTGATGAGTGCGACATGCATCAGTCGGTAAGCTACAGTTTTACCAATATTATTTACTGTATTATGGTCTCGGTTGTATTCGTGTTTATTTTTTATTTATTTTTTTATGTTTATTTAATTATAGATATGCAGTATTCCTCTTGTAGTCCAGTCCATTGCTTATAAAGTGGTGTGCAGTGTTGGTTTTGGCTGTGGTGTAATTTTTATCAAAAACATTGTATTCTTTAAAAATATACATTATATTTCTTACATCTTATCTTAACATTATAAATTTAGAGCTGGGCTATTGTCGGTCGAATTTCATCCATTCCTATCGATCATTAGCGAACTTCTTTAGTTTTTTATACTATACTACGATTGGTTTACTTTTGTCCTTTAATTGCATTGTGTACCTATGCTACCTTACATACCGTACATTTTTCCCTTTCTTTGTTCCCAGCAGTTCCTTCAATTATTTTGGAGTGCTCCGAAGGGATTGGACTCATACTGAGAATTTGTTGTCTCTTACCTTTCGTTGTTTTACTAAACCAATATTTCTTTGCAGTATTGTACCGGCGGTCAATGCCGCAACACCATGGGCAGTTTCACGTGCGTTTGCCCGCCAGGCACCCGGTTCGAGCCGGACGAACAGATCTGCCGCGATATAGACGAATGCGAGGGTGAGGTTATTTTCATCGTCAGGGATTATGACCGGGGCGACATCCCCCCCATGTACCCCGGCACTGCAGGTTACAATCTTTGATGAAAGAGCATCCACACACTGACAATCATTTGGCATTCTAAGACATGGTTCGCATTGGTGACTTGCTATCGATTTGACAGATTTCGCAGTGCGTGATAGTGGTGTGTTTATGTTTATGCCCCAAAGAATAATAACATCAGAAAAATACGAATATTAACAGCTAATATACGGAATACACTGTTTCTAATCACTTTTAAATTTAACATTCATGTCTTATCTATTGATAATGATAAAATAGTACTTGTGGATTGTAACTACTTTGACACCGAACTTCCTTGCCATCACTCCATGCCTTCAGTTACTGAAGAAATTCTGTTGATCGAATCAACTATGGAACCAATGTGAACTAGGCTTAACATCGGCCAAATCACGCTAAATATAACATTAAGCTTTGGCGTGACTTCCATATTCTTTCATTTAATTTTTTTTCGAAATTTGTCAATTTTTTACAAAGTAATATTTAATTTTGATCATGGCTCACGCAATCAGTCACTGCATTGCTTACAGTTCATTTCTAGCTAATTTATTAATTTAAATAACGAAGTAATATGCTAAAGTAATAAAAGTCATTAAACAAATTAATATTGATAAATTAAATTACGATTTTGTTACATCAATAATTGAACCTATACCTGTTGTCATGTACGATACAGAGGTAAAGAGAACTATAATAGGTATATATTGCACCCTGTCAGCTAATGAAATTAAGTGTGAAGAGTACTATAGATATCTTTCATAATACCTCAGCAAAATTATAATCTGGCAATAACTTTGATGTCTTTCATTGCTGGGCTAAAATCATAAGCAAGCAGTGAAAAATTAGACGCATTGATATCAGAAACTCTTCAAATCATATTTTGCAGCTTTCATATTATGTTGTAGAGCTATCGAACCCCTGCGACAACGGACGCTGCATCAACACACACGGAAGTTACGAATGCGAGTGCGAACATGGATTTGTTTTGGACGCAACGGCGCAACACTGTCTCGGTAAGTTTTTATTCCAGAAATATCTGTTAGATTACGAAGCAAGCAAAAAGAAAGAGGCACAAAGTAATGACATTTGATACCCCAGAAATTGCTTTAAGGCCTGCCCCTATACATCAGGGCTGTGCCCGTACCGGTGCCGTGACAGGGACGTGTTTCATTCGGATTATAAAAAAATATCGATCGTTACATAAATTTTCTATAGATTCGATCACACACATCCATGCCCGGGCCTGCAATGGAGCTTTAGTGTCAAAGCCGACGCTGGGATGTGTATTAAGTACACCGGACTCAGGCCGTGCCGTGTCTAAAATTTTGATGTTTTTCTTGTAGTTTACTTTTTAAACCCTTTACGCCCCACTGCTGGGCCAAAGTTTCCCCCATTTCCCTCCACTCCACAGACATGTGTGAACAGAGTCCCTGACGTGACACGGAAGCACGGTCTCGCCACGTTGCCTGCCACAGGCCGGACACGGCCCCTATGTGTGGAGATAGACCTTTATGGGCATGGCGCGATACTGCTATTACTTATAGATTGATAATCGAACGTTGTTTTTCATGACAGACAATCGTCGCGGATCATGTTGGCGACGGGTAGTCGATGGCCAATGCGAAGCTGCGTCCCCTCTGCCGCTACTCCGACAGGAATGTTGCTGCAGCGTGGGCCTGGCCTGGGGTTCCCCGTGCGAGACTTGCGAACCTGAACACTGCCCGTGCGAGAAAGGTTTTGCTAAGGTACGGTTCTGGATTGTTTGGTTACTGTCGTGGATCTTGTTGGCGATGAGTAAGTAGTTGATGATCAAAGTGCTGCTGCAGCGTGTCCTTGATTTGATCTGTGAGACCTGCGAACTTGAACATTGTCGTGTGACAAAAGCATTGCTGATGTTTGTTTCTAGATTGTTTTGTATCTGTCACAAGTCTTTTTGGCATTGAGTTGTTGATCTTTTTCTCTTTGCTATGTCAGGAGTTCTGCTGTAGCGAGTAAAAAATCATGAATATGTAACTATGAATCTTCTCAGTGTTGTTGGCCCTTATTATTAATTTCTTAGTACTTTTCTTACCTGGCTTTGAAATCTATAAAAATGTATATTCTAAGACCTTATTCCACATTTGCTCTTGGTTTGATTGTAGTTTGACGGCGCAAACTGTCGCGACGTGGACGAATGCCAGTTGGACCCCGATTTGTGCATCGGCGGGAAGTGCATCAACACTGACGGCTCCTACCACTGCGAGTGTCCTCACGGGCTCACTCTCGACTCTACAGGTAGGTTTTACATCTTTATTGCACTCTGATCCATTGATCAAATCCATCAACGAATCAGTTTACGTTGTTGAGTACACACTAATCATCATGGGATTACACAAAACGTTTTACAAAAATTATCTTTCTGTCTCTCATAAATGCATTTTTTCCGTTAGTATATTTTTGGGATCATTCAATTCTATATAATTGGTTCAGGCTTTACTTTGCGGAAAATAAAGTTACGAGCACCTTCCAAATTATTGCATGCTTTCACGACCAGTTAGTTGAACTAAGTGCTTGTAAAATTTTATTTTTTACTTTACTATCAAAAATTTTGCTGCGTTCGGAAACGTTAAAATGTAAAATCTTCTATTATGTGTATCAAAGCTTATTCTCTAGATGAATACTTAGCATCGTCATTTTCTCGATGTCAATTCGAATCGGTTGTGTAGCAGATGCCAATGTTACTGATAATACTAAGACTGGGCTCTCATTTTCTTTTAGAATGCTGAAATCCTAAAAATCCTACTGACCTCGAGAATCAAATCATATTTTTTACCAGGTAACCGCTGCATGGACACGCGCGTCGAGTTTTGCTACACGGACTATATCGGAGGGCGATGTGCGAATCCCCTGAGAGAGGTTCACAAGACTGTCTGTTGCTGCTCAGCTCTAGGCCGAGCCTGGGGAGACAGTCGATGTGAACCTTGTCCTAAGAAAGGTATGGTCTTGTCATCATCATCACTAAAATGGAAGGGCAAAGTTCTTGTCGGAATTATTTCATTGAGTCCATTCTCTAGCAAGCTTCATAATTTTCCTGTCAAGATTCGACATATTTTCTTGCAAGCTTGTTCATTTCTTTAAACAACACTCCGTTTACTTCTACTTAGTCTATTCATGTCATGTGTAAGTGGTTTTCCTTTCTACTCTTCTCTCTTTTAATAGTTTCGTATATAATGCATCTCGTACTTATGTGAGTTTGCCGATGTAGGAGCAGTTATTTGAAATTCTTCTTTCAAAATTTCTTTTTCTGTTCCGTTAACGAATTGTTCAAGATAAATTTACAAGTAAATATGAAGTCTTAAATCTTTTCTTATTTTACAGGAACGGACTCTTACCGCAATCTATGTATGAACACGGACACTGTGCTCGGACCTCCTGGAACCGGCGAGAGCAGGCCTTACGGCAAAGATGATAACATGACGGATCTCTTCAAGAACTTGGAATTCCCGCCCGTGTACTTCGATGGAGATATACATAGACCTGGAGGCATCAATTTGAATGACAGGTAAGGTAATAAAATAAGTATATTTGGGAACAGTTTTGAGATGCTTGATTAGAGGTATACGTTTTTAGTCTATGATTGTGACTAGGTTTGGTTACCCCCACTACTTTGTTATAATCAACACCTCCGTGCTTCGGATTACCGGTAATATAATTAAATTAACACCAAGGCGCACAGAGTCGATACCATGTAACTCACTTGATATGAATTATATAAGTAAGTAAAAACTCTTTATTGCAGCAAAGAAATTACATAACAAATATAATAATGACAAGATGTACAATAGGCGGCCTTTTCGCAAAAGCAATCTCTTCCAGGCTACCTTAGGGTAGAGAAAAAAAGAAAATAGATAATATTATCGAATATTTTTGTAAAATAATGAATGAATTGCATATCTAAAGAGATGCAAATTAATGATTTGATTTAATTTTGTTAATTTATAAGATTGATCGAAGCGATTACTTACTTATTTTTAGCATTTGGAACTCAGTGGATGGCAACTTCATACCGGGACACGTGGAAGTAAACGAGTGCTCGGCCTTCCCGGGGCTCTGTGGTCACGGACGGTGCAGGAACCTGATGGGGTCCTTCACTTGTGAATGCTTCAGGGGATATGAAAAGGTAAATTCCTGGAACTTTGGGTTCTAATAAAGAACACTCTTCTCTGGTGGTGCAGGCGCGTCTAAAAGCTCTGATTAGTCTTTGGTTATTTGATAGCATAAAAAAGCTGAAAAATGGTTGTCCCCCTTGCGCCCAGATTGAGTTCTAGGCCCATTTAACCAGTTAAAAAGACAAGGAGCCTCCCCGAGAGACGATCAGTAGCTAACGCAGAGTCTGTTGAACCAATCCCTACGCCACAATGTTTAAAAACAGAGATTGACCATATTCTTCACGTAATAAGCTGGTTTACATAATCATCGTATCCATCGTAAGCGACTTTCTTGTGACTTGTCTGCTATATCTCAAACATGTAGGCTGCCCCGAACGTAGGAGTTTCTTCCACACATCCATCCATAATAGGTGGTTTATCCGGATCTACGCTGACTTTTTCACTTACACGAAATTTACCTACACAAACAAGCAATTTATTCACACATTTGAACAATTGTTTGTGTATGTGAGTAAATTTCGTGTCCTTGAAACTCAGCGCTAGATCCGTATAAATCAGTATTAAGAAGAATCTATCTATGTTAAATGGTTCATGGCTTTTAGGGTTCCAAAAATCATACTTGTGTGGACGTAAACGAGTGTGAGATCGTGAACGACGTGTGCGGCGCGGGCGAGTGCCACAACACGGAGGGCAGCTTCACGTGTCGCTGCCATCCCGGGCATCGGTCCAGCGAGATCTCCAAGGTTTGCGTTGGTGAGTGCTTTCTCTTCTGCTGTTCATATGAGAATGACTTTTATGTGATTGTCTCTGTTCGCTTTATTTGTTTACAGTATGTTTTACTTACGGTCAGTAGTCCAAAAGGATGAAGATCAACAACCGCAAAATTTTACTTAGCCTGCATTCATTAGTGCAGGCAGGTCCAAAAAAAGTGCATTCGAGCCATGTGTAGAGTAACACCATGGACTTCTTGCAGACCTCTGTTCAAAAAGCTTGGTCTTCTTGCTCTGCCCTGTTTGTATATTTTTGAAGTGAGTAAATTTGTGAAATTGCATCCAAAGCTATTTCTAACAGCTAAAGAAATATATCCTAGAAATACTAGAAATCCAGATAGGATAGTCCTACCAAAAAAACCTCGCACAGCACTATATGCCAAAAACTGCTATGCAATGTGTGGAAAGGTATTTAATGCCCTACCTGAAGCAATGAAAACATTTCCAGATGATGAATTCTATACGTGTTTAAAAGATTGGCTTAAGAATGAATGCTTCTACTCAGTGAATTTCTAAATAGGACAAATGACAAATAGCTCATGTAATTGATTCTTTTATTGACATTATAATTGTAATTTTAATTTGTTTGAAAAGTAAAGGGTAAAATTTATATAACTGTAATTAGGCATGCCATGTGTATTGATCAGAATGTTGAGCAATGAAAGCGGCGGAAGAATGGATGAAGTAACTGAAATGAGCATGTTAAGATGGAAGTGTAGAGTGACATGATTAGAAAAAATAAAGGATGTGTATTTTAAGAGGAAGCATGAAAGTTGCGCTTTCAAAGGAAAAGCTGGAAAGTTGTAGGTCAGGATGGTACGGTCGTGTTGTGATTAAGGAAGAGAACCATACTACTAAGAGAATGTAAAATTGGAAGCAGAAAGAAATTGAGGCAGACCAAAAAAGAGATGGCTGGGCCGTATCAGGGAGAATATGACTAGAGATAGAACTCGAACTGACATATTCTGCCGACCCCACCTAACAAAGTGGCACAAAAGAAGATTTACAGTTTTGTCAAAAGTGTCTTTGCAATCAAGCAAATAATGTAGAGAATGCTAAGATTGCTCAATTGGTGCAATTTTGCAGATATCGACGAATGCGCCGAGACGCCCAGCCTGTGCCGCGGCGGGCGCTGCGTGAACACGCCGGGCTCGTTCCGCTGCGAGTGCGGCGTCGGCATGGAGCTCGCGCCCGACCGCCTCTCCTGCAAGGACGTCGACGAGTGCTCCATCACCAGTGGTAAGTCCTTTCCTGTGCCATAGTTCAGGTCGTGTGATGACATACACCTACAAACTTGATTTGATCGAACAGTCATGTACAATCAGCACCACAGAAATAGGACCTATGCCCACCAACAGCCTGCAAAACAACATACTTGCTACTAAATGGAAAAATTCTGGCTAGGTGCAGCTTATATACCCCAGTGGTCTATAGGCAATTAAGCAACCGGCCACTACTCGTGGCTGCGACGTCGGCCACGAAAACCGCGCGGTACGCGCCCACTAACCAGGCCATGGTACTCTTTGGCGCCTTGATTGCTCAGTTGCCAAACGTAGATATTTTTTATGATAAGCTGAAATCCTTTGTTCATTCATGTATAATGTGTGTGTGTCATAAACCTATGTAATTTGTCCTGTCCTAACTCACAGCACGCATTGGGAAACTGTAAGTGCTGTCAGTGTTTGTATAAAATAAATAAATAACACCATCTATAGCTAACTGGCAAAACCACCAACAGAATTTGTTTTATGATCTTTGCTTTGAAATGTTGCTTGTTCAATAGGATCGATAATTGAATAAAGCTCGCGCCCAATCGCCTCTCCTGCAAGGAAGTGGACGAGTGCTCCATCACCAGTGGTAAGATCTAGCGGCAACCGACCTGTTCTGTGCCATAGCGCATCCAGGTCTTGCGACGTTTTGGTATTCCACAATATAGATACTTGGCTAAGGACCATAAGAAAGACATCCACCGACTGATCAGATGACCTTAAAAAACGTTGCCGGCAAACGCTGGATGCAGACCGCTTCCAACCGGTCATTTTGGAAATCATTAGGAGAGGACTGGGGCTTAAATGATGATGATGAATATAAGCATTGCTGCTGCTCTAATACTCGCCGGGACTCCATACGTAAAACCTGCGTAAAAATAACAGCGTCTGCTTCAAAACTCACATAATTAGTTGTCTAGCCCTATCTTACATGTCAAATTTTTTCACACATCAGTTTATAAGGCCATTTTAGGTTGCTTTATCTTTCGAGTAGTACCACAATCTTACAATTTTAGGTATCTGCAGCAATGGCGCTTGCGAGAACCTCATGGGCACGTACCAGTGCGTTTGCGACGAAGGGTACGCGCAGTCCACTGTCAAGTCTCACTGTGAGGACATCGACGAGTGTACTGAAGACCCCACCAGATGTCAGCACGAGTGTATCAATACGCCCGGATCTTACCATTGTACTTGCAGGTTGGTAGAGGTGCAGTAGGTTTGCCCTAGGCTTCGAAGAGTAAGCTGAGGACGCAAATAGGAAAACACGCTTATACTAAGAAGAATGATTGCGACAAATAAAAAATCTGGCAAAATAATCTATTTTTGCGATACAATAGAATGGATGCTGGTAAAACGGCCCAATTTAAGATTGTAAAAGATAGGTAACTAACATCAGATATATATAAAGGTTCGTGGCTTCCGACACGAGCCGACACGAGATGACGCCATTTTTCCGATCTTGCAGAAGACCAGTTCTTTGTCACTATTGTTGTTCTCTGGGCAGTAACAGTGTAGTTAGTTGTTTCCAGTTTTGTTAGGAAATTGTAGGCTTAATTTACCTGATTGTCTGGAAAATAAAGATGATTCCATGCTTTGGATTGTATTTGTTGGACCGGGCTGCCACCTGGTGGTCGTTAAAGGAACCACGTCAGAGGCTGAGAGGCAGTTCTGCACAACTCTGACACCTTGATGTACATGGTCGATTGAAAATGTAACCTACTCGAAATGGTGATGATGAACAGTGGATGTTGTTGATCATATTAAAATTTGCTGTAGCGATAATATGCTGAGACTAATGAGTAATAACTCTTTCCCAGAGATGGGTGGCACCTTCGCGCAGACGGTCGCACGTGCCGCGACGTGGACGAGTGTGCGAGCGGTGCGCGTGTGTGCGGCGGTGGGGAGTGTCGTAACACGCCGGGGTCGTATCGCTGTACGTGTGGGGACGGATTGCTGCCGTCGCCAGAGGGCGCTAAACCCACCTGCCAGGACGTCGACGAGTGCGCTGATGTCAGTATACTAACATTGTTGAAAAATCTTCATACCGGGTAGTGTTGCAACATATCGGTCAATGAGTTCAATGACATTAAATGTAAAAGTAGAAGTGTAAAATAAAGAACGGCCAGAATAATAAAGGACATGTTGAATTTTCTGGATATGTCTGTAGGACATTAGATATCATATGTACTTTCACATTCTTTATCGGTCCCTTACTGCTGGATCGTGACCACATATAGAATATAATATTATTTATTAAGACAATCACACACACAGTTAAATCATAGGTACAAAACGACATTAGTAAATAACATTAGCGTGTTCTGACCATGTCTCAATAGGTGGCGACTCAGCGTTACGCTAGGTATCGTGTGTGTCGCACTGATTCTACATAGAGTACTTGAAACAGAAAAACGTACCCAACTTGTGTTTTATCCATCGTCGGCACTTACTTCGTAGACTGCATGCATGAACATTCAACCAGCCTCTTTATTTGACTAAACCTTCAGATACCAGACCTCTGTGGCGCTGGGGAATGCCACAACACAATCGGCAGCTTCGTCTGCCTCTGTCCGGACGGCTACAGCGTGAAGCCGGAACTGGGCCCGGCTTGCACAGACGACGACGAATGCGAACTCGGGACTTGCGACTGCCACCCCGCTGCTGATTGCATCAACTTGCCCGTGAGTTTCCTTGTTTTGCTATAAAAAGTTAAAAGTTATTTTGGAAATGTGTCTATTCTAGGTATAATTTTCGTCCTGTGTTACGTCGATGATCGCTACATCTTTAATTTTCCATCGACGAGTTACTATGCGAGAGTGTTTTCTTTTAATGGTATGGTATATCGCATTGAAAGTCCTATTATTGATTAATCACATGGACGGTGTACCTTAAAAATGTTGTTGAATCGACGATGCAGAATGATACAATACGGTATCGATGATTTATGTCGATTATATCCAGCATAAAAACTCTTCCCCAGGCACAGTATTATTAATAGTACTAACGTACAGAACGGACACTCACACCCTTCCACCCGAAACAAATACCGCACCTCACCGCGCAGATTAAGGGTAAAAATTGAGAGCAAAACAACGCAGACGCAAATACAGTCCTACGAGTAACACTCACACATCACTCAAATTGACGCGCGTGCGAACGCGACCGAATCGTAGATCTCGGCGCTGTTGTATGGAATGTCCGGGGTGTGCCCCGGGTCAAGGCGAAATAAAAAAGGGTTTCGCTCAACTAACCAACTATTTACAAACAGTCTTTTACGACAAGAAATAGCCATAAAAGTGTATTTGTAAACATTTGCACTAACAATGTCTCCCAATGTAATGTTCGAACTTTCCAGGGTTCGTTCCAATGCCGCTGTCGCGATGGTTGGCGCGGTGATGGCTCGGAGTGCGACGACGTGGACGAGTGCCTCACAAACAACGGCGGCTGTCATCCTCGAGCCACCTGTAAGAACACGGATGGATCATTCTTGTGTCTTTGTGATACTGGATATAAGGGAGATGGGTAAGTTATTCAATCCTTCAGTCTTGTATAGCCATAGAGAGGGTTCAGATAGAGCACTCTCTTATGCAAAAGGTACCCTGAAAGATGGGTGATCCCACTGGGTATTTCTAGAGTTAATGGCAGGAGGCCTGTCATTACATTTTGAAAAAATGTAAGATATTGCTTTTACCACACATTTAGCAGACCACTAATCTTTGGAACAAAACAGTTAGGGATGCGACCGGAATAAGGCGACGATGATGATTTATCGTCATGAGGACCCTGTAGATATGAGGCAAAAGTAATCATCCGATGTTATTTTGCTGTACACATACAATAGGTTGATTAAATTTGCCTCGCCTTGTACATACAACTATCTACTATCTAAAAATTCTGGCTGAAGTAAATTTGCTGCAAGAGCAGAAACACAATTATCAAGTTGGATTGAAGAGGTTGAAGTTGTTATACTTTTCCCACACTTACAGTTACGCGTGCACGGACATCGACGAGTGCGCCAACGACCCGACACTCTGCGAGAACGGCCACTGCATCAACACGCCCGGCGGGTACGAGTGCGACTGCGACGTTGGCTTCACCAAGTCTCCTGATGGACGGTCGTGTCTTGGTCAGTATCTACTACTGTAATCCGGGAATTGCTTCAGGACATTTGGTGCTTAATGATTGAGATCTATATTTTGAATATAAATCTTAAATTATAATATATATCTATAATGATTTTGATCATTTGTTTGTTTCCAGTTCTGTAAAATGTTAATTAAAATGTCGATTATTAATCTAAGTCAGTTGCCTTCAGGTTACGTGAAAAGTTTAACACACTAATAAATAAAAATACCCTTGTATTTGTCACTGGTTGACGATAAACATGTAATTTAATGAAACAATGATTCCAATTATTAGTACAATGTTTCTTTCATTATTTTATTGTTACAGATATGGATGAGTGTACGACCTTCCATAATGTGTGTGTGTTCGGCGAGTGTATCAACACGTATGGAATGTTCAAGTGTCACTGTGACAAAGGATACCAGTCAGACAGCATAGACGACTGTAAGTATGGGTACTGTCATAAAACGAGTTTATGTTTTTGAGCAAAAACAGCACACCATCCTGCCTAAACAACAATAACAATACGGCCATCTTGACTAAAAATACCAGACGGACGACCGTCCTGACTAAAAACACCACACGACTATCCTGTGCCCAAAAATTACACGGCCATCCTTATCAAAAACAGGATGGCCGTGTGGTATTTTTGCTTGATGAATGGTAGTATAGGTACCCATTGACTGTTAGGTATTGCTTTTAGTATGAAGTTTTGGTTTTGTGCTATATACAGTTGTATTTTATGTAATAAAATTTAAATAAATATAATAATCCAATTCCAGTGATGCCCGGCTTCAACTGCACCGACGTGGACGAGTGCAAATCCCCGCAGTCCTGCCAGTACGGCGAGTGCATCAACACTCAAGGCTCCTACATCTGTCGCTGTCCTCCGAACTACGAACTTGTTTCTGATGGAACTGCTTGCTTCGGTATGTAACAACATTCATATTAACCTCACGCTCATGTATTTGTTTCTGGTAACACAAATAGGGAAGTAAAACTTGATGTTTCGATTCAAGATTTTTTAACTTAATCTTTTTAAATTTTGAATGAATGAATGAATTTTTATTTGCAAGTGAGTAAGGTACAAAAGGTGTTAGGTTGATACAACATAAGAAAAAATTTAGACATATAAATGCAATTTACCAGTGCCATAAAAATCTGAGTATTTTTCTACGAAGAAAAGGTCTTGCAGCAAAAAAATTTATGCATTCAAATTACCAGCATTTTACTTTTGATGGTATACCTCAGGGATCTTTACTAGTGCCAATTAATATAATGTTAGATTTTTAACTATTTTCTATTATGCCCTATTAGATTTGGTTACAAGTATTTTCAATAGCAACAATTCCAATTTGCCCAATTTCCAGACTCTAGGAAAGCGCAGTGCTACGGCAAAGTGGACCTGCGATCTGGCACCGAGCGATGTCGAGACGGCGACGAGTTATCTGAAGACGGAAGCATGGCCGCTTGCTGCTGCTCTGTTGGTACGTGATCGCGTGAAGTCATTATTATTATATCGAGTGGGTTATATGGCCAATGGACCCCGTGCACCCTGGTGTTAGAATTTTTAGGATACACCGTTCGGCATCTGACGTGGTGACGACGTGGTGATAACTAAATGGCAGTCGGGATCAATGGCTTAACGTGCCTTCAAAGCACGGAATCATCATTGTTATCAAACAATCAGGCGATTCAGCCGTTTAAGCTTTCAATGTCCTAACCGAACTAGAAACCACTAAACAAAGTATGCTTCTCGTGGGAGTCGAACCAATTCGAATCGAACCAATCGAATTGTACCATCGTTTACAGTTCGGTGGTTTCTTTGCCGAAATTGAAGGTTTTGTCCAGGAAAAAATACTTAAGTAAATTAACCTCATATCACACTTTACCAGTATATAGTAGTAGGTAGCTTGACTAAAAAGTGTAATAATATGGAGTATTTTAAATGTTGGTTTAGTTTAATATTTTTAACTATTATGTTTTTGATGGCAGGTGCTGCTTGGGGCAACTACTGCGATCTCTGTCCAGAGCCAGGGTCGGAGGCGTTCAGACAGCTTTGTCCCGGAGGACCTGGATATCAGCCTGTTTTAGAACCGGTAATTATTTATTTTTCATTAACCAGTGTCAAAACAAGCGTCAATAGCAGGGCCAAAATTATAGGTGGTAGTTTTTTTTTACCATTTAGTAGGCAAACAGGTGTACGACCCTCTTGATGGGAAGCGGTTACCGTAGCCCATTGGTGCCTGTAACACCAGAGGTGTCACGTGCGCGTTGCCGACCATCGAGAAATCTTTTCGCACCCTTTTGAAGAATCCCATGTTGTAGTCTTTTGGGAAAACCGTAGCAAGGATCTAATTCCATAATACCAGAGTACGCGGCAAAAAAAACTTTTAATGAACTGAAATAGTTTCACTATCTTTTTGAAAAAAGTCACTCTTACTGAATCCTACCGCTCCAATAGGTACCTTACAACTTATACTTATCTAAATCTTATCTCAAGCATTGTTGTCTTTTTCAGCCATCATACGTAGTGACTCTAGCAGACATAGACGAATGTGCCCAACACCCAGCACTTTGCGAACACGGAACTTGCACCAACACCTTCGGCTCCTTCGTTTGTACTTGCGGAGACGGATGGCAGCTCACTGAAGATGAACAGCGATGTGTGGATATCGACGAGTGTGCTTCTCCTAATATATGCGGCCCTGGTATCTGCAGGAACATGGCTGGATCTTATGTCTGTCTGTGCCCAGAAGGATACGTTGCCATGCCTAACAATAGTAAGTTTATAATTTCCCCACCTATAAGCTTCTTCGTTTAATGAGTGGATGTACTAAACTAAATGTGGTCCTGGTATTTGCAACAATATGATAAGAAACTTTTGGAGACGGAATGTAGCTTGGTAAAAGTAAGCAGCGAATTGTGAATATTGACTGGCATTCTATCCTGAATATATCCAGCTCTAGTTTTCTGCAGCAACAAATGTCTTGTCATGATTCCAGAAGAAAATATCAAACACGTTTGGCTTTGTTTCAGAGGAATGCGTGGATGTGCGTCAACGGCAATGCTACTTAGACTGGGACGAAGTTGAAGAACGTTGCTCGGTTCCTGTAGGAGTTCCTCAAACCAAGCTCGTTTGTTGTTGTTCCGTCGGCAAAGCTTGGGGAGCACCGTGCGAGGCCTGTCCGGAACCTTCTTCTCAAGAACACATGGCTTTATGTGGAACTAAGCCTGGATTGTACTACAATCCGGTGACCAATGAGACCAAGCCTATAAATGAGTGTGACATTATGCCGCAGCTGTGCAAGCCTGGTAGATGTCATGACACGATGAGTGGATTTGAATGTGGTTGTGATCGAGGGTAAGCAGACATCATCTAGGAATATTATTAAATCATTATCTTTAAGTCGAATGCCTTTCTCCTCAGTAGTTGTTTTCGCTGCCCACTTGAGGGAACTACTGAGCATTCCTTGTCTCTGAGTACTTAACACTTCTTAGTTACTCCTTTACATATTTGCTCTTGTAGATATTCCCACGACAACACGTCTCATCTCTGCCGCGACGTGGACGAATGCGCGATGGGAACCGCCCGCTGTCGCGGTCTAGCGCAATGTGTCAATGTGCCGGGCGCTTACGAATGCCGTTGTCCTCCTGGATACCGGCTTACTCCTTCTCTGGATGAGTGCGAAGATATCAACGAGTGTGATGACTCCAAGCTATGTGAACATGGAGAGTGTAGAAACACTATTGGGTCTTACAAGTGAGTATAATAGATTTTAGGTGTAACCACAGAATTATTAATAGTATTAATTAACGTACAGAAAGGACACTCACACTCTTCCATCCGAAACAGATACCGCATCTCACCGCGCACATTTTAGGGTAAAAATCGAGAGCAAAACGATGCAAGGATGTCGTTTTTGTCGCGCAGCCTCTGCGATGTCTATGACGCAGATACGATAAATAACCAACCCTACGATACACTCACACATTGACGCGTGTGGTTACGTGATCGAATCGTAGTAGTCGTGATAGGTTTCGCACTCGCCGCTGTTGTATAGAGTGTCCTGGGTGACTAAAACTATATCATTTTTTACGCTACTACTTACATTTTCTATGCTTTGGTCGAGTATGATGATATTTACGTACTATCCTACCAATATTGTTTATTGTAGCAAGCAAATCACACTTTGACACACTTATTTAAACGAGCAGATGTGAATGCAAGCCGGGATACACGCTCCGCGACAACGCCTGCCGCGACGTGGACGAGTGCGCGCGTCCGCGGCCGATGTGCCGCAACGGAACCTGCGAGAACCTGCCCGGCTCCTACACGTGCCACTGCGACGAGGGATTCAAACCGGGAGCTAATAACGATTGTATAGGTGGGTACATTACACGAGTAGCGCACTTCCTTACGCTACCAAATAGTGCCGGTTGGCGGCCATCTGCTGTTCTAGCATAGCCGGCGGCGGTATTTGCATGAGAATTTTCTTATGACATGCTTTTCAGCTGCTGCATCAGAATATGAAAATTACTCAGACATCAAATGAAACTTTTCACTGTGTACAAACGATGATTGACAAAAACCGCAACTTTCACGAAATAATGCCTGAATTTAGTAGATTGCATAGTTCGTAAAAACGTCTGGTATACAACTACATAAACACTACCATTTGGTAAAATAACTCTCGCGACATTTTCCGTGACCACGCCCCGGCGGCGATTATCGGCCGGGCGGTAAGGCCAGTGACGCGCGTCGCGTGTAAACTAAATTGAAATGTGTTTCCAGACATAAACGAGTGCCGAGAAGGCGGCATGGTGTGCCGCAACGGACGCTGCCGCAACACGGTGGGCTCGTTCCGCTGCGAGTGCGCGCCGGGGTACGCGCTGACGGGCGACGCGCGCCACTGTCGTGACGTCGACGAGTGCTCCGAGCACACGCATCCGTGCGGCAGGGAAGGCTCGCCCTCCTGCACCAACACTATCGGATCGTGAGTGTTTATTCTATTCAGAGGCCATAAGGCGGTTCCGTAAAAACTCTGACACATCCATAAATTAATGAATTAGATCCTATAAGCACTGCAGACTCGTTTGCTTATCGTACTGTCTACTAGTAGCATAATTTGGAATCATTATTATTTTGGTCCTTCGAGCCGGATTTTATTGACAATACCTACCTTCGATGTTTTAGGTAGATGTGATGGTTAGATAGGTGGTGATGATCAACTATGTGTCAGCGGATTTTATAAATGTTTATACTTGTTACACTTCCGATTACTAATAATGAATTTAAATTGGAAACTGCTTTGTAACTCGTTCACATTTTGTTTTAAAGATACGAATGCTCTTGCGGCAAAGGCTGGCGTCTAGTAAACAAGCACTGTGTGGACCGCGACGAATGCAAAGAGCTGCCTTATGTTTGTGCTGGCGGGGAGTGTCGGAACTTCAATGGAGGGTGAGTATAATACCCAAAGAATGAAAGTTTTTTAGGGTGAAAAAGGATTTGAAAAAAATACTCATTATTTTCAGATACGTTTGCGACTGCCCGTCAGGATGGCGGTTCGATAAGAACCTCGCTGTTTGTGTGGACGAACGCAAGGAACTCTGCTATGACGAATGGGAAGCTGGTCGCTGCCACAAGGCTCGACCGCTGGATCTGGGTCGGCCAGAGTGCTGCTGTTCTGAAGGTATTCATCTATTTATGGAATATCTCATACTGAGAGGCTATACTTAAATTAAACTTGGTAGGAAAGTAATAAAAGTAGAAAATTTACTATCAAAATCAAAGGGGTAAGTCGATAGCTTCCCGCAAAGCAACCTGAATGTTCGTCTGGTCATTCCATCTAGCCCATCTACCTAACATTTAAAAGTATGTTTATGTCTATTTATTTATTTTAATACATTTCCAATCAGAATTTAAAATTTTTAAATAAAAAACCACACACTATTCTAGTCTAAAAATATACCACCCCGAATGGCACCCGGCTCAAAGTTACCCATTACACTGGCAGCATTACCTCTCTGAATCGGAATGGATATCTTTTGAACCAAGTACCACTCGGAGCGATGGTCAAAACCCCTGTCTCTTAGGCGACGTCCTATTTCGCCCAAAAACTTTTTTGCCTCCGAACACCATGGGTCCAGCAGTCTCAACAGCTATTGGAACAAACTCGTACTGAGAACACAAATTTGAATATTAAGGGTGTTTATGTCCAGCAGTATCCTCGCTGCTGCCACAGGCTCACGAACAGTTGAATTGAGATAGGACGCCGCATAAGTACTGACGCAGGTTTAATTCAATTTTAAAATCGTAATCGTAAATCGTAATGATAATAATTGCTAATTTGACTTATTCTGACTATTAAACTGATGAAGTCATACCTTGTATAAACCCTGAACTTCATCGCAGGTGCTGCTTGGGGAAGATACTGTGAACGTTGTCCGTCTCCCGACTCTGCAGAATTCCTTCGCATATGCCAAGGCGGAATGGGAAGACCAAACCTTACTCAGGTAACAATTTACCAAAAAAATCTTTGCTGATCTTTTCCTGGAAGTGTTTAATTTCAGGCCTCTTATGTTTTTGTTCACAAGGAAACAATAACAAATTATTCCTTAAATTCCAACAGGATTTGGACGAATGCACAGTCCGTCCTGACGTCTGCAAAGGCGGTCGCTGCGTCAACACGGACGGATCCTTCCGATGCGAATGCCCCGATGGTTACGTCCTGGATGAAACGGGACTGGAGTGCCGGGACGCGGACGAATGTGCTCTCGATCCCAGGATCTGCGGCAATGGGACCTGTTCTAATACCCCTGGAGGATACGACTGTACTTGCAACTTTGGATTCACTGAAGGACCTGAGCATGTATGCCACTTTTGTGTTCCTCTTAGTACCTCTACATGTTAATTAAATACAGTGTTGCAATTAGAATTTCCAACATTTTATTGTTTGATATAGATTTGTTATGATATAACTAGCATAACATTTAGTAACTATAATGATTTCTTATGTTTTTGCGATTGTTACACATGAAATTTAACTAACTTTTTGCAGTTTATTTAAATGTCTTGGTGACTACTATAACAATAAAGAACAGAAACGCTAGATTACATCAGTCTACTAATCGACTTTTATTATTTGATTGTTACAAATAACGCAGAAGATACGCCATTAAAGTAATCATTGACTTTACTAACCTCTTACTTTGATACAGACATGTGTGGACATAGACGAATGCGCAGAAGGTGCCCTCTGTTCATTCCGGTGTCACAACACCCCCGGCTCTTTCCGTTGCACATGTCCTTACGGCTACTCTGTGGCCCCCGACGGAGTTCACTGCAGAGATATTGACGAGTGTGCTTCAGAAGAGAATAAGCCTTGTAGACACGCTTGTGAGAACGTTGTTGGGTCGTATGTTTGCAAGTGCCCTGAAGGTAAGCTTTTAATTTTTTTAATATAATTTTTTGGTTGAAACAAACCCAAATAATGTAGATAAAAAATTTAAACACTCAAGCGAGGAGTCATATAATACAATACAAAATATCGTTATTGGCCACATACAGAAACAAATAAATGAAAACAAATAAAATGAATAACAACAAGTAATCGGGAAACCAGAAATGCGATGGGCCAACAATCTTTCAAAAATATTATGAGCAATATTTATCCAGGTGTTATACGCTTTTGGAAACTATTTTTTTTTTGCTGATAATCTAGATTCTAGATATTATAATATTTATATGATTTTTGAAAAATGATATAAATATTGCTGTGTTCTAGGTTACAAACGAACATCTGCTCCACACGACGCTCCCGACGCTTGCGAAGACATAGATGAATGTGCTGATGACAAGCATCTATGTGAACCAGGAGTTTGTGTCAATACCGACGGCGGCTACGAGTGCGATTGCGATGAAGGCTACGAACGGAGTGAAGATGGCATGGCTTGTATCGGTAAGGACTACTTTACTTTAACCTATAGTTATAGATAGTTCAATCAGATGACATCAACGAATGAGCTGATGAAGACAAGCATCTGTGCCGAGCCAGGAGTCCGTCAACTCTGATTGATATGTAATGGTTTGCATTGGTAAGGATAATTTTACTATATCCCTATGCAATATTTCTCGAAAGTTCTAATCATCAACCACAGAATGATATAGGTTAATGTACACCGAATTTAATAACTGCCAGCCATAAAAGTGCTAAATCAGCACTTCTATATCCTAGTATGACATGAGGATTTATTGCAGATCGACGAACGGGAATGTGCCACCGAAATCTTGTATCTGGTCGATGTGTGCCCGAACCTTGGCCTCGGTCGCTGTCTTCCACTCCAGCACTGCCCAACCACGTTACTAAGTAAGTCATCTTAGTGATTCTAGCTTGCTTATTTAGTTTCTTTAATTAAAGTTCTCGCTTAGTTGTTATTGCTGTAAAATTAATAGGCTTTATTGCTGTGTATACATGATGATAGCTACAAGCTACTTTCTTTTTACAGAGCTCAATGTTGCTGCACTTTAGGCGTAGCGTGGGGACCAGAATGTGAAATTTGTCCCGCTCCGGGCACAGCCGAGCGCATGGAACTTTGTACTGAGAGAAATCTGGATCTGGACCATGGGACCATGGGTGGAGGTGGAATTGGTGGGGGCGGTATTGGTGGGGGCGGTATTGGTGGGGGCGGTATTGGTGGGGGAGGCATTGGAGGGGGGATGACTGGAGGAGGCATTGGAGGAGGAATGGGAGTCTTCAATGATATTGATGAGTGTGCTGCCATGCCTGATTTGTGCGCGCCCGGACGATGTGTGAATACCATTGGCAGGTAATAGTTACTTTGGGGAAATGGTTGAAAAAAAGTGTTATGATATTATATTAATGATGAATAATTGATTCATTGATAACATTCAGAGCGTTGATTCTTTTGAAGTACTTTTGCTGGTTTCAATTTACAATTATGAAATGAGATCCACAGCGTCCTTGGGTAAAATTAAATTTTCAGACTAATTACCGATGATTTTACTCAACAAAACCTATAGTTTCCGCTGCGTCTGTTCCCGCGGGTACAAGTCAGCCGGCGACGTGTGCGCCGATGTGGACGAGTGCGCCGCGAGACCCTCACCGTGCGAACAACTCTGCAAGAACACCGAAGGCTCATACGAGTGCCTCTGCAGGACTGGATATGAAATAGATGAAGATGGCGCCGATTGTCGAGATGTAGACGAGTGTGAACGGAATACTCACACCTGTCAACAGATCTGTACGAATACTAGAGGCTCTTATGAATGCTCATGTGAAGAGGGTTATGAGAAGAAGGGAGATGCTTGTATTGGTAAGTTAATGACGACAGGGAATCTGGAAGCACACGTTAAAACTGGAGGGCAGGTCTATAAATACGGCTGTTAAGATGACTGGAATGAGATTGGAACATTCAGATTTTCCAACAGATCTTTTGACGACTTGGGATATAGAGTATAAAAACTACTACTAAATTCAGGTTTAATCATTTATCTCCGAACGAAAAAGTAAAAGCCATAACGACTAGGGTCGGCAGGCACTAATGAAATATTAAATACTTAAGAAATTTGATGAGAATGATTTGATTTGATCTGATTCAACAGACATAAGATAAATATTTTATGTCAAAATGTCAATTGCATTGTTCTTCCTTGTTTAGATATCGACGAATGCCAAGAGGAAGGCATCTGTCCCACTCCCGGTAAATGCGTAAACCTTCTCGGCTCGTACCGCTGCGTGTGTCCGCGAGGGTTCCGCCTCGACCTCACCGGCACCAGGTGCATGGACAGAGACGAATGTGAAGAGGGAAGATGTCAGTCACCGTGCAGGAACTATGCTGGGAAATATCGATGCGAGTGTCCTCAAGGTTAGTTGAGTTTATTTAAATAGGTTGTCTAAGTTCATGGTACCACTTTATGTAACACTTGCAGATGTTGGATTTTTTTTTGTGACTTTCTGAGAAGCCATAGCCTATAAAAATAAAAATAAATAAAAACCACATATTTACAAGTTTTTACAATTCGGTACAATGAACATAATCTTCTTCTTTGTCCACCCCTTATCCCAGTTTATCTGGGGTCGGGTCTCTTCGTTCACTTGCGCCAGAAGTATCTACTCCAGGTTGCCTGCTTGTTTCCCTCTGGATCTCTGCTTCCATGTTTTTTACCCATGTGGCTGGTAGTCTTCCTACACCATTAGGTTTCTCAGGGATATTGAGTACTTGCTTAATGGGGTTGTTCTCGTCCCGTCTCAAAACGTGTCCGTACCAGCGCAAACGGCTTTCTCTAAGTTTTACGCCTATCGGAGCTATCATTCGAAGATGAGTAAATAAATGTATGAAACTGGCAGCAAGGGTTCACGACACCCGATTGGTCGGACGAGGTAACCAGAGGGCACACAACTGTGTTCGATGACCCCCTCCGGCGATTATATCTGTGGAATAATGAGGGCATTTGTCATCAGGCATGATCCGTTCAGCGAGCGGCGTGTGCACGCCACAAGACGTGTGCGCGAGCGGGCCGTGCGGCGCCGCGCCGTGCTTCCCGCTCGGCGCCGCCTACCGCTGCGGCTGCCCCGGCGGCTACGGCTGGGACGCCGGCCACGGGGTCTGCTTGCAGGTCACTCTCACTAAATGGATCCCCCTGTACCCTATACCCTACATATGATAATGAGTGCGACTCCCGTTTGGACTTCGTTCATTCAAACACCAAAGTATTGAGTGGACAAAAATGTCAGATTTTTCAGGCTGTCTAAAGTAATCTGCCACAGTCTAATGACTGCTGCCATCTCGCAATAACAACCGCTGTGATCAACGGATCAAGGCCGCCTTCGAAGGAAAGAGAAAAAAGAAAATAGAAAATTTGTTGAAAATTATAAAAGTTGAAGTATATTTTGGTGTAAAAAACTTTAAGCTGTGATTTCATACTTTACAAAGTTTGCAAGTAAAGTTTCGTTTAAGTAAACTGCGTCTAGAAATAATATATGGGAGATAACTTACAACTTCATACAAGGGAATTTAATAATTTTACTAAACTTAGCAACTAGTTTCCTTATAGTAATAGCAGCTTGCAAAATGTTTTTCTTTTTATTATCCGAGTAGCTCAGACTAGCGGAATGCCAAGAAAACTGTGAAACTGTTTTTATTTTGTTGCGGACTTTAAAATTGTAAATAAGATTCCTGTCAAAATTTATCAAGCATTTTGCTCGTGGTAACAAGAATGACTAATTTTTTTTGTGAATATATTTTTTTCTAAATAAAAAATCTACAGACGTACCTAAGTAATAATAAAAGGACTATTTTTAAATGACTCTACAGCAAAGTAACGTAGGTATAGTTTAGATGAAAAATATCATATTGATTGTTTTATAGTGAAATCTTTAACTCTCGTATTAAGAATAATTTGCTAAAATGTGTTGCGTTTGTTCTATCACGCTAAATTTTAAGGACAAAAATGGACGACACATTTTTTAGTTAACATGTGCAGCGTGTGCTTAACGATTCTCAAAACCCACGTAAGAGTACTCTATGCAATAAGTTTTTCAAATGTCTTCCTGCAATGAACGCTGCAAAGTGTTTGAAACGTTAGGTGTAAATAAATAAGTAGTAAACGCGATAGAAACCTAAAATAGTTGATTAAATATGTAGGTAACGATCACGAAAACATTAGAAATCATTAAGTTTTCCTTTTAAAGCTGGGCGGTGGCTGTGCATCGGCCAGTTGTTTGTTCGGTTGCACGGCCATGGGCGACGGCTACCAGTGCGGATGCCCGACCGGCTACGCGCTGGTCGGCGCCGGGCACTGCCTCAGTGCGCTCGACGGCGCGCTGCCGCCCGGAGACATCGGGGATGCCCCCGTGTTCCCCGTGCGCGACCAGTACAAAGTCGGCGGTGATACTGATCTTGTTACCAACGAAGGATGCTTTAGTTGCAAGGTTAGTACCTAACAGGACTAAGTGTCATTAAGAGAATGTTTGACGTGGATTCTGAACACGAAATCGGCTACGCGCTCGTCGGCGCCGGACACTGCCTCAGTTCGTTGTGGTTACATAAAGATACTAGATACATTACATCTGAAGATACGTTAGATTTTGCCGAAACTTCAGTAGTTTTTTGTGAAATTTTGAGTAATGTCTTTGATCCAAAACTTTTTTTTTATTAACCAGGTGAACGGTCGAAGACGAAGAGCACCAGAGGAAGGTATTGTTTACGCCAATGGAACTACCATCATCAGAAGACGTAGAAGACGAAGCAGACGTAAGTTGTATAGACTTTTTAACACAAAGACTTTGCATTTTTCTTCTTAGCAAGTCGACTCTGGCAAATAAATTTCGAGGAACAAAACTCCGCCACCGACAAGGCATTGCCAGTGGCTTTACATAGGACCCCGACTAAAGATTTTTCATTATAATGAAAAATTAAGCCATCTTTTAATCGTTTTAGCAGCCTCTTTGATCCTGGGCTCCCAAAATAAGAGACCGTCAAAACTCTATGAATGAATGAAACTTTATTTGCAATAAACATGGTAAATAGACACAAATCATGGTAAATCTATATTCTACCTAAGCGATATTTATGTCCTATATTAAAAATAAACCATTTCATTTTCATACCCAACTGAACTTCCAGGTCGCCGCTCGCTGTTAGAGCCCGAAGCAGAACTGATAGTAGTGACAGCGACTCCCAAACAGACGTGGGGCAAAGCGCCGCTGCTGCGGCTCGTGCCGGCGGAGGACGGGCCGCGGCCGCACTACCGCATCGCGTACGGAGACGATGATAGAGACTTCACGCTGTCCAAGAGGGATGGCACTTGGGCGTTGCGGCTTAGGAGGCATCTCAAGTCACAGGTATGTACTGATCTCATCTGACCTTTTTTTTTGACTGTCTCTGTGGTCTTGGTGTTGTTGAGAGAGTTTGAAACTTATATGAAGTCAGGTATTAAGTACGGAGACGATGAAAAAGACTTCACGCTGTCCAAGGAGATGGCACTTGGGCGTTGTGGCTTAGGTGTCATCTCAAGTCACAGGTCAGTGGTGTTCTTAACTCATTTTCTTTTTTCCGTGTGACTCCGTAGATAGTTTCCGGGATATTGAGCTGGCTTGCCAACGGGCTTGGGTACTTTTACAGTCTTAATTTATATAGTTCTCTCAATGATGCTATTTCTTTTCTTAGTGTAGGCAAACATAGATTTTAATTGATTTCTGTAGTTAGATATACTATGAGGCGCTTGATATTTGTTACTCTTTGAATTATTATGATATTTGACCTTTTGCCCAGCCCAATAGTTGTGTGTCATGTACTATACGTCCAAACTGGTTTCAGTAATGATTTACATTAAAATGTGGAATGCACAATTTTGCGTGTCATCCTTGCTCAGTATATGACAATGTAACAATTGCATTTGCTGCTATTTAAAAACCGGTTCTGGAAGACTAACACCATGTTATACAGGGTCGATAGACCATGTGACTCGATCGATGATGATGAATATAATTGCAGGCCGTACTTGAGAAACAATTAGAGCTCGAAGCGAGGTTCGTCCAGCCGCCGAGTCTGAGACGCCGCCGACGGAACGCCAACAGCGATGCGCCCGCGCCGCTGCGGCTCTACGTGTCCGTGAAGATCGCGCCGCGGAAGCGCTGATGTGTGAGTGCCAGACTTTGATAACGCCTCGACTGGGGGAAGGGAAACATTGAAATTATATCTTGTGATTCTGTAAGTAGCTTAGCAACATTTCAATTCCTTAATTTCTTTGATACTAGCTATCAAGATCTTCTGTAAAGAATGAAGACGTAAAGTTTTTATGTTCGGAATATTACCATTGGCCCAAAAAGAATCTAAAAGTAAAACGTTCCTTTCTCAATGCCATTGGTCATTTGAAGAATAAATTATTTCATTGAAATATATTATTATGAAAAATAATGACTTACCAACTCTTTCAACACATCAGGGAAACACTGTTATTTATGTATGTTTATGATTAGTATATTAAATCAAAGTTTCTTTATTTCATGTCTTCTCTTCTCTCCATCTGTATTGTATTGGCCCTATTTTCAAATGGTTAATTAAAATGAAATTTGTTACAACATTGTAATCTCCCAATCAAAAAGAGAGCCCAGTGTTGTTCCGTATCATATCGATAAAACGATATTGAATATAATCAAGGCTCAGTTTCTTCCTACTTGAGTATGAACTCACTGTAATAAATCACTGCCATAATCAAATCAGACAATTCGTTACTGCCATTGTGTTGTGAAATGAGAATGCCTTAATCAAATGTCATAATTTTATACTAACTTAAAGATTAGGGGAAGCTAATGTCACGAGTTCAGAGAGGCTAGTCTTACTACGTAGATAAATTGATATCATGAATCAATATGATAATAGACTGGTTCTGTATATTGTGTCTAAATATTTTGTTATGGCGAAATAATGCTTGGCTTGGATCGATTATCGAATAACATTCCAATATTTTTATATCGTCGTCGCAAAATAGTTGGGCGCTACCATCGGATCGTCCGATTCGAACGAGTCTAAGACGATCTCGTCGGCAGTATTAATGTGTGGAATGATTGAATGCATAATACGTAATTAGTTTTCGATATGTCGATGTCGCGCGCATCACTAGTTTATAAATTAGATTAAGTAATAAAACCAGTTCGATAAGTACAATATGTCGATATTTTTCATTATTTTTACAACACTATGCCATCGATAACCAGTGTAGGTCTCGTATGAATTGTAGAATTTAAGATTAAAGACTATTTATTTTTACTTATTTTCACACTAATTTTAAATTGAATTTATCCGTTTTCTTATTATTTAATATAAATTTTGAAACCTCTGCCAAGCCAAGGTAGAAGAGATAATAAACTAATCTTCTGGAAATTTTAGTACAAAATCAATGCAATAGATTGTTTTATTTTGTAAATATGTGTATACATTGAAATTATAATATAATAATAGCTTAAGTAATTATTATTATGGTTAATAATGTACAATTATCTCGATGGAATTAATAAAGTGTTAAACATAAAAGTTTGTTTTATTGTGTCGGTCCAAAGCCCCGTCCCAAATTGTCTGACCCTTCGGGACCAATCGAATCAATCCAGTCCCGGTCTCCCGATGTAATCAACTAATCATTTGAATGCATGTAAACAAACGTCAAGATCTGGGTATTATCATGGTAATTGTAATATGTGGAAGCATTTGTTTCTCTTTCATTAGGCAAACCTAATGGATAAAGCAAAATTTATCCTCATAGTGCATTTAATTACAAAAAGGAACTCACGGGAAGCAGGGTATAGCCAGGGGTCCATGGCTTCCATCAAAGAGCATCGAAACAGCAAAAAGTACCATAAACGTTCCTTTTGAATGGCTTCCATGCATGCTTAGAGCCAAAGACGTACATGTAGGAAATACTACCCGTCAATATAATTTGTAGTTAGAGCATAATGCTCTTTGACTTAATATTTTATGTCAAAGCAATTTGTAGTTTATCTAATGTTCAGGGTAATATTATATATAAATTAATGATTTCAATTTTACTTGTCATGGAAGTATAATGAATAAGTACCTACCATGCTATTTATAATTTTAAATTGATTTTGATTCTGTCTATATAATCCATAAATATTTCAGAGAGTCGAAAGAAAAGAAAAAAGCCGTCAACGTCAAGTGGCTGAACCGAGAAGACCAAGAGTAAAACAAAGATTGACGTTCACGAATTAAACATTTTAACAAAATTTACCGGAGCATCATCAAAAATTCTTGTGCCTCGTTGCCAAATGGCTTACTGAACTATCAACAGTGTATTGTGACTCTAAAAAGCAAAAACACGTAATTGAAGATGGCTGATAAAAAGGAACAATTTTCGTGTGAGATGTACAGCAACAAATTCTTCATGCTATGTGCGGCGGGCGGCGCGTGCGCATGTGGCAGCACACACACCTTCGTCACCCCTCTGGATTTAGTAAAATGCCGCCTACAAGTAGACCCCGGGAAGTACAAATCCATTTTTAATGGATTTCGCGTTTCTCTTGCTGAAGGTGGCATTGCTAATTTAGTAAAAGGCTGGGCTCCTACGCTCTTGGGCTATTCCCTTCAAGGTTCCGTTAAATTCGCAGGCTACGAATACTTCAAATATAAATTCGCAAAAATGGTAGACGAAGAATCCGCGTACTTATACCGGACATATTTATTTTTAGCTGCTTCTGCTTCTGCGGAAGTACTTGCGGATATGGGGTTGGCCCCTTTCGAAGCCACAAAAGTAAGGATGCAAACAACGCCAGGATACACGTCCAAAATGAGGGAAGCCATGCCGCACATGATGAAAACTGAAGGCTTTGGAGTTTTCTACAAAGGCTTGCCACCTTTATGGGGTCGTCAGGTGCCCTATACTATGATGAAGTTTTCTTCATTCGAGAAGACACTGGAGTATTTGTACACCAACGTGGTACCGAAGCCGAGGGATCAGTGCACAAAGGTGGAACAGCTGATATTGACATTCACAGCGGGTTATATTGCTGGGGTGTTGTGTGCTATCGTTTCACATCCCTCAGACACTATTGTGTCGAAATTGAATAAGGATCCGAGTGCGTCAATCGGCAGCATCATATCGGAGGTTGGGCCGATGGGAATATGGCGCGGGCTGGTAGCCCGTATCATCATGATAGGAACCCTCACCGGCCTGCAGTGGTTCGTGTACGACGCCTTCAAAGTGTACACTGGCATGCCCCGCCCCCCTCCAGCACCGATGCCTGAATCACTCAGAGCCAAACTCGCGGCTCAGGGAAAATTATAACCTTTTTGTGCTTCGTTTTCTTTTTATTTATTTATCTTCTGTGTAATATAAAATTGTGTTGTATTCAACTCGGTTTTTCTTTGAGTATATACCGAACGGGTTCGGATATAAAATAAAACCCTTTTAGTAGGAAGCAAGTCCTAGTGAGTTATCTACACTATTGGAAATGGGAGAAAAACAGATTATAATAGCACACGATGATCGTATACAAAGGAGGTTGGTTGGGGGACAGCAATAACAATAATAAGGGATTTATCTGAGCATCGTGCCCCACTTACGGGATTTGCCGCCTCGCCTGACCTCTGGAATGTTATAGATGGGCGTAAATATAAGTACGCTGAAAATTTATAAAATAAAACCGTTTTGTATAAAGTCGAGCCTTACGTAAAATAGAAATAAGAATGTTATTCACAATTAAATCCGCTTATTTAATTTCTATACACAACTACTACTAATTTTAGCACCTTCTCAGTTACGACCTTAGCTGGCCACTTTCGTGCCCAGGGCCTAGGGTACCCTTTCTGCTTTTACCTTTCGCCTGGTCTTCGGCATCTAAAGTAAGCTACATAAAATAAAAATAAACGGAAGTAGGTACGAGTAGGTACCTTACCATAGGTAGATAACTTGACATTATTTTAATCAACACTTGTATATTATATAATATATTGGATTGTGATTGTGTGAAAGTGGGAAATTGCTTAGATCAAGTTTAATTCTTACCTTTTTGGAACCAATACAAATACAAAAGATACTGACTACATTCTTCACTTTAATTCAGTCACCACCTCTAGGTCTCCATACTAATATTATAAATGCGAATGTCTGTCTGTCTGTTACGCTTTCACGGCCAAACCGCTGAACGACATAGGCTACTTTTTGACGCAGGTGGAGCTGCGGTAAACAGTTAGTATTCTATATGTTAAATTCTCCTCCTTCAACATCATTCTGAATACTTGTCAGCTGTACATTGTGCAACAATCTAAACTATATATTAAAAATGTTAGCAAACCCAATTCGAATGGAAGTTCTCGAACTTAGCCGAGGCTGCAAAGAGTTGCAATTGAGTTGCCGTCGCCGGCGACAGTGCGACAGTTTTGTATTAATTCGAGGACTCCTAAAACATTATTCTAGGAACGTTTTATCTAAAGTTCGAGAAAATATTTTTAAACGAGCAATTTTGAGCAACTTTTTAATCAGCTGTTCATAGCGGTGTGACAGATCCTTCGGAAAATCCTCGTACCGACATATATATAGATCTAGACATATTAATGTATTCTCTATGCCTGTAGCGGTTACCAATTATCGCCAGAACGCTTTTCTTGGTCGAGCCCATGGAGTAATTATAAAGAGGAGATGCCTTAATAAGCGTTTTGTAAGAAAGCGTTTGTGAGGCTACACGGGGCGGAAGGCAGACGTGCGGGGTGCTTGGTTTCGGCCGTGGCTCCAATCATAGAGCACGAGCAACGACAAGCTCCGCCCACTGCAGTGTCGGCGAGGCGCCAATGAGTACGTCACTGCGCCATTTCAAACGGCATCTCCCCTATATAATTACTCCATGGTCGAGCCTGTGAAGGATACAACAAGCTATCTCCTCGGTTAGACGTTGACATCCTTGGTGGCAAGGTTAGCTCTCAAGTTTGAAAGAAAAGTGTAAACTATTTATTCTTTTCCAACATGAATTAGTGCACTCTTCTCTCAGCAATACACATCGCATCGTAATACTTATAATGTGATCATTAATTGGAGCTTATCATTTGGCCAAATTGTCGGTTCAAAATTAGATTAAGATAATTTTATCAGTGGAGACTTTTAAATGACTTTTTTTAACTACTCGTATATTGTAGCAACCATGTATAAATAGTCGATAGTCTTCCAAAAGTGAAAATAAATAATAAAAATTAGCTAGAGAATCTGAAAAACTCAGAAATATAGTAGCTGGTTAAATAGTCAAACATTCTGGGTATAAAGTCATAGCGACTTCGTCTTGTTTTTAATAATTTTAATATTAAATATCTACTTAGATATCTCAATTTCAATGAGTTTTCGAGTAAACTGAAGCTGGAAAATATGAAAAGAAATATCAACTATTCGAACTATCAGTCTTTCATCGAAATATTTGTTGCATATACACGCTATTTTCATTCCTTTTCCCTACTCTTAGGGGCCAAAATAGTATGGCGTTCATATCTATACATTGTTTCTAGAACCTTTGTAAATTCAGATCAGAGAAAAAGGAAATATGCTTCGGTACGATCCGATCTTGGAGCTCTACGCAGTAATTGTAGCGTTCTGACTCGGAACTCAGAGTGTCTGTGTAGTAGAAAATACATTTTTTGCTACGGAGACTTTTAATAGTCTTGACATTGTCGACGTACATTCCTTTTACTCTTGACTAGAGAATATTTTGCATCCATTTTGTAAAGACTGTTTTAAATCAATGTTGGCGCCAAATAATTTAAGATTAACTAAAAAATAAGTTAAATTTGTTTAAAGATTTCGAGGTATCGATTGTAATAAGGAGTAGATAATACTTGAAATTATGGAGAATTTATTGTCTACCTTTTCTGGGCCGGTAGATAAAGCTGCAATTTCGTGTTCGCGATCTTTTGGAATTAGTATGAAATTCGACCACGTAATTTAGAGCGGCTAATGTCAATCCCATACGTTTTTAGTTTTCTAATGTCATTATCGTTTTTAGATTGTGACTTTGTCGACGGGCCCAGTATATCTATATCTATACTAATACTATAAATGCGAAAGTCTGTCTGTCTGTTACGCTTTCACGGCCAAACCGCTGAACGGATTTTGATGAAATTTGGTATGAATGTAGTTTAAGACTCGGGGTCAAACATAGGTTACTTTTTGACGCAGGCGGAGTTGCATATAACAGCTACTTCAAAATAAATAAACAAGGACAAATCACATATATTGAGTCCCAAAGCAACTTATGACCCAGGATCGATATTATTACCAATAATAGCAACGCATTAGCCATTTGTCATCACCATAGCTATCGTTATATCTCCTTTTAACCTTAATCTGCGTTGGTAATCTAATTCCGTGTTGTACCGATGGCGGTTCCGTACTTGGTACTTCGAAACAATTCCCCGGGGCGGTCCGCTCTGTCGACATATCATTTTGATAGGCGACATATATAGCCAGTTTTATAAAGACTACATAAATAGGCATGATACTATTGCAACAGAAATTGCAAAGAATATAGTATAGATGTACGAACTGCCCTTTCGAAACGATGTATGGTTTCTGTTTCTCTGGCTTTTACTCGTGTTATGTATTGAAACAAAGAGAATCGAAACCGCCACGGATGACGTTCCTTTAGAGATTGTTTTTTATTTATTTACTGAATCAACAGCACTTAGTTTATACAATACTAGCTGTTTCCTGCAGCTCCGCCTGCGTCAAAAAGTAGCCTATGTTTGACCCCGGGTCTTCAACTATATTCGTACCAAATTTCATCAAAATCCGTTCAGCGGTTTGGCCGTTTAAGCGTAACAGATAGACAGACAGACATACAGACTTTCGCATTTATAATATTAGTATGGAAATATGGATAGTTATTTTCAGTTATTCTAAATGCCAATAACAGAATAATACAAAACATTCCTTTCATTTTTTTTATGCACTGATTCTCTGACATAACTTTTGTATGAAGGAAATTGTTTGTAACATGGTTTGCCCTTTAATTTGTACTTTGTAATGTTTGTTGTGTAAAAACATATTCTTTGAACATGTGAAGGCTTTATATATTACTTATGGTATTTGAATTGATTATTATATTACGAATTAAGAGAAAGTACTAGAACTCTATCTGTAAGTGGAAACGGCGGAGGGGTTCTCCACAACATTTTACTGACAAGAACTAGCTAATAAAACATAAAAAATAAGAAATTTTTTTTTGCCAAAATCTAAAATTGACTTAATTCATTACTTCGAGGACCTTTGACTGTACCTGTGTTGATAAGGCGACAAGCCTCCTTTATAAACGTCGATTTAAAAAAACGTGTACATTTCTACAGACCAAAGTTCTGTCAAAATAATAAACCTTGGTATATCGAGTCAAAACATTAACTCTTAAGAAATAAATTTAACAATTAAATTTTCGCTTCATTTCCTCCGAAGTCCTCAACAATTCGAGCACCCAGTAATTTTTCCATTTAATCTGACTCTTCATTCCGTTGTGCAAGTTTCTGAGACATTTCTATAACTTGCAAATCTAATAATAAACGAGCCAGGGATCGAATTTAATAAAGTAGAGAGAGGATAATTGAAAAAGTTTTGTTTTAAACGGCGCGCTCTAGTGAACAACAGTTTAGCGATTCTACTAGATGAAAAATTAAAGACGAATTTCATGCTTCATTGAAAAAAAAGCTATCTTTACTCTTACTTTACTTTTCAACTTATTTTACACACTAGCTATTCTTGAGATACCGACATATAGATGCACGTAGAGCTGAGTCTTTTAAGACTTTATGTACGGAACCACAAAAACCAAATGAGGATGCAATTCTTGGATCTGTTAAATGTTAGCCATAAGACCGAGCATCCCAGTTGCATCATCAGCATCAGTACACAGGGTATGATTTTTAATCATGGTCCAGGATATGGTAACGGGAGCACGTTTGACCAAAGTAATTAGTTTTACAAGAAAAACGTTCCAGGTATCCTTGACGATCACCAGATGGCAGTTCTAACAATGACGCATGGCGAGATCTAATGTGACAATCAAATGATATAAGCAAGCAATGTCCTAACCAACTAAACAAAGTAAATGCTTTAAACACAGCCTTTGAGCGGAAATCGAACTTAACCAAAACTCAGATTCAATCGAGATATCCCAGGAATCTTCTGTACCACTAGACTAAAAGGCACTTTGTTGAAATGTACTCGTTTTAGCGAGCCGACTCTGGCTAAGTTAAATTAAGTAACCCTCAGCTTTTGAAAGCAATCTAGAAAACAATAAACATCCTGCACGTCTTTACTTTTATCTTATAGTCCAGTAAGTTTATCGCGGGGAATCGTAGCTCGCCGCAAACGGCCGCGCCGCGGTCGCTGACAGGAGAACTGAATTAAGACAGCTAGACAGTAGCGAGTTTGTAAACTTGTCGACATGCATACAGTCCAATGGAAATGACGAATTATTAACGTGGAGATCTTGATGACAAGTCTGTTATTCTTCTTCTTGGCGTGTTGCCTTTCTCATTGTATCACTATATATTAAAATTTTTCCCGAGAAGTGTTCTGCCACTTTCACGGCCTCGTCTGTTGCTGCTATGAGGTCGTCCCGAGTGCAGGTGTGGCACAGGGGTCAGGACAACAAGTGCTTCATTGCTTGGGGAAAGACACCACACGTACAGTGTTATGTTATTAACCATACAATTTCATATAAAGAATTTAAGCTGCTCATTGTCGTGTCGTTCGTGTCGCGTATCGTTCTTAGCTTATTTTTAAAAGTAAAATACTGTGACTCGTATTGCCACATGATAGTTGAAAATATCGCAATAGATGACTTGGAGACGAATTATAATTATCTAGTTTTTCGTATCAAAACCTGATTGAATTTGAATTTGAATTTTGTGACGTAACCGGAAAACAACTTGGAAGATTATGATGATGAAAGATAAGTGCAGGTGCAAACCCACACTTCAAAACTTAAGGCAGAGAGAAAATTTAGTCGCTCAACATTATTCATCAAAGAACTTCCCAAATAAATTCCAAATAATCCTTTAAAATTTTGTGAACTGCGAAATGACCATAAAACGTGATAACATCGGCCATAAACGTCCATAGCCAACTCTGTCCGCACTTTGCCAAAGTACTTCTAGACTTTTTATGTCTATGGCGACGTTGAGGATTCCTTTTGTCAGAGTAGCTGCCACTAGTGCTTTCCGAAATACAATCTTCACATTGGTCTATATTTTTAAAGATGTTTTCTTCAAAAACAGATTTTATTCTTAAGCCTTTTAAAAATTACCCTACAAACTATCTTATGATCTGCCCATCTCATATGGATTCCTTTTCTATCACCAAAGCACATAATAATATAACAAATTTATGAATCCTTATCTATAATGTGTCCCTCACCTGAGTGTTTTAGGATTAAGCTGCAAAGCCAACAAAATGTTTTCTCTAGTTAATTAAGGAAAGTTTTTTTCTTATTTGTAAATTGATGTTTTGAAGAAAATGCTGCAGTGGAGTTTGTGGCGCCGCTTCTTTTCCACTTGCGCTTTGGAAGTGATGGTAAACTTAATTTTAGTAAATTGGCGTCAATAAGTGATATTTTTATCCTATATTGAAAATAAACGATTTTATTTCATTTCATTTCTCAAGTATTTCAGAACTGATTACGATGAAACTTGAACAATATCGTAACTTAATATAATATTATACTATATTTAGTACAAATAGATTTCTTTTTGTTTTCTGATATCCTTTATATAACGACATACCTATTTTTCAATATATTTGCTTAGATTTCCTTCACCTTCATAAAAAATTTAAGAGTTAGGGTCTTGCTGGTGTAGCTCATGTTACTCCGCGGCGGAGCTTTTTCAATTCCTCCACGTCAATTGTGTGTAATAAAAAAAAAATAGAAAATACGAAATCTTTATAGTTAATCTCTCACGGATGTGTTGTTAAACTTAGTAAATTTTTTGTAGTTCAGCAAAAAAAAAAAAATGTAATGCTGGCAAACTGTGAAACATATCTAAATAGCTTACTTACATGCTGAATCTCTACTTATCTCGAATATCTGAGACGGCGCGAGCTAAATGGGTGTTTGGAGAGCAAGCTATTCAACTTGTGCTATTTGTTACTTGCCGGCTATCTGTGCAGCTTTCCCGAGCTTGAGAAGTTTTATAATACGATACAATCATATTTGGAATTTATTCAACGAAAACAGTAACTTAATTAATTATAATAAATAGTAAAATCTTTATTTTCTCTTCACAAAGGAATAGAATCTTAATACTAAGTACTCAACTAGAGACTTTAACTAGTAACTAAGTTAAAATACTAGTAAGTATATAAAAATACATACAATACAATACAAAATATCTTTATTGCCCACATACAGTAACAAATAATTTAACAATTATAAAGACTTCAACATAATATGAGCAAAGAGAGACTTATTGCTGGGCAATCTCTTCCAGTCAACCCTTACGAGGTGAAAGAGAAACATTTAGTTAGGGTGGGTACAGTAACAGGTATAGTTGAAAATTATAAATATACACAAATATTGCATATAAAATAAACATACATAAATAACTTACATAATGTAACATTCATACGAACTGTATGAATATCTAAGCGAAAATAACAGCAGTAACAAGTCAAAGTGAGAGGTAGTATTCTTTCAAGCGACTCTTGAAACTGGTTATAGTCTGAGCAGTGCATACAGGGATTCTTCTTTGCGTGACGTAGTATTATACTCTCCCAACCTAAAAACAAGCCTTCTGAACATCTCTGTCAGATGCCAAGAATAAGACATTCATGCTGCCGTCGTTTGGGCACCTAGTACAAGACTGCAGATGCGCCATAGATACCTAACAACAAAATTCGACTTTTGGCGGGAAGTTGTGAAGAGCAGTATCGGCGCTGTATTTTATTTTCTAAAATTTGTGTTTTTTGAGCGTTTGTGCATAATAACGGTGGATTATTATTTGCAAAGTTTTTAAGAATAAGCGGGAGTGTTGGGAAGTGATACAATGTTCGATTTATGTGATTTTCTTGCTTGTTGCCAAAAGCTCCTGGAAATAGCTAAGTAAGTAGCAGTTTTTCTACCACTTAGCATAATACTTCTGACTCGACTTGACTTGACTTAACTACTGACTTGACTTCAGATTTTAGACTTTCTTGACTAAATGACTTTATTGTATAATTTTTACTTGTTACTGGCTAAATACGAAAATAAAAGCCATATATAATATAAAAATGAAAAAAAAAAAAACATTAAAATCAGTGTATCGTAGATCAACCATTTATTGTAGCACCACTGAAAAGACAACATTTCAAATGTACAATAGGCGGCGTTATCGGCAGTGCAATCTCTTCTTCTCTCGGCTGGTGCTGCGTAGGATCTGATCATGAATAAAAATAATCATCTAACAAATAGTGATGTGACATTTACACCCGTATTCTTAAACCTTGACTCAAACTCGACTCTACTACCTTACTCCACCTCATTGGTATGATTAGTTGTCACAAGCTTCCTTGACTTGATACTTCGTGACCATCTCATTCTCATTGGAGGTGAGTATCGAACTGTCAAATATAAGGTTGGTCGGGAGGTACCTTGAAGCGTCCGTGAAATGAAATAAAGTAGATAAAAAACTGGGATTTGCCACTTTTGGCCTAGGTATCTACTTACTTCATTTTATTTTTTAACTTTCTTTTGTAATTTTCAATTTTTGTGTTTAAAAGAATGTCGTTTTCAAAGAAAGTTTGAGGACTTCCTTAAGGCGTCCTCGAATGAGTTTGAGTAAAGGAGGTTCTTAAGGTTATGTTTAAGAATACGGGGGTTAGAACCTCAAAATTAAGCGAATGGATGAATGATCTGTACGTCTTAGTAAGTTCTCTAAGGTTTTATAACCAACTAGCTTTCCCGCAGCTCCGCCTGCGTCAAAAAGTAGCTTATGTTTGACCCCGGGTCTTCAAATATATTCATTCCAAATTTCATCAAAATCCGTTTAGCGGTTTGGCCGTGAAAGCATAACAGACAGACAGACAGCAGACAGATAGACAGGTATGAAAGTATGAATAAGTATGAATAAAAACTAAAAAGGGGTTTTCAATCAAAAATTATAATATACTAGCGGCCCGGTACGTGCTTCGCTACGTATAAAGTGATAAATGAAAAACCGCTCGACCGATTTTGTGCAAACTTTACATAAACTATCTACTAAATAGTCCGAACAAAGCCTTAACATTTGGTTTGGATAGGTGAGCCCGTTCTTGAGTTATAAAATTACAACGAAAAGTGGCATTGATTTTTATATACATAGATATAAAATCTATCAAATTATCACCAACATTATCGTACCTGAGGAAAAATAATATTCAATCAAAAGATAATAAATTATGAAGATGATCACATGATTTAAAAAAAAATTACGCTTCACGCTCAAAGAAACCGATAACGTTAGTAATTATGTGCCGATAGAATTTCATTACATTTTTTTAATTTCCATAAAGTGAAGTCTTGGGCAAAACTGGTGCTCATTTATTTAAGACAACAAGCTAAAATTTGTACTTTCAAGACGGGGAACATGAGCTGTGTTGTTAGATCGACTCTTTAATTACGTTAAAGATACGATGCTGCACTAGCGGTGCGCAGGAGAGTAACAGCCAAGTCAGAAACAAAAAACATGACTATTTTTGTAGATTTGTCAAGACGGAAAATGTCAGAGGCTGAAAGGCAAAAAAACTCAGGCACCAGGGTCGATCCACGATATGATTCACTCGATAATCAATGAGTAACTAATAATTAGTTAAATACAACTGCACGATATTAATGCCATAATACATTCATATCATACACAGTTGTTTTTACAATAAAGTAATAAATTCATTCATTTTACAAATAAAAATAATTTCATATGAATAACTTACAGATTAACAAGGAGAACGCAAGGCTTCAGTTAACTTTATTCACAGGCAACAATTTAGAGAAACTTGTATATTTCAATTTAAGTCCTACTACAACTTAATAACCGACAAATAAGTAGGCATACGAAATTCTGAGTATTGCTCCATCTTGTTTTCTCTTCTCTTAGTGCTCATGGCATGTCACATTTTACCAAGTAAGTAATTATTAAAGATATTGGTGTTTAAGAATTAGAATGATTGGCTTTCTCCAAAAAATGAAATAAAAATGAATTAAGAATATTAAATGTTTTAATAGAAATTAACTACTGTAAAGGACTTGGCTGTTCTCTTTTCACGTAAGTTTTATGCGGAATGTAATTAAACGGAATAGGAAGCAATTACTCTAAGTACGGTAACAAAGCCACGTGACATCACATGTTTATATTTTAACTACAGGGAATAACTAAGTTTATAAAACGGAAATAAACACAAAAAATCGGTGAAGTGCGAGTCGGACTTGCGCACCAAGAGTTCCGTACTATTTATTTATATACTGCAAAAAATCTCGTTTTTTGTATGGTATGTAGGGGGAGCCCCCTTTGAATATTTGTTCTATTTAATTTTTAACTATTATTTTAAAGTAAATATTATTATGTAACTAAATATTCTATGAATATTTCAAGTGTCTACCTGTTGCTGGATTAATATCGAGCAGACACAATACAATACAATATAACTTTGTTGCCGGCATCTAGGAAATCACAAAACTGAAATTATAACATTGTTAACAATATGGAGCAAAGGCTATTGCTAAGCATCTCTTCCAGCCAACCTTTGTACAATAAGAGAACATGATGTAAAGGTGGGCCCAGTAGAATTAAAAATAAAAATAATGTCTTTGTATAGATAAATCAACACAGACAGATATAATTTGGGAACAAGGGATAGTCTATAAGTATAGTGGATAAGAAATACGTATATATTGTACACACATTGAAGAAAGAGAGTGCTTAACCTGGCTCTTAAAAATAGTAACAGTTTAAGCCATGCGTATATCAACAGGCAAAGCATTCCACAGGCGAACAGCCCGTACCGTAAACGTAACGATGAATTAAATCACATTTGTTGTATGAGTCCCTTAAATATTGATATTATTCTGTTTTTTGTTATAGTGGCAACAGAAATACATCATCTGTGACATCAACTGTCTCATTCATGTTTCATGAGTTACAGCCCAGTGACAGACGGACAGACGGACGGACAGCGAAGTTTTGGTAAAAGAGTCCACATACTCTCTTTATGTACGGAACCCTATAAAATGCCGGTAGATTTCGTAAATTCACAATTTCTTTTCGCTTCGTCTACGAACTTATTTATCAAACGAAGGTAACTTAATTGGAAGACACTTCAAAATAAGCACTTATCATTTACAGTTTGGTGATTGAGGATCTCCGGCGACGGCGAGACCGAGGGATTGCTGCTAAAGTAATTGCTGCGAGGTGGAGTACTATTTTTGAAATCGACGAGTCGCGTGATTTTTGTTCGTTAACGAATGATTTTTATGTAATATAGAATAGTTTTTATTCGACATATGAGTCATGCATTTCAAGAATAGGGTTCCTGGAGCGATTTGAAACCTGAAGTGCTGTTCGGGTTAACTGTTTAAAGTCCTAGAAAGGAATTCGGAGGTCAGACGGTAGTCGTTCTTTTGTAGTAACTAGAACAGCCAAACCTAGGGATAAACTAAAAACTGAAGCGTAAACTCTAAAGCTTAAGCAGAGGAAGGACTTAAGAGAGGTAGGACATTTTGTTAGGAGTAGTCCGTCTGGGGAAGTACCTCCACCTTACAGAAGTCCGCAGCCAAATAACACTGTGATGCAGTATTGTGTTCCTGCTGGTGAGTAGGGTCGCCAGGCTCCAGAGGGATCGTGATATCTCCGGTGTTGCAGGCGTTCATAGGCTACGGTAACCACTTAACCACTTTGTAGGCTGTATGCCTGTTTGCCTACTTAGTTGTATAAAAAAAAGAAAAATAGGAAGCAACTGAAAAACAAGTTCAGACGAAGAAGAAACAAATGTATGCTTGAACTACATATAAGACAGAGTTAATGTGAGAATCTGTCTTTGCAAAATCACAGCAGATTTACAATAAACTTCAAAATACCTTCGTATACTGGATGATATAAAGCTTTTCAAGGTAGCGCTTTATAATTTGCTTATTGATAAATGCTGTTATAGCTTAAAAGAATACTTTAGTGATGATTTGGAAAGTCTGATTAATTATCAAGCTCAATCGTAGCTTAAGTTTGTGATGCGTCTATTTGAAATAAATCCTGAATTTGGCTAATGTAAAGTAATGAAATGTAACTTTTGACCTTTTATTGTAAACCCTAGCGGTAGGACATATCGATCTTATATATTTACTCTTTCCACGTTGTACAACATATGATCCACAATGAAATAAATGATTGATTGATTCGAAGTATTTTTTTTTTGTTCATTAAACAAAACAAAAGTTACAAAGCTCACATTAGAAACAAAGATAATAAAAAGAGAAATGTAATAATTTCAAAACTCATTTACAAAATATATTTTATTACTTTCAGCAGTAATAGTTACTGCAGTTCTCCAGAAAATCTTATAGATTCCGTTGCAAAAGTGGTAAAAAGCAATAGTTCGAACTGTAAATTGTTGGTGGGAGCTGCAATTCAGTCGGCAGGACCTTAGAAATAAATCTTGCTGCGTGGTAATAAATGTGAGAATCGCGTGAGGCGGAAAAATTCCAGGATAGCGTTCTGCATAGACGGCGAGAGGATGGAATAGCCGTGATGCATGGAAAGATCTATCGGACTGTGGCTGTGAGTGAATACAAACGAATAGAGTACTTTCTTATTATCTATGGGCGCTTTATGGGTTTTCATTGTCTCCGTCATGGTATCAATATGTTTCTTCATCATCATCATCATCATGATGATAATGATGAATATGCTTCTTGACTGTATATTTATATGGGACAACACATACACTAAAAAGTACCCGATGCCGAAAACGAGAGCAAAATTGGTTATTAAATAAAGTTTCTTCTTAGCGACTCGACCATGACAAACTATATTTGTGCCTCTGACAAGGAATTATCAGTGGGTTTTCATAAAAAAAATGGAAGTGTGGTAGGGACGTCTTGCTACTCGTATACACTTGGTTTCGTACACACGAAACCAACTGCATCGACCTCACTTCATACTTCATGCGTCCTTTTCTTGTTTCTTGTCAGATTTTCCTTCCACCGTTGAATGCATTAAAAAATGTTTTATCGATTAGTGGTGCTGAAATTTTTGATATAAATAATAAAATGTATTGACAACACCCGCATTAAAGTTTTTTTTAATCAGATTCATCTCTCTTTTCTTAGATTTTTAAATTACATAAAGTAGAATAGTTATTAATAACGTCAAGTATGAATGAAAGTAGGAAATGGCCGTGGACGTTGCGTCTTACTGGACCAATTTAGTGTAATTTAGTACCACTGACACGAAAGAAGAGGAAGAAGATAAAAAATTAGTGGAATACTCCTATATGATTCAATCGCGGAACATTCAAGTTTTAATAAAATAATGGATATATTCCAGGATGGCTGTCATATTTCGCATCATTGGTTTTATATGGAGAATATCTTCTAGAGCTCAGTGTTTACTCTCTGGCAGTAAGTACAGTAACGGAGTGGCAATGTTACGAGAAATATTCCTGGATAGCCAGCATGGTTCGCATCATTCTCCATTTTACATATTAAGCTGTTACATCTCTCAAAGTATTTTCACATGACATGTTTCTCAAAGGTTTATGTGGGTTTATCCTAAGCTAACATTATGATAAAATCAAAATGAATAGATCTAGATTTGACGGTACAGATTATTACAATGCAGACTTTTAACAGGGTAATCAGACCAATAGGAACATTCAGGGTGAACAAACTGGCAAGCAACTTTCAGATTTTCAGACCATCTTAGATAGACATAGCGTAATGACTACCATCTAGCGAAAACAGTCGAGACTAACGGCTTAACTGGCCTTCCGAATATCAAGATAAAAATGTAATTTGTGGCCAACATCTAAGACCATGCTCGTCGTCTACTACTGGGCATAAGCCTCCCCCAATTACGCCAACCATCTCTGTCCTGGGTCCTGGCCTATCCTAATTCAGTTGTTGCCAGCTATTTTCCTGATTTCGTCGACCCACCTAGCAGCTTGGTGTCCAGTACTTCGCCTTCCGTTTCTCTGTGTACTGACACTATATTTAACAAATAAATAAATGATTGATTGATTGACCATTTTAATACTTCTGGCTTGGCTCTACTGACTAATACAGCCATTCGCTCTCCTCGAGTTGTACCTCGTAATTTCTAAGTTAATAAATTAATTTTCATCAGGTAATAAATTACCAGGTTACGGCAGACAGATAAAAACCTAATTTGTTAATTACTTTTCTTTGAAGTCTGTTTTTGATGAGATAATAATTTAGTGTAGAAAATTTCTCAACAAATTACAAAATTTTAACCCAATGGCAATACAAAGTATTATTTAACTGCTTAGTTTTGGAAACGGTAAAGTACATTACGGTTGTTTACACAAACTATATTTCAATGTCGGCAACGCGCGTAGAACATCTTTTAGAAATGACACAGAATTAATAATAAGTAGGAAATGCTTCATTAAAAAAAAATATTACGAACAAAATTGAAATAATATTTCTGAACTATTTTAGTCCGAATAAATTACCTTATTCTTGTTCTATCAAAGTACTTAGTACCTATCGATCACTTGTACACACATGTGAATTTCTATTCATTTATTATATAAGGAGTATTACCTAACTTAACGAAGAATAAACAGAAAAATAAAGTAAAGACGAAATTTAATTCACAATCGGCAAGCCCCGATGTCGTCTGGGATGAATGCTAATTAACTTCAGGAGCTTTATTTTTGAAGCGAGCTTTGATAACCCTCGCACGCCTCCAATGACCTTTCCCGTCAATCAAAGTCGGAATATAAGGAAGCTTAGGTATAGGGCCACGAAACGCGCGACTGTAATAAGAAAGTAGCTTATAAAATTTGACACTACCACTTAAGAACCACTTGACCACAACCGCTGTACCGCGCCTGAGGTGTGCGAGCAGCGAGAGGTGAAGTGTCAGACGTACATGAGATAAAATATTTTAAGATGGGTCTTAAAGTTTCAGTTCAATTTGTTTTTATTGTACTTAGCTAAAAATAATATTGATCAACAAGATAACGGTACTTTAAAAAACTAAATAACCCGACTGCCTTTATGTGTAATTTGGAAATGAAAGTACCCAAAAAAAAAAAAATTTTGCATTTTGTTTTTTTTTAAATTCTGATATACCCAGTGTCACTCTAACAGTAAATACGAATCTAACGACGCCTCTCAAGCTAAAATCCATCGAACCTTTCAGGCTGCAGAGCGTGCCAAGCAATTATAGATACACACATACTCTCGAAAAATATAACCCTCCTTCAGGCGTAGTCGGGTAAATACGGACTTGAATTATAATCGTAAGTATACAGTTTCAAAAAATTGTACTTCGTACAATTACTTATACATACGTAAGATCTGTCTGGCACTACGAATCTCATGCCCACTTCCCACCTCACCGCGCATACCCAAGGCGCGATACAGCGGTTGCGGCCAAACAATAGTACTGGCCATACACCAAATCACTCCTTTTTGTACAGTCTTGTAAAACTGAGCCACTACCCAGATCTCTTTTCCCTTTTCTTGAAGAATTTCAAGAAGTCCGCTCTTGATGATGTCTTTAACGTGAACTACGTTTCTGACACACTTCAGTGACAGATCGTTTTAGACATTTCGTGTTTCCTAGGTCGCAGTGAGTAACCTTTTGGCAGTTTGTCCACCGCCACAGTCACCGGGACGTAACCGAGAACAAGATGACGTTGCCAATTTACCGATACATTTGCGCCGTCATACCGGTGCAGTGGACGGCCATTACAACGTGGATGAACTAAGTAAGAATCACTTCAGCACGATCAGTATATCTCCACTAGTACAGAGGGAATACATTTTAAACGAGTGGTATAAAACAGTATAAATTAAAAGGATTTTTTCCTATCTGAAGTTCTATTATAATCGACCATGTATAGGATTAATCGCCGTAATTTTGTTTTCGGTGACGTCCCGGTGACGGCGACGGCGGCGGTGGACTGTCGACAAACACGAATGGCGGAGGAAATGTAAAAAGTAGAGAATCCTACTCTCCACACTACTCTTTACTACTCTCTCTCTTAGTGGCTCCACAGCGATTCGTGAGGCTCGGCATTTGATCCGCGCCGCCTCTCTTTGTAGTCGTAAAGCCTCTCAAATACCAAGAAGACAATCGCGCGCATTTGACTTGTAAAATGCTGACTTTTATGTATCGGCGTTTAGAAATTCGGCCTCTGCGAAACGGAACGTAATTCTTTTTACTGGCTGCTTTATAAGCTAGCTTTCATCATTGTATGGGATTTGTTATTTGGGGTGTGACGCACTGAAGTGAATGGTAACTTGTATGTTTTTTTTTAAATATATTTTCTGTTGTGCGTTTAGCGTTGACGACGTTGTATTTGATTTACTTGTGTTGTTGTTGTGAAACAACGTGTGTGTACAATAAAGATATTATATACACGATAAGCACGAGTTTTTTACCAAAATGAATGGCGTCAGAAACCGAGCTTAAAATACAGTGTGATGAAGTAGTAATTGATTTAAGATGAGTTACTATGTTATCATAATAAATTGTTAAGTCTAGTCTTCTTACTATGAGAAGGAAATAGCGCGACAAAAATAAACTACTGCATCTACACGAATAATTCTTTGACTGTTTCAAAATTACATAATTCTAGATGGGCATAAGATACCAGTAGTAATTTGATTATTTACTGAGTAGTACTACTAAGAGATATCACAGGAAAGAGAAACAATCACAAAAAATCATTTGCAGTACTAATTTACAACTTTTTGTGGTGAAACGACAAAACCGCAAATAAACTTAAAATTGGCATTTATTATGTTAGCATAAAGCATACTTTGTAAATTAATAAATGCGTTAACAATGAAAATTGGGAAATTAAAGCCATCCGTCATCGTAATTTGCGGCTCGGCCCGCGGCGCCGACTTCCTGCCGCTTCGCTTGGATTTAACTATTAAAAATTATAATTATACTTAAATTGTCATCTTTAAATAAATAGGCAAAAATAAAAATGTATTATTTTTTTGTACTAAACTTTTTCTTATGTTTGAACTAGGGATCCCTAACCCGCCTGATCAAAAGGGATTTCCAATGAGGTTTGAATTACTTAGATTATATATGACAGGTCTCTCAGGATCTTTTTATGTATTTAGATTACTACCCCATCGGATCCCAATAAGGATTGATAGTATATCACATCCGGCACGTCAGATTTTAAAATGGTTGTTATTTTCGAAGTTAGCAACCCGATAAACCATACAAATAACACCGATGACCCTCATTCAGGGGCTGAATTCTAAACACCTTAAAACAGGTAACAAATAATTTATCAAAAGCAATAATCTTGTGTAAATAATCTAAGCCTGAGGGAACTTAGCTGATCTATTGCTATTAAATTTTAATAAATAATATGTACCAAAGCTATTTTTTACCGAATGAAATGATTGGGTATTGTGGCGTATTCTAAGCCACAAAAATGGCACTAGGATATTTTTTTAAATAACAGTTTTTTTTTAAATATAACAATGTCGTTTTTATAAAATTCTATTGAAAACCTTTTCTGCAGTAAATGCAACCGAAGATTTCAATGGCTCACCTGGCATTAAATGACATTTCCGATGGCTTTTTCATTTCAACGACAAAAGAGTTGTCTTTGACTCGAACTCTATGGAATCGTTCATTCACTTCGTCATTGCAATGATTAGAGAAATGGAGAGAGTTTATATCAAGTGAAGTACAAATGATGCACGATACATTAAAATACAAATGTAATTAAATTAAAAAGATTACTTGTCATAAAAATACGCCTCAAGCAGCTGACATTTATGTTTTTTAATTAAATTGAGTTTTGTGGATATTGCAAAAAGGAAAATAGCAGCAAGGTTGACGTGATGACGCTGACTAATACTGAAAATTAAAGAATTTTATTGCACTCCATAAAGTTGAAATGGTGACAAATATATCAAGACCTCTTTGAAGTCCAAGGAGGGCCGACAGGGTTGTCGGACACGGTAACTATAAAAAGAGGAGTACTGTTGGAGGCTGATAACAGTTCGTCATATCTTCGAACGCCTGTAACCTGTGTTTACTCAGTCGCTGCTCAGAGAATGGAAAGAAACAATGAACGAATTGGCCAGATGGGAGACAAAGGCGCGAAGTGAAGTAAAACGCTCACTTATCGTTCATCTGCATTCAAATGCACTGGATGATTGCGGAGTGTTTTGGAGCTCAAAAGCCCAATGCCGGTATCACATAAGTAATATCGCATGTTAAGCAACCCAGGAAATGGCTGAGACGTCGATTGGTCCCCGTCACTAGCGGCATTTCATGAGCTGATGAAGCCACTAAAAGTTCGTCTAAGTCTAGACGGAAGCGTTTAAGAGATGTTAATTTAGTGAGAACAGTAAAATAAATCGAAATAACATGTCAGTTGGCAAAGTTATTAGTCTTTATACAACAGTGGGTTTGGTGGATGTATTTATCAGCTAAGCTTAGATAAAAGCATAAATAATTATGTCATTTTTTTCGTGATTGTTGATTAAACCGAGTTTATTACTTATTTATTTTATACCTAACACTCTACAGCGTTTATGATCGCGGGAAGACAATAAAAATTTAGCCCAGTCTGCGTAGTACTAATAATTATCGTCAATGAGTATGGTGGTCGTAAATCCAAACCAGGGTGTATTGATAAAACCTGCGGGGAAGGTGCTCTCTTGCAGTATTCAATTGAAGCTTTGTGAAAGCTGTGGGAATTTATTTGAAAATCTTAATTGAACCATACAAATAGCTATCTGCCATTTACACGTTATGTATTAAAGTTAAATAAATAGCATAGAAACGACAACAACGTTCCTTTCTCAATGGAACCACAAGAAAAAATCTAGTAACCATTAAGAAAAATAGAAAAATATTGAACGGCGCGAGTCGACTTTAAGAAATAACATATTGAGGATGTCACTAGCGTTCTCTTTGCCCGCTCAGAAATTTCACTACCTCTCTCATTCTTCAAACTGGTCTAGTAGTCAGGCGGGATCAGGAATCAGGCGAGACCCTTAAATTTTCTTCAGATTTACAGATTAATTGTAGATGTAAGTATTTAGAAATTGTTTCATACAATTCACCAAAATTTCAGGGAGTTCATATGTGTAAGTACGTGCTAGCAAAGCTGGCTGCTATCGGCTCCAAGCCTGGCAATCAGGTAAAAGCAGCTCCTGACGGTATCTACATCGAGTCCGATGTTCGCACTAGTGTGTCGTCACACGAGCGATTTTGCGATTATACTAAAAAACAACACCAACAAGAAACCAGCTCTTAAATTTATGATGATAACTTTTAAATAAATCTTATGACATATTCAGTGCGGATAACGCAATAGTCCGTTTGTGCAGATTGAATTCTATAATTTAATGGTAGAAAGTCTCTTAAATCTTTAAACTCTTAAAACTCAATAACTTAGGACTAGCTTTCAATATGCCTAGATAGCCCATACGACTGAATCGCAGTTAGATCAAATGTCCAATTTGAAAATCATTGAAAATTCGGTTTATATTGAAAAAGATTGGTTAACTTATCTAAGAAGATTGATCGTTAAGTGAGCGATAACATACTAAAGGTAATACTAGCGATAGGTCTTGAAGTAAGTCCAACTTAATATCTCATAATATATACAATAATTAGAATACGTGTTTTGGAAAAAAATGATTAAGCAAATGATGCTCATTCAATTGAACTATATTTTATCACACGGTACTTTTATTATTTACAGAAATCCATCCATACTATCCATTTATATTTATATTTATTTTACGGACAAATCACACAGATTGAGTTAGCTCCAAAGCAAGTTCGAGACTTGTGTTATAGGATACTAACTCAACACTACCATATTTTATAACAAATACATACATAGTAGCGTTATGACCCGAGGTGACCCATGGGCCGCAACGCCAACAATTATAATTTGTTGTGGTAGGGGTGCAAGTCGGTAAAATTTGGAATGCCAAAAAAATAAAATGTCACACAAGCCGAAAATTTGACAGTGGCGACTAAGGCCTTTTTGAATTTTGAGAAATATTCCATGTAATATTATAAATGCGAAAGTCTGTCCGTCTGTCTGTTACGCTTTCACGGCCAAACCGCTGAACGGATTTTGATGAAATTTGGTATGAATATGTTGAAGACCCGGGGTCAAACTTAGGCTTTTTGAGACGCAGGCGGAACTGCGGGAAACAGCTAGTGTTAATATAAAGTTCAATCAATTCATCTTATTACCATTTCCTGTTTCTAATGTCTACGTAGTAACTACCTCGTGTCGTTATTTCCTCACATTGAAGTAGGTATTTTGGTGTAAAAATCGCAAATCGCTAACATGAAAATCGCAAGTCGCTCATATGAAGAAGCACTTACGTGTGCGTTTAATGTGAATGCTTGTGGATTTAATCTTTTACCTCCAAACAGTTTCGACTTCTAAGCACCGATGTCGAACAGATTGCCTGCGATTTTCAAACTGTTTTGCAAACTTCAACAAAGTGATGGCTGTCGGTAAGCTTAGTCAGGTGCCTTCAGGAAGCTGGAAAAACTTCTATAATACTACAATTATTGAATAACATAAATATTTGAATCAATTAATAATGTATTGTGAATTAAACTATTTTTATACGGTTTTATCGCGTTTATTACTTATTTATTTACACCTGACGTTTCAAACACTTTACAGCGTTCATGGTCGCAGGCAGACTAAGTTAACATTTGTCTTTGATGTCATAAGATTACAAAACTACCGCCTGAAATTTTTATTGGGAATTATTCCGATTCACGCAGTAATGGCTCACAGTATCTAAGGGTCTTGCAGTCTGTTTCCGAGTTTGCGATTTTTATTAAGTTAATGACTGGGTCCCAAGCTGGCGGTACCTGCCATCCATCCTCTTTATTGAAATTAGGATGTTTTTTAATTTCAATAGCTTCACGTAACATCCTTGGAATGAATCTCTTTCCTTTGCAAGGACTTGAGGATTATCAAAACGCATATAGTGGTTGGGTTTGTCTAGAGCATGTTCACAGACTGCAGACTTGGTTGAGCGTCTATTTTTCATGTCAGCAATATGTTCTTTTATACGAGTATTAATGCTTCTCTTTGTTTGCCCAATGTATGATAAACCACAGTCACAGTCAATTTTATAAACTCCAGCATCTTGCAATGGGATATTGGATTTTACAGGTCTTATTTTCTTATGCGGCTTGTAATAGGTCTTGATTGAAGCTCGCCTAAGTATGTTACCAATCTTGTCCGTGACTCCCTTTATGTATGGTAAGATGGCAGGAAAACGATCAACTTAAAATTTTAAAATAGTTTAATATATTGAATAACAATCGCGAAAACATAAGAAAACGAAAGAAGTATTGTGAGTTCGAAGGGAAACATACTTTGTTTATTTCTTTCCACTTTTCATGTCCTAAACATTGCAGGCTTGAATCACCTGATGGTCTGGTAATAAAGATGATTACGTGCTTCGGAAGGCATGTTAAGCCGTTGGTCCCGGCAGCCATCTAGTGGTCGATAAAGGAATCAAGTCAGAGGCCGAGAGGCGGTTCCAAACATCTCTGACACCAGGGTTCACATTGTCGATTAACCATGTAACCTTCACGAAATGACGATGATCATGATGACAGCGTATATTCTTTTATACAAAATTATCTCTCCTTGGTGTAAACATCTTGAGTTCAGGATACCTTCAAGATGGCCCCAATAAACAAATGGAAGACTGTATTTAATTACTCTATTAAAAAAAAAAAATAATGGCTCACTTGCTCGTTACATGTATTTCGATTTTCCATCATTTTGTATTGTATCTTTTGTCTGACTGGTAGTCTGATGGGTTAATTACTTAATATAATTCTAATTAAATATGTCTACTAGACAAACAGGCATGCGGCCCTCTGATGGTAAGAAGTTACCGCAGCCTATGGACGCTTGCAATACCAGATGTATCATATGGGCGTTGCCGCCCCTGAACATATTTTTTCACGCCCATTTTGAAACCCTTCATGTTGTAGGCACTAGGAAAAACCCGAAACAGGGAGAGATTCCATTAGAGAGATTCATTCATTAAGAGGATTGACGTTATTTTTGCTTATAAAATAATTAGCTGGGATAGTTAGGACTAGAATGATGTACAGCAATACAATCAAAGCCAAAATTTGTTTCTTGTTTCTCGTATTATATTGGATATATTTCAAATATGAAAGTAACAGATGGTGCCATATTGACTAACCCGAACAATATGAAAAATATAAATATCCACTTTTGTGATACAAATTACTGTATAAACAATAAGTATTTTTAGTTATAAGAAAACTAGTAGACTCCAAAGACGTTATTTCTCTTAAATTTTCTTAAATTTTATAATGTTCCACAGAACTTAATATTTCATTTATTTTATAAGCGTGATGCGATTACCAAGGGAAATAGAAATTGAGTGTTTGAAACGTAAGGTGTAAATAAAAAATGTAATATAATAAACATTGTAAAATTGTATTAAAACAGTTTAATGCAAGTAATTTGGACGGGTTTTAGATAGTTTTCGTTGTTGACTTTTTACGTTTCAAGGATTTCAATACAAAGCTGTTTTTTGTGGTATTTTTTTTTTAGTAATAGGTTTTACGGCCATGGATACAAGTCCTTTATAGCCCTTCTTAATTTTTCAATATTCTTCAGTCCTACAGTGTGGTTTCGTCAAGTCCTAGTCAAGTCTAAAAGTTTAGTCGGTAGTCAAGTCTAGTCAGAAGAATCAGGCTAAGTGAAGTGGTAGAAAAACTGCACTACTAGGAGCTTTTGGCATCAATCATGAAAATCACAAAAATCAAATATCGAACACTTTGCGAATAATAATCCACCATTATTATGCGCAAACACTGAAAAAAAAACACAAATTTTGGAAAATAAAATACAGCGCCGATACTGCTCTTCACAGCTTCCCGCCAAAAGTCTTTCTGTGATAAATAAATGACAAAACAAATAACAATTGCGTAAACATAAGAAATCATTAAATTATCATCATCATTACCTCAACCACAAGACGTCCACTGCTGAACATAGGCCTCTCTCATGGATTTCCTAGATCCATGGAGGTTGTTGCCATACTCGCCACCCTTGGCAGGCGGGTTGGCGAGCGCAGTTTTGACGGTTTATCGTACTTCCGATGCTGCTGCCCATTGGAAGAATTTACAAGCAAAGGATGGTTGGGATTTGGGATGGGAAAGTGGTATTGGGATGCTACTAACTCGGATGGTTTGGGGTTGAGTATGCAGCAGCTCGGGTGAGTCGGGTTCGCGTACCCGTATGCCATGTTTCAAACATCGGGCAGATGCTTGAACATGAGCACCCCTGACTACTATTAAACTACTATTAAATCACTAAATAAAGACTTATTATTGTTAATTTATTTCACCTACAGTCCAGTCTTCTTACGGTCAATAAAAAAACTTTAGTACAGTCATCATTTATCATCATCTGCTAAGAATTTAGAGTTTTTCAGTAAATGTACGAACAAGCGAGTATTGCGATCGATCAAACTGGCGCCTAATAAAATATTGCGGGCCAAATGAAATAAATACTTACCTCTTTTGATTGATCGATGGTCGAATTTGTATGCGAGAAAGTTGGTAACATGGCGAGTTGAAGCGTGTTTTCCTGTTCCCGTGATTGTCGCCGGCACCTTTCTCATTATTATGATATACGCGATTTGATTTTGCACATAGAAAAGCATAAAAAAATATTTATGTTTTTTTTATTCTGTGACTCCCTCGAAATTGGTGAAAAATGATATTACTTCCATGATTTCATGGGACTTTTGACTGAGTCATAGGATGTCGTAAATATTCTTCTTCTTCATTAATGGCTGACTCGTCAAATTGGTTCACCGCTCTATCGTATATATTGAAACCCAGGATGATTTCCAAATTATTAAGTTGTCTTGTAACCTATACTTTGTGGGCTCGAATTTTTAATGTTAGCGAGATCAACAAAGGTGGTTGGCTAAAATAAAACAGATTTTTATTTATTTTTTACTCTATTTCTTTGTATTTTACAATTTTTGTGCTTTGGATTGTTACGAGAATATAACCTGTGTCATTCCTCATTGGAGTTTGCTTAAGCAACCAACTAAGAAAGTCGTTTTCAAGGAAAGTTCGAGGAATTCCTTAAGGCATCCTCAAATGAGTTTGAGTATTACGGCTGTCAGTGTTGTATTCATGTTTGTTAATACTTTAATACAGTGCTTATAATCCCTCGTATCGTATCTGCCGCCATAATAATATTACCTATTCTAAGCCATCATACCTAGTTAGATCCTAATTCCCAAAAATAATAACTTAGTAGTACTTAGGTAGGTTAAAAGTTTCCATATTAGAATACTTATTAAGATTTACACTAGTTGTGATGCGGGAAACAAACTCGGAAGTCAAACAATACGTTAGTCGACACCTGCTCTCTGCAGGCTCACATACTTTGAACTTGCACCACAAAACACACGGCGCTTACAGAAGAGGCTCTAGTTAAACTGGTATGTATGCGGGCCTACTTGCAATTTATAGCGAGAGTAACTATATAATAAGACACGCTGCGCTAAAGCAATGTCAGAGCTAGCTTTGCTATATAAACGATTTAAATTTGCTTAGAAATATTATAAGTAGGGCGATACTAAATCTCTGCTTAGCTTTACCCAAGTTTTAAATCACAACGGTTTTTTAAAACTTAGATAAAGCTAAGCAGAAGTAATGCTACGAGTATGATAGAGCTACGCTGAAGTTACACAGCTCCTTTAAAACTACATAGAAGCTAAGAAAGAGCTACGCAGAAGCTATGCTATGACATAGCTACGGTGAATCTACGACACAGCTCCTTTAGAATTCGATAAAACTACGCAGAAGCTATGCTATGACAGAGCTACGATGAATCTACGACACAGCTCCTTTATAACTACGCAGAAGCTATGACAGAGCTACGAGGGGGCTACGACGTACCCGCGAAACGCATTACTTACAATTAGAGATGGGCAGCGGGAAGAAATTCAAGAGGGAAAAAATGAAATGCAAGGGAAAGAAAAGGGAAAAAATAATTAATTCCCATTTATACCCGGGACTTTTTAAAAAATTTGGGAATAAATGGGAAAATTTCCGGGAAGGCGCCCATCTCTACTTACAATACACTAAAATTCCCTTCCCTAAAAATTCCGATGAGAGGGTGTGTAAACGTTCTATACGTTAGTATTATCAATTATTATGTGCCAGTGAATTGAATGCTGCCTCGAGAGCCCCTGTCCCTCTCCACTGATTTCGTGCCCACAGCGTAATTATCGCAGATCAGTAGGATAATCATCTAACACAAGAATGCTGGTTAGACAACATCCCTCATTACGTAATGAGTAACATCTCAACTCTATTTAATTTATGCCCACGTTCTGTTTTATTGCAGCAGTTGGCACAGACGTTAGTTGCGGTCGAGCGGTGCCTGCAGGTACGTACAACACTTCAAGTTTTTTCAAGTGGAAACATAGGGTATATAAAACGTAATTGATCAGCTATGCCTGACATCATTTCTGGTGGAAAGAACCACATAATCTAAATTAAAATTAGTGTTGGAGTTAAAAATTTCCTTTCTCAATGGATCTAAATAGATAAATTGAAAATAAGTCATCTTCTTTTAATAACTAATTTTCATAACCGCAATCAGTCCATTGCTAGACATAGGACAATTTTATGCTGTAGGTATATTATTAAATGAATAATCTGACATAGTTTATGTACCACAAGTTTTTCAGAAGTCTGATGGTGAAATCCTGATCTGGCAAATTTCGATAAATTACTATATTCATAAACATTCTTACTTTTATAACACTAGCGACCCTAGTTTTTAAACTTATAGTAGAGCGACAGTAATACCTCTAAAACTTATTTAAAGAAAGCGTGCCAGTGTAAGAAAAAAGCGCTAGGATCACAAAAACAACAAAAACATTATCACAATCCGTCCATTCCAAATAACCATCGTAAATCTCCCGCAGCCTCAATCATCCGCCATACATCGTGTTTGAAAGCCTGGAAGGTATCGCAGGAAGCCGCAATCAGCTCGACGATCATACACACCGGACGATTAAGACGATATATTGCCTTTACCAGCGGGTACTTACACTACCAACCTATCGTCTGCACTATAAATCCCATAGACGTTGTTACGCCCCGGGAGATAAGGCGCAAAACACAGATAACGGGCCTCGATTGATCGTCAATGAGTAGAAATTCATTTATCTCTACTAAAACCCTAAGAAATAAACTATTACAAACAAAAATCAACTCTAAATCTAAAGTCATAAAGTTGTTTTTATCGTGAGTTGCTCGGTCTTAGGTATTAGTTTCATTATCCCGACAAAAGTAAATTATTCATCTGCTTGGTTAAGTTGGAGTTTTTTCGCATTTTTCATTTGGCTCATTAGTCCGTTTTAAAAATGGATGGTTTTCTTGACGCTTCTAGAGGTTTTCATGAATTGCATTAATTATTTAAACTACTACTTTTATTTAGTTTCAACTGTAGCGAAGTGGAAAAGTTTTTACTGTGAATTACTGAGTAAGTAATGAGTCTTCAAATTAGATAAGGATTAAATATATGATCTAGTCTTGAAAGTTGTTACACTTTTGGCCTAATTCAAATTCTTTATATCAGATATCTGAGATCCATGTTTTTTAGTACATAATAGACAAATAAAACCTTAAAGACTATTGTGAGTAGTTACTGACTATAAGTAGTGATAAAGTATAGGTTAGGAGCCCCCTTTTATTATATTTCATCATGCAGGGCTACAGGTATGGTCCTCCTTATTAAGTGCCTCATTATATGTGAGTGCGGTCTATCCGCTACAGTTTTTAAAATGCTGTTGTTACTACCACGGTTTCTCCCCAGAAGTGACGCCATTTTTTTACGGAGCACGACATGAAAACCGTCAGTCCTCGCTTGCAAAAACATGTCTGAGGCACTACAGAATCGTGGGAATCTCAACAACATTCTTAATATATTATTATATTGCACCATTAAAGAGTGATTAGTTTCATTTGAAACATAGGCTCGTCGGTGAATTCCATACATATGTGCCTATATATTGCGGATTCACTTGTTATGATGGGACTTTTAGGTATTTTCTCATTTGGTTAAGTTTACTACGTGTGTCTAAACACATTTTTATTTTGTTCGTGGTATCAGATGCCTTATTATAACGTGTTTTTTTATCAGTTTTAAGTTATTTTTTATTGCTACTTTTTATTTTGAACCTTTTTATTTATATATTTTTTTCATATATTCAGTAAATATCAAATGTACACAAACAACAGTCACCGAACCGCGGAAACCTCGATGGGTTTATCTGTGTTCGGTGAGTCGCTATTACAATTAGAAAGTACTTAAGTATTTTTTCAAACATAATTAACTTAGTTTATTATTCTTACTCTACACTACACCAAACAAATATATTATTTCAATATTTTCTGGAATTTTCTTTTGAGCATTTTGTTTATGGCACCTTTGAGCTAAGTGCAGACACCTGAAGTCGTTGTTATTTTGACTGACAAGAAACGTTTCTGATCTGAAAATAATATCTACTTTGACGCCGTGCCTTTTAAAATTAGTTGTGTACATGTTTCCTCTTTAATTACATTTCCCTAAAATTTAACAAAAAAAAAAAACAACCATTTTATTTTTGCAAAATCACCAGCTTTGTTTCCGAGGAATCTCACGTACGATATTAGTAGCATAGCAGCGCTAACGGAACTGCTCCTTAAAACGAAGGAAGCGCATAATTTGTGACCGCTATCGACACGTAGATAAAACCGTTCGATTCGGCGCGACTTTAATTTCTTTCACGCGATGAATGTCTTTCGACACCTCCCTCTCACACATACGACAGAAGAAAGGGAGGGAACATTTCTGCAGACAAAGGACTTTAGTTATTGAATCACAGACCTAAAGATACTGTGAATGTTCACTGTTTATCTATGATATTAGAACAACTAGGTGCCCTAAAACAGCTCATGCCCATTATTGCTTTAAGCGTTTTTAGAGCATCTGGTTCTCTCATCCATCTAGTCAAATAGTAAGGATTTTTGTTGTGCATGTTACCTAGTGAGCCAGTATACTTAGTAAGTAAAGTGAGATTGCCAGCTTACGGTTCAATAATACAGTTTATTTCTTGTCACAATAGGCTACTTGACTGTATTCATACTTGGTTAATATTGTTATTGTCGTGAATGACAGAGGATAAACTTAAGGAAATGGACTGTAGATTTTATAGGTATTTGGCACTTTGAAATTAAAGATTTTATATAGTAACAAACTGGGAGTGACTATTCCGAGGGTCGCGCACTTGTCTTGTCCATTACTTGCTTGCTGTTGTTAGAATGAATTTTAGGACCGAATTAGTGCCCTTTTATACACTAAATGAACTATACGACGCATGCGCAACCCCGTGAGCAGGTATTCTCCCTCATTTACTCTTTATCCAGTTGTGATACAGACATTTGAAATGCGAGGTCAAGCTCAGGTTACACGTGTCGTATAATACAAGGACGAACACGTGGATACATAAGTACAAACAATATGTGTATGCATAAGGTTCTCTATTAGATTGACAAGAATTGGTAATCTTCTATATGCATTTACTGTTACATGGTTGTATCGTACATGACAATAATAATACTTATAACGCTAAGATTGATAACAAATGATGTATAACTAAAAGACATGAAAGATAATGAGTTTAAGGAGAATTACAATCTTAACCTACTTACAAAATAAAGGAGTACAAAAGGAACGACGTTTTATTTACAGTATTTACAGCTATATGCGACAGTCTCCCCCACGTGCGCTAGCACCACTTAAAGCGGAGCATAGGACTATTAAACGGGAGGCTGGACGGCGTAGGGAGCCGGCAGCGGTTTTGACTTCCACGACTCTTACTCGTCCATCCGGACCGGCATGTGTTTTGGTGATGATGCCTCTTGGCCATACTCCTCGTGGCATAGTGTTATCGGCTATAATCACGACGTCGCCTTTTTGTAGCTGATGTGTTTCCTTTTTGGCCGTTCGGAGGGCCAGCTGTGGGCGGTATTCCAGCATCCATCGTTTCCAGAAGTTGTCGGCCAGTAGTTGAGTGGCTTGCCAGGATTTAGTGGAAAGTTGGTGGTCAGTAAAACGACCAAAAGGATGTAAGGCGGATGACCGCCCAATCAGAAGGTGATTGGGTGTCAGGGCTTCTATGCCCAAGTCTGGGTTGACAGGGGTGAGAGGGCGCGAGTTCACAATATGCTCGGCCTCTAGAAGAAGAGTGTGGAGTACTTCTTCACTGGGTGCCTTCTCTTTGAGGGTGATTTTGAGGGCGGATTTGACGCTGCCCACTAATCTCTCCCAGGCACCTCCAGCGGCTGGGTTTCCTGCTGGTATTTTCTTCCAGATGATGCCTCTCACTGAGGTGAATGCTTTGGTGTCCTCAGGGAGAGTTTGAAGGGCACTTCTGATCTCCTTTTCTGCGCCGATGAAGTTAGTCCCGTTATCGGAATACAGGACGGTAGGTGTGCCTCGTCGCGACGCCATGCGTCGTAAGGCCATTATCATGGATGCTGCAGATAACGAGGCGGCAAGTTCTAGGTGAACCGCTCGTGTGGTGAGACAGGTAAATAGTACTCCCCATCTTTTTTCATGCCGTCGGCCTATGGTGATGGTCATAGGTCCGAACAAGTCGACGCCGGTAGCTGTGAAGGGTGGTTGATACGCCTGAAGTCGTTCAGCCGGTAAGTCGCCTACTGGAACTTGGAGAGTTGTTCCTTTGTAGGTCCGACACCATTGACATCTGTTACATATGTATCGCAGGCTACTTCGTAAGCCGATCATGAAATACAGCTGTTTCAACTCGTTGATTACTGTGGCATGGTTCCCGTGATTAAACTTTTCATGAAAATGTTGTACCAGCAGTCTGGAGAACTCCTCTTTGGCGTGTAAGATTGGAGTGTATGCCGTACCTCTATCTATTCGTGAGTCTAAAACCAAAATGCCGTTTTTGTCCAATACAACTGCAATCTTGAAAAGTGGTGATTTCTTGTGAATTTGCCGTCCAGCCTCTAAGTCCTTTATTTCTTCAAGAAAGGATACATGTTGACTACGCCTAATTAATAAAAGCTCTGCTAACTTAACATGCCCTGTGTTCATTTCCGTTTCTGTTTTCTTTATTAGCAATTTAGCTTTGAATGCCTCCGCCGCGACCAAGACGCAAGCCGCAGCCCTAATTAGCCGTATGTACTTAGAGAACCTATTTACTGGCGGGAGAAAATCTTGCTTATTTTGAGCGCTATGTACTATGGCCGTAACCTTATTACTAGTTCGCTCTTCGCCCGTTGGCGCTACTGTCGCGTCGGACTTGTCAGTAGGCCAGTGCTCTTTTGAGCTCCTAATAAAGTCGGGACCGTGAAACCAGCGGTGGTTTTTATCAAAGTTGTTCGGGACGCCCTTAGTCGCGTCATCCGCTACGTTCTGTGCGCTAGGTATCCAGTGCCAGTCAGCTGGTGTAGTACTTTCCTCTATTTCCGCTAAACGATGGGCTACGAAACTTTTGAACGATCGCGGGTCTGCCTTAATCCACGCTAATACGGTGCGTGAATCCGACCAGAAGTGTTTACCCGTGATGACGTAATCCGTTTCCCTAATTACGGTGTTAGCGAGGCGTGTACCTAATACGCAACTTTGTAATTCAAGTCTCGGGATGGAAATCGTTTTTAACGGTGCGACACGCGCCTTTGCCGAGATTAAGGTTGATGTCCTCTTAGCGTCTTTGTCGGTCGCTACGAAATAGACCGCGGCCGCATAAACCTTTTCACTGGCGTCGCAAAATACGTGTATTTCTACTTGTTTATTGTTTGCAGGCACGTAACGTGGTAATTGTAAGTTATTTAATAATTGAATGTTACTGACAAACGAAATCCAAACCGACTTTAATTCGGGGGGTATGGTGTCATCCCACCCTATACCCTTACGCCATACTTCTTGCATAAGGACCTTGCCTAGGACGGAAATAGGACTTCCTAAGCCTGTGGGGTCGAAAACCGACATTGCGCTACTGGTTACCTGTCGTTTAGTTGGTAATACGTCATTACAGGACACTTCCTGTGGTAAGTTGCGCAAGTTAACTTGAAAACCCAGTGTATCCGATTTGTGATTCCACTTGAGTCCTAATGTACGTTCTACGTCGCTCTTGGCGATGACGGTGGTGTCGGAGCCCCCCGCGGTAACGTCGCGAATCACGCTGGGTACGTTACTGGCAAATGCACGGAGTTCAAACGACGCCTTCTTATTGAGCTTATAAATTTGGTTGACGACTTCGCGTGCTTCCTCTTCGCTTTCGTCCATTGCGATGAGCATATCGTCCATATACGTATTTCGGATTATTTTGTCGACTGCCTTAGGAAATTCGATCGCGAAAGCCTGCGCGTTTTTGTTTTTTACGTACAACGCGGTAGTAGGCGAGGAGGCGGCGCCGAAAATTAATCGCCTCATTCTATACTCGGTTGGCGGGGACGAGCGGTCCTCCCCCCTCCACAAAAAACGTAAGCTATCACGATCGCTTTCGATAACTTCGACTTGTAGAACAGAAACATTTCCGCTACGTCGGCTATTACGGCGATTTTACCTTCCCGAAATCTTATGAGTACTCCGAAAAGGGATTCTAATAAGTCCGAACCGGCTAGGAGCGCGTCGTTCAGGCTCTTACCACAGTATTTAGCCGCGGCGTCGAAAACGAGACGCATCTTCTTTTTTTGCGGATGTGTGGTTGGAAAGTGTGGTAAGTACCAATTACGAGGCGATTCTACCGGTGGGCTAGACGACATTTTTTCCGCGTAACCTTTATTCAACAAATTATTTACCTGAGCTGTGTACTGAGATTTAAGTTGCGCGTCTTTGTCGAGCCGTTTTTCCAAACTATACAACCGACGGAGAGCCATGTCTTTATTGTGAGGCAATGCCTCTGAATCGCTACGCCATAGGAGGCCCGCCTGATACCTATCTTCGGACGGCAGTTTTTTGCATGTATTTTCCAGCACGATTATTGCCCGTTGTTCTGGATCTGCCTTAGGTACTTTGCGTTCCACGCCTAACGATTCTATACTAAAATGCTGTTTCATCAAATCTAGCATCTCGTCTTCCGGGGTGACCGGTTTAACGTGACTTATGAATGCCGTGTTGACGCTTGAGGAGAGGTACTGCCCGTGCAGCACCCAACCTAGGGATGTGAGCGACGCGACAGGTTGGTTTTTATTTCCACTTCTAATCTGTCGCGACACGATAAGATGCCAGTTGTCCTGGCCTATGAGAACAGTAGGGGTAGCCGATTCGTACGACAATTCGTCCGCGATGTCATATAAGTGGTCGCATTCCTCCACCATAGTACGGGGCACCGCCTGAGGGGCGATGTTTAAACAGGTGATGGTACGCGCCTTCATCGTTTCAAAATTACGGCTACAGTGACCACGAATCGATACATTTATTTCGCAGGATTCGATATCGTTTATTATATTTCCCCCGATACCCGTTATTGTGAGCGGATCTCCCCTTTTTCTGGGACAAATTTGATCAGAGATTTCTCTTTCGACCAAAGTCATAGTGGACCCGCCGTCCAAAAGGGCGTATGTGCTTACGACGCCTAGGGGACCCGTCATTTCGATGGGAACGACTTTTAAAAATGTGCTCGATTTGCTTACGTGGTTAATACTACTAACGTTAGCTCGTGACGTAGTTGCCTGTGATGACAACCCGTGCAATAATTTGTGGTGCCCTGCTTTACACTGGTTTACACCACACGGTACATATTTGCACCTCATGGGTCGCTTATGGGATGAATTTAAACACCGGTAACACAACTTATTATTTTTTGCAATTTCCCAACGCTGCTGAACGGAGGATTTCAAAAATTCTGAACATTTTGATAACATATGTTCTTTTCCACATAATACACACTTTTGCACTGAGGGTGCAGACTTAGGTTTATTATCATTATTACTGTGTGAATTTTTGAAGTCCTTCGCTTTGTTGGTATTGACTTTAGCCGATGTTCGTGACGGTCGTTTGACCGCGCGCTCGCGTTCGTATTCAGTGTCACTGCTTGAATCGACTGATGGTGGGGATGGTCGGTGCGCGTGCTGATAGTAAGGCGACTGAGGGCGTCCCGACGCTTGCTCACGTTGACTATTGTTCGTAATGTTGACGTGAGCCCGTGATTTATTTTGACGCGAGTGCATTTTTCGCGCGGTACTACTGATATTATTTAAAAATTCAGCCATAGCGACTAAGTCCGGTTTACTGGAGTTTAACGTTCTGTATTTACTCCATTCGTACCGAACAATTAAACTAAGTTTGTCAACAATTTTATTAACTAACTCGGGGGCATATAAGTACTTATCCTGCCTGAGAGCTCTAATGGTCGCTACAACATTAGCGACATGACCGGCGAAGGTTACGATGTTACTGTTATCTTCGAACAATCGCGGCATACGTTTAACGTTATTAATTTCCGTGAGGACTATTTCTTCGGGGTCTCCGAAGTGCCTCTCCAGGGCCTCCATTATCTCAAATGGATCCTGAACGGTATACATGATGGCTTTAACGGCCGTACGGGCCTCGCCTCTGAGGGCTCGGCGGATTCGGCTTACGTTATTTACGGCACTAAACATGGGAGCACTATCTTCAAACTCAGCCCGGAATGCGATCCACTCGGAAATATTTCCGTCAAAGGTAGGTAGCTCGGGTACCGTCCGCTGCGTAACGGGTACGACACGATCCCGAGGTGTCGTGATAACGTTGTTTAACGTGCGGACTCTATTATTGTCTCGCGACGTATTAGGACCCGGGTCCTGATAAGCGTCCTGAATAGCAGGCCTCGAACTCGTATGTTGTGCGACCCAGTCGGACACCCTGTGCTCTTCACTAAACCCGTGCTGCGTTCCGCCGTCGGTAGACTGCGCGACTTTCAAGCGCGCGATCTCCAACCTACAATTGGCGGATTCCGCAACCCGTTGAGCCAGTTCCAACTTAGCCTTATGCACTTCGAGCTCTGCCATCAATACACTTATCTCACTGCTTTCCCGGGGCGAGCGCGGCGCTTGAACTACCGTGCCCGGGGCACTCCTATTTGGCAACGTATCCTCAACAACACCGCTCCGCGCTTCCGGTCGCGGAGACGGTGGCACGACTGCATCTTCTACTCTTTTTTGACTTTGACTTGCGTCAGTGGTCGGGCTGGTGCTTTTGCTCCATGTGTTGGTTTCACCAGGAGTGGTGTCACCTGAGGGCGGTGTTTTTTCCCTTTCCTCTTGTGAGGAGGGAGTGGGCGGAGGGCCCCTAGACCTTAATGACCTATCGGTGCGCGTGGGGGACCTCATAATTTTTACCCTAATTTTACACACTTAAATCCCTATATAAAATAAATGATCCTAACAACGAACAAAATACGCGAAATAATGAAAAAAATAAAGACAAGAAAAATAAAATAAATGCGACAATGGAAAAAAACAAAAGAATGCGAAATTACGACTAACACTTTCACTGCACTTATTGTTTGGCTAAAATGTCACTCACTGAGTTTGGTGAAAGGACGCGAGGCTCTCGCCCCCACAGTCCTTTTGTTGCACGACGGATAAGATGACACGGAGAAGCCAGGGGGTACGTGACCTCCCGACCGACGCACAACTACACTGCCAACGTGAGGTCTGAGGGACCTGAACTAAACCCAAGGGTCGGCGAGCCTGTGCTTCGAGCCACACACCTTGGGGTACCGCAGGGAGCAGGCTAAAAAGCCGATCACCTTTGGTGGATGTTTATACAGCTAAAGCTGTCGAGCCGAGCGAGTTCAGCTCACCTAACACCGTGGGTCACTGGTACTTGTATCCGGCTGCAGAATGACCACTTTCTGTCGTGAATGACAGAGGATAAACTTAAGGAAATGGACTGTAGATTTTATAGGTATTTGGCACTTTGAAATTAAAGATTTTATATAGTAACAAACTGGGAGTGACTATTCCGAGGGTCGCGCACTTGTCTTGTCCATTACTTGCTTGCTGTTGTTAGAATGAATTTTAGGACCGAATTAGTGCCCTTTTATACATTAAATGAACTATACGACGCATGCGCAACCCCGTGAGCAGGTATTCTCCCTCATTTACTCTTTATCCAGTTGTGATACAGACATTTGAAATGCGAGGTCAAGCTCAGGTTACACGTGTCGTATAATACAAGGACGAACACGTGGATACATAAGTACAAACAATATGTGTATGCATAAGGTTCTCTATTAGATTGACAAGAATTGGTAATCTTCTATATGCATTTACTGTTACATGGTTGTATCGTACATGACAATAATAATACTTATAACGCTAAGATTGATAACAAATGATGTATAACTAAAAGACATGAAAGATAATGAGTTTAAGGAGAATTACAATCTTAACCTACTTACAAAATAAAGGAGTACAAAAGGAACGACGTTTTATTTACAGTATTTACAGCTATATGCGACAGTTATACTAAACAAAATATACACTAAAAAGTAACCGATTCTGAAAACAACAACGAAATTGGTTGTTAATTAAGGCAGTAATTCGATTTTAAAGTTTTCTCTAAAAGAAAAGTGGGAGCGTGGTGGGGACGTCTTGCTATCTCTTTTGTACGCACGAAACCGAGTGGCAGTGACGTCACAGCTCACACAGTGCATCCTTTTCTTGTTTTTTGACAGTTTCCCCTTCCACCGAATTTCAAAGGCTTATAACCTGTGCTTATAACTTATTTATTTTTGAACGGATTACAAAAATTCTTTCATAATTCTGTTTCTGGAAATAAAAATATTGATATGAAAGAAAAAAATAAAATTAGTAGAATACCCAATTTCTACAGTAAAACAGACCAATAGAACCATATTGCGTATGTATTAGTGATATCATCTAGCGATAACAGCCAAAACTAATGAGTGCTGTGCCTTTGAAAACACGGAGGACCTCAACATTTATTTTATTTTATTTTTTATTTCTTTTGCATGTATATTGTACCTAATTGGTAAAACTTGTAATTGTAATAAACAACATTTTTTTTAAATCATTTATTAAGTAAATATCAAAATATACACATACATCAGTTACCGAACCGCGGAAACCTCGAAGAACGTGGAAATATTAATCGAATTCAATCCACGCTAGCTGTCGCTTGACATCATCTGACTCCGTGACTGAGTGGTTTAGGCGTTTGCCTATGAATCGTGGGTTGGGATCCCACAGGAAGCATACCAGAGGCTGATAGGCAGTTCCGCGGCTAACACCAGGGACTACAGGATCGATTGACCATGTAATCTACTCGATATGAATGAATCGATAGTATCACTAAAAATAAATACTTCTTGGCCATCGAGCTCCAATTTACTACCTCTAAAATCATCTCAATATCTAAAAGTATTTTTACTGTAATAAGTAAGCAATGAGTTAAGTTATATTTTAGTTAGATAATAACATAGATAATAAAAAAATATATAATAATTTATTATATTCTGGTTACGTTTTTTTTACCATCCAGTAAAATTGTATCCCGGAATTTTAACAGCGTTGTTGTGTATCAATCTCTAGAATTTCTGCTATCCCGTCTTCCAGTTTATTGGCCGAGGATCCTGTTAACAGCGAGGGAGTGCTTCTGACGTCACGGTGTAAAGTTGCCAGCCCATCGATCAAACCTATCAAACTGGGATAGCCGGCTAAAAGGGATTTTGGTGGTTTCTCAGAATTGTTGTTTATAATTTTATAAGTTTAGATAGATACAACAGTGAAGGTATGAGGTATGAGTAAGGAAACAAATTAGGCCTGTTTGGGATAATGAAAAGGTTTTTTGAGACTTATGTTTCACAGTAAAATAAATATTCAACAGCTCAGTTTTTAACATCTCAAATCTTAAGGAACACAAAATAGTTACCCATAAAACCATTCTGGTTGCGGTATAAACTGTTATGTATTAATATTACTTATACTAAAAATCAGAATGGTTGTATAGCTTCGGAAGCTTAGAATATGAAACCTAAATTCACTGAAACATTCGGCAACATGTGATATATATGGATGTATGTAAAAACTTTATTGTACAGAAAGAACATTGTTACAACAAAATAGAACACAACAAGAGGCGGACTTATCCCTGATAGGGATCTCTTCCAGTCAACCAGAAAACAAAGAGTACATGGGCATCAAAGAGTGAACAGTACAATAGATAATATGGGATTTTAAATAATCAGGATATAATTTTAACTTATAATTTATTAACATGACTTGCTACTCTTTAAAACATTTTACCAATAGAATTTATTAGCTACTAGCTGACCCGGCAAACTTGGAACCGCCTCCGAACCTTCCCTGGACTTCCACAAATAATTCAAAACCAAAAATAGCCAAATCGGTCCAGCCGTTCTCGAGTTTTAGCGAGACTAACGAACAGTAATTGATTTTTATATATATAGAAGATAAACAAAAACAAATAGAAATATTTTGAATCCAATATCTTCGGCGCCATGTTAAAATAATTGTTCATTTTCTTTCAGTTGTCTCCCAGTGATTTTAATTTAAAAGCAACTACAAAGCACACAAAAGAGTTTCTACGTGAATTATTCCAGCTCTTTCATAAATTGCCAGAAATTAATGCTCTTAAAATTTAAAAGGGTGAAATTAATTTGTAGTTGTCTAGCGTACGACACGACCATGCTTAGTTAATTAGTCTCCTCTTGTACATGTTGCGTGTGTTCGGTAAATTTGGGATTTTTCTCAGAATTCTAAGCCTTTCGGCATGTTAAAGGCATGTAGTGTAGCTAGCGTTTCTTTTAGAAAAGAGATGCTAAATTATTTAATGTTGCTTTTTTATGTGGAATATATTAAATGTGTTTTTAGATTTATCGCACTTTGGTCAGTAAAAGTAGAAACAAACAATATCTCTGAGGTTGTGGTCTAGATGGTCTAGGCGTTTGTCTTACATAAATATATTAATACTAGCTGTGCCCGCAGCTTCGCCCGCGTGTACACCTCCTTTTGGAACATGATGTTTTCCCAGGACCAAATATAGCCTATGTTACTCTCCATCCTTTCAACTAAATTTATGCCGAAAATCAAGTCGATTGGTTGCTTAGTTAGGGCGTGACTGAAGGACAAACAAACACACTTTCACATTTATAATATTAGTATGAAGTATAATTACTAGCCGGAAGCTCGTAACGTAACCCATGGTAAATGTACTTACAAGTTAATTATTAAGTTTAATACAAGTTATTTTTAATGCCCTTTTCCCACGGGAAATGTACGTACTTTAATTACGATAGTATTTTCCAGTTTGGTTATGACATTGCAGGCTTGAATCACCTGATAGCCTGGTAATAAAAATAAGTCGGCGCTTCGTAAGGCGTGTTAAGACGTTGGTCTCGGGTGCCAAGTAACAGTCTCACCGAGAGGCGTTTCTGTAAAATTCGACACCAGGTTGCATAGAGTCTATTAACCAACCCACGAATGAAAATAAGATTATATAAAAAAACGTTTGAAAAGTTTTTTCTATGGTTGGCAGCACACACGTGTCACTATTGGTGAGCAATGGCTATTGTAACCACTTCCCATCAGGTGGGCCGTATGCCCGTTTTACTACTAACTAAATGGAAAACTTTGCAAAATTACCTTTTTACCACATTTCAGCGACATGCTGCACTTTGACAACTGCAACGACAATGATCTGATTATGGCCGCTTTATTATGGCTTTGCTCCCATTTGTTCCGAGATCGTTTATTTCTTGAAAATTTCTGGGAAATAAGCCACAACGTATTTATAACTAACTGTGGCCCGTCTTTATCGAATTTCCATTTAACCAACGAAACCAGATTGAGTACATTATATAAGTTTATAATCATATTATTGGAATATACTTAATAGATACCTAATAGTTCATAGTTTTACACATATACTTCTCATACCATCCTGAGCGCGGTATAAATTAAAATCATTGTAATTGGAGAAACGCTGTTACCCTATTGATGAATTATGATTAAATGACTGAATATAGTATTAATTATTGTAATTAAGATATTGACATTTGAATGAAATATTGAGAGTAGTAATAAGAGTTCTCTCTCAGTTAGGAGCGCTCAAGCGTATGCGGCTACCAATGTGTTGATGTCGGCAACAGAGCGGAAAAGCATTTATATTTCTTTTTATTTACTGCAATTTAATAAAATATCGACAATCAACTTTGAAATAGCCGAGGATGCCTGAAATACCCTGTTATCGTTCCTGATTCATTTCCGATCTCCATTTACCTTCGGAATTACATCGAGTTTAGTTCACAATTTGATTTCAATCAATCCGCCAACTTTTGCTTCGTTAACAGAGTTTGAAACTTTATGATTTTATTTATTCATAATGCTAAAGGTCCATTATTGCGTAGGACTTAAGTCAGGAAAATTTTGAAGGTCTTTTCTGACAGTGCGACCTGTATTATTTATACAAAGTTTTATGGCCTAGGACTCAACAGATCAACCAATACCTACATCAAATCATTTATTTTCGCTAACTTCTGTTTAGTCAGAAGTTCTGTTGAGACAGTCGAACGAGACACTACTAACGATGTTTCTTCTCAATATATAAAAAATTGTTAAGATTTTTATGAGAGAAGATGAAAAAAAGCAGTGTCGGCCTTAGTCAAAAATAAATTAAAGTTAATATTAATACTAATTCGATACTGTTTTTTGGCTTAGACGGCTTTTTCATCGTTCTCAATTTTTAATTACTTACTTACTCTCACTGCTTTGTTACTCTCATTGTCCTCACAATAACTACATAATCTGTTCTCCGAGTAGTGTTCAGGTAAAAAAAAATCTATTTAGCAGCTAATTATATTTTACGCAACAGTGGATTTATCCCTTAAATCAATGGTGAAATTTGAATTTTTGATCTGAATTTTCTTTTAGTTTCAATTCAATTATTTTGATGAGCGTCGAGTTTACCATGGCAACATTTTAATTGAATTCTGATTAATTTAAATTTTAAATTATTTAATCAGTTTTATACAAAAACTCTCTTTAAATTGTTGGTGAAAGTACTTAATTGAAGTTACATAATATTTTGGCTGTCGGGATGATATTTTATATGAATCACTAATAAAGGTCTCATTTATTTAGTTAATGAATACTAGCTGTACCCGCGGCTTCGCCCGCGTGCAATTCGGTTTGTGTCACGGGAAAAAGCCTATGTCACTGTCCAGGTTTTCAACTATCTCCACACAAAAAATCACATCAATCCGTTGCTCCGTTTTAACGTGAAAGAGGGACAAACAAACACACTTTCACATTTATAATATTATATAAGTAATAAGTATAAGCATGATAGTAAGTATGGAAGTATGGATAAACATTGACAGCATTTATAGTATCCCAATGCGTGCTATGAGTAAGGATATGCCAAATTACACATAAAAAATTACTCATAATTTATTCTTTATACTTTTATCATCTCTGAAACTGAAAGGAAGGAAAGTAAGAAAGTCTATTCATAAGGTGGACACCACACGACCATCTCATCTATTTTGCTTTCTCAGTATAGGAGTCTAGGGTTTGCTTTCCTTGTTGTTACCCTCCACTTGGTCTTTGGCATCTCTTGGTTTGAAATCTTTTGAAAGCTTTACGCATTACTCCACTGCAGCTGTCAGCTTACTCTTTGGAGCCTAGGGTACGCTGTAAGTCATGGTCCTAGATATGGCGGTACTAGTCATTACAATGGAGTGACTGTCATCTGACTTGCGGAACCTGCGTAAAGTGCCTAAAGCCGCCTGACACAGACTGTTACAATTTTCAGCGTCATGATAGTCTCCAAAGTTTTAAAGACACTCTGGTGTCAGAGTTGCGCGGAATCTCTGACGTGGTTCATTTAACGACCACCAGATGGCAGCCGGGACCAACGGCTTAACGTGCCTTCCGAAGCTCGGAATCATCTTTATTATCAGATAATCAGGTGATTCGAACCTGCAATGTCCTAACAAAACTGTAAGCGACTAAACAAATTATACTTCCCGTGGGAATCGAACCCACGACCCCCGGGCCGGAGGCGAACACCTTAACCACGGAGGCAGCTGTCGTCGTCTCCCCTAAGATCATGCAACTTTGCCATCCCCGCGCGACACTTACGTAACTTTTCACACACCGAATTCAACTCTATCGACAGATAAATAAACTTCAGAATGGAGTGAGAGTGGTCGGCAAAGTTACCGAATAGGTCAAACTTACCGGTAATTTCTAATGACGTTAGGAAGGTGGGATTGGAAGACTGTTACCTGAAACATTGCCTTTGATTTTAGGGCTGTATTGTCAATTTTAAAAGAATTCCGCTTTTATTTTACGTTGAATTGTTTAATTAAACTACTTTGACTTTTGTATTTCTTGAATTGTTACCTACTTGAAAATTCAAAACACACTTGTTATTTATGGGGGTTTCTTATAGAGGTAAAGTAGTTTGTCTTTTCAAACTCTCCAGTCAACAACATAATACTTTCACTAGTCTTATTTTAAGGTTAAATATGACTAAGAAATTAAAAAAATAATGACTAGGTAACAGTATCCCGCGGCTTTGCCAAAAACTGAATCCCATATGTCGTTCATGTATAATTTAATCTCCCATTATAACCTAGAGGGTCGGTTTAAAAAAATAGTAGACTGTTACTTCAACTATATACAAACCAAATTTCATCTAAATCGGTCCAGCGATTTTGTTGCAAAAGCGTAAAAGATAGACATTAATATTAGTATGGTTATTCAAATAAATAATTAAATACCTTTTGCCAATGTCTACTAGATTAATCACTCATTCTGACTCTGAGAGAGAAAACTTTCACCACTGACCAAACTGATTTGGAGATCACTAACTAAAATAAACTTATTTTTTTATTTTAGAGTTATTTTTTTTTTGTTTTTTATAACTATATTTTTAAGTTTGGTTTGAAAACGAAAAAAAAAGCAATAGGCTAGTTTACTAAATTTTAAAATGTAGTTATTATTATACGTTATTGTGTAGTATCCATACTATCCACACTAATATTATAAATGCGAAAGTCTGTCTGTTACGCTTTCACGGTCAAACCGCTGAACGGATTTTGATGAAATTTGGTATGAATATAGTTGAAGACCCGGGGTCAAACATAGGCTACTTTTTGGCGCAGGCGGAGCTGCGGGAAACAGCTAGTATTCAATATATGTTGTATTTTTTGCAATACTTCAATATTACATTATGTATCCATACTAATAACATACTAATATACTAATTATACTTATATACTAATACTAATAATACTAATTAATATTATAAATGCGAAAGTCTGTCTTTCTGTCTGTCTGTTAGCTTTCACGGCCAAACCGCTGAACGTATTTTGATGAAATTTGGTATGAATATAGTTGAAGCCCGGGGTCAAACACTAACTAGACTACGTCTATACTTTTTGACGTAGGCGGAGCTGCGGGTAAAAGCTAGTTTTGTGTATAAAAAACACATTTTGAATATCGTGCGAAAACGCTCTGCACTGTCATGGGCGATTTGAATGACGTCATAACTTTTTGTCGCTGTACACTCTCGCCGAGCCATACAGTAATAAGGTTAAGTTGTTATATCCTTTGTGGGCCAGTTAAGCCCCAGTTAAGCCTCTTGAGTCTTAACTTTATATGGACAGGCTGAACTGTCATATTTAGTTAAGACTCGAGAGGTTTAACTAGCCCACATTTAGACGAGAATGTAAAGGCGCCATGAAACAAATATTAAGCCATTGAGAAACATTGTCAATGTGTCACATGGCCACATTTGTTTACCTAATTTGACAATTTTCTATGGAAAGTGACTATTACGTGAGAAAATGACTATTTTCCGCGATTTTATTTTCTAATACCTAATAGTAACAATCTTTAGTTTTTGTGATATATAGTTTATTTTTTCAATCCTACATATCTAATTTAATTATTAGAATGTGTCATCTCTCTGATTAGTTCTTAGTGGAAACTAGCTAAAATAACTATTTAAAATATAAGCATTTATAAAAAAATATCTTCAAAAGAAAAAATGTGCATCAAGCCTAAAAGTAGCAAAACAAATAAAATGAAAAAGCATTTTAAATCAGAAATCTTTTGAGGTGCATCTGCGAACAGAAGACCCGACAGGAATATTCTTTTGATGTTCACAAACTTGCACCGGCGACTTCGAGAACGGAACGAAAAAAACAAAATTGGTCAAGCGTGAGTCGAATTTCCGTACTGAGGGTCTGTTCGAGTCGGAAAGAGAAAAAGTAATTTAAGTCTAAATATTGTACTTGAAATTATTTTTTTGTCGCTGCATTCCATTCTTTCCATAAAAAAAACTTGATTTTAGGTATCACTTGCTTTGACTATTAATTAGTTGCTATGTATACTAGAAACGCACGCGTGGTATCAGATAAATTCTTGACTAGAAGTCTCTCTTTCAGTGGCCATTATAAGGTGTTCGTTTGTTGGTTTGTAATGTCGTTATTATCAAATATCGTTTATTGTGCGTAATGCATGTAAAATATGTTAAATACAGATTACAGTATCAATGCATACTTGTAATAAAGATAATATTAATATTTAGGTGGTCATAGGATAACTAGATGCATGACAGACGTTTATGTATTGTATGTCTTTCAGACTGTATATTACAAAATATTGTATGTACAATTCAAAATATTTTTAATAAGTTTGTTATAATAATAATCTAGAGGTCACAACATGATAAAAGAACGGAAAGAAATCAGAGTTCCGTTTTCACCATTGAGATAAGGAACCCTAAAAATGGGCGAAGTTGGAACTGACCCCGAGATGCTTTTGCACTATTTTTTCGGTGTTCGAAAGTAGCGTAGTTGGGAGTTGTTGGGGAAATTCTGTTGTATTTCTTTTGTTGACGGAAAGTTATTAGGAATAATATTTTTGATTTCAGAATTAATATTATTATGTGCAAAACATTTTGTTGACTCTCTCTCGTGTTTATGTATAATATATACGTGTTTATAATTTAATTTATTATGGAATTATTATATTATATATTGTTAATTTATATAGGTAAGGCACGCTGTTTGTGCATAAAGTGTTCATTCATTCATCGCTACAGAGCAACAAGTCATAGACAAACGATTTCTTTACGAGTTTCCCACTAAACTATTGACGGCAAGCGTTAAGAAATTTTCAATTGTTCAAATAAAATAGCCTGGAATTCCCCAATCTTGTTCCACATTGGCCATTCGTATTTCATACAACAACATCGGGCAAGGACGTGGCTCCATAAATCTAATCTGGTTCCTGGATAAAGGGAAACTTACTGCACATAATGTTGTCATATTTAACATTCATGTCGCGCTCTGGGAAATGAAATGCTATTTTTCATTAAATGTGTCTTTGGCGTCTGCCATTATTCTTTGGCTCTGGTCAGCGAAAGGCTAGGTTGTTAGTTGCTGTTAATATAAAACTTTTATTATCTGTTTTGTTTTGGTAAATGAGTCCTTTATCCTCTGATTGACAATTCACAAAATATGCTCTGTGCTTATTTTACGTATTTATCAAATTGTACACTTCCTAAAAACACTTTAGTGTTGTATCTATTTCTTGAAATTACCACTTTATAAACAAATCATGATACTGTATTCCAGATTACAAGGGGATATCAGTTGGTTGAATAATAAAATAACTTTACAGTATAACAGCATCTCCTGGTTATAATTTTAATAGTACATTGTTCACCGGGGGAAGAAAGTGGCCGATTACTAACGAGGGCCCGAGGTAGGAATCGCACTTTGTACCGAGTGATGCATAGTGCTTTACACTACACATGCGAGGAAAATAAGAAATGTGGCAGTGGAATCCATATAAGCTTTAATCGCATTTCTCAAATTAGAAACACGTGAAATTAAGAGGTACTTAATAATATTAGGTACTTTAATTTACCATCAAAATGTAGGTTAAGAAAACCAACAATTATGGTATAGTAGTAGTATAACTAAATTTAAACTTTGAAGTCTTGGAACAGAGTTGGAGAGAGAAACTTGGACTATCTCTAACGCTAATTAAAATTAAAAAATAAAAATGCGAAGGAATCGAGCATTCGATGTCATTTTGTTTGAAATTTGATTATAACTTCTTTTTAATTCTGGCATTCATCCTGAGATTTTTATCTGTCAATGTCAAAAGTGTCATAAAAAAAAAACAAGTAGCAGGTCAGTAATGGATTTCCATGCAACTGAAAAGGGAGGGAACTTTAAAGAGACGCGGACGAATTAAAATTTTTGAAAAATTTATTTTATTAATTAAATTAACTATTATTCTTTTGAAAATAATAAAATCATAATAATAAGGTGTAAATGTATATAAAAAAAATATGGACGACGAAGGAGGAGGGGGCTAAGGCCTCAACCCCAAAACGGACAAGAGGAAAAGGACATTGGACCCTTCTAGTGACCAAAACGGCAGTAACGATGAAGATAACACTTACCTGTCTTACTATAAACCAAATTATAGAAGGCCCTTGTAAGTCAAAGTGCCCAGTTAACTCTGCAAATGTGGATTTTAATGTCTTTGTGCAAAGTGAAAACTTGGATAAAATTGGAAATAAAAGTCTATTATACTTGAATCATATATAATCATACTCGTACAACAATCGTAATCATACAACAGAAATAAAAGGAGTGTTTCCATATAACGAGTAAATGCCTACACAATCGCAGTTATATTCAAGCAGTTCAACACGGCTAATAAAACCTTAGCCAACTTTTTATCAAAATAATTTCTACCAGCGGCTTATCAATCAATCAATCAACTTTATTGCGTATTATGGGTGTAGAATGATGTTATATATAGCAATTACGAGATCTTAGACCACAAACAGCCGTACGGCATGCAACATGTTTGTCCTATTGGACAGCATTTTGGAACTTGTCGGTAAGGAACTCTTTTACACTGTAGTATGCTTTTTCAACCAACCATTTAAACAATTTTTCTTTGAAGCTATTTATATCCTCGATTTCAGTAATGTCTTGTGGTAATTTGTTGTACATTTTCGGAGCCATACAAAATACACTTTGTCGGAAAAAGGAGGTTCTACATGAAGGATTAGACAATCTATTACGATTTATTTATTTAGATGATCTATTTCGATGCTTACATCGAAAAAACAGGTATTATACGACATGTTCCCAAAAACATATCAAATAAGGAGCTGTACAGTAAATTTTCATCACACTATGAAATAATAGCTGCCAGAAGATTTACCAAAATGATCAACCATGAAAGGGTGCCTCTCCAAATTGTAAGTGTTACCTTTTTGTCCAATTCCTTACCAGATTCTGTACAGAATAATCTTTTTTCATATAGAGTATTTGATTATATACCACCACTGCAACAATGCTATTGATGTTTAAAAATTAATCACTCTGCCAAAATATGTAATGGTAAACAGCGCTGCAGTTGCTGTGGCGGTGAACATTTTTATAAAAATTGTGAACAATCTAATAACTTTAACTGTGCCAACTGTGGTGGTGCACACTTAGCTATATCGAAAGAATGTCCAATTCAAATTAAAAAATGGAAGAAAAAAAAGCAAAGATAACTTATTAATACTTGGATAATAGTAGTACTAAAAATAATAAAGAATTTCCAAGCAAATATGCCTTTTAAAAATGTTAATTCTGTAAATAATTGACACTTTTAAATATTTTATCTATAGGTACTATAATAAAAGGGTAGAATCGACGTGTCTGTACATTTATTATTTTGGCTAGAAAATAAGAGGGAACGACTAAAGATGAATAATAGATTACAGAAAAATGTTTTATATCAATCTTATCTGTCTGTCTGTCTGATCACTCTAATCTCAAAAACTACAACACAGATTTGGATTTAGTTTTCACAAACTGATTGGTCCTAGCTCAGGGCAACATCTAATCTTTGTTTCATCAAAATCGGACATCAGGAAAGAAAGTTATCATCAATTAATTTTTTTCCCAATTTCCCTCTGATAAACAGGAACTACTGGACAGATTTGAATTTAGTTTTCACAAACTGATTGGCCTTCGTAAAGGGTAACATTTAATCTTTGTTTCATCAAAATCGGACATCAGTATGCCTTTGCCTCACTGAACAAAACTGTACTGTAAGGTTAATTCTGTACATATGTCTATAAATGTAATAAAACTGTAGTAATTGAATATAAAATGAAAAAATATTACTAGTGCCCCTTCACATCGGAACACTGCACCATTCGTAACGCCATCTTGTGTTTGCAATTGGTCCGTGGAATCTTTATAAAGTAAGAGAAGCCAAAAATATGATTTTTGGAATTTTTGTCTGTCTGTTGTGTATCTTTCACGTAAACACTACAGGACAGAAACTTTTTTTATTAAATAGTACTCGGCAACATATAGGTATATACGCATTAATTTTACCAGTTCTCGAAGGACAACTACCAGCTTAAATTGACTTTTAAAATGTATGGTGCGCATACTATATTAGAGGTCAAACAACATTGGATATTTCAATTTATGGAAACAAAGAAACGGATTTTTTTCCTTTTCGACAGAATTTATTTTTGCTATTGCTTTGTAATTGGAGTTATTATTGATGATGGTGTTCATAATGTGAGTTATTATTAAATGTATGTCATTACGTAGTTACTTAAATGTTTTTCATTCATTCACAACGAGTAGGTTACATGGTCAATCGACCATGGACATGAATGAATGAATGAATGAATGAATGAATGAACACTTTATTGCACCATTTACATAGATTTAAGAAAAGATACATCATTAAAACCAATTAACATTAAGAGAAATGAGTACAAAGGCGGACTTATCGCTAATGCAATCTCTTCCAGCCAACCTTATGGTAGAAAGGAGCAGACAATAAAAAAAAACTTAAGCGAGCGGTGCAGAAAGCAAGATGTTAACTACAACAAAACAGATAATAAACTTACATAAATATTTTGTATATATAAACTTAAATAAAATACTTAAATAAATAAAATACATAAAACGAGTAGGACAGTAGAGACATAAAAAAAAAAAGAAAAAAAAGAGACAAGCTTATTGAACCTTAGAAAGATAGTGAGACTTAACTAAATCTTTGAAGGAGGCGATGGTTTGTGCTTTACGAATATCTACCGGGAGTGCATTCCAGAGACGAATAGCCTTAACCGTGAAGGACTTTGCATAAAAACGAGAAGCGTGGTCAGGGATTGCCAGATGAAGAGAATTAGCGCTACGCACGTTGCGATTATTGATCTCACTAAGGAATTTAAAACATTCTTTTAGATACATAGGTGTAAAAGGATTAAATAGAATTGAGTATAGAAGGGAAAGGATGTGTAAATCACGACGTAGTCTGATAGGCAGCCACTTGAGTTTCATGCGAAAAGCGGAGATGTGATCATATTTACGTAAGCCAAATATGAACCTTATACAAAAGTTTTGAAGACGCTCAAGTTTATTCAGCTGCTCCTGAGTGAGATCAGGATAGCACGAGTCGGCATAGTCTAGGATAGGATGGAGTAATGATTGTGCCAGCGTGATTTTAGTGTCAATTGGCAAAAAATTTCTTATTCTCCTAATAGAGCCAGCAGCAGCGAATATCTTTCTGCTAACCTCGGCTATCTGTGGAGCCCAAGACATGTTACGATCAAACATAATTCCCAAATTCTTGACTTTTTCGCTAAAAGGTATTTTAGTATTGTCAAAAAGGATTGGAGGAAGAGAGTGCCAATCAATTCGGGAGATGAGATGAGAACTACCTAAGACAATACATTGTGTTTTAATAGGGTTAACAATAAGCCCATGGGAGCAACTCCATTCCGCTATCCGAGACAAGTCATTATTTATGGTAGATATAGCACCAGGAAGATTGTTCAAGGACGTATGACAGTAAACCTGAAGGTCATCCGCATAAAGATGATAGGAAGAGTGAATTTGCAAAGTGATGGAGTTAATGAATAGAGAGAAAAGTAGAGGGGAAAGCACGCCTCCCTGAGGAACACCACAGGACATGGAGCACCAGGACGAGAGGTTATCTTATTATATATATATATATGTTCAGAGAGTGCAACAGGCCCAGCAGCACATCGAAGTCGACGGTATTGAATGCGTTACTAAAATCTAATAGTGATAAGACCGTAAGTTCCGTTCTGTCCATTGCAAGACGGATATCATCTGAAATTTTCACGAGAGCTGTTTGAGTGCTGTGACCTACTCGAAAACCAGACTGAAAAGGACTGAGGATGTTGTTTTTATTCAGAAAGGCATTGAGCTGAAACTGAACTGCTCTTTCAAGAATTTTAGAAAGGAAGGGAAGGATGGAAATCGGACGATAATCTGAGAAGCTGCCAGGATTGGCCTTCTTTGGCAAAGGAATTATGTAGGCATTTTTCCATGAAGACGGGAAAACACCTTGGGAAAGCGAATTGTTAAGGATTCTTGTTAAAGGACTGAGGATAATATCGAGGATAGGAAGGATCATTTTCCGACTTACGTCATCCGTCCCGACTGCATTAGAAGTCACGGAAAGCACACTCTTCTGAACATCACACTCAGCAATAGGACTAAATGAAAAACTAGGATAATCGGGTATGGGAAGTGAAGAAAGACGATTGAGTGTTTGACTTTTGTCGTTGCCCCTGAAAGCTGTAGAGGTAGAAAAATGCCTGTTAAGGGAATCAAGGTCTATATTATTAGGTGCGTTACGACTATTCTTCCCAACACCCATGGATCTTAGAAACTTCCAGACCTTAGCTGGGTCACCATTTTCGACAGACTTGTGTATATGGCGTCGCTGAGCCTCCCTGCACTTCCTGTTACACGAGTTTCTAGCAGCAATATATCTCTCTCGATAGCGGTCAGGATCAGCCTTGAATTTTGATTTTAAACAATGCTTTTTGTTGATGGACATCTTGATATCCTCAGTCAACCAAGGGGCAGGAAGGTGTTTAACACGGACAGGGCGAACGGGCGCATGAGTGTCATAAAGTTTTAAAAGCATATCATTAAAACAGGTAATCTGTTCGTCCACTGTACCGAGATTAGACAACGCGAGCCAGTCGAGGTTACTAGCATCCTCCCTGAGTTTATCTAAATCAATAGAGTTAAAATCACGCTGCAAAAGGATTTTGGGTTTGGATTTAGGAGGACGTAGTTTAAAGGAAAGATAAAGGAGATCGTGATAAGAGAACATTTCCGCGCTGCATTGTCCATGATTTGCAACAAGATCAGGAGAAGAAACAATAATGATATCTAAAAGAGAAGGAACACAATTGGGGAAAAAGTGAGTGGGTTGGTTGGAGTGGATAAGAGATAGGTTACAGGCGTCAACTAAAGACACTAAAGATTTGGAGCGGTGATCGTTCTTAAGCAAGCACGTATTGAAGTCGCCCATTATAATAGTATGGTCGTACGATGGCGTTAGTTCCTCTAGGAGATTTTCTAAAGAAGAGAAATAATTAATTGAAGAAGAGGGACTATAAAAAATGCCAAGAAGAACACGCGAATGGGAAAGTGAAATTTCAAGAAATAGATATTCGGCTTCATGACTAGGATTACAGGTTTCAGAGGTGCGAATAATTTTAAAAGGGATGTGAGCACGAAGGTATATGGCAACACCACCTCCCCTTCTATCAATGCGATCATTACGTATTAGTTGGAATCCGGGCAACGAATAAGAGGTGGAAGGGTGACAAGACTTGAACCAGGATTCAGACACCACTACGGCATCAATGTGCTTACTACTAAAAGTAGTTAGGAGATCGGGATAGTGACCAGGGATACTTTGGGCATTAATGTAAACTGCATTAAAATTTCTAGAAGATTGGTAAAAGATATTGTTTAAAGTCTCATAGAGGGGAATTGGCAAAGAGTGAAAGCTATCTTCCGAGGAAATTGATTTAAAGCTGTCATCATCATTGTCACTCATAATAGAAATACAGAAAATAATAAATATATAATATATGAAATAAAAAAATATGTCAATAAATAAAATAATTATAGACTTAGACTACAAATTTCTATGTCTTTCTACCCGTCAGCAGGACAAGGAAACCTGAGAATTTGCAGTATACAGAGAAAAGTCAGGTACCCAATCACAGACATGATTTACCAAAAAAAAAAAATTAAAAAAAAAAAAAAAAAATGAACGAAAATGAAGTCGATCGTACCTTGCACTGTCGCGTAGTTAAAAAAAGACCTAAATAAACTTACATCCAGGACCGTAAGAGAATTATAATAAAAAAAAAAGAACTATAAAGTGACAGATACAATGATTCTGTCATTGTCAGTCAGTATAATCATTCGTATCGCTGTCAATTCGTGTACAAGAGTGCAGGCAAAAATAATAAATATATGTAGGTACTTAAATATTTACACCACAATAATAACTAGGTACCTGAATAAAATATTTAGAAAAATTAACACAATAGATATAGGCTTATGTAAACAAAACTATACTGGCAAAGAAAGAAAGTATTGAGAAGAGCACGGACCCACTCTTAGCGGCAAGCACGCCTTGGTCGCGAAACAGTCTTCGCAATTGAAACTGTATCTGCAGCCTCGCTGATCCTTTGTGATTGCGAAGCCTCAAGCACCGAGGAACCACGGAGACGGTCCACGTCAGCGCACGAGTACACCCGCCGTTTCGCACCATCAGATCCGAGAATATACACACAGCCGTCTCGCGTCCAGCAACCGTTGACTCCGAAGTGCTTACGCGCATGAAGGAAAGCCTCATGGCGTGCCGTCGTAAGAAATTCTGACATGGATACCCCGCTGCCCTTCAGTTTCGTCTTGGCCCTCCAGAAATCTGCCTTGACTGCCACACTGCCAAACTCAACCAGCACAGGGCGTGGCTTCTCCCCTGAGGACCGACCCAACCGATGGCACCTAACTATATCAGCCACTGTAAAATTACAGATCTGGAGTTTAGTTGTGGCAATGTCAGAAATCACTGATGCAACAACTTCCTTCGACCTCTCAGCAACTCCATGCAGAAGTATGATAGACCGCCGACCATACATGTCCAGCTGGTCCTGACGCTTGTCAAGTTGCTTCTGCTGTTTCACAAGCAAGTCCATCTGGCTCTGCAGGTTACCAACAGCAGATCCTACAAACTCCCTAAAAGTGCTGAAGTCTGCGGCCAGTGATGTGATTGTCATAGGTGTTGCTCTTTGTAGATCTGCTTGAAATTCGGCCATCTTGTTATTGAAATGAACCAGCATTTGTGCCATTGTGTTTTGCAGATTCTCCATTGTGAAAATAGAAAGGAAACACTGCTCACAGGTAGACTAGACTATTGGCTGTTATATTTCATAAGTTAACTTGTAAAACTCGCACTAGTAATATTTTTAAAATATAGTTAATTACAAATACAAGATTTTGCCAACTTATTTGTTTTATTGCTACCGCCCAAAAAAAGGTGATCAAGTTTTTTTAGAATTACTTTACGGCCTCTGACATGGTTCCTTTAACGACCGCCAGATGGCAGCCGGGCGAGACCAACGACTTAACGTGCTTTCCAAAGCACGGAATCCATAAAGCATGTGTTCAGAATTTGGTCATAAAATACTGGAGGGCAATCGCGCTAAATGGAAAGACATTAATGTAACCAAAACCTCGCCTCTGACTTAGGTTCTATATTATGACTTTTCAGCCATTCTTATAGAGTGGGATTACGTGGTCAATCTACCCCTGGTGTTAAAGTTTTATCGGAGACGATTTTCGTCGTAAGAATTTTTTCGGAGAGCCTTTGAGCTCTGACGTGCCTTTTTTATAACGACTTTTCAGTCATTCACATTGAGTTGCTTACATGTTTAATCGACCCTGCACACCCTGGTGTCAGAGTTTTTCGGAAACGCCTTTCTGCCTCTGACGTGGGATGACTCTTCAGTCATTATTATCGAGTGGGTTACACATGGTCAGTCGACCCTGCACACCCTGGTGTCAGAGTTTTTTCGGAGACGGCTTTCGGCATCTGACGTGAGTTCTTTATTATTACTTTTCAGTCATTATTATCGAATAAGTTACATGGTCATTTGACCCTGCACACCCTGGTGTCAGAGTTTTTTTGAAGACGTCTTTCGGCCTCTGACGTAGGTTCTTCATAATTACTTTTCACGACCCTGCACACCCTGATGTCAGAGTTTTTTTGGAGACTTCTTTCGGCATCTGACGTGGTTTCTTCATTATTACTTTTCAGTCATTCTTATCGAATCAGTTACGTGGTCGATTGACCCTGCACGGCCTGGTGTCACATTTTTTTTTCGGAAACGCCTTTCGGCCTCTGACGTGGGTTTTTTATTATGACTCTTCAGTTATTCGTATCAAGTGGGTTACACGGTACATCAACCCTGCACACCCTGCTCTCAGAAATGCCTTTTTTCGGAAACAGCTTGAAATATACCCATCTTTGAGAAGTATGACTTACCATATATGGAAGTCGAAAGCAAGTGAGGTGAGTTAAACAAATACTTCTCAAAATAGGTATATTTCAAGGACAGCATATATGCTTGCTACCAACTGGTGGTTATCAATGAAACTTTCACACCCGAATCATGATTTTATAGGTCTAGAAAGAGTTTATGGGTGGATAACATTCATATAAAAAATAACGATTTTTTGACTTTTTCTTTCATGCCAAACAGTATTCAGTCGCAATATTTTACATAGCGACCTCCTGAACATTTTAAATATTGATAACATCAAATATTTTGTGTAAATCTCTGCAATCACGGAAAATAAGATAAATAAGTAACGAAAGTAGGTATAATCGAACATTACTCGGATGAAGTCGCGGGTTCAGCTAGTCTGTAAGTAAAAGTCTATCCTCTTCTGTCCAAAATGTAAATTTAAATGATAATGTATCATCAGATGATGTAGTAACTCAATTATTAAACAATGACAATCTTACAATGGCGATAGTTTGCACTCTAGTAGAAACTGTAAACCAGTGCCGCCAAATCTAGGACCATGACTTACAGCGTGCCCTAGGGTCCGAAGCGTAAGCTAACGACGCAACTAGGAATACACGCTAGGATGAAGAAAAAGAGTTTGGTTAGGACATTGCAGGCGTGAATCACCTGATTGTCTGATAATAAAGATGATTCCGTGCTTCGGAAGGCACGTTAAGCCGTGGGTCCCGGCCGCCATCTGGTGGTCGTTAAAGGAACCACGTTAGAGGCCGAGAGGCGGTTCCGCACAACTCTGACACCAGGGTGTACATGGTCGATTGACAATGTAACCTACACGAAATGATGATGATGACTCTAGTAGAACTTGCAAACAAGACTGATGATAGTCCAGTTACTACATTATCTACTAAAGATATACTTTTTATATACCTTTCAGGATTTATGGATAGTACACCCACTATCCATGACGTCCTTCGGGCATGTCTCACTTCCATTCTGTATTTGCAAGTACCTTGAAAAATTTATTTGCTAAGCTAAAAAAGCTGATCCACATTTAAGTATCAACATATCCCCAAAAAATATATTACATAGCGTTTATCAAGTACTAGAAACTATATTACTTCCTGCCAATAAGGCTTACTAGATCCCTAGGGTTCAGAGCAATAAGGAAAAGCATGACAGTTCTTGGTAGCGGTACGTGGGTTCCCGGGGGAACCTTCACAACTACTGTGTAAGTGACATTATCGTTGTGGAAATATTATATTCGATGTATTCTACGTTTTATTTAGTTGAGCATTTTTAGGGCTCCGTATTATTAAGGCTTCGTTGTTTATCCTTTCAACTAGGTATTCTTCTTGTTTCCCAGGTTAATTATTAGCATGCGCTTCAGAGCCCAGGGTGCGCTTTTGAACATGGTTTTAGATTTGATAGCACTAGTTATTAATATAGAGCGATTGTCGTCTCATCTCCGTAAACCTTCTAACAGAGAAACATGACTCATCAGATCAGATTAGGCTATATAGATGCATCTGACACAGTCTAATGACTGCCATCTACCGATAACATTCGAGATGACAGGTTTAGTTTGCTTTGGAAATTAGGCTGTGTCAGATGTCTTGATCCAGCTTGAAAAAGCTGACAGTGACCACTACGTGCGACCAATTTAAGACAGGCCGCGCTCGCAGTCGGTTAACACGCACGATCGTTACGAACACACAACTCCATTAGACCCTCGGGTTTCTCAACGAAAACATTTTACATGTCATAGGATATCTTATCTTAATTAAAATTATTAACGTAATTTTAAGTATTGTTTTTTACACTACTGGTCTTTCTGAAAATGAGAAGGACATAGGGTACATTTCATCCGGCAAATTTACTATTCCTGTGACATTTAGTACTTATCCCAGTGGAATATAGTATGCGTGCGAAGCTGCGGGCAAAAGTTATATTTAAACTATATGAAAATACTCGTAGTTGTCGAACCCCGGGCACACAGTTAACAAGGAATAGAGATACATTTTGTTCCCAGCACCAGGCACGTCTGTTCCCGTGGGACCCTCTCGGTTCAGAGCGACATTTTGCGCAGGATTTATTCGCATTATTCCCGGTATTATCTTATTACGATGCTACTAGTTGCGTGGAGGTTAGTGGATTGTGGTAAATCTTTGGGATCCCATAATTCTCTAAAGGTGAGTTCAGGTATAGGCTACTATATTATCTGATGTTATTAAAGCCTTGGTCTTGATCTTAGGCTTCTTTTGGTGAGATAACAAAGATCACTTCTGCAACCATTGTACTGTTGTCAAAATCATTGTCTGTAGCCTAGCTTGTTTTTCAGTTCCATCCTCAGCTTACACTTCAGAACACTGGGTATACATCGATCATGGTCCTAGACATGGCGGCAATCGCTACTAGAATACTTACAAATTATTCATGATGAGAGTGATGAGTGTAGAGGAAGCGACGGAAGTCTGTAAGGATCGTAGCAAATGGAAATCGGTAGTATCTGCCTATCCCTACGGGAAAAAGGCGTGATGATATGTATGTATGTATGTACAAATTATTCATTTATATTGACTGGGTTACATGGTCAATCGACCCTGTACACACTGATGTTAGTTTTTCGACACTGCCTTTTGGTCTCTGACGTAGTTTCTTTAAAGATCACTAAATTACTTCCGGGGCCATGGCTTCGAAGCACGGAATCATCATTATTATTAGACAATCAGGTGATTCACGCCTGCAATGTCCTAACCAAACTCTTTTTCTTCATCCTAGCGTGTATTCCTAGTTGCGTCATTAGCTTACGCTTCGGACCCTAGGGCACGCTGTAAGTCATGGTCCTAGATTTGGCGGCACTGGTTATTATAATTGAGCGACCGCCGTCTGACCTCCGTGACCTTTTTTTACAGGGAAACCAGACCAACAGGAACATGGCCCGAGGTGTGTTAGTGGCCAACACTGTCAGAATTTTCAGGTTGTCTAAAGGCATCTGACACAGCCTCACGACTGCTATCTATCGATAACAACCGAGCCCAACGGCTTAACATGCCTTACGAAGCACGAAGGAGCGCAAGATAGAAAATGCCACTAAAATGACGACCAATCAAATAGTGGTCGCGTCTCGCGCATTCGCTACGGATACGCGCTCGACCATCGTGCTCCTCAATGTCCTAACCAAACTGGAAACTACTAATCAAGGTATGCTTCCTATCGGAATCGAACCCTAAAGCAAACTCTTTAACCACTTGACCACGGAGGCTGTTAATTACTTACATAGATTAATGATAGAGTTTTAATTATCCATTCAAATCTGACTCAAACCGACTCAATGTCAACCGACCTTTCCGTCAGAACTCTTCGAAACTCATGAAAAACGTATAGGCTCATGATAATACTCATTTACACTCACCAGACCACTGAAAATAAAACCTTTCTAAACCACAAGAAATGAATGAAAAATATCTTATTTCATAATTTTTCTCGTAAATTGTTGTTTGTGTATTCCGCGCTACTCAAGTTCCGCAAGCACTCTCGTATATTTTGTATCAAATCAGCTAAATAATAAAACCAGAACAAAACGCGGATGATCTGAGAAGCGAGCGGGAGATGTAGGGTTATCATGTATCCACGAAATAAGTATTATCTTACAGTAATAATATCTCTTTGTCGGTAAATCCGAAATAGATTTATATGACATTTTCATTAATCTGCATTGAAAGCTCTACTGAAGTGAAAGCTCTAGTGAAGTTGACTCACCGAAAACCGAGTCGCGTAGTTTTCATTCGATATCGAATAGTTATCGTTCGACATACTCAATCAATGAGTCAAACTATTTTCACTCGACTCACCGCGTTTTCTGTGAGTAACATATTTCAAAAAAAGCACTTCTGGCATCGTCTTTATCGCAGGGATTTTTCTGTTCAATCGTAAGCTAAGTGGGTTCAAGGTCCAGAGACTTTACAATCGTCTTTTGTGACCTGTTAGTATTTGTTTTACATACGATACTGTTTGGCACATTAGTCAATTATTTAACATTTTTATATCCTACCAATTTATAACTCTTACATCATATGATGAAGAAGAAGAAGCACTTAAATGAGTCTGATTAGGTCTCTCTGAGAGCACCCTGTGCGATTGCGATGCAGTCAATAGTTCATGTTCTGTTGTGCCACAATTTGCGGATCTAAGAGAGGCAAATGAGCTAGTAGAAGTGACCAAGTATTGGTCGAAATATTTATACAGGACCTTTTAGCTACTTAAAAGATCCTAGCTATAAAAGTCAAAATAGTTTATGACTTGCTCTCACATGAGAAGAAAGTTAACCGAGTAACTTTGTTTCTTCTTCGAGTCGACTCTGGTTTAATTAGGAATTGAGAAAACCATATCAGAGAATCGAGAACTTTGGAAGGAAAAGACATATTGCGCCGAGTCCAGATAATTCATTCATTCATATCGAGTGGGTTACATGGCCAGTCGACCCTGTACACCCTGGTGTCAATGTGTTTCGGAAATGCCTTTCGGCCTTTGACGTGGTTCCTTTAACAACCACCTAATGTCAGCCGGTATATTGATACCGGCTATATATATAGTCATTGGACTTAACGTGCCTTCCGAAGCACGGGATCATAATTATTAACAGATAATCAGATGATTCAAGCCTGCAATGTCCTAACTAAACTGGAAACAACTAAGCAAATTATTCTTCCCGTGAAAAACGAATCTACGACCTCCGGGTCGAATAAGGAGAATGATCATGATTGGGTTTGTTTTATTTCCTATCTGACAACCCTCACCCCGGGACAGAAGGGTTGTGGCTTGTGGGGGAGGAACTTTATAAATTCTTCAAATCCAGCACTTGTTTCCGCAAATTGTTGCATTCGTTGCGCTGCAGTTGCATAGCGCTTAATTTTCTCATTTCCGTCATGCAGCGGACGATGCCAGCTAAATTTTATTGCTAGTCTATAAAAATTATTTTACGACGTTCTTTAAATATAATAAAACCGGTCAAGACTGAATCACACTAGCGCGCGAAGGGTTTCGCACCGTTATCTTAAAAAACAGCAAAAAAAATTAAATCTGTTGTATGCCCCTCTTTTTTCCACTAAATTGGAAATCTTTATTATAGTTTATTTATTGGTGCAGTAAAAGAGAAAAAAAGAGCAGGAAAGAAAACATTAAACTAGAAATTAAATAAATCCTGTCCCTCTTAAATATTTATTTTAATCGTTTTTTTTTTGTATTGGTTGTTACAGCGGCATCAGGAATACATCATTTTGTGAAATTTCAACTGTCTTACTATCACGGTTCATGACATACAGGTTGGTGACAGACGGACAAACGGCCGGATAGCGGAGTCTTAGTAATAGGGGTCCGTTTTACTCTTTAGATACTGAATGCTATAAGTGATGAACTGACGGGGTCCTATTTTTATGCATCTGTAAACACTCTAATTTAAAAAAATAAATACTTAACTCAATTACAAATTATTTCCATTTCACTCTGCGTCAAGACAGACCCTGGACTAATGTATTTCGAATCCATTAAAGTACTTGGTAGCATTATACCAAGTTTCTCTGCATGCAACTTTCAGCTTTGTGCATTAGGGAATTAAAGTTTAGAATGTTTGAGTGTTTAAGCCCTAAGTTAAGTTATGCTGGAGCGAGCAGCATGCACCGTCGTGAACAAGACAATTTGAACTAATACCTAGGACTTAGCTATTTAGATTTATTGTACGAGTAGTCGACCACGCGTCTCCAGCGTAATTATGCTGGTTACTAACTAACGCAATGTAGCCATAAATACGCCTTGTAAGTATTTAAGCGCTTAAATTTTCATTATGATTATGGAGCAATTTTTATTAGAGTTTGGTGGGATAATGAGTAGCTCGTTTGAGAAAGACGTGACGTGTGTTTCTAGTTATATTCTTATATTCTTATATGAATTATTTTTGTTCAAGTCTTTTGTCTTGAATTGTCTCTACTAGACACGGCTCGTAAAATACTTGTACGACTTTTTGCAGAAATGTAAACCAAGCACGTTTTTTCTGAAAAAGTCATAATATGGGTGTCGCTCTATTGTAAAAACTTGTACGGCAAAATTTAAAAACTCAACGTCTGCTTAGAATTCATTCATTTGAAACACGCTCAGAAAGGTAAAAATGTAACTAAAGAACTGCAAGATAATTAACAGAACGTTATTAGTCTAGTATAGTAGTTATTAGTATAACTAACAGAATCGGCAGTAAATCAGAAGACAGTGTCCGGCGTCCGGCGCCGTGTCTCCGACCGCAGGTATCCCGGATTAAACCGAAGCCGGCAGGTAGCGGCCGGATTAAATGTCAACTGGGAGTGCCGTCACACCTTAGCGACCGCAGCCTCATTCCGAAGGATGTTCAACCATTTTTCTGTTGCAACACGGAACCTATTGCCTTGTTAGATGCATCAGTGAATAATGCTAATTTTTTATGATATTTGAATGTGCTAGAAGCGCAGTTTGTGACTTTCGTTGAAAGCAGTTACATAATCAAAATCAAGATATTTAATAAAAGACTTTTCTAACCACGTCCCGTCAAGACCGTTGTAACACGGTTCAAAGTATAAAGTATACGCACTTTATCCTGTCAGTTTATGTTTTAATTTAAATATGCAGTGCGCTAATTTAAAAGTTTTTTTTTCTTTCTGTTATCTTCTTCTTTCTCTCTAGTTTTTCGAGAGGCTTGGAAGACAACTGACGACTGATGATTAAATGTTTTGCTATCATCCATCAAGAAGTTTATGAAATTGTATCATACTTAAAATTACATTCGCCAGTTCGATTCGGTGTAACAGCGTGTCGCCTTAAACCCAGGCTCCTGGAAACACGGTCATTCCTTCTCATCACTTGAGATTTAATCGCAGCAGAGTGAGAGCAGTGGTCGACTGGACATTCGGGAATACTCGGCAATAACCGACTTGCAGCTTGATATTGTTGCTGCTTCATTAAGTCAATATTCGGCATCAATTTAAGAGTATATCTTGTGAATGTCATAAGTGCGGTCGTCATCATTGCATGGCAGTCGTCAAGCTATGCCAGATGCTTTCAGGCAGCTTGAAAAATCTGACACCACTGTTGGTCACTTAGACACATAATCATAAACTTTATTTGCTTAAATGTAAGTATACATAGCTGTTACATTTTTATTGAAGACTAGCTGTTTTCCGCAGCTCCGCCTGCGCCTTAAACTTATGCTACATGTTTATGATGTACGTGACAGACGTCTCAATAGGTGGTGGCTCAGTGATACGCTAGACATGACTAGCACTGATTTTCAGCCACCACCTTCTGAGGAGTCACGGAACAAAGATTAAAACCTAAACTTAGTGAGTAAGTATAATCCTTGACTGGTGTCTTACTACTATCTCATACCCCTATTCAAGTCTGAGATCCAAATTCAAGCAAGTGAGCAAGATATCGCCTTACACACCATATTGCAAATCCCACCCACCTACTCGCACCCGGGCTGAAACAAGAGATGATAGTAATCCACCTGTTCAATACTGTTACCTATATATAATCTATGGCAATAATACAGTTTATAGTCTGTGACTGATCTGTGCCACTATGGTATGGAATCTAGCTCTAGACTGTGATCAAATCTATTAACATAACCTAAAACTAAGTTGTACAGTTACGTGTGACAAACTTATTGAAAAAATAGAACAAACAAAGACAGACACACAATGTGTTTAAAATAAAGAAATAAAAACAAAACACATTAATAATTAGCCCACGTCAGTATATGTGTCATGATTGACGATGACTCATGTCCTATTGTGTGCGTGGCGTGCGTAATAAAATTGTCATATTTCTCTATGTATACATGATTGGATCTCATTTCACCCTCTTAGCAGGTGAATTTGGAAAAATATTTGCTTAGTTATATTTCCCTTGCTCACAAAAGAAACCCACTTACTTATAGGTTTTTTTTTATGACGTTCTCCATTTTTTTTAAATAATCAAAATTTTGGTATCTGCAGTAATTTATAAAAAAGAAATATATCTGTTTCCCCCAAACATACTTTGGACCCTATTTTATCCCCTTAAGATGTGCATTTAGAAACAATTTTGCTTTACTGAACTCCATAATCACAAAAGAACCACAAGTCAAAATTCATTTGGATATCAGTGATCGTTAAGTTTGTCAAGACATTTCCCCCTTCAAGGTTTGCTTTAATAGTGTATTCTAAAAAATCTTTAAACAGGTAACTAAGAATTTATTAAAATTAATAAACTTGTGAAATTTCAAATGAAACGGACTAACTAATCTCCTTTCTCCAAACATATTTTGGACCCCCGTTTGACCCCTTAGGGGGTGAATTTTGAAAAGGCCTTTCTTACCTGAGCACTATGTAATAACATTAAACTTCTGTCAAAATTTCACGTTTATAGCTTTTACGGTTTATGCTGGGTGTTGACGAATCAGTCAATATATAGATAATATAAATTTGCAACCCTTAATGCACGCCGGGGATGCAATTTTTTAAAATCCTGTAATGAATTGTTATTTTTTACTTATCATCAATTCAAATATGTAGTATCCCGCTTCAAGAATGACAAAGATTTTTCCAAATTTGCAACTCCTATTTCACCCCTATAGGGATGTAATTTTTAAAATCTAATTAATGCGGTTTATTTTCTACTAACTACTAAAATAAATAAAAAAAATTATGTGTCTCACTTTAAAAATGACGAAGATTTATACAAACTGGCGACCCCTATTTCACCGCCTTAGGGATGGAATTTCCAAAAATCCTTTTTTGGCGGAAGTCACAATCTATCTTCCTGCTAAATTTCATCTTTATCGGCTTAGTAGTTTGCGAGAAATCGTGATAAGCGTGTGAGTTATTTTCGCTTATATAATTAGATTAATTAAAAAAAAAACATAAAAATTGAATAATTAATAAAAATTCAATACATCTACGTTTACATCAATATTGTCAAAAATTATCATTAGTCATTACATTATCTTAGTTTATTCAAATATTAAATCAATTATTTTCATTTAAGTCATGCTTTTTATTTAAAAACTCTTTCACAGAGTAAACATTTTTCTTGAGCAACCATGATTTTAACTTAAACGCAAATGCTCCTGGCGGCAGCAATTAAATATCACTTGGAATCGCATCAAAAATCTTCCCTCACATTACATAACAATTTCTATGATACAACGCGGTTTTCGGGAACTATACGATCCGGATTCCTTGTGCACCTAAATTAAAATATATAAATTTTAAATATATAATATATAATTTTATGACGAAACAAATTGTCTCGCTATGTGCGTCAAAGAGATACGCTTCCGCTTTTGCGTCCGCTTTCATACTCTTTCTTCACCACTTCGTTAGATTTGCCCAATTCGGCAGTAAGGTTTTTAGCATTGAGAGTGGTGGGAACGTAACGTGATGGATATCTTTTTCCCTGCCGTGGCAGCCGACTGTAGATTGCTTCTCCCCCCAGTAAACTGAAAATACATTCACATCGTATAGGTTACTTTATCCACTGACTCTACATACATTTGTATCAGAGTTTTCTGTTGTCGAAACTGTTTCGAGACTCAACCCACCAAACAAGAAAAAAAACAATGATAAATTAAATTGAATCTACTCGTAACTCCGTACCTTTCCTCATGATGTAAGTTTGAAAACAAACTGTGACTTAGGTCAGCAGTTAGCCACTAACTAGAACGTAATTTTACAAATGGGTGCCGCATATATCACTATAAATCCTCGCGCGAGCCAAGGAAACCACGCTGAACAGATTAATCGCTAGATTACTACATTATTTTCCGTTGTTTTGTTCTAATATGTTTGTCTGTTTATAAATTTTTGTTCTTTTATCAAATCTACTTGTAAATGTGTTTGATCTGTTGTGTATTCCATCCGTCGACTTAATCGAATTTGATTTTTTTTTTTGATTCAGGATGACTTTTTAAACACCAGCTCAAAAAACATTTCGAACTTCCCATATAGATTTAGAGATCAGCTGAAACGATTCTGTATGTCCTAAACGTCTTTTTTCGGTAGTAATTTTTTTAAAAGTTTTATAATAAACACTGTGTGGCGAGTCACTGCCTGCCACTAATAATAGTTATCATGATCCCACTGGCCGATGCCCATCCACTCAAACTTCATTACCATAACCCATATTTTATTTTCATTGATTAGAAATAGTTCCTCCTCCTAACGAGACCTATCTTAGTTTATTTTTTCAACTAAAATTAATTTTAATTAATTACAAACAAATTAACCTAAAAACTTTAAAAAACTAACTGAAATTATAAACTTAAAATTAAAAAAGAAATACTAAAAATGAAAATCTAAGCAATGTCCTTGTGGCATGGTGCCAAGAATACTGGCTGCATTCCCACGTTGAATTGCAATTGCAATTCTTTGCTCTAAGAATGAGCCAGCCCTCTTGTCACCTACGGCGGCAAGCTTAGGAGAAATTTCCTTAAAAAATGTCTTCAAGTTAGGACCCCATGGACCCACTGTTTCGACACCAAGCGGCACAAATATGTACTCACTATTGAGAAAAACATATTTGCGTCGCTTGGCACCTTCTGCAGCGTCTGCCGCGGCTCCAGCCCTATGGACCGTTCCCCCGAGGCGAGAAGAGGCCACTGTGTCAACGCAGGTTACGTCCCACACACACACGATGGTGGCAAGCGCCCTTTTGATTATGCCGTTGAGGGAGCCGTGACGGGAGTATCTTCCTGCGCTGCGTTGACAATGTAGAGCCATGGAGCCCATTTCTGCTAACGCCGTCACCATACGGACATTGATGGTGTTCGACAATGGCAGCACCCAGCCTAAAACCGACTGCGATTCGGAAGCTGCCATTGTTGAATAGTGTTCCAAGGTTTGCGGAAGGGAGGACGTGTAGCCATTGTCCTGATTCATGCTCTGATACAGCGAGAAGCCTCGCACGGTCAATATCGAAACCTATTCATGATCAAATCTATTGATATAGCCGAAAACGGGCTTTGGCAGGAGCTCCACATGTCATGAACTTCTAAAAACTGTCCCTACACATTATTTGGATCAATAGCCTCGCGCAAGCCTCTCAAAGGACCGAGTTGAGCCGTGAAATCCAAACACACTGTACTTAAAGGATTGTGTTCAAATTCAACCTTTATACCATAAAATATATCTACATATTTTTTTAATACAACGTAGAGAAGCGAGTAGAAATAAATCCCACAATCGATGGTTCCCATCGCCTGTAACAAATTGTAGTAATTTGCATCGCGATCCTGGATTTTTTAAATTGCTTCTGTCACGATCTTATACGAGGTGGATATTCTGATTGTTATTAGCTTTAAGACTGCTAATACCTACAAGAAATTATGACTCTTAATATTTATTTAGCAAAATTTTAAAGCCAAAACATAGAATAGTTTGAACTAACATAGCGAGTAGAAACAACGCCCACCTATTCATACTCTGTTTCATGAAATTAATTTTAATCAATTTTCAACAAGTTCTTTCAGACAACATTCCGAATGTTGAAAGAAATTTGTCAGGTCGTCTTTTGCGCGTGGTTTTTTCTTTTGGTTGCTTGTATTTGACACTAGCTTGTTCCCGCGGCTCTGCCCACGTCCAAAAGTAACCTATATTTGATCCCGGGTCTTTAAATATATCAAATCCATACCAAGTTTCATCAAAATCGGTCTAGAGGTTTAGCCGTAAAAGCTAACCGACAGAAAGACTAAAGCGTTCAGAAATTCTGAAGATTGTCAATGTAGGCGTCAGTGTCGTAGACGACACTTGATGTGTCGTCGATTGCGGTTTGGGTACGCTGTAAGTTGTAGTTATACAATGGAGCGACTGCCGACTGACTTTCGCAACCCTTTTTTACAGGGAAACCAGACTAACAGGAACATGACTCGAGATGTGTTAGTGGCTAATACTGTCAGATTTTTCAAGCTCTCTAAACGCATCTGACACAGCCGAACGACTGCGATCTATCGATAACAACCGGAATCAACGGCATAACGTGCCTTCCAAAGCTCGAAAGACCTCGAGATAGATAATGTCACTAAATGGCGACCAATCATATGCGGGCCGCGTCTCGCCGTCGTTTAAAACCCGCATTCTCTATCGAGCTCCTCGATTTGTTCTTCTAATTTATTTCCATCCAGTCATTAGCGAATTAATATAAAACAGCGGGATACATCTTCGCAAAATACTGTTTTTTGACAGAAATGTAACAAGCCTGAATGAACGACTGACTTTGCCTCTTTTGTTTGAAGAACGCAAACCAACGCAGTCGGGATAGCAATTAGAAGATAATTAGAAGACTCATTACAATGCGAGACGTGTTCTGATGTCGTAATGGATCTCGGTGACGTCATTAAAAATAATGAATCATGGGTTCGGGTTGCATGATTCGAGCCTGAGATGTGCCGTGTGGTTTCCGGATTAAGATCATCAACCGTTTATATGGGAAAGTTGTAAAGGCGAGTTAAAAACAGATAGATGTTCGGATTGTACATTATTTTTGATTGGTAATAGAATCCCTCGCCAGGGAAAAGTGGATCTGAAGATACACATATAATAAAAAAAGTGCGCCATTAGTAGGTAATTGGAACTGATCTCAGACAACCGGATAACTATTTAAGATGGCGGAACGATGGAAACAGGCAATTAGTTGCCACTAAATGTTTTTCTTCACTTTTTTGGCGGCTGGCAACACTGGAGCTCACTTGTCATTTTCTTAGCTCCGTATTTTTATTTGTTTAAATATTAATTAATCCAGATAAAATAGCCTAAAAATACAATAAAACTGTAAATTAATCTTGTTATTAGTGAATTAAGATATTTGTGTGAGTGACATTCGTGTAACTTGTTAAAAATTAGTGGACAAAAGGTCAGTGGGTAAGGAGCCGGTATCGTTGTTTACAACTTTTACAAGGCGATATCGGTAATTATTTAACTTTCTACTATTCTATTTCACCTTTTACCACGTCTTTTGCACACTGCTTGCCAGGTTTGAGTACACTCCACTTACTACATACATACAATATTTAATAATTTTTATTCCCGTTCAAGTAGGTAGTTCACTTTAAGGTTAGGTCCGTTGGTTACATACTGGTTTTATTACAAATAATTTGTTTATTGTGTTCCTTACACTCTAAATCTGTACTTTATTGCCTAAAATGTCCACATCAAGCAGAGCCGTGACTGCCCGTCAAGTGGAAATGCAGCTAAAGTCGGCTTTATTAGAACTTAAGGCTTTAAAAGAAGAAAATAACAATCTTTTATTGGAAAGGGAACAGAATGAACAAGAATTTCAATCCATTCTGGAATCGAATTCAAGCTTAAAACTTGAGCTCTCAGCTAGTAAATTAGACAATGATGAGTTGAATGACCGGATAAACCAACTGATAATTCAAATAGATTCTTTCCGCCAATGCAGTGATACATTTGAGGAAACCCTCACACGTAACACTGAGTTAGAGAGGGCGCTGGAGAAGGCAGTAAAGCAAATTCAGATATACGAACAAGATAATCAGTCACGTCAGTCGCTGGAGGTGAACAACCTGTATGACCAGCTTATGCCGACTGACCCTGTGCCTCCTCCAGCCAACTCTTTAATAATTGATCTCACTAATGACACATCTTTTGTTAATATTACCACTCCTCAAACACAAATTAGCCACAAAAAATGTAAAAAAATTAAAAGATTAAATAAAATTATTAAGAAAAATAAAATTAAAATCAGGAATGAATTAAAAAAATCATGTTTAATAAAAATAAAGAAGGGTATAGACATGTATTCCACTCTTTACTCAGATTTAGAAATAAGTAAAAAACAATTGGCGGAAAGTCAGGAAATGTACAGTGTCGACACCAGTGAACTAAAATTATTTATTAATAGACTAAGCGAGGACTTTTCCTGCCTTAAAGATATGTATGACTCGGTGCAAAAACAAATCGCTCAGCATGAGCTGGCTACGGAGCGACTGATCGAAGACAGCAGGTACATCGAAGACAAACTCACTTCAGCTGCCAAACTATGTACCTGTGGGACTTTTAATGAACCCACAATCAGTGGCTCCGGGTCCGTACTCTCTTCATGTGATGGTGATTTGTTAGGGTCTGCTGTTTCAATTTGTGCCGCTGGTGACGACCCTACGCATGGAACTATTATATTTTCTGACAGCTTAGGTCTCAATATGGGTAGAATTTTCAATAACCATCTTGATAATTGCATTAGCTATTGTTTTCCAAACGCATCATTTATGCAAATAATGCAAAAAATTCAGAAAACTGAACTGAATAAAAACTCAACCATTGTACTACTAGTCGGTAACAGTAAAAAATTATGCAAAAAAGATATATTGACTAGTATGGAAACCTTGAATAATTTGAATGTGTTTAAAGTTATTATTTGTGCATTCCCTTATATACGTTGCCAGCCTCCAAATTTATATATGAACATTAAATCCTTAAATAATTACATTCATACTTTGACATGTAGTCACAATGAAAAATTGATTTATTTTGACACTAATAACTTTATTAGTGGATGTTCGCTGACGAAAGATAAGTATTATCTTTCAAACTTTTATAAGCATAAGATTGCTACACTTGTAGCTTTTACTATTAACTTCTGGACGAGTTTACATGGTAAACAATTAACTAGTTGTAAGACAAAATCTACCGAGTTGCCACTTACATGTAATGGTGATTCGGGAGACGCAATGGCAGTTTTAAACTGCAAACACTGACAACAGGAAATCCTCAAGAATTAAGATTAGTACATCAAAATATAGAAGGATTTCCTGGCAAAGAACTCATTGTTGAGTTATTTTTAGAATCTTTGAATATAGATATTTTATGTTTGACTGAGCATTGGATTAAAGAGAGTGAGATGATGCTTAGCCTAAACAATTTTGATATTGCAAGCTGTTTCAGGAGAAAGTCTGCTATCAGAGGCGGTTCAGCTATTTATATTAAGAATGGTTTATCCTATAAAGAGCGGCCAGACATTTCTAGACTTTCTGTTGAACGCTGTGCTGAGGTTTCCTGCGTCGAGCTTGAGGAATATATAGTTGTTTGTGTATACAGTCCACCCAATAGCAGTTTCAAAGACTTTTTAAAGGTTGTTGATGGTGTCCTATCAATAGCATCAAAAAGTAATAAAGGATTAACATTTTGTGGTGACTTTAATATTGACATCTTAGTACATTCGGCAACAAGTACCCAATTTTTAAACCTTTTTAGCAGCTACAATTTGAAGAATGTTTTTTTTGAACCAACTCGATTTACCGATACATCTGCTAAATGTATTGATAATTTTTTCTGTAGCCAAACACCATTAAATAAATCGGTTTTTAGTAAATTACCGTCTGACCATTGCGGTCTATTGATAACTTTAAAGAAAAATACCCGTGTACATGAAGTTAATATTACTTGCAGACCTGTCACAAATCAAAAAATTTATAATTTCAAAAATTCGATCGAAAATACTTTATGCTCAGTGACTTATACAGGTAATAATCCTGATAATCATTACAATAAACTATTTGGTGTCATCTCCGACAGCTTTTCAAAGAATTTCAAACAGAAAAAACTTAAACGTAGTAATAAATTAAAATTCAATGAATGGGCTACTACAGGTATTCACAAGAGTAGACAAAAATTGTTTGACCTGTATGCCCAAAAACAATACACGTTTGATAGTAGTTTTGTTAATCATGTCAAAAATTATTCAAAAACATTCAAAAAAGTGTGTAAGGTGGCTAAAGCCAATTATATTAGGAAAAAGATAAATAACGCTCCTAACAAAATGAAAGAGACTTGGAGGGTTATTAGCAAAGAAACCGGTAAATGTAAAAATAAAGAAAATATACAGGAAATTAAATTTCAGGATAGTATAATTTCTTCCCCTAAAGAAATAGCCAATTCTTTTGAAAATTATTTTTCGAATATTCCACTAGAAGTAACTTCAAATATAAATTCAAGCCCTCAGACTGCTGAAACACTACTTAAAACAAATGTCACCCCTTGTGAGTCCAACTTTAAATTTTCGCATATTGATCCCAGTGATGTTATTAAAACATTTAAACAGCTTAACCTGAAAAAATCTGAAGATCACTGGGGTATGTCTGTTGGTGTAATTTGTCACATCATTGGTATTGTTGCTCCTGACTTGGCTTATATATTCAATGAATGTATTGATCAAGGCATCTTCCCAAATTTAATGAAGTATAGTAAATTAATCCCATTATTTAAAAAAGGAGAGAAGTTGGAGCCTGGCAATTATAGACCTATCTCTATATTGCCCGTATTGAGTAAAATATTCGAAAAGATTATGCTCAATCAAATGCTGCGGCACTTTAAGGTCTATGATATTTTTCATAGCCAACAGTTTGGTTTTACTGCCGGCAAATCAACAACCGATGCGGGAGTGGCTCTCATCACTCATATTTACACCGCCTGGGAGGAGTCTCAGGATGCTATTGGAGTGTTCTGTGACCTTTCCAAGGCATTCGACTGTGTTGATCATGAGACACTTCTGCTCAAGCTTGCACATTATGGTTTTGACGCTAAAGCAATAAAGTTATTGAATTCATATTTAAATGATAGGCGTCAGACTGTTGACATAAATAACGTTAAGTCAGGCGGTTCAACGGTAAAGATAGGCGTACCCCAAGGCTCGATACTAGGACCCTTACTCTTTTTGATTTACGTCAATGACTTGCCTTACGCGGTTGAAAAAAAGGCTGGCATAGTTTTGTTTGCAGACGATACGTCTTTGATTTTCAAAATGGATCGCCATAGCGGAAATGTCGACCATGTGAATGATGCACTGTCTACAATATCAAATTGGTTCTCCGCCAACAACTTAATGCTGAATGCTAATAAGACCCAATGCATAAAATTTTCTTTACCAAATGTGAGACAGACGCAAGTGGACGTAATGTTAAATGGAGGAAAGTTAGTTCTTGTAGATGACACCACCTTTCTAGGAATCAAAATTGATTCAAAATTGCAATGGGGTTCACACGTTTCAGCTCTCTCCAAAAAACTTAGCTCTGCGGCATATGCTGTCAGAAAAATTAGACAAATAACAGATGTGGCAACTGCTAAGCTAGTCTACTTTAGTTACTTTCATAGCTTAATGTCTTATGGATTACTGCTTTGGGGAAGGGCAAGTGACATACAGACAATATTTATCTTACAAAAGCGAGCAGTTCGTGCCATCTATGGTTTAGCCCCAAGGGAATCTCTTAGGGAGTTGTTTAAAGAAATAAATATATTAACAGTAGCTTCTCAATATATATTTGAAGTGATCATGTATACGAGGAAAAATATTACTACTTTTAGAAAGAACTCGGATATAACTGATAGACCCTTGCGCAATAAAGATAAATTATTTTTACCTTCCTATAGACTGTGTAGGGTTAAAGACTCTTTTGTGGGGAACTGTATACGTTTCTACAATAAGCTTCCTGAATCAATCACTAGTTTACCTAATGGACAATTTAAAGCTCATGTTAAAGATCTACTTTGTAAAAAGGCTTATTATAGTACTGGTGATTTTCTTAATGACGGGAATGTTGAACTTAAGCTTCGTGCAGAGTCCTCGGCAAATTGACATATCATTATATGTTCTGACATTTCTGTTCGTTTGTTATTTTTTTTTTTAATTATTATTTAATTTTTTTAATCAATTTTTATTTAATTTAAATAATCTGATATAACCATTGTGCTAAATGTTGACAAAAATGTGAATTCGTTCATTTAGCTAGGTAATTAAGCAAAGTTTTTCTTATTTGTAAATTGACGTTTTGAAGAAAATGCTGCAGTGGAGTTTGTGGCGCCGCTTCTTCTCCACTTGCGCTTTGGAAGTGGTGGTAAACTTAATTTAAGTAAATTGACGTCAATAAGTGATATTTATATCCTACATTGAGAATAAACAATTTCATTTCATTTCATTTCAGTAATTTTTAATTAAGAAATTGCCATTTTAAGATTCGAAAATGTCAAAGTAGCATTGGGGCCATTTCGTCACGAAGGTCATCAGATATTCGGAAAATAATACCGCATCCCACTGCTGGGTATAAGTCTTCCCTAAGGCCCTCGAGTTGTCTAATGTCGAGTCCACTGGTGGACATGCCTCCCGTAAGGATTGCAAGAATTACCGATTGAAAGCGACCTGCAACCAGCGCGTAACGGCCATCAATATCATCATCTTTTTCATCAATTTTCCAGTTTGTGATGGCGACCCCGAGCTGGCAAATCACCTTTCTGCAAACTTTAATGTTTGCATCAAATTCATTTTATCTCGGAGCGCCTGAATATCAAAATTCAGCATTAATTCCTGCAAATTGTTTCCTATGGCTGCACAGACGTTAATGTGCGTAATTTTGCCATTCACCGTCATACAGGATGCGGTCGCGTCAACAGCAAACTCATTCGTTCATGTTTATTCATTTAACAGTCGACGTTGCGTTTTGCTCATTTCATTTCGTTCACTGAATCTAATGATTTTGAAGTTGGTTGTGTCGTCGTACATCCTAAAACACGTAATCATTATAATAAGCTAAATCATGAGTCCAAGTAAAAAATTTCTTATTAAAAAAAAAGCAATTAATAGAAAAGTTATTTCATAACTTTTGATTTCCACTTAAAAATGAAAATGTTTCGCAACGATACCAAACTGCACTTGAAAGGAAAGTTCCTTCATAAAAGCAGACGTGTACTTATTTTTGATTTTAAAAGTTCCCGATCCGAAATTGACCGTATTAAGTATTACCGCGTGGAGTTCGCGAGCGTTTAACTGGCGAACTTGGACCATAAACTTTACTTCGTGTGTCGCCACAACATATTTTTAGACAGAAGTTTAAGAACTGCTAAAATGGCAAATATATCTATATAATTAAAATTAAAAACACTGCAGACTGCATAGTATTGAATTGTAATTAAATTACCTATCAATACGTTAGACTAAGATAACTTGAACTTGAAAAATATTGCATTTTGAGGTGCAACAAAGAAGGAACTTGAATAAGAATAATTTTTTTTCGTGTATCCGGCGCACCCTAGGCAAAAGAAATTAAATGAACAAAGAAAACTATATACAAGTAGTAATCTACAGTAACAGAAAAAATAATGTAAGTCCATTAGATATCTAGAATATCCATAATATTATAAGTACGCGAAAGTCTGTCTATCTGTCTGTATGTCTGTAACGCTTTCACCGTCAAGCCGCTGAACGGATTTTGATGAAATTTGGCATGTATCTATATACATGCCAAATTAAAGACCCAGTGTCAAACAAAGGCTACATTTTGACGTAGGCGGAGCTACAGGAAACAGCTTTGTAGCTGTTAATTTTTAATGTTGAATTCTTATGAATTATAAAATAGAATGTATGTATGTATATATGTAAAAATCTTTATTGTACGCAAAGAACATAGTATCAGAATACAGGTTACAACAAAAGGCGTAAAACAAATGTCAAAAATAAATAATTTTCTTATAGATGAGCCGTACCGAGTACGGTACGTGCCTGTCACAACAGTGCTGGATGTAGCGGCGGCAAGCCAGTCTACCAGCTATCATATATCAGCACGCACCGATTCGATGCGCTACAGAAGCGAGGCAGTCTTAACACCTCCCTAAATGTATTGTTGAACATCACGAAGAACGATGCAGATTCTCTGTGAATATGCAGCCCATAGAATGCTTGTATTGTATATAACGAGATGCAGTATTTTTTTAGAAACAAAGTCATTTTCCTCTCATCATAAATGGATCTATTATCCATCTTTCTAATTAGACCACCAGATACCGGTCTTAAAAAAACATGTCATGCTCCCTGACCGGTCCACTTTAGATTTACTAAAAAACTAGTAATTGTGTTGAAAAATATCTATAAAAAGTCTATAAAAATTTACCAAGAACGTTTCAACCTTTTTCGTTTCTTTTTTTTTTTACTTCGTCGAAATATCATTTGTCACCATATCAGTTGACCTATCTCATCAATTCTTTTTTTTTCGTCACTCCAACATAACATTGGATTGCAAAACTTTTTGCCGTAGTGATGTTCCGCCGAATAACTTTTGTTCTAAATATATATACAGTACATTGCAGTATAAGATAATAGATATATTGAGATAGATAAATAATACATGAATTTTTAATCAATAGCCGTGTAATTTTATAGAGCAGCAGTTTGAAGCTATGGGTGGTCACAAACCTAACCTAACTTAACCGAACTAAGTTACAGTTTTATTTAAAGTATTTTTTATAGCGGGGCCACCGCCCCCTCAGACCCCCCCCCCCCTCCCTTCCCACTAAACAAAATTGTTTTGGTGATGTGATAGTAGTATAAATAAATCATCTGGCAAATAAAAAAAGTTCAAAAAAAACTTCAGCCATTAGCAGTTTTTTTTTAAATCGGGAAAACATAGTTTAATAAAATAATACATATGTCATATTATGCTTTTCTAATAATAAATATATATCAAACAATACATACAGCAAACAAGACGTCGATGAAACGCGTTGGGTCAAGTGAGATTCGGCAAAGTCAATTTCAGATAACTGATCGGTTCCCCGGAGCATGACATAAAAACAGCAAATTACGTACATTTCTGTTACTTGATATAGTATACTGTGTCTTTACGATGTATCTGTCTCGTCGACGCAGGTAAATGCTAAACGACAAGCTCATCGCCGTTTTATTCCAACAGTTCCCTCGACTTTATGACTTAGCATGATCTTTTGGAAATCGGAGTTGGGAAATTGAATTCTCACTGCCATCATTTTCCTTGATATTGACTTTCAGATAGGAATATATTTTAACTTTTAGTCATTTGCAGGATTTGAGCTTGATAACAATGTTTATTTATTTATAAAGAAAAACCGGGCCTGCTCTTGAATTTGAAAAAAATATTAGTTTGTCAATTATTTTTTATAACATAAACATATTTTACACTACTCGTAGTTGTTCGCCGCGCACATAGACCTCGCGATTATTTTACTATATTAATGTAATAGGCTCCAAATAGTCGTAGTGTTGCATGAAGTGTCACTTGCGTGTTGTCGACCCTGAAACAATGTTGTAGATAAACAAGCATACGGCCTGCCAGATGATATGAGACGGTAATATTCATTTCGGACGGTCTAGAGACACCTGCAACTCCTGGAACTGTGACGTGCGAATTGCCGACCCTTCAACAATTTAGTTGGCCAACTAGCATGCCGCCCGCCTAATGGTTGTCAAAGTAGTGTCTATAGACACCTGCAACACCTAGAGGTTTTGACTTTTATGCACACTTCTTTGCTACTCAGTTTAATTTAGAGAAGTGGACGTTTAAAACAAATAGATGTAAATGCTAAAAATTAACAATGTTTTTTATGTGCCTACTGTGTACAGACAGTTGCGTCGCCGTTCTCTGTTCTCGACCGCGGAGGTCCATTCTTGCACCTCACGGTACGCGCCGACCATCTCGTTGCACAGCTCCCTCAAGTTGACATATTCAATGTAAATTTAACTTATTTCATATCTGCATGTATTCGTTTTTTGTCAATTACCAACTAATTGTACTTATTTAACTCACTATACGTCTTGGGAAACTGTAAGTGTAGTGAGTAGCTGTGAATAAATAAATAAATAAATTTATTTAGGACAAGCCGTTACAAAAGAAGGTTTTATATCGAAAAATTACATTCTTACATTTACAATTTCTTGACAATAACACACGATGACACGACTGTCAGTCGCTCCGTTTCGAACTACGGAGGTTAAATGCCTGCATGCTTTAACAGTCGGCAACACGCAAGTGACACTCATTGTCTTATATTTGTATATGGACTACTTTGATTTACTTTGAGAGGAGCTAAATCGAAAACATCAGTCATAAATAGTAATATACAGTCAAAATAATCTTGCACCTAAGATTAGCCACCAGAGATGGACAATTTAAAGCCCATGTTAAATATCTACTGTAAAAAGGCTTATGGTGATTTTCTTAATGAGAGGAATGTTGGACTTAAGCTTGGTGCAGAGTCCTCGACAAATTGACATATCATTATATATTTGTTCTTACATTTGAATATTTTTTTTATTATTATTATTATTTTTATCTCAGTTTTTATTTAATTTAAATAATCTGAAATCACAATAAAATATTATGAGAAATGTTGACAAACGTGTGAATTTGTTCATTTAACTAATTATATAAGGAAGTTTTTTTCTTATTTGTAAATTGACGTTTTGAAGAAAATACTGCAGTGCAGTTTGTGGCGCCGCTTCTTCTCCACTTGCGCTTTGGAAGTGGTGGTACACTTAATATAAGTAAATTGACGTCAATAGGTGATATTTATATCCTATATTGAAAATAAACGATTTCATTTCAGATCTATTATTATTTTATTATTATTATTTATTTATTTATTTACTGAATCAACAGCACTTAGTTTATACAATATAGTTATTTTCAGTTATTCTTAATGCCAATAACAGATTCATATTTCATAAACAAAACATTTAAGTACTTAGAAATAAACATGCAAAAATCATCAAGTTATAAATTCTAGCAGAAACAAATGACGAGGTGAAAGAAAGATTATTCAATAAAAAATAAAGAGTGATGAGTATGCATCATGCATGTGTATGTGTGGGTGTGTGTGTGTGTTTGAGTGTATCTGCTACACCTAGGTTTAACCGAAATGATGCCGGCCCTGGCATTGACCCCGGCATGCGCCACTCTTGCGGTTTAACTTCACGACTTCAAAATATCTTCAAGTTGGTCGCAGTAAAACAACACAAATACAAAATATCTTTATTAAATAGAAAACAGTTTTCTTGTTTTTTGAATAAAAACATGATTAAAAGGTTGGCTGTTAGATAACGCTTTAAGCATTAAGTCCGCCTATTGTAATATACAATTGTATATTTGTACAATAAAGTTTAAATAAATAAATTATTTGTTTACTTGGACGACATGATCATCTAGGTATTTTTTCAGTTCTTTTTATTTTATATTTAAACTACTGAATCGATTCCATTAAAAAAAAATCAGGAGAATAAAATGAAAGTAATACGCATTGAATACAAAAACAATTTTCAAAATCGGCTAAAGAACCACGATGTTTTCCATACTATCCATACTAATATTATAAATGCGAAAGTCTGTCTTTCACGGCCAAACCGCTGAACGGATTTTAATGAAATTTGGTATGGATATAGTTGAAGACCCGGGGTCAAACATAGGCTACTTTTAGACGCAGGCGGAGCTGCGGGAAACAGCTAGTTAGATAATAAATATGAAATAAACATCAAAACCTCCTATTCTTAAAAGTCTGTTAAAAACAACTAAAACTATATTTTTCCAGATGTATTTAACGTTTTCTATATACATTCTAAATATTAGCAAAATCCGACTAACGGCTTTGGAATTTTGAAATTTGTTTTTACCTAAATGCAAATACCTCAAAAACTACTAAACCGATTCTGATGTCAAACGAACTTGAAAAGTCTATCTCTTCATACATGTCTTCTATACATCTTCTAAATTTTATTGAAATCGGACTAACGGCTCGAGAGTTATCGCGGCACATACATAGAAACATACATACATACAAACAATGTTTTTTTCACCCCAACTTGATTTGTAGCTAATATTATTAAGATCAATGAAAAATGAGAGGTTATTATTGGCGGGGTTTAGAATGAATTTCTGCATCTTTTATCGAGTAAAAGCAAACTAAAGTAATGCTATTTGCATTTGTCATAGTAATTTTTTTACATGTGGTATAGTAAAGATTTATAAATAAATAAAATGAAGGAAGTGCGTTAGATATAATTGAAAATCAAGAAGCACCTTAAAACATGTTGAAAACGAACACTAATTAGGAAAAATCTTTAAATCTACTCGTAAGTAAGTAGTGCAAAATAAAAACAAAGTTACAGCAGGAACTTCTGTAAATAAAAAGATCCTTTACCAATTATGCTTCTTTTGCAAGAAAATGCGAGGGAACTCGGAGGTTAGGATGAAACTTTCGCCGTTTTTCTCAGCATTTGCCAACTTGTACTGAACATCAAAAGAATATTTTACTCTGGTTTTCTTGTCCGCAGATGCACCCCTGAGAATTTCGAATTTCTTTTCACAATAGGAATTTTCTTGCAATTTTTCTCTATCACTTCCAGAACTACATTCATGATATATTTTTTTATTCTTGATTTCAAATATTGATCAAATACGTATTCATACTAATACTTATAAATGCGAAAGTCTGTCTGTCTTTATATCTGTCTGTCTGTCTGTAACGCTTTCACGGCCAAACTGCTGAACGAATTTCGATGAGATTTTCAAACATAGGCTTTTTGACGCAGGCGGAGCAGCGGGAAACAGCTAGTTAGCAATAAATATGGGAAATTATAAAATGAACACTGCATACTGCAGTGTACGTTCGTTCAGCAGATTCATTTTCTTTAAATGTACGACAATCAAAAAATACAATGTGAACAATTTTATGAGCCAAATTATTTATTAATTTAAGTGATTGTAACTTTAACTTCAGCCTGAATCAATTAAATATTGTTTTATGTTAAAAATAAAATTGTTTACTATTGTAAACAATGAACATAAAATCACTTGTGAGGATTATTTGAGAATCGTGAATTTTGGAAATAATTGAGAGAATGCTGAGGGCTGATGACTCCATCTATTCGCATAAGGTACCGGTCACGCTTGGCTACGTTACTTTAGAGATACTACCACCGGTTGTGTTTTTCTTTTTAATTTTCGAAATAAAGCTTGTAAACCTCAAATATTAAGGATTTATTTGTACTACATTATGAGGTACTACACGCGCGTTCGTTTACAAGCTGTTTTTGAAAATTTACATTTCACATTAAGTCCACCTTTTATAGCTTGACGGCTGTCGCAAGCGACATCTTAACTGTTAACTGTCTCCGTGGTCCAGTAGTTAAGGCGTTTGTCTTAGACTTGGATGTCGTTGGTTCGATTCCCACTGGAAGCATTACTTTAGTTGTTTCCAGTTTGGTTAGGACGTTGCAGGCTTGAATCACCTGATTGTCTGATACTAATGATAATTCCGCGCTTCGGAAGGCACCAAATAGCGCAAATACATAATGATAGTATAAAATAGAGACTAGTGATATCGGTACAAAAACTGTCGACCAAGCATATAGTAGGGTCCACGGGCATGGTAACTAAGTGGTCCCTTTTACGCACGATGTGACACAATTAGGGTCGCTGTTCGTAACTCGGCCAGCTCGTAATGAAGGGTACTACTTGTTCTGATACATGTGTAAGTAGATTTTGGACCTCCATTGAAATTATACTCACTGTCGTAATGTGTACTGTACGCCGGATTTGAGGCTGTCCTCTTTGTAGAGCTTTTGTTCGGAGGAAATTATTTGAGATTTTTTCTAAAGAAGCAATTGTGACGAAACCTTATTAACCACATTTGACGGGAAACTGAAAAGAATAGTTTTGGCGATGTATTTATATTTTAAAATGTGTGTTTCATTGAGTATTTGTGCGTAATAATTAGTAATTAAGGCAAGGCGGATCTGCAAGTGTTCGTGAACAAGCGTGAGTGTTGGTTGGGTGTTGGGAAGCGTTACTGTTTTGGATTGAGTGATTTTCTTGCTTGTTGCCAAAAACCTCAAGAAATCGCTAATTGAAATTTTCCACCACTTTTTTTTAGCCTGATACTACTGATTTTTACGTCAAGTAAAAACCGTAATACAAATTAAAAAAATACATTCTAAATGAATTTAACATTGATTTTTATTTCTCGGTGAAATGGTGTATATGTCACCATTTATTTATTTTACAGATGAGTGAGAGGCAGCACTTAAGAATTGTGTTTTTACAAAAAAAAAATCTAAATCTATATATATATCTCTACCATAAGCACTCCATACAATAGCGCCGAGATTTCAACTACTACGATTCGGTCGCGTTCGCACGCGCGTCAATGTGAGTGATGTGTGAGTGTCACCCGTAGGGTTGTTTATTTACCATATCTGCGTCATAGTCGCGGCCGCGCGCCGAAATGTCATCGCTACATTGTTTTGATCTGTGATTGTGCGATATCAGTTTCTAGTGGGAGGGTGTGAGTGTCCGTTCTGTACGTTAGTACTATTAATAATTATATGCCATAAGTTTGTCGCTAGCGTCTATCTATCATGGGTTTTGTGAATTATTTGAGTAATTCTAATTTTTTTATTAGATTCTGTAAAATTATAAGTAAGCAAACTTACTACCCCTATCCGGTAATTTGCTAATGCATAACGTTGGTTAAGCCATATAACCGATGTGCTTGTAATTTAATGGGAAAATCACATTATTTAATCACTAAGTAAATAAAAAAAATACACACACTTAACATTGTTGTTATTATAATGCATAAGAAGAAAGCCTGAATAAACTTTTAGGGACTTTAAAGAAATAAAACATTTCGAGCTAAGTTATAATTAAGTGGTTTATTAACTGACACAGTACTAGTGAACAAAAATACAACAGGGGAAAAGTTAATTATTTGGAAATGAAGATTCCAGGTAAAATAGAAATAATAGTTTACAAAAAAACAAAGGTCGTGAATTCTAGGCACAAAGTCGGAGACCTAACGAAACGGAAGCAACACCAATAATGAATACTTAACTTCCGAGATCGGAGTGAAGACTGACCGAGCAGAATGATGTTGCTTCCGTTTATACACCGTGAAATTTTAGTCGTTTTGGACCCATCGTCCAGTGACTCCATTCATGCAACCGAACAAATTTCCCCATAGAACTTAGCTCGAAACATGAAAAACAAATTTGGACTTCCCATAGTAATTTAGGTCGCGTGATGAGACATTTTGTTTGGGAGGTCCAAAAATTTACTCCATATTTCGACCCATGTATCTTGGGGAAAGTTGTTCAGTTGCATGAATGGAGTCACTGGATGATGGGTCCAAAACGACTAAAATTTCACGGTGTATAGGGAGCCAGGGACGTATACGCCGAGGAGAGAGGCAGCAACGTCACACTTTGAGATCATAATGAAAAAAATACTGTAAAATGTGTGATAATAATGATTGTATATTTTTGCATGCTGTTTTGAAATAGAGAAATAGGCTGTACTTGTTCCTCATTGATTAAGATCTCATGTTTACCCTATTTTACGCGAATAAATTATTTTGAATTTTGAATTTCGAAAATTCTATTTAGTTTAAATTTTCTGATTCAGCATAATAATACTTTGAAATTCTCTCAAAAACTGTGCCTGGGGCGAAATCTTAGATTGCCACTTGAAGATCAAAAGATTATATTCTTGATCTATGCAAATAAGTTTTATCTCTACTTCAAATATTCTAAAAATGTTCAAAGTTCTTGAAATCACCTAAAGAAACATCTTATGAATACTTCACAGACAATCTTATTATGAATTTATCCTTCAGTATCACAATATTGAAAGCTTTAAGAAAAACTACGTTGAATGTCGAAAAAAAATTTAAGTTCAAACTTGTAAGTAAACGAAGATTAAATTTGCATTTGCTGGTAAAAATCTGCTTCTTTTCGACTAACCACTTCAATACATAGATCAATTATCGAAATAGAAATACAAATATACAATCGAAATAGACTAGGCATATAATGTGCTAGTCGATGTAAGACTTTTAGTCTATGGTCCTGTGGATGTGTACTTTTCTGAAGACTTGCGGTGTCGATACGTATAAAAAGCAATCAATTAGTTGTTTCCATTTTGGTTAGAATATTTTTGTACTTGAATTGACTGACAAACCTGATGTCTACGCAGTACACTGCTGGCGCGGGGCGTGGAAGAAGGCAGATAGACGCCACCGCGACCAGCCAGCCGGCCAGCCTAGCTACTAGCTAGTTAGTAACTACTAGAGATGGGCGTTACCGTTGTTTTTAAGAAATGTTGCAACCAGTTACATTTTATTTATGAAACCTGTTGCGACAATAGGTTGCTTTTGCAACAGGTTTCTTAATATACAGAAAATAATAATATAACCCTATTTTGTCAGTAGTATTAAGTGAAGAGGCGATGGGTTGCTGTTGTAAATAAAATAAAAAGATTTTTAAAAGTTTATTTTCTATTCTTTCTGGTACGACTGTGTTTAAAAATAAAAATTAAATTGTAATTTACATTTACATTAACATTATAAATTGTTCCGGTTACTCAAGTTAACTTTTAGTTTTTATTGACATTTAAAAACACCAATTGGCTTTCAACAAACTAATTCAAAGCACTACGTAGCAAAAATTTTTTTTTATTTTGATAAACAGTCGGCTGTTTATCGACAATATCCAATGTAACAGCATTGTTATTATTTACGTTAATCGTTTCTCATTCGTCACATAGATGTCGTTATGTGCGCGACTGCGTGTATCGCCGCGCCGGTTGCGATGTTTCCATCATCGACGAAACGACATTTTTTGGAGTTGCTGAAACAACCTATTGCGCGATTTCCAGCAACAGGTTACATTTTTATTTTCCAAGTAACTAGTTGCTGCAACCAGTTACTAAAAAAACGCCCACCTCTTTACGTCTCGAAACGAACAGGTGCGAGGACGCCGCGTCGCAATGCAATACAATTTAGTATTCACTTCAGTAGAAACTTTATATTACGTTATCTAAGTAAAGCATCTTTACCTGTACTTACCATCTTTGAATCAAGAACCCAATTAGTAGATGATGATTCAGTGCTACAGTGAGCTCTTTAGACGTGTAGCTGCCATCTGGCGGTCGTCAAGCGTAATCCTATTGGATTCATTTCCTTGTAAAAAGGATCGGTAACAGAGATATTAACTGAGAGGTCGGAAGGATTTTCCTGGCACAAATCAATGCGTAAAAGAAATATTCTTATTGTGTGTTTAAAGATAATTCGCGCCACAGAGAACTTCTCTGTTTTTCCTAATGTTTGACTGGGAGAGAATGATTTTAGCTTTGATTTGTGCCAAGAAAGTCTGGGTCAATTTAGTGTTCAGTTAAATCCGTCACGATTTAAAAAAAAACATTTTTTGTCTATTTCTATAAAAGTCTTCGGTGAACCCCTACAAGCTGTCAATTAGCTGACTTCGGACGTAAAAATAAGCGACGGAATTCAGGAAAGTAGTAGAAAAGTTTCCGTAAGAAATGGGAGAAATTTTCTCATTACATCAAATTTAGTTTGGTTTCTGCTTAATGAACATTTGTTTTTCAAATTAGAGAAATTTTAGCTGAGTCTTGATAAGAATCCATACTAATATTATAAATGTGAAAGTCTCTGTCTGTCTTTCTGTTCGGGAAACAGCTTGTTAACTATGAATTAGCTATTGTCACAAGCAAGTTATTTATTTATAAAATACTCGCTTTTTCCCGCAGCTCCGACTGCTCCAAAAAGTAGCCTATGTTTGACCCCGGGTCTACAACTATATTCATACCAAATTTCATCAAAATCCGTTCAGCGGTTTGGACGTGAAAGCGTAACAGACAGACTTTCGTATTTTTGATATTAGTATAGACTTATTAAAATAAAGTCTTGATAGACTTGATCGAGAGTTTGACAATATTCGTATTTGTTTTTGTTGGCAATGTTCTAACCAAAAGAATACAACACCCTTGACTATTTCTCAGTGAATTCGAAAAATTCTCCACTACCTTGTCTATAAGGGCCGATTGCGCTACCAAAACCAAACCATATAATAGTCCGACCCACCTAATAAGTCGAATGAAAATCATTGGAAATGAAAGAAAGAAAGAAAGAAAGAAATTTTGGTTTTCATTTGTTCGAATAAAATAAAATTAACACATTTGACATGCACTAAAACGGCCTTCGCTCAGCATGTGTCGTGGATCGTGGTACGAGCCACGACGCTGGTCTTCCGCGAATGCCGAAAAATTTATAAATTAAAATTATTATATTAAGATTAAAATTAAATTTATATTAAGATTATAAATCATATTAAATTGATAAAATTATTGGAATTAAAATTGGAATGGAAATTTTAAGTTGAAGTTTTTATTATTAATTAAAATTGAAAATCATTTGACGCATTATTTGATATCTTAAAAATAGCCCTCGCGGTAATGTTTTGGTTTTGGTAAATATTTTAATGTGTTGCAGTTGCTATTGGTACCCAGGTAAAGCCCTAACCAAAGGCCAAGTACCAAAGAAATACTTAATCATCATCCTAGCGTGTATTCCTAGTTGCGTCGTCAGCTTACGCTTCGGAGTCTACAATACGCTATAGGTCGTGGTCCTAGATTTGGCGGAACTAGTTATTACAATGGAGCGACTGCCGTTTGACCTCCTTAACCCTTTTTACAGGGAAGCCAGACCAACAGGAACATGACCCGAGATGTGTTAGTGGCCAGCACTGTCAGAATTTTTCAGGCTGCCCTAAGGCATCTGTCACAACCTCACGACTGCTATCTATCGATTACAACCGGGACCAATGGCGTAACCTGCCATCCGAAGCACGGAGGAGCTCAAGATAGAAAATGCCACTAAATGGCGACCAATCCAATAGTGGTCGCGCCACACCGTCGCTTGACACGCGCATTCGCTACGGATACGCGGGTAGCGTACGCTCGACTAACGAGCTCCTCAAAGAAGTACCTAATATCTAATTCCTAATAAAGGAGTATCTAATCAAGTAAGCTGGGCTCTTAAGCACGCTGATGATATGATACCTGGGTCAGAATATGTCTGTTATGTTAGGTACAGCTTTCTATTTGGTCTACTTCCCAAGATTCTTTTTCTTCGCCTAAAGTTGTTATGTCCCAGTGTATACTAAGTAGGCCTTTTTCTAGCAGTGTCTGTCTCCACATCCATATATATATAAATCAATGCCACTTTTTATATTTATTTGTATATTGTTGTAACGTTGTAATTTTATAACGTTCTTGAGTTATAAAATTTACCCATCCAAACCAAATTTTTAGGCTTTATTCGGACTATTTAGTAGATGGTTTATGTAAAGTTTGCACAAAATCGGTCGAGCGATTCTTCATTTATCACTACACGTAGCGAAACACGTACCGGGCCGCTAGTTTATATATATATTTGTTTGTTTGCATAAATGTTGGCTAATTACAATAGGTGTTCAATTAGATTTGTTGGATCTTCTACATTTTAACTTTGTTCTCCATTTGTCTCTTGTTAGAGTTTTCTGCATCCAATCCGATTGTAAACTGACCTCCATCTTCTCCTTTCTCTTCCTCTCTCCAACACTTTATAAGAATAAAAAAATATCATGAATACTTCCAAGTTATTCAACCTCCAAATGAAACCGGAGTAAAATTATTCAATGGTCTTGCCAATTGCTTTTTTGCTCGAAATTTATTTAATCTAACATGTTTATCTCAGAATGAAATGGGCGTATTATGTTGTGTTACATTCTCTCATATTACATATTTCCTTAAGGCAGAGTACACATGATATTTTTTAGTCATTGGTTTTGATTCTCTTAAAAAATACAAAGGTACCTAAGTTAAATATTATAAAAAATTTCAGTCAAGGCACAAAATTCTATCTGCGATTAACACCAATTTCTTTTCTTTATCTGTTAGGCACCTTGTGTTCAAATCAATTATTATTTTCTGCAGTCGAAGTATAGCCCGACCAGGAAAATAGCAGCCTTGGCCATATTGCGGAAAAATATTATAACTAATTCCTTTTACTGGCAACTAGGTATCCAAGTAACATTCCGTCATCGCAACGTCATCTGCCAAAAAGAGACATAAGTCGACATTGTGTTTTATGTGATTATTTCCTACGATTTATTTAACAAAATAGAAAAATAATTCATAGTAATGAGAGAAAAGTGATATAAAAGATGTTATCATATTTGATGCGAATGAAAACGAAGGAATAATTTCTATTTCATTAAATGACATTGTCAATTTTGTTGTTGACATGACACAACAACATGTTGCCACATAAAGGCGATCAGTAGCTAGATGTAGGGTTTTCATTTTCCTGGTCGGGCTATAATTAAGTACGTATATACCTATAATAAGCATAGTTACAAAAATTTACAAATGTTCTGATTAAAATTTTGAAATGGCAATCACATGTATTACAATTTTAAAGAAATAGATTTAACATTTTTTTTATGAATAAGGCTTAGACAAATAATATATTTTAAGATTGAAATGAAGTACGTATGTTCTTAGCCTAAGATAAAAATACGTGACTTTTTTTGTACATTTTTTTAATCCTCTGAAAAATCGGATAACAGCGACAGGCAAGGTGTATTTACAAAATTGGATTTGGGAGATTTTCCCGCAAAAATTCACTCTAAGAGAAGAAATGACTTTCCGTTGGAGCAATCTCGAAGAATTAGTTTAAACCGGAAATGTGTAAAAGTTGATAAAAAATGTGAGAATAAATGAATCTCGTTTTACCTTTGATCAATAGCATTCAACTGAAAGATTTCATAGAGTACATTATTTATTTATTTATAAGGGGACAACAAACAGTTAGATAATATGCTTAAATATAAAAGTTCTAACACAAGAATATGCTATTATGCGGTTTCAGCCGCAATCAGTCCACTGCTGGACTTAGGCCTCTTCCAAATTGAGGGGTTGTTGCCATACTCGCCACGCTTGGGAGGCGGGATGGCGAGCGCGGAAAATTACTGGGCGTTCAAATAGTTGAGGACTTCGGAGGAAATGAAGCGAACATTACATTGTTGAATTAGTTGTAAAAGAATTAATAAATGTAAAGAAGAAAGCAATATCTCCATAAATAATTGGGCCTGAGATTACGTAGATTTATATAATTATCAAAATCTATTTAGCTTCCTTTAAAAGAACGAGACCTCCGTAAAAATTTATAAAATGTTTCCTTTCGCTAAATGACAGAGGGTTTTTTATGTATTTTAAAGATTTCGTGGCATTTCCAAGTTTTTTTCCTAGATCGCATCAAGTAAAAATATTTTTGGGGGTCTCATTAAAAAACTGTGAGCCATATTTTAGTACAAATATCATTTTGATAGCGCCAACTATCCTGGGCCCCGAGTTCCCATGTCCTTTGGTAGGGCGTAGACAGCTAAATAGATCAATAGCCATCGTGTACAACCAGGCTCCAGCTCTTACAAATTATGCCGTAACCTCGACATGACTCCGCTCCGATCACCCAAGATGGATGCTAGCGCTTAATCAACAGCTTAAAGTTATTTTTCGTCTGACGCAGCTAGGAGTGGGTCGCATGAGAAAGGATGACCAAGTAGAGATAATATTAGAAATATTTTGATTTTCAACAAATACAGGTACACACCAAACTGCCAAACAAAAACAAAAAATAATTAATCAAAAATCCCACCTCGATCTTTACCCGCCTCAAAAGAACCCTTAACGCTTGCTGCATTTCCTTTTGGAATTGCTATGGATAGCCTTTGAACCAGGTACCATCCGGAGCGGTTGTCAAACCCTCCGAATGGTACCTGACCGCACGACGCCCTATCTCACTAACGTTTCTATGGCAAACGGTACAAACTCGTGCTGACTGGTCAAAATGCAGATGTGGACTATAGTCCGATAAAATAGTAGGTTACATATTAGCCTCCATCTTTAGGACCGGCGTAATCGCGTTTTGTCTCGCCTGTGTACAGTTTCGAATTCGTGTAGATCAGCCGACGTCACATAGCTACAACGATACCTACACAGTCACGAGCATTAACATGTATACACATTGTTTTTAAGGTTATTGAAACAAGGTCTAAAATTAAATACAATTGTATATGTGTTAATGCTCGTAGCTGTACAGGGTGGCTGAATGACTGGTGTTAAAAATCATTTAAAGATAGGCTGATTAAATCAACCCCTAAGTATCCCATTTGTACCTATTTGACTTAGAATGAATGAGACGTTAGTCTGAGGTTTTGATTTAGAGCTACTCACTACTTTTGACGCTGGTGGTTTCATGGCGTGTTTTAATCAGTATCTCGGACAAAGTGTTATTGATAAGTTTTGTCTTTTACTACAAATCTATCCAACTCCTTCTTATCATACATTAAAGTGCCACCTCATGTGCCAATACTCACTCATGCATTGAACGTCCCGGTATGGATAGCTTACGAGTTAACTCCGTGAGCTATTTATGTTCTAATTCTTGGTTCGGATTAAGATAGTGCAGAGGAAGAGCACTTCAGCTATTGTTTGATAGCCGGAGTTGGATGAAGAGGTCTTGTTAGTATCATCCTACTTCATATCCTTGTATTGTAGTTGGTGGAATGAAGTTTCTCTTATTAACCCTCGACGAAGAAATGGGGTTAAGTCAACAACAATGCCTTATATGTATCATCTAGCTATAGCAGCAGGCTAAATAGATAAACAGGTGGCAACGTTTTGACTAAACCATCGCTAGACTACTACTGCCTCCGTGGTCCAGTGGTTAAGGCGTTCGCCTTCGGCCCGGGGGTGGTGGGTTCGATTCCCACCGGATGCACACTTTATTCAGTTGTGTCCAGTTTGGTTAGGACTTTGCAGGCTTGAATCACCTGATTGTCTGATAATAAAGATGATTCCGTGCTTCGGAAGGCACGTTAAGCCGTTGCTCCCGGCTGCCATTTAGTAGTCGTTAAAGGAACCACCTCCGAGGCCGAGAGGCGATTCCGAATAACTTTGACACCAGGGTGTACATGGTCGATAGACAATGTAACCTACACGAAATGATGATGATGATGATGACTACTATATTCTCCTATATCTAATTACGTGTTTGCAAAAATCTTTATATTTTTTTAGACCGATTTGGTATCCATAGCGTTTAGGTCAATTATGTCTGTGGTAAAAAGGTGGTCTGCCATCATGACGTTGCGTTGGTACGTTTGGTAGGTAAAGCCGTTTGAACATGGTTCAGTCAACTAAATGATCTCTAGTCTGACTGATTCAAGAGCAACGTGATATTTCACACAGAACCCCTATTGACTACCTACAACAATATTTTTAATTTCGTTTATTTTAATTTTCTTTATTTTATTTTAATTTTTTTATATTTTATTTTAATTTTCATTTAATATCCGCTGCAACTAACCGCTTGCCGTTCCATTTCTAAAGTTGCAATGCCCGACAGGGTTCGTATTGTACTTATATTATAAAAGCAGTGTGTGTACCTAGTTGGGAACTGTTGGTGTAGGTACTATATGAAGGGGTGCAGGGCAGAGAAGGGGTGCAGGGCAGAGAACCTCCTCGAGTGCCCGGTCCTTTGAAAGCTTTGCATTCTCACTTGATCCTTGATCCGGTGAGAGGGCGGGCTGACAAGGGATTCGGGACGGTGCACCCTGGGTGACAGTTAATAACTCCCTGGTAGTCGGGGTCTTGTTGACTGTCGGCCAATTTCTGCCAACTGCCCACTCCACCGCCGTCTATGATGAGACGGCGAATGGATGTGGGTCTGGGGGACGGGCGTGGTCCATTTATGGGCCACGTCCGATTTGGGGAGGGGGCCGAAAGGCCAACATGAGGGGGCCGAAAGGCCATGGCTGGAGGGCGTCGTGGTAGAATGCTAACGCGACCCCATGGCGCCCTCAACAGCCGGTGCGGAAACGCCGGAGGGGTTTTAGTGGGTATTCCGGGCTGACTAGCAGCCCGGCGAGTCCCACACTTTGTGCGTAAATGCATTTCCCCTCCGTTAACAAAAAAAAAAAAAAAAAGGTACTATATGAAACGCAATAAATGATTTGAATTTGAACCCTACCCATATGACCAGTACAAAAACTGACATGCTACCTTGGTGCGTTTGGAAGATATGGACATTCAGTTTTCAGTAGTCATGACAAAGTCACAAAAATAGCATTTAGAATGGCTGGTTTCGTTTCAACGTGTAGTTCACTTATATTATACTAGCCTTTTCCCTCAGCTCTGCCTGCATCAAAAAGTAGCCTATGTTTGACCCAGGGTCTTCATCTATATTCATACCAAATTTCATCAAAATCCGTTCAGCGGTTTGGCCGTGAAAGCGTAACAGACAGAAAGACAGACAGACAGAAAGACAGACAGACAGAAAGACAGACAGACAGAAAGACAGACAGACAGACAGACAGAAAGACAGACAGACAGAAAGACAGACAGACAGAAAGACAGACAGACAGACAGACTTTCGCATTTAGTATAATATTAGATTTTGATGAAATTTGAAGACCCGGGGCAACATAGGCTACTTTTTGACGCAGGTGGAGCTGCGGGAAACAGCTAGTACGTATGTCATACATCTCAAAAATAGGGTTCCAGGTCGGTTGTCACGAACACCCGATTCGTCAGCGCGACGTAATCCTCACAAATGACGTGTTTGTTAATCCGCCGTTTATCATCAACCCCTGATAAATATCCGTGCAAAAATATTAATTGCACATATTTTCATTTTATTCGCAGTAAATACACATTAAGGGAATTCGCAATAAAATGTGGTAGTTTCAACTCTTGCATCTGTTTAAACATGGATGAACTGATGTAATGGATTAAACTCATATATATTTTGAATATCTGTAATTGACCTCACTTTTAAGTAACTATTAAGTTGCGTAAATAAATAAACTAGCGCATTAATTTGCTATATAACTGGAGGATTTTGCCAATTTTCGTCCGATACTTTGATATGAAGTTGTAGAGTGGCTTCGTTGATATTTCTAAAATTTAGTTAGTAACTTATCTGATGATGCAGCTTGGTAAATCTGCGGGTCATAAAAGTCTTCGGTAGTTTACAGCAGACGTAGCATGTCTGGACTAATAACCGCCTCTTTGATACACTGATTATGACCAGTCTATCTGACCTGTCCATCTATTGAGACCTAAAAAGTAAAAAGCCTATGTCGCTTAATTAACTCTTACATTTCCTACGTAGTAATATGATCATCATCGGTAAAAGACATCGTAACTACTTATGTAGGAGTTGGATTTTCAGCGCTGCCTATACCGGTGCGTGGTCACCATTCGAGAATCTTTCTACCTCACCGGACTTGAGGGGTTTAGTGATAAGAAAAACGAGACAAGATACTTTTATATTAGCAAACAATTACGCATAAACAAAGGAAAAACTAATTAAAAAATATTTTACTATATGAAAGTAAAGCAAACGCTGGACGCAGGCCGCTGCCAACCGGTGGTTTTGGAAATCATTGGCAGACCCCTATGAATTAATGAATGAATTAATAAATGAACGAACGAACGAACGAATAATTGAATGAATTAATGAATGTTTGTTTGAAATGATGATGATGATGACATATTATTTCTAGAAATAGGAACTACGTGATAGGTAGTAAGAGTATTTATTTTCTTCCCCTTATTAATTAGAACAAAACTATTCTCTGAGTACAGTAGTACGTATTGCATTCCGTAAACTGTATAAATACTATTATAAGTACTATTATTATTATGTCAAGATAGTAGACGTAGGTAGTAATATTGCGATGTATTTAAACGTCAGAAAAGTAGGATTCTCACTGAATTATGTGAATTGGGCGTGCCGTGCGTCATAACATATTCCTCTGTAATCTGGTACCTCATGTTTAGGTCACTGAGTTATTACCTCCCTCGTTTTTGCTCGGTTAAGTGGGATAGTGGGAATTATAACAGGTTTCTTTCACTTACCAGATCGTAGAGTCTTAACAAAAGTGTAGGAATAAATTCTGTTAGGTTGGGTAACAAAGATTTGGACATTAGATAACAGTAGACTTTTTTTATACTAATGAAAAGTTTAACAGCAGGCTAGATGTGCTAAGTATAAATCGTCCGACTGATTATATCGAATACAAGTCGAATGATTTTGTTTTTTCATTTGACGTACACATTTACATACTCAAAAATAGTCTGAATTTAAGTTTGCGTGATTGCCCCCCTGCTCCATGGGGCCCCCTGACCTACAGCTTACCTGATGGATAAGTATTTCCGTTGCCAATGGACGCCTTCAACACCTCTATCTGCCTCAAATACGATATGTAAGATTACTCTCTACCTTCCTGGCTTCCCTACGTATTCTCCACTTCGCCTGGTCTTGGGAATCCTTGCTCCGAACCAGCACTAGCTTGAGAAAATACATTACTGGGTACTGTGGCATCCTAGACCAGAGTTAAGAGCGTACTAGTGACGCTCTCAAGGTATCACTATTCACTATCTCATGTAGGCTAGAGTGACCTCAAGCCTATCTTTCGAGATCTGACGATTCCAACCTATCACGAGCGTAAGGTGACCACGAACCTAACTTTTCCGGGCCGTATGCTTGATTTTTTTATTGTATACAGTCTATTAAATCCTGTTATTTCAGCTTGCAGTTCTAAACAAAGTCCAATAGCCCTGTTCGCGGGCCATAAAGCTTGCGGCCAATTTGGATGACTGCCCACTGCAATTATATCGTTACTAATGCAGGCGAAGTTATTGTTAGTTAATTTATTTTATTTACCAAATCCATGTACACATAGAATTCATACTTTCAAACTTATAATTATTAAGTGCGAAAGTTTCTCAAGTTACAGCAGGAACTTCTGTAAATAAACAGATCCTTTAGCAATTATGTTTCAATTGCAAGAAAATTCGAGGAAACTCGGAGGTTAGGATGGAACTTTCGCCGTTTTTCTCAGCATTCGCCAACTTGTGCCGAACGTCAAAAGAATATTTTACTCTGGTTTTCTTATCCGCAGATGCACCCCTGAGAATTTCTTTTCACAATAGGAATTTTCTTGTAATTTTTCTCTAGCTAATTGATCTCTTGTTAATAATGATAAAAAATCTCTTGATAATTTTGTATTCTTGATTTCAAATATTGATCAAATCGGAACATGTGGATAAAACGCATCCATACAAATATCCATACTTAATATTATAAATGCGAAAGTCTGTCTGTCTGTCTGAAACGCTTTCACGGCCAAACCGCTGAAATAATTTTTATGAAATTCAGTATGGGTCGTAGGCTACTTTTTGACCTAGGCGGATCTACAGGAAACAGCGAGTATACAATAAAATAGACTAGTAATAAAAAATAAAATACTATAATAAAATACTAATAGAATAGACTATATAGGGTACTGCTTATTTATTTTTAAAAGAAATATCAGACCATATCGTTAAGGCAGCGCCTTATATGTAGGTTCTCTGGCTGTCTACTCGAATTAGGATTCCTAGACAGTCTTACCGACAAAAAATCTTGTGTTTTTCTCTTACATTTTAAAAATAATAATAATAATAAAGGCGTAGGGATGTGACGACCCCATCGCCCACTGGGTTCCCTTCCCAGTGCAGTCAGTCTCCGCAGGGCGCTAGTGGCGAGCTGTTGGTGAGTGGCGACACCGCGGACCTGAGTGCTCCCAGGGGAGACATCCGTCCCTCACCTTCGGTCTTCCTTCGCCAAGGTCGGAGTGGACGCCGATGAGGACAGGACCCCTACCTCTGGCTTGCCTTAGCCGGCCGACCAGAGTGGAGTTGCAAGAGCTATATGCTCGAGGGTGGAAGTGTATTGCACGTAATGGCGTAATAACGGGGAAACCCGCTCACGAGGTAACTCGCGATGGCGAAACCGGAGCTGCACCTCTCGGCACCCTTAGCCGCTCATTCCAATGTTGCCCCTCTGTTGCCAAATGCGGCGACTATTTGGGGGGCCCATTCACTGAGTGGCGAGTCACCGCCTGCCACTAATAGTCAGTAATCATGATTATGGCAGGTGTCCGACTTCCTATATAATAACCCAGATTTAAACCACCCAGACTTCCATTCCATAACCCATTTATTCTTTTCACTCATTAGAAATAGTTCCTCCTCCTGCCGAGACCTGTTTATGGAAATGTCAACTATTGATATGGCCAAGAACGGGTTTTGGCAGGAGCACCACATAACATCAACTTCTCCAAAGGGCCTCTACGCGTTGGATCAATATCCCCGCGCAAGCCTCTCAAAGGACCGGGGTAACCCGTGAAATCCAAAAGGAGATACAATAATAATAATAAAATAAATAAAATTATTTATTGTCTTGAAAGTTACAATTTTAGAACTAAGGTTGGGCCTTCCTTTTAAGTTATATAAACCTGTGTTAGAAAGACCCGCTCTTAAATAATTAAATATGTGTTATTTGCAGACAATGTGCAATTACAAATTTTAATGCTTAAAAATAATAGGTAAAGACATGCTTATAATAAAATTTAATGACACAAATTAAACTAAACATTTTGGGATGGAATTTAATTAATTATAGATATAAGTGATTCGACTTCTTCATATGTTTGAGACATTAGCCAGTCATTTATAAGTATTTTACAATTATGACTATTTAGGTGGTATATATTTAACTCTCTGTTTAACAAATTATATAGATGTGAAGATAAGTGCAAATACTGTCTTTCAGCAAAAGCGGTTTTGACTACGTTTACTGGGGCTACCACATGATTCCTACGCCTTAATAAGAGTCGGGGGTCGAAAGTCAGTGATTTATGAACTTTTTGTACCGTGTTCAACACGAACAGTTTTCTGACGGTCAGTACGTCGCTCAGAGTGTACAGAGTCTCTGTTGGAAAAAGATAAGGTTTGAAATGCATAACCTTTAGCAGAGCTCTCTGTGCCCTTTCCAGGTCTAAATATTTGGTTTTATTGGCGCCACCCCAAACCGGAATACAGTATCCGAAAACAGACTGGACTAGAGACACGTAGATTTGTTTTGATAGTGTTTTGTTGGCAATATGTCTTAAGGTCATGAAAGTCCATATTAATTTTCTTACTCGGCCCATGAGCAATTCTAGGTGTGAGTGCCAAGATAAGCGTTGATCTAACATGACGCCGAGGTATTTTACAGTTTTTTCCTTTGTGATAGCTGGACAATCACAGGGCGAGTTGAAACTATAATTGCAGTTATGTATTTTTATTTCGAAATCTCTTGTTGGTTGAGTAGTGATATACTTAGTGAAGCACACATAACTTGTCTTGCTTTTATTCAAGGTGAGTAAATTTGTGTTAAGCCAATTTGACACTTTGACGAGACCGTCTTCCACCGAATGCCGTACCTCTTTCCACGTATCTCTAACAAAGACCAGTGCAGTATCATCTGCATAGGAATATATTTTACCATTTTGGATTTCCATGTCACAGAGGTCATTAATGTAAATAAGGAAAAGCGTCGGACCAAGGACTGTATATACTGTAAATCCAAACAAACATACACTTAGATAAGTCTTTAGAATAAACTAGACAAAGGATGTAACCAGATATAATATAGAAAAATGGACAGATTCTCTCAGCTCAATCAACAAAACCAGCGAATTATTTGGTTTCGTGCGAGCGCACACGGCGCGGAAAACCCGCCAAAATCAATTACTCGGTGCGCGAACATGGACGCTCTTTTCGCTAGATATTGGCGCCAAACAACAATCCATTTGGTGGCGCGTTCATGATTTGTAAAAAGTAAAAATTGTTTTTGCTAAAAAAATACAATTTTGACTTCATGATTTAGAACGATCTGGACCAAAGATGTAAATCTTTAAAAAGTACTTAATATAAAACTTAGATCTATTGCTCCCAGCAACTCATGAAAATAAACGGTAATTACTTTCTATTATTTTCTAATAAAGGTATTCTTTTAGAAAAACGGTAGTGTGAGATCCTTATTAAAGTAGTCAAATCAAGTTTAAATAAATAAAAAAAAAAATATTAGTACTTTCAATGCTCGAGAGCATTGAAAGTACTAATATTTTTTTTGTTACAAGCGTTCCCAATCTATGAAGATAATTTATCATCCTTTCTCTGCTTACAGGAATACATTATAGGGTATACATGGTCGATTGATAATGTAATCTATTCGAAATGATGATGATTTTTTTACAAAATTCGCCACATTACATCTCGGCCACAGTTAAGCATCAATAATATTGACCATCGCTTCAATATTGTTCGATTTGGGCCGTTTAATCTGGCTGGCTTCCTCAAACATGATTATTCGTAAGCTGTTGTGAGAGCAAACAGATTGGTGGATATACGCCATGCGATAAGCTGGAGTCAGCGCCAATGGGAATGGTTTGGCGTATGCCTTCGAATTTTGTAGGAACCAGGCAATAGGAATTTTTCTTTCAAAGAGATGCAATACATCATCTGTATCATATCATTTCCTATGATCTGGACCCCTATGTTTAAAATGTATGACTTATATTTATGTCGAATGAACATCGTTCGATATTAATTCGACGAGTCAATATAGAACTCCTGGGCTGTTTTTGAGCTAGGGGTTTCTTTTTTGTTTCGATGGCGACCTAAGGGGTTTTAGTTTATCATTCTCTTCTAAAATTATGAGACATCCTAAAGTCATTTTAAAATGTTAATTAAGAAACTTTAACAGACAATTACAAAGATGGTCGTGGATCGTCTGCTTGGGGATGTTACTCTCTCGTATTTCTAGACAGCAGTGGTTGTTGGGTTCCGATTAAAACGGTAAGAGAGTAAGGGAATTGAATACCAGTGCCAGTACTGGTGAGTAATATCCTTAGACACAAGGTGCTAGCGAGTAACTGATACCCTCAAGGTACACGATCCAGATCGATGCGCCCATCTTTAACCATCTAGGCCGTAAGCTTACTTAATCTAATAAAAAAGTCAGTCGTGCACACGTCAGATTTACGTATCGATAAGTCATATTTATCAGTTAGTTGAAGATTTCAATCCATCACTCATCCCAAAAATACGAGATGAAATTCCAGACGTCACTTCCAAGCGGAATCAGATACCAAATATACACAAGCGCAAAATAACAACCATATTGAGGCATCTGGCTTCTGCCAATATCTTACCGAGCGCTCTTTTTCCCGTTTTTCCAATTTCCCGGGAACGTTCCCGTTGTATTTATTATTATTTGTTTTCAATTGCGAAGTAATCTCAGGCAGCTGCGATGAGGCCCGAGATGAATATTTGGTGTTTAGTGAGCGGCTGGTTCATTGATGAGTTCTTTGGAAACGGCAAGCGGAAGGATATATATATATATAATAAGGAATATATTTTACTAGGTGTTGGATGCGGCTACACTAATAACTAACCCATATTCTGTAAATGTCATAACTAACCAATCAATCAATATTTTATTTGTAAAACATAGGTAAATACATACAGGTGTTATAATTGTTTACATAGAGATCGCTATGTTTTGCCGTGATACAGCATGCATTAATCCATCCATACTAATAATGCGAAAGTCTGTCTGTCTGTCTGTTACGCTTTCACAGCCAAACCGCTGAACGGATTTTGATGAAATTTGGTATGAAGACCCGGGGTTAACCCGTTATTATAGGCAATTTTTTGACGCAGGCGTAGCTGCGGGAAACAGCTTGTTAAGTAATAAAATTAATATAATTAGATCATCATTTCCAGGTGTTGTGGAATTGAACTATCTCATAAAAAATATAAAGATTTGAGGGCTACATTTTCATGTTTGGTGACTAATCTGGGAGTACGGATCTCCCATATTGTGTACAAGCGATTCTTCGTCTCAGCGTGTTTCCCTATTGCGTTCTCAGCTTACGGTTCAAAGTTCCTGACACGCTTTTTTTCATAGTCCTAGATTTGGCGGTACCGGTTATTGCAAGGGAGCGAGTACCACCTGACCTCCGTAACCCTTTTTACAAGAAAATCAGTCCAACAGGAATACGTGCTCAAGCTAAACGAGATACATATTTTTCGGAAACTGGTGAAAATTCCGGTACATGTCGGTCTTTATACCTATATACTTCTTTAGCAAATCAAAAAAAATTTGTATGAAACTAAATCTCCTCTATATATCGTACTAGCTTTTTCCCGCAGCTCCGCCTGCGTTAAATAGTAGCCTATGTTTGACCCCGGGTCTTCAACAATATTCATACCAAATTTCATCAAAATCCGTTCAGCAGTTTGGCCGTGAAAGAGTGACAGACAGACAGACAGCTAAAAAACACAGCCAGACAGACTTTCGCATTTATAGTATTAAATATGGATAGACTGCACTATGTAGCTGCTGCCTGCGGCTTCGCCCGGCACAATGGGCACAGTAGTCTAAGCCAATATGGCCTAATATAATTTTGAATTGTAAATAATTTAACTTTCTCTCAAATAAGTGAAATGATTCCGAACCTAATTACCGTATAAAATACTGAAAAAGTGTTTGCATTTTTGTTAGTATTCGGAATAGTAAAAATAGAAATATGAAGACAGATTTAGGTAAAACATTACGTAAGGCACAAAGCTAAGAAAAGGCCTTTCGTAGACACCGAGATAACATCAAGAACATTTGATACAATTTCGCCGGCGCAAAATATCAATACAAACAAAATTATCCCGCAAAAGCCTTGAAGTAATTGACGGAGATCGGATACGGAGTTTTCCCGAGTTTCTACCAAGATTTTTCCATTTTCCTTCCCACTCTAATTTAGGAGCAAATGTATTCTTATCTCCATCTAATGCCGTTTTATTATATGAAGAGATATTAGTAAATTATAATTATGTTTGCTAAACGTGTGGGCTTGACAAATAGGAGATCAATCGAAGTATTTTTATTAGTCTAAACCTCATCATATTATAAGTAGACAAGTAAAATGGAGGTTCTATTTTTCAAGTCATTTGGTATGGTTCTTTACATTTTCTAACAAGGCATACGTATGCTTATTTTTTCTTAATTTCCCTTCCTGTATACTAAGCGCTACTCTATTACAAATCAAATTTATCAACGGTATTTTTTTCAGCCAAGTGTTTTCGCTTCCACTTTCCCAATTGCCTGTGAAAAGGCCAAATATGGTTCACGTAATTTATAAGATAAAAAGGTTACTTATGAGACGAAACGATTTTACTTTATTTTTATGACTAAATACATTACCTATTGATGAAATGAAATGCTATTTTTGTAAATTTCTACAACATCGGATACAAGATGAATACAAGAACACAAGTACAAAAAATTGGTTGTCTGTAAAGTCGGTTTACGGACGGTAGTTTGACGTGACAATGTCAAACATTACAGTAGTATAATATACATGATTAGGCCTCTCTCTCGTTCGTGCCGCGCTCTCGCTTGCGGAACGCAACAGTGAGCGTAACGGGACAATGACGTCATCTTTTTCGTGCATGCTGCCCGTAGTATCGAGTTATTAGACGTTGTCACGTCACAAAGTTGAGATATCATATCCATTTTTGAAAGGCGTCGTAAAAAGGAGAATCCTCCAAATGGCAAAACTACTATCCTCAAAATGGTCAAAACGACAACAGAATCCCAGAAACAACCACACTTAGCTAAAACCAAGAAGCTGTGATCAAGCGACATTAGCCGCATAATCCGAGGTGCGCCATAAAGCCGCACATTCCTCATAATCCAGGGTTATCTTTATGAAAACTATCCAGAATCAGTATGCCTGGTAGACCGCCGGCCAATCCGTCAGCGAGACCGCTCGCGCGTGACTAGCATACTGTGCGGGACAACGATCTAGGGTATATGGAAGTGAATTAATTCAAAATATACATAGAATAATCCGTGGGAAGTATTCTTTGAAGTACAGCGTACTACAGGAGCAGCTTCATTCTCCATACCATTTCTCTCGAGCCCTATTTTTTAAATGTATGACACACATGTCGATTGCAAATAGTTCGATATCGAAATGAAATCATTCGACTCGCCAAGTTTGTTCGAATCACATTTTTTAAAAATAGGGTTCCTGGGGGTTTTCAACATGTCTTTTCTATCCAAAATTTTTAGTCTTCATAAAGTGATTCTAAAACGTTGATTATGAATCTTTACCACAGGGTTATATATGTTACGGTAAATGTGATTAATTGAAAATTATTAATAATTTTACAACATTATTAATAATAACCTCGTGTTTTGGTAAATGTGATTAAACAATCGAAATTAATTACTTTTAGTAGTAATTATTAATAATTCACTACACACATTGGTAAAAGTTAAAGTTTTTTGATAAATAAAACTCAAAGTTTTTTGACCAGCAGGTATTTCGAGATCACACGAGCAAAGTTAGGTTTGGTTAGGTTAGGTTAGGTTTTTTTTTTCTATTCTAAGGTGTTTGTAGAGCGAGAATATTTCGCACAACAAACCTCTGCGATTTGATACAGAGTTCAAGTTGTATATTATAGTAACTTTAAAGCGTTATATTAACACGTTAGACGTAGCATTAAAGGTACATTTGTTAGGGTTATTACATTTATCGATACTAAGGTTATATCATTAATTAACACCGACAAATGTGATTAATTTATCACTTTTACCTCGACTTTCGGTAATTATTAATAATGATAGATAATTATTAATAATTTTCAATGAATCACTCTTACCGTAACATATATACAAAGATCATCGAATTGGGGATGTAACTCTCACGTATTTCTGATTCTAAACAGCAGTTTCTATTGGGTTCTGATTACTGTGCTGGACAACGATCTGGAGCATATGGATGTGAATGAAATAAAACATACTTCCAAAAAAAAAAAATTAAAAAAAAAACAAAAACCTTTATTTGGTACCAAAAATTGTGCAGTAACAGATTCGTGATTGGGATCTCCAATTAAGTAAGAGTTCACCTGTGTTAGGAGATTCCGCTCTTCACTAACAAAATTATAATAAGGTGTACAAATAAGAAACGAAATAAGAATAATTCATGGGAAAGTAATCTTTGAAGTACAGCGTATTACACGTGCAGCCTTCATGTCCGTGACATAGAGCCGTCAGATTGAGAGGGTTTCAAGGTTCATAAACCTGGTATCAGAATTAGGAACCACATCAGAGGCCACCAAATAGCAACCGGGAATCATCATTATCATCAGGCAATCAGGTGATCGAGGTCTACGATTTCGGACCTGTAACTACTGAGTAACAAACAGGAGATGGCATATCGACAGCCTTCTTACAAAAATTGTGTGTGGCTACGTCAACTAAACAAAGTATCTAAACAAAGTAAAAACAAAGTACTGTGAGAATCAAACCCACGACCTCCTGGTCTAAGGCCAATGCAGTAACCACTCGACTAATGAGGCTACTTGGCCAGGGCTTTAACGATAAGAGAAATGCTCTTGATGTATGCAGTTCTTTTAATGCTTGTCTCATCTAGCCTTTTTATTCCGAAAAGTTATGAAATGTTAGGAACATACAATCGTTACGGATGCTATTGACTTAGATTCTATGACGTTATTGTCTAGGCCGGGCCAATAACCATAATATATTTTGGAGAGTAAGCCACAGCCCGCTTCGGAGAATACATCTTCCAAAATCACTGACATTCATCATTCATTTATATTGAATAACAAGGACAATTGAGCCTACATCACATTAAGATTAGTTGTATATGTTTGTGGATAATCACTATGTCATAATCATAATCATTTATTCTTTTGTAAACAAGTTGAATTCAAGATGGCACATTGAAAATATTAAGCACATACATGTTTAGCCTACGAGGCATACATAAGTGAAGTCAGTGGTGTGACACATCATCCAAACAAAATCCATGCAAAACAATATAAAACCAGAAAATAAATGCGAGTCAATCTTACAAAAATTAGATCAGCTGTCCTTTAAAGTCACAATCAACATTTTGTCAGAAAAGAATTCATGCAAGTGATAATAACATTTGGTTACCAACAACTCTTTCAGATGAGCTTTAAATTTATTTAGGGGTAATTCCTTCAAATTCCGAGGCAGTTTATTATACACTTATGGTGCCATGCTATAGATACTATTACTCATGAGCCTCGTTTTGCACTTTGGCAATAGCAATGTAGTAGGATCTCTTCTATTTCTATTATTGGCATCAGCTAGTCTTGTAAATATACGAGGATTAGATTTTACAAATACACTAACCTCAAAGATATAGAGCGAATGCACAGTCAATAATTTAAATTAAATTTTAAGTAAATGCTTTAATGACCGAATGAGAGTACTCGAAGACTTACATGATGCCAACATGTTTTTGTGTTCATTGAATAATTAATTAATTCATACCGAATAGACTTTATGGTCAATCGACCTGTACATCTTGGTGTCAGAGTTTATTGGAACCGTCTTTCGGGCTTTCGGACTCTGTCTTCCTTTAACGACCGCCTATCGGCAGCCGGGACGGCAGCCAAACGGCTTAACGAGACTTCAGAAGCACGGAAACATCATTATTATCAGACAATCAGATGATTCGAGCCTGCAATATCTTAACCAAACTGGAAACAAGTAAACAAAGTTTGCTTTCCGTAGAATCGAAGTCACAACCTTAACAACTGGACTTCGAAGGCAGTTAAAGAATTAATGAATTAAAATTAAATATCTTTCGTTACCAACAAAATTATCAAAGACGTGAACCCAGCTGGTAAATTTGGGCAAAACGTAAACTGCGAAATGCGTCCGTACTATAAGATATAACCATTATATTTTGTGGGCCTTTAGGTGGATCCAAGGTAAGGATTTTTCTGTTATATCGTGAAACTAAATGGAGGGCATCGTCTAATGAAATTAACATTTTTTGCAGGATATTGTGCCCATTTTTTTGTATTTTTATGACAATCATGTCCTAAACTTTTATATTGGAGCTGCATAGACATTCTAGTCATTACAATACGATGTCTTATATGTAGACTGTCTTTATTATTGTATATTAAATTCGTCCTACAGGGATTATTTTCATCCAGGTTGCACGACCACCTTGCGGCTGTAGGTGTGATATTCGGCAATACCGTTATGCCACCAAGAAAACGACGAAGTAAAATTTCTTTGCCACTTGGGTTGCCACTGGTCTTGGTTACTCAAAACGAAAATGTCGGTTTTCATTAATTGTGGCGTGACTATTTATGACTTTGATGTTAAACTCCGGGGCGAATTTGGTGTTTACAGAGTGACCTTAATTGTATTTCTTTCACATTTATGTTCCGGTGGGGATCGGTCACAAGGCTTTACAGGTATACGAGTTTCTGAGCACATGCCCGCAGGCCTGCTAATGTGAGCTTCAACAAACATAATAACAAGTGCAAACACGATCCCAGCAGATATTGACATTATTGCAGCCCCGTTGTTAGATAGCTCGACTGTTGATCGTTCGGATTGCAGCAATGTGTGTGCTTGATATTTGTTTGATACTGACATTATGGTCAAGCTTTATGTGTTTATTAAGAAGTAGCTGATCCGACAGACGTTGTCCTGTCTTAACTTTTCTAATCTTTCGCTCAACTTCCTTATTTTTTCTTTATTATGAACTTTCTCCTGATAATAATAAACCAAAAAGAAAAAGAATTTGCGAAATTGTTTTATCTGTATGCGCGTGATGCTGATTCGAGAACCAAGGGAAATAGAGATCATTAATTATGTAGATAGATAGATTTGAGGAGCAAGAATGCGGGTATCAAGATGATGGCGAATGATGAAGATATGGTGATGAAGATTGGTCTCTATTAGTGGAAATTTCATAACATCAGTAGCGTCCGTGACTGTGAGCGTCTTCAGGCTGATCTTGATGAAATTGGGGAGTGGTGTCAGGTCAACAAAATGGTCTTGAACATAGAAAAATGTTGTGTAATTTCTTTCACCAATAAACATAATAAAATTAATTTCCCTTACCAACTTGAGGGAAGAACGCTTGATCGCAAGAATATGGTTAAGGACCTCGGAATCTTTTTTGACGATAGGTTGACATTTAAAGGGCACTATGATCATATAGTAAGAAAATCCTTGAAAAATCTGGGGTTTCTAGGTAGGATCACAAAAAAAATCAATAACATCAAGAGCCTGATTATTTTATATGATTCTCTTATCAGAAGTACTTTGGAATATGGATCTGTTGTTTGGTCTCCCTTTTATGCAAACCACACGGAACATATTGAGAATGTCCAAAAAAAATTTCTTCGTCTACTTTGTTATAGATTTAAACCGGGCCGTAATCATACATCATATCAAGACAAACTTAAAAACTTCAATATTTCTGAACTTGCTGCTCGCCGTGACAAACTTGATCTAATTACATTATTTAAACGATTCATTCCATTATAGATTCGCCTGCTCTGCTCTCTCAGATCAGTATTAATATAAAATTTAATCCACGTCGCGCACTGCCTACCTTTGTTCTTCCTGTTTACAAAAATAATGTCTCATTTTCGAATCCTTTAGCGAGAATGTGTCGGAAATATGATGAGATCTCTGTTGGCAATGAAATTGACATCTTTAATAACCGACTTAATCAGTACAAAAAAAGTATTCACGACATCCTTGGCACTACATCTAGTATATAGTTTGGGTAGGTACTTTACTTTTTGTTCTAGTGATACACAATTTACGTACTTTATCTTGTAAAGTATAATCACAACTTGCTAAAATGTTTAATAGATTATTTAATTATGTAGGAAGTATCCTTGGTTTATATTGTCTTCGCTTAAGTACTTGTGCATACACGTATAGGATGCTAAGTTGGTTCGGTTGTAACTATTTAAAAACTGTGTATAATTTGTACCTAGTGTCTGTTGTGTTGCCTTAATAAATAAATAAATAAATTCCATAGTGAGGTTCTTCGTGCCATGTGTCTCGACTGTTCATTAGCAGACAGTCGGCTGTGTCAGAAACTAAAAGCAAGCCTGAAAAGTGTTCTTACTCGTCTGGTTTTCTTGCATTAAAAGATTAAAGATGGCAATTGGAGAGAGCAATTTTCTCAATTCCTGCCTATCTACCGTTTAGCGGTGGCTAGATAATTGTGTTGTCATAGTTAACAAAGACTCTGCCTTAGGCCTCCTTTTGTGGTATAAGGTATAAACCTTTTAAACAAAATTACTTCTAAGATGAATATATAATGAATAGCTCTTTATACCCTAGGATTCGAGGCTTAAAAAGGGGGTGGAAGAGAAAGAGCAGAAAAGCAAACCCTGGGCTCCGAGGCAAAAAGCCGAGGACCCAACCGGGTAGGTGCTGAGTTGAAAGAGAGAGAGAGATTGTATGTAAGTAAATGTATTATATATATTTCTTTTTAGCATCAAATCTTCCAGCAAATTTTCGATGACCTGCGCTCCAAATATTTGCTTTCCGATTTGTGCTCTCTAAAAGTGTTCACACTTTGATCTCCTTTCAATACTTTGTTACATTGGAACATTTGTTCCAATGTAACAAAGTATTGAAAGGACTTACTTACTTATTTATTTATTATTTATTACTTATTTAAGTAAAATATATTTTACTAAGCGTTTCAAAGGCTGAGTACATGCTAGTGATGAGGAAGATTTTATGTTTTTATCTTGTAGAGTAAAGTAAAATATATTTCGGACTACCAAATTGATTTTATATGCCGAGCTGCCTAGTACAGTAGAATCAATTAAGTGGAATTTCTGATTGAAACAAATCGCTATTCTCCTTTATTATGAACCTGTGGCTACTTTGCCATTTATTAGCTTTATTTAATTCTGCTTCAGTTCAGAAGTAAATAGTGTATTGATTTAGGTCATAACTAATTTAGTAATCCCATACAAATTTACCTTTGATCGGATACATAACCGAACGAATAAAGATCTTGTAAATGGTCTCTTAAAACAAAGAAAGGCTTAAATTTTCTCACAATCGCAACCCATTTGAAAATATCTTATAAAGCAATGCTGTCTTGCACATAAATAAGTAATAACACCGTATGAAGCATTTTATTTACATATAAAACTTTGACAAAGGTAGTTCCATCTGTTTTAAGTCATTTTCAAAATAATTGATATTCATAGTAAAGCTATATCAATTAATATGAAACAAACAATGTGATGTATAAATCACTTCTTTTAAATCTCCCTTCACTTTTATCAAACGCCAAATAAAAAGAGTATCGTCCCGCTAAACATGCGTACCAAACAGTATATCCGTTTCCGCTTCCCCATCGACAAACAAAAGACAATTTCATTCTTACGCGGAGAAGGCTTCAAACAACGTAAACTTATAAAATGTACGGCGGAATGTAAATTCGAGTAATATAAGTGCATATCAACATTTGCTTTCTAGAAGCAGGTTTTGGGTACACACGGCTGCGAATTTTTTTGCAAAACGCATCTGTTTAGATGATCCTAGCCATACCGCCCCACGCGTATCATTGTGACCCAGCCTCAAGTAATACTCTCATACTAGTTTCTGTCCCCATCTTTTGTGATGCTGATATTCCTAAACTAAAACTTTAAATATTTTATTGTTTTAAGTTTGTCCATTCAGCTCTTAAATTTTAGAATGTATTTCACCACTTCCTGCTCTATCAAATGCGGTTCTGGTAAACCAGATATACGTCTATTTTTTTTTTATTTATTTAATAATACTCAAATTATTATACTTCCATGGAATTTAAATTAGCAATCAAACAAAAGCTAACCAAATGGAACCAGAAGCTCATTCGAGCTAAAAGCGCAAAATGACGTTAACTTATTTATCCAAACCAAACCAAAACAACCGCGAGGGCTATTTTTGAGTATGTGAAATTGGTGAGTCGATATAAAATGGTTCGATTCACCTATTATGCCGTCACAATCATTCAAAATCGACCAAAAATTATTTTACTAAATGGTTTTGCATTCTTATAAATAGCACTCATGGTCATGATTTGGTTTTGGTAAATACTTTAACTTGTTCTGCAGTCTGCGCGATCGGCCTCAAGGACGATCCTTCAGACTAGCAGACACGTGCATGATTCTTGCACGTATTTTCACAACTCTCAAATCGCAACATTGGCCGAGCGCCATAGTTCTTCCCAAATTGTGATTTATCGTGCAAATGTCGAAACATACCGTCGCAGTTTTATTTGGCCCGTGGGCGCGCGTTTTATTGTCTCCGTGTGTCGACTCAATCTCGGGGGTAATATTTCATTGTTTCCGAGGAGGTTTTGGTGACGAGGCCGGGTGGATTGTAACTAGCCTAATCATACTTTTTGGAAATGTTACATTGGGTGTTTGATGTATGGCTTTAATATGGATGAAATAATGGAGTCACAAATATGGTATAATGGTGAACGAACATAATTACGCAATCGCATATATTATAGGAAGTGAAATTTCATCTTGGATTTGAAAGAGCTACGGTAAACATAAACGATGGTGGATATAAACGATGATGATATCTATAAAAACTTACATTCATTTTTGAATAATGTACATTTTCATCAAAATTAAGTGATTCATATGAATCCTATAAGATGCTGATAAACTAATAAAAAAAAATACATAGTTCTACGTTGATGATATAACCTTTTCTGCCCGAAAGAATTCGGACACAAATAAAGATTTAAAATCCTGATGTCCGCCGAATTCCATTTCCTTTACAATTTACTGTTATTATCCATCCATCCGAGACACCCATACAGCACACATACAGCGTAACTTCCCCCATAAACTAAAAGAAACACCAGTAAACACAGGGAGCTTTTACACCTCAGATTAAGGAAAGGGAAAGATAAGATCCCTCCTTTGCTGTATGTCATTCTCCGAAATCCACATTCGTAAAAGATAATTTTCTGAAAATATCATAATCTCAAAACAGCATATTCTCTTCACATTATATTCTCAGAATATCGTAGTCATCTGCTAAAACTATTCAGTATTCTGTAATGTGCGATTATAGCACTGTTTGAACATTTATAAATTGTAAGAAATGTCTTGTTATTAAATTATTTTATAACATTATTGGATATTATATATTTCTCAAGGTTACCTGGAAGAAATTGCTTTTAACATGACGCCGATTATGTAACCTATAATTAGATATTTTTATGCAATAAAGGGTTTTCTAATTGTTCGGTACAAACAAACTTCGTGAAAGGATCCAACTAAGTCTCCTCTTTTCCCTTATCTACAGAAGGCCGTAATCCTGCTCGTAAAATGTCCAAAATCGTTTATTCATAGCCACATCAAAGCCTGGTTAAAATTCTATTCGTCCCCATGAGGTTAACGACGTTATTGGCTGTTATAATGTATTGGTTTAGGCTGCGAATCGTAGATAGTTTTTTATGACTATTGTGTTTACTATTTCGTAAGCATTTTGTTAGGAAGGTTTTATTTACAAGTAGAGAAATGTAAACGGAACTGCTTTGGGTGCTGTAATCAAAGATTAGTTGAATGTGCTGCGCTGCCATCCCTTTTGAACCCTTATTTTAGAGGAATCGTATCAGACACATTTTAAGGATGCAAGCAAGGTAAAATATCAATTGAACTTAATATGTTCAATTTTTGCGTTGATGGCACTTAACCTTAAATGTTGAGGACTTCTAGGTCATCATTTGATATTGTCTCCAATTTAAGGATGAATAACCATGTTATTTTGTTTGATACCTAAGACCGATGTAAATAACTCATATTCCAGTCTCTACTGTTTCCCATCCTTGATTACGCGGATACCTGTTACCTAGATCTGACTGAGGAGCAACTTAATAAGCTCGAGCATCTTCAAAATTTCTGCATCAGATTCATTTACGGCCTTCGTAAACATGATCATGTCTCATAGTTTCGCAATGAACTCGAGTGGCTCCCAATTCGACGTCGCCGCGACTGGCATACCCTTTCATTGCTTTAATCTATTCTTTTTAATCCCTCTTTTCCTCAATATCTTAAAGATCGTTTTGTGTTCTGTAGTGAAGACCAAAATAGAACACGCAGCTGAACGTTTTTCCCGTTTACTGTCAAAGCAATCCGTTTATGGAATTCTCTTCCGGTTACCATTCGACGCGCTCAAACTCTTCCCGTTTTTAAGTCACTTGTTAATGCCCATTTCCTATCTATATGATTATGTTAACAACTTATTTACCTCACCATTGGAACCGTTTGATAAACCTGTGTCTTGTATGCAAAAGGTATTGTGCAATACTTGTGTCTAAATATGTATTTGAATGTATATAGAACGCATAATTGTTAAGTCTGGATTAACTTTTAAATTACTTTTTTAAGTGTAAATTAACGTATATATTCTTTATTTTTGTGTCTGTGTATTATGTCTGCGCCTTACCCATGTTATTTTATTAAATCCTACCCGTTGGTTGCCTGTAAGAAATTGCTATAGCGATAAGGCCGCCATTGTACATTGCAAATCTCTTATGTAATTTTGTAATTTTAATTTCTTGGTGCAATAAAGAGTTATATTATTATTATTATTCTGTGAATAAATAACATTTCATTTCATCTCATTAGAAGCAATCGAAAGAATAACAGAGATCGTAATTTATCAATTTATACCTCTGACCGGACTGGTGGTAGATTCTACAATCAAAAGTACCTATCTACAGTACCTATCTAATAAAATATAGTGTCTTTGATTTAGTATTCCATACATATTTCTCGAACTTATTTAGGGGTTCTAGCTGAATTTGTCCGATTTGACCAAATATAAATCATTTAAAATTTGGGATTAGTCATCAAAATCACCTATACTGCGTTCTTTTTAAAAAACTGTGATGTTTAAATCGATCACAGGCTAAAACTTAAGATGCAAAATGTTAATCTCAAAATTGTCTCATATATAATTTAAAAACCAAGGGGTACAACTAGCTATTTAAATGTACAGATTGCCTAACTATATTCAGTGAGAAGCAGACGAGTTTCCGAGTCCACTGCTGACACAACTATTTGCTTAGTAACATCAATGTTAGTAGCGAGCGGTCATTCCATACGACCACAGACAGTTGGTTTGTCCGTTTGTCGGTACACAAACTATACAGTGGCTAGCAGCCATGGGCTATTATACTAACTGTAGCTTGCTAACTTAGATAGACTATGGTTATGGTTGTCTGGTAGAGAATGCTCTTAGCATTAAGCCCGCCAATTGTTATAAGTATATGTGTACTTTGTGGAACAATAAAGTTTTAATAAATAAATCAATAAATAGACATACACTAGCTAAAAAGTTTGATTTGAGAGCTCGGTAGTCGAACGCGCCGTGCGTGTCAATCCCGCACGTTTTTACTAAAACATTACCGTGAAATGGATCCCTTAAAAATTTTACACTTTTATGATTTTCCAAGAGGAACCAAGAATTGGTAATACCTACCTATGGTTTTTTGAGAAAATAATGCCACTAATTGTTAAGTTGACTGTTGGTTTTTCAGGCTGTCCTAAGGCATCTGATATAGCCTAATGACTGCTATCTATCGACAACACCCGGGATCAACGGCTTAACGTGCCTTCAGAGGAGCGGAGAAAGGAGGAGCTCAAGATAGAAAATGCCACTAAATGGCGACCAATCCAATAGTGGTCGCGTCACGCCATCGCTTACACGCGCATTCGCTACGGATACGCGGGTCGCGCTCGACTAACGAGCTCATCGTTGAATGCCTTTTGAAAAAAAGCAACCTGAAAAAACTTACAGTGTTGACTACTACACACAATAAAAAAAAATGTCTAACAGATCTTTTTCTAAGCGAATCGACTCTGTTTGATAACTAGATAGATATGTTTATTATTGTTTCTTTTTACGCGTGATTGCAGCATCAGATCATAACAAAGATAAATGTAGAGCTATGATTAATGGTGGAGCAACAACAGGTGGGGCGTTAATTTTTTTCAGCCCAGTTACCTGATAAATGTCGTATCTCCGAAGCTGGGAGATTAGCGAATCCATCAATTATTGTTACTCCGTCCTGGAGTAATCCAATTTGTCAATAATGTTTTGGAAATTTTTAGCAAGTTTCTAAATGATCAGCGTCACGCTTTTATCGATAACAGGAACAACCGCTTAACGTTCTTTTTGAAGCACAGAGGAGCACGAGGTAGGAAATATCACTAATGGCATCGCATGAAACGCACAATCGTTATGGGCACACACGACGCGCTTGGCCACCGGGCACTTATTAAAATGAATCTGTTTGGATATTTCTTCCTGACGATCTCTGAATGGTTAACTCGCCTGCTTGCTATTCTGGTGTTCCCGGGTTCGAACCCCGGACAGGTAAAGATGGAAAATGATTTTTGTTTCTGATTGGCTTGGGTCTTTAATGTTTATCTATGTATTTGTAAATATAGTATCGTTGAGTCAGTACCCCATTACATAAGTCTTGAACTTTCTTTACAGCTTACTCAATGTATGTAATTTGTCCTAACATTATTATATTTATCTAGCTGACCCGGCAAACTTCGTACCGCCGCCAATAAAAGTTGCATGGTAATTAACATTCTTTTATCACCGCAACCCTCGCACTCGATTTGGAAATTCATCTGACATTGCAGATGCTACGCTACGGTAACCGCTTACCATCAGAACGCCAAATATCCTTTGCCTTCTAAATAGTTGTTGTAAAAATAAAACTGTTTTCAATTCCTTTGCAATTTCAACATAGTACCTACTACAGAATAGACACATATCTTGTGTGCCATTTCAAACAATATTAACGATTGTTCAGTAATACTTTGAAATATTAAATTGATCTTAAGTTGACGGAGTCATCAAATAAATCACAGGTCAATTATTTGTAGCAAGCTGAAGTAAATACTTCCGAATTAAGAACCTAACCATACATTTTAGAAAGTCGGTTGAAATGTCACTAATTTATTTATAAACGCAAAGTTTGACAACAATTAATATTTATTATTTTAGACTTGACGAAAGTAAAACTTTGAATTCAAAAACCTTCCACCGTCGTTCTCCTCGTCATCGACAGGGAATTCATCCTTATTGAAGTATATCATTCTAATACAAAGGATTGCGTATAGTAATGTGCTTCATATTACTGTTTTCCTGAGAGACTACAATATAGGGTATTTCAAAAAGATCGTGAAAGTATTTCTGTAGGGTCGGCAATGCTCCCGTTGGCGTCCATGGGTGCGGTGACCGCTTACAAACAGATGGATTGGATTCTATTTGTTTAAAAACTACTTAACAAAAATGAATAAGTAAGGAAGGCCTTGAGAAAGTCTTATCCGGGGCCGTAAAAAGTATAAAAAATCTAGTTACTCTTGCCACAAAAAAAATATATTTCCAAAAATAATGGACATTATGCGGTAACAACATTTAAAAAATACATCCGAACTAAGAACCTAATCATCTCTTTTTAAAGTCGGTTAAAAATAAACAGACATTTTCCGGTCCGTAAAACTTTAAAAAAAAATTGGACTCTCTTTTTTTTTAATTTTTCTATGGTACATCCAATTTCTATTGGAAAATTATATTGTTGTTTTTACTACTTTTCCTGCAATTTCGTAATATTTTGTAACCACTTAAACTTTTTGTTGGCTTTTACAAAAAAAAGGCCAAGACTCGTATCCAGAAGCGTAAATCATATTAGAAATAAATATTCGGACTTATTCGGTTTAACATTTGAAAAAAATACAGCTGAGTTACATAAATTACTATCTTTGAAAGTCGGTTAAAATGTCAAATGAATTTTCAGACGCAGCATTTGAAACCCGTAATTAAATAATATGAAAAAATTATCGGTACGTGCCATGTAGGAACTTTAACGCGCCATATCTTTAGCATTCTTTGTTCATTTTTAAAAGAAAAAATACGTCTTCAATATTTTTTGATTATCTAACTGACGGACTAATTATATTTTTTTAGGAAACTAGCCTATTCATTTTTATATATATAGATTATCTCTGTTCCTTACCTTACATATAGGTTGGAATATTCAGGCAGATAATCGTACGTTCTGTTATAGTAAATCGGAATTTAGGCAGCCGACCATAATTTCGGATTTAGCTGTGATATATAGCCATTTGGGGCGGAATCTTAGAATTTACCTATAAGGATATATCAAATTGAGATTGAAGCTTGCTGGCTTATCTGGTTGGTTGCAAGGTCGATTGACCCTGTATGTGTTGATGCCACTTTTTATTACTCTAAACCTGAACAAAGCCTTCTTCTCATATTTTAACCAGTGTAGAGTTATGTTGCTTCCATTTGTCACCCCCTGCGAATATCACTCCCCTCAATAATATATCTATCTATACTAATATTATAAATGCGAAAGTCTGTCTGTCTTTCTCTCTGTCTGTCTGTTACGCTTTCACGGCCAAACCGCTGAAGGGATTTTAATGAAATTTGGTATGGATATAGTTGAAGACCCGGGGTCAAACATAGACTACTTTTTGACGCAGGCGGAGCTGTGGGAAACAGCTAAAAGATGATAATAAGTAGTGCTAAAGTGCGCTAGTATCTGCGTAAATAAAACCTCAAAGATATATCGTACCTTTATTCTCATACTATTTACCAAATTTCATCAAAGTCCGTTCAGCGGTTTGGCCCTGAAAGCCTAACAGACAGAAAGACAGACGGAGAGACTTTCGCTAGAATGGATTCCATGCTAGTACTAAGTTTTGTTTTTTTTTTTTAGTAACCTAACTAAACCAGGTTTTACAGATGTTTTATTCAAAATTGTTAGCTTCTGCGATAAAATCTCATGGTAGAGGCACAGAGTTAATATTTTTTTAAATTTGACTCACCCAAAGTCCGTAAATTTGAATATTTTTCATTCGACATACATATAATTACATATTGATATTTGAATAACGCACATAATAAATAAAAATACTCTAGCGCTGTTCCTGGCCATTTTTTACAGACATCCCCTTGAAAGAAAAACAAAATTGCCTTGTTAGCGTAACCTTCATTTTTTCCACATGAACAACGGCCATTTTGCAACATTGCACCTGTTGCTCCACAATAAATCACGACTTGCATTAGATTAATCTTCATATAATTTATTAGCCGGCGGTTGGCGGTCAGGTCTAAAATCATTTCCCTTCGGAAAGCAGCGGAACTAGGGAGTGAGAATCGAATAGAGTTTTAATTTTATTTTTGATAATTTTTTTACCAATTTATCGTTAGGTACTTTTATGATTATTATCTGATAACCAAACAAGATACATAAGTATGTATTGTTTACATACCATACGTTAGATCATGTTTCAGTACATTTTTTAACTATTTAAAAATAAGAATTTTAAAACCACTGAAACAGTCTGAACTCTTCATTCTAAAATACACATCTACTTCATTATGTGGCTCACAAGCTAATCAGAGGCTCGGTTAAGAACAGCAAGACAAAAAATACGGTAGTCTGAATAGAATAGCCGATTTAGCCTTGGACCCTAAATGAGATAATTGCATGCCAGAAGACTCCATAAGATTGTAAACAAGGAGGTGCAAATCACTCTTTAAAAGTTACTACAGATTTACAAGTTTTACATATCGCATGCACCCTGAAATGTGGTAATTGCTGAAGCGCTGGAGCAACGACCTGAAGGGCTTCCGACAGAGGTAGTTAGAGTTTGTCTTGGACAGAGATGTTTGGAAGGAGATGAGGGAGTATATATCTATTTCGTCCAACTCTTTAGTTGGACGAATATAGATATATAATTTTTTAAAAATCTTGTGACAATAACAATTTTAAACTCTATTTTGTTCTCCGCTTCTTGTTAGCATCCAATGAGGTGACTGTATAGATTGATTAATGATTATGCTTCTCAAGCGTACCATTTTCCTTGCCGACTTTTGATGTTGGAGAAGGGTTACATTTTTCGTCATTTTGTTTGACGGTTCGAGTGAAAAATAAATGAGAGTACTTCCTCATCCTGCTAATCGATATCTTTTGAATTCCTTCATTTGCGGATCAAAGTGGCATTTATTTTTTGGTATTTTTGAATTCGTTGGATAGTGGATGAAAGAGGAGAAAAAGAAATTCAAAAATATCGAGTGGACAGTGGGTCTTTCTTCGTGTATAAAACAGTGTCTGTTCTTATTACACTATATAAAGTACTTGACATATTGATAGTTATAAGGTTATACAGATAATGTTGTTGTGAAGTTGATCTTCTTTGTCTTAGGGGTCGACTCTCAGTAATATTTGTTTATGTTAATAATCCAAGGCTTTGTAAAGGTCTTTCAGAGTACCGGTGAATGGGCACTCAGGGCAAGACAAAAGTAGTGCCATTTTTGGAGGGAGACCACCCACCGGCAACAATTGTCTGAAATTTAGTCCACTTAAACTTGTTTTCCCAGTGAATGACTTATATAGGTACTTTTATTGGAATATAATATGATTTTATCTTTTCTAAATTTTGATTATGTATTAAGTTTGTTAATTCATTAAATGATATATCCGAAATGACAGTGTTAACTTCAAAAGCACGTCGCTCGTTACAAATAACGTAAATGACATAAGGACATAATGAGCGGCGATTGTCCTGAATTTAACTATTAATCAGAAGTGGGATTTTGTTGAGCTGCCGATCAATCGGGGTATTGTGTGGTTCTGCTGACGAAGGGTTAAAATTGCAGTATTTATGGTACGCGTTTCATTATGGTCGGATTTTGTTAATGAGGTGGATGGATGTGGTGTTTAATTTATGTCGATTGTCAATGAGATTTATATTTTAGATGCTTGATAAAGCCCATTGTCAGCCATACGTTAATGCAATATGATGTGTCTATTGCTTATAACTCTTATGCACTGGCCAGTATCTATAATACAAAATTGATTCCGTGCTTGAAAGCGCACTTTGGTTCAAAAATTATTTTTTTGCGATGTATCTCACCCTAGTATATGAACTTCTTGTGTCCAGAATATCTATTTAATGGAAGTCAGTTTTGTGCTTTTGTTAAAGAAAAAAAAACAAATATGGACGTGTAGGGGCATCATTGTACACGTGTATATTTTGCATTGGTCATCAACTTGTAGTTCGTGGCAGCGGAACTAGTCAGTCACCGTAATCCTAAGCACTTTTAACGTATGTCGCGTTGTGTGATAAGTAATTGTTTGTTGGTTTCGGACTCTGTAACCCATTAAATTGTGAGAGTGAACAATAAATGGGTGTATGTTACCTTATTGACTTATCTTTAATTTAACATATCCATGTAGTGTGATACTATCCTTACACTTAGACACAAAGAACATAACAAATATAGTAAGTGACTTTACAGACGCAATAGGTATGTTTTCTATCTCGTTACTAACCTCATATAAAATAAGTGGCTGCTCAAGTTATTATACAACTATAACTTCAACAGAACTCAGAATCCTAAATCAACTTTCAAAACAAATTGCCACGTACATGTACTCCACAACTCCAAGCCTCATACTAGCCCCGCGTAAATCATCCATAACAAATAGGTGTACGTACTTTATCAAACTCTTCGGTTGTTCTCAATGCATTCTTGGCACGCGTGCCCAATATACTTGGTAAGACAAACGGTCTGCCCACTTCTTTGGGGTTATCGGCGATTCTTGCTTCATTTTGTAAACAAAAATAAAGGAGTCAAATTGACAGTATGTTTAATTAATAATTATTCCTGATTTTTGACAAATCAGAGTCTGCATTTTTGTTTTTAGTGTTGTCCTTAAAATTATGTCAGTTGATGACTTAATTGTGTGATAAGGAAAAGGTGTGGGGTGAATGCGGATGTAGTGGCAAAGATAGAAAAAGGGATGTTAAGATGGTTTGGGCATGTAGAAATGATGGATGAAAGGAGACTTACAAATATAAGGTGACAGGAAAAGTCGGTAAGGGCCGGCCTCGGAGAACATACTGCGACCAAATCGCAGACATATTAAAAAAGGGAGTTGTCAGGAGTACCCGTGCATGTATGACGAGAGTGATGAGCGTAGAAGCGAGGGAAGACTGTAAGGATCGTAGCAAATGGAAATCCGTAGTCTCTGCCTACCGCTAGGGGAAAAGGCGTGCTTTATTTATTTATTTATTCAATCAAGGTACATGTTACATGTTCACATTATCTTACATATTCTAAATAGGTACTTTATCTAGCATGCAACCCAATTAACGGTGAACACAACATTTTTCAAAAAAAGATAAATCCAAAAGTAGTAAACTAACTAAATAAAAAAAGTGGGCAAATAAGTGGTAAAGTATTGCGATATGTCACATTAAAGCTCACAATACAAATAGGCACGTTAAATATGTAAAATGAAGCAATATAACAATGTGATGGTATGTATGTATGTATGATGACTTAATTAAATATCAAATAAAAATAATAAAAAGAGGATGTAACTAGATTCATTAGACTTAGAAACTTCCATTAATTATTTTTAACATCTGAAGAGATCTGAGAGTTAACCCATTATTCATAAAAAATAATAAACTAAAATAATGTTACTAAATAATATTATTTATGTTAAGTCCCTTTCTTTCCTATCTATATAAAATGATATAAATATGACGTGAAAGAACGAGGCTAAACATATTTTAGTTAATGTAGACTTATCGAATTTTTGTGAATTTTTATGAATGACGGGGTTAAATTATTATCTGTAATATGTGATACAGATATTCTTGCCTGCAGGCTTAAATCACTTAATTGCCTAATAACGAAGTTCTTCGGAAGGCAAGTCCTGGCAGCCATCTGATGGTCGTTAGTACAAAAACTCTGAAACTACGATATAAGTAAAGTGCCGTGTAACACCTCAATTATGGAATTGTCAAAATGTATTTAGCGGTAAAGAAAAACAAGTATACTACTAACTACGACTATGCTATTTTTGCATTATAATTTTTTGATGAGATTACACATTTTCTTCTGTAGATTTAAAGCAAATATTTTTACATTTTTTTTAGTAAATGATAAATTATTTTGACTTTTCGTAGATTGCCAATTAAAATAATTTAAAATTTTTTCTGCATTATGGCTGAAGTTTAAATTAGTTAAAATTATATTGTGAAACTAGCTGTTCCCGCGGCTTCGCTCACGTATTCAAGGAGAAGTGTCAAGGAAAACAATGCTAACTAAATTACACATTAGTGACTTCACTGGTTACCGACATCAAAATAAATCACAACACAAAACATACTAATACTTAAATTAAATTCCGATTTATATCATTTAAAATACCTAGCAGTTTTGACTTAAATAAGTTTATGACTTATATTCCTATCTTTATTATATTTGTCGCCACAGCGATAGTTTCGGGGTTGGTAAATGTCACAATGCTTCATTTGACATAGTCAAGAAGTTCCTAAATATGTTTATGGTGGCATATTGAAATCCAGAGTAAAAGTAACGTAAGGCCCGCTTACACGACTCTGCTCCAACACAGATCGTCCAAACCTGAAACAATTCGCGATTCACGCACTAACTGCTAGCAGGGGCGCCCAACCAACATCGCACCGACAGCTTATAGGCGCAGCCAGCCACTCTCGCTTGTCTCGACAGGCACAGATACCGCTAGCAGTATTTTAACAGAAAAGTAAACATTTTATTTGTCTATTTAAAAAACAGGAAAAGTTAAAATTTGTATTGTCATTGTAAAATAAAATTTAAGTAAAGTGCAATACTTAAAGCTTAATGTTATTATTTTTGCCGGGTGAGAGTGAAGTCGTGTAAGAGGGCTATGACCTTAATATGCCGAGTACACAAGTTTTTTGCTTATCCCTTGCGATTCTATGACTTTTTCTGGATTTAATATATTTTAAGCGCTCTCCCATACATTACATAGTTAACTGCCAAGTAGATACATTTTTGCTTATCCCTCGGGATTCCTTTGTTTTACGGATATGGTTTGTACTTAATATATTGACCCGGTACATAATATCTTATGTACCGGGTAAGTATTGATATATGTATGTATTGATATATGTATGTATTGATACAATCGGTGCAGTGGTTTTTCCATTAACCGCGTCGTAGAACAAGTTTAGTTTATCCCTCGGGATCCTTATATTTTCCCGGGATAAATTGTATTTCAGCAGTTGACCCGGTGTATAAAGTAGGTTCATGCTAAATTTTAAGTCAATCGGTTTAATAGTTTTCCTGTGATACGTGCACAGACAGATAGACATAAATTAAAAAAAAAAATACCTATGTTAAAATATTTATTGTGCAAATTCGGCCCGGCTACAGTTTTATTTTAAGTATAGATTATACTTGTATGGGAGAAGAGCTAAATAACGTTGTCAAGCAAAATGCCTCTCTCTCGTTCGTGCCGCGCTCTCGCTTGCGGAACGCGACAATGAGCGCAACGGGACAATGACGTCATGTTTTTCGTGCATGCAGCCCGTAGTATCGAGTTATTAGACGTTGTCACGTCAAAAAGAAAATGATGGGGGCGAAGATTATGTCCATAAAACTATGGACAAGACCTAAATGCGAGCAGCAAGAGACTGAGTGAAATGGAAAATCCACGAAGAGGTCTGTACCCGAGTATGAGTGACACCGGGCTGAAGAAGTTGTTTGTTGTTTGTTGATTAAACGTTATCTTATTCTAATAAGTAAAAAATATTCCAAATTATTAATTGATAAACTGATATCTACTCCTATTGCTTAAGTCGTTACTTTATCATTGACTTATTATTCCTCTAAAATATATTTTATCCCTTTTCCCCCCATCGATAAAGGACGAGACAGAAAACCTTTAATGCGGGAGATTCTTTCTCATATTAGTACGAAGGTCTCTACCTACAATATTATCAGCTGCTAGCCCTTTATTGGGCTTGCCTCTAGTCACGTTTGACACCGCATGGTCAACACGTTATTAGGATACTCTTATTTTCAGAATTAAACCGAAATCTCCGAAACTTCCTCGACTCTAGAATATACTTCTAAAAACCTATCGTTCTTAATTACAATACAATACATAAATCTATATTGCATTACAAAGGAAACATTTGTCAAATACAAGACGTTCCCTGATTAAACTAAAGGATAATAAAATAATGTTAGATAATTCTTTTAGCATTGTGGTCGACTATTGTGGCAATTGTATTTTGTACAATTAAGTTTAAATAAATTAATTAAAAATCATTAAATAAATAAATATCTTCATTCACGAAAAACATGGTGTGTACATTGGTCTTACAATTCTCACATATTGGATCACATGTTTTGTCACATTTAAAGTCACATTAATAACATGAGTTTAGAGTAAAAGAGGAATCATAAATGTCAATCATAGGTTTTTATTGACTGAGCGAGCGAAGCGAGCGAGGGCTATAATTCAAGTTTGGGCAAAAATACATTGTTTATATATATATATATATATATATATTAAATATATATATATATATGTATGTATGTTTCGCGATAAAAGATAAAATCGGTTTAGTAGTTTTTGAGATATTGGCATTAATGTAAAAATAAATATTGATTGACAACTCCAAAGCTGTAAGTCCATTTTCGTTGATAATCACAATGTATGTAGGAAACGTCATATAATACGTATGATATTAAAATAGATTTGATTTAGTGATATTCAACTGACTTTGTTACTTGTTTAATAACTCCGTTATTACTGAAACGATTGAAAAAACTATTGTTAAGTCCGATAAGGCATACTTTCAGTTTAGTCCAGTAAATTTTTCAAAGCCAAAAGGTTGAGTAGGTTAGTAATATATATAAAATAATAATAACTGTAAAACACCTAGAATTATAGTGATGATGTCGTCGAAGTAAACTAATCATCTTTTTTTTTTCCAAATCACAAAAAAATGTTTTCTCTAAAATTAGTGGGGCATTGTGAAGATATTTTGAAGTCGGGGTATTAATCTACAAGGGTGGGTGTAGAAGGATCAATACCTTATAGTCTGACGGACTAAAAGTTTACGATAACACAGAAGGAGGTGATTTTTCAAGTAGAGAAATCTCTCGAATAAACAGGTCATGAAGAATTGATATACATCCTACAAGGTTCTCCCAAAATCCGAAACGGAGGAGGTTCTCAATTCGAGTGAATGTTGACAGCATAACTCTCCGACACAACCTGTCGTCCGAGCATCAACATCTGGCCCGCGTAGGAGTCGGGCAACGGGTACAATTTAGACTTAATCAGCTAATGAGGCTCTGAAAACAACAGCATTCCCAAGGAGAGTTGACTTCAGGCAGGCGTCAGTTGTAAAATATTAGCCAAATTATAGGAATGGTTAGAACAAGGAGGAATGCGTCTAAAGATAGGGCGCCGCCGCCGCAAATTGTCTCTGGATATGGAGAAGACAGACAGTATAACTCCATCATGTAAAAAGGTACCTAGCCGATGTTTGACCCCGGGTCTTCAACTATATTAATACAAAATTCCATCAAAGTCCGTTTAGCGGATCCGTTTGGCCGTGAAACCGTCACAGACAGACAGAAAGATAGACAGACTTTCACATTTATAATATTAGTATGAATATTATAGTATATAGTATGGATGGATAGTATAGTATGGAGTATGGATTAATAATATATTAATAATTAATAACCCCTCTAATAACAGCAACTAAAATAATTTAAAATAGTTGAGTAACAATCGCGAAAATATAAAAAATCATTAATTCGTAGAAAGTCAGTATGACTGGCATATGAAATAACGATAATACAATCATCCAAATAAACTCATTTTTTTTATACAACTAACTAGGCAAACAGGTGTACGGCCCACCTGATGGTAAGTGGTTACCGTAGCCTATGAACGCCTGCAACACCGAACACTCAATTCAACATTTACGATCTTTCATATAGTTAAATTAATTTTCTCGATCTTAAAATATTTTTGTTTATGTTTTCTAAGACTAATCGACCCCATATTACTACGAAATCAATTCACGGCCATTAAAATGCTATTTTTGGGATCAGTCTTACTTGGGTAAAATCCATGTAGCCTGAACTCCAATTGTCAATCAATAGTTTACACCCTGGTGTTAGAGAGGTTAATTGACTCTGTTTGCCTTGGTCTATTATATTTATCTTCTTCGTCCAAGCGTATTTCCCAATCGCGTCTTAAGCTTACGCTTCGGAACGTAAGGTATTAAAGTTGTTAATCTTGTTCCTAGATTCGGCAGTACTGGTTATTCCCATGGAGCGACGGCCTTCTGACCTTGGGGATGAACAGAAACAAGGTCAGAGGTGTTTTAATGGCTGACACTGTCAGATTCAGTATGCCTAAGGGCATTTGACACAGGAATACGATAAATCTCTCCCGGGTGTATAAAACTTTTGGGTTCAAAATATCTTAAATATGGCCCCAGTAACTGATGGGAAGAGTTATTTTTATTTTTGTAGCTAAACTTTATTAAGTGAAATTCGCGAGGTCTATGTCGCGGCGAACAACTAGTTAATATGGCTTTAACTAGACTTATGTATAGCCAGTAGCAAGTAAAAATTAAACAAAATAGTTTAGTCAAGTCCGAGATGACTTCTTATCTCGGAAGTCAAGTTTAGTCAGTAGTCTAAGATAGTAAAACTGTACTCGTAGCGATTTTCTAGGAGCTCTCGCAACAAGAAAAGTCGATACTGTTTATTATTCAAACATTGTATTAACTGAAAATTGAATTGAATTTTCGTAACTGAACCAAATATATGTATCGAATACGTTTCACCAGAACTGACAGGATTTAAAACAGTCAGATAACGGTATATTACCGCGGCGGCCATTTTTCAGGACCCGTCCGCATCGCTCGTGTGTGTAATTGATTTTGGAGTGAATTCATTGGGCGCGCGATGATATAAGAATCTTCGTCGTTAAAATGTGTTCTCTAGTTGCGTCCTCAGGAGTTCTATTTTTAAAAACTGTGACACACAAAATCGGCTAGTCATATGATTTTTGTTCGATATCGAATAATTTTCGTTAGACATTATATCATACATTTCAATAGGGTTTATACGCTTCGGAGCCTAGGGTACGCTGTAAGTAGTATTCCTAGATTTGGCGACACATGGTTATAACAATGGAGCGACCTCCGTCACCCGACCTCAATAACCTTATTTACAAGGAAATCAAAGCAACAGGAACATGGTCCATGGTGTGTTAGTGGCCAAACACTGTCAGTTTTTTCAGGCTGCCAAAAGGCATCTGACACAGCCTAATGACTGCCAATACGGCTTAACGCACCGTTTGGAGCGAAAGAAAATGTTACTAAATGGTGACCAATCCAATATGCCAAAAAGCCTATGAACCTGCAATACCAGAAGTATCACGGGCGCTTTTCCGACCCTGAAGATATTTACTTGTCTTCAAAAGCGTTTTATATTTTTAACTAACTGGTTTAAATTAGATTTAGTCGAGTGAATCTCAAGCCTTCTTTACAAATACTGTATTCTTTGGAAGAATTCAGTACCTGTAAAAAGGCATAAAAATATACTGGTAGGAAATTGGTATTGGTAGTAGTAGTGAAACGGGGAATCTCGAATTTAAATTAAATTTATTTAATAATGGTAAAGCATATTGATTTAAGGCGCATTACATTGGTTGTTTCAAATTTGGAATTGACCATAAATAAACATGACGAGACATTGTTTGTTTTTTGTTTAAGGCAATAAAGTTCATTCATTCATCCATTCATTCAAAATGCCGCAGTGATATATTTATCTACTTTTCCATATGTACGACATTTGCCAAGAACTACGGGTATTAGGTCTAATTTCAGATGTTTATTCAAATGTTCCTTCAAGAAATCTGTGTATTGCTGGAATTTCTTGTATTTTAGATACTAAATGTTAAGTATCTTGGAATGTCAAAATTGTTAAATCAAACAATGATAAATAAATTCGTCACGTCAGATGCCTAAAAACGGGTCCAAAAGACTTTGACATCAGGATGTTGACCCTACTATTCATTTGATGTGAATATCGAATAATAGATGGCACTATCCTAATTTGAACGTAAAAAGCTCAGGAATGAATCGCGAGTGAAAAGAAAAATTACTCTTAGACCTATATTTGTGTCCTTTTTAGGACACGAATATAAGTTTTTGGATAATTGGAAAAGGGAACTTCTTCTTCTTTTTCTTTATCGGGTCGATGTCAGACGGGAAGGGGAACTAAAACTATATCGGACTAGAGAAATACGCAACTCTTATTGCATTTTCCGCAATTCTTGTTGCAAAAGCGAACTGTTAATTCAAATCGTCGAATAAATTTTCAAAGAATGGCGATCTTACAAAAAATTACATCAAAATCGACCCATCTTGTTCAGCCCAATGCCACAGACAGATACTAAACAGAAAGTCACATGAAAACTATAATACCCTAGTGAAGACTCTAGTAAAGATATTTGTAAATCAACGTTCTTAAAAAGATCTCTAAATAGAATTGATTTCCAAAGAAAATACTCGTTAAACATGACCCTCCAAGTCCCTGATATGTATGATTTTTATTTTAACAAAGCGCGGGGCGAACCTCCATAAAATTGTTGAATCTGTCGAGGCCGCCTCTAAATATTTACATAGAGCCCACTCTAGTAAATGTATCGGTGATTTTTATTCATATACTCGTAGGATCTGTATACGAAAACATTTTAGCGATGCGGATTTTAGGATAGTATTTACGGTTGGTTGGTATACTGCAAGTAAATTGTTTGATTTAATTTTCGTCATGTGAACTTTCTTGTTTGGTTACTCAATAAAACGAACCAGGAATACATATATACGTAACATCACTCCTTTTTCCCGTAGGGGTAGGCAGAGACCACGGCTTACAGACTTCCCTCGCTTCTTCTACGCTCATCACTCTCGTCATACACGCTCGTCGATTACGATTACTCCTGACATCTCCCTTTTTTAATATGTCTGCGATTTGGTCGCAGTATGTTCTCCGAGGCCGGCCCAGGAAGCTGTATGTATACGAAAATATTATTTACGGTTGGTATTTTGGTAAGTTTGTCATACCAACTCAGGTCCGTAAAAACGTGATGTCCCTATCGCAAGTACGGATAAATGAAAACCTCTTTTATTGTTTAGAACGCACAAGGGAAAGAGAAAAAGGAAAGGAGAAAATATAGAATGTTACACCATTGAACGTGAACTTATCCATCAGAACCCAGGGTACACGGAATAAAACGGGTATGAAAGACGGAGCCACACATAAAGTGCAAAAGTAAGGTAGTGTACTTTTCTATGTAGCTTACGGTACCTATGTAACAACTCCAACAGGTCCATAACAGCCAAACTGCGCTCACGCGAACGTTCCAATTTACTTGAATTCAAGTGAATTCTGAATAAAATTTAAAAAGTTTCAATAAATAGGGGGAATTACGAACTTATGCAAAAGTTCAGTAAGTTCCGCCAATGATTTCGATTTGCGAAATTGCCGGGGAAAATTGTGCTAACCGCTCCCGCGGCGGCGACTATGGTAATAGTTTTACTTTTTGCTAGTTTATTTTATGTAGGTATCAAATGGAATAGTATTTTGTTACAGCTTCAGATAGCAAGTTGGCCCTTTGGCATGGCTATTATCGCTGTTTTCAAAATAATCATTAAAATAATAAGTATAGTCGAGATATACCGTCATCCAACATGGCAATGATGCAAGTCTTTTGGGCACATTGCCGCGATGTAACGATTTGGATGTAATGTAATGTAGTAATGAATTTTATTCAGGACAATAACAATTAGAAGTATTAGAAAACAATTAGAAAATTAATTGAAAACTAATATTTAAATAAGAAAATCTTGTACGCCCTCGAATTCCAGTATATTAATTCTTAATTACTCCCCTGGCTCGGGATTGATTTACTTTTGCTAGTTGCTGTAGTCAGATATTTCTTGTAAAAGTTCTTTATGCAGGTATACATTTTAATGATGGTTTGCACAGCGTAACGCCATCTATCGGCAACGGCTTTTCATATCCATTACATCAAAGAGCATCGGAAGTAAAATGTTCCTATCTCAGTCAATACATATTTTTATTTGCTTTAAACATGGTGTTTGTGATATGATGGCATGGTGTGGGCGCATGTTTAGCCATTAATTAAATCAGTTTGCAAAATTATATAGTTCTAATATGAATTAATTAATGATTATGAAATACATACACTTCTTTACTCAAGATTGAAATTCAAATCAGGTCAGGCTTGATACATACGATTGTGTAACGTACATGCAGGCCCCGCTACTCTATAGTTCCTCAGTTCTATTAATGTTTGATGATTTAAATTACTAACTGTAATACACGAAGGCTTTCACCAAATACTAGCGTTTCAATTGAAATGGTAAGCATTGTATAATTATTATGTTGTGTGCTCGTTAACCCGGCAATAACTAACTGTACACATCGGTAGAGAAGTGTAGTTACATAGTGCTGGGTAATAAATTCAGCTTTAAATATATAATGTGCTACAAATTGATACGTAGTGGTGTGCGGTTGTCGATTCAGTATGGGGCGTAGCTTTGATCTTACTGACATGCTAGATTCTATTATGTTGTTTTCTCTGTTGAATTATTATATACTGTGTAATTTTTGAGTGCAAGAAAAATTTTTCATTGATGTATTCTTACGAACCATTTAGTTTTTGACGTCCTACAAATACATATTTTCATAATTTATGTTACTTTAAGCCATCATAGAATTAAAAATAAGTGGTCAAGTGCGTGTCAGGCTGGGCCACGCGCTATGTAGGGTTCCGTAGTATAAATATAAATAATTTAAACTAAAAAACGTACCAGTAGCGCATCGGCTAACACGAATGTATAGAAACCCCAAACTGAACCCACCAGATGCGATTAGGTTAGACTATGGGATACTAGAATTATGAAAAATTACACTACAGGGCTCTTACTATCACCTCTAATAGCAGGGCAGAAACGAGTGAGGAAACGAGATGTTGCCTTACAGCTTGTATTGCGCCATCTCGTTCAGTCACTCGTTCTTAACCTGCTATAAGAGGTGATAGTAAGGCTCCAGTATTTTTTTGAAGAAGCAGAACTAAACATTATAGCTGCCGTAAGCTTTGATTACAGAATGTTCGTATTGAAAATCTGAAAATCCTCGTCTCAGTCCAGTGAGTAGAGAGAAAGGAGCAGTTACAAAGAGGAGATGCCGTAATAAGCGTTTTGTAGTATTTGTGAGGCTACACGAGGCTCCAACCATGGAGCACGAGCAATGACCAGTTCCGCCTACTTTTGTGTCGGCGAGGCGCCAATGATCACATCACTGCGCCATTTCAAACGGCATCTCCTCTTTGTAATTGCTCCATGGGCATTATGTCAAACAAAGTGCTTTGACTCGTAACGCGAGCCAATGGATTTTAACTATTTGATCAAAATTACTCTTAAACTGAATGATGAAACGACAGCCGTAATTTTCCTTTGAAATTAATTATATTTACTATGATCATAATTTTTTTCAGATTTCCAAATGCTACGTGCCATTTTTCCAAAACCTAGTGGGGAATGGACCCAGAAATAAAAATTCATTAAAAAATTTAATATTATCTCGTAAACGAAAGCGTTAATCGAAAAACATTCAACAATAAGAGTGTTCATATTTTTAGAGCCCTATTAAATGATAGCCCATACAAATGGAAAATAGAAAAAAAATATTTCAACCCCCACTTTACATGTAGGGGTTGAAATATTTTTTTACCCCTAAAAATATATTTCTAATAATTTTATTTTACAGTCCGCTCCGCGTAAGTAATATGCATAGGCATACTAAATTTTAGCTTTCTGGGTCTAATAGTTTCTGAGAAAAGCGTAGGTTAGACAGACGGACAGGCAGACGAAACTATTAGGGTTACTTGTGTTTACTACGGAACCCTAAAACACAATAGTTGTAGGTACAACACGTTAGGGTGCCGAGCTGATCAATGATTAAAAGAATTCCATTTTTAAAACTTGCAATAATACATGTTCTCCTTGTTCTCTATAGAAAATAGCACTAACGAAATTGGTAGTCACAAAATTTCAAATAAAATAAAAAAACATAAATGAAGCGTGTATCACTTTGTCATGCCTTCAACATTGTAGAGAATAGAAAATACAGATTCGAGTAATGCCACGGATGTTCACTAATCTTTTTTTCGACTGTCCGGGGAACAAAATGGGACAAAGCGGACAGTACGCAAAAAAAGTTAAATTAATCGGAGGCGCCCTCTTTCGGAAAGTTTTAATCAAAATTGGATTTTGTACCGACAACAACGACATTGTTATTTCGTTTGGGAATGAAAAACTGAAAAACGCAGCCATATTACAGTGGATATTTCCATCATGGACATTGAATTGGGTGAAAAAATGGCTTATTGAATATGTTTTTGTGTTGGATATGCTAGGTTAGAATTTCTGGATAAATATTTTCTATGGATATTGTTGAAACTGTTGTTAGTCGAAGTAAAACATAACGTGTTCTTAACCACCAATTATCGCGCCAAAAATAATTAAAAAGTTCAAGTGAGAATCACTTTATTGTAATAATCAGAGCAGTACCTTCGACCCCCACTTTGTATGTCAATCTTGCTCGAGGCTCTTTATTTATTTATTTATAAATCTTTATTATACCACAAGTTTACAATTGGCGGACTTAATGCTGAAAGCATTCTCTCCCAGTCAACCATTAGGAAAAACAGAAAAGTTATGTGCTGCGCGAATTATTTTAAAAATACAATGAGAGAAAATAAAAACACTCTTTCCGGTCGCACCTGCTTGATCTCCCTACATGTTATTTAATGTTACCTCTATAATCATAACATTTAAAAAAAAAAAATTTTTCCTTTCCTTAGCATGGCACCAAAAGTGTATAATAAACTGCCTCGGAATTTGAAGGAATTACCCCTAAATAAATTTAAAGCTCATCTGAAAGAGTTGTTGGTAACCAAATGTTATTATCACTTGCATGAATTCTTTTCTGACAAAATGTTGAATGTGACTTTAAAGGGCAGCTGATCTAATTTTTGTAAGAGTAACTCGCATTTATTTTCTGGTTTTATATTGTTTTGCATGATTTTGTTTGGATGATGTGTGACACCACTGACTTCACTTTTGTATGCCTGGTAGGCTAAACATGTATGTGCGTAATATTTTCAATGTACCATCTTGAATTCAACATGTTTACAAAAGAATAAATGATTATGATTATGATTTGTGCCAGTAATCGTGAAACATGTAAATCCTTCACTACATAATACATCTAACATAAAATTACTGTTATCATGTTTTCGCAAAATAAATATTTCATTTCATTTCATATCTCTATGACAACTCTCCCATTCTATAAGGGGCTCACATTGTCTCTGTTTCGTCGTTATATCCGTATATTAGTGTATGTTTATTTAGTATTAGTGTATATTCTATGAAACTCTTTTTTTATGGAAAAATTGTTAAGCGCCCCCGGTGACCACTAAGGAAATTAAGCATACAAAATCAAGGTGTTTATAATCAGCGGCACTAAAATATAAGCTGAAGATGTAACTAACATCTCGACAGAAGAAGAGTAGTTCGCATTCAGATACAAATATTCTCCTATTCAACTGCTTAATGCAATATACTGGTTATACTGAGGTAATTAGCAATTCTAATAAGATTTCAAGAGCTAAAATTTAGCGCTATGTGGTTTTACTGTTCCGATGTCATAAAGTAGTTAATGCAGATTCCGTGTAGTAGTTTAAGCGCTTAATAAAGTCAACGGTGTTTCTATCAGCTTTTAACCCTATTTCGTAACATTAGCGCATAAAAGGTAACTTAATAGTACATATTAGTGAGCTGAATTTATTACAGAAACTAGTTTTTGCCCGCGGTTTCGTTTACTTTCTTTAATCCCAAAATAACAGCAGTTTTTCATGCATGAAAAGTATTCTTTGTTCTTGTTAGGTTAAGATTACATAACTGATTTAAACATGCAAATATATTTATGTGCAAAATAAATATATCCATACTATGCCACACCCCATACTAATAATAATCTAATTTCAATATTATAAGAGCGACAGCATGTCTGCGCTGAACGGATTTTGATGAGGTGTGCGTATAGTTGAACACCAGGGTCAAACATAGGCTACTTTTTCAAATATAAATACACATTTATTTATTTTGCCAAAAATGTGTGTAATTGACGCAGGCTGAGCTGCGGGAAACAGCTAGTTTGTATATATTTATAAAAAAAAAAAAATCCCCATAGCAACCGATCAACAACAAATATTTGATAATTTTCAAAGAAATTAATAGAAATCCTATATTAAAGGAATTTTCAAGTGTGGTTGTGAAATTTCTGCACAATGTTATATTCTTATGCACACATATTATATGGATGATTGATTTAAATCAGCTGTTTTAGATATTTAAATAAATAAATTCAGCAGATATAAATGTCATATCTAACCTAGCAACGATAGCACCTTTGTAATTGCTCCATGGATAGCACCAACCCGCGATGCCGGTGCACCCCATGGAAGGAATAAGTACCCGATGAAATATTTTTTTTGTCTAACTAAAGACAATAGAAGATACGTTTTTTCTATAGATGCTGTTTACTGCGATTCAAAAAGCTGTCTCCATCGTCCTGGTGATCGTATGTTTGTTGTTTTTGCAAAGACCTACCTACCCGGAGTCGATTTTTGTTAAAAGTGTGTGTTTCGCAAAAAATAACAGTTTGGGACTATTTATTTGTAAGTTTTTATGTATACTCTGTTTATTAGTGCTGTATAATAAGTATGTAGTAACTTTTCAAAATAGGTATCTTTATTATATGTTTTGGTTTAATTTTGTTAAGTTTGTATATTTTTTATAAAAACCAACCTCGACAAATTCATTATATGGCTAGTCAGGACTCGGTTGTCTGCACATCATTGGACAATACATTTATCTGTAATAAATGCTTCCAACCTCGGTCTTTTCTAACATTAAGAGGGCTAAAAATACATGTAGGAAAGACGCATAAAACCAATGTCGAACCAACAAGTAATAATGCTTTGCAAGCCGATGCTTGTTCCTCAAATGTACAACAGGACCAGCCTTTTATCGTCAGACTTGCCAATTTCAAAAATGGGTTGCCTGTAATCAAACGAATTCCTCGTGGGGCACGTGTTTCAGTAGCTGAGCGTCTCGCGTCTGACATTAAAAATGTTTTATCTAAAAATTCTGACCAAGCTTGGGAGCATTTACTTACGTTTCCGTACAGAATTCTACATGTTACTCGTCATTCACCTGATACATCTTCACTAACATCTAAAATAAAAAATAACTGTGTATGTAAAGATGGCCAATCACTAAAGTCTATTATTAATATTTGTAATAGCTCAAACCCATTTCAAAATTTTAATCAATATCGTTCTATAGAAAATAAATTGACGGACGGAGACATCAGAGGCGCAGCCCGACTTTTATTCTCCAATGATGTGGTTGCACCCTACAGTCCTGAAACTGTTTCGGCTCTGCGTTCTAAGCATCCACCTGCGACAGGAGATACTAACATTCCACCTCCTCAGGATTCTGATGCCAGTTTGGCACCAACTGTGGCTAAAGATATATCTAATGCTATTCTATCATTTCCAAGTGGGTCTGCTGGCGGTATAGATGGCCTGACACCGCAGCATTTAAAAGATTTGACCAGCGCTGCTTGCGGTGTTGCAGGAGAAAATCTTACAGCAGCTTTAACACAATTAGTGGACATGATGTTAGCAGGTAAGGTCAAGCAAACATTTACAGAAGTTTTATACGGGGCCAATCTATGCGCATTAAAGAAAAAGGATGGAGGTATACGGCCTATCGCAGTCGGGTGCACATATCGCCGTCTCACAGCCAAGATATGCTGTAGGTTGAAAAAAGAAGATCTAGAGAAATATTTTCAACCGATACAATTAGGTTTCGGCAGCAGTGGTGGATGTGAGGCGGCGGTACATTCTTTGAGATCTTTTCTGATCCATAATGAATGCGAAGTCGTTTTAAAGGTGGACGTTAAGAACGCCTTCAACTCCGTGGACAGGGTTACCTTGCTGACCGAAGTAAGAGACAAAATTCCAGATTTGTATCCTTTCCTATGGCAATGTTATGGTAAAAATTCAAAATTATTTTATAAGGATATACACTTCTCCTCAGAAGTAGGTTGTCAGCAGGGTGACCCTTTAGGACCAGCTATTTTTAGCCTCGCGATTCATCCTATCATTAGTCGTCTCGAGTCAAAATTGAATGTGTGGTACTTAGACGACGGTACTTTAGGAGGCGATGCGGACACCGTTTTCAAAGACCTTAATACTTTAATTACCGAATTCAAAAAAATTGGTCTTGAGTTAAATTTCTCGAAATGTGAGCTTTACATTTCAAAAAATGGTGAATCAAAAAGGGACGATATATTAGAAAGATTCAATTATTTAGCAACAAACATCAAAATTATTAATAATTCTACTCTTCGTCTCCTAGGTTCGCCAGTTCTAAATGAATCAGTACCAGATTTCATTGAGGAAAAAATTCAAAATTTTATTGATGTTTCAGACAGATTAACGAAAATTAATATGCACATGGCTTTTACTATAATTCGCTATTGTCTTTTCGTACCAAAATTTACATATTTTTTACGATGTTGCCCACTTTGGAATCATACGGATATTTTACAAAGGCTGGACAATATTGTGAAAGATACGCTCACCAACATTTTCAACATAACTTTATCGGACAGAAGTTGGTGCCAAGCATCTCTTCCCATTAGGTACGGAGGCCTTGGAATCAGAAAAATTTCGAGTGTGTCATTACCTGCTTTCCTTTCCTCAGTCAATAGTACTGAAAAATTAGTAAAAAAGGTTCTCTCGCCCAGTTTAGGACATTTTCAAATTTCTTTTAAGACTGAGGCAACGGAAGCATGGAATATAGCTTGTCCTAATTCTTCTCTGCCCAGGGACCCGACTTCGCAGAGGCAGTGGGATGCGCCGCTTTGTGAACTGGTATGGAATGATCTACTACACACATCCAGCTCATTAGAGCGTGCGCGTCTTCTTGCTGTTTCTCGTTGGGAGTCGGGTCTTTGGCTGCAGGTATTACCATCTGTTCATGTCGGAAATTTATTAGATAACCAATGTTTTAGGATCGCCATATCTCTATGCATCGGATCGCCATGTGTTGTTACCCACCGGTGCTCCTGTGGAGATATGGTTGATGGCCTCGGTTACCATGGCTTGTCATGCATTAGGAGTGCTGGACGTGTAGCTCGCCACAGTACCATTAATGATATCATCCGTCGGGCTTTTGGAAGTGCCAATGTCGCAGCTTGTTTGGAGCCAAATGGTCTTCTGCGTGACGACGGTAAGAGGCCCGACGGAATGACCCTCATCCCGTGGAGGATGGGTCGGCCGTTGGTTTGGGACGCCACCTGCGTAGATACGCTAGCGCCGTCCCATCTTCCACTATCATCTAGTGGTGCATGTGGTGCAGCTACATCAGCGGAGTGCCTCAAGCGGCGCAAATATAATGGCCTAGATAAAGGTTACATGTTTGTGCCGTTTGGGGTAGAGACGCTGGGGCCGTGGGGGCCGGGAGCTTTCGAAATTTTTAAGGATTTGTCGAGGAGACTAAAGGAGGCAACGCTTGACCAAAATGCTGGCTTGTATTTTGGACAAAAAATTAGCATTGCAATCCAGCGAGGGAACGCGGCCAGCATTTTGGGCACGTTGCCCCAAACTGTAGATAATTTTTAGTTTTAACTTTCTTTTTATTTTAATTTAGTACGTGACTATAGATATTATGTTTGTATTTTATATTAAAATATTTTATAAAATCTCCAAACTAAATAAATACATGTTTTAACATTCATACTTCCATACTATAATATTATAAATGCGAAAGTCTGTCTGTCTGTCTTTCTGTCTGTCTGTTACGCTTTCACAGCCAAACCGCTGAACGGATTTTGATGAAATTTCGTATGAATATGGTTGAAGACTCGGGGTCAAACATAGGTACTTTTTGACGCAGGCGGAGCTGCGGGAAACAGCTAGTATTATATATATGTATTATTTAGCCTAACAAATTAAGCAACGATCACGATTGTGTATAACTGGCAATAACCTTCTCGGAAACGGTTCAATCTCGATTATTTCCGATTATTTTGGCTCTCAAGTTGGGCTCTCGATTATAAACACTCGGTCGACACTAACGCGATTTGAGGCGCTGTGTTAGTAGGTAAGACTGTGGGTTAAATTACAAAAGATAGCGATATTGTCACGTACGTATCTTTTAATATTGCAAAAAATGCTAGAACAACAACAATTTAATTTTTTTTTAAACTAAAACAATAACATAAGAAAATTTACCCCAAGTGCGGTGAAGTTAAAATTGTAAGAACAAAACACAATACACATACTTGAAATAAAACAGCCAGTTTAGCTCGAAAAGATGATGCATGAATTGTTTTTTTACCAAAACTATTTGTGGCTATAATATTGGTCACAAATACCGGAGGTAGTGCAATAAGTATTTATACCATAGTTACCGTTAGTAAAAGTGGGGGCTAGCCTTAGGTCTTAGATGACCATGTAGTGTAGGTTAGTTAGCACGGTGGACATCAATTTGACCGTGGTTGTGATGACAGATACGTGCGGGGAATGGTGCACGTATCCAATAGCCGTGACAAATAATTATTTAGACCAATAGTGACGTGTTAGCCTTTGCACTTTTTGACTCGTCTTACACATGTCTATAAATTGACGTTCAAATTTTTAACAAAGTCAAATATGTCATTAATAATGCTCTACCATACTCTACTTTGCACTACCATCTAAGTCTTTTTTTTCTATTTTAAAGGTAGCTTGGATGAGATTGGACTATTCTACATCCTTGTTAAATACCACATATCTTTATATGTAATTATCTATGTTGCAATAAAGTGTTTTATACTTACTACTTGTTTCTAAGTCATCATTTCGAGTAGGTTATATTGTCAATCGACCTTGTACACTCTGAACGAGTAACCTAAGTAAAACTAGTTATATTCATTTTCAAAGTACTAATAGTTCTTGCTTTAGAGACCCGCTACAAGTTTAATTTTATACCACACACTAAACCAAAGCCCTGCGACTTAGACGCACTCCCTTGCTAAATTTCGCGGAATGAGCCCTTAAGCGGCCCTCTGTCTGATTCCGGCCCTGTCTTAGTTGGCACCCACCTGAAAGTTTCCACTTAAAGTACATTGCTTTTTATGTACTTTAACTGGATAATTTTGTTTGGATGTTCTGAGAAGGGATTTGGAGGGGGAGTATGTTTGAAGTTCCTACTGAAATGTGAGTATTATTCTTTACATAAGTTTTGTTTCTCCATAGATGTAGTAAATAAAAAAAAAGACGGACGCACAATTACGCAACGAAATTTACTTAAGGCGGAATTTTTTAAAAGAGATAAGTCCCGGTTACTCTCTCGGACTACATTATTTTGGACACCTATGTACTTTTGTTTATTATCATAATGGGTACTGTGTAATTTTTACAATACAATACAATACATTTCATACATGTTGGCCCGTAGATTTGCCAAATGTACCAAAGGTGTAAAACTTACACTATTCAAGGCATACAGCCAAGTGTTTTACACGTGCAATTTATGGGTCAATTATACACAGAATGCACACAGAGTCCTGCGTATCCAATACAATAACGGCTTGAGGGCGCTGTTGGGGTTACCGAGACACTGTTCCGCATCAGGAATGTTTGCAGAGGCTCGTGTGGATACCTTCCAAGCCATAGTGCGGAAAAGGGTGGCCTCCCTGATGCGGCGTGTGGGCGCTAGCTCCAACAGCCTTCTCAAAATTATCGCTGGCAGGGTGGATGGGCCCATTCTTAAACACTGGACCCAAATACATTTAGACAAGTAAGTAGTAGATAAGTTACTAACATAGTTTTAGGACCATTGTTACTAACATTTAATATGGATTTTATGACTGTCCGAAATAAAGAGATTTATTATTATTGTATCTCCTTTTGGATTTCACGGGTTACCCCGGTCCTTTGAGAGGCTTGCGCGGGGATATTTTTATTATTATTATATTATATTTCTTTTGCCCAAATCCGGGGAATCACATAACTGAAATACAATATATTATTGAGAAGCTGACTAACAGAAAAGAATAAAGATGTATTTTTTGCGCAATAAGAAGGACTAGTTTTAGGTACATAGACTCAAATAAGATAATGTAAAAAGAGGCGAAAAGTGCAAAGGCTAACACGTCACTAAATAGATCTAAATTATTATTTGTCACGGCTATTGGATACGTGCACCATTCCCCGCACGTATCTGTCATCACAACCATGGTCAATTTGATGTCCACCATGCTAACTAACCTACACTACATGACCATATTTTATTTACTACGTCGGCTTAACAACAACAACAAATTATGCAACTAACTGACATTATGTCAACTAAGAACTATGTTAATGCCACGCCTGTCGAGGAAAGTCTAGCCCCCACTTTTATTAACTGGTATGCTTTATTGCACTACCCCCGCTATTTATGATCAATTTTATTGCCAGCAAATTTACACGCATTACAATAAACAAAGCAGCATTCGCTTGTGCTTGTGAGTAGTCGTTTCCAGATTAATGTAACATCCAACATCAAACAACTTTCCTTGGAAACACTGAAGCCATAGAATTTTCGAATAATTTAATAATTGTTTGATCTTTTGAGGAACATTAATCCTTCTTGTACAATTCAGCCGTTGACTTGGGGCCATTTGCAAATTTGATAAATTTAATTGTACGCATAGCCTCCCTAAGATGAAGGATCACAGACACGGCGTGACATCAAATAAATGCGGCAAATTTGATGAATTCGCAACACATAACAGAACATACTTATAGATAACTAGCTGTGTCCGCGACTTCGTCCGCGTGGAATAGCTATTTTAGGAATCATGGGCGAGCGCTCATCACGCGGCGCGTGTGAATTTTGTTTCAGAGTTATTTTAAAATTGTATTATCTTATAAGATGTTTATTGAAATAAGGTGATGTCAAAGACAATTTTGTTCACAGTTAAATACTCTTATCAATAACACATTTATTTGGATAAAGATTAATATTATTATGTTGATACAACTCCGACAAATAATTTGTAATAATGCATTAATTTCGACCAAATTTGATTATCATAAAAACGGTTATTGTGAGTTAATCTTAAAAGATAGACATATACTGTCGCGGACATGTTTTTAGATAATTTAAAGAGGAATAATTCTTTCATATATATTTTCTGGGTATCTCGAACGGTTTTCGCAGCGCACGCAACGGAAACCCTCAAAGATCAATAATTTTCCCCGTTTTTTCCACATTTTCGACTGTTTTTTCGCTCTTATTAGTCGCAACGTGACGTTATATAGCCTAAAGGCTTCCTCGATAAATGATCTATCCAACACAAAAATAATTTTTCAATTCGAACCAGTAGTTCCTGAGATTAGCGCGTTCAAACAAACAAACAAACTCTTCAGCTTTATAATATTAGTATAGATAGAGACTGGCGTAGCACGATTTACGCGATATAAGATATGCAGCAGCAATTGAGGAAAACAAAGATACAAACACGCTTTATAGGACATTTTGCACTTCCGAATAGTAGGCTTCAGCTCTATGGTTCCAGCCCATTTGTAATGTCTATAAAATTTACAATAAAATACCTGCCGAGATAAAGTCAGAAGAAAAATATGAGATTTTCGTTAATAAATTAAAGGAATATCTGATTGACAAATGTTATTACAATCTAGAAGAATTTTTTGAGGAAACTGAGTGATAAAAATAAACTTTTTTTATTGATTTTATAGATTGTTTAATGTATGATTTGTGGAACATTATATAAAATAATGCTTTGAGCCTATTAGCCAGTGTGCCTATATTTTTGACAATTCAAAATGTGAAAATGTTAAATTAAATACTGACATTAATTGTAATCGATGATTCAAATATTGAAATTTCTAATTTCCTGATCAATTTTATTGACATGCATGCTCTATTAATAATTTCTGTGGTACACTAAATTTTATGCATGCTCTTAATAATTTTCAAGTAATATTCAAGTCATAAGATCGTAAAATTGTAGAGCTTTGGCAGGGTCCATGATGTTCTGAATATTAATTATAAGACCAATTGTAATACCGTGGAGACAATAAACGAATTGAATTGAATATCACTTACGTGATGTAAAATATTGACGTAATAATTCTACACCTGTCTCGGACGGTCGATAGATGAGATGAGTACACATACACAAGTTATATATATACGAGTATATATATATATATTAATTTCAAAAGAAAATATTCAAAAGCAGGAAAGCAGACCTTGGGCTCTGAAACAACCAAGCGACTGAGCTAGGATGACGAAGAAGATGCCTTTTAGTAAACTAATAAAAATATCCATATTCTCAATTAATTTAAATTAATCTTCAATGATAAAACTTTTTAATTATCTTGCCATAAAGCCAAAGTATTGAAAATACATCCATAAGTGATGTGTTAAATCATAAAGACTTATTTTCTTGCCTAAAATATAAGGGGGAAAATATAACCTCTAGGTCATTCGAGAAAGTGTTAACTATTTAAGTATCAAAATATCTATCTATATATTTGTAAGTCTACGATTGTACTGCGTCGAAGGACCACCTTTTATAATCAGATTGTTGAGAATGATTTATTCCGAAAGTTTTGAAAATACGCTTCGTCGATTGGAAACGTAATTTGATTTGGTTTTTATTGGCTTCTACGAATACCTGTTTAAGGCTTCGATGGATCTTCATTTTAAGAACCGGCCAAGGGCTTTGACTTAAGACTTCTCTCATTTCACGCAAGTTGTATGAACTGACAGATAGGCAAAAACGATGAAAATTAATGGTTTTCTATGTTTCTTATCAATTTTATATTTTTGACTACAAACTTCGATCAACCAGTGTATAAATAAAAAAAAAATATCTTATGCAATCTCTTGCCGGTAGAGTTCCCTGCCATTAAACTAGATAATAATAAAAATTCCATTGAGAACCAAATAGGGTTTCCTCGCAGGTGACTGCCCTAGTTCATTTAGGGTCGTGTCACTGTACGAGTCAATGTACGAGACATTTGCCTATCCCGAGTTGTAATATATATTAAATAGGTATGTCTAGCCTTTCTTCTGAATCTGTCTTTATTTTAAGAAAAACATTCATCTCACTTGCAAATAATTCTATTGTTCTCATAAATTGATATTATTTGAGGACGAGAGATATTTTCATTTGGCTGCCAGATAAATATTTCGATATTAACACGAGAGCTCTGATTAACGATGCCGCAGCAGTAGTCGGGATGGGACTAATATCGATAAAATTAAATTGTCGATAAGCGAAATATTTCATTTATTTTACTATATTCTTTTGTAATTTTTTTTTTTCGAGGCTCATGTGTCTGACATGTGGTTTATCTACGCTAAAAATTATCTATTCATTCTATCATCATATTATTTCATGATACTGCCTCAGCGGTTGAATAGTTGGCATTCACCTTCGACCCGGAAGTCGTGGTTTCGATTCCCGCGGGAAGCATACTTTGTTTAGTAGTTTCCAATTGGTTAGGACATTGCAGGCTTGAACCAACTGATTGTCTGATAATGATGATTCCTTGCTTTGGAAGGCACTTATTAAGCCGTTGCTTCCGGCTGCAATTAATAGGTGTTCGTTAAAGGAACCACGCCAGAAACCGAAAGGCGTTTCCGTAAAACTCTGACACCAGGGTGCACAGGGTCTATTGACCATGCAAACCACTCGATATGAATTTCATAATAGCCATACTTTTGCCCACTGTTGTCAATAGAGCAATCAATCAATCAAAAACAGGTTACAAAAGATGCTAAATGCAAGTATACCAGAACTCTGTTTTCTGCCGAAAGGCGTAAAAAAATCTCTCCTCTCTTCATGTATGTTAATCTGGTATACATTTTGAAGAGGACTTAGACCTAAACACCACGCTGGTCAGTTTAGAACGTACAAAATTGCTCAGTTTAGACTTTAGTTTACCAGGGGTACCGCTAGGAGGTGTGGACTAGGAATTGGTATCATAAAACCATTATGACTATCGGGTTAAATCGATATCGATTAATTAATATTTTCACAGCACTACTGACCGTGGAAATGTCACAGAGTGGAATTAAATTTACAAATGAAAATTGTTAAGTTATCGACTCCGAGTAAGAAGATGAATGTTCCTGCATTGGCGTGTAATTATTGTGCAGCTATGATAAATTGATTTATTTTCCATTCAAATCCATCCATACAATTTCATTTAAGGATTTTGCTTTATTAATATTCCATACTAATATTATAAATGCGAAAGTCTGTCTATCTGTCTGTTACGCTTTCACGGCCAAACCGCTGAACGGATTTTGATGAAATTTGGTATGTTTATAGTTGAAGAACCGGGGTCAAACATAGGCTAGTTTTTGACGCAGACGGAGCTGCGGAAAACAGCTAGTGTCATATAAATTTCAAAAATAATGTTCCTGATATTACTTAATGACGATTACGTGCTTCGGAAGCCGTTGGTCCTGTTTTAAAAAAAAGGCTAAAGGCGGTTCCGAAATCTCTGACACCAGGGTGTACTGGGCCGATTGACCATGTCACCCACTCGATATGATTTACTGACAGAAAGTAAAACAACTCTTTTTGAAAAAATCTACTGCTCGACAGCAAACAGAAAATTTATTTAAAGACCCAAGAAAATAATCAAAATTATCTTTTCTAATCAGGACAAGATCATTTTCCAACTTGACCTGGACCTCTTAATAAGCGGGGATCGAACCCGGGACCTCTTAATAGGCGAACAGACATGTTGACTATTCTGCCACAGAGGTCGTCAAAATCGCGTCAGGTAACTTCGTACACCTTCCAAGTTTCCAAGGAGGAGTATGCTGTACTCGTAATTGAGGGAATCTTGCGCGTCGCGCGACAGATTTGAATAACAAAGGCGGCTGCATGAGGCTGAATAATTAACTGCGAATTAGTTGCCCCGTCCCTGCCAGACTACTGGTGTATATTAACGTGGAGAGCAGACATGGCTGTTTTAGAACCTCATATTTGGTTCACATTTTCTTTCTCTCCTGTAAAGGACTGATTCTGAAGATATTTTCTTATTAAAGCCACACCTCGGACACTACATACAACAACGACGAGATCGAAACCTAGTACTAGTACTACGATTTGATCGCATAGGCACGCCCGTTAATATGTGTGTTACAGGTTCGGTTATTTACCTTATTTGCGTCATAGATATTACTTGAATTGTATTGCTTTCGAATTTTACTATTAGCGCGGTGAAATGCGGTACCTTTTGGATGGAAGGATATGAGTATCCTCTTGTGCGTGTAACTCACAGAAATAGTATCTATACACTCAGAAAGTTTTGAGAAGTAAGTAAGGCGACCGCGCTTGAACTCGCTATGCCAGCGGTAGATGGTTGCTTTTGAAGGTTCTTCATTCATAAAAGCCATTAAAAGTCCAACAAATGACTTATCAGGCCACATTTAAAATCGTAGAAAATCATCGCACGAAAATGTTCTCGATGCAAATACATTTTTAAATGAGACACGATAATTTCATTGAGTTCTCAAAAAAACATGGACGGAAATTCAAAATTCGAAAAATGGTATTTTTACTTTTAAATAACCAAATTTTTATTACAAGTGGCCAGTGAAAAACATAAAAACTTTTTTTCGCAAATCTTTTTGAGTGGCCTGTTTTACTTGAATTCTTCCCCGCATGATTTAACAAATTTTTCATCGATTTCAAGATCATAAAAATTATAAAGCTTACAATATCTGTTTTCTAGATAATTATGACATTGGTCTTTGCTTCACACTTGCTTTCACATGGAAAATATTTAGTAGGTATATGACATTGAAGATGCCTGAACACTTTGATTTGACCACACGCTTCATCATCATCTAAACGTCCCGCTTGCCCAAGCCATATGGCTTCGACGCTCGGAGTTCCTGCTGCCATTTTTCCCCCTTTCATGTAAAGGCTACTAGCTAATCTTTTACTATCTATAATACCCTAAGCTAATTAGGATAAGGCCTAATAGGGCCGAAGAACTGGTGAAATTTTGACGTACTAATGGTTCTAAGGTCATCTAGTGGCTAGTGTGTAGATTGCCTCGTTCCGCCTTAGCTCGTAACAATCAGACTAATTTTCACTTGTACCCAAATTTGACTTACGGAACGACGGATGGCCTAATTGGGCCTTATATGAGCGGAGCTATTCTCTTGTTTGCATAATATTTTAGTAGCTATATTATGAAGTTTCAACTAGCAATTGCTGCTTGAAATATTTTCTAGAAATTTCGCTGTACGCGGCTCCAGTGTAATGTTATTTACGATTTAGTGTGTACGCTTTTATAAAATGCAAATCTTGATTCTGCTCGCATTTTTGCTCGTTTTATTTGTCCTTCAGACCATGACTCACATAGTTTAGTGGGCAATACGTTAGTACTGTTAATAATACTGTGTCGTAGGCATCTCACAAAAAAAAAATTGTTTAAAATACTTCAAGTTTGGGCAAACGACAAAAAATATTACAAAAATTGTTTCCATTATGCTTCAGAAAAGGACACAATTTGCTAACATCGATGTTTTTGAAATCACCTCATACTTGGAGACCAAAATTAATATCGAAATAAAAAGGTATCAAGGAAGGTCTGGAAGGATCGTAGCAAGAGTTAATCCTTAGCCTCTGCCTACCACGGAAGTAAAAAGACTTAATGATGTTTGTAGGAATAGTCAAAGACCTCAGACATATCAATTTCTACTTCGTAAAGCCCGTGACGATTCTAGTTTTAGCAGCGTCAGCCTAAAATATACATAAGCTATCACAGATAAATCCAACGTTAGTCATTATCAAGTTCACAAGAGCAAATAGCTTGATGTATCTTCAAGGTATATTATACAAGTAATCACTTATTTACAACAGCTCATCATTATGCATTAGCCATCTAGAGACGCAGCTGAGTGCTGTACTGTATTCGCATTTATATGAAAATAAGTCCACAATTCACTTTTTGCGATTGGTATAGACGTAGAGATTATTTGTGGCAATGCTCGGGCTGGTAAGTGCAGTGTTTATGGTTGCAGTTTATTAAGTTACTAGCTGTTTCTCACAGCTCCGCCTGCATCAAAAAGTAGTCTATGTTTGACCCCAGGTCTTCAACTATATTCATACAAATTTCATCAAAATCCATTCAGCGGTTTGGCCGTGAAAGCGTACACGCGAGACAGACTTTCGCATTTATAATATTAGTATGAATATGGACAGTCCATACTGTCATCCATATGTTATAGTAGAGCTCTGTCGAACTCTAAAATTTATTTGTAACTAGCTGCCCCCGCGACTTGGTCCACGTTACGTTCGATTATATTATATAAGCATACTTTTCTTTCTATACGATATTGCCAAACTCCTGCTCCTTATTATCCGTTATTGTAGAGTTTCACATAAAATCTTATAAGCAACAATACAAAAAAGGTTCAGGATCTCACTAAATATATTGCGACGGAATCCTGTTTCGCATGGAAGACAAAGTCAAACAATCGTGATTTGTAAATAAACATTTCCAGAAGCAAGTGAGTGGGGAAGTATTATGACTCGATATCAAATGATTTTCGTTGGACATAATCAGTGAGTCAAACTATTTTCATTCGACTCAATTTTTTTTTTATTATTCTCTGCTCCTTTCTACCATAAGGTTGGCTGCAAGAGATTGTATTAGCGATAAGTCCGCCTTTGTACTCATTTCTCTTAATGTTATTTGGTTTCTTTGCTGTATCTTTTCTTACATGTATGTAAATGGTGCAATAAAGTGTTCATTCACACCCGTATTCTTAAAAATAACCTTAAGGACATCCTTCACTCAAATTCATTGGAGGGCGCCTCAAGGAGGTCCTCGAACTTTCCTTGAAAATTACATTTTTAATTGGTTGCTTGAGCAAATTCCAATGAGGAAAGATACAGGTTAAAATAACCATCCGAAGCACAAAAATTAAAAAATACTAAAGCATAGAGTTACAAATTTAAATGAACAAATTAAGTAGTTCCCTAGGCAAAAATTGGCAAAAAGCTGATTCATACGCACTTTCGGGGGTGCCTCAAGGTACCTCTCGACCAACCTTATATTTGACAGTTCCATCGCCATCTCAAGTCAACCTTATATTTGACAGTTCCATCGCCATCTCAAGTCAAGGAAGCTTGTGACGACTAATCATACCAACGAGGTGGAGTAAGGTTAAATCGAGTTTGAGTGAAGGTTTCAGAATATGGGTATTATTCATTCATTCATTCATAATCACAATAAATGGTCTTGAGACCTAGAAATGAATTGAAATATTTTACAGGCTTACATGGTAGAATACATGTTATGGAAAATTAAACTAGTTGAGAATTCATTGAAATTTTCATGCGTTCTCGTGTGCAGTTATAGATCTGTACCTTAAATCTTGAAAGCACATAAAACAGATTTGAATAGCAGGTGTTAGTTTGAGGTTACAGTAACTTTATTCGTTTCCAAGATACGAATACGTTTTGCTCATTTCATAATGTGTTTCTATCTGTATTTTTCTATAAGTTGAATTAAGTACGATATTTACGTAGAAGAGAATGGCCTTTTCGTAGGAGAAAATCATTGAGAACGGAACGTATATTGTGTACGGTTTCGATGCTCTTTAGAGAAAACTGAATATGATATTTCATTTTTTTTTTTTTCACGGCGCGCATCTGTATCCATACTAATATTATAAATGCGAAAGTCTGTCTGTCTGTTACGCTTTCACGGCCAAACCACTGACCGGATTTGATGAAATTTGGTACGAATATAGTTGATGATGAAATGATGATGATTATTGTTTATCTAAGTACTATTCAACTGCGAACGGGTACACAAAAATGGCAAAAATATGATATTGGTTCATTGTGTTGTTTTTGTAAACCCCAAATAAATGAATACTAGAATTTACTTTACTGGGTATTTTATCTCACATTCACATCTCAATATAACAATTTTTTCATACATGTCTATATTAGATACTATAACGTAGTATCTTGAATAAACACACACAAACATTATAAGATATATGTGATTTGATTCTAGCAATTTAATATTACTGTTTAATGGTTGGTTAAACAGATCAACACGATTTCGCACATAAAGTTAGTAATATGACAGGAAATGTGTCCAATCAGCCATGCCTCCCTTCAGCGGGACGGCGGTAAATTGCGAATATAAGCGAATTTATAGTGTTTGCGTTCATAATTATTTATTAAGTAGTTGCTGTCCACGCGTCTACTTGCTGTTTACTAATTACATTCATTTCATTCGTTCTATTAGGTTGGGGAAAAAGTCTTTTCGCATATAGTATGTATGAACTTGTAATAAAATCTCTTTGGCTATACTATTTGTATCTGGTTGGTTTTGGTATCATTAAAAGTTTAAATTTTTAAAGATAAATTCAAATTAGGAAAATGTGTGATTTTCATTTGTTTTTCTTACTGTCAAGATGAGTGAATCTAATGAAGAAATTCCGATAAGATTTAACATTTTACTCTTAGTATAAGTGACAGCACCTACCATTAAAGCCGAGAGGTGGTTCTAAAAGACTCTGACACCAGCGTATACAGATCGATTGACCATTAAACCCACCTCGTACTTGATATGAATGAATGAATTTACAGACAGGGAGAAAAAGTACCTAGGGATCAACTAATGAAACATAGAGTCGGAACTAAATCATACACATCAGAGAAATAACATTATTTTGGCTTCCGACTCATTAAGATGTATATGCAGTTCCCTAGGGCAGTAAGAAAAGGTAGGGCAGTAAGAAAATTATCTTTATTTCCAATCAGCTCGCATCTTCCTGAACGTGCTCAATGGCATCCGATCTCGGGATACATTCGTCCATGAAAATTATTGACTTTATATTTTATCCCTCGACGGTGCTTAGCGCCTTGACTTCTATTAATGGACTAGTTCTGATAAAATCTACATTTATGCAAACAAATAAAAAATGTTATTGTTTTTCTGTATTTTATTCATATTGTTACGAAATCAAAAATAAATAAACATAAAATGCGGTCCGCGGAAGTTTGAGTAGCGCTGTCCGCGGAAAATTCTCGTACAATCGTCGCGTGTTTCCATACGGGAATAATATCGCGAACGATCTAGTACATCGATTATCTCGCTCTGACATATTGCTTTGTCTCGCTCTCGCACTTCTAGTATGTACTAAGGGAACGAGACAGAGGGTATCCCTCTCTCTCTATTCCGGAGTAGTTGTGATCTTTCTAGAAACTTATGGAGCGGGTTTCCCGGGCCATATAAATATCGGAAGGTGCCTCAGGAGGGCAGTTCTAATTTAACTGAGCTACAAGTGCGATCAAGAAGCGATATCCGGAGCGAATAACAAGTGATACAAGCGACCTCGGCAAGTTATAGTGACTGTGATTAGCAAGTGTTTGGGACATTGTTAGTGATAAGTGAAGTGAAGTGACGTCGGCGACCATCCTTGTGGGAATAAACGTTTTTAAGAGTCATCAGGTGTTTTTCTCCAAATTGCGAACCCCGAGCTCGTAACAATTGGTGTCATAAGTGGATTTGGAGATGCCGTTGACTCCGAGAGAAGACGTCACAAGTGAGGGTGTGAAGACGAGGGCGAAGCGTGCTGCGGAAGCCACTTCTACTGGATCTGCTGACCAGGCCGCTCCCGCCGCGCCCACCGCCCACCAGGTCACGTCCAACGGCAGCCAGGCTACGTCCAACGCCTACCAGGACACGTCCAACGCCCACCAGGACATGTCCAACACCCACCAGGCCACGTCCAACGCCTACCAGGACACGTCCAACACCTACCAGGACACGTAAAACGCCCACCAGGCCATGTCCAACACCCACCAGGCCACGTCCAACGCCTGCCAGGACACGTCCAACGCCCACCAGGCCATGCCCAACACTCACCAGGCCACGTCCAACACCAACCAGGCCACGTCCAACGCCCACCAGGCTGCGCCTATCTTTGATTTTGGGGAATTGATGCGAATGCTGGACAACAAATTTACAATGCAGGAGAAGCTTCAACAAAAGGCTCAACAGCAACTCCTGTCAGCTATTGGTGAAGTTAGTGGCGTGGTTACCAAATTACGCAAGGATGTTGACTTAGTGGAGGAACGCGTCACGACTCTTGGGAACGACATGGAAAATATGAAGACGGACCTTTCCACATTACAGAAGAAGGTCGTGCGCCTTGAAACAACGGGAGTAGCAGTTGCATCTGGCGGAACAGTCATTGCCCACCACGGACCCAGCGTGAAATTGCCGTCGCACTCCGAGGACAGGCTCTGACGGTCTTGGAGGTTCTTCCGTCGGGCAGTAGATTCAAGGACCTGCTGGAGGCACTGGAGTCGCGATACGGGGAACGGCATTTGGAGCACGTCTTCCGCGCTCAACTCCGCGACAGAGTCCAGCGCTCAGGAGAGGGTCTGCAGCAATGGGCGCTGGAAATAGAAAAACTCGTCCGCAAGGCGTATCCAGGGGCCGATTTGAAGATGCTTGAGTCCAACACCGTGCAGGCGTTCGTCGACGGCATCAAGGATTCGGAAGTCAGAGCTGCAGTAAGGCTAAACCATCATGCCTCATTAAAAGATGCACTGGCCCACGCTTTGGAGGTGGAAGCCGTCAGACATGACATTCGTCATTTCGCGACTCACAAAGTGCGCGAAGTAGTGGAGGAAGTTAGGGAAATAAAAGCTCCGCTAAGGAAGAGACCTGGATCCATGTGCTATAGGTGCGGCGACCGAGGGCACCTACAAATGAATTGCCCAAAGATCAAGAAGCTTGAAGACGACGTGAAGGGACTGAAGATGAAACAGGAGGCTTCATTATCGGAGAAACGAGTAAGAGCTGGCGCGGAGGAAGCCCCGACAACTATTATCTCTCAGGCATGCAACGGAAATAGTCTCGTAATATCTGGAACTGTAAATGGGATCAACTGCAGGATGACGCTGGATACCGGAGCATCAAGAACAATAGTCCGACCTCACTTAGTAAGGACCATAATGAGAACCATGAGGAAACTGGACTGTCGGCTTCTTTCTGCCTCCGGCCAGCCAATACCCGTCCTGGGAGAAGTGTCTGTAAAAATGTCTATGGGAGAAACCACATATACCCACAACGTCATCGTGGCTGAAATTATGGACGATTGTGTATTGGGATTAGATTTCATGAAAAAGTACAACTGTAGAATAGACGTTGCTAGTGGTGTATTCAAGTGTGGTGAAGAAGAGATCATCATCCTAGGAGGCATTAACGGGAGAGTGACATGTTTAAAGCAAACAGTCATACCTGGGAAAGCAGAAGCCCAAGTACTAGTAAAGTTACCAGTAACAAGGAACAAGAAATCTACCGGATGCGTGTTGATTGAGGAGATAGCTAATAAACCTGCGGCTCGAGGACTCATGACCGCGAGGACTCTCGTGAAAGGAAGAAACACCGCAGTAGTAAGAGTACTTAATCTAGGCGACCAAGAGAGGACCTTAAACAAAGGCGACATCATTGGAAAATGTGAGGAAGTTGTCTGGCTGAAAAAGTGCAGTACAACACAAAGCTCAGATACAACGAGTACCAGTGATTCTACAGTCAAGGAGCTTCTAAGTAACTGCAAAAGCAATCTAACGTACTCGCAGAGCATTAAAGTTAAGAAGTTTCTACTGCGCTACGCCGACATCTTCACCAGCCAAGAAGGAGACTTAGGAAGAACGTCGCTAGTACAACACAGGATTGACACCGGAAATGAGAGACCCATCCGACAGCGAGCGAGAAGAATCCCTATAGCCAAAGAAATAGAAGTCAAAGAGCTGCTGGCGGATATGGAAAGGAATAAAATTATTGAACCATCAGCAAGTCCATGGTGTTCACCAGTCGTGCTAGTAAAGAAGAAGGACGGAAGCACGCGGTTCTGTGTTGACTACAGACGACTTAATGACATCACCAAGAAGGACAGTTACCCGCTGCCTCGGATTGATGACACCTTGGATACCCTTAGTGGCATGAAATGGTTTTCAATATTGGACTTAAAATCTGGGTACTGGCAAGTGGAAATCCATCCGAAGGATAAGGAGAAGACTGCATTCTCGACAGGCCAGGGATTATGGCAGTTCAACGTCATGACATTCGGATTATGTAACGCGCCAGCTACCTTCGAGCGACTGATGGAATGTGTACTAGCAGGATTGGTAGGAGAAGCCTGTCTAGTATATTTGGATGACGTTATCATCGTTGGCCGAGACTTTGAGGACCACTTGCGGAACTTGGAGCAAGTCTTCGAGAAAATTCATGGAGCCAACCTAAAATTGAATCCGAAAAAGTGCCGCTTATTCAGGAACGAAGTGAGCTATCTAGGCCATGTTATTACCAGTGAAGGAATCCTGACTGACCCGGAGAAAGTGGAAGCCGTTCAGAAGTGGCCTACCCCCAAGGACAAGACAGAAGTACGGGCATTCCTTGGCCTTTGTTCGTACTATAGACGTTTTGTGAAAGGATTCTCGGAGATTGCAAAGCCATTACACCGACTAACTGAAGATAAACGTCAATTTAGTTGGGATGAAGCTTGCGAAATTGCCTTCGAAAAACTGAAGAAACATCTGTGCGAAACACCAGTCTTGGGATACCCTCAACCAGAAGGTCCATTTATAGTGGATACGGATGCAAGTAATACCGCAATCGGTGGGGTACTATCTCAAAAGCAGGAAGACAGGGAAGTTGTTATAGCGTACTTCAGTAAGTCGCTGTCTAAACCGGAAAGGAATTATTGTGTGACAAGAAGGGAGCTACTGGCAGTAGTGAAGACGCTACAACACTTCAGCAAATACCTCATCGGTAGGCAGTTTTTACTTCGCACGGATCATGCAGCGTTAAAATGGCTGTTGCAATTCAAGAACCCAGAAGGTCAAGTTGCTCGATGGATTGAACAACTTCAGGAATATGACTTCATTATCGAACACCGTCGAGGACAGGCCCATGGAAACGCGGATGCGCTGTCACGCAGACCCTGCCCAGAAGATTGTAAGCACTGTATCAGGCAGGAGTTAAAAGAAATGACAGTAAAGCTAACTCGGACAGAACCATTAGAGACCTGGGAGAACGATGCGATGAGAAAGGAGCAAGAGAATGATGATGACCTACGGCACATCATCAGGTGGAAGGCACAAAGTAATGATAAGCCAAAATGGAGTGAAGTTGCACCGACAGGCACTGTTTCCAAGGCGTACTGGGCGCAATGGGATAGCCTCGTTGTACAAAACGGAATACTCTACCGGAAATGGGATAAATCTAACGGCAGAGAGTTTCAACTGCAAATTGTGGTTCCAAGAACAAAAATACGTGATGTTCTTCGGGAAGTACACGACGGCGTGTCCGGTGGACATTTGGGAGTCAAGAGGACGCTAACGAAAATCCGCGAAAGGTTCTACTGGCTCCATTGTCGGGAGGATGTGGAGGACTGGTGCCGCAAGTGTACAACTTGTGCTGCCGTAAAAGGGCCACATACCAGGAGCCGAGGGAATCTACGACTGTACAACGTCGGTGCACCTTGGGAACGCATTGCAGTCGACGTAGCCGGACCATTTCCTGTCACTGACTCAGGGAACAAGTATTTCATGGTTGTCATGGACTACTTCACTAAATGGCCGGAAGTGTTCGCCATACCAAACCAAGAAGCTACGACAGTTGCAACCAAGATAGTGGAAGAAGTGATTTGTCGCTTTGGCGTGCCCTTGGAAATCCATTCCGACCAAGGCAGGAATTTTGAGTCACAGGTTTTTCAAGAAGTTTGCAGGATTATGGGAATGAACAAAACCCGAACCACGGCTTACCATCCTCAGTCAGACGGGATGGTCGAACGGTTTAATCAGACGATCGAGAGACATCTGGCAAAAATAGTGGAAAGCCATCAAAGGGACTGGGACAAGTACATTTCACTGTTCCTGCTAGCGTACAGAACCGCGGAACATGAAAGCATAAAGGCAACTCCGGCATATGTCAACTACGGTCGTGAGCTGCGGTTGCCAGTGGACCTCCTAACAGGAGGCTCACCAGATGAACCTCAAAGTGTTCAAGACTACGTTTCTGATCTGCGTGACCGAATGCGAGAAATACACGCCGCAGTTCGAGAAAACGGGTTGCCGTCGAGTCAGAACATGAAGACCAGATACGACAGAATGTCGAATACAAATGGCTTCGAGGAAGGCGCTCTAGTCTGGCTTCACAACCCGACTCGCCGGAAAGGGTAATCGCCAAAGTTACAAACCAAGTGGGAGGGCCCATACAAGGTGGTAACGCGACTAAATGATGTGACGTATCGGATACAACGTCAACCAAGAGGAGCAATGAAGATTGTTCACATCGACCGCTTGGCGAAATATCACGGAAGTAATGATGATGCTCGGGACGAGCATCTCTAAGAAGGGGGCAGTGTTACGAAATCAAAAATAAATAAAAATAAAATGCGGCCCGCGGAAGTTTGAGTAGCGCTGTCCGCGGAAAATTCTCGTACAATCGTCGCGTGTTTCCATACGGGAATAATATCGCGAACGATCTAGTACATCGATTATCTCGCTCTGACATATTGCTTTGTCTCGCTCTCGCACTTCTAGTATGTACTAAGGGAACGAGACAGAGAGTATCCCTCTCTCTCTATTCCGGAGTAGTTGTGATCTTTCTAGAAACTTATGGAGCGGGTTTCCCGGGCCATATAAATATCGGAAGGTGCCTCAGGAGGGCAGTTCTAATTTAACTGAGCTACAAGTGCGATCAAGAAGCGATATCCGGAGCGAATAACAAGTGATACAAGCGACCTCGGCAAGTTATAGTGACTGTGATTAGCGTTTTGGACATTGTTAGTGATAAGTGAAGTGAAGTGACGTCGGCGACCATCCTTGTGGGAATAAACGTTTTTAAGAGTCATCAGGTGTTTTTCTCCAAATTTCGAACCCCGAGCTCGTAACAATACGAAAAGTACGAGTACTACTGCTCTACTATGGAGATATTGGTTGTTTTTTTTTTTTCATTTTAGTATTTATTTTTAAAAACTAGTTGGTCTACAAGCACAAATACTTACAACAATTGGCGGACTTATGCTATGAGTGAGCATTTTCTAACAGTTACCATAGTAACCAGTATTATGATAGTATTACGTCTAAGATACATGGAAGATCTATCTTGTTGTAGCTTTTATTTGTTTAGAATAGAATGGAATGGGATGGGATGGGATGGGATGGGATGGGATGGGATGGGATGGGATGGGATGGGATGGGATGGGATGGGATGGGATGGGATGGGATGGGATGGGATGGGATGGGATGGGATGGGATGGGATGGGATGGGATGGGATGGGATGGGATGGGATGGGATGGGATGGGATGGGATGGGATGGGATGGGATGGGATGGGATGGGATGGGATGGGATGGGATGGGATGGGATGGGATGGGATGGAATGGAAACTTTATTTGTGAGACAAAGGTAAGTACAACATACGTCATCAACTAGTGTTTTTCTGCCAAGCGAAGAAAACCATGCAAATATTTTTTCGACTTTGTATTTATTCTAGTCTAGTCTATATCGGAAGTCTACGGTCAAACATCGTAATGAGATCTAAAGTGCAATCCCCGAGCAATTGATTCATTTATACAGTTAACGGAACGATTTCGGGGGGCATTAGCAGACAATGGGCGCTTAATGTTAAAGGTACTTCAAGAGGATTTTCAGTAACACCGGTAGGTTCTTAATTTTTCAGTGTAATTTGGTTCACGAGCTGCATGTAAAGTTAGATAATGAGATGAAAGATCAGCAGATAGATACCAAGCCAATTGATGTTTTTTTTTTAACAACTAAGTATGCAAACAGGCGTACGGCCCACCTGATGGTAAGTGGTTACCTTAGCCTAAGAACGCCTGCAACACCGGAGATGTACGGGCACTTGATCACGGTACCTGAGGCCCTATTTTAACCGGCGAGTCGAATGAGAATCGTTCAATTTACCGATTCTGTTTTCAAAAATAGAAATATTGATCATATTGTGATGCTTTTATCTTGAGATATTTTAAACTCAGACCCTAGGGACTTAAATATTTAGAGAATACTAGCTGTTACCTGCAGCTCTGCCTGCATCAAAAAGTAGCCTATGTTTGACCCCGGGTCTACAACTATATTCATACCAAATTTGATCAAAATCCGTTCAACGGTTTGGTCGTGAAAGCGTAACAGACAGACAGACTTTCACATTTATAATATTAGTATGGATAACTTGCCATACAAAGTTGTTAACGCAGTAGCTTGTGCCTGCGTTCATGGTAGATACAAAAATCCCTTCTGTTTTTCTCTGCCATGTAACAACAAATACCTATTACTTCCAACGACGGGTTCGAATAATAAATTTTCTTCTTCTTTCGAATCTTAATGGCTATAAAGGTCAATAGGTACCTATATTAATTTTCCATATCGCCACCGATAGGTTCTCATTAGGCCGTTCAGGCACAATAGTGTCGGCCCTTATGGCATTGAGCGTTTGCTACCGCTCGCGAGTTTGCATTGCTCGCTTGATCAAAGGCAAAGTCCATGGCCGAGGTTCGTCCCAACTGAGAGCCCCTTGTGCATTTGCCGAAAAGGCTGAGTGGTTAATAGCCCTCGCCTCAAACTGTCTCGCTGTAAATTTGAAAGCTCACAGGAGCTAAAAATGTAGGTCATTAAAAAAAAATTGCGCCGTTTCATATGTCCTTCATTTGTGCAAGAGACAGGGCAACTAGGAAACGACAAGCCATTGACTGCACTGCATCGCACTCTCAGAGGCTTATATCACATAAAAGATAATATCTATAGTAATTACTTGAACTTCTGAACATAATTTCATAGCTATGCGAATTTTGATGCGATCGTACAACTACTTATTTAAAATGTTAGACATTTTTGTTAGCCGCGAACATAGACCTCGCGATTATTTTATTTATATAGACAGGATACAAATAGATGTTAGAGTTTGCGTGTTGTCTACAAAATTGTTTGAAGGTTGGCAACACGCAATTAACCCTCCTTGTCTTTTAAATGTCTATAGACTACTTGGATCGGATTTACTTTCGATATATTTATAAATAGTAATAAACGGTAAAAAAATTCCTGCACCTAATTAGTCAACAAAGATCGGCTACACCTAGGTTTAGCCGAAACAATGCCGTCTAAATTTAAGTCTAGCCGAAGATGACAGGTTAAAACCGGGACCACGCCACACTTGTAGATTAACTTCACAACTACAAAACATTTTCAAATTTGTCCCAGTAAATATATAAAAAAAAATCTTGTTTTTTTAATAAAAAATATTATTTGTTTACTTGGACGACATGATCATCCAGGTATATTTCAGTTATTTTTATTTCATATCTAAACTAAAGTACCCATTGCATTAAAAATTTCAAGAGAATAAACTGAGTGACGCTATAAAATATGAAAACATTTTTTTAAATCTGCTTTGAAACGACGGTGTTATTAGGTAACAAATATGAAAAAAAACAAACGTCCTATTTTTGAAAAGCGGTTTGAAACAGCTAAACTATTTTTTTACCTAATGTATTTTTACGTTTTCTACATACATTCAGAATATCAACAAAATCCGACCAACGGCTTTGGAATTATTATAAAATATTTGTTTTTACCTTAATGCGAATACCTCAAAAACTAGTAAACCGATTTTGATGTTAAATGAACTTGACAATTTTATGCATGTTTTTTCATCGATATCGGACTAACGGCTCGAGAGTTATTACATACAAACGATGTTTTTTCGCCCCAACTTGATTTGTAGCCCTCGCTCACTTCGTTCACTCGCTCAATTAAAAATTACCCATAATGTCGAATGAAAATCGTTCGGTAACGAACAAAAATCATTCGACTCGCCCATTTTGAGTGAGTTACACTTTTTAAAAATAGCACTCTAGGATTGAAAAAGGTATTGCTTCAAAACTTTCCCTCGAAAACCTAGCTGCAATTGGTAGTGCGAATAAATTCAACCGTCCAATAAGTCGGCGCGGGGTTTCCGCGGCTTATCAACATAATTTACAACCAGGAACCTGGGAATAGGTATCTTATAAATGCTATTTTGGTACACCTCCATTTTGTGTTTCTATATTGTGCTTAGGTTAGGAAGGTAATTATTTGATACCTTGAATTAGAAAATAGGTAAAAGTTTTTTTAAACTTTGTGTAAAGTACCCTTAAAAATTGGTAAACGCAAAAGTTTTATTTATTTTTATCCCTCATTCCACTACTACGATGCACCAGTGGATTTAATGATACTTTTTTCGCCTCTTGAATCCAATGGTGGATCCATGGAAACTTATTTCACACTGATACACTTAATATTAAAATATTAAATTCTAGGAGATTCGTTCAGAATGTATTTTTTACATGACTGTAGACTCGAATTTTTTTTAATACCGACGAAATAACAGTTTCAATAAAAAAAAAATTATAAGAAATATAATTGATAATATTAAAATCGCTTTAACATATTAAGAAAGGAACGTTTTGCTTTCGGTTCTTTTTCGCAGGACGTTCCAGGTTTTAAAAATTGCGAAATCTCGTTACTCCTAGGACGTACTATGTACCAAACGAACCACTCAGAATGTAGTGCTTTGTGCTCAGAATCCGGGCATGCCCAGCATCTGGTAGGATCCCGGTGAATCTCGAATTTTTCCGTAAACATGTTCAAAGCGAGAGCGCCTGAGTGAGTACTTAGTAAAGAGTCAAGGTTTTGCCGCAACTGGTTGTCATAATACTAATGTTAGCATCTGTTTATGAACGAGCTTGCCAGCTGTCAAAGTCAAGGCGATCTGTCACTGGAAATTTTGACGCGAAGACGTCAGCATTAATTTGGTGTCGTGAGAGGAAGAATAATTAGTGTAGGACGTGAATAAATTGTACACATACCTATCAATTGATTGAGTTTAAGGAATAATTTCCCCACAAATATGAAGTAATGTCTAATACTTAAAATTTGTAGACAATTGGTTGTGAAACACAGTTGTGGTGGCAGTCGAAAGGGATTATTGAAATTAGCGGGGCATCCGTGTTCGTGCATGTCTTGCAGTGAGCAGCGCGATCTGACTTGGATGGATATAATCGCTGAATAAGGAAAACACAAAATAAAGTATGGGATGAAAACTTAGTGGTAAATTAATAGGATGATATACTGTATAAAAAATGGAAAATATTTTTGTCTTATCTAATACTAACTACATTTTATTGTACACATTATATGGGGAACGAATCTCGGTCCTTTTAGTTTAAACCTACACCAATGATATAGTGTAAATCTACTTAACATATCTTCACTCATGTCAGAGTTTAAGGTAGATACATACCGCGGTTCGACTGTGGCGCGCTACATGCTTTGTTCGTTTGATCCAACAAATGTCGATCCAGCATTGTTTGGGCAAATATTGTGATGTCTTCAGCAAATACACTGTTTGGAAACTTTGGTGTTTGACTTTGAAATTAGGTGTATTGTTTGTTTAAGAATATATTACTATGATTTAGTGCCATGCAGCAACGCATCGTAAGGTTAATGTTAGGGACAAACCGACAAAATAAGAGAAAAATAGTAGAGAAACTCATCCTAAGACCACATTATAGGTCTAGATTGACTTGTATTTCAGTTCCTTTCGACTCACAATACCACAAACATAGATAAAAATTAATATAAACCCCTTATTTTACCAATTACGTTAGACAGTTGCGGATTTATATCATGAAAATGTCATTTTGTTTATTTAAACTTACGGTGTTATAAATTTGGCAGGAGTGTAAATAGTCCCCTTAAGCGCCAGTACAGATAACTATCTCTTCGCTTCTTTCACGCTCATCACTCTCGTCATACACGCTCCTCGATTACGGGTAGGTACTCAATGTATCTGTCAATTATGAAAGACCGTTCACATTGACGCAAACCCTGCTCGCGTGGCGGGACGCCCACAGAAATAAGAATAAGTGTCATTAGCAGGCCAGTTAGCTTTTTCATACGCTACGGCACTTCTACCGATTCTTATTTCTGTGGGCGTCCCGCCATTTGCGCGAGATTAGTGTCAGCTTGAACGGTCCTTAAAAGTTAATAATGTCTGCGTTTTCTTCGCCTTTTAAATACCTAGTTGTTCTCTAGGCCGAATTTAAGCCAGTACCTTTTGGACGGACGAGGCAGAATATTACTATATTCCGCCACACTTGTTCTTAAAATAACTTGCTGGTCATCGCAACACGTAGCCATACCATCGCAGGTGACTTACAGCTTGCCCGCTATGTCACGAACATGAAGATTACCCTGGGGGTAAATCTCTCGCCTTTACAGAAAAAATTTAATACAAGATTTTTTTATATATGTCTGACATACGATTTTCTGTAGTCAGCCGTGATATTTTTTCGTCAAATTTCGTTTCTCTCTTCATAGTCTTAATACTCGAGATTCGCCCCCCAGAATGCGCGAGTTTCTCACGTGGAAAGTCTCAACACCTAACACATTTAACACAAAATATACAGACGATAGTATTTTGTTGGTACCTTGTTTCATTTTCGTAACATCCATGCAGATCGATTTAGTGATATCTAAAACACAGTCAGTATAAATCTGTAGAAGCCAATCAAATATTTCTGCGCCTGCATAATGCACGGATCGGGCATCGAACCGAGACTATGGGAACGTCAAAAAGCAATCACTAAACTAACGCGGAATGATTCAACGGCGCTGTCAGCCGGAACAAAAGCGAATCACTTTGATCTGGGATTAGGGTGGCTATGATTTGGATGCTGATGGGAATTCTGTAAGTGGATATTCAAATTAATTTCAATGATTGAACCAATACATAGCAATAAGTCCGCATCTGCTCGTATTATATTTAAGTTTTTGTAATATTGTGTTACTATTTGTTTCTATATGTGGGCAATAAATATATTTTTTATTGGTTTGTATTGTACATACATTCATGAGACAGATAGCGCGCAGAAAGGTTCTCGAATGGCGACCACGAATCGACCAGATGGTCAGATGACCTGAAAAACGAACGAACAGGTGAAAAAACGATGCAAACAAAAAAAAATTTATATTTTAACATTAACTGGACTGTATATACTGGACATTGCATATTTCGTAAGGGACCATCCCACATTTTTTGAGAAATTAGAAAGATGTCAAAAACTCCGACCATTAGATGTACATTGAATAAAAGCACCGACACATAGTAGTGCCCTTTTCAAAAAGAATTGTTATGCAATGACATCAAATATTTAAAACAAAATTCCAGTCGAATTAAGAGAATTGCCAGACGACGAATTTAAATACAAACTTAAAAATTGGTTAATAAAGGGTTGTTTTTACAGCATTAATGAATTTATGAATTATGATTATGAAAAAAATATGTTTATTAATACCTGAAATTTAATATGTTAGATGTAAGTCAAGAAATTGATATCGCAATCCAAAGTGGTTCAACTATCCGTGTTACTAATTCACTACTTAATTAGATTTAGTGTTATTCTAAGTATGTTTGTAATCTTAATGGCAACACAGAACATAGCATTGATTTACTATAAAGTCAGAACTATTTGTTTCGCAAACAACTACGAAGTGTCACTTTAGATTGGCTTGATGTCCTATCTTTCTAATTAATCATACAGCAAAGTAGTCGCCTTTAAAAAAAATAAGTGATGTACCTGCATAATAGGAATGAAATCGGAGTTCAAGATCGAAATAACTGTAATGACACAAAAAATTCTACATCAAGCCACGCTCTTGCCAGACCTGCTCGTTGTTACAAACTCACATGGCCCGCTAGGCTATAGAGCTTCTCGATTTTGACGCTTTGTTTCTCTTGACGCTTTTTCATTTAGTTTTCGGATACACAATCAAAATAACATGTCCTGAAATACAGAGAATCATGGGAACCCTAGCACCAGCTGAACAAAGCCCGGATAGCTTCAAACAGCGAAATGAAAGCGTTCACGGGCTGATTATGTGTGATGGCGATTGATATGTTAGCTTTGGATATTGATTTTTAAAGGCTCATGGCTCTTTAAAAAATAAGTAATGAACTAGTGACTTCACTGTTAGTTAGTACTTCTTCTTACACCCGTATTCTTAACCTTGTAGCGTTTCCGAACGCTACTTATGTTTGTGAACGCAACCTCAAAGTTTAGAGCTGTCAAAGGGACAGATAAAAAGGTGGGAGAACGGAAGATTTGTTCGTACGACGGATTTGTAGATTACAATAATAAACTGGATTTCCTTCATATAAAGTGTTTGCTTTGTGTTTGCTACAACGAAGTAAAGAGAAACATTGAACACAGATGAGTACATGGTGGAACTCATTACTAACGATCCCCATATTGGTGACCCCTCGAAAAATTTGACTTCGTTGTTGGACATAATTAGCGCACTCGTCGTCTTCTTTAAACGTTGCTGTTCCCTGAAGTGGTTACGAACGTTGGGGTTTCAAGAACTCTGCACGTTTCGACTTACTCTACTGGACATAGCACCCTTTTCTTGCCTGCTACCTGTTGGATACCCGGCTTTGGTGTATAACCCTGCACTTGCATGCTGCATCGTTTTTTGTGGGATTACTTACAGCTGCCTGACTTCCAACTAACAGTAAGCAATGGAAGACAAATGGTAACAACTTTTCTTTTATCTGGTGTCGGACAAACTTACACAGTGAAAGTGCTTGTTGAACTAACATTTTTCCTGGTGTTTTTTGTGTACATATTTAATTAAAGATTGTCTCCCACACACATAACTCTTATGAGGAATGACATAAACACATAAGGACATTTATTTTTCATTAAATTGCAACAATTAAAATCCTTACTTTTATAACCCGTTGAAATCATCCCGGTTAATAATTTTATTTGTATTTGATTTTGTTAAATCCTTGCTTCTGCACCTTGCATACATACTGTTTTGTTTAACTAATTTCAATTACAAATTTCTAACAAAGTTTTAATTATAATTAGTTACCTAAGTACTTATAATTTCAAAACTTATTGACTAAAGTACTTAACTTAAAATTGTTCGAAATTTAATTAATATACATAAAAATAATCCTAATTTTTTTTTTTTTAAGTTTTGTTTGCATGTTTGTTCCTGTTCATATATATTTTTTTTAATTACTTTAAATTTCAAAATGTCAGAAGAATTGAAACAACTACGTCGGACTATTAACAGCTTGGTCTAGTGCCTGAAGATGCCTCGCGTAGAGGCGAAACACGTGTTGCATGTGCAAGCTAGTGGTGGCGGGCATGTTGGGACTAATAGTAGTGGGTGGGTGCCGGCCGGCAATAGTTTGCATGAACTAACTGGTGGCGGAAGCACGCAAAATAATTTATTAAGTGCTTCCATCTCTTTGTGTTTGAACCTCGGACTTCGCCGGGATTTTCGCTGGAATTTTATAATTGCAGATGTAGGCACTCCAATTATTGGATCGGATTTTCTGGCTCATTACCAGTAGGGTATTATTGGGGCTTTCAAAACAGGTAGTTTTCATCACACCTCGCTCATTTCATTCGCTTGGTTTGATGAAAACTACCTGTTTTGAAAACCCCAATAATACCCTTGATTTTTTGGTTAGGAATTCCCTCGCGTCACTACATGAGGATGACTCGTACCCTTTTAAGGCACCCAGACGAACCATACAACTTAATATTTTTTTAAGCTTTAAAATTGTTTAAATATTCCAACATTGAAGATATATAAGTCATTTCGCTAAAACACGGGACACGTTGCGGTCAAGTTAAGTTAACTGTTTAGTTATGAAATTTATAAAACAAAAAGAATCGTTAAAATTACCATGTATTTGTCCTAATGCATTAATAACCGAAGCAAAGCGACATGGTAACTTATTACCCAATACCATTCGTTGCATTGTCTGCGGGCCATCGAATTGCGGAAAGACCAATTTAGTGATAAGCCTCTTGCTGCACGAAAACGGTTTACGTTTTCGTAATCTATACGTGTATTCAAAATCTTTATATCAACCGAAATACATATTTCTAGAAAGAGTATTAACAATGGTACCAGGAGTATCATATTTTTTTTTTTATTTTTATTTTATTTATTTGGAATAACAAACAGATACAAAATATATGTTGACAGTGCATAATATAAACAATATGTAAATGTAACAATTCTGTAACCAACCACGTTATCCACAGATTAAAGAAACAAGTATTTATAAAATAGTTACTAGAGGGAAATTATAATGAAAGTGTGTAAGGGTAAGTACAAAATAACTCAGCAAGTATACAAGATGAATAACAACATACAGGTCGCGTAATCTACCTTTACAGTGAGTCTTGTTCAGAGAGTAATGACAATAAAAGTTTTTTATACGTAAAAGGAGAACAGTTAAATATGTCAATGCTTTCAAATAATGTATTATGGTACTCAGCCATACGACGCAAGGGAGAACGATGACCCGAATTAGTGTGAGAAGTAGGCAGCGCGAAGAGTGGGCGTGATCGCACCTGGCGCAAGGTAGCCGATCGTGGAACTTTGTAATAAAGTTTATTAACGAGGTCAATGGAGTCTATCTTATTGTGAATGATGTTATAAAGTAGAACAGCCTCTAGATATGCACGACGCGATTTAAGAGTAAGAAGATTGTAAGAGCTCAGAAGTTGGGAATATGTTAAGTATTTGCGAAAACACTTATAATGCATGGTACGTAAAAATTTCCGCTGAATCGTCTCTATGGCATCGGTATATTTTTTATAGAAAGGGTTCCAAACAGGGACAGCATATTCGAGTTGGGAACGGACCAGAGCTTTATACAAGTAGAGATATGTAGAAGGTTTCCTGAAAGCAACAGATGATCTCAAGACAAACCCGAACATTTTGAAAGCCTTATTTGTAATGCTCTCAACATGACCATCTAAACAAAGCTTATTATCGAGAACGATGCCAAGATCCTTCACGGATGAGACCGTCATTAAAGTAGTATTGCAGAGGTTGTAATTAAAAATAACAGGTTTTTTATTTTTTGTAAATCTTATAAAGTGACATTTTGGGAGGCTTAGATGTAGCTTATTCGCAATGCAATAGTCAGTCAGTCTGTCCAGATCACGTTGAAAGGAAATGCAATCATTAACGGATTTAATAGATTTGTAAGTTTTGAGATCATCCGCGTACATCAGGAATTGTGAATTTTGAAAACAAGACTTAATATCGTTAATGAACAATATAAATAAGAGAGGTCCAAGTATTGAGCCCTGAGGCACGCCCGATGTAACCTGAACTACATTAGACCGATAACCATTAACAACTACCGTCTGAGTTCTGTTATGAATGTAAGATTGAAACCAGCGGAGCAAATTGCCACGAATACCATTGTACGCAATTTTATCCAGTAGAAGTTCATGATCCACCTTATCGAATGCTTTTTCGTAATCTGTGTACACACTGTCGACCTGTACTCCATCATCTAAATTCTCAAAAAGACTACTTGTAAAAAGGACTAGGTTTGATGTAGTTGAGCGTGATTTCACAAATCCGTGTTGTTCAGGAATTATGATGTTGTGCAATATTGGGTATATTTCATTGTGTACAAGTCGTTCAAACAGCTTTGCCAAGGCAGATAAGATGGAGATAGGGCGGTAGTTCTCCACGTTTTGTTTATGCCCTTTTTTGTGCACGGGTGTAATGTAGGCACATTTCCAAATGTCTGGAAAGAACCCTTCTGCTAAGCATTTGTTGAATATTATAAAAAGGGGCTTACTTATACTAGCAGCTGTTTGTTTTAAAAAATAAGGAGGAATACCATCGGGTCCTGCACCTTTAGATGTGTTTAAAAGTAGAAGTTCGTTTAAAATCTTTTCTTGTGGTAAAAATATATTTGTTAATGTTATATCATTATTGCAAGAATCAGGAGGTGGCTGCCATATGTGTGAATAGTGGGGGATGTGGGTTCAAAAACAGACTTAAAGTAATCGGAGAACATATTACAAATTACGTCTGGATTTGTGGATTTGTTGTCGTTATATTTCATTGTGGAGGGTATATTGGATTTGTCTTTCCGGTTAGCTAGGTAAGTCCAAAAATATTTGATATCTGTAGAAATGTTATTTTCTACAGATTCCATGTACTCGCGGTATTGTTGCCTGCAAAGATTTTTAAAATTGGCTCTGTGATAGGTGAAATTTTCATAATCTGAGATGTTGTGGTATTTTTTCCATTTGACCCAAGCCCTCTGTTTGTTTTTAAAAATGTTTATCAATCTGCGTGTAAACCAAACAGGGAATTTTTCCGATTTAGGACTTGATGTGGGTACATGCGACTTTATAATATTGTTGATATTGTTGTAGAATAATTCAAGGGCATCAGAGGCAGTGAGATTACAAAGATCGTTGTCCCAATTTATTATAGAAATGTCCTTATTTATGGCTTCGTAGTCTCCTTTATAAAAATTGTATTTAGTGCACGGTTTTTTCAGCATGGCATGGTCTGGTAGTGAGGCTGACATGTAGGATACGAAAGGAGGATGATTTTGGTTGGGACCTACCAATGAGTTGGGCTGTGCCTGGACTGTACAAGGTACGTTGGAAATCACTAGATCAAGTATACGTTTGTTTGTGTTAAGTAAAAAGTTATATTGCGTGCAACCAATAGAAGACATAAATCTTTCTAAGAACAATCCACAGGTAGATGTGTTGGTGTGTGACATACCATCGTTTGAATTTAAACCATTCGAAAAATACCACTCGATGTGAGGAAGATTATAATCCCCAACTATGTATATAGTGTCTACATTCGCGTTAATAATAGACTCCTGCAAATAATCGAAGTGTCTCTCGTAAGCTCCCACTTTCGCCCAGGGCGGTATATAAGCACCGCTGATAATGTGACGTTTGTTACTGTCGCTAGAAGGTATCTCAACAATAACATGTTCGATGCAGGACGGTGGTAAAACATCCCTAGGAATGCGGGATACATCCAACGAAACTGGATTTAGTCCACGCAAGACGGCTACTAGGACCCCACCCCCATCCTCCCTACCCGTGGCTTGACGATCACGATCTTGTCGAAAAACAATGTAGCGATGATCTATGAACTCATTACAATTAATTTCAGGTGTCAACCAAGTTTCAGTGAGCACAATGATATCGTAGCAAGAAGAAAGAATATTCATATACAGTGTTTGAAGCTTAGTCCTGAATCCACCACAATTTTGATAATAGATTGTCAATGGGTTATCCACTGTTCAGGCATTTACAATAAATCCATATTAATGAATTGGAATTAGAATAATAATTGTAGTTTACGAAATACGAACAATATTTAACCTTAAAGGCGGTGCAAAAGTCAGGACCAATACCTGCGCATATTGTAAAACCGCATTTACAGGTTCCAACGACAAAATCATAGCAAAAGATAATTATCATTATGCAAAGCAATGATACATGCAAAGTTGTTTTTCCTTTATTACCGATCTGTTCACGAGCTATAATATAAATAACTGAAGACTCCAGAGATATCATATTACAAATTTAATCATAATAGTGAGGTTTTGAGCCCCCAAGAGGCTGCTTCGGACTCTATAATAGTATTCGACGATGTCGCTTGTGAAAACCAAAACAACATCAGAGACTATTTTGCTATGGGACGTCATAAAAATATTGATTGTTTTTATCTTAATCAAACTTATACAAAAATACCAAAACAGCTAGTCAGAGACAATTCAAACCTCATTGTTCTATTTAAACAAGATGATATAAACTTGAAACACGTCTATGATGAGCACGTGGGTTCTGATATGTCATGGCAACAATTTCGTGAAATGTGTTCGACTGTTTGGAATGAACATTATGGTTATGTAGTAATAAATAAAGATTGTGAAAGAAATAAAGGCTGTTACAGGAAGAAATTTGATACCTTCATATTATTGTGATAACATTCATAAGATTGTGTCTTGTATAGGATTTACCACTTTCATTTATGTTTTCTAACAAGAAAGAGCCATCTAAAATGGAGAGAAATATAAAAAAACAAATTGTGAAATCAGCTACAGCTGTCAAAAGAAAAGTTAATATGATAAAAGATACAAAAAATACTAACAATGTGGCATTAGCAACTATATTTAAACCTATCGTTGATCCACTGAACCAGTTAGCCAGTAAAAATAATAAAAAATCTGAGAAAAAAGAATTTGAAGAAAATGAAAAACATTTATATAAGAGAAATAAATATAGTGAGAGTGAAGCCTCGTGCACTTCTAAAGAAGAAGAAGAAGAAGATTTTGAAAAACAGTTTAGCGATCAAGACGCCGATGAAGCTAGTTTAGATGTTTTTGACAATAAAACTAACAGAACTCTTACTGTTTCACCGTCTACCGAGCATAACATTAGTGATGGGTCTTTTAAATCACTTCAATCATCCCCAAGTTTGCAAGATCATACTCTATCGTGGTCTACAACTTCTGAAGTATTGAAAGATATTCCATTCGGGATCAAACATGATCGCGGAAAACTCATGCTCGGTAACTCGCGCGTTATTGACCAAGACTGCATTTGGAAAATCGGAAAACTTACTGTGAAAAAAACTCCAGGTTTAAAAGAATTATTATTTAAGAAAGTGCCAAACATGGTTGTGATAACCGAGGAAGATTTACAACATTACAAATTATTACTTAATGAAACCAATGCCCATAGACGTAATTTTGATCCAAAGAAGCCTATTAATAGCAACAAGGGCTTCAAATATATGAATATAATTAAACCTTTATTCAAATTTTCCAGAAGTCTAACCACTAGTTCTGAGAGTCTTTCAATGGGTAACGGTATTAAACTTTTAAAGAAAGTTTATAAAAATACTGATTTAATTTATTGGGATGATCCCAATGAGTTGGTAGAACGATTGCAATTATTATTGGCATCACGAGATGCGGGTAACACTGGTTTAGATAATGAAATTGTAGCAATTATAGAGGAATTAGTAGAAGCTGGTATTATTAACAAAAAATATATAAAGAACATGCACTAAAGGAATCCAACAGTCTTGTTACAGCTAACAATCTTTATGCACAGAAATGAACGTGGATAAATTTGGACATCACGTTCATAAGCGTTTACGAATTTGTGACTATATAGATATTTTAAATGAAACCTTAACCAAGACAGATGAAGGGAAGTATGATCTAAAATCATCGCGATTAAAAGGATTATTACATCCTGAAGACGATGACGAAGCAGTGAACAAAGCATATCTCGATAAAGAAATTATTTTTTTAAAAGAAGAAATTAAAAAATCATCGTGTTTAACAGGATTATTACATCCAAAGAAAGATGACGATGCAGTAAGCAAAGCTCATCTTGACAAAGAAATTTTGGAGTTAAAAGAAGAAATAAAAAATTCGTTGCAGTTAAAAGGATTACTAAATCCAAAGGAAGATGACGACGCAGTTAACAAAACCTATTTAGATACTGAAATTCAAGAATTAAAGAAAGATATAAAACAAATTAATAGTGATTTGAAAAATTGCATTTATAATTTACAATTGCTTTCAACTAATTTGAATTACCAATACTATACAAAACAGGAAGTAGATCGTATAATTTCTGCTAAGACTGGCAAAAATGAGTAAACAAGATATAGTTGACGAGCTACATAGATCGGTAAGGAGAAATTTTCTACGTCGTTGTACAATTATAAAAGGCATAGATGATTTGTGGCAAGCTGATCTCATAGATCTACAAAAATATGCACATCTGAATAGAGGATACAAATATGTTCTAGTTATTATTGATGCGTTTTCGAAATACGTTTGGATTGCTCCTTTGAAAACAAAATCAAAGGAATGTGTTACAAAAGCTATGCAAAAAATACTTACTGATGTATGTCGTAAACCTGATAATTTGCAAACAGATTTTGGTAAAGAGTTTTACAATGAATCATTTCAGAAACTTATGAAATATTATAAAATAAATCATTATTCTACATACTCTGTAAAAAAAGCTTCCATTGTGGAACGAGTAATCAAAACTTTAAAATGTCATCTTTACAAACTTTTTAGTCTGGTCGGTGAATACGTATGGCTAGGAAATAACTTTGATTCTGTTGTTCGACAATATAATAGAACTCTTCATAAAACCACAAAGTTTAAACCAATAGATATAAATCAGTACAATCAAGAAGTTGTAAAAGCTAATATAATCAAAACGCAGCAGAGACAGAAAGAATTTAGAAGATCAATATTTAATATTGGTGATAAAGTTCGTATTAGCAAATATAAGGGGGATTTTTATAAAGGATATACACCTAACTGGTCAACAGAAATATTTACTGTAATTAAGGTTAATAACACAAACCCACTTACTTATCAAATAGAAGATCAACATAAGCAACGAATATTGGGGTCTTTTTACGGATATGAATTACAAAAAACAAAAAACCCTGACTTTTATCTCATTGAAAAAGTTATAAAAAGAAAAGGAACAAAATTTTTTGTGAAATGGCTAGGACTTGGCGAAAATGAAAACAGTTGGATTGAAAAGAGTGCACTGTTGCAGTAATATGTGAATGTATAAAAGCAAATATTTTATACAATAAAATTAGTATGTCCCTATCAATGAAGAAAGGAAGTGGTATAATTAACAATTTCATCGACAAATTACCTTTTGAAATACATCTACCTGGATATCAATTTTGTGGTCCTGGAACAAAATTACAGAAAAGGTTATTGAGAGGCGATCGAGGTATTAACAAACTGGACGAAGCGTGTATGCGTCACGATATTGCTTACACCAACAGTGATTTGAACGTTCGAAAAAAAGCAGATTTAGAACTTTTAAATATGGCTAATCAACGGTTAAAGTCAAAAAATACTGGAAAAAAAGAGAAGGTTGCCTCTTGGATTGTGAAAAATGCTATGAAGGCAAAAATACGTGCGGGTGCTGGAGCACCTTCATTTATGAAAATTGTAAAAAAAATACAATCTCAATTAAAAAAACTTAAATCAAAAGACAGTCACGCTGCCATCAAATACGCATATGCCGCAGCAAAAAAAATATTTACAAATAAAAAGGGAGTACGGTTACCGCGCTCTATTCTTATTCCAAAATGTGGAGGTATTTTGCCCTTGATTCCAATCTTTGCTGGACTATCGGCTCTTGGTTCACTAGCTGGAGGTGCAGCAGGAATAGCAAAAGCTGTAAATGATTACAAAGTTGCTAAAAAGAGTCTTGAAGAGTCAGAACGACATAATAAAATGATGGAATCGGTTGCTCTTGGTAAAGGATTGTACATCAGGTCTACTAAAAAAGGAGCAGGCTTATATCTAAAAAGTTCAAAAAACTAATGAAACGGTTACCCAAGCGAGCATTAACTAACATAGACATATTAAAGCACGCGAATGATATCCCCTATTTTCGAGGTGTTTTTATGAGAGACACTTTGCCTCCAAAACCTAAAAATATAGAATGTGCAATACTGAACCTGGATAGTGATTCCAACAATGGAACTCATTGGGTAGCCTTTGTGAAACTTGATAAATATGTCGAGTACTTTGACAGTTTTGGAAATTTGAAACCACCACTGGAATTAGTAAAATACTTAAATAATATATCTATTAATTATAATTACGAACAATTTCAAAGCTTTGATTCTACAAATTGTGGTCATCTGTGTTTACAATTTTTAACCAATTTTTGGAACAATGTATTTAAATAGATTTTAAAATAAAAAAATGTTAGTACAAAAATGTCTTTCACTGTGTCGATAACGGGTGCGGGAGCCTCCTTGACAACAAATTATTCACCAACTTTGGAATTATGCGGAGAATATGAATGTGGACTTTTATATTTTTCTACATTTAATTCAATACCTAATATTGATGAGAGAAACAATAAATTCTATTATGGTAATGATGTAACCGAGATTCCGGAAGGATCATATGAACTTCAAGACATTCAAGATTTTATAAGAAGTAATATAAAAAATACTTTATTTAAATTGAGATGTAATAATAACACATTGAAAGCACAAATGTTCTGCTCCAAAGATGTTCATTTCGAGAAAAGTGATTCAATTGGCAGAATTTTGGGTTTCGGGATGGAAACCGTTAAAGCTAATATAAGTCATGAGTCTCGTTATCCTGTCAGTATTTTACCAACAACCATCGTGCGCATCGAATGTGATGTAGTGAGTGGATCATTTGTAAACGGAAAAGCTAGCCACATTATTTATGAATTTGCACCCAATGTACCACCTGGTTATAGAATAATTGAAATACCTAAGAACTTAATATATTTCCCGGTTAATCAAAATTCGATTTGTGCTTTGAACATAAGATTGTTGGACGCAGAAAATAAGGAAATTAATTTACGTGGAGAGGAAGTACAACTGTATTTACACTTTAGAAAAAAATGATAAATTTTAATAAAAACTACGCTACGACCGGTGTTCAAGTCAGTAACAAGAAAACATCTTGCAAGAAAACACCTCGAAAAAAGAAATCTTTTAAACAATTAAAGAAGCTCACACGTAGCAATCAAGACTTTTTAAAATTAATAGGTTTATTAAAATGAACTTTTTAAATATATCGCAACCAACTGCTTACGATAACAGCGTCGAAAGTTTCGAATATCATTCTTACAAACCATATGTAACAAGTTTTAACAAGAATGATGAAATCCGAATACCCATCAACCAGCAAGACTTGTACGTATTACCCTCTCTCAGCAGTTTGTATATCGAAGGAAAAGCAATTTTATACGATAGCACAACCAAAGCAAAGATATCAAATGTACACTTTGTGAACAATCCTGCTTTATTTCTATTTCAAGATATTCGATACGAGCTAAATGGAATTGAAATTGATAAAATCAAAAATGCAGGTATTACCACCACGATTAAATCATATCTGTCATTAAATGACAATGAATCTAAATGCGCAAAAGTTTGGGGGTGGTCTCCCGGTGGTACAACAATAGTCAACGATGGTGTATTCTCTGCTTCCATACCGCTAAACAAAATATTAGGTTTTGCAGAAGACTATGAGAAAATCATTATAAATTGCAAACATGAGCTAGTGTTGTTAAGAAATAACACCAACCTCAATGCTTTGAAATTAAATAGAGGAGAAATTGTTGAAGATATTGTTATCAATAAAATTGTTTGGCGAGTTCCACATGTTAAAGTATCAGATCGTGAAAGAATAAATTTGTTAAAACATTTAGAAAAAGATCGTGCTATAACACTCACTTTTCGGAATTGGGATTTGTATGAATATCCACTGTTACCCAAAACACGCAAACATACTTGGGCAATCAAAACTTCATCTCAAATTGAGAAACCTCGATTTGTTGTGATTGCATTACAAACAAATCGTAAACATCAAGCGGATATATCAATGGCAGAGTTCGATCATTGTAATGTTCGCGACGTAAGAGTGTTTTTAAATTCATCGTATTACCCATATGAAGGATTGAACGTAAGTTTCTCTGAAAATAAGTTTACCTTATTATATGAACAATATGCGAGATTTCAACAGTCGTATTATGGTCGCCGACCTGAACCGTTGATGAGTTTGAAAGAGTTCAAAGATATCGCTCCATTATTTGTAATTGATTGTTCTCGTCAACAAGAAACTTTAAAGGGTTCTATTGATGTAAGAGTTGAAATCGAAACAGACGAAGAAATACCTGATCAGACCGCAGCTTATTGTTTAATTTTAAACGATTGTATATTTGAGTATAAGCCTTTAAGTGGCATTATTAAAAAGATATCATGAACCCTAACACAATTATCGTTGATTTGCAAGGTTTCAAAAATGCTCGTAATGAATTCATAGTTAAAGAATTCGTTATAGCTACTCAAAAACATACTCAAATATTCTTAGTTAAACCACCATTTTCATATTCAAAACTAACACATGAAGAAAAAAAACGTGTTTCGTGGATTGAAAGAAACCTAGGATATCGATGGAGTGAAGGGAACATAAATTATCGAGAATTTTTGCGCATTATAAAATCTTACCTTAATGGTCGTAAAATTATTATTAAAGGTCAAGAGAAGATCAAATGGGTGAAAATGTTAAGTGATCAAGAAAATATAATAGATATAACAGATAGTGGTATTCCTAATTTAAAATCTCTTCATGAAAAATTTTGTGATGATCAGCTTTTATTTAATTGTTTTATTCATAAAAATTATTGTGCATTAAAAAATGTTTTATGTATAAAGAAATGGTTGAAAGAAAATAAAATAATTTTGTAACGATAAGTTCTTTTATTCAAAATAAAAAAGTATTCAAACTTATGAATATACATTCATATCTTAATCAAATTTTAAATATATCAACATATTAAAATAATTTTTAAGTATTAGATTACAAAACAATAATTTATAATATCGTAAGCTCAAATAAATTTAACACATTACCATAATTTTTTATTTATTATTTTAAATATACATTATCTTACATTTAATAGTCATTATCAGACAGCTTTTTACTAATTTTATTAATTACATTTACTGTAAGGTCCATAATTTCATCGAAAGTATCACTTAACACATATTGCGCACTGAGCATAACTTTGTCACCACCATCACTGCACTGCGATGAAGTAGCATCGTTTTCCAAATCCAACACCTGAACTTTTATCATCCTTATGCCTTTTCTAGCTTTGCTGATTACGAAAGAGGAAGACGATATTCCACTTCTCTTTTTTGCAGCTTCTTTCTTTTCCTCTATTTTCTTTAGTTCTGCAACCCGATTTCTCAATACTTGTGTGTTTAAGTCTAGGTACTCTGGGGTAACTTCGTTGGGATCTTGACCGTAATGTTGAGGGCACAGTATGCAAGTCTCTTGAGAGTGAAGTGAGTGAAGCGATTGAATTGAGTCCGACATGATCTGTAAAGAAAAAACAATGATGAGACATGAATACATTATTAATTAGACAATTATTACCAAAAAAAATAATAATAATAATATATATGTACTTACATTCAGTTACAAACTTGAAGCGTTGGTAGTAAAAAGAAGCAGTTGGTGATAATGTATCACAGATTTGCTGTCCAATATACAAACTGAAATACCATTATAAACAATGCGAGTCTTTTATATGAAAAATATGATTATACAGCAAAACATGGCGTTCCAACCCAAATGAACAGGAACAGACATGATCGGTGTCCATACATAATTTTGTTACAAGCTGAGGTATATCAAAACACTAGGTATCATATTTCTGCGGTTTAATTATATTTTTATTATGAATGCTATTTTGTGCATGACGTCTGACGACCTCGGTGGCATTAAGGTTACCACGCTCGCCTGCCAATTACGAGGTTCTGGGTTCGATTCCCAGCCTAAGCAAAATAAAAAATAGTATTTTTCAAATTGCTTTGGGTCTTGGTCATCTAGTTTTAAGTATCATGTACATCACAAACTTTCATCACAAATTATTTTACCAACTCCTATAATTCTTATAAACGTTATTTTACCTTATAGGTACTAATTTAATCGTTATAATTTCAATTCTAATTATTTTAATTGTTAAATGGATCTTTGATCTGATGAATAAAGTCATATTATTAATTCTTATTTTTGACCTTCTCTATCACACAAGATTTTGATAGCAATCACAAATGTAATACATTATTATATCAACCTACTGGAGGATTAGTAGAATGGATTTAGAAATAAATAAACAAGGTTTTTTTTAATTCAATACCAATTTTATTAAAATAAAGAATATGTTAATTTACACCTAATTTACACATTACATTATTATCTACATACAATATATATGTATATATACTTAACTTATATTAATTTCTGTCACAAAACAACAAATAAGATTAGAATGAACAGAAGAACACCTTATTTAAAAATACATATCTATTATTATTTTGCGTTAATAAACTACACCTTTAAGAAATTATTTATATTATTTAAAAAAAACTTGATTTGTGCCCCCAAGATAATGTTGATATTTTGTCTTTGAGTATAATACGTTTATCATCATTGGAAGATAACGCGATCTTGTCAACAGCCTGAGTAAATATCTCGTGTTTCATAGATTTGAAAATTATATTTCTTTTTCGTACTACAGAATTACGTAATAAAACCTCATTGTATTCTTTAAAATTAAGCCTTTTAACCATAGCTTTTTGAACACCTTTTGCTTTTTTCACTTCATTATCTTCTGTTTTGATGCAATACAGCTTCGATCGTAGCCCTACAAAATTAAGTATTGCTTGACCCTGATTTTCATCTTTAAAGAGACCAGGGATTTTTTTGTTTCTGGGAACAATGCCGTACTTATTATTAGGTGCATAATTACTAGTGTCAAAATAAGATGAAAAATTGGATTTTATGTCTTCGTAAATATCTTCTGTTTCAATTGAGTACAAAAAACTATCAGTGTCAGTATAACATAATTTTATGCGAGCCCCATAAACAGGTTTCATCACTGAATAATGAAAATCGTACATATGATTTTTAGCTATTTCTAACACTGTAAATCCTATATATATTGGTTTATCTAAAACTACCGAGTCGGGATACATTTGAATAGCTACAAAGTTTTCTGAAAATACAGTTGAACTATGAAAATTAAGACTTGAGATTAATTGTTCAGCCCCATAGTATTTTTTAGTTTTGTTATCATTATCATGCCATCGATTAACTAAATGAACTTTTAATCTATTTTCCGTATTTTCTAAAGTTTTCCCAAATATACTGTTATTTAATAGTTTAAAAAAATCCTGTTCAAACACTGATTTAGCATTTTTACGTAACTCGGTATTTAAATCTATATATTGCTTTAAAAATGGACTCTGTTTAAATTTGATTACTCTATGAATTTTTTTTAATATTAGCCCGTGTTTTAAACATGTTTTTAAATGAACGTAATGAATAACATATTTAAATTTGTCATATAAGTTAGGGATCAATTTAGGTATCTTAGAACCCGGTGGTGCAAACTTTTGCGGGCAAAATGGGAGATCATTGTGTAAATCATGTAACCCTTCTGGGTATTCTAAATCCACTTCTAAAATAAAACCATAGACTGAGTTATTTGGTACATTAAGAATATTTAGTTCATTTATTTCCGATTGACTCATGAACTCGAAATTAGAATACGGTAAACTAGAACACATTGCATAGCCGTATAAATTATTACAATCAATGTATAACAAATAATTATTCGGGGTTGACGGATTATAATTTGGTACATATTTATTATTCGACTCGGAGTATCTATTTGAACACAGACAAACTCCACCACGAATCCCTTTTTGAATCATTCGTACCATTTCCAAATCTTCGATAAGTTGCAATTGTACCTTTGTTTTAAGTAACATCGCATCGAAGCTTAAACTAGGGGCTGTCAAATAAAATGCTGGATCTAATTTATAGTTGAATTTACAAGTTTTGCGGAACATTTCAAAAATATCAGCTAGTAAAAGGACGTCTGTCTTAAGGTATAAGTCAGTATATTCACCCATATTGTTTAAATGAAACGTCAACCAAATTTTTTGTGCATGTGCATATTCTGATTGAGAAATGATACTGTCAGTTAAAGCATTATAAAAGTTTTCTCGAGGTGGTAATTGTGTTTCTTGATAACAATTCCAATTGGTCATGTGTTCGTATGGATAAACACCTTTACGAGTCAAAAGATAGAGGTGTTCCTTTTGTATAAAAAAACGAGATAAGTGAACGAAATCATGTCTTTTCAAATTCTCTGCCAGTTTCTCTAAACTAGTACCCAAAAATTTAAATGAATCAACAAAACGGACTGGGATGTATTCTTGAAGACCAAATTGAAAGAATTTTGTAAATGATACATAATTTTCCTTAGTTTTTGCTATTACTTTTATCCGACCAGGAGTTTCCCCTAACTGTCGTATGAACAAATGACTATCATAACCTGATAAGTTGTGAAAAAAGACAGGAATGAATTTCGGTAAACGAAACTTCATATTACAATAAGAATGGACAGCAAATCTGTACCGACCTGTTAAGTGACAGTGGTCTTTAATTTTATCATCAAATAATAAACCACTGCAAAGAGAACAATATTTTGAATCATTAAAGTTATTCTGTTCATTCGGTGTTAAAGGTATCATTGGAAGTGGTTGTTTAAATATCTTATGAATCTTAGATACATCTTTATGAAGATACTCAACAAATTTTCCAACGCAATCCAGCCCTCTGTATGCTACATATTTATTTAGAGAACTATCATAGGAACATACGATGTAATATGCAAATGCTGCAGGTATTGTTTATGCAAAATTTTTGTGCAATTTGAATTGACTTCTAAATTATGTGAACTAGGCTCCAGTAACGATTCAAAATCTGCATAAATGACGAAAGGAACATCTTGCATTCGTTCATAATTCGTAAACTGGATAATACTACCAGGGTCAGGAAGAAATGTCCTGATACCACCACAACAATGATCATTTAGTTTATGTTCGGTGTGAAAAAAATTCAAGCAATCATCACAGAAAAATACTTTATCATGATGTTTGGTTAGTTGACTTTTAAGTAATCTACCTATATTTTTTATTAAACAGTAATGTTTAAATTCTTTATTTTCTAATAGTAACAAATTAATGTGGTATTTCTTTTTCTTTTCTGTTCTATATAAAGGCCCAACAATATTAGATTTATCCGAGAGACCATACACATTAACGCTTATACGACAATTGTTCTTTTCAAATATTTTAATATCTAAAAAGCCAACTGGGAATGTCATGTTTTCGGTATTTAGAACTCGCCTGAAGTGTGGGTAAGATGACACTCTCTGGGAATTATGTTTGGCAGGATACAATGCAGCTACTATACACCACAAGAAACAAAATGAGTCATTATTTTGTATATTAACACAAGCACGTTTAGATTTGATACGTTTTGGTAGCTCTATAAATTTTGACGCTCTGATAGGATTATACTTATTGATATTCACTTCCAAATATAAGTTCCTCAAAAAAGACCACCCAGAATCTTTTTGTTGGAATTCGTCAATTTTATTTAATATATTCTCAATTACTCCCAAATATACTTGTTCAAAATCAAAATGTTTATGACATGTTATATTTTCCGTGATAAAAGACTTTATTTCCGACGTGTCACAATTTGGAATAGTGAATTCAGAAAATAATTCAAAATTAATTTTAATAGAGTTGAAGGTTGCTAATCTAGCTAGAAGTAATTGGTGCACTCGTCCCTTTATTTTATGCAAAAAGTGGGCGGGTGATTGAAAACCTTCACTATCATTATTATCGTTCGCAGCTACGTCACGAACTCTATAAGATGCTATTCGACTTCTGAATGCACTACTAATTTTATCAATATCATTACTTATTTCAATTGAATTATTATTTTTATGTGTCATACTCCGTAAATGAGCGGAGAATGCGTTATTTTTTATAGATGTATCGCATACCGTACAATATATAGTTTTTTTAACCATGTTTGATAAATAAGAGTATTGAAAGAAACAATGATATAATAATATGCGACCTATGCTATGCTATGAGAAGGTACGAGGTCTTATGAAGGCTAGATAGAGAATTAAAGATTATAATAATAATAAAAAATCGTACTGAAACCTAGTCTACTAGATATTTACTAAATAGGACTATGGACTATAATTTAAAAGTAATGTTAGTTTATTAATGCAAAATAATTCCTCATTTGAAGGAAGAACAAAAAATATTGATGAAGAAACAGTGATAGATGATCTTAGTACAATAAAGTCAAAAATTTGATGACACTTTTCACTTTTATATTTCCATAATAGATTATACAGAAAGAAATAGAAAATAAAATAAAGTAACCTACATGTAAAACAAATTAAAGTTTTTATTATTATTTATTATATAAAAAAACTAAAACACTGCTGGGAAGAGAAAATTTATTTTTTGTCCGCAAAGAACGTTCCCTCGTAAGTAAACTTCTGTTTACAAAGTTTTAGGACCTTTTTTAACGGAGCTAGTTCTGGAGAGTCAGACTCTCCCTGATATTTTAATGATATTATTGCGCGTTCCCAGCGGTCTTTGGGATTAACTCCCTCAATATCCTTCACGTTATATATTTTTATTTCCGCAAAGACATCGCCTCTCAAATCTGCAGTGCGACGTAACACCCCATCTGCGACGCGTCTGGTAAGAGAAGACACCAATGCTGGAGGTCGCTTCACCGCGCCTTCTCCTTCGCTGTCACTCTCGAAGCCCCAACCAGCAGCAGCAGGTTTAGCAGGGCTGGACTTCTTTTGCCTTGCTCCTTTAGGCGTAGCCTTTTTTCGCTTTTGTGAGCTGTAAAAATAGAGAAAGAATTAGTAACGTTAAAGTGATCACATCGTTAACTCATTTATTTCTATAAAAAACATTTATTTTAAAATTAAAATTGTATTATTCAAATTCAAATTATTTATTTATTACATTTATTGTTAAATATGTATTATAAGGTATCGCGTTAAAGTTAACAGCTAAGTTATCGTGAATGATATTTGATAGGAAAACTAAAAAGTATATGAGAGAAAAGGCCACCAAGTGGTGCTATCAAATTGGTACATACCTAATGCCCGACGAGGTCCCTTCACATTCCGAATCAAGTTCCAGCGCCGCTCTCTTAGCAGTTTTGCTTTTATATCCAGAGTACTCGGAGTCCGACCTGCAAAAAAAAAAAAAAAAAAAATAGAACTAAATCATTATATATATAGGTGTAGGAGCAGACTCAGTAAAATTCTATTCCCAAAAAACAAAAAAAAATGTTCATTATACTGACAGAGACTACTACTTTGGTAATTAACAGACGCGCAAATAAAAACTCCCCATGAAACATAATATAAAAATTAAGATTAGATAAAATTAAATGAAGTTAAAGTTAACTGACACAAAAATATTTGAAGTGAAATAAACAGTTAAAAAATATAAAACTTACGAACATGATTGAATAACAGCGGATCTTCGTTTTTGGAGTCGATTGTGGCACACTGGCTGACAGTTGGCACACTGCTGGGGCGACGGCTGGCACGATTGACACCACGGCACAGAGACAGAGAGTCTGTGGTACAGAGACAGAAAGACTGGCGGCAGTTTCTGTCTTGGGCAGCAGAGTTCTCACAGACGGAGAATAGCCGATTGAAGAGTATCGTAAAGAGTACTACTTTCATACGTTTAAATAATTAGTTTTTGCTGACACATCACTGTTTTTCAGGTGTTGTTAACTATTGGAAAATGTTAAAATATTCCTACGTCACTATGGACGATTTCAAAACATTGCATCGTTTTAAATAGAAAAAGTTGTCGACTCCTGCATTTATTGACACATAGACATAATCGAATAATAATTGCGTAAATAAAATATAATTCAAAATAAAATTTCTAATTTCGAGAAATCTTTTGAAATACGATACTCAAAGTATGCCGCATGCATGCAGGCATATATTATTATTGTAACATTTACTTATTTTACTACCCATTATCATGGAGGGTTATGTTTTTATTGAAAGGCTCGTCACACACAGAACGATAGAATCACGTGGCAATCTGCTTAGCGATGTAATGATTCGACACACCGCCATCGTTCTTATCAACACATTTGTATACTAGCTGTTTCCCGCAGCTCCGCCTGCGTTAAAAAGTAGCCTATGTTTTACCCTGGGTCTTTAACTATATTAATACCAAATTTCATCAAAATCCGTTCAGCGGTTTGACCGTGAAAGCGTAACAGACAGACAGTTAGACTTTCGCATTTATAATATTATTAGTATGGATTATATGTATAAATTAGTATGGATTCTCACAGTAATAATAATTCACTAATTGAAGTGCATATAATATAATTTTTGTTGGATTATTACACTTTGTAAGTTACTGATGTTCCTACATATTAAATATATATATATATATTGAATATATTATAAACTTTCGACATAATTCTGTTATAAAGTGTTGTATGTATGTATGTATATATGTATATGGTTATTTTCCCACTTAATAAAAGAAGCCATAGTGTGTGAATAGCCATAAATCACGAATATTGAGCTCTGGGGAAGTACAGTCGTAGATTGTACCTAGTATACATTGGGTCGGGTTTATCTGCCATGCCGCCGGCTGTACAGGACACAGGCGTGAGACTATACAATAATCATACTCAGCAAAATGCAAGCACTAGTACTGGACTAGAGTTTATCGATAATTTTTAAGTTTAATATTATTTTATATATAAAATTCTCGTGTCACATAGTTAGTTACATTCTCCTCGGAAACGGCTTGACCAATTTTTATAAAATTTGACATGTATATTCGGTAGGTATGTTAGCTCTATTTTATATAGCAAAACAACGTTAGCTGGGTCAGCTAGAAACGGTGTAATAACTTCTTTATTTATAAATATGTACTTATATATTAAAAAGTACATAATTAATATGGTTTTGTTTTCAAACATTTTGTTCGACGTAATATACCTACAGTAGGACTTCTAAAAGTAATAGTAATATCACTATACTAACAAATAACCACAGTACTATATTTATTTCATTTCTATTTCATTTCAGTATAAATTGATTAGCGATCGTAGATTTCATTGAAGCAGTAAAAGTAAGTCCAAGTTTTTTTATCGATTGAATAAAATGCTATGAGCACAACACTATAACGCAATGTGCAACACCTACTCCTTCGTAACATTTTAGTAATGACCGTGATGTGACCGTGATGGAGTACCGTTGGTACGAAACGAAGTGTGTAAATTTAGAGAAAATCCTCTTGTGTTTTTGATACAGGAAATATAGTTTTCCCGGATACCAACAGTCGAATTTGGTAATGGTTTATCAGAAAGCGAGAAGTTCTCAATTTCGGTCACGGTGGGTACAGAATTGTCCAAGTTTTAATGGTTTGACACTGAGATTCATTTTCACTGGGTGCCACCAACCAAACGGTGAACGGTACGACCTAATCGAGGCCAGTTGAAGAAGATCAGTGTCTTCCATTGACCTGGCTTTTAAAGTACCAATGTCCTAAATGGTGACAAAGAGTTATCTAGTTTACTGGGTGCCACCAACCAAACGGTGAACGGTACGACCTAATCGAGGCCAGTAATGGGACAACTCGACGTCTCCCAAGGGCGTCCCGAAGATCATTTGAGACACTGATCGTTAATAAGATGCCAATCAACTTGATCATCGGTATGAGCAATCGGTCTGGGAAACGATGTTCCTTATCATTATTAAACACTAGTGTATAATAAATTTATACTAAAAGTTGTTTAGTTATGTTAGTTAAAATGTAACAATCTTGTGTAGTGTGAACAAACAGCAATCGTATCAGGTGAGTCAAATTATGCAGTCCGTTTTTCCAAGCGCCGTTGACTGATATTCCGTATTGTGTATTGGGGTAATACTAGGGAGTTTTAAAACGAAAACTCAAGGGTATTATTGGGGCTTTCAAAACAGGTAGTTTTCATCAAACCAAGCGAATGAAATGAGCGCGGTGTGATGAAAACTACCTGTTTTGAAAGCCCCAATAATACCCTACTATTACCATTTATTGCCAGATTGTCGCAATTGTAAATTGATCGATGGTTCCACAAATATAAGTACACGCGCCTCAATAGCCCAGATTTCACAACCTAGCGTGAAGGCTCTTGTTGTCGGGGACTCGCCTTATGCTCAGCTGCTTCAGGAGTTTCCCGATATTACGCGACCTCCAGGAATACTGAGGACGTTGAAGCACACCACAGCACACCATATCATCACTACTGATGGCCCACCTGTCGCTTCTCGCCCACGCCGCCTTGCGCCCCAAAAACTACTCGTAGCCAAGAAAGAATTTCATGACATGATTGCCTGTGGTACTGCTAGACCTTCGAACAGTCCCTGGTCCTCACCCCTCCATATGGCTAAAAAGGGTGAAAAGGGTTGGCGCCCCTGTGGCGATTATCGGGCTTTAAACGCTCGCACCGTTCCCGATCGTTACCCAGTACCCGGCATATAGGGGATTTTGGTCAGGACTTGGCTGGATGCACGGTCTTCAGCACCATCGATCTAGTTAAGGCATACCAACTGAACGCGCCGTTTTCAAATTTTAATCATTTTTTTTTCTTTAATATATCCATCCCTTTCCCGTGCACAACATTCCCGCAAGAGAGAACGAGAAGAATGCTCTCGCCAAACGAAGATGCACGACCGCATACGAGCATACCCAATGGACGGAGGGGAGCTGCTTTGTTGGTTGCTTCCGTTTTTTCGAATTGTCGCAACTGTCGTGTAACCGCTCCGCTTAAGAAAATTCATTAATTACTCAATTACTGCATGGAAATCTAAAATAACCACATAATTCTTATCTTAATACCGCTGTGCACAGCTAGTGAAGTGTTCCGTAATTATTTAAAAGACTTTTTTTATAAAATCCGTCGTCGTGTTTGAAAACGCTCCTGGCCGCCATTATTCGAAATATCCATTATAGAAAAACCATCAAGAAAATATCTTCGTTATATCAGAAGAAAGAAAAGTACGGGCTCAGGTACGTGTTGTGCACACCCGCTAATTGTCCTTCATTTTTCTATTACTCTTCTTCAAAAAACCCCAGCGATCTAACCGCATTTTCAAAATTTCATTTTCTGTATCCGCCATTTGTTTGGTCCTTCGAGCTGGATAGTATCGCATCGCTTTCTATCATTTTGTCTAATGAATAATAATCATTATTATCCTAATTACCTACCATACTTCAACATATGTATTGTTATTGAGATGAGAATTTAATTTACCGCGATCTGTAAAGGTCATTAACCGCTACGCGTCGACGCCTGGTCTACACCTAAGTACCTAGTATCTTAGGGCATTTCGCTCCCGCTTAGAAACTACCTATCCACTGCATAAGTTTTTTTGCATCGCATTATACCGCTTTAAGTGTCTCTATAAATACGCAATTTACTAATCCCTACCCATAGGAACATTGTTCTTGTATCGGTTGAGTAATATTTTTCTAACTACCTACTACATACATTTTTTCGCAATAAGGCCTGTCCTTCACCTTAAAGCGATAATATTTTTGTTGGAAAATATATCGCATACTTTTATTTTCTGTAAGAATTGTTTCATTTCTAATAACAACGTTTAGTGTTATATTGTTATATAAATACATATTCGTATTTAAATAAATTCTTTTTGCCATCTTTGCCATGGAATCGAAATTAAAGTTACTTCGTGCTAAAAATAAGGTAATATTTGAACGCATTTCGAAATTATATAATGTCGGTAAGAACCTATCACCCGCTACTACCGAATTGAGGTCGGTGGAAAACTTTATGTGTGAGAGTGAGACTATAGACGTTTTACGTGGTGAATTCATATTAAATTTAGATTTAATAAATGAGACTGAAATGGAGCTTAACCCTCAATTTGAGCCTAATTACCAGGCACTTTCGTCTTTTGAAGATATTTTTACCCGATTGAAAAGATACCGCGCTAACTTAGGTGGAGTAAAGCCTTTACCTTCGTCAAACGGATATCACAATAATAAGGCTCCCTTCAAACTAGCTCCGCTTAATATACCTGGTTTTGACGGAAAAATTGAGAATTGGCCCGTATTTTACGAATCTTTTAAAGCTAACATTCATTGTAACACTGATTTAACTGATTCTCAACGAGTACAATATTTGGTAGGTAGACTCACAGGAAACGCTCAAAAAATTATCGCTGGTGTGATCCCAGCCGGCGAAAACTATACTTCGATTTGGGAAAGTCTCGTAAACAAATATCAAGACAAAAGGGCACTTGGTTCACACTATGTATCAATGTTGCTTAATGTTAAAACCGCTGCAAATAATTCCGCATCTTTAAATAATTTTATTGAAACATTTGACGCTGCTGTCGCCGCACTTAAACAATTAAAAATAGAAGATAATTTTGATTTTCTTTTATTTAATTTAGCTTTTCGGAAAATTGATAATAATACTGCTCAGGCTTTTGAAATGTCTGCGAGAAATACCGATATACCAACTTACGAGGATTTTTCCACATTTGTTAAGTCGCAAGCAAAAATATTAGATAGAACTAACAATAACAATTGTTCCAACCGCATCACGAAAAATAACACTAATAATATTAACCACCCCCGCAATACAGTCCATTCGTTCGTAACTCGAGATAATAATAATTATGGTAACCGTTCTTCTTGTTCTATATGCAATACATCAGAACACTATCAACTATATAGTTGTCCCGCATTTAAATCCATGTTACCGAAAAATCGTTTCGAATTAATTAAGTCCAAAAGAGGGTGTGTAAACTGCCTTAGTTTGACTCACTCGACTTTGAATTGTAAATCAAAGTACAAATGTAAACAGTGTGGAAAATCACATCACACCTTACTTCATTTGGAAAATAATCGTACGTCCACCGCGGGTAACGTCAGACAGGAGGCCGTCTCTGCGAGACAAACCGACGGAAGTACTTCGGGAACATCGGCACCGTCGCCGCCACCCGTTACCGCGCAATCGTTCGTGTCGCCCGTATCGCTTTGTTCTCGCTCTCCTGTCGCTACGAATGCAAGACCCGACAGTTTGTCGCGTGTTAACCGAAGTGAAATACTTCTTTCTACCGCTAGTGTTTACGCTCATAATTATAATAAAAATGTAAAAATTACTGTTCGGGCTTTAATTGATAACGCTTCTCAAAATAATTTAATAACTCTAAATTGTTGTAAAAAACTTAAATTACACATTATACCTCTTTCAAACTCGACTTTAAAGGGTGTTGGTTTAACTTCTCGACCTATTATAGGTTATGTAAATTTAGAAATTTCCGCTAAAAATAATAAAAATAATTTTAACTCAACCGCGTTGGTAATTGATTGTATTACCGATAGACTTCCATACGACTATGTCGATGAAAATATTATTAGTCACTTAGTTGACGTACCGCTCGCAGACCCTCACTGGCACGTACCAAGTGAGATAGATTTGGTATTAGGTTCCGGATTATTCCCTTTTATTCTCCTTAGTGGAAAAATAATTTCTCCGCCTGCTCCACCCGCTATTGAAACTGTGTTCGGCTTTGTGTTCATGGGTGAGACAGCCGCTAAGGCCGCTTCACTAGTTCACGGCGATCCAACTAATTTAGATTGTTCGCCAACCGCGTCTTTCTTTACTTGTATCGACAATAAGATAGACATTTCTCTTTCTAAGTTTTGGGAATTGGAAGAAATTCCTATTAAGAAATTCTTCAGTAAAGCTGAAGAAGAATGTGAACAAATATATACATCTACAGTCACCCGCGATTCTTCTGGTCGTTATTGCACCACATTACCATTTTCTAAAGACCCCAGTTGCTTGGGAAATTCTTACGCTGTAGCTCATCGCCGATTGTTGGCATTGGAACGTAAACTCTCCGATAGCGATTTACGTGCAAGTTATAACTCCGCTATTATGGATTACATTGATAATAAATATTTATCTCTTGTTCCCTCATCTGATAATGATGATGGAGGGTATATTATTCCTCATCACCCTGTAATCAGACAGGACAAGTTAACTTCTAAAGTCAGAATTGTACTAGACGCGAGTAGTAAATGTCATAATGGTGTATCTCTCAATGATATTTTACAGGCAGGACCTAATCTTCAAGCTGATTTATTTTTACTTTTACTTAACTTCCGTCTTTTTCCAATCGCTATAACCGCTGACATAAAACAAATGTACCTTCAAATATTAGTAAATGACGAGCATCAAAAATATCATAAAATACTTTTCCGCTTTAACACTTCTGATCGAATTAGTACTTTTAAATTTAACAGGGTGACATTTGGTCTCAAGTCAAGCCCATACGTTGCGATGCGCACCGTGCGTCAACTTTGTAATGATGAACGCAATAATTTTCCTGTAGCTGCTGCCATAGCAGAAAAGGAACTTTATATGGATGATTTGGCTAGTTCAATTGCTAGTGAGGCTGATGCAGTTGAGGCTTCAGCTCAATTAATTAAAATGTTCAAAGCTGGTGGGTTCGATTTAGTAAAATGGTCGTCAAACTCAAAAAGGGTGCTTGACAGTATTGGGCCTACGTTTAGACTTACACAACAAGTAGATTTTGATAAGAGCGAATCTCTTAAGATACTTGGCCTAGAATGGCAACCGGAAAAAGATATTTCTGTTTTTAAAATTAATATTGATACCCGCTCATGTACCAAGCGTTCTATACTTTCTTTAATTGCTAGATTGTGGGACGTCTTAGGTTTCGCCGCGCCTGTTATTCTTTATGCTAAATTACTCATAAAAGAACTCTGGCTGCAAAACGTCGGATGGGACGACGAGCCCCCGACTTATATAACCGCTGCTTTTAACAAATTTAGAGAACAATTGCCGCTTCTTGTTGATTTAAAAATACCGCGTCATGTTGCCGTTACATCTGGTTGTACGGTAAATATTGTTTCTTTTGCCGATGCTAGTATGAAAGCATATGGTTGTGTTGTTTTCTTACATGTAACTGACTCCGCCGGTGAAATTTTCATTAGACTGGTTTGTGCAAAGTCAAAGGTAGCTCCTGTAAAAGTAGTTTCACTCGCACGTCT